>OY770139.1:5027500-10027500 GCA_963669345.1 Gortyna flavago
TCTTCTACTGGCGTGATTGGTACCTCACGAGTTTGCATGCGCTCCGGCACGTCAGTTTTACGAATCTGTCGGACACAGCGGTATTAGAATATAATCTGCATTCGCGATTTATTTGCCAAAAATGTAAACAAATGTGAGTTTATGGAAAAAGAACTTTAATTCCTACACAATAAAGTTCAGTTTACGCTTCAACCAGCAACTTCAAACAGTTTTATAACTTAATCAACAGTGCTAGTCACTCTGAAATCAACTTAATTACCATTGAAATAAAGTTGATATTATAACATCAATTTGAAACATAAATTTGAATAGACTTTAGAGAGATGAATAACATTTAAGATGACATTTGTGAAGAAAAAATCGTTTATATAATTCTGAAATCGCCAACCCGTCTTGAGCAAGCGTGGTGGTAATGCTCGAGCCTTCTCTGTATAAGAAGAGGCCTGTCCTGCAGTGAGACAATCTTCTCTTAGCATGTTGATGGCAAACTAAATGGACTCTGCCCATAATTCGGCTACGTGTTTGGCGCCATCACTTGCGTCCAAAAATAGGCTAATATATGACAATAATATGCTGGTATTATTATTTATTAACAAACCTCATTGTCCAAATCAGTGAAGTGGCTTCTCTTCAACTCGCTGGGCTCGTATATCTCGAATATAGACTTCTTGCTCGGCCTTTTAGGTTTGCCTTTTTTTGTTCTACGTTTTTCTCCTAAATATACAAAAAGACAGTTTAAAAGTTATCAATATAAATTGGAAGGATCATATTGAATATTGCTGTATGAAATGCTATCGAACCTAAAATAATGACCTTTAAATGTAAGGCAGATTTCAGAACTAAGCACAAGCACATGCCCCCAGTTTTAGAAAGCAATGAATTCACTTTTGCCAAATCTAAAATCAGCTTTGTATTTCAGATTGGTTTGGTTGCTATCGTGTTAAAAGACAGTCTATTCTGTAAAAATGTCAAAGTGAGCTTGAAGTAAGCTATCGTGCCACCTGATGCTAGAGAATTGACACCTCACTTCAAGCTCGCTCCTCTTTTAGAGTGAGATATTAAAAAAAATTATCGCCAGGTTTGAAAGCAGACTTCGTAATCAGATTTGGTGCGCTTTTCCGAAACAGACAAATTAGAACAAAATTTCATACAAGGTCAAATTAATAAGCTAGAGAAACTCCACAGACTTGACAGGTATCAATATCTAAACATGATAAAACATCATGACCCTGTGTCAAATAGTTTTATAATGATAATTATGGACTTACCTTCTTCCTCCTCGTCTTCTAAGTACTCATCTAGATCCTCTTCCTCTTCATCCTCATAATCCTCCTCACCGTACTTCTCAAACTCGTCATAATCGAAGTCCACACCAAAAATGTCTTGACCTTCTTGTAACGACCTGTATAGATATTATTGTTATTAAAACTTAGTTATTATTGTTGATAAATTATAAGGTAGGAGGAAGAAAATATCAACAAGCTGTTATCAGCTTGTTGATATTTTCTTCTTCCAATGAGCCAATGAGGTCTGCATAATATACTGTTGGTGTTGCTGAGACATTTCCCAAACATTGGCCCTAGCTTTTAGAATATAGTTATAATAGTCCTTTTGAACGAATGTCCATGGCGGCCAATCAAAGCGGAGACTAGCCATCGATGCGGCAGACATTATAGTGCACAAGTGTGTGGTGCACTCTCTCTTCCCTCACTCTCATACTTACGCATCAGTAAATATAGGTTTCCTCTTCTTCTTGCGTTCAGCAATGGGTCTGCCGTCATCATCTACAATGAAGTCATCTGCATCTGACTCCAGGTCCTCATTATCATCATCATATTCAGCTTCACCGCGCGGCGCAGCTGATTCTGAGCGGTTTTCATCCTCCTAAAGATAAATCACCGATTATTTAGAAACCAGAGTGAATTTTAAACAAATGAATCATAATATTATAATACTTTCGCCTTTCCAGTGGCCAAAAGAATGAATGATGATTTGTTACCTGAGTACATCTACAGGTAAAATCGAAACAAGTTCACTAAATCAATAGACTTTTTAACCTATTGACCGCAGCTCATAGTTCGACAAATAAATACCTGCGACAGTACGACGAATAGGATCGTCATGAGTTAAAAAACGAAAACGGTTCTCAGAGGCGGCACGGCACGGGCACGAAAAATTTGTCGTATCGCCAGCCCCTCTCGAGCAAGTCTGATGATCAATTCATGCCATCTCTGTATGAGAAGAGGCCAACTGGGGCGGTCAGTAGGGGTTTATTTTGTGAGCTCACGGAGTTACAAATTATGTTGCAACATAATTTTCTGAATCTAAATATTCTTATCATCATCTGCCTAGAATTTTCCCAACTATGTTGGGGTCGGCTTCCAGTCTAACCGGATTCAGCTGAATACCAGTATTTTACATGGAGCGACTGCCTATCTGACCTCCACAACCCAGTTACTGGGTAATACGATACCCCTTGGTAAGACTGGTTGTCAGACTTCTAGAATACTTATAAAATATTTAAAAACAAATTATCCAACTTTTAAGTTGGAACAAAGTTTTACAGTCTTTGAAAACCAATGAATATAATATATTATTATGTTTTAAATCATGACTTACGTCATCTGATCCGCCAACAAATAACTTTTCAGCGATGACTTCTCTCTCAAGTTCTGGGTCATCATTCCCTTCATTGTCACTGTCATCGTCCTCCAATCTACGCAGTCGCTTGAATTTGTTCTGTTGAATAAAAATACATTGTACCATCTCATTGTTATAATAATAATGTTTTGGAAAGTTGCACAACTTGTGTAATCATACTCACAATGATACAGGCTAGGATTGACACAAGAGTTTAGAATGTACCTTTTATATATAAATATCTAGCATTTTATTTAGAACATTGATTTCTTTTTGTTAGTGGTGGTAACAGCTCACTATCATGTGAAAGGTTTGTAGGACAGTTTATGGCCAACTGATCTTATTATCATTTCTTGGACAGTGAAATTGGGAAATATCAATGATAGCTTTTACTTATATGAGTGTAATGAAAAAATAATAATAAGAAATATGTATATTTGTAGACATAACACACATCATCATCATCATTTCAGTCCGGAACTGCTATCAGCGATGACTGCCTACCCCTTTTTCTTTGCCATGCCTCCCGGTTCCATGCGTCCCTCATCTAGGTGTTACCCATGACTTAGACAATATAATCAACCCAATGCATTGGGACGGTCCTGGTTTCTTTCATCATACACAGTCAGACATAAATTCTTATATGAGGCCTCATAAACAATACTTACTCGTGCAACTTTGACACCAAGATTCTCTTCAATAAGATCATAATCCTCATCCTCCAACCGGTCATCCAGTTCATCATCACTTTTCTTTCTTTTCTTTGGTCCTGCACTAGCGTCTGAATCCTCTCCATCACTGCCTGACTCCTCTATAGGAGCATCATCTATCAAGTCTTTAAGTTCTTCTCGGAGACGCTCTTCATCATCTAAAATGTATGTTTAATTAGTAAATAGGTTTGAAACAAAACAATATTAAAAATTATGTTCTTTTGCTTTACAATGTACACAACAACAATGTAATTTTGATTTCTTCAATGTTGTGGTGTTTTATTACGGAGGCGAAAGGTTATGAAAAAAAATTGTATGATTAACAATAAAGACTGAGAATGGTATGAAACAATTTGTTGTGTAATAAAAATATTTACATTGTAGTTCCTGTTCAACAAATGTTTTTCATTCCGAATTTGTCATTGTAAGTTTTACTTCTGATAATTTTGTTAATCTTTCTTTTATGAAAAGTCCATATCAGACTATTTATTTATACATTTCTTTGGGTCTAAATCATTATGTTTTTTTTATTATGTCTGGCATAAACGTAAGAAAAGAAACTTTGATAGCAAAATGTGGAGAAGATGACCAACCAGTAAAATCATTACCAAGGACATCTACAGGAGACTGTTAATGTATTTCTATAGGTAAGGCAAAGAATATGCTTTATTGTATAGAACATTCAAGTACATAACTGTAAATAAATATTTAGTCACATGGCTAAAAAGTGTGTCAAATTGGTTTTTGCAAATTCAGGCCATAATACATTCTTATTGAAAATTATGTCTACAGTATAGTTTGTAAACGGCTTCTATCAACATAACGGTGCGGAGTCACGCAATTATGTTTACCAAATGATAAAATAGACTGTAATGCAAGAGAAAGTGCACGATGTCAACAATACCTTCTTCGTCTTCATCCTCATCGTCACTTTGCACCGCAGCTTTGCGCTTTGGCTTCTTGCGCTCCGCTGGCTGTTCGTCTTCAGAATCAACCTACAATCAACGACACCCATGGTTAGAAACTACGCAATCGTAATCCCATTTCACGAACGCAAGCTCGATGAAGTTTTTCACTAACCTCGCTTTCCTCCGCCTCAGATTCCAGAAAGTCAGCCATTATAACTTAGAGTTAACTAGAAACAGTAATACTATAAACTTAAATAATTGTTTAACTAATTAATGCTAAAATAATTGTAAATTCTACAATTTACTAAAACTATAATTTTCGCTTGAAAATATGACACGAATGAAAAGAGTGTGACCGAACTACTACCGGAACGAAACACCAAGAGGTGGTATTCTATTACTCTCACTGATTTACGGTTTTTCTAGATTGTATCGTTCAATTTATTGACTGAAAACTTAGTGAAACCAAACCTTAATTAAAAACTAGAGCAAACAGACTGGCAACATTGTTCTCTTTTTTTTAATGACTTAGTATTGCCAAACAAACAAAGTTATTAGTATTTATCTTATTTTTTTATTTGAAATTGTATCCTTTTTATACATACATGTAGGTCCGGAGTTGAAGTTTTTAAATAAGATTATATCATTTCAAATATTTTGTAATAATAACTCATCTAATTATTCCTTTTGATTTTCCTTTAATTCGACGCAGGACTCTATAGTCGGACTTTTAATTAGCTGCAGCAAAATGACAGCTTACGTGTTACTTAAATGACTGAAATTGGCGTCTTTTTGTTTTTTCGCGGCCATCAACCAAATCTTGTTTTTCTAGTTCATAATAGTGTAACAAATGAAACCTATTTGACATGCATATCTCTAAACACAGTCCGAAATGAGTTATTGAGAAATGTCATTTTACTGCAGCTAATTAAAAGTCGGAGTTTAGACATGGATTCATAACTGGTTGGGCACGCTCTCTTAATGTTCGTAAAGTGACCGTCAAGGGAGCACGCTCCAAAACTAACTATATTTATTATGTTTAATAACTATATACGTATTATATAAATAAATACAAAAACAAAGGACACTTATGCTTCGAAGTACTCGTCCGCATCGCTGTCATACGGAAACGTGCCCAGAAGACTGGCAGCATTGCCACGTTGAATGGCAATGCTAATTCTTTGACCAAAGAACGACCCAGCCCTCTGGTCACGTGAAGTGTAAATATAAATTTTTATTTTCTTGGTATTAGAAAAGGTTAAGACTAGATTCGAAAACCGAAAAGTTACTTAAAAAATTAGCTTCAGGTTGTCTACATAAGTCAACAAAATATTGATTACTATTCATATATTAATGGCCCAACATATCCAAGGCAGGGAGCTTTATTTTTTGCATATTTCGACAAAGTAACTCCTTTTTCTATTTGAATGATCAAAAGAAACCTAACCTATCTGAGGGGGTGTCAAGATCTTCGAGCTAGCTTTCGCACGCTGCTGTTTTATTTTTGCTGCTTTTCTGCATAAGTTGATTTGAAATTAGTTGTATGTACATATTTACATTATTAATTACAGCAACATTGGTCTGTTGTGATAACTGTTTATGGTCATGAATAAAACTTATAAAAAAAAAAGTGATAACTGTCAAATGCAATGTCATCAGCATACTATACAAAAGTACTCTGTGGTCATCAGTCATTTATGGAACGAAATCCTGACCACAGAGTACTGACGTCCATCCAAATCCATCAATCACAGAGTACTTTTTGCTCCATCAATGAATTCATAGATAATATTACCAAATGTATTCATCATAAAATCGCTTAAGGTTGTGAGTGAATAAAAACAAACATCTTTCATAGTAAATTGTGCCGAATCTAGTAAAATGACTCAAGTCGCTCCTATAGTCAAAAATCTAATCTACGCTGGACAAAAATACATCCCCATCGCAAATGGTAGTAAGGTAAAATCATTATTTACATTATCTTAAACTAAAGTAATATTGTAAACAATTTGACCAAAAATAACGTTATCACTACAGGTACATTTCCACTTCCAAACATGGAAACTTGGGAAGGAGAGAGTCCTTCTGGATGATAGCAGAAAGATCGGAAAGAAAGAGCCCATGGTGTTGGTGATAGGACACAAGTTTAAGCTGGAGGTTTGGGAAACTATAGTGAAGATGATGGCCGTTGGAGAAGTGTCCAGTTTTAAGGTTCAGAAAGAGGTAGGGATGTTTAATTTTACCATCGTAAAATCCATACACACGACAGACAGACACACTTTCGCATTCATAATATTAGTATATTATGAATGCGAAAGTGTGTCTGTCTGTCAACCTCATCAAGCTTAAACCGCAGAATTGATTTAGATGAAATTTGGTATAGAAATAGTTTGAGTCCCGGGAAAGGACATAGGATAGTTTTTATCCCAATATTCACATGGGATCGAAACTTATGCAGGTGAAACTGCGGTGCACTTCTAGTAATATTATAAATGTGAAAGTTTGTGAAGATGTTTGGATGTTTGTTACTCAATCACGCAAAAACTGCTGAACGGATTTGGATTAAATTTGGTACACAGACAGTTTATAACCAGAATTAAAACATAGGATACTTTTCATCTCGATGCTCCCACAGGATCTAAACTAACGCGGGTGAAACCGCGGGGCGCTGCTAGTTGCATATAAAATAATAAGTAAGTAATGTAATTTAGCACATTTTGAGGATACACAAGGAAACAACAATTTCAAACTTTTAAGACTAACTCAATTTGAATATAAACAAATAAATAAATGAATTCTTTATTTCACCAAAAGCCATATGTTTATACATATACTAAAGCTACTGAAAAGCTAAAAACCTTTTTGGGAAAACTTGGTTTTATTTTATTATTTTTTATATTCTTTATCCTACAGAGAACCTTAGGACACAAAGTTCAAACAGTAGTAGTAGTAGTAAACATCCATTATGTTGGTACCCACAGCTAGTCTTCAGTTACCCATTCATATCAAAAACCCTGAGGGAGTTGGGACAGGACCCCAAAAGGATAAAGCACTCCTGCACCATGACCCTGCACACTGAAGGTCTGGGCCACCCAGACTTGGATGATTTGATGAAGAACCCTTGTGATCTGGAATTTATTATAGGTGAGAATTATTCTTTTACCTAAAGATCAAACAGGGATTTAGCTGGCTCATCTCCTGGTTAGCTTGAATTATACTTTAAATTATTTTTAACCTGCAAAAAAGGAGGAGGTTCTCATTGCTTTAAAAAATACTGAGGGTTCAATTCAAACAATAACACAGAAAATGAGGCTTATTATTAAAAGGATAGGAAAAAAAAGGATGCCTATATTGATAATGTCAGGAAAATTAGGCTAGTTTAGATCAATAAGACTAGTAAAGAGTGAGCCTCATTGCTTAAGATCCCTAATCAATAACCTATATTCAAAACAAAACAATAGAATAGTATGTTTTTAATGAACTACTATCTCATGTCCCCAACTTTGTCTGCCTGAAATTTGTTGTTTCCCATTCCATCCTGTTGCATCGCCTGACCGTGCTAGTACTTCGTTTTCGCTTAGCTTTATTTCTGACTTTTTTTTTCCCTATGGTCCTAGAGTGATCTTATATAGTCTATAGCCTTTCTCAAGAATTGGGCTATCAATTGCAAGATTTTTTCAAATCCTACTGGTTGTTCCGGTGTTCCCATTATAAATTTTTAACACACTAGTTTTCTCTTTCTGTCTCCAGAAGTCCTGAAAGTAGAAAGATCAGATGAGTATGAGAAAGAGTTGTGGCAGCTAAATGCTCAGCAGCGGATAGACTTTATACCGACGCTCAGAGAGAAAGGCAACAAGCTGTATTTGCAGAAGAAGTACAAAGAGGCTGAAGAGGCTTACAATGAGGCTTTAGCTATCTGTGAACAGCTTATGATCAGGTAAATATGAGATGATACATAATAAAGATTTTTTCTTTGGGATGACTGAAAATTTTATGACATTGGTAATTCTTTGTATGTACATTTGGGCATGGGTAATTCTTTGAATATTCATTTTGCGCCAAGGTAATTCTTTGCCGCCGAAAGAGTAATTCTTACGAGTTGTATCGTATGTTCGAACCCAGACAGTAAATTATTTCATCAACACTGCTCACAAAACGATGAAGGAAAACATCGTGAGGAAACCGGCATATCCTAGAACCAAAAATTCGAAGACATGACTGTGACATCTGCCAACCCGCACTGGGCCCACTGGCCCAGTGCGGGTTGGCAGATGTCGGTGAGAGGGAGTGGGTCCCTCTCACCGACATCTGCCATCTGCGAGAGGAAGCCTGTGTCCCAGCAGGAACATTATAGGCTGATTATGATGAATTCTTTGCATAAATATTTTGGGCAAGGGTAATTCATTGAACGTAAATTTTTTGCATGGTTTCCTTTTAATATTCATTTTGCGCCAAGAATAATTCTTTAAATATACATTTTGGCTTTGAATATTCATTTGCGCCAAGGATAATTCTTTGTGGGCCTTCTCGGCCTTTTGGCTAAGATCAAAGTGTAGGGGTAATTCTTTGAATATTTATTTTGTACTCAGGGTAATTCTTTGCATATACATTTCGGGCATGGGTATTACTTAAAACATAAATTTTGATATGGGTAACTCTTTCCATTTTAAGGAAAGCTTATTCCAGGAAGTAGAATATTCTAGCATTGCACATTGATTCACATGAATGTTTTTAGAACTGTTCAATCGGATCCTATCTAATTCATCTCTTCATCTAATTCATTACAGGGAAAGAAAAGGCGATGATGAATGGGGGGATTTGAATAAAATAAAATTGCCCATACTACTCAACTATGCTCAGTGCAAACTGTTAAATGGAGAATATTATGCGGTCATAGAACATTGTAACACTGTTCTCGAATTTGAAAAAGGTATTATTTATTCATTCTTTTATTTAATTTGCATATATTATTTTTTTTTTTTAAGTCAGTTAAAAATATAAGAATGAGTTCTTAACTTTTCCTAATTTGACTTTTTAGATAATGAAAAAGCACTATATAGAAGAGGCAAGGCGCACATCGGTGCATGGAATCCTGACGATGCTGAAGAAGACTTCAGAAGATTGAAGTCGCTGAATCCGTCCATAGCTGCCACAGTCGATAAAGAACTAGAACAAATAAAGAAATTACGTAGAGAGAAGGAGGATCAGGACAAAGATGCGCTTAAGAATATGTTTGTGAAGAATGGGACCACTTAGCAATTAGACTAAAGCCTCCTTGTTGGGATGGACCATACTATGCGCCGCGTAGTATGGGTAGTAGCAGTGTAAAAGTGAGACATGGTACGCAGCACTTTACACTCATAGAAGGAAAAATAATACTTTTTATAGAAGCAAAACCCCCATTCTGAATGCTTTCAGGTTCGGGCTGTTAGCCTACAACTTCGGGCGTATGATACGCCCGGTTTCGCTTCTATACCGATTATTACTTTTTTTTCTCTGCAGTTTTTGTTACTTCTTTTGTGTGTTACGTCGCAACCCAACTGGTTCAATGGGTTATGCAGTAGTGTAGTATTAATTATTTGTAAATATATATATCTGTGTAAGTACTTCTTAGGTACTTTTTTTTTCCAAGAATCTAAACCAGAATGACCTATGGTTGAGTTTTACGCTTGCGATTCTAAAAATTAACTTTTAATAATAAAAAAAGGTTAGTACAATAATTCTTGAGTAATAATAATATTATAAGTTTTTTTGTTGTGTTTATTTTCTTGGAAAAAATCTTGGCCTCGTCGATGATAGTCCTCAATGACGAGGCGGTCCAATGTATTGCTATTTTTGATACTTATCTATTCTTCCATGTAATAATAGAATATTTATGGCTAGCTAGAGACAATTTAGAGATTATAATATAATATAGTTTAAATTTTTTTGTGAGGTAAAGTTTAGATGTTTGCCTGTTATCAATGTTAAAAAGTTCATCTTGTGTTAGCTAACTTCTGACAGTCTATTCAGCGTACAACAATGGCGCGACCATTTGTACTAAGCCTATTAAAGTCTATTTGTATGTTATTTACTTGAGTATAGAACGCAATAATATGTAGATGCACTTAAAGATATATTTAATGCTACGCTTAATTATTTAGGAAAGAAAACGCTAGCAAACACAAAAGCGGCTAAAACGGAGAGCACCACAATGATAAAAAAAATCCTTAACACTATGGGGCTAAAGGCCTAGCCTAGCTAGTTGCCAAGAGCCTGGACCGACATATCAAGAGGATCTTGTTAGATGGCTGGATTCTGGAGAATTTTGTCATTTGAGGAGTTTCTCCTTTATTATAGGACATCGTAAATCAATGTTTATCTCCCAAAATCTTGAAAAAATTTTTATGGAACTTTACTTTTTTTTGGGCTCTCCGAGAACATGTAGAATAAGTTTACCTACCTAGTAATAAAATATAGCCTTCGTACCTCATAATGTGCTATTCTAATGTCGTACTCGTGACTAGTCTATCGTACTTCCATGTAACTAGATTAACCTTTTGTACCAAGAATTTTCAAAATCTATTGTGAATAATTATTCCTAATTTATTTTAAACTTTATTTAATGTATATTATCGTAAAAAAATATATGACTTGTTTAATATGAGATGTTTGTTTGGTCTCCACGAGTAGCGATACTGCCGGCGGCGCGGCGGCGGCGGCGGCATACCCTGAGCAGTTAGCACACCATGGAAATCAATAAACTTCTACTCTCTAAGAGTATAATAATAATACGGAAGGATTAGTGTATTGGCCCCACCGGGCCCACTGACCTGTGGTCAGCGATTGGCCCCATATATAATATACTAAATGTACAAATTGGCCCATAGGCGTATATAGATAGGGGGGGAGGGTGCCCACCCTATAGTCGGACTTTAGTAAAATTACAGCTTACGTGTCGCGTGTTCGCGGCCATCAACCAACTCATGTTTTTCTAGTACAGATTATTATAACAAACGACACTTATGCCCAAAATTAGTTATTAAGAAGTGTCATTTGTAACAGCCAACGTCATCCCATGCTTACTTATTGTCCAAATGACGAAAATAGCTCATCATCATCAGCCTAGCCTTTTCCCAACTATGTTGGGTCGGCTTCCAGTCTAACCGGATGCAGCTGAATACCAGTAAATGACGAAAATAGCTCAACAAGATGAAGAATGTGGCCAATGAGTGAGCTTCATTGATGTCGCGTAACGTGGTGTGCTCTAATTGTGTTTCCGTCTTTATTCCAATCTTGTATGATTCGTACGTGATCACTGACCTGTAATAAACAAGTACTAGAGGCCAGTGCGTGGTGCATTGAGGAAGCAACAGCCTCTGGTAAGTCCATGGCCTGTGGCCTCTGGTGGCGTATATTTTCACCTTATAGGTATCTCATTTCTAAACGGATCGTAAACTGTCAACTGTCTCGCAATTAGTTTGTGTTCCAGTTTTTTTTTTTTGTGATAGCATTGCTGTTGCTATTCATCTATCTCTGTCCCACAAAGAGTACTTTGCTGTCCCACTAACAGTTTCCCCAAGCGTAAACATACAAAAGTACTCTGTGCGGACTGTGCGTAAATATCAACAGAAAATGCTTGAAATTACGTCAGAAACATAACCTCAAAGCTATACAAAATTATAAAGTTTTTAGTGGTTTTTAAGAATTGTATTTTGTTATAGTTAAGTTTTTACAATGTCCGAGGAAAATGGAACAGTTGAAATAGCTAAGGAAATACCTGAAGAAGAGAAAGTTGAAGAAGAATATGCTTATTTAGACCGAGGAGGGTTCTCTTCGGAAAAGTTTAAAATTGAACTGCGTGGACTACCCAAGTTTTACGGAATAGCTGTATGTTTACAACTTGTTTTTTTTAAATATATGTTATTAAAATAAGTAGCTTTGATGAATGGAACATTAAAAATGTACACTGCACTGGACTGCAAACTTAAAAACGTTTTTAAAATACCTATTTAAAAACAATCTAACAATGTGCGTAAACATTGGAAATAAATACTTAACCGTTGAACTGAACAGAATTCACATTAAATACTAAGAATATGAGCAGCATTCTACCGCTATTACCACTAATATATTTTTCAAGAATTTATTCCCTTTCAATTTAATTGTTATTTAATATAAAGTTTTAATATTGTTTTGGTACAGCATAGTCTCTAATTCAATCATGGTCACAAATGTATTACCTACGTACTCAATGTATCTGAGTATTTTCAGGATAAAGTATTAAGATTTTATTTACCAGTTTTATTGATCCATGTTCATTTTTTTTTAATTTTGTATATTTTCAACACATTATTTACCCATATTTGCAATTGAATTATTTTGTATTCTTTTATCATTTCTAGGAATTAAAAAAACTGATGAATCAAAAACTGGGACTAAACACAAGCAAGATCAAGAGACCCAAGAATGGCAGCCACTGGTTGTATGCATGCTTCCAGAATGATGAGGAGCGCAAGAAAGCTATTGAAGCACTTAACGGCTATTTATGGAAAGGTCAAAATTTTTTTTTCTCACATAAATATTCCAGCACTCAATGGTTATTTTGTGGAAAGGTTCTTTTTTTCACTCCTTTGAAATTGATGAACCATGCTCTGGTTGAATGAACTCTGACTACTAAAAGCATGGCACGCAGGTCTAACCATTGGCATTAGTCCAATTCACTTTTCTTCTATGAATTTCAACACAAATATAAAGGGCTTAGAAGATTTGTGGTATACCTACCAGTCCACCATTTTGTTTCTTTATTTTTCAAAATGGCGGCCACGTAATAATATACCTATATATATCAATAGCTGACATTAACACATTCTCTGCCGTGTAGGTCACCAGTGAACGAACAATCGATTTTCTATTGTGTCTGTTGTCTGGCAGTAAACGTGTTAATGCAAACAGAAAACATAATAAGACCATACCCCACAAAGTGTCACGTTTCTGAGATATTAACATTCAAAGTTGATCACGTGAAATCCATCTTTTTTGAACTTACTTACATCTTGTTGCATAGATGTTTTATTACTTTAAACTTTCAAAGTGATCATTTCTAGCATCTAAGCAACAAGATATAAGCAAGTGTGGGATTTGGTCCTATTATATTATTTTCTGTAGCTGACATCAATGCAAACAGAATTTTTTTATAAATTTTGAAAAAAACAAGCAAACTTCTGTCGCTTGTATGTTTGTGTAGGCCAGGCTCCATATAAAAATCTTCAAAAAATAAATCCCTTTAATTTTTACTTTACCAAATCTATCAAAGACTAGATAATAAATAAGTCTAACATGGTAACTGAGTACCAATGTTATGATCACTAAAAGATTTTTTAATCCATTTATTATTTTAGGAAAAACCTTAATAGCAGAAGAAGCAAAGCCAGCTCCAGATCCTCTAGTAAGAAAGAGGAAGCAAGATGATGAAGTAACAGACCCTAAGAAGAAGAAAGAAGATCTTAGCAGGAGCCAAGAGGAGAGGTTGAAGGATGCCACAACCCCTTTCTGGCTTATGGATTATGAGGAACAGGTATACTCTTTTTCATCATTATCTTTTAAGCTGGAAATAGCAGCACCCTAATTACGTAACACGGTTTCAATGACAATCTGAATGAATTTGAGGATATTGTTAATCCATTGCTTCGTATGTTCGAAAAATTTGTCTGCTCAACAACATAAATAACGCAATGAATGTTGTTGAACTGTCAAAATGAAACCCATTGCTACTGATAGTGTGTTAAGCAATTAACCTGCTGTAGCTTGCACATTGGCATGCCATTAATGCCATTGTTGTTATCACCATTCAGGTAAATCATTTTGTAAGGCAGTTTAAGTGCAGAGTAGATAAAATTGATAGTAATAGTTGCACTGCACATAGTTCACAATCGGCTGACACTTCTCATAAATAACACATTGAGTTATCTCTCAGAAGTTGTTATGGCATTCAATCTACTTGCATGTAATTGTGCAAGCTGCTGGCATGTGTACACCCAGCCTAAAAAATTATGAAAGAAAATATTTTGCTTCATACCTATTTTTTTTTGGTTACAGCTAATGCAAAAAGAAAAAGACATAAAAAACATTCTAATGAAGTTCGACAATGAGATATGGAAAATAGACAAAAGTAGGCGTCATGAAATTGAGACTAAAAGGAAACAGCATGCAGGCCTAAGTTTTGAACTAAGGCCTATTGAGAAGTCTCCTGTAACTGAGGGGTATAGAAACAAGTGTGAGTTCACTGTTGGGATTGATGAGGAGTCCAAGTTGCCCACTGTGGGGTTCAGGCTGGGCAGTTATGTAACGGGTACTGTTGGAGTTGGTCCAATACAAGGCATGATTCACATTTCTGAGCAGACCAAGAAGGCTGTTTTGGTAAGTAGTTTTTTTTTTTTTATTATTTTACTTGTCAATGTGTTTTGGAGATAAGTATAAAATTAAATTCCTTGAATGCCATGAATTCAGCTACCATGTGAAAATCACGCCTCTGGCTGGCTTATGTTGCACATGCATTCATCATTAGGTTCGACGCGGTGTCGAGTCGCGTCGTCCAAACCGAAACGAGATTAGGTAATGACTTAATTTTCTGGTTTCTGTGATACAATGATTTACATTCATTAGTAGTATACAAATTTTTCTGTAATGTTTATTGTTTTGTTGGTAAATTGTTTTTGTGAAACTGAAATAGAAAAAAAAAAAAAAACTACCTATTTCAAACTATTTGTTTTCGCTTTTATTGAGTGGACTCAAAGCTCTTTCTGATCGGCTCAAGCCAGTGTGATAAAGATCTCACACACGTATTATTCATCCATATTACTTAGCTTCCACACATTTTCAACATTATAATGTTGTATTAATTTAGCTGCATTTCAGCTATTCCAAGAGTTTGTGCGCAAGTCAAAGCTCGCACCATTCTCTCCAGCAGACTACTCTGGACATTGGAGGTATCTCACTGTGCGTGACTCGACTTCGACTGGGGAAGTCATGCTGATTGTTGTTATGCATCCTCAGGTAAATCCTTACGGTATTTGAAAAAGTTATATCAAGCTTTTTAATTGGTAAAAATCGACGAAAATGCTTTGCTGTTTTAATTATTCTGAGTTTTTAATAGACAGTTCTGAAATCTGTTGTTACAATTTACAATTCAGCATGGTAAACTTTAGAAGTAAGAAGTAAAATACTCCTTGGGCCCTAGCCTTAAGAAGTAATTTACTTCGACAGACTAAGGGCTATTTAGACATATTATGAAAATGTTTGTTTATTTTGCTATTCTATCTTTTATTTCTGTATAACATTAATTTTTGTTTCAAGGCACTGACAGAACAAGAACTTGATGAAATCAAAAAGGATTTAATAGACCATTTTAATTCAGAAGACGCAATCGCGTGTGGCATAAAGTCTTTGTACTTCGAACTTATTGTTAAAAGGTAGGTCCGATAATTTATTTATATCACTGTGTGACCCTAAACCCGCACTTAAGTCACGTTCATCTGTGACTTACGTAGTCCTTTTTTACACAGACAAGCGTGACTTAAGTGTAGGTTTAGGTCACACGAGCTATAAAATAGTATACGATACGTTTGACTTAACTAGTCTATTAATGCCCGGCCTTTAACACCCTCGCATTTAAGTCACACGTATCGTAATGTACTATTTGTTAACTTACGTTACGTTATATTGCAGACGGGTTGGCGAAGAGGCATCTAAACCAATACATCTGTCAGGGTCCACACACATTATTGACACTATTCTCGGAAAACAGTTTAGGATATCGCCCGAGGCTTTCTTCCAGGTAAGTTTTACTGTATTATCTTTTGTGCATGATTGACAAGCAATATGTGTGAAAAGTAAACATCTAATATTTCTGCCGTGATATTCTACCTCAAAATTGAACAGGCCAAAATTGTGTACGTATTTGCTAAATTATTGCAAGTTTTGTACTTAGTCGACACTACTAAGTTGTATATTGTTTAAAAATTAATATTTCCTTCATATTTAAGATTGCTGGTGTAGTGGTTTGAATTTGGCTCTCTTTTCTCACACGACTAGGGTTGCCACCAATCAGTTCTTAATTTAAGGGTTACTAACATCAAAAATTTGGGTTTTAGTTTTTTTTACGGGTTACAATTGAGCAGCATTAAAAAAAAGCAAAGCAGTGTTTAATGACGATTGCTATTTTTTTAAATTTATATTCAAAGCTCTTCATTTTGTAAAGTAAAAGTACATGTAATAATCTTTACATATATTGCCGGAAAAACGGAGTAACCCGTAAAATACGGGGCACCTGGCGAGCCTACACACCAAGCTGCCTTCTTTTCGCCGCAATCTCGCACTTCTTACTACGCCACGAAAAAGACACGTTATTTCATAGTTTTACTTCGCTAGTGCACGGTCGTAAGAACTAACAATAACCGTAGCTTAGCCAAAAACTAACACTCAAACTAAAAAATCTACGTCTTATGTTTCAAGTTTGATTGTAGGTGAACACCGCGGGCGCCGACGTGTTGTACCGGAGCGCGATAGAGATGAGTCAAGTGCAGAAAGACTCCACGGTGGTCGATATATGCTGTGGAACTGGCACTATTGGACTGTGTTTTGCTCAGGTAACTAGCTCTATATCCATGTATGTTGTTTTTTTTTTATTTGTAGCCCAAAATTACTACCTCAAATGTGTTTCAAACCATGCTGGTGGTCCGCAAAGTGGCAAGTATCAGTATTTAAACAAGAATTGACTGACACATATGACATTCAATTGCCATAAAGATATGCACTTTAGCTCGAAGTAAAAGTCAATCTCTTGTGCATCTAACTGCCCGTAACGTTCTGAACACATTACTTTTGAGTGTGAACCAAATTTACCCTGTTATAGGTACCTACAACACGTTTCAAAGAAACACCTAACATAATATAGGATTTAAAGCAGAGCCTGTCCCCTCACTCCAGGGCAAAGACAACCCATCCCTTTTTTCTTCATATCCCTATTGATATGTGAAGTGAGGGAAGGGATGCCTTATTTCTGCCTAGCAGACTGGGGAGCAATCTTTTAAAAAAGACTTGCTGTAAAAAAAAAACACTTTTTCAGCATTGCGGCAAAGTATTAGGCTTGGAAATGATAGCAGAAGCCGTAAAGGATGCTAAATCAAATGCCGAGCTTAACAATATAGAAAACTGCGAGTTTTTCACTGGTAAGGCGGAGGACATACTGCCGTCGGTCCTCGCGAGGGCTACCGGAGAAGACATCATAGCCATTGTGGACCCGCCCAGAGCTGGATTACGTAAGTAATTTGGGTGTAAAAAGACGCTTAACGAGGTCGAAACACCATTTAGTGGCCCTGTAGGCATTTAGGCACCTATATTGATCAACCAAGCCAAAAGCATCCCATAACACTGTTTTAGCTTGTCTTAAATAATCAATAACTATCGAAATGCGGGTATTTTTAAAACCTGTACCTAACATGCGGGAAATACAGACGTATGTTATATTTCTACAAAATTACACAAAAAACGTTAGTAAACAAACCATATTTCGCCCCGCTAAAATCGAAGATTGAAACGACTTAAAAAAAGCTCGTTTTGAAAATAAAGTAGGTAAGTTTATTTAACAACTTTTTATGATGGTAGCATTCGTTTACAACAGATTAAATAATATAAGCCTAGTAACCGTAGATAACATTTCGTCCACTCTCTAAAGACTCCTCAAAGACTCCTCAATGTCTTCGTCAATCTTTCGTCTCTCTGCCCTCACAGATATGCGCGCCGTAACTCAACTCCGTAACACACAGAAGGTCAAACGCTTAGTCTACATCTCATGCAGTCCATCATCAGCTGTGAAGAACTTTGTAGACCTCACCCGTCCATCTTCCAAGACACTCAGAGGAGCTCCCTTCTTGCCAGTGAGAGCTGTGCCCGTGGATATGTTCCCACAAACGAAACATGTGGAGCTGGCTGTACTGTTTGAGAGAGAGGTAAGATACTTACATTATTTTTTACGAGTATAAGTAATTTTCTAGATGAAATGACGATATAAGTACTTATCATGGGATATCTGTCAAGAAACGTATAAACTTCGGGAATCATCGTCTATCTTCGGAAATACGAATGCGCGATGATGAAACCTAATTGCTACCTTGCTACAACCATGGAACATACTTGCCTATTTTATATTACAAAATTATAGATTAGCAACTCTATGCAATTCCTAAAAGTTCTGAGAAAATTAGGTAATCCGACAGAGAAAACTTCAAAAAAACGCGCAACGATAGATTCACTACAACAAAGCGCGGCGCAGCAGTGCAAAACTTAAAGCTTTGCCTCGGTGGGGTCTACTCTGTGGCGCGATGTTTGTGCTAATTCGGAAACACGAAAATTACCGAAGCTCGAACCTTGTCTAGTGTAACTGTAGGTTAATTCAAATAAAATTATATTGCGATCTTAAAAAGGATTTCTTTCTGACTTATCGATTGCACACGTCTAATGTGTTTAAAACAATAAACTTTTTCTTTCGCAGAAATCGGAAGATGCAGTAGAGAAGAAATCTGCAAAATCTGAAGAAACGAAAGTACAAAGTGACGGGACTAGCGAAGTTGTGAAAGACGTAGAAATGAAAGAAAATAATGATACCAATGTAGCATAGCATTTGTTGATTATTGTAATTAAATATTTGATGTTCATTGTTTTTTTATCTCATTTGCATTCCCTTTTACACCTTCAATCTTAGGGCATTTCATATAAAACTATTCTATTATTATATGAAACTAAGATTTATTATTTTTGGAACTAAGTGCCTTAACTCCGCTTGCGGTAAGAGTTGACTGGTAGAAATCGTATTTTTTTTTTTAAATCAAAAAATTAAATCAATGCATGCAAACTGAAAATATATATAATGAGACCAAACCCCCTATTATAACTGGCCGCCATTTTGAAAAATAATAACAAAATGGCGGACAGGTAGGTATGCCACGGACCTTCAAAGCCCCATAACGATCGGTTTTGCGGTTTAGCAGTGAAAATTGAAAAGACAGACAGACAGTTATTTTCGTTTTTATAATTAGTATGGATCTACGAAAGCCCAGAACTTACGTTAATTACTAATTCTAAATACATAATCTTCGAAGCAACCAGACCTCAAATAATTTCTAACCAGAGTTTCCACCACAGCCTAGCTTTCCATAATTAAATAAAACGTTAATCTGCCCGACCTCATCTCGGGCGAACGCCATTCCTGCAGGAATTTAATATAACGCCGACGCCGCCCGGTGCATTCCATTGCCGAAGCGACGAGAACATTTCAATAAGTATTCGTATTTATAAATATAATATGGATCTTTTGTGCATATTGTCACGTACTAGGTTTTCAGTTGATGACTAGTTCGGACACCCGAATTTGTATGTTTGATTTTGTCTAAGCTAAAAAGTACTTGTTTTTAAGCCACATAAAACGTGAATACGATAGATGCAGAGGGAGCGAAAGGCCAAATAAAATTTGGATGGATTGTGTGAGGAATGATACGAAAGAGAAGGGAGTGAATGATAGCGTAACGTTTGACAGGGGAGAATCGAAGAAGAAAACGATCGAATGTGAAATACGATGGGAAGATGATATAGCACAAACAGCAGATGCTAGTAGTGGAACCTACAGCTAGATAGTGACCAATCGGTCATTTAAGAACGCCTCGTACAGAAAAGTCCACCGGTTTCTTTACTAACAAAAGAACAAAAAATCAACTATTCAAAAAATCTAATTACCTCACTCAAAAAAATACCATCGCTGCTCACTTAACACTTCTAATTCTAAGCCTTTTCTTCAAACTTTTGTCAAAATCCGATAAGCTAATACTGCTCGTTGCTCACTTGAACGGAAGTGATTGCCTATCTGTTCTGTGCTTGAATTCACTTCACTGCCGATGGAACAGAGAGATATTACGTACGAAGTATGATTGTTCCATCACAGCCATAAGGTAATAAATGTGTCTTTTACTTACTGTTAGCCTGTATCATCCCACTGCTGGACAAAGGCCTCTCCCCATGACTTCCAGCTCTTTCGATCGAAGAAAAACTATTATTTATATCACTTACTTACATTTTTTTTTTAAACACTTGTTTCCTTGTTTGTACAAAGCCTTTCGCTTGTTCCCCTCGACTGTACCACAGCCGACATACCGACTCTTCCCTCAAATAATTCTGCATAGCTATATATCCCACAGACATAGCTGGGAACCACAAGTTACCCCTCATTGTCTCCCTGGCTGCGGACCTGAGCAGACCAGTCCAGGAGTGAAATACTAAGAAATGTACTAGTGGTTCAAAATGGCTCTAAAGTGTATATTTACGATATTGTCGTTATTTGTGTGTTCACATTTTACGTATACTATCAACAAGAATGGTGGTAAGTACCTAACTTGTCTTTTATTTTATGAAGTTGCTGTCTTAGCGCGGTTACCGAGGGTCAGAGGTCTTGGGTTTGATTCCTATCAAGTTTTAAACAGGGTGGCATCGACGCGATAAACCGTAACCATGAATTCAGAACACAATCCTAGACCCCCAATTGTAAGAAGTTTTCGTTGGTTATTAAAAAGAAATCTGTTATTTCATACATAAGTACAATACCTACGCGGTCAAAATGTATGGAACAGCAATTCTTTTTTTAACCCGTAAAGTTCCTTGGTAATAGGTTGCTCGTCGATGTTCCTGTCACCCTGTATTAGAAAATGACATACATAGGTACAGATGCCAGCACATCAAGCTTCTGTCAAATTAGATTTTCAACTTTATCACATTAGGTTCAAAGTTGATTGGGTAAATTTGACAATTTCGGGTAGCTTGATGTGTACCTCGTAGTTCAGCTTTTTTTCATTTATTTTATTATTTTTGTATACACAGTAGGTAAGTACTAGTTTTAGTTTCTACTTACCCCGTTAGTGAATACAAAAGCAGCGTATATTTAACCGAGTGCGCGACATGCAAAGACAGGGTTATGTTTTTTTTTATTAAACTGAAATTTTAAAACATTTAGGTATATTTTGATTTTGTTTTTCTCAACAGACCAAATAATAGCTGAATCTGAATCAGTGCTGGACCCAAACGGCGCATTCTTACTGAAATGGCGAATTGATTACTCAATCCGGAAAATTCAGTTTCAAATAGTGATATCAGAAAAGGCTCCAACTTTCTACTGGTTCGCTCTAGGATTCTCTGACAGAGGGAATTTGAATAACTCTGATATCTGCCTATTTTGGACTGATTATAAAAGAAAACACCATTTCGAGGTACTGACTTAAATTAAAATAAAACCTTTAACCGAATTATTATTTTTATTTAAACTAAGTTATGCTGAAAAAATAAATATATATGCTGTATGCTGTTGAAATGCTGCTTGAAATGTTTTGACCTCTAGTTTAGGTTTGAAGCCTTTTAACCTATTTACAGTCTCCGGATAGGCAATATCAACATATAAACCATAATTTAAATGTTATAAGTACGTAATTTATATGAAATTATCTACCAGTTATGTGAACAGGAACTTATTCTGAACTAGCCATGCAGTGTAATAGGAGATTTTAACCCTTTCTAGTTCATTCAAAAATATTTTAACTTATGGAGTATTTAAAGTAATTTCTATTCAAACTTATGTTTCAAATTAATATTATTTCAAGTTAAACAAATATCAACTTTATTTTAATGGTAATTAAGTTGATTTCAGAGTGACTAGCACTATTACCCGTCGCGTGTCTAATTAGCAGACACAATAGACATTTTATTGTTATCGGTACACATGTTGTACGCTCGACATGCGAAGAGTTAAAAAGTTATAAAAATGTTTGAAGTTGTAGCGTAAACTGAACTTTATGGTGTATGATTTAAAGTAATTTTTCCATAAACTCATATTTGTTTACATTTTTGGTAAATAAATCGCGAATGCAAATTATTTAAAATTTAATTTCGTAGGACATGTACGCAGACAATGAAGGGAAATTATTGCGGGACGCTAAACAAGACTGCGATTCGTTTTACATAGACGCTGAAGCTGAGAGCTTGGTGTTTGAGAGGTTCTTCGACACCTGTGATGATAACGACTATATCATTGAGGTAAGGTAACAACCAATCGAAAATACGCACCTGGATTCATTGAACTAATCAGGCAGTCGCTGAATGTTGTTACATCTTCGTTTTTAAAACGATTCGTAAAGGATATGATAAGACGGGCAGCGGGATTGTCCGAAAGGGTTACCGCTGCCCCGGAACATAAAGGGCTAAGGAAGGAACACGGATGGGTTTTAGTCAGTAAGAGTCTGACACTCCCTTCCGCTCCACCCAGAGCGGGAGGGGTCATTGGATGATTTCCCATCCTTAAAAAAAAAAAAAAAAAAAAAAAAAAAAAAAGGATATGATAAGACGCGATCCGTTTTCTTTAAACAAAAAAAATCGCTTCTTCAGGTCGATATTATAGTATAACATTGGAAGAAGTTAATTTAGTCGTTCAAGTAATGATCCAGCAATTCTAATAAAGGATCGTAGCTGGTAGGACTTGTAGATAATCGACGGAAAAAAGAAAATAATAGGACCAGCCCCTATTATGTGGGGGAAATTAGCAACAGTAGATATATACACTGCACATAAGGTCCTTCAGGAAATACATAATATACTTTGATTAGGAAAATACAACATTATTTCCTTTGCAGGAAGGTACAGTCCACGTAGTCTGGGCTCATGGCAACGACAAATTATTCTCATCCAAGGGTCTCTGCTTAACCTGCACCCCGTCCCAAGACCATGGCTTCATCAGAGTCCGCCTCTTCACTCCCATAGGAAACCAGAGAGTCGGCGACGCGTACCAACTACGAGTAACCAATAAGAACTTGAAAGTACCAGGTGGTGACACCACTTATTGGTGCCACGTGGTCAAGCTCCCTGATTTCATTACGAAGAAAGTTCACCATATTATTGAGGTAAGGAAGTAGAGGTGTGATTTAATTTATTGAGACCAAATAAACGTTATTATTAATTACAAGATTTCATTAAATTAACTGGAAAAACTTCAAAGACAAGACGAAGGGAAATTTTAAGAATACCTCCTGATTACGGGTTCAACAGCCGCCGCCGGTAGTATGTTAGCGAAACTTCACAGACGTGCACCCGCCCATTGTGTCTGTGAAATATAAATAAAACTACTTCACGGCAAATGAATGACGATTTGTTACACATTCTAGTTCGAATCCACCATCTCAAAAGGCAATGAAGGCTTGGTTCATCATATGGAAGTGTTTCACTGCGATGCCGATCCCAAAAAGGAGATACCACTGTATGAAGGGAACTGTTTCGCTCCAAACAGACCTGAAGTTACTAAAACATGTTCAAAGGTAAGATATTGTTACTTCATCATAATTAGCCTATAATGTTCCCACTGCAGGAACACAGGGTTCCTCTCGGTAAGAGGGAGTGCGCCGTAATCCACCACATGGGCCCAGTGCGGGTCGGTGGATGTCACACGTCTTCGATTTTTTTTTCTCTATTTTCCTTCACCGTTTTGAGAGCAGTGGTGATGAAATAATTTACACAAAGTAAAGCGCCTGTCTGGGTTCGAACCTGCGACTTACAACTCGTAAGTCGCGGCCGTTACCACTTCCCCATTATTATATTGTTACCTAAAATTGGAAAAATTATACAATCCAAATTCAAAGATGCGAAATAAATGAGACCTTTAGGAAAATAAAAAACATAAAGTCGAACATCCTCCTCCTTTTTGGAAGTCGGTTAGAAAGAGGCTCAGACTGTCGTTTAGGCATTTTCTACGAGGCATGAGCCAACTAAAAATAATGATGCAGAGACAAAATTATGTTGATATGTTTTAGGTAAAAGCAGCGTGGGCAATGGGGGCTCCTCCATTCATATATCCAAAGGAAGCAGGTTTACCTCTTGGAGGACCAAATGCAAACAAATACATAATGCTTGAAGTACACTACAATAATCCGGAAATGAAGTCTGGTGGGTATTCACCTGTGGTCATATTAACACTAATTAATCCAATTTGTGCTAGCAAGTAGTGTTACTCATCTGCTAATCTCATCTTTTTAATTTTTTCTAATTTTTTTGTTTCCAGTCCAAACGGATGTAAAAACCTGCTAGGTTATCTTAAATTCATTCTCTGGCAGACAACGCACAGCCTAAACCGCTGTGTCCAGAAGGATGAAATTTTGTACAAGAGTTCCTTATATATAATTCTTTATGTTTAGGAGACTAAGGAAGAATTTTTGAAAATACATAAAGGGGTCAAATAGGGGATGTAAGTTTGTATAGGAGTTCGTAATTTTTACCGACGGAAAATCCCATCGGACGGACGGCAATAGAATTCATTATATTTTTTAATTCCTGCTATAAATTGTCAATGTTTGTTTTATTCCCAGATTGGGTAGACAGCTCAGGTATAATTCTCCATGTAACGGGCCAAAAAAGAAAATTCGATGCAGCCATCATGGAACTGGGGTTGGAATACACAGACAAAATGGCCATTCCTGGCAGGCAAAAGGCTTTCCCGCTGACGGCTTACTGCATTCCACAGTGTACAGGCGTGGTATGTGATTAACAAATATTCCATGTTTATACATAGCAGTTTAAAGAAGTTACAGGTGTCACTAAAGAGGAAGAAAGTATTTTGGTAAGCTATGATAGAAGACTAGAAGAGTTTGCAATGTTTAGTCTGTTGCGTCCACAACCTCCAATTAATTGGTACGATACCTCAGTTGAACGGTAACACAATTTCTGGAGAAAACATACGATCTATCAAAAACAACCCGATAGAGTCTCTGTGAAAAGAGAAGCGGCGTAGCGTAAAATGTAACTATATATATAAAATACATCAAAACAATTAATACGATAGTTTTTGAAAATATTATATATTTTTACACAACCTTAAAATATCAAGATGTTACAGTCGCACTATAATGACGTAACAGTGTTGTCAACATTATAAAAACGGTAATTAATCACAGCTGCTCCCTGAAATCATAAGACGGTTCTCTTTTCACACAGACTCTAGCTCAACACCCCTTGTTCCGCGTTTAAACAACTCTAGGTACCTACTTGCCTTCTAGCGGTTGGGTCAACGGGGTAAAATTTTGTAGAGTTGTGGTGAACATGGGCTGACTGATTTGTAATTTTGATCCCCACTCCTTTCAATTGTAGGGTCTACCATCAGACGGTATCGTAGTGTTCGGCAGTCAGCTGCACACGCACTTGACCGGCGTGGCGGTCTGGACGAGGCACTCGAGACAAGGCGTAGAGCTGCCCTTCCTCAACAAAGACCTGCACTACTCCACGCATTTCCAGGAGATCAGGATCTTGCATCGACCTGTTAAGGTTCTGCCGGTAAGTGAATTTACCTAAGGCACAATTAAGTCCGCCTTTGTGCTGTTATAAAGCAATAAATACCTACTTCATGAAAAAAATTATCTTTCCGTCAGCTCCGGACATTTTGAGTACATAGACTACAACTAATCTTGAGTCGATTAAAACTTGTTCTTCTGAAGCACCCTTTGTATATAGCGTAGGCATTCGCCGATCGTATACGCTTCAGAAACGCGACACATACGCCGCGTCAACGTGACGTTAGTTTCGATACAAGTGAGCTAAGCCAAAAAAACCATTTTCATTGTAGGGTGACTACCTAGAGACGACCTGCATCTACAACACGGAAGATAAAGATAACGCTACGATCGGCGGCCATGCCATCACAGACGAGATGTGCGTCAATTATATGC
Organism: Gortyna flavago; assembly: GCA_963669345.1. NCBI lineage: Eukaryota > Metazoa > Arthropoda > Insecta > Lepidoptera > Noctuidae > Gortyna > Gortyna flavago. The sequence continues at coordinate 5,053,535 of OY770139.1, forward strand.
ATTACTACCCCGCCTCCCAGCTCGAAGTCTGCAAGAGTGCAGTGTCAAATGCTGCGCTCGAAAGTTACTTCAGTTTTGAAAAACGGTAAGCTGCAACATTCAGTGCCTTTTTAACTAACTGTGTGTGTGATGAGAATCCCATAAGGATCAAATAGTAGTTTATTGATTTCATCATTACTTATGAATGAGGCGTATCTACTCACATAATTCCTGAAACAATCATTTTGTTGCGCAAATGAATGCAGTACGATCTTGTTTAATTCTTTGCTTTCATTCCAGTTGGGACAATATGTCTATTTCATACAAGGCGGCACCTCGTGCGAACTACCTGTCTATAAAGCCGTGGACACACCTGCGTGCCAACTCGCTGCATGCCCTCTACACCGAGTCTCCTATGTCTATGCAGTGCAACAAGTCCGATGGCAGTCGATTCCAGGTGTGTTGTGGTGGAACGTAGCTAAGGATGAGTATACAAAAAGATGGTGACTGCTGGACAACGGCCTCCACCAAGTATCACACAAAGAGCGATCCTGCGCAGCGGATTCCCATTACCTTCACTATATTGACTATGGAATCCTAAAGCTTAGCGCTCTTACGCACTAGCGGTTAAACCGCGGGGGAGGCTAGCCGCTTTTCCAGTTTACTATGCAATTTTGTGGCGGTTAAGTGCGTACAATCATAAGCGGTTGCATATTAAAATGGAAAAGCGGCTAGCCGCGCGGTTATCCGCCCCCGCGGTTAACCGCTAGTGCGTAAGAGCGCTTAGGGTTTTGTTGCCTTTTTCTACCATCCTGATTTTCAAAATTTTCCCCATCAGTACATTATATTCCTATAAATTGTTTTTATTACAATTTAGAACAACGAAACCAAAAAGAAAAAAATAGTTGGTGACTTCGAGTGTTGCCATCGCAACATAATCGTTTAGGCACCGGTTTGAAGTTTTGTTTTCAACATCGTGTTCTAATTATAAAATATTTTCTCCTTTTCAGGGAGACTGGGAAGGAATACCGATACCGAAGATCAAGTTATCCCTGCCGGCCGAGAGAAGAGTTTGCCCCGTAACGATTATAGAAAAATAGGTGTAACCTGTATCATGGATGAAGCTAGAATAACGTAGGCAGTGCATACAGCTTAGCGTTCTATAAACTTCTATTTAGTGTGACACTTATATTATCATGTTTAATATTTTAATAAACTCATCCATACTTATATTATAAATTCGGAAGTAACTCTGTCTGTCTGTCTGTATGTTACCTTTTCACGCCTAAACCACTGAACGGATTTTGATAAAATTTGGCAGAGATAGATTGCATCCTGGGGAAGGAAATAGGATAGTTTTTATCGACATACCTTGCGGGCTAAGCCGCGGGCAGAAGCTAGTAGTTTAATAAATACTAGTTGTGATAAAAAGTTTTAATTTTATTCGTAGTATATAATATACATAAGTATATAATTAATTTGTTAAAATGATATTATATCTACTAACAAATGAATAAGAAAAGTATATTGAACATAACGAGTGACATTACGCAATAATAAACATGTAAATGTACAGTAGATGTTTGAATATAAATATGAAAAACTTGATTACACGTCTGTGTTTATTATTAACCCAAATCCAGCAAAATAGTACAGACGCCAACACATCAACCTACCCGAAACTGACAAATTTTCCCAATCAACTTTGAACCTTATTCTTTAGCGATAAAGTTGAAAATCTATCAAAGAAATTTGACAGATTGTAGTAGCTTGATGTGCTGGCGTCTGTACATAAAGTTTCGAAGCGAAGCATTGTAGGTACCTACATAAGTACCTACGCACGATGACGTATAAATCAAACTAAGTATACATTTCCAGTAATATGCCGTCTCATTGTATGATTGTACCCTATACAATACCCTTGTTTAATAGAGGTCAGTGATACGAGATCAGCTAAAGCTGGAAATCTGTAGCTAGATTATGTCTTCGCGTGTATTTGCCTATCTAACATAGAGGAAAAATTTAAGGAGGCGTTTACGAATCTAACAAAAATAAGCAGTTTTTCGGTACATTTTGCGGGAAAATGATACGAAACCAAATCTAACTAATAATTACCACAGATAGATTGCTCCTTCATCTTCAAATATGGCTAAATTTTTATTCGAAAACTTTGGTTTATAATATTGTAAAAAATTATTTCCGTCGCCTCTTCACACAAAATTGACGATATCGTAATGACTTTAGGTACATTTTTCTTCTATTTATTAACATAAATTTATGTATTTAAAAATATTTTATGTAAGCAGACATGTTCAACTCAAAATGATTGTATAAAGAACTATCAAAATGTTACCAAATGGCTCAGAAAAAAAATAAAAATCGAGTCTATTTTTTCACATATTTAGCTGTAACATGTGAATCTTAATGCACTGTATTAAGGGTTATTTTACTGGTCACTGTCTTGCTTTATTACACAAAAATTTGTAATGAAATATTAGTCTGCGCTCAGCCGCCGTCGTGGGTGGACTCTGTGTCGGTTGTAAGCAGCAGCTTGTGCTGAAAAAGATCGCTGTACGGATAGAAAATATTTGACATACCAAACTTGATACTTCCCGCATTCTGTATGACTATCGTATGAAAGATTTTATTCACAGTCTTATATTATTTTTTTAGAAGTAAGTAGGGATTATTCATATTTCGTTTCGGTCATGATGGAGTCACCTGAAGGTGTACTTCGAAGACTGCTACTGGAACTAATAGACGAGCTGAGCTAGGTGTGCCGAGTTTGGGCTCGTTTTGTTAGTTATGTTGAGACCTTACCTCCGGACTAGATGGAGTGACCTGCAGGTGTACTTCGAAGACTGCTACTGGAACTAATAGACGAGATGAGCTAGGTGTGCCGAGTTTGGGCTCGTTTTGTTAGTTATGTTGAGACCTTACCTCCGGACTTGATGCAGTGACCTGCAGGTGTACTTCGAAGACTGCTACTGGAACTAATAGACGTGCTGAGCTAGGTGTGCCGAGTTTGGGCTCGTTTTGTTAGTTATGTTGAGACCTTACCTCCGGACTAGATGGAGTGACCTGCAGGTGTACTTGGAAGACTGCTACTGGAACTAATAGACGAGAAGAGCTAGGTGTGCCGAGTTTGGGCTCGTTTTGTTAGTTATGTTGAGACCTTACCTCCGGACTAGATGGAGTGACCTGCAGGTGTACTTCGAAGACTGCTACTGGAACTAATAGACGAGCTGAGCTAGGTGTGCCGAGTTTGGGCTCGTTTTGTTAGTTATGTTGAGACCTTACCTCCGGACTTGATGAAGTGACCTGCAGGTGTACTTCGAAGACTGATACTGGAACTAATAGACGAGCTGAGCTAGGTGTGCGGAGTTTGGGCTCGTTTTGTTAGTTATGTTGAGACCTTACCTCCGGACTAGATGGAGTGACCTGCAGGTGTACTTAGAAGACTGCTACTGGAACTAATAGACGAGAAGAGCTAGGTGTGCCGAGTTTGGGCTCGTTTTGTTAGTTATGTTGAGACCTTACCTCCGGACTAGATAGAGTGACCTGCAGGTGTACTTGGAATACTGCTACTGGAACTAATAGACGAGCTGAGCTAGGTGTGCCGAGTTTGGGCTCGTTTTGTTAGTTATGTTGAGACCTTACCTCCGGACTAGATGGAGTGACCTGCAGGTGTACTTCGAAGACTGCTACTGGAACTAATAGACGAGAAGAGCTAGGTGTGCCGAGTTTGGGCTCGTTTTGTTAGTTATGTTGAGACCTTACCTCCGGACTAGATGGAGTGACCTGCAGGTGTACTTGGAAGACTGCTACTGGAACTAATAGACGAGAAGAGCTAGGTGTGCCGAGTTTGGGCTCGTTTTGTTAGTTATGTTGAGACCTTACCTCCGGACTAGATAGAGTGACCTGCAGGTGTACTTGGAATACTGCTACTGGAACTAATAGACGAGCTGAGCTAGGTGTGCCGAGTTTGGGCTCGTTTTGTTAGTTATGTTGAGACCTTACCTCCGGACTAGATGGAGTGACCTGCAGGTGTACTTCGAAGACTGCTACTGGAACTAATAGACGAGAAGAGCTAGGTGTGTCGAGTTTGGGCTCGTTTTGTTAGTTATGTTGAGACCTTACCTCCGGACTAGATGGAGTGACCTGCAGGTGTACTTGGAAGACTGCTACTGGAACTAATAGACGAGAAGAGCTAGGTGTGCCGAGTTTGGGCTCGTTTTGTTAGTTATGTTGAGACCTTACCTCCGGACTAGATGGAGTGACCTGCAGGTGTACTTCGAAGACTGCTACTGGAACTAATAGACGAGAAGAGCTAGGTGTGTCGAGTTTGGGCTCGTTTTGTTAGTTATGTTGAGACCTTACCTCCGGACTAGATAGAGTGACCTGCAGGTGTACTTGGAATACTGCTACTGGAACTAATAGACGAGCTGAGCTAGGTGTGCCGAGTTTGGGCTCGTTTTGTTAGTTATGTTGAGACCTTACCTCCGGACTAGATGGAGTGACCTGCAGGTGTACTTCGAAGACTGCTACTGGAACTAATAGACGAGCTGAGCTAGGTGTGCCGAGTTTGGGCTCGTTTTGTTATTTATGTTGAGACCTTACCTCCGGACTTGATGAAGTGACCTGCAGGTGTACTTGGAAGACTGCTACTGGAACTAATAGACGAGAAGAGCTAGGTGTGCCGAGTTTGGGCTCGTTTTGTTAGTTATGTTGAGACCTTACCTCCGGATTTGATGGAGTGACCTGAAGGTGCACCTTCCAAAAAGTTATTTTTTACTTTGTAGTGTTTTTTTTTGAAAGTCCGATATTTTTTTTTTTTATTGGAAAACAATTTTTATTTTTCATTTTTTATTTGTACCTGCCCAACACAAATTTAAATTACTTTAAGCAAAATTCATAAAGCTATACCTCATAAAGGTATACCTTATCCTGAGGCATACCTAATATTTATTCCTCATTTTTCATAATTGCACCTACCATTGTTTGTCTCTGCATCACCCAAAGGTAGAAAATGCCTATGGCATTAAGTCCGCCTCTGTACATTTTTGTGTTTGAAGTATTAAATAAATAAATAAACCTTATCCATTAAAAAATGAGTGAATTTGCAAATCCGTCTATAGATATATGACGGAGCTATGCCCGAACATACATAAAAAAAAAAACTCCTTATTTGAAGTCGGTTAATTATTAAATCAATTCATAAACAAAAAGGCCGTCTATGTATTATTATGACGGAGTTATCTAACCTAACACCCTTACATAAAAAAAATATATGTATAAGCATCCGAATTGAGAACCTCCTCCTTTTTTGAAGTCGGTTAAAAATACTAAATAAAACGAATATAAATAAGCTTTTTTAAATTATATGTTTTCAAAAAGCTTGTCGCGCAAATTGTTAATACATAGGTACTTTGGCATGTACTTGCTTACCAATCAAGTAAGTAAATGGTATCTACTTTTATGAACATTTCACGGTACAAACTTTTTGACAACAACGCATAGTACCTAAGCTTAAAAAAATACATGCCTAAAAATTAAATAAAAGTAGGCTCAAGTATCAAGTCGTGTCAGTTTACTCATAATTTCGCCGCTTCGCGCATGTCGCTGTGTGTGTGAGCCGTGCACGTGTAGTATTAAGACTCAATACCTAAAATTGAAGCGCGTCAATTCGTAAACGCGTCCTTAAGCCATTTCGGTATATGATTATCCCAAAAACAAATATTTTCATACACAGAGACGGCAGATGTTTATATAGTGCCAAAGACATTTAAGTATTAAATCTCTTTGTATCGTGCCAAAACGAGAGAAGGTCCCAAAGTCAGTTTACCTAGTAAGGCTATCTAGGAGACTTCACTTTTCTTGTGCACTCACGAGAAAAGTACAAACACCATTTCGACTAAAAACACGTAGAAATAAGAGTAAATCATCTTGGCATACGTGTGTGCTCCAGCCTGTGCTCAGTCCTCGGCCTTTGTGGATGTGAAAAAGGGTACAGAATGAAACCCGTGACGGGTCAAGCTCGGCAGCACAAGTTCTTTAGGTTTTTCTTAGCCAATTTGCGCAAGGGATGGTTGGTTATCATTTTTAACCGACTTCCAAAAAAGAGGAGGTGCTATGTTCGACTTTATGTTTTGTTTTTTGTATGTTCACCGATTTCTCCGTCAATTGTGGACCTATTTTATTTTATTCTTTTGTTTGAAAGGGTACAAGTACTCTCGAGGAGGTCCTATTGTCAGCAAATTGGGATCTGATCTCATGGAAATCGAGAGAAACCCTCAAATTTTATAGGCAAACCTATAGCGATTTGGATATTTTTTTAGAGTAACTGAGCATTTGCTCTCGGAAGTCATCATTTGGTAAAGTGGAGCTGATGATGAAGACCACAGACGGCCATCGGAACTACTCAATGATATTTATATTTCAAGGGATTCGATTACTTTAATATAACCATATTAAAGTAATCGAATCCCTTGAAGTATAAATTGCTTAGAGTCACAATGCGTATGGTGGGGTGGAATTAACGTCACAGCATCGCAATATTTTGTAAAAGGTGATGAGCAGTTGACTTTAGGCTATTGTAACTTAGCTAAATTACAAACTCTCTTTAATAAATAAAAGTGAAAAATAAAAACATTTTTACAAAAAAAACAATGGATTTAAAAAAAACTACAAAGTGTTACTTTAATTTCGGAAGTCGGTGTCAATAAACGAAAATGCAGAACCAAATACCAACGACACCGACTTCCATAATGTACTGTCAACAAAGTACGTAATTATTACTAAACATAATAAAAAATAATACTTTTGAATCTTAGTTTTAAATACTAATAAAAGCAATAATGCTAATTCTAAATGGTCGGTTTAACACTCGATTTCTGGACGAAAACTAATTTGACGACTCTTGACGTTGACTATGGGCGCGTTCCGAATTGAGGAAATAATCGATGTAATCGATTTGAGCGTGCTAAAACCCGTACCGAATTGGCGTGAGCGCGATAACGATGTCCCGTGAATCGTCATAGATGACGTCATGGCATGCGCCATCTTGCGATAACGCCGACCACGCCTCGTACTAATATCACCGTGAGCGCTGTCAAAAATGACAGTGTGTGTGTGTGTGAGGATGTGAATGTGTCAGTGTGTGTTTTGTTTTGAGTTAATAATAATAATAAGATTAGATTAAGAGTTGTATCATATCTCTAAATTAAACTAATGTGGCATTTTCGAAATTGTGCTTCTGGCTGACAGTCGCCACATAACCAAAGAAGAAGAACTGAAGATGCTATGTGGTGTTACAAAGAAATACTATATTAATATCGTTTTGACATTGAGTAAGCATTGTGAGCGCGTTCATGATCGTTCCGAATTGTTGACAGCTCTCAGCTGTCATAATCGTAATATCCAATACGGAACGCATGTGAGACGATTTGAGTGCTGTGAGCGATTATAGCCAATTCGGAATGCGGCATAGGTGTTTACATTCTCTTTGGTCTTGACCTCTTGACGTTTCACACAAGCGACGGAGACTGACATTTTGTTTTTCTTCCTTCTTGCGAAGTTCTTCTTGTTTATAATTTATTTCGGGGCAAACAATTTGTGTACTGTAATCATGTCCAATGATTACGGATTCAACAGTGATGATTCTCCCAATAAAACAAATTCACATCTACAGTTGCCCAGCCCAATAATTACGCGGCGGAACCGTACAGCATCGACGTAAGTTATTGGTGTCGCTGTTATTAACTAATTAATTAGGTAATTTACTCTAAAATACTGATTAATAACGGAACTGTGCAAACTTCATAAAATTCTGCTTTATTGCAGGTCAGAAAGGGCTCTAGGAAATCCAATAGAAAGTGGTAAAATTAAATCTTTTTGCAGAGCTAAAGGCCATGGATTTGTTATTCCAGAAAGAGGCGGCGAAGATATATTTGTTCATATCTCCGAGTAAGTATACTTTAATTTACGTATTATAAAATACATGCCTAATGCAGATAAGTTCATTGTGCAAATTATATGGTACTTACAATTTTTGAAGCTGTTATCCTTGACGAATAAAAAAAGTCACAAATATTTGCAAATTTTGGAATTCTATGAAGTAAACATCATAATTTTAATATTTTATCATACATAGGTACATTTAACAATGAATAAAATTGTTTCCTGACACTTTGTTTACAGACATGATGAATGTAAACCATTAAAAAAGTATTATAGCAAAAAAATTGGCTCAGGAAACAAAAACAACTTTCTGCACCATGAGAACATAAATAAATTAACTCATCAATTTATCATGTACTTGTTATACAAGCATTGTTCCATTTTGAACCTGATAACAGATGTATTTATACAATTAGGCTGTTTGTGTTAACACATTTTAGAGGTCAAATGTGGGCGTCAATTGTATGTCTTTGTTGACTTATGTTTCTGGATGATGAATAATTAAAGTTCAGTACACTACAAAAGACATCATATGTTATTTGACTAGACTTCATTAAGTTCATAACTGAAACATTGTTTCAGGCAGTTCTTATGTTCTACCTGTCCCTTTGTCACATACTCAAACCAACATACATAAAGTCTAATCAAACTTATGTTTCAAATTAATATTATTTCAAGTTAAACAAATATTAACTTTATTTTAATGGTAATTAAGTTGATTTCAAAGTGACTAGCACTATTAAAACAGTTATAAAAATGTTTGAAGTTGTAGCGCAAACTAAACTTTATTGTGTAGGATATAAAGTTATTTTTCCATAAACTCATATGTGTTTACATTTTTGGCAAATAAATCGCGAATGCAGATCACATAAACTCCCTCAACCTCCCCATTCACTTCCCATGGAGGTAGGCAGCAACTATAGAACCCCTTGTTTACGTTCATAAATCTGGTCAACTAGTTGCGAGCACTACACACCTGACCATAGAAGAACGTCACCAATAAGGTCACTATAATTATGTCCTCCTAGGGCATCCCCTCCCGGCGGTTCCACTTACACGTGCCTTGTAATACTACTAATACCTTTTATTAGTCGCCTTTCACTCAAGCCTAGTTTCTAGAAATATTAAGTTAGGAGTATATTTTCCTTTTGGGCAATGTATTTTTAATGACTCATGTGCATATGAATTAGTTTTCCTTAATTGAATAAACAAAAGGTGCATTCATAAAAAAGCAATAGCATTTTGTTGAGAATTTGTCCTTTGTGATTGACATGACAATCTCTACAAGTTTTTTTTAAGTTTAAGGTACGGTAAAAGGAAAAACGGAACCCCACTCGTGACGTGTAACGTAAATAAATGAATTTTGAATATAGGGATCATTTTTGGGGGGCAAATAGAAAACTATAAAAAAAGTCGCAATCTGTACTATGTGACATATCAAATTTAATGATAGGGCTTATTGTGAGGATTTTAAATATAATTTTTTCATAATTTTAAAGTAAATTGTATTAAAGTTATTTAAGAAAATTTACTGTTGCCCCCCTTATCTCCGAAACTATTGAGCGTAAAATTTTGAAAAATAAATACAGAAAATGGTTCTGTACCTATAGATTACAGGAAGACATATAAGAAGTCTGTGGTCTTAAAACACATGGTAAATCTCTCAATATTGTGCATACAAACTTACATTTTCAGTTGGAATGTGTGGGAGAACATGTTTTTCAACTACAATGTTAAGTTTGTCCTTGGGATAAATTCATACAACTACTTAACCCTTCATTGTGCGTGGTCCGACACGCAATTGGCCGGTATTTGGAAGTAGGATGCATATTTCAAATAAAACATTCTATCTTTTTAAGAACACAATATTAGTATGAACTATTTCATAGATGTAGGATTCCACAAGTGACTAAACATTTTCTTTTGCCTTTTGCAGCATTGAAGGCGAGTATGTTCCACTACCAGGCGATGAAGTAATATACCGACTCTGTCCAATCCCTCCGAAGTTTGAAAAGAACCAAGCTGTCCATGTCCGCATCGTCCACCTGACACCTGAGAAGCACCTCAAGTGGGACGAGACGCCACTGTGTTGATCCCTCCGCCATCTCCCCTCACTCTCTTATATATCATTTGCAAGGTCTCCTTGCTCCCCAAATCTCTCTTTAGTGTCATATCTTACCCATTTTTCATCATTTATAAATGTGTGTAAAGCCAGTTGTATTTACTTTCTAGGATTGTATTACTACTTATACATGTTTATAGGTATTGTGCCGTATTAACTGTCAAACAGAATCAAATGCCACTTTGTCAATTGTACAAGTCTATATTACAATCAATGTATTGGACTCAATGGAAAGAACTAAATCATTATTAATTTATTTTTAATCAAAGCATTGAACAGACCAAGGTTGTCTCATTCGCGTTTGTATATCGATTGCAAATTGAATTCAGTATTTAAATATAGTGAGAAGCCAACTTGTGGTGCTAAATTTTCGAAGGTTTTACCATCGTCTTAAGATTTTGATAGCTGATGTTCACACAGTGAATGGAAACTGGCTTCTTGCACCAAGAGTAGTAAGCTTTACAGTTGAATGATAGTGATAATCATTGCATCATCGACTTTATTGGCCTAATTTTAAAAACTCTAGTATTTTCTGTACTTAAGCATCATGTATCAACTACTTATATAATATTAATGATAGCATGTAATGTTGCACAAATACAAGTGCTGCTGGTTAGTGATGTTTGCGTTCTGTCTAAGAAGTGTTTATGTTGATCATGTTGTTGGCAATTGCATAATAATCTCATTTTTATTATTCCTATTTCTATAATTATTGTATTTAAGTGAAAAATAATCGCAAGTTATGAACTAGCATTCCACAACTAAAGTATTCTCTGTATTTATGCTGAATTCCGTCTATGAGTTGTATAATATTCTATTTTAATACTGTGCTATCCCAATTCTGTTAACAGGAATTATTTTATTAAACCATGTAATCAAAGCGTTCGCCATGCTTTTTGTGTTTAGTTATCTAGCAGTATTAGATAATACAGCGAATATATGGAATATGTGTAAGCTATCCCTTTGTTTTATTGCGTCCTTATTTCAATTTCACCTGTTTTAGTGATATCATACCATGACAGATGGTGGCGCTATCACTGCTCACTGAGCTTACCGTAATCTGATAACAATTGTTTGCTTATGTTTTGTAAACGTAGGATTTATAGGCAGTGAACGAAATAGTAAATAAAAGTGTTGGATAAGTCTAATAATAACTCTTATCAAAAGGAGGCACCACAAAACTATTTCGTGTTACTCTCATTAATGAAACCTCCACGTTTGTTAGTGTCCAGCGGTGCAGATCGTAAATAACAGTTGATATTGGAATCATTAGCTCGACCGAGATCTTAATAATTAAATTTGACCTTCTTCTTATTGGTCGCTGCGTCAGGTGATTTTCACAGAGTACTTTTTGATATAGGTGATTTGATTTGCGGATGGTGACTGACCTGTAATACAGATTTTTTTATAAAACCTACTTTAGGCACCAGCTCCCACAATGTGAATTTATATAGTTCAATACTGTTTTAAGTGCTACAAAACCATTGTAAACTTACTTATTATTATAAGAAATATAATAGAAAATATAATAAAAAATATATAGAAAATAAATAAACTTACTTATTATTATTTATTCTTTGTAGGGGGTGAACAACATTGACGCGTTTGCCGAATAAGGGCTCGCGATCTCAACCCCTAAGTATCTAAACTAAAAAAAAACCGGGCAAGAGCGAGTCGGACTCGCGCACCGAGGATTCCGTACCATCATGTTTTTAAATTTTCATCGGCGAGGCCTATATTCGTCAGAGAATTTTAACACTGCACGCTGCGGTGTAGTATATTACAGTTTTAGGTCAGCGCCATCTCTTGACCGATAGTGGAATTAATGTAACTTTTGTCGATAATTTCTGAAAAAGTGTGCTATTTAGAGACTTCGATCACAGAATAATTTCAGATTTTGCTCTATGCAAACTTAGGAGATAATGGGGGGGGGGGGGGGTATTTTTATTAAATTTTTCATCAAAAGTCGAAAACTAAACGGCCTAAAAAAAAGAAAAAGTGTTTGAGTATGTGCAAACTGCGCTCTTTCATGATACCCCACATGCTCTAGTAGCCCCATTTCGAATTTTGCGGAACCACTTTCAGCCTCTTGGTGCAACAAAAAAAAAAAACTGATTTGTAAAATTGTTGGGTTTGCCTAACAATTTTAAAAATAAGATCGTCATCTAAAACTATTCTAAATTTCAAGTTGATAGTATTAGTGATTCTTGAGATATCCAGCTGTGACAAACAGATAGACAGTCGCACCATAAGGGTTCCTTTTTACCATTTTGATACGGAACCCTAAAAACTTTATTGTTCAGGAAAAACATTATAATATTCAAATAGCATTAGCCTCCACACTGGGATTCTGTGTCATGGAGACTTAGTTTCAGTTTGCAGTCTTCAACTGGTTGCAATAAAACTACGTCGTGTTTCACATGTATATATTTTATTGGTAAATGTAAAACATAAGGAATAAATAATACAAATGAGCCGTGCAGGGCGATTATCTGTTCGAATCTATTAATTAGTATATTTATATAAATCAATTAGGTACACTTAGAAAGTAAAGGCTAACATCATTGATATCCTAGGGGCTTCATATTGTGATCACACGTTTACTTAGCTAAACTACACAAAAATTGTATTGGAATGTGAATGACGCGCTCGGCTACTCGTACAGACAATGCGCATGTCATAACACATCGTGTATAAACTAAAATAATTAGTAATTATAAAATATCTATACATAAAGGTACATAGACAATAATTCACAATTTTTTACCTTAGTCTCTTTGCTTAAAGCTTATAGTCTCGTGATCATGCGGACTCCATCGTGGGGATCAGACCAGTTTAAAGGCGTGTCGGGCCTGACGCATGCCTCAGTCGTTTACTAAAGACACTAAGGTTTGCATGCATACACCTACTACCTACAATTTCTACGAACCTTGGCCGTACAGGTTGTCGATCTTAATAATGATTGATCGGTATCGTACAAAGTGGGTGACTAAAATGAGTTTAATTTGCAAACCGTACTAATCGTAATCTCAGTTCGTCACACTAGTTGCAGGCAATCCAAGGTTAATCGACATTGTGACTCGGTTACATTTAGAATGAACGTGCTGCTTCCATTTTCCTTTGTTTGCGGATTCCTATCAGTTTTATTACCTTAAATCTACTACTTATTCATAAGTTGCTATATGTATTTCTATGTGGACAGTGTAACATTTAGAATTTCACATCTAACAATTAGTTTTAAGTTGGCTAATAAGCGCCTAGTGTTGAATTATTAATTGAATTACATTGCTATAACAGTCATACAGTAAACTGTAAAATTATTGATTGTCATCCCTAAGGAAGCCGTGTTCTCTCGTCCGTCACTATAGTAAACTGAGCAATTGGCATGCATGACAGTAAAAAATTCGTTGTTTATAATAAAGTATAAAAAAGCAAGTAGAAAATGTCTTCAAAAGAAAAGAGTACGGGGAACTGATCAAAAGCTTACTAAAATGTGTAGCAATGTGTCAGCTGATGGTTATTTTCAATTTTGTAATTTAACAGACGTTCAATCTTTACCGTTTTCCATGTTTCCATTCTGAAACAAAACGAGAAATTGTTAGATATAATTCGTAAATAATATTTTTAGGCTCGTTCCCCATTTGCTTGGAACCGACATTGTCGACTTGTGCGATACTTTTCTTGAAGTTATAAGATTAATGTCCTAGACTTTTGAAATATTAACTCAAAATAGATAGCATAACAATTGCTTATTTATATGGTTTATCAACCGAGTTGTTGGCATGGAAGTGCAAGTTGTCCCAGGAGTGTATACCTACTACACTTTGATTATAATTCGACTTGCCTGTCAAATAAATGTATGGACGGTGATCCGTTTACACTGCAGTTTACTCTACTACACTGACCTCTTCTAACTGCGCCAGCTGGTAGTGTCTCTTGCGCAGCGCGGCGAGGCGAGCGCGCTCGGCGTCTAGTGATGTCTCCAACTTGAGCGAGCGCACTTTACTCTCCATCTCGAGACGACGAGTGGCCGTCAGCGATAGAGATGACGTGTCCAAAGCCTCTGTTCATTAAAAATTGTATATTTAGTGGGGTCCAGATCACACGACTGGAAGACGTCGGTCGTCCGGCGGCGAAATGGGCAGACAACATTATTATCATCGCGGGTAGGCACCTGGATGAGGCTGGCAGAGGAGTGTGGGGATTGGCACAAGAAAAGAGAGGTCTGTGACACGTGACACATCACATGCGGCTAATAACGGCCGCAGTAACTCATGGCTTTAAAAAGTAGTGTTAAGTTTCTGATTAGAGCCGTGAGTATCATACCTTGTTCATTCACAAGTGCGGAACCAGATTTAACAGCAGCAACTAGCGCGCCAGTAGCCGCGGCGACGGATCTGCTGGCCTGTGTGAGCCGCGCCAGTGCGGGCGACTCGGGCGGCGCGCGCGCACGTGACGCGGCCACTAGCTGCGCGGTACTGCCGGCCACTTCGTGAGCCGCGGCCGATACGCCTTCAACTTGGCCTGAGGCACCTACTGCCTCGTCTGCTGATGTCCTGTATCATACATTTTACATGATGTTAAGTGTTGGTACTAAAGGTGAATAATGTTTTGGATACGAGAACTCTTTGATTATTCAAATTATTCCTGTAATTAAAATACATATATTATATACTATTGAACATCGGCTATAATGATAACGAGGATGGGCGCTGATACCTATAATTACAAGATGTTAAGTTATCTTAGCTTAGGTATTGTCTGTAACTCAAACATACAACGTTACTTACCCTAAGCCTATTTTCATTGCAAACCATATTTTTTACTTGAAGGTACAAATTTAAATATTTTTTAACACGGCATGGGCTGTTCTCATATTTTTTGTAGCTAATACGAGTAATGAAAATGGTGATTATACTTGGCTTGAAGAAAACTATAGCTTAGGTCTACAAGTGCAGATTAACGTTTATTGAAAAAAAAAAAGAATAACGTTTATTGTCTCCAGTATTACAGCTAATAGTACACAAAACTATAATACCTGAAGCAAAAGCAGCACTGCGATTGTGCCAGAATTGCTCTTCAATTTCAACTCTTCATAAGTAGCTTTTGTGGAAGAGACAGCAAAATTGGGACGCAATACTATTGCCGATGTCAATATGTCATTAAGCTGCGAACAGTCCAGCCATACCGTTTCTGAGAAAACAAGCTAAATACAAGAAATACTTACACAAGCAGTTTAGCAGCAAAAACAACAGCCTTAGCCGCTGAAATTAGTCCCTCGGACCACTGTGGGTTCTTCCGGTACATCTTCTGCCGAGTCGTCGGGTCACCTAGTTCGTTCTGAAGCTTGCGAGCATCCTGTACCAGTATTTTGACGGCACCCATTAGAGTGGTACATGCGTCCAATATCTTGCTGTTCACTTCGAGTTTGACCCCTGAGCCGCCGGCGCGGGTCGCTGCTAGCATGTTCTGTGGATTTTATAATGATAATTATAGTCTGTTCCAGAAGTATCTGATGAAAATGTTAACAAATGGATCAGAAAACTTACCTGTACGGACCGTAAAGTAACATTCTTATTTAATTTTATTCACCTCGCAATAAATTGTAGTTCGACAAACTTTTTGTTGTGAGTAACCAGTTTTTCTTTATTTGACCTGTTTGCCAAACGAGTTTGCAAGACAATACATAGATTCTATCATCTGTATATACATGTTATACTGACCTCAATCTGCGACGCAGCCTCTTCAATAGCCCGATCCATATCAGCGAGCTCATCATCGACACTCCTGGCTCCACTATTCAGCCGATCCGCAGCCACAGCAGCCGTCATCAAGCTACGCACTCGACTCCTTGCGTCGGAGCAATGCGAGCTCACTACGGAACCACTCTTGATGGATTCGAGGCATTCCTTTGTGGCCGTCAACATTGAGCGACATTCGGTGTTCAGTTCTGTAAGGACATTTAGAGATTAAAGTTGTTACGACGTTTGTTGAAAATTAAACAATGGAGGGCAAAAATTTACTACATTTTCTGTTTTAAATCGGCTGAGAGACGGATACTTAAGCCTTAGGGGGAGTTATCCTCCTGGGGACTTGTCTCATTTTGCTAAACGTACTGCTCTCTAAAGGAATAAAGCTGAAATTGAGAACCACCATGCGGTCGCGACATAAACTTTTTTGGCTAATCCACGCGGAATTCGCCTCAGATTGTTTGAACTTTGAAAGCTTTACAACGAAGTAAGACGCATTTTTTTACTATACTTACTTTCAGATAGCGCCAAGTCAGTGGACACATTAGACACATCAGCAACATACGCAGACAGCTGCGCAGTGTTATGTGCCGCGGCGATGGCCGATCTTGCTACCGCCTCCTCATTCCCTGACACTTCGGAATGTCTGGCCAGCTCGTCCAGTGCCTTAGCTGCAAGTTCAGCGGCCGCGCCCACTGTGTCGCGTGCCTGACCATTCTCGAATGAAGCTAGGGCTCCGGTGGCGACTTCGAGCGCTGCATCTCCAGCGCATGTTACTAGGCGCGATGTTTCTGCATGACCGACATTTTTGTTGATATTGTTAAGTTTCGGACATAAAATTTTACAAAAAATTATTTTATCCTTCAATAACATAATAACAGCGACACTGTATAATTTAATATCGACTGATGGTCTTGCTAAAAATATAATAAAATAATTCCGCATCATCATGAGATGCGTAAAGCTTCATAAATAAATGCATTAACCATTATTGGATTAAAAAAAACCAATTTACAAAAGCAAAAAATCCAAGATCTTTTTAAATTAGCTGGCGAAACTTCACAAAAGACCCTATAAAATGAAGTTCTATACAAAAGTATGTACAATAAAAGTAATACTAACGCAACGCCAACGCCCTCTGCGCCTCTTCGAGCTGTCGCTTCACAGCCTTCAAATCATCTTCAAGCACAGTATTGTGTTGCAACAAATCCTGTAATTCACACTCGGCATTCAATCTCTTACTCTCCGCGTGGCCTAGCCTAGTTTCCAGTAACTATACCATCATAGAAGGAACGTAGATAAGTCCGAAGGTTCCAAGCAAGTCCAAGTGGGCAGTAGAATCCATGCACAGCGCGGCAGGTTGCGTAGATGTAGAGAAAAGAAATAAAACATGCAGTTTAGATATCATTACATGCTTACAATACAGGCAAGGAAGAAGCAAATCAAACAGTGTACGAGCATACATGACGTGTTTTGTAAACTCACTAAACTTTAAGAATACATTTTGAAATCTGTTTATTAATAAAAAAAAAAAAACAATACAAAAGAGAACATAAGACAATAACCGCAACCACAACATGATCCCAAAACCTTTTTGACACAGTGTTGATAATCATAGTTCTTGATAATGAGAACTGGCACAAAACACAATGATCCACCACCATATAAACTAAAGGTGTCCATAAAACAACGCGGTGTATCAACACACATTCACTCAACGTCATTGATTTCCTAACCTGTCTCTCGCGTTCTGTCTCTGTTATTACAATTTCCATTTCTTCCTTCTCTTTCTGTTTTTCTTTTTGTAGTTCTTCCAAGTCATCTTTCAGTTTCTGTATGTTTGTTTCAGCTTCTGCGATAGTTGCGTCCTTCAGAGCAGCTTCTTCATTGAAAGCAGTTTCTTGGTTTTGGATCTTTTCGCTTAACGAATGGATCTCAGTTTCTTTTTCATCTTTCAGTTGATCAAATTTTTCTTTCAATTTACTTATTTCGTTGTTCAGCTCAATCATCAAAGCTTCTTTTTCAGATTTAACATCTTCATGGTCTTTCATCAAATAATCATGGGCTACCGTGAGTTCCATAATCCTACTTTCTAATACCTATTCAAAGATACAATTAATTAAAACAAAAATTCTAGCTTTGAGACGTCACATAAAACAACAGATATATTATTTATAAAACAAACCTCTTTTTCTAAATTTAGTTCATTTGATACGTTTTGTTTCTCTTGCTCTAATTCTGTTTTCTGTTCAGTAAGTTCGTTAATCTTATCATGTAGTTCTCTTAGTTCTTGATTTTTCAAAGTTAAATTGTTTTCATTTCTTTCCACGATTTTTTCATGTTCTTCTCTCAATGAATATAGTTCATTATTTCCTATTTCCAATTCTGCCTGCGATTCTTTTAACTCGTCTGTAAGCCTGGCGTTGTCGTCAGCCAGTTGAGTCACTTCTACATTTAAAGCTATAACTTGTCCATCTTTTTCAGCTACCATACTTTTTAAATCAGCAATGATTTCGTTATTACTTTCCGTAACATTTTGTAATTTATCTTTTAGAATCGTAATTTCAGTATAACATTCTTTAAGCTGATCTTCGTACGACGCTTTTTGTTCCTGTAATTGAATATTTGTTTCGTTTATAAGTATAGTAAGCGCAAGGATATTTTTAGACAACTTTTCGGCTTCTGTCTCTTTCAACTCATTCATCTCTTCAATCAAAGTTTTTAAGTTGGAAATTTCAGTATTGTTATCGTCAATCGTTTTCTGCATCTCGTCTTTCAGTTCCGCCACTTCTTGATTCTTACTATCTGTCAAGTATTTTAACTTATTTTCTAGTTCGGATATTTCCGTATTTTTTTCTTGAATATTATTTTCTAACTGTTCTTTTTCGTTTAATACTTCTTTTAGTTGTTTACTTAGTTCATTTCCACCTTCTGTTAATTCAGCTTTTAACGATTCTGCTTTCTCTTGGTATTGAACTAATTCGTCGATTCTTTCTTGAAGTTTAGAAATCTCAGTGACATTTTCAGTGATTTTAACTTCGTAGTTATTTTTAGTATTTTCTAACTCAAGACGCAACTCTTCGAGTTGGTCTAAACCCTCTTTTATTTTGGATTCTTTTTCACTGAGTCTATCATCATACTCCTGTTTTTTAGTTGTCAAGTTTTGGCTCAATTTTTGGAATTCTGCTGTATACTCGGTTTCGGTACTAGTAAGATTTCGTTGTAAACTATCTATCTCTGATCGTAATTCATTAATGCAGTTATTTAGTTGTGTTACTTCCTAATAAAATCAAGCTATCATGAATTGGTTGTTACAATATTGGTTTATTAAATTGGGTCAATCAATAATCATGAAGTTTAATGATTGTTACTGAGACACGGGATTTTTATACAGCAAAGCATTAAAGTCTGGTACTAATAACGGTAATTTTGTTAATAAGCAACTCAACGTTACGTGCTTAAACATGGCTTGATCATGCAGTAACCTCACTAGTAAGCATCTACCTACAGTTCTACACCTCTATAAGAAATAAATTAATCTTTACAAAATTTTCAATACTGACCTCTTTTTCCTGTAAATGTTGTTGTTGCAACTCCTCTACCTGTTTCAGCGCAGCGTCTTTTTCTTCTACTACCTTTTTATACTCAGTTCCACTGCTCTCCCGAAGTCCTACTAACTCTTCTTTCACTCTACTCAACTCTGTTTCTCGTTCTTCCTTCTCTTGTTTGATCTTTTCTAAGATTTCTGTGGTTTCTTTCAGTTCGTTGGTGATTGTTGTTACTTTTTCATCTTGTTCTTTCATTGCTGTTGTGTGTTCTATTTCTAGAGCTTCCATGGATGCTTTAACAGTTTCTAACTCGAGTTCCTTTTGTCTAGACTGTTCGAGGTCTGTTCGGAGGCTCAATATTTCGGATTTGTATGCTTCTACCTCTTCGCTCGACGAGGCACTTTGCTGTAGTAATTCGACATCTCTATAGGGAGTGAAATAAATTTAAATAGTGAGTATTATGGACAAAGACCGTCTTGCAAAGTCGTTGCTTTTTGTCTATATAAGTAAAATAAAAGCGTACTCTTATCTGTGTTCTATGAAGAGAGTATTTATTTTATAAGAATGTTATGTTAATAAATATAAGGATTCCCTTTTTTCAATATTGGCCAGCCTGCTAACTACGCAGATAACCAAGTAATAATAATAAATTATAGTTCTTCATAGCCTAACTACATAAGCAGGGTACTTAGCACAGCGGTACTTACTTAATCCTATCGTTAAGTTGTTGCTGTAGCGCTACCTTCGCGCTTTCGTGCTTCGCGGAAGCCGCTCTCAAGTTAGCGGACAACTTGTCCACTTCAGCTTTCTATAACGAAAATTATTAGTGCGATGTAAGCTAGGTTTAGATTACTTGTTTGTTTGTACGGGATCACCAGTACAGAGGTATGAGGAACAGGGAGTAAAGTTCACTCATCCTCCATAGAAAAAGGAGGATCCTCCGACCAGACGGGCCTGGTAGGCAACTGCCCGACGATTGGTATCGGGATACTGTACATATGCTAGTTGCGCGGTAAACTCTGCTTGCAAGATGCAGGATTTTGCGTGACGTCAGTATGATGCGTAGTTCGCATGTGGCGGTATAGATGCCGCTACATACTTATTAGACATTACAGTCCATGCTTATATTATAAATTCGAAAGTAACTCTGTCTGTATGTTAACCTTTTCACACCTAAACCACTGAACGGATTTAATGGACGATAAAATTTGGCAAGGAGATCGATGCCATCAATCCTTGCAGACTTTTTATACCGGAAGCACGTTTTTATGGGATAATTTGAGACATCCACGCGGGCAAATGCGCGGGAAGAAGCTAGTATCTTATAAATTTTACATCATGCTTGGCAGACGAACCTAATAAAATATCATAAACATGAAACTGGGGTGGTACATTTGTTTTTTTTATTTAACCGATAAAAAATTCCATTCTCCGAGGTCTATAATCATGTGCTAAATCAATGGCAACAGGATGCGCGTCGATGTCCCTGACACCTTCTATAGGGGTAATACTGGCTACTAACCTGTCTGATCAACGTGATGTGTTCTTCCCTCAGCTGCGTATACGCTCCTTTTAGCTTTTGAAACTTCTCATCTGTCACTTTGGCTCGCTCTTCGGTTTCGTTCAGTTTCTCTACATCAAAATAATTATAATATGAAATAATATTTACTCATAATCTTCCTGCACTTCTCCCAATTTATTTGGAGTCGTTTCTTTTAGCCAAAATCATCTATCAACATCCACACATCTATTTTAGCCATCGACATTGATTCTCAAAACTTTTTTCACGACACGTCTCTTGTCTGCATCACACAGGGATGTGCCAAATGTTTTTTTTTTTTACTTAGCCTACACTGTTCCACTGCTGAGCAAAGGCCTCCCCCAAATCCTTCCAGGCATCCTTTTGCTAGAGCCAGCTCGGCACAAGCCTGGCGGCACGCGAGCAGGTCGCGGCCGGCCACACGTGTGCGAGTGCATGCGGCCGACGTGACGTGACCAATGAGTGTAGTATAAAAAAAAACTTACTTTTAATTTCCGGTGTCTGCACCATTAATATATCAGCTTTTTGTTTTTCTTCTTCTAGTTCCACCTGTAAACAGAAACTTGTCAAAAACTTTTCAAATACAGTACCGAGTCGTAAATATGGCAAGAGTTTTAGAAAAAGTTCGCCTTTGAATAGCGTTGGTACTGTTGGTAGATGTCATATGTCTTCGATTTTTTGGTTCTAGGTTGCTCACGATGTTTTCCTTCACCGTTTTGAGTGCAGTGGTGATAAAATAATTTACACACAAGTAAAGTGCCTGCTTAGCTTCGAACCCACGACCTACAACTTGTAAGTTGCGGCCGTTACCACTGGGCCACCACTGCTCTCAGCTTGACTCTGGATATTTCATAATTAATTCCAGGTGCATAGTTTTTATATATATTTCTTTTACCTTGGCGTTATGTAGTTGTGTTTCGATGCGAGTACAATGTTCCCTCATGGAACCAATCATTGTATTTCTCTCTTGAACAAGCTGTGACACCTCTGACCTGTGGGCAAAACAATAGCTGTAGTCATCTAGCGCCCTGTGTTAGTTATTTATATACAGTTCAATTTCGAACCAGAATGGGGGATCGCTGTTAATTTTTATTTGAGGATTGATGCGATTTCGTGATATCTATCCGAGTAAAGGAGTTTGAAGGTCCGTGGCATACCGTGGCTACCTGTCCGTCATTTTGTTGATTACTTCAGAGTGATGATTTCAAACATCTAAGCAACAAGATGTACGCAAGTTCAAAAAAATATGTCACGTGATTAACGTAGAACGGTAATAATATCTCGGAACGTGACGCTTTACGGGGCTTGGTCTTGTAATTTTTACCGTTTCCATTGATGTCAGCTATCAATTTATAATTTTTATGCGTGGCCGCCATTTTGAAAAAAAAAAAACAATATGGCGCGACAGTAGATATTCGACGCTTCATATAAAATATTCAATCACCTTTCTAAGGAGCCGCAAGTGACTCTTCATATGCGCCACTTGTGTTGCTGGGGCTCAAGAAAGATTCGCAACGGGACTCGTCGTGCAGTTGCGTATTTATGATCTACTAGCCTCACATGCTAACATGCTTATAGCTATTATAAACCTAAGGCTAATAATTATTCCACAGTAAATCCAGTTAGTACCTCATTCTCTGTAGTTCGTTCTGCAGGTGGTCGATGAGTCGGTCTCGCTCCACGATGGGGTCGGGCTGCGGCGACTGACTGGGGCGAGCCTCGAAGTCTTCTAGGTTATCTTGCACTGACATCTGTTTACAAATAATCTCGTTTAAGTTTTTGTTTCCCTATCATTCATACCCTTAATATTAGAAGCACTTTTACGAAAATGGGCGCATATAAACAAATGTTCACGTATTATTTATAAAACCTGGGGCCGTATTACGATGATTCCAGTGCGAAAAAGAGATGTTGCTATCGGTCATGTATAGTTCCATCTCTTTCTTACACTGGAATCATGATGGCATTAAACCGTCATAATACGGCACCTGTGCCATTAGAGAAACAAATAAAAAATGGCGGCGCTAATCTTGCCTTCTTATTTGTGTACATTATTCTGTGCGAGTGAAAGGTTATGCTAAGATCCTTTATTTGGCCGCCAGTTTCAATTCTTTTATTTAATGACGCGGCCCGGTTTATACAGTCCACGAGCTCGTAATATCTACAATCACAGTTATTTTCGAATCTTTTGGATGATTTGATTGTGTTATAGAATTTTTAACCGACGAAAAAACGGAGGAGGTTCTCAAGTTTTTTTATATATAGACATAAATCTTTAGCAATAGACATCTTCTGGGCAAAGATAGCATTGATAGCAATTTCAACCATAAGCATAAGAAACTAATGTTCATTTTCACTAACCGTAACCATGCTGGACCATACTTATTTATAGGATATCAAGTTGTTACCTGACTCATAGTATCAGAAGTGTCGATGAGAGAGGCCACGGAGTCAACTTCATCCGGCGAGGGCTCAGGAATAGACACCACTGGGGTCACGTATGTTCCGAAGTCAGACTGTGGACAAATAATAATAATTTTAATATTATGGTGCAACAGTTATAACTAAAAAAATTTACAAATGACAAATTTCTTTAGAAATCGCAATAGATTCCTTTGGAAATCTGTCTAAAATCTGTCATTTTGTACATTCTTCCGTCGACAAAATCCGTTTCTATGGTGGTCATGCCAAGCGTGCACAATCAGAGGGGCAATTCTCGTAATTTCAAGAACGTTCACAGTCTGATCTCATTCTATTCTGTCAAAAATACCTCTACTGTCCCTACATTTTCGACATTGATTGTCGCTGAGATGAGATTGCGACTAGATTTTGAACGTTTTAATTACGGGAATTGGCGTTTAGGTTACCAAAAAATTGTTATAATCAAGTTCAAGATTCGAGTAAACACAACGAATGGTCTTAAACAAGGTCGCCACACAATACGACAACAAACAATCAATGATGTTATATATAATACTGAGGGCCTGCATACGAAAATTCAATCAAATATATCAGACGGAACGCTATAGTTTAGTCACTATAGATTGGCAAAACTCATCGTCGCAGATCACTACTATTTGGTTTGTTTGAAAAAAAAAAACACTACTCTTATGAATTAGTATTGCCAGTGTTTTTATTTATTTTCGTATTGTCGTCTCCTCAATGTATAATTGTCCACAAAGGTTTACGGAATGATTTTACCAACATACCGATATTTAAAGAGACTCGTTTCTTATGAAAAACTGTCCCCTATGTATGAAGCCAGAGCATAAAACGGCATCACTATTTAAGAAATTCTGTACCTGTTGCAGGAAATTTGGCGGATTGGAAGGTAGAACTGGCAATGTGAGGAGGTTTCTGTAGTATTGTAGACTGCTGGCGTGCTTGTAGAACGAGCTTAACTTCTTGAACTGTTGCCGGAATCTGAAACGAATATATCGTCTGTTGCATGAGGGATATTTATAAATTGGGTTAAACACAATACAATGGATTTATCTGAAGTTTCCTTAGTCTCCTATCGTTTGCTTTGATACGTTCCCAAATAAACTCGGTACCTAAGGCTGATTCTTAGTTGGACTATGTGCATTATGTTACATTATGCTACGCTAATATGTTCGGTTACCTCTCGCGATGTCCCGCCAGGGTGTCGGCAGGCAGCGAGGCGTGCAGTCGGAACAACAGGCGCACGTTGCAGTCGTATATCTGCGACGCGTCTTGTGCGCACGGTATGAGAGCGGCTAGACGGCACTGACCGCTGGCTGTCATGGAGTTGGCGCGAGCGTTGCCGAGGCTGTCGAATACTGCAATAAAAGGAACACAATATGACACATTGCACGTCTCGGACTAACCGTCGCAATCGTTAAAAAAACGTGTCATCTCCTTATAAGATCTTGTCACGTAATAGTAATTTTATTTTATAAGTATTAGATGGATAATTAAGAGAATGATCTTGTTCAGAACATTGTTTAAAAAATATACATAAAAATAGCTGAATGGGCCTGCTCTTGACCTCGATCTTGCCTGATGGAAAGCGATGTTCGAGTTCTATGATGGAACGAGTGCGCCAAGAAGATGCCTTTTCACTTTAGCTTTAAAGGCAAACTGGTTATATGTGGAAGGGAACACAGACGCTGGCAGGGAGTTCTACACTTTGGCTGTCCGCATAGTAAATGAGGAGAAGCGCTGAGTACGAATGGTAAGGATATCAACCAAGTACGATATCAATTTAAAACTAACCTGACGCTTGCAGGTTGAGGATTTCTTCCATGTAGTCGAATAATTCCACGCATAGTTGGAAACTGTAACAAAAAAAAAAGTTTGTCAACATTAGGATATAAGCTGTGAAGCAATAAGTTTAACAAACATCATGAATGGCTGGGTATAAGCCAGTCCCAAAGAGGTAGTATTGTTGGTGACAGTAAGATAATAAATCATACAATCATTCTAAGCTAGAGGACCAAAAGACGGTCACTAAACCGTAAGTGCTGATGGACCGACTGGTTCAGCCGTCTGGATAAACACCAATTAGAAAACTCACTCTGAGTTTTGACATTTAATGTTTTCCAGAGTCATATAAATTAGGCCGTCTAACTTTCATAAATACTCACTAATTATTGACATCATTCTCTGCGATGGCGTCTAACTCCTCAGCTGTCAGTTGCATATTGCCCGGGAAGCGAGGGTTCCGCGCGTGGAACTTCAGCTTGCAGACTAACAGGTTGCAGTACAAGTGGACAAGCTTGCCGTAGCCCTCCCGCAAGTGTACCTGGGGAGGATTAAGTTTGTGATTGAGAATAAAAATAATTGAGGCGGTATTACAATGTTCTAAGCAGTGTTACTAGATCACATAACAACAACCCAGCATAATGTCGTCACGCATGTTTTCCCCAAACAGAAATATGCTAAATTTGGGTGTGGTATAGTTCTATATCACCCACATTTCGCATGTTTCAGTTCCATGTAATAGGAGTCAGCCTTTTGCCATCACTCTCGCACAAATGTAGACTCCAGGCAGCTACTGAAAAATAAATTTCCTAATGGAAAACCCAATATCCTTTGCCTGGCCTGGGAATCGAACTCAGGACCTCATGCTCAGCAGTAACGCTCGCACCTACAGAGACCCACGAGGCGGCAATATGTTCTACTACTTAGAACTACATATATATCGCCCGATTTATATTTGTTACTGCATTATTAAGTAGATTGTTCTTATGCTCCATTAAAAAGATATGCATATATCATTTTAAAGGGTATCGAAAAAGCGTCTGCAGGTTCTTTTCAATGAAATTTCATTTGGAACCATGCAACAATTCAAGTAGCATAGAAAAAAACCAGTTGGAGGTTGGAGTAGTTAGTGCAATTGATACAACAGCACAATGCCCGTTTTCCGGGTCCCGAAAATATAATATATAGCATGTGAAAGCCTATTTAAAACATGTCCTCATTGTACCCGCATCCGTGCTCGCATCATACTTTGTATTTAAATATTTACAAAGATTTTCTTTGATGCAGTTTTAAGATTGGTATTCAAAAATTATAATGTAACTGTGATACTATCAAGACTAAACGGCTACTTTACATTTAAGTACCAAGAACACTTGTTCGGAAATAATAACACAATAGATTACCAAATACTTTTCACTTCACAAAGTTTGAAGTGTGCATTTAGCTTTCCAAGAAACTGTTACGTCAAGTTGGCTGGCGATGTTTCGAAAGGTAAATATTACCTATAACATTAATTATGATTGGTGTTGATGAAAGATAATTTAATCAGATTTTCCCAAGAAATGTGTCGTGAATTAGTACATACCTACGAGTGGAATCACAAGGATTTTGCCACTTGCCAGCTAGACAACGCTAGTAGTTAGGACACCAGTTTTATTCAAATTTTCTCGCTAAGTATGTAAATGCCAAACATATCTCGATCCCTTAGGTATGTTTCTGGACTCCAACTACGGTAGAGCAGAAAGTTGCCTAAAATCACAACACAGATATGTCGTAAGACTAAATGAAACTTACCCATAGCTTGCCCAAGTTCTCGATCATGCCAATATGACGCTGCGAGTCATCGAGGCAGGCAGGGTGGCCCTCTCGCAGTAGTTTGTGTGTCACGTGGCAGAACTTCCATGCCACGATGCGGTTCTCTTGGAGTGGAAGACGTATGGCCACCATCTGTTGGATTGAAAATGAAGAATTTCTTAATAAAAATTGACACCTGGTAAAAAATGCAATAAAGGTCTTATTTTAATAATATCTAAAGGTTTTCTTCACGATTGTTAGTCTCGTATGGTTCGCATCAACTTCGCTCTGCCACTGTTGTAAAGAACTTTGCAAAAATACGGGCACTATGTTGGCTCCTAATACAGAGTATATCATATAAACCAGTAAAAATGCTAAAGGTAGCCGATACGGTTTACTACAAATATTTCAATAAAAGCTGATTTGAGCAATACCCCAGACAATTAAGTCACTCAAAACAATTACAATCATTGTTGTGAGGAAAGATGGATTAATGATGGGTACCAACGGCCACCCACTAGAAATCTACAATGGAAATCTGTGTAGAAACTGTCATCTGTTGTCTCAATAAAACCATCTGGTAGCAAAACGTTGGACACACGACATCACGAATCTAATTTGATTCGTGTATCACTATAGGGGAGCATGGTGATCAAACAGTCAGGAAACTGTTAATCCTCTGAGATTATGTCAAGTAGTGGCCCGTCACATTAGCCGTGATTTATTGGGGAGTGCAGGCTTTCTTCGTCAGCATTCACTTTAATAGTTTAATGGTTCAAACACTCGAAATATAAAAGGACAGACAACTTGTGTCGCATTCGAGACGTGACTGATCAGTATTAAAAAGCTTTAGCTATGGATGACTTATATTTGCTTGTTGTTAGGGCCTAATGCAAGAAGGGCGAGCGAATATTATATAATCGGGCAAATGCAATGCAATCATCAATTATCAACCAACCCGCACTGGGCCCGCGTGGTGGATTATGGCTCCCTCTTACAGAAACAGGAGGCCTGTGTCCCAGCAGTGGGAACATTATAGGCTGATTATGGGCAAATGTAATAAGCCTTAGGCAGATAGACCATCGAATAACAAATTCAATTATACTTGGTCCAGCGCTAACTTTGTTTATATTTATTTCGCCGGTTGAATAAGGAAATGCGTCAAAGCAATAACTATGGAGTTCTTATCTTTGCATAAATTATTGACAATCTGCGTACCACTATTAATTATGGTCTTGTTATTTATTCAAAGTTGTAAGAAGTTGTGGGGAGGAAGTCGGTTGTAATGGTATGGGCTTGTGATGCAAAAATGTCGTGAGGAAAGTTTTGGGTATGAATGAGGACGGCTGATATGGATGGACTGTGTGAAAGGTGATACCAGCTAGAAAAGGAAGGGGTGACTACTAAGCGGACGACTAATAGAGAAGTATGGAAGATGAATAGGTACATGTTGCGCCGACCGCAAATAAATTGGAGGGGGAATGATGATGAAGAAGTTCTTACCCAATATGTGATGGCGCTCTGTTCCTTGAAGGTGCCGATGAGTGTGCTTCGGACATGTTTCTCTTTGACCGGTGTCTCGATGGCGTTGATCGCTTTCTGTATGGCTAATGTCTGGAAAATAAATAAGCCGTTATAGAAAAGGTATAAAAAAAAATAGGTATGTGTTTTAAGTCTATGAGTCAGCGAGACAAATGGGACTTGCTTCGTTCTATTTTTTTATCGGCGCTGCTAGACCAGTCTTACTTGTCACACCATCTCTTTCAGCTACTCTACTCCCTCGTCGGATAGGTTACTGATTTTCATAACCCAATCAGTGGATTCTTTGGTCTAAAGCACATTCATAAAATAAAATACTCATTTTAGAATCACTATGCAAAAAGTATATTCCGAGGTAGAAAGAAATTAATAAATATTGGAGAAGGTTATTTCTGATACTTATATTCCGATACACTTTCTAATTAATCGATTCCAGAAAATGGTTTGTTATACATAAGTAAATCGATTTCAGGAATCAATCAGCAGGGAAACAATAAAACTTTTAAAGGAGACTGGGCGAATTTATATGGGAAGTGGTCTACGGCCCAATAGCGATACGATTTTGATATTTCTGTAGGGATACTTCATCTATCTATACCCTTGTGCAAAGGGGCATAAAAATCTGACCTAGAAATTTTTACAAAAAATATACTTTTAGGATTTACAGGATTTTCCAGGTAATGAAAAATGAAAGAAAATCCACACGCACAAAGGTAAAGATGAGGTATTTTTACTCAAATATCACAACCATATCGCAATTCGCAACCATCGCTTTGACCATTTTCGTCCAGTCTCCTTTATTGACTAATACCTAAGTAGTTATTATAGGGTAATATTAATACTATTTTATCGTGTAACATGTGACAGATTGCCAGTTGATATGAATAAGGGGTCAAACTGTTATGTGCTTTAGAGTCGTAACGTCAAGCGTTTTACAGTAAACAATAAAAATTCCTAACATGCAATGCTTTTAAAAGCAAATGGAGAAATGCACTGTATTGTTCTACAGGTCCAATGACCTGGTTTTATTACGTGTTTAGAGTTAACCTAAATAAGGCATAACGGACTTTTAAAACATATTGTACAGTATAAAGTACCTAGTTACTTACAATATGTTGTTTGATAACAGAAGTAATAGGTACAATGAAAAAACAAGGAAAATATAGTTTGTAATCAAAAGTTTAAATAGCTTATCAATAAAGTAGGTAAAACCGTCAATTTAGTTTTAACAAAAACAACACTATGTTGAAATTTACATACTTTCAGTTAGCTAAAATGTAAACAGACAAACGAAGAGAAGCTAGCAACACTTTAATCTTCTAAACTTCAGAATTTATGGAATGTAAGGGACAAAATGGTGTTCATAAAATATTGCTACAAACAAGCAAATTCGTATGCAATGACGATTGGGGCTTGCTTGCGTCACCGGCATTGTTATTGTTGCTGCATAGCATACCTACTACTCTAATGACAACCATACTTCCCAGAATGTAAGAAGAATCACAACATTCTCACAACGCTCAATGGATGAATTGACATTACAATTAGTAATTAAAGAAGAGCTGTCACAAAAAACCAGTTCAATACCACGCATCACTGATTACTTTGTCTGAATGTTGAATTAATCGTATAAGATGACATTGATGACTGTATTCGAACATTCCTAAATAACCATATATACTCAAATATTAGAAGACTTTTTACACAGTAGCACTAAGCCCTATCTCACTAGGACATCAGTGGCAGCGCAACTATAGTCGCACTACCAAAAAATTTATGGTTAGTTGTGCAACCGATCGCACCCCTAGTGAGATTCCCACCATAAAGCTGTGTAGGCATATTTTGTTGTCAGTGCATGTACCATGGTTGCGCCATCATGTTGTCCTAGTGAGCCTAAATAAAAAAAAAAAAAAAACCAGACAGAGAAAACGAAAGAAAACAGATCAAAATAATAGATGCAGGAGGCCATTCTAGATTTTTTTAACTCTAAGCTAACCTTCGACTCAATAGAAGAACAAAGAGACCATCCTTATTAATATTATAAATTCGAAAGTAACTCTGTCTGTATTTTACTTTTTTACGCCTCAACCACAGAACGGATTTCGATAAAATTCGGCAAGGAGATAGATGGCATCCTGAGGAAGGACATAGGCTTTTAGTCGCTGCAGCATGTTCCAGTAAGATAATTACCGACATCCACGCGGGCGAAGTTGCGGGCAGAAGCTACTAAAGAACAAAAAAATCCATGAACTGTTAATTAACTACACACTACCAAATTGGGACACTGTAGTAGTAGCGTATGTATGTAATAAATAAATAAATAAAATAAATAAATACTTAATAATAAATAAAAAAAAGTAAAGGTGTTAACGAAGTTGAGTCATAATGACACTGATAACCTTTTTCGGCATCCTAATTATTGTATGAATCATTTAGGACCACTGTTTATCACCAAATAGTTAATCGATATACATATATTATATTTAGATAAGGCCTATGTCATGTGGATAATCTAATAACGTAATAATATAAGTCAATGCTAATTATAAGTACCTAGACTAGGTAACCTAGTGGGTTAATGAGCCAATCGGAACTGCGGCTAAGAGTTACTCGCACTTATAAATGCTGGTTTCCTTATAACTATATGGATAAAGTACTTATGTATGACATATCCTCATACTTATTTATAGCGGCTTTGCGTTCAGCTCTGCATAGTAATGATCTTTAAGTCTTCAAAGGACATAAATCAAGGACAAAGAATGTTACCTAATGATAATACTGCAATTGTTAATTCATAAAGGGTTTTAAGTTGCATTTTGCAACCAACTAAATGGAAAAGCAGTGTTCTTGCTCTCCCTGTACTATCTAAATCAGTGAATCTAATTCTTGTCCTGCGGCGACGATTTACTTTTAGTTTTGTTTTTGTCTATCTTCAGAGTTTAGCACAACTGTAGCAGCGACAAACTGTCCACAAAACAACAAATACCTTTTCTCCTCTGCTGAGTCAACTTTGTCCTTGATTTAATCTCATTGAATTAGCATTCTTAAGATGTTCCTATATTTTTTACCAAACACTCTCGGCTTTACGAACTTTTATAATATTTACTATTTCGGTCACACCAAAATACGACTGACATTTATAGAAACCAACACAAACAAACATTCCAACTTTGATAGCGATTCCGATGTTTGTGTGTTAACAAGAAGCGGGGTGTAAGTGCTACTGAACACAAATGTTGCCTTAGCGATGTCTGCTCGATATTTTTAGACAGTAAATACGTTGAGGAAACCGTAAAAAATTGCTACTATATATGAAGGACATAAGTATGCATAGGTACATTATTATTGAGCAGAAATTACAAAACGCAACGTTCTGGTGAAATGGTCTATGATAACTACAATCCATAGAATCTCATATACATATCCTTTTTTATTTATTTTTTTATTTCCGTGGGGAAATCCTCATGGCTACCCTCCGTCTGGCAATAACGGAGGGTTATGTCCTACCGACTAAAACCCCACTGTTCCTTCTAGTACCATAAGTCGGGGCGCGGGAGATACATGTACATTCGCAGCTGGACCGACTGGATTATGCTTGTCCTTAGACAAATTTTTTAACTCTACGAAGATAACCGTAACTTTCCATCAAAGGAGTTGTACAAGAGATAGTCAACGATTACACATAGATTCTGTTCCCAAAACAGAGGAAAGAATCTCTTTATCGCGCTTAAGCTTGAGCAAACTATACAAACAAAGATCTTGACCCAAATACAACTTCCGTAAAAAGATGACTTCCTATCTTAATCAAAAGGCTTAACCGAGACTTTCAAGCTCGTGCCTTTGCTATATTTTACCGGTGACTCATATAGGGACGAAGGGTAATCTGACCGGTGAAACTGTCAAAGACGTAGGAAACATACATAGCATAACATACAAGCATACTGCAGCACTGCAAATAACAAAAGGGACATAAGAAAGCTTTTAACCATGCACCGCTGACATACAAACTTGGACTTGGGGAACATTTAGATTGTAGAAGTTCCGTCATTTCGTTGTTTCCATTCATCTTCGAACTACAGAATTACTTAATCTTAGCTCAATCTTTATCTAGCAAGACTGATTTACATTCATGACTGGCTAGACTGGATTATATGAAAAGTGTTTTTTTTTCGTCAAAATATTCAAACGCTGCAGCTGGATTGAAATACTCAATCATTATAAATCAGCCTTTTAAAAAAATACAGACATGCTGATTCACAGGAAATCATCTAGGTATTTATGGAACTACGAGCATACACATAAAACAAACATTGTTACAATCATTCATAATGATAGTGAATAAATGAAATCATCACAACACGTGTGGGATGAATTAAAACTATACTTAGTTAAAATACAAATGGTGGGGCCATTATTGAATGTTATATTCATTTGTATTCATTGTAGTCGAGTTTTATGAATAGGGACAAATTAATAGCGATTGGACGTCATTGATGTTATTTACTTTTACGTAGATATTCTTTGTCTAAGCGAAAAGCGGGCGACTAGCAAAGTCGCCCCGGAATGGACCTTAAAATTAAAACTAGACTTAGGCAGCGGTCGAATGGCGGATAGCCGTCAAAGAGCATGGCTTCTTTGGACTTAATTATTTACGTAGTTATAACATAATTTAAAAATAAATAAAACAAAATTGTGTCCGCAAGGAAATGCTCGTATAGAAACTGTTTGCAGTTTCTATACGAGCATTTCCTTTCAACATTCGCTTCACTTCATTAAAATACGCATCACTTCCCAGAACTACTTTAGCATTCCCCTATGTCTTTTCGTACTAAACTAACAAAATCCTGGTTTTCCCAGTCTGTTTGTTTGTTACTAACGTAAAAAAATAAATTTAGCACCATTAAGGTGCTCATTCCTGCGCAATACCTTGGAAATTTTACCAATCGGATAACATTTGCAAAAACCTTGTTTGAAAAATAAGGAAAATGTGTTTTTTCTGACGAGATAATTTACTTTTACTAGAATAGATATCAACTGAACATTAGTCAGACTGATAAAATGGTATGGTAGAGCGATAATGGCCTAACTCAGAAGTCAGAACTAGAAGAGGATACTGCTACCAATGTTATGGGTATTAATTAACACAAATATATTAATTTATACAGAAATGATATACAGAGATTTTGGTGATTATTGGCGATGTTTCCGTTTGAGTCACAGTGCCACATGATTTTCCTCATTAATGCAATTTCAAGACGTTCGTTACATAAGGTCAATTATGCTTTTTATATAATAAACTTTTTCAGCTGAATCGGGAGGCACGAAGCGAGAAGATAGCTTTAGATTTACTCCCGCTTCGTGGTATGAGAGCGACGTTGCTCGTTGTCGTTGTTTTGCAAACCAAGTCGTGACTCGACACTCGCTTCTGTAAGAACTTTAAAAATACCTGTATACCCTTAGCATCCTTTGTAGAAAGAGTTTTTATCGCACGTTTCGTTTTTGTGGAACGAAACGGAACAATGATAGAAATAATCGATGATGCGTGACAACAGGTGCATTGTTAAGTGGCAACGATACAGAAAAGTGAGACTATGCCTTGTGTTAAACTGAGAAATGTTAGTACCTACCTAAATACTTATTTAGATGAGAAGTATTCAAAAATATCTGTATTGTATTCGTGTTTCATTGATGACAAGTTTTCAGATCATTCATACATAGTTTAAGAATTAATAAGATAAAGATTTTAGTCATAATTTCAGCCTTAAGACGTCCACTGCTGGACATAGGCCTCCCCCAAGCACCTCCACTTCGACCGGTTCTGTGCTTCTCGCATCCAACGGGTTCCTGCGGTCTTCACAAGGTCGTCGGTCCACCTTGTGGGAGACTTAAAGATTTTACTTTCTTTTAGTTAGAGCATTTTATATAAATTTTATTTTGATTACTCCCAAAACGGGGAACCTAAAGAATTTTTATGACCTTTTTAGTAAGCTTTGTAAAATAACGTGAATGTACACTCACCAGATGATAGAAGCGCTTGTCGTTGGGGTTGGCCATAGCGTATGGTTAGTGGTCAGCAGTGTCTGAATCAGCTGCATGCATTAGTAAAGTGCCGAGCTGTGGCGCTGAAATGAAGACGCGCCACGCTCGATTAGTACTGTTAACTGTTAGTGAAGGTGACAATTTTATCAATAATGGATCAACAGTGTGGTCCTCTTTAGCTGCAGTGCACTTGCCATATGGAACAGCAATTTGCATGTACAAAATGTTAGGCAAAATCCAGTTTGTTTGCAACTCATGCATTGCCTATGCAGTGTTTACAAATGCTGCATTGTCGTCTAACAAACATCAGTCTTCGTCAACTCTCAATCATGCAAAAAACGCGTACACTTATCTTTGCGGTATGACGTCACAGTTTTCATTTGAAATTCCTAGATGTGGAACTAATTAGCAATCGCAAGTTACATTATATCATCGATAAGTGTATGCGGTTTTACGGTACAAGTGAAATAAACAGTCATTATTTTCATGAAAATATTTACATGCATGATTTTAAAAATTTAAACGCCTTTGACATCAAAGATTTAAGAAATTGGATCGTTGGTTACAAAATGGCAGTTACTGACAGATCGCAACAGACGTTCTTGCACCAAGCGTTCATGCAGGTGTGAACTGAGAGTATATTGCAAAAAATCACCAGTCCACTGGATCGGAACACCTTACCTGCAACAAACAAAAAAATTATAAGAATTGGTGCGTTGCGAGAACTTAATGAATGTAAGAAACCGGTGCGACGACTTTAAAACTAAATTATTTGCCGAAAAATGTAAGCGAAACACTGTGGCATACTGTGGTACCCTCTGTGGAGCTGGCGTACAAACAGGCAGCTCAGTTTTAGACAGGAGGGTGGCTAAAACAGGGAGGCACATAAATCAGGGGATAAGTGTTACTCTTAGCGCTTTTAGTCACCTGTTATAACTTGGGCTGTTAGCTCGGGGTAAAGTAAAAGAGTGGACTGTATTGTCTGTATTATAGGGGCAATGGTTTATTGCCGTTCATATTTACAAAAATAAACTAAACCGAATTCGATTCTCAACAAGACACTTATTACAAAACTCTATAGTTTCTAAGAAACCATGCTTCTTTCTTAGAAATTAAAATCCGTTGCATAAAAAACTGTAGGGTTTCTAGTAGGTATTCAGACTTCACTGGACTGAAGTTTCTGCTTGAGAAGTTGTTACGATTGCTGCGTTTTACGTATTTACCAGAATTGATGTACCTACAAATAATATGAACACTTTTCCATCTTAAAAAACAACATTCATAGAACATCATCTTCCAAATTGATATAACTTAGCATAAGTCAAATTTTTAAAGAAGATGAGGTGTACGCATAATTTAGTCATAGTTCTCAAGCCAGTTTGAGGTAATAAGTAGATGCTAAGTACACATACTGTGAGTATATTTTGTACCAAAATAGCGGTACGAAATCAATAAGTGGGCGTCACTAAGTAAAATAAGCCAGGTAAGGCTTCTGTTTGGCACACTTTCATATTCTGTTTTGGGAGATTAGGCGCTGTTTGCTGTCAAATTGAGTTGAATTAGTAAGTGGGCTCGCTGAATACGGCCCAATTTGATCATACACAGAATTATGAATATTTCGGCAATTAACACTATTAGCCCCAATAAGCCAGCTCTAGTTTTACGAGCTCTTGTTTCGATCCTCAATTTAACTATAACGTGGCTTCAAGTTTGGACAGCCGGCAGACTTCTAGCTGGACTAAAAATACTAGAAAATCCATCCAAAGTTTGTCTTTAGAAGATCGCTTTTAGCGATAAGACCGCCCATTGTGTCACCCCTTGTAAAATTTCTACATTTATATCTGTAATATATTTTATGGAGTACAAAATACAGAAAATTTATATTCTATTTGTTTCTGCAAAGAATACTCCTGAAAACCTCATTCAGAATTATGTTTTGCACTTTGTGCTATAGCTGGACGAGGTATTCAAGAGATTTTTTTGCACTCAAATATCTACCTACTGCTGTCAAGTCCACAGAGTATTCGATTCGAAGGAATCAGACTTTATAAGCAAAGTCGAAAACAAGATTGAGGACCCCTCTAGCAACCCCAGAAGGCCAATGCAAATTGTGTTTTTGTTTCCAACGCCAACGTGGAAAGCAAGCACTTTATTATAGTTGAAGGTTCCGTCAACACGTAAGAAAATCATGAGTGTACTTTTTTACATAAATATTTACATTTCCATGCAAGTAAATGACCTCATACATTCCTACGTAACTAGATCGCGTGATTAAAAAAAAAAAAAAAAATTATATACTTATTACAATCAGGTCATCTGTTTATGTCTCTATGCCACAGCTTTATAAAATTATTTTTAGCATTAAAATTACATGAATGAACCTTTGGCTAACGTTTAGTGGAATTACTTCAGATGTTGACCTCGCATCACGATATATTGCATGCAAGGTATTTTATCCCGATTTTTCAGTAATATGTTGTAAGTCCTCAGCTATTCACATTGCCATTATAGTAATAAAGTTTATAGAAGTAGATAGGTATAGTCGAACAAGCTATTTGGTACCTATACAGGCAAAAATATTCATCTTTCCACTACACTGCCAATATTTAGTTTTATTTTGTGCGTTATAACTTTTTCAGCTTATGGCATCCTTAATAGAGACTACTCAGCACACTCACACCATTATGTATTTTTAAAAGTAGTTGCAAGTTAGCTGCCTGTATACCAAATAGCTTGTTCGACCGTACATAACAATTATTTACCTACTTCGTTTATCAAAAATAGCATTTTGTGAAATCTCAAGTCACTAACACTTGTATCACCTGCTTGGGTGGGACTTCCCTATTTCTTCAAGCCGACCTTTGTGAAATCTAAACCAGTTTTTAATTAATTTTGATTACTTATCTATAACGTTGCTGATTGTCAATAGTTTATTTCCCACTTCCCACCCATTTCTACTAACCCGTAGAATTATAACCGCATAAACAAAATATGCACAGTTACAATAATAACTCGGCGTGTCCCACGCGACGGACGACGAGCGTGCGTCGGCGTCGGCGCATCTAAATCAGGAAACTGCACTTTACGAGATACAATCTCCGTTCGAACACACTGATCCGCTTGACGGATGCAGCCGTGACACGAATCACTGGCTTAACAGCATCTGGTTTTTAACACCATTCAGGTAGATAAATTGCTGTTCTAAAGAAATGAATCTATCAAGAAGTGATTTGATGAGCGAATTATTTTGGTTTCATGCGATAGATGTGTAATACCAAACAGATGACTGGATTACGAAACTGCACTTTAGTATTTTGAAGATTCCATCGAGTCGGTTCAAACGTGCCAAAAGTGGAGATGTAGAAACAGAAAGACGCCTAAACCTAGCAGTGGGTAATTCCTGGCTAGGGTGATGATGACGACGAATCGATTCGGTATTGGTTCACCGGAAACAGATGAAATGCTGAATTAGATTTTCCACCAACGTGCCCAAAAGCTGATATAGGTACCGATATTTGTATGACATCATTTGAGGACAAATTATACTTCGGTTAATTCCTAAACTGGGAAACTACAAAACACATACGTATTTAAGTCTTGGTAATTTCAGAATAATATCCATTACAAAAAGGGCATGCAAATACAATGATACACGCTTGATTTAATTTCTGCACTGTGTAGATTAATATGTATATTAATTTCTGTAAATTGGCTTTAAAAAATACTTTTACACATCAAAGTCGCATTTTTTTGGAAAAGATAGGTATGTATTCCCTTGCTTTCTGCCTTTACTTCTTTTACACTTCAAGCTTATATTTATTTCACGTAGCTTGTTATTAAACTTGAATGCCTCTTTTTTTTAAATCCAGTAATTTTGTATGAAGCAGATTATAAGTTCTGGGTCTTAATAAATTCTTAGCCCACGTAAGCCAGCCAGCATGGCTCTATGATAAATAACCCGGTATCACCCACGTTAGCAGTTGCCAAGACAATCGTACGTTCACAATCACAATAGTGACGATTTCACAACCGAGCCATTGTATGGACAACATAAAGATACTCGACAAAGCTGAATTAAAATTCCCATCATTAAACACAATACATAGTTTAAGATGTAATTAACAATGCAACTGTGAGATTTGATAAGGGCGTGGAAGCGGTAATAACTGTCACAGTATAAAGAGTAGACGTAGATAAGCCTGCTAATACACAATAGCATCCGTAAAACCCAATCGATCAAATCAAAAATGAAATCTTCAGGACTTACAATAACAGCAGCCAGACGCAAAAATCCAATAGGCATGAAAACTCATCGTCAAAAAGCGCGTAAGTACGACTAATCTAATTTAATGGATTAACACATTTCATTAACATTAGCGTCAACGACAAATACAATTAGTGTCATTCACATCTACGTGGTAGCATTAGAAAAAGAATTAGCAGCTGACAGACCGCAACTAATCTAGCTTTAAATTTTTATTACACTATCTATCTAACCATAACTAAAATCTGCTGAATGTTCGTGAGAATATACCGGTAACTTCGCAAGGTTTCCGTGATATGCGATAAATTAATGGACTAAATAATTATAAGTTAATTTACTTTCTCTGATACTCTGAGGAGAAAGTTCGTTTAAAACGTTTCATGAACCATTAAAACGATTCCATTTCTTTCCCATCGCTATATTTTCTTTTTAATGTCAAAAAGACACGCAACTGAGAAACCAACGGGATTTTTTACAAAGCCACATGCATAATATGAATGAACTTATTGCTGAAACGAATTTAGATTCATTAGGCAACATTGAAAATTTAATTTTGATATGCAGGGTAATTTGAACACTGAAAATTTGAACATTTTGACTCCGTCTTTGCAGAGTCAAACAAGAATTAAGTACAAAAACAGTGCCCCAATATCTGTGCAGTTAGTTAAGAAACCATCAATTGCACATTAGGCCATACAGCCAGTCAACAGGAAAGCACAGTACAACCAGGTCTGCGCCACATACATGAGTGTTACGCTCCGAATGTCGCAGCTCCACTACTACAACTAACAACACGTAATAATCAGACATCGAACATCGAACTATCACTGGTCCGTTACCGGCGATGCGAAATAGCATGAATATGCGCCGGACCGGAGTCGGTTGCCAGCTGGAACGATGTTATCGTTCGTACGATGTCGTACGAAATGCGTAGCAAATCGACAGACGAAGCGAATTTATCATATTTCTATTCAAAACTAATATTTTGTATAAAAACTGTCTAAGAGAAACTCAAGAAATATTGTTTACAATTACAAAAGTCTTAAAACAATAAAAGGGGTTTCGATTTCGTTGAGGAACCTTAGGCTTATGTAGAAGTTCTTTAAAACATCCACTTTCATACTCAGTAAAACATTTTCCCACGAGATGTCCTTTATGTCTTCGCATCGATCATAATGCCCAAACCAATTAATTTTCAAGTACTTAATTGCAATTTACAAAAGGGAAACAGGAAGGCAGCCTGGGCCGCGCGCCGCAGCACATAATGATGTACGTAGATACACCGAATTCATGTGTAACGTGACTGTAATATTGTGACTGTAGAAAAACCACAGATGAAAACTGTGGCAAACCGTTAGTTACATACGTACATAAATATGCTATACATGACATAGGGAGAGTAATTTGAAATGGTCTGATTGCGACCCACGGCACGACCTAACAGAACTCGCAGTACCTAAATATGCCAACAAATGACCAACGAAATGACGTTAGATTACTTAAATGGAAGGTAAAACCGATTAATTAAAGATAACATACCAATTTCCTTTATGATAAGGACACATAGGTAGTTCTATGAAACAAAAAATATAAAGCAAGTAGGTATGAAAAACATTAAATACGAGTATCCCGCAAACTATACTTATGTGACTTACCAATTTTTTATATAAAAAGCCTTTGATACATATAATATTAATAGCATAACATTTTAAACTATATTTTACATACATAATTATAATATTATGGAAGCAAAACTTTGTAGCCGCAAAACAGCATCTAATGATTAAACATATCATTAACGCAGTTAAGAGCATTAATTACGAGGATCGTAATGATATCAACCGTGTGTAGACTAAAGGCAGAACGGAAGAGGATGCTGCGGTGAATGCCCCCAGCAGAGTACCTACAGGGCTACGGACCGATCCACTTCCCATCTGGCGTGCCAGATTACAGCATACATTTATAGTGCCCGTGCCAATATTGAACTACGCTAATTGGACCCAGCTTTGAACTGTTCCATGGGAATTGGATAGGAGAAAGTTTTGTATTTGAGAGTTCTTTATGCTGAATGGGAATAATCTTTTCAGTAGTTGAAATGATTGAAATACTTGATGATGAACGAATGAATGATTGAAGTCCTTGCTACTACTTGTAGAAAATAGCTATTTCTTAGGAATATGGAATTGGACGTTACACTACATTATAATCTGGGTAAGATATAAGTACATCAAAACATATTGAAAAATATATTATGAAACAATACCTCATAAACAAGAACGATAGAAAATAACGCATATGTTGCTAACAAGTGTACAAAACAAACACAGTTGCAATTAATTTCAAAGCTCATATGCCCTCGATCGTCAATCCTCATCTTATACGTTTCTACAAAATTTGTGGGAACGAGATAACAATCTAGATAAAAACCAAGCTCCACATAACATCATAAGATAAAATAAAAGTGCAGTAAAAATACGAGAATAAAGTGTCGTAAAATGTTATAGAAAGCTAGTTAAATGTAGATAGTGCATTACTGGAAATAGCAAAATGCATCGAGACATGCATTGGAACTTGGAAGAAAGCTGCAAACGTGTTTAATGGCGGAATAGACAATGTTAGAACAACTTATTTAGCTAGACACTAACTGGCTCTAAAAAGGTATGCCTAAGTGGCTGTGTAAGTTATTTTAGTAGCGGTCCAACAAAACAAAAACAAACAAACAAAAAAGTTACTATAAAGGTTTGTGTTTTTGTCCAGTGAATTCGAATGATCGCATGACTTTCTTTGCATCAAATTTGACCGATTACAGATCGCAGCTGGACATAGCTAATCTCCAGATAAAAACGACACGGTGCTTAAAATAAATGCATACATAAACATTTATTTATTCTCCAACAACGATAAAGCCTCAATTACAAAACAATATATTTTCAGAAAGAGTGCGATAACGTTGGCAGACACATCTATTCATTCATATTTTACTAAAGTGCACAAATTAGTCACAATACTATAAAACAATTTGCATTAGGTTGCAAAATATTAAACATCGCAACACTAGGGCAATGTGGTAATATGTATTTCTTCCGTCACAGAACCGGTTAGAGCTCGCGGCATTGGTCCTGCGCTGCATTCATATATACTTATTCACACCTTGCCTGTACTAGCATCATGATGGTACTGGAAAACTCCTTATTCCAGTTAGTCATATACCTAGCAAAACAAACTGCTGATAAATAGTATTAGAATAGTGATGTAGTTCAAGGAAGGGCAACGGTAAAAGATAAGATTATTAGTTCATAAAGTTGGGTAGTTTTTCAAATGTTTTGAGGAAAAAAATAGCAGTTGTCGGTAGAGTAAGCGACAGGAAATTGGTCTCTTAACCATTTTAGTATGTAACCTTCTGTAATGTTTTCGACTTGAAAGTCGCTCAAATGAACTGAAGCGGTATGATGCAATTGCAATATAGGTAAAAGAAGCTAAAGACTGCTAAAGGCAAAACAGTAACAGGGGTGGGCATGTGGAATTGTACACAAACTGTATCTCGCATCTTAGGGTCATATAATAAGCTCCTCAAATTAACCAAAAAGTGAAAGGCAACGCCCTACTGCTCCTATCAATGAATCTACATTTCTCGTGTTCGATTTCTCGTAACAAATGTCAATATTTCTGACTACTCCAAATAAGGTCTGGATTGCGACATGTACGTGGCATTTCTTCGAGATATCGCAGCCACGGGAGCAATAGCTCATGTTTCTTATAAGGCAAGCTGCAAGGCTGACCTTACTGAATCGAAATCTTGACCTCTATAAGGTATAACTGTTAAACGCCTACAAAGATTTGCAGATGCAGATGTTTTTCTTGATTCACTTATGTTTAATAACGGGACATCTTTGTGTTGCTTATTCACATGATTTCCATAAATATAAAATAACATCAAGCTTGTAATCCCCGGAAAGTTAAGCGGAGGTGTACCATGTCCCATGTAATAGGGGGCGAGCCTATAGCCATCAACCGGGATTCAGTTTTCTATTGATCGTAATATTATATTGACGACGACATCTAGTTCCCATTTTTGTGGTTAATCTGCTTTGAAACTCGATCTACTGATATGACTTTGTTTTTTATCTAAATGTCAAGAAAGATTTAAGATTATTTACTCAATTTGATAGATCTTTTGGTCATTAACCTAGACACATGATATTGAGAGCTACCTAAATTACTTAGGGCGCATTCGACCAAACTTTTATACGTAGAATAAGTCTTATTCTGAGAATAATTATTGAATTTTTGACAGTTAGTCCATACTAGAACTGTCAGTCGTTAATTTTATTCCAAGAATAAAAGTTATCTGACTTTGGTAAAATCAGCCCTTACTTGTTTTTCTCTATTTTGCTTACCTTCCATGCAACTTTCGTTTAGAATTATTCCTCCCGTTTTGTTGCTATTCTAGTATTCTACGTACCTAGACATTACATGACTCATCCAAGATTCTATAATCTTATACGTCGTGTTCTGTTTACGTCATGTTTCGAACAAAGTGCGACACGAATTCACAACTATAATGATGGCACTATAAAAACACCGTTCTCCGAGTTCCCATGTTGTAATATTCCTAGTTATTATGATGCATGCAGGCAGAACACTGTTATATAAACTAAAGGATTTCTGTTCTCTATGCCCTTTATCTCATTGTTCTTATGCCAAATATACGCATGGTTTTTTTTTCTTCTTTTTTTACGTGAGAATTTAATTACAGAAAGGTAACATACTGAGCCAATGGGAATCGTTTTTGAGTCTTGATTGCAGTAACAAATGTTTTACTGCATTCAAACTAATTAGTAGTAAAAAGTAGTGGGTTTTTTAGAAGTCAGGCACTACGTACGAGCCTCTGTAACATCCATAGATATAAGAAAGAAGTTGTTGTTTACATTTCTATGGTAACAATGAATCGCCGAAATGTATGTACGCGCATAATTTCCGAACGATTGCACCAAATTGGATAATTCTTTTTTTGTTGTATCACCAGGACAAGGTTTGTATGAAAGAAAACTTCGGAAATTCGAAAAACGATATTGTACCCGCGTGAAGCTGGGGCGAGCCGCTAGTTAAGTATAAAAATCTTACTTAATTTTTTGTAAAATCTACACCAACACGAAGGTACAGAGCCCTGTAGACTTCAAAAATCGAATCCACGTTATACAAGTGAAAAATATTCATTTCCTATGCGATACGGATGAAATTGTGGAGCAAACTACGGGCGGAAGCGGGTAATCAGGATCGTTTTACTGGACAACTGACAACTCGAACAACAGGCAACCAATAAATATAGCTGACGATGAATAACTCACCCACCATTAAATTATTAAGAACCTTTCAGTGTGAAGATTAGGGGGATTCAGCTGCTTCGACAGTAATAAATTTGAACTCAAGAATACCGTTAATAGACACCCATTTTAACTGGTTTATGG
The DNA here is from genome assembly GCA_963669345.1 of Gortyna flavago. Taxonomy (NCBI): domain Eukaryota; kingdom Metazoa; phylum Arthropoda; class Insecta; order Lepidoptera; family Noctuidae; genus Gortyna; species Gortyna flavago. Next base: position 5,097,761 of record OY770139.1, read on the forward strand.
AATTGCTGCTTACTTGAACGAAGGAAAGAATATTTATTAAGTACTGGAACTGAAAAGCTGAAAACCCAAGAACTGGGTTGTGGACTGTGGAGGTCAGATAGGCAGTCGCTCCATGTAAAATACTGGTATTCAGTTGCATCCGGTTAGACTGGAAGCCGACGCCAACATAGTTGGGAAAAGGCTAGGCAGATTTATTAGAACTGAAAAAACCCCGTGAGACCTTGACACGTATCTATTTATTTATTCTGCTAACTTGCGTGTAGGTTTTATGAATGTACAACTAAAACGACTACAAGCACGTCACCTTGAAACCGCAATTTTGTGGTAAACCGGTAAGAGCTGATATAGTTTTCACTGGAGAAACGGTAGCTATACTGCTACTGCGGTAAAGATATTCATTACGAAACTGTTTTCAGTTCTACTTCACCAGAGCTAGCGACTCAAACAAAGAACTATATTTATCTTCAAAATGCAGTTCGTTCACCCGACATTTGTGCCGGGATTAGATCTTGTATACGCTGAAGTGCACAAAACTCTTACCAAAATAACTGCAGGACTTTCAATGATGAACAACACTAATTTCCACAATATTTTTTTTTTATTAGAAACCTCTGATAACACGTTTATAATCCTCAGTATCTATTTGTAACTAAATTGAGTGTTGTCAGCGAACAAAGTATCGCAGTGATAAGTTATCGAACGCGAGTCCTCACAAACGTTCATTATCTGTTTGATAACAAAAACTCTGCAATAAAGAACTATCGGCCACTTGCTTATCACTTTCGCAAGCTATTGACTAGGTATCGAATAAAATAGCCTGGCGAGATTACAGCCATTAATTTATTCTTTTGTAGACCAGGGGTTGAAAGCGGTAAAGGTATAAGGGTATGGTACCGGTATAAAATTACGATACAGCTTCGATTTAAAGGTAGAACCAAAACGGTTGAGAATTACGATTTTGGTATCGTTAAAAAAATGATTATACATATATTTTTTTACGGTATTGTTATACCTATATATTACTAATACTTTTACCGAAATAATTTCGGTACCGAAAAAAATTATGCGACGAAGAGTGAGTGCGACGCGGCGGCAAAGGCGCGAGGTGCGGGGGAGCGGTGCGCGTGCGGCGACACGCCGGTTGTATTTTATTTATTTGCAATTTTCGTGCATCTTTATCAATTTCCTTTATAATTTCATTCTGTTGCTTTGACGAGTTACTTTCATTATACAGATTAGAGTGCTGTGGGGCTGCCAACTTTTTTTGAGAAAAATAACGTATCAAATTCTTTGAATAGGAAAAAATAAAGTATTTGGAAGAAAAAAAAGTATTTTTCAAATTTAAGTATGTTACTATCCCTTAAAACACATATTTTTGGGAGGTTTTAGCAAGTGCTAACGTTTTATTGTTGGATTTGAAAATTTCAAAGCTCGTTTTACAATCGAAATTATTTCAGATGTATTTTTATGTATAATTGCTGTCTCCCTCAAAACTGGTTTGTCTTAAGCATAACTATATTTTCTCTGAAAATTCTTTATCTTTATTAATAGATTTTCTTTTTGGCTTTTAAGTCAGTACATACTATCGATAAAAAGTTCAGTAATTACCTCACTGACCTCTACTTGTATAATACAGGTCAGTGAATTACCCATATGAGTCTTTCGTTTTACGCATCACAAAAGATTAGAAATAAAGTATTTTCGCATACTTTATTTTTATGCAAAAGTATAAAGTATATTTATCGAAAATAAAGTAGGATACGTTATTATAAAGTATGGTTGGCAACCCTAGCTGTGGCATCGACAGCTCGGTAGCATTAGGTAAGTGATGACTCTTAGACTCTTGATTTGAGAGAGTTCAACTAACACACTGTACATGCAGTACATGCCTACAGAAGAGGATTTTCCTCGACTTTCATGGGATCCCTTCATCAGACTCTGACTTGGTGACGATGGGACCACCTCGAGAGCATACCCTTTCAAACCCTAATCTTCTTCTTCTTCGTGTCGCTGGCACGACTATGTTTTAAATTTTGTTTTCCCAAAACTTTGCCACTTCCACGGCGTCGTCGATGGCAGCGCAGAGGTCACTTTGACTGCATGTTTTGGAACACAGAAGGCAGGATAAGAGGTGGAGCATGGTTTGTGACATAGCTCCGCAATCACACCCTTCTGCCGTTCCGTCAAGGTAGCCCCACTTTACAAGGTTGGACTTACATCTTCCCACTTGTGTCCGAAGACGGTTCAGAGACTTCCAAGTGGGCCACGGGAGGTTACACCCTGCAGGGAGATGCTCCTTTGGTGGTAAGTAGTGAGTAGGAGGAGGAAGAGTATCCTGCCACAGTTTGCAACGGGCGTCAGCCGGGTTTCCTGACAGAGATGCTGTCGATGTCAAGAAGCTGTGTCTGCTTTTTAGCCGTTGCATTTGTAGCTGTGCGCCAGATAGTGGGTGTCTGGTATCAGATTCCTGTTTGAATTTCTCCACTGCGCATGCAACTTCTCTTCGGACTTGTGGTGGAGCTATGCCAGTTGTGGGATATAGGACGCTGAGCGGGGTCGGTTGCAGGCAGCCTGTAATCGTGCGGCAGGTTTCATTTAAAGCAACATCTACTTCCTTGGCGTGGGCGGAACAGTGCCACACAGGGCACGCATGTTCGCCCGCAGAGAAGCAGAGTTCTAGGCCGGTAGTCCGGAGAACCTGAGGTGAAGCACCCCAGGTGGTTGAAGTTAGACGCCTGAGCAAGTTGTTACGGGAACCGACTTTTTTCTTAATTTTGAGACAGTGGTTCTTAAATGTCAGCGCCCTGTCATTGGTGACTCCTAGGTAGGTAGGGTTACTGTAGTGTTCAATGGTGACACCCATCCAATTGATGTTCAGAGTGCGTCTTGCCGAATGGTTCCGGAGATGGAAAACACATGCCTGAGTTTTTGTGGGGTTCGGTCTGAGAGCGTTATCTACGTAATACTTTCCGAGAACTTCTAAAGCCTTTAGGATATTTTCGGCGTCCCCAAAAGTATTTGTTTGGGTAGCCAGGGCGAGGTCATCAGCGTATAGGAACCTCTCGCAGTGTTCAACAGTAGGTTGGTCATTGGTGTAGATGTTGAAGAGAATGGGCGCCAGAATACTTCCCTGAGGCAGACCATTCTTCTGTGATCTCCATCTTCTCCTTTCTGAGTTTAGGAGGACTCGGTAACGTCGGTTACGCAGCATCTCACCCAGTACCCTGATAAACCCCTGGTCATCGATCATGCCAGACAATTTTGCCAATAATCTCTTGACATTGACGGTATCATATGCCGCTGACAAGTCTACAAGGACGACGCCAGTGATCTTTCGTGTCTCATAGCCACCCTCTATATATTGCGACAATCGGAGGATTTGCCCGAAGCATGACTTACCTGGTCTAAAGCCGGCCTGCTCGGGAATCAATTTAGGGTCGATTACGGTTTGAAGGCGATTGAGTAAAAGCCGTTCAAATAATTTGATATGGCACAGAAGAGATATAGGGCGATAGTTCTTCGGGTTGTCAGGCAGTTTTCCCGGCTTAAGCAGTGCTGTAACTTGGGCTTTCCTCCAGATTTTGGGGATCATCGAGCTTTCAAGACAGGTATTAAAAAGGGTAAGAAGCCATGACACGCCTACCGGACCCAGGTTCTTAAGTTGTTCCACGGTAATTTCGTCTAGTCCAGCCGCCTTACCATTTTTCAGCGCCTTGATAGCCGGGATTATATCCGACAATATGAAGGGCTTACTAATTTCCGTTGAGGATGTTAAGTTCTTGGTGGCTTTTGGTAATTTCGGCAATTTGTTTGGGGCCTTACCATTCAGTAAAAGTTGGTGAGCTACCTGATTAGCCGAAACTTTACCTGGGTTTGTTGGTTCAGGGGGATCACCAGTGAGTTTTCTTAATGTCGCCCATGCCTTCTTGCTGTTCTTCGTCATGTCGATATTTTCGACTGTTTTTAACCACTGTTGTTTATGGTTTTCACTGACCTTTGTAAGTAGCTCCTCGCCGGCTGTGACGGTTTCCTCAGAGAAGTATCGGTTTCCTCAGTCATTAGCGTATAAAGATTCGTAGGCCTCCAGCAACCTCGACGAGTCTGAATCCGATCCAGGAACGTAAAGAGAACGGCAGCTTCTTGGAATATGTCGGCGTGAAACTGCCCAGACCGTTTTTACAAACTCGTCATAGTTTTCTGGTAGCGGTTCAATCTCACGCAACTTATTGTCCAAGTCTTGGGAAAAGCTGCAAACCCTAATGTCAACTGTTCATCAACTGTTACAAAATATTCCTTTTCCCGATGCTGGGACGTTAATTGTTGAGGAGTTCTCCTGGTAAGAGCCAGGAGAACTGGAGCTGATTGTGAAGCTCCACTTCACCATACGCATTGTGACGAACCTAAATTGCTTAGCAACCATATTTATTAAATGTCAATCATTTATTAAATGTTTGTCATTGAGTAGTTCCGATGGCCATCTGTGGTCTTCATCACCAGTTCCACTTCACCAAATTATACTTTCTGAATGCAAATGCTTGAGTTGATAATGAAAATACCAAAATGAGTGAGTGCCAAACTGCTAACTACGGGCAATCACGACTCACGAGTAGGGCCAGGCGCTGTGACAAGTCCCGTATCTACCGCCTTTTAATACATAAATGACAAAGTTATATAATATCGTTATAAGGCATGTTTAATGAGTTTGTATTTACTTTTATCCATCTTAGCGACAGTCTAGTTGTAAAGTTTCAACAAAGCACAGTATTGTGATTAAGTTAAAAAAAAAAAACCGAGTAGACACGGAAACATGAATGGCGGTAAAATGGCGAAACAACCTGCTTTGTCTGGCTGCCGAGGCACCGGAGGCACGAATATTAGTATATTTTCGATCAAGTAACTACTGTCTTACCATTGCGGCCGACAAGACGGACGCCTTAGCGCGGGCGGCAGGGTACAAAGAAAACCTTTATTTTATAATTTAGATACGTGAAAAAGTAATGATACCGCAATATTACAATATCGAAATTATACAGGTACAGTTACTGTAAGGTATAGTAATTTAAAGGTACCTTTATTTTAAGATATCGAAATTTAAAGGTATGACGTCATACCGCTTACCGTTTTAACCATTATTTTTTCGGTTATTCAATCCCTGTTGTAGACATTGCAAGTTCTCGTACAAAAAGTTTTTCGCAAAAAACGTTACTGGATGTTGGAACACGTATTATAGCAAGAATTAAAGCTTATTGGATAGCCTATTTGATTGTACCAATTGTGAATACGCATTCGATTATCAGTAGGTTAGGTACCTACAAAAACATTATGATGCCTATTATAAACCAGTTGAAAATAGCGAGGCATGTTTCAAGAATCCATGTGTGGCAACCAGATTTTCAGTATTAAAAAAATTGCCTAATGAATACTGCGCATATTATCCTATAATTATCTAACGATATTAAATATTATCATGAAAAGATTACGCGATTCAAGTTCAAAAATACTTCATCGCAAATCAGCTTAGCGTGAGATGCCCCCCAGCTAGGCGAAGCGATGACCGCTGAGCGGGACAGACTGACTAGAATTTTGACGTTCAAAAGTGCCTTTTTTGTGCCTATTTTAAATAAATGATTTGACTTTGACTGGATGTAAACAGTGGAGAGTAGGGTGCTTTGACGCAACTTAGGAGAGGCCTATGCCCAGCAGAGGACTGCGATATGCTAAGGTGATTGAAATGTTGGACGGTTGGTAGACTATGGTTTGATATGCACCTATGCTCTAGATAATATGGATCCCATACGTAGTGACGCGGACGCCGCCCGACGCAACCAATGGTAGTATGTCTCACTCTATCAAAAAGTACTCTGTGGTAGTATGTGACAATCATTTGACAAGATTTACAGGAAAGAGAGAAGGCAACGTTTTAAAAAGCCGGAAACATTGATGTAACACAGTAACATACAGAACGGCGGCGATTATACGTGATCACAATGAGGCACACAAAGAGAGATAGATGGTGCGATTAGTTAGATATTTGCTGTTTCTATTCGTATGCTAAGTTGTGTCAGTGTTTGTATACACAGGTGGCGGAGATGACGTAACCGACATCGACATGGTTTGCAGCGTGTCGCCGCGTCGCGTACCATATCCGCAACAGTGGCGCAACTGACAATTTCCCTCCAAATTGGTATGTCCACGGTCTGTGTAGTAAATAATGCAAGTCTCAATTTACGAAACTAGCGTAAGTTTAATTGAGCGGCAAATTAGTATTCTTTAGTTGTTTTTTAAGCTAACATTCTATTTTTTATTTAAAAAGAAGTACAAAACAAACTTTCTTGGGATGATTTCCTGGAAACTGCTGGAGAAGAGGAGAGAACTACCACTTGACCAACTTTCAATTACTTGAAAATATTTGAATGTCTTCAGGGCAGACTTGAATTCTAGTACTATATGTGATGTGCTTAACTCAGAAGGAAACTCTGGTAACAGATAATTAATTATTTAAATAAAAATAACGAATGTTTTTTTTGTATATTTTGCTGCCAACTTAAATGGTGTAATTAGATTAGATTTTGGCTTGCAACCTCAGGGTTTCCAATACAGGGGGTCCTCGGGCCAGGGGTTGCTTGTGTCTGAACACTAGTGCAAACATATAAGTATACTTCTGCTGTATAGTTTTACACACTGAGGTGCAAAAATCCAAGAATTTCCTAAATTATCATTATGAAACACCAACTTCTATGCAAATAGTGCAACACTTTTTTTTTATAAAACCGTGTTTGAGTTTTAATCCTACGCAATTAGTTTTTTTTTGCTGTGCTTGCATTAGTACTTAAATAAGGACATCAGAAGACAAATTCTTGTAATTTAAAAAAATTCAAAATCTAGTCGCAGTGTCATCTCAGCGACAAACAAATGTCAAAAACTTGTCAAAATGTAGGGAAATTAGAGGTATTTTTGACAGATTGAGACTGAGATCAGACTGTGAATGTTCTTAAAATTACGAGAATTGCCCCTCAGATGTATTTTTGACATGTTCGCAGTTCACAGTCATCATTGGCCCTTTGATATGTTAACAAATGGTGGTATGTTTTGGTCATTCAGTCAGTGATCATTTCAGAATTTATTCCTTCCCAGCCCACAATACTCCATCCTTATCTCATGGTTGTTAGGCTGTTAAGCCATCCTCAATCATTCTTAACAGTTTTTGTGTAACATTATGTTCCTCATTTCTCTATATCAGAAGTCCATACCACTACAGTTGGTTTAATACTCAGCTTTCCTGACACCAGTGCAGCAGTGCTTCAAACTTCCTCTTACATACTCATTTGTTGTAAGTACACATTATTTAATATTTGGCTGACCATTAATAGATTAAAATTTTGATTTTGAATAAATAACCCTTTTTTTCTATAATAAAGACCTTGCTCAGCTTGCTCCATGCAAGACCCTTCATTTGGAACCTTGGCATGAAGCTTATACCATTGAAGTGTAGTTTTACTGTAGCATGTAGGTTTATCTTACGTTTTCTAAGCTACCTAATATATTCTTTTGAAAGACAAATATTTGAGACAGTTTTAATGCAGAATCTCACACAGAACTGAGCAATACAGGAATAACACAAATTAAAGCAAGGTCAAAATTGCAAGTTTGAGAAGGTCAACAAACATACCTGAAACTTCTCAAACTGCTCGCGTTCAGCATCCAAGCTGTTCTTCTTCAGCTGCAGGACTCGAGGCAAGGATAGTGACGCCATAGAGTACACACATGCGATATACACCTACGAAAAATAACTAGCGGAGGTACTTAGACCAAACACGACACAATTTTAATTTGTTTATGAGGGCGGACTAGTACTACGTCAGTCACAGCATTTACACAATTCTCCACTGTAATTTATATATATTTTGTAAATTAATTCCAAATTCAGCACATAAAACTGCTATTCATCGAATACAATAACGTAAATAAAGAAGTTCTGAAAATGACAACATAAAACACGTCTGCCGTCCACCCACAAAAAATGAATGAGTGGCTTGCTCTGTGAATGAGTGAAGCATAGAGGAAAAGTTTTAAGTGAAGCATAGAGGAACAATTTTTAATGAGTGAAGCCAAAGAGTACTTGAACTTGACGTCTAAGACTTGACTCTTCTTCACAGAACGAACGATTGAACTGACTGCACAGAACACTATTTTTTTTTTTTTTTAATGGCCTGGCTGCTGGGCCCACAGATAAGATATTAGTAGCAAGCTAGCTGGGACCTTTTTTTTTTTTTTTTTTTTTAATATTTTGTGGCTATGCCACTGGCTTGCTGGGACCTTTTAGCCAAGCCAAACACAGAACACTATGAGCGGAGTGATTGAAGTCAAAGAGAATGTAAAACTTGAGATAGGGGAAGCATGGAGACGGCATATTATTCTACTATGGAAATAATAGTTATACAAATATCTATCATATCGACACACACATGTCAAAAAGCGTTCTGTTTCTTTTTAACTAATCAAGAGCTGCATATGAAAAGAGAAATGATTGTCAAGTACTAAATTTGGGAATACTTTTGTGTGACGTAAAATCATGTCTATGCGTGACCGGTCGCCATGTTGATTGCCGAGTTTTATGAATGGTTTTGTGGTAGATGTGCTGTCAAACGGTTGTTTGCTCAAAATATTTTCGTTGTTTTCGAGAGAAATACGTCTAGAAACTAGGTATTTGGCTGTCCACTAATAGGAAAATCATGCCCTCGTGTTTTATAAAACAGTGTGGCGCGAGAAAAAACAAAAACAACCCTACGAAAGGCGGCCATCTTAAGTGCCCGATTAGTGTACATACACGCAAATTTTGTAGGTATGCCCATTGCCCAGTCCATAGGTTTACTTAGTCATTGGCTAGGAACGAGCTGATATAATTATGTTATCACATTAATAAAATATAGGCGAACGTATGTGAGTGTGTGTGTGTGTTTATAATATAAACACACACGAACTCACAAAGTTTTTCACGCTCAAATGGCAGGGCCCTCCAGGCGCGGTCGCAGCTCAAGATTTTGGGGGGGTCACCATGGGTGCCGAGGAATATTTTAAGGGAGCTACATCTCCCCGTTGGTCTAGCTGAGTATGAGGTCCTAACTGGGTTCGATTCTTAGGTCGGGTAAAGTGTTATTGGGTTTTTCCATCAGAAATTCTCAGAAGCTGCCTGGAGTCTGGATTTAAAGTTGGCGAGAGTAGGCTCTCCCTCTATGACATTTCACTTAATAACTGACAATATGTGGGTGTAAGTACTATTAAGGTACACATCTGCCTAACCGGGACCACTCACATGCGCGACATGTGTGTGTCGATATGATAGATATTTGTTGTAACTAATATATTATTTCTAAAGTAGAATAGGGCGTCTCCGTACTTCTCCTATCTCAATGGTTAGGGTATATAAGTTCTGTGGTAGTTGGTCACCCTGACACATTCTGTCATCACACATGTCAATTTTGTTTTTCGTTGATTGGTTGATTGTTCATCATTGTTCATGCATGCCGCTGATTTTTTTCATACAACATTTATCGCGTGGAGAAAAGTACTGACCATAAAACTCAAATATTTTGCAGTGATTTACTGAAAACTTGAAAATGGAGTTTCTCGAATACAACGATGTGCAAGCCGAGATAAAGGGCGCAATGGTACGTTTTGTCAAACAATTTGTTTTTTGTTTTAGTTCGTGAAGATACTATGATTTAAGTGTAATTATTGGAAAATTCCAGGTTCCTGGGAGATTAAAGATGACGGACCAGAACATAGTTTTCAAAAACAGCAAGACCGGCAAGGTGGAACAGATTCCAGCAAATGAGATAGAACTGGTGAACTTTCAGAAGTTCATAGGGTCGTGGGGCCTGAGATTGTTTCTGAAGAACGGCACGTTACACAGATACGGTGGCTTCAAGGATGGGGTAAGTTCCATTGGAAGTCCTTACGCACACTCATTCCATCATAGACATCATCTTTCGGTGTCCATCAGGCGTGATCATGGTCAAGAGTCCGGAAAAAAATAATTGACAATGAAAGAAGCATAATTAACTTTAAAATATTAGTAGTATTGGGGTAATATTTTTATTAGCTACAAATTAAGTAACCAGGAAAAATTATTATAGAAACAACTCCAAAAACACACATAACCTTTTTTTGGCGTATTAACTTTTCACACAGCTCACACTGAATTGTTCCCTAAACTATTGATTTCAGGAACAAGAGAAAGTGGCGAAGTTCTTCAAGACTAACTACCATAAGGACATGCTAGAGAAGGAGCTCTCCTTAAAAGGCTGGAACTGGGGCACAGCTAAGTTCAATGGTGCAGTACTGAGCTTCAATGTTGGGACCAACACAGCATTTGAGATCCCATTGCACTATGTATCTCAGTGCAACACAGGCAAGAATGAAGTCACACTGGAGTTCCATCAGGTAAATATGTTTATAGTGGAAAATTATACTTTGATGGTAATGATAACTGTGCAGCTGTGATAATAACTGGACACTATACATAATTATAATTATGTTCTTAATGTTTTCATCATCTGGAATTTCACTGTCACCATAAGCATGTAGAGAATCTCAAGGCGGATTGCAATTTTGTGTTTTTTAGATCCTAAATGTTTTTTTTTACTATTATGACTTTATTAAATTCAAGATAAGTAACATAATAATATTGATGCTTGAAAGGCATTATTGACTAAGGACTAATTTTTCAATCATCTGATAACTTTATTCGAGGAATAATTTTGACAGTTGTAACATACAAAAACTCAAATGTCAATTTTATTCCTCGAATAAGTTATCTGGTGATGGAAAAATCAGCTCTTTACTATTATTATAAGCCTGTGTGGTCCCACTGCATGGCAAAGGCCTCCCTTCCCTCTTTCCACATTTCCTTAGCAACATACAAATTAAGCGATAAATTCTTGTAATCATCCTACAGACAAAATTCTTACTGTTTTGGAAATCTTATTTTATCACATGAATTAGAATTTATATTAACATTTTTTTTTTTCTGAAATTTTAGACTTTAAACTGTTCTCCTGTAAAGTTGGCTATGTTGCTTAGTCAATTTTACCTTTCAAGCATCAATATAATTTTACATCATAGCTGACTATTTACACTAGGGACTAAATTAAATGACTAACTAACTAACTTTAAATACATACAAAAATAAAAGGACACTTAGGTTTTGAAGTATGAATGAGTATTTTAAATTGTTTAGAGTTTTGTTCCTGTAATATATTTTGCATAACATTGTGCAATAATGCTTTCTTGAGTTGTATTACTCTGTACCTAGTTTTTATAATAAACAACTTTTATCTATCAATGTCACAACATTATGCATTACTTGGTAATTATGTAATTAAGCTCCATACTAGACAAGTTACAAATTCAAGCCAATTGCACAAATCACATCTTACCAAAAAAGTGTTGCCTGTCCTTAATCATACATCTGATTACATTCATCATGTATTTAATATAACTTATTGCATTACATTAATAGTCATGTAACACTGCTTAAAACAGGAGTGAGGGATGTCTAAAATTGAGTAGAATGCAAAAAATGTTTTAGTTGGAAGCTCAACGATCTACATGCAATTATGTCTGGAGACGGAAAGATTTGGTTTTTTCTGTTGTTACAATTCAGTATGAGTGCAATCTATAAACAACATAATTATAATAAACAAAAGTAGTAGCATTGCTGCTGTAGGCCCATAATAATCAGTTATTTCTCTCAACTCTCACCCTGTATGAAAAAGAGTGGTATGAATTTTGCAGTTCTGGAAAACTGCCTTCATGTTGTTGCTAGGCAAGCAACTCAGCGACGCAAAGGCAGGATTTTGGCTAGAATACCATGAGAATCGTACAAAGCAGAGTGTACTTTAAGGCGACGCCGATCGCCTAGCGGCGCCCTCATCGTCGAACTACCTTTTGTAATAATATTAATGTATAATCTTGTGGAGCACAAATTAACGTGGTTATTTTCTGCATTTTCATTCTAAAGAAAAAAAAAAACAAACGACGAGGGCGCTACTGCGCGGTCGGCGTTTGGTCGGCGCCCTCTTAAACAAAATCTTTCACAACCTTCTACTAAACATCCAAAATGTTTTATGTCAACAGAATGACGACACGCCAGTATCCCTTATGGAGATGCGCTTCCACATCCCGACGAGCGAGGTGGGAGGAGACATGGACGCAGTGGAGGCATTCCACCAGCAAGTCATGACCAAAGCCAGCGTCATATCCGTATCCGGTGATGCCATTGCCATCTTTAGGGAGCTACAGTGTCTCACACCTCGGTATGTTGTTTGTATTCCCTTCTCATGAGCACATACTATAAGTCACTTAGTACTAAGCTCAAGCTGCTGTGTTAAAAATAATATTAAATTAGTCAGTCAGCTAAGTGGCGGTGATGAAAGAAAGAAAAAACGTTTATTCGCGATGAGCATGACGCAAAAAAAAAAAAAAAAGAACAAATACAAAAAATAATAAAAAGTGATGCTCGTCATTATTATATATTTTAGATGAGCCTCCTGGCAGGTTAATTCAATACACTATTTTGTAATAATACTTTTTCCAAGCAGGCGAAACGCGTCTTTGAAATTTCGTACACGATCTTACACAACAGCAATTTATGTCGCCTTGTCGCTCCGTAGAGTGGCGACTTGTGTGACAAAATTAATCAGAATAACGGCCCAATTTTTTTTGCACAGCTTTTTACAGCTTAATACAGGCTGGCTGCACCGCGATTTTAATGTGATGCTACTTGATGCAGTTGTAGTTTGAGCTTAGCTTAAAAACTTGTAAAACAACCATAAATATAACTGATAACATTCTCCAAACGTATAACAAACATTCACGCCACCTATTCTTCCACAGAGGTCGCTACGACATCAAAGTGTTCCAGACGTTCTTCCAGCTCCACGGTAAAACCTTCGATTACAAGATCCCCATGTCTACAGTCCTGCGTCTCTTCCTCCTTCCCCATAAAGACACTAGGCAGATGTTCTTCGTGGTTTCCCTCGACCCTCCAATCAAGCAAGGTCAGACTAGGTACCATTACTTGGTACTGCTGTTTGGTATTGAAGAGGAAACTAGTCTGGAGTTGCCGTTTACAGAGTAAGTAGAAGAGCATTTGTTATAGTAAGCGGCCGTAAATATGACAAGTCGAATTTTGGAAAAAAGTACTGTTTTGTAGAGTGTTATTATAATTTGGTAGACACGGCTAATTAACTGATGCGTGTGTATCAAATAGCTTGGAGATATTTAATCTGTTCAGTCGATTCTTGAAGCAGTTCAGTGTGGCTGCCGTCCCACCTATTTCTGGGAGCCTATTCCATGCTGTTTCAACAGTGTTGTCTCTGTACACCCATGTGACGGTCTCATTCTAAATCTCGATTTGTCTTATTAACGCCCAAGTAATGTGCTATGGTTATGCTTGAAACATAATTCTTCAATTTATTGTGTTACAGGGAAGAATTAAAAGAGAAATATGAAGACAAGATAAACAAGGAATTGTCAGGCCCAACATACGAAGTCCTTGCCAAAATTATGAAGGTCATCATCAATAGACGTGTGACGGGTCCTGGAGACTTCTTAGGGTAACGTATTTACTATAAAAGACTACTTACAGTTATACTACTTATAGTTAAATAAAATACCTCTATATTTTTATTACAGTCATCACAAAACGCCCGCAATTGCTTGTTCCTACAAGGCCGCAGCTGGTTACCTATATCCCTTAGAAAAAGGGTTTATATACGTGCACAAGCCGCCTGTGCACATTCGTTTCGAGGAGATCGCGTCTGTCAACTTCGCGAGAGGAGGCGCCTCGTCTACCAAGTGAGTATACTGTGACATTTAGGGGTGTATTTATAAACGTTACTTAAAGTTAAGTATTGATAAGATTTTTTGACGTTTAAACAACGCTTAACAAGTAACGTTTATAAATAACTTGAACATACAAAGCAGTGGGCTGCATGGTACGACAGAAGAAATCTCTTTATTGGTCTAAAAAAATAATACATAGTTATGCACACATATATTTATTACACAACTGTTATACTGTATGTACTGTACCCATATTTGCAAAATAAACGACTTACTTGAACTACCCAAGAAAGGCCTGTTATGTTTTTCATACTGGATTCTAAGTAAGAATGAAATGTTGTTGAAATGAAATTGTTCTCTGATTAATTTGTTCAAGTTAGTACGATTGTTCAAGTAAATCTCGTTGTATTTTATTAGTTTTATAGGAATACTAAGAAGACTTATAAAATATCAAATAGGAATACTAACCAGTCAAGTATTCACCTTCAGATCCTTCGATTTCGAGATAGAGTTGAAGCAAGGCAGCGTGCACACATTCAGCAGTATCGAGAAGGGTGAATACGACAAGCTCTTCGACTACATCACATCCAAGAAACTGCATGTCAAGAACACTGGCAAGAATGTAAGAATAAACTATTTCAAGCATCAAAATGCACAGTATACACCCAGACCACTCAGCCTGAGGCAAGCGTGCCGCATTCCTTTCAATGAAGTCGGCTTTATAGTATGCGCGATATATTCGATTTTGTCCTCCAAACTAGCATTGTATTATGAGTGTCATGGCTGTCTCTTAATTTATTTTATATACTGGTTATATAGGCTTATTAGCCTCTAATCGTCCGTATAGGTAAAATCAAACATCAGTAGCACTTACCAAAAAAAGTATCCAGACAAAAAATCACTTTATTACAAGAAAACAAAGTCACTAATAGATTCGCGATTTATTTGCCAAAATTGTAAACAAATATGAGTTTATGGAAAATAACTTTAAATCCTACACAATAAAGTTTAGTTTACGCTACAACTTCAAACATTTTCATAACTGTTTCAATAATGCTAGTCACTCTGAAATCAACTTAATAAACATCAAAATAAAGTTGATATTTGTTTAACTTGAAATAATTAATATTTAATTTGAAACATAAGTTTGAATACACTTTAGTTAAAACATAACACATAAGATCACGCCTTTAATCCCCGAAGAGTTGGGCAGAGGTGTACAACTGCTACATACCTATAGTACACCCGCATTGCGCCAGTTATGTTTCTAGTTAAAAGTAACATTACATTTACCTTCTTCTCCAGGACAAGGCCCTCTACGACGATGACTTCGGCGATTCGGACACAGAGAAGGAACCTGACGCGTACCTCGAGAGAGTGAAGGCAGAAGCAAAGGAACGAGACTCGGGAGACTCGGACAGCGACGAGAGTACCGACGAGGACTTCAACCCGGACAAGGCGAAGGAGAGCGACGTCGCCGAGGAGTTAGTACTTTATAGTTTTGTAGCTTCTGCTCGCGGCTTCGCCCGCGTGGTTGGATGTCGGAAATTATCCCACGGGAACGTGCTACCGGGACAAAAAGTAACCTAAGTCAAGTAGTGGGCGGCTCGAAGCCGCAGTGAACGCGCCCACACCGGGGCGCCATACACGGCCATGGACCGCACGACCCCCGCGTAAAGCCTCCGGCAGGAGGCGTTTGGCCCCCTCAGGTTGGGCAGGAGCCGCTTGAAAGCGGCCCCAGCCCGTTCCAGTTTGGGGGCCAAACGTCGGAAGTGCTCCACGAAGTTCCACCGGCTGTCGAGGACGAGACCCAGGTATTTCATCGTCGTCTCGACGCCGATGTGAACCCCTCCTACCGTAAGTTGGGATCCCGATGGTGGCCCGTTCCGAAGCCCATGAAATGTCATGGCTTCGGACTTGTGCAGAGCCACCTCGAGACCCAACTGCCGGATCCTCTCCACGACTATCGCAACCCCGCGTGTAATTACGTCGGCCGCCGCCTGATGCGACCTCCCCTGCGCCAGGACCAGCGTGTCGTCAGCGTAGCAAACTACGCTGACGCCATCAGGGAGGTCTGCCCGCAGCACCCAGTCGTAACCGATGTCCCACAGGAGCGGCCCCAAGACCGATCCCTGCGGGACACCGCACGACATCTCTCGCCGGTTCCATTCCCCATCGCGACCGGGGTAGATGACGGCTCTGTCCGTCAAATACGCCCCGACTACTCGACGGAGGTAGGTCGGCACTCGGTGATACCGGAGTGCCTCCCTAATGCAGCTCCAGGGCAGGGTGTTAAACGCGTTAGCGATGTCTAAAGACACCGCCACGACCACCCCACCCCGGGACACCGCGTCCCCCGTCGTGAGGGCTCTCACGCGCATGATGGCGTCCACCGTAGAGCGCCCCTTGCGGAAGCCAAACTGGCTATCCGCAAGATCCGGCCCCGTCGCCATCTATCTCCTTGCCTTTTTATTGAAATTCGTTCAATGGTTTAGGCGTGAAAAGGTAGAAATTCTCTGCAAATGTCGAAAATGCTATCCCATAATATGCAGTTTGTTTCAAATATTTCTATTAATTTAGAAACTTTTTCATCGTCCCACACTATCTCCATGTTTATTAAACAAGTTTCACACACGTCCACACCCGTATGCAACTGTTACGAAACTAATTTGTTTCTCTGCTCCCCATCCTGAGCGGGGAACACAGAAACATAAATAACACATAAACACGTAGTGTTTACCGAAACAATATGATCTGTTTCAGAAACACGTATATTTTGTTTCTGAAACAGCATACCTACCACGAGCTGTTAACGCGATCCACTTTAGGACCTAAACTGAACTGTTCTGCTAATTCGTACCATGACGTCAGTTTAACGATTCAATTTAGGCCGTGCCATCTGGATACCTACCACGAGCTTTTAACGCTCATTCACTTTCAACGATCCAAATGCCGCTGAGTATAATGGACGTCATGGTACGACTGTGAACGATGCAGTTTAAGAACCTAAACTGAAATGTCTTGCTTTTGAATCGTTTTTAAATAGATCATGGTAGGCCTCCAGTGTTTATATACAATTGTTTCTCAGTGAATACATGGCTTTACTTAACAATGTTGCTTATTACTAAGTACATTGTATCCACTTCATATTGCCAAACTTGTTCTCTTTCACAATACTCACTTTAGTATATTTATTTAGGTACGACACCAACCCATCCTCGTCAGAAGGCTCCGACGATGACGCTGCGTCGGATGATGACGGCAAGAAGGAGAAGAAGAAAGAGAAGAAACCCAAGAAGGCTATTACTATTGTAAGTACCAATTCTAGCTTATGTTACCCAGCAAAGAATCAAGAATGATTTCTTTGCGGAAAATACAGACACCGATGAATACTGGACATTATGCTAACGAAATTATTTATTTTCAATTATGTAAATAGGTTTCGGAACCACTTTTACACGGCATGCTTAAAAAAATTAAATAAGCGAGATATTATCCCTCACTACCCCTGAGAAGAAATGACGAAACAAACTCAGAGGACAGGGTCTATTTTAAAGCCTAGCTAGACATTCAATATAAAATAGTAGATTGTTTGCCATGGGAGCAAACAACTATTTTGAAGGCGAGAGTGTTTCCTTGAATCCTGAGCGTAGCGAGGCATTCAAACTACTTTACTCGAGTTTAAAATAGTGTTGCTCCCGAGGTGGACACTCTACTTTTTATCACCCTCTATGAAAAAATTATTAAGGGCAACGTATGAATAAAAATAGTACGTTTATTTATTTACATACACTTTTAAGTAAAACAATTACAAACGAACAATGCTTTTCCCGCGTTTTTTTTTTCACAAATATTTATTTTTATTTTGCTCGCGCGCTTCTTACTTTGTCATACAGCCTGTTACTTTCATACAATGTTCGGAACTTTTACTAACAATCTTCTAAATCTACTAAATCGGAACTTTTACTAAAACAGAGCTAGGGTATTCTTCGTAAATAGTCCCTGTTTACGAAGAATACCCTAGCTCTTTTTGAATAGATGTAATAAAAAAAATAATTGTATAACAAAATGCAGGGTAGCATCCGGGCTGGTCTTTTGAGGAAAGTACCAGTATTTCTGGTTTGAGTATACCACCAGACGCCACGCATGCATTAACCATCGTGAGCTCAACCTTACCTTAGTGTGCATTAGTGCATACTATACACACGAATGACACGCGTCAACGGTAGAGGCTTCTGCAACCGCCGACACGCGTTGACGGCAGCCGTTAACACTTCGCATGCTTAATGGAACAGTGACCCATTAGTAGATAGGTCAGAATTATTTCCGGATTTATTTTTACTCAGATCTCATCAATAGTTAATCATACGTTCAAAATTCAAGCATTCATGATTAATTAATCTAATCAAATCCAATCAGTTTTAATTTTATGCGTCAACAAGTAGGATTACTCCTCATAGCGAGATCTTCTTTGCGCTTTCCCAAAAATCGTCTGTTTTGAGCTAATGTCAGTATTCCATTATGCATGCGACTTGTCGACGGCTATAGTTGCCTCCGCCGTTGACGCGTGTCGCTCGTTGTTTAAAAGTACTTAAGGAGCTAAGTAGGTAACCGATAAAGTGTAAAGTTTACAATAAAAACTGCAGTAATATCGAAACCAATAGGATTATAGGATGTAAGCTGGATCCAAACAGAATAGGTACACTTGTTAGCGAAAAAATTTTGCCTAGCTGATGCTAGAACTCATGATGGAAATTATTATACATTTCTTAGTAGCACTTCTGAAGGCATTTTTTTCGGAAAAGTACATACCTGTCTGCAGTACCCACATACCTGTCTGCCGCAAAGCAGCGTTGCTGTGTTCTGGTTAAAAGGATATGGGTGTCACTATAATTTTTACAAATACTTGATACATTTCAGGCGGCCACGATCACTTATAATGAGAAGAGCGCCTTGCTCATACGCCACCAGAAAAGAATATCGTTTATTTTAATAATATTTATCTTCATATTTCACATTGCAGTCGGAAGCCCCACGCAAGCGCAAGGAAAAATCCAAGAAACGAGAGAAAGACGTGAACGCGCCCAAGCGACCTGCGACCGCTTTCATGTTGTGGCTCAATGAAAACCGCAAGAGTATCATGGACGAGAACGCCGGCATCAAGGTCACCGAAGTCGCCAAGAAGGGAGGCGAGCTGTGGAGAGATCTGAAGGATAAATCTGTAAGTTGCTTAATATGTATAGTCTGTTCCAAAAGTATCTGACGAAAGTGTAAACAAACGCATCAGAAAACCCTGTTCAGGATAAATTCTTACGCAATTACGCACTAAATATAAAAAGTAACGCATTTAAATTTAAAAGGTTTCAACTTTATATCTGACCACTTTTTCAAAAAATTATTGTTGATTGGTGTTTATTATTTAATTGTAATTGAAAAACCATCTACGGGTTATAGAGTTAACCTCGATTGTCAATACAAATAATATCTTCATGAGGTTATTTAAAATGAGAATTTCGGGTTACGGGAATATATCCACTCCGATGTCGCGAAATCTCCTAAGGATCGGTAACAATAGGAAAAGAAGTTGTGTGTCATTATTAGTGACAGTTGAGCTAATATTCAAATAATGAAATCAAGGCACTCTATTTGTAAGTGGCACTACAAATTGGCACCCATAGATGATTTCTGATCTGTTTGTTTACATTGTCACCAGAGACTTTTGGAACAGACTATAGATTATGATAGAATATCGACTACTTCTACTTGTTTTGTGTAAGAACGTGGTTATGTCTGTGTGTGTGTGTGTTTGTGTTCATGCCTTGGTGAACGGGTTAAGCCAGTGAAATAACTGAGCTGACTGTTAAAAGAGTGCCCGGTTCATGAACAATTAAAACAATTTAATTCAAGTAGTAGCTTTTGTATCTTTGAATAATAGACACAATTAAAGTAACCACTTAACATAGCCAAGCACGTCTGCAATAGTCAGGCATAACAATTTTTTTAACGTTATTTTCTACAGTCATCATCTGCCTAGACTATTCCCAAGTACGTTGTGGTAGGCTTCCAGTCTAACTGGCTGAAGCTGAATACCAGTATTTTATTCTACTCATTTAGCGACTGCCTATCTGACCTCCACAACCCTGTTACTGGGTAAAACGATACCCCTTGGTAAGACTGGTTGTCAGACTTTCGGGCTTCTGACGACCCGTAACGACTGTCAAAGATCCACGAATGACCGCCGGGACCAACGGCTTAAAGTGCTTTCCGAGGCACGGAGAGTTCTTGGTATGTAAATATCGTCACCCATCCACGGACCAACCGCGGCAAGCGTAGCTTAATCTGATCGATCGACCCGTGTCGCTGTCATTATTTAGCCACAAGCTCCAGTCTGTCCATTAAAATATAAACAACTAAGGTAATTTTGTCTAAATGCAACTATTAAACTATTTTCTTTAAAATGCAACTACTAAACTATTTTATCTACACAGGAATGGGAAGAGAAAGCAAACAAATCGAAAGAAGAATACAACATTGCCATGAAGAAGTACAAAGACAGCGGTGCTCAAGACGAGTTCAAACAGAAGAAGAAGCAAGCCGAGAAAGAACGTAAGGCCGCAGAGAAGAAGACTAAAGCGCCCCCTGCCAGCAAGAAGGCGAAAACTGTCAGCAATGCAGGCACCGGTACTGGGGGCAAGTTTACCAGTAAAGAGTATATTGAAGATGATGATAGCTCTTCTGATTCTGATAAGGAAAAGGATAAGAAGAAGAAGGATGCTAAAGATGTAAGTTTTGTTAGGAGGTTAATTTATTTCCATAGGTTTTTCTTCGTAAACTAGTATAGTTTGACAACGTTCAAGGGTTCCATTGTTGAGAATGGAATAGATAATTTTTATTATGTACACCTTATGAATTACAGATAGATATGTGAATATGTATGTGTGTGTGTGTGTGTGTGTGGGTGTGATTGTTGAACTACGGACAATCGACCAATGGAAATCGATTTATATTCCGCCTAAATCAGAATAGGTTCTTCCGAAAATACACGATGAATCCTTTGAACGTTGTCCAGCTGTAGTGCCTTTAACTCGTGCTTTTACTGCGATTGAGATTTATGTCTGTGTAAAACGCAGGAAGCACCATAGACGTTTCAGAAGGCTAGCTAGATCTTATTTTTGGTTCGTTCACAATAGAGAATAGAGCCTTTAACCCTTCGTACGTGGATCCACGCGAGACACATTGGCTTTTTAATTGTTTCTATAATTACGGCATCCATCCTGTTGAATCTCTTAATTGATCTCATAAATTCCCTAATCAAAAGCCTATTTGTGCTTTGTATATAAGGCAAACTGTTAAAAGATAGACGACCTTCGTAAAATTAGTCTCTTTATGATGATTTAATGCTCATAATTCCAATTATAATGCTACTCCGACGCTGTATCAACTGTGGAAAAATCAAAATTTGATTTATAACAATAGAAATTCAATTGTGTCTCATTAGCCACAGTCGACCTACTACCAGACATTTTGATAATTAAATGAATCATTAACACGTTCTAGACAACGCGCAAATACGACTTAACTGAAGTTATTTCGAGATCTTTATCACAAAATAGCGAAAAGATCAATCCTATTCTTATGTTAAAGTTATGTTAGTGTTATAAAGGTTGTGTAATAAAATGCAGTAGTAACAATTCATTAACACTACACACATGTTGCCGTGGTCACGCGCAAGTGATCCTAATAGTAAGTGTAGATTTTTATCAACCGCAGTCGCTGTATGCGCGTCATCGTGCCTTGATAAAATAATAATTATTGTTGCAGCGATACACAAATTGCATCTAAATTCGTGTTGTTTGAATAGAAGTTTTCTTGTTGTTTATTATATTAGTAGAAATAGGTGCCTGTGCCCGGTAAATGAAAATAGGCTCGCCTCCTATTACCTGCCGAAACGTGGGTAAAAAACATTACCGCGTACTTCTTAGAAGAAAAAACCTGGTTTATACCATAATACCACGCCTGTTCTTACCGAAGGATTTAGCTGACGTACCATTCGTAGTGGTACTTATTACACTTGTGGACCGGGTTAAGAATACAATAATCCGTTCCATTACTAAAATAACTGAGGGGCAATTCTCGTAATTGTAAGAACGTTCACAGTCTGATCTCAGTCTGAACCTGTCAAAAATACCTCTAATTTCCCTACATTTTGACAAATTTTTGACATTTGTTTGTCGCCGAGATGTGACTGCGACTAGATTTTAAACGTTTTAAATTACAAGGATTGGCCTTCTGATGTCACTCGAAAAGCTGTGGGCCAAACTTACGACCCAGTGGGTCGACAACGACATCGCGGCAGGCCGAGACGGAGATGGCGGGATGAGCTCGACTCCTTTGATAAAGATTGGTCCTTGGCAGCTCTGGACAGAGAGAGGTGGAAAGAGAGTAGAGAGGCTTTTTGCCCAGTAGTGGGACCATAGAGGCGAGCCTAATGCCATCAACGTCAACCGGGCACAAATCCAGACTTCGGGATGATACTAGGCGTGGCTTATTTTTTAAAGCAGTAATGACTCATGCTTGGTTCCTATAAACATAAATGAATCGTTATGCCTCAGACCAAATCAAAAACCAAGACAGAGGGCTGTCAACAGAAAAGTGAGGCCGGTTTCGTGGACATGTGTGCACTTAGTGAGGTGTAGTTTGATTGTAAGTGGTTTTAAATGTGTGCGTGTGAGCGTGTATGCACAGAGCGGTGGTGTAGTTTTAGAATACTTCACTGTATCGTTATCAGCGCTCTGTCTTGGTTTTTTATTTGGTCTGAGCGTTATGCTTACTTTATTGTCAAACTGAGCATATAAAAGATTCGTAAGCTAATTTTACCTGTGATAGCTACTTTCATATGGAACGGTCTACTATGCCAAGCTATGAGATCTTTACTTCATTATTGGTAAAGATAAAAGTCTTAATATTGACTAACAAACTGTCCGTCAATTATAGGAATCGGCCATAAGATACTTTGGATCTAGTTAGGTTTACGTTTAAATCCCACCCGCAACACTTTATTCCAACTCCAAAACTCTGAAGTTATACAAAAACTCACAGGCACTATTATTTGTTTAGACCAAGGAGACAAAGAAGGATAAAGCAAAGAGTTCTTCATCAGAAGCTGAAGCATCTTCAGGTGGATCTGGCGACGAGAGCGGAAGTGACTGAAATCACAACGTACTTACACAATAAGCCTCTGTTTTATTACTGTAACACCCTGTTTCTGATAGCCTGACCAGTAAATCTTCGATTTCCTAGAGGACCTGTAGTCGCCACATAGTGTTTGCAATTTACCGGTAAATGACGTCACTGAAATGTAATAATGTGGCGTCTAGTGTTGCAAACCCCGCTAAAACGGTTTTCGGTTGAAAATGAGTTAGCAATGCAGTACGAAAAAAAAATTGGTCTTACAGTTAAAAAGCTCATTTTTTAGCTAAACCCACTATAACCTTACGAAAACGATAATTTAAATGCAATGTTCGCAGCAAAACCCGACATAAACTCTCGTGTGAACTGCAAAAGCCGATATAATAAAATCGTCCAATCACAGCACAGCAATTGCGTTATACGAAATGTCAAAAACCGACATAATTTGACAGGTCAACAGCAAAACCCGATATAAACTGACATTTCACTCGCAATACCCGCCAAAATTCAATGTCACTTGCAAATCCCGCTATTAACAGATGTTATCCTGCTTGTATTCCGCTTTATAAACCTCACTGTGCCTATATTATTAATTAAATTACATAATCACTTAATTAGTCACAATAATACATCTGTTTGTAAGCCATTGTGTGAAGTATACATTCTTAAAACGTTATTAGGGTTCCGTACACAAAGGGTAAAAACGAGACCATATTACTAAGACTCCACTGTCCGTCTGTCTGTCACCAGGCTGTATCTCATGAACTGTGATAGCCAGACAGTTGAAATTTTCACAGAATGTGTATTTCTGTTGCCGCTATAATAAACAAATACGAAAAACAGAATAACATAAATATTTAAGGGGTGCTTTCGTACAAAAAACGTAATTGTTTTGCCGTTATTTTATATGTAGTGTTAAATATTGTATGGTGGTACGGAACCCTTCGTGTGCGAGTCTAACTCGCACTTGGCCGGTTTTTTTTTTTGTTTGTGAACATTCTGTGAAAACAGTTTTAGCGGGGTTTGTAACTAGACGCCTCGTTTATGAAAGTTTGCTGGTGTGTTTACCCAGGACATTTTTTGACGCCGTAAAGTCAAAGCCCTTTATGACTGCCGTCACTGCGGCCGTTATGTGGCGGCCACCGCTCTTCTAGGAAACCGTAGCTTTAGTGAAGTCTCATGCTAGTTGTGATTGGTTGATCAAAATAACAACAGCCAATCAAATCACTGATACTGAATAGGCATTCTGAAACCGGGCGTAGGTAAGTTTACCCAAGAACTGATTCAAAATACATCGTTTTTTTGTTCGTCAATCATTATTTTTAGTTATTTGTGTTAAATCATTGAACGACATGCATAAAGTTAATATTTGCACACATGTCATTCTCTTAGTAATGACCTAATCAAACCCAACGCGTATGAAATATCAAAAAATGTGTTAAATCATTGAATGAGATGCATAAATTAATATTTTCACACATGTCATTCACTTATTAAGAGTAATGACCTAATCAAACCCAACGCGTATGAAATATCAGAAAAAGTATGTATTTACTGAATCTACCATCTCTAAGCAGCGCAACTTGCATGTATTCCTGTCCCAGCCTTGTAATTCAAGTTTCCTCAAAACATAGGGATCTGTATGTGATATTTTTGTATTATTATATTCCCATTCAGTTAAAGCATAGACATTATTTCTTCTTTATATACCTAAGTGTGATGCAAAATAGTGGTGTGTTTTGTCAATGTGATAGATAAAAGTCCTTGTAAATAATAATTATTATTAAGATCAGTTGTAATGTCTAAAGTTTGTATTACATATGTGAACGTTGGAAACCCCAGTTTAGTTGAAATGTTAGTGTACCTACCTATTGTATTTTATTATAAGACTATATTTTTATTCGGCGTTTCTTTTATTGGTTATAGTTTTCTAGACATTTTAAACGAGAATTAGGTGGCCTTTTTTGCTATGTAATGATGTATTTTACGTAACGTTAACGTTACGTTGTAACGCATGTATTTTGCGACTCGCCTATGCTTGTCGTCATACCAAAGACAATATTTCTAATAATTTACTAGCAGATCTGCTCATGTCTAAAGACGCGTTTTTTTTTTCTATGACGTATAAAGTTTTAGGCGCATAATCGCTCATAATTACTTTTAAACGAAATAATAACAATGGAAAAACATTTAAAGGTGTAAACAAAACAATACCCAAATTCTCAGTAGGTACATACTGCAAACTGCAACCGTTACTTCAACAAGAAAGGGACATCACTTCAGTGTTCACGGTTCCCCTAACCGACGCGCCATATAAAAAGTAACAAAAATGCCTTTCTATACAAGCTACCGACCAAAGTATGGGGTACGCGCCGAAACGAGGAACCGACTCGCTCGTTGCCGCCCTTTTTTTATAAGAGACCTATTGCTATTGTGTTACCTGGGCGGTTCCCAAGAAGAGAAAGGCGCGCCTTGCGGTAGGTTAGGGTAAAAAAAAATTGTAACAAATTGTGAATCTGATGGACAAATAATTTAAAAGCGCATTCTGCAACTCTGCAATGAAAAAATAATGCCATCGAGTCCAAAATAATAATTTTAAAGACGGCCATAAGACGTCATACTATGTAATTTGTATCATTCATCCAGATTTTAATTGTATTTCCACATAAGCAAACGAGGAAAATTCTAAAATTAATTTGTATTACCTACCTATACACAGTGAACCAAAACGACTCCAGTCTCATTGTTTTACAATGAAGCATTCAGATAGATTTAAACTAAGTTGCATTGACTACGTTCAAAGTGCTTATCATGTTGAAATACGAAACTTATCATGTCGTTTAGGTCAACCATACTTGTAAGTTGGTGCCCGTTTAATCGGTCAGCACGATGATAACTTGGTATCAACACGTGTTGCAGTCTTTAAAATGCATTCTTGCATTATGTAGCTACCGCATATAATATTATTTAATGAAATATTCAGGTTTTTGGCGACTATTGGTAGTAGACTTAGGTACCTACTGTATTCTCTTTGTACCTACCTACTCAGGTAAATGTAGAGCTACTTGGTTGTAAATAACAGTAATACGAAAATCAATAGGCGAAAACGAGGCCATGACAACCATTGTGTATTCTCAAATCAACGCCATTTCTAATGTTCATGATGACGAATATTTGAAATCTAGACTAAAATCTACGCTTGGAGTTGGAATACAATCGGTGAAAAGATTAATCGAAAACTTGCGATATTTTTGTTGTTTACGATTCTGACAAGTGATAGCAATGTGTAGGTATTATAAATTTGGTAATGATAACGAGCTATAAACAATGATGTTACATATAATAATCTCATTGGCTATAATGACTAGTATGAACAAAAACATCAAGTCTCGAAGCTCGAACAAACAAAGAAAAAATTGGCAGGACCTTGTAAGTTGTAACGGTTGACTCCGTCCTCTCTACGTGAGAACTCGAACGGTACATGCCAAGGAACTAAAAAATGTTCTCATGCCATGAGTCTATTAATAGGGTTGGTTACCTATTGAATTCTTCGTCGCACGATACCTAATACTTTTATTAGTGATCCCCTATCTAAATGGTATCGAACATGGGGGATTTATAATGGCTAAGTATATGTCTGATAAAGGGAAAAAAAATGCATTGATATTATAATGTACAGCGCATGGCAGTCGGCAAAACGCGTAAACAAGTTGAAGCGTCGCGTGTCGTCACAAAAACCAGTAAAACCTGATCCGTATCGAATATTAAA
Organism: Gortyna flavago; assembly: GCA_963669345.1. Lineage (NCBI taxonomy): Eukaryota > Metazoa > Arthropoda > Insecta > Lepidoptera > Noctuidae > Gortyna > Gortyna flavago. Next base: position 5,124,567 of record OY770139.1, read on the forward strand.
CCGCGAGGAAGAGAGAGGCCACACTTTATTTCCGCTCTTCCATTATTATATTTAGCTGATTCAATACGGTTTTGAAATGCGCAAACATGGCGCAAAGCGGCAAAGCTTGGCGCTAAGTATTTATAATAACGAACCTAATATCATGATATTATGCTCAGGTTTATTTCAGAAATCCTTTACCAAACCTTATGTAAAACCATATACTCGAAAACTCTGTTTATTAGTAGTTTACCTACCTATCTCATACCTAGCTAGATAAGAGTAGAACTCAACACTTAACTACAGACTTATAATCTACCAACCCATGTGGCGTTTTAAGACCATACCGGTGACAGCAGTAGCGTGACCCGGTGCGAAGGACTGGCTCTGCGGTCAATCAACCCGGCAAGCCCAAGGTGGTAAACTGGGGACTATGTAAACTCTGTCCTTTGGGAGACTTTTTTTTTTTGTAAATGGTGTCTCGTAGTTGACCTTGAGAGATCGTGACTACTTAACCGGACTATCCTGTGGTTGCCTTAACTAAACTTTCAAAGCCTCCAGCCAGGGGTGAATATCTAATAGACTAAGGGACTGTACGCTAAGGGCATCAGCTGTGGCGAACCTCGGCTTAGGGCGTCGCTGGGGAGAGGACAGTAAGATGGGACAGGCTGGATCAAATTATTATATTATTTAAAGCTTGATAGTCGGCGCTTCCTATCTGACTACTCTGACAAGAAAGGCCGAAACAAAATCAGGAATTTAAAGCTACAAGCTCAGCTACGGCGCGAGCTGGCACTTTATCGAGCAAGGGTATGGGGGGATTTAGTTGGGGTCGTCGCGAGAAAAAAATTACGTTTGTTGTAGGTATGGGAGCTCCTCTTAAATTTTGATTTTATTCTGTTTTTAGTATTTGTTGTTATAGCAGCAACAGAAATACATATTCTGTGAAAATTTTAACTGTCTAGCTATCACGGTTCATGAGATACAGATGGTGACAGACGGACGGACGGACGGACAGTGGAGTCTTAGTAATAGGGTCCCGTTTTTACCCTTTGGGTACGGAACCCTAAAAACAGTCCAACAACTTCTTTCTTATATCTATGGAACTGAGCCTTAGCTTAATTGATGCAATTAAGTTAAACCCAGTTAAGAGGTACAAACATGAAATTTATTTATTTGCCAGAATATAGACCAAAAAAGAGGACCCAGAGGGAGGGGCCCGTGGCTAAATAATAACAGCCGCACAGGTCGATCGATCAGGTTAAGCTACGCTTGCCGCGGTTGGTCTGTGGATGGGTGACCATCTTTACATACCGTGTCCCCTCCGTGCCTCGGAAAACACGTTAAGCCGTTGGTCCCGGCTGTCATTCGTGGATCTTTGACAATCGTTACGGGTAGTCAGCAACCCGAAAGTCTGACAACCAGTCTTACCAAGGGGTATCGTATTACCCAGTAACTGGGTTGTGGAGGTCAGATAGGCAGTCGCTCCATGTAAAATACTGTTATATAGCTGCATCCGGTTAGACTGGAAGCCGACCCCAACATAGTTGGGAAAAGGCTAGGCAGATGATGATAGACCAAAAAACCAGAGATAATATTAAAAGGATGATAAATAACGATGAATTGTCGTAAGAAAATAACAAACTTCCTTACCACTACTACCCCACCCTTTAAGAGGCCCAAGCCGCTAAAATTATATCCCTACATATATGTAGCTAGGTACCGGCCCTGTTAGTCTTAGTTGCAGTGTTATTAGGTTTTTTATCGGGAATTTTACAGTAGCAGCCCGGTGTCTAGATTTTTGCCAGGTTGATGGCAAATAACCTATTCCCTAATAGGCTTGCCCCCTATTACAAAGGACTTGAGCATAACTGGTGAAATTTACTATCCCGAAACTGTAAAATTTTCGCAATCAACTTTAAATCAATTAAAGAAATTTGACATATTGTAGTAGCTTGATGTACTGGCATCTGTACTTTCAGAGTTTTCTTTAGAACAGCTCACACCAAATAAAAAACCAAGACAGAGCGCTGAGAATGATACAGAGAAGCATTCCAAAACTACACCTCCGCTCTGTGCATACACGGTCACACGCACACATTTACAACCATTAACAATCAAACTACACCTCACTAAGTGCACGTTACACATGTTTACGAAACCGGCTTCACTTTACTGTTGACAGCCCTCTGTCTTGGTTTTTTTATTTGGTCTGAGTAGAACAGTATAGGTAATGTTCTAGTTTTATTTTCGAGGAGGAAGCATTATTATTATCTGCCTAGCCTTTTCCCAACTTTGTTGGGGTCGGCTTCCAGTCTAACCGGATGCAGCTGAATACCTATATTTTACATGGAGCGACTGCATAAATGACCTCCACAAGTCCACAACCCAGTTACTGGGTAATAGTACCGAGTACGAAACCCCTTGCATGGTAAAATTGGTTGTCAGACTTTCGGGCTTCTGACGACCCGTAACGACTGTAAAGATCCACGAATGACAGCCGGGACCAACAGCCCAAGGCACGGAGGGGTCTGGGTATGTAGAGATGGTCACCCATCTACGGACCAACCGTGGCAAGCGTAGCTTAACCTGATCGATCGAGCCGTGCGGCTGTTATTACTTAGCCACAAGCCCCTCTCTAGGAGGAAGCAGTGGGGGAACAAATTGTTGTTCACGACATTCACGACTGTAGATACATCCTGATCCTACTAATATTATAAATGCGAAAGTTTATGGATGGATGTTTGTTACTCTTTCACGCAAAAACTACTGAAAGTAAGCTTAAGTATACATCAGAATAACACAGGGATACCTACTTTTTATCTCGATATTCCCACGGGATTGACACTTATGCGGTTGAAACCGCGGGGCGCTGCTAGTGAATACAATAAATAATATTAATAAATAAATAATATTTAAATAAAATAAATAAATAATATTTTTATTTTTTTATTTAAAATATTTATTCCTCAAATTTCATGATTGCACCTACCATTGTTTGTCTCTGCATCACCCAAAGGTTGACTGGTAGAAAATGCCTATGGCATTAAGTCCGCCTCTGTACATTTTTGTGCTTGAAGTATTAAATAAATAGAAATAAATAAATAAATACAACCATAATCTGAAAATACTCTCAAGCCCGGAAGGATAACGAAGTAGGAACAAAATCCGAGTGATGCATCAAAGGTGGAAAAGCCTAGGAGGAAAGTTCTTGGAGAGTGAAGTGAGAGATAAAGTTGTACTTTTAAAATTAGGAAACAAATTATTGTATTGTGGCTCCCATTGCTCCCAAGAATAGATATTTTAATGCTGCCGAGCTTTGCGAAAGCAGGTAAAAAACGATAAGATACCTCGTTATTACCTGGTACATACAACTAATCTCTTATGGTCTTATATTATCACCCCGATTTTAGTCTCATACTGATTAAAATTCTGGCTAAGCTCATGCATAAACTGACACTGAAAAATGGGGTACCTACATACGGGCCTACTCTAGCGAGTGCCAACGGAGCTACTAATTGCAGACAACTCCGAGGCTTACCTAGATGTCTGGCTCACAGGCTGGCTACTCGTTTGCCCAAGGAAATGTACAGACGTCAGCACATCAAGCTACTACAATCTGTCAAATTTCTTTAATAGATTTTTTACTTCATCGCTAAAGCATAAGGTTCAAAGTTGATTGGGAAAATTTGACAGTTTCGAGTAGCTTGATGTGCTGGCGTCTTTATTTAGTACGAGAACAGCACGTATAATTGCTCCGACCATGAAAGATGAAAAGTTAATCAGAATTTATATTTATTTCTGAAAATTGGTCTTTAAAAAAACTTACACTAGGTACCTACTAGTTTTACACGTCCAAAATAAATTATGTTTTAAAACTAGCAACGATAACCGTACGACGACTTGCTTGCCTACAATAGTTAAGAGCTCAAGACTAGGCAAGCAGCAGCAACTCCTATTTAGTACCTACCTAGACATAATTATCAGAAAATATAAAATATCAGCCTGCCTGGCCTGTTTGTTGGGTCATTGTTGCCTGCTTGCTGGGTGACGCCTTCAATCAGCAATGGACTGCTACAGAGTGAATTAATTAACTAAGTAAGTATGAGTAAGAAGTTAAGGACCTATAAATTAGGTAGGTACCTAGGTATTGGACTACCTAGAGGGGTAATATCTAAGTACCCAATAATAATTTCACCTTAACTTACTAGATCAAGAACTCCTGCTTAGAAGTTCTACTAATTAGCAGATGATATTTTATTTCTGGGCAGTACTTAGCTGTTTATTTAGATATAATAAAATTAAAATTGACATCATAAATTACTGTAAACAAGCTAGTAAGTACTTAGTAACTTCCTTCCTCCTAAACTCCCACCACTAAAATTGTGATCATAGTTAAGTAAGTACCGAACTGGATCATAATTTAAGTGGTCGGTCCATACGATATTGACGTGTAGCGTTCGCATAATAAGATCAATTAGGTAGGTAGGTACCTACTTAGTTAAGTTGCAGTGGAACCCATCTGTAGTTCATAATTTAGAAAGAAAAGAAATATAATAGGTAGGTAAGTATTAGGTATCGCCTCCGTGGGTATCCCTAATTTCAATTGTCGGACTGATAGATACCTACTATGGAGGGCCCATTGAGATGTAGCCTTATGTAGTGGTATAATAGGTACCTATAAATACCTACCGTATAGGTAGGTACCATTATTCTGCAAATATCCCCCCGTCTCCCGTCTTTCGTTTTAATTGGCACAGTACCTACCTAATTTATTTGGGTGTAGGTATATAGGTGAGTACCTACTAAATTGAACTTAGAAAAATGATTTCATGATATTGTGACAGTTTATCTTTTCAATGCGTCATTCAAAGTTCAATACTATCTTGTTCAAGAATGTATTTTACGTGTATGACCTTAAGAACTAAGGACACAACACCCTTATTTCTTTGAAAATAAAAACTATTTCTCGAGTTCCCACGAAATATCAAATCGTAAACAAACGTGCTGCCATTCAAGCGCTATGTTTTATTGGCGTCCCTTTCCCGCTAACGTTTACCGCGCTTTTTACGTTTTCGAAATTAACGTTGGCGGCATTTAAAATAGGGCGCGAGTACATTTCGATAGGAGTCTTGTGTTGAGTGGACTGGGTCATTTCTTGATATACTTCTTTTGTAACTATATGTAAAGTTGTTGTGATAAATACTTAATGTAAGTTTTCTGATCTTAAAATGCAAAAATTTACCCATTTCTATGCGTAAGTTCAACAGAATACGACGAAATAAATTTCTGAAGCAAATGTTCTAGACCGATAGGTTAAATAGAAAAGCAAGCTTACTTCTCTGCGATAAGGCTTAAATTTGTATGAACAACGCAATCGATACGTCACGGATATACGTAGTACACGATGCATTGTAATCGCCGTGCTGTTGGTAGAATTGTATCCACTGGCCAATCACGTTCGATATAGATGTCGCTTTTGTACCGACGCGAGTCGACCCCAAGCTAGCTTGCTCTGGGAACATTTGCTTCGAGCTCCATACATTTTCTTCTGGGTCTCTACGTCTATAGTTTGGTTGTGCACCAGTTCAAAAATAATTTCAAAATTTTTGCCATCAGGTGAGTACAATTAATTTTCCAATCAAAGTAAAGTGTTTTAATATGTGTATTAGTGTTTCTTACGGTCGGATTCATTGAAATAATTTTCATTCCACGTTGGAATTCGCATTCAAACATGGCTATAGGCATCGCCGTACTTTCCTTAGTACGCGTGGGTATGGGAAGGACGCCTTATTTCAATAATTAATTTCTCGGATCTTTACTACTAAGCGACACGAACAGTTCTTCCATAAGTTTTAGGTAAATAGTCATCGGATTATTCTGTAATTAGGTCATCTTTAGATATTGCGTATTTTCAACACAATCCGTGAAAACAAAATGGCTCTTTCGACCCAAGCCTAGGACAGTGAACTCGTTTTAAGGAGAGATAACTATTTTTGTTATTAATTGCGTGGTATTAGGACTTTTAATAGCAATTTCGATCGTAATAAGCTGGATTTTCGATTAATCAATACCGAGAAATATATTTTTTCATCTAAAAGACGCGAAAGCGTGTTTCCCGCCAAAACGCCGCCCTACTGTGCCATATAAGCAGTGTGAAGGCTAGTTACCTATCAGATTCTTCAAAGCATGGCCCGCTTAACCTGTTGCCATGTATTTTCTAGATAATTTACCATAACTTTCTTTGTTTGCTTGCAGGAAAAAAGTAAAAATGACGGACAAGCCTAAGCGTCCTATGTCAGCTTACATGCTGTGGCTGAACAGCGCGAGAGAATCTATCAAGTCGGAGAATCCCGGCATGAAAGTTACAGACATAGCTAAAAAGGGAGGCGAGATTTGGAAGTCAATGAAGGACAAGACAGTACGTAGAATTTCGTCATCCTAACGCATTGTCTTTGTCTGTTATGTACTATAAAGCTAATATCTTTTTTTTTTTCTGTACAGGAGTGGGAGGAAAAAGCTGCCAAAGCCAAGGAGCAGTATGCGAAAGACTTGGAGTCATACAACGCCAACGGAGGTGGCGGAGAGGGTGGCGGCGGCGGAAAGAAGGCACAAAAGCGAGGGAAGAAGGGCAAGAAGGCGGCACCAGCTGTAAGTATCGCGTCGCTGCACTAATGCTACACAAACTGTTAGTTTGCTACGTATGACAACTGCTAACTTATAATTTTTGTCATAGAAATCCAAGAAAAAGAAGGAAGAGTCTGAAGATGAGGATGGAGAGGAGGAGGAGGAGGAAAGCGAATGATCTCCCAACACATACGACATTACTGTTCATATTGAATAATTTACTTGGACTTAATTTATTACAAAGTAAAATGGGACTGACTTTCCAAAGTCTGTATGACATTTCACAATTTTTTATTAATATTTTACCAAGATGAATTTAATAATTTTTGGCTCTTGTTTCTGATTCATTATATTATAACAATTATTTTGGTCTGCACATGAAATTTGTTGATGTTCAGTGTGTTGTTTATCTACTACTTATGTTTTGTAGTATTAATAGTAATGATAGATGTATGTAAGAGCATTGCAGAGTTTGGAAAGTTCTGCCGCTGGCTAGGGTCTAGGTTTCTAAGCCTCAAAAAAAAATAATGTTTAAGTGTTAGCATGTATACACCGGGGAATTGTACAGTTAGCCCTCCCTCGTTAAGTTCGCTGTGACTACTGGATGCTCACTATAAGATGTGTACCTCAACTGGTTTCATCAAAACTAGTATGTCTGCAATATTACCTGATTTGCTGTATAACATAACATATTTATGTTGAAGCTGTGCTTTGATTTGAATATACCATATTTTTAATTTACTGTGTATTGATAAGTTGTGTGCATTAATTTTGGACATAGAAGTTTTGGTCAAACTATACCAACATGTAAAATTAGAGACTATTTCATGAACGTTTGTGGCGGCTTATTGTTAATCAAACCTACCTCTTCTCATTGTAAATTTCAATGCTGATGATAATGGTACCAAACTCTAAGCTAAGATCCCACTTAGGAAATTGATGTGTATGTTGTATTTTTAGTTAGTTCATAGGTAGGTTTTCGATGTGATTTGTCTCTCAAATTTTACATTTGTGTTATTTTGTAAATGAGAATTAGCATTCCTCATGTCAATACGGATTTTACATGTTCAATAAAGTAATTTCATATAAAATATTCTATTTTTCAATTTGTCTTTTCATTCTTTCCTCTTCTAGGTTTTCTTCTTAAACCTAGTATTACCTAAAATTCTTTCTCCCGTCTCTTGAGGCTTACCAATGTAAGCAATTCGAGAAAACTGATGCACGTGATGCCTCGTGGCAAAGGATTGTCGTACCTAGGCTAGGATGTGCCACGTTGGCGTATAGCAGGCATATTGTGACATCCATTTTAAATTGCCTATAGTGATTTGTTTGCAAAACAAAATCCCACTAAGTCCGCAATTTGTTTATCAAAAGGTTACATAAGAAAGGCGTTTCCATCGTTATCAGTAGTACGACCATTTTATGTGAATGAATCGATAATCTGAAACGCTTTGGTCTTTTCCAACAGGTTCAGGATAAACTGAGACCATTGTATAGTAGGTACATAAGTTTGTGTATATGATTTCCTATCTGAGGGTTTTCTACAGAAATAATCAATAAATAGCTGATTAGTGATTACAGGCCGATGCGAAAATAAAAGTATTACCTATTACAACCAAGCGGGCCAATCATAGCCATGCTCTAGTTAATTGATGTCAACTACGTCATATTTTCATAGCGTCAGTCCAGTGAGCAGTGTTGCCAGTAGTGATTGAAGATTTAGAATTAGAACGCTGGGATGTCTGAAAAGGAACGAAATTAGCGTAGAAGGAACGCAAAAATATATTTAAAAAAATCTAAGTATTTATTAATCAATTTTTGTAGTAAGTTATGTTAGTTTGTCAGTGCCATGAAGGTGGCAAACGTCACATCTTATATTATTACTTTTTTAGATATATCATTATCGCTCACAAAGTATGTACAACATACCATACAAGTTTGTTTAAAAAAAATTGCTTGATGGCAGCCTCAGTCATATTTATTAAAAAAAAAAACATTACTTATAACTAATACTACAGCTTCCAGAAATTTTCATTTTGTGTAGGCTCATATTTTCATACCCAGTGAACGAAAATACGTTCACTGCATATACCTCCTTGAAGATGTATGCCGTCACTGGCGTGCATGAGCTGTTAAAGTGTCTGTATTTAATTTATTTCGGTTTTCCGTTTTAGTTAATTTAAGTTTTCTGAAGACACGTTCTACAGATGCGGCGTCGTCGCTAGAGGTCACAGAGTGCTTTTTGATAGACTGAGATGAAGTAGTACTTTTAGTACCAGTTAAACAAAAAGGAACGAATAGAACGCATAAAAGATGGGAACGCAAAGGGAACCCATGACCGTAAAATAGAACGCAAAATGTTCCAAAAGGAACGATTTGGCAACACTGCCAGTGAGTACAGTCCACAGAGTACTTTTATATCTATGGAAAGTCGATACCACGCGTAATACCACGCCACCATACAAACAAAGCTTATTAATTGTATGTCATTTTTGTTAAAAACAAAGATTATTTTCCAATTGATACAGTCAGGCCTTGTCACTTAATTTCTTATAGTTTTACTAGTTTTGCGAATTTTGTTTTTATGCAGTTATGTTTCACAGAATAAAATAGGATAAAAATTAACATTGCCAGCATCTTGAACATGTACACACAGTACTGTACAGAGGCCGGCCAGCATATCAAGCTACCCGAATCTGTCAAATTTTCCCAATAGAATATTAACCTTATTCCTTTGCAGTAAAGTTGAAAATCTATCAAAGAAATTTGACAGATTGGGGTAGCTTGATGTGCTGGCCTCTGTACAGTACTGTGTGTAACGTGCACGATGACAAAATTGTCAAACAAGGCCGCATTCCGAATTGGCTATAATCGCTCACAGCACTCAAATCTTCTCACATGCGTTCCGTATATTACGATTATGACAGCTGAGAGCTGTCAATAATTCGGAATGCTCGTGAACGCGCGCTCACAGTGCTTACTCAATGTCGAAATGATATTACAGCAGTATTTCTTTGTATAAACACCACATTTCTTCTTCAGTTCTTCTTCTTTGGTTAGGTGGCGACACTGGCGACTGTCAACCAGAAGCACAATTTTGAAAATGCCACGTTAGTTTAATTTAAAGATAATATGATGCAACTCAAAACAAAACACACATCCACTGTCATTTTTGACAGCGCTCATGGTGACATTATTACAAGGCATGGACGGCGTTATCGCAAGATGGCACATGTCATGACGTCATCCTATGACGATTCAAGGGACATCGAAGTACGGGTTTAAGCATGCGCAAATCGATTACATCGATTATATTTCAATACGGAACGCACCCATGAACTGTCGTCTGTCACGGTCTGTCTGTCTGTTTGTGTCTGTCAGATTCAGCCAGCTGTCAAAGTATGTTGTGTCTTGCATGCACTTTGTTCTGATATAAATAAACAACAAATATCAGCAAAATCTGTGAATTGTCACTTCTTATATCTATGTTGTAAAAAATTATACTTCCATTATTGAATTGAGGAATACATACATCAAGCTCGTAACTGTATTGGGCATTGATCGAAAAGGTATTTGAGGTTAAGGTACTATCTACAGTTAATAAAGTTTTAATTCATCATTCATTTAGTGTGTGGTTAATGCAGGGATGTCGGGGGATGGCAGTGGTGGCGGCGGGTCGGCGGTGGCGTTGGTGACAGGTGGCTACGACCATACAATCAAACTGTGGCAGGCACACAGCGGCGTCTGTCTGCGCACTATGCAACACCCTGATTCTGTATGATTTTTTAAACCAATTACTTCCTTCTTTAAAGTACCAAGAGCTGGGGTACCACTTTGTCTTTAGTGCCAGTGCTATGAATTCGAAAGAACGGTTCACAACTAGACCAGAAGTAAAGCTTGATTTCATGGTTTTAAAAGCAAATAGGTACTTTATATTACCCTTTCTATAATTTATTCTTTATTCATTATTCAAATCGAATTTTGTCCAAACAATTTATTACACAGGATTTGTTTCAAGAGTTACATGTATAACAATCCTAGTACTTATATTACTTTAGTTGTCACTCGAGGGGTCAAGACAAATCTAATAATACCTCATTTGTTAAAGTTTAAAGTGAATGAAGCTGTTAAGTCTAAAATTATTGAAAATGCAATAATTTTTATTTAGTAATATGAAAAGTTATTAGAAAACAATAACTTTTCTTATTATCCATCTGTGAAAAGACTGAAAGTTTTTCTTTGGGTGTCATATCAAAAGTTACTTCCTATATAATAGACTATTCATTGAGTGACATAGGTATTGTTGTTAGTATTCATATGGACCAAGCCCCATACATTTTTCCTGACATCCGTCAATTGTTTCATTTCTGAATTGTGTTTCCAGCAAGTGAATGGGTTGGAGATATCTCCAACAGGTCAGATGGTGGTAGCATGCGGGTATCAGCACATTCGCATGTACGACCTGGCCAGTGCCAATCCAGATCCGGTTGTCAACTTTGAGGGCATCACAAAGAATGTTTCTCGAGTTGGCTTTCAAGTGAGTAACAGTATCAAATATAGTTCAGATTAATCTCTCTTTTATTTAAACTCAAAGTTACTTATAGATTTTCTTTTCTATCCATACATATAAGAAAAATTGTGATTAGTCAATATGCTTTTAGAAAAATGACCAGTGGATGTACACTGGTGGTGAAGACTGGACAGCTAGGATATGGGACCCAAGGTAAAAAGGTACTCTTTACTAATTCACAAAATTGTTTGAAATGAAATGCCTTCAAAACTATGTTGAACCATTACTATTGTGTTCATATCCACAATCTTGGCTCTGGTGAAAGCATTTGACACAGGGAGTGTCTGATCGCGTTTGCGACGTACGGCATATCATACAAATTTTCAAGCCCTTGTTTTTCGAAATGAATGTACCGATTTTAATTAAACTTCATATGCATAAGTAATTTTCGGTGTCTTATTAAAAAAAAAGATAATTGGATATTTCTTTTTCTATAGAAATTTTAAAATCGGTCTAATTTGGCTGTAATACTTTTTTCCGAAAATGTTCATAAGTAACTTTTTAGACCTTTGTATCCTGCTTATGCGTATGAAGTTTCATTAAAATCGGTTCATTCATTTCGAAAAACAAGGGCTTGAAAGTTTGTATGAAATGCCGTACAGTGTTTGAATAGAACTAAACTTGTTATAAATCATATGAGCTGTAGCTAGGTAACTGTTATAGATGGCTGTCATAATCATTATTTGCTTAATTTTCTTGACAACAGGCTATATCATTGCCATAAAGAAAAAAATAAAATAGAATAATATGGTATCCCTCAAGAAAGCATTCTTGGTTCTCATCTTTTAATTTTTTTCAAGTAACTGAACAACTCTCACTCACACCATTAAAAATTACTGAGATACGATTATGTTGTGCAGGGCGGCGCCACAGTTCCGTTGCACGAAAATATTTCAGGTGCAGGCGCCAGTTAACGCGGTCATGCTACATCCGGACCAGACTCAGATTATGGTTGGGGATCAGAGCGGTATCATACACATGTGGGACCTGCGGACCGACCAAAATGAACAGTTGGTAAGTGGTAATAATACAGTCTTAACTGCCAACAATTTTCAGGGAGACTGACTATCAGAGACTGTAAAAAAACTGTAAATGTTGGATTCCACAACAGAAAAGCCAATCCAAACCAAAAAATATTTCAGGAGTATGATAACGATAGTCATAATAGCGACAGCGAAATTGCGAATTCTTAAATCTCTAATTTGTGCTGTCTCTGTCACTCTATCTCTTTTTCGTCTTCAAAAGTTGTAATATTTCCATAGATTCCCGAAGCCGAAGCGTCAATCCAGGACATAGCCATCGACCCAGAAGGCAAGATGATGGCGGCAGTGAACAACAAAGGCAACTGCTACGTGTGGTCGCTCGGCGGCGCCGCTCCGCACCCCGTGCCGCTCAAACACATTGTTGCACATACTAAGTATGCGCTTAGGTGCAAGTTCAGCCTTGATTCCACGTGAGTTTATTTTTGGAATTCTCTTTTTCTGCCTGCTGTTGTCCTACGTTCTTTAGGGTTGGAACAAAAAATTGTCTCCTCTATTCTCTCCCGTCAGCCGTCTCAGTATAGTTCACTCTCTATTTGTTTAAAATACCATCTCTCACACAATCCATCCATCTTTTTATTGGTATACCTCTCCTCAATTTTCACCATAATCAATAATTTCCGCCTGTTACACTCTTAGGATCTCCATAGAGTAGCATCACACTTAACCACACAGCTTCTTCAAAACGTCTGTTCAACAGGCTGGATTGATTAAGGCTTTTGAACGCCAGAGTATAAACGTATCGCCGCCGTACCCCTGACGCCAGGCCACTTTTTCTGTCAAATGAACATCTACTTTTAAAACAAAAAATTTCTCGATATTGGTGGTTTATTTATATTAGTTTCATGCAATACAATATAGACGGAAGCTTAAACTTTTAAATTATATAAATAAAAAACACACAAAAGTAATGATTATTTAATCATTACTTTTGTTTATTTCATAATATGGTGCGACGTGTATTTTGTCATATATTTGTGACGTTGGCGTTCAGGGTAAGATTTCGCTTGTCACATATATGTGACAATGGCGTTCAATAAAGTACTGTTTTTCCCCAGAATGTTGGTGACGACATCTGGCGACTGTTCGGCGAAGGTGTGGCGCACGAGCGACTGGTCGCTGCTACGAGAGCTGCGCAATGACACGCAACGCTGGGTGTGGGATGCTGCCTTTACCATCGACTCACGATACCTCTTCACTGGTTGGTTTACTTTTTGCCTATCGTAATTAGTCCTGATAGCCAGAGCCAGAGGCCCGGGCCTAGGGCGGCCAGATATTAGGGGTGTTCGGCCTAAGCCTGCGGCTGGCAATATCTCAGCTCAGTAAATAATGGTGCTAAGTATTTTTACGTCACGATTAAAACATATATTCTGCTGTTTTCATTTAACGTTTACAAGTTGTAAAGACTAGTGGTATAGAAAAGTATTTTGAACAGCGATAACTTTATCTGACGTAAAGACGTTTTCCTTTCTCTCAAGGTTCTTCAGACAGTTACGCACGTCTGTGGGATGTCGAGAAGGGCACACTGGAGAGAGAATACTGTGGACATCAGAAAGCGATCACCGCACTCGCCTTCAGGGATCAAGCCGTTTAGAATAACTACATATATTAAGAATATTGTACATTCTTCTTTTTGTATGTCGTCATTTCACTGCTTTTTATGTAAGGTTATATTATGGGCACAAAATGGGAGATGTTACAAATTTCATCAGTGTCATTTTTCAAACATAGCCTTGATTTGAAAGTGCATAATTTTGTGACTTTTTACATAATTTTTTTCCAAAGAGATCAATAGAATGACGACTATCAACTCTATGTTCCTTTTGTAAGTAGTTATTTAGGTCATAACGTCGTTTTACTGTAAGCTTTTGTATATTTGTAAATATTCGCTCTTGTTGATCCGTTGTGCAAGACAAACCGTTTTCAACGAAAAGCTTTCTCGTATGTCTTAGCCCACGTTCGCACGGACGTAAAAATATCGCGGCAGTTAGGTATATCGCGCACTGGATTTTCAACTCTCGATGTTGAGTCGAGCGTTGAGAATCCAAAAGACATTCCAGCGGTAAACAAAACACTTGGATTTTCAACTCTCGGCGATAAGCAGTGCGTTGAAAATCGAGTGCGCAAAAAAAATCGCCGTGGGAAAAACGCGCTCGTGCCACCTGGGCTTATGAAGGTGAACAGTTTGAAAGATACGTGATTAGATAAGGTTATATATTTTGTAGTTAACATATTATTTTATACAGATCTGCCATACACTGAGACTGCTAGAACGAGTCCATATATTTAACTGCCGGTATAAAAAATTATAATCTAAGCTAAAACACTATTTTCACACTAAAAGGAGGCTGTCGAAAGATCTTTATGGTCGCCAGAAGTTAATGACATTATCCATAAGCAATAAGAAAAATGTTGACTCAGCACGCGGTTGTTTACCTACAGTGCCCTCCGAAAAGTTGTTGACATTTTTCAGCTGTAATGCCACGTCGATAAGATTCAACATTCTAGTTTCAAGCTAGTTTGAACTGTACTCTATGTTTTTATTGACTAATTCATCTACCTATGACTTATCATAAAAATATTTTAGGTAGTCTCTTGGGATTGATTATTTTTTATTTTAAATCAAAGTGTGGCAACTTTAGCCCATTGTGTCACGCCTTGTAAAATTTCTACATTTATATTCTGTTATATTTATGGTGTACATAATAAAGAATATTCTATTCTCAGCCGAAGAGGAAAAAATTTAAAAAAACTAACTTTTGGAAGGCATTGTATAAGTTGGTTTTCAAAGGAAATTGTTTGTAAAACTCCGACATTTGCATTTAGTAGAATGGAAGTCGACGCAATAATATTAAAGAACAGGCTATGCTGACGAGTCTGTGAAAAAACAAAGAATAACAGTCATGTTCTGGGCCTTACGTTATTACACCACTGATCACACCTCATATATATGTGTTCGATGCATTTACTATGTAAATGAATTGTTATAAACTGTAATGAATTATCTTAATATATATAAATTACGTGTCACGATGTTTGTCCGCGATGGACTCCTAAAATACTTAACCGATTTTAATCAAATTTGTACACCGTGTGCAGTTTGATCCAACTTGTATGAAAGGATAGAAAAAAAAAAATTGACAAAAATGTTAGCCGCAGCAACGCGTGGCCGGGTCAGCTAGTTTTATATAAATAAAATACTATTTATAAATGCAGTTTTTTTTTAATAAATACGAGATTAGTGCCAATCACAAAAAATAATTAGTCTATGATACACATTGAAGCTTAGTTTACGTATAACCAAGCTAACAGAAACGTAAATAGACATTATACAAAATAAAATAAATCATATTTATTCCACAGCTCACAGGTATGTTGGTTTGGGGTGCATGAACACAAACTTTATCCTAATAATTGTACATACAGTTGCAAAATAAAATACACAGTAAGTACATCTTCAACCGTTCATTAATATAAATATACTAATATAATACTGTGCTAATTACACATCTTACAAGTAAACACTGCTGTGTTTACGAAATTTCTTAAGATTTTTTTTTTACAATCACAACTTTAAAAAAATGATTGATACCTATTAAGTATTAAGGTCATACAAGTCACAAAATAAAATATTGGAATGTTAAATAAATGCTTTTTTTTATAAAATCTCGACTAGAAACAATTATACATTCAATTACACAATAATAATAAAATATTATATATCTCACTCAGTCCCTAATATAAAGTATTTCTATTTCCTTTCGCTCGTATTTACCTATGCTTTTGCGTACTGAATTTTAATAGGTACATTTCACCGTCACAGAAGCTTATAACACGGTAAATAATAAGTAAGCATTCAGCGATCAATAATAGAGTATGAACCCGAACGTAAGTATGACACATCGACACTCACACATCTTAATCATAGTCCTTTCCCAGTTATTTTACCTCTGACAGCTGCAACCGAACAGCAACCTTATTACAACAACAATAAAGATTACTGTGGTTTTGATAGACCTGACAGTTGCAGCAATCCAACAGCAACCTTATTGTTACAAGATTAAAGATCATTGTGATATTGACAGGGATGCAAAATCAGAGGTAAAATAACAAATGTGAATGAATGGACTTTATAATGTTTGGACTATAAAAGACCATGAACTCTGAGTTTGTTTCGGAATTTCTTCTCAGGGATCAGTCAGTTAGGCATTTCCTAGCTGATTGTTCCATCGGCAGCGATATCTAGTTTTAAAACATTGACCAAATTGTCTTGTAAAAGTGTCTTAGAAGATCTACTTACAGAAATATATAATATATATATTTCATTTTATTTCACTGTCGCACAAAGAGATGAGATTCTACAAAGCCGAACTTTTTCTGAGAGCCGATGAGCCACATTTACATACAGTTAGGTTACTGTATATTTTTAATTGATTATAGAGTTCCTATGAACACTAAACTTGGTCAAGTGGCAGTTCTTTGACGTCGCCGATCTCGGAGCATGTGTCGTCGTTGTCACACGTGTAGGAGATGACGAAGCGCAGGCGCACGGGCGGCGCAGGCACCGGCCGGCCGATCAACATGACCTGCGTGATGGCCGGCGGCGGCAGGAACGGGTTGTACTGCGGTAGAGTTGTGCCTGATGGCGTTAGGAGACGGACTTTGCAACACTGAAAAAGAAAGAACACGATAAGTATTGTTTTAGTTAATTTTGGTTAGAGATGAACCGCGTAACACCCTTTTTATGATAACCCCATAGGTTTTAAAGGAAATTCCTAATAAATTGCTTCATTTGTTTAAAAATTCGTCTGCTTGACAACGTAAATTACGCAATTACCACGCGGATGGCATAGATAGGAATATGAATATTAGGCACAGCACAACGTGGTAAAATGTGGGGGAGACCTTTGCCCAGCGGTGGGACAAAAAATCGATCAAACAATCAAAACAAAGGTCTAATTATGAAAAAAAAAAACGATAAAACGCACCTTAGGAACCACAGCCTGAAACCTAAAATCTAAGATAGGTTTCTTATTTTTGTTAGTCGTCGATATAACGATCACATTGACATCAGGCCTAGGTTTGTCTTTGCAAAAGTGTAACACTACTGTAAGACCATTTTCTTCTTCAAATATCGTCATGGGAGGAATATTTCCCGATGTTACGTTCGACAGAGACACATCTATGTCTGTCAATGGCTTCACTTCACTTTTACTCTTCTCTCTCTTTTCTTCGGTAGAATTAGATTCAACACTTTCCGTGGAGAATGTGTTCTTACATTTGGCGTCGTCTAATGATATACTTATGTCCAATATGTTGTCTATAGGAGATTCGGTACTTAGGTTTTTGTTTGAAGTGCTGGGTCCATCTGTGATGTCTACGATGAGGTCATCCGGTGGAGAAGGCTTGTTCGCTAGTTTAGACGGCTCAGTAGTCGGTTTGGGTTGTTCTTCTGGCTTTTTGGTAAAGAAGTCTAGGTCAAATACGGCGCCGCCGTTTGTCGCCGAAGAGAGCTCATGTTTGGGTGACGCTAACGCGTTCATTGGTATTTTCTTTGATGTTTTACTGAAACAAAAGAATGTTTTTACTCAATTTACTTTAATTGTGTGTTCGTATAAAATGTATGTATGTAGCTAAGTATTACGTACCCATTGAAACTTTCGAGACGTTTCACGTGGCCAGGTAATGACTGCTTTATAAGTTGTTCGCCGAGTGAGTCCAGTTCATTCCAACCTTCCGCTTTATTTGGTTTATCTCCTAAAAGATCCACGTCTTCTGCAAATAAAAAATGAAAATGTTGGTTACAATTATTTTTGCCTTTTCTAGTATATTAACACTGAATATATTATAATGAATCTACACAACTTATCAATTGAAGTGGCTTTTCGTGTCTGTCTGTGTGACTGTGACCGCTGTGTTCTTCTAAACCACGCGTAACTGATTTTGATGCGGTTTTCACCATCATTTAGAGAATTTATTCGGGAAGGTTTATGTTTATAATACTTAATGTATCTCGTTGTTTTGTCAAGTCGTAACGACTGACGACGAATCCACAAAACAGAAAGGTACAGAAGTCAATCACATGTATGTACTTCAGTTTTCATACCTACGCTACGCTAGGGTTGTCAAGTTTGGCTTATGCACAAAAAACTATCGTGTATTACAACGCCACGGTCATGTACCGCGCGGGGCCGGGGACCGCTGCGCTTATCTACCTCCTAACCATTCTGTGTTACGTTAAAACGAACCATCGAAATACAAACAAATATCTACTTGCCTCTCTGAAACAACTGGTAGCTTAAAAAACGACCGACCGTTTAATGTTGAATTTAAACAACCTTCCACTGTCACTTCAAATGTCCACTGAACTGTTATAATAACTTTTTTTTTGTTGCTCCTTTTTTGCACTTCACAGACGCGTGTCTCAAGCGGATGACACTCGCGGTCGCACTGGTCCCAACCGGTCCGAGATTTCGTGTCCGTGAGCGGTGTCTATGTGTGCGTTGCTCGAGTGCACTTTGTATGTACATAGATTGAGTTCTGTACTCTCTGTATTTTGTGATGAAATCGTGCGAATTAGGGGCGGGTCGTTCGCTAGTAAACCATAAAAAAAAAACTTACCACTGGGCATTAAATTAACAGGTTTCAATGGCTCTACAGTATTTGATTCGCTTCCACTTGAGAATATGTCGCCAAGTTCGTCGATAGCCGTATGTTTACTGGGTACACTTTTAACTGCAGCACCATCTCCTTTCCCGACGTTCCCCGCAAAGTCCAGTAAACTGCCACTATTGGACGCTTGTCCTTGTTCCGTGCTTGTACCTTTGGCATTACATTTGTTCTTCTTCTCCTTTGTAAATTTTGCATATGCGTCGTATCTTATGAACACCTCGTCCAGAACGTCGCTGGCTTGTAGAATGTCATCTAGAATGTGCAAATAAATGTTATGATTTACAAGAAATAGCAGCGATCTTAGGTGCAGTTTGCTTTCGCGGTGAATGATACTTTTCTTTGAATTGGCCTTCAGTTTTGTTGATTTATTATCTTCTAAAAATACAGCGCGATTGAGCCAGCATAGTATCAAGGTACAGACAATCCTCATATAATAGAGCTTCCGATAAGCTTGAAGATAACAGCGACTACTCAGGTGTTAAGCTTATCAGAACCTCATAAATGACATGCACTATCTGTGTTCATCTGGATTAGTCACTACATATTATAAAACAAAGCCCGCCGCCGCGTCTGTTTGTCTGACCGCTAATCTCTGGAACTACCAGCCTTATTTGATAAATTCTTTTTGCATTTATAGTCCAATTCTTGAGGAAGGTTTTAGGCTATTTACCAACACGCTAGGACCGTTGGTAGCCAAGCAAAAAGAAAAAAAAAAAACAGAAAGAACGCTATGCGAAAATTAACTAAAAGCACGGGCGGGCGATGCGCAGCGACGCGGTGGGTCGATTGCCGAAATTCCACGCGGACGAAGTCGCAGGCAGAAGCTAGTATATTATAAAATAAACCCGTCTGGTAAATAATTAACTATCTCGTTGATCTAGTGGTAGGGTTGGGCAAAGTGTTATTGGGTTTTACTATCTGGAATTGCTCAGTAGCAGCCCTGAGCCCGGATTTGTGACCGGTTGATGGTAATAGGCTCTCCTGTTACATGGGACTTAAACATAACTAGCGAAATGTGCGGCTGTCCCATTTCAAAACCAAGTAAAGAACAATTTTTACAAAAATCG
Source organism: Gortyna flavago (assembly GCA_963669345.1). NCBI lineage: Eukaryota > Metazoa > Arthropoda > Insecta > Lepidoptera > Noctuidae > Gortyna > Gortyna flavago. The sequence continues at coordinate 5,144,522 of OY770139.1, forward strand.
TTTTATTGCATAATCTTGCTAACCTAGTAAATCTCTACCAAATACAAATACACCAGCGTTTTAAACTCACATAAAAGCAGATATATTTAAGCATCGATACCTAGTAAGTGCACCATTCACTCCCTCGTGACCAGTTTAAAACCTAGTAAGTCACTTTAACCAATTCAAAACCTAGTAAGTGTCTGGACTTGCTAGGTTTTTAAATGGTCGATGCACCTTACTAGGTTTTTGAAATCAAGACTAAATACGACCCAAATATGTACGACCGTCGACCAATACCAACGATCAAAGTTAGTAAAGGGTTTAAAATATGTAATATACCTTACCTACACATACATCAAAAAATTTCTAGTACCATGTGTTCGTTATTTAGTTTTATTTGCAACCAATAGCATTTTTTTATCTAACATAAATACTTTTCATAGGCTGACCTATTTTACGTTTAAGCGCTCTCCTTTAAAATTTCGTTTTAAGTCCTTAAAAGGTTTAAAAATGTGGCAGCAGTGTGGGTGTATTATAGGTTCACTTCTGCCTAACCCTTAGGTGAATACAAGCGAGATGTTATGCTATGGGTAATTAATTTTCGGTAGCAACTAGTTAACGCAGGAAAATAGTAGAAGGCAGTCTAATCACGTAACTGATAACTGATAAGACTGTCCAACTGACCAGTTAATTAACTCGTTCTCTTAATTATTTACAGCGTGTGATTAATAAAAGGTTTGCTCGGTGCATATCTAGATAAGGCCTTTACACGTATCAGTATGCGTCTTAACTGGCTGCTAATATTTTTTTTTTTTTTTTAATTGAAATGGGTTCGCTCTTGACTCTAGTCTAGGTCAGAGGTGACAGAGACAGAGTCGACGATGGAGTGAGCTTACCCAGAAGAAGCCTATTCACTCTCACTTTGAAGAGATTCGGGTTGTATGCGCTCGGAAACACAGACGCAGGTAGAGAGTTCCACTCTTTTGCTATGCGTATTAAAAAAGACATTTGAAAACGCTTAGTTCGAATTTGTGGAATAGCAACTTGGTAGGGATGGTAACTTGCAGTGCGTCTGGATGTCCGAAGGTAGAAGGGGGCCGGTGGAATGAGGTCGTGGAGTTCTTGGGCGCACTCACCGAAGTATAATCTGTAGAAGACTGATAAGCAGGCAACATTGCGGCGATGAGCCAAGCTGTGAAGCTTTGCATCCACCAGTTTTACGTCGCCAATGAGCCTCTTAGCTCTGCGTTCCACCGAGTCAAGCGCGGCAAGTTGGTATTTCGCTGAGCCATCCCAAAGGTGGCTGCAATACTCCATGCAGGATCGAACTTGCGCTTTGTAAAGGGTTAAAAGCTGTCCAGGCGTAAAGTATCGCTTCACCCTATTTAGGACGCCCAGCTTCTTGGCCGCAGTTTGGGCTTTGTACTCGATGGTCGCGCCAAAGTTGAGACTAGAAGTTAACTCCATGCCTAGGAGCTCGAGTCGATCAGTTACAGGAACAGATGTACCCCGAAAAGTAGGACTATGGTCGAAACGACTCCTTTTGGCGGTAAAAAGACACGCCTGTGTTTTGGTAGCGTTAAACGACACCAGATTGTCATCACCCCACTGGGAGACAAGGTTTAAGGTCAAATCTGTCCGCTCCACAGTGGAACGAATGTATGGGAGCGGTTGGACGTAGACATGTCCGAAAAAAAAGAGTAAAATTATGCCAAACTAATGATGCCATCTTATTCGATTACTTAATGCCTTCATAACTTGTGGTGATGAATTTCTTCATAACTCCCATATTTCGGGAGTAATTTGAGAAAATGTGAAATTTTACTATGAAAATGAATGTATCGAGCTCTCTCCCTCCTGATTCCGGGCTTGTTTCAAGTAGCGGTCTCTAATATCATAATGCTAATACTAAGAGCTATATTTAATACTAAGACACATAGTGCGCCAAATGTGCACTTTCTGGGATAAAGAGTGATGTTTATTTTATAACACAATTTTTTTATTTTTTGTTTATTTTGTTGATTAAAACCGTTTTTCTAAAGGTTTACCTTATTACAATAACATTTCTGAGCAGCCAATTAGAGAAGATATAAGCTAATTAGGATATATAATTAGGGACTTAAGGTTTACATATAAAACTGATGCACTAATGATTACTGATAAGAACATTGCTATTATTTAATTACAAAATGGCTCTTAATACACTAATTTAGCATGCATCATTTACTAATTATCACAATAACTAATTACCTTGCAATATTTAACAAAGGATACCTGGGATACCTGGATTTTATATAAATAGGTCACTATTAGTAACTTTAAAATCAGTGTTGATTTACACCTCGTTGTATCCAAGCTAATCTCGCAATGTATTTTCCAAATTTTAATACAAATCTTGATATTCACGTTGCTTTATGCGCACGCGCACATAAAGATTTACGCGACTTTAACTATTTGTTCAGTGTTTTAAAAGATAACAGTTGTGTTCAGTTATGTGAAAGTGCTGAAACAAGTTTAAAAGACTGGTGTCGTCGATTTTGCTACCGCATTTATGCAAAATGGACACAGTCTGGAAGAAGCACAGATAAGTTTCGGAAGAAACATGAGATTTGGCTACAGGCTGCAATTCAATGGCCGGAATTACAGAATGAAAATATGGAACCTTCTACAGAAAATATAAGTGACGTCATCGAGCCCATAATTTCTCCTGCTAAATCTGATGCTTCAACTTGTACACATCCTAGTCCTCGTAAATCTTTTGAGGACCTTAGTAACCGGCAAAAAAGAAGACGCACTGAATATAGTCTTTCATGCAGCAGTAGCAGCGCTGAAATTATGTTTTCGGCCGAAAGGGCGCTTCAAAAGGCAGGACAAAGCGATACAGCTTATGTTATGAAATACTTGACGGAGAATCCAGAAGAGGCCTCAAAAATCAAAGCCTTCATTGAAGGTAAATCAATTCAGGTACGGGAAATATCCCCTTTGAAGGCATTGGCTCTTTATGTATCGATGAACTTATCGAAATGGCGCTATAACACTCTTCGGGATTTCAACACTCAAGAAGGAGCTCTTCAATACCCGAGTTACTACATGTTGGTTAAAGAAAAAATTAAGTGCTATCCGGCCAAAGAAGATCTCATAGTTACAGAGAGCTCTGCAAAAATCAAATTACAAGCCTTGATGGATTTAACCTCAAGAAGACTTATTAGGTCGTTAGAAACCCCTGTTGATCCCAATCAACAGCTCGTATTGACCAGCAAATGGGGTTTTGACGGATCATCTAGCCAAAGCATTTATCATCAAAGGACAAGTGAAGATGAGCAAATCGATCTTGCTAGTAATTTTATGATTAGTCTTGTACCACTGCGGCTCGTCTCAAAAGGTGTAACAATTTGGGAAAACGAGCGACCATCTTCCACTTCATTTTGCCGGCCAATATTGTTTAAGTTTATAAAGGAAACCAAAGAAAATGTGCAGAGAGAGATGGCTGAAATCGAAGCAGAGATTGAAGCCTTAACTCCATCCACCATCACTGATGGAATTAGTGTCAAACACCAACTGCTGTTGACAATGATTGATGGTAAAATTCATTCCATTATATCCAATACAGCAGCTTCAGTGTGTGACATATGCAAGGCTTGTCCTAAAGAAATGAATAATTTAGAGTTAATCAAAGATAAACACGCAAACGAGGACATGTATAAATATAGCTTAAGCACCCTTCACGCTTGGATTCGCTCAATGGAATGCTTATTACACATTTCCTACAAATTAGACATAAAATCATGGCAAGTAAGGGGTGATATAGCAAAAAGGCAAGTTGATGACAGGAAGAAAAGAGTTCAAGAGGCTGTAAGAAGAGAAACGGGCTTACTTCTCGATGTTGTGAAACAAGGCAGTGGATCCACCAACAATGGCAACTCGGCAAGGAGATTTTTTGAAAACTACACTAAATCTGCTGAACTGACCGGAATAGATGCTATGCTTTTAAGAAAAATCTGTGTGATCTTGCAGTGTATTTCATCAGGAGAGAAGATCAACGTAACTAAATTCCGAGAGTTCTGCTTTGATACTGCTAAGCTTTACGTGGAGTTATACCCATGGTATTATATGCCTTCTTCACTTCATAAAATTTTAATGCATGGGCCAGACATAGTTCAGAACATGTCAATTGTGCCCATTGGTTTTCTATCCGAAGAGGCATCTAAGGCTAGAAATAAAGATTTTAGAAAATATAGAGAGGGGCATTCTCGAAAGCATAGCAGTATCTCATGCAATGAAGATATTATGCACAATCTTTTACTGTCTTCTGATCCACTTGTTACAAGTATCCGTCCAAAAGGAAATAAGTTTGTAAAAAAATCTTCTTTTAAGGAATTTTATGAGCTTACGGATTCTGAGAAAAGTGATATCGAATTTGTTAACATAAATGATTTAGCGGACATCGATTCTGAATTTGAATTAATTGATGATGATGATGATGACGAAGATAATTAAATGATGTTATTGTTTTAAAATGTGTAACTTAGTAAATTAGAGCTTACATCTTAATTATTTATTGTACTTTTAATGAAACTAGGTAATTTATTATCAACTTACTTAAAAGTCATACTCTCATCAGTTCTTGTGAATATTTTTGTTAATATATATTTCTGTATATATATAATATATTTATAGACCTCTTAATAAGTCTGTCTGCGGTTTAAAGTAAATACAAATGGGGAAAAAACGTTTTTTTTTTTTAATTTTCATTTCCTTTTATCCCAGAAAGTGCACATTTGGCGCACTATGTGTCTTAGTATTAAATATAGCTCTTAGTAATAGCATTACGATATTAGAGACCGCTACTTGAAACAAGCCCGGAATCAGGAGGGAGAGAGCTCGATACACTCATTTTCATAGTAAAATTTCACATTTTCTCAAATTACTCCCGAAATATGGGAGTTATGAAGAAATTCATCACCACAATTTATGAAGGCATTAAGTAATCGAATAAGATGGCATCATTAGTTTGTCATAATTTTACTCTTATTTTTCGGACATGTCTACGTCCAACCGCTCCCATACATTCGTTCCACTGTGCGCTCTACCATGGCCTCTCTCAAGGAACGAACTTCGGCCCCGCTGGCTTTTGCGCTGGACAAGTATCTCTCTGAAACAGTACTGTCATCAGCGTACCCAACAATACCAGGCTGAAGTAGGTCATTGATGTGCAGCAGGAAAAGAGTTGCAGAGAGAACAGACCCCTGAGGAACTCCGGCATCAATAGCCATAAGGTCAGAGGAGCAGCCATCAACGACCACTCTGTTCGACCGCTCACTAAGGAAGTCTGATATCCAGCTACAAAAATCAGCTGGGATGCCATAAGCAGGAAGCTTGCTGAGTAGACCGGCGTGCCAGACCCTGTCGAAGGCCTTCGAGATGTCAAGCGATACAGCAAGTGCTTCGCCGTGTTTCTCGATGGCTTCGCCCCAACAGTGCGTGACATACACAAGAAGATCGCCAGTTGACCGTCCTCGGCGAAAGCCATATTGACGGTCACTGAGGAGATCATTGTCTTCAAGGTAGGTCAGCAGCTTACTGTGTATTTCAGCTACGCACGTGGTTACGCAAGCGAAACGTGCACGTGCAATTGAAATACTAGCAGCCAATACAGTATTGGCGCTTTATACAGGGGGACATCGACGCGCAAACCAAAACCATGATTTCGGCACATGATTCTAGACCCCTTAGCGTATAAATATTTCATGGGTTATCAAAACAAAAATCAGCTGTTTCATAAAAAATCCAAAGTTTCTGAATGTGCTTTTTGTATCATTAGCAAAGATGACTGAACTTCAAGTTTTCACAAAACCAGAAACCCACAATAGTATTAAAAACCGGCCAAGTGCGAGTTGGACTCGCACACGAAGGGTTCCGTACCACCATACAATATTTAACACTACATATAAAACAAAGGTAAAAAAATCACGTTTGTTGTTATCGTCACGTTTCTTAAATATTTATTTTATTCTGTTTTTAGTTTTTGTTGTTATAGCGGCAACAGAAATATACATTCTGTGAAAATTTCAACTGTCTAGCTATTCATGAGATACAGCCTGGTGACAGACGGACAGTGGATTCTTAGTAATAGGGTCCCGTTTTTACCCTTTGGGTACGGAACCCTAAAAAAAGTGTGAACCTACGCGGTCAAAATGTATGGCATGTTCTTTCAGGGTCCACAATCATGTACTGAATCAATAAGAACGGGTTGAGCATCGATGTCCTGCCACCCTGTATAAGCAAGGTCTTGGCTGTATCCTGCAAACCCAGCAAGAACATTAACATGAGTTACGTGTGTCCCACTAACCAGTCCCATACATTTGTCAAAATAATTGCGTTGTTCCAAATTCGCTCATGTGGCGTTGCAACAATTTCTATACGATAGGTTCTTCACAGCTACAGTTCTTTGCTAAATGTTCGTAGTTTGAGCACACAGTGAAGTGCGTAAGTAGCGAAAACTGTGCTGTTAAGAAAATCACAGTTATTTGAAGTGCCTCTGACAGGAGCAACCTTATTATTACGAGATTAAGGATTACTGATCACATTTTGACAGCGAGTTTGCTGTGATCTTATCTATAGAAATAAATAAAATTGAAGTGTCCGTTTGTAATGTTAAAATAACAGTTATTTACTAAATGCATTTACAAACAAAAAAAAAAACTCATTTTTGTCTCTTTTTTGTTTGTTTTGTGTGTTTGTGTGTCTGTTTGTTCGGTTGACTGGACTTTCACTAGCAGATAGCTGACTTAGGCTACTTTTATTTTTGAAAAAAGAAATTAGTGAAGAGACAAATTATTGTTCCACGTCGCGGGCATAGCTAGTCTGAAATAGCTATAAAATAACAAACAAAGAATGAAAGCATGAATGAGAAACAAACAAACACTACACACATCAGTGATAATGATTGGGTGTAACAAACCGGTCCACTCACTGAGACTGTCGTACTGCGTCTCCGCGGACGCCAGGCGTTGGAGCGCCAGCCTTAGCCCTCCACAGGACACGTGTAGTTCATGGATCAGCTGTTCTTCCTCCGGCGACGCGTCTTCAGCGTTGGCGAGCAGTTCACGTAGGAGCATCGCACTGTCTAACGCGTTGCCAACTTCTTGAGCGCGACGACTGCTTTCTTCGTTTCGACGCTCTTCCTGAGAGTGAATATGGTTCAGTTAAGAGAAGTCTTGTTAGGAGAATGATAACTTGCATCCCATAAGGGTGTATCTGTCGCAGCCAACTGGTTAAATTAGCCGTTCAGTTAACTGCCTAGCCTTTAGAAGTAGTGCTCGCCTCGCTTCGCTCTCTCGGCTCGCACGCGGTTGACCACAGTTCTAACCTACTTAACCCATTTGGTCAGGGTGCCCTGGATTAGTTACTGAGACCAATTCGGCTAGCGCGTGATTGGTTACAGACTTCCAACCTAAACTGTAATTGAATATCATTCAGGCCGTTAGTTGAATGGCCGCCGTTTAGTTGAAAGGCTAGGCAGTTAACTGAACGGCTAATTTAACCAGTTGGCTGCGACATATCCACTTCTAGCTCAAGACCGCCTTTGATACTCTTATTCGTCGATTTTACGCGACATAATAATTTAAAAAAAAAAAAAAAAAAACAAATACAGACCGCCTTAGGGTCAGTTTACACCGCGACGTTTTTTGTACAAATAAATAAAAGAATAAGATTTATAAAACTAAATATTACCTGCTCTCTGAAAATTGAAAGAAATTTTAGAAGTTTTATTGTTTGCTCACTCCCTTATACCAATTTATTTGGGGTTGGCACAGCATGTTATTTTCTTCCATACTTCTCTATTAGTTATCATCTCCGTAGTTACTTTTTTTTTAGTAATATCATCGATAGATGATATTACAGATGGTCTGTGTGAGAACACAGACCATCCATTGGTCTAAGGTCTTCCCCTACTCTTATAGCAATCCAATAAGATCAATAATTTATTTCAAATAGTTGTTAAGATCAGTTTTACATAATACTTTTAAAAATTTCCTGTTAAGAAACAGATCTTTAAACTCAACATAATGATATTTTTCAATATCTTCTCTTTAAATCTTATTCTCAATCAATCATTTAAGTAGCAATTACAATTTACAACCTATCTCGTCATCTGCCTAGCCTTTTCCCAACTATGTTGGGGTTGGCTTCCAGTCTAACAGGATGCAGCTGCATGCCAGTATATTACATACATTATTAACAACTTATCTAATTATACAATAATTTGTTCCTTTTATGGTTTAAGTTAAAGGAAGTTACATTAAAACAAGTTTGTAGGGAAAGCATATTAAGTTACATTTCAAATCAATATACGTACTTCTCTGACCATAGTTTTGATAAGCCTGTTTGCATGTTGGATGTCCTCAGGCTTTTTGCTCTGTAGTAACTTTTGTAACAACTTAGATTTTTCTTCATCTTCAAATATGGCATTCTTGGACCTGCTCCGAGGAGGCACGGCATCTTCAGGTGGTAAAGGAGGCGGAGTCTCCTTCACCACCCCCTGATTCTTAAGCATGTCATATGCTACCTTAAATTTGGATTCCTTTGGATATTCAATTGACCAAGCATGAAGCAGTTGTAGTACCTAAAATAAAAGTACACAATTAAAACGAAAAAGAACATGGTTAATTAATTTATTAATAATAATTGAACATGTGAATGAGGACAAAATATAGTTAATACTGACATAAATTGCCAACTATTTAAGATATTAGTTTTATAGTCTACTAGCTGACCCGGCCACGCGTTGCTGTAGATAACGTTTTTTTTTTATTTTATATCCTATCTTTCAATTTGTATCAAACTGCACACGGTGTACAAATTTGATTAAAATCGGTTAAGTAGTTTAGGAGTCCATCGCGGACAAACATCGTGACACGTAATTTATATACAGGTTGAAATTGAATACATGCGACAAATCCAAATGGGAGATTGTACTCATCATTATGAACAACTTTTACTATGGGACCAAACCTGAAATCGCGAAAAAAAAAACAACTGTTCCCTACATTTTGACGAGTTATGCGAACATAAATGTAGGAAACAGCTGATTTCTTTTCGCGATTTCAGGTTTGGTCCCATAGTAAAAGTTGTTCATAATGATGAGTAGAATCACCCATTTCGATTTGTCGCATGTTTTCAATTTCAACCTGTATATTAAGATTAAGGTTTTAAACTGTTCAAAAAGTAATTGCTGTGTGTGTGTAATCATGAATTATTGGTAAAACTATTAAGACTAATATTCTCCTCAGTGCTATTAGTGTATTCCTACATTAATAAGATATAGATAGTTAGCATAGATTGCATTTGTAACAAAACATTTAGGAAATAAAGTTGTATATTAAAAGTGTTCTTACCCTAGTCCGCACTTCAGGGGAAGTTCGATCAGCAAAATACTTAGGTGAAACTAACTTTATCATTTCATTGAGGAAGCGGAATTTGCCTACTTCGGCGTGGAAACCGGCATCACAACGTCGCATGCAACGATCTAGCATTGAGAGAGCGAGTAGAGCTTCGCGAGCGTTCGTAGTGTGTATGCGGGCTGCCAAAGCCTGCGCCGCCAGCTGCGGGCCTTCCGCAGAGTCCCGCATCACCGCGCAAAACGCCTCTAACGCCGCAGCATCCGGACATGGCAGAGGTTCATGTGTAGCTTTTACTAAGCAAACGAACAACAAATACATTCTCATTATGTAGTAAAAACTTTATAAAACACGGGAAATACTATACAAAAAATACTTACAAATTAAAGCTTCTAAACTGATTAACGTCACATTCATTTTTTCCAAGGTAAAGCAGTTTTCGTTAAATATAAATAAATTATGTTAAAATTTTTGTTCATTTCGTTTCAGATCAAGTTGACATTTTGCAGTGTGATGTGTTGCTATTGCTACTCTTTATTAGCAAAAGCATTATATAAATATCGGAATAAAATAAAAGCAAACTAATATCTGCATTTTTTATGTATTTTTGGTTTCTCAGTTCTCTGAAATATTTTGAAAAATTAAAAAGATTGAAATTCTTTCTATGTTTTAAAAAGATATTTACTCTAGCAACAAATTATTAGTAAGGTCGAACGCGTTCGATTTAGGTTCAAAAAGTCAACAAAATCACTGATGCTAATGGGTCTATAGAGAATTTAAGCGGTGGGTAGTTCATCACTTTAGCCATACATTGTATATTTTATAGTACTCTTTGACTTTAGCTGAGGCCATGGAATTAATATGTACTTAGTTGTACGTAAGTACATATTAATTCCATGGCTGAGGTTTATGAATCAGTTGATTTCGTTGAAATGACCTTGAAGTTGATTGGGTTCAGAAAATCACCGAACGTTCTCCTTCACATCTCTTTTTTTTTTAAGGGCATCTATAATAACAATTTTTTTACCCCGTGGAATAGTAGTTCATATTTTATTCGTTTAGTTTTTTTTTAAGTTATGAGTCGGGACTTAGTGGTAAAAAAAACATAATTAGAGCACACATCTTTCTTAGCTTAGGAGGGATAGATATCAGTGAAGTCTCTGTATTAAAATTTTTCCTAGCGCTTTAGTTTACAAGACGTGTTTATTTTATGTCAGTGCTGCAGTGGAGGGTGGACCGGAATTGAGTGGAGTGACGTCATTGTATTCATGTATTATTGTCAATATCAATTTATACAGAGTACTTTTTGATAGAGAATGTCACTGTCAATAGAGTACACACTGTAGCTGGCTAAAAATAGTGGAATAAAAATAAAACATTCAACGCATTTAATTGTGAACAAAATGGCTATTTTTCGGCTATCCCGATTGGTCGTGCAATCTAAAAGCCTAACGAGACATGAAAACGCCATACAAAGGAGGACCGCTACGACTACACCGTCCGGTGCCATACTCCCTGAGCCAGAGAAGTCTCCGGGTGGGCTTTTCGGCATAGTAATGGCTGTGGTGCCAGGCCTGCTTATAGGAGCAGCTATCAGTAAAAACATAGCTAATTTCCTAGAAGAGAATGAACTGTTTGTACCGTCTGATGACGACGACGATGATGACTAAAATTCAATTCAGGTACATCCTTTTCATTATAGAACAATCGTAAAATAATATTCCTCTAGATTTCAATATTACTGTAGCTTCAGTTTCTGTAAAAATTAACTATTGTACCCATACTGTAATGCGGGTTGCAGACCAAGAGCTAAGTTAGTCTAGCTTAGCTCGCATAGCTGATGTAGTTTTTCGGCCTTTTTTATTCATTTGGTTTAATTCATCTTCTTGTAAGATGATAATTATCATGAGATATTTTATGTACAGACCGCAAACTATGACCAGAAGCGTGAAAAATTACCTCAGCTATGCAAGCTATGCTAGACTAACTTAGCTTAGCTCTTGGCCTGCAACCTGCATAAGGAGGATATGGTACAGTATGTATGGACTATACAGACTCTACCATATCCTAAATAAAATATTCAGTAGTTTAGATATTCCTTCCTGTTATGATTTTATATGAGATGTAATTTTTCTTGTTTCAGAAAATGTTAACTTCATGCGGGTTTAATATAATAATATAGTAAGACTCACATCCATTGTTATATTTTTATTATAAGAATTGTTACAAAAACATTAAAATTTTGTGCTCAACATCAAAATAGCATTGTACACAATACTTAGGAATTTTAATGTATGGATTTTATTATATTATAAAAATCTCTTATTTACATGATTTACATAAATACAGTTTGTTATCATATGATTCTAAGATATAAAACAGCATACTATATACAGCTAAATCAATCAAGTTACATCAAAATAAATCATGTCATAATTAAATGCATTGTGAAAAAAATGCATGTTTCATTTGTCACAGGAGTAACACACACAAGGCAATCTGTGCTAATCTAGTCAAAAGTTACTCTCACAAATGTAGCAATAATCATTTTGTGTAATCTCGTCACACTTGTGCTTAATATTTTATAGATGAATGTTCAAATAAATGAGATAATGGCATGATTCAGTCTTTCATTTTTGACAAACTGCAATACATTCTAACACTGCAACTACTGCTAATGAAAAGAGAGACAATATTTAGAGGAAAAAGTTGAGAAAAGAGAGACTAAAGTATTAATTGCTACAATAGAAAATACAGAAGATATTGACCTTACCAGAAAGAAAAAGCAGTAATTTAGATTTGAGCGGTGGTAGAATTTGTATCAAAATTATACTCCCTACAATGTCTTTTATATCTGGAAGCACAATGTAGTATGATACTAAATATTCGCTAATTATTCAACAAGTAATACTATTGCACATATCAATGACCATCATGTCTATAATGTGTTATAAAACTAATACTTTGATAGCTTCAGTAGTGTCAACCATTATACAGACTTACAAACTAATTCAATACTGTTTCGATGTTTACGACAAACTGATGATTTGAATAACATTATAAACATAACCAATCCATGCAGGGGCTAATGGCAGTTTCGTGTGATATAAGGAACATACTGGTAAAACGGGGTGAATAGGTATGCTGGGGTGAATCGAGATGAAAATAAAATGGGTTTTAACATTGAAATAATATAGTTAGTTGCCAGGACACTTAATCGTTAATTATAATAAATAGTAAACAAATTAAGAGTCCTTTTTGTCAAAAACATATTATTTCAATGTTAAAATTCATTTTAAAGTTTTGTCCCGATTCACCCCTGCTTCCTTAGTCACCCCGTTTTACATTATCTCATGTCTTTTTATTAAAAAAGTGTGCCTCAATTTCACTTAGTAACTAAAAATCACTCATAGAATACTAGGTATAGGCATCTAATGGTTACTAGTCATTGGCAACTGCAGATCTGTGTGGCGTTTACTCTGGGGGCCTCTTGTGCTCGCCCCAGCCATGGAAGCACTTGGTGAAACGACGTGACTCTTTGTTCTTCAGCGTCAGGAAGAGTTTGCGCGGCTTGTCGGGCTGCATTGACTTCATATGTTGGATGTATACCTTGGTAATGGTGAATTAGAAATTAATATTATTGACAGTCAGTTTTTATCAAATTAATTAAGGGGCATTTTAAGAGAATCATCATCTGCCTAGCCTTTTCCCAACTATGTTGGGGTCGGCTTCCAGTCTTACCGGATGCAGCTGAATACCAGTATTTTACATGGAGCGACTGCCTATCTGACCTCCACAACCCAGTTACTGGGTAATACGATACCCCTTGGTAAGACTGGTTGTCAGACTTTTGGGCTTCTGACTACCCGTAACGACTGTCAAAGATCCACGAATGACAGCCGAGACCAACAGCTTAACGTGCTTTCCGAGGCACGGAGGGGTCTCTATATGTAAAGATGGTCACCCATCCACAGACCAACCGTGGCAAGCGTAGCTTAACCTGATCGATCGACCTGTGCGGCTGTTATTATTTAGCCACGGGCCCCTCACCAAAGAAAAACATTTTAAGAGAATCTAATACCAGAAGTCTAGTTAAATACTAGAGTTACGTAAATATTTTGTTACCTGTGCAGATTTGTAAGCCAGTTTTATCTCCACTTCGGAGCACTTGGCACCCAGCCATAAGAATACTTGGTCGCCATTATCCAAGATCATGATGTCGTCATCCGCGAGATCGTCCTAGACAAAAAACAAAATATTTCTGCCACGATGTTACAAAATCGCGTAATTAGCGTAAAAACTTCAAGGGATATAAACGCCCAGAAGCTGCAGTCTCGACATTCATAGCTATCGCTTTCGCTTGTCCTATCGATCCGGATGTAGCGATATTTGGTAGTGTCGACTCTCAGTCATCGATTGTCATCGGTATTTTACCGACCTTTGTCGCAAACTTTACGATTTTCTTAATGTTTACAAATATATTTTGCGAGCATTTTTGACAGCCCGCAAAGCGAATCGTTAGCATCGTAAACTTGTAATTTTGGGGGTGTTTGCAAGTAATTTATAAACAAAAGTAATGCGATATGGGCGTACTCGAATCGAAGGTGTCTGTACCGATGATGTAGAGAGTTTGCGTTTGTCGTAAGCATCGTTACGGCAAGCGATTATTTTCGGTATTATTTAGCGATCGGTAGTTTGCGACAGCGTCGCTATCTATGTCGAGACTGCAGGCCCAGAATAGCGTCTAAACGATTTTTTTTTTTGAAATAGCTTTTGATAATAGTATTAGTTACCTGACAGAAGTCTGTGCATTTCTCGGAGACTGTGAAGTATCCCTTCTCGTTGGAGCATCGGAACAGCCTGGTGTAATTCAGATAGTCCGCATCTGTATCGTAGGGCTTGCGGCCGCCGATACCTACCCAGAAGAAGTTATCGGGCTCACTGCCTTCCGTTAGAACCTGTTGTTGAATGGAAATGTTTTATTTAAATCAATACATTTGAAAAATTAATAGGCTAAAACTAAAACGTTGCACACTGGTACTCTTTCCTAGTCCAGCCAGTCAGTGGTCTCAATAGTAGGGATGAACACAGGCTACTTCTGTCCTAGTTATTAAAAATATTAATGTTAACCACTTCATTACCAAACGGATATTGATGAAAATGTGGAAAGAGGTATCATGAAAACGGAAGAAAAACAGGGTGCTTTCATCAGCCGCAAGCATAGCTAGTTTCATTAACTCCTTGTTTTATTTACCTGCAGGCTAACCCAGGGGTTGTTGAACTTTTCTTCTGCGATTTGCTCAATTAGTCTCGCAGAGTCGGCATCGCTCTTGTTACCGATCCACGCGTATACTATGGCTGATGACGTGTCGGTGGCACCTTCAAGAGGCACGTTCAAGATGTAGCTGTAACAATGAGAGGTATACTCAGCCATAATACTTGACAATATAAAATTATCTCATCAAGTTATCACAAAACGTCTTCCCATACAGCCCAGAGTCTTTCATCGTCCTCTATAATCGACAGTTAGTCGTCATTATTTAATAAAAGGATCGACTTAATTTCGCCATCTCCTTAGAGGTCCATTGCCTTGATGTTGTCCAATGGTCAGATATTATGTTACCAATGCCGTCATTTCCGCTGCCGCCGTGCTGGTGCTAACTAGCAAATCATATTTATTTCGACATATATACCTATTCTTGTGTAGGTATTTCGAAAAGAAGTATGTGTCACAGTTTTATTTACCAGAAGGCACTGTTCAGTTGCGTGGCGTCTGCCTTCACTTGCACGAGTCGCGTGCACAGCGCAGAGCCGTTGCTGCGCAGTTCGAACAGCTCCACTGGCTGCCGGCCACTCTCCTGACAAATATAAAGTTGGTTTTATAATATGTAGTGATTTATAATTTAAGACTCTTCTCTCTTGTTTGGAGCTACTTACTGGCTTCTGGTTCCTCTTGCCGTCTCTGATGATGAACCGCCTGTGGAAGTGCGCCATGAATTTGAGGCTCTCCTGCTGCTGGTGTGTTCGCACCACGTCCAGCCTCTTGCACAGCTGCTTGAATTTGCGCTCCAGGCCGAAGGTGAAGGTCAGCCAGCCCATGTTGGGCGCGCGGCGACCTTGCCAGAAGTACACCACCCAGGTTGCGGCTTCGGAGTCCGTGTCTTCGGGCTCGCAGGGTTTCGTGGCGTCGGTTTCGTCTTCAGGCTGTTGAGAAGATAATTTTATGGAAATGTGAAGTTGGATGTGGTTGGTTTAGAAAAGTGAATGTTTTGAATTTATAATGTAATTTGACATTAGTTAATATGCTTATTGTGACATATATAGTTTCCGTCGCACAACAACAATATAGCCACCCCGGATGAGTGGTGATGACAAAAATGTACGTCCAGTGCACCTCGGTCAGTCAGCTCCGGTACCGTTTTGTTTAGTGGTTAACCACACCAACCGACATTTTTATCACATCACTAGCAGACCCGGCGAACTTCGTACTCAGAATCAATAAAAACGAATGTATGAGAAAACGAATTATCTTCATATTTTTCTTTTCGATAAATCCCCCCTTTTTTATAGTTATTCGGAGCGGAGATAAATCCAACAAATCTAAGATCGAAAATCGGTCTAGCCTTTCTTGTGTTATAAATGGTGTAACTAACCCGACTTTGTTTTATTTATATAGATAGATAAGATGAGCTATTTTTACATAGTTCATACCAATACTAAAGAACACTTGCCTCTGCCGGCAGCACATATCTGCACAGGAACACGTAACAGTCACAGCTGTGGAACACGCCCAGCTCGTTGTCAGGCAGGCGCACGAAGTGTCTGCCTTCCAGCACGAAGGCTTCCATCGCCTCCAGGTCTTCGTTCCACTCGTCTGCGAGGGTCTTGGCTTCGGCTGCGCCCATTGCTGGCTGCCGCGGTGTGAAGAGAGCCGAGAGGTCAGCCCTGTAGAAGTAATATGAGTTTAATTATCGTTGTGTAGATGACAGTAAGCGACAAAAGTTACGTGATGTTTATGTCCTTTGTATTTTTAGACTTGCAAAAGTAATTTGACTGATGTTATTATTTATGATGAATTCAGCAGCTAACACGGTTTGATTGTCTTTTAGCAGAACTAACGTTGAGTTACCAGGTGATTTTTTTAGACCATGAAATTGGCTACTGCATGGGTAAACGCTACGGAAATAGAAAAAAGACTCATTTGCCATCCATCCATCATCCATCCATCCATTAATGAACTATTTTTTAACGATGTTTAACATAACTAGATCCATATAAAAATACGTACTTGGTCTCCTGTTGTTTGGCCCAGCTGGCGAGGTCGGCGCCAGTTCTCGCGACAGACTCGGCAGTGCGCGTGAAGTCCACAGCTATCACTTCCTCCCAACCCAGGAAGTATGTCTTGAATACCTAGCGATCGAAATGTGATTACTAATTATTTCTATGCAAAATAATTCACCTTTACCCTGATGAACAAAGGCATTTTTTTCTTATCTTCTTATTCAGACTGATAAAATTGCAATTCCTTTCGGTG
This sequence comes from Gortyna flavago, assembly GCA_963669345.1. Classification (NCBI taxonomy): domain Eukaryota; kingdom Metazoa; phylum Arthropoda; class Insecta; order Lepidoptera; family Noctuidae; genus Gortyna; species Gortyna flavago. The sequence goes on from OY770139.1 coordinate 5,161,439, forward strand.
AATTATCAATATTGTGAAGGTAACGAATGAAACCAACTGGATTTGTCGTGACACCGTTAGAAAATATTTGAGTATGAAATGCCATCGTTTCCTTAGTCTTCCTACACAAAACGAAACTAAATACTGACTGAAGAAACGATGGCAGCAGATGGTGGCAGTGGGCTGGCCATGTTTGTCAAAGGACCGATGGCCGGTGGAGCAGACGAGTCCTGCAGCGTAGTGTGTCCCAGCTACGATGGACAGACGACCTCAAAAAGGTAGCTGGGACAGACTGGATGCGGAAGGCAGAGTGTTCTGGCGCAGTATGGGAGAGGCCTATGTCCAGCAGTGGACTGCGATAGCCTGAGTTGACTGATTGATTGAAAGAAACGATGGATAGATTGTGGGAAAGATTTTACAAAATAATGGCACAACGCCGATGAATACTGAGACAATAGCCGAAACAGATAAACAGAAGAAGAATAAGACATGCTGAGCCGACCCCCAAATAGGTCTAATGTGGACACAAGAAAGGTTTAGACTTTGTCTATGGTCATAAATGTGCGTACCTGTGTCTCAGTTCCCTCCTGTAGCCTGGTGACCAGAGCGTGTGGTGGCCTCGCCACCATGTTGAACAGTTCCTGTGCTAACTTCACTGCAGCCGCACGGACTAGACGAGATGATTTCTTGCCGAACCTGATGAAACAAGTCATTTGTGAGCTCAAGGCATATATGGATTATACTATATAATATAATAAAGCTGAAGAATTGTTTGCTTTTCTTTGTTTGAACGCGTTCATCTCTGGAACTACCAGTTGGATTCTTTTTTGCATTTGATAGTCCAATTCTTGAGGAAGGATATAGGCTATTTAACATCACGCTGCGACCCTTAGGAGCCGAACAAAAAGAAAAGAAGTCAGAAAGAACGCCAAGCGAAAACGAAGCAAAAGCGCAGGCGAAGTCGCGGGCATAAGCTAGTGTATTATAACGAACTGGGGTCGGCATAAATAGGTATACATAATAAGTAACATAAAATTTCTCTTGGATATTTATAAAATGTTGATATTCATGTCTTTGGATCCGTGGATTTTAGCGAGTTAGCGTGCCTTCGCATCAGACGTCAGTTGACGCTGCGTAAACGCTGCGCTAACGTCTTGTAGACGTGATTATATCAATACGAACACCTGAGCTTAATCAACGCTCAGTGCAAAGACATTTATCTAAGTATACGTACCACACAAACACATCGACGTGCGCGTCCAGCACGTACACGTTGCGCGTGGCCAGCACGCCGCGCGCGAGCGGCGCGCCGTCCGGCTGCGGCAGCTCCAAGTAGCCCATACCGAGCTCTACGCGGTACAGCCGTGCGCCTGCCCAGGAGAAATCATCTGCTACGTGTTCCTGAACAAAAACAAAATGTTTAAATAAGGAAAATATATGAAATTGGAGAAATAATATTTCATTGTTCCCATCTTTTAGCACACAGCTCGAAATACTACCTTGAAGCGTAAAGAAAATTATGGCTACATGTTATAGCAAATAAGATTTTTTTTAAACCCGGATAGCTAATTCGGTTGCAAAGAAAACAAAATATACACAGTAAATCACACTCATCATCGTTAGTCTTTACAGCGATGACGTCACAATTACATGTATCGACCACTGACGAAATCATTGGTGTCGACAGCTTTATGTAAATATAATTTGCGATTTGACATTAGGCTAGTATACTCAAACTGTCATCTACAGCAAATATCAACAAAACCACGTTCAACTTACTTGAGGCACATACGGCATATCTCCCTCATATCCAAGAGTCTCCCAGAAACTGTTCGGTTCCTTACCGGGCGGCTCAGCGATCAACTCTGCCTTATTCTTACGCTCTTCTTTGTTTATTTTCTCCGCGAACAAACGCGCTTTGGACTTTAGCGTGTTCTTGGCTTTTTTGCCGTACCTGCAGAAAAAGACGTTTTTGAGTTTGTTGGGTCTTGACAGCATGTTTGAAGCCTCATCCTATGTAACCAAAATTTGACATAATTCCAAAATAACGAAATAAATGCCCGCAGCGGCGGTGATTAATAACTGTCATAAGTCACTTAGGCTGTGCGCACACTTTACTAAAACAATTATTTTGGTACGTTATAACGGGTGTAAAAATACAATCATTGTTCTGGACAATACCTGGGAACCTTCTGGTTACAGAGATCAAAGCTCCAACTTTTACTGAGGTTTTTTTTTAGGATAACAAGTTTTTAATGTTGTAAAACTTCAAATATCCCCACGACACCTGTACCGTTGCGTGCACCAATAAGCACAATGTTTTGCGTGCGTTACATTGCGCACTGCCGCAAACAGCAAATTTTCTCACCAATAATAAAAGTTGTTTCCCAGCAATTATTTTTGTGCAATGTTACTTAGTTTGATGTACAGAATGAGTAGTTGACGGCTAGGTGATGGGTCATGGGTCTTTTTACACCCTGTATATAACGTCAAAATGTGCGCTACTGATGTAAAACTCATCTTGTAAATTATTCGTTAGTTTCTTTGATATTGTCTTTATATTTTGTTCTTATTCGTCGGTCATTGCCACTTTTTGCACTATGAAGCACGTCAGCATTATATTTGGGTGTCAGGTGTTTTTTCTTGAAAACTCACCATAAATAGATAAGCAGGCCGGTATCTAGCACGAACACGTAGCGAGGGTCGAGCGACTCCGCTTGCACTGCGACCGGCTCCAAGTGGATGCTGTTCCCGGCGCCGTGCACGCGGTATAGACGAGTGACATAGTGCTACAACAATATTAAATCATATATAAACAGATAAGTATATAACGAGAACACATTGTGAGAGCAAGCCTTCATTGGATAAACTTGAAAAACCTGAACGTGAAAGCAAAGCCGTTTGCTTTTTACGCCGCTGCACTGATACCATAAATGCTGTAGATCATCATCTGCCTAGCCTTTTCCCAACTATGTTGGGGTCGGCTTCCAGTCTAACCGGATGCAGCTGAATACCAGTATTTTACATGGAGCGACTGCCTATCTGACCTCCACAACCCAGTTACTGGGTAATACAATACCCCTTGGTAAGACTGGTTGTCAGACTTTCGGGCTTCTGACTACCCGTAACGACTGTCAAAGATCCACAAATGACAATGTAAAGACGGTCACCCATCCACAGACCAACCGCGGCAAGCGTAGCTTAACCTGATCGATCGACCTGTGCGGCTGTTATTATTTAGCCACGGGCCCCTCCCATAAATGCTGTAGATAATAATTCCTTTTTTTCAATAAAACATGATATTGGTCAAGCACATGCAGTAAATCGAGTATTCATTATCGTAAATCAATACGATAAGGCAAACAAACCAGGAAACGTAAGAATAAATTATAATACTATGGTACTACAATATGTACACTGATATTACATATCACGTATCACCGAACCACTGCGGATTTACTAGCGGTGTGAGCACCATAGACGCAGTTCACTAGGTGAAAATACTTATGGAAAAGTACAAGTCTCGCTAACAATACCTCGACATGGTTTTCATCGACCTCTAAAAGATGTTCGACCGAGTTCCGCGATAGCTTATCTGGCAAGCGCTATGACTGCACTTGCACAGTAGGTACATACAGGGATAATCGTCAGTTGGGGCTTTTTTTCCTTTACTTAGAGTATAACGAGCATCCACACGTTGGCTTAGGCCCCTCGTATGCCTACCAAAGGTTCGGGGCCCTATAGGCAGTCCCGAGATATGCGAAAATCTTAAAAAATAATAATATATTTATCTTAATTAAATTTTTTACATGTTTTTATTGTTGAAATTAAAATATTGCAAAAAAATAGATTTAAATGTATACAATGAAGTAAACGAAATATTAATATAAAATAACGATGGTACTCCAGGTGACGTACTCACCGGGTCATCGACAGTGAAGAACCCGGAAGGCGTGTGGCTGCCCTGTATGTAGACGGGCGCGGTCGGGAACAGCGCCAGGAAGTCGGGCGTCTCGTCCGCCTGCTCGTGCCGCTGCGTGCGGCGCGCGCCCAGCAGGTTGCGCAGGTTCACGGCGTGCATGGCTGCGCACGCTGCCTTGTCCAACTAACCAAGTATGTTACAAAACGTTAAAAACATATCAGAGTGTCAATTCCCGTATTTTAAGAATGTTCGCATTTTAATCTCAGTCGCTATCTATCAAAAGTACCTCTAATTTACCTCCATTTTTTAATAGATTTTGAACGTTTTTAATTACGGAAATTGGTCTCCAAGTTGTATTTAGGTAGATAATTATTTTGGCAGCTTATGTACCTATACAAGTATTGGCAATATTAAAGCATCAACAACGTCGTTGACTATGTTTCGTTCATAATATATTAAGCAACATTAATCTTGAAACATGATAGAAAATAAAAAACATGTTGATTTGAAACAGGTTTTGTCAGACGCATGTTACTGTCAATCATCAAGCCGGTTGTCATTGTTTACAAAGATGCTGCTGTTGAAGACCGAATGGTCTTCAAAACAATGGCCAAACTAATAAAACATTGAGAATTCTCTTTAAAACACTATGATAAACTATTACCTAAGACTCGAATTATCGTAATGTTTGTGTCTACTTACGGTTGCCTTCGACCCGATCCAGAAGTGTATATCCCAGGACAGCTGGCCTTGCTCCTCGATCGCTGTCTTCAATACTATGTAGCAATCACCTTCGAAGAACTTGCCGTGTGCCACCTACATCACAAATTCACAAACATCCAAATTGTAACGTCTTTCAGACATATCATTCAGCACTTCACAGTGTCAATACCATTTTCAGTACTTGGTATCTTTAATATAAAGATGAAGAGAAATGTTAAGTACGTTATTCTTTTTGTTATCATCATAACAAAAAGAATAAAGTACTTAACATTTTATTAATTTATATATTACTATGAAAGAAAACAACTTATATGCCATGAAAAAAAAATTAAAATCGAACCGTTATTGCACTCTCTTTCTTTAAATAACAACAATATTTAATTTATATTTAAACTAGTGACACGTCCCTGCTTCGTACAGTTTTTACGATTTCACAAAAAAGAGACGAACTAGGGTCAAGACAAGATTTCTTTACTATGTAAGTTTAATAGAGCGAGTGTTTAGTTTAGTTTTTGTAGTTATTTTTTTTTATAATATGTAAATAAGCCTTTCGGAACAAATTCCCTAATTAATAGTAAAAACCGCATCAAAATCTGTTGCGCAGTTTAGAAGAACAACGCGGTCACACAGAAAGACACGAAATGCGATTTTAATTTATGATATGAACAGATAAGTATTAACTAAGTTCTCACGTTACCTCGTCAACAGGCGCAGGTATGAAGTTCTCGATCTCCCACACTGTAAGGCCGGGCGTCTGCCCTGTGTCCTCGTCGAAGAACTCCGAGTAGTCTAGTGGAGGCTTCTCTAGAGTCTCGTCCCAGCGCTTCGGCCTACAATATAATACGCGTTGTTTATTGTTATGGGTCCACACGAGAACAATGATCTCTTGACGTAAGAAACAACAAACAAAATAGCAAACGTATTGATAAATAGGGCACGAAAGGAACTTAGTAGAGACTCTTTTGACTACGGTTAGTATGCTGTAGTGAACAAGTGTAAGATGTTTATGGTTAGGAACCAAATAAACACTGACATTATGATTACTACTGGAGTGACGAATGCGATATTTATTGTTTCTCATTCATTAGTCGACGCATATGACACTACGGGCCAGTTCACACCGAGACGCGACGCGACGCGACGATACTGGAAGAGGCCAGTGATCAGCGCTGCGTGGTGCAACGTATTCTGAATTCACACAATGAATTAATGTGTATATTTTCGTGTAGTAAATAAAGTTATATTTTGAGTCGCTCTATTAAAAACTGCGCGTCGCGTCTCGGTGTGAGTCGACACTAAAAGAGTTTAAAAAGTCAACTCATGCTTTCACAGTCCACTCGTCATAGGCCTCTCCCAAGCTGCGCCACACACAACAACCTATCCTCTGCCTTCCACATCCAGTCTGTCCCAGCCATCTTTTTTCTAACAGAGCTGTATGTAAGAAAAATAGATGTACTGCGCCCAACCTAAAGAAGTTGGGATTAGCACAGACAAATTTTCATACTTACATGAAAATGCTGATGTGTATGACAAGACAAGTGTTCATAATTTCTGATAATTTACATTTCATCGCCACTTAATCAGTTATCTACTTTAGTGAAGTGTATTCTAAGTTGATTTTTGAGTGACCAATTGTAACAGAAAGGCCCTAATAAGTTTTTGGTTGCAATGGAATTTGAACTTTGTTAAGTATGACATTTAGTTTGTTGTTCCATAACTTGATAATTATTATGTAATAATATATTAATTTAATTATTATTGGTACGTGCAAATGTGATTACACCCTAAGTCGGCTTTACAGTGGTATTGTTCAAATGAAATTATAAAAACAGTTTGTATAGTTGTTTCATATTTATATGTATATTTTTATTTCAGCAATTTTTGAATTGTTGTGTCTAAAAAGTATAATTAATTACGACCGTTCTATTTATATAGTGTCATAAATAATACTCACTTGAGCTCAGAGTTTCTCTGTTCAAGCCTCTGGTCGTTGTGCTGAGTATTGACTTGCTCTTGCATACCGCGGAGGATCACCGCAGAGTCGCGTTGTTCGGGCTCGGCGCGCCCGCGACGTAAGCGCATCTTGCGCGCGATTGGGTCTGATTTTGTACCTGTGCAGATATTGTGTATTTGTTAAATATGACACAACATTACTTGATATTCAAAAATGTCAGTCCTCCAATTACCAATATTAATGTAATTGGCTCTGTTTTACCACCTCTGGATCACGTCGATTGACTTGCCTGGCAATATAATTTTGTATAAATGTTATTACATTCGTTAATGAACTGCTGGACGGTGCCTACTCAGATATTGTGAAACGTGCCATCAACACGATAGAAGATTACTTAATATTACCCTAAAAGCGCTACTGTTTTAAATAACCTTCCGTCAGATTAGCTTTTTACTAGAGCTATGCGAGATAGCGGAGCGGTGCGGGAGGAAAACTTGCACCAATAGAATATTGCTTCATATTCGAGACGAAAAAAAACAATTTGACACTTGCAAAAGTTAATACTCACTGCTAGGCGTAGTGTTTTCATTGGTCGCAGCGCCAGCCAATTGCAGTTGAGCTTGCAGCGAAAAGTCAATGTTATAATACTGCAGACCAGCGCCCCTGGCTCGCTCCACTGGTTTCGGCGGCATCACCAGGTCGGGGTTACCGTGTAGTTGCAGACTCTCCAAGTCACTCAGCAGGTGAATGGCATCGGGTAATGTGATGAGCTTGTTGCAGCTTAGGTTTAACTTCTTGAGGGAGCCGCATCTGAGTATAACAGAAAATCAAGTTGTGATATTTAAAAGCCGAACCTCTAATAATTCCTATTTGGTGCTCCTAAAATATTATTGAACACTCTAATATAATAATTGCGCCTATTTTTGTGACCCTCAAATAATTCCAATTTTGGGGTCCTTAAAATACTAAATAGCCAAGTAACTGCGATCAATCTGGACGTAGCGCTCGCAGAGCACTGCCGCGGCACCGCTCACTGCGCTTGCTCGGCTCGCGCGCGTTCGGTCACCGTTCTAACCTAACCTAACTCGTTTGGTCAGGGTACCCCAGCTTAGCTACTGCGACCAACTGTAAAAAAGGTCAAAAGGTTAAAAAGAGACTCAATTATAAAAAAAAATGTGCGTCATTAGAAGCTCAAAATGTTTTTAGAGGTTCATTTTCATTCAATTTAAAAAAGGTGTCCATCATGATAATAATTCGCAGGTCAATAATTTTTAGAGGATCAGTTAAATATTTCCCTTTATTATATCACATCCAATTTCTAAATAAGTTCGGCTTTGTAGAGCGACGTCTCTGTCACTCCTACTAGTGTCTCTTTATAAAGATGGATGTGTCATATTATTTATATATTTTTTTGGTTTTATGACATACTTTATCTCACGATGTTTTTCTTCACAGTTTTGAGAGCAGTGGTTATGAGACGTTTTCTTAAAAATATACCACAGACTAACACATAAAGGCTTGCAATAAACTAATCAAGACAGAAAAACATTATTTTTATTTTATGTAGCATGACAGCCATTGAGTGTACGAAATATCTTAATTAATAATCTTAGATCTTATGTACAATAAACGATGCGTGTGTAACAAGACGATTTATTATTTAAACACGCCTGTTGAAGAATTAATGTGTGCTTCCATGTTAATAGATTATCTGTTAACATATTTGTGTAGGTAACTTAGCTAGCTAACTTAGCATTTAATGATAGATGAGCGAACGTTGTCAGAAACGCAATCATTTGCAGTGGAAAAGTTTATTTAGTGGTTTTATTTTTTATTACGAGCAATTGAAAAATATGCAGATTTTAAAATGGGATTCGTAAAATTAAAGAGCTCGTGAGCGTGCGCCAGCGTCGAACGCATTATCAATCACCATCGAGTAATATATATGGTGTGCAGGTGTGGTCAATCACGAGTTCGAATACGCTTCATACAAACGTAAAATACCCACTAATGTAACTTACTCTGTACTTTATTGCTACTTAGTTGGGCAGTGTCAATCGCAGTTTAGGTAGGACCTGCCTTCAAGTCATGTATATGAGGCCCTTCAGTGGAAAATTCAGTAGTTGTTACCGTCTTATTTGGCACACAAACTGAGATTAATGTAAACAGGATGCTGCTGTTTTTTTACATAATCACTAACATAATGTAAATAAATACATTGAACGTTATTTATCAAGGTCAGCCATTTTTCAATGACCAAACAAATGTGGTGAAAGACAGTGAATAATGAGGCATGGTTCTTGACCTCTTTTATTTTTGGAAATGCCCCAAATTATTGTTCAAGTTGACCTACTTTTGGTTAAAACATTATTTTTTAATTCTCGTGATAAATTTAATCACATGATTGATTATCGTAAAAATACTTTCGGCTTTCCAATTTGAAATTGTCCCGCCAAAAACATCGTGCTGTCATTTAAAGCCATAATTATATTGTAGAGACAGAGAAGTCTTAAAAAAAAAAATCTCCGATCTCTCAAACAACACTCTACGTGTTGTTTGAGAGATCGGGGATTTTTTTTTGTAGAGCGCTGTCCTACTGAAACTTTATGGCGGCTCGGAACATGAGGCGAGGCGCTGCGCAGTAACAAATTCACTTGAAACCCCGCTTTCAAGTGAATTTGTTACTGCGCAGCGCTGTGAGGGGTCAGGTACTGCGCAGCAAGTAGCGCACTACAGGAGCCGCCATAAAGTTTGAATCGGATTGTAACATGACGACATTTTTTCATGGAAGTAGACGGAAACAAGTTATACATGCAGTGCAAAAAGTGTGCCTACCTGCAAAGTCCTTCAGGAATCATCTCCAGCAAATTGTTAGCAGCTGAGAACACCTCCAGACTGCCAAGTTTCCCGATGCCCGAGGGTATGCCTTCGAAGTCCAGCTTGTTGTCATCCACATGCAGCCTCCTTAGGTTCTGAAGCTTGCACATAGACGCCGGTAACACGGTCAGGTTGTTTCGGGATACGTTCAAGCTTTCGAGCTTCTGCCAGTTGTCCATAGCTGGAAGATTTTTAGGTTTATTCGTAACTTATTTTTTACATTAACATGCCCGTGGATTAAGTAGAATTTCAATTATTGTTATTAGGTATTCTTTTTCTTAGCATGTCGATGGCAAAAAGTTTAAACATCTTTGGCCTAAATTCAGCTGCGCGAAATCCGTATTATTATTATATTGTATCACGTAGAGAGCATAAAAGATACGCAAAGGAACTTATGACGGTTGATCATGAAATAAAGGACCAAAGATTATGTATTTATCATGATATAAATGTAAGGAACTTCCTTTGATGCACATTCTAGATACTCACAAACTATTACAGCATCGCTATTCGAACGAATCCAACATTACATGACGCCTGTATTTCTCGAAGGGCTACACAAAGTTCTCCTTTAAGTAAAGTAGAGTAAAGTAAGATAAAATCATTACAAAAAAATACTCCGCGATGCCATAAGTTTTGGACGTGACTGCCCGATACAAGCGTGTTGTGTGTCGCAGATCACTAGATGACTCTAAAGGATCCCTTACATGTAGGTACTGTGTGGTTGACCTAGGCCACGGATGGGTGACCGTGGTCACGACCGGAACATCAATGGTGACATTTACACCGTATCAAGTGTCTGAACACGTGTTGAATTCTTTGTTTGGTAAGGCTTTTATATGGTCAGTTTTGGACTGGTTTATGTAAACCTCATTTATCCCCCGTTTGTCGTACACATCAGCACAACATACGGTAAAGGAAAATACAAATATATAACATACATAAACGCACGCCTTTTTTCCTTGAGGGTAGGCAGAAACTACAGAACGCCTCCTGCTACGATCCTTACACACTCCTTTTACTTCGTTTAACTTCATACAGGCACGCCGGTTGCGAGGTACCTAATGGATAAATTATCAAGAGGAAATCTGGTTTTGATGCGTTATTTTAATGAGAAGATGAGTATTTTTATTTATTTCATTTATTTGGGACAAAAAACAGTTATACATTACAGCATTTACAAAAAGTATTTCTATTAGTCGAAAAAACGTATACTTAACCCACACTATTCTCCACGTCGTGACATCTGAATAATTATGTAACCTATGGTTAGACAATAATAGGCTGGTAATGCTGATATTATAGAACAGGGCTGCTCAACTAATTTTAGACTAGGTAACGTTACAATAAAATTAAGTTCTTGTCAGCTGATCAACAATGCCTTCAGGGCGTTGTTGATATAATACACAGAGTGAGAGGAAGCAGCAACAGGAGGCCTACCATGATCTATTTAAAAACGATTCAAAAGCAAGACATTTCAGTTTAGGTTCTTAAACTGCATCGTTCACAGTCGTACCATGACGTCCAATACACTCAGCGGCATTTGGATCGTTGAAAGTGAATGAGCGTTAAGAGCTCGTGGTAGGTATCCAGATGGCACGGCCTAAATTGAATCGTTAAACTGACGTCATGGTACGAATTAGCAGAACAGTTCAGTTTAGGTCCTAAAGTGGATCGCGTTAAGAGCTCGTGGTAGGTATGCAGCATTCACAAAGGTTCGCGGGGCGGCTAGAAAGGCCTACAATGGATAGATTTATCAAGCTACATGTCAGACAGGCTTGATAAATCTTCCTGTGTAATACTAACACGCTATGGTCTTTCGAAGCTAGATAATGAACAGTTTTTTTTTTTTGCAATTATTTTAATATCTCGGGACCATTGGATCCCGGTCCTTTGGAAGGCGTACGAGGGGTCGAAGCCAACTCGCAGAGGACCCTTAGGAAATTTGAATGAAATGCGACACCAACCGACGATTATCCCTGTATGCACTATGCAAGTGCACCCAAGGATAACCCCCGGTTGGTGTAGCACTATTGCAGGATATGGAAAAATATAAAATTGGGACTATGGGTTTGGGTGGCTAAAGTGGATTGGTTACCAAAGAACTATGGAAGAACTATGACCCCCGCCTGATCAATGTTTTATATTTACACAGATAAAATGACAGGGGGTGACTTGCACACTCAATAATGGGCCCCCGAAAACGGTCGCTAGCACATAGTGTCATAGCGGCAATGTGTGCAATTATTATTTGTGAACAATCAACGAACTGATAAACTAAATACTGAGCGGTATCGGTTTGCAGTTTAGTCTTAGTTATCATAAAATAACAATTTATTCATAATGGTTGTAACAATCAACGATAGGATGTGCGTTAAGTGTAGTGACGACTCAATGAGTTGTTAGTGATAATACCATTAATAGGTTACCCACATTTAAGTATGTTTAAGCTACGAAGAAGTTAGCATAATTAAAGAGTCACGCGATTAAAAGAACTTACTGCATCCTACATACACCCAATACATATTTAGATAATACTTTGCCAATCTTGGGACAAAATTGAAATGTTTGGGATGCCTATAATTGTATCAAACCAAGCCCTTAAAATCGAAATACAGTAATACTTTTTATTGGCAGTAATACGGAATAGTGGACCACGGCTATGCTTTCACGCCTTGTTTTCCGAAGGGATGGGTAGAGATGTACCATCGCGGTCACTGGCGGTGGACCACTTTTCAACCTTTTTTTTTATATATTATATAGTTATATTTAACTCCCATGTAATAGGGGGCGAGTCTATTGCCATCAAACGGGCTCAAATCCACTCTACTACTGAGAAATTCCAAATGGAAAAAAACCAATAATACTTTGCCCGACCTGAATCGAACCCAGGACCTCTTGCTAAGCACTAGCGCTTGAGACCACTAGACCAACGAAGCAGTCTTGCAACAAGTGCTTTTGAGGGGCAATAAAACGAAATTAATTTAACAGAGCTAATAAAATTCTAATTGAGTAGCAAGCCAATTAAGTAATGCTGCGCCATATATTTTTCACGAGTAATTGAGCTATTATAAGCATAGTAAAATAGAAAGCATGACTGTATAGTAATAGCTAATAGACATGCAAACGCACAAGTGAAAACATTATGACTTTATATGTGCATTGATATCAATCTGCATCATAGAATTATGTATATCAATGGAAATTCTGTGCTGATCCATCTTTATTCATAAACAAGTTTTATGCGCCTACTCACTATTTCATTTTTAGGGTCCCATTTTCGTGCGACTGAGTCCGTCTGTCCGTCTGTCACAGCTGGATATCTCAAGAACTATTAATGCTACCAACTTGAAATTTGGAATAATTTTAGATGACGTTTGCCCAACTGTTTTGCAAATAAGAAAGATTTTTTTTTCTGCAACGTGGACTGAAAGGGAGTCTTAAAAATTCGAAGTGGGTCTACTAGGGCAGTGGGGTATTATATGAAATAGCGCTGTTTGCACATTCTCAATCATTTTCCATTTTTTTTAGGCCACATTGTTTTCGACTTTAGATGAAAAATGTAACAAAAAATACCATGCCATCCCCCCATGCCCCCTATCTCCGTAGTTTGCTTTGAAAAAAAACTGACATTATTCTATATGATAGAAGTTTATGTTAAGATTACAGAAAAAATAAAACGAAGTCTCTAAATAGCACACTTTTTCAGAAATCATCAACAAAAATTACATCAGTTCCACTATCGGTCAAAAGATGGCGCTGAACTAAAACTACAATGCCTATACCGCAATGTTAAAATTTTCTGACGAATATAGGCCTCGCCGATGAAAATTTAAAAACATTTCACGTTTCACAATACGTAACCCTCGGCGCGCGAGTCCGACTCGCTCTTGACCGGTTTTTATTTACTATACTTAGGTACTTTTTATTTTCAATTTGAGGAGTTTTCTAGCCATGTATTTTTCTCAAGACGTTTTTCGTAAATTTAGGTATTAAACTATTTGGAAAATTTAGGGTTAAGTAAATAATGGTAAGAGAAGTTAAGTAGATTTAATAGCGTTTAATCTAAGCCGAAGATTGTTATCACAAAGACAACAACAAACATTGATATTACTTTAGAAATTCCACTACTTGTTTACCAATATCTGATAAGAGAAAATTCTGGACATTTGTTTTAAATTACAATATCAGGTTGTTTGAAATGGATTGAAAAACTGTAAAAAATCGCTGAATTACTTTCAGGAAACTTTGTTAGTTCCTGCTCAATTCTCCTGCCTGTATCAAAATTTATTTGAAGAGAATGGATAATGAGATCATTTTCAGATCAAAAACTTTGTGCTTATTTTTGTTTTACAAATCAGTTAGATAATGCAGCAATTGTGTAAAGGTGCTGTTAATAAATTGACTGCCTATTATTATCAAAGCTTTTATGAATGGCTAGCTTCTGCCCGCGTCTTGTCCGCGTGAAATTTTTTCTTCCCCCGACCCAACCCGTCGCATCGCGTCACCAGTCCGCGCTGTCACTTCCTTTTCGGTTAGCGATCTTACTGACTTTTTAACTTTTTGCTCAGCTCCTATATGGGTCATCGAGATGTTAAATAGCTTATATATAGCCTTCCTCAAGAATTGGACTAACAAATGCAAAAATAACTTTCAAATCCGACCATTCGTTCCAGAGATTATCGCTATCAAACAAACAAACTCTTCAGCTTTATTATTAGTATAGATTTAGATATTATGTTAAACAAGCAGAAGCATCTTACCTGAAGACACCTCAGTGATCTCATTATCACTGAGATTCAGCCTCTTGAGGCTGAGCAGTGAATACAGGGCATCAGGGACTTTGGTCAGGGCGTTTTTAGACAAGTCTACATCAGACAGGTTTGACAGGGTGTCCAGAGATGCAGGCAGATTGGCCAGCGTTCTCTGTGTGTTGCGCATGTGAAGCACTTCCAAGCTCTGAAGAGAGGGTAGTTGTCTGAAAATAAAGAAAGCTTTTGGATTTGATTGAAAATTATGACTAATTTTACAAAACTGTTTGTTTTTATTATGTTCAATAAAACACGAATTAGGTGACTCACTGTTTTATTTCGTGGATAGCACAAGCACTAGGTAGCCATGACCTCTCAAGCTCTGCTAATGAGGCACAAATGATTTTCTATTGTATCATACTACATAGGGTACGCGCGGAGCTTGACCGGTTAAAGTAGTGTGTGTGTGTGTGTGTGTGTGTGTGTGTGTGTTTGTGTGTGTGTTTGTGTGTGTGTGTGTGTGTGTGTTTGTTTGTGTGTGTGTGTGTGTGATAAAAATGATTTTGTCATCTCACCTCAATTGAAAAACTCCAAGAGGGTTGTCATTAAGTATAAGGGTCTGCAGGTTCGCCAGCCTCCTTGTCTGAGGGGGCAAAGTCTCCAGTAGATTCTGAGACAGGTCCAGAAACAATAGATCCGTCAGTTGCACAAACAATGTTGGTGGGATGCTCTCAATTCTGAAATAACAGTTAAAATGTACAGTTTTCATGATACTAATTTAATTAACATATAAAACCTGCTTGGTTGACACAAATTCTTTATCACTTCATTTGTTTTGTATTTAATTAAGAATATGTTAGCAGAAATAAGATTAACATATTTGTACCTGTCTACGTTGTTAACAAACTTTTTCATATATGCAAAGTTTTGCAGTAACTTATAAGTTCAACTTGATGTTTTTCTACATTATCAATTAACAATAGATGTTGTATGCTTTAGCACATTATTATTACCATTATAGGACCCATGTGATACAATTATCAAAAATCTTGTTTTGTTATTAATTTTGTTTGTTTTGTTATTAATTTTATCCTGACTGCAATTACTTTTGCCACACAGTAAGTTAAGTTGTAATCAGTGGAAAATGTGTTGGGTAGTATAGTTGTTAAGTTTATTGTTAAATTGTTTATTTTCAATAAACTAGTTTTCTTGCCCTCAGAAAAAAAAAAAGAATTTCAGAAAAGATGTGCCATTAAAAACTTACTTATTATGACTGAGATTTAAGACTAGCAAAGATTTGGCTTTCTCCAGTCCCTCAGGAACTTCTTTCAGTCTGTTATGGGACAGGTCCAGGGTGGTCAGCTCCTCTAGCCTGAAGAGCTCAGCCGGGATGCCAGAGCTCTTCACTTTGTTGTGCCTTACATTCAGTGACCGCAAACATTTCAGCTCCGTTAACTCACCAAACAACTTTTCGAGACCATTCTTCTTCAATGATAGATTCTCCTGTGATTTTAATAAGTATACATTTTAATTTATGTAGTCCTGATTTAATGTTTACTTTGTTATAACACTATACAGTTAAGTTGATGATACAACTAACCTGTTTGTTTTATTGTTATTTTAAAATATTTTATTTTAGCTTGTATTTACAATGTTGAATTCTTCTGGTAGCTAACACTATGATCATTTCTTAGTAAGATAGCAGAGTGGAAGTTTGATTTGCATTGTGCCAGTAAAAATTTAGAATTGGGTTAGTATCCAAAAAAAATCAAAGTTCACTGATTTCACAAGACTGTTTGGTCATTGTTGCTTTGTTCCTTTTTTTTTTTTTTTTAGGATGGGAAATCATCCAATGACTCCTCCCGCTCTGGGTGGAGCGGAAGGGAGTGTCAGACTCTTACTGACTAAAACCCATCCGTGTTCCTTCCTTAGCCCTTTATGTTCCGGGGCAGCGGTAACCCTTTCGGACAATCCCGCTGCCCCGGCAGGCTTCGGCCCTAACGGGCCCCTCCGTGTCTGCTGACAGCTCTTTGAGGCGCGCGTGGAACACATACGCGCCGTCCGGCACGGGCCTGGTCCTGATCGGACGGCGAGCTACCCATTACTCGCCGTCCGCAGGCCCGCGCCTACGGTGGCCGGGAGTCGTCACGCGGCTCCCGACGCCCGGGGCGTCTACCGCGGCGGCTGGGACGGGCGGCCCTCTCGGCTCTCTCCCTCGCCCACCCCGCCACCTCCTTCGCTAGCATGACTGCTTCGCAGAAGGAGGTGACTGCCTCCCACTCCCTCTCGCTCCGGACCATGGTTTGAACCAGGGCCGGGCGCGAGAGGTCGCCGCTGCTGCCGATCGCCTCTACGAGGACACGGCGGTGCTCCGCCCACGCGGGGCAGGCCTCCACCGTATGCTCCACCGTGTCCTCTGGGCGATCCTCGCAGTGGTGACACCCGGGCGTTTCCTCCCGCCTGATGATGTGCAGGAACCTCCCGAAACATCCGTGTCCGGTGAGGACCTGCGTCAGGCGGTAGGTGAGGACGCCGTGACGCCTCTCTAGCCACTCCTCAAAGAGGGGCCTTACCGCCGCTATCGTGGCGTGCCCTTTGCTTTGTTCCTTCAATCATCAACAGTGATATAAAAAGTTTTCAAATAATTTTTGTAGTGAAAAGGCCTACTTACCAATTTCATTAACTTGCCCAATTCCTCAGGTATATCAGTCAGATTAGTTTTGTCGAGCCGTAGCCATTGAAGACCAGTCATGTACCGAATAGCATCGGGGAATTTATCATCCTACAAGTATGAAAAATATTTAGACCTTATTAAATGAAAGCAAAGGCTATGGTTATGATATCATCCGTAATAGATAGGGCGATTTATCGACAAATTAGCACAACACTTACGCTGAAATCGTTGCAAGTAAAGTCTACACCGCGAACAAAGGGCAATAAGCCTGTATTTGCCATGTTTACAACGATTTATATATGAAAATACATTGGATCTCAGTAAAAAACTTGTCAGGTGAAATGACATTTGAGTTGAACTATTTTGCACAGATAATGTATTTTTAGAGTCTGACGAATTACAGGCCACAGATAGGATAAATCCATTATACGCATAAAACGTGTATAAAATGAAAATATAATTCCTCACACCGCCATCTATTTTTTTTTTACTCTATCTTTCCTTCTTTGAGCAGAGAGAAGTGGAAAGAGAGAGAGTAGGGAGGCCTTTGCCCTGCAGTGGGACCTGTGGGACATCACAGGCTTATAATAAATAATAATAATCCTTCAATAACCGAAAACAAACCTTTTTTGCGAGGGATACTCAAATCATTACAATGATCGGCTCAGACTTCCATCCTAACATTTAGGCCAGTCCCCGAGGCTTAGGTTTCGATTGTTTACGAATCAGACAGCAGGAGGCAACCGCATTCTGGATGCATTGTCAATTCATACCCACCTTCCCAAAATTCAACCTTTGGCAGGTCCATTTCCAGTAGGATGTTGATCACGTGTGTATGTTATTGATTTTCGAGAGCTTTATAAGTAACTAAAGTACAGACGACCCTGATAATGCACCTGCATACAACATAGATTCTATAGATATACTTAAACCAAAGACATTAAATTATCGACGAGCACACGGAAAATTGATTCTAGGCAACAGGCTGCTATCACTAATGTTGGGAGGCGACGTTTTAATATGTAATACCGAGTACATATTTAGGCCCATGGGTGCAATTAAATAACAGTATTCTGGATATAACGTAAAGAAGCAACTTCGTTATTCTACGAGCTTTTATGGGCTGATTTTTTCAATCAACAGATAATTTTTATCAGTGGAATAAAATTAATGTCTGACAGTTTTCGTTTGGAATAACTATATGTCAATGGGAATAACCCGAATAACTGTCAAAAGTTCAAAATTATTCCTCGGATAAAATTATCTGGTGTTGGAAAAATCAGTCCTCCTTATTAGAATGATAATCCCCCCATCAGAAAGGACAATATTTATTAGTCATGGGCGAATTGTGTAGTGTGTGTGACTGACTGGGACTGCATTTGGTAGATCCTTCACTTCATGAGTGATGGCCTAAACAAATAAACAACAAAAAAAAACAATGCCCTACACTGACCCACTACTGAGTAAAGGCCTCCCCCAAATCCTTTGAGACATCCTTTTCCAGAGCCACCTGTTGCTGTACGCACCTAAAATCATCTTGTATAATTTGATCGGGTTTTACGGCCAAGGGTACAGCGGTTAAAATTGATCTTCCACTGTACCATCAAGGGAACAGCCAAGGTACACAGGAAAAAAGGGTCCTTGTCGGCCTCCTGGCGTGACACGCCCAATCCCATTTTAGCTTGACAGGCCTTGTTAAATATACTTACTACTTTCATACTTACTTCAGTAAAATAAAAACAGCTCTTGGATTAATTAATTACACACTGTATTACTTTTTGCCACATTTTTGTCTATTAACATTCAGATGATAAAAAAATGCATTTTCAACAGTACATTTATTCTAATAACAAAGCATCACCTATAAAATGTTTTTCACAAATCAAATGGTTATCTCACTAACCAATCAATAATTATAAAATTAGACCCATTGACTAACATACCTGCATCCTTCAGGAACAGAAAAACATAATAGACAGGAAGAGAAAATGCAACTTATTTTTAATACAATTATAATAGTATAATTAAACAGTAATTTGATTATTTTGTAAACATTTAAAATAATTCTGATTAAATGCAATTGGGTATTTAATGTAAGGACTTATGTACAGTTCAGAATCTGTCAGTTACTATCCCCAATACAAAATACTTCAAATCATGTTTAAAGTAGGTACCTATTTATTTTTTAACTAATACACTAACATTAAAGCATTCAGGGTGATATTGAATATTTCCTTTATATAATGAAGATGTCAAACAGGTTCCAATGAATGTGCTGTTCAAGTCAGATGACCAATTTATCGGGGCATTGGTGGCATATTTGGCGGCATAGGGCCCGCCAGGGCTGTGTTAGTCCCTAGCAAGACCTGAAACAAAACAAAATAATTAACAAAATTTATTAACAAGAACTCCAGCTTTTATCGCATACAAAGTAAACATTATATACCTGTTTTTGTTGTGACTTTTCCATTTCAGCCATTTGAGCTCTCTCTACTTCAAATATGACTGGAGCAAACAGTATGACCGATGAACTGGCCACCACCCACATCACAGAGCGAGATAGTCCATAGAGCGATTTAACTCCAGACCTGAACATAAACACAAACATTATTATACATGGCCAAATAAGGTGAATTTCTCAGACTGGTCGTCCACGGTCTGTTAGCTTTAATGAGTAGATAACAAACACTATTACATAGACAACACATTATCAGTACTTTCAAACTGGAATTATTGAAAATAATGAATGTGCTTGTTACTCAATACCATTTTTTTAATGAATTATCCTTATTGTTGCCTAGCATAGCTTCTGTCAATCAAGTTAATTTCATAGAAATTAATGATGTTATTTTAACTTACATTGTGTTGGTGGTGACAGTGTAAGTGCAGGTTCGAACACACTCTGGGAACATCT
Source organism: Gortyna flavago (assembly GCA_963669345.1). Classification (NCBI taxonomy): domain Eukaryota; kingdom Metazoa; phylum Arthropoda; class Insecta; order Lepidoptera; family Noctuidae; genus Gortyna; species Gortyna flavago. The sequence goes on from OY770139.1 coordinate 5,181,233, forward strand.
CTGTCAGCCCCCATAACCTCTCTGATAAAGTCTCATCAGGTTCCTAAAACAAATATAATTATCACACACACATAAATAACACAAATCATTACTTAAAGAGATACTTTTATTATAGCAAGACTCACATCATCATATTCTTTCAATGGTCCAGCAAAAGGCCCTCCGACTCCAGTAGGTGGCCCACTAATAGGAGTCCCCGCGCTGGGCGATGATCCTAGCTGTTTAAACAAATTATTATCATTATAACGTCACACTTGTTCCAATTTTCATTATCAGCTATGCGTACATACTGAGGGGGTTATGAAAAATTCTTCGGGTCTCCGCTCTGGGGTATCATCTTTGCTAGCACTCAAAGATTCCATTCCGCTATCACTTAGTTCCTGTTCATCGGTCAATTCCATAAGCATGTTATGATTCGACGAATTGTTACGAATTTAATTACACTTCCTAGGTAATTCCTAATGGAATTCTCGTTCCAATTTGGTTTGATAGCCCCAAAAAATCCGTAACATGCACTAGCCTTGCCTAAAAGACGTGATCAGTGTTGCCACCAATTAAATAGGAAGATTATTTTCTTATCACTAGAGTTTAATTTTTATTGTATTTTACAGAACCGAAAATGCAGTAAAATCAATATTACGCTTTTGCAATAAGTCAGGAAAATATAAGTCGATCACTACCTCACTTCTCAGTTTCCCCGTTTGCGGCTAGTTAGCCACTTGATAAGAGAATAGAATACGCTTTTGCGGCGTTCATAAAACACACTTTAGGTTTTTGTGAAGTAAATATAGGTAAATAACTGAAATAAAAGGACTATTCCTTATGATTTGCGACTTTTCAACTACTACTGTTTAAGCGTACTTCTCCTCTTTTGTCTTAACTACAATCAATCGTTAATAAAAATACGGATATAAATATTTACTTGGCAGTCAGTTGGATTACTGCATGTACAAGGATGTTCAGCTGTGGTGGGCATTTCTTGAAATCTGCTGTTGAAATACTAACACCACGAATAATAATAAATATGATAGATAAAGATCAATATTTTACATTTGCAAATAACTTTTTACCACTAGTCAAACACTGCTTCAAAAAATAGTTCGAAATTTAAAAAATAACAGAATATATACAATTTTTGTATAGATTACGTATATTCCTTGGTGTATACAGAAATTCTGATGATTATTGGTCTCCTTTGACTATGCGAATTATGTATGGTACACACGGCTAGACACATCAAGCTTTTCTGTTTTTCTAGTTTTTCTTACAATCAGAAGTCAGCTTATACTGGTTGTGTATAGCTTGATGTGTAGCCGTGTGTACTATAAATTGGCCAAAACTCTAAGGTACAGGTAGTTTTGTGATGTTATTAAAGTTATTTGATATTGTAATCTTAATTTCCTTCTAGAGGGTTATCTAGAGCGAACGAAACGAAGAAGCAGAAAAACTACGTGATGTCCCGCTGGTGAAGACCGTGAAGAGACAGTTTTTAAATGACGAGGTCATGGGTTCGATCCTGGAAAGTAACTATATGCCCAATGTATCGCTACTTACTACTTTAAATCTTGGTCTGAATGTTTGCCAAGGCAGACGAAATAATTCATAATAGTCTGAAATTGCAATTGACACGTAGAAAGTTGTACGGAATTCAATACATTGTGGATATATTGGCTTATGCGATTAATTAACGCTGGCAACGGCAGGTAATACAGACTTGTCATGTATGTACACCAGTGCACTTATGTGGTGTACATGTATGTATACTTTAAAGTTGAGATGTCGGAAACGGCCTGGGATCATTGACCTATGTTGGGATGAATACAGCCAGGATACCGGGCACTAGAGCCGATATTGCTCGATAAAGTGCAAAAATAAAGCTGCTAAGATACTTAATACTTCTTCATGATATAGGCGATTATTGACAACGAGTATTTCCACTCATGGTCCATTCCATATTCCTGTCGGCTGTCATGTCACTGTAGCACCGCGGTTAAGATTTTTGGCGTTGATGCGACATATGGTGAGATTGCGAATAGATTTTGAAACTTCATGGGAATTAGCCCTCATTTTTAACAAAACTAAAAAAGATAACATGATTATTACATGATTAAAATCTTTCCTACACTTACTCATACGTTGCAATGTAATATTAAACATAATCGCCTAAAAATTCAGGGTGTGACTAATTTCATATTATCTGTGCGATGCAAAAATGACAGTTGACAGCAGTCTTTTTTCTGGAATCTGCCATATTTCGTGCAATTAAATTAAAATTTAATTTTTATTAGTATTCTTCGTCCATTTATGATTTTAGGTTCCTGGTATGCTTCAGTTGCGTTATTTTAATAATTGAAAGATTAATTGGAAGAAAAACTTTGAGCAGTTCCATAATAGGTTACATTGTATTTTACATGCAGAATTCTTAATTTATGTTAATCAGTGAGTGTGCAGCCAAAATTGAAGAAGTCTGCATTTGCACCGTTGAGTTTCATTCAAATCGTGCTACAAAGGTATGTAATAGCATAATCTTCATATTGTACCAATTTCTATATTATTATTATACAGAATTAACATTGGCCCAATTGAATAATCGATTCAATTGGGCCAATGTTAATTCTGTAAATTGTGTATTTGGGAAATTGGTTAGTTCCTAATGTGGATACATTTGCTTTATATTTACGATTCTCTTTTTATATACAGAATGTAAACAATGTTTTGTTAGTGAAGGTACCTTAAGGCCATTATCTATTTTCATCAGTTTCGTTCCGAGTAAATTCTACAATTTACATGTGTGTCCAGATTCTATTAGACAAAACAGATATCATACATATGAAATGGGTACATAGTTCATCGTGATATCATGCATATTTATCCATATTATTGCAATGAAATGGAATTTTAAGTAAAGGCAGTCTTCAGTGAATACTTAGCAACAAAATGTGTTTTATGAAAATGTCATCACGGTGGCAATGAGTGATGCTGATATTGTATTTAGTAATACCTATGACATTTTAGGATTAAGTACAATAAAATTGATATGTTACAGATTGCAATGATTGAGTAGGGGTATTACCCTATCTGCATCAGGTTTCTTTGACCGCTACCAAAGACTGTCTGATAATGCACATTGTGATTAATCACAAAGATAAAAAAAATATGCATGCTTATTGTATGATTCTATTCTACAGATTTAGATTAGCTAAATCTCTGTGATTGATAGAAACATCTGTAACTGTTTTAAGTGCCAGTTATGACACTATACATACATCTGTACATTTAATGCTTTTGTAGATTGTAATTCAAAACAACTTTTTTTTTTATACGCCATATAGTCCCAAGATAAGCAACCTAATGCTTGTGTTATGGTAACGAGATGGCTGATAAACTACTTATATAAATTTTTATTTTTTTGTAAATACATACATATAATAGATAAAACACCCAGACCCAGAACAAAAATCCTTGTAGGTCGTACAAATATTTGTTCCGTCGGGAATCGAACCCGCGACATGCTGCGCAGTCAATCCCTCAACCACTGCGCCAACCGTGTCTCTATACACAACTATACTTTCTGATATCATCACTAAACTCGGGTAAATCTTAAATAGCTTGCTACTAAAATATTATTATACTAAAAAATTATATTAACCCATTGATCGACACTGAACGAGATACAATAGAAGTTCTATTGTTTTTTTATTAAATTAAAAAAATACAAATGTTATTGCATTAATATTGTGCTATTTACTGTGTTTCCATAAAAGATATAATACTAGGAAAACAAAAATACTATGAAACATTTTTCCTCGCAATCAATGTTTTTCCTTACAATTGTGTTACAGGTTTAATTAGATTAAAAAAATGTTAGGAAACACCATGTGTTTTTGTTAAATAGGATTTTTTATTTTTTTATTTTTATTTATTTATTTACTCATAACAAAGGATTGTAGAACACGTTAAAAATACAGTTTACAAAATAAGTACTATTTCTACAAGCGTGTGGGTGAGCACTGCTCTCCTAGCTAGGTTATGGACCTGTGTTAAGGAGAAGCAGTCCGGTCCCCTAAGGTACAATGACGTAAAAGTTGCATAGTGCCTCAGATGTTACTGTTACAATTTCGAAGAATAAAGTTGGACAATTAAAAGTTAAAGTTTAAGTTTAGGATACGTTTGTTATCTTACCTTTAAAATAAAATAATTTGAGATAAAAATTATGTGTGTGTGTGTGTGTGTGTGTGTGTGTGTGTGTGTGTGTGTGTGTGTGTGTGCGTGCGTGCGTGCGTGCGTGCGTGCGTGCGTGCGTGCGTGCGTGCGTGCGTGCGTGCGTGCGTGCGTGCGTGCGTGCGTGCGTGCGTGCGTGCGTGCGTGCGTGCGTGCGTGCGTGCGTGCGTGCGTGCGTGCGTGCGTGCGTGCGTGCGTGCGTGCGTGCGTGCGTGCGTGCGTGCGTGCGTGCGTGCGTGCGTGCGTGCGTGCGTGCGTGCTTGCGTGCGTGCGTGCGTGCGTGCGTGCGTGCGTGCGTGCGTGCGTGCGTGCGTGCGTGCGTGCGTGCGTGCGTGCGTGCGTGCGTGACACTCTTCGTTTATTTTGTTGTAAAGAAACGGACCAAGGAAATGAAAAAATCTCTTGACAAAAGTTGAGCGTACACGCGGCAGGGTGCATATCCCATCTTTTCGACGTTTACTTCCTTTTTTACTTTCGATTATTCGGTATGGGGTGTGGCGGTGTTGCAGAATGACTGTCTGTAGTATGAAGTGTTGCCGAACGTTTAGCACTTTGCAGTCTTTGTAAAGTTGATCGGTTGGAAACAGAATAGGACGAAAAGTGGCTACTTTTAATATGGCCCTATGTGCTACTTCTAGCGACTTGAGGGTGGTTTTAGCTGCGCCACCCCAACAAGAAATGCAATATGTTACGATGGATAGGCAAAGTGCGAAATAGACATTAGACATTAGACATAGGATTGCACAAACACTTTCACATGTCAATCATATTATTATTTTTTAAACTAGACAAGGTCGGCTTTTCCTATCTGACTACTCTAAGAAAGGCCGAAACAAACTCAGAGGTCACAGTCTCTTATAGTTCAAAACGGGTTTAATATCAGCTGAGTATCTGTGCCAATTTGCAAAGGCGTCCTCCAACCCCTTCTAATTGTCCCTGTGCCTTGCCTATACCGTCCATTTCTTTACCGCCATCCTCAACAAGTCATCCTCCCATCCTTTTCCAGGGTAACATAGGGTCACATTTTGTTCCATTTCTGTTATGATGTTAATAATAATACATAGTTTATTGAATGTTTGTGTCTAGACTGTTCAAGAAAGCATGAGCAACATTCCATTTCCTCTAGATACAAAACACATTGCTCAAATATGCTTCCTGCTAATACATCTGAAGTTCATGCCAATTTTATAAGGGTTATTATGTGTATTCTCGTTCTTAGGGAGTTTTATTGACTTGTAGATTTCCATTATAGTTGTTTCCATGTTCAGTGTTGTGTATTCTTTGTTGAATTATGTTGTGTATTCTTTGTTGAATTATGTTGTGTATTCTTTGTCGAATTATTATTAGGTTTTTAAGGTATACTTAAGTCAAATATTTAATTTATTAGAATTAAAAATGACCATACACAAGGATAATATACTTACTAAACATTAACACTGAGGACACTAAATGTCCATAGGCCTACTTAATACTAATAAAATTTCTATTGTGTCTCGTTCATTGTCCATCACAACTGATTAAGGATTTCATTAACCTTTTAACCACTCAAATTATTGTTGTTGTAGTTGTCGTGCCCCCAGCGCATGAAAAAAAAAAACAAAAAAAAAACCTGATAGAATACAGTATAATTACCTAAAAAAGCAGATTAAACGAGCTGTACTATTTGGTCGTAAATATACGACCCTGGCAAAATGGACATGAAAATATTTGTCGGATTAATCCGGCGTAAATGGTTAAAAGGTTAAATAACTACCTATTTCAGGCAAATAACTACCTATTTCAGGCATCTGAATTCTGAATACTTCATATGAAGTTGATTTTCAAGTGCAAAAGTTTAAATGTAAAGTTTCTTATAAAAACAAATCTCTTGATAATATGAAAATATTTGTAATGTAACAGGATACTACTGCCCTTTAAAGTTCCCAGCAATCATGGTTCTTAAATTTCATTATCAACATGTCACTCACTGCCAGACAAAGGCATGACAGGTGGCGGCATGTTCAATGAATCTCTGAAACCTTTGTGAAATAAAAATATGCTCATATTTTCACAACCTTGTTCCATTCCATCAAAAATAAAACCCGTATCTAAAATTACTCAATGAGCTGTCACGGTTGAGATTTAATTATAACATGCATTGCCAACGGACAGATGGAAATTATGATCTTTAATTTATTTTCTTTAAAAAAATGTGTTTGTCCCATTGCCAAGGAGACATTAGACATTATACATAATATAATAAATTAACTGTAAAGATAACTTCTATTTGTTTCCTATCTCCAACTTTCACTTGCAATCTGTATGCTTTTATTTTTATGTACCTCATTTCACTTTGTCTCTGGATTTTTCCAGCTTATAAGTTTCAAATTTTTACGATTTTTTAAATGTTATAATATATTATAAATTCCGACCACATTCTTCAATAAAAATCATCACCTATTTATTAACATTACGCATACTTATACATATATACATTTTAAAATTTTATTAGTTACCTCATCTAGCAATAAAAATAGACTATCTGTGATTCATCAAGTGATAAATAGATGGTTGTTTTGAATGACTATTTTTGTCATTCATTTAAGTACGTTCATATAGTCTATTTTGATTTCTTAACACTTTGAACCATTACTCAATATGTTAATTTTGTTTCATCAATAATATTGTATGAGATAATAAACAAGTTCTATAAAAACAAGCCCCCATTTGTCATTGCGTTTCATTCAAGTGCGGACACTTACGTCATGATGTCGTCAGGAGCGCTATGGCATAGGTACTGGTAACTGCACTCGTATGACTTCCCATGTACCTATTTAAGTCTGATATGATTAGCGCGACAGTTCCGTATTTAGCACGCAAATAGCTTTTGTTTACTTTCGTACACGATTGCTATTCAGCCTCAAAAATGTCCAAGTGAAAATAGGCATGCTGTGTCTAGTCGTGAACTACGTGCTCGGAATGTTTAATTGGGGCTGTGCAGCTCTGTGATCACTGTTCTTCGTGCATGGCATGGTGATTATAGGCCATTATCTCTAGGAAGTTATCACTCCTGCAAATGACCTTTGTTTTAGTCGGACATAGCAGCTATGGGTTAGTTATTAAGTAGATTATATTATAGGTAACCCTCGTCATATCGCAACAGGCGTGAGAGCCCTTAAGAAATGACTGTGTATTTCTGTGAGTAAAATTATTAAACGGATAAATTACACATAATTAGAGATGTTATTATGTTATCATCATTGCAGCCGAAACACGTCCACTGCTGGACATAGGCCCCCCCAAGCACCTCCAATGCGACCGGTTCTGTGCTTCTCGCATACAACGGGTTCCTGCGGCCTTCACAATGTCGTCGGTCCACCTTGTGGGAGGCCTTCCAACGCCACGTCTTCCGGTACGCGGTCGCCACTCCAGAACCTTTCGGCCCCATCGGCCATCTGTTCTGCCGGCAATGTGCCCTGCCCACTGCCACTTAAGTTTGGCAATTCTTCGGGCTATGTCGGTTACCTTGGTTCTTCTGCGAATCTCCTCATTCCTGATTCGATCACGCAGGGAAACTTCAAGCATAGCCCTCTCCATTGCCCTTTGGGTGACTTTTAGCCTTCTAATAAGGCACATTGTGAGCGACCACGTTTCTGTGCCATAATATTTCATCACTGTTATGTTGTACGTGAGAAGTATTTATCTCTTATCTCTGATGGGCGGGACAATTGTGAGTAAAGTCTGCTGAATTCCCAATTTACTAAGACGTTAATTTATCATTTTGTATAGTTCCACCTTAGGTCAATATTGAGTCTTGATAAAAAGTGAGGTAATAGCACATGAGACAACTACTATCAAGTAGTTTAGTTAATGTATCATCATGTTATCGCATGATGGAACTTTCTCTCGTAGTAATAGAGGTGGTCAAAGGTCCATGTGTAACATATTTATTGCTAACTACTCAAGAGTCGTGGCGGTCGCTGGGTCATCCCAGTGTTGTCTGCCTTATCTCAGTCGAGTATCTGGTTTATAGTAGTTTCTTAACTATTCTTTGTTCAGTGGTTCCAAGTGGATGATTTGTTGAAGTTGAGCGAGTTTGAATTATTGTAGAGGTCATACATGCAGCATTTGGGCCATGACAGCATTTTTTACACTGGTTAAATGCACACCACGGCAATAGTGCCAATTTAAAGGTCAATCCTTTTTAATTCCTTGCAATTTGGTCATTTGAAACAGTTTCATAGAGATACTATTTAGTACATCAATTTATTGTCACGTGGAACTGTTATATGTTTTAATTTGATCGCAATGTGTTTATATTCATCACTTGACAAGTAAACAACTAATCATATCCGCCCAGTTCTTATTGAAAGACAATGTGCAAGCAGAATGATATTTCCCGCGGTCCAACACTCGTGGCTCGAAGCCAAAGCAGCTGCATTCCTGGGACAGTTTTCTCTTTAAGGCCGATTCAAATAATTGTGATGATTCATTTACTGGGAACAACCAATTTATCGCTCTTGTCAACCTCCGATATGTCTGATTTAACTGTTGTATTTTCTGTAGCATTTTCCTCTGTTCAAGCATTGAGCTATATTTTTAAACTGCGTAGGCTCCTACTGCCTACGCTGAACGTACAAATGACTCTGACTTGTTAATTATAGCATTTTCTTCTATCTAATTGTTTATTGAAGATCGCATAATATCCTGTCTGTATTTTCGACCGCAATAAGGATCTATAAATCGAATTTCTATCCGGATATACAACATTTTTGTTTTCACATCTCAAACTAAAGCCATCACAACATAAACATTCGATCGTTTATTGTTATCCACACGTAACAATGATAATGGCTTAAAAAGGTATCGTAATCTGTCAAGATGATAATTATAGAACAGATTTTAAAGATAATTATGATAAATTTATAAAAATCATACATGAGTTAAGATTATCTCAATTTAATTACAAATATTTTGGAAGATTTGTAAGCAGATATACCGATAATATCGTACATATCTTTAGGATCCTGTTTGCCCTTTAGGCAGTAGCGCTATATTACTCTTCAGCTTTTTCAGAACAAACCAATGCCAACTAAATGCGCCATCAAGGCACCACTAGCTCGGCTCGAACAATGCCATGGATAGTTGAGGCTGAGGCTTCCAGTGAGAATTATTCATACTAAACCTTCAACGCACATAGGTTTATCCAATTTATATGTAGCTATCTGACATTGAGTGAGATGTCACTAAGAGGAAAATTTATTTACACAGATGAATCTTGCATCATCTGATACCAACAGTCGTTTATCTTCATTGAGTCTTGACTGAGAATCGCTTTGAGTACCGACAATTTTCTTGGAATTAACTATGTAATTTAGCCTTTAATTGCAGCACGACAATAGCGAGAAATACAAGCATCTTACAATATGAGGCGAAATTAGGTGTTTACAATTAGTTTGAAGATGATGAACCCTGCGTTCGACCCCTGTTCGTACGGTGGCGCAGTAATAGTCATGAAAATATAACGAATTTATTATAAGAAGAGCCTGATTTAGGTGTGATAGGCAAGGAAAACCTCAACATTCTCCTTGCAACACGGAAAATAGTGGTGATACGGGTGACACCAACTAGTAGAGTCATGAAGACGTGGTTCAGCGATCATGTTTATCGCAATAATTAAATCATCAATACGTAAATGTACTGTGTGTTACAGATAACCCCATTGGTCACGTAATCTTTGCAGTAATTTTCTGGTTTACACCAAAATTGTTCACGATGAGTTATTTTAGTTTTTCCTTTAATACCTGCGAAAAGAGAACAGTCAGACAATTACTAGTCTTACTAAGGTGTATCGTATTACCCAGTACCTGGGTTGTGGTGGTCAGATAGGCAGTCGCTCCATATAAAATACTTGTATTCAGCTGCATCCGGTTAGACTGGAAGCCGATCTCAAGATAGTTGGGAAAAGGCTAGGCAGATGATGATGACTTACGAAAAAAGAACAAGTTTAATTGAAATCAATAAAAGACGTCACCCACACACAAACACAATAATCAGTACAAACAAGTTTGTCGTCTTATGATATTGTTTTGTTCCACTTTAATGATTGTTAGCAAAACTTATCGAATACGTTGATTCAAGATAACAGCTACAGCTAGGTGATTCGGTCAATGACTTTGCTATTATTGGTTTAAAATAATTTTAGAAGCGATTCGTTGTTTTCATTCTTGAGAAATTCTTGACCGAGTTTCAAAAGTTCTTATGTGACGGCCTGTATGAGTGAATTTACTATTTCTCTGTGTTATTGGGCCAAAACAGAAAATACATACATTCCATTGTTACATTCATTTAAGTAATAGTCTTGATGTAAGCTGTAGTGTGTGACAAAGATATACACACTTTATTAAAAATATTTTGCATTTTTAACCGACTTCAAAAAAGGAGGAGGTTCTCAATTCGGATGTTTACATTATATATTTTTTGTTATTTAATAATATAAAACCAAAATGCTCTCAATTTAAATGAAGCCTGTAGTTTTATAAAGTTACCTGGGGGGCAATTCTCCTAATTTTAAGAACATTCACAGTCTGATCTCAGTCTCAATCTGTCAAAAAATACTTCTAATTTCCCTACATTTTGACAAGTTTTTGACATTTGTTTGTCACTGAGGTGAGACTGCGACTAGATTTTGAACGTTTTATATTACGAGAATTGGCCTTCTGGTCTTGTTGGCCAACATAATAGGTATGCTAGGTAAGTCGAAGTTTTTAGAATTGGTAGAACTTCGTATTCATGGCTAAATGTTATGAAGTTTTACTTGAACAAACTGTGTTGGGTGAAGCAATTTCAACAGAAATATAAAACCTCTTGTACTTTAAAGGGTCGAAACAGCAGCACTTTCTCTGGGGCTAATATTTCCCTAGCCATGTACAGGCGGTGGCGTTCGTTTCAAAAAGTAATTTTATACCGGCTGAAAATCATACCAAAAATAGTTTTTTCTTAGTGCATAAGAGATATGAGCGTCAGGGGCAGTCCAAAGTTACAGCTTGTCAAAATTGGTTGCAATAAAAACTTTATAACAATAAAAAAACCACTTCCAAAAAAGAACACTACCTATCTACAAAGTGAAAAATAACTTGCTTCGGAAGTCGGTGTCGATGGTTCCGCCTTTTCGTTTTTTTGACACCGACTTCCGAAACTAAAGTTATTTTTCACTTTGTAGTGTTTTTTTTTTTGGAAATCATTTTCGCTTTTTAGTGGGTCTGTTTATAATTTATCTAAGTTACAATAGCCTAACGTTAACGTGGACATCGCCTTTTACAAAATATTGCTTTTCCCGATGCAGGGACGTTAATTGTTGATTAGTTCTCCTGGTATTTCACCATCAGCTCCATTTCACCATTCGCATTGTGACGAGCATAAATTGCTTAGCAGCTTAGCAACCACATTAAAGTAATCGAATCCCAACCCGTGAAATACTTATTATTGAGTAGTTCCGGTGGCCATCTGTGGTCTTCATCATCAGTTTCACTTCACCAAGTGGTGGTTTCCGAGAGCAAATGCACGAGTTACAATAAAAAATACCCAAATCGCTATAAGTTTGCCTATAAACGATTTACATGGCTGCCGCGCTAATAAGAAATGCAGTAAGGATGGATTTTTGGAAAATTAAGTTACTTATAGATTCTGAATCCTCGTATAGGATATGAAATTTTTTAGGCGCCATTTACTCGAAACTACGAATAACCTCCTTACTGCACTTCTAATTAGCGCGGCAGTTGGGATCCTCTCATCAGATTCCAACTTGATGACAACGGGACCGCCTCGAGATACACATTAGAAGAAAGAAAAAAAATGATCCACAGTTGACGGAGAAATCGGTGAACAAAAAAAAAAAAGACAAAAAAAAACATTCATAAAGTTGAACATACTTTTTGGAAGTCGGTTAAAAATAGAGCAGTACCAAACATCAAACATACACAAGGATTTTTTGTCAAATGTTCCTAAGTGCTGTTTTAATGCTTTGTTCCTTTTCTATTGTGTGGACTGCACACGTACGTCCTTTTGCCTTTAATATTAATGCAGGATGTGTCCTTGCCTTTGTGGCTATTTAAGTGAAAATAAAGACATGACGTAAATACTAATCACCGGGAAGTACATATTATATCTTTTATCGACGTTTTCATACCTTTATTTCTGATATTATTGTAATGCGCTTTTATTAATTAGAACATGTACCTACCTCTAATTAATTAGTAATCAAAGTCATGTACATATCTACATAATTATTATTGTACTGCACGTTTCAGTTGCAATATCAGATAAGACGGAATTACAAGTGTTCATTGTATATAAAAATAATTCAGGAGCTCTTGCAACGAGCAACCAATTATAATAACGATGACACGACGTACCTTTAATAGAAATAGGGTTTGCTGATCGAATGCTGACCTCGGCAACCTTTAGAAAAACTTGTCGATTTTCACGTAATTGCTTGATTTGAAGGGAACGTCTTTTACTGCTAATAAGGCTAATCCAGCTACAGTCTTTAAATTACCGTATACCAAATTTTACAATAAATAAAACCAAGCACGAACGTTGAAGAAGCAAAAGAAATAATTATGTAAGAATCGCAGCAGGTGGCGTTCTGTAGTTGTTGAATACTCCCATGAGTAGAAGCCGTGAGTTTCTGTAGGTATTTATGAATAAAAGCGTAATCATAAAACTTAAAACGCAAATAAAATAAGATAAAATGTTGTAAAAAATCTACAATAACAATTATGTCGTATTTTAATTTATTAGATGACGCAAAACGTATGTTCTTACTAAACACGAATAAAATTGTCTCTGTGTTTGTTTGGAACAAAGAGCTATTCATCCACAAAGGGTACATTATATTTTCACAAAGACTTGTAAATAATGTACTGCTCATGTTAGAATACAATTATGACCTATTACATATTTATTATCTAACGGACCATTCACGCATGATATATATATTTATTAGTATAGCCTTTAGCTCGATTATGGTTAAGAATGAACAAATAATATCATGTTTTACCTTTAAAAGCAGGTCAGTACACCAAAGGCTGGACGCATGTTTTCACCTGGTTGGCGTATTACTTGCTCGTGCTACGGTATAGTGGTATTGTGTGGTAATAATGCCCAGTGGGTAATGATTCATTATTTACCACGTTTGTGTTCCTATGTAAACAAACACTGCGCACTTATTGTTTCTACATTGTTCGGCGTACTTCTGTTAGAATTGGGTAATGAGTAGGTTTCTTCTTTGTTGCTTCTTTAATCTGAAGTTGGTTACATATTTACAAACCTGAATAAAACGTTGAACGTACAAATTGTTCCCAAAAATGACGAAGACAGCTTTTTAATATACCATTTTTTTTATCGCGTGGTGCCTACGACGTAGTAGCTACGGCGTAGTCGCGGGGTCTTTACTTCGTAGTTGCATAGTGCCTACGTTGTAGTCGCGTAGTACCTACGGCGCCGTTGCGTGATCTCTACGTCGAAGTTGCATAGTACCTACGGCGTAGTTGCGTGGTTTCTACGTCGTAGTGGCGTAGGACCTACAGTTAGTCGCGTTTTCTGTACTTCGCAGTTGCGTAGTGTCCCTAAGGAATGTTCTTTAGGGACATTGCGTCATGAATATAATGAAATATTTTGCACCTAAGCTATGTCCGTTAAATAAATAGGGAGTGTTTAAGTTGATAAGGTTTCGCTTCAAGGCCCCTGTCAAACTAACGTAGCATTACGCGGCAAGCTGTCCAAGGCTCCGAATTTGAAAGGGTCTTGTCATACGAAACCGCTATTGAATAGTATGTTTATTCAATGTAGTTTCGTGGAAAAGCAATATTAATGGAAATAATTCATCAAATGTGTTGTTGTTTTTCGAATCCATCGAACCATCTAAAGTATATTTTTGTTGGGTAATAATTTATTCAACAAATAAACCACACTATTTCCCTGTATATATCACACGAATTCATCAAGGTCAATATGAACTTGAACTTGTTAGTATTGAACTTTTTGGGCCATTGGATGGATCGCCCTTGATATCTATAGTGGAACTGATGGAAACTTTTTATTTTATGGTGTACTTCTTATAGGTATTTTCTCGTGGTTCGGAATTATTAACTAATTATGATTTATTGTTTGTTGTTCGACCATTTAACCACCAACAAACTGGTCTCTAGCTTTACCTTTAAAGAGTCGTCATCACTTATTCATGGCCCGGCCAACGCGCAATTGGTGTGACACGGCAAATATCATAATCAGCGTGCAGGCAACATGCACTTCTAAGTGAATGTATTGAAATCCCAATCGTCTTAGCGATCGGTTGTAAAACACAGCGTTTAAAACGTGTCTTGCGTGTTGAAGTTCTGCTCCATTTCCCACAGGCTGCCGTTACTGTGATATAGCATAATGTAGTAACAGCTGTTCTGACTCTCAGATACATCATCTGCCTAGCCTTTTCCCAACATTGTTGGGGTCGGCTTCCAGTCTGTCTCTGTTTCTCTGTCTTATCATCAGTCATTGAAAATGCATTTTCACTGGCTCCGGATATAGGCCCTCATTTTACGAAATAGTGAGATTTGGCTAGGGCTTCGTGAGTTTTAGGGTTACGTGAATGGTTGAGGTCTCAAAAAATGCGTATTGACAAGCTTTGCGTAGCCGTATTTTGGGTAACGCGCGGAAGGCACGTGGCGTTAAGTCGTTTTAGAGTGCTAAGTTAAAAGAAAATTATGAGTGCAACAACAATTGTTTTCTTTAGCACCTGCAACCTAGCGTCTTTTTTGTATGTAGGCAATTAGTTAATAGATCAGCTTCTATTATATTAATTCATCATCTTTACTATTCCAACAGAATATCAAAAAACCAGCGTCAATTTACGAACGTAAATTACCCACTACAACCACAGAGTTACCGATAAATATATTTACTTCTGGAAAACTCAGCGACTAATGTTGTAAGTGGGCTACTTTATATACTTTAGAGTTTCAACATCTGTCTGCTAATAAAATCAAATTCCAGCCTCAAAATTAGCCGTCAAAATTTTGTATTCAACAAATAAATTAATAAATCATATTTTTTTTTTCATGAAAACTAGCAACACAAGCGCGGGAGTGTACCTAACGGGAGGACACTTCATGGTTTGAATAGGTCCAATCTGTTCCAAAACCGAATCGGGGCACGAAGGGAGAGCAACACCCGCCCGCTGTAAATGGGTGCCTTATTAATTATAATTGTTTCTCTGTGAATAGATCAGGAAGCGGTAGAGACTCATAAATTGCATGATACCTAATTGTTAAGCTCCCGAAAGGATGTGGTCAGTTCATAAAACAATAGTCATCATCATCATTTCAGCCGAAAGACGTCTACTGCTGGACGTAGGCCTCCCCCAAGCACCTCCACTTCGACCGGTTTTTCCGTGCTTCTCGCATCCAACGAGTTCCTGCGGCATTAACAAGGTCGTCGGTCCACCTTGTGGGAGGCCTTCCAACACTACGTCTTCCGGTACGCGGTCGCCACTCCAGAACCTTTCGTCCCCATCGGCCATCTGTTCTGCGAGCAATGTGCCCTGCCCACTGCCACTTAAGTTTGGTAATTCTAGGCTATGTCGGTTACCTTGGTTCTCCTTCGGATCTCAATAGTATATTGTTAAAATAAGTTAAGTAATACCTTGGAAAATTTGGGACTTTATTTTCCATAGAGTCGCTTACGAGCAATATTACAAAAAAATGGACAGTGTAAAAGGATACCTTTTTCTGTTTTCTTGTAAGAAAAAAATATTAAAATTTAATTTAATTTTGTTGTTTTCTTTACTATCTATCAACATAATATATTATGCATTCTCTGTCGTGTTTATGATTTCTTATAAAGTTTTAATGTTTCCTGGGCCTGTTTTCGTTTCCATGATCCTAAAGTTTATAAATCTGCGATGAGATCAGATAATATGTTTTTCTAATTTCGGGCGTAGTGAGCGCGTAGTATATATCCTTTTTTGAAAGTGATTTACCTTCAGCGTACATATATATGTTATATTTTAGAGTCGAGCCATTTCATGACTTTCTTTGGGACTCGCGCATATTTGTTTCTTCCGTTGAGGGATTTTTTAAATCTTGAACACAACCATCTCTTGACGGTTACATTGGGGCATTCGGATGATGGTCGTGGTCTTGTGTGTGTTGTTTAAAAATAATTTAAAATATATTAAATTCATTTTGAATGTATCCGAAGGTCATAAAAGGGATTTATTCCGTTCTAATCCCCTGAAACCCCCTTTCCCCCCTTCGATCCCCTGCTAGTTTTTCTCTGTGCATTTTTACATGGAGCGACTGCCTGTCTGACCTCCACAACCCAGTTATTGGTTAATAAGATACCCCTTGGTAAGATATAAGGTTGTCAGACTTGGGCTTCAGACGACCCGTAACGACTGTCAAAGACCTACGAATTGCAGCCGGCACCAACGGCTTAACGTGCTTTCCGAGGCCCGGAGCGGTCTTGGTATGTAAAGATGGTCACCCATCCACGGACCAAACGCGGCAAGCGTAGCTTAACCTAATCGATCGAACCGTGCGACTGTGTTTTGACTCTCAGATACATGGAAGTAAATATAATTTCCCCCCTTCATAGTTAATTCAAGTTGTCACCAGATTGGCTGGCGCGAGTACTTCGCTGTGGTCAATGCCGTGACGGGCTGTTCCATTGTTTGAATTTTGTCGGAACTATCCGACCGTTGAACAGAGAACTATTCGTTGATTGAATTTGTCGTCCAAACTAGTAACGGTCAGGTGTTTCGGTTTCGTATTATATAACAGCCACAGCTAGTTGTTGTTCCTCTACAAGAGGAGGAAATGATGCTTGCGGCCTGCTCTGATCAAGTTTATGTTTTCGTACCCAATTTGGTATAATCTTCTTCTCAGGCCATTGTCATCAGAGTGTTTTTGTCCACTAAATCATTCGTCGGTCACATTGGACGGCTCCCTTATTTCGACATATGACTATGTAGCTCATGTGACATCATGTGATTTGCATCCTGACTCCATAAAGTGGGAGTAGCAATAATAATTATTATGTGGTAGCGGTTTGTAGGGGGGTTGTAATGTAACACAATACTGCTGAGTAATAAACGAATAGGTACTCTTTATTGATCATAAAATTATGAACAGAAAACTAAAATTTGCCTCCGTGGTAAATACTGTGAGTACCTACTTTCAATTAGAAAAACACACTCCTTT
This sequence comes from Gortyna flavago, assembly GCA_963669345.1. Taxonomy (NCBI): domain Eukaryota; kingdom Metazoa; phylum Arthropoda; class Insecta; order Lepidoptera; family Noctuidae; genus Gortyna; species Gortyna flavago. Next base: position 5,198,689 of record OY770139.1, read on the forward strand.
ACTAACGTTTTCTCTAGATTTCTGTAGTTTTATTTGCTCACCACTGCATCAAACAAAGGTTTTGAAGTGTTTGATATCGTGGGTAATCTGCTATTGGATTACCTATACGTTACAAGACACGTGTTTTATTCTTAGCCGGTTGTTTGCACCACGGCTCTAAGTAATTTTCCATAATTACACGCACACTATCTAGGTAATTTGTTACGTAGTGCTCGTGCGATTTACTGGTAGTATGCGAAAGCGAATCACATTACTGTCCGTTATCCGTTCTCCCTTGCGACCGCTGTTGCTAAGTGCACACTAATCGCCTATGCTGCAGATCTTGACAACTTTTTTGTCTATTCTTTGCATAACACATTATGTTGTAAGAAATACATAATATAGGTAATATGTTTTTGATTGCACAATCGCATGTGGGACTAGGCTTTATAATGATTATTATTTTATAATCGTGACATTAAAAACCTGTCTGGCGGGACAGCTTCACTTCAAAGTTATCGTGTAACATCGATCGCTTTGTCGGAGCTTCGTATCTGTCTGGCTTTTAGTAGATAGAATCGATAGATAGATATGAGACAGTGATGCCTGGGAGAGTCGCCCCAGTTGGCTAGACTCCATCGCCTTTATAACGTTAATAATAATCTCCTGGAGACGCGACTGTCTTAATTAGCTTTATCGATTTTAGCATCAAATATGCTAAAATATGCTTTAGTGCAGATAAAAGTATTTAAAATGGTTAATAATGAGTTCACTTGAAACATTCCGTTCATGTTGTCAAGGTTATTTCAGACTTCAGTTCACGTTTTTATTATACCTGCATGTTGCCTTGTTAGTTTTTTTAATGTGTTAATGAGCAAACGCCTTCGGAAGGATTCGCCGATTAATGTCGAACTTGCTTGTATAATTTACAAAATACACCTACATGTCTTGTGTTCACATTGTCACTTCACGATGTTGTTATTCTGTGCCATACAATAGGTAATACTTAACCGATATCGTAGTTTATACACAAGTATAATATTATAATAATCTTTGTAAGTACCTATGTACCTATACCTTTATATTTAGCGTGTGCATATAATTCTTTAAATACTTCGCTAAATCTAGTGGATGAACACAATACAGGGTGTTAAATAGATTCCACCAGTAAACTGTTGTGTTCACTGTTCACAATTGGGTAGTTTTCGAGTTACAGCACGTTTTAAAGCTTTTTGATAATACGGTCCATTTAATTTTGATCGAAAGCCGGAAGAAAAAGACTGAAATAGTGACATAACTCCACTTCCGAATCTTGGTCGAATTTGTTGCAATAAGCTCTAGCATAACCCAACAAAGAATAGATTTCATCACTCAGCCTGTATAACATTCTAGGAACATTAAAGTACTACTGTGCATACTTCGTTATCATTCTAATTAAAAAAAGCACAGCGAATTCGCTGTACCTATGCTGCTGATACGAAGTGCAATGTAAACTTAATGACTGCATGATTAATGTTCTTTGAGCTTGGCTTGTACCTTGTTGTTGAAACGATGACAAGTCTAATTGAGCAAGTATGGTGACTTTAATGATTATTACTTACTGTTGACTCGTGTCGCTAAGATTACGACAAGGATTTGTTTTGCTATAAACTCGTCAATTTATTGAAATATTGTCTTATTTTGTATTAGGAATTCAGCTTGCACTCCATCAGCGGCCCAATTTCGTTAGCCTAAAAATGAAAATGTTTTTTCGAACTTTTCTTCTAAGCTAAAGCACTAGGAAGCGGTCAAGCGGTGCAGGGCGGGAGTTTTGGAGGACGGTCTTTTAACGTTCAAAAAGTGCTGATTCTTAGCCTAATTTGAATAAACTACGTTTGATTTGATTTTTGATAGACTTTAAAAAAAAATAGCAATGACGTCGATGTTTCTCCAAATGAGCGACATTATCCTAATTTGACAGTAGGTAGGCATTGCGGTTTACCACATTATAATTACATTAAATATGATTGAATTATACATATATCTACTTTTGAACACGTTGTTGTAGAGTTTAAATCTTTAATTTGTATACCGTGGGTGGAAATTAATCATTCATCATCAAAAATTCATCGTTTAACCCTTTTTTTTTTTAAGGATGGGAAATCATCCAATGACTCCTCCCGCTCTGGGTGGAGCGGAAGGGAGTGTCAGACTCTTACTGACTAAAACCCATCCGTGTTCCTTCCTTAGCCCTTTATGTTCCCGGGTAGCGGTAACCCTTTCGGACAATCCCGCTGCCCCGGCAGGCTTCGGCCCTAACGGGCCCCTCCTTTGATGCTGACATCTCTTTGAGGCGCGCGTGGAACACATACGCGCCGTCCGGCACGGGCCTGGTCCTGATCGGACGGCGAGCTACCCATTACTCGCCGTCCGCAGGCCCGCGCCTATGGTGGCCGGGAGTCGTCACGCGGCTCCCGACGCCCGGGGCGTCTCCCGCGGCGGCTGGGACGGGCGGCCCTCTCGGCTCTCTCCCTCGCCCATCCCGCCACCTCCTTCGCTAGCATGACTGCTTCGCAGAAGGAGGTGACTGCCTCCCACTCCCTCTCGCTCCGGACCATGGTTTGAACCAGGGCCGGGCGCGAGAGGTCGCCGCTGCTGCCGATCGCCTCTACGAGGACACGGCGGTGCTCCGCCCAAGCGGGGCAGACCTCCACCGTATGCTCCACCGTGTCCTCTGGGCGATCCTCGCAGTGGTGACACCCGGGCGTTTCCTCCCGCCTGATGATGTGCAGGAACCTCCCGAAACATCCGTGTCCGGTGAGGACCTGCGTCAGGCGGTAGGTGAGGACGCCGTGACGCCTCTCTAGCCACTCCTCAAAGAGGGGCCTTACCGCCGCTATCGTGGCGTGCCCTATCGTTTAACCCTCAAGATTATTTTTATAGGGTGCCGCAACTCTAGATATTGAGAGGAGTCTTTAATTTTGCTTGCCACAGTTATTATTTCTAGGGTAAAAGAAATCTCGGGAGTTCTGCTCTCTGGGGTATAATTTATGTAGTGTCATCGATACCATTAAAGCGTTGGCATCTTGACGCACAAACAGCTCTAACGTGTTGGTAATAGCCACATAAATATTGCCACCGTCCTCGTTATCCACTTACCCTGGCTATATTCCACGTGTCTGCTGTGCACCACACACTTGCATAAAACTACGACTTCTACAAACTATTTTCGTTCAAAGACTAACGCTAGGATACACCCTCAACTATGTCTGTTGACGTTCAGCGTTCAAGGAGAACTATTTTGTCGTCTGCCAGTCGGTGCGTCATATCTCAGGAATTCCGGCCATCAACTTATAATCTCCAATATTTTTGTTTACGATGACAAGCTTATAAATTTACGTTATGCTGCACTATTTTCATCTCGATACATTACTATTATAATATCGACCTGGCGCCGGCCAACGATCGCTATTTATTACTTTTCTTTGGAAAAAAGCCAAGTGTCGGTCGACATCAGCAAACTATCGACACATGCCAAAAGAAAGTCAAAGTTCGATGGCGAGCAGAATATAGTACAAGCACTTCAATCATGTAACACTGATCGACACACCTAAACACTCCTAAAACGTGACATGTATATGTATCAAGTAGAACAACTAGACAATAACATTTCTGGCACCTTCTGGCCATCATACAGAATCCCCTATCATACGATTGTCGCACGGATTCTTTTAATCATTATTCTTATAATATTATTGGATTTTTGCATAAGTAACACAATGATAATCAGGCCTGATATATGAAATCTGATATTGTTATGAATTTCCATTGCTTAACAAGAATTCACAAGAGTAACAAAGAATTAGTGTTTCAAAAATATTTAATGAATTGTGAGCATGATAATTATATGGGAATTAAAAATGTTTTCGTGTCATACGCAGTGACAAATGGGAAAGAGAAAACGAGCTTGTTTATTTTTGACCTAAAATTGTATGCATATTTTTGGTCAAAACCTAATTATGAAAAATATTTGCGGTGATGAACGATATGTGATAATTAACAGAGCCCAATTTAAAATGCCAATATTAGGTGTACAAACACATCGTTCTGATTCACATTATGATTACGATAAATAACGATTAAATGATAAATGTTATCATAATAAAATCATACGTTGTTTTGTTTGCCTCCATCGGCAAAGTTCGCCAGGTATTTTTTACCATTGGGCTACCTATTTATTATGTTAGAAAAAATATGGGTGGTCTGTTTAGAAGCACTTTTACTAATTTATCCATGCAGACACGAGCGATTTATTGTTATTACGGAAATAGGAGCATGCAAAATACGCTCGAGATACAAACCAAATATTTACGTTCGAATGCGTAGCGGCGGGCGCAGTGTAAATGAAGACACGCAAATTTTCGCAATTCGCCAGTCTTCAGACTTACTGAAATAGCTGAATCTTGCCACATGCGCCGTATTAACGCACGAGTTTTATAGCAAGCAATTCCATTGACTAAAAAAACGTTTCCGCGATTACAAACCCTCTAATAAATGTCTATTTATGCTGAAGTTAAACTTAATATTTTTATCAAATCGTTTGCCAATATTTCTTTAGCTAACAAAAGAGCTCTCCTTATCTTTGTGTTTGATCGCACCTTCTAGAAAGCGTCACCATTTGCTATTAGCCTCTGTTTCATGTTGATGTAGTCTTTAATCACTATCGTAATTTTTATAAAGCTGTAATACTGATTGCGTATTTTTGATGTTAGCGGGCAAATGTGTGAATCGGTCAGAATGAAAGAGATGTAACAGTGAACGTAGGTAAGGGTACCCGGCTTTGTGTTTATCGGGCGACGCATCGTCTGTGGGGCGAGGGCGTACGGGTAGGTACGAGGGAGCTGCGAGCAGTGTGGTGACGTCATCGCCTGCGTCACGCCTACCCCCTACGCACCCCGAGGCCAAGGCTTAGCAGTACTTCGACCCTCCAATACACTTGACATTGGGTGAACAAGCCATTCCAATCACGACTGAGGTTAAGGTGGATTCGAAAATAACTTTACCTAACAATTTTATGTATGTAAATACTTTAGATTCACAGAAACAAAATTTCACTAAATTCGGAGCTCCATACATACCTACCGTAATTCTAAACATTTTTCTCGGTAATGCTAACGATAACATCTATTTTATAACCTTTGCTAGCACAGCTTAATTATGGATAATGTTTTCTGCGTATTCTCCCCTGAACAAATATGCAGACTTTCTCACTATTTAATGTAAATGCCAAAGTTTAGTTGTTTGTTAGTAGGTAAATCTCGCCGTAATATCTACAAACGATGAAAGTACGTTAGGTAGAATGTATCTTGGGTTAGCTAAAAATCTCAGATTTTTCTCAGCTAGCATTGAAATAAAGTTTTCAGCAGCAAGCGATGACAATACAGTTCCGTAGCAGAGAGTTGTGCGTAAAAATAAACAACTTTGTTTTGTTTGGCTCAGACAATTTCCTACTACTACGTATATTGTTATGCATATAGCACCATGTAGACATAATAACCTCTTGATATTTATAAAAGGTATAACAAAGATAAAGCTTTATCTTACTATAATCTAATCTTTAACTAAAGATTATCTAATGTCTAAAAATAACAACTATTGTTGAGAGAAAACTTACCGTTTCAAATGTTGTCGTCGACGTGAATGAAGTTGTAGGCACTAGTCTTAGAAAAAGTAAGATAATGTAAGTGATTAATTGCCCATATTTGAAAAATCGTAACTTTGTTTTCGAGATAAATTACAGCCATTAAACTTCGTGCCACGTCTTCAACCCAGCAAAGTGCAATTAATATATTTGAAACTTTGTCAAGATTAAAGGCTCCCGCGGACAGGCGCGACACGACTCTATTAGAACAATTTGTATGAAAACTTCATGGAAATTGTTCTACCGTTCACCGTCGTCGCATCGCGCGTATCTGCTAAATCATGGTTTGGCAGAAATTTATATAATGATCGCTTTTTTCTTGAGACTCGGCAGAAAACGTGACTTCCGAATCGTATGTTGGCACGTGTACAAGAAACCGTGGTCAAAAACAAATAAGCTAAGTGATAATGTGACTAATAGAGATGTGTGACCCTTGTGCGTGCAACCTATTAAAAATAAGCTTGGTAAAGCGTTGAATTCGTATTGAAATGCTTCTAGGAACATGCTGTAGTTCTGGTGAGGCAATGACTCATTAGATAATTGGTACTTAGGTACATGTCTATAATTATTTTTCGTCAATGATTCACCGTGAAAACCTTTGATAGGTACTTGGCGATATAGATTATTTAAAGTGGTTAGTATTTTTTTAAAGTCATTAAATTTTACGTAGCTGTTAAGTGGCATGTATAAAATGCGTAACGAATTGTTTTCCCAATATGCTATTGGCACGGCATCTGTGCACGTGCATCGGGAACGTAGTCTGATAGCATCCGAAAGGTGTAAAAGCAATCTGCCTATAGCCTTTTCCCAACTATGTTGGGGTCGGCGTCCAGTCTTACCGGATGCAGCTGCAGCCGAATACCAGTATTTTAGATGAACGACTGCCTATCTGACCTCTACAACCCAGTTACTGGGTAAAACGATAATACCCCTTGCGAAGACTGTCAGACATTAGGGATTTTGAGTTCCCGTAACGACTGTCAAAGATCTACGAATGACAGCCGGGACCAACGGAAAGTCAAACGCAAAGTAAGTTTGAAAATCTTCTCTTCAACCAGATCAACAAAATGAAAATGTCTGGCCTGCAAAATTAAAATTGATGCGTAGGTTGTGCGTTACGCAATTAGCAGCGGGCACAATTGCAATAACAGTTTCAGTTTGTATTATGTTTCTTATTATTTAATGGACTTGGTTCTTTATTTATAGTTGAAAGCACAAATTCCGCTCTATTAGAGCAATCTACATAGAATTAGTTCTGTTTCTACATTTGTTTGTTTCTTCTATTGTTTTTTTTTATTTGCCAGTAATGTCCCACTGCTGGGCAAAGGCTTGCATCCCTATTCTCTTTCCACCTCTCTCTGGCCTTAGCTGCTAGGCTAGGACTAATCTTTTTTAAAAGAGTCCAGCTCGTCCCCTCATCTCCGTCTGGGCCTGCCGCGATGTTGTTTTCCGTTTCTTACATAACTGTATCCATTCTTAGCTACCCATTTTAGACTGAGTGACCAGAGATGGTTTGGTGTAGTTCTGGAGAGTATAAACTTTATAATCGTTGACTCGAACGAACTAAAACTATTCCAAAATACTGACATTGTCCGATGTTCTGATGTCGGGAGGATCAGTTTTTATGGAGAACAAGTCAGACCGCGAAAGTCGCCATATAAAAAACATTAGATTTTGACTACGTTACTCCTCGTAACTTCATATTGAGGAGAATTTGATTACACTCCGCGGTGTATGAACGGTAAACCTGTGGAGAATATTCCCGCAAAATAAAGTAACCTTATTCCCGAAATTCCTTCCTTCCCATAAGGGAGTGAGGCGTCCTCGGGATGTCTCGGCGCGGTCTGACCTTGAAGTTGATTTATCGGGAGACGGGAATCGCACTGCGGCAATCCCGGACCAACCTTGAGACGGTGAGAAGCTTTTGTGGATCTTCCTTAAGTCTTACTTAATAATAATAATACCAGAATGTTACTGTCCCACTGCAGGACAAAGGCCTCTTCTCGTACAGAGAAGGCACGATTATTGATCACCACGCTTGCTCAAGACGGGTTGGCGATTACAGAATAATAAGAATGTACATATGAATAATTTAAAAAGTTACATTGGTACCTACTCAGATGATGACATTGGTAGTTTGGTTTTTGCCAGGATACCGTCCATAACCCACAACCTCGTGACAAAATCGTGTTACCCACAACCTCGTGCATGGGAAGCGACTCCTTAACAACTGGGCCATCACCAAAATCCCATCCAAAACCATTGAATGATTGCCAAAGCTTCTATCGTGTTTAATAATTGGGAAAAATAAAAACTGATGCGTCTTTTCTTTGCCCTTTAATATTGGGTAGAGAACAGAGTGTGGGAGGCATACTAAGGGGTGTATATTGCGTGGGTATCACGGTTGAAGGCGTAGGCGTTTGGTGGGCGTTGCCTGCTTCGCTTTAAATGGTCTCTGTACCTGTGTTACATAATCGTGTTTTCGTTGCTTTTGTATCTAGATATTACAGTGCCTCTGGACAAACCAAAATTCATTTAAAAAAGCAAATATGTTCAAATATCTTTTCAAACTTTAATTTGACCTGACAATGACCGAGACATCGCTTTATCTAAAGTCACATAATACAAGAATCATCGTAAAATGATTTTCAAATAATAAGTTCACAAATTAACCAAGATCTGACAACCCACAGTCCACAACTCTTCAGTAAGTATATTATTCAACTTTTCCTATGTTGCTACTTACTCTTAAATTTTTAAGCGTATCACTGAACTGTTTCTATTTCTACCTGAAAGCTAGTCTACATAGACCTACACCATTCATGTCATTGTCTCTTATAAAATATTCAGACTTCGACGGCTCGCCTACCTTGCCTTCTACACGCGATGCTCGTCTAAACTTAGCCTGTAATAGCTGGACTCTGCCATTTACATAATTAAACATATTCACTTCATCATCATGCCGCTTGTTTCAGGTCTGTCAATATTATTAAGTCCCAGGTAAAGTGGCTCATGGTCGAGAAATGTGCGGATGTGCGCATGTCTAACCTATATAACCCGAAATTCTTCATTGTTGCGGAAGTCGGTAAACTTGAGGATAAATGATGGTTGTTTAACCTTAACCTTAGTTTGTGACCTCATACGTCCATGTTAAATTCTCCGAATGAATTTAAGAAATACAAAGCAATTTAAACTGGAAGTTTATTTGTGTAGGGACTCCTTTTGGACATGGACAGTTGTTTAACAGGATGTGCCAGAACAACTTTTTATAGAATAACCTTAGAGACTATTAAAGTATTCAGATAATGAAAAATGTTGACAATAACATACTATGTCTTGTAAAGTATGAACGCAGTTCGTCGTACGGTAGGTCCGTTAAAGAGGATTAACCTCTCAGGGGCGATGGTACACATAATTATGTGTACGAAGAATCGTCCTACGGATACTATCAGATTTCAAGTGAGCATACGATGCTTAATACTTGACCTTAGTTATTTGACCTTCGGATTAACACGTGAGACGACCGTATACTTTTAATATTTAATTGTACCCGAACAACACGCATTTGTTTGTCATGTTTAAAAACTGTTAGGAATTTCTGCATAACTCGAAGCGAAAACGGATATAATCATTTGGTAAGACAGCGGCAAAATTGAATTTATTGTTCTATGACATGCTAAATCGAGTTTGAAGAAACAAAATATTATTTATTTACCTTTGATAACGGTAGACAATGTACTTTTATATTCGTACCGATAAATGGATATGAAGATAATGAAGTATATAATAATAGTAAATTATAAATATTAGAATGTAAAATGGATAAGTAAGTGAAAGCTGTTTATTCGTTTTTATACCGAAGGACCTAATAAGGACCACGGTTGCCCATGAGTCTTTAAAGCATTGTTTTAATAATTTGCGATTTACATGCTATTTCAATGTCAAATGCTGTTGCTATTCGTGGTTCCAATCCGTAGCAATATGCGTGTGGTGAGGTGCCCGGTATCGCCTCTACCAATAAACTTAGCATCATAAGGATTACACTTCAAAGATGAAAACCATATAAATAGGGATAGTCTTGCCTGCCATTAAATTATCATACAATTAATTTTGTTTAAAGACAGGACTGAAAGAATAGGATAAAGTAATACCCAATACCTTATAATGCCAATGTCTTTTATTCGATGTTGATCGAATAAAAGGCATGGGCTAACGCCACTAACAGTCAATCAGTCATCCATAAATCTGACATGAGATTAAATATATCATTGCTCATCGTATCTCCGGGAATTTCTGATTTATTTCTGTATTTAGCTGTTTGTTTTTCAATCTAAACTGATTGACAAAATATTCTCGTATTTGCATTCGTAATTTCCGATGCTTCCTGATCAGTCTGTTTGGTATAAGATACCAATGAATATTTCAATCTTCGATCAATTATTTATTTGGTCAACAAGACCCTCAGCTATTTTCACAAAATTCTAGCATTGATTGGTATAACCAGTTCTAATTGAAGACTTGAAACCAGTAGCAGAGAACAAACATTGGTAATAAACAGGAGATTGAAAATAGGATATCTGATGAAGTGATTTTGTAAATTGTCGATTGTAACCGTGTTGCTATTCAAGCGAACTACTTTAAAATCAATGCATGTATGACGCTCGGTTTGTGTTTGACATCCAGATGATGTTATCGGAAATTACAAAAACAGTATCGGTACGTTTGAGTTGAGATAATTGTTTCTGTAAATTCTTATTTTATGCTTGTTTTCCATTGGTTAATAAGTTTACAAAAATGTTTGTAGAATCGCGCCTTTTTCCTAATGGAATGAGCAAAACATAATCGTATCATTCTAAACAGTACGGGATCTAGTACCTAGCAAGTTATTGTTTTCTTGAAAATGTCGTGGTAATTTCTTGTCTGTGTAATGGCTAGAGAAAATACACTTTGTGACGCACGCTTTTCTTGGAACCCCTTGGTCGAATGAATCAGAAATTTTCGCAACAAATACAATAAAGTTGCAACAATCAAGAAATGCTATAACAATAATAATTTAGGATTTCGTGTAGCTGTACACAGCCTTTAACCTTTTTGACTTTCTCACGCGAATGTAAGCGTACATTTCTGGGAAAGTTTTATTTTGTCTAACCAGTGTTTGAGCTAAGAATGAATCGTTTGTAGCGTGTGGACATACTTTAATTAGCACTGCGGGGTGTGCTTTGGAAAATTGCCAAAATGTTTGGGGGAATTCACCCGCGGTTGGATTTTTGTTAGCAGTCTTGAGAAACAGACTGCAGGCGGCCTCTGAAACGTGCTTTGTTCACCACATGCACGACGTTAAATATAATGATATCAAAATATTTCACGTCCACTTTAAATGTGGGGGTTGCCATTGAAAAATTTTCGTTTATCAAAAGTTATTGGACGATTATAACGATTAAGAGAATGCAATGATACAAGACGTGTGAAATAATTTTGTAATCTGCATTATATATAATAATATCTCCTATTTGGCCATTAACAATATGGTGTATTATCATACATTCTTCTAAGGTTTGATATACCTCAGTGTGTCGCAAAAGTGGTCGACAAACAACAATGTTTAGTTGTTAGGATTTAGGTACAATTTAGTAATTTGTTGGTCGGTCATTCATGATGTCACGTTGATAAGGGTGCCGCTTTGTTAGCATGCGATCTATATTTGGCGTTTCGCCGATAAGGTGAAGGTTAACGGAGGCATAAATTTGGTATATTTGATCAATTTAGTTTTAATCGTTATTAGTATTAATACAAAATATGCTCATTCCGCATTGCTCCACTTGACTGACATCCCATGAAACGAACAAAGAAATTCTGCAATATATTGGATTTGTTATCTTAAGCCATGATTTGTAGTGGAATTTTTAACCACTTAATCCGAGTTGAACCGGCCGTTATCATTGTTATTATGGTAAAGATAATACTTATAATCTTAGCTGAGATAATAGGTTGTATTGTGAAATATAAACTTCCATAGTACGTGTTAATACCAGGTGAAGGATTTACTGTTTCTCCAATATTGGCTCAGTTTGCACATAACATTTTAACAACGTATCGTGTTAGCTGTTAGTACAAACATTTGTTGTTAGTAAACTAAGATTTAATCCGATTTTGAAAACAATTTATTTTGTAGGTACATAATATTTGTATACCAGACTTAGGGCCCCCCCTCACTAGGCAGCCTGGCTGCGGCAGCGGCAGCCAGTCGAACGTATGACGGTGTATTGGAGCCCGCGCACTAAGCAGCCACGAAGCGTCATATGTTTGACTATCTGCCGCAGCCAGGCCGCCTAGTGTGCGGGAGCCCTATAACGTTTAGCAGAATTCAAGTTGGTTGTTCAATAATAATATCAAAACAATAATAAATTATGTTTCTGTTCCAATCCCCATTTTAATTAAACTCCTTTACCCATATTGTGTAATGCCCCAACTCCTAGCCCTCCGTCCTTTTGTCTCGTCGTTGTTGTGCAATTTCTTGATAAGCTGTCATTGAAAGCTTGAAAATAGCTAACAAAATTATATCTTTGCTTAGCCTTTAATATAACAATGTTGAGTTGGGATCATCAATCAATGAAAACAAAAAACGATCGGGCAAAGTTTCGCAACTTACATTTGCAATATGTCACCAAAGAGTATAGGTACACACTTGTTATCTTATCTGTTAAGTAATGTGCCCACGGTAATTTGTGCTCTAGAGAGGTACTGTGAGTGTGAAGCAATTGTGAACCATACGATGTTGGTGTCAGGTGTGCGACGGACGTCTTACCCGGGCGCGGGAGCTCACAGCTCCGACCTAAGCTTTGCGGCTACTAATTCTGCACGGGTGGACGAGGTAAGACCAACATTTTCGACCAAAAGCGTCGGTACGGATTAAGTTCTTGAATCAATATTGGTATTAAAGTTCTGATGCAATAAAAGTAGTGTATGTATGTTATAGTAATCTTCTGCAGAAATTGGAAAAAACAGACTGTGAAACGTTGTTTGGTGTTGTATATTTATTGGTTTTATGGAATGCATCTAGTTGACTTTTTTATGTATTTTTCGAATGCGATTTACAAAATTAAACGGAAGTGCACAAATATATTGATAACAACAGTGGATTCGCTACTAAATAAAATTGTGAAATAGAAAATGTTGATGTCATATCTGAATCTGCTTCTACCTTGGCTGTAATTGGTTTAGCTAAGTTTCGGATTTATAATCCCTATTGTTTTGAAGCCGAGTGGAGTGACATTTCAGAGCCGGCTTACACAAAGGCATGTCATAAAGCCAGCGGTTGGCGCGGTGACAGATAGCGCCAGGCTAATTAATGTGACTTGACCTTTACCATTAGAGAAAGCGTTTTATCATTAAAACTGTCTACTCAATGTGCCGTTGTGTACGTTGAAAAGCATAAAGTCAAGCGCTTTGTCGTCGTTAGAAAAGCTTACCATACCACACCTTTTATAATGGATAGGTATATGAATTTAAACACTTATGGATTTGATTATTTCATAATCTTTTACATGGAAAATGATTGAGGCGATAGAGTAATTTCGGCGACTTACGAGTTGTAGGTCGTAGGATCGAACCCAGACAGGCGAGGCGCTTTACTTTGTGTAAATTATTTCATCACCATTGCTCTCCAAACGGTGAAGGAAAACATCGTGAGGAAACCGGCATGTCCTAGAACCAAAAATTCGAAGACATGTGACATCTACCAACCCGCACTGGGCCCGCGTGGTGGATTACGGCCCACTCCTTCTCACAGAGAGGAGGCCTGTGTCCCAGCAGTGGGAACATTATAGGCTGATTATGTGTTATGTGTGTGTGTGATAGAGTAATCACAATTTTCTCCATTTTCATCACCATCTTATCTTACTGGATAAGTCAGATATTGGCATACGCCGAGTGCGTAAAGAACTGTGCAAAACATTATCTATCCAAGATTTTTGTTAAAACATTTCACAGATTATTTGTTTTACTAAACATAGCGGTTTTCGTCAGAAATAAAAACTTTTTTTTTATATCCCAAAAAAATATATTTCTTAAGCAAAACAAATGTTTAGATCTAGTGGAACTGGTTATAATGACGTCAGAAACGTAGTAAATAATCCCATTTTATACTTTATTATTACTGGCACCACATAATTGAAGGAGACGATAAATTCGTCTCGTTCAAAGTTCATTAACTGATACAGTAAGTGGTCCTTATGTTTTTTGAATTGCGTCTGAGCAGACTGATATAGGACAACGTCAATACTCCGTTACTGCTCTGAATGCATACGTACAGAAGAAATAATTTTCCTTTCTATCGCTGAGGCACGTTATTGATTTTTCATGTCTTTAATGAACGACTTTGCGAATGAAAGCTTCCTGTTGGGTCATTTGTGAGAAGATAAATATAACTTGTTAAAAGTAGTTCTGGACTCGATGCGTATGCGAGTTCTAATGCGTAGATTGCGTTTAGATCAAACATCTGGTATGTAAATGGTACGAATGTACCGAGATCTAAACTTGTGACAAGAAACCAATTGCAAAAATATAACTGAGTTTTGGTTTGAAAATGAGATTGTCACGATATTTCCTGGGGATCATTTTCCACAAAATTCTGACTGTTATTTTTACTTTAATGCGCTTTTACACATGCTATCCTCCGAGACGTGGTTATTATTATTTTATTGCGTCGGTAACCGGCGCCAGATTGTAAACTCTTGCAAATTTTGGCAGTTTCGTGTGGGTGCTCAATAGCAGGTTTTGTATCTTCATTTACTGGAATACTCTGCGAATTACGAGAACCTCGTAACTTATTTAGCATCGATCGATGTTTGATTAGTAAAAGCATGTGTACTTTTATCGCCAGGTTAACACAAATTGCAATGATGAAGTAGACTAAGTAGTTTCAACTATTGCATTATGTTAGAAAACTTTCCTTTGGTTTTGTTCTTCATGGAAATTTATCATGATCTGATCAGCATACGTTGGTATGTTTTTATTATGTTGTAACTGTAACCAGGGTTATGAACAGATAACAGTTGTGGTGCATCTCCAGCATAAGCGTGCTTTTCCACCAGAGATGTGCTATGCTACATTGCTATGGATGCGTTTGATATCCACCAATCATACCTATTCATTGGTGCACATAGCTTAGCACTGGTGGAAACGGATTCAACTAAGCTATGTTTTTATACGGAAGGATGCGTGCTCTGGATGGGAGCGAGTGGTGTAGCTATGTGTAGAGCAGAGTACTCCCCGTGCCTTACCTACTAACTTTACATCGCATAGCTCGAGTTGAGCATCATCCTCGCACAGCTACCTCACAGCGGCGCATCTTATAGCACATCTTACTCGCTCCGTTACACAGCTTAGCATTAGTGGAAATGGTCGCACAGTTTCGTAGCTTAGCTTTCAGATTCTCGCAGCATAGCTTCATAATAGCACATCTCAGGTGGAAAAGCAGCCACACGAACAACGCGCTGACATACGAATATACGATATGATGACTTTATTTTCTAGGAAATCGTTTTATGGTTTGTGGGCAATTTCAACTCACACGCTGCTTTGCTTAGTTCTCACGGGTTCATTCCCATATTATATGGATTGTGCTGTCGGATGTTTGTAATCATTTTGTCAGCTTCATTTTGCAGTTCAAAATGTCTGCCATCTAGTTGGAGTTTTAAAGATGTCTATTAAAACAATATCTAAGACACTCTTAATTCTAGGAGAACCGCATGAGAAAATCACTAAACATATTTTTATTGACGAACTCACAAACTAGCAAGTTTGAAGTAGGTACATAAATAACAATAGCTTATTGTTGATCATATGCATTGTTTGATGAATAACAATCACCTAAGTGGCTGCAGTCCTGTTATACATACTGTATGCATTTTTGTTATTGGGTTACATCGGTCACCGGAACAAACAGTAGCTTTTCCGTCCTAATCACTATATTGTAATGTTATGTTACAGGGGTCAAATGGGGTTCGTTTACACGGCCCGGTAGTGGTCGAACAGGTACCTCCAGACGGGCTCCCGTGGCGAGACAATGCCGTCCCCTGCTGTTCCGGCTAGGTCGGGTATCCCTCGCGTCGATGTGTGCGACCTCTGTTTACAGATACGGCACACAGCGGCCTGCTGCGCAACATTGATTCGTGGTTCGCGCTTCGCCCGCTATCGTCTCTCAGTCACTAGTGCGCAACGCCAAGAGAAACAAGTGTTCGCGCTGCTCAGCGCTACTTTTATTTTTGTGTTAATTTTTTTGTGCAAGTCTACGCTTCAACAAAGAAAACCTGTTTTAAATTGCCCATGTATACTTTGGTGAACACGAAAGAGTAGAGAATCATTTCTAAACTGTTACATCGCTTGGCTCTCTACCTAGTTCGGTTCCTGTGTGTTGAGTAATATTCTGTGTCAGTTGTAGTGGTTGTGCTTGTGATAGAGTCGGACAATTTCATCGCGAACGTGTTCCAAATTGGGATTTCACCACGAGCGGGCTCAAGGAAGTTTATAGTCAAGTGAGTTAATGACGACATACACGCGACTTAAACTGTGATTTAATTTGTCGATTGTGTTTTTTTGACTTTCTTTTTCTTGTTGTGTTTCCACCCGCCTGTTTTACAAGTTGATTTATTCTGAATTAGTAATACGGATTGAAACTGGTTTGGATATATCTGGAGACGCTGTGTGATCCAGTTCTCTTGAAAAAGTTATTGAGGGATCGCTGGACTGTGTTGTTTTATTGGTTGTACAAGCAGAAGAACGAGTGATGCGTGGTATCGCGTGACGACACCGTACCGTGTCGCGCCACCACCACGTACAACGTCACTGTCCCACTACACGCTCTAGAGCGCAACTTATCTCGAATGGTGACGGTGTGCTAGTAAACGAATCAATTTGTTTCATGGTTAAAATTACACTTTT
The DNA here is from genome assembly GCA_963669345.1 of Gortyna flavago. Lineage (NCBI taxonomy): Eukaryota > Metazoa > Arthropoda > Insecta > Lepidoptera > Noctuidae > Gortyna > Gortyna flavago. Next base: position 5,215,289 of record OY770139.1, read on the forward strand.
AAATTTTAATATGATTCTGTACATAGAGTCGATAAATCTACTCACAATAATACGATTTCGACTGCTATCGAATCAAATGTTTGTTGTACTCATAATATAACTACAGAAATCAATGAACGCTTGATGAGTAAACAGACACTGCACAACACTGTAGGAAACGGACGTGTGTATTGATTTAAATCTGCACTTGATTTAGATGTTTCCGCTCTGTTATAGACTAATTTTTGTTTGGTTGCCATATAAATTACTACTTACATGTAAAATCAAGCTAATCCTTATGTCCATAATGTAGTTACTTATTCAAGTTTACTCCAGCAAATATTTGCTATTTCGGTTCAAATTAGAATAACGTGTTATGTTAACATGTTATTTAAGAATTTTAACATAGTTTCTTTTCAAATACAAATATTGTTTTCTTTAAATAAAAGATTACTATTACTTTATTCAAAATTGTCTATATAATCTGGACAGACAAGAAAAGTAAAGAATGCGTTTAATATCTTGTTGGAAATTTTAAATAATCACCGGAGATTAGTGGATTGGTCCTTCTGAAGACAAACAAAAATAAAGTTTAACCTAATATTAATGATGTCGTACCTACAAGACGGAAGACTTAATTTGAGAAGTGTTATTCATTATAGGTGATGGGTTGCCAAATTGTACCACTGTGTTGTAATATTGATATAATGTAATTGTATCTATGGATCTAGATATCGGAATTATTTTTTTGAATTTTTTTATTTATGCCTAGTGTGGTATGTTTTGGCATCAACAGTAGCTACATCATGACAAAGTAGAACTATCTGTTGGTTTAGACTCACCTGATTTCTGCTACCTGGTATATGGTCTACGAGTGTAGTGCCTCAACATTAACAGCACCTGGAAAGGAGATGTTTCAAAATGGGCCAGGTCTATGTACAGTAACTCAAAAAAAAGAGAAATATCCATAGAATTCAGGAAAAATACAGATAATTCAATTAAATGTATACTGTTCTGGTAGTGAATTGATATATATCAATTATTTTTATCGACTTTCAACATGGCGTCTCACCGATTTAGTTACTCTGTGCTTAAAAACAAGGACAATTAACCATTGATCATAGAAATAGAACTGTTAGCTGTCACAAAAGTGTCACTTCACTTTCGTGTTGTCGTCGGTCGTGATTGTGTTCGTTTTGTTTTGAGTTTCTGGAGTTCTTTTTAACAGCCTCGCTTTCGTTTTTTGGATTTATTACCGTTTCTTTCCTATCTGTTTACCTGGCTTTCGTTTTTGGATTGTTACCCGGCTTGTGTTGTAAGGACTTCGACTTTCTTGTGTGGTTTCCTCCACAGAAATAAACATGTCAAACGTCATTAATCAATCAAAATGACAGTTTACCGCCATGACGGGTTTTTGTTGTGTGTTGCAATTTCAAGTGTAATTTCTTGTGTTTACCAGCAAAACAAGCCATTTTAAAGTAATTGGACAGTTGAGAACTGTTTTAAATGAATTTTTCTATTTTTTTGTATAGTGTACAAGGACCTGGCCCAGGCTCCATACATTTTGAAACATCTCCTTTATAAACCTTTAGATATTGACTAACTCTAATGCCCCCTGTGGTTTGAAGTAGTGCCCTGACATTAACAGTGTAAAGAACTCATGACATATTGACTATGACATATCTGTTTGGTTTCTACTAGCCCCTTTATGACCCTTGTGGTTTTGAAGTAGTGCCTAGCTTGTCAATAGCAGTAGCAATTTTGCCCCGTGTCATTTAAAATAGTGCAATAATCACAGCTGCATCTACAATTCAGTTAGAGTTAAATTGCTTATTAGTCTATTAGGCTAGAGTGTAATCAATTACTAAGAACTTTAGTTCTTATTAATAAAGAAAAAAAAAACGATTCTGCATTATCTTTGGACTCTTATTTTTCATCAATGTCCCCTTAACATGTAAAAAACTGACCATGAACTTTCGTAATAAGCCAGATGCTGTTTAGAAGAAAAAAAAAAACATGACATAAGTATGTAATCAACATTATAAATTATAAATTGCCATCATTGCCATAAAGGTTTCACAAGGCCGACGCTTACGTAAAATCGTTTGCTCATCTCACTGTGACCTGTCAGTGTATGTGTTAAATATTACGTTTAATATGAACCTTTGTTATGGGTTTTTGTTTTTATACATTTTATTCGTTTTTAGACCTGAAACTGCTTCCACAGTTTTAGAGTTACAAGTTACAAGTTTCGGGAGAATAGTAGATACAATTCGTTCAATTAGCTCTCCATTATTATCTCAAAAAGTATATGTAACATGTGAGATGGTACTACCTACTTACGTCTGCTGCATTAGCGTTGAAGACTCATTATTCACATTTTTTCATTATCTGTCATTGAATTTTCGTACAAGGTTAATTTGTCAGTTAGAAATAAAGCTGCCAAACTTGTAGAACCAGTTGAACATTGTATAGAGTACATAGAATGCGCGCCCCGCCTCCCGTCGATGGTCTTTGATTTATTAGTAAATCCCTTTGTCTGCTCTAATACGCCTTTACTACTACTCGAGCAGACTCGTCGAAAGTGTAAGGTCTTGTGTTGCTGTATGTAGTGCTAGGTTTGCATTGATGGCATACAGTGAAAGTGTCGATGCGAGCTCTACCTGCGCCGGCGCGGCGCAGCACTCGGCTTCGTCGTGTGTCGTAAGGCTGCGTGCTCCGAGGGGCTCTAGAAAGCTTTGTGGAATTTTCCATCGAAACAACAGCCTGCTGCTTTGTTCCGTTTCGGTTTCGTAACAAAGTCTACCGCACTGACACTGACTATTGCATTATTGTTTCCTGCTTGTACTAAGTATGATAATTTTTATTGAACTTCCCAAGTGCAATTTGATCATTAAGTTTATAAACAAGCGGAAACTGTGTCATGTTTAGAATAACAAACTTTATCAACCCGTCCCGCTTTCATCATCGTCAATCGTGAATCGTGATTTGGTTGTTATTTTGAGGAGATACTACTGTCTTAGAATGTCCGGAGTATCAATCAATCACGGTGTAGAAGCGTATCGTTGAAGTAATTAAAGCTGGCACGCTGGGTGCAGTTGGCGTGGCACAGTGCACCAGGCGCGTGGTGGCCCACGTGACGACTCGATGTAATCGCACTGAACCACTCACGTCCACCAATTTACGAACAATCAGCGGTACATCTACTTATTGTACTAATGGTTATAGTTAATTGGGTGTGGGAATGCAAAATTATTCAACATTAACAACCAAGATCAAGTACATACATAGGTATTACAGATGTAAACCACCTGCAGAGCATTATGTAATCGTTTGTTTGTTAGTGGTACAAACAGTTTTTGTCGCTATAGTCAGGTCAAGCTCAAGGCACACGATACACTTATACCTCGCGTAGGCGCACACGTGAAATGTTTTTTTCTAGTGGCAAAGAGAAAGAGAAGCGTCTATTTCTTTCGCGCTTTTTATGTATATATACGCTAATTTATTGCGTAACCGAACGAAAATTATCTATATGTGCCGAGGTCGAGTCCGCAGTTCACATAGATTTCATTCATAAGGTAGCTAGTGGCTACTCCATACTATTGTGACAAATTAAAAACAAATTTCATTGAATGAAAATGATGAGTCAGTCGTTTGGCTCGATTGGCGTGTTTTCATTCAAACCAACATCATCGTCCCGATCCTCGCCAAGTATGACGATGATGGATGGGCCTTCTTTAACGTCGTTTTACAGCTCTATTCTTGAAGCAAAAACATTTCACAATAGAAATAAGTAAAAGCAAGATCTATCTTGTTTACGATACCGTAAATATTATAAACATGTTTGTGAACGATGCAATGTGCTGAAAGACAAACTACGCTCAAAAATCTTTTCATAGCTTACTGATAACTTTAGTACCTCAGAATCTGTTTACAAAGTGCTCGCAAAGTGGGAGCTCTATTAAAAATAATATGGGATGTGCAGAAAATCAATGAGGCTAAATGTGGACTGTCTGTGAGAGTACTTGAGCTGCTCGCTCTGACAGAATCAATAATGCTTCATTCCGGTACCTAAATGCTATTAATATCATCTAACGGATATGAATATTGGTCGCATTTATCAACGTATACTGGGAATCTGAGCCCTGTGTCTTCCTACACATGATTAACTTCTTTAGCATCATGTAGAGCGACATGTTGTGAGTTTAATGTTCCCTATTGATGATCATTGGCGTTGGATAGCAACAGATACACAATTACACATAATAATCTAGAATGACTGTTGGCAAATGTCTGTTGTGGAGCACTTTGTCGCATTCCATTATCTCGTGATCACATTCAAATATACATAATTATATCCATCGTTTTTTAGATCTTCATTATTCTGAATTTCTAGCCACTTATTAAGTTCAATGTCTTTACCTACTTTTAATATTAACTTTCTTCATTAAGATTTTATTGCAAATTCTGAGGTAGTTTACAAGCTATAAACACTTCAATTTCTTTAAATTCTTCAGAGCAGAAATAATTTTGAACATTGTTTTGAAGTTAAGTATATGGCATTTGTTGAGCGTCTATCTAGAATCGAAAACACGATGTGTAGCCGCATACTGGCGCAACCTAGTGACCTAAATTTGCCAGTGCAAGTACATAGCGGCCCCTTACTTTCTAGGTTATCCCGGTTCCTTGCTGTCATTACTGCTAAATTAAATAAGCACTAACGAGTTAATCTGATTTAAATAATTTTCTCAAAACGAACTAAGATGCTACTCTAGCGTTGTTAATGCATAAGCAATGCTATTACACAACTAAGTAAAGTTCAGTCATTTAAGTCGGTAGGAATACAATGTTTGAATTAAACTCGAATAAATTGGGGCCTCTGAATAATGTTGTCAACCCGCAAGGAGATAAGTATCAACAATATATACAGAAATATACGGCTGGATGCCCAGAATTCTTGAATTCTTGCAGCGTTTGTTCACGTCGGGGTCGTTGTATCACGTTCTTGAGATAAGTACCCAAAATTCTTAACATTTTGATAAACAATAGGTAAATTTAACAATACACTCAACCTTGAAGAGTAGCTGTTATCAACGATGACCGAATCTTTCGACACCTATATTGGTAAAAATATTTTTGAGTACCTAAACCTGTTTGCTGTTCTCATAGAATTTCAAGAAGAATATTTTCATATAAATATGTTGATATTTCAAATGTTGTCATTCTACTTGGAGGGAATTCGTTCAGACAAAAGTTGACTTCGTTTAATGCTTCATTTGATTTAATTACTGAATTATCCTACTTTGAGTACCTATCCAAAAAACTTCGTGAATTGGCTGTTGACTTCTTCCTTGTTCCTTAATTAAAGTTCTTTGGTAAATGAGATTACATTTTTCACTGTAGCATTGTCATCGTTTTTTCATAAACCGTTACCGGCAGAAGTACTTATCCTGGTTGTGAATTAACAGGCCGTGTTATTAGATCGGTCGGACAACAGACGCTTGCGCATAACGTTCTATTCCCATTAGCGTTACGTAATAACCAGTAATAGTTATAATAACTGTTGCTCCGGTTGTCTGTGGTCTAGGTACTACTACTCGTGTTAACTATGTCGAAACAACGGCTCCTCGTTTTCTCAAAACCGGTCCCATCCGGTTCTCAGCATACATGACCTTATTGTCTTACGTTTACAAACATTCGCTTTTCGTCACATTTAATATTCTATCGAGCTTCGAGCATGCGTAGCGTTGACACGCTAAAGGATCCTATACTGTACATACGTGTATAATATTCCTCTTATCAAGAGTTTGAAGGTCTCGTCGATAATAATGTAGGCGTGGACAAATAATTCAGGTCTCGTACCTAAATCTGTTCCTATTTTCAAATGTAGAGCTACAGCTACCTATAATAATTACGTAAGAAAGACTCCATGTTAGATTATTTCGGTTCAGAGTTCTGGCAAACTATCGCTGTTGTTTGGAACCATATGATTTTATGACGTGTATTTTTTCGGTACTGTCTCTATTTCAGTATTTCCCGGAGATGTGACGTGTTGTCGCCGTAGTGGAGGTGGTTCGTCGACGAACCTCGGACTATCGGAGAGGCGGGGCGTGCGCGTCATACAAATATACCCGAGAACAGATGCGCCGCGGTTTCGCTTCTAATTTGGTGACGCCGCGGGCGGCCGCGCTGGCAAGCTTCTGTCGCGCTACGCAATCTCGACGACGCACTGTGACAGCGAGTATCGAAAGAAGTCACGCTACCAGTGCGTCATAATAAACACACATCGATGAAATAAACAAAGAATATGGTAAACACATCAATGTTTACATTGAACAAGAACCAGAAAAAACACGCGTGCTCAAGAGCAGATATTGTGTATTTTTGTTTAACAAAATTAAAGAGGCAACAGACATAACAAACGCATTTATAACAGGTATCTGGAGGTCAAGCGCCTATGCGCACATTGTTGAAATCTCTGGATTGCTTTGTCGTGCCCTTAACACACAAAGCGTGCCAGCCACGAGTGAGAGGATAAAATAAAAGATAATAAGCTGTCGGGCTGCCCGGGCCGTGCCGACTAGTTTAATTTACTGATTGTAACTAGTCGTGGCCACTTGCATCTCGCACTGCCACAAACTGTTTCTTGTTCCTGTCTCACTCTCAATGAATGAAACAATCGTTTTGAACTTTATGAACTCCTCGTCTATCAGTAGGTACACTCGGTCTTATAATTAAGTTGGAGGGGTCTTAGTGGTCTTAAAATTTTATCCACCGCTCTTGTTGCAAAATAAGCGCTATTATGAGCTAAGCATGTGAGGGTTTCGTAGCTAACAAATGATTGAGGTCAGTTAAATTAAGATGTTTGCAGTGGTCACGATCTCTGTCTGTGAAGGATTTCAGTTCGTCAAAGATAATATTATTATAACAAGCTTGTATTTAACCACTGCAGCTGCAGGGCAAACGCCTCATTAGCCTTAGGGTAAACGAAAACGAGCAATCGGACACAACCAGCAGTAGCTGTCGCCTCTTGCTGCGGTGGTGAGTACTACTGAGCTGGTGGCCGCCACCGGCCACACGTTTGCGACGAACCAATACAAAACGTATGAAAAAGCACGTGAACTGCTTGTTACTGGGCTACCGGTGGCTCATTTACGCCTAGCCTTAGATAGTCTCCTTCACATCTTCAAAGATGTTGAAGGTGTTGTGCTAGATTTGTGTTGTACAATTTGTGTTGAATTGTTTAATGCACAGAATGAACAGTACATTATTCAATAGGTACCTACATTATCATAAGATTATCATATTGAGGGAATACACTGTCTCATCTCTATTCAGGTCTGGACGTAACAAGCACACAATGTCGCAATTATTTTTTGAATATTATGGAAATGTTTCATGTTACTTACGTAATTAATTAGGAAATCATTACAGTTGTATCGCGTGAATGGCGCGTGATTGGTTACAGACTTCCAAACTAAATTGTAATTGAATATTATTTAGGCCGTTAGTTGAACGGCCGCCGTTTAGTTAAAAGGCTAGGCAGTTAACTGAACGGCTAATTTAACCAGTTGGCTGCGACATATATAAAATTCCAAGTCCTGACTGACTGATATATCAACGCACAGCCTAAACCACTGGTCCTAGAAACATGAAATTTGGAGGGTGTGTTCTTTGTGAAGAGTAGGTATCCACTAAGAAAGGGTTTTTCGAAATTCCACCCCTAAGAGGGTGAAACTTCACGAGAACGAAGTCGCGGGCAGAAGCTAGTTCCAAGATAACGGCATAGAAAATATGATTAGTTACGTAACATCGACCATAAGGTCAATATTAGCCACTCGTGTCATTTAATAACTTTTTTGTATGTTTTGTGGTCAGGGACTTCCGCTGAAAGGGGAATGCCCCACATAACCTCATGGTTGCACACATTTATTGTCCAGTGCGTTACAGTCATGTTTACCGCACTAGAACCTATCCACATACGGTCATTTTCTGCCTTGGCCCCGTTCGTAGACGTAGTTGCCTAGTCGGTCACGTAGACGCTTGGGAAATACTGAATCCTGAAATCTTTAGCCACGTACTTTTTAGTTGGCCCAATCTCATCTTATTGTAACTCAGCCTGATTTTGCATTAGCAGAGCTAGAAGCTACAGCTGAAGCTACTTTTGCCTTTGGCTCTTTCCAACAATATCAGCTTGTTTGCTACAATATCTTATTCATAAGTAGTGTTTGTTGTTAAGGTGGACAGCGGCGGCGGTGGCTCGGCCGAAGTGATGGTGTACTCTCTCGGCTGGGGCATGGGGGAGCCGGAGCGGCGCGGCGCGGACCGCAAGCGCGGCCAGCCGGCGCCCGTTAGCGTGGTACACACGCCGCTCTCGCCTGACGAAGGACATGAGGTGGACGTGCTGCCCCTACACAATCAGGTACTGTTCTACACAATCTTATGATAAAGAGACGCTTTTAGCTGCGTCTCATAGGATCCGGAGTATAGCAAGATGCGGAACAAGGACATTGAAGCACTTAACTAAAAGGAAGCAGTTAATGTTTAATATATTAGTCTGCGGAAATCCGGACGGATATAGAATCACCGTGCACCGCTTTGTACAAGCAAGAACCTCCGTACAGCTACGTCGTAGCCGCGTAGCGCTTTCGTAGCACTCACAGTGGGATGCTGACAAGTTTGATGTCTATTCTACAATGTTTTGATCACCATCTGAGCTTTATTTTTGTAATTTTCCCTTACATTTTTCTCTACTTTGATTTTTGGCAATTATTGCAACTCAGTATTCTACGGCTACGGCATCAATTTTATGGTACTACTAGCTGCCGCCCGCGGCTTCGCCCGCGAGGTATGTCGATAAAAACTATCCTAAGTCCGATTTAAGAAATTAGCAGGAAAGTGTGCCTCACGGCTGCACCAAAAAGGCCCGATGGTATTAACTTGTATGTTCCATCTGTAATACTTAGGAAATTCTTTGGAACATCTATTACCTCGCTTGTTTTTCACAGGAGCTTCTAGATAATAAGTATATTAATAATGATAAACTACTGCGAACTGTCGAAGGGTTACCGTATGATTGATGATGCTCTCTAAAATACTATAGGATAGAATTGTTCACTTAATGCAAACTTTCCTTTCTAGGAAGCCATTCATTATGTTAGAAGTTTTCTTACTCTCTAATAGACATCATAACAATTTTATGACCTAAAGAAGTTTAGATGACACCAACATTTATTTAGTTCTGTTTATAACAGTCTGTAGCACCATCAACTATAATAATCGTTTGTTATGATAAAGCCCAAAATAGACGGGAACAAACGCCTAAAGTATTCACTAAACAGTATTATCTTCAGAATTCATTATTGACTCAAACTTTGTTTATCTTGGGCTAAGTCTGAACCACACAAACTCCATTTATGTTCAGTTATATTTAACTTTTGCTCGCAAGCACAGTTCAAGTGCGGTTATAACATTAAACCTTAAACTTATAAATAGAAGCTTTAGCACTTTCAAGTAATTGTATACTTATCGAGATGTGAAGGAGTTTATTATCAACAATAATAAAGTACTTATTGTTTGCCAAAAACCAACTGAACTTTCGATTTGGTTACTACGTTCATTCTAAAGGGTAACTTTAGCTTTATTAGTAGAGTGATATCAGCTAGGCAGCCAGAGTTAAATAATAATTTAATCGATGTCGGGTCTTGGGTCCATAATCCCCAAAAAGGTATCGTACACAAATACTCCGACGATAACGGTATAACTCTCAGAGCTTTTAGAAGGAGAGTGTTTTTTCTAAGAATTGTCTCGAATTGAGAACTTCATAATACAAAGTTGCGGTCGTTTCTGGAGTAATGAGGTGATATCATTAATAGTGATCATTATATCGTGGTGTGAAGTGCAGTGTGCACTGTCCGGAACGTGGCGGAACCGCGGAACGGTATTAGCAAGGAGTATTCATTACTCACGTGTCTATGGCGGCAGGCTGCCTGCCGAGCACTCACTGTTCTACCATTGTCTTTGAATTTATGGTCTGCTTATATTAGTTTTGCATAAACTTTTAAGATTCATGTATTTGGACTGGCAGGTCTACAAGGTTCACAGTTGCCATGTAACGAATCTGCGTTCTAAATTCGCGAATGGTTAAGCGGTATTAGCCTTTTTTACCTTGTTGCTTATATGCAAACCAGAATGTGCATGATGCAACGACCCGATGACCGCTAATGTGGTCTGCTTATAATCGTCTAGACAGGTATCACGTATGCGCACGAATTATAATGGTAGTACCTACGTTATTGTGCGGGGCGGCCCGGGCGGGTGGGTGCCCGCCGCGCCCAGGTGCTGCGCTGAGCCCCGGCGGGTCAATGGCATCACCCGCCATTCTTTTTACACTATTTCTCACTCGTAAGTAATTCGATCGAATGCATACTGTACAGACTGCAACTTGCACGTGTGATCACCGCGACACCATTTTGGCGCCCACGTTTTATACTCAGTATTGTGTATTTGTGAATAAAAATATTTATGACAAAAAAATATACCCAAATTGAATCGTTATCAGATAAAGACACATTCAACTCTGGTGACGGTGACATGTACGTAAATACATCGATCAAAATGACTCAGACAATGTACTTATACAAGGTTGTCAATGTTTAGGTGACAGCAGCGGTTCGGTAATGTAGATACTTAATGATAAATGGAACTGTTAAGTATGGTAATCAATTGCATTGTAAGTATGTAATTACCTACATACACATTGTAAAACCTTATTAATACTTCAAGGTAAAGAGATACAGAACCGGTCTTCATTTAAAATATAAGTACTCAACAATTTTCATCTTTTAACATGGCCATGACAATGAAGATAGCTCTGCAGTTGTGTGTCGATTAAATTTAAACCAGTATGCAGCACCCTCATTGCGTAACATTATCAACCTCAATTTGAATAATTTTGCATTGCTTTATATGTTCGAAAAAATTGTCTGCTGAACAAAGTAAATAAAGCAATGAATGTTGTTGAACTGTCAAACTGAATGCCATTGCTGCTGATAGTGTGTTACGCAATTAGGGTAGGGAGGGGGAATGGCGTTCACTTAAGGAAAATACGCGGTATTTTTCAAAATATTAATTTTACTTCAAACTTTTAAAACATAACATGTTCTTTAACTATTCAGGAATCAACATTTTAACACCAAACGTATTTATCTTTGGCTCATAAGTATTAAGAGACTATTTAAAAAAAAACAGGTTTGATCGCTATTGCCCCTGACTTTGGGTAATGCCGCTCAGGCTAAGGGGTAATGCCGCTCAAACATAATTTTGGAAAAATATCTAGTAAGATTCATTTTCATTACAGTACTAAGCATGAGATGAACCTTAAATAATTAAAGTAAAGTCTACAATCACAAATTTGCATCAAATATACCTATTTCTACGAGAGGTAAGCCTTTTTAGAATTAAAAAAATGTAGTAATAATCTTCAATACCAAATTAACTTCAATTATTATTATTAGAGGTAATCACAATAAGGAATAGTAAAATTCTATCGTTGGTTACATAAATCACAGATGTATCCATCTGCCGAAGCCTATCCAGAACATATAGCATGAGACGACAGTCCGCAGGTGGTACAGCGACACCACAACATCTCGTATTTTTTTCCAAATTCTTCGCAAATAATGCCTTTCTTGTAGTCTTCATCCACCCACATTCATTTTGTCATCACTGTTGAAGAGGAGATGTATGTCCTGAAATTACGGCCGTACTACAAGACTGCGTATCCCCGTGCAAGATGCTGGAGATTTTGGTTTAGACATCCCTTCTTCGACCGCAGTTTTAACAGATTGAAGGGCTTCTTCGCCCCAAGCCGCTTTAGTGGTGATTCGTGGACGATTTTTGGACATGTCTATAAGAAAAATAACAATAAGTGATTAAGGGGTAATGGCGCTCAGGTGAACGGTATAACCCCAAACGGTCGTTTTGTATTTAACTTGAAATTTATAAACATTCATGTACAATATTGTTCAAAATTGGTTACATTATCATAAAATAGAATAGTTTTATACTCAGAAAAGTGATATCAATTATTAAATAGCATCAAAAACCTGAACTTACCGGCGAAAAGACCGAATCGAAAATTAGATCAGTCCGGCCGTATACGGAGAAACACACTTCACGATCACGTGCCGCGAGCTGACTGCCCATACGCGTCGTTACCTGTTAGAGGTCCCCAACCCCCGCGCTTTACACGCCGCGGCTTGTTTCTATGTTTCATTTTGACAAAGTTACAGAGGTGAGCGCCATTACCCAGTGAGCGCTATTCCCCCTGCCTACCCTACTCCGCAGTAAAAAAAGCGGTGCTTCTGACATAGATAGTAAACACACTATGTGCGTGCAGTAGTGACTCTATGCAGTTTTCACTAATTGAATTATTAATTGTTATCGTTTGTATGCAGGTGGGGGGCCACACCAGACTGCTGGTGCTAAACGACAGTACCGTCATCAAGCCGCTCAATATTCGCGAGTTGCATTTCTACCAAAACATTCCTGAAGACATTCAGAACTTCGTACCCAGATACAAAGGTGAGCATCAAACTCCTTTGCCGCCTGGCACACGATTCAATATGGCCGCCCAGTACGCTTTTACGATTCGCTGAATGCATCATGTTCATTCATTGCATCTTACATTATTTTCTTTAATTATAATGATTTTATCCGTTTTTGTTGTTTACATATCAAATTGTGTTGTTTAATGTGTTTGCATTTAAAGCACCAAGGAAGTTATTGATTTAATTGAAACAATACAATTATTAAATATATCTGTAATCTGTTTTCCACAGCCTTGTGACTATCATGTTTACGAAACATGGGCGGTGTTGAATTGGCGGCTGTTATATCAATAGTTTCGAAAGGGTAAAATACGTGTTCGCCATTGTTTTTGATCGATATCTATGTTTATTAATTATTTTTTATCTCTTGCGTCATTTGGTACTTAAGACTATCTAATGTAATCGTAATTCGATTCATAAAGCTGTGAAATATGTGTTTACAAGATTAGACAACAGATATTGACTTTCCTTATTGCTTGATGATCGTAACCATCATTTTCAAAGTGAGTTATGGGTATGAGAGAGAAGCATGTATGTCGAATAATGCAAACCCGCCGACCGCAATATTATACAATTTAACTATCCACATTATCGTTTCCTTTGTTACAATTATTTATGGCATATAGCTATTATTGATATTTACTTTAATTGCTAATGTGTCTTAATATAACTATACTCATGCAAACTATAAAGCAGGCTCTTAGGTAAGTATTACTATAATATCTTATGAACGAAGAAGTGATGATTTTGTAAATGATAAAAAAAAAGTTAAATACTGTGTACCTCTTTGAAACTTGTGCTTATTTTTAAGATACTGTGGATAACTGATAGATAAGAACATGTACTAAAAATCAACAAAGTAAGTACCTGGTATTCTATGCCAGCACCAGACCACGTGTATAATTATAACAATACCACAGCTGATACCCGACTTATTATAAACTAAGCCGTCGGTGCACGATATGGCAATATCATTGTGTTATATTTTGATCAACATTGTTGAAACGGAACTTAGTAACCTTAGCTGGTTCAACACATATTGCTCACATTGTGCATCCAATACATTTGAACTTTTTACTTATGTTACTGTTATTGCTTTTCAATTTTAATATCCGAGAATTGTATAGTGTAGCTAAATGTGAAGAGATAATGTGAAACCGTAATAGTTATTTGTGTATTTTCTTTTTCTTTCATTTTATTTTGCTGAATAGAGAAACTTCTGGTCAACCTTGTGACTTGACCTTAGTGTATGTAACACAGAATATTGAGCATAACTATAACCGTCAAACGGGGTGAATAGGGATGCAGGGGTGAATCGGGACAAAACTTTAAAAGGGATTTTATCTTTAAAATAATATAGTTTGTTGCCAAGAAGGACCCTAATGTGTTTACTGTAATTTAATTAACGATTACATGCCCTTACTGGCAACAAACTATGTTAATTCAACGTTAAAATCCATTTTAAAGTTTCTTCCCGATTCACCCCTGCATCCCTATTCACCCCGTTTGTAGGTATTCACATTTCATGCAGTGATTAATGCTCTGTTTGGTTTGTTGTTGTATTTGTTAGTTGCACTAGTAGACGTGAGAATACCTTGTAACAACAAGTAAAAGTTCAATGTATGTAAGCGAACGCCGGTGGGTCGGGCCGGTGTGGCTTGAGGTCGATGGCGGCGGGTTTGAGTGCGAGCGCGCGCGCGACTGCGGGAGCGGGAAGCCTGGGGTCAGGAACACAATATTAGTTTCCTTGTTGTCGCAAGGGCTGCGGCGCTGCGGCGGGCGGAGCGACGCCGGCGGCGCACCACACTACCGCCCCTAATAGCGCCCTAGCGGTAATTTTACATTTTGGGTTTGTAAACCTTTACTTAAAAACTACACCCACATCATACTTTTACATACACGCATACACATCTACATGCATTATCTACTTACAACGATATAAATTGTTTAATCACATACACGTTTTCCTATTCAGTTACACGTTACACGAGACACGATACAAAAGATATACAAACCCTGTTTAAAAACAAAGTAACTTATCACTTCCTCATCAAATAACGCTGCCAACTTGCACTATAGTAAGTTAATATTGAATTTACGAACGTAGATAGTGGATAAAGTAACTCATTCAGTGTCCCAAAGACGAACCAGTGTCACACTGGCCAGCTCCGGGTCGGAACCCGACTGGGCATGCTGAGTTTTCAAATCTATCGTTGTACAAACTTCATCCATTTACTATACGACAGTGAATAGTATGATCTTTTTGATTTTTAGTTAACGACCCTTGTTTTTGAATTATTCTATTGGAAGCAAACTAAATGTTTGTTGAGATCAATGTTTATAATAGTTGTGTGTGCGTGTGTGCTAGCGGACACTAGTATTGATGGCGAGGCTGTTTGTTTCAGGCGTGATGCAGGCGTCAAACTCGGGAGGGCCCAAATTGGACAAGCGGTACTCTCCTTGTTTCCGAGACGAGAACGGGCGCAAGGCGTCGCTGGGCGGCAAGCGCAAGCGCGACGACGTGTTCAAGTGCGTATCCGCGCGACACGCGGCCGACAGACCTCCTCGACACTTGTCATGTGTCCTTTATCATATTTCAGAAGCTTTGACGTACGCCGGCCCGCCGCCGACGTCGCCATTAATTCATTCGATCGCATACTTACATGACTATCCCACTAACGCGTGAGTGATGCACAACCATTCACGCGGCGAGCCTCCGATGACTTGCGTCGTGGAGTCGTGGTAATGATATCTATAATTTGATTGAAATGTATCAATATAACAGATAACAATAAGTCTGTGTTTCATTAGCTCCTGTACTATATGTCAATCGTAGCTTGTCCCCGTGACGGAATTATACAACTTGCTTTTCTAATTACAGATTCAAAGTTCATCGAAATGGCAATGCAAGCGAGGTGCTTAAAAGCATTGCGCACATGGACAATTCAAACAAGCAGTGTAAGTGTCACTATATCTGTATTAAACCAATGTACTTATCTTTCTTAATCCAAAAATGAATTACCTAATATACTAACCGACAGTTATTGATGATGCAGATTTCCTGATGATGGAGAACATAACGTCTTCGTACCGGCGGCCGTGCGTGCTGGACCTGAAGATGGGCACGCGGCAACACGGCGACGACGCGTCGGCCGAGAAGCGCAGCAAGCAGATCGCTAAGTGCGCGGCCTCTACCTCCGCCACGCTCGGCGTGCGCCTGTGCGGCATGCAGGTGCGACATGGAAGACGTATCTCATCATCACGATCATCGTCATTGTCAGCTGGAAGGAGTCACATTAATCTGACAGCTGACGCTCATTTCATTCATTTATTGCAACGGGTGTAATTACCTGTCACAAAGTCGAAATCTATGCACATCTAGTTGTATCATTTTAAGTAATTTGCGAAAAAAATACAGAGATTTTGACCTTTAATATCTCCATAACCACTAGGTTTCCACATTTGGTGTAGTACAAAAACATAAGCGCAATGTCAGGAAGAATGTGTTATTATCGGCTTGGTGATTCATCTTTATACATCCTGTATAGTTTGCGTTTGACTGCCCCGTTGGTCTTGTGGTTGCAAGCGTGACTGCTGAGCGTCGGTCCTGGGTTCGATTCGTAGGTCGGGCAAAAGTTTTATTAGGTTTTCCATTTGAAAGTTGGGTTGGTTTGGCTGGGCCCATGTGGGGCCCAGTTGGGGTATTTAAGTTGGCGGTTTAATACCCCCGTGTCTCGGAAAGCACGTAAAGCCGTTGGTCCTGCGTCTGATCTCTCTCCGGTCGTGTAGGATTGCCGTCCCATCGGATTATGAAAGTAAAGGAACAGAGAGTGCACCTGTGTTTACGCACATTTGTGCACTATAATAATTATCTCCTGCGTACCTGGCTAATTCCATTGAGACTGGCCACAGTGACCGAAATCGGTGGGAACGCTATTATTATTATTGTTTGCGTGCTCGTGTACTTATTCAGATATTTGCATGTGCAGGTGTATGTTCCTGAGACGGGCGCATGCGTGCGGCGCGACAAGTACTGGGGCCGCGCGCTGTCGGAGAGCGGCCTGCGCGAGGCGCTGCGCGACTTCTTCGCGGCCGGCCCCGGCCTGCGCGCGCGCGTCGTGCGACACGTGCTGCGCGAGCTGGACGCGCTGCGCCGCGCCATCGCCAAGCAGACCAGCTATAGGTTCTACTCGTGGTTAGTACTCATCGACGATGTTGAGCCTCGATACACCTTTACGATACATCTTTCTTGCGTGATAAGTTTGATCGTAACTTTCAAAATAACCTTGTGATACATTTCCGATCACAGCTCACTACTGATAGTGTACGAGGGCGACGTGGCCACCGAACTGTCCGAGGAGGCGAGCGGCGTCACCAGCGAGTACGACGCCGACGCGTCCAGCAGCTCCGCCGAGATGGCACCCTCGCCCGGCAACTTCGACATGTCCACCCTGCACGACGAGATCTCCACCTCGGGCGAGCGCGAGCCGCGCGCCGGGCGCGAGCCCTTCCAGCCGCACTCCGAGGAGACCATGGGCGGCTACGAGGACGGCGAGCTGGCCGGCCACTCACCGCGCCGCCAGCCGCCCAGCCCCGACTCGGCCGACAGCTGGATGGCTTACTCGTCCACTAGCAGCGAGTCGTGGCGCGGCGAGCCGCCCGCGGCGCCGGCCGAGGCGCGCGGCAAGCGGGCGCGCACGCACGCGCCGCGCGAGCCGCGGCCCGCGCGCGCCGAGCGCGTGGATATCCGCATGATCGACTTCGCGCACACGGCCTTCGCCGGCGCCGACGCCGAGTCGCCGCTGGCCACAAACACGCCCCACCACGGGCCCGACTGCGGGTTCCTCACGGGCGTGGACAGCCTCAAGCGCCTGCTCACGGAGATCCTGCCGCCGCAGCCCTACAGTTAATGAGGCGCCGGCCGGGCCGCGGGGCCTCTTCATAGAAAAAACGTTAAAAATAACCTCCTTTCGGACGAAATTCTGAGAGAGCTGTGATCGCGTCGGACGCTTGACGTCGGAGCGGCGCCCTCGCGCGCGCTCCGCAGTGGAAATCTTTCGGAAGTACGTTTAGTTCGCCGATGGTGAGTTTCGATGTTGTTGAAATGTATATTAGATTTTAATGTAAAAACTATTTTCCTCAAAAATTTACCGTTCGACTGATGTAACTTTAAAAGTAGACAAATTACTAACAGGTCGCTGTGTATTTACATAAAAAGGATATAGGTACGCAGGGTATTTTCCATTTGTACGTTTCGTGGCTGCCAAAGCGCGATTTAAGTAACGATTTCTTTTTATGTAATTGCATAGTGATATCGCACTTAGTGAATGTTGGCGGTACAAACTATATTAATTTAATGTTTAAAACTATTATAATTTGATGTGGGACCCAGTAGGTATTCTTAAAACGTGTATTTATAAGTATTACTGTTAAGTTATTCCAGATTGACGTGCTTTGAGTTGTTCTCCTAGCGTAATGATTGATTTCTGAGTGCTTAATCAATGATTACCTTCAAATTGACATTAGACATTCCCTTCCCTGCCACTGCTGATGAGCGTGTTTCTATGTTGTAACAGTAATCTTACATGAAAGTGTGTGTCTGTCTCTACACTGTATACTATTTTCCATTTGAAGCTCACATTAGATTTGATGTTTACATGTAATAAATGATAATTGTATTCCGTGCTGGTTCAGGTACAGGTTTGAACTATTCAGCCCAGTCAGTGAAGCCAAAGTAATATAATACTTATACCTAGAACAGAAATGGTTTCCATAGTAGAAATATAAATTGATTAAAATTGGTGTTTAGAATTTAAATAGTCCATTAAGTGTTGATTCAAAGTTTGCAATGAGTTATTTAAATAATTTAAAGTTAATTGGATGTGTGACTTGTGTTTTTATATTCTAGATAATACTTAGTTAAAATGTAACATCTGTAATGTGTCCTTGCACATGTCACGTAGATGTGGCGCACATCTTTGGACAAAAGCAATGATATTTAGCCTAACAGTATTATAAAGTAGCTGCCTTAGTAGAGCACGACCATATCGATCGGTTGCGGTAGAAGAGACTACGTTTGTTTGTGGATGTGTTCTGCATGTGGAAATGTGTAATAGGGTGCCAGTTCGATGCAACTACGATGCCGGAGGTTGTAAATGAATCTAGAAATTAGTCTCCATGTGTAATGTTGCGATGAGTATTCAAAGTGGGTCAGTGTAATCGGCAAGTTTCGCGCACGGGCGATGCGTGTGTGCACTAGCCACACCAGCGTTAGCCAACATTCCTTCGTGCTGCATTCGTCATTGTTTGTCCTTTTATTATTTTTTTATTAGTGGGATAAATTTTTGAAAAGTACCTGGTTTAATTAGGATGCTAGGTTGTATTGCAAATTATCATTTATGTCTGTTATTTTAAATAACTGTATGACACTATTTTGTTAAATAAATTTTAGGTATTATTTGTTTGTTTCATTTGAAATGACTGATAAAAGTACCAAAACATTATCATCACGCCAGAAGGCCTATTCTCGTAATTTAGAACATTCAAAATCTAGTCGCAGTCTCATCTCGGCGACAAACAAATGTCAAAAACTTGTCAAAATGTAGGGAAATTGGCGTAGATAGAGTATAGTTCATTCTCTATCTACGGAAATGGGAGATATTTTTGACAGATTGAGACAGATTAGACTGTCAACCTGTGAATGTTCTTAAAATTACGAGAATTGCCATTCTGGTATTCCTCACGTCAAGTCTCAGCGTCAAGTTCACTGTTTGGCCCTGCGTCACTGGTCGACAGGTAGAAAACGCCTAGAACATAAAATCCGCCTCTATTGTTTAACTTGCATATCTCTAAACGCAGTCCGAAATGAGTTATTAAGAAGTAATTTTACTGCAGCTAATTAAAAGTCTTAGTATATGTAGTACTAGCATGGTATAGGCATGGAATTAGAATGTACTATATAGTACAGATCCAGGCACGATATATTTCTACATAATAAAAAAAAAATATTTCCCGCCATTTTGCCCGCTAGTGTTTACATTCTCTTTGATTTTGCCCATTCGATGAGATGCCGCCTATCTACAAAACTTCGACAGTTTTGAGTTTTGCAATTTTCAGTTTTCACACAATTTATATATTAAATTATTAATAAAACATGGAGGAAGTAAACGATGTACAAGCTTTGGAAAAAATATCTAGTGAAGTTGATGAATCTCAAGTAAAGGTCATTCTTTCGAGCCAATGCATCAAAGGTAAGACAAAAAGCAGTTGGTTTGCTTTTATATGTACTTATTTTGATCTGAAAAATCCAGTAACGGAACCAACATTATGTTTTGTGTGATTTTCCCAGGCTTTCAAAAGCTAGCCCTTAAGTAGAACTAGACTCACTTTGGGTTTTGAACTAAAATCAACATAAAAACGAGCTAACATGTCGTCAACACTCAACAGCTCTTGATTGGTTGTCTGGATAATCAACAGCCCTATCACATCATTTGAGATGAGTTTATTACGGACTCGTCGTTGATTTTCCTTTCAGAAACTATTAAATTTTTTCCTCTATGAACTAGGTGTTACTGTTACAAAATACCATGGACGTAATATATTTATATGGTGTGCATAATAAAGAGTATTCTATCTATCTATCTATCTATAAAATACCTAATAGGTACCTAGTCAAATAAATTATTATCTATATAAAAATTATTAATTTATTTGACTTGACGGATCGGTGGTCGCAGTCAGTATGTTGTTATTAGAGTCTGACCTTTATAATAATACCAGCCTATTACTGTCCCACTGCTGCAGGGCAAGGGCCTTCAGCCACTGAAGAGTGGCTCTTCTCATACAGAGAGGCATGAGCATTGATCATCACGCTCGCTCAAGACGGTTCGGCGATTTCCGACTTTTATTTACCTGACCTTTGCTATAGATAATTAGTCCTTATCAACTACTCCTTGGTAACGTTTTACGGTGCCTTTGGTGAGGGGTGGGCTGCAGGCCAAAATAAACTCGACACTGGTTTTAGCTCAAGCATTTTTGCTTGACAAGTTGAAGAAGCAGGCTGAACGACACAAAGAAACCTGTGGATTCATCAGCAGCGCTAATTTGAAACTTGAGGCAGACATTAAACAGGCTGAGCAAGAGATACACAGGTTGGTATGATAAGACATTTTTTAAAGGTTTTAACTCTTTGGGTAAGTATACGTAAATTGTAGGTGTAGTCATTGTTTGGCAAAACAAGTTTTTATTTTTCACGTTTTTTTTCACAATTTGTATTTACCCCACACAAATTCATATAACACTACTTGCTATGTAAATATCAGTGTCAGGAAGTTATTATAACATCATCAATATAAACTAAGTGGCAAAAATACGTATTAATGAAGTTAACTCAAAAACTACCCAATTTATGGGACCACCCCTGAGGTATACCCAGAAAAAAAATCCATTAGGTAATAAAATAATTTTTGAACGTAACATACATAGCTAGGTACAGACGCCAGCACATCAAGCTACCCTAGTCTGCAGTGGGAACACTATGCTATGCTTCTACAAGTACCTACTTATTTAAGGCGACTACATGACCTAAAACGCATGTCACTCAGGCGGGCTGGACAAATCTTCAAAATAACTCGCATTTAACTAGGTCAATAGGGCATTTTATGTGACGGCTAAACACCCTTATATCAGAATTTGTGACGCAACAGAATCTTAGATAATCGATCGAAAACGTGTCCAGCCATCTTGATAAACCACTTTTCGCTGGTCTCTCAATCTCGGTAACGGAAGTGATTTTGACGACATTTTGCTTATCAACGGGCGTCACATAAATTTGTGACAGGCATCGAGCTAAAAGTTTTGTGATACGTACAGCGGTTTAGTAGAAAAATGCAAAAATCTGTGTCCAGCCATCTTGATTTTACGTATAAAACTTTTGGCTGGCACTTCCGAATCTCAATAACGGGAGCGTTTTCGAATATGGTTCCTTTACTAACATTTAGTGACGCAATTTGTGACAGTAATAACGTTTGATTTATGGCGTCACATGTAAGGGTTTAAGAGAAATCAATAAAAACTTAATGTCCAGCCAACCTGAGCTCAAGCTGGCTGGACACATGTATCTCCGCTGCGTGATGATCTACGGCCTTCGAAATATGTTCAAATTTTTGTGACGGGGACGATAATGATTTACTGAATTTGTGACGGAGAAACTTTGAGTAGTTTCAAAGATATTGATCATTTAAATCTTCCCATACAAACATCCATTAATATTGTGAGGTGACCATCATTTTTACATAAATAAAGGATTTTTTTTTAATCGACTAATCGGCCGGTAGCAGCCACGCCTGCTTTGTATTTGATTTTCATAGATGGCGCTGAGAAAACATCGTTCTTAAGAACAATGTTTCCAGTTTCAACATCGATGTTTATGAACGATACATCGATGCGGCCATTTATTTAATTTCAACTACAGATAACTTATTAGAATCGTGGATTCTTATTGGTTTTTTGGCATAAAAATACCACAGCCAATTACTCTACTAAAGAAAATAGAATGACAGCGATATTCCCATAGACAAAATTCCTAAAAATAAAATTCTATTCTATTCTATTTTTCTTTATGGCAATGGTGCCGATGTCGACAATTCTGCCAATTGTGCAGACCGTATCGCGCTCGCTGTCACCGTTTATATATTTGATTAAAATGACTACCACCGACTTCATTTGCGCTTCAAACACTTTGGGCGGCGGTAAAAACAACGTTGTGGTACAAGGCGGGGGTTACTGAAGCGCAAATGGAGTTGATTGTCGTCATTTGAAACGCTCAATAAAAAGTACAAATCAATAAATGTGATTTTATTTACAGCAAACATTTTTTCATTTAAATACCTTCGAGCATTAGTTATCCTGACACAATATCTACCTATGTACTTACCATGAAAAACACCAATACCTACCTACTAAAAAGAGTAGGTATCTGCATGTAAATAAGCAATAACATCAAAAAATTACCCCTCCCCCCTTCCTCACTTCTACGCTTTTGTCTTCTATCGATTTAAGGAGGAAGCGCTAAAGTAGCCCGCGAAATTCAAATTTTCTTACGTTTTTTGCAATTTGCTGGTCAGGATTATGTTGTACGATGATTAAAATATGATTCGCGGCCGTAACAAAATGTATTTACAGAATTATAATCTATAATTCATCAACACAACTTTCTAAGACCAAGTGACTATTTCATGAAATCTTCACATTTGGGGATTATACTAAGTTAACAAGTTGTATTACTGATTGTAATGATTATAATTCTGTAAATACATATTTGTTACGACCGCGAATCATATTTGAATCAACGTACCACTTAATACTGACCAGCAAATTGCAAAAAACGTAAGAAAATTTGAATTTCGCGGGCTACTTTAGCGCTTCCTCCTTAAATACCTACAGTTGTTCGTATTAATATCACCAAAACACGGATTTTCATCCATTAAAGAAAACACCTTAAAACATACTTAGTCCTACATAAAACCTACATTATTGGTAACCCTACTGCAGTGTTTGTATGGGAAGATTTAAATGATCAATATCTTTGAAACTACTCAAAGTTTCTCCGTCACAAATTCAGTAAATCATTATCGTCCCCGTCACAAAAATTTGAACATATTTCGAAGGCCGTAGATCATCACGCAGCGGAGATACATGTGTCCAGCCAGCTTGAGCTCAGGTTGGCTGGACATTAAGTTTTTATTGATTTCTCGTAAACCCTTACATGTGACGCCATAAATCAAACGTTATTACTGTCACAAATTGCGTCACTAAATGTTAGTAAAGGAACCATATTCGAAAACGCTCCCGTTATTGAGATTCGGAAGTGCCAGCCAAAAGTTTTATACGTAAAATCAAGATGGCTGGACACAGATTTTTGCATTTTTCTACTAAACCGCTGTACGTATCACAAAACTTTTAGCTCGATGCCTGTCACAAATTTATGTGACGCCCGTTGATAAGCAAAATGTCGTCAAAATCACTTCCGTTACCGAGATTGAGAGACCAGCGAAAAGTGGTTTATCAAGATGGCTGGACACGTTTTCGATCGATTATCTAAGATTCTGTTGCGTCACAAATTCTGATATAAGGGTGTTTAGCCGTCACATAAAATGCCCTATTGACCTAGTTAAATGCGAGTTATTTTGAAGATTTGTCCAGCCAGCCTGAGTGACATTAAAACGCGGTCACTATCGGACTGCATAGAAAAGAAAGAGAAGCGCGAAGACACAACGCTGGTAATTTATTGCAAAATATGAAACAATCATCTATTGTTGATTTATCAAACACCAAACAAATAAAAACCGTATACTAAAATTCGGGGAATTAAATTGTCTTTTATATGGTGAAAGTTTTATGAAAATACACCCGATAGTGTTTGCGTGATTATCGTTTTTATGTCCGCGGTAGACATTACTTTACAAATTAATTACACTAAGTATGTTAAAAAAATATAATTGCAAATATTCACATATTAAATTACGAAGCAAATGGTCTAGTATAGCATTTATTTTTTTCAAAGAAATCAGTCCGGTCAATTAGACGTGATGTTGAATTTAAAATCATTTGAAGTCGTATATCTGCGCCTTAATACTTTTAACTAGACCAACAGGTCACCTGCCGCTTTGTGCTTTGATGATCTCTAGTTGACCGGTAGGTTACTCTTCTTCGGTCAAAAAGATTCAGCCATAGATATTAGATAAAAGTTTAAGTAAAGTACCTAGATATCATAAAATAGATAGTTAGCACATTTGCATTAGAATTTATTTAATTGCTTTCAATATAAAAGTTAATATGGTATGGTAACCATACCACTTTCAACACGAACTTCAGATAGGTACCAACCTATCTGAAGTTCATGAAGAGACGTTGTAGAGTATGACTGGGATTAGTTATTATCGTCTTTCCGTAAAAAATTGTAGGTAAATAAGAGGATTTAACGAGTCTGGAAATAAATGTTCTCGTTTGTATTTCTTTAAATCTTAACCCCCATATAAAATCTTAATTAGTTTGTTTTAGGTTCAATGAACGAAGAAAGGTAACCACGTAAGTTGATACGCGTAGGAATAAATAGATGATAACTAGTCTAGTGTACCTATCGTACCTTACCTTTAGGTAGCTAAAGGCTGTTTTCGTAAATCACATGTAAACGTACGGTTGGCCGTCATCATCTACCTAGCCTTTTCCCAACTATGTTGGGGTCGGCTTCCAGTCTTACCGGATGCAACTAAATACCAGTATTTTACATGGAGCGACTGCCGCCTATCTGACCTAAACCCAGTTACTGGATAACACGACGTCCCTTGGTAAGACTGCGTACGGTTGGCCGTAGGTACTACTAATTTCGCTGAGATGGGTGGCTCGGCTGCTAGACGTGAGACTCCCATGGCAGCAGAGCTACGACTTGATAATTCTGCCACTGAGGTACATCATGTTAGGCACATACACCTGACAGCGAACACGAGCTGCTGTTGCCCGTTATCTGTTGTTTAATAATAACCAACCTGAAAGGATAGCGTGACCGTTGTTGCTGGGAATCACTCGACTATTACCAGTACTAGATTGATTGAGTTTGAAGACAATATTCTGGATTTCTATTCAAATATTTTACCTTCGGTTTCTTTCAGTATGCTAATAGCTCAAGAGACTATTAAATCGGCCAATGTGGAAATGAAAAAGGAATGGCTAGTAGCTAAAGAACGGAAGACAGACATTTCAGAGCGCATTGAGGAGGGCACAAAGAGATACGAAGACCTATGGCTGGGATGTAAAGCTAGATATGAAAGTATACCTTTCGTACAAAAGCTACTTCGTGCCACAGAAAAAGTACAGGCACAAAATAATGACATCGACGGTATTGATAAGCAAATAATATCGCTTTACGAATTGATGAAAACGCGACGTGAAGCTTGTATCGATTTAGATAGAAAACGCTGCGTGGAACTAGCAAATTTCTTGGTTCATGAAATGCCAAGCACTATGAAGATTATAATAGAGAAATCTGATAATATTAATGATATGACAAGACAAATCAAAGAAATGATTGAAGAGCAAAATACTGTGAGTGATGCTGCAGTAAAAATAGCAGCCGAAGAACCACAGAATTTAGAAACTATTGAAAATAAGAACAAGGACGTAGTCAATAATAATGATGATCTAAATAAAAGTGATGAAGACGCTTTGGTATTTGACATTATTATAGCAATGGTGTTAAGTAGGTACATTCTATCTTTGTGTTTGTTCTTATTGAATGGTTTTTCCCTTTTTCCAGATACCAAAGCTAGAGCTTACTAATTTCGATCTTGATATAATAGATGTCAATTTAGAAAGGGTAAGGTAACACAATAACGAAACCAATTTTGTATTTGAAATACCATTAATAACTATTATTATTATTTTAAAACCCAATAGGCAAAGTTGATGAACGATGAATTACCCAATTCTATCACAATAGCGGCAGATGCCATAGATAATTTGGCGAATAATAAAATTGACCAATACCATGAAGATGGAAAAGCTTATGAATATGTGATTTCTCCATATTTTAATTCATATAAAGAAAAGGAATCACACAACTTCTCTAAAAGGAAATTGATTAATATTCTTGAAGATGTTCGTATTAATAATGACGAAGTATACAACATCGTGAAGAAAGTAAACCCAGAAAATCTTAGGAAAATTAACGAGATTTCCGTTGATGTAACTGAAAGCGTAAGAGAGAAAACAACATTTTTAAAGGTACCTAATATACCTATTTTGTACATCCTGTTTTTACTAGGGTTCTGATTCCAACTTAGGCTTGTTCATTTCACTCAGTTGTTTAGCGCTATTCTAATATTTATAGGGTACGCCGATAGTGAGTGACACCATTGAAGAGGTAGATATGAATAGCTCCAATGTAGACATTATAGTACCACCTACTCAATTTCTGGATATAACATTGCCGGTAACATAATTTGTATTTAGTTTTATTAGTACGGTAGGTACCTAATATAAAAAAAAATACATTAAAGCTATATTTTGAAAGCCTCTTGTTTAGATGCCTTTGAGTCTTGAGGATAGACGCATCATCATTTTCTTTTATTTTGTAGCTATTTTGAATAATGGGGAATTGTGGGTAGGTACAGGCTTTTCGTAGAGTATACTGAAATGTACCTCTAGCTTGATATGTCGTCGTGACATTCGTGTTTGCTTACTAGACATCTCTACCTAACCCTTTGGGATATACAGACCTAACAGCGTTTACGCCGTACGGCATTTCATACAAACGTTCAAGCCCTTGTTTTTCGAAATGAATGAACCGATTTTAATGAAACTTCATACGCATAAGCAGGATACAAAGGTCTAAAAAGTTACATAGAACATTTTCAAAAAAGAATGTTACAGCCAAATCAGACCGATTTTAAAGTTTCCATAGAAATAGAGATTTCTAGTTATCTTTTTTTAATTTTTTTTCCTTTATGATAGTGATGATGAGTTAATAAATAACTTAATAACACTGTTCAGAGTTCTCAGGATAGTCTACATAAGAAGAAAGTATCCTTTGATATACCTTCATCAATGCAAATAAACGAAGTAATAGACGATGTGGACAAACAAAACGATATTGATCAAAATGAAGCAGCAAATCAAACTATAAGCAGTCAGCTAGACGCGAGCGTAGCGAGCGAGGACAGTTACGTGAAGATACAAGATATGATACTTAAAAAGCATAATTTGGATCTTTCGCCCCAATTTGTATATGCCAAGAACCCTGTACTGCAAAAGGTAAAATGTTGGAAGAATAAGCAAAATAATAAAAACGTAGCTACATCTAATAACCTTCTTCATAGAATAATAAATGAAAACAAAATAATTATTGCAGAGGGATGATGATAAAATTGTCACATCAAAATTTTTCATCAGTGAAAATTTGGAAGTGAAGACTGATGAAGTTCCTGATAATAAAATGGATATGGATGAAGAACTTAGGATTCCAGAACCTGAAGAAAAATTAAAAGAACATGATAATTTAGAAGTGTTGAGTCTTAAAGACAATATACCAATGGATGTTGATGAAATGATAGTTTCTAGTCCCAAAGAGAAAAAGGTACTGAGATTGATAAAATAATTTTAAAATTTTTAGTTTGCCACGGTTTTGGGTAAGTTTCTTTTCTCAGAGCCTTTATTGTGCTGGGCCAATTTATTAAAATGATATTGTGTACATTTTCAGAAACATGAAGAACCAAGGCCTGAGAAATCAGTGTCTGGATTATTATTTACTCATGGAACACAGGCAATTCCAGATTCATTGAATGCATCAATGAGCACTACTGGATATGATGATTCAGACTTCCCACATTGCATTGGTGAGTTTGGTGAGCTAAGCTAATTAATTGCCATTTTGATATCAGTTTTTCAAAAAATATTTGTTTCCAGATTCAAGTCTTCTTCTTTCACCTAAAGCTGATATACCTATGACTGGTGATAATGCTGATGTGCAATCCCAAGAAGTTCCAAATTTTCTCTCAGGTATAGATTCAATAAATTAATCCATCTCAAGACTACTGCATAATATTAAATTATATGATTCCAAGTAAAATACTTATGTAAAATTAAATATGGTTTTTTATAGGATTTCGAAAGACAGGCTTATCCTTTTTTGGAGGAGGAAGTGCATTATCATCAGAGCCTAAGCCAGATTCCAGTGCTACAAATGATGGAAATAACTTTAGTTTTAATTTTGGTGGAGAGAAGAAAAATAGAGGTGGTTTGTTTAGCTTGTTCCATTAATTAATGTTAATTTTGTTACTTTTTTCAATAAACACTGCATTATAGAATATTATTTTTATTTTTTTACCATATAAATGTATAGCTTCATTGATGTAACTGGCAAGCTCTTACGGCTATTAATTGCAGAAGTATAAACAGAGGAGCAAAAACCTCACTGTATTCTATGGCAGAGTCACCTTGTAGTTTTCTACACAGTAAGAATTTAAATACAAATGTCAGACCTAGAAATATAGCACTCCAAGATGCTCTATACAAGGAGGCTTTGTATGAACTTTCTAAATTCATTCTTATACATACTATACAGCAAAAATATGCATTCATTGCATCACTTACATATAATGGTGCAAATACTGTCCACCAAGCGCTATACACAACACCATCTATTTTCAAAGCTAACAACACTGAGAATATTGTTATAGTTATTAGGTTTATCCATATTTCAAACACTGTTAGTCCAATCCACTGCACAATTTCGTTTAATGTGAAGAACATGTTTATTGGTTGGCCCCAAGCATTGCGTTTCTGAATATCCTTATGTGGATTGAAGATGAACACCTCACTTGTGAATCAAAGTCTAACTCTTCTGTCAGTGGCTCCAGATCATCTGTGGAATTATGTTAATTTTTAATACATGCGATAGTTACCTATGCATGCATAGTTGATGAAAAATAAGCCAAGCTGATTTATGTGAAAACTGACAAGAGGCATTGTTGATTGTACAATATTTTGTCTATCTGAGTAACAGGATATTGCTGCAGTGCAGACTGTTACCCACGCTTTCTATTTTCTTGCGACTGACGGATATATAGGTACACTTACCAACACAGTCAACAGTTCCAGTGTTTACTTCAATCTGACATGTGCCAGAAAACAATATTTCTAGTTGGAGTGCTAGGTTGCAGCACCTTTGTATTGCAGCTCCTAAACCATGTAGAATGATTTCCTTTTCGCCTCTGGTCAAAAGGTCGCAGCACTTATCTAGTTGTGCCTAGAACATAAATGTTTATTAGTAGAAAGCACTTACTAGCCTAGCTCCCTACTTGTTCTTCTATTAAACTTTTTATCGCATATTACTTTGAAATTAGTCTTCTTTGTGATGAATATTACATTATCACCATCCACCGGCTTCAATGGTAGACGCTTCTTTATAGCATAATTCTTATTTGGATGTCGTTTTGGTCTTTTCTTAGAATCCTCTTTTTTCTGTTGAGTGTTTTCATCTGCCATTATTTCACGAGTGGAAGTGGCAAAACAAAATGTCATAGGAAGTTGACGTTTTACTAATTTTGACGGATCAGAGTTTTTTAGATCGGATACATGTATGCCTGTGGCATACAGTGCCACAAACTTCGATCGATATCTTTGACTTATCATGATCATCATAAAAAAAGGAGATAAGCCGAGGTCGGGAAATATTCTATAAACCCATTAGTTTAATGCCTATTCAGTTTTTTCCAAAACAATAATCTAGAATTACTATTTTATGTACGATTTCTGTAGATACATGTTAGAAAAGTTCAACAAAATATAAAGAATAGATACAACTAAACCTTATAATTACATTTCGTCTATTTCATTATAGCCTTCGATTCCTTAGAATACGAATATATCTAGAAAGCACTGACTATGCAGTCAAGGAATACACTACCTACAAGTACATACAATATGATTAGGATTACTCAAGAATATAAATCTCTAGAAGTAGGTACTGTGTATAATTTCAGGCTGGAAACAACAGGCGCGGAGTTCCATATAGAAAGAGGCGTCCGCCAGGAAATCCTATCTCAACTAAGTTCTTCACAGCAGTTTTCGAGATGATATTCAGGAATCTAGTAATGGAATGAAAATGGACTCAACATAAACGGCAAAAACTCAAACTATCTGCGCTTTGCAGACGATCTATATCTGTTTTCGTAGTGTCCACAAAAGTTAGAGTAAATGATCCAGATCAAAGTGCGAAAGCAGAGCTATGGTAAAATCAGCAACAAAGGCTTATTTTATTAATTTTTTTATTATTGTTATGATCATAATACCTAGGTATTTTAATTTATTTATTGATGCAAGCTATGTACCTATACAAAAATAATTTAATGTCTTTATACGTATCTATATAATATTAAAGAACTTATTGCTTCCTGCGATAGTAGTCCATTGTTTGTCTCTGCATCACCCAAAGGTTGACTGGTAGAAAATGCCTAGGGCATTAAGTCCGCCCAAGTCCGCCGTGTGCTTAAAGCAGGTATTAAATAAATAAACGGTAATAAGTAGGTACCTACCTATATTATTACAGGAGCTAATCATGACTCATCGATAAAGATATTCGCTGTTTTGGTTGCTTTAATGACGATAAGCTTTCCCAGAACTCGAATCTTATAATTAGGTATACATACTCGCATCATACTCGTTTGATAGAGGTCAGTGTGTTGTGGATTTTGATGAATCTCTTATGTCAAAAATATT
This sequence comes from Gortyna flavago, assembly GCA_963669345.1. Taxonomy (NCBI): domain Eukaryota; kingdom Metazoa; phylum Arthropoda; class Insecta; order Lepidoptera; family Noctuidae; genus Gortyna; species Gortyna flavago. Next base: position 5,246,152 of record OY770139.1, read on the forward strand.
TGGCTTATCATTTGTCATCATGTCATCACAGACTACAACCTAATATAGGGTACCTACATGTCATGATGTCATGTTTGTTTCCAAAAGTGTAGCCGGAGCAGGGGTTCTAAAAGCTCTCCAGTAAAGTGATTTATTTATTCTAAATGGGTTTTAGGTTAACGGAAAAATTGTAATGTAGGTGACGGTGTTTCTTATAAAAATTTGTACAATTAGGTCCACAAATTCCTCGTAAACCAATGTTATCTTTATAAAATGGGGGGAGTGTGTAGTTCCTTAAGTTCGTTCGTCTCAATCACCTTAGATGCTCTTGAAAGGTACTACAGCACTATTTAACTGTTAATTAGGTAGATATGTATCTATTATAATTTTAACTTTCTTATTCATTGATCTACCGCTTAGTGGTGTCAAACTTGGTGTCGATTGGATAGTCCTCGTTTTGTCTCCAAGAAATTAAAAGTTATTATTTACTAAGTAAGTACTTTGAGTAGGTAGGTACCTACACCTCTTTGGGGAAACCAAGAGGTTCATTAAAAGACCTTCTAATTTTTCAGAATATCACTATGCACGGTATGTGCAGCGTTGACGTGTTGTGTGTTGTTCACTATAATATCTGTAATGGTTATGGGAGTCGGAATCGGCTACCATTATTGTTTTGTACAAAACTCCGTGGAAGCTATGTGTACGTAAAACTGTTCCACGATAAATTAAAATTTTAAGGTAACCGTCACCCGTGGATTTAATCGGAGTTTCTGTCTCAACCGAAGCTAAGTCCGTAATAATAAGTGCACGATGAGTTCGAGGATCCAATTAACCTTTTGATTTGGACCATTCTGATAAAATCGACGTGAGTGAGGTAGAAACAAGCTGGTCTCAGAAAGACCCTTATCGTATACCAGCATTTGCCCGCGTAGAGGTCAGAGGAGGAGAATACTATCCCACGGGAATGTACAGACGGGAGACGCCAGCACATCAAGCTACTACAATCTGTCAAATTTATTTAATAGATTTCAACTTTATCGCTATGGCATAAGGTTCAAAGTTGATTGTGAAAATTTGACAGTTTCGGGTAGCTTGATGTGCTGGCGTCTGTATTACCGGGATGAAAGTACCTATATCCTAACCGTTAGCTGTTTATTGTCCCTGAATAAATAAAATTAACCCATGTCATGATCTAGCTATGTGCTAAATTTCATACAAATCCGTTTAATGGTTTAAGCGTGAAAAGTTATCAAATATTGGAGATATGGATATGAATTCATAGTACTATGTGTATGGATTGCGTTGCATATTACGATAGGTAAGCGTGTTTCTAATGCACAGTTTTTTGTAAAAAAAAAACCAGATGTTACAATGCGTTGCATACGTTGCGTACGTACGTACGTAGGGCCAGTTTGTTTCTACCTTCAACCGCACCTCACGAATGTCACAATCAAGTTATTAATTATTTTATTAAAACCAATTTTCTAGTTACCTACTTATTATTGTTTTACAGCGAAGGCTGCGAAAGCAGCGGGAGGTGCGCGTTCGGGAGGGAACGAGGCAGGACGTCAGGGCAGCGTGATGCGCTCTGTGGACAAAGCGGTGCAGCGAGGCTTTGCGCACCGCCTGGCGCGACGCGAAGCAGACTCGCCGCTAACGAGCACAAACCCCACACTAGGGCATAACTTTACAGACATCAACATCATCAACGACTTCAGATACATCAACATCAACAACTTCACAGACACTAACAACCTCACAGTCATCAAAGTTCTAACTCCTCTCAATTTAACAATGTTCAACCGGCTAAACACATTTAATTTTACTGTTTTCTGATTGTTGTGTTTTTAAGGAAATCTGAAAGCGTATTTTTTTTTACAAATAAAATTCGTTAAAATATGAAGTACTTTATTAATTTATAAAAACACTAAATTATTATAATAAACAAAAAATTATATATTTATTATATAAAATGAGGGTACACTCTTTCTAGTCAAGCATAACTTGAACATTGATAATCTTTAAGTTAATCAAGTTACCCAAATGGCCCAATTAAAACGAGCACTTGGTAAATTTATTTGTGTCGCAGAAGGACACGAATGTTGTTCATATCAAAGGCATTGTTTTGGCCAGTGTGCTGTTCAGGGACCTCAAGGGCCTCAGGAAGGGCTCGGCTGTCGAGGTGTTGTTGCGTGAGCGACGGAAGCGGCCGATGAGTCTGCGTGCCAACTCGCGCTCATTCGGCGATAGCTCGGGCTCATTGGGAGGCCTGGCGAATTGATTACATACATTGCATCGTTACTATTGAAAATGGCCGCCAAAAAAGAAGATCACATCATGCTCTTATTTTAACCGCGTTCAAGAGCTGTCAGTGTCAAATTGACACAGCTCTTGAACGCGCGTAAGATTTGCCTGGATCACGTTCAGTTTTTAACCGACTTCAAAAAAGGAGGAGGTTCTCAATCCGGATGTTTATATATGTATATATTTTTATATCTATCTTTGTATGGAACGTAATGAGAACAGTTACATAAAACATATTTAATAATCTCGTGGTGAAAACGGAAGTATCTAACCTTTCAGTTTCTAGTAGAACGATTGGTGTTTCCGATTGCTCAATGAAAATCTGCTCTCCTGGCTTTCTGGTTTGGTACACCTCTGAAATGGAAGAAAAGGTTCTTTCAGTTTATCAATTCAGTTAATATAACTGTAAAATGAGTACTACCGTAAGTTCTTTATCGTATACCAACGCTAAAAGTGGCAAAATACATTGTTGCATTCCAAAATTCGGTGTACACCTTGATGAGAAATCAACACAGCGGTTGAAAATTTCAAATTAGTAGCTGCTTGCTGTTAGGGTTACCAGAGTCCTCACAAAAAGCCGGATAGGTATTTGTAAAGAAGTCCAGATATTTTACTTATTAATCTTTATTTTTTACTATTTCTAAAAAAACCCTTAGGTATGTCGATAAGTTCGGACACATGAAAAGTCCGCAACGGGGTCAAAGCCGGACATGTCCTAAGGATGTTAACTCTACTTACAGTATATTGCAAAAAAATAGTACGTACCAAGTAGCGGGTGCGGTGCATGTTCGACCTCCGATCTGTTGACTGCAAGCAGGCGGACCACCGGCCTGTTCTCGGGCCCAGCTCGCATCAGCGTGGGCTCCGTCGTCGATCTGGACGACACTGTGCGGAAACAACATGGTCAGGTGTTGGCAAAGTTGACACATAAAAGAAATAGACCCGTGAAACAGATCCCTGTAAGTTGTATGTATTCCATGGCGCATAATACGACTATCTATCCGAGCCATGTCAGCTGTGTCACGGCAGGGACGGGAAAATGGTTGCCTTTGTATGAACTTGTTCATACATGCACATTATGGCCACTTGTTTAGGCTTTGGGCCGTCACTGTTTCACACGGACCTGAAGTCCGAAAGGCCTTCACACAGCAGTAGGTACAGCACTGTGTCGGAGTCAAATACCTACAGATGAATAATCTCATCTATTTGGATGTGAGGAGGTACTTACTAGCAAACGAAGCGAGTTCTTTCTGTGCGTAGTGGTATCCCACTGAGATACCATAAACCATTAGCATCACGATGGTAAACATCAGAAGCATCAGTAGGAAAGCGCAGCAGGTCCATGTTAGAACTCTGGTAATCGCAACAAATGTTAGATGGGTGAAAACTTGAAATATAGCAGACTACAGCAGTAGAGTCTGCTATATTTCGAGTTTTATGCATCAATATTTTTATCTATAGCGATAGTACCTACCGGTTACCGGGTATCGTGCAGGTACAGCAAAAGCACGAAACGCAATCACAAAGTAAGTTTTTTTTAAACACTGAGAAACGCATCAAAGCAATACGGGATAAGTAGGTACCTAACTACAAAGAATAAATGCAAGATTTACCTTTCGACACAAAATGTCATAGAACAGAACACAGATTGTACTATCCCCATTTTTCTTGTTTAGTTGATATCCTGTTAAAGTTAGTAGTGGAAATGAACGGGTCATACAGCTGTACCTAATATTAAAATAGACTGCGTATTATAGTGGTCAAGTAACCCAGGGTGCGCAGAGAATGTGGGTAGTTACTTTTAGTACCTATCTTTACCCTTATAGGGTAGCTCCTTATACGCTAGGATTCCATTTATTTCTTAATTTATTTTAACCTTTTGTCTCTTCATTTGAGTATCACAACGTTGTCATATACCATATTAAATTTTTTCCTCTTTGTATACCATATAAAATATGTCAAAGCATATACCTAATTATAAAATCTAGGAATATAATATGAATACATACCTATTACCTACCACTCAAAACGACTAAAAAGTATACCAACTAGAAGGTTTCTTCGATAACATCTTTCATTATAAAATTGTTATAGAAATATAAAATTATAACCAATTAAAAAGTACTCTGTGATTATAACACTCCAAAACCAAGACCCAAGACAAAATCTTCTATTCTATTACAAAATCTTACAAAACTGCCGAGTGTATTCTTAATAAAAACGTCAGTGTCAAGAGAAAAAAGATGAGCGCTTTGGTGTTCTTTATGGCCAAATAACAGAGGAAGCCCTCCGGATAGAAAGAAACGCGACCGTCTTTTGACGCGATGTTACCCGGTCGGAACGGGACGACAATTTTTGGAAACACCGTTTCATAGGAAATGTATACGAAAGAGCATGCATCATGCAGCATTCATGATGTATGCGTCGGGTGTGCGGACGGGACAAAAGCACGGGCGACGTGGCACTCGAGGGTCGGGAGAAATATCGTCAGTGATGATGTTTTCCACGTCTCACCCCGCGCGCGCCAAATCCCGGCCGTGGTTCCGCTTCTAGGTATACACAGTCGCTCCGGAGAGCTTGTTTTTTCTTGTTCTCCACACTAGCACGAGTTTCGCGTCATAGACACCCGTGTGTATTTTCATAACATCACGTTTTGTCGTTGCTTCTCCAGAAGTATTGCAGAAGAAAGGGGCGGCCAGCAGTGGTTGATTCCAGGCTGAAATGATGAAGATGACGATCCGTCTCCGCGCTGTCCAGTATGCAGCGACCATTTATCTTTGCTCCAAAATGCATTTTTTATGTCAGTATTGATTGTGGAGCCATTTATACTCCGATTACCATTCGTATTGAACCTGTGTGGAACAGACATTATATAGAGCTTACCTACTCAAGAATGTGTCCTCAACAACTACAAGTGTTTAATAGAGGTCCTCAATGTTCCTCAAGAGAGATTTATTAGCGGCCTGTTCACGCGCGGAGTTGACTTTAATGAAATAGCGGTGTATGCAGTGTCCAATGGGGTGTGGAACGGTGGCTTTTCATTTCACCGTGGTCTAAATTCCTATCCTATTAAGGGAGTGCTGTAACGGCTTTCGGCACGTAGCCGTTTAGCTAGCTAGTTCTGGTAAACCACTGACCTGTATTATATGTTTAATAGAGGTCAGTGTAGTAAACAGTCAAAGAAACCACTCACAGATTACTAATATGTAGCAAGCTAAAACCTAAAACCACTAGAAAATTAGGACCATAACTAAAGAGTAGCTTACCTTTTTTTAAACTGCTTCTTGTATTTCACAGAGTACTTTTTGATAGAGTGAGAGTACTTTTTGATAGAGTGAGATTGTATTTCCTGTTTTATAAAGTAGGTTAGGTTGAAACGGCGAGTAAACAATACGCTAGTAATAATAGTTCTATGGTAAACAACCGCTTTTTAGATTTCCGCTTTTAAATTGCAGGATAAAACGGCGAGCAAAATAAATAAAAAGTATTGATATAATATTGAAACGTTTAATTTAACAACTTGTATAAGTATTAAAAATACAAATTACAACAGTCTCGGTAGAAAGGCACTCACAAAATCACAACACAACCAACATAATATACAAATTGTTATAAATTATTGCTTTTTGTCTAATAATTACTTACACATCATTAACTCATGCAGTTTAAATACAAAATAATAAAAGTACTTACTTCTTTCCTAGTAAATAATTTGTGTAATAATTTTAATGATTATAATTTATGATTAATTTATTATTGCTATTTAACAATAGTCGAATCAAGTAAAACAATAATTATAGTTTCAATATCAAGTTAGATATCATCAGGATATTTTCTAGTCAAAATCAAAAAGTAAATATGTACATAAATACAACTGTATAACAATAATTATCTGTGTCCTTAAGCCCGGAATACACATACTTGTGCAAAAGTATGCAAGTAGCTTGCATGCCATTGGCCATTGTGATATTCACCAATCAGGAAGTTGTTACGGCACACGGCATGCAAGCTAGGTACTTGCATACTTTTGTGCAAGTTACAGGTATGTGTATTCCGGGCTATAGGAATACGTATCAAATATAAAAATATTACAATATAGTTTTACATAAAAATATCATTACAAAATAAAGTGTACTTCAAAATAGTAAATGAGTAAACCAAGAAAACCTGTACTTATTATAATAATAATAATTCGTTGAATGCTGGAATCTGCTGGTAAACTACATAAAAGTATTTGATGAATAATTAATGGTAAATCTAAGGTGACGTAGGATGGTACCTCACCTATTATAAAATAATAAATAGGTTGTGCAAACTTAAAAACATTTTTAGATTATTAATTAAAGGACGGATATCAAAACAAGTTGATAAAAAGAATGATAAACTGAATTTAAAGAAAATCTGATTCTGTAAATAAATAAAAAAATATTTTCTAACTTGGAATCTAATGATTTGTAAAACTCAGACTGCTTGGCTTTCAAATTCTACAATTTTTATAATTTCAAATACAGCGTAAAGCATGAACTAAATATTCAATAAGCCTATTCAACAGGACAGGTATTCTTTCAAACCAGGGGAGAATCACACTGTTTTGTTATAAATTCCTAGTAAAATATATATTAATATGTACAGTCAAACAAGCTATTTGGTAAACAGGTAAAAATATTCATCATTACTCTTCATTGCCAATAGCAATTTGATTGCGTGCGTTATAATTTTCAAAATGTATGGTACACATTAGGGTGATGCGCTAAGGTAGCAAGCGAAATTAAAATTTACTTACGTTTTTTGCAAATTGCAGATCTGTGTCAGGTTGTATGTTGATTAAAATATGATTCGCGACCGTAACAAATATGGCTTTACAGAATTATAATCATTAGAATCAGCAATACAACACCTTCAGTTAGAATTAGTCTCAAATCATGATATGATTTCATGAAAATAGTCATTCAATAGAGTAATATGAACTTGAGAGCTGTATTGATGATTTTTATGATTATCTCCACGATTATCTTAAATCGGACTTTGCACTTTAATTTTAATTTTTGTTTTTATCTGATGTAAGAGTATGTATCTGTGTCTTTTAGTCTGTGCTAAATAAATGTATTTTCTTTCTAATCTAACTAGCCTGTACTGTCCCACTGCAGGGCAAAGGCCTCCCTCTCCCTTTTCCACACAATTCTGTCTTTCTAATAGTGACCTGCAAATTGCAAAAAAACTTGATGTCCACGGGCTACCGTGGAGCTTTCGCCAAAAGAGTGAATGTAAAAGAATTGACTACTCAGCACACTCACAACATTGTTTAAAACTAGTTGCAAGTTGTAGCTTGTATACCAAATAGTTGATTCGATGATTTCAATTAAAAACCATTCCGATTCTAAGTGATGTGATGTGACTTGCTAAATGGAAGTTTGACATTTTCACAATGATTTGAACGCAATGAAGAATTCGATCTTTTAAATTATTTACGAATGCTTACGTAGAACGCAGAGCGAATCTCTTGAGGTTTTACCAACCGACTGGTTCACAAATGAAGAGGGGTAAACAGATGAAGTGTTAATGAAGTTAAGAAGTGGTTACGTGTGGGATTGAAGTCTGCTTTTTTATGTTTTACGAAGCGACATCGACATTTGGAACGCAACAGCTACTCAACGCAACGCAACTATGCTTGATAAATGCAGTCTTCAGACAGTTTATTAACATAGAGATCTAAAAGCACATAAAATTACACAAAACAATAGGGTGTTGAATAACATTTAAAAAATTACAAAAGTTTATTAGAAAAATAAGTATCTAAGTAGGTATTAAAAAGAAAACGAAGTACCGAATGAAAAGAAAATATAGGATAACTAGCAGCGCCCCGCGGTTTCACCAGCATAAGTTTCGATCCCGTGGGAATATCGGAATAAAAATTATCCTATGTGTTAATTCTGGTTATAAACTAGCTATGTGCCAAACATCCAAATCCGTTTAGCCGTTTGTGCGTGAGGAAGTAACAAACATACAAACACACTCACAAACTTTCGCCTTTATAATAATATTAGTGTGATAGTGTGATTAGTAGGATAATATGCTGCGATAAATAACATTTTTAAACACCCTATTGATTTGTCCCTATTCAACGGTTAGACCAATAAATTGCAACTCAGATCAGCAGCATCTTCTTAGAACACATAGGTAATTTCAACTAAAACATTCATTTTCATAACCATCCGTTATAAAGTAACAACCATTTGGCACGGAATATTTTCCACAGTAACAATACCTGCAACACAATTGTTACTCTCTGTAGCAGTACATGTTACGCAGTCTTCCGAAGCTATAAAATCGCCTGCAACACGCTACATCCTCTGTAGCTGTAACAGTACTTGCAACATGTTGCGCTACGTCAGTGTTTGGCGTACAACAGCTCCCACAGCGGCAGCTCCTGTAACGCTGTCTGTAACTCATTTTGTATCTGCGCGGACACAGCGGGCGCGGCCAGCGCAGTAGCGGCGCCGCGCAACCACGCGCAGACGAGGTTCGAAGCACCGTTCAACGGACCTAGACCGGTTACGTGTAAATCTGCGCAACTGGGGAAAAAGGGGAAGCGGTAAAAAACTAAGGATTGGATGTAAAAAAGTATATTGAGAAATAAATTTGGGAATGGCTATAATAGTACGCGTGCGGTATTTTTAAGGAGTTTCCCCGCAGCTCGCATTTTAAAATGTTTGTAGGTCGTTGATTTAACGGTGTGAGATCATCTACGACGTATTCTCATTTAAGATTGATAACCTACATTGTCGTCCCATAATACCTATTAACACTGTAATTTGAAAATATTGTAAAATCCAATTATTTTTAAAAGAGTACCTAACCGTGGAGTTTCTTGCCGGCTCTTCTCTATAGAAAATGACCAATTGGAACCGTGCACCTAGCTTCTGACGTTTCATAAGTGCCATGTAGGTTTATGTGAAATAAAATATTTTGATTTTGAACCGGCTTGTATCCTAGGTTCTAGCTCTAGCAATTAATACATGCTTTGTTTCAGAGGCAATAACTCAAAAGAGACCGTGATTTTCGAGACGAATATGGATCGGTTTAGACACAGCTATATGTGTATGACATATTCTAGGTTAACTTTTTAAATATTTTACCATTCATGTTATTTTACCATTCATCGTTTTAAAACATTCCAAAGATGTGAATGACCATGTCCCACTCAATATTGAAGGTATCGCCATTGTGTAATCGTTTTTGAATAAATGAAAAAAAAAAAAACAAAGATTACTTACTCCAAGTTCTGTACTCGCAGATGGTCTAGTTGCGCGTAGGGCTCCCAGTGGCAGAGCCCCACAGTGAGCGCGAGGTGCAGCGAGTGTCGCTGCAGCGCGGCAGTCGCGCGGCCGCCGCACGACACGCCCATCGCACGGATGCGGTAGTCGTCGTAACCGATCTGTTGGCATGCAACCATATAGCTCTGTAATCTTGAAATGATTGACAAAGACAGAATTATGAAATTCGTTTAGTGCAATATTTTGTGTTTTGTGGTGCAAGCGTGCCTTAAAGTTCTAGCCTACAAAAGACTTGTCATATTTGTAGTACATTATGCTAGTATCAGTCTTTTTGTTTTAAATTTGAGAGGAATGCGTTCTTTGTTTGTTTCATGCTCCGTGGTTGCACCACGAACAGGTAAAACTAATACTGAAAAATTTTTTTTGCTGTGTACATTTATTTATTAACATATAAATAATCAAGAAAAGGCAATGTAGTGATGATAGTAAAGAAGATAACCTACTTGCAAATCCTTTATCCTCAAAGTGACGTAGAAGCAGGTCTTCATAGGAAATGGCCGGGTGATGCTGACGTCACTTATTCTATTAATGGTCGCTAGGTTCTTCACCCACCCCGTGTCCGTCTCGAACTTGCCGATAAACGATAGTGATCCTACCTGGAACGTGATAAGGTTCAATTACAGTAATTGATGATTAGAAAATGAGACAACGGTAGATGCATTTGGTATACAAATGACGAAACTTTAGTTAGACGCATAGGGTTGACCAATACACATTTTTGATCATTGAGAGAATATTTTATGGTTGGTTTAGTAGTAACTTGGTTTTTACAGGGTGGCATAGATGCGCAACCTGTTACCATGTTTCAGTAAATCAGTACGTGATTCAGGAACCCCCTGCGTTAAGACTTACCGTCGATTATTAAAAAAAAATGCTGTTCCATACATTTTGACCGCGTAGGTTTCGCAATAAATTTGTATGTAACAGCAGATTTTCTTCTTTGATAATCTACGAATAAATTCTACCCCTGCGTAGAATATTTTCGTAGGTTATCCAAAAATAGAATCATATCGATGTCCCTGGGATCCTGTATAAGATTTGAATCCCGGTTGAATCTTGTACTCTTTTGGATAAGATCGACATCTACAATAAAGTAGTGGTGTAATTCTGCCTCCCCTCAATTAAAAAAAAAAAGTTGATGCCATGGTCTAGATAGACCTTGGTGTTAAAGAGCCAAATTATATTTATTTCGGATTTCCTCACCTTGTGCATAAAGGTGGCATGCAGTGGCGGTAGCTGCAGCACCTCTCGACAGCTCTGCAGCAGTGTCCGTCGCATGTTGATGAGGATCATATCCACTATCTTGTTGCCGTTCTGCGACAGGTTGTCGATCATGCCGCTGGAAGGATACAATTTTCTTTAATTATTATTATTAACTAGCTCAACTTTGTACCGCCTTACAATCAATAAGAATGAATGCATGAGTAAATGAATTATCTTATGATTTTTTCCGATGTTTTTATAGTTAAGTATATACTGTTAGTATAGTACTATTCGGGGTAGAGACAAATAAAACAAATTAAAAATCATAAAAATCGGTCCAGCGGTTCTTGAGTTATAAATTTTATCATTTCTGTCAGCGAGAGAAACATGATGAAAGAATGAAAGAAAGAATAAAGTTTATTTGGACACAGATGAAGCATTATATTTTTGATAAAGATCGAAGGAAACAAACAATGCCTATCTATTTCGCCCATAGACCATCCGATTTTTATTTTACTTTAAGATAAAACGGCTATCCGCCAATTAAGTTAGTTATAAAAAAAAAAGAAAAAAAACAAATAATAATAATAATAGTAAGAGACTATAGAGATCAGGCGCAGGACCAAGGGCTCAACGTGGTTTCCGAGGCACGGGGTTATAGCACCGCCAACTTCCAACCTCCGGGCTGTTACTAAGAAATTTCTAATGGAAAAACCCAATAACATTATACCCGACCTAGGAATCGAACCCAGGGCCTCACGCTCAGCAGTCGCGTTTACAACCACGAGACCAACGGGGCAGGTAAGCACACATACACACACTCACATGAAGTAAAATCGTGTGTTTAGGGCTTCTTTTAAAGTACCGTAAACCGGGGTTACTTTGATCAATATAGAACTTTCAAGGTACATATCTTTTGAATCTCTGGTTGTAAAAAAAATATATAATCGGTCTAGTTATCGATTCTTTTTGAACTCGCGATTTCTGTAATAATATGTGAAAAAATATGGCTTGATTCTGAGAAAAAAAATAAAAACTGTCTAATCAAAGTTATAATGAGAATAACTAATACTTTGATAGCTTTGGAATTACGCAAGAAAATAGGGCACGTTGCGTATGGGGTAACTTTGATCTAGTAAAAGACAAATGTAACCTAAAAAGAATGCTTAAGCTTACGGTGCTTAAAATAGTTGGTGAATTCCTAGCGTGTCCTCTAGAAAGGATTCAACAGTTCATCAATGATGATAGACAAGAAAAAAAAAAAAAATTGCGTTTCGTTTTACGTACTTCGCGATTTTATATGAAATAAAAGTTTTAATCAAAGTCACCCGGCTGTTCAAAGTAACCCCGGTTTACCGGTACTGGACATATGCAGGGCAATACAAGATGGTTTCCATTTCTTGTTATAATATAAACTTTTATTCATTTGAAAATACATCCCCCATTACACTAAAGAAGAATTTTTGAAGACATCGTGTCTTCAAAAATGCTCAAGGAACTCTTGTGCAAAGTTTCATGCGACCCAGCGGTTTAGGCTGTGTCTGTAAGTAAATTAATTAATGAATTTAAGACTTTTATGGAGTAATTTACGTGTAAGCCTCCATAAGCGAGGGGTTGCAGCACATGACTTCTGACACGCTGGTCGCTTGACGCAGCACCAGCGATAGATGCCGCTGAAGCTTCTCTCGAAGAAGTGCGTACAGTGGCAATGATACCGCCGCCGTTAAAGGAAGGTCGTCTGAAAGGAACAATAAGAGAGCTTTAATATTATGTTTCGGGCAAGTAAGCTTAGGACCAACCCGCACTGGGCCCGCGTGGTGGATTACGGTCCACTCCCTCTCACTGAGAGGAGGCCTGTGTCCCAGCAGTGGGAACGTTATAGGCTGATTATGCTAAGCTTAGGTAACCGAGGAAACGAAAAACAATTCTATACTTTTAAGATTTTCATAATCCTAAAAACCAGCGCTGTTGCCAGTTTGCCACAGAAGGATGCCGTGCTGATTTACTTTTCGCGGAATTGGACACATTTTCCTGCTGTATCTTTTCCTAACCTTTGCTAATTAAATGCATTATTCTCTTTACATCTTAATTTCTATATCCTCTTCCATTATAATAAGACAATGATATTTTTTTATTTTTATTCTTTAAGTTTTAGGGACTTTTATAACGCACAGCGTATGTTAGTCCCATCGTAACCTAATACAAGTACACATCAAACTAATGAGATTAATATGTCAGGGAGACAATGAATTGTCCATACATTGTTTAACAATGTGCTATTGGATAATTACTTTATTAGTTTACCATAGAAAATGATTGACTAGTAAAAACATAATGAATACCTACTGAATCAATCATTACATAAATTATGGGATGACGTGGACTGTTGAGTTTAGTACCTACATTTAAAAAGATTAATAAAAAACCTACACATGTTTTACACAACTCGTTCCTTATCTACGCGCCGAACTATTAACTTCTTATGTTGCACATAGTTATCAAGCGTGTTAGGCGATAACTATCAATTTACATACCTGTATCGGGCTAATGCAAGAATGTTCACTTAGGTAGTTCAAAGGCATTTTAAAATCCTAAAAATAAATTGTACCGTAAAAATGGAACATGCGGCCTTGGCCTTACTTTCAGCCGAAATCTAATTTCTTATATTCAGCCTATAATATTCCCACTGCTGGGACTGTCAGTGCGGGTTGCTGGAAGTCACGTGTACGATTTTTTGGTTCTAGGACATGCTGGTTCTCCACGATGTTTTCTTTCAGTTTTGAGAGCAATGGTGATGAAATAATTTACACAAAGTAAACTGCCCGCCTGGGTTCGAACCTACTACATACAACTCTTAAGTCGTGGCTGCTTCCACTGGGTCAAATTTCTTATAAATATTCTTAATCAAGGGGCCGGCGTAACATGCGTAGTTCATTTTCATTTAGGAATTGGAATAGGAATTTCAAATTTCTATAGATTTTTTTTTCTCATGGCTCGTCTTTAAATCAGTGTCCATTCAAAATATATATTTGGGAACCTAGATATTCTGTAACCCAATCGGAATAAATACACACTACATTAAGAATAAATTATTGTTTGATTTACAAAATATTTTGGTATTACGTTTGTATGAACTACGCATGCTCCGCCGGCCCCTTAAGTCGTCCGTGCAATACATTTCGCAAATGCAGCAATAAATCGGTCGAAGTCGCAAGTCGTAGCAGCTCAAAAGACAGAGTGGTTTTGGGATCGACATGGGTTTAAAATTCTATGGGAATTACAGCTGAAATCAATTTACTTCTAGGATTGATACTGCACAAAGACTAACTATAGAAATACTAAAAGTTTGGTTACAAAAGGGAGGAGGCCTATATTTAGCAGTGGGTGGAGCAAGGTTGCCAAAGATGTTGATGACAGAATACTTACCTATATGTTTAGCCAGCTGCTCAGTTGTTGCAAAATCATAGCCACCATTCTTTTGGGGCGACGGCCAAGATAACTAAAAAGCAATAATTATAATAATTATTCAGCCACAGTTTTGTTTCAGGAAGGATAACTAATACTTATCGGATAGGGATAGTAACTAGCTGTTGAGTGAGTCTTACTGGCTGAGGGGCATCCTACACCCTGCCAGGGTCGCGGGTTGTACGAAAGAGTTACCGTGGCCCTGGCACAGGCAACTGAAGGAACACTGTGGGTCAGTAAAAGTCTGACATGCACGCGCTCCCGCTCCGCCCAGAGCGGGAGAAGTTATTTGATAATTTCCCAAAACAAAAAAAAGGGCATCCTACACTACGCTTACTGATACGCGGAAGGATGAGAAGGCTAAGGACAGGGTGTTGTGGCGCAATCTGACAGCTGTCTATGTTCAGCAGTGGACTGCGATAAGCTGAGTTGATTGAATGCGCTTTTAATCTCAAGGGCACAATCAAAAGCATGTCTATGGTAACAGTATGATTTTAACAGTGCCTTTAATACCGTAGCAGTAAGGGCGAATTTCGTAGTTCACATGTTACCAACCAAGTAGAGAGGATCATTATTATATAGAAAAGTAAAAAAAAAAAACCTTTGACACATTTTCCTTTCTTACCTTTACTAGTACTTCATCGTGTGTGAACTCAATCCCAGGGTTGATGAATGAGAACGCGTCATCTTCCAGCGATAAGCCCACTCTCACATCTGCGATCATGTTTGATAATGATATTCTAGAATAGTACACAGTTTTTAATTAACATTCATTATTATGTGTTTGGTAAATTACTTTGATTCTAATCTTAAGCCATTAGTTACCTACCTTATTGATCACTATGCATAGACCTGTAGCATAAATGTTGATTTATTGTAATATTTATTTAACCATAATTTGAACAACAAATCATTAATACTAGATGAATATTCCGAACTACTGCACCAAATTGGATAATTATTTTTTTGTTGTGTTCGGTATTGCCAGGACAAGGTTTGTATGAAAGAAAATTTCGGAAATCCGAAAAAAAAAAAATCACCCTTGCGAAACTGGGGCGGGCCGCTAGTAACAGATAAAACAAAAGATGTCTCCTTTTCACAGCAAATAAGATTCCAACTTTGGTACTTATGACGAATTTATAACTTACTAGCTGCGCCCCGCGGTTACACTCGCATAAGTGTCGATGCCGTAGGAATATCGGGATAAAAAGTAGCCTATCAACAAACTCCCGAGAAACCTCCATACAAAATTTTATCAAAATTGACCCCGCCGTTTGAGCGTGAAGAAGTAACAAACATATAAACACACACACACACACACACACACTCACAAACTTTCGCCTTTAGTGTGATTGGAGCAAATTGCTTGCAAGGTACCAAAAGTTTTCAAAATCTATTAAAAATTTTAAAACCCCGCGGTTTAACCCGCGTAAGTTTTGATTCCAAAAAAAATCTGGAAAGGGCCACCCTTATCACCTAGGGCAGTGGTTCCAATTTTTTTTTAAATAATCCTCCCCCCCCGGTCCTATTAGGAAAACTGATTTTACCCCGACCTTAAAATGTTATGAATAAACAATGAATTAAGTACCTAAGTAAAAATAGTGTGATGTGGTATTATTTGCATTCACAATTTTTTTTTGTTTGTTTTGTTTTCGCATTGATGCAGTTTGTTTTCAGTGTAACCAAAGTTGAAAAACCACTCTCACATCATTCATCATCATCATAAGTGGTGGCAAAGTTTTATTAGGATAAAACGCTTGAAAGAGATGCCACATGCGGATAATTATTAGGTTCTTTGTTACCCCCACAGAATGACGGATTTACCGCCGCGGGGGTAATTTCACCCAGGTTCGGAACCATTGACCTAGGGGTTTGAAAAATAGCCTACGACCTATTCTCAGACCTAACAAATATACACAAAAAATTTCATAAAAATCGGTCAAGTCGTTTCAGAGAAGTTCGATAACAATCACTGTGACATGAGATTTAAGATCATAAAGAGGTATTTTTTTTTGTTTGTATGTAGGGGTTGTAATCTCTGGAACTACCAGTCGGATTTGAACAATTATTTTTGCATTCAATAGCCCAATTCTTGAGGAAGGCTATTTAACATCATGCTATGATCCCTAAGAGCCGAGCAAAAGAAAAAAGTCTGAAATAACGCTAAGCCAAAACAAAGTGATAGCAGGCGATGCAATGCAACAGGTTGGGTCAGGAGAACAAGAAATTTTACGCCGGTAAAGTCGCGGGCAGAAGCTAGTCAGTAAAAGTCATCTTGTGTGTAGTCATTTTGAGCAATTTATTTTATTGCCTAAGGAGAAAAATTAAACGCATCATTGTGACATTGCAACATATTTTCTTAATAGATTATAATACCACAATGGTGTAAGTAAATGCAGTTTAACAAGTAAACTATCTATTTATAGCCATCCTCGTGTTTGCTTACAATATGATTGTCTCATAAATATAAATTGTTTTCATATAATAAATATATTTATTTATGGTACTGTAATTATACTTTATGATCACAAATCATAAAATTTGTATTGTTATAGAATTGAGTTTATTTTTATCCTGTATCAGGGACACGTACTTTGAGAAAGTAGAAAGAATTATGGCCTAATGCAGGTGTTCAATAGGGTAAACCTATGCCTAAACCCTTTGGCATTTACTGGCATCATGTTCTGTTGAGTAATTATGAAATAATATCATCAAAATGAAAATGTGGAATGTTGAAGTATGTGTGTACAACTGTACATGCTTTACATACCTATATATATTTTTTGTAAATATTCTAAGACTTGACATCCATCAACCCGCCGGCCACTGGGCCCGCGTAGTGGATTATGGGATGGCCCACTCCCTCTCACAGAAAGGAGGCCTGTGTCCCAGCAGTAGTGTCATTATAGGCTGATTATGCTATGATATTTTTGAATAAATATAAGGAATCATAAATATTAGTAGTTTACTTACAAAACATGTCCCTCAGCCAAGACAGGTATGAGATTATACAGGTTCTCGTTAAATGCACTGTACAGCCCTTTTACATTGACTTCTCCAAGTGAACATCGTAAAGTGAGGCTCATAGACTTTAAATCTAATTCCACTGCTTGCATGTGGAATGTTGGCGACTTCACCAGTTCTAAGCGGGAGAGGTTTCTGTAAATTTTAATTTGAAACAAATATGAACAAATTACCTTAGCAAATTATGACTATGTTTATTTTTTATTCAACTGGAGAGGAAACAGCCAAAGTTTATAGGCTGTCCAAGAAATTCTTAATCATATTTACACTTGTGTGTTTTTAGCGAAGTATGAAGTATCCCCGAGAGTGTCAGGTTTGATTTGTTCGCCATTCTTCGTCTGCTGCAGCGCCACATTCGTGAAACTCTATAAAGATTGTTAAGATATTATTGCACAATAAACAGAACTGAAAGAAAAGGACTAAGGTAAGTGTCTTTATTAAATGTGTTTATTTACCCTTTTAATAACATCTTGCAGGTTGGGTTGGACTTTCGTCAAGAGATCGTCTAATTCCTGTTCTATATCCACTATTTCTTCTTCAGACATTTTGCTGAATACATCACCTTTTGCCTAAAACGCTCGAATTTTGTAACTTTAAATAAAACTAACACTATCACCGAAAAGGAAACATATTGCAGCTGACGTGCGAGTGACAGCTGACAGGAAATTGTTGTCATGTTGTGTTGTTAAAATGTCAAATTATTAGTGCTCCCAAAAGTGAAATCGACTAATTAGTGCTGTTACAGCACTTATTTAGGTTTATGAACAAGTTTAGGTCTGCCGAAATCTGGCCGAAATAGACTATTTAACAAATGGTCTAAAGGTCAAAACAAACCAACCTAAATCAACATAGCATTTTGAATAGTAAACGCTAATATTAAATATACACACATCAAAAGTGTCTAGGGATCAACATATATTTTTGCAATAACTTTTCTCCTGATTGATATTAATTAAAATTTTCTTTAAGGATTCATCAAATAAAGTGTTTTCGTTTGTCACAGTAACGATAAACCAAGTCACCTTTGCATTAATAAAGAAATTTGCCATTTTCCTAATAAAGGGATTTTTGACATTTGAACCACTAACACAAAAGTTCGAAAAAAAGACTGAAATAACAGTTTTCCTTAAAATTTTATTGGGTAACTTAAACAATTAATAATCCGTGTTTCTACCGCGAACACTAACAACACAAGAACATCGGTTTGGCATACTCAAAATGAGTTAATCCAAATCACGCTGTGGAATGGCCGCCCATGTTCGTTGCAACAACAAAAAAAAGTCTTCTTGCGACTGAATACCCTCCATATTCGGCAGAGCTCTTCTCTGTAGCATATCCCATGCATGCTCAATCGGGTTCAAGTCTGGCGACTGAGCAGGCCAGGGCAGGACATTGATGTTAGCTGCGGCGAGAGTCTGTCTTACAACTCTTGCGGCGTGCGGTCGTGCATTATCATGCATTAACTGAAATAAGGGACCGATTTGCACTTGTAGAGGAACGATGACGTCTGATACAATCGTCTCAGCATAAATTTGAGCGTTGAGGTTGCCTCTGATCCAAATCAACTCAGTTCTTCCGCCGATCCAAATACCCGCCCATACCATGATGGTTCCACCATTATAAGGATAGACTTCCTGGCAGGATTTTAATCGCTGTTGGCGTCCAGGGGTTCTCCAGTGTCGTATACGTCTTGTATCCGGTCTCATACCAAAACGAGACTCATCAGAAAAGCACACGAAACGCCATTGTTCTTCTGCCCAATTTCTGTGTTCAAGAGCCCATTGATATCGAATCCTACGATTGTGCATTGCTATAGGTGGTACCCGTAGCGGTCTTCGGGAATGAAGGTTCACTTCATGCAAGCGGTTTCTGACTGTTTGGTCGCTAATTAAGTTCCCTGAAGAGTGATGAAGCCTCACGGCTAACATCATGGCGGTTATTGTTGGAGCTCTTCGAGTTAAGATTTGAATGTATCGGTCTTGTCTCCGTGTGGTGCAGCGATACCGTCCTCCATGGCGCTCAGCCACGGTACCAGTGCTTCGGTAACGTGTCCAAAGTCGACTGATAACACTCTGACTTGTATTCAGAGCTAAAGCCACAGTACGTTGCCGGGAACCAGCTTCTATCATTCCCACGGCTCTGAGCATTTCTTCCCTGCTTAAATGACGTCGCCGCTCCATAATAACGTTGGTTTTAATCAGTAGTAGGGAAACAGTAGCACTAATAATGTCTTTAATGCGTTGTATGTTTTTATAGGGAAAATATTGACAGCTGATTTTCATCTTTTACTCGAATTTGATTCACAGTTCCTGATTCAAATTATGAAATGCACCAAAAAGGATCCATATAAATTTATAAAATCATAAATTTATTACAAAGCCACATCTCAATCTCAAGAAATCCGCATAAAAATGCTTGATCCCTAGACACTTTTGATGTGTGTATTACGTTAGGTAACGTTCTAGCGTTACAATCGACTACACGACGAAGTTAACACGACTGCGAGACCTGCAGCCTGCTGGTCAAGGAAGCATATTATATTAGTCTATGAAGAAAGCAGAGATTCAGAGAGTGTATTTCGGCGATTTCGAAATGTAAATAAAACAATAGGCAAGTACTGTAGTTTGACCTTTAATTCTTATTGAATTGGTGTCAGTTTAGTTCATATTAAGGCATTGACTGCCACCGCGGTCACCGGTGACCTCAAACAATAGATTTTAAATTGTGTTTTCTGGCAGTCAACGTGGTATGTCTTGTTTTCTGTTGTAACTTTTCTTGCTCTTTCCTTTATATATTTTCAGCTCTGTTTGATTTTTCTTCATCAAACTTCTAATAGATTGTATATTGAGTGATTTTGGATACTTCGTAGAAGAACGCCATGGTTCAGTCTTACTCCTTAACACTTCTACACTTTCGGAATCTTGCCAATTAGAAAAAATATTTTGTTCTGTTTCTTCCATAGCTTTATTTTTATATTTATGTTGTACTGGTTCTTTCTTATCTTTAATTTGGCCTGGTACGAATGGTACTAAAAATAATATTTAATTAAAGTTGTGTAATGTTTGTGCCAGAGATTGCGGAATGTTGTTGATTTCATGCATTCCTTGTAGGGGTTTATATTCAACTAGGTAGGTACCTACTTATCAAAATCTGCATTAGGTTTGACCCGTTAATTTGGGGTCGCACTGGCTTGTATTCCTGATGCTTACAGCACTTTAAAAGTTTTTTTCTGCCTTTCTACCAATATCTGAAAATTTTGAGAAATCTACTTTTGGACGAATAAGTATAATACTTTTCTGATAACCTGTGTAGCACCATTGTAAATTAACGAATAATGAGTCCTCCGAAAACCAATAAAAATAAACCCGTAACTTCGAATTTTAGAGGCGTACCTAGGTAAGTAAAACATCGTGGTTTGAAAATATCTTGAAACTCAGTGAACGCTGTTGAAACTACCCTTGCTTATTCGAGGCTATTTTAAATAAATGTCAGTACGAAACAACTTCCTTGATTTATTATTTTCCTAAAATGGTTTATCCGAGTCACATTTTTAGATCCAAATGGGTTTTTGCGGTTCAAACAAAGGGTGAGTGGGTTGATTTCCCCTTCATTTTCCGTATATACAAAGTACTCTTTGCCCTTCATCCTCCATAGAGTAAACACAAACTGTTTTTGTGTACCTAGTTATCTACTAGAAAAACCGAAAGTACCTAAGCACAGATAATATAGGTAATACTCCTAAGTAGGTAGGTAGCAATGAAAACTTAAAACTTGCTTACCGCAACGAGGTAGAGATGTAAGTATTAATAAGCCGTGTACTAGCGTATTGGACATGGCAGTCACGATCTGATGCTCCAGCAGGTGCTTAAAGTTCGCTATCATTATATTTGCGGCACCTTCGACTGTCAGAGATTCTGGCCTAGAAAAGAATGATGAAAGATAAAACAATGTTGTTGCGTTTCTGGTTCACAGAACAAGGCGAAGCTCGAGTTGTCGCTTAGGTATTATTGGTCTTCCGTCATGTTTTCAGTTCGTTGGTCAACTGCGCACTGGCAAAATTTATTTATTTGCTCTCATGCCCCTTTTTTTGTACCTACATGAACGTTGCGAGCATTAAGCTTAAAAATTATAAAGACCTATCAAAACACAGCATGAAGTAGGTAGGTACCTAGTTATGTAGTTTTACAATACATTTAAAAATGATTTGTCAAGATGTCGACTAGTGCTTATAGTATACACGACCGGCAAGCGCCAACGGCAGTGGCAGCTGCAGCCGTCGAGCTCGAGACGCACGATCGCCGTTGACACGTGCCGCTCGTCTATATGAACACCAGATGTCCATTTGTAATTATTTGAAAGGTAATTAGAATTTACTTCATCTGGTCTAGGATCTCGATGTTCAAGTCGATAGTTTCAGGGTCGGCGACCATGGCTAGGGACAGACGCACCGTGAGCTCGTTAGCCGTCAGCGTCAGTGCGCCAGCCACGGGCGGCACCCCTGTCGGTATCGATGCTTCGTAATTGTAAACCATCTGAAAAAAGAGTGGCTTTACGTCATGTCTTCCTATCGGTTAGCCAAGTGCAGTTTATTATTGGAGGTTTAAGGCTTGCGCAGATTACAACACATTTACAAAAATCCCCCTTCATCGCTTTCGTACATTTTCTATGAATACGCGTGCATTACAGGCGGGCCGCACCACACTTATTTAGGTATGAAAAATGCGCTGCGCTGCAGCCCGTTGCGGCTTTATTGGGCGCTTAGCTTTAATCTACCTTAAATTCATTCTATTCCTGAAAGACAATACACGGCTTAAGCCGCTAGTTTACCACGGTCTAAAAGCATGAAAATTTGCAATATACTTAATAACAATATTATTACAAACGGTACTTTTACATTGTGTAATTTTATTATAATCATAAAAACAGAAAATAGTGGCCACTATTATCCGTTTATAAAAACAGAAAATAGTGGCCTATTATCCGTTTTAAGGATTATAATAAAACTAAACAATGTAAAACTACCGTTTGTAATAATATTAACGTATAATCTTGAGAAGCACAACTTAACGTGCTTATTTTCTGCATTTTCATTCTAAAATAAAATAAATAATCAAACAAACGGCGGCGCCACTGCGCGGTCGGCGTTTGGTCGACGCCGTCATAATAAGTCAGTAACTTAACTCTATTCAAACGTAGACTACCTACCTTTAAATGGTTTATTTGCTTACCTTCAAGTTACTGAATCCTACTACGCAGTCGACCAGGCGGATGTCTTTATATTTGTATCCGGTGGCTACTGATCGTCTGTACATGCTGTCCAGTCCGTTGAGGACACCTTGGTGGAGTTTTATTTGCTGCCAATTAAAATAAGGTTAGTCTTCAAATATTTCACCATGAGTGGCGCGCGGGGGCACTACGCCGGGGGGAAACTCCTCGCCCCTCCTCCCCTCGGGGGGACCTCCGGCGCGATATCATAGTGGCATGATGATGAGTACAATCTTCTATTTCGATTTGTCGCATGTTTTCAATTTCAACCTGTATACAGGTTGACTTTTAATTTGTCGTATTATTTGCAACAATTAAGTATTCCATAAAGTCTTGGTGAAAATTCATGGGATTCTTGAAACCGCAATTTTTATGTATTTAAAAAAAACCAGTATTCGTTACTAAATATCGAATCCCATTAATTTTTACGTTAGGCCTTTTTGCTTTTCTATAGTGTCGTGGAAGGAATACATCAAATTACAAGTCACCTTGTATAATATTGATAAAGATTCGAGCCTTTCCAACGTCAACGCAACGACTTCTTCCGCAGACAAAACGCACGGGTTTTCAAACAGCCTTGCGCTTTTATATTTTCGGTGCTGTTTATGGTGTTCCCCGGGACATGTTGCACTAAATTGCCTTAATTTGGGTTAGGGGCCTTAGGGGCTAATCCGGAACTGCATGTAACGCGTTAAAACACCTACCAGCCTCTATCTAACTACCCCAATAAACTTCAGAGGCCTCTTCTGACACATATTCTAATTCCAGCACCCTTATTGCGTAACACACTATCAATCGCAATCTAAATTATTTTGAAGGTTATTGTCGAAATATTGCATTATGTCCGAAAAACGTTTATTTATTTATTTTATTTATTTATTAAAAATCTCCCTACCACTATCATTACAGGTTTATACCTAATGCGATAGCGTGGTCTTAAAATTAATATCTTACAATTTAAAACTATGAATAACGTTAAAAACTAATAATTGTATAAGTACCAAATTCCCTAAATAAAATAAAACAAAATAAAATAATATAATACAACAACATACTTAAAGCCTACTCTAATGTACGAGTTCACTCAAATGGCATGTAAATACATCGATCTTCACGTGAAGTTCGTTAATTAGCCGAATAGCGCGGGTCAATGGTGTTTTGGCGAGAAGGTTGGTCCTGACAACCGGCACGGCCAACAGTGGCGGGCGGCGCCGCCTCCACACATAGCGGTCTGGTACACATACACTCAGGCGCTGCAGTATTCCTGGGTTATGCTCAATGCCACGAAGTAACCTAACCAGATACGCTACAAGCGTGAATTCCCGTCGTACCCTCAGCTGGTTGTACCCGACCATACCGAGCACAAAAGTGGGGTACATCAACGGGTAAAAAGGATATACCCCATACAAATTTTTGTACAAGTGGCGCGTGAACTTGTTCTGCACTCGTTCCAGCATTACCGTATACTTGGCCTCATGCGGAGCCCATATGACAGCACTATATTCCAGATGACTCCTGACAAGTGCGTCATACAGGACTCTGACTGTTGCAATGTTAGTGAAGTGCCTTGTCTGTCGCAGAATAAATCCCAAGTTTCTAAACGCCCTTCTACAGGTTCCCGTAATATGATCGCGAAACGATAGTTCGGGAGTGACGATAACCCCCAAATCCCGCACCTTAGAAACTCGTTGCATAGGCGCGGTCTATTCGACAACGTAAATAACGCAATGAATGTTGTTGAACTGTCAAAATGAAAGCCATTACTACTGTTAGTGTGTTACACAACTATTCCGCTTTTAAATCACATTTCATAATGAGGATAAAATATCAACAGTTTTATGATCATACCGGGCCGTGGATGGTCTCGAAGATAAACGAGGGCAATGAAATACTGTCGGCATTATGATGTCGTATTCTGGTAGCTATTGCGTGGATGGAATTGTCTGTGAACTCTTCTAGAGCTGTTCCTTTTTCCTTATCGTACTTTCTAAAAAAAATAGATTGTTTAAGTGTAACCAGCTAACCTCAAAATGTAAAAAAAAATCATTAGGTTCGAGATTATTAGAGGTTTTAGAATATAAATGAAAACAATTTAATACCAAGAGATTTTCAAGTCAGTGGCCTTTACTCAACTGTGTCATTACTCGTTTGAGGCAAATTAATAGGAATCCCAAAACATGATTTAGTGTGCCATCGACAAAGTAAAAACATTTAAATAAACATACGCTAGATCTGTAATATTTGGTATTCCGACCATGTCCGTGTAGATCAGGTAGTCATTGAAGTAATCTTTTATCCATTTGTCCAGATCTACTCTCATTCTACTCATGCAGTTGACTGTAAAAATACACCTTATTCTGAAAAACCTTAAACTTCATAGTAATTACTTTCTACGTTATGCAAGGGTTTAGTTTGCCAGACAAAATTGTTTTTGCTGCCCCATGGTACATATTGCCGATCATCTAGTCTAAGCGGTGTTTTTAGTAATGTTATGGTATATCTACGAAGGTATAGTAGACCTCGTTATTTGCTATAATTCTATCTGATTTTATATCACGAATAATAAAATTCCGATGATAATAAGGAACCCAACAATTACAGGCCTGTGTCAATTCTGCCAGTTCTCATTAGGGTATTTGAAAAGTAAATGCTCAATCAAATGTTACGTCACTCCAATAACATTACATCTTTCATGAAGAACAGTACGGTTTCACCAAAGGGCGTTGTACCACTGACGCCGGTGTCACCCTAATAACATTTTTATTGCCTGCAGGGAAGAAACACAAGATGCCAATGGAATCTTTTGCGACCTCTTTAGGGCGTTCGATTGAGTAAACCATTATACACTTCTGATGAAACTAGCGCACTATGGGATTAGGAATATAGTTCTTGATTTACTGAGATCATACGTGAAAGATAGAAAGGTTAAAGTTCAAATAAACGGCGTAAAGCCATTAGGGTCTGAAATCGCAATGGGCGCTCTTCAAGGTACGATATTGGGGTCCATTCCACTTTTTAGTTTACAATAATGATTTACCATAATTACTTCAAAATCGACGTGAAAACTATTCTATTCTTTAGGTCCAAGATTTGTTTACTATAAATAATTTGGTACTAAATGAAAAAATGCCAAATGCATTAGATTTAAATTACCTAATGATAGAAGTAGCGTAAATGTTACATCATATTGAATGGAGAAAAACTGGAATTTATTGATCAAACGGTTGGAATAACGCTAACCGAGAAATTGCAATGGGGATCTCTTAAAACATCTCTTGCGAGGTGGCTAAGTTCGGCCGCTTATGCTTTTAGAAATATAAGACAGTTAACAGATTTGAAACCGCGCGTTTAGTATATTTTAGTTACTTCCATAGCATTATTTATTTATTTATAGGAGAACCAACAGCTATAACAGAAGCATAACAATAGTATATGAGACAAAGCCAATTACAGGTTCTCACTGATAAAACAGAAAATGTAGTTGAAATCTTAGGATCAGTAATAAGCACGATAGAATACAAATATAAGGTATATAAGCACTATGAACTTTTAAAAAACACAGCGTTCAGCCGAGTGCGTGCAGAATAGGTTTTGGTGGTAAGTGGGTCAAATGAGAACTTTTTGCAAAGAATATTAAAGTCCTTACTCGCTCGCACCATATATGAGTTTTGCGTATATTTAGAAGAGTAAAAAGAAATGGAAATCGGCGGATTAAATCTAACTGATCTCTGGGGGTCATTGAAACGCAGTCTATGCAGGAGATCAGGACACACAATCAATATCGTTACAGTAAGCTTCACCCTCGATATGCGTGGCGCGGAGTCCTTCTTTTTTTATAAGTCTATGATATAGATATTACCGTAAGGTCCAATGGCACTTGCACGTTATAAATCGACAAGGTCTATTTTTCTATGTGAAAGTTAGATAGTTTCAACTTTACTGAAGTTTAAATTTACTGGGAATTGTTGTCAAAAGTGGTCAGGCAAATGCAAGGTCGACTATATCTTCATTCTTCTTCTACATATTTATTTTTCAACATCCAAACGAATAGTAATGGCTAGCACAGTGATTAATTCAAATGACTGTCATTATAATGGTAGGTATTAGACGATATTATTTTAAAAATGTGTAGTTACCCAAGTTTTCCTTTTCTACTCTTATTGCTGAACTATTAGCTTGCTTATAGTTTATATACTGAAATTGAAGATACAGTTGTTAAAACACCAACTCGGAAACAAATGTTAAGAAAATATAGCCATAATGTAAAAAAAATATAGGTAGGTAGAATTAATTACAACATAATTATGTCCATTAAAATATAGAAGTTAATGAATACCGTCATCAAGATATCGTCGACGAAAATCTTTGAGCTGACCAGTTCAATCAGGAGTCTGTTATTGATCAACCTGTACCGACCTTCTATGTTGTAATTTACGTTTTTTAACAGAAATCTGAAATACCACATTAACTGAAAAGTCTGGAAAATTATGAACGAACGAACGATGAACTGACTGAAAACTCGAAAATGGGTCATTTAAAATACCTAGGTATCTGTATTTACACATAAAATTAATAACTGTCTAGCTTAATCAACCTACAATGTTCCCACTGCTAGGACACATGCCTCCCCTCGGTGAGACGAAGTGTGTTATCCACCACGCGGTCCCAGTGCGGGTTGGTAGATGTCACATGTCTTCGAATTTTTGGTTCTAGGACATCCCGGTTTTCCTCAAGATAGTTTCCTTTACTGTTTTGAGAGGATGTGATAACTTTTTAATGGATGATAAATCATGGAAAATGTATAATTATGTATAATGGTAGGTCTATAGCGAATACTCGGGCGGCGGGCGTGGCATTACTATGGTACCCGCGCATGGAGTTAAGGGTCTTGCCGAGAGGCGCGATGCGACACTAGTAGAACAATTTCCACGAAGGTTTTATAGAAATCGCGCCTGTCTGTGGAAGCTTTTATAGGACGCCTTACAAAGCATAACTTTTTCTTCATACGGTAAAGCCTCTTTTAAATATGTCTTTTTGTCTTGCTTTATGAGCCAATACTTACTCAACTTGTCCGAAAGTGGGTGTGTAAATGAGGACGAATGGAGTATTTTCAGAGTTCAGTGACCGTTCAAAGGCTCCCTCCAGATGCAGGTCGTTCAGCGACAGGTCCATCTTGACAATCATGTTGGAGAGATCGTTGTGCAAATAGTCCACGCGGAAATACGTGTTGTTGCGAAGCTTCATACGGTGGAAGAACCTGGATGGGAGTTGAGTAGTATTTGTAACATAAAACATAATTATGCCTTTATACTCTGAAGGGCTATGGAGAGGTGCATAGTAACTACACATATAGTTTGGTTGTACCTAGGTCCCCCAGTGAATTGATCGATGGAATTAACCGTATGCTCAGCAGGAAAAACCATTTTGACCCTTTTTACTGATTAAATCCAATAGTATTTAAATGACATAAACAATAGGTATATAAAGAAATTTTTGTAGACAAATCCACCATTTTCAAGAACTCAATAGGTAATCGCATAAATTTCCTCGCAGCATGTGTTTAATACGACGTCACACGACAGAAGAGATCACGTAAAATTCCTGGCATATGAATTTCTTCTGAAATCACGTTTCATATGACAGAAAATATGGGTCGAGTTCATGCAGGTCGTTAACTAAGCTTACTAAGATAATCTTTTGTTCGACGATCTTCGAAAAGCTTGTAGAGGATGTACCTACTGTTAAAGTTATGGTGGCAAAAAAAAAAACATCAAGCTTGGAATTTTTACAAGGGTATGCAACCAGAATGAAAACTGCCAAAAAAGTTGCCGCTTTTTTTTCTCAAGGCTGAAGGTAACGGCCACGTCCTAACTAATCAAAAGCGACCTTCGCAAGTACGTGATCATCGCGCTCGTTTATATGAATCTTCTTTATAGCGTATCGATTGCAAAAAGTTCAAAAATCTTTGGCTCAAAATTCAGCTGCGCAACCTCCGCTCAGTGACGCAATAAGAAGATCATCAAGTACACAGGTGACAGAGCATGCGGCGCAGGATGAGAGATGGGCCATTGTCTGTTTGCCGTCCGTGAACTTCTATCTGTGGAGATTGTGTTTGTTCCGGCCGGCTTGGGTTCGAAGTCAATTTAGAGATTTCCAAGTCAGCCACGGTAACACGTACCCAGGCGGAAGGCTCTCAGATGGTTTGATAAAATTGTCAGGGGGTTTATACAGCTCCCACCATAGATAACACCTTTCTGTGGAGGCGTTACTATTGGCGCTGAATGTTAAAATAAGGTGTATCGAGTTGAAATAAACGCCGAGGAGAGGAGTGCCGGGGGGTTTATACCCGGATGTTACAGTGCAGTTATAGAGGTCTAGTGTGATAATTTCGATGTTATTATCGTTAGAGCATTTTGTAGAGATGATGCTTGCGCCGGGAGCAGCAAATACTGCGTTACCGTGCTTCGTGTGACAGATCACGGCGATTAGTGACAGTCCAGGAATGTGAGGCCTGCTTTGCATAGAATCCCGATGGGTCTCTTGAACACATAAGATATCAAAATGCGTCTTGCGAGATAATTCTTCATTTCTTAATTTCTTCTTTAACCTGAGAACCATTCGATGTTGATCGAGATTACGCGCAAGTTTGGTTTTTTTATTGAACTGTTTAGCACTGAGAAGGGCCCATTGGGGGTATTGTATGACCGAGTAACTGAGTTGTGGAGGTCAGATAGGCTCCATGTAAAATACTGGTATTTAGCTGCATCCAGTTAGACTGGAAACCGACCCTAAAATAGTTCGGAAAAGGCTAGGCAGATGATGAAGGGCCGATTAGAACTTATATTTGCCGTCGTGGTGAAAGGATTAGCCAACGCACGGAAGTCGATTGCCCAGGGCGTCCCACCTGCCTAAATTGCGTGTAATGTTATTGTAGCAGAGACTTTCAGCCTTGACATGAAAACTCACAGGAGGGATTTGGACATCCTCAGCATACAATGGCCGCCGAGGTTCAACCCCGAGGGAATTGTCCACGACCCGTGATGTCTGAGTGCCACCCCTCTTGATCGTTTGAACCCCTGAATGGAAAATGAAATTGCGTTAAACGTTTACACAATAAACAAATAAGTAGGTACTTATTCTTTCTTTCTTTCAGCAGCCTCGTAGCGCAATACACTCGTTAAGTTGATATCAGACGCTACGCTAGAGTAAATGTTCATTTGTGTTTCAAAGACAAAAAAAAAGCGCGACTTTAACTCGCGTGGAGAGGGTTCAATTTCTACTTAATAGGTCTATAGGTAGATTGGGTGGGTAGATTTGGAGCTAATTGGCTATCATAGATGAACAAACTGACACACGAGTGACCCTTTAGGGATCCATTTTTTCATACGGACACAACAACAAACTGAGCTGTAGACCCTATTTTAAGTCTTTAAAAATACTGACCCATCCAGCATACATTTTGGAAACTGCGTTGTTTGTGAAAAGAAACACTCAATTATTTGAAAAAAAAAAAACTTCTACTAGAAAACCTCCATTACGTGCCCAATATGTAAATAAACTATGTCATCTAAAATGAAACCTCATTGATGCGAAAAAGTTTTTTTGGTATGGCACCTAAAATGTTTAATAAAATTCCGAATGGCATAAAAAACATGACATTAGGTATACACCGTGTTCCGGACGATATGCATAAACTTCGACCAGACCATGGAAATAAGCATTTTTCATTATGAACACATTTATGATTTAATTTTCATACAAACTAAATACGTTGACATAAATCACCCGACATGCCCCTTTATCCGAATTGGCAAAGACGTATTTTCATTCATAAGATTTGGCGGGTCTTGTCAAAACTAAGTTAAGACCGAGTTTCTTACTCCATAGCTCAATTAAATAATTATCTTTGTAACGAAGCCTTTTCAAGAACTACTTACTTCCTTGATTTAATTTGTAAAAGTTATAGAAGCGTTGACAAAGTTTATGGATAACGTGAAGAACACGGTGTATAAGTTTAAAAAAGCTCTTACTAAATTATTAATTGACAAATATTGTTCAATTATTATAATGATGCATTTTTATCTTTTGATAATAAGTACTATGACTATAATTATTGATTTTATTGTATTTGATGTTTTTATTATTTTTTCTGTTCATGTAGGTATTTAATTAATTTAAAATTTTATTTTTTTCGTTTCTCTAAGACATATAATCTAATGACACCTAGAAAGAAAAAAATTTATAAGTGACATACCGTCACTTATAAATTTGTATGTCCTAATTATGACAAAACATAGCGCACCCCCTATTTATATAAACACCTATGTTTCACAAATAAACTGATTGATTGATTGAGCTGAATTGAGCCATCGCGGGACGCTATGCAAGATGTGAAACGTCGAAATTACATATTTTGTGTGGAAAATAAGCTATGTGACGAGCTCACCCCGGTGATAAAGAGGTGGGATTGTCGAGCCGAGTGGGAAAAGAGTCGCAGAGTAGCGAGCGCGTGGCGGCTTTCGTTTTAACAAATTAGCAAAATATAGTTAGTAGTACCTACCTACTAACCTACAGCTAGGTTACAGTGCTACATATGGCATAATCGAGTTTCAGAAAATCGGCTTTGTAGAGGGTCGTCTCTGACACTCATAACGGTGTGTCTTTCTAAAACATGATGTGTCTAAATATACTTACATCAATCATTGCGCTATTAAAATCATTTTCCTTCAGTGATTCTTGTACCCGCTCCCGAACATTGGCATAGCGGGCTGTAAATTAAAATAAGTGGTAGTCGATAAGAAAGAAAGAATACAGGGTTTTAAAGGACTCATCATGAAGCTGTCATCTATGCATTCTGTACATCAAACTAAGCATCTTTCTTCAAAAATAAATGCTGGCAAACGACTGTTATTTTTGGTGTAAATTCGCTGTTTATGGTAGGTAGTGCGCAATTTACGCACGCACAACATTGTGCTTATGGGTGCGTGCAATGGGACCATAGGGGCAATTCTGGTAATTTTAAGAACGTTCACAGTCTGATCTCAGTCTCAATCTGTCAAAAATACCTAAAATATCAGTACATTTTGACAAGTTTTTGACATTTGTTTGTCGCTGAGACGAGACTGCGACTAGATTTTGAACGTTTTAAATTACGAGAATTGGCCTTCAGGTATCGTGGAATTATTCACGATCAACATTCAAAATTTGCTTTCATAAAAAAAAAAACGACGAAATAGTTGGAATTTTGACCTTAAATATTATCTCCGTCACCAGAAGGTTCCATAGAAAAACTGTCAGACGTCAATTTATTCCATTGCACGAATAAAAATTAACGGTCGATCGAAAAATCAGCCCTTACATACCATAATCAACCGGTATAATCGGTGGCATCCAAACGCAGAGCGACGGGCCACCACCTTACGGCAAACCCACATACAATCGTGCTCCGCGCCGGATGCTTTTTTTACCCGCGTGGCCCCGTCGAGCACAACGGGTCTAGCAAGAACATCCGCCGACCGACACCATACCTGCTGCAGCGTGGTATTCCGCTTCGGTTGCCACACCAGGCTGAGCCAGGAGAGTACTGTGTGACTCCCAAGGGAAACTAAAGAAACCTTGTGACTATAGACCTTCCCCCACATTTTCTCTTTAATCTTTTTATTTCTTATAAAATCTCTTTATACATTCTATATTGACACTTTACGTGGTTGTTATTTATTTCCCACTCGTAACTCACACGTCACATAACTAACTCAATAATGAAAAGTCTATATACATCAGCATAATAAATATATATCTAACTCGTAGATCTATGATCATAGATATATGATAGTGTAATGGTGTTAAAATCTTAGAACCGTTACCATCTATATCGTCCAAAATATTGAAGTGCTCTGCAGCGTTGAGACTCATCCAGCAGTTGGATCTTTCACTTTCAGTTGGAACTTTGGAATTTAAATCAGGACGGTCATTGTCATCGGTATCGTCGATCGCATTCTCTGTGAACAAGATAAAGCAATAGTAGAAACGATAAAATAATTTAATCATTAAAATAATGAGTATATTTATATGTCAAGGTAGTCTAAGGAAGTTTAGGGAGTCGTCACGAGAAACACAACGAGCACTATCTATGACAGTGAAGGTGTGACCATGAATCTTGTATTATTTTCCCCAAAGAGTTTTGTTTATTGGATTATCATCATCATAATCCACAGCCCGACTTCTGAGCACAGGCCTCTCTTTGTAAGTGCCAATCCCCACGCCCCCGTACCAGCTTTTTTTTTGTCGCTCTGGGGTAGGCAGAGGGGTCTGTCAGACTTTTGTTGACTAAAACCACCCTGCTGTTCCCTCGTACACCTATGTCGGGGGCTGCGGGTGCGAATACGACATCCTCTGCCCCGGACTGGACCGTCTCGCAGGGGGGATTGAAATGCTAAGCTCCCCCCGTTACGTAGTGTTCCACGCGCCGCCAGCTCGGACCTTGGAATGGGGGCGACGGATATCCCCGAGTCCGTCACCCCTGGATCCGTTTATGGGGGCTGGAACAGAGCGTTGTCCGTTCGCCGCCGACGCCCAGTGCGCCTGCTGCGGGACGGGAGAGCACTCGTTATGTCCTTTTCCTTTCTCGCAGCTTCCTCGAGATAACTGTTTCGCAGAAATCTTCCTAGTATCCTTCTGCGAACCGTAGGAAGTGCATAGTCCTGACTCTGCACTGCCGACGGTCGACAGTGACAGGTCACTCCCTACTTCCAAAACGAGGCAATGGCGTGGCTCGTCTCATGCGACACATTCGGCCAGTGTATGCTGTGCCGTTTCCTCTGCAGACAATGGACGCAGCGATGTCACCGAGCGTCTGGCTCCCTACTTATGCGACACAAATACTTGCCGAAGCTACCGTGCCCCGAGAGCACTTGCGTCGCCCGAAACGTCAGGGAGTCGTGCTTCCTCTCGAGTCAGTCGTCGAGCGCTGGTCGCCCAAGTAGCAAACAAGAATAGTGATTAAATCTTACATTTCTGTACTTTACCTAAAGTTGGATTTTGCTAAATCAAAAAGGATTTCATTGAGTCTTTTCTTTCTTTAATACTAAATCGTTTTAAACTAACTTATAATGCCAAAAACGTATTCTCAAAAGTAGTTTGTATTAGGTATGCCTACAGTTAAAACTAAAAATATTTTTTTTACTATACTCAGATTATTTGAAAGCTCTATTTAAACTTACAAAGAAAAAATTGAATTTGTAGATAAATTTAAGATAACTTTAATACCAACTTCTAGAAACTGATTTTCTGGTGTATATTTTTATTCCTTTTTTAATGAAATTAGTTTAGATATATAAGTTTAGAGTAAAAATACATTTAACGGGACGTTCTCATCAAATACAACCAAGTAGTAATATGGATGAAGTGGAAAAATTAAAAAGATCTGGTGGCATTCGTCGGCGTGTTGTAAAATATAAATATTTATAAAAAAAATAAGAAAATATTAAGACGTAATCTGGTCTTAACTAAATCAAACTGTAGAATAACATAATTAAAAAAAAAAAGTACTTCACCAATACGGTTTTTACTTTAACTTATGTATATATCTCTTAACTAGCACTACTTCAAATGTAACTTGTCTTTACTGTGTTTGAAATAGCCTTACAAAATTAGTATTGTTCGTTAGGAAAAATAAGACTTAACGCCATTTTGCACTTTAAGTGAAAAAGTTATAAAACATTTTCCGACAACACTTCATCAAAAACTAGAGTAGATTGAACTTATATTTTTGTTATAGTAATTCTAACTACATTAATAACTTACATATTTATAGAAAATGTAGTAGATACTCTGCACTAAAAGTCACAAAAGTTTTAATTTGCAATATTATTATACACAATTTTATTGTTTGTTTTCTAGTATTTTAAAAGCCCGTCTGCTTTTTTCATAAATGTTAAAACAGTTTTTGTAACAATTTAAAAGCTTAGTAATAAACACCATATTTTCTAAAATAAAGTAAAGCACTTTAAAGCTAAATAAGTTTTTAATTTTATTTCACAAACATAAGATCGAATATCTGCAATTCAATATTGATAGTTTTAATTAGGTATTGTAGATATCTTTAAATCTATTTCTTGATCTGGAGTCAACTTACAAGATATCTTGAAATCAGTAATTAGAGTTCTGCAAAACCACATTCTTAAATAGGGTTAAAGTTTATCTATTAACTCTTTCATAACATGTTAAGAACATCACAATATTGGTTAAAACTAGTCTATCCCTCAAGATATCTCTTGAGGGATATACTAGTTTTAGCCAAGACAACAGCTGGAATTCGTCTACTTGCTTTCAAGATATCTACAATACCGTTTTAAGACATTTGTTTGCTTCTTGGACCGCCTCGATTGTATTCAGGCCACCGGAAGGGTACAAAAACCTCACCCGTCATTCCGACTCCATGAGCTGACGGAGCTCCGAGCGGCATAGCGTGATCTGTCTCTACACCAGCCTCTCACCCCGTGTCTTTGCCTCCTCGCTTTTTTATATAATGTTCTACATTGCGCCGACCACAATTAACAGGGCAGGAAGATGACGACGATGATGATTGCAAGATAGAGAAATATACATAAGTGTTTGAGGATTCCTACCTTCATCTACAGAATGGCCTTCATGCTCGTATCCACTTGAGCCTAACACTATACTACAGAGACAAACAAAAAAATACATTAGAAATACGTCTTTCATATTATCTTCCCTAGCTTCAAAGTTTTATAATTTCTTCATTCGTTGATGAAATCATTTAGTTTTCTTATCTATAATGCCTTCTTTCGGTCATAAATCAGCCATTTCAATTAAAATATTTTGTAACTTTATGTTTTAATTTTCAATGATAATTTTTATGTAGGTAAAAGATTTGTGAAGTAGTCAGTCCCAGATGATGCTAGTCGTCTTAAGTACAGCGGCACTTTAGCACTTATAACGACACTCAATAATACATTCACTTTAGGTTTTTAAAATTTAATAACAGTAGCCACTTTACTACCAGAATACAAGGCGAGTTAGACCTATAAGATAATACTTTGTTGCCATGAAAATCCAAACACACAAAATTTAGACTTCCTGTACATGACGCCGGAGCTCAGGCGTCATGCCACAAGAAACCTTAAACTTGAATCTTTAAGGCTGAACTGATTTTCTTGAATCATAGCTAAGCACACTCTCGATCAAGTCTCCTTTCTTTCTCCTTTCCAAAACAAAATAAAAACTAAATCGATTCAACCGTTTGGTAGCTCTCAAATGGTTGAATTGATTTAGTTTTTATCTGTGCTGTTAGAGTTTACCTTGTCAGAACAGTTCTAGGGTGAGAAGTCAGATCAAGAGAGATACAGAATCCCGTAGAGCAGCATGTGGCGAGTTATTGGGCAATAGCGACCCCACGGACCCTATCTCCCGGCAGAGGCAGGCTGGAGTGAACACTGACGTCGAACAGAGCTCCCACCTCTTTCTTGCCTTTATTGGCCGGCTCGCCTCTCCTCAAGCACCTCAGTCATATGTTGTCCCCTTGTCGCTGCGTCACTATGGCCTAGCGACAGTTCCCGGGGCCCATTGTTAAGTGTGCAAGTCGCCCCCGGCCAAAATGGCAGGGGGTGAATCCTTCCAAAATGGCAGGGGGTGACTCAGTGTATACTTATATGAAACATTGATCAGGCAGCGGCCATAGTCGTTCCATAGTTCTTGGTAACCAGTCCACTTTAGCCACCCAAACCCATAGTCCTTTATCTTTTTTTTTATCTTACCTGACCCTGGAAATGAACCCGTTCATTTTCTCCAATAAACTAATAGTTGTACTAACGACCTGGCGAATATTCTCCGCCAGTTATCGCGAAGAATAGACAGGACGAGCATGGTGAGACTGCTATAACTACCTTAATTATTTTCTATTTCCATAGCTCCTTATAAAATATTGATAAACAGGTACAGCTGTATCTAATATGTATGAATGCCGAAGCTACAATCCGCCATGTTTAGCTTCGTTAACACTTCGGCACTGTTCGGCAA
Organism: Gortyna flavago; assembly: GCA_963669345.1. NCBI lineage: Eukaryota > Metazoa > Arthropoda > Insecta > Lepidoptera > Noctuidae > Gortyna > Gortyna flavago. The sequence continues at coordinate 5,282,763 of OY770139.1, forward strand.
CGCGGCTCGGAAATATCGGTAAGTATAATGTTTAGGACTACAGGCCGCGCCCTAACCAAAAAGGACCGTCGCGTTCATATTATGTCACTTATTGTTCGACGAACCCGAATGCGTGATCGTACAGGACGCGGGGTCATAGTGCCACATGTAGATATTAGGTATGTGTAAGCGATCAAAAATAAATTGTTGGTTTTGGGTAGAGCTGGGTCACCAGTCACCCCACGAAAAAAAATATTTTATTGATGTTTGTTTAGTTCATATTATGTCTTGTTTTCTGTTATAACTTTTTGCTCTTTCCTTTATATTTTTTTAGTTCTTTTTGATTTTTCTTCATAGCACTTCTATTTGATTGTTTCATGAGTGATTTCGGATACTTCGTAGAACGACGCTGTGGGTCAGTCTTACCCCTTAACATTTCTTCACTTTCCGAATCTTCCGAATAAGAATATTTATGTTGTGGTCCTTTTTTATCTTTAATTTGGCCTGGTATGAATGGTTCTAAAAAATAATATTTAATTAGAGTTGTGTAATGTTTGTGGCAGCGATTGCAGATTCTGGTTGGTAATTCGATGCATTCCTTTCATAGGGTTCTCATTGGTTTTAATTAGAACTAGCAACATCTGCAGTAACTTTGACCCAGTTTCAGATCCAAAGGCAGAAAATTGAGAGAAGTCTACTTCTCGAGGAATCCATTTTCATCACCTGTGTAGCCTTAACGAATGAATGAGTCATCCGAAAACCAACCGTGATTGAAACAAAGGGTGAGTGGCTAGGTTTCTCCTACATCCACCACAAAAGTAATCAGAAACTTTTTCTGTGTAGCAAAAAAATCGAGAGTTACCTTAGTAGGTAGCATTAAAACGTAAAACTTGCTTACCGCAACGAGGTAAGGATTGAAGCATTACTATGCCGTGGATCAGCGTATTGGACATGGTCGCCACGATCTGATGCTCCAGCAGGTGCTTAAAATTCGCGATCATTACACTTGCGGCACCTTCGACTGTCAGAGATTCTGGCCTAGAAAAAAATGATGAAAGATAAAACTTCTACTCTACTTTTCTGTTGTTTTTTAGTAAATATTAAAATTAAATGAAGACCTATCAAAACACAGCACTCCATGTTGTATTATTGTGTGTACCTAAGTAGTTTTACAATAAATTTCAGTAAAATAATATGTCAATTAGTGGTCTTATACATGAGCGGCAAGCGCCAACGGCCGTGGCAACTGCAGCCGTCGACAGCAGCCGTCGACACATTACCGCTCGTGTACCTACTGCTGCCGTCGACTAGTTTCGACGGCTGCAGTTGCCTTCGCCGTTGACGCGTGCCGCTCGCGTGTACGAGCATTAAGATGTCCAATTGTCCATATAACAGTAATCATTTGAAAAGTAATTTGAATTTACTTCATCTGGTCCAGGATCTCGATGTCCAAGTCGATAGTTTCAGGGTCGGCGACCATGGTCAAGGCCAGATGCGCCGTGAGCTCGTTAGAACTCAGCGTCAGTACGCCAGACAGGGGCGGCACCCCCGACGGTATTGATGCTTCGTACTTGTAAACCACCTGAAAAAAAGAGTGGCTTTACGTCATGCCTTCCTACAGGTCAGCCAAGCGCAGTTTATTACTGGACGTATCAGGCTAGCGCAGATTGGGGAGGGAGGCCGCGCCGCAACACAATACTTACACTACAAAGATCCTCCTTCATTGCTTTCGTACGTTATATAAATAACCGGCGGACATTTTTTTTGTATAAAATGTGCTGCGTTGCGCTTTGCGGCAGTAATGGCGCTTGGCTTTTAACTACCTTAAATTCATTCCTTCATTGACAGACAATAGACGGCCTAAACCGCTGGGTCATGGCTGGTTCTAAAAGCATGAAATTTTACAAATGATTTCCTTATTATAAGTATAGCGAAAAAGAACACTAAGGAAGGATTTTTGAAAATGCACCCCCTAAACGGATTAAATAGCGGATGAAAGTTTCTATGGACGTTCGTAATTTTTGCCGGCGGGAAACCCCATCAGGCACACGGCTTGTCTAAACTGATATAATAAAAAGATTTGATTGTTTTTATGTTTTTTGTTACGCTTTCATTCTACAACGGCTAAACGGACTTGGAAGAAATTTGGCACATGGGTGGTCCATGACCTGGATTAGGACAAAGGATACTTTTATCCCGATATACCTACGGTATCGAGACTTATGCGAGTGCAACCGCGGGGCGCAGCTAGTAATATATAAATTATTTTACTGTAACAAAACTCCGCCTTCCGGATCCATTCCGTCTTCCTTCCAGGAAACTATTGTTTGGTATGAACAACTAGCTTCAACTTTCTGACTCAGTAACTTACTGTATTAAAAAGTAGGCTTCCTACGTGTAAATTTGATATAATTGATATGACTTCGATTCCTCTCCAACTTCTATTTTTTTCAAGTCAGATCAAGCTGACTTACAAATCGTGTTTTTCAAACCTGTCTGTACCTATTATAAATCAAAATTGGCACCTTCAAGTTACTGAATCCTACTACGCTGTCGACCTTGCGGCTTTGGGCATCCTTTTTGTATCCGGTGGCTACTGATCGTCTGTACATGCTGTCCAGTCCGTTAAGGACACCTTGGTAGATTTTTATTTGCTGCCAATTAAAATAAGGTTAGTCTTCAAATATTTTAAGGTGATACATACATTGCTTTTCACCATAGAGACGTGCGTAAAGTTATCTTAGAAAAAGTTTTGTAAACTTAAACGCTATTAAAAGTTTGTCAAACACAAAAAAATAACTGTTTAAATCGTTCAATGCGGCGGCGCCAAAAGTATCAAACTTGCCATGGGTGCGGCATGGTCTCCATGTTTCTCATACCAAACTTTAACAAGGTGCGTCATCGACATCACATAACTAAGATAGTATATCTTGTCCTGACAATACCGAACACAACAAAAAAAGAATTATCCAATTTGGTGCAGCTTTCGGAAGTTATGCGCGTATATACATTTCGGCGATTCATTTTTATATAGTTAGGTAAAAATAATCAATATAGATTTGTCTCTTTTGTACTCATGGAATATCATAAAGAAACCCCTGTCCCCGCGAGAATTGCGATTTAAGGTGCACACCGCCACTCTGGTTAAGTCGACAGTGGTCCTTTTTTTTTATTTTTTTTTTTTATGGATGTTAAATCTTCAAATGACCCCTCCCGCTCTGGGTGGAGCAGAAGGGAGTGTCAGACTCTTACTGACTAAAACCCATCCGTGTTCCTTCCTTAGCCCTTTATGTTCCGGGGTAGCGGTAACTCTTTCGGACAATCCCGCTGCCCCTGCAGGCTTCGGCCCTGACGGGCCCCTCCTTAAATGCTGACATCTCTTTGAGGCGCGCGGAACACATACGCGACGTCCAGCACGACAGTGCACACAGACAGTGCGACAGTGGCTCTGTACTGTTCATGATGCATGAAACGTATTAAACACCTACCAGCCACTATATAACTACTTCAATGAACTTCCCAGGCCTCTTCTTACAAATATTCTAATTCCCGTTTTTATCAAGCTGTACTAGGTACTTTTAAATTAATTTTCATAATGGGGACAAATATCAAGAGTTTTGTGATCATACCAGGCCTTGGATGGACTTGAAGGTAAACGAGGGCAATGAAATACTGTCGGCATTCAGAAGTCGTATTCTGGTAGCTATTGCGTGGATGGAATTGTCTGTGAACTCTTCTAGAGCTGTTCCTTTTTCCTTATCGTACTTTCTAAAAAAACAACATTGTTTAAGTGTAACCAGCTAACCTCAAAATGTTATAGAAAATCATTAGAATCGAGATTATTAGAGGTTTTAGAATCTAAATTAAAATAATTTTAAACCAAGATCTGTGGTTTTACTCAACTTTGCCATTAGTCAGACTATTGTGACAAAAAAAGGACTATTGAATTCACTTTGCCGAAGTATGACGCCAACCAAGTACAAAAATAAACATACGCTAGCTCTTTCATATTTGGTATTCCATCCAAATCCGCGTAGGTCATGTAGTCATTGAAGTAATCTTTTACCCATTTGTCCAGATCTGTTTTCATTCTAGACAGGAAGCTGCCTGTAAAAATACTCCTTAAATGCTGAGATTACCACCTACGTTACGTAGGTATCTATGGGTTTATTTTTCGAGACATAACTTTGCTGCCACTTGGTACAATTTATTGATCATCTTTTCTAAGCGGTATTTTTCGTTAATCTGGGTAGTAATTTTATTGCGTATCTATTATAGTCGACCTCGTTTTTTTGATTAGCTATAATTCTGTCTACTTTAGTAATTTTATCATTCTAATTTTGCCTATTTTGCCTATTCTGTCCGACTGCTGGGCAAAGACCTCTCCCAAATCCTTCTAGGAATTCTTTTCCTGTGCAACCTCAAACCAGCCGTCACGGAACGCGTCCATGAAATCTCGCCTCCTCTTTGTGGGCCGGCCTCGGCGTCGCTGTCCATCTTTAAGTACATCATCTAAGCGTAGAGTCGAGGTAGGTGGGCAGGAAATACGAGTATATTATGACGATGCTGTATATCTATATAAACCATAATTATATTTAAACCAGTTAGTTTCTTTCGAAATTAGGCAGGAAAGGGAAATTGACTGCCGAATCGAAAACGCCTGGAAAAGCTACTGGTTCATGAAGACGCTAATGAAGGGTGATATCTGCCGATCTCCCTGAAGCGCAAACTCATCGACACGTGTATCCTGCCCGTCCTAACGGTGCTCAGATCTGGTCACTCACCGAGTCGCTAAAGTCCCACCTTGGGGTCTGCCAAAGAGCGATGGAACGCAGCATCTTGGGCGTAAAAACACAGGACAGAATTCGGAACACCACGCTGCGTTCCAAAATAGGTATAACGGACGTGGCAAGAAGTCATCTCAAATGGGACTGGGCGGGTCACGTCAGTCACATGCACGATGACCGCTGGGAAAACTCTCTACACCATGGGTCTATTTTATCTATTTTTTTTTTGTAATTTAATTTAATTTTATCTAATTCAACTTATTTATGATTTTACGTGTAACTACTAGTATTCGGTCGATGAATTGAAATTATCTAACTTTTATTGTACATAGAGAAATAGACCTTAGTGTAAACCGACAAGGTCTATTTCTCTATGTAAAATTTAGTTAGTTTCACCTACCGTAGTGAAGTTTATGAACTGGGAATTGTTGTCAAAAGTGGTAAAGCGATTACAAAGTCGACTATACATATTTTCGTATGTCTACAAAACGTTCACGGTACATTTTTGTTTTGCAACATCCAGGCGAATAGTAATGCCAGCACAGTGATTAATTCAAATAACTGTCATTAAAATAGGTAGGTATTAGACAATAATTATTTGTAAACGTATAGTTACCCAAGTTTTTCTTTTCTACTTTTATTGCTGAACTCTCAATAGCTTGGTTTAAATACTGAAATAGAAGATACAGTTGTTAAAACATCAACTCAGAAACTATGTTAAGAAAATACATCTATAATGTAAAAAAAAAAAATTAGTACGTACGTATAATTAATTACAACACAAATGTCTTTTAAAATAGAGTTAAGACGTAATAAATACCGTCATCAAGATATCGTGGACGAAAATCTCTGAGCTGACCAGTTCAATCAGGAGTCTGTTATTGATCAACCTGTATCGACCTTCCATGCTGTATTTCACGTCTTTTAACAGAAATCTGAAATACAACAGTAACTGTTTATACTGGAAAAAGTAGGTATAATTATGTATGGTATGTCTGTCGCAGCCAACTGGTTAAATTAGCCGTTCAGCTTTCAACTAAACGGCGGCCGTTCAACTAACGGCCTGAATGATATTCAATTACAGTTTAGGTTGTAAGTCTGTAACCAATCACGCGCGAGCCGAATTGGTCGCAGTAATTAAGGCATTGCACCCCGAACAAGTGGGTTAGGTTAGGTTAGAACTGTGATCAACCGCGTGCGAGCCGAGGGAGGAAGCGAGGCGAGCACTACTTCTAAAGGCCAGGCAGTTAACTGAACGGCTAATTTAACCAGTTGGCTGCGACATGTCTATAGCATATACTCGGGCGTATAACGGCAAAGACGATGCCTTACAAAGCATAACTTACGGCATGGTTGTTCTTTTACGAGGTTTTTTTCTTGCTCTATGAGCCAATACTTACTCAACTTGTCCAAAAGTGGGTGCGTAAAAGAGGACGGACGGATCGTCATCAGTGATGGACCGTTCATAAGCTCCCTTCAGATGCAGGTCGTTCAGCGATAGGCTGATTGTCACTATCATGTTGGAGAGATCGTTGTACAATAAGTTCACGCGGAAATACGTGTTGTTGCGAAGCTTCATGCGGTGGAAGAACCTGAATGAGAGTTGAATAGTAACGTAAAACATATGCCTTTATACTTTGAAGGGGTTTGGAGAGGTGATAGTAACTACAAACACATTTGGTTGCACCTACCCAAGTCCCCTAGTAACTCAGTTCCGTGAATCGGTTGATAGAAACTATGCTCAACAGAAGAAGAAATTAAATGACGTAGCCAATATCTATATAAAAAAATCCACCTTTTTCAAGAACTCAAAATGAGCTAGCTTCCTCGCAGCATGTGTTTAATACGACGTCACGCGACCGAAGAGATCACGTAAAATTCCTGGCATATGAATTTCTTCTGAAATCACGTTTCATATGACAGAAAATGTGGGTCGAAATCATAGAATTTTTTATTTTATTTATTTAAGGAAATACAAACAGTAGCACAATAAGATATAGTCATAATAATAATATCGTAAATATTACCCACTATGTTCTCCATAGCTAGTAATACAGATACAATACCAATAAAACAGTCACTGTCCTAGGATTTTTAAATTTATAAAAGAAAAAGAGAAAAAGTAAAAATACATTTTTGTGCTTACCATTACGTTATTATTATACAATATGTAACATAATAAACGCAACACCTCATACACCCCAATTAGAGTATTGACTTAAAAGTATAATACAGTGCCTAAAACATTAATTCTTTAAAGCTAATTCTAATTGTGTTGACCCTTGCATTACTGTATGCATTATATATAAAATTGAGCCTTGAAATAATATCTAATTTCTTTTGACTCAATCCGGGGCCAGTATCGCAAAATTGTAGGATAATCTTATGTTCGACGATCTTCGAAAAGCTTGTACTTAGTAGATATTTAGGTAGGTACAGGAAAAAAAAAATAACCAGTGCGCAAACTTGGACAAAATAAACTTAAATGAGTCTTAATAAACACCCATAGGTATTTATTAGGACAATTTGCTATTAGATCATGTTGCTAATAGGACGAGCTGATCATAGGTATATTTGATTTTAGGAGATTGTGCTCATAGGACGTTTTACTTAAATGTCCATGTAACAGTCCGCGCACTGCGGAAAAAAATCGGTTGAGAATTCGCTTGAAAATTTTTTGAGTTTGCGATTTTATAACTAAATCGTAGTGCGCGCATAGCCTAATTGAAAGCAACTTTCGCGCGAGTACGCGATTATCGCGCTCGCTTATGTGAATATGACGTAGGTACTAGCACGATCAATCTATTCGCGTTTGTACGTCATAATTCATGTAAATGATCGCGTAATCGCGCAGGGGTCCAACCTGCCCAAATTACGTGTCTTGGTATTGTGGCAGAGACTTGTAACCTTGATGTGAAAACTCACAGTAGTGATTCGGGCATCCTCAGCATACAATATCCCCCGAGGTTCAACCCCGACGGGATCATCCACGTCTGGTGATTATGAGTGTTAAACTCCCGGATTGCCACCCCTCTTGATTGTTTGAGCCCCTGAACGGAAAATGAAATTGCGTTTTACCTTTATACAACAAACACATAAGTGGGTAATTATTATTTCTTTCAGCAGCCTTGTAACGTAATATACTTATATATACACCCATGCCGGTTTCGGATACGGTGACTGCTAATGTTTCCGACAACTATACGTTACGGGCGTGTGCTCTGATGTGATGGCTAACGTAACCTATCTTCACTGTAAAGGTACGTGCACAGTGCGGACATGTTAGAATGCCATTGTGGTAATGGTATTGTATGTTGGAGGGTGGTTTACTCTTGTAACTTAATACACCCGTAAACGTGATATCCGACGCTTCGCTCGAGTGAATGTTCATTTGTGTTTCATTCTACGTTCACAGGACCCCGACAAAATTACATCCTGAATGAACATTCATCTGCACTTTTTATTTCATTTTTAGATAATTCGGCAGGCGATTGAATGATGCCGAGTGCTAAAATCCAACATCATTAGACCGGTTCACTAATTAATTATTTTTCACTTTTTACTCATTTTGTGTTCAGAGGTGAAAAATGCCGAATCATTTATTGACACCGACTTTCGAAATTAAATTAATTTTTCACTTTGTACCTAGTGTTTTTTTTGGAAGTCGGTTGATTTTTTTTTGTAATTTTTTTTCTCTCTTTTAGTGGGAGAGTTTGTAATTTATCTAAGTTACAATAGTCTAATGTCAACTGCTCATTACCTTTTACAGAATATTGCTTTTCCCGATGCTGGGACGTTAATTGTTGAGGAGTTCTGGTAAGAACCACGAGAACTCCTCAACAACCACTCACCATACGCATTGTGATGAGCATAAATTGCTTAGCAACCATATTATAGTAATTGAATGGCAACCCGTGAAATATTTATCATTGAGTAGTTCAGATAGCCATCTGTGGTCTTCATCATCAGCTCCACTTTACCAAATTTAATGATGATTTCCGAAAGCAAATGCTCAAGTTACTTTAAAAAATACCCAAATCGCTATAGCTTTGCCTATAAAATTTGAGGGTTTCCCTCGATTGCCATGGGATCCTCTCATGAGATTCCAACTTGGTGACAATGCTGTAATGGGACCACCTCGAGAGTATACACATTCAAAGAAAAAAAAAAAAATTTAAATACTTCCACAATTGACGGAGTAATCGGTGAACATATATAAAAAAACATACAAACAGTCGAACGTATAACCTCCTCCTTTTTGGAAGTCGGTTACAAAAACCGCACTAGTGCGAGTTTAACTCACATGGGTTCAACTTAATCGGTCCAGAGATTCGAAATTGGCTGTGACAAACGGACAGACTGACACAGGAGAGATCCTATAAGGCAAATCTGTGTGGTTGATTCGTCCTTTCTTCTCAGAGTAATCGGCATCAGATAGCAAACGCCGACCTCATCTAGCATATTTATTTTTTATAATATGACATGTAAAAGATTCCGATATCACTATTTACAGACTAAACATTATATTTCGCTACGTAGCGACGATAATCGAATTTCAGAAAATGTTCAGCTTTGTAGAGTGTCGTCACTGTCACTCATACGAGTACCTGTGAGACAGACTCTTTCTAAAACATGATGTTTCATAAAGTATACTTACGTCAATCATTGCGTTATCAAAATCACTATCCTTCAGCGATTGTTGGACCTGCTCCCGAACATTGGCATAGCGGGCTATAAATTAAAATAAGCGGTAAAAAGACCCGTCACGAAGCTGTCATCTACGCATTCTGTACATTTGATCTACAGAATGCTAAGTAAATTGGTTTAAAAAGAAATGCTGGGAATCGACTTTTATTTTTGGTGTTTTCACAACAAAAATATTTATTCGCTGTTTACGGTAGTGCGCATGTAATGTAGAAGGATTGTGGGAGTACTGAAACTTAAGTAATAACGTGAAAAAATCAACGATAGAGAAATTTGAAAATTTTCACAGCTGTCATCTTGGATTTTCATTTTTGACCTCACTATTGGCTTCCGCACCCTCGAAAACCATGAAAATGATCTCTGTCTCTTTCTATTATAAGAGAAAGTCGCTTGGAGGCATAACTCTTTTTGTGTGTGACGAGTTACTCCTACCGCAAGCCGCGTTAAAGAACTTCGTTCCCTTTAATATCCGAAGGTTTCCAGGTACCTAAACAATTATAGTCTCTTATCCTATAAGAAATATGTATTATACCTAAGTTTACAAATGGATCCTTAGTGCCTTAGTGGCAGGGGATTTTTATGCGACGAGCAGGAATATAACTTAATAGTATGACAATAAAATTGAAATTTTAATGGTAATCATCGTAGGTACAAAAACTAAGCTGCAGTTAGACATGCCGTCAGCGTTCGGAATGCCTCGGCATTCGGCCAGAACTTGTAGATCTATGATCATAGATTTATGATAGTGATGTAATCAAAGAACTTTACCGTCAATATCGTCCAGAATCTTGAAGTGCTCTGCTGCGTTGAGACTCATCCAGCAGTTGGATGTCGGAACTTTTGAATCAAAATCAGTACGGCCATTGTCATTGTCATCGGAGCCGTCGATAATATTCTCTGTGAACAGGATAAGACAATAGTGGAAACAATAGTCTGTTTAATCATTAAAATGATGAGTATGTTTATATATTATGGTGGTCTAAGGAAGTTTAGGGAGTCCTAAGGAGAAAGACAACGAGTACTATCTATGACAGCGAAGGTGTGACCATGAAATATTATTTACTCAAAGAGTTTTGTTTCTTGGATAGGTATAATAATTAATGACTCCTGTAATCTCATTATGGGTTGATTTTACCATAGTTAGATAATTATATTTTATCCGTGGAAATTAATTAGACTTCTGACAGTTCTATAGTATAGAAAAACAGTCAACATTTCAAAATTAATTCTCAGGATATGACTTGTTCTAGGTATAAAAGTTTGGTGAATTTCGCCCTTAGTGCTTGGCCAGACTGGCAGCGCGGGGCGGAGAGCGGCGCGGGTACGGGGACGCGTGCGATCTGCCTGTCCGCAGTCGAGGGCGGCTTCGTTCTGAGTGTTGTCGTGTCCAGTATTTGTCAAAATATAATATGGATGAAGAAGACTTATTTTTACTACAAAAAAAGCTCGAACTAGTTTGAGAACCCCGGTTTCCGCGCGGGCCGCCCGCGCACTCACTGCAGTCACTTTTGTGAACGAGCTATGGCGTGAGTTGCTCGCGCGCTGCCCGCGTGCTGCCCGCGCCAAGCACCCCGCGCCGCTCACCGCGCCCGCGTGTCCACTATGGACGCTCAAAATTAAGTTCTTATGTTTGAGTAAGCCGCGACGCGCCCGTGTTTGCAGGCTGGCCAAGCACTGAGTATTACAAACAATGAGACTCAGAGAATTTTTACGAGCGATATCCTAAGATAGAAAAATTTTAATCGTTCAAGTAACTTGAATGCCTTCAAAATCACTAGGATGGATTGATGGATCCATCTATGGAAACATTACTAGGATCAACCCATATATGGATGGATCCTAATAGTTTTTTAGATTATGTTTTACATTGGGCCGACTCCAAGTAACAAGGACAAGGGCATGAAGATGATGATGTGATGATTGCGAGATGGAGAAATAGAATTGTTTGAGGATTTCTACCTGCATGTAACTCGTCCTCATCGTTTTCATTTGAGCCTAACACTATACTACAGAGACAAACAAAAAAATATATTAGAAATACGTCTTTCATATTATCTTCCCTAGCTTCAAAGTTTTATAATTTCTCCCTTCGTTGAGCAAATCATTTAGTTTTCTTATCTACAACGACTTTTTTCAGTCATAAAAAAACTATTCCAATTAAAATGTTTCGTAACTATATAATTTAATTTCGAATGATATTTTTTACGTAAAAGGTTGGTCTGAAATGTTTACATACGAGTAAACGTTGGAGATGTATATTCCATTTTTTTTATTTGCAATTTTATTTATAAGCGAAGTTAGTGCTCAAGCTGAACCGATTGAGAGGATAATTAAAGATTATTTTAATAGCGGTAAGAATCTTTTTCTTTATAAGTTACCGAAAAGTCCGTTTATTTTTCATCGCCTGAATAAATATTTTACAGAGTCCGTCCGAAAATTCAGGAAAGATTGGGAGACTTTTAGGAAACCTTTGGAACATGCGCTATTGACAGTAAGTACATACATACATAAATTTATTTCTTTTTCCCATGACGGAAGCCACAGAACCACTGACCTCTATTAAACACTTGTATAATGCAGGTCAGTGCACAGAACGCACCTGCTTCGATGTTTACATACTCCTTTTGCTTCGTTTACATTCATACATAGGTTATCAAAAATAAACGAATATTCATGTCTTTTCCAGGCTCTGACAGAAACCGTTGGTTTACCCGGAATGAACGTGTATATCAGAAAAATGAAAGAAAAATTAGCTACTGGATACTTCCACGATGATAATCAAGTCAAAATGTTAGTATGAGCTGTTCCAAAAGTATCTGATGAAAGTGTAACAAGAAACCCTGTTCAGGTTAAATTATTACGCAATAATTTTATTAAAGAGAAATAGTAACGCTTTCATCTGAATTTACAAGGTTTTAACTTTATATCGCGCCACTTTTCTAAGGTTATAAAAATAACCTCAATTATCAAATGAAAAACCTCTTTAGGGGGATTTACTTTTAGAATTTTGGGTTTGAGTATTGAAATAATCAAATCAAAGCTTTTATTTTCTAAGTGGCTCTGCAAATTGGCATCCACAGGTACGTTTCCTGATCCATTTGTTTACATTTTCATCACATACTTTTGAAACAGAGTGTTACTGTGTTAATACCTACACCTAGTAAATAGTTTATTATCTACCAGTCTTACCAAAGGGTATCGTAATACCCAGTAACTGGTTTGTGGTGGTCAGATAGGCAGTCGCTCCATTTAAAATATTAGCATTCAGGTGCATCCGGTTAGACTGGAAGACGATAACTATGTTGGGAAAAGGCTAGGCAGATGATGAGGTTAAGCTTTATTTTTAATTAACTAACAAAACAATATCTGCGTCTTGTTTGATGCAGTCCCAGCTCACGCTAGTCGTCATTAGTGCAGCGGCACTTTAGCACTTCTAAGTAGACATTCAATAATACATAAACTTAAAAAAAATAACCACACTTTACTTCCAGAATATTCAGCGATTTAGACCTAGAAAGTATACCTCGTTGTTGGCTCCCAGATGTGCAGTTATCCCTGGCTTCAAACGTCCTGAAAATCCAAACACCCCTTAGTAGAATGATCATACACGCTGCCTACACGCTGGTTCGGAACAGGTCTGATATTATCTACGACCCGAAAGAGCAGGATCCATTCAAGTCATCACCTTTTCTGTTTGAACAAGTTCAAGATGTTGGGAGGGTCGCGTAAGTGAACGAGATCATTTCACCCTATTAACAATAAATGATTTATTTCTGGAAGTAGGTTTTTTACAAACTCTTTTATACGTCAATTATAATCAAAAAACCAGATGAAGTCGGTTTTTCCTATCAGACTACTCTGAGAAGAAATAGGTACCGAAACAAATTCAAGAGGTCATAGACTCGTTCAAATTCCTGACAAAATCTATAAATTGAAGATACTCGTAAGCTAAAGAGTTTGTAGACCGGAATGTGGGTTCCTGTGTTCAATTCCCGGGTCGGATTGTCGTTAGGAATATCTCAGTAGCAGCCAAACTCTGGATTTTTGCGCGGTTGATGGCAATAGGCTCGCTCCTTTTATTACAATAACGGGCGAAATGTGTGGTAGGTACACACTGCCTCCATTTTCAGGGTATACCTACAGATGTGATGTTATGTTACTTCGCTCCATTCTCGTTCTCCATATGCATTCTATATTTTTCAGAATAACGATGGATGGTTGCACATTATCAGGTTTTATATTAACGATTTTAAACGGAGAGTCAGTTAACCTGGGATACGACCACTTCAAATTTGTAAACTGCGTGTATACTATTGAGGTAATTATTAATGTTTTGTATCAAGAAACCTAATTTAATCAGTGTATGTTGCAAAGACAAGGGCGAATTGGTTGAATTCCCCCGACAGTGCCATGCGCTTCAAGTTGAGTTGGGCAGGACATTTAACTAGATGAGGACATGGCCGATGGAGTAAAGCTGTGACCGAATGGTGGGCAAGGTTAGGCCAAAGAAACCAGGGCTATCCAAAAGCGCGCTGGGTTGAAGATATCGTAAAAGTAGCAGCAAACACCTGGATGAGGGACGCTCGGAACCGGATAGTATGGCAGAAGAAAGGGGAGGCCAGCTGTACCGAGTAGTTGGTGATTTCGGACTGATGAGGTTGCCACGCCGTGGGGTTTATTTTTTAAAGGACTAAGTCGTCAATTCTAGAGAAACGGGAAGCTTTAAAGGATAAAAAAACCGGTCATGTGCGAGTCAGACTCGCGCACCGAGGGTTCCGTACAAATTTGTAGGTATGTAACTACAAATTTACGGTTTTCGGATTTTTTCCTTACCTTGTGCTTCATGACATTGCTTCTTGCCAAATTTTATGATTCTAGGTCAACGGGAAGTACCATATAGTTTTGATTCCCTTGCGAGTGTCAAAATATGTGGAATTAACGGAACATAAACGCCCGTATCTTTTGATTGCGTTGACTTAGAAGTTTAATTTTTCACTGTTCAAGTGATTGCAGCCCTGAGCATTTGATATTAATTTCAATTTGATAACTCCACGCGTTCCTGAGAGGGGCCCAGCCCATGGCTAAATAATAACAGCCGCACAGATCGATCAATCAGGTTAAGCTACGCTTGCCGCGGTTGGTCTGTGGATGGGTAACCATCTTTACATACCAAGGCCCTTCCGTGCCTCGGAAAGCACATTAAGCCGTTGGTCCCGGCTGTCATTCGTGGAGTTAGTCAGAAGCCCGAAAGTCTGACAACCAGTCTTACCAAGGGGTAACGTATTACCCAGTAACTGGGTTGTGGAGGTCAGATAGGCAGTCGCTCCATGTAAAATACTGGTATTCAGCTGCATCCGGTTAGATTGGAAGCCGACCCCAACATTGTTGGGAAATGGCTAGGCGGATGATGAACTCCACGCGTTCCTGAGAAAAAGGGTCTTGACAGACGGACAGACAGACGGACAAGGAAGTGATCTTATAAGGTTTTCGTTTTTCCTTTTGTGGTGCGCTATCAAAAAGTACTCTGTGGTGGTGCGGAACCCTAAAACAGGACTATCGTTATCGTTAACTACAGGTATACGAGTACTAATATAATTATCGTATATTTTGTCTCGTAGATATACAGGCCTGGTGAAGATTCGCCGCCTGTCATCGCGAAATATAATCTATATAGAGAGGATGATCATGGTGAGATTGCTGCACTGTACCTATACTTACTTTAGTAATTTCCATAGCATAATCAGCCTATTATGTTCCCACTGCTGGGACACAGGCCTCCTCTCGGGAGTGGGTCGCAATCCACCACGCGGGCCCAGCGCGGGTTGGTAGATGTCACATGCCTAAAATGTTTGGTTCTAGAACATATCGGCTTCGTCACGATGTTTTCTTTCACCGTTTTAAAGTAAAGTGCCTGTCTGGGTTCGAACTCACGACCTTCAAGTCAGGGCCACCACTGCTTGCTTGGCGGCGGAATTTAGATATTATCTTGCAAGAGTCCTTTCCTGGAGCTGTGCCACTCCTATAGGGGCCATCAAAGCGCAACTGAGTAGTTATCACTGTGCCTTGCTAAGAGTGCATTGAATCCCAAGATCATCCTTTCTAATTATGAGTATCTCGTCGAGATGAATAATGGTTTCTTTTGAATATCTTGAAGGTCTTAGCCTCACCCACTTACTGATGAAGCCGTTATTAACTGAGGAGCTGGTGCCGAAGCTACAGGCCGCCATGTTTAGCTTCGTTAATACTTCGGCAATTTTCGGCAATGCGCTACAGGAATATCGGTAAGCACAAGGCTTAGGACTTCATAGTGCAACATGTGTACCTACGTGATCAAAAATAAATTGTTGGTTTTGGGTCTAGATGTCACCTCCACGAATGGGATTTCATAAGATTCTGGATGGATCACTATTTAAAGAATTTTATAAATATGCAAATTATTATATATACCTTCGTTTATATATTTTATACCTTCGTTTTTTTTTTTCTTTTATTATTATGCTGTCAAAACAAATTTTCATAAGATTTTGTCATCAGTATTTTTTTTTCTAAATACAGGGAAAACCAGGAAATAGTGTTTCAGGCATCTATAAAGTCTTTTACAGAATTTGTCAGGAAACTGAACAGGATTACAGTTGAAAAGAACCACGGAGCTATGGAGATGGAAGACTACGTCATGTCCTGGGATGATGGGAGGGTAAGTATGGCGAGATTCTAAGACACATGTGTTACGAAAAAGGAACTTGTTGATCAAAGCACTTTAAAAATAACTGAAATTGCAAAAAGAAAATCAGCTATTCCTTACATTTTGACGAGTTATACCTACGAACATAAATGTAGGGAACAGCTGACTTTTCTTTCGCGAGTTCAGGTTTGTTTCCATAGTAAAAGTTGTTCATAATGATGAGTACAATTACCTCTTAAGAGGTTGTTGGTGTTTTACCAATAACCCCGTATAATTTTATAAAATTCAAAGTTCTGACTGCCTAAACCGCTGATCCTAGAGACATGAAATTTGGAGGGTGTGTTTTTTGTGAAGAGTAAGGTATTCACTAAGTAAGACTTTTTCGAAATTCCACCCCTAAGAGGGTGAGTGGGGGAGGGTGAAATTTCACGCGGAAGTTGCAGGCAGAGGATATAATTGATGAAGGTTTTTTTTGTAACTTTAGATAAAACTTAGCGAGAATAATAGCGCTGGTGAGACAATAAAGCTAAAGGATATGGTACTGACTGGCCTGGATACGATGTACACAGCACACCTCGGTGGGCCCTTCAAGTTCGAAACTGTCATGATTGCGGATGAGATACGGTTCAGCTCTCTACAGGTAAAACAAACCAAAAGCATTCCAAAAAATTTCTCGAACATGGTGTGTATGTCGCAGCCAACTGGTTTAATTAGCCGTATATCTCGCATATAAGTATCTATAAATTACAGGAAATCACGGTATTATTAATTAGTGTACTTGTACATTATAGTTACATGAGAAAATATACTTATATAATTTTAAAATAGCATGTAAAATAGCGAGAGAAGTGGTGGCCCAGTGGCAACGGCCGCGACTTACGATTTGTAGATCTTTCATCACCACTGCTCTCAGAATGGCGAAAGAAAACATCGTGAGGAAACCGGCATGTCCCAGAACCAAAATATGGCTCGCGTGGTGGATTACGGCCTACTCCCTCTTACCGGGAAGAGGTTCTTGTTTCCAGCAGTGGACACAGGCCGGGGCAGCCTGGGAGTGGGGGAGGCTGATTATGATGCAAAATAGTGTTTATAAATATCTGATAACAATAAAACATTTATATTTTTTTGCTAACTACGTTATAGCGGTGAACCAACGCGCGTGACGTATAGAGCTGACCCCAACATAGTTGGGAAAAGGCTAGGCACATGATGTGACGTCATAGCGGTGAACCCGAAAAGGAGGGTCATATAATGCTAACGGAGCGTGACATGACCCTCTTTTTCAGCTTCACCGCAGTTGGGTAAAAAGGCTTTCAAAAAAACCAAAGATTTTAGTTCTTAAACCAAAAAATGGACCTGCTGGCAGGTCACCTAATTTTACGCCCATTCTAGTTTCAAAAGTTTGAAAATCTCTTAATTTGTGATTGATTGGATGAGATAGGTACTGGCTGACGGTCTTACCACACAGTATACATGCAGTATGCAGTCTTGTGTGGACTTTTAGAGCATTTTTGAATTGCTTCGATATTTTGATTATTTTCTAGTGCTGACAACGATGACGCGAGAAGTTGCAGTTGACATGAGTCGTGGGACTTGTCGCTTTGTGAAAACAACGCTATAGAGAAAAGAGATAAGAGCATGAAATGATTTGATAAGAGCATTAGACAGAGAATATTTTATCTTTTCTCTTGAAAATAGGTTCATTTCTATAGAAGCCCCTAAATTCTAATCTATTTTAGGTCCGAGGCAAATTAGAAGTAAAGTCAACATGGTCGGACGCATTTCCCTTTGCGGCTGAAATAAGTGACATGGTCGTAGACTTACAGATGGGAGAGTTGAAGGGGGACAAAGTAAATAGCAAAGAGTCTAAGAGAAGGCCTGGATTTAAGAGGTTCGAGGTTACAGAGTTCAGGTAATTTGCTTACCACTTTTGTATCCTTTATTAGGAAGAGACTCTTGAAGGGGCATGCGGATAAGTAATAACAGCCGCAAGTGACCATCTTTACATAACAAGACCTCTCCGGGCCTCGGAAAGCACGTTAAGCTATTGGTCCCGGCTGCATTTCGTGGATCTTTGACAGTCAGTGGTTGTCAGAAGCCCGAAAGTCTGACAACCTTTCGGGCTTCTGACAACCCAGTAACTCGATTCATGTAAAAGTGCTAGTATTCAGTTGCATCCGGTTAGAGTGCATACCGACCCCAACATAGTTGGGAAAAGGCTAGGCAGATTTTTTTTGATTAAGATTTGAGTTTGTGAGACGTTAGGTACATTTTCACGGTTCAAATCAATTAAAAAAAAAAAAAAACAATTATTATACCATTTTGTACTAAGAAAGAGACATGTGCACTATGTGGGTCACACCCACGGAGTACTCCGTGGTCACACCAGTGTAGGTAATTGTACAGCCACTGCTCAAAATTCGATTGAGTGAAAATCAGTTTTGTAGTTTTAATGACAGTCATTTGCACGGGTGCAATGCACAATGGCGGCACCGAAATCTAGACATTGTGATTTCGGTGTTATAAATAAGTTCTGTGTAATAATAATGTATTACTATAACCTTCCAGAATTATAGCTCTAATTGATGGTGAAAACCGCATTACAATCTATTATGCAGTTTAGAACATCTAAGCCGTCACACAGACATACGCACAGTGACTTTGTTTTATTATTGTTATTTTGACTTTGTTTATTATTGTTAAAGAAATAGATTAGATATATTGTGTCATAAAGCTGGTCTGATGATGGAGACAGAAGATGATCCATTATTGGAAGACTTTCGTTAATGATTATTTCGTAAAAATATTCTTAAGAACAAAGCTGTTGCTTTGAGCAAGACGGTGTTATTTGTATAGAGGTATGAGGAACAGGGTGTAAAGTTCACTCATCCTCCATAGAAAAGCGAGGATCCTCCGACCAGACGGGTGTTGTATCTGGTGGGCTACTGCCCGACTATTGATGTCGCGACGTTATATATCATGCAAGTTGCGCGGTAAACTCTGCTTGCGCGATGCAGGATTTTGAGTGATGTCAGTGTGATACCTACGTAGTTCGCGTGTAGCGATGCACAGACGCCAGCACATTAACCTACTATAATCTGTCAAATTTCTTTGATAGATTTTCAACTTTATCGCTACACCGTAAGGTTCAAGTTTGATTGGGAAAATTTGACAGTTTGGGGTAGCTTGATGTGCTGGCGTCTGTACCTAGATGCCGCCACATTTGTTTCTTGACTAATTTGTAATTTTAATGTTTCAGATGTATAACGTTCACGGTTCCCACAATAATATTTGGAGCGGCAGAGAGTTTGGTAGGTGGTTATTTGATAAAAGAGGTGCCGAAGCTGTTGAGGTCTCACTTGTCGTCCATTTTCTCTCAAGCGATACGAAAGGAATCAAAGACAAAAGTGCCTCCTGGTAATAAAACCCCAGATCCTGTTATCAGCGGTAAGACTTTTATTTACACTAGGTATTATCGCCCCGCCCCTGTTTCACACGGTTTTTACGACTTGATCTATGTAAGTTTAAAATTAATGTATTGTACACATAACCTTCCGGAATTAATTCTCTAAATGGTGAAGCAAATTGCCTTAAAATCTGTTAAGTTTAGAAAACAACGCGGTCACGCAGACGGACACGAAAAGTGACTTAATTTTATAGGTAATATGAATAGACGATACATAGCAAAAAACCATGAAAATGACCTGTATTATACAAGTACTGTTTAATAGAGGTCAGTGGACACAGTATATATCCTTTATTCAGTTTATGAAATATCTTTTAAATTGGTCCAATATTGGAGGAGGAAATAGGCGAGAGCCAAACCTCGAATTATGACTTTTTACATAGGCTTTAAGTCTCTCCGACCGCATTTCCTCTTAATGAGCTTAGATCTTGTAACTGTTTTTTGGATTTTGGTAATCAAAAAATAAATATGATTTCAGACGTTAATGATGATGAGAGTGATTATTTCGTCGTGGTACGTCCAACACCAGATTCAACACTACTCACTGACTCAGAAGAGCGAGACTATCACGAATTAAAATTAAAACGAGAAAGGGATACTTTCAAAAAAACAAAAAAACGCAATAAGAGTACCAACCGGCCGCATCGCCTGCGTCACTACGGGAGCCGCAAGCGAGTGGCCGACAATCAAATAAGGAAGAAATAATTAACAAACTGGACTAAGATTAAAATAAATATCTTACTGTTGTCTTTTGAAGAAATTCAATTGGTTTTATAATGATATTGTTTATTACAAGAGATATATTTTCACCTATCACATTGCTGTCTTGCAGTTTGTAATTCTGTGAAAATACCGACACTGCACCCATATACCATACCCTCATCTTTTTGAAGGATATTGCTCATCCATTGCTTCATATGTTCGAAAAATTTGTCAGCTCGACAACGTAAATAATGCAATGAATGTTCAAAAAACTATTGCTCGGCCATCACAAAAACATTTTATTAGAGCTTATGGCTGAGCAATCTATGGCTAGGCCATGTGATGATATATGTATCTGCAACCGTATGGCCCATGATTCATACTCATAAACGGGTTACACAATCACAATGGCTGATGAAATCACTTTTGTCGCAGCGGCGTATATTGTTTTTATATGCAATTAGTAATTATTAGTCCAAGTATTAATATGTTTTGTTTTTATTAATAATATATATAACATACTAATAATTATTATAAATTCGAAAGTAACTCTGTCTGTCTGTCTGTATGTTACCTTTTCACGCCTAAACCACTGAACGGATTTCGATAAAATTTGGCAGAGAGATAGATTGCATCCCGGGGAAGGACATAGGATAGTTTTTATCGACATACCTCGCGGGCGAAGCCGCGGGCGGAAGCTAGTATAATATAAATCAACAAATCGAGGCGTCACTCACGCTAAACTTCTTTTCGCGGTAGAAACAACAATAGAACTAGCCGGGCAATATTGCAGTATTTTCGATCGCCCGCCACAAATTGCCGTGAAAGTATGGCCCGTTTAGAAGCACTTTTACGCAATTACTCGGCTGTGAAAATAAAAGAGTTCTACAGCTAATCGACCATCAGTGGACTCGAATATAATGAAGTGTCTCAGTACCATAACATTGATAATATTGCAGGAAAGGCTTGTTGTGCTCGTTTTTAACCGACTTCATGTGTGTTTAGGATCGCTTACAGTGCACGTTAATACAATTACCCCCTATAGATTTACCGCTGCACCGCCATTAACGAGCCATTTTACCTGCTATTGTGCAAACGTGAGAGCATTTTATAGTAAAGTACATGTAGGACCTTCTAAAGCCTTTAAAGTTTTACACGGTGTGATTTTATTGCCTGTGGCATATCTACCAGAGAGAAAAGCACTGGTGACCCAGTAGTAACGAGACTTACGAGTTGCAGGCCCAGACAGGCACTTTACTTTCTGTGAATTATTTCATCACCACTACTCACAAAACGGTGAAGGAAAACATCGTTCGGAAACTGGCATGTCCTATAACCAAAAACTCGAAGAAATGTGACATTTAACAACCCGCACTAGGCCCGCGTAGCGGATTACGGTGCACTCCCTCTCACAAAGAGGAGGCCTGAGTCCCAGCAGTGGGAACATT
This sequence comes from Gortyna flavago, assembly GCA_963669345.1. Classification (NCBI taxonomy): domain Eukaryota; kingdom Metazoa; phylum Arthropoda; class Insecta; order Lepidoptera; family Noctuidae; genus Gortyna; species Gortyna flavago. The sequence continues at coordinate 5,304,531 of OY770139.1, forward strand.
ATTGGCTGATTATGCTATCTATCAAGACTACCATTAGTCGAAGCAACAATAAACGTTGTTAGCTGTGTTTAGATAATGCAAGGTAGTGGCACAGGCAAGAAACTTGCATACTTTAAATGGGACATTATTGATACAAAGTTGTCCGTGTGTGCAATACAATTACAATTATTAAGTAGGTTATAATAATTGGGATGAGTCATGGCTGAGTGCACCCTTTGACTGATGGTAGTCTAATAATAATCCTAAATAAGCAAATCCTGACGAGTCTGAGCTTAATGGCATTAGCCAGGTATATCTCCTTTTATGTATGAATAAGTATACCTAAATATCGATGGCTATAAGAGTAGGGGAAGACCAATGAAACGATGGATGGACTCTGTCAATGATTTAAGATGATGATGATGATGAAGGTTAGAAAGGGGGTGACTACCGAGATGACGACTAATAGAGAAGTATGGAAGAAAAAAGCATGTTGCGCCGACCGCAAATATAAATTGGGATTAAGATGAAAAGCGTGGGAGTTTCTCCATAGAAACGCTCTCGCCTGTTTTCTTTCTGGTTAATGACCATAAAGCAATATTTTTTACAGAATAATAAATATTAATTACTTGTATGCCCTATGTTTTCCTTTTTGATGATACATTATTTTTATAAGCACTAGAACCCTCAAAAAATGCTCAAAATTGCCGCTATCAACAGAGGCGTTGTACGACAATTATTATTGATAAAAGAAAAACATAGGGACACAGTTTATATCCTTCTTATTCAGTTTATGAAATATATTTTAAATTGCTCCAATATTGGAGGAGGAAATAGGCGAGAGCCAAACCTCGAATTATGACTTTTTACTTAGGCTTTTTCAAAAGTCTGTCCGACCGCATTTCCTTTTAAGACAGGAGAAAGATGAATGTTGATGATGTCCGGATTCGGGCTTCAGCAGCACTAATGACCTCGTTGGCGTATTAAGCAAACAAATAAGTTTTGATTAATTTTATTTTATTTCAACGTGTCACAAGAAGAATATCGACGGCGAAGTGCCAAGACCTCCTAACTGACATTTTTCGAGAAACTTTTTTATCGTTTTGAATTAAAATTTAAAGGCGTTATTCGCATATATGTTTTAGTGAAATCTTTTAAGTGTATTTTTTAGTTGCATCAGCATTAAATTAAAATGTGAAAACACCTCCCAACCAAACACCAACGCGTCTATTTTTGAACGTTTTTTTTTCAGTTTGTGTAAATTTTTGACTTTGTCAGTTAGGTGTTATTGGCACTTCGCCGTCGATATGCCACGTGCCTGCAACACTATCATACTGTTTAAGATTAGAACCGTCCTCTACTATCGTGGGTGGACTATACAGGCTTGTACACAATGTTCTCCTCATCCACATCATCTGGGTCGATGGGGATAAAAGCGGGCAAAGTGGTCCCCCACACTCGCATCGGGATATAACTGGGGAAGCAACATAAGAATATTACTTTTGTATTTCTTAGAGCGTTTACGACGTACCGCATTTCATACAAACTTTCAAGCTCTCGTTTTTCGAAATGAATTAACCGATTTTAATGAAACTTCATACGCATAAGCAGAATACAAAGGTCTAAAAAGTTAGTTAAGAACATTTTCGAAAAATAGTGCTACAGCCAAATTAGACCGATTTTAAATTTTTCATAGAAAAGAGATTTCCAGTATTTTTTTTTATATAAGACATTTCGGAAATATTCTTTACTAACGTTTTAGACCTTTGTATCCTACTTATGCGTATGAAGTTTTATTAAAATCGGATCATTAATTTCGAAAAACAATGGCTTGAAAGTTTGTATGATATGCCGTATGTAGGTACCTACGTCGTAAACGCCCTTAAATGAACAAACGTCTAATACTAAATAAACTATTAAAATAAAAATATAAAAAATCATAACCTAACTAAAAATATTAACAAACTAAAACATTTTGTCGAAATATTCTTCCGCATCGCTGTCGACTGGTAATGTAGGTACAGACGCCAGCACATCAAGCTACCCGAAACCGTAAAATTTTCCCAATCAACTTTGAACCTTACGTCATAGCGATAAAGTTGAAAATCTATTAAAGAAATTATTTGACAGATTGTAGTAGCTTGATGTCCTGGTGTCTGTACAGAAACTGGCGCCACTGCCATAATAAAAAAAGTATAAGATGAAATCCTTCTTCCGTATTTCCTATTTTTAGAAAGTTATGTGGCTCTGACCCTTGAAAGTTTCAGTAAGTGGAGGATACTTCGGACGCGGACTTAGTATGTGTTCTTTATTTCTGTAAATTTTTATTAACTACAGAAACTTCGCAGACGTGATAGGTATCGATATCAAAATAAATACATTGATGATATTTTTTTTAAGGTCAACGACCGCGCTGGTAGAAATTTTTTCTAAATTCAATATAGAATTTGGTTTTTTTTTTGTTATCTTATTCAGATCTTTCATCCTGTCACTGAGAGGAGGCCTATGTCCCAGCAGTGGGAACAATATAGAGTAGTTTTGTGTGTAGAAATATTGTTACTCATCACAACTATGTAGTTTTGCTAGCTAATATAATTGGACCCGGTTTAGAAGGATTAAACACGAATTTGAATTAGGAACTGTTATTTAGTTGTTCTGATACAGGCTATTTTTTTTTTTTAATACGATGCTCAGTTTTTGAATCTCGATTTTACATTGTCAGAGTTTTATTAATTATTATTCAAATCATGTTCTGAATTGAGATCATAACCCAGAGTATCTTCTAGAATCTAGAATATACTATGTGTAATAAGTACATTCTAGAGATTTTGCCGTACTGTTTTGAAAATCTATCCTTACCTGCCATGAGCGTCATCATGTTTCTTCTCTATCGTGTGTTCTTTATGATTGAAGATCGATTTCGACTGTGGTCCCGTACTGCGGGTGGGAAACAAGGTTTCCGGCAAAGGTTGGAAGTTCCTTATCATGATTTTTGAAGAACCGCTTCTCCGGGTAACAGTGGGCATTAGAGGGTTGGGCACTTTTGATATGATTGGAGTATTCATGAGTGTAGGCTTTAAATGATATTCTCTAGATGGCACCTGAAATGTATCGAGACAAAGTTTCAGTTAAAAAGTTAACGTAAAGATAATGGAAGCGTATCGTTATGTATTAGAGGACATTGTTATAGCGTTCGCTGTAAGCTAGGATAGTGATGCTGCGTCTACACAGGTCACGCGTTTTACTTACATCGCGTTCAGAAAGATGAATTGCAATTATTTAATGAATGTATACAAAATATTGGGAAACATTTTAAAAGAGAAACGGTGGAGTTTATTGCCCTTTCTTCTCCATACCAAATTACCTTTTCGGGCGCCCCTTTAAGGGGCGACTGAAATCAATTTAATTTTTTGTAAATTTTGACCTTCAAAAGTACCTTTTATGTGCCTACCAACTTCTGCCCGCGACCTCGTCCGCGAAAAATTTCACCCTCTTAGGGGTGGAATTTCGAAAAACCCTTTCTTAGTGGATACCTACTCAGCATACTCTTCACAAAGATCACACGCTTCAAATTTCATGTCTCTAGGACCAGCGGTTTAGGCTGTGCGTTGATATATTAGTCAGTCAGGACTTCGAATTTTACTATCGCTCATTTAGAGAAATATCGACTTAAATATTTTTTTTTCCAAAAATGAGTTAAATATGACAAAGCACTTAGAAAGCGTATAAATTTACGTTAGGAAAGCAAAGATGTAAAAAAATAAAGTAGCAGTTCCGTCGATGTTTCTCCAAATAAGCGATATATATAGATTTCAAACAAATGATTTGACTTTGATGAATGTTAAATTCAAACACAGTCTTTCTAGTTCTCCGTATCATTTTAGCATTAAAGGTGTCAGTTTAATAAATTGATAACGGGCGCAGTAAGAATGTTTAATGCAGTGTCAAGTTGCATGTTGATTTTTTAACTATGATTCGCGACCATCATCATCATCATCTCCCTAGCCTTTTCCCAACTATGTTGGGGTTGGCTTCCAGTCTAACCGGATGCAGCTGAATACCAGTATTTTATATGGAGCGATTGCCTATCAGACCTCCACAACCCAGTTACTGGGTAATACGATACCCCTTGGTAAGACTGGTTGTCAGACTTTCGGGCTTCTGACGACCCGTAACGACTGTCAAAGATCTGCGAATGACAGCCGGGACCAACGGCTTAACGTGCTTTCCGAGGCACGGAGGGGTCTCGTTATGTAAAGATGGTCACCCATCCACAGACCAACCGCGGCAAGCGTAGCTTAACCTGATCGATCGAACTGTGCGGCTGTTATTATTTAGCCACGGGCCCCTCGCTGATGATTCGCGACCATAACAAATATTTATTTATAGAATTATAATCATTAGAATCAGCAATACTGACCTGTAAATTGCAAAAACGTAAGATAAATAGATTTCACAGGCTACCGTGGCACTTTCGTTTCGAAAATAAGCGCTTTAAAGATATAAACATAGGCAGGTACTTCCTCTGACCTGATTAAGCGTTTCTCGATCAGTTCTGGGTATTTGCATTTCAGACTCTAGAACCTCTGCCTCCTTGGGTGGATTATACCGGGTCAGAACCTCGGCATACTTCCTCGTGTCTTGTGTCTTCAACCATGTGTCAGCCAGTGGCTTGCTCTCCTCTGGAGACTTCTGATCTTCGTAGTCCGTCGAAGCGTTTGTAGCGAACACTAGAAGAAGCAGTTAGGGTTGGCAAAGGTGCTGCTAAATATTGGAAAACTTGCGTGGATTAATCTGCCAGCATCTTGGTGTACAATACCTGCATTTGTTTCACTTATATGGGGATGCTTTTATATTACCTAGGTTTGACTACTACTAAATCATTCTGCCTAGACTTTTCCCAACTATGTTGAGGTCGGCTTCCAGTCTAACCGGATGGAGGGAGCGTTTGCCTATCTGACCTCCACCATCCAGTTACTGGGTAACACTATACTCTTTGGTAAGACTGGTTGTCAGATTTTTGGACCCGTAACGACTGTCAAAGATCCAAAAATGACAGACGGGACCAACGGCTGAACCTGCTTACCGAGGCACGGAGGGGTCTCGGTATGTAAAGATGGTCACCCAACCGCGGATCGGCTGCGGCAAGCGTTGCTTAACCTGATCGATCAACCCGTGCGGATGTTATTACTTAGCCACGAGCCCCTCCTTTGCTTAACCTGATTAATCGACCCGATAAACAATAGTGTGGTCAACGTTAGTGCACTTTTGTAGTTATCTACCGAGTAGGTAAATGAAACTTGAGAGAAAGAAAGAAATAAAATTAAGAAAGGTGAAAAATGTTTTGAGAAAGTGTACAAATATAAAAATACCGGGATTAAAAGAGCTATTTTTACCAGAGCATTGGAAGGAGTTGACGAAGAGATGAGATACTTACTATCCTCCGCGCTGCCACTTCTCCTGAACTGTGGTTTATCGTAGAACTGTCCGCGTCGCATGAATACTGTCACATCAGATCCTGAAAGGAAGAAGAACGAGTATTACACAAATACACAATGCCTATAGTTTTAGGTAAAACCTTTTTAGACCATTTTGATTACAGAAAACAGCCTATTTAGTTACCACTACAGGGGCTCAGGTCTCCTCGCCGTCAGAAGGTGTAGAGCAAGTGTAGGAATTTTATAAAATAATAAAGTGTTTTAAGTTTTAAGTGAAAAATTACTACAGAAATATACATTTTTCAGGGTGGTTAAAACGAAAAAAAAAGTAAACAGAACGGCAGTCCGAAAAGTTATTAAATGTGTCTTTTTAATTGTTTCTGTAACTACGGCATTCAACTAGTTAATGTTTTTTCAACGGTTTTCCATGGTAGGTGAAGTTAGGCGTTTAAAAATAACGCCGAACTATAATTTAAAATATCATTAGATAACCTCAAAATATAACTTAGTAAGTATTAAATTGTTAAATGAACATACGTGTAAACGTGATAAACTCAGCCATGGAGTAGTTGTACCCATAAGCAATGCCAACTATGGTGGCGAGGGTCAGGCCGAAGCAGACGGCGCAGCAGAGGATGCACGCTAACCCGAAGGTGATTAACCTGGAGACAACAATTATCATTATTTTACTATTAACCCATAGTAAAGTAATAGAGAAGGTGAGGGGAAGTTGACCGCAATCCACCAAGCGCCCCCCCTTTGGGTTGGTAGTGTCTTTGAATAGTTTGTTCTAAAACATGCCAGTTTTAGAACAAACCATTTCCTCACGATGTTTTCCTTCATAGTTTTGAGAGCAGTGGTGGTGAAATTAAATACACAAAATAAAGTGCCTGTCTGGGTTCGAACTTACAACCTACAACTTGTAATACCACTGGGCCACCACTCCTCTAATATAAATTTAATTAACTGCCCCTTTGGTGTATTGGTCGCAAGCGCGAGTGCTGAGTGTGAGGTCTTGGGTTCGATTCCCGGGTCGGGCAAACTGTTATTGAGTTTTTCCATTACAAATTTCTTAGTAACAGCCCGGAGTTTGTAAGTTGGTGGTGTAACACCCCCGTGCTTCGAAGCTCGAACGACGCCGATCGCGCAGTGGCGCCCTCATCGTTAATTTGGTTATTTCTTTTATTTTAGAATGAAAATGCAGAAAATAAGCACGTTAAGTTGTGCTCCACAAGATTATACGTTAATATTATTACAAACGGTAGTTTTAAATTTTTTAGTTTTGTTGTAATCCTTAAAACGGAAAATAGTGGCCACTATTATCTGTTTCTATGTATTCCACAATGCTTAGGTTGTAAGTAATCATTTTTTGTATCAATCGTGGACCCTGTAATTTTGTCATAATTTGGGGCTAAGTTAAATTCTTCCTGACATCAAACATTATAGATACTTACCTACTTTAAGCTTCTGATACATGGCTATTTTGAGATTTTCGACATAAACCCCCAATTAAGTAACACCTCATAAAAATTACAACATCAGGGAGAAAAGTATAACAGTAGGTTATATGTGTTACATATTTATTTGAGTAGGTATTCATGAGACATTCTGTAGTTTCTGTATTGAAAACAGGTGTGAGCTAATGTACCTATGAGTACTCATGAGCTGTTAGTAGTTTTGTCTAACTTTGGAAATAATTCATACTGAGTTTCTGAACCTTCAGTCCTGGAGATGAATGGGTGACGTAACAATAACCGTCGATCTTTTGAAGTACAGCAGGAAAACAAATTATCCCTTCCCACCTAATTTTGAAGGCTTCACATTTTTCTATGTGACCGTGAAAAGTGATTATTATGAAAACCTTTCTTGACGCTCTCTCCGTCCGTGATGAATAGAAAGTTTGGGTAGCGAAGGTTTGAGCAGGGTTTTGAGAAGAGTCGATGTTATTTTATAAATAAAAAAAATAGTAATAACTAAAATCTGTCCAGCCGGTCTATTCTGTGAAAATCTGTAAAAGCTTATGTGAAGTGAGCTGTCACTCCACCTAATGCTAGGGATTGACACTGTTGACAGCTTACTTCACCTCAGCTTTTACGGTTTTTACAAAATATCACTACTCTGGTCGGTCAAAATTTAAGTATGAGAAGAATAATAAAAAATAACACGTTTTTTTTCTAGAAAACATAGATATTTTCCCGTTATGCTCTACCTTAGAATTATATTTTGGTGTCGGAAAGTGCCATGGTCTCCTAATGTCCTCAACTGGAACAGTGCTCTAATCGGACAAATTGTTAAATTTCCACTCGTGCCAAACCTTTAATTGGTTTACGTTCTTTGAGTTGCTATTGATATTTCTTTTATCACATAAATAAAACGCATAGACCGTAGAAATACGCACAAAAGGTTTAATTAATATTTCCAGGTGATCGTCCAAAAATCATTATTCCTACCACGACGAGTCTCGATCGACGAATGTAGGGTAGGTAGCTAAAGTTATGTTCCCAATCTGTCAAAGTGCTACAAGACTATTCATTTAAATCCCGAGGGTAGTCGGCTGGTTACATTTTCATAGGTTTTAGTATTCTGGTCTCGCTAAGGTCGGTTCAGATTTATGTCGGTATCAATTTGTATTTTCCTCGTCTGGTCTTACAATTTGTATATTTTGAGTTTGTGCTGTATTCTACTTCTTCTTAGCGTATCGATTGCAACCTAACCGAACTTGGCCCAGAATTCGGCTACGTGTTTGGCGCCATCACTGTATAAAGGTATGAGGAACAGGGTGTAAAGTTCACTCATCCTCCATAAAAGGGAGGATCCTCCGATCAGACGGGTGTTGCGTCTGGTGGGCAACTGCCCGATGATTAATTTCAGGACGTTCTATAGATGCTATTCGCACGGTAAACTTTACTTGCGCGATGCAGGATTTTGCGTGACGTCAGTATGATGCGTAATTCGCATGTGACGCCGTTGATGCCGCCACATCGACGTCCCATTTTTTTGTGGAACAACACCACATTAATTTATACTCCAGGGCGGAGTCTTCTATAAATCTCCACCTATACAGGTGTACTATATTGGCTGACGTACAGTAGCCGGGTGCTAATTATCGAGTTTCAGAAAAATGTTTCAAATAAATAGTAGTAGTAGTTCCAAATTCAATAGTTCTCGAGATATTTGAAATTTTTGAAGCGTAAAATGAAAATATTGGCAAGATATTAATTATTCTTAAATCGCTCATCATTTTAATTCTTTTGTCATAATTTTGTCATAGCTTAATTGAAGTGCCAGCTACAATATGATTTTTTTAATGGTACCCATTCAATATGCAATTTTTTATTTGGAATTAGGTATATCGAAAGGCCTTTAAAATTAAAATAATATATCTCGAAAACTACTTATTGAATTTCGGCCATACATATGGGTGTTCAATTTGTTACATTTTGACCCCCCTATCAGCTCCTGACGGATATACGTCGAAATACAAGTAACCCTGTATAAGGTATTGTGTTAAAGTTCCTATAACATTTTAGATTATTAGTTGTAGTTCTTTATATTAAATTGTAAATAAGTTAGTATACATTTTTTAAATGATCGCACTGCCGCATTGGGTACATACTCCTGTCATGATAGTTGTAAGGAAAATTTTCATAAATAAATAAATAAAACAGCTTGACGAGAGTAGTTTCAGTCGCAATAAAAATATTATACAGTCGCTCCAGTAAAACCTTTTTAAATGCACCCCAAAACCGTAAAATAATTTAGATGGGCAAAGATAACAGGTGAAGTGGACTTGACATCAACATGACATGGTCAAAGAAACGGTTAGAGATGATACGACGTCAGTGGTGAGGACAATGTAGACATGTAGACATACTAAAATGCGCCGGGCACTCTCATGTAATCCTCAAAGACCGCTCTGGAGTATGAAAGAGGTGTAACATTTCACAGCTCGGCAACATTTTAAGGGGCAATTTAAGGACAAGTAACTACAATGCTGGTGTGCTACAATGCTAATAATGATAGGTTCCGTGCATTGTTCGGTGAGGACGTAACGATTATTTAGAACTAGCTCCTGCTTGCGACATCGTACATTTCTTGTTTTCCCGACTTCTTTCTGATTTTTTTTTTTTTGCTCATTTCCTACGGGTGCTAGCGTGATGTTAAATAGCCTATAGTGTTCCTCAAGAATTGGGCTATCAAATGCAAAGAGTTTTTTTTTATTCCGAACGGTAGTTCCAGAGATTCAAACAAACTCTTCAGCTTTATTGTTATTGTAAGTACCTATAAATAGTATAGAAGATAGATTTTTATTGGTGCCGATTCCCTTGTTCACAAACTAAACTAAACATAAGTTCAGTGCATCTTTTTCTTTCTATTTCTTTAAGAAAAGGACAGAAGATAAATCTTAGTTTAGTCCTGTCAAATTAATCAGCGCCTGACATTACTCCATACAAGTTTAGACGTGATTAAAAACTTGCCTACTAAAGTTAGGTTAATTTAAGTCAGGCACTGTTTAATTTCACAGGACTAAATTAAAATTTTATTTTATTTTTATTTTATTTTATTTTATTTTGTGAACATAGGTGATTACAGGTGTTTTCCAATAATATAAATGTCAAGTACACAAACCATGCTCCGCCGATAGGCATACAAAATCCGATTTAAAGTTCCAATAAAGTAAACTTATTCGTAAAAATAAAAAAAAAATGAAAAAAAATGAAAAAAAAAAGCACGCAGTAGTTATAGACGAAATTAAAACAATATCAAGAGAACATATTATTAGGCATGTCAATAAGTGATAGAATTGTCATAATAATATATAAGGAAAATGTCATGAAAATACACAATGTCAATACATTTCAAATTTGTCATCAATATACTCCTTAACTGAATAATATACCTTGCCATTTAGTAGCTTAAAGAGTTCGCTTTTGAATTCATTATTATTCTTACAATTTCTGATATGACAAGGTAGTTTGTTATACAATTTAGGTGCCATTGCATAAACACTTTTATAGGCAAAAGCAGTTCTGGTGATTATTGTTTTCAACTTATCTGAGCGACGTTGACTTTCTACATGACTAAACAAGTGTATATTGGTTTTTACAAACATCAGAACCTCATAGATATACAGTGAAGGTACTGTCAGAATATTTAACTCCCTAAAGTGTGGCTTACATGTATCTGTTGTTCTTAATTTGCAGATGGCTCGGATGCATCTTTTTTGTGCCAAAAGCACGGAGGATATATTTGAAGCATTGCCCCAGAATATAAGTCCATACCTCAATGTGGATGCTACATAACCGTGGTATGCCGTTAATAGGGCTGTTTTGTTTGCAATTTTGCCTAGCATGTATAGGGCATAAGAGAAACGGTAAAGTTTCAAACAAACACTATCAATTTGATTTTTCCATGACATATCATTGTCAATGTGCAATCCTAAAAACTTTGTAGTATTTGTTTCTAGTACTGCGTCTCCTTTATACCTAATTTGGTATTGTGTTTGTCTTTTTTGTCGAAGTTTAAAGTCCATTATTTTGGTTTTAGTTATTTGGTTTTAATTTATCTTCTGTCTTTTTCTTAATAAAATAGAAAGAAAAAGATGCAACGAATTTAAATTTAGTTTAGTTTGTGAACAACAGAATCGGCACCATTATTAACTTAAAAACCAATATAGGTTTTCCACTCAAAATTACCGAAAATAAACGAAGATTGCTCCAAGTATTTCATTTCTTGAAGCATCCTCGCAGAAAATTGTTTCGTTACAAAATTTATAACCATCAACGTTAATAAGGGAAAAAAAGTCCGTGCTTAACAGTTTCTTAGCGGTTTTCCACAAACGACAGAAACTTTTACATTCATTTAGAAGAACTTAAATTGCAACCAGCGTCCCGACGCCGGCGCCGGCGACAACATTATTTGCTCTGCGTTAAGGAATCTTTAACTATGAGGAAAAATACTCTTTAGAAACCCGTTCCTTTAGAAATGAGATTGTTTTTTTAACTACTGTTGGTCGGTTAAGGAAAAACTCTCTGGGAAATAGGGACTTAGATGTTAAGCCGTGACAGGTACTTAAATTGCATATTAATAAGCATTTTTATAAAGTTGAGCAGGAAAACAATAATTATATAGCTTTAAGAATTTCTTCTGAACACGTTTTTAAAAATATACATACACAAGTATAAAAATAATCAGCTTATATAAGGTAATGTTCCCACTGCTGGGACACAGTCCTCCTCTCGTTGAGACCCAGCTGAGAGGGAGTGGGCCGTAATCTAACACTTGGGCCCAGTACGGGTTGGTAGAAGTCACATGTATTCGAATTTTTGGGTCTAGGACATGGCGGTTTCCTCACGATGTCACTTCACCGTTTTGAGAGCAGTTGTGATGAAATAATTTACACAAAGTAAATTGACCGTCTAGGTTCGAACCTACGACCTACATCTCGTGGGCAACACTGGGCTACCACTGCTCCTCAAAAAAGATACATGAATAGGTATAATTTAATTTATAGAATACTTTGGTGGCATTATAATAATAAAGACCTTAATTTTTCGCAGTAAATGTCATTATCAATAAATATACAGGGTGAAATTTTAATCACCGGTATCCTCTTATGGGTCATTGTACCTACTCATCATTATGAACAACTTTTACTATGGAACCAAAACTGAAATCGTGAAAAAAAAAATCAGCAGTTCCCTACATTTTTATATTCGTATAACAGTTAACTCGTCGAATTGTAGGGAACAGCTGATTTTATTTTTCGCGATTTCATGTTTGGTCACATAGTAAAAGTCGTTCATAATGATGAGTACAATGACCCCTTAGAGGAAAACGGTGATTAAAATTTCAACCTGTACACTTAACTTTCGGTATCTCGGTTCACTCATGCAAAGCGATGGCGAAGTAGATCGGACGGTTAAGCACAGAATTAACACTGGATGGATGAAATGGCGGCAGGTCACGGGAACAACCTGCGACTCCCGCATTCCCCTTAAACTTAAGGGGAAGATATATAAAACTATGATTAGACCTGCTGTCTTGTATGGATCAGAATGTTGAGCCACAAAAAGGATGAATGAAAGACAATTGCATGCAGCTGAGATGAGAATGCTTAGAGGGATGTGTGGTGTTACACGAATGGATAGAATAAGAAATGAGTATATAAGAGGAAGTTTGAAAGTGGTACCGGTGACTGAAAAGTTGTGTGGAAATCGGTTGTCACGGTATGGGCATGTGTTACGGAGAAATGAGGAAAATGTCGTGAGGAGAGTTTTGAGTATGGATTTCGATGGCTATAAGAGTAGGGGAAGACCAAAGAAACGATGGATGGACTGTGTCAATGATGATATGGGTAGACAGGGGGTGACTGCCGAGATGACGACTAATAGAGAAGTATGGAAGAAATAGGCATGTTGCGCCGATCCCAAATAAATTGGGATAAAGGTAGGAGAATGGTGATGATGATACAATATTAAACCGCTCATTTGGAAAACCTAACATTAACTTTTTATCCCTATTAGGTACCCACGACACACATACAGTCCGCCCTTTATGACTGCACTGCCAGACAATAAATTGTCGTTTAAATTATTCAGTAGGTACGAGTATCACAGAATTCCATCAAGTTAATAATGTACTGGCTAACAGCTGCCGTACGGATCTTGGTGGCACGCAATTTGACTTAGCTCGCGCTGTTAAATTTACTGATTAATTTCATACGTCTGGTTTGCCCAACGATTACGTAAACGTCGTATTTTACGTACTTACAGTCAGTGACCTGAATAACTTGACCCCTCTTTACTCTTCTTCTTTGTAAGAGGGGTCAGGTAATGCACAATATTGGCTGTACTATTATAATGTACTAGCTGGTGTCGATCCCGTGGGAATATCGGGATAATAAGTAGCTTATATGTTAATCCAGTGTGTCAGTTACCTCCATTCAACATTTTATCAATATTGGTCCAGCCGTTTGAGTGTGAAGAAGTAACAAACATATAAACACACCTACACACGCACACACATATACAAACACTCACAAACTTTCGCTTTATAAGTGTAGTGTGATATATTAAATAATTATATTTACATATATAGAGGCAAGAATTATAGCGTTTTGATGACAATGCATAAAATATTATGATCCTTTCCGTCCATACAGGATAGGGTTGTGGACGGATCACCAGGCTCTCATCAGGATTAGCGACGGTTTAGCCATACATTTTTGACAATTTAACGTCTCTTAACTTTAAAAGCACAGTTTGTACAAAAAGGGGTTGTAAACACATGTCTAATCACATCAGTGGCAGAGAAAAGCCAGCAAATAATGAATGAATGCCTTAACAATCATTACCAATCAACAACGAACTGCTGACTATTGATCAACACAGACCTTTTGTGAATGGATGGATTTTGCTCATAGATGCTGAACAAGAGTATTAGCAAACGCAGTGTGGCGTCATACGAGCGTCATGCACCGCTGACGATGTATATATAGGCTAGTTATTAACTGCACGGCTATTTTAGCCTTTGTCGAAACTGTTCGATTATCTCCTTTGGTTTCTAAAAGCCAATTCAATGGCTACTACTAAGTACATACAAACATAAACTCACGTTTTCTGGGATACGGAGTAAGCAGAAACTACAGAACGGCTACTAAAAGCCAATTCAATGACTATATACTTATAATAAATCTGTAGAAGTGAAAATTCTGTACATTGAAAATATCAAAAAAATAAATGGCAGGGGTTGTTACGAGACCGACACAGAACCCAAAAATGTGATTAAAAAATTTTTTGTCTGTCTGTCTGTCTGTTTGTTCAGGCATCACGCAAAAAGTACCGGTCCGATTACGATGAAACTTGGTATAATTATTCTTTAATATCCTGGGCACCACACTGGGTACTTTTTATCCCGGAAAAGTATATACAATAAAAAACAAACTTAATTTTGCGGTTCGATCCCTAGACCCGATTACTGTACCAACCGCAAATAAAAAGTTTGTCGTAGGTTACGTCACCCGCACTGTAAATGTAGTGCTGAAGGTTGAATTTGGCTTGCACCGTTCGTCCGATCGGAGTCTGAGCGCGCGCATCATACATTTTTTGAACTTTGATTTGAACGGACGTGTCGATTGGCGAGCGTTCGTTCTTATTAATTAGCATTCTATAAATTTTATGTTTTAACTGCTACTTGCAATTCTAAACCGTGCTATTCAGTGCGACCTTTTTATTCCTTTTAGTTTATACTAAGTACAGTTTAAGGTAGAGTTATTTAGGTTTATTTCTATAAGTCGTAGGTATAGATTTTAAAGTATGGGTAGTATATTTGATAGTGTATGTAGTGACCGTAGGTTATTTTATAAAACTGTTAGGTAGGATTACTCATTCGTATATTATATCAATGCACAGCCTAAACCGCTGGTCATAGAGACATTAAATTTGGAGAGTGTGTTCTTTGTGAAGTGTATAAATACACTCAGCGGCACGGAATCTTGGCCAAGCGCTTATCTCGCGATAGCAAAAGTTTTAAGTATTTGTGATGAATGTTTGTTGTGCAGGTATGTCAAAAAATTTTTACTTTTAGTTCAAGAGGGTAATCCATTATGTTTAAGTGCACCACGACGAAACTTTTAATTTACAGTTGAATCGGGTCATTTGAGCGACTAAGTTCACGTTTAAAATTTGTGTGTTGTGAAAAGTTTACTGTTCGGTTTTTGAATTATTGTGATTTTATGCTTTTAATTCAATAAGTAAAGGTGCTTTAAAAGCAATAAAAATGCCTCTAACACCAGCACAGGTTTCACAAGCCGTTGCGTTAATTAACTAAGGGCTGACACAGCGTGAAGTTGCTATTGCTCTTAACGTACCACGGTCATCAATGCAGAATGCCCTTAAAAGATACCAGGAGACAGGCCAGTACACCCGCAGGCCAGGCAGTGGAGGCGTAAGGTGCACATCGGCCCGAGACGACCGCTTTATTGTCCTGGAGATTTTGAGAAACCGCTACCCGACCGCTGTTGAGATACGCCAGCGGCTTCAAATTGTGAGAGGCGTTAATGTTAGTGAGCATACGGTGAGAAGACGAATGGAGGAAGTTAATTTAAAAGCTTGTAGACCAGCACGAGGTCCAGAACTTCTCAGACAGCACCGAGTAGCTCGACTTCACTTCGCACGAGAACACGTTAACTGGACCCACGAGCAATGGGCTAGAGTACTGTTCACAGACGAGTGTCGAATAGCTTTACGTTCTCCAGATGGTCGAGAAAGAGTGTGGCGAAGAAGAGGAGAGCGGTTTTTACCCATTACTACCACTCAAACAGTGAGTTTCCATGGAGGCTCAATAATGGTATAGGGAGGTATAAGTTCCGACGCACATACAGAGTTGGTTATCGTCGATAATCGGCTAACAGCTGTTCGATACATCGAGGAAGTTCTTCAGGAACACGTAATGCCATATTCGGGGTTCATTGGACACGACCAATTCCTCCTAATGCACGATAATGCACGCCCACACGTTGCACATTGCGTTGAAGAATATCTGGAAGAGGTTGGCATACAAAAATTGCAATGGCCAGCTCGTAGCCCAGACTTAAACCCAATTGAGCATATCTCGGACATGCTCTAAAGAAAGATAAAGTCCAGCTCCAACCCTCCGGAAACTCTAAACCAGCTCCGAACTGCAGCGCTGGCCGCTTGGCGCAGTATACTGCAAGTGGATGTCCGAAACATCATCCAAAGTATGCCAGATCGAATGCAGGCAGTTATCAGGGCTAGAGGAGGAAACACCCGATATTAAAACGTATAGACAATAACGAAAAAGGCCTTAATTTTTTATTTTGTAGTGTTTTTAAATTTATAGTGAAAAAATCCTAATTTCAGTGAAAGTGCGTGATTTTAAAAACTGATTTATTGGTGAGGTAATCTTTTAATTTCTACGTTCTTAAAGCATAAGAGACACGTAATAAAGTCACTTACCCTTAATTTATTGTCATAAAGGCAAATAATTTTTTTTTAATGCAAATAATTAGCAAAATCACGAGTGGCCAAGTTTCCGTGCCGGTGAGTGTAGGTATCGACTAAGAAAGGGTTTTTCGAAATTCCACTCCTAAGAGGGTGAATGGGGGGAGGGTGAAATTTCACGCCGACGAAGTCGCGGGCAGAAGCTAGTACAAACATAAACTCGCGTTTTCTGGGACATGGGGGGAAGCAGAAACTATAGAACGGTTACTACTAATAACCAATTCAATGGCCACTGCTACATACAAACATAAACTCGCCTTTTCTACCCATGGGGGTAGTCAAGTCAGTCAACCCGCCGACTGTACATTCTCATTTGTTGTTATTTTGAGATCAATAGCTAACATGACTTTGAAAAGCAGATTAACTAATCTGAGACTTGGTTAATACGTACGTACACGAGTTCTGTCTTTTTATTACAGGAGTTGCATACAGCATTTTAACCAACGATAAAAGATATTTATGATATACAGGGTGAAATTGAAAACATGCGACAAATCTAAATGAGAGATTGTAGTCATCATTATGAACAACTTTTACTATGGGACCAAACCTGAAAACGCGAATAAAAAATCAGCTGTTCCCTGCATTTATGTTCGCATAACTCGTCAAAATGTAGGGAACAGCTGATTTTTTTTCGCGATTTCAGGTTTGGTCCCATAGTAAAAGTTGTTTATAATGATGAGTACAATCTCCCATTTCGATTTGTCGCATGTTTTTAATTTCAACCTGTATATCCAGCCTTCTTGTTCACAAGACGTAACTACTTGGAGACTTGTGGATTGAAAGTAGTGAAAAACTTTTAAGTGACATTATTTGTAAAATAATTGAATGACATATAAAGTACTGACCTGTATTTATACATCTTGTTTAATAGAGGTCAGTGATATTTAGCAAATATATTTACAATTTAGAAGTATTTTAAAGTCAAATCATTGCCATTTTTACCGTTACCTCTTAAAATGCCCAAAAGATTATACTGGGCTTATCTTTTCCATTCCGTTTGTACTTGATTTTTTGGAAGTAAAGATACTTCCAAAAAACAACCAAAAAAAATACCGGTAACAACCGGTTTTTTTTTCCTCAGCTCTAATGGCAATTTAATACTTCAGATGGTTTTAAAAAGGTTCTCACAAATTCAGAAAGATAATAACGGAACTACTGACAATCGTGAAGATTGAGATAGAATTAGCTGATGGTTAGATATTGAAAGACATCTGTAATGGCTGTTGTAAATCATTGTGAAATATTAACGACGCATAGTGAAGTAGGGCGTGAATTATATTAAATAATAATAACAGCTGACCTCGCATTGTATAGGTTGTTCGTACAATCAGAAGTCAGCTTATACTGGTTATGTATAGCTTGATGTGTAGCCGTGTATACAAACACGCCTTACGCTCACATTTACATCATAGTATGCCGACCGGCCGCCATTATGTGACACGACAGGCAGCGTCAACTGTCAATCACGCACACATAGATCGGTAAGGTGCTTCACTTTCGATATGCGTGGTGCGGAGTTCATCTTTTTTTTTAAGTCTATGAATAATAGTAATAAATATTAAGTAATGCAATTCATTTAAAGTGCTCGTGTCTAAATTACCTATAACATCCAAACAGGATTGTGGATGCATAATTATGGTCATCCATCGGGTACATTTCGTGACCCCTCCGTGCCTCGGAAAGTTCGGTAAGCCGAAGGTACCGGCTGTCATTTATAGATCTTTGGCAGTCGTTACGGGTAGTCAGAAGCCGAATATGTCTGACAACCAGTCTTACCAAGGCTTTTGGAGGTGAGAAAGGGCAGCGACTTCTCAACTCTGAGTTACCAAAATAAACACTACGGAACTCAACAGTAGTTGCCCCCAACTCCATAACATTTGCCTCTAAACATTAATAAAATTGGCAAACTTTTTCCGAAGCCAATTTCTTTTGTGGCGGACGTGCCGAAACTCGTCCGACTTTCGGCAATTTCCTCCGTGGGATTGAGACATCGGCCACTTGAAATACGTGAAAAGGGTCCTTTAGGGTCGGTCCCTATTCCGGCCTGGGACCCCAAGGGACTCAGTAAATAAACTAATATTAAGATCGCTAACTACCTGAAAAACTTTGGGCTTATTTGTGTTTCCGTGATTTTTGCTGCTTCATTTTGTGGGTTTTTAGTTCAAGTGCTGTTGGTACTTAATGTGTTTTATTTGTTCACTAGCTGCGCACCGCGGTTTCACTCGCATAAATATCGATCCCGTGGGAGTAGGTATCGGAATAAAACGTATATCTTATGTGTTAATCCTGGTTATAAACTATTTGTGTGCCAAATTTCATCCAATTCCGTTCAGCCGTTTGTGCGTGACGTTTGTGTGAAGAAACAAACCGTGAAGTAACAAACCTACAAATACAATCACAAACTTTCGCCTTTATAATATTAGTATGATAATTATATATTAGATATTATGATATTAATGCTTTTGTATGTAAACAAGACAAGCATTTTTAGGAACAAAAACCATTGCATTTGGTCGCATAAGTAGAAAGAAGCAGAAACAATTTATCTAGATACCTCGTTGAGTTCAAATCAATGCTCAAGAAAAAAATAGTGAGGTGATACTTTTAAAATTGTCGCCTGATTATTTTAGTTTATTCATTTTAATTTCATTTGCACGTTCAACAAAATAATTATTTTTCCTTCTTCTATAGTAGGTAAGGTTCAAAAGTGTTAATTTTATTTCCATCTTATTATACGGCAATGCGGATTTAATAAGGTAAATAAGTCGGTTCACTGAGATTTTTCTTTTAAACAATATCGTTACAGCGTTATTTCAAGCTCAAAAAATCGACCCTGTTTACTGTATCTTAAACTTTATGCCTTTAGCCTGGTAAATTTCTTAATACAAAATGTACTGTACAACTTAGACTCGGGTTTGACGTATTTTTGACATGATAACGTCTTATATAAATCGATGAACGCCGGCTGCACGCACGAAAAAGCATGACTCATTGTCACGTTACGCCTGAGTCGAGTATGCAAGCGAGAGCGCGGTACAAGCGATAGAGAGGCACGATCGGCCTATGCGTTTGGCCTGTGACGCATCTATCTCTTATGACGTTTTCACATAAAATTATCGTCTGTAAACCGACTTTACAGACAAACATTTTTTTGTGTAGGTAATACGTAATATTAGGTAGTCCTGACTGCGTGAAAAATTACCTAAAAAAAAATAGGTTCGAAATTTAAAATGGCTCGATGATTTAAACTTGGGTCTAAGTAGGTAGATATCAACCTTGTTTTGTAATAAGACGGTATCAGTTTTATGGTGTGTGATTCCAAACCTTTGTAAAAGGTCTAGACCCCATGCGATGCAACTGCATATGTGGCACATAACACCTTTTCAATCAGCTCAGTTGCTCTGACGTCATCATCACCATCACTCGAGTTATGTACTCTTGTCTCCGGGTATCTGAAAGAAAGAAAAATCTTTATTTGGCCCAGTACAGTCAGGGGTTCGATTCCCAGGTCGTGCAAAGTGCTGGAATTTCTCAGTAGCGGTTGATGGCAATAGGCTCGCTCCTTTTTACATTGGACTTAATAAACATTACTGGCGAAATATGGGTGTACTAAGGTACATCTCTGCCCAAGCCTTCGGGAAATCAAGGCGTGATATTATGTAGGTACGTTATGCACTTAATCTGCATTCGCGATTTATTTGTCAAAAGTATAAACAAATATGAGTTTATGGAAAAATAACTTTAATTCCTATACAATAATACGCTACAACTTAAAAAAAAAACTTTTTCAATAGTGCTAGTCACTCTGAAATCAAATTAATTTAGATAAAAATAAAATTGATATTTGTTTAACGTGAAATAACATCAATTTGAAACATAAGTTTGAATAGATTTTAGGTACTGTATGCAAGTGTCGTGATTTCATTGATTTAATTTTATAAACGTGCATTATTTTAATACTGCATTATGATATCCACTGTGGCAACACTGTCAAAGTACAAATTATTAATATTGTAACAAACTTTTAAAATGTATTTCCATTAGGCAACTAAATGTATTATTCTACTTTGGCAACACTTGAAAATAGCGGTTATGATATTATCGTTATTTCTGGGTGGGGAAAATGTCGTTTTAAATGGTAAAATGAAGTGCAAAGCTAGTCGCTGTTGGATTGTGAAAGAGTGCAGTTGTGTGATTAAAAAGTATTATCAAGAAAACAAGGAACACATCTGAATACAATTAAAAACTAAGATTAAATAAAAATATAGGATTATACAAACATTTGTATACCTTTAATTATTTTTTAAGCGTTCTTTAATGTTATTATGGTAATTACATAAGCCCGTGTATCCTCTCTGTGGAGCTTTGCACTCCTTAGCCTTATATGTATGTATGATGTATGTAGAGGTACGATAAGCGGTCGTGAGGATAATTTGCCTTTTAAGATATGCAAATATAACAATCTCAATTACTCCGAGAATGTTTATGTACAATGATCCATTTGAATTTCTGCTCTCGTCATATTTTTGTATTCAACATTTATGTTCCATATTATAGAGTAGGTACATTTTAAGAGATCTTATTTACTTAAACCAAACTCAGCGAAGTGACTCACTAACTTAACTAAAATCACAATAAAGTGTCTATGGATGTCCTAAAATCCAGCAATTACTCTGAGTGAATTTTAAAACGTAAAACTTACTCAATACTTATACGTAATGGTTCATAAAATAAACAAATACGGCAATAAAATCGACTCAGACGCTTAGTCGCTTACGAAATGATCAAGGCGACTCGTTTCGTAGTATTTACCAAGTACGGTTTTAGGTGAAGGCTTAAAGTTCCAGACATCAGCATGTTACACAGGCACGCTGCAGGCACGTGTTTCGCAGCTCACCGCTTTGTTGGTGACAAAAATTTAAATAAATCATGCATATAAACCCTGACCGCTGTTTGCTGGTAAAATAACTCATTTGGTATGCTTCTGCGGCCTAAACGGTTACTTTTGTTTGTGCCCCACCCTATTTGAAAAACAACTCGAAACAAATTTTTGGGGCAAAGTTAGAATTTTTACCGCGCCCCAACTTTCTACCAAGTTATCTCACGCTTATCACAGGCGCTTGTTAAAGCTAATAAACCTCGAGGACGAATTATTCATCGAGTTTCTTTTTCAGTAAAATTTGTCGCAAAAATGCAAATTTATTTTCTCGTTAACACATTTTCACAGGCAGACGTGACCGCGTCGTTTTCTTCGTGATTTATTTTAATGGCGACACAAATACAACTTACCAAAGTCATGGAAATAATAGTCATTTATAAATAAAATTATAGTATCACACAAAACTTGACAAAATAACGCTTATTAAAAATTTAATAGGACGCTCGGGTAACGTCAAAAATGTCGTGGGATGTCAATGGATGTCATGACATGTGTTTACAAGACGTTACAAGTAAAAAGCTAAAAATATGCATTCAAAAATAGAAATTTATTTCTAGAGAAAAAGGTTAAAACCCCGAATTCGGTAGTCCAAAGTTAGAAACGAAATTACAGGGTGAGGACAGGGCCATTCGATATTATTGTGAGATGAAACTAACGACAGACTGACTATTTTTCTCGTCGACTGATTATTAGACGATAATCGAAAAAGAAGATCTATACAAACTCATTCTCCCTTTAATCCATCCAAAGGTTGTTTTTAAACTTCGCTTTTAGCGATAAGACCGCCCATCGTGTCACCCTATATAAAATGTCTAAATTTAAAAAAAACCGGGCAAGGGCGAGTCGGACTCATATTCGGCCTAATATTCTTCAGAGAATATTAACACTGCACGCTGCGGTGTAGAATATTGCAGTTTTAGGTCAGCGCCATCTCTTGACCGACAGTGGAACTAATGTAATTTTTGTTGATGATTTCTGAAAAAGTGTGCTATTTAGAGACATCGTTTTCTGTAATCTTTTTTTTTTTTTTTTTTAGGGTGTGAAATCATCAAATTACCCCCTACCGATCTGGGTGGAGCGGAAGGGAGTGTCAGACTCTTACTGACTAAAACCCATTCGTGTTCCTTCCTTAGCCCTTTGTATTCCGGGGCAGTGGTAACCCTTTCGGACAATCCCGCTGCCCCGGCAGGCTTCGGCCCTGACGGGCCCCTCCTTATCTGCTGACATCTCTTTGAGGCGCGCTACCCATTACTCGCCGTTCGCAGGCCCGCGCCTACGGTGGCCGGGAGTCGTCACGCGGCTCCCGACGCCCGGGGCGTCTACCGCGGCGGCTGGGACGGGCGGCTCTCTCAGCTCTCTCCCTCGCCCATCCCGCCACCTCCTTCGCTAGCATGACTGCTTCGCAGAAGGAGGTGACTGCCTCCCACTCCCTCTCGCCCCGGACCATGGCTTGGACCAGGGCCGGGCGCGAGAGGTCGCCGCCGCTGCCGATCGCCTCTACGAGGACACGGCGGTGCTCTGCCCAAGCGGGACAGACCTCCACCGTGTGCTCTACCGTGTCCTCTGGGCGATTCTCGCAGTCGTGACACCCGGGCGTTTCCTTCCGCCTGATGATGTGCAGGAACCTCCCGAAACATCCGTGTCCGGTGAGGACCTGCGTCAGGCGGTAGGTGAGGACGCCGTGACGCCTCTCTAGCCACTCCTCAAAGAGGGGCCTTACCGCCGCTGTCGCGGCGTGCCCTTTTCTGTAATCTGTACATAAACTTCTATCACATATAATAATTTCAGATTTTTCTCTATGAAAACTTCGGAGATAAGGGGGGACATATTTTTTTTACATTTTTCATCAAAAGTCGAAAATTAACGGCCTAAAAAAATAAAAAGTGCTTGAGAATGTGCAAACTGCGCTCTTTCATATGATACCTCCACTAGTAGCCAGACTTCGAATTTTTCAGAGCCCCTTTCAAACCCTGTTGCAAAAAAAAAATCTTTCTTATTTGCAAAATAGTTGGGCAAACGTCATCTAAAACTGTTCCAAATTTCAAGTTGATAGCATTAGTAGTTCTTGAGACATCCAGCTGTGACAAACGGACAGACAGACAGACAGACTGAGTCGCACCATAAGGGTTCCTTTTTACCATATTGGTACGGAACCCTAAAACTATGTCAAATGGTGTAGTACATAATAAAGAGTAAGTGTTCTATTCGATACATTGTATTGATTTTCATAGAAAAGGTCGTTCCATGTTTCTTAAAAAAACATTTGTCGCTGAACTTTTACACCAGGTTATTTTATTTACGGTTTACACTGGGTCATCTTTTCCTAGACTTTCACAGACAGTTCCGACTTACCGTGAACTATGCGGCGACCGGTTCCGACTCACTGAAACCTCAGCTGACCTGGCAACCTTCGCAAGATACAAGATTCAGCCCACTACCGACCACCGGTCTCCGGGGGGGTGATGTAGCGGTATCTACAACGCCACATACGAACTACGCGTCATATTGACGTCACGCAAAATCCTGCATCTCGCAAGCAGAGTTTACCGCGCAACTACTATATCCCGGATGATTTTTTTACCGTCTCGAAATTTTTACAGCGTGTGCTACATGGGTAGAGAATATGAACAACTTTGACTATGGGACCTACTCTGAAATCACGAAAACAAAATCTGCTGTTTAATACAAAAGTTCAATACCTACTAGACCAAAATGTGTGAAGCAGCATTTTTTTCATTTTTTTTGAGTAACCTTCATAAAGCAATTCCTGACGAGCCTGAGCTTATTGGCATTAGCCAGGGATATCTAAAAATTATGTATGAATAAGTATAAATATCGATAACTATAAGAGTAGGGGAAGACCAAAGAAACCATGGATGGACTGTGTCAATGATGATAATTATGGTCAGAAAGGGGTGACTACCGAGATGATGACTAATAGAGAAGTATGGAAGAAAAAAAACATGATGCGCCGACCTCAAATAAATTGGGATTAAGACAGGAGAAAGATGAATTTTGATGATGTCCGGATTCGGACTTCAGCACTAATGACCTCGTTGGCGTATGAAGGAAACAAATGAATTTTGATTTATTTTATTTTATTTAAACGTGTCACAAGAAGAATATGTCAAGTGCGTGCAATACTATCATACTGTATAAGATTAGAACCGTCCTCTACTACCGTGAGTGGACTATACAGGCTTTATGACAATGCGAGTGTTGTCCTCATCCACACCGTCTGGGTCGTCGGCGCGCACAGTCGTCCCCCTCACTGGCATCGGGACATAACTGGAACAACATAAGTAAGAATATTAATTATTAAATTTCTTTATTTATTAAACTAGCTGACCCCGCAAACTTCGTACCGTCTCAGAATCAATAAGCCGTTTCATAAAAAAATGTATGAGAAAATGAAGTAAGTACTCGTAGGTAAGTATCTAATTTTTTTTATAAAACGTTTACCTGTTTTTAATAGTTATTCTGCTATTCGGGGCGGAGACAAATCCAACAAATCAAAAATCGGTTCAGCTGTTCTTGAGTTATAAATGGTGTAACTAACCCGACTTTGTTTTATTTATATAATTTATAGAAGATAGAAAGATGAACAAACTTCTGATATGTACTAAATAAACTGACAAACTATTAAAATAAAAATATACCTAACCTAACTAAAACTTTTAACAAACTAAAATATTGCGTCTAAATATTTCTCCGCATCGCTATCGAATGGTAATGTACTCAAGCGACTGGCGGCACAGCCATAATAATAATTAAAAAAAACCGGTCAAGTGCGAGTCGGATTCGTGCACCGAGGGTTCCGTACAAATTTGTAGGTATGTAAATATTTTATCACGGGATTATATATTTTTTTACAAATTTACAGTTTTCTGATTTATACCTTTACTTGTGCTACATGACCTTACTTCTTGCTAAATTTCATGATTCTAGGTCAAAGGGAAGTACCGGTAAAATTTTGTTTTTTTGCGGCTTAAACGGCTGTATATTTTTTTTTACGTTAACTTAGAAGTTTGATTTTCGCACAGCTTCAAGGGACTGTAGACCTGATTATAGGTATGGTTTTAATTTCAACTCGATACCTCTACGCGTTCCCGAGATAAAGGGTCTTGATAGACAGACGACAGACGGACAACAAAGTGATTCTATAAGGGTTCCATTTTTTCCATTTGAGGTACGGAACCCTAAACACCGGCCAAGTGCGTGTTGGACCACGCACAATGAAGGGTTCCGTAGTTGGAATGAATTATTTATCCCAAGAGCAAACTTAGTATTGTAGTTGAAAATCGTGTTCTCCCATACATTGCAACTGCGAATTGGTCGACTATTACTCGTAAACTTGTAAAGCCTACTTAGCTCTGATAGTTTTCCTTTTAATTTCGTTATATAAAAAAACATTTTTCGATTCAGGGTTCTGTTTGTGAAATCTTAAGCTTTAAAGTACAAAATTTTTGTTAGAACTGCAGATTTTTGTTTTTGTTAGAGTTGTTGTAGAAGTGAAAATTTGCACTTTAAACGGATTCCTGAATCGAAACATGGTTTTTACAAATGCGCTGCAATATCTTTGAAAGACCTATCCAACGATACCCCACACTATGGGGTAGACGAGAAAAAAAAAATCGCCACTTTACGTTTACAGCTAGGTACCTACCCTAAAAAAACTTTTTTTTTTCATGACTTTATTTTACAACTTTGTCGGCGTGATTAACATATATTGTATCCATGCCAAATTATGGCTTTCTAGTACTAAGAGTCTCTGAGCTAAGCTGCGGATGGACGGACGGATGGACAGACGGACATGGCGAAACCATAACGGTTCCTTGATGACTACGGAACCCTTAAAAATAAAGTATGTTAATAATGAAATCCTTCGGTATTTCCTATTTTTAGAAAGTTATGTGGCTCTGACCCTTGAAAGTTTCAGTAAGTGAGGATACTTCGGATGCGGAGGTAGTAGGTAATGTGTTCTTTATTTGTGTAAAATTATATTAACTAGAGAAACTTCGCACACGTGATGGGTATCGATATCTTAACGCCTGGGTCTAAGTATAAACCTGGTTATTGTAATAAGACGGTATCAGTTTTATGGTGTGTGATTTCAAACCTTTGTATAAGGTCTAGAACCCATATGACGCCATTCCATATGTAGCACATAAATAACACCTTTTCAATCAGCTCAGTTGCTCTGACGTCATCATCACCATCACTCGAATTATGTACTCTTGTCTCCGGGTATCTGAAAGCAAGAAAAATCTTTATTTAGCACAGTACTTAGGCCAGGGGCTCGATGCGGGCACGCCACGATAGTGGCGATAAGTCCCCACTTTGAGTAGTGACTAGAGAGGCGCCATGGCGTCCTCGCCTACCGTCTGACGCAGGTCTCACCGGACATGGTTGTTTCGGGAGGTTCCTGCACATAATCGGGCGGGAGGAAACGCCTGGGTGTCACCACTGCCAGGATTGGCCGGAGGACACTGTGGTGCATACGGTGCAGGTCTGCCCTGCTTGGGCGGAGCACCGCCGTGTCCTCACAGCGGCGATCGGCGGTGGCGACCACTCGCGTCCGGCCCTGGTTCAATCCATGGTCCAGAGCGAGAGGAAGTGGGAAGCAGTCGCCTCCTTTTGCGAAGCAGTTATGCTAGCGAAGGAGGTGGCGGGACATTTGAGGGAGAGAACCTTACGTCCCAGCCGCCGCGAGAGACGCTCCGGGCGTCGGGAGCCATGCGACGACTCCCGGCCACCGTTGACGCGGGCCTGCGGACGGTGAGTAATGGGTGGCTCACCGTCCGATCAGGACCAGGCCCGTGCCAGACGGCGCGTTCGTGTTCCACGCGTGCCTCAAAGAGATGTCAGCATAGTTGACGGCGCCCACACGGGCAAGTGCCTGCCGGGGTCGCGGGATTGTTCGAAAGAGTTACCGTGGCCCCGGAACGCAAAGGGCAAAGAAGGAACATGGGTGGGTTTTAGTCAGTAAAAGTCCGACATTCCCTTTCGCTCAACCCACAGCGGGAGGGCTTATTTAAAGATTTCCCATCTTTAAAAAAAGGGTTTTGATTCCCAGGTCGGGTAAAGTTTTATTGAGTTTGTCTAGGTATCTGAAATTTCTCAGTAGCAGCCTGTATTTGAGCTTGAGCCCGGTTGATGGCAATAGGCTCGCTCCCTTAAACATAACTGGCGAAATGTGGGTGTACTAAGGTACAGGCGCCAGCACATCAAGCTACCCGAAACTGTAAAATTTTCCTAATCAACTTTGAATCTTATGCTTTAGTGATAAAGTTGAAAATCTATTAAAGAAATTTGACAGATTGTAGTAGCTTGATGTGCTGGCATCTGTACATCTCTGCTCAATCCTTCGGGGAATCAAGGCGTGATGTTATGTACGTTATGCACTTAATTTGCATTCGCGATTTATTTGCCAAAAATATAAACAAATATGAGTTTATGGAAAAATAACTTTAATTCATAAAAACATTTTTATAACTTTTTAAATAGTGCTAGATAGACACTCTGAAATCAATTTAATTACCATTAAAATAAAGTAGATATTTGTTTTAATTGAAATAACATTAATTTGAAACTTTCGTATCTGTGTCCATACTGGATCGTGAAATCAAACACCTGTGCAAGTTAATCTCGTATAATCACGGTAATAGGTAATCATCGGTACACGAATATTATAAAATTAGGGAACTTTATAGCAACAAATCAACAACAAACCGATATTTAAGAAAAACGCGTGCCGGTCAGAGGCTCAGAGCTCGGCGCGCGCGGCGGTTCGTGACGTGCGAGCGTCGCGGTTATTCGACAACTAACTTCCGCGTCGGAGACGCGTGCGGTGTGAGCGTCGCGGTTGCCATTTGTATCGCTGTCTCTCTCCTATGCCTCTAAGGCATAGTCCTGCAAGCGAGAGGGAAGGCATATGCGGCGGCGACCGGAAGTAAGTGGGCTCGAATTGGTTACGACAGACTCCCCCTCTAGTCTAGGAGAACGCCCTCGTTCCTGGACTGGCTCATTGCCCTTGTGCTTCGGGCGTCCGCGACGTCTCTTGGGAATGACAGGATTAGGTGGTACGTTGCTTCCAGTAATACTGTCTACAAAAGGCGTCAAATCCTGTGCATGGTATTTTCCTAAAGATTCCTCAGAATTCCCTATTGGAGAGATAAGATAGGTGGTAGGGCTAACCTTCTTCGTTATAACGTATGGTCCATCCCGTTTGGGCACAAATTTAGCGGTGAGACCCTTGCTACCTTGGCTCAGTACATGTGACCGGACCAGAACTTTATCTCCGACCTCGTACGTTGGATTCGGTCGACGGGATCGATCAGCAACCCTCTTCGAATGATCTTGCTGTAATTCGACTCGCTCACGAATTGCAGATAAAGTGTTGATGAACGATCTTAGATAGGGAGTAATTTGGGAAACAAAATTCTCTTTATCGAGGATCGCCCTCAAATCATGACGAGCTTCTGTGGGGGACCTCATTTCTCTGGCAAACATGAGATATGCGGGAGTGGCCCCAGTGGTTCTACATACCGCGCTATTCATAGCGAACCGAATCACTGGGAGTTTCGCAGGCCAAGAACAATGGTCATTCTCCACGAGTTATGATAGCTGCGCCTTGAGGTCTCTATTCTTACGCTCGGCGGGGTTTGCCTCCGGATGATAAAGTGGCACGAAATTTTGTTGAATCCCTAAGATGAACATACATTGTTGCATGACAGCCCCGACAAATTGTACGCCGTTATCAGATATGACCCTGCGCGGTAAGCCGTATCGGAGAAAGTATTCCTCGGTAAGAGTACGGGCGCAGGCCTCAGCAGTCGCTTCCTGAAGAGCGTAGAGCTCAACCCAACGTGTGGCGGTGTCTTCAGCTAGAAGTATCCATCTCTCACCGTTCTCTCCTTCAGGTAAGGGACCAAAAAGGTCTACAGCTAGGACTTCATTCCGTTGCTGCATCACGGGCGTCTGTAGTAGTCCAGGGGGTTTGTCATTGGTAGCCTTGTATCGCTGACAATCGACACAGGCCTTCACATAATCTGTAATGATTCTTCGCATCCCCGGAAAATAATAGGACTGGGCGATCTTGTGGTAAGTGCGATCGATTCCAGAATGTCCCGCCAGAGGTGAATCGTGGCACTCTTTCAAGATCTCGGGACGGAGTGAAATTGGAATAACAAGTTGAGGAGTCTCGCTGTCTGAGTCGGGATTATACCGATATAGTACTCCTTGTGATAATAGGTACCCGCGCTCCGTCCATCTACGAGCTGCCACTTCGTCTGGACTTTCCATCTCTTTGATGATTTTGTCAACCTCCGGGTCGGCAAGTTGTTCCCGCCTTAACTCTGCTGGGCTCTTAGTGGGTAAATCAATTATCACTGAGCAAATACCGCAACTGTCGCGAGTATCTTGGGAGCATATCGGCCTACTCAGCGTATCTGCCACTACATTTGCTTTTCCCGGGGTGTACTGATACTGAATGTCGAATGATTGTAACTTCAGGGCCCATCTCACCAAACGACCTGTGGGAGACTTTAGCGTCATTAGCCAACGAAGTGGTTGGTGGTCGCTACCAATAATCACCGGATGTCCGTCTAGGTAACATCTAAATCGCTCCACCGCCCACACTACCGCTAAGGCCTCTCGTTCAGTTGTAGAATAGTTACGCTCAGCTGCGTTCAGGAGACGGCTGGCGTATTCAATGGGTCTTTCTTCCTTGTCCTCCCCCTGGAGTAAAACGGCTCCAACGGCATAATTGCTCGCGTCGGTGCGGAGGACGAAGGGGCGATTAAAGTCAGCCTGGGTTAAGATTGGCGCTGAGGTAAGAAGTTGTTTCAGCTCGTTAAAAGCAGTAGTCTGAGCTGAACCCCAGGCCCAGGTCTGATGCTTTCTTGTAAGCCTTGTAAGTGGCTTGGCTATAGAAGAGAAATTCGGGATAAATTTCCTGAACCAGGAACATGTTTGTAAAAATGTCCGTAGATGTTTCAAGTTGCTTGGTTCTTTCATGTCTAGGACAGCTTGAACCTTTTCAGGGTCGGGTGACACGCCTTGTTGGGTAATTACGTGCCCCAGATACTTGACACTTTCCCTGGCAAAAACGCACTTCTCCCGGTTGACACACAGCTTGAATTCGCGAAGCCGACTGAATACAGCCTGGAGATCCTGGAGATGCTGCTGGAAACCTTCAGATATGATCAGCAGGTCATCTAAATAGGCGAGGATTGTCACATTGGCCAGTGATGAACAGGAGCGCAGACGGTCGATCAGCCGTTGGAAGGTTGCCGGAGCGTTTTTGAGACCAAAGGGCATGTGCTTGAAGCGAAAGGTTCCCAATGGGCTGATGAATGCAGTTTTATCTCTATCCTGCTCATTCACACTAACCTGCCAGTAGCCCGATCTCAGGTCCAATGTACTCATATAACAATCTCTCTTTGTTGACTGTAACAATTCATCAATCAGAGGCATCGGGTAATGGTCGGTTTTGGTCACGGCGTTTACGCGTCTGTAATCTACGCAGAAACGGGTGCTGCCGTTCGCCTTAGGAACCAGAAGAGCTGGTGAACACCAGGCAGACTCGCACTCTTCAATGATGTTGTCCTTCAGCATCTTCTCAATCTCCTGACGCATAAGTTCTTTTTTGGCAGGGGTCAATCGGTACGGAGGTACATAGATAGGAGGATGCTCACCTGTATCAATACAGTGCTCAGCAAACGGGGTAGGCTCTCCCCCTAGCTGGAAAATGTCCGTATTGGTAACCAAGGTCTGCGCCAGCAGGTTCCGGTCAGGTGGGTTCAACAATGTACCTTCGTCGTCCCTGAGTACGTCCGCAGAGGAACAAGACAGTTCTGGTGATAAGGAAGGTTCAAAACGCATCATGTACTGAACGCTGTTGTTATTAGAGAAATACCAGCATTCCCGAGAAAAATCCATGACTACTTCGGCTGCAAACAAGAAATCCATGCCGAGCAACGTTTCATTGTTACGCGCCTCAGGAAGAACAAGAAATGGGGTCCTAATGACCTTTTCCTCTAAGTGCACGTCAAGAGTAGTCATGAGCACGTCCACGTCGCGAACGTGTCCATCGGCAAGTTTAATACGTCTTCGCGCCGGTTCAAAAGGGTGTCCCTTTCGACAGAGGAGGGTGTACAGTGTATGACCCGCAATACAGTGTTTGGCACCGGTGTCAACTAACGCGGTCCCCGACGCATCAAAATTTTTGATATCAAAAATCGGCCGCAAAACTTTTTTGTCGGAGCTCTTACCGGCGCGCGCGTTCTCTTCACATGTGTCGCTACACACCATATTAATATTTAACACATTCTTAGAAACATCATTACAACAAAATAAATCATTTTGCGAAAAATTACAAAAATGGTTTTTACGCCCTTTCACGGCAAGGGAATTATTAAAAACACTATCATCTTCCGAATAATCAGAAAAAATATTCTTACGTCCTTTTGCAATGCGGACGTCATTATAGCAAAAATTATTATTTTCAGAAAAAATACAAATCTCGCTCTTACGCTCTTTTACATTAAGGGCGTCATCATCACAAAAATAATCATTATCTGAAAAATTACAAAAACGGTCGTTATTATTATCGACCTCGCCGCTGGTCATATGATCGTTCGACAAGTCGTCCGAAAAATTACTCTGTACCGAATAACAATTATTATTATTAGATATTTCAGCTTGACTGTACGCAGGCTCAGTCGAACTATCACGAAACCAGTTATTATTTTCTTGAACGACACAACAAACATTTGCATCAACATTTTTAAAACAAGAAGGCGAATTATTAGAGTAATTAAAATGTTCACAACAATGTTTATCAAAACACTTCTCTACGAAATTATACAAATTTTCGGAACTATCACGATTTTTAGACTTTTGCATTTGGGTGTACTTTGGTCCCGAAGTTTGCAAAGTAGTATCAACACTATAAAAACTTGATTCGTTGTTACACTTTTTGCAAGTTTCACGAGTAACATTTTTAGATCCGCACTTGTAACACGAAACCGAATTATTAGAATCAACCGCTGACTCACCTTTGTCCGCCAACTTACGGCACTGGTCGCGCTGGTGTCCGTAGTGTTTACAATACGCACAAAACGGTCGCTGTTGTTTAGATGACGACGCTGCAGCTGGTGCGTGTTCATCGCGCGGTATTGCGGCGGTGGCACGCGCGTGTGATGCGCGCTGTGCGCGCGTCTCGTTCGGAACTTGCGCGTGCGAGTCCTGCGGGCGCGCAGCGGAGGGCGGAGCGCCGTCGCCGCGTGGCGTAGCTGCCCCGTGCGTCGGTCTCACGCTTGCAGCGGAGTTTGATGTCCGCGCGTTGTTCATTGCGGGCTTCGTAGGCGTTTCGAATTCATTACATTTCGTACGCGGAGCAATGGATGCGGCCTTTTGCGATTCTCGCTTTGTTGATTCATTTAAGGAATCTTCGATAATTCTAGATTTCGATAGCAACTCGGAAAAATTACTGACCTCTTCGCGTCGTAATCTTTTACGGATTTTACGGTGTAATAGGCCGTAAATCATATCAAGTTGTACCTTGGTGGACAGGTCGTTTGCTGGTAGGCGTGTTATGAGGGCTCGACTCTTCGCTACGAAGATATCTGTTCGTTCGTTTTCACCCTGCTCGTCTCTGAATAACTCCCGATATATTTTGTATTCAGGACGGCGATCGCCGTACGCGTCACGAAGGTATTGTAATGCATCTTTCCAGGATGTGACCTCCGCGCGGATACTCTGCCACCAGGTTGCTGCTTCGCTGGTGAGTAGCATAGACATACCTCGAATAGCGACATCATCACAGATGTTCGAGCATTCTCTAAATGCTTCAATGGCATCGATGAACGCTTCGACGTTTTCCTTCGCCGCTCCGGAGAATCTGGATGAGCATCGTGAGAAATTGCCGGTCTTCTCTGCCGCACTCGGCACTGGCGCCGGTGACTGAGCGGTCAGAGGGGACGTGATTGTCGACAGGCGCTCTAACATACGCTCACAGACCTCTGCATTCGATTGCTGAATCGTTGTTAGCAGAGCGGTAAAGTTATCGCGAGACAGCGTGACGCTGTCGTTGAGTTCCTCGTCATGCGAACCACTGAGGGATTGCCTACTCCGTGTCTTCGGCATTGTTACACGATCACAATTAGGTTCACAGTTCACACACTAAGTCTTTTCACTACACAGTTTTTACAGGAACTGTGGCATTCGGCCTACAGTTGGGACGCCATTTTCGTATCTGTGTCCATACTGGATCGTGAAATCAAACACCTACACCTGTGCAAGTTAATCTCGTATAATCACGGTAATAGGTAATCATCGGTACACGAATATTATAAAATTAGGGAACTTTATAGCAACAAATCAACAACAAACCGATATTTAAGAAAAACGCGTGCCGGTCAGAGGCTCAGAGCTCGGCGCGCGCGGCGGTTCGTGACGTGCGAGCGTCGCGGTTATTCGACAACTAACTTCCGCGTCGGAGACGCGTGCGGTGTGAGCGTCGCGGTTGCCATTTGTATCGCTGTCTCTCTCCTATGCCTCTAAGGCATAGTCCTGCAAGCGAGAGGGAAGGCATATGCGGCGGCGACCGGAAGTAAGTGGGCTCGAATTGGTTACGACAAAACATAATTTTGAATAGATTTTAGGTACTGGCGCCGATTCCCTTGTTCACAAACTAAACTAAATTTAAGTTCAGTGCATCTTTTTCTTTCTATTTAATTAAGAAAAGGACAGAAGATAAATATTAGTTTAGTCCTGTCAAATTAGTCAGCGCCTGACGTAAATTGACCTATTTTTAGTAGCTAATTTTTTAATCACGTCTAAACTGTCTATGGAGTATCTTAATTTGACAGGACTAAACTAATATTTATCTTCTGTCCTTTTCTTAATGAAATAGAAAGAAAAGGATGCACTGAACTTAAATTTAGTTTAGTTTGTGAACAAGGGAATTGGCGCCAATGTATGCAAGGAACACATTATAGGATTATACATAGATTTTAGGTAGTACTGTATGCAAGGAACACATTATACAAACATTTGTATACCTTTAATTATTTTGTAAGCATTCTTTAATGTTATTATGTTAATTACATAAGCCGGTGTATCCTCTCTGTGGAGCTTTGCACTCCTTAGCCTTATATGTAATGTATCCCCCCGGTGGGTTCCCGCATTGTCGAGGCGGGAGGGCTCAGTAACCGTGGCTTGATCAACCACGGTGAAGCGAAGAGGAACCCGAGGTGGGGCCGCTCGTCAGGGCTTTTGCCTGTAAGCCGACGACGTAGCGGCCAACAAGTAGGTTGCGGTGCCGCTTGGGCGACATCGCAACTGAGGCGGACCGCAATGTCGTATGGGAGGCATCGCGGCTGAGGGTTGGAGACCGCGGCGGGAGAGGAGTGCCGGTATTGCGGTGCGTCGCTCTCCCTACCTTCCGCGGCCTTGACAGGGTCGCCACCGTCTGATGGCGGACGCGGTGGGGCCGCAGGGGAGGAGGAGTATTGGTATGACGTTGGCCGCTCTCCCTATCCTCTGCGGCCCAAAATTGGCAGGCGGCGGAGCATGACCTGACGAGAGAGGGACCAAGGGTGTAAAGACACAGGGTCGTCTGGCACCCATGTGCTGGTTTGGTCCCTGGGGTGGTCACGGCGTGCTATGTGTTCTGGTGCGCCGGTGATGGGGAGTACTCCCCAGAGGAGGGTCCGGTGACGGACAGCCGCGGCGGGTTCACGGATGAGTGCTAACGCGTGCCCGCGTTCCTGCCGTAAGCGGCAGAGGAGGACACCGTGGAGTTTTAGTGGGTTAGAGTCCCACATAACTGCACTATCTCCCCGTGGTGGTACAGAATGCATGAACATTTCTCCACGTTAAAAAAAAAGCCTTATATGTATAATGTATGATGTATGTAGGTACGACAAGCGGTCGTGAGAGAATAATTTGTCTTTTAAGATAATTATGCAAATATAACAATCTCAATTACTCCGACAATGTTTATGGTGCAATGATCCATTTGAATTTCTGCTCTCGTCATATTTTTGTATTCAACATTTATGTTGGCTTAAGAGTACATTTTGAGAGATCCTATTTACTTAAACCAAACCAAACTCAGCGAAGTGACTCACTAACTTAACTAAAATCACAATAAAGTGTCTATGGATGTCCTAAAATCCAGGAATTACTCTGAGTGAATCATAAAACGTACTCAATAATACGTAATGGTTCATAAAATAAACATATACGGCAATAAAATAGACTCAGACGCTTAGTCGCTTACGAAATGATCAAGGCGACTCGTTTCGTAGTATTTACCAAGTACGGTTTTAGGTGAAGGCTTAAGAATGCAAAGTTCCAGACATCAGCATGTTACACAGGCACGCTGCAGGCACGTGTTTCGCAGCCCACCGCTTTGTTGGTGACAACAATTTAAATAAATCATGCATGGAAACCCTGACCGCTGTTTGCTGGTAAAATAACTCATTTGGTATGCTCCTGCGGCCTAAACGGTTACTTTTGTTTGTGCCCCACCCTATTTGGATAACAACTCGAAACAAATTTTTGAGGCAAAGTTAGAATTTTTACCGCGCCCCAACTTTCTACCAAGTTATCTCACGCTTATCACAGGCGCTTGTTAAAGCTTAATAACCACGAGGACACATTATTCCCTGCCGGGGCAGCGGGATTGTCCGAAAGGGTTACCGCTGCCCCGGAACATAAAGGGCTAAGGAAGGAACACGGATGGGTTTTAGTCAGTAAGAGTCTGACACTCCCTTCCGCTCCACCCAGAGCGGGAGGGGTCATTTGATGATTTCCCATCCTTAAGACATATTATTCATCGAGTTTCTTCTTCAGTAAAATTTGTAAACACATTTTCACAGGCAGACGTGACCGCGTCGTTTTCTTCGTGATTTTTTTTTAATGGCGACACAAATACAACTTACCAAAGTCATGGAAATAATAGTCATTTATAAATAAAATTATAGTAGGTATCACACAAAACTTGACAAAATAACGCTTACTTATTAAAAATTTAATTGGACGCTCGGGTAACTTCAAAAATGTCGTGTGATGTCAATGGATGTCTATTCTATTTTTCTTTATGGCAATGGTGCCGATGTCGACAATTCTGCCAATGTCAGATGTGATATGAGAAAACGTAGTGAACAGTCAATGGCTGTCATGTTTACAAGACTATTCTATTCTATTCTATTTTTCTTTATGGCAATGGTGCCGATGTCGACAATGGTTACAAGGAAGAAGCTAAAAATATGCGTTCAAAAAATAGAAATTTATTTCTAGAGAAAAAAGGTTATAAGCCCGAATTCGGTAGTCTAAAGTTAAGATAGAAATTACAGTGCGTGATGAAATGTGAGATGAAACTTTAATTAATAGACGATAATTGAAAAAGAAGATTTATACAAACCCATTCTTGCATCCATCCAAAGGTTGTCTATAAAACATCGCTTTTAGCGATAAGACCGCCTATCGTGTCACCCTATGTAAAATGTCTACATTTCAAAAATTATGTCATATGGTGTAGTACATAATAAAGAGTATTGTATTCGATCCCATTGTTTTGATTTTCATAGAAAAGTTCTTTCCTATCTTTAAAAAAAAAAAGATTATAGATGAACTTATAAACCAAATTATCTTTTTTACAGTTTACACTGGATCATCTAGGCTTCTCATCATTTCAGTTTTCCCACTCTATCAAAAAGTACTCTGTGAGTTTTCCTAAGATAGTCATTTAGAAATGAGGACTCTATCTAGTTTTTTTTATTTTTTATAAGTACATTGTGTAAAAGTGATTCCGATGATTATAGCAGATTCACTTTTTAATTAAATTGTTTATTCAGTAAAAAAGATATCGGACCGATAGCCAATTTACTGAATAAACAATTTCATTACATTTCAGTGAAACTGAAAGAAATCGTTCATTTGTATTCTTCCAGTATCTACAATATTGATTTGTATGTATTGTATAAAATATTTGCATTTTATTTAAAATATTTAAATATTCTAAAAGCATAAAACTGAATTTAAAAAATAGAATATTTTGTAGTAATTGCAATAGTTGGTTTTGGTTCCCGTAGTGTTTCAGTCCAGTCGCACTCGGCGGTCCACAGTGGGCGGACGTGCCGCCCGCCCAGCGCCGTGCTACACTTTCGCGGGAATGTGTCGATACCGAAATATAAAATAAAAAAAGTTTTATCTTACTCTTTAAAAACGTGAACTAAACTGTGTGATGTTACTTTGTGTGTACAAAACTAAAAGTGTGGAGTTTGCTGGATTGTCTCAGTTTTACTTCTTAAGGTAATTTTTACTTCCTGGCTTGTTAAGCCTCCCCCTCATTTTCCAGCCGCCAAACTGTCGACAATGCGTTATGGTCTTAATGGAGACCAGTAAATTATAAATTGGCTGCTGAAAAGGAAGCCCACTTCATCAATTAGATGTAATGGGTATTAAAAAATATCGGAAAAGCGGCTACAGAAGGTTTTTTATGAAACTTGAGGAAAGTTCGAGCATGTACTTTATTGTTTCGGCCAAGATATTTTATTATAAAGTATAAAATATTGTATCTAGAAATATGAAAATATTCTAGGCGCAAAATACGCGTTCTTTTCGGTTGATTAAACGGAATGATCGTATACAAATACTCTTTGATTGGATGGTCGTGTTGCTGAAAGTGGCGATAAATAAAACATCTGACATCTCTAGACAAACCTTCTATTTTCTCGACTTTTTTATTTAAACTTAGATACATACAATATACATATCTTGTTGGTAAAACACTAGCAGGCTAGGCAGAAGACAAAGTCGGAAGATCTATTGTTTTTCATCAAACGTAAATATTTTCATAGATTTCAGAAATTAACGATGGCAATGTGCGTGTTCGGCTCTGTAACTAAGTAATATTAATTGGTACTTTTATCAAAGGAAAAACGTTGTTTGTTAATAACTAAGCGAAATCAAACATTTGCATTTGCTCTCCCAACTTTGGTATTAGTTTGTTTTTAAAACGAAAAATAATCAGAGTATGAGCCTTAAAATTATAATTTGTACAACTTGGCTAATACTAGATATTTCCTATTGTTTTTTTCGCCATTTTTCTCTGCCCCTCATTATTTTTTCTCTAGTTCCAAGATAATTTATAACTCTCCATGTTTCCCGGACACAGGTTTTATTGTTCAAGTTCGATGAAAGTTTTATATTCTTATTTCTTTAAGTTACAAGTTTAATAATAAAATTTCGTAGCTTTAGTTATAGGATTCCGGACTTTTATTTATTACGATATTTATAGTTTTTACCATGAAAACCTACCCTATACACTTCATATGTAATTATTTTTGCTTTTGATAGCCTAATTCTTGAGAAAGGTTAAATGCTTATTAACATCACGCTGGAACCCTTGGAAGCCTGAGAAAAACGAGTTATAAAGTTAGAAAGAACGCTAAGCGAAACCGAAGTATTAGTGCGGGCAGGCGATGCGATGCGCCGGCGACGGCGTGGGTCGGGAGAACAAGAAATTTTACGCGGATGAAGTCGCGGGCAGAAGCTAGTACCTACCTACGATAATAAAGTCAAACGATCGTACTACCCGCTGGTATTAATCACATCATCATCTAATTAATTAGGGAGCAACCACGTTACGGATTTATTGGCTACAAATGTGGGTAGTTATGTTTCGATCGCGGGTAGGGACAATAGTTTGACTCGGGTTGGGTAGGATAGACTCTTCAGCTTTCGTTAGGTTGATATTCTTTATTTATAATGGAAAATGTATACTTTAAGTAATAAAGTAAATTAAAGTACCTATGTTGGGGTAAGTTCGGCGCTAGGGTAAGACCGTACGAATCAAATTTCCAGATAATTTGGCAATATTTGCGGTAAACTTGGCCCAATCAATATCTGGAAATTTGATTCGTACGGTCTTACCGCAGCGCCGAACGTACTCCAACATACCTTAAGTGTTTACGTTATTTTAGTATTATGATATACCTAGTTATGTAGTTCAGTCAACGAATGGCGCAAAAGGTGGTGTGGAGAGCGTGAGCAGGGACCTAAGCGAATCCTTCAGAAATTTGTTCAGGGTGCTTAGGGAATGAACATACTAAAAGTCTAGTCGTCTAGGAGGTGGGCCGGATTTGGGGGCAGATTTTCACATTCGGGTCTTTCACTAATATCTCAAAGACAGTGCGTCGTAGGGAAACAAAATTCTTAAACCAAATGAAAGCTCATAAATTTATTAAATTAATTTTTATAAATGCAAAAAACCTAAAAGTGTCCTGAAGGAATCGCTCAGATCTCTGCTGGCTCACGCACTCTACAATTCCCTTATTGATTGGACTAACGATTGTAACTACGCAGAGAATGTACTTATAAGTTATAAGTACCTTATTGACGGCTGGATAATATGGGAGTCGCAAATGTAACATTATTTATTTAACCATTTATGTATAGACAGACAAGTAGGAAGGAAAAATTAAATACGTACAAAGGCTTATTTCTAAAGAAATCTCCAGCATACTTGCGATAGGAAAGTAGATAAAAGGGGAGATGTATTTATTCAAATCATTATCGAATTAATTTCGAGTCTTTATCAAAACATTGCATTAGCTTTAGGAATTTTTAAACGACCTCAAAAAAAGGAGATTCTGAATTGGTCTACATCTTTTATTTTATATATGCCAAAATCGAAACATTATTTCAGGCTTTGAAATAATGTGTAGGTTTTGGCATATAGCAGTCTCCATATTATATTTGTACTAATAATCATAGGCTTACCGAAAAGATCAAAGAAAGATAATATTATCTAACTTAATGACAAAAGTTTCTGGAACTATTTTGGTATTATACATATTATAGAATAGCGATGGGCCGCCAGCGATTTCATTAACTATACAGGCCTAGTCAAGAATTTCTGTTTATAATATTTCATAATATTTAAGGGTATGTAAATGTACTATTTACTAGCAGGAAATATGTTTCACTATTACCACTCTTTGTAGTTTATGGACAGTAAGGCCCTTTAGACACAAAAACACCGTGTGTAGGCTTTGTCGTCAGTGTTGTGTGGAACATTATGAAGCGTGTACACGGACAGGTTTTTACTACGGAGTGGTTTATACTCCGTGTTTAGGCACGGTTCGTTAGGCTATGTGCACACTACGATTTTAATCGTTGCGATTTAGATATAAAATCGCAAACAAAAAATTTTCAAGCAAATTTCAAGTGATTTTTTTCCGCAGTGCGCGGACTCTAGTACATTTCTATTGTTCACAGATTGACGAATTTTTTTCGCAACGATTAAAATTCGTAGTGCGCGCTTAGCCTATGTGTTGTATAGGTCACTATGGAAGCTTGTTGACAGACGCGGTTTATATGCCGTACCGTAATGAAACCGTGTCGTGTACCAAAGGGCCTAAAGGTTGAAATAAACAGGTACTTCCCAAGCGCTCCAAACAAAACTCAAACTCAAAGCATTTATTTAAAGTAAACCAATTATAGGCACTATTCAATTATTAAGGAGTCGGTCAGTCAGAAAGATGAAGCTAGTTTCCCATTCCAAAGCGTAGTACTACCTGTGAAGAAGAACGAGCAAGAAACGTAAATCAAAATATTGGCTACAACTAGTCATCATCTAAATCAAAATATTGGTTACAGCTATCCAAGTCCACGAAGATATGTCTGATGATTTGATGAAAGATGATGTTTTCTTTGTAAAGTCAGCCTTAAAAAGATGTATACACCGACAAGAATTCATTTATTTGTAATATTGTAACATAACATTACGCCTGTATACGTGGAAGGGTAAGGCAGAGGTGTACCTATAATTCACCCACATTTCGACCCCATGTGATAGGGGGCAAATTGCCAACAACCAGGCACAAACCCAGACTCCGGGCTACTCCTGCGAAACCCGGGAATCGAACCCAGGACCCCACGCTCCGCAGTTGCTCATGCGACCGTTAGACCAACGAGGCAGTCTAGTTTTATTATTGTAGTTGTAGAAGATTGAAATGATTATTATGTTAATTTATTAATAGAAATTACATATTTATCGAGTAAATAATGATGTCTGCATATAAAATGTGACATTACGTGGCGTGCATTCCATGTAGCGTGCATGATTGACGATAGTGTTGCTTGGATTATGTGTTAAATTCTGTACAGGGTGACATATGATTTAAAAGTGTCCATGGAGTACCTACTACGCTTTGAAATGGGCAACTAGGTTCATATTTCTGACTGACCGACCCCTTGATAATACAAAAGTGACTGTAATTAGTTTATCTTATATATAAAAATGAATCGCTAAATGTGTTACTAAGCGCAAATCTCGAGAGCAGTTGAACCCATTTCGCTAATTCTTTTTTTGTTGTGTTCGGTATTGTCAGGACAAAGTTTGTGCCTATGAAAGAAAATTGAAAACCCGTGCGAAGCTGGGGCGTTCCGCTAGTTTGAAATAAATGCTTTGAATTTGACTCTACCTACAGCTTTCAAAACAAATACAATATATTCGTATTATTTGTACGAGAGCTTTACGACAAAAGCTTTTCATAATCCCGTTTATTAAACCACTACACACACACACGTAGGTATGTTTAAATGTGAATTTCAGCGCGACGACTAATTTTTCTTAGTAACCCGTAGTAGTAACAGCTGAGTCTAGATTTGTGCCCAGTTGATGGCAACAGGCTCAGTTACTATAGGTACAGGGTTTATTTTCAAAGACCAACCAATTGTAAGGGTGTGGTACCTACAAACCATCAAACTGAACAACTTTCTCCATGGGACCAATATCGTAATTGCGAATTATTTATCAACTGTCCCATAGACAATACCCACGGAGTAAAAACAAAGACAATACCTACTCGACCTAAACGTATGGGACAGCTGAATTTGAAACTGAGCTGAATTTGTTAGTTTGAGCTGAATTTGTGTTTTTTTTAATTCGCGATTACGATGTTGAAAATGCTGAAAATTCTTCATTTTGATGGTCTGTACTACACCCTTTTTGGCTGATCTTTGAAGACTAACCCTGTATAATTGGCGAAATGTGGGTGTACCTACCATAGGTCACCTCTGGGTAGTCGCCGCTCCGAGAGGTAATCTCGGTTGAGATCGGCCGCCATGACTAAAATACGGTCTAGAGGACTATTAATTCCTAATAGAAAACCCAATTACACTTTGCCCGAGCTGGTAATCGAACACAGGACCCCACACTCCGCAGTCGCGCTTAGGACCACGACACCAAAGGGGCAGAAATCTCGATTATTGAGAATATAGCCATCTATTTAAGTTTGTAAAATATGAGCGTGTAGGTAATTTCAAAACCCAAAACGTAATTTTACAAGAGATATGCTTGTAGCTGGAACATTATTAATTAAATTACAGTTTCTATCCAAAATAAACATAGCAACGATAACTTTGAATAAGCTATTGTTATAACGTACTTATAACATAGCTAGGTAGACATGTACATACAATCCACTGCCGCTTGCCTGCTGACCAGGCCCATTTAACGTGCCTCAAATGCTGTTTACAGTTCAAAATGAAATATTCTAAATTCCTGCATACTTTATTACATACGAGTCTACAAACATTTGCTTGTAAATGCGACTTCACAAAAGAATGCTCAGAGCTGTTCAGTGGTTACATATTTAACTGGAAATTAATCCTGCGTCACGCCATATGCTAATCTTTAAGAGTAAAGCTTGGCAGCTTGTCACGAAAATATAATTTTAATAAGCGGCAAATGTTTGTATTTTGTAAACGTCAACGACTAGGCTATTATAATAGGCTGAGACGTTGCCTGAGGTAGCTGCGCGGTGCGGGAGTGGTAATAGTTGTCTCGCATCACGTCACCACACCCTTCCCGCACCGCGCTGCTACCTCAGGCAACGTCCCATAGTCGATATATTCTGTAAAAATCTCACCGTGAAAACTTAGGTGTAGTGAGCTGTCACTCCACCAGCAGGCAGCAGGTGATAGGGATTGATACTATTGACAGCTCACTTCAAGACCACTTCACCTAAGTTTTCCCGGTGAGATTATTACAGAATAGATGAGCAGAATACCTACCTACTTACTTATACATGATCACTAACAGGTTTAGTATCACTTTATCCACAAAAAAAAAAGCTTATTTCATCTCGAACATTGTGATAGTACCTACATCATTTGAGGCAGCAAGTAACAATAGTACTTATGTCGGAGCTAGCTGAACAATGATGAGGTTTATAAAAGGGCATGAAAGGAGAATTGAGATTAAAGAGAAAATCAAGTAAACATAAATTCATTTAGTAGCTCTCGATGTGTGTGTATGCATGTGTTTGTGTGTAAACTTCAGTGTGAGGCTAAAGTCTTACGCTAATACGGCGAACGGACGGATCACTGCATGCTTAGCGCAAATGGTTCTAACCGATGAGCCTACTTCGTTCGTGTACAATGTGTGCATGAATGCACCCGGTCAGGCCAAACTGACGCAGGTGTGCCTGTCTCTATGTATGGTAGACTTTATGTCAGCTACTTGTCTAGCATAACATGTAGTATGTATCTGCTGTGGTATGTACAAATGACCTAAATACGGACACCATTTCCGAATACTAATTCATCGGCTTTCTATAATCAAAAGCGTGCTTTAAAAATAACGTAATTCATGTTTCAAACATTGATGCGGTCAGTTTGCTCATTAACCATATTATTATCTGTGGTTCGAAACTACGACCTACACCTCGTAAGTTGCGTCCGTTACCACTGAGCCACCACTGTTCCTAATGCAATAAATTTAGCTGACTGTACTTACCCCCCTCATTTTATTGGAACCTAAGTTTTTGTCAAACTGTGCATAAGTTTCTGTGATAAAGCGCTGTTTTGCTCATTTCTATTGCATTCTGTTGAAAAGGTAGTCCAACTTTGCTGCTTGAGAACTCAAAGTAAGAACAAAAAATGGTATTAATCTTTAAGGGCGATCTCACACGGGCGTTTCGTTGCCCCCGACGCCTGACCGGTGACGCTCCGTAGTTCTACATATAAATTTGAACGTCACGCCACACGGTGTCGAAGCAGGAAGGGGTGCTGCTGTCAGAAGAAGGAGCGACAACGAAGCGCAGCGCAGTAATTTTTTGAAAATCGAAGGTGGACGTCGACGTCGTTAAAGTGCGATGTCGGGATGAGCTGCGTTACGTTACGACATCGCAGCGTAGGTGTGGCACTCACTGCGTCGAAATCACTGCGTTGCGATGAAGACGAACGTACAGCATCGCTTTAACTAGTTTTTATCTATGATCTGAGTCTAAGAGAAAACAAA
Source organism: Gortyna flavago (assembly GCA_963669345.1). Classification (NCBI taxonomy): domain Eukaryota; kingdom Metazoa; phylum Arthropoda; class Insecta; order Lepidoptera; family Noctuidae; genus Gortyna; species Gortyna flavago. Next base: position 5,349,240 of record OY770139.1, read on the forward strand.
CAATGCTTTCTTCAGAAGCCAGGGAAAATGTATTGGCAAACTGTCATCAGCATTTTCCATGCAAACTTCGTTTATTCGTGCAACTTTAGACTCTATTTCAAAGAGCAGCAATCAATTCAATCTGTACATTCAGTAGGCTTCTGTATCGCTTGATTTTTCTCTCTACGTTTCGATCGAGTTTTTTTTACTGAAACCTTTGAAAACGAAATCTTATTTACCTTCAATAATTTACTTACGTATAATTAATCAAAAACCAATCATCCTAATTTCTCTCGGAATTAATTTTATTCGGTCCGGGATCACCTCTGAATCTACCTAGCTAAAATGGACAGATATAAACACAGAATAGCCAAAAGTATTTAAACACTCGTCTTGTTCCATTTCATACATTCGACCTTTTAGAAAATAGAATCGGTGACAGGTTTTAATAGGAGCGATCGGCATTTGTTACTATAGTTACAATGGCACAGTCACGAGCATAAATACGTTACAGTTACGCAAGATTCAAGAGATATTTTCTCCAAGACTGTTGATTATTATTTTTCATGGTGTTTCATAGTGCTTAATTTCGAAACCATTCTCTTGAACAGCTGTTGGAATCATTATTTCACGAGAAAACTACTTTTGATTTTGCGTAAGCGAAACGTATTTAATATTATTTTTATTGTTGTGACTGTACACATTTACACAATGGCAGATGCTGGCCACGTTATTATCCATCATAGCTTACGAATTCCACAAAATTAATTAAGATAAACATTCACTCTACATTAAGCCACTTCCTGAAAAAAATATAAGTCGCTTATCATTAAATTAATTAAACAGACAATAATCTGATCATGAGACATTCAAATAATCCTCTTATATTGTCGGAAAAGCCTTCAAATCTCCCTCAACAAAATTCAAGGTTACCAGTAGTAACGGTAACTTAGTTATCATCAAAAACCTGGCAACCCTTATATAGGTAAGTGACATATTTGTTTATCGATTTTCCATATGGATAACTCGATTTCATGTGATACTGACGAGTTGGCTTGTTGCTTGTTACGTAAAATTTTCCTCCGGTTTGTTTGTTTTACCAGTGATAGGATCAGTGACGACTCCTGAAGAATTTGTAGCCTGCGTGGTTTAGCACTAACTTCTAGGTTGGTTGATATTTGGTTAATGTGGTATTATATTAGACTGGTTATTATGATTTGTTTGTTGGCTTACGATCACTGATTTAATGATACGAAATAATCATCATCTGCCTAGCCTTCTCCCAACTATGTTGGGGTCGGCTTCCAGTCTAACCGGATGCAGCTGAATAATAATAATGATACGAAATAATATATGGTTTAAAAGCTATTTAGTCCGGTCAATAAAGGAGTTGTAGAGTGCGTGAGCAGGGACTTAAGCGATTCCTTCAGAAAATTGTTCAGGGTGCTTATGGAGTGAACATACTAAAAGTCCAGACGTCCAGGAGGTGAGCTGGAGTGAGGGTACGAAAAACCCGTGCGTCGGAAGGAAAAGCATTCGTAAACCAAATTAAAGCTCATAAAATTTTCTACAACTATCGAACAAGTGCTAGTCGGACTTGCGTACGAAGGGTTCCGTACCACAAGGCAAAAATCCCCGATAAAAGGAGAGACCCCCTTTAATTTTAATTAAATTTTACTTTTATTATTTGTTGTTATAGCGGCAATAATTCGTAATACACACTCTGTGAAAATTTCAACTGTCTATCTTTTACGGTTCATGAGAAACAGCCCGCTGACAGACAAACGAACAGACGGACAGTGGAGGCTTATTAATAGGGTCCCCTTGGCACCCTTTGGGTTCCGAACCCTAAAAATAATATTTTGGTCTTTGCAAAACTTCACTTTTGCAATAGAAACGTTCATGTTTTCCTGGGCCTTGATCCTTTTTCGTAGATAACCTAATTGGGGTGAAACAACGGAGCCATGTCTCTGTAAAGGAATGTTTCCGATTCATGACTTTGGCAATCAACGTAGAAAACATTAGTTTTTTCATATTTGCAGTGTAATTTTATTTTTAACTTTAGTTAACTATTTAGACTAGGTACTAAATTAAAAGACTAACTAACTATAAAAATAAAAACAAAAGGTTATTTAGCCATCGAAGTACTCGTCCGCTTCGCTGTCATCCGGAAACGTGCCAGAAGACTGGCAGCATTGCCACGTTGAATGGCAATGCTAATTCTTTGGCCAAAGAACGACCCAGCCCTCTGGTCACGTGAAGTGTCGATCAGCTGGCGAGAACATTCTTTAAAAAGAAGACGCGCACTCGGGCTCCATGACCTGAGCGTTTCGACCCCAAACGGCTCAAAGTTGTAGTTACCCTTGAGGGTCTCAGCAGAAGCAGCAGCGGCGCCAGCACAGCCCGCGGTGCTAGGAATATGAGATGGCGAAAGGGTATCGACACAGGTTGCGTCCCACACCAGAGGAATAATCACCTTTAAAATTTGCAGTTAGTTGTAATACATATTGTTACATATGGTTTAAAATTGTAGTGAGACTAATCGTGAGGAAAGTTTTAAATATCCCTAAATGTGTGGATGGGTTTAAGAGTAGAGGACGAGCAACGAAACGATGTATGGACTTTGTTCTAGAAGATGATATGACTAAAAGTGGTTAATTCTGAGATGACGGCTGATTTATGGAAGTAGATGTGCTGCACTGATTTGAAATAAATTAGGATGAGGACAGGATGATAGAGAATATTGCAATAAAATATAGAGTAAGTAACGTTATCTGGTGAAGGAAAGAGAGGTCTCCAAACCAAATATGCAATAAAACACTCAATCAACACTCAGCTAGGATGGCTAAAATGTAACAGACGAAAACGGTTGTTTTTGAGCAAATTAATTGACTGCTTTCTTTAGTTTTGCAAATAAAACAACCACTATAGAGAAACTCCTTATGAAGCAGATGTTTCACAAAATTAGACTTTCAAAACTTTTCAGTTTCAAGTGCATACAATAAACTTTGTTATAAATAAGATGAAGCCGAAAATAACCACTTCAAAGGAAGATTTGGCAAGCGTTATGAGAAGTAAAATGTCTATGATTTAGAAGTTTTTCAAGTCCATGAAGAAAGGCAAATAAACTAGTTGGTCGCTAGGGATCGTTAGCAACATGTGGCCACAAACTATAAACTACTTTATTAACAACAAACATTGTCTTGGAGATGTGCACACACTGTACGATGCTTGAGAACTATTTCAGTTATAATATAACACTAGAGAGCAGTGGTGGCCCAGTATCGGCCGTGACTAACGAGTTGTAGGTTGTAGGTTCGAACCATAGAAAATATCTATGGTTAACATTATAGGCTGATTACGATAATACTAAATTTTGCCCGCCACATCATCGTGAAATTTCTTATTCCCTCGACCCACCCCGTCGCATCGCATCGCTTGCCTGCGCTATTACTTCATTTTCACGTAGCGTTCTATTTGACTTGGTTTATTTTTGCTCGGCTCCTAGGAGTAATAGCGTGATGTTAAATAACCTATCAAGAATTGGGCTATCAAATGCAAAAAGATTATTTCAAATCCCACTGGTAGTTCCATAGATTAGCGCGTTCAAACTAACAAACATAAAAATAAACAAACTCTTCAGCTTTATTCTGAGTAGGTATAGATATAAGTTTACATCAATTTTTTTTTGGGTGGATAATTAGGCTTACAGCAGTTACCAAGGTCTAAAAGCAGTAGAAGAAAATAATGGTCATGAACCTCGTGACCTTAGGTAGGACTGTATCTGCTTATCAAACTCAAACTAAAAGAATTTATTTCAATTAAACCATTTACAGGCACTTTTGAATTGTCAAGAAGTCGGTTAGTCAGAAAATATGAAGCTAATTGCCCATTCCAAAGCGTAGTAGGTACCTATGGAGAAGAACGGGCAAGAAACTTCATGGACACTCTTAAATTATATTTTACAAAAATATTAATTACGTCATTAATTTTGAATTTTTAATTATGTGAGAACGATGTAAAAAAGAAATAAGACGTATACAGAAAATAGTAACAAAACAACAATTCAAAAATAAAATAATAAAAAATAAGCCGAGGCAGCCAAGTGATGACCAGCCCCAACTGACGGCGCCCGTTCCCGAACATGACGCATAGATCAGCACCATTCAGCTCAAAAATTTTGAAGGTAGCTAAATGATCCAACACATACGCCACCGTTAGCGAGACATTTGAGTGAGCATGACATACTAATATTAACTAATATTAGCTACTAACTAATATTAACTAATATTAGTTGGTCCTCGAACAATCTAAGTGTATGATGATAGGTACTTTAGCTGATGATATATACTTTAGCGGATGATGGAAAACTAACGTCGACCTATAATGTATTTGTAGGTATTACATTAGGTATATTGAACTTTCAAGGTTCATATCTTTTGAATCTCTGGTTGTAAAAAGATATATAATCGGTCTAGTAATCGATTCTTTTTAAACTCGCGATTTCTGTAATACAGGGCCGGCCTTAGCCATTTAGGCGCCCGGGCGAGTCATGCCTTTGACTCCCTTTTAAGTAAGAATACTTATTTAATTACAATAAAAAAAACTTATTTTGAATTTGTATTAACATAAATAAATAATTAATTCGTAGGTAAGATAATTATGGATAACGTACAGATTTTCTAAAAAGGTTTTTTGATTTGCTTTTGAACTTACGAGTACCTATGTAAAATGCACTGAAAGAAAAGTATGTATAATGCAGGGGACAATACGAGTTGCAATTTCTCGCCTGTTGCCTCTATTTCGTTCTACATTATTTAGTGAGAGATACGACAAGCGACAAAATGACAGCATGTGTTTGTTAGACATAGAATAGTCATACTCACTCCTTCGAGATAAGTCCTTAGAGGTTAATACGCTGAGTCTAGTTTTCCTTTAGATAGATAAAAATAGGTATGTAAATTAATGGCGCGCACGGCGCCCTGTAGTACCTGGCGCCTCGGGCAGCCGCCCCGGTCGCCCCCCCCTAAAGCCGGCACTGCTGTAATAATATGTGAAAAAATATGGCTTGATTCTGAGAAAAAAAAAAAAACTGTCTAATCAAAGTTATAATGAGAATGAGATGACTTTGATAGCTTTGGAATTACGCAAGAAAATAGGGCACGTTGCGTATGGGGTAACTTTGATCCAGTAAAAGACAAATGAAACCTAAAAAGAATGCTTAAGCTTACGGTCCTTAAAATAGTTGGTGAATTCCCAGCGTGTCCTCTAGAAAGGATTCAACAGTTCATCAATGATGTTACACAAGAAAAAAAAAACAAATTGCGTTTCGTTTTACGTACTTCGCGATTTTATATGAAATAAAAGTTTCAATCAAAGTCACCCGGCTGTGCAAAGTAACCCCGGTTTACCGGTACTAGATATTATTTATTGCCTAATGTCCCTGCTTTCTAAGGTTATATTATAAATGGGTTTAATCCACTGAATGTGATCAATAAAGTCCTGTAGTCATAGTGTGGGCCAAGGTTACAAACAAGATACTTCATCGGGTCATGTAACGACTAATGATTAAGTCATCTATACATAACAATTAATTTCTGTTCCTCAGACTGATGTTAGTTTTTATAACTAGCTGTTGCCTGCAACATGGATTGCGAGAGTGTAAATGGTATATTTAATAAAAAAAAATTACCTACGTCCTTCTTCAGGTCCCAGGCTGCCTATCTGTCTTCTATGACGATTGGTTCAGTGATGTAGACGTGACAAGGTAACAGACAGACAGAGTTACCTTCGCATTTATAATATGGATATTTATTATTTATTTATTTATATATACTTATATTGTATCTGTTTAAAAGTACACACATACCTGAGACAGATGTTCCCACTGCAACAACTTTTTTTCGTGACTTCAGTGTTGGTCCCATAATGAAAGTTGTTCATATTCATGGGTAGAACACCCTGTAAAAATTTCGAGACGGTAAAAAAAATAATTCCGTATACCTTAATTCCATATAAATACTAGCTGCGCCGCGCGGTTTCACTCGCGTAAGTTTCGACTCCAAAAAAAATCTGGATTTTTCATTCTCCTAAGTGATAAGGGGGGCCCCCCTTATCACTTAGGAGAATGAAAAATAGATAGTAGCCGATTCTCAGACCTACTGAATATGCATATAAAATTTCATAAAAATCGGTTAAGCCGTTTCGGAGGAGTATGGTAACTATAACATTGTGACACGAGAATTTTATATATTAGAAGAAGATTAGAAGATAAGCACAAATAAATACTCGCTATACTGTTACTCGTAAGTCACTATACTACTGGGTCGCCATTGCTCTCAGTATTGTGTACCCACAATATATTAGGGTACGTTATGAACCATATTTCACCCGTCTTTTCATATCATATCAAGGTTAGTTTCCTCCATTCTGTAGATCCTTTCATACGTTACTTCAGTCCCACAATAAGCTTTGTTGTGAAGAAGCTTGTTTATTGTCTAAATACTGCCAACTTTGTAAAACTTAATTATTTTAGTAATGCCTAATTATACAGTATGAAAGGGACAATTTTTATTTACGATATAAACAATGTTGGAGTTTATTACTATTTACAGAATTGTTCTTCGTGTTACGGTGTTTTCAGGCTGTTTCTAGGTTAGTAATGATACAAATATAATTATATTATTAGATTTCAAGAGGCCTTTGCCCGTTAAAGTGTTTAAAGTAGGACATTATAGGCTTGTAATAAAATAAAAGACTTCAAAGAGTCAGACACGCTTGCCAAGGAACTCAACGAGCTCAAATTAAATTGACTGGTGAAACTTCACAGACGGGTGATGACAATACAAACTTTTTTTTAAATTCGTAATTTCGAGTAAGGAGTAACTACACTACGATTTTTTTTGTTTTTTTTTTTTATCGTAGTTAGATATCGATACGTAAACCCACGTCCTATTTAAAAGCATCGCGCGACCAGCGCTCGTCGCCTGCATGTGTCACTTTTTGTTCGGTGAAACCACGGGTGAAACCGAACTCATGGTCGCGCCGACACAGGGCGCTTTCCGGTTTTCTGAACATAAAGTGAGCTTCGTACGAATACAACGAGGCCTACAACATCAGTAGTTTCCCAAATAATAAATACATTCTTTGCAATAGTCCTAAGATCTAGGTTGCCTTGGGGAATTGGTTAAGCTTTCACTGATAAGCATGATTTTCTTTTGGCTGTTGATTTGTTCTATTGGGGTTTGAGGGTTCGAGTTAGCAACTTCTGATACGATATATTTTTCAAATGTCTTTAGGGAACATCATGTTACGTTCAATATTCAATATTTGAATTGTTTTTATTTTTAAGTCTTTTCATTACGGACGCTTTTAAAGTTTTACATCGTTCTCACATGCATAATTTTTAACATGAATGATGTAACCAAGTCTTTGTAACCATATTATTTGATTTAAAAGAGTGTCCATGGAGTTTCTTGCCCGTTCTTCTCCATAGGTACCTACGCTTTGGAATGGGCAACTAGCTTCATCTTTCTAACTGACCGACCCCTTGACAATTCAAAAGTGCCTGTAATTGGTTTAATTGAAATAAATGCTTTGAGTTTTTTGATGTGTTCTACTAAGATAATCTTTAGAGGTAAAGTAATAGTAGGTACCTAGAACTCATTTACCTTTTTTTCTTTGCGTCATGTTCAGCGCAATATTTTCTTTCTTAGGTACCTAGTGCATTTGACAAAACCTACTATAACCTATTATATAAGAAAGGGTAAGGATACCGGAAAACTTAAGCACTGTTAAATGATGCGGTCCTTTTACCCGACTGCCTCAGGTAGTGCGTAATGTTTATTTTACTTCGTGTGCATTGTTACACGTGACTTTTTCACTAACGGCTACCGTCCTTCTCCGGGTCGCTTGACAGCTTTTTAGCTTCATATTATATCGTTACTCCCGCGGAGCAGTTAACGCGAACTGCCCCGTTGGTTTCGTGGTCGCAAGCGCGATTACTGAGTGTGGGTTCCGGGATTCGATTCCCAGGTTGGGCAAAGTGTTTAGGGTTTTTCCATTAGGAATTTCTCAGTGACAGCCCGGAGTTTGGAGGTTGGTGGTGTGACATCTCCGTTCCTCGGAAAGCATGTTAATTTGTTGGTCCTCCGCCTAATCTCTCTTCAGTCGTGTCGGATTGCCGTTCCATTGGGCTATAAGAGTGTCAGAAGAGAGAGTGCACCTTTGTCTGCGCTATTCTAAGTCCATGGTCTGCGCACACAGTGTACTGTCAGTGTGTGTCAGTGGCGTCAGTGCACTATAATATCTCCCGTGACGATGGCTAGTCTTCGCTACGATTGACCGGCATGGCTGAAATTCGGTCAGGAGGATTATTATACCGCTACAATATCTCGCCCACTTCACTTATCATGACACAGTGACTCGTGAATTCTCATGACACGGAAACTAAAATACTTTATCTCTATTCATGAATGGGAACAGTGCATCTACTGTATGACAGATCGCTCTGGCATGATGCCAAAGTGGCAGTTTGGACGTCCTAATTCAGGGATGGCGAACAATTTTGCATCTGCGTGCTATATTTAATAAATAACTAGCAGCGCCCCGCGGTTTCACCCGCGTTAGTTTTGATCCAATGGGAATATCGAGATAAAAAGTATCCTATGCTATGTGTTAATCCTGGTTATAAACTATCTGTGTACGCAATTTTATCAAAATCCGTTCAGTTTTTGCGTGATTGAGTAACAAACATCAAAACATCTTCACAAACTTTCACATTTATAATATTAGTAGGATTAAGCAAGGTGTGACAACATTCGTTAGGACAATTTCTAAAATATATAAATAAATAATTACAGTTACAATTTACATAGTTATAAGTAAAATAAACATTTTATCACTGTAGATCGGTATTAAAAGCAAGAAATTCGATTTCGTCCAATTATCAATACCAATCACGTTTCAGTTTCGCCAATAATAAATACATGTGTTACATTAGTTCTTACATTGATGTAGGTGAGACGTTTAGGGAATTGGTTAGGCTTTCACAGACAAGCACGTTTTTCTTTTGGCTGTTGATTCTATATCCCGTGAAATCTCTCTGTGGTAGAGGCTGAATCTTGGGATCTTCCGCGGCGCACGTCCTAGTAGGTCAAGCGACGTATTAAGGAAAAAGGATATGAAATTTGGTTGTCGTTATTGACTTTTGGAGGACAACATGGGGGGATGTTGTCAGTAAACCACATGTGGTCAGTCCGCATGATTTTTTACCGGATGATTTTTTTTACTGGTTCCAAATGTTTACTGGGTGTTCTTTCTACCCATGAATATGAACAACTTTCACTTCGTGATTTCAGAGTTGGTCCCATAGTGAAAGTTGTTCATATTAATGCGTAGCACACCCGGTAAAAAAATCATCCTGTATACAGTGGCCTGAACAAGTTAGTGGACATTTTACCACATCAGCTGTGATAAGTACCACATTATGATAAAAAAGAGCAGGTACTCCTAAAGGGATTACTTGATTATATTTTATGATAAGTCAAAGGTAGTTGAATTAGTCAATAAAAACATTAGGATCACTAGATTTTTAAATCATAATGTGGTGTGTCACAGCACAGGTGAAGTGGAAAAAGTTCAACTAACTTTTGGAGGCTACTGGTGCCGATTCTGTTGTTCACAAACTAAACAAAATTTAAGTTCAGTGCATCTTTTTATTTCTATTTCATTAAGAAAAGGACAGAAGATAAATGATAGTATAGTCCTGTCAAATTAATCAGTGACTGACGTAAAATGACGTAATTTTAGTGGGCAAGTTTTTTGTTTTGGTTCTTTTCACAGAGCATGGAATCGCCGTACCGGAGGCGGCTAATAAAATTCGTGGCGCCGAAAGTGCGTTGAGCGCAGAACTTCTGTCACGACCGCCATTCAAAGCCGTCTGTTTCTATAAGTCATTAGTGTTGCAGTACAAGTAGGTAAACGGTAACACGCTTGGTTTGTATGGAAAGTGTTGACCGCGTCACCTCTAGCAGCAGGTAGACTCCTTCGTGCTCTGTGGATATTTATTTTCTATTTTGGCTCTGCGAAAATATTTCTATTTTAGAAGTCATTACCTATCGCAACATTTCTGAAAATGTGCGTTTTAATTACCAATCATCACCCGGCTTGGCAGGCGAATTGATGATCGCATTCATTCTACTCATTAGCGGAAAAAGAACACTGCTGCCCATCTTTTTTATTTAAAATCATAGCTTTTTTATAGCGAGCGCTCTTCGATATTATGTCAAAGCGATATCGATTCTCAATTCTAAGTCGATTTCAATGCCAAGCTGATATAATATGGCATCGGTGAAGGTTTATTATCCACGACCCTTACAGAACATACTGAGAATTCCTGAAAGAAAGATACAAGACTTACTTCATTCTAGACTTTATTTGCGGCGTCATAGGGTTCGTTTTGACTATCACTGCAAAGTTGGAAGGAGTTTCATAGCGACACGGTATTGAGTATAAAAGTTGCATGCCTATAAGTGCAAACACTATTTAACTGAAGGCTTTTAAAGGTTGCCAGTGACTTACTCAGATACTGTGTTTGCCTTTCATTTCCAAACAAGATGCGAGATACTATAGTTCCGCGAAATTCGAAGTTTCCTCTTTGGTTCGCGTAGGTAAAGCGAGTTTTCGAAGAGGTGTTAATTTTAATAATAACTTAGGTACTTAAGTAATAAGAGCTTCTTAAATGATATGAACTGAAGTCAACCCAGTGTAGTCAACACAACACAAAGGAAATGTACGTTTTCTTTGAAATTTGCTCGTCCATACAATTTATCTCTCATACACCATTAAGACAACGGAGGCTAGGGGTTGTAAACCGTTAATCTTGTAATTTTGCAGCAGTTATCCCGTCATCTGTCTTGACAGTTTAGCCTGGGTTGGTTAGTTTTTGAGCCAAAGTCAATTAGGCTGGCTGAACAGATGTTTATTTATTTAGATAGAGACCACCAACAACAACTAAATACATACACAATATTAACCCACCATCTTTGTAATAATTATAGAACTCGCATTTTTCTAAATTGTAGGCAAGTTCGGCAGCTCTGCAGACACAAGCCTATTTTCCTAAGGAACTTTATTCAGTAGAATTGTTAGCCTCCCCTAGGTATAGCAGACGGATTCCTACTTTAGGGTGCTAACATAAAGCAGCGGGTTTTCCAGTACAGATTGCTGCAGGTTGGTCTACGGAAAGAAACGGTCACAATGTTTTACCTGTTTCTTTATGTGTAAATATATTTTACCCGCACCGATCGGTACCGGCTTGTCTTTACCGGGTACCCCCGCCTAAAAAGAGCGCAAAAACGTCTGCCTAAGATTTAGCACCGTTGGTATGACATGGCTATTGTTCACTCTCGCAGTAATGACTAAATCTGACTGCCAGACTTCTATTATAAAGCAGATAATTTAACCTTCAGATAAGGTAAACGTACTGATTGATTTACTACTTCCTATCTGCATTTTTAATTCCGTGAAATTGGTCGATCAACTCATTGTTTTATAGGGCAATATTTAAATAATTATCTGGATTAAATCAATTATATGTACGTTTTTAAGAGGCTATAAATTACATTCTGAGAATGAGTCGGATGTACTTAATTTATTTCTTTTGATCGCGTTGATGTGATAATCTACACTGAGGCTGGACGCGTACCGCGAGGGATGGTTCGAGGTGACGAGAGAAAAGAGTTCCCAACTTGGGCGCGCTTTTGCCTTGCAATAGTACCTATAAACACTAAACAAAACAAAAAAAGTACACTGAACCGATTTTGATCAAATTTTGCAGAGAAAAGACTGTGGGTTTAGCCTACCTGCCGACTCCACATTCTACTTTCATGTATTTTTGTAAGTAAGTACTTCAAAAACCTTGCTTTTCCACAATACCTAATGAATATCAAATAGGCATTTCTGAAATAAAAATCAACACCAATGATTATAATTGATATGATCGTATTTCCGCTGGATGGGAGTTTATTACGCGGCGCGTGTATTATGTTTATTTAAATATCGTCGCCTAAAATATTCGTGCCCTCATGTAAGTCAATCATACGCATAATTTTTTCTGAACTGTTTCCTTTAAAATTTAATACAACAGCGGGGTAATTGCGTAACACACTAACAGTAGCAATGGCTTTCATTTTGATAATTCATTGCGTTATTTACGCAGTTGAGCACACAATTTTCTCGAACATGTCAAGCAGTGGATTAGCAATCATCATCATCATTCTCCTGCCCTTATCCCAAATTATTTGGGGTCGGCACAACATGTCTTTTTCCCATACTTACACCATTGTAAGTATGGGAAAAAGACATGTTACATCCATATTAGCAATATCCTTCAAAATTACTTAGACTGTGATTGAAAGTGTATCGCAACTAGAGTGCTGTTTCAGAAATACCACTCTACAATAAAAAGACTGCACGTAAACGAAGCAAGAAACAAGAATTCAGGCAAAGTTGTAGGTACAGTATTTCAGCATTTGCCATTTGATATGGAAACAAGGAATCTTTTATAAATACTTTTGGGTTTATACACTATTTCACTGTTTCTATAATTCTATCACGGCAAAAGGACACAACTTTAAAATCTAGTAAACGACTACAACAACATTGTACAACATATTTTTTTTGTAAAAGAAAATTAATCAACATCCCACCACACCAATAAATCCGACCAACTTGTTGAGTTTGCTTATCTATACTTATAATAAATCTGTAGAGAGGTCAATTCTGTACATGATATATATTTTCAAAATAACTATCAGGGTGTAATAAGTGATCGATACTGATGCCAAAAATGCAATCAGTAAAATTTTTGTCTGTCTGTCTGTCTGTCTGTCTGTCTGTCTCTATGTTCCTTATAGAAACAAAAACTACTGGACGGATTTTAACGAAACTTGGTACAATTATTCTTCATACTCCTGGGGAGGTTATAGTATACTTTTCATCACGCTACAATGAATAGGAGCAGAGCAGTGAAAGGAAATGTTGGGAAAACGGGAGAATTTGCTCCATTTTTTAAGCTTCCGTCGCGTGTGCAGCCTTAATGGTTAAAGCTACATAGAAATCATTTATGACGGAAATGTTCTACATGAAATTATCTAAAAAATATCCCACAACAGCATATGTCTATCTTTTATGGTTGACTCACAATAACACGTGTAAGTCCCAATAGCTTAGCAGTTCGGAGCTTTCTGATTATATTTGTTTACTCTTACGTTTATAATACTCTCACTCATCCCTAATTAAAAGAAGTTAATATTATTACCTATTCAATAAAAAAAGAATCATAGTAATCGGTATAGAAACACCAAACATACATGAAATACGCTAATAAGCCATCGCGCCGTCGCGCGTGAATACTGAATCACGCCATAAGGATTATTTTTGTGGCGGGAGGTCCGAGAGCGCGAGCTTCATTCAATATTTGGCTGTTGATGCGTTCAGAGCGTTCGACCTTATTGACAGACAATAATTGCTTATCAGCGCGACTTATAGTCTTTAAATAGTTTATTTGAATTTCTTTTGTTGTCTAAACTTATAATAAATCTGTAGAAGTGAAAATTCTGTACATTGAAAATATCAGGGGGCGTTACTAGACCGACACCAAACCCAAAAATGTGATAATTTTTTTTTTGTCTGTCTGTCTGTTTGTTCAGGCATCACGCAAAAAGTACCGGTCCGATTACGATGAAACTTGGTATAATTATTCTTTAATATCCTGGGCACCACACTGTGTACTTTTTATCCCAGAAAAGTATATACAATAAAAAACAAACTTAATTTTGCGGTTCGATCCCTAGACCCGATTACTGAACCAACCGCAAATAATAAGTTTGTCGTAGGTTACGTCACCCGCACAGTAAATGTAGTGCTGAAGGTTGAATTTGGCTTGCACCGGAGACTGAGCGCGCGCATCATACATTTTTTGAACTTTGATTTGAACGGACGTGTCGAGTGGCGAGCCTTCGTTCTTATTAGCATTCTATAAATTGTATGTTTTAACTGCTACTTGCAATTCTAAGCCGTGCTTTTCTGTGCGACCTTTTTAATCCTTTTAGTTTGTACTAAGTACACTTTGAGGTAGAGTTATTTAGGTTTATTTTTATAAGTCGTAGGTATAGATTTTAATTGTAAAGTATGGGTGGTATATTTGATAGTGTACGTAGTGACCGTAGGTTATTTTAAAAAACTGTTAGGTAGGATTAGTCATTCGTATGATATTAGTTTTTAGGGATTTTGCTTATTTATTGAGTTTAGATTAGTTTTCATCAGAAATAGGTTTATTTAGGTAGGTAGGTATTTTATTTTCTGTTATTGAGTTTTTTTTTTATTAGGTAGGTACTTAGGTTTACTTTTATAATCTAATATAAAATTCAAAGTCCTGTGATCCTGTCTGATGTGATCCGGTCACAGAGACATTAATTTGGAGAGTGTGTTCTTTGTGAAGTGTATATAGAAATCCACTAAGAAAGGGTTTTTATAAATTCCACTCCTAAGAGGGTGAATGGGGGTGGGTGAAATTTCACGCGGACGAAGTCGCGGGCAGAAGCTAGTACGAAAATAAAATAGACAATCTATTCACCAAAAGTTTCATAAAATAATGTTATTTATTTAACCCTGAAACTTTGAAACGAATTGCAGGGGAGTGTCAGGAGGAGTGGCCCTTCTTCACATTTGTCTTTGTGATGTATGAATGCAACAGCCAAGGACGGTGGTTACGACTCGCGTCTCGGGCCATTAGAGCGAAGTCGTGCCCTTCGAGTCGCGGTGGCACGGGTTGCACGAAGTGTCTTTCTTTAGGGTTTTATTTTTGAATGTCATATTTATCATGCTTGAGTATTTTTATTAGGAGATGAAAGATCAAACACTTCTTTTTCTTTCGCCAAAGCTGCCAGCCTTTTGGGCACTGTTCCTGTTGACAGCGATGCGGACGAATTTTTTGATGCCTTATGATTCTTTTGCTTATTTTTTCATATAAATCTACATATTATTATTTTAAAAGTTAGCTTATATTATGTAATTTTTAATGAAGAATAAACATATCAGAATATGAATAAATTACATTCAAAAATTATAGTAGGTACCACTTCTATGTAAAATATTGGTATTCAGCTGCATTCGTATAGACTGGAAGCTGTTTAGTTGGGAAAAGGCTACGCAGTTGATGCTTCATAATCTTCTTAAGTATGTTAATAATCTATTGTCTTTTCCCATCTGTGATATGAAAATAGTAAGGATACTTCACGTATTATTCAAATTGTGTATAAAAATAAATTCATTCAATAAAATGGTACCAATTCACCACTTCGATGAAATTTAATTGGGTATAAAACCAAAAGGATAAGAAAAGTAAACTTGGGGATATTTTGTATAAGTATCCAAGTCTTTATGAGTTTGTGAATAAATGTCGTGACTTCCTCGGCCTCCTTGGGTGACGTCTTTTGGCGCAATTTTGTTTAATCTACTCACTGTGACATGCCAGTTTGTGAACTTTCCGGAAAACCCATTACACTGTCTGCAGTTCCTTTAGTAATCGTTGCTTATGTACTTTTGATGCTTTAAGTTATTCTCTGTATAGTCTGTCAACTGATATTGAACTTACTTACGAATGATACAATAACGGTGTTTGTTTTACATAGACTAATCATTGTTGCATATAAATGTATGTATATTTTGAAATGTTTAAAAAAATCTGTAAGTTATATTGCGGCAGGTATAAGTATTTATTTATTCTTACAGCGTTAACTTGCTTCTTTACTATCAATCTTAAAATCTTCCTGTCATATTCTGATAAGTACCATCCAAAAATGGAATAGACGTTTCTTTAAACATAATTCTGAAAGATCATTTCACGACTTAACCGGATGTTATAAGGCTTCATAACGACAAAATCTGCTTGCCTCATGACTAAATGATTCAAGGAAATGCGACAAGGATCCCGCAAAATTCAAATTTTCTTACGTTTTTTGCAATTTGCAAGTCAATGTCGACCTTAAGAAAATATGTATTTAAAGAATTATAATCATTCAACAAGGCCATTTGAACTTAAAGACTTATATTAATGGTTTTAATGCTTATAATTCTGTAAATACATAAATGTTTGTTACGTGAATTATATTTTGATCCCCATTCAACCTGATTCTGACCTACAAATTGCTAAAAGACGTAGGTAAGGAAATTTGAATTTTGCGGGCTACCCTGTGTCGGTTTTGCGTTAAGAAACTTTTGCCTTTACAAAAATATCTAATAATCAGGACCGATATAGGTAAATGATAACAATGGGTTTACGATGTGAGAGTGTTGGGAATTGTGTCGAACCGTTACACTCACGTGCGTGGTATGGCAGCGGCGCGACGACGTCCGACCTTGGTACGTTGACATCGATTAACCACCGGTCGCCATATTAGGTTGAGGTTAAACGTGTTAATATACTTCCGTCTCCCCTTACTGTACTAAAATCGCCTAAAACACTCCGAACAATTGGCTTTTGTTGTACTGTCTTATAAGTGTTACCTTTTAGCCTTTTGTGATTCTTTTCGACCTTGAACTAAATTCATTCATTGACAAAATAATATAAAGTACCTTATAGTATTGAGAAATTAATTTCCAAAAATACTTTTAATAATATTCCTGGTTTATGAAGTAAATAGGAAATTGGATATTACCCTGAATAAAGTCGGAAATAATGGTCCATTAGTAATAGTCCATTATCACATTACTATTTACATCAGCTACATTTTGTTTGAACTGTGTGTATACTCGTAAAGTGACAAGGCCATCCACAGTTTCATTATAAATGTAATTCGGGTGACCTCGACCAAGGACTAACAGTGGGGTCGCCACTGTTGACTGAGTAGTATCTACTCTATTAACAGTTCAGAATCTACGGCCATAGTTCAGCTTTGATCGAGTGCGACGTCGCTTAACCTTCCTGCTGACAGATCGATTGAAGACGTTTTATTGCAAGGAAATAGAATAACGGCAATATTTTATGAAGTCTAGGCTAGTCTAGGCTAGGCTTGAAGATTTATACAGGTAACACAATAAAGTTTTGCTCAACCTGCGAATTAAATTCTGACGCATGGAAGCCGCACCTAAAACTAATGAAGTTGTTACTTTAATTAATACTAGCTTCCGCCCGCGGCTTCGCCAGCGATATGTCGATAAAAACTATCCTATGTCCTTCCCCGGGATGCAATCTATCTCTCTGCTAAATTTTATTGAAATCCGTTCAGAGATTTAGGCGTGAAAAGGATACAGACAGACAGACAGAGTTACTTTCGAATTTATAATATTAGTATGGATATGGATAGTACCTATGGATTTTGAACATCAAAACAGATTTTGTAAAATCAAGGGCTACATCATATCCTAACTATAATGGTGTTCTAAATAATGAAGAAAGCTCACAGATTAATTAAATTAGCGTTTTCCCTGAAACTGCTGATAAAGCCATTCATTTAACAGTCACGTTCATTTTAATCGGAGTACCAAGAATTCATAATCTAGCTTTATGAAATAGGTTCATTAGGTTTCATTTCACTTTGCTTTAGAGAGCCTTTTCATTAAAGTTGAAAAGGCTTCAAGTCTTCAAATACTTCGATTACAGAAAAGACTAATTTTATATTCACAAAGTGTCTCAACTTTTCCAAATTAGTTGACACCACATGAAAATTCTTTTTGGAGTTTGATTTATGAGTGGGTAAAAATAGACTTCGTTCAACAAATTCGAGTTATTAAAAGTTGTCTTTCATTAAATGTATTGTTTATTTTAAACCTCCTAAAATAGCTCCACAAGCGTTATGATCATATTATTATCATAAACATATTCCAACTGTTAGTTAGGTCCTTCAAATCAAGTTTTGAGTTTTTTACTGATTTCCTAAGTAACTACCTCTTCAGATGATGAGGAGTTCACAAACTTTATGTTTGTTTATTTGGCCGACGAGATTGACTATATTTTAATGGGTAATTGCTCAGGAGGCCTTCTAGGAAAGAATAAGATTTTTTACGATTAAATTAATGTACAGTATGGAGAATTGCGATATGCTTGATTAAAAAGTTTTGAGCATTTGTGATGTGCGGAATCGAATACGTTCTAGTCTAGTCCCAAATGTCTACTTCGACATGACTCCGACCTATAGAAATGTCTAAGCTCCTCTGGCGCCCCATGTTGAAATCCGTTCATATTTACCTACAAAAATTAAATATTTACCGACCCTTCTTGTTTTGCTACAAACTTTAAAAGACAGTCATGAAAACTCCCTTCTAAATTATGCCGACATATAAGTTAATTCATTAGACTCAAGTAAAAGTAATGTTTTCATGTTCGATCCAAGTCTAAGTAAAAGTAGAAAACACAACATACGCGACCTTTGGACATGCGTGACTGCTTCAATGGTCACCCATGCAAAATTCAAGTCCCCTTGTCACGCGAACACCATAAGTCTGAGATTTACTAAAAATGTTATAGTTTGAACTAGACACGGCATTTAACACACTCAATACACCCATGCAGTCGATTTCCTTTATTATGCGTTGCATTGTGCGGCGCGGCCCGCACTGAATTCAAGCATAATTATGGCGTTGTATGAGTGCGTCTACAGAGAAGCGATTTTACACGCGTTTGCTTGAAATGGAGCGTTTGTGCGGCCGAGCCCGCGGATGGCATCGACGCACCGCACGCGGCGTTTATCCCTTCTGTGCACGCAGCGGCAAGTCTTGATCCTTCGCCACTCTTCCCGTCTCGCATCTCTATGAACAACATCGTATAATGCTATAAGTTTGTGTTTACGCATGCGATGATACGTGCCGCTTCAAACGCCGCCGCACCGTAAACAAAAAAAAAATGTCCGACGCGCCGCGAGACGCTACGCCACATGCGATGCGCGACGCCCCGCGTCTCCGTAAATGAGGCCTATTATTTTGCAATAATTTATATTTTCTTTTATTTTCGTTAGTTATTTCTTTTATGAATAGGTTCAATTTGTTTTTAAAATAGTGACTATCATCAGAGATAACTTACTGTTCCGCAAGGCAGCGTATTAGGTCCTCTATATATCCTGGTGTTTGTGATAATGTATACGATGGTATATACATCTGTGGTCTTGAGTTCATTCATTTATATCAAGTCCAAGCGATACACATTAAATATTAAAGGTGCACTAAGTAAAACAGTAGTTATAGCAGGTATAAGAGGTTTATCAAGAGCGCCCTTACACAGTGGATTGAAGTGACCTTTCATAGTAACTTTAGCATCGATGTGAAGTTTAAGTTCAAGTTTAGACCGAAACGTAGGTATAAGTTTATAAATGGTTTTAAATAATTAAAAGCTAATAATGGGAATCAGGTGCTGTTAAAGGTATTGATTTATAGGGCTATACACCACGCGGGCCAAGTACGGGTCTTTATACATATAGATTTCACATTTCTTCGAATTTTTGGTTCTAAGACATGTCAGTTAAGAGAGTAGTGACAGTGATGAAATAATTTTCACAAAGTATAGTGCCTGCTTGGGTTCGAACCCCCGACCTACAACTCGTTTGTAATGCATTTATGTTTTAAAAACATGTGTGTTTAAACTAATCTTAATTAACTAATCGTAATTTCTAGTTATTTATTATTTTTCAAGCTTATCTCTCGGCAAATACCCGATAAAATTCAGCTAAGTGCTCATTCCAGTCGATAATGAAAACATAAGTTCCGTCATTATTCATCAATTCTTATTACCTTATTGTAAAATATTTATTTCCCAACGCTTTTGTTTACATTCAACAAACGCAGATGAAGATATTTGTTATACAGAACGCAATATTTACTGTATGCATTTAAGTAATACTTAATTACCTAATAGATTCTGGAGCGGTATTTACAACGCCACATGCCAACAACGCGTCATACTGACGTCACGCAAAATCCTGCATCTTGCAAGCAGAGTTTACCGCGCAATTAGCATAGATACAACGGCCCGACATGAATCATCGGGCAGTTGCCCGCCAGACACAACACCGGCTGGTCGGGGGATCCTTCCTTTTCCATGGAGGATGAGTGAATTTTACACCCTGTTCGTCATACCATTTTTTTACTAGGTTTTTACAAATTCCCTTGACCTCACACTAGGATTCCCTGTGTCGTGGGGTACAAATTCCCTGGACCCCACACTAAACAAATTCCCTCGCTAATTCCTCCGCGGATATGTGACTAACAAATACACACTCGAAATCCTTCCATGCTTTAGAACGCGGGCAGTCGAGACCACATTCACGAGACATTAGCCTAACTATACCTAACTATAGGGAATTGTAATTGAGAATTGGAATTAATATTGGGATTGGGAATTGGGGATTGGGAATTGGGAATTGGATTGGGAATTGGTATCCAGGAGTACTTGTGTGTTTGAAGATCAGTAATGCTCCTTTTGTGCTCAAATAAACTGCATCTGGTCATGCTGACACGTACTCTGGTCGGCATGTCAAAAGTACTGTGAGAGGGATTTAAGAAAGTGTAGTTAACTTTTAGCTGAGCTCGATGTTTTAAAATTTTCTCTTTTATGTGTATTTGTACAAACTGTCTATAATTTTTGTAATTCATTGTAGGTATACCGTGTTAATTAAAGAAACAAATAAATACTGAAAGCCAATCTTAATATTATAACTGATAAAAAACTGGGTTAATAAACATCCATAACCTCTATAGGTCACGAAGTTTTAAAGACGACGAAAATAAATTGCCTAACTGTTGGGTACGTTGAATAGTATACTATAGGTACAGACGCCAGCACATCAACCTACCCGAAACTGTCAAATTTTCCCAATCAACTTTGAACCTTATGCTTTAGCGATAAAGTTGAAAATCTATCAAAGAAATTTGACAGATTGTAGTAGCTTGATGTGCTGGCGTCTGTACATTTATAGTTATTTGTAGAACGAAAATAGTAATACTGTTTAGACTCTTTTATTGATCTACTGGCTTTACTTAGTAAAAGTTATGTTGTTAGCAAGTTGTAAGGTACAGATTTTTATTGTAAATCAATGTTAAGTTACAAAACTTCGTTGTTTTATTCTAAAACTTTTGTTAGTAAGAGTAGTTGTAAAAATTTAGTAGATAGTGGCCAACTACCTACTAAATTTTCACAACTCTCATTTCACAAATGTAATAGCGGTCTATACTCACTACTAGTGGATAGACCGCTACAATTGAATGATAATGTTAATTTTGTGATATGTAGGTTTTTTGCTTTTTAATAACATGCATGACACCAACATGTGCTGCATTTTACATAACCAGACACATTGACAGACTTTATTCAACTGATTCATTCAGACTTCATTATAGCCTGACACCTTGTAGCCTTCATTGTAGATGAGCGTAATTTTTTGAGTTGTCAGTCGCGTAATTTCTGCTACATTCGGTTTCATTTTTGGTTCACACGGCAACGCAAAATGAGTTGTTGTTGTGTGTATTGTTGAAATTACGAGACTTACAACTCAAAAAAATTACGCTCGTCTGGCATCACCCTTAGGTGACGAGAGCCTAAAGTGAGTCATTCCACATAATGCTAGGGCGTGCTAGGGATTGGCATTATTGACAGCTCAGCTCACTTCAACAAAATTTCAAGGTGAGTTTTTTTTTTTAACAGAATACACCGGTTTGTAAAGTTCGTTTTTTTAATCTCAGAGACTAATCTGACAGGTGTAATGTCAAACATATAACAAATATAAAAAAAAAAACGCAAACACAAAAGACTTAAATGCCAGATTAGTCTCTGAGATTAAAAAACTAACTTTAGACGCCTGAAATCAAAGGCGCCACAAACACCTGTCCAGGGGTCATCAATTAAAAGTTAAACCGGACTCCAAATCCCTAGTTTCCTTTGTATCCTCAAAGGGCCACTAAATAATGCCAGATTAATGTTCGGTAAACTTTAGGGTGCGTTATAATAATAATAATAATAATAATAATAATAAGTTTATTAATCAAAAAGTAAAAATACAATGTGACGGATTCGGTGAGCCACAAACTGAGCATCGCTTGTATCTTGTGGCTCTGGAGTGAAATTTTACAATGTTAATGATTACAATACAGTTTGAGGACGTTGGATAGTTACAAAAGATAAGAGTTAAAATAAAATAAAATAAAATAAAACAAAACAAAACGTTTGTGCGATTCTGATCACAAAATAAAATAGTATTTGTTTAACATAAGGCTAATCACAAAATAAAGTAGTATTTGTTTAAAGGCTTGTACTATGATGTGTGTATGTGTGTGTGTGTATTTGTCTGTGTGTGTGCATGCTTGTATGTGTGTGGGTGTGTGTATGTGTGTATGGGTGCTATATCAAAGCTTCGGTGGCTTCGTATGATAATTTCAAAAGAGCTGAAGTTAGGATTTTCTTACAGGTGGTGGATGAGCAGTCTCTTAGGTCGCAGATTTTGCTAACTTTATTGTAAGTATTGGGATGGGAAAAATGGGTACAGCGTCTAGCTAGTTCGGATTTGGAATTTGGTATGGGTACTCTGAAGACGCGCTTGTTTATTATGTCCCTGTAATCAGGCCGATTTTTTATTGTTGCATGATATTTAAGCGTTGCTTGCAGTACAAATATTTGTCTTACCCTGAGAACTTGAAATTCATGGTAGACAAGGTCTGTAGGGAATCTGAAAGGTTTTTTTAGTGCGACTTTGATCAGTGCCCGTTGCGCCCTTTCTAGCGTTATAAATGTGCTCTTTCCAGCGCGTCCCCAAATGCAAATACAGTACTTTATGATTGACTGACAGAGTGCGAAGTAGACCATTTTCAAAATATCGATAGGGGTGCAGTTCCTGAGTTTTTTCAAGACGTGTATTAGTTTTCGTACTCTGGAGGAAAGGGCGAAAATGTGGGCTTTATATGTTAAGTTGTTATCTATGGTTATTCCGAGGTATTTTATCGTGTCGGTACGTTCAAGGTCTTTACATGCGCAGGGGTGGTGTGGCAGTTGTGAGGAAATGATGTGTTTCTGTGGACAGGTATGTATTTTTAAGGACATGGAATGAGAGGCACTGGAGGAGCCAGTTTTGGAGAAGGCAATGTATTTACTTTTACTGACGTTAAGTGTCAGTAGGTTAGAGTCTAGGGATTGCCCTATCTGAGAGAGGCCTTGTTCCGCTAGTCGATAAACTCGGTCCCATGACGTGTCGTAGAAAACGATGGCTGTGTCGTCAGCGTAGGAGATCACTTCAGCGTTTCTAAGAGGGAGATTTACTACGTTATTAATATACAGCGTGAACAACGTCGGGCCAAGGGTACTGCCCTGCGGAACTCCAAACGTGATAGGGAGCAACCTGCTTTGGTGACTGTCTATTTTACAATATTGATACCGTGATGTTAAGTAGCTGTGAAACCATTTTAGAGGAGTACCTCTTATACCTATTGCCTCAAGTTTCTTCAATAGCAGTCCAGGAGACACGGTGTCGAATGCTTTTGCCAAATCAAGAAAGACACCAATACAGCGTTCTCCATTTTCTATGTGATGAGAGACTTGGTTTGTCAGAAGTGACACCGCGTCTTCGGTGGATCTTCCCCGACGAAATCCAAACTGCCTGACTGAGACAATGTTGTGCTTCTCTACAAAATTTACCAGTCGCTTGTTTACAATTTTTTCTAAAATTTTAGAGACTATACTCAACAGGGCGATAGGCCTATAATTTTCTGGCATGTCTTTGGGACCACTTTTGTAAATTGGGGACACTGCAGCAATTTTCCAGGAATCGGGAAAGACACCTGATTCTAAACTTAAATTAAAGATGTGCGTAAGTGGCTTGATTATACTCTCTCGGCAATTTAAGAGTAATGGAACTTTTACTTGATCTGGCCCTGGTGCGCTGTCTATTTTTAAGTTGCGTATTATATTGGAGACTTCTTCTTCGTCGGTCGGATGCAGAAAGAAAGATTGTGAGTTAGAATTTGGAGCTATGTGTGAATCTACTAGTGAGTGGTGAGTGGTTGAGAGTTTGTTTAAGATCTTGGCTGCGTGTTTTTCCCCGACAGAAACGAAATACTGATTGCAATTGTCAAGTGATGATGTTGGGGAAATACTGGATGCAAGTAGGTGAGATGATAAATTATGGCAAGTATTAGTCCCACAAATGTCTTTTATAGCCGTCCATAGTTTTTTTGGATTTTTCTGGTTCCCTTCGATTTCTTGTCTGTTGTGTAAGTTTCTAAGTTTCCGAAGTAGTGTGCACAGGTAATTCCTGTATCTGGTGTAAATTAAGTGTTTTGTTTCATCGTCAGGGTAGGCTTTGCATTCAAGGTGAAGCTTGTCGCGCTGCCTCATGCACCTAATTAAACCAGGAGTGACCCAGGGTTGGATGCTAAGCATTTTACGACTAATTTTAACATTTTTTGAGTGTTTGTCAGTGGCACGTGAGATAACGTCGTTGAAGTACTTTAAAGCAGTGTTTACACAAGATGAACTAGTAACTGAATCCCAGTTTGTATCAGTTATCTCACCGGCTACAGCGGTCCAGTCAGTTTTGACTCGCCAGCGTTTGTTGTTTTTAGGGCGTTCCGTTCTTATGGGAATACTACATAAGGCTAGGTCGTGATCGGTAATGGATAAGCTACAAACGAGACCAAAAGGTATTGCTGGTGATTTTATAAATATATGGTCAATACAAGCTCCGCATCTCGTTGGGAGAGTTATAGCAGGGGATAAACCGTGTGAGGCCATGAGACAAGCGTAGTTAGATACTTGGTTATTACTTAGGTCGTTAATGTTTAGGTTTATGTCGCCAGCCACAATCAATGTTTGTTGGTTTTTAAGATCAGATAGAGTGATGTCAAGGGAATTAAGAAATTGTTCTGTGTTTGTAAAAGAGGGAGACCGGTAAATAGCTAGGAGGCTTATATTGTTGTTGGTTTTTATTATCATACTGTCGGCGTCAGCAAGGTTAGATTCTTCAGTGACAATATTGCTGCTCCAGGCTGTTCTTGTGTAAATAACAATTCCCCCGTTTTTGTTTACTTGTTTAGATGTTCTGTATGCACTATATCCCTGTAGATCCTCGATAATGGAGCCGTCAGATAACCAACACTCAGTGAGCACTATAACGTCGATATTTGAGTCTAACCGATTTAGAGCAATTGCAAAGTCGTCAAAATTTTTCTGATAGCTTCTGATGTTGTATGTTAGCACCTTGATATTGTCTTTGGAAGCATTTAATATACTCTTGCAGTTTTCAAGAGATTCTACTGTGTGACATTCTATATTAAAGGTTTCATCTAGGTCGTTGGATACGCTAAGTAAAGCCATTTTTAAGTGATAAAAAATAAAGATGAAAACCGAAACTCAGTGAGGTGATTTTTTGTAGAATGTTTGTTGTTGCAAGAGATTTAATTTCTTTTATGTAACAGAAGATTCTTCCATGAGACGAAGTATGTAGAGTAGAATTATGTGAGTACCTTTGTAGGGGTGTGTGCGTTGGTATTAGTGTGAGAATTGGATAGTTAAGATGTGTGTATTTGAGTACGAGCCGTTGTAAGAATTTGAGAAAATTTAGTACAATAAACAAACAGTAAAAATATCTATATAGTGTAAAAATTGAAGTGAAACGTACCAGGTGCATAGGTACTAGCGCTTCTAAGTATTTGATCACAAACATTTTAAACAAGCAATTAATTTTTTTCAGTATTGGTGTTTTTAAATATATATATATATAATTTAACAGGTGGTTCAGTCTCTGCCTTCCTGTGTATTTGAGTTTTAACATAGTAAATAGTCGGTGGGAATATTTGACAATTATTTTTATAGAGAAACATAGCAGGTGCTTGTGTTTGTTTCCAAGCCCTTGTTTGTGTTCGAGCAAATTTAACGTAATAAACAAACATAAAAAGTATTTAAGAATTGTTAGGCTAATAGAGAAACATAATATATGCTTGAGTGGAAGCCTTTCTAGATATTCAACCTTTAGCATAAAACACAAATAATAAAAATATTCAGGAAATATAAAATTCAAAGTGAAACATAACAGGTGCTTACATAGGGACTTCCCTGGCTCGCTAAGCCTCTGTTTGTACTGTTGAGATGGGGCAATGGCGCGATAAGTCGTGCTGGTTCCTAATGGCGATGGCGGGGTTTCCTTCTTGCCTGCGAATATTGACAGTTCCATTTTTGATCCAGCAATACTTGTAGCCGCATTCCTTGGCACGCGGCTTTGCTGCTCGAAATAACTGCCGGTTTTCTTTGGTCAAACGTTCGTTGAAGTATACAGTCCTGCGGGTACCAGGTATTTCTAGATCACCACTAGAGAGGTTGCGTCTTAATTTCCCTGCGCGTAAGAATTCGTTTCGTTTGTTGCGACGCAGAAACTTTACTACCAGTGGACGGGGGTGTTTTTCTGCTGAGGCATTAGTAGTGTTCTCAGTGTTGTTGCTGTGGCGTGGCCCGGCTCTAGTTACGTATTCTAGATCGGAGACTTCGAGATTTATGCCAATTTTTACTGCCGCTGAGAGAATGATGTGAACAGGGTTTTCGTTGGCAGTTTCGTTTACGCCTAGTATTTCCACTTGGTTTTTCAAGTAAGCTTGGGCGTGCGACTGTACTTGTTCATTAAGTTGTTGAATTGTGGACTTTAAGTAGGGGATTTCACATACTTGTTCCTCAAGCGCTTGGATTTTGGCTTCTGCACAGGCCAAGCTAGCCTCAGATACTTCAAGGCGTTGGTTACACAATGTTAGGTGTTCTGTGAGCGTTTTGATGTGATATTTGAGATCACCTACGTCTTCTCGTAGTAGTTTAATTTCAGACGTTAATTGCGTCAGGCTACCTGAGTCCGATGAAGTGGTTGGGGTATTGAATATCAAGCTGTTGCTGGTATTATTTGAGTTGTCAACGTGTTCATTTTGTTCAGGCGTATTAGAGTTTCTCGAGTTGAGCTTTTTATTTTGACAGCCCCTGCATAACCATGTTGCTTTCGCGGCCTCTGATAATTTGCGGAAGTCTGTTATTTTCACGCATAGAGGATGGTGACAGTTGTCGCATTCAATACATTTAATATAATGGCTAACTCTTAGTGCTTTAGCACAGGTAGCGCAGGTGTTTACCATTTTAAAGTATGCAATATGAGTCAGAATTACTCAGAATCAAAGATAATAAGAATAAGCGTTGTTGTTTACTTGTTTGGAGATGTGTTTATTGTATTCGTGATGGATCGGATGTCATCGGGCAGGCTCGGGAGCAACCGGCGCTTGCCGTCCTTCGGAGTAACGCGCGTGTGACAAGGACGAATTATTTTGATTTCGCGTTCCGTCTCTTTTCCGCAAGGGGGAGAAGAGCTTACCTCGGCACACGTGTGATATCGGATTATTATTAATTCACTTTTTTATTTTTTTTATACTGCACTCCATAATAATTTTTATCACTTTAGGTTATGGGTCATAGTTCCTTGTAGTTTTTTGTATTTTTTGGGAGAGAATTGGGCACGTCCTCTCCTCAAACGCTCTAGATTGACACTCCTTATATAAGAACCTTGTCTATTTTTAGCCAGAAATATGATGAAGCAGCTGTTATTTTTAATATTCTGGGGTTTAACGGGATTTTTTCTTAAAAACTTTTCTTTTATTACCGAATATTCCGAGTATTTCGTGCGTAGATATAATTTTTTTTCATTTTTGTGAAATGGAATGAAAAGTGATCTAATGCAAAGGAAAAGACTATTTATTTACTAGTGTAAATTAATCATTCAAAAATTATTATAAATTGAAACCAAACATTGACTTATACTTGAAACCAAAATATTGATGAACGAAACGTCAATATTCTGACATTCTGGTTTCATTTTTTTAATCATTTTTGTGAAATGAATGGAATGAAGCATCCAATGCATAGCAAAGGTTGATTTTTCAATTGGGTGAGCTAGCTCTAAAAGTGAAAGTCAAATGAAATTTATTGTCTGTCCTTACCAATATTGTTTTGTAAATCGTCTCACATTTATTTATTTGTTGTCAAATGCGTGACGAATAGCGCTATATCCCATATACCAGGCTTTTGGGATTGAATAAGCAATGAGATGGATTGGTGTTTGTTTGTGCGACAAACCGTTCTTTCAGAGTGAACGAATTGCAGTGGTATTTCATCTGATGTCGCGCGTTTTATCGACATTCTTTTGCTTGCATCTTGTTAACGATCTAGGATTTTTTTACGTTTAATTTCTCTGAAGGACGTTATCTATACAAATAAATAAAATTGATGTGTCTGTTTCTAATGTCAAAATAAGCGCTTTTTACTAAATAGATATATAAAGGATATAACTACAGTACTTAATAAAACAATTTCTTAAATATTTGTCTGTCTGATTGTTCTGGCTAATTCCGAAACGGCTGGACCGACTTTGACGGGACTTTCAGACTGGCAGATAGCTGATGAGTAATTTATATAGGCTGCTTTTATTTTAGAAAAAAGATTTAGGGTTCCTCGCAAAAAATATAAAACCTATGAAATCTAGACATGCACGCGAACGAAGCCGCGGGCACAGCTAGTCGTTGTAATACATTAACTGCTATTTCGAATTAGATGCGCTATAATCCAAGCTAATTTACTTTACAGCTTTACGGAAATCACTTTTAAATCAAGTCCCTAGTCACGTCTGTCTGCCAGTGCCATTTCTAACCCAATCTCAGGATCTCGTAATTTCACCCATTACCTATAGTTACCATTCCTGACGTTTCCCTGCACTTTAAGTTACTGACACCTTCCTTAAATTAACTTAAAACGAACTTAATGACAACTGAACGATTCTGGACGTGCAAATCTGTAGCTTAGAAGCGTAGTCTTCGTAATCGTTAAGAGATTTTAATTAACTGCTACGTGACGTAATAAATCTTGGTCACGCCGTATTTACAAATGGCTGAAACATTAACCGTTTTTCCTCAAACGTGTTCCGGGTGAGGAAACGAAAGAAAAAACAAATAATAGCATTAAGTAAGGGCAATGTATTGCCCGATATACCTAATGAGATACAAATAGGATTTTGAATGTACACACGGCAATGCTATTTAGTTTACATCACGGGCCAATTCTGCTATAATAACATCATGCGAAATATTGAATCTCATTCAGAACATAAATGAATGATTACTATAATTATTGGTATATGATGATTGGTATGCCATATGCACACTAATAAAAATAGAGCTCGCTCTTTTGCATAACTATAACTTCACCCACACTTAAAAAATGTAAACTAATTAAATGGTTTGACTGTACTATTCGTACGCCTCTGACTTAGGATTTGCCACCGTCTCGATGTGTCGTTCACTTCCTCTCAACGTGCAATACAGTGTCTCTAAAGCCGTGTCTCCTGCGCGTGTTTATTCGAAACATTACACAAAAAGCCTTACACATAGACATTTGTTTATGAAAACGAATGTCTTGTGTATGAACACAAGCTGTCTCCTACGTTTTAAAATCATCATCATCATTTCAGAAGAAAGACTGTCCACTGTTGGACATAGGCCTCTTTGTTTCGATGTTTTTGTGTACTTAATGTTTCGAAAAAAACACGCGCAGAAGACACGGCTTTAAAGTTATTTATTTAAACTTTTCGGACACAAAAAAGGTGCAAAGGCGGACTTAATGTCTCTTTTATCTCTTTAAAAGTGTGTACAAAATTGAAATCCCAACCGTTTTTATGGAATTGTAGGCAAAATAATAAATAAAGCGTGTAGGTAATGTTAAAAATAAGCTTATTAGTATATATGGTAAGTACATACAGAAATTCATATAAATATTACGTTTTCAGAGATTTGTGGTTTCAGTTCGCTGTGAACGCTGCTGCTGAAATAAAAGTAAATATAAATTGTATCGTCAACATTTTAATACACTAATAATATTATAAAGACGAAAGTTTGTGAGTGTGTGTGTTTATATGTTTGTTATTTCTTGACTCTCAAACGGCTGGACCAATTTTGATAAAATTTTGTATGGAGGTAACTGACTCCCTGGATTAACATATTGGCTACTTTTTATACCGATGTTCTCACGGGATCGACACGTAAGCGAGTGAAGCCGTGGGGTGCAGCTAGTTTTATTAATGTACTTAATTAAATTCAAGTTTTTAATGACTTAAATCTAGTTATGTCAATTATGTTATTAATAAGTATTTAAACGGGATTGCAATGTCAAGGTTTATATACCAGTCAATAGGTCAAATGGATAAACCGCAAAAACCTCTTCAGAAAAAATAAGTAGTTTGATTTCTGCCCAATTCAAAACACTAAGATAAATTAAAAGTATCTTAATATGATGAATATCGTTAAACTGAAAGAGAAAAACGTTTTCAAGGTATCATAAACTGCAAATAAATAATTCCGATTCACTGAATGCATTTGCAATTCAGGCCGCTAGACAGTGGCAATAATAGACCAAGGTTGAGCCAAATCGTCGATGCCGCTTATGCCGTACCACACTAACGGGAAACGCTGTTGATTATCGCGATGATCGGCGTTAACCGTAGGTGCAGCCACAACTTATCGCGGTAATCGACGGAGTTTCCCGTTGGTGTGTCCCTGGCATTAGAAGGTAGAACCTGCTTTAGGATGTGGCACTAGAGACTTCGTTGAGTTAAAAATAAACCCACTAGAGGAAATTTTTAACTTTCTTATCAGAGTATTGCAGATTTTCTTTGATTAGATCAATATTAAGGTAGCATAATATCACGCCTGTAATTCCTCAAGGGTTAGGCACAGCTGTACTTATAGTAATGCCCACATTTCCCCTGTTATGTTTAAACCCTAACCCCATGGAATAGGGGGCTTGCCCAACCAGCCACGAATCCAGACTTCCGAGATGCTACCGAGAAATCCCTGATGGAAAAACTCAACAACACTTTGCCCAAAATGGGAATCGAACCCAGGTCCTCATGCTCAGAAATAGCGCTCGCAATCACTAGACCAACGCGGCAGTCAATTAAAATTGGAAATCGAAAAGTCATCGGTTCAAGCTCAAGTACCTACTTAGCGAGATTTTGCGATCGATATTGAGCAGACTTTGCATAAGATTGATAAGCTCCTGCATTGTTATTGGATAGGTAGATAAGAGTCATCACTTACCTATTCTAGACTTACAAATAAAAACATTATTTACTTGCAGAAGTACCTTTCTGTATAAAAGTTATCCTTTATTTAATTTTAACTCAAAAAAAATCTCTGGAGAGTGTTTACCTGTTTACTACATTGAATATGTATTAAAATGAGTAATGCAATATTTCCAACAGCTCCCTCGAGAAGACCCTGCTATAAACAAAGTCTTTGTATTCACTTGCTTGAATATTTAGGGCCTGTTTACCGTATCCAAATCGCCGCGAAGAGAATTTTGCGTAAAAATCGTTCTTTTTTCGCGCATAACATATTTGGGTCTGCAGTCACAAGTTGCTTTGGCTCTCGTGGGAAATAAATTATTTTGTATATAATATATAATGTTTTAGCACGGACGTCTTCTATAACTATCTATTACAAAAAACAAAAGCTGAAGATTTTGTTTGTTTATTTGAATCTCTGGAACTGGTAGTTCCAGATATAAGTACATTGCATATGTAAATGTTGGATGACAGGTAGGTAGGATTAGAAAAAAAAAATGAATTTGATAGCCAGATTCTTGAGGAAGGCTAGGCTACTTATCATTGCGCTAGGACCATTAGGAGCCGAGAAGATTTGAGTCTGAAATAACGCTTAGCGAAAACGAATTGATAGCGCGGGTAGGCGATGCGATACTACGCGGTGGGTCGGGGGAACAAGACAATTTACGCTTTGCGAACGAAGTCGCAGAAGCTATGTAGTACATAAAACTAAAGCCGCTTTTCATTTCTGCTCCCTAATTGCTCAAACTATCAATCTCAATCTGAATAATTTTGAAGGATATTGCTAATCCATTGCTTCATATGTTCGAAAAATGTGTCTGCTCAACAACGTAAATAACGCAATGTATGTTGTTGAACTGTCAAAATTAAACCCATTGCTACTGACAGTGTGTTATTACCACGCAGTTTGTATGATCGCATTGTTCTTCTAAATTAGGCGACGGATTTTGATGCGGTTTTCACCATCATTTGGAGAATTTATTCTGGAAGGTTTATGTATAAAATAAATAGTTAACATTAAACTTACGTTTAATAAAGAAATCCCAATGTTTTTTCACGTTGTGAAAACCGTGCCAAGGTAGGTCGGGTCACTAGTGTTTAATATAAATATTACTTATACGTATTTCACCTTAGTTTATGCCAACTTTTAGTATCACTTAATTCATCCAAATTAAAATAATTAAATCAATATCTTATTATTCATACTTAAATAGGTAATGCTAGAAATAATGACAGATTTCTCATCAATAACTACCAACAGACTGGATTTTATAGCCAACTAACTCCAATTGCCCACAGGAAGAGCACCTAACCCCTCACTTCCGCGGTAAAAGCATATTAATTTAAGGGGAAAGCGCCAGGGTAGCCCGTATTTCATGAAATATCAATCAATAGATGAGCTTAGAGGGTTGTATTGATGATTTTAATAATTATAATTCTTTATAAACATAGGTATTTGTTATGGTCGCGAATCATATTTTGTTCAACATATAACCTGACACTGACTTGCAAAATTAAAAAAACTAAAGAAAAGGCAATCAGTCATTTCGTACCCAAAAATGAAAGTGCCGACCAGAATAAAAAAGTATTGCTGCCTTATGGGAAATGACCTCTTGAGCATTTTTTACTATTACAACGAAATTCTACAATTAACCTTCCGGCTGCTATTTGAGATTCAAAATGCCAAAAATCATATTTTACTTAAAATTTTATAGTTAAAACTTGTTCAGGATTTAAAAGTTGGTATTTTTTAATGTTATGCTTAAAACACTTGTTAAAAAAATATGATTTTTGGCATTTTCAATCTCATGTAGCTGGCGGAGTTAGGTAATTGTAGGCTTTCGCTGTAATAGTACAAAATGCTCAAGATGTTATTTGCCATAAGAAAATACTTAGTACTTTTTTTCTGGCGCTTTAATTTTTGGGTAGTTCGACACTGGAAAATGTCCTTTGAATTTCGCGGGCTAGCCTAGCGCTTCCCCCTGTGCAATCTACCAAACCCCACTGGGCCCGCGTGGTAGATTACAGCCCACTCCCTCTCGAAGAGACGAGGCCTGTGTCCCAGCAGTGGGGTACATTATAGGCTGCATTATGAATTCGTCCAATTAACTCTTCGCATGTCGAGCGTACATGTGTAGGTACTGATAACAATAAAATTTCTATTTTGTCTGCTAATTAGACGCGCGACGGTTTAAATTACAATAATTTAGTAAATAGCTCATAATTAACAATAAGGCCCCGTTCACACGGCGACGATCAGTACGTTATTTAACTGTTTAATTTTGGGATCACATGGCAGTTTCATACTGCATTTGTTTTTGGGATTGAATATTGGGATGTTGACGTGTGATCCCAACTTTTTACCGAAAAACACCGTACTGATCATCTCCGTGTGAACGGGGTCTTAATTCCATTTAGCCACCGAAAGAGCACCTGAACCTTCACTAGCGCGGTAAAAGCATGTTAACTTAACGTAAACCTTTGCACTAAAAGCGTCGGTCACAATCACAAATCGGTAGGCCAACAGTTGTTATTACACCATAAGTATTCTGAAGACGGTAGGCCTCTTGAGAGGGTATATATTTAGCGGAGGATATTAGGTTGGTCTCGATAGCGGTTCGTGCAAGTGAAGTGGCAGTCTCATTAGTTGTGTAATTCTAGAACCGATTCGGAATCGGAAAGCACGATTACAATTGGATGTCGTGTGGAAAGAAGTCTGTGGCTATAGGTAATAATATAATAACCTACCTACTTACAAATCCGAACCTCCTTGAAAGCTTCATGTGGAAGTCTATGGAAATACAGATTAAATAGTTATTACTACATATAGGTAGATATTGTAATTGTATTGTCTGTTCCAAATGTATCTGATGAATGCAAAGGATTGTAGAACACGTTATAATCCGAAAACCGTAAATTTGTAGTTAACATACCCACATGTACTTATAATAAAAGATGGACTCCGCGCCACGCATATCGAAAGTGAAGCACCGTACCGATCTATCTGTGCGTGATTGACGATTGGCATATTATGATGTACATATGAGCGTGAGGCCGTGTCTGTACAAGCGGTCCCGGCATACTTACTGTGCTTCACTTTCCATCGTCCATCTTTTTTTATACGGCTATGCATACCCACAAATTTGTACGGAACCCTCGGTGCGCGAGTCCGACTAGCACTTGGCCGGTTTTTTCATATCCTTATCACTCAATAAAGGAAATTAGTAACACATTTATCTCTATTTCGAAGGTTTCAACTTTATATCTAAAGGATTTTTCTAGCAATTGTATGAATACCTAACAATATTAAGATGTAGGTAATTGAAAAATAATCGACGAAAATTGAGATTATATAATTAATATCGATTCAGTCAGTTTGCCTAACCTTCTCTCAGCTATGTTGGGGTCGGCTTTCAGTCTAACTGCATGCAGCTGAATTTTACATGGAGCGACTGCCTATCTGATCTCCACAACCTAAGTTACTCGGTAATACGATACCCCTTGGTAAGACTTGATATCAGACTTTCGGGCTTATGACGACTCGAGACGACTGTCAAAGATCCAAGACTGACAGCCGGGACCAACGGCTTAACGTGCTTTCCGAAGCACGGAGCGGTTTCGGTATGTATATGGTTCCTCATCCACGGACCGACCGCGACAAGCGTAGCTTAACCTGATCGATCGACCTCGATTACTTAGCCACGAGCCCCTCAAAATTAATCTCAATTGTCAACTGAAAAACATATTTAAATCAAAGTACTTACTTCATTTGTTTGTGGCACTACTAATGGGCATCCACAGGTAGGTAGGTTTCCTGATCCATTTGTTTACGTTTTCTTCAGATATTTTTAGAACAGAATATACATTAATTTAGGAGATGTTTCTATGGTGTCGTTGACGGATTGAATTGAAAGTGTGTTATACCTACCTACAGTTCTATTATTGATATCAGTAGATAGCCCATTATTTTGCTGATAGTACAAAGGACAATAATAATTGTCCTTTGTCGTAGGTATATATCTATGTACATCGCATATATCTAGACAAAAGCATGACATTGTAACAATTATTGTTACAATTTCATGCTTTTGTGCTACATATTATTAAATCTATTTGAATTCAGTCATCGAAAATTCTAATACATCTAACGGGTGTAAAAAGACACTTACCGAAGCCGAGAACCACTTGTATTCCCCGTCATTGTAATTTTGTTATATACTGGAGCATACCTGGGAACCTTCTGGTTACCTACAGAGATATTGAAGGTCAAAATTCCACATTTTACTGACGTCTTTTTATGAAAACAAATTTTTAATGATGAGAGTTTTGAATGATGTTTTTATTACCTATAAAGGTTCGCGCACATTATGTCGGGCCGCAGCAGGGCGGGGGCCGCACCGCACGGAACCAAAATCCGTGGCGGAATATGCGGCCCGCTGCGCCCCGGCTAGTGTGCGATAGTTCATAATATATAAAATACATACGAGCGAATTGAGCGGATTTTTGCGCTGCGACCCGACC
Source organism: Gortyna flavago (assembly GCA_963669345.1). Taxonomy (NCBI): domain Eukaryota; kingdom Metazoa; phylum Arthropoda; class Insecta; order Lepidoptera; family Noctuidae; genus Gortyna; species Gortyna flavago. The sequence goes on from OY770139.1 coordinate 5,384,912, forward strand.
CGCTGCGGCACGACATAATGTGCGCGAACCTTTACACAACTTTGAATACACGACCCATGTTCAGTTCCATGCACCCATGAGAACAATACGTTGTGCATTACACGTGCAGAAATTATTTTTGCACAAAGGTACTTACTGATGAATGCGTAGTAGACGACTATGTGATGGGTCCTTTTATTACATTTATTTTATTGAATCTCCTAGAATCCATCAGATAAACAAGTATGAGATGGATTCTAGGAGATTTAATAAAATTAAATTTTCGACCTTTGAGAGTGTTGAACGAAGAATAAAAGTATTATGAAAACAAAATGTGGGTGGGCGGTATGGGTGTTGGTATATTCGAATAAATAAATCCATAAATAAAACTCATTCTTGTTTATCACATTAGGGTACAAATTCCACGATTCATAGTACCTATTATTTTCGCAATTGAAAAATAGCACGTTTCACATTTCAATTGGTACGTTTCTATGAATTTTTCCTTTCATTAAATTCAATTGAGAGAAAATTATGCGTCTCACGCACCGTACCTACTACAGAAGCAAGATTTTATTAAAGTAGCTAGTATTATAGTGAATAGCCATTAGGTTCTATGGGTAGCTATTTTTATTGAGAGTACATTAGAGGCGATGGTGTAGGTACTTACATGAAACTACGTCGTTATTCTGAAGGTTCTAGCTGCGCCCCGCGGTTTCACTCCCGTAAATGTCGATCCCGTGGGAATATCGGAATAAAAAGTAACCTATATGTTAATCCAGGGTGTCAGCTAAGGGCACGCCGCGATAGCGGCGGTAAGGCCCCTCTTTGAGGAGTGGCTAGAGAGGCGTCACGGCGTCCTCACCTACCGCCTAACGCAGGTCCTCACCGGACACGGATGTTTCGGGAGGTTCCTGCACATCATCAGGCGGGAGGAAACGCCCGGGTGTCACCACTGCGAGGATCGCCCGGAGGACACGGTGGAGCATACGGTGGAGATCTGCCCCGCTTGGGCGGAGCACCGCCGTGTCCTCGTAGAGGCGATCGGCAGCAGCGACGACCTCTCGCGCCCGGCCCTGGTTCAAACCATGGTCCGGAGCGAGAGGGAGTGGGAGGCAGTCACCTCCTTCTGCGAAGCAGTCATGCTAGCGAAGGAGGTGGCGGGATGAGCGAAGGAGAGAGCAGAGAGGGCCGCCCGTCCCAGCCGCCGCGGGAGACGCCCCGGGCGTCGGGAGCCGCATTACGACTCCCGGCCACCGTAGGCGCGGGCATGCGGACGGCGAGTAATGGGTAGCTCGCCGTCCGATCAGGACCAGGCCCGTGCCGGACGGCGCGTATGTGTTCCACGCGCGCCTCAAAGAGATGTCAGCATCAAAGGAGGGGCCCGTTAGGGCCGAAGCCTGGCGGGGCAGCGGGATTGTCCGAAAGGGTTACCGCTGCCCCGGAACACAAAGGGCTAAGGAAGGAATACGGATGGGTTTTAGTCAGTAAGAGTCTGACACTCCCTTCCGCTCCACCCAGAGCGGGAGGAGTCATTGGATGATTTCCCATCTTTAAAAAACAAAAAAAAAGGGTGTCAGCTACCTCCATACAAAATTATATCAAAATTAGTCCAGCCGTTTGAGCGTGAAGAAGTAACAAACATATAAACACACAAACTCATAAACTTTCACCTTTATAATATTAGTGTGATGTTATTGTGTGTACCTATGTGAAAACTGTCTATCGGCTTCATCTTGAAATACTCAGGCATTTGTATCTCTGACTTGAAGTCAGCCGATCTCAAAATCATATGAGAAGAAATGCCTCAATCAAGGAAGTAATTAAACAGCAGAACTTTTCCTTCGCTGAGCGGAGTCTATTTCCTTCAAGAGTAATGGGTTTCCTTAATCGTCTGTAGCTACCTTATCAAGCCACCTTTACTTATGCATAACTTAGTAAGTTAAGGCTACATGACTTGGGCGGTACTTTGGATGATTACTAAGGCTTAAAACTTTTAGTAAATTAAATAATAATATGTTGTTTTTCCTGTTGGCTTTAAAAAAATCTCCATCTTTATGACACAAGACTGCATACTATTTGACAGAGGATACCCAAAATATTAATGTGACCCATAGGACCCAGTACACATCGCCTTCATACGTGCTGGATAAAAACCGACATCTTGCCAAAAGGAAAACTAAATATATTACACTTTTCACATTTAAATTAAATATGAAAATTAAATTTAGCGTATATATCCCACGCTAAAGTTGCCAGCGAAATTCACTTACGGCTTTTTGCAATTTGCAGGTCAGTGTCAGGTTGTAGGTATGTTGATTAAAATATGATTTGCGGCCGTAAAAAATATGGCTTTACAGAATAATAATCATTAGACTCAGCAATACAACTCCTTATATTAAAATTGCCCTCCAATGTCAAACTTTCATATTTAGATCAACATACCTACAACCTGATATTCCTGCAAATTGCCAACAACGTAAGAAAATTTGGATTTCGCTTTAGCCTTATGAACATACTGTATTCATACCTAAACCAATACAGAAACCGTAGTAGGTACCTACACATATTACCTCTATGACAGAAACCTCCTTTTTTTCTAGTCTACGTCCAGCCAGTTCTTTATTTAAAAAGGCTTCAGAGGTGTTCTAAAACGGAACACTCTTTTAAAAAAAGAATTCCAGTCTTCCTTTTTCGTTTCCAGATACAATTTTGGCAAAAACCGGCAATTTTAAAGTTAGGAGGTCGTGTCCACATGGCATATTGCCAACGGAGCTGACCGGAATCTCCGCTGCACAGCATTGCTTATTATTTACGTTGCATTTGAAATATGGGAAATGGGTCTTGAATAATCTTGATTTTATTTTGGGTAGATTATAATATCTATAATTGTTATCAGCTTCTTGTTTGAACACATTAGCATAATCAGCTTATAATGTTCCCGCTGTTGGGACACAGGCCTCCTCTATGTGAGAGAAAATGTGCCGTAATCCACCAAGCGGGCCCAGTGCGAATTGGTAGATGTCACGTCTTCGAATTTTTGTTTCTAGAATATGGCGGTTTTCTCACGATGTTTTCCTTCATCGCTTTTGAGCCCACTGGTGATGAAATAAATTACACAAAGTAAAGCGCCTGCCTGGGTTCGAACCCACGACGTACAACGCGTAAGTCGGGGCCGTTTCCACTGGGCCACCACTGCTCTCTGAACAGAATACCTGCAAGTAAATATTTGAGTTTTTTCTAATTTAATTACTTATCAAAATCTGTAATACTTTCTGTTTAACATTCTATATGAGTCGTTTTGTATTTTTGAGGGTTCACTTAGATGCCTTTCGCTTGGGGATAGCTAAGAAAGGCTAAGAAGGTGTATTGGACTTCTACCGCTTAAAACCAAACCACTGACGGACGTGACCATACGTTGTCCCGTAAATTAGAAGACTTATTGATGAAAATTGACTTTATGTCATAACGTCACAGTCTTTAATTTGTTCTTGTAGTCTCTTTTAGGAAGCCGTAGGGAAATCATTACCTTCCCAATGCAATAAACGGGCCACCTGTTTTAATCTGCTACGCCGCCGTGGCTGAGGATTATCCTATTTTTTTAGACAGAAACCTTAATCTAATTTTAATGGTACGATTTTTATTGTTGACTTTCGTATTTATTTTTAGATTCCGGCAAGTTAATACAGGTGTTATTTATTGTGAATATAATGTTGATGTTCCTTTGGAAAAAAACGAAGGCATTGTGACCTCTACTAACCCGCATTGGGCCCGCGTGGTGGATTACACCCCACTCCCTCTTCCAAAGAGGAGGCCACTGTCCCAGCAGTGGGAACATTATAGGTCGATTTTCTGTGTTCCTTTGGAGGAGTCCGTCAACGGGGCAAACTTTTTTGACTCAGTTCTAGGTTTGTCATCTCGGTCAGGGTGTGGGTCACCTTAACTAATGCATAGGTCAGACGAATGATCTGATAACAACATATCCAATTCCACACTTTTTCCTGTGCGGGTAAATAGTAAGTGCCTATCAAGTTTACTACAAGTATTTCTTGAAAGAAAAGAAAGAAAGAAAAATTATTTATTCTGCACAAACAAAACGCACATTACAAATTAAAAAAGACTTAAAATATACACATACAACATAGTCAAAAGCCTCGTACTCAAGCTTGAAAATGTTGAAAATTTTGTCCATTGCGAGGATAACGTTGCTGTTCCTTTGGACGAGATCGTCAACGGTGAAAACTTTTTTGACTCTGTTTTTGGTATGCCGTATGGGTCAGGGTGTGGGCCACGATCTCTAGCCACCCCCCGTTCAGGGGTGAAACGAATGATCTGTACACAACACATAACCTTGCTCCACTTTTTTCCTGCGAGCGTAAACAGAAAACGAGAATGTCACATCCAGGCATTTTTCATAAACGCTCGCCACTGTACCTAGTTACGCACTTCTTAACCAACTTTTAAACCAAAGTTTTTCTTTTACCCTTGAGTGGTTTTCACTGATTGTCTGAAAGTTTGCGGGAATAAGAAGGCTTAATGATTTTATTTGATTCACGTCTTCCTGTCGGAACGTCTAGAATATCTCAACGAAGTTGGCAAGTTCTGTGGTGATGGCTTCGGGCTAATACTCGGCCTTCGCTTTGACCGAATTGGGCCGAGGTCTCTTCGTAAATTGAAACAGTGGCTTTTTCATTTAATTCTTATATGTTGAGGGGTAAGAAATTAGAGTAGCTTAGGCCAGAACTTAGTGTCACTGCTATTCAGCTGCAACCGGTTAGATTGGAAGCCGATCCCAAAATAGTTGGGAAAAGGGTAGGCAGATGAGACGTGAGTGACAGTGGACAAGAGAAGTTTTTTTTTTAAATATTAAACTTGAAATGAAATGAAATTCAGAACTGGTAATATAATTAGCCAGTCAGCATGGTAGCAGGGCTGATTGCACTGAATGTGCCAGATGTATGTTTAAGATAACACCGCGGTACCGCCAGGAGGAGACGATTTTAATGCAGTTTACTGTAGAGAGCTGCGGCATCCGCTCACCAGATTCCTTGTGTTTGAAATGAGGTATTGTCTCATTTGTGGTATTGTAATTCACCCCAAGAATTCTTGTCTTATAAAGTTATTCCAACCAAAACAAAAAGAAGTCAAATACTTGTTTCCAATTCCAGTCCCGACATTCCGCAAATGTACAAAAACAGAATCCAAGCAAGTATGAAATTATCCGCAAAGAGATTCCTTTTAATCTTGCACCAAAAGTAATTCTCAAAGAAAACCAGCCACATTAAATAAACCCAAAGGTACCAGAGGCGTTTTAATTAGCCCTTAGCTCGTGTGGTGTGGGACCCTCGCAAAGTGTGGCTGGATTTCTTGACATAACTTTACCAAAAAAAAAACTATTTTCCGTCTGTAACTGGTGTAGCTCCCTGTTCATTTTCCTCCGCCCACAATTCGTAAATAACTGGATCCCGTTTTACCAAGTTTCGGTCATGTAAATAAGCTATTGTAATAGTCCTGTTACATTGTAGGGTAGGACTCCAGAAGGACGTGGGTGTGTCGGAAAACACAGGTAAAGTTTTTTGGCTCTTCGAGAAACACAAGAGTAAATTAACGTGGTAGATACTTTAGAGGACATTGACGCGTTTCTAGCAGGAATCTGTATGAAATAACTATGCTTATCATCTGTATTTCATAATTCTCCTGGTCGGCGCAACATGTCTCTTTCTTCCATATTTTTCTATTAGTCGCCATCTCCGCAGTCACCCCCTTTCTAACCATGTCATCATTCCCACAGTCCATCGTTTCTTTGGTCTTCCCCTATTCTTATATAATATCCATCGATATTCATACTCAAAACTTTCCTCACGACATTTTCTTCATTCCTCCGTAACACATATCCACACCGGTGAAACTTTCAGACTTTCTCCTATGTACCTAAGTACCTACCATGTACCTACTTATTTCTTATTCTATCCATTCGTGTAACACCACACATCCCTTTATCATTCTCATATCAGCTGCATGCAATTGCCTTTCATTCATCCTTCTTGTGGCCCAACATTCTGATTCATATTCAATTTTATCATCTGTATTTAACATAATATAAAAAAAAATACCGTCTAGTTGTTCTTCTAAATAACACTTTTAATTGGATACGGTTTTCACCATCATTTGGAGAATTTATTCCGGTTTATGTGTTTAATATATTATTACTATTTAATTTAGATCATGTAACACTGAGCCTCATTGCAGCCTCATTGTAGCCTCATTACAAGATTGCATCCGTGCGATGCAAGGGTGGGACACACACACAAAATTAATCTTATTAAACTTGTTAAGTGATGTTCAAACGTCAAAAATGTATGGCTCAACAGTCGCTAATCACTACTTAAGTTCAATCAACGTTTATGAATAAAGTACTTGTTTAATAAGATTGATTGTGTGTAGGCTCCCCTCCTATTACATTGGACTTATAGTATATCTAACGAAATGTAAGTAGGTATAGGTACTAGGTATATTATACTTCTCTGTTCTATCCAGGAATACAGGCGCTATGTTATGTTAAAATGGGGTAGGCAGTAGCCTTATCTCCGCACAATTACGTCTCGAACTGTATAAAAACAGTGACTAATAAAGTTTCACATTGTAGGTAATTTTATGAAAAGTTTATGAAGTTTATTTTCAGCCCAATTCGTTACGCACACAGTTAAGGACGCGAGTAGGCGTTTAATATGTGGTAATCATGGTCACTGGAAAGTAATAAAATATGTCACGTATGTAGGTACTATGCCGTAGCACCGTGTCGTAACGACGGCTGATCGATCGATGGCCGAAATTTTAATGATCGTCTGACCTTGGCTGTGGTTCTATTTCGATTCATAGACACCTGTGTTCCACCTACTACTTTAATATTCAAATCACAGAGAAATCGAAATAGTCTCCATGATCCAGTAGGTACCTACATACTGTCTGTAGCCTAACGGCAAAAAAGTTGACCTTGAGGTCGAACCTCGAATGGGTTCATAAATTAACAATATGATTATTAATTCAAACATTTATTTAGCTTAGTAAATGGGGCCCGGAGTACTGGTCTTTTTGTCGTAGGCCTTCTGGTTTAAACTGCAAAGTGAGCTGTAAATAGTTGAAATTAGATCCCAAGCATCAGGAGGAAAGACAGTTCACTTATACTGGGAATTGACACTAATGATAGCTTACTACATCTAAGTTTTCAGTGTGAGATCAGCTGAAATGCAGAACATCTTTCTATCCATCGCATCAGACTTTCTCTAGGGACTTTAAATTGGCTTCCAATTTAAAACAGTTGCGACAGCCATGTGATATATGGATAACGTTGTGAGTAGTGTTTTTGTTACCTCTATTATTAAGTTCTAACCTATGTTTACTTATTATTACACTACTGTTTGTTGTCCCTAAATAAATAATAAATACCCTATTAGAATATTCCGAATTTCTGAATTTCCTTTAATAATGTGTAGTCTATGGGTACATCAATTTGATACACTCTATACATAATTTAAAACAAGCTTTTTGTCGTCCCTAAGTACAATAACTCAAACTCAAAGCATTTATTTCAATTAAATTCAAAGCAAACTCAAAGCATTTTTTTCAACTATACCTACCATTTACGGGCACTTTTGAATTGTCAAGAAGTCGGTCAGTCAGAAAATATGAAGCTAGTTGCCCATTCCAAAGCGTAGGTACCTATGGAGAAGAACGGGCAAGAAACTCCATGGACACTCTTTTAAATTACATTTTACAAAAATATTAATTACATCATTAATGTTGAATTTATAATCATACTAGCTGACCCGGCCACGCGTTGCTATGGTATGATTAAAATCGGTTAAGTAGTTTAGGAGTTCATCGCGGACAAACATCGTGACACGTAATTTATATATATTAAAATGTGAGAGCGAAGTAAATAAAAAAGACGTACGCGTTAAAATCGTCCAGAGTACAGCAAACAGTACTTAACAAAACAACAATCCAAAAATAAAATAATTAAAAATAAGCCGAGGCAGTTAAGTGATGACCAGCCCCAACTGACAGCGCCCGTTCACGAACATGACGCATAGATCAGCACCATTCAGCTCAACCATTTTGAAGGGAGCTAAAAGATCCAACACACACGCAGCCATCAGCGAGACATTTGTGTGAGCATGGCATTCTATATAATTATGTAAGACACTCAATCTGCTTATCATTTGTGCTTTAGTAATTAAACATAATTTACTCCTTTCGGTTGCAGAAACATTAGGGGGAAGCGCAAAATTAAATTTTTCTTACGTTTGTTGTGTTGTCTGCAATTTGTAGGCCAGTTTCAGGTTGTATGTTGAACTAAGTATATTTCGCGAGCGTAAAAAGTATATATTTACATAATTATAATAATTAAAATCACCAATACAACCCTCTAACTAAGTTAATATAGGTAATCCTGTTGATTTACATTTCATGAGACATTCAATAGGATTGTAAATAATAGGAATATTTATTACGTGAATCATATTTTGTTCAACAACGATCATACAACGATCTGCAAATTGCAAAAAACATAAGAAAATTTAAATTTGGCGGGCTTCATAGTGCATCCCCCTTAACCGAACGGAATAAGTTGATTTTTCCTTATACTATACCAACCTATCTGTTTCCTACTGCAAAATATAAGTCGTTTTTGGAAACAAAACCTACAGATATTAGGCATCTCATAAATTCGATCTGGGTTTTGTCCTAGGAATAGGGGGGATCCATTCAATAAGAACAAAAGTTTGGGGCTATTGAATTCCCAGTTCCAGAGCGTCGTCAATTATTTTTGTTCAGAAATAAGTTCTTTAATACCGACATTATAATACGTTTTCTGGAAGGTATATAAGACATGCCGAATTCGTTAATCGTTTTTGGAAGAAAATACCGTCTTGTGCGCGTAGACATTTTCCAATTCATTGTCATCCACACGGCGGAATATTGATCGTTTTTATTTTGTTCTTTACATCTCCATAGGAGCACTATAGAGTGAGCGGGATTGTACGAAGGGTTACCGCTGCCCCGGAACATAAAGGGCTAATTAACGAACATGGATGGGTTTTAGTCAGTAAAAGTCTGACACACCGTTCCGCTCCACCCAGAGCGGTAGAAGTCATTTGATGATTTCCCACCCTCAAAAAAAAAAAGGAGCACTGTAGACCTTGCAATACATGAGCACGTGTATAATGTCATTGTTATAAGGTATAACTGTGATGATTAAAAACGTGTTTGTGAAATGTTTAAACAATCATCGACGTTATAAAATTAATTCTCAAATGAAAACCTTTATTGTTACAGAGTCCATTACTAACACTACTGTACTAATTAATACTAAGGAAACACTGAGCAGCTCCTAGGCCAGTAAGTGTCGCGAACACGCCTTAACGATCACAACTGTCCTCCATGCGCCATGGTCCGTAACTCAAATACTTAATTAAAACCTCTATTAAAATTTCAAGTTTTAAGCATTTGAATAATCAAATGAAAGCACTGAATTTGTTAGTGACATTACCAGTTGGCATGCACAGGTTCGTTTTCTGATCCATTTTTTTACTTTTTCATCAGATAATTTTGAAACAGACTAGATATAATAGCTGAGCAAGACGTTAGAAGTATCTGATTTTGTAAAAAATTACGTAGTAAGTACTCATTAGCGGTCCACTTACCGAGCAAACGTTGCACCCCCTTTATTAACGAGCAGTGAAGTCAAACACAACGATGGAGACGTTCATGTTGTTCTTTCGCGTGTTAAGGACCCATGCACTTCATTTGCCACCATTAAGTGTATAAAACGCATAAATAAACTAAAATTCGATTTTTATTAGTAGAGACGTTCATTTACTTTATTTGGCGGTCAGATTAAATGTTTTCAAGCTTATTTTTAATAAACCATTATACTTAGCTACGAGAAAGAGTGGGTGACCGTCTTACCCCGGGTGCCCGCTCTGGCTTCCCCTACTGACGTTGCCCTCAAAATATGCTACGATTGTTATCGTCCCACAAATGAGATGTTTGTTTAATATCACCAGTATCACAGTCAAGACTTTTATTTTTCATTAAAATAAAAGGGAAACATAAAAACGTCTGCACATGTGAATTAACATGTTCACGCTTCTATGGCCAACTCATTTATTTAATGTAATGCAGCGCTTTTGCGTTTCCAGATTCCGCTTTACTAGGTATATTGCTGTTTTATGTTTTTAAATTAGAATTGTTTTGTAAACGTTTTTTTTTTGCCAGGTTTTGTGATAAAGAGGCCATTGGGATGCACACGATTACAATTTGCCTTTGGGATGATTACATTTATTTAATACTTTTAAGACGGCTTACAGACTAATTACAAGTAATAGGTAACAACAACACATTATCAAGTTGCTAATAACAATCCTCCACAGTTACCTATATTATAAAATGATAATGGATTTGACGGTATTTTATTTTAATAATATAATTATTTAAACTCACGCTTGTTATCGTTTATGGAATGCATTTTTTTTGTTTGACCTATTTATAAATTCAGACATCTCATATATTTTTATGGAGAATTCAGCGCACCTGATTTTCAATACCCGAGCCTTCACTCTTTGCTACACGTAAATTAATATATTGTGATAAAGTGTAGGATAATCTTTTGAAGCCGCAGTCTCCCACCTCCCACGTACCTACTCAATTAGACAACAAAAGCAAATCTATCTGAATAACATCTTCTATTCAACACATATCTCACTCAACGAACCAACAAAGGAAACTAAAGGATAATATCCATTTACGTTCATAACTTCATACAAACATCGGTTAAATTCCTCTCACGTGACGTGCATCGGATCCTCGAACTTATGTTATAATTCAGTCTGTGAAGGATCAAGTAATTGGAATCAGCATAAATGGCCACCCTCGGTAACGGTGACGAGTGTTCGGGTAAAATCGGGTCTTGTCGGGGTCTTTGGGACTGATGGGTTTACCTTCGTGCTCTTAATATGCTCATTTGTTTTTGTGTTTATGATAATGATTTGATACTTGTGTTTGTAACATATGTTTGTTTGTGTATCATCTATGTGTAGTTTCAATATTATCAAGAGTAGATGTTCGAAAGTGTTATTTTGAAGGTAATTTGTACATTTGTGCTCACTCTGCAAAAATATACTCTTTTTTGCGAGTCCAAAACATTGGTAGCATTTCAAAGATGAATAGTACCTACTATTAGATAAAAGAGAATATATTCGATATGTGCATCAGAATTCAAAATTAAAAGAGATAACAATATCTGCTTTTGATTTTCAACTTCTGCTGTATTCAGGCATCCCGTGAATTCCTTATGGCTATAATTATTTTAATTCTATTTCTCTTTTATTTTCAGGTGAGTGTGTTAAACGTCATTTGCGGTGCGCGGCTGCTCGAAGCTCGAAATATAGCTGAAGCTGAAACTTGATAGTAAATTTGAAAACAAACTAATTCAAAATTGTGGCTAGAGCGTCGGCCATCGTAGTTTGTGCTAGTGGCCTGTGAGTTACAGTGAGTTACAGGGAGGTATTGTGGTAAGTAACTTATACCTATATCTATAAATATGGTTTAATCGACAACAGAAGGTGCTAAAAAACCGGTCAAGTGCGAGTTGGACTCGCACACGAAGGGTTCCGTACCACCATACAATATTTAACACTCAGCAAAAAAATCACGTTTGTTGTATGGGAGCCCCCCTAAATATTTATTTTGTTCTGTTTTTAGTACTTATTTGTTGTTATAGCGGCAACAGAAATACACATTTTGTGAAAACTTCAACTGTCTTGCTATCACGGTTCATGAGATACAGCCTGGTGACAGACGTACGGACGGACGGACAGTGGAGTCTTAGTAATAGGGTCCCGTTTTTACCCTTTGGTATGGGCATGTGATACGGAGGAATGGAGGATGTTGTGAGGAAACTTTTGTGAGACAAAGGAAACGACGGATGCACTGTGTGAATGATGATATGGTTAGAAAGAGGGTGACTACCGAGATGACGACTAATAGAGAAGTAGGTATGGAAGAAACAGACATGTTGCGCCGAACACAAATAAATTAGGATAGGGATAAGAGATGATGAAATGTTTGCCATAATTTTCAGTCAGCTACAACCACCCGAATATTTTATGTTTTATAATCTAACTCTAAAGGTACTTAGCTAAGTATTTTCGTTAAACAGAAGGCCAATTTCCGTAATTAAAAACATTCAAAATCTAGTAGCAATCTCAGTGACAATCAATGTCAAAAATGTAGGGAAATTAGAGGTATTTTTGACAGATTGAGACTGAGATCACACTGTGAACGTTCTTAAAATTACGAGAATTGCCCCTCAGTTATCGTAAACATCTCCGTCGCAAAATGTTAATGCCAAAAAAATGTATATAGAATCCTAAAAAAGTTACCATACTGTGTATTTTGCTAAGCGTATAGAATCTATTAGATCAAGTGCAGGACCCAACTGGTAACTTTTATGGTACACCTTATTTTGGAAGAGTAAGGGCTCTTCCCCACAGGCACGTTATTCGGTCGATAATATCGGATGCGTCATTGCGATATGCGTCCAGATTCCTTGCAACACAGCTGCGGTTTTATCGTCCTTTAAGATACATTTGTTGCCGACTTGATATTGAGTTTTATTACGTTAGTTGTCTGAAACTGAGAACTGTAGAAAACATTAAAATTTATAGTCTAGGTACAGACGCCAGCAAATCAAGCTACCCGAAACTGTAACATTTTCCTAATCAACCTTGAACCTTATGCTGTGGAGATAAAGTTGAAAATCTGTTAAAGAAATTTGACAGATTGTAGTAGCTTGATGTGCTGGCGTGTGTAGGTATATTAAAAAGTTGAAAGCTCTCTTTTATTAACTGTAAACCCACATTTATTCTGAATGTGGTTTAATCGCGCAATAATATTATAAACTAGCTTTTGCCTGCGACTTCGTACGCGTGAAATATCTTGTTCCATCGACCCACCCCGTCGCAACGCATCGCCCGCCTGCGCTGCGCTGTTATTTTGTTATCGCTTAGCGTTTTTTCTGTTTTATTTTTATTTTTGCTCGGCTCCTAAGAATCCTAGCGTGATGTTAAATAGCCTATAGCCTTCCTGAAGAATTAAGCTATCAAATGCAAAAAGATTTTTTCAAATCCGACTGGTAGTTCCTGAGACTAGCGCGTTCAAACAAACAAACTCTTCAACTCTATTACTAGTATAGATGAAACCATTTTGTTAATACTTTTTTGAATTTTTTATTACATAAAATGTGAATTACCTTTCCTCGTGGGTATTATGAAAGCAAATGAAAAAGTATTTTATTCTTCAAGGCAAGTACGTAGATGCTTCAATGAACAAAATGTTACAAAGTTATTAAGTTTGGTAAAAATAAAGTTTTTACCCCAAGGAATCGACCGATCCTTCTGTAAGTAGGTACCTACAAGAACTTACAGAAGGGTCGGTTGTTGTAAAATTAATTCATAATTACCTAATTATGTTTTTTTTTTTAATATTGTCTAACACAGCGTACCTACATAAGGTAACCGACACAGCTTTACTTTGTGAAATCTAATATCACGAGCATATTTCGTAACCCAAGTAAAATCTTAAATTACTAAGGAACATTACTAATTGTTGTGATCTTGTTTTCGTAGCTGCAATGGTTTGGGCGAAGAACGTCAGAAACGCAAAACGACAGATTTGTGAATTGTCAGGCGTTAGTATTTTGTCACAAATGGTCAGAATCGTAAAAAGACAGATTAGCAAAATAACAGGTTCGTCATTTATTTTCGTTGTTTAAAAAATATGTACTAACGTATATTTTATGTATCTATTACACAGCATGTAAGTATATATAATTATATCTCTATGTATCTATTATAGTATATTGTTTTGCACCAATGTCAACCCCATTTTTTATATCCACGCAATCACTGTCCATTCCATTGGAAAGCGATAAGGCCGCCCATTGTTTTGTAACAAAATCGTAAATTCGTATTGTTTTTGTTAAGTATTTTATGGTGTACAATAAAGTAAGTATAAAATACATTTATCATTGCACTAAGAAGCCCATTACATAATTAAAGCTAACCACTGATCCGACTTGTGCAGTTAATTCACAAACCAAGATTGACGGCTAACTGAGCCAAACAAACGTTGTTCAGCCAAGTTACACAGAACACTGTGAAGCTGTCACTCAAATGCACTCATGTATGTTAGACTCACTATTAATTCAATTGAGGAAGTTATTAGGTAAAGCAGCCGTGCTAATTGCATGAAACTGAGGTTTTACACGGCCTTATTACAAAACAATATTTAACTTCAGAGGGCCAATTCTCGTAATTTTAAGAACGTTCACAGTCTGATCTGTCTCAATCTGTCAATAATACCTCTAATTTCTCTACATTTTTGACATTGATTGTTGCCGATATGAGTTTGCGACTAGATTTTGAGCATTTTTAATTACGGGAATTGACCTTCAGACCGAGGTTAAAACCATCCAGCCGTTTTTGAATTTCGAAATCCCTTTTGACAAAATTAAAGTTCTAATTACAAAAACTGACATCAAACTCGAGTCTAACATGTCAATTTTGTCTTAAGAACTTTAGCGTGCTCTGAATAAAGTTCAAAATACAATATAATAACTGACTCGAATGTTTAGGCTTGCCCAAAAGTTATAAGTCAGTTTGTAAGACAAGTGTCCATGAAAGACAGACATTTTTCAGCTAAATTCCACACGTTCAAAATCAAAATATTTTATTTCACATAAACCTACATGGGCACTTATGAAACGTCAGAAGCTAGGTGCACGGTTCCAATTGGCCGTTTCCTATGGAGAAGAACCGGCAAGAAACTCCACGGTTACTCGTTTTTACAATGTTTTCAAGTTACAATAGGTATGGGAGTACCTACCAGGTACTTGATAATATAAAAAATCATCTACGATCTAAAGTCTAAAATAAAAGGCCTACGAAGTCCTCACATTTACAAAATTAGAATCCATCAAAAGGATAAAGTAAATAATAAAATTTTAAAAAACCTACTAAAACCAAGTGATATGATTGACAACCACTTGACGTTGAAACTGACACTCCAAATGCACTCATGTATGTACTCACTGTTATTTGAACATGGAAGTCATCAGGTAAAGCAGCCATGCTTATTGACTGAAACTAAAACTTAGTCTCTGCCTGGTATAATGAGAGACAAAATATGGTTCTTTTTCATAAAACTACGCTGTAAAATATTACATGCAATAAGATACAAGAGACTAACATATGCAGTCCTAGGATATTTTTTTACGCGTACATAAACTATGGCGTCGCCGTTGTCGCCTCTAGTCTTTCTCTAAAAGTTATAAGTATCTAGTCCGCATTTCCGCACAGATATAAATATTTTAAGAAAGTGTGGAAAGTTTTTTGATTATTTTGTATGTAGGTACAATTTTATTAAACAAAAATTAGTAGAGAAGTGCCTCTTGATATAAAAGAAAATGGATACTTTTCGTCACAGAAAACTAAAAAGTTTTTCGAAGAAAGTTGTTCGGTCTCACTATAAGAATCAATACTTAGATCTATTCTGTAAAAATCAAACTGTAAAAACGAAAACGGAGGTGAAGTGAGATTTAATTGAGCCGTTGTTCCACCTGATGATAAGGATTAAATCTAGAGTGTGCGCAAGATCAGTCTTCAGCCTTTAACTTTAATATTATATCCCTGCCAGCACTTTTAATCACTTACGGCGTAACCATGGCAATTATTAACTTTAGAAAACACGGAACACAGCACTCTTTTGGCCCTGAATTAAACGTCCAGATAGCGGCAAACGATTATTTCTGAATTCGGCCGCGTATTAGACTTATTTTGCGCGCACTCTATTGACAGCTCACTTGTAACTCACATTTTCACGGTGAGATTTTTAGAGAATAGATCGACCGGTGTACAAACGCCAGCACATCAAACTACTATAATCTGTCAAATTTCTTTAATAGATTTTCAACTTTATCGCTAAAGCATAAGGTTCAAAGTTGATTGGGAAAATTTGACAACGTCTGGCTCTGGTAGCTTGATGTCCTGGCTGGCGTCTGTACAAACGGAATGCTATTCATAAATAACTGTCATTATATCATGACTTCAAGAGTCAATGTGAAAGTATGCCCCGTTGGTCTTGTGGTCGCAAGCGCGACTGCTGAGCGTGGGGTCCCTGGGTTGGATTCTCAGGTCGATTTTTTCATTAGGGATTTCTCAGTAGCAGCCCCGAGTTAGGAAGTTGACGGTGTGATACCCCTGTGGCTCGGCAACCATGTTAAGCAATTGGTCCTGCGCCTGATCTCTCTCCGAGCGTGTCGGATTGCCGTCCCATCGGACTATGAGTGTGAGGACTATGAGGGAAGAGAGAGAGTACAACCTGTGTCTGCGCACAAACTATGTGCACTAAAATATCTCCTGCGTCGATGGCTATTCTCCGCTGAGGTTGGCCACCATGACCGAGGTTCGGTCTAGAGGACTATTTTATACCTACGTCATAATTCCCTCCTTTATGAACTCGGTTATAAATAATTATACAGGAAGGATTGTTATTATACGAGCTTCTTAAACGAAGAGTGAAAATAGCGAGTAGTATCGACGCGCAGCTGCCAACGATCCCGATATAATTAGACATTTAATAGCGCTTTTTTACGCACAATACGTTTAGTGTGTCGCTGGTCGCACTCCCTAGAAATAACGTAACATTACGCTAATATTCCAGGAAGGGGTAGGCAGAGTAATACACCCACATTTTAACCAGGTTTGTTTGAGTCCCATGCTATAAAGAGATATTTGAGAATTTCCAAATTGAAAAACCCAATAGCACTTTGCCCAACCTGGGCATCAAACCCTGGACTCCATGCTCAGCAGTCACTCCTAAAATAGCAGGTCCTATACGTAACAAAGAGGTTAAAATTATTTTAACTTATCGATGGATCGCTTTCAGATATGCTTTATAATTGTTATCATAACAGAGTTTTTAATGTCTTAATTATCATTATGTGTAGTAATGATAACAAATAAAACTATATTACTCATCATCATCTGCCTAGCCTTTTCCCAACTATGTTGGGGTCGGTTTCCAGTCTAACCGGATGCAGCTGAATACCAGTATTTTACATGGAGCGACTGCCTATCTGACCTCCACAACCCAGTTACTGGGTAATACGATACCCCTTGGTAAGACTGGTTGACAGGCTTTCGGGCTTCTGACTACCCGTAACGACTGTCAAAGATCCACAAATGGCAGCAACTATATTACTATAGTAAAAAAAAAAACTACTTATAGTTTTAAAATATAAATTATTTTTGAAGATTTTAAGTGTTTTTTGAACCAATTTACAGAAATAAATATCATTCATTTATATTGATATATTTCGATGATTTCCGTGATTCGAACTACCTACTGTTTGATATGTTTGTATAGTAAAAACTCAATAGGTCTGTGTTGCCATACACCCAACTACCTACTGTCAATTTTTTTACGGAAAATACGCTCATGCTCAATATAGGTATATTAAAGTGAGCAGAGCACTGTCAGGCTTTCTTAATGATAAATTGACAAATTGACATATATTATTTCAAATAATACAAACATTAAACATAGAATGATTGATAATATCATACTAACTACATTATTATTATATTTTTTACATTAAAACTGGTGTTTTTTGGCAAACAAATACGACAGCTGTAACATAATATTATGATTTGACAAATTGGTTGTTAAATAGTCCCTATGATTTATGAGTCACTATCGCTTGTAAATAAATATGTGATCACTCACAGTCTCAAAGAAATGTAAGGCCCTTTATACACAGCACGGTTTCTTAACGGTACGGCGTTTTCTTTCTATACGGCGCGGTTCATACACCGCCGCCGCGTATGAACCGCGCCGTATAAAAAAAACGTGTCGTGTAGTTTTTCACGACAAGAAAAACGTGTGCGTAAAAAAGGCCCCGTTCAAAAGGGTATAAGTAATGCATTTTACTGTTTTTTTTAATGATTTTTTTTTATTGAAGCCATTACTTTAGAATGGTATCATACATATTAAAATGTATTTGCCTAAAATGCATGCAATCGGTATACAAGTTGTGTTTGCAAGTTTACCACTTCAAAATACGTTTTTAGTTTTATTTACTACTAGTGACGACCTCTTGATTCGGACGGGTGCAATCTATTAATCGGGCAACATGTCAAAACATCGAAATATCTACATACACATACCTAAAAATTCCGAATTAAATTCCTGGTGAAAACCGCATACAATCAATTGTTCAGAAGAACTAAGCGGTCAAATAGAGACGAAAAGCGACTTTGTTTTATCACAATCAGCATAGAATGTTCCCACTGCTGGGACACACGCCTTCTCTTGGTGAGAAAGAGTGGCCGCAATCCACCACGCGGGCCCAATGCGGGTTGGTACTGATTCATAAAGGTAGTGAACTTTACGGTGATATATACTCGTAACAAGTTTATTTCTAAAAACACCAGAAACGCTTAATACCTACCAACAGAAAACGGACGAATACGACGAATATACAATATATGGACGAAGCTAAATAGGCTGTGGTGATCCCTTATCACCGCTTTAATCTGCGAAAACCTCACTAATTATAAATCACTTAAACCATTCATCCATTTCCATCATTTAATCAATTATACCTCATTTAGGAAGGAATAATGGAGTCTGCTTCTATTTATGTTATTGGGCAATTAAAGGTAAAGCTATTCGCATCTGTAGTTATCTCACGTATTATTGTAGGCACGTTATTTGTTACCGTAATGACCTACGAAAAGTATCGTTGAACTAAGTACCCTCCACATCAAGCTATATTTTTCCAGTTTTAGCCAGTTAGCTGACCTCGTATTGTATAGGGTTTTCGTACAATCAGAAGTCAATATTCCTAGACAGTTATGAATGCAGTTATCTTAATAGACTAATCTAATGAAATAACTATATGTTTATATATTTTTTTGATTTGCACAACTGGTGCTCTCTAAAACTATCTAACTCATTGTAAATACAACGGTCCAATCAAATAACTTTTTTTATTACTCAATCGTCACAATTGTAACAATGTTATGAGTATTAATCGTTGTAGGTATTTATAAATAAGTAACCAGTTGTGTAAATCAAAGAAAATATAAACTTATAATTATTTCACTAGATCGTGCACATATCATAGTTATATTCTTAGTAAGACAGTTATGAACCGCTTTCATACGGTATATATCTATGTGCCTAGGGATATAACTAAGTATATTGCGGCTTTAACTATCTTACTGCGACATATAGTTTGATCGTACATTCGAACGAACGCATTCTCTCGCCGGCCGCACTATACTTACGTAAACAATTTGTACTTAACTAATATTGAGTGTGCTGCTTTTCTTTATTACTTTCAAGAAGTGCCACTAAACGTCAGACAATGGAAACGAAATAACTTAGTAAATACCCGAGATATAAATAGAAAATCACGTTATCCATTGCTGAAAAAAATACTTCATGAGAAGTGACGTAACTGGAGTTGATCGAATTGTGCGATGGCATTTTGAAGATGGATTTGAATAGATCGATCATATTTCATTTAAATAGAGACATACTTGGATCACCTTGGTAGCTTTGTTTTCGACATGGTAGGGACAAAAACAAAAGGTGCGTACATCTCGGAAAAAAATTGGACTTCAAAGGGTTTTAATTTTTAGCCGTTAGGTAGGTACTCCTTAAAACATCAGCCAGTGAGTCCCGTCAAAATTAGTCTAGCTGTTTCGGAGATTAGCCAGAACAAGAGACGGACGGACAGCCAGACAGACAGACAGTCAAAAATAAAAAATAAAATTTTTATAAGTATCGTATAAACTTTTCATTTCATTTAGTAAAATGCATTGTAAAAAGATGTTTTTTGACATTACAAACCGACGCGACGCTTCAATTTTATTTATTTGTATAGATATTTGTTGAAACATGTTTTTTGCC
Organism: Gortyna flavago; assembly: GCA_963669345.1. Classification (NCBI taxonomy): domain Eukaryota; kingdom Metazoa; phylum Arthropoda; class Insecta; order Lepidoptera; family Noctuidae; genus Gortyna; species Gortyna flavago. The sequence continues at coordinate 5,404,931 of OY770139.1, forward strand.
GTTGCAGAATCCTATTTGATCTTTGTTGAATCGTATTTAAGCTGATCATATCACTACATGACTGGCTCACCACCACACCAGAGGGGCAATTCTCGTAATTTTAAGAACGTTCACAGTCTGATTTTGAGACTGAAATCTGTCAAAAATACCTCTAATTTCCATACATTTTGACAAGTGTTTGACATTTGTTTGTCGCTGAGATGAGACTGCGACTAGATTTTGAACGTTTTAAATTACGAGAATTGGCCTTCTGGCGTCTTGTACAGACACGCTTTAGGTACTTTCAACTGTTTCCTGTCATTTGGTGATTGACAGTTGACATTCGTGACAGCTCCTTCACTGATGTACGAAACATTTATGTATTAAATAGATACACTACAGCCGGGAATCGGAAAATGTGGCAGAAGTAAAATCGGGGAAATATTTTTGCCGCGCATTAACAGGCCGTAAAAGAAAAAATAAACTAAATAGAAGTTTCGTACTTAATCTATTTACCTGTATGGAATTTCGGATATAGAACACTTTTAACCAGGGCAATAACATAGGTATCTGCAAAAAATAGATTGTGTTAGTGGTTAGTGCAGGGCTTTTATTTTTAGCGCAATCGGTCCGTTGACATAGATCCGTTGTTTTATTTAAATATAATTTTTTATATTTAACGGTTCTAAATGGAAGCTATGCAGGAGACATATCTTGAAATCGTATTATGAAATCGTTTATTGTATCGTAAGCTGATACGTAGGTTTACTTTAAGCTCTATATAATATTATTGTACTCTGTGCTTTAGCTTTGGATTCTTAGGAATGCGGTTCTGTCATATCATGTTATAACGAATGTCATGAAAATCTGTCATTTACACCAGTATTTGACATTAACATGTCAACAAACGCTCTGTAAATGGACAACTGGTGGCCTGTACGCACGAGCGTATTTTTATCGTGCACTGGATTTTCAACTGTCGGTATTGAGCCGAGAATTGAGAATCCAACAGAGCGCATCTCAGCGCATCTAAAATACACTGATGGATTTTCAACTCTCGGCGCTAAGCAGAGCGATAAAAATACAGCGCGCGTAAAAAAATCACCGCAATAAAAATACGCCCGCGCGCACCTGGGTTTAGTGTGTGACCGTTCACCGCTTTCTTAGGAAGCTTTAGGTATTTTATTATTTAACCTTATTTTAACAATTTTCAAACAATGGACTTGGGTTCTAAATGCTCAGGCTCAAAGTAAACTTTTCATCTAGAGTTAAAAGTAAAAATCCATAACAATGTAACCGAGGAACTGTTTTCAGGAAATAAAGATGTTGACAATTAATCTCCAAAGTTTACACAGTGGCGTTGAAAAATACGAGTAGGTCTATAAAATATTTTTAGCTCAAAATATGCCAACACTAACACATGAATAGCGCACAATTACATAAAAAAATTATGTAATGTTAATTTGGGTGCTTGCCAAGCGCCAAGCATTTTATAATATAACTGCCGGGTTAATAATCAGTTTTTTTACCTATGTACGAGCTAGTATAGACTCTCTTGGAGTTTCTTCTCCGTTTTTCTCCCTAACGATCTACGTTTTGGAATGGCCAAATCAACAATCAATCCACTCAGCCTATCGCAGTCCACTGCTAGACATAGGCCTCCTCCAGACTGCGCCACAACACCCTGTCCTCCGCCTTCCGTATCCAGTCTACTCCAGCCATCTTCTTTAGCTCGTCCGTCCATCTAGCTGGGGGGCGTCCCACATTATGCTTGCCGATACGCGGTCTCCACTCCAGGACTCGTCTGCTCCATCGGCCATCGGTCCTTCGACAGACATAGCCAACCCACTGCCACTTCAGTTTGCTTACTCTGCAAGTTAAGTCGGTAACTAGCTTCAACATTCTGACTAAGCCCAGGTTTGCACGAGCGATTATTTCCCGCGTCGATGTTTTTTCTCGCACTGGATTTTCAACGCACTGCTTAGCGCTGAGAGTTGAAAAGCCAACAGTGTGTTTCTTTTGACGTGCTGTGATACGCTCTGTTGGATTCGCAATGCTCGGCTCAACACCGAGAGTTGAAAATCCAGTGCGCGATAAAATCCCGCCGTCCGTGCGTACATGGGCTAAACGGCCGATTCTTTTAGGAATTCAAAAATGCCTGTAAATTGTTTAATTAAAATAAATGCTTTGATTTGGGGAATCCACCCACTTCCTAAAGTATTTTACTTAAATAATGAGAGATGTTCGAAATGTTTTAGGTTCGATCAGGTCGAAACGATTCACAAGATTCGGCAAAGGAAAATGTTTCTTGTATTACACACTTAAGATGCTTTTTAACTCTTCTCTCAAGTTACAACTTCTTACACTATGCACTATAGTTGTCGCGTTTTACTATGGCAATATCGGTCATTGCCCTTTCCCTAATATATCTCTCCGTAGGAACCCGAACAATAAACTATGTATGGTTTTTCGTTATGGGAACATGTTGAAGATCACGATAGATATGATGATCGAGCTTTATTCCAGTTTTTGAAAGCAAAATTCTGGAAAATGTAGGTGGGACACTGACTGCTCTTGCCATGCTAAAACGCGATAACAATAGTGTATAGTGTAGATGTAAGTCGAACCTCGTTAAGTGGGGATGCCTCGACGAAACAGTAGCAGGGTGTGGCTCCACCTCGTATACTGCCCTTTGTGCCCCAAAACATGCAGCCAAAGTGACCTCTGCGCTGCCACCGACAACACAGTGGAAGTGGAGAATTTTTGGACCAAAAAAAATTAAATAATTGTCCTGCCAGCGACACAAAGAAGAAGAAGCGTGTAGTGTAAGAAGTTGTAACTGCATGAGCAAGAGTTGAAAAGTATCGTAAGTGAGCACAAGATACATTCTTCTTCCCGCTGCACTTTATTCAGATACAATCAGAATTGCTTTAATAAAACTACGAGTAAATAAAACTATGACAACCTCGGAGTAATTGAGTAATACACGAACAGTAGCAACGGCTTCCATTTTGACAGTTCAACAACATACATTGCGTTATTTACATTGTTGAGCAGACAAATTTTTCGAACATATGCAGCAATATCCTTCAAAATGATTCAGATTCTGATTGATAGTGTGTTACGTAATTAGGATGCTGTTCCTATCCTTATAATAAACATTCCTCAGTCACAACCACACAAAAATGTCGGTGAAATAATAAACGCACTTTTATATCACTTGCTTCCATTCTAGGAACATGAAATTACGAACAACCCAGTGGCATATTCGCATAAAGCTAAGGAATTTACATTGGAGTGTCTTTTGTACTTTTTATTAGTTTGCCGTCAACGGAACGTTTATTGGGCAGTTACCAAGATTCAATAAGGAATATTGGCTCTATTTTATTAACGGCATTTTTTGCTGTCTATAATTCAGCGTCTTGAGACTTCGGGTTCGATGTTACGTAAGTGGATAATCGTTTTCATTTGCATTCTTTTTCAAGGGATTTTTGTAATGGTTAAAAAGGTTTTTGTTTATTTGAAAATTCAGATTTTGTTTTGCTTGAGGTTGATATAATATATATATTGACTTGGGTATAATTTGAAACCATAAAAACAATCGAATCTTCCTGTGCGCCTTTCCGATACGACTAATAATGCCTACGTTTGGCAGAAGTGATAATTATGGGCATATTATTTAAATCATTTGCTAATTTATTGAGACACAGAACATGGATACGCATCGGCGGCCTGTGGTAGCAGCGGCATTGTCAACACTTTTCATACAAACAATCGTGTCAAGTACATGGTCACCGTTTCCTCGTACTACGACACTATAGGATATGATTACGTACAGAAACTGATGGTTTTGGAGGCGATCCATGACAGAAGTTGTGTGCCACGAATTTTAGCAGTACTTACAGCCGTCTCCAGACGCTGTCTGTCTGTTTGTGCTCTGTGGGCCTGATAGAATTTATTATAGGTAGGTACTTACCTATAATAAATTCTATCCAGTGCATCTACTCCAATTTTTATGGATAGTATTAGATTTCTGCACAAAAAGGATGCCAACGGGACCCTATTACGAAGGCGCCTCTGTCGTCTGTCTGTCACAGGGCTGTATCTTTTGAACTGTACCTAATAGGTAGACACTTTCAGTGTGTATGGCCGCTATAAAAAAAAGTTAACAATAAAAGAGGATCCCCTTACAAGAAACGTGTTTTTTTGGGTTATTTGCTCGAACTTAGATAATAATTGTACCGAACCCTTCGTATGCGAGTCCAACTCACACTTGGCCGATTTTTTTCTTTTCAATTGGTTTTGGACATGGTGTACGGCAATCAGCCAAAAGAGGTTTGGCCTTGGTGCCAAAAAACTATGGCAACGCAAGTGCTATCTGCAATTAAATCTCTATGCACTTAATAGTATTTTCTTCGGAATACGCCTAGTAAAAAGGCTTTTTGCTTCATGAACTAAGCAAAATAAATCTATGGGAACATTGGTGTAAATAAAAAAATTCATGAGTGGAAATTGAAACATAAAAATGTTAAATTAGGATTATCACCACGTAAACTATTGTAATATGCCCGCGCGTTTTTTACATACACATTCAATAAAAACGCGCTTCCTTCCGGAGAATTTGGCGCCGTTTACCGTGCATCAGACAAGAATCTCCGATAGAATAATTATAGTATTTGAAACATCGCTGCCTGTCTCACTAGAGGTGCACCTGTTACAATAAGTTGTCAGTAAACGATTCCTCGAATTACTCGTTTGAGTTTTTTCAGATTGTTGAATGAGTGACGGGAAAAATAGACGGATGGACGGAAATGTTTGCAGCTGTTACTTATATCTGAAATGGAATCTTTATGCAAATATGTCGGTCGTTATGAGAGTCATGATAATAATATTATTCAGCTTTTTCTTCGCTTTTCTATTGAATATTGAACCTTGTGGCGTCTTCTTTTAAAGTTTTATAAGTTCAGATGGTTTACAAGTATAGACTTGTAAGTAATTGCCTGCTGGACCTGCTGATCCCTATATCAAGCTAGCCATTTGGATCGGGGATTGTTACCGTAAGACTCAGCCCTTAGCATCTACTAGTCTAAAGAACTGTACTTTATATCCATTCTTACTGAGAAACAAACCTTGGAGGCTTTTATGTTTGAAAACTATTGTATATAATCAAGTTCTTCTAACTTAACATATAGCTGTGCTGCTGGGTAGTTTGGCGAACAGTTTGGGGGACTGTCTTATGTAATTTTGATCTTCAAAAAGTGCTGATTTTCAGCCTAATTTGAATAAATGACTTGTTTTTAATTCATTTACTAATGACGTCGTCGAGGTGACTGTCCCTTACACCCTTATATATAACAAACGATATTATAAATTATCCGTCCCAATAAAAGTCCAACTTATTTCCTAGTTAGCAGCAAATAAGTTCAACTAACGAGGCAACAGAGAGAGCAGTCCGCGGTGGAAGCAATATATTATACTACCATTATGTTTGTTCTTTGTATCTCTGGGGGAAGTTTGTTACTATGCAACTTTACGAGTATGTAATACTACTTTTAGTTTATAAGCTTGTAATTAAAACCTACAAAGCTGGGAACTATGCTCATGCATGGAGTTCGGAACAACGGCAATATTGGCTATTGAAAAGTACTAGTTTAGTACTTTCACAGTGTAATATGGAAGCAGACAGTGTTCGCCTCGCTGTTCTAGTGATCGCAAGCGGTACTACGTCCAGCGTTAAGGTCCTGGAATGGATTCCCGGGTCGGGTAAAGTGTTATTGTTTTTTTTGTCTGACTGTCCCGTTGGTCTCGTGGTTGCAAGCGCGACTGCTGAGCGTGGGGTCCTGGGATCGATTTCCAGGTCGGATAAAGTGCTATAGCGTTTACCATTAGGAGTTTCTTAATAACAGTCCGGAGTTTGGAAGTTGGAGGTTTAATACCCTGTGCCTCGGAAAGCACGTAAAGCCGTTGATCCTGCGCCTGATCTCTCCCAGGTCGTGTCGGATTGCCGTCCCATCGGAATATGAGAGTAAAGGAACAGAGAGTGCAACTGTGTCTGCGCACACACTGGTGCACTATAATATCTCCTGCGTACCTTTCTAGTCTTCGTTGAGATTGGCCACCGTGACCGAAATCAGTCGGGAGGCTATTATTATTATTGGGTTTATCCATTTGGAATTTCTCAGTAGCTGCCCAGAGTCTGTATTTGCGCCCGGTTGCTGGCAATAGGCTCGCCCCCTATTACTTGGGACTTAAACATAACTGGCGAAATGTGGGTGTAAATATTAGGTAAAGCTGGTGGTAATGTTAATAGTAATGTAAATGGTAAAGGTGTATAATGTTGTTGTTGTTCTGTTGTGGATTATCATTGGACAAATGATGGAATGGTCATTTACCTTGCAATATTCAAGGAGCACTTCGGTTGCTTATCTTCTGTGATCTATGTTCAACCAGGTCTAGTCTTAGCCTTGATCTCAGCCGTCGGGCAAGCAGCCAGCTAATAGGCTGTGGAGACACATGCGTAATCGATACGCGTAGACAAGCAGTCTGGCTGTAGGCTCTGAGAACAACTATGGCGGACCGAACTGTACCATTGGTGATGGCGAGAGTTTACAGAAGTATTTAACGAGAGTAGGTCACATTTTTTGTTATAAAAAGTGCGTTTTTAATATAATAATTGCGTGGCTAATAAAAATTGTGCCTGTGATCTATCTACGAAATTATGAAAGCTTCAATCCGTTTTGGCTCTTCGTTAACGGTATAGAAGTACGAGGAACAGGGTGTAAAGTTCACTCATCCTCCATAGAAAAGGGAGGGTCCTCTGACCAGACGGGTGTTGTGTCTGATGGGCAACTGCCCGACCATTCATGTCGGGACGTGTATATTTATGATAGTTGTGCGGTAAACTCTGCTTGTGCGATGCAGGAATTCGCGTGACGTCAGTGCGATGCTTAGTTCGCATGCGGTGATGTAGATGCCTCCATAACGGCTATTAATCCGAAAATATTCAGTGATTTTTTTTATAAAACTGGGTTACACTACACTTTAATCCTACTAATAACTCTGCACATAGACCAAAGGAATGGGTCTGACCTGACATAGTTATGACTATTAGCAGAATATCTGAATTCTGACATAATGGTGGCGACTCATAGTAATTTATTGAAGTAATAAGCGCAATATACTGGGCGGTAATATTTCGTGTGACCGCACATCGCGTGGTATGATTCATGTTGCTGTAATCGCCTAGGGTGCAATCCGTATCGATTTGTATGACCAAATCGATGTCTCGTTTTGTGAACATTATGTATAGGTAGGTACAGTTTTTACCCGACTACGGCAAAGGAAAAAGGGGATTTAAAAAATCGGTTTGGATGTCTTGTTTATACCATTTTAGTTGTCATTTTTTTCGTCGTTCGGTTTTAGTGTTTTTGCCAAAATAAATTTATTTTATTTATTTACATAATTCGCCTCTTGTAACTATCTTTACAAATCTCAGACCTAATACGACAGTGTGGTTATAAATTATTATTAATATTATTTTTATCACTTATACCATAAACCTAGAAAATGATTGAAATGATTGATGACATGATTAAATGTTTTTGTATGCATGAATGTAACGTTTTACATAACCCAGATTCCGATCATTGGTTTTTTCAAATGTTTTTCATCATTCAAATTATAATTGACTGTCGCAAGCCGTATAAATAGTTTGACGTCAACTAGGTGTTCACCAATTCGGTTCATCATACGCTTCTTGACAGACTACTAATATAATAATATTAGTGTTGGTGTCCGTACATAAACTGAATTTGCGACAGCTGGTGAGTCTAATATAGACAATGAATGTTATAACAAAATGTGAATAGAACAAACTACATAGCTAATAGGTATTTGGACGTCACCCAAGTGACACATAATCAGCCTATTATATTCCCACTGCTGGGAAACAGGGCTCCTCCCTGTGAGAGGGAGTGGGCCGTAATCCACCACACGGGCCCAGTGCGGGTTGGTGGATGTCAGATGTCTTGAAATTTTCGGTTACAGGTTACGCCGGCGGCGCCTGTTTGCTCACAATGTTTTCCTTTACAGTTTTGCAGTGATGATGAAATAAATTACACAAAGTAACTTGGGTTCGAACCCACGACCGATATCTACCACTGAGCCATTAGGACCTAAGTGACTAACGTCTGATATTTGAATGAAATACCACGATTATAGCGTAAAGTAGGTTTAGAAAGAAAAATAGAAACAATTTCATGGTTGGGGACATCGTGACCATAGAGATTATTTCTTATTTGAAGGGATATACATTTTATTCTCTGTCCTGTTCGTTGCCGGGATGAAATTTGGCAACTGAGCAAGTACTAGCTAGAATTGAATCATATATTTACGTGTGAATAATATTTTGTGGAAGGAAGCCGGAATTTGGCATTCAACGCTTTATGTTGTTGCGAAAAATGCACTTTATATATAATAAGATTCAACTGGGTTCTCAGATTGGAAAGAGTGAGGAAATAACTAAGAAATATAATTCACTAGTGGCGCCTCGCGGTTTCACTCGCATAGGTGTCGAGTGTCGATCCTGCAAGAATATCGATATAAAAAGTATCCCATGTGTTATTTTGATGTATTCTACTAATATTATAAATGCAAAAGTTTGTGAGGATGGATGATTGGTGGATGTTTGTTATTCTATCACGCAAAAACTACTGAACGGATTTTTATGAAACTTTACAGTACGTATAACCTAATATAGCTTTTACATCAGAATAACACATCGGATACTTTTTTTTCCATCCTTCCATCCTCACAAACTTTCGCACTTATAAAATTAGTAGAAAGTAGGATAGCCTAAATCTAATCTGCCTAGCCTTTTTCTAACTACGTTGGGGTCGGCTCCCAGTTACATGGAGCGACTGAACTCCACAACCCAGTTACTGGTATGACTGGTTGTCAGACTTTTGGGCTTCTGACTACTCGTAACGACTGTCAAAGATCTACGAATAAAGGGTAAGTACCGACTGATGCTTGATCGACCCGTGCGGCTGTTATCACGAGGAATTGATTGCCACGGGTATTTAACAGTGCATAAAACAACATCAAATTAAAGTCTTTTCATATCGATAATAAGTCAGTCACTGAAAGACTAGCTAAGTAGGTAGGTATTGAAGTAATTTCGCGCCTCACTAAACTTTGCAACTCCGAGTAATGTTAAAGCACAATGGAAGAATTGTTTTTTATCGATACCGCTTTTCGAGCAAAATTTTACAGCTCCCGGAGTCCGGACATAAAAATGACACACGACCTTTATGACAGAGACGATGATCTAAGAAATTGAATTTTTCTTAAACTTGAAATGCCATTAGGGTACCCTAATAATGCAATGTGAGAGCAGTGTTGGCCCAGTGGTATCGGCCCGGATTTACTAGTTGTAGGTCGTGAGTAGAGATGTTATGGAAGTCGTTTTACCGGAACCGGAACCGGAATCGGAGGTTTTAAATTTGATTGATCGGAATCGAATCATATTTCTTCTACTTTCTTCTAACATCCACAATAAAACAATAAACTAAAAAAAAATAAAAAATAAACAAACATTACCCTGACGACAAGTTAAAACTTGTATATAGGTGCTCTAGTCACGTGTATCGCTGCGTTTCGAACTTCCGCATAACTTCGATTCAAAATTATCGGAACCGGAATCGGAAGTGTAAAATTAATCGGAAGTTCCGACCGCCGGAACCGAAGCTCCGTAACATCCCTGGTCGTGAGTTCTAAACCCAGGCAGGCACTTCACTTTGTCTATTTAATTTTATCACCACTGCTCTGAAAACGGCGAATAAAAACATCGTGAGCAAACCGGTTTGTCCTAGAACCAAAAAATCAAGACATGTGACATCCGCCAGCCCGCACTGGGCCGGAGTGGTGAATTACGGGCCACTCCCTCTCACCGACAGGAGGCCTGTGTTCCAGATGTGGAAACGCCATATGCTGATTATACTATATCTACTGATACTACCATAGTTAAGAAGAAAGAAAAATAGGTTTATTTGTCACAGAAACAAGTGAATACAAAAAGATAATTTATCTAAATAAAATAGATCAACGAGCACAGAACAGAAATAGTCGCTGCACGTCGTGACTGTGACAAGAAGGCTTTCACTAAGCATGATGCTGAGCTATGATGGGGAACCACCCTTAGGTAGCGTTGATTTAGGATTTTAACTTGTATAATGAAATGTCATTACCTATACTTTTAATGTTGTTATGGATGCACACCATTATAATTCATTCAAAATAACGGCTCACAGGAGATCCAAAGTATTACTAATCGCCTCCATTACACTCGAAATTACCTCCGTTTGTCCTCACTCCTGAATTTCAGCGAAAACTCTCAAGAGTAGCTCACCAGTTAGTTTCTATTAAACTATTTAGTGTAATTTTAACTTTGATCTCCGTTACCAGCTGTGCACAGGGCCGGATCACCGTCTGCTTGGTAAACTTTAAAAAAGAAATTCATGGAGAGCTATCACCTGTTTGGATTGAAGGACAACCGCCATTTGTTACGGATTAAACCTGTCATTATTTAATTTTGTGTTAATTATTTCGATATGAAAAATATTTGAAGCATTTTTGTTAAATTTTGTAAGATTAATTTGTTTTTTATAATAAACGTAGAAATAGTTAAAAAAAACCAGCGAATGTAAAGAGGGTAATTATAAAAATATTTACGACCGGTTTATTCATTCTATGGATAGGTACCTATTAATATTTTTATGACATTTCACGTCCTGTCTGTCTGTCTGTTCGGTTTTAAGGGCAAAAGTTTATAGTTTCATATTCAGACTGCAGGCAGGTGGAGTTAGCGATTTTAAAGGCAAAAATAGCTTTTACTAGATACTTATCGACTTGGAACTACTGCTTCGTTGGTCTCAAGCGCTACTGCTCAAGTGCGAGGTCCTGGGTTCGATTTCCAGGTCGGGCAAATTGGTATTGAGTTTTTCCATTAGGCATTTATCAGTAGCAGCCAGGATTTGTGCCCGGTTGATGGCAATAGCGTGGCCCCCTACTTTACTTGCGAAATGTGGGTGTACCTAATAGGTATATACATAAGTAGGTACACCTCTGCCTAATCCTTCTGAGAAATACAGGCGTGATGTTATGTCAAGTTGTTATCGACTCTGAAATGTAAATGGGAGTAGACCAAATGCGGCCCTGACAGCAATTTTATGAGATAGTGGAAAGTTAGTTCAAGTGAAATGACTTTAGTTGGCTATTTGTCGCCTCCCTGAACAAAATGGCGGAGAACAAATATTTTCGCTAAATTAAAGTTTATTATGATTGTTTTTTTTGAAGAAGTTGAGTTTTTCTTGTTTTATAGAACTTTTAATAGTTGTTTATTCGGTCTAGCTCTAGATCTAGTCTATGTGAGAACAGAAAACCTTATATGTACTAAAAAGCGGTCAGGATGGGTATGTTGGTACCTCATACGTTTTTCATATACCTAAGTCATCATCATCATTCTCCTGCCCTTATCCCAATTTATTTGGGGTCGGCGCAACATGTCTTTTTCTTCCATACTTCTCTATTAGTCGTCATCACGGTAGTCACCCCCTTTCTAGCCATATCATCGTTCACACAGTCCATCCATCGTTTCTCATATACCTAAGTAACGTATGTTTATGCCATATATGAGATTAAATGTAAAGGACATAATCAAAGTAAACAAAAAATATATGCAGCATAAATAGGTACACAAAGCATATAAATACCGTATATATATATAAAGCGATATTGTAAGGACTTCCGAAATGTAATAAGAAATGTATTTAAAAATAATAAATCTTTTAGTCGTTATTTATTTAATACTTATAATGTATACCTAACGCTCATGTCCATTTTTACCATGGATTAACAGGCTTAGGACTGAAAACCAGCGATTCGATAACTGTTTGTCTCTTTAAACGAATGTCCAAAATATTGTTGGAAAAATAAGATATTTGGTACTTTCAAACCCAAATTGCAGCCAGGGGGTTAATTGTAGATCTATGTTGTAATAGTTAAAACATATTCGGAATGTTATATTCAATTAAAAGATAGTAGGATAGGTAGTTTTTAAATGTTATGCTTACAAAAAAAGACTTGTTATAAAAATAATATTTTTGGAAATTTCAATCTCAAATAGCAGCCGGGGGGTTAATTGTATTTCCACACTTTGTTTTTTAGGTAAGTATAATGGTTGACACTTGAATGTTGTCCTTTGCTGTCAAAATTATGGTAATAGGCTACACGAGTATGTCCCTGCCAACAACCTGCCTACTGTATAAGACAAAAATATTCAACCTACTTTCATATAAAATCGAATTTATCGAATCAAATCCAAACCGCAGACGGCGGGGGCTGGGTTATTATATAATAATATGAAGTAGGCAATTGGGTACGTTGTTTTTCTTTTTCCGCAAACATTGGTACTGTCAGAATCATATTCTATGCGTTTATTCGAGTTAATAGGGTATGTTCGGGGTAGATGGCCCTTTGGTAAAGTATTTTTGGGAAACTATGGTGATTTAAACAACTATTTTGATCGTAAACATCGATTTAAGTAAGTAAGTAGGTAAATTTATTTTTGTTGTCATCATACAATCAGTCCCTTATTCAACCAAAATATAACTAATTAGCAATAAAAAAAACCGACCATCTGTCCTGGAATGCCCGGGAGTGACTTAACTCGGATATTGTGTTATGAAAAGAAAGTGGATTTTGCTAACTAGCTAACTTTCTTTTTTTTCTCAAAAATATCAAGTCCACACTAGTTGCTGGCTGCGAGGCGAGTAGAATTACATTGAAATTAATGCCTTTAGTTGGTTAGCAGACGATTTTTTTTCGATTGACCATCGCTCCCGTTCGGTTATCTCTCCCGGACTTACTCATATCTCAAAAATAATACTTTATGAAGTGAAGAGAAATAATTAGCTATTGTGTACCTTATCCACATGCGAAAAAAAAAACAAAAATAACAAACATCATCGGCAAGCAAAACAGTTGTTCCATACATTTTTACCGCGTAGGTATTGCAAAATTTTATCTATGAAACAGCAATTTTTTTTGATAGCCTTCCAATTTATAAGTTTCGTATCTAGAATCGTGTAAGCCGACCCCAACATAGTTGGGAAAAGGCTAGGCAGATGATGATGATCTAGAATCGTGTGCAGAATTCATGCTTACATTTTGCGCGTTGCTATCCCTACCAGCCTGTATAGAGTCGGTCCAGAATTTGGCTACGAGTCTGGCACCTTCAGTAGCGTCCATCAGTCCCTGTAACGTGCAGGCAACAGGACACACTGGACACGACCTGTCGACTGCCGACCTTATGATATTTCTGAAAACAAACAAGTTTTAATAATTTAGTATTATCTACATAATTCAATTACTTGTCCTGAAACTTCTCAGGACCCTGGGGTCCCGGACCTTTGGAAAGTGTACGAGAGGCCGACGCCAACTCGCAGAGGACAATTAGACGTTTTTAATTAAATGAGACACCAGTCGACGATTATCCCTGTTCGCACTATATGCAAGTGCGCCTAAGGACAACCCCCAGTTGGTGTAAGACTAAAAATTACTTGTTTATTATGAAACCTGATAAAGTAAAATTATCAAGTAAATAATAATAATAATAATCTCTTTAATTCAGAATAAATCCATACAATTACAACAAGTACCAAGATGTTAGTAACATAAAAACTAAGTTAGTAGACATTACCAATATTTACAGGAGCATGCAGCTGACTCAAGTACCAAATGAAAGGACAATCCAGTTTGTTGGCAATGACAATCAGGAGACTGTTGTTACTGGCACGCACCCTGTGCAACAAGGACGCTGCTCGCTTGCGCCTGATTGCAGCGAAGCTGTCAATCCGGGCGTCCACAAACATCCCTGAGGCACTACAGAAGCGTGTCAGCCCCAACAGCATCCTGAATGCATTATTATACTGGACACGAAGATCATTAACGGCCTATAGAGTGAAGCTAGACCAAAGGCTACACGTGTAAAATACCTGACAGTATGCTTTGAAAAGAGTTCTTTTAACTGAACATGTGCAGCGTGAGAACCTTCGGATCAACATATTACACCTCACCGCCAATGCTCTTCGCTCCCGACCACATCTAGATTGTCCTTCAAATCTTCCGTAACAATATGCCCTAGATATTTAAACTGACGAACACGGTTTAAGATACAACCACTCAAAAAGACAGCTGGGTAGCTCTCAGTGACCTTGTTAGCCGCCTTAAAGATCAACAACTCACTGTTCACCGAATTGTATGTCAAACCGTGCTCCTCAGCATAACACTCACAGACTCTAATTAAATTCCTAAGGCCAACCATTGACGGGCTCAGCAGCTCAGGGCTAATATGTATATTGGTTAATTTGTGAACGCTCCCGTGATGGCTATCATATAATAAAATTTAATGCTTCAATGCGCTGTCAGTGAAATTGATTAAACTGTTTCACAGTTATTGCCAGCCAATTTATGGCGGGAAATGTAAATAATTTAATTGTGATCATATTTTAGTGAACTGAGCACCAGAAGGCTAATTCTCGTAATATAAAACGTTCCAAATCTAGTCGCAGTCTCATCTCGGTGACAAACAAATGGCAAAAACTTATAAAAAGAAAATTAGGGAAATGAGAGGTGTTTTTGACAGATTGACACTGAGATAAGACTGTAAACGTTCTTAAAATTACGAGAATTGCCCTTCTGGCCTATAACTAATCTGTGATTATTACATGTAAGGTTAGGTGTGGAGTGTTGGAAGACATTCATTACTTATTGATGGACTGTGTTCGATGAGTCTCATAGAAGTGACCTGTTTGGGGTCTTGCGTTTGAACCGACTTGGTTTGGGCACATTCCATAGAATTCTGTCTTGAGCAAATGGTGTTGATGCGAAGAATCTATTCAGGTTCACGGCCCAAATGTAATCCGGAGCCTTAGTCCGTACCAGTAGTCCCTAATTAAATAAAGAATAAAAAAAAAAGAGGTTAGGCTACGGTTTTCATAAGAGCAGTGACGGCCCGCCACATAACGGTCGCATTGATGGTTGTCGTGAAAATTATAGCAGCGGGGTTTGATTTTACGATGTCAAAAAATGCTCTCTAGGAAAAGACACCAACTTACTTTCATATATTAACGTTTCAGTGACGTCATTTGCCAGTAAATTGCGGTCGTAATATGGTGGTAGAAATTTGTAGCTTAAGCCTACATAACCTAAATAAATATTTTTAGTAGTTGGTAGGTTTGCTACATTGATTCTTAACTCTTGGAAAAAGTATCTCTAAGTCTGACATTCATTGCTACGAAAATTTATACAAAAAGTTTTACTTAGGGCTGATTTTTCCAACGCCAGATACTTTTATCAGAGGAGTACTTAATTTTGAATTTTTGACAGTTTTTCCATACAAAATCTGTCAGACGTCAACTTTGTTTCACGAATAAAAATTATTTGTAAATTGAAATATCAGCCCTTATAAAAAAAGGTTGAATTCCAGTTATTTGCTTATTATAAACCTATAATTTAATTCAGAATCTCAGATAATTATTAAGTTTTGGAACAATGACTCTACAACAATCTATGTCAAACAAAACAATGTTCAAATATCATTGCATCCAAAATGTATTTTGGACCTTTTGGACAATAAAAAATCAACTTTAAAATAAATAACCCTAAAGTAGAAAGTTGATTTGTAAGTGGCAATTGGACGTAAATTATCTGAGATTAAGAATAGAAGTTTACTGTACGAACAATATCAAGTCTTTATTACATTGTATCTTGCAGACCGCGCAATTTTATTGGAATTCTTTTCCACGTTTTCTTCGCATCATTATGCATTTTCCTTCATGCTCCGTCCGTGTATTGCATAACTAACTTCATAGTAATTCGAATAGCTCGAATAAGCAAACGTTATACTTGGAATAACTCAGCATCGCTAACAGAATGCATGTAGTACATACTAATTCCATGCAGAGCACCTAATAGAGAATTCCCATTTCAAAAGTTTTTCTTCCGCATCCATTTTATTTTGTCCAGAGGCCAGGAAAATAAAAAAATAAATAAAATTGTCAACTTACAATGCTAATTTTCTGTGTTCGAAATTCAAAGGGGTCCGTAACGGAGTGCCATTTTGAGCCGCGCGAAAATCGCCGGTAATGGCCGCCCTCGCTTTTAAAACGTAGAAATGTCTCCGCGTTTTATTGCGCCTTATCAGAATTTAGTATTCTTATTTGAATATTTAATGTCTGTCTTTAAGGAAGTATTTTATGAGGCAATAAGTTAATGATTAGGTGTTAAAGTTATCGTAGCTCGCGCTGACTTGGAACTTTGTTCGATTAGTGAATCCACACATGCATGTTTCTTTGTTTTTGTTTAGAGACCACAGAGCCCTCACTTCCCCACGCCCTGTGGAAAATGGAAACAGTGTTGCCATACACTTATACATCGAATGACATTCGCATCTACTTACTTGTCCTTATATTTGTTCACAGGCCCTTTTAGATTATACCTTACCATCTACATTGCTGTGTTTATGATAACAATGTCAATATTGTGTTTGGCGTGCACAGTACAACAGTCCACAAATAAAAAACGAGCAATCACTTTCTTCTGGGTACGTTTCCGGATGACATGACAGCGATGCGGATAAGAACTTCGACGCTTACCTATATGTGTCCTTTTTTGTATTTATTTGTATAGTTAGTTAGTCATTTTATTTAGTACCTAGTGTAAATAGTTAGTTATTTATACCTACATAGAATAATGTTATCGTTCATTAAAGATAATCTTTCTTCTTAAATTGTTTAAAAAAAATCCTCCATACTACATATTATTATTTGTTTTAAGATATGAAAAGAATAATCTATTAATAATATACTATTTCGTGTACTTCACAACGCGCCCGCGCCGCTAACATCGTTATTCGGTTGTTGTACAAACAGGCGCCTCTCATAGTAGAGTGGCACTCAAAGTTGCCGCACATATCTATTAATGTGTATATTGTACTTGCACTATATCTAACTGGCAAGTAAGTGAATTAGTAGCGGTCGCGGTGGCGCACCTCTAATCTTGTTAGAACAACACACTTTCTTGATGACTGTGAACTAAGTTGTAGTGGTGGACTAGAAACGTGTGTGAAGTTAGGTTTCTTACGCACGAACAGTCTACCTATTCTGCAAAAATCTCACCGTGCAATCTTAGGTGAACTAGCTTGTGGTGACAGGGGCTTGTATCTAAGTAATAACAGCCACACGGGTTAATCGATCAGTTTAAGCTACGCTTGCCGAGGTTGGTCCGTGGATCTTTGCATACCAAGACCCCTCCGTGCCTCGGAAAGCACGTTAAGCCCGACTGTAATTTGTGGATCTTTGACAGTCGTTACAGGTCGTTAGAAGCCCGAAAGTCTGACAACTAGTCTGACCAAGGGGTTTCGTATTACCCAGTAACTGGGTTGTGGAGGTCAGATAGGCAGTCGCTCTATGTAAAATACTGGTACTCGGCAGCATCCGGTTAGACTGGAAGCCGATCCCAACATAGTTGGGAGAAGGCTAGGCAAATGATGAGCTTGTAGTGAGTTGGCAATAGTGTCAATCCCTTATAGCATCAGGTGGAATGACAGCTCACTTCATCGATGTTTTTACGGTGAGATTTTTACAGAATAGGTATCAGGCAGTGATTTCAAAAGTAAGTATTATATTTACGTAACATACATAATCAGCCTATAATGTCCCTACTGTTGGGACACAGATCTCCTCTCATCGAGAGGGAGTGGGCCGTAATCCACAACGAGGGCCCAGTGTGAGTTGGTAGATGTCACATGTGTTCGAATTTTTGGTTGATATGCTGGTTTGATGTATTCCTTCACCGATTGAGAGCAGTGGTGATGAAATAGTCTGTCGATATAACATGTTTAACGATAGAAAATGGGTGGATAGTAGCTAATCTAATAAGAAGCCAAATCAAATCAAATACGTAGGTAGATACGTTTATTTGTACACACAGGTGGGAAACCGGAAAGGTAGGTGTTACAATATTTATATTGTAGTATCTCTGTGGCCTGCCACATTTAAGTGACGTACAAATATAAGCCGGATATTATTTGTGTTGCCTTTTTTCTCATGAGGAGTTGTAGCGTAGGTACCTAAGTTGTAAAAGTATGCGTGTGCATTATGCCTAAGGGCCTACGCTCACTGGCGGCACAGCACTTCTGGGGACCCTTCGGCATCACTAGATGAAAGCGCATTCTACTATGCCACAGTCTCTTTAGGTATGCTGAGACGTCATACCTATATCATATTTTTTAATTTAAATTTTGCTGTCATATTTAAGGCTAACGTAACTCGCGAAGTTTACGTTTTTTGCAATTTGCAGGTCGGTGTTAAATTGATGTTGATTAAATTGTGATTCGCGACCGTAACAAATATGGCTTAACAGAATTGTAATTACTTATTTGATTCAGCAATATAACTCCTTAAGTTAGAATTTGGCTTGAAGCCACATTCATGTCATGATTTCATGAAATAGTCATTCATTATGGTAATATGTATTGATGATTATAATTCTATAAATAAATATTTGTTTCGGTCATGAATCATATTTAGATTAACATACAAACTGATACTGACATGTAAGTTGCAAAAAAACGTAAGAAAATTTTAATTTCTTGGGCTACGACGCTGATACATTCATCTTTAGTATGACAATAACATTGAAATTAATTATTTTATTTTGGTTATATCATAATCGCCGCATTAAAACCCCTTGCCATGCCGTGGCGCCAATGGGCGCAGGCCCTATAAGAGATACTTGCCATTCCATATTTCAAGTTTGTATGTTGGAAACTCACATTGCGCAAGTTTTCCCAGGAATGTGACAGCTGCCGCGTGAAAAGTTATGGGTGGCAGTCATTATTTTAGTAGAATATCCAACTTGAGTATCTATGAGTACGGTATGATGAAACTTTGTTTATTTTTTTGGTAAATAGGTAAATCAAAACACATAAAATCACAATTGTTCTCAATGCCTTTGATTCTGACAGTTCAGCCACGTTCATTGCGTTATTTACGTTGGCAGACGATTTTTTTTAACCTTTGAAGCAATATATAGGTACAATGTATTCAATACCCTCGGTTCGTGTGTGTGTGTTACACATTTTCAATCACAATCATAGGAGTCCTTGTTTCATATCGGCAATGTTTGGAAAATCTGGAAAACTTGGTCATGACTAGTAATAACACAATGAAGAAGAGCTCATTACATAAGTCAGCAACTAAAGTCAAACACTTCAGGGTTTAATGTTAATTAATGACCAAAAAAACGGATTTAAAGATAGCAGTTTTAGACTGTTAGTAGGCACTAAATTAAAGCCAGGTAAGGTGCAATTGGGTACCTATAATAAATATAGATCACAAGAATAGTTTTAAAAAGGTAAAAAACCCTGTCTGGCGACAGATCTGGCAACCCCGTTGCTAGGGTTTTGCAAGCAGTTTTATCAAATCACTTCGTGTCAATTTTGATGATATGAAAAAGCGACAGTGTTAACATAATTTTGTTGCTGAACGTACCATTGTCCTTTGCTCCAAGACCACAGATTACCAAATATAAATCAACAACTCAGAAACTAGTTTACACAGAGTCTTGTTTAACGTTCGCTGTTTGGTATACAAAGCCGCGGGAAAAGCTATTGTGATAGCTGTTGACGGGAAAACATTTGTGGGCCAAGCAAAGTTGAATTGCAACTACATGTTATAACTTAACCACCTGCCGGTGACTGCAGTTGTGAAGGAAGGAAATTATGTACCAATAAGTTCTATTATGAGGTCAAAAATATGTTTTTAAATGTGTCGGGTAAAGAGAATACTTATTGCATACAGTATTTTCTAAGAACGGTACAGCCAAGCGGGCGAAAAGGAGAATTTAAGGGTGATTACATGCCGTAGATGCCTCACTCCGATACCTCGCGATCGCGGTTTCTCGACGTCAAGTCCATATAAAACAAATGCATGCAGCATAGATACGCACGCACAAGTCGATGAATACCTCACTGCGATACATCGCGGGTTGCTTGGGGGTTTACCTGCGATGTTTACGTGAAAACAAAATATTTTGTTTTTACGTCGCGGTCGACAGCAAGCATCGATGTAATCTGGTTCGTAGCTACAGAACAAACACAGGAGAGAGCAACTGAGCTTTCAGGTGTGACTGAACCGACGCCCGACGTGTTCGTACCGCTATGAGAAATAGCGAGTATCGACATCGAGGTATCGAGATAGCGACCGCGATAAAGCGAGAATAGCGAGATAGTTTTGTCGCTGGGCTATGAGCGAGTACACGAGTGCGACGAGTAGAACGGCTATGCTCAGTCACTTGCTTGCTGGTATGCGTATGTAAGTACCAAGCGCTATCACGTAGTGTTCTGCCCGCCTAACGAGCGTAGCTGAGCGAGAATTATCTTTGATAGCTTTTGTCGCTGTGACAAACGAGTACTAGTTTACAGATATTTATCTGTTCTGTGGTCTGGTAGTTTGAATAATTTATGTGGCCTACCCAAATGTCCTTTCTTTGGTATTGTTCGTCGACTCGTTGAGCTCCTTGACTTTTGAGTTGAGCTGCACGACTTCTGACAAATGCGTGCACTGGCTGGACAGCTCAATCTGTGTGGTCATTTCCTCAAAAGACATTCTCAGACAGAAATCTACATGGTTTTCACATGATCTGACCAAGATTATGTCTGGACTTTAATAAATCATTACTCGCCGGACGGCAATGGGGGTGTAAACAGTGACAACTTATCTATTTTAGTTACCTACACGGGACCTACTATCTTTTGTGCGTTTCTTGAGCGAGAAAATCGAGTTGATAGCATTGAATATCAATGGTTGATAGCTACTTAGTCGCTCCCTTGTCGGCGGTGGGACAGGTGCCTTATTTCGAAAATAAAGGTTTGGGAGACGTGAGAAACTTAATAGTAACTCAAAATCATTATTAGTGTTATTGAAACAGTTATAACGGGGAAAAAATAACTTTATGTATAGCATAATCAGAATATAATGTTCTCACTGCTAACACAGGCTTCTGCTCGGTGAGAGGGAGTGTGCCATAAATCCACCACGCGGGCCCAGTGCGGGTTGATAGATGTCACATGTCTTCGAATTTTTGGTAGGATATGCCGGCTTCTTCACGATATTTTTTTCACCGTTGTGGCGATTAAATAATTTACACAAAGTAAAGCGCCTGTCTGGGTTCGAACCTACGACCTACAACTTTTAAGTCACGGCCGTTACCACTGATCCACCACTACTCTCTACCGCATTTATTTATAACACAATCAGCCTATAATGTTCCCACTGCTGGGACACAGGACTCCCCTCTTCTCACTCTCACTTCACTTTATGTATGATGCTATTAAATTCTACATGGTCAATGCCATTTCTACCTGTCCAATTACAATACAAAACGCTGATCCTTTCTTCTTTTCACAAATGAATGTAACCAATACCACAAACACCACAATACATCATAGTATAGTTACAAAGACAAAGCAGTACAATGAATAGGCGGACACAGATCTCACAAAGACAGGGCAGGGTTTCAGTGCACAAAGCCGTCACGGGTCGCTGCGAGCCGCTGCGTACCGCTGCGTCCCCGCTGCGGCGCGCATTGTGTCAGGTTGATGCACTCGGTTGTCTCAGTGCAACGGACTGCTCGTACCCAAGTACTAGGTACATAAAGTATACTGTACAAGATTTCAGAATAATTTATGTGAGACGACAGTTACGAGTTCGTGTTGTTTATTCAACAAGTCTCTGAATGAGACCCGTCTGTATGGGTTGATAAACATAATGTCTTGTTTATTAGGTAGGCACCTTAACTGGGTATAAAAAAAAAAAAAGGGTATTGGGTATAAAATTTATAGCGCTCGAAATAAAATGTAGAACTGAATTAGGGTTGGAATTACACTCACCAAAGTGTAGTTAAAAATAATGCGTCTTTGTAGTGTCATGTAGGACTAATACTAAATCTGTGCTACAGACCCGCACTGGACACGCGTGATGGATTACGGCCCACTCCCTGTCTCCCAGCCTGCAGGCCTCAGCAGTGGGAACATTATAGGCTGGCTATGCTTTCCTACTTATGCTGTGTTAGTAAAAACGTAAGTGTAATGTCAAAAATAGGCAATAAAACAAAATCATTTATTAAAAATTTGCCGTTAAAAATCAGCGCTTTTTGGAAATAAGAAGTTACACAAGGCAGTTCTTAAAATACTCCTTTCACCACTCCCTATAGTCTTTGAAAGAACATGAAACAGCACTGATAGTCATAGCTACCTTTTAGCACCCAATAAAACCAGTATTATAATCCCTCCTCACAAATATAGATATTCATCACGCCATCCAGTATGAACATCTCGCGATATTGCATCGCTGACAGGTGCGCCTTCGTTTATCATACGATGCATATTGCATGATTACTGACGTATTCAGACAAGCATGTGGAAAAATCGATATCTTGAGAACAAGAAGTACAGCTGTATCTCAAGTTAAAATAGCATTTGAAGAGATTGAACATTTACCCTTTATTCATAAACGTTGCTTAAAGTAAAGTAGTGATTAGCGACTGTTCAACCATACATTTTTGACGTTTAAACATCACTTAACTTTATTAATCGTTTTCACATAAACCCCGTGATATTTGATTATTTGGTAAAGGTTTCTTGCACTTGGTAGGCACTGTTTCCATAGTTTTTCATAAGTTTTTCCCGTCGCCCAAGGATACTTCTTTTTCTGGTGCATGGAAGTTCTTATTAATTCCTACCCGTTGCTTTGCTCCCTTTTCTGGCTAATCTGCCATAATTATAGCAAATTGTCAAGCCAGCGATTCTAAGGAGACCAATGAAAAACACGAAATTACTAATGAAAATACTTTTCTTGTTACAGATATTGTATTCCCATAGAAACAATTGCACATCCGTTGCAATTATTTAATCAAGTCATTAATTAAAATCCCGCAACAGAGGGCAGAATGAAATATGAATCTTTAATTCTCTTGAATTTTTTACTACACAGTGAATAAGTCAGCATCTTCGGTACCTTCAACATCATTAAATGTGGAGAACAAGATGGCGGATTTAAATAATAATTAATTTTGTTTGACTCTCCTTCAGTGTGGTTAATTTTGGCTGAAGAAAGTAAAAGTTTTATTTTATAGTTGACAATCTAAGTTTCCTTACTAAAAATATGGTTGTAAAGTATTTTAATATAAAGCTTACTAAACCCATCTTTTCTTGTCGGTCGTTAAACATGAACTTAATTTTGCTTGCTAAGCATATGTATTGGATTTACCGCGATGTCCCCTTTACAGTCGGTACCTCATAAAATAAATAAATAAAATAATAAATGATTTTATTTTTGTAAGTAGGTTTACACAAACACTGTCAATCATATTTTTTATAAATTTAGATGAGGTCGGCGTTTCCTATCTGACTACTCTGAGAAGAAAGGCCGAAACAAACTCAGAGGTCAGTCTCTTTTAAAGTCCAGACATAATCTTGGTCAGGTTAAATGAAGACCATGTAGATCGATGTCTAAGATGGTCTTTTGAAGAAAGAACCACACAGATTGAGAGGACCTGTCCAGTCAGTGCACGCATTTGTCAGAAATCGTGCAGCTCAACTTAAAAATTAAGGAGCTCAACAACACCAAAGAAAGGACATTTGGGTAGGCCACATAAATTACTCAAACTGCCAGACCTAGACAAAAACTAACAGAGCAAAGATAATAATAAAAAAAATCTAAAAATGACCCACTTTGTCTTCACATGTACAATAATTAAAATAATATCATACTTTACAAAGTAAGCAAATGTCATTGTTTAATGTTTAATGTAAATTCACAAACCGCGTGTTAAATTTATCAAACTGAATATCGAGCTAAATATAACTGAATCTAACTAAACTGCAGCTTATTGGGCACCGCCCGAGGAAATATGAAGCGAGAAATAGACGGACTTTCCAATAGGAAAGCTGGAACGATTTGAAAATAGTGGAATTTGAAAATGTGCGGAAAATCTCATTGGGTTCACGTTGAGTGTCTGTTCGTTATATTGATAGTGATCGCCACTACGAAAAGTGGGAACACTGAGATCATTCTTATCTCATTATCGTCATCTGCCTAGCCTTTTCTCTACTATGGTGGGTTCTTTTTGTTTAACTGGAAGCAGCTCAAAAGCAGTGTTGCCATTCTTATTTATTACTTGCCCTTATCCTAATTTATTTGGGGTCGGCGCAACATTCAACCGTTCTTATTTATGTAATCAAATAAACATACATATACATAGGTACATATAAATAAGACTAAATCTTAAACGCGGTTAGTTAAGTAGATAAGTTAATAACGCGATACAATATTGAATTCTCGAAGGTAACTCGAATATTCGTAGTCCAAATCATATTGTATGGAACGGGTGAAACTCTCTCGAATAGAAATGACGTTAGAATACATAAGCAGTCGCCTTTTACGATATTCAACTGGAAAGAATCCCGGAAAATCGACCATTTTGACTTAGTTTCCTATGCTAGCGAAAAATCGTAACGAAATTATTCGAAAAATAGGCTTCTGGTATGAGCGAAATTTGTCCACAGCTGTCGCATTCTAGGATAGCACTAGCAACAAACGAAGGTTCGTTAACGTCCGGAAATCGGAAACAATATCTATCTTCAACATGTTCTAATAACGAGAACCATACATAATTTATTTTTTGGGTTGCTACAGAGATATATTAGGGACAGGGCAATGACCACTATCACTGGCAATTATATCACTTGGTTTTAATAGGTTTTACATTTTATTTATCCTTTTGATAGATTATTATTTTGTAAATGAGAGGAATTTGTAGGCCTTGTAGATTTTAGGTCTGTAGACCATTTTTTATTTTATCAAGTACCTAGTACTTGTTGACAGGCCTACGCTGTCCTCCCATACCTACTGTAATTTGAAAATATTGTAAAAGCCAATTATTTTTAAAAGAGTACCTACCCGTGCAGTTTCATGACGGCTGTTCTCCATAGGAAACGACCAATTGGAACCGTGCACCTAGCTTCTGACGTTTCATATGTGCCCATGTAGGTGTATGTGAAATAAAATATTTTTATTTTGATTGCCGTGAGAAAACGCGACAACCTACCTACTCCCATGCATTTGTAGGTCACCTGTCTGTCATCTGGCTAAGTACATTTCTGCCGTCTCTCGGCAACCATTCTGTTAGGGTGTTGCTCTCCTCCGAGTGACCAAGTGTCCTGCCCTCCTCCTCCATATCAGAATTGCTATCATTTCGATATCTTTGTGTGTAAAAATAACACTTCACAATTACAATAGGTATCCTAATCAACAGCAACTTAAAAAAAAATACAGTATACCTACAACATGGCGCATGAGCAGGTGGCCTAGTGCTAACGGCTCCGACTTACGAGTTGTACAGAGAGGCGCTTCACTTTGTGTATTTCATCACTACTGCTCTCAAAGTGAAGTAAGTGAAGGTAAACATCGTGAGGAAACCGGCATATCGTAGAACAAAAAATTGTAAGACCTGTGACATCTACCAACCCGCGCCGGGCCCGCGTTATGGATTACGGCCCATTTCGTCTCATAGAGAAGAGGCCTGTGTGTGTGCAGTAGGAACGTTATAGGCTGATTAAATATGGCGCAAGGTAAGGAAATTAAATGCGCCTCGGGTATAATATTGTAGTCTTCAGAAAAACGATCCTTTCGACGGATGCTCGTGGCGGTTTTAATACTGATTAACGAGCAATTATTGCTATTTTGGTAACAAGCCACGGTGCTATTTTATGAGTAAACTACATATATTTTGGTTGTTATGAAGACTATTAAAAGTGAAACGTGGGTAAAGAAATTGTGAAGGTCGGGAAATACGAAACTGTTGTAAACTGTGCGGGGACTACTAGGTACTTACATATTTTCTCTTTGGAAACTGCGATATTGCCGCCGGATTGGTAAGACGTACCTATACACCATTTATTATAACATTAGACTAATAACGGTTACCTATAACAAGGCTTTCGTTATTTCGATATAAACGTATTATAAGCTCCGTGATTACATGATAAATACAAAGCAATATAGTCTATTTACCATTTACATTTAGAAACTAATTCCAAAATCCAGTAATTTCAACAATAATACACAGTCTACACTAATATTATAAAGAGGAAAGATTTGTTTGTTTGTTTGTAACTAATAAATGGAGTATAATATAAGTAACATAAAATGTAGTTGAAACAAATTGGCCTAGTTGATATGTTACATTTTATGTTACGTTGCACCAATCTGAACTTTTTGAATCATTTTGAAGGATATCTATTCCATTGCTTCATATGTTCGAAATGTGTCAGCTCAACAACGTAAATAACGCAATGAATGTTGTCGAACTGTCAAAGTTAAAGCCATTGCTACTACATTGCATTCCATTGTTTGTATATTTATTTGAGAATGGGTCATATGCATAACGCGGTAGGGAACAGCAGCACGATCTCGGACCTAGATACGAGTTGATTTGGCTAACCTGGAAGTCTTTTAACAGACTCCAGACCCAGACTGGCCGAAGCAAGGAAAACCTATTCAGATGGAGATTCATAGACGACTCCGCCTTGGAGTCACAAACGATGGGACACTTAATTAATATTATGCCCTGCGTCTCCTGTCGTCTGCACGTTACAGGAACTGATTGAAGCAAGTGATGGCGCCAAACATGTAGCCGAATACTGGGCCGAGTCCATTTAGATTGCCATCGACACGCTAAGAAGAAGCAAGGTGGAGCATCCCTCACATTTGTAGCGCCGCTCGTAACGGCTATTTTATAACGACCCCGTAAACCTCTGCAGCTAATACAGAGCCTAATAGGTAACCATAAAAATCGAAATAACGATCTCTGGAGGCATGTCTTTACACAGTTTTAAATATGGCATTATATCTCTTAAGTCTCTTCAGTCTAGAATGATCTCACGGCTGGGACATAGGCCTCCTCTTTTCGAGAGAGAGTGGGCAGTTTCCACGCGGGCCCAGTGCAGGTTGGTAGATCTCACATTTCTTCGATTTTTTGGTTCTAGGATATGCCCGGTTTCCTCACGATGTTTTCCTTCAATATTTTGAGAGCAGTGGTGATGAAATTATTTACACAAAGTGAAGCGCCTACATTTCTGGGTTTGAACTCACGACTGGTAAGTCGGGGATCTGAAGGCCAATTCTCGTAATTTAAAACGTTCAAAATCTAGTCGCAGTCTCATCTCAGCGACAAACAAATGTCAAACACTTGTCAAAATGTATGGAAATTAGAGGTATTTTTGACAGATTGAGACTGAGATCAGACTGTGAACGTTCTTAAAATTACGAGAATTGCCCCTCTGATGTCAGGGGACTGATACCACTGGGCCACCACTAATCAGCATGACAAATAAACTGATAAAATCATAAAAAAAATCCGATAAGTTTTTTGGAAACCTGATAATTACTTCATAAATTCATGGTACTATTGCTTAATTAACGCGGCTCAACCAGAAGCGGTCAAATTCCTGACTATATTAGGACCATAATGGTGGGCAGACCAGCCAAAGCGCGTTAAGCCCAAGGGACACGTGACCGGAAAGTTTGTCTTAATGTACAACGCGATGATTTATCACCCGCCTGTTCATTAGCAAATCTAGGGTGCGGACGGCGGCGGGCAGAACTCATTCATTAATACTTTTTACTTTCAGGGCTCCGTAGTACATGACCATTATTGTTAGGTTTTATAAAATAACAAGGATTTTTTTTTTAAATAAATCCTTCGTTGTTTTCCTTCGAATAAATTCTTCAATATGAAGTACTGGCCAAAATATGTAGTTGAAAAAAACCTAAAGCCATTTAAAAGTTGAAAATAAAATTAAAATGTTTTTAATTTTAAAAGGCATCTTCTCAGGGCTTTTATTTGATTTGCCAGTTTGGTGTGGTCTTAAAATTATTAAATAAGTACTTTTTGAACCAAATGAAATAAAAATTACTTATAGGTAGTGTAGGTGTTTTCCCTTACTTTTAACAGATCAAAAAGTCAAGTTCAAAGCATTTATTTTAATTTAAGACTGACAGACAATTTACAATTTTGAATGCTGGGGAGTTTGTTGCGAAACTTCTTCTCCCCAGCGAAAGCACTAGGAAGTGGTGAAGGGCGGGCGTTTTGGGGGACTGTCTTTTGTAATTTTGACGTTCGAAAAGTGCTGATTCTCAGCCTAGTTTGAATACATGACTTTTGATTTGATTTGATATGAATCTTCAAGGAGTCGGTCGGTCAGAAAGATGAAGCTAGTTGCACATTCTAAAGCGTAAGCGTTTCCTGCGGGGAAGAAGGGGCAGGAAACTCCACTCTTTTAAATTAAAATCTTGTTACAAAGTATATAGGTTACATCATTTAAGTTTTAATTATACACATGTCATGAGAACGATTTAATATAAAAAACCTGATTTTTAGTAACCAAAAACATGCTATCCCTAAACACTTTTGAAGTGTGTACTGTGTATTACTTACGGATTTTTAAAATCCCTATAATAGGGGTAATAAATACCCTACCCGAAATTTAGGGCCCGATATTCAAGAGATGTGTCTTTGTAGTGGGGACCGTAATTCACTTTCTTTTATTATGCAATCCCGATTTAATACCTTCGTATTGTTTCAGTTTTAGTATAAAATACAGACGGAAGTGCGCAGACAGACTAAAGACGCATACGCGTGGACATCCGCCAAAGATGCTAGGATAATATAATATCGAGATGTAATGATCTGTAAATCTAACCTGATTAATAATAGATAATAGTAGCTTATTATGAATGTTATCACATTTAACAAATTGCATGCCTTAAAAATTAAAAACATAAAAAAAAACAACTTTTGTAAATGTCTTCTGTTTTTTTTTCAACTGTTTTGGCTTGTACCACTGGCCTCTATTAAACAAGGGCTGGTACATATTATTGAAAGGCATATTCTATGACAATGGAGGTTTTGTTCCAAATAATTAAAATTTACTTGATGTTTTATTTAACTTTATTTTAGAACGTTTTCAAATAATTATGTTAAACGAGCTTCTGCCCGCGACTTCGTCCGCGTGATATTCACCCTTTCTTAGTGCATACCTATTAAGTATACTCTTCACAAAGAACACACCCTCCAAATTTCATGTCTCTAGGACCGGTGGTTTAGGCTGTGCGTTGATATATCAGTCGGACTTTGAATTTTATATAATACTCACGGAACAGATAAATAGGTACTGTTCCGTGATAATACTAGCGGCCCGCCCCAGCTTTGCACGGGAGCAATTTTTTTTTAACAATTATTTTTTCTTCCGTAAGAACCATCCTCGTACTTCAAGGAATATTATAAAAAAAGAATTAGGGAAATCGGTCCAGCCGTTCTCGAGATTTGCGCTTAGCAACACATTTAGCGATTCATTTTTATATATACGAAGATAGAAGCTCTAAGTATGGAGCCCGTGGCTAAATAATAACAGCTGCACAGGTCGATCGATCAAGTTAAGTTACGCTTGCCGCGGTTGGTCTGTGGATGGGTGATCATCTTTACATAACGAGACCCTCCGTGCCTCGGAAAGCACGTTAAGCCATTGGTCCCGGCTGTTCTCCGCAGATCTTCGACAGTCGTTACGGATCGTCAGAAGCCCGAAAGTCTGACAACCAGTCTTACCAAGGGGTATGGTATTACGCAGTAACTGGGTTGTGGAGGTCAGGTAAGGCAATTGCTCCATGTAAAATACTGGTATTCAGATGCATCCGGTCAGACTGGAAGCCGACCCAAACATAGTTGGAAATAGGCTAGGCAGATGATGATAGAAGCTCTAAGTTTCAAATCGCAGAATTTTTTAAAGCATTTAATTATAAAATAAAAGAACCTGAAAATATAAATACATAACTAAATAAACTACTGATATTGGTAGCAATAAGAGTACCTAACTTTTTTATTAGCATTAATTATTTTCCTGCTTTTATCTGTACACCAAATTGTTACAATTGTTACTATTCTTATTTTTGTTTTTGTTGTCAAGTTTGACTAAAATGCCACTCAGTTGAGTGAGACACCTTTAATAATATTGGACGAAACTTTTTTCTACGGAAACTTTGTAATATCACAATGTTTTTGTGGGCAAAGTGATTTTACATGTAACGTTTAAACGTTTGAACAAAAGAACACCTACTCAGACATATTCACAGTATCTAAACTTAACTCTGCAGGTTTTTCATCTGTAGGCACTTGACCTCTACTGACACACGTACTCCAAAAAGCCATTGTACCGACAGCATATAATAATACGCCAAAAGGCATTGTGCTAACCGTGTTTTATTATTTCACATAGCTTTCGTACCACGAACATGAACATTGAAAATAAAAAATTCTAATGAACAGTTTCCATTTTATTTTTGAAATAGAATTAAAATCTGCGGTTATCGGTTTGTTTTTATTATATATGGTAGGTATTGTTTCGAATACGGATTTAAGTAAATTTGTTTCGGGCCTATTTCGTGAGGATTTCCGTTGAATTACAATTTGAAAAGTAATTGATAATCAATATTATTTAAAGAATCAACAGATTCTGTAAATAATATTGATATTAAATGAAAGTTTTAAAATAGACCTTTATGGTGGTATTAAACTCTTTTGGCAGTATAATTTCTGAGCAAACTTTTTGCTGATGGTTGTATTAATCAAAATGTATTAGAAACAACTAATCTGAATCGCTTTTCTTGGTACACAACCAAAGCTACAGTCCTTTCACAGTTATTTCACCTCTGATAGCTGCAGCCTACCAGCAACTTTTTTGTAACGAGAATCGAGAATAAAGATCACAATGATTTTGTTAGACTTGTCAGTGGCAGTAACCCAACAGCAACCGTAATGAAATAAGGATAAAGATCACTGTGATTTGGATGGTGATGCAAAATCAATCAAGCAGGTATACTTTTAATCTTTTGACGCTCGAATGACGTTGACAGAAAAAACAAGATCAATCAGTCAAAGTCAAAGTCAAAGTCAAAGCATTTATTTCAAATAGGCACATAAAAGGCACTTTTGAACGTCAAAAATTACAATGAAATAGAATTGATTCTAGTCGCCCCTTCCAAAAGGTAGTTTTCGTATGGAGAAGAATGGGCAAGAAACTCCACCGTTACTCTTTTAAAATGTTTTACAATATTTTGCATACATTAATTATATAATAAAATAATATGTGAAGACGATGCACCTAAAAAAAAAAATTACTGTACCACAATAGGTAAAAGAATTAAAAATGAAACCATGACATAAAAATTAATAATCTGATAGAAAAATGGAAAAAGTAAACGATATTAATAAAAAAAAAAAAATATATATATATATAAAAGCAATTTTAACAAGTGATAAGTCAGGGTGTGAGTTAAGAGTAATTACAGAATGTAAACAAAGTAAAAAAGAATAAATTTACAATTAAATTAGCAACCAGTTTGATTTTGTCTAGACTCTAGATTGTCCTATGGAGCAGGACCAGCATGTTTCCAAGCGTTCTTATCCTGGATATAATCTTCTAATTTATAGTATGCTTGTTTACTAAGTGTACGTTTAATGCAAGTTTTAAATTTTCTTTCATTTAATTGCAATATATCCCAAGGTGTTTTATTGTAACATTTAACACAGTACCCCATAAAAGATGTATGTACTTTGTTAGCTAGTTCCGCTTTTGGCCACGGGGCAAAAATCCTTCTTCAAGCTCTAAACGAATTCTTGACAGTAAAGAAAAAGGCCACTTAGTCGCCTTTAATAAAACCCCTTGGTGTTTAGGGTGCCTCATTCTTTGCACAAAATGGTCGAACAGAAATCTATCCAATCGAATAAAACCAAATTATGTTCACAATTGAATCCAATTGTAATCAAGGCACACACTACTGTTCGTTCAGACTGTGTGAGACTTTATTTGTATTGTTCGCGCAGTTCTCTCATTTTATTTTGATGGCGTGCAATACATAGGTAGGTACTGTTGAAAAGAGCTAACACTCACTGTACGGGACAGATTCAATTTCAAAAGTAAACATCGGTGGACGTTGTACTAGCATCACAGTCACTGTAAGGTCATTTCACACTAGTGAACACATGAATAGCGCATTTAACTTAAGAGCCTTTACGCCGCGCGCCGTACGGCATTTCATACAAACTTTCAAGCCGTTGTTTTTCGAAATGAATGAACCGATTTTAATGAAACGTCATACGCATAAGCAGGATACAAAGGTCTAAAAAGTTAGCAGAGAACATTTTCGAAATGTCTTATTTAAAAAAAGGTAACTGGAAATCTCAATATGGAAACTTTAAAATCGGTCTAATTTGGCTGTAACACAATTTTTCGAAAATGTTCTCAGCTAACTTTTTAGACCTTTGTATCCTGCTTATGCGTATGAAGTTTCATTAAAATCCGTTCATTCATTTCGAAAAACAAGGGCTTGAAAGTTTGTATGAAATGCCGTACGGCGTAAACGTGTTATCGATACCCCTAAGTTACGATGTTCAGAACTGATATAATACAGTGAAGTGTGCTTTGCAAGAATCTTCCAAATTCATCTTCGACTTGACTTGCTTCTGGTGAAGATAATAAAAGGTACTTCCGTACGCAAAATACGCGCATTGACGTGAAGTTGCGGAGACCACCCGTATTACTTATTATCTAAAAATTACTTAAAGCAAATTACCTAACAATTAATTTTCCGAATTTTATTTGGAATATACCTCATTTTGATTTATAATATATTCAAATCACAACTGTCATTCTTTTACAGTTTTATGAATTTGCTTAAAAAATATTTTCCCAGACTGTACCTATTTTATCGCCTAAAATTTATAAAGCGATTAGCTGCTTTTGGAACCAATAGCCCCTGTTAAAGAGTCGGCCTTGACCCTTTAGTGGTTCTGTACTTGTAAAAATACTAGCAACCAGGAGTGGGTCGCTAGTATTTTTCTTCGCACGGTTTTAATAACTTGATAAAACATGAAGATATCATTCTTATAACATCATCATCTTCCTAGCCTTTTCCCAACTATGTTGGGGTTGGCTTCCAGTCTAATCGGATGCAGCTGAATACCAGTATCTTACATGGAACGACTGCCTATCTGACCTCCACAACCCAGTAACTGGGTGGGGAAGATATCATTCTTATATCTGAGTTAAATATTTATGTTTTATACACATAAACCTGCCGGAATAAATTCTCTAAATGTTGTTGAATACGGCATCAATATCAGTTGCGTAGTTTAGAAAAATAACGCGGCTACACAGAGAGACACGAAAGGCGCTTTATAATATTATGTAAACAGATAAAGAAGTCATCATTATTATCTAAGGCTTAACAACAGCTGGTGGGCCTTAGCTTGCGGGGTAATTGCGTAACAAACTATCTGTAGCAATGGGTTACATTTTGACGGTTCAACAGTATTCATTGCATTATTTACGTTGTTGAGCAGACACAGTTTTCAAACATATGAAGCAATGGATTAGCAATATCCTTCAAAATGACTGAGATCGATAGTTTGTTACACGATTAGGGTGCTGGTCAAGTATATTTCTACAACGTGACCCATTTCTGGCTTTTTGTCTCTAATTTCTCACTCAATAGTTCTTAAATCATGATCGACGCCATCCAACCATCTGAACTTGGGCCGCCCTCAACTTCTCCGGGCATCCAGCTTACTGTCCAGTAAACGCTTGGATGCTCTGGTCAGATAAAGAAGAAAAAAATGTATGTGAAATGAGCCTTAGCTTTGTTCACGTAGTAGGTACAGATATAGATGTGTCACCCAGTACACAACAGTCGCCGTGAAAATTGAAAATACTCAGAAAACAAGCGAGCAGCCTTTTCTACACAATGTTATCTTGATTCTACTATTGAAGCATTGCATTGTTGCTGACGTCAGCATGAGGATTGAAACAAAAATGTCTTTGACGATTGCAGGTAATAAAGAAAAAAAGAATTGTTGACCCAAGTTCAAGGCACACTCAGACAAAAACGGTACAATTATCACAAAATACGTTTATTTTTGCCCTTTTTAATCTCGGTGAAATGCGAGCGTTGTGGTATGCGTTTAAGTCAGTGCTAAGATTTTTTGTGCTTTTTGAATAGTAGTGTGTTCGTTTGGGCTTAATATATAATGTTTATAGAATAGTAAAACAGTAAACTCAGTGTAAAATGTTTGTAAAGGTAAGTTAGCCTAAGAACTTGTTATGTATATGGTTGTACACAATTAGAATAAGATCTTATTGCATGCTCTTTGTGTTATTATGTTAATAATAAAGACTTTTAAAATCAATCAATCAATCTCGGTGAAAGCAGTGGTGGCCCAGTGGTAGTGGCCCCGACTTACGGAATTAGGTCGTCGGTTCGAAACAAGACGGGCGCTTTACTTTGTGTATATTATTTCTTCACCACTGCTTATAAAACAGCGATTGAAAATTTCGAAAGGAAATCGGCATGTCCTACAATAAAAGAAAAAAAGATATGTCATGTGGCACATTCAGATGTGACATCTACCAACCCACACTGGGCCCGCGTGGTGGGTTACGGCCCATTCCCTCCCACAGAGGGGAGGCCTGAGTCCCAGCATACCGACCGCTCGACGTCTCGCTGTACAATAGAGAGCCTCGAAGTGTAGTTCGCGTTATCGCGACCGTGTAGCCGTAGCAAGACAAAATATAAATTGTCCAGTATTTTTTTTTGTCTGAACCCTTTTTAATAGGTAATTAGACAGATATATAGTCTCATTATAAAGTAATACTAACAACCTAATTAAAAATAACTGGATCATATTCATCGTTGCAAAATTATTTTCGAATTTCTAAAGGCACGTCGCTACGCCCACGCTTCATTCAATTACCATCATCTTGTCTACGTTTTACTTCATTATTAGCTTGTTACTAGCATTTCAAAGGAACACATTAATGCAAAATACACTTTACATTACCTACTTAATGTCCGCAGTTTCATTTAGAAATATCGACAATTCATGGCAAAGAAAATCGCTAAAGCGTTTAATAAAAATGCCACGAGAGAGAAAAATCCAACACAAAATTGATATAAATTTTGTGTGACTTTTTTCGTTTTCGTATATAGCTTTCACGTTTTTAAATGACAACGGTAATCCAATTCTTTTGCAGTCCTGTGTTAAGGTTGCCGTACACGGTACAGACTCGTCGCAGCGAGTAGCGCGTCACACGCATGGCTCGTCAAAAAGTATGAAAAGTTCCTTCTACCGTCGACACTGTTTGTCTTGTGTAGACTATTCGGGAACCACCAGGAGGTATTTACTTTGCGCTGAACAAAGGAGAACCCCGGGGAATGTAGGGAATTAAACATTATGTTATTATAGCAGTAAATTACGGGGCATTTTGTATGATGTTTGGTTCATATTGCAAGAGCTAAAAAAGGAAAAGTTTATTAAAAAATGTGTCAAAAATCAGTGTCAAAATTTTTTTCATAGGGACTTATTTCTTGTACCTAGAGAATTTAGATCCATCCTTATTTAATACCTACGTAGAATACTCAGTGTTGCGCTACTTTTTTTTTGTTTTGTATAAATGAGTGTAGGACTAACTTTTGAATAATTCTTTGATTATAATATATTGAAGAATAAAAAATATTTTATTTAGGACACGCACAGTAAATACAAACAGTAAAAAACTAGCATACAAAAGTAACAAAATTAACATATTTTTACGAATAAACAATACAATACATAAAGACCTGTGCGAGGTCAAAGAGGCTCCTATCTCAGCATAATGCGTGAGAACGTTGTTCTTCTAAATTACTCAAAGGATTTAGATGCAGATATCATGGTCATTTAGAGAATTTATTTCGGAAGGTTCTTAATACATTTATAAAAAAACACATACATACAAATATTAAAGAATACTCAATGGTCCGATTCTGTTGTTCACAAACTAAACTAAAGAATGATGGGCATTTTTGTATGGAGCCTGCCCTGATGACCAATAGAGTTCTAATGAGATCCGGACAGCCGGGACCAACGGCTTAACGTGCTTTCCGAGGCACGGAGATGTCTTAGTACGTAAAAATGGATACCCTTCCAGGGACCAACCGCGGCAAGTGCAGCTTAACCTGATCGATCGACCCGTGCGGCTGATGTAGAAGATGAGATGAATGATGAAGAGGATCGAGCAAAAATTTTTCCAATTCCCAGAATATGTGGTCCAAAAATTCATAGTTTCGAAGATATTCTAAGCTTCATTGATAAATACGAGTAATTCAAACCAATAATTCATATTTAAAGCTAAGAAAATGCGGCGTTGT
Organism: Gortyna flavago; assembly: GCA_963669345.1. Taxonomy (NCBI): domain Eukaryota; kingdom Metazoa; phylum Arthropoda; class Insecta; order Lepidoptera; family Noctuidae; genus Gortyna; species Gortyna flavago. Next base: position 5,441,329 of record OY770139.1, read on the forward strand.
CGTAATTCACGTAAGGGTGTTTAACATTAATAATCGTGACTTTGTCGAATTATTTTGTACGAGAAAACAAACAAAAAAAATATATAATTAAAAATAATTCATGTGCCAGTTGCTTCTTTGATATGGTTTCATTCATACCCTAGAGTTATGGGATATCAAAAAAACCTTGTATATTTTGTTCACATTTTTGACAAGTTTTATATACTCTTCACAATTTGTTTAAGGTGTAAACTATACCTTGCATAGAGTATGCACCTACTCTTTAAAAGCTTGGGTATAACTAAATATAAATTAAAAAATATTTTGCACTACTCCGTATAATAATTTATTGAACTAGGTCGTAAATAATGCATTAAATGCTTCTAAGAAAGTAATTAAAGACGTTTCTGCGGCGATGGTATTCACTGAAAAGAAAATTCAATAAAAGATAAGAAAGAAAGAAAAATTGATTACTTTGGGCTCGTTCGGGAAGATGACAATGAATAATTTTCGTTTTGGGCTCATTTATGTTATATAATTTCAGAAAAACAACCAAGAGGTCGGTGAAATCACCTGAATATATATTTATGAAGTTTCATTCATCAAAGGTGTTTGAAAAATTTGCGATAGGTACGTAGGTTCAAAGCAATTTAAAACGTCCTGTATTTTTTTTTTTTGTTGTTATTTGTTATTTTAAAGACTGCAGGTAGTTATAACTATTCATCTGCCTAGCCTTTTCCCAACTATGTTGGGGTCGGTTTCCAGTTGGATGCAGCTGAATACTAGTATTTTACATAGAGCGACTGCATATCTGAACTCCACAACTCAGTTACTGGGTAATACGATACCTCTTGGTAAGACTGGTTGTCAGACTTTCGGGCTTCTGACTACCACCCGTAACGACTGTCAAAGATCCACGAATGACAGCCGGGACCAACGGCTTAACGTGCTTTCCGAGGCACGAAGGGGTCACGGTATGTAAAGATGGTCACCCATCCACAGACCAACATCGGCAAGCGTAGCTTAACCTGATCCTGGTCTGAACCTGGCCCCTCACAGGTAGTTACTATTGCAGTATCTAAGCTATAGTATGTTAGTGTAGTGTGCTAATTGTTGTAGCTGTTCTGTGTAAGTACGAGTTTTAATATTATCATCACGGATATTGATTATCAGATTTATGAAAAATATTTAAAAGTTTTGACAAAACACTATCGATGACGTGCTGTGAAAAACATTTAAACTATTGTAACTGTATCAGAAAAAAAATCTTCACGTAACTAAACCTCTAGCCCGTAATATTCGTAGCACAGTTGCCTACGCCGCCGCTACGCCGAAGCCTACGAAAGTTACACGTAAATACGTAGCGTTTAATACGTAGCTTATCCGGCGTAGCATTCAGGCGGGTACCCTTTACGTTAGCTTAGTGCATTTGTTATATTATACGTATGACATTATGGAATAAACGGTTTTAATAATAATATTGAAACATACTAAAACAACACAATTACTAAATTGTTATGTACATAATTATATGTAAAATAGGATTTGTGACCGGTTGATGGTAATAACATAATCAGTCTATAATGTTCCCACTGCTGGGACACAGGCCTGCTCTTGGTGAGAGGGCGTGGGCCTTAATCCACCACGCGGTCCTATTATAGTGCGGGTTGGTAGATGTTACATGTCTTCGAATTTTTGGTGCTAGTACATGCCGGTTTCCTCGCGAATGTTTCCTTTACTGTTTTGAGTAGTGATGGAATAATGTACACAAAGTAATGCGCCTGTCTGGGTTTGAACCTACGACCTAGAACTAGTAAGACGCGGCAGTTACCATTGGGCCACTGCTATGCCTATGCCAATAGACTCGCCCTATATTAATAAATAAATCCTACTAATATTATAAATGTGAAAGTTTGTGCAGATGTTTCGATATTTGTTACTCAATCACGCAAAAACTACTGAACGGATTTGAATGAAATTTGGTACACAGATAGTTTACAATCAGGATTAACACGGATACTTTTTATTCCGATATTCCCACGGGATCGAAACTAACGCGGGTGAAACAGCGGGACGCTGTTAGTTTATAATAAATAAATGTCCATTGCCCAGGCACTGCGTAGGTTATTAACACGTTGACTGCCAGGCAACAGACACAATAGAAAATCCATTGTTCGCGGTCACCGGTGACCGCGTTGGCAGTCAATGCATTAAAAATAAAAATAAATTTCATTATTGCTATAACAACAGGTTACAAAAAAATGTGAGAACCTGGCTTACATTACATAACTGGCGAAATGTGGGTGTAGTATAGGTACAGTCGCCAGCACATCAACCTACTAAAATCTGACAAGTTTCTTTAATTGACTTTCAACTTTATCGCTAAATCATAATGTTCAAAGTTGATTAAGAAAATTTTACAATTTCGGGTAGCTTGATGTGCTGGCGTCGGTACACTTCTGCTTAACCCTTAGGGGAATACAGGCGTGATGTTACGTTTATAGCTAAATAAGTGTGCATTAAAAGTACTACAAAAATTCCCTTCAAAAAAGCAAAGTTCAAACAAAGTCTCCCTTATCACATCACTGTATGCAAATCCAGAATTTGTTCACAGCTCCAGACCTTTTCGTACAGAACATTTATTTATTTAATACTTACTTCAATCATAAATGTACAGAGGCGGACCTAATATCAGCCCTAACAAACATAAAAGGCAGAAGTACGAGTAAATCAAACGGCAATAAAAAGTATTGCGAAATGTTCAGCCGTCAAATATTAAAAGCTTCTAGTATATCGGTAGGGTTGCCTCGTGTATGATTGGAACACCATCTCCAATTTATTGCATGTCAGGGGCATACGTTACCCGCGAAGACAGAAAATATTCCCTCTGCTATAATATTAAAAGGAAAACGCGAGAGATCCTATCTTGTATTCGTAACATGATGTACGTGGTGATGCGACTATGAATATATCATATTGTCTCGCGTTTATTTTAGGGAGCGGAAGGCAATTATGTAATGAAGCCAGCGGGTTAGAAGTACTCTGTTTTCAATATTGAATAAGGTAATAAATATTAAAATGATATATGTTGTGCCTTGACGCCTACACACAGGATTGCTCCACACTAGCTCAAGACAGAGAGAAGTGGAAAGGAAAGGAATGGAGGTTTGTGCAGTGTGACAACATAGGCTAAAAGTAAAATAAATTTCTATAAATAATTTATCTATCTATATAAATAAAACAAAGTCGGGTTTGTTACACTATTTTAGATAACTCAAGAATGGCTGGACCGATTTTTTTGATCTTTGATTTGTTGTATTTGTCTCCGCCCCAAATAGAAGAATTAAAACTTGGGAAAAATTCATTTCAATATTTAGGGCCGGTTGTTTCAAACGGTTGCTTAATGTAACATACGTATGTCAAATAATAACGATTACGTACTCGTTATTAATTGATGTACGGAAAGGCCATAATTTTGTAATTGTAATATGAAACAACGCTTTTTAGCGATAGTTAGCGCCATCTTTGACGTTTACGCGTGCGTCAAGTGGACGTGAAACAACCCGCTTATTGATTATGAGGTGGTACGAAGTTCGCTGGGTCAGCTAGTAAATAATAAATAATCTTGTAGGTATATCTGAAGGCCCATTCTCGTAATTTAAAAAGTTCAAATTCTAATCGCAGTCTCATCTCAGCGACAAACAAATGTCAAAAACTTGTCAAAATGTAGGGAAATTAGAGGTATTTTTGACAGATTGAGACTGAGATCAGACGTTCTTAAAATTACGAGAATTGCCCCTCTGATATCGGTAATGGTATTCTAGCATTTTTATAATCAATTTACTTTACAATATTAAAACAAAGTGTACCTATTGGTTATGTATGTGTTTTATTTTTAAAACAACAATATGTCGGTCTGTACTCGACGTAACAATAGCCTGAACAAGCCACTTCAGAATCTCGTAACATAATTCATGCTCTCGATATCGCATTGTGGAGTCTGGACACTTGACTTTGACAACCCTAGCACAATACAGGCTCATGAAATTTTATGAACACACTGTAGAGGGGAGTTGCCCTTCGCAAACTATTTGTCGACTATATTCACACTTTTCGGTGTATTTTTAACATGGCAATATGGTCGGATTATACAGGGGTAACTGGCAACACAGAGGTGTCTGAACCTTATTTGAATATTTAAATGAGTTTCTCAGGAGAAAAGATTTAGGGAAATTATTTCTTTGCATCTGGAAACGTTTAGTCAGTCTATCTTATATTTAGGTAAGAGTTCGCTAATCTCATTTTGAGCTTACCTAATTCAATTTTAACATTGAATTTTTCCGTGCTAAGGCTTGGTCGTTTAAGTATTAAACATAAGAATGTCTTGAGACTCTAACCTGGACTTTCTATAAAATATTTTGCGATCAAAGCAGGAATTATGCCGAGTGAATTTAATTTGATATTATCTTATTTGGTTTTATCTGATTTTTTTTTGTTTTTTTATTTATTTGATGTGATTTGTGTATGCAATATGTGTTATACCTATATATCTAAATGAAATTAATTTATTATTATTGGAAATATTGGAATTGTAAGTACCGTTCAGAATAAAAGTTTATTCAAACGGGTAGAGTAATAAAATACAGGCTTACTTCTTGTAATGTCGTCGCCGATTTAAAGTTTCATGCTTTTTTTTGAATAATAAGCTGGCTTGCTGGCTGGCTTTGGCTTTATTAAGCATTTTTGATAGGACCTAACAAAATATTGTTGGTTTTACTACCTATGTGAAAAAAAGTAAAAATAAGTTCGAAGTTAATGTTCGAAAGTTAAAGTGTAGACCAGGACAAAAATTATCACAATTAAATGATTCTCATCGTATGTTATAAATTAACTTTAAATCACCCGACAGTTCCTGTTATATTGCATGCGACCATAACTACAATGATTTACAAGCGATACATTGCGCGTTGCCGTAAAAAGCCACAAAAAAATTCTAAGTCGTATCTCAGCATAATTTTTGCACACGGCTTGCATTTTGTAAGTACAGAATGCATAAATAACGGCTATGTGGTGGGTGTTTTTACACCCTGTATATTTATTTTTTTGTCGTTGTCTAAGTACAGACGCCAGCACATCAATCTACTGCAATCTGTCAAATTTCTTTAATCTAGATTTTCAATTTATCATTAATGCATAAGGTTCAAAGTTGATTGGGAAAATTTTACAGTTTCGCGTAGCTTGATGTGCTACAGGGTTATTTTAAATTGGCTAGCTAAACTCCACAGGCGTAATGGATATCGATATCTAAACATGTGAAGACAAAAAAAAATGATTTTTTTTGCCATTCAAATCGGCAAAAATTATGAACTTTCATAAAAACTTGTATCCTTTATTAAACCCAGTAACGGGATGAAATTTCTAAAATCCTTCCTAACTGTTTTCTTTCGTTATAAAAGGAACTCTTATGAAAAAAAAAACATATTTCTTGGCCCAGCAGTTTACGCTGTGCGTTGTCAGTTAATTTAAGATTTTTATTAAAAACATAAACTTTTTTTTTATGGATAGGACATCATCAAATGACCCGTCCCGCTCTGGGTGGAGCAGAAGGGAGTGTCAGACTATTACTGACTAAAACCCATTCGTGTTCCTTCCTTAGCCCTTTATGTTCCGGGGTAGCGGTAACCCTTTCGGACAATCCCGCTGCAAAAACGAAAGAATGCTCGATCCCTGTTACCCGAACGATAGAATGTGCTCTCGCTCGTTTAGTGTAAACTGACTAGATTCCTACAGTTATTTTCGTTTCCTTTCCCCTTTCAGATTCCTATTAGGTATTAGCAAGAAACTCAGTATATTTCCAGTGCAGCTTTGATCTTGGCTTCGTATGGGGATAAATTATTTCAGGCGACACGATAAATTATTTGATTTGCGCTCAGCCGCAGTGACCGTAAACTTGCCGATTATGGACACAAATTTATAACTAGCGCTGTTCAGAGAATCAACGGTCTATTGGAACATTAATTTCGTACTTCTATTACAGCCGTTTTATTCTGTAAAAAACTCTAGGTTTATATTTCAGGGTTAAGCTACGCTTGCCGCGGTCCGTTCGTGGATGGGTAACTCCATCCATTACATATCGGCTTCGGAAAGCACGTTAAGCTGTTGGTACCCAGTAACATGGCTTTGGAGGTCAGATAGGCAGTCGCTCCATGTAAAATACTGGTATTCAGCTGCATCTGGTTAGACTGGAAACCAAGCCCAACATAGTTTGAAAAGGCAGATTGACCTATTAAGATCTTCTTGTTATAATTAAAAAAATATATATCGATTGCTGGAATAGCGAACAAATCGGGTACGTGTTAATTGGTTGTCTAAAATTGCTGCTCTCGTTTGCGAATATTTCGGGATTTTATTTAATGCGTGACGCGATCGTTCGGAATCCTCTGAAAGTCACGTATTCATTCAGCAATGAGGAAACAAATTATTTGACATTTTTACGACGTTCGAAATCGTCTTTTGTAGGAGATGCTCATGACGTGAAAATTGTGGAAATATTGCGTAGAAAGGAATTACTCGTGCAAGGAGTTCAAGTGTATCGATTTAATGCTGAACCATGACATACATATGCGAAGATGTATTGTACCCATAGAATTGTACCTATGTATAATAAATAAAGAAAAATACGTTTTTTTGTCACAGTTTCTGTGACAAAAAAACGTATTTTTCTTTATTTTACGTGCATACAAAAAGATAGTTAAATTAAATATTATTTAAAAGATAATGTAGGTTCATCATCATCATCAATTCAGCCGAAACACGTCCGCTGCTGCACATTAGGCCCAAGCACCTCCACTTCGACCGGTTCTATGCTTCCCGTATCCAGCGGATTCTTGCGGCCTTCACAAGATCAACCTTGTGGGAGGTCTTCCAACGCTACGTCTTCCGCTATGAAGTCGCCACTCCAGAACCTTTCGGCCCCATCGGCCATCTGTTCTGCGAGCAATGCGCCCGGCCCACTGCCACTTAAGTTTGGCAATTCTTCGGGCTATGTAATGTAGTTTAGTAGAAGGTATTTAATTTACCTTGAAAACAAAATCGAGTCAGGCTTGGCCGCGGTTGGAAACCCTATATTTTCAGCAATTATCACCGTCTCATTCCACAAAAAGCTTTTAAAACGAAATTGTCTCAATTGAAACTGCAATAAAACTAGAATATCTCACGGGAAATATTCGCGAATTTAAAATTTTAACATTGAATTAGAGTGAATACGAGAAGCGATGACCAAAATGTAATTTATACGAACACTCGCTCATTAGAGTGGACGGACGCGGGCGGACGCGGGCGGACGCGGACGGACTCTGACTCGGACTGCTGAAATAGAATATTTTATCAATTTGTAAGAGGAGCCGGCAGTAAACGGTATGTTCGGATTGCATGTTGTGATATCCGTTTTAAATCCAATTCCGTAATTGTGTGTTATGGAACATGATATTACTTTAAATTGGTTATGTTTGAGATGTGAGTTGAACGTGTATTCATTTTGTTTACAATACATACTATAATTCAGATAATCACCATTTTCCTGGCCTTGTCCTATGTTGCTTAGGGGCGGCGCAACACGTTTTCGTTCTCCATTCTCCCCTGTCAAACGTCACGCTATCATTCACTCCTTTATAAAATGATATCCTTATATCCCTCGGCGCCGCCGAGGCCGGTCCACGAAGAAGTAGCGAGACGACCTAGATGCGTACCGCAAGAGTTGGATGGAGGTGGCTCCCGAAAAGGATACCTAGAAGGATTTGGGGAGGCCTTTGCTCAGTTGGAATAGCATAGGCAAACTTAAAAATTATAATAAAACAGCCATTTAAACTCCAGGATCTCTCCCTGGAACTCTCACGATATCTATGGGCTTGCGTCGCCTGAAATAAATGAATAAATAAAATAAATAATAATTTTTAACAAGGTGTATGACCTATGTTCTGCATTATGCCTGCAATTAGTACGAACAGTACTCTGCATTACCTGATTCCTCTTACAAAGATGAAGAGGTGAAGAGGGGTCGGGTTATGCAAGTCACTGAACGGTGAACGGGTGCTGCTTGTGGTGACTGGTCGTCTTGCTGACCATAGTTTTATTGTTGTTATTAATCATAACTTGTTTATTAACTTTACTTTGATGGTCCTAGTTTATCATTTGTGACTTCAAGTGACAGCTATGCAATGTGAACAGAACCCAACATTGCATAAATATGTAAGTTGTCACGCCCTTTATACCTGGAGGCTTTTATTTAGGTACAAAGTTTTTTTTTTATAAAAAAAAATTTTTTTTTTTTTTTTGCTTGAGTACGTATAGATTTTATGGTATTTGTTGGTATATTGGCGTGGCTAGCTAACATATGGCAAATAATTTAATTGAATGTTCTGTGTCCTGTAATGTTAATTAGATACTTCGCAGATCTAGTTTTGTATACAGTCGAGTCTTTTATAACTGAACAGACAGCTGTGCTGCTGGGGAGTTTGTTGCGCCACTTCTTCTCCCCAGCGAAAGCACTAGGAAGTGGTGAAGGGCGGGCGTTTTGTGGGACTGTCTTTTGTAATTTTGGCGTTCGAAAAGTGCTGATTCTCAGCCTAGTTTGAATAAATGACGTTTGATTTTGATTTTGACTGACTGTTCCATTTCAAGTGATTGTGCGGGCTCTCGACTATGATATCATTGGCTGTAAGAAACCAAAACGAAACATAAATAACATAAGTAAGTAAGTAATCAAAAGTAAGTACTTATGAGCGTACATTTACTTATTTACTACTTTTGCTTTTGCCTGCGACTTTTGCTGCCCGCTATTAGGTACATTTTCGCTTAGCGTTCTCTCTCTTTTTTTTCTTTTTGCTCGACCCCGAATTATCCTGGCGTGATGTTAAATAGCTTATAGTTTTCCTCAAGAACAGTTATCAAATACAATAAAAATAATAATAATACAAAGAATTTTTTAAATAAGATTGGTAGTTCCAGAGATTAGCGCGGTCAAGCAAGCAAAAAAGCTCTTCAGCTAAAATTATTAGTAGGTATACTAGATATAGATCAGTATTCAAACGACCCGCCCCGGCTTTGCTTCTTCAGCCTATAATGTTCCCACTGCTGGGACATAGAGGCCTCCTCTTGGTGAGAGGAAGTGGTTTTCCACTACGCCAGCCCGGTGCGAGCTGATAGTTGTCACATGTCTTCGAATTTTTGGTTGTAGGACTTGCCGGTTTTCTTATTATGTGCCCCGGCTTCGCACAAGTGCGATTTGCATGTTTTTCATGACATGTACACGACACACATATACACAAACTCACAAAACTTACTCTCTCTCTCGTTTTAACATTAGTATAGATTTAATTTCCAATAGGTATCCCTTCTGGAACAGTTACTTTACCTGAGAATAAAATTCAGGCCCAAATGTAGAATTTTATTCCCGCACTTAATCTCATTGGATTACCATTCAATATCCGCTGTGAAGCGATCGGTTTTATTAAAAAACGATAAATATGTCTAGATACATACCTTTATGACATAAGCCTGTATTTATACCTTTAGGATTATAAATATTCAATTACTGATACATTTTTGCGAAAGGCTGAATATACATATTTATGAAAGAAAATATGTTTAGCGTGGATTTAAACATTTTGTTAAACCGTTGTATTATTATCTTTATATATTTATGTATACCTGAATGTTTTGTACAATTTATAAGTCATAGAAATTTTGTAAAATAAAAACAGTATCTATAAATATCACATAAATTTAACAAACGAGAAAAAAATACATATCAAACATAATAAAAAACCCAAATTCAAAACGATAATAATCCACATTCATTTTCAAATAATTAATAATACAAAAAAAAAACAACAAATAAAAAGGAAAAACGAAAACGGAATTAGTATAAAAGGATCAAGAACAGTGATTTATGACATCTACGAATTAGTTACTTATAAAGTTTATTTGCAATTTTCTTTATAGGAAACCAAATAACTGCTGCACTTTAGTTCTCCTGTATCGTGAGTGGGTTTACAAACACAAATCTCTCAAAATCATATACAAACACAATCCACAGGTAACCAATTGTTCAACCACTGCACCAACCATGCCATCAATTTAGCCCATTATCATAACATTAAGCCTCTCTCCCCCGAAAGGGTTAGGTAGAGGTGTCACAAATCCGGACTCCGGGTTACTATTGAGAAATTCCTGAGGGAAAAACCCGATAACACTTTAGCCAACCTTGGAATCGAACCCAAGACCTCATGCGACCACGAACAAAGAGCCAGTCAATTATTTTGCCCATTCTTCACTAGAAATCACTCTGTATGAAAATTCAGTGTGAAATAATATCATCATTATCATCTGCCTAACCTTTTGTTAAATAATATGAACAACATGACGTATTTAAAAACAAAATAATGAAACCATAATCTGATAACGGAACAAACTTGAGGAGATACAAGAAAACAAATACCATTTCATTTCATAAACTCATTTTCACAATAAATTACGCGACTGACGGAAATCGTTTTGCAAAAACACTGGCAAGTGCGAACAGACTTAACGGAATTATAAAACAATTTTGTAGTAATTAAATCAAAACATGGCCGACGTCGGCGACGACTTTCTTTTGTCGACTCCGTTTGTAAAAAATTGGATGTATGACTTTTGTTTGAAAAGCCTAACTTCATTTAATCGTTTACATTTTAATTCAAAGTTTTGATCATTAATCCCGGTACACTTCGTAGTTGTTATATATAATACTAGCTTCTGCCCGCGACTTCGTCTGCGTGAAATTTTACCCTCCCCGCATTCACCTTCTTAGGGGTGGACTTTCGAAAACCCTTACTTAGTGGATAGTGTGGATACCTACACTTCACATAGAACACTCTCTCCAAATTTCATGTCTCTAGGACCAGCGGTTTAGGCTGTGCGTTGATAGGTATATATCAGTCAGTCAGGACTTTGAATTTTATATATATAGATTAGTGTTATGACAAATGGATACGTTACAGCTGGGGTGTGTGGCGAAGCTACTGTTTCTTAGAATAGCGGCCGCGGCGACTATCATAAAAATGATGACAGCGGCAATTATTTAAATCGTTAAACACACAGTATCGCGTCAAAATATAGTTACGTTTCTGTTTCGTTTTGATAACTCTGACACACAATGACGCAGTGACTTGACATGAAAACGCTATAATAATGTGTGAGACACTTTTTTGCTTGGCTAAGTACTGTGAGGACAAGTCGGACACGGGGATTTGACTTTACGGTGTCAAAAACGCTCTCTAGGACAACACACAAACTTACTTTCATATCACCGCTCTTTTACGAAACCTCTTTTAGCTGAAAATGTTATTGTGACATTTCAACCTCATTAACTAATCATACCGTTTCTGTCATTTGCAGAATATTGTTTTACATATGTTTAGCGCTAAACGTCGCCGTGGTGCAAACGTGCAGCAGCTCAGAATATTCAATATTTAACAAACCAATATTTTAAATTTCCCTTCTGACATCAACTACTAAAATATATCTGATCTAACTTTATAAAGTCTGGTGACCTAAGATTGTTAACTATTATTTATTTTAATTTTATAGAAATCAAAGACTACTGGTACCAAGTCCCATCCCAAAAAACGGAACATGACAGGCAACTTTTGACTTTACTAATGTGATTAGGGAATTAGGGAATGAGGCCGACATGTTTGGAACTGTCGGTTATAATTCCAGGGTTATTACTCTTGCCATGGAAAGGACGTGTGAATATTAGTATTCAACACAGTCCTTTCCATTATCTCTGTTAGTTTTAATCTTAATCATAGTCTGGCAGTTTGAGTAATTTATACAGCCTAGCCGTTCTTTGGTATAGTTCGTTGAATCGTTGTGCTCCTTTAGTTTTGAATTTAGCTGCATGATTGCGGGCACTGACTAAACAGGTCCACTCAATCTGTGTGGTTCTATCCTTAAAAGCCCATTTCAGACATCAATCTACATGGTCTACACATGATCTCACTAAGATTATGTCTGGATTTTAAAAGAGACTGTGACTTCTCGAATTTGTTTCGGCCTTTCATATCAGAATAGTCAGGTAGGAAACGCCGACCTCACCTAGTTTTTATAATTATATTGACGTGTAAAACTTACAGAAATAAAATAGTTTCAAAATCAAAATATTCCATCTGACATCCAAAATCAATCCTGACGTTTAAAAATCTATATTCCCAATAATTACACACATCAAAAGTGTCTAGGGATCAACATATATTTTTGCAATAACTTTTCTCCTGATTGATATTAATTAAAATTTTCTTTAAGGATTCATCAAATAAAGTGTTTTTGTTTGTCACAGTAACGATAAACCAAGTCACCTTTGCATTAATAAAGAAATTTGCCATTTTCCTAATAAAGGGATTTTTGACATTTGAACCACTAACACAAAAGTTCGAAAAAAAGACTGAAATAACAGTTTTCTTTAAAATTTTATTGGGTAACTTAAACAATTAATAATCCGTGTTTCTACCGCGAACACTAACAACACAAGAACATCGGTTTGGCATACTCAAAATGAGTTCATCCAAATCACGCTGTGGAATGGCCGCCCATGTTCGTTGCAACAACAAAAAAAGGTCTTCTTGCGACTGGATACCCTCCATATTCGGCAGAGCTCTTCTCTGTAGCATATCCCATGCATGCTCAATCGGGTTCAAGTCTGGCGACTGAGCAGGCCAGGGCAGGACATTGATGTTAGCTGCGGCGAGAGTCTGTCTTACAACTCTTGCGGTGTGCGGTCGTGCATTATCATGCATTAACTGAAATAAGGGACCGATTTGCACTTGTAGAGGAACGATGACGTCTGATACAATCGTCTCAGCATAAATTTGAGCGTTGAGGTTGCATCTGATCCAAATCAACTCAGTTCTTCCGCCGATCCAAATACCCGCCCATACCATGATGGTTCCACCACTATAAGGATGGACTTCCTGGCAGGATTTTAATCGCTGTTGGCGTCCAGGGGTTCTCCAGTGTCGTATACGTCTTGTATCCGGTCTCATACCAAAACGAGACTCATCAGAAAAGCACACGAAACGCCATTGTTCTTCTGCCCAATTTCTGTGTTCAAGAGCCCATTGATATCGAATCCTACGATTGTGCATTGCTATAGGTGGTACCCGTAGCGGTCTTCGGGAATGAAGGTTCACTTCATGCAAGCGGTTTCTGACTGTTTGGTCGCTAATTAAGTTCCCTGAAGAGTGATGAAGCCTCACGGCTAACATCATGGCGGTTATTGTTGGAGCTCTTCGAGTTAAGATTTGAATGTATCGGTCTTGTCTCCGTGTGGTGCAGCGATACCGTCCTCCATGGCGCTCAGCCACGGTACCAGTGCTTCGGTAACGTGTCCAAAGTCGACTGATAACCCTCTGACTTGTATTCAGAGCTAAAGCCACAGTACGTTGCCGGGAACCAGCTTCTATCATTCCCACGGCTCTGAGCATTTCTTCCCTGCTTAAATGACGTCGCCGCTCCATAATAACGTTGGTTTTAATCAGTAGTAGGGAAACAGTAGCACTAATAATGTCTTCAATGCGTTGTATGTTTTTATAGGGAAAATATTGACAGCTGATTTTCATCTTTTACTCGAATTTGATTCACAGTTCCTGATTCAAATTATGAAATGCACCAAAAAGGATCCATATAAATTTATAAAATCATAAATTTATTACAAAGCCACATCTCAATCTCAAGAAATCCGCATAAAAATGCTTGATCCCTAGACACTTTTGATGTGTGTATATGGGTGCCTTGATGTTATTGCGGTTGAATAAAAACAAAATAGTTTTCATTCCCCATTCAGCCTTATTGAACGTATTTACGTATTCGTATCGAGTTCCGACCTTATTTGGCCCGTGTATGTACACATAACTAATTTAAAAGCGTTACAAATGGGTAAATTAATTTTGAAATGCTGTATTTTATTAATTCACGGAGCGAGGCTGTGGAAATGTTATTTTAGTGGCGTAGAAACGTGTCACACGCATACACGGCTCTACGAATGGCGTGAAAGCGTGATTGAGTTACAAACATCCAAACTTCTCTATTTAAAATCAGTAGCATAGAAGGATTTAGTTTTTTTTTTTGTTTGAGAGATATTTAAAATTGTCTAGAGCACGTCCTAAGTTTTCTACCTAAATGTCCATTCCTGAACAAAGGCCTTTTTAAACTAAGGTTGCGTGGTCGTGTGGCAAACAGATGATTTAATTTTATGACCGCAGCATGATTTTATTGCCACACAGAAGGCATTGAAACTGCTACAAAACAATTAAAATAATAAATAGTCTGACAACCAGTCTTACCAAGGGGTTTCCTATTACCCTGTAACTGGGTTGTGAAGGTCGGATAAGCAGTCGCTCCATGTAAAATACAGGAGGCCTACCATGATCTATTTAAAAACGATTCAAAAGCAAGACATTTCAGTTTAGGTTCTTAAACTGCATCGTTCACAGTCGTACCATGACGTCCAACATACTGAGCGGCATTTGGATCGTTGAAAGTGAATGAGCGATAAGAGCTTGTGGTAGGTATCCAGATGGCACGGCCTAAATTGAATCGTTTAACTGACGTCATGGTACGAATTAGCAGAACAGTTCAGTTTAGGTCCTAAAGTCGATCGCGTTAAGAGCTCGTGGTAGGTACCCTGGTACTCAGTTGCAGCCGGTTAGATTGGAAGCCGACCCCAACATGCTTGGGAAAAGGGTAAGCAGATGATCTACCTAGATGTATCTAGAAGATAGGATTCGGCCTGCAGCGAGGTTATCTAAGAAGTCAGAAACCACCTTTATTTTAAGCCTTTTCCGAGGCCGTAAGTGGAACTATAACACTTCTAAAAAGGGAAAACATAAAAAAGTAACAAGGAGTATTTACAGAGACTTAAAAGAAAGATTCCAACGTTACATCGACCTCTACTTTTATGATAATTGATTCAGCTCATTCCTTGACCTTGCCGAGTACCTACGGATCGTAAATAGACATAACGAAACCGATTGTTATGGGAAACCGATCGAAGGACGTTGATTCATTTTTCTATGGCTACTGGATCAGTAATGGGTCTAAAAATAGTATCCGTATTAAAGGCACGCTATGGGTGTGTTATGTATAGCTGAATAATTTATCGTAGTTAGTTTTTGTAAGCGGTTAAGGTAACGTCGGCCGTGTTGATGTTGAATTTCTGAAACTATTTATATTGGATTCCTAAACAGCATATATCAGAAATTACAGGTCGTAAATTCGAACCTAGACAGGCGCTTTACATATGTAAATTATTTAATCACCACTGCTCTCAAAATGGCGAAGGAAAACATTTTAAGGAAACCGACATGTCCTAGAACCAAAAATTCGAAGACATGTGACATCTACCGCACTGGGCTCGTGTGGTGGATTACGGCCCACTTTTTCTCGCTTAAAGGAAGCTGTGTCCCAGCAGTAGGAACATTATAGGCTGATTATGCGTGGTCAAATTTAAGGATGTTGTACAGACCATCAAACTACCAACATCGTGATCGCGAAACAATAATCAGCCGTCTCATACATGTGAGTGGAGTAGGTAATTGAAGTTTTGTATTTCAGTTTTTTTTATTATAAAGAGAGTCGTAAAATTTTTGATTTATTCCGATCTGATCCCCTGGGTCCCCCCCTCCCCCCTCCTCGATCCCCTGCTAGTTCTTCTTTGTTCACACAGGCCTTCTCTTGGTGAGAGGCTGTGTTCTACCACGCGAGCCCAGAGCGTGTTGGTAGATGCCACATGTCTACGAATTTTTGGTTCTAGAACATGATGCCGGTTTTCTTACTATTTCCGGATTTTTTTTTACTCAGATCTCATCAATAGTTAATCATACGTTCAAAATTCAAGCATTTATGATTAATTAATCTAATCAGTTTTAATATTATGCGTCAACAAGTAGGATAAGTCCTCATAGCGAGATCTTTGCGCTTTCCCAAAAAAATCGTCTGTTTTGAGGTCAGTATTCCATTAAACATGCGATTTATTAAAGAAGCCAATGTTTTAGAAACTGACTTCTAGATGTCGGGTAAAATTTGCATTTAGTGAGAACATTTTGACTTTGGCTTTCATTTTGACAGTTCAACAATATTCATTGCGTTATTTACGTTGTTGAGCAGCCAAGTTTTTCGAACATATGAAGCAACAATGGATTAGCAATATCCTTCAAAATTATTGAAGGTTGGGATTGAAAGTTTGTTACGCAATTAAGGTGCCGTTCCTTGATAAAGACCACAGCCATATTCTACAACTTTAAATCAACTTTCCACTAAACAATGCCAAGTCAAACTTTTGATTTAAATGTAAAACAGGTTCAAACCTTCGAATAATACAAGTAGACCGAGCAGTCTGTCGTGTCTCTCCATCGTATTTTTGGATAGTCATTTGTCAATGACATTGCATTTAGGGGTATTTCGTGTTTTCAGTGACATGCAATATTGGAAAATGTTACACGGGGTTTACACGGGTTGATTTTCTAGTCAACTTTTAGTCTTAAAACTTAAATCAACCAAGAATGATATATGAGTTTATTTCTGTAAGTCTGTTTTTTTACAAAATAACACTAAGTAATATAACTATATTAGATAATTATATTATATATAAGCTGATGGCGATCTGTGGTTTTCATCATCAGTTCCACATTACCAAATGATGATTTCCTAGAGCAAATGCTCAAGTTACTTTAAAAAATACCCAAATCGCTATAGGTGTGCCTATAAAATTTGAGGGTTTCTCTCGATATCCATGGGATCCTCTCATCAGACACCAGCTTGATGACAATGGGACCACCTCGAGAGTATACAGTTTCAAACAAAAAAAAAAAAAAACAATTCGGTCCATAATTGACGGAAATTCGGTGAAAACATAAAAAAAAGTTGTCGGATAATAATATGAAACGCCGACCTCATCTAGTTTTATTTTAAAAACATGATTGACGCAGCTGCTCAAAATTACCTTTTTTCACTTGAACAAGGAACTACAAAATAAAAAAAAATTGCTGCTTGGCAAAAATCGACCAGTGTTAAGAGTCCCTTTGCTTTCGTGAAAATTCTTTGTATTCCACGATTCCACATCAGGAATGGGACTAGACATGTTACCTTTACAACTGCTATGTGTTACTCAACGTCACAGTGTTTTTTGTCTGTGAATGCCAACCCAACATTCTGTTGAATGTTGGGTTGGCATTTGTGATTTTCAGAAGCCATAAGGTTCTGTAGGAGGACAGTCCCGTTGTGGTAGAGGTATTTCCTCTGTGGTTGTCGGACAGAGGGCCCTGTGGGTGTTTTCAAAGGTCAATCAGGGAATACGTAAAACAGATTTGAAGAATTACGAATATTTTACCTATAATTTAGATGCCCTTTATACTGGTACTCAGCTGCTTCCGGTTAGACTGGAAGCCGACCCCAACATATTTGGGAAAAGGTTAGGCAGATGATAATGATGATTTTACATACCCTTTATCTACTCATAAGCTGCCAGGCCTTTTCCCTTTAAACCCTTTATCTACTGTGGTTATCATTGGATGTTAGCTTAGTGTGTTAATAGTGTTAAATCTCTAATTATTACGCTTACTTTCATTTATAGACGTTAGGAAACATTATCCCCTTACCCCTACCTTACATTTTTGACGTTTTAACGTCACTTAACTTTAATAATCGTTTTTAAATAAATCCCAGTGTTTTAGAAAGTACATACATCTTCAAAAATAAGGAGGTAGGACCACAGGACGACTCATTTCGTTCTATATTAACTCTGGTTAAAATATAGGTATACAATATACAGTTGGTTATTCCTATAAACGGCATTAGTTAGTAAAATTATATATTAATAGAACAAATAACTGATTATTTGATTAAATTAGCATTAGTCTGTAGTGAACACACGTACGGTGGAATACATGAGAGACGAGACGAATAAGTGACGTATATGAAAAGCTTCAACAACAATTCAATTAATTGTGTATGTATTTGTTTCATTATAAGTCTAGTATTTGCTAATAAACGTTTATATTATTTCGAATCTACGAACGTTACTAGAATACAAATATTTTGTGAGACATGTATCGCATTTAAACTAAGCACAGAATTCATTACATTTGTTTCAAAACATTTTGGGATGTGTTTAGGCATTGTATCCTTTGTGTTGTTGTAATAAATCTTTCATAAGTTTTATTTAAATGAGCATCTGTTATCTTTCTACCATTAAGGTTCTGCTGCAGACCGTTTTTTATAGTTTACTAAGAGTAATAAGTTTTTCTGTCGCTTTTCGTATATGGTATAAGTGTTGTTGTATTATGATTTACGTAAAGATTATCAGCAAATTTGACTGTTTTATTTTCATTCCAGTTTCGTTTCTAAAGATCTATAAAAGCTTAAAAAGCATCATTACTACATTCTTTTTCATAGCGAGTACATGACAATCTAAATAGCAACGAGTTTAGTGTCAATTTAAACTCTGAAATGTCGTATGAGCTCCATCGGTTCATAAGAAAAATAAACTCGAAACGACAATAAATACTATACTAATAAATACATGCAAACGGCTTCTAGTTAGTGAGCGTTTGACGGTAGCAGGGCGAGCGTTTAAGTGGCATCCATAAGTTCCTTACACGTGTACGCTGCAGCCCGCGTAGCATGGCATTAGAAGAAAAGAACTGATAACCATCTTTTCCTTTTCTTTCTTTCGCAGATCATCCCAAGTGAGATGCTATGGAACGCGGCGGCAGCAGTGAGGTGACGTCACGAAGCAGAATGGAGCAGCGCACGTTCGACGGCCCAGCATGGAACGGCTAGGGTGAAGCGAGACAGAGACAGACATAGCCCTGCCCCATGGAGGTGAACGGGACGGAAGCGCGGGCCGAGGAGGCGACAGTGGCGCTCGCGCTTAGCGTTGCCGTCACCGTCATCTCCGCCATCGGACTGCTGCTAAACGCCTACATACTGTTCATCATAGTTATTACTAAACAGGTAATAATTCAAAGGATATTTTGAATAACCGTATAAAGTACTTTATTTACCTAGTGCTCAAGGAGATGTACAAACAAATATCACAAGTAACTCTTGATTTCAACTACACGTCTTAGGGCAAAGTTCACCAATGAAACTGAACACGATCAGCACATCTAAACCACCTTCAAGAGCTGTCAGTGTTCCACAGCAATAATGAAACTGACAGCTCTTGAACTCGGTTTAGATGTGCTGATTGGTGAAATTCGCGCTTGGGTATTTAGGTATGTTAATGTTATGTTATTACCATAATAAATTTACTTTTCAAAGACATCACACACAATGTATAGATACGTGTTTAAATAACAACGATAAATCTTCAAACATAATTCATGCCATAAACAAATCACATTTCAATATAATCTGGGAGAGAATAGAAAAATCAGAACCAAACGGTATTGTAAACCGCTGAATACAAGGCCATCCTCACATTATGTGACACTCAAGGCAAGAGATAACAATAAAAAAAGAAAGATAAACCTTAACACAGAGAGATTGTTCCACAATACAATCATAATGACGATATGAAGGTAATATTCGATATAAATAGTTAATAATACGATGAATTTTATATCACCATCGTCAGTGAAGGCCGTGAAATAACTATAAAAGAAGTTGTCGTAATTACTTCCCAATAATATTTGTTCCTTTACGAAAATTGTATAGTAACTACGTAGTTTGAATAGAAAATGAAGGCAATGAGTACAACCATTAGAGCATGTCAAACATTAATTTATTTATAAACTGCCTACGGACCTACCCACTACACCACGTGTATATCTTTGTGTCATGGAAGCAGTTTCAAAACAAGTAATAATCTCGATCAATATCGAAGGGTTCTCTCAGGATAATGCAGAAATGATTTCTGAATTATCTCTCAAGACACATTGTGACATGACGTGTGTTAAAGAGATGATCGGGATGCCCCACATTCCGGGACTCTGAGAGAGGTGATCTGTCACCCGTAACACGGTAAAATCGTGTTTGCTCCTCCCGGCCCGTATCACCTCCACAATATGCTCTAATGATAATACCATCGATATGCTAAGAAGAAGTTCGAAAACTTTACAAGCACTAGGTAATGTCACTTATCCTATTCATAATTGTGTTTCCACTGTTTGTCTCGAACACAGACTAAAGTTAGGCGAACATTACAATAAAACACAGGCGGGCCGCCTGTAATGTGAGATTGCTGATGCAAAATGTACTATAGTGATGCAGGTGATGCAGTTAGGCGTTATGCGTAGTGGTGCGGCTCGCCCAAATCTGTGAGAAGACAAAAATAAGAAAGTCGTACTTGAAACAGTCTGAAGTCGCCAACGCGCAACTACAGTATAATGCTCGCTCTCTTTCTGTGAATGAAAAGAAATCTTTACCCAGGATTGGGGCAAATAAAGTTTAAATTTAAAAAACAATTATACTTACCCACTTTTCAATCAGCACCATTGTCACCTTATTGTTGTAGTATTTTACTGTCATCATCCTCATGAAAATCAAAAGTCATTCATTATATTCAATTTAGGCTGAGAATTAGTACTTTTCGACATATATAAGACAGTCCCCCAAAACGCCCGCGCTTCGCCACTTCCTAGTGCTTTCGCTGGGAAGAAAAAGTGGCGCAACTCCACATCATTATTCTCTTGCCCTGATACCAATAAAAGGGCCGGCGCAACATCTATTTTTCTTCCATACTCATCATCATATGCCTAGCCTTTTCCCAACTATTGGGGTCGGCTTCAAGTCTAACCGGATGCAGCTGAATACCAGTATTTTACATGGAGCGACTGCCTATCTGACCTCCACAACCCAATTACTGGGTAATATGATATCCCTTGGTAGGACTGGTTGTCAGACTTCGGGCTTCTGACTACCCGTAACGACTGTCAAAGATCCACGAATGACAGCCGGGATTCCGAGGCACGGAGGGGTCTCGGTATGTAAAGATAGTCACCCATCCACAGACCAACCGCGGCAAACGTAGCTTAACCTGACCGATCGACCTGTGCGTGTTATTTAGCCACGGGCCCCTCCATACTATTCCTAAAAAAAATACTGACATTAATATAGTATAACGTATAGGTTTTCTTGTTTATGGATGAATAATCTACACATATTTATAAAAGTCTATTCGAAGAATCGTGCTTTTGACAGCTTAACGAAAATTGACTTATCAGAAACAGTTGTTGCTCGTTTGTTCATGTATAAATAAATGGCTAAAGTTACCGGCGGAACATGAAAACTTAGAATAGAAATTGTTAAAATAAAAATAAGGATATTAGTGTTGCGTGTAGGTATTTCTGAAGTCTTGTTTACTGCGTAGCTGTATTATTAAGGAAATACTTGATATGTTTTTATGATAAGTCAAATGTTGTTGAATTAGTTAATAAAAACATTACAGGAGTTCAAACATTGAGATCACTAGAGTTTTAAATCATAATGTGGTGTGTCACAGCTGAATTGGAAAAATGTCAGCTAACTTTTGTATATAAGTATAAAAAACCTACCAAGAAACAGACCACATTTTCTACAAAATTAAAAATCCATAAATACACCTGTATCCAAGCACACATAACAACGAAATAGGAACATTTAGAACTTTCCAGGAAGAGCTTAAATACAAGGCAACCTAGATTGCCAATCAAACTGTGAACCTAACCTTACGACTGCCATTAGTTAGCCGTTTCAGGCATACTCAATCTGATGCATACATCAGGATTTGCAATAATTTGCATCCCCAAGGGCTTGTCGACGAATATACAGCGAATATGCATAAGTTACACGCCATCTATCGGGTGGAACGAATTGCAAGATTACATCCTCAGACGAGGTGAAGCGTTTTTTTTATATACCCATATGGTGTATTTTCGGTTTATTGTTAAATATAAATGCCACGGGAAAAGGGTACTATTATCGGTGTGAATCAAGATTTAGTTATATTGGATCTGTCGCCGCGAGGGCAGCCAATATTCGCCAAGCTGCACCCTAATTTCGTAAGTATAAATCTCAATCTGAATCATTTTGAAGGATATTGCTAATCCATTGCTTCATATGTTCGAAAAATTTGTCTGCTCGACAACGTAAATAACGCAATGAATGTTGTTGAGCTGTCGAAATGAAAACCATTGGTACTGGTAATGTGTTACGCAATTACCCCACTGGTGTGAATTGGTGATCATTCAGATGTACCAAACCTGAAAGAGTGGTAAATAAGTGCTGTGATAAGACACAAGTACTGAATAGTGATAAAAATATATACGATACTGGTGCCGATTCTGTTCACAAACTAAATTTAAGTTCAGAGCAGAAAAGGACAGAAGATAAATTATACTTTAGTCCTGTCAAATTAATCAGCGTCTGACGAAAATTGACGTAATTTTAGTAGGCAAGTTTTTAATCACGTCTAAACTTGTATGGAGTAATGTCAGGCGCTGATTAATTTGATAGGACTAAACTAAAATTTATCTTCTGTCTTTTTCTTAATGAAATAGAAAGAAAAAAATGCATTCAACTTAAATTTTGTTTAGTTTGTGGACAAGGGAATCGACACCAATATCGAATATATATTTTTTTATTCAAAGGTACTACGTCCGTCCAGACTATAACGCAATAATTAGAAACTAGAGTAGTACCTGTTAACTTAAGTTATATTAACAGTTTTGTTTAGATGAAGTTAGTGAAGTTAGCTTAGTTTAGTCTGCCGCTAACTTTGGAATACTTAGAATGTTTCTTAGTTTCCCATTGACTTATTATTTTGTGTTCGTTTACATTTCAATTTCAGGCTTCGAATTATTAAATAATAATATAATATAATAATAAATATAAATACCTATACATCGGATTAAATACAAATGTGGCTGGCTATAAAAGTAGGGGAAGACCAAAGAAACAATGGATACACTGTGTGAAAGATGATCTCCCTAGATGTCGACTAATCTATATCTATATCTATCTATATCTATATCTATCTATCTATCTATCTTCTTCTATATCTATCTTCTTCTTCTTCTATCTATCTATATCTATCTATCTTCTATATCTATCTATCTTCTATCTTCTATCTATACATATAATAAATCTGTAGACGAGACGTTTCTGTACATTGAAAATATTTCCAAAAAAAATAGTTGGGGTGTTAAAGGATAACCAACAGATGCCATTTCATCAATTTTTGGAATTTTTGTCTGTTTGTCGGTTTGTCGGTTTGTCGGTTTGTCTGTTTGTCTGTTTGGATGTGACAGATTATTGATTTGAACAGGGTCAACGTAAAAAGTACCAAACCAATACGGTTACTTTTTATACTCAAATATGGTGTAGAACTCGGAGCAGTGATTAGTTTTTGTTTCATCGCAATCGGTTCACTCTGTCAAAAGATATAATCAATTTAAAGTATTCTAGGAACATCTTTTCACGTTTTTTAGTAACACGTAACGACATCTATTGGCGCGATATAGTACCTACTAACGAAAACATATTGTTGTTGTGATGTGAATAATCACGTCCTATTAGTTTATGCTTACTTAAATGACGAAATAACACAGATACCTACTTATGTCTATGTTATTTTAAAAAGTAATGATAATGATATTAATGATATTAAAAAAATCGCTTTCCATTGATGGTTTATTTAGTGGCGCCTGTGGCGCTAAAAGAATTTTAAACAAAAAGTGAGGATAATGTAAGATAATAATAATTAATGTGGTGTTCTGAGCGATAAAGAAGTTAGATAATTATTGATATAGAAAGTTGAGTAACGCAGAGCGTTTTTTAACGAAGTTCTTACATGGAGCTTGCGGTAGGAGTTCTAAGGGAGAAATCGTCAAATTACGAAAAAGCGTTATGCCTCATTTTTCATAGTAATAGATAGATAGAGACACACAGAGAGAGAGCTATTTTTCGTGGATCTTGACCCCGGTAATTGAGGTCAAAAAGAAAATCAAAGATGGCGGTTGCCTAAATTTTCAACTTTTTCGTCATTGATGTCGTTTTCATGGTTTTCGAGGGTGCTAAAGTCGATAGTCAGGTCAAAATGAAAATCCAAGATGGTGGCTGCAATTTTTTTTTGTCATGTTTGTCGTTTTCATGGTTTTTGAGGGTGCTGAAGTCGATAGTCAGGTCAAAATGAAAACCCAAGATGGCGGCTCAATTTCTTTTAAATGTTTTGTCATTGGTGTCGTTTTGTCAGTTTTCGAGGGTGCTGAAGCAGATAGTCAGGTCAAAATGAAAATCCAAGATGTCGGCTGCAATTTTGTTTTGATTTTTTGTCATGGATGTCGTTTTCATAGATTTCAAAAGTGCTGAAGCCGATAGGCAGGTCAAAACGAAAATCCAAGATGGAGGATGCAATTTTTTTTATGGGTTACGTTTTATTGGTTTTTGAGAGTGCTGAAGCCAATAGTGAGGTTAAAATGAAACTGTAACGGCTTACCCACCGTCGATTGGCCCATGAACCGTTGGTGAACATTATCTTTAAACCATTAACTTTTTTCCAAAGGACTTTTCACCCACGATCGTTTTGCCAACATAACTCTAGGTCAGTGAATGCTTTACCAACAGAATGTTTTGACCAATAACTTTTCACCCAAAGAACAAGGCCAACAGACGCCGGGAAAGGTGAAAGTAAAATAATAATAAGACGTAGTCCTTTATTTCTGTGAAAAGGGTATAAAGTAACCTAACCAAGCCTAACCTCGGGGTGCCCTTCGCTCGCTTTGCTCGCTCACTTGAGCCGCCATCATCCCCTCGAACCCTACCTGTCCGAGTCGGGGTGCCCCAAGTCCCGAGCTCGCTTCGCTCGCCCTTGCATCCTTAGTTCTATTTGACATGGGTCAAATGTTCTTTGGGTGAAAAGTTATTGGTCAAAACATTCTGTTGGTTAAGCATTCACTGACGTAGAGTTCTGTTGGGGAAACTTTCGTGGGTCCCAAGTCCTTTGGATGAAAAGTTAATGGTGTTGACCAACGGTTCATGGAGCAATCGACTGTTGGTAAACCGTTTCAGTACTGGTTAAAATGAAAGTCCAAGATGGCGGCTGCAAATCGAAAAATTGGTAGTGTGTGTCGTTTTCATGGTTTTCGAGAGTGCTGAAGCCGATTGTGACGTCAAAATGAAAATCGAAGATGGCGGCTGCAATTTTCTTTTTCTTTTTTTATCATGTGTGTCGTTTTCATGGTTTTCAATATAAACTTACACGACTTTGTGTGAAATAAAATAAAATACAACCGACTTAAAAACACACTTCAAAGTGCAATAGACCTTTGGTTTCAGAAGTCTGTGATTTCTTGCCAACGCGCAACGTCTTCGAAAACTAAGGTTATTTTGCACTTTCTAGGGTTTTTTATGGAAGTCGGTTAAGTATATTTTTTTGTAATTATCTTTATAATTTTTTTTCTGGTTTTCGGCAGTATAAGGTCTAAATCAAAATCATGTCTAAAGTTTTCATGGGTTTCATCTTCGTAGTTTAAATGGCGGCCGGTGTCAAATATAACCAAAGTTTAATGGGTTGCTTCTTACTCTTACCATTAATGTATTCTTCCTTTTATCATCTAGATATCTCGATGCTTTATAAGGCATAATATTGGTAGGTATATATGATATCTTCAATACCAAGTTAAGAAATTCTGAATTCACCACAGAGAAGAAACCAAGACTTAGAAAAACTAACTTCAAACTTCACCTACTAATCTCAGATATACTTTAGATAAAATGGTGATATGATTTTACAAGTTGGTACATTAATGATTGGTTGGGTTAATGGACATAATTATGGCTGTTTGGTTAGATAATCAGCCTCGAGCAGGCGCTTTTATTTTAATTTATTCTCAAAAATCAAAGTGACACTTTGTCGCATTGTCATTATGAACCATGAAGACGCAGTGATTGCAGTCGAAAGGGCCGTGGTAGCGAACCCTAGGTAAGGAAAGCGTTACCAGGCAAGATCTGATGATTCTTCCTTTTCAATGAAGGAGTGGCAATTACACCTTTCCTAAGCGACACATTACCTGTTGTTTTCCGACATCCACGCGAACGAAGTCGCGGGCACAGCTAGTAGAGAAATATGGAAGAAAAATACATGTTGCGCCTACCCCAAATACATTGTAAATGATGATGGTTATTTCAAAATAACTGTTTTGTTGAATGTAGAAAGGCATTAGAGGCATAAGACTAACTTTGAAATTATTTCGGTAAATAAAAATTTAGACACAGAAAAAAGAATTAATTAACAGAACAGACAGAATTATACGGACAGAATTATTTTGACACAGTCACATGGCTAAAAAGCCATGTGACTGTGTCAAATATTTTTAAAACTTTTTTGTCAGATTCAGAGTTAAGCCTTGTCAAACGAATACCACAATCGATGAGAGAAGTCAGAAGCCCTGTACAAAGCGCTTTAACTATTGGCACCCTCAATCCGCAATTTGGGCGAAGTTGCCATGTGTTGTAATAGTTTCTCTTTGTAAATGACTAATGTTCGTATCGTACCGTTCGCGTTGCCACCTTAAATACCAACCTTCAGAAATGTTTAAATAATAAATACATAGATTTATGAAAGTAAACGAAGCAATACTTACTTCTATACATACTCCTTTGTAGTGATCGTAGCAGGTGTCATTCTGTAGTTTCTGCCTAAACACATGGGAAGAGGTGTGAGTTTATGTATGTACTAGCAGCACCCCGCCGTTTCACTCGCATAAGTGTCAATTCCGTAGGAATATCGGGATAAAAAGTATGATATGTGTTAAACCTGGTTATACACTATCTGTGTGCAAAATTTCATCCAAATCCGTGCAGCCGTTTGTGCGTCAAGAAGTAACAAACATACAAACACGCTCACAAACTTTCGCCTTTATAATACGTATTAGTGTGATGTGATAGTAGGATGTATGTAAAATATACACAGAATTTTGTAATGGCCATGCAATGAGGACATAACTGCAATGTATCAAAAAGAGTATTTCAAGAATGTCTTCACCAGTCTTTCGTGGTCGATTAGCCATTCCATTCGTATTTCATTCCTTTACGAAAGTGGAATACATTATTGCGATGATGGCGCAAAAAATACCTTGTGTTTATATAACGATTTACTATTCGCAAATCTAACTGAATAACATGTTATTCTGAATGTTATTTTTTTTTATTTTCAGTGTCTATCCTAATCATTTTTCAGCGTAATGGGCCTTTTAAGAAAGCTAAAAGTAGGGTAATGGAGAGGACTGTGCTTGAAGTTTCCCTACGTAATCGCATCACTAATAAAGAGATCCAAAGGAGAACCAAGGTAACCGACATAGCCCGAAGAATTACCAAACTTAAGTGACAGTGGACATTGCTCGCAGAACGGATGGCCGATGGGGACGATTTGGTTTTGGAGTGGCAACCGCTTACCGGAAGACGTAGCGTTGGAAGATCTCTCACAAAATGGGTTGATGGTTTGGTGAAGGCCGCAGGAATCCGCTGGATGCGAGAAGCATAAGACCGATCGAAGTGGCGATGGCTCAGGGAAGGCCTATGTCCAGCTGTGGACGTCTTTCGGCTGAAATGATGATAATAAAATTACAATTTGGTTCCTTTCTGCCCGTCTCAAGGGACTTGTTGAGCAAAAGTAATTCACGCAGAAAATTAAAGCACAACTCATTACTTGTAACTTTGTATAGAGGCACGTAAATAGGAACTCGATTTTGAGCCATTTGAGGACGATTTGCCGTCGCTTACATTTTATATAAGTATTCGCAGCAATTATTGACAAGTACGGTACACTTTACGCGACTTGACTCGACTCGATTCAAGATTTGACAAAATAACAACCGTGGAAGGAATAAGAATTTTGTATTTAGGTTTTTATAAACGCACTAGCCGCTGCCTACGGCTTCGCCCGCTTGGGTGTCGGAAATTAACGTGTTATCGGGACAAATAGCATATGTAACTCCTTATAACATCAGCTATCTGCAGTGGCAGATAGCTGATGTGAACCGGATTTTGACGTGGCTTTCAGTGGAAAGCCACGTCAAAATCCGGTTCGAAGATTAACAAGAACGAACAGACAACAATTTAAGATTTTTTTTTTGTTATATGTACCTACCTATCGTATATACTTCAATATGCATTTAGTAGAAAGCTGTTATTCTGACATTACAAACAGACACTTAAATTTCATTTATTTGTATAGATAGATTTAGGATTTTTATGCATTGTGATTATGATAGCTTAAAATACACAGCTGTGCTGCTGGAGAATTTGTTGCGCCACTTCAATAGTAGGAAACGGTGAAGGCAAGTGGCGGATGTTGTGGAAGAGTTTTTCTGATCACAAATTGTCACCACAGTGTGAACACATCATGTCTGTCATATAAGGAGACTGTGTTCATTTTAATGTTGAAAAAGTGCAAATTCGTTGATTTTTTTTTCATGACTATTGGTTTATTTAAATTCTGCAGTTTCTTCATCGTCATACGTAAATGATTGGCAATCGTTTAGTTTAATCGTAGATGTAATAGGGTTGTCTTCTAGTCTAACCGTAGGCAGCTGAATACTAGTATTTTGCAAGGAGCGATTTCCTATCTGACCTCCGCATCCAGTTATCGAGTAACAGTACCTATATTTGCCGATACGAGTACCTACCCCTGGGCAAGACCTGCAGTTTCTATAAAGATAAATGACACGTGATCTATGGCTATTAAAAACAAAATAAAAATACCTAGTTGTTTTTACCCAACTACGACAAAGCCAAAGGAGGGTTATGATTTTAACAGGCTATACAGGATGAAATTGAATACATGCGACAAATCGAAATGGGAGATTGTACTCATCATTATGAATAACTTTTACTATGGGACCAAACCTGAAATCGCGAAAAAAAAAACAGCTGTTCCCTACATTTATGTTTGCATAACTCGTCAAAATGTAGGGAACAGCTGTTTTTTTTTCGCGATTTCAGGTTGGGTCCCATAGTAAAAGTTGTTCATAATGATGAGTACAATCTCCCATTTCGATTTGTCGCATGTATTCAATTTCATCCTGTATAATATGTATGTTCATCTGTTCCCTCATAACTCCTAAACTCGTCGTATTTTGACAAAAGAGGGATCGTTGGAGGCTTCATGATGTTCCGCAGGATATAACCATACATGATGTCGTAACAAAATCCAACATGGCGGTTTATAAGGGATGTACTTATATGTAAAAAAAAAAACTTATTAAAATATTTAAGTTTCCCGAATACCGTAGATGTGATCTAATTAATTCTTATTCTGTGTCACCAAGCAAAACAACCGTTTATTTCTCGTGTTCTAAGAAAAAGAAAATGATACCTACTAATAGATGAAAAGTGTTTCACAAATTGATTTTCAGTTTTCTTGAAGCAAATAAGTATTCCTGGAAATATCTGAAACCCTTGGAATATGAGATGTCAAGATAGATTATTAAAATTCTTTGCATATTTCTCGTTTCGCTCGCTCAAGTAAGTGCTCACTAGAAATAATTCTGTGTGGTAATGTTTTATTCAGACGACACAGTTGGCGCAGTGGTTGAGCGATTGACTGCTGCGCAGCATGTCGCGGGCTCGATTCCCGCACGGGACAAATATTTGTACGACTTACAAGTATTTGTTCCGGGTCTGGGTGTTTTATCTATAATATGTATGTATTTACAAAAAAAAAATATATAAGTAGTTTATCAGCCATCTCGTTACCATAACACAAGCATTAGGTTGCTTAGCTTGGGACTAAATGGCGTTGTGTGAAAATGTCCAAGGATATTATTATTATTATTATTATTCTGATGTTTGTTAGGTACTTGTTCTTTTATTGACAGTTGATATTGAAAATACCAGCCTATTATTGCCCCACTAGAAGATGTGGCGGCCTAGTAGTAACGGCCTCGACTTACAAAATCAAAAGTCATTTATTCAAACTAGGCTGAGAATCCGCACTTTTCGAACGTCAAAATTACATAAGACAGTCCCCCAAAGCGCCCGCCCTTCACCACTTCCTAGTGCTTTCGCTGGGGAGAAGAAGTGGCGCAACAAACTCCCCCAGCAGCACAGCTGTCTGTTCAGTTATAAAATACTCGACTGTATACAAAACTAGATCTGCAAAGTATCTAATTAACATTACAGGACACAGAACATTCAATAAAATTATTTGCCATATGTTAGCTAGCCACGCCAATATACCAACAAATACCATTAAAATCTATACGTACTATGTGGGCCCGCGTGGTGGATTACGGCCTACTCTCTCACAGAGAGGAGGCCCGTGTCCCAGCAGTGGGAACATTACAAGCTGATTATGCATTGCGTTATTTACGTTGTTAATCAGACAAATGTTTACAAACCTATAAAGCAATGGATGTCAAAATGCAGGGTATTGCGATCGAATGTCATTTAATGAATGTTACGTAATTACCTGCGCGTACCATTAACAAGCTAGTAATCCCAGAGCGGTATACACGTGCCATTTTATTTTAGGAATAACATTCCGCCATTTCATAATTGCATTTCCAAGTCCTGAGCACGTTATTTCGTAAGCAAGAAGCCCTAAGGAACGTGTACACACACTACAGGGAAATCTTCTTAATGCAGGACAGAAGGAAGAAACCACTACAGGGTAATTTTATTCGAATTATCTCTAACACGATTCACAGAGCCAATCTCTGTAAGTTTTAATTAATTTCTCGGTATTAATTAAAGCTTGCGCTTAGGCGAACGAGCCCAGTCTGATGAATGTGGTAATACCAGAGAATGAGCTTTGTTCGTCAAAGTCACCAACTTTCACGATACCGAGTTTAGTGCCTCTATTTATAAACCGCGAATTCTTCCTTCGTCCTTTGTATAAAATATAAACTACTAGCTTTTGCCCGTGACTTCGCCCGAGGGGATTTATGTGGAAAATAACCCATGCGGGAACGTACTACTTACAGGGATTAAAGTACCCTGTGTGTTAATCCATGTTTTCCGACATCTTCAACAATCGTCGTCATATTTCAGCGAATTTACATAAAACCTTCCTCATGAATCACTCCGTCCATTGGTAGTTTTTGAGTGATTGTAGGCGTGAGTGTGTTTGAACACGATAAACTCAAAAACTACTTAACGGATTTTCATACGGTTTTCACTAATGGTCGGACGGATGACAGTCGCAGCGGGGGTTTTATAGTATGTAGTGATGATTCTCGGACATAATGTAGCTTCCTATTAGTGAAAAAAATTTTTCGGAATCGTTTCAGTAGTTCAGAAGATTACCTACATACCGACTCCAAATAAGACACTACAAAGTGAAAAATAAATTTAATTTCTGAAGTCGGTGTCGTTGACACGCAAACGGCATTACTACACGGCGAAATTTTTTTGTATGGTTTCGATTTATTAGTCGATTGGCACGATTTTAAATTTTATGCAATGAAGTTAAGAAAAAAAGGACACGTTTTATAATATTTAACTCTTATCACTTCTATTCGCTAGTGTCCTTTTATATTTTATTGCTTATAATTCAAAATGTGCCAATTCGTGCGAGTCGCTTAGAAAAATTAGCTCGACTCGGGTGAGTAAATCCGGGCGAATCGACTAATAAGCCATGGTTTCGCATAGAATCATCTAATTAAAGTATGACGTTTTGTTTATGAGAAGCAAACAGCTTACTTAAATTGCAACAAGACTAGCACAATCTGTCCGTTATTTGACACAATATTGGCACAAACTAAAATCGTTTACAACACGAAAGGTTGGTTAACAATTCACGTATAATTCAATCTGATCTCTACAAAGGCTTCGTATTTCGTATCGATTCGGACTGCAGACACAGACTGCACTAATTTGGGGCACCTCGCTTGTCTCTCTGGTAATAGACTCACAGCTGTGTTGGCCTATAATTTATTCTGTTGCTGTATGCAATTCTGCACCTTTGGGTAGCACCTAGAGAGGCGGCTTTCTATCGTCGTTGAAAGATAATACTGAAGTATCGAAAGCGTATAAATTCAGCGCGGATTCGCTTTTACATTGTTTCAAGTTTTATTGCTTCGAGATAGGTAGTACTTTTTAATTGTTTTTTTCTTAATAGGTGTTCAGAAAGTTCTTCATCATAATAATGAATTATGATCCCATAGAAGCTCATTGCTTAGGTTATATCACCTAACGCGACGCTTACATCCGTCATCGGCCGAACTATGCTCGTGTGTTGTCGGCCGAACTCGGGCGTTCAAACCAGACAAAATGTAAAAGAAAATGTCATCGTATGATGTCAGTTGAAGTTATGTAGGCAATCACTTTCTTTTACATATGTTTAGTTCAATCGGCCTACTTTGGCCGACAACTTACGAGCATACTTCGACCGATGATGTTATGGGTTCCAATTTAACAACAAAATATATTTACGGTAGGCTACATGATGTTGAATGGATGTTGCCATTATAATATTACTTTGATATTTTAATTATTACTGACAAAAAAAAAACGCCTAAGTATTTGTTTAAAAATAAAATAAAACATGGGACTTAAACATAACTGGCAAAATGTGGGTGTATCTACCTACTAAAGATACAAAGTCTGCCTAACCCTCAGAGATTACAGGCGTGATATTATGTTGTAAAATAAAACTTACAGTGACGTAACACTGCCTTGTTTAGCACTGCTAATTACTATTTGAATAGGTTGTCAGTTAAATCCTACTTTGATTAATATAATTATATTATATTAATCCTACTAATATATTATATAATCAATATTAATATAAGGATGGATGGATGTTTGTTACTCTTTCACGCAAAAACTACTGAACGGATTTGGATGAAATTTGGCACACAGATAGTTTATAAAGAGGATTAACACATAGGATACTTTTTATCCCAATATTCCGGCGGCATCGAAACTTATGCGGGTGAAATCGCGGGGCAAAGCTAATATTAGTCATAAATGCTATCAAGTCAGTATAACTGACCTTTACCATATTACAGTGAACGAATAATTAATAAATTTGTGGATTTAAGTTAATTAACTTGGCTTGTTTTAGAAGGGAAAATGAAATAACTAACTAACTTAATAACAGAGAGAAATATTTTCATTGGTTGGTTGGTATTTGCGATATTCGTGAGGTCTAAAGTACCTAATGAATTTTCTGATTTTAGGGTTCCGTACCCCAAGGATCCCGTTGGCTACGGAACGGGTACGGAACCCGTTACACAGGGATGTATCTTTCCAACCGTAATAGGTAGACACTTGAAATTTTACCAGTTTTTCTGTTTTTTACTAGGCATAGAAGCTATTACAAGACGTAATGAAAATAAAATAAAGTAAAACAATAAAGGAGTCCTCATACAAGAAACGTGTTTTTTCGGCGTTTATTTTATACAACTTATGTAATTTGAAAAACAAAAATGTTAGATATTAAACGATGACACGACGACATAATATGAGGCTATATATTCCCAGTATAAGCTGACTTCTCATTGTAACCTTTACAATGCAAAGTCAGCTAAACCTGGAAATGTATAGCTTGATATGTCTTCGTGTGTACAGAACCCTTCATGTGCGAGTCCGACTCAAACTTGGACGCTTTTTTTTAATAAATATTCAAGAACATACATACTCTCTATCTGTATTGTATCCTAGCTGTAAGTTTTCTGAATGTGGATCCGAGAAAATAATTTTTCATTTGCTTTTTTAAAAAACTATTAATAGAATTCGTCTAGACGGGGAGACTTGCTGCAGAGACGAATATTTAAAATCTTGCATCACATTAACCGTTTTGTTTTTGAATGGTCTTTTTATACGTCCATATAGTTGACAGTTAGGTAATAATATGATATAAGTATTCAGTTTTCATAGAAATTTTCTTTTTCAGGAGTGAACGTTTACACGTTGAAATTAGATGTATTATTATACCTGCGATAAGGAAAAAAATACATAGCATTTCTTTAAATACTTTGCAGCCCAGTTGCGTAAAACTATGCAAGTCCAAATGTTCGGTAGGTACCAACTTATTAGATCCTTATGGACCTACTAGCTGCACCCCGCGGTTTCACCCGCGCAAGTGTCGATTCCGTGGGAATATCGGGATAAAAAGTAGCGTATATGTTAACCCAGCGTGTCAGCTACCTCCATACAAACTTTTATCAAAATTGGTGAAGCCGTTTGAGCGTAAAGAAGTAACAAACATATAAACACACACACACACTTTCGCCTTTATAATATTAGTGTGATAGTGGGATATTATTGATTGAGGGCCGATTATATCCAATCATTACATAACATTTACCTACCTGAAAAATAAATGTGACGTTATGACAGATTGTCCATACAAAAACTGTCAAAATGAAAAGCTTATTTCTCGTATAAAAGTTATGTGGCGATTGATAAACCGGCCCCTAAGTATTGTTTGATAAAGTGGAAGTTTACAGAGAATTAAAATTAGGACACATTTCACCAATGGAACTAAATACGATCAGCACATCTAAACTGCGTTTTAGAGCTGTCAGTACCAATATTCCGCAACAATGATGATACTGAAAGCTCTTGAACGCGGTTTAAATGTGCTGACCGTGTTCAGTTTCATTTATAAAATTCGCCCATTGTTTATTCGTCGATGTTTCGAAATTCGGCTATCAACATAATTATTATTATATCTGCTACACACACAAAGCACAGTAAGTATGCCGGGACCGCTTGTACAAACACGCCTCACTCTCACATTTACATCATAGTATGCCGACCGGCCGCCATTACGTGACACGACAGCGTCAATCGTTGATCACGCACACATAGATCGGTACGGTGCTTCACTTTCGATATGCGTGGCGCGGAGTCCATCTTTTTTTATAAGTCTATGATCTGCTACTACAAAAATATGTTGCACTCAAAAGGTCACGAAATAAAATATTAATTCACAATTTCACATTTTCTTCCAACCTTGACTTTTGCCCTCTGAAATTAATTTTCAATTCCCTAATACTTTTTTTTTTTTTTGAGAGAAAGAATTATTTGTTGACCTTTATGTGTCCGAAGACGTAACTGAATTTTGTTAGTAAAGTCGAACTCGAAATTATTATTAATAATAATAATTATTATTTATTTCTTCAGATAAAAATCCATAATGGTTAGTTACAAAAAATTGAATTTTTTAATTATCGTTTTGCCACTTTTGACAAAAACTATTTGGTTGAAACTATGTAGGTAACTGCCACATACGTTTTCTAACGTGCAAGTGACTTTCATCCAAAGTGATAAAACAATTACGAGGCCGACTATATTTACCTAGCAGCACCCTAAAAATAAAACACTTTCTTTTTTCGAAATTGCTAATCCATAGTGTCATTCTCATTAAAAAATCCGTCTGCTCAACAACTTATATACTTAACGCAATGAATGTTGTTGGACTGTCAAATTGAAAGGTGTTAGTGTGCTACGCACTACCCTGCTGGTTTCCATAGATTATATGAGTATTTTATCTCTGAAACTTAGTAGTAAACGCAGAATATAAAAAATCTGTTTCAGTACCGAGGTGAGAAAAACGAACCGGACACTGCACGGCGGTACATTGTTTTATTCGCCAAAGCAGCGGCATCGGCAGCAGTTTTCCAAAAATGTAGTTTTTAGCATAAAATAATATGAAACATGTTAGAGGTGAACAGGTAGTTGTTTTTATTTTAAGGAAAATTAATATAAACTGCAAACCCCGCTTACAGTCCGAATCTCAATTTAAACTACACGAAATAACATTCCTTTTTGGGCAGTCGTGTCAAACATTTAACTATAAATGGTGCATCTCTTAAAACCTAGTTTTATGGTACTGCCGATCTATGCTGTAAAAATCCCACCATCTCACATCTCTAGTGTCAATCCCTATAGCATCAGATGGAATGACAGCTCACTTCACCTAATTTCTCACGGTGAGATTCTAACAGAATCGACCGGCTGATACTAGGGGATTGACACTCTTGATAGCCTAGGATTTCACGGTGAGATTTATACAGAAAACCTCGGCTGTACTTAACTATCATAATTGTGTAATCAAGTTTCGGTTGCCCTATCTAGGTGTAATAACTGCTCAAGCTGTATAGCGTAGCCAAAGACAAGTCAATAATCCTCCTTTTACTTATTGGTATAACTAATGTTTTATGTAGATCTTACTTTTTTTTGAGGAACTTCTCCTTGAATTTAAATGCATTATAATGTGTTTTTGTTCGAATTTGATTGATTTTATAACTTGTCCACTTTCACACACCTACAAAAAGAAAAAATTGTGTCAGGAAAGCGTATAAAACAAAATGGCCTTAATCAAATATACCGCAACAAGTCCTTTAATTAAAAGAATACCGCTCTAAAGTTAAATTAGTTTGATAAAATACCAAAAGCACTCCGGGAAGCCAGGATCATCCGGATTTTAAATAATTTTCATATACTTTGAACTGTTTCATTCACCGTTCTTTGAATTAATTGTGAAGAAATTCTATGAATACGGTGCAGATAACCTAGCAAAAAAAAATTGTTTTTGTTAGCACAATAATAATGATCTTAGTACTTAATTAATTATCCGTTTCTAATTTATTCCAATGCTTTAGTTATATATGTTGGTTCAGTAATTTTTGTCTGAGGAATAAATATTGCTGTTTTATAGCTTTTGTGTAGAAATTATGTCAAACTGTCATATAATATTCATCATCATCATCATCTGCCTAGCCTTTTCCCAACTAAGTTGGGGTCGGCTTCCAGTCTAACCGGAATACCAGTATTTTACATGGAGCGACCGTCTATCTGACCTCCACAACCCAGTAACTGGGTAATACGATACCCCTTGGTAAGACTGGTTGTCAGACTTTCGGGCTTCTGACTACCCGTAACGACTGTCAAAGATCTGTCATATAATATTCTTCAGAAAAAATATTTTGCCTTGAAAAATCGGCCCTATATAAAATATTTTCATAAATTTAATTCAAAGGGAAGCAGCCAATATGTAGTCTCATTAGTTTAAAAAAAAGTTAAGTAGGAAGTATCATTTCTTATAACATTCAAATCAACAGAGAACAACAGAACACTTTGTTTTTGTTCTCAGCCTTGACATAATTTTGTGAAAAATTCTAATCACCATCAGTCGTTTGCGAAAATCCTTGGATTCCGTTTTGTTATTATTTTCGCTCTGCCTACGGCTGCGTCCGCATGACTAAATTTTCCATTTTCCGGGTTAAAACGTGATACCCGTGATACTTTTCATACATTTTATTTGTGAACTTGAATTTAGCCAAATTGCTAAAAATGCCTGTCTACTATCTCATATCTATAACCCACATACCCACGCACAAAATTCTTTGATGATAATTAATGCTTTTACAGACATGAAAATATTTGAAAACAAATCATTTTCCTTTTCCCAACGATGTTGGGGTCGGCTTCCAGTCTAACCGGATGCAGGTGAATACCAGTATTTTACATGGAGCAACTGTTTATCTGACTTCCACAACCCAGTTACTGATGGGTAACACGATACCTCTTGGTAAGTCCGATTGTCTAACTTTTGGGCTTCTGACTACCCGTAATGACTGTCTACGAATTACAGCCGGGACCAACAGCTGAACGTGCTTTCCGAGGCACGGAAGGTCTCGATATGCACGTATGGTAACCCATCCACGAATCGACCGCCGCAAGCGTAGCTTAACCTTCGAACGACCAATGCGCCTGTTATTATTTAGCCACGAGTCCACACACGAGCGATTATTGATTGAAAAGACCTTCGATACCTACCTACCTTAAATCTTTAATTGTTCAAAATCGTATCTTATTTTAATAATATACGGTTTTGCACGATTGAAGTTGATTGAGTCCAGTCATATTAGGGGCTTATTAATTTTTTTAATAAATTATACAAGGTATTATTCACCGAGATTCACAGTTGACCTTGCATTACCTACAGTATTTAGGGCTGTGCTCATGAAAAAATGCTTGGAATAAAATTTGTCGGTTTTATGCTCTACAACTTTTACAATAGATGTCAACATCTTTGGAGCTATAAAATCGAGAAAAACCATACCCACCCCCTATAAACCCATTTGTATGACCTTTGACCTTGAATAAATTAAGACTCAGACACGAGATTTTATGAGACTTATGAGACAGCATTTAATAAAACGTCAAAAATTAAGGTGTATAATATGAGTTTCCAGCTTATAATCTCTCATCCCGAGGTTGACCCCTTTTTTCTGCTTAAGTGACTGCAATGGACTAAAATTGCATTCAGTATGGGGCTATCCCAATCAATCTCGAATATGGCCAAAGCCCTGACCCGTATAACTGTGAAGCTAGCATAAGTGTGAATGATGAGACCTACCTTTGATGTGAGCACACAGATGTTCGAAAAGATAGTAACCTAGATATTGAAGCAAGCGAGTGATAAGCCCCGCTCGTGCCGTATCTGCGACATCTTGGTTCTTACCTGGTGGATCTAGACACTCAGGTGCCACTTGTCCTGGCCCCGTACCGGCGGGATTACTGACAAAGTGGCTCGGGTTCTGTATAACAGTTTTTATTTCTGTGTTTACTATTTCTGTCGCTAGTTATGTTTAATTCCTCATGTAATATAGGCAAGCTTATTGTTAACCGGGTATTTATCCAGACTGCGGCTTACTTTTGAGAATTACGTGGCAAAATCTATTATCATATTGCTCGACCGGGGAATCGGACTTAGGACCTCAGCAGTTTCTCTTGTGACCAAAGGGGCAGTCAGTAATTAAATGAATGTTTAATCTTTTATCGTCTTTTTTTCACTTTTAAAAGATGAAAGTTATTTATCGCTGTCTGTGGTACCTACGTTTAAATGTAAACTGGCAGTCATAACTAGGTGTCTGAAAAAGGGCAGTGAATAATTTTCTTCTCTTGGAAATCTACCCACATCCTTTCAAGTCTTATCATATATTATGTGAGTGGAGCCGCGGGCGAAGCTAGTTTCGTTACATAAAATTTTTATAATATTAATGTTTATAGAAACCTTTGCGTTCGGACGTTGGATGCCAGGTGTAATTTGTGAATTGTAAAATAATGGAAAAAACCGTAGGTGGCGGAAAATGTTGAGTTTGCAGAGTGGGAAGATACAAGGCTTTTGATGTTTTTTCTGTTAATTATTTTCATTGTTTCGTTACAAGACAATATTGGTACCAAAAAATCGTAAAAATAAATTGTGAAGCGGGGAAGACATTGAAGTGGGTGAAAAAAAATAGTGAATCACGATTTTTAACTAATAGTTCAAAATCCCAATATAGATATTTTCGATAGCGATTAAAAACCAATTCAAATTATGATTGGCAAACATACTCATCCCATTGCTCTATGGATTTGATTTATTCTTGGGTTTAGTGTATACAGCGTGTTTCAATATTATGGTGTATCAAATTTAAGGGTGTGGTACAAGATCATCAAACTGAACCATCAAACGGGACCAACATCGTAATCGCGAAAAAATATTCAGCCGTCCCATACATTTGAGTCGATAAAGTTGGTGTTGAACTTTTGTATGGAACAGTTGACAATTTATACTTGATTTAATTGATAGTCTTTACACCTTTCCTATACATGCTGTATTACAGCCTTAGCATACTCCGCCTTTTATGTTCCCGGGAACTGCTGGGACACAGGCTTCCTCTCAGTGAGAGGGAGTGGGCCGTAATCCACCACGCGAGCCAAGCGCGGGTTGGTAGATGTCACATGTCTTCGAATTTTTGGTTCTAGGACAGGCCGGTGTCCTCACGGTGTTTTCATCACCATTTTGAGAGCAGTGGTGATGAAATAATTTACACAACACGACATACAACTCGTGAGTCGCGGCTGTTACCACTGGGCCACCACTGCTCCTGTATGGTCTTAATACTGATATATTACGTGTATAATGAACAGCACCATCTTAAAAAGTCGTTATAAAGGCAGTATAAACAAGAGTTAAATACTAAAAGCCATTCTGTTTGCTCTCACTACACAGACACACATTAAGGTATAAACACACAGTAGTGCACAGTCAGTTATAACTTTATGCTGAGTTGTTGCTGTTATAATAGTGATGAGTTTCATTCAATGTATACTCGGTATCGGCATGAAAAATAGGGTGCATTCTCGGACATACATTTCCGCGTATCCACCTTAGGGTGGATTTTTTATAGTGGAATATCCCATTTTATCCAACATAATAAATTCTAATTTTCCAAAATAATATGGTACTGCTTACATGCTCGGTCCTTCTCCCAGGGATCTCTAATTTCTTTGTCTTTCAGCCTCAATTCTATACAAGTCTAGCAACGCTCTTATACAAGTAGGTAGTAGTAACACTTGGCACACGTTTTAGCAACTTGTAAAGTTTTAAGTGCTTCACAACGTGGATCCTGTATTTAAACACGCATAAGTGCTCAGCTTGAATAGAATAGAGGCTGGCTGACGTTGTTATAGGTATCCTAGGTGACCAAATGTTTCCTAGGTAGATATTTTTGAGACTCATTTTGTGGTACTAGGTTTGTGTATTTTCTATTACTAGCAGCATATTAATTGTGTCTTACTCATGCTTCTTCAATTTACTTAGACATATTTGGTTTTTCTGTTTTTATCGTAAACTAGCTTCTGCCCGCGGCTCCGCCCGCGTGAATGTCGGAAATTATACCACGGGAACGTGCTACCGGGAAGAAAAAAAAAGCCTACGTTACTCCTTATAACATCTGCTATCTGCCAATCCTGGCAAAATTGGTCCAGACTAGTCGGAACATTGGAAAATTCACCCTGCCTATACTTTCATATGCATTTACGAAAAACAGAGACTTCAATGTATTTTTTTATTTCTCTAGATGCAGGTATACATTAAGACACAGTAGTCAAATTAACAAAATGCCAAGAAATAACGTTCTAACGAATATTAAAACACGGAGTAAAATATTTGTCATACATTACGTGTGTGCTACGCGTAAGTATACCACGCATGTGCTACGCGTGTGTACGCGAGTGCTACGCGTGT
The DNA here is from genome assembly GCA_963669345.1 of Gortyna flavago. Taxonomy (NCBI): domain Eukaryota; kingdom Metazoa; phylum Arthropoda; class Insecta; order Lepidoptera; family Noctuidae; genus Gortyna; species Gortyna flavago. The sequence continues at coordinate 5,482,358 of OY770139.1, forward strand.
GTACGCGAGTGCTATGCGTGTGTACGCGAGTGCTACGCGTGTGTACGCGAGTGCTACGCGTGTGGACGCGAGTGCTACGCGTGTGTACGCGAGTGTTGAGAATGTGCTAAGCGTGTATAAGCGCGTGCTACGAATATGCTACGCAAACATAACATACATAATCAGCCTATAATGTTCCCACTGCTGGGACACAGGCCTCCTCTCTGTGAGAGAGTGGGCCGTAATCCACCACGCGGGCCCAGTGCGGGTTGGTAGATGTCACATGTCTTCGAATTTTTGGTTGTAGGACATGCCGGGGTTTTCACATGATGTTTTCCTTCACCGTTTGGAGAGCAATGGTGATGAAATAATTTACACACAAGTAAAGCGCCTGTCTGGGTTCGAACCCACGACCTACAACTCGTAAGTCGCGGCCGTTACCACTGGGCCACCACTGCTCTGATATGCTACGCATAAGCTGCGAATAATCCACACATAAACTTATAATCGTATTTTCCTATTTTCCACGAGAGGCAGTCGAGCCGAAAATCCAAAATTTATAACTGACGTAATAATGTCAGCAGATTAGTTCCCGTGATATTCCGGTAGATATCCGTGAGTTTTGTCGAAGTTGTTGTTTTGACAAGGAGCTTACCTTTCTTCAGCGTTTGGCGCGACGTTGATAACGGAGGCGTGTCTCGTCGCTGTCGGTAGATAAGCCGCCGTAAACCGGTAATTACCGTCGTTTGCACTTCAAGCAAATAGGTCGTTTTGCTCAGTTTGTTTATTCAGTTTCAGTTTAATTGAGACAATTTTCTTAATTAATAAGTGTACCTATATTTTTGTGCCATAAACGAGGGAAGGTAAGGTCAATTATTGTTTATTTCTACTACACTATTTGCATACAAATAGGGCAGTATGCAGGTAGGTAGTATGTAGGCATTACCTACTGAGTTATTTTTCCCAACAGGTCTATTGTCTGACCTGATCATAGCTAGGTCTGATAGCTGAGCTCTGTAACTGACCAAAGAAAAGCATTAAAAAATATCCTCTATTGCCAATTATAGTGAAGGAATGAATATTGAGAGAATTTATATAATTTAACTTTTTATTTCCTCATCTGCGAACAACTTAAAAAGATCTCTCTTTCGAGGCATTAATAATGATTATTATCGTTTCAATATAAAAAAAAATAAGCGGTTGAATCCAGACGAATTAAACATGATGCTACCATCACACTCCGGTGGAGATAACAATTAGTCCCTTTTCGTAAAATTTCTGCTCCTTGAATTCGCAAATTCTTGTAGAGAGAGTTTCTCGGTTGGGCGCGCAGTACCTTTGGGACATAAAGATATTCCCGCACCGTATCTCTCTGAGATCCAAGACACTATCAGGAGTTTCACCGTGAATTAAGATTTTCTTGGCTATAGGTTTATAACCAATAATTTATCTCCCTCCTAAACTGTGTTGTGGGATCGCCTAATATATGCTCCTACATGCGTTTACGCAAATACATTTGAGGTAAAATCCACACATGTTAATAACATAAAACGGTTTTATGATTCGGTGAAACTACAGCCTATGAAACTGTACTTTCCATTGATGTTGAAGTAATACAGCACCATTTGATCTCGGAGAAACAAGATAATTAAGACGAAACGTAACTTCGTACCACGAAATTAATGCACACAATTTAGTACATGCAGGAATGCTAGACAAACATTCGTTTTAATTGGAACCTCGTTGAACGATCACAAACATTATCGTTTATGTTTCATCAACCGCGAAAGATACATCCACTACTGCGCTATTAACAGGGCCATCTAGTGTTGAGCGGAGTTTATTTACCCATAGTATACGTGAACAAACAGTAGCACGTATCCTGCTAACAGAAATGCATTAATTCCCGCGCAACCGATGTTGGAGCGATAACACAATGCGTTTAATGGACACTGCGAAACAGACGCGAATGTGAAGGAATAGGGCTTTGATGCTACTGACTGTCAGACAGTCCGTTTTTGCTAATTCAGCTTGCGCAATTGAATTTAATGGGAGTATGTTCGTGATAGCGTTGCCCATCTGGTGTTTATGATAGAGCTTTTCTATAGTCAGACTTTTAATTAGCTGCAGTAAAATGACAGCTTATGTGTTACTTTTATGACTGAAATAGGCGTCTTTTTGTTTTTTCGCGGCTATCAACCAAATCTTGTTTTCCTAGCACAGAATAGTGTAACAAACGTAACTTATTTCACATGCATATCTCTAAACGCAGTCCGCAATGAGTTATTAAGAAGTGTCATTTTACTGCAGCTAATTAAAAGTTGGAGTATAGTTTATGTTATAGTCATCATTATAACTCTCTCCATAAGAGTTTAATAATACTGTCGGTTTTAGAGTTAAGTGGTCTCTACAAGCTACAGTTTCCTATAAGAGGGGTGGCTACCACATAGCGTCCGCAATTTACCGGTGAATGACGACACTTTCATACTAATTTTTTTTCCTCTATGGACAACACTGAAAACTTTTTATGAAATAAGTTGGTGTGTTTTCCTGTGAAAGCGTTTTTTGACACCGTAAAGTCACGGATGACAGCCGTCACGGCCGTTATGTGTTGGCCAGCGCTCTTCTAGGAAACTGAGCTTTATTGCTCTCAGCGTAAAGAAAATCGTCAATATAAATATTTTAAAAATAGTACCTGATAATAAAAAAAAAAACTTATATTTATATTGGGCCTCGGTTTATCATGGGTATTATACAAATCGTTTTTTTTTAAGGATATGGATCGATATGGTAGGCAACTACTTGGCTCGCCCTCAAAAAAGCTAATTAATGTAATAAAATAATGCATTTCCTATTGTAAAAAGCTAAATAAGGTTCATAAAAAAAGGTTGAAGGAAGCAATTACGTTTTAATAACACAAGACGCGACATTTTTGCACTAGATACAAATACAGTTACAATACAAAAAAAAAGACAATAACACAACATGTCATATTCACGCGGTGAGGGTAGACTGCAATAGTTTAACGAATGTTGAAGACGCTAGGTTCCTCAACAACCCTGCTTCATTTAAGCCTACACTAATACTATTTAATATTTCTTGGTTGCTGAACAGCTTCCTCTTATCTACTCTTGTTGCTGTATTATTTGTTACATATTTACTAGAGAGGATTTTACTTTCAAACGACTTTCTTCTTGTCTTAATTCTGTTCTTTTTAGCATCACTTTTAATTACATTGGCTTTTGGCGTTGTTTCTGCCACTTGACTTGCTTCTTTGTTTCCTATTAACGTAACTAAACGGTCGAGCAATGATTTCTCTTTTTTGTTCTCACTTTGGTCATGTTTACGGATAATTTCAACTTGTTTTACCATATTTGATTTGCGTTTTTCATTCATATCCACCTGCTGATTAGTATTGTTTTTGTTGGATATTTTAGTACTGTTCTGTGAATCGTTAATTTCTTCAACCACACTTCGTTTTTTGTGAATTGTAAAGTTGTTTTCGGAGTTGGTGTCCATATCGTTACCAGTTGTTCGAATGGTAGTCGTAAAAATATTTTTGACTGAACTTAAATTATCATTGTTTCTCGTACTTTTATTACCAACTGGTTGAATAATATTCCTTTCTGTAGGATTTTCTCCCTCTCCGATTAGTGTGCTGACTATGATACTCCTACGCTTACGAACTGGGAGACCTTTTATTTCATCCTCGTATTCCTCTTCAGGCGACTTCATCCCCATCCTTGGCATACCTATGTTATCGTTTTTGCTGTAAAAAAATAATAATTTTAAATATTAATATGCTACGGTATCGCTACAGCTTTTTGCCGTATAGGTACAGGAAAGTGGAAAGTGCGCAAATAGTTTGCGCATGCGAGCTGCTGCGTATAGACGGAGTTAAATAGCAAATGTAAGTTTTAGTAGTTGTAGAATTATATTATTGTAAGTACGTTACTATATATGCACCGAGTATACGAATTCGTGTGGGTGCAAGTCCATGCTGGTATTCTTTCTTTTTAATAGTAGTTTTAGTTCTTAGGCTTCACTTTAGAGACGTTTCTTGGTTCTGTTGACTATACCTGACAATGTCATAAAAAATATTAAATTCCTATTTACCTCATTTCTTCACCTTCTATTAAATTCTTCTCATTATATAAATCAAGTTGTTTGTCAATCTGTTCCTGCTCAGGTGGCGTAGGAGGCGGATATGTAGGAGACGCTTTTCTTGGGCTAAAACCGTATGGGAAGTTGACGCTGCCCGGATAGCGGCGGCTATCAGATACTGCCGTAGGTCTTACCGTCGCGGAACTCACAGTGATTGGTGGTGGGTAAGTAGGTGATGTAATAAAAAATTCGGGCATTACACTTTGAACGTAAATACCAGCAGATTTTGGACCTAGCCAGTTAACTCGAGAATTCAAGTTTCCTGGATCAGGCACGGCTAATCTTGCGGGGTTAATCACCGGCCCAGGATCCATATTACGCCTAAATTCAGACGCTGGTGCCATCATACGCCTGTATTGAACCTCGGGATGCATGGGTATGTTAGGGTTATTAACCGAAGGAAGATATGGTAAGAGAGGACCCGCTGACGCGTAAGTAGCCTGTAAGTAGAGAATTTGTGATATATTAATCTTATTTGTGATTTATAGATTGAAAAGTTAATTTTAAAGCCGCGCCTCCAGTAGGGCCGCGCGGCTCCGTGAGGCCGAGCCGCGCGGCCGAGCCATGAGTTCTTATAATGGGGACGCGTTGCAAACAATAGCAAAAGCCTCACGAGGCCGGGCCTCGCGATGAAATTAAACACACAAAACAAAGTAAAGTGCATTAAGAATAATGCTTTGAAAATGTAGTATTCTTACCAATGGCGAGAACGTTGTTCCACCGATGGCCATCGCCCTTCTTGAGTCAATCAGACTTTGTATTGCCTTCAACTGATCCAAGGAGCCCAAAGGATGCTTCGTAATAGACTAAAAGGACATGTAATTGGTATACAAATAGACAGAATACTCTTTATTACCTACATAAAAATTACAGATAAACTGTAGAACATTTTCAAAATTGCCTTTCATTTACTGTTGTTTAACTGAAAAATATCACATTTTATGGGCAAGATACATAGACAGCAGTTTGACTTTACTTTGCCAACTAAAGTAAGCGCATCATACGAATATGCACACCCACCCTTGGTTAAATGGCAGAAAATGCCTAAGGCATTAAGTCCGCTTTTGTAGTTTTTTTGAGCGCGATGAGTTTAAATAAATCATTAAATATGAACATTAACGTTATAGAAATAAAGTTACTATTCGTATGACACGCTTTCTTTAATTACCTAAAAGATTATTTTACTTTACTTTCACTACATGCTTACAATTATTTTAGACCAGCTTCTGCCCGCGACTTTATTCGCTTGGAAGTCGTAAGACACCAAAATTTATCTAAGTACTAAAATATCAGCCACATTTTTATAAAACTCCTTTTGATTGGTGACGTCGCATCGCATCGCCCACCTGCGCTATTACTTCGTATTCGCGTTCTTTCCGACTTTTTTTCTTTTTGCTTGGCGCCTAAAGTCGTAGCGTGATGTTAACTAGCCTATAAGCTTTCTCAAGAATTGGCCTATCAAATGCAAACCGATTATTACAAATCCGACTGGTGGTACCCGAGGTGAGCGCGTTCAAACAAACAAACTCTTCAGGATTATTATTAGTATTACAGATAGATATTTCTTACTTCAGCTATTTCCACATCGTCGGTGGCTTGGGGTGGGGGGGTATTCTGATAGACTGGTTTCGCTGTGAGTTTCATCAAGGAACCCTCGTATTTGTGCTGGTCGTCGGCTTCGAACACGGAGTCGTCCAGTCTGCGACCGGAGCGTAGCGTGGTGGATTCATCGTCAGCTGGCGCTCCGGTTCTTACTAGAATTTACAGAATGCTCAAATTTCTTGGTTATAATTAGAGATCTACCGACTAGTCGGGAAAGCTGAATATCCGGCCATATTTGTAATCGGCAACTATAGTCAAGAAAAAGCGCCAACTAGTCGGCTCTTTATTCATAATATTTGTGTTTAAAATAGGGTGATTGAAATGAAATCGTAACCTATAATATTAGCTTTATTTTAGAATCAGTCTTACAGTTAATCTCGCAATAGGAACTCTTCTTTTAGTAGCTAATAATTGAACAAGAAAAATACAATTTTAACTGAAAAAAAAAAATCTAAACGAGAGTTTTTACAACTCTGAACAAAAAACGTATGTAACTTATCGTTTATTATTTGTTTTAGAACCACAGTTTCAGTTTAGAACTGAAGTCGAACCTGAACTCAGCCGAACCCAATGTTCGGCTTGACCGACTAGTCGACGAGTCGGCCTTTCCCTTTTCCACACAATTCTGTTTTTTCCTGTTGTTTTGTCTTTTCTGTTTTTTTTTCTAACACATAGAATTATTTCAGATTATCCTCTTTGTATACTTCGGAGAAAAGGGGGGAACGGTATTTTTTTTTTTTATTTCATCTAAAATCGATGACCGATAGAGTCGGCCTAAAAAAAAGTAAAAAATGTTTGAGAATGTGCAAACTACGCTCTTTCATATGATACCCCACATACCCCTAAGCCCCACTTCGAATTTTTCAGACCCTTTTGCAAAAAAATTATATATATTTTTATTTCTTTCTTATTTGCAAAATAGTTGGGCAAACATCATTTAAAACTATTCCAAATTTCAAGTTGATTGCATTAGTAGTTCTTAAGATATCCAGCTGTGACAGACAGACAGACAGACAGACTGAGTCGCACCATAAGGGTTTCTTTTTACCATTTTGGTACGGAACTCTAAAAGATGTTTGAGAACATACGGTTATCATCCCTGATTTGTCCGGCAACCGGTTGATGTCCAGCTCTTCGCCACTCCATGTCGTCGGCAATCTCGTCGTCGAACACACCTCGCTTCAAGTACACCGACACGTTTGTCTCTGGAAGACAAAAAATTCGTTTTATATAGGCATAACGTAAAATCATGCCTGTAAAGCCGGAATGGTTAGGCAGAAGTGTACTTAGTACGTTTCGCTAGTTATCTATAATCCCATGTAATAGGGGACGAGCATATTACCATCAACGGGGCACAAATATAGACTACGGGCTGCTATTGAGAAATTTCAGATGGAAAAACCTAAAAATTGTCTGCCCGACCTGGGAATCGAAACCAGGACCGCTTGCTCAGCATTAGTGCTTTTTTTTTAAGGATGGGAAATCATCAAATGACCCCTCCCGCTCTGGGTGGAGCGGAAGGGAGTGTCAGACTCTTACTGACTAAAACCCATCCGTGTTCCTTCCTTAGCCCTTTATGTTCCGGGGCAGCGGTAACCCTTTCGGACAATCCCGCTGCCCTCAGCATTAGTGCTTACGATCACTATAAGACAAACATGTCACTATGAGACAAAAATATTGATGACATGGGCTTGCTTTTTGACGTGTAAATGAAAATGTTAGCTTGCATCATCCAACTCCAGGGCAAAGGCCATTCCACATGACTTTGTAGACATGGGCTATTAATTTTGTCTAACTCGACCCACCATTCTCTGCATTAGTTGCCGCGACGTCTTCTGGCTATTCTTGAATAAGGTTACCTATTGGTTTTTATTTGCCCCAAGGCACCTAACCCGCTAACGACGAGGAAGGCCATCGACTATTAATAGTTGATCGCTGACTATTCACACGGCCAGCGAGAACTCTCTCTATTGTACGTTTCTTGAGCGAGAAGAGTCTATAGCTAGTCGCTTTCGCGTCGACAGTGGGACAGATGCCTTAAACTAGAAGTATGGAGTCACCTTTCAAGTCTATGTACTCAGCCAGTGAGTAGTTGTATCCCAGCGCGATGCCGGCCATGGAAGAAGTCGCCAGCACGACAGTTACGGCCGACATGATGATGCACGACATTGAGAACGTCCATACTCTGTCCAAACAAACATATCATAAACACGACATAGCGTTCATTTTTCCTTCCCTTCCTCAATAATTTGGTTCTTAACAAAACGTTAAGTATGTAATTTATTGACGAGAGCGTTACCTCTGCATGACATCTACCATCCACCCGCAACACGTGAATATGCAACACATTGTGATGGTTTACTTCACATCCCAGTTAGACATAGGTACACAAAACCTGTAAAATATTTATTTATTTATTATTTATTTATTTTACCATTTTTGTACATACACACATATAAAACAGACAAGAATATTAATCTAAAAATAATATTGGCTCACTCATCACCACGAAACTTCCGCAACCATTATGGTAACAAACTATTAAATACATAGCAGGTCGGTAGCCTGTACAGATAAGGGTGAACGCACATCTGACGGAAGATGCATCGCGTATCGTCTGTCGTTCGGGTGGATTCTCGGACATGCGTTTCCGAGTATCCACGGATAAACGGAATAACCGGGTTACTGCGTCGAGCGAATTAATAGACGCGACCAAAGTTACTTCCGACGCATCTTCCATCAGATTGCGACCACCCTAAGAGCGGTTTCGCACTCCATCCGATTTGAATCCGACTTCAATCCGAATTGAGAATGTTCTATATTCTGACGGATACAGTTCGGATATAGTGCGCAACGCCTCATATACGCCTCTATGGTCGCTTCGGACCGGCATTTCTAGGATTCGGATGGGACGTAGTGTGAAACCGCCCTAAGGCAATTAACGCGCGGTTAGACGCTTACGGTAGCCGCACGTCACAGGTAACAAACCCAGTATAAGCTGGCCCCTCATTCTATTGAAACTACGCTATGCCAGCTCAAGTTCAGTGTTACTACGGCCGGGCCTATTAGGTAGTACCATAAGTGAGAAATATTGAAAAGGTGGCCTCGTGTATTTGTTTGCGGACGTGTTAGGCGTGTTGCTTTACATTGGCCCCTAGTAACTCGGTATGCGTGTAAAACGCCGTAATGGTATACATAGGTGGGGCTACCAATTTACCATTCACTAAGATACGAAGAACTCTCGGCCGCAATTCCTTGAGGTAGCCGTTTGAGGACGAGGCGTTTAGATTGAACTCAATTCATACTCGAAGCATTTATTCCAATTAAAGACACTTTTAAATCGTCAAGGAGTCGGTCAGTTCGAAAGATGAAATAAAGCGTACTTAGTAGGTTCCTATGGAGAAGAACGGGCAACAAATTCCATGGACACTCTTGAAGGCTCTCATTGAAGACTCGTCTCTCGGAGTCTCATCAGAAAGACCCTAAGGTCTAATGCCTTTCAAATGAGACTCTGGAACTCTAGGAATGCTCCTTGACAGGTATAAAGAAAGCTGGACCGAGCCTCTTTAGAGGGCGTGGAGGCCGTGCATGTGCTGAACGCAACTATCGGTGAGATTTAGCATAGATCTATGATAGTAATGGGTTTCAGTGAAGTAAGAGACCAAAACTCTCCGGCCTTATTTTGCCAAGTTTACCATCGAAAACTCAATCTCAAAGGATTTATTTCCACTAAACCAATGATTATATAAGTCAATGCATTAAACCAATATTAAAGACAGACACTTTGAATAGTCAAGGAGTCGGTCAGTCAGAAAGATGAAGCTAGTTGCCCATTCCAAAGCATAGTAAGTTCCTAAGAGAAGAACTGGCAAGAAATTCCATGGACACCCTTTTAAACCAAAAAAAGGTTGTTCTAATTATGCTGTAGACTGGCTGTATGATGATTGATGTGTTCACTTCTGCCATAGGTACTTACAATTTGGAATAGTTATGTTGGGAAGAGTCGATAGTTACTACGTCGACTCTCTCCTCATGCCATATATTTTATCCCCCCTGGACATATTACTGATCCATTTTTTATTTCTTGCACAGAGGAATTTGTCCCCGCCTAGGGTATTAGTGTTCTGTGAATTTGTCACAGAGTACTTTGGAATTCGTGTTGTCCTTCCATCAAAATTGCGTGACAAGGGATGGACAAGGGTGACAAGTTATGACAGAATGTGACAGAATATTTTCAATTCGTTCAAAAAATGACGTTTTAAATATCAAAGCTGAAAGAATAAAAAGTTTTAATTAAAGAATTAGTAAGTACCTTTTATTAAACAAGTTTTTTATTATGTTTTGTTTGTTCACGGTTCAAAGGATTTAAATCGTCACAGCTTCATTTTGATAATTATCAAAAATAAAAATAGCTGTATTGTCTACTTCAAATTCTAAGTTCCTTTTTAATACAACGTTTACACATCATATTATATTATGATGTTGAAATAATAGTAGAGAAATATTTAGGTATGAATTGACATAAACCCTGCTTAGAACATTTTGATACGAAAATAAAAGTGTTAAAATGTTTCATGAAGAATGAATACGAATATGACGCTCAGTCTCTGAACATCATATCCTCAAAATATGATAATCTCAAATCACCATAATCGCAAATCGTCACATTATTAAAACACCATATTCTATAAACATCGTATTCTCAAAACACCGCAAATTCGCAAAACACAACATTCTTACGATACCACATTCTAAGTACAGTCTTCAACATTATAGGTACAACATTATAGGCTTCAACAGTATAGGTACTTAGTGGTAATTTCTCAAATGTCCTTTTTTCATTGATATATATTTTACTAGCGCCTTTCTTTGGTATTGTTCGTCGATTTGCTGAGCTCCTTACGTTCTGAGTTGAGCTACACGATTTAACACGATTACCCACAGACAAATGAGTGCACTGACTGGAGAGGACCACTTAAATCTGTACGGTCCTAGCCGACAGACGATCCCAGACATTAATCTGCATGGTCTTCATACGGACTAATCTAAATTAGGTATACCTGGATTTTAAATGATACTGAGCCCTCTGAGTTTGTTTCGGTCTCTTATTCACAGTAGTCGTTTATGAAATTCCGAACTGAAGTTATTTTTGACGTGTAAAAATGTCTTTTGAATGAATTCACAGAAATAAATATAATTTATTATTTAAGTCATTGCAATGTAACTGTATATTATCTCGGTAAGGTATAAATTAATTATAATCTAATAAGAGTAACATTGCAATGACTTACTTATATTTTACTTCATTCATGACGGATGTCTGCGGATCCCTGCGGCCCCCACAGTGGCGAGCTCCGAATGCCGGCGGATATTAATTCGCTGACCGCCGCACAAAAGGCTTAAGAGTCCTATTACATTTTTTACGCAAATTCATGAATTTTGACGCTGTAATTTTCAGCAGCAGTAACATATTTAAATTTTTTGATTATGAATAACGATAGTAACATTCTCTTTCTTGTAAGTTGGAATTACACATTTTAATTTTTCTTTTCGTGTAATTTACTATAAATATTTTACGAACTCCGTTTGCAAGAAAAACCGTCGGCGATGGAACTTTGACGCTCAAATTCACATTGTTACATTCAATTCTTATAAAAGCTAAAATTACTAAAAAATAAGTTGAATGTTTTACTTGTTTATTGGAATTCTAGAATTTCTTTAAATTCCTTGAGTTTTCACTAAAAAAATCGAAAAGAAAGCCTAATCTAAGCCATAAATGTCAATTCAGCGTCCATTATATTCCAAATAAACACAATTTTATCAAATAAACTAATATGATATAAAACTTCGATCTATAATGAATACGTTTTATTAGTTTTCGTTTGTCAATATTATAAGAAAAAATTACAATAAATAAAATTAAAGTACTATATATTCTACGTCGATTCAGCGCGCTCCTCATCCCATCATGACCTATGCTTGCGTAGTCTTCGCACACGCCAAGCCGCGATTTCTGCATAAAATGCAAACCCTCCAGAACCGTTTCCTCCGAAAGGTCACGGGAGCCCCCTTCTATGTCCGAAATGTGAATCTGCATCTAGATCTCAGACTCCCCACCATCCAGCAGTTCATGAAACGCCTCTCCAAGCGCTTCTTTGACTCTGCCATAAAGCACCCCAATCCCCTGATTGCGGCGGCCTCCCGATACACTCCCTCCCGCATAAGTAGGATTCGCCGACCAAGGCATACCCTCACCATCCCCGACGACGCCACTACCCTCCTCCAGGAGAGCAGTAAGGCCACGAGTACTCTCAGTCGACAACACAAAAACAAGCTCAGACATCCGTCCTTCCGTCCTCGCCGCCGAGGCCCGTCGCGACGCCCCGCACCATCACCGTGCCCCCCCCGACCCTTGCTCGAGCCAGCCCGCGCAGCTGAGCCTGTAGTTTTAAATTCGCCCCTAAACACCAATAATAATACCGATCCAGCCTGTCCCTTGCTGTCCTCTTCCAGCGACGCCCTGAGCCGAGGTCCGAACCCCGCAGGGGGTTACCCTTAGCGCTGTCGCTTAGTTTTTAAGTTATTGTATGCCCTGGCTGGAGGCCTTAATTCGAGGCATCCACAGGAAAGTCCGGTTAAGCAGTAGCCATCCTCATAAAGGATGAACTGCGAGATGCCATTTTAAAAAAAAAAAAAAAAAAAAGCGCGCTCCTCAGTCTCGCGCGAGCGCTTATCGAGGTAGGACCTGTACATGAAATTTTCGCGCGCAATCGTCCGGAGATCGCTATTATTATCGACTCGTGTACGCCGATCGAAATAATTTGATCCAATAAGATTTTTTTTTACATCATAATATTAAATGTATTATTTTTTAACAGACTTCTAAAAAGGAGGAGGTTCTTAATGTTTTTTTTTTTTTTTTTATGTATGTTCGGGCATAACTCCGTTATATTTAGACGGATTTGGATGATTTTTTTTTTGTTCGAAAAAGTGTATTCCGAAATAGTCCCATTTAAATTTTGTACAGATCTGATCATGAGTTACGTAGACAGACAAGGTAACTCTTCAATAAATTCCAGCAAATCAACCGCGATTCCTGCTATCGCATATGTATTCATTGTTTACGCAATCACACAACATAACATCACGCCTGTACCCTTTAAAGGGGTAGGCAGATGTGTTCAATAGCTTCCTGTCACTGATATTTATATAGCAAGTAGTGTTATATGAATTTGTGTGGGGTAGATAGGTAGAACTAAAAAGTGAAACATATTTTTATTTTTTTTGGAATCTGTTGTTTTTTTATTTTTGCAAAAAAGTTTTAGTACGAGTGCGTCTTAAAGGTAATCAATATTAGTACATACGTACATATTAGACTTAAATTTTTATCTTTTATTTATGGTAGGTAAGGGTCGGAAAACACCACTATACGCCTGCATAAAAAAAGGAAGAGACACAATTATGCCCGCTTACAGACAGCATTACAAGTTAAAATGTCACTAAAAAGGTAGATGCAAACACGATGTTATTAATTTAAACCGTATTACAGAACAAACCAAACCACAAACAAACCTTAAGTTCCTACCTAAAATATACATTTTATACTAAAACAAACATAAATCAGTATTTTCTTTTCCAGGACACATAACCATAATAATTCTGAAACATCTACAGAAAGTAAAAATATGATAGTAGAACCAACAGTGAAAGAATCGTCTACTCTAGATCAGCTAAAGTAGGTACCTAGCTACCCGTATATTACCTAGCCGGGCCCACTCTATGCTCAAGGTCAAAAATATCGTAATTTATTTTCGTAATAGAAAAGATTTTCGTAAAAAAAGGTTTTGTTTTAATGATATTTGTAATTATTTAGTAACGCTATAAAAAATTACAAAAGAAGTAGTTATAAGAAATGCCTACTGGATACCTACCACGAGCTCTTAACGCGATCCACTTTAGGACCTAAACTGAACTGTTCTTCTAATTCGTACCATGATGTCAGTTTAACGATTCAATTTAGGCCGTGCCATCTGGATACCTACCACGAGCTATTACCGCTCATTCACTTTCAACGATCCAAATGCCGCTGAGCGTATTGGTTGTCATGGTACGACTGTGAGCGATGCTGTTTAAGAACCTAAACTGAAATGTCTTGCATTTCAATCGTTTTTAAATAGATCATGGTAGGCCTCCTGTTCTACGTTCTGATTGTGAACATTTTGTGTAGGTATATTTTTGTCTTTTTTAAACATGACTATAAAGGTGTGTCTTCTGTATTCTATGTCGGGATTATGTGACGTAATTCATGAAGATGTTAATAATTACTAGTTGATTAATGCATTCGATTTATGACCAGTAACTACTTACGTATTTTTTTTTTTGAACCAAGAGGCTTCTACAGCATCAGAAAAATGTATGCTTTCCAGTTCTGTTCTGTTCAAAGGAAAAAAAAACACGTTAAATGCCATTACGAGAGATCTTTTTGTATTTTTTTTTCTCAAACTTTATAATTAGGTACATTTTTAATTTGTGGACTCTTTTTGAGTGTTTTGATTTATACTCACCCCTGATTACCTGTCTAGTAGTGTTCAGTTCAGACTCTGGATTAATAAAAAAAACTATCATCCTACTCAGACTGGTATCAAAATTGTTTCGCGGACTATAGTTGTACTCCCAACGCACACTAACGTAACTTCGTGTATTGCAAACGAACACAAGCGCGCGTTCGCGCTAAGCGAACATTTACGATTTGTAATAGGACTCTTAACTGGAGAAAGTAATAAAAATATTTTGTTAGAACTGAAAAGGTTTTTGTTGATTTTGGGACGTCTTTTTTTTGGTAACTTGATAGTTTCGCAAGTTTTACTCTTTATATTTAGACACAACTCAACTCTGTATTTCTGTCATCAATGGACTTTCCCAGTTAATCACTACTGCGTAATACATTACACACTTTCAATCACAATCTGAATCATTTTGAAGGATTTTGCTAATCCATTGCTTCATATGTTCGAAAAATGTGTCTGCTCAACAACGCTAATAACGCAATGAATGTTGTTGAACTGTCAAAATTAAAGCCATTGCTACTGTTAGTGTGTTACGCAATTACCCATCTGGATAGACGTTTACCATTTTTTTAATTAATATGCGAAGCTATCGACATTTCAATCTAAATCATACCGTCTTATAGTACCTACCTAAAAAATTAACAACAACACAACAATAATCCATCGGTTTCAGACTAAACTTCAATATATCAGTATAACAGTACCCAAGGAAGCGGTTTCTTCCATTACCACTTATTGCCACGCCCGGTAGCCCCACCGGAACAAAACCTCGCCATATCCGACGGTGGCCTCATTTGTTCATATTTTTATAATTAGGTATATATAAATGCGAATATAATTTTTTATTGGACTTTCAGAGATTAGCGCGTTAAAAAAAACAAACTCGAAATAGATTCGTAGGAATAGAAATTGGCCCACAATCGCAATAGAAAGTGGAAAGAAGGAAGCCTTTGCGCTGCAGCGGGCCAACACAAGTTTATAATGATGATAAGTACGTTAGTACTCCAACAGCATACAGGGTGGCGGTGAACAGTGGTGGTTCGGTCATAACGGCCGCGACTTACGAGTTGTAGGTCGTAGGTTCGACCCCAGACAGGCGCTTTACTTTGTGTAAATTATTTCATCACCACTGCTCCTAAAACGTCGAAGGAAAACATCGTGAGGAATTCGGCATGTCCTAGAACCAAACATTCGAAGACGTGTCACATCTACCAACCCTCACTGGGCCCGCGTGGTGGCCCACTCCCTCTTGCAGAGAGGAGGCCTATGTCCCAGCAGTGGTGGGAACATTATAGACTAATTATGCTACACAGGGTGGCAGTGACATCGACGCGCAGCTTGTTACCATGGATTCAGTACCATCTGAACCCCCTTTTTTTGGTTCCAGTCTTTGTCCCTGCCACCCTGTATAAGTACCTGTTATAGTATTAGCTTTAATATTAATTCAAGAGCACGTTACTTTAACAGAAGGGCAGTCTGTAAATATTTGATGGGCCCACTCGGGCTGACCGTTAGGGCTGCTATCTATACGTTTGCTTTTTAGTCGATGCGCTACATATCGAAATTACTTTTTCGGTTTTGAATACTAAAGCCAAGCCTGTGAGTTTGTGTATTTAACGAATATGTTAAGACGATGCCGACCAAACGCCGACCGCGCAGTGGCGCCCTCATCTTTGTTTGGTTATTTCTTTTATTTTAGAATGAAAATGCAAAAAATAAAAGAAATAACCAAACATACGATGAGGCCGCCACAAGGCGGTCGGTGTCGAAAAATATAAAATAAAAATTCTAGTTTATAAAGTAGGTTATTCTTATTACACTATTCAGATCAATTTGAAGAGTTTATCTCGGAGGTCCTACATTCTTTTTGGGAGGTCCTTTCACAGTTATTTTAAAGGACCTCTGGTTTTACATCACTGTTCAAATCACACTGGTCTTTATTCTCATTAAAATAAGGTTACTGTTGGGTTACTGCTATCAGAGGTAAAATAACTTTGAACAGACTGGAACTTACGATCATAAACCAAACTTCTGATCCTCTAATAATAATAGAATCAAAACGATCAAATAAATACCATGGAAATAGTATGTATAGCACTACAAGTCCTTATTGGCACGTGGCCAAAATCGGAACTAACGCCGCCATATTGTTTTTTCAAGACTCAATGACAGCAACAATTTAACAAATGTTTCCCAACAACGCCCCCCTGTCAACGGCATTTGAGCGCAAAAGTTCTTCCTTTCTAGGAAACACTTCACTTCACTTTCTAAACTACACTTCTGTGTAGTTTTCTTTGAGCTTCTTCACAAATAATTATAATGAAGTTGTAAGTCACCTTCCAACCCTAGTTCTAATATACCTTCACTAATAGACAACGTGCTATTACTGACCCTTATATTTGCTTTTTCAACCCTTTCCAAATATAGAAACACACGAAGGCCTACGTATTAATTTATACACGTGTCTGTGCCTGTTCAAAATGAAGATTTGGAATTCAGCTGTTTTTTTTTTCTTTTCTTTATAATTAGGTATATTTAGTATACTTTCTTTAGTACTGTTGAAATACAATTAATAATTGGGATCAGTATACTGTTAAAGAACGTTCACAGTCTGATTCATAGGAAAAAAAATATGGCCAGGGGGCCTAGAAAGGCCACTTTGACAGAATCATAAAACAATTACACACATTTATTTTAACTGTACAACAGTCCTGGCACATTCAACTTAAAATAGGGCAGAATAAAAACCTAATCCCATTTTTTGCACACAAACAACTCCGCGTATCTACCTACACCAACCCTGAAGGTTTGCAGGTACCAACACATTAATCTGATGATCGATTAGCTAATCCACTGCAAACAAACACGAGCTTAGTATACCAGTAAATCACTTCCCCATCTGTTAATTAATGAAATTGATTGGCTATCCGCCGCATCTCCACTTTGATATAGGTACAATACAACGTGTATCAGAATGGCGTGGAAACCATCAAATTGAACAACTTTCTCCATGGGACCGACATTGTAATCGCGAAAAAATTATCAGCTGTCCTATACATTTGGATGAAGTACCAGTATTTTTTTCATACGAAGCGACGCGCGCTTTAAGCATGGTTACGAAGTGTGCAAACATACTATGAATGTGTGTGCAAGCGCAGGAGCTCTTGTGGTACCCTCCGAGACGACGGCACAAAATAACTAATATTACTACGCAAGTTTGTGTGTATTTGTGTGTTATATGCTGAAGCTACTCGTCTTCATGCACATATACAGAGCGTGTTTGTACACATGGTTACCATAAGTAAAACGCACGTCACTTCGTGAGATAAAATATTTTATGTATGTTTTGTATGTTGGTCCCATAGAGAATGTTCAGTTTGATGGTGGTCTGTACTATACCACACCTTTGTGATACACTATATAGAGACAAATACAAGAATCATATGACGCATGGCGATATTCCGAACTAACGCCGCCATATTGAGTAGCCAAAAAATCCTCGTAGCATTTTAAATATAGCAAGATTTACTAGGTTTGAAATGAGCAATGCAGATTAAAAACTAAGGTTTTTAAAGCTAAGTACAGATGAATAATTACATTTAATTTGGTTTTAACTAAATTGTTTGATGAGGAATGTAAGCCGTAAAAAATTCAAAAAATTAAATTCAGATTTAGGCATTGTACGTACAATTTAATACATCAACGGATTTAGGTATTTCAAGCATTTTAAAATTGTTCGAGTTCTTTTATAATTATTTCAAATGATTCAAATAATGTTAAGTCTGGCAATGGAAATGCGAACTTTTAACTGTAAAGTATTTATTTTATTTGTTGAACATGAAAACGATTATAACGCTTTGGTTTATCGAGTGTAGGTATATTTTATAATACTAGAATACAAGCTTTGCGAGTAAATACTTGTTAACAGCTAAGAATAAGCGCTCCTACCGTCCAGATTACCACTTATGCAAGAATATTATTTGTAGAACAGTCCATTTATGCTGAAACACAAAAAAATAAAGGTTCAAAAAATAAACATAGAACACAAACTCCTCTGAACGCGAATCGGCTTTGTAACAACGTAAAAAACGCAGCGGTGAGAAATGGCAAATATTATCTTCAAAAACATTTTCAGTTTGTTTTGAAGTTTCCCCTTTCAAACGACTGTTTTATCAAAAATATTTATCTTTTCAACCTTTTATAGTCAAGTGCACGTTTAATAAAAAATATAATAGAAATAAAAAAATATAACGTTACTAGGATTTATTTATGTGCTGCGATGTGAATGCTAACATTATTAATTTCCTATGTCATGTAACTAATACAGACTACAATATAATGCAGGTAACTAGGAAAAGAAAAGCCATTTATATTTCTATATGAATAACGGCTTTGCTAAACAGGAAATGTACCTAATCCTTACAATCCAGTGTTTGATGACGTGCGTGACCTATCTGACGTCCCAATTTGCGAGCAATAACAAGCCAGATCGGAATCCACCAATTAGCGTTCGGTCTCAACTGAATTTGATCCGACTGATAGTATACCTACCTACCTTTCATCGATCATATTTGTCAAAAGCATTGTGTTCGTATTTTTTTACCGACGAAAAAAAGGAGAAGGTTCTCCAGTCGGGTGGCAGGGACATCGAAATGCAAACCATGAATTCAGCACTTGATTCTAGACCTAGCGTAGAATTTTTTGTTGGTTATTAATAAAAAAAATGTGCTGTTTCATAAAAAATTGCAATACCTACCTACGCGATCAAAATGTACTGAACAGCATTTTTTTTATTTTTGTATGTATATTTTTTGAATCTTCAAAATTGAAGCTTGAGTGGGCTCCTGAAACTTCCACTAGCGCTGGACCGATTGGTTTGACATAAGTCAAACAGCAGACAGTCAACATATTTTGACTGTCAAGATGTGTGTTTTTTCTGTCAAGATGATGATGATAATTATGAATCAAGTAGTAGAGCTCTTCATCGCCACTATTCGCCTTTGCAGCGGCTATATATACCTTCTCTTCCATAAGTTAAAACTTAGTGTTGTTCACAGCCTGCATCAGCGTCATCAGTGTTGCTGGTGCATCTGGGCGCGGTGGGTGCCCTTGCGAGCGGTGCAGCGCTGTGCGGTAGTGGTGCCGCGTGTGCTTGCAGCGCTTTGCTGCATGCGCTGCACCCGCTGCAGCTGTGGACCGTGTGCGGTCTGCACGCTGACCGCGCAGCCGCCATCGCTGCACCCCTGCATTATGCTGCCATTGTTTCCGCTAAGAAGGTAGGTCAGTCAGTTTTATAGGAGGAATCTTTATCACCCTTACGCTATCTAGAAAGAATGTGTATCATTTGCTATGGCGTAAATCAAATAAGTAAGATGAACTTGGAGCCAGGTTCATATTGCCATCAGATAATCTGATACCTAAACCATCGTAAAACAAACATTTTTATTTGCAGGTAGTGATTTGCGTGGTAGGTGGCTGGGTGGCGATGGCGGCTCTGCTGGCTCCGTTGGCTGCCGCGCAGCCAACATTGGAGTACAACGCTGGTCTCGGCAGCTGCGCGCCCGACTGTGGCGCCGGTCCCGCAGCGCTCGGCTTCTGCCTAGTGTACGCAGTCCTCACGCTGCTCCTGCCAGCCGCACTCATCCTCCTCTGCAGCCTCAAAATCCTCCGCATCGCTCGCTACCACCGACACAGGATCGCAGCGGCCATTTACGAAGTGACCCTCTCAGCACAAGTGACTGTCACACACCAAAGAAATCCTTTTTCTCCTCCACCACCACCTCGCCGGCGAGCACTATCGGCAGTGCTCCAGCCTCTTGGTTCACTCGCCATTTTGTATTTCCCGTATTACTGCGTGTTGATATGGCCTGCTGTAGCGGTACCACCGCAGCCGCTAGCCGCTCTTTCGGTGGCTTTGCTGGCGGCTGCACCACCAGTGAATGGTATTTTGTACGGTATAAGGAGTCGAGCGCTACGTGACTCGCTTCGTAATTATAGAAGGAAACGAATGACGAAAAGCGAAGTGACGCAGGAGATACAAGCGAGGACGCCTAGTGCGTGCGGGTCGCGACGACCCTCGTTATCTGCGGGCTCGGGGTGCATACGACCGCCGACCACTAGGAGATTATCTGACGCGGCGGTAATGGGGTGTCGGGGTTCGGAGCGGCCGGCGCAGCGGGCGTCGTCTTGCAACATGCTGCAGGATTCGCAAGAGGAGGAGGCGCCGAGGCCGATGAGGACGTCTGCCATCCCCATCATCCGTGCGCCACCGCACGTGGTGCTGGGCCGCGCGCTGGGTCTGGAAGAGATGGGGGGGACTACGCGCGACCGGCGCCGGCGCCAGTCGCCGCGTATCACGGTTACACGCGCCATGTCGGACGAGAGCGAGTCGCCCACGAGGCGCCCGCTGTGTCGCCAGCAGTCGCGCTCGTCCGGCGCGCTGCTGGGCGGCGTGCCGTACTCGCCCGCCATCTCCGAGCACGTGCACCTGGACAGCCACGCCGACGAGCAGCTGCTGCTCACGTGGCCGCAGAACGGCAATTACGACAAACACGACGCTTTATAAAACGGGTATTAGCTTAGAGTAGTCGCTGATGTATGTGCGTATAAAGACAATAACTATGTGTGCGGTTCGAAGTCGAGTTGCTTCGGTGTTTTGAGATGTTATTTTATAATCGCTTCGTCCACCCGTCTCTCGACCTCCCCGGACGGTGACCAAATATATGAAGTTTCCTATAACTATTTACAACTGTATCGTAGGCGTACGATTTCTCCTACAGGGTTCCTCCATATCGTTAGCTTTACCTACTGAAGTATTACTTTAGTGTATCGTAAAGATAATTTCCGAAATATTCCATAGGTTTAGTGCAGTGATATGAGATTTTGTTGTCTTATTTTTTTACGAACTGTTTACTTTTAAATTAATTTATTTGTAAAGTTTTTAAGTAAGAAATAATAACTGTTACATAATAATAACTACGATTTCGTTAATTCGTACAAACGAAGCCAAATATATTTTGATAATCTGCTTAACTCCCATGATAGATTGCAGTTGAATGAGCCGCGTGTTGTATTCATAAATATAACTTCGGCAGCATTTATTAGTTTCATCGATGAACCAGGTTCATTGTTGAGTTTCTGCCAATATAAATGTAGATAACAAGATAAATAGAAATAATTGAAATTATATTTATTTAAATAATGATATTATAGTAACTATTAGGTTCAGATGCGATAAGTGTAGACCAAGGTCAGAGGCTTATAGGTGTAAGTGTATAGATGTGTAGCTTGTAAAATGACAGGCGACTGAGTGAAAATATCTTAGGGTGAAGGAAGTGGCGCGTGTCATTTAGAACGTTCACAGTCAGAAGGCCAATTCTCGTAATTTAAAACGTTCAAAATCTAGTCGCAGTCTCATCTCGGCGACAAACAAATGTCAAAAGCTTGTCAAAATGTAGGGAAATTAGAGGTATTTTTTGACAGATTGAGACTGAGATTAGACTGTGAACGTTCTTAAAATTACGAGAATTGCCCCTCTGATCTCAGTCTCAATCTCTCAAAAGTAGGTACCTCTAATTTTCCTAAATTTTGAGAAGTTTTTGATTTTTGTTTGTCGCTGAGATGAGACTGCAACTAGATTTTGAACATTTTAAATTACGAGAATTGGCCTTCTGATTGCTGCAGCCTAGGCCTAGGTCGGTTGAGTTGAGTGCACATAGGTTTGTTAAGTGATAGTTTACAAACGCAACGCTTTTACGCATAGCAGCCGTCCAAGTTGGAAACTCCTGTGACTTCTGTAGTGCAACACGCTTTCAAAGATTACACCGAACTTACATTAGATAGATTCGAAAAAAAAATTAGGTCTTAAAAAAGGATCTCCGGTCAGTGGGTCGTCTTAGGGGGCTTATGTTTATGTATGTAATACTTTAAACATTACCATAAAACTAAGAAAACAATTACCAATGCAATATGTATTACCCTGAAAATCTGATTAGGATAAATAAATAAAAACTTGTTCTTTTTATACAAGTTTGGTGTTATGAAGAAAGGCTTCATAACACCAAACTTGTATAAAAAGACACAAACACAAATACAAATTCTTCGCCGACATGGTTTATTACATTTCATGATGACAGGTATTCAATATTATTTCAGCCAATATTCGTTTCTGCCTCAGCAGATGTTAAGTGAAAGGCATTTCTGAACGAAATATGTAGGTGGCCCATTTACGGCCCATTTTTATACACTTACCAAATCAGTTTATTTACACCACCCGTAATATTAAGTAATAATAAATCTATAGTTTGCGCAATTTTTAGGATTATTATTAAAACATTTTAAAATTTATACCTATGATAAGATTAGAGACCGGATTATTTGCAACATAAAAAGCGTGAAATATGCATGAAAAATGCCTAAAATATGAATGAATTGTCAAAATATGCAACATTAAATAATAAAAGAAAAGTTCGTTTTAGATTTTTTATTTTCAAACAGCATACAATTATGCAATCACAAATTCATAAACTATCGATATCGACGATAAAATAGCGAATGACCGTTGAAAATTTATTACATGCAAATGCATAATTATAAATCCGGTCTCTATTTGTGAGAATATTCTTCATTAATCCAAACAAAACAATCTTCTGAAAAAATATTTACGTAGTTTCCTGAAGAAAGGAGGCTTTTGACTTTTGTCGAAAGTCGACCCTTTTCCTTTATTTATTTTAGCTTGCATACATACGAGCGACACGTGTCGTCGGTTGTCGACTTGTCGCCGACACGCGTCGACGCTTGCAGTTGCCTCTGTCGTCGACGCGTGACGCTCGTGTGTATGCACACTTAAGTCGTTAAATATGTATACCTACCTACACAATATACTAGTCCTTGTAATATGTACTACGCTTATTGAAAGTTGAGGCCAATAAATAAATTCGAAGTGTTATAATTGAGCTAAGAAATTATATATTAAGTATTTTTGAAATGATATAATATGAGAATCCACTGTTGAACCTACTCGTAAGAATTTAGTGAAATGATTTATTTACAATAGATACATATTTATTTATAAAGATGTGTAATTATGTTATTCTCGGAGGACTAAACAAGTATTTATGTATTTACCTTATGTATGTACAATTACAATAATAATATATCTATAGGAAGAAACAATCGTTTAACCAAAATTGGTTCCAATAAATGTCGGCACATAATGTCACGTTATAACGCTATCTTGCAAGAAAAAAAGCGTTTTTACATATTTCCATACATTTGACCTATATTTTATCGTGATGCCGTGGATATTCACGATTAATATCGTCACGTTAGAAATTATAAAAGCGCACAATATCAACATTATTATGTAAATGGAAATACGCAAAAGATTTGCTGTTACAGAAAATATTGTGATAATGTAAAACGCCTGCTAGTATCATGACTGCATTAAAAAAATTAAATTCCTGATTTTTTAATAGGTTTTGAAGTTCAATTGGAAAATAAATCAAAAAAAAATTTGTGGACAGCATGTCAGCTTCGTGAAAAATTAATGATGTTGGCATTTAAATTATTAACTTTCTACCTTTTTTAAGGTATTAATAACTGCCCTTTTTCCACGAAGTCTATATTAATTACTTTTATTCAAGTTTTCCTTTTTCCTCCGGATCGCAAAAACTTTTTATACAAATTATTGTTTTTGGATATTTTTATTCATAATTGTGTGATTCTAGGAACTCCTCCAATTTCTATATAATGAGACATTTTTATTAGTGAAGGGTGACATCATATTGTTTTCGCGATGTTTTAGAGACGTGATGTAGACGTAGAGTGTAAAGATTATTTATAAACAAAAGATTTAAATGTCGTTGTTCGATGATAAATGTTTAAAATAAAGTAAATACGAATTGTTATTCTAGTCAATGAGCTGTTGTTTTATGTCTGTGTTAATTTAAATTATGTATTAGTGATTAATTAAATAACACATGTAAGACATGTTGTGGTTTCATTTCTGATCCGGTAGGTCCTTTCGATAAATTGTCATGTCATTGTTATAAATCTGCAATGAACTCTGCAATCGTTTGTCAAAACCACGACGTACTTACCTACACAGGACAAAACGAACATATCCTCTCAAAAACAATAGGTATTAAAATAATCTATTCAGATTAGCGTCTGAAATGGTGTTTAGACCACGCGGTCCTCACATGATCTGATCAAGACAATGTCTGGACTTTAAAAGAGACATGATTTTCTAAACTCAAAATATTTTATATCATATAAACCTATATGGGCACTTTGAAACGTCCAGAAGCTAGGTACACGGTTCCAATTGGTTGTTTCCTATGAAGAAGAGCCGGCAAGAAACTCCACGGTTTTTTAATCGGTCTTTCTGCTCATAGTAGTCAGATAGGCAGTGGCGTGCACAGAGATTTCAGACAGGGTATGCACAAAAAAATCGCGGCTGATTTTAATTTACTATTTAAACACACTTTGCCGCCAGCACAGGTCAGGTCTCACATGTATAATTTTCCATTTTTTACAATAGACTTACTAAATAATTACACGTCAATCGTTAGCGTATAGGGCCAAGAAAAACAATAAATGGCGAAAAAAACTTTGTAATTTATTACGTTACGAACTAATACGAGCTAATTAGTCGGTCATTTGGTCAATCCGACTAAAAAAAGTCGACCCTCTGCAATCAACAATTAAGCGGTGCTTTTACGGGTTCTCAATTTGAACGGTTTGCAACGTAAGCTATGCTTCTAAAACTCCAACACGCGCACACATTTCAACGCACACAGTCACATTTTGCTGTGTACTACACGAGATGCGTTGTATGAAGAATAAGCAAGGCGTAGTATTGCTTTTGCTCACGGGAGCGCTGCCTGCGCGGGTGGCGGGTGTTCGCAGCTCCAACGAGTTAGTTCCAAAAAAAGTTATAGATGGCGCGAAGATAAATAACCATGTTTTTTTTCATTATAGTTATTTATTATTTAGTTGGGCATGTATGTATGGGACTACAGGGTATGCAGAGCTTATTTGCATGTATGGAGTGCACGCCACTGCTGATAAGAAACACCAGTCCTCATCTAGTTATACTTAACTTGTTTTACTGAGGACTTTGTAGGCCTTTTAGACTTTAGATCTGTATATGGTTTTTTTATATTATCAAGTACCTGGTACTTGTTGACAGGCCTATGCAGTCCTCCCATACCTATTGTAACTTGAAAACATTGTAAAAACGCAAATATTTTTAAAAGAGTAACCGTGGAGTTTCTTGCCGGTTCTTCTCCATAGGAAACGACCAATTGGAACCGTGCACCTAGCTTCTGACGTTTCATAAGTGCCCATGTAGGTTTATGTGAAATAAAATATTTTGATTTTGATTTTTTGATTTTATTGTGCAAAAGTGTTTGTACCTACGAACTTACTTTCATAGATAAATAACATCTATCAAATACATCCTCCAATCGTTGTAATTAAATTGCTTATTCTGTAAAAAGGATATCAGAATCTCTTTTACGCGGCATAGGTAATAGGTAATATGGGCTGTTGCCCGCAACTCCACGTCAATGCGCGTATTTTGCGTACGAAACGACGATTTCGGTTTATATATTATAAAAAAAACTAGATGAGGTCGGCGTTCCCTATCTGACTGCTCTGAGAAAAAAGGCCGAAACAAACTCAGAGGTCACAGTTTCTTTTAAAGTTCAAACATAATCTTGATCAGAGGGGCAATTCTCGTAATTTTAAGAACGTTCACAGTTTGATCTCAGTCTCAATTTGTCAAAAATACCTCCGTCCCTATATTTTTGATTACATTTTTAATTTCTCTAAGTTTTTGACATCCATTGTCGCTGAGATGAGATTGCGACTAGATTTTGAACGTTGTGAATTACGGGATTTGGCCTTCTGAGAGTGTAGAGATGTCTTTAATGACCTTTTGCGGAAAATACCTCACTTATTTTAGTGGACCAGTCTAGTTAGTGCAAGCATTTGTCAGTAGGTAATCGAGTAGCTCAAACTCAGAACTTGAAGGGCTCGCGATTGTCTTGCGTTTCTTTACATAAACTTATAGAACATTCCGATCGTCCATAGCATTAATCTGAAAACAAATAAGTACCTACCTACCTTACTATTTTAACCTACTCCATCAACAAGGAAAGAACGATATTAAACAGCATTAAACAAACACGTTAGGTACATTGTTTCAGCCAACTGCCACAATAAATCTATATTACAAAATAAACTAACTGCTTCACAATAACTTCAATCAACAATTAGCCCGAACTATAAGTAAATCGAAACTCGTTGGTTATTATTGATCGAATAAATTAGCTAATAATAAATCTAACAGTCGTGCCGGTATATTTTCCCAATTGTAGCTCAGTTGGCTGAGTCCCTAAGATAGCATCGTAAAATTCCGTTTTATTACAGCCTACATCTCGACTACATGCTCTGTGGTTGTATGAAAATGGCGGCAGGCGCCATTAAACGATTCGTGACTTTTCCCGCGTAAAGGTACGGCGCGCTGTCAAACTCAATTGACATGTTATTCACATCTGTCATAATTTCAGTAATCGATTACGCGTTAGTCGAATTGAAGGCCTTCTACTTTTTTTAAAGTGGTGGTAAAAATATTATCGATACGGCGTGTGACGGGTTGTATCTGAATTAAATGGCATTAAATAACAATTTAGATTTATATTTTTAAGTAGTTTACACATACCAATCACTATTTCATTAATTTAAGTACATACTTTTATTACACCGATAATTATTCATCAGTTAATAGTCAATATTCGATATTCACCATCATGATTAATGACTCATGATTAAAAAACGGCTGACAAGGGTTGAAAGCGCTCGGATAGCAAGCGAAGAAGGCTAATTAAGCTAGTTGGCTGCAACAGATCGATAATTTTTAACTTCTTGCCTAGCCCAGACATTTAAATTGCCACTGATTTCAGGAGTATTTTTGCGATTAGGTTGGTGCCACTTAGAACGACGGATGCAGTTCCCTCTGTCGTCGACGTGTGTATGATCCTAAGTTAATTGGGATCCAATTAACTCAAGACTTCATTATCCAATCACTAATGTATTAGTGATTACACTTCTAAATTTACCTGACCGATTTCTACATTATTACGAGTTAAGTATCACGCCTATCAAATGCACAAAAAAAAACTGTACAAATAAACTTTGTAAACTAAAATGTATAAAACTCACAACAAAACATTACAGAAACAAAGTTGTGTTTGTTAAAAACGTAAAGCTATCAAGTTCGTGTTTTTTTTATTCAAATAAAGGTTTTTTCATGAAACATTCATGAAACTTTGTGGTGCCATTACAATGGAAAGTAAATTATGCATCTCTTTTCAAAATAACGACTACCTATAGGTGGTTTTGAAAGTTTTGCTCACACGACGACATCAAACTACACAATCATTTCCAGTTTTAGCTGACCTCGCATTGTATATGCTTTTAATATACCTAATAAGAAGTCAGCTTATACTGGAAATGTGTTGATTATGCGTACAATGTGTGTTAACAAAGGGTTTCAAAATAAGTGACATTTCAATGGCTGTACCCGTAGCTTTACAAAAGTTGCGAAAAATATTTTTTCTGCTGCTTGTCCTATTCAAATAGTTTCTTCTGTTAAGAGCGTTTACGACGTACATCATTTCATACAAACTTTCAAGCCCTTGTTTTTCGAAATGAATGAACCGATTTTAATGAAACGTCGTACACATAAGCAGGATACAAAGGTCTAAAAACTCAGTTAAGAACATTTTCGAAAAATAGTGTTACAGCTACAGCCAAATTAGACCGATTTTAAATTTTCCATAGTAGCTGATTTGAAAATGTTGTAGGTATATTTACCTTTTTTTTTTTCATGGTGATACCTTCGAAAGGCACCCGACCTCCTGGGAGGGAAATTCGGGGAGTGTGGGATTTTTTACCTCACTAAAACCACCCCGTGATCACCATAAGAGAGACAAGTACCTACACAATATAATGCTGACACGATTACCTAAACACAATATATCGTGAATTAGTAATTAGCTACAATGCTGCTGCAAACCACTATGATCAAGACCATTATTTTCAAAGCTGTCCATAGAACGAAAACAAACACTCTAGCAAAAACTCGTTCTAAACGGATCAAGTGGATGCATAACGAAGCTCATTAAATTGGTATTATGATGCAGCAAAACTGCTTTAAGAGGCTTACCTGATACTTAATTTTGATGCTCGGTAGGTTTATTACCTAGAAATCTGTAGTCCAAAATATGTTGCTCCCCAAGCGATGTGCTTTTTAGGGTTCCATAGTCAAAGGGTGCAAACGGGACCCTATTACTAAGGCTCCTGTCCATCCGTCCATCTGTCTATCACAGGGCTGTATCTTTTGAACAGTATTAGGTAGACACTTGAAATTTTCACAGACTGTGTACTACTATTGCCGCTATAACAACAAATACTAAAAACAGAATAAAACAAATATTTGAGGGTCCCATACAACAAACGTGATTTTTTTGCCGTTATTTTATATGTAGTGTTATATATTGTACGGTGGTACGGAACTCACTTGGTCGGTTTTTTTTTATCTTTTGTGGAATAGTGGTATAGTCATCATCATCATCATCTGCCTAGCCTTTTCCCAACTATGTTGGGGTCGGCTTCCAGTCTAACCGGATGCAGCTGAATAGTGGTATAGTATAAGGATCGTAATTGGGTGCAAGTTTTTACAATTGCGTATGGTTTCGGAAGAAACCGAGTAAAGTAGTATTTTTTTAAATCTTTTGTGGAAAAGGAGTAGGTATACTCGTATAAGGTATCTAGTTAGTACTATCGTAATTATTTAGTTGGCATGCTGTATTGGCTGCCTATCGCCGTGGGAAGAAGTCGTAAGCTTTAGTACTCTTAAGTATGTTTGTGGACGTATTGAAAAAGTATTTTTTATCACATCTATTCAAAAAGAGCTAGTGTATTCCTCGTAAACAGGGACTAAAATAGCTCTTTAATCCCTAGGGACTAAAAGTGATTTGAATTTGGAAAGTGGATATTGTTAGTAAAAGTTCCAATCACCAAAGAGATCAATCACGAATAATGTATGAAGAAGTAACAGGCTGTCAAGATAAAGTAAAACGCGCAAGCTAAATTAAAAGTGAAATAAAAAAAGGCGTGAAAAGCATTCTGCTTTCGTTCGTAATTGTTTACTCAAATTAGGATTATAATTAGTTTTATAAAAACATGAGTATGTCTTCCTCAAGTAGGTAATTGTATGTAAATAAATAAACGTAAGTACTATTCTTATTCATAAGTTGCACTTACATATTTTTTCATAGAGGGTGATAAAAAGTAGAGTCAATCTACTATTAAAATTTTAATTAACTACTTCGAATTTGACCCTTATTTATGGTATCATTAAAAATGCACCTTAAATCCTCGCATCTTAAATCCAATTAATATTAAAAAAAATATTTTTTAGGTAGCCACTAATACGTCGTAACCCTTGCCAGGATGATCTGCCAAACTGTCTGGCAGACGTGGAGCTCGTGCAGGAATTACTGCTAGTACCTACCTACTCGAGAGCTGGGTAGTTTGAAGAGCTAACATGTAAATTATTTCCAGTACTGACTGTTACTAAATGGATAGGTAGCAATATACATGCGCTCGTGCCAGATTCGATTAGTACCGGCCGAACATCGGGGAAGGGTTACGATGACAGCTGTGGCCTGTGAGAAGTAGTAGGTACTGCTGGTATTTTTACAGGTACTATTACACGACGCGGTACCTATCAATTCTGTCTAAGTAGATAATATGACTGCCTGTTAATTGCGGTAGTGTTATAAGAGTACTAAGCCTGTTATTCGGTCGGAGTTGTCTAGAGAGAAGTCTTAGTGAGACAGACTTGATAGCGCGTCGTGCAATAGGCCCTTAACAACGTACCGCCAAACAACAGAAGGTACTTTTTATTGTACCCATAGCATAATATGTATATTATTATATCTGCTTGCGAGATATAACCTTACGGGTTACCTTTGAATAAACAATTTCTCCAAATATTAAGGATAAATCTTGTTTTTCTCCAAAATGGTCTCCAGGGCCCAGCTGTATGGTAATTATTGGTAATTATTATTCCTCGCGTAATCTTGCCACATAAAAACCACTTAGGGTTGTCAAGCGTGGTATTTTAACCATTCAAACCACGCCAACTTCACGTTCATTTCGCGAGAATACGTTATTAGCAGATGTCGTGATTAGCTAAGGAATTGACGTGGTTTTGAAGTAAGGAATCATTAAGTGGTCATAGTGAATTAGGGCCCAGGTTAATAATAATAAGAAATAATTGTATAATAACACAATTTAAGCCAATTACAATAAAATACAACTATTGTCATAATTTTATTCTGTGAAAGGAAACTGAAACCTATGACCTATAATTGAAATGATAAAAATACTACTGACACTTTAGCAGATCAACAACGACATGAAACGTTAAAAGTTCATGAAATGTCGTAAAATTTACTAGTAAGTAAGTACCTACAATAATATTCAGCAACGTAAATTCAGCAGAATATTCGAATTTGTCAGGAATTATTCAGTAAGATAATAAATCCTACTAGGTATTCTACAAAATGAAGAAGTGTTAAATAAAATAATGAGCACATTTCAGCAATATCTTGTTATCTTTCGTTTTCTTGGAAAAAGTTGTAAAATTTTTAAATGAAAAAGTGTAGGTAGTATCTGTCGTGATTCTGAAGCACATCTCCCAGTACCTTACGACTGGTTGATGCATCATGGGAAACAGATATCCACGGCATAAGTACTTCAACCAATTAAAAAATAAAATTGACCATACTTAAAAACAAAATAAAAAAAAAAAACAGATTCTGATGCTAGGTATTTAGGCACTATTATTTATTATTATGTTTAATGTCTTTAACATTATCTTGGTACCCTGGGGTCCCGAACCTTTGGAAAGCATACGAAGGGCCGTGGCCGAAGACAACTCATAGAGACCGGTCGGTTGGACGTTTTTAATGAAATGAGGCACCAACTGTACTTTATTATTTATGGGATGGTAGAAAAGCAGCCTTAAAGAATCAACAGCAGTCGTATTTTGAACCGATTTCAAAAAAGGGGTTCAGTATTCGACGTAAAAAAACAA
The DNA here is from genome assembly GCA_963669345.1 of Gortyna flavago. Taxonomy (NCBI): domain Eukaryota; kingdom Metazoa; phylum Arthropoda; class Insecta; order Lepidoptera; family Noctuidae; genus Gortyna; species Gortyna flavago. The sequence continues at coordinate 5,513,846 of OY770139.1, forward strand.
CATGCTTTAAGTCTTATACAAACCCTCTTACTAATAAACGTTGTATAGTGTCTGCATAGTTACACAACGCTTTGTCTTCTTCTTTCGAAAGTCAAATTACTGACGACTGAAAGAGAGAATTGGTGTATAACTATTCATCTGATGCAATACATTTATTAGTAAGGAGGTAAGCGTGTTGTTTTTTTTTAGTACCGTACGTAATTTATACTTACATCATAATTTTATCCGAAAGTTGTCCACTACTGGACATATGCCTCCCCCAAGCACCGCCACTTCGACCGGTTCTCTGCTTCCCGCATCCAGCGGATTCCTGTAGATAAGCCAGGGTCTATACAAAAATCTTCAATCCCCTTTCGTCCAAATCCGTTCAACTTTTTAGCACCAATCTTTAACATGCATCCAAACAAACAGACAAACGGACAATAATAAAAAAAAATTTATATAGGTACATTTTCGGGATCAGACTCGTTCAACTACTTTTTCTCATTTCTCAGAAATATCAATATTCAGACACCGTAGCAGTTATTTTTTCTCAGAAATACTTATTCAATGTACCTACAGTTTTGACTTCGTTACCATTTAATGCTATAAGTATATAGATACGTATGTATGTACTTACAGATATGGAATAGACGCTATATTTGTTGCGTCACATTCATACGAGCTAAATTCGTTCTACGCTTATCCAGGTGAAAAATATCAATTCGTCGAAATAGGAACAATAGTCGACCGTGTCGTGCGACGGTGACCTAAAAAGCCTACGAATGGCAACTATGTGTGACAAATATAAATACGACAAATGAGCAAACACAGCAAAGTGTTAGAGCATTTATGGCTGGGAAATAGAATTTCCGTTGTTCATTTTATAATTCATCTGCTCTGGACAGAGAGAGGTGGATAGAGAGTAGGGTGGCCTTTGCCTAGCAGTGGGACATTATGGGCTAAAAAAAAATGTGTACGAAACCACGTGTTTTCAAATGGCAAATATATTTCAATTTTTTTGCGTGAATGTGACGCAGTTCACCGCGAATAAACGTTTTTTCTTTCTTTCTTTCTTTCTTTCTAAATAGATAAGTAAGGGCAGAGGAAATTCACAAACGTTTTTTGGAACAAAGTTCTATAACGCGGTTTGCGGTAGGAGTAAACTGGTAGAAATCGTCACGTAACGAAAAAGCGTTATGCACCCACCATGCCACTTGCTGTAGATATATAATTATTTACATGGTTTTGAAAGAAAGAAAGAAAATAAGTTTATTTGACTCAGGTTAAGTAGGTAAGTTTTCGAGGGTGTTAAAGCCGATAGTGAGGTCAAAATGTAAATGCAAGATGGCGGTTTCTATACTTTTTTTAATTTTTTCATCATCGGTGTCGTTTTGTGAGTTTTGAACTACGTTCCTGACCGCACACGGTTTTTTTGTCGATTTTCTAGATTATTTTGTCAACGTCTGTTTTTCTACATATGAAAGCAAAGCTTTTAAAGATAAATATATTTATTTTGCAAATATGGGTACAGTACATTGTTGTAGACCAGTCATGGCCCAGTGGTAGCGGCCCCGACTTACGAGTAGTAGATCATGGTTCGAACCCAGACAGGCGCCTTAATTTTTGTAAATAATTTCATCATCACTGCTCCCAAAACGGTGAAGGAAAACCATCGTGAGGAAACCGACATGTTCTAGAACCAAAAAGTCGAAAAGATTATTGTGACATCTCTACCAACCCGCACCGGGCCTGCGTGGTACATTACAGCCCACTCCCTCTCACAGAGAGGAGGCCTGTGTCCCAGCAGTGGGAACATTAGAAGCTGATTTTGCTATGCTTGGTGATAGGAAATATATTGTGCCTTATCGCGTCAAAAGATTGAAGCAGAGACTTGACTTGATTGTCATGGAAATGCTATAATAATAATGTGTGAGATCACTATTCTCAGTATGGACACTTTTTCGTGTGACCCAGATGAAGGATCATCTGGTGATTTAAATCTTCGTGCAGCAGGATTTGACTTTGCGGGGTGTCAAAAACTCTCTCTAGAAAAACACACTGGCAACTTACTTTCATATTATAATTACGAGTATGTATAGCGTTTCAGTGACGTCATTCATCGGTGAATTGCTAATGCTATGTTATAGGTGGTCACCGCTACAGTTTCTAGCTTCAGTAATCTGTAGACGGCCGGCGGCGGCGGCGGCGGAGGGTCGTTTGCTGAAATAGCAGCGTTTAATTAATTTTATTGTGAACGTCGTTATTGTAGCGATCGGAAGCGACGTTGACAGTATCAGCTTCACTCTGACCCCGATGTTATTCTGTTAATATTCTGTGACACAAACACCTGAAAATGCACAGCTATCTGTACAGTGGTAGCTGCTGGCTTGAAGGTAGAAATCAAAGATTGGATTAATTGAAGTACTTTCTTGGGTAGGTAACTATATTACATACTTAGTTAATGCTATTTGAAAGTAAATTCCAAGAATTATGCGCGAACCGTTTCCTTTATTTATTTATTTTAAATTCACGGTTATTACAAGATTTGTAGATCTATGTTGATGATCGTGATGTTATTTTATGTTATGAATAATCAGACCTTTAAGGCTCCCGCAGACAGGAGCGACGCGACGGTGCGACGCGATTCTGGTAGATCAATTTCCATTAAGTTTTCATAAAAAATATTCTACTAGAGTCGCGTCACGCCTGTCTTAAACGATCATTTAGGTAGAATGAGATTAAAGAACATTTAAAAAAATTCGTTCCTGACAAATACATAATTATATAAAGAAGGCAACTAGTCCTAAAGATGTCCCCTCAAGTCCCCACCAGTAGCTACAACTTGATTTAAAAAAAAAACAATCATTCCAGTTGAAAACCAGCTTGTCTGACATTTATGATGAACTGGGCCTGTATGGCGCAGACGTGAGGCACACAATACTATTTTAAGTATTTTTCCTTGTGAATATTGTGTGCCTTACTTAACCTGTGTCAAATAAATTTATATTCTTCCTTCTTGATTTTTCCCTAATGACCTTTAAATAAAAAAAAGTCAAAGACAGACAATTCCATTCCACTAACATGTGCGCATTTGTAGGGATTCTCGATAATCCTTTCAGTCAAGTATTATCTCTAGAGGATTAACTTAGATAGGATTTAATAAAGGAGGATTTATTTTAAATCCTTCCTGCCTAAATCGTTTATCTGAAGCTAATCTCGACGGTTAATTTTATCGGTTGTCCGTATTTCTGAAATATTGTAGACTACGTCACAGGCCAGCTGAGGGTTTGCCAAAGGATGACATGTGATCAAGGAATGATTCAGGTTATTTAATCCTACTAAAATTACAAATGTGAAAATTTGTGAAGATGTTTGGATGTTTGTTGTACTCAATCCTCAATCACGCAAAAACTACTGAACGGATTTGGTTGAATTTTGGTACACAGATACTTTATAACCAGGTAATTAACACATAGGATACTTTTTATCTCGATGTTCCCACGGAATCGAAACTAAAGCGGATTAAAACTGCGGGGCGCTGCAGTAATACAATAATTATTATTATACTGAGACAGTGGTAGCTCAGTGTAAACGGCCGCGACATACGAGTCTTAAGTCGTAAGTTCGAACCTTGACACACTTTACTTTGTGTAAATTATTTCTTCACCACTGCTCTCAAAACGGGGAAAGAAATCGTGAGGCAATCGGCATGTCCTAGAACCAAAAATTCGAAGACATGTGACATCCACCAAGCCGCACTGGGCCCGCGTGGTGGATTACGGCCCACTTCTTCTCACTGAGAGTAGGCCTGTGGACAGGCTGATTATGCTTTACACGCTTTTATTTTACTCATGAATCTAAAGAGTTGTGAATATAATAGGATGTTTTGCTGCTGTGTCAACAGAACAACACGCGTTACCCACGTTACGAGAAGCTGCAGGAACTTTTTCTGTCTTTATTCTATACCAATATAGTATAAAACAAAGTCGCTTTACGCGTCTTCGATCGCTTTTTGCTTAGATCTTCTAAAGTACACTGGTGCAAAGCAGGGTTGAAAGCTATATTTTTTTAATACAAATGGCCCTGAATATCCTAATAGCCTAGATTTCATTTCTCAAAATATTCCAACATTAGTCATTCATTTGAAAGACCGAAAGAATATTATATATTAAAAAAATAAAAATAATATAATTATTACTTGGCCCACAGTTTGTGAACACAAAATACAAATAACAAAAATCTATTACAATAGATAAAAAAAGAATTATAAAAACGCTCAAAACATCTCAAAACTCTTCAGAAGCAGGTGGATGGCGGGCGACTGTAACGCTTTTGTCTCACGGCCATCAGAATTAAAACCAGCACTTTGTCCGCTTTTGTGTTTCTTTTCTACAATAAAAAGGGAAAAAACGTTATATAACTATTACCTACTCTTATTCTAGCTTTTCCTTTAAATGAAATTGTATTGTACGGTTTCTTGTAAAAAGCTGACCTTGTCGATTTTCGGCTTAAAATAGACCTCTTCCCAAGGGTGTCGTAACGCCATTAAAAGGTAGGGTTGAATTAGCAGCAGAAAGTACCTACCTACGAACCGCTTGGAACTAATAAAGTCACCTTTTCGACTGCCAAGTTATGACTAATGTACTGTATACCTATTGTCTATTTTGGCAGTGCTATGTAGAATGAATTGTAGAGATTTTTTATTTATAGAGTGCCTGATATATCTCACGAATGCACCCGGAGCCATATAAAAATGTTTGAAGTAGTAGCATAAACTGAACTTTATTTTGAAGGTTTTAAAGTTATTTTCCATTAACTTATATTTGTTTACATTTTTGGCAAATAAATCGCGAATGCAGATTAGTATAAAAACCTTATTTCGTCTAACAAAATGCATGATGTAAAAAGATAAATAAATCCTACCCAATTCCGTATAATATTTTCAGTGTCGAGTGGTAGACGAAGGGGCGGCGGCGGCGCACCGGCCCCAATTGCTCGGGTGACACACACGGGACCAATACTTTGCCCGTTGACATACAACTTCGTTTCAATTTAAGTATAAGTCGACAATTTTTTAATTTTATCGGCCAATTTTTAGGGTACCGTATCTCAAAAGGAAAAAAAACGGAACCGTTATAGGATCACTTTGTTGTCCGTCTGTCTGTCAATCTGTCAAGGCCTTTTTACTCAAAAACGCGTGGTCGTATCAAAATACGTAGGTCTGCGGTCCATAGAAGCTCTAACTAAAAAAATCAAGCTTCCAAGTCAACGCAATAAAAAAATACGGCCATTTATGCGACAATTTTGAGACTCGCAAATAAATCAAAGGGTTACTTCTCGTTCACCTAGAATCTTAAAGTTTGACAAGAAGCTTTATCTATAATATGTATGTATTTACAAAAAAAAAATGTATATAAGTAGTTTATCAGCCATCTCGTTACCATAACACAAGCATTATGTTGCTTAGCTTGGGACTATATGGCGTTGTGTGAAATGTCCAAGGATATTATTATTATTATTATTTTTATTTTCTTTATTATATCTCGGGACCATTGAGTCCCGGTCCTTTGGAAGGCGTACGAGGGGCCGAAGCCAACTCGCAGAGGCCCCTTAGGAAATTTTAATGAAATGTGACACCAACCGACGATTATCCCTGTATGCACTATGCAAGTGCACCCAAGGACAACCCCCAGTTGGTGTAGGACTATTGCAGCATATGGAAAAATAAAAAGTTGGACTATGGGTTTGGGTGGCTAAAGTGGACTGGTTGCCAAGAACTATGGAAGAACTATGACCCCTGCCTGATCAATGTTTAATATATACACGGATAAAATAGCAGGGGGTGACTTGCACACTCAATAATGGGCCCCCGGAAACGGTCGCTAGCACATAGTGACGTAGCGACAAGGGGGCAACATGGCCTGAGGTGCTTATGAGAAGTGGAGAGGTATTCCATGGCTATCAGGACAATCCCGGAAGTACGGTCAAGATCCCTACCAGCATCTTACTGGAATACTTCCTTCCTCCGAGCACGTTTGCTCTTGCGAATCTCCACTCAAGCCAGCCAATAAAGGCAAGAATGAGGTGGGAGCTCTGTTCCTCGTCATTTTTCACTCCAGCCGGCCAATAAAGGCAAGCCAGAGGTGAGGTACAAGACTTCTCCCGGGAGATAGGGTCCGTGGGGTCGCTACTGCCCAACAGCTCGCCACATGCTGCCCTGCGGATTTCTGTATCTCTCTTGGTCTGGCTTCTCACCTTAGACCCGTTCCGGCAAAGTAAACTTTTCCGGCACGGGCCTAGAGTTCGGAGCGCGCAAGCCCCACCACGACGTCAACGTAGAGATACGGCGATGGGGTTATTATTATTATTATTATTAAGCAAGGTCTCACAGCACAAGATGAAAATATTCGAATAATGTTAATTTGCAGTTATATCACATAAAAAAAACTTTTTTTGCGATTACAAACGGTTGGAGAATTGACCGTGACGTATACTGGATGTATTAAAGAACATGTTTTTTAAGTAAATTCATCCCAAGTACGAAACCCTTCATTGCGCGTGGTCCAACACGCACTTGACCGGTTTTTTTTCCGGGTTCACTATCTTCATAGGTACTTTATGACGTCATATTGGTGTAAAATTATTGCTACGCGGTGTCACCAAATTTTTATGTTCATTTAGGTATTTATTAGAATAAAGCTCCTTATCGCACGATATTATACTCTGCACACTTGGCGGATGAGAGCTGCTTGGTCCAATTCGGTTTATCGCTTTCTGTGATCTCTTCCAGGCTACTCAGCGGTTAGCGGTGTACTTAGTGGTGCTATGCGACGTAACGAGTGATTTTTTTAAAATAATAGTTCAGTTTTTTTTCTCTCATAAAGGTACATTGTTACAGTAGTGTATGCAATGCGGAATGCGATGTAATCAAATTCAGTGCTACGCTATGTAACTACATAGTTGTGGTACTTACGCAGTGTAGCCAAATATTTTGCTACGCCGCCGTGGTACCAAATGTATAGGATACGATGTAACCAAAAATGCAAATGTAGTGCTACGAGGTAACCAAATTATATGCTGTATGTCCACCAAGGTAGAATAAAAATAAATTTTGTTGCTACTACGTTAGAGAATGTTGTCATAACAAAACAAAGACGGACAATACATTAAATTATTCCGGGAGTACCTTTTTCAGCGAAATATATTTATGAAATTCAAGGAAAAACTACTGAAGCCTCAATAATTCAGGTGTGTTGAGAAGCAAACAATTAAAAAGGAACATGTACCTTTATTGCGAAGTTTCTTTTAGGAGCCGATAGTGCTCAAAAGAAAGTCTGGAATCATTATTCTAGACCTTTTTTTGAATACTATCGGCTCCTAACAGACTGCATTAAGTCTGTCTAGGCACCTACTAACGTGAGGCGAAGTAATTACACTAAAAAGTCTTAACTAATTAAAAAATATGCGACAAAATATATAAGTACTGGATATTTTTACTAATGGATCGATGTAAGTAATGATCGTCATAGATATTACCTAGTTTTGTTTTGTTTTTTTTTATTTCTCACCGGCTGGTCGACACTTCACGTGACCAGAGGGCTGGATCGTTCTTTGGCCAAAGAATTTGCATTGCCATTCAAAGTGGCAATGCTGCCAGTTTTCTGGGCACGTTTCCGATGACAGCGATGAGGACGAGTACTTCGACGCCTTAGTGTCCTTTGTTTTGTATTTATTTATAAAATAAGTTAGTTTACAGTAATTTAATTTATTATAGAGTACGGACATTATACAAGGTGGGGCAAAAGTAATGTCATAATGTGAATGTGCCACAAGTTTTGCTACTGCCGAATGTCATTGTGATTTGAAACCTAACCTGCCGGTCGATTCTGTTAGAATCTCACCGTGAGATGTTAGGTGAAATGAGCTGTCATTCCACTAATGACAGCTCACTTTCAACTCACTTCACCCAAGTTATCGCGGTGAGATTTTTACAGAATAACACTACTGTAGACAGAGAATTAGTTGACAATGCAATGGAGTGATATGACAGTTACTTAGCTCATGCAACAGAGATTTTGAAACACCAATTTCGGGGTCGTGTGATCTAATGTTTTGGCGATTTGAACTGGTCCGCCAGATCGCCAGATCTGATGGCGCCAGACTACTTTATTTGGGGATTTAAATCTTGCGTTTACCACAAGAAACCACAAACCACATTGAAGAAGAAATCACTAATTTGGAGGATGTTTTGCGAGCAAAAATTCAAAATATTGTAAAACGAGCACAAATGTGCATCAACTCAGGAGGTGGTCGAATGATCGATATTATTTTTCGATTTAATGTCATAAATACACTTTTAAATAAACTTTCCATGAAATAGAGCCAATTTTTTTCATTCCCAACCTAATGGCAGCCAATTCACATTATGACATTACTTGAGATCTTGTACATAGCTGTTACTCATTAATTTTTATACTTATTCCTTGCCCAGGAATGTATTAGATGACTCTATTTAGTCCCTTCCCCTAGTGTGTTTAAAAATAAATTAATATAAAGTCTAAAGTCTTAAAGCTTAACCTCGCCAAAGTCAACTCATTCAGTGCAGACCGTATCTCCCCCATCACGACGGATTTCACCACTCGACGTTCCTAAGCTTTCCACTCCACTGAAGGGTACTCCTCTTCAAAACTGTATACACTCCACTCGAGTTAGATTCCACTTCTTAACCGCTATGGAGAAAATATAATAGCTGGTAGATAGGCATATAATGTCTGTTCGACCGTAAGATTAGCTTCAAGGGAGTTTAACACCCATGCGACACAGAATAATACGGGTTTCAAAATACGGATACGTATTTTGAGACATGAGATTGAATACACAGACATCTCAGAATACAGAGCTAATGGCCATTTGCGGAGGATGATTCAAAACGCATAACAGTTGAAAATTTACGTGAAAAAGGCTGCTAATGATTTTTCTAACAGCACAATGAAACACATTGGTCATACTTAGAACGTTAAGTTAATTAACTAATCGTACTAAGTATAGCATAATCAGCAGATAATGTTCCCACTGCTGGGACACAGGCATTCGCTCAAAAGTATTGCAACCTTATAAGCTCGGTTCCTATAAACAAAAACTAATCGTTTGGCTTACCAATGGTAGCATTTTTTACTGCCAAACTGGGCAATTATATACTCGTAGGTTCGTAAGCAAGATTTCTTAATCACATCAATTCAGACTACTAAAACTCGTTTCAAACAATAATTAATTGAGAAAATATTAAGACCTCGTAAAAAAGGAATTTTCGCGAGATCAACAAATGAAATGCTAACTCGAAATATGTACTCGTATTTCGTAATTAAATTCACAATAAAACTTCCCGAAATAAAATATTTACAAAGAGAATGTTTTAAAATATTTCAATTTTGTGTTTTGATAACGTTTTTCTGAAGTTGGGTGATCTGTGTATATCGGGTAAAACTAAACATATAGAAATTAACATTAAATTGGCAAATGATCAGATGAGTGGTTTAGATATTCAACAGGACAATATTGCCCGAATGATTTCATCCTTTTCAGTTTTTTCTTTCGGATAAATGGCCGTAGTGCAGTTATGATTAGCTTATCTGCAGTTATTGCTATTTATAGGTACAGGACGATGTAAGATATAATTGTAAGATAAAAGAAACGACCTGGAGAAAATTTATAGAGTGACAGCCATCTTTTTTTTTCTTTATTTTTTTACATGAAGTTTGTATAACCAGTAGTTCTCATTTTTTACATAAAGTTTGTATATCCAATACACCCCCTAAAACTTAATTTAAAAAATACGTCTAAAGTGGACAATCTTTAACACCTAAACCAGTTATGCATTTATAGTGCTTAACACTACACAATGGTTTAGTGAATACGTCAGCTAACATGGATTCAGTGGGTACATGTCTCAGCTCGATGTCTTTAATATCCCTTAACACTTCCCTAATATAATGATATCTTATATCAATGTGTTTACTGCGTGCATGGAACATTGGGTCTTGAGCCAAATATATTGCTCCCTGGTTATCGGCATGAACAACCACTCGAGTGTACCTAACAATTCCTAGCTCCCTCATAAGACTGTTCAGATAGACTGCTTCTTTCATACATTCAGATAGACTTACGTATTCAGCCTCACAAGTCGATGTAGCTACGCTACGTTGTTTTCTTGATTGCCAAGATACGCACGCACCACCTAAAATGAAAGCATATCCAGAATATGATCGCCTGTCTAATAAACAATTAGCCCAATCAGCATCCGAAAAACCTTGAATACAATCACCAGTTCTTTTGTATACGAGGCTGTATCGCATAGTCCCTTTAAGGTAACGTAATATGCGCTTCGCTGATTTCCAGTCGCATGTTTCCGGTTTAGTTAACTTTTGACTTAGTTTACTCACCGCATTTGCAATATCGGGCCTAGTTGCGTTGCTCAGGTAATTTAAGCAACCTATCAGTTCTCGATAAGGCCATGTTTCATCTTTTTCGGTATCACATTTTTCTTCCAATTTTACCTTGGAATTCATTTCCATGGGCGTTGCACATTTATTACATTTTTCCATGTTAAATTGTTTTAACAATTTTTTTATATAATTTTCTTGTGACAAAACAATGACGTTGTCATTTCTTTTTATGTCTATTCCTAAAATATATTTCGCCTGACCATAATCTTTCAAATCAAACTCCTTTGACAACTCATTTTTAAAATCGATGATTAAACCTCTTTCTTGACTTCCTATTAAAATATCGTCGACATAAATTAATACAAATAAAAATATATTCCCATTTTGCTTAAAATAAAGGCATGGTTCATTCAGACTCTGCTTCAACCCCATTTCAGTAAGTTTCTTGTTGAGCCTGAGATTCCATTGACGTCCAGCTTGCTTCAAACCATACAATGATTTCCGTAATAAGCATGAATCGCAACCATCATCCAGTTTACTAAGCATAACTTGCGCATGCTTTCTAACCATTGGATCTTCTCCCTCACGATTCATCAGCTTAATTAAAGTCTCTCTTAATAGTTCTGGAATTTCCATGTAAATCTCTTCATCCAAAGAACCATTCAAGATGAGACGTGCACCCACTATCAAAAATCCAGTCGTCCTTTTGTGCATTTACAGCATTACAAACTTCTAAATCTGAAACATTAAAAGTAATTAGTGCTTCGTCTACATCCACACGATGTGCTACCACATCCTTTTGTACCTTCTTTTTATTCGGACATTCTGAGGCCTTATGTCCTTGCATGTGACATTTAAAGCATTTATATTTAAATCCTTCTTCGCTGGTAGTTGGGATAGTTTTGTTTCCAACTTTTGTGCTTTTGTTCCATTTCTTAAAACCTTTTTTATATGTATGCATTACGCCTTCATTCTGAGATCCATTAAACTCTCGGGATTCGTGCTCTTCTAATATTTTAATTTTCAATGCCTCTGGTTTCGGCAACTCGTCTCTTGACTCAATGGCACATCTAAAGTTTTCAAATTTTCCAGGTAAACTATATAACAACATTATAGACAACAAATCATCGTTGATATGTATACTCATCTCTGCTAGTTTATCAACAGCGTCGAAAAAACTATTCAAATGATCTCGTACATCACCTGTTTCCGACATTTTGTGCAACATCAGTCGCTTCAGAAGTGTAGCCTTCTTAGCAGGTCCTTTCGAAGCATAAATAGACTCCAATTTCAGCCAAACTTCTCTCGAAGTGTTACAGCCCCTAATATGTCGAAGTTCAGTACCACACATCGACAAAATTAGATCCGCTTTGGCCTTTTCATCCTCAGCTTCCCATTTTTTAGCTTCTCCTATTTCGGATGGTTTTGGTACCTTTCCACTAGCATACTTCCAACCATCATTTTTTATTAGGATCGCCTGTACCTGTATTCGCCAGCTATCATAATTTTCTTTGTTCAGGGGCTCGATCCTAAACATACTGCTCATCGTCGCTCCTTTGCACAAATAATTATTTCACTGGGGGTAAACGCTCTTAATTCTCCAGACTTCTTATTGAATCCACGCTACTCCTACGGTGACTGGGCGATTGGGTGTCTGGGCTAGAGTACATTATACACCCGGTGCCTGGGCCCATAACCAATGTAAGATATAATTGTAAGATAAAAGAAACGACCTGGAGAAAATTTATAGAGTGACAGCCATCTTTTTTTTTCTTTTTTTTTTTACATGAAGTTTGTATAACCAGTAGTTCTCATTTTTTACATAAAGTTTGTATATCCAATAGACGATGGCAGGGAATTTGTTCTATACATTTTGACCACGTTTTCATGAAACAGCTGATTTTAGTTTTGATAACTAACGGAAAGTTTCTACGCTAAGGGATCTAGAATGATGTGCTGAATTCATGGTCACAGTTTGCGCATCGATGTCTCTGCCCCTGCAAGAGTAAAGTACGAGTATGAATAGATCAATTTAAGAATCCTACAAATCTTTATTAATCAAGGAAGTAGGTACAGCCTATAAATAGTGAAATAAAATTGTCATCAAATTGCAGCCAATCACGCAAAAGAGACATCTTATAAATGTCGAGTTTATTGTTCGGTTAAATAGGTAGACTTATGGTTAATTCAAAAGGAAAACCTTTTAACTATGAAAAAACGGATTAAAGAGAAATGTGAGGGATAAAAAGATTTATGCACTTCTTTCGTAATAAAATAGGTACCTTCTTATATAGTGCTACTTGTAATGAAAATTCTAAAGTTTAGGCCACAAAGGAGATAGATTTTTGGGCCCCCTGTATTGTGACGTCTATTAATAGTATTGCACTACTAAATTATAATATCGATGAGGCCAATCTACTCCCTAAACAATAGCTCTTTTAGTGAGTTTTTAGATTTTGATCGTATTTCTCAGGATTCCCGATTTTCTAAGTATAATTATTTACTACCACTGTAATCTAGAGATCATAAGGAACTAGTCAACACCACAATTTTTGGTAAGTCTAAACGCCAAACAAAAAATACTATCTCCTTTGATAAGGCATGTTTTTGTCTGAATAAATAGAATAATAAACATCATACAAATTAGTCTAGAATCTAAATACTCATTGAATTGGGTAGTAGTTAGATATTGTTGTATTGATGTCGCAGCCATCTGTTTAAATTAGCCGTTTAATTAACCGAGTGCTCTCCTCGCTTCGCTCTTTCGGCTCGCACGCACTTGATCACAGTTCTAACCTAACCTGACCCATTTACTCGGGGTGCCCTAGCTTAGTTACTGCGACCAATTCTTCTCGCGCGTGATTGGTTACAGACTTCCTACCTAAACTGTAATTGAATATCATTCGGGCCGTTAGTTGAACGGCCGCCGTTTAGTTAAAAGGCTAGGCGGTTAACTGAACGGCTAATTTAACCAGTTGGCTGCGAGATTGATATACACATAGTGTAAGGAAGCTAGGTTTCAAAGCGATACCTACCAGAATTAAATACGTTTTGAAGTATTTCTCTATCTTTAAGCCTCTCTGGGTTAGTACTCGTAAATATGTGTATTTAATGGACTCAATATTGTTTGATCCATACATTAATTTATTTATTTTACTTTACCATTTATGTACACACATAATTGCATAAACAAAAAAAAAAATCATTACAGAAAAATGGGTACAAAGGTGATGTTTATTTCATGAGAAATCTTTACTATATTTTAAATCATTAATAAACTAATCTTTTCTATCTTTACTATATTATACACATACAATAATAATACATACAGAAATACTTTTTTTATCACGTTCCAAATTTTTACAAGCTGTTCTTTCCATGAATATGAACATCTTTCACTATGGGACCAACTCTGCAATTACGAAAAAAAAAATCTGCTGTTTCATACATTTTGGTCAAGTAGGTAACTTTTGTAATAGTAAAGCAGAATAATTGTCCGTTTGTCTGGATGTATGTTCCGGAATGGCATAAAAAAGGCTGAACGGATTTGGATGAAATGTGGCACACAGACAGTTTATAACCTAGATAACACATAGGATACTTTTAATCCCAGTAGTTCGTTCCCGTGGGATATTTCTCGACACCCACGCGAACCAAGCCAAACATAAAGTCACGCCTTTTTCCTATGGGGGTAGGCAGAATCTACAGAATGCCACCTCCTACGATTCTTGCATACTCCCTTTGGTACTCGTATGTTTACGTTGTATAATTTCTGCTTGTTTGGTTTCTTCTGATGATTAAAGGTTAAGCTTTAAGACTGTTTTTTCCATCGCCAGATAACTTTTTTCGTGGAATAAAATTGACGTTTGACAGTTTTTGTATGAAATAACTGTCAAAATTTAAAAATTATTCCTCGAATAAAGTTATCAGATGATTCGAAAATCAGCCCTAAGGCTAATAACGGTTTAACCTGTCACATCCCACCCTAAACGCATAACAAATTAAAATGTTGTGAAGTGACGTTCTAAAACGGTCCTTATTACCTACCAGGAGGCCTACCATGATCTATTTAAAAACGATTCAAAAGCAAGACATTTCAGTTTAGGTTCTTAAACTGCATCGTTCACAGTCGTACCATGACGTCCAATACGCTCAGCGGCATTTGGATCGTTGAAGGTGAATGAGCGTTAAGAGCTCGTGGTAGGTATCCAGATGGCACGGCCTAAATTGAATCGTTAAACTGACGTCATGGTACGAATTAGCAGAACAGTTCAGCTTAGGTCCTAAAGTGGATCGCGTTAAGAGCTCGTGGTAGGTACCCAGTACGTCGCTATTTTATTATAATTGTAATTGCGAGTCAATCGGAGCGGAAACTCTCCCTAAGGAGAAACTGATTTGTTCTCATGAGAAATTACAACTTCAAGTACTTCGCTCCCTTACTTGCGATACACATTAATGTTTTCATTTTCTACCGTTGAGTATGTTTCCAAGAAATATTTATATGACCTTTAGTTTTGTAAACACGGGAATTGTATGGAAGCATCCAAACAATTCCGGTGTTTCTTTATTGGTTTACTTTTAAGGGTTATTTTCCGATAAAGGTAAATTGTTGGATTTTTTCTGCTTGCACGGTTGTTAGTTTCTCGTATTTTTAAGTAATTTTTAGGGTTCCGTACCCAAAGGATGCTAACGGGACCCTGTCCCAAACCCGGGATCCCGACAACGGGAGCTGTCCGTCCGTCTGTCAGCGGGATGTATTTCATGAACCATAAATTTTCACAGATTGCGTATTTCTATTGCCGCTATGTCAAAAAATAATAAAAACAAAATTAAGTATAACTTAATTTTGTTTACCATACAAGAAACGTGTTTTTTTCGCCGTTTTATGCCTTACTCGCATGCACTGGTTTTTAACCGACTTCTAAAAAAGGAGGAGGTTCTCAATTCGGATGTTTGTATTTTTTTTTTATGTTTGTTCGCGCACAACTCCGTCGCTTGCCAACCGATTTGAAAAGTTCTTTTTTTGTTGGAAAGGGTATACTTCCCAAATGGTCCCATGAAATTTTTTCCGAAATCTGACAAGCGGTTTTTAAAAAATCAACAAATATCTAAAAAATCAAAAGCAATATTTTGTAAAAGTTGATGAGCAGTTGACATTAGGCTATTGTAACTTAGATAAATTACAAACTCTCCCACTAAAAAGTAAAATATAAAAACATTTTTACAAAAAAACAACCGACTTCCAAAAAAAAAACACTACAAAGTGCTAAATAACTTTAATTTCGGAAGTCGGTGTCTTTGGTTTTGCATTTTCGTTTATTGACACCGACTTTTTAAATAGAGGACGAGCTGGATGTCGTCAGAACGTAATTTGATCTATGGTACAAGCTATAATTGACAGGACTGGGGTCTGCCACCAGGGGCAAACGTGCCGCTCGTGTATTTGAGCACCGGATTCAAAATACACGAGCGGCACGTAGTCGACGAGTGCCGATGGCTGCAGTTGTCTCTGCCGTTGAGCCGTGCCGCTCTTGTGTATGCACACTTGGCAGGGCACAGGGCTATAGTCAGCTCTATTCAAAATACCCCTGTAATCTATCAAACATCTGGAGTCATTTTTCCAAACAAAACAAGATATTCATTCAAACCGTGAATGTCCTATTTTGGCATGCTTCAAAAACCATTCTGTTATCTATTACTTAATTGGTATTCTTTTAAGGGTAATTTTCCGAAAAAGGTCAATATTGTTGGAAGTATTTTGCTTCAATGTATGTTTTTTATTAGGTACCTACCTATCTCGTGTTTTTTTTAATTAACTTTTTTACGAGCAGGCTTACCTTACCTTTACCAGTTTGATAAACATCGACAAGCTATACGTTCTTGACACCTGTCAATTTCATACAAACGAATGCGTGTTTTGCGAATTTGGGGGTTTAAGTATTATTAGATGTATAAAGTCAAGTGCCGTTTAAACGTCAAAAATGTATGGTTAACAGTCGCTAATCACTACTTTACTTTAAGCAACGTTTATGAATAAAGGGGTTGATGTTTACTAGAATTGCCGCACTGACAGGTGTCGGGAATGCGTTCTCCCGGCAGCCGTACTGTAGTCTGCCATCTGACGAAGCTTCCCACATATTTGGTTCACCTTCAATCTTTCGACGCGACGTGGTAAAAATACATAATAATAATAATAATTATATTTCGCAGTCTGCCATTAAGGTAATAGTAGAGCTGACTAATATTTGTAACACCACAGTAATCTAAAAAACACGAAAATAGCACCCTCACAATTCAACGGTTTTGAAGAAAAAAACCCAAAAAAAAAATAACATTAAAATATTAATCTGCTCAACAACGTAAATATCGCAATTAACGTTATAGCTGACTGTCAAAATTGGACTGCCAATGTATTTTTATTTATTTAAGGAAAAACTAAGATTGTATGACAAAATCCAAGATTATAAATGTTTGAGCAATTATACCGCAGTACAAGTACAAACTCTTCCACACAAAACCAAACAGTATAATAACACCCACAAAACTACATAATACACCAACCTCAGCTCAACGCAGCGAGAAGGTCCCTCAATATTAAATCGTGGATGTGACGTAACGTTCCACTCGGTTCTATTACCGGACCGGGTTCATCCGGGCCGGCACGTCACTGTATCGCCGTAATCCCGGCGCACAGTCGGCCACCGCAACAAGAAAATCCAATTTTCAGCTCTCATACGAGCTTAGCTTGAGAACCTTACAGATTTAAGGATAAAACGAAATTATATGCTTGGGAGCTGTGGAAAAGTTTCAGCTTGAGAGATTCTAATTAAATTCAAGTTAATAATATCAGTCCAGTTGTACCGGAATACGCTAAAAGATACTGTAGTGCTATTCTGTAAAAATCTCACCGTAATAACTCAGGTGAAGTGAGCTTAAAGTCAGCTGTCATTAGTGTAGGTAAATCCCCAGCATTAGATGGAATGACAGCTCACTTCACTTAACATCTCACGGTGATATTCTAACAGAATCGACAAGCTGCTCACTTCTCACTGGGGGTGGACGTTGCGCTAAATATGACGTGACGTGACGTGTGCTCACGTCAAAACCTCAACATGAAATATCGACCATTTAGTTACGAAATACATATACCCCTTTACTAATAAACGTTGTATAGCGTCTGTATAGTTAAGCAACGTTTGGTCGTCTTCTTTCGAAAAAAAAATGGACAGCTAGAATTGAAAAGAATCAATTCCCCAAAGTACTGACGAGAAGTGCATCTATCAATTTAGGAATACATTGTATGGTTCTCTTTCAACACTGCATCCAAACTGCATCTATTATTTAAAGCTAGGAACCAGCCCGTTACAAAGGAAATTCGTTGGTGGAAATAATTTACGTTTAATGAGATTTTTGGGATGCATGAAGAAGCCTCCTCGTGTAGCGCAGTTTGTCCCACCAGTTACTCAACTGAACGCACTCGGCGCATCCTGGATAGTAAAACCTAACACCTTATTTGACTGGCCAATTCTTCCCTTGCGGTGGTAGAGCTAACGCACGCTTGGTTTGCGACCACCCTCCCACTGGAGTTCGGCGTCAAGCAGCCTGCTGTGTTTCGTCGATGCGTGGGAATTCCAGTGCCTTAGGTTCTATCATAGACTTCATCCACGATTTCCATCAGGCATGATCGACATCAAGAGTGGGCCCATTCAGCAATAAAAAAAAATGGTTCATGTTAAACCTATACCTAAGCTAAATCCTCATTATATTTACAATAACTCCAATTCTTAATTAAAATCATATCGTAATTTTACACACCTTCCTACTTCTCCTCTCTCACTGGAAATACATATCATCGTGGTCCAACATTCGTTGCTGTAAAACGGTCACTGTGTGACAGACAACGCACAACCTAAACCGCTGGGTATAGAAACAAGTTTCGCACAAGTGTTCCTTATATAACGAAGATGAGCACTAAGGAAGGGTTTACGCCTGAGGCGGTGTGACCCGCAGCGAGATTGTCCGAAAGCAGCGGGATTGTCCGAAAGGGTTACCGCTACCCCGGAACATAAAGGGCTAAGGAAGGAACACGGATGGGTTTTAGTCAGTAAGAGTCTCCCTTCCGCTCCACCACGAGCGGGAGGGGTCATATGATGATTTCCCATCATAAAAAAAATAAAAAATCATTTGACCTGGTATTATATAGTAAAATAATTATTTATAAAGCCTAAAACATGTTAAATCGTGTGTGCACAAAACATGACGTTTCTTTGTTACACTATAGAAGAAACAATGTAGCTGGCTGCGTCCACTCTGTATAAAACATCCGTTGGTCTCGTTGTTGCAAGCGCTACTGCTGACCGTGGGATACTGGGTTCGATTTCCCGATTTATGGCCAGCAGTTACTCTCGGCACTGAGCCAAGCCTTGAAAACCTAACAGAGAACTTTTGTTTAGGCATTAGATTTAGGTGTTACCTACTGACAGTGAAAACGGGCATCAGTATTGTATATTCTGTGGTGAATAAGCCCGACTTCCATGGATATCTACGGACTGCAGGTTTTAGTATAATTTGTAACAAAAGACTTCGAAAACGCTTCACTTTTTTATCAAGATCAAATCTTACAGATGCAGTAAACGAATAAATGACATAATTCTGTAAACAGAGGGAACCAATTCTAACTATTACATAATTCAAAAGAACTGTGTAGAAAATGCCAATTTCATACTTCGAGGAAGCGTTTTCGCAAACTTTCCTTTAGTTACGCAATCGGTAATTCCGTTTATTTCGTACTTTGAAGGTTTAGACAACTTTAGACACTTTCGTATTTTACTAATCAAAATGTAATTAAGTTACGTTACGTTACGGTTTCATTAGATTTGTTTTTTTATGACAAGTTGTTTATTGATTCGTTATTTAATTTCATAGCAATGTACAACAGTCGATTGTGTATGCATATTGTATAGCTTTATGTGTGAAAAATACATGTAGGTACCTAAATACCTATAATATTCAGCCTATAACATGCCCACAGCTGGGACAAAGGCTTCCTCTCGGTATAAGAGAGTGGGCCGCCTATCTACCAACCCGCTGCACTTGGCCCGCGTGGTGGATCCACGCGAAGTGCGGGTTGGTAGATTTCACATGTCTTCGAATTTATGGTCCTAAGACATACCAGTTTCGACAAGATTTACCGTTTTGAGAGCAGTGGACTTTTTCTTTTCGTGTCGATGGTACTATCTTCTTTGAATTTTATATTGTTTGAGCCCAGTAGGTGCGGCATCAATGGCATTCATTAAGTCATCCAAATTGCAGATGAACGCGCACGTAGGGCACTCCAGCAAGTGGGGCATGGTCTTAAGGCACTCACTCGCACTGGGTATTGGATGGGTCAGTAATCCCCCACTTCGACAAATTGTGTCTGCAGCGCCCTACTTGGTTAAGCCATCGATTTAGACCATTGAAAGAGCAGTGGTGATGAAATAATCTACACAAAGTAAAGCGTCTGTATGGGTTCGAATCTACGGGTTATTTCTGTTTAGACAGATTTTCGTTTCGACAGATTTTTATTTCGTCGGGTTTTCGTTTCGCCAGATTACGACCGACAACTCTTAAATCGCGGCTATAAGGTACCACTGGACACCAAGTAAGAAAATTTCCACGGTTCATTTTCTTGCCAGAATTTGTTTTGTGCACATGTTAGCCGCGTGCTTATGTGGATCGACCCTTGAAAGAAAGAAATCATCTCCTATTGTTATCACGGTAATGCGTGCTTGTTAAAGGTTGTGCATGACCAAAGTAATAATC
Source organism: Gortyna flavago (assembly GCA_963669345.1). Lineage (NCBI taxonomy): Eukaryota > Metazoa > Arthropoda > Insecta > Lepidoptera > Noctuidae > Gortyna > Gortyna flavago. The sequence continues at coordinate 5,534,074 of OY770139.1, forward strand.
AAGAAACCAAGAAAATCTATTTTTTTGCGCTACGCATAAATCAAATTTTAACATTTACCTACTCATCCAAATTAAAATAATACATCGATATTCCCTTTGACCACTTAAAATAGCTCAGAAATTCATAATATGGAAAAACTTACTACTGTAAAAAAGCCGTATTCTAACTATAAATCCGAGAGTACCAACCATACTAGAGTAGTGACACGTGACAGTACCTTCGTGCATTGAGTATCGATTACCCGAAATGATACACTCTGTCTATTTTATTAGGCAGTTTAGAGCTGCGCGCCCTTCGGCATTTTATAGCGAATGTCGAAGCATCCATTATGTAATTTTATATCTAATGTCATGATACATGACAACCCCGCATTGAATATTATGTTTTATGATTATCTACTCGGTCTGATGGCAATTATCTTCTTGAAATAAATAGGTTAAAGTAGGGACTTCATAGTCCCTGGAATTACCTTCTTCCTACTTACTATACAATTTTTATTTGGCAGTATTGTAATTTTCGGAGGTACCAAGGGTAAGAACTTAACGTGGTACAGAGGCCACCACATCAAGCTACCTCAATCTGCCAAATTTTCCCAATTGAATATGAACCTTATTCCTTTCTAGTAAAGATGAAAATTTGTCAAATAAATTTGACAGATTGGGGTAGCTTGATGTGCTGGCGTCTGTACCTTTCAAGGACTACGGGACGGACCACGGGTCACACACGATTTTTTCATTGGACTAAAACATGATTTGTAAGTAGTTACTATTCGTTATAAAAATAAAGACGCATCTATTATATGTAAAGCATATAAACAGACTTATTGTAAAGATGATGCATAATAATTGTGGCAAAACGGAAGCAAACTTCATCTTCTTTTGAAAGCTTGGTAGACAAGCAGTGCTGCATCCTAATTGCCTAACACGCTTTCAATCACAATCTGAATCATTTTGAAATATATTGTTATTCTATTGCCTCATAAGTTCGAAAAAATTGTCTGCACAACAACGTAAATAACGCAATGAATGTGCAATGTGAATGCAGCAAAATAAACACAAGCCACAAAGAAAGAAACTCAAATGCTTTTACTTAAGAATAGGAATAGATCCAGTTATAAGTATTTAATCACAAATGCGCTTTACTTCAAATAATGTAGACCGTACAACTCGTTTGCTCACCGAAAGCCGATGAAATGCATGCGCAACAAAGTAAAACTTTGAGTTGAATGTTATACTAGGTCCTGCCCGCGACTTCGTTCGCGTGGAGGCCTTAAGATACAAAAATGACCCCGCTGGTTTATTGCAGTAGATACCTCAGTCAAAAACTCAGCCTATCGCAGTCCACTGCTGGACATAGGCCGCTCCCAAGTTGCGCCAAAAAACAACGCACGGTTCTCTACTATAGCATCCAGTCTGTCACGGCCGCCTTCGGTCTCAGCAGTCCTGCTGATTGCACTTCTTCCTTTACTTTTTAGGATTCTGTACACAAAGGGTAAAAACGGGACCCTATTACTAAGACTCCACTGTCCGTCTGTCACCAGGCTGTAGTCTCATGAACCGTGATAGCTAGACAGTTGAAATTATCACAGAATGTGTATTTCTGTTGCCGCTATAACAACAAATACTAAAAACAGAATAAAATAAATTTTTGCCGTTATTTTATATGTAGGTAGTGTTAAATTCGTGTGCGAGTACAACTCGGTCGGTTTTTAAATAATTACGACAATATCAATACTCATTATTATTTACTAACAAAATTCAACTTAACCAGTACAAAAAAAATACTAACACAAAACTCACTACGAGGTTACTAACAAAATTACTCTAAATATGTTCAAGTCAAGTTCCGATATTCTTAGCAATGTCGCACAGGCGTCGTAAAGAAAGATGACTCATATTTCTTTTTCCACAAAAAATGTGATACGTAGTTCAGTCATCGTATGTTGAATAAGTTTCTTCAATACTACTGCAATGAAAAAATAAGTTAGCCAATGCATATTCAACCACCTAATGTTCCCACAACTGCAACTGGGACTCTAAGCCTCCTCTCTGTGAGAGAAAGTGGCCGTCATCCACCACGTAAGTCCAGTGCGGGTTGGTCGCTATGTCCGCATGTCTTCGAATTTTGTGATCTAGGACATGCCGGTTTCCTCACGATGTTTTCCTCCACCGTTTACAGAGCAGTGGTGATGAAATACGACATTCCAACAATAACTAAATTCATAGAAATGTAAAAAATGTCTATAATTCAATTAATATAATTATTATATTTTGGTGCTTGGAGAAACCGACGGTTCAAAACAATCAGAATAAAATCGTCTTACTTCTTAAATGCAATCGTTGATTAATCGTCTTTAGTATACGAATTGTATATGTACATGCCCATCATTACAGCCATTACGGCAGGTACCAATATCGTGAGTAAAACGCAGCAGGTTTGTATAAAGCAACAACTGAAACCCAACAATTTAGGTGAAATTATTATTTAATACCGTTGCCTGGTTTTTCTAGCATCCTGGAGAAACCCTCCTCCTATCCTATATATTAATCCAGGTAAGAATGTTTTAAATTTCATTGAAATCCATCGTCGACGCGTGATTAAGTAACAAACGTAAGAAACTCACAAACTGGATGTTTGTGGGTTTAGATATCTCATCAGATAGGTATGTTTTATACCTTAAAATATTAAGATATATAATAGGGAATTTGCGTTTGATTCCTAACGAGGTACAAGGATTTGTGACCGTGGAGTTCCTGCCTTTTCTTCTCCATCAGAATCTACGTATTGAAAAACAAACTTTATCTTTTCAGGCTTATAAAATTGAAATAAATGGTATCAGTTTGAGTTCATTGTTGGCCTTTCACTTTTTACCAGCGACACCAATGATATTATATGTTACTTATAATAGGTATCATTGAGCAAAATGATACGCCATTGATGAAGGAGTCTTCATCCTATCACCGTGTTGATCTATTTTGTTCTCATATTACGAACAGATAAGATTTACCACATTGCAGGCCGAGATGTTTTATACATCAATGATTGCAAGACAAAATTATTTTAATAATCTATATGTTCTGATTTCCTGAACTTGTTCTGCATCGTGTTTATAAAATTAATTTCTGTCAACATGACAGATAGATTAGAATTGGTTTTTTTTCTGCCATACGAGGCCACAAAGGAGTTAACGGAATAATAGGATACATTTCTTGATCTTTGTGCACAGTGGCAATTCCCGTATTTTTAAGAACGCTCGCATTCTAATCACAGCCAAAAAATACCTCATCTACACTCAACTAGCCAATAATATTATTGGCTAGTTTTTTTTTAATAGTTTGTCGTTTAGCGGAGGGGCAGTTCTCTCGTAATTTTAAGAATATTTACTGTCTACCTAGTCGCAGTCTCAATCTGTCAAAAATGCAGCTAACCCGTTGTCCTAGGTGACCCATTGTCCTAGGTGAACGACAAACGCGGTAATACGACGCGAAGCGAAGCGAAAATATCAAAATAAAAAGTTGTCGCACTTGTAGCTGCGACGAAACGGGACCAAGTGCGGACTTGTTTTTTGCGCGACGAGACGCGACGCAGCGTGAAGTAAGGTTGCCAACTTTTTCTAGAAGAAGCAGAGTATAACTGGTGTAGGGTAACGTCTGATTCGAGATGGCGCGGAAAAAGAGGGGGTACCTACGTAACCTGGAAGAACTTGAGGGTAACCTTTGTCCAGCAGTGGGACAGTAATGACTAGTAAAAACAAAAAGAGAAGCAATACGTATTTAGATACGTAGAAGCAAAAAGTATTGCTACTTATACAGTACCTAAGTACTGTATAAGTTGCTTCCCTTCTAAAGACACTCATAGACATAAAAAAAGATGGACTCCGCGCCATGCATACGGAAAGTGAAGCACAGACGCCTTACGCTCACATTTACATCATAGAATGCCGACCAGCCGCCATTACCTACGTAACACGACAGCGTCATCGTCAATCACGCACACATAGATCGGTACGTTGCTTCACTTTCGATATGCGTGGCGCGGAATCCATCTTTTTATAAAAGTCTATGTAAAGACCATAAACTATTAGATATCTGAACAGTACGACTTACTGTTTTCACATTGTCACGGCAACTCTGCTTCCTCCCTGATGAAATTGTATATGGTCATGCCAATCACCACGATAATAGTGCCTGATAAGAATATGCAGCAACATTTCATAATGTTCAGTAAAAAGCTGAAAAAGAGTAAAACTACTAAAAGCTATCTTATAGAAAGTGCAGTGACTTTGCCACTGCACCAATTTTGAATGTAAATAATGTATAAACATTATTTTCTTAGCCCTATAAAATTTCCTCTATTAACAGATAATAATCAAACTAATATTATATAGGAAAAAGTTTGTGAGTGTGTGCGTGTATGTTTAAATGTTTGTTACTTCTTCGCGCTCAAACGGCTGGACCAATTTTGAAAAAAATTTGTAAGGAGGTAGCTGACACCCTGGATTAACATATAGGCTTTTTATCCCGATATTCCCACGGGATCGACACTTATGTGAGTGAAACCGCGGGGCGCAGCTAGTAATATAATAATAATCAGCATGTATTGTCCCATAGCATGGCAAGGGCCTCCCTTTCCTTTTTCCACTCAACTCGATCATGAGCCAATATGGACCAATTCCTCATAAAGGCGTTAAGTTCGTCCCGCCATTTACTCCTGGGTCTTCCGCGATACGTTCTGTGGACGTTTTCGGGAACCCATGCTGTCGTGTTCTCAGCCCACATTGTATCCGACAGGCAAACGTGTCCGGCCCAGTCGCATTTGAGCTTGCCTGCTTTTTGGTGACATCTGCAATTTGTATCTTGCACGCAGTAACGTATCTTTTAACAGATGGGTAGTCGTATAAAAACCATGATCGTCCATAAGTTTATATGGGGCTCCTCTGTAAAGAACCAAACACTGGACACGTCTGTCCTAAATGGTAGCCAGCAGGGTAAATCCCAGAATCGGTACCATGTGGATACAAAAGGCTGTTCAGAGAAAAATTGGTGTGGTGCAACTTTGATCATCATTAGCAGCGTTATTCTACCGACTGCGGAGTTTATGCCTCTTCCCTTTTGTGCCACGCTTCCCTGGTCTGAGTGAACTTTACACTTACACACACACACACACACACAAACACACACTACCTACATTACACTTTTTTATGTAATTTTTATATGTTTTCATCTGATCTAGGAGGGACCCGTTCACCCGTGGCTAAATAATAACAGCCACACAGGTCGATCGATCAGGTTAAGCTACGCTTGCCGCGGTTGGTCTGTGGATGGGTGATCATCTTTACATACCGAGACCCCTCCGTGCCTCGGAAAGCACGTTAAGCCATTGGTTCCGGCTGTCATTCGTAGATTTTTGACAGTCGTTACGAGTAGTCAGAAGCCCGAAAGGCTGACAACCAGTCTTACCAAGGGTTATCGCATTACCCAGTAATTAGGTTGTGGAAATCAGATAGGCAGTCGCTCCATGTAAAATACTGGTATTCAGCTGCATCCTGTTAGACTGGAAGCCAACCCCAACATAGATGGGAATAGGCTAGGCAGATGATGTATGTCTTTAATGTACTGTGTGTCTTCTAATCTGTGCTAAACTGGTGCTAAATAAATGTATTTGCTTTATTTTTATAATTAGGTTCATCCAGGTCTTCCCCGCGATCTTCTGTAGGTCGTCCACCCACTGTACAATATTAGCAAAGGCTCATGGCCTGACATACGTCTATTGATACGATTTACATCCTCCTTCACAGCCCGACTTCACCCACTTGGGATACGCCTCTCTTTGCTTGTCCAAACCCCACCCTCCTATGTCGGCCTCACTATCTCACTATATCTGGATTGGTTCCTGTATCGCCTTGGTTTATGCTGTAAGTAGAAGACTTACCACATTATAACGAGGATTCAAAAATCTCCATTATTCCCGTATTTACAAGTTCTCAATCACTGATTCGCAGTTGGTCGCAATATCTGGATAATTCTCTCAAACTAATGGTTCTTGTTCTTACAGCCTTACAGAAGCCATTTGGCCCATAGAGGCATTTTATTATCTATGCCATAGAGGAAAAAACGTAAATTATTTGGCCATAGAGCACTTAGTAATCTCCAGAACAACTGAGTTTGCAATCGTCATGGACTCACCATGGACTTGATATAAGTCCATGGTTTGTAATCGTTTATAAGAGATAATAATAGACCTTAATGTAACATGTAATAGACCTTAGACTAAGTATCCTCTAATAGACTGTTAATATTTGGCAGCCATAGACTTCGACTTCTTACGACTATTTATTTTCCATTTGCAAACTAGTCTGAGGGAGCCTATTAGTTTTCTCAACTATGTTATGGTCAACTTCCAGTCTAAGCGAATGCAGCTGAATAGTCTGAATACCAGATTGTTCATGGAGCGACTGCCTATCTGACCTCCACAATGCAGTTATCGGGTAACACGATAGGCCAGTAAGTAATCCGAGGGAACAAAAACAAAACATTAAAAAAAAGTAATGTAGGGCCACAGGGCCCGAGTGCCCACTTAGTATTTCGAGACATCGCCAAGCGCACAGAGTACTTTTTGATAGAGTGAGAGCCAAGCGGTTGGTCGACTCTTCACGTGACCAGAGGGCTGGACTATTTTTTTGTCAAAGAATCAGCATTGCCATACAACGTGGCAATGCTGCCAGCCTTTTGGGCACGTTTCCTGTTGACAGCGATGCGGACAATTTTTTGATGCCCTTTGATTATTCCCCTATGGACCATGGTGGACGCTGGTCGACACTGGAGTTAAAAAAATTCTTCGGAACAACTACACCTCTTTCATAATACACTATAATAATACGCTTCTGCCCGCAACTTCGTCCGCGTGAAATTTCACCCTTCCCCCATTCACCCTATTAGGGGTAATTTTCGAAAAACCCCTTCTTAGTGGATACCTACTCTTCACAAAGAATACACCCTCGCAAAATTTCATGTCTCTAGGACCAGCGGTTTATTTAGGCTTTGCGTTGATATATCAGTCAGTCACGACTTTGAATTTTGTATATTACAGATTTAATACAAACAACATATTATTTTACATGTTCATAAATGACCAGAGTCATAATTATAGTGAAGCGATTTCATGAACTGAATATATCTGGCGTGGCCATCTTCTTCTTCATGTACTCGGCCCAGAATTCGGCTACGTATTTGGCGCCATCACTAGCGTCCATCAGTCCCTGTAACGTACAGCTGAGAGGACACGCTGGATATGATATTAAATTTCCTATCGTTTGTGGAACAGCACCACATCTACACTCCAAAGCGGAGTCGTCTATGAATCCACCTGAACAGGCTTTCCTTGCTTCTGTCAACTTTGGTCCGGAGTCTATTTAAAGGTTTAAAGACTTACAGGTTATCCGAGGCAACTCATGTCGATGTAGGAGATATGGCGTGGTGATAAAATAATGATAAATGATTTTATTTCTGTAACTTTGTATAAACACTTTAACACGTCATTCATATTTTAAAAATTAGATGAGGACAGTCTTTTTCTATGTGACTACTCTGAGAAGAAAGGCCGAAACAAACTCAGAGGTCACAGTCTCTTTTAAAGTCCAGACATAATCCTGGTCAGCTTATATGAAGACCATGTAGATCGATGTCTGAGATGGTCTTTTGAGGAAAGATCCACTCAGATTGATAGGAACTGTCCAGTCAGTGCATGCATTTGTCAGTAATCATGCCGCTCAACTCGGAACAGGAGCTCGGCGATTAATTATTTAAAAATGAAAAACACTTTGAGAACTCTGTTGCAAAAAATGTTTTAATATTGTAAATAGATCACTAAGACCAAACGAGTCACGGTACGTCACTAAACTAAAACTGTTTATTACACATTTGTTGAGACTATTACACAATTCACAAAACGTTTCCTTTATTTCAACTTCTTCTTTCAATTTCTCCATAGTTCGATGAACTTTATTAAAAATTGTATTCTTTAGTTCTCTGCCAATGATTTTCATTCTGTGGAAGATGGAAAAATACGGTTTAATATTATGGACTTTAAAGCTTAGATATGTCACTAAGACACCATGGTGTCGCCGCTGGTGCACTTTGACGAAGGTAACATCGACATTAGCATTGGCAAGCAAACGGACACGGATTTGTGGGTAGCACGTTTGGTTGAGTCCCCACTGCACTGGTGTCCTAGTAAGATAGGGCCCTAAAAGGGAACTCTTCCTATGAAGAACTCGTTTACTTATATCCTGATGTAGACAAGGATAGCATTCTGGAACTCGTTAAGTAAATCTGCCATCAAACCCATGTAGCAACAACGAATTAGTTCTCAGAAATCAAGGGTGAGTTGTCAATTTTCGATTCTTATGAAACCTATTCTAATTCCGACTACTGATTTATGAGGTTCCCACAGTAAGATGTTCGTTCTACAAACAGTATCTACACAAGAAACATCAACGTTTTGTTTGCGATCCTCAGTACCTTGTAAAAAAGCAACGGTCTGACAGAATCTGCAAGACCGAACTCTACAAGTTTGCGTTGGTAAGTCGCCACTTCAACCACATTAGTTCTAAGCTTAATAATAATAATATTAATAAGAGAATCAAAATCAACCCTTTAACAAGGAATTTACTGACAAAAAATATAACAGACTGACTTAAGTCCATGTCCTATGATGCAACTGAGCAACTTGTGGTATCGTAAATAAAATCACATGCTAGCGTTCTCTTGTACCTAATAGACTAATGCATCACAATGAACACCTCACACACACACAACCACTCTTACCCATCACCATCAGTCACTTAGTTTGCTTTATCCAAAAATTGATGATAAGTGATTGAGTTTTTGCTTAGATTATACGATCGTTGCTTAACATTACTAGTCCTTGCAAGGCGCCTAGATCGATCAGTACCTATAGCTTGTGCTTGTAGCGAAGTCTTGCCATTAGGAATAAACACAAAAATTGCGCTTAAAAAATTATTTTGTGAAATATTTAGAAAAGTCTTAAAAATTTAAAAAAATAAATATTTTATACTTACGTAGCATGCTGTAAGTAAACAAGAACAGTATAGCTATGATGCCGAGGACGAGGCAGACGATTCCGAGGAGACCTTGTACTGCGCTGTTTAACGCGTCTGAACTCACGTAAATATTACCCCAGCTGAATAAAACGACACCAAATTAATACAATAGATTGACAAATTGGAGACTATCTACATGCTACGGAGTCTTTAATGCTGCATTTTGAGCAACTACAGCGACATAAACGGTTATAGGCTGCTCACCGAACGACCGTTGAGACGTTCAACACATGTAAATGTGTACCTTTATTGTTGCCAACATTCTGCGCTACCATTTACACGGAAATTAGATTATTATAGTAAGTGCTCTCAAAGTAAGGTTATGAAAAACCAAGCTCGCCGTAAAGTCTTAAACTATTACGCAAATTATTAAGTACTACAAATATAACACAAACACAACATTATTCCACGTACCACATCACCAAATACTGAAACCGTTACATTTTCAAAAATTTTGCAACAGGTCATTTTTGTTGTCAAATTACTTTGTCAATTTTTGACACTTGTTTTATTTCTTTTTCTGAAGTTTCGATACTGCTCAGAGCAACGTTAGCTTACCTGCAAATCTGTTCAGTAGTAATCGTCCAACCTCAACAATGTTGGTGTCATCATTGTGGCTTTGTTGTCAATCTGATCACTTGGACCTGTTGGACAATAACAACCTTTTAAGAGGTCAACTGTCACTAACGAGACACAATTACCTTTTCTATTATTATGAAGATTATTACTGTACGCCTATCAGACGAGGCGATAATGTAAACATACCATGGTTCAACAAAATCACTCATTGAAAAGTTACGATATATACGATGGAAAGGCAAGGAAGGAAGGAAGGGCATGTTATTCTATAGGTATTTTGTAGCTATAGCGTAATCAGCCTCATGTTCCCACTGCTGGGACACAGGCCTAGCTGTCTTCGAGAGGGAGTGAGCCTATAATCTACCACGCGAGCCCAGTGCGGGTTGGTAGATGTCACATGTCTTCGAATATTTACGGTTCTAGGACATGGTGGTTTCTATACCACGTTTTCCTTCACCATTTTGACAGCAGTGGTGGTGAAATTATTTACACAAAAGAAAAGCGCTTGCCTGGGTTCGAACCCACGACAATTCGTAAGTCGAGGCCGTTACCACTGAGCCATCACTGCTCTCTCTCTCTGTAGCTATGACTAACTAATAATAAACTGTTACTTACAGAATAATGCATCAAAGAGCAGGAAAAGTCCAAAAGCGATGGTTCCAAGGATGATTCCGTAGCATAGACACTTGCAGAGTAAGTTAGCACAGCAGCGGCTGCAGCAAGCACAAGGGTTCGGGATAGGGATGCTGCAACAGCCATTGCCGCTGCCTCCGCCGATTATTATGTTGCGGAAACTGAAGAGAACCACATAAAACTTGAGAAACCTAACTGAGCAAATATACCTTCTTGTTCTCATTAAATGTGCCTTCCATTAGTGTATGTCACATTATTTTATTTTATTTATTTATCCATTTATTTCAAGGCATCAAGGCCCATATAAACACATACAATACAATATTAATATAAATTAAAAATACTATAAATACATAATAAAACTAACAATATAACACAAACGAAGTGTCTGTGTCGTGTTTCGCTGACTGGTGTCATGTAGACGGCCACGAAACCGGCGGTACACAACACCCTTCGGCCAGAACTCTTCCTTGAGGAAATTCTCGAGATGATGTGTCGGAACACGCACCACGAACGACTTGAAGTTCGTTCGTTGTTCATCCTCCAGACCAAGTTTCGGTTTTGTCGGCCAATCTCAGTGGAGATGTCATCGATGCGGTAGATATTATAGTGCACAAGTGTGTGCGCAGACACAGGTGCATGGACTCTTTCTTCCCTCACTCTAATAGTCAGATGGGACGGCGATCCGACACGACCGGAGAGAGATCAGGCGCAGGACTAACGGCTTAACGTGCAATTACCCCGCTTGTCGGTTTTATTAGGAACTAGCTGTGCCCGCGACTTCGTTCGGTTGCATATCGGAAAATGGATTTCATGTTTTTTTTGCGCCCAAAGTCCCGTCAAAATCAGTACAGCCGTTTTGGAGATTAGCCGAAACAGACAGACAAAACTAAACATGTTTCTTGTTATAAGTACCGTGTAAACTTTCATACACATTTAGTTGGTAATAAACTGTTATTTTGACATTACAGACAGACACATCAATTTTATTTATTTAGGTATAGAAGAGAGAAACATAAAAAGACCCAATAACATCTTCATATTGCGATCAAAATCAAAAAGTTTTACTTAAAAATGTCAGTCCTCAATGAAGTAAATCCTTTAATAATTTAGTTGCAGTTTACATTGTTTAAGCACGACGAAGTTTAAACGTTCGGCTGTGCGGTTGTTGAGCAACTTTATTCATAATAAAAACTAAAGAGCTAACTCCCGCGTGGCTATCATGAAACCTCGCTAATGAAACATAAAATTCTATAGAGTCGCATCTCCTACTGAAGTCGTGACAAAGGAAATAAGATCCCCTTCGTATAACAGCTCATACTATGTATCTTCTATACTAAGATAGGTAATAAAACTGAAGAGTTTGTTTGAACGCGCTAATCTTTGGAACTATCAGTCGGATTTAAGGTTTTTTTTTGCACTTTGTAGCCCAGTTTTTGAGGAAGGTTATTGGCTATTTAACATCAAGCTACGACCCTTTGGAGCCGAGCAAAAAGAAAAGAAGTCAGAAAAACGCGGACGGGCGATGCGATGCGACGCTGTGGGTGGGAGGTCGAGGGAGTTTTATAGAAACGTGGCAGTTATTTTTGTAATTTTGTATCTTACGACCTCCACGCGAACGAAGTCGCGGGCAGGACCTAGTATATTCAGCTCAATATTTTCCTTTGTTGCGCATGCATTTCATCGGCTTTCAGTGAGCAACCGAGTTGTACCTACATCCTTTGAAGTAAAGCTCATTTGAGGTCAAATATAACTGGATCTATTCCAATTCTTATGTACAGACGCCAGCACATCAAGCTACCAGAAACTGCCAAATTTTCTCAATCAACATTGAACCTTATGCTTTAGACGACAGATTGTAGTGGCTTGATGTGCTGGCGTCTGTACTTAAAAGCATTTGAGTTTCTTTCGTTGTGACTTATGTTTATTGTGCTGCCATCTGCAGCATAAGCGGTAATTGCGTAACTCTATCTATTGTAATGGCGTATTGCACTAACAGTAACAATGGCTATAATTTTGACAGTACAATAACATTCATTGCGTTAATTACATTGTTGAGCAGACACATTTCTCAAATATTTAAAGCAATGAATTAGCAATATCCTTCAAAATGTTTCATATTATTGGAAAGCAGGAGAACGGTTGATGATTTGCCAAAATTTAAAAGAAAAATACACAATGTTTCCGAGAATGGTTCCACCACTTTATGTAGCTCTCCGTCTCTTGCAAGGCTGATAATGGCGTGTCAACCAAACTCTAGGAGTACAGCTGTGTTGTCTACGGTACAAAATTTAACTATCGCTCTAAGGCCATCCTCCCAGTGAGGATGTGATGGACGGCATAAAACACTTACGTCTGGCCAGTGGCCACATCTAAGTAAGGTTTAGCATAATCAGCTCAGCCTACAATGTTCCCACTACTGTGAGAGAGCGTGGGCCCTAAACCACAACACGGGTTTAGTGCGGGTTGGTAGATGTCACATGTCTCCGAATTTTTTATTCTAGGACATGTGTCTCATCACGATGTTTTTCTTCACCGTTTTGAGAGCCGTGGTGATGAAATAATTTACTCAAAGTAAAGCGCCTCTGAGTACGAACCCACGACCTTACACAACTGCCCTAATTGAGGTTTACTCCAACATACGAGTATTTGCATGAAAAAGGTGTCAGCACCTTTTTCAATTATGTTGTTTATAAATATAATCTTATAAATAGGTAAGTTAACATCGCCTGCTATAATAGTCGTCAATAGAAGCTTGTTATATTTTTTATTTTATTTTATCGGTCTCTCCACGATGCACCATTGAGCTTAACAACCTTTCTGAAAGCCTTCAGCAACTAAGTGTTAATGTTATCATCTGAGATTCCTCGTGAAACTATTACACAGAGCACCTGTGGAAGGTAATGGTTGCTAGGCGAAAAAGTAGGACATCCGTGTTAAGGCAAAAGCGTTGCTTTTTCTAACTACCGTCTAATACTTCCTCTTACCGTCACGAACTAAGGTATTTAATTATTTATCTTCTATACTAATAATAAAGCTGAAGAGTTTGTTGTTTGTTTGTTTGAACCCGCTAATCTCCGGAACTACCAGTCAGATTTGAACCCAATTCTTGCGGAAGGCGATAGGTTACCTTAACATCACGCTAAGACACTTAGGATCCGAGCAATAACAAAAAAAGTCTGAAAGAACACAGTAACAGCGCGGCGGCGGCGGCGGCGGGGTGGCTCGGGGAACAAGAAATTTCACGCGGACGAAATCGCGGGCTGAAGCATTTGATATGGGTCAAACATAGCGCCTGTGACAGTAAAGCAAGAAACCGGTGGTTGTGTGGAAGAAACATGGGATGCGCAAGATAGAGGAGCATGGGCCGAGAAAATAATATAAATGTGAATGGGTATTATAAAAGGGGCAGACCAAAGAAAAGATGGACAGACTGAATGGAAGGGGATAAAGAAGGGAGGCTAAGAATGAAGTAAATGAAGAGACGACAGCTAATAGGGATGTGTGAAAGAAAAAAACCTCAAATGAATCGGGATAAAGGAAGAAGGATGATGAGCATGACCACAAAGAGTGTCTTTGAGGTGGCAAAAAGGAACCTAATATGCTGGATTCAGATTAACTGGAACTGATTAACTGGGATTAGCTGGAGAACATAGGCTGGAACTGGGAACAACCTATTAAAGATTAGATGTGATACGGCGATGGTCATAATAAAATTGTCATAATGATTGAACTATACACAAGACAAAAGCAAATAGACACAGCCAAATCCTTCGAATGCCTCGTGGTAGAGAAGAAACAGCTAGTTACTTTCAGAAAGCCACACAGACTATAAACGAAAGAAAGAAAGACAATAATAAATATACAAACCACATCTTCGTCTACAGCTTCTTCTAAGCAAATATAATGTTAAACGAGGCAGCAGTCCCATACTATCTGAAGCAAATATATGTAGCACTGATTGTTGATTGACAATAAACCATCATAAGTTTAAGAAACTGTAAAATTATTATATATTAGGAAACTTTTGACACTTTTTGCTTTTCATCTATTGATTTAGCCACAGAGTACTTTTTGATAGATTGGTTTATTTGTTACATTGTCAGTTCAATGATTGTCAAACAGTAAAAAGTTCACGGAGTACATATTGGTCTAGGAAATCCGTCTATACAGGGTGGCAGGGATATCCACGCGCAATTTACCATGTATTCAGCACAATTCCAACTTTTTTTTTTGTCTAGAACCATGTGCTGAATTTATTGATGGTTACAGTTTGGTTATAACGGGTGTAAAAAGACACTCGACGAAGCCGAGAGTCACTTGTTCTCCCCGTCATTGTAATATTTTTTTTGTACTGTACCATACCTGGGAAACTTCTGCTACGGAGACACTGACCTGTATTATACACTTGTTTAATAGAGGTCAGTGTACGGAGATATTGAAGGTCAAAATTCCAACTTTTAATGACGTTTTTTTTTTACGTAACAAGTTTTTAATGTTATAACACAGCTTTAAATACCCCCACGACCCCTGTACCGTCACATGCACAATGTTTTGCGTACGCACTAACGCAATCAAATTTTCTCACCAAAAATAAAAGTCGTTTCCCAGCAATTATTTTTGTGCAATGTTACTTAGTTTGTTGTGTACTACCACAGTGTATATTCAAATTAAAGGTACTTAATATTTAACTTTACGTGCCTCGCCTCTAATGCACGAGGTCCATCTTGTGCATTAGAAATTCGCGCAAGTAGGTACCAATGTGACTTTTCCAATTTATTCAGCTCTGACATCGGTAATTGAAAATATAGTGAGGATACCTATAGTTAATTTAGATCCGAAATTGCGAACCCGTCTTGAGCAAGCGCAGTGATGAATGCTCGAGCCCCGCAGTTGGGATAACAATAGGCTGGTATGATTATTATTATTTTATTTGTAAAGATGGTGCGTTACATAGATATAAGAAACAAGGTAGGTACTAATTGGAATTTATGACATGCATAGTACCTATAATTTTAATGTATAATTTGCATGTCTGAATTGGTGCAATACAGTAGACTGCGCATTCACTTGATATCTAGAAATGTATATGTACTCGCCGGTGGTGTGAACAGCCAGCGATCAACGTCTCCTGTGAGTGTTTTTTCGAAACATTACACAATAACGTCCAAACAAAAGGCGTGGCCATACACATTTTATAATGTTTTCCGAGCTTCATGGAAAACATTCCCCGCGCGGGTAAAAAGGGGAAGAGTTTGTTTCATTTTCAACCGCCACGCGCTCCGCGCACATCTAGCAGTTATCATTTTGAAAGGAAGGCTTACTGGTTTTGAGGTTATATTGTCTTGTGAATAGTTGACACCTCAAAGGTTGACACCACAGAGTACTTTTTGGTTGACACTAATCTAAAAATATTTTAATACGCAGGAGCAGTGAACGAAAATAAATAGGAGACTGCTTGTGTATGAAAACAAATGTTTATGTAAAAGGTTTTTGTGTGTAGTGTTTCGAAAAAATGCTGTTATTGTCGCTTCCTCTTCTGCGGTAGGACAGGGTTGCCTTAAAACACCAAGCTCAACGTATCGCTTCATAGCAGAATTAAAAAAGACAATGAATAGCAAGCATTCAATTAAAATCTTTTTATTAATAAAAGCTGTATAATTCACTACAGGCTAGTAAACCCCGTAACTATTAAAAAGCAACCAGAACTAAAAAACTTACAACAAATTAAAAGTATGTCTAAAAATAGCTATAAAAACTTAAAGTATGTTTAAAAGTAAATATAAAACATCTTAAAAAAATAAGAATAAAGTAATATTTAAAAAAAAAAACTTGTATATAACTTAAAGTTACTCAGGTTGTTACAACCTGGAGTGAATAATTCCTATTTTCAGCTTTTAGTTTCGTTAAAAGACTTATAAGGTCCATGCCGCTTATCGGTATGACCAGTTTTTTTAGCTTTCTGTGGCTAGGGCTGCTCTTAATCTTCTCTTCATCGACAATGGGTGGCTCTGGAGTTGGTTCATCAGTTTTTTCTGTAATCTCAGTGGCATCTTCAGTGATATGCGAACTTTTTGGAAAACTGGTACTAGTACTGTTAGTTCCCAAGCTATCCTCTGAAATTTCAGCATTTGTAGCCGCATCTACTGAAGATTCTGTTCCGTTGTGTTGCGTTGCTTTTGGTCCTTTGAAAGATTCTGAATCAGGAATAGTTGGATAACAACCAGTTCCATTTCCAGTGTTATTATAAAGCAGATACTCGAGAAGTGTAACTTTCGGATCTATTTCATCAGGCATAGCAGTTGATATGTCGGGTGCTTGTGGTGGCTTTCTTAGAGCATTTTGTTCTGCTGCTTCATGATATAATGGCTCTTCCATGGCATCTCCTTGTCTATTGTAAGGCCAGCGAGGACTGCCAGGATAAATATAATGGCCCCTTACTGTAAACACATAAAATATTTGATTTAAATACTAACTCGAGGTTCAACACTTTTGGTTTGGCGCATTAGGAAAGATTTAAAGATGAAGAGCAAATGAAATTAGACCGCAGTAGCAGAGATAGTAGGCACAAACGTGCGCCACGTGATTTAACATCTAACGCATATTAAGTACGAATCCCTAATGGATATCACCGACCTTGCAATTCCTTCAGTTTACGTCGAGCGCTTAGAAACTGCAGCGAAATCGGACATTAGCTATAAGCTGTTCTAATACGTATTATTTTTGTCATTCCATATTCTAGCATCGAATAGGTTTTACCATTTTTTTATTGTAATAATAATAATTTCCCTTAAAATAAATTAGTTTTAAAGTAACTTTAGATATTTTTCGAGCCACGGTCTGCTGAGTTTACGTAATCGCTTGTACTTTTCGAATCCACGATACGACAACATACAGCCCCTTAAGAATTTATAAACAATTTTCCTTTATATGATATAATAACTAATATATAAAGGAGAATGGATAAGACCGTACCCAGACACAAAGTTAATTGTAGCATTATGTTCATTTTTGTTGCCCCAGCATTGAGTAATTTAATTAATCCTAAGACAGGATATCTGAATTCACTTGGAGAAAAAAGATATGTGAGGAAATTAAAATGATTTACTCTCAAAACTTATTGATGTGCAAATGATAGACACTTTTTTAATCTAATGATGTATTTTTTTTAACGTTCTGTAATATTTTGAGGTGCACAAAAGAAAGCATTTATTTAACCTTTAATAATTCTCGTTATGAGCTTTTAAAGTAATGATTGAACATACTAATATCACCACGATTGCGCCTGTTTTTGTGAACCTCAAACCTATTTTGGGTTCCTAAAAATACTAAATGGCCAAGTAACCGCAACTAACTTGGTTGTAGCGATCACTGGCCGCTGGCACGGCACCGGTCACAGTTCCAACCTATCCTTACGCATTTTGTCGGGGTACCCTAGCTTAGTTACTACCACCAATTACTGTGACAAATGGCCAGAAAAAAGTGCATTTTTAGTGGCGCATTAAATTTTTGGAGGTTCATTAACTTCAAAAACGGTCCAATCATTAGCAGGTCAATAAGTTTTTAGAGAATAAGTTAAATATTTCCCTTAATTAAATCAATCTTACTTGCTCACATATCTTTTTCTCCAAGTGAATTCAAACTTGCTTTCCTAGGATTAACTACTCCCTGAGGGCATAAACTACAGATATAGTTCATAATGCTAGGGTAGGTACTGTTCATAATGGTACGGCGACCATACAACATTATCCATTGTCCTTTAACCAAGTAATATAATTTAAGTATTCGGACTTCTTTATCAACTTTCTACAGCAAACCGTTGAAATGGTTATGTGTAGCAATCTTTAATTATAACTTTAATAAATACAGAAATATAACATAACGGCTGTAGACAGCTTTTTCGTATTCACAAACATATTATGAGGTATCACAGTGAGCGCGGCCGCACAGGGTCCCAAAAACCTATTCATAGACAACACTTCAGGGGCGATCGGCACTATAATTCCTTAATGTTTATGAATTGAAAGACTTGTCATATGGAACGCACTGAGAAATGCCTCACTTACTTTGCCTTACTTCGACAAGTATTGTTTCTGAATACATGTGTAAGACTAGAAAGGGAGTGTGAAGGGGGGGATTAGTACACGAAAAAAGAGGCCTATGCCCAGCAGTGGGTGAAGTCGCTCCTTGGATAGTGATGATGATGATGATGAAGACTAGAACAAAATAATAAAGCCATACTATATTTGAATTTGTTACTCTTCATATCGACGAAGCAGTAGCTGTACCCGACACCGATGCCAATTCCCAACGTCACAGTAATGGTGAGCACCAAACAACAAACCAAACCGGTACACGTTAAATATAATGCTAGTCTGTAAAATAAAATGTTTTATGAAACTCTGGGATGTTACAAGGGACTCGTGCGTGGCTAAATCGTAACATTCGCACTGGTCGATCGAAGCTTAGGCTACGCTTGCCGCGGTTCGTGGATGGGTGACCATCCTAATGTATGGTGACCTCTGGTCTGGATATGTAATCATATCGAGACCCAATCGTGCCTCGGAAAGCACGTTAAGCCGTTGACCCCGGCTGTCATTCGTAGAACAGTCGTTACGGGTAGTCAGAAGCCAAAAAGCCTGACAACCCGTCCTATGTAAGGGTATTGTGTTACCCCAATGATATTGTAAAGATATAAAATATAATTATGTTATCCAGGAACTGGGTTGTGGAGGTCAGATAAGCAGTCGCTCCATGTAAAATACTGTTATTCTTCTGCAGATGTATCAGATTAGAACTTACTTTTCAGATAAGTACAGGAGATTAGAAAAACAACTCACTATACCTCCCATTTTGAAGAGAGTTTAATTTAACGTGTGTTTTGAAAATAAAGCTAAATAAGCTAAAAAAATTCTTAAGATCTGAACTTTCAGAGATATGACGTGATATGACCAAAGAGTATAATAACTATCATGACCACAGAGTACTTTTTAATAGAGTGATCATGACAATGAATTAAAATTTACAATTGACAATGCAAATGAGACAGACAGAATCAAAGACAAGAATTGACAGCAAGGACTGTTAGAAGACGCAGGCTGTTGTTAAATTAGCAAAGAGTTCCATCACTGACTGTTTGTTTGTGTTTGTTCAGTTTGTTTCTGTTACAGAGGTGTACCTATAGCGTTTTACGAATCTCCATACAAAAACTGTCATACAGATGAAATTGCTTGTTAGGAATTGTTTTATGATTCTGCCAAAGTGACCTTTTTAGGCCCCCTGGTGACATTGATAGCCGTATCATGGTTGGAGATAATTCGACCAAGGTTGCTATCACGAGTGCAATTGGCCATGGTCGCGGGTCGTCAGCTGGCCATTTAAATGATATGACACGAATTTAGAAACCATTTTTTGTAAGCAAAAACTAAAAACTAAATGCAGCAGCAGCTAGTCTTGCTAGCGAACGTCAAAATTATTGAAAAGCATTTTCAAATGTAAAACATATTATGTATTATACATTAAACAAAAGTATATAAAATATAAAGTATATATATTTCACAAAAGTAAATGTATAGATACCGTATCAAAATTAAAATCCATAAAAATAAAATCGCCGTTAATATTACACGATCAAAAGATCACGTGATCAGTTCTAATGTCACATTCCGGTTACGACCCCTCAGTTTTGACAGCAAGGAGGAGAAATCAACGTCTCCGTGTAACGGGATAGCCATCGTATGCTTGATGACAGGCATGAGAGTCATCCGCCGTGGTTGCATTGATGTGGGCATACTTCGTCTGAAGTTCGAAGAATCCATACCATCATCTGTTCGCAACACTCCAGGAGATGCCGATGCGGGGTCCTCTGAAAAAAAAAATGGATACCGACTATAGAATGTAAAATATATTATTACTGTTTAACTTTGGTTAAGATGAAGGTCTTTAGGTCGTTATATAATAAAATACCAAGTTGTTGGAAGGACTTTAATTTGACATTATTTAAAAAAAGACTTAGGAACTTTTTAATAGACAAAGTTTATTATAGGGTTGAAGCTTTTTTATTGGAGAAAGAAATTGTTTGACGATTTTAAATATTGTATTTTATCAGCTACTAGAAATTGTGACATTTATTATATTATTGACTGATTAATTATAATTATTTTATGTATTAAATGAATTTGAATAGCTGAACATTGATAATTATTAGTGAATGATGAACTAGAATAAATAATAAATTAATTATATATCTCGATACTTTTGCATACCATGCAATTGGCAAAATATGGCTGTTTCTGTATTAATATTACCTATGTACCACCATGACAGTATTTGCAAAATAAAATATCTTTATCTTAACTTTGGCTAGGCAAAGCAAAGACATTTTTTGCATTGCCCAGTCATTTTGACTCGGTACCAGGCAATAGCGATACAAAGGATTTTTCGAAGCACTCTTTTAGTTCATAGTTATATCTAAGACTACTAGCTTCTGCCCCCGTGAAATTTCACCCTTCCTCCATTTACCCTCTTAAGGGTGGAATTTCGAAAAATCCTTTCTTAGTGGATACCTACTCTTCACAAAGAACACACCCTCCAAAATTCATGTCTCTAGGACCAGTGGTTTAGGCTGTCCGTTGACATATCAATCAGTCAGGACTTTGGATTTTATATACCTATACTTATAGATTTAATTGTTTTTTTTTTTTTCTACAAAATCATTCAAACTTATCAGGTTCACCGTATATGTGTATGTGCACAAGTCAGGTCAGCACACCGTAACCGTAATTGCGTAACACACTATAAATCACAATTTGAATAATTTTGAAGGATACTGCTAATCCTTTGCTTCATAATGTTCGAAAAAATTATCTACTCACAACGCAATGAATGTTGTTAAACTGTCAAAATGATTATACTGTTAGTTTGTGACGCAATTCAGCTTGTCCTCTCCATCTAAACTTTAAGGACCGTGTAAAATAGAAGGCCAAGGTCACGACTGGTCACAATTTTAGCCACAGAAGCTCCGACTAAGATGCTTTTGTTAAGTTTAGCCGCAACTGGTCGGAGGGTTCGTACGAC
The DNA here is from genome assembly GCA_963669345.1 of Gortyna flavago. NCBI lineage: Eukaryota > Metazoa > Arthropoda > Insecta > Lepidoptera > Noctuidae > Gortyna > Gortyna flavago. The sequence continues at coordinate 5,555,484 of OY770139.1, forward strand.
TCTTGATCGTTGTGGCCAAGTGCGCAATCGGTTTCTGTAGTTTACCTAGCAGCCTAACTCCGTGTCTAACACACTTACAATGGCAATGCCTTTCAATTTGACAATACAACAACTTTCGAAGCATTGTAAAACAGAATTTTACAAACATATTATGAAGTGTGTCGACACCCACGCGTCATCCCGTCTTCCTAGCACGATGTGCTGTGCTGGGGCGGCTGCTGCAGGAGCAGAAAACCTTAAACGGCGCAAATATAACAACCTTATTGTGAGGTATAAATGTTTGAACCGTTTGGGGTTGAAACACTAGGGCCTTGGAATTCGAGTGCTCATCGAATATTTCGGGACATCGGCAAGCGGTTGATTGACTCTTCACGTGACCAGAGGGCTGGCCTATTTTTAGCCCAAAAAATCAGCATTGCCATTCAACATGGTAGTGCTGCCAGCCTTTTGGGCACTTATCCCATTGATGCGTACGAATTTTTTTATGCCTAAAGAGCTCTTCCCTTTTTCTTTTATTTTATACTTGTATAATATCTTATCTAATATACAGGGTGTGTCGTAATTAATGGATAACCTCTTATGGGGTCATTGTACTTATCATTATGAACAACTTTTACAACAACTACGGGACCAAACACGAAAACCGAAAAAAGAATCAGCTGATTTCTTTTATTGTTTTAATTTTTTATCTGATGTATGTATTTAGTGTATCGTGTCTTTTAGTCTGTGCTTAATAAATCTATTTTCTTTCTTTCTTTCTTTCTATCTGATATAAATAATACGTTTATTAGTAAAGGGGTTCGTATATTATGAAGCCATGGATTATTTTCCTTTAAAATCTTTCCGATTGTGATTTCAAGTAGGGGTGCTAGTCAGTGCAGCAACTGGCCGTGGTTGTAGTCGCGCAGTGGGCGAGGTCCCTTAGGGCAAGGACTAGTTTAGCTTCCTAATAAAGAAACAACATTAGCCATACCTGTCATGATTTTCAGATCAACGTAGCAGTAGTTGTACCCTAGACCGACGCCAATCCCTGTTGTGATAGTCAGTGTGGTGATTATACATACAATCACTGCTGTCATGGCGAGAGCCGATGCCAATCTGAAATCACATTTCTGCTGTAGAAAATAGATCACATTTTTATTCTAACCCCTTTATTGGAATGCACAATTTTACTGCTGCTTTCATTATTATGCTGGAGCCAACTTCAAGGCAGACAAAATCTAGATAATTTATGAACATTAGGGATTTCCCATAGGCAAAAATGCTGAACTTCTTCCATACAAACTTTCATTCCCTATATAGGGAATGAATTTTCAAAAATCCTTCCTTAGTGCTTGCTCACTTTCGTAATTAACTCTAGTTGAAAAATTTATCTTTCTAGATCCAGCAGTTTAGGCTGTGCGTAGTCTGTCAATGAATTAATTTAAGATTTTTATTAAGGAGATAATCTTTATGCTATATGTTATAATAATTATTATGTACGTGTGTGAACTCCTCCTAAAAGGCTGGAGCGATTTTGATGATACTTTTTGTGTGTTTGAGTGGGTCCCTGGATGGTATACAGGGTGAAATTGAAAACATGCGACAAATCGAAATGGGAGATTGTACTCATCATTATGAACAACTTTTACTATGGGACCAAACCTAAAATCGCTATAAAAAAATCAGCTGTTCCCTACATTTATGTTCGCATAACTCGTCAAAATGTAGGGAACAGCAGTTTTTTTTTTTGAGATTTCTGGTTTGGTCCCATAGTAAAAGTTGTTCATAATGACGAGTACAATCTCCCATTTCGATTTATCGCATGTTTTCATTTTCATCCTGTAGATTCAAAATCAAAATAATTTATTTCACATAAACCTACATGGGCCTTATGAAACGTCAGAAATTAGGTGCACGCTATTGATTCACAATTGGACTCAGTAGGGACAGTAAGTGGCGCTGCGATTGAGTTCTAGAAAACAGGACAATGTATGTCCGGTCAGCTAGTTATATAGATTTCTATAGGAAACATGGAGTGAAGCTGCCATAAGAGACCTCGCGTACTACGCAGCCGAGACCACTAGCTGCAGAAACTCCGATCAAGAAAAAAAATTTTGCTGAACGACCAATCGTCAGTGTTTCCTTTTGATTGAACTATGTCCTTAAGCCTTCTCTACATTACTAGCACAGCAAGAAAATTATACGTCGCAATCACCCCGCAGTTTTTTGACGGTAGAGTCAAGCTAAACGCACATTTTCAGTATTATATGCGCCACATGCGCCGTACGCTCCATACTTTTTTTTGTGTATAAGAAAACTCGCACACTTCATCCGCACCGTATGCGCAGTATTTTCGTCAGTTTTTGATCGTAGGTGGAGGTACGGGCGCTTGCGGCGTGTACGATGCTGACAAAAGACAATCGTGAATACTATAAGAACGTATAACGTAGAAGTGTACTCTGATACTAGAACGCCTTGCAAGACAGAAATAGAGATAGAAGAGCCGCAAGCATAATATAGTTAGACTTCGATGGTCCATGATGATGTCCTGTCTAGATTGATCTCGTTGCTTGGTACATCCGGGTTTTAAATAAGTCGGAAACGTGACGAAAGTTCAGACAAAACTTCAACGATTAGAAAAATTACTAACTTTTCAAAAACATATGCTAAGTTGCTCGAGCAGTTTCCCAGGCAATCTCCGCAACACATATTGAACAGCAATAAAAATAGATTTAATAAAAATATATAAAATACAAAAAATGAGTCTTCAATCAATAAACCACAGAGTACTTTTTAATAGAGTGAGATAGAGACCAATCTTGTTCCGTGGAACGGATCATTTGCGTTTGTGAAGAAACTAGCGCCACCCATATTTTATCGTTAGAACTACACCACTATTGTACTTTTTTTTTTTACTTTTGTTTTTTTTTTTCTGTACTATTCAAGTGTTCATTTCAGAGATTGATAAATAAAATACAATTTTATTTGGCTAATCATGTTTTTATTTAAACAAAATACAAGTGTGCGCTTCTAAATATAAGCCAACACATCATTCACCTAACATTTATGGAGGTACAAGTTTTAAGGACAAGGACGAACACATTAAAATAAATCACAATAAGTACAGTAGGTACTTACACGAATATCATAGAAAGGAAAACAAAATTAAAAGCAAAAGCTAAAGCAAAACAGTTTGGGTACAAAATCTTTACATAGTATGAAACAAAGTCTCATCCACTGTCTGTAAGCTTAGATCTTTCAAACTACGCAACGGATTTTAATGTAGTTTTCAGCAATAGATAAGAGTGATTCAAGAGTGATTGTCGTAACAAACATGTTTTTGTGCGCTTACATTGCAAATGCCGGCTAAACCTTACGAGATAGATCAAATTAATGTTCTACTTAGGTTCTACGGAATTGTATAACTTAAAAATATCGATAAAAAAAGTCCGCGATGGTATATGTTTATCTCCTACATATAACCCACAGTACTTAACCATTTTCATCTTTTACATATTACATAAAAATTATGGAATATTTTACCAAGCTATTTTAAACAATACAGTATTATTCCTTTTGCAATTAAATACATTAGATACGTTGTGCATTTCATGTGGGTTAAAATTGCCCTTTACAGCATATCATTAAAATGAAAATCTTAGAAGATATCAGAGCGTACAATTATTAATAAAATCTATATTTTTTTTACCTAATGTATGTACGAAGCTCAAACTAAAATTCGTAAAAGTAGCAATTAGTAAGCAATTATTGATACAACAAACTTTTAGAAATTCTGCGTCTTTCATGCTGAACACGGAGGCCACCAGCCATCCTGACGTCAGAATGGCTGGTCAAAAAAATATTAATATTTCTCTGAATGTATCATATGTAGCAATTATTGAAGAAATGTAGCAAATATAAGCAATTGGGTAGCAATTCTTGAAAATACTTTCAGAGCCGCTTGCCATAGGCAACCAGCCATTCTGACGCTAACACATTGACTGAATTCATAGAGCTTAAGGTTAATAATAGAACGTAAAATATACTTGATATTTTTATAACCCTTTAGATGTATTTTTCTAACTAGTTTTTAAGTCAATTATTCGGCAATAACATTAGGATGTGATTTCGAGAGATAAAAAATTGCAGCTATAGCGGTTTTTAAACAGAGTCCAAAGGCACATAGATAAAAAAAAGATAGATTAAGCATTTAATAAATACTGTGATTCGATTTATTTCATTTTCCTTTTAAAACATTTACTGTGATATTTTTTAGCTTTCATATTTTGTATTTTATCAACTTGTCTTCTCCCAGACAAAATTTTATTGATTACTTTGTAATAATTATAATTCATAAATCGAATCACAGTATTTATTAAATAATCTATCATTTTTTTTAAATGTGTATTACATTTTATAAAATCGATATTTATTAAGGTCAATATAGACATTTTTATAATATAAATAAGCATCTAAGTTTTCTTTTAGAATATGGTTAATTATATATTGGAAATTGGATACAAGTTTATATTCAATTTCATCTTCGCTCGTGAAATCATTTTTGCAGACAGAGCAATACAAAAAAGTTTTTTTTTTTCCAAAACAATTATTATCCGCTTACGTACTGTAGAGGTGCCAGTATTCTTGGGTCTTTTTCCTTATTTTCAAAATTAATTTCTAAAATATTTTCAAGATCAACTGTACAGGTCGACGTGGTTTCAGTTTTTTCGTTGAGTACAAAGGAGCATAAAGCATCACAATAGTCGTTACATTAACCCATACATTGCTCATTCTCATAAAATGTGCCATACATCACAAAAATGAGTTGAAATGAAAAAAAAAACTGGTCTGATTTTGTTAACGTACTCGCCATTTTTTTTAAGATATCGTGATTTTAAAGACACCAATCGATAGAGCGGAAAATTTGCAATCGAACTGTATATTTAACTCAATTTCGTCATTTTGGCGGTTACATTAATTGATATTACAACTGACGATATCCGCTTACGTACTGTAGAGGTGCCAGTATTCTTGGGTCTTTTTCTTTATTTTCAAAATTAATTTCTAAAATATTTTCAAGATCAACTGTACAGGTCGACGTGGTTTCAGATTTTTCGTTGAGTACAAAGGAGCATAAAGCATCACAATAGTCATTTTCACAATTTTTTCTTTAAGAAGTGCAATAAATGAGATCACTTGGCAGTTTTGGTCACGCCATCATTAAAAAAAAATTGTACAACTTTGGCGTATGTCTGATTTGCGAGCAATATAAATATTTTTCTTATAAATCTATATGACTTTGGACTCTGTTTAAAAACCGATAATGCTGCAATTTTTTCTTGCAGCGTGAATCGTCGTCCTTTATCCTTTTTTTTGTCTTCTCTCCACTGCATCCGCATTAATAGTTTTGCAGTGCTTGAGCAATTCTGCAGTACATCTAGTACTGCAGGATTGGCAACAATTTTTTTGCTGCCTTATTTCGCTGTCTGCTTTTTAACTTTATTTTTTAATGTACATATTCTTCTTTTGGCAGCCATTATTTTCAGCTGTAGATCTCTTTCTGCCCTGGAGAGCTTAAGCGTCCTGGCAGATATTTTCCTGCCTGTAAAGTAGAAAATGATTTTGTATGAGTGCAAAAGTAAATCTGTTTTAAATAATTTCTAATCAGTAGGATTATTACATTAATTCAACTATTAAATTGCAAACCTGACAAGTGCAAGCGCAAGGCCCGTATTAATAAACGTTTCTCAACGACGGACGTACTCAAGTGCGTTATCATTTGAAACGCCATTATTACGATATCAGCATCTCAAGATCATTGCTAATTAATAAACACATGAAAACAGTATCTCAGTTACCAAGCTCAGCTCGTCGACGCTGTACGTCACATTGCCGAAGTTTAGAATTATCATTCATCACATTTCGTTCTTGCTAGGTATGTCGTAAGATTACTATATACTGAAATCCACAACCAACTTCAGATGAACTCGGTAAAAGATGAAATCTTGGCCACAACCAAAACATACTTTTTTTTTCATTTCGTTAACCCAAACTGTAGTTTAAGTATGTCAATTATTATGTTTATTAATACGATCATGACCTCAAGATCGATATCAAGTGCGAGCTCCTGGGCTGAGTAACGTTTATTAATACAGGCCTAAGGGTTCTATTCCATCAAGACTATTACACTTTACCTTCATTTTATTTGGTACTAGCTTCCGCCCGCGGCTTCGCCCGCGAGGTATATCGATAATAACTAATGTCCTTCCCCGGGATGCAATCTATCTCTCCGCCAAATTTTATCGAAATCCATTCATTGGTTTAGGCGTGAAAAGGTAACATACAGACAGACAGAGTTACTTTCGAATTTATAATATTAGTAAGGATAGATAGAGACCACAGGGACACATATTCTGATGTGGAACCCTATATGAGTCAAATAAAAAAAAAACAATATACCTGAAGAAGTTAATGGAATTGGCTGATGTACAAGTTCTTGCAATGATTTTCTTCCAACACATGGCAAGTTTGGTTGTGAATATTGTTCAATCTCAGAAGATCCATTGGCCAGATCCATGATGGATCTAGTGACAAATTGTTTTCTCATTAGATCCTGTTTTGAAGATGTGGATCTACTGAGATTTTTTTTCTCAGAAGATCCATTGGCCAGATCCATAATGGATCTAGTTTGTGATTGTAATGTTAGACCTGAAACAATTATAAAGGAATAACTGCATTAATAATTTTACTAAGGCGCTTTATAGTTTTTTTTTTATCAGTTAAAGGAATATTGTCAACTTTATTCTTTTATTATACAAAGTAGCATTATGAAGGTAATGAACAAACCTGTTAAATATAATGTTGGAACTGCAATATTGTTTATTCTGTTAATGCGACATAAATATTTATTCTGAAAGTGTTTGCGACACACACAATGGGACTTAAAAATGTGTGCATTTTCAAGTCACAAAATATCACTTCCCGTAGTTCCAATAGATTAAAGCCACGTATTGAATCTAAATCGGTCTTTTTCAGGGTTCGGAAATCCATGGAGAACTGCATGCATGTCTGAAAAAAATTGCAGACAATTATTAATTTTTATTTATATTTAATTTGTGATTCGTTTTTTGTCAAACATTAGTAAAGCCCTAATATTGTTGTTTCGAAACAAATTTAATTTTATATTGAAAAGAAACAAAAATTTAAGACAACCATACAACTGATAAAACGTAATTTTGAATTGCATTCAAGTAAAAGGCCAAGTTCCAAGATTCAGCTATGACAATGTGACATACCTCCACTGTCCTTGCACCCAGGAACACAGTTACACAGCAGTGCTTATCCGATGACCTGATGCACTAAAAGACTCCTATCTCAAACTTAGCAATAGCACTACACTGGAGTCCTATCTTGGTTTTGACATAACCACTCACAAAATCACTTTCTGGTCACAAATATGGATTAGTCGTAGGAACTTTCGCTCAACTCAACGACAAACGCGCAACGTTACACAGAAAGATCACAAAAATATGGCTAAATTCAACACTAGAGCAAGCGTGAGACATTATCTTATCAGACATTTTTGTTGGGGATACCAATTTATTGATAGTAAAACCTCCAAAGTAATTCTACCAGGATCCCTATGAATGTTTGCAAAATATTTGTGTAAATTATTGCAATAGGTGATAATCATTGATAGAAAAATAATTGAATGTCATACTGCGCGATAAATGTAATTAAAACCCTTGACAATGATCCATAATTAAAAATATTTTTTGGATACACTAAAACAGAAGTCAGTTAACAATATACTATTTTAGTAGTAAATAGGTTACCGACGTATCAAAGTTGCGATTATGTTTAGAGCCATCTATTCGAATTAATAGTGAACATTGCTTCAGAGTTCCATCTCTTAACCAGCGTTCGCGTAAAGTTCAATTATAATCCGACAAAATTAAAAAACACATTCAAACTTATTTTGTACAGAGACAATATATACTTCGTGATTTTGTATCATTGTATACACTGCTGTACCGAGTTTTTTGTTCTAAGATTGAGCACCCTGCAATAAACTTTGAAAAGATAAAAAAGACAGAGTATACAAAAGAAATAATAGACATTGTTAGAGTTTTAGAAAAAAAGAAATTATTAATTATATCAATCAAGGAACTATTTCGTATCAAAATAATTATTTAATTAAATATCGTACTATAAAAAGATATAAATTTTGTTACGTATTCAAAACGAAAATGATTGGACTCATAAAATGGTATTTTATTCCAAAAAACACTGGCCACTTTATGTTTTCTAACTTAAAAGGAAATACAGGTTAGCAAAAAAAGTACTCTGTGAGCAAATTCTTGATGTCACTGTTCTGTGTTACGTTATTTATATTTTTATAATATTTTTATATAATTTTATACACTACTTCTCGCTATGATGGGCTACAATATATTGGAGATGGACAATATGCCAGAAGTACTTAAAAAGTTAGTAAAATTGTGTAATAATTTATCAAAGAATTCATTATAGTACAAACATCAATGTTGTCAACATCAATCAGGCGAAAGACGTCCACTGATGTGTATAGCCTCCCACAAGCTTCGCCACGGTGACCTATCTTGTGTTTAATTCTCACATCTAGCAGATTCTCTCGACCTTCACCGGGTCTTCGTTCCACCTTGTGAGCAAGCAAACGGCTGACGCAAGAAAAATAATAGAAACAAATTAATATTTAGACTGTTTATTAATACACCAAATGTGTTGGGGCGGAACTTTTTGTTGAAAAATCTAATTACAATGAAACCTTTACAACTGGTGATACAAAAGCCAAAGTATATTCGGCACACCCAGAACAGGCACTACCATTATCAACCTTGTTAAATGGCTAACAATTATGGCCACGGTATACCCTATAAGGCTCTCCCCGGTCAGAGGGTCGTCTCCCCTATAGGCGCGTTATTATCGGTCGATAATATCGGATGCGTTATTACGATGTCATTTTTCAGTACATTTTATATTAGGACGGCCACGAAGTTACACACTGCTGCGATTATAACGACGCAATAAAAGTAGACGCTTGCGTTCCCCCGTCCTGCGATATTCCGGTATGAGTTCTTAGAACATTTTGTATTAGGACGCATACGATCCACACCTTTGTTAATATCATAGTAACGTGTAGGGGATTGGTTATACGCACACGCTAGAAATATCGGACGATAAAAACGCAGCTGTGTGGCAAGGAATCGAGACGCATTATCGCAATAACACACCCGATATTATTCGGAAATGTGCCCTTTATATGGCAGGTCGTTTTAATTGAAGTTTTCCATGTTCACTTTCCAGTAAGCCTCGCTGGGTGACCTGTGCTACGATTGCAGTTGCAGTAATTTCCATAACTGCGACTGCAGTGGCAGTGGGTGCCTTCATCGGCTACACATACTGCTACATTGAACACCGGTCTATGGCAGGTCAGACTAGCAACCATTCTTAATAAGCTGTTTTTCTAGTAAAAAAAACTGGTCAAAACTGGTTTTCTTACTTCCGACCCTGAAGACGGAAGGCCAGGAGAAAACAAACTAACCTGTTTCTTTAAAGCCCTATTTGTGTGAAATAGGCTTTTCATTGTGTGTATGTTTTATTGTTAAATATTTAAAAGCAAGAAGTTTGGTCCTTTATAAAACCATACAGTGGGAACCTCTTCGTGTGCCCTGGTTCATGAATAGCGATATTAGTAGAAAATTGATTATTACCGCTTTTAGACTCATATCTGGACACGTTCCGTGCAAAAAATTTGCTTTCATGATGAAGAAAATCGCTTCACCCAATTGTGAGGAATGTGATGTTGTCGAGGACCTACAACATTTATTGATGGAATGTCTCCAATATGAGTCCAGTAGAAATAAGTTAGTAAGGTCCTTGAATTTGAACAGAACTGATGTAGGCACGTTCCATACAATTCTATCCCAACCAAATTGTAATAAAAAAATTAAAAAATTATACGAGTAAGGCATGAAAATTATTACAGTTGGCGACGATGCGAAGGGTTTGTTCAAACTCATGGCTCACGTCCTGTGAAAGTACAATTGTTTAGGATACGATGGGACTGGCACAAACAAATAAAGAAAAAAAAAGTTATTACAAAAATCTAAAACAAAAGTTCGGTTAGAATGTTACTAGACAGACCAAATTAAGTTACACGCACGTCAATAGCCGCCTTTGCTTTGAAATGCCCTAGGCTAGGCATTGCAGGAGTGTATGGGCGAAGGTATTACAGTTTCCAACAAAATGATTACGCCCTGAAGAAAGAGTTAAATAGAAATGAAGCGGAAAGATGCGAGTAAAAGGGAAATTACTTTTGGAATTGTTTTCCATTCGACTTAGACTTTTCCACTAGACTAAGCAAAGTTTTATTTTTCTCCTCATTTTCGGAAGATCTTGGATTATTAAATAAATTGTTTTTTAAGTATTAAGCTTTCACTGGATAGCTATTATGTTGTTGTTGTACTTTCACCGAACAGATGAGCTATTTTTGTGTTAATTCCAATTAGATATTGTTTTGCGACAACGACAAGAGTTATAAACTGTAATATCAATATGATTTCTTTGCGTGACTGACACAGCGTAGATACGATCACCAATCCTCTCACAGGTGATGAATTCGCAAATATTATAGCAATGCTTCGTGACCAGTCATTGCAGTGATCTATTTGGCAGGCTCTGGATTTCTCTTAACAAAATAGTCTCGTTCGGGTGTAAAAGTTTGCTTACCTAGCTGTGCTCAAAAATCCGTTTGTTTGTACCGTTATTTTTTTTAATGATCTGTTGTATAGTTCTGTTGACTGTCAACCGTGGTGGCCCGTTTCTTATCTGATCCGCATCCTGTGCCGACTTGCGAATTCAAATCCAGCAAGTACCAGTGTAACTTTTTCAAAGTGATACATACTTTCTAAGTTGCATAATTTTCTTAGACACCATAGACTGACGGTGAAGGGAAACATTGTAAGGAAACCCTGGACCTCGGTCTGAAATCACCAATCCGCACTGAGCCAGAGTGGGGATCAAGCTCATTCCCTTCTCTGAATGAGAAGTGGCCTAAGTCCGATACCCGGGATATTACCGGCATTTGGAGAGCAGTAGTGGCCCAGTTTTAATGGCCCCACGAGTTGTAGATCGTGGGTTCGAACCCAGGCAGGCACTTTACTATGTTTTGTATAATTTCATCACCACTATCGTTATTAACATCGTGAGAAAACCGGCATGCATGCAGAGAAGCTCCTAAAGAAGATATATTTTAGCTGGTATCTGGTACATGTGAGCAGTGGTGGCTCAATGGTATCGACACCGACAGTCGGTCGTGAGATCGAACCCAGACAAGGGCTTTACTTTGTGTATCGTTACCATTGCTCTCAAAACGGTGAAGGAAAACATCGTGAGTAAACCGGCATGTCATAAAACAAAAAATTCGAAGACATGTGACATCTACCAACCCACACTGGGCCCGCGTCCCAGCAGTGGAAACAATATAGGCTGATTATACTACAGTCAGCCCTGTTTGTCCCACTGTTGTGCAAAACCTCCGTCCATGACTTCCAGCTGCATTGGTCCAGGGCCTAGTGTGGACCTTTGTCTATAAATTTTCTGTAGCTCGTCGGCTGTGATAAGAGTCAATTTGTTATTTAATCTTATCCCAGAGCTCTTTATCTCTGTCAGCTATCGAATCATCAAACAGCAATGCCCCAAAAGGTGCTTGCCAAGAAATTTGGAAATAAAGTAGACGTCACATACGTAGATTTGTAATATTGTTAGTCTGGGTTCAAAAAAACACTTTTTTCTATTCACAGGCAATATGACACACTCGATGCACTTCCAAATCATGCAGCTGCCAGCGATGATTGACAGCGCAGAGTACATGAAGAGCAACAGCAACAGGACGATAAATGGTGCTTTATCCAGCGTACTAATAACTAAGCTCCTGAACTTTGGTCAGGAATTTATCAATGAGGACGTGGCTATTCCGCTTTGTTCCAATGACACTTCACCCGAGATGTTCCATGTTATGCTCTGAATCATGTGACAAGACAAATATCGAGCATTTTGTCGAGGAACACGAATTCGACAAAATTATTGATATATTTTTTGTCCTTTTAGGAGTGCTAGCTGCTGGTCTTTTTAGAGGCATTGCATGTATAGATTTGAACTAGTAAAATTTTAAGTCAAAATCTTTTGTTTAACTTAATGAATTTCTCCTCGTTATCAGCATCGTCCACAGCCCAACTTTACCCAATGCTGACCTGAGGCCATGAATTTCTCCTACATAATAAAAAAATCCTAGATCTAGTAGAGCATGGTGAAAAGGTCTGTCGGTGCATTTTATTATCAGTATGGAGTGACCCTATAAGTTTACGTCATATAATATTATACCAATATGTTGTGTTTAATTATAGCACGGATTTGGAAATAAATACTTAATGATCGCAGTAAGCAGGAAAAATCTAAATTTCAATATAGAAAATTCTAAATCGTGTAAAGAAAGTATGGAGAACGAAGATACCTAAGCAAAACGAAAGAAAGCTCAAGGGAAAATGTTTAATTATGGATGCTGTGAAGTTCAAAGACATGTGTGTTTGTTATAATAATTACTATGTGAAATTAACGGAAGTTTTGTTATTTAATGACCGAAACCGGCTTGTCCTAGAACCAAAAAATCGAAGACATGAGGTGACATCTACCAACCCGCTCTGGGTGCGCGTGGTAGATCCCCCCCACTCCCTCTCGAAGAGAGGAGGTCTATGTCCCAGCAGTGGGAACATTATATGCTGATTATGTAATATAATTATGTTATGTATTGAGTGACCTCTTGCACTACTCCAAAAAAATTTTTATAAACACAGTAATTTTATAATATAAAGAATCACCAACAAATATACACAATATACATATAACACATAAGCAAATGGGCAACATCAGAAGGCCAATTCTCGTAATTTAAAATGTTCAAAATCTAGTCGCAGTCTCATCTCAGCGACAAACAAATGTCAAAAACTTGTCAAAATGTAGGGAAATTAGAGGCATTTTTTGACAGATTGAGACTGAGATCAGACTGTGAACGTTCTTAAAATTACGAGAATCGCCCCTCTGGTATTAAGTAGCTGTAGGTACTCCTTCACTTATAGTAGACCACTGCTTGCACAATAATTATTCTTGCTTGATTTTACACTTGCAATTTTTAAAACTAAAAATGCGAAAGTGTGTCTGTCTGTTACCTCTTCACGCTTAAACCACTGAACCGATTTAGATTAATTTTTTTTTTAGTGATAGTAAAAGGACATAGGATAGTTTGTCTCGATATTCCCATGGGATCGACACTTATGCGGGTAAAACCGTGGGGCGCTTCTAGTAAAATATAAATCATCATCATCATCTGTCAAGCGTTTTCCCAACTATGTTGGGGTCGGCTTCCAGTCTAACCAGATGCAGCTGAATATTTAAAAAAATTTACATGAAACCTATCTGACCTTCACAACCCGATACCCCATGATAAGCCTGGTTGTCAGACTTTCGGGCTTCTGACGACCCGTAATGACTGCCAAAAACCCACAATTCGGAACCAAGAGGCATAAATAATAGAATAAAATATAATTATGAACAATATTTATAGCATGGGGCACACATGTTACTAATGCATAATTAGCCTGTAATGTTCCCACTGCTGGTGTGGTGCGGCTGGCGGGCCGCCCGTCATCCACCACGCGGGCCCAGTGCGGGTTGGTAGATGTCACATGTCTTCAATTTTTTTGTTTTATGACATGCCGGTTTAATCACTATGTTTTCCTTCACCGTTTTGAGAGCAATGGTGATGATACACAAAGTAAAGCGCTTGTCTGGGTTCGAACTCACGATCGATGTCGGTGTCGATACCATTGAGCCACCACTGCTCACATGTTCCTGATACCAGCCAAAATATTATCTTCTTTAGGAGCTTCTCTCAAAACTCCAAGCAGTATTATTTATGTTATATCAAAGGTTCATTCCAACCACTAATTAAATCACAAGGAGGTAAATACTATGAAGATCATTAATTAGGTTTTTCCTGAGTGTCCACCAAACATGGTGATCTGATATCAGTTGACTAAGCTATTTAATGTTGGTTTTCCCGTTGAGATTTGTCTTGGTCAAAGACATACCTAATTCTCAACCCGTTTTCCTATAATATTTCATAGTAATAGGTTAATAAGCATGAATAGAATGAATGGGCGGATTTGGATAAAATTTGGCCATGACCTGGATTAGGACTTCATTTCCCGATATTCTTACGGGATCGAGACTTATGCGGGTGAAACCGCAGGGCGCAGCTAGTAATTTATAAGTTGTATTCTGACTAACTCGGTGTTAACTCAATTAGACGGCAGTTCACTAGCCAACAGGACGTCGCACGCGCATCTCAGGATGTGCAATAAATCGGATATTATCACTTCAATCCGTTTCATCCGCGAGTGCATCTACTTAGGCTGAAGCCACACAGCTAGGAGCATTAGGCCGGTGAGCGGTCCTACATTGGAAGCGGAGACCCGACCCGGCCAGACCAGACCAGTCCAGACTCAGCGCTCCTACATTGCAGCTAGTTTTCAGCCAGAAGAGGAAGAACCAGTATTGTGTCAACTCTCGACGAGGAAAGTTGTCTATTACAGTTGAAAAATGGACGACGAGGACTAATTGATTTCATGTTATTGGACAGGAATTTATTATTAAACTCGCGTAAAAGAAAATGGGTCCAACATGAGTTCAATGAAGACCACCGTCAAAGTGAATTTTACACAACCTGCCTACCTATGCGTACTCACCCTGATAAATTGAAAAAAATGTCATAGACCTCGACCAAAGCTTCCATGCAACTGGAAGAAAAACAAACCTGTTTGATTGTTGTCAGACCAGTTCAGACCCAATTCCCCTCTCCGGAACGAGCACTGGCTCATGTATAAGAGGGGGTGCGTCATGTGTTTGTTTTCTTCAGACCCGACCAGACCCGCTCAGACCGTCTGGTCGAAAGAAATTCCGCTTCCAATGTAGAACCGGCCTTACTTGGCTTGGTGAGGAAAGTAATTCGAATGTAGCAGTGAGCAGTGGGGCACCTCAAGCTACTACAATCTGTCAAATTTCTTTAATAGATTTTCAACTTTATCGCTAAAGCATAAGGTTCAAGGTTGATTGGGAAAATTTGACAGTTTCCGGTAGCTTGATGTGCGCTGTCTGCACAATGTTTTGCGTTACACTGCACGATACCGTAAACATATTTTTCATATAAAAAAAAACTGAATTCCCAGCAAAATTTTTTGTCAATGTTACCTGTGTACAGAATGCGTATATAACAGCTATGTTACGGGTCTTTTTACACCCTGTATAGCTGTGCTGGCTTCGGCCTTACGTGGCATGAATTGAAAATCTAGACTGTTTATGGCCCTCTCACACCTACGTTTACTATCAGTTGAGCTATGCTTGTTTAGTTCAAGCACTTAACTACTCATAAACCTTATCTAATAAATGCGTTAACCTCGTCTGTTACATTTGGTAATCCTTACACAACTATTGACATTGAAATTATGCAAACTTATTTGAAATCCTTAAGTATTTTTTTGTGTCAAACGAGACTTGACCCACAATTACACATTTCCTTGAATGCATCAATGATGATGTTCTATCTACATGTAGATGATGAGAAACACACTGTCTTATCATCTGCCTAGTCTTTCTCCATGTTGAGGTCGGCTTCCAGTCTACCCGGACATCGCTAAATACCAGTATTTTACCATGGAGCGACAGCCTATGTGACCTCCACAAACCCTTGTCAAACCTTCCCCTTGGTAAGAACCCGTCCCCTTGGTAAGACTGTTTGTCGATACTCTCGAGTACAAACACAAATGTCTGTTTTATTATACAAACTTTCCTTGTAGTCAATGAAGCGACATTCTCCGACAATCTCCAACGAACTGTAGAAATCGAAGATCACGACATAGTCGCATGTAGCCGTCAACACGACAAAATAATCGAAGTGTCCCCTATCCCTCGTGTGTAATTGAGCGTATGCGTTCAGAAACTCGCGTGAAAGGCTGACCGAATTGTAGTGGAGTGGAATCGACGCACGGTTGAGTGACGAGTACACGTAGCGGGTAGGGAAAGCTTTTATTCAGCTTGTGATGTATTAAGCGAATTTTGTAGTTCTGCTCGGAAAATAGTTTTGAAAAATGTTTGTACCTGGATTGACACCTGCTGAAGTGATAGTGAAAACAAAAGAGTAGTGGTGGCTAAGTGGTAACGGCCGCGACGTACGGGTTGTTGTAGGTAGTGTGTTCGAACCCAAGCAGGCACTTTATGTACATTATTTCATCCCTACTGCTCAAACGGTTAAGAAAAACATCTTGATGAAACCAGCATGTCCTAGAACTGAAAATTCGAAGACATGACTGTGACATCCACCAACCGGCACTTGGCCCGCCTGGTATTAGATTATGGCCACCGAGTATATTATGACCCACTCCCTCTCACAGAGAGGAGGCATGTGTCCCAGCAGTGGGAGCATTAAAAGGCTGATTATGTAATGCAGTAGTGTACCGCATTCTACATGTATCTCTAAACTGCAAAAAACGGGGGCTCAACCGGCCTGAGAGGTGATAATCTATCCTTAGGTAATTCTTATAGATAATTCTTCTTAAAAAATTCAAGTTTAAAAGAAACTACTTTATAGTTTCAATTGGTTGATGTAAAATTACAAGGTTACAGGACAGGAGGGGTCCGTACATAGCGTACAGCCAGGCAATACTCAGAATTTACATATCAGGTAGGCAAATTATTATAATCGGTTACGCAACCTCGTGCAACAGGTTACCAAGCAACCTACTCGTGACTCAGTAACAACCAGTCAGTCATTTGTGGAGCAATTGATTAAAGGAGCCCGTCAGATGCCCGCTTTAGTTCCAATTAATATTGATTCAGTTATGCGGAAGAATTTAGGATACTCTGGTACTCCGTCATTTGAGATCTCTGCGCAATGTGCTATGCTTTAATAACATCAATTTGATGAATGTCTTTCTAATTGCTATTAAGTTAAATGTCTCGTAAAAAGCTAAATATTCCGTGCCTCGATTTCTTTTGGCTTTCATAAAAGATGCTCATTACATACGAATTCTGCTTCAATCTTCATGATGCATTGCTTACGCCGGATTAATCCGACAATTATTGTCGTGTCCATTTCACCAGGGTCGTATATTTACAACAAAATACCACAGCTCGTTTAATCTGCTTTTTTATTTAGGTAATTACGCTGTATTCTATCAGGCATTGATTTTTTTTTTCTGGCGCTGTGGCACGTCGTCTGATATTAAGTCGGGCGGTTAAAAGGTTAAAAAACATTGCACGCTGTGCACACACTTTTTTGTTTTGTTTTTTATTTCAAGAAGTCAAAGTAATATCAGGCATTTGCAATAGGATCTGTTACATCACGTCGACCTAGAAAATCAACGTTCCTTTTGTGTTTGTCATTTTATATGGCACCCATTTCCTTTCCAGCAATAATGCTTGACAACAGGTATTGGCATTATACCATTATGTGGGTGTTAGGTATTCTTTCGTTGCACAAGTAGAGTTACAAAACGAGATTCTTTCTTCAAAAAAAAATATAAAAAAATTGCTGTGCGGACGAGTAGGTACTTCGACGACTGAGTTCCCTTTTGTTTTTTTTTTTTATTTAGCTATAAATTTAGTCATTTTATTTAGTACTTACCTAGAGTGAACAGCTAACTGGCTGTGTAACATATTGTTTATAAAGCATTTTAATGTAAGTATGTTTACTAGTTATAAAATAAAGCTGCAGAATTTATATTATGTACCTAGGTATAAACTAAGATAAAGATAAACTTTCAGAGAAAACAAATGCCGTCTTTCCTTTATCTTATTTCTACAAACTGACTTCAATCCAAGATCGTCATCGTTCTAGTGAATCTAACAATATATTATACATACGTATTATTATTATTCTGTCATCTTTATACAGAGGTATAATAGTTTTTTGTGTGAACAAATTATATTTGTATAATGAATCTCATCCTTGAGTTTTTCCGAGGTGCCGTCAGCCGAGCAAAAACTTGTTACTCGTAGGTTGAAGATAACCGAATAAAATAAAGCAGTGAGATAAAACTTTATAGCGTACATTTTTATTTCAATGCTGCAATCTTATCTTAGATTATAATATAAACGGTGACACGCGCAAACTGTAGCCATGAATGCAGCACAAGATTCTAGACCTCTTAGCATAGACATATTTCGTTGTTTATCAAGAAAAAAAATTGCCACTCTGGGAGTGCCGACAGAAGTGAAAACAAAACAAAAACAGAAAACATTGGCATCACTCTCTGTATTTTGTGCCATCACTCACTGACATATCGGATATACATTAAAACCGAGTACATCCCGAGGACAGCCGAACACATCCGAAACGGGTATTTTTTGAATCGTCTTATAAACAAAACACGCGCGGTGTCGCTTACTTTAACAGTGCAGTGGCGCGAGTTCAATGGTTTTTTCTCATCTCAAAAAATGCCCAACGCGCCTAAAGAAGTTTTCACTTCAAAAATCTGCAGTTTCATAGCGAAGTGCTTTACATACGCAGTTAAACCGAATGGAAAAGCCTTTTTTCTTTTAATAACCTGGAAAAAATTTCAACGCAGGGGTGTTCAGAATCATGTACTGAATTCATGGTAGCAGGTTGTGTGTCGATGTCCCTGCCACCCTGTATGTAATATGACAACACTGTCAACAATGAATGTGCTTTTTAGCAAAGGTATGTGATTTAGGGGTTAATACAACATGCTTGATTGGCTGCATGCTTGGCCTTAAATAACCTAGTTAGTACAATTAGGATATTTATCTTGATGTCTCACCTTATTCAATTCTTAAATTAGATAGGTACACATTTGCATAAGGAAATCGTTGTAGGTATCCCGCTGATTAGGGAACTTACGAATTACGGTTTTCTTAAGACAACGATACAGTTGTCGAGTTTAACTTCAAATAACTTACGCTATCTTAAACTTGATTCATCATCCTATATAATTACAACAAAAAAACATCATGTCTGGTGCCCAAATTACCATTAAATAACCATTTATTTTTGCTTAAAAATTATACTGAGGATATTCTTTGCATCAGATGTCAGGGTTCCCATGCAAATAGTGAGACTAACGGATAGACCATATTATATCACGTCAGTGACAAAATAATAACACGCTCTATTTATCACGAAAAAAATGAAAATATGTAAGGGTGAACTTAAAGCTTTGCGCTCACTAATGTCTATTCCAAAATTATCTGATGAAAGTGTAAACAAACCCTTTACAGGTCAAATTCTTATACAATCACTTACTAAAGGGAATTAGTAACACATTAATCTGTATAATAGAAAGTTTCAACTATAAATCTCACCACCTTTTCCAATATACCTATTGTTTGAATAACATTATTCAATTATAATTGAAGAATCATCGACAAAAATTGAGGTTATAAATTTAACATGACTCTACAAAGCATCAACACGTACGTTTTCTGATATATTTGTTTACATTTTTACATTTTCATCAAATACTTTTGGACCAGACCATGCAGCACTTTGCGATGCCAACTGCTACTATGCAAATTGTAATAAATATTAGGTAGGTACACAGTTTTATCATTCCAGCCTAACTGATTAAGGGCCGGTTGTTTCAAACGGTTGGTTAACATAACATACGAACGTCAAATACCTAATAACAATTATGAAATCTTTATTATTGGACGTAGGTCAAGGCTAATATTTTTGTTAAACAAAGCCTTTTTTCCTTTAACGATAGTTAGCGCCATTTTTGACGTACTCGTATAAGCGTGCATAAAGTGGACGTGAAACCATGCAGACACAAATTCTGTTTAGTGTGGACAAGGCTTTAGCTAATCTACACAGGCAGCGTGTATGAAGGATAATTTATTATAGGTTAATTTATTATATTATATATTACACGACGACATATCAAGCTATAAAATTCCAGTTTAAGATGACCTTGCATTGTATACGCTTTTCGTACAATGCGAAGTCAACATAAACTGGAAATGGTTAGCTTGATATGTCGTCGTGTGTATACTACCTAATCGATTTTAGTAGGTAGAAGATTTAAAAAGCGGGATAACTTTCTGCGAGCCGAAGTTCTCATAAGCTCAGATGCATACCGACAAAGTTTTGGTTTCCTATATACTTTACACATTTCCGCTCCTTACAGAATCCATACTAATATTATAAATCCGAAAGTGTGTCTGTCTGTCTGTTACCTCTTCATTCTTCTTCACTGCAAGAATATCAAGCAGAAGGTGCACACTCGCAACAGTCTGCTTCGTCGACTGGTCTCATCGAAGTGGGGTGCTTCACCTGACGTTATGCGGACTACTGGACTGGCGCTATCTTTTTCTGCGGGAGAATTCGCATGCCCCGTGTGGAGTCGTTCTGCCCATGCTAAGCTGGTGGATACAGCTTTGAATGAAACGTGCCGAATCATCACCGGTTGCCTTAAACCGACACCGGTACAAATGCTGTATCCACTAGCAGGAATAGCGCCACCAGTGGTTCGCAGAGCAGTGGCAAGCTCCAGCGAAAAATCCAAAATGGTCTCCGACACACGACACCCTTTGCACGACAACATCCTTGTGCCACAAAGGCTGAAAAGCCGAAACAGTTTTTTAAAGTGTGTCGTCCCACTCACTGACGAACCGTCACAACAAAGACTGAAGCTGTGGCGAGACAGTGCTTCTTTACCCAACCCGTTCGTTCCACCCGCTGAAGACCTCCCACCTGGACATGAGTTACCTTGGGCGACCTGGAAGTCTTTAAACAGACTTCGGACACAGGTTGGCCGAAGCAAGGAAAACCTGTTCAGGTGGAGATTCATAGACGACTCTGCCTTGGAGTGTAAATGTGGTGCTGTTCCACAAACGATGGGACACATAACATCGTGTCCTTCGTGTCCTGTCAGCTGCACGTTACAGGAACTGATGGACGCTGGTGACGGCGCCAAACAAGTAGCCGAATTCTGGGCCGAGTTCATTTAGATTGCTATCGACACGCTAAGAAGAAGACCTCTTCATGCTTAAACCGCTGAACTGATTTAGATGAAATCTTGAGATAGTTTGAGTCCCGTCTTACTTAATCTTTACTTTTTACTTTACCAAAATGAGTCACAGAATTGGCGATTTTTTTTAAATTTCTAACTTCAAGAATAACAATATGTCTGGACCTTAAAAGAGACTGCGGCCTCTGACTTTGTTTCGGCCTTTCTTCTCAGAGTAGTCAGATAGGAAACGCCGACCTCATCTAGTAAAAAAAAATATGATTGACGTGTAAAAGTATTTGTGCAAACCTACTTAGAAAAATAAAATCATTTATCATTTATCAATCAATAACTAACACGATATTATCGTGGACGTGCACGGCATCACGATAACACAAAGAAGTAAAATTCATGGAAATATTCGATGAAGATCAGTCCACGATAACTTTATAACATGCACGTACTCGTATTTCCATTTATTTTATGACGTGGACAATAATATCGTCACTCCCTGTAGTCACAATATTGAATACGAGATTTACCCATAGTCCATAGGGCCATGGTTAATAGTTTATACATGCCCATAATATCGGAGAACGGATCTATAACAATCGGTCAATTTCTCACAATACCACCACACAATGGGCGATATTACCAAACAAACGAGTCCCTGAGCCACGACCGTACCGTCATCGATACTTTGTAATCGGACTTAGCGGTCAAAATTGCTTTCAGCTGCAATCAACGTGGCCAACCACAGTGCCAAAGTAATCTTGTAAACAAGTTATATTTTATCATCGATTCAGAAAGAAGAATATTGTCAGCCTGCATCATTCCACAGCTGGACAAAGGCCTCCTCCGGTGACTTCCAGCTATTTCTATCCAGGGCGTCGCGGCAAACTACATAAACGATGGCGGGACGAGTTGGCAAATCTAAGTTCATCATCATCATCTGCCTAGCCTTTTACCCAACTATGCATGCATGGGTCAGCTTCCAATCTAACTGGCTGCAGCACAGCACAGCGGGGGTAACATCATATAGGCTGCTGATTATGTATGTTATTTTATAAGCAATAGATTAGTAATATCCTTTAAAATTATTCAGACTGAGTTGAAAGTGTGTTGTTTATGCAATTAGGGTGCTGTTATCTCACCATTACTTTATCAAATATACCTGAGACCGTTAAAGCTGAAGTTTCATTATTAAGTATTAAAACTGAGAGAAAAAAGAGACTCCCACTACACGCAGGACGCCATCGCGGCAGGCCAAGACGAAGATAGCTTGACGAGCTTAACTCCTACCGTAGGGACTGGCCGGCACTCGAAAGAGATAGAATTGTGTTGAAAAGGGAGAGGGAGGCCTTAAGTCCTTCAGTGGGACAATATAGGCTAGTTAGATATTTTAGATTAAAACTATACATTTTAGTGTGACAAGGTCCCTAAATGCCCCCGGAAGACAATGATCTAACAGTACCTACTAAATAAAAACATTGTAAAAAAAATGTTTATTCAATCCATTGTATTTCAAGCAATTAAGATAAGAAGTAGAGGCTAAAGGATTTTTTTTGGATTCGACATTGTCATCACTTGAATGAATGAACGAATGATTGAATGTCATCATCATAAATGCAGAATTCCGTTTACATCTAGCCAGAAATCTATCTACTTTCACTACGCCACAGCTGCAACCCTACAACCCGCACCCCAATTGACCAACACATTTTCAATCACAATCCTACGGATTTTGATGGAAATGACTGTCTAACTAAACCATCGCTTCATATATTTGATGAAATTAGTATGCACAACAACGTAATTATCGATGTTGAACTGTCAAAATGAAATTCATTGCCATTGTTACGCAATTAGCCCGCTGATGTCCTAATATAAAGCGATCGTCGCGCGAATTTGCGATCGTCGTGATCATTTGTTCGGTAAACCCATAGATTATACTCGTAACGTAATTTTAAGAAGATTATCTAAAATAGCACTGAACAACACTATAAAAATAAATGTGAACATTATGAAGTGATTTGAGATTTTTAAATAATTTTAAATATCGTAATGATATTGTTCCGTGTGTAAAATAAAACAAATACAAGGCTATGTAACAAAAACTTATACTTTTGTTATTCTTTGTCATATTACTTTTTGTGGGTTCTGTAGATCAGAATTTTATTATTTTTTTAGAGTAGATTCATTTACATCACAGAGTACTTTTTGATAGAGTGATTTACATATTTTAATCATAACCTAGCCTATAATGTGTGAACATCTGCTGGTATACAGGTCTCCTCTCGGTGAGAGGGAGTGGGCCGTAATCCACCACGCAGGCCCAGTGCGGGTTTGTAGATGTAACATGTCTTCGAATTTTTGCTTCTAGGACATGCCGGTTTCCTAACGATGTTTTCCTTCGCCATTTTGAGAACAGTGGTGATTAAATTATTTACTGAAATAAAAAACGCCTGTCTGGATTCGAGTCTACGACCTACTACAACTCGTAAGTCGCGGCCGTTACCATTGGTTACAATAGTTGTAATTTTTTGCCACGGTTGAGGACAGTACAAAAATATTTGGCCAAGGTCCTATACTTTTAAATGCATAATCCAATACAAATTGTAAAAAAAATAAATAAAATAAAAACTGTTCAAGTCCTCACTTTCATGTACAAATTAACAGTTATTCTGTATATTTCTAATCATTATCTAATTCTAATCTTCTATCCATTTTTTTAATCGGAAAAAACTTTTCCTCATGCCTAATTATGTTTAAGAGGAAAAGTGTTTTAAGCAGATCAAAACCCACAAAAATACCCACGGCGATCTAAAAATAATTTCGACTTCTTGTTATTATTAGTGAGCAGCGTCAAATAGCATGAATCAATAATGGAATGTCTCACAATCAATATTATTATTGCTATGACAAATACAATACTAAAAGATACAATATGGTTTGATGTGTTTATCAACAGACAGGTAAATTAGCTCATAGCTAATTTTGTACAGTTTCTGTGGAATTACCAATAGGAAATTAGGTACATAAACGTGAAACTGAAGAGCGAATACATACCTACCTAAATTCTGTGCTAGCTCGGATTATGCACAATTATTGAATTTCTATCTAACTGCTGATGCCCTTAGTGTAAAATCTTTTTCTGCGCTAGACGAAGTCCAGTCAGGCTAAGATCTACCAGAAGTAAGTAAGAAACTATATTTCATTTCGAATTTAAAAGCCATTTTAATAATATTTCTAGGTAACTGCTGATGTCCTTAGTGTAAAATCTTTTTCTGCACTAGACGAAGTTCAGGTAGGCTAAGATCTACCAGATGTTAGTAAGAAACTATATTTTATTTCGACATAAGCCAATTTTTTATATAAAATTCTTCACAAGCGCATGACATTGATCAACATAAGTGGCAAGTCTCAATTACTTGTTCCTAAAATCCGGTTCTCGCGTCCCGTTGAACCCTAAAAAGGATGAGTACGCACAAAAAAGGTTTAAACTACGGCTTTATAGTGACGTGTTCCCGAGCCGTTCCGACTGATCGCACGCGCCTTCAGCGCTGCGCACGCGCTTCTCACGTAGCCTTAAACTAACAATTTCTTCACAAAATTAATTAACAAATAAAATTGCACGCTAAGATTCTAGGACTTATTATTTTTCATTACTTTCCGCGTTTTCTGATAAGTGAATCGTTTCGTTTCGTTGTGTAGTGCCGTGTACCAGTTCGACGGGTTCGACGAATGCTGATACGAGTGAAATTTTATTGGATGTGATAATAGTTGTTTTGGCCTTCATGGGTTACAAAATAATTGGTTTGGTTCCGAATTGAGTGGCGGTTGTGATATAAAATAATACGGGCTGTGGATTTGTTCGCACAGGTGTGTAAAATTAGCTTTATTTAATTAGTTATCCGCATAGTGTACATAATGAGGTGTATGAATATTTAATCATTATTTACATATTCCTTATGTGATTAGTATGTAAAGTTGAGATGAAAGAATAAAGCGTTAACCGGTATTCTATAATCTAAATAAAATCTAGTAGTTTTAAGTCATAAAGTTGGTTTATTTTATTATTGCTTATAACCACAAACAAATAGTTTATTGTAAGTATGTTATTTATTTTACCGCCAGCAACGACGCCATCAACATTGTTGCGCTTGAGTTACTTTAGAAGCAAAATGTGATGAAAAACACACGTTTTCAACCGATTTTATATTGAATCAATAACTTGATATCTACGATTTAATTTACAATTAGACACTGATGTCGGCAATTATCCCACGTGAAAACGCTACTCCATAACATCAGCTATCTGCCAGTGGAAGTCCCATCAAAATCGGTCCAGCCGTTTCGTAGATTAGCCGGGACAAACAGACAGACAGACAACACTAAAAAAAAACTTTTTTTTGTCACAAGTAGAGTATATACTTTCATAATTATGCATTTAATAAAAAGCTGTTATTTTGATATTACAAACAGACACTACAATTTTATTTATTTGTATGTACCTATAGATGGAACATTTTCACTACAAATTGGAAATGTTCACGACCGAATTGATGCATGATTTCTCTTATTGAAAGTATAATAACTTTTTTCATGCAAATAAATTCTACTTATTCAGTAAATTCTTTTCCATTAAGTCATACAGTTTTAGTCTTTCTTTCAATTAAACGTCTTGTAATCAATTAATGTCATCATCATCATCTGCCTAGCCTTTCCAAATTATCCAATAATGTTCCCTATATTGGGGTCGGCTTCCAGTCTAACCGTATGCAGTTGAGTACCAGTACCTATTTTACATGGAGCAACTACCTATCTGACCTCCACAACCTAGTTACTGGGTAATACGAAACCCAATATAAAACTATAAACATAGGTAGGCCGAATACGTTGTAACATGAGGTTTCGATAGGTAATTATTAGTTTCGATAGGTAATTATTATCCCTCATCCCCTACACTTAATCACTATGTTATTTAGGACAAAGTCATATTTGATCAAATAATACAGGTGTTTAATTATATTTTGGGCTCATAATCTATATATATCTATACTAATAATAAAGCTGAACAGTTTGTTTGTTTGTTTGAACTCGCTAATTTCTGGAACTAAGTACCTTTGTATTTGATAGCCCAATTCTTGAGGACGGCTATAGGCTATTTAACATAATGCTGGAACTAATTATGAGCCTAACGCAAAAGAACGCTAAGTGAAAACGAAGTAGGTAACAGCGCGGGCAGGCGATGCGATGCGACGGGGTGAGTCGGGGGACAAGAAATTTCACGCGGACGAAGTCGCGGGCAGAAGATAGTCTCTAGTCTGTTGTGTTGTTGTTCAGTGGTTTTACTTATCGAAGCTGTTTTGTAAAACAACTGGTAGCGGTTTTGTGAAACAGAATTATACAATCCATCTGCGACATATAGGTACAATACAATACTGTATACAATCTGTACAATACTGTATACAAAAAATACTGTACAAGAGACATTTTCTACCAGTCAACCTTAGGGTGATGCATATTATACAACATTATTTTTAGTATATGCGAAACCTGAATATAGTTTTTTCAGAATAAGTAACTGAATCGATTTCAATAATTTTTACACCATGTTATATTTTGTCCCAAAAATATTTAATCACTAGTTAATTACAATAAAATCGCCATACAGTTAGGTACCTACTGTCAAACTATTATCAAAGAGCGTACGATGCTGGAGGAGCATAAAACATGGTCACCCCGCGCCGCGCCGCGTGGTGAGCACGTTTTTGAACGGACAACCAGGTAATATGTATAACTTTGTGATTTCTCATGATACAGTTTTGAAATTTTGTACATAGATTCTTTACATAAAAATACTAGACACGTGTTTCGGGTTTCGCATATACTAAAAATAATGTTGTATAATATGCATCACCCTAAGGTTGACTGGTAGAAAATGTCTCTTGTACAGTATTTTTTTCCTCATGTTTTATTAAATAAATTAAATTGTAATTGGAAAATCATCAAAGACAATTGAGGTTACAAAATTACGGGTACCTATTCAAATCAAAGCACTTAATTTTTCATTACACACGACCTCACATCAAGCCATACATTTCCAGTTTTAGCTGACCTCGCATTGAAACCCCTATAAGTTTTCGTATGAGAAGTCAGCTTATGCTGGAAATGTATAACTTGATATGCCGTCGTCGTGACTCGTGCGCACATTTTCATGACAGCAACGTTTGATCAATTACTTTACATTTTCATGAGATACTTACGTACTTTTTTAACAGAACATACCTACATCATTTTCTAATTTTCCATCAATCATTAATTAACTGTAATTGTGTATACCTAACAACGCCCCGCGGTTTCACCCGCATAAGTGTCGATCCCGTGGGAATATCGGGATAAAAATTATTCTTGTGAATAGGTAAGCTATTGTAAAGTTCTATCACTAAATCTGTTCAGCAGTTTTTGCGTGAAAGAGTAACAAAAACCCATCCATTCTCACAAACTTACGCGTTTACAATATTAGTAGGATTTAATAAATTTTTCGGAAAAGTAATTGAAATATCGTCAGCTAAACCACAAGTTGTCCGGTCATAAAACTAATAATATACATAGCCAGGGAAAACACAAAATACTTACGAGTACTCTAGTAGGTACCTATGTGTTAATACCAAGAAGCATTTTGATAAAACAATATGCCATGGGTACACAATGATCTAATGACATAAGTCCAAATAGTCGTCCGGTCACGTTCTTAGAAAACACCCGGTCACACGAGTTTGCATTCATTACCTACATAATTTGATGAGCAAATATATTATATATACTTATACAGGTACGCTGTTGCTACGCACGTGACAAAACTTCTAATAATAGATAGGTACTAAACAAGTTTAGGTGATTCGTCGATTTTCATCTAGTTTTTATTGTCTTTTTCCTGTAAAACAACGAGAAAGTTACTAAAATAAAACTGGCTAACAAACAACTGTAACAACGCAAAAGATATTATTTAGATTTCTATAATATCTCGGATTAAACAATGGAGTTGAGAAAGATAACTTTAACTTAACTTTGTATTTATACAAACAGAGATCCGAGCTATATTTGATTTCCCATAAACAATAGGTAGTTATTTCCTGGTAGAAAATTAATTTTGTAACGATTATCAAAGAAATGGCATTCTAGATTCTAATCAGATTATAAAATCTAGAAAAGTTTGTAAGTTAATCTGTTATTAGAGATCAAAGGCAAAGGTCTTTGTTCGAAGTATTGGTAGATGTGATATCTTTGAGATTATTATTAATCTGAATTTCTTTTACACTGAAATAGATTTTCGTGTTTTTTCAGGGAAGGAAAACATAACATAACATAATAAATTGTCATTTCCCAAATCTAAATTCTTCCACAAAATTTCTAATGTAGTGTAGTGTGTGTGTGTCTACCGGCGTTCCTATCGTCGATCCACAGCACAGAAAACTTTTCCGCACGAATCTTAATTCCTGCTCAGGTTGACTCTGAAGTGCCGTGTTTGACCGATGCGGTGAACGCCTGGCTGTGGGTGAATGGGAGTCGGGCTTCTGACTTCAGGCGCTACCGTCACCCAACATAGGCGCTATGCTGGGTGACACCACATTCCGGCTCGCTACGAAGTTGGGTAAGCCTTTGGTGTGGGATTCAACCTGTGTCGACACCCTCGCGCCATCCCTCTTTCTAGTACGGTGGGCTGTGCTGGGGCGGCTGCTGCAGGAACAGAAAACCTCAAACGACGCAAATATAACAATAACCTTATTGGGAGATGTTCGAGCCGTTTGGGGTTGAAACACTAGGGCCTTAGGGTCCGAGTGCTCATCGAATATTTCGGGACATCGCCAAGCAGTTGGTTGACTCTACGCGTGACCAGAGAGCTGGCATATTTTTAGCCCAAAGAGCTGGCCTATTTTAGCCCAAAGAATATCGTCGCACCAGCTTTTTTTTTTCAAAATTTCAGTACTAATAAGAAATTTATAGTTCAAATTTTAGCGCACTCCCGATATGCAATCCATTCATCGCTGAGTTCAAACGATGAAGCAAGTTGGCAACGCGTCAAACTAGCGGTGTTTACCTAATTTTCACCGTTCCTACGAAAAAAAGAGCGCGCGACGAACGTTGCAAATCATTCGAATACGCGAATCCTTTTCCGTAATAACATGCTCTAAATCTAAATTTACTTTTAACACGCTGAATTAGATATCTTAATGTGTCGCACCTATTCAATTTCATTATGTATAAGTTTCAAATTACACACCCGTTTTCATCAAGCGTGGTGATCAATGCTCTTGCCTTCTCTGTATAAGAAGAGGTGGGCTGCAGTGCAACAATAAATTGACTGGTAGCATTTTTAATTCCTTTATAAAAAAAAAGGAATAGAAAAACGCAGGATCTCATTGGGCATCAAAAAATTCGACCGCATCGCTGTCAATGGGATAATCATCTTTTTTTTTATTATACACTTGTATATAGTATAAATATATTTTAGTGTTAAATTGTAAAATATTTCAATTGTACAAAATATACTTTAGGTATATTCCTTTATTTAATTTTCAATACATACTTATTACATTACTTAAACATTTAAAAAATATAACAAATAGTAGCCTTTCGGCATCAGGAACAGGGTCCAACCTGCTGGTGGTCAGGGGTCTAAGAGGAACCTCCTCACTATGGGTGCTGTCTCTAGGAGTAGGTACTGCTTTCTGAATCAAACCCTTGAACTAGGCGCGCAATGAGAGCCTCCTGAGGTGGCTGTAAGGCTCTCCGCTATTAGGCCATTAACCTTAACGATTATCGGTACAACAATGATTGCAGAGTCCACATCCCACATGTCGACAACCTCGTGTGCTAAGTCAAGATACTTGATTTTATTATCTTTTTCAGCTTTCATGAGATTCTCTTCATGTGGAACAGCGATGTCAACAATCATTGCACGGCGCTCTCGTCGATCTGTCACCTCAATATTAGGTACATTGGCTACAATAGTCCTGTCAGTGATAACTGATGATAGATCGATCCCAGTACAATGTGACATGACCGTTCTCGAGAACTAAGTCAGGCCTTCTCGCCTTTAGCAAGACGAGAACAACCGAAAACAGTACGTCGGATTGATTCACCGGGACAGTGGCATGCCCGGCAGATGTCAACCGTTACTTGTATTATTGTTATTATAGGACCAATCATGAAATCAATATGTCGCAAAAAAAAAAGGATTTCACAGTCCTAATTCCACGTAGTGTATGTTGACGATGTTATAATAACTTCCTGTCACTGATATTTACATAGCAAGTAGTGGCAAGTAGGTATACGAATCTGTAACGGGTAGGTACCATAACTAAAAAGTGTTTTTTTTTTTTTCGGAAGTCGATGGCAAAAACTAAAATACAAAACCAAAGGCACCGACTTCCGAAAACAAAGTTATTTTTCACTTTGTTGTTCCAAATAAAATAAAAAATAGTGTTAGTTCCTAATAATTACTAAGTAGGTTAACGTAACTCAATACAAGTCCCATTACACCTGGTAGTAATTAGTTGAACAGCAAACGAAGCTCCCTTTAATTTGCTTCGTCGGTAAGTCTGCAGCAACACGGAATCAAATGTTAAAAAGCAACTGGATAATTTAATTGTGCTGACATCTGCATCGACTTCGGTAGTGGCGTACTTCTCATAATGAATACTAATTTGCATTTCATTTAGGATTTCTGTAGACGAAAAACACATACTTCCCTGCAATAGTGAAAGTTAAGTACAGTTAACCTTGATTGCGTCGCTGGTCTAGTGGTCGCAAACGCTACTCCGATCATGAGGTCCTGGGTCCGATTCCCAGGTCTGGAAGTAAGTGTTATTGGGTTTTTCCATCAGGAATTTCTTAGTAGCAGCCCGGAGTCTGGATTTGTACCCTGTTGCCATGAGCTTGCTTATGTGGGACTTAAACATAACTGGAGAAATGTGTACTATAGTTTCACGTTTGCCTAACCCTTTGGAGATGACAAGCGTGACATTATATTATGGGGCTGTTCATCTATTACGTAAGACGATGTGAGGGGCAAGGGGTAGGGGATCCAAACAAGTCTTACTTTTTCTTTCGTGGGGTGGGAGGGGTCTAGATTGTTCTTACGTAAGATCACAAAAGTAAGCAAAATTTTATGGGTTTTTAATTTTAGTAATCTGTGCTATAACTAACCAGAAATAGTTTTGCTTTTGTGTATTACAGCGCCTGACCACGTTAGATCAACCGTGTGACCATGGGGCTCCAATTCTGTATAATTCCCCGCGAAATCGTACCACGTGCCAACCACGGCAAGGAATCGAAATTACAATTGTATTTTGACCGTTCAAAATCTAGTCGCAATCTCATCCGACAATCAATGTCAAAAACTTGTTAAAATATAGGGAATTTAGAGGTATTTTTGACAGATTGCGACTAGATTTTGAACGTTTTAAATTACGAGAATTGGCCTTCAGACTGTGAACGTTGTCGTAATTTTAAAATTACGAGAATTGCCCCTCATATGTCGTGATTATTGATTAACTAAGGAATTGACGTGGTTTCGAAGTAAGGAATCGTTAAGTGGTCACAATGAATTAGGGCCCAAACACGTGTTTGGCAAAGGTTAGATATAGGTACTATGGCATAGCGTGATAGTAGATTACTAATAATTATAATATACAACATTTTGACAACGTAGATTGATGTTGATTGGGACAATTCATCACGCTACAGTTGCCTAGTTGCTTAGTCACGGTCATGGTCAGAATACGCGCGTAATTAGGCGGGTTGTTAACTAATAAGACATATTTAATTGATACAATGCCAGATTCTTTAATGGATTCTGGAGATATTCAGTTCATTAGAACTGAATATCTCCAGAATCCATTAAAGAATTGGCCTTCTGATATTAACCAGAAGGCCAATTCTCGTAATTTAAAACGTACAAAATATAAGTAGTCGCAGTCTCATCTTGGCGACAAACAAATGTCAAAAACTTGTCAAAATGTAGGGAAATTAGAAGTATTTTTTGACAGATTGAGACAGATCAGACTGTGAACGTTCTTAAAATTACGAGAATTGCCCCTCTGATGTTGTCCTTTATTTATGTGTCCTTTGTTTATTGTGTATATTATAATAATAATAAATTTATTTAAAAAATTGTTTACTAATGTCTTATTTTTTAAAGGCTATGTTTTCTTGTTACAAATGAATTGACATTTGAAGCCGAACTAGGCGAAAGCCTGTATTTCGACTATCAGCGCATATCTTTCGTACGTAATATATATTTTGTAGGAGACCGGCTCGTGGCTAAATCATAACAGCCCCACGGGGTCTAGGCTTGCCGCGGTCGGTTTGTAGATGAGTGACCATCCATTACCAACATATCGAGATCCTTCCGTGCCTCGGAAAGCACGTTAATAAGCCGTTGGTCCCGGCTGTCACTTCTGGATCTTTGATAGACGTGGCGCGAGGGGCTTTTGGCTAAGTAATAACAGCCACACGGGTCGATCGATCAGGTAAAGCTACGCTTGCCGCGGTCGGTCTGTAGATAGGTGACCGTCTTTACATACCGAGATCCCTCTGTGCCTACGTTGGTCCATTGAAATTCTGAGTATTGTATCAGTGTTTCGTGATGGTTCGCTACAAATTCCCGCTACAATCAATGGGCATTGTTCATATTTTTTTTAATGTTGTAATTGAAAAACCATTTCGAGCAATAGCGTTACTAATCATTAGGGACTAATTAATTTACGAAAAATATTAATATTAATTGATATTTTTGATAAAATACGATTGACCTTCTGTGCCCTTCAAATTACGTCACCTGCGACCGTACAGTTTAGTATCGTTACCTCAAAAATAAAATAAAAAGTAAGTGGCAAGTATTGTCTACAATCCGTCAGTGTCAAGTGTAAAATTATAATATGTCAAAAATATATTAAATTTAAACATTCCGACTTGCCTCTTATTCATCCCTTTTATAAATCTGATTACATTTTTTCAACAATCGACAATATTTAATATATCGGAAGAGCTACGGAATACAAAAAAAATGGAATGAAATGCTATAGAATGAAAAATTTTAATAGATTGATACTTTGACACTTTGATAGGTGTGGATGACGTTGTGTTGACGGATTGAATTTTTTTATTTCTGTACTAGTGAGGCAACAGCACTTAATCTTTAGTGCCACTGATGACGTAACCTACCTTAAAAATATTAAATATTTATAAAAAAATAACTATTGAGCCAACCATCAAAATATTCAAATTAGTTTCTCAAAATGCTCTAAATTTTCAAAAAATAAAATAATATCTAATGGTTAGAAATTTTGGACAATCCCCATTGTATTCGGAATATGTCTTGGCTCTGTCACTCTCGGAAAATCCAATATTATAGCTGGAATTCATTCTTCCGTGACTGTATAATGGCACAGATAATATAATACTCTAGTATGGTATGCATACCCTGTGGTATCTATACTAAAGTTACATTCAATTTACATTCACAGGAATGACGCATTATGAGGTCGAATTTCACTCGAATTTCACCGCTCATGTAAACGAACCTATTTAAGTAGTCGCTGAAACCGTACAAACATGTTATTATGCGGATCTCTAGTTTGTTTCAGAAATTATAATACCATAGCTAATCGTAATCCTTCGCTAACTAAATTGATGATGCTAATATTATTATGAGTGATGATTTGAGCATAGGTAGGTACAGTCACGAGCACTAATATGTATACACTTTGCAAATTTTGAGAACAGTTGTGGGCGTTGTGGCCCAGTGGCAACGGCCGCGACTTACGACTTTGTAGGTAGTAGGTTCGAACCCAGACAGGCGCTTTACTTTGTGTAAATTATTTCATCATCACTGCTCTTAAAACTGTGAAGTAAAACATAGTGAGGAAACCAGCATGTTCTAGAACGAAAATTTCTAAGACATATGCCATCTACCAACCCGCACTAGGCCCGCGTGGTGGATTACGGCCCACTTCCTCCCAATGACATGAGGCATGTGATCCAGCAGTGTGGACTTTGTAGGCTATGCTAGCAACTTTTAAAATTGATTTTCTCCTTCTACGTAGATTTTAATTTCTACTGTATTAATGTTGATCAATACGAAAAATAGTATTTGTTGAACCTATTATGCAATTTATAAGTCTTATATCAAAGTTGCAATCGTTATTTCACGGATAAACTTTTTGTAATTTTGCAAAATGTTTACTTATTAATGCTCGTGACTGCACCTACATATTTCACTGAAGGATTCTACTTGTTCCCTTAGGCCCTTTGTACACACGTTTTTCTTGCCGTGAAAAACTACGGTTTATTCGCCGTGCGTAGGCACGGGCGTCAGTGTGTAATCACAATGATCACTATAAGCTTGTACACGGACACGTTTTTTCTCCGACGCGGTTTATGTAAGTATAAGGCGTGTGTAGGCACGGTTCGTCAGACTTGTATCATGTGTGGATCACTTTGAAAGCTTGTTCAAGGACACACGTTTTTTTTGTACGGCGCGGTTTATACGCCATGTGTAGGAGGCACTGTTCGTCAGTGTTGTATAGATCACTATGGAAGCTTGATGAAGGACACGTGTTTTTTACAGCACGGTTTATAGGTACGCCGTACCCTCAGACCAACTAAAAAACCACAGAGCGCTACGCACGATACAGTGAAGTATGCCAAAACTACACCTCCGCTCTGTGCATACACGCTCACACGCACACATTTACAACCATTTACAATCAAACTACACATCACTAAGTGCACATGTACATGCTTACGAAACCGGCTTCACTTTACTGTTGGCAGCCCTCTGTCTTGATTTTTTATTTGGTCTGAGGCCGTACCATATACAGGATGAAATTGAAAACATGCGACAAATCGAAATGGGTGATTCTACTCATCATTATGAACAACTTTTACTATGGGACCAAACCTGAAATCGCGAAAAAAAAATCTGCTGTTTCCTACATTTATGTTCGCATAACTCGTCAAAATGTAGGGAACAGCTGTTTTTTTTTCGCGGATTCAGGTTTGGTCCCATAGTAAAAGTTGTTCATAATGATAAGTACAATCTCCCATTTAGATTTGTCGCATGTATTCAATTTCATCCTGTAGAAACACAGGGCCTTATCATTGCTTGTGTATGAAAATTTCAGAATAGAAATATATTTTACTCCGTCAAGTTAGCATAGCGAATCGCCGTTTCCCATTAATTCTTATCTTAACGTTCCTTTGTCTTACCTAAGTAGATACATAACAGTATCACTAAGGGTATAGACATATCGACTCTAGGCAATTAGATTTACACGAGTAGGTTAGTTACTAGTCCAAACCACAGGTAAAACAAGAACTTTATTGAACATGGAAGTTCTAAAGCTAAGGCTAAACTTATAAATAACAAATTCTGGAATATCGCATCAAAGATTCTCGTTTCGAACAAATATTTGGCTTACAGAAAGTAGTTAGCTAGCATTTAGTTAATTAGCTAGAGGTACGAGGAACAGGGGGTGTAAAATTCACTCTTCCTCCGACCAGACGGATGATGTGTCTGTTGGGCTACTATAATATATTATGCTAGTTGAGCGGTAAACTCTGCTTGCGCGATGCAGGATTTTGCGTGACGTCAATGTGCTGCGTAGTTCGCATGTGGCAATGTAGATGCCGCCACACTAGCATAGCATTAATTCTATTATGGCACTGGAGAGATATACCTGTGCAGGTGTCTGCGAAGGTAGACGTAACGCTGGAACATTATGATATGTGCCACATCTGCTCAGGAGGACTCTGAGGGACCGTAGTAGCAGCAATGGCTTACATTAGGTAAGCCATTGCATAGCCAACACAAAATGGTAAACGTACAAAATTAAAGCATAAATTATAATGAGCTTAATTAAGTAATACCTTACCTTTCTTGGTATCGTGTCTGTTATGATTTAAATCGGCGTCTATTCTGTGAAATTATCAGGATTACACTATTGACAGCTCACTTTCTCTATGGTTTCACGGTGAGATCTTTACAGAATAGCACTAATGAAAATATAGTCACAAATACGATACAGAAGTAGTAGTACCTAAGTAGACCACATTTTCGAGAAGAAAACAAACAAATCTTATTCCCAGTAATTGTTATAAGTTTTAAGTTCCAAACTAAGAATACGACGTTTTACTCAATAAGTGTTTTTACACTTATAATATCATTGATTTTACTATAGTAAGCCAGACGCCAGAGAGACTCAAGACATGCCAAGTTCAAGATATACAGACCCATTCATTATTCACATGACTCAAGCAACAAACGTTTATTCATTACAATCTTCATTGATTCGATTACGACGCTCATCAAAACTACAGAGTTTTTGATAGTTTGATTTCAAGCATCCTCGTTCCATGTTCCATTGAACTTCGTAAAAAGCGACCACAGAATAACAAAGAGGTACTTACTTCAAAATAATTGGTATAAGCTCTCCCCAGTCTCCTAGCCAATTATTTAAAAAAAAACTTAAGAAATGAGTCTATAATAATAATAACCAGCTTCTGCCCGCGACTTGTCTGCGAAATTTCTTGTTCCCCCAAACCATCTCGTCGCGTCGCATCGCA
This sequence comes from Gortyna flavago, assembly GCA_963669345.1. Lineage (NCBI taxonomy): Eukaryota > Metazoa > Arthropoda > Insecta > Lepidoptera > Noctuidae > Gortyna > Gortyna flavago. The sequence goes on from OY770139.1 coordinate 5,592,221, forward strand.
TCGCCTGCGCGCTATTACTTCGTTTTAGCTTAATGTTCTGTCTGACTATTTTTCTTTTTGCTCGGTTCCTTTGGGTACTAGCGTGATGTTAGGAATTGGGCTATCAAATGCATCAATATTTTTTTTTATCCGACAGGTAGTTCCAGAGTTTAGCGCGTTCAAACAAACAAACAATCTTTTCAGCTTTATTATTAGTAGAATAGAATAGACTGATGTGTTCTACACTTTAATTGAAACAAAAATTCAAATAATATGATCTCATTAGTAATATAATTTTATTTAAAATTATTTTCTTTGTCGATCTCGGTAGTAACAATTGGAGGGTTTTCATTTTTATTTTATTGTATGGTAATTTTGAATGAAGTAAATATCAATATAAATAAATATTTTAAACTTACAATGTATACTTAAGACCTTGTATGAACCATATTTTATGCAAAAATAGATATTCTATCCTATTCTCGTGATAAGTAGTAAAAATGCGATCCACTTTCTAAGGTTGACTGGAAGAAAATGCTTCAGGCATCAAGTCCGCCTTTGTACAGTATTTTTTTCTTGAATAAAAGTCTGGCTAGCTCGTAAGTCTGTACCCCATTTCCTTGACACACTTTCCATCAAAATCTGTAGGATTTTCAAGGAAATTCATAACACATTGCTTCATAGGTTTAAAAAGTTCATCTTCTCGACAACGTATATAACGCAATGAATATTGTTGAATTGTCAAAATGGCATTGTGAGTGTGTCAATTACCCCCTGGGCCCTAATTCATTATGACCACTTAACGATTCCTTACTCGAAACTATGTCTATGTTCTATGTTTATAGGTTTGGTTTCCGCACGTAGTCCTTCAATGGACCATTGTGCGTGATAATCTCGGGGCCTAAAAAGGCCACTTTGGCAGAATCATAAAAAAAAATATACCACGCAATTCATCTGTTTGACAGTTTCACACCTATATATCCCTGAAGGGTTAGGCCTCTGCCTAACCCTACCCTAGGTACACCTCTGTGTACCTATAGCATTTCTGCACCAATCTCCATATCGACGGTAAAAAGGAAGTAGCGACATTTTGGTCAAAAATGAGTTATATATGCAATCCTACGTAAAAAATTTCCGCTCTTTCGAATGCGCTTACTCCGATGGCTCTACGATGACCTTTTTGGCGTTTATGCCCTAGCAAAAAAATTCATAAATGACAAAATACGTCAGTTTTTCAAAAATTTAAAGCTTTGAACGGCTCTCCGGAACATTTCATTTTTTGTCGCTTATAGGTACCCTATTTCCTCTTAACCGTTGATATAAAACTGTCAAACAGATGAATTGCGTGATATGAATTGTTTTATGATTCTGCCAAAGTGGCCTTTTTAGGCCCCCTCGAAACTACGTCAATTCCTTAGCTAATCCCGCAAATCCCGCGTTCTCTTCACGCGGTTTCGTTCATTGTGTCATAGAGAATAAGGCCCCTGGTTGGCTAGTAACCGTTGTTGGTATGGTAATTTCCCCTTTGACCATTCACTGGCTATAATAATAAATCATTCGCAGTCTTATTCATGTTGACAGCCGTGTAGTACTGGGTAAAAAGAATATCCATCAAGCCATCAACTCACACGCATTGCCCGCCCTGCCACGGCTGCCACTTGTTAATGCCATAAACGTTTTCAATAAAAGTGAGATGACGTCGCATAATCGAATCAATGTACAGTCGGTGTAGCGATATATGTATACAGCTAACCAAGTAAATTGTTAGGTGTATTTTTAAATTTATAAATAGGTACTTACATTTGTAGTTTTCTTATGTAGAATTGTTATGTATCTTTACTAAGGTAGGACTTTATTTAATTTGTATGTATCTTCTTACCATGGACACAGAGATACCAACAATATTTCTATTTATATTTTTCTTGTATGTAATCTGTGGAAACTGTTTCTGGATTTTGTTGAACTAATTGTATATTGTTATTGCATCTCTTTGTTTCCAAAATAAAATAAATATAAATTTTTGACCACCTAAGTACTTACCATTATTACCTGCGCTATAATTGCGTAACACACTATTAATCTCAATTTGAATAATTTTGAAGGATTTTACTAATCCATTGCATCAAATGTCCCAATAAATTTTCTGCTCAACAACGTAAATAACGTAATGAATGTTGTTGAACTGTCAAAATTTAAGCCATTGCTACTGATAGTGTGTTACGCAATTCACTGATCAAATCAACGTTTAAGATTTGATTGTACTTTACTTTGTACACCGACCGTACTATTGATAAGGCGGTGCAAGCGCACCGTCATCGTCACTACGTAATATGCCGTGAACAGCAGAACAGTGAACTACTCATGTTATATTTATGTCAATATTATTGTTACAGACTGAAATATGACGATTCAAAGCATGACGGTGTCAGACGCGAGGGAGACTACCAAGAAACACTGCTATAGTGGGTATGTATGACTTTGTTAAGGCGACTACATGACCTAAAGCGCGGTCACTATCGGACTGCATTGAAAAGAAAGAGATGCGCGATGACACAACGCTGGTAATTTATTGCAAAATATGAAACAATCATCTATTGTTGATTTATCAAACACCAAACAAATAAAAACCGTATACTAAAATTCGGGGAATTAAAATGTCTTTTATATGGTGAAAGTTTTATGAAAATACACCCGATAGTGTTTGCGTGATTATCGTTTTTATGTCCGCGGTAGACATTACTTTACAAATTAATTACACTATGTTAAAAAAATATAATTGCAAATATTCACATATCAAATTACGGAGCAAATTGTCTAGTATAACATTTATTTTTTTCAAAGAAATCAGTCCGGTCGATTAGACGTGATGTTGAATTTAAAATCATTAGAAGTCGTATATTTCATAGGACACACTTAGAGTGCACTACATCCGATCCGAATCCGAGAAATGCCGGGTCCGAAGTGACCTTAGTCCTTTGTATGAGGGGTTGCGCACTAGATCCGAACTCTATTCGTCCGAATATATAACATTCGCAATACGGATTGAAGTCGGATATTTAATTCGGATTCAGATCGGATGTACGAATAGTGCAGAACAGAAGGCAGAACCGCTCTTAGGGAGATGTAATGATGCTCACAGATTAAGCAAAGTGGCAATCGGCGACTAAGTTAACATTTCACCCGGACGAAGTCGCAGGTAGAAACTAGTGCTTTAGATAAAATGTAAGTAGGTGCCACAGGTACCTACTGTCTGACTTTTAATGAAATGGAAGTAGGTACCACACTTACATTTCATTAAAAGCCAGACGGTGTCTTTTTGGATCCAATTTTTATCCAGTAGGTACTCTACTATCTTATAAAATTGAATTATCGAAAGTCTAAATACTCGGACGTTCATAATATCGAATGGATAATATGCTAAGCTCGTTACTTAAATAATGCAAATGTAAATCAGCTCTTACCAATAAAAGCATTGAAAAAAATGTGGTGTTTCTATTTCGTGTATCTTGAGTATGTAGAATAGGGATTTAACATTTTGGTGTACCTATGTATTTTGACTCTTTGGTCTGGTATCGTGTAAAAGGAATAAACGATTCAATTAATTTTTCTCGATCCAAAAAAATTGCAAAGTTATATCATTTTTTTTTACTTTTTTTGACATCACGGCGTATAAGAGTTATTCAATGGAATTTACTTCAAAACATAGAGAATTATCATACCAAAGTTTACTCAAAGTAGTTTTAAATTTAATTCATTTATTTTGTTAAAAAAGGAGTAAATTCATTTTGGTACATACGTCGTTTTATTCCGAGCCCACGCACATTTTAGCCATCTCTCTTCTTTTGCGTTCAAGAGTAGGTAATTATAAACCGGTAGGAGAAAGAAACTGAATTTCAAGAGATTTGGTTTACATCTGTAGATTTTTAGGGGAATTACAAGAAAAAAGAGGCCGACATAATTATTATAGTCTACCTACTCGTATTGGTGACGTTCTTCAGAAAGAATAGGTGCGTCATAGAATTGGTTGTACTAGATTCGCGTCGCGCTGTTCCGTGCCTCGGAAAGCACGTTAAGCCGTTGGTCCCGGCTGTCATTCGTGGATCTTTGACAGTCGTTACGGGTCGTCAGAAGCCAGAAAGTCTGACCACCAGTCTTACCAAGGGGTTTCGTTTTACCCAGTGGGTTGTGGAGGTCAGATAGGCAGTCGCTCCATGTAAAATACTGGTACTCAGCTGAATCCAGTTAGACTGGATTTGTTTGATGACTTGATTTATGTGGTTGGCAACAAAAATAATTAGTTAGAGGCTGCAGACCGCATAAATTGTCTTCTGATTGAGGAAAAATATATCATAAACTAAATAAGTGCTTCGGTGCAAATAAGGCAGGCAGAAGATATTCTTTTTGTTCTGCTCTGAAACTTGCATTGAATAACATCAATATTATTTTAATTAATTGTTTAATTACGGCGTTCATTGTTCCGAGTCGTCTGCAGCAAAAAATGGTTCCTCCTTATGAGAAGATTATTTTAAAATTAATGATGATGATGATGTTTTGTTTTATTAATTAATTATTTTATATCGTTTGTTTGTTTGTTTTCAACATTATATAATATAACCATATCATAATATAACCCAACAACCCATCATCCACCATCTGTTTGTTTGATGATAATGTGTGATTTTATTTGTATAAATGATCCTGTTCATTTCAATATGTAAAAAAAAAACTTTATTGTAAATAATTAGCATACTATTTCCATTATGGCGGAATGTGTCCAGCATTCGTAACATCCTTTCATCATCATCTGCCTAGCCTTTTCCCAACTATGTTGGGGTCGGCTTCCAGTCTAACCGGAAGTAGCTGAATAGATAGCAGTATTTTACATGGAGCGACTGCCGAACATCCTTTCTATTTCCCTAATTATATGCAAACAAATCTTTGTTTGCATAAAATTAGGGTGTCTGTGTGTGGTGTGTGTGTGCCTCTGCCTAACCCTTCAGGGATATAGAATAGGTGTGAAACTGTCAAACAGATGAATTGCTTGATTTGAATTGCTTAATGATTCTGCCAAAGTGGCCTTTTTAGGCCCCCAGATTCATAAAAAATACGTGAACTGCCCCTTTGATTTTGCATCACTGTCAAAATTACAGATTTACAGAGATCTGTGAACTCGTGACAATAAGGTTGCTGTTGGGTTTCTGCAACTGTCAAGTCTGTTAAAATCACAGTACCTACCTAATAAGGTTGCTGTTGGATTTCAGCAGTCAGAGGTAAAATAACTATGAAACGACTGTCTTTTAGGACCATCCGTGACGAAAGTACTTAACGTCAACCTTTCATGGAGTCGCAATGAATCAAACATAATCAAATAAGTACAATTGAATCTTATAAATCTCAAACTTATGAATCATCCATCTGAATAAAAACTTAATATTTTTTGTCGCGATCAAAGGTCATTCAATACAAGATATTTATTATACCTACTGCACGCAGTCAAGATCATACAATACAACCATTGTAACTTGACTCTTTATAACGGCGCTGCTCGCTACAACAGTTTGCATTGCAACATTAAAGTCAAAATATATGGTAACTTGCTTATATGACGTCTTTACACAATGGTTTATAGTGGAAGGGAATGGTCATACTTACATTTTTGTTTTGTCGATAACTTCCCCCGAAAAGTAATCCCAAACTTAGATCGAACTCGATAAATATTTAGGTATACACGGCTGCACATCAAGCTATACTTAATCAGTATAAGCTGACTTCTGATTGTACAAAAAACTTATACAATGCGAGATCAGCTAAAACTGGAAATGTATAGCTTGATGTGTAGCCGTGTATACCTACGTAGGCACACGTAGGCCTTATTATTTATACTGGGCAGACATCCTATGGGTACCAGGAAAGTACCAGGAGACCTAAAAACGAAAACCAGGCTCACTGGGTCGTAAAATGAATTACTACAATATTATAATTCAGACTTCTTGTACGTACTATTTCGGCGATTACCGATCGTTAACTCAGCGACCTCTAAAGTAAAAGACAAGAAACCGTATTACCGTATCGCACTGAGAAAAAACGAATGATTCAGTCACCTGCGCACAGATGGTACTACTGTCGCAGAAGTTAGATTGAAGTTATCAATAAGTATGATCTTCAGTATTTTAGAAAATTTTCTTTACAGAAATTCCGCCATGGCCAATAGGAGACTGTCTAATAATAGCGGCAAATAGCCGGAAAATAAAATTATTCTCACATCTGGGCACACAGATTCCTACAAGAAGTCTAAGTAGATGCAAGCAAATCATTGCACACTATGGAAGACCTCCTAAACTTACACCAAAAAGAATACAGCCATTTAGCCACTTAAAAATCTTAGCAGCACCTATTGAGGGACCCTTTATACTTAGAAATTACGAAAATACCTATTGTTTTTGCCCAACTTATCTATCAACAGACTATAAAACCCCTAAACTTTTGTCATAGATATTTCCAGGAATCATTGTCCGTGTCATTTTCCGTGACAGTTTTCCTCTTTAAACTTTCGTTATTAGCTACTATCCTGTGACCCGTCCGTAAACGACTGCTTCATTACAAATACATATATTATTAAATTAGGTAGGCACGGCGACATATTATCAAGCTATACATTTCCAGTATAAGCTTACTTATCATAGTACGAAAAGCCTTTAAAATGCGAGGCCAGATAAAACTGGTATGTACAGAGGCCAGCACATCAACCTACCCCAATCTGTCAAATTTTCCCAATTGAATAAGAACCTTATTTGTTTGTGGTAAAGTTGAAAATCTATCAAAGAAATTTGACAGATTGGGGTAACTTGATGTGCTGGCCTCTGTACCTATTCCTTTAGAATATAAATAAGGTTCTTGAATGAAAACTGAAAAATTACTTAAAATATACAACTGTTGTTCATTACCTATTGTTCATTCTAGCCATTCTTAAACAAATGCTTTCAGTGTTGATTTCAACACAACACATTCATTTCTTTTCTTTACAATTTAGTACAAAGGCAATTTAATATTTATATTATTTTCTTCTTCTTGTCTTCTTCTAACTTCATTATTGAGAGGTACCTACTTTAGTTTATTTATATTAGAACAAATTAAAAAATATATATCTAGTGTGGCGATTGTTTTACATTTTCGCAGTTACAAAAATCAAAAATATCAACCTAATATTTCAGACATTATTGATGTAGGTAAGGCAGGACGATGCGCGACATTAGGTATGATTATTACAAACCTACAAAAACAACCTACATAAATGTAATAAATCAATACTTACATACCTAAGTAGACAAGGAAAATTTCAAAGAATATCCTTAAGTACAGTGACTAGACCAATAATTAATACATTGACTCTCATAATGCTCAATCATCACCATATTATACCTGACCTGCGCAATGACGAGCCTACTTTGTATATTTAGAATCTATGTGATTGATTAATATCGTCTTGCGAATGTTGCTGAACTGTCAAAATTAAACCCATACTACTGATAGTGAGATACGCAATTACCCCGCTGTTTACTGTTTTTATTACCCGGGTGCGCGACAGCAAAGAAAATTATGTTTTTATGAAATGTATACAGGATGAAATTGAACAGGTGCGCCAAATTAAACTATGTAATTCAACGTGTTTTAAAGTAAATTTAGAGGATGCACATACCTAATTACCTACGTAAGCGTAGGAAGGCGAGCGATTTGTCAACGATAAAAATGAGGTAAATACCGCAAGTTTAACTCGTTGCCAACTTGCTTTTGTTGCGAACTAAGTATGCGATGCGTGCATTGCATAACGGGCGCGCGATAAAATTGATACTAAAATTTTGAAAAAAAAAAAAAAGTTGTTACTAATACGACGATATTCATGTCTACTTGAAGGCAATAACTTAGTTTGCACTAAGTATCTAAGACGATAATTAAACGATTTTTTTTTCAAGAATTTATATTCCGGAAATGACAATTTATAATGATTAGGTATCTAACAGTTAAGAACGAGTATTTACTGCATATCTAGGCGTAAGTTTTCAATTTCATCCTGTACAGGTACCTACTTAAGTACCTAACTCATTTTACCAGAATACTGCATTAGAGTTAAGAGGGGATGGGATGGGATCCTAAAACTTACGAGGTGTTTTATAGTAGACTAGCCACGACCTCATTTGTATGTACGAGTATTCACCTTTTTTTCAATACTTGCAACTATCCGGGTTGAAAAGTAGCCTATGCCTATGTCCTTCTCCAGGTATAAAGATACATGTTTGTCAAACAACGATCGATTAATTCAGTGGTTTAGGCGTGAAAACGTAACACACAGACAGAGTTACTTTCGCATTTATAATAGGTACCTATTAGTATAGAATAGATGATGAAAAAACCATCCCGATACTTGGAATTGTGTCTCGTTAATTGGATCGCGTAGGTACCTACCTATTGCGCTGGAAGCAACTCCAACTACGTCAGAAAGTAGGAGGCAATTCTGACTCACGATAATTCAAGAGGATGACTATTAATAAAGTCAGATTTCACGAAAACTTCATTGATAGTGAACATAACTAACGTTTGAAAATATTGCGACATATTAAAGTATCAATAATTCAAAGATAAGATATAAAAAAACGTTATGTTATCCTTCTGCAAAATGTAAAAGGGAAAACAACGCTTTGCGGGTTTTCTTTTAAAGAATCTGAAAAGTAAACATAAAAAAATCCAAATTAGCCTGTATGACGTACAACAACGTGACGTGACGTGTAGCAAAAGGGATAAGTATGCAGAATCGTCGGATATAGTTGAAGTTTAGTAAGAAACCGATGGATGTTCTCGAATAAAATATAATTTTAATAATAGAAAATAAACAGCTCCTATAGCAAATTAAATTTCAGTCGTTAACATGCATCGGTTTCTTACTATACTTCAACTATATATTTTCCAGTAACTGGGTTGCGGAGGTCAGATAAAATACTGCATAATTATGCTACTGCTGGTATTCAGCTGCATCTGGTTAAACTCGAAGTCGATTCCAACATAGTTGTGAAATGGCTAAACAGATGATGTCTTTATTTACCGTAGAAGTTCTAAGCTAGGTATATTAACGTCGCTAGGTTAACCCGGTCAAAGTAGCAAAACAAAATAAGACCCAATAAACAACTGTAAAACCATAGACAATAGACAAAAACTAGGCTACACATTGTTCGACTGCCACCCTAATTACTCTTTGTAAATAATAATGAAACTGTCAATTTTACGGTCTATTTTAAATAGAAAATGTACAATTTTATGGGAAAATGCAGGTCAGAAGTTTTACTAATGTTGCTTTGGATTCTCGTTTATAGTCATCAAACATTATACCCACATAATTGTAAACGGAACCTTTTTTACCTACAAGGTGGCTGTTTCGATGCAGCATGATATCAATTTCAGAAATCGATAAAAGCCTATTTCATTTCCGTCTTTCGCCGGTGGAATCATAAATAAAATATATCGAGACCCTACCTCTTGGTATCAACTAAGAATCTTAAAGACAGCAAGTCTACAAGGAAAATATTGCAGATAATCTAATATAGATATAACATATTATAAGCAACTATAAATTAGACGCGGAGGTGCCTATTCTAAGAATAGTGACTTCCAAGGAAACCCGAGGCAAATCTTGGGGCCTTGACACGCAATAAAAACAGCAGTACCAATATTGACCGTCCTTAAAATTTAATCTACTAAAATTATTTTTCTTTCTTTCTCTCTTTCTTTATTTCTACTCCTCTGTAAATGTTTTTTTTTTAATTCAACCTGTATTGTCCCAGTGATGGGCAAAGGTCTCCCCTATGGCTTTCCATTGTTCCTTATGTATTGCCTTCTCCGACCAACCTCCCTTAAATGCCATGCGCCAGCGCTTCCTTGGCCTCTCTGGGCCCGTCTTTTTGCACCAACTGCGTGGCGACTCTGGCCCATTTGTCCCGATGCATCCTATACAGGATGGCACGTACAGACGCCAGCACATCAAGCTACTACAATCTGTCAAATTTCTTTGAATAGATTTTCAACTTTATCGCTAGAGTTTAAGGTTCAAAGTTGATTAGGAAAATTTGACAGTTTCGGGTGTCTAATGTGCTGGCGTTTGTACATCGATGCGCATACTGATAACATGGATGTTGGAATCCCCCGTGATGAAATTTAGAAAATAAAAATTAAATTGTTATTCCATAAATTTCGACCGCGTAGATAGGTATTGCACTTTTCTATGAAACAGCAGTTTTTTTTATAACCGACGTAATGCAAAACACTATAAATAATAAATAAAGAATGAATGTATTGACGACCTCAAAAGTCTTCTTGTCACGAGATCAATAAAATAAATCTTTTCCTGATCTAGTTTCCCATCTATGTAAAAAAACTGGATATAAAAACTAGCATTTCTTTCAGAGCAAGTCTTTTTTTATTTTATTTTTTAACTCTACTAGATTTTCCCGCGACTTCGCCCATGGCACTCGGCAATTCTGTAGCTGAAAGTAGCTTCCCATTAGTGAAAGAATTTTTGGAATCGGATCAATAGTTCCGAAGATTACCTCCTACAAGTCCTACTTACATACAAACTCAAGAGTTTTACCTGTATTATCTATAGTATAGATAATACGGGTTATTACGCTTTCAAAAGTAAGTGCATAGGTACATTTGTCACAATAGGTAAGTTTGATGTCCTTGAGATACGGAATGCATAGATAAACAGTAAATAAAGCACTTTAGTAGCGGTGACGGGGGCATTTCCGCAGTGGACAACTAGTTTCACGTGATTTTATGAAGATTTTTTGCGTAGACGCGTGACCCGACTGCCTCACAACACAGATAGAAGATAGAAGGCTATGTTTTGTAGGGAAACTACCCTCTTTTGAAAAAAAAAAGAATTTTCAATATAGTTTTTTTTTTTTGTTTGTTAATGTTTAATTCACTGTCTTTCTTTCGTGAGCCATAGAATAACTCATCCCTTTTGATAGATTAGTCTGTCTGCAAGATTAGTTAGTAAGTTAGTAGCAATGGGTTTAATTTTGTCAGTTTAACAACATTCATTGCATTATTTACGTTGTTAAGCGGACACATTTTTCGAACATAGGTATGAAGCAATGGATTAGTAATATCGTGTGTTACGTAATTAGGGTGTCCTATTCTAGGGCAAAACTCGTTAGGTTTCCCCTGCCATGGATCCACCGATCAGGGCTTACACAACAATCTACAAAGCAAGTCTCATGTGCCGACAGTACTATTGAACTTTTGCGTGTGCACAAAATCGGTATTCCGGTAGCTGTTCTCAATTCAATCCCCTTCAAATGTCTAACTAAGCTCAATCAATTTCGATTACCAAACTGTCCTCATTATTTTTTGTTCATGCACAACACTAGTTTTATTTAATCGATTCTTTGCGATTCAAATGACCTGAATGACGCAATTTAAGAATTGCAAGTAATCGCTTCCTAGCTATGTGCACGAAATGACAGTAATTACTATTATGATCAATGAATCGAGACACATTACTATTGAGTTATGTATGTCTATGTTGATTCAACATCTGTTTCAGAGTCACTGAAAAGCGATATTTATAAATAATTTTCATACTTGCCACGAGCGGCTCTAATTAACACTTTTATGCGTTCATAAAACCTTTCAAATTATAGTTTGAGAAAACAATTGAATCGAGGCCATTTGAACAAAAATGTATAAGTCATGGGACTTTACCAACTACCAAGGCTGTACAATGACGAGTTAAGAAAGAGAATAATACTGTACGAAAAAAAATATTGTTCCATACATTTTAACCGCGTAGGTACCTATCCTATTTTATGAAACAGCAGATTTTTATTTTTGAAAACTAACAAAAAATTTCCACTTACGTCTAGAATCATATGCTGAATTCATGGTTACAGTTTGCACACTGCTTATTTTTTTTACTGTATAGAGACTTCGATAACTTCATATTCGGAGTTGATAATGTTCGAATCAACATTAGACTAATACCTACCTATATCAGCTAATTAATCAACCAACCCACCGTGCACGAAAGGTGCACACGTCCTAGTCCTCATTCATATTTATTTAGCGTCTCACACGTCCGCGTCACTTCACAATTTGGACTTCTGTCATTCACCTGTACAGTGCCACGCATCCTTCGTTGTCGGTGAATTCAAAATGTGTGACGTTACTATATCACTACCAGTGGTGGACAGGGCTCAGTTACGATAAGTCGTACCTAAAAGACTGTGTGGAAACTGCGAAAAAGTTTTCGCGAAGTGATTATGTACAGTGACTGAAAAACTCTGAAATTTAGTTTTTTTTTTTTTTTTTTGAGTGGAACTAAGAGTTTTGAAACTTCTAGTGTGGAGGTTTTTATGGATCTCGGTTTTTAGTGAAGTGTATTTTTGTTTATTTGCTCTTTTATACATTGTACTTAATGGTAAAAAAATGCAAGCATGTAGTGATGCAATAATCCATATCTAATTAATCATTTCCGTTACGATTGTGATAAGAATTTATATAACCGTTCCTTTTGCTTTTTATTCAAAGGCAAACTATTAACTTATTAAAACTAATAATCAGCCCGTTAAGGGGGGCTACATGACCTAAAGCGTGGTCACTATCGGACTGCTTAGAAAAGACAGAGAAGCGCGATGACACAACGCTGGTAATTTATTGCAAAATATGAAGTAATTATCTATTTACAAAAAATCTATTATTTGGACTAAAAAATTAAAACACTAGTACTTTAGCATGTTGCTTGAAGAATAATCTGACAGAATGATTGTATGTATATTTAGTATGGTTTTTATTGTGAAAAGAAAGCTTTTAGAGGTATCTTCATGGTTTTTTTCTATCAAATTAGTTGTATTATGTTTTCAACACACTATCTAACTAGCATATATCCTGAAGAATATATCATATATTTTTCTGATTTTGTTTACTGTAGTCGATCACTTTTAGGCATTATAAAACTTGCGTTTTTTTGCGTTTAGGTCCTGTAGTCCCTTTATACGTTTATAAAACATAGATATGATTAATGGTTATGTTGCCGTAATCATTACGCTTAACAGATGAGTTTAAAATGTATTATAAAACAAGAGAACGCTACTGTACTGCCCATGCTATTTGATTGTCATAGAACTCACAAACTATTAAAATTAAAAATATGATAACCTAACCTAATCATAACTACTAACAAATTAAAATATGACGTCGAAAAATTCCTCCACATCACTGTAGACTACATTACCAAATGAAGCCGGCATTGCCACGTTGTATGCAAATGCTCTCAAAACGGTAAAGGAAAACATCGTGAGGAAACCGGCATGTCCTAGAACCAAAAATTCGAAGACATGTTACATCTACGAAGCCGCACTGGGCCCGCGTGGTGATTTATGGCCCACTCCCTCTCACAGAGAGGAGGCCTGTCTACCAGCAGTGGTAACCTTATAGGCTAACAATGGCAATGCTAAGCTTCTGGCCAAAGTAAAAGCCAACCCTTGGGTCACGGGAAGTGTCAACCAGCCGTTTGGAGATTTCGTTAAACAAACCATAAGACATTAAGACCCGTAGCTTGAGGGTTTTAATCCCAAACCGCTCGAAAATCGGAATCTATGTTCAGAGTTCCAGAGGGTTATTCCGTATTCTTTACCAGTAATAAAATGATCCACTTTGCCAAAGCACTGAACGTGCGGATTTTAATCGACTTCTTCCTTCAACAATTTAACATGACAGGATGATATGGGGAGAACTATTGTTAGTCTGGACCTCACAACAATTCACTTTATACTGTCATTAAGTACGTACCTATATCTATAGGATCTGTGCTGAAATACGAGCAGTTATGTAGCTATAAAAATAATTATATACCTAAAGCATTAGGAATCTGTATGTTTTTAATTAGAAGAGCTATCTTATCTCTATTCACGTTTGGCCAAAAACAATTCCATAGCTTCCGCCTTATTTATACAAACAATTAGGTATATTATTATCAGAAATTCAACAAGATACGGCCAGATATCCCCAAGTAAACAATGTTTGGGGGGCAACCGCTCCGGTGCGTTATATCTGAGGGGCAATTCTGGTAATTTTAAGAACGTTCACAGTCTGATCTCAGTCTCAATCTGTCAAAAATACCACAAATTTCAGTACATTTTGACAAGTTTTTGACATTTGTTTGTCGCTGAGATGAGACTGCGACTAGATTTTGAACGTTTAAAATTACGAGAATTGGCCTACTGAAATCTCGGAGCTTCTCTGGCTGTCATTTTGACAGTTCAACAACATTTGATTAGCACGTATCCTTCAAAATGTTTCAGATTGGGATTGATAGTGTGTTACACAATTTAAGTGCAGGTTCACAGATTAACACAAGTTGAGACTACATGAGTAGATACATTAAAATATTACCTACAGCTAGGTTACAAATTACTATTTGCCAGTGAGCCCCAAACTAGACATTAGTCTGTAACTTTAGTTTGTAAGTGTGCATGTAGGTACATTGTACATCATTAGACAAATATGTCCCTCCTTACCCATGTGTGTAAGCTTGCCAGGAAATCGTCACTGTCAGTTTCCAAGCTGCTAATGAACCATCCTTGTCCAGTGAACGAAAATAAACATTTCGTTCACTGTCCTTGTCCAACGAGTGCGAACGCGAAAAATGTATGCATAGAATTTGAATAGAAATCAATGTCTATGTTAACAGCTAAATTGCCCACATACTTCATACTTGTAACAACGTAAAAATGCGTAACTTACAATAACCATGGTAACAAATATATTGTAGTTATGGGCTATTTATTTATTACGTAGACCATTTGACCCGGGGCAAGGGGGTCTAAACAAGTAATTTTTTCTTACATGGGGGTGGGTGGGGTCTAGATTATTCATATGTAAGATCACAAAAGTAAGCAAAAATTATAAAAGTTTAAACAAATCATTATACTTTTTCTTTGCAATTTTGGTAGATACTGATCTTACGTAAGATTCAAAGGGGGGGAGGGGTTCATTCAAGTCTTATTTTTTGAGGAGGGGGGGTAAGAAATAAGCTAAAATTGTCTTTCGTAATAAATAAACAACCCCTATCTATTGCTAATTTATTGTAAAAAAAATATATTAGTTCATCTAGCAACCCGTGAGTAGGTAAGGCTCTTCCTAAATGGAAAATCTCAAAAAACTAAACTGATTAAGTACTAATATACCCACAGAACAGATATTAATCTGTTCTGTGAATAATACCTAATGACTAATCTATGCGAAAGTAACTCTCTCCGTCTGTTACCTTTTCACGCGACGGCTGAACAGATTTGGATGACATTTGGCACAAGAACAGACCATGCATGATCTAGTTTAGGACATACGATACGTTTTAACCCCCGAGTACCTCTTCCCGTGGGATAATTTCCGACCTCCACGCAGGAGAAGCCGTGGGTCAGACTTAGGGTTGTCAACCCTACTTTATAATATAGAATCCTGAATACTATATTTCTAAGATAAAAATATAGTAGGCGAAACTACTAAAAAACCTGATAAAAAGAATCAAAGTAGCAAAAAATGTGCATTAAAAAAACTAAATTTTTCTTAAATCTCTCAACTACAATTAATTTTTTTAGTTTTTCGCCATCTACTATATTTTTAGAGGCAAAAAATATTATATTCGATATACATATAAAAAGATTGTAACCCCAGACTTTATAATTAAAAGCTATGGCTAGCTATAATTAAAAGCTAGTCAGCCTATAATTATTAGGTACTTATATGTATGTTTACACTGACAGGACTTAGGTCTTCTCTGTGAGAGGGATTAACTGATAAAAAAACAGTAACCAAACTTTCCACATGATGCTATTCAAGTCACTGTATTTTTTGTCACTTGGTGGCGACAAGATTTCTTCGAAATTGTTTGCTAAAGTCATTGTTTACTTAAAACGTATGTTTGATTTCGTTAGTAACTAAGTGCCCGGCAACTTTGTGGCGGTCCCCCACTGAAATAATATTGCTACTACGTAACTGATTTATAATTCAAGTTTAGGTAACTTGGTTTTATTTGAGTATTAGAATCGTTCCCAGACCTCGCAAAAATTACTTAAAAAATTAAAAATTCACCTACAGTTTTGACTTCGCTACGATTTTATTATTTGTATAGCTTAATAGATGAGTATCTAAGTGAGAAGGCTATAAGACATGTCTGATTAACAATGTCATGACACTTTATTATCTCCATATTAGCCAAGTAAGCTGCCAAATGATTAATTGGCTGATAAGTGTTATCATGAATCACTTCCACGTTGACAGGAATCTACGTTAAATGATGATCATGCTGCTTTACAATAGATACAAGTCACGGCTTAGTTTAGGCACCAGTCTCCCACAAATGAACATGTCCACCATCATAATATTTATTTAATCCTTTTTAAGTTTTATTTATTAAGTGTAAAGAAAAATAAACATTATTATTATTATTCGATACTGTAGTATCCTGTTGATCTCATATTTAAACTGATTATATCATTACGGTCTACTGAGTCTCAATCGCGCACTTTACTTTGTGTAAATTATTTTATCACCACTGTTCTGAAAACCGGCATGTCCTAGAACCGAAAATTCAAAGTCATTTGACTTCTAGATACCATCCCGCACTGGGCCCGCAGCCCATTCCCTCTTACCGAGAGGAGGCTTGTCTCCCAGCAGTGGAAACATTATAGGCTGAATATACTTATTGTATATCACTATACTGGCTCATCAGTTCATCACCACACCAAGCGAATCGTACAGGCACCGCTTTACTTTCAATTGTTTCCCGCCATTCGTGGTGAATGACAGTTGACATAAGTGACAGCTACAGTCCTTTCATAGTTATTTTACCACTGATAGTAGCAACCCAACAATAACAACCTTATTACAAGAAGCATAAAGACTTGAATGGAGTGGTGGTAGATACTGATATGCATGAGATAGTATTTACATAATTATCTATTAAATAGCTACACTACAGCTATTATTCCAGTTAAGGCTGATTTTTCTAACGCCAGGTAATTTTATACGAGGAATAATTTTGAATTTTTGACAGTTCTTCCATACAAAATCTGTCAGACGTCAATTTTATTCCACGAATAAAAATAATCTGTCGATTGGAAAAAAACAACATAGATTTTTAAGATGACTTAAATTGCCATTCAAACTTACAACTATCCATGTATAGATACCGGTTTTTCACCCAATGTAACATAACACAATAAGAAAATAATGTGATACAGTCTAACAAAACAAAAATATAAAATGTTTCGGCTTGTCAAATCTTGGGTCAGTGGGTTGTCTTAGGGGTTTGTCAAAACAAGACTTTCTTACAGCATTTTCTTTTGAATTTTCTTTTTATCCAGTGTAAAGTAACATTACTTACATAACCATACCATAAGCGAACATAATTCATAGTATAACTCACGATAAACATTGTGAGACTTTTATGTAACTAAACGTTTTAATGTGTTCCGAAGTCTTATTTGTGAAATTATTCACTCGAACTAAGAGTCATTTACTTATTCAGGTAGTACCTTTCTGAAACGGAACTCGTTGCATTTCAATATGTTCAGAGATACAGTTATTTATTCAGGTTAATTATGTAAATATTAATAAAGTCGTGTAAGTGAAACAACCAATAATGTGGCCAACAGTGTGTACTTGGTTAAAAAAGTTATTTTATTTATTCTTTATTATATTTATACTAGTTTTTGTCCACAGCTTCGCCTGCGTAAATGTAGGAAATTATTCCATGTGTTTTTCCCCCTTAGAGGGGTTGAAGGGTGATTCTATAAAAACGCTGAAAAACTTAATATTCTAAATTTTTTACCAAATGAATTTTCATACCCCGTACATAAGAATTGCAGGGTTTCCCAAAAAAACTTTCATACCCTATATCACCCCTTTTTGAATTCTTTTGAAGACATAAAGTAACCTATGTCCTTCCCCATGATGCCATGTATCTACTTGCCAAATTTTATTGAAATCTGTTCAGTGGTTTAGGCGTGAAAAGGTTACGTACAGACAGAGTTACTTTCGAACTTATAATATTAAAGTATTGATATAATATAATATAATTTTCCTATCTAAAAACGACGAAACTTATCTTTTTATACTACCTGACCAAGATTATGTCTGGACTTTAAAAGAGACTGTGAGTTTGTTGTGAGTTTGTTGACCTCTGAGTTTGTTTCGGCCTTTCTTCTCAGAGTAGTCAGATAGGAAACGCCGACCTCATCTAGTTTTATAAAAAATATGATTGACGTGTAAAAGTGTTTGTGCAAACCTACTTACAAAATAAAAATCATTTATCATTCATTTACAGTACACAGAAGATGGACACTAATAAATCTAGACTTCACAATGCCGTAACGTATTTCTTCCACTCCCTTTGAATTGCCCGAGCCATGATTCCTAACACTACTTGCGGGTTCATCTACCCCTATAAATCCTTACCAAAGTCTATGATTAGCCCTTTTTATCTCTTCCGGTGTTCACGCCTCCTGAAAACAGCATTTAACATGTTTGTACCCACATTCTTTGAAATGAATATTAATTGTAGATAGGGTCAAACTTTGTGCCCGAAAAAGAAGCTTACAATCTTGTCGATTTTTATGCCCACAATAATTCATATTACGTGCGGGTCTTCCTTTACCCCTATTTGTCACAAACTTTAGGAGGCTGAACAAAAACAATCCAACTTCCTGTAATGAGATCATCATCACAGTTTATCTGCGTGCCCACTTTTTGTTTTCTATAATTCACAAATAAATCAGCGAACCGAGGGGCAATTCCTCGCATTCCAATCCATGTTCTGATCTCAGTCACAATCTGTCAAAAATACATTCGATTTAAGTCTATCTTTGACAAGTTTTTGACATTGATTGTCGCTGAGGTGAGATTGAATTGAAACGTTTTTTTAACCTACGAGAATTGGCCTTCAGAATTGGGAACGCAAAGTGGCGTTTCTTCGAAAATCAAGTAGCAAGTTCAATGTCTTTGCCCTTTAAGGGAATCTTGTTAACGCTAACTTAGATATTTGGGCCAAGAACTGACAAACAAGTTATTTCTTATAATTACCGAATTTATTTCGGTCTCGTGACTCGTGATCTAAGCAGTTACGTTTCTGCAATTATGCTAAATTACTTAAATGTATTTTGACGTCAGAGAAGGCCGCACTTAAGCTCAATAATATTGATGGTTAATCAATTAAAAACGACCAGGTCTAGGCCTTAATTATGCTTGCCGCGGTTGGTCCGTCGATGGGTGACCATCATAACCTACTAAGAGCCCTCCGTGCTTCGGAATTGGTCCCGGCTGTCATTCGTCGATCTTTGACAGTCGTTACGGGTCCAGTTTTACCAAGGGGTATCGTATTATCCAGTAACTGGGTTATGAAGGTCAGATAAGCAGTCGCTCCATGTAAAATACTGGTATTCCTCTGCATGCGGTTAGACTAAAAGCCGACCCCAAATAAAATGCACGTACATACCTAGATTATGTGTGCATGTCTGCACATATGTAGGTAAACGAATTTTTTTATGATAAAACGAACTACATAAACGTCTGCAGATTTTAAAAGTAAGAGAGTGACTTTCAAAATGGGAAGGACGCTAGAAATAACTTTTGAAAGCTCTATCCCTGAGCGCATTAAATAGAAGATTGAAAATAATTTGGGAGTGAAGTGACTTCAAAATACTTAAAAACATAACCCTGCTTTGCTGTCGTGCAGTCGGTTAATAATAATCAATACTAGTATTATAAATGCGAAAGTGTGTCTGTCTGTTACCTCTTCACGCTTAAACCGCTGAACCGGAGATAGTTTGAGTCTCGGGAAAGGACATAAAAAACTTTTTATCCCGATATTCCCACGGGATCGAAACTTATGCGGGTAAAGCCGCGGGGCGCAGCTAGTAATACATATCTTGCATTTTTCAGTAGACGTTTCAAAACCTTTTCAAAAAGCGTCAATTACTTATGAAACCTAGAGAAAGGTGTTTGCTTTAATCTAGTGAAATACTGTAATGAATAGGTGCCAACTGCCAAGTTGGCAAATACTTGCGACAATTATTTCGATAACATAGTAACCTACACGTCAACAGAGGGGCAATTCTCGTAAATTTAAGAACGTTCACAGTCTGATCTCAGTCTCAATCTGTAAAAATACCTCTAATTTCCCTTCATTTTGACAAGTTTTGACATTTGTTTTTCGCGGAGATGAGACTGTGACTAGATTTCGAACGTAATAAATTACGAGAATTGGCCTTCTGATCTAATGTAATTAGTTTAATAGCAAGAATAATTCTAGACCGAAACTAAGCAATTAGTATTATTTCGTTTTATACAACATAACATCACGCCGTTGAGTAACTCACGTAATTTATAAAAGGGTTAACCAGACATGTAGATACATAAAGTACATCTACATTTTGTCAGTTGTGTTTAAATCCCATGTAAGCAAACCTATTGCCATCAATCGAACAAAATCCAGACTCCGGAAATTACTGATCGATAACCCAATAACACTTTGTCCGACCTGGGGATCTAACCCAGGACCTCATGCTCAGCAGTTGCTTAGCAGTGGCGCTTGTTACAACGAGGTCGTTTTAATTATTCAAATCGATAATTCCAAAGGCAACACTAACCCCCCATTAAAAACTGTTTAAAAACTTACCGAACCGATTTTATCAAATCATCATCGTCATGGTTAAAGAACTCGTTAAGGCAATGATTAGCAATTTCTTACAGAGTGTATGAAGTCAATTCTAGATGGATTTCTAGACAGGACAAAAAAGTAGCTTTATTTACCTACCTACCTATATAACAATCTATTAACTCAGCCTATCGCGGTCCATTGCTGCACTAAGGCTGAGATCTATAAATTATACTTACTTAGTAGTTTAAGATTTAGTCCTGTCACTGTCGCACAACTTTCAACCTAAATGTGTTCAAGATAAGCCCCGTATTCATGGTAAGCTTTTGTTGAGCAACAGTTTATCAAAATTGTTGATGAGCAACGCCAAAGTTGCTGGAAACAAAGTTTATATTATCACCTAGCAGAGCAGCGCCCCGCGGTTTCACCCGCATAAGTTTCCCGTGGGAATATAGGAAAAAACTATCCTATGTCCTTTACCCAGTAACTGGGTTGTGGAGGGTCAGATAGGCAGTCGCTCCATGTAAAATACTGGTATTCAGCTGCATCCGGTTAGACTGGTAGCCGACCACAACATAGTTGGGAAAAGGTTAGGCATCTGCCTAGATGATGATGTCCTTTTCCGGGACTCAAACTATCTCTATACAAATTTCATCTAAATCGGTTCACCGGTTTAAGCGTGAAGAGGTAACAGACAGACACACTTTCGCATTTATAATATTAGTATGGATAGGTCGTGTCCACACGCCAGTCTGCGTCTAAATTTTGCCCGCAGATATAGGGTCGTTGTGTTCTCTGTATCTAATGTGTTATGTATGCCTCACTACTGTGTGTTTATAAACTGGTTGCAAACACGTCCACACACGTCAACAATTGTTGATAAACAGATGTTGTCGCTCGCCAAGCGAGAACTTGTCAACATGCCGTGATCCGAGCCCCAAGGTACAGACTGACAGTCTAGTTTGGGGCTCACTATATTGTAACCTAGCTGTAGGTAATATTTAAGGTTACTCATGTCGTCTTAACTTGCTGTTAACTAGTGAACCTGCTTATTGTATTGCCTGGACAATAAATATTTTCTATTTCTATCAACTCGGCAACAAGCAGTTTTGCCATCACCATGTTGCCAGCAACTCAGCAACATGTTAATTAAACTTTGTTTATAAACAAATGTTTACCAGGAATAGGGGCTATAGACAAGGAAACATGTCTAAGTCAAAGCACGGGCAAATAACATTCCTTAGTCCTCTCCCAAGTTGTTCCACAACCCACAACGCCTGGTTCTCCACTTTCTGCATCCAGTCTGTCCAGGCCGTTTGGTCCATCTAGCTCCCATGTTGGTCAAATAAAACCATGCGCTTCGGGAATCATGATCGTATTATGTTACAACCAAAAGACATGTTTATAAAAAAATCCAAAAAAATCTTTCAAAAGGACGATGGAGAAAGTACTATTGACCCCGTCTCCAATTTTTTTTTTGATCCAACAGTCTTCATTTTTGTCTCATAATTTTCGTTACGGGCAACAAAATGATAAACTGATTGATAGGCAACTACATGACCTAAAACGCGGTCACTATCGGACTGCATAGAAATGAAAGAGAAGCGCGATGACACAACGCTGGTAATTTATTGCAAAATATGAAACAATCATCTATTGTTAATTTATCAAACACCAAACAAATAAAAACCGTATACTAAAATTCGGGGAATTAAATTGTCTTTTATATGGTGAAAGTTTTATGAAAATACACCCGATAGTGTTTGCGTGATTAGCGTTTTATGTCCGCGGTAGACATTACTTTACAAATTAATTACACTAAGTATGTTAAAAAATATATAATTGCAAATATTCACATATCATATTACGAAGCAATGGTCTAGTATAACATTTATTTTTTTCAAAGAAATCAGTCCGGTCGATTAGACGTGATGTTGAATTTAAAATCATTAGAAGTCGTATATCTGCGCCTTAAATATATGGAATTTCCTGAAAAAATCATCTATTTTAGGAAAATATGGATGTTTGTTTAAAACAACAAAACATCACGCCTATATTCCACGAAGGAGTAGGTAGACGTGTGTGGAACATTTATACATTTCCTTCTTTTCCCTGAAAACCCCATACTTTTGATGATCGTCGCCATAGTATAGAATTATCAGTAAAACAAGACCTTTTATATGAGATACGTCTCAGTCTGTTGACTAAGTTTTAATTTTGGGGACAGTAAGTCCCATCGCATCGTCCTGTTTGAGTGACAAATGTGCTGAGAAAACTTAACCGCGCAATGGTGCAAGTCGGAAACACGAAGCCTACAAAAATAAGGTCCCCAATACACGAACTTCTTCCTTGCAAGGTTTCTTCACTCGCGTGAAGTAGCTACAACATAGCCTTGACGATTCCTGCGAGTTTGATATAATTATATTTATTGTTTACGCTAATTCACGATTGTTTCCTTGCTGCTAATTAATTTTGGTTTCCTGCAATCAAAACAAATTAATCATCACTTATCGGGCACTCCATTCGAAGTGGATTGTAATCTATTAATTAATTGGAGTGGTCAATATCATCCATAGTGTAACTGCTGAACATGTTGCTAGGTAGGTATAAAAGATACCTTATCGAGCAGTCATCAAAGGCAGGAAGCCTACAATTAAAGTGTCAGCCGGTTATCCCTTGGTGCTATCATTTTCCTGTAGGTAAACCTTTGTCACATCAACATAACACCTAAACTAAAAGATCTCAGATGATAATGATGATATTTTAGAGCAGTGGTGGTCCAGTGCAAAAGGCCGCGACTTACGAGTTGTAGGTCGTAGGTTCGAACTGAAGCAAGCACTATACTTTGGATAAATCATTTCATCACCACTGCTCTCAAAACGGTGTAGGAAAACATCGTGAGGAAACCGGCATGTCCTAGAACCAAAAATTTAAGATATGAGACATATACCTATTGCAGTGGGCCCGCGTGGTGAATTACAGCCCACTCTTTCTCACCGAGAGGAGGCCTGCGTCCCAGCAGTGGGAAAATTGTAGGCTGATTATGATTATGAAAAGATCTAAAAAGTATACCTACACTTTAACGCGGGAAAAATTATTGTTGTTCGTTGTTCGTCATTGATTTTGAAAAGTAATTGAAGGTATTTCAATTTCCGCGCATTATTTGACAAAAGCCTTAGCCACAACTAGCCATCGATGGACTGGCCGCTGCAGTAATGTACTATTATTAGCAAAAAATCGATAATTAGCAAAAAATCTCTTGCCGTGCCCAAGGTCACTTAGAATAAAGTAGTATCTTATTGTTGTTTTGTTTTCCGTATTTTCCATGAATTACTTTGGTAATGCCATTATCGTCTCAGTGTTTTAACACTGAGACGATTTGTAATATTTTAATATTGTCATCGAATTAACACATTATAAGTACGTATTTTATGTTTAGTTAACATATTATCAATTGGAGGTATAGAGCTAAAAGCCATAAGGAATATTTTTTGTATGGGTCCTTATTAGAGGCGGAAGCTAAAAGATGGTTCATTCAGAATGGCTTAAGATAATGATGTTGACATTATTTACTATACGTGTAGAGACCCTCATCGATGAGTAACCTGAAGCTAATCTATCAATTTAAAAAAAAAAACAGAATTTCTCAACCCCCAGCAATTATGCCTAGCCTTTTCCTATGTTGGGGTCGGCTTCCACTCTAACCGGATGCAACTGAATACCAGTATTTTACATGGAGCGACTGCCTATCTGACCCCCACAACCCAGGCTTCAGACGACCCGTAACGACTGTCAAAGATCTAAGAATGACAGCCGAGACCAATGGATTAACGTGTTTCCGAGGCACGGAGGGGTCTCAGTATGTAACCACCCACCCACGGACCGACCGCGTCAAGCGGCCGTTGCTACTACTTAGGCACGAGCCCCTCAATTTCTCAACCCCTGTACTAAGAAATTACATATGAGCTCAATTTATAAGTATAGCATGAGAAATGCTGTGAACGACGAAAATCCCGTCCTAAAAGCCAAAGGCCAGTTTCCAACTATACCAAGTCTAACAGTACCATGTCTCCACCCTTCCGCGTGTTATGTACTCGTATGTAATAAATAACACGCGCGTGTCACTAGTACCTACAATTAGCCGGTAGGCATCCTGTGCCGTGCCACGGACGTTATGAATGAGCCTCTGGTTATCTCTGACACATGACAACCGGTGAGGGACATCATTTGTCACCACTTCTGTAGTTCGCTAATTTGATGCAGGCAATTTTAACACATTTCTAGGCTATTAATCAATCAAATCAATAAAGGCCTTTGCAAAAAGACTGAAAAGCATCAGTCTGTCTGTAGACATAGTTATTAATATAATTTCGAAAGTAGCAAATTGCTAATGGGCACTCGCCTATACACACAAAAGAAAACATACTTGTGAAAATTCCGAAAATGAAAATTGTTAACCAAGACTTTGAAAATAACTCGAGTTTTCTTTTATTTTATTTCACCGATTACTTACCTAATTTTAAAAAGTGCCGATTATATGGGTACTTACCTAGTAATACTAGACGACAATTTATAGTATCATCAGTCCCCCGTAAGTATTCAGGGTGTCTCGTAATTGATGGATTTGATTTTAATTTCGCAATATTTGGCCAAGTTTACCGCAACTACCTTATAAGTCTTAATCCATACTTAAGGTAGTGGGGGTAATCTTGGCCAAATATTGCCAAATTATCTGGAAATTTGATTCGTACGGTCTTACCCCAGCGCCGAACTTGCCAACATACTTTAATATGATAGCAATCACAGGCCCTTTGATTTAGGTACTGATACGATCTTTCAAAAATTCCATTATATCAGTCGTCACAGTCAACGAACCATCATAAAATATGACTGGTCACAATAAAAAAGAAAAATTATGTATCATATTAATCATCACATTAATAACAACAGACTCCATCCTGTTTTAAACAAAAGACTTATCGAATCTAATCTAGAAATGAGACAGGTACAGGAACTTTTTAATTACCTATTCAAAAAAAGTTATTCATTTATTTTATTAAATTAATGCCTAGCTTAAATTACTAATAAACGTTGTATAGCGTCTGTATAGTTACACAACGCTTTTTCTTCTTTCTAAAGTCAAATTACTGACGACTGAAAGAGAGAAATCGGTGTGTAACCATTCATCTGATACACATAATCCCCCTTACTTAATAAACGTATTATATCAGATGAATAGTTACACACCGATTTCTCTCTTTCAGTTCGTTAGAGTGAATTTAAAGTATGAAATACGCAGTAAGAAAATAATATCAGCCTTTTATTGTCCCACTGCAGGGTCTTTTCATATTTCTTAAAATTCAAAATTTGAGTCTTTGTACCTGTCCTTCGGGCACATAATATCCGTAGCTTCGAAACCGATTGCGGCGATTGGTATGGGCGCAGGTCAAGTTTGACACTTGAAGAAGGATCTATAGTGTTTTACTCATATGCCAAACGTGATCGTATCAGCGCTGAAAGTTGTACAGGCGAAAAATTATCGGTGAAGAACACTCAAGTAAGAGTGTCGATAGGATCTTGATACACATTTACTTATCAAAAGGCTTTATCAGAAGCGAGGTGATAATGGAAATAACCCCCTGTTTAATCGCTAAATTAAACAAAAAACAATCAATAGTTTCCGACCTGATGAAAACAAAACTGAAACCGAAAGGTTTCTGTGTTGAATTCGTTCGAAACCGCGGAGTAATTGCTTAAGTAACACACATGGCTTTCATTTTGACAGTTATTTTGACAGTTCAACAACATTCATTGCGTTATTGACGTTGTTAAGCAGAATTTTTAATCCGAACATATGAAGCAATGCATTAGCAATATTCTTCAAAATGATTCTGATTGTGATTGCTGCTGGGAAGTTTGTTGCGCCACTTGTTCTCCCCAGCGAAAGCACTAGGAAGTGGTGAAGGGCGGGCGTTTTGGGGGACTGTCTTTTGTAATTTTGACGTTCGAAAAGTGCTGATTCTCAGCCTAGTTTGAATAAATGACTTTTGATTTTGATAGTGTGTTACGCAATTAGTGTGCAGATCCTAAATCTGAAACTTCTGTTAATCTTATCAAGCTGTGTGTGTACCTTTAAGTTTAAAAAGAGCACATCATCATCATCTGCCTAGCCTTTTCCCAACTATGTTGGGGTCGGCTTCCAGTCTAACCAGATGCAGCTGAATACCAAAGAAAAGAGCACATAAACAAATAAATAGTTTGGTTGCTTAATCATACTCGACGATTGGCAACTGACAATCGCCCAGTATGATTGAATAACAGATATACCTATAGTTATTATTTTCTTTTGATTAGGTAGTGAAACAAAACTCTCTCCACTGACATCAATCTTCAGTGCCAGAAGAATTTTGTGTACAAACTTTACTTACCAAAGTTATAGCGAATTTAAATGAGTGTATACTTCGTTGAATATTTATAATGTCGGACAAACAGTTGCTAAGACAAAGTTCGTTAAAAAAGCCCGGGAAAGCGGATGTACGGAAGAAAAGACATCATGTACTCATCCGGCTGCCCGACTCGCATCCTGACAGGTAATCATTAGATAATAGTTAAAAAAAATCTATTAAAATATGTGGATGTTTTCCTGAGCCAAGTAGGTATTTTTTTATTGACACTGTAGGTAATCGAATAAAACAATATTTTTCATGAAAACTTTTTCGTTTTTCGATAACAGTGCACGTTTTCATACCTAAATCTTTGATCAGCCAACAATACATTTTTGTAACGCTTTATTTTTATATTTGTTGCTGTACCAACATCATATCAGAATTGCTTTAAACGCAAATGTGGTATTTTAGGATGCATTAATTAAGCAATTAAAAATATTAATTAAGAAAGTATTTTTAAAACTCGTATCATGTAAGATCAATTTCTTTCGTATTGCACATAGAGTTATCTATAAAAAGTGCTTGATGACCAATAAAACAATTCTATGTAGGTACCTACAGTTACATTAGGCGCCTGAAATTAGTATCGGCGCAGACTATCTATCAAGCAACACTTAATTATATAACTGGAAAAACTCCAGGCGTTCAAAATGTTTTTTCATCTTTAAAGTTAATCTGAAAAGTTTTACTTAATGTTACGCCAGTATCGCCATCTGTCTTTAATCTGAATAAGCGTTACGAAGGCTGAAAGCGCTGAAAACAGCTGTTCTTCTTATCGATTTTCTCGAGACCCGCAAGCAAGTTCACTGCGTAACCACCTGCCATTTCAGAGTATACGTCACTGGCTCCGTCAAAGGTTTATTAATAGCCGTGTTACGCGATAAATATCAAAATAAAACACTATCGTGGTTTTCCTATTTCATCACAAAGTTCCTGCTTGATCAGTCATCGTGAAACAGTCATGGAAAAAAGTGTCCAGGTTATGTTGTTATGTGCCGCTGAGAAGTAACCTGTCATATCTGATACACCATGAAGCATCACTTACGAAGCGGTCTTCATAGGAGGAACTTTATAAGCAACCATGCTGATGACAGTCCCATAGATACCATACGCCTGGTGTCACCTATCAATAGGTTTGCCATATTTCAAGGCAACTTTAGTCATGATGACGACGATTATCCGGAGAAGTGAGTGAGAAGTGTCGCTTATTCACATGACACATCCTTAGCAATTTTAAGCATCATAAAATAGTCAGACAGACAATTTTTCTAACTATAAGCACAATATTTACAAAATTTTAAATAAAGTTTTCCTTGTGAAAGATTGTTACTGCTACTCGATAACAGATGGCGTTAGTAACTTCATATTTTTCTTTCAGGCCATACAAACTCAAAACCAAAATCGTCATCTCAGCGCTAGCGGTCCTGGTCTTCATATCAGCACTGAGTGGCTACCTCATCGGGAGCGCAGACTATGCTTCACGGAGAACGGCGGAACCTCCCGATCCTATTGAGCCACTCAAACCTTCGGCCTCCCGTCTGCATGTGTTCCAAAAGGCTGCTGTTTGCACGGATGCTCCACAATGTTCACAAATTGGCAGGTATGTAGCTAGTATTAGGTAATTCTAAATAAAAACAAACCAGTAAAGAACGAAAATTTCCGTAGTGCCGGAATTTCTTGGTTCACTTTGGCGTTTCAATTTGTTTAGCAGTAAAATTGAATGGAAAAGTGATGTCAATGTTGTCTATGGCCTTTATTACTCAAAGGCAGAGCATTTTATTTCAAAGAGCCACTTATAAAGCAACGTTAAAATTTACAATAAAATAAAATTGATTCTAGTCGCTCCTTCCAAAATGTAGTTTCGTGTGGAGAAAATGGTCAAGAAACTCCACCGTTACTCTTTTACAAACTTTTATAATATTTTGTATAAATTAATATATTTTTTTATATTACAGCCGCTTTCAATTATAGTGATCCAAATCCTTTGAACCGTTTAGATTGGTATAAGGAATATAACTTCAAACGGTTGATAGACACACACACACACACACACACCCTATATTTGATAGGGTTTAAAACGCAAGTTATATTCCTCCTGTAGCCTGGCTAGCCATCTTACCTTACTTACCTTCTTAAAAGGGCTATTTTAAGGTAGATGATTAATAATTGCCAGTCTGCCAAGAAATATCGAAAGGGTCGTAGGTAGGTAGGTAACTGTACCTACCTACCTACGACCCTTTCTAGGTACTTTTTTAGGTACTTAAAGAAATATTCTGACTATCTAGTTATTCTAGCAATATATATTCCTTCAAGATTGAAGTATTGGGCCAAAACTAAAGGTAAGCTTTAGAACCGCAGTAGTCTACAGTCGCCTATCACACAGATAATATTATACTCTAGCCTATCAAGATTGGTCTAGGTAGCCCGCCAAATTCAAATTTTATTACGTTTTTGCAATTTACAGGTCAGTGTCAGGTTGTATGTTAACAAAATATGATTCTCTAGCGTAACAAGTGTGTATTTACAAAATTTTAATAATTTAAAATTTTATATGGGTGTATACCTGAAATAAATAAATGATTTGATTTGATTTAAAACCCCCTTATGTTCGTAAAACTCTATTGAATGATTAATTCTTGAAATATCAGTCATTAACTTAGAGGCTTGGCCCTGGCGCTTTCCAAGAACTAGAATACTGCAGTGCATCTATAATATAATAATGAACATCCACATATATATTTTATTCTAGGAACCAGTTATTTCATAGTCACATTTTTTTATGATTAATGAGCACTACCTTACCATGGTGCTCTCCATTAATATTTCAAACTAACCCGACAGACGTTCTGCCAAAATTTTAATCCATTCCAAATTTTCAAATTTTAGTACCTACGCGGACTATATATTATAACGAACATTTAAAAAAAATTTGGTACCAATATTTCCTGCTGTTCTCAAGTCATTCGCTTGCCAACGAACAGCAATTAATTTTTATGACAAAATAAACACTTTGTGAAAATGGAGCTAAGCGTGGTCCACTAATACAAAAGTTTTTTTTCTCTTAAAATTGTGAAAAAAACTCTACATTTATCATAGTAAATTCACATTAATTATAATTAAAATTACTGCTTTTCCGTTCTGCGCACCGTCTAGTAGTAGAACTAATTTGTATTGCATGTGCAACCATTCTGCAAAACTTAACTTGACATTCAAGTTTTCTAAAACGTTCAAGCACCTTCTACCCAACACTAGATGGCGCTGTACGACAGAATTAAATTCATCCGTACCTAGTTATATTCTTTCATACCGTATCACATTGCATAATGACCGACTGCCTATAACTTCTACACGTTTTCTATTTTATTTATAGTGTGCATATAATATTATCACCGTATACGTGGTATAATCGAGGTAACATTGAGCCGGCATTCAGTGTTGTCAAGGTAGACATTTTACTACCAAAGTAGTATGTTTTGTGTGATAGATGGTGATAGTGAAACCGTGATATCCATTTTGTTTTAACTGTAATACTATTGTGTTAATAGAACGCCTAATAAGCTGAACAGTCGCTTAAATTTGAATACCAGTAATAGCTTTACGTTGTTTAGTTATAGCGTTACATATATGTCTGTACCAGGAATAAATGTTTATCTTATTGAGGAATGCATTGTTGTAAAGAATTCATAAAGTTAATAAAATAATAGTAATAAGCTTAATATCTGAAACCCAATATTCAGTACCTACAGCCAACTATAGCACTTAAGAGCCCTCTTACATTTTGGTACTGTGCGCGCATGTTTTTTTTTATGTTTTTTAATGGCATATCGCAGTTCAACCTGAGGTTGTCGTCTTCTTAACCGGGATTTCCTGTGGATGCCTCAATAAATCAAGGCCTCCAGCCAGGGCGTGCGCGCATCGCCGGCGCAGTAAAATTTAGAGTACTTATAATTTATTTATTTAAAAAATCACAGTATCAATATTTGTTTTTTTTTTATTGAAGACTATTTTGATAAAAATACTACGTAAAAATGATGTAGAAATTCGGAGTCCAGTATTTTTTTCTTTGTTTTTAAGACATATCCTACTAATATTATAAACGCGAATGTTTGTAAGGATGTTTGTTACTCTTTCACGCAAAAACTACTGAACGGATTTCGATGAAACTTCACAGTAATATAGCTTATACATCAGAATAACACATAGGCTACAATTTATAAAGATTTTGTGTAATTTTTTTTTGCCCATACGATAAGTATCAAGTAAGTCGGAAAAATTCCTGCCCTCTGAGAGCTATCTTGGCGTGCGCTGCCTAAACCGTTACAGCTACACGAAGATAATGTATCGAGGGACTGTTTGTCTTAAATAGTTCTAAATAAAAGTCCGCGACAGCATATATCTACCTTTTATGTGGAAGCCATTATATCCAAAATAGTGATCCATAAATACATTTAAATCGGATACTTTTTTTACAATGCACGTTTTAGAGTACTTAGTTAATTCTTATGAAAATTAATACATTTATCGCTTTCGGTATTTAATGTAGATAAACTTTGTCTTTTACACCAAGCAATTTGGACAAATTCTTTAAAAGTTATCACGATAAGATTGACCTGAGGTAGAGCGCCATAGGAATTGGCGGCGCGGCGGCGCACAGAGCGGTGAAGGGGGGGGGGGGGACCCGAACTCCCGAACGCGGGCAGGCAGACGCGTGAGGCACAGAGCACTTTTACAATACCTACGCTCAATCTGAATCATTTTGAAGGATATCGCTAATCCATCGCTTTACCTGTATATGTTCGAAAAATTTGTCTGCTCAACAATGTAAATAAATAACGCAATGAATGTTGTTGAACTGCCAAAATGAAATGAATGAGTAGGCATAATTATAATTTTTAGGTAGTATATTTTAAGAAGAGCCCGAGGGGCCCGTAGCTAAATAATAAAAGCCGCACAGGTCGATCGGTCAGGTTAAGCTACGCTTGCCGCGGTTGGTCTGTGGATGGATGACCATCTTTACATACCGAGACCCCTCCGTGCCTCGGAAAGCAAGGTTAAGTGTAAGCCGACCCCAACATAGTTGGGAAAAGGCTATGCAGATGATATTTTAAAAAGAAATATCAAATCAAATCATATCACATTTCATTACTTAGATTATTACAATTGTTTTTTTTTTTTGTTAGTTTAAGATTAACGTATAGGTTTAGGTTGTGTTGTAAGTAGGAAGAACATAGATTCGTTTTCCTCAAAATTGGCTATTGGAATTGTTTTAGTTAGTTTGAAAATTACTATGGTTTTTGTTTTTTAAATAGTACTTACAATAATGACTCGAAAGCTTAAGTCTAATATTTCATAAAGCTCTAATAAAGCTCGAGCTATAAAAAAAGCTAGACTTAACGAACGAGACGTTTCAACAAACTGAGCTGCGAAGGTTTGAGCAGGCGGTGCGTCAGGCGCACACAGAGCTACTGAGACAGACACCAGAACCGTTCCAGGATCGTCGTCAACAACATGCTGAGTATCTGGCATTTCAACGAGCTGCTGAAACTTCAGAACAGTGTCAACCTAGACGTCAACGGCATGCTGAGTATCTGGTGTCTCAACGGGCTGCAGAACACCAGAACAGTCCCAAGATCGGCATCAATAGCATGCTGAGCATCTGGTGTCTCAACAGGCTGCATAAACACCGGAACAGTCCCAAGATCGGCATCAATAGCATGCTGAGTATCTGATGTCTCAAAGGGCAGCGGAGTCACCGGAATAGTTCCAAGATCGGCATCAATAGCATGCTGAGTATCTGATGTCTCAAAGGGCAGCGGAGTCACCGGAATAGTTCCAAGATCAGCGTCAACAGCGTGCTTAGTATCTGGTGTCTCAACGGGCCGCAGAAACACCGGAACAGCCCCAAGATCGACGTCAACAGCATGCTGAGTATAGTGGTGTCTCAAAGAGCAGCGGAGTCACCGGAATAGTCCCAAGATCAGCGTCAACAGCATGTTTAGAATCTTTGGCAAGGAGATAGATAGCATCCCAGGGAAGGACATGGGCTACTTCACCGGTACTGTCCCGTGGATAATTTCCGATATCCACGCGGGCGAAGCCGCGGGCAGAAGCTAGTTTATAATAAAAATGTATTCTATTATTATGAAAGTATATATTTGTGATATGAAAAAAAATGATTAGATGGATTATAATTAAACATGCATCAGGAGAACGATTACTGCTAAATAAGTAGACAAATATTAATTAAAAAAAACGCTTTATTATTATTGTAGAAGAGAAAACGAACTATCTTTACCAATTAATTGCAATTTATACCAATCAATTAATAGTATTCAATTTGAACGAGGAAATCATGCATCTACAAGCTTTTTTGTAAAATACCTCTTAATCAACTCATAAAAAAGTAAATAATCATTACAGCATCGTAAAAAGTAGAGCAAACATGTGTTATTTGTGTAGAACAATGTCGAATCCAATTTCTGCTAACATAAATCTGCAAAAAATTGCCAAATTCTACTATTATCAACGTGTTGGTAGAAACTTTAATTCCGAACATTGGCACACCAGCCGAGCCGGCTTACCCACACATTGAAACGTCTATAAATAAACAAAACATCCTTCATAACCGGGTCGTCGCCGGTGTTTCATTCAACCAATCACGGTTCGAGAATTTTAACGACGCGCATGCGCTGTGACGTGTGGCTGGCAGCCTATAAAAGCGCCGCGCGGCCATTACATTGAACATTCAGTGAATACAAAATCCTAAGTAACGTTGTCAGTTATAGCTACGACAAATTTTGCCGTGATTTCAATAATAATTATTTACAAATATCCAAACGTAAATATGTCCGAAGCCTTCTTTGACGAGTACGACTACTACAACTTCGACCACGACAAGCACATCTTCTCTGGACACAGCGGCAAACAGCGCACTAAGAAGGAGGTCAACGAGCACACCAACCACTTCGACCCGTCCGGCCATTCCAGAAAGATCGTCACCAAGCTCATGAACACAGAGAACAACAAGAAGGCCAACAGCACTAAGAATTAAATGGATCGATGGACTTGAGGACTATGGCTTGTAAATGGACAATCGATATGCCGAGCGAAAGGAGGACTTTATGGCGGATTCCGGAGGAGAGCTCCGGCCGTCACACGTCTCAGAGATCAACGGAGCATCCACGGCGGTTTCTGCTGACGCAGGGCTTCTACCTGGCGCACCACTCCAGCAGGCTGCGGAGCCGCACGAGGGCGCAACGCCCCCGGTGAGCGCGCCCGCACCGCTACCTGGACCCAACACCGCTCCACCACTGATCTCAACTTTTATTATTATTTGAGCTTGTTGTAAAGCTCACAGCTGCTGTGTTATTATTCCTAGTTAGATTATTATGTTCTGCATCTTTCCTGAGGCAGGATCTTACTTGGAGGACTGTAATAATTTAAGGCAAATAAAAATTATTGTTCTAAGACAATTTTGTGGTTTCATTATGTTTTGCTTTATTTTTGTGGCGGCAAAACGTAGCGTGCGAGGTCGTTCGCTGGCTACGCGGCGGTTGATCGCCCACACTTATCGATCGCCTGAGTCGTGTGTTTATACACAAAAACAACCTTGAGCGAGCCGGCAGACCGAGGTGGCTGGCCTTGCCTGTTTATTATCTCTTCTACACACCTACACAAAAGTACATTTTGCGTCGTAGAAAAATCGACCGAGGCGAATCTAATGGGCGAACCGCTTACATAACCTAATGAACGTTTGTTATTGAAAACAAAATGAACGTTACTTTGGCAGTGAAACACTAATGAATTCATTCTAGATTGACTGACTGCGAGCACGTAGTCACACACATCCGTAGCTACATCTGATAAAGGCAGGTACTTATATATTATCTAATTAACAAAACACTATGCTACTCTTCAGTAACCGCAATTTGCTTACAAAACAGGAAATGCAGTAGGTATTTACGTGCACTAAACCAACCGTTTAGGATTACAAATTGTTGCATCTCTCATCACATTTTTGCTTCAGTTAAACAGCATTAGATATTCATATTGAGATAATAAACAAACAAAATCATTTAACTGGTCATTTGTTTACATTTTTTTATGACGTTATAAACGGTCAAAGAAGGCAAACTTGGTAAACAAAGTTTTTAATAACAGACTATTTTTAAACTAGCAGTTTTCGCGACTTCGTCTGCGATCCAGTGTGAAAAGTAGCCTATGTCCTTCTCCATTTGATGGTGTACCCATGTCTTTCATCCAAATCCGTTCAGCGGTTTTAGCTTGAAAGCGTCACAAACACACAAACTTACTTTCGCATTTATAATATTAGTAAGAATTCTTAACTACTATCATCTTAGTTTGGTTGTTAATTAGTCTTATAGCCAGACGGACTAATAATATCAGCAGTACCTACCTACCTACGGACTGAATGGTCATCGTAAGATATTTTGACTTTAGTCACGTACCTACACAATGGCTGCTTACTAAGCACAGTAGTTTACGTTAGTCTACGTGACTGTATGCCTTAGTGATAATAGATGGTAAGATAATGGTGATGAATTAAATTGATTTTTAAGTAAGTACCTATGGATAATGTCACGTAATTGTACAAAGAATTGATTGTATGATTTAATTATAGTGATTCTTCCTAAGAATTCATTTCGACTTATCCCTCCAGGTTAAAGTTTTGTTGATCAGCAATAGAATATCTAAGTAAGGACTTGTGGCGGGAAAACTTGGTGTTCTTCGAAAAGTAAATTATGTAGTACCTATCTGAAAAATAGGCATAAGTACCTACTGGGCGTCAAACTGAAAATATACCAGCTAATTGCATAACACACAATCAATCACAATCTGAATAATTTTGAAGGATATCGCCAATCCATTGCTTCATAAGTTCGAAAAATGTGTCTGCTCAACTCCGTGAATAACGTAATGAATGTTGTTGAACTGTCAAAATGAAAACCATTCCAACTTTTAGTATGTTACGCATTTGCGGGGTAATTGTATGAGTTATAATATTATTATATCTCGGAGTTTCGTGTGCATCTTGACTAAGGCCTCCTTTAACAGTTTCCATTGGTTTCTGTCTTTTGCAACTCTTCTCTAGTTTGGACCTGCTGTGAGATTAAGTTCGTCCTCCCATTTTTTACGTTGTCGACCTCTACAATTACATATTTCGCCATCTCTAGTCTAGGGTAGGTACCATTCTGTCAGTCATTTGGTCTATCTTAGTCAGGATGTCTGTTACTCCTGTCTTGCGTATATAGTTAATTATGCTATGTTCATAATAAAGATGGCCTGAAAAGAAAAGACAAAACACGATGCATCGTGAGAGACATTGACAAACCGTCTCCCGGCTTTCAGAGAAAATAAACATTTTGAAATAGACATGCCTTTAGTTATTTTGGACTCGTCTCGACAATTTACTTCAAATATTCACTAGAATATAGGTAACAAAGTGGCTTCTTACACTGGACTACGATATGACAGAAAGTCTCGTAGTATAAGTAAAACTCACACAGATTGACAAGAAAATACATAAGTGCACTCGCTTACATACGTACCTATAGCATACAGACAACAATCTATACAACACCAACACAACTGACACAATTACACCACACTCTTTTTTGCATATTTTTAGTTTTAAGTTTAAAGATGTACATTATTATGAATGTTAACGGAACGAAGGACCCTGGATCTCACAACACAGGGAATCCTAGTGTGAGGTCTAGGAATTCAATCCACTGGAATGTAATCTTTAGTAAAAGAAATTTATTATTATTATTATTTTTAACATATCTCGGGACCATGGGGTCCCGGTCCTTTGAAAGGCGTACGAGGGGCCGAAGCCAACTCGCAGAGGCCCGTTGAACGTTTTTAATGAAATGAGGCACCAACCGACGATTATCCCTGTTGGCACTATGCAAGTGCACCCAAGGACAACCCCCGGTTGGTGTAGGACTATTACAGGATATGGAAAATATAAAGTTGGACTATGGGTTTGGGTGGCTAAAGTGGATTGGTTACCAAGAACTATGGAAGAACTATGACCCCTGCCTGATCAATGTTTTATATATACACGAATAAAATGGCAGGGGGTGACTTGCACACTCAATAATGGGCCCCCGGAAACGGTCGCTAGCACATAGTGACGTAGTGCCAAGGGGGCAACATCTCCTGAGGTGCTTATGAGGAGTGGAGAGGTATTCCACGGCTATCAGGACAATCCCGGAAGTACGGTCAAGATCCCTACCAGCATCTTACTGGAATACTTCCTTCCTCCGAGCACATTTGCTCTTGCGAATCTCCACTCAAGCCGGCCAATAAAGGCAAGAATGAGGTGGGAGCTCTGTTCCTCGTCATTGTTCACTCCAGCCGGCCAATAAAGGCAAGTCAGAGGTGAGGAACAAACTTCTCCCGGGAGATAGGGTCCGTGGGGTCGCTACTGCCCAACAGCTCGCCACATGCTGCCCTGCGGGTTTCTGTATCTCTCTTGGTCTGGCTCCTCACCTTAGACCTGTTCCGGCAAAGTAAACTCTTCCGGCACAGGCCTAGAGTTTGGAGCGCGCAAGCCCCACCACGACGTCAACGTAGAGATACGGCGATGGGGCTTATTATTATTATTATTAATATTCTACTGAGTTGTCAGCCAGTGAATACCTACTTAAATTATGAATGTGACATAAGATACATTTTTTTTTTTGTTCCTTTTGGAATAGGCTAGGGTCAGGGGCCCATGCTGCCTAGTCATCAGTTAGTTAAATTCAGTTAAATTCATCAGTTTATAGATACATTTTACCAAAGTCAGATAACTTTTTTTTTTCTTTTGGCAATTGAGCCGATGTTGACTATTTTGCCAGTGTCACATTTCGACGGCAGCGCAGAGGCGGGCAGCGGGCTTCGACTTTGCACTTTGTGGTAAAGCTACAGATGTTAGTCGCTGAAAAGTATTATAAACTCCATGCTGAAAAGACGTATCCGTGGAACAAAATTAACGCCTGACAGTTCTAGTATGGAAAAACTGTCAAAAATTCAAAATTTATTCTCAGGTTATGACTTATTCTGAGAATACGCCCTTAAATTGTTCAAGTCTGAAAAATTTACAAAACAAATATCTATTATACAATGTTTTTACTTGAGCATTTTTCAAAACGATTGTATATTTGGATTTGGGTTGAGCCTGAAAAACAAATGAACATACATAATATTATGTATATAACCCTCATTTGTTTTATTCGGAAAGCCAGACAAAACAAATATGGACGAATGTACGGTAGGTATGTAGGGACTACTCACGACGACACATCAAGCTATACATTTCCAGTTTTATCTGACCTCGCATTGTATAGGCTTTTCGTACAATAAGAAGTCAGCTTATACTGGATATGTATAGCTTGATATGTCGCCGTGCGTACTAGTAAAACAGTGTTGGACCAAGTAAACAGTTAACATATATGGTCTTTGTTATCAGTTAACTGTAGCACAAAGTAATTGGCACTGTTATCACTGGACACTTTATCACTTTCTACAAAGTGGTACCTACCTATATTTCAAGTGAAGTAACGGAGTATTTCTAGCAAATTTTCCATTTCGTTAAATATTGCTGTAGTGATTAATAACATGTTACTGCTTTGCTGTCACATAAAACTAGATTTAATTAATTGTTTAAACACGTTTACAATATTTTACATTTTCGCGACCTTAGTACATAATTGTAACATAACAACATCACGCCTGGTATTTGGGTAGGCACACAAACTTTGTATGTAAGTTTGACTAGCCCGGGTGGATAAAAAGTATGTTCAAAATAAGTATACCAAATGTTATCAAAATCGGCGTAGCAGTTTCGGAGATTAGGTGGAACAAACAGACAGTTTTTTTTTTTATAAATTCCGTACTTATATTCTTTCGTATGCATTCAGTAAAAAGTTGAACTTATTTTGACATTACAAATAGACACTTATTTTTTTCTATAATATTTATGTATACGAGTAGGGGGTTATTAGCTACATATTTTCGTCATCTAAAATTTTGGTTCAAGTCTGTTTATTTTTTTAATGTTTTCTTTTGAAGGGTTATTTATATTTGGCCATATCGTGGGATACTCTACAATACATAATGTAATACCTGCCTGTAATCATGAACAGGGCAAAGTCACGCTTTTTACTGCTTGCGCTTGCTTGCTAATTAAGTCCAGTTTCTCAAAATGTTTTTTTTTCAAATCAGGCCGGACTGGGTTACGAACGCTCTTTATTATTATTATTATTACAAGTCTGTACAGTCCCGCTGCAAGGCAAAAGCCTCCCTTCCCTCTTTCCACTTGGCCCGGTCTTGTGCAATTTTAGGACAATTCTTTAAAACGAGTCCAGCTCATCTCGCCATATCTTTCTGGACCTGACGCGTGGTCGGATCCTAGCGTTTGCGATCCACTGAGTGGAAATTTTGCTCCTCCACAGTGTGACCGAAGTAACCAGCTCAGTTTCACCTTAACCTAGCAGCTGTGTGGCCAGCATCAGAGGGACAATTCTCCTAATTTTAAGAACGTTCACTGTCTGATCTCAGTCTCAATCTGTCAAAAAATCCTCGAATTTCCCTACACTTTGACAAGTTTTTGACATTTGTTTGTCGCCGAGATGAGACTGCGACTAGATTTTTAACGTTTTAAATTACGAGAATTGGCCTTCAGGTATTTGTGCCGAATGTAACCCCGTTTACTGAAGGCCCATTAAATTTTATCTCTTGTGAAATCTCTCAAAATATGATTTGATTTATAAACAATCACAGCATTCGCAACAGTAAGTAAACTTAAGAGTTGGCAGCGTTTTCGCTGGCCTAGTGCGGTGTGTATTGTTAAAACAATGTAGTAGGTAGTTAGCATAATCAGCCTATAATGTTCCCACTGCTGGCACGTACGCCTCCTCTCTGTGAGAGGGAGTAGGCCGTAATCCACCACGCGGGCCCAGTGCAGGTTGGTACCTAGATGTCACCATGTCTTCGAATTTTTGGTTCTAGGACATGCCGGTTTCCTCACGATGTTTTCCTGCAACCGTTTGAGAGCTTAAGAGAGTTAATAGCAGCAATATCACTCACTAACAGGGCTCCGTTGAACTCCTAGTGAACCGTTTCAAGATTAACTCATAAAGAAAGAGTAAACAGCTGATTGTGAGCTGAAAAACATTCACTGTACTATGCATTGACGTATTTAAAACAAAAAGCTGGTACTACGCACATAGCTATGACGTGTTATAAGAGAAAATACTATATCCAAACTTATTAGAATGTGCCCTATTAGTCCTATTACTCCTCTGTTTCAGCGCTAATTTCTATAAAGAATCAAAACTTTGCTGCAAAGTTATCGTTACTGAGCTATTGTTAGGGCAATAAAAAAATATCTAAATAATTTGGTAAAAATTACATATTTTAACCTGCCAAACCGCCGTATTTATTCTTTTGATAAAAGTTATCTGATGATTGAAAAATCGGGTCTAAATCCAGTAATTTTAAAACACTAAAAGTGTGAATTATATATTTATTAGAGTCAGCAGTGAATTCAATCACGTTTGTGCCTTTTCGTGAGCTTGCTCGTGAAACACTTTTACAAGTCGAATGTTAATTATCTAATTTGTTCCACGTACCCTATGTGTCTGCTACTAGTATTATCTGTGCTGCTAGGTATATAGGTTCATGAGATACAGCCTGGTGACAGACGGCCAGACGGACAGTGGAGTCTTAGTAACAGGGTCCCTTTTTTACCCTTTGGGTACGGAACCCTAAATAAGTATCGCTAAAAAGACCATCTATTTTGGACAAGCAGCCAAAAAAGCTTCCCCGACTCAAAAGACTCGCCTACATAGCCAACTAGATAATATCTGCGAGAGATCATGTAACGGACAAACTAAATCATGGCTACATAATATTTTTTGCTCTAAAACAGCTACAACCAGTTAGGTCATTGATCGTGTGTATGAGACATAAAATGTTACTTAGCTACACTGTTCCGTTCAAAGAGTTTTTACCTTATAGGCACGATAGAGCAAAAAGTAGAAAATACTATGTTAGATATCTGTTTACCTACTAAAAACTTAAAGTTAGGTATGTACGATGGATGAGAAATCGACTGTCATGGCGACTGCGGCTCTGTATGATGACTTGTGACGTTTGCACGTTTTTATGAATTTCCGTTTATGTTGACAGAATAAATTTCGTTTGTTACACTATTCTGTACTAGAAAAACAAGGTTTGGTTGATGGCCGCGAAAAAACAAAAAGACGCCAATTTCAGTCATTTAAGTAACATACAGCTTATATAAGCTGTCATTTCACTGCTGCTAATTAAAAGTCCGACTATAGTTGTACGGGCCGCAATAATTTGAGAATAATCACGCACCGCTGGAACTTATAATTTATCGAATCAATAAACTATATCTTTGTAATTTGTGCTGTCATTTAAGCCATC
This sequence comes from Gortyna flavago, assembly GCA_963669345.1. Taxonomy (NCBI): domain Eukaryota; kingdom Metazoa; phylum Arthropoda; class Insecta; order Lepidoptera; family Noctuidae; genus Gortyna; species Gortyna flavago. Next base: position 5,633,813 of record OY770139.1, read on the forward strand.
ATACAGTGCCTCAGCTATTGTCGTGCTCTTTGTGCAATGACAACTGCACTATGGTAGACCTTTGCGAGGCCAACGCTAACGCTGTCGAAATGGCCCAATTCTGGTCGAAGCTTAATTAAATATGTAAATGGAATCGCCCGACGAAGAAGAATACAGTGCCGCTGATATAGGAATAATAGAGATGCAACTAGATCAAATGTAGATAATGAAATGAGACAGCCTATTTCCGTAAATGTCATAAAAGGCAATTATGATATACTTAATTGTATCTGGAAGTGACTACCTGCCCAGAGTACACAATGAAATCATAGTTTGTATTGCGGTTAGTAATGATTGTGAAGCAGCAATCGAGTTGCGAAAAGGCACAAACCAAGAACTTGGGCTAAGGAACAGACTTTACGAAGCAAAAACTAGTTCTTAATTAAAGATGACTTGAACAAGATGATTGAAGAAGGATGACTAGTTAAAGTTGCAACGTGAAGAACTTAATCCTCATAACGTACGTAACAATTCACTAAAGTACAAGCCATGTTAATGACTAAACAACAAAATTCCTAATAATAGCTGGCTTAAAAAGTAAATAATAGGGCAATCCAGTTTGCTAGCAATGACAACCCAGAAGACTTCGAAATGGCACGCACCCTGTGCAACAGAGATGCCGCTTGCGTCTGATCGCAGCGGAGCCGTCAGTTTACGCGTCCGCGAACATGCCTGGCGCACTACAATAGCGTTTCACCCCCAACAGCATCCTGAATGCATTGTTGTACTGAACGCGAAGAACATTAACAGCTTTTTGAGTGAAGCTAATCCAAAGGCTGCAAGAGTAAACAACTTGACAATATGCTTTTAAAAGTGTCGAGCGGCGACAAAAGCCCAGGATGATTTCAAATTTGCCAAATCCAAACTACAAAACTAGAAATACCAACCAGCCAGCATATTGGAGATTAAAATCTTTTCCGGCACAACCTATTTGGCTAATATTAAAGCCAAGCGTTACTGAGAGAGATCAGAAGGCCAATTCTAGTAATTTAAAACGTTCAAAATCTAGTCGCAGTCTCATCTCGGCGACAAATAAATGTCAAAAACTTGTCAAAATGTAGGGAAATTAGAAGTATTTTTTGACAGATTGAGACTGAGATCAGACTGTGAATGTTTTTATATTACGAGAATTGCCCCTCTGCGGCACTGAGATAAAGTACTATAGTAATAATAGTTCTATGCTCTGCGGTTACTTCGTGAGCCGTAGTCACGCCAGTAACCTCTAATTGTTAATAAGAATCACCACTTTTATTAGACAATGATTGGTGATTAGGCAGTTAATGCTATTTTTACTTATTCGTAGATGCTATCATTATTGTTAGGCGAAATATTGAATAGAAAATTGATCTCATTGATAATGCTGATGAAGATTATAGATGTTAATTATTGGAAAGCGATTAGACTATATACGAAGATAATTCAATCAATCAATCAATATCTTTATTGTAGATCATAGGTAGGTACATACATAATACAGGTCTTAAATAATGGTTAATGATTACCTCGTTGGCTTAGTGGTCGCAAGCGTTACTGCTCATCTTGAGGTCCCACAGGTCGGGCAAATTGTTACTAGGTTTTTCCATAAGGAATTTCTCAGAAACAGTCCGGAGTCTGGATTTGTGCCCAGTTCATGGCAATAGGCTAGCCCCTATCCATATTACACCGGACTTAACTTGGCGAAATGTGGGTATACACCTCTGCCTCCCCTCCTCTGTGTTGACGTGTTGTTAGTTGTTACGTGGAGACTACGAGAGGCTTCAGTTACGGAAACATTCAAAGAGTCACGTTCATGACGTTGATAAAATATATTTCGAGTATGATGATATTCGATCGAATAATATACTTAACTAGCTGCGCCCCACGGTTTCACCCGCGGAAGTTTCGATTCCAAAAAAAATTAGGAGAAAGCCATCCTTATCACCTAGGGGTATAAAAAATAGCCTACGACCAATTCTCAGACCTACCAAATATACACAAAAATTTCCGAAAAATGTCAAAAGTATCGGTTGATCCGTTTCGGAGGAGTTCGATAACAAACACTGTGACACGATGGTGACACGAGATTTTTATATATAAGATTTAAGTAAACTTATTAATATGATGAAAACCTGACTTTGTAAATATCGATTTATCATGAATTATGATGAATAAGACTTTATAAGAAGTAGGCATTAAGTATACTTTTTACGATTTAATAAAGGTTTTGTTCCAGCCTTTATTTTATTTCCACCATTTAATAAGATTAATCATCACTTCATCAGTAATAGTTCAACAATGACGCCTCTCACCATATTATTGCAAACTTTATGTTAGATATTGATAAGAAAAATCTCATTTCCTTCAAAACAATAAAGTTCTGCGCATGCGCACGTGATTTAAATTCAAAACACTAGAACGAGTCATACCAGTTTTTTTATTATTTAATTTAATGATGAAATCTTGGAGAATGTTAAAGCATGGCTCATGTCTCATGGTAATATCTGTAAAAATTAAAACATATATCGGTATTATTTAAAGAACCTATGTTTACATTGTGAATTTGTGACTAAGACGTGATTTTTTGTTATTGTGAAACAATGTTATTTAACAATTCCTTAATCATTGTTCAGGGTGAAAATTAAAGGAATAGATCATACGTCACTCTGGTATGCACGATGACATATAAAGCTATACATTTCCAGTATAAGCTGACTTCTCATTTTACCAGTATGAAAAGCCTCACTGTAAGGTCAGCGAAAACTGGAACTATGCTGTAGGTATGCTTGATGTGTTGTCACCTTTGTGGACTAGAATTTCAATCAGCCGTTTATCTTTGAATTTCGAACAGCAAATTATTGCCAAACTTTTTTCAAACTTATTTTCAGATATGTCATTTCCTTGGCACTGATTTTCAGAATGTATTGAAATGTTTCAGTGGATTAAAAAAATAGTATGCTACGAATGTGCCAGATAAAAAACCTATAAATTCACGTACGTAATTTTATTGTGTAGGTGATTATTGTTGATCTTGACCCAATTCAATGATACACACTATCATTCAAATCTTTATAAAAACACTAGCGACCCGACCCGGCTTTGCACGGATTTTACGGCTTGTCAAAACATGGAGACTTCTTTATTATGTGTCATCATCATCATCATCTGCCTAGCCTTTTCCCAACTATGTTGAGGTCTTCTTCCAGTCTAACCGGATGCAGCTGAATACCATGTATTTTACATAGAGCGACTGCCTATCTGATCTCCACAACCCATCTACTGGGTAATAAATACGATCTCTCGCGTAATAAATACGAGGGGTCTCGGTATGTAAAGATGGTCACCCATCCATAGACCAACCGCCGCTAACAGGCTATCGACCTGTGCGGCTGTTATTATTTCGTTAGTTATCTAAATGATGGTAAAAACCGCATCAAAATCCCTTGCGGATTTTAGATGAACTACGCGGCAGACACGAAAAACGACTTTAATTTATAATTAAGTATAGACTGTCTATTCAAATTTGTTTCAAATTGATGTTATTTCAAGTTAAACAAATATCAACTTTATTGTAATGGTATCTAATTAAGTTGATTTCAGAGTGACTAGCACTATCGAAAAAGTTATTTTTAGTAATTAAGTTATAGTTGTAGCGTAAACTGCACTTAATCTTTATTTAAAAAAATCGCGAATGCAGATTAGATAAAAATGTGTTTAGATACGTAGATAGGTTAGGTATGTGAATCCCAATATCCATACCAAATATTATGCAATAAATTATGAGATAATTATATGTTTGTTGAACGTAGAACTCACATAATATTAATATATAGGAAACTTTTTATTTCGTGAGAATTAAACATAACAAAACTAGAGTGTGTCATTCATTTATCTCTACGAAAATAAAATTAGATCGAATAATAGGGAAAATAGCTACGTGATTGTTAGCATGAAATAAATTGTTATAACATACAGAAGACAATATATAATATAATAGGTCGGTAGGTCCAACATAAAGCAATTGGGTATTGAATTAAAATGCCTTCATAATTTTCTGATGGTCACCCAATTTCCAAGTTCGAACCTTTCCTTCCTCTCCCCTAAATCAAAATTTCATTTTTAAAACCACTGTTTTAAAACAAAATGTTGTTCATAATATCAATACTCGAGGAAAATGTTTACATGCTATAAATATACAGTTAATTAGTTGCCTTAGTTAATGTTTATTACACCCAAGTATTTGGCTTGCTTTCCCGTTCAACTATAGTCTGTTCGCTGAGAGTTGATAAATACGTCTCCGAATAGCGACTGTCGCTTAATTATCGCAAACTGTATGTTTAGGTGTTCGCGGTTAGCTTTTTTGTTAACTGTACTTTACCTTCTTTTGTTTTGTGGTCCCAAAATACCACTTAAAAATAATTATAGGTGGAATCCGGGACCGCGGTCCCGGTCCCGAAAGCCCCACGACGACCCATGTAATTGTGTTGTGTTGTGGTTATTGTTAGATAACGAAAACAATTGAACATACTTACTTAATTATTTTTATAATTATGTCGAATATGATTATGTTAATGCCTACCTACATGCGGATTCTATGTAAGTAAGTAAATATAACTGGATTAGCTAAGAACAGCACCCTAATTGTGCACTTTCAGTCAGAATCGGAATCATTTTAAATGATATTTCTAATCCATTGCTTCATATGTTCGAAAAATGTGTCTGCATGCTCAACAACGTAAATAACGCAATGAATGTTGTTGAACTGTCAAAATTAAACCCATTGCTACTGATAGGTAGTGTGTTAGAGCGTAACGCAATTACCCCTCTGACCGACACATTCACGCACAATTTTTTTGCAAAAATTTTTTTAAGGAAAAACTGAACCCTTTAGGATCACTTTGTTTTTCGTGGCTGCCGTATTGTACTATAAGTACACCTTGACGGCTTGGCCTAACCCTTCTGGAATCACAGGCATGCTGTTATGTGTCTTGATTTATTGTCTCTGGGTCGTTTCTATATACTTACCATCCATTTTGTTTTCGCCCTTCATAGACCTTTACCAAAAATATGCTTATTGAGCGAGCAAGAAGGCCCAATATCACAGCCTAAGCCTATAATAAGATAGGTACACATAATATACAGAGATGAGAGCGAAAGGCAGAATATTGTTAGCCTAGTCTGATACTATCGATCCACCCCGACCTCTAACAACTGAGTCTGGGTTACTAATGTCAAAGTACGATAACGTATAGATGCTACTTTTAGAACATTACACAAATCGGAGTCTGGATTCGTGCCCGGTTTACGGTACCTAATAACACAGCTGCGAAATGTGGCAAATGCGCGAAATCTATACCTACCCAACTCTTCGGGGAATAAAGTTATGTTAGGTGATTATTAGACAACAAGAACAACAAGACACATTTTAGGAAAGAAAGGTATAGATAAGTATAAAAATAAACAACACGTTTGACTCTAGCACAGGTAGTACCTACCTATACTTTATATTTTATTTGATTTTACATGAATTTATTTTACATGATTTCTACTAATTTATGTTATGCAATGGCAAAAGGTGTTATTTACGTGAAATAAATGAATTTATAATTTTATGTCTTTTGATATCTATTAAATAGATAAAAAAACATAAAAATATTATTTTATTATAATGAACCTCAAAGGTTAATCCAGATAAGCTAAAGCGAAAATATACAAAAAGAAATGATCCAAAACATAAACATGACTTTAGTACGCCAGTTATGTCTAGTCTTATAAATAGAGTAGAGGTAGGTATTACAGAATACTTAGTACTAAGCTAAGCACAGGTAGGTAACTCAGTAGGTACCTAAATGATAGTGCTGGTAAATAAACGTTGATAAACAAAGAGATAAGGACACTTTCCGTGAATGTAAGTGTTTACATGTTCACGAGCGCCACGTAATAATGTACCAAGTAGGTCCTTAAACTGGTACCTAGGTACATTGTCTCTCATGTAGGATGATCCTTTTACTGAATGGTGATGAAAATCATAGATACCTAATCAATGTAAAGATAACCATGGAATGGCATGGTTTCAGCGCTTATGGTCTTGGAATGTAGCTGACATTTTAAGGAAATAAATGCTAAAATAAATCCTCACATTACTTTCTTTAGATACCTAGAAAAGTGTATCACTTCTTGAGATGACTATCTGCACGATGAGCATCAGCAGTATCTAGACGAACTTGCCTAAAGTTGAACTCCCTTCATCATTAACTATTTATAATTATCGTCGCCCTGCGATGCCTCTTGGCAGTAATATCATATCAGTGACATTAATTCTAAGCAAAATCCAACTAGGTAATTGCCAAAAATAATTAAATATACAGACAGACAGAGAGAGAGAGAGAGAGAGATTATGATCAGCATTTTAAAATTCTGTTGTAATTTAGGCTAAAAAACACCTTAATCAGAATGGCATCATTGTTACAGAGAGATCCTCTTGAAGAATGGCTCAGCAGTGGACGCGGCCGTCGCAGCGATGTTCTGCAACGGACTGCTCAACCAGCAGAGCATGGGGCTGGGCGGGGGGTTCTTCATGACGGTCTACTTGAAGGATGAGGAGAAGGCTTACACGGTGAACGCCAGGGAAACGGCACCCGGAGCAGCAACGGTGGATATGTTTAATGGCAGCTGGGATAAGGCTGCTAAAGGTGGGTTTTAGATGTAGTTTTAAAAAAGTAAATTTTATTTGAATACAATCTACTAATGTGTAAGCAGTAAGCACGTAATTGTTGTCACTTGGTGGCTACCTACCTCCAAATATCTCGGCAACGTGACATTAGGGCACCACATTTGTATAAGTTTAATGTCCTCTGCTCTACCCATCCTGTGTCATGGCGCGCCGTGATTATGAAAAAAAAAAAAACAAAATGGCGAGGGGTGGCTATGCCAGCTCCCATAAAAAAATGTTCGAACCCCTTGCGAACAATAACAATGCACAATGTACTTTCCCAAAAGAATAAACACTCAAAAAGATAATAATCATAAGATATTAATTAATACAAACAAAACGAATTATTCAACATATTTTTAGCGCTACAGATAATAAATTGAGGTCAGGTTTTAATCTGCAGAGAGTGCATTTAATAAATACAGGTTATTTGTTTATGTAAACTGACCTTGGTCTTATCAAAAACCTCGACGGGTGTAACTATTATTATTATAGGTATTATTACTTATTAATGTATGGAAAATAGATTTTCCATTCAAGAAAAAGTAAAAATATGAAAGTAAAAGGATATTTTTGTTTGTTAAGTACTCAAACACGCTTTAACGCCCAAACCAATTTTTGTTGAATTTTGGCGCATTGTTTGACTATAGTTAGACTTTTTATTAGCTGCAGTCAAATTACAGCTTATGTGTGACTGAAATTGGCGTCTTTTTTGTTTTTTCGCGGCCATCAACCAAAACTTGCTTTTCTAGTACAGAATAGTGTAACAAACGTAACTTATTTGACATGCATATAATTATCTCTAAACGCAGTCCGAAATGAAGTGTCATTTTACTGCAGCTAATTAAAAGTCGGAGTTTATATGTCCTGGGATAAAATACAGAATTTTTTAGATTCATTATTTAGATCCATGTAAATGTTTCCATAGCGTGCGAGAGAAACTGCGGGCAACAAGCTAGTTTTTATTTATTTTTAGGATATAGGTGTACGTGACAAAAAAGCGGTAAACAGAACAGATAGTGGTAGGTATTATCGCAGACTGATTAACTGATTACAAAAAAAAAAGGTATCACTCTCATTAGACAGATAGACGGACGTTCTTGATACACAGCAGGTATTACATAATTACATGGCTTGTGAAATGAAACGGTCGATAGACCCCAGATGGCATACATGTATGAGTCTCGAATGCCAATCCTAATAGGGTACGTCCAGTAGTCGTTGGCAGGTGATGAAATAGGGAACTAAAGTTGCACATACTACTGAATTTGACATTTGCACTTTTTTATCGGTACTTACAGCTATACAATGATCTTTTGGCGCCTGACTGACATTGACAGGAGGGCGTTGTTGGTAAACATTTGTGAAATTGTCACAGAAATTGTAATGAAAAAGAAGAATTCGGCGTTAGTTCCCATTCTGGCTGCAGCTGTAAGTAATTGCAAGCAACCCCGTCGTAGCCTATCAAGGAGTTCTGGCCGCATTGTAGTGCCTGCCTATGCCTTTAACAGTTAAAATGGTAACACATTCACCGTCTTGCAGAATCACAGCCAACTACATATTCCAACAAAGACCACACTACCATGACGCTATGGCGCGACTTATGAATGTGTGCGTGCAATGCATAAATAAGTGGCCCAACCAGTTCACTGGGCTTTCTCGATCATTCTCGCACACATAGCCATGCCATCCAATAAAGTACATAGTGTGATACTCGGTCTCTGTGGGATATCTACTCGTGTGCACCGGCCCCGCACTCCATTGTTCGAGAAAATTCTTGAAATTAATATGAACGGAAAATGCAACTAATTGGAGGCCGACCATGCGTGGCTAACACTCACGTTTGTTTAGGCAGAAACATAATTGTTATTTACTGTTCGACGTACTTATGGAATATTTTAGCACTTAAGCATCTATATTTGGATGTTTGTTAGTCAATCACGCAAAAACGGCTGAACGGATTTGGACGAAATTTGGCACATAGACAGTTACACCATATAAACAACACGCAGGATACATTGTTATCTCGGTAGTACGTTCCCGTGGTATAATTTCCGACCTCCACACACTAGGTATTTATAATGAAAGACTCGATCGATCTACTAAACTGTGTGAAACCAGGAAACAAAAACTGGAATGAAACCTACATTTCCGTAAAAACAAACAAAACAAACCCCGCGTACTGCAAACAAAAGACTATCAACAATGTACAATATCGGCTAATCAACAGTATTGAAAATGTTCTAGATACTGCGTTACACTTAAAACGTCACGTAGGTAACAATAAAATTATCAGCATATTGTTCCAATGAAACATTTGAATAAACAACAAACAATTGAAAGATATTGGATTTGAAACAGAACAAAATATTATGTAGGCTTAGTTATATTTCTAGATTCTTCCATTCAACATAATATAAAAGTTCATGCTTCTAGAATTTTCCAACCGTCTTTTATCTTTAGGTCTTTTGTCTGCGATATTTCGAGGAGTCGACACGGTATAATGTTGGCATTCATCGATCCCTGGTTTTAGGCCTTTCATAACGCTAGCTAGGTCTGGAATGTAGGCAATGTAGAAACATTGACCTTTCCACCCTTGAGAAATGTTATTACTTATTCACCCTTCGCTTGGTGGCAATGTCGAAGGGTTGGGAGCTGAATTTAACGATTCGAAACATCTAGCCTACTGCTTCATGAAGCAAGGACTTAAAGTTTCTTTATACAAGTTAGATATAATTTTATTCACATAATTATGTAGCATGTGAGTTAAGGCTCCTTTTCATTGGTAGTAAAGGCCCGTATTAAGAGCAGTGGTGGCCCAGTGGTAACGGCCGTGACTTAGACGCGCCGTTGTAGGTCCGAACCCAGACAGGCGCTTTACTTTTTGTAAATTATTTCATCATCACTGCTCTCAAAACGGTGAAGGAAAACATCGTGAGGATGTCCCATGTCCTAGAACCAAAAATTCGAAGACATGTGACATCCGCCAACCCGCACTGCGCCCGCGTGGTGGATTACGGCCGGCACAGAGAGGAGGCCTGTGTCCCAGCAGTGGGAACATTAATATAGGCTGATTATGATTATAAGGCCCATATTCAGGGATCCGTTTTCATTAGTCGATAGAGAACGATAGCGGTATACATGGAGAACCTGCACGGTGCACCGCACGTATGGCAGTTGCTTTGAGAGCTCAATATCATTATTAATTTTTACTGGATAAAAACCCGCACGCTTTTGACATTATCGACTTAAGACTTTGAAAGAAAGAAAGAAAGAAAAAACGTTTATTTGCGGTGAACATGACGCAAAAAAAAGAACACAAAAAAAACTTTCATTAGTCATTACCCTTTTCTTTTTTGGTTTGCGGTGGAAATCCTCATGGACTTCCAACCTCGTGGGGGTGACAGAGGGACATGCCGGACTCTTACCGGCTATAAACACCGCAGTATTCCACCTCTGCCTATGGCCGGGGGTGCGGGATTCGTATAAGCATTCACCGCTCCCATTAGTCATTCATTACCCTGCCTGTGGGGAGTCTGCCTGTTTATCGAGTTATCGACTTATGAAAATGAGCCAGTATCTCTACTGGCTCATTTTCATAAGATTGATTGATTGTGATGAAATTGTCAAGGAATGGAGACGTGACATGAAAAAATGGAAGGATTTTAGGCCTGATAATTATACATGAAAATGTTTTTAGATGTTGACTTCTTCTGCTTGCACTATGGACCCATCAGATCGCAGTTATGGTACATAGCTTAGCATAATATTGCGACCCCAAGTTAACAGTTGTTAAGTTAACAACTATTATTATGCTCTAATTCATTTCAAATCTTAATAACACTACAGCCAAACTTTTGTCAGGATTTGTACCCCTCCCACTCCTCGTCCCACGGCAAAGGACTCATTCAAAACCAGTTATTTCAGTCTAAAGCTAAAATGTATGATGGTGGTTCGTCCATTTCACCACAATGGTTCTCCAACTATTGTAGTAGAATTGGAACAAAACATGAAGAAGGAAAGAAAAAAAGAAATATATATATTTATTTGTCACAGAAACACGTGATTACAAAAAGATAATAAACTCGAGTAATCAGAAAAATAAAACAATAGATATCGTGATATTGTACTGAGATAAAGTAATAATAGTTCTATGTGATATTGACGTACGAGCACAAAACAGAAATAGTCGGCAGCTGTACGTCTTGACTGTGACAAGAAGGCTTCCATACAGCATGATGCTGTGCTATAAAGCAACAACAGCACAGCGCTGATTTTCAATGGTCACCCAAAAAAGACGTACCTACGGAAATCAATAATTTTAACGAACAAATTAATCGTCATGTACCAAAAACTGTATTTAGGTACCTAGGTACAGAGATTTTAATCCAAATAATTTTGATAACAAACGCGTGAGATATACAGTACCTACGTCATTGCGAATTTCTCTAAGTATAAGGCTTTCTCTTTGAATGTGGTCCAATCAAGACAGCTCTAAAGTCTGTGTCGGCGCCGCGCCGGCCGCGCCGTTCGCACTCAGTTTCACTCGCAGCATTGTAAGCCTCTGGCATTACAGCCTTTCCAATTCATCAAGCTTTTATGCAACTAATTAGATAACTGAATAAATAAATTGCAATTTAAATAATGCTAATGATGGAATGCATTTTGGATGAAGGAGTTTTTATAAGCTTCTGCAACTAAGCTAAATTTGATCACTATTTTGGTAGCGTCTTGACAGTTCATCTGTCACAATATTGACAAATATTGAGTACCTACGCCTTACCGACACGGGCAAGTCATTCCATAACTGTATTGCTTGAACCGAAAAAGATTTGTCATAGAAACTGGTGGAATGCATCGGCATCTCTATTAGTCTCGTAATGAAATAACAGCTCACTTCAACTACACATAAATAATACGCTTCAACTAACTTTTCAAGGTGGGATTTTTACAGAATAGGCCGGCTGGTCGGTACGGCTTGGCCCAAGTAATGGCCACTTGATAATCCATTACGGTGTTCCTAGGTAGTAGGCAGGCAAGTAGGTAGGACTTGCCTGCCTACTGCCTAGGAACACAGTTACCTAGCCTGTTTCCCTCCTACTAGAACTAGAACTAGGTGGTTCGAGCCTTTGCCTGCTTTTGTTTATTTAATCTAATATATAAAATTCTCGTGTCACAGTTTTCGTTGCCATACTCCTCCGAAACGGCTTGACCGATTTTGATGAAATTTTTGTGCTTATCCGGTATCTATGAGAATCGGCCAACATCTATTTTTCATACCCCTAAATCGAAACTTACGCGGGTGAAACCGCGGGGCGCAGCTAGTAACTTATAAAATGATGTCCTATATTAGTTCATAGAATAGCGAAGTATGAACATTATAAATGTGTTTTAATTTTATGTCATTTAATATCATGTACCTAATGTTTTTTTCCATGGATAAATCGAAACAAGTTACCAGCCTTCTAAAAAATACAAACATTTGAGTTGTATTCTTAGAATAAATCGATTACGTAATTTGTAAATAAACTGCAGGCGAATGAACTCAAACATTTAATAACAATAACTCTTTAAAACGTCTGATTAAGCGAAATATGATTGAAGTTTGTTGCTCAATAGGTACTACGTTATAAATAATCGAATTTTTTGTAGAACTTTCCAGGCTTTAAAACCACAAAATAATAGGTACTATAGTTTTACAAACATAAAAATACTGTTGACCACAAAAGCGTCACGCTTGTGGTTTTAATGGTTAGATAGGCAATATTAATTATCGTACTTACACCCAACGTCCCACGAGATAGATAGGCTATCGCCCCATAAGCTCAGCACATAAACAACAAAATAACTGAAGAGTAACGTCAACTACAGTCAACCGTTTTGTAAATTAACATGTCCCATCTATGTGAGCCGAGGATCTGTAACTCAGGACTTTCTTATCTCAGCCACCTTTCTCTATTTAAGATTGTGCAATGTGCATTCTATTAACCACTGCTTGTAATAATGATGTTATATATAAATAAATATTGAATGCTTTCTTCCACCAAAATGATAAACTAGACTGTTTGTAATAATAATTCAAGTCTGTCATGGCACGTGGTTGAAGAGTGTGACTTGGTTTAAAATATTATGAATATAATTAATATAAAATTTATTTAGATACATAAAGGTTTTGTAGTAAGTATAGGACTTACAAGGCATGAATTATTAATTACATGGTGTAGATACAACAAAAAGTTGGGTCAAACGCTGCTGTCCTAGCTAAATCACTGAGTAATCCGTAATTAGGAGAAACAGTTTCGACTCCCAATTTGAATATCACAATATAATCATGGGCGTCCACAAGTAACTCAGCTGCCCAGCAACTTTTTTGTCTTTGTCGCTGTCTCCTCGCCGAGATTTGGACGATGCGCACACGAGAGCGACATCAACGCCACTTTTTTGTTGATTGAGCAACAACTGGATAGCCGGCAACTTTTTTGTCGCCATGCGCGCACTTGCATTGCAATTTGCAACCAATAGACGGGCGACAGTTCAGTCCAAACCCGCGGATAGAAATGTCTGCATCTCATACAAACCCGTAGACTTGATATGAGACAAATTAGTTGCGGAGACAAAAGTTGCTCGTCGGCGCCCTCCCATAATATGCTTTGGAACTTAAAATATAAAACAAAACACAAAAGCAAGAGTCTTTAAATTAAAATTAGAATTTATGATTTTACATGAGGAAATTAGTAGATGCCCTACGTATGGGAGAAATCGAGGGTTAAAGTATAATTTATTGGACTTCTACGTAATAAAACCTCACGCGGTGTTCCTCCTACTGCCATGAGTTGGGGGCGCGGTCTACACCCACATCCGCTTAATGTTCGTGAGTTGATCTTTTGTTGGGAATTATTAGTGGGAATGACTAATAAGCATAACCGGTCAAACTCGTGTGGAATACGTCATTATGTTAATCGACAGACAATGCAGCTGTAAACTAAATACTCTACCAAAAGAAAACAGATCTGCAGGATACTAAAATAGACTGCTTCAAATAACTTCGCGACTTGGTATAGTCCGCGCGGAATTAGTTGGCCTCGCCTTAGGTATGTGAGCGGTGGGACGGAGGGGCGTAGGCACTCTATCATACTCAGTACGTGCGTTGCGAACACTAGGCAACCCCGCCGCCTTCACCCCCGTCCCCACCTAAGGCGCGGCCAATTAGTTCCGAAATCGCTTACTGCCCCGTTGGTCTAGTGATCGTAAGCGATCGATCGATCGTGATTTTAGTGCTGAGTATGAGGTCCTGGGTTCGATTCCCAGGTCGGGCAAAGTGTTACTTATTGGGTTTTTCAATCTGGAATTTCGCAGTTGCAGCCCGGAGTCTGGATATAAGCCCGGTTGATGGCAATGGCAATAGGCTCGCCCCCCATTATCTAGGAGTTAAACATAGCTGGCGAAATGTGGGTGTAGGTACTATGTACACGTCTGCCCTTCCAACCTTTCGGGGAAACAAGACGTGAAATTATGTTTACAAGAAACTTCATTATCTAAGTAACTGTCACCAGTCGTCTTGTGTGACATGCAAGTGTCGTAATGGCGTAATTGAATTACCACCCTAATATTGAATCATTAGGGTGGTAATTCAATTACGAGCTCGACTTTCATCGATTTTATTCTCTTTGAATTTGGCCATTTAGTGTGTTCTATATTCCATCCTTGTCAAAGAGAATGCTAACAATATCTCCTTCAATAAACTAAAACCTAAAGTAATTTTTGTTATTTCCTCCAGGTCCCCTGGCTGTTGGCGTGCCTGGCGAGCTTCGGGGCATGTGGGCAGCTCACAAGCGATGGGGCAAGTTGCCCTGGGATAGCCTTATAGCCCCGAGTCTGGATCTATGCAAAAACGGCTTCCCTATGTCCAAGGTCATGTACGACGGAATTGAGAGCTCTCCGTACATCAAGAATGACCCTCATCTCAGGTAAAGTCTTAATTTCTCTGTTGTAACTGTGACGATTCCGAAATTAACCCAGGCTGATATAATTTTCGTTTATCTTGATTAAATTAATTTTAGTATATAGGTCGGTTCCCCCCGAAGGAGAAGAAACACGCTCCGCCATCCGCGGGTTTCTGTAGGGCTCGTCACCAGACATGGGCTGAGGACCCTCCCACCGATAGAGATTAAATGATTTCCAAATATAGAGAAGTCCAATGCCTTGTCTCATCAATAGACCAAGGAAAGGACTGAAAGAAATGCTAAATAAAACTTGGGAATTCATAGTTGAGACCGACGTCGTGTTTTATTATTTTTTTCATTTATGTATCGTATCTGACACCTACGAATTTTGGCTCTATGCGGTACGAATTAGGGACAAGGAACTTTTATGTAAAACGCCAAAAAACCCAATAGGATAAAAGATTTTAGTGCTTTTGTGAATGCTGGTTAATAGCTTAATAAATAAAGATTCAGTGGACGCAAAAGATTTTGATTAATTTAAATTACCCTTAAAACTACAGTAGTTTTCCCTTAGGGGTAAGGGGTTACGACTTACGCAACTTTACCCTACGTTTCGTGGCTAAATAATAACAGCCGCACAGGTCGATCGATCAGTTTAAGCTACGCTTGCCGCGGTTGGTCTGTGGATGGGTGACCGTCTTTACATATCGAGACCCCTCCGTGCCTCGGAAAGCACGCTAAGCCGTAGGTCCCGGCTGTCATTTGTGGATCTTTGACAGTCCTTACGGGTAGTCAGAAGCCCGAAAGTCTGACAACCAGTCTTACCAAGGGGTATCGTATTACCCAGTAACTGGGTTGTGGAGGTCAGATAGGCAGTCGCTCCATGTAAAATACTGGTATTCAGCTGCATCCGGTTAGACTGGAAGCCGACCCCAACAAAGTTGGGAAAAGGCTAACCAGATGATGACCCTACGTTTAATATCCTGTGACTTTTGACTTTGTGGTTAGTGACTATACCTAGTTCCCAGTCTTATAAAATATCTCACATATTAAGATTAGGTTAAACCATAATAAACTAACTCGACTTTGACTTCTAGCTCTAGCAATAGGTATTGAATTAGTGATGATCTATGCTAAACAGTACCGGGTTTATGCCAAGGCATGCATAACTTACATACTTACCTTTATTCTTACGGTAGCATTTTTACTATATTAATTACCGTGCCCATCGCCTCCTCGCAGCATTTTTCGTAGCACCGATAATCCCCTCAAAATCTCTTGTGTATGTTGGACGATTAATGTAAGAAATCCAAGATTTTTTGTATGTATATAATTCCATAATGTAAAGTCTTCTTTGTTGTGTTTGATCGCCAACTTCCTTATGTTATAAATAAACATAGCTTCCTCAACGTCGAGTTCATGTTAATTTACTGACACAAGTCTTTAAATGTAACGTTTATTTTAAGTTTATAGCTTCGTAACACGAGAAACATTTAAAAGATCTTCATAAGTATTTATTTTGTGGCTAGTCGATATATACCTTTATTATATGTATTGATAACTAAATATTATACACAAACTAACTATAAAAAAAAAATACAAGAACAATTGGACACTTAGGCGGCGAAGTACTCGTCCGCATCGCTGTCATCCGGAAACGTGCCCAGAAGACTGGCAGCATCACAACGTTAAATGGCAATGCTAATTCTTTGGCCAAAGAACGACTCAGCCCTCTGGTTATATATACCTACATATCTTTATATTAACGAAGCAAATGTATTGTCTACTACCGCTAATTAATTATGATAGCTGACAGCAGCAAAATAAAGGAATTGCTTCAAAATTTTGTTTTCACAAAACTTCGCCACGTCCACGGCGTTATTAGTGGCAGCATAGAGGTCACTTAAGCGGCCTGTTTTTGGGCACAAAGGGCAGGATAGGAGGTGCAGCATAGTTTGTGACACAGCTCTACATCCACTCACATTTCTTCGAGGCAGCCGCACTTTAGAAGGTTCGACTTATTTTCCCACTTGGGTACGGAGACGGTTCAGAGACTTCCAAGTGGACCACGAAAGGTTACATCCTGCAGGAAGATGCTAGTACATAATACAATAGCATGATATAATTATTATATCCCATAACTACCTACTGCTTGATTTCTATCTACGGGTCGTCATTGGTAAAAACTTCCGTAACAATTCATAATGAAGCATAGGCTAAATACATAGTACCCATAGCACCAATAGGACCACTGGGGTGGTCCTATTAATTTAGCAATAAAACAATCACCATTGGCATCGAAAACAGCTTCTTTCCGGGCAGAGAAAAAATACTGTTCTTTAAAATACAAACACAATAAACCAACTGTATGAGAAGAGGCACTTGCGCAGTTTGACAATAATAGTCAGCCTATTATTATAATAAACCAACCAAGACCACACACCATCTTCCTCCACCCATATGTAGCAGTCGGAAGCTAACCTAATTCCTTTTCCACAGGAAAATGTACTTCAACACAGCCAAGGGTCAGTTCCACAAGCCTGGCACGATGTTGAAGCCCAGCGAGGCCTTGTGCAACACCTTCCAGAGAGTAGCTGAGAACGGGGGCGATGACCTGTACAACGGGACCCTGGCTGCAGACTTCCTGGATGACCTGGAGAGAGCCGGCAGTATCATCACTGCTGAGGACCTGAGGCAGTATGAGTAAGTGAAAGATGCTTTTTTTTGCTAATTGTTGTATTGAAGGGAGTTCTTGATTACTTACAAGAGGCACTGAAATGCTATTGTGAACGTATTTTTAGTATGATAGAACCACTAAGTTTCACAATGGTGGAGGTGAGCAGGTTCCTTTGTGTCGAGGGTAAGCTAAAGGCAGTAAAAGCCACAAGTCTGGACCAGTGTGGCTGACTGTAACAAAAACAAAGACGCGCTAATATTTGATTATAAGAAGCAGTTCAGCGTGTTCACAATTTATCCTGCTATTTTAAATCACTGCAATGACTATGTTAAAATAAACTGATGACAATGGTGCCGATTCCCTTGTTCAAAAACTAAACTAAGTTCGGTACAACTTTTTCTTTCTATTTCATTAAGAAAAGTACAGAAGATCTATAAATTTTAGTTTAGTTCTGTTAAATTAATCAGCGCCTGACACTACTCCATACAAGTTTAGAATTTCCGTTGTGATTAAAAATCTGCCTACTAAAATTACATATTTGACAGGACTAAACTAAAACCTATCTTCTGTCCTTTTCTTAATGAAATAGAAAGAAAAATAAGATGCACTGAACTTAAATTTAGTTTAGTTTGTGAACAACAGAATCGGCACTATTGTCTTTATTACGAGTATGAGCTCATTATAAGTAGCAACGTCATTATGTGTTAAGTGATAAGGACGTAATAGTTCAATAAACAATGCATTTGTTCATATTGTATGGAAATAAATAGGAAGAAGTGAAGCATAACAAGATAGTCGGAATTGGTTTTGTCTATTGTACCTAGTTTGTTTATTTTTGTGCGTAAATTGTAGTTAATTAAATTCCGTGTCATTGTATTAATGAACTTCCACCCATGATACTGATGAATAGGTACTTAATAAGTACAATTATGAAAATCACAAATGTAAGGAGACTAACACTATTGTACCTATGTTCTGGACAACCTTTAGAGTACAGAACATACAGCTGGTCAAAAGCCAATAGGTACCCTAGTTGTTTCCCTCATAGTCAACAGCGTCATCCAAGCTCAAAGACTGCTGGATACAGGCAAGTCCCCCAAGCATGGCAATACAAAACAACAACTGGTCCTGAAAGTCTACTTCCTAAGCACGAAATCCGTAGTTTCGGACGAAGTTATGGGCGTTTACGACAACGTAACACCTATAGCGGATATAAGATTAGATTGGTGCCCAAACTAAGAATGAGTGACAACACGATTTGAAAGTTGTCCCTAATCCCAATGTGATATGGCCATGGACTTATTATAAGTCCATGGTTATTGCTCGTCCGAAAAAGGGAATTAATCGAGAGTAGGGTTCACTCCCAAGTTTCGAACTACTTTCTGGCGGGCCCGTATTTTCGTTGACGGGCTTCATGAGTAGGCCACCAGCGCTGCCCGAGTCCGTTGTTTCCATGTCCAATACTTATTCTTACTTATGGAAATAATATTTATGGAATTAATTTACTTCAATATCAAAATATTAATTTCTACCATGGTTTTCAAGTTAGGTTACTTTAACTAAATGTAATCAAGATTCAATTTAGTATGGTTACCGAATGGCATGCCTCAAGGTGACTTCTTGGTACCTACTTACATAATAAAATACTTAGTAAAGTACCTACATATACAATAAATCGTTGTTCATCCGAGAAAATTCTAGAATTTTTAATTTGAGTTTGAGCTAAGCATTAGTGATTTTTTTTTATTACGACTTATTTTTTTCCAAATAATAATCTAGGTAAATAAGCTCAATTCGTCATCATGATCATCAGCCTATAGCAGTCCACTGCTGGACATAGGCCTCTCCTAATGCACGCCATTCAACTCGAATCGAAATTAGCTCGATTGAAGAATGGAAATAGAGGCACAGTATAACTAATAGTATGATCGATAGAGGTTCTACTTCCATTAATTATAAAAAATAAGTAAGTCGTTTTTGCCTACTGAATATGTTTGATGGAAATAAATACTTATTTAGATTATGAGTAAGTGAGAAAACGGATAAATGTTTAACAACAACAATACACACCTGATAAAACAACTGTATTTATTTACTTGTACTTACATTCGTTTTGGAAATACAGCCGTTCGATCAATAACACAAGTACGCCACTAAGAAATTCGATCGTCATACTTTGACACAATACAATACTTACATTATTATAATTCCTCAAGCATCACATAATTTCCTGATAAGTAAGTACATGATTGATCGTGTTTTGTCAACAATCGAAGGGGCTCGCTCCATCCTCAAATACAATATAAGTAGGTACCTACATATTTACATAGTTGGTCTCACGGCTCACCGACCCTGATGACCCCAAAACCCTCCTCCAGGACAGCAATAGAGCAACCAGTACAGTGCACAAACACAAAACACCGACATTTCGACCACGCCACCGAGGTCCCTCGCAACGTCCCCAACTAAATACACCCCGACCCTTGCTCGATGAAGTGCCAGCCCTCGCCGTAGATGAGCCTGTAGTTTTAAATTCCCGACTGTGAACTCTTCCTTGAGCTCACGACTGATTCCTTTGCGTGAAGCTCAACACTGAAGATACTAGATCATCCAAGTTACTGTTCTTTATGTTCTTTAGAAGTTAAAGAGGTTTTGCGCTTTTATAACTTCTGACATGACGATATTTTCGTGAACGTCCACGTCCAAAAAACGTATCGAAATACGTACACGTTTTATAACGTTAACGTAGACGGAAATTTAAAAGCGTCTTCAGATTATCCCCATGCACTTTACTCCCCTGTGTAATCGTGAAGCCGTTGACGTCTACGACAATATCGCCACGATTAGAATAGAATCTCTAGAACTCTGTAGGTAAGTAGATAAGTGAATTTGTGAACCTTTTCTTTTTATTAAATTACTTATTTTTATTTATTATAATTACTTATCGATGCCTTTCAAAGGTTAAATGTTTTTGAGCCAACCTTAAAGATCAACTTGTAAATTAAAATATTAATTTCGGCTTTGGGTACTACGAAATACAGCTAAAGGTGAAGTGAGCTGTCATGCTAGCGATTGTCACTATAGACAGCTCACATCAAGCTCACGTCACCTAAGCTATCACGGTGAGATTATTACAGAATACATCGGCAGCTGTAGCTCGATACATGTTCGAAGTGCTGACTCACCTCAACTTGTTTTTAAACAATCCCCATATTGCATCATTGTTGACATTTGAACAGCTGTTATGTAGTTCAGTCATAAGGCGATTGGCACACTGTTGTGGTTTACGCAGCGGTGTGCGGAAAACGGTGCCAAATTCCACGAGCGTGAGTGCGTTTTTATTGAATTTGTATGTAAAAATTCACGCGCGTAGGTGCGTTACCTGCGCCCCGCTGCGTGATGCGATGCAGTGTGGGCCTCCCCTAACTCCGAGAAGTTCGTAAAAATACCTGTGTATTATGTCATGCAATAAAAGGACGTTTGTTGACTCCGGATTTTAAACTAATAAAAAAATATGTGCATCATAAAAAAAAGTTTTAAGATGTTTATATATACAATAGACAATGGAAAGAGTAGTGGTATGGTAATGGCCGCGACTTTCGAGTTGCAGGTCATAGGTGCGAACCCTGACAGGCGCTTTACTTTGTGTAAATGATTTCATCGCCACTGCTCTCAAAACAGCGAAGGAAAACATCGTGAGAAAACCGGCATGTTCTGGAACCAAAAATTTACATGTGACATCTACCAACCCGCACTGGGCCCGCATGGTGGATTTCGGCCCACTCCCTCTCAATGAGACGAGGGCTGTATCCCAGCAGTGAGAACATATAGGCTGACTAGCTGCGCCCCGCGGTTTCACCGGCGTAAATGTCAGTCCCGTGGGATTATCGGGATAAAAAGTAGCCTATATTTCCAGGGTGTCAGCTACCTCCATACAAAATTTTATCAAAATTGGTCCAGCCGTTTGAGCGAGATGACTAAAAACCATATAAACACACATACATACACACACACACACACTCACAAACTTTCTCTCTTTATAATATTAGTGTGATTATGCTAATAAACAATAAAGGTAGGTAAAATCAATATTGTGCCAATATGCAAACAAATTCGCAAGAGCGGCAGAATGCACTGCCAAAGTGCCAATTCATAGGCCTTTGTACCTATTTAGTCTGACAAAGCACTTTCATTCAATTTATTGACTAAATCAGCTCAACGTTGGTCATATCACGTTGCTAAGTGCGTTATCATTGTTAAACTAATTTCTTATCAAAATATTGTCTGAACTGTTTGGAGTTCACCCAGGAGCTAGTAGGTAGGTACCTAGGTACCTACCTACTTACTTATAAATACATATATAATAACAATAAAATTAATTGGCAGTTTGTTCCGCCAGTTACTCAACTGAACCGAGCGCTCGGCGCATCCGACAGTGACACCCTACACCTTATTCGACTGGCCAATTCTTCCCGCGGTGGCAGAGCCAACGCCCGCCTGGTTTGCGAGCACCCTCCCACCGGATCCAATCCAAGCGTCAAGCAGCCTGCTGTGTTTCGTCGATACGTGGGAGTACCAGTGCCTTAGGCATCTTCTGGGCACGCTCGTTCCATCATAGACCTCATCGCTTTCCATCAAGCGTGTTCGAGGTCAAGAGCGGGCCCTATCAGAAATAAAAAAAAACGGAAAATTCCAATACCCAAAAAAATGTTAGAAAACATTGAAATTATCAAACATTTCATAATTTGCCTAACTTACCATGAATGTGACTAATGCCTGAAATTCGTTACGAATTCCTGAGTCAATAACATGAAAAGTAACTAAGTGCTCAAACAGCCGAGCGACACGCGTCGACGACAGAGGCAACTGCATCCGTCGACGCGTGTCGCTCGTGTCAAATAAAATAGTCACCATATTAAAAATATTTCATAATAAAGGTACGTATTGGAAACAATACATTATGGCACCTGATTAAATGATAGAATTGTGACTCATTGAATTATATGGAAAAATATATGAGTTATTTAGGTGGTGCAAGTGAAATCGTTGGAAAAACTCGTACATTTTTGTTGTTTAATTGTAATCAGTTAACAATGACATTTGTCACCTTTTGTTTTCTGTTAATAAAATGTCGACTACCTACAAATGCTGTGAACCGTTGATGAAGGCTTTAACCAGCTGTAACCGCAGGATGTTGATAAATTAATGTTTTTGTAGCCATGGCTTTAATTTTACAAACTTGAATTTGGATTGCGAAGTAAAACAGCTTTTTCGTCTCCACAAAAGTAGATGTGATGTGGCCTTTGTAAAATTTATTTGCCTTGGTTTTATTTAGCTATATAATGAGTATTATGCCCTAAGTGAGAGACCCTTCTTCAGACCGATTTTCCAGAACTATTTTCCTAAATGAATGCTTATACGGAAATACCTTTTACCCAACCAGGGAGTATTAATGCCATCATGATTCCAGTGCGAAAAAAGAATGGTGCTATCGGTCATGTATAGCTCCTTTTCTCTCTTACACTGGAATCACCGTCATAATACAGCACCAGCTTTTGAAAACCAGTTTGTTAACAGTTTAAAACCCTGGAGAAAACTATCAAGATGCATGAGCAGGCTTCCATATTTGTATTTATCTCTCAAAGTACCAAAGCTAAGCTTGTGGTCTGCTAAAAGTCATTAGATATCCACACAGAGGCGTACTGATGTCAACTAACTTTACATTTAATAATGTAATTATAGAAGTACCTGTACAGGGTCAAATTAAATTAGCTAGCGAAACTCTGCAGTCGTGATGGGTATCGACATCTAAACACGATAAAATTAAAAGGAAAATGGTTTGATGTTTTTTTTTTGGGTCAACGACTGCTGATAGTATATTAGGTAAAGAAAAGAAAGTTAAGATGAAAATTACCGAAACTTTGTCTTATTTAAAAACCAATACTTAGTACAAAACCTACAAACGTTTGTAACTGCTAAAGTAGGTAGCTACTTTAGTTATGAACATAATAATGCACATGCCTTATATCCGGGAGAAAGCGCTACTTATGGAATTGGTCACTCACTTTACTCTGTGAACAAAATATAATATGTATTATCAAAAAGTTCGATGTCAGAACATCCAACATCTCTCTTCTCTTCCGAATTAGGACTAACGAGGAGTCGAAACATTCGATGGAGATTCTTCTCTGAACGACGGACTTTATACCTTTCTACATCTCTCTAAACTGTTACTTGACGCTTCCACTTACAAATCAGACGTTCTGACAGTTTTACCATTTTCGCTTTCCAGAGCCAAAATCACAGACCCCATAGCAGTCCCCCTGAGCAACGGGGACACGTTTTACTCGGTCCCCCCTCCGAGCAGTGGAGCCATTCTGGTGAACATCCTGAACATCCTCAGTGGCTATAACTTCAACGCCTCCAGCATCAACACTACGGAAGACAAGATCCTCACGTATCACAGGATCATTGAAGCCTTCAAGTACGCGTACGCGACTAGGACGAAACTGGGAGATATGGATTTCTTGGATTTGACTGAGGTGAGTTGATCTTCATTTTTTAAGACGGTCAGATGGTTTCTCTAGCAATTCTAGCCAATGAAACGTTGTAATAAACGGATAGGTATGTCCAATCCTAAAATCTTTTCATAAACTTAACTGGGCCATATTTTCGAAGAAAAGAGCCATAAAAAAATCCATTGATAGGACAGATGTTCCGTTAAAGACATTAAAAAACAGCCTACCAAGTAGCCAAGTACAGTCAATGTAACTTATACATGTAAGTACTGTTTTATGCAAGTAGGTACAAAGAGGAGCTCCAAAGGGCTTAGGTTAAAAGGCTTCCTTGAAAATATTTACATACTGCTAGCAGCGGTCAACTAAGTTTAGTTGATAACTAATTAATTGGGACATTGACTTAATGAATTACATTCAACTTAATTAACCGTTTACAAAACATGCAGAGTAATGACTGCCTCGTTGGTATTTTTTTATTTTATGCATTACAAGTTCCTTACACTTACTTAAAAAAACACACAATTAGACCTACTGGGGTCTATCTTATTCTTAGCATGCCATGGCCTAAATTTGATCAATGCGCTGTTCTAATCGAGTTGACGGAATATTCTTTCAGCTTACGCTTTATGTTTTTACTATTCATTGAGTCTCTAATGTCTACAGGTATTTCGTTTAGTAACTTGGGTATTGCGAAGGAAGCGGTACGCCTGCCATAAAAGTTATTTTTGAGTGCCACTTGAAATGTTTGGTTTGGTGGTTGCAACCGCAACTGCTGAACTTCTAGAGGTCCGGGGTTCGATTCCTAAATCGGGCAGTGTTATTGGGTTTTCCCACTATTTCTCAGAACCTCTCCGTAGCTCTCCGTCTCCGTCCTTTCCTCCGTTTTCTTTTCTTTCTTTTAATATCTAGGTAATATTTTAATTTTATTTCGCCAACTCAAAATAAATTGGAATTCAATTTGGTAAAATTGCGTCGCAAAATATTTATCAGCGAGCTAATATTTATTTAAAAGTAACCTAATTAAGTAGTCATAAAAAATTAGGAATTTATTCGCAAAACTGCTCGATTATGAAATAGGTAGAATTTTCAATTGATAATAATGTAAGTACTTAACTATATTGATACGTATTACAACATAAATAACGTTGACCTTTTGACACGATTTTATCTTGCACTAGGTACCTATCTACTTATCAGCTACCGTTCTTCTATAATAATAGTTTACAGACCCTATGTTAGTTATTTTACCTATGACAGCAACTCAAGCAGCAACCCACCCATCCATATAGCAACGAGAATAAAAAAAAACACTGATTTTGACAGTGATGCAAAATCAGAGATATAAAATACAACTGTGAAAGAACTGTGGGTAGGGTCTTAATGAATTTGTATTGAAAAAAAAAAAAATATAAGCGAAATAATAAACACTTTAAAAAAAAAAATTCCTAAGAACAACTCCGACATCCCCAAAAGCAAAAATATCTCTCATATCGATTGTCAAATACTTTTATTTTTCGGGTTTCTTTTCTACAAGTCTTTTTGCCTTCCTCCAGTTAATCCGCAACGTGACGACTCCTGAGTACGGCACGCAGGTGCGTCTCCGCATCAATGACACAGCCACTAGCAACGACACCGCCACTTACGGGGCCGAGACCTACAACCAGCCCGACGCAGGAACAGCTCACATATCTATCATCGCAGCCAATGGGGATGCTGTTTCGGTTACCAGTTCCATCAATTATTAGTAAGTTTTGATAAAACTAGAAAGCAGAAAGAAATCCAGGCATGATTCCAACAACCTTTACTTTACAGCTTAATTAAATTCAAGTACCTAACTCTAAAATTGCTTCACTGCGTACTGCCTAAGGCTAGCTACGTCATGGAAGGCTAATGGTTAATTAAGTTCTTATTGAGAACTTAGGTTGATCTGTGGTCAGGTCCACTTGACATACTTGATAGGAACTCAAATAAGTAGTTGCTAGTACCATTCTAGTTCAAGATTAAATCCACAAGTAGGTACTTAATCAAGTTGTAATATTCTCCAAATACATTGGAAAAGAAGAACACAGAAATCGCACCCTAATGCCGCCCACGAGCAACTTTTGTTTGCAACGAATTTGTCTCTCACATCAAAAGTATGAAAGTGCTGTCTTTGTCGCGTCGCTAAATGCGCGCACTTACATGCAAACCCGTAGATTTGATGTCAGAGACAAATTAGTTGCTGGGACAAAAGTTGCTCGTCGCTAGTGTCTACATTCTCTTTGGTGAGCGCCCGCCCTAACAATAGAACGTCTTGATAGCCTGATGGCGTAGATGGTGTAGACTATATACACAAGAAATAAATTGAACCCAAACTTTATTCATAACCACAAACATTTTATCTTACAGCTACGGCGCTGGTTTCTCGACCCTCAAGACCGGCATCGTAATGAACAACGTGATGGATGACTTCTCCTCCCCTGGCATCACCAACTTCTTCGGACTGAAGCCTTCTCCCGCGAACTTCATAGCGCCGCACAAACGACCCATGTCTTCTATGAGTCCCAGCATCATTGTGGATAGGAATGGAAATGCCAAGTTCGTGATTGGGGCATCTGGAGGAACTAAGATTACCACTTCTGTGGCTTTGGTAAGTTCAAAAGTCGAAACTGGTCGAAGATGAGAGGTTTTCCTATATAAATGTTACACGAACAACAAAACCAGCCATTTTAGATGTTAGAATCATTTAATATAGATGCGGAAGGCGGAGGTCAGAGTGTTGTGGTGCAGCCTGGGAGAGGCCTATGTCCAGTAGTGGACTGTGATAGGCTGAGTTGATTGAAGAATATAAGTATGGCAAGATTGTTCTGAGGTTACATTTGGAAGGTCCATCTATACCTATTTGGAAAGTTTTGATCATACTTCTAATATTGTGCACTGGTCATATCACCTATAAGAGGGTTTGAACTCCTGCTGCAAATCTTACTTAATAATCTTAATCTTACAATACTTACAAATTTTTGTTATACTAACATAACTATAAAAATCTGAACTTTCATTTCCAGGTGACAATACGCAAGCTGTGGTTCGATCAGTCAATAAAGGAAGCTGTGGACGAACCTCGGATCCACCATCAGATCACCCCCATGCACATTGAATATGAATATGGCGTTACAGATGTAAGAAATGTATTTACTGTAAGAAATAGGCCTTACCCATAGATCTACACTTGAAACCCACTTGACGACTTATATATGATCCCTCCTACCTACTCCCATCGTAAACCAGCAGAGGAAGCCTTTGTGATGTTTGCGACAGTGAGACAGCTAGGTATACCATAATTTAATTTTAATTAAACTAATCTAAAATATGGAAATGCCCTGATCCTGACGCCCAAAGCCATGAAGAAAATAAGAACGGTTTCAACCAAAGCCCGACCGGTTTTATGCGTTTCTATAGAGAGGCCTTTGTCCAACACTGGATTGCGAAAGTCTGAGTTGGGTTATCTAAATGATCAGCTTAGGTAACATCTAGTATGCAATCGTAATCAGCGTAGTAAATCACCTTATCTTCGCTAAAACGACCTATAAGTATGAGATTTGGATCCAGACAAAGCCTACGGGCTATGGTGTCGCTATAGTTTGTGTGTGTGTGGGTTTTTGTTTAAAGGGTTTTTCTTCCGGTATGGTCTTTGTTTTCAACTCTCTGAAATGAACCACTCTTATTTTTCACAAGAAAAGGTAACTGTCTACCGGATATTGTCCTTCAAGATTAGCATTGACTCACGTAATTATGTAAAACCTTTCTTTCCACAGGACATAGTGAAAGGTCTTCGAGCGAAAGGACACGGAATGGTACGCTACAGAAGCAGAGGTTCAATAATTTGCGCACTCTTTAGAAATAAAACCGCAATCTACGCCAACGCGGACTTCAGAAAGGGCGGCGATGTGGCCGGCATGGACTGATATCCCTGTGCCTAATTAAATAATAAGTTTATTTAGTATATTTATGTCGTGAATGAAACTTTAATATGAATCTGGTAAAGTAAGGATACAAAAGAGTTTATGAAAAAAATTTATCATGTTTTTCGTGGGTTTTAGCCAGTCTATCTGCTCGAGGGGGCCATTGATAACAAACCTTGTAGGTTGACATTAAAATTTAACCCTGAAGTTATCCATGAATCATGCTCCCATTTTTTTACTATAACAATAAGGCTGTATAACACAAAGCATGGAGTCTCCTCTGCGGCTGCTTCTAGAGGCGCAATTGTCAACCATTTTCATTGCAACTAACCGTAAAACCGTTTTCTCGCACTACCACACAAATTAATATACAAACTAACAGTGACCCGTCCGTGACCGAAGTAAGCGTTCAACGCACTTTCAGCGCCACGAATTTTATTAGTAAGTACTGCTGATCTTTAAACGCGGTTGGTGCAGCGATTCCGTGCTTTGTTGTGTATATGTATGTGCGGCCGACGAGAGCATGCGTTCTTGACACCTGCCAATTTCATACAAACGAATAGGTACGTGTTTTGCGAATTTGATCTTTATTAGCTAAGAACTAGAATTACCGCACTGAGAGGTGTCAGGAACGCATTCTCTCGACGACCCTATTGTACCTACCTAAGTGGCATGTGTTTCAAAAACTGTTATTGGTTCAATCAATGATTCGTTCGAAGCCCGCCCTTAAACCTGCCAATCACAGTCCATAGTTACATTCTTTTGCTTAATTTTAATGTAAGGGGAACGTGTGGAACCACAGCGAAGTCTCAAAGTATTAACGTAATTTGGCGATACAATAAAAGTAGGCATTAAGAAACTTATTACAAGAAAAATGTGATAGTAAGTAAACGATAGTATAGATAGGATATGAAATATGGCCGTTTTCCTAAAAAAAAAAACATGCTATTGTTTATGATATCAGAACAGATGGCAAAATTAATTGATATGCATTTATGTAGAAATATTCAATAAAGATACAAAAAAAATTAAGAATTGGCTGATAAACAATAATTCGGAATAAATGGGCTAAATACTTAAAATGAATGTAAGTGAAATTAAATTAAAGCATTTAAAATCACCATTATTTATTCATTTAGTTCCAATGTTTGTGAAATAATTATATACTCACATCATAATATTTGTTATTAGGTAGCAATCAATTTATTATTGGATTAATAAATGCCATTTTTAGCAAATTTTTAGAAAATTTAGGTAATCACAATTTTATTTTAATTTCATACAAAATTATGAAAACTTTTTCATTACACTATTTTTTTATCTGCCCCCCATTTGGGGGGCTTCTTTAGCACAAACTTTAGACCATTTTCTCTCTTTTTATATCCTGCTAAGTATATGGTTTTATTCCTTAACTAACTGCATTTATAACTGCCAATAAAGTATCTTGTGAAAACTGTAACAGAATTTCTGTAATTTCATTAATAAAAAAGCTTTTTTGACATTCCTATGACAAAAAAAAGATGATGTTATGTAGCTACGTATTATCTATGTTTATCATTACTACTCCACCAACTTGTATCTACAGTCCTTTCATAGACATTTTACCTCTGATTACGCATCACTGTCCAAATCACAGTGGTCTTTATTCTCATTCTAATAAGGTTGCTGTTTGGTTGCTACCACTGACAAGTCTGTCAAAACCATTGTGATCCTTATTCTCGTTGCACTATGGTTGTTGTTAGGTTGCTGCTAGAGGTAAAATAAGCTATGAACGGACTTTAGCCAACTGTCAGCCCTGAAAAGTTGACAGTTGCCTAGTTACACTGGTGCAGCCATTGATTATGGCGTATTGGAAAATGTTAGTAATTATCTGAACTGGAAGTGAACTTAGACATAAATGGTCACAAACTAGTGTTGCAAAATAAACTTTTAAATGTTATAAAATGATTTTTATTTAACTACAAAGACAAAAAAAAAACGTCGAGAGATGTCGTGGAACACCCGGTTGGGACGAAGTTCCATTCCAGACTACTATTTTTCCATTACAATCAACACCTAAGTATTACGTAACAAGTGGCGTGTCGTGACGGTCAAAATTTTACTTTTTTTCTGTCTTGCTCTCATTCGCCAAGTGTGCAAAGTGTAACGCGCGATAAGGAAATTCGTTCCAAAAACCTGTGCACCAATGTCACTGATTTCCAGAGACTAATTTTTAATCTAGCTTTATGTTCACAGGATATAGTAAGAGGTCTCCGAAGCGGTAGGTCTATCAAAAAGTACTCTGTGCGGTAGGTCCAGAGGATCAAACAACAACGCCCTCTATATTAAATAAAACTGCAATTTATGCCAACGCAGACCATAGGAAGGGTGGTGACGTCGTAGGCTACTAACCATGAACTAAGTCTATTCCAGTCTCACTTTTACGATGTTTTTTTTAAGTGCAATAATAGAAGCGCAAAAAGTTTTTGGCTCTATTCTAGGTCCTCTTTTATTCATTATTTTTATAAATAATATTGGTAACTGTTTTCATCATTCCAAGTTTTTGTTATATGCTGATGACCTCAAGGTATACAGACCTATTCATAGCATTCAGGATTGCTATCTTCTCCAAGAGGACTTGGATCGACTCGACTCACGGACTATTGTTACACTAGTAAGCTCCATCTGAGCATTCCCAAGTGCAACTACCTAAATTACACCAAAAATAAAAACATCATAAGGTTTCCATACTCATTGTGTAATGTTTTATTGAATAACGTAAACTCTGTTCGTGATCTTGGTATATTGCTTGACTCGAAACTCTGCTTGGATTTGCATATCGATCAAATTGTAAATAACGCATATAAGATGTACGGATTTATAATGAGATCCACTCATGACTTTAAGCGGACCTCTTCGTACCTCTGTCTGTATAAAACACTAGTCCGTTCCCAGCTCGAATATGCCGTATCCATCTGGAACCCGTACTACGGCAAATACATTGACATGATAGAAAATGTCCAACGTAGATTTCTTCGTGCAATGCACTACAGGTGTCATAAAACGTATCTGCAGTATAACCAGTTGCTCAATAAGTACAAGCTTTTGGCGCTCAGCTCTAGACGTAAACAATTGGAAACAATGACATTGTATAACATTGTTAATGGCAATTTTGACTGTATTGATTTAAACAATGTATTGTGCTATACAGTCCCCAGAACTATCCATAGACGGCAGGTGCGTGCAGGCAAACTCTTTGCAGTAGGTACCTGCCGATCTAACACTGGTCTACGTTCGCCAGTTCGGCGAATGGCAGCAACCTACAATGAAGTATTCGAACACATAGATATATTTTTATGCTCTTTGAAAAGGTTTCGTAGCCTTTTGCATGAGACACTTCAACTCTTAGACTAATTGTTTGTTTTAAAAATTACTGTTTTGTTTTTTCATTTTCATGTTAGTTTTTATAATATTAGCGTAACTGTCATGCATGAACAGTTCACCTCCTAGTGACTAAGATTTTATTTATTAATGGTAATCTGTGAACAGCGCTGTGGGTTACATTATTACTTAAGCTATTTATGTTCTTTTTTGTTTATAATATTGCATAATGTAGCTGTTTGTTGTTCCTATTTAATAAAATAAAATAAAAAGTTAAATTTTTCCCTTACTTAGTCACATATCTTTTTCTCCAAGTGAATTCAGACATGCTTTCCTAGGATTAATTCAACTACTCCATGTGGGCATAAAATGCAGACATAGTTCATAATGCTACAGTCAATTTGTTTTTATGGGTACGGGGCTCATACAACTGTAGGCATTTTCCTTTGCATTTCCTCTTTGAATAACACCCCGTATGCCATTATTATACTATGCCGTTTGCTATTGCATTATTATTATGTTATTCAAATTTTCTAGCTATTGCTAGATCATGTTTTCCACCTAACATAACACGTTAGATAAGCTCTTACTTATTTATGACAGTTGTTCACTTTTTTAGGAGAGGGCGTGATTGGTATAAACGTGCGTCTGCCTAACACTTCAAAGGGTATAAGCATGAGGTATAGGTAAAATAATATTGTGGATTTTGATGGCAACATGTTGTGATGTTTGTTAATTACTTATTTATTATATTACACTTAAAATAGTAAAGGATTATTTTTATTTGTATCCCTATAAAAACTGGTGAAGGATTCTGGGCAACGACTTTCAAAAATAATATAAACAATCAAGACCATTCAAGAAAAAAAATATTTTATTTTGCATTGTAATTGCATTGCGTGATGATTACACTTACACACCTAATTAATTAATTATTTACAGCTGATATAGTAAACAACAAAATAATAATAAAAACGAAAAAAATTCTTAGCACCTAAATCAAACGCAGCATTGCATCTTATACAAGCTTTTAATCGTACCTACTTCTACCGAGTCTAGATTTTAATTCTGAAATAGATATACAGTGAATCATTTTATAACGAACATCTATATATATTTTTTCATTTTAACTCATTTGTTGTGTACCCACATTAATTTCCTTTATGTTTTTAATGCTATAACCATGGCTGCCTAACTACCAACAGCTTATCATTTTATAAAGTACCTAGATCTCCATCTATTCCATTATATTTTTATTTATGGCAATTGTGCCGATGTCGATAATTCTGCCAAAGTCAGTTTTAAAATGGAGAAACGTGGGAGGGCGAAAAAATCCGGGTGACCAAAAAAAAAAAATAGCACGTAGTCTTAACTTGTCGACGGGTATTAAAACACTGAAACAAACAGAGAGAATATTGTTAGTTGTTATAAACAATAAATAAACCGTTATACCACACAAATTAAAATGTCTTAACTACGTATAAACATCATCAGGTCACCGAAAAGCTTCGGCGAGCATAGTTGCGGGATGAAGACAGTTGTACTAGCTTCTAACAATTATAATAGACCCCTGCCTGCCATACTCCGGGCACGCCTTGTTGTTAGCAAAGTGACTACCAGAGCACAACACACGGAAGGCTTCACTCTGTAAAATGCTGCAACCATCACCGGGTTTTGATCCACGTGTCCAAATCGACAGCACTTGAGGCATTGTATGATAGGGTAAATAATATATTGTACAACAGATAAAGCAGTAAAATGTTTCTTTTATTTTTTTGTTAGAACTTGGCCATTACAAAGTTTCAGTATAGGATAATCAGTGATATCGTCCTTTGTAACTCTTCGATTTAAGCGCCGTATTTTAGGGATTGGTCCACAACCTACTTGAGCTTGTACTACCTCTTCAGAAAATTCAGTGGGGATACCACTGACTACACCCATACAGGTTATGTTAAATGATAGGACAACTGCTTCGTAAGAATGTAAGCTTCAGGTGCTGTTTGATAAAAATGCGTTTACATCGTGATGGGATGCAAACTTAATCGATACACCATTTCGGCCAACTCGCTTGACTCCAAAATATCACTAAAGAGCAACCAAAATCCTAAACGCACGTGTTAAACTAAAACACCCTGTGGAGAAAATCCTCGATGTTCATCATAAACTGTGATTGCTCAATGGGTACCTACATAAACAGCTATGACATTTAACATTACTTTCTACTAGAATTACTTAAATACATTTCCAAGAAAAAACCATGAAATAAAAAGATGTAATACTTTGTGCGGGATTTGTAATATCACTTAAACAATAGATTTAGTAAGTATGAACAACGTCTACCAATATAAGTACCGGCTATTTCGGTAAGACGAATATTAAATTTTATCGAAAGTTTGCATGTCACAAATAAATATACAATATTACTTAAAAATCCATAGTTTGTTAACAATATTTTTGGCCAAGATATTTTACGGTACATTTTTAAAGCTCACCAAGCAACGAGGCGAGGCGTCGTTTCCGCATTTGTGAGCGACGGACCCAGTAGTCAAAATAGGACTTGACCACTTTTTTGTCGCGTCGCTATAATGGCAACACATCCCTCATAGCTTCGACTGGGGTGACCAGCTTCGTGGAACCGATTAGAACGGTGTTGTCGATACCACTGGTGATCACGCTCCGATGCAAGCGTTTGCATTCCTCGGCCGTGATGCCACCGACAACGAAGATGATTATAGTGGAGTTGTCTAGCGGATGTTTTGAGGTACGCGTCTTCTTGCTTGTTAATATGCTGTAAAAAAACAGGTAATACCATTTAAAATCTTAAGAAATTGTTGATTCTACTCACCAATAGATGGCGCTTATTCAAATAATTCATTTACTCGCTGCTAGATGGCGTTATACTAGAAGTCTTTAGATTTATTTTATTCGTTTTTATAATTTTTTCAACCTGTATTGTCCCACTGCTGGACGGCCTCCCTACAGCTTCCCACTCTTATATGTTTACTTCATAATCAGCCTATAATGTTCCCACTGCTGGGACAAAGGCCTCCTCTCTGTGAGAGGGAGTGGGCCGTAATCCACCACGCGGGCCCAGTGCGGGTTGGTAGATGTCACATGTCTCCAAAGTTTTTGGTTCTAGGACTTGCCGGTTTCCTCACGATGTTTTCCTTCACCGTTTTGAGAGCAGTGGTGATGAAATAATTTACACAAAGTACCTGTCACAAAGCGCCTGTCTGGATTCGAACCTACGACCTACAACTCGTAAGTCGCGGCCGTTACCACTGGGACACCACTGCTCATGTGTTTATTTATTTATTGTTAATTTACTTTCTAGATTTTTGTTAAACATTAGTTTTCTTACTTGAGTCCGCTTCTTAGCAGATCCTTAATGCTGTCGTTCCTGTGTTTGAGGTCGGTCATGTCAGGTCGCTCAGTGTCTACCAAATCGTCCACTAATTGCTGGAGGACGCCACGGTACTCGTGACCGACTCCCGTCTCGCATGGCTTCAATACTGAGTTGTATCTGCAAAAATAAATAATTTGACTGACAGATGGCAGGCTGAGTAATTTGTAAATAAAAAAAAATTGTACTTTACTGCAATAATTACGCACCTTATCTTGTCAATAAGAGTTTACTAACTAAAAGCCAAAAGGAACTCGTAATTACATATTTCGGTATTAAAGGGTGGTTATAAAATTTTGGCTAACCACTTTCCTCCAGATAAATTAACCTTCAAATATTTTCGTGTCCATTTCGCTTTTTTTTCCCAAGCCTCGATTAATCTGCTTTTTTATTTACGTATTTATGCTGTATTCTATCAGGAATTTATTTGATTTTTTTTTCGGGCGCTGGGTGCACGACAACTGATATGAAGTCGGACGGTTAAAAGGTTTAACAGGTATTGTACAAAATAATAACATAACAGAACAGCACGCCAGTTATCCCCGAGGAGGCAGACTGTAACTATAGTACACCCACATTTCGCCAGTTATTTTTAAGTCCCATGTAATGGAGGCGACAATATTGCCATCAACCAGAAACAAATTCAGACTCCAGGCTGCAACTGAGAAACCCCTGATCGAAAACCCCAATACCAATTTCTGTGACCTGGGAATTAAGCCCAGAACCTTGTGCTCAGCAATAGCTCTCGCGAGGACCATTAGACCGACTAGGTAATCATGTTTGTGAAATAATTAAAACACAAAACACTCACTTATGCAGCACCCTCCTCATCTGAGCGATATCCTTCAACTGGGCCATCACCCTCTTAGACGCCGCATCACAGTCCTCCGGCGTGACCATGGCTCCCGTCTCCACGTTCTTATGGTACAGGCTCTTATGGTCTTCGAATATGGCAACACTGAGCGTTTCAGTGAGGCTGTCCTCGTGTTGTTTGGAGAACGACACTTCTGTGCCTATAAGGGAGTATACGTGGATGAGCAGAGCTAGGAGACTTTCTAGAGGCAGGTTTCTGTCCTTACGAGTTTTTATTAGGTGGCTGATCTGTAAAAGACAAATAGATTAGGAAATTATTATTTTTTTAAACTTATTAATAACAATTAATTAATAAATTCTTTATTGCTATAAAAAAGGTTAGGTACAGAAAAATGTGAGACTCTGGCTCCAGAGATAGGTTTTAGAGTACCTGTATTTCAGGAGCCAGGAGCCAGTGATTTCTTCCATTTAAGTTACTGTTGAGAGCGCTCCACTCAACATCGCCGCGCGCTAGCGGCAGTGAACGAGGGGTGCGGGGACAGCGGGGCGTCAGCCGGCCGCCAGCCGAGCGCGGATTCCCGCGACACACCGACACGAGAGTCAGCTGTTGCTCGCCTTCATGCACGGCTGCGCTTGCGCATTTTGTCACCTCTCTTGTATACATTTTAACCGACCGCTTGTAATATCCTTTCTTTTCTTCAACATTATATTTCTTATTATACAGTCCGCTATCCTTTTCATTTTGCCACCACGATCTATCGTCGCGTTCATTACAATTAATCACGTTTTATGCAGCAAAAGGTGATGAAATTATAAAATTATTTAAAACTAACTAACCTAAAACTAGTTATTGTAAAGGGGAAGAAATCGATGCACCAAACTGTTAGGTGGTTACCGTCATCAACCTTCCTTTTGTGTATGATCAACACATTTTTAGTTCTTATTATGAGTGTAAGTTTTTGTTGTTCAGCAGTGGTAGACGATGGGTTGAAAAACCGCTTGTAAACTATGTTTGCAATATGTCAGACGATTTTTTCTTAGATCGCAGTCTGATGACTTGCCTGCTTGAGCAGAATAGGCATTTACAGCCCAGAATATTGGGAAAACCTTCTTCGACATCAATAACGCAACCAAATTAAACATCGACCTATTCTGAAGTAAAAAAGTTTTAGGAAATCTAAAGAACCCTCATTAAACCAATATATTGGTGATGTCTAGAAAAAGATCAGATTCATATTACTTACTCACAACTTGTGCGCTTGTAACTTTTAAGACATATTAAAGGTGGACTTTACAAGATATGCATATCACATCCTGTAGTTTCTAACTATGAGGATGTGAGTTTATGTTTGTATGTATGAACTAGCTTCTGCCAGCGACTTCGTCCGCTTGACATTTCATCCTCCCCCATTCACCCTCTTAGGGGTGGAATTTCGAAAAACCCTTTCTTAGAGGTTACCTACTCTTCACAAAGAACATACCCTCCAAATTTCATGTCTCTAGGACCAGCGGTTTAGGCTGTGCGTTGATATATCAGTCAGTCAGGACTTTGAATTTTTGTATACAGAATGTTTTTTTTATCACATTCCAAATTTTTACAGGGTCTTCTACCCACGAATATGAACAACTTTCACTATGGGACCAAATCAGAATACACGAAAAAAATTATTATTTATCGTGATTCCATTTTTCCAAATTTGAAATGTGATAAAAAAATCTTCCTATAAATAATTCACCTGGTGCAGCACACTAGTAGAGTCCCGACTGGCAGCAAGGTTCTGAAGGACCTGCTTCTCTAAACTCATGAGCAGTTCCTGCTGAGCTCGTTTGGGAGACTTCAATGTTTGTACCACTGCTAACGCTTGCTGTAACACGCCCAGATGTTTGCCGATTACGTCGTAATTACCTGAAAAGGGTCAATATTGATTTTGTTATTATCATAAATTATTGTACTTAGAATTATTTACTTTTGAATTTATTATTAGTCAGCAGCTTCCCGAACATATTTTGCCAACAGTGTTTATTTGATAAAACAATAAAAATTATTACGTTATAATTTATAGCTGGCTAGGTAAGTATTAAATAACATTATGACAACAGATTTTGAAGGTTACTTTATTCATGTGAACTAAAGCAGTATCAGCAGTCAGCAGTTGATACAAAAAAGACCACGCAAATATATAATGTTCTAATTGACGTCACTATTCCTGACCTGTTAATTAGTATTCACACCATTCCAATTCAAGCAAACAAAAACGTCAAAAACCATATTAAAACAGACACAAAAACCAGTCCATGCGTATATAAATTCGCTATTAAAAAAGTTCGGTGCAGCCAAAAGCTCGTTAGTTGTGTAGCTTATATAAAAAAAACTAGGGCTGTATCGCTGTAACATTCTTTAATTAAAATTATATACCGCTTTTTGGAAAAACGTTCCTGCTCACTTGTATTTAGGTTGTTCATTTGTCTCTTTGCCTTTTTTAATTTCGTCGACACTACATTTTCTTCTTAGCTTAAGGTACTAACCTACTAGTACTTAAGATTATTATCTTGCATATTACATGAGACTTAAGCATTTGCAAAATCTGAGTATACTGCGCCTCCGTCGTCCACCCTCGAAATAACAAAGGCGTAATGTTATGTACATATCAATTTACCTTTAGAAGCATTGACAATCTTCTCAACACTCTGCGGTGTGACCTTCAACAGAGTCTTAGGACTGGGCGACTTCTGCACGTCGATCTTGGACAGTTTGTTGTAGAGGTCGAACATGACCTCTTTGTGCGATTTGTTGATCATGTGCTCGTATGTTTGCACGCATGCGTCGTCGTCCGCGTGGTAAAGGCAGCCCGGACTTAGCTGCACGTCTTCTGGGTGGTTAATACTGAAAGTTAAAGTGAGTTGATGAAATGGTGAGCCTGGATTGTTGTCAAAAGAGATCAGCAGCATCCTATATTTTGGCGTCGTTTCTCTCGTCAGATAGTTTTAGTGTTCCTTAGATGAAAAATAATCACTTAAATTTATTGTCAACTTGACGATAGGTATTAATAGTTGAATTGAATTATGAAGTTAGATATTATTGCTGAGCTGTCCATAGTAACATGTTTATGCTCGAGACTTGACATAATGTGGACGAAACGGAAGAAGTATGTAAGGATCGTAGGTAACATATTATGTAGTTCTGTAGTTTCTGTCTAAAAAGATGTGACTTGATGTACATGCGTTTGGATCGTACCATGCTATTTTATCAAGTAGTAAGTAAGTGGAAAGTCTCAATCTTAAACTACTTACAC
This sequence comes from Gortyna flavago, assembly GCA_963669345.1. Classification (NCBI taxonomy): domain Eukaryota; kingdom Metazoa; phylum Arthropoda; class Insecta; order Lepidoptera; family Noctuidae; genus Gortyna; species Gortyna flavago. The sequence goes on from OY770139.1 coordinate 5,672,488, forward strand.
ATTAGCCTCACAAAGCGGCGACACATCAACAGCAACTTCATTGGAATGTCCCGGAAACCTGGGCAGTGCTGACATGATCTTGTCAAGTACTGACTCTGTGGAGTAGCTGGTCACGCCGCACAAGTCCAGTGTACGGTCCACGATGATCAGTGAGGCGGGGTGTAGGCAGTTCTGGAAGATGAAAGATAATACTTATGAGAATTTACTTTGTGTCAGAATGTTCCCATGATCGGCGGCGACAAGTGTCGGGTCATTGATTGCCTTGAAAGTAAGCTTTGATATTATGTTTTTTTTTTTATTAAGGTGCGTGTGACAAGGGAAGGAAGGGGACAAGTCATAAGCTTTGCGATAGGTAATACGGGCTGGTGTCCGCAAAGCCTCGTCAATGCGCGTATTTTGCGAACGCAAGCTTTGCGATGTCACACGAATAAATCTAAACATTAGATTTAATCAATTTAAAGAGTTATAATACTTTAAATAATTTAGACTCTCAACTCTAATGAAAAACTTTAAAATTCCAACTTATAGTACACAAGGTTTAATTTGAAATTTCACGCAAACAATATGTGACATGACCAAGGGGGTCATACACATTATGATCACCAGTGACAAGGGCGGGGAGGGGGTGCTCAAAAACATGGCATTTGTGTGACATAATGTATGGACTACAATGTACTTGGGCAACATAACAATGGACGCTGGCAGAATAGTCAACATTGGCTCAGTTGCCAAAAAGTAAAAAAAAAACATAACAATGTATGTGTGTGTATGGTCTTTAAGTCCAATTTAACTTTGCTTATACTTACGAGCAAATCTTAGCAAACAGAATATCCACAAAACATTATGTATAGTATGATATGTTTAACAAAAACTTACCCTCCGCCTTTGGATACAAACAGGTGAATTTTCCAAAATACCAGCTAACAATGAGCCATATGTGCCAATATAGAAGATATCTTCCTTCAAATTCATTGAATCCAGCATATTGTTGAGTCCGCTGGCCAGCCTACGTGCTTGAGACCGCTCATCACTGGACAAGGTATGCAGGTCTATGGATGGTGTGTACGGTATTAACTTGTTGTAAAACAGTGGGTATATATTGTGGTATGGCGGAGTGACAAACACCACGTTGGTTAGGGCTATGGTGAAGATCGGTATGTGCACCACTTCCACCGCACTTTGCTGGAATAGTCAATAGTTATGGTTTGTAATTATGGTTGTTGTATGTAACTTTTAAGGTGGAGAGAAAATATATAAACACTAAGGCTATGTACGTAATGACAGGTGGCTTGCTTAGCGTCTATACTCCGACTTAATTAGCTACAGGAAAATGACACTTCTTAATAACTCATTTCGGACTGCGTTTAAAGATACGCATGTCAAATAAGTTTCGTCTGTTACACTATTTTGTACCAGAAAAACAAGATTTGGTTGATGGCCGCGACAAAACAAAAAGACGCCAATTTCAGTCATTTATGTAACACATAAGCTGTCATTTTACCGCAGCTAATTAAAAGTCCGACTATAGTATAGCCTAGCCAGTTACCTTGCGAGTAGCAAGTGAAACAAATACTAGAATTCTTGCAACCAGCCGCACTGCGCTTGGCGCCTTCACTTGTATCGCCTAGCATATATTGAAGGATTTTAAGTCACTAGGCTCTAGGTGCAAAGAAAGCCAACTGTTAGTACATAATTTTGTAGCCTTAAAGTTTATAATTATTTATCTTAACATTATAAATCAAACATTTCACAAATTGACTAAATACCGTTTTCCCAATCCATCCAATCAGCATCATCTCAAGCTGCTTAGTTGCTTCTATGGGTCCCCGTCCTGACGAGATGATGTCACTCACATCTCGCCCATCGTTCACTTCTAGGTACACCACATCCAGGCTCACACATGATATGAGAATACAGTGTGTTAAGTCACTGTGACGAATTATCTCAGATATTGTTTGTAGCTGCGTATTTGTTGTTTGTGTTATAAACACTGCCTTCTTCTGGTCTTTCTTGCAAACCTGAGGTATAACAAACATGAGTTTCTTAGAATTTTGTTGAACAATGGAAATACAATGCTTGTGTTAATTGTGTCTTTAGTATTACTGGGAATTTATAGTGTCAATGTTACACTTGACATAATCAGCCTATAATGTTCCCACTGTTGGGACACAGGCCTCCTCTCTGTGAGAGAGAGTGGGCCGTAATCCACCACGCAGGCCCAGTGCGGGTTGGTGGATGTCACATCTTTGAATTTTTGGTTCTAGGACATGCCGATTTCCTCAAGATGTTTTCTTTCACCGTTTCTAGAGCAGTGGTGATGACATTAAATAAATAGGTACACAAAGTAAAGTGCCTGTCTGGGTTCGAACTCACGACCTACAATTCGTAAGTCCGTACCAATTCCACTGGGCTACCCATAATGGATCACCAATTTTCAATGAGTAGAACGAATAAGAAAAACAGGGAAACCATCATCACGATTGATAGCAAAAAATTCAGCCTTTGACCTTAAATTAATATTTACCTCAAAAGGAGATAAACTCTTTACAGCAACCGCTCCTCCAGACAGCAGGTTGAACAAACCACCGTCCCAGTGCAGGCACTCCGCACTAGCATCGTCAAGAAACACCACAGCACCAATAATTCTGTTGTACACCTCCGACCACCATGCCTTGCCAAATTCCTTTACCGAAGCGCTCGACATATTGGAATTTGATAAGATGGATATTAATTTACCTCATGTTTTGAATTAGAAGTTGCCAATTTATCAGAAATAGTTAAGCCAATAGTCAGAAAAGCGGAATTTAACAATTTATTTACACATCACTGACGAAGTGACGACATGTTGCGTTGCCAATCGATCGAGACGATTTTGCAATCTTTTGACAATGTCAGATTGACTCTCACAGAAGTCGTTCAGAAACGTCGTCAACGTAAATGTTCAGCGCAGTTCGGTTTAATTTCGTTTTTAGGGTTCCGTACCCAAAGAATACCAACGGGACCTAAGTCTCCGTTGTCCGTCTGTCCGTCAAAGACAGACAGTTGAAATTTTCAGTGTATTCCTAAGTGTCTCCATACAAGAAACGTATTTTGCCTTGTGGTACGGAACCCTTCGTTTGGGCCGTCGCTTTTTTATTGGAAAGTAATTAAAACTATATTGTATTTGCCGGGAGAATTGATCCAAATCATGTGCAACATTACAAATCGACACTCTGTGAAAGCAACATGTAATGTAGCATATTGTAGCGATTTATTCAAATTCCTGCCTGACTAAAACCAGAGGCTAAGTATTTATATTATACCGGATTTACTGTTCTTCCTTGAGGAGCTGAGGTGGATAGAATAATCGATTTTCTCACCCGTACGCAAAATACGCGAATCATAGAGGAAAACGCGAATTGACGTGGAGATATCGAGATCGAGGTTCAGTGTTAAGATATGGTGTTATTTTTTGGGGGAATTCAACCAATAGGGAAATAATCTTTAAAGCCCAAAAAAGATGTATCAGGTCAATGTTTGGATTGCAGGTCATAGATACATGCAAACAATTCTTTATTTTTAAAATTTTGACAAGAGTCAAAATTTTAAAAAATATATAAAGATGGAAGACCATCTTTATATATTTTTGAGGTTGCTGTATTCGTTAAGACCAATCCAAAGATGTTTAAAAAAATGCTAGAAATTAATAACCGAAGTCGACGGGATAATAATAGCTTATGTATAAGAAGGTCTCACACAGCATTAATGTACAAAAGTGTTTTTTGCATGGCGCCAGTTATATTTAACCGCTTACCGCCGTCAATCAAAGAATTGAACGTGAGCTTATTTAAGAAACGGCTAAAATCCTTACTTGTGAACAAAGCATATTACAGTATTTCGGAATTTATAACAGATAAAAATCTAATGACAGATTGTTGACATACTAATAAATTTATTGTTGTTCTTCACTTAAGTTTTGTATATTGACATTAGGACTATTTTGACATCATTAGTATTGTATTTTGACATCTATATTGTATATTGACATTAGTATTGTTTATTGATATAGTCTTATTATTAGTTTTTCATTTTTATTTGGTTTGCAACTTTTTCTATTTTTTTGACATTGATTCATATTGGTATTTATTATCTATTAATTAATTTGTCAAAATGTGTCACTCATTATAATTTTTATATTTTTTTATTGGCCAGGCTTATTTTTTTAATTTTATTGTCGAGACTTGCCTGGCTTGATTGCAAAAAAAAAAAAAAACATTTGTACGCCCTCTGGCTTAACATAGCGCACTATTATATCTGTATGTAACATCATTATTGTACCTATGTTTAACAAATTAATAAATGACTTATGACTTATGATACCCGATTTACAGGACCTTGATAGTAGATGGTGTTTTGGACTTTTAGGGAATGGGAGGACGATATGTTGTCCTCCAACCGCCAATCCTTAATCCTATAGATTAAATGCAAACCCAGGGTACATTTTCAAGCAATTTAATTCCTTATCACAATACAATATAATTTGTAATCTAAGCATGTTTTGCACGATTGCACTAACATTTTAATAATAATTAGTGCTCATAGCCGCTGGGGAGAGCGTTGACATGGGGGTTGTGGAAGAGAGACTTCTGGCCATCTCCCCACGGGAAACGCTGAAAACAAGAGAAAAATTATTATACTATTAATGAAGGTTCAGTTGAAAGTTAATCTATCCATCATAGTCATTATTACACTTTTCTAAGACGGCTTGCATATTATTTCTTCTGTAGCAAGTGAGCAACAGCCAACTTCAACTATTCTGCCGGCATCATGTGGTGACAGCAAACAGTGTTTCATACAGTAGTTAGAATAAATTTACAAACACATTCTCTATTTTGTAAATTGCAGTATGATGTTCTATGTTTTAGGTTTGGTTACCGCACTTAGTCCTTCAAATGGACCATTTTGCGTGTCCTTGCATTATGATTCATTGTTTTTGTTTTTCCGCTTCGCAAACAGTGTGAGTTAAGTTCAAACAAAGAAACTATAGATGTGCATAAACAAACAAAAATAAGTATCAGTGACTATACCTTGGAGCGAATACGCAGGAAATCATAGGGCACAAATTCAGGACGTTCTTGATGGGCATGCTCCTGGTGGGCCAAATAGGCATTGATCATGCCAAGACCAACTGCCGGGAATGCAACAATGAAAGTCATCTTCTTCCATAGTTTGTAGCCACCTGGTAACATAATAAAAATGTTTTTTTTGTCAAATTACATAAAGCAAAATGTATGAATGGAAAGATATTTAGGTTACTACTTAGAATTTTAACACCTGAATGAATAATACTTGCTGATTTTTACAAGAAATTATCATTCTAATGTTAACTTAAATCTAGTTGAAAATCAGGATTCATGACTACTGAATAGGTACACATTTTTTTATAAAAGCCTTGTGTTGTCAACATCAAACTACCTACATGGAGATTCTCAGACTGTTCATTTAACAGAACGCACCTTCTGAAAAATTCATAAAACGAAGTCATTGAATAAGTTCTTAATAACAGGAAATTAGTAAGTTATGTACATAGTCAACACTTAGAAAATATTGATTTTCAAGTTCCAACTTGAACAGACAAAACAGGACACAATATAAAACACGAAACTACTGACCATAAGAGAATTATTACAACTGCATTTGGATTAGGCGTAGTATACAAAATTATTAGTGCATTTTATAAAGTGGGCAGGTAGATAAGGCCCATCTTTAGGTTAACTGATTACATAATTTTTTGTTTTCCAAAATGTGTCTCACCTCCATGGCCTCCAGCGGTAGCCGCATGGGTAGAAGAACGCGCATTGGTCTTCAAGTACTGGATCGCAGCCCTTCTCAAAAGGGTGTTCATTTTGCTTGAAAATTCTATTACGAACAAACGAAAAATTGCAGTACTTGTCAAATTGTCTATTCTCAATCTTCAATTTTTATTTTTGTCAACTTGACATAAACTGGAATGTTGCTATATTTACGAAAAATCAATAAATCGAGTGCTCTGTGTCTATGATTTACATAGATTTTCAGATAATTATTCTGTATTCAATATATCAGAGTAACAACATATAGAAATACTGATTTATAAACGAAGAATTTCAATTCTGAAAAGTTTGATAGCACGTCCATTGTAATAATTTAGCACTGACAACGATTTTACATCTTAGCAGAAAGGGTGATTTCATAATTCAAGTTTTATTAGTGTTTTGCGGTTGACTGCACGCTATCAGCATCCGTTATCCACGTGTCATTAGGTGGTGGGCATCGGATTGAAAATTGTTGAGAGTCAAACGGGCCAAACGGCCATTTTCTGACATGCAAGGTCGTCGCCAGAACTCGGAATAAGGCCATTCTGAGTCGGGCCTGCGGACGGCGAGTAATGGGTAGCTCGCCGTCCGATCAGGACCAGGCCCGTGCTGGACGGCGCGTATGTGTTCCACGCGCGCCTCAAAGAGATGTCAGCATCAATGGAGGGGCCCGTCAGGGCCGAAGCCTGCCGGGGCAGCGGGATTGTCCGAAAGGGTTACCGCTGCCCCGGAACATAAAGGGCTAAGGAAGGAACACGGATGGGTTTTAGTCAGTAAGAGTCTGACACTCCCTTCCGCTCCACCCAGAGCGGGAGGGGTCTATTGATGATTTCCCATCCTTAAAAAAAAAAGGCCATTCTGAGTCAACCACACGTCTACGTGGTGGCCCGGTGCCCGGTGGAAACTGCCGCGATTTACCGAGTCTTACGTTGTAGATTGGAACCCGGACAGGCAACTTTGTATATATTATTTCATCACCACTGCTCTCAAAATGGTGAAGGTAAACACCGTGAAAATATTATCGTTGTTCGATGAACAAAAAATTATAGTTAGTTCCAATTATAGCCACCGCGTTAGATATGTTTGTGGCACTATTTATCTTTGATAAAAATGTTACAATAATCGCGGGGGCGCGGCAACGCGCATCAATAATTTAAATAAAATAATAAAAGTTGTCTAGCTCTATAGTACAATTTATTATTTCTAAAAAGAGAACACAAAAATAGTAGGTACCTTCATAAATGGGTGAAGATTCTTATAATGTAATTATAACAGTCTGTTAAATTCAGATCTATTTGCGATTTCAAAGTTTTCGGCATCCGAAAGCGAAAGCGGGTTCATGACGCATAAACAAGTTTTTTTTTTTTAATAACTACCTTCTAAAGAAAACTTACGTTTACCAACATAACAATATACAGGGTCAATTTAAATTAGCTAGCAAAACTCTGCAGACGTGATAGGTTCAGGCAGATCAATATTTATACACGATAAAATAAAAAAGATTTGATGTTTTTTCTTAGGGTCAACGAACGCTGGTAGTGTTGTAACTTGAAGTATGAGTTGAGAAAATGTGTTTTATCGTTTTTAGATATCAATACCAATCACGTCTGTGAAGTTTACATAAAAAACTTTTTTTAACTGCTATTCCAAGTAAATAACAATACACTAACAGCGGTCGATGACCCACAAAAAAATCATCAAATTAATAATTTTTTTGTTTTATCATGTTTAGATATACAAACCCATCACTTCTGCAGTTTCGCTAGCTAATTTAAATTGACCCTGTAGATCTACATTATTCTATTTAATGGAATGTATTACTTCATTTGATTGGTTATTGAGGACACAAATGTAACGTTTAGTTAATCTTATTTAAAATTACACAATACTAAAGTAATCAAGTAAATTAGTTTTTGATTACCTCATCATATTATTCAGGTGTAATGGTACCAGTGACGTTCCTCTTTGGCTATAATCTACTCGTAAAAGCTTAAAAAGTTAAGACTGTGGATAAGACTAAAATCAAAAGAAAAATCAGTAAAATACTCTATATTCCCTTTGTATGTTGGTACCTACAGTCATGCAATACACCCAGATTAATATGTTATCACACTAGTATTATAAAGGCGAAAGTTTGTGAGTGTGTTTATATGTTTGTTACTTCTTCACGCTCAAACGGCTGGACCAATTTTGATAAAATTTTGTATGAAGGTAGCTGACACCCTGGATTAACATACTTATACTACTTTTTATCCTCATATTCCCACGGGATCGAAACTTATGCGGGTGAAACCGCTGGGCACAGCTAGTATGAAAATAAATGCTGCCAAAGAAAAGATCGGTCAAGAGCGAGCTGCCAGATGGTTCTTTAAAATTAAAGTTTAGTTACTCCATTCATCAGTGGAGCGTGAAAGTAGAAAGAGTATACCCCTGTTAAATTAAATTGATAACTATGTTGCTTGTTAAACCTGTGGCTACAGAGTAGGTGTCAGGTGCGTTTGGCGCTGGAGTGCAATTGCAGGGTTACCAGTTAGGAAATTCCATTGAAAGAGATAAATCGTTGTTTTTGTAGACAAATTATATTAAAGTCGGTTGATTAAATGCCGAAAACATTATCAGGCTAGCCATCTGAAGATTATCCACTGGACATTCCGTAGTCCCAATAGGAAAGTAATACTCAAGAATAGATCTTGGCGATACCTGTAAAGGAAAAATGCAAATATAAATGAAAAAAGAAGATTTCAACCGGTCCAGTGCAGACGCCAGCAAATCAAGCTACTACAATCTGTCAAACTTTAATAGATTTTCAACTATATCGCTAAAGCATAAGGTTCAAAGTTGATTGGGAAAATTTTACAGTTTCGGGTAGCTTGATGTGCTGGCGTCTGTACATCCTTTTTTTAAATGTCATTAGGTATCATCTGCGTAGCCTTTTCCGAATTATGTTGGGGTCGGCTTCCAGTCTAACCGGATTCAGCTGAATATCAGTATTTTACATGGTGCGAATGCCTATCTGACCTCCACAACCCAGTTAATGGGTAATACGAAACCCCTTGGTAAGACTGGTTCTCAGACTTTCGGGCTTCTGACTACCCGTAACGACTGTCAACGATCCACGAATGAAAACCGGGGCCAACGGCTTAACGTGCTCTCCGAGGAACGGAGGAGTCTTGGTATGTATAAAAGATGGTCCACAAACCAACCGCGGCAAGCGTAGCAGTAGTATTTAGCCACGGGCCCCTCTTTTTACACGACTGTGGCAGAAGGCGGGTTATTAAGATGTAATATTGGTAATTTAAGTAATGAAAACATGCCGACGACCCATTCATTTTCTGATCAATCCGATATTCATTGCAAGTCAATAAATCGTCTGCCACTAATAACCGGACTTCGGCTATTCGCACTTCCTCTTGCAAATAGCTCACATGCTCAAATTGTTTACTAATTTACAACTCTCTTAGAAATATTCTTTGTTTTATTATCTTACCTTCTTCATCTTTACATGCTCGAAATTAAACTTCATATAAAAAGCTGACTGTTGCAGTTGTCTCAAGTTTCTGATGCGGACCCGCGGATCTCGTTCTAGTAAACGCATGAGTAGACCTCTGGCTGCATTCGACAAAGAAGTTGCGCTGTCGGGCAAAGTGCCTGCGACTGGCTGACCGAGACGCTGTCGTAGTTCATGAAAGCTTAAAAAAAATTACATGAGAAAATTTTGGCGCGCTTGGTGTGTATGATGTGAATTCTGTAAGTGCTCATACACACGAGCGACACATGTCAACGGCAGCTGTCGACAACGTGCCGCACGAAGAATATGGTAGTCAACAACCGGCATGTTGTCAACGGCAGACGCCGACGCGTCGACGGTAGCCGCCGACACGCGTTGACAGCTGCAGTTGCCTCAGCCATTGAAGCGTGTCGCTCGTGTGTATGAGCACTTGCAGAATTAATTGTTTCGAAAAAAAAAAACTGATTGAAAAACTAATTGTCAAATTATTGATCGAAGGTCAGAAAGTAAGCATCATTCAATAACTAGGTAAACGTAGATTCGGTAGTCTTGAATAAGTATTTATTGTTAAGTTTGATTACGTACGTACCTACTTAGGTACTTGCTTAAACGCAATTGGTATAATTTACTTTTCAAATAAACTGAAAAAAAAGAACAATCCAGTCAATCCTCTCACCTATTTTCGCTGGAACACGACGCCACATTTTTGGGGCTCCAAGTAGCACCTTTCGTAACTTCATCGTTGTCAGTCGTTGCTCTTTTACCAATCGCAGGCGCTGGATACTGGAATTTCAAAGTTTTTACTTCATACAAATTACGAAACATAAAGAACTACGTAACAATCTCTTAAAATCATTATCTCTGTTCAACAATATTCTTATACAATATAAAAACAAACAAAAAAGCTCCTCTCCAATCACAAAACAGGTAGGTAGGTAATTCAAACTCAATTGCAAACGCATACGGGCATGTCAATTTATAATCAGGAGAACCCATCTCTGTCGTACACGAATACCTCGGCACTTAGGTAGGTTTCAGAGCCCTAAGGTTTAAGGGGAACGACACTGCAACCCGTCGCTGCGCCTCGTTTGAAAAGAAAAAAGTCAACATCACTCGCCCGGCTAAAAATAGGGAGCCAGCCCCTTAATTGCACACTTGGAATTTACTGCACGATTTAATGATTGTGTAGGGAGTTCAGAGCAGCTTAACGAGAGGGCGGAGTAATGGAAGCAAAGATTGGGAACGTAATTAGTATATTGTTGCACATAAAAATGTTATTACGGCGACGAAAAAATCGCAACTTTCGGAATAAGCTCGAAAGTCGTAAAAAGAAAATTTATGGCAATGAAACTTGGGTTAACGAAATTACTCGTATTTTCCATTGCAATTGCTTTTGAGAATAGCTACATAGTTGTTGTTAATAGTTTAATCGTTGTTCCTGTACACCGTGACCTAGGTTGGCAGATACCTTATAGAAAATCGTTTGATTATGATTACTTACTAATTGCTTTGACCTCAAAAATGCCAATGCATTGAACTAAGGACGGACACACTGAACCATTCCACTTCACGTACAACAATCTCGTAAAGAATTAGACAAACCAGTTTTAGAAAAATAATATTTCTTAAAAAAAAAGCTAGTTTTTGGCACGAGGCATCAGGGTATACCTATATGTTTAATCTGAGGCCCTGAACCTGTTTTATTTTCTCTCCGTTGCATGCCAGCTGATAAACGTCAGTAGCTGTCACTCAAACGACAATTAAGAACAAAGCTCCGTTAGAATCACTGCACTGACTACTAATCATTCCTTATCTTTATCAGTTTGCCGCCTCCGAATACAGGGGCACAAAATTATGTTCACAATTTGTTCTGGTCACGATTCGGTCGCTTTTGTGAATAAGAAATGGATAGTTTAATATGTATTAGATTAGGCACCAATTTTGCCATTTATCTAAATGATAGACAGGATCAATTAAATTAGTGAGCGAAACTCTGCGGACGTGATGTGTTGTATCTTTAGCTAAACACGATAAAACAAAAAAAACTTTTTTTTGTGTATAATAGTACAGTCACTTGAAAAAATGTTTTAAAAATCAGCTTTTCATTGTGTACTTCACAGACGTGACGGGTATCGATGTCTCAATACGATAAAACTAAAGAAAACTGATTTTCACAACTCATAAAAAACATACAGAGGTCGCTGAGCCCAATAAAAAACGATCAAATCGACGTACCTACGTGTTGTGCCTGGAGAGTTTCGCTAGCAAATTTAATTTAACCCTGGATAACTCAATGTCTTGTGCAATCATTAAACTTTTTAATTTTCTACAAGTTCGATACGGTTAATGAAGCTGCATTCAAATAAAAGCTAAATACCTACTTAGAATGAATTATTACCTAGTTAGTATGTCTAGTGCCTACCTACCGTCTGACCAAGCAACCTATCCCACATTCCATTGTTTTATTAATTACTTATATCATGATACCTAATACTATCCGGTTAGACTGGAAGTCGACCCCAACATAGTTGGCAAAAGGCTAGGCAGATGATGATCATGATAATACTGTATAATAATATTATTATTAAGATAAGAGGCACTGAACAAATAGGTTTTTTTAAATGTTCTTATACATAAGAACGCTTGAAATACCGGTATTTTTGGGAACCGGTACATAGTAAGTAGTACCTACTTGTACTATCATTAAGTATGGGTATTTCTAATCAGTTCGGTTCTGTACCGGTCTTACAAATATTTCCGTAAGTTAAAATGAGAAAACATTACTAATAACCGGTTCCCGCCTGGAACCGGTACTCGGCTGGAACTGGTACCATCTGGAACCGGTACCTGTCTAGAACGGTATCCAGGTACCGAAATGGCAACAACCGCTAAGTACCAGTACAGAACCTGTACTTCTGGTAGAAGCAGTGTTGTAGGCAGGCCTTGGACCGGTCCAAGGTCTGCCTACAACACCGCCTATTTGATGTTTGGCTCTATTTTATCCGCCTCAACTTTTGGATAAATACGAGTAGTATTCCGGAAATAGCTGTATACTTCATTATAATATATAATATTTTATGTAGAATCTTTCATCTCCATGAGTAGGTACTAAGTACACAACAATTACCCGCCAATTTATTATTCAACGTTAGATATTTAATTGGTTTACTTTATTGTTTAATGTCTGTGTAGATATTTTATAAATAAAATATCTACACAGACATTTAATTTAGCTTTGAGGCAAGGACAAAAATACAAATAAACGATTACCTATATTTTATTTATTTACCTTTTAGCACCTAACTAAAAGGCAAATAAATAAAATATAATCGTTTACTTTTTATCAATGGATTTTTCAATGGCATCTTTCATTTGAAAAAAAAGTGTACTTTGAAATCTAAATATTTCTTATCTATTTACTTAGGTACCTATATAAAACAACTATCAGCTGCCCGCGACTTCGTTCGGGTGGAAGTCGTAAGATACCTACACAATGTAGGTACTAAAATAACAGCCACATTTTTATAAAACTTCCTCAGCCCACTGCGTCACATCGCATCGCATCGCCCGCTCGCGCTTTTACTTCGTTTTCAGTTAGCGTTCTTTCTGACTTTTATTTCTTTTTTTACGCTACAGCGCGTACAAACAAAAGAACAAAGAAACTTCAGCTTTATTACTTTGTATTTGTCTACTTATTTAAAGTTTACGTTAAAAATTAATTAATACCTTCAATTTGTAGGATAAAAAACCTACTTCGTGTTTTTTACTAAATTGTTCTAATCAACGCATTTATCCGATTACAATATAAAAAAATCTTCTATGTAATAGGTCTATTACAAAATTTCCTAAAGGTCATCTTGAGCATCAGTTATTCAAATAGGTATTGGATACACAAATCTTTTTTTTGTTTTATCTTTACCTCTGGCCTGTAATCAGTATACCTATGAGGTTGGATATTGCGCACAAGGAAGATTTTTTAAAGCATGGTATACAATGATCGGTGTTGCTTTGTATCGTATTAGGTCGTAAATGGTTTGACTGCCCCGTTGGTCCCGTGGTCGCAAGCGCGACTGTTGAGCGTGGGTTCCTCGATTCCCAGGTCGGGCAGTGTTATTGGATTTTCCATTAGGAATTTCTTAGTAACAGCCCGGAGTTTAGTCCTGCGTCTGATCTCTCTCCGGTCGTGTCGGATTCCCGTCCCATCGGACTATGAGAGTGAGGGGATGTGACTATGTCTGCGCACACACATGTGCACTACAATACCTCCCGCGCCGAAGGCTAAGCTCCGTTGAGATTGGTTGGCCGGTGCGGCCGAAATACGGTGTGGACGATTATACATGATGGTGGATGGGTAACTATCCATTACATATTACATATCGAGACTCCTCCGTGCCTCGGAAAGCATGTTCAGCAGTTGGTCCCGGCTGTCTTTCGTAGATCTTTAGCAGTTGTTACGGATATTCAGAAGAACAGGTCTGACAATCAGTCTTACCAAGGAGTATCGTATTACCCAGTAACTGGGTTGTGGAGGTCAGATAGGCATTCACTCCATGTAAAATGCGGGTATCCACCTGCATTCGGTTAGACTGGAAGCCGACCCCAACATAGTTGGGAAAAAGCTAGGCAGATTGATGGACATGTAGGTTCCTGCCTATCTGTTTCAAATAAGAACCCAAAGGCCTTATCGACCTGAAATGCTCTATTATAAGATAAGTAATTAAGTAGGTACTAACTTAGAATATTGCTTTAAGAAAATTAACGAGGTACTGAAAGTTTTTTAAGATATGAAATTCAGTCAGCAGTATGTAAATATCTCGTAGGCTCTTACTAAGGCAGGCTGGCATAACTACAGGTGGCCATGACACCCTGAGCCATTAAATACGAAGAAAAATCAATAACCTTATCTGTCACATAAATTTTATTAACTAGTTTGCATAAATAATACAAATTGTCTCTTGTAATTATGTTAACTTAACACTACCTATTGAGTGATTAGCACTAAATATGCATCATGCATGCTTACCGTTTAGTATTATGCAAATTAAATATCTCAGATAAGAAATGATTCATTCAATTGATTCCACTCAATGATTGTAAGTCGCTCAGTCACGTGGAAAAATATGTACATTCAACCGCACATCAGTAAAACACTTGCACTACGAAAACCGCCCTCACTGCTAGGACATAGGCGCTTTCACTGTCAAATTGTTACCACTTATGTGCTTTTAACTGTACTTATATGTATGGCACACGTGGGTTACAGGCTACAGCTGAAAATTAGCGTCAGATGGTGCTTGTGTTATCGTATGTTGGGCTGAGGCCCGTTTGGCCGTATAATCATGGTTTTCTATTTTTTATAGTTTTAAGGTGTATTATTTGGTTTTTCAAAGTTGTCAACATAAATCTCACAGAATTAGCAAGCTGAAGTGGCAATAGGCCCGCTATATTAGCCGTAGGACCGATGACCATTGGGGTGGATGTGTTTATGAGTGGAGACTGCCAACGTAAGGTAGGACGCCCTCAGGCTAGGTGGAGCGACGATCTTCGCAGGGTGGCTGGTAGCAGCTGGATGAGAGTTGCCGAGAATCGAGATAAATGGCGTGCAACTGGAGAGGCCTATATCCAGCAGTGGACTGCTGTAGGCTGATGGTGATGATAATCATCTTTTGCTGTTTTGCCAATAAACCCATTTTTATCTCTTTTTTCTGTACAGGATAAATTTTTAACCAGTGCGCAAACTGAAACCCTGAATTCAGTAAGTACATTATTCTGAATCCACCAGCGTTGACATTTATAGTGATATTTAAAAAAAAATTGCTCTGCCAGACTGCCATACATTTTGACCGCGTCGGTTTTGCACTTTTTTATGAAACAGATGATTTTTTTTTTTGATAACCGACGTAATATTTCTACACTAAGGGGTCTAGAATCATGTGCTGAATTTATGGTTAGTAGGTACAGTTTGCGCTCTGGTTAAAAATGTATCTTGTAGGTATAATAATTATACTGCAAAAATCATCCAGTATTGTATATGTACCTACTTTGGAAACAACGAAGTGATTCTGTTTTAATTGATTGGGGATTTACGTAAGTGCCTGTGGTGGCCAATTAATCAATTAAGTACCTACAGACGTCCAGGGATAAACCATATATCTACTCTCTAGAAGTAAACATCCTTTTCATAATATCAATTACAGATTGATTCACGCGATCATTTATAATTTTGGCATGAAAATAATTTATTTTATTCTTTCTCATATTTTACCTACCTACATCGACATGTTTAACCAAAATTGGTGTTGACATTTTACATAATACCTATGTAACCTTTCATGACATTTAGATAATTACCAATCTATTCTGTAAAAATAAAAATCTTACCGAAAAACTGATTCATTCCGGTCTGATCCCCTAAGCCCCCTCCACCCCCCCCTCCTCGATCCCCTGCTAGTTCTTTTGTTTTAATATTTTTCTTATCCAACTTTCTCATTCCAAGTTATTCCGGTCTGATCCGGTTTTTCTTTTGTTTAGGTAATGTGAGCTGTCATTGCACCCGTCGGTCCATTCTGTAAAAATAGCACCGTGAAAACTTGGTGAAGTGTGCTTGAAGTGCGCTGTCATTACACCAGGAGATGACACTGTTAACAGCTCACTTCAAGTTCCTTTCACCTATGTTCCCACGGTGACATTTTTACAGAATAGATCGGCTGATGCTAAAGATTGACACTATTGACAGCCCACTTCAAACTCACTTCACTTAATTTTCCTCGGTGACAGTTTTACAGAATAAATCGGAAACTATAGGACCAGCGACCGTAGTGTTACTGCAGTCATTTGTTATTCATTTTGTTTTATATCCTCGTTAGGGGATGGCTAGACTTTTTCAAAATAATTTTCTTTATGTACAAGATGAATTGACATTAGGAAATACGACATCTTCAAGTAGTTAAAATAGTTACATACAAGCCTTCTTAGTTTCCAGACAGAGGTGCCTTCCGTTATAAATCTTTGTGAAGTACTTATGTATTTATTTAGAAGGAGGTTTTATTAAGAACTTGTTAATTAGCTTTTGCCTTAGGTAAATGTTAGTAACCTTCTGACTTGATGAGTGATGATGCAGGGTTCAAGTATTGTTGCTATGAAATGTCGCGTCAGAGACCCATTCAATAGATTAGGTACTTAAATTATTAGCATCTTCTTAAACACGCATTCTAATAGGTACCCACTAATAATTATACCTAGTAGTACGTTGGATTGGATCCGTCCAACCATTCAACAACAGTAAATAAAAAATAAAAAAAAATGTTAGAATAATAAAACTTGTATAAAACTTTCCTTTTGATCCGAGTTGTCTTCTGCTTGTAAATATTGGGTAAGAAAGAACACAATTGATTTTCAATACTTTTGAGAAATAGTAGTTATACATTTATTGACGACACTTTCATGTTGACTTTGTGGCTAACAGCTTGATATCTATGAACGACGCAACGCAATTTGCGATAGGTACCGCATCGCAAATGCATTGACTGTTAAGTCGGTAATCGCTCTAGAATGCACTGTGCTTACGCTCTTTCACCAAACCTAATGCAAAACTGAGGGAAGACGTTTTTATTTAAAAAACTAAAGTGCGTGAGCATTGGATGATGATGGCGGTGGAGGCAGAAGAAAGAAGGGTACCTCTATCTAGTTATGGATGAAGAGTTATGGCAGTTAAGGAAGGATGTGTACCCCATATAAAGTCAATTGAGCACTATAGCACAGATTACTGAATAGTTACTACGTAAACTATAGCTCGGAATCTTACTTGCATTCCAGGTATTCAATTGCATAGTATCTATACAATACGTCACATTTGGCCTTGATACATGGAAAGTTTATCAATGACTGTCAGAGGAGGTGTGCATGACCTTTACTTCGTCATATGGTAGAATAATGTATCAGCGTGTGAGCTGCACTTCTACAGCAAGTGTCGTAATTCCAGCACAATGACAGTTAATTAAAGAGCTATTTGACGAGCGATTGCGTGGTTTGATTGTGCGACAGTCCCGGGATCTCGAGACCCTGACTCCTACTCGTGATCGATCGATGTTTGCGATGGCAGTTGTGAAATTTGACCATAATAACATATATATTGCCGTTAATGTCTTCAGACAATGTTCTTTTATGCGATTTCAATGTCACGTCCAAAACATTTGTATTGAATTGATTTTCAATTGATAGTTTTTGAATAGATTGACGTAAACCGTTTATATACATTGAGTAGGTAGGCACTGTAACGAAAATAAATATTCACGAAAAGCCTGACCGTAGAGGATCCTATTATGCATTTCAATAAACCTGAATAAAAAATTTGTACAGCATTTCATGGTTGTAAAAGAAATATACCTTTATCTTAAAAATAATAAAAAAGAAAACATTGTGTCGGTTCAGAGTTAGAAGTTATTACTGGACGAACCAACCGCAAAAGCAGTTTTGCATTTCAGCCAGGTAGAGCAGATGTTTTGCATACTGCGAAAGAAATCCCTAAATGTCATTGACATTAGATACAAAAACGCCTGACTGGTTTAAAAAGCGGACAAGTGTGAGTCGGACTCGCACACGATGGGTTCAGTGTTTTTTATATTTCTATGGTTCACTACCAACGTACAATATTTTCTAAAAGCGCGTTTCTTATAAGGATCCCGTTTAATTTTTAACGTTATTTTATTTTTATTATTTGTTGTTATAGCAGTCATAGTAATACACACTCTGTGAAAATTTCAAGTGTCTACCTACATATTACGGTTCTCAAGATACAGGCATATGACAGACGGACGAACAGCGGAGCCTTTGTAATAGGGTCCCGTATAGTACGGAAGGCCTACTTCTACAAGAAGAAATGTTATTCCAGGTATTTTTATTATCACTATTATACTTCAGATCTAGGTACTTGAGCGCACTAGGGGTTTATGGGGGGAGATATTTTTTGATATTCATGATTAAAATTTTAAAGATTGAGTTGCCGGCAAATTCTTCATAAAAACTTCTTCTAGAAGGAATTTTATAGATTTCTTATCATAATGCGGCAGGGTGATGATGAGTGATGCAACAAATGTTAAGGTTACCTTTTTTTTATTCTATACCTACTCGTAAACAACTACCTATTGTGGTTGATCTCACGAAAGGTAAGAAATTTTTCCCGGGTCGCTGTCGCCGGATACGGTGAAGAGGACTTTATTGTGAGTCAAATTAAATTTGCTAGCGAAACTCTGCAGACGTAATGGTGGGTACCGATTTCTATAAACATGATTATCTACGAAATAAAATAAAAAATATTTGACGTTTTTTTTTAGGGGTTTAACGACGGGTTACTTGAAGTAGGTATGAGTTGAGAAAATCTGTTTTCTTTTTTTTATCGTCTTTAGACACCACATACCTATCACGTTTGTGAAGTTTACACTGAAAAAACTAATAATATTTCAAGTGACTACATTAACTGCGGTCGATTATCCCACAAAAATGTATACGAGTAGATATCGATAGGTATACATCATGTCTGCGGAGTTTCGCTAGGTAATTTAATGTGACCCTGTAGAAAGACGTCCAGCTAGGACGTGTGCATTGTTCCCGTCACTCAGACATACGATTAAAAAGTCTCATGTGTCGGTAATTTCACTGAACCAATACCAGTTTTCAACTCTACAAACCAGAACACAACAATGTAGCTTGGTGGCAGATATACAGGAAGATTTTTTCATAAACATCCAAATTTTTACAGGGTGTTCTACCCATGAAAATTTAATGAACAACTTTCACTATGGGACCAAAGCTGAAACCACGAAAAAAAAAATCTGCTGTTTCATACATTTTGGTCTATCAGTAGGTATTGAACTTTTGTACTTATTAAACAGCTGTTTTTTTTTTCGTGATTTCAGAGTTGGTCCCATAGTGAAAGTTGTTCATTTTCATGTATTTTCATGTTTCAGTACAAAAGTTCTATACCTACTTGACCAAAATGTATGAAACAGCTGATTTTCCCGGCGGACGAACGACTTTCACATGAACCTGTGGGGTAGTAACACACTATCAGTAGCAATGGCTTTCATTTTGACAGTTCAACAACATTCATTGTGTTATTTACGTTGTTGAGCAGACACATTTTTCGAACATAATTATGAAGCAATGTATTAGCAATACTTATCCTTCAAAATGATTCAGTTTGTGATTTATAGTGCATGTAGTCAAGTACCAGAACTATATTTATATTTTTTATATAAATATAGTAGTTCTAGTAATATGCAGACGAATACTTAAATGATGAACAAATATACGAATGGACAAGCATAAATCCGTCATAAATACACGGTTAGCGCAGTGGTTGAGCGATTGACTGCTGCGCAGCATGTCCCGGGTTCGATTCCCGCACGGAACAAATATTTGTACGACCTACAAGTATTTGTCCGGTCTGGGTGTTTATCTATAATATGTGTATTTACAAAAAAAAATGTATATAAGTAGTTTATCAGCCATCTCGTTACCATAACACAAGCATTAAGTTGCTTAGCTTGGGTTGTGTGATATGTCCAAGGATATTATAAATTGGTCGGTATACCTACCTAAATCTGATGATTCTTTCTTTTGTGTGGAACACATATTCGGCGCCATTTTGTTCAATCAAACTAAATCACTTAAGTACTTCCTGAACTGCTTCATACAAAATTATTTTATTTAGTTATTTTTACTTTTTATTAAAATCAGTTTTTCTAAAATTTAGCATGTAGCCGACCGTGCAATAGGCAATTAACCCCGAGAGGTCAACCCGTACAAGCCCGTTAGGCCAGTTAGATACAGGTCCCCTTTGTCAAGCTGTTATTTTTATCACAGCTTATTTTTGTTTAATCCTAAACGAGGGAAAATAAACGACCTAACCAACCACTTTTGATCGAATTGTAAGATTTGAAGTCACTACAAAAAAAAAACATGTTTTAGTAGAAATCCAGACCAAAAACATTATGTTCCGTTAGTTGAACCATTACCAAGTATGCTAGTGCAGAAATAAAATAAGTATCGTATTATCTTGTTGTGATAAGTCGAGGCATTAAGACACCATGCGACTGTAAGCAGTCCCGTTGTAAGTTGCAGACGGAAATATTAACATCGTGTGATGAATGACCACTTGCAAGTTGCAACAAGCCGAGGCGAAAATAGATACCCACAAGACATACGTTCAGTCCGCTGGCAGAATGCTTCAATGTATTTTATTTAATAACATAGATGCACGGGCAATTTGTTCAAGTTCGTGCAACATGGCAGAACGATATTACAATGTGTACTTAGATCATTTTACTTAATACCTCTACAAATTGTAATTTGTAGAGTTGATGTTCGTGAGAAAATCTATTAGAAGCGTGTGGAAAACTTTGTTTAGTAGAGCATTCACGAAAATATGAAAACAGTTTTCTTTTTCTCAATTGTATCCGGTGTTGAATTAGGTATACTGTCCTCTATGAATCAATTTGCACTGATCAATAAAAATAAGTCTATACAACGAGGTTAAATTTGTTTGTTTGTATGTAGGGGGCATTCTCCGGAACTACCCTTCGGATATGAAAAATAATTTTTGAATTTGATAGCCCTATTCTTGAGGACGGTTACAGGCTATTTAACATCACGCTACGAGCCTTAGGGCCCGAGCAAAAGGAAAAAAGTCAGAAAGAACGCTAAACGAAAACGAATTAGTAGCACGGGCGAGCGATAGGATGCGAGTAGGTCGCGGCCGAAATTTCACGCGGATGAAGTCGCGGGCAGAAGCTTTAGTAACAGAACAAAGGTTGTAGGTATAGTTTTGAATAGACGTTCCTATTTAACTAAGTAAGAAATGAAATAGGAAAACGTCCTAAATATTTTAAAAAACAAAGTACCTACTTACAATGTTGAATGTGATGGAAGATATGATTTATAAGTGAGGGTAAGAGTTCCTTTTAAAGTTACTTTGACGAAAAAAGCCATATTATGGTGTTATTATGTTGTTAATCTCAAACCTGGACATGAGTGGCATTGGCTTACCTGGAAGTCTTTAAACGGACTTCGGACTCAGGTAGGCCAAAGCAAAGAAAACCTGCTCAGGTAGAGTTTCGCAGGCGACTCCGCTCTGGACTGCAAATGTGAGGCTGTACCACAATGTGGGGCACCTAACGTCGTGTCCAGCGTCTACTGTTGATGCACGATACAGGAGTTGAAGGACGCAACTGAAGGTGCCAAGCTCCTAGCTAAATTATGGGCTGAGTGTATACAGGGTAAAATTAAATTAGCTAGCCAAACTCCCCAGACGTGATGGGTCGACACGCTAAGAAGAAGATCGTGTTATAACATTTATCAAATAAAAACAGGATCTTCAGACCTTGCGTACATAAGTTCTTTGTTTCTTACCTAGCTGTTGTGTCTAGGTATTCACCGCCTTTTCTCGTAAAGCGGCCAACGTCCTACTAACTCACAAAAAACTGCAACTAAAAAGTAGCCGCCGCTATGCTATCAGATTTGTAAAATGGTACTGCTATCCTAATTTATACAGATATCAGCAGTACATTGCATTTAGATTCCTCATTAAATAAGAAATATTGTTTTTTATGTAGGTAAGTACGTGAATTTCTGACAGCAAGACGCACGTGCGTGCTACGAAAGTTGTGTTAAAAGAGCTTTTTTAGACATTTTATGGCAACTAAAAGCGTTCTTTCCGTTGACTATACCTCCATTATCATAAACATTATTAACTGCCCAGCCTCCAGAGTGCAGAAAATTACCTGGACAACGTTTTATCCTATTCCAAATAAGTTATAGGAAAATAAAAACACAAGTCCCTATAAATATAGGAATTAATGCCTTAGTATAATTTCAAGATGCCTTTTCCTGTTGCTTGGAAGCTGATTAGAAGAATCTGCATTTCAAATAAGATTAATGATGAGCTTAGGCAAAAATATGGCTGCTCAAATTCCAGGGAAGGGTCTTATTTAAGTTGAAGACCGTCAGTTTAAAGCGTTTGTACCCATCCCATCAATTTTGAATCAATGAGCAAAGAAACAGACGCCTTTAATAAATATTGCTGTCAGATTAAGACGAAAGCAACATTTCTTATGTATGAGTGATGTAGAGCGCTGCGTGTGCGCAGAACATACGAGTGTCAGAGTGGCTCGAGTGCGCTAACGTCGGCTCGCGGTCAACGGCCTTGACATTGTACCCGTTTTGTGTTTACATCTTATTTGTATTCTTTAACGACACGCATAATTATCGTCATGTAAAGCCATTTAGTCACGTGGAGAAACTTTATAGCTGTTATAAATAAACAGTTGCTGTATGAGTTTTTCAGTAAAGTGTTGTTATTTATTCAGCCTACTGCTGAATCTTTGACCCCAGACAAGAAAGACGACCTTTGGTTCTATGCTGCTCTCATATACTTAATGTACTTACTTCGTGTAATGATCTTAGTTTACCAAACAAAGAGGATAGGTTTCTATAGAGATTTTATATATTAATTCAAATGTGCATCACAGAAAATGTCCATTAAAAAATTTAAAATTTGGTAAAATGAAATTATATCAATAATTCATTACAACATTTCATGGTTTTAATAAAGAAAAGTAGGTATATTAAATAACATTAGGTCATGTAAACGCAGGCTCAGTATCCAAGTAGCGTTGTGAGGAATAAATACCTACTGTTACAATTAGTTCAAATAACTACTCTACATTAGTAGTTTCTTTAACCAAGATAAAATTACAAAAGCGGGTTAATTTTTATCGAGGCCACAGGCTTTTCGAATGCAGAATTATTTTTCTAACACTTGAAGCTCGTGAATTTGACTTTAAAATTCGGCAAGTCATGTTTCCCCCATAATTAAAGTTGAATGAGGCCGATTCAACACTGAATACCAAAAGACAAAGAGCTGCATTAGGTATTTTACCTACTTGTGAATGGATTTGAATAAGATTGAAATAATTTAAGCATTTTGTTACTTTTTCATGATAACTAGTATGTGCACCAAATAACAGAAAAGAGTACTTACATAATGTGCAAATTGCATGGCGTTAAGGAATTAAGGTACCTAATAATAAGTATTCAAGTATTTCAAGCACGTAGCTGAATGATGCTCATGACAGTGTATTCACACTTACCTACTACAAGGAGTTAGACAACAGCGTTGAAAATGTATAAAACTTGCTGCATAGCTAATTATTCTCCAATTTTGCATAAAAATGCAGTTAAAGAATTATGTTAATTGCAGTATCTTCCACCAATAATGCAGGAAACTGCACAAGAGCTAATCAAGACATTTTTGGGAAATTATATGGAATCTTTCCATTTCACATTTTTAGGCTCCCGTTGGGGACGGTTGTGACGGACAGACAAACAACAGAGCCTTTTTTTTTTTTATTAAGGATGGGAAATCATCCAATGACCCCTCCCGCTCTGGGTGGAGCGGAAGGGAGTGTCAGACTCTTACTGACTAAAACCCATCCGTGTTCCTTCCTTAGCCCTTTATGTTCCGGGGCAGCGGTAACCCTTTCGGACAATCCCGCTGCCCCGGCAGGCTTCGGCCCTAACGGGCCCCTCCATGTCTGCTGACATCTCTTTGAGGCGCGCGTGGAACACATACGCGCCGTCCGGCACGGGCCTGGTCCTGATCGGACGGCGAGCTACCCATTACTCGCCGTCCGCAGGCCCGCGCCTACGGTGGCCGGGAGTCGTCACGCGGCTCCCGACGCCCGGAGCGTCTACCGCGGCGGCTGGGACGGGCGGCCCTCTCGGCTCTCTCCCTCTCCCATCCCGCCACCTCCTTCGCTAGCATGACTGCTTCGCAGAAGGAGGTGACTGCCTCCCACTCCCTCTCGCCCCGGACCATGGCTTGGACCAGGGCCGGGCGCGAGAGGTCGCCGCCGCTGCCGATCGCCTCTACGAGGACACGGCGGTGCTCTGCCCAAGCGGGACAGACCTCCACCGTGTGCACCACCGTGTCCTCTGGGCGATCCTCGCAGTGGTGACACCCGGGCGTTTCCTCCCGCCTGATTAAGTGCAGGAACCTCCCGAAACATCCGTGTCCGGTGAGGACCTGCGTCAGGCGGTAGGTGAGGGCGCCGTGACGCCTCTCTAGCCACTCCTCAAAGAGGGGCCTTACCGCCGCTATCGCGGCGTGCCCTGCGCTGGGTTGCGACAGTCGCGCTTTCCATGCCGCCATGAGATCGCGCCGGAGGTCCGTCCGCTCCGCAGCAATTTGCCGCGGAAGCAAACAACAGAGCCTTAGTAATAGTACTAAGGCTCCGTTGTCCGTCTGTCTGTCACAGGGCTGTATCTTTTGAACCGTAATAGGTAGACATTTGAAATTTATATATAATGTTAAAAACAAAAAGTACACAAAGTATACAATAAACATGTTTAAAAAAATTACGGTGGTACGGACTACTAACGGCCCGCCCCAGCTTCGCACGGGTGCAATAATTTTTTTCGAATTTCCTAAATTTTCTTTCATACAAACCTTGTCTTGGCAATACCGAACACAAAAAAAAAGATTAACCAATTTGGTGCAGTCATTCGGAAGTTACGCGCGTACAGACATTTCGGCGACTTTGTTTTATACTTTATACTTAAAAATATTATTCCATTCACTTCTGCAGTTTTAAAAGGGAAGGAGATAGGAAGGAGTAATGCGTAGCCAGCTAGTCGGAAACAGAGTGAAGTAAATATAAAAATTTCCGAGTAGACACGACAGTTCACCGCAAAGACAAAGTGCTCGTAGTCAACATTTACTAGTTAGCTTAATGCTTCCATCGAAGGGCAAAATTAAACGCTGCGAAGGTTCTATGCTACACGAAGAATGTTTATGTAACAACGAAAGGTATTCCGGTCTAAATCTTTAATGTTTTAGAATACTTAGAGCACCTAATCCTGTACACACCGTGGCCAAATCTCGGCACAGGGGAGGATCTCGATATAGTCACACCAGTGTTGTTCTCATGCGACATATTTTATTCCCAAAAATAATTAAATCGAACCATTGCTACTAGAGAATAAGAAGCATTCACTGACAGCAGCGCAATCGATTCCAAAGACTAATAAACGTATTATATCAGATGAATAAATAGCTACACACACGTCACGGATGTATCTCTTTCAGTCGTCAGTAATTTGACTTTCGAAAGAAGAAGACAAAGCATTGTGTAACTATACAGACGCTATACAACGTTTATAAGTAAGGGGGTTAGTCTGCAACAGTTGTGCTTCAAGCAAAAATCTCTATTGAATAAAGTAGTACAGTTTGGGAGAAAGTAGAGCACTTCAAAATATTTGAACACCCGCCTGCTAATCTGATCGCACTGGATGCAAGCAAAATCGTTCTCTTACCAAGTTTCCCTAAGTGAAATAAAATTCTTCTTAGAATAGCGTACAATACGGGACACACACAATTATCGTCCGTCTCTGTCCTCCCACAGCCCACTTCTGCATTTAACAATGAGTGACAACACCAACACAGCTGGACGTCGACTGTTTCTATCTTTTCGCCGCAAATGCTTCGACAACGCGGAAGCAACCTTCCTGTCATTATGAATCGTTAACTTAAGGGGTGATTACCTATAATAAGTGCGGGCAAACGCTATAGCTCTGCAAGACCTGTTTATTTGCACAAACTTAGTGTTAGCGTCCAGGATTAACTCCTGGCTAGCAATTGAGGACGTTATATTTAGATTCTAAACCAATACTACCGATCATTCGAACTCATTTTTAAACGGAATGTATTCAGCGCTAACAATTAATTACGTCTATTAATTAAAGTAAATAACTGTTCATTAAGAGCTTTTATATGACACTGATGGGAATTTTATGAAACTATTTAAACAAAAATAAATCTACACATGCAAATTACTCCAGTTAAAAAACCTGTAGAACTGGTCTCGTTGTACCAAAACACATTTATTCTAGAAAGCTCCAATAAATCGAGATCAGTTAGTAGTATCGCCGGTAGAAGTCATTAGTGCGTAAATTCATTGCCATTACCTCGTAGCGCCTGCGCCGGCGCCGACGATCGTCTCCATCAAAAGGACGATGCAAATAGCAATTTTATGTCTTTAACTGTACCTAAGTTGATATCTAATTGATGTTTGGGGTTATTTACCATGCGAATAACAAGCAATAAGTAACATAGTTGTTTTGTGGGAAATTAGAATAGTTATCCAAAGTTGGAGAACTCGGAAAACCGCTTCACAAAGATAATATGTGAACACAGTATGGTATCTTACATTACTGATGTGAAGAGCAATGGTAGCAAATTAGGACAAATTGTCGACATAAAGAAATCCCACCGGATAGGACTAGGTAATTTAATGTTATCGACGCTGGTGTGATTACTGCTGATTTAATGGACAATTCAACTGCAGGAGCACCATGAGAAAAGACCAATGATCTGGACTTTTTTAAATTACTCAATAATAATGATGAATACAAAGACCAGCAGAACACAACAGGGACAATAAAGTAGGAGCAAAAAAGCATAATTGCAAAGCTGAACAAATTCCCTGAGACAGTTGGGTAAACCCCGTAATATATAGCTTCGATTATGAGTTTTTGCGGTTTCAGAGCTTCTGTCTATTCAATTTAGAGATAATTATTTCTTCTTGGTGCTTTGTTTTGACTTTATCGATTTCTGAGTTAAGGAAAATGTTGTTGTCCGCAGTAAATCGCGTAGTACCAGTAAATTAGCTACGAAATTCATTACCATAGAGGCATATTGTCATTTCTTTGATTTAATTTGACTGAATAAATTCATTGATCAGTCCTTTTTTACAAATTAGGACATCGGGTAATACTTTCTGCCTTGACACTTACGAATTAAATTATATAGTCAAAACCTGCAAAGTGTCACCTTTATTCATTGACGCACATTGTAACAGTTTTTGGAGGAGGCCCTGGTTGGGCTGGTGACGTATTTGGGCCTATAAATACTTCTAACATCACAATATAGCCAGGCTAAGGTTCACTGTGACTATTGTCTCTTGTTTAGTAGGTACCATTGTGATGATTTAACAATTAATATACCCAGAATACGTCTTTTATTTCTAAATTTTCCGTCATGGGTTTCTCGGAACCATTTTGTTCATCTTAGACTAAAAGATTAGCTGCAATGAAGTCACGAACTTTTTTTTACGACTACGGTAATGAGCGTTACTTCCGAGACGTTTCCTCATTTGTGTTTAAAGTTTTAATAATAGCACTTGTATGAATCATACCAAAATATAATAAACAGAATGCCTTGAATTTCACAAAAACATCGGTTGTTTGTTAGTATTTAATCCGTCATAATAAAATATGTTAAGGAACAGAACTA
This sequence comes from Gortyna flavago, assembly GCA_963669345.1. NCBI lineage: Eukaryota > Metazoa > Arthropoda > Insecta > Lepidoptera > Noctuidae > Gortyna > Gortyna flavago. The sequence continues at coordinate 5,700,179 of OY770139.1, forward strand.
AACGTAGGTACATATTCATGCAAAACTGTACGAGTACAATTAGGAGTCAGTAGTGGAATGTTGGGACAAAGCAAGATAATTATCTTAAATGACGGAAACATGTTCATTCAGCGAGTTGCTAAATGAGTCGTGCTCTTACAATTAAAACACAGACTAAATTAAATTACCCTTAGAGACTACGGGATGTCTTTGAATAAGATACCCCTGAATAAGGTGAAAGGAATAATCTGTGCTGCTGTTATCCCACGATAACATTTTAAAATTATGAAAGCGTAGGTAATCTTTTCGAAAGTTTTTCAGGTCGCTGTTCATATCAGGTTTTAAAAAAGTGAAACGCCTTGTTTTGCTTAGATATGGAAAAACCATAAAACCAGAATAATAAATAGACGTTCGTGTGACAGAACATAATTAAAAAGCTACTAAGTAAATCAAATCATCAGGTCTTAAAACATTTATTGAGCACACAAAAATAATGTAGGTAGGTATGTCACACAGACGGCGCCGGCGCAAAATCAAAAACCGGAATACTTAGCGGTGATAGTTCAATCTTAGTATATGATTGACGTCTAATCTAATCACCAAGCGATAGACCGGACAGGGGCGAGCCGAGGCGCTCCGAAAAGCGATTAAGTAACATTAACGGTTTGTGCCCGGCTAACGGTGAAACCGGAACACATAATTACGTTTCTAGTCGAATGTCGTGCCGTTGTTTCAGCCGGGTTTAATTCATGCATTTTAGTGCTTATAGCTGTTGGACATCACTCAGGGTGTAGGTACGGTAAAGTAATGAGTTAAAACCTACTGGGAGCACTTCATAATCTGCTGGTGGAGCTGTTCGTAACATTTGTAATTTTGAGTTATGTTTGAGAGAATGTGCGCTTTTATAATTTCTACCGTGACGATACTCACGATATTATCGTGGACGCCCACGTCCTCGTCCATAAAATGTTTGGAAATACGTGCACGTTTATAACGTTCGACTCCACCTTGGAGTGTAAATGCGGCGCTGTTCCACAAACGATGGGACACCCAGCGTATCCTGTCAGCTGTACGTTACAGGAAGATGGACGCTAGTGATGGCGCCAAACACGTAGCAGAAATTTAGGCTGAATCCATTTAGACTGCCATCGACACGCTAAGAAGACGACAACGTTATCGTGGACGGAAATTTAGAAGAGCCATCATAATGTATATTTCCATACATTTAACTTCCCTGTTTTATTGTGACGCTGTGACGTGGAAGTGGACGTCCACGACAATAACGCCACGTTAGAAATTACAAAAAGCGCACAATGGAAGCATACTTGTGTAGAGTTCTGTCTCCATATTTTAGCATTCAAATACTTTTAGCAGATAGGGAAACGTAAAGGTAAATGTATGTCAACTGCTAAGCCCCAAGAGAGGTTTACAATCTAAAGGCAAAATGTTATATCCCTGTTCTACGTGGGCGATGTATCGGCAATCGTTCCAAACTTAGATTCCGGTATTACCTACTGCTACATATCTGATTAGATAAATTATTTTCTGCAATGACTAACAAAAGTGTATGTAGGCCCGCTGTAAATGCTTATACTATGTATATACATATAATACATTCGTACGTAGCAAATTGGAATCTAGCTCCTGCGTATGGAATCCACACGAAAGTACCTACATGCTTTTACTGGAAAAGGTACAAAAAGCGTCCTTAGGTTTCTCTACAAGCGTAAACACGGCTATTACCCTTACCTCTATCCGACTAAATTTCTACTGGGATGCCTCGGATATAACTCGTTAGAGGTAAGGCGAGCAAAAGACCAGCTTACCATAGCCTGTAAGACGCTCCGTGGCACTATTGACGCGCCTGATCTGCATGCTGTGCTGGCACGCTTCTTTGTGCCAGACAACTACTGCCGCGGCAGAAAGCACAGGCTGTTTGCTGTGCCTCCATGTCGCACAGTTGCGCGTGCTAAGTCCCCAGTACCACGTACTCTGACCGCACTTAATGATCTCTTGGACTCTAATCCAACAAACGATCTGTTTGCGGACGAATGGACGAAGATTTTGTCGGTATGTAAGAAATACTGTGAGAGGGATTTATGAAAGTGTTGTTAACTTTTAACTTGATTTTATATTTAATCCTTTACTTGTGTTTATACAAACTATCTTTAATTTTTGTAATTGGTTCTAAACCGTTTTAATTAAAGAATAAATAAATAAATAAATAAATAAAATCTATTCAAATTAATAAAATAATTGAGGTGTCTGTTTGTACTGTCAAAATCAACAAACAGCTTTTTACTAAATTCATATGAAAGTAGGTCTATACGGTTCTTATAACAATTTTTTTTTTGTCTCTTTGTTCCGGCTAATCTCCGAAACGGCTGCACCAATTTAGATGAAATTTGATATGGAGATATTTTGAATTACGCAGGCGAAGCCGCGAGCGGAAGTTAGTATAACGTAATTTCTTTATTTTCACTTGAAGATACAAACATCCGTTTAGCCCTGGCTCTTGTACTAGAAGTTCCTGTATCACAGGAGCCAGAAATATATACAGTAAACGCAATATAATATACAGAAATATATACTATGTCAAATAATCGTGATAGAGCAAAATTAGCATGAAAAAACTTGACCTATAAAGAAAGTGACCCTGGAATTCAAAGTTACAGGCCATTTGTAAACCTAGGTGCGCAATACACGTTAAGGGTAAAATTGATGGCTCTGTCCGTTTCCCTAGTACTTAGGTACGTGACCTTTCGCCGGTTATTATTAAGTATACAATATGCCAACTTTATTACTGTCTATCCGTTACTGAGGATTACAAGAATGTTAATGTTAATTAACCATCTGCAGGTTATGTCTACCTACTTACAAATATGTGAACATGAAAGATAAAACTGTCTGCGTGATTATGTTTTTTCCCATCCAGAAGTTTTTCTGGGCACATATCACCATAATGCCTATAGATAAGATATATAGATACACACACCACACCAAATACATAGTACAGCATAAAAAAGCAAGATTAAATAATAACTAATTACATACAATCATAAATGTTAGAGAACAGCTACGAGTAGGTACAAGATGCCAATATAAAAATATAAAAAGAAGAAAACAAGACATTGTGATGTGATGACACTATTGGCTATAACGCACTTTAAATAATGAAATAACCAACATGCAAAGTGCGGTATGCGTCTCAAAGTTGCACCAAATAGGAGTCCAGCTCAGCATGTCATGTGCTACTATGTTCTTTATATTCCCTATGGATAAAATTTTCCATTGTTTCCAGGAACCACTCTTAACTGTTTGTTAGATTGAATACTGTCCACTACTTAAGGAAACCATAGCTAGTGAGCTGATCGGGACGGTAGATGAGAAACTACGTTCTTGAACATTTAAGAGTCAACACACTAACATACTCCTTGTTTGGTTCCTCATCGTGTATTGTATACATGTGTATGTATGTCACTAAAGATACAGCGTGTATCAGATAATATGTGTGTGTGTAGTTGAGACCATCAAACTTAACAACTTTCTCCATGCAACCCACATCGTCATAATAATCGCAAAAAAATCTGTTGCCCCATGCATTTGGGTCAGGTATTGAAGTTTTAGTTGTTGGGTCGATCAATCAGGTTAAGCTACGCTAGCAGCGGTTGGCCCATCGATAGGTTACCATCTTTACATACCAAGACCTCTCTATTTCTCGGAATGCACTTTAAGCCGTTGGGTCCCGGCTGCCATTCGTGAATCTTTGACAGACCTACGGGTCGTTAGAAGCCCGAAAGTCTGGCAATCAGTCTTACCAAGGGGTATCGTATTACACACAAACTGGGTTGTAGAGATCAGATAGGTAGTCGCTCCATGTAAAACACAGGTATTTAGCTGCATCCGGTTAGACTGGAAGCCGACCTCAACATAGTTGGAAAAGGCAGGCTGAAGTTGCGGTATTGAAGTTTTATATGGGACAGCTGATTATTTTTTTTGCACTTACGATATTGGTCCCTTGGAGAAATTTGTTCAGTTTGATGGCCTGTAGTTCACAATACCCTTAAATATGACTACACATTTCTGATACACGCTGTATAACAATAAAAAGGTCAATGATAATGTCCGCACTCCGGACATCGTATAGCCTACGTAACGTTAGCTACGAACAGTTAAAACGTCAAATAAAATGAAAATTATAACTACTTACTGTAGTTATAAATTCCTGAAGCAATAGGATGAGTACCTAATGGTAAATAGTTGTTTTATTACATGCTATAATAATGCTGGACGTCGTTCGAATGAAATAATGATGATGATAATATTTCCAAGTGTTGGATTTCATTATAGTTTGATTTTATTATTCCTGGATCTTTGACTGTCGTTATGGGTAGTCAGAAGCCAGAAAGCCTGACAATCAGTCTTACCAAGGAGTATAGTGTTACCCAGTAGACTCGGTTGTGGAGGTCAGATAGGCAGTCGCTACATGTAAAATACTGGTACTCAACTGCATCTGGTTAGACTGGAAGCCGACCCCAACACAGTTGGGAAAAAGGCTAGGTAGATAATGATGGATCTCATAAACTAGCAACTGGAGAAGGACTGTAGGGTGTCAGGAACATCTAAGCGCAGCCTGTTACCATGGATTCAAATAAGTACATGATTCTGAAACCCCTGCGATGAAGATTTTCGTCGCTTATTTAAAAAAACTTAGCTGTTCCATACATTTTGACAGCGTAGGTATCGCACTTTTCTATGAAACAAGTTTTTGTTTTGTGACAGCCCTTATAGTTTCTACGCTGAGGGTCTAGAAAGTAGACACATGTGCTGAATTCATGGTTACACTTTGCGCGTCGATGTCCTGCCAACGAATAGACAGTTCCGGATTAGCCACAGCACCGAAAAAAATATTTGCTAGCGCATGAAAGACAAGGCTGTTTGAAAACTCGCGCATTTTGTCGGCGGGAGATGTCGTTGCGTTGACGTTGGAAAGACTTGATGCTTTATCAATACCTAATATGTATATCTACAGAGGCAGATATATGCTAAAAAAGTTGAACTAAAAAGCTTTCGTCCGGGAATTTAATGCCCGTAAAAGTCGCAAGTCGCATTTCAATAAATTAAAAAAAAATATGCTTTCGTACATATTCTAAGGTACGTGTGGTAAAACGAAAAAAGATTTTTTTTCCGATTCTAGTTTACTAGTGGACTAAAAATATGTCGAGCTCCTGTGAGACCTGTGTGTGGATTGCAGGCATCAAGTAGTCTTGATCCGGCACTGCTAGTAGGTAGAGTTATACGAAAGTAAATCTGTCTGTTTGTTACCTTTGAAAGTTGGCACACGGACAGACCATGGGTTAGTACATAGGAGACTTATGCCTCTACGTCCCCATGGGATAATTTCCGACCTCTATGCTAATTTAAAGAATTCTAAATAGGGACGCACAGCGTGCAGGTGGTTTTTAAGATTATTTTACTTTGAACTACATAAGTATGTATATTATTTAACTCTGAATACATGTTTCACAAGAAAATGTGTCATACAGTCGGGTAACTGAAGATAATTATATACCTTGTTAAAAAAGCCCACGTACACTGGGCGATGACGCAAATTATTTGCGTGCCATTTCTCCTTGGCACGTGATTCCCTTCAGTATTTTCAGCAAACTGGGAGCATTTACTTGTGTTTTCTTGTGACGGTTCGATTACAGTGAAAAGTGATTACAAAGGATAAAGGTAACGTTAAGACTTTCGTTTATTATATGTGTACGTACCGCGTAAACTAAAAGATCCCTTTTGGCGATAAGACCGCCAATTGTGTCACCCTATGTAAAATTTTATTTTTTTATCAGATAATTTATTCTAATTTACACCATACAAGCTGCGCCCCGCGGTTTCACCCGCATAAGTCTTGATCCCGAGGGAATATCGGGATAAAACATATCATCGTCTACCATCTGCCAAATTTCATTGTAAATCGTTCAGCCGCTTTAGCGTGAAATCGTTCCAAACATACAAAACATCAAATCATTTCTCATTATAAGTTAAGATGGACTCAAGATAAGTAAATAATACATTTATATCTAGAATGCATATGGTGTACATAATAAAGAGTATTCTATTCCAATTTCTAAACTTTTAAAGCAAATTCATCATACATGATAAATAATAATTATATTCCGGTATACCCCCAACCTGAAATCAACCCATGTATTCGTAAGAGATTTGGTTAGTAACTGGTGATTCTAAACATGTACCTATTACCTACCCTATTTTTTATTTTTGGACATGTCCAAGAACCAAAAATTCGAAGACATGTTAGACATCCGCAAATCCGCACTGGGCCCGCGTCGTATATTATAACGCTAGTGTTTACATTCTCTATGGTATATACTCCCAAAACACTTGAGTGTTTTTCCGTAGGTAATGTTTACCTGTATGTAGATATGTCCACCATTTTATTTCCCGCTATTCACATAGTACATACTAATATTGTCTTTAAAAGGTAAGTACGCACGAATGTTGAAACGATAATCCTATGCTTATTCAAATTCCAATAACAATTTTGATGATAATTTCTATGTATCGAATTACAAAGAAATACCTGCTACGTTTCATATAAGATTATTTAGGCACGTGCTTAATTGAGTATATTTTGTTGTTTTCCTTCATTAATCTGACTTCCTTATGTCAGAAGAGTACTACATCGCGCAATCTTCCCTGAGCATCTAAAGTAAAACATTTAAGTGTAGTCACGTATTTATCTACTTCTTATCAAGGTAAAACCATTTTTAGGGTTCCGTAAAAAACGGACGAAAATACTAAAAAAATCTTTTTCAGCATCGGACTCGTTCCCACACCCTATACGAGTCTCCCTACGAGTCTTTCCTTCTCCCTTCCTTTTTAGGGTTCCGTACCTCAAAAGGAAAAAACGGAACCCTTATAGGATCACTCGTGTGTCTGTCTGTCTGTCTGTCTGTCCGTCTGTCACAGCCAATTTTCTCCGAATCTTATGGACCGATTAAGTTGAAATTTGGTACACATATGAAACTCTGTGACCCAAACACAGACGTGTAACATAAATAAATGAGTTTTAAAATATATTATATATGGGAGAACATGTTTTTCAACTACAATGTTAAGTTTGTTCTTGGAATAAATTCATTCCAACTACGGAACCCTTCATTGTGCGTGGTCCGACACGTACTTGGTCGGTTTTTTTTTTGTAGAAATATTCAATGTGTAAAAAAGGGTGCCAACGCGACGGAACCCTATTCCTAAGGCTCCGCTGTCCGTCCGTCCGTCTGTCACACATAGAGCTGTATCTTTGAACCGCAATTGGAAAACTCTTGAAGAGTGTGTATTAATATGGCCGATATAACAACAAAGAATAATAATTTAATAACGTTAAAAACTAAGGCGGTCCCCATACAAGAAACGTCATTCTTTTTCGACATTTTACGTTTACAAAATTACTAATGTTATTTGTTGTGAGTTATTGTATGATGGTTATACAGAACCTTCGTGTGTGAGTTCGAACTTGGCCGTTCTTTTGTTTACTGTTCCGTTCCGGAAATTCGGAATAAGGTGTCTGTCTTCTGACGCAACCGATACAAGTGCGAATCTCGTTACGGTTCGTTTCGTTTCATCGGTGCACTATCCGTGAACGTTACTGGCATACCGCATACGTAACTGAAATTACAATCCAATAAACTGGTTGATTTACTAAAATCTAGAAATGGGTAAACCAAGTTTTGGTAAGGAAAAAGAAACTGCTGCTTTATAAAGGGTCATTCTAATATGATACATAATTAAATTAGCTAGTGAAACTCCGTAAGCGTGATCGATATCTAAACATGACAAAACAAAAAAAAATGCTTTATAAACAGCGAACGAAAATTTTATAAATGTTTTTTTTATATTCAACGGTAGGTAGCTTTGTTACTTGAAAACTTCACTTCAAGTTTTCAAGTACGTTTTCAAGTGACGTTGGTAATGTACTTAATTACCTATAGCACAGTATTCTGTGCTATAGGTAATTAAGTACATTACCAACGTCATAGATACAAAAAAAAATAAAAAAAATCCTGAATATCTTGTTGAAATATTGATACCGATCACGTCTGCGCAGTGTCGCTAACTAATTTAATTTGACCCTTATAAATGTATACAGTGAAATACTTTATTATATGTGTACATAGTTATTATATTGCAAATTATTATTATCTTCTCTACTATAGATATTTCTGTGTAATTTAGCCAGACCGGAATAATCTTTCAGTCGGTATCCCCTTTGCAAATCTCAGGTCGTTGACAAATGTTATGAGAATGCCCACCATCATCTGCCTAGCCTTTTCCCAGCTATGTTGGAGTCGGCTTCCAGTCTAACCGGATGCAGCTGAATACCAGTATTTTACATGGAGCGACTGCCTATCTGACCTCCACAACCCAGTTACTGGGTAATACGATACCCTTTGGTAAGACTGGTTGTCAGACTTTCGGGCTTCTGACTACCCGTAACGACTGTCAAAGATCCACGAATGGCATACGGGACCAATGAATAACGTGCTTTCCGAGGCACGGAGGGGTCTCGGTATGTAAAGATGGTCCCCATCCACAGACCAACCGCGGCAAGCGTAGCTTAACCTGACCGATCGACCTGTGCGACTGTTATTATTTAGCCACGGGCCCACGGCACGGGCGGGCAGTAATGTTATGAGAATGCCCACGTCTGCGAAAAAAATCAACAATACTAAGACAAACAAGTAATTATCAATTTAGCAATGGTAGTTTTGTGATTGAAAACGTTGTTGTTAAAATAACAACGGCGCCTATTCTTTTCGATTAGCAAATATTTTGAACCGAAATGCGTGAAAATTTTTACAAAACCGTTTGATGTGACGAATACACGTACCTACATCAGACTGACATAAACACACATGCTAGATCCACCGACTTACTTATTCAGTGAAAATGTCACCGTGAAACCTTAGGTAAAGATGAGCTTGTAGTGCGTTGTCAATAGCTGCCAATCCCTAGCATCAAGTGGAATGACAACTCACTTCACCTAAGTTTTCACGGTGAGATGTTTACAGAACAGCCGGTCGATTCTGTTAGAATCTCACCGTGAGAAGTTATGACTGTATGATTGTGGATGGCTATATGAAAAGAGCCTGTCGGTGTCGTCAGAAAATATTTTGGATAGATTGTGTGAAAGATTATATAAAATGGCGGAATCGGTGGGCGCGCGTTGGACGGAACTGAAATCTGACATGACAGATCTACAGATAATAGAGATGTATGGGCTATAAAGTAGTGCTGCGTAGAACCCAACTTGGGTTAACTAAGGGCAGTCAAACATAACATAATCAGCCTATAATGTTCCCACTGCTGGCACAGAGGCCTCCTCTCTGTGAGAGGGAGTGGGCCGTAATCCACCACGCGGGCCCAGTGCTGGTTGGTAGATGTCACATGTCTTCTAATTTTTGGTTCTAGGATATGCCGGTTTCCTCACGATGTTTTCCTTCATCGTTTGGAGAGCAATGGTGATGAAATAATTTACACAAAGTACCTAAGCGCCTGTCTAAGTTCGAACCTTCGACCTACAACTCGTAAGTCGCGGCCGTTACCACTGGGACACCACTGCTCTCAACTAAGGGCAGTAAAGAGGAACAATTATTGCTAATGATACAAAAAAAAGAAGCTGTGCGCTTATCACCACACGATAGAATGAGCATCAACACTGTTTGAACGTCAAAGTGCGCCTAACGTAGTATTCATCTCAAAAATAATCGCAGTGATAACCTCGCTGACTCACCGTAGACCCACGAATAGGATAATACAAATTAAAAGTTAATTAGGTAATGACGATATGGCACTAACGTCAAACAAAAGCTTATTTTGATTGTCTCCTCTGGATTCTGCATCTCCGATGTAAGGTCATCTTTTCAAATTATGTTTATACAAATACTTATTATCAGTATTATTTTGTTTCCAGTTGTACATTGTTTGGAGGTTAACGACGTTATCCTTATGTAAAGAACTCAGCGTACTTATTTATTTTTTGTCGTCTCCAATAGGTACCTACAGCATTGGAAGATTGTTTGCGAATAAAGTTTCAATTTTATTGTTATGTACCCTTCTAAAATTAGTTGTTTACAGCTAATTAGTAATTTGATTTGATTAAAGACAAATAAATGACAAAAAATTAATTTGGAATTTAAACAAGTTACAATCATCAATATCCGTAGTTACAATTATTACGCCTACGCCTTTACGATATTTAATTTTTCTCCTAGGTCCTGGCTATCTAAGGCATATCTTAGTCGCGCAACCAGTTACCATGGATGGATTCAGTACTTCATTCTGAACACCACCACCCATTGAAATGAATCGTCGGTTATTAAAAAACATACATTTTGACCGCGTAGATATTGCACAGGCACTTTTCTATAAAACAGCTGATTTATTTTTACCCGACTACGGCGAAGCAAAGACAAATGATATCAAATGGTATCGTTAGAAGCGTCTTGACCTTCCGCTGGTTATAGACTATGTAACGTCACACTAAATTCAATATGGCGCCCTCTAGAGGACACAAAGTAATGATTACAAAAACCAATATTATGGGATGGTGCCTTGTGGGATATCAGATCATTTCAAAAATATTAATATTATGAAATAAGACCAAGTAAGAAAAGAAAAAGTAAGTAGCAGTAGCAGTAGCAGTGCAGTAGTAGTGCAGTAGTAGTAGTAGTGTAAGTAATTAAATAAAAACTAAAACCCGACTAGGTACTGAAAAGGATGAAACAATCGTCGCATGCTACCATAGCTTTGTGTATTAGTACAGAGGCATGCGACCACGGGAAGGTACTTTCTTGTTTCATCCTTTTCAGTAGTCGGGTTTTAGTTTTTAAACTTTTTTTTGTTGATAACCGACCAAAATTTTCTACTTCTAAAAGATGTGCTGAATTGCACGTGCAGTTTGCGCCTCGATGCCTGAAACCCTGTATTTTATTTTACAAATGATTCAGCTCTAATCTATCAGAGTTGAAGTCATTGAAGCGAATAATATAAGTAGTCGAAGCCTCGAAAAACTATTCGATAATCACCTGATGATGCACCCAGCTGCCGCAGAGCGTGAATGATGTTTTTTTACCAATCGCAACGAACCAATGACTGCATGATTCTAAAATTAGCTACAAATTACTTAAACCTTCGATGGAACTTTATGAATGACGGATCAATAACAACTTGCTTTTGTATTTTTAGCCCGAACCAATTGACTCAATTGCAATTGCAAGTGGCCGGCAGTTAGTGCACAACGAGTTTTAGAAAAAGTGGACTACGCTCTAGGTACATTTTACATTGTTCTCAGAAACAGAATAGTGACATCGAAGGGCAATATACCTACATTCAGTACATACATGATTCTGAAACCTCTGCGTTGAAATTTTTCGCCGGTTATTAAAAAACCACAAAAAATCAAAACTACTGACATTAACGTTCATTGGAATATAACAATCCAGAACAAAATTTATATGTATATTTCTCGTGGGTTTTTCTTGTGGGTAATTGGTAATCATAGAATATTGTACTTTTGTGTGTTGTGCTGTCTTTTGTGTGCGCCAAATAAATGGTTTATCTATCTATCTCGTCATATTATTTTCAGAAATAGCATGAAATTTTAATGAAGAGATTTTTTACATCATTAGATGTTAGTTTTTAATATAGGTACAGGAGAGCAAATTTTGTTGCAGTACAATAGCATAGGCGCTAGTACGTCTATTGCAAGTATTTCTAGACGATAGCGTAAAAATGTTTCGTGGGCTATCAAAAAAAAAATCTGCTGTTTCATAATAGTCAGCCTACAATGTTCCCACTGTTGGGACACAGGCCTCCTCTCGGTGAGAGGGAGGGAGGGCCGTTTCATGGACAAGCGCAATTCCTACGCAACAGCAATTTTTTTAAATAACCTACGAAATATTTCCAAGTTATCCATGGTAACAGGTTGCAGGTTGCGCAGGGACCCTGTATTATGCAATCAACTTATAAAAATACTCGGGAAGCTTGCATGGAAACGACAAGCGCAATTCCTACGCAACAGCAATTTTTTTAAATAACCTACGAAATATTTCCAAGTTATCCATGGTAACAGGTTGCAGGTTGCGCAGGGACCCTGTATTATGCAATCAACTTATAAAAATACTCGGGAAGGTTGCATGGAAACGTCATACACGCCATTCAAGTTGAATCAAAGTTACACAGCATTGCTCAACACGTCATCTGAGCTGTACTTAAATAAAATGAGCGGTTTTTCATCAAGTTGAACAGCCTATTTTTAACTCTTTCACATAATTCTGCACATGCCTGGGCTAGGAGCGATTATTTGATGTGACGTTGATTCGCCATTGGCGTAAGTTGTAATGTCAACGTATGAACAAATGAGTCAGCGTATACGCATGCTGCGCGGGTTGCATGCTAATTGCAAACAAATGTTACATTAGGTATTTTTAAACGATACGATCATCGCTTTACATGGCGGTAACAAGATTGAGAACTAAGTAGGTACCTATATGTCGACACAATACAGCATGTATCAGAAAAGTTTGATCATTTTTAAGGGGGTAGTGTCAGGGTAGCCCGCGAAATCCATGTTCATATAACCCTATTGAATGACTATTTCATGAAATAGCAACATAGAGAGTTGTATTGATGACTTGAATGATTATAATTGTGTAAATTCCTACTTGTTACGCTTGCGAATCATATTTTGTCCAACATACAACCTGACACTGACCTGTAAATTGCAAAAAACGTACGAATACTTGAATTTCGCGGCCTACCCTGGCGTTTCCGACACACACACACACACACACACACACACACACACTTTTGGTACAGGCCATCAAACTGAACAAGTTTCTCTGTGGGACCAACTTCGAAATCGCGAGAAAATTATCAGCCGTCCCATACAAAACTTAAATACATTCCTACTCGGATCTATATGTATAGGACGGCTGATTGTTTGGTCTGTACCACACCCTTTCTGATACATGCTGTACATGGACGAGGCGTGATCACGCTGAAGGAAATAGAGAATTTAAAATGCTGCGATTCAAACGTCTTCTATGTTATAAGTAATACACTGTATGTATCTGAATGAATGTAACGCCACGTTTTCTTTTATGCGCTGAACTAAACTTCCCATAAAGTCACGAATGGCTATAATGATAGGATTTAATAGTAATAAATAACAGTGTATGATTATTGTAATAACAGATAACTAGGCAACGTATCATAGTAACTTGGCTAAGAAATTAAGAGTCTGAGTTTGCGTGGGAAAACAACAATTTTAAAGCTCCACAAACAACAACATTAATTTGTATAATTTTTCCTCTTAGTTGGTTTTTCAAAGGAAATTAGGTAGGGACCTACGTACACACAGACTGACTTTTCACATTTCTGTAGGAAAAATCTTGCGTAGAAGAGCAGCGATAAATGCAAGATTTTGTTTGTGAGTTATTTCGGTCTGATCCCCTGAACCCCCCTCTACCCCCTCCGTGATTTCCTGATAGTTAAGTCTAGATAGGTATGGATACCTAAGGTATTTAAAAAAATGATGTGGTCAACTGGACCCGCGGATCCAGAAGCGACTGGGTCCAGCTGACCGAAGACTCACTAGATGAGGTCGGCGTTTCCTATCTGACTACTCTGAGAAGAAAGCCCAAAACAAACTCAGAGGTCAGTCTCTTTTAAAGTCCAGATATAATCTTGGTCAGATCATGTGAGGACCATGTAGATTGGTGTCTGAAATGGTCTTTCGAAGAAAGAACCACACAGATTTGATTGGACCTGTCCAGTCAGTGCATGCATTTGTCAATTATCGTGCAGCCCAACTCAGAACTTAAGAAGATTAGACGAACAATATCAAAGAAAAGACATTTGAGTAGGCCGCATAAAGTACCTAAGTAGGGTAGACTGGGTACGGATGTGACAGTTACATTTGACGACCAATAATTTTGTTAGTGTGGCAGTTAGCTGTACAAAATAAGTTTATTTTTGTGAAGAGTACATTTGCCTACGTATAAATACTAAAATTGTATTTCTAAGTACTACTATGGCTAACTCACAGGAGCAACTTAAAAAAAAAAAGAATATGTCACAACCGACCACACCCCAGGGGCGGTTGTGACAGAACTTGGGGTCGGTAGTGACAGGTTCAAAAATACACCAAAATGGTCATCAATCACTTTTATTGCACAAAATATCCATACTTCTTGAAATAATTAATGTTTACGTAACACAAGAACATTTAAAGTGGCACTTTATAGAAAATCATTCAGGTCGTTAGTTGAACGGCCGCTGTTTAGTCAAAAGGCCAGGCGGTTAATTAAACGGCTAATTTAACCAGTTGGCTGCGACATAATACAGCAATACAATACAACGACTCTTATCTATCACCAAAACGGAGCATTAACATTCCTCAACGCAGGATCAATAAACAGTTGATTTATAAAGACACGCTGATTTAAATCAACCATGGCTATCGACAACTGAAATCAGTACTTATGAACAGATTTAGATTCGGTCAAGATCAATAACACTATGTATAATCACAATACATAGTAGGTATGTACGGACATAAATGTCAAATTGAATTCCTTGCGAATAAAGTACCTAACTACACTTCCATTCACAATCCAAAATATTTTAAAGGAAATTACTAATCCAATCATACCTATGTTTCATAAATGTTGTTGCTTCATATGTTTGAAAATGTTGTCTCCTCAATAACGTAAATAATGTAAGTAATGAATGTTGTTGAACTGTCGAAATTAAAGGCATTGCTATTATAAGCGCGTTACGCAATTACCCCGCAGTAGATTGTGTTGAATTTCAAAGAGATTCATAACGCCTGAATGACTTACACGGTTTACTTACCTATAGGTACAGGGTGGTGGGACATCGACGCAACCTGTTACCATGCCGATTCGGTACATGATTCTGAACCTAAACCTAAAATATTTTCTGTTTTATACATTTTTTGTTACTGATAACCGAAAAAAAATTCTACGCTACAGGATCTAGATACTAGACTCGTGTGCTGAATTCATGGTTTAATTTTGCGCGTCGATATCCCCGTCACCCTGTATGTGTTTTTCAATTTAAATGAAGCAACTATATTCAAAATCATTTATTTCTTCAACAAGAAAATAGATATCTACGCTTCCATTATAGGTAGTGGTACCCTTTTTTTTTTTTTTAAGAATGGTTGGAGCGGAAGGGAGTGTCAGACTCTTACTGACTAAAACCCATCCGTGTTCCTTCCTTAGCCCTTGCTAGTGGTACCCTTAATTTCCGAGTTTCTATCGTTCGGAACGGAATTAATTTCGTTGAACCATGTACTTTACGAATGCCTACGATTGTCAAAAAGGTTCTAGTAAATATCCTTGAAGAAATATTTTTCCTGTTTTCTGTACAATCTAAGAACACATTAGTTAACGTTTTCCTGTAATAACAACACAATAGGTCATCTTAATAATGATCAAACAGTTTCAGTACTGAAACGTCACAAGCCTTTCAAAATCGTATAAACAAAATTATGTGCTGATAGAATAAACTTGTTGACAAGGACTCGCAGTTAAAATGATGAATGAAGTTATTTATGGTCACAATATCGCATGCATAATGGAACATTGACCCATTAGTAGATAGGTCAGAATTATATTCAGATTTTTTTTACTCAGATCTCGTCAATAGTTAATCATACGTTCAAAATTCAAGCATTCACGATTAATTAATCTAATCAAATCACTTTTAATTTTATGCGTCAACAAGTAGGATAAGTCCTCATAGCGAGATCTTCTTTTGCGCTTTCCCAAAAATCGTCTGTTTTGAATTAAGTCAGTATTCCATTAAGCATGCGATATATCTATACTAATATTAAATCTATACTACTAATAATAAAGCTGAAGAGTTTGTTTGTTTGAACGCGCCAATCTCTGGAACTACCGGTCGGATTTGAAAAACTCTTATTGCATTTGATTGCCTAATTCTTGAGGAAGGCTACTAATAATAATAATACAGGCTTTAACATCACGTTAGCACCCTTAGGTCGAGCAAAAAGTCAGAAAGAACGTTAAGCGACAACGAAGTACTAGCGCGGTCAGGCAATGCGATGCGACGGGGTGGATCGAGGAACAAGAAAATTCAGGCGGTCGAAGTCGCGGGCAGCAGCTAGTTTAACGATAAACATAGGTCATTCCTCTTTGAATGCGATTATGTTCCGTTATGAAAATAGGATTTTAAATTAATTTAACCTATAATTTATAAAAAAACGAAATGAAATGTTGAAATGTAGATATGACTTACTACGTACCTATAAGAAGAACGTATGTCGCTTACCCCTAAAAATGTATACATTACGGCAACGCACCATTTATTCATCACTTCTGTCATGCATTAGCAATATTAATAGCCTAAAACCTTCCCACCGCTGGGACACACGCCTCCTCTCTGTGAGAGGGGGTGGGCCGTAATCCACCACGCGGGCCCAGTGCGAATTGGTGGATGTCACATGTATTCGAACTTTTGGTTCTTAAACATGCTTCCTCACGATGTTTTCCTTCACCGTTTCTAGAGTAGTGGAGGAATTTGTGTGTGAAGTGGTGATCGGCTTCTGTCGTGAATACCTTGAAAATTGTACAAATATACTTACAATAAATCTATCTATCTGTTCAGCATTGCAAGGGTCTTTCATTGGATAATATTTAGAGCCATTAATTAGTACCGTCCAAGTTGCGAAATATCAGGAAGGTGCTAAAAGAAAAGCAAAGAACAATATCTACCGAGCCACTGACAAAACCACAGGCCAAGTGCTAATTATACAGAAGCACCGGGGATCCTCTACAAATACAACTTGACGACAAGAACCAAAAGGTTAGGTCCTTCGAGCCGTTGTCAATACAATTTCATACAATAAATAACATTAGTGTCTGTTTGTTATGTTAAAATAACAGCTTTTTACTATCTTTACAATGTATACTCTATAGATACAAATAAATGAAAGTGTCTGCTTGTCATGTCAAAATAACAGCTTTTTATTAAATGCTAGGTATACGGTAGGTAGGTACTTGTAACAAAACAACTTTTTTTTGTCTGTTTGTTCCGGTTTCGGTTAATTTCCGAAACGGCTGGATCGATTTTGACGGGACTTTCACTGGCAGATAGCAGATGTTATAAGGAGTAACTGAGCTACTTTCACCTAATACAATATTACAAAAAAAAAAAATTGTTTTCCGACCTGAACGCGAAGGAAGTCGCGGACACAACTAGTTTAAAATTAATTGCATGTGGCAAAAAGGTGGACGTTGCAGTTGCACGTATTTTTTCTGGATAATTACAAGTATACAGCTACAAAGCCTCCTTTATTACGATACCTTTTTCGGTTCACAGCCAATCTTATACAATTTGTCTTTAATAAGGTACATCAAAAAATTTAAATAAGACAATTGCACAATGCATTACATAGGTACCTGTAAGTACAATACAAAGATTGCGCCATTTTATATGACATATTACCTAATACTATTCTGATTAAGCCCATATTAGAACCAAGACAAAGATTCTGTCAAAGCAACCGAACGTGCAAATTTTCATTCTGATCTGCTAAACAATGTGACCTTCATTGAGTGGAAAATTTGATACATTGAAAATACCGATACCTATACTTATCTTTGTTTTATCATAATAATAATAATACCAGCCTATTTTTGTCCCACTGTTGGGCAAAAACCTGACTTGTACAAGAGTCAAACGCGTTACCGATTTCAAAAATAGTGGTCACTGTTATCCGTTTGAAGGATTATAATAAGACTAAACAAAGATTTAAGAAAAATAAGTAAGAGGTAATCGATTATTTATCACAGGAATAGAGGTAGTCCAAACTAGAGACTTGCATATTTCAGAAATATATCCCCAGAATGCCAATTTCATCTCAGCGAGAATCAATGTTAATAAAAGATAAGTATACAAACTTAAACCCGACTACTGAAAAGGATGAAACAAGAAAGTAGGTACCTTCCCGTGGTCGCATGCCACTGTACTACCATATTATAAGCTATGGTATATTATATGATAGAACCAGCGGACGATCAAGACGCTTCCAATGATACCTCATTTGTCCAATTATGACAAGTAGTTTAGAAGTTATGAGGGAACAGATGAACATACATACATACGTACGTACATACCTACGTACATACCTACATACATACATACGTACATACATACCAGTCAGAATCATAACCCTCCTTTTTGCTTCGCCGTAGTCGGGTAAAAATTTAGGGAAATTAGAGGTATTTTTGACAGATTGAGACAGATCAGACTGTGTACGTTCTTAAAATTACGAAAATTGCCACTCAGTTACTGGGTGCTACGATATCTCTTGGTAAGACTGGTTGTCAGACTTTTGGGCTTCTGACTGACTGTCAAAGATCTACGAATGACCACCGGGACCAACGACTTAACGTGCTTTCCGAGACACAGAGGGGTCTCGAATTCTCGATGTGTACCTATTGCATGGTCACCCATCCACGAACCAATCGCTGCAAGCGTAGCTTAACCTTCAGAAGACCAGTGCGGCTGAGCCCCTCCTATTTCATATAGAATCAAGTAAAAATATGTTGTATTAATTAATCGATAACACAATTATTTTATTAACACACGCGTGTGACTAATATATTTTTGTATAAACTACGTAGGCAACTTACATGGCGTATAAAAATGTATAGGAAATCGCAATAAGTGAACTATGCAATAACAGTGTTGTATAACATTGAACAATCAATACGATTCTGTTTTTGGAATTGATATTAACTAATAATAATACTTTTAATTGGTCTTTGCCTACGCAAATGGCGTTGCGTAGCCTTCGAGGATTTAGAAAATTGTTTAGACCTAGACTGAGATTTAAGGTAAATACTTGTTACTTACGGGCTCGTAGCTAAATAATAATAGCCACTCGATGATAAATGATTTTATTTTTGAACTAGATGAGTTCAGCGTTTCCTATCTGACTACTTTGAGAAGAAAGGCCGAAGCAAACTCAGAGGTCACAGTCTCTTTTAAAGTCCAGACATAATCTTGGTCAGGTAGCCTTTCCCAACTTCATGTTGGGGTCGGCTTCCAGTCCCTCCTCCATTCCATCTCTCCCTGTCTATAAAATTATGTAAACTGTAAACTATCAAATAAATGGAAATTCAAAAAGTATTTTTGTCAAACAAACTAAATAAAAACGATGAGGCCGAGTATGGGTTTTGCCGATCAGCCGTCTAGCTATTAGAGCTATGGTGGCCCAGTGGTATCAGCCCTGAGGTAAGTTATCCGTTAGGTCGTGAGTTCGAACCCAGGCAGACAACTGTGTGTATTTAATTTCATCACTGCTCTCAAAATGGTGAAGGAAAACATCGTGAGGAAACCGACATATCAAAGAACAAAAAAAAATACAAAGACGTGACATTAACCAACCTGCACTAGGCTCGCGTGGTGGATTATGGTGCACTCCCAGTCACAGAGAGGCCGGTGTCTCAGCAGTGGGACCATTACAGGCTGATTATTATGCGAGACAATATTATATCATTATATCCTAACCTAATTAAAACTATTAATAAACTAAAATATGGCGTCTAAATATTCCTCTGCATTCATCTTTACATCTAGCTTTAGTGACCAACTATTTTATAATTTCGATTGTTTTATTTTGTACTAGCTCTCTGCTATCTATCCATCGATCTGCTAAACAATGTGACCTTCATTGAGTGGAAAATTCGATACATTGAAAATACCGATACCTATACTTATCTTTGTTTTATTATAATAATAATAATACCAGCCTATTTTTGTCCCACTGCTAGGCAAAAGCCGACTTGTACAAGAGTCAAACGCGTTGCCGATTTCAAAAATAGTGGCCACTATTATCCGTTTTAAGGATTATAATAAAACTAAACAATGTTAAACTCCCGTTTGTAATAATATTAACGTATAATCTCGTGGAGCACAACTTAATGTGCTTATTTCGTGCATTTTCATTCTAAAATAAAATAAATAACCAAACAAACGATGAGGGCGCCACTGCGCGGTCAGCGTCGCCTTAACAATTACCTGCGCCCCGCGGTTGTATCAGCATAAGTCTCGATCCCCTGGGAATATCGGGATCTAAATCCAGGTCATGGTCTATCCATGTGCCCAATTTCATCCAAATCGGTTCAGCCGTTTTAGCGTGAAAGCGTAACAAACAAACATAAAATAAATCAAATATTTTCTCTTTATTATAATACTAGCTTCTGAACGCGGCTTCGCCCGCGAGGTATGTCGATAAAATTTTATCGAAATCCGTTCAGTGGTTTAGGCGTGAAAAGGTAAGATACAGACAGACAGTGTTACTTTCGAATTTATAATATTAGTATAGATGCAGACAGAACATCATTTGTATTGTCCTCTCCACCTTTATATATTATATGCCAAAATGCAGCCAGAAACTGCAACGTCTGCAACCAATTATTAAATTAGATAACGTATACAGTATAATAAAACCCCCCCATATGGTCCTCTAGTGCTCAATTTATTACGATAGCGCACAAAAACCGTAATCAATGGCCAGCTTGGAGCGATTTCGTTTCGAAAATCTATTACAAGTGTTGTTAAAAGATGCTTGTATATGAGTAATACTCAAAAAAGATTGATGCCCTTGTCCACTTTACGAGCGAAGCCTGTTTAGCATTAAAATGTCCGTCTCGAAAATAACCAAAATTCATAATTTGAGGATTTTTTTCCTTGTCGAGACAACAACGCACCCAAAAATTTCCTGTATGCCTACATTATTGATATTTGTCCCAATCAAACGTCAAGTCATGTTTCCAGAAACTATTTGAGTGCAGAATTGATAGTTGACATTTTTTCTCAAGTCTATTGTCCACCATTAGCGAGACTAATTAGAAAATCCTTCGTTAAAATGCGTTTAGTGGACAGCCTATGTAAAATGAAATGATGATCAAGCAGTAAATGTACGAGCATATTCATAGGAAGACGTGTCTATTCGTACTAAGTATAAGGTATCCATTTCTAATACCACAGTAGTACCTATACATCCTGAAATGATGTTCACTGGTTGGAACTTTAGAACTCAACAGACCTATAAAAAGTACTCAAGCCATAATCCAACAGATACCTACACACTTAAACATAGAATCTATGAGTGACCTTGGGTTGGTTATCGAAGGCGTTCACGAGTCACGCCGCATAGAAAGTTCAAATGATCATTCGAACTGGTAATCGAATCCAGAATTTAACTGCTTAGTTTTAAACCGAGAACACCATTGGAATAAGTAAATTTTGTCGTGTGCGCCTACGCAGAGCAGTATGACCTTCCTACGTGGTGAGATGTGTTGGCGTTTTATGGTCCTACGACCGGTAATAAACTGAACACGTAACATTACTTAACTTTGATAAACGGTAGTTCACCAAATGTACGATACTTTCACATCTCAAAAGAAATGTCAAGGTCAGTCGACGACGCACGTAGTTAAACCAAAAAAAAATATTTTGATATCGGTATCGACCATTTGACGTACGGTAAAGTACGGTCACTCACTGCGCTTGCGCCGCGGTGCACCGATTAGGCTTTTGTAAAGTTAAATTGAAGGATAGTCGTGAATGTTCATTAAGTGTGGTTTTATGCCAATCACTTGTTGTCTATGGCTAACTTACCTAATAGACACGTGCAGGATAATTTTAGGGTTGTTTAAACCTATTCAATTAACTTGGAAATAGCAAGTGACAGGGCAATTACGATAATAGGAATAATTTAAGTACCTACAAGTAGTTCTTCCGACTGCATATATAACAAAAAAAATATTTCCAAAGAAAGCGCTATAAACGACAGTTCATGTGATAATTTTCTAAACATGAAAGTTATGCCCCAAAATTCGACGAGGAGTTTTTTAAAAGTATCGTTTCTCCTAGGTATAAGGTAATTATTATGAGTTAAATAGTTCGATCAAAAATGTTTTGATTAGATATTTCCTTAAAGTCAGCATCTTGGTTTTTGCAGAAGCAGACGAAAAATACCGTAGGCTTCTGCCCGCGACTTCGTCCGCGTGAATTTCTTGTTTGAACATAAAATATATCCTAGATGACACTCGGCAATACTGTAGCTTCCCATTAGTTAAAAGATTTTTTGTTATCGGATCAGTATTTCCATAGATTACCACTACATACAAACAAGATGAGATTATTCTCTAAATCAGCACGTTCTATGACGATCTGACCCATTATTTGCATAGACTCACGTACGTACTACGTACTGAGACAGCTAGACAGCAGCCAATCCAAGTGGAAGATTACGTCGGTACAATTACGCTATCACAACATGAAACAACATTAGATATTCTGACTAAGCATTGAACGTCACGAGGGCTACAAGAACAATTTTTGTGAGATTAAATAGTGTGTTTATGGAAAGTTTGGCTTATGATTTAAACTTTAAAGGTTGAGCATAATTTCCTTTTAAATTATTGACATACATAAGCATTTACGAGTGTTTGTAAAACATGTTAGTACAAACTACTTCTATACAAATATTGGAATATATATGATATTTTACCGTTTCTTATTTGATGAGTTATGTTGGCACCTACTCACTCTATCAAAAAGTACTCTGTGGCACCTACCTAAAGACAGGCAGACAGAAAGACACAGAGGTAGACATTATTAAACAGACTCAATATAGACATGCCTATTTTGATAGTCTGCTTAAATTTAGAAAAAACTTGACCCTGTCTCTATGCCATGCCGGTAGCGGCAGGCCTCTATTTTTAATACTTTTGTAAATTATGAGTTCCGATTTATTTAAAAACAAAAATTATACGGTAAGTACTCACATAAATGAAAGTAAAAAATATAAGTACACATATTTTAAGCCGTACGTAGGTAGTTAAGCCGTACGTAGGTAGTTAAAAAAGTAGACGCGTAGACTTTCAGTCAGTTGCGGACTTTCAGTTTCTTGAGCTGAATTTTACGAATAGACGTTTTGTAGCAAAAGTATATATTGGAAGAGCACGAATCTTTAGTTTGGCAAAAGTCAAAACAGGGTAAATATGAGAAGATCCTTACATTACTCTAATGGTTTTTATGTTTCCTTATTAGTAAAGTCATGTTTCCGTTAATTTAAGTTTATTTGTGTGTGAAAAATAAAAAGGTGAGTATTTACCTCCTTGTGCAGAACCAAAATATAAAATTGTACGTTAGGACCAAAATATATTTTTATTTTTTCGAAAGATTGATGACAGTGCATAACTTGGATGAAAAGCTGCTGTTTCAATATAATGTACCTACGTAATTTAAAGAAAAAAACAAATTAAAAACGGTTTTAAAATTTTTGAATTTCCTGCCAGTGATTTTCAGTTTTAATATGGCCTCTTTGCTAGCGCGTTACCATAAAAAGTATTTTTTTTTTTTCGGTTTAATGAATTAACAAAATGGTATTGTTACGAATGACACGGTACGTAATAAATAAGTAGGCGGAAACTACAAACTAGCACGTGCTACAATCCTACACACCTTTTATGTTTCTATATATTATTCATGCATCAAAATAGTAATATTTATGTTGAATAATTCTATTCAGGAGTCCTCCAATAACTTCCTATCAACGATACAAAAATCTTTTACATATTTTTTTATTATTTGTAAGCTGTGGACTAAAGGCCTCGTTCTCGTGTATATTAAATACTTCATGGCAATTTTAACACTAGGTTATCTAAACGTGAAGGTTTAAAACGAATAGGTTAAACTCTTTTATAAATAAAATATTCAATAAATAATCCTAACAGGTTTGTATTTTGGCCGTTACGGGCAAACTGATCGTAATTGTCTAATTGACCGATCAATTTATTCGCATGCACACCATTCTTGAGGATCTCCAAATTTGTTTCCTCCAGTCCTCCTTGTATCTTTTCCCCAATGCTAAGGGATTGTGACCACGTCATAGTATCAATAATTTCTCCTTATTGATGTTAATTCCTCGTACTTGGTAGTCCCGAGACTTTCAGCAATATGAACTGCTTCAGAAGCTTGGATGATTAGAGAAATACCTCCTATCCTAGACTCTATGCCCCAAAAAATACAGCCAGTGACCTTTGCGCTGCCACCGTCGACCAGACTCGACGTTGGAAGTAGCGAAGGTGTGAGCCAACAAAATGTAATAAACTGTCGCGCCGTCGAGACGAAGAAGATGATTAGGGAAATGCAGTTTTTTGGTCTGACCAGCGTATAGTACTGCTCCCTCTTTGTCTTCCCTCATCTTTTCCAGTGATAATGACTTTCAGTAGATTGTCTACTGGTTTTTTTAAATGTAGCTTTAAAAATAAAACGAAGTTTCCATTGACTAAATTAGCTATTTCTATTACATAATGATTTTTCCTTGGGAAAATTTCATGACATCGATGTGGGGTAGGTACGTTTTCCGTCCTGCAGCAACAGCTTTGATTTTGATTTTGAAAAACTTGTAATTATTGAAGATTTCGGAGGTAAAGGAGAAACGCTGTTTATTAAACCAGGTTCATAAGACAAAGACAGCTTTTCTCTTTTCTTTAATAGTGAGTAGTTTTAGTGGCAACCATGAATTTTTTAAATTCCTTCCTTCCTAACAAATAAAAGTTGAAAGCTCTAAGGAGGGGAAAGCTCTATTGTAGTTGTTAGATTCTTAGTTTAAACAAATAACGGTATCAAAAGTAAAGAATTTAGACAAAAATATACATATTTCATCAAAAATATATCTTAAATTATTTTTATAGAAATGTTTAACTTAAAAACCAGTATAAATTCTAGTAGGTACCGATTCACATTTTTCTATAAATAAATTATTAGAATAGAATTTAGTACCGCTACATGTAAATAATTACAATAATAAGTAGGTATGTTAAGTGGTTCTAGATTGTGGTGAGATGTGTTAATACATATTCATTTAATTATGTTAATTTGCTCTGTCACCGATTTAAATAATAATTAAGGTTACGTGTGTACTCTTCCGATCAGCTTATTCATCTGGTTCCCTTTATTTTAACGACAAAATGGAGGGACCAAGGATTTTGTTAAATAACTACGTATACATTGAGATAGCTAAGATTATTACAAAGGTAGCAAATAGTAGATTTAGAGTATTAAGCTTTTTTGTAGGCAGGTTCGCAAACCAAGACTTGGGCCCTCCATCTTGACGGGCACTAATTATTTATATCTACGACCTAGCAAGCAAGTACCTACTCTACAAGAGGACGGACGTCGGTGTTTATTATGAAAAGACAATTCTTTCGCCATTATAATAATAACGTTATTATTGTTTACTCGTAATCTCGATTATGTTTCCAATGAAGTGTCAAAATCTTCCAAATATTTAGGGACTTACATTTTGAATGATTAACATTTTGGCGGGTGGAGCAATTTGTTACAAACGTTAGATATATAAAAATATTAATTAATCATATAAGTAGCAAATATAAATAATCGGCAATTTTATATATTGCAAAGGAAAATGCCTAGCAGAATGTCCTGACATTAACTAATATGAAAATTATGCTAACTCGCTACGAGTAGCTTCTCAAGACATTCTACATTGTAGTTATGGACAATGTCTTAAAACTTGTTGGTAAATGAAATTACGACAGCGAACAAAAGTAAAATTGTATTTTGTTACATAGGTCAAAGTCAACATTATTTTTAGAAAAACCCCTATGTAGCTACTTGTAATTTTATTTTAGAGTTGTAATTTCGATTTAAATCATTTAATTCACATAATGGCTACATTCCATATTTGTAAACAAGCCGTTTGATTTCATTCAGCCGATAGCCGATGACTAATTTAATTCGAGAATTTTATTTCAGAATTAAAGTTCAACCGAAATGCACGTATATTAATTACAATTATGAAACTTTCATTGAAAAATATTACTTAGGTACCTATTAACATTTATTGAAAATATTTATTACTGGCAATGTTAATATTAAATACCCATAGAGATAGAGATATTCATTTATGTAACCAGCTATTTATAAGTCGATATTTGAAAAACAACAAAGGTAGACAATATTTTAAAAAGCGAAGCTTCCATCGGTGGAGATGGTCATACGCAGCCTGCCTGCATCGGCTATGTCAACGCGCCTCCCGAACGCGGTATATAAACACGGCCATTATCAAACTACCACCAATACATTGCCGACCGTCACAGCGACCGCACATTTAAAATAAATAACTTGAAGCTTTTAAAAAATAAAGTAGTGTCAGTGATCGTCCCTTCAAAATTTTTACAGGACCTAAATTCATGTGAGTATATAAGCATAGTGTTAAGATCACTTGTGAACTTCAGAATTTTGAAAAGTGTTACTTTTAGCCTTTCTTTTTTTAATATATTAGTCTCGTTATATTTTGCTTACCTTCTAAATTCTAAATGTTTATTCAACTTTAAAACGAAAATAAATATCTAAGCAAAATCTCTATCATACACCCAAACAAACCTTTGTCGCTGCACTCTCTTATTCGAACGCATAAAATTACACTGATTTAGTTCAAATAGTATAATACTGGCATTAACAATAACCTGTTTACGCAATAAATAGTTCCAGTAAAGTAGTTCACGCTAGGATGTATCAAATAAATGGTGATTATGGGACAGGACAAAGCACCTCCCGTACAAACCCTCCTTTAAATATGCTAGCTAGTTAACTATCAGTAATAAAAAGTATGTTAAAATAAACTACATAGCTCGCATTTTGAAACCACATTTGAAGTAACAATAACACTTAACGTTTGTTTGTAATACCTTGCGTTAGTTCGAGTAATCAGTTCAAATTGATCAGTTGCATTCTATGTACTACAGTGCAGTGTATTCTAGCGCAGCGCAGGTTGTAACCTGTCCAGACAATAAATAAAACAAGTAGCGCAATTCACGCTAGAATGGCCAGGATAATTCCCAGTGGCGGGACAGGACAGACTGGCCGATGCGCATGCGATGGATGCAACGATAGTCAGTCGCCGGAGATGGTCGATTTGCTGTTATGATTTAACGATCGCTATTTATTTGTTTACAAACTGTAGTCTCATATATGCTAAGTTTATATTACACTTGGTGATGAAGGTTTTAAAATATTTTAAGTTTATTTGAGAGGAATGTTCGCAACAAATTGTTTGTCCAGAAAAATGTATTTCGCATCCTGAAATTGTCTCGTCTCATTATCACAATTTCCGTTAACACAAAAACATGTTTTCAAAGGGAATTGTTTAGTTAGAAATTCGTAATTAATTTCCTGAAAGAAACTAAACGAATGTTCAAACACGGAGCGTCAGTTCAGGCGAGACTAACGCGTGGAGAATCGATTTCAGGCCTATGTGCAGGCATCAAGTTACGCCTGAAACATTCGCACCTTTTCTGCTTAGTCGCCGACAAGTAACATTGTGTAATAATTAGGCGTTTAGTTTTATTAACATTACTTTTTACAGTAAGTGTTTAGACGATTGAAGTCACCTATTAAGTAGTAAAAATTGTTTCTACTAAATATAAACACGTAAGTAGTGGAACTAACAGCACCTATATTTATGTGAGAAATTAAATATTGATTAATGTACACCGTGATAGTCGCTGTATATTTTTTTTCTGAACAAAACCCAATGACTTATAAAGTAATGCCAATGTTAAATTATAGACAATAGTTTTTTTCTGTATTTTCGGCGAACTTCGATTAAAGGCGAGATTAAACTGTGCATTTCAGTTCGCAAAAACTATAAAGCGAACCATAAACTTTATGAACAATTTAAGGAATTACAGCAACGAAATCAGTAATTTGCCACAGACGGTCGTGAGTAGCTAATGACCCCGCTAGCTGACTGGAGCGAAACAAAACTACGATAAAAACATCTCACCAATAAAACCTACCGCTCGTCGAGCTATCGCGGAGAAGTAGAAAAAATCAAATTGTTTACATGACTCACCCCGGGCAAGTGCAAACTAACTTTAGATCAGAAAAAAATAATTAAAATGACAAGATGCTATTCATTAACTTGTAAGCAATAAAAAACATTTTAAACTGCGCACAATACAAGTGGCGTGTGCGTATATGGCATTGTATTTAAAATTGCCGTTTTACACGTTTTTTATGTCTTTCCTGGCATGACACAGGCTTAATTTTCTGCCCAACTAACTCCGCATATATTAGCTTAAACACCAATGTTAGGCACTAGACCTTCGTTAAATAGACGATAAAAATGGCAAGCGCCTTCATTCATAGAGAACAATTCAGAAACTATAGTTAACAATAGGCGATAAAACCGTGGATACACGAATGACATGAATAGTTAGCAAAACTATCACATCCGCGCTCCATAAATCCTGCATGGCGTCAGTTTGCATACGCTCCTGCGACCCAGTGTGACGCAAGCACCAATATGATTTGCGCAGTACATTTCCGTGGAAGACATCGCCCATAAACTATTGTAATACTTACATTACACGTTAATGGAAATATCCACAGAAGCTCTTTGTTACCCTACTTATACAGAAACAGTATCGGTCTATGCAAAAACCGTAGTACCCAGTAGGTAAGGTACTCTACCCAAGGTAACCAGTCACGTCAATTATACAGTATAATGATAAACATTTCCACGGATCATGGGTATTTAGCCACCACAATGGTCTGAAGCAGCATACGTAATTATTTTGGACAGGCAAGGCCAATCTTGAGACTTATGCATAAACATAAAAAGACAATATTTTCATGGTTCTAATAAAGAACTGTGATCTTCACGGTTGCGAAGACATCTAAGAGGAAGACGGTTTTTTAAACAATAACCAAGATAAGTAAACGGAAAAAAGTTATAAAAGCAAAAAGCTCAATTTAATTTGCTACGGCATCTAATATTGTGTCAGTAGTGTTTCCACTAAATCAATTTGATAAAATAGATGCAATCATTTACATAATGTAACATTAAATAATTAAAAGGGGTTACATAACGCGTGTATGTCCGACAAACCGACAAGAATGTCACGTTACATAGACAGAGTTTAAGATAAATCACCGGTTAAGAGCTCGCAGTCGAAATGAGGAGATTTTGTTGACATTTCACACTTGCTCGAGCCGGAGTGTGCCGTTAGTCAAACTCAGTTCTTCCGCTGGCATTGACCTATGCTGCTCTTATACTGCACTGTTCACCGGTCCACCGACTATGTACCGTTCCTCTAGTAGTTCACCTTTTTGCTTCTTCTAACATTTTAATACAAGTTCAAATTCCGAAATGGTCAGAATGTGGCCTCAGTTTAAATAGTCAATTGTTTTTCTGATGTTACCAAATCGATTTCGAAACAACACATATAATACAGTAAACTAAAAACGTTAAAAATATAACTGTAGCTATAAAACGGCAATAAAAAATACAATATCTATTTAATAGTCTCAAGGTATCATTAAACCTTTGAGCTTGACTTTAATCTTTTAGAAGATAAATACAAATCATTTAACCTTAGGCAGGTAACTTAATCATAATTATAAATGTATACCCACGTAATAAATTTTGATAAATAATAACTGGTACTATCAAATCCTGTTAGCAGAGGCTAGAGGTATCTGTTTAATCGTTTGATGCAGAAGGTAATCATTTGATTGTGCGCACATAATATTTAAATTCCAGCCGGTCATTCCGAAAAGTGCACTCAGTGTTACATACAATAAAATTGCACTACATTCATTCAAAATTCTAATGATCCACATTAGTAGCCATAAACAGCACTAAAAACTCAAAATTAGATGCGTTTTCGTTTCGAAACCGCGTTGCTAAATTAAATTAATTGAGTGAAAACTTGACATCCTTACGTTCATTAAATCATGATTCAATCTTTTAGCAAATCTTTTGACATTTATATTATAGTTAATGCTAATGTAAATACGGTAGGTAACTAACATTTAAATTTAGTCATGCGATTCAACAAACTTTACATACATTGCACCATATGCTTCGTTTGGCTTTGCAGCTAAACAATCCATCATAACCCATTGTCACATTCGGTGTGTTTGATTTATGCGAGTGAGATGTTATTGTGGACCGGATAGGATCGATCTGTACTCCCAATATGTCGACAATGAACCGTGGGTCGTGGTTGCACAACGCGCACGTACTTACCAATGAGTTTCATAATGCATCTCAGCGTCGTCGCTGACAACCATACAACTACACTTATCCGCCCAATCTAGTACGATTAAAAATTCCTAACAATTGCATAGGTACAGCTATAGAAAGTGGGCTATTAAATAAACTAGCTATAGACTAGACTAAAAGACCAGGTCATTTTTTGTAGAAAGCGCGAAACGTGATTCGAAAAAAATATCGTCTAGGTCGATCAGTTCTCGTTTTAAACCACGGAGAAACCAAAAAGAAAGATTTGCCTTTTAAGTATACCCGTTCAGAGTATTTTATTACTGTAGGTACTTGGGGCACAAAAATACTTAACATCTGTACATAATTTACTATGAACTGGTGGTATGTTTTATTTACTATTGCAACACAACACACGCGGTTAATGGAAATTAATTTCAATACATTTCCCAATAATCACAGTTACCATCTGAAGAATGTTAAACCTGTTTGGGGAATTTAGTAAGCGTAGTGGACATCATCTCGGCATTTTATCGAGAGCCACCTGGACAAGAGTGCCTGGCCTGTGCGAAGAATGGGACTGCAACATTAACCTTTACTAAAACGTGAACATTACTCAATCCGGCGCTATACAATATTTCAAAGGACCTAAATAGCAGCGGGTAGGTTCACACTCGGATGATGATACTTTATTATTCAATGTATCTCGACGAATCTTCAGCTGTAAAACGATAGTTAAAACAAAAGCAATGAGTGTTATTGTATCATTGTGGTAACGTTATATCCGTTGATGATTATAGTTTATATGAGATAATGTAAATTACTTATCTCAGAATACGTGGTCTACATGCCGAAACGATGTGTTGCAAAGATTTTATTGTGACACGTTGATTGGCTGGATCTCACACCGTCCGCGACGCGGTAAATACTTAATTGGATCAACAAATGGTCACGATTCCCCCACATTATGCTGCAACGCCATATGAAAACGAAATTTCTAACAACGCGTGTACAATGTATTCATAGCCAACGTTTTTTGTAAACATGCATCTCTAGCAAATGCATGCACCTCTGTTACAACTCAATATATTAATACTGCAATAATTGGTTATTCAACTGTCATTTAAAAAAGTTTATATGAGCTTTCAATGCAATTTTGATATAATCTTGAATTATTACATAGTTTATCCAGTTCAGACTTCCTTAAATTCTACAAAATTTTCCGCGTACATTGTGCTAAAGCCACGGAAAGGTCGAGACCTAGAGCATATCGTTAGAAGAATAAACTTAGATTATTATCGTCGGCTAAAAACTCATGTGATTCACTTGGTAGATAAAGAAAACGGGGTTATTATGGTGTGCCTAAGTAATTACGATGCACATTACGGAGTCCTTGTAACATTTTGATGAAACATCACATCGCTACTCGTAGAAAATATTACTGATGCAACATATTATAATGTTGATTACTGTACTTTGCAATACACACGATAGATGCACGCATGAAACAATTACTTTAATTTTGATAGCTTTTTTTACTAACCAGCCAGATTTCGAAATAACGTCATTTAGTTGCACTGACCAATGACATTTTAGGAAATTTTAAATAGTATCGGGTCGATTTCTACATTAGTTATTCAGATCCGACAATAACAATGACAAAAGTTAAGTTTTTGATTAAATATTTCTAAAAAGTCTTTATAAAAGTTCAAAATAATCAATTTACATCTGTTACGCTCGAACAAGGAGATCGGCGTTAAAATATGTGCATTTCGTAAATAGAATCGGTCAGGCGTAACATTGTCATTATGTTGTAACTGTGACAAGTTCTGATACAATATAATAAATGGAGTACACAAGGCCTACAGAATTAGGTTAAACATAGAAAATGTTAATACAGACAGCAGACTAATCGACGCACTCAAGTAGTTAAAATGCTACGAATGAAAGTCTGTCTCAAGAAGCATATATGGACAAAACAAAACATAATGATGCAGTCAAGTTCTCAGGCTGTCAACTATAGCCCATTAAAAGTAACTGCAATCATGTTGCATCAATTTGTACTTTAAAAAAATGTCTGGAGTTGTTGGGAGCATCAAGTGGTGCTACATACTGCGTGCCTACAGGCAGGCAAATTTTTTCATTGCGCCAATGAGCGAGCATGCGCTGGGCTTCAATTGAAAGATTGTCACGTCGAGTGGGAGGACGACAATCCTTGCCCTCAGCCGCCGAGGATATCCTTCCAGAAAATAACTCAGCGAACAAACGCATACATAAAGCATGTTAACGCAAACTGCGATGTAAATGTAATGCACGTCACTTTGTAGTATTACGTCTAATTCTGTCCTGTTTGCTTCAAGCGATTCTTATCTATCCCCTAAGAAAAATCAAAGCCGAAGAGAAATCAGGCTGCCGTATTCACCAAAATGATTCAGAGAAAAATTACAGTTGGTTACATTTTCGATTTGAGTGCCTCAAAATTCAAGATGGTCGATAACGACCAGTGTTGCAGTAATAATACTAAATTAAGTGTAATCAGATGCCAACAGCGCAGGGCTGCAGGCTGCAGAGCAACGCCCGCGCAAGGTTCATCGGTTTATTGATCGAACCAGTTTCGTGAAATTGATGCGCGCAACATTTTTTTATATCTGCTTATTATAAATTTTTGCCTGCAAGGGTTTTGTTGTCTCTGCAATATACTCGTTACTTTTATTATGACTTTTCTGCATGTTACTGGAACGTGGGTATTACTGAAGCATTTCCGGTCTACCTTTTTGGAAACAAGACACAATAATAAAATGTAAATTAGTATCATAAAAATATCTAAACTGGACCATAGTCAAAAAGCTCAGTATTTAATGATTGCATCGGCATCAAATTATTACTCTTATAATTATTGACTCCGTGGACTTTCATTTAAATTTTTCAACCGTATAGGAACATACAACGACACAACTGCCAGCCAAAGAAAAGCTTGTAAATATTTTTTACTCATTGAATACACCGGACGAGTCTGCGAGAAACAAAAAGTCACAAACTGATAGTCGTCGTTTATAAAATGAAGTAAGAACGGCGCCGCGTAATAACCGGTAACCGAGAGCTTATAGAACGGGTTCTCGTTACGTATTGAACTTGACTTGTGCAACTACACGTAAAGATACACCTGAAGTGGCCATCTTGACCTGCTACAGATAAAAAAGAAATCGAAAGATCGCTGGCTTCGCAATAAAGGAAAAACGAAAACTGGAAACGTAACTGGGTGGAACCAAGGTTTTTGGCGCATAGTAATGAACTTTATCTACACCCATGCTATAAATACTCTATAGAAGTTTCTGAAATAATTAGCTTATTGCCAACATTAAAACAACCAGTGTCATAGTAACCATAATATCATCCAAACGAGTGTTATAATGTTGTACTAAATTTCATAATGCAACTTCTTTTAAAAAAAAAAAGATTGTCATACACGCGCGTTTCACTACCACAGCGCCGTGATTTAAAAAAAGAACTTATAGGTTATTCGAATTGACGTCGTATCCCGCCGGCCGCCATTTTTGTTCGATATTAGTATTGCAAAAAACTGTTGCAGAACCATTATAGAGGATTCATAATTATCATGGGTGTAGATAAGTCTTGTTTGCAACTGTACATAATTAGGTATTAAAACACTCGTGTGATACTATCACTCGGTTTCGCCTCGTGTGATAAACCCACATTCGTGTTTTAATACCCCTTATTATACAA
Organism: Gortyna flavago; assembly: GCA_963669345.1. Classification (NCBI taxonomy): domain Eukaryota; kingdom Metazoa; phylum Arthropoda; class Insecta; order Lepidoptera; family Noctuidae; genus Gortyna; species Gortyna flavago. The sequence continues at coordinate 5,734,095 of OY770139.1, forward strand.
CAATTGCATAAATAACTATTTTAATTTCAGTAATCGTAAAAAGAACACGCGAAATAATATATTCAACCGTCTGTCGTCACACAACAAGATGGTCTGTCCAGATGGCGTCCGATAGTTTTTTTAACAAAACCATTCAAATTCTAGACACTGCAGACGGTGACTGCCGGTTAACGCCTAAACTGATAATTTCCAAGCGAATGTTTTTCTAAAACTATAAATATCAGGCTGATACGAAGTCGATTAAAACGTGGGGAGACAAGTGCGTATGCGTGTGAATCATTCATACGATGCCACGTATTGCATTCTAGTTGGCGATTCAATTCAATGAGCCAATTAAAATTCAGATAATGCGTTGCCGACGTCTGGCCGGATCATCCATATTTCTAACGCGCGTTTCGCATCCTGCGTAGTTCTGAGCACGCACTAGGAAGTGTCCATCATGTGCAATACATATAATATTATGACTAATAAAATATTAAATAGTATATGGTCTCCTTTCTTTTACGCAATTTCGCCTTCTGAAAATGATTTGCAACCAAATCAAGTACCCAGTATTAATTTCGATACAAAGAAAATGCACGTTCAAGTTTGTCTGTAATGATTGCATGTCGAAGTTAATGGCAGGCTGTATGGTAGGGCAGCGGGATTGTCCGAAAGGGTTACCGCTGCCCCGGAATATAAAGGGCTAAGGAAGGAACACGGATGGGTTTTAGTCAGTAAGAGTCTGACACTCCCTTCCGCTCCACCCAGAGCGGGAGGGGTAATTGGATGATTTCCCATCCTTAAAAAAAAAAAAAAAAAGGCTGTATGGTAACTAATACTAGGCTATTTTAAGATGATTATTCCCATCGCAAGTTGTTATCTATTTGTGGTGCGGCGCCAGACCGCATTCCAGCAGGAGCTGGGATATCGCCTTAATGCCCTACCTGCAGCTAGTGCGGGCTAAAAATAGACCCCGCCGGGGTACACGACCTTCCTAGCTAATGGAAAATAGATGAGTCTTCCCGGAGGGACTAGCAAAAAATACATCTTTGATTCAATGCGAATACCAGTCAGTATGGGAGCAGCAACGGATGTTAATAACACTAAATAAATTGTATACTGTTATTATATAATATACTTTTATAATAAGAAGAAAACGAATTCATTCCAATCTCCCATTGCCTTTAGAGCGCATGAGAAAGTTCTTGCGAAAGCTCTCTATCATATCATAGCCTATTTTATAAATAGTTTACATCCTACTTATGCACATCGACATCAATTCGAGACGATTCGAAGATAGGTACCCGTTCCCCAGCCTATCGGGCCCTTAGATGATTCAGCCTTAATAGGAAAATTGCTGCGAAACATCGAAGCCGGCCGGCGCGTAACATTGGCCTTACCGCGCTCACGACTTGCAGACGTGCATTTGAATCCATAATAATCTCTGTCATTATTTTTTCAAACCACTAATTGTACGTTTTCGTCTTTCCAGGATGAAGGTCTTACTATTATGCTTGGCCTTCGCGGCTGTGGCTCTGGCAATGCCAGTAGCCGAAGAGAAGCCTGAAGTCGGTGCACCACCCCCACCTGTCGCGGCCGCTAAATCGGAGGAGGTCGTCAACGATCAACCTGCTCCAGTTGAAGAAAAAAAAGCTGTAGAAATACCCGAGTTGAAAGAACCTGCAAAGCAACCAGAAGCTAAAAGCGCACCCGTAGAAGAAATCAAACCCGAGATTAAACCAGAAGTACCTGAAAAGGCTTCGGAAGTTAAAAGCGAAGAAGTTGTACCAGAATCTAAATCGGCGGAACCTGAACCTGAGAAGAAGCCTGAATCCAGCGAGGCTGCGGTATCAAAACCAGAAGAGACAGCTGCTGAGCCTGAAGTTAAACCAGCCGAGGAACCTAAAGCGGCTGAAGTGCCTGCACTAGTAAATGAGGTACCTAAGGATGCATCTGCTAAGTCAGCAGCGTTGCCCGAGGAAAGCATTGATGTAGTTAACGCAGTGAAAAATGACGCTAAAATCGCTGACGACGTCATGATGCCCGACGTTATTATTCCCATCCCAGAAAAGAAAATTGACTTGCCTGTGGTTCCCGTCGCTGCAGTTGAATTAGAACCTAAAAAGGCTGAATCGGCCCCCGCAGAAGAGCCCGCTAAATCTGAAGAAAGCAAAGCTGAACCTAAAGTCGAAGTTAAGCCTGCAGAACCCGCCTCAGACGTAACTCCTGATGCACCCAAATCAGAAGAGAGTCCTGCATCCGAAGAAAGCCTGCGCGTAGTCCGCAATACTGTCGATGGCAAATTGGTTGTTCCAGCTGAAGACAAAGCTGAATCTACTGTTGAGAGCAAACCTGCGTCTGTTGCAGAGAGCAAATCTGAGGCTACTGTTCAGAGAAAACCTGAGCCTGCTGCTGAGATCAAGCCTGAGGCCGTTGCGGAGATCAAACCTGAGCCTGCTGTGCAGAGCAATTCTGATGCCGCTGCCGAGAGCAAAGCTGTGCCTGTTGAAGAACCCAAACCAGAGGCTCAACCTTCCGAAATCACCAAAAAAGCAGAAAGTCCCGAAGAGGTGAAGAAGGACGATGAAGAAAAGAAAGAATCAAAATCCAGCGAACCTGCTGCAGCGTCTGAGCCTATTGTAGAGGCCGTCGCTAAGTCAGAGCCTGCGCCCGCGCCCGCAGCCGAGGCGCCAAAGGCCAAAGAGAACAAACAGGACAAAGAGCCTAAGAAGACCGATGCAGCCCCAGCTAAACCTGAAGAGAAAGAAAAACCTCAAGGCGACGCCGCAAACTCAAGCTCTTCGGAGAGCGTAGAGAGCGGAGAATCGAAAGAAAACTCATCCGAAGAGAAGACCCCTTCCTCATCTTAGATAAGTAATGTGGTGGCGTGCAGCGGCGGGCGTGTGTCGACGACCCTCGACACGCGCCCCCCGCCCCTCCCGCCCGGCGGCCCACCCCGCCGCAATGCGTGCGTGAGTGCATGCGAGTGACGAGTGAGTGTGACTGAGTGTACACGACGCAACGCGCCGAGTGCGTGATTATCTCCGACTATTCATTAGATTTAGAGACTATTTAAATAGCCGAACCGAAAAATTACCTACGTTGTAATTATTATTTGTCACAAGTAAATTATCGAATTTCCGGTACTATAAGTAATAAAATATGTTTTTATAATTATGAGTATTTTTCTTTCTACCAGCATGAAGCACCTTGGATTTAAATAGTGAGTATAGTCAATCGCGCATCAGTAGTAGACTTGAATTACGAAATAAAGGCGTTGTCAAAGTCACCAGCTTCGTGCGATTGACTGTATATTACTAGTTCTTAGCTCCTCGTCATTGCAAGTAACCCTCTTGGTTATCCAGGCTGGGAAAATAGCAGATGCCAATAAACATTAATATAAATTAATAATATGTAGCTAGCTAATATATTTTTTTTTTGCTTATGAAGCCAGATTATCTCTATAAATAAAATTCTAAGTCCTGACTGACTGATATATCAACGTACAGCGTACACCGCTGGTCCTAGAAACATGAAATTTGGAGGGTGTGTTCTTTGTGAAGAGTAGGTATCCACTAAGAAAGGGTTTTTCGAAATTTCACCCCCAAGAGCGTGAATGAGGGGAGAGTGAAATTTCACACGGAGGAAGTCGTGGGCAGAAGCTAATTTACTATAAGAGTGTACATGGACTTTCTTGCCCGTTCTTCTCCAAAGGCACCTACTACGTTTTGGAATGGGCAACTAGCTTCATCTTTCTGACTGACCGCTTCCTTGGCAATGCAAAAGTGCCTGTAGGTAATTTGTCTAACTGAAATAAAAGTCTCGAGTTGAGTTTATGGGAATACGATAACTGGTGGCTATACTATTTTACTACTCATTTGAATGTACCCCCATTCAAATTCCTCTACAGAGAAGGATACTTAACGTGCCCTATCAATAATTGTTTTACATTACATAATTGCTGCTCGTGTCGATACGGGTGTAGAAAATATTTGGTGTAATTTTTTTCTTGCGGTATGTGCCTGCTCTTGACCTTGATTTTCCCTGGTGGAAAACGAAGGATGAGGTCTACGTTGGGACGAGCTTGCCCAGAAGATGCCTATTCACTTTTTCTGTAATGACTGACTGACGGGTTTAATGTGGAAGGGAACACAGACGCGAGGGCTTGATCCGATCCAACCTGTCCGTTGCTGTGCTACCCTCCTCGAGAGACGCACTAAGCCGTGGTCTTTACCCCACAGGGGGTGCTCCTTAGCATGTAGTCGCTTCGTTTATAAGTTTTATACCCTGACTGGAGGCCTGCGAGACGGGAGTAAAATGCGCAACGACGCAGACCTTTGTGCAAAAAGTAAGCAGGTAAGTATAATCATTATTATAAAAATATAGGTAAGTATAATAAAACATACTTAATTATTATTTGTGTGAATTTTAAATAAAACATATACGATTTTATAAGTGATAATTACCAGAACAAATCAGCACAGACGCATCACGCACAGCGAGATTGTCTTACCACGAGATCAAATCTCTAAAAAAAGCTCGAGATATCAGGCTATTTTTCGAGATTCTAGCTACTGGACCTACGAAATATTATCATTATTATAAATACCTCGTCAGTCAGCATACGACAGGTAAGGACTCCTAACGACCACCAGTCCACAGCATGTCCGTAGGGCTCGCGGGTCAGGATCTCAGGGGCTGCCAACAATAAGTATAATAAGTATAGTATTGCCAATTTCTTTGCAGATACCATTGGTGCATGATTTACTATGTAGTCTACTATAGGTTATGCAAGGTCAAATTAAATTAACTAGTGAAACTTCACGGACGGTCGGTCGACCAAAAAAGTCGACATGATGCAATCGCTACATATATTCGGCTCCTGCTGATTGGAAAACTCCGTTCGGCATCTACCCTCGCTGAATCATGTTTGGGTCGCCTCGGCATAATTCGAACTAAGCGCAGCTTAACAAGTGTGCAGCACTCCCAAAACAGTATCGTCATAGAAAGTCTATACTTTACGAAACCATGTAGGTACAGATAAAGCATATTATCATAAATGTAACAAATTGCAAAATGCCAATATTGTCTCAAGCTGTTTCAAAATCATTCACACTTCTTGTGCTCTACGCAGCAGTCATTCCTCCATTCACGCTTAAATATACAACATTAATTAAGTAATAAAAATAACTATAATAATTACTTTTCTATGGAAGGAACTCCTTGATGACGTGTAGCACACGAAGTCCTCTCGTCTTACACGAAACAGCACAACACGAATAAAGGGGAAGTTCAAGGGGCTATGTTGAAAAAATTTTGTTGTTTCTATTTCGTGTAACTTTTTAAGTATATGGAATAGGGATTTAACATTTTGGTATATGTTTTTTGACTCTTTGATCTAGTCCATACTAATATTATAAATTCGAAAGTAACTCTGTCTGTCTGTCTGTATGTTACCTTTTCACGCCTAAACCACTGAACGGATTTCGATAAAATTTAAAGAATAAAAGAGATAGATTGCATCCCGGGGAAGGACATAGGATAGTTTTCATCGACATACCTCACGGGCGAAGCCGCGGGCGGAAGCTAGTATCGTATAAAAGGAATACACGACTCAATGAATTTTTCTCGATACAAAAAAATTACAAAGTTATATCTATTTTTTTACTTTTTTCGACATCACGGCGTAACGCTTAAGAGTTATTCAATGGAACTTACTTTGAAACAGAGAATTATCATATAAAAGTTTGCTCAAAGTAGTTTTAAATTTAATTCATTTATTTTGTTAAAAACGAGTAAATTCGTTTTGGCACATACGTTGTTTTATTCCGAGCGCACGCACATTATAGCCATCTCTCTTCTTTTGCGTTTCAAAAGTAATTGCATCACTTTCGCTCGCTTAGTAGATTTTCGAGGATTTTAGTTTTTTGAGGTAGGCGGGCTTAAGGCGTTACTTACACCACAAATCACTAAATACGTTTATGACCGTTAATCACGCGCGGGTTGGCAACGTCGCATTTCTAGTGGTTTTTCGTGATTATTTTATTAAATTTCAGTACAATTTTTTACAGCCAAGCAATAGACCATTTGTATCTATAATTATTTTTAACAGTAAGTAAATGTTACAAATTCGTTTAGCGCTAAACGTGTTGTGATTTGTGGTGCAAACGGGGGCCTAATTATTCCAATTTAAGCCTTGTGCAGTTGCACATAGATGCCACAAGCGCCCGCGATTCGATTGAATGTGTGTGTATATTGGTTTTCTTTCTTTGAAATAGCAAGCAGACAGCAGCAGGCTTTAATTTTTTTGATCATGCAATTTGTAATTAATCTTACTTCGAAGCATCTACTGTCTGTGCTGTGTGCTTGTTATAATTTAATTTGTTGTGAGGTCTACTGATTTTTTATTTTATTTTATATCCTAAGTTTGTCTTTGTGTATTTCCAGTTTAGAGGTTCAGGATAAGGCAGACAAGACTATGATTTTTGAGGCACCGATTTGGAAACAGTCCTGAAAAAACGTCTACTAATGTGTTCGAAAGTATCCACATTGATTCCATAACTTCAAAGAGAATTTCTTGCAGCTGGTATAAAAAAACAAAGAAAACAAAAATAAATACTTCATCATTTATTCACTTATATATAAATTATATCACAAGACTAAGATTTTAGCTTAATTTTTTTTGAACTTATACATCACAACATATATACTTCCTGTTTCATTTATCATAAACTCTAATATGTAACAGCCGTTATTACACGCGATTCGTGGATTTTATAGTTCTAAAACATCTTTTTTTAAATAAGGCCAAAGCTAGTGCAACGATATAATATTTTACAATGTGCTCGACGTACCACACTTACTCTATACGAGGCACACCGTCAAGGTATCATAGAATGAAATATATTGTCGTTATCACGAGGGTTTTCTTTAACCATTTTGAAATCATTAAAATTTTAAGGTACTCACTGATATGAAAATTACAAATGGATACATCATAATTAATCTTTATTCTTACACATGCATTGTCGATATTTATCATGATTATTTTTCCTTAAGAATGATACCATTACTAAAATATCAGCATTGCACATAAACGAGTTATCTTTTAACGTTATTAGTAAAATATTTAAAAGAATTTGAATTATAAGATCGTGGAGCATGTACAGCCTCATCTTTGGTGGCGAAACAATTCTGATAAATATTTTGTAGTAGGTACAAGTGTGATTAGATAGGCCTAGAGATGTGATACACTAAAGCTAGAGTCACAAAATGAGGTAGGATAGTAAATCAGAATTTATGGATGGACTCGGTTCACAGTCCTCTAGAAAACAAAAAAAAAACTAAAAGCAATTGACTCTGGCATAAAAAAAAACATACATATTATAACGTTAACTGCTGTAAAGAATAAAGTTATCCTAAATTATGTTCTGTTGCAAAGTCATGGATTCATATGCTTTTCTTTCACGACGCTCTGCGAGTCACGCAACAATAAATTAACACATTTATACAGCACGTCGTCAAAGTAAAAAGATCGCAAATTAAGTATATTAGAACAAGGAGGTGATAAAAATGACGTTACAATTTAAATATGATTATTCACCTCACCGTCACTTAACACTACATGAGACATTCCATTCACAGCGCCTACCCTCACATAATTACATAATACACGAACGATCACTGATCATCTAGTACATCTATACCGATAAAGCTCTCTCAACAAACCGCTTGAACTATTCGAACAACTCAAGTGACGACTAACAATGCTATTTACAATATTTATAATCCACATTCATAAAAATCACTGACGATATATAACTACTTAAGTCGTAATATCTATGATAATATAATAATTATTCAATCTCCTCTTGATTCACACACGTAATCAAAGTTCAATATATTTTTTTACATTTTTTTAAATATTTCTGAATTATTCTCGGCGATATCACAAAGCGATCATTTAAATATAAGTGAATAGTCATATGACTATACTAAAAGAGTACAATGTGACTCGAAGTGTGACTAAAGCGTTAGTAATCAAGAATAAAAAGATTAAGTGCCACCTCATCAACAAAAACTCAAGTGTTTTATTATAATTTATAAAAAACTAACTATTACTTATTCAATCAAATGTCTAGGTAACTATTATGTCTACATCAAACTTCTGTGAATGTTTGAGAAACCGTTCTATATAAAAAAACTAAGTAATAAACAACAGACAAATCCAAAGCCTAAATAAACGACGAAATGAATGGACACATCAACCAGCCTTCCGAGTCATAGCTCTGATATTACAACTAAAGTTAAAACTAACGTTACAACAGACAAAATCTTCGATTACATAAAAATATTATTATTTAAATACGACATCTAATAGGTAGTGGCTCGGCTCATCCCGGCGAGGTCCCGAGTGTGTGAGCGAAACATACGATACTTCGATTATTCTGGAACTAAGATCAACGACCTCAACCATTTAATTTAGAAAAGCTGTAATTCCTATAATATGGAACACAAAAGAGTTTAATATAAGCTAACAGTCAGTAATAAAGTTGATATAAGAGTTACACGAAACATTGATTGCAACGATAACTACGACACACGTTTGTGCAACAAACAAAGCATAAGTACAATAAATGACACAGAGATATTAGATTCAATGTTATGTATTGTCAAAATGTTAAATACAGTTACAATGTTAAAACAACTCATTCATATTAATATGATTATTATATACACATGTCCTTAGTAAAAATAAATCACACATTTCAATTTAAAATCTTTTAGTAACATAATAATGTTCCGCGTTAGGCGATGGCACCGCCATCTACAGGAATATAATTTAGTTTATTTCGAAAGATTATAAAAAATGGTGTTAGTTAGGTCACATCAAGGCGTCTGTATCACGCGTAGTTGAAGTATGAACCCTTCGGCGTGGAGCAACGCTGATATATAATATCGTGGGATATGAACACAATGTGCATCACAAGGAGAGCGTGTCCCGTATGAGCTTGCGCACGGTGTTGCCGACGGACGTGGGCGGCGCGCCCGACAGGTTGTAGTGGATCTTGAACAGGTAGGGCTGGATGTCGCCGTACGACGTGTCGAAGATGAGATCGGCGTCGGAGCGGCTCGGCATCTTGGGCACGTACTCGTGCCGGTTGATGATCTCGGTGATGAACACGATCTTGTCCTGCAGCATCTCCACGACGTTCTCGTGCTTGCTGTGCATGTCGTGCTCGTTGCGCGCCTCGGTGAGCTCGCAGTACACGGTCCACACCTCCCAGGGCACGCACTCGGGCTGGAAGGGCCAGCGCGCGCGCCGCTTCTGGAAGAACTCGAGCGAGATGGAGCCGCGCGGCGGGGCGGCCGAGGCGTCGGCGCCGCGCAGTAGCGACGAGAAGTCGGAGATCTCGCGCCGCACGCTGCGCCCGAGCGCGCCCGACTCGCAGCACACGTACGTGAAGTCGATGAAGTCGCAGTCCACGTCCACGTAGCTCACGGTGCGGATGGAGTAGCTCTCCTCGTTGTTGTACGTGAACTTGCCGCTGGAGCGGTGGAACAGCACCGTGTGGAAGATGCAAGCCACCACCTCGTCCACCTGCCTGCCCTCCATCGACAGCTCGAACGCGATAGTGCGTGCGTTCATGTTGCCGGCGTCAGTGGGCCGACGCAACAGTGCGAGCCGCTACTATCGACATAATCACTCAAACGTGCCTCCCTTACTGACGGCTCCTCTGTGTCAGACGCGCAATGGATACGGAGCGAGCGATGCACTGTGCCATTTTTAAATTATGAAACGAGTCAACTCCCACGCTGAAATGGAGAATGACCGTTTTAGTTTGGCGTCTTATTTAAAACTAAGTTTACAGCTGTGTTCCTATCACGTAAGCATAACATTGCCCTATGCGCCGTTTTTCATTAAAAGTATCAAGAGGCCTAGTTCCCGCCTGAAAATCCCATGAAAATAATAGTATAATCTGACTGAAACTCACCCATATACTTGAGCGTACCGCAGAGCGTGGTGGTGCGCGATCCGATGGAGAGCCACTTAGAGAGTCCAAAGTCGATCAGTCGTATGTGACAATCAGAATCGAGAAGAATGTTCTCCGGCTTCAAGTCTCGGTATATAACGCCTGCGTTATGAAGGAAATCTGAAAGCACATAAAACGGACATTTTATAATAACTCATTATTATGATATTTTATTTCTAATTACTTTTTTCCGCTGCGTCGCCGGCATATAATATGTCAGATAATATCCCACGGGAAGGTACTACCTGGATTGAAAGTACCCTATGTGTTAATCCAGATAAACAATGTTGGTCAGATATAATCTGTGTGCCAAATTTCATCCAAATCCGTTAAGCCGTTTTTGCGCCAATCCGGAACATACATCCGACAAACGGACAAAAATTCTTCGTTACTAATTTATTAAATTGTTGAGCGCCACAATTGATATTCGTTACCACTAGCGCCATCTAGTATCGAGTAGAAGAACTAGTGTCAAGAACCTTCTAGAAGCTTCGATGATAGAACTTTCTAGAACTATCGACATCTGGTCAGTTGGGGCCGGAATGTACTCGAACATTCTAGATGTTTCTACAATAGAAGGTTCTAGAACAATGTGAGGCCTATATAAGGCGGGAATGCTCCGCGAGCCGACACAGTCTTGGATAAGCGATACAAGCGAAAACATCGAAAGGAAAGCGATCTTCAAGTGCGACTTAGAAGTGATCAGTAGTGCAATTGTGTTAAAGTTGTAATTTGTGTTTTTAATTAGTGTCTATTTTTGGTTAATAAATCGGCGTTTTTAATTGTAACGAACCCCAAGCTCGTAACAATTGGTGTCAGAAGCAAGGATTAAAATCATGCCGATTTTACCCAAGGACGACACTGAGGGTATCCGTACCCGGAGTCAACGCCAACAGGAGACGGACCAGAGACGTTTTGGTGGATCTCCGCCACAGAGGTCAGAGGGCCAGATACCGACCACGGAGGCCGGCCCGTCCACAGCTGCTCCAGCATCATCAGCACCAGATTTTGCTGCTCTGATGATGATGCTGCAGGAGCAGGCTCGTCGTCAGGAGGAACAGGCTCGCCGGCTAGAAGAACAGCTCCAGCGTGATAAGGAGGAACAGGCTCGCCGACAGGAGGAACAGACTCGCCGACAGGAGGAACAGGCTCGTCGGCTGGAAGAACAGCTCCAGCGTGATAAGGAGGAACAGGCTCGCCGACAGGAAGAGCAGATGCTCCTTATGAAGGACCTTCATGCTACCTTCGGGAAAGACATGAAGGAGGTGAAGGATAAGGTTGCTCAACATGACAACCGCCTGTCGGAAGCTGAAACCCGAATCGACCAAGTGAATAATCGGGTTGACAACGTGATGGCTGACGTGAAGAAAACCGTGATGGCTGACGTGAAGAAAACATTGGATTACATTAAACTTGGGGATGGAATCGCAGCTCCCGTAGCTACAACACCTTCGCTACGTGGATTCAAAGTGCCACCATTCGACGGAACTTCTTCCTGGTCGGCCTACAAAATCCAGTTCGAGGCTGTCATGAAGGCGAACGGGTGGGATAAAAATCAGGCCATGACTGCCCTCACCCTAGGCCTGCGCGACCAGGCCTTAACTGTTCTGGAAGCTATCGGTAAGGAAGTGACTTACGAGCAGCTCCTTGAGGCATTGGAGGCTCGGTATGGTGACGCTCACTTGGAACACGTGTTTCGTGCGCAGCTCAAGGATCGCGTGCAACGCAGCAGCGAAAACCTGCAGCAGTGGGCCCTTGAAGTGGAGAAGCTGGTTCGCAAAGCTTACCAGTCCGTACCTGCGCTTATTGATGGGAACCTGGTGCAGGCATTCATCGACGGCATCCGCGACCTTGAGGTTAGAGCTGCTGTGAGGCTCGGTCACCACGGGACGCTTAAGGACGCCTTGGCCCATGCACTGGAGGTGGAAGCTGTGTGGCAGGATCATCGTTCCCATCGCGTCAGGGAGGTTGCAGCGGCTACAGTTCGCGATCGTAATAAAGGATACAGCCCTAGGTGCTACGGCTGTGGGGAAAGGGGCCACCTTCGATCCAGTTGCCCTAAGCGAACTGCAGGAAGAGAAGAATGGCCTATCCGTCAGTGGTCAAGAAGATTGCCGGTAGCACGTGAAAAGGAAGTGGAAACCATGATTGTGGGAAAGGTGAAGGATGGTGTTATTGAACCTTCATCTAGTTCATGGTGTTCACCTCTAGTGCTAGTAAGGAAGCATTGTACTAGGCAAGAAAGTAAAGAAGTCGTACCTGTGAGGATGCTCAGGACAGACCTCAGCAACGAGTGGAAGGAAAGACTACAACGTGCACAGCAGGAAGATTTGGACATCAAGCCGATTCTGGAGTGGATGAAGGCCAGAGCTCCTAAGCCCAGGTGGAGCGATGTCTCAGCGATGAGTTCGGTCACAAAAAGCTATTGGGCCCAATGGGACAGCTTGGTGATTCAGGATGGAGTCCTGTGCCGTAAATGGGAAAATGTTCGAGGAGACAGCTGTCATCTGCAAATGGTTGTCCCTAAAGCTCAAGTACCGGATGTTCTACAGCTGTACCATAATGGTTGTTCAGGAGGTCATCTGGGAGTAAAACGGACTCTACTGAAGATACGAGAACGGTTTTACTGGGTCCACTGTCGGGACGATGTCGAGGACTGGTGTCGTAAATGTACAAGTTGTGCAGCTGTAAAGGGACCTCAGACACGTAGTAGAGGTGCATTGAAATTGTACAATGTTGGTGCACCATGGGAGAGAATAGCCCTTGACGTTGCGGGGCCGTTTCCGGAAAGTGAAAGTGGTAACAAGTATTTCATGGTTGTGATGGATTACTTTACTAAGTGGCCGGAAGTCTTCGCCATTCCAAACCAAGAAGCTTCAACAGTTGCAGATAAACTGGTTCATGAAGTCTTCTGCCGTTTTGGAGTACCCTTGGAGATTCACAGTGATCAAGGAAGGAATTTTGAGTCCCAAATATTCCAGGAAACTTGTCGAGTTATGGGTACTCATAAAACAAGAACAACTTCTTACCACCCACAATCGGATGGAATGGTGGAACGATTTAATCAGACATTGGAGAGATACCTGGCAAAAGTTGTGGAAAATTGGCAACGAGATTGGGACAAGCACATACAACCGTTTTTGTTGTCATATCGAAGCGCTGTTCACGAAAGTACATCGGTGACACCAGCTTTCGCAAACTTTGGAAGAGAATTACGACTGCCTGCAGACCTGATCACCGGAATACCACCTGATGCCCCACGCAGTATAACCGATTATGCGAATGACTTGCGGAACAAAATGAATGACATTTATGAGCACGTCAGACAATCAGGCCAGCAAATGTCTGAAAAGATGAAAACCCGTTATGACCGGAAAATGAACAATAAAGGGTTCGACGAAGGCTCACTGGTGTGGTTGCACAATCCAGTCCGCAGCAAAGAGAAATCTCCTAAGCTTCAAGCTAAATGGGACGGACCGTACCGGATTGTGACAAAAATCAATGACGTAACCTACCGGATACAGAAAGGTGCAAGAGGTACTCCTAAGATCGTCCATGTGGATCGACTGGCGCGTTATTATGGGACCGATAATGCTCGGGACGAGCATGTCTTAGGAGGGGGCAGTGTTGAGCGCCACAATTGATATTCGTTACCACTAGCGCCATCTAGTATCGAGTAGAAGAACTAGTGTCAAGAACCTTCTAGAAGCTTCGATGATAGAACTTTCTAGAACTATCGACATCTGGTCAGTTGGGGCCGGAATGTACTCGAACATTCTAGATGTTTCTACAATAGAAGGTTCTAGAACAATGTGAGGCCTATATAAGGCGGGAATGCTCCGCGAGCCGACACAGTCTTGGATAAGCGATACAAGCGAAAACATCGAAAGGAAAGCGATCTTCAAGTGCGACTTAGAAGTGATCAGTAGTGCAATTGTGTTAAAGTTGTAATTTGTGTTTTTAATTAAAGTGTCTATTTTTGGTTAATAAATCGGCGTTTTTAATTGTAACGAACCCCAAGCTCGTAACAATATTATACTAGTAGATGAATGAATTTGGGAGAAAAAGTATGTTTTCAGGCTCGCCCATACACTTCTGCTCACCCTGTTATGGAATCCAGAATTGAGGTTAGATAAAATAAGGCAAGCGTTTTGCCCATTGGTTTCGTAAAAGGCTACTAAAGGATTAGATAGTGGGGATGGCCAACCATATCAGCCGATGCACTGATAACAATATTGTGTAATAAATATTTAAGCTTATCTTGCGTATGTAAAAATCCGTGAAGGACTTACAGATTTTTACTTTGGCGGTCTTTTAAAAAGGACAATGTTCGACAACAGTCGTTCTATTCTGTAAAAATCTCACCGTGAAAACTTAGGTTAAGTGCTGTTGTCAATAGTGTCAATACCTGTCACTAGGTGGGATGACATGACAGCACACTACAAGCTCACTTTACCGAATTTTTACAGATTTTCACAGAATACACCGGCTGATGCTAGCGATTGACACTATTGACAGCTCACTTCACCTTAGTAACATTTTATATCACCTCCATCCTAATATTATAAATAACCTCATCATCTGCCTAGCCTTTACCCAACTATGTTGGGGTCGGCTTCCAATCTAACCAGATACAGCTGAATACCAGTATTTTACATGGAGCGACTGCCTATCTGACCTCCACGACCCAGTTACTGGATAATACGATACCCCTCTTAGGTAATACGGGCTGGTGTCCGCAACTCCACGTCAATGCGCGTATTTTGCGAAGAGAACCAGTCTTACCAAGAGGTCCCGTATTACGTGTTACCAAGTAACTGGGTTGTGGAGGTCAGATAGGCAGACGCTCCATGCAAAATCAGTATTTTGCATCCGGTTAGACTGGAAGCCGACCTCAACATACTTCAGAAAAGGCTAAGCACATTGATATTGACTTATGTTACTTATCTCTATATGCTGATATAATTCTAAACCAGCCTGTATAACCCCAGAAAAATGAGATTTTTATGGCGCGTTGTTTTTTTCTTTTTCAGAGATAACTTTAGTAAAATCTGGTGATGACATAAAATAAAGTAACTCACCAAGGGCAATAGCAATTTCAGCAACAAATATCTTGACGAGTTCTTCAGGAAGCTTGCCGTACTTGTCGAGTAGAACCAACAGCTCGCCTCCAGGAATGTATTCTGAAACTGTAAATGTATCACCAGAATTAACGTAAATACCATTGCGTACACTTGTAGCCTATAAATGTTCCCACTGCTGGTCCTCAAGCCTCAGGGCACATAGCTATTTGAGAGAGTGGGCCGTTGTCCACCACACGGTAAGAGTTATCGGACGACAAACTTGGGAGAAACGTATGTCGAAGAGAGGACCTATAACTGGATTTCATTTGAAGTGGAATTATTTGACATTAAAACATAAATACAACTAATTAACGCACCATTAAGTCAATCTCACAAACCCAGTTCAAATTACCTAACCGATAAGCGACCTCAATTAACAAAATAAACAATTAACAAAGACAAAACACTGAAGTACCTTCTATTTATAGTAGCCAAACTCACGACCTCATTCATGTAAACTGTCCCAAAAGGCTTACCATACAAGAAGAGGCCAAACTGAACTGACGAACGCGTGGGGTAATTGCGTAACACACTATTAGTAGCAATGGGTTTCATTTTGAGAGTTCAACATTAATTGCGTTATTTATTAAATTAATTAATTTATATGTCACGGTTTCATTTTTAATTCTTTTACCTATTGTGGTATAGTAATTTTATTTTAGGTGCATCGTCTTCACATATTATTTTATTATATAATTAATGTATGCAAAATATTGTAAAACATTTTAAAAGAGTAACGGTGGAGTTTCTTGCCCATTCTTCTCCATACGAAAACTACCTTTTGGGACTTTTACTTTGCTGTGCAGATTTTTTTTTTTCGATCATAAATGAAACAACTAGCTGCGCTCCGCAGTTTCACCCGCATAAGTGTCGATTCCGTGGGAATATCGGGATAAAAAGTATATGTATGTTAATCCAGGGTGTCAGCTACCTCCATACAAAATTTTATCAATATTGGTCCAGCCGTTTGAGCGTGAAGAAGTAAAAAACATTTATAAACACGCACAAACTTTCGCTTTTATAACATTAGTGTGATAGATTAGCAATGTCCTTCAAAATGATTCAGATTGAGATTAGGCAATTTTTTATATTATAGGTGTGTTAGGCAATTAGGGTGCTGCTGCTGCTTCAGTTTGGCTTGACAAGATTCGTGCATATAAATGAAAAGGTGACTGTTTTGTTTGAACGATTTGCTTGTAGTGGTCGCCGTATGCGTGATGGCCTTGAGGCCGCAATATCCACACGTGGTACGGATTTTTGATAAAGCAAACCAGAAGAACTGTTCATGTAAAGTTAACTGACGTACTGGTCGCAAACACTACAAGATAAACATAACCGATAAAAAAACATAGTTGTATGGTTGTAATAAAAACGTTATCTAGAACAATCACCTTTACTGATGGGTCGCGTGTTATCACTGTTATCAGTCGACGTGCTAATCGTGTTACTTCCTGCTCAAATTAACCCTATGACCGCAACCACAGCAACCAGGTTGACTCAGTGACCGCTAGCGCTCAAGCGTTTAATAGCTTTTGTGCTAAAACGATGGATGACTTCCAACAAATTACCATTTAAAGTGATTGATAAAGTCAACGAGTTAATGATGTCGAACGTCTTGTCAGTTTTTTTTAAGTGTTAACCGAGAGGATAATATTGTTAAAACATCGTGAGAAATTCAGCATACATATGACATCCTAACTAATATTATAAATGCGAAAGTAAGTTTGTTTGTTACCTTTTCAATCCTGAAATTATGGATATACGTTGTCAGGTGTACAGAAACGGACATAAGGTACCATTGCATCCCGAAAAAAGTGCTGTTCCCGAGGAAAACAACTATAACGTTATTATGATATTAGATGGCGCCACATGTCTTTTGTCATGATCGCAGACGAAGTCGCGGACAACAGCTAGTACCTACGCAATAAACCCGCGTACATTACGACTACTTCCTCTCACGGATAAAAGCATAGTCCCAGCAAAGGGAAAATTAAAGATTGTGTTATGAAGAAATTGTTGAGCACCTTTCTCGAAAAGATTAGTCTCTTTCCCTAGCAGCAGCACGCTAGTAAAATCGTGCCAACTAATTGGGTCGTCCTGTTGAATTCATAAATAAATTGGATTTGAGAAGGGAACAATGGCGCCGTCAGCCGAGTGTCCGTGACATGCCTGCGTAGACTATATTTAGAGTCTAAGATAATGCAATCACACAGCAAATAAGTGACTATCACAGGTCTTGTGTGTGTCAACGTCTACGAGGCAGGACAAAGTTACGTAAATCACACTATCAAGATTTGTGTTTTGTTACACTTATTATGTACTAGCATCAGCCCGCGACTTCGTCCGCGTGAAATTTCACTCTCCCCCCTTTCTTAGGAGTGGAATTTCAAAAAACCATCTTATTGGTACGTACTCTTGACAAAGAACACAACGTCCAAATTTCATGATTAGGACCGGCAGTTTTGGCTGTGCGTTGATATATCAGTCAGTCAGGATTTAAAATTTTATATATTATGTCGCAGCCAACTTGTTAAATAAGCTGTTCAGTTAACCGCCTAGCCTTTTAACTAAACGGCGGCCGTTCAGCTAACGGCCTGAATAATATTCAATCAAAGTTTAGGTTGGAAGTCTGTAACCAATCACGCGCGAGCCGAATAATAATAATAAAATTTATTGAAATAATAAGTTTACAAAGGTGTACATATGGTTCAGTAGTATATATTAATCTAAGCCTATAATAGGATTATAATAATCTGGATATAGACTATGGTATGAGAAATATGAGATTACAGTCAAAAATAGAATAGAATTGGTCCCAGTAACTAAGGCAGGGCACCCCGACCAAATGGGTTAGGTTAGATTAGAACAGTGATCAACCGCGTGCGAGCCGAGAGAGCGAAGCGAGGCGAGCACTACTTCTAAAGGCCAGGCAGTGAACTGAACGGCTAATTTAACCAGTTGGCTGCGACATTTACATAGATAGAAGAAGATAGATGACTATTCATGTTTACACAAAAAAATGAAACTTCTGTAAAAACAAATGAACAGATTTTTATTCGCACTGTAAGTTTTCAATGATGACATTAATTTTATTTATATTAACATCTCGGCGTATATATAGTACACTACACTATTATTTATAAACGATACGGTGCAATATTTTTTTAATTCGTCTGCATGATACAACATAACGAGGATAACATCAAAACGTCATGTGTTGTTATTATTTTGTTATCATCTATTCTTGATAAGGTAAGAAAGTTTGAAAATACAAGAAACAGTTTGTACTTAACCTACACATATAACAATAATTCAGCCTATATTGTCCTACTGCACAGTTTTTTTTTTTTGACATTTGAGAGATTTTATATTCAGGATGCCCGAATTTTAGACTTCGCGCTACTATGCAAAGAAAGATGATTATGTCTTTTATAGGATTATTAGGAGGATCTAAGTTAGGGTTTCTCAACCGGATCCGATGACCTTTGCGTGTCTGCATGCCCAAAAAACCGATAAATTACTATCGATTTGCAAGGGTCCCGTGACGGTTATCAAAGAAAAGGCTGTTTTAAAATACACTTACCAATATAAAGTCTTTTCTTGGTTTGCCAGCGGGCCACAGCGCCCGCAATAAAGGAATGATGGCCGCAAGCCGCCTGAATGCGCGCCTCCTCCTTAACCTGACGCACTGCACTCTCGTTCACTATCTGAAATGATTTACGTCTAAATTAGCTTCAAGTGAATCAGTCAACTAAAAGTCTGAAATTATCGTAAGAGGAAAAGTGAGTGAAAATATTATATTGTTACGCTCTTTGATTCAGGGGATTGTGGGGATTTCCAGTCAGTTTTACAAGACTATTACTATTTATAAAGTGTTCTACGCAGTAAGACGGTCAGAATTTTTATTCGGTATAAGTTATGGGGAACGAGGGTCAATAACATTCAGTTCATTCAGTCAATATTCTAGAACTATTCTGATAAGTTCCTAAACGGGTTTTGTAACAAGTAAATAATCGTGTACCCGACTTATCATAATGTCAGACATACAATGTGAGGACTAGCACGCGTTACAGTGATGCGCTAGGCGTGTGTCATAGACAGACGCGATAGGGAAGACCGCGGCCCGTTCCGCACGACCGCCATCGCAACGTGGATCCACCACCTAATTAAGTAATTTACTCACTGATATTTTAATCCGATCACCAATAACAAAAACATTTACATTATCGGTGTGTACAGAACATAGTGCAAAATCATGACAAGTCTCAACGCACTTCAACACGAACCGAGGTAAATGTACTCAAATGTACTTTGATCTATCAAATCGGTTTAGACAAACTAGTTATAATATAATTCGTCATTTTCATATCGACTTTTTACAAAGCCGCGCTATCTTACATCCGCATCTCAAGCAGCAGGATACCACGCTAAGGTAAGGACAGGCTATGTTTCGATATATCTCTTGAATACTGTCAGAATATTATCATGATAAACCGCGTTCTTCTCTGATCAAGGTGCCTCACGATATTATAGGTAGATGTCGCAGCCAACTGGTTAAATTAGCCGTTTAGTTAACTGCCTGGCCTTTAGAAGTAGTGCTCGCCTCGCTTCGCTCTCTCGGCTCGCACGCGGTTGATCACAGTTCTAATCTAACCTAACCCATTTGGTCGGGGTGCCCTGGCTTAGTTACTGCAACCAATTCGGCTCGCGCGAGATTGGTTACAGTTCCAACCTAAACTATAACTGAATATCATTCAAGCCGTCAGTTGAACGGCCGCCGTTAATTAAAAGGCTAGGCGGTTTACTAAACGGCTAATTATAAGACATAGACACAGCGGTTACCCACCCTCAACTTAATCACTTTAAAACTCGTGTAAAGAGAACGATGTGCGTTCTAGCTATTTGAGTAGCCACGAGTCAATTTGAATAAGTATAAGTGTGCGACGAAATATCAGTGATAAGGCGCATTAAAGTATTCGACGGAAAGCTTATCGCTGCGTGAAACTCATTTAGTGGTAATAAGTTTACATATGGGTCAATGTGATAAGATGATTGTCGATAAAAGCGCATATGCTGCATAATCTTTTTTCACTTACCTATAATTTTTTTTTTTTTAAACACGGTTTATGGTATTTTTTTTTTGTTCTGCCAAATGGCTCTTGATCTCGGCTAGTGGAAAGTTATAGATGAGGTCTATGATAGAATGAGCAAACCCAGAAGATGCCTATTCACTCTTGGTTTGAAGGCTGAAGGATTATACGTGGAAGGAAGCACAGACGCTAGCAGATTATGATTTTGTTATTAGTTACGCCCGCAAACATTTTGATTCGTAGTCATATTTCCTGAATGGGCCATTTAATAGCTTCAAGAAACATTAAGTCATTTATACTTTTTTATACCATGACCTCATCATATCAATGCTTGAGCCATTTCTTAGCAAGTAAAAAATATTCCTACATGGAGTTTGTTGCCATTGTGGAACATCAAGAGGAAATTCGAATAGGTACAAAAAAAACAATGATGATACTTAGACGATTCCACAGTAGATGGCACACACTTAAATATAATGATACATTACATCATGTTACTTTTTTTTTCGCTATGTCAATAGGCAACGTTTTTTACAATCACACCGGTAATTAAATCGAGTTATAGGTCAGTTACTTGTTTCTAACGACTTGCGAGCATTAAACTGATAAATTATTTATCCAAGATTTCAAAATTCATAGACAAATAGGTATTTTACTGATATTGAAAAAGCGTAAGACTAGGCAGCACGGACGGCTGATTAACTGGCAGACATTTTAATAAAGTCGAAAATTATTAAAATTCTCCACATGCCTCATTGATGCTCTCGCGCACTAGTGGAGTAGATTAATGATTATTCTGGTCATCATTTTTTATACGTTTTTCCACTAAGTAACTGGGTGGTTGACATAAGCATTTAGCTTGAAATAAACTCTACCCTGTGTTATATAATTTCATAGATAAAGATCTAAGTTATGTCTAGTGGTTGATTATTTATCTTATCTAGTGTTGTATGTCAAGGAATGTTATGATTTTAAATCTAAGTATGACGAAGTTTTGGGCCAACCGATATAGAATTAAGTTGTGCGAGCGACACGAAGAAAAAGAAGTATGATAAAAAGTTTGTTTTACTGTCCAAATAATTTAAGGATCTAGCAATCTTATCTCTGCATATCAGCTTATGGTATGCGAATTACAAGATGTCTGGAACTGAAGGACATGTTCTTAACTAAATTGAGTTACATCAATTTCTTAAAACTAGAGCTGACTGTAGCTAATATATAGACTTAGCAGCATTTTACAAGCTGCCATGGCCTTTTATAAGCTGGTATGGTATGTTAGCAGGGGATGAGACAGACTGGATGAGGAAGGAGAAAAACCAGACCTTATGGCATAATTTTTAACATGAATGATGTAATCAAGTCTTTATAATATTTGATTTAAAAGAGTGTCCATGGAGTTTCTTGCCCGTTCCTCTCCATAGGTACCTACGCTTTGGAATGGGCAACTAGCTTCATCTTTCTGACTGACCAACCCCTTGACAATTCAAAAGTGCCTGTAATTGGTTTTAATAAATATTTTGAGTTTGAGTTTGAATAACTTAGAAGAGACAATCAATAGGATGAATTGTTTGACCGGTAATGCCTTGATAATGACTGGCCAAAACTGCACAAGGATGAGAAGTAAAATTTCAAAAGCCTGTTAGAAATAAAGTCTTACCTGTGACTTACTAAGCACTTTCAGTGCATAGTCTTTGTCTTCACTAATCTTCTTTACTTTGTAAACTTCACCAAATGCACCCTTGGCTATTGTCTCCTCTATCTGGTAGTCTTTCTGGAGTAGATCAGTGGTGATGGGGAATTCAGGCTGGAAGATTGATTCTTTATGAGCCACTGGCCAGGCTGTCTTGCTTGCTTCTAGTGGATTTTTTAATGTGGAGTCATTCCATCTGTAATTTGTTATTGTATTGTAAAATACAGTTGTATCAATCTTACAGCAGCTCCAAACTGGAGAAGAGTTGCAAAAAACAGAAAGCAATGGAAATTGTTAGAGGAGACCTTTGCCAAGAGGCAAGCTGGACTCCCGGAATATATTATAACTCAGTAAAGAAAATAAAAGCAATTAAACTACCACATGAAAGGAGTTTCAGGATAAAAGGGCTATTTATTCATTGATTGAAAATACAGTTGTTTAAAAGTTCCAGTGATATTAATGCAAACAGTTATGTCTAACAAGATTCAGAATTTATGAACTCTAGACTTTAGAACTTTGAGTGTGCGTTTTAGTATAGAGTTGATTGATAATGGTAGGCGGCTTCTCAAAGTATGAGTGGAAACATTACAATAACATTATGCAGATGTACGTATCAGCATGGTTAACTCTAATCTCTCACTCACATGAGATGCACTGGCAATCTACTCATCAGAGATAATTATGTGCATTGGTGTATATTTATATCTGAAATAGCATGTCCTATTAAACCTAATCAGACTTCAATTAGGTTAAATAAACAACAACATCATATTTCTCGAATTAGAGATTACTAATAGTTTAAATTTCAAATAATGTCTAGATAATCCACAGTTTTAGTATCACATTACATGTTGTCTTGCTTACTCCACACAGACAGCTGGGGCAAATGATTTAATTATTGTATGTAAGTAGTCATCTACATCAATGATAATGATAAGCATCATGTGTACTCACATGATGTTTATCATATCATAGTCATGAAATTAATTATTTCCTGGCCACCGTTTAGTTTCGAGTTTGAAGGACAGAACAGGATTGATAAAGAAAAGAAAATTCTAAGATAAAAAAGTTGAATAGTAATTTTGCAGTCATTGGTGCGGATTCTGTTGTTCACAAACTAAACTAAATTTAAGTTCAGAGCATCTGTTTCTTTCTATTTCATTAAGAAATTAAAATCACAAATGTGAAAGTTTGGTTGAACAATCAAATCAATTTAGTAATTAAAGCATGATTGAGACACAAACATTAATACACATGTTTGTTTGTGCATTTATTGAGTTATTGGTTTGGATGATTTTACTTTAGTAGAGTTAGACTTATGGCCTGGATCAACATTTAGGAAATTTATGATAATTATGTGGCATGGTGGCACTCCTAGAAAAACTAAAACCATCAAATACCGTATATTTCATGGTTTTAGTTTTTCTAGGAGTCAACTGACATATTGTATTATTTTAAAATGCTGCTTGGTGTAAAGAGAAAAGAAACAATATTCATTGCGTTCACTACACAGTTTTACCACCTAATTATGTTTTTTAAGACTATTGCAAAAGTTTGTGCAAGAATTAATTTCTACAAGTCATGAGATTATAGATAAGTTTTTGCTAAGAAATTATAAAAAGTATAGATTAATTATGGTGGTAAATCAAAATTATGTATTGTTATTAACACAGTGTAACACAGAATAAACAATCATTAATGCATTCTTATTGGAGGTGTTTCTTACATCAATACAAACTTTCAAGCATATTATAATAATCATATATATATTATTGTTACATAATATTGGTACTGGCACAGAATTAGATATTCTAAGTTGTTTAAATTGTTTATTTTTACCTGTGATAGGTCATTACAATCTTTATTTTGATATTTTGCTAAATACAAACATCACAGGATGTACTAACAAATAGTCCAATTATAATGATTTTAATGAATCATCATAACTAATTAATTTTTTTAAAGTTTTGTCTGATTATGTTCAAGGTTGTTATTGTTTGCTACTTGTTCTAGTATATTAAGTTTATAAAAACAACATGAACATTAGACAATACCAGACAGATATACAGGCAAATATACCAATATTACCAATATCATGGTTAGAAAAGTGATACCAAATTTTTTTTTATTAAACAGACGTCATTGTACCTATTTCTTTATATTTTAAATGAACTTTAAAGTAATCTCATTAATATGTAAAATATTGTAATGTACCATTACCATCATTGACTTAATTTGTGATTCAATAAAATTTATCACACATACTAATTAAACATATCAATGTGTGTAAAAAGTGGAATATTTAATTATGAATAGTTTACTTTAAAATTATTAATTTAAATAAAGACAGAATTTAATGTAAACAGAGAATGTGAAATTAATTATGTTTACATGAAAAAATCTTGATAATTTGAAACTGGCGCGATCTACCTTAGTAATCAAAGGAAAGAAAACTGTTTGTTTTGACGAATTGTATATTGTGTACTAACCTTCGCCTCGAGACGCGAGACCAAGGCCGTGAAGCGCTGTACACCGACTGGTTGCTCGTTACGCTGACGAAGGAACGCCCGCTGAGGTTGCCCACGAAATGGGACAGACTGAACTATATGTATACAAAAATAAATTATGCGCTTAAAGGTAACAAAGGACTCACACAAACAATGGATATTTCAACGAATCCGTGAGTAAACAAATTCGTCCACACAAAGCAGATACTAAACACTACGCAGCAGCTTACAGTCACAGGAGAATCCTGTGTCTATCTAAAAAAATATCAGCTACGTGAGTTCAGCTGAGAATGACATTAACAAGTTTTCGTTTCATCACTTACCTGACTAGTGAACGCCTGGCCGTCGCGGTCTGAATGCGTAGATTGCTTTTGATTCTTGTGCTCAGAGTTTTTATTATGCGTGTTTCCCATTAAGCTAAACTAAAATGGCTCTATACATGCCGTTTAAGTGCATTTTCATGTTATTTTAAAAACTGTTGACTAATTTTTCCACCATGAATCGCCCATAAACAATCAAAAACCAGTACTGCCATCACAAGTATTATTTAATTATTGGAAAAACTAAATTCAATGTTTATGGTATTCTTTAGAAATCAGATGAACAAAAATATGGATTTCTGCTGGCGCTATTTATTATTTCTATCAAACCATCCTTTTTAAATAATAATTTAATATGTTACACTTTTCAACAGTTTAGTGCATAACTTTTCCGATCTGGTAACATTTTCTTGTTAAAGTTTAATCTGGTAACATTTACTTGTTAAAGTTTAATCTGAGGGGCAATTCTCGTAATTTTAAGAACGTTCACAGTATGATCTCAGTCTCAATCTGTCAAAAATACCTCTAATTTCCCTACATTTTGACAAGTTTTTGACATTTGTTTGTCGCCGAGATGAGACTGCGACATGGATGTAAAATATTAGTTTTTTTTTTTTTTTTGTTATAATTCTAAAAATCACTACGTTTTCTCATATCACATCTGACATTGGCAGAATTGTCGACATCGGCACCATTGCCATAAAGAAAAATAGAATAGAATAGAATAGATTTTGAACGTTTTAAATTACAAGAATTGGCCTTTTTTTTTTGTTTGTTTTTTTTTTTTTTTAAGGATGAGAAATCATCCAATGACTCCTCCCGCTCTGGGTGGAGCGGAAGGGGGTGTCAGACTTTTACTGACTAAAACCCATCCGTGTTCCTTCCTTAGCCCTTTATGTTCTGGGGTAGCGGTAACCCTTTCGGACAATCCCGCTGCCAAGAATTGGCCTTCTGGTAACATTTTCTTGTCAAAGTTTAAACCAATGACTAAATAAACCTATGGACTGGGCATACCTACGAAATTAGCATGTATTGTATACCTACACTAATCGGGCACTTAAGATGGCCGCCTTTCGTAGGATTGTTTTTTCTCGCACCATACTGTTTTATACAACACGACACAGGCATGATTTTCCTATTAACCGGTTAAATGTCGTAATTACAGACACAAATAAAAAGCCATTGTGTCTCGCATAGATCTACGTTCCGTACAGACTACTAATTTTAAAGATCGATACAATTGAGACATGCATGTCTTCACAGAGCATGTAACACTTTACGTGTCTTTCAACTCTGCTACATATTAGTAATCCGTGTTTCAACTCACTGACTCAAAAAGTACTCTGTGTCGCTGACTGCTACAGTAGTATCTACTTCTCAATTCAACTCCCTCGGCCAATCATAAATAATTCGGAGTAGGTGATATCGTAATCTATACCACAGATATTAACTAAAATACCTAATATTAAAAAGAGGTAAAGCTTGTGAGGTTGTAGGGTTGTAGGGGGTAATCTGGATCTACTGAACCGATTTTAACATATATTTTACCAATAGAAAGCCACATTATTTGTGAGTGTCAAAGGGTATATTTTATGATAAAACAAGAAATTTACGCGGACGAAGTCGCGGGCAGAAGCTAGATAGGTACCTAATATTTAGATACGATGAGTTGCTGACGACTTGTTATGTCATTGAGTCTCTTAATGTGGTCACACGGTGCGAGTCGAAGTAGCTGCACTGCATAGGTGAACAAAAAAATAACAAGTTTTCGAAATCAAACTATAATAGGTGAAATTAGAAAACACAAAGCATAATCCGTTCAATTTAGATGTATAAGTAACAGGAAACGGAATTACGTTGCTGTCCGTACCTAGGTACCTACTTACCTATAGCTAAAGGTACCAATACCAATAGGTACCAATAGTTCAACCATTCATGTAACTATCATAAAGCCGAAAGCCGAAAGCCTGACAACCAGTCTTACCAAGGGGTATCGTATTACCCAGTAACTGGGTTGTGGAGGTCAGATAGGCAGTCGCTCCATGTAAAATACTGATATTCAGCTGCATCCGGTTAGACTGGAAGCCGACCCCAACATAGTTGGGAAAAGGCTAGGCAGATGATGATGATGATAGTAGCTATTATTAGGTGCAAAGTATACTTCTAGAAAAAATTGTTTAGGTACACATCAAGTTATACATAACCAGTTTAAGCTGACTTCTGATTGTACCTATACAAGAAATGTATAGCTTGATGTGTAGGCGTGTGTACAGAAGGCCGCACATTAGTGGAAAAAACCAGTATAAACTACGGGGTAATTGCGTAGAGTTTGAGAGAAAGCTGAGACCACGAATTATTTTCTATACTTTTAGCATGGATACATTTTAGGACTGTAATCCTAATTTTCAATGTCAATAAATCAATAAAAATCAATAATAAATAGTAACAATTCTGCGTTTACGCAGTGTTTAACCTGGGTAACAGCTCTAGAAATTTTAAATTGCCGCCTTTTTTTCTTGGTCAGCTTTCGTTGGTCAGAGTCTAACACACTATCAGTAGCAATGGGTTTCATTTTGACAGTTCAACAACACTTTTAGTAATCTGTGGCCCCGCAGGCGCGGATTAAACGGGGGCAACGGGTGCAGTTACCCTCAGATAAAGATATTCGTTATCTGAGCAGTTACCTACCTCCCCCCTGGGCTTCGACCAAACTGAGTACACACTGAGTCTAAACCTCTAAATTAGACATAAACATAGTTTTACACTACTCGATATAATTACCAACGAGGCAGTGCAGTAAGCATCGAAAGTTTTGCGTTGATAAAAGTTATGTACAGACGCCAGCACATCAACCTACTACAATCTGTCAAATTTCTTTGATAGATTTTCAACTTTATCGCTACAATGTAAGGTTCAAGGTTGATTGGGAAAATTTGACAGTTTGGGGTAGCTTGATGTGCTGGCGTCTGTACTTAGGTACTTACTTATTAAAAAAACATATTTACTTACAAAAAAAAAAAAACAGCTGACTTCAAAAAAAAAAAGATATCATTTTTTAGTTGTATCTACAATACATAAATACTTGCTATATAAAATTATCAGTTAAAACATCATCAATATAAACTAAGTGAAAAAAAATCGTATTATTGAAGCTAGACTCAAAAAGCGGCCAAGTACGTGTCGGACCACGCACAATGAAGGGTTCCGTAGTTGGAATGAATTTATCCCAAGAACAAACTTAACATTGTAGTTGTAAAACAATGTTCTCCCATACATTCCAACTGAAAATGTAAGTTTGTACGCACAATATTGAGAGATTTACCATGTTGTTTCAAGATCATAGACTTCTTATTAATTTTCCTGTAATAGAACTATTTTCTGTATTTTTTTCAAAATTTTAGGCTCAGTAGTTTCAGAGATAAGGGGGGGGGGGATGGTAAATTTCCGTCTATTGTCTTAAATAACTTTAATACAATTTATTTTAAAATTATGAAAAATATATATTTGAGATCCTCACGGTAAGCCCTTTCATTTGATATGTCACACGGTACAGATTGCGAAACTTTGTTTTTAAATTGTCTATTTACCCCTCTCAAAAATGACTCCCATTTTCAAAACTCATTTATTTACGTTACACGTCTGTGTTTGGGTCACAGAGATTCATATGTGTACTAAATTTCAACTTAATCGGTCCATAAGATTCGGAGCAAATTGGCTGTGACAGACGGACAGACAGACAGACAGACACACGAGTGATCCTATAAGGGTTCCGTTTTTTCCTTTTGAGGTACGGAACCCTAAAAACTATCCAAGCAAAGTTATATGGGACCACCCCTGAGGCATACCTTACCATTAAAATCAATAAGTACATAGATATACAATTGCAGCCAAGCGGTGCCAAGCTAAGGTGCATTGAAGAATTGAAGACGCTGACTCATCAAAATTCGCATAGAAATGCCGGAGATGCAGTACATTTATGCAACTTCGTATATAATTTATACTAAAACCTTCCTGAAAGTATTTAGATCACGTTAATGAAAAAACATCAAAATTGATTCATTCGTTTTTGAGAAAATCGCGGACATACAAACATACATACATACGAGTCGAATACAGAACCCCCTTTTTTGAAGTCGGTTAAAAAGTACCTTCCTAAGTAAAACCTCGAGTAGGTACCTAATTATAAGCACATTTACATTGATAGATAGGTAGGTAAGGATATCGAGGGGTATTGTGTCAATTACCCAGTAACTGGGTTGTGGAAGTCAGATAGGAAGTCCCTCCATGTAAAATAATGATATATAACTGCATTAAGTTAGACTGGGAGCCGACCCCAACATAAGTAGTTGGGAAAAAGCTAGGCAGATTGAGGTAGGTGGATAACGTCTTGTAATTTGATTCATAATTTAGTTTTTTTTTTCAATACACATGTTTTTCAATGCACAATCTTCGGCATATTCTAGACTTAACATTTTTTTACAACGGATTTTTATGCGATGTATAACCAATTCTAACAAGAATACAGCTATTGTGATCGCCACGCAGAAGCAGTATATTTCGAATATGCCGCTCAAATCATCCATGCGCAGTACTTTCGTGGAGACTTCGTCTTTAATATTCGTGTATCTGTATTGCTCCCATTTCCGTATCAATCCAGCCTCAAAAATATTCATCATATATCTATTGTATCGTTCTGTTAGGGGTGAATGTTTGGACATTACCATGGACAAATAATGGCTATGTATTCTATCTTGTTGAGCGACATGTAAGTATTGTTCACCTTTTTCATTCAGCCTGTTCCTTGCGATGTAACGACCCACTGAACAATCTATGAGGCAAAAACGACGAGCATCACTTGCCATGCGCCTGATACACCCGTATATGTCTCCTTCGTTAACTAATCTGGAGTTTATTGATACGAATCTTTCATCGGTTTCCGGAAGAATCAGATCTGGTGACGCCATCGCTTCAATAGGGTATCCTTTCTCAATAACATCTTCAAACGTGTCAACCTCTTTACCCCTTTTAGCTGCTGTAAAAAACGATACTATTGTGGCCTGAGTTGTAAAATTTATCACGAAACAGCACCAAATAGATACTGCCAAGAAAATACGGAAAGACTTATATTTTGGCGGTTTATGCAGGTTTAACATTAGGAAATTTCTACAAGTATTCAACCAATCTTTGCCTATTTGATCGAAGGTAAGACGTCCATTTTCCACAGTTTTAAAGATGGAGAAAGTAGCCCAAACACAGAAGAAACAAGAATAAAATCTAATTAATTGTTCGAAGTTTAGTTGTCCCTTTTGCAGTTTAAAAAGGGAATTATCAAAGCCGGCGCGACCTGATACAATACAGATACCACTATCTTTGATTGGAAAAGTGAAATCGACTTCTATTATTATAACATCAAATTGATATATCGGGAATAAACATAAGTCTCCTCTTCTGTGCGTAAAGGCAAATATCTGTTCTATGTTAACTTCGAAATTGAATGGTTTCTTCATGCTATTCAAGCTGAGACTGAAATCGATAGTGAAGTTCATAAGTTCGGACATGGTGTTCCAGATCATTCCATCTCTAGCTCGAAACTTGTAGGTTCCATTCCCGAGTTCATCTATGATGGCAAATGGTCTAACTTCAGTAATGTATCCTGTCATCGCGAAACCGTGTAAATTTTTGCTTCTATCTTCAAATACATTCAAGTTTCTTAGATCTTTTTTATCATGATACGATACAACGTTTGTATTAAAACCAATACAAGTGCCAAGATGGTTTGTTCTCAGATTTGATTTTATAGATATGTTGTGACATTTCTCTACACAAACTAAATCTTCAAATCCACGAATTGGCAAACCGAGGTTCCTTGCAGTCCAACAGCCAAACTTATTATCTGGTTGAACCATATAATGTTCGTTAACATACGGAGTGTAGTCAGACACCAGTAAAGTTTCTAGCACATCGTCATACTGAACTAAAATTGCGTTTATAGCTTTGTGAGACCATAAACTGAAGAATAGTTTCGCCATGGTTTCTCTGTCTTCTCTTTTATGATAATAAACGATTATATTTGCTAAAGGATGCCAATAAGGTGATGTTACTAGTTTCTGCATAAGTTCTTCATATTCACCAAAATCCTGGCAGCTGATTACAATAATATTTGAGTAGTATGGGACCACGTTGTCTACATAATAATCTTCAGGGTCTTTTAGATTCATAACCACGAAAGCATACGATATGTGCTTGATTTCGTTGTAGAACTCATTGGGTAAATTTCCAACGCAAAGTATCGTATCCCATCCATTATTTTTGAAATGTGATGTTATTATATCCACCTGAAATAAATATTGAGACGTATGATTAATGATAATTAATAAGATGTACCTTTGTGGATGGAGGTTTAGAGAAGCGAAGGCTGAAGCAGCCTCGATTCTATATTTGGAACCATTAATAGCCCTTCAAAATTGGCAATAAGCTCACGCGAAATGTGGGTCGTGCACACATATACACCTGTCTAAGTGTCTACCCATCGGGGAATACAGCTGTATTGTTTTATTTTTTTGGTAGTCTCTCCATTTAAAACACTGGTATTCAGCTGCATCCGGTTAGACTTGAAGCCGACCCCAACATAGCTGGGCTTAACATAACAAGGCTAGGCAGATTGATTGTTATTATTTTTCTAATGCTAATTTTATATTATAATAATCCTGATAACTCACAATCATTTTGATCCTTTGTTCTTCCAAATCTGGTTTAAAGACATTTATAAAGTTCCCAATCGCAACATTAGCAAACATACCGAAAATAACTATTGAAAAATACTTCATGGTACTGACAGGCTATTTTTTTCCGTGTATTTACATCTTCACGCTTGATTTAAAAGCAGCAAGCAAAGGTAGACTGTAGTCTCATAAACTGATCCTTCCCGTCAATAATGCTAAGTACCTGTGACTGAGGCCCAATGATCGATGTATATCTATGGGCCCCTATTAACAGAGAAACAAATCAAATACATTATGTTGATAGGTAATCATCCAAATGTGTTCGATTAAGAAATCCTGTTTATTTAAAAAACAGCTCCAATATCATGATAGTGCTCATTTTGGATATAATATCGTTATTATAGTCATATCGGTACTAAATTATGTATTACAATAAAATATTAGTGTAATGAGTGTGGCTGTACAGACAAATTACCAATTTTATTGATGACTAGGTTCTGCCCGCGAATATTCATGGGTTTTAATTTTTTGTGTCAGGTACGTTAATTATTTTTCTAAAATAAAAGTATCCTAAGTTACTCCATAATAACATCAGCTCCATAATAGCATCATAAAAAAAAAATAAGACAAAACATAACAAAAATATTTATTTTATTTTGTCAAAACTATACAGGTTCTAACACATATGAACACCTTATATTGGAATAATGAAAGTCCTAGGATCCACACCGAACCAACGATTAACATGATAAATATGTATACATTTTATATAATACTATCCTTTTTCTTATACCAAGGAAGCCTGAAGAGCATTAATATCAAAAGCGGTCAATTGTATTGTATTATTAAAGTACAGACAACATAAGATTTTGGTATGCAGGGCGGAAATAAACATTTTTGCCTTATGTGCTCTGGATACGAGGCCAGCTGTGTAGGCCAGTTCAGTTGCATCAGTTCTGCGGCATGTGCCGATGACTGACGCGTATATGAGGCCAGTGACTGAACTGAGTCGCAAACTAGGCTCGTGTCCGGAGCTCATTATATGCAGGTAAGTACCTACTATGTTTAAGTGCTTAATTTAATAAATTTTGAATCACATTAATTTCAAACAGCGAAATCAAAGATTAGACTAGTCAAAGTTAGTTACAATAGTACTTTCGTGTGAGCGTACCTATATTTTTGTGGATTGTAAATAAAAAAAACGTGCAATAGGCGTAATTTTGTAAATATTTTTTTAAATAAATCTGTTGGTTCATCTTCTACGTAGGTATTATGTATTTACCTTATTTTAAATAGCAAGACCGGAAATATGCTATGCACATAATATGTTAAATATTTTTTTTTTAGTTTAGCCTATACTGTCCCACTGCTGGGCAAAGGCGAAATATACATATAATATCTTAAATATAAATCACGATTTTCTTTATAATATAAATAACGTTTGTACAATTTATTTAATGAAAAATGCATAATTATCATTTCATGGTGTTAACAACTTTAGATAGATCACTAGTAAGTATTTATTTTATGACTAACCCGCCCCAGCTTCGCACGGGTGCAATTTTTTTTTCTTTCATGCAAACCTTGTCCTGACAATACCGAACACAACAAAAAAAGAATTAGAGGTATCGGTTCTGCTGCTCTCGAGATTTGCGCTTAGCAACACATTTAACGATTCATTTTTATATATAAGAAGATTACAGGTTACAGACACAAAACAGAAAGGTACAGAAGACAATCACATGTATGTACTTTACTTTTCATACCTACGCTCGGCGGTCGCGCTAGGGTTGTCAACTTTGGCTTAAGCACAAAAAACTATCGTGGTAGTGGCACTCGTATCTAGTTGTTTGATTTATTGTTAAAGTTTACAGACCAAAAACATATAAAATTTTACATTTGTCAATTTTCACTATCGAAAATCCCTAATAATATTTTGCCCTATCCGTTTGAGACCTAAACCTATCAAATGACACTAAAAACAACACAATATCTACACAAACAAAAAATCATGTTTTCAACTTACGTAATATGTGGGTCTCAAGCGGATGGCACTTACGCTCGCACTGATCCCAACCGATCTGAGATATCGTGTCCGTGAGCGGTGTCTATGTGTGCGTTCCTCGAGCGCACTTTGTTTGTAGATTGACTTCTGTACTCTCTGTATTTTGTGTTACAGGTAGTTGTAAAATATCATCAGTGACTACACACTATAACTTTTTTTATTGCTTAGTCAAGTGCTATACCTTCATTGTCAATGTTATAATTAAAAACTGTCATTGAGCTATAAACTATAAAGCTGTATTCACACTTTTCCGGGTCAAGGCCTTCCGGGCTTGGGGCTATCCGGGGCTAAGTGTTAGACTAGGACAGAGTATGCTCCGGGATATAAGGGCACTGCACGGCCTGGAGACCGGGCATGTTTATACAGAGTCAAATTAAATTAGCTAGCGAAACTCCATAGACGTGATGGATATCGAAACATAATAATGACCAAATATAAGCTCTTTCAAAATATATGCAGGCAATCTTTTTTTTTTTGCCCTTTCGGCACAGAAGCTCAGAAGATCTAGACCCTGGTACGTGTGAATAGGCTCTTACAAAACATTAATATGACACAAACAGACCGATGAGTTGATGACACAGCCTATCGCCCTAAGACCAGTTTTGAATTAATTATAATAAATACACCACATGTTTGAATGTCACTCAGGCTGGCTGGACAAATCTTCAAAATAACTCGCATTTAACTAGGTCAATAGGGCATTTTATGTGACGGCTAAACACCCTTATTTCAGAATTTGTGACGCAACAGAATCTTAGATAATCGATCGAAAACGTGTCCAGCCATCTTGATAAACCACTTTTCGCTGGTCTCTCAATCTCGGTAACGGAAGTGATTTTGACGACATTTTGCTTATCAACGGGCGTCACATAAATTTGTGACAGGCATCGAGCTAAAAGTTTTGTGATACGTACAGCGGTTTAGTAGAAAAATGCAAAAATCTGTGTCCAGCCATCTTGATTTTACGTATAAAACTTATGGCTGGCACTTCCGAATCTCAATAACGGGAGCGTTTTCGAATATGGTTCCTTTACTAACATTTAGTGACGCAATTTGTGCCAGTAATAACGTTTGATTTATGGCGTCACATATAAGGGTTTACGAGAAATCAATAAAAACTTAATGTCCAGCCAGCCTGAGCTCAAGCTGGCTGGACACATGTATCTCCGCTGCGTGATGATCTACGGCCTTCGAAATATGTTAAAATTTTTGTGACGGGGACGATAATGATTTACTGAATTTGTGACGGAGAAACTTTGAGTAGTTTCAAAGATATTGATCATTTAAATCTTCCCATACAAACAGTGCAGTAGGGTTACCAATAATGTAGGTTTTATGTAGGACTAACTATATTTTAATGTGTTTTCTTTAATCGATGAAAATCCGTGTTTTGGTGATATTAATACGAACAGCTAGGTATTTAAGGAGGAAGCGCTAAAGTAGCCCGCGGAATTCAAATTTTCTTACGTTTTTTGCAATTTGCTGGTCAATATTAAGTGGTACGTTGATTAAAATATGATTCGCGGTCGTAACAAATACGTATTTACAGAATTATAATCATTACAATCAGTAATACAACTTGTTAACTTAGTATAATCCCCAAATGTGAAGATTTCATGAAATAGTCATTGTTGGGGATTACTTGGTCTTAGAGAGTTGTGTTGATGAATTATAGATTATAATTCTGTAAATACATGTTTGTTACGGCCGCGAATCATATTTTAATCATCGTACAACTTAATACTGACCAGCAAATTGCAGAAAACGTAAAAAAAAATTGAATTTCGCGGGCTACCCTGGCGCTTTCGCCTTAAATCGATAGAAGACAAAAGTGTAGAAGTGAGGAATTATTTACGTGCAGATACCTACTCTTTTTAGTAGGTAGGTATTGGTATTGTTGTTTTTTATGGTAAATACATAGGTAGATATTGTGTCAGGATAACTATTGCTCGAAGGTATTTAAATAAAAAAATAATGTTTGCTGTAAATAAAATCACATTTATTTATTTGTACTTTTATTGAGCGTTTCAAATGACGACAATCAACTCCATTTGCGCTTCAGTAACGGGGCCCGCCTTGTACCACAACGTTGTTTTTACCGCCGCCCTAAGTTTTTGAAGCGCAAATGAAGTCGGTGGCAGTGAACGAAAATAAACTTCGTTCACTGGTCGGTGGTCGTCATTTTAATCAAATATATAAACGGTGACAGCGAGCGCGGTACGGTCCGCACAATTTTATTTTTAATAATTGTGTCTATGGGAGTATCGCTGTCATTCTGTCATTCTATTTTCTTTAGTAGAGTAATTGGCTGTGGTACTTTTATGCCAAAAACCAATAAGAATCCACGATTCTAATAAGTTATCTGTAGTTGAAAACAAATAAATGGCCGCATCGATGTATCGTTCATAAACATCGATGTTGAAACTGGTAACATCGATGAAACATTGTTCTTAAGACTTGAACGAGAACGATGTTTTCTCAGCGCCATCTATGAAAATCAAATACAAAGCAGGCGTGGCTGCTACCGGCCGATTAGTCGATTAAAAAAAATCCTTTATTTATGTAAAAATTATGGTCACCTTACAATATTAATGGATGTTTGTATTA
This sequence comes from Gortyna flavago, assembly GCA_963669345.1. Classification (NCBI taxonomy): domain Eukaryota; kingdom Metazoa; phylum Arthropoda; class Insecta; order Lepidoptera; family Noctuidae; genus Gortyna; species Gortyna flavago. Next base: position 5,770,235 of record OY770139.1, read on the forward strand.
GAAAACTTAAATGATCAATATCTTTGAAACTACTCAAAGTTTCTCCGTCACAAATTCAGTAAATCATTATCATCCCCGTCACAAAAATTTGAACATATCTCGAAGGCCGTAGATCATCACGCAGCGGAGATACATGTGTCCAGCCAGCTTGAGCTCAGGCTGGCTGGACTAGAGATGTGCCGTTGCCGGCAATATTGCCCAAAGTGGGAATATTGGTGGCAATATTGCCAGCAATATTGCCGGGAGTGGAAATATTTGGGAATATTGCTTAATTATAAGTCAAATTAAGTACGGAAACTATGTACAACACTTAAAATTAGCATTTAAAGACCATAATGTACATTATATACAATAAAATATTGTTTTGGGTAAAATTGCCAATAATGCCAGCATTTTTGGCAATATTCCTGGTATTTTACCGGCAATATTGCCCATGTTGCCGCACACGATAGTGAATATAAGAAATAACACATAAATATTAAGATAAGTATTGACGATCGTTGTGTATTGTATAAAAGGCATAAATTCGAATAATTTCTTTTAATGTTGGACTTGTTTTTCATGTAAAATCACATAACAAAAACAACTAGTTTAAGTATATAATATGGAAATAACAAAGTGTAAATCTTTACAGATCTCTACCAAAACTACAAACAATCCACAAAAATTTTTTTTTTAATATTATTATTAAAAATTATTTATTATTATTAGTTTTTAATATTTTTTCATTAAGGAGTGACGTTGATAACATTTTTCTCGATGGAGCTTTATAGTCAGGACGCAGTGCTTGCAAAGCTTCTTTCCAGAGTGGATGTTCCAAACTTCCATTAGTGACAGAGGTTGGCCAATAACCTAAATGGCTCGTGACAAAATACGATGCACCTCTGTATTGTCCAATAATGTTCTGGTCCTTTATTGCACTTTTTTTTTTTAAGGATGGGAAATCATCAAATGACCCCTCCCGCTCTGAGTGGAGCGGAAGGGAGTGTCAGACTCTTACTGACTTACTGACTAAAACCCATCCGTGTTCCTTCCTTAGCCCTTTATGTTCCGGGGTAGCGGTAACCCTTTCGGACAATCCCGCTGCCCCGGCAGGCTTCGGCCCTGACGGGCCCCTTCTTGGATGCTGACATCTCTTTGAGGCGCACGTGGGACACATACGCGCCGTCCAGCACGGGCCTGGTCCTGATCAGACGGCGAGCTACCCATTATTCGCCGTCGTCTTTATTGCACTTAGTTATGTGACGTGCAAATTTTGTTGCATTTTTATTTGTATACACTGTATCACAATATTTACAAGTATATTTATCTTTATTATTTTCTGTACTGGTAATAAAGTGTGACATAATCTTGCTCCGCGGTCTCATTTTGTCGGTTAGGAATGGACGCGCATTCTCCGAGAGATGCCCAGCTACAGACTGTTCTCCAACCCCGTGCCGTGCATGTGCAGCCCGACAGAGATTGAACATACATTGATGTTTATAACTTTATTCATTTAATTGTGTCCTCCAATATTTTTGCACGACACGCGTGTGCGTATTTCAAATATTTTATTATCGATATATTACACAAATATAATTAAACGATGATTACACCTGCAGTAATAATAAAATATATTGGTATTATTTGACAGGCAACATTGGCAATATTGCCAATGCTGCTGGCAATATTGGTATTTTACCGGCAGTGGCAACATTGGGAATATTGCCGGTAGTGGCAATATTGCCACCAGGCACATCACTAGGCTGGACATTAAGTTTTTATTGATTTCTCGTAAACCCTTACATGTGACGTTTGATTTATGATCAAACGTTATTACTGTCACAAATTGCGTCACAAAATTTTTGTAAAGGAACCATATTCGAAAACGCTCCCGTTATTGAGATTCGGAAGTGCCAGCCAAAAGTTTTATACGTAAAATCAAGATGGCTGGACACAGATTTTTGCATTTTTCCACTAAACCGCTGTACGTATCACAAAACTTTTAGCTCGATGCCTGTCACAAATTTATGTGACGCCCGTTGATAAGCAAAATGTCGTCAAAATCACTTCCGTTACCGAGATTGAGAGACCAGCGAAAAGTGGTTTTTCAAGATGGCTGGACACGTTTTCGATCGATTATCTAAGATTCTGTTGCGTCACAAATTCTGAAATAAGGGTGTTTAGCCGTCACATAAAATGCCCTATTGACCTAGTTAAATGCGAGTTATTTTGAAGATTTGTCCAGCCAGCCTGAGTGACATCATGTTTGATTACAATTTGAATAGATATAATTATAAATATTGCTACCACAGCACCACCTTCTATTACGTAGTATAATTCACTTTATAACGTCCGTTTAGGTACAAACTGCAAAGAGTTAGGTATACAGACAACTTAAAACATCGTTATTAAGGGGGAAGCGCTAGGGCAGCCCGCGAAATTCAAATTTTATAAAAAATATGATTTGCGACCGTAACGAGTGTGTATTTACAGAATTATAATCATTAAAATCATGCGGGGCCCGTGGCTAAATATTAACAGCCGCACAGGTCGATCGGTCAGGTTAAGCTACGCTTGCCGCGGTTGGTCTGTGGATGGGTGATCATCTTTACACACCGAGACCCCTCCGTGCCTCGGAAAGCACGTTAAGCCGTTGGTCCCGGCTGTCATTCATGGATCTTTGACAGTCGTTACGTGTAGTCAGAAGCCCGAAAGACTGACAACCAGTCTTACCAAGGGGTATCGTATTACCCAGTAACTGGGTTGTGGAGGTCAGATAGGGAGTCGCTCCGTGTAAAATACTGGTATTTAGCTGCATCCGGTTAGACTGGAAGCTGACCCCAACATAGTTGGGAAAAGGCTAGGCAGATGATGAATCATTAAAATCACCAATACAACCCTCTAAGTTCATATAATCCTATTGAATGAGTATTTCCATGAAATATCCAGACGCTTCCCCCTTAAACTAATCTAACTCCTTAGCCAAACGTACAAAATAAGTAGAGCCAGATAATTTAGAAAAAAAAAAGAAAGATTCATGGCAGGATTTGTAAAAAAAAGTAAAAATGTTTAGAGAACTTGGAATTCTAATTTTTATACTATTGGGTGCCTAAAGAGTATCTTCAGGCATTTACAATATTTTTATAACCCCACAATAAAAATATAATGTTAAAAGTAAATAGTTTAACGAGGAGCTATTATTCCAGAACGAAACGGCGGTTGTCAGTGTAAACAGCAGTGGCAAAGATTTAAATCGTTAGATTCGCCCTACCGCATCAAAACATAGTCGCATTTCTGATTCGTTTAGACACTGATACACAATGACGTAGTGACTACTTGATTATCATAGAAGCGCTATGTGTGATGCTGATGTGTGAGCTCACTCTTCTCAGTATGGACACTTTTTGTGACTAAGTACGGTGAGGGCAAATCTAGTGATTTAAATCTTTGGGGGGCGGGGTTTGACTTAATGTCAAATACGTACTGGTGAAAATGACAGATTTTCATGGCGGCCGTTTAATATGAAGGAACCGCTTTTCTAGGAACTCAAAGCTGTAGTGCCACTGTAAACATAGATTTACATCAAGTCTGTCAGTTTGATAGATCCGTTATTGTCACTTCGTTTTTAGGGTTCCGTACCTACCTCAAAAAGAAAAAACGGTACCCTTATAAGATCACTTTGTTGTCCGTCTGTCTGTCTGCGTGTCAAAACCCATTATCTCGGGAACGCGTGGACGTATCGAGTTGAAATTAAAACCATATACTCAGTCCCTTGAAGCTGTGAAAAAAAAAAACTTCTAAGATAACGTAAAAAAAAAGATACGGCCGTTTATGCCGCAAAAAACCTATATTTTGACACTCTCAAGGGAATCAAAAATGTATTGGGTATTTCCCGTTGACTTTGAATCATGAAATTTGGCAAGAAGCAAGGTCATGTAGCACAAGTATAGGAAAAAAATATCGAATTCCGTAAATTTGTAGTTACATTAAAAAAAACCCGTGATAAACTATTTACATACCTAAGTACAAATTTTTACGGAACCCTCGATGCGCGAGTTCGACTCGCACTTGAACGGTTTTTTTATAAATACAAAATGGGCAAGGAGATGAAACGAAAAAATTATATTTTTATTTCGAATTATTTTAATTATGCGGGGTCTTACAAATATGATAAGTATATTCATCTACTCCTGGTTATGTATTCTCAGCATTGGAAAACATTTTGAACCCTGTAAACGAACTCTTTTTTTTTTGTACAAATTAATGTAAGGATTTCGCAATGATTCTTTAGCAGTCTTTATGGCCATATTTGGAATACACTGAAGCTCTGGATTTGCACATTCACATTTCTGGCCAAATCATCTCGTCTAAGTACACATACCTACAGGGAAACCAGAAAACGTATGAACTTCGGTAATCATCGTGTTACCGAATTTGCACGAACGTCGCGCCACATAGTAATTCCCCACAGAGACAATGCTTCTAAGTTTTACACTACTGCGCTTTGTAGCTATCACTGCGCGTTTGTATGAAGTTTTCTCAGGATACCGGTCGGTAGGTACGCTGGTCAACGATTGTCGATTGTCTTTAAAGTTTTTTAGAATTGCACAAAGTTGTTAATCTACAGTTTTATAAACATGGTAATATAAAATAGGAAGTGCTTTCATGGTTGTAACAGCTCTATATTAGATCTCATCATCTGGCGTTCGTATTTTCGAAAATAGACGATGTCGATGATACCCGAAGCGGATTACTTTTATGTAAGCTGTGCTAAGAGTTCAACTCAGTCTACCATACCTATTTCCTACTGGCTAGGAACTCTTCTAGTTGTTTCCAAGCGCGGTCCACCTGTCCCTGCGTATGTTTGTAGCTCCACAGTGGACTGAACACTACGTTGGCGACGGCTATGTGCTCTTGATTGCTCACTTGGGAATCTACTCGCTTGGCTGCCTCTGCCGCTGACAGGTTGTTGCGGTCTTGTATCCTTTTTATTGCCTGTAGAGAATTGATGCGTTAGTTTGGCGGGTTTTTCTCTCAAGGTTTTATGGTCTTAAAAAAAAAAAAAAAAGTGGAAAAGTTTATTGTTTTTGTTATTTAAGTTTTAATATGCACAGTAAGTAAAGTAATATTAGCCTAACCACTGGTATGTGCGTGCTCGCAAAAGAAGGTACCCGTCTCTACAGCCCTCGCGATAAAGAAATGCTTTTATCTCGGAAACTATACTATGTAACTGCTGACTTTTTTACCGTCTGGACAAAAACAGGGTATAAAAGGTGAACGGAGTCGTCAGCTGGTATATACTTTGTCAAAATAAAAACTATGATAGGAAAGCTGAAAATTGTCTACAGTAATTCAAAGATTTTTTAACCAAGATAGAACGATTGGATCACCACGCTAAACTATCTACTTTTATTTTGCGATTTCATACCAATAAGCATCCCTGCTGGCTGCTAGAAAGAGACAGATGACAGTGCATCTCACCTCGTCCCTCGGTACGATGACAACCCACAGCTGATGGCAGGACTGGAACCATTTCGCGCGCAGCATGACAGCCGCTTCCATAACTACAACTCGGTATCCCGCTTCACCGAATGCTTTAATCTGTCGTTGAGCTTCTTCCAGCGTCGGCGGCCATACCAGACTGTTTAGCTTTTCTAGCTGATCCTATAAAACAAGAAACTATTTTAAGTTTTTAAATTTTTTGAGCCATCAAAAAGAGATTCACACATTTTTTTCATAGGTCTACACCTATGAAAAAAAATTGTGAAACATGATACTGGCTGATAGGTGAAGGGCGGGCGTTTTGGACCACTATCTTATGATAAAAAAGAAAAGAAAATACGGTTTTCTGGCGGTCTTAGGTAATTTTGGCGTTAAAAAAATGCAGTTTTCGAGGGTGCTGAAGCCAGTAGTGCGGTCAAAATGAAAATTCAAGATGGCGACAACTTTAAGAGAGCTTCTAAAAAACTTATATTAAAAACGCGTAAGTATTAAATTCACAATCTCTCTTTCTGTTTTAATTATATACGAGTATTTGTGCGAGCGCGTATCGCGTAAGGAACTTCGTTCATGACGGAGGTCACCCGACGGCACACGTTTTTTTTATTAAGTGTCTGTCTGATCTGGCTAATTAGTTATATGGAAGACATAATTGTGTACTGAGCAGGCCCCAAACAAACTGTAATAAGAGCAGGAGTATGACGATCATACAAAAGATATTTATGGTTAATTTAATTTGAACTGTGTCACTTTTTTTCAAGCGGCTATATGACGCCATTTTTATCCATACTTACCTCTTTAGTAATAATCTGCCGGCGTTTATTTATTTTCGTGTACCGTGCAAGAAATACAGGATTTATAACCTCTTGTTTAGATCAAGGTATACAACAATTGTATTCTTCATGTTGTGTCTACTATTTTCGTTTATCATTTACACCTAAAACACTTTGTTTACAAAATTTGACAAAAATTCCAAAAATATGAACTAAATAGTTAACTAAGTATAAGTACAATATTATGTCAGAAACAACATCAATACAATGTATGATACATATTTTATACACGACATTTGTGTTTGACAAGGCTCTAAAACAAGTATCGCAACTTGTATGAGTGTACTAAATGTAAAAAAGGTGGGGTTAGTGCACCTTATGAACTACTAGCGGCCCGCCCCAGCTTCGCACGAGTGCAATTTTATTTTCGAATTTCCGTTTTTTTTTTCATACAAACTTTGTCCTGGCAATACCGAACACACCAAAAAAAGAATTATCCAATTTGGTGCAGTCATTCGGAAGTTATGCGCATACAGACATTTTGGCGACTTTGTTTTATACTATGTAAGGATAAGGATACTAAACATTATCGGTTCACCTTATCATTAAATACGATGCTCCCCAGCTTCTTCCTGTCCACTTCCCCGGCTTCCGTGATGACGTCAGCACCAAAATTCTCGGCTATGGTGCTATTGAGTGGTAGACCAGGCTTATACAAGTCGTGCGCGATTTTGTCGCAGTTCACAATCGCCACGCCCTTCTCCCTGTAAATGTGTAAAATGGAAATACAGGAACAAATTAAATTAGCTGGCGAAACTTCACAGGCTTCAACTTGATAGGGTTGTGCTTCGTTTCCGTTCATACATCTGAACGGTGTAGAAGCAAACTATGGCGTGTTCAACGGTTAGAATTACGGATCATGTTGAAATTAATAACCCATGTGTATAAAAGGTGTAACAGATTAAACGCAAGTCCTGAAGGTAGTTTGTTCGTAATTGACTACTGAATCGATTTCAGTAACTTTGAATCTAGGTATTTTTTCCAAAAAAATATGTTTTTTGCCATGCTGGCCGCCGTTTAAGTCAAAGGAAATTAAATCTCATTTCAAGGCAATAAGACTCAATTTTAAATGCATAAAGTAATGCAAGGGTCAACACTATTTTCAGTTAACTTTAAAGAATTAAAGTTTTAGTCATTGTATTATACTTTTAAGTCAATACTCTAATTGGGGTGTATGAGGTCTTGCGTTAATTATGTTACACATTGTATAATTTGTTTATATTACTCACATTAAGTTTTTCGTAATACTAGTTTTCCCACTGGCAATACCTCCCGCCAATCCGATGACGTATGGCCAGTCTGGGATGTCGGGATTATGCTGCAAATTAAAATATAATCTGTGTTAGTTATTAGATCTCGAAAAGAAAAAAAAATCATAATAATAATACCGCTTGTTACTATCCCACTACAGGGCAAAGGCCTCCTCTCAAACAAGATACGCACGGGTATTAATCACCACGCTTGCTTAACACGTTGGCTGCCAGGCGACAGACACAATAGAAAATCTATTGTTCGCGGTCACCGGTGACCGCGTTGGCAGTCAATGCCTTAGGGTGGATAGGCGATTTCAAGCTACATGATCATAAATTTACAAAAAATAACGTGTGACGAAGTTCCTTACGCGATACGCGCACGCGCACTCACTTGTATAGGAATAGTAGAAAGAGACAGAGAGAAAGTGTGAATTTAATACGCGTTTTTAATACAGAACCATCTAGCATAACACCCTCGAAAACTATGAAAAGTATCTGACTAATGAAAGTCGCATGGAGGGGGCATAGCACTTTTTCATTACGGGACGATTTCTACATAAATCTACTGCAAGCCGCGTTAAAGAACTTCATTCGTCAATATTTTTAGGAAAAGACTACACTATATTCATAACTAACGACTGCCACTTCTGTAAGCCAGAATCTGCAGTGTGGCGACAATCGGCAAAAATCCGAAACAATGAAGCTCAACTGGTTTCGAAGAAATGATTCAACTGACTTCGATTTTAAAACCGCAACGACAATTACAATGTAACGAAAAATCAAAATAAATTATACAATACAGGTGACCTGCTGTCTGACTTCACAATATAATCGAGATTTCTTTATTACTTATATATGAGTTTAATATTAATGTTTAAATACACAAAACCCCAAATCTTCCGGAATAAATAAATACTGTAAATAATGGTAAAAATTTCATCAACATTTTTTACACCGTTGCGTAATTTATAAGAACAACGTGGTCACACAGACATACACGAAAAGTGACGTTAATTTATATTATGAATAATAGATTATATCTAGCTAGACTCCTTCAACAAACTGGTTCATAGTCGCAAGTGTCGCGAAGTGACAACAGAGTAGAGGGTTCTGCCCTGTAGGGGGACAATACGGGATGTACAATACGGGATGTTAATAATAATAAGTTCAACGACTGGTAATATCCCGAAACAATTATTTATCAGTTTAAATGCAATCAATCTTTCAAAAAATACATATACATTATAGAAAGGACCTATATTAAACACTTGTTGTATAGTACGAAAATTCCTACAATTAGATTAAGACAATAATTTCAATGCAGTACGAACACCTAATCTATGTAGTGAAACTTAATATCTCATCTTGGTTCTAAGATTTTTAAAAATACCAGGTTCTAGCAACCTGAGTAAAAAAAAATTCAAAACCAAAATAATACATTTTCTTACAATAGGTGGCTTTATCAGTGTGCCGAGCATCCTAATCCTCTGGTTACTAGAACTGATCTTATTCTCTTCCTCCTGCGACCCCTGCGCTTGCTCATCCTGCGCTAAACCAATCACGTGCACATCCATAGGTCGTAGTCCGTTCTCCACTCGCTTTTCGTTAATCTTCGTCGCGCCACGAACTGTCTCCTCGCTGACGATTATCAACTAAAAACAAAAGCCTACTATGAATATAAAAATGATCGTAGTGTGGAAATATTGTTAGTAAGTACCCGTTGTATGATAAGCATATGGTAATGTGCTTAGAGAAAGGTGATAACCTGATTACACATAGGATATGCAGGTTGTCTAGTGTTTGCGCCACCACGTGACCAATCACTGTTGCATAAAATGTCGTCATTTATTCTATTAACCAATGACAACTCGCTGATTGATATATATTTCGTCCGAAAAAAAGACAAATAAAAGAAAATGAATTTGCGCTTCTAATTTTTTAATATGTTGTAGGGGATACCTAGAAAAGCTTAACTTGAGATTGTCGACCAAGCTTTCCTAGGAGCTTTCGCCGCCATGTTGAAAAAAGGGGTAAAATTTGTTTTTCGGCAATAACTCGGCTATCCGATGAGATTTCGAAAATTTTTGTAGGACACTTTTTGTAGCTTTCTTTGTGCTCTACAATAACGCCTGAATCATTTTTAGCGTATCATGCATCGTTATCGAGATATCGATCGATAAAGTAAAAAATTTAGGACACAATTTTTGTTTTTTGCTTTTTTTTTCTTTGGGTCTTAATAAATATGAAAAATTGTGGAATTCAAACTTGTAGAGCATATTCAGACCTACAATTTCCTTCTTGGATTTTTTTATGTTGGACAAAAATTACGATCTCCAGCGCGCCGCAAAGTCGGTGAATCCACGCTCAGCGTCGAGCGCGCTCAAGTTAGTATATCGTATCGTGTTGAGTTTTTGCTGTGCGTAGTGTAAATCGAGGGTTCCGATATTCTGGGCAAAAATTTCGATATCTAGTTGGCTGTAAACTCGTTATAACGGAGTGCCCGCATAGAGCGTCCGTTGGAGTTGGAGGGGTCAGGTATAAAGGGACCCTTTTGTTAGGGTCTACGTGTTGAAACGTGTTCTTCTTTTCGTAGCATCTCGGTTAGTTGCCTCGAGCCTTTCGAAGTGAGCACACGTATTTCAACTATTTTGTGACCATGGGAGACTGTTTTATTTGTAAAAAAGCGTTAATCGACGAAGATCATCAGCCTGGACCATCCAAGCGAAAAAAGACATGAAAAAAGTCCATCGTTCGTGTCTCGAGTGCAGAAAAAATTTTTTTTCTTTCCGTTTATTTTGTTTTCTTTATTTTGTATTGTAAAAAAATAATATTTTTTACTGCACAAACAAATTATTTGTTTAATAAATTACTATTGTGTGATCCTTAATTTGTTGCTCTATGTACTTATTTTTTATCCCATCAATTTCCTGAACAATTTCCCATTCGATTCGACATCCAGACACAACCGAGCGAGCAGCTCGCTCGACGCTGAGTGTGGATTCACCGACTTTGCGGCGCGCTGGAGATCGTAATTTTTGTCCAACATAAAAAAATCCAAGAAGGAAATTGTAGGTCTGAATATGCTCTACAAGTTTGAATTCCACAATTTTTCATATTTATTAAGACCCAAAGAAAAAAAAAGCAAAAAACAAAAATTGTGTCCTAAATTTTTGACTTTATCGATCGATATCTCGATAACGATGCATGATACGCTAAAAATGATTCAGGCGTTATTGTAGAGCACAAAGAAAGCTACAAAAAGTGTCCTACAAAAATTTTCGAAATCTCATCGGATAGCCGAGTTATTGCCGAAAAACAAATTTTACCCCTTTTTTCAACATGGCGGCGAAAGCTCCTAGGAAAGCTTGGTCGACAATCTCAAGTTAAGCTTTTCTAGGTATATAATATACAACATATTAAAAAATTAGAAGCGCAAATTCATTTTCTTTTTTGAATGTACGTAATGACTGGACTATATAGCTCTCAATAGCTCTGACTAAGGAGCCAATAGACGAAGTCCTACTCAAGAGGTACACGCAGAACATACAGACACTTCTAACGCCATCGTCTTGAAACGCATTAGACATTTGCCTAATTATATGTATTTGCTGAAGGGGTAAACAGAGTTGTAAGGTACCACCGCATTTTGGAAGACAATTCTCACGTAATAGGGGGCGAGTCTATTGTCATTGACCGGGCACAAATCCATTTGAACCTTCGACCAGCATAGTTTTACACAACCATTAGCAGGCTGTCGTGTCGAAAATGACACATTTTCGATTTCTAGACTTGTCTTACTCCGACAACAAATAAATAAAAAAAATAAAGTCCTGATTTCGGCCACAGCGGCCAATCTCAACAGAGACTAGCCTTCGGCGCGGTAGATATTATAGTGCACAAGTGTGCGCGGAGACACAGATGCACAATTCCTCTTCCTTCACTCTCATAGTCCAATGGGAGTGGGATTGCAATCCGATACGACCGGAGAGAGATCAGGCGCAGGACCAAAGAGGCATGGGGGTATCACACCGCCAACTTCCATACTCCGGGCTGTTACTAAGAATTTCCTAATGGAAAAACTCAATGACATGAACACTTTGCCCGACCAAATCAAAAACCCAGGTCCCCACGCTCAGCAGTCGCGCTTGCGACCACGAGACCAACGGGGCAGTTCAGAGGGGCGGGGACAGCAAATATTTAGCTGTCGGAAGAATAGCATTCGTATAATGGATTTAAATTTATAAAATTTTCGGGTTTTGGTTTGTGTACAACGTTTAGACCGCGCCGGATACTAAATGTTACAAAGACAAAAAATCAATGGGCAATATAGTCCTAGTGTCAAAATGTACAAAAGTCTTAGATAACATTGATGATTGATGTTCGATTCGGCACGGACGTGTTTGCTGCTATGCAGGTCAGTAGTCGCTAGTCACCCTCGAGTTGCCAAGACTATATGAAAGACTAGCTTCCGCCCGCGATGTATGTCGATAAAAACTATCCTATGTCCTTCCCCGGGATGCAACCTATCTCTCTGCCAAATTTTATCGAAATCCGTTCAGTGGTTTAGGCGTGAAAAGGTAACATACAGACAGACAGACAGACACGAGCGATAAAATAAATATACCTGGTACTTAGGATCATCCTTAGTCGGTCCATAAAGATCTTTCAAGGGAAAAACATTGTATTCCAGGTCTGGGTTGATGTCCATTAGAAAGTTCAATACTTCCTTTATTCTTACTTCCACCGGTTGTATTAGCTCATACAATATTTTGGCTGGAAAGACAATAAAAAGTAGTATGAAATATTTGAACTAGAGATTAAAAGTTGTTCTTATTCATGTGAACCTATATTTGGTTGAATGTCCCGCCTTGCGTTAAATAGCTCTTTTTCATTGCGAAATGGGCCTGCTCTTAACCTCGATCGCACCTAATGGAAAGCGATCGATGAGGTCTGCGACAGAATGAGCGTGCCCAGAAGATGCCTGTTCACTCATATATTGAAGGCTGACGGGTTATATACTTATATGTGAAAGGGACTTCAGACGCTCATACTCGTATGAAGCTAGGCTAAACTATTTAAATGTAGTTCTTACACTGAATCATCTCAGTAACTACTCGCAACGCCGCTTGTGACAGCAGTATCTTGTGTCTATTGTGTAAGAGTTCGAATGTCCCGCCTAGCGAATAGTAGCTCACACTCTTATTGAAGCTAGGCTAAACTAAAATATAGTTCTTATCATTGATGACAAGCTTGGTGGCTCGCAACGCCGCTTGTGACAGCAGGATCTCATGCCCATTGTGTAAGCGTTCCAATGTCCCGCCTAGCGAAAAGTAGCTGATACTCATATAGAAGCTAGGCTAAACTAAAATATAGTTCTTACACTGAATCAAATTAACATCAGTGACTCCCACCGTGACAAGCTTGGTGGCTCGCAACGCCGCTTGTGACAGCAGGATCTTGTGGCCATTGTGTAAATGGTCGAATGTCCCGCCGAGCGCAACATTCTCGTAAGTCTGTATTTTTTCCAATGGTGCATCGTAGGTTACCTCTTGACAATCTGTAAAGAAAAACCACATCATTATTAGAATCCGACCGAATTTTGTTTTCGTTTTCGGGAATTTTTGGCCGAAATATGCATTTTCAGCTTTTCTGGTTTTCGGCCGACAAAATATATTGCTGTAATCACCATGCTAAGAAAATTAACTGAATGATGATGTAAGTGTACGCTTTAGTTGTATTTTAAGGCCTTTTAATAATGTACAAACATTTTTGGTAATGCTATCTAGCAAGTCAACCTAGGACGTTATTGTATGCTTAACCGGTCTTGCTCAATAAATTAAGGCCACCAGCCAGGGCTTCAAAAATTAAAAACTAAGCGACTACACGCCCTGTGGGGTAAGGACCTCAGCTTAGGGCGTGGCTTAGGGCGTCGCTCAGTGAGGGCAGCAAGGAACAGGCTGGTTTGGGATTAACTGTGTCAGCATTAGATTGGGTTTACATTTATTTATAGTGTTATTTATAGTGCACTTGAGGATTGCATGGAGTTTAATCTTTTATCAACAGTATTGATACTAATATTCTTAGTTATTAAGTTTATTTATTATCGCAATTGTTACTATATTATTATGTATACTTAGGTTAAGGTATGTATCTATGGGTCTTTAATACCTGAAAATAAATGGTTTATTATTATTTATTATTATTAGCTTTGTGTATTGTCACTTAGTTATTAAAATGGATATAATATCTTTCGTACGATTAACAATATAGATAAGAGTACAAGCTATTTACAACTACTTTTCAACCAATGCAGTTTTCATTGAGCTGAGTAGGTATCAATTTTGACATCAATATTATATAATTGTCTGATTGCATCATGTTTTAAAATTTATTGCATGGTCCATTTTAATATTATTTTGCAGCATATTCAAATTAAAACAGCTCTTTCGTTATTTTGTTTTTTTTCCATATCATGTTGGCTAACTCAATGAAAAATCCTTCAAAAAGTGTAATGTAATGATATTATGTAATGATTTGCATTTATACATAATATAACTACATAATATCTTATCATATAGCGTAAAACATGAATGATGCTGTGATGAATTTTATTTTTTTTATGCTTTTTACCTTTACTAAATATTTTATTATATCTTATTTAAATATAATATGTTATAATATATAGTCCATATCTCAATGACATTTAACTAATTTTAAGCTAAACGGACATTTATGGGCTGGTCTGATGAAGTAATAGGAATTTATTCATATACTATCTACATCAATAATAAAAATGTGTACGGTTGAGTGACCCTCTCAAGAACGAAGTTCGTAATGTGGTTCTCGCATGCATGCACACACACACACATACAATCGTATAAAATAGAAAGAGAGAGGGAGAGAAATTCGCTTTTTCCTTACGATTTATACCAGTCAACTCCTACCGCAAACCGCGTTACAGCACTTTGTAGTAATAATACTTTTAATAAAAAATTATTATGCCATATTTACCAATACTTTGCATTTTGCATCCAATCATAGCAGTGGGTACGGAATTCTTCAGCACATCAATTTCCTTGGCTAACTCACTGTCATACAGTATCATATCTATGGGAGAGTTTGTAACTATTTCTTTTGCCCCACTGGGTTTTAACATCAATCTTACATCCAAGTGACCATATTGCGCAGAAGCCTGTGGAAAAAGTTTAACATCAAAACATTATTGATTTTGTTGTTACAATAAGTATACGGAATATTGTTTTATTTTTGTAATATTTAAGTATATATGCATACTTAAAATTTTCAAGTCATTCAATGAAAATATTTGAATTAAAAGAACTCTTACTTTTGTGTACACACTCTCAATCTGTTTGCTAAGCACTGGAAGCGTATTCTCAGAGTAATCTTTTACTTTCACGTACAACACTTTCCTCACAAACTTGGAAGCCCGTTGACATACTAAGTGAGCTTTAGCGGCACTCGAAATAAATACAAATCCATTGTTTGCCATTTCATCAGCTGTTGATATATAAATACACTATAAGAATGTTCAGAAAGTATATAAATTATAAAGTGATTGTTATTTAGTATGACTAATGCACAATCGCTATTATTGATGCTTATGTACATTAAATAAAATGTCTCTTCGAATAAAAAAGCTGTTAGAAAGTATTTTTTTATTTTGTATTTTAATGACCCACCTGTTGGACTCATCACAAAAATATATGACACAATAACTGAAAGCAAAATAACCACAAGAGGCGCGCCATAACCAATGCTAAACATTATTGTATGCCGACAAACTAAAGTCCAAAGGTTGACTACCTACCCTATTGATAATTACATACTGATTAGTGTAAATGAATTCCTACTTAGGATCATTGATAAAAGTACTATTAATAGCAATCACCTAGGTAAAATACTTCTACTTTTTTAAAGATTATTACCAATACTTTTGAGAATTTACAAAATAATAGGTACTATGATATTTAAATATGAGTAAATGGAATGTGATATTAATTGAAGATACTTATTATATTACCTAATCAAAAGAAAAAGGGTTTGGCTTAAAAATTAAAATAAAATGGTTTCTTTCGGATTTCGCTGTAGCACAAAATCAAAACAAAATGAAGGTTAGTCAATTTGACAATGTCAGGATGACATTGACAATTTGACAGTCATGACAGAGACAGAGCGATTCTTTATGGTTCTGCAATTGTTTCGGATACGACAGCAGGAACAACGGATGCTACCACGGAGTAATTTACTCCATGGATGCTACGGATAGAATTGTTTTTTTGTGGCACCCAACGTCGTGGTTTCTTCTGCGAAAAAAGCTAGCTGTTATTGGGCGCTTTTGTAGTTTACCGAATATATAAAGTTGCCACATAACAGTAATCTGGCTGGTAATCTGTAATATAACATTTATGGGTGTGGAATGGCATAATTTCAATTAATCACAGTTTTTTTATCGTATTAATGTACGTTTCCACAATTGAGGATTTGCGAGGAAAGTGAGTGACCGGTGCGGAAGTGTAGCACGTAGTGGAGCTATGAAACGACCTGACTTTCCGCCAAAGCTGTACAAGATTTGTGCGTGGATGTGAGTGCGCTGAGCGAGGAAGTGGTGTGATACAAGTCTAGGACAGGCAAGTGGGTTCAACCAAGGTCCAGTGCGGAATGCGTAGCGAGATGTGTGCAATACCCACAACCACAACAGACTGGCAACTGACGTTTTCGGTTTTAGTTAGCGATGAGCGCCACCTGAACGCCACGCAATGAAGTAAATGACATATATCTATCTATAAGTAGGTGCGTATACGTCGATATGTATAGGTACCTACGTAATTACGTATGAATTGGGTTTTTATTTATATTTCGCTGATACTACAGTGTTTTGACCAATGCATATTTTCATGAAACATTCGTAAGTTGATTAAAATATGATTCGCGACCGTAACAAATATGTAGTTACAGAATTATATTCATTAAAGTCATCAACGTACTATGTATTTCATGAAATCTTGACATTTTAGGATTATACTAACTTAACACTTTGTATTACTGATTCTAATTCTGTAAATACATATTTTTTACGGCCGCGAAACACAAAAACACCAAAAATTACAAGAAAGATGCGCACGAGCATGCAAACACACCAGTGGAAATTTTCTTGTGACGTTTAGGCTTAGTGTTGCTAACATTTTGTATCACTAAACTACCCTTATGATTCTATCATCGTAAAAATATCCTAAATAATACAACATAATAATCAAATATTCAAAAAAATAATTATACTCGGTTGTAAATGCATACATTTTTGTGCAACTGGGCTAATTAAAGAAAAATAGCAAAATTAACAATTAGGGTAAAGTACCAAGTACTTCAAGCAAAAAAAGTGGTAACATTGCAATAAAAAGTTCTATGTATAGCGGATAGATGGAACTTTTCATAATAAAAAAGATATGTTCTAAGTTACCAGGGCACTCAGAACAATGTTCTGAGCCAGGGCATGACCACAACCGGCCACAACCAAGTACTTCATTTTGCTAGCCTTGCACAGCGCAGCTGTGGTGGAAAGGCACTTAGCAGAGCGACATTTTGTAGTCGTTGTCAGTGCGATAGGAATAGGGATTTAATGGAAAAGGTATTTTATTTTTATTTGAATAAAACAAACTCATTTAAATGTACTAAGTATTATATTTTAAAAGTTACCCAAATCATATACATGCTTGCAATATTTTAGTTAAACGAATTTCGTAACAATATAATAAAATTACTTAACACACTTTCATAAATCTATACATTTGTACTTTTAGCTATTTAAAAACAACGGTAGGCACGCATCTTATACCCTAGTCTTAAATTAACTTAAACAAATGGTAAAAATTAAGTTTTCTTATAAAACCCGTCTTCTTTGGGGGATTGCTGTACACACTGCTACATATCAAGCTAAGTATACATTTCCAGTTTTAGCTGACCTCGCATTGTATAGGTTTTTCGTACAATCAGAAGTCAGCTTATACTGGTTATGTATAGCTTGATGTGTAGCCTTGTGTACATGTATAAAATACTTTTTGTTAAGGCGCAGATATACGACTTCTAATGATTTTAAATTCAACATCACGTCTAATCGACCGGACTGATTTCTTTGAAAAAAATAAATGTTATACTAGACCATTTGCTTCGTAATTTGATATGTGAATATTTGCAATTATATTTTTTTAACATAGTGTAATTAATTTGTAAAGTATTGTCTACCGCGGACATAAAAACGATAATTACGCAAACACTATCGGGTGTATTTTCATAAAACTTTCACCATATAAAAGACAATTTAATTCCCCAAATTTTAGTATACGGTTTTTATTTGTTTTTTGTTTGATAAATCAACGTGGGTTCTTTTTTCGAATAAACTTGGTGCGCGTTGAAGCGGGGGCTCTTGCGGGCGACGGGCGGCAGTGCATCGCTGACCACTGTCACGGGTAGACGCTAACGCTCGGAGCAATCAGAACATAATTTTAATCGCTTTTGATTTTCGTGCTGAAAATGGCTGCTAATTCCAAATTACTAAAAAAGAAACGCCTTATATTGGTAAAAAATAGATTATTGAGGTAAGTAACGTATTTTAATCGAAATAAAATTATCATTTATCTCTATCGAAAGATTAAATTAGTGTACCTAAATAAAAAAAAATAAAAAAAATATTCAATTGTAGTAAATATACTTTTATTTTACTAAATAATAATTGTTTTATTTCTGTTTCCGGAGAATACAAAATAACGAAGATTCTCAAGTCGTAAATGCAGATACGAGGTAATTATTGTAATGTAGTATAACCATACCGCATCCTTGTAGGGACAGTCCGGATCAGAGTTTCAAAAAATACTTGAATGCTATTATTGACATAGTTGTGGGGTAATTATTCTTGGTATGTAAATTTAGTACGACTTCGACTGCACTTTTGCGTCTGTTGTAGACTTACAGTACCTATGTCGTGCACAACTATCTTCCTACTTTCACCCATGCCTATACTTCCATGCCGATGCCTATATTAACCTATATTTTAATCCATTTATTTTGTAGCTCTGGCTGTATAGAACAGGAGAAAAAGGCAACTCCGCATATTGAAAATGAAAATGAGGACATTATTGCTGACAAGTAAATGCATATACCTAATTTATTATTCTTATTTTCACAGTAGCTCACATACAGGGGGATCTGGTACATTTGCGCGAAAGAAACTTACGCGGCTCCTTTTGCGCGACTAGACATATCCGCGAATGGACTTTTGCGAGACTAAACACGTGCGCGACTGGACGTATCCACGACTAGACTGTTGCACGACTGACGTTTTCATGGTTTTCGGGGGCGCTAATGACGAAAATGAGGTCAAAGTCAAAATCCAAGATGGCGGCTGCGAAATTTTACAAAATATTCGTCATGGGTGTCGTTTTCATGGTTTTCGGGGGCGCTAATGACGAAAATGAGGTCAAAGTCAAAATCCAAGATGGCGGCTGCGAAATTTTACAAAATATGCGTCATGGGTGTCGTTTTCATGGTTTTCGGGGGCGCTAATGACGAAAATGAGGTCAAAGTCAAAATCCAAGATGGCGGCTGCGAAATTTTACAAAATATGCGTCATGGGTGTCGTTTTCATGGTTTTCGGGGGCGCTAATGACGAAAATGAGGTCAAAGTCAAAATCCAAAATGGCGGCTGCGAAATTTTACAAAATATGCGTCATGGGTGTCGTTTTCATGGTTTTCGGGGGCGCTAATGACGAAAATGAGGTCAAAGTCAAAATCCAAGATGGCGGCTGCGAAATTTTACAAAAATGCGTCATGGGTGTCGTTTTCATGGTTTTCGGGGGCGCTAATGACGAAAATGAGGTCAAAGTCAAAATCCAAGATGGCGGCTGCGAAATTTTACAAAATATGCGTCATGGGTGTCGTTTTCATGGTTTTCGGGGGCGCTAATGACGAAAATGAGGTCAAAGTCAAAATCCAAGATGGCGGCTGCGAAATTTTACAAAATATGCGTCATGAGTGTCGTTTTCATGGTTTTCGGGGGCGCTAATGACGAAAATGAGGTCAAAGTCAAAATCCAAGATGGCGGCTGCGAAATTTTACAAAAATGCGTCATGGGTGTCGTTTTCATGGTTTTCGGGGGCGCTAATGACGAAAATGAGGTCAAAGTCAAAATCCAAGATGGCGGCTGCGAAATTTTACAAAATATGCGTCATGGGTGTCGATTTCATGGTTTTAGGGGCGCTAATG
Organism: Gortyna flavago; assembly: GCA_963669345.1. Taxonomy (NCBI): domain Eukaryota; kingdom Metazoa; phylum Arthropoda; class Insecta; order Lepidoptera; family Noctuidae; genus Gortyna; species Gortyna flavago. The sequence goes on from OY770139.1 coordinate 5,790,078, forward strand.
ACGAAAATGAAGTCAAAGTCAAAATCCAAGATGGAGTCACACAAATTCCTTTCACTGTTTTTGCAACGAATAAATAAAAAATCACTTCTAGGCTTTTTTGTTTTATTTATCACTAGCTTCTGCCCGCGACTTCGTCCGCGTGAAATTTCACCCTCCCCCCATTCACCCTCTTAGGAGTGGAATTTCGAAAAACCCTTTCTTAGTGGATACCTTCATATACTTCACACAGAACACACTCCAAATTTAATGTCTCTATGACCAGCGGTTTAGGCTGTGCATTGATATAATAAGTCAGACAGGATCACAGGACTTTGAATTTTATATTAGATTATAAAAGTAAACCTAATAAAGTACCTACCTAATAAAAAAAACTCAATAACAGAAAATAAAATACCTAAATAAACCTATTTCTGATGATAACTAATCTAAACTCAATAAATAAGCAAAATCCCTAAAAACTAATATCTATACGAATGACTAATCCTACCTAACAGTTTTATAAAATAACCTACGGTCACTACGTACACTATCAAATATACTAACCATACTTTAAAATTAAAATCTATACCTACGACTTATAAAAATAAACCTAAATGACTCTACCTTAAACTGTACTTAGTAAAAACTAAAAGGAATAAAAAGGTCGCACTGAAAAGCACGTTTTGGAATTGCAAGTAGCAGTTAAAACATACAATTTATAGAATGCTAATATGAACGAACGCTCGCCTATTATTCTTATCTTCGTCGTGTACTACGACAAACTTATTATTTGCGGTTGGTACAGTAATCGGGTCTAGGGATCGAACCGCAAAATTAAGTTTGTTTTTTATTGTATATTTTTTTCCGGGATAAAAAGTACCCAGTGGTGTGGTGCCCAGGATATTAAAGAATAATTATACCAAGTGTCATCGTAATCGAACCGGTCGTTTTTGCCTGATGCCTGAACAAACATAGAGACAAAAAAAAATTTAATCACATTTTTGGGTTATGTGTCGGTCTAATAACACCCCCTGCCATTTATTTTTTTGATAATTTCAATGTACAGAATTTTCACTTTACAGATTTATTATAAGTATATGTAAAGAAGGGGATGTGTGAGCTATCAGTAGTGTGTTCTGCTGAGGATGGGCGTAGGTGCAGTGTAGAAATAACACGGAGGTACAAAATATCTGTAGTGTAATCGGCGTTCCACAGCGAACAGGGGCTTACATGACGGTTACAACGTATTTTATAAGCGCGTACAATCAAAGTTGCTCACTTAAAAAAAAAAAAATACAACTCGATACAATTAAAAAATTAAACATAATAAATATGAGCAGTATTAAAATCAATAAGTAATTATTAATTGACTAGAAATCAATCCGAGGAAATAGAAAATACATGGCGGTGACATCACTGCTTCCGCTGATGCGTAGTCTCCTGGGAAGCTCCCTGCGTTTGTAACATATAGATTTGTAATTTGAACGAATATTTAAACACTACCAAAACAACTAATACCTATTTTATAAAATAACAACAAAAGAAATTCAAATAAACTATTTAAAGACTAAAAGTCGCGCTGATAAGCACGGTTTGTTAATATCAATTTTTGTCTGTCAATAAGGTCGAACGCTCTGAACGTTGATGCGTTCAGAGCGTTCGACCTTATTGTCCAGCCAAATATTGAATGAAGCTCGCGCTCGGACCTCCCGCCTTTTTATACCCTACCGCCACGACCCGCGTCGAGCGCGGCAACCGTTACACAAAAATAATCCTTATGGCATGATTCAGTATTCACGCGCGACGGCGCGATGGCTTATTAGCGTATTTCACGTATAAGTTTGGTGTTTCTATACCGATTACTATGATTCTTTTTTTATTGAATAGGTAATAATATTAACTTCTTTTAATTAGGGATGAGTGAGAGTATTATAAACGTAAAAGTAAACAAATATAATCAGAAAGCTCCGAACTGCTAAGCTATCGGGAGTTACACATGTTATTGTGAGTCAACCATAAAAGATAGACATATGCTGTTGTGGGATATTTTTTAGATAATTTTATGTAGAACATTTCCGTCGTAAATGATTTCTATGTAGCTTTAACCATTAAGGCTGCACACGCGACGGAAGCTTAAAAAATGGAGCAAATTCTCCCGTTTTCCCAACATTTCCTTTCACTGCTCTGCTCCTATTCATTGTAGCGTGATGAAAAGTATACTATAACCTCCCCCAGGAGTATGAAGAATAATTGTACCAAGTTTCGTAAAATCCGTCGAGTAGTTTGTTTCTATAAGGAACATAGAGACAGACAGACAGACAGACAGACAGACAGACAGACAGGCAAAAATTTTACTGATTGCATTTTTGGCATCAGTATCGATCACTAATTACCCCCTGATAGTTATTTTGAAAATATATATCATGTACAGAGTTGACCTCTCTACAGATTTATTATAAGTATAGATTATAATTATGTTTCAGTTCTGAAGTGATTGGATCATTTACAAAAGAGGTTTTAGGTTTTTGTCATCTTGTTATTATTTTAAGTAGGTATGTCTATATTTAATTAGTATTTCCTATTTATGTATGGACACCTTTATTAGGTAAGTACTTACGTAAATATATGTAGATACCCGGTCTATCTATTCATACACGAAACAACTTTACACAAACAACTTTTAGCACAGAACATGAAAACGTGAAAAAAAAAATCTGCCGTTCCCTGCATTTATGTTCGCATAACTCGTCAAAATGTAGGGAACAGCTGATTTTTTTTTCGAGGTTTTAAAGTTTGATCATTGAATTTATTATCAAAATATTACCTTATTTATTAACACTACATTGAAATAAAAATGGATGGTGATCAAATATCAGTCAGGATTATCCTCACCATCTGAAACGTATTGGTTACCCTACGAAATTACGTGCATGCAGTTGCGGGGTCGCGGGGCGTGACGCTCGCTCCTCCCATTCGCTCAAGGTCGCTGTCACTTAATGTCGCCTTAAACAAGCAAATGTCTTGAATAATTAAAATAAACAACGTTGATTATCTTACTCTGTAATTTTATAAAATGGGTTAATCTTTTATTTTTATAAAATAGATACTAAAGGTACTCTAGGTAGTTTACGAAGGTAAGGTAGCTTATTGGACATGTAGATAAGTATATTATAAAAACAAAAATATACTTAATATAAAGAAATAAATGCTCGTGGATTCATGATTTTCCTAAAATGAAAAATATACGTTGACCATTGACTTATTTTACCTAAACCTATACTACCTACTTAAATATTACACATCTAAATAAGCGTTGTACTACGTCGTGGTTCATAAATCAATGAAATTGACTAGCGATTTTGTAAATGTGGTGCATCCGTGTGTTTATGAGAATTCTTTGGTGCTAACATGTCATGTTCTCGAGTCTGCGAACAAAAAATAAACATTAGGTGGGAAAATCACACAAACACACAACATCACGCCTGTAATTCCCGAAAGGTTAGATAGTACCTACACACGACGACATAACAAGCTATACATTACCATTTTTAGATGACCTCGCATTGTACCTATAGGCTTTTCGCTTTTCCGTCCATACATAATCACTTACATTGGTAATGCCTTTCATTTTGACATCAAGTTATTTACAACGGTACAAGGATCTTTTGAGCGTGGCCAAAGTCGGAGCTAACGCCACCATCTTGTTTTTTCAATAAGTACAATTTCCTGTTTCTCCCCGGGGCATTCAGTCAGGCAGGCGCCAAAAGATCCTTGTAACACTTTACGTTGTTGAGCAGACGGATTTATTAAACGATGGATTAGGAATTTTGTTCTAAATTTTTCGGTTTGAGATTGAAAGTGTTTGTCTCACCTATTATAAGATTAGTGCATATCTTTGAGTCGCAGAGCGGAGTCGTCGGTAGATACGCGCGTGTCTTCCGTGGGTGCAGTGCTGGTCGTGTTCCACTTGGCGGTGCGCTGGTCGCGCTCCGTCGTCTTCATGCCGAACATACTGCGGAATCTGCACGATGAAACAAATAATTATATATATATTAGTGTTAGATATTTATATTATTTACGTACCATACCTCAGCACACACGCATCAGCTAATTAGCTGCTAGTGTGTCTAACCAAATAATAATAATACCTACCTAAGTAAATTTGAGAGCACAGTACAGATTTTCTTTTTCGCAACCCGTCCTTGCCTGTGGCAAACAATAAAATTGAGGTAACAAATGATTTACATTGCTACTTCAACTTTAGTATTCCACAGGTAATTAAATCGCATCGTGTAAATCAGGCTTTTGCCTGGAGACTGTGGAAGAATCTCCTTATGTTAATCATCTTTTGTTTTAGTCCGTTAGGGTTTGAGGAAAAATACCTATTAGGTATTTAAATGTTATTATTTTATTTTAAAAACCTAAACTATGATTAGGTACATTTTATCAAAACCGTGTAGTACAGAAAATAGTTATATTGCGTGATATTATGTCATTTGTTCTACTAAAAGCTAAAACACAATACTTACTCGTTCTCATTTTAGAACTAGAACGGCATAGGTTTCTGAGTCAGTACCTAACGGTTACCTGAATTTAACATGCTCAGGGGGCCTAAAAAGGCCACTTTGGCAGAATCATAAAATAATTCATATCACGCAATTCATCTGTTTGACAGTTTCACACCTAATATCCCTGAATGGTTAGGCAGAGGTGTACCTATAGCATTTTACGAATCTCCATACAAAACTGTCATACAGATGAAATTGCGTGATATAAATTTTATTGTTTTATGATTCTGACAAAGTGGCCTTTTTAGGCCCCCAGAATTCGTCTAGTTTTAGTTTCAGGCCAGCCGAGTATCGAGCTAATCGCTTTACAATTTCACCCTAATTGTATAAAACGTCCCTAATGACAATCGCTTTCATTTTGAGATTGTCGTTCGGAGTGAGCAATAGGATCCGGCCAGTATCTTTCTCTGATAAAAAAGTAATTTAAGTAAAACGACATTGAATTATGTTTACCACCTAGGCATATTTTCAAATTCTTCGAAGCACCAGTGCCTACCTCAAACCTATTCCAAAAAGCGATATCATCTTCGTCAAACATGCCAACATGGAAAGTGTCGTTTGTTGATAAAATTGCCTTTCACGGAACCTCGTACACATGCATATAGTCATAGTGTAGTGTGTACTCAGTACACAACACTGAATACACGTGCGGTATTAGTTCCTGTCAACATTTGCCGACATTGACTGAATACGGGTATTCATTGTACTATTCGTAACAGTATCGGCTCATGTGGCTTGCTTACGTGAGTTGGCCTATACAAGGCCAACAGGAATTCTAAGTAGATACCTTTATAAGTTACCGTCTACAGAGTCAAATTAAATTAGCTAGCGAAACTCTGCAGACGTGATGGCATGGGTATCAATATGTAAACATGGTAAAATTAAAACAAAAAGAATTTGTTTTTTTTTTTTGGGGGGAGACAATAACCGCTTGTAATCTTGTTAAGTACTTAAATTATAAGTTGAGAAAAAATATTTTATTTTGTTTTATCGTGTTTAGATATCGATAGACACCTCTGTAAAGTTTACACAAAAATCTTTTTTTTTAACTGATATTTTAAGTACCTAACTACATTATCTGCGGTCGACCCCACAAAATAAACATCATAAAATTAATTTATTTTTTATTTTATACCCATCACGTCTGCGGAGTTTCGCTAGCTTATTTAATTAGACCCTGTAGTTAGTCATTAGGTACTAACGTAGTTTTTAAGTTCATACTAACAATATTTAATGTAAATGTAAATTGTAATGGATCAATGGTTGTCTGAATAAATAAATTATATTATTATTATTGACACGATGAGTGTTATTTTGTGATGCAGGCAAAGTTTGCAGTGCAATATCAGCACAACCCGGATAATATCACATTGCCAAGATTCAAATTCAAAACTCTTATCAACATTGCCAAAATAATTTAAAATATTAGCACAATTTCGGTTATAAATTAATTTATATTAGAAATAAAAATTGTTGTTGCATTTGTTACTAAAAAAGTTTGTTTGTTTAACAAAAAAGGTTTTAGTTAAATATTTCTTGAGTTTATCTTACGCCTCGGCGCCTCCTACGGTAGCCCGCTACTGCCCGCTGGTAGCCGACCGAGTTTTGGTCGAACCATCAAGCAATGGGAAAAATGAATTGGCTTCAATGTTACTGTTTTGCCTATAAATAATAGTGGAGTAAATGTATGTCACTGGTACAAGAAAATAGTTATGGACTTCCTTTAAAGTCGCTAAGATAAAAACCTTTTGGAATTGAATAGCACTTGTAGGTTGTAGCGTACATTTGTGTATAATTTTTCCATAAGGTTCCATACCATTACTTACGACATTTTCCTGCACTGCATTTTTATTCCATTACTTACTCCGTGTCGTTGACGCTACGACCTACGTGCTCAGTTCCAAAATGTCCTGTCTTAATGGCAACTTAAAGCAACTAAAGTCCCTGCCATCCAATCACGTACCTCTTCTGTACCAAGTTGCGTACTTTCTTCTTCCATACAAAGATGAGGAAGACGAAGATCCCGAGGCCGATGTTGGAGATGTCGATGATGATCCAGTACCAGTTGGAGCCCCCGACTGCGAAGCTCAGCAGTTCCACCGTCCAGTTCACACCCATCACCATGAACAGCTTTAGGTAGAGGCCGTACCTGGAAGAAGGAATGGTTTTACGTTATTGAAAAACTGTGCTGTCCTATGATTTGTTTTTTTCAATTGGTTTTGTACTTTTATTTATAAAAAAATAAAAAGATAGGCTTCGTGGTGCTGTGTGTGTTTGTAGATATTATTTTACTGTGTCATATTTACCATTGAACAGATAATATTTACCACAAATAAACGCATTTTCTTTCTTTCTTATTTCTTATAGGTATATCTAGTACACGATCCAACTTTAACTAATATAATATACAGGGACCTTGAAAACTAATGGTGAAATATGGGTGTAGGTACTATAGGTATCTACCTAACCCTTCAGAGCCGAAACAGCTGTGATGTTATGAAGATAATATAATATAGGTAGGTACCTAATTTTTTTTTTTTTTTTTTAGGATGGGAAATCATCAAATGACCCCTCCCGCTCTGGGTGGAGCGGAAGGGAGTGTCAGACTCTTACTGACTAAAACCCATCCGTGTTCCTTCCTTAGCCCTTTATGTTCCGGGGCAGCGGTAACCCTTTCGGACAATCCCGCTGCCCCGGCAGGCTTCGGCCCTGACGGGCCCCTCCTTCGATGCTGACATCTCTTTGAGGCGCGCGTGGAACACATACGCGCCGTTCGGCACGGGCCTGGTCCTGATCGGACGGCGAGCTACCCATTACTCGCCGTCCGCAGGCCCGCGCCTACGGTGGCCGGGAGTCGTCACGCGGCTCCCGACGCCCGGAGCGTCTACCGCGGCGGCTGGGACGGGCGGCTCTCTCAGCTCTCTCCCTCGCCCATCCCGCCACCTCCTTCGCTAGCATGACTGCTTCGCAGAAGGAGGTGACTGCCTCCCACTCCCTCTCACCCCGGACCATGGCTTGGACCAGGGCCGGGCGCGAGAGGTCGCCGCCGCTGCCGATCGCCTCTACGAGGACACGGCGGTGCTCTGCCCAAGCCGGGCAGACCTCCACCGTATGCTCCACCGTGTCCTCAGGGCGATCCTCGCAGTGGTGACACCCGGGCGTTTCCTCCCGCCTGATGATGTGCAGGAACCTCCCGAAACATCCGTGTCCGGTGAGGACCTGCGTCAGGCGGTAGGTGAGGGCGCCGTGACGCCTCTCTAGCCACTCCTCAAAGAGGGGCCTTACCGCCGCTATCGCGGCGTGCCCTGCGCTGGGTTGCGACAGTCGCGCTTTCCATGCCGCCATGAGATCGCGCCGGAGGTCCGTCCGCTCCGCAGCAATTTGCCGCGGAAGCGGGTTTTCCCCCCGGCGTAGTGCCTCCGCACCAGGTAGGCGCAGGCAGGCGGTAGGTGGTAGCGCGCAGGTAGGTACCGCGTAGGTAGGTACCTAATTGGATACCTTCAGGTACACACTATTAAATAATATGACAAGCGAACGGAGAGGATTATAAACGTCTGATAATAAGGAAAGGAACTGGAAAGTTCGTGCAAAGAGATCCAACAGTGAGGAAACTCACCAAGTGTTTACTAACAAACCAACTTAATTAAGTAAATATATGGAATACGTTGGAAGGCCTCAAGGTGCATGGCCCGATGACCTTGCGAAGGCCGCAGGAATCCGCTGGATGCGAGAAGCGCAGAACCAGTCGAAGTGGCAGTGCTTGGGGGAGGCCTATGTCGAGAAGTTGTAGTTTTTCGGCTGAAATGATGATGATGAAGTATTTGCCCAGCTTTGCCACGAAATAAATGACCCTGTTAAACGAAAACTATTCGAAAAGGCAGATTTTCGTTTAAACGTTACAAAGATCGAAAAACGTGCAAGAATAGTGAAATCACGTCAAATTCGGTACTTTTAGGTATTATTATTAACGTGTGTGCTGTATGAGTTAACAATCAGTTTCCATTAAAAAATACTGACTGTTTTTGAGACGATAACCAGCTGCAATTTCATCCAAATAAACAATGATTCGTTCTTAAAATAAGGAGTGTTTTCACTGACCTCTATTACCTATCTTGTTTAATAGAGGTCAGTGAGTGTTTTACACAACATGTAAGTATATGGTATTTTAGTATCTGGCCGAGAGGCACATAGGTTTCTTAGCACTGACCTCTTTGTATAATAAAGTAAGTATAATACAGGTCAGTGGTTTTTAGAAACAGTTCGGTTTATGTACTTGGATCCTATCTATGACTCATACCTCTTGATTTTATATCACTGTCAAAATCACAGAGGTCTTTATATTCCTTTTAATAGGGTTGCTGTCGAATTGCTGCTATCTGACAAGTCTGTCAAAATCACAATGGTCTTTATTTTCATTAAAATAAGGTTGCTGTTCGGTTGCTGCTGTCAGATGTAAATTAACCGTAAAATACAACTGTATGTGGTATGTGCTGTAGGTAACCTACTGCCACACGGGTCGATGTCGGTCCGTTGGTGGGTGTCATTTGAGATCACCGTCCGTCGTCTGTCGTCGTTACGGGTAGTCAGAAGTCCCAAATTCTGACAACTTGTCTCCAGTCTCCAGTCTTACCTACTATCAAGGGGTATCGTGTTACCCAGTAGGTAGCACGAGGCCCGGTAGGTAGGTTGTGGTTGTGGAGGTCAGATAGGCAGTCACTTCATGTAAAATAATGGTGTTCAGCTGCATCCGGAGAAGCCGAAAACAACACTAAAACATTTGGAAAAACGATTAGCAGATTGATTGAACCACTTCCGAATAAATCATTTCCAAAAACCTAAATGAACGAAAATAAACAAAATGGCTATAAAAACGTCTCTCGTCGGTAAATCAGAATTTATGACTGTTCCAAACAGCTGCCTGTGTTACCTACTTACAACTTTTAGTTTTTCATTATTTTCCAAGTTTCAATTGCTTTTTTTCAATCGACTGCTAACTCCACGAAGTAGTATCTAACTCAGACCCCGCAAATATACCTAATAGATATACATCGTTAGAGCGTACTTGAATTTAATGCATAATCAGCCTAGGCTGGGACACAGGCCTCCTCTTTATGAGAAGAAGTGGGCCGTAATCCACCACTCGGGCCCAGTGCGGGTTGGTAGATGTCACATATCTTCGAATTTTTGGTTCTAAGACATGCCGATTTCCTCACGATACTTTCCTTCACCGTTTTGAGAGCAGTGGTGATGAAATAAATTACACAAAGTAAAGCGCCTGCCTGGGTTCGAACCTACGATCACAACTCGAAAGTCGGGGCCGTTACCACTGCGCCACCAAATGCCACCAATAATATGCTACTCGATAGACCGTACTTGAATTTAGTACTGCACGTTAACTATCCGTTATGCGTTTTTTTCTATACGACATTGACACCCACCCTTTTCTTGGATACCTAAGTAGGTAATGTAACAGACCTAATGAACGTAATCAATCATTTGTATAGTTTGCTAACGGATATACTTAATTACGGGTGGTAAAAACAATAGCACGAAAGCACAAGAGTTAACTTTTCGTCATTACGTATGAAATGCTTAGCACATTTTTGCTAAGTAGCTTCTGGCCGCGACTTCGTCCGAGTGAATTGATAAATATATCCTGTGACACTCAGCAATACTGTAGCTTCCAACTAGTGAAAGATTTTTCATCGAATCAGAAGTTTCGAAGATTTTCCCATAAAAACTCCACCAGTGATATTAGTACCAGAGAAGTTTCGCAATAGTGATTAATTAACAATGATTTAGTTAATTATTTAATTAGTTTATTACGCAAATCAATTTTTTTATTTTCCGTGTCTAAAATTCTACGTTCAGCTGCAGTTACAGTAGGTAGGTAGGTACATCAATAGATATAAGTCCAATATACAGGATGAAATTTAATAGGTGCGACAAATTAAAATATTTAATTAAACGTGTTATAAAGTTTTAGAGGGATGCACATACGTGCGCACTTTGGCAACGTTGTGCCTTTTTATTCGTAGGGACGGTCAAATATGGGTAAGTAAATACCGCTAGTTCAACGCGTTGCCAACTTTGCTTCATGTTGTGAACTTTGTGATGGATGGATTGCACGCGCTAAAATTTATACTTTAATTTTATATTTGTTTAAATAATAATAAAAAATGCTGAAACTACGACAATTCGTGTCTACTTGAATGAAAAGTTTGCACTATCTATGACGATAATTACACGTTTTTTTTCAAGAATTTACATTTGGGATATAATAATTTATAATGATTATGTAACATTTACTGCACCTAGGACCTATTTCGATTTGGCGCGAGTTTTAAAATCCTGTATAAGACGACAAACGTAGAGGTTCAATCTAAAGCTTAGGGTATACTTCGGATAAAACTTTTATATGATAAAAGTTAGAAAGCAATCCCATTTTAAATATTGTCGAGTACGCCCAGCGCCGTTCACGAATATACAACAGTTTTATTTCCTCTTTATTTTATGGCTATTGCTGCCTCTCTGCCTGTATATATATGTAAATACAGGATACAGGAGATAATATTTAGGCTCGTTGTATATGGTACGTTTTCTTTATGCCCGGAATACACATGCTAGTATGTGTGTATATACACAACGAGCCTAAATATAATTAAACTTACGTTGAAAATTAAAAGAACCGCTTTCATTTTCTAAACAGAGCCAGTTAATACCAACAACAAACAAAGTAAGTATTACCCCATTTGCAATCAATTTAGAAGTTAGTTTATAAGTATTTATTTAATAATAAGTATTTCTTTTTCTCACCACAATAAACATTACAGGCATTGTTACATACTATAATATTATTAGGTATAGTTTACTGTGGGAGACTGGTGCCTAAGCTAGGCTTGCCCTCTAGCAGTTCGGTACATTGCATGATACTAAAATATAAGTGATTTAACAATTTTGAATTAGGAGGTTGTATAGTAGCTTTTAGAGTCTACAGACTCTAAAAGCTAGCTCAAAAAATGAAAAAAATATATATATATTTATATGATGAAAAAAAAAAACAAAGTTCTAAACAAGTTTATAGTCATTTAATTTAGTACCTAACTATCTAGTGTTAATACACACATCAAAAGTGTCTAGGGATCAACATATATTTTTGCAATAACTTTTCTCCTGATTGATATTAATTAAAATTTTCTTTAAGGATTCATCAAATAAAGTGTTTTCGTTTGTCACAGTAACGATAAACCAAGTCACCTTTGCATTAATAAAGAAATTTGCCATATTCCTAATAAAGGGATTTTTGACATTTGAACCACTAACACAAAAGTTCGAAAAAAAGACTGAAATAACAGTTTTCTTTAAAATTTTATTGGGTAACTTAAACAATTAATAATCCGTGTTTCTACCGCGAACACTAACAACACAAGAACATCGGTTTGGCATACTCAAAATGAGTTCATCCAAATCACGCTGTGGAATGGCCGCCCATGTTCGTTGCAACAACAAAAAAAGGTCTTCTTGCGACTGGATACCCTCCATATTCGGCAGAGCTCTTCTCTGTAGCATACCCCATGCATGCTCAATCGGGTTCAAGTCTGGCGACTGAGCAGGCCAGGGCAGGACATTGATGTTAGCTGCGGCGAGAGTCTGTCTTACAACTCTTGTGGTGTGCGGTCGTGCATTATCATGCATTAACTGAAATAAGGGACCGATTTGCACTTGTAGAGGAACGCTGACGTCTGATACAATCGTCTCAGCATAAATTTGAGCGTTGAGGTTGCCTCTGATCCAAATCAACTCAGTTCTTCCGCCGATCCAAATACCCGCCCATACCATGATGGTTCCACCACTATAAGGATGGACTTCCTGGCAGGATTTTAATCGCTGTTGGCGTCCAGGGGTTCTCCAGTGTCGTATACGTCTTGTATCCGGTCTCATACCAAAACGAGACTCATCAGAAAAGCACACGAAACGCCATTGTTCTTCTGCCCAATTTCTGTGTTCAAGAGCCCATTGATATCGAATCCTACGATTGTGCATTGCTATAGGTGGTACCCGTAGCGGTCTTCGGGAATGAAGGTTCACTTCATGCAAGCGGTTTCTGACTGTTTGGTCGCTAATTAAGTTCCCTGAAGAGTGATGAAGCCTCACGGCTAACATCATGGCGGTTATTGTTGGAGCTCTTCGAGTTAAGATTTGAATGTATCGGTCTTGTCTCCGTGTGGTGCAGCGATACCGTCCTCCATGGCGCTCAGCCACGGTACCAGTGCTTCGGTAACGTGTCCAAAGTCGACTGATAACACTCTGACTTGTATTCAGAGCTAAAGCCACAGTACGTTGCCGGGAACCAGCTTCTATCATTCCCACGGCTCTGAGCATTTCTTCCCTGCTTAAATGACGTCGCCGCTCCATAATAACGTTGGTTTTAATCAGTAGTAGGGAAACAGTAGCACTAATAATGTCTTCAATGCGTTGTATGTTTTTATAGGGAAAATATTGACAGCTGATTTTCATCTTTTACTCGAATTTGATTCACAGTTCCTGATTCAAATTATGAAATGCACCAAAAAGGATCCATATAAATTTATAAAATCATAAATTTATTACAAAGCCACATCTCAATCTCAAGAAATCCGCATAAAAATGCTTGATCCCTAGACACTTTTGATGTGTGTAGTTTAAAAGTACCTATTTAGAAGTTAAAATGACATTTGTAACATATTCTGATTAAACTGTGCTCGCCACAGTCTCCAAGCAATCAAACTTGCGTTGGGTCCGCTTTTGTTCCATGTAGAGATGACCTGCATTCTCTAAACTAATTTCTCGTGAAGGTTAAAAGTGGAACAGGGTTCCCGTGTTATCCAGGCTTTCATTATTAGGGTAAGGTTGCGACCATTGGACCAGCGCCTTGATTGGACCGCTTTGATTTCTCGGAAACGAATTGTAATAATAATTGTCCGTTATGACAAAACGCTGCGTATTCGACCCCGCACCCACCCCCTCAACCGCCAGTGTCGCCGTGAGCTTCCTTCGGGAAGAATGCACGTCGGTGTGTTTTAAGAGCTTCCTATATAAAATTTTCGCGACATACTTTACCGTGTAAGTACAGATTTATTCAGTTTTTCAATATGATTATTTCTAGTAGCCTAACATATCTATTTATTCAGCTAATTTACCAACCAAATGGTACATAAGATTAATATATTTTTTTTTATTTTTATTTTTTTGTGATAGCAGCAAATTGCCATCAATGGACCAGTGCAAGGCTCACTCTATTAAAAAGTACTCTGTGGCAAGGCTCCTTGATTGGACCGGTCCAATGAAGGCAACTTTTCGGTTTTAATTTTTTTTTGTTTTAGAATTGCAAAACGAGGCCAGTATTATAACTGGAATGAAGGAAGTATGAGTAAAAAAGAGGTCGGATTAAACGAAGCAAGCAGGATATATGGTGTACCAAAAGCGACATTAAAACGAAGATTGAATGACAAAAATTTTAAAGCTAAAAACTATAATAGCCAATTCCTTAGTTAAGATTTTTAAAATGTTGCATTTCAACGATAAATTAAGACGTTGTGATTCTTCGTGATTCTTATTAATATTAAAGACTGTGTTTAATTTTGTATTACATTTTATTTTATTTCAATTTCCTTGGGCACCTTGAATGGACCAACAGAAAAAATATCCTAAGTCCAATCATAGCAACTAGGAGGTCCAATCAAAGAGACTGAGGTCCAAATAAGGGAACCATCACAAAATCAGTTTTTTCTGTTTTGTTCCTTTATGCTTCAAACAAAAAATCCGAAAACACACCTACGAGGACAGATGTATAAGACCTATAAAATTTAATAATCACTATTCCCTTAAATGTCATACTTCAGGTGCTATAACTTTGAGCAAGTTAAGTGGTCCAATAATCGCAACCTTACCCTATTTATTATAAGCCCCACTGCTGTTGTCCCACTGCACGGCAAAGGCCTCCCTTCCCTCTTTCCACTTTTCCCGGTCTACTGCGATTGTGTGTCAATCCTATGAAGGACTCCAGCTCATCCCGCCATCTCTTTCTTTTTTCCTTCTTTTATCCAAGCATTTGAACTTAATTAATACATATATTCTTGAATTTCTAAGTTTATCTTGGATGTCACTGACATATCTAGGTGAAGGAAAACGTCGTTAGGTAAGTCTGAAATCGCCAATCCGGCTTGGCGTAGTGATTTTAATGCTCGTGCCTTCTCTGTATAAGACTATATTGGGTTAGTATTATGATTTATTATTATTCCAGCCTATTACTTTTGTCATATTCATGAAATAGCCACGACTAATAGCTTCCCCTACGAAATACCTGCTCATTTAGCAATATTATACACAAAAAATAAATTTAATTAAATAGGTAGTTATCGACTGAAGTTTTATCTTTATAATTAACACTCTTACATCATCATCATCATCTGCCTAGCCTTTTCCCAACTATGTTGGGGTCGGCTTCCAGTCTAACCGGATGCAGCTGAATACCAGTATTTTACATGGAGCGACTGCCTATCTGACCTCCACAACCCAGTTACTGGGTAATACGATACCCCTTGGTAAGACTGGTTGTCAGGCTTTCGGGCTTCTGACTACCCGTAACGACTGTCAAAGATCTACAAATGACAGCCGGGACCAACGGCTTAACGTGCTTTCCGCTTTAATTAACACTCTTACATAATGCCCAATAATGTATACTAAATGTGATCCGAAAATGCAAGCCAGTTTACCTATTCAAGTAAATAGGTACTTACCTAGTCCGAACGGAGCTGCGAGCAGCACCAACTTAGCAATAAAGTACAACATTAATTAATTAGGTACCTCTGTTTGTCTTTCTTAAGCTTGTCACTGCGCGAGGACTCGGCGCCTTTCAAGATGGCCGTCTCCTGTCGGATGGAGCGGATGCGGTGCGCGGTCACGGAGAAGAAGATCACGTTGCAGACCACCAGCACCAGGACCGGGGTGAAGAAGTAGACCAGGTCGGCCAGCCAGTCTGAGAAAGTGGTTAAAGGTTTTAGTCCGTAGTGATGTGGAAATAAAGAAAAGCGTGGTGTTTCTTTTTTTAGGGTTCCGTACCCAAACCGTGCCAACGGAACTAAGCCTCCGCTGTCCATCCGTCCGTCTGACTGTCTATGGGTTGTATCTCATGAATCATAATAGGTATACAGTTGAAATCTTCATTCACAGTGTGTACTATTACCACTATAACAAAATATAAAATAAAGTTATTAAAAAATGAAAGGGGTTTCCAACAAGAAACTTGTTTTTTTTTGGGCGATTTTTGCCTTGTGGTACGGAACCACAGGAACCCTTCGTGAGCGAATCCGACTCGCACTTGGGCATTTTTTTTAAGTTGTTGATAATGCAGGAATCAAGTCGTAAGAAATACAGTTTACAAATCAACTGATAGGTAAAGAAAGCAACACAGAAATTGCATCGCGTTGCCTTCATCTTTGTCAAGCTTTCTACGAGCACCTCCGAGCACTTACGAGTTTGGATTATAAAAAAAAACATTTCCTGTTCGGTAAATTGATTGATGATCAGACGAAATCCATCAGATTTTCCGGTAAAGACAACTTTAATCAAAATAGAACGACTGTCGTTTTCTCAAATTCCGTTTATCTTCCAAACTATTGAAATATAGCCTTCGGGATTAAAGGAACTCCAAGATAATGCCTGCTGTTAGCTTTGGATTAAATGATTTATTGCAGCACTTTTGTAAGTGTAGGCTTATCCCGATGAGATCCCATAATTCGATCCCACTTTGTGGGATCCGTTGGAAATGTGGATAAAATTAATAGTTATTTTGTTCCGATCTAATCCCATTTCGTTATACTTAATGGGTATCGGGCTAACTTTTTTATATGTATTTTGTATCAACCTGTAGTAAATAACAACACCATGTATATAAGTATTCTAGAGACGTATTCAGTGGCAGCCCTACGCCTCTGTGCAACCTCAGTACAGCAGAATCCACACTCATACATAAAGCATAACTTTTGTGTAAGGGTTGAACGCAGCCTAAGGCACCTGTGCCACCGCCCGGCGATTTACGAAAAACGAGTAGACTAGCTCTACTCGCTTCTACTAAAAACGAAGTCAACTAGAACGATCGAAACTCAACTAAAAACGAGTTGGCGAGAAACGAGCAGCGAATGTGCGACGCGACGGCGACAAGGGATTACTCGCTAGTATGCGTATGTGCCAAGCGTGACTCTCTCCAGTGAGTGTTCAGCTTGCCGAGCGAGCGTCAATTCTCTCTTTGATAGCTCTTGTCGCTGCGACAAACGAGTACTCGCCGGCGGGCGGTGTAAACAATCAGCGACTAACTATTAGGTAATATAATGTATCTCTTTTATTTACAAGGGGCCTACAATCGCGAAAAAATCTTAAGCGAGAAAATCGTTGATAGCTAGTCGCTTCCTCGTCGGCGGTAGGACAGGTGCCTAAAGCATAAGTTTTGTGTTAGGGCTGAACTCAGCCTTATTGTGCACTCGTTTAATATGAATGAGACCGCTTTACGTTGTTGTAATTCCATTTTACTAACGTGTCTTTATGTTGAAACCGTCATATTTTTTTATGGGAAACATAAATAATATTTGTAGGAACGTATATTATTTGCAATGCGCACTAAAACAATGAGGTTTATTTTGCCCGGTACGTTGCTAGAATTGTTTTAGTTTTGCTGTCACTATTTCTACTATGTTACTTTGTTTTAGAGTTTGTTTAAGAGTAGGTACCTACACTTTGCTTAAGGTACCCACATTTTGCTTAAGAAAATAAGGAGAACCTTGGAAAGAAGTTAATTATGATGACAGAAGCTTCTACTTTCTCACTTGGTGATACCAAGACTTAATTTAAGTCAAGCGAGGGTGGTTTTTTTTTGTATATTGGCTCAGGTTTTTTTTAGATTCATGTGATTAGTTATTATTGAATTGTGCTTTTGTATGTTGTGCTAAGTCTTTTGTGTGTATCTATCTTTCTATCTATATTCCCATAAACTAGTACCTGCCGGTAGTAGTATCGTAGCTCTGTAAATCGCAGAACTGCAAGGCCACCACTTCTTTTGTTACTTAATCTTCAGCTGTTTTAAATATATGTTATGTGTCGGAAATAAGTCATTCGTTTGACTGATCGGAACACCAGCGCCATCTGGTGGCGTGGACAGAGTCTAGGCTGCGTCCGTGGGGTGTCGAGGAGAGCGAGCAGTGAAGTGGAGCGGCCAACAATCATGTGCTGCAGAAACTGTCTCGCGTTCCGTATCGTTGAGTTGTGTTTGTGTACTTACAGAGTGTGATTCGAGTGTGATTAAACTGTTCGTAAAATTATAATCTGATTTGAACTGTAAACGGTTTTTCTATTGCGCAATAACCAACACTACCCATAGTACGCCCGCAGTAATTAAAATATGGCTGATAATAACGAGACACGTACCTTCTCCGTCATAATGTATTAGCAAATAAACTCCACTTACCCACAAACCAGCATCTTTTAGTCCCGAAACCAGGCTTGATGATATGATTCGGCAAGTCACCGAATTGCATGGCAGCCGTGATTCCCGTCAGGATGAGAGGCACGCCCCACGCATACAGCCCGTACAGAAGAAACCGCCGCTTGTCTCTCCGCTTGTTGGTACTGCCGCCGCGGTAGCCACTGTTATTTTTAACAAAGTTTTTATAAGATCTGCAATTGAAAGGAGACTGAGGTTTATACCCCAGCAAATTACCGTCGTCACATGACATGATGGACACAGATCTATCGCAATAGTGATGGGAAAAGGACAAGAAAAAATATCGATTAATTTGTAAGAGGGTACCTCAATATTGCTTGAAATATATCAATATACAAAATTTTGACAAAATTTTATTGGATGAGAAAGCCAATTTGGAACTATATTTAGACCCCACTGCGCAACATAATTCTTTCAAAATAAAAGAGGTAGGTACAGTGCCCTTCAAAAGTAAGTAGCCATTTTTCCACGTTACATTATGATTTAAAATTCTAGTTTCAAATGTTTGAACACACTTTAAAGTTTCTATTGACGTATGAGTTTATCATTAAAAAAAAATATATAATAAGGGAATACCGTAGGATTACCTACCTGTTTTATTTTAATTCTTAATCTGTCATCATAGCTGAAGTAAACTAACTATTGGAGGAGACTGTATGTAATATTTCTACAAGTCAAGCAAGGTAAGTAGTTCTAATTTCTAATGATAAACAAGTGTGCCAGCTTGAATACATTTTCGACCCCATTTACCTCAACGTATTAAAGCCACTTTCTTCATGACGTGTCCCGGATATAAGTGATGGTTCTGACTTGAATTTAAATGGCTCCGGGGACCTATTGAGACCTTTGAACTACATTAACCGTACTATAAACAAAAAACACAAATTCGGTTTCAGTGTTTTAGATTATCATAGAGAAAGGACCTTTTTTAAAATACCTTTAAAGTTAGCTTACTGATGTACCGTATATAAAAGTTACAAAATTGAAGAAGTATAAATCGCTACAAAACATTTTTACTTATATTCTACAACAAAGTAAGTTCGATTAATCAAAGTAATGTCATCATAGCATTTTTACTGTTTGCTACGCCGCTCGTAGCACACTTGCTACGACATGTAGCTCTTAAGTTGAAGGTAGCTATAACTTTCTCGTAGCGCGTAGCTGTGTCGTAGCATCTTGAGTTATCAACAAAAAATTTACCTTGCGGTAAAATTGAAGCTTGATATTTATGTATATTTTCTGTAATGCATATTATGTGCAGTCTTTAATAAAAGAATATTGTTTCCTTTCATTTTCCTTATTGTTTTCAGTGCATTGACGTGTTTCTTGATGATTCAGGTAAATATATACAGGAAAAGTATAATTGTTTGTTATTTACAGTCATTTATGTACAAGTATTAGCACCTTACCTTAGCGACTGTTGAGCTAAAGTCCCAACTCTTCAATAGGAAGCATTAGAAACATAATTAAAACATGAATACTTATGTAATAATTTTATATACACGTATATGTATGTAATGTGTACCAAGTATAATATATTATAGGCAGCGAATTTTTTTATAGGATTTATTATGTTGCTACATCAAATATTATCGCTCCACATTTTACTTTATCGTGCCTGCCATTCTGTCATGTGAATTGCACTTAAAGTTTATGGCTATAAAACGGCCTTCAAAGATAAAAGTGATAATTCATAATGTTGCATTAATGTAATGAAGCACTTTGGACATAATCGTATCTATAGACACACTCAAAATTGTTGTATCCAGAAAGCTTGACCTCGAGGTCGGTAATATTCATGCATTAATAATAAAGTTCAAAGTTGGCAAGTATTGCAAAGCTGTAAATATTTGTGTACCTATTGATAGCAACAAAAGAATAAATAATTTAATAGATTATAGACACTGTCTGCTCTGTGAAACCAGATTATGATAATCGATAATTCCCAACGGTCATTCAAAATGGCGGACTATACTGGACACTAAAGATGACATACTGCTGTAATAATAAACTCAAAAATATCCAATAACCATTACCGTAAATAACCTTACAAGTATCTACTGCGGATGAATTGCTTCAAAGTAACTACGTCAACACTTTAAAAGTTAACAAACATTTAAAATTACTACAGAGCGGTAAAAATAACCGTGACTAGTTTTCTATGGCTAACTACTACTTACCTACTGCATATTTATATGTCGACGCATATAAGAAACTACGTCGCTAATACGTGTGCTTTAACAATGAAAACTAATGTGATAGAATGTCGAATCGTGAACAAACTATAACTAAATTAAATAACTGCATAGTTAATTACAAAAAAAAAAACATCGTACACATTCATTAGATATGCGAATGTTTGCCAGCAAATTAAAATGAAACTGAATAAAAATCTAACTACATGATGCTGTCACAAAAATCTGAAACCACTTTTCAGGGATGGACCCAACTTTCATTTGTACTAATGGACCCCACGATTACGTCAACTGCAAGCTCGGAATCCCGCTGCTGGAAAATTGGAGTAAAACAAAGACTAAATAAAATGGAGTTCAAAATCGATCTCCCCGCTTTCTGGTCGGCTACCCAGTTACAAATAACTATTCTAGATTTTACTAGACTAGGTATTTGGCCATGACTTCGCGGAAATTCAACGTCTGACTACAAATTTAAAATAATGTGCAACAAAGTCTGACAAGACGGAATTATACAAAGCTGCCTTGAGCTCGCTTCAAAGTGAGAGTACTTTTAACAACACATTTTTTACATCCGACAGCTGAATGAAAACCTGGATCGAATGTTTTAATTATTTACTTTTGCAATGAAAAGCAGAATGGAAAAGTAGCAATCTTGTTTCATTCACGTTCTTGAACTATCTCTTACATTGGTTTATAAAGAAAACATACCTTTTTTAATAAAATATCTACATTCTACTTCAAATAACAGTGTAATAAGAATGCAACAACTTACTAGCGTAATAAACGATGCATTCTAAAAGATTTCTAGATACAAAATGTTTACTCACTCTGCGCTCTTTACACTTCCTTTATAACTAAGTTGACTGACCTCTACTTTATAATTGAATGATAGTATTCGTATGAAACCACCTCGTCTGAAATATCAAAACGGACTACTGAAGCAAGCAAACATACAGTATAATATGCACTTCAATATTATTTACAAAATAGTATTACGTTATAGCACTGTGTGAACTAAGCCCGCACTTTTCTGTGACTCTTTATGCACGGCGTTATAAGTCACACGTACCGTAATGTACTTTTTCGATGGAGAAAGATTGGACGAACGTTTGGACGAACATGTACGAAGATTTCGTGGTTGTCATTGCAGCCATGATGTGCGAGTCTATCTATCAAGGAGCGTTTACGACGTACGGCATTTCATACAAACTTTCAAGCCCTTGTTTTTTCGAAATGAATGGACCGATTTTAAAGAAACTTCGTACGCATATATAAAGTTCTAAAAAGTTATTTAAGAACATTTTCGAAAATAGTGTTAGAGCCAAACTTTTTAGACCTTTGTCTCCTGCTTATGCGTATGAAGTTTCATTAAAACCGGTTCATTTATTTCGAAAAACAAGGGCTTGAAAGTTTGTATGAAATGCCATATGTCGTAAACGCCCTTAAAAGATGATTAACGTCAGTCACAATAAACAGGGATTAGCTTTAACAAATTATCAACGTTACTCGATAATGCATTGTAATCAAATATGGCAGTTTAACAGCTGCCATATCAAGTGGTACTCGTAACTCGTTGAATGCAAAAGGCTGTTGTTGATATTTCGGTCATTTGTTTCTCAACTGCTGACCGACTATATACTGTCAGTATTGTCGACTAAATCTCTATCAAATAATGTTAAAATGCGTGTTACTGATATGTCGTGTTCGCTTAATAACAACATTGAACTGGCGAGTGTTAACACCGAACGTTAATGACCACAAAATTAATAGGTACGCGGTCCACTTCATGCGATACGCTCTATGTAGCTCACATTAACATAATTATGGGAATTTTAGGCGACGAATCTTCAGTAGGTACAGTGCCCTCCAAAAGTTAGTTGTCATTTTTCTACTTCTGCTGTGATAGCCACATTATGATTTAAAATTCTAGTTACAAAATGTTTGAACATTTTTATTGACTAATTCATCTATGACTTATCATAAAAAATAAAAATAATCCCTTAAAGGCAAAATAATCCCTTAAAGGCACAGACGCCAGCACATCAAGCTACCCGAAACTGTCAAATTTTCCTAATCAACTTTGAACCTTATGATTTAACAATAAAGTTGAAAAACTATTAAAGAAATTTGACTGATTGTAGTATAGCTTGATGTGCTGGCGTCTGTACCTGATTTACCTCGTAATTTTAATTTTTATATTAAATCATAATGTGGCATCACAGCTGTAGTGGAAAAATGTCAAATAACTTTTGGAGGGCACTGTATGAGGTACATATTCACATTTCGTTTGTATGTCTACTTTACATGGTCTCTTTTTCTTGAGACGCGGAACATAAGAACAAGAACCTGTGACGTCGTCGCCGCAGTTTCTAATCATACGTAAAAGATTTTTAGGCTTCACAAATCTAAGATGGAACCAATTTAGCTAGATTGAAGTAGGACAAAACATGTAATGCTTCGTTGACAAATTAAGATTGCAAGAATGGTTAAATAAATAAGGGGAAAATGGCACTTTTGTGTTTGATTCCGGCCAGCATTTGTGATTCGATAATTTCGTCTATCATTTGTTTACATGAGCTTCAAATACAGCATAGCATGAAGTAGACCTACCGTACCTCTTTAGTCTGTGGTTCAACATAAACGAGCATTATCTAGCGTAACCAGCGGTTGCAGTGCACGAGTTGCATGCCGTTACAGACATCGACCTGTAAGCTATAGGCTTATGGACCTACAGGTGGCTGGCGCAACCCGGTACACACGGCGTGGCTGATCTGCAATCCAAGGGATACGTCAATTTTATTAAGTGTTTTGTATTTAATTTTGTGTATATTTAAGTTGTTATTATATGTACATTTAATTTAAATTCTGTATTTGAATGTGAAGTGTCTCTAACTTCAAATTACTTTTGGCCTTGAAGTAAAATAGGTATTTAGAATTGTTTAAAACTTTTTGATTGTTTGGCTTAAAGTTGCTGTGTATTTGCTTTCGAAATTGCTTTCGATAGTTTCGAGAAGGAGCAAGGAGACACACCGTTAGCGTAAAAAAATGGTTTGGAATCGAACCAACGAAGGTTTTGAAGTTTTTAATACATTCTTCTCTCGTATTAACACGAACTGTACTTATAATTATTTCTAAATATCTCCACTGCAAATAATGTCAGCAGCAGTGCGATTCTGTAAAAATCTCACCGTGATATCTCAAGTGAAGTAAGCTTAAAGTGAGCTGTCATTAGTATCGGTCCCTATAGAATCAGATGGAATGACACAGCTCACTTCACCTAACTTCTCACGGTGAGATTCTAACAGAATCGACCGGCAGATCAAGGAACAATAACCGTACTAAATACCTACTTACCGTTAGGAAAATTAGTTGCTAAGCATATCGACGTCAATTTTCCGTGTTATAACCATTTCAAACAACTGTCAATTCAGTTCAGTTGTGATTAAATTTGATATGCAGTAATTATTTTTCCTGACTTTACGTAGATAATACTTGCGCAGCAATGGTTAGCCTTTGCTGTACCCAATCCTTAAATCTATGTTACGGGCTGTTACATTATCTGGTAACCTTAATACCGTGATAATGGGGATCCACTCCACACTCGAATGGAGGGTCAATAGGAGCGTAAAGATAAGCAACCTATTATCAGAAACGTAACATTACCTATAGGTATATAACCATAATTGCCAATATTTCGGTATCGATCTTAATAATGCGAAACTGACTACGTATTTCAAGTCTAAGTATTTGCTATAAACTCACTGCTAATAGACTAACACCCGGTTTCTGATTTGAAGAAAGTAGCAAATCTCAACTAATTATTCTCAAATACAGTCATACTTCATACTTAAGATGTTCTCAACTTCAAATTCTCAATTCAGAAACTGGGTGATAGACTATCAGTGGCATTTTTCAAGTACTTTGACTTTGGACTAAGACTAAAATAATTTTTACGTCCAGAAAATTAAAAACATGAGTAGCTATTTGCGGGTGAAGCCGCGGATATAGTCAGTTTTTACCCAATTACGGCAAATCCAAATAGGGTTATGATTTTAACAGGCTATACGGGTGGCAGGGATTTCGACGCGCAAACTTAACCATGTAGGTAGGTATTCAGCACATGATTCTAAAACCCCTAGTGTTGAAAATTATTCGTTATCAAGAACAAAATCTGCTGGTACAAGTTTAATGCAATACCTACACGGTCAAAATTTAGGGAACATATTTTTGCTCCGCTAGAATCATAATATGCTGAAAATAAGGTCGGATAGATTTCCTTGCCATCGTGTTAGTTTTTCATTGTCAGCGACAATGTCAGTTCCAAAATAATATAATAGAGAAGGTTATCTGTATAGCAATGTTATTACCACGAATATTTCTATAAATTTTCCGAAACATGTTGTTTGGTAGAATGTACCTAAACTTACCTAATAAAATATGATCTGTCGCACGGATCTCATCCCAATGATGATTGACGGGACATCTTTCATTACAGTTTATTGTCATTGCGACATGATGTACCTATTACCCATCTTCCTTTCTCAAAAACGTGAGGAAAATGAATACAATTCCGTATTGCAGAAAACTACTTTTAGAAAGTTAATTGATTTACCTTGTTATTAGAAAGAAGAGGGAAATACATAATACTTAATTCCTCATTGCAAGTAACTCCTTATTGTTATAAATGAGGAATGTTTATTAAGTATAAAATATAATAGTGCACTCTGTTCTTTTTAAAACACGCGTTGCATGACCACCCATGGACTTATAAGTCCATGTGACCACCATAGAAACGCACGACGACGACGGAAAAATAGACAGATTTCTTTATAAAAGAATTCTTTAGAAATCTGTCTACAATCTGTCATATAATCTATTCTTCCGTCGACAAAACCCGTTTCTATGGTAGTCATGCTACGCGGGCTGTGGTACATATGGTATGGAGGGATCAATAAAACCAATTACCAATGCGACAGCGCTGTGACTAGAAAATGCGACAACATATAATAATGGTTTCTTATGAAAAATAATAATTTAATCAAAATAAAGTGGAGACTGTATTTACAAAGATCTTTTAAATATATTTTAACACACCTCAAAAACGAAAAGGTCCTCGTGATAATTTATTTAATCAAAATGTGCATTATTACAAGCAAAAATATCTCACGAATGTGTGTGATTTTGAGTTCCAAAACCTATCGTAAAAAGTACCCAAACATTATTATCGTTAAAAAAATACTTCGTTTTAAAAACCACTACAAAACAAAACACTATCAATAATAAGTACTTTGTTTAAAACATATCCGAGTGGGCGCGGGAAATCACCACACCACAAATCTAACCACGCAATTGGACATTTCGAAATCCTGTATTCATCCATTTCCCACGCGATATAAAACCTTGCCTGCCGCCCGAGGTTCGCGGCAGATATCCGCCGGCTGTTTTTATCATATTGTGCACATACGGTTTCTTGTGCTATCGGGTATGTTTTATTTAACATGTGGATTGGATAATATGATAAAATCCTACTTTGTTTTCTCACATGTTGATGTGAGTTACAGGCAAAATATATTGACAGGGGAATATTGAATCTTTTAGTGCTAAATCTGACACAGTTTTGATAATAGTTTTATACTCAGCTATAAAGATTTCTTGTTTATATAAAATAGAAATACCACTATCGCTTAAGTGTAATGTAATAGTAAAATATAACGAATCTATTTACCTGAAAGTCCTCCATATATCGAAACACATGACGTTTAGCCAGAAGAAACTCGTTTGGAATGCGTAGTAAACGATGAACGCTGAAAAATATAAAAAACGTAAAAAATAAAGTTAAGAAGCCACATTGCTGAGACGAGAGGAAATGAGCCGGCGTCAATACACAAAAGATAAAAAGAAACATAACAAACTATAACCACGATGCGCAGATACTATAAACAATAATAAATAAAAGGTGTGAGAATCTCTTTAATTGAAATGTGCTTCGCGGAATAATGTGACAGACGCTGTGGGCAATGGGCTTAAGAAGGAAAATAAATAAGTAACTAAATTGCGACACAAAATCTTCAAGATATAATCTAGAGCAAGGGCAAGGTCTATCCGAGTGAGATTTTCATACTAAAAAACTGTTCATCATAGTCATGGTCCAACCTACCTAGCCGGCTTCCAGTCTAACCGGATGCAACTGCATGAATACCAGTGTTTTACATAGAGCGACTGCCTAACTGGCCTCCACAATTCAGTTTCTATGGGTAACACAATACCCCTTGGCAAGATTGGTTGTCAGGCTTGCGGGCTTCTGACTACCCATCCGTAACGACTGTCAAAGATCTACGAATGACAGCCTTGGTCTTGGTATTCAATCGATGGTCAACCCATCCACGGACCGACTTCGGCAGGGGTTGCTTCACCTTCAAGATCGACCCGTGCGGCTGTTATTATTTAGCCACGAGCTCTTAGCCCATTTAATCTATCTGTATGTATATTCTTTGAAGCTGCGTGTGGGTGGATTTCATGAAAGACACCTACGACTGGAAGCCCGAATGTGAGCCTTGTGAGAACAATTCTCTTTTGATCACCATTGTGCCGTATCGTTAATTACCAGCAATTAATCAAGCTGGTTTGATGTGCTTTTGTACACAGTCACTGCATGGTTCGTTCAGAACAAAAAGATTTAGGTAGGGCAACTCCACGAATCATCTCTACGTTTTACAGAACATCTCTTTTCATCATTCGTGGCAGTGCTTACGTAAAAACTTGAGCCCGAATTTTATGGACAGACTGTGCTGTTGGCAAGATGAGATATTTACACCGCATAGGATACTGTGCTATAGCTTTTACAAATTGCAGTGGAAGAGAACCATCTGGCTAGCTAACGCGCTGTTTTTTTAGGGTTTTTTTCTTTCATTGGAAAATCAATGGGGAGATAAATATTGCAATATCGTGGTGATTTTCCGCAGTTAGCGAGAATTGGTAGGCGTTCGATACGATCCGACTACCTAGTAATATTTCCCGTCATTTTGTTTGTATAGCTTTTGAAACTAAACCTTTACAAATAGAGGCCTGCGGAGTATTTAATTGCGTAACACACTATCAGTAGCAATGGTTTTAATTTAGACAGTTCAACAAAATTCATTGCGTTATTTACGTTGTTGAGCAGACAAAGTTTCGTACATAAAAAGCAATGGATTAGCAATATCCTTCAAAATGATTAATATTGAGATAGATAGCGTGTTACGCAATTGCGCTGGTTTGTTTAGTCAACCTTTTTGACATTAGATTCTATTTTAATTCGAAGAACTTAGCCACCCACGCCAGTCTTCGCATGAAATAACACACAACAAAATAACGGAACAATAGTCACACCAGTTTATCGCCGTAGTATTGGAAAATAAATATTAAATTACGATGAAGTTTATTCATAAATTACTTAATTAATTTTCATTGAAATATGCGGTCAGTCATTTTAAGGCTGATTATGTGTGAGTCAAAACATAATTATTGTTATTGTTGTGTGTATCAGTACCTACCTATATACGTCATTACCCAATAATCATATACCTAGATTCTAAAAATAAACTGTCTCAAGTTTTCCTATAGACTGGTAATTTAGATAATACCGCAGTGGGAAGTCTATGAGATGTGATGGTTTTACTCATTTGGATCTTTTCATCCAATATCAAATGCCGATTCAGGATAGATAGTAATCGATTTGCGATAGACGTTGATTGTCTCTATCGCTCTGTTTAAATGGCTGATAATTTTCAGACTCACCCGATGAACGTTAGGGTATTATCAAGGTCAAGTAGTTTTTCAAATGTCTGTAAATAGGAGTTATTTGGAACACTTATCTCCTAAAGTAAAAATGAAATGGCACAGATTATATTGACAACTAGCTGTGCCCGCGACTTCAATCGCGTGGATGTCGGGCATCAATAATGTGTCCCTTAAAGAAGGTGTACTTAGGTACCACTCATCCAATGAAAAGAAATAATCTTTTTTCTCTTTTTAAGTTTTTCATATTATTTTTGCGCGAAACATTAATTCCTTTTTAGTTTTTTTTAATACTTAGATAAAAGTAGGTATCCTTAGGTACTTATTTAGGTTACTCCATTTAACATCAGCTGTCTGCCAGTGAAAGTCCCGTCAAAATAGATACAGCTGTTTCGGAGATTAGCCGGAACAAACAGAAAGAAAGCCAAAAAAAAAAGTTGTATTTTTTGGTAAAAGTACCGTATACTTTCATATGCCTAAAGTAAAAAGCTGTTATTGTGACATTACAAACAAACACTTCATTTTTATTTATTTGTGATAATATCTAGTTAGGTATTCGTGTTAAAAGAAGAATCTAATTAGGTTTCTAGGTGCAAAAACATTCAAGACTTAGATACTAGAGTAGTATTATGAGGAAGTTGACCTGTTTCACATCATCATTATTGAGATGAAATAAGATCACATTCACACATTACGGGATGATTGTGATCAATTGTCTGGGTCACATTAGTTTGTTAACCTCCTATGATGTGTGAATCGTACAAAACAACGCCGTAGGAGGTATGACATAAGACATTTGAGCCGAAAATTATATGATGAGGGTCCATCCTCATCATATAATTTACAAACGTACCTATATATATTGCAGTGTGTGAACGCGTTTGTTGTAGCGATCTCTAAATCATGCTTGATGGTAGCAATGGCTTTAATTTTTCAATTCAAGAGGTGCAATGTTTGACAGTACATTCGACATTTTGTTGCTACGTTTCGAAGTGTCATGCAACAATTGGCAGCAACACGCGAAGGTTGCCTATAACTCAAACTCAAAGCATTTATTTCAATTAAACCATTTACAGGCACTTTTGAAGTGAGAAAGGTGAAGCTAATTGCCCAGTCCAAAACGTAGATCTTTCTGGAGAAGACCGGGCAAGAAACTCCAAGGATATTCTTTTAAATCAAGATATTACAAAACCTCTACCTGTGTATTACCGTCTAAACTAAAATGACGTACATCTAGTGCAATCCCCTAATTATAAAGTTGAAAATTATTTCCTCGTGCGAGTGTATTTTGTTAGATTCTATCGCGTAGAGTAACGACAAGCACGTTTTCCAGGAGTTGGTATAAATAGGGTTAGTACTGCAAATTCTAGGGCTGCTGAAATGTCACGCAAAATCGGACACATCTATATTTGCGCAAGCATAAATTGAAAGGAGGTTTGTTAACTGGAAAAAGACTTCGTCCTTTACCTAAAACAAAGCTTTCTTCAAAACCATTATTTTACAAAACATAACATACCGTTTAGAATAAAAAGCTAGAACAAACCCAAAGAAATAAATGGATATATCATATAATATGAATTTTCATAAGTTCCGTCCTTCCCTAGGGATTGGCCTAACATTATAAAAGTTATTTGTTTTATGGCCTGCACGGAATTTAATTATGCCCTGACTTAATTTGGCTTGTGAATTGAATTATTCAAATGAACCAACTTTTTACCTTGTCATAAAAGAAATAATATTGTAATTAAAAGCGTGTTATTTTTGCGTGTACGAACTATGAACTACTTTGAACTATGTAACTTATCCAGCATAAATTGGCACGCGATGACATAAAGAACTAAAAAGGAATTTCCGACTTTCACATAATTATAGCAGCTGTAGGTAAATACTATGAATCTTTTGGCGCTTGGCCAAAATCGGAAGAAATGCCGC
This sequence comes from Gortyna flavago, assembly GCA_963669345.1. Classification (NCBI taxonomy): domain Eukaryota; kingdom Metazoa; phylum Arthropoda; class Insecta; order Lepidoptera; family Noctuidae; genus Gortyna; species Gortyna flavago. The sequence goes on from OY770139.1 coordinate 5,820,062, forward strand.
CATCGGGTTTTTTCAATATAATTGACATAGAACAAAGGAAAGAAAGAAAGAAATTACATTTATTTAGCACAGACTAAAAGGCACACAATATAATAGGTATGTATATAGCAGAAAAAAAAAAACAAATAAAATGTATGAAGTGCGATGTAAGAAATTAGCAGGAAAGTGTGCCTCACGTCTGCGCCAAAATATCCCAGTTCAGGAAAAATGCCAGACAACTAGTGCCTGATGCTGGTTTTCAACAGGACCTGTAGTGTGAACAGACGGATGAAAAGAAAAACAGAAATGTTTATCAACAGCGACTCCCTGTTCATATCATTCAAGCGCCAAAAGATACTCGCAGCACTTGACATTTATAACTGACAGTTGCCCTATCCAGTAGCGCAGCTATAATGTGCCATGTTATACTGGTCATAAGTAAGCATGTTTTTAATCACATTAGCAGGTATATCACTGCTAATATACTTCGGTAAATTACGTCTATTACTAACTATACTGGGTGTGGTTGCCCGTAATTACCCAGGAAACTAACAGTGATATGTGAAAGCAAGACGGATCATTTTACTGAACAACAGAATAGCTACTTACCGCTGATTAGCTATTTTCTACTAATGAGGATCATTAGAGGACAGAGAAACAACAGATTAACAAGAATGTATAATTAAATTATTTAGTGAAGTAGCTACCTACCTGTAAGTAATATCTTATCTATACAATTTACTATAATTACTACTTATGGGTACTAATAATAAAGCTAACGAGTTTGTTTGTTTGAATGCGCTAGTCTCTGGAACTAGCAGTACGGTTTGAAAAAATATTTTTGGATTTGATATCCCCATTTTGAGGCCTTAAGAGCCGAGCAAAAAAAAATAGTCTGAAAGAACGCTAATCGAAAACGAAGTAACAGTGCAGTATGTAGATAGCGCCACGTGCTCGAAGTTAGGCACATTTAATCAAATATTTTATGAGCAAGAAACCAATCGCATCGGCAATCGGGAACGAGAATGGCCCTTGTGATATTTAACCCAATTGACGAATTACTATAACAAAGATCTATTCATTAATATTTATTGTTTCTGCCTAGGCTGTAATTATTTTATTATTTTTGAAAAACGTTAAAGATTATAACCGCGACTATAAAACATACTATTATTCCATGCGTAACACGCATCGAACTGAAATTAATTACCAATAATAACTGACTTTTAGATTTTAATGAGTCTATTAAATTAGGCACCAATAGAATGAGCCATTCGATGAAATGTTAATGGAAACATATCGTTAAAAACACACATATTACCAGCCATTTTAGGGGCTTTCAATGGCAATTTTATAGGTTCAGTTTGCACGCCTATTGACTGGGCAGGATTGAAAAGATAAGGCAGGTAGTAAGATTTTCGAAACTGTATAAAATTCAGTTCGTGTGGATCGATTCGTCGTTGTAAATCCTCGGTAAATTGAGCTGCAGGCACACGTGCTAGATATTGTTTTGCCTCGCGATTGCTAGTGTGACCGTGTGACCTTTTCAGAACAAACTCGCGAACAAAATCTACAAGGAAAATACTAAACAAAATATATTGAAAGTTAGTTTTCAATTTTTTTATTGGCATTTCTAAAAGGAACCTTCAAAATTTGCTGTTTTAGAAGAAGCCTTCCAGACTATTAAATGCCACTGCAACTCGTGTCAGCCAGAATATACAGAAGCGACCAACCAGCATTGCTTAACACACTATCAATGTCAATCTGAATCATTTTGAAGGGTATTGCTAATCCATTGCTTCATATGTTCGAAAAATGTGTCTGCTCAACAACGTAAATAACACAATGAATGTTGTTGAATTGTCAAAATTAAAGCCATTGTTACTGATAGTGTGTTACACAATAATTAAACCACAGAAAATCGTCGACACAGTAAGTAAAGCTGCGAGTTCATTGGAGATTATATACAACATTATTTTTAGTATATGCGAAACCCGAAACACGTGTCTAGTATTTTTATGTAAATAATCTATGTACAAAATTTCTAAACTGTATCATGAGAAATCACAAAGTTATAAGCTTGTTATGTTACCTGGTTGTCCGTTCAAAAACATGCTCACCACGCGGCGCGGCGCGGGGTGACCATGTTTTATGCTCCTCCAGCATCGTACGCTCATTGATAATAGTTTGGCAGAAGGTACCTAACTGTATGGCGATTTTATTGTAATTAACTATAGTGATTAAATATTTTTGGGACAAAATATAACATGGTGTAAAAAATATTGAAATCGATCCAGTTACTTATTCTGAACAAACTAATTCGTTTCGCATATACGGATTGAATGAAATTAATATTAGAAGAGAAGTAGGAGTTTTACATTATCTCATTTCTAGCCCTATAGAGGTATGAGAAACAGGGTGGAAGGTTCCTTATCCCTAGAAAAGATAAGATACTCCGACCAGACGGGTATTGTGTCTGGTGGGCTAATGCCTGATGGTTGATATCGGGATGTTGCATAGTATGCTATAAGCGCGCGAATAACTTCGCTTTAAAGGCTTGTGACGTCTTGTTTTTGATGCGTAGTTCACATGTGACGATTTAGGTTCCGCCACAGTTTAATTTTTCTCATGAAATAGCATCAACAAAGAACCTAGCAATTTTTTGTCATTTTTTTTTACTTACCAACAATCAGGCACCCAGTCATCGCGATTCCAACCCGTCCCACATGGAGCTTCAGATAAGCCAGGAATGGGTAAGCCACGATCAGACCTGCACAGTATGCCATTAGGCACATGCCGTGAAGGTTCCTCAGCTCAGGAATGAACGCGTAGATCAGGAATGTAGCCAGGAGAAACGGTACTGACAGGATTAAACCTGGAACAAAGAAATTGTTAAATATAGACGTACAAGAGTTGAGATAGATGTATATATTTTAAAGCCGAATTGATCAACCTCACTTCTTGAATGAAACATTGTAATAAAATAATACTCTTAGCGAACGTGTGCAATGTGCACTTTTCAAATAGGTACCTACACAGGTACCTACACAGTATTATTCTCTACATCAGTCATCACATAAGTCTACGAATAATGCAGTAATTAAATATTGCTAGTATTGCTACACAATTTTACAATATATTTAAAAATGACATGCTGTTTATTTTGGACTTGCTTTCAGGCCAATCTTGCTGTAAAATTCTCACCGTGACAATTTCAAAAAGCTATCAATGCTCATCAGGTGGAATGACAGCTCACTTCACCTAAGTTTTATTTATTTATTTTATTAAAACTTTATGCACAAGTAAAAGAAATACTGTACAAAGGCGGACTTAATGCCTGAGGCATTTTCTACCAGTCAACCTTAGGGTGATGCAGAGACAAAACATGGCAGGTGCAACATACGAGACAGATAGCTAGGAAATGACTATAAAATAAAAGAATAAATACTAATACATAGATAGAAACATACATACATATAAAAAAATGAACTGCGAGGAGAAAACAATTATCGGTAGAGGAGAAAACGAATCCAAGTTTCACGGTGATGTTTTTACAGAGTGGACCGGCAGATTTTAATATGCCGCAGCCACCGCACGCCAGAATCTGGTATGTGTGATGCGCAGAGGCTGGCGCATGCGGCATAATATATTGTTATGTAAATACATATCTTTACAAACTCAAAACTATTTTCGATACTTGCACAGTAATGAACTTGTCGTGTGGTACGTACGTCATAAACGCGTAGAATACTACTGCTCATAATAACTTTACAACCAAACATAATTGCTGGCAAACGTACCACACTCATAGGAGACGATGTAAAGTTTACCGCCCGTTAATTCCGAAGCAATCCAATAAGGAAGGGGATCAGAGGAATACGATTACGAATTAAGTACCTATTGATAGATATAAGCAATTCCAAATTTGGAGAATTAATGGGAAAATTAAGCTTCCTATCAAATATAACTGATAAATATGGATTTCGAATAAAAGATGATGAGGATTGAAACAGTGATTCCCAGCACAGAACAATCAAATCTGAATAATTTTTAAGGATATTGCTAAGCCATTGCTTCATATATTCGATAAATTTGTCTGCTCAACAACTTAAATAACGCAATGAATGCTGTTGAACTGTCAAAATGAAAGCCAGTCCTGCCGGTCGATTCTGTTAGAATCTCACCGTGAGAAGTTAGGTGAAGTGAGCTGTCATTTCATCTGATGCTATAGGGATTTACACTAATGACAGCCCACTCCACGCTCACTTCACCTAAGTTTTCACGGTTAGATGGTTACAGAATCGCACTGCTGCTGTTAGAGTGAGTTGCACCAAAGAAATAAAACGATAATCAATATTGTCTTGACAGCCGTCAAATCCCGGTTAAGCGAAATACGGGTTGCACCACAAAATAACTAAAACAGCTAAACTTCGGGCGGTATCCACAACCTGATAGGTGCTGATGCTCCTGTTCTTGTTTATTGTTTTTCATGATTTTGTTATTTTAATGTTTTTTTTTATTTGTCAAGTAAGTACAGTGGCCAACACATCAAGTTACCCCAATCTGTCAATTTTTTTTTGATAGATTTTCAACTGTAATGGTCAGACTGTATCGTTGTGTGGACTGTATGGTTCTTCTTATTAAAACTCCGATTTGTTCTTCGTATTTATTTTCTTACTACTGGCGAACTACAAATCAACTGGATTCGGCGCCCCTTATTATACACGGGCACGTGGGCGCAAGTAGTGGGTGCACGTCTGTGTAAAATCTAATAACTTTATGCAACCCACCAATCCAGTTAGTTTGGTTTACGTCTGGTCTCCGACAGGTTTCGACTTGTCTCGACTTGTGTCGATCTGCTGGAGGCCAGACTTGCCAACCAATTACAATCATTGCAAACTTATTACTACTATTACATACAATTAATTTACATACAAATACTATTCATAATTATAGGTACTTAATTCTATGGCGAGCTCGGCGTCCGTAACAGTTCTCCCCCCGGCGTAGCTCGCGAAGCCTCTTCTCTCTTCTCAAGGACGACGAGTCTGTTCACTGGTCGTCGGAACGTTCCGGTTCTGGTCCGTATCTCGACTACACGGATGCTGCCGTCAGTGGCAGGGTGAGTACGTTCGACGATCCCCATTGGCCAGGTGTTCCGGGGCAGCGTGTTGTCGACTACCAGGACTACGTCGCCAATTTGCAGTGGTCTCGCGTTGTTCTTCGGCTCGCCGCGGGGTACCAATATGGGCAGATATTCACGTAGCCAACGTCGCCAGAAGTGGTCGGCGAGCGCTTGGCTAGCTCGCCATGTTCGTCGGTCGTCCTCTTTGCACGGCCCTGTCGTAGGTAGGCCGTTTGAAGACCCCAACAGGAAGTGGTTGGGTGTCAGGGCCTCAGGATCATTCGGGTCCACGCTGACGTGGGTTAAGGGCCGCGCGTTTATGGAGAACTCTGCTTCTGTGAGGAGCGTGCTGAGGACTTCAGGGGGTGCCTTTTCTCGTAGGGTGACTTTGAGGGCCGCCTTGACGGATCGTACCATTCTTTCCCACGCGCCGCCTTGATTGGGCGCGCCAGGAGGTATAAAACGCCACTCCATTCGATGATGCAGCCCCTCGTCATTCAGGGCGGGTAGCCACTCGGTATACGCGTTGCGGAGTTCCTGGTCTGCCCCTCGGAAGTTGGTCGCGTTATCTGAGTACATGAGCTGCGGCCAACCTCGGCGCGCAGCCATCCTTCTTAGTGCCATTATTGCGGAGTCCGTTGACAGGGATGCGACGAGCTCGATATGCACGGCGCGGGAGGTGAGGCATGTAAATAAGGCTCCCCACCTTTTCTCACGACGGCGGCCCACCTTGACCGTCATGGGTCCAAAATAGTCCACCCCGCAATTAGTGAACGGGCGGTGGAAGGGATCTAGGCGGGCGTGTGGCAGGTCTCCTGTAGCCGGCGTTTGCGGTGTCCCCTTTTGTCTCTTGCAATAAGCACAACTTCTCTCGACCATCCGTACGGTGGGTCGTAGATGTATGATCCAATACCGTTGACGTAAGTCATTGGTCACGCGCTCACGGTTGGCGTGACCCGCAGCGCAGTGTTCCCGTAGTACTAGAAGCTTCGTTACTCGGTGGCGGCCGTCCAGTATAATCGGCCTTTTTGCTTCTAGTGGTGCTGCTGATGCTTCAATGCGGCCTCGTACCCGCAGGAGGCCGTCTTCTAATACTGGGTCGAGCTTGTACAGCCTGCTCGTTTTTGTGAGAGGGCGAGCTGACTGTATCCGCTTCATCTCTTCGCCGAAACTTTCCTGTTGTGCTTGCTGCAGGAGTTCCTTCTCGGCGCGTTGGATGTGTCTGTGTTCCAGTCTCGTAGCGGTGCGTCGACACATGTCGATGAACGCCAGGGCTCTTGCCGCCGTTCTTACTAGCGTTTCATACTTTGAGAAGCGGGCAGGGTCGGGAAGCCAGCTGTCTCGTGGATCTTCGATGACGTGCAGAACTCCTTGTTCGTCGTCTTCAGTGGGTGGCGTTTTCCCGGGCCATTGCTCCTCGGGTAGTTGTAAGAAGCTAGGCCCCTGGAACCACCGATCGCTTATGTGGATCGGCGCATTGGTAAGTCGGGTGGCGTCGTCGGCTACGTTTTGGTCAGTTGGTAGCCAACGCCACTCTTCCTTTGAGGTGAGCTCGGCGATCTCTCCCAGCCGGTGCGCGACGAATGGCGTGTATCGTCGCATGTCGTGTTTTATCCAGTGCACGACGGTGGAAGAGTCTGTCCAGTATACTGTTCTGCTGACCTCAATGCGATGTTCCTTTCGGAGGGTGTCGGCGAGTCTAGCCCCTATGACCGCCGCTTGTAGTTCCAGCCTGGGAATAGTTTGCGCCTGTCGTGGTGCCACCTTAGCTTTGGCGGCGTTCAACACGATGTTCACGGTGTCATCGCAGTTCACTATTCTCCAGTAGGCGACGGCCGCGTAGGCCTGTTCACTCGCGTCGCATAGTACGTGTAGTTGTATGTCCTTGTACCTTTTCGACGTGTAGTTTCTAGGTAGTTGAAGCTGGGTGATGTCGGTGAGTTGAGCGAGCCAGGTTGTGAAGAGTTCGTTCTCCTCTTCCGGTATCGGTTCGTCCCATGTTATTTGGAGGCGCCACAAACTTTGCAGTATGATCTTTGCTCGTATTGTGAAGTGGCTCAGCAGTCCTAGAGGGTCGTAGATAGACATTACCGCGCTGAGTGCTTCTCTCTTGGTCGGTGCGCGCTTCCGTTCTCGTACCGGAGCGGGGACTTGGTTCATTGAGGTATTGAAGCCGAGTTCGTCCCGTTCCGCGCTCCAGTACAGCCCGAGTATTTTGTTGGCGGGCTGCTCTCCCCCCAGTTGTGTGGGTGTGGTGGCATGCAACTCCCGGGGTACGTCGCGTAGCACCGTTTCTTTGTTTGCGCTCCATCCTCGTAGAGTGAACCCGGCGACCGCATGCACCTGTCTTACTTCTTGTATTGCCTTCAGGGCCTCTTCCTGGTCATCGTAACTCGCTACCAGGTCATCCATGTAGTGGATGTTCTTGATGGCCTCTAACGCGCGTGGGTATTCTTGTCTGTGTATGTCCGCATTATAATTTCGGACATAATGAGCCATGTATGGAGAGCTGGCTGCGCCGAATATCATGCTCGTCATCTTGTAGTGGCGCGGGGGCTCTGTTCTGTTGGTACCTCTCCACAGAAATTGCTGTGCCGGTTGATCCTCAGTTCTTATTTTGATGCGTAAGAACATTTCTTGGATGTCTGCAGTGACTGCTATCGCCTTTTCCCGGAAGCGGAATATGATTCCTGGTAACGATAGCAGCAGATCCGGGCCTTCCAGCAATTTGTCATTCAGGCACACGTTGTGACTTCTTGCCGCTGCGTCGAACACCAATCTCTGCTTGCCGGGTTTGTTCGGGTTTTGTACGGCGAAGTGGGGCAGGTACCAGCAGACGGCACTTGACTGTTCTGTGCCGTCGCATGGCGCTGCATACCCCTTTTCCAGCAGGTTGTTGATCTGGGCGCTATACTGTTCGGCGAAGTCGGGTGAAGTATCCATTCTCTGTTCGATTTTTCTTAATCGGCGGAGCGCTGCACCATAACTTGGTGGCATGGTGACGTTGTCGTGTCGCCATGGCAGTCCGACTTCGTAGCCACCGTCGATCTTCTTTATGGTTCTTTCGACGATAGCTGTTGCTCGTTGGTCAGCATCACTTACGCGCGGTTCTCGCGCAATACCCAGCGCTTCGATTTTGAAGTGGGTTTCCACTAAGTCGTGAAGCCGCCGGTGGTTGTGGTGCTGCTCCCCGCTCTCATAGAGATGCAACACGTTATCTTCGTTCATGATGATGTTTCGTGGTGCGGTCCCGTGCACTACCCAGCCGAGCTGCGTTAGGGATGCAGCTGGCTGGTTGGGGCCGCCGACTCGGAGTTCTCTTGACACGATGCATTCCCAGTGGTCCGTCCCCACTAGGAGTCCGGGGCGTGTTGGTTCATAACACACCTCGTTTATTGGGAGGTCGCGTAGATGCTCATGCTCCAGCAGAGAGTTCGGAATTGACTGCTGGTGAAGCCTCAGGTTCTTCATGGTTCTTGCCTGAAGCTTGTGTGATGCGCTATTACTGCTGATTCCTTTCACTTGCACCGTGACGATCTTGCTTTCTTGCTCTCGCGACGTCATATTCACCCCTTGGATGTGTAGTGGTTGTGACGTCCCTTCGGCCCCAATGCTGGTGGCCAGGTCTTCATCAATGAGGGTAATGGTGGCTCCTTCGTCGAAGAGTGCGTGAGTCTTTACCTCCCCCCGTGGACCTGTGATGACCACGGGGCACATCTTGAGAAGGACAGTCTTCGGGCCGGTGGTTGTTAGGGTAGCCACCGACATGACTGCCTCCTCCTTTGTTGGTTCTTCAGACTTATGTTCAGTCGCTGACTTTACTTCGGGCGACTCTTTTCTTTCTTAATGCAGCGTGGCGTGGTGAGGCCGGCGGCACTGGTTCACACCGCACGGTTTTGCCTTGCACGTGATGCGCCTGTGTTTCTTCTGGGCGCACTTAAAGCATATCTTATGCTCCTTCACTAGTTCCCAGCGCTGGTCCACGGTCATTGATTTGTATTTCGGGCACTGAGTTAATATGTGGCTTTGCTTACAATTGGGACACTGATCTTCCTCGGTTTCTTCAACTGTTGCGTACACTGTGTTGGACTTCTTCTTCAGTGTTATGGCAGGCCTGGTCTCCTTCTTGTGTGGTGTGGTCGCGGCGCTCGTTGTCGGGGCGTATGTGTATCGTAACGCCCTATCTGCTTCACGCATTAAGAAGCGAGATAGTACCACTATTTCTGGCTCTGCTGTCCCTTCGTTGTCACAGGCAAAGTCGCACCACCGGGATCGGAGATGAGGACTTAATTTTTCAAGCACTTCCCGGGTTAGCAAGGGATTATAGAGGTACCCCTTGCGGTCGATTGTCTTTAACACACATATTGTATTTTGAATCTTGATCGCGAAACTGTTTAGGTCACTGGCTGAGGCACTAGGTTTTGGCATCTTCTTCAGGTCGTCCAGCGCTTTGTCTATGATCACCTCTGGTCGGCCAAAGCACTGCTCCAACGTCTTCATGACAGCGTCCGGTTCTGTGGCCGCGTGCAGAAGTGCCGCTACTGTTTCTCGTGCTTCGCCTTTGAGGCAACTTCTAAGTCGCTGGAGGTTCTCTGCCGGTGACACGTTGTACATGTTGGTCGTGTCGTAGTAGGATGCCTTGAATGGTAACCACTCACTGGCCGCACCAGAGAAAGTCGGTAGATCTGTGTGCCGAAGTCGTGGTCTCGCCATCTTCTCCAGGGTCGCAGCTAGTTGGTCAATGCTGTTTCTGGCTCTCGTTGGCGTCGGTGACCTTCCTCGTGGCACATCAAACCGTTGTTGCTTCGGATTTTCTTTGGCTTCTGCATTTGCGTCCCCCTCCCCCCGTGTACTAATGGGGTGGGTGCGTAGCCATTGGTCCACCTTCTGGTGCTGGTGTTCCTCTTGAAGTAGATCTTCATGGATGCTTTCTTGGTCTTCCTGGATCACGGAGACCTCAGCAGCCAATCTTTTCTTCACTAGATCTGCTTCAATTTCCAGCTCCTTTCGTCGGATGGCTGCTAGCTTCTCGGCCGCCTCAAGTTCGGCCAATCGTAGCCGCGTAGTCGCGCTTGTGTTTGATTTCACTGATCGCGGCGGCGATCTTATACGCCACTGTTCTGACGATGGTCCCGCCGTAGCGACGTCTGCGGCGGTAGTAGGTCCGGCCATTCTTTCGACTTGGGGCGACGCCGGTGGATCAAGCGATAGTCGTCGTAGTCGCTCTCGTTCTATTCGTTCCGCTTCCTTGCGACGTACTGCTGTTCGTAGCTCTTCGTCCCTTTGTTCTAGGGCTCGCCGTTGTTCTTCCATTTCTGCTAAGTCACTTTGACTACGGGTGACTACCATCGCGTTCGGTTGACGGCGCACAGTGACACAGCAGAAATATACAGCAGAGATATGCAGGTAAGTTATTACTGGTTCAACTTACGAATAATTCGTTCTTCCAAGTCGCAGATTCTTGTTGCTTGATCCGGGTTCGGAGGACCAGACTGTATTGGTCAGACTGTATCGTTGTGTGGACTGTATGGTTCTTCTTATTAAAACTCCGATTTGTTCTTCGTATTTATTTTCTTACTACTGGCGAACTACAAATCAACTGGATTCGGCGCCCCTTATTATACACGGGCACGTGGGCGCAAGTAGTGGGTGCACGTCTGTGTAAAATCTAATAACTTTATGCAACCCACCAATCCAGTTAGTTTGGTTTACGTCTGGTCTCCGACAGGTTTCGACTTGTCTCGACTTGTGTCGATCTGCTGGAGGCCAGACTTGCCAACCAATTACAATCATTGCAAACTTATTACTACTATTACATACAATTAATTTACATACAAATACTATTCATAATTATAGGTACTTAATTCTATGGCGAGCTCGGCGTCCGTAACATCAACTTTATTACAAAGGTTCATATTCAATTGGGAAAATTTGACAGATTGGGGTAGCTTGATGTGCTGGCCTCTGTACCTAGGTACTTCCAGTGTCCCAAATAAAATATTTTTCTTTATTTGCTTCAGTAAGTACAAATACGAACACTTGCGAGAATTAATCAATAGTTACAACTTCAAATTCTTACAACTTTGGTTTCATATTCTGTAAATCACTTGTACGGCATGCGGCACCAGTAAAATAAACATTGTTTCAAAACATAATCATATATTTACGATATTATTTATCCTTCGCTTCGATAAATTGAAGCAATAGGTATTACTGTGCCAGCTGTAAGATTTCTCGTAGGTATGTGTGAAATCGACAGCGATCTCTTTGCCGCTATGAAACTATCGCTGATCTATTTGTTTAGTGGTTCCTTTTGGCCCATAGAAATGTATATATTATTATTTTAAATGTTAGCTTATATTATGTAAATATAACTTCAAAAAAAAAAAAATACCAAGTTCTAGGAACCTGAAAAAATAAAATTAAAAATAATAATAATGTGATTGGCATGAAATGTTAATAGTAACTGTACTTAATAATTAGTAATTATTAAGTACAGTTACTATTAAGTAGGTAGGTAATTGTTTCGGTTAAAGTAGGTGCCTACCGAAAGTACCCACTCCTCGTCACGGTAAATAAAAATCAATTGACGCGCGTGACTTACTTTTGAAAGTAACCAAGGTGGAATTACAAAGGTAATATTAAACACATATTCGGTAATCTTAATGACAACATGCATTGAAAACGTTTAAGTGCATGTACCGGCTGCTCGTCAACAAGTACACAGACAGAGATCACCTGCATTTAAGTAAATGCAGGTGGTGGTATGGTCACCAAAGGACATAAGTAACCAGGATGTTTTCGAATAAAATATAATTTAATTAACATAAAACAAATCATAATCAGCCTATAATGTTCCCACTGCTGGGACACAGGCCTCCTCTCGGTGAGAGGGACAACAAGAGAAAACAAACAGTTCTTTTACCAAATTTTCGCAAACACCCATCGGTTTCTAATTAGTAAACTTCACCTATAGCCGAAGACCCGGGTTCCTGATTTCTCCTGGTGACTGTACCTGCGATTCCGTTATACAAATCATGTATTGTATGACAGCAAGTGAATCCAGACAAAAAAACATTTTAAAGTGGAATTACTAAACGATCCTCAATTATGTCATAGTGTAACACAACACACTTTTAAAAACTGCCCAATGACGTACACAGAGTGTCCCCGAGTATGTACCTACTTAAAGGTAATTAACGGACAGTTAACAGCGAGCCTATCCCATAGCCGGTAAAAGCGGATATCCTATTGCCTTGTTAGGTCAACAATGTGTTATTTTAACGTCGAAACTATGGCTCGTTTAAAAACTAAACGAGTAATAAACTTGAATGCTAACTTGCTAAGTGTAATTATTTCGTTTACGATGTTGCTCGAAGGGGATATTTGAGGGTCGCTTACACTAATGAGGTTGTCATGATCAGATTAATGGCCTATTTAGTCAATCGTGTACAAACTTATTACTTATCCGTAGTGTACAAAGTAATGACCACCTTTAGTAGCCACTCCTAGTTTTTTAGCTGATTTTCTACAGATATTTTGGACCGGCCGTGTCCACCATCCATAATAATTTTGTTAACATATTTAAAAAAGGTAATGAAAATTTTCATTGTCAGCTATAACGTGTGGAATTCCGTGCAGGAGTATGTTTCCCGATAGCTACAATCTGGCATTGTTCAAGTCGAGTGAATAAGTTACTCCTAGGCCAGCATGCACCATCGTCGATCGCATTATCGCTTACCATGAAGGTGGTCTAACGGGGCCTTTCAACTACACAAATCATTATCATCATCGTCATTTCAGCGGAAAGTCGTCCACAGCTGGACAAAGACCCAATCGTTACCATATCCCCGGTTGTGCTTCTCGCATCCAGCGGATTCGTGCGACTTCACTACCAGGTTCACGATCTACCTTGTGGTGTCTTCTTTACCCACGCTGCGCCTTACGGTACGCTGTCTTCACTCCAGAACATATCGGTCATCCGTTCTGCGTGCAATGCCACTACATGATAAAAGGATACTTACCAACAGCATACGCGGTGTAGAGAAGAGGGCTGTCATCCGTGGCGACGTCCTGAAAGCAGACGCCGGCCATCAGGTGCGGCTCGGAGAAGTTCTCGTTGAACGTCATGTCCACACAATACGTCGTGGACGGGTGCAACATCTGCCCCCCCGGAGCCACCTCGTATAGCGTGCCATTCTGGAAGAAACATGATTTTTATAGACACCTTATTCAAAGTAAAATACCAATACAGTTAGTACAACCACATTTATTCAGGCAGAATCTACACAAATGCTGAGCAGCATCTAGGAATCTAGCAAGATGCAACTCAAAATATATTATATTTCCTGATTCTTATTAGGTTTTAAAATACCTAGAGAGAGTGGAGATAAAAAAAAGAAAATATAAAATATTATAACTGCTTCATACGTATGGAACCGAAACTCCAGCTCCGAACGCGTTCCATAAACTGCGCTTTAACGCCCTGCTACAGTTTCTACAATAAGTACTTTTAACCAGTCAGGATTGTACCGGGTAGAATCGTTATTGGCTTTTTTTTGGAAACTGTAAAGGGGCCTCCCCTGAGCCTCGCTATGCACGGCAGCACGTGACCACTGTACCACCGTCTTCCCTGGGGCCACTTGGTGGGTGGACAGAGTCCCCACTCTGTGCGCCGGCGACCCCAAAGGTCCGCCTACCTTTTTTTTTTTTAGTAAGCGCGTTTCGGCGTATTAGGCGCCAAGGCGATTGCCAACCCGACGGACGTACCGTACGCCTATTGATAAATGATAAATGATTTATTTTCTGTAAGTAGGTTTGTACAAACACTTTTACACGTCAATCATATTTTTTTAAACTAGATGAGGTCGGCGTTTCGTATCTGACTATTCTGAGAAGAAAGCCCGAAACAAACTCAGCGGTCACAGTCTCTTTTATAGTCCAGACATAATCTTGATCAGATCATGTGAAGACCATGTAGATTGGTGTCTGAAATGGTCTTTTGAGGAAAGAACCACACAGATTGAGCGGACCTGTCCAGTCAGTGCACGCATTTGTCAAAAATCGTGCAGCTCAACTCAGAAGTTGAGGAGCTCAACGATTCGACGAACAATACCAAAGAAAGGACATTTGGGTAGGCCGCGTAATTTACTCAAACTGCCAGATCATGATTAAAACTAACTAAGAAGGAAAACAGTAAAAAAGAAATGACCCACATAGTCCTCACATTCACAACAATTAAATAAAAAACAAAAAAATACTTTACAAAGTAAATATTCATGTCATTGTATAAATAAAAATCATCAATGTCAAAGTGTATATAAAAATTCGGGCATAATCTTTGAGGACCATGTAGATTGGTGTCTGAAATGGTATTTTGAGGAAATAACCACACAGATTGAATGGATCTGTCCAGTCAGTGCACGCATTTGTCAGAACCGTGCAGCTCAACTCAGAACTTAAGGAGCTCAACGATTCGACGAACAATACCAAAAACAGGACATTTGGGTAGGCCGCATAAACTACTCAAACTGCCAGACCATGATTAAAACTGAAACAATGACCCACATAGTCCTCACATTCACAATAATTAAAATAATATAATACTTTATACAGTAAATGTACATGTCATTGTTAAAGAAAATAGATATTTTGAAAAAACAAAGTGTAAAATAGCAAAATGAAAAAATAAAAACAACAATTACAGTCTAAACCTATTGGAGCAGCTCAATCCCAAGCCTTTTTGTCCTCAATATAGTCTTTTACAGTATAATAGGCTTTCTGGTATAGTTTTCGCTTTATAAAAGATTTTAATTTATTTCGGCTTAGTTCTTGAATGTGACTAGGAAGTTTATTATAAAAAATTGGCATCTAAACGACCCACCTATTTTCTTGAGCCTTGTTGTAGGAACAACAAATTTGTGTTTGTTCCTAGTATTTATGTTATGGATATCACTGTATTTTTTAAACAGATTAATATTTTTATGTGCATACAAAAGATTATCATAAATGTACTGAGAAGGCACAGTCATTATATTAATCTCTTTAAATTTGTCTCTGAGGGAGTGTCTGGGACTTAATTTATAAATGGAACGAATTGCCCTTTTTTGTAAAATAAAAATTGTCTGAATATCGGCGGCATTTCCCCACAACAGAATACCGTACGACATCACACTATGAAAATAACTAAAGTAAACTAAACGGGCTGTCTCTAAATCAGTTAAATTACGAATTTTCCTAACGGCGCATGCTGCAGAGCTAAGTTTTTTTGACATTTTATCTATATGGGGGCCCCATTGAAGCTTGGCATCCAAAGTTATGCCTAAGAATACTGTGGTATATTCATCATCGTCATTCAGCTGGAAGCCCCAAGCATGGCCACTTCGACCGGTTTTGTGCTTCTCGCATCCAGCGGATTCCATCGGTCCATATTGTGGGAGGCCTTCCAACGCTACGTCTTCCGGTACGCGGTCGCGACTCCAGAACATTTCTGCCCCATCGGCCATTCGTTCTGCGAGCAATGTGCCCTGCCGACGAAGTATACGAACTATGGTTTTACATCTGTATTTTTTCGACTACCTTTGTTCTTCAAATAAAAGTGTTTGAATTTGATTAGGTTAATGATGTACCTATTATTAATATTATTTGTTTTTAGCAACAAGATCGGAACTACCAGAGATGCGGTGGCAGGGGTCGTGTTGGTAGATTTATAGGCCAAGCTCGTATATTTCTGATTTATGCGCTCCCAATATGTTTCCTGCTCGGATACATTTTAAAATTATTGGGTAAGCATCGATCGAGCGAATACGCCGTTATATCTACTGTAATATTTCAACAAAGGAAGGTAAATGCAGATTAATTTAGAATTATGTAAATATCTAGTGTTGTATATTTTCAAAAACCGTCCCGTACTAAGGATACCTGTTTCGGTATTCGGTACCCAAATAAAAATTAATGCAAATTAGTTGATAAGGCCGCTGCTTATTAAGCAAATAGAAAACTGAAAGCTAAAACCGTTAATTATATACACCATTATCATGCGCGATGTGTCATTCGTGTATGTTTTGTTTGCATAATTTTAATTAATGCCGCGTCGTTAGAGCAGGGGTTGGACCTTGGGTTGGACGGTGGGCAATGATTAAAATGGCGTCAATCATTTTAACAGCAACTGAATGTACCTACTGTGAATGTATGGCTATGTGTCGGATTCCCTTTTACAAAGTACTGAAACAGTTTTTTTCTGTAATTTTTATATCCCCTCGTCTTCTATTAGGCATTTCATTAAGAGAAAAAGTAATTGTGTCTCATTAGTGACAGTTGAGATCATAAATAATATATTATTAATATATATATTTTTGTTGATTGAATTGTCCAAGTACCTCTTTAGATAAAAAAGCACCAAATAAGAATCTTGGAACAAATTTAAGAAAAGAAAATAGAAGTAAAGTGCTACGAGTTTTCATCTGCCTAGCCTTTTCCCAACTGTGTTGGGGTCGGCTTCTAGTCTAACCGGATGCAGTTGAATACCAGTATTTCATATAGAGCAACTGCCTATCTGACCTTCAAAACCCAGGTACTGGGTAATACAATACCCCTTGGAAAGACTGGTTGTCAGACTTTCGGGCTTCTGACTACCCATAACGACAGACAAAGATCCACGAATGACAACTGGGACCAGGGTCTCGGTATGATACGGATCGACCTGTGCGGCTGTTATTACTTAGCCACGAGTAAAATGCTACGACCCTTTAGAATAAACGAAAGAGCAATGCCCAGCGTTTGTCACCGACGTAGATAAAAACGTTAAATTGTGCTTTAAAGCTTTCGCTCGTTCTTAGGAATTCCCGTACACTAATTGCTACTAAGTGCATAGAAGATAACAATAAAAACTGCATAAAAAAGCAATTTGTATTAAAATGTGAACTGGAAAGATGAAGGAAGGAGAAATTACGAAACCATTTTCACTATCGCCGTTCGTTGATAGAACAAAACGTGTTTGTTTAAGATTATGACCAGATTTATAGTTTGCGTTTTGTCTCTATCATGGACAGCTCCACAGAACCTAGCAAAATGGAACTGGTTTTCTGTGCATCAAACATACATCAGAGCCTGTAGTCGGATGATTCTTGGAGTCAGATATATGAACGCAGATTATCTTGGGGCTTCTAGATTCCCTTGTCAATATTCAAGGCTTGCGAGGTGTGGTGTTCGGTCACACGATTAATGACACTATCATGTATCGCCGTTTCCCGAGAGATCTTCAGTTCCTCTCTGTAATTTATAACGTTAGTCTTCGCAAGGGGATGTGAGGACGAAATTTTTACTTAGTTGTAAGAGAGTTTTGTCGGGTATCTAAATCCACTCTAAATCGGAACAGATTCTATCTACTCGATGTGCACTTAGCGAAATATAAACTCCGTGATGCTCTGTAGGTACTCTCACTGATGAGGTAGGTACTGAAAACTATGGTAGTCTTGGACGTATAGTAGGTAGGTACCTAAGTGAGTATCGATTTCGGGCAAAAAAAAAACCGCGACTGAAAACGAAACTGCAATGTTGTATAAACGGTTATAATACTGTCACAACGACCAAACTTCTACTCTATTGTGTGTGCCTTGTGTAGTGTTCGGGAACACGTTCAATTCTTTTAGTGCAGACTTTCTTATAACCGTTTAGTTAGACGATCAGGTGTTTTCCTTAGTTGGGAAAAATTCAGATATACCTAAGTACTCGAAAGACATTTCATCAAGAAACAACTGTTTTAGTTGTAGACTTACGAAGTTCAGACATAAAACATTTAGCGTCAAGATTACTAACGGTTTGGACCCACCTGCTTTTATTTTAATTATAACAAAATAACATCGACCTTAATATCTTAGTTCGTGAAATATACAGGTTGAAATTGAAATCATGTGACAAATCGAAATGGGAGATTGTACTCATTTATGAACAACTTTTTTTTCTCCTTTACTATGGGACCAATCCTGAAATCGCGAAAAAAAAAATGCTGTTCCCAACATTTTGAAGAGTTATCATGCGAACATAAATGTAGGGAACAGCATTTTTTTTTTCGCGATTAGTTGTGAATAATGAGTACAATACCTATCCTATTTCGATTTGTCGCATGTTTTCAATTTCATTCTGTATATAATGTATAATTATATATAGCTCGGAATGTCTTGACTAGAATAAACTACCGACCATTTGCATAGAATGGTAGTTAATATAAATCAGTACCGCCACGGTATATTTTACATGTATAATTTCCGAGGGTTTTTTTGTCAGAAGTCAGAACGAAGAAAGTCTTAAACTTTATAATAAGCGTCCCCAAAGACTAATGCAGTAAGAATATGGGCCTTAGGTGCTGCAGTAGTTTGTATAGTTTGTTTATTGTCTGCAGATATATAAATGCACGAATAGCATGAATAAGTACCTACCCAAGTACGTGTACCTACGTGCAATTAATGCCGTAGAAACTTACATGGAATTTCGTCATAACGACTTTTGCTTGATTGTTTTACGTTTTTACGTTGTGTTTTATTTCTTATTTTAATTTAAACTTTCTGAATATTTGATTTTATTTAAACAAGTTTCGCTATGGCTCGATTTATTAGTAAGTAAGTATTTTCAAAAGATCTGTTTATTTACTTTTTATCGTTGGGATTGTTACAAAATACTAATTCTGGTGACTGCATGCTCTTCCTCAGTCAATCCAGATTAGCTTTATTTATTATCAAATTAATTGAACGCTCAACGAATTTGGCATGTTTAATTTCAACACAGTTCCAGTATGTCTTTGTTCAAATCGTCTGGCTTTTCTTAAAAACAAGGGCATATAAACGAACAGGGGTTTTAATCTTGTGATAAAATGTTCTCCCCTTCGTTATTATCTACATTTAAAATGCCTCGTGAACGGAAATCTATGGAATTGTGGATTGAATCATTGATTCAATCCACAATTCCATAGATTTCCATTCCACCTACAGAGTAGAGCATAGTGTTATGATTGTAAAACATATTGGCAGGAAATTAATGTTCTTCAGAGCGGCAGAACGGCAGATATTAAATAAAGCATAAATTAGTGGAAGCGTGCATTGTGCTGTGAAGGTCCTACCTATTTTTAGCTTTATGTGTATAGTCGAATTAATAGATATGTTTATGTTAAAGGCTTCGAATAGGTCATTGTAGATTATTTAATTACCTAAGTAGGTCTATCTCAATATTTTTTCAATAGAAAAAGTAACAAGCAAACAGTGTCAGGGCTTTCTGTAAAATGAACGGGCCCTGTACATGTACACACGGCTACACATCAAGCTATACATAACCAGTATAAGCTGACTTCTGAATGTACGAAAAACCTATACAATGCGAGGTCAGCTAAAACTGGAAATGTATAGCTTGATGTGTAGCCGTGTGTACACGCCATCGTCGCAGGCGACAAAGTCTTACTTCTCTTTGAAGATAGGTAGTGTTTTACTTTTTAACCGACTTCCAAAAAAGAAGTTTCTGTATTTGACCCGTATGTATGTATATTTGTATGTCCGCGATTTAATAGGTACCTATTATAGCATTGCAAGTCGATTAATGCCATATATTTGAAAAAATATTACCATACAACACAAATAGTGAAATTATTATTTTTTACATTAATAATTTGGGACGCCTCGGACGTCCACATCCAGAGGGTTATATCAAAATGTTCCTACACTGATGTATTTATTAAGTACCGATAATTTTAAACAGGACACAAATTCACTTTTATATCACTGAATAGACATAGACAAGCTTTCAGTACTACTTAGTACTGAAAATTACTTACAAAACTACTTAAACTACTAGAAGCAAGCAGTAGAGTAGTAGTAGTAGTGGAGTAGTTTCAAGCAGAAAACAACCGCCTTTCCTGATTATGAGAAAGCAAGTAGGGGCTGTAGAGACTTTAGCCTACAAGAAATCTCCATGCAACCTCCGCGATTATTTTATAAGTTGATGCCTGATGACCACTGACCTGTATTATACAAGTGTTTAATAGAGGTCAGTGCTGATGGCAAAATATTATGAGATGAACACTATTTCGTATTTATGAAGATAGAAAATAATAGAGACAACTTGACGAGCTGACAGAGCGCGTCATCA
The DNA here is from genome assembly GCA_963669345.1 of Gortyna flavago. Taxonomy (NCBI): domain Eukaryota; kingdom Metazoa; phylum Arthropoda; class Insecta; order Lepidoptera; family Noctuidae; genus Gortyna; species Gortyna flavago. The sequence goes on from OY770139.1 coordinate 5,840,298, forward strand.
TGTAACACACATGATATGATGTTATAATCTCAGAATACAGCATAACTATGATATTTATTTAGCAGTGGCCCTTGGTGGCTCTAGATAAATTCTTCAATCTGACCACTTACGACTACTCTCAATATCTTTTCCCACACCTCGTTTTCAATGTGGCTTCCTCGATACGATGGCGCGCCATCACTAAACATAGCCATATTGAATCTTTATTGCCACTGATACGTTTATAACGTTGTTGAGTAAAACAATAATAAACATTATGAGAATCCAAAGCGTTTTTGTTACAACATAATCACTGTTATTAAAAACTATTGTATTTATAGCAGAAGTTTCCGCAAACCGCGGCGCTTGTAATAAATTGTGGAATGAATTTAATGTTTGCACAGACAATTAACCTTATTAGTTAACCGTTCTTACCCTTTTCTTTTTACGTTAAAAATGTAAAAACATCTCGAAAAGCTTTTACTATATATAATCTACTTAAATATTTATAGGATATAAAACTCTAAAATAACGCGGTACATCACACCTTTTAATTTTTTCTGGAAAACCATGTTACTTATCAAATATTTTTTCCATGTTACGAGCTTAATTTGGTAATGTGAGAGTCTTGTTAAATTAGACATTCATAAAAATGATTAATTACTTGTATTACACAGTCCGAAAAATCGTATTTCATATATGCCTCAGAGGAAAGTACCTACATTTGGGTTATAAATGTTACGCGAAATGAACACTGCCTAAGCGGGATATTGATGATATTCATGATAAATGCCTATAAGAGTGAGTTTGTATCATCCGAATGTCTGTATTAATTTATTACGCTTTTATATAAATTACATTTTTCAGAGTAGATAGTAATTCACCTGGTGGGTTTAGATTACTACAAAATAAAATATACAAAAAACATTAATTCATAGTAAGGATGCACCAGCCTCCGACCCCAAACCTTACTGTATGCTCAGGGCTCTTGAAACTTCACTCCGCAACTGGTGGTGAATATTGTATTGGGACACTGACATTTACCTAGCCGATCTATTCTGTAGAAATGTCACTGTAAAAACTTAGGTGAAGTGAGCTTAATGTGAGCTAAGTAGGTACTAATAGTGTCAATCATCATCAATCAGGTGGAATGACACTTCAAGCTCACTCCAGCTAAGTTTTCACGATGAGTTTTTACAGAATAGACCAGACGTACTACTTATTTTGTACTGGCACTTTAAAAACCATTTAGCTCTCATGTCCTTGATTTTTCTACACCGAAACATTCTCACGATCTAGCCGCCCAGTCCTAAGCAAGAACACGCGTATACGCCACTTGTAACAATAAACACGAAACAGTTTGTATCAACGGTCATTTGTTGGCATTCCGATCAGCCCTTACGGCGTATTATTTTATGGAAGTAGGTATTAACTTTCGGTAAATTTAAGTTAGTTTAAATAAATATTTTGTCGGGAACAAAGAGGGAAACATGCGCTTGGCATCATACGCAGAAACAATGCCTAAACTAAATATGTTTAGAAAACCGTATGTTTACGGTGCAACATTTCAATAATTTATTGCTCAACACGTTTTTATAATATTTGTATTGCCTGCATGAGTCCAGTCGTGGTTCGTTTTAATTTAAACTTAGAATTGAATAGTAAATAGTTCGGCAGTGAAAGTGGTACCTATAAGGACGCGACATTTAGACAAGATCTAGTAGAAATAAAACTAGTCCTTAAGTATTTGCTAACCTTATTGATACGAATTAACAGTGAAACTAACTACTCAAGCCAAACTCTCCAAAAAGTAAAAATTGAGAAAATGTTTTCAGAGAAGTCTTTTGGCATCAAATCCACTCAAATTAGGAAATACAGTATTCCACCTTCACGCAAACAAAAAATTGTTATTTCTCTGAAGCAAATTCCCCAGAGCATGCTTTGTGAATGAAATATGTTGGAACTACAAGTAGTTTTGTAGTTAGCTGTAATGTTGTACATCCGTTTAATTAACTGTTTTGGCAGGTCAAGGCAAGGGCTACACCAAACAAATGCATATACCTACGCTATTTGTGAGAAGCTTTATGTTTTTTGTGTCGTGTGATCCTTGGTTTGATTCCTGGATTGGACAAAATGTTATTAAGTTTTCCCGTTACTAAATTCTCAGTAGCAGACAAGGGGGCTTAAAAAGGCCACTTTGACAGAATCATAAAACATCATATCACGCTATTCATCTGTTTGACAGTTTCACACCTATATATCCCTGAAGGATTAGGCAGAGGTGTACCTATAGCATTTTTCCTCCACACAAAACTGTCATACAGATGAAATTGCGTTATATGAATTGTTTTATGATTCTGCCAAAGTGGCATTTTAGGCGCCCAGGTTGCTCGAAAATTGCTGCGTAGCTCCAAAACCTAAATAAGCTTACCGTAGGACTTACAAAGTAACGGGCAAAATGAGGCTGCTCTAAAGTACTTACCTACATACATCTTTAAATACGTCTTTGGTAAATGAAAACCCATCCGTTAATGTAGTCGGCTAATTAAAGTTCTCAAACTCAAACTCAAACTCAAAGCATTTATTTCAATTAAACCATTTACAGGCACTTTTGAATTGTCAATAGGTCAGTCAGAAAATATGAAGCTAGTTGCCCATTCCAAAGCGTAGGTACCTATGGAGAAGAACGGGCAAGAAACTCCATGGACACTCTTTTAAATTATATTTTACAAAAATATTAGTTACATCATTAATGTTGAATTTATAATTATATGTGAGAACGATGTAAAAAAAAAAATATACGTACGCGTTAAAGTGTCCAGAGTACAGCAAATAGTACTTAACAAAACAATAATCCAAAAGTAAAATAATTAAAAATAAGCCGAGGCAGCCAAGTGATGACCAGTCCCAACTGACGGCGCCCGTTAAGTTATAAAGTGGAATATGGGTTTAATGATTCTTTATTTATTCTAAAAGGACATACATTGTTCACTTAGCGAATAAATACATACTAAGGTATGGTAGTCCAGTCGCTAGTAGTTTTTTTTTTTACATAGATATAGAACATAGGTATTGTACTTTATATCTCGTCCCTGCTATTGTATGTATTGTGACAATGACAAGATAGGGACATCAAACATAGAGAGCACATGGTGTTATGTATGATGTTATCAACAGATTACAAAGCATGAGGGGTAAACCGACGCCAGACCAATGTTTTGTATGCGGAAATACTTTATTCTCACTAACTAATATTTACGGAAGCTGATTTAACCGGTTATTTAAAAAACCGGTCAAGTGCGAGTTGGACTCGCACACGAGGGGTTCCGTACCACCATACAATATTTAACACTGCATATAAAATAACGGCAAAAAAATCACGTTTGTTGTATTGGAGCCCCCTTAATATTTTATTTTATTCTGTTTTTAGTATTTGTTGTTACAGCGGCAACAGAAATACACATTCTGTGAAAATTTCAACTGCCTAGCTATCACGGCTCATGAGATACAGCCTGGTGACAGACAGACAGACGGACAGTGGTGTCTTAGTAATAAGGTCCCATTTTCACCCTTTGGGTACGGAACCCTAAAAATTGCCATTGTCTTTCCTGATGGTCATTTTGCTTATTTGTTTAGACAGTACGAGATGACCTAGCACCTTAATTGCGTTGCACATTTCCCTATCACAATCCGAAGTATTTTGAGGGGAAATCCATTGCTTCACAAGGTGGCACCATCGACGCACAAACTGAATTCCGGAATTCGGCACAAGATTCTCATTCTATATACCCCTACCGTAGAAATTTTTGGTCGGTTATAAAAAAAACAATCTGCAATACCTACGCGGTCAAAATGTATGGAATAGCATTCTTTTTTTCAAATTACCGGTCAAAAATTCCAAAGAACCCCCCAGGGTTCAAAATCATGTACTGAAACCAAGGTAATAGTTAGCACGGTCGACGTCCCTGCCACCCTGTATGTTTAAAAATTCGCCTGCACCTACTGCCATAAGTTATACTTAATGCAATAAACATTGTGGCAGTTGAATTGACAAAATGACGATTGGCGAGGTATCACGCAGGGGAAGCAATATAAATCAGTGGCGCAATTGAATAGCCTTTCAAGAACTCTGGCTAATGAGCCACCTTTTGCTTCAGCTACTAGGCATAATAACAGCCTGTTTCCTGCAAAATGTTAGTAATTTGCGAGAAAGATGGACTGTGTGACACAGATGAAGATACCATGTATCCGTGTAATGTGGTCCGAAGATAAAACACTTTGTCCACCTCCTTACAATGTTGCATCAACTAAGTACTGAAATGGCTGGAAAATGTAATGAAACACTAACACCCTATTTTTCTTGGTATATGCAATAAAACTGTCCGTGTTTTCTCTAGTTAATAGTTTCATAAAATCACACTAAGTAAAAAGCGTAAAGGTTTTATTTAGGTACAATGCATAGGTATTTGAAAGTGGGATATAATAAACGTATTTTCTTTCTTCTTTTCTTCTTTCATATAGTTTTTTTTTTTTTAGATAACTTCTGTAATTTTTCTACTGCATTTTTCGTCCAATCTTTTCCACTTCAATGATAGAGTAGGTCGTAGGTATAACCTACTTATTTAAAAAATATGAAGAGCGGAGACGTTGCGATCCCGCGACAATCACGTTATTATAAACAAATATGATTTTTTCCCAGAAACGTTTGAACTAACAAAGCTTGTGGTTGCCCAAGGTTGCACAGTACCTACTAAAAAACAAACCTTGACCGAGATAATACTATTTTATGTCATATTTTTGTGTGGGCGGTAACTTTAAATTAAAATAATCCATGAATATTGCAATCGACCCGAATATCGGCTCAAGCCTGCGACCATTGCGCTGACCGAGCTGTCAGAGTATATATGGTTTTTAATTATGCTCAGCTTGCAGAATTTTCACCCCGATCCTCGATAAGCTAGCCCACGCCGCTGAGCCTGTAGCTTTAAATTCGTCCCATAATCTCAATCCGATCCAGCCTGTCCCTTGCTGCCCTTCAGTAATGCCCTAAACCGAGGTCAGTACCCCATAGTGGGTGCCCTTAGCGTGTAGTCGCTTAGTTTATATAAGTTTTATGCTCTGGCTGGAGGCCTTAATTTACTAACGCATGGATAGCCCGGATAGCCCGGTTAACCAGCGACACAGATAATATAATACTCTAGCGAGATAGCTTTCCAAAGAATAAAAAAAGCAATATTTTTCTGCTTTTCTTTTAAAACTTCGGTAATCATTTAGAAAAGGCTGCATATCAGCTATCATCCGACACTTGAGTTAAAAGTTGAAGTTTTATCTTTTGCATATTCCCTAGACGTGTTATGTTACAAGGGAGTTATTAACCGTTCGTACGTTGGGCTTGTCACGTCGTTCTTATTTAAAACAAAAACATCATACGAAATTTTTTTTTTTCAATGAATTTAAATGACGACGTGTATTTTTAACCTCAATGATTTTTTTTCTAAGAAAATCTAAGTTGCGGGGTAATTGCATTACACACTACCATTAGCAATGGTTTTAATTTTCACAGTTCAATAACATTCATTTCGTTATTTATGTTGTTGACCAGAATTTTTTTCGTAAATATGAAGCAATATAAGTACTAGTTTAATTAGCAATATCCTTCAAATGATTCGGATTGTGAATGGTCTACGATAGTGACCATAGGGATGTCCATTCCGTCCACTAATTATTTTTAGTTCTGATATTTAATCAGAACTAAAAATACTTTAATTCTTATCTCTGTATTATTATGTTCTTTACATGGAATGCGCTTGCGCATTGTACAGGAGGCCTACCATGATCTATTTAAAAACGATTCAAAAGCAAGACATTTCAGTTTAGGTTCTTAAACTGCATCGTTCACAGTCGTACCATGACGTCCAATACACTCCGCGGCATTTGGATCGTTGAAAGTGAATGAGCGTTAAGAGCTCATGGTAGATATCCAGATGGCACGCCCTAAATTGAATAGTTAAACTGACGTCATGGTAGGTACGAATTAGCAGAACAGTTCAGTTTAGGTCCTAAAGTGGATCGCGTTAAGAGCTCGTGGTAGGTATGCAGATGCTTTTTCTTAAGCGTTTGTTGGACGCACCCATTTAGATAAGATTACCGACAATGTGACAACGCTTTGTTTTGATAATTCTTGCATGTTTTTTCATTTTGTATCAAAGATTTAAGTACACTCAGCGGCACGGAATCTTGGCCAAGCGCTTATCTCGCGATAGCAAAAGTTTTAAGTATTTCTGATGAATGTTTGTTGTGCAGGTATGTCAAAAAATGTTTACTTTTAGTTCAAGAGGGTAATCCATTATGTTTAAGTGCACCACGACGAAACTTTTAATTTACAGTTGAATCGGGTCATTTGAGCGACTAAGTTCACGTTTTAAATTTGTGTGTTGTGAAAAGTTTACTGTTCGGTTTTTGAATTATTGTGATTTTATGCTTTTAATTCAATAAGTAAAGGTGCTTTAAAAGCAATAAAAATGCCTCTAACACCAGCACAGGTTTCACAAGCGGTTGCGTTAATTAACCAAGGGCTGACACAGCGTGAAGTTGCTATTGCTCTTAACGTACCATGCACGGTCATCAATGCAGAATGCCCTTAAAAGATACCAGGAGACAGGCCAGTACACCCGCAGGCCAGGCAGCGGAGGCGTAAGGTGCACATCGGCCCGAGACGACCGCTTTATTGTCCTGGAGATTTTGAGAAACCGCTACCTGACCGCTGTTGAGATACGCCAGCGGCTTCAAATTGTGAGAACCGTTAATGTTAGTGGGCATACGGTGAGAAGACGAATGGAGGAAGTCAATTTAAAAGCTTGTAGACCAGCACGAGGTCCAGAACTTCTCAGACAGCACCGAGTAGCTCGACTTCACTTCGCACGAGAACACGTTAACTGGACCCACGAGCAATGGACTAGAGTACTGTTCACAGACGAGTGTCGAATAGCTTTACGTTCTCCAGATGGTCGAGAACGAGTGTGGCGAAGAAGAGGAGAGCGGTTTTACCCATTACTACCACTCAAACAGTGAGTTTCCATGGAGGCTCAATAATGGTATAGGGAGGTATAAGTTCCGACGCACGTACAGAGTTGGTTATCGTCGATATTCGGCTAACAGCTGTTCGATACATCGAGGAAGTTCTTCAGGAACACGTAATGCTATATTCGGGGTTCATTGGACACGACCAATTCCTCCTAATGCACGATAATGCACGCCCACACGTTGCACATTGCGATGAAGAATATCTGGAAGAGGTTGGCATACAAAAATTGCAATGGCCAGCTCGTAGCCCAGACTTAAACCCAATTGAGCATATCTCGGACATGCTCAAAAGAAAGATAAAGTCCAGCTCCAACCCTCCGGAAACTCTAAACCAGCTCTGAACTGCAGCGCTGGCCGCTTGGCGCAGTATACTGCAAGTTGATGTCCGAAACATCATCCAAAGTATGCCAGATCGAATGCAGGCAGTTATCAGGGCTAGAGTAGGAAACACCCGATATTAAAACGTATAGACAATAACGAAAAAGACCTTAATTTTTTATTTTGTAGTGTTTTTAAATTTATAGTGAAAAAATCCTAATTTCAGTGAAAGTGCGTGATTTTAAAAACTGATTTATTGGTGAGGTAATCTTTTAATTTCTACGTTCTTAAAGCATAAGAGACACGTAATAAAGCCACTTACCCTTAATTTATTGTCATAAAGGCAAATGCAAATTTTTTAATGCAAATAATCAGAAAAATCACGAGTGGCCAAGTTTCCGTGCCGGTGAGTGTATGTGTGTGTGTGATGAACGATAATGTTTGTTTGTTTGCTTCATGCAGAAAGAATTCACGGCATGTGAGGTAGGTTTTAGAAAAAGAAGGAATCCAGTTATAAGTGTTAAGTTCTAAAATTTTATTGTTTTCATTTATTTAAAAATGAGAGATTTATTCAAGATATAGTTAACGCTATAAAACTTAATTTCTACCCTTTTTTTTTTTTAAGGATGGGAATTCATCAAATGACCCCTCCCGCTCTAGGTGGAGCGGAAGGGAGTGTCAGACTCTTACTGACTAAAACCCATCCGTGTTCCTTCCTTAGCCCTTTATGTTCCGGGGTAGCGGTAACCCTTTTGGACAATCCCGCTGCCCCGGCAGGCTTCGGCCCTGACGGGCCCCTCGATTGATGCTGACATCTCTTTGAGGCGCGCGTGGAACACATACGCGCCGTCCAGCACGGGCCTGGTCCTGATCGGACGGCGAGCTACCCATTACTCGCCGGCCGCAGGCCCGTGCCTACGGTGGCCGGGAGTCGTCACGCGGCTCCCGACGCCCGGGGCGTCTACCGCGGACCTCCACCGTATGTTCTCTGGGCGATCCTCGCAATGGTGACACCCGGGCGTTTCATCCCGCCTGATTATGTGCAGGAACCTCCCGAAACATCCGTGTCCGGTGAGGACCTGCGTCAGGCGGTAGGTGAGGACGCCGTGACGCCTCTCTAGCCACTCCTCAAAGAGGGGCCTTACCGCCGCTATCGCGGCGTGCCCTGCGCTGGGTTGCGACAGTCGCGCTTTCCATGCCGCCATGAGATCGCGCCGGAGGTCCGTCCGCTCCGCAGCAATTTGCCGCGGAAGCGGGTTTTCCCCCCGGCGTAGTGCCTCCGCGCGCCACTCATAGAGGCGCGCGAGGACTATCGCCTCCAGATCCCATGGCGGCAGTCCGGCAAGGAGGCTTGCCGCCTCGCCCGAGATCGTGCGGTACCCCCGTATTAGCCGTATGGCTACCACCTTTTGGGGCGCGTTCAGGTAGTGGGCGGCTCGAAGCCGAAGTGAACGCGCCCACACCGGGGCGCCATATACGGCCATGGACCGCACGACCCCCGCGTAAAGCCTCCGGCAGGAGGCGTTTGGCCCCCTCAGGTTGGGCAGGAGCCGCTTGAAAGCGGACCCAGCCCGTTCCAGTTTGGGGGCCAAACGTCGGAAATGCTCCACGATAATTTCTACCCTTCAATTGACGACAGTTGATTGCTAGGTATTCGTTTTCAAATTCCAATTTCACAAATTGTGCAAATGGCAATTCGTTTTGCTTGTTTTTCAAACGAAGCCTTATCTTGTAGCTAGAATCCTTTGCTGGTAGCTAGAATCGTTGTCTTATCTTTGTAAACTCCAAATGAAAAATACTTATATAGTTTTGTACAAACGGTAAATCAATTAATCAAATAATGTATTTTATCAATACGTATGTTTGGTTTCTGTTTCTTCAGCTCAGCAGCTGATAAACTAGGTAGATCCAGATTATAATTCATGTTCCAGGAATAACTCGGGCATTTTTAATCTGAATGAAATAGGCAAGGGTAAGCTAAAAGCTTTCAAAAACTATTTTTATCTGAAACCCGACGGTCTGCAGAGTGCGAGCGATTTGCAGGTTCCGAGTTGATTTATTATTTACGTGAACATTTAGGTATAAAAGGCATCGTTTGCCGTTGGGGTAAATGCTTTTTCAAAATTAAACTGTGTGATTTTTGGGACCGTAGGATAGACGTACCTATCAGCGGAAAAACGCGACGAATGCGCATGTTTTCGCTCCATCGTAGCTAGTTCACCAAAAGTGCCATATCAAAGCGGAAAACCGTGACAGATAAGATCATCACCATAATTGCGTAACTCACTACTTATTAATCTCAATCTGATTCATATTGAAAGATAATGCTAATCCACTGCTTAATATGTTCCGAAAATTGTCTGAACAACAACGTAAATAACGCAATGAATGTTGTTGAACTGGAAATGAAAGCCATTGCTACTATTAGGGTGTTACGAAATTACCCCACAGATGCAAAAATAAAAACGCCGTGTCCCTAGCCTTATCATTTGCAAACAGTGATTTTAGATTGAAAATTGGTGACAAGTGGCATAAACACCAATCGATAAAATTCTAGTCTGTGCAAGCATTAGGCATAGTATACTTAGTGTGCAGGTTGATAATAAATTAAGGTCACGCCATAATCAACAGGCCAAGCTTTTATTATTACAAATTGTAGGTACCTAAGTCTAGGTATACTTCTTTACGAGTACTAACAATAAAGCTGAAGAGTTTGTTTTTTAAACGGTCTAATCTCTGGAACTACCAAAAACAAATGAAAACATATTTTTGCATTCTTGGGGCAAAAACAAAAAGGACAGAAAAAACGCTGAGTTAAAACGAAGTAGGTAATAGCGCAGGCAGACGATGCGATGCTACAAGCTGGGTCGGGGGAACAAAAAATTTCACGCGAACAACGTCGAGGGCAGAAGCTAGTCTAGAAATAACATAACATCACGCCTTGTTTTTCCGAAGGGTTAGGTATGCAGAGGTGAAGGTACAGACGCCAGCACATGGCATCAACCTACCCGAAACTGTCAAATTTTCCCAATCAACTTTGAACCTTATGCTTTAGCGATAAAGTTGAAAATCTATTAAAGAAATTTGACAGATTGTAGTAACTTGATGTGCTGGCGTCTGTACTTATAAAGTACACCCACATTTCGCTATAGTTACGAATACGCTTTTTATTGATGATTCTGGTAATATAAGTGCATGGAACCCTTATAGTATCACTAGCTTCTGGCCGCGACTTCGTCCGCGTAAAGTTTGTTGCTCCCCCGAACCACTCCGTCGCATCGCATCGCCATCGTTTTACCTTAGAGTTCGTTCTTACTTTTTTATCTCAGCTCCTAAGAGTCCTAGCGTGATTTTAAATAGAATAAATATAGCCTTCCTCAAGAATTGGGCTATCAAATGCAAAAAGAATACAAATCCCACTGGTAATTCCAGAGATAAGCGCGTTCAAACAAACAAACAAACTCTAATTACTTATGTAGATTTGTAGAATCCTACTATCCTACTAATATTATAAACGCAATAGTTTGTGAGGATGGATGGATGTTTGTTACTCTTTCACGCAACAACTACTGAACGGATTTGGATGAAATTTGGCACACAGATAGTTTAATAACCAGGATTCCCACGGGATCGAAACTTATGCGGGTGAACCCGCATGGCGCTGCTAGCAGATAGATATAGATAGAAGATTACTACACATCTCAGTCAACTGGGATCGTGCCCAAAAGTTATGTTAGTTAAGCCTTGTACCTACTTGAACGCATTCCACTTTGGAACTATTTGTTCCCGTTTATCTCACAGTAATGAGCCATTGTTTGCTTATCTTTTACGAGTCACAGTTAAATGTTTGGCATAGCTGTTTCCATAAATGGTTTGAGTTCTTGTCACTTCTTGTTATGGAACGACTTCGGAAATCTCTCAAAAATCCCCAATCATTTCAATTTATACCTATACCGTGTCGCACGGGTCGATCGAAGGTTGGAGGTCAGATAGGCAGTAACTCCATCTGAAATAGCGGTATTCAGCTACATTCGGTTAGACTGGAAGGCGACCCCAACCTAGTTGGGAAAAGGTTAAGAGATTGATTGGTTATGCTTGTATACACGGCTACACATCAAGCTATACATAACCAGTATAAGCTGACTTCTGATTGTACAAGAAACCTATACAATGCGAGATCAGCTGAAACTGGAAATATACAGCTTGATGTGTAGCCATGTGTACTTAGTTATTAAAAGTAGTATAAACTAGGATCTTTACGATAATTTCACAATACATAACCACGTTTGAACGACAGAAGGTCACTTGCCTTATCAGTGACCAAATAAACTTATCTTTGGATTAGGCAGACAACTAACTCTTAAAAATAAAATTATTTTTAGTAATAGCATAAGTACATATAGCAGTCTATAATCTGCACCAACACTGGTGACTCCAATTGCTTCCATTTGCCTATAAACGATGTTTAACTAAATGAGAATCACATAAAAACTTTGTGCTTTGGTTATTAATTAAGTTAAACTCCGATTAACTTGTAATAACTAGTCAACACAGTTACTCTAACACGTGTAGAAGTATGTATGGTGATTAACTTATTTAAGTACTTTGGTACTTCAGTGCATAGATGTAGGAGAGCTCTTTGTGAATTAGTTATAACCACCATACTTATATAATAATCAATCATCCCATCCATTTGGGTCGAGTAGGTATTCAAGTTTTGTATGGGAAAGTTGATAATTTATTTGAGATTACGTTGTTGGTCCCATGGAAATAGTTGTTCTGTTTATTGGTCTGTACCACACGCTTTAATTTGACCACACCTTTCTGATACATGCTGTATAAATTCAGCTTCCATACAATCCAACAAAAAATAAATACTAAAGAAAGCGCTTTAGTCTTTCCATAAAATTGTCCAGATTCATAGTCAGAACTTTTCTCAGAAACATATCCTTTATTTCGCTTTTTCTCGTCAAACGCGAAATAAGAGTTTAAAAAAAAAACATTGAATTGGTACCAGCCGGTCTATTCTGCAAACTCTCGCCGTGAAAATTTTGGTGAAATAAACTGTCATTCCACCTGATACTAGGGGATTGTAGCTCACTTTACCTAGGGTTTCACGGTGAGATTTATATCTACAGAATACCTCGACTGTACCTACTCTTGTTCATTCTTTTCACTCAATACTACTAGCAGCATTGTTTAAAGACGGCGTTAGGTAATGGAACATTAACTTATGCTAAAGTTGTTTTGAGCAACATCATTAAATTGATGAAATCATTAGCGTTAATGATCCATTACGTAATGGGGCATTAATGTTTGTCTTTGTGCAACTGGGTGTGGTTGATTGCTTTTCGTTTTCAAACAAACGAAGCCTTCGTTGGCAACTAGAATCGTTATCTTAACTTTGTAAACTCCGAATACCATTAATTTATAAAGTCGAACATATAACCTCCTCCTTTTTGGAAGTCGTTAAAAAAATACTACTTACTTTTGTACATACATTAAATCAATATGTTTTAGTATGTATTTTATCAATAGGTACCTGCGGAAGTATGTTTGGTTTCTATTTCTTTAGCTACCATCAGCTGGTTATTCTAACACGTGTAGAATCAGTAGGTATGGTAGTAATAGAAAATAGCCTCCCAAACGATTTCGGTTAGGTACGCGGTGACCAATCTCAACGGAGATTAGCCAGGTACGCAGGAGATATTTATTATAGTGCACAAGTGTATGCGTTGCAGTATAAAACTGATTTACATCCGTCACCTCACACATCACCTGTTGAAAACCATGTGTCAGGCACTAGTTGTCTGGCATTTTTTGCTGAACAGGGCCTTTTTGGCGCAGCCGTGAGGCACACTTTCCTGCTCATTTCTTAGATCGGACTTTAGACTTTTTATTTGTTTTTATCTGATGTATGTCCCTGGTGTACTGTGTCTTTTAGTCTGTGCAAAATTTTAATGTATTTTCTTTCTTTCTTTCTTTGCGTAAACACAGGTGCACTTTCTGTTCCTTTACTCTCATAGTCCGATGGGACGGCAATCCGACACGACCGAGAGATCAGGCGCAGGAACAACGGCTATACCTACGTGCTTTCCGAGGTAAGCGACGCGTGCCTCGCTAGCAAGCTAAAGAAAGCGCTTTAGTCTTTCCTTAAACCGGCACTCCACATTCATAGTCAGCACTATTCTCGCGATATATTCCTCATTTCGCGTCTAAAGCGATATTTCTTTCAATACATATCGTTAATTGTTTGTCTGCTTTTATTCTAACGATAAAGCCTACGTATTTCTACAGGGTGAAATTGAAAACATGCGACAAATTGAAATGGGAGATTGTACTCATCATTATGAACAACTTTTACCATGGGACCAAAACTGAAATAGCAAAAAAAAAAATCAGCTTTTTCCTACATGTATGTTCGCATAACTCGTCAAAATGTAGGGAACAGCTGTTTTTTTTGAATGGAGAATCAAAAATGATTGGATGGTGAATGGAGTATCCAATGAATCATCTATCAACGGATAGATAATTAAATAATCTGTAGTAACTTCCTACGCTTCTTACTACGAAGCATGATCATATAATGGGCTAGCCCTTTTGAACACGCTGAACTGTGGACGCTATTTTGTAACAAGATTCCTTATACCTAGGTCACCAAACTCCTATTCTCAATCAGAACCAATGCCCATGGTTCGTTACGAAGACCGAATTTTGGGATTTCCCACCGGCACTTCCATACAAACATTCACACACGTTTTAACCACTTTAGGGAATGAATTTTCGTAAATCCTTCCTTAGTTAAATCGAATTTCCTTTTCCTTAGTTAATTCGAATTTTCTTTTAATTTTGGTTTACGTTGTTTCAGTAACTTCAAATGTTTGAACCGCAAAGGTTTCAACACAGTTTCGCTTCTCCGTTTATTTGTAAACTTGTTTGTGGTGGTTGTTTGGTGACGATTTTTCCAACGCCAGATAATTTTATCCGAGGATAAATTTTGAATTTTTGACAGTTCTTCCATACAAAATCTGTCAGAAGTCAATATTATTCCATGAATGAAAATTCATTTCAAAAACCAGCCCAGAAATTTTAAATCATAAATTTTATCGTAAGACCCTTAACTTTTAAATATCTACATATATTCGGCATGTTTTCCCGTTCCGTGAATTTCATTAAATAATTAACGTGCTCAAAACCTTTGATTATATACTTGATATAATCAAATCTCAAAACCATTGAGGTAATAATGTATAGTTACATTATTACCTCAATGCTCAAAACTAACTAAAATTTTAATAACTGCATTCTGAAATAACCTCGGACAGTAAACCTGGAGTAAACAGTGTAATTTATTGACCAATCTGTACGTAAAATGTAGTACCTAATAATACAAAAATATTCCCTTCTTAACGTCACAATGGACCCATGAATCATGACATGATAAGGTGCTTCATTCATTTGCTTAATGGATTAACCACATCCCATTATTTTCCGCTGAATGACTAAGACAAAATACGATAAACCGAATTTTGAATACCTACTAAAACATAACATAACATCACGCCGCATTCTCTGAACGGTTCACCGGGTGTAGGTACTATATATACACCTCTATCTAACATAGTACACCGGGTGTATAGGTACAACCCTATATATCCGTGTACCACACCCACATTTCGCCAGTTATGTTTAGGTCCCATCTAATAGGGGCCGAACCTTTTGCCATCAAACGGGCACAAATCCAGACTCCGGACTCGTTGACCGCTTTGTTGGTGTTAAAACATATACAGCGACCGTAAACGTAACGCACGGACGAGCAAACTCTGTCAGAAGCTTGCCGAGCTGTTTCATTTTTTATTTTTCCCAATAAAAAAAACTATCATTAAGAAGTTAATTGTTGTTTTGGCCTAACAGACAGTACCACCTAAATGCAACCCATATCGTAAACTAGAGACATTAATTTGTCTATTTCACCCTATTTTATTACTGTACAGTGTAGGTATAATTTCCACACAATGGTGCCCAATGATCTTTTCATCCCTTTCTCCACCTACCTACACTTAGATAAAAATGCAAAAGAGACGAATAAAGAGCAGTCATTACAACGGGAAATAAAATACGTTGAGAACCTCTTCTTCCTTTTATTTTTTTGGATGAAGGTTAGAACTTAGCCCTCTCAATATACCTATGCATAACATTGAAATGTGTGTTTTCTACATAGATAAGATAACAGTCCGCTGCCTGTCATTTCTTTATATGTTGATGATACACAATGATAAGTGTTTTGATGGTTTCTCCGTATTTTTCATGAGACCAAGTACATAAGTGATTCAATTTCGAGTGTCTATTACAGTTAATTTTATTATGAGTAGGTGGTATTCTTGATATTATTGTACCTAATGAAGTTATTCATAGTTTTTACCTCTTGAATGTAAAGCTCCTGGCCAGCTGCGGTTGAGTCGACCAAGTAGCTGTCATCGCAAGCTCGCACATACAAGTAGAAGAAATGCTCGTGCGCAGCCACGCTCGACGCCGCCGTCCCATTATAAACAGGCGGACTGAAGGGGTTTATAGCTGTAGAGTTTGTTTCAGTACACGATCCGTTGAAAAATGCACTGCCGCGGTTACAACATCTGTGCACACAAGTCCTCTCGATGCACGGACATCCCATCACCATAGTCGTGCCGTTCTCTTTGAGCTCGTACCACGTCCCGTCCTTGTACTCCACTCCTTCGAATATCACTGAAGAGTTTGGGTGCTTCACACCATTTGTAATGTCCAAGCTTTGCACTTTGGTGCATGGAGTACACTGGATACTCACTAACACCAAGAGTTGGGTCACCGCTATCAATATCGTCTTCATTTTTACTACCACACTAATTCTTGAGTTTTCACTAAAACTTTGTCACTTTAAGTCCCAAAGTTTTATTCACATGCTCACTCCCATTTCAGTTTGAGTAACAAAGTAAGGAGAAACCTCACTTAAAATGTCTTAAACGAATTAAATCGGCACTGGAGGTGTTATCGCGGTTGGAGTGTTCATTATCTGAGCACTAGTGAGGTAATTTGATGTATCATTTTCGTAATGATAAGAGATAAGCGGTGGTCGCGCGTTGTGGAGGAAGGAAGGCAGGCGTGTTGCAGTCACGCCGTGTGCGTCCCGACTGGCCGGCCTGCCGCCGGCGCGAGCTGGAGCCGGTGGAAGTGATCCCTACGCGTCACGCGCGGCCCTAGCCTTCTGCACACCCAGGACTATCGGAGCATCATTTATTTATTATGTAATTATCTTAATAACGCATCTAAAGTGCGGTTGGAGATAGTACCTACCTATAGACGCCAGCACATCAAGCTACCCGAAACTGTAAAATTTTCCCAATCATGTTTGAACCTTATGTTTTAGCGATAAAGTTGAAATCGATTAAAGAAATTTGACAGATTGACTGGTTTGATTTTTCTCTTTTATTAATAAGACTGGTAGAACTTGGATAAACTGCGGTACTCCGTAATTTACAGTGTTTTAATTCATTTATTTATTTATTCTTCAGAAAACTTACCTACAATCTAATTTTTTGATAAATAATTTACAATTAGCGCTTACAGTTGCCATTTACAAGCTTCCACAAATAAAAAACTATGTACCTAATTAATAAAAAATACACACAAAAATCTAAAAGCCGTCTTAGTCTCACGTCATAGTTCTCATAGTTTTGCAATTATTAATTGAAATTATCCCCACCACTCGAGTGATCTTAATCAATAATTTCAAATCCGTACGACACGAATTCTGCAGCCTTACTGTCAGTTTATCTAACCACTGTCTGTAGATATACAGTTAATTTTCATTTCCAACGATTTAATTTGTCCGTGTCCGAGAACCTTTATAAAACCACTTCTTGTATAGAGTATGGTTTCGATGACGCGCACATAATATCAAAAATTTTTTTTATATATTCACTATGGATCCCCAAATAGATAAAGTTAAAGGTTAAAAAAAAGTATTGTGTTAGGTAGATATAGTGGCGACATCTACAACGCCACATAAGAACTATGGAGGATGAGTGAATTTTACATCCTTCACGCTAATTACATAACACACTATAAATCTCAATCTGTATCATTTTGAAAGATATTGCTAATCCATTGCTTTATATGTTCGAAAAATGTATCTGCTCAACAACGTAAATAACGCAATGAATATTGCTGAACTATCAACATGAAAGCCATGCTACTGATAGTATGTTCCGCATTTACCCCGCTGTTCCTAATGTCTCTATAGTATCATTGGAAATTAATTTGCTTTAAAGGGATTAAAAATATATAAGATGCTATCTCAAAAAGATAATGTTAGCTCAAAAATGGCGACAATTACGGTTCTCCTCCCCCCCCCCCCTTATCTCCAATGTTTCTAAAAAAAATTAAAAGGGTCAGTACTATAATTAGTCATATTTAACAGGGAAATTACAGCCTTTGCGACAGTGTAGAAGTTACTGAATTTTTCAAATCAAAAACAGAAGGCCTTTTGACCTATGTAATGTTTAATCACTAAAAAATTTGTTTCCTTGATACTGCGTCATTCAGATTTTAGTTTATTTATGAGCTAGCATAATTAGCCTATAATGTTCCCACTGCTGGGACACAGGCCACATCTCTTCGGGCTATAATCTACCACGCGGGCCCAGTGCAGGTTGGTAGACTTGGTAGATGTCACATGACTTCGAATTTTTGCTTCTAGGAAATTCGGTTCCCTCGCGATGTTGTCCTTCACCGTTTCGAGAGCAGTGGTGATTAAATTATTTACACAAAGCGCCTGACTAGGTTTGAACCCACGATCTATAACTCCTAAGGTCCTGGGTTCAAACACAGAAGACGAAGAAAGACAAAGACTAATATAAGGTCGTGACCTTATATTGGTCTTTGTCTTTCTTCGTTACCCCGTGGGGTAAGATACCAAACAAGAAAACATGTTTAGAAAATTGCATAAGTACTTTTAGATAATGTTGGTGAAGTGAACCCAACCACTTCCTATACCTACCGATGACTGCGACAAAGAAAGAGCTGTTTTACATTAGTTTATCAAAAAAATTCAAATCAGAAGTTTCGATGCATGACAGTATTGAAATTGTTTGTATTAGGTACCAAAGCTCTCGGGAGCAGTTACTGTGGCATAAAACATTTAAAAATGACTAATTACTGACACCTGTTCATTTAATTTGATCGGGTTTCACGGCCAAGGGTACAGCAGTTAAAATTGATCTTCCACTGTTCCATCAAGGGAACAGCCAAGGGTACACAGGAAAAAAAGGGGTAGCGGAACCGTAGCGAAGTCGTAGCTGAGTCGTAGCGGTTTCGTAGCAGTTGCTCTCGTAGAGGAGACGTAGCGAAGCTTTGCGTAGCCATACTTTATGGATACGCTACAAAAGAAACCAATTTTAGACTAAAATAGTGTAGGAATACCACGTTGAATTAATAGGTAGAATTTGTTGCCAACGAAGACTACTGGAGTTTATATTTATATACCTACTAGCTGACCCGGCCACGCGTTGCTGTGGCTAACGTTTTTGTCATTTTTTTTTTCTATCCAATCTTTCAAATTGGATCAAACTGCACACGGTGTATAAATTTGATTAAAATCGGTTAAGTAGTTTAGGAGTCCATCGCGGACAAACATCGTGACACGTTTGTGCATCAGGATTCGGTAGTAAGTATGACCCCAATGAAAAAAAACTATGTGATATCGATACTAGGTACATATTGAAACTCCCTGTTATATGGATTCGAGGAAATCTACAGAAAAAATTTTGGTTGCACTCGGTCAGCGAAGAGTTCAACACCCGGCCGGAGAAAAAGTACCTAACGCCAGACTTGAGAGCTTATAGTAGCGACATCTACATCAATACATGAGAACTAAACACGTCATGATATACTTTAACGTTGAATTTCTACTCTAATATTTTTTTAACGGTCTACTAACAAGCCGTACTTACACCCTTTAGAATTTTAACGTGATTGTATTTCGTTTCTTCTACTCTCGCCTTCGAATACGATATGATTTTTTATTAGTGTACCATATATTCAATAGATGGCTCTGTTATAAATAATAGTATATTGTGTATCATGCGAATTCATGTTGTCATGTATTATTTTGAATTATGTATCAACTTAGCGATAGATAAGTAATTATGTTTCTGGTGGTTTAGTGGAATAAGTAATCTACTTATTTTTTTTATGTAGGTAGAAGCAAAATGAATTTCAATGGTAGGTACTTTTATGATTTTCAAGTTTGGCAACATCAAATTATTTTAGTTTATGGTTGGTGTATCCCCTTTGTGAGATTTTCTGATGAAAATGGTTCTGCATACTTTGTTATTTACAGTAAATATTTATAAGGTACCTATTATCAATAACATTCAATAACATAAGATTAAAGAGCAATTTATGGAATGTTCGAATCTTACACAAGTGATCGGTTTGCAATAGTTCTAAACTGTTTAGACTTATTTGTTTAGCCCATATTAATTATGGTACTTACTATTGATAATGTTCTTGAAAATTTAGTTAACAACAATCGAAAATCTAATAGCCTTTTTGGATGTAGTACGTAATTCCTAACCTAATTAGAATTAATTAATGTTAACTAACACGATAAATAGTCCATTATTTAAAACTCAACATGTTAGATTACAATACCTAATTGGTAGCGTATATTTTATACCTATTATAGTCATGTTTTTACAAATAAGTTTTCTATTGATCGCTCACTCCAACTAAGTTTTCACGGTGATATTTTTATGCCGGGGCCACACCAACGGAAAACGCCGTTGATTATCGCGATGTTCGGGCGTTAAAGTCTACGGTTAACGCCCAACATCGCGATAATCAACGGCGTTTCCCGTTGGTAAGGCCCCGGCATTACAGAATACACCATTGAACCAGACGGTAGAAACTTTATCATCTGGCCAGCCTTGTCCCAACTACTTTTGTTGGGGTTGGCTTCCAGTCTAACCGGATGCAGCTGAATACCACAATAGTAGGTACATGGTGCGACTGCCTATCTGACCTCCACCACCCAGATGGAGGTATTATATTCATAGGTTATATAGATGGTTGGTACCTACCAACCACCTATCTATCCATAGTCCATACTATTAATATTATAAATGCGAAAGTGTGTCTGTCTGTCTGTTACCTCTTCACGCTTAAACCGCTGCGCGCTGAACTGATTTAGATGAAATTTGGTATAGACGTAGTTTAAGTCCCGGGAAAGGACATAGGATAGTTTTTATCTCGATATGCTCACGGGATCGAAACATATGCGGGCGAAACCGCGGGGCGCTGCTAGTGTAAAATAAATGGCTTTTGCACAGCACAACGATAGCAACAGATGTTCTTGTATGAGTAAGTTGTACAGTGTATGGTAAATGCACGCTGTTTTTGATGAGTTAACGTTTATAATTGATTGTGTAGTACGTTCTTATATGAATTGCAAGTGTGTGCGCGACTTTTTATCTATTGCTTTTACTGAACTACATGTGTAGTAGTGACGCCGCGCCGTGGTGGGGCCAACCTAGCGGGCATATCTCCTTCTTTCTTTTATCTATGGTAATACTCATAAAGTAATGGAATATATTTTAGTAGGTTTTTCCTCAAATTAACGCGGGTGATACCGCGGGGCGCAGCTGCTAGTATTATAAAAATCTAAACTAAAAATACTTTTTAAAATTGCGGAACCCTATCTACTTTTGTCTATCGAGCGTAGCGCGTGGGTAGCTGCGACTCGGGAGTTTACCAGTTGGCGTAATTATGTGAGATTTTCTCGCACAGATTTCACCCTTGTGCAGTACTGTAGTGCTTATTTGTTCAGTCTTCGACACAGGGGCGAGTATTAAGTGTAGTGAGTTGTAGTATCTTAGTAATCTGTCTGCGGAAGTCTATATAAATGAGCTCGAAGGCAGCCCCAGCTTCAGTGCATTGCGCAGTAATTGTTCAGTGTTTGTATCTAGTGCAGGAGCTTATATTCTTTCCAAACGGTAAGATTTTTTACATAATTTCTAAACTTGTTTTTCTTGTGTTTGTGTGTTTTGTTTTTATTCTTAAAGTATCACAATTAGTTCAAATACATGTATTTTCTTTCTTTCTTCAGGTTATTTAGGAAAGGAACCTATACCTTTCTAAAAACAAATGTTGTTCTTGATAAAAGGACGACCCACTGAACAAAATCCTTCCATAAAACGATAAAAGATATCATAAACTACGTCTAGTTACATGAAATGGCTTCATCCGACCTCCGACGCCGACGCATCTAGCGACGCCATTTTAGAATACTGTACTGAAAACTCGCATATGTTTTTTGATAATCGCATAAATTTTTATAGATTTGTTCTTAATTATTATGCAAGCGTGTTTTTTGTTTTAAGTATTTGTATTTCGTGTGTTTATGGTTCTTATCCGAAGATTTGTATCTCGGCGTTTTGAATTGAGGTCATTGAGGCCTAATCATGGAAAGTCTCGTAAGACTCCTGGTAGAATTACAGTAAAAACATCCGTAATTAGTACCTAGTCAATCATAAAACCCTAAAAAAGATATTAGCTTTTTGAGAGATCTTCGTCAAAATAGAAATATCCACGTTGCTCATAAGGCTTGCGCAGACGATAGGACCTGGACAATTTGTACGCGGACAAAATGTCCTCAACAATAGAATGTATGGAAACTGCAGCAGTCTACTTTTTCTTCGTGTGCGTGACAAATTGTCCATCGTCTGCGCAGGCCTTTATTGATGATATGAAGGAAGGATGATATGATATGAAGGTTTATTGATGATATGAAGGACAAATAGACAGCTGGGAGCAGCAGCAGCTTAGCGCCCTAGTTTACTAGTCTAGACAATGTAATTGTTCTAAATGCAGATACAAGTTAAAAATTATGTAAAATAAATAAGTATTGTAAACAATAAAATTGTTTTTGTAAAAAAATTTCAGTAAACAATGGGGCTTCTGGCCGCAATTGCCGTCAACGTGATCGGAGGTGCCGTCATCTACGGCACAGGGGGTTTGCTTGCACCGGTCGTCGCGCCCATTATGGGATTCGGCGGCGCCGGTATTGCTGCGGGGTCGACAGCGGCTGCCGCACAGGCCTATTACGGCAATCTTGCTGCCGGATCCATCATATCGCAGCTTACTGCTGCTGCTATGGTTGCCCCTACACCGTAAGTTCCTATAACCTTCATCCATCCTTCATCTTTCATGAGTTGAGCTGCATTACTGACAAATGCATGCACTGACTGAACAGGTCCACTCAACCTCGGTGGTTCTTTCCTCAAAAGACCATTTCAGACACCACACCAATCTACATGGGCTTCACATGATCTAACCAAGATTATGTCTGGACTTTAAAAAAGAAAACTTCCGAGTTTGTTTCGGCCTTTCTTCTCTGAGAAGTGTCTGACTACTCGGACACGCGGACCTCATATAAATTGACGTGTAAAAGTGTTTGTACAAATCTACTTACAGAAATAAAATCATTTATCATAGTACCCACTTTCTTTTTATTAGGTACTCAGACTATGTCCCCTACACTTGTCACAGTAGGTACTGCAATGGATCACTGAAAACAATAAGTACCGCGTGCTTAGATCCCCATAGAAGCTAGATTAGTTATATAGGTACGGTACTGACAAAATTGTTTGATAAAAATTTAAGTTAACCTTACTTCAGTAGGTAGGTATATCTGTTATATCCCGTTTAAAAAAATCTAGTAGTGCTTTAGAAGTTTAAAAAATCAAAGTGATTTGGAAACTCCCAGTAAATCAAACACAAAAATAACAGCCTCCTCTTTTTATCGGAGGTCCTTTAAAAAATATTAGGTATCGCCAATGTATATTATGTATATTATAAGTGTTGGGTTTAGCAGTTTCCTGATAAAAAGCTGAAGCTGAAAATATTTTAACAATTATGATGATTGTGTAATTCATTATAGGTACCTAATACATTTAGATTTGAATATGAACACGGTAATCGCAATTTTTTTTTTTTAATCTAATCATTGATTGAAATTGTAATAAAATCTAATCTTTGTTTTCTTTGTTTCAGATAATATCTTAATATAACAATTTCACAACATCACATTGTAGCAGATACAATGCATGTAATGTCGAAATAAAGATTTTTGATTACACAGTATTGATGAAGTTTAATTTTTTAATCAATTTGTATTTGTAGGCCCCTTCATATTACATGATATTAATATAACTGGCGAAATGTGGACTTATTACCCAAATTTCATGGAAAATTAGCACATTTTCAACAAAGGTCATAAGACTTGACTTGTGGACCCGCGACCGGACGTCCTCCGCATGCTATTGCCAATGTATACTAGACATACCTACTCATTGAAGAGCAAGTAAGAACTCAGTACACATACCTATACAGCGTCGTATTATGCTGAGCGATGGCCGTTTTGCATGGATGTGACGCATGTTTTCCCCAACTTATTTTTTTTTGTGTTTGTGTTATTTTTATATTAGGCGTCATGTTTACCGCAATTAACCTTTTAACCGCCCGATTTGATACCAGAAGTAGTGCCCAAGCGCCCGAAATAAAAAAGAGAGAAAAATACCGTATAGAATACAGCGTAATTACCTAAATAAAAAAGCAGATTAAATGAGCGGTGGTATTTGATCGTAAACCCTGGCTAAATGGAGACGAAAATATTTGTCGGATTAAAGTAAGCGAAATTTTCTTTCTTTCGATCAGAGGTGTGGTAAAATTTAGGTAAGGGACGACCATCAAACTGAGCAACTTTTTCCATGAGACCATTCACAACATCGTAATCGCAAATTAATAATCAGCCGTCCTATACATTTGGGTCGAGTAAGTATTGAAGTTTTGTCCTGAATACAACACATAGGTAAATAGTTCCACAATATACTACTGTAAAATCACACTATGCCATATTGTGTTTTGTTCTCACGTAGCTAATCTTTTAAAACCATAACACGATACTTAAATAAACGGGCCACTTAGGTAAGAACACATAAAATATCAAACTACACAAATTGAGAAAAACCAGCCGTTACATACCTAGTTAAAATATTTGCTTGGGAATTTGCGATGCGATGTTTTAACAAAGTCTAAGAAGTCGGTTTTAAGTAGTAGGTATGTACTACCTGCCTACTTAGGTATTGTTTAAAATGTGCAACAGATCACACAAACACCACATCTGGCAGATATAAAAGTACTCTGTGACATCTGGTTATCATAAACGGACCCTTGAGCTTGACTGCCCTTGAGCGACTCTTTAAAACAATTGAAAAAACACTTTTTTGGCAGTGTAAAAACCCATTGAGTCTATTGTGAAAAAGCATGGGAAGCTGTATGGTCTATGGTCGTTGTTTCGAAGTGATGTAGAGTATTTTAGGAGGCAAGCAAGCTAACAGCCAAGCACACCCAAGTCGACGGTCAAAGTGGAAAGTATAAAATTTGGGACAAGTCTTGTGAGTTTGAGACTAATCTCATAATTATTGAAGCCGAAGGTGTACGACGTGCGCAGTGACACTCGCTCGAGTAGGTAAGTGTTTCTTTTACTAAACAGACTGATTCAAACAAATCCTCGGAAAGTACATACACTAAAAACGTAAATAATAATTTGCACGTCAGTGTCAGGTTGTATGTTGACTAAAATATGATTCGCGACTGTAACAATAATGTATATATAGAATTATAATGATTAAATCATCAATACAACCCTCTCAAGTTCATGTAAATATAATTATATTTTGAATGAACACTGATTTAAAGACCAGCATAGAAAAATAAGTTATCTATGGTAATTTTAAATTCCTCATGTCTCGTCTTTATTTATGAGTCCTTTCAAAATATATATTTGGGAACCTAGATATTCTGTAATCCAATCGGAATAAATACACACTACCTTAAGAATATGTTTGATTTACAAATTATTTTGGTATTACGTTTGTGTATGAACTACGCGTAGTTCGCCGGCCCCTTAAGCTATTGTTTCATATTATGAATATGGATTAATGGAGATGATTTCTTACTTTTTTTTAAGTTGTAAAATGAGTGATCACGAAAAAAATTTTAGGTAAGTACTTAAAACCCCTACAACTACACGATAATTTAGGTGATGTTTTATTTATAAATAATTATATAGGCTCTTCCTCCCTTTCTCTTATTTCACCATCAGATTTAGGGAAATGATCCCTGAATATCGTGTACCTAGTGTAATAAAATAAGGCTTTAACTCTAATTCGCTTCAAATACAAGAAAACTGGCGTTATCTGTACCCCCTGGTTTGTATCTTAATAATTATTTATTAGAGAACCAATTTTAAACAAAGGACGAGCCTAATACCATTGCACAATATCGTTCACTCTACGCTACGTCATTTATACCTTAGTATAGTAGTAGTACATAATTATATCGATATCGATGCCATAGACAGATATTGATTTTATGGCAGTGGGTTGCCACTGCCATATTCTCTATCACAGGGAGTTCCCCGCTACGTGATTAGACATATCAGATATAGGTACATACTCCTGTTCTGTGACGGTTCCGTATAATGTTGTTTCTTATGCATCTTTGCATTAATGTTGTGTCTTAGTTATTTAAGAGATGTATCCTAAAGAATAGGTACCTATTTTTGCTATGCATTACTTTTCAAATATTATGATAAAACATAAGCTAACAATACGGAGATACCATCGAGGAAACTTACATCTGCCCACACGATGACCACATCTGTTAGTTAGCAAGCGTTACTATAGCGTCCCACCAGCGCTGCAAGCAAGAATAGCTTAATAAATATAGATGTAAGTTTCCTCGATGGTAGGTAGGTACATACTTTTAAAAACCATATATTTTTTAAGATTTTATTATTTAAAGCATTTCAAATTGTGACCTTACTGGACGCTTAAAATAGCAGCTGTCTATAGGAATGTCGTACCGAAAAAAAAGATATAAGTACCCAAACGGTTTCATAGCATCATGGATTTAGTATGTATAACAAGTTGAATGCTTCGAAGCACCAAAGAGTGTTGATAGAGAAAACTGTTCTGTAGTGTATCCTTTTCTAAAAAGGTTACCACACATTTTACATAAAAATTATGACATGATGGAAAATCTGAAAATAATAATATAACAACAGTAATAACCAGTGTACAGTAGTGTGTTCCCTCCCACATTTAACCCGTCTGCCTTATAGGCTTAGATTAATATATACTACTGAACCATAATTATGTACACTTTTGTAAACATATTATTACATTTTTCTTTTTCAAATCAAGACTTCAAGAGTGAACAGGCATCTTCTGGGCACGCTTGTTCCATCATAGACCTTATCTATCGCTTTCCATCAGGCGTGATCAGGGTCAAGAGCGGGCCCATTTAGCAATAAAAAACCGGCCAAGTACGTGTCGGACCACGCACAATGAAGGGTTCCGTAGTTGGAATGAATTTATCCCAAGTACAAACTTAACATTGTAGTTGAAAAACATGTTCTCCCATACATTCCAACTGAAAATGTAAGTTTGTACGCACAATATTGAGAGATTTACCATGTTGTTTCAAGATCATAGACTTCTTATTAATTTTCCTGTAATCTATAGGTATAGAACTATTTTCTGTATTTTTTTCAAAATTTTAGGCTCAGTAGTTTCGGAGATAAGGGGGGGGGAATGGTAAATTTCCGTCTATTGTCTTAAATAACTTTAATACAATTTATTTTAAAATTATGAAAAAAATATATTTGAGATCCTCACGATAAGCCCTTTCATTTGATATGTCACACGGTACAGATTGCGATTTTTTTTTTTAAATTGTCGATTTACCCCTCAAAAATGACTCCCATTTTCAAAACTCATTTATTTACGTTACACGTCTGTGTTTGGGTCACAGAGATTCATATGTGTACCAAATTTCAACTTAATCGGTCCATAAGATTCGGAGCAAATTGGCTGTGACAGACGGACAGACAGACAGACACACGAGTGATCCTATAAGGGTTCCGTTTTTTCCTTTTGAGGTACGGAACCCTAAAAAAAGAACCTAATAATATTTTGAGTTTTTATTCAACAGGCATGTTAATAGTATATAGGATAATATTAGTAATAATTACCATAACAGAGCACTGGCGGTGCTAATGGCCACGACTTACGAGTTTTAGGTCGTGGGGACGAACCCAAGCAGGCACATTACTTTATCTAACTTATTTCATAACCATTTCTTTCAAAAACGGTGTAGGAAAACATAGTGAGAACATTGATTATAAACCAAAAATTCGAAGACATGTGACACAACCCGCTCTAGGCCCGCGTGGTGTAGGTATTATTACGATAGTGTAATAACTTATAACAGATGGATATCGTACGTTATTGAATCTTGTCGAAAGTTTATCTTGTGCAAAGTTTCGGTTCACATTTATTTCTCAAAAAAAAGAACATTACGGTTCACTTACATATTGAGAAATGTATAGAAAAATAAATTAAAAGTAGATACAGTCTCTGTGATCACATACAAAAATTATATAAAACAACATAATTATAAGATTTAATAAAGTAAGTTTAAGAGAGGAATCAATAGAAACTTGCTACTTTTCTTTTAAATTCAAAACAGGCTGTAAGACCCATTAGGTACCTATTTTACTTTACGAAAATACTTGGGATACTGCGGAACCCTGATTTTGTCTATAGGTGTACTGGTGGAGACTGGAGTGGGGTGACTTATTACTCGGGAATTTACCAGTTGGCTTGTGTTATTTATAAAGTGAGATTTTCTTGCACAAAATTAACTCTTATTTCAGAGCAGAGCTTATTTATTCAGTCTTTGACATAAGGGCGAGTATTGAGTTTAGTACCTTAGTTATCTGTAGTGTTAGAGTTGTCTGTTGAAGTCTAGTCTACGAAGGCAGGGGGGACCGGGGGAGAGCTCCATTGGCTCCAGTCTCCGGTGCATTGTGTGACTGATTGTGTGTGCAGTTTGTTCAGTGAATGTAAGTATTCAGTGCAGAGCTTATACTCATTCCAAACGGTGAGTTTTTCTTCTAAATTCATACTAGGTATAGCACGAAACGTAAAGACAAGGAGTCAATCTGTCTTTAGAAAAAAGGCTGTTTTTAAACCCCTCAAAAGAATAACTCTCTGGGTATTTAAAATGGCCGCTAACCCGTTAACCTAGGTACGCCATTTTAGAATAAATACTTAATTAAAACTTATTTTCATTCAGCACCAAGCCAGTTAAGTTTTAATTAACAGCCTTCAAAATTCTGAATTCGAAATCGAAACGTGTTGTTCGAATAAATTAAAAAAACAATTTTTTGTAAAAATTATTTTGAGTAAATCGGACGTCTCTCTCGGCCTATTGGATTGAGTGACATCATTGATGTATAATTTAATAGTTACATGGACAATTTATAATAATATGACAAGTTGAACCACTTATTATATTTAATTCATGTACAGCTGAGATATCTATTATTATCTATCTATTTTTATTTTTTAGTTTAATTTTTGATTGTAACTCTAACATAGTTTGTAAGTTCTAAATACTAACTAATACAATATGGATGATTTCCGAAATAAATGATTTTGATTTGATTTATCTAGCCTACTAGATGCATTACTTATTGATCTTTAGTTTGGCAAAATTAGGTACACACGGCTACACGTCAAGCTATACATTTCCAGTTTTAGCTGACCTCGCATTGCATAGGTTTTTCGCACAATCAGAAGTCAGCGTATATTGGTTTTGTATGGCTTGATGTGTAGCCGTGCGTACCTATGTAATATATATAATACTTAGCTTAAAAAATTCTGGATGACGTAATTGAACATAGTGACGCTCCCTGTTATATTTGGTAAATTAAGTAATGTATTTATCTGATAAATTTATGAAAATCTTTATCATAAATGTAAACATGGTTAAGTAAAACAGTTTTATTTCTGTTTGGATAAAAATATAAGTATATAGTTTACACTGACTGCATAAACTTCTAATACTAAATTATACCTAAGCTACCAATTAAAATATGGCGTCGAAATATACCTCCGCATCGCTATCGACTGGTAACGTACCCAAAAGACCGGCCGGCGCGGCGCGGCGGCGGCGAGTTATAATGTAGTAACTAACAATTCAGATTGTGTGATTAAATTGTTATAATTGTCAGACGAGCAATTGTAATAATACTAGCGAGTAGCGACCCGCTGGAGGTTTACTTACTCTACTCCCTAAGCACGAAGTCTGTATTTTCGGTGGATGTTACGAGCGATTCCTATAACTCCTTAACACATAAGTAAGTACGGACATAAGATTAGTTTGGGGCCCGACCTAAGAATGAATGACACCACGATTTGACAGTTGTCCCTACTCCCAATGCAGTTTACAATTTCATGCGTCCGAAAAAGTTAATTAATCGTGTGTAGTTAGTTTTTGTTCTGTCAATCTACATACTTTCGGATGGGCCCGGTTCCCTGCTTCGCACGGTTTTATAAGACTTGTCAAGATCTGTTTATTATATTTGTCTCTGTTATTTGTAAATGTTTGTGTTTATGTTGTTGATGTGCCTTAATAATAAATAAAAAAATATTAATGTTTTATACTTTCCGTAATAAATTCTCTAGATGATGTTGAAAACCGTACTAAAATCCGATGCGTAATTTAAAGAACAACGCGGTCACACAGAAACACAAAAAGCAATTTCAATTTTAAAATAATCAATATAGTGGTTCTGTAAACAAATGTTTTCAGTAAAGAATGGGGCTTATCGCCGCAATTCTCGTGAACTTGATCGGTGGTGCCGTGATCTACGGCACAGGGGGCCTGCTGCTTCCGATCGTGGCGCCTATGCTGGGCTTCAGCAGCGCCGGCATCGCTGCAGGCTCGGCCGCGGCTGCCGCGCAAGCCTATTACGGCAACTTGGTCGCCGGCTCCATTATATCACAGCTTACTGCTGCTGCGATGGTTGCCCCTACACCGTAAGTTTCTAATTTTCTTTTACCTTCATCCATACTTACTCAGTTTTAGACCATTTCTCCGAATACGGCGAAGCAAAATTGACCGGTATGTATGAATGTTCATCTGTTCCCTCATAACTTCTAAATTTATCATAAACTGACAAATGAGGCATCGTTAGAAGCTTCTTGATCCTCCGCTGGATGTGCGTTAAATATAATATTTTAAAGTATTTAATACATAATAATATTCATAGTGATGTTCAGAGGATATTATAGCCTACCTACCCAAACAAAACAATACATTCTAACAATAGTAAGCGATCATAAGCTTTAGGGCAAAGTGGCATAATATGACATTGACCACGCCGTGGCTATCGAGCTATCCTCTGAACATCACTATGAATAGGTAGTATTACATAAAAAATTCAGAAGACAATATTTTCGTGTTTCATACTTTTTAGATCATGATTTTTCAGTAGTCAGGTTTTATTTACTTTCCACCAGTGCAGTGCAGCAGTAAAGTTTCCCACACAGGCATGCCACACACACGGCTACACATCAACCTATACATTTCCAGTTTTAGCTGACCTCGCATTGTATAGGTTTTTCGTACAATCAGAAGTCAGCTTATACTGGTTACCAATAGCTTGATGTGTAGCCGTGTGTACCACAGATGATATTTTTGTGAATAAGTACTAGTAAGTAGATAATATTTTACAAACAATCATTAAATATTTTGTTAGAGTCTAATCTTTGTTTTCTTTGTTTCAGGTAATTTCACATCATCCACGTTGTAGCAGATACAATACAATGCATTATGTAATATAGAAAAAAAAATTTTGATTAAGTATGCAGTTGCAGTGAAGTTTACTTTTTTATTCAATTTTATCGTCCTTCTGTGTCCTTCCCTCAGACCAAATAAAAAACCAAGACAGAGGGCTGTCAACAGTAAAGTGAAGCCGGTTTCGTAAATATGTGTGCACTTAGTGAGACGTAGTTTGATTGTAAATAGTTGTAAATGTGTGCGTGTGGGCGTGTATGCACACAGCGGAGACGTAAGTTTGGCATGCTTCACTGCATCGGTCTTAGCGCTCTGTCTTGGTTTTTTATTTGGTCTGAGGTCCTTCCCCTAACTAACCCCTATTTCTATAACTACCTATTTAAATACCAAAGGAAAAGGTTCTGTAAGAAACCACATTGAACTTCGAAAATGTTTATTTTAATTGGCATTAGCGTGTAGGTCGTAGTAAAGTCCCTTTGTATCCAGCAGTTGCTGATGGGTGCCCGCTTCGGCAACACGTCCCTTAGCGATAACACAGATGAGGTCGGCGTCGCGAATCGTGCTGAGCCGGTGGGCGATAGTAACGCACGTGCGGCCTGCTTTCGCGGCGTCCAAGGCATCTTGCACCACCTGTGTTTTATGGTCTAGCTTTAGACAAACAAGTTTGAAACGTGAAAATGCGAAACTTCGCGCACGTCTTGCTGATCGTAGGTACCAACGTCGCATGTACGCGCGTTTTTCTAAACGAAAGCGTGTCCTTTTTATTAACTTTCTGATCTAATTGATCGTTGGAGCTGTTACGGGCACGAAATTTCATAAGATTTTTTAAACTCGATCTCTCAAATTTATATCTAGCCAACAGCCAAACACTGACCTTTTCACTTTCTGTGTCCAAAGCACTAGTCGCTTCGTCTAGGAGCAGGATTTTGGGACGTCTTATAAGAGCGCGGGCTATTGCCACCCTCTGTTTCTGCCCACCCGATAACTGCATGCCTTTCGAACCAATGTTTGTCGCGTAACCCTGTCAATTAAAGGTTTTTTAATGAATTACGTGATACTCAGTTATTATACATAGAAATATGTATATTAATTAGCTCATGACAAAATAACGGGTTTTCTTCCCGCCATGTTATAAATAAAAATTAAAATACGTTTATTTGCGGTAAATTATTATGACGCAAAGAAAGAGCACAAACACAAAAAAGAACAAATTGGGAAAATAATGTTTGTTGGTAGACATGACAGAGACAACGCCCGTAAAAAAAATGTGATGATCAAACATTTTGGTCTAGTAGGTAGGTATTGAATTTTTGTATTAAACAGCAGTTTTTTTTTTCGTGATTTCTGAGTTGGTCCCATAGTAAAAGTTGTTCAAATTCATGAGTAAAACAGGCTGTATAAAAATGTCGAGACGGTAAAAAAAATCATCCGGTAAATGTATTTACCTATGTAATAAGTTTTTAGAAGCTCTCATAAATTTGCCGTGATCTCTGGCTTTCATTTTGACGGATTTCTCAATCTTGGGATTTAATTTTGACCTCACTATTGGTATCAGCACCCTCGAAAACTATTTCTATCTCTTATAGAAAGAAACAGAAAGAGAGACAAGAATTCGAATGGAATGAAGGGGAACGCTTTTTCGTTACGTGACGATTTCTACCAACTTACTCCTACCGCAAGGCGCGTTAAAGAACTTCGTTCCAAAAGGCAACTAGCATTACAAGTCTCACCTGCGGTAAGGTCATGATAAAATTATGTATGTTCGCCTGCATGGCGGCTGCAACGATATCTGCGGGCTGGGGGCTATGCGTGTAGTCTCCGTACGAGATGTTCTCGCCAATGCTGTAGTCGAACAGAACAGGCTCCTGCGATACCAGCCCGAAACAAGAGCGAGCGTCCGACAACCATAGCCCCGGCAGTGGGATGCCGTCCAAACACTAAAAACATAAACCAGGTCAGAAGTCAAGTCACCCCCGCATGCGGTTAGATTCAGTATGTGGTTGGACGCCCGCAACGTTATTGTCATCATTCATTGCCACTTACCGGACTATCTACTGTAACTTTATGCTTGTAGTTTATTTAATTATATTTTAGTTGCAATGGAATGTGAACCTCACCTCTTCATTAATGGCTTTGAATAAATGATTCCAAAACTTAATAGTTACTTATAAAATTCTGAATTCAAGTTTAGACGCTCTACACCAGAGCATAATTATGACATTATGATATGTAAATACATTTTCATCAATCAGTCAATCATCATGAATTCGTATAAAATTATAAGTTACTAACGACAGATCCGACGTCAGGGTCGTAGAATCTCTGCATAAGTTGTGTGATGGTGCTCTTGCCGCAGCCGCTGCGACCAACCACCGCGATTGTTTTGCCTCTCTCCACCTACAAGTGGTCACTGTTTATATTTCTATGAAAGCTACAGGAGCACAACCGTCCCTGGTTGTTGCATTTCACGACCGCTCGTCAATCATTGCAATTGAAACCTAAGTCAATAAAATTTCAAAGTCCCATGTTCAAAGGCACATGCCTCCTTGTGATTTTCAACGAGAAGAAGAATCAATTTTATAAGTGCAAGTTTTGTAAACTGATAAGTGATGACAGACATATGCATCAGATTGAGTCACATTTTGTTCAAACAATGACAACAAATTATCAACGAATAACACATTCTGCTTAGACTTTGGTATTGTACCATCACGGCGATGACTAAGTACCATCACGTTGAAAGTCCTTATTTGCCATCCACTAACATATAAACAATAGTGCTAAAGCTTACTAAACCTCCGCCCTACCACATCTCCACACCACGGCCGCATGACATCATCAAAGAGAGAACTCACTACTCCATGAGTCCTACGTACCTTCAGGTCCAAACCTCGAAGAACGCGCACGTCCGGCCTGGTTGGGTATTTGAACTGAACTTCTTCAAAGCTCGCCTCACCTTTTGATCTCTACGAAAAAAAAGAAAGCAAAATAAAAAAATCGGTTGTCTGTAAAGTCGGTTTACTGACGATAGTTAAACGTGACAACGTCATAAGAAAATACTAATGGAATGGTTTCATTTTTCAAAAGAAAATTTTAATTTTATTTGTTTGATTTGTATAGCAGCTGTCCACGCGGACGCATCGCTCACTCAAGTAGGAGAGAAACAGATGTCGAACGCTGCCGAACGCGGAGGCCGATTGTGCCTCTTTGTCGCTCGTTCCACGCTCTCGCTTGCGCCGCTTGAGTCATGTTTTTTCGTGCGTGCAGCCGGCTCCATCGAATTATAAGACGTTGTCACGTCAGAAAAACGTTGGAATCATAAACTCTTACACACGGTGTGTCTACATTTCTCTCTCTCTTCTTTCCTATCGCAGTATGCCACTGGAAGAGATTTATTTACAAATACCTAAGCATCAGCTTTGTACGTATATTTCTGTTATTTTCTTCTTGTATGTTTATATTGGTACACACGGCTACACATCAAGCTATACATAACCAGTATAAGCTGACTTCTGATTGTAAGAAAAACCTATACAATGCCAGGTCAGCTAAAACTGGAAATTTTGTAGGTAGTAATTTGTCATCTTAGTCATAGGTACAAATGTCATTAAAACCAGTCAAATACATTCAAAATGACTTACAAAAGGCGATACCAACGGTACTATCGGATCATATATCTGCGGCTTGGAGTTGAGCAGTTCGACTATCCTGGAAGCCGCACTTACTCCCTTCTGGAACTCTGGCGCAAACGTGAACGCGTTCTGCGCTTGACCCGACGCCATTTGCAAAGACTGCGTTGTCCTGGTAACATTTATTTATTTATTAGCTCCTACTTACCAACATTTAAAGAAAAGAAAGAAAATAAGTTTATTTGACCCAAGTTAAATAAGGAAGGCACACAATATTCACACAAAAGAACAAAAAAAAAAAACTTTTAATAGTATTGTGTGCCTCACGCATGCCTCACGGCTACCTCAAATTCAACAAGGAGGAGCACAATAAATCTAGTTCACTTCTAACAAGCAAAACCACCAAGCAAACGAAGAGCTGTTGGTGGTTTTCGGAACTCCTGTGGGGCCATAGGTATACGAGAACCAAGTGATCTTGGATTGCTTCGAACAGAATACTATGGAGAGAATGTAGAAGCAAATGGAAAGTCACGACTTACGCCATCTACATCGCCTTGGCGAATAATATTTTTTTTATAGGACTCACACTAAGATATCTTCGTAGCGAACTCCTTCGGATACAATGAGTTGTCCACCATATGTCAGTGCAGTGGCATTGATGAAGTTGAAGATGGAGCGCGAGAGTCCGTTGACGAGACCGCGGCAGTGTGCGGCCCTCTTTGCACCCTCCAGTGCCGGTGCTAGTTGCCGCACGTACTCACGGACGAACATCTGCTCCTGGCCCAAGCACACCACTGTGCGCATATTGGACACTGCCTCTATGGCTATCTGACGAACATCATTATCTGTTTTGAACTTTACCTATGTACCTACCATGTTTTTATCGCTAGATGGTGGACATTCCGCCGGGAATTAATTACTACAGCTGTGGAACTACCTGTCCTATCAACTCAGTTACCTAATACAGTTCACTGCTGGAAATATTTCTGCCTCAAGTAGCGCCACAATACCCAGAGGAGCGATTCCCGTATTTCAAAGAATGGTCGCATTCTAACATCTGAATCAATCTGTCAAAAAATCCTACAATGTACGTACACATATTTTTGACAAGTTTTTGACATTAATTAGTCGCTGAGATGACATATTAGATTTTAAATACGAGAATTGGCAACAGCACCCTGTCTGTCCCTTTATCTTTAGCTGGCTAGTATTTAAATTTTCAAGGCACCTTAGTGCTATTTTCTAACGCCATGGCGTTTCCAAAAGATTCTTGTTTGGTGGCCTTAATCTGCTGGTATACTATGAAGACGATGAGTGGTAGGAAGGAGAGCGCGACCAGTCCCACGCGGTACTCGTAGACCATGGCCAGTGTCAGTGCCAGGCCGATGGAGCCGAAGCCTTGCAAGCATATTCCTATCCGCTGGCCCGTCGCCTGGGAACGATACACGATTACATTAGGACGTAAAAAATAAATACATTAACACCGAATTAATCGTCTGAGATGGTGTACGGGTAATACCTTGAATCAATTGTACAAGAACGTGCAGCTCTGTGTCGTCTGTTGACCAGAGTTGCACGTTCTTGTTCTTGCGCAATGGCGTGCAAAACTTGCATGCAATAATTGCCTTGGTGTAAGCAGAAGCCTCATGCAATTATTATTGAATGACAAAACTTGCACTCAATTCTTGTATGCTCGCTTGGAAATCGCAAGCGTGTAAAAATTTTCATGCAAGTCTTGAATGTCAATAATTGAACGTGCTCTATGGCATGAGATTATCGCTCTTGAACGGTCCAGAAACTTGCACCGCGTCCTACATCCAGCGGCCGATTCCCGTAACCTACTAGTTTTTCGGTTGACTCCGGAACTTTTAAGCCACATCCGCCATTATTCTTCTGGTTGAGCACTAAGACGGGTGTATTTATCTTATACTCACGCTTTGTACATAAGCTGCCTCAGAAGACAGCTTGGCACACAGGGCGCCGGTGGAGTTGCTTCGGTCGTCGAAGAACCCTACATGCTGCTGCAGCAAGTGCTCGAACATTCGAGTTCGGAGTCTTTCGGTCAAATGCGCACCGGCCACTCCGAATGAGACCGCCTTCAGGATTCATGTAAAAGGAAAACAATCTGTACATGTGTTTTGATCAAACACCCATGAAATCAAACTAACCAGAATTCTGAATCGAAGATAACTCGAAATTATAGGCACGTCACCAGACGTGATCAACCGCTTTCAATCGAAACGCAACGCAAGCATGCAACGGGAACGGATACTCGAGGTTCTTTTATCACTTATCGAATCACGTATATGTATATTATAATTATATAAATGTAAGTATCTGATAAAGTCCTTTGCATTTTTTAGACAAAATAATTTTCCGTTTTTGCTTGTCATACTAGGGCCGTTCAAGAATTACGTAACCCCCCCCCCCCCCTTCAAACGCGTCAGCAAAACTATGCAAAGCTCTGTATCTTTGTTGATTCATGAGCAGCAGCTATATATGCGTACATTATGGTACCTATATTATGTATATATTATGTGTTCAAACCAAAATCTACTAAATTTTGTAGAAAAAAAAAGTAAAAGAAAATTATACTGCTGACGTATCACCATCCAGACCTCCCCATCCCCCATGTCATCAAAAATAAACAAAGCCATCCCCCCGCCCCTCTGTAGTGCTTGTCGTAATACTTGAATGGCCCCACTTTGTAAAATTCTAAATGAAAAGAATTTTATTTATGAGATTATGTAAGAAGGTTAATAAACTTACTTCTATCAAATTCGAGGTGCCCATGATCAATCCAATAAATATGCACACTATGGATACTTTCTCTACTTTCTCCATTAACTTATTTGGGTCAGGATCTGACATGGACTGAAAGAAATATCGAAAAATTCCAGTTAAACATTTTGCAGTCTAATATTATAGGAGGTCACAGAGATCAGTAACTGTGCAGATAGACGCATCATTAATAAAATGCTTCAAATGGAACTAAGATGATCCACCCGATGGTGAGTAGGTATAATGTTGCCATACAAGGACCAAACTTCAATGTCCCACGTGCCTACTATGTTCCAGATTGAAGGTTAAGGGTCCCCTTTAACCTGGACTATAGTAGCAACACATTATGGCAACAGAATAAGGTATGGGGGTAGTAATTCCTAGGACTACTTAACAAAATGCTCTAGTACTGTTAACAAAAATTGAAACTTCTCATACGAACTAATGACAAGTGCACTCAGGCGGGAAACATAAACATTTACTGATTAGAACGCTATCTCTGTGTCAGGCCGAGAACTTTTCACCTTACCCTAGTAAATTACAAAAGAATTATACTAAAAAAGTCACGCACACCGAACAAATCCCCGAAGACGACGATGAACAGCGGCATAGAGAAGCCGATGATGATGGAGCACAGCGTCCCTAACGCCAACCACTTCCATTCCTTAGACTTCATTTCAAGTGCACTCCAAAAGGACAGGTGCGTCACTTTTGCTCGAGTTTCGTCTTCCAAAGGCTTGAAAATATTAGCATTATCAAGATAATTTAAAGCCTATTTATTCTGTTTAGTTTGTGTCTATGTGCTAATATCGTATGAACCCTAACCTAAACCTGGGAGGGATATATTTAAATTGATTACCAACGCGAGATTTGACTGTAGATAAACAGAACAGATAGTTATATCATATCAGCACCTAAATAGTACATTAGATACCAAGTACTCCATTATTGCAAAGCGTGGTGCTAAACGCCGTGCATCAAGTCACACGTAAATTTACTATTTTATAGCTCGTGTGACCAACTTTTCTGTGTAAAAAAGGAATAATTAAGTCACAGAAAATCGTGACTTAAGTGCGGCTTTAGGACAGTCCTACAAACAAATTTTCGAGCGAGAACTAAAATATTACTTAGGTAATTATTTTATAGTAATACCTCAGCCAACAGTTCAGGACCGTCGTTTTCCGATGCTTTAGACTCCTCTCTGCGTAGCGCATGATCTGCAGTATTACACAATAGAATCTACAAATTATCTACAGAGAGACAATACGAGAAGATGAGTAAAATCTATGCAGGACCTACATTACAATTTTGACGAAGTATCTGACCAATAACGGAGGCAAAACTTTTTAAAGCTGGAGTCTTCCGTAAAACGCCATCGATGACATCCGTAAACTTCTCGGATAATTTTTTAAACAGCAGTGATCGTTTCGAAAAGACCCCTTCAGTTTACATATTTCCATGGCAACTATCTAGACACGGCGTAAGGAAAGGACACCACGCCTGACGACGTTTATTCGAAGACTTCACTCTAAAGCTCCATAATTACAGAATCAGTTCCAAAACACATAAGACAAAGGAACCACACCTTCTCTGACCTCAATATTCTCGGGCTCCTGTAACACCACCATGTCGTAGTAATGTCCCTTTTTAGCCATGAGCTCGTCATGAGTGCCCGTTTCCACCACCTCGCCGCCATCCATGACGTAGATGAGGCCCACCCTCCTGATGGTGGACAGTCGGTGAGCCACCACCACCGTCGTGCGGCCTTCCGCTGCCTAAGAGTGAACAGTAAAATTTAAATGGCATGTATCTCTTAAACTGAATATCGGAGACAGTGATGAAAAAGCTGGTATTTTATTTATTTAAAGCAGATACGAAATAACTATTTTAGTACAACTATTCTACCCCAGGTTGGCACAACTAATAATCAACATAATATAGGTACCCTTTTTTTTTTTTTTCAAGGATGGGATATCATCAAGTGACCCCTCCCGCTCTGTGTGGAACGGAAGGGAGTGTCAGACTCTTACTGACTAAAACCCATCCGTGTTCCTTCCTTAGCCCTTTATGTTCCGGGGTAGCGATAACCCTTTCGGACAATCCCGCTGCCCCGGCAGGCTTCGGCCCTGACGGGCCCCTCCTTCGATGCTGACACCTCTTTGAGGCCCGCGTGGAACACATACGCGCCGTCCGGCACGGGCCTGGTCCTGATCGGACGGCGAGCTACCCATTACTCGCCGTCCGCAGGCCCGCGCCTACGGTGGCCGGGAGTCGTCACGCGGCTCCCGACGCCCGAGGCGTCTCCCGCGGCGGCTGGGACGGGCGGCTCTCTCCACTCTCTCCCTCGCCCACCCCGCCACCTCCTTCGCTAGCATGACTGCTTAGCTGAAGGAGGTGACTGCCTCCCACTCCCTCTCGCCCCGGACCATGGCTTGGACCAGGGCCGGACGCGAGAGGTCGCCGCCGCTGCCGATCGCCTCTACGAGGACACGGCGGTGCTCTGCCCAAGCGGGACAGACCCCCACCGTATGCTCCACCGTGTCCTCTGGGCGATCTCCGCAATGGTGACACCCGGGCGTTTCCTCCCGCCTGATAATATGCAGGAACCTCCCGAAACATCCGTGTCCGGTGAGGACCTGCGTCAGGCGGTAGGTGAGGACGCCGTGACGCCTCTCTAGCCACTCCTCAAAGAGGGGCCTTACCGCCGCTATCGTGGCGTGCCCTGCGCTGGGTTGCGACAGTCGCTCTTTCCATGTCGCCATGAGATCGCGCCGGAGGTCCGTCCGCTCCGCAGCAATTTGCCGCGGAAGAGGGTTTTCCCCCCGGCGTCGTGCGTCCGCGCGCCACTCATACAGGCGCGCGAGAACTATCGCCTCCAGATCCCATGGCGGCAGTCCGGCAAGGAGGCTTGCCGCCTCGCCCGAGATCGTGCGGTACCCCCGTATTAGCCGTATGGCTACCACCTTTTGGGACGCGTTCAGATAGTGGGCGGCTCGAAGCCGCAGTGAACGCGCCCACACCGGGGCGCCATATACGGCCATGGACCGCACGACCCCCGCGTAAAGCCTCCGGCACGAGGCGTTTGGCCCCCTCAGGTTGGGCAGGAGCCGCTTGAAAGCGGCCCCAGCCCGTTCGGGGGCCAGTTCCAGGGGTTCCAGTTTGGGGGCCAAACGTCGGAAATGCTCGACGAAGTTCCACCGGCTGTCGAGGACGAGACCCAGGTATTTCATCGTCGTCTCGACGCCGATGTAAACCCCTCCTACCGTTAGTTGGGATCCCGATGGTGGCCCGTTCCGAAGCCCATGAAAAGACATGGCTTCGGACTTGTGCAGAGCCACCTCGAGACCCAACTGCCGGATCCTCTCCACGACTATCGCAACCCCGCGTGTCATCGCGTCGGCCGCCGCCTGATGCGACCTCCCCTGCGCCAGGACCAGCGTGTCGTCAGCGTAGCAAACCACGCTGACGCCATCAGGGAGGTCGGCCCGCAGCACCCAGTCGTATCCGATGTCCCACAGGAGCGGCCCCAGACCGATCCCTGTGGGACACCGCACGACATTAGGTACCTACCCTTTGTTCTACATTCTTTGCTAACTTTTAATAATAAATCCAGCTGACCTTATCCAGTGCGAGTTGCACTTTAGCTTCAGATGCGGTATCCAGCGCGCTGGTGGCTTCATCCAGCAGTAGGAGGCGAGGTTTACGGACAAGCGCACGCGCAATCGCGATGCGCTGCTTCTGACCGCCTGACAGCGACGCGCCTCGCTCGCCTACCAGCGTATCATAGCCCTAAGGTTTACGTCGTAATAATAAGCGTTTATATTTTTCTTCTGTTGCCTTATAAACAGCAAGCAAGTACACTGACTGTTACAGGGCTTTTGGCGCTAGAATATCGTTGACAGGGGGAGCTGTTGGTAGACAATATATTTTGTGCTATTGACAATACAATAGCCTATTGTTTTGTAAAATGTACAAAAAAACAAGATCGCGGTGTTAGTTCCGAGTTTGGCGACGCGCCGCAATAAACTTGTAGTGCTATAGGTAACAAGTTAACATATTGTGTGCATAGAGCGTGGAGGTTCCAAGCTCTATGCATGCCTTCCAATTTTGTCTTCTTATTTTTCCATGAGAAAATCCTCATGCAGAACAAGTGCGGGTGAACTCGGACAGAACCTCAAGTGCCCAATGCAGTGAGACCAGTCACTAGGCACGTCGGGGGGCGCCGAATCCCGTCTAGAAAATTACGGGTCCTAGCTAGGAACCGGACACATTGGTTCCGGCTAGCGAAAAACATTTTAAAACCCGCAAGGAATATTGTGAAAGAATGAGAGAAAACTTCAAGCCCAGGAGTTCAAGGAAAAGGAGATTCATCATCATTAACATTAGCAGCCTTGGCCTCCACCCTTTTGTGCTATGCTACTCTGGTCTGTGAGTGATTGTTAACATTAAAATAATTGCTTAATACCTTAGGCAGTTTGATGATAAAGTAGTGAGCGTTGGCCTGCTCAGCCGCGGCTTGTATCTCCGCATCAGTAGCGTTCTCGCGACCATAGCGGATGTTCTCCCGCACCGTGTTGTTGAAC
This sequence comes from Gortyna flavago, assembly GCA_963669345.1. Classification (NCBI taxonomy): domain Eukaryota; kingdom Metazoa; phylum Arthropoda; class Insecta; order Lepidoptera; family Noctuidae; genus Gortyna; species Gortyna flavago. Next base: position 5,882,416 of record OY770139.1, read on the forward strand.
AGCACGGGCTCTTGTCGCACCAGCCCGATCTGCGACCGCAGCCATCGGACCGACAAGCTACGCACGTCTAAATTGTCCAGACGTACCTAATTTGTACGAAGACTGCTGGTTTTATTTATACAAATTATGTATTGTCATGGATACTCTAAAAACATGAAAAATTTGAGTCGCCTACCAAATAAAGTTTCTATGCTAACCTTGAGAAACATAAACTTTAATTACTGTTAATTTCATCGAGATTTCATCTACTACAGAAACAAAGTCATCGTCTTTCTCCTGTCCGTATCCTAAATTATTTGAGATCGGCGCAATATGTATTTTTTCTTCCATACTTCTCAATAGGTTGTCATCTCGGTAGTGACGTCACCTAGTCATAGGTATCATCTTTCACACTGTCCATCCATCGTTTCTTTGGTAAGTAAAGTATCCTATCTAAATACCTACTCACACTGCCACTGACGACATCATAATATCGGGATATGAGTTGTATAATAGTAGATTTGCCGCTTCCCGAGTGCCCAACTAGAGCGACGGACTGTCCCCTTTTCACAGTCAAACTTACGCCTTTTAACACCTGTAAAGAAGTGAAATTTGCTGATAAACACTATTAGACTATGCTGCTCCAAGATTCATCAAAAAAGAAAAGCAATAAGAACAAAATTGTGGACATTCTACATAATGTAAAGAAGTCTTGTTCATACTTTTCTCTTACAGCTGTCTCAATTGGTGCTATAAATACCTACATACCTAATACCGAACATGTGTATTTAGTACTAACAGGCACATTAGGTCTAGACGGATACTGGAACACCACATTCTTCAACTCAATGGCTCCTTCAACTTCAGCCGGTTTTAACCCACGGTCTAGCAGGGGGTTGATAGTAGGCACATTCTGCAGGAGGTTGAATATCTGAGCCCCAGCGCCTCGGGCCAGTCCAAACGATCGCACTAAAGAACCCACCACGCCAAAGTTTCCAAGAGCCGTCATTATACCAAAGAATACCTGGATAATACGATGTCTTTCAAGTTTTTATAGACCTCGTACATTATAACTACATATTATATTCTACACGGGACGAATATGTGGACCTTATTATCTTACCGAAAACATAACATCTGCATTATAGTTTTCAGGGTCGTTTATTACGAGGTATATTCCGAAGTAGAATGACAAGGCATACGAGCAGAAAACGCAGAAGAACAAAGATCCCATTGATAGTCCTGTAAAAAATTCTGTAAACGAAAGAATAGGAGTTAACACCGTAGATAAAGTACCTCATATCGAAACATTTTTTTCATGAACATTACCTTTCTTTATGTAAATCTTCTTAGCAGCCGCCAGTGGTTTCTTATATCGGTTGATCTCATGGTTCTGGCCATTAAAGGAGTATACAGTTCGTATAGAGCTCAGTACTTCCTGAGCTATGGCACTAGCCCGACCTGTCTCAAGCGCCTCTTGTTTATACAGGCGATCTGCTATCTAAGTAGAAATAATAATTATCAATATTAGGATATTAAGAAAGGCTGCTCTGGCTGTTTACTCTTCTCACTTCAAACTCTGCATCGTGCATTTATTTAACAGTAGGGACCTTCTTAATTATTCGAATATGTAGACACCATTATCGAAACATAGGTAATCGGCAAGCAACGAATCAATAACTGAGTTTTACTCCTTATAAAGTAATTCCGTAAAACGAAAACAGGAATTATAAACTAGGGGCTTTTGTGGACATTGAAGAAGACTACAGCTACAATACAGGTACAGTTATAACCGGCTGTAAATATGGCACTTTGAGTTTAAGAAAAAGATCGGGTTTGTTTGTGGATCGTCGGCTCTATCACGTCGATCACATTTACGCCCAACCTTAGGATAAGGCGCTTAGCAGTCGGCGGACGTTTCGTCCGCGGATGACCGCTAGAGAGCTCCTTTGGCAAGCATTGGGCAGAGGATCGTTTTGTCCTCCATGTGCGTTATTGCATAGATTTCCATACGTTCTATCGTCGCGTACAAGTTGTTCATCGTTTGCTCAGCGCCTAAACCACGTACTCGCCCAGTCAAGCCGACCAGCATGAATGTGACAGGAGTCGTGGTGAGACACAGAAGCGCTAGTTTCCACCCCTTCAGCATCGCCATGATGATGCAGCCGAAGGCCGTGGTGAAACTGTACACGAACGCCGAAACCTTGTCGCCGATACCTTCTTCTAACTTTATGACGTCTCTAGAAGAAAGAGCAAAAGCATTCTAGAACGTTGGTCGAAAAATAGGTTTGAGTAGAGACCCCCGTTGGTCTCGTGTTACCTAAGTGGTTGCAAGTGCGACAGCTGAACGTGATGGGGTCCTGGGTCGGATTACCGGGTCGGGCAAAGTATTATTGGGTTTAACCATTAGAAATTTCTTGGTAACAGCCTGGATTTTGCAAGTTGGCGGTGTGATACCCCCGTGCTTCGTAAATCACGTTAAGCCGTAGGCCCTGCGCCTGACCTCTCTCCGGTCGTGTCGGATTGCCGTCCCATCGGACTATGAAAGTGAGAGAAGAGAGAGTGCTCAGGAGCAGGACCTGCTAGTGTCTACGCACACACTTGTGCACTATAATATCTCCCGCGCTGAACTCTGGTCTCCGCTGAGATTGGTAGCCATAGCCGAAACACGGTCAGGAGCATTATTATTAGTATGAAGTCAGTTTTTAATCGAAGTTCATGCTGCTACTATTCTAGGACGCTGGAAAACTAAGGGTTGTGTTGTGGTCGGTTTATTGAATGAATAGGTATTACAGTTATGCTTACTCGGCCATTTTAGATGCAAAGTCTCCAGTTGCATTAAGATCAAAATACGCGAAGTCTTGATTCAGCACTGCTGTTAAATATTCTTCTCTGATTTTATAAACCTGGAATTGGTTGACTTTTTATAATATGCATAAAACGCCTGTAGGTAATTAACAAAATGATAACTGCTGGGCGTCGTGTTGTGACCAACTAAACTTTACCGAGTCGACCGAAACGATCTCCCTCCATTTGCGGCGATCTTTAGCTTGGTCTTGGCACTGTGCCTGTAGGGCAACGTCCCCTGGGTCTCTTACCATCCATCTTTTCGAAAAGCATAAGTTTTTCCAAGTTGTCGGATGGGTATCGGGTGATATTAAATTAAATAAATTACATTAGATATCACATTGATTATTAGTTGGAGTGTTTTTATTATTTTATTGAATGGACCTGAACCTAATTCTAATTACTTATTCAATATTCACCGACCTGATTTATAGCCGTAACATTCATAAGTGCAGATCCCAAATATGCACAAACGAACAGCAAGACACCAACACAAGAGTACATGACGCCAAAATTGTGCATACTCTGTAGAAAGGCTTCGCCATCCTGTGTCCCTGATTGGACTGCCTTGTCGTACGCAATCATGCTTTGGAACACATTCGCAACCAGGGTTATGGCAAATGGCAACGTAGCTCCAGCGATAAACGATGCAATTATTGATATTGATATCAATAATCTATCCATCTTTGATGAAAATCTGTACTGGAAATAAATTGGACTATAAAGCGCTACAAAGAGTTTCGAATACCACACTATTCTATAGGTGCATCCAGACAGAGCCAGGCATACGCCGCCGCAAGTGATTTTTTTAGTATGTTAGATGCCTCAGCCTGAGGCAGCCGTCAAATGCGTGGCTTACCATTCGAAGCACACAACCTCGTAATGCCTGGATGCACCTTAGTGTATTTTACTATTCAATTTTGAATGAATAAAGAACTAAACAATTAAACAGCAATGTTACTGCAAAATAAAATGTAAAATAAAAAAATTAACTATACCAATGTAAAATATGATATAGATGGCGCAGTCACTTTTGATTTACTTTCTTTTTTATCGCTGAAAAATATTTAATTAATATTTAAACTAAACACATTGAACACAAAAAGGTAAATTCCTTATGGGTACCTACTTAAACGTCCAAGGGAGACGATACTGAAGTACCTACGTCTGGTAAACTCTGCGCGAGCTACTGCTACCTTCCCGCCTAACTATAAATTAGTTATAATTATGTACTGTGTAGCTTGTTTACCGTGGCGTACCGAGACTGACCCAGGACGAAATCTTACTTTTGTAACTTTAGCCGACCCATAAACTAATGTTAGGTATGAACAGCAGCAGGCAACTAAACACGTGCTTACAGTTTCACGCTATCCCTTTTCTCAGAATCTTTACTTTGGTGGCGTCCCATTTTGAATAAAATAAATGTGTTTTTATAAAAACAGTCACATTCAAGGGCCGTACATCAAACCAATATAGGTAGTTATTTCAATAAAACATAATAACGGCCTAATTATATAGGAACATTCTTAATACATTACAACACTTAAAAACTTGTTATTGCCACTGTTTTTGCAAATAAAAACCAGTTGTACCTTTCTACCCTTCAAGTGTCATTATTAGTGTATTATCTATGGTCATTATATGAGCGGTGGATGACGGATGACGCCAGGTGTAGTGTTTACATTCTCTTTGGTGACTAATACGTAGAGGTTTTAACATGGACTTATAATGGATTTTAATCACTGACCTCTATTATACAAGCTTGTATAATACAGGTCAGTGGTTTTAATGACCCATCTCTGTCACTCAGTACCTACGCAAAAGGATTCCTTCCTTATGCTGATGCGTAAAGTCCTTCTTTATGCTGATGCGTAGCGGCGTAGCACTAATAGTAAGGGTCGTAGCCTTTTCGTAGCACTCGTAACTGGCGCGGGCGCAGAGGGTAGCTAAGGAGGCGTAGCAAAGCTCGTAGAACTTGTAGCACACGTAGCGATCTGTCTGTGGACTACGGCCTCATACGGCCAGCTTACTGCATAATTATCCCGTAGTGCCATTGTCAGCTTTACGGGAAAGGCATTATTTATTTTGCATTAGGTTGGTAAAAACAATAAAAGTTTTATATTTTTAATTAATTAATTAGTCAAATTACCCACATCATTAGTAAATCACCCTGATACCGAGAATACATTGAGCACCCCTCGTATCTTATAATAATATGTACATATATATAAAAAACGTCATACTGGTATTCAGCTGCATCCGATTAGACTGGAAGCCGACCCCAACGTAGTTGGGTAAAGGCTAGGCAGATGTTGATACAAAAAAGAGGGAAAAGAATCATAGGGCATAGGGCATCAAAAAATTCGTCCGCATCGCTGTCAACAGAAAAAGTCCCCAAAAGGCTGGCAGTATTGCCACTATTGTACATTGTATAGAGATGCTGATTATATATCTTTTGTTTTAATATATGACGGTTTTAACACTATTACTCTGAATGTCAAACTGCGACCTAACACAATAGAAATAAGACCTACGAGCTACGTATACAAGCTGGTTACGAACCGTCTCGTCAGGAGACTTGACTAGTTTCAGCCACCAGAACAAGCAGGTTTTCGAAAAGGCTTCACTACCGTAGACTTTACTTACTTAGTTACTGTTCGGCAAATTGTGCCAGAAGACCGCAGAGTAGGTACAACCAGCTGCTGTATATGACTCCATCGTAATATGGGCAGTTCTGACCTCTTTGCAACGATGAAGAATTGACTGGCGATACATCGAAGTGTTGAGGTGTTTGCATTACGCTGCCACTGCCACGATGACTATCCAGATCCAGGATATGAAAACCAGCCTCATTCAACTACTCAGGGGAATGAGACAGGGGATGTGATATCTTCGAAACTGTTCACGAATGCGTTAGACGACGTTTTTAAGACGCTGGACTGGACTAGACAGGGTATCAACGTGAACGTGGAGTCCATCTCAAATCTTCGTTTTGCCGATGACATCATCATAACGGCAGAGAATTTGGACAAGAGGAAAGTCATGTATAATATCGAAGGTTCGCTTCCCTAATTTGTGAAGGACTATGCCATCAGCTTGCAGAGTAAGCAAGCTGAAGTGGCAGTGGACTGGCCATGTTTGTCGAAGGACCGATGGGCGGTTGAGCAGACGAGTCCAGGAGTGGAAACCGCGTATCGGCCAGCATAGTGTGTGCCGCCCCCCAGCTAGATGGATAGACGACCTCAAAAAGGTGGCTGGGACAGCCTGGATGCGGAAGGCGGAGGATAGGGTGTTGTACACAACACCCTATCCTCCGCCTTCCGCATCCACCATGTGTCCATTATGTCCATTATGACTACGAATGTTTAAAATGTAGGTATTTGGCTTAGGTCTCCCCCATAACTTTCCACTGTTCCTTGTGTCCACGCTTATCAGAAGACGGTACCGTAACCGTATCGGCATCACATACGCCATTTATGTATTTTAACAACAAGATATTCAGGTTTAAAGAAATACCTAAGCTACGGTTTCCTAAAAGAGCGGTGGCCGCGACATAAGAGTCCGCAATTTACCAGCGAATGACGTCACTGAATCTTTATTTAAACGGTATAAGACATTTATTTCTCAAAATAATACAATTCACTTATTATCTATATACTTATAATAAATCTGTAGAAGTGAAAATTCTGTACATTGAAAATATCAAAAAAATTAATGGTAGGGGGTGTTACTAGACCGACACCGAACCCAAAAATGAGATTAAAAAAATTTTTGTCCGTCTGCTGTTCGATTACGATGAAACTTGGTATAATTATTCTTTAATATCCTGGGCACACTGGGTTTATCCCGGAAAAGTATATACAATAAAAAACAAACTTAATTTTGCGGTTCGATCCCTAGAACCGATTACTGTACCAACCGCAAATTATAAGTTTGTCGTAGGTTACGTCACCCGCAGGGGAGTTCACGAAGGGGCGCTGCACACGGCTAAGATACTATAATATTGTATCTTGATGAGCGCGCCCATCATACATTTTTTGAACTTTGATTTGAACGGACGTGTGTGTCGAGTGGCGAGCGTTCGCGCGTTCGCTCTTATTAGCATTCTATAAATTATATGTTTTAACTGCTACTTGCAATTCTAAACCGTGCTTTTCAGTGCTTAGAGCATTTAGCCTAGCTCTAAGTTTCAGTGCGACCTTTATAATCCTTTTAGTTTTTTCCAAGTACAGTTTAAGGTAGGTTATTTAGGTTTATTTTTATAAGTCGTAGGTATAGATTTTAATTTTAAAGTATGGGTAGTATATTTGATAGTGTAGGTACGTAGTGACCGTAGGTTATTTTATAAAACTGTTAGGTAGGATTAGTCATTCGTATAGATATTAGTGTTTAGAGATTTAGCTTATTTATTGAGTTTAGATTAGTTATCATTAGAAATAGGTTTATCTAGGTAGGTAGGTAAGTATTAGGTAATACGGGCTGTTGTCCGCAACTCCACGTCAATGCGCGTATTTTGCGTGCAGGTAGGTAGGTATTTTATTTTCTGTTATTGAGGTTTTTTTTTATTAGGTAGGTACTTAGGTTTACTTTTATAATCTAATATAAAACTCAAAATCCTGTGATCCTATCTGACTGATTATATCAATGCACAGCCTAAACCGCTGGTCATAGAGACATTAAATTTGGAGAGTGTGTTCTTTGTGAAGTGTATGTAGATATCCACTAAGAAAGGAAATTCCACTCCTAAGAGGGTGAATGGGGGAAGTGTGAAATTTCACGCGGACGAAGTCATGGGCAGAAGCTAGTGAGAAATACAAGTATACTCGATACACAAACTTATGAAGAATAAGTCTATGATGCTGACAATATTTTTAATTTTTCAAAATAATATAGTTTAGTCCCTAAATGTTTTTATGTATTTAAATAAGTAGGTATTAATGTAGTAGAAGTAAATAAAAAAAAACAAAGAAATAATACTGATTGATTGATTTAAAATCGAGAGAAATCTTTCAAGAGATTTTTTGTAAGTATAGAGTAAAGGACTCTGCTGCTTCATATACCTAGGTAATAATTATGTTTTTCCTTCCGTAGTTAGTAGGTATAGTATAGGTACGCGGTGGCCTTAGGCCACTGACCAGAATACTTGTATAGGTCAGTGCCATAAGCAGATGTTGTTTTTTCGTCTAGTAATACATTTGAGTTTCATCAGGCCTGCAGGTGAATATACATACAAAAGAAATATTGAAAATACACAACTTATATTAAACAAGCTGTTCCTATTGACATATTATATACTTTTGAAATCATTTAATACAATAGATCAAAATATTCATCAACGAAAACGCCAGAGAACCAGAGAACAATAAAATTATACTTGCTTGCTTACATAAATCAAATTTTCCGCCATTGATGTAATGACAATGACTTAATACCAGTCTTAATACCGTAGTTAAAGAATGAACTAGGTATACCAATGATTTCAAAAGTAAATGTAGTCAATTCTTAATTCAGATATATCAAAAATACCTAGATAAAGGTCTGCGAGGTCTGCATGAGGTATCTACGTATGTAGATAAAAGAAAGCGTAGCTATGAAACCACTGACCTCTATTAAGGCGGAGGTTTCTTGAAAATGGTCAAAAAGTTGGTTTTTAAAGCAGTGTATCTCTTAAACCGTAAATAATTTCGACCAAAAAAAAATAGTCATATTTTCAAGTCTTGTTTTAAAACAGTGATGGAACTCAAATCACAATAAAATGTACATTAATGCATCAAAAAATCTTCAAATACACCTCTGACATTTCCTTAAAAGCAGTTTATCCCTTCGTTAACAATTTTAATTATAATTAAAAATATACTTACCATTAAATTGCTAATGCCAAACTGCATTCAGTGATGGATTGTTTATTATTACTTAAGTAGTTTGTAAATAGTTTGTAAATAGATGATTGTTTCATATTTTGCAATAAATTGTCAACCAGCGTTGTCAACCAGCGTTGTCATCGCGCTTCTCTTTCTTTTCTATGCAGTCTGACAGTGACCGCGCTTCAAGGTCATGTAGTCGCCTTAAATGGGTCAGTGTTTGAAACACATAGGTCATAGACTAATATATATATAATGAACATAAGTCACTGACCTGTATTATACAAGTACCTTGTTTAATGGAGGTCAGTGACATAAGTACATACGATTTTGTCTATGAAAATTAATTAGGTAGGTACATACCTACCTCCGTGGTAACCTACTTACAAACCAAATACATTAAATAAATAAATATCATAAATCTCTGTTACAAACTAATATATTGTACTAATAGGTAGGTACTATACTTTTGATTGCAATATTGTAGGTAGTCTATCTTTGATTCTAAACAAAAATTATACCTACCTGACATAAATATATTGATTTATGTGGTTATCTTCTACACTCTCAAATACGCTTAGTAATCACTGAGATAAAGTACGCTAGTAATAAGTAATAGTTCTATGTTAGTAATCTAAATGTCAATGACTGTTGCAATCAATTTAGCAAGTCATGCAAGTAGGTATGATCCAAGGCCTTCAACAAAAGGCCTTCAACAATTATCAAACAAACTCATATAAAGATAAAACCGGTAAAGTAGATAGATATTCCTGCAGTATCACTCCAAAACAATATTTGTATCGTTTACACTATTTAAATCGTGGAGAATAGGTACTGTAAGTTATATTTATTCACAATGGTCATCGCAAAGAAATACGTTGTTCTTAATCCTTTTGTAGGAGAACCTAAGAAAAGTGATTTTGAAATAGTTGAAGAAGTTCTTCCTGAATTAAAAGAAAATGGTAAGTTTTTTTATTATTAATTATTATGCCAGCCAGTAGCCTCATAGTACTTAATCGGTTCTTTATCTACACTAATATTATAAAGAGGAAAACTTTGTTTGTTTGTTTGTAATGAATAGGCTCAACAACTACGGGACCGATTTTAAAAATTCTTTCACCATTCGAAAGCTACATTATCCACGAGTAACATAGGCTATATTTTATTTTGTAAAAAAATAGGGTTCCGTAAGATATTTGGGTTTTTCGGACACGAGGTGTAAAAAATCAACCAGAAAAGTTACTTATTTTGCGTACGCTGCCTAAACTATAAAAGATAGAACCATAAAATGTTCTAATTAATTGTAGATCTTATAAATATCTACAAAAAGTCCGCGACACACTATACCTATCTATGTCGAGTGAGGCACAACAACCATTTTTTTATTTAAAAATCTTGAATTTTTTTTGGACTACATTTTTAAACGCGTTTATTTTACTCATGCTATTAATCCTTATCAAGATAAATTATTTCATCACTAAGTACAGTTTATGTAGATAAAATTTGGTCTCTGAATGATTAAAATTGGACGTTTGGTTTTGAAGTTATGGCGAAATTAAAATATTACGATCAAATTAGTAGGAATTGATTTACGAAAAGAATGTTTTACGCATGGGCAACTTTACGTTGCCCTATCACGGGTCGGGGCTCCCGACCATCAGTATATTTTGTTACCTGAAAATAATTTTACGTCAAATGTTGTTTATAGAGAAGATCTACAATAATCGCTTTAGTTATCTATCCTAAAACAACGGGTTGCGCTCCGGGACTGCTGGCAGAAGTGAAAACTTAGTATTAATTACATTTAAATGTTTTCATCATAAAGAACTTTAACATACACAGAAAGACAATCTGTGCAGCCTGCAGATAATGACTGCGTCGTCGATTTTACTGTCGGTGTCTGTGAATTGACCTGGGAATCATTTTGCTGACCGTGTCTTTCCTGGGTAGGCTTTTTTGCAGCGGTAACCGACATCCACGCGGGCGGAGCCGCGGGTGACCGCTAGTTTATTATATAATTATTTCAGAATTCCTCGCTGAAGCAGCTTACATTAGTGTTGATCCTTACCAGCGCATGAAACTGGGCGCGACCTACCCTTGTGATATGATTGGCGGGCAAATTGCGAAGTTAGTAATTTATTTGATTTCATGGGGTTTTTTTTTAGCTATGAATGGGCTTTAACTACATATTAAAATATTGTAGTTTCGAATAACGTGAAAGAGATTTAAGTCTTTCGTACAGAAATATTTAGGCACCTAATCTTTATTTTCAGAGTGATAGAAAGCAAAAATCCTGAGTACCCAGTGGGATCATGGGTTATGGGACATTTCGGCTGGAGAACCCACACAGTCACGACACCCGAAAACGAGAAATTCAGTGGGCAAAAACCGTATCTTCACAAATTACCTGACTTCGGAGATTTGCCTGTATCATTGGCCCTAGGAGTATGTGGGAGAGTAGGGTGAGGATCGTGTTTTTGCTGGACCTATCTAAAAACTGCGGTCATTTACTTTTGTGTACTTATTACAGGAACACTGCCTATTTAGGCTTTACCGAGATCTGCCAACCGAAGGCCAGGGAGACTGTGGTAGTGTCAGGTGCGGCGGGCGCAGTGGGCTCGCACGTCGGACAAATTGCTAAGATCTTGGGTAGGAAATAACATTTTGTCGTAAACTTTCGTCTTAACCTTGCTTCATCAAGGAATATTTCCAATCACCTGGCGTTACTCTGGACTTTTAACTGACTATAATTGTTTATAGGATGTCGAGTTATTGGATTCGCTGGCACTGACGAAAAATGCGAATGGCTGGTCAAAGAACTAGGTTTTGACTATGCAGCTAACTATAAAACCACAGACCTTGCTAAATTTCTGAAAGAAACTGCTCCAAAAGGCGTAGACTGCTACTTTGACAATGTTGGCGGGGAAATCAGTAGTACAGTCATGTCGCAGATGAACCAATACGGCAGAGTCGCCGTCTGTGGAGCCATTGCAAGTTATAATGAAACCGATCCTGAAAAGCGGAAAGGTGAGTTCCACAATAGTACAGATAAAGAACTAATGATTTTTTATATCTTCATTATTTCCTTTACTTTTATATTTTCAGCTACAATGCTTCAAAGTTTCATCGTCGGGAAACAGCTAAAAATTGAAGGGTTCATGGTCAACAGATTTGCCGATCGTACTATTGAAGGTATTAATCAAAACTTGAAATGGGTTAAAGAAGGAAAACTAAAGTACAAAGAACATGTTACCGAGGGATTTGAATCAGCCATTGGTGCTTTTATAGGATTATTTAGAGGAGACAACATTGGTAAAAGTCTGGTAAAAGTAAAATGATCCATAAACAAAGTGATTAGAAATAGGTATAATGCAATTAAAATGTATATTTAACAAGTGCATAATCTTATTTATAACACCATTCATATCCTGCGTTTGCGTCGTTTTGGAGCAGTGGAGCCTTTCGGCACACCTCTTGTATATTTATTTATGAAAAGTTCTTCATATAATAGACTATTTGCCTCTTGACTTAAATATTTAGATAGTTCTTGATAAAGCTGTTTTTTATGTACATCTTCACTAACTGATGTCTGTGTGCGGACATTTTTCTTATCACATGGTAGTGCAACTGTTTGTTTTAAATCCACTATTTTTTGGGAGTTTTCTTCTATTTTGTTAAGTAAATTATCTTCCATCTTTTTCATTCTAGCTTCTAAGTAAGCAATAGTATAGTCTTGGACACTAGGCAGCGCTGGATCTTTAGCAAGATAAGAACAAACTTGCTGCTTTTCGCTTTGCATTGTTTTTGTTCTATGTGATACATTTCTTTTATCAAAATCTGATTTATCTGGTTTGTCTAATTTGTCTAGACAATCTTCAATTATATCTCTTAGTTTCATGTTAAATTTTCTTTTTTCTGCTATTGCGGCCACTCTTTCTGCAGGTATCTTATTTCTTAACAATGAAGCGTTCTGTGAAACCGCATTACAACTTTTATTTATTTCATCACTTCTAGTTTTTTGAGGAGCATTATTAGGTAAAACATCATTCGAAATTATATTTATTGCATCATTTCGTACTTCTTGAGGAGAAACATTATCTCTTCTACTACTAATAATATTCTGTTCACTTTCAGGTTTTTCTAAAATTATATTATATTTTGATGTGTCTGGCACAATAATTGAGGTCTCTGTATTATTATTAACAATTGGTGATTCGTGTGCAACCTCTACAATTGAATTTGGATCGAACAACCTTTTCTTATTTGGGAAAGTTAAAATTCTTGTAGGTGAAACTGGTTCAAATTTTCCAATTAGCGGCACAGGCTCAGAGATCTTTTTCTCAGATATAATCCTAATCTTTTTACTCTCCTTTAAATAACTTCTGTCAGCATTGCTGTTTGATGGCTTTGGTTCATTCAACACTTTTACACCAAATGACTGATCATGTAATAGTTTTGGTTCATCAAATGTTTTTACATCAAACAACTGATCATTGATTAGTTTTGATTCATCCAGTACTTTCACACCAATTGATTGATCTATATTTACCTGATTTTTGTCATTTGATTTTGTGCCTTCAAATTCAATTGGCACATGAGACACATTAAGTATAAAGTTCAATGAATTTTGGTCTTCTTCTGCCCGTGGTGTTTCAATTAGTTTGCCGATGTCTACTGTATTATCATGGTTTATTGCAAGATTACCTTGAATTATTGTATATTTCTTATGAGCAGTATCTTTTAAAATATGACTGGAGTTTCCAAAATGCTTCCCTCTATTTCTGCGTGTGAGTGGTTGAACCCTTTTAACAGGTCTTTTAGAAGGAATCAGGCCCTTTAGTGCAATCTGGTTGTTATTTATCTGGTTTAGTGAATTTAATGAATCAAAGTCCATTAAATCACAGTTTGTTAAGAAATCTCCATATTTGACTGAAAAGTTTGCTTTTTTATCTACCATTGTCAAATATTCATTTTCAATATCATCAAGAGATATGCTGAACACTTTTGACTCCTCTTGTTCAGTTTTTGCTTCATCTAACTGACTAGAATCACAATAAGGTCCATTTTCTGTAGGCACTGCATCAAATGTAAGTTTGTCTTTCTGAAATACAAATTATAAAATTATATTAATTAACAGTGATGATGATTTTAAGGAAACTCTTCAAATTGAATGTTGATGTGAAAGTTGAATGTGACCCATTAGTAGATAGGTCAGAATTAATTCCGGCTTTTTTTTTTTACTCAGATCTCATCAATAGTTAATCATACATTCAAGCATTCATGATTAATTAATCTAATCAAATCCAATCAGTTTTAATTTTATGCTTCAACAAGTAGGCTACAAAAGTGGCGCATAAAAGCAAGTGCATCCAAATCTGTGCAAGTTACGTTTACGCTGCGAAAAGGCAATTGTCCGCCAGTCCAAGTAGAGAATTCCACCTTGCCCCACCAAAATAGCGTTCGATACCTAGGCCTATACCTAGACCGGCGCCTGACCTGGCATGAACACATAAAGAAAAAGAGAGACCAACTAAACATAAAATTCAAGAGCCTGCTGTGGCTACTGGGCCGAAACAGCAAATTGAAAACGAACAATAAATTGCTAATCTACAAAGTAGTACTCAAGCCCATGTGGATGTACGGTATTCGGCTCTGGGGGAGTGCCTGCAATTCCAGCATAACATGCCTCTAAAGGATGCAAAACTCAATTCTACGAACCATATGCATTGCACCATGGTTTACTACTGTCGCGGAACTCCATGAGCATGCTGAGATTGCAACCGTGAAGGAGGAAGTCCAGAGGGTAACCACAAAATACAGGGAGAAACTAAAGAGTCACCCCAATACACTAGCAACGCAGCTCACAATGCGCAGCTACGTGAAGCGCCTCAAGAGGAAAGATATTATCTTGTAAAACATCAGTGAGGGGTTGCTACTACTGAGGAGCATACTCTACATGCCAACACATCACCCAAAACATCTGCTTATAGTGAAACTAACTGATCGCAGATACAAAATACAACAAAAAAAAAAAAAAAAAAACAAGTAGGATAAGTCCTCATAGCGAGATCTTCTTTGCGCTTTCCCAAAAATCATCTGTTTTGAGTTAAGTAAATATTTCATTAAGCATGCAATAAGATCAAAAAGTAAGCAGTAATTAGTGAAACCATGAATTCAGCACATGATTCGGTTGAAATGTCGTCTTAGGGGCGGATTCTAAACAATCATCAATAAATTAGTACTAAAAAAAATCTGCTTTTTCAATAGAAAATTGTAATATCCACATAGTCAAAATGTATGGAACAGCAAATTGTTTCAAAATATGAAAAAATTTAAAAGGGGCTTCAGAATCATGTACTGAATACATGGTAACAGGTTGCGCGTCAATGTCCCTGCCACCCTGTATTACGCAGTTACTATTACTGTTTTATAATTTAAATACAAATTATAAGCAAACCTTAAAGTTCATAAAGTTGTCATCTTTGAAATGATATTGGCATACCACTCTGTTCTTTAGCTGTGACACTTTCAAATTGAGAAATTCTAATTTATGTGCATTTGTAAGCCACTGGTGACAACGAACTTTGTCAAACACAGGGTAATGGAACATATGAGTTTTGCCATCTGTTCGCAAAGAGCAGTTACGGTAAGTGCAGCGGCACCCGCCCATGACACTATCTGAAACAAATGTTGGAAATAATCATAATAATGTCAGATAGACTGTCAAAATAGAGCATGAATCCAGAGATACTGGAGACCTGATGAAGACACTCGTTTTAATTAAATGATGTTTATTAATTGCTTAAGTTATAGAAGATTCTAAAGGTTTAGAAAGGGTCACAGGTTCTTAGTAGGAATTGTACCGTACATACTTTATTGCATGGCTGGCTAAATACATTAAAAAAGCACATCACGCACTACATAAACAATGCATTGGTTTTTTAATTAACGCATTTTAGTTTATTAACTCATATGTCACTTTCTAATACAAATAATGGGGCCGTGATGCCAGAATAATGAATGTATGCACCTAATAAGTTAGATGACCCATTGTAAATATAGTTTTTAGAACAGTTTTATTCGTTTTTTACATATTAATACTAACCTTACCCTCCAAATCTTTAATTTACAGTTAAATCCAATTAATATGTTAAACCATAAGACCTAAAAGTTAAAAAGAACACATCGGTACATAATTATATGTACAACAAATTCCAATTAAAAAAACTGAATAAAATAAATAATTATTGTACACCACTATGTCAACATCCAAAGTTATTTCCACAGATAAGATATTATTAGCAAGCTAGTTATTTCCCAATCATTACCAAAGAGTACTTTGTATATACGGAACATCATTACCAATCACAGAACATGTATACCCTTAAAAGGTTACCCAGACTCGCCAATGAGTTGCCAACAGTTAAATTAACTCTCCACCAGATTCAACGTCTAAAAACCACCAGAAAACCACTAGCTTGCTACATATCAGTAATCTGTGCCACTAACGAAAAACGGTCCTCAGACTCGCCTATGAGTTGCCAACAGTTAAATTGACTCTCCACCAGATTCAACGTCTAAAAACCACCAGAAAACCACTAACGAAAAACGGTCCTACTCTCATAGTCGCTAAATTTTCCACTAAACAATTGTTTAGTTATTACGAAAGAAAACAATAAGTATATATAAATAATTAGTTCAAGTAAAAGTATTAGTTCAGTTAAATAATATAATTAATTAGTTTCTTTTATTATTACGTAATAGGTACCAATACAAACAATCAATAAATCAACATACAAATAGTAAACCAACAAGTCAAGATCAGGAACAATAGGAACATAGTCTGACCAACGAAAGCAGGCCAAGAAAAAAAATCAAGAGCTGTTACCCTGGCTATACACTGCGTAAACGCAATTGATACCATTTATTATTCATTGCGAATTTATTGATTTATTGACATTGACAACTAGGATTGATTGTCCTAAAATGTCTCCATTCTAAAAGTTTAGAAAAAAGTTTATAAAATAATTCGTGGTCAGCTTTTGTTGGGCAAACTCTATAAAAATATTCAACAGCAACGAATACAAATCTACCAAAGAATCGTAGTAGACAATCCTGCGTTTATTCTATCGATCGAGCGGGATGCATAGAGTAAAGCAAAGACTAAAGTAATAAAGCGGGGTGGTTCGTTTGATACATTGAGATAGGAGAAGCATGGAGATGCCCATACAAATATCTATCATATCGACACACACGTACACGTGTCAAAAAGCGTTGTTTCTTTTTAACTAATCAAGAGCTGTAAATGAAAAGAGAGACATCTAAATGTTTTGTCAAGTACAACACTTTTGTGTGAAGTCAATATCATGTCTATGCGTGACGGGTCGCCATGTTGAGTGCCGAGTTCTACGAATGGTTTTGTGGTAGATGTGCTGTCAAACGGTTGATTGCTCAAAATATTTTTGTTGTTTTCGAGAGAAATACGTCTAGAAACTAGGTGTTTTGGTGTCCATTAATAGGAAAATCATGCCCTCGTGTTGTATAAAACTGTGGTGTGGTGCGAGAAAAAACAAAAGAACCCTACGAAAGGCGGCCATCTTAAGTGCCCGATTTGTGTAGGTATACACGCTAATTTTGTAGGTATGCTCAGTCCATAGGTTTATTTAGTCATTGGTTTGATACCAATGATATCACTATTATCATTTTGAAGGATCAGTGTTGACACAGTAAAAGTGAATACTCCTGATGAAGTAGAAATAATATATACTAAAACGTGGCTTAACGGTTGAGTGATCTCATTTTCGGTAATTGAAACTGAATTGTACACACGGCTACACATCAAGCTACACATACAGTTTTAGCTGACCTCGCATTGTATAGGTTTTTCTTACAACCAGAAGTCAGCTTATACTGGTTTTGTCTAGCTTGATGTGTAGCCTTGTGTAATAGACCACTAGAAAAATCCACTAGCCACTAAAAGCCAAATTTCGCCACTAAATGGGGGAACAAAATCACCAGTTTTAGTGGAAATTCCACTAAGTTGGCACCACTAAGGTGAAAGCGCCAGGGTAGCGCGCGAAATTCAATTTTTTTTAAGTTTTTTGCAAAATGCTGGCCAGTACTAAGTTTTACGTTGATTAAAATATGATTCGCGACCGTAACAAATATGTATTTACAGAATTATAATCATTAAAGTCATCAACATAACTCTCTAAGACCAAGTAATCCTACCGAATGACTATTTCATGAAATCTTGACATTTTAGGATTACACTAACATATCAAGTTGTATTACTAATTGTAATGATTATAATTCTGTAAATACATA
Organism: Gortyna flavago; assembly: GCA_963669345.1. Taxonomy (NCBI): domain Eukaryota; kingdom Metazoa; phylum Arthropoda; class Insecta; order Lepidoptera; family Noctuidae; genus Gortyna; species Gortyna flavago. The sequence goes on from OY770139.1 coordinate 5,900,430, forward strand.
TTTGTTACGGCCGCGAATCATATTTTAATCAACGTACAACTTAATACCGACCAGCAAATTGCAAAAAACGTAAGAAAATTTGAATTTCGCGGGCTACCTTAGCGCTTCCCCTTAAAGGAATTTTTTTCTCAATTAGCTTGCTACATATTAGTAATCTGATCTCAATGCACAGATTACACTCATGGCTGAAAGGTCCCAGCAACCAGGCCATTAAAACATAAAAAAAAGACTACACTCCACACACTGACCTGCCGAGGTATTCTGCCTAAGTCTCACCGTGATAACCTAGGTGAAGTGAGCTATCAAGAGTGTCAATCCCCTTGTATCAGCCGGTCGATTCTGTCAGAATCTCACCGTGAGAAGTTAGGTGAAGTGAGCTGTCATTCCATCTGATGCTATAGCAATGACTAAATAAACCTATGGACTGAGCATACCTACAAAATTAGCGTGCATACCTACACAAATCAGGCACTAAAGATGGCTGCCTTTCGTAGGGTTCTTTTTGTTTTTTCTCGCACCACACTGTTTCATACAACACGAGGGCATGATTTTCCTATTAATGTACACCAAAACACCTAGTTTCTAGACGTATTTCTCTCGAAAACAACAAAAATATTTTGAGCAATCAACCGTTTGACAGCACATCTACCACAAAACCATTCATACAACTCGGCACTCAACATGGCGGCCCGTCACGCATAGACATGATATTGACGTCACACAAAAGTGTTGCCAAATTTAGTACTTGACAAACATTTAGATGTCTCTCTTTTCATTATGCAGCTCTTGATTAGTTTAAAAGAAACAGAACGCTTTTTAACCGACTTTTAAAAAAGGAGGAGGTTCTCAATTCGGATGTTTGTATTTTTTTTAATGTTTGTTCGCGCATAACTCCGTCGCTTGCCAACCGATTTAAAAAAATATTATTTTGTTGGAAAGGGTATACTTCCCAAATGGTCCCATGAAAATTTTATCGAAATCGGAAAAGCGGTTTTTGAAAAATCAACAAAAATCTAAAAATTTATTAGCAATATTTTGTAAAAGGTGATGAGCAGTTGACATTAGGCTATTGTAACTTAGATAAATTAGAAACTCTCCCACTAAAAAGTAAAAAATAAAAACTTTTTTACAAAAAAAATAACCGACTTCCAAAAAAAAACACTACAAAGTGATAAATAACTTTAATTTCGGAAGTCGGTGTCAATAAACGAAAATGCAGAACCAACGACACCGACTTCCGAAATTAAAGTTATTTATCACTTTGTAGTGTTTTTTTTTTGGAAGTCGGTTATTTTTTTTGTAAAAAAGTTTTTGACATACAATGTGTGTATCGATATGATAGTTATTTGTATAACTATTATTTCTATAGTAGAATATGGCATCTCCATGTTTCTCCTATCTCAATGTGCTTTAAGGATTGATACTAATGACAGCTCACTTCACCTAAATTTTCACGGTGAGATTTTTACGGAATAGACCGGCTGTTTATTATCCAGCTAGTTCGGGTTTCCTGAATGATGAATGACCTTCGAAAAGCGTTTGTAAACATAGTATATGAATGAGCGACGAGTTAAAAACAATATTTTAGGTACTACTTTACTTTTATGATGGTTATTAACAATACTTTATCATAATAAAATTTGTATGACACTAGCGTAGCGAGCTAATCTATATAATCATTTTCAAATCGTGTCGTGTGTACAGTCGGCAATGAAAGTCGATTAAGGCCCGCTTGCACCACAACGTCCACAACTCACTTCACTAACCTACGTTACGTTTCGTTAAACAAATTTAAAAACATCATTCTGTCTCTTGAGTCAGTCATTTGAAGATGACAGACAGAGACAGAATGATGTTTTAAGGCTGAAGCGCCAGGGTAGCCCGCGAAATTCAAATCTTCTTACTTACGTTTTTTGCAATTTGCACGTGACTATTTCATGAAATATAATATCAAAAATAGGAACGAAAAATAGGAACGGATTTGTTATGCTCACGAATCGTATTTTAATCAACGAATCGTTTTTACTGAGACAGGCACTTTACTTTGTGTAAATTATTTCATCACCAGGTGGTGATTAAATAATCTCTCGCAAAACGGTGAAGAAACACATCGTGAGGAAATCAGCATGTTCTAGAACCGAAGACATGTGACATCTACCAGCACTGGGCCCGCGTGGTAGATTACGTCTCACTCGCTATCGAAGAGAGGAGGTGTTTATTGGCTCCTGTGGCCTGTGTCCCAGCAGTGGCACAGAATACATAATAGTACGCAGTGGGAACATTAATATTAATTTGACCTTACCACAAAACGAAGGTACCTACTACTGTATTGATTTCACGATACCAATTTTATAACATGCCGCATATTGCCCATACTGAATAATTAATTAATTTAATTAAGTAAGGGACCAACTAAACTAATTATATTAACCTTATTTATGAATTCAAGCACGTAAATAGGTACCACTTTGTTTTAGGGTATAATTAAACTTTAGCCTCGTCCTCGAATAGGAATAAAATAATAATAGCAATTAAATTATCCGTAAAAGAACCGGAGTTACCGACATATAGCTTGCAGAGTAAGCAAACTGAAGTGGCAATGGGCTGTCCATGTTTGTCGAAGGACCGATGGCCGGTGGAGCACACGAGTTGTAGAGTGGAGACCGCGTATCGGCAAGCGTAGTGTGGGACGCTCCCAGCTAGATGGACGAAGACGAATGAAGAAGGTGGCTGGGACAGACTGGATGCGGAAGGCCGAGGACTGGGTGTTGTAGTGCAGCCTGGCAATAGGCTGAGTTGATAATACTTTGGTATGTAATTATTGTACTCGTACAACTAACTACCCATAATTTAACTTTATTGTTACATAAAAGTCTAAACTATAGTTCAAATTATAGCTTTACTTTATTGGCCGACTATTATTGACGAGAAACTTAATTATGGCTAGTACGGTAGTTGACCTACATGCTTAGGCCACCCGAAGTTTGGATCCGTTATGTAGGTACCAGGTACCCACACTATCTATATGTATGTCGCAGCCAACTGGTTAAATTAGCCGTTCAGTTAACCGCCTAGCCTTTCAACTAAACGGCGGCCGTTCAACTAACGGCCTGAATGATATTCAATTACAGTTTAGGTTGTAAGTCTGTAACCAATCACGCGCGAGCCGAATTGGTCGCAGTAATTAAGGCATTGCACCCCGACTAAGTGGGTTAGGTTAGGTTAGAACTGTGACCAACCGCGTGCGAGCCGAGGGAGGAAGCGAGGCGAGCACTACTTCTAAAGGCCAGGCAGTTAACTGAACGGCTAATTTAACCAGTTGGCTGCGACATGTATAAGAGCTCCTATTAGTACTGTCAACCGCACATCAGTAGTAAAACTTTGCTACATAAAGCGCCTTTATGTCCTAGCCTAGCAACAGCTTGCGGTATTTGGTACATAAAGGCGGGCGATTTTCGTAGCGCAAGTGTTACCACATAGTTACCACACACGTGCGGCATACTGTACCTACGATAAGCGAAAATTATCTCCTGTTACATAGGGCGTGACTGAGCGTGACCCTCCCCGATTTTCCTTTAGGTTTTATATGTCATCATCATAATCAGCCTAGGTATACCTAATGTTCCCACTAGTGGGACACTGGCCTCCTCTCTGTGAGAGGTAGTTTTACATGTACCTAGGTAATATACCAATCTTATAGTAGATCATACATACAATTATGTTTGGCTCAAATCTGAGGCGTGATTTTATGGAAATTATTCCTATTTATCGGGTGCATGCAAGCAAAGCCGTGAGCAACAGCTGACAATATATATATATATTTGAAATGTGCTAATTAAGCCCTTTGATTTGATACCCAAAACGACATGTCACTTTTTTTTTCGTTTTTACTTTATGTCCGCTAGAGGGCGCCGTATTGAATTTAATGTGACGTCACATAGCCTATAACCAGCGGATGATTCCAACGATACCTCGTTTGTCAAATTATGACAAGTAGTTAGAAGTTATGAGGGAACAGCTGATGAACATACATACATACCGGTCAAAATCATAACCCTCCTTTTTGCTTCGCCGCGCCGTAGTCGGGTAAAAAATGACTTATTGCAATTACTATTATTTGAACATGCCACTTCATAAAGTTCATTAATATAATGTAGGTAAACGTCGCGTCGTCGTCGTTCATTGATTGATGTTTATGATACGAATAACGTTTATGTAGAGGTAGTTCGCATAGGTCACTTTTAGAAATTGAAACAGTTTGATTCTGCCAGTGAGTATAGTAGGTAGTAGTGAGGTAGGATTCATACAACGGAGAGTTCTTTCTTATTACAATCATGCAAGTAGGTGACGTTACGAAAAATGGAAATTTTATAAGTAAAGCGTACACTTCAATGAAACCTTTAACATGGATCTTGAAAATATTTGCTATAAATGGTAATGTAGATCCAACGCGATCCGAATCGTACGTTCTCATCAAAAGCATTTGTACATATTCTTTAATTGCAAGTTCGAGTTTATATTGTTTATACTACAAAATTGAACATGTTTACCCCAGGTTGGACGCTTCTATCAGACTTACAGATATGATACAGGTCATTGCAGACATTTGCCAATACGCCGTAGATTTATATTTCGTTTATAAATATGGAAGAAGTATGTATGTGGAATACGTTAAGCAGTACGAAAAAATTGATAACTTTCTTGATACGAGATGTTACTCTGCATTAAAACGATTACTTATGAAAGTCATGGCATTTTATACAGTGTTTTGGATTCTGAGTTCTCTTGGAGATCTAGGAGCATGGGTTATAACATTTGGATGGTTGATACCAATTATGTATGGAGTATCATACATATTTCTATTTATTAAAATGCTGACTACGTTAGACTTGATAGTTCAGATCTCGCATGTTGAAGCTCGACTGCGAATGATCAGTAATTTTGTACAAAGTTGCTACTCTTGCTCAGAAATGTGTCCAGTTGGGCAGTTAACAGATTGTGTACGTAACAAAAACTGGCTGTATCACGACGAAGACTGTGCATTGCCTGTTTTCCACAAAGAACGTGCAGTCGACAGTTTTGAGATAAAGCGGATTACCAAGTGTTACCTGTTGTTAACAGAACAAGTGACGTTCATCAATAAAATGTACGGAATTAGGGTAAGTCTACCCATATAATTACCTCTCTCTCTCTCTGCCTAGACTTTTACCATTTGATTTGGGGTAGGTTCTCCTCATATCTGTTTCGTCGAGAATTCTTCAACTCGCTCATTTGAAGCGTACCTACTTAGGTTATTACATAAAACAGTACCTACTAGGTGTAGTATAAACGGTACTTAAGCCACGAATATCTGACAACACCATTTAGATAGATAATAAGGACCTTGCCTCTGAATTGATTATCTATTTGGTACGTGATTTAAAATACGTATACCCAGTTACAGCTCAATCAGATGCCAGGAAGTACTTGAAAAATAGATGACAAAGAGAGTAACCGGAAACAAATATGAACAAAGCAAGTTCATATATAAAGATTGTTAAAACTGAAGTGTTAACCGACTTTTGTTGTTGAACGTATCTTCATGAAATTATCAATTCTAAGGGCCACGATACACGATGCCTAGAATAAAGTAGTCCATCCAGATTCCAGATAGTTTATCATGGGCACTGTGCGTACATTACCTTTTATAACGGCAAGACAAGTAGCTAGGTAGGCAGGTACCTACTTCGGTAGATGCCTAATCATAGATATCCAAGCCTAGTTTACACTAGCTTAGTATAAGGTACGAGTACAAGGTACTAGTACGTACAAGGTACTAGTACGTACGTACAATGCCCGTCATTAAAACAGCCCTTTGAATGCTGTACGCACTTACGGGGTAACGCGTGTATTGCGTAACACATAAATAGCAATCGATCGCAATGCTTTTCATTTTGACTGTTCATCTACGCGTTATTCAAGCAGATGAATTTTTCAAACCTAAGAAACAATGGATGTCAAAATGAAAGGCATTGCGATTAATTGCCATTTAATGTGTTACGCAATTACCTACTCCGTAGAATTAAGTACGCTCGGGGGCGCATTGGAGTCACGGGTTATAACGCCTAGAGAAAAGGTGTCGTTTCAAGAGACCTAGGTACAATTGAGGTTTTTTTTTTTTCAGATTCTTCTGAACACCTTGAATTTGCTTCTAGATATGGTGAAAATTTTGAATTTAGCTATAAGAATCGTCGTTGGAACCCAGGTGAATATAATTATCCCTATTTTAATAAGTACTTACTTATAAGTCTTAGCATAGGAAAAAAAACTTTTTTACAAAAAAAAACAACCGACTTCCAATAGAAGTCGGTGTCGTTGGTTCTGCATTTTCGTTTTTTGACACCGACTTCTGAAATTAAAGTTATTTTTTACTTTGTAGTGTTTTGTTGGAAGTCGGTTGTATTGTTTTGTAAAAAAGTTTTTTATTTTTCAGTTTTTAGGGTTCCTTACTTTAAAAGGAAAAATCCGAACTGTTATAGGATCACTCGAGTGTCTGTCTGTCTGTCCGTCTGTCACATCCAATTTTCTCCGAATTTAATGGACCGATAGGTGTTGTCTGAGAGTCATCACTTCATGCTGCTGAGCTGATGACAAGTGAACGTCAAATACTTTTATTCAATTAGGCCTATTAGAAGCTCTTTCGACAATTACAAGCCCTTAACATCATCAGATGCGGGACCTGTTCGTCCCGTTACATCATTACGAGAAATGGAATGAAGAAGACGATTGTTTTCAAGTCCACGTCTATCCAAGAACTGCTAAGTAGTTTCTGTCGACATATTGCCGTATCTCTTAATTCCTACTGACTGCTGTGGCTACCATCGACGGCTCGGTAGCATTATAGTCGGACTTTTAATTAGCTGCAGTAAAACGACAGCTTAATGTGTAACTTAAATGACTAAAATTGGCGTCTTTTTGTTTTCCATCCATTCCATGCCATCAACGAAACCATGTTTTTCTAGTACAGAATAGTGTAACAAACGAAACTTATTTGACATGCATATCTCTAAATGCAGTCCGAAATGAGTTATTAAGAAGTGTCATTTTACTGCAGCTAATTAAAAGTCGGAGTATAGGTAAGTGATGACTCTCAGACTCAAACACTTGAATAATCTATAGGTTTCATTTGATTTGAGAGAGTTCAACTAACACACTGTACATGCCTACCAAAGAGGATTTTCCTCGACTTTCATGGGATCTCTTCATCAGACTCTGACTTGGTGACAATGGGACCACCTCGAGAGCATACCGTTTCAAACCCTAATGTCAACTGCTCATCACCTTTTACAAAATATTGCTTTTCCCGATGCTGGGACGTTAATTGTTGAGGAGTTCTCCTGGTAAGAACCAGGAGAACTGGAGCTGATGGTGAAGTCACCATCAGCTCCGCTTCACCATACGCATTGTGACGAACATAAATTGCTTAGTAACCATATTAAAGCAATCGAATCGCTACCCGTGAAATATTTGTCATTGAGTATAGTTCCGATGGCCATCTGTGGTCTTCATCATCAGTCCACTTCACCAAATTATACTTTCTGAATGCAAATGCTTGAGTTGTTAATGAAAATACCAAAATTGCTATATGTATGCCTATAATATTTGAGGAGTTCCCTCAATTCCTCATGGATCCCATCATCAGAACTGGATTTTGACAAAAATGGGACCAATCTGGAAGTATGTCCTTTCAAATAAAAAAATAATTTTCCAAATCGATTCATAAATGACGGCGTACTGAGGTAACAAACATAAAAAAAAACAACCGAATTGAGAACCTCCTCCTTTTTTTGAAGTTGGTTAAAAAGAAAGAACACTTCGTTTGTTTTGAATCTGTCAAGATCACTGACCTCTATTAAACCTTTTAATTATAATAATAATAACCAGGATTACACAGGGTTGGTGACACATGGAGGTTTAGAAAAACTTAGCCTTTGTAGAGTATCTTCTTCGCTGTCACTCATTCATGTGTGACAGTATTTTGTCCATGATTTTGTCTCACAGACTACAATATTAATGCAGATCTGTCTAAAACTTCTTGTGCCATTTAACGGCCGCATAAGTTTCATGAATGTTGAACGGTCCTTTAAATATTATTGTACTCTGTGGAACGGTCACACAACAAACCGTGTGACGGAACCGTTTTCATAAGAAACCAAAGCAAATCTGTACAATTTTGACTAGTTGTAGGTACAGTCCATCGCACGTGGTCGGATAGTACCGCTTCGAAAAGTACTCTGTGGCTTCGACCATGTGCTGGCTTAGCGTAGTACGAATTTTCAGTCAAATAGGCCTGCTGATAATGGTTTTGTTACCAGACCATACGCCTTGACTGCATCGCTTCCGTACGAAGTATTTATTTTCTATAGTCTTGCTTGCAGCTTGCTTCTCACAGACCATCAAGACTTTATATCTAAGATCGTAATAATTTTCCTTGCAGCGAACCCTCTATAACGGCGACGGTTACAATTATTTACCAGGAATATCGGGCATGATGCGTTTTCTAACCTGCGCTTCGATTCTAATATCTTTGGTCTATCAATGTGAGCAAGCCTACCGACAGCGAGAACAGGTCATCAACGTCATTGATCATCTCCTCATCAACAAAAACCCTGGTGAGCATTATTTAACCAACATTTGGGAACGAGCTCAAAATATCATGTACCTCAGAACGTTCGGCCAGTCGAGATAGGGAGCTGGCTGCTACTCCAGTTTTTAGTGACGATTATGTGACGCATAAAGATGCGAGCCAAAGAATTTGTGACAGAACAGTTCGAATGTTAGAAGCATTTATTTATGGCCGAACGACCTGATATCAGAACGTTCGGCCAACCTGAATCTCCATAACTGAGGACCTTAGAGAAACTGTTACTGAATAAAGATTTAGTGACGATTTGGTGACAAACAACCAATGCTTTACTTTTACTCGTAATGCCACCGGTTAAAAGTAAAATGAATTTTGGTTCCTGGAACATCAGGACGTTCGGCCAACGTAATCTCTATAACTGAGGACCTGAGAGAAACCGTTAATGAATAAAGATTTAGTGACGAGACTGAAACGATTTCTAATTGCTTTATTTTTTTTTGTGACGGCCCCTTTAAATAGTAAATTGAACATTTAACATATAACCTCAAAACATTGGGATTATCGATTCCTCCACAACGAAGAAGCCTAGAGAAACTGTTAATCAATAAAGATTTAGTGACGAGACTCAAACGAACTTTTACTGTTTTATTTTTTTTTGTGACGGCCCCTATAAATAGTAAATTGAACATTTAACATATAACCTCAAAACATTGGGATTATCGATTCCTCCACAACGAAGAAACCCAGAGAAACTGTTAATCAATAAAGATTTAGTGACGAGACTCAAACGAACTTTTACTGTTTTATTTTTTTTTTGTGACGGCCCCTATAAATAGTAAATTGAACATTTAACATATAACCTCAAAACATTGGGATTATCGATTCCTCCACAACGAAGAAGTCCAGAGAAACTGTTAATCAATAAAGATTTAGTGACGAGACTCAAACGAACTTTTACTGTTTTATTTTTTTTTGTAACGGCCCCTATAAATAGTAAATTGAATTTTTAACATATAACCTCAAAACATTGGGCTTATCGATTCCTCCACAACGAAGAAACCTAGAAGACTCGTAAAACCCCTGATGTGTTATAGGTTTTCAGTGCAATGGTGTCAGTATTTTCGTTGATTCAAGATTAATCTATAAAAATGCACTATGGCGGATGGCGACTAAAATAGGGTGACCATGTATTCCAACGAAACAAGTATTTGTCGAGTAGGTACCTATTTATCTACTAAATCAAGAGAAACACGTTGAAATAGTTGAAATAAGGTGACGATGTAGATTATCTTGTCGTGTACACTGGTTCTATTTTCTTTTTGTCGTAAAGATCTACATCAAAGTAAAAATGTATTTCCTTTTTATCACTTTCTGAAGCTTCGATATCAGATTCGCTTTCTGTTGGTGGAGATTTTGTTACAAAATTATCTGACGACAACTTTAGTTGTACGTTTTTAGACGAGGAATTAGTGTCACTTTCGGGTTCACTATCAAAAAATAACTTCTATTTCGTTTCACACACAAATTTCACACAAAAATTCTACTGTAGTACCAAGGGATCTCTGCACTCGCGTGGAATGCGTTCCTTCCCCCGCAACTTCCTCGGGGCACCTTGCTGTCTTTCGCTCGCCAGTCATGTCACTGGTGTGACGTCATCGAGGTCAGGTGCAGAGATCCTTTGGTACTATAAAAGAACCAGACAGGATTATGGAAAATGGGTAGCTTAAGTTCTGGCTGACCTTACCGTAATGTTGTCGACTAGTATTTTTAAGAGTTCATTTGGTGTAGTTATTGTATAATCTTACTGTGATTTATCTATAGAACTTTATAATAATAATATTGTCGGGCCACCACCGAAAGAAATCCGATTTGACAAGTTTCACGTCAATCACCTAGCAACAAACACAAGAAGCTGTCAAATCCATCTATCTTCTCTCGTGGACCAATTAACTGTGTGTGCGTTACCCTGGCAAAATTCCGAAAAATATTGTGCTTTAGAAAGGTGGGACTATAACAAACAATTAGTGTATCATGAGGAGCAATTTGTTTACTAATAGCAAAATTTGTTTGAATTGTAGTTTTAAAAATATTTGAGGGAAACAGATTTTGCTGGAAACGTTACCCTGGCAAAATCGTTTTTCAAAAATTCGTTTTATCGCGGAACCAAATACATGAATAGACAGCTTTTGTTGCGTAGTAAATGTTTGTAAATAGCAAAATTTGTGTGCGTTATGGTTCTTAAGTTATTTAAGATTTTGCTGCGGTAACGTTTTGCGATTTCCTAGATCTCGAAAACGGCTCAACGCAGAAGTTTGAAAAAAAATACCAATAATAGACCTTAATTTGTTTAAATTTGTTTAAACATTCGTTTTTGCTTTGGTTGACGTAAAACAAAGTAATTTAATGGTTTCAAAATTCAGAAAAGACGGATTTTCAAGTAAACCAATACACTTATAACCAAATAAACAGCTGGAATAAATACATGTGGTAGACGCTTATCACGTCAGGAATTTTAGATTTTGTAACTTTACACAATATGAAGATAAAACAAATTTGATTAATTTTAGACAGGTCGTACTTTATCGATCGAATACGTAGTTCCCATAAAATTAAGAAACATGGCATACATTAAACAAATTAAAATGATTCATAAACATTCGTTCCTGTTAATTTCAGCTTTCAATTACGGCTTTTATGAAAGATGTATCAAAAACAAGGATATATCAGCAATTCTCTGATAAGCCGACGAAATTGAAAAGGTCACGTAAAAGCGATCGCACCGTACGTACGGGTAATCTTCACAAATTAGCAGCTTAGTATCCGACATTTTGTACAGTTAAGCAGAAAAATGTTATTCGTGAAGGCGATTTTTTTATATTTTTAAGAGCAGGTACCATATTACACAATTTCTACTAGTTTCTTATTTTAATTATTTAAAGTCAAAGCAACTAAAAAGGTAAGTAATAATCTCATTATATAATTTAAAAAAAACAATCGACTTTAATCCGACAAAATAGCATCCTATACCCATGGACCCATGAGTAAAAGTGCTTCATCTTGTCCCATTGAATTTATAAGTTTGGTTTTTATGGTTCTAAAAATCTGAAATTAATCTATGTGATAGAAGTTTATGTAAAGATCACAGGAAAAATAAAATGACGTATCTAAATAACACATTTGTTCAGAAATCATCAACAAAAGCTACATTAGTTCCCTTATCGGTCAAGAGATGGCGCTGACCTAAAACTACAATATTCTACACCGCAGCGTGCAGTATTAAAATTCTCTGACTAATAGAGGCCTCGCCGATGAAAATTAAAAACACATGATGGAACGGAACACTCGGTGCGCGAGTTCGACTCGCTGTTGCCCGATTTTTTTAAATAGGTAAGAGGTACATAAATGTAAAAGTTTTTTATTTAAGTTATTTTTTTTAAGTTTTAAGCATTGGTACAAACGGTACACTCGGTGCGCGAGTTCGACTCGCTGTTGTCCGATTTTTTTTAATAGGTAAGAGGTACATAAATGTAAAAGTTATTTATTTAAGTTATTTTTTTTAAGTTTTAAGCATTGGTACAAACGGAACACTCGATGCGCGAGTTCAACTCGCTGTTGCCCGATTTTTTTAAATAGGTAAGAGGTACATAACTGTAAAAGTTATTTATTTAAGTTATTTTTTTTTAAGTTTTAAGCATTGGTACAAATAGAAAAATGAATAATAATCATGATCATTTTATTATTTTTACTAACCTGACCAGGAAACTTTTGTATGCAACTGTACTAACAAAACATCCATATTATCCCGTTCATTTAAGATGGATGCGCTTATGTATGGTGCGGTCGCTTTTACGTGACCATCTCAATTTGGTCGGCTTATTAGAGAATTGCTGATATATCCTTGTTTTTGATATATCTTTCATAAAAGCCGTAATTGAAAGCTGAAATTAACAGGAACGAATGTTTATGAATCATTTTAATTTGTTTAATGTATGCCATGTTTCTTAATTTTATGGGAACTACGTATTCGATCGCTAAATTACGACCTGTCTAAAATTAATCAAATTTGTTTTATCTTCATATTGTGTAAAGTTACAGAATCTAAAATTCCTGACGTTATAAGCGTCTACCACATGTATTTATTCCAGCTGTTTATTTGGTTATAAGTGTATTGGTTTACTTGAAAATCCGTCTTTTCTGAATTTTGAAACCATTAAATTACTTTGTTTTACGTCAACCAAAGCAAAAACGAATGTTTAAACAAATTTAAACAAATTAAGGTCTATTATTGGTATTTTTTTCAAACTTCTGCGTTGAGCCGTTTTCGAGATCTAGGAAATCGCAAAACGTTACCGCAGCAAAATCTTAAATAACTTAAGAACCATAACGCACACAAATTTTGCTATTTACAAACATTTACTACGCAACAAAAGCTGTCTATTCATGTATTTGGTTCCGCGATAAAACGATTTTTTGAAAAACGATTTTGCCAGGGTAACGTTTCCAGCAAAATCTGTTTCCCTCAAATATTTTTAAAACTACAATTCAAACAAATTTTGCTATTAGTAAACAAATTGCTCCTCATGATACACTAATTATTTGTTATAGTCCCACCTTTCTAAAGCACAATATTTTTCGGAATTTTGCCAGGGTAACGCACACATTAACTGTACCTAATTCTAAAAAAAAGTACAAATTATTAAGTACAGAGGCCAGCACATCAAGTTACCCTAATCTGTCAAATTTCTTTGATAGATTTTCAACTTTATTAAAAAGGAATAAGGTTCTTATTCAATTGGGAAAATTTGACAGATTGGGGTAGCTTGATGTGCTGGCCTCTGTACCTAACTACCTACCGCTTTTTTTGGATGATTGATTAGGAATAAAGCATTTTTTAATTTGTGTACCTATTTATTTAAGTATACCTACTTGTACTTAAGTCAAATTTCCCAATCTCCAATGTCAGTCACCTTTCCACTTTCGTTTGCTTTTAGCCAAAATAGACTCGACTAAAATAACAAAAACTTCACAAGTGGACACTGGTATGCAGGCATCAGCTCAACGTTGCTTGTACCTATATCATTTAATATAAGGACGTGTTTTGCTTCATTGTTTAGGTAATTAAGTACTCGATAAATACTTGTTTCGTTGGAATACATGGTCACCCTATTTTAGTTGCCATCCGCCATAGTGCATTATTATAGTTTAATCTTGCATCAACGAAAATACTGACAAAATTGCACTGAAAACCTATAACACATCAGGGGTTTTACGAGTCTTCTAGGTTTCTTCGTTGTGGAGGAATCGATAAGCCCAATGTTTTGAGGTTATATGTTAAATATTCAATTTACCATTTATAGGGGCCGTCACAAAAAAAAATAAAACAGTAAAAGTTCGTTTGAGTCTCGTCACTAAATCTTTATTGATTAATAGTTTCTCTGGGCTTCTTCGTTGTGGAGGAATCGATAATCCCAACGTTTTGAGGTTATATGTTAAATGTTCAATTTACTATTTAAAGGGGCCGTCACAAAAAAAAATAAAGCAATAAAAAATCGTTTCAGTCTCGTCACTAAATCTTTATTCATTAAAGGTTTCTCTCAGGTCCTCAGTTATGGAGATTACGTTGGCCGAACGTCCTGATGTTCCAGGAACCAAAATTCATTTTACTTTTAACCGGTGGCATTACGAGTAAAAGTAAAGCATTGGTTGTTTGTCACCAAATCGTCACTAAATCTTTATTCAGTAACAGTTTCTCTAAGGTCCTCAGTTATGGAGATTCAGGTTGGCCGAACGTTCTGATATCAGGTCGTTCGGCCATAAATAAATGCTTCTAACATACGAACCGTTTTGTCACAAATTCTTTGGCTGGCATCTTTATGCGTCACATAATCGTCACTAAAAACTGGAGTAGCAGCCAGCTCCCTATCTCGACTGGCCGAACGTTCTGATGTAGGTAAAATATCCCCTCAAAGCAGCGCTGAAATCTTTCGTCTTTCATCGTTCGAAATAAATCTGCCGTTCCCTACAAAAGTGCCTAGGGCCAATAGGTACCTACTTAGGACAGATAATATATTCTATAGTACTCGTACTTACTAAGTTAAAATTATCATAATTTTTATAATGACATTTATTACGAGCGCGTCTTACTTTTTTGTTCTACTTGGTTTTATCTACTTCGATCAATTTCGAAGTAGATATACCATTAATTTTTGGTCCACGACATTTTTGAAGGATATTTCTAATGCATTGCTTTGTAAGTTTGAAAAATTTGTCTGCTCAACAACGTAAATAATGCAATAAATGTTGTTGAACTGTCAAAATGAAAGCCATTCCTACTGCTAGTGTCCGTAGAGCTGCACATTGCAACAAACATAAACAGATAAAAATCCTATCGCTTTCACCATAACATCTACTTCTTTTCTCAACAGACGAAGATCTACGTTCAGCGATAGTGGATTTGCGGGCGTTATTACAAGATCGTCCCATTTGCTTCAACATGGAAAATTTCTTCACACTGAACAACTCACTTTTAGTTTCTATTGCTTCAGTAGTAGTAACATACACGATAATATTGTTACAAAGTATGGATTGAAAATCAAAATTCTATTAATTCATGTACGCCGACCGCGCAGTGGCGCCCTCATCGTTTGTTTGGTTATTTCTTTTAATTTAGAATGAAAAAGTAAAAAAATAAGCACGTTAAGTTGTGCTCCACAAGAGGATTATACGTTAATATTATTACAAACGGTAGTTTTACATTGTTTAGTTTTATTATAATACACACATCAAAAGTGTCTAGGGATCAACATATATTTTTGCAATAACTTTTCTCCTGATTGATATTAATTAAAATTTTCTTTAAGGATTCATCAAATAAAGTGTTTTCGTTTGTCACAGTAACGATAAACCAAGTCACCTTTGCATTAATAAAGAAATTTGCCATTTTCCTAATAAAGGGATTTTTGACATTTGAACCACTAACACAAAAGTTCGAAAAAAAGACTGAAATAACAGTTTTCTTTAAAATTTTATTGGGTAACTTAAACAATTAATAATCCGTGTTTCTACCGCGAACACTAACAACACAAGAACATCGGTTTGGCATACTCAAAATGAGTTCATCCAAATCACGCTGTGGAATGGCCGCCCATGTTCGTTGCAACAACAAAAAAAGGTCTTCTTGCGACTGGATACCCTCCATATTCGGCAGAGCTCTTCTCTGTAGCATATCCCATGCATGCTCAATCGGGTTCAAGTCTGGCGACTGAGCAGGCCAGGGCAGGACATTGATGTTAGCTGCGGCGAGAGTCTGTCTTACAACTCTTGCGGTGTGCGGTCGTGCATTATCATGCATTAACTGAAATAAGGGACCGATTTGCACTTGTAGAGGAACGATGACGTCTGATACAATCGTCTCAGCATAAATTTGAGCGTTGAGGTTGCCTCTGATCCAAATCAACTCAGTTCTTCCGCCGATCCAAATACCCGCCCATACCATGATGGTTCCACCACTATAAGGATGGACTTCCTGGCAGGATTTTAATCGCTGTTGGCGTCCAGGGGTTCTCCAGTGTCGTATACGTCTTGTATCCGGTCTCATACCAAAACGAGACTCATCAGAAAAGCACACGAAACGCCATTGTTCTTCTGCCCAATTTCTGTGTTCAAGAGCCCATTGATATCGAATCCTACGATTGTGCATTGCTATAGGTGGTACCCGTAGCGGTCTTCAGGAATGAAGGTTCACTTCATGCAAGCGGTTTCTGACTGTTTGGTCGCTAATTAAGTTCCCTGAAGAGTGATGAAGCCTCACGGCTAACATCATGGCGGTTATTGTTGGAGCTCTTCGAGTTAAGATTTGAATGTATCGGTCTTGTCTCCGTGTGGTGCAGCGATACCGTCCTCCATGGCGCTCAGCCACGGTACCAGTGCTTCGGTAACGTGTCCAAAGTCGACTGATAACACTCTGACTTGTATTCAGAGCTAAAGCCACAGTACGTTGCCGGGAACCAGCTTCTATCATTCCCACGGCTCTGAGCATTTCTTCCCTGCTTAAATGACGTCGCCGCTCCATAATAACGTTGGTTTTAATCAGTAGTAGGGAAACAGTAGCACTAATAATGTCTTCAATGCGTTGTATGTTTTTATAGGGAAAATATTGACAGCTGATTTTCATCTTTTACTCGAATTTGATTCACAGTTCCTGATTCAAATTATGAAATGCACCAAAAAGGATCCATATAAATTTATAAAATCATAAATTTATTACAAAGCCACATCTCAATCTCAAGAAATCCGCATAAAAATGCTTGATCCCTAGACACTTTTGATGTGTGTAATTAAAACGGATAATAGTGGCCACTATTTTCCGTTTTAATGATTTTAAAAGAAATAACCAAACAAACGATGAGGGCGCCACTAGGCTAACATTGTTAACATAACACACCGCGCCTCGCCTGTATTCCATAGAGTAAAAATTTTCTGTATTCCCCAAAGGGATAGGCAAAGGTGTACCTATACTACTTATTTCACAAAAATAGTAAATTGTAACGCGCGCTTTTTCAAATTCCTGCGACGCCGCGTGCGTGAGAACCCCACGGCATCGACTGGTAAGTTAAAGTAAACGTGATATTCCTAGTAACGAGATATTCCTAATGAACATTTTTAATTTATAAAAAAAAATGATTTCTTAAATCGATAAAGTAGGAGTTTTATAGTAAAAATTTAAACAAAAATATCTTCAGTAGACTTTGTATTTACGCAGATTTGAAACTACATGTATTTTTATCCGATCAATACAAAGAATCCATACCACAGGCTTTTTTGTTTGTAGAGGCCAGCACATCAAGGTAGCTTGATGAAAATCAACTTTACCACAAAGGAATAAGGTTCATATTCAATTGGGAAAATTTGACAGATTGGGGTAGGTTGATGCTGGCCTCTACTTAGCGTCTTCATTTGTTTAGTTTTCGATTTACCTGATTTGATCTGTTATGTTTTTCGGCTTAATCCACCGATTAAAAATCGGATCTGGCAACACTGGCCACCTACCGAGCGATAGCTGAATATATTTGAATAAATGTTTGCTTTATTGTCGTTCTAATTTTGTTATCTTACGCTAGATGGCGGCACTCAGACGATGACGATGGGATCACAGTTTTTCTATGACATTTCTTTGCACAGCCTTTCTGTTTCTATATTCTCTTTGTTAACACGTAAAATATTATCGACCGTAAACTGACTTTACAGAAAACCATTTTTTTTTTGCGACAGGGACGGAAAGGGGTTCTGAAAAATTTGAAGTAGGGCTACTAGGGCATGTGGGGTATCATATGAAAGAGCGCAGTTTGCACATTCTCAATCATATTTTCTTTTTTTAGGGTTCCGTACCTCAAAAGGATCAAACGGAACCCTTATAGGATCATCTCGTGTGTCTGTCTGTTTGTCACATCCAATTTGCTCCGAATCTTATGGATCGATTAAGTTGAAATTTGGTACACATATGAATCTCTGTGACCCAAACACAGACGTGTAACGTAAATAAATGAGTTTTGAAAATGGGAGTCATTTTTGAGGGGTAAATAGACAATTAAAAAAAAAAGTTCAACTACAGTGTTTAGTTTGTTCTTGGGATAAATTCATTCCAACTACGGAACCCTTCATTGTGCGTGGTCCGACACGTACTTGGCCGGTTTTTTTAGGTCGCAGTTTTGGACTTTTGATGAAAAATTAATACCCCCCCCCCCCCCCCCCTATCTCCGAAGTTTGCATAGGAAAAATCTGAAATTATTGTACGTAATAGAAGTTTATGTAAAGATTGCAGGAAAAATAAAACAATGTTTTTAAACAGCACACTTTTTCAGAAATCATCAACAAAAGTTATACATATTAGTTCCACTATCGGTCAAGAGATCCAAATTACACTGAACCAGACTTTTCTAAATCAATAAGTTTACTTTTACGGTCTATGCTACTGTTATATCCGCCTTTAGATCCAGATGCAACCAGCCTGTGGCATGGCACCACTAAAAGTAATGAGTTAGCACCACAGGCAGCCCCAACAGCGCGAGAATGGCTTGATGGACGGCCCAAAACTTTAGCTAAGTCACCATAAGTTTGAGTAGATCCATATGGTAGTTCCAAGAGTTTGTCCCATACATCCTGCAATGCAAACCGTGTGGTAGTTTTAATGTTTATTTCTTAAACAATATGCATTTGAAGGCCATTTACAAGTTTCCACTGGTAAACACTTGAAACCAAAAGACAACAAAAAAAATGTTGGTAAAAATACCTATACAACATTATTTTTAGTATACGCGAAACCCGAAACACGGGTCTAGTATTTTTATGTAAAAAATCTATGTATAAAATTTCTGTATCATGAGAAATCACAAAGTTATAAGCTTGTAATGTTACCCGGTTGTCCGTTCAAAAACATGCTCACCACGCGGCGCGGCGCGGGGTGACCATGTTTTATGCTCCTCCAGCATTGTACGCTCATTGATAATAGTTTGGCAGTAGGTACCTAACTGTACGGCGATTTTATTGTAATTAACTAATGATTAAACACAGACAGCAAATTGAAAAAATAAGAGTTGGTATTACAAACCTTTGGATATCGCTATTAATGCTTTTAATGACCTTTTTGTTGATAAAATTTATCCAAAATTAGATGCTGAATATAAACCAAAAGCATTCATTACATCAAGAATCAATGTTTATGGCACCCAGCACACCACACGACATACATAAAATAATAATGTCATTAAAAAACATTAGTAGTGTAGGTTTTGATGGGATCGCCACTAAGATATTAAAATCAGTGTCCATTGAGATATGCAATCATCTAAGTCACTTAATTAATCTTAGTATATGTACGGGTATCTATCCAGAAGCATTAAAAATATCTATAATTAAGCCTTTATTTAAGAATGAAGATAAGGAATTGATGGAATATTATAGACCCATTTCACTCATACCAGTCATCTCAAAGGTATTTGATAAGTACATCTGCAAAGAATTAAATAGCTTCATTGAAAAGAATAATATATTATGTGAACAACAAAAAGGATTTAGGCAGCATAGAACCATTGACATGGCAATTTATGATTTTTTGTTTCCGATAATTAGAAATGTGGATAAACGATCCCCTATATGTGCCATATTTTGTGATATGACGCAGGCTTTTGATTACGTCCATCATAATACATTGTTAAGTAAATTAGAAGCCTACGGCATAAGAGGTAACGTGCTCGAACTTTTGAAATCGTATTTAGAAAACAGAACACAGATATCCGAGATTAGTCGCATTAATGTAATGAATAAACATGAAGAGATATCACGATCACGAGAACGTAAAATTAAATTCGGTATTCCACAAAGAAGCGTTTTGGGCCCGTTTGGATTTATATTATATGTTAATGATATGCCCACGTCCATTGAACACCCTTTGACTATGTTTGCTGATGATAGCACCATTACAATCCCTTGTAAAAACGTAAATGCATATGAAACGGACATAAATAATTCTCTTGACAATATAATTAAATGGCTAGATAAAAATAATTTGAATATAAATTTAAGTAAGACTAAGATAATGCACTTTAGACAACGTATGCCTGGTGTACCTAACCTTCATATAAGTACATTACAAAACTGACGACATTGATGAAGTAACTGATACCAAATTTCTGGGATTACAAATAGACTGCAGTTTAAATTGGAAAGCACATATAGGCGTATTGTGTAAAAAACTGAGTTCGTCGGCATATGCTTTATATAGGTTATCATCCATAGTCTATACCAGGGCACTTCTTGCGGCTTACTACGGCATAGCTGAATCTCACTTGCGCTATGGTATCATTTTCTGGGCAAACTCCACCCATAAAGAGACAGCATTTAAGGCTCAAAAAAGATGTCTCCGGTCAATGTTCAAACTAAAAACCACCGACAGTTGCAAGCCTTATTTTAAGCAGTACAACATTTTGACGCTTCCCTGTATTTATATTCTCGAAGTAGCGCTGTTTGTAAAGAACAATCCAAATCGTTTTGAACGTTTGGCCGATGTATTTCTAAGAAATAGGCGAGACAATACAAAATTAAATCAGGTATCGTGTCAAACAACTATGATGCGCAAAAGTATTTATTACATGGCCCCAATTGTTTATAATAAATTGCCATGTGCTTGGAAAGATTTGAAAACGGTGCAATTCAAAAGTAGACTTCGAAAATTATTAATAGATAAAACGTACTACGTAACTAAGTTTTTAACGGACAAAACTTTAACGGACAAACTGAATACCTGTAATTTTTTATTAATTAATTATTGATTTACTTAAGGAATGTTACATATTGGCTATGACCTGGAATTTTAATGTATGTTTGTTTATTTATGTTTCGACCACGATTTTCATTCTTACATAATTATACTGTTAATGACAATTTAAATTTTTAACCATTTTATTTAATGTAGGTATATTGTTATAATTAAGTTAATGTTTTAATGACAATTTGAATTTTAATAATTTTTGTTATTGAATGTAATAATTAAGTTAATGTTTTAATGACAATTTGAATTTTAATAATTTTATTTATTGAATGTAATAATTAATTTAATGTTTTAATGAGAATTTAAATTTTAACAATTTTGTCTAATGAAATGTTTGCATGCCGAATGGTGAAATATGGCAGAACTCTGATTTATACCTACTACTATCTACTTATGTATTACCCATATTTGCAAATAAATGTCTATTCTATTCTATTCTATTAAATAATTTAAATATTTTTGGGACAAAATATAATGTGGTGTAAAAATTATTGAAATCGATTCAGTTACTTATTTCGAACAAACTATATTCAGGTTTTGCATATACTAATGATAATGTTGTATAGAACATAAATTAGGAAACAAAATAACACAATCAAACTAAAATCCATTCAGACGCAAACAATTACTTTTCCGTAAAAAAGCTTATCACCAACAAATGCTTAAGCCGAGAAATACTGGTAATAAAAATGCCCAAATCATGTTCACTAATTAGATCATTAAAACTTCTGCTCGCACAAATTAAATACGAATTCTGCCTTTACGTGACTTGGAATGAGGGACGCAACAAGCTAGGTTTGCGAAACATTTTGCAGTGTGTAACTAATCCTAAACTGCCTAAAAGCTCAGGTCAATCTATAGTACCATTTGCAATATTAAATAAATATGCCATATCAGCAATGCGTCTGCGCTCATGCAGTGGTAAGATATGAAACCTCTTGCATCACGCTACATACTTGGGAGTATATTTCCCAGTCTTGTACTGTAAGAAACGAAGGAACTGCTTTTGAATTCCCTCAACTATGTTATGGTAATGTGGTGTGGTGATTATGTTTATTTATATAGCAGCGGAAGCACTAGTAGCATGTTTCACCAGATGGTGATGGTCTTGGTGGTGTATTTATTCAGAGATCTGAATAAAGACAGTTCTAACTAGTAGATATTTCTGTTTCATAAAGTTGAAGATAAAGCCTATTTAGACACGGTGAAAATCAGGCGTGAGAATAGAAAGTCACAAAAAACCCACCTTTTGAAAATCCGAACCGATTGTTTTTATAGGCACTGTAAACTTTTTCAATTTACCGACAAAGTAATCCGAAAGTTCCTCTTTGAATTTCTGTAACACCTTGTTCTCACTTTCGATAAAGTTGCACGATAGCTCTTTAGCAAGTGTTTCAAAGCTTTTTTCGAAGTTTTTAGAATCCTCAAAAGTTACGATATACAAAAAATCATCATCAGCTGCATTAATAACTTTACCCACGGGAGATTCATAGGTATTAACATAAACTGAGGTCCCAGAATTTTTTGAAAATTTCGCAATAATTTTCGAAAGAGACATACCTCAGAGCATGTAATCTCACTCTGTACTCTGTGGCATGTAACCTTTTAGAGACATACTTAGGTAATATTTCAAATAATCGAAAATAACAACGCAAAACAGCAGAATCCCGATTTTTTTGACGTTTGGTTAGATAGAGAAAAAATTGTATTCTATTTTTCTTTATGGCAATGGTGCCGATGTCGACTTTCCATAAAGAAAAATTGGTTAGTGGAGACCACAGAGTACTTTTTGATAGAGTGGTGGAGACTAGAGATTGTCAAAAGTTGGAAGTTTAGAACATGACAGTTCGTTTTTTTTTTTTGTATTCGGATCTCATTTTTTTTTGCTGTTAGCAGCAAATAACCGAACTACATACTGAGAAATGTAAAATATACACAACAAATACTTATTCAAATTTTTATTTTAGTTTTATATTTATTAAAAGCCTTAAGTTGCATTCTGGGAAGAGATTTTCCAATTAATCGGGATTTATATGTGCTTAATTAATTATTAATTAACTGTGGCGGATCAAATATTACACTTATTTTGTTCCCTTGAATTTCTATGACACCATCTAAAACAGAATTAATAATTAAATGTATAATAACATTAATAATTACCTACAAAAGGATCAATAATTTAGTTGAATAACTATGAAAGAGAATCAGTCTGAACATTATTGATTTGAATTTATGACATTTGTTTTAATGAACCAAATAAGTACCTAAAACAAAAGAATGGCTAAAAGAAGGCTACGAAAACTGGAGTGGGTTAGAATGGAATGTACTCATTTTAAAAGTTTAGCAGCTAAATATTAATTACGTACGAACCTTCGTCAACTTTTGTTGGTATTCCAGAGGTAATTTTTCATCGGCCGAAAACAATGTTCGTTAGGAACCAACTTTTGACCTTTTTTCAAAGTGTTTTTGATAGTTTTTTGAAATTCTTGCGCGCTATGCAAATAATCACTTTATTGCTCAGAAGCCACTTTTTGAGTCTTCGTATCTCACTACAAAGAAACGGCTGGATGCATTTTAACGTCCTTTCGTTTAGCACCACAATGTTCGATACAACACTTCTTGTTGTACATCTTGCACTACCGATGCAAATTATTACAGTTTAAAATCACTGAGAGGATGTAAGTACGGAAATTAATCAACCAACAACAAAACTGTAATAATGGCGGATAATGGCGGTAGCGAAAAACTCGAAAACTTTTTTATATTGTCTATAGTTTTGGCAATGGGTGTAAGAGGGGTGAAGAATGAAAGAAGGGGGCGAGGAGACCTGTCATGTTGTATTCTTCCAACCATAGAGTATACGGTTGAAATTTTTTGTTCTAAGTTTGCGTGCCGTGGTCTCTATAAAGTCGCGTTTTTGTCATAATTTTTGTAAAAATTTCCAATAAGACCTTAAGACGGCATCGACCAAACGCCGACCGCGCAGTGGCGACCTCATCGTTTGTTTGGTTATTTCTTTTATTTTAGAATGAAGATGCAGAAAATAAGCACGTTAAGTTGTGCTCCTCAAGATTATATTAATATTATTATAAACGGTAGTTTTACATTGTTTAGTTAAATTATAATCATAAAAACGGAAAATAGTGGCCACTATTATCTGTCTTACGGAAGAAACGATGAGGGTGCCACTAGTGAGTCGGCGCCCCCTTAAAGCCTTCATCGCCTAATGACTTATTAAAATAATTTTTATCGTTTTTATTATTGTAGGGATAGAGCATTTCCCCATACATTTCTATTAATTTAGTAGAGTCCGACCGAAACCGGTTTTCCGGTCGAAACCGAAACCGAAACTCACGTGGTCAAGTATAAAATTCCTTAAAATACTGAAATTTGGTGCATTTTACCCATTATTCTGCATTAATTAGGACATGAAATGGAAACACAGTATATCAATTTTTTTGTTATCATTTATTTAATATAATATAAAAAAATATTAATAATATTATTATTTTTTCAAATTAGGTAAAAACTTACATGTGATCAGTTCCATCAAAACATAACCTCTAAAGAATATTTGCGTCGGGCGATAACGCACTGACTATGTTGTGTTGCTACAGAGCTATCCAAACGGCGGCGCACTGTATTGCCCACCCACCACACCACACCAACCCACCTGTATTCACAAACATACGATTCACTATCGTATCGACAATGACACTTGTTCGATAACCTGATTTCTGAACCGAAGGACCGGCAAAACGCTATTCACAGATCCGTATGGAAGGGTTTTTTTTTTAAGGTATGTTTACGGGGAACGCTACAAAATGGTAGTAAATAGATATTCGTGGTAGAAAATTTTTAAGTGGTACATAAATGATTTTTATTGAGTATTTCACTATGGGCAACTATAGATTATGCATTCAGTAACTATTAACGAATAAAAAACAGTAAGCAATGATTTTATTAATAAATAAAATTTACTGATTTCTATTAAACTTGCTTTGTAAATTTCAACTTTCTGTCAAACCTGGAAATCTGGAATAATTATTTTTCTGAATCTTGTTTTGAGCTATAGAGATAATTGAGAACTACGCGGAAGACAAGGCGGTATGGTCGAAAGACTATAGCCTGCCCTTTGGGCGAATTAAAAAAAATAAAAAATAATAACTGAGGAGTGAAAAATTAGTTTTTTTTTCAACAGAAAAATGGTTGTATGTATTTTATCGCTATTTAAACAAATTACTATTTCCTCATTTTCATTTTATAAAACGTGGTACCTAATATTGAAAATGCATATTTTCATAAAAGAGTGTCATTGGAGCAGCGGCAGATGCTCTTTGCATTCATGCAAGGGCATGAGGACCTTGCCCGGAGCCGTGTTTTGACACTTATTGCTTAATTATTCTTTTTTAAACAATATTTTGTTATTCGATAACACTTCCGACAGCAAATACCTGTATGAAGAATTGATGTCTTCATACCGTATATGAACTGTCAAAATTGTACGGTTTCGGATTTGTGAATAGCGATTATAGGATTTCGTCGATAACATTGACATTCGATACGGTACCAAACCGTGTCGTAGCTTTGTGAAT
This sequence comes from Gortyna flavago, assembly GCA_963669345.1. Lineage (NCBI taxonomy): Eukaryota > Metazoa > Arthropoda > Insecta > Lepidoptera > Noctuidae > Gortyna > Gortyna flavago. The sequence goes on from OY770139.1 coordinate 5,925,973, forward strand.
AGCTATGCAGGACCCCAGCGTCCGCCAAAGAGTTGCCGCGAGAAACGAAGTTAGGCGAGCGTGCACGACAACTTCCGAAATCAGTTTCGGTTTCGGAAAAAGTTTCGGCCAATTTTGGCCGAAACCGAAACTGTCGCAGAAACTTGATTTTTTACCGAAACTCGGCCGAAACCGAAACCGAGCTTTCGGTCGGACACTATAATTTAGTTAAGATTAGTCCGACTAGTCGGTCTAAATCGTAGCGCCGTAATTACACTGTCCTAGATCGTAGACAATCTATGAAGTAGAGCGGTTGGACTTCCAATTTACACTAAATCGGATTCAATGTGTTCTAACTGTGGTTACTTCTGCCGATTTCCTAAAAATTGGATAGTGTAATAAGCGCTTAACATTAATTCGCATTAAGCCTGTTGTTGATGTTTGGCTTTTTTTATTATTTAGAAATACTTATCCCCTCAAGTCCTAGTCTTTTAGCATTGCTCTGAATCCACTGACCTCTATTAAACAAGTGTATAGAGTCTGACCAAGGAAAGTTGACCAAGAAAAAAGGCGGCAATTTAAAAAAATCAAGAGCTGTTACCCTGGCTATACACTGCGTAAACGCAATTGATACTATTTATGATTCATTGCAAATTTATTGATCTATTGACATTGACAATTAGGATTGACAGTCCTAAAATGTATCCATTCTAATAGTTTAGAAAAAAGTTTTTAAAATAATTCGTGGTCAGATTTCGTTGGCCAAACTCTAAAACAGGTCAGTGTCTGAATCATAGAGGAAAAAATTTAATAGGGAATCACTCTGAATCCAAAACATCAGTCTTTGACATCAGTAGTGATGTGCCTGCGTCGGCACCCCTTTGGCGTTTCTTGCATCTTGGCAAAATAGGTATGTACAGACGCCAGCACATCAACCTACCCGAATCTGTCAAATTTTGCCCAATAAACTTTGAACCTTACGCTTTAGCGATAAAGTTGAAAATCTATCAAAGAAGTTTGACAGATTGTAGTAACTTGATGTGCTGGCGTCTGTACAAGATGTGCAATTTGGAAATCGTCTAAAGCTTTTCTTTTAATCAATTTCCAGCAAAGCGGCGATGTGTAATTTTATTATTTTAATCAGCACCAATATCGTGGATGATTGATGATCCCGCGTAGATGGCGGGACGAACTTGACGCTTACTTACAGGATGGATTGGTCCGTAGAGACACAGGATCAAATTGAGTGGAAAAAATAAAAAGGGAGCCCATTGCCCTGCAGTGGGACATTACTGGCTGATTATATTATGCAGTGTGTATGGAGAACAGTTACAGACGTGTATGTACAGACCACTATCAAAAAGTACTCTGTGGTACAGACGCCAGCTCTGCCAGTCTGAGATCTGTCAAATTTCTTTTATAGATTATCAACTTTATCGCTAAAGTATAAAGCTGGCGTCAGGGGGCTTACCATGACCTTTTAAGAAAACGTTCAATTTCCAGTCAGTTCAAAAGCAGGCCTACTTTTGCTCTGCTAATAATCATACTATGAGAGTAATAAAAGTGAACGACTACTGAACGAAGTTCACCGAAGTTCAATGGTAATGCTTGTCTGTGGCCTGCTGTCTCAGAACAATAACTAAAGCATTGCTTTAGTTATTCTTCTGAGCCTGCTGTAATGGCATTGTCTTTTTAATAGGCATCGTTCAAAAACTTAAATCTAATTCTATTTTCATATTACCGGTTTTTTTTTAATAATAGTAACTTGATTTGCTTGGGTATATACATATTTTAAATATGATTATGTAAAACAAGTTACCTAAATACATTATCTTAAAGCACTATAAAGCTCAATTTCACGTTCAAAACAACTTTGAAAGATTCAACGCGATTTTGAACGTGTGTGGATAAGTCATGCAACAATTTAAAAAAATGTAATTTTGCGCGCCAAAAAATAATAAAATTGTATGTTTGTATTGCCTTCACAATGTCGTAAGTTTGTTTAGATGATGAAAATATCATAATGGTATACCTACTTACTTTAAGCATTTTTTATTGGAATGTCGCTTATCAGATTAATAATTTTAATAATTAATGTGGTGAATTTTATTTTTACTGAAACATGAACAAGTTGTCGACGTTGTCGTGTTAGTACCTATGACCCAATTGCTCCGCCGGGAGTTCTTAACTAATCCTAGAGAGATAAATTGCAGTTAGGTATAACAAATCCACCCAAGCATGGGATCATAGCAAACTAATGTGGAAAAGGGTTGCAGACTACGTTAGATCCGTGGAGAAGATAGTATTTTTGGACCCATGTATTGTAACGTCTATTCATAAAATTTTATTATACCTAAAAAAATAACCATATTATCAATTAAAATAGTCGATATTTGAAATCAGGTTTAACCGGGATCACGAAATCGTAATAAAAAGAAAATGTTTTGATAATGCACTCAATTGATTCAATTCCCGCAGTGTACTAAATTCGTGTATTGAAACGTATTTAACGATTTTATATTAAAAAAAGAAAAACGAATTATTTATTTTATTACAGTTTCAGTTGGTAACCAAATCTATTTTTATTAAGTACAAAAATTTACCAATGACGCTGCAGCAGGTCCTCCTGTGTTTAATCCAATTTATAGTTTTCTTATTCTCGCGTGAAGTAGTTTAAAAATCATCTTGAAACGGATTGCAGGTTTTGGTTTCTTGTCAGTTTGACTCTAGTGTTGTTACTCAGTCATTAACGGTTGCTACGTATTAACACTTAATCTGTGATTAACGGTCAGGCACTCGATTGTCCCGATCACAGAACATAATTATACCCTTTCCGATTATGTAGTTCGAAAACTCAATTCAAGTTGAATCTAAGATATGTACCTACTACAGGGAACCTCCCTCCAGTACCTACCTTAAATTCAAACCTATGAAACCTAGCAGCTTCGTATGTTTGAAACGCAGACAAAAAAAAAAAAAGGATAGAATCATAGCAAGATCCAGATTAAAGCAACCGTTTAATATTGGTATAGGTACTTAAGTCAGTGACATACATTGAACTAAGATCGGCTTTGTTCGACTTTGTAAAGAGCGTTTTTCCTACTCACATTCCACTGTCAATCTGAAAATCAATGACGATAAGACGACAATTTTAATGACAAATTACACGTTATCAACAGCTTCTCCCTAGCGAAAGCACTAGGAAGTGGTGAAGGGCGGGCGTTTTGGGGGACTTTCTTTTGCAATTTTGACGTTAGAAAAGTGATGATTCTCAGCCTAGTTTGAATTTATGATTTCTGTTTCTTTTTTTTTTGCACTAACCCACAGAACTGTATTTTCGTCACGGTAATAAGACGGTTGATATCACACGAAATATATAATTTCTATCCCTGGTTTATTACCTACCTACGTATTGAATTAAGAATGACAGTTAATTAGTGTGGCAGTGTTGGTGATATTTATCGCGACTAACTACATCAAGAGGCACATCGAGAGAAAATGGACTCGAGTCTTTATTTTATTTAGAGTAACGAGTTCCTTAGAATCAAGCCGCAGCACTATCTGACACTGTCAGAAAGACAAGACTTGTCAAGTGACAACATTTCATTCAGTTTTTTTCGAATTGCATGAAATTGATATTTCTGTTTTCCTGTGTGTAATTGAAGAATTTTAATGAACATGGAATCTTCAAGAATCAATACGGTCGGTACAGCATAAAGCATTTACTCCAGAAGGATGTTGTGTTAATTGTTCAGTAAGATTTCAACGCAATGTGCGAAGACATTGTTCGCGCTGGCTGTTGTGCCACTTGGCCATGGTATCAAATCAAGATGAGAAGTGGAGCGACCTGCATAATTTTAGCTATTTACTTCTAAGGCGTCTGACGTTGAAATTGATATCCTACAAAAAGTAATAAAAATATTTTGAAAATTATGTGATTTTTTATTTCATCAACCGTTTTAAACACCTATATGAATTCCTTGCTGAACAGTTCACTATTTTACTAAATTATAAAACCGAGGCCAAACTACTCACTAAACAATACTTTGTTATTTCTCAGTACCTATTCCCGTTTACCACTAATCAATCTAAAATTCTAGACGTCTAGGGAACAAATAAAGTAAACACGCGGCTTTTGAGCCTCTGTGGCACTGAATTAAGTTGTGTATTGAGTGGCGTGGGTCATCCTGTAGCTTCGCCCTTTCGATGCGGCTGGCTATAGTCCTGCGAATTTCGGCGCGATGCCAGTCGGTAGATACAGCATTCGCAACGAGGTCGGTTTTAAGGAACCAGTAAATAATCACTAGTCTCATTTAGAGCTGTATCTACTAACTTAGCGTGGGCTGATCAGCTCCATACTGGCTTGCGGAGAAACAAAGCGCCATTCCAATTGTTCGCAGTACTTGAGCAGATGCCCTCCATCTGGTGGATGTTAGGCGACGAAGTAAGTGATTTCTGGTAGGTATGCACTTTCTGTTTGACATTTTCGCAGTTTATCTGGAAGTTAGGGGACCTATCCAAAGTGATGCCAAGATACTTTGGGTGAGTACCTACCCGCTTGTTCGCTCTCGGTAAGGAGACCACCCGGTCAAGCCGTCAAGCGAACCGCGGGATCTCTGGTTCCCAACGGCAAAATTCATAGTGATGCACAATTTAGTCGTTTTTGCTTTAGAATTAAGTAGTACTTTCTATTGCCATACATTTAGAATAGTTCGTTCTTAAATTCCGCACATTTCGATGTATGACAACACTAGGAGCGACTTGTCTTTGATTTAAAAAAAAAATATGACACCTCACATTTTCGTTCGCTATGAAACTAACCTTAATGCTAATATTTATTTAATGTTTTTATTGTTTTTAATTAGATTTTCGCTACTTTAACGGGAAAACTATGTAAAAACAATATAAGTAATAAGTGATAATACGGGATGCAAGTCGTTCAGTAAAAAATCATTTGACGATTTTTTTTTTTAAATTGTTGTAAACAAGTGCGTCATACTTTTTGTTAAAACTTTTTAGGTGTCTTCAGAACCTTATTTTAATACAGTGATTCATTCTACTGCCACGATTTTTAAATATATGTTGAAGCATTAAATAAGCTTACTACAGGTACCAATAGTTTTAATGTACGTATCAGATTATTGTAGAAAAAAATTATTTAGTCCGGGCCCAAAATTCCGCGCGTCATAGTGAGTCAGAATTTTTTTCAAAAACTTGGGATGCTTGTAAATAATTAATATCGTACTGTGCAATGTGGTTTTATTTATTTATTCTAATAAGAATATATACACCATCAATTTTAAACCTTAAAACAAATAGGATTTTGTTTTTTTTTTTTTGTATAAATATTTACTTGAAATTGAAGATAAAAATTCTCTTATTTCATATTTACAACCGAAGAACCTTATTTTAATACAGTGATTCATTCTACTGCCACGATTTTTACAAATATGTTGAAGCATTAAATAAACTTCCTACAGGTACCAATATTTCTAATGTACATAGCAGATTTATGTAGAAAAAAAATATTTTGTCAGGCCGCGCGAAATTTCCGGCCCATCAAAAATTTTTTCTGAACTTTGGATGCTTGTAAATAATTAATATCGTACTATGCAATGTGGTTTTATTTATTTATTCTAATAAAAATATATACACCATCAATTTAAAACCTTAAAACATATAGGTCGTCACTTGTTATTTTCTATTATAGCCATCTAACTTGAAAATTACGACAAAAATTCTCTTTGTTCGTGTTTACAGCCACTTGTAAAAATACATACAATGTTCATTCAACGAAATGCTCGCCGCTACTCGATAGCCCCATTAATAACCATAACAAAAAACCCACAAGCATAAGCCTCCTAGACACTTAAGCCGTAAATCAGCTTTGTTTGTAAACATCTGGCGGCCGACCGCCCGCAGCGCGATGACGTAATCGGGCGGAGCGTAGCACGCCTTTTTTTTTCCGGCTTCCGGTTTCGCGTCAGCGGATGTGGATGATTGGAACCCCTTGCCATGAGATATTCAGTACCGTATTCGACCCGCTTTTCCCTACGCGCGTTTTCTGTTACGAAGGTGGAATGCTCATGACTGCGTTTTATAGAGGGATTTGGTTACAGGGTCTGAGAGGGCGGTGGAAAGGTTGTTTTCAATCTCTTTAAAGTCCGGGTTGTGTTTGGGCTCACCGGTTTATCATTAGTGTAGATGTTAAATGTTATACAGCAGAGGGGCCAGCACACTGATAGGTACCTACTTACCTATTACTAGGTACTGTGATCACTATTATTTTATTTTAGTACTAGATCAAATAAGAAAAACATTGATTCATAAATTCCCTTTATTCGTTTCAAAAGGGTTAAGTATTTATTTTCCTAGTGCGACGCCGTCGGTTTCTTTTAAATAGTCGATATTCACTCTCCAAATATTTCGTACTCGTCACACATCCACAAAATTAGAGTTATAATAAAAGTCTGTGTTGAATAATGGGCACTGAATTATAAAACAATGTTGAAAAAGTTGGTCTAGTAGTAACTTATTCAAGATGGTTAATTTTGACGTTACAGACGTTCAATTAGTCGTTTTGCTGCTGTCAATTAGCACGTCATGGTATAAAATTCTATACAAAAAACAAGGTGAACAGTTTTTGTAAACGTCAACGTAGCAGGCCTGCTGCAGGCCTGTTAATAAGACGTCCTAGTACAAAAAAGTAGTGCAGTTCAACTTCTGCCCTGCTATAAGAGCTGGTGGTAAGCCCCCTGTACGTCTGTTAAATTTAAAGATATAAAGGCGCGTCCCCACTAGGGCCGCACGGCTCCGTGAGGCTAAGCCGCGCTGTCGAGCCTCGTGAGTGTGTACACACGGCTACACATCAAGCTATACATTTCCAGTTTTAGCTGATCTCGCATTGTATAGGTTTTTCGTACAATCAGAAGTCAGCTTATACTGGTTATGTATAGCTTGATGTGTAGCCGTGTGTACGTAGCGAGACGTAAGCCGCGTGGCCGGCCTCACTCAATACGCCGGTTGTCGGTCTATTTCAAAGAAAATTGCGTGGCTCTGGATAGTGGGGACGGGCCGCGCGACTGGTCAGTGCGCTTGTGAGTTGTGTTTGTATTCGCACTAAAATGGAGTAGACTGACGATTAAACTCTTTTATTAATAATTGATTTGTATTATTGTTGTATGGTACTGTTGAAGTTGTTTTTATTAAAATAAAAACAAAAGGAATACATGCTTATTATTATAAATTCTGCTGAAGCTATTCGCACGTCCTCTTCTTCGTAAATCTTGAAAGAAATTGCGCAAGGTGGGCCGCGAGGGTTTTATAATGAGGAGGCATTGCCAAAAAACACAAAGCCTAACGAGGCCGGGCATCGAGGCCCCAAAAGGCCGCACGGCCCTTGTGGGTACGCGCCTGTAGCATTTTATTAAACATACCCTATTTTACCGATTAAAAAACAAGATGGCTGCCTTTCGCGGGTTGTTAGGTTAGGAGTACAAGTACCCGGTAACCGTTCTGCAACACATCGTATTGTATTTATGTCGGTTAAAAGGGATGTTGCAGTAAATTGCAATTTCTATAGAAAATAACAAAATTCACGTGGAAGAAGTCACAGCATAGCGATTATATATTTTATATATGGAACACATTACATTATTATGTTGAAGGCTTTAAACACAAAAACAATAAAGGCACAATCATTGACTATATATTGGCATAATAAAGTTTTAATATACACAATAATTATTTGACCTTAACCACCGCTTTTCCTGTATTTTCTCCCCTTAGCAAACCCACGAGAGCATCCACCATAGTATCAAAACCATGATATATTTTCTCTTGATACTTTAGTTTTCCTTCACCAAGCCATTTCAGATTTACTTCAACTCCTTCATTCCAACGATTTGTCCAGCGGTTTACTAGAAAACCTTCCATTTTCAATTCCTTTAAAACCATTGCAGGTTGCAGAATCGAGACTGAAAAATAATTTACAATATGTAAGTCTTGTATTATAATGTGTATTACAAAAAAAAAAACGTTAAATCAGTCAACTATTAAAATTTCCTGTTTTGTCTGTTATTATATAACTATAAGGTAATTAATAAAAACCTTTTGGTAGTTTGGTCTCGTTATATGATGATATGGAACCGCAAACGCCTACCCTTCCATATTTGTTCATGTAATTGACTATAGTTGAGCTTATTTCGCCACCCACCTGTAATCACATAGGTATTGTGTACCATTTAGTCGAAATTAATAGTATGAACGAAATAAAATAATAGATTATAAAATAATACAATTACTTACATTATCAAAATAGCAGTCAACTCTGTTCGGGCAGCCATCTTTGAGGGCAGTTCTGATATCAACCGTTTTATAGTTAAAGGCGCGATCAAAGCCCAACTGTCTCTCCAAATATTCACATTTCTCATCAGTCCCAGCAAAACCAACCACACGGCAACCTAGCAAAAGTCAAGTTATATTAATTCACATTGATCGAAGCAGTAAATGCCTCCATGATACAAAAAAAAAAAACGATTTTACGTAGGTAGGTACTCAAAATAAAATAAGCATCAAAATGAGCAGTAGCAAAGGTACTACGTCAGTACTTATCCTTATCTATGAAAGGTACTTTGTCACTCACTTTGAACTTCTTTCTTACCTAAATTTTTTCCAATTTGCCCAACATGTGATCCTACTGCACCAGCTGCACCAGTGATTACAATAGTTTCACCCGGTTTAGGTTGGCATATCTCTTTTAAACCAAAATATGCGGTGTTACTGAAACACAAATTCTCTCATCAATCTGTACTAATATTATATAGAGGTAAAGTAATCTCTGGAACTACTAGTCAGATTTGAAAAAATCTGTTTGTATTTGATAGCCCAATTCTTGAGGAAGATTATGAGGCTATTATTATAACATCTCGCTATGACGGACTATGATCCTTAGGATCCGAGCAAAAAGAAAAAAAGTCAGAAATAACGCTAAGCAAAAACGAAGTAATAGCGCGGACAGGCGATGAGATCGACGGGGTGGGTCGGGGTCGGGGGAACAAGAAGTTGCGAGCAGAAGCTAGTACCTAGTTTATAAATATGATTTCTAAATTAAAAAGGGCTTACTAACTAAAATTGATAGGTACTTACCCAGGTATTCCGAGAATTCCTAAAGCAAGGGAGACAGGATGCGCGCCGAAATCAGGCACTAGTGTGACAGGTAACATACTCGTCTGATTATTGGCAGTATCAGGATTTAAAATAGTATGCGTGCGCCAACCAAAAGATCCAGTTAAGTAGTTTCCTACAGCATAATTTTTATTCTGACTGGAAATGATCCTGAGAAGTAAACATTGGTTTTAGCTTATATCATTACACATTTTTCCACAGTAAGTATTTTTATAAAATAATATTTGAATAAAACTAACTTCGCTACTTGTCCTCCGATCATATCAGTGGGCAATTTATATCCTATCATATATGCCCTCATGTACGGGTCGACACTAAGGTATTCAGCTTCAGTCAAAACTTCTGAAAATGTATCAAGAAATCAAAATAATTATGCAATTAATTTTAACGTCGACTGCCAATACATTAGTTATGTATTGGCAGTCGACAGGTTTTATACGAATAAGCTTAATGAGTTAAGCACCTCCTTCTTTCAATTCGGGAAGTTCCTCTTCGACGATTTTAAAATCAGTCTTCTTTGGTTCGCCTTGAAAATACTTCGTTAGCACATATTTTTGCGCTTTAACTTTACCAGCAACTCCTGAATACATCCGTTTAGCTAAATTAAATGATGGGTGTAATTTAACCATTTTTGCTATGATAACAAAGTGACTCCTGTAAAGCTAATGAAATCTGTAAACAAAAAAAATACTTTAAAAATCATTGAGCAAGCTTTTCCAACTTTTATTTTTTACTTCTATTTCCATCTGAAAATAAACTGGGCAAACTGGGTGGGGCGACGAATACCATCGACAACACAGTTAGTCCAGCGTACTTTAAGTTGTTTATTATAGCTGTAGTCAAAGAGTAAAGTAATATAGGCTGTAGTGCGTACTTGTTTAATAGAGGTCAGGGGGCTTAGCATGACCTTTTAAGAAAACGTTCAATTTTCAGTCAGTTCAAAAGCAGGCCTACTTTTGCTCTGCTAATAATCGTACTATGAGAGTAATAAAAGTGGTGATAGGTAATAGAAATGATAAAAACAAAAATGAGGAATAGACATTTTTTTTAATACGGCAATTTAGTATTTTTCCCCTAAAATACGGCAAACCCAGACTGTGACATACGGCAACTCAGATTTTTACGATAGCAACACTGTTGAAACTTGAATGAAATAAATAAATACAAAATGGCCTAAGTATTGTTTGGGTCGAGTAATTTAACTTGTCATTACGTTTTATTGACCCGAATTTAATAATTACTTAGAATAACTTCTTTGATCTAAGTATAAATAATATAAAAACCCTTAGTGCAAGGTGTAGTTAGTGAAAATAATATGTAACCTATTGAATTAATGACAGAAGCGCTATGAAGTAATACTGTCCTCTGCTTGAAGAATCTAATGCATTGAAGACCATGACTACAAAGCAGGAATTCAATTGTGTATTTTGCAAAGACATTTTCGAAAATAAGGAAGATTTGCAAGAGCATTTTAGGTAACCTATTTGTGTATGTTGTGAATGTAACATCCTAAATTGCAACAGCCTTGTCGCTAAAAAAATATTATTGTTTTATGTTTAGAAAACATGGGGACCCAAAGTATAAAAACAGATTTGAACGAGATACGCAAGCGTCTGATGAGAAGTCTAAAGAGAAAACGGAGTTGGTTAGCTGTGACGTGTGCACGCAAGTGTTCCCAACGATATCAAAGGCAATAACTCACAAACACAAGGTGCACCCTGATCACGATGCGAAGTATTTCTGTCCTTGGTGCGGGAAACTGTTCACAATGAAGGTAATGCTTGTTTTGGTTGCGAGCCGGCGTCACTTCACTCGCGAGTGGTTGGTATAATTACAACTCGACATGTGCCCCCTCCCCACCACGCGTAGCATTGCTTATCACTTACCTATCAATTTGACAGTTTTGTTTATTGTATCTATAATCATCATCTTAGGAGCCCCAATCCCCCAATTCTTGGTGACTAAGGACAGTTAACTTGATTATGAACTAAGAATATCTATTTCGAGGAAAAGTGTGGCATAATAATGTTATCTCATCACAATGTTGTTGACTGAAAACTCAAAGAAAAATCTTTTCAATCTACAAGCCCAAAAATGATGATAAAGATATATATAATTTTGTTTCTATGTTCCAGCACTTATATAATGTACATGTTCAGTCAAACCATGGCAAACAAGAGAAAAGTGAAGGCAAGCGTTTTCGCTGTGACAGCTGCAGTGTAGACTTCTACATCCCTTCCGCAATGATCAACCATAACAAATTCTTCCATCGTCAAGATACAGACTTGCCTGATGTAGGACAGTCAAAAAAAGTCAAATTTTATGAACAGGTAACCCAAAATATTGTAATAAATCAGTTTAAAAGATTCAATTTCACAATGCAATTATGTAATGTTTAACAAATATTATATTTAATTATTTCAGGAAGTCATCCCTGTTTATTATTGTGCTTTTTGTGGAGAAGAGTATGAAAACAAAGTTAATTTAATTGTAAGTAGTCATCTATTTATAATTTGCTTCACTCTTGTAAACTGTTGTATAGACTATAGATTACTTCTATAATAATTTACTGCTACCAAAAAGAGTAACTATACCTTTTTTAGGATTCCATACCTCAAAAGGAAAAACAGAACCCTTATAAGATTACTTCTTTGTCTGTCTGTCCGTCTGTCAAGATCCTCTTTCTCAGGAACGCGTGGAGTTATCAAGTTGAAATTAGTATCAAATACTCAGGGCTGCAATCCCTTGAAGCAGTGAAAAAATCAAACTTCTAAGTCAAGGCAATTAAAAGATATGGCCTTAGTTCTGTTTATGCCACATATTTTGACACTCACAAGAGAATCAAAAATGGGTACTTCCCGTTGACCAAGAATCATGAAATTTGGCAAGAAGCAATGTCATGTAGCACAAATAAAGGAAAAAATCCGAAAACCGTAAATTTGTAGTTACACACGTACAAATTTGTACAGCACCACATATTACTAACAGATAAATCACTCCCATGTACTTACACGCGCCAAGTAACTACCGGCCGCGCTTCGCCCGCGAACCACTTCTCAGTAGGTTGCCGAAAGCCGCGATGCGCGTACGTACGCATATATTTCGGTCGACCTAACCTTCTTATGATATGGCTGGTTCAGGTGTATTATGTGCAGTTGATGGATGTAGATCCAGCAAGGGAAGAGATAAAAATTTATCTTTTTTCAGTTTACTTGCTGATACAGAAATTTGAGTTTCTAATTTGTTTTACTATCATTTTTTAAATAGATAAATTGTTTAAACTTGCATGTTTCGTTTTTTGTATTTTATTGGTAGGTACGTAATTACTTCTACTATGCGTCTGAGATAAAAATAGAAGGCCTCCATTTGTCAAAAAAAATTATTAATCATTATATAAAAATAAAACACCTGTAAGAATTTTATTTTTACTTATTTTTATTTCAGAAGTATTTTTAACATTATACATGCTTAAACATTAAAAAGCATTTTATTTCTAATACTTTGGCCAAAGAACGACCCATAAAGTGTACTACAAATACCTACTGACATCTTTATCGAAAGAGGCAGCCCTGGCAATTCACAAGAACCACGCGGCGGCGCGCAGCTGCAAAGCAAAACTCACTTTACGCTTGTAAAGTTAGGTACATTTTCGTTTGCAGCGTCTAGCGACTCGAAGGTCGCTGTGGTGTAGGCTATTATAGCAGTAGGTATTGAAAATGTTGTATGAAGTGATTTATCTGGTAATCTGGAGCGGAACCCTCGGTGCGCGAGTCCGACTCGCACTTGACTGGATTTTTTTCTTGACTATTCCAAAATGGGCCTTTTCATCCTTATAGGCCTTTGTATGCCATCTTTTCCAATTTAGCAAGCTCAATATTGTTTATGGTATGCAAATGTATTACAGAAACACACAACAGATGACCATGGAGATGAAAATCAGAGTCCTGATGAAGTATTGAAGTGTCCAATGTGTGAAGCAGTCTTTTACCATTTGGATGCTTATGAGATTCATCTCACTTTTCATTCCTCTGTGGATATGTACAGTGTTAAAAATCCTGAGTAAGTAGTAAGAAGATGACACGGTTGGCGCAGTGGTTGAGCGATTGACTGCTGCGCAGCATGTCCCGGGTTCGATTCCCGCACGGAACAAATATTTGTACGACCTACAAGTATTTGTTCCGGGTCTGGGTGTTTTATCTATAATATGTATGTATTTACAAAAAAAAAGTATATAAGTAGTTTATCAGCCATCTCGTTACCATAACACAAGCATTAGGTTGCTTAGCTTGGGACTATATGGCGTTGTGTGAAATGTCCAAGGATATTAAGATATTGTTAAACAAGAAGCAAAAATAACTCCTCGTTTAAAAGTAACTTCAACTTAGCTATAAGAGTGTTAACGACATACAGCATTTCATACAGTATTTTATACAAACTTTCAAGCCCTTGTTTTTCGAAATGAATGAACCGATTTTAATGAAACTTCATACGCATAAGCAGGATACAAAGGTCTAAAAAGTTAAGAAAATTTTCGAAAGATAGTGTTACAGCCAAATTAGACCGATTTTAAATTTTCCATAGAAACAGTTATCTTTTTTAAAATAAGACATTTCGAAAATGTTCTAAACTAACTGTTTAGACCTTTGTATGCTGCTTATGTGTATGAAATTTCATTAAAATCGGTTCATTCATTTCGAAAAACAAGGGCTTGAAAGTTTGTATGAAATGCCGTACGTCATGAACGCTCTTAAATGAGTTGATTATACAATATGGGTATTCATAATTTTATAAATCTAAAGCCAAGAAGCTTTAGATTTATAAAATGATGAATACCCATACATTTGTAGGAGTGTGAAGGAAACTTATTCATACACACTTAGGCTAAAAGTTGTATCTAATGTACAGGTATAGTGACTTGTTGGATTATTCTCTGGAAACAGTTCCACCTATAATAGAGAAGGTAGAAAGCATAGAAACAGAAGATCCAACAGAAGATACGGAAGCAGAATCAACTATTAATGCCGTAGGAATTGTAAGTATAACCATTGAATATTGTTCCAATAAAAAAAAAAACAAATTGTTCAGAAAATCTAACTATGATCACCAAACCTGATTAACCCCCAGTACTACGTACTTACTTATGAGAAATACTGCAGTACACCTGGGTACTGGATGAAAGTCTAATTCATTGCGCAGGAGCCACGAAAGTTTCGGCTTTGCCACAGCTCCTGGAGACAGCCGATTGATTGTATCTAAATATATATAGGAGTAAGTATAATATATATAGGACTGCTGTTTAATTGTATTGTTAGCTCCAACTTTTCTCAGGACACAATTGACTATTTCGTTTCTGTGTTGCAGTGACTGGTACTTAATATTGGTACTGATATATTGAATAGAATTGTGTCGGTAGTGTGCGCTTCTCATATAATTCCACCGTTTTTTAACGACTTAATTGCCGTTCGCGGTCTTATAGTGCAGGCATTGTTTCTTAACCTAACTATAACAATTTTGTCATTGCAGGAAAAGTTCTTGGAGTTGGCGATGGACCAATCCGAAGATAGTAATCCTGTTAAAGCAAAAAAACATAAGAAACGTAAAAAATCTAAGAAATCAGCCATTACCCTTGATGAGTTCCTAAGTATGAACCAAGACGTGTTTGGTGAGGATCTAGACTTTCAAGGCGTAGAGGAAGTTCCGACACGAGTAGTTAAAAAACAACTTAAAAATAACAAGAAAACTAATAATGCCATGGTCACTTCAGCAGAATTAGATAAATTAAAAAAGGCTGGTATTGTTGTAAAGAAGAAAGTTACTCGAAATCCAGTCATCAGAGGTCTTAAAGTTACTAATTCTATGGCTATTAAAAGTGCTCTAAACAAACCAGTTTACAAATTAAATAACGTACGAGGAATAGAAACTTCGAGTGAGGTGTTGACTAAATTAATGAATCAAAGTAATAATCAAATAAAAATTGTGAAAAAAGTTAATCCTAACACTGCAACAAATGAACTTAAGCAAATAAAAGATTTTCCTAGTGAAGAGTCTGAAACTGCCCTTGACAACATGATTGAAAATCCAATTGAATCTAATTGCAATATTGAAGAAATAAATACACCTATACCTAAATCAGATGCTGATATTACAAAGGATGTATCCTCTTCAACATCGGAACAATCACCAGCGGCTGCTACTACAGATAACTCATTGTCAAATAAAAGTAATATCATTTCTGATATTGCCAAAGACACAGCTCAGAACATGACAAATAATAATGAAAACATGCAGAAAATACCTGAAAATTCAGATTCTAATTGCTCACCAAAACCAGTGAACTATAATGCATGTGATGGAGTAAACGCGGAAGCTAAGCAAGGAAACTTACAGAAAAATGAATCAGATCAATTTAATTCTGATACAGAATTAGAAGATACAGAAAAGAAATTGGGTTTAGACAAATTTGTCAATAACGATAATCTTTCTGATGGTTTTCGAGAGAATAGTGACAATAACAGCAAAGACAATAGTGTATTTAATGCATCAGCCAGCTCTTTATCTACGTTAAAACATTTAAGTCATCTAATAACAGTGAAACCTGTTAGTCAAAATAGGAATAAGTTACCAACAGAACCTACAAGTGATAAAATGATTGAAGCAAATAGTCAACCCCCTCAAAATGACAATAAAGAAACTTCTAGCGTACCTCTGGCTACTGATGGGGCAAGTCTAAGCAAACAAAAAAATATTATTGAAAAAAACCCAACCATGGACGCCCTAAAGAGTTTAAGTAAAAATATTACAATAAAATCTTTGTCAACAAAAAGAAATATTGATGACAGCGAACCTGAAGATGATGAAATAGCCAAGAACGAAAAAATTACAAGTAACCTGAAATTACAAAATATAAGTTGCAATAAAAATATGACAACTAAGAAATCTAAAATTGAAACGGGTGAATCTAAACCAAATTGTCAGGTTATCAACTCTTCAAATAGTCTTGAGAGAAAATGTATGTCTGTAAAACAACCAATATCTAAACCTGTGGGAAAAATTCCCAACAAAATTACAGTTGAAAAGGCTGATGATAGTCTGCCAACAACGAATGCAAATATTTTAAGAAGGCTAACAAATATTACCACTAAACCGATAGTTAACAAGAACAATTGTCTGCCTTCAACTGTCAAACAAGCCAATATCGACAAGACTATTACTGAAACTGAAGAGAAAAAGGAAGAAATAATTGAAATATTTGATATTGATGACTCTGAAGATGAAGAAGAAAACAGAAAACAATCTCAACCTACACAAAATTATAAATCTATGGATGCACTCAAAAACCTTAGTAAGAATATCACGATTAAATGTATGAATCAACAATCTGCACAAAAATATATTAAAATTGAAAATACCAACAAAAATATTAAGATCGAAAAAGAAGATAACAATAGCCAGAAAATGTTCCAAGATGAATCTAACATCGACACTCTCATTAACATGCAAAATAGAAGTAATGCATTTAAAAACGTGCTACAGGGTTTATGTAAAAATATAACAATCAAGTCTCGAAACACATCACCAAGTCAATTTCCTAAATCGGAAGAATACAATTCACAAGATTCTAAAGTATTCGAAGATAATGAAGCAAGTGACTCTGACTCTGGTCCAAGAAATGTTAAAATTACAGAACTTGATGAGGACATGGAACATGATAGTGACAATGAAGAAGACTCGGAACGGACTGAAACATTAAACACGAATTCTGATTATCCAATTGTTGAGACACCAAAAGAATCTTGCAGCGAAAATGAAGATGAGGATTTACATGACTTCGAAACAGACATAAAAGTTAACACCATGCAAAAGAGTAACGAATCTATGAATTCAACAATTAATTCTGTGTGCTTAAATAATTTAAAGAATATAAATAAAAGCATAACAATAAAATCATTGAGTAAAAACTCAACAGATAACGATGAGAAAAGTAAACAAGCACTGACACATGATAGTGAAGAAACACCACAGAAAAAACAATTGCCAACAAAAACAGCAAACCAAGTTATAAAACAACTTCATAGTGATAATATCAATAGGACTTCAAAAAATGTTGATCATACTTTAGCTCAATCTTGGAATAAAAAGGTATGTGCTATGAACCAAGTGAACACCGTTAACAAGGAAGTTATAGTAAAAACGATTCAAACTAAAACTGTGATACAAGAAATAACAACAACTGTTACCAAAACTATAAAAACAGTGAACCAGACCATGAAACAAGAAGTTCGAAATAGTTTGCTAACGAATGCTCCAACGGTAAGAATCCAAGGAATAAGGCCAAGCCAGTCCAAAAACCTTCAAGGTGTTGTCATTAGACATGCACCACCGATGTTAGGAGTTAGAGCTAGTAATACGATAGCTCAGATTAGACCATCTGGTACTATCGTGAGACCTTCAAAGCAAACTGTTCCTATGAGGACTGGTATAAATGTAACAAGGCCCAATAATCCAAGAATGGCGATGCCGGCAGGAAAAAAAATAATGCCTTCACCTAGTCCAAACAATCAAGTGATTGGAAGACCCCTAAAAATTTCGCCCACGGCAATGGTGGCTAAACCAAACGCAAAGAGGCCTAACACCGAAGATGTGAGCGGACCTTTCAGTTGTTTTAAGAAACCAAAAGAGTCTTTGATTCCTGTATCTGATATACCGAGTTTTGCCAGTACTGGGGGTGAGGGCTCGGCACAGTTCACCTCAGCCTCACACACCAGCAGTTCTAATTTTACTAGTACTACAAAGATAGTCAAAGGTAATTCTGTGGTGACGGCGAAACAAATTAAATCAGAAGTGAACGCTACTTCGCAACAGTTGGGTAGGCTTAGTAATAAAACTGGGTTAAAAATAATGACTAGTCAACAAAAACAATCTCAAGTGCAAGAACATAGCGAATCTAGTCCTATGAAACGGACTACTTTAGAAGCTATACAAAGGTTACAGCAGCAAGGTCTCTTGGTGAAGAAGCCTCGAGTAGAAGTCAATGAGGCTAGCGAAGATTCCGATCACGACGGTGATAATAATGTAGGTTACAGTTCGACAGATGAACATTATGACTAATATTGGTAAATGTGTGTACATATTTAGCTAAAAGTTGACTGATCCCATTAGAGTTTAATTCTTTCACAAAAAAAAAAGTATCAATGTAAAAATAGGTTTCTATATTTTCCAGATTTGTTTAACTCGTTGTTTATAACACAATACAATATTGTATAATGTATTTATTTTGTTAATTAGACGTAAGCATGAAATTTGCTGTAAATATTAAGTGTAACAAATACAAGAATAATGATAAAATTCATGTTTCTTTTAATTTAAAAAAATTATCCTTTGGGTGCAGCGCAGACGGCACACTTTTTGTGCGATCGAGTCTGCGGCGCACAAAAAGTCTGCATGGCGCGCAAAAAGTCGGTCGCGGATTTTTCACAGACTCAACGCACATGACGCACATCTTCGATCATTCTGTCGGCAGAGCTGTAGAGACTTTTTAAATGTCTATCATGATATTCTGCCTTAGAAGTATCATAAATTGCTGGTCTGTTTTGTATTTCTTGAATTAACATCGTTACATCGACCTCTGGCGCCATGATAATAGATCGCGTGCGTTACGTCCACCCCTAGCAAATGCAATTGCCGACTAAAGTGTGTGCCGTCTGCGTTAGCGCGCGTTAAAGCAAACGTTCCATTTTTTTTCACACACTTTTTGTGCCGAGCGGCGCGGTGCGGTCTGCCCGAATTACACGGATTTTTTGTGCGCCGGACTTTTGCGCGTCGTGTGCGTTACTGCATATAATTGCATAGGTTCTATTTTCAGACTAAAAAGTGCGTCACGGATAGTCTGTCGTCTGCGCTGCACCTTGAAGTGTCACTAAGCAGTCACATCTCTAATGCTAGGAATCATCATTCTAGAGAATATACTACAAAACAAATATTTTCTGATCAGCTACCTGAAGGCATTTGAAATTATTTTCCGTGCAGGATTCGAACCGCTGCGGAGAAATCTATTGCGGTATTTTTTTTAATTAGGGCTATTTATACCGCCAACGATTGCTGTTTTAATCTCTTTGTTCACTAGGTCTGTCTTACAAACTATCAATCTTATCTACCATTTTCCTTATTCACCCGGAAGGGCGCCTGCGCATGTACTCACCAAGTGCCAAATGAGGAAATGTAATTTGGGATTTATGTAACTTGCTACTATCATGCAGCACCTTTGTTAAAAATCACTAACTTGTTATCTAATTTAATATGGTTATGAAATAAACAATTTTTTTTATCATTGCAAGCTGCGACAACGTGCAAGGGGAGCCCGGGGCATGTTTCTTCATACTTGTTACCCTTCCACGCTGTAGCAGCATGGACATAATCATGAAATATGTCCCCCCCGCCCTTACACGCTATCCAAACCTTGTTAGGTACGAATGAACGTACAGTGCCTTGCAGCTTTGTTGGAAATTAAAGTGTACACACAGTGACACAATAAGCTATAACATTTCTAGTTTTAGCTGACTTCGCATTGTATAGGTTTTTGGTGCAATCAGAAGTTAGCTTATACTGGTTGTGTATAGCTTGATGTATAGCCGTGCTTTGCACCTTTTAAAAATATGAGACCTCAACCTTTTCATTACTTTTTTTGATAAATACTCTTAAAATAGTAATGAAAAACTCTAAAACAGTAATGTGAAATGAAAAACTCTAAAACAGTAATGAAAAGGTTGGTATCAGGCTGTTAAAGTAGACCCCACCACACCAGCAAGAAGATTAATAAAATGCCAAAAAATGTTATTAAATAACTATATTATTTACATTAGAGAAATAACGCCATTATACAGTTATAAACGCCATGAATTATGAAAATATAAATTGTCCATCAATCTATTTAATACATTCGTTAGTAAATCACATTAAAATATAGGCCAGATAAAGTTAATGTGATTTCGTTTCCACTTTATTCTGTCGCCATTTTTGTTCCTGTAATTGACAAATATGAGTTTTGAATTTCCATGTTATCCATTAGATCACACACACAAATATACCACATATTTAAACCGCTACACAACACAGAATGACATGCAATTAGAGAAAACAAAGTTAATATTTAATTTATATAAATAACTGAATAGGTAAACGCTATGGAAAGTAGGTATCTATTTTTTCTCTAGCTTAAGCCACAGAAAAAGAAATAACTCTTGGTATAGAGATCAAGTCACTCGTTCCTACCGCGGTTAAAATTGCGCCTATAGCTTTCGGGCGTATAGGTGCGCCTAGTTTCGCTCGTAAACGGGGTGTTATTTCTTTTTCAATGCCTAAGCAGAGCGTACGAACCAAAGTGCGCTCTTCTATTCACAATTACCACCACATAAAGAGCATAAAGCAAAACAATAGAATAAACAGAAATCTAAAAGAAAGCCAACAACACAGAATACCCAAACACATACAAATATTATATATACTCAACATAGATAAATATGCTATTTTAAAGTAGGTATATACGTATACTACAAATATTTATCTATGTCGTCAACACTTGCCCAAAACGTTAGGTACTTACCGGCACCTTGCTCACATAGATATTTCAAGCTCTTGATCTATTCATATCCTGACAGTATTTCCTTGCCAAAAGTATCAGATTACTTAGGCTTATAAGTATTTTAGTTAATATTATAAAGTTGTAAAAACGACTTCTTTGAATTGAATTCTTCGACTTCATTACGTCGTGTTATTTGAAGTCAATTGTTTTGATTACAAAATTCATGTTAGAATCTACATTTTCCATTAGAATTTCTATGCGACTGGTACTGTTCAGAAAATAAACAAGACGTGGGGGTAACTGACAAACAATATCAAACTCGACCTGCAACCTCCTAACCCAAAATCCCCTACTCTGACATAATCAATCGTAATGATACATTAAAGTAATAGCTACTTACGCCATTGCCTTGTAGCCTTTGCAATCGGGTAACAAGTCAGATATTATTTTAATTACGTATTAGAATTTACTTATCGTACGGTGAGTCCGTACGGCAAAGTAAACAAGCGATTAGGTCAGAATAAGAAGTTCAAAGTACGCTAATAAGTGATACATCATGCACGTACCAATACGGCGAGCTCATTTGATAGACGGTAGGCAATTGCACGTAATTTGTACCGTAGCTTCAAACCTCCTTGCATTTTCTTGTGCAAGGTCTTGTATATTGTGTACATGTTGAGAGAGTGCAATGTAAGAAACAAAGCCGCCAGGTAAGATATCTGTCGAATGGTGCAAACAAAATACATAAAAATAAATGTCAAAATGCAAATATCGCTGAAAAACAAATTTATTCATTTATGCATTCAAATAAATAACATCCATTACAAATAAGAGCAAAAACAACCATTATAAATTAATCGAATATACAAAACATAAGTACAACATTATCACTAAGTTACGAATAGTTTATTGTTTGATCAAGGCACGAAATATTCACTCTGTTGTGTAGGTAGCCTGTCCAGGTATTCCACTTCATAATCTAGCGTCATAAAACATATCTATCATGCTTATATTTCTGTAACAGTTATCTGTTACGTATTATTTATAATTGTTGTGGTATCGATGTTTCAGATTATTACCAGATACCTTGTATTAATTCCAACAAAAAGCTAACGCAACAGTTAATCAGCGATGTTCCAATATGACTAGTCCTGTTACAAGATTGATAACACACTAATATTATAATAATCATTATTTATTACTTTAGGACGGCTCATCTAATTATAATCTATATCTAGATTTACTTCCAACTTATATTTATGTCCATAATTGCTTGATATGATTAACATGAAATGCTTATTTGTCTAGAGACCCTTGCGGCGTTGTAAAAACATTCGGACTAATAGTGTGATGTCGTTGGCATTTTATTATACGAGACTTTATCCGTAACCTACAACACAAAGAATTATCTCAAATGAACTATTTGTGCCTTTCACTACAGACAATAACTGAATTCACATACACTATGATCAGATCTATAAAAATATTATAAAAAGCTAAAGCATAGCACAAGTGAGAAGTGACAATTTTTAACTAAGTACTTGCTTTTCTTTGCTACATGCACTGAACAGATTCTATATAAAGAAAATTCAATATGTCACTTGGGAGTTTAAGAAATGCATATTTTTATTTAAATAAAGAAATAATGTTATATAAAACATACATCGCCACCGGTAAATAATGATCAGTTAAATGTCATTGGAAAGATTCGATCATACCTGGGAGATATAAAAAAGCACCCTGTATTATTTTATTACACCCAGAGATAATGTTGCTGTTAAGGGATCTAAGGATCAAATCCATCAAAGGAATGTTATACGTGAAATCAAAGGAAATTATATTATGAAGCTTCACGCACATTCGGCCGCGCCGCAACGCAACGCATTGCAAAAATCCTCCTACATCACTTTCGCACATCTATGAACCAATGTAAACTAAGGCGAGCCGCATCGCACTTTTTTGTATGAAAATGCGAAGCGCTGCGTCCCATTGCGGCTGTAATGAGCGCTAGGCTTTACGATACTTTTATGAAACAATCAACTTGTTTATACAATAACATACTTAGTTTTTTGTTTAACTGAAACTTTTTCGAAGAACTATTTGTGAGGAAAGTTACTCTCAAATAGTTCTTCGAAAAAGTTTTATTAATCTTATTAACAAATGATAGCCAAAAAAGAGCTTTCCAATGACAAGTCTGCTGTATGTATGACAAGTGTGCAATATTTTTAGAGGTGGTGTCATTTTTTCATGAACTTCCTTATTCTTCAATCTTCCAAGTGACAAAATAATTTAAAACAATTAAAAGTAGTCGTAGTGCTTAGACAGGAATATCAAAACATGCTCAAATAAATAGTAGGTACCTAAATAACGCATGCAACACTTTCATAGTTGTTACTTTTTATAATCGTTGTTTAATTCGATATATTAACGACCTAGAGAACTTTATTAACTCGTAAACTTAAATGGTTTTTCTGCAATAGGTATTTAATTGCACGTAGGTGTTAATACATAACCTTGCACAAGGATATGCTATAGTTATTAATTGTTTAATCATTTATACAATTTTCATTCATTTTATTTCACTACTTTACAATTCCCAACGTTCCTGAATTATGTAATATGGCAATAGAGCAGTACCTAGGTATTGAAAGAGGCAAATGAAACACAGTCCGACTATGCGAGCTATTTCTGCGAAGCTATCAGTACAAGCTAATATCTGTCTATCATAAAAATGCATCCTTTTTAACAAAGTTTATAAGCAAAACCTTAAAAGCAAAACAGAAAATGTATTTTTGGCACAAAATTTGTTCGTATTTCAAAATATTACATAATTAAATGATTTAATAAAAGCAATAATTATTTTATATTTTAATATAAATACTTAAATATATACAGATAAAACCCTTTTATCTAAATAATTTTAATATAAATAATGTGCGGAAATATATACTAAATCCATTTAATACAGACTCCGTATAAAAACGAATAGGTATAAAATGAAGTCCAGTTATTTACTGAAAATAGAAAAGTACACATAATAAATATATAAACTAGCTTCACATTATAAACAGATATTAATATTTTCGTTAGCGGAGTGTTAGATAGTATACTTACGGTTAATTATAAGCATTAGTATTCTGACAAAAAATATTATTATCGTAGTTTTGTGTCATCGCGCACGATCAGGCGAGGTTTACTAAGTTGATTTGATGAAATAAGAAATAAACTCAAATGAAGTTTCAAGGCGTAATTGATTACAATATTATTTAAATTGCACACCTATCTCTGTCAGTTATAAGTAGGTATTTTAAATATAAATAATATTCGTACATGCCGTTAATTTTGAAATAGGTCCTCGATATACTGGTCTTGCGCGGCTAATATAATATCAATATGAAGATAATAATTTATGAGACGAATATAAAATAATTAAATTTCGAAGAATATTACGAAACACCAAATAAAATAATTATAAAATCTAAGGTTCTACAAACTATGATGGAACAAATTGGTCCACGGGTCCAAAACATCCAACATTAATAATGCATTCGAGTATGTTTCGATCTATAGCTCTGATAAGGCAAACATATTGTAATAAAAACTGCTGCACTCTAGAACAGCTTCGTATAAAAGTGCTCGATTTTTGGAACGTTACTGACTTTATATCGATTTACAACACTAATCAAAAAGATTTAATATTAGTCTCTAAATATTTATTATATTCTAAAGTGCAGTGTCAAAAATTGGATTGTAAACAGAGTAACATCCGGTTTAGGAAAGGCTAATTTATTTATTTATTATTATTTATATTTAAACTTTTCGCACAAAAGGTACAAAGGCGGACTTAATGTCTTAGGGATTTTTTACCAGTCAATCAAGGGTGGTGAAGTGATATCACCACAAAGATTATCTAATAGGCTGACAAACTCATTTAACTGCTGTGGCTAGCAACCAATCAAATCATGACATAAGTTTGCACATCTATTAACTTTTAGCGTTGATTAGCCTTTCAGAAAACGGGTGTAACCGTGTAACTATTCTGTACATAAATGAAACGAGACTAAATCTTATCAGAGCTAGATTTTTGTGTCTGCTTTCAGACAAACATACTGCAGACATTAGTTTTCGTGAAATTTATCTTGACTTGACCGTAAAGTTGTTCAATATTTTAAATATTTTTAAGAAAAGCAATTAAGATTGTCTGAAAGCATACTAACCAGAGCAGCATTTGATTGCGTCATTCTTGAGATTTAATAGCTTTAACCGCTAATATGACATAAACCAAGTGCTTTCCGTAATTTAATTATCTACTTATATCATTTAAACTGAAGACGGCGCGCATACATTCCTGATATTCTGTATTTAACTTCTAACAGTAATTTAATTTGTTTAAAGACTTTTGTGCGTAAGTGTACCTGCTGTCAAAAGTGACAGTGATAGTTAATGATTTTTAGGGACTGGCACAGGAACCGTCGTCTTCAGTCTACATGCTGTAAAGTCTACATGTCTACGTCACTACATCACACAGCGTGCGGCGCGCGTCAGACGCGTTGCGTTGTCCAATCGTTTCAGTTCCACTGTACCTGCTCGTTGAGTTTCTGAGGAATCACGATGAGCGTCGTCGCGAAGTTCCCGATGCCAATCGTCAGGAATGATAAACTTAATGCTGGGATCTGTTGTCGGTTTGTTATAGGACATGCGTTTTATATATTATTGTTTATTACGATTAATACGGATCAAGTTAGTCTTAGGTGGTCTGCCTGTTTCGATACATTCATTTTCTGGTAACTTTTTACCCCTTTTCTCATAGATATGAAAGACTATTTACAAAGTTACATTGATTAACGAAAAACAGACAGAAAATCGTCGTAATCTATCGAAATAATATCTTTTCCATTCTTTTGCTATGTTAAACTGAGAATGGCTTGTTACTTCTGCTTTAAAAACTCAAGTAGTATATTAAAAACTGTCTAGTAATAAATTACTGTTTTTAAGTCAGCTCTCAAAATACCATACATTTTCTTAATTAATGACATAGCAAGGTGACAAACTATTATGACCCCAGTCAAAAATAATAAATTGATGACATTGTAGTTTAGAAGAACTCTAAACACTATTTCGTATTTTCTGACATTTCCTATCTATTATTACTCGAGTTATTATGTACCTAACTACTAGTAAACGAGTATCAGCGAGAGTGGAGGTAATAAATGTAAATATAATCAAGTACATACCTGCCATGTGGCATCCGGGTGATAACTGAGACTGTACAATGTGTAAGCAATGTATAGTTGGAACACGTATCCGCCAAATAAGAAGGGCAGCAGATACGAGAGCCCTCGCCACATCCATGAGTGGAATCCTTCTATTGTTATGTCCATGTTATGTCGCGCTCCCAAAGCTTTTAACCTGTACAGAACCCCGCTTTGATATCTGAACTGCATGTATTGGACTACACCTGCAAAAAAACGAATTTATTAATTTTTATTAATTAGAAGTTTAAAACTCAGAATCAGAGCGCAGGTAGCGTTCTGCAAAAAAATCGGGTTACTTTAAGTATATTTTATAAAAAGTTTTAACGCGCCCCAGTCTCGCGAAGCCAAATAAATTTCAAGTCCCGTCCGCATCGGAGAGGTGGGGAAAAAATCACGTTGCGTGTACGGCATAACGACATTTAGTCTTACGAAATATTTTTTGTGACGATTGAGTACGGACGAGATTCGCCTACACATCACATAATTCTGTGTTACCAAATTGTCAGTCGAGAACAG
Organism: Gortyna flavago; assembly: GCA_963669345.1. Classification (NCBI taxonomy): domain Eukaryota; kingdom Metazoa; phylum Arthropoda; class Insecta; order Lepidoptera; family Noctuidae; genus Gortyna; species Gortyna flavago. The sequence continues at coordinate 5,952,487 of OY770139.1, forward strand.
TGGTTATGACATTACCTCAGACCATCAGTCATGGTCAGTGAGAGGACAATTTTGTTTAGATTACCTACTTACATACATTTATTACGAGCGTTCATGAAAATAACGTATTTACGAGTAGTCATGTATGGCTATTTTGATGTCAAGTATTCAGAAAACAAATTGCAAGGATCGGTAATATATTATATTTTTACATATTACTAGCTGCGCCCCGCGGTTTCACCCGCGTAAGTTTCGATTTAGGGGTATGAAAAATAGATGTTGGCCGATTCTCATAGATACCGGATAAGCACAAAAAATTTCATCAAAATCGGTCAAGCCGTTTCGGAGGAGTATGGCAACGAAAACTGTGACACGAGAATTTTATATATTAGATGTAAAATGCTACGAATTAGTAGGTTAAAATGTCTAAATAAGGAGCGTTTACTCAATGAAACGAAAGCAAAGGAGAGTCTTTCCAACGGAGTGTCGGTAAAGGCGATAAGGGATAATTTCAAATGAAACATAACACAATGGGTAGATAAATATCATAACTTCTATAACAGACTACAACTAACATTGTTTCCTTTGACTGTCCATTCTAAGGGAGGCCTACATTTACATAAAATTCCAGATGGCTATTATCGATTGTCACTGTTTTTTTTTTTAGGGTTCCGTACCTCAAAAGGAAAAAACGGAACCCTTATAGGATCATTCGTGTCTGTCCGTCCGTCTGTCACAGCCAATTTGTTCCGAATCGAATGGACCGATTAAGTAGAAATTCCGTAAGTACACAATAATGAATCTCTGTGACCCAAACAGACGTGTAACGTAAATAAATGAATTTTGAATATGGGGGTAATTTTTGAGGGGCAAATAGAAAATGTAAAAAAAAAGTTTCACAATCTGTACCGTGTGACATATCAAATGAAAGGGCTTACTGTAAGGATCTAAAATAAATTTTTGTCATAATTTTAAAGTAAATTAAGAATATAGACGAAAATTTACCATCCCCCCCCTTATCTCCGAAACTACTTAGGGAAATCTCTCAATATTGTCTGTACAAACTTACATTTACAGTTGAAATGTATGGGTGAACACGTTTTTCAACTACAATGTTAAGTTTGTTCTTGGGATAAATTCATTCCAAATACGGAACCCTTCATTGTGCGTGGTCCGACACACACTTGGCCGGTTTTTTTTAAATAATCTTAGCATTGCATAAATAACTGCATATTTCAAATTAATAAAATGTCTGATAACTGTCGTTGTCAAGAGCATAATGTTTAATGTAGGCTTCGATCAATAAATGTAGGTACTAAAAAATTACATAAAGATACTATCGAGGCTTATGCGCTATCTTTTCGTTAATTTAATTTAGATCCATACCTTACTGATATCGATGTTTATTATTGTACAGCGAACGAATATCGGATGTAAAACAAAAAAAACCGGCCAAGCGCGAGTTGGACTCGCATATGAAGGGTTCCGTACCACCACAGAATATTTAACACTACTTATAAAATAGCGGCAAAAAAATCACGTTTGTTGTATGAGAGCCCCCCTTAAATATTTATTTTATTGTTTTTAGTACTTATTTGTTGTTATAGCGGCAACAGAATTACGCATTCTGTGAAAATTTCAACTGTCTAGCTATCACGGTTCATGAGATACAGTCTGGTGACAGACAGACGAACAGTGGAGTCTTAGTAATAAGGTCCCGTTTTAACCCTTTGGGTACGGAACCCTAATAATGACGGAATAGGTACAGTTAACGACAAAAAGACAAAACAAAAGTGTCAAACTCAAGACTAGTGTTGTAAAAATAAAGTTGTTTTTCTTACTTAATATTAAATTAATTTTGCTGTAAATGATAAATGATTTTATTTCTATCTTTTTTATGAAGGTTTGTATAAACACTTTTACACGTCAATCATCGAAGCTCAGAGATCTCTTTTAAAGTCCAGATTTAATTTTGATCATATCATGTGAGGACCATGAAAATAGTAGTACCTAGTTAAAGGTAATAAATATTAACATAGTACTTACTGATATAAGCGATGAACCACATAAACGTGTGTCTGAACATATTCCATGGCTCGTTCTGCGGCCAAATGAGCAGTATCCCAGCGACCACCGTTGATATAAAGTGGTGGAGGCGCCACCAGCCCTTGATCCGGGATCCGTTCACTTTGAGGATGCTCTCGCGAATCGTCAGCGTGCAGTAATACCATACCAGGAGGAACAACAGTATTAATTGTAATGGCCTAAAATAAAACAGAAGTTATTGTTTTTCAATGAATATGTTGTCCAAACTCCAATTCAGGTTTTGTTTTGATGCGCTGCCGTTGCATTGACTTTGAACTATGAACTGGGAACTAATTTATAACAATAATTAACATTATAGTTCATACACATTAATTATACTAAAGTTATTTATGTTTCGGTGTTAAGAGCCATCAAAACTAAGCAGAATAATCAATAAAATAAGACAACAAAATGCTGTCTCACGATAAGTTACCGGATCAGATAAATTTACAGCACTTTTTATGCAATGGTTTCATACAATTTTCTTTTTATTAGCCGTAAAATATGAATGTGAAATCTTTAATTAGTGTTACTTACCTGAAATCTATGTAGAGGTTCGCAACAGCTAACACGAAGGCTATCGCACTGAGGATCAGCTTGAACTTTTCATATTCATCTTTGTATTTAAACCTGTCGAAAAAATTGCGATAAACAAAAAAAATATGAAACAGGTAAGTACGGAATGTCGGCGGTATGTTGCAGACCAAATATCCTACGCCCCTAGCAACTAATACAAAAACATGTATGTATTTGAATGGGTCGATTTTATCTGCAAACGCACATTCATAATATGCTTTAAAAACAAAGCCAGATGCTTAATCAAATTCAAGATGACAAATAAGTATGTACGCACGGCTACACATCAAGCTATACATAACCAGTATAAGCTGAGTTCTGATTGTACGAAAAACCTATACAATGCGAGGTCAGCTAAAACTGGAAATGTATAGAAAGAAAGAAAGAAGAAAGAAAATACGTTTATTTGCGGCAAACATGACGCATCAAAAGAAAAACACATATAATAATAATAATAATAATCATGGGAGAAAGTATGCGTCACATCCACGCAAAACGGCCATCGCTCAGCATAATGCTATGACCCTGTACGAGACAGAGCCCCAGCACCCCAGTATAGCTTGACGTGTAGCCGTGTGTACATTTTTAAGTTAGGTATTATGGAAGTTATATAAGTAGGCGTCGAAGACAACCAACAACAAAACAGAAACAATGTTTACTTTGATATCTAAGTTAATGACTCAGAGAAGTAGCAGCTGGCAACATTGTTTAGATTTGGCACATTTTCTAGTGAGATCCTACTCATTAGCAAGTCATTACGACAGTTTCTCGACAATTAGCCGCACGGTCTCACGGCTCACCCCTAGGTCGCTTTTGATGAACCGTTTACACTATGTCTAGCTAGAATCACGACTAGTACCTACCACCGTCCGCCATATTTGTTATCTCAGTATAAGTGCATTTTCATATTTACCTACTTATAACTGACAGAAATGTAGTAAAAGCGAAAAGACGAGAAGTATATACGATCCTTTAGAATTTTATTTATACACGACTCACGTGTTAATTTCATGACACGCATCAAACCAACAGACGTTTCTATGAGGCGATCGATTGGAACTAATAATAATAATGGTCATATAAAATATTGACTGTCGGCTGATCATAAATATTTGGTTTCTTATTTTATTGGTTTGATCCGCTGTTCCGTTCACGTTAAAATCGACCCTTCCCCTAAGTAAGTTGCCTAACTACACGACCTTTTCTAAAAGGTACCGCGCGTAACTTTGATGCATATAGAAGTAAAAAAAAAAAAGCACTAGAAACTGAAATTAAAAATATTGTGGTAGGTACTTCCCAGCCAGGTGGTCCCATTGTCATCAGATCAGGATCTGACGCCATAATCAGATCCTGATCTGATGACAATGGGGCCACATGGGAAATAGATAAACACTTTCAAACAAAAAAAAAAAAAAAATTACATGTCGGTCCAGTCATCTTCGAGTAATCGAGGAACATAATTACGTAAAAAAAAAGATTCCAGCGAATTGAGAATCTCCTTCTTTTTGAAATGGGTGAATGAAACTTACGCACATCCAGTTTTTTGCCGAATGTTCGGGACGCCTATTTCGATCTAAAACTTCTTATGAAACTGCCATATACACACATCAAAAGTGTCTAGGGATCAAGCATTTTTATGCGGATTTCTTGAGATTGAGATGTGGCTTTGTAATAAATTTATGATTTTATAAATTTATATGGATCCTTTTTGGTGCATTTCATAATTTGAATCAGGAACTGTGAATCAAATTCGAGTAAAAGATGAAAATCAGCTGTCAATATTTTCCCTATAAAAACATACAACGCATTGAAGACATTATTAGTGCTACTGTTTCCCTACTACTGATTAAAACCAACGTTATTATGGAGCGGCGACGTCATTTAAGCAGGGAAGAAATGCTCAGAGCCGTGGGAATGATAGAAGCTGGTTCCCGGCAACGTACTGTGGCTTTAGCTCTGAATACAAGTCAGAGTGTTATCAGTCGACTTTGGACACGTTACCGAAGCACTGGTACCGTGGCTGAGCGCCATGGAGGACGGTATCGCTGCACCACACGGAGACAAGACCGATACATTCAAATTTTAACTCGAAGAGCTCCAACAATAACCGCCATGATGTTAGCCGTGAGGCTTCATCACTCTTCAGGGAACTTAATTAGCGACCAAACAGTCAGAAACCGCTTGCATGAAGTGAACCTTCATTCCCGAAGACCGCTACGGGTACCACCTATAGCAATGCACAATCGTAGGATTCGATATCAATGGGCTCTTGAACACAGAAATTGGGCAGAAGAACAATGGCGTTTCGTGTGCTTTTCTGATGAGTCTCGTTTTGGTATGAGACCGGATACAAGACGTATACGACACTGGAGAACCCCTGGACGCCAACAGCGATTAAAATCCTGCCAGGAAGTCCATCCTTATAGTGGTGGAACCATCATGGTATGGGCGGGTATTTGGATCGGCGGAAGAACTGAGTTGATTTGGATCAGAGGCAACCTCAACGCTCAAATTTATGCTGAGACGATTGTATCAGACGTCATCGTTCCTCTACAAGTGCAAATCGGTCCCTTATTTCAGTTAATGCATGATAATGCACGACCGCACACCGCAAGAGTTGTAAGACAGACTCTCGCCGCAGCTAACATCAATGTCCTGCCCTGGCCTGCTCAGTCGCCAGACTTGAACCCGATTGAGCATGCATGGGATATGCTACAGAGAAGAGCTCTGCCGAATATGGAGGGTATCCAGTCGCAAGAAGACCTTTTTTTGTTGTTGCAACGAACATGGGCGGCCATTCCACAGCGTGATTTGGATGAACTCATTTTGAGTATGCCAAACCGATGTTCTTGTGTTGTTAGTGTTCGCGGTAGAAACACGGATTATTAATTGTTTAAGTTACCCAATAAAATTTTAAAGAAAACTGTTATTTCAGTCTTTTTTTCGAACTTTTGTGTTAGTGGTTCAAATGTCAAAAATCCCTTTATTAGGAAAATGGCAAATTTCTTTATTAATGCAAAGGTGACTTGGTTTATCGTTACTGTGACAAACGAAAACACTTTATTTGATGAATCCTTAAAGAAAATTTTAATTAATATCAATCAGGAGAAAAGTTATTGCAAAAATATATGTTGATCCCTAGACACTTTTGATGTGTGTATATCTCGATAGTTTTAATTCCAATTTTTCCGGCTTTTAAGTACATTGATCACGTTTTATATTATGAAAATGCAGATAAAAATTTGGCCGTCCTCACGACCGTTTTAGAAACTAATGTAGTAATCCGTATAGAACTCTATGATGTAACTATTTTTTTTTTGGTTAGGTTGGTACTAGACTTTTATAACTATAGCTTTAGTAGTATTAAAGTTACATTATTTGATGTTGTTTCTACTCAGCTATCAACATCGCCGTTGTAAAATTCTGGATACAGCCCTTCTAAAAGGGTTCCATTATAAACCGGAGAAAATGCTATTGGGCTATGCCGTTGGTTTGGGTTTGAAACCGCCAGTTGGTATAAGGACATGTTATGTTACTGTAGTCTGTAGACGTAGACTAGACTGCATGCTGGTTTTACTTTGTGGCCTTACAGCATCTTAGTACAAAGACCTAAATATTCATTCGGGTGGGGACCAAAACCACGATCTTTGGCGCCGAAAGCTGATAAAAAATCTTAACTTACTTGTCGTTTTTGTTGAGAATAGACACGTTGACGTTTCCGAGTATGATGCGCAGATACAGACTGTTCTGTTTCGGCAGCGTTGCATTGATCTCACGCAGCATAGCTTTCCTTTTCATAATTTCTTTCTCCAAGTTTGCGACGCGGTCATCTTTGGTGACGGCTTTCTTATCTAGCCTGTTTGGGAATTAAGGAAGATGTGTTATCAATATATTAACTAAAGGGGACATCTCTATAGGCGAATGAAGCCCATAATTATGTGTTAGTATTTCTTAGAGTAGTCTATCTACTTTGTGTAAAACCTATAATTATATATTAGCTAAAGGAGACAACTCTATGGGCGAATGAAGCCCATATGTGTGAGTATTTCTTAGAGTAGTCTTATCTACTTTGTGTAAAAGCTATAATTATATATTAGCTAAGGAGACAACTCTATGGGCGAATGAAGCCCATATGTGTGAGTATTTCTTAGAGTAGTCTTATCTACTTTGTGTAAAAGCTATAATTATATATTAGCTAAGGAGACAACTCTATGGGCGAATGAAGCCCATATGTGTGAGTATTTCTTAGAGTAGTCTTTTCTACTTCATATAAAAGCTATTGATAAGGGAACATCTCCATGGGTGACTGAAGGCCATATGTGTGAGTATCTCTTAAGAGCCCATACTACCTCAGCTAAAATTTACTCTTTATCTCGCTCGCTCGATACTGCTCGCGGACTAAGTGTAAGCGAGACAGAGTGCGGTGCTGGGCGGCAGGCAGCGCCAAAAGTTTAGGTTTTTGCTTTTTACGGCGAAAATAATTGTAATTAAAAAAAAAAAAATAGTCGCTGCTTTATAGTTAGTTTAGTTATTTTACAAAGTTTCTTGATCAAATTTGAAGTATTTTTTTAATACCAGCGGTTTATTGTTCAGTTTCGAGGTAACTTTGGATTTTTTTTCTATTGAGAAAATTTTATGGAATCGTGTTTTCGTCACACATAGTACCTTACATTAATCCTCAACTTTACCATATATTTATTTCAAAATTAATGCTGCAGTATTTTCGACATAACGGAGGATCATGCTAAGCAATTTGAGGTAGTATAGGCCCTTAAGAGTTGTCTATCTAATTCATGTAAAAGCTTCAAGTTCACTCTCTAGCAAGAGTACAAAGAATTAATGTAAGTTAAAGCTAGAAATTAAGATATTATATTGCTTCATCAAGGTTGTATGTCATATTGCGCCTCTCTCGCCTATGGACACAGGCTACCTTTTAATTATCTGTAAAATGGGTTTCCAATCTACTTCACATAAGGAATAATATGACTTTTTTCCTCACTAATTATCAAGTCATTATTACAATTTGATATTTCATAAATCCTCCTAGTAGGATTTGTAATTATAAATCCATCCAGTATCTCCTCATTTTTATCTTTTATTGTTACATAATATTAATGTAAATAACAAGAAATCGATATATGTTTTAATCAGTTTAGGTACTTAGTGATACTGATTATAGAACTGATAACATAGTTTTTCCTTTCATGTAATTGATTGATTGAAACCAAAAACTTGACATTATTTCATGAAGAAACTTTCTAATTTTATTGTGAATGTAGCCATTATGTTATTGTGTGCCTTACTTAACCTGGGTCAAATAACCTTATTTACTTTCTTTCTTTTTCTTTACATCATATTATTATCACATTTATTTGTGAAATGTTATGCCAATTTCTTTTATAGATACACTTACTCAAGACATTGTTTTGCTAAACAAAAGAATTTATGAGAAAACAACATGATTATTTCCATACTTAGATGTTTCTCATTTATCTTCTTTGTATACAACTTCATATTTTATACTTCTTATTTGCCTATAGATATCCTTTAGGCTATAGCAATATTTATTGCAAACTCAAACATGATGAAATTACATAAACAACTTGCAGATAATCATTAATAATTAATGATTTATGCTGTTTTGTACTTTTGCTTTGTGATAATGACTTTGGTATCCAATAATCCATTAGGACCATTTAGAGGAGATTTAATTATGTGTTTCAATCTAAGTAATTTACAGCTGCCACAATAAATTCAATGAAGAGTTATCAAAATCATGTTGTAGTTAAATAAAAAAAAAACATTGTTCCTTCCAAGAAAACAACCTAACAATATTATTATGATGTTTGATATTCCAGACATCAAAGCAGCATAATAACTAATATCTAAATAAAGATATTATCCCAGTTTTTAGGCTCTTATTTGCATTTAAAAATCTAATTAATATAGCCATTAGCCAATACTGCTTGTATTAGATCAACTATCAATAATATTGATCATGTTTTACTACTAATAAAATAGGTTTCAATAAATACGGAAATATGTTATCTAATGATATTTAGATTAATGATGGTGCCTGTATTGTTCTGACCTTTTCAGCGCGGCCGCTATGATGGACATGCGGTACTTCTGGTGGTTGATCTCCTTCATGCAGCTTGCCTGCAACTCACCAACCTCCTCCAATTTAGCGACATAGTCTTTGTTTGTGACCTAGAAGAATGCGTAAAGGAAAAAATGGTCATGGAATTTTACTTCGAATAATCTAAAGAGTGAATAATAAAATGCCATAGTATTCTTTAGATTGAAGTAAGTAGCGTGTTACTAGACAAGCCTAATAATTACCAATTAAATACAGATAAACCTTTCGTATTTGTTTTTATTACCGATGTCGTTTACCATCAACAGGCTGCAAATCAAAACTATCGTGAACAACGCATTTGAATTGCATGAAAACACGATAAAATTATGAAGTGTCCGTCAATGATCATGCTTTACCTCTAAGCGTTTGTAGTCCACCAGTAGATCCTCCCATTCTTTGAGGCACTCCTCGACATCCATTATTGTAGTATTTGATATTTCAACGAATATTTCCTTCACAAAATTATCACGAGAATTCGACTGAATGCGTGAATTCCATTCCGGTTTACTGTGACCTTTCGATTTCGACTTCGACTGTCATGTCATACCATGTCATACATAGATCCATAGATCTGTCTGTCGTCGGCCAGTCAGCTGTCGAAGCGTCGATGCAGATTATACAAAACTCGAGTGCTAATTTTTCGATTCACTTTAGTCGATTTTTTTAAATATCAACTCGGGACTCCCTTGCGTGCACCAAAACTAAAAATTACTGATGCTTCTACTACAAACACCACGCCTGTGGTGTGATTGAGCAGAGATGTACAGTTCCTTTTCCACCAGTAATGTGTAAGCACTGACCTCTCTTGTATTATAAAACTAAACAATGTAAAACTACCGTTTCTAATAATATTGACGTATAATTTTGTGGAGCACACCGCACAACTTAACGTGCTTATTCTGCATTTTCGTTCTAAATTATAAGAAATAAACAAACAAACGACGAGGGCGCCACTGCGCGGTCGGCGTCGCCTAAATAGAGGTCAGTTGGGCGAGCATATTGGCTTAAACGGGATGGAATAAATATAAACTACTGGGCACAAATCCGGATTCCGGGATGCTACTGAGAAATTACTTTTTGGAAAACCCCAAACAACGGTAACCGACCTTGGCATCTAACCCCATGCTCACCGCGCGTTAGACCAATGAGGCAGTAACAGACTACTACTGCTATATTCACTGACCTCTATTAAACAAGTACTGTACAGGTCAGTGGCTATATTAGATTAGTAAACCCGAATTGTAGGCTGGCTAGCAACACGCTGGTACAGTATTATCACAATCACAAGTCGAAAGTACACCTCAACGCTTGCGGTCACCTGTGGTATGCTATCGTACAATAATGTGCGGTCGTAGGATAGGCCGCCTCGCTACTCTTAAAAACGGAACCCGCTGAACTCAAGACAGACAGATACCTGATAGGGGTGCAGAGCATGGTATTACCTCCACACTCCTGGGGAATACCTGTAGAATTATTTAAAGGAGTTTATGGGGATTACCCAACGGAAAAAAACTATCGTCCTAAGGCAGTTGTCCCACCGCCGGCGATGAACGAGTAGCGAGTAGAATTGTCCTAAGGCAGTTATCCCACCGCCGGCGACAAACGAGTAGAGTAGTATCGTCCTAAGGCAGTTGTCCCAGCGCCGGCGATGAACGACTAACAAGACGTAGTATCGTCCTAAGGCAGTTGTCCCACCGCCGGCGACGAACGAGTAGCGAGTAGAACTAGCACTTGAAAACGAGTTGGCGAGCGGCGAGCAGCGAGTGTGCAGTTCCCATAGTTTAGTCGCTTGGCTATCAGCGATTGTTCGAGTGCGACGGACGATTACTCGCACCACTCGCTCGGGGCGCGGGCGTGAGCTCTGACCGCTAAACGAGTATTATCTTTGATAGCTCTTGTTGCTTAGCGACAAACCAGTGGAGCGAGTCCTCGCCGGCAGTGTGAACAGTCAGCGATCAACTATTGTTGGAATGTATATCTATCGTAAGATTCTTGAGCGAGAAAACTTTTTAACAAAAAATTAAACCGCCGATAAAACTGAAAAGCAAAAAATAATAAACCTTTTTTATTTAACCTTAAGAACGAACTAATGTAAGTATACCTAAGTAATTTTGAGTCGGCGCTAAACAATCAAGAAACAAAGATTGGTTTCGCATTTTCGTTTTTTTTTTGTCTTGCGGAAAATGCGGAACCAACGATACCGACTTCCGAAATTAGTTATTTCTTACTTTGTAGTTTTTTTTTTGGGAGTCTGTTTTTTTTTTAAGTTTTTTCTTTTAAGGTAATTTAGTGATCTTTGATCACCATCATTAAAATGTAAACTTCGGGGATAACTCCGAAGATAGCATAGAGAAAAATCTGAAATATTATAGGTATGTGATAGAAGTTTATTTAAAGATTACAGAAAAATTAAAACAATGTCTTATAGCTTACTTTTTCAGAAATCGTCAACAAAAGTGACATTAGTTCCACTATCGGTTAAGAGATGGCGCTGACCTAAAACTATAATATTCTACACCGCAGCGTGCAGTATTAAAATTCTGACGATTGTAGGCCTCGCCGATGAAATTTTGAAAACTTAAGATGGTACGGAACCCTCGGTGCGCGATTCCGACTCGCTCTTGCCCGGTTTTTTCAATAATCTGATAACTATAATCGAGGAATAATTTTGACCGTTATTTCATACAAAAACAGTCAAACGTCAGTTTTATTTCTCGAATAAAAGTTACCTGGCGGTGGAAAAATCAGCCCTTAGAAGGGTAAATTAATAATTAAACACACAGTAAAATAAATTAAATACTTGTTTATTTACATGAAACGCGAACCAAATCTATTTGGGTTTCGGTAATTAATTTTGACAAGTTATAGCAGTTATTATGAGGAACTGCAAAATTCTCCCATTAACACTTCAGTCACATATTCTTAGTGCTATTCTGTATCCAGTAGGTAATCTAACATATTTCTTCAATTATGCATCAAGAGAATTCTGCAAGTAGATAACTTACGTTGATGATATTATTCTTACGGTAATTACATTTTCAAAAGTGCAAGATACTTATTTTTAGATTGTAATACAAACGATTTTATGAAGAACATTATGTTCAGCAGATTATTTATAGTAGGCGATTGCCTTATTTCAAAGAGATTATATTTCTATGCCAAGGTAATATAGCACGCGTAGTAGTAGAGAGCGCCCTTTGAGGAGGTCTATTCTCCTAATTATTATATGTGAATAATTCCAGATATTATCTGCAGATACTTTACGTAAGAATTTCAGTTAACTTAGTCTTCATTAACAGAGGTGTTAAGTACAGTCATTCATAGTGATGGTTGCTATACCATCCTCTACAAAAATACATGTTTTAAAACTGCCATAACGTAAACCCGTAATACAAATGCTTTCCTAGTTTGCTGTATTAACTATTAAAAATACATTTCAGGCCATAAAAACATGCACTATCTATTAAGAGATTAATAAATCTAGTAAATAGAAATGATTGCAAATAAAAATGACTAGAAATTGTGTATTGTGATGTATTAGCAATACTAGTATAAACAATATATCAAATAGGAAACTGCTTTTACATATTATTATTTTTTTCTTTAGTTATAGGTGTCTATTTGAGTTAACAATATATTGAATATCAATCGTACACTATCTGGGGACCGCTCTCTACAGATACGCCACAACACTACTGTAACAATCTCCTTGATCTCAGCATATTATTATTTTACGAATGCACACTGACAAAGCGAATATAATCCTTTGAATCTATACTCCATTTGTTTAGGTAATTAAATATAGGTAAACGTTATTAACGAATTATAACGTTGCTAAATTGAAGAGTACAACTGTGACGTAGCATGACAACTGAATAGACTGGTATTACGTTTAGTCAGTTAACTAAGTCACGTGGTTTTTTTGCTTACCTTTATTTAATTACCTAAACAAATTGAGTATAGATACCAATTTTAGCATCTATCCTGACAGCTGCGGCGCACGATACATACATCTCGATTAGAAATACAAAAGCAATAAGGACATATTGTAGCGATAACTCCATAAATATCATATATTAGCGTGGTGTTCAACAGCTGTTTCTAACAGTATGAGCGTACTACGCAAACTACACTACGAACTAACCTCTACAACACCAGGCAACAAAATTATTCCGTATTACAATAAATAACTATTGATAGAATAATAGATATTTTTAATTAAAAAATTAAACCCGACCACGGATAAATCACCCTATGACATGCGGAATCCACAGAGACCCCATTGGTCACACAGTCGGTGCAGCAACTTCGACACAACAAGAGAATTTCCATACATACTGTGAAAATCATAACCCTTCCTTTTGGCTTCGCCGTAGCCGGGTTAAAAGGCTTCAATTAAGTTTTTCTTTCAATCTAGCTACCTTAAACAGGCCTGTAATTCAAAGTATTAATTAAAGTTTATATCACACATTAATTTACTTAGATATAATTATGATGACATAAATGAAATTAGCTTAACTTTAAAATCAAATATTAATTAATGATGTAAAACGTGAATTGTATTACAATTACCCATTTAGCAATTCAATGCTCTACACATAACAAAACTGTTTTTTGAGACAAGAAAATAAAAACTGACAATATAAATAAATTTTGAAATATAACTTTTCTAACTTATAGTTAAAGTTTTGAATTGCCAAAACTTAAAATAAGTCTCTACAAACGTGGCTACAATATTCCGTTTCGGTTTCGTTAATGTTGTTGGCGGCGGTGCTAACAAACATAATGAACATCGATCGAGCTGAGACAAACATCAAAAGCCCTATGTACACTACTATAGTTGATGGAGCATTTATGATGAGTTCAAGTGTGTTCATTAATTATTTGAATGGTTGTCATGAATAACTATCAATATCAAATTTCATAAAACTAACAATAACAATAAAGAAATCAAGGTACAAAATTTGATTGGCTGGGTAATAAATCAAATTACTTATTTATAACAAATAAAATTTACATCTAAACGTTTTACGAATAAACAATAACTATCAAATAAAACAGGACATTGAAAGTTTTAATTATAACACACAGCTACTCTTCACTCCATCGTTGCGAGCGGTACATGACGAATGCTACGTCACTGCTAACTAAAAGTAGGTCCAAATTTTTACAAAATTCGGAAATATCAATTTAACTAAAAATATACAGAAACTATATGCCATTACATTTTAATGGAATGTGTGAAACTAACCGAAGAAGTTGAACACGAAACGAGAATCGGGGCTAAAAGTTTACGCCAATTTAGATAAAGGAGACATAGCATCGTCAGGTGTACGAAAAAAAACTACAATGAGCAGAAGGCAAAGACGAAAGTGTCTCTCCTTTACAAATGATTGACCATAATGACAGCAGCTTACATCGCTCTCATTGTAGCTACAACGCGAAATAATAATGATAAGGATATCATCGGTGAGTTTAAGTTACTAAAATGGCAACGCTCTTAGCGACACTCCCAAACTTTGACGGTTTGATCGACGCTGCCTGATATCACGTATGGCAAGCTCCTGTGGAAATCTGAAAATATAACAGAACATTATTGTAACTATAGCTGATTTTAAGGTTCCACTAATTCTTGCAGATGTCACCTGACCACTTCAAATATTGGTTTTGGTTGCAGGACGTCGTAAAACAATGCACGGTATAAGCTTGCTACACATACGTCCTTTAACTCGATAACTTATGAAGCGAATTTGTTAACGTTCACCTTTAGGTCCAATGGAATAAAATGAAGTAGCTTTTAATTAACAACGCGATTTATAACCCCCTGTTGCGGTCTCTAATGCAATATGGATCATGTACAAGCTTCCCGTTTTTCAAAATAAGGCAGTAACACAAGTATAATCAGATTAATGTAGGAAGAGATCAAGTATGGTGTTCAAATCAGCTGGCAGCCTTAGAGCATGCTAAGATGCCTGGTGTGAGGTGTTGCTTGTGGCCCAGTAAGGTCAGGTCTTCCAGACACGAGCATAACAGTATTTTCATAAATGTGTTAGGTAGAAAAATAAACAAACTTCTTGGGTGTTCTGAGCATTGCGTATACTGTGAGTTAGTAGAAGTCATTAGACGATCGATATTGTTGTGTATGAAGTACTACAGTGTCTATAATATTTCAACCAGCCGGTATTTACTCAAAGCGACCAAGAAGTTGTAATTACAAAATAAAGATAGTAGTATCGAACCAAGACTGGTGGCGAAGTGTTGGTGCGCGTAGAGCGTCTTGAGGCAGCGCGTGTGCGCGACGTCCCACACGCGCAGCGTCTTGTCGTCCGACGCCGTCAGCAGGTAGCGGCCGCCCGGGTGCCACGCCGCGCCGCGCACCCAGTTGTCGTGCCCCACCAGCGTGGCCAGGCACTGGCCTGTGCTCACGTCCCAGATCTAACACACACGTTCAAACATCGTTCAATTTATTTACATAGAATGTATAAAAAATAGGATTTAAAATAACCTTTACGAACGGTGATACTTGAATGTACGTCCGCAGACGGAAATAAGCCCTGTCGCCACCTTCCTACCCAGCTTCTTCGGTTCGTGTCGATGGTACTCTTCCTCATAGTTTTTAGGGTTCCGTACCAACATGGTAAAAAGGATTATAGTGCGACTCTGTCTGTCTGTCTGTCCGTCCGTCTGTCACAGCTGGATATCTCAAGAACTACTAATGCTATCAACTTGAAATTTAGAATAGTTTTAGATGACGTTTGCCCAACAATTTGGCAAATAAGAAAGAAATAAAAATATTATATTCCGCAGCGTGCAGTGTTAAAATTCTCTGACGAATATAGGCCTCGTCTATGAAAATTTAAAAACATATGATGGTACGGAACCCTCAGTGCGCAAGTTAGACTCGCTCTTTTTTATATATAGTTTGAGCCCAGTAGATGGCCACGTTAATTGCGACATCATTGGCATTATTTAGGTCATCCAAGGTGCAGATGGACGGGCAGTGAATAGCTAATAGTTTTACATGAGCCATTATCAAATTCGTGACGATTTATACGTGGGTGCCTCTCACACATGTGTTTCAGTATGACTGCAGTATACAGATGTGTTGGTGCAGCATTTTTGCCTAAATGCTGACAAACCCTTGACAAAGAAGAAGCTTCAAGAATTGCACATTTATGTTTTCTCAACATAATTATTTTCACAATTCTTTAATCGTGTTTTCGTCATTGGCTATTCAGTAGGGCACATTTGTTACGGCAAATAGCCAAAGTGTCTGGTCACGGCACTTATTGTATTGATGTTTCTGTGACATTGTCATGGACAGCTACACGCGAGAAGCAATTATTCTTGTGCGACGAAACATGTGCACAATGCATGTTGCGGAACATGTGCCGTGACAAATGTACCCTATTCCAAAATTGTTGTCTAGCGAGGACGAGGTTGGGTTAGTTTACACCTTTCTGTATTGATGTTTAAATTATGCGAAATAATATATGCATGGTAGAACTCGCTTCATGTATATGTTACGGGTAATGCCAGAATTGATCCAGGTTTAAAAAGAATTGCCAAATCTATTCGGCAAAGTTAGGCTTACGGTCCTAGGAATTAGGTTGTCAGTAATCAGTTGCAAGCACGATTTTTTCACCGTCATTGTATAATTTATTAAGAATGAAAAAAATTGGTTATGGGTTGTGTAAGTAAATAGCCTCCTCATGTAAAGACATACAAGTCCAGCCAGATCCGTTACGAACATAGCTGACTGGCAATTTTTTAAGACCGGCCTGAGTCATAACATGCCACAAGCAAGGTATTATTGCCTCTAAATCACCAAAGTTGGATAATATCAAGGTTTTATGACGAAAAATGTTGCAAGCTATAAGCATGATAGTTACTTTATAATTTTCACAAAACTTGAGTTTAAACCAAAATTTTGAAATGGCGAGCATGGAATTCCTTTTGAAAAACGGTAATTTTGGTATGTTTTTGAATACTTCATGAAATACCCAATTTCTGTGTGTTTTTGTGCTTTATATAATGGCGTAGGTTTATAGATTAGGGATTAGCTGGAAAACGACCAGTAGTCCACATTCACACTGGAACGAACAAGCTGGAAGTCATGGGGAGAGGTTTTTGCCCAGCTGTGGGAAGATGTCTGTATATGCACGTACCTTGACGGACTTGTCGCGCGAGCCGCTGGCGAGGAAGGGCCCGGCGTGGTTGGCGCGCCGGTTGTCTGCGCCGGCCGCCTCGTTGACGGCGGCGGCCGCGGGCTCGGGCGCCCACGACACGCACTCCACCACGTGCTCGTGCTCGCGGAGCTCCATCTGAGGGTAAACACACAGTTATAATAAAAATAATTACGTTTATCACGATTGCCAACGACTTTCTTTTATAAGCATGATAGCTGATGTCTATACCGACACATGCATGCACTGACTGGACAGGGTGTCAGGGTCCACGCAAATCCGTGTGGTTTTTCCTCAAAATACAATTTCAGACACTGGTCCACATGATCTAACCAAGAACTAAGAGTTTGCTTCAATGTCTTTTCATAGAGTAGTCTCGTTTAGGAATACTGACTTCACTAGTTTTTAAAATATTTTATGGTGTTAAAGTATAACTTTACAATAGAAATAAAATCATTTCTTATAACATTTGTCTATAAAGTTTTATGCACAATATGCGCCTCGCCAGCAGTATTTATAGACTTCCCTTCTAAAAATTTCACCTTCCACTACTTACTAAAATTATTATTTACTGAAGTAAATAGTTTGCCATATCTCTGTAAAGAATCTATAGACAGTAATATATTTACCTTGCACTCGTTGGTGTCGGCGTTCCAGATGCGCACGGTCTGGTCGTTGGAGCAGGAGGCCAGCAGCGTGCCGTCGGGCGACACGCGCACCATGCGCACCCACTCGCGGTGACCCTTGTACGTTTTGATGCAATACCTGGTGATGGTAGGGAAACAGTGTCAGAACTTGAAGTTTACGCGAAATTCTAGTTTTCATACGTTTTTAGCAATTTGCAGGTATTGCCAGCTTGTATGTTGATTGAAATATGATTCGCGACCGTAACCTAAATGTAAAGAATAATAATCAATACTTACAATAATCAATACAACTGTCTTATGTTCAAATTACACTGAATGACTATTTCAAGAAATCATGACTTTGAGGCTATTTATAGCTTAGCGTATCACCCTTAATGGGTGGGAATTTGAGAAAGGAGCAGTAAGGGCAGCTACCTGAACCGTTGCATGCAAGTACAAGGAGTTTCCAACTGCATACACAGATTCGATTTGGATACATCTTATATTGCTAGATAGTTTGTACTTTAGAAGACTGTAGAAACGTTCATTCTCAATAACGACGCTGCGGTCGAATTTCATTTCCTTACATTTCCAAAAGCGATAGTGTTTATATCTGTGTTACGTGACACATGGCAAGCCAACGCACTCACATTCTTTTATCTACATCCGTAACTTAAGCATTTAACTGCAGGAAATTAAGTAAAAATACGACATCCTACAAAAATTAAAACATTCATAATATCCCGCCTATGTTCCCAGATCGGGTAGGCTAAGGTGCAAAGTACCCACATAATTATGTTTAAATATAATGTAATAGGGGGCGAACCTATTACCGTTTATTGAGCACGGATCCAGAATCCGGGTTCCTTCAGAGAAACTATTGATGGAAAGCCTTAATATTACTGCCTCCAAACTCTGAATCAAGCCCAGAAGTTGCGGTGGCGACCTCTAGGCCAATTAGGCAGTCGAATGCTGCAAAAATTATAGGGTGTTGAATATGATCCTTACCCAGTGGCGACCTCCCAAGCTTTGATGGTCTTATCTCGACTGGCGGAGTAGACGATGTCGCCGCTCGGTGAGAACGCCACTGACGACACGTTGTGGTCGTGTCCGTGCATCGTCTTTACGCACTCGAACGTTTGGTTGAAGTCCCACAGCTTTATTGACATGTCAGCGCTGCAGGACACTGGAATTATATTGAAGGAATTAGAGTTTTTCGTTTTTGTTTGCTTGGAATTAAGTGAAAATAATAACTTTCCCATAAGATAGGTTAATTTGTAGCAGACTTAAATATTAGCTTAACTGTAAAATTACTAGTTTAGTTTTCACAAGTGCCAATGGGTTGATGCCAATTTCATGACTCGTTTCGATGAAATTTTCCTGTTGCCCGAATATTTTTATGCTTTTTTTTTTTTTATTTGAAATGGGTTCGCTCTTGACTCTAGTCTAGGTCAGAGGTGACAGAGACAGAGTCGACGATGGAGTGAGCTTACCCAGAAGAAGCCTATCCACTCTCACTTTGAAGAGATTCGGGTTGTATGCGCGAAACACAGACGCAGGTAGAGTTAAACTCTTTTGCTGTGCGTATTAAAAAAAAAAGCTCTTTTAACTGAATATAATTATAGTAGAAAATCGGGAGTTTCTTGTCTATTCTTCTTTATAGGAACATTCTAAGCTTTGGAATGGGCACATAGCTTCATCTTTCTGAATGACAGACTGTTTTGACAATTCAAAAGTGCCTGGAAATGGTTTAATTGAAATAAACACTTTCGAGTTTGAGTACTTTAATGACCAGTTTTTTTCGGAAGATGGCACAGTAAGTGCTAAGCCCGGAATACACGTGGCTGTAACTTGCATGCCGGGCGCCATTACAACTTCTGATTGGTGAATACCATAAAATTACATGTAAGTTACTTGCATAATTTTGTGCAAGTTTACAGGATGTGTATTGTGGGCGTTAGATTGTTGGTGACTTACCCAGTAGTTTTCCATGATGGTCGAAGGCGATATCCTGAACGGAATCGGTGTGGCCCTTCAGGGTTCGTTCGTACTCGCCGCTCTCAAAGTCCCACACTTTGATAGTCGCGTCCTCACTTGAGGACACCATCAAACTGAACACCGGGTGAAATATTACCTGGAAGATTATTTTATAGTTTCGTTAGACATGTATTTTTAACTAAACAGACTATATCTGCCGTGTGTGCAAACTGAAGTGGCAGTGGGCTGGCCATGTTTGTCGAAAGACCGATGGCCGGTGGCGCAGACGAGTCCTAGAGGGGAGACAGCGTATCGGCAAGTGTAGTATGGGACGCCCCCCAGCTAGATGGACTGACGACCTTAAGAAGCTGGCCGGGACAGACTGGTTGCGGAAGGCGGAGGACAGGGTGTTGTGGCGCAGTCTGGGAGTGGCCTATATCCGGTAGTGGACTGCGCAGGCTGAGTTGATTGATTGAGCGTATATTTGCTCTTGAGTTCAGGAGGCCAACCCCCGTAAATAAAAATGTTCAAAATGTAGTCGCAATCTCATCTCAGCGACAATCAATGTGAAAAACTTATAGAGAAATTAGTGTTTTTTTTTTTTTGACGGATTTAGTCTGAGACCAGAGTGCGAATGTTCTTAAAATTATGAGAATTGCCTCTCTGGTCTTTCCTAATGATGATAATGCTTGAATACGGAGTCGTGATGTCGGTACCTACTAGTGTATTACCATGGATTTTACGCAAGCTTATCAGATATTTAAGAGATTGATAAAAAAACAAAGAAAATGCTACTGTTTTAACTGTTCTACACATACAATCCATACTACTATTATAAATGCGAAAGTGTGTCTGTCTATTACCTCTTCATGCTTAAACCGCTGAACCGATTTAGATGAAATTTGGTATAGAAATAGTTTGAGTCCCGGGAAAGGACATAGGATAGTAATTATCCCGATATTCCCACGGGATCGAAACTTATGCGGGTGAAACCGCGGGGCGCTGCTATTAACTATAATAACAACGTGACCTATGCACACCTTGAGTCTCTCTGAGAACTCTCACAATGAACTAGAATCAAGCAGTTGTTAATTCGAAAAGCTGAAGAAAAACTCGCGGAAAGCTATAGATAATAGTCACACTATTCGTTTGATACAATTGTGCATGGTTATGATCACGAGAAATTATACACAAAAACCAAAACAATACATTTTAGACAGCTTTCATTGGATTCGAAAGTTATTATTGCATACAATTCGTGTTAGATCATAAACGTCCATTTTATGCTGACAACTGTTACTGAACAATTCTGTTACTAAGTATCTAAGATTAGTAGAATTTCAGCTAAGTACTTAATTAGTAAGAGACGAATACTGTTAACAATTCGAAGAATTTGTTTCAAGTATGTATCTTCATTCTTGTTATGAAATGTGTAAGAATTCAAATTGTGCTAATGATACAATTTCAGCGAAATTTTAATAATAATATGTGGCCGACATTTTTCACTTCTGAATACATTCAAAAGAAACAGGGGGTCTACTCCGAAGTGGTAAATGTATCGTATCGGCCATGTATCTGCCGAATGTTCGGTCATTTCCTACTACGAAGTTCATTATATTCGGTTCGGTCGGTTCCGATCCGACTGAACTTAATTTTGACACTTGTTGTATCGTTACCCTACTCTGAACGAGAAAAGACTGACCGATAATTTGAGTTTGACAAGAGTTACATCGTGAAATTTGTGTCAAAATACACGACAGCAAAGTAGCTACCTTTTGATTTTAATTTTATTGTATATGCTTATTTCATTTTGTACTCCATATGTATTGGCAAAGCATAGTGCACATAATTTTAACAACAATACTATCTATAATCATACCTATGTTAACAGAATAAATGATTGATTGATTGATTTGAGTACCGTAAACTTATCGAATTTCATGAATTATTACAATTTTATTGAGTTTTACATTTTTTTTAAGTGAATGTACTACTTAAAATTGTAGCGAAATGACAGTACGTATGCTTTTGGGTGGAAGAGGCTCTCAGAGAAGAGCGTTTGGAGCGTAGAAGGAATTGCAGATGATCTTATGACTCCTTCACTACCAATTTAATGCCCGACCTTGAGTTTGTAGCTAGTTACAGACTCAGTTGATCACTTTGCCAGGACATAGTGCCCCTGTCACCCTGAAAGCGTAATAGCCATGCAATTGAGCCTGCTACAAAGCTACAAACGTAGATGTAAGATCTAAGTTTTCCACAGCAGTCCACTAGGTATACATATATAGAGATTTTGTTTAGTTCGATGTCTATCTGTTTGTAATTAGTATATCTAGCTTAGTTTTATTATTGTTTTCCATATTCTAATTCAATAACACTGATTAAAGTAAGTTTGTAGGGCATTTTTTGGAATATGTAAGGATTGTCAGATAATTACGTAACTTGAAAATGAGATTTTTTGTTTATGTAGTTTATTGAAATAAATTTGTCTCAAATGATAGAGTTATGTATAAAACTAATTTCCCAATTGGATTTATGTAAATCGGATCACCCAATCCCAAGATATTAAAAAAATTGTGTAAGGAAAATGTACCAACCTAATTTTTTTAAGGTTGATCGTTTTTTTTTTTAAACAGCATGCCCTCTCTACCAATGAACGCACATTTGAAATAGTCAAGGGTGGAGGTGTGTCTTGACAGCGCGGGAGGTGCACTAGAATGCAGATAAAGTAGGCAGAATAATCTTACCCTGCTGTGTTTTGCATAATACCTATAATAATAATAATAATAACCCCATCGCCGTATCTCTACATTGACGTCGTGGTGGGGCTTGCGCGCTCCGAACTCTAGGCCCGTGCCGGAAAAGTTTACTTTGCCGGAACGGGTCTAAGGTGAGGAGCCAGACCAAGAGAGATACAGAAATCCGCAGGGCAGCATGTGGCGAGCTGTTGGGCAGTAGCGACCCCACGGACCCTATCTCCCGGGAGAAGTCTTGTACCTCACCTCTGGCTTGCCTTTATTGGCCGGCTGGAGTGAACAATGACGAGGAACAGAGCTCCCACCTCATTCTTGCCTATATTGGCTGGCTTGAGTGGAGATTCGCAAGGGCAAACGTGCTCGGAGGAAGGAAGTATTCCAGTAAGATGCTGGTAGGGACCTTGACCGTACTTCCGGGATTGTCCTGATAGCCGTGGAATGCCTCTCCACTTCTCATAAGCACCTCAGGACATGTTGCCCCCTTGTCGCTTCGTCACTATGTGCTAGCGACCGTTTCCGGGGGCCCATTATTGAGTGTGCAAGTCACCCCCTGCTATTTTATCCGTGTATATATTAAACATTGATCAGGCAGAGGTCATAGTTCTTCCATAGTTCTTGGCAACCAGTCCACTTTAGCCACCCAAACCCATAGTCCAACTTTATATTTTTCCATATGCTGCAATAGTCCTACACCAACCGGGGGTTGTCCTTAGGTGCACTTGCATAGTGCACACAGGGATAATCGTCGGTTGGTGTCACATTTCATTAAAATTTCCTAAAGGGCCTCTGCGAGTTGGCTTCGGCCCCTCGTACGCCTTCCAAAGGACCGGGACTCAATGGTCCCGAGATATAAACAAGAAAATAATAATATCCTTGGACATTTCACACAACGCCATTTAGTCCCAAGCTAAGCAACCTAATGCTTGTGTTATGGTAACGAGATGGCTGATAAACTACTTATATACTTTTTTTTTTTGTAAATACATACATGTATAAGGGACGGAGCGAGTGCTCCGGAGTTAACCCAAGATGATTTTTGAATCGGAGAACTCTCGGCAGGTGACTTAGCAACCTGTTACATTTGCCACAGATGCTTTGAAGAGGGTACAAAGAGAGAGGGAGATTAATACAATCTTAGAAAATGATGAATAAAATATATTTTTTACAATTCGTACCTCCTAAACTAGAACTAATCTTCTATTTGTTACAAGTAAAACTAAAAATAATACAGAATTCAGCGTGGTGCACATTTCTTTCCACAGTCGATGATGCAGCGTACGACTGTCGATCAAGTTGCCTTGGGCCAAATCTCGATAAGGAGAGCATCAATTTGTGCCGCTGTTGGTCTGGACATGGTGACTTTTCTTGCAGAATGTTTGTTCATAATTTTCATTTCCAAATTTCCAAAACACGAACGTGAGAAAACGATAAGCCCAAGGGGCACTTTATCAAGCGTAGATAAAGTGAATAATTTACGTAGTTTATTAAACTTGTTTTTTGTAGATATAGTACATCTCATAACTTGACTTTAACACTACACTTCAGTCAGCACTTGACGATAAACGACCGAAATACGATTAGGTTAGGTTAGGTTAGGTATCTCTATAGCGATAGCGGCAGATGAGATTTGGTTTGAGTTTAAAGTACTTTTTCTCAATTTCGCATTATTAAAAATCACAATCTCTCCCCTTGTTTGTTTACTTGCATTATTTAAAATTTGTAGTCTGTGCCATAGATAATATTACCAAAGTCTGTGCTTGTCATCCTTTGACTTTTATCCTTTTTTTTTTTTGACAATCGGCTAAGTAATCTTTATGCCAGCTACAAATATATTGTTTTTTCGAGAAATATTACAATTTTCTTAGGTAAAAATATTTAATTAAAAGCAAAGTTCTATTTTCTTACTATAAAAATAATTTTACTCTGTAATTCAACAGTTCAAATAAATCGAAATGAGTCTCACTGACTTATAAAAACATATCGATAAAACGTTCACCTCTGGCACTACATTTCGTTCGGTCCGACACTCTTTTCGAATATTGACTATGGTCTCGACCAAACTGAGCCAATCCGAACCTTTTTCGTAGTATGACAACAATATTCGGTTCGGTCGTGTGTCGGATCATTCCGAACATTCGTATGTGCCACTTCGGAGTAGACTCCCAGCAATAAGTTAGATCGACAATATACCCACTGAATTGAAGAAGAATTTTTTTAAAGAAGTTGTCTTAGTCCGACACCTCTTTCCGATATTTGTTGCGAGTTTTGCGATGTGAGATAGATAATTTCACTTTCATGGAGGAAAATTTAATAAGCATCAATTCCAGCCTTTTCAATGTCAGCTTGTTTGATTAGTTGGATCCATTTGTAATCATATCGTCTCCAGGATTCATAGAATTGCCCCTTGTGTTGGTAATGTTCCTGATAAAGAAACATAGGTAAGTTTTTTTTTAATAAATAATAACCTTAGTAATGGTGGCCCGGTGTCCGGTGAGACAGAATTTTTCGGGTGGACGTGGGATCCACTCGGCGGGCGTGCGCTTGGCGCGCGTTGGCGCACCCTCGATGAATTCCTTCTGAGCCTCTGACAGCTTCGATTCTAATTCCATCACCTGTTCAACAGAAGAAATGTTTAGAATGATGTAGGCCTATTATAATTATATTTACAACAACATGACTGGCGGAATGTGGGTGTACACCTCTGCCAAACCTTTCGGGGATTAAAGGAAAGATTTTATGTTGTGAGTTATCATTATCATTAAACATTTTCAACATAAGATAAGAGCTGAGCAAAAGGTTGGTCACCGCTGGGCTAATCCTTTGAGGACAGTCAGTGCTCCTACTACTAGTCTAGCTAATTAAGCACGCCAGCCAGATAATGAATCGAAATATGTACTATGTCTAAAAGATAAAGGGCAAATCCGTAACTTCGAATACACATAACTGTCTAATTTTGCACAACATTTTCCGTTGAATAAAATTAAGTCTTGTAAACAATCCCAATTCCCAGCTATTAGTGGATCAAGGTTCAAGATGAAAACAGAGCAGCGACCTGATTACCATCACCTTGTTTTTTATTTGTTTAGATAGTTGGCATTATTTCTGGAATGATAGTCAATGGATGAAACGTGTCGTCGATAAATAAAAGCGTCGGTCGCGGTCACCATCGACCGCCCGCCCAAGAAAATCGTTCAAGAGTGACCCAGAAACGTCTACCGCACAGATCGATGGAGTACACTGGTCGGACCGGATCGTGCTTAGATGTCGTATTAAGATTTTTCTCTACACGATTTAACCATCAATGCGTTTAACTGCTAGCAGTTAAGCAATTTCTGAACCATTGAAACACCAGAGAAACAGCTTCCCTCTTATGTAAGTAACATATTGCGTATACCGGGGACACTAATAGGCGTCATCATCTTTTGTACTCACTGATCGATTACATGTAATCAATTATAGAAAGTGTTACACAAGACTTCACTGCAACATGTTAATTTTAAATCTTGCTTTCGCTATGAAGAAAATTGTTGGCAAATAGAGGTGGACCTAAATCATTATTGAGGTTGGTTATTCTAGAGAAAACACATACAATGCACTGGTTACACAGCTTATAAGATGTCCAATCATGAGAACTGCATTAGCCACAATATCATAACCTTGTTCATTGATTATTGAGCTTCCACTAAATGGAGAGGTGATTTTCAAAATTCTTCTTACTTTTTTCTGCAACCTGATGACCGAAGTCCACTTCTTCTCGAGGAGGCCGCCGAACTTGCGATCCATCTCGCCGGACATGTCGGCCTCCTTCTTGAACGCTTCCAGCGCGTCCGTGTAGCCATTGCTACCTAAATAATCAGCGATCGCTTTGTTCCTGTAACAATACACATTATTTTGTTTTAGTATACTAGTATTTAGTGGAATAGTAACAGCCTAGAATATTGGCATAACAGTTTTAAGTTTATGTTTTATCGTACAAGTCGCGTGACAGACTGCAATTACATTTAAATCCTGAGTTGGAGACAAGCAGAAATTTCTTCAGCTAGAAGGTATCCTCAATAATGGTACCATCTTTTCTTTGCTCTTGGCCAGCGTTACCCTAAATATTATGATAAAGAGAAGATGCACAGATAAAAAAAAAACACCACTATGGAATGGAAGAGTACCGATTAGCATTGCATTTCAGTTACACGGTGTAACAATAACTGATTGTTACATGCTATGCTACGTTCTTTATTAATTCCCAGAAAATAGTAACACGTTATTGGCTAATTAAAATAATAACACGTGAGAGCCGTAAACTAAGACAACGGATGTTGCTACTAGCATGACGCAGATACGAGTATTGTTCGAGGGCAAAAAGTTTTTACAAAAACTAACAGCTGAAGATCTCAAGTACATAGGATTTCCGTAATAGAGTTTTAAAAAAATTCGGATTTTGTTAAGTAGTTTGGTTTTAAGTTGCGATGTTTAGGAAGTTCAGTTTCATCATAGACAAGGATACAGTTATTTATACAGTGTTTCCAAGATTTTATTGTTCTGTCGACACGAAAAATAATAGATTCGGGTCTATTTTTATTTCGATAGATTATTGTAGATTATTTTCTAACAACATACTTCAAATGTGGAAACGGGAAGATGTCATTGTGATGATAAAATTAATTAAGCATTCCAACGACGACGTCGCGCTGCAAGGTTACATGGACATCGCAATGTAGGAAACATTCATGTGAACTTGCAACGTAATCAGTCAATGGAATGCGTTCGTTTTCTGTGGTAAAATTACGTGGTATATTACTTGAGAGGTTGATTAATCAGCTGATGTAGCTAAAGGTACGAGCGAGATGTTTTGAGCGTAAATCACATGATTAGCTAGTGAGAGTTTGTTTTCAATTTCGACCGGTGTTTTGTTAATTTATCACACCTCAATAGAAAACGAGCACAAAGGTAATATTTATACTTTAATCTATTCTCTTTCGTTTAGTTTGTCGCATTTCTTTGAATTTTGGTTGTCAAGCATTATTCATTTCTCGTACTATGCGTTTTCCATTCCAAGGCTTATACAATTCCTTGATCGATATTACGTTGTTTTTGCTAGTTGCATGTTGTTAGAGATACCTGATCCCCGTCTACTACAGCTCATTACCTTCAGTTTCCGGGTTACTGAATGCTCTAAATGTGTGCACGTATCAAATTTCAAGGGATTCCCACACGATTTGTCAATTTTATCGTTTAATTAGACTACAGGTCAACCACTTTACATAAAGACGTTAGTTGTTAAAAATATACGCAGTATCTGAAATGACCAACTTTGTAGTATCGGTTTTATGAATGATGGTTAATCTTGAAAATATTACACTTTCATAACTTGAGTTGAGAAGAGAGCTTTTTTGATGAGTTTTTAGATCGGTGTTATGGCAAAAGAATAGTCGAACCAGGATTCATCAAATGATTTTATTAATTTCGATCACGAGCCTTTCTGATAGAGAAAGATAACAAAGACATCGAACTTGCTCCAATTCGATAAGCTGCCCTTGTCGCTGTGACCATGACGTCACGAACCCACGATAATAGGTAGGCACTTTTCTTTCTGTTTATCATCCGCTACGTATTAAAACCGCAGACAAAAAATAATACAATATCTACGGATAAAATAATTCAGGATAAAATTCTATAATTGCCGTGAGTTACTATCATTTAATCTATGCATACAAATATACATCAACCATATTTTTATTTTTATTAATCAACAATATTTATATTTACTAACGTGACAAGTGGCAGTCGTTTACAGCTGGCTTATCCCAAAAAGGAGTTAATGCTCTTAGTTAGAACGCAAGGCTAGCAGGTTGGTGACCGTAGTACTAGATCCCTTGTGCTGTACCTACATTGTTACACTGTTTCCCGTCACGGACCGCATCTGTCAATCGTCAGGGCCTCGTTGGTTGAGCTAGGATGCATCAAACTAGTGAATTTGATAATCAACTAGGAGTATTCGTTTACGGTTTGACCATACAACATTTTGCATATGAGACTGTCCTCCGCGCCAGCGCTATACAACGTAAAATTCAAACTTACAAACATTTACTACGTATACATATACCCACTGCTGAATGGAGGCCTCCTTAATAAGGACAATGTTATGACATAATACCTACGCAGCTACGTATGTTTCTAAAAATATCTTCACTTCAGTTTATTGATACAATCGCAATTGTATTTGACATCAGTTAAATCACACGACCACAATGTGTGTTCAATCTATGATGAGGTGATGACGTCATTCAATAAAAAAGAGAGTAACAGACGTATTAGTGAAGGTTACGTAAATAAGGAAACAGTCGCGACTTTTATAATAATTTATCTGAATAAACTGGAATTTGGGAACTAAACTTAGAATAATAATAAGGTATTTTTTATTGATAAAATACAGGAAATCAAATTGAATTTACCCATTTGTTTTTAAATAGGTAATTATAATAAAACTTTTATAAGTCCCCTTGTTGAGAAAGTTATGACTGGACCTAGGAAACACCCTTGAAGCACTCCGACATTTACTTCTTTCAGTTCGCAATAGCCGTGTTTTTGTCTTATAATAAAAACTCATAAAGATTTTTATTTCTTCTTGAAGAAATGGAAAGCCTGTGTGGATATTATCATCCTAGGTCTATACCTACGCCGTACGTCGTCGTATTAAAGGGATGTGTGGGAAACATCGAAGACCCGGTTTCTCCAATTTCCACCAAACATCCTACAGTTAGCACTGTCCGTAAAAGCAGACAGAAAACTTACAAAGTTAGTTGGCAGTTAGTGGCATTTTATTTACAGGTAGTTATTCTGAGTTGTAGAGACACCTGCTAATTAATAAACTTCGATGACAAATTAGGTACCTACTGAGGATTAAACGAGCCGCCTACACAAACTTTCTAAGAAAGTGTAGTATACATATAGGTTCAATATGACTATTAAGCAGGTACTTTGTAAGTCGTTATTTGCATTGAACGTATAAATGTAAATTTTATTGAAGGGATTCTACAGAATATAAATTGTTGTAAGGCGTAAAGGTTTATTTATGAGAGATCTGCTTAATGTTTCCCCCATTTACGCGCAGTCTAGTTTTATTAAGCTGTTAGGAAAAGAGAAATTGATGATAGTCACTGTAGTGTAAAACACAATATCAGTAACTCTGAATAAGGCTAGCCAAAGACGCCATGACAACCGAAGCAGCGTTTATTACGATTAAAATCAATATCCAAAACGAAGTTATAGGGGGGGGGGGGGGGGTCGAAAATGGGCTGAACTGTTTTGAGAAAAGGATGGTACGGCCGTGCCGCTTTTTGACTTGGCGGGGGCTCTGCCGTGCCCCCAGATAAGCTGCTTTGCGTTTATGTACCTACATATAATACAATTTACAAATACCATATAAAGTTAAATAATCATGACCAAACAGTGACTCAGTATTATACAGATAAACCTGTACATATACAGAGTACATTTCGTTTTGTCTTTTATGTCAGAGAGCATATTTGTTCAGTGAGTGTGCACGTGTGAGGGAGACCTCGCTGCGTGGTGGACAAACTCGCTTATTTTATTTAGAAAACAGGTTCAAAGTGTTATATTCGAGTCTTACGTCATTTTACGTGTTCTATAAACAACACACACTGTATTGCTGACTCAATAACTTCCTATCCGCAGTGAAGTGCATAATTCGATTATTGCGCTTATGCAACAGATAATCCTGACCATTAAAGCGCCGATTGGCAATACTTTCTTGTTATTGAGTTTGGAATTTGGCGAAAACGTTAAAAAGGCAATAGCGGGCGAAGCGTTTCATCTACACGTCTCTGTTGAATAGAGTTTATTTCTTGCTTGATTACTATGTCAGGCTTCGATATCAGACAGGTGAAACTGAATCGATTCCAAAGACAATCAGTCTCGCGGGTGTCCCTATTGTTCGCGTGGGAGCAATCAAGTTACACGTATCGCTTATTCTGCTAAGTGAAAAGATTAAGCGACACAGGTTGGAACATAAGCATAAAATGAATAGCACAATCGTTGCCGAAGAATTCGTTTTTACTTTTTCTTAAGAGGGCGTATGATATAGCAGTGGAGTTCAAATGGTTACAAGAATTTTTTGGTCGTTAAGATGATTGATTGATGATTATGTTCGAAATATGAAATAATACGATGGCCAAACATAGTCAACGCTCGAGGCAAGATTGAACATTTCGCGGGTGACTCCGATCTTGAACAGAGTTCAGTAGCAATGTTGGGGCACAGCGAAAGTGGTTTCGTGCGTAGATCTAGAGGCGCGGACCGATCTGGGACTGCCTGAGAAAATAACTTTCACGATACATTTCCGACGTTATTACTCTGATTGCAGGGACAAGTGGTAGGTACTAGTAACAGGAGACATGTTTATTACACGTTATAGGACGATGACTTACTAATGTTGTAAAAAACATTATCTAAATGTGTGTATGAAGCCAGAAAAAGCTCTTGAATGAACCTCATTTAGTCATAATTACGACAACAAGCGAGCTCAATTTGCATGGTGGTCTGATTACCATCATTATTACGTGACATTCTATTGCCTATTGGTAATCTAAACAGGTATCGTTGATTGTTAGGCGCTTTGAATAATAGGCTTGTTCCACATATGAGCATGTTGTTCTACGAGACATTTTTATGGGCGAATAGATTAGCATTATTTCATAGAACAAGAAATATTTACACGGATGAGAACGAGGTATGAGTCGAGTTTGTATTTGATTATTGGAACATGAAACAACGGAAACATCGTAACAAATACGTCACGTCAGTCGATAACAGGGAATATTAATGGCCTGTGATAATGTTAATTCAAATCTGTATTCATGACAAAGTGATCGTATCATGACTTCACCGACCGACATAACAAACATTAAGTAACGTGCTTGAAAGTATGCCGATGATTTGCAGAACAGAATTCGACATGATGATAAAGTTTAGATGAATCGTTGGTCTGAAACACCGAAACCTGACTTAAATTAAATGTTGAGTATTTTGTTCATATTCAGATTTTGACTGAAAAAACACAGTTATTTAGCGCTTATCTATCTTATTACATAATAATTTAAGAGGTATGTCCAATTAAGCTAATCAATCCTAAGCGTAATCTAATTGTATCAACCCAGTGCTAATGTTATTTCATTGACACATATGTTTTAATTTAAAAGTGGACACTGGACATATTAGTTATATTCACACTATCACACTAATCGCACTACAATTTTGATTTTTATGAGTCTAATTCATAGTACCATGGACAACAATACACTTCAATCATTCATACAATTCCGAAAACTAATTACAGGAAAATCAGGACCAAAATTTACATCGCTTCGCAGAGTTAATCAGCTATATATGTTACGGATGATTAAATGATCAACAATCGGTTGTTCAACCCTAAAATATTGTGAAATGGAGCATTCGACGTAACGGGATCACCAATGATGGAAACAACGGGATGGATGTAACGAAGCGGAACGATTTTAAAAGTGTTGAAGAAACCGCACTATGTTCACCATATCCGTATGAAGAACACGTAACAAGCAACAATTTGCCGTGTCGTGACTTGAAATGTAAGCGCCTAAGCTACTGTCTAAGCAACGCAGACGACTATTGTGGAGTTGTTCATTTATCGATGAAATTTTGTTTTTTTTTTACTGCTTGTAAAGTGCATTTTTGTAAATCGTAAGTCGACTGTCTGGCTAATAGACAAAGTGGAGTTAACCTGTCACAAGATTGTATATGGTTTGATTCCTGCTAAAAAGCTGAATAAACATGAATTTTACATACAAATCATCCTCCCGCTCATATCCCAATTTATTTGGTGTCGGAGCAGCGTCTTTTATAGCTGCATTTTTATTAGCCGTCATTTCAGAATTCACTTCCGGGACAGTGCAGGTTATATCAATTTTCACCAGTTTCACAAAGTACCTACATCTTTTCTTTGGTCTGCCTCTTTTCTTTTTATCTCCATCCTTATTCATACCTAACACTTCTTGTCACATACTCCTTATTTCGCCGCATTACATGCCCAAACCACAACAATCGACAGTTTTCAATGGGTTGGTTAGGTTAAGCTTAAGAACTTAATAAAATAAAGCTTTAGGTAGACAGGCAC
Source organism: Gortyna flavago (assembly GCA_963669345.1). Taxonomy (NCBI): domain Eukaryota; kingdom Metazoa; phylum Arthropoda; class Insecta; order Lepidoptera; family Noctuidae; genus Gortyna; species Gortyna flavago. The sequence goes on from OY770139.1 coordinate 5,984,976, forward strand.
ACTTGGACACATTATACGCTTCGATTCACATTAAAAGCGATTAACTTTAATAAATTGAGAAGGGGTAGGCGTAGCACCTACTCAACGGTATTTATTAATTTTATCTTTGCCAAGGAAATTCTTATGTTTATTAGTATAGGATTAAAGTTGATAATAGTTTTTCTCGCAACGGGGATGAAGGGGAGGCCGCCCACGCGACTTGGCATATCGATCGCCAGTCGCCCCCACTAGGCGCCGGCTACGTCAGAGCGACACTGCGTCATTGCGAATCTCTTTTCCACGAGCTTCACAAAATTAACTTCCCCGAGGCTCTGATCGTAACCAATTTTTCCACAGTCGTTGAATAGAATGCTAAATGTATAGCTGATGCGTAATGCCAGGAAGATATATTGAAAATATTTAAAATTTAATGTCAACTCCTACAACTGCAGTTTAAGTCTGGATAATGATGCAAGAGTACTTATTTAGTTAAAAGCATTGCAACTTTAAGCTTCTGCTGTTTTTATAAAAAACAAAGCTACTCTCTTATTGCATTAAGGCCAATTAGAGGTGAAGTTACGAGTTACGTAAAAGAGAAACATAACGAACTTTAATAAAGTGTAAAGTTGGAATATTTCACAACCCTAGCCAGAGACCCTCATAAAATTTCAAAAAAGCGTACAATTTAGCGTTCGTTTCATTACCAGCAGTAAACAGGGGTTGAAAGGCAAATTAAATACCGGGAAAACCTAAACGTATCAGGGGAGAAAATACCATCAACTTTATATTTACCAGGGGGAAAGGTTAGAGACAACAGGCGCAGTAAATTGCCAAGAAACCTTATAGGAAACCAATGTAAAACAAAAACGTTGACATAGTAAAGTTCCCGAGGAAGTTTCTACATAGTAATTTAATTACATTCGTGACCGGACGTTCAAATCCTTTAGAGTAAGCAGGTGACTGCTCTGCTTAATTAGATTTCAAATTTCTCCATGGATCGTAAAGTCGATTTGTCTGAGAACGTCCATTAGAGCACGAATAGAATTAATTGTTGTACTAAATAAATTATTTGTACGTATTTCGTGTTTCTTAATAAAAACGGTACAAGTACCTGTACTGACTGAATGACAATAAAGTACCTGTCGTAATAATTAAGAACGTGTATTCTTCGTTTTAACTTTCCCATTGATGTTATCTCCTTTGGTAAATTGGCATAAACAGTTTCGGAAAAAATCATGAGAATTTTATGGTATGGAATCTTCTAAAGCTCTCCTTTGGTAAATTGGCATAAACAGTTTCGGAAAAAATCATGAGAATTTTATGGTATGGAATCTTCTAAAGCTCTTAGATGCTTTTGGGTGAATAATATGGTAGATAGAAATTATAGAAAAAATATCCTGACAGCGTGGGTTGTATGCGGGTAGCGACCGGGCGAGGACTGCATTCCTTGCGATCTACAGGCAAGAGCAGTATAGCGGACGGACAACGGGTCTTGAACCTAACAATGGCTTACATTCCCCGATTCCCATTACAGGAAAGTTGTATTGAATGATTATTTGCCTACATTACGCTACTATAGGCACTACGATTCCATTATCGTAAACATTGTATTTTAAAAGAGCTTGTTCTAAAGATTATTTTCCGATAATATATTATACTGATAAGCACATGATTTTACATTGTTTAAATTCTAATGACTAATCAGAGCAGGTAGTATAAAGACAATATTATGGTGGTTTTACTTTCAATCAAATCTTGTAACTGAAATTATTTAATTTAGAATTGTATACTTATTCTTATACAAAAAAACACGACTGCCCTGCCAAAAAACGAACTAAAAAGTAAAAAACAAGTAGTATTCCCTGACTAAACAGATAAATAAAATTGTCATTGCAGTCGGGGGACCTCTTAGATTAAAAAGTGTTCCACAGAATGGTCCCCCGACTGCAATGACAATTTTATTTATCTGTTTAGCCAGTGTCACTCGGGATGATGTAAGGATTCTAACGATACACCATACATCCAAATCTGTTCAGGCATTTAAAAGTTATGGTGGAATAAAGAAACTCACATACATACAAACATACATCAACCCTGAATACATTACACTCCTTTTTGGGCAGTCGTGTAATTAAAATTGACTGTTGATTACAATTTTGATAAGAGTGACGGTTAGCCTTGATCTAACTCAAAGATTGCACCAATAAGAAGAGCAGTCAGCAGGTTGACATTGATGCAGGCGTATCTTGATCACAATAATGTACGATGAGTCACGATTTCTCATAGCCTGGCGGGATGCGTTTCGTAGTGAATGCCATGACGTATCATAACGTGTCGTACGGACATGCCTAACATCCACGAAATCCACACTCAAGGCCAAATATACTAATTCGAGAAAAGCAGATTATTTTGGGAACACCGCTAACGTGGTGAATGTTTTTTGTTTATGCATCCTCAAGTCTGTCTGTCAACTGTCACAGTATCTGAACCAAATCACTTTTTAGTTATCTACATCCTAAATAACAACTTTCTAACTCATCTAGACATTTATGTAACAGAGATTATGATCTTGATCGATTATGGTAATAACGAGATACCTATGACGCAAGTGGTTTTTTATTTGGGTGCACAAAATGTAAGGCAACTCTCGATTCGACCTCGTTTGTTCGGAGCCAATAGGAGGTCTTGAATAGCGGGTGTTAAAAGATTCTTATCAGTCTAATTTGAATAATAATATAAAGCAACATGCATTTTATGTTCTACATTATGCACTTTCTCTGTTTTAAGTGCCTAGAACAAGTTTCTTGCTGAAAATGGATGAATTAAGTGGTAACTCTATGTATACCTGTGATTGAAATGTTATTACTAGCGTCTTAACTAAAATATGGTAATGCAACGGATTTGGACTTTGCTATATTTTTATGTCAAAGGTTAAAAGCAATGGAGACAATTTATTATAAAATTTAACCATTATAACCTACATAATAGAGCCACATAATATAGAACAATGCACATCTTCATAATCAGTTCGTAAACGTTTTCTCGAACAACGATCGACCCGAATAACAGCAACAGTGTAGTTAAAGCAAGTGCTGCAATCTTCAGCAGCAAGAGCATGTCCATTTAGCGAAAAATATGCTGGTGTTTTAATTTGCGATCGTTATTTTTAATCAACAGACGCGTTCAATGACCCCGATTCGACGCAGTAGATCCGAATCGAATGTGGGATAGACCATTAGATCATCAATGGCGAAGAAGTATCACTTTGTAAGTCAGTTATTTTCAAACCACGTGCCTCTTCGTACAATTTTGCTAACTACCCATTGTGCATACACATTAGGGATAACTGTTAAGTTTCGTAGCTTAATAAAGTTAATCCTATTTGTATAATGAACTTACATAACATGTACACTTTGAATTTGGACGTGTTGTTTGCACTTGTATAACAATAGCGTGTGAACAGCATGACCACATCTTTGTATTGAAGTATCGCGAATTAGATCTCAGCTCGCCTTTCACTTCGTGTGAAGCGAGTTAAAGGGTATAAGGAACGCTAGGGTATTTTAGGTCATTAGTTCACGGCCGATGGTATATTATGCAGTAACCTATACACTAACGCTACCCCCTGGTTTCTGTTCAATGATATTTGGTCAAACAACAATAACGGTTTACTCGAGATTGGACAGTAGATTGACTTGATCAGGATCAGATTTTAATTTCAGCTATGACAATACATTAACTGTCCACTTGATCGAATGACAAGCTACCTGCTTATAATCTCATTTAATCTCAGACTGAATCCCTATTAGTATGATAAAGTTTCTTTGAAATCTGCAATCAGCGTTAGCGCAGGTGAGCCGTTATTTGCAATTGCAACATCAATAATCGTATAATAATGATGGGATTTCTAGGTTCACGATGAAAGCTGCACACCAACATTAAGTCGAGGAAGGCGCCAACGGCGACGCGGGGTCAACGACATTGCGTTATAAGAGCAACTGTCACTTTCAAAGGTCGGCAGGCACGCAGGTCGACTTAGTACCGATGACACTCCTTGTATGGGATTCAAAAATTAATGGAACTGACTTTACAGGTAATAACAACATTGTTACTCTTTTATGTTAAACCACCAGACATTGTTTTTATTATTTTGTTTGGAACTAGTATCCGATTGGTTCCTACTGACACGAATATAATTTGAAAGTTAATTAGACTTATTTTTGATACGATCACAATAAAATGTAACTGTGAATTTACAAAAACTATGTGCGTTAAAATCGATAAGCGTTATCCGGTTATGAAGACAAGGGGCTCAATAATAGGCAACACTAGACAGTTAGCTACACGCGGAAGGAAGTCTATACTTTAAAGATAAAAATAATTATAACTGCTCAAACTACGATTGGATGGATTTTGCGAGCAATTTATTTAAATATTTGGCATGTAAGCACTAAGCACTCTAATACTTCACCAGGAATGTTTCTCTCTGAGGGAGGGGGATTGATTTCTCAAGCCGTGAAAGCCTTTAAAAATAACCTATGGCACCTATTTTCCGTAATCTCTACAATGGGGCCCCATTTCGAGGATGGCTACTGGACGTACGACAACTAGTAAAATTACGTTTATAAATTTAGGGTTTTAGACTAAGTTTGGCCGAAGCGTAGAGGTGGGGGGGGGGGGGGTCAACTGTACCCGTGGCACGCCATGTATCCGCGCCTGTACCTTATACAAAAGATAGATTATCACTATCAGCTATCACTGAATGAATTTGTAATTAACTCATAGAATAACGCTTTTCATGTAATGATGTTTCTTCTCATTTATAGCAGGTATAAGACATATCTATACAGAAGGATTGTTTGTGATTTGAATGACTGTTTAATAAATGTATAGCTGTCCATTGCACCCAAGAGATAATGTGACAATTAGTCAAAGCCCAAACCAGCTTTTTCGCATGATAATTATTGTGACATACTTGCACCGAATAAAAAATAATAGCCAAGTCAGATAGTAGTATAGATGTGTAGATTTCTGTACTTAATATATTGGTGTTTTGATAGGATATTGTAATTAATACCAAATTCAGAAAGTTTCTAGTAGAGTATTGGTAACATTGCGTTAGTAGCGACCTTGTTGCCGCCGCAACTATTTGCTTGACCGAATTCATTGAAACTCAATTCTGCTGTTCCAAAACGCAATCGTACATTCTGAAGTCTGAAGACAATGCTCCGTCCACTATTGAGATCAGACAGCGGAATTATGCATTGATTTCGTAATTATTTGTAAACTAGATCGACTCTTAAAGATCTATTTATTATTCGTAAACGAATATGCTCACAAAATGACACCTATAATGAACTGCATCAGAAACAATGCAATAAGAAAAAACATACATTTCTAAGTGCAACAGCTTTCTATTTCGGATTTCTAACCAATTTAAAGATCTATTCTGCGAACAAATTGTTAATAATATGACCTCGACGTGAACCGTGGAATTAATGTTCATTTCTATCTGATGAAAAGTCAGGTGCGAGGTAACAATGTCACAGGTGTATATTTGTTATCTTCATTCTTCGAGCTAGGTCTAATCACAACTTCATAACTTGTACAACTTCTTTGAAAAAACTGTAAATGTTGGGTATTCGCGAATACTGAATCTTTTCATATTATGACAAAAATATACATGAGATAAGCATAGTGAGTAAATTAATATAACCATTTTAATTGATTAGGTACATGATATGATATTTTCATGTCATTCTTTTGATACTATAATTTACCTCTTTTGATGTGTTTATAACATCATTTTATAACTGTGATAGAAACAACAAACTCTGCTCAAACTCCAGGTTTATAAAATAATATTCTAATCTAATAAAGCAATATTCTTTTGAGCTGGGCTGCGGTGGATAAAGTGTTTTAAATAACTGACTGACTGTAGTAGTCAGAGAGAGAGGTTGAAAGTGGGTTAAACTCGCGTGAACTGAGACCTATACGTAAATTACAATGCAGAATACAGAACAAACCAGAGGGCGCGAAAGCGCATAGAACTGAAGCAACAAAATCGTCAATCGTTTTTCCCACCCCTTTTCACGTACCTATCGTTGTTTTTTTCTACATTTTCTGCATATGACAGAAAGGAGAAACATTTTTCTCCTACAATGTTAAAATGTTTCCAAGCCTTAATGGGCGGGTGAGAAGATGCAGGTGGAGATGTTTGTTTTGTTTTAGGACCCAGTGCGCATCATGAAATTATGGAGTTAGCGCCTTCTGATTTGTTCTGCATTTTGTGACCGCATGTTACAATAATATAATATTAAGCATTACTCACAGCTCCTCTCGTTGCCGTTGTGACAACACCATTTTCATCGTGGTCGGGTGACGCTTGAGGCGGCGGGCCCTGTTGGTTCACTGCACTAGAGTCTCACTTATTCACGCGGGCGACGGCAGGAACGCCGTTGCCATTATAACACCTGTATACAATCACAATAGTTTTGTTTACACGCCACTTGTAAAATTTCTGAGCTAAGTTGAGGAAGTTTCAATGACATAACAAATATGACTTGCTGCAATGTGTTTGAAATTGATAATAGGCAGATTCTGTTCTATGTAAAGTTATAATGTTTTATTTTCGCGGCTTTTTATTGAGATGCCATATCGTTTTCTACTGATGGTTTCTTTATTCTTTTTAAAAGCATTATCAAAAGTTTTGCATAATAATTAGCAGAAAAGATTACATGAATGATCTTAATACTACTTAATATTATGACCATATTATAAAAAATTGCTGTCACAAAAATTGGTGCAACCAGCTTTAGTGATTAAATAAATTAAGACATGAGGAAGGCAGATTAAAGGTTACATTACGTCACTGACAACATTAACATAAACTTTGTGTGTCATCTACATAAATATTATGTATAAGTATCCACATTTGGTACATAATGCTTTTAGGTTCTTGTAATGTGTTTTATTTATTTAACCCTGACAAAATGTACTTGACAGACAAGGAGAATACTATATGCAAGATAAAACTTAATAGCTGTTAGGAATAAGATCTTTTGTTAAATAATCATCCATCATACTTCTGTACATACCTACTGAAAGGCAATATTTTTGAATGGTGGTGCTTTTGTAATGTTAAAATAACAATTACTTATTAATGATTATTGAATAGATCCTTACATGAAAATTTCATAAATCCATAATTATTGCGACTGATAAATTGTTAGACCATTAAGTAGTTTTGAAAAATTGAAAGGTTTGTCGACTTTTATCATTAATATCAATGACCTAAAAGTATGAAATCTAGCATTTCATACTTTTACTAGGTAACAGAAGTTCTAGTTTTATTATTGATTATTCAAGGATATCTAGTGCATTAACAAAGATTTTTGTGATTGACATCATATAGGTAAAAACACATTAAATTAATTTTAATTAATTATCTTGTAAAGCCAACCACATTTATTACTATTTTGGTACTATAGGCCAAATTGTGTAGGATTTACAAATGCATGGAACCAGAAATTGCAGCTTGCATTTGTAACAACTAAGCACAGTTAAAAATATTATCATTATAGTTTTTATAAATAATCAAGTGGATTGGCTTAGAAATGATTGATTTGAACAACAAGTATCAACCTGATAAGAATCAATATATCAATTTCTTGCAAACTATCACCAATAATTGATTCCTGTAACTAAGTCACTTAAATAGGACAACCTAATATTATAAATTTGAAAGTAATTCTGTCTGTCTGTATGTTACCTTTTCACGCCTAAACCACTGAACGGATTTCGATAAAATTTGGCACAGAGATAGATTGCATCCCAGATAAGGACATAGGATAGCTTTTATCGACATACCTCGCGGGCGAAGCCGCGGGCGGAAGCTAGTGCAAATATAAAGCAAATAAGGGACTTACAGCAACAATTCAAAGTACAGGATTGTTAACCTATGCAATGCAGTTGGCCTGACCTGCCCACACTGTACTAACAACATGTATGTCAAACCTAATAAAAAAAACAAATGAGCCAAATCTAGCTGATGATTAAAACCAAGATTAAAATTTTAATTAACTAAAGTAATTGCATTAATGTGCTTCAACGCAAAAACCACTTTATAGGCTTCTTATTACATTTTAAAATGCTAAACTATGAACATGTAATTTGAGGCTAATCAAAATTAAATATGGCTTCTATGCCAAGGGCAAACCTACCTTTATTTTGTAAGTTATGTAGATGAAGCCATAATGTGCCGTTTAATGAACTTTGTCAGTAGTGAATAAGTGCTGAGCATTGCTTATTAAACAATTTATGTGTGTTTATGTGAACCTTACTCACATTCAAGGCAAGAGGGAAATGAGATGTACCTAATGATAGTTATAGTTATAATCAAATACTGGAACCCAAAAAAATGTTGCTGTAGTGTGAATTGGATTAAGTTATTTCTTTTTTAATTGTTTTCAAGCTTCAAGTTTTATTAAAAAAACACTTGTAGAAAAATGTAAGCTAATGTTTTTATCAGTTCCTAGTTTAGAAACTCCACAAATTTCTGAACAAATTCTCAAGCAATGTGTTTTGTTTTGAGTGGGTAAAATATTCTTGATATTGATTTATTTCTCCTTACAGATTGTGCCATTTAAATACCTGTACCAGTAAAATTATGTAAATAAGAATTCGTAGATTTATGTAATTTCGCAGCTTTTTTGTTTTGCTTGGAACCATTTTAATTCGAAGTAGGTAACAGTTAAGTTATATAGCAATATATCCTAAACTCTAGATTGAGTATGGATGCAATTACATGAATTATAAGAAAAAAACAGCTTAAAACGCGAATGCAGTAAAATGACTCAGAAATTAAACGTCAAACTCAAAACCAATAGGGTTAATGTCATTTTGCCACATCAACGAAATTCACGAATCTTATGAAATTTCGATATTCTGTAGTTACAGTAGGAGTTTGAATTAGTTATCCGAACAATTGCTGATTTATTACGAATATATATTACAAAATTATTATAAAAGAACGGCCATATTGAACATCTACATCGGACAAGCTCTACGCAGATATTTTGTTCGGTTATCTTAGAAGTCTACGTATATAACTGAGAAGTAAACCAAATTATACTTACGGAACACAAAAACACTTAAAATTTCACTTTTGTCTGAAATAAATATCACGCACTCTACAATCACACTTCACACAAGACCCAAGGCAGAAAACCGTTTTCGTTGCAATGGCTCAAACTCACCCACCAATCCAATACAACATGAAGTTTCGATTTTCTTTCTTCTGTCGACATTTACTAGCACAACGCCATCTAGTTTGCAATATAGCTATTTTTGAAGAATAAAGACAGAAGATACAAAACGGTTCGTGTGGAAATGAGAAAGCGAACGTTCTGTTTGAATTACAAGCGTAAAAAAAACCAGTTCGCATTTTAATTTTGCAAGGGTCACACTATTCTTTCTTCTTTGAGAAGATATTTTTAATTTTTATTTCTATGTAATATCGATTTTATAAATTGTAATATGTGCAATTTTTTAAAAACATCCGTTTGATGTAACTGAATGAAATCGTAATATTAAGTCACAGCCACTTACCACTACTCACCGTCACGCCGCGCCACGCCAGTCAGGAAATAAATTATCGGTTTTTATTCGTAAAGACAGCTTCGACGGTTTTTAGTCGTAAAGACTGAAATGTAAGTGCATCTGACAGGCACCAAGAGCTAAGAACCTAAGAACAGGGAGATGTTTGTGTGCAATTTCCTTTTTTATAATAACTCAATCCATTACAAAACGTAATTAATTGATAGAACACTGACATAACCGGACTTGACCGAACTTTCAAAAATCGAACCGAAATTTTATAAGGTAGTCGATTTACATATAGCTCTTAGACAACTATGCCTACCTCTAATTCAACAAAACAAATGTCCGAATCGTGCGCCCATTTCGTAAGTTCCTCAAATGATAATTTTGATTGACGCCCTGAAAATATTATATTTCTACAATACTCAACCACGCGTAAACTCTTTTTATTATACAATAATAAATAATAGCTAGCATTTATTAATAAATTTCTTCCAGATTTTGATTTTTTTTGTACATCGTTCGTTGATACCTACGTCGACGAAAGGAATCAAGTTTCATAAATAATGGTGTTTGCATAATTGCCTCGATATTTAGAATATCTAATCAAATAGAACATTTTGACTCCTTTTAGTTTGAAACAGTGTTTGGCCCCCAAAATGGCAGTGATCAGTGTTCACCTTTCACCTTACAGCAAGTGAATAGATTTAGGTTTCGATCATCGATGTGTTACTCGTTAAAAAACGTACGAGGCACGAATGCTGACTCTGAGGAGCAGTGTGTGCGATGGTGATAGCAAAGAGCAAGAAAGCAAAACCAAACATGGCAAACATGAATAATACTATCAAAAGTATTGACTACAATTGGACACCTGGTCCAGAGTCACAAAACAACCAGGATGGTGCACCCAGGGCTATCTTCATTCCACACTCGAACTCACTGCCTTTCGAAGAACGTCGCGTCACGTTGGAGCAACCTGTCAAGGTAAATAGTTTCCTATTATAATGTGACATGTTTGAACAGGCTGACTTAACATGTTGCTAAGCCCAAGGAAGTCTGTATAAAATGTGAGGTAAATGAGCAAAGGAGCTGTGTTTAAAGTGTTAATTTTGACCAGTAATTAGAATACTTAGGATGGACAAATTGGTGAGACTGGTATTGTCTGAGTACATAAAGAATAGAATAGTAACTAGAATACATGTCAGTTGTAGGCACAAACATTATTTATTGATATCAGAGTACATAGGGTACTCTGATATCAATACAAATAATCTTGTATTGTTCTCTAGTAGGTGGCATAGAAAAATTTATTTAAATTGATTTGTTTGCTACAGTATATTTTGTAAATGCTTGAAATTGAACAGGTAACTTAAATACTTCGCTTTTTCTTATGCTTTTAGAGATTCATAGCCCACTTGAATTTTAGTGTAAAGTGGGTGAATTACAAAAAATGACACGCATTTAATTTTTTTACGATATCCTCTCTACTGACTCTACTAGGCAACTGAAAATAACTCCTACGAAACTATTACATAGTATGAATGTAAGCTTCACACATAATTTGGACTGAGCTAGGTGTCAATGATGCTGTTGTAATGCTTGCAAGGTTGCTCTGTGTAACCATTAGCATGCAAACATGAAATAAGTCTAAAATGAATCATAATATTATTACCAAAACTTATTTCCTTGAAAACTACAGGTAGAATATTCAAACAGAAATAAGTACAACATTTTATTGTATTTAGGTCAGGATTTTATGCTAATGAAGATTTATTTCAACAATCCAACTTGTTACTTATGGCTAGTAAAAAGACAGAGTTGGCTCTCAATCCTTTAGACAGGCTTGGCTGTTGCTGTAAAAATGTAATACTATGATGTAGAAAAAAAATCATTAGACTCAATATTTATATTCTGTTTTGAACAAGGAAATGAATAATAATAAAACTGATAGATTGATAAAATTGAATGCTAATTTTTTCTAATTAAAATTGGTGTTATCTAATATCACATTGCAACATAAAAAAACATAGGAATCTTTCAGTTGGGTCAACAGTTAAATAATGTTTTTCATATCATTCCTGACTTGATAACTCAAAAGAGAATTCTCGGTAATCTTAATCTGTTGCCGAACTAGATACTTAGATAAGGACTTTATCTGGATGACAATTGATTCTTTCTTCAATTTATCTCATCATAAAATGGCGAGATCAGTTGTCCTAAAATTGTGGAAAGGTATTTATAAAACATTTCGAAACGCAGACTGAATCACATCACTTCTTGACTTCTTTCTGCTTATGTCTTGGCATGTTGCTAGGAACTCGCTTTTTTCTAAGGTTAACATATTTGGTTTTATTGTGTCAAATAAACACAAGCATAAAACTGTACATGGAATTGAGTCCCAATACTTAATATGCAGGTTGAAGAAAAATTGGAAAACTAAATACTACAATTATCTGTAATGCCTGATAGTGCCAGGTAGCTATGTGTACAATCACAGTAATTATCGGAAGCGAAAACAAGATGAGACAATATGTAACTTGGCTAACTGACCAAGTTTTGATGTGCCACTTGCGGAGGGCATATAAGCGTGACAGAGCAGTGAAAAACTTAAAATAATACATACAGGCTGGCCGATGAAACAAGGTCTTAAGCAAAATTTTAGAAGCCCCTCTCTAAGGGTTTCCCGAAACTCTCCCATACTTATGTATGTTCAGCGATTACCACGCACAATGGTCCACCGAAGGACTAACACCCGGTTTCTGATTTGAAGAAAGTAGCAAATCTCAACTAATTATTCTCAAATACAGTCATACTTCATACTTAAGTACAGATTAAGATGTTCTCAACTTCAAATTCTCAATTCAGAAACTGGGTGTAAGTGCGGAAACCAAACCCATAACATAGAACATAGATGTTCAGCGATTATTTATAGTTTAGGAGTTAGACAGTTTTCAATATTTTTAGGGAAATTCTCACTTGACTTCAGATTTGTTTTATTTTTCTGTGTCGCATTTTTTGTAAAATAAAAATAATTGTAAATATGTTTATGGTCTACGATCGATAGAAAATACTGTCTAAACATCACCCAGTCTTAAAATTTAGCTCAATGAAATATTTTTGCTCTACAAAAAAGAAGGGTGGCAATGAAGTAGTTTCGTCATCCACGGAACCTCAGCTTTCCAAAGCAATACAAATAAGTACTTTCGGGACATTATTTGGAGAAATTGGAGTTCGAACATGGCATGGTAGGTAAGGCGAAAAACTTTGGGGTCATTGCTACCCTTTTTGAGCAAACAATATTATAACGAAAGAATAGGCTTTTGTTTTAGCTGTTTATCGGCTACCGGCGCCTATCGCCTATCGCCTCGGCGGCTGAAATGTCTAAAAGAGATACGCACTTTCGCATCTTACAAAATAAATGATAAGATAGTTACTAATTTAATTCAAAGTCCATCGTAATACGACCTCCAGCATCATAGATCCCCCACCAAGACGATGGCTGTGCGATGTAAGATCCACGCGCGACTAACCGTTGCGCTGCTGTGTAAAGGATCTCGCGAAACTTCATATAAGATGTTATTGCAGCAATGCAGCATTTGCAACTTGCAATAAACATCGTAGAAACGCGTAGCAATATCGCGTCAAACATCTTTGCACTATACGTCAGGTCTTTGCCATCAAATACTGGACATTACCATTACCATTCCCCAAGTTGCCCCACTCATTTTTCCATATTACTCAGACCCTCACTTTTTTCAACTAGCCTCTACTCGGCCCCCTCCTACTTCAGATTGTAGCTGCCTGGACTCTGGTTAAGACACTTTTCCGCCTGTTTAACCCATTGAATACCACGTCAGAGAATTGTCCTCTGCCCTGTGGTGACTCCAGTTAATTTAAATAATATTGTTATCGCTAATTTATTTTATTTATCGATTGCTTATGAAACCCTTCTGCTATAAAAGCATGATTGTCCATAGCTTTTTTGAAATTAGTTTAAAATACTAGGCTTAGAATGTCTATGCTGCAGCCTGCAGCAGTTGTGCGTAAATAAAGGTTAAACCGGCAGGATAAATTCGAATTTCCAGCAAAAATACCAGCTTCTAAACATTCATGGAAGGGCCTATTGTCTATGCCCATTCCATTAGAAGGGCTAGCCTCTGTGGAATTTAAGTAAAAAATCCTTACGTGTATCTTTTTATGTATGCTCATCAGAACTTATAAGATATACGATTAAAACAAGCACAAATTCTTGCAATGAATCAAATTGCTCTGCAATAACAAATAGGCCTACCAATTTTTTTCCTGATGAATATTATTTTATTCAGATATATATTTCTTGTTCTTGTAAAGTACAGTCATCTCTTTTGTTAGAGTCAATTGAAACATTAAAAGAAACTCAATTGACAATCGCATCACACTCAAATCATTGCATTTATCCATAATTTAGTTTGTATTCAGTCCAGGCGCGTGGTTGTCTGTCGAGGGTATATGCGCCCGAACGCCTGACTCAGCCTGACCCGAGGTGCTTGAGACGACCACAATTGTGCATTGGCAATTAAATTTAATGAGATTAAATTGTGCTATTTCTGGGTACACATCTGCTAGTGCGCTTGTAAGGAAGTCGATACTTATCAGCTTTATGTTATTGTACAGAAAGCTTTTTTCCCAAGTTATAAAACTTACTTACTAGTAGTAATATTATCAAAACAATTAACAATAGCTCATGTTCGTGTGTGTGACTGTGTTTTTTACTCTTTATCTTACCAATAAAATTGATTCATATTGCAGTCGATTGTAAGGTCGTAAGTGTAAGCTCCAACGATATCAGAGAGGAAACTTAACTTGTCCTTATGTGAACACATCTATTTGGGAAAAAGGGTTTAATACATCACATACATAAATATATGCTAGTGCGAGAGTTTGGCAGGGGATCCCATTGGTGATCGCAAAATTATGATAATAAGATAGAGCTGGAAGCTGCCGTTTATGATCCGTAGTAACTCTGATATCCATGCAGAAACCCAAAATCTGAGCCAACGACAAATTTACGTCGTTCAACGTAGTTCGAGTGTAGTAAATCAATAACCTTTATGTAGCGCGTGCATCTGAGTAATTATGTTATGGACGTAATAATGCAAAACATGATTTGAATTAATCACATATGAATTATGCAAAGAATTCGTTTACACATGCGCTTTACTAGGAGGCGAAGGTATTATAATTTTTAACATGCATGTCCACCGGCAGGTACTGACTGGCTGACTCGACTAGACTTTGTGGTTGACTAAGTTTTTGATAGGTACATGAATTACGTGATGACTTTTTCCTTTTTTTAATCTCCCTCTTCAAGGTAGGTACGTGACGGCTAGTAATTATTGGTAGTAGGAAAAAGAGTAAAACTTTATTATTGGATAGTCAACATGCACTTGGATACTGAAACAAAGGCGGGGTCTTCATGCCATCCAAGATAAATAAATCTTTGTTATCGATGCTTGCTTTTCATCTATGTCACGTCGTGAGCAAGAGATCCATTGATCCACATAGTACGGTTTTAATTCATATACAAATAACATGTTGATACACAGATCAATCTATTTCGATCTGTCGTGACGTACGCAGCATTTGCAGATAATTAGGTTGCCATTGCTTCGCTTACAACCATCGTTGTAACCTCCTTTCTGAAACGACTTTGTAATAAATTTTCGCAGGACATTAATCTCTCAATGCCTGAAACCAGAAAAGTTAGTATTAGGTATATTTTGTGTGTAAATGTTATAAAAAAATATATGTTCCTCATTACTCGTATAAAAGGCTAAATACGTCGAAACAGTGGAATTCTTTAAATATTTTTTTGATAATTGAGGAAGCTTATGTTATCTAATGGATCTAATGCTCGTATTGCATTCACGGAATGTTTTTTATGTTTCAGATTGGACGCAACGTGTACCGCGCGACTCCGAGCCCGACCAACACAATATTCGAATGCCGAGTGTTGTCTCGACATCACGCCACGCTCTATTACGACAAGGGCCACTTTTACCTTGTGGTGAGTCCCACAAATTGCTGCTATGTACGCTGTACTAACTTGCGACCAATTGTTACTCACATTCATGCTATTACTGGCCCGTTGCGTCGAACACTTATCATTATAGTACCTACTATTCAGCGAAACTGCATGTGAAATATCATAGAGTACCTTTTAGCTAGCTAAAGGAACTTCTCTACATGCTATACACTGGTTCAGAAAACGATTATAGTTATTTGAAAGAAAAGTGCATTGTTGCTTCATTAATTCACATCTCATCTCATTAATTACCGTATTGACAAGCTAGTGTAATACAACGCGCGAATCTAAGGAATTTGAGTTATTCATTAATAAGAAACCATTAAAATCGGTTCAGTAGTTGCTGAGATCACCCTGAACAATAGAACAAAGGAACCAGCTCTTTATAGTACTGTAGATTGATCAATTGTCGTCAGTCAGGTTTGCGAAGTTCTTTCCATAACAGTACTAAGGCCTGAGTTCACCAACATTCTAACCATCGGTTAGGTATTTAAACAGTTGATTTATGTCAAATTTCCTAAGGAAATCAACTGTTTAAATACCTAACCGATGGTTAGAATGTTGGTGAACTCAGGCCTTACTGTGACAGACCGAGAGGTCGCCATGGTTATTAACACTTCTATTGAGGGCAACTGTGGGTGTTTCTTGCCATTAAACCTGGGATTTCGCCATCAATTTGACGAAAATTAAGTATAATTATAATAATTCCGGATCATCCATTTAACAATCTACGAGTTGCACAATTAGACGTCACTCTGTCCGAAGTATTGGATCAAAATATGGGTCAAATGAATGGCCTACCTCCGAATATCAGTTCTATTATAAAAAAAAAACGGTCAAGAGCCAGTCGGACTTGCGCACCGAGGTTTCCGTACCATCATATGTTTTTAAATTTTCATCAGCGAGGCCTATATTCGTCAGAGAATTTTAACACTGCGCGCTGCGGTGTAGAATATTGCACTTTTAGGTCAGCGCCATCTCTTGACCGATAATGGGACTAATGTAACTTTTGTTGATGATTTCTGAAAAAGTGTGCTATTTAGAGACATAGTTTTACTTTTCTTGGAATCTTTACAGAAACTTCTATCACATAAAATAATTTCAGATTTTTCCGTATGAAAACTTCGGAGATAAGGAGGGGAACGGTATTTTTTTTAATTTTTCATCTAAAGTCGAAAACTATGCGGCCTAAAAAAAAAAAGAACAAATGTTTCAGAATGTGCAAACTGCGCTCTTTCATATGATACGCCACATGCCCTAGTAGCCCTATTTCGAATTTTTCAGAACCCTTTCATATAAAAAAAAATCTTATTTGCAAAATTATTATGCAAACGTCGTCTAAAACTATTCTAAATTTCAGTTTGATAGCATTAGTAAGTAGTTCTTGAGATATTCAGCTGTGTCAGACGGACAGACAGAGTGAGTCGCACCATAAGGGTTCCTTTTTACCATTTTGGTACGGAACCCTAAAAAGGTTGATTATAAAGTGACTTATAAATAATACTGATAATTACTATAGTTCGCGCGGAACTAGTTGGCCGCGCCTTAGGTGGGGACGGGGGTGAGGGCGGCGGGGTTGCCTAGTGTTCGCAACCCACGTACTGAGTAATGACAAAGCGCCCCCACCCCTCCGTCCTACCGCTTACATACCTAAGGCGCGGCCAACTAGTTCCACGCGGACTATAATACGGTATTATCCTTGTGACAGCTGCTTGCATGTGCCCAGCAACGAAGTTGACGCCTGATCGGCAAGATATTGTTCGAATGTCTGAATTCCACGACTCGTTAGAAACTGTTCGAAATCAATGAGTTTAGTATTGCTTTTTGTATTTGACACTTGCACTTCCGACTTTGTTCGTTTAGTTACTACCGACTTTGTTAGTATTAGGTATTTTGACATTGTTGTTTACGATAATTAATTTAGATATACTTATTTATATTGTGTTGTGTAGTAGCTTTAGCATTTCTATTGAGAATGCCAGCGTTTATCAGTCTTATATAAATGTTGCTCGTACGTTTGATTTAACTTTAGAATATCTAAACAAGCAAATAATTGGTATAAAAGTAGTAAAATGCAGAGACACTTTGATTTTTTCTCGACATTTTGTCCGATGGTGCGTTTGAACGGTTTTCCAACTGGGACAGTCCGATTTATGTGACATTAGAGTAGGCCGCGGCTTTGCCCGTTTAAATTAACATACTTAAACCGTATAAACAGACGGATACGATGCTTCGTTCCCTACCGGGTCAGTCTACTCAAATTCTGTTAAAAATAAGTAAGAAATATCTATACTTAGTAAAAAAGACATAAATGTTCCTTAATTTAAGTGCATAATTAAGATTCAACTTAAGAACAGCATCACATTTGCATAAGTATGTAGAACCGTACATTTCCGACCGAAAATCTCACGACACGATCTCAAACAAAGTCACAATAGCAAGTTCATAACAGTAATAAGTATATCCAAATTAGTTGTTATGAATATTACGAGCGTTACGAAAAAGTCAACTCATCCCACATTATATTATGAAAGAACCTTGTACTGGTTACGTGTCGGAGCCTAGTAATTCGAGCAAGACTCTCACCGTTTCCGCCCACAACAGGCGATTTCTATGGACGCTTGTCTTCATGGTAATTCCGTTTACCGAACTGCGTCTCCGGTTTTAGAGGTTGTTTGCCTACAAACGTCTGAATTGTTCGTGTAAGGTTGGTCGTTCGTTACGTCGTAAAAATCCACAATGAGTTGTAAAGAATGAAGACACTAAGCTTGATCGTGGCTCGATAATACCGCCTGTTGGTTACCTCGACAATTGGCTGCTCGTTTCTCTTAGTAGGAAATAAGGAAATTTCAATTTATATATCCACCAACCAGCACTGGGCTTGCATGGTAGATTATGGCCCACTCCCTGTCATAGAGAGGAGGACTGTGTCCCAGCAGTGGGAACATTCTAGGCTGATTATGCTTAGTGTATTACATTATGCGCATACTAGCTTCCGCCCGCGGCTTCGCCCGCGAGGTATGTCGATAAAAACTATCCTGTGTCCTTCCCCGGGATGCAATCTATCTCTCTGCCAAATTTTATCGAAATCCGTTCAGTGGTTTAGGCGTGAAAAGGTAACATACAGACAGACAGACAGAGTTACTTTCGAATTTATAATATTAGGTCCTTACATATGAAATTGGCGTTTTGTACGGGAGGAATATAAAGTTTTTTTTTTTTGTAAAATATTTTTAATTAATCAAAGTATGCACCGTTGTTATCTATGCACTTTTGCCATCTCATAGGTAGTTCATTGATCCCTTTACTAAAAAAACCATGGAGGCGAGAATCAATGAACTCTTTGAAGGCGGTTTGGACTGCCGCATCGGTTTTCCTTGTAAGAAGTTGTCCAAATTCCGGAAAAAATGGTAATCTGTTGGAACAAGGTCCGGGGAGTACGGTGGATGTCGCAGACATTCCAATTGTAGCTCATCCAACTTAGTGGTTGTTTGTTGTGCAGTGTGTGGTCTTGCGTTGTCGTGAAGTAGCAGTGGCCTAGAAGAGCGATTGACCAATCTCGGTTGTTTAGCAGCTAGTTCTTCCTTCATGGTTTGCAGTTGCTGACAATAGATATCTGCCGTAATCGTTTGGCCATATTTTAGAAAGCTGTAACTTTTTCTGAGACAATTTTCGTTTAGGGCAGGATTTGGCTGGTTCTCCAGGGTTCAGCCATTGCGACGAGCGCTTCCGATTATCGTACAGTATCCACTTTTTATCACAAGTAATGATTCGATTTAAAATCTCTTCATTATTATGTCGGTTGAGCAATGTAACACAGCAATCGACGCGTGTTTGCAAGTTGAGTTGATTCATGAGGTACCCATCGATCAAGTTTTTTTACTTTCCCGATTTGCTTCAAGTGGATTAATACAGTTTTATCACTTACCCCGAAGCCTGCAGCTATCTCTGAAGTGCTTTGTGATGGATCCGCTTCCACAATAGCCTTTAATTCTTCATTTTCCACTTTGGTTTCCGACCGTCCACGGGGTTGGTTCTGAAGGTCGAAATTTCCAGAACGAAAACGTTGAAACCAAAAACGTACCTACCGTGCTTGCTTTTGCGACACCAGCGCCGTACACATCATTAATCCTTCGAGCTGTTTCTGCAGCACTGGTGCCACGGTAGAGCTCGTACTCGTAAATATACCGATATTTCATGTTTTCCATTGTGCGGTAATAAGCGACGCCAAAGAAAAAAATAATGATGAAAAAACAAATGAATGACTGTTTAAAAACTCAAATGTACCAGCTAAATGAATTTATAAATTTGAATTTGGAATTCTTAACCAAAGAGGAGATATTTCAGATCAAAGTGGTCAGTACGACAAAGGACCTAATATTAGTATGGGTTTGCTGGCACACTGTACTTTGTAACTTACCGTCCGTCAACGACAAAATTGTGTTTTCTCATTAGCAGCCCGGAGTTTGGATTTGTGATCGGTTGATGCCAATAGGCTCGTGCCCTATTACATGGGATAACTGGCGAAATGTAAACATCTGCCCAACCGTTCGGGGAATACAGAGGAGATATTATGTTATGTGTAGAATATGTTTAAAATGAGGAAAACATGACATAAACGATCGTAAATAAAGACTATCATAACGAAATGTGACAAAAAGCTGTATTAGAATGATTCTTCATTTAGTTACAAGTTTAGTAGGAAAATAATGTCACTCAGGCTGGCTGGACAAATCTTCAAAATAACTCGCATTTAACTAGGTCAATAGGGCATTTTATGTGACGGCTAAACACCCTTATATCAGAATTTGTGACGCAACAGAATCTTAGATAATCGATCGAAAACGTGTCCAGCCATCTTGATAAACCACTTTTCGCTGGTCTCTCAATCTCGGTAACGGAAGTGATTTTGACGACATTTTGTTTATCAACGGGCGTCACATAAATTTGTGACAGGCATCGAGCTAAAAGTTTTGTGATACGTACAGCGGTTTAGTGGAAAAATGCAAAAATCTGTGTCCAGCCATCTTGATTTTACGTATAAAACTTTTGGCTGGCACTTCCGAATTTCAATAACGGGAGCGTTTTCGAATATCGTTCCTTTACTAACATTTAGTGACGCAATTTGTGACAGTAATAACGTTTGATTTATGGCGTCACATGTAAGGGTTTACGAGAAATCAATAAAAACTTAATGTCCAGCCAACCTGAGCTCAAGCTGGCTGGACACATGTATCTCCGCTGCGTGATGATCTACGGCCTTCGAAATATGTTCAAACTTTTGTGACGGGGACGATAATGATTTACTGAATTTGTGACGGAGAAACTTTGAGTAGTTTCAAAGATATTGATCATTTAAATCTTCCCATACAAACACTGCAGTAGGGTTACCAATAATGTAGGTTTTATGTAGGACTAAGTATGTTTTAAGGTGTTTTCTTTAATGGATGAAAATCCGTGTTTCGGTGATATTAATACGAACAACTGTAGGTGTTTAAGGAGGAAGCGCTAAAGTAGCCCGCGAAATTCAAATTTTCTTACGTTTTTTGCAATTTGCTGGTCAGTATTAAGTGGTACGTTGATTCAAATATGATTCGCGGTCGTAACAAATATGTATTTACAGAATTATAATCATTACAATCAGTAATACAACTTGTTAACTTAGTATAATCCCTAAATGTGAAGATTTAATGAAATTATCATTATTTCATGTCATTCTTGGGGATTACTTGGTCTTAGAGAGTTGTGTTGATGAATTATAGATTATAATTCTGTAAATACATTTTGTTACGGCCGCGAATGATATTTTAATCATCGTACAACTTAATACTGACCAGTAAATTGCAAAAAACGTAAGAAAATTTGAATTTCGCGGGCTACTTTAGCGCTTCTCCTTAAATCGATAGAAGACAAAAGTGTAGAAGTGAGGAAGGGGGGGAGGGGTAATTTTTTGATGTTATTGCTTATTTACATGCAGATACCTACTCTTTTTAGTAGGTAGGTATTGGTGTTTTTCATGGTAAGTACATAGGTAGATATTGTGCCAGGATAACTAATGCTCGAAGGTATTTAAATGAAAAAATAATGTTTGCTGTAAATAAAATCACATTTATTGATTTGTACATTTTATTGAGCGTTTCAAATGACGAAAATGACGACAATCAACTCCATTTGCGCTTCAGTAACCCCCGCCTTGTACCACAACGTTGTTTTTACCGCCGCCCTAAGTGTTTGAAGCGCAAACGAGGTCGGTGGTCGTCATTTTAATCAAATATATAAGCGGTGACAGCGAGCGCGGTGCGGTCCGCACAATTTTATTTTTAGTAATTTTGTCTATGGGAGTATCGCTGTCATTCTATTTTCTTTAGTAGAGTAATTGGCTGTGGTATTTTTATGCCAAAAAACCAATAAGAATCCACGATTCTAATAAGTTATCTGTAGTTAAAATTAAATAAATGGCCGCATCGATGTATCGTTCATAAACATCGATGTTGAAACTGGTAACATCGATGAAACATTGTTCTGAAGAACGATGTTTTCTCAGCGACATCTATGAAAATCATAATATCATACAAAGCAGGCGCGGCTGCTACCGGACGATTAGTCGATAAAAAAAAATCCTTTATTTATGTAAAAATTATGGTCACCTCACAATATTAATGGATGTTTGTATGGGAAAACTTAAATGATCAATATCTTTGAAACTACTCAAAGTTTCTCCGTCACAAATTCAGTAAATCATTATCGTCCCCGTCACAAAAATTTGAACATATTTCGAAGGCCGTAGACCATCACGCAGCGGAGATACATGTGTCCAGCCAGCTTGAGCTCAGGTTGGCTGGACATTAAGTTTTTATTGATTTCTCGTAAACCCTTACATGTGACGCCATAAATCAAACGTTATTACTGTCACAAATTGCGTCACTAAATGTTAGTAAAGGAACCATATTCGAAAACGCTCCCGTTATTGAGATTCGGAAGTGCCAGCCAAAAGTTTTATACGTAAAATCAAGATGGCTGGACACAGATTTTTGCATTTTTCTACTAAACCGCTGTACGTATCACAAAACTTTTAGCTCGATGCCTGTCACAAATTTATGTGACGCCCGTTGATAAGCAAAATGTCGTCAAAATCACTTACGTTACCGAGATTGAGACACCAGCGAAAAGTGGTTTTTCAAGATGGCTGGACACGTTTTCGATCGATTATCTAAGATTCTGTTGCGTCACAAATTCTGAAATAAGGGTGTTTAGCCGTCACATAAAATGCCCTATTAACCTAGTTAAATGCGAGTTATTTTGAAGATTTGTCCAGCCAGCCTGAGTGACATGGAAAATATTGTAACAATTGCGTCGTGGGCTCGTTAGATAAACGTTCAATATTTACAATTTTTATTCTATATTCTAAATTGCTGATAAGTTGGTTTAACATTGCACAATGCACATGTTTCATTAATTTGTGTTACTGGACTTAATTTACTTGAAAAACTCGAACATAGCATAGCAAGTTATTTACCATCGATTCCTGAGATATACGATAGCTCTCGGAAGCTATATAAATTATTTATTAGGTTAATATGTAATGAGTGGATTTATAGGCTTTTACTCGTATAAATGGCTTAGATATGGTTTTATGAACACTTATCACATTGGCGATTTTCACGCGAGTCCAAAGCGAGGCGAGTACGCAACGAGCTCACCGCGAGTTCCCAGCGAGTTCGCCGCGCACTCGCTGCGAAGACGCCCCGGGCGCGCAGCGAGCTCGCCGCGGAGACGCCATTTTGTACACTCTTTCGTCGATGGCGCTATTCGCGGTGAGCTCGTTGCGTACTCTCCTCGCTTTGGACTTGCTTGCAAATCGCCAGTGTGATAAGGCCCTGAGTGAATCAAAGCCATAGTCTTGGATGTAGCCGATAGCTGATACATAAATCTGATTTGATTTTATGTCATGAATATGTATAAATAACAACAAGTTACTCTTTAGCTACTTCCACCACACCTTTTCTCAACTCTAAATACCAGATACATACATATAATAATTATATAAACATAAACTCACACCTTCCTCCCATGGGAGTTGGCAGAAACTACAAAACGCCACCTGCTACGATCCTAACACTCCTTTTGCCTCGTTTACGTTTATACATCGGGTTCATACACCAGATAATAGTGAAATATTCCGATGTTTGGCTTTTAAAGTAACATATGAGTATCTGTGTAGCTCAGCTAATTAAGGCTACTGCAATACAACTGCAAATGAATAACATTGTTAACATTCAATACAATTCAGCATTACGATCGATAACGTGTTTATAAAAACAGCTAGTGTCTGATACAGACACAATGGTCCCGAAGATATAATTTAGCATTCTGAAGCAGTCCGAATATAATTACCTACGCCTACCGTTTTCCTAGATTGATACAAATTCCTCATTGGGTAAAGGCTGAAGGACTTTTTAGAGGTCAAACAAACGCCAATTTATTTGTAACGAATGCATCTTATAAGGATAACGTAGAAAACGGAAAGGACAAAACATAAGGAATTCTAAAGCTGTTCGTTCGAATAATTTAAATACGAAATTAGATGAAACAGTTTTTTAACTTATCCTTTTAGTATGTAAATCGAAATAAGCAGGTTCTGCCTCGTTTGTGACGTTTAAACTATCGCCCAAAATAGAAGTGGGGAACTACGTTTCAGTTCATATATCCTCATAAAACTCATTTTACCAATTAGGCATGACACCTTTTTAGCATAGAATGCCCTAAACAGGCAAAATATGAATTGTGAATAAACTACCAATTTTTTATCTGGTAAAACTTACATTTTCAGTAAATAAATTATTCTTATTCATAACAATGGAACAACGACAGTTGTATCCTTATAAAACCCATAACGGGCAAACACAAACATTTTCAAACTTCTCACTTCTTTTGGAAGATGAAATCAGTTTTTTTGTACACGAGTGTAATATTTTAATACGGAACGCTTATCAAATCTTCAACAGTTTATAAAACTATAAAAATGCTATTAAAGTTGCCAGCGGTATAATACAGTTATTTAGTATTGTGAAGCATAAGTGTGGAGGGGCATTGATCGTGACAACTGTATCTTTTTTACTGATACCTAAACACTAAAGAACATTTTGAAGAAACATGTTGTCTAGAGATCAAACTAGACCAAAATATGTACCTACATCAAAATAAATGATTCACAAAGTTTATAAACAACGCCATTGTTGTTGTACAAAGGTATTCGTTGTATGACGTGCGTGTTGTATTGTTTACAGGACAATCAGAGCAGCAATGGCACGTTCATCAACAACAACCGGTGCTCCATATCGAAGGAGCAAGATCCGCACGAGGTGTTCTCCGGTGACGTGGTGCAGTTTGGCATTCCAGTCGTGGAGAATGCCGGCAATTCTGAGAAGGTAGGTGCTACAAACTGAGTAGACAGTAGATGGAGTGGCACCGCGCGGACGTAAGACGTAATCATAACAGTGCATTAAAAAATATTGTGTAAATCCCTTTCGGTTTTTATTCGGAAATGCGTCGAATGGAACAACGCAAGCGATCATCGAATTACGCACGCTATTATCGTGTGCTTCGGACAAATTCTGTGAGTGACATTTGTTGTACGAATATGTGTATAAAGCCTGTACGGATTTGTTTGAAAAATCTAAGTATCATATCTGTGTGAAGCAATTCAATATTTTGGCTTATGTATTATCGCCACATCGAAGTGCAGATATCAAATGTGACAAGGCCCTAGTGCTCCATTGGCCTGCTTCTCCGTGATACCATTACACATAGACCAGTGTTACGGATGGCTTGACAGCAATTCGAACACCTGTTTTTCGCGATGACCACAGACGTGAATCAATTTGTTGTATAAATCATTGTGGTCGCTGCATGTCGGCGTCACCGTAAGCCAGTCAACTGTGAGTAGGTTTAACTGCTCCGATGTAGACGGTGGTTATAATAGTATGTTATTGTAACACTATCAATTTTGTATGAGACCGCCTTTTAATTGTTATCTTTTGAGTCTGTTGTTTAATTTTGTGTATTGATTAGCTCTGCCCTCAGCTCCGCTCGTGTGGTTGTATATTAAATACATACACTAAAATCTAGTCATAAAACATATATCTATCTATCTTCTATTCTATTCTATATTCTATCTATTCTATCTTCTATTCTTCTATACATATAATAAATCTGTAGACGAGACGTTTCTGTACATTGAAAATATTTCCAAAAAAAATAGTTGGGGTGTTAAAGGATAACCAACAGATGCCATTTCATAAATTTTTGGAATTTTTGTCTGTTTGTCTGTTTGTCGGTTTGTCGGTTTGTCTGTTTGTCTGTTTGGATGTGACAGATTATTGATTTGAACAGGGTCAACGTAAAAAGTACCAAACCAATACGGTTACTTTTTATACTCAAATATGGTGTAGAACTCGGAGCAGTTATTAGTTTTTATTTCATCGCAATCGGTTCACTCTATCAAAAGATATAATCAATTTAAAGTATTCTAGAAAAACTTTTTACGTTTTTTAGTAACACGTAACGACATCTATTGGCGCGATATAGTACCTACTAACGAAAACATATTGTTGTTGTGATGTGAATAATCACGTCCTATTAGTTTATGCTTACTTAAATGACGAAATAACACAGATACCTACTTATGTCTATGTTATTTTAAAAAGTAATGATAATGATTATAATATTAAACAAAATCGCTTTCCATTGATGGTTTATTTAGTGGCGCCTGTGGCGCTAAAATAATTTTAAAGAAAAAGTGAGGATAATGTAAGATAATAATAATTAATGTGGTGTTCTGAGCGATAAAGAAGTTAGATAATTATTGATATAGAATGTTAAGTAACGCAGAGCGTTTTTTAACGAAGTTCTTACATGGAGCTTGCGGTAGGAGTTCTAAGGGAGAAATCGTCAAATAACGAAAAAGCGTTATGCCTCATTTTTCAAAGTAATAGGTAGATAGAGACACACACACACACACACAGAGAGAGAGAGAGAGCTATTTTTCATGGTTTCCGAGGATCCTGACCCCGGTAAGTGAGGTCAAAAAGAAAATCAAAGATGGCGGTTGCCAAAATTTTTAACTTTTTCGTCATGGGTGTCGTTTTCATGGTTTTCGAGGGTGCTGAAGTCGAGAGTCAGGTCAAAATGAAAATCCAAGATGGTGGCTGCAATTTTTTTTTATCATGTTTGTCGTTTTCATGGTTTTTGAGGGTGCTGAAGTCGATAGTCAGGTCAAAATGAAAACCCAAGATGGCGGCTCCATTTTTTTTTAATGTTTTGTCATGGTTGTCGTTTTGATAGTTTTCGAGGGTGCTGAAGCCGATAGTCAGGTCAAAATGAAAATCCAAGATGGCGGCTGCAATTTTGTTTTGATTTTTTTGTCATGGATGTCGTTTTCATAGATTTCAAAGGTGCTGAAGCCGATAGGCAGGTCAAAACGAAAATCCAAGACGGAGGTTGCATTTTTTTTATGGTTTTCGTTTTATTGGTTTTTGAGAGTGCTGAAACCAATAGTGAGGTTAAAATGAAACTGTAACGGCTTACCCATTGTCGATTGGCCCATGAACCGTTGGTGAACATTATCTTTAAACCATTAACTTTTTTCCAAAGGACTTTTCACCCACGAACGTTTTGCCAACATAACTCTACGTCAGTGAATGCTTTACCAACAGAATGTTTTGACCAATAACTTTTCACCCAAAGAACAAGGCCAACAGACGCCGGGAAAGGTGGAAGTAAAATAATAATAAGACGTAGTCCTTTATTTCTGTGAAAAGGGTATAAAGTAACCTAACCAAGCCTAACCTCGGGGTGCCCTTCGCTCGCTTTGCTCGCTCACTTGAGCCGCCATCATCCCTTCGAACCCTACCTGTCCGAGTCGGGGTGCCCCAAGTCCCGAGCTCGCTTCGCTCGCCCTTGCATCCTTAGTTCTATTTGATATGGGTCAAATGTTCTTTGGGTGAAAAGTTATTGGTCAAAACATTCTGTTGGTTAAGCATTCACTGACGTAGAGTTCTGTTGGGGAAACGTTCGTGGGTCACAAGTCCTTTGGATGAAAAGTTAATGGTGTTGACCAACGGTTCATGGACCAATCGACTGTTGGTAAACCGTTTCAGTACTGGTTAAAATGAAAGTCCAAGATGGCGGCTGCAAATCGAAAAATTCGTAGTGTGTGTCGTTTTCATGGTTTTCGAGAGTGCTGAAGCCGATTGTGACGTCAAAATGAAAATCGAAGATGGCGGCTGCAATTTTCTTTTTCTTTTTTATCATGTGTGTCGTTTTCATGGTTTTCAATATAAGCTTACACGACTTTGTGTGAAATAAAATAAAATACAACCGACTTAAAAACACACTTCAAAGTGCAATAGACCTTTGGTTTCAGAAGTCTGTAATTTCTTGCCAACGCGCAACGTCTTCCCAAACTAAGGTTATTTTGCACTTTGTAGGGTTTTTTATGGAAGTCGGTTATATTTTTTTGTAATTATCTTTACAATTTTTTTTCTGGTTTTCGGCAGTATAAGGTTTAAATCAAAATCATGTCTAAAGTTTTCATGGGTTTCATCTTCGTAGTTTACATGGCGGCCGGTGTCAAATATAACCAAAGTTTAATGGGTTGCTTTTTACACGGGCAACTTTATGTAGAAGCTCTTACCATTAATGTATTCTTCCTTTTATCATCTAGATATCTCGATGCTTTATAAGGCATAATATTGGTAGGTATATATGATATCTTCAATACCAAGTTAAGAAATTCTAAATTTACCACAGAGAAGAAACCAAGACTTAGAAAAACTAACTTCAAACTTCACCTACTAATCTCAGATATACTTTAGATAAAATGGTGATATGATTTTACAAGTTGGTATTCTAAGACAGACGCAAAATAAAATGGACATAATTATGGCTGTTTGGTTAGATAATCAGCCTCGAGCAGGCGCTTTTATTTTAATTTATTCTCAAAAATCAAAGTGACACTTCGTCGCATTGTCATTATGAACCATGAAGACGCAGTGATTGCAGTCGAAAAGGCCGTGGTAGCGAACCCTAGGTAAGGAAAGCGTTACCAGGCAAGATCTGATGATTCTTCCTTTTCAATGAAGGAGTGGCATTTACACCTTTCCTAAGCGACACATTACCTATTGTTTTCCGACATCCACGCGAACGAAGTCGCGGGCACAGCTAGTCTTAGAATAAAATATAAATATGTGATCCTCGAGTTATTATCGCACTAACGGATAGAGAGACGTAACCTTTTATAAATCTAGTTTTTGCCCACGGTTTCGCCCGCGTTGTGCTCAGAATTATCATACGGAAACGTACTATCGGGATAAAAAGTATGTCCTATTCTAACACGGGTCATGGTTTACGTGTGTGCCAAATTTCATCGAAATTTTTCAAGCCTTGACGGCTTGAAAAGGTTACAGAGTTACTTTCGCATAATTTTATATTATTAGTATGATTGACAGGATGACTTTATAACATACTGTAGGGCAATTTATTATTCGTCGCATCGCAGACTACTAAATTCTTATTATTGCAGACAAAAAAATCCTAAAAATCTAGTCGCTCAGTTTTTCCCCGTTTTATACAGCTTTGACAAATAGATACACCGTGTATATGTTGAGCAACCGGTTTGTATTCTTGTGATCTTAGATCAGTCTCTGGGTAACATCGTGTTGTGATTATCAATTAATAAGATGCTCTCAGGATGATCCGTCATTAATTTTACTAAGACCTGTTTTGTACTTTTAATGCTAGATTGTAGTGAAAACTTAAGCAAGTCACTTATGTCAGTTTTGTATCCGGGATTGATCTTATCGTTGTATATGTCGCAGGATAATTGGATAAATAGCTTGAAAAAATTCTGAAGGCCAATTCTCTTAATTGAAAACGTTCAAAATCTAAACGCAGTGTCATCCCGGCGACGAACAAATGTCAAAAACTTCTCAAAATGTAGGGAGATTTGAGGTATTTTTGACAGATTGAGACTGAGATCAAACTGTGAACGTTCTTAAATTACGAGAATTGCCCCTCTGATATTTCGTGTTTATTACGAAAACCTTTATTAGTTTCCAAAAATCCCATCTTTTGCAAAAATCCTAGGATTTTCGCACATATTCTATTTTTTTAACTATCCTGCGATATATACAGTGTGAAGCGTGGCGATTAGCTTATCAGATTAATTGAAACCATGTATTCTGCATTGCGTATTTTAAACATGCACAATTTAGATAAATATTAATAATTAACATTCTAGCCGTGGGACCTGTTTTTTTTTTAGTTTTAGTATTGAACAACAATATCTAAACTGAATTTCTGAATATTTGGTAACAATACCATGAAGTTTGTGTTGAATTTTCGATTTCATCGCCCCACGCGTGTGTCTATTGCCTTATTATAAGGGTGTTTTATTTTGTGCCAATTTTTACGCAAATTATTTTGTTTGAAAAATTCAGTTTTCTGTTTTTAGTTTCAAATTGTTTATTTTATTATTTTAACATCTTGTAATAACCCTAATAACCACTCTGTATAAATCAGTAGGTTCTTGAATCTCTGGAATAACACTAGCAGTAGGTGAAGGTCTTGATTGCTTATTTTTGAAATGCATTCCATGATTACAAGAGGAAACAACACTACAGCAGGCAAGTCATAACAAACTATGTAAATTATGGTGTGTTTACCTTCGATCTAACATTGGAGGATAGAACAAGTGACATGAATGATGAGTGATGATGATAATGATGATGAGTGATGATGGGCTTTGTAGTATGAAATTACAAATCAATGATTATACAAGGTAGCGGGACATAGAGCCCTAGCGTAGAATATTCGTCGGTTATAAAAAAAGATGCTGTTTCATAGAAAAGTGCGATACCTATGCGGCCAAAAAGTAAGGAACACCATTTTTTTTAAATAACCGACTACTTTCAACTTTGGGCGTTCAGAATCATGTACTGAATCCATGGTGCGCGTCGATGTACCTGCCACCCTGTATATTATGACTTTTGCTTCTCTCGTTTACACGCTATTAGCTAAAAATCTTAAATTCATTCACAGACAGACAACGCACAGCCTAAACCGCTGGGTCTAGAAGCATGAAATTTTGCGTTTCTTATGTAATGAAGTTGAGCACCAAGAAACAATTTTCAAAATTCATCCCATAAAAGGGTTAAATAGGTGATGGAAGTTCGTCATTTTTGTCTATGAGAAAACCCATCAGAAAAAATCCCAGCCACTTTTTGAGATCGTCTTCGTCGGCTTGCCAATACGCGGTGTCCAATCCAAGTGTCGTCTGCTCCACCGGCCATCGGTCCTTCGACAAACATGACCAGCCCACTGCCCGGTTACTCAGGTTCGACGGCTTATATGAGAATACCTGATCACTATCATCATAAATTCAATTAAAAAACGTCCTCTGCTGGACATAGGGCTCCTTTAAGCATCGCATCAAAAACTCCGTGCTATAAATATTGCCAGTGGCAACGTGTTAGCGGGACTATCTACAGCCCGTAGTGAGTCGCACGTATCATTACTGGAGAGTACAAAAAAGATGCAGCGTCTGATATAGAGACCCGAAACTTCCATTCTTAATGACAGAGACAAAAGCTTCGGTAAGATATTAATATGTTTTTCTATATTTATTGACAGAATACGTTCCCGCCAGTGGTTGCCCTGCTCAAGCTATATCACCCCGATGGAAAGGAAGCGAAGCTATCGTTCAACCCCACTATGACCACACCGCTGCACCTCAAAGAATTGTATCAGCTTAATAATTTTGTTCAGGTAATATTCTCTTTATGTTGGTTGTTTGTCTTTTGTAACTAGATTTAATTTTTAGATGATGTCATTCGCTCATCATCATTAAGCAATCACTGATACACCCTTTAAGATTTTGTGATGATGCCAAATCCCGGGAGATTTCTTCTTTAGCCGAAGTTTAGTATTCTGTTAAAGAACAAGACATCTCTCAGTGTCTATTGCAAATTGGTCCCTTTTAACGGACTGTCATGAATAATAATTGATCGACAGATTTTCACTGTCGACGACAAATACTGAGCTGTTTTTCAACAATACATCTTTGTATGCAATTCAGGAAGCGATCCAACGCGAAGCATCCCTTGAAGGTCGTCTCCGCACACTACGTGAGTGCGTGGAGCGCACGCGCGCGGAGGCGGCGGCGTCGTGGGAGTTGTTCGTGGGTGAGCAGCGCCTGCTCATGCGCGTGCACACGCTGGAGACTATGCTGGCCGTCGGCAAGCAGCCCGACCACCACCAGCTCGCGCAGCTGCTCAGCGACAAGAGGAACTACCAGGTACAAACATTGTTAACTAGATATTTTATACAGGGTCTAATTAAATTAGCTGGCGAAACTTCACAGACGTGACGGGTGCAGAAATAAAATTATGATAATACATAAAATGATTATATTTTATACTCATAATTTCAAGTACTACAGCTGCGCGGGGTCTAAATGAAATGAGAAATAGTAACTTAAGAAAATCAATTTATTTTTTTATATATCTTTAATTGTCACCGATATCTGCCATGTCTGTTGGACCTTCGCCAACTAACAAAATTCGTCCCTGTACTTTTGTGTGCAGATCTTTGATATCTTTTGACTATGTTTTCATATTCTTAGTAGTTAAGGCATTGACTGCCAACGCGGTCACCGGTGACTGCGAACAATAGATTTTCTGTTGTGTCTGTTGCCTGGCAGCCAACGTGTTAAGAAACATTATTTCCTAATAAAAGCGACTGTTATTTATAGGAAGTGGCGCAAGAGAGTCTCCGCGCGGCGCACGAACAGAGGCTGGCTCTAGAGGAGACGTTAGAGCGACGCAGCCGCGAGGTGGCCGCGCTGCATCAACACAACTACGCGCTGCGTCTTACTGCCAACAACGCGCTCGCCGAGCTACAGGTACGAACATACTCTGTAGGCTTTTTTGATTCAAAGCGTTTAAAAGAGTGGCCCAATTATGACTCAAAATTAAACGACGCACCAGTAATTAGCCAAAATCTGCGATGTCTTGCAACGCTTACATGTTTGTAAGGCCCGCTTGCACCACAAATAGCTAAATACGTATAATGTTTAGCTGTGGTGAAGCGGGAGTAAGTGTCGTACCGCTTTTGAGTTTTGACCCTTTCGGAGTAGACGCAGAACATAGGCACTATATCCTGCGTGTTAAAAAAAAAAAAAAAAACTGTTTCTCATGTACTGAATCATCGCCTTTTTCTTAGTAGGTACTTACTGCTTATCTGTTTATTCCTTTACTTCATTTTAAATCTGCTGTGAAGCAAAGCCGCTTATATACAAAATATATTTTCTCATAAGTTCTTGGGGCGGCCGTCTTAAGGAATTTTGACGTCCAGAAAAAAAGTGCTGGTTCTCAGTCTAGTTTGAATAAAAGACTTTTGATTTTGAAAACATTTTAAAAGAGTAAGTATGGAGTTTCTTGCACATTATTTTTCATTCGAAACTATCTTTTGGAAAGGACAACTAGAATCAATTCTGTTTTCTTGTAAATTTTGACGTTCAAAGGTGCGTTTTATGTGCCTAATTTAAATAAATGATTTGACTTTGGCTAAATGTATGTTTTTTTGTCTATACAGAAGCTGGCAGCGCGGTGTGAGCGCAAGATGTGCGCGGCGCGGCTCGCCATCGCCACGGCCGAGGAGCGCGAGCTGGCCGTGCGCAACCATCTGCCGCTCGCTGTAAGAACTCTATTTATTATATTTACTTATCAACCTGAAGGCTAAAGTTGTGTCCACATTTGTGATAATTCAATTGACCAGACACAGTAACCATGACAATTTAGCATTGCTAAAACAGTCATAATCCAAAGTGATACAGCAATCAGCGATCCATTCCGAGGTCTCATGAGATAATCAAAGCAACATCATCCATAAAAGTTTTTCTAGAGCTTACTCTTATTGACAAACATTCTGCAGTGCCTTTTGCTTAGAGAAATGTATCGGATTGTATCCCACAAATTGATAAGTACTTTGCTGTTTAAAATATTTCATAGCTGTATAAAATAAACCATTTAATAATTTGTGATTTTATTTTCCAGTATTCTGTACAAAACGGCGAAGCAAAGATGTTAGTGTTGAGTACGGACAGCAACAAGATGCAAGAAGCGAAGCGTGGAGGGTCACTCGAGGATGCCGTGCGAGCGCTGC
This sequence comes from Gortyna flavago, assembly GCA_963669345.1. Classification (NCBI taxonomy): domain Eukaryota; kingdom Metazoa; phylum Arthropoda; class Insecta; order Lepidoptera; family Noctuidae; genus Gortyna; species Gortyna flavago. The sequence goes on from OY770139.1 coordinate 6,018,841, forward strand.
CTGACTACATCAAGTTACTGCTGCCGCAACAGCTACTCAACAAGGTATATTTATTCTTCGGTCTAATCTAATATATAAAATTCTCGTGTTACAGTGTTTGTAACAAAAATGTTCTATAACGGCTTTACCTATTCCTATGAAATTTCGTGTGTATATTCAGTAGGTCTGAGAATAGGACGTAAACTATTTAATTTTATTTTCTTTGCAAAACAACGTTTGCGGGGTCAGCTAGTATCTGTATATAACGCACAAGCGCTTTAGCTATTTACAAACATCCGTAAATACAAACCTAGCTCGAGGATAGCCAAATATTTGCCCTCTAAAACCATAGTAAATCCCAAGGAGTAAGAGCAGTGGTGGCCCGGTGGTAACGGTCCTTACTTACGAATTAGGTCTTGGGTTCGAAACCAGTCAGGTGCTTTACTTTGTGTCAATAATAAATAATTTGATCACCATTGCTTTCAATCGCTGAAGGAAAACATCAAGAGGAAGCCGGCATGTCCTAAAACCGAAAATTCGAAGACATGTGAAATCTACCAGCCCCCACTGGGTCCGTGTGTTATATTACAGCTCACTCCCTCTCGAAGAGAGGAGCCCTGTATCCCAGCAGTGGGAACATTATAGGCTGATTATGCTAAGTTCCAAGGTCTGCCAAGTCAAACTTGGGCTTTTTTGCAGCTGTGCGTATAATCAATAAGTCATTAATGCCATGATGAAATGGTTTAGGCTCTACTGGTCTGGATAATTAACATGTCTCCCTCACCTTGGAAGTATTGTAAGGTTCAAGATCTGCTACGAGGATAGCCTCGTAGTAGGTTTTAAACTTTACTTTTCATCTCAAGAATATCTTAGATGCTTCATATAATACCGTAAATTAACATAAATATTTATTGTCTTCAGGTCGGAATAAAAGCGATATCAGCCGAAGGAAAATCAGCGAAGGAGTTTGAATTAATATTGCAGACAAATAATATTTACAATGCCGAAAGCAAAGGTGAGTTTCAACCAGTAATTTGTAACATATTTTGAAGTCCTCAGATAGATGCCATATGACCCAAATATTCCCTGAAATGTACATTTATCTTACGGCATACGATCACCATATCAGCCCCATAGATTTCCATAAGGCCCTTTGTACACGGCACAGTTTGTTTACGGTACGGTAAAAAACCGCGCCATAGTAAAACGTATCTGTCAAAAAGCTTCCATAGTGATCAATACAACACTGACGACCGTGCATAAACACGGCGGATAGACCGTAGTTGTTCACGGCAAGAAAAAACGTGTGTACAAAGGGCCAAACAATCTGTTCTTAGTCTTATTTCCTGGTCGCTAGTCGCTGGCACCTTTGTGTACTAATGGTTGTCGGTTTTCCGTACTGTTTGGCGTACCCGTTGCTATTATATAGCTATATTTTGTCTAAACATGCCTCACCTCTATGGGAAAACTACTCATTTTAGCTATGCTTACTCATCATCATCATCTGCCTAGCCTTTTCAATTATGTTGGGATCGACTTCCAGTCTAACCTGATGCAGCTGAACAACATTTTACATGGAGCTGCCTATCTGACTTCTACGACCCAGTTACTTGGTAATAATGTACCCCTTGGTTAGACTGGTTGTCAGACTTTCGGGCTTTTGACGACCCGTAACGATTGTTAAAAATCCATGAATGACAGCCGGGACCAAAGGCTTAATCTGCTTTCCGAGACACGGAGGTGTCTTGGTATTTAGGGATGGTTACCCATCCTCGGCTAGCATAGCTTACCTATTACTTACTTTTGTTTATTACTTAGCCACAAGCCCTGCCTCAGGCTCAAATTCAAGCTATTCTTACTGATTAATATTATTTATTCACAGAAAAGCAGAATAACGAAGAGGGCGGCGTCAGCGGTAGCGGCGAAGAGAAGACTGGTGAGCCTGACTCATGTACTGACGATGAAAAGCAGTCGCGGCTCAATCATGGTAGGCATTGCCGTAGAAAAATAAATAATACTTCGTATAGAAGCGAAGGCCGTATCATACGCCACAAAATCTGTAGTTTTGAATTTTAAATCTAAAATAGGAATGCATAATACGTTAAATCGTTCATGCGTACCCGGTACAATCCCGACTGGTTTATAGTATCCTAGCTTCTGCCCGCGACGTCATTCACGTCAAAAATTATCGCCCGCCCGCGTTGTTACTTCGTTTTCGCTTAGCGTTCTTTCTGACTTTTCTTCTTTTTGGTCGGCTCTTAAGGGTCGTCGCGTGATGTGAAATAAGCCTATAACCTTCCTCAAGAATTGGCCTATTAAATGCAAACAGGCCTTCGCCTTACTGGCCTATTAAATGGAAGTTCCAGAGATTAGCGCGTTCAAACAAACTCTTCAACTTTATTATATTAATAATTCGCCCCGAAGCGATAATAGCGCCATTTGGAACATATTAGATTTGGAGTAGTGTTATGTAATAAAAATGTGTTGATGCTACAGTAGTCAAGTCTTTCCCCCGATTACTATTTGAACTGCATTTTATCGCCTCTTTTAATTTTGATTCTTACTAACAAGTTTCTTCATAATTTCTACAAATTGTTCAAATTATCATATGTTAAAGTGATTTGTATGTATTGTAGACCCTGGCCATGATGAGTGTCCGAGTCCGTTGGACGGCGAGCTGCACGCGGACAATAACGCCAACTCCACGTATAGTGAACCCAGCACTAGAGAAGAATCACCTGTAAGTACCTCAGTATGTTTTATACTTTTTTTGTGCATTGCATGGAGATCAAGAGATGACCAAGACCCTTTTTACCGACTTCAAAAAAAGGATGTTATCAATTTGACACGTATGTATATAATATTATTGAAACTGCATTAAATTCACAAACAATCTATTAGGGCTTCCAAACAAATATACAAAATATGATAGATGTGTCTGTGTAGTATGTATGTATGTTTGTTTGTCCGCGCATTTCTCTGCAACTATTAATCGGATCGTGACCATTTTTTTTTTATTGGCTTACATTTACTTCAACTTCGGGAACGGCCTGCCGGGGCAGCGGGATTGTCTGACAGGGTTACCGCTACCCCGGAACCTATAGGGCTAAGGAAGGAACACGGATGGGTTTTAGTCAGACACTACCTTCCGCTCCACCCAGAGCGGGAGGGGTCATTTGATGATTTCCCATCCAAAAAAAAAGGGAACGATGCAAGTTTCATCAAAATCGATTCAGTAATTTTCAAGATCTGGACTAATACGTGTAAATGTGACGGCCTGCCTTATTGATACAAGCTACGGGCGTAGTGTCAAAGAGAAAACATCTCAAAACCTTGGTCAAATGCTAGTGCAATATTTACAACAAAACTATTACCTACTTATTACACAACAAATATTCCAGTTTTTACTTAAAACTAAAAACTAAGAAAAAAAAAACTAATTTAAAAAAATTTAACCAACTTCAAAGGTAGCAAACAACTAAAACTAAAATATAGATCCCAAGACACCGACTTCCGAAATTAAAGTTATTTCATAATTTTGAGTTAATTTATTTTTTTAAATTACTTTTTTGAGTATTTGTATAAAAAAGGGTCTTTGAAAAATCAAGGTTTTAGACTTATCACAGAGGGTGTTGACATGTGGGACATGGACTCGGCAATCATTGTACCGATAATCGTTACGGTTGGTGGCCTAATAGCGGAGAGCCTCGACCAACACCTCAGGACAGCGGCGGCCTTAGGGGGTGGCGAACAGGGCAATCGCCCGGGGCCTCGCTCTTGCAGGGGCCTCGCGTAACAGACCACGCAAATTAAAAAAAAAAATTAATCTTTTGATTTTGATCCTTAATTTATATACCTAATCTTAATAAATAATTAAGGTTATAACATAACGGTAAATTAAAATAAAGTTTGTTAACTCATTTGTTGTTCGTTTCGTTGGTTATTCATTCAAAAATGAAATAAATAATAGAAAAAAAATTAACTGAAGTTTACCCCACTATCGAAATAGTCCTGAGAATTATCGCACCACACTTGTTAGTTACTGTTGTGTCTGCTGAAAGGATTTATTCGAGGCTTAAATTATTAAAACATATTTGAGGAATTCACAACATATTTGATGACACATGATCGGCTTTCAGCCCTTGCAATTCTTTCAATTGAAAATGACGTAGCTCATTCCTTGCATTATTGTGCTTCAATTAAAGATTTTAGTCTTGGGAAAAGCCGCACACATCAATTTTAAAATTTAACATCTCTGTATTTGTTAATTTTGTAAATCTTTCAATGTAAAATATTTTAAAACTCGAATTTTATTTATTTGTATAACTTTAGCATTTCTCGTCAAACATGACAAATACCTAAACCAAACAACCAGACCTACTTTTGCATCACAATCATACTTTTCACGAAGGACAAAGGGCCTCGCAAAGACTTGCCTCCCGGAGCTTCGCAATGGGTAAGGCCGCCGCTGCCTCAGGAGGCTCTCATTGCGTGGCAGGGTCAGGGGCTTTATTCAGAAAGCAGTACTCCTCATCACAGCACGCATAGTGAGGAGGGTCCTCTCTAGAGTCCTAATTACCGGCAGCTTGGAGTACTCGGACCCTGTTCCTGATGCCGATGGGCTGCTATTTTTTTATATTTTTAAATGTTTTTTATGTTTCATAAAAATATTTAAAAATGTAAACGATATGAATATCAATTGAATAAAGGAAAAGTGCCTAGAGCATGACGTCAACAGGTTGAGCGATTTCTTCTCTCAAATCAGTTCGGAACTATATGAGAATAGTTCTACCATGGTCGCAAAATGGCTGACTGCCACTGTAGTATTGCTATTCGTGGAGGTTGTCCTTATGCAACTGCGATTACAATTACCTACTGCGAGCAACCAATCTAATAGCAAGCTACAGTGGTTTTTTTCATGATTATTTGGAAAAGATTAGATAGACATAGATTAGATAAAGATAGACTTTTGGAAAAGACTATGCGATAACACCAATACAATGTGGTTTTTGTCGCCTATAGTCTTTTCCAAAAGTAATGTAAACAAATGGATCAGAAAATGTAATTTTCGAAGTTCTAATTTTAAATTACCTTAAAAATGTTCTTCTTTAGACATTTGTGGTTATTCCTATAACCTCAATTTTCGTCGATGATTTCTCAATAAGGTTATTCAAACAATAATTGTTGGGAAAAGTGGTGGGATATAAAGTTGAAACCTTCTAAATACAGATAAATGCATCTCTAAATCCCTTTTAGTGAGTGATTGCGCAAGAATTTAACCGGAACAGAGTTTATTTACACTTTTGTCAGATACTTTTGGAACAGACCATAAATTATGTTCAGCATTTGTCAATGCTGTATACTAATGCTGCACAATTCACAATTATCAGCCCTCACGAATATTACGTGTCGGCAGAAGGCTGATTGATAATCGATTGATTTTTGCGCTAAGAACTATTTTCCCGATTGCAATTGTAACAAGTTTTAACCTCAGCCTATGTTTTGTGTCACAAAGACTTTTTGTTCTTTATCATGATTTTTTTCTTTTAAAGTTGTAATAATAACTAACTAATTATATGCATTTACCCTTTAGATACTTACAAAACATTGTGTGTAGTGTCATTCCAGTTCTCAGGCCTACATTGATATATTACGTCCCATAAGGACAAACCGCATAGATCATTCAGTGCCATACCAAATCCGGTACAAGTTAGCACGAATTAGTTCTTATAAAAACGTATTAATTATTGCACATACTACGCTTGTTTGGGACTCGACTCGGCCTCGGAACGTTTGCGTGAATCATCGTTTCAGACAAGACCTCGGATTGGAACGTAGATCTGCTTGTTTTGACGTCGTAGTTTCCAGTGTTCGAGAAACCTTTTTTATGTTCTCAGTGAGAACAGAAAGAAGGTTTCTCGCAAGGATTTTTGGCACTTGTTTGTAGACTGAGTAATTCAGCGATGTTTTCGCTTATTTTAATTGTTGAATTGGGACTGAAATACGGATGATAATGCCTTGTGATAGCGGAAGACGTTTCGATCCTCCTTCCGTTATAACTTCCTTCTACATACTTCGATTACCTGACGCCTCGTAGTTAAGTATCAGCCTGATTCAATTACCTCTGTTGTCGGCGATTTCGATTACAAAAAGTTTCCACTTAAGGTTCCTATTTTGAAGGTTAACTCATCACAGTAATAAGCAGTTGACGTACTCCTTTGTTATACTATCTTATATCTGTTGATGTGATCATAAATAATGCAAGTTGCGGATAAATGTTTTATTTTTCTATAAAATCTTCAATATCCAAGTAAAGGGCGGTGCACGATATGAGCGTGTTATTATGTATGTTAATGCACAATTTCACGGCGCGGTAGTTTGTGTGATGCTTTGTTCTTTATTGCGGAGCGGCGGTGAGTCGGTGAGTCAGGCAGGCGGCCGTACTGCAGGCACCGCCTCGCCCCGCCCTCTCCTCATACATTGCTCCCAGTTACTTGATCACCAACAAAATGTTCCTAACACGTCGTTAAGGTACATTTTACATAGATATTCTGTCTCATCAGTGCAATGACTCAAATTACAAAGTCAGGTAAAAGAACTGCTGCGAAATAATAATAATTTAGATTACAGAAATTACGACGGTTAATTGCCTGTAGCATCGTTAATTAACATTGCAGTTTTTAGTGTTGCACACTTTTTAGCAGACATTTGATGTTTAGTTTGGATGTAACTAGCTTTTTCCATCTTCACAGCACGTTGTTAAGATCTTACTGCCTTGTATAAGAAAGTTGAAGTTATTCTTTATTTTATGGACTTGTATTTCAAAGCCTGCAACTTTATAACCTCAAATATAGCTATGGGGTAAAATATACGAGACACACATACATAACAAACAATATATTTGACAGAGTAAAGCGGGCGTGGAGTACGCGAACATTCTGCGCGTGATGGCGGGTCTTAACGAGGAGATCAAGGTTCTGCGCGAGCGGCTCAGCTCCGCATCGGCTGACAACGACCAGTTGCGCGCCGCGCGGGACGAGCTGCTGGCCGCGCAGCCCGACGCGCACGACCTGCCCGCGCTCGAGCCCGACGACGCCGCCAACTACCGCGCGCGCATCGCCGACCTGCAGGTAACACGGCACATATTAGGGGTTTATTAGTACTTAGAGTACCTGGTACCATTTGCTGATGGTTTATTAACTAGAGGCAGAGAAGTATGTGTTCAAATGTGATAATTTAATCTGTTAGACCTTTTTTGGTCGATTAAAGCTGGGCTTAAACCCGTTGGATGCGAGAAGCACAGAACCGGTCGAAGTGGAGGTGCTTGGGGGAGGCCTATGTCCAGCAGTGGACGTCTTTCGGCTGAATGATGAAAGCTGGACTTGAAGATATTTAATTTGAGGTAGTGCTTCATACTTTTTATGGTCATATTTTTAGGCACAACTCACCCGTTCGACGGTGGCCGAGGAGTCGAACCTTGCCGAAATTCAGCGACTGGCGTCGAGCGCGGCGGAAATGCAAGCCGAGCTCGCGTTCCGGCCGACGCGCTCCGACATCGATGACCTCACCGCTGTTGTCGGCAAACTGCGCTCCGAAGTACTCGCCAAAGAGCAGCAGATCGAGAGACTTCGCACTTCGACCGTCAGAGAGCGTTCCACGCAAGACAAGGCCGTGGAGACCGAAGCCGCGCCCGACGAGCCGCACGACGCGCCCGAGCGGCCCATCGACGCCGGCAAGATCTCCGCCGAGATCGACGAGATGTTCCGTCTCGACTACGACGACGACGACGAGGAGACCGACTCCGCCGTCACCGAGATCAACCGCGACGAGGACGCGGTCGCAGAGGACGCGGAGGACGGGGAGGGGGAGGGCGTGGGCGCGTACGTGCGCCTGGACGACGCGGCGCGGCTGCAGGTGACGCTGCACAACGGCTCGCTGCACGCGCTGGAGGAGGAGCTGGTGCGCGCCAAGGAGCGCTGGGCCGAGGTGTGCGGCGAGCGCGCGCGGCTGGCGGCGGCGCTGGCGGCGCTGCAGCGCAAGCCGGCGCGCGTGTCGCTGCGCCAGGCGCTGGCGCTGGCCGTGCCGCTGCTGGCGGCGGCGCTGTACTTCCTGCTGCTGCCGCACGCGTCCTGATGGACGGCCACGTGGGACCCGCCCGGCTACGCCTAGCCCCGGCGGCCCGCGAGCGCGCGCTCGACTCTTTGCTCACTCCCCGGTGTTCTCTGCGACCGCTTCGAGTATGTCCGCCCGGCCCGGAGCTCGCGACTCGGCCCGCCGGTACCTCGTTTGGAATATGAATGTTATATGGGCTGCTTCTTGTTCGCGATCGCCGGCCGGGGGTTTCGGTATATTTATGGTGTAATTTAGAATATATTATATTATATTACGATAGAGTTGGTTTATTGTGCACCCTCGGTCAGACACTGGTGTGTCGACGGTGTAGAACAAATAGTACCGGGAGCTTGTATGAAAGTGCCATTTGCTAGCGAGGAGGGCGTGATCACGCCGCGAGTGTCGGTGCACGTTGTTATCGCATGAGTGTATATAACTTAGTATTGTTTCTGTAAAAAGTGTCAGTATCGTATCGATATAGTATAAATTGATTGTTGATATCTGCCATAATAAATAACTGTACATTTTAAATTTTAAGGCCTAACGACTGTCCTAAGTTATAGTAATTATTGTTGTATGAGAGCTATCGAAATTCTCAGCCGAGCAACATTTGGTGACTACTCGAATCAGCTGATTTCCCTTGTTGAATATTTTAGGTAATAATTGATAGTGTGTTCATCTTTTTATTATGATATACTTGTGGGCATCACGGACTCGCGGCCGCAGCAGAGCTATTGTCACATCGCTTCGGGAGCTACACATATCATTGTTAGGTATCACGGTGTGGGCATTTATTCGTCGACGGACACGGACGTTAGGCTTCTTCGAATGGTTTGCATTTTTCTAGTCTTTAGAATCGACGTAGAGTTGATTGCATGACGATTTGAGCCCCTACGTTTTTTACAGTTTTAGAGCTTATTTACAAGTTTAGTCTGTATGACCCTTCGTGTGTCGTGGACGCATTTACGCGCAGCTCTGATGTTTTGCAGGTTTTGACAATATTACGTAGCAGTGACACATTTTAGTTGAGAGTCACAGGTCGAGTTGACCCCGTGCTTGTACACGTTTTGTTTTGGTTTTAATGTTATCGTTGAGAGGAACATTTTGAGTTGATTTTGCGTGAGAGAGTATGTTAATGGTATGGTTGAGAGACGCACCTCAGCTGCACTCGAGCGTCTCGGTGAGCCAGTTCATGTTATGGTTGACCCTTCGAGATCGATTAGCTCTGTGATGTGAGGCCAATAGATAATTTTATAACAAACTTGTGTAACTAACGATTGAATAATTATATCCTTAGAATTATTATAACTCTACCACGTTGAAGTCCACTGTCTAAATATTTATTATTTTATTGTTGCACTGATTTTTGTTATGTTCAATGTTTTATTTTGTCTTTAAACCACCTAATTGTACATAAATTATATCTTATATTCGTTCTTATGTTTAGTTTAGTTTCATGCTGTCGAAGACTTTATGTTGTATTTTATTGAGTAAAAATTAATATGCATTCAATGTGGATGTACTGATAAATTTATTGGAAATAATATTGATTTGTTTAAAACTTTGGCTTTTTATTTACACTACCCTAAAATTGCAAAAAGTTATTCATTGACGTCATAAAATGGTTTGAATTTACGTCATGCTCCCCAGAAACCCCATGATATATTTTGCTGTTTATAAATTCATATAACAACTGTACGCAATATGTACCGAATTTTCAGGTTGGTACAGGCAACTGAATTATGGGTTGCTGTAGAGCAGAGTATAATAATAATACGGGAGCTGTAGAGCATTTCCCCAGCAACCTCAAGTAAAATTTTACGTAGACACTTACTTATTAGGTAAACAAGTGGTTGTTAATAAACTGTTTCTCACGGTATTAATTGCTGGTGACCAAGTGCGCTATTTGGGAAAAATCTAGTGAATCTACGTTGAGCTAGTATGACTGTATGACGCAGTCGCAAAATAGGCTGACTAACAAGATACGGTTACTCGTCGGTACGACACGCATCATCTATTTATAACTCGTACGAAAGCAACGCTGATTTTGTTACTTTATTTGCTGCCAGCGTAAGTGAACTCGCAATGTGTATGATACAGGTTATAAAATTGACAAGACGCGCTGAATTATTTATAGGCACTGTTTAACAAAAATAGCGTGTCATTATTTTATTTGCGCGTCTGGGTAACGCGTTATCGTTACCAAGCCGTCGGTCAGGGAATTCATTTGCATTATTCATTATTCTTAAGAACATAAATGATATTAATATCACGCCTGTATGCCACTCTGGGATTGTTCTCCATAGGTACCTATTACGCTTTGGAATGGGCAACTAGCAGTAGCTTCATATTCATAATCATTTATAAGGGCTTAGAGCTAAGAGCCGTTGTAGACCCCGTTAGGGCACAGCAAAGATTATTGTTATATATCTAAATCCTAGAAACTAAAATAAAAATTCATATTTGGAACCTGTAAATGGTTTAATTGAAATAAATGCTTGAGTTACACAGGTGGGTAGGCACTAATCCAGATTCCGAGATGCTACCGAGAAATTCCTGATGGAAAAACCCCATTGACAGCCCGACCCGGTAATCGAACCCAGGACCACGACTGAGCGACGGCTCAGCAGTCGTGCTTGCGACTACTAGGGAGATGACTAGACCAACAACGCAGCGCAATTTAAAATAAACGCATTTTTCTGTTTTTTAGCATCTTTATTTAGCCATGAATCTAGTGTGGGTAGGTACTTATTTGAACCCTGTGATTTGATCCTCAGTAAAAATACATAGCAGGTAAATTGCTGAGCGCAATTCACAAACAAAAATCTTGCCTATTCCTGAATATCCATTCTAATACATATTATATAAATTCGAAAGTAACTCTGTATGATAACTTTTCACTCCTAAACCACTGAACAGATTTTGCAAGGAGATAGGGCGGGCATTCTGGGGACATTTTTGTCCCGGTAGCGCGTTCCCGTGAGATAATTTCCGATATCAAGGCGGGCGAAGCAGAGGGCAGAAATTAGTATATTTATTTTTGTGTATTATAAAAGTTTTAAAATACACAAAAATAAAATGTAGTTTTTTTTAGCTATCTTTACCTATCATCAAAATCGAGCTTTTTTTACGACGTTGCTGTATGAAGCCAAGTCTCAAAAATTACATGTATAATATAAAGCCAAGCCTGCCTAAATGGACATTCGCAGTACCAGAAGTATCGTGGGTAGGTATGGTAAGGTAGGTATTATGTGTGCTATCCCAGAGACAAAGCTGAAAATTTCTGATATTTTTCAAATCGGACTCATGCAGCAACGCGGCGGCAGAAATTAGTATGGTGACAGTAGGTAGAGGAAAGAACGGACCCTGCAAGTACAAAGCTCTACTTTAATAATTTTGAAAGTTATAACGCCATATCTAAATAAGTTGTGTCATGACACAGCAGTTTATGGAGACTCTTGGTCAGTTCTTTTGTAGCTTTCTGTTGTAATTTTTTCAATTTTCAATGAACGATTTGAAAATTACCTCAGCTCCATAGTAAAACGGACCAATCGAAGCTTTTAGAAATCATCTAATTTAATATATTATCTCAATTATCCATGAATATATTTTAGTCCTTGTGAAGAGACAGAACCGGACGAAGTGGGGGTGCTTGGGAGAAGCCTCTAATTGTCTAGCAGTGGACGCGTCTTTCGGCTGAAATATTGATGATGACATTTAAGTCTAATCAATAAGTAGCGTAAAGTAAATATTGTTGATTAGTTTTATTCTCAAAAATTTTGAATAAAACGAATAGGTTTTTTTTTCCACATAAGTTTTTGCTGAAGTGGTCCAATCTGCCTTCCCTTCCCCTACCTTCAAGGATCGTTAAAAAAATTGTGAAAAATATAAAACCAACATTTTAGTTTTAGACGTAGGTACCTATTGTATTTTACCTTTGTGCCGCAACTCAAGCCCATAAATTTTGGCTAAAGGAAGCCTAATCAAATAAACTTGGCAAACAGTGAAACAGCGATGATAATGCAAAGCAAGTAGGTAAGCAGGTCAACAAGTCACTAGCACATATCAATGCGTATCATGAATCTACATAAAGAGAGATAATCTTTAACTAAATATAGAATAGTAGATTTACAGTCAGAGGTACCTACATAAAATAATAGAATATCATACAGTTGTGTAGGCTGGGAAGTTTCTAACGTTACTTCTTTATATATATTAGGTAATAATGCAATGTTGTTTTTGAATGCTTGTACCTATTTTGTCTTCCATCAAAGAACAAAAGTATACTGGTGGCCCAGTGGTTACGGCTGCGACTTACGAGTTGTAGTTCGTGGGTTCTAGTCGGGCTTGCACTTCACTTTTTGCTATGAATTTGTAAGAAAGAAAGAAAATACATTTATTTAGTAAGTACAGACTAAAAGGCTCACAACATACTCTAAACGCCACTACTCTCAATAAGGTGAAAGAAAACATTGTAAAGAAATCAGCATCTAAAAATTCGAAGACGTGTGACATTCACCAACCCGTATTGGGCCTGCATGGTGTATTACAGCCAACTCTCTGTCAGAGAGAGGAGGCCTTTGTCCCAGTAATCGGAAGTTCGGTAGTTAATAAGTAGGTGCTCGTTTTTTTATAAGTTATGTAGAAGAAGATAGAATCGCAAAAAAAATCAACGTACGGGTATACCGAATCATGTACCTACTGAATCCATGGTATGGTAACTATATATATAGTTGGTGTGCGTCAGTGTCCCTGCCACCCTGTACGTAGGTGAACACATGATAATGTCGCACCACCTGTTATTTAAAGGATTTTTTCCATGCCTTGGAAATTTCATTTAGGACAGCCAGTGGAAACATTATTTATAAGAAAAATTAGCAATTATTTGATCGTAGCAAGGTGTCAAACCCTTCTTATCTCGATACAGGAACAAATGGAGTTTTTTCATTGGGCTTTGCTGAAATAGAACTTTGAATGTAGGTCCTAGGATACTACACGTTTCCTCTAAAAATAAATTTTCACCTAGCTACGACCTTAGTAACTTTATTACATTTATACATATACAAGATATCGCCAGATTAAATAAAATATTTTTACTTACCTATAGGTTACTGAAGTCGTACGGTGAATAGCCGTAATTATAATAATAATAATAATAATAATAATAACCCCATCGCCGTATCTCTACGTTGACGTCGTGGTGGGGCTTGCGCGCTCCAAACTCAGGCCTGTGCCGGAAGAGTTTACTTTGCCGGAACAAGTCTAAGGTGAGGAGCCAGACCAAGAGAGATACAGAAACCCGCAGGGCAGCATGTGGCGAGCTGTTGGGCAGTAGCGACCCCACGGACCCTATCTCCCGGGAGAAGTTTGTTCCTCACCTCTGGCTTGCCTTTATTGGCCGGCTGGAGTGAACAATGACGAGGAACAGAGCTCCCACCTCATTCTTGCCTTTATTGGCCGGCTTGAGTGGAGATTCGCAAGAGCAAATGTGCTCGGAGGAAGGAAGTATTCCAGTAAGATGCTGGTAGGGATCTTGACCGTACTTCCGGGATTGTCCTGATAGCCGTGGAATACCTCTCCACTCCTCATAAGCACCTCAGGAGATGTTGCCCCCTTGGCACTACGTAACTATGTGCTAGCGACCGTTTCCGGGGGCCCACTATTGAGTGTGCAAGTCACCCCCTGCCATTTTATTCGTGTATATATAAAACATTGATCAGGCAGGGGTCATAGTTCTTCCATAGTTCTTGGTAACCAGTCCACTTTAGCCACCCAAACCCATAGTCCAACGTTATATTTTCCATATCCTGCAATAGTCCTACACCAACCGGGGGTTGTCCTTGGGTGCACTTGCATAGTGCCAACAGGGATAATCGTCGGTTGGTGCCTCATTTCATTAAAAACGTTCAACGGGCCTCTGCGAGTTGGCTTCGGCCCCTCGTACGCCTTTCAAAGGACCGGGACCCCATGGTCCCGAGATATGTTAAAGCATAAAAAATAATAATAATAATAATATCCTTGGACATTTCACACAATGCCATCATATAGTCCCAAGCTAAGCAACCTAATGCTTGTGTTATGGTAACGAGATGGCTGATAAACTACTTATTATTCATTTTTTTTTTGTAAATACATACATATTATAGATAAAACACCCAGACCTGGAACAAATAATTAACTATCTACTTCAAAGTGTATTTTGAGTAAATGGTAGTTTTGTCTGAAGTGTAGTTTAAAACACTGTTGATGGACTGACTTCACTTGATTTTAAACTCTTAAGATAATTCGTTGAATAAGATATAGTTTCTAATAATACAGTGGGTCATTGTTTCCGTTTTAATCATGGTACCTATGGCAGTTTGAGTAATTTATGCGGCCTACCCAAATGTCCTGTTTTTGGTATTTTTCGTCGAATCGTTGAGCTCCTTAATTTCTGAGTTGAGCTGCACGGTTACTGACAAATGCGTGCACTGACTGCACAGGTCCACTCAATCTGTGCAGGCCTTACCTCAAAATACCATTTTAGACACCAATCTACATTGTCCTCAAAGATTATGTCCGGATTTTTATCTATACATTGACATTGATGAATGTTATATATACTTAAACAATGACATGAATATTTACTTTGTAAATTAATTTTTATTTAATTGTTGTGAATTTGAGGACTATGTGGGTCATTTCTTTTTTCTGCTTTCTTTCTTAGTTAGTTTTAATCATGATCTGGCAGTTTGAGTCAATTAAGGGGCCTACCCAAAAGTCCTTTCTTTGGTAGGTATTGTTCCTCAAATCGTCTAGCTCCTCAAGTTCTGAGTTGAGCTGCACGATTTTTGACAAATGCGTGCACTGACTGACCTGTCAGGTCCGCTTAATCTGTGTGGTTCCTTCTTCAAAAGACCATTTCAGACTCCAATCTACATGGTCTTCACATGATCTGACTAAGATTTTGTCTGGACTTTTAAAGAGACTGTGACCTCTGAGTTTGTTTCGGTCTTTCTTCTCAGAATAGTCAGATAGGAAACGCCGACCTCATCTAGTTTAAAAAAAAGTGATTGACGTGTAAAAGTGTTTGTACAAACCTACTTACAGAAAAATAAATCATTTATACCTCGTTTTATTTATTTATTAAATAGATTATTTTATAAACCTTACTTAAAAAAAACAAAGAAAAAAAAGTAATAATATTTTATTTGTATTTATTTATTTATATTTTATCCTCACACTGGAACGCCATATTATAGCAATTACACCAACGTGCAACGGAGTAAAAAATAATTTCATGTATTGCTTTCCATTTATCCTGTGCGCGTGGACAAAGCGGCGATGGATCACGCACGCTCACGCAGGCGCAGCGTCAAGACAATCGCCATAGCCCCATCCCTTCTTCCACATAGCGCACATTTTTTGCGAATTTTATAACTCAATGAATTTTTCAAGATGTAATATAGATGTAATAAAAAAATACATTAAAACTAAAAAAAAAAATGTTGAGGTGTATATTATGCAATCCCTTATTAGAAAAGCCTTAAATTAAATTCATAGTTAGGGCTTTTCTTTTTACGATATCGTAAAAAACGCCTTTTCGAGCTACAATAGAAGCTTTTATTTAATAGTTATTAAAATTTTAAATTAAAAATTAGTTTGTAGAATTTAGTAAAATGTAATTAATAGTGAAGTAGTAGTTAGTAAAATTCGTTTTTTTTTAAATTTTATTTAATTGTTATTGTTGTTTAAATAGTTAGGCCTTATTTTTTAGATGATAGGAAATTATTTTCAAGACTTAGGGACACAAATAATATTTTGGGTGATATATTTAGGATGCAAAATAAAACATAATAAAATAAATTCGAAAATGTGCCGCGTGGCATTTGACTGTAGGATACCGAAATCACGATCGAGAAATGTGATAATATGAAAAGACCTAAAACTAAATTTACGGCTTTCCGAGAATGCAAACTGGCTTTACTAATAAGAAAGGGCTTTTTTTAAGAGTGGGAAATCATCAAATGACCCTCCCGCTCTGGGTGGAGCGGAAGGGAGTGTCAGACTATTACTGATTAAAACCCATCCGTGTTCCTTCCTTAGCCCTTTATGTTCCGGGGCAGCGGTAACCCTTTCGGACAATCCCGCTGACAATAAGAAAGGGATTAACGTGGAAATTATCTCTTTTCATTTTAGAGAGCAATGTTTTCGGGGATAAGTTATGCCTTTTAACTATTTGTAACTTTGGCTACAAACGAATTACGGCTTTATCACCTACATAAGGTAGACAATTTCTTGGGAATTCAAAACCTTTATGTCATTTTTGATAAAAAAAAATAGCTCTCGACAAAAACTCCTCTGTTTTAAGTGTTATAAGTTTGATCTGTGTGTCTGTCTGTGCCATCGTAGCTCCCAAACGGCTGAACCGATTTTGCTTATTTGTCTTTCTTTTTTAAAGGTGACTTGATCGAGAGTGTTCTTTCTTAGCTATGATTCAAGAAAATCAGTTCAGCCGTTTGAAGATTATCAGCTCTTTTCTAGTTGATGAATTGATGTGAGTATCTTTCATAGGCCTGATCGAGTCGAAATTTGGCATTTCGTTACTTCAATGATAATAGAAGAACATAGAACCCAACCTTGAACTAATGCTGCAGCATCACCTGGAATTTTCTGGATACTCAACTCCCTTAATTTACTGCAGAGGTATCATGTTTGGGCTCCTTGGAATGGTCTCAATGAATAGGTTATAGATGGTGACCAGGGGCTGATGATGGATCAGGAAAGAGAAATAAAGGAGGACCGGACAAAATGGTCCCCACGGCCAATAACAACCAAACATAATGTCATTAGATAGGCATTTTAACATAGGTAGAGCAATAACTACTATGGCGGTTCTTATCAAATCGCTGTGTGAAAAAAGTTATTGCGATGTTCCGTTGGACGGACCTGGACGGTAGATAACGGAATACTTGAATAGTAAAAAATTTGCGAATATTCAAACTAACACCACTTCCAGAGGTCTTAGTTTGAATATTCGCAAATGTATGCATTCCGATGATAACAAAGTCATATGGTACCATCGAGCTAGTCAGATCATAAACCGACGCTAGATAACGGAACTCTTGAATAACTGCTGGTAAACCCATCGAATGTGGGCTCATTAGATATGTCTCAACTAGTACTGTTAATTTTACCTGATGACGAGGACCTGATGAATGACCTGGACGCGAGATAACGGAACTCTTGAATATTAAACCACTCACTGTGGGCTCACTAAATGTATCTCAACCAGTCCTGTTAATTTTACCTGATGACTGACCAGGGTGCTACATAATGAAACTTTTAATTAACTGCTAGTCAACCGATCGAGTGTGGACTCATAAATGATGATGAGATGTGTCTTAACGAGTCCAAATAAAAATGTCAAATGTTTAAAAAAAAAAACAAGTAGAATAGATAAACAGTTGTATAGTATATCTTCCACTATTATGTGCCTATGTTTTGGTTTTTGCCTAATTATATTCATTGTAAAATAAAAATAAAATAATTAGGCCAAAACTAACGTATTCCTGTTTTCTCCCTGGATTTACACACTACTGCAAATAAAAGTATTTGCAGTAGTGTGTAAATCCAGGGAGAAAACAGGAATACGTTAGTATGCAATGAATTCAAACAACCACGAGTATTATAACTAGCTTCACTGTGGTAAAAATACGTAGGTACAGCCACGGATTTACTCCGTGGGTACAGCTGCGCAGATTTCGGCAAGTCACAAATAATAATATATTGGCCCTTTAAGTTTATTATAAGTTGTAGGAAATATTTTGATACAAGTGTCCTCGCGTCGGGGGACGGCTAATGAAAACGCCAAACAGAGGGCCTAAAAGGCCACTTTGGCAGAATCATAAAACAATTCATATCACGCAATGTAATCTGTATGACAGTTTTGTATGGAGATTCGTAAAATGGTATAGGTATACCTCTGCCTAACCCTTCAGGGATATATAGGTGTGAAACTGTCAAATAGATGAATTGCGTGATATGAATTGTGTTATGATTCTGCCAAAGTGGCCTTTTTAGGATCCCAAATGAGGCTTATACCTAGCAATAATGAATGTTATGCTATTGTAGAAAACATAGCGGCTGTTAACTTCCAATTTTCATTAGCCGTCCGCCGACGCGAGAACTTAGGTCAAAATATTTCCTACAACTTATATTAAACTGAAAGGGCCAATATATATTATAATTTTAGTTTTTAGAGGTTTCTGTTTGAGTTGGGGGTTTTTTATTTTTTTTATTTAATAATTACGGCTTTTCACTATATGACGGCGTTTATGTAAACTCTACAACATAAGCATAAAAAGTTCGTTTACCCTTTTTTTTTTAAACTTATAAAGGTGGTTTAATATTACTTAGAAGCTAGTACTTTGATTTAACAAAGTTTTTTAGAAACATAATAAAAACAAGACAAGCGTTGTCTTAATCATAGACAAAAAATAAACAAGAAAATGGGATGGCAAAAAGAATTATAGTTTTAAATAATAGATTCAGTGCATAAAAAACTTCATTAAACTACACAAATAAAAGTGCTGAAATCAAAGGTTAAAAATAAATTAATAACATAAGGTAGGTAATGTATAGTACCTACCTGTAGGCTGCAGGCCTTGTTTCACTGTCTTTAGACAGAGGTCTACTTATAACTAGTGGAAAAAAAAAATTGGTAAATCTGAAATTGTAAATCTAAGACGACTCTTCTGCCAGAAAAGTAAAATTTTTCCGGAGGTGGTGTTACAATTTTTTAATCCAATGAGCAACTGTGTAACAATAATTAAAATATCAATTAGAAAATGAGCGATTGCTGTATGCTGTCTTTTAAATTTCAATATTTATTCATACACGGTCCATCTTGTTTTTACGACGT
Source organism: Gortyna flavago (assembly GCA_963669345.1). Lineage (NCBI taxonomy): Eukaryota > Metazoa > Arthropoda > Insecta > Lepidoptera > Noctuidae > Gortyna > Gortyna flavago. Next base: position 6,037,835 of record OY770139.1, read on the forward strand.
AATTACCAACACACAGTTTCGGATGTACACATACTCGTACAGTTAATTACGGTATTTTAACAACGTCATCAACAACCAGTTACAAAATATTACCTGAAAAAACTTATGGAAAGTATAGAAAAGCACACACAGATATGAGATGTAAGTACCTAAAGTTAGTTTTTTCTTTGAATCTTGCAGTCAGCAAACATTCTTCAAGGTAGGAGGCATATTCTTCTTCTGCATGTATTTAATCCAACGGTGTTTGTAGAATAAAACGTATAAGCGATACAAACGGACGAAGATCCCACCGACCCGTGTGTGTCGGCCGAGCTGGGAAGTTCGTCCGGGCGTAGCACTTGATACCGCTCTTCTTTCTTCGGTCTTCAGTCTTCGCACTTCCCGTTACATTACAGTTTCACACATAAAAGTATAAAATACTAACACGTATACATTTATGAACACAGAGATAATTTTAACTTCAGTTTAAATACAAAAATTATGAAAGTATGACTCTGTACATCATGTGCGATTGAAGTCAAAGCATACGTGTAAAAATAATTTAAAAGATAAAACAAGTTATTCACCTGTAATAAAGAGCGGATGCTAATGGATGTAGATTCGGCGCGGAGTGAAATAAGCGCTCGGCTGCCTTCCGTCGACCTTCGATCGGCGCGAAGCTAGCGAATGCTGTGGCGAATGTCCGCCGGAGGAGCGCGCGGCGCCCGGCGTCGGCGGTGAACGAACTCACCTTGACAAATGCACCATTTGGCATTGTTCGCGGGAAAACCGGCGGCCTTGCGCGCGCGCCGCCGCCGCCGCCCGAGCCGACCAATCACGAGCCTTCGCGCCACAGCCTGCGACTGTTTTGGCGGGAACAAGTCGTCTGAACCACTGTGAACGTCGCACGCACACCGCAGCGCGGCGCTGTCGTCGCGTCGGCAACAACACGATTTCAGCGTGACGACCTTTCGACGTAATCTTTGAATGACATACGGGCATGTATATTTGACTAAATAAGTTCTATTGTTCATACGGTTATGAGCCTTAGTTATTCTTAATATATACTTTGACGAATTACATTTTCTTTAAATTGTGTTTTATTCTATATTGTTTGGACGGTTTTTTTTGGGTTTTTATGAAAGACACGTATGCAAAAACCTCTCTTCAACCAATAAATCTAATTAGGTACCTACTTAGATTTTGCATGTATTATTATAGAAGTGTAACACGAGATGTTAACGCCCATTTCAATTAGTCAATTATAGGTATAGGTAATAAGAAGCCGTCTGGCGTCTAGCACGAATAGATAAATGCTAATGTGGTCATGCTCGAGTGATTCCCAGGTACCCAGCGAGATAAAGCCACTAAGCCTGAAATATTTAGCGCGGTTTAATTGAGAGGTAGGTAAATTAAAACGGTATTTTCCTCCCAGTTATGAGATATTCTCAAATTGAGGAGGATAAACTATAGTTATATACCTACATTTGATGGGATGATTGTACGGACACTACTTACTTATTTACTGCTTCGAATGGAATATAAAGATTTTATAAACCTACTTTCATGAAAGGAAATATATTGGTTAATGATGGAAAAATATGTGTAAGTTATAAGACATGTGGATAGGAAATCTGTTGTTTATGAGTAAAAATATATCGACCGTGACTTGTAGATAGGCGGTAATTATTATACATTTTATTATCAAAATGGCGGATGCAACTTGGGTGTTTGGGTGTCATGACGTAAACTGGCGCTGCCGTCGTCGGTCGGCGTCGGCGCAGGCGCAACGAGCTACCAGTCGACAGCCAGCTTGTATTTCATGGAAATTAGATAGGTAGGGCAGTAGCCTCGAAAAACGAAATATTCTTATAGATAACAAACGTATTAAAACATCCAAGGCACTCCTATAAAATAATATGAGAAATTACGTTTCCTGCTGTATACAAACTTGTTCGTATAGTTATGTCATATTATTTCAACGTTTAATAGTTATGTAGGAGGTACCTACACTAGTAATAACTTTATTGTATTGTGTTTACCTACTATTTAAGTTACTGGAAATTTGCGTTACAAGTTTTGGAAATTGTGAACATTGTTTATTTTGATATCGTGTTTATTTGGATTTGATTCTACATCCTTATTATAAGGCAAACATAGTAGTATTCTAACTAACAAAGAAAAAATGTAGGTATTTGGATTGAAAGAAAATGGTCTAATTTTAAATCAGTGTCTTCCAAGTAAAACATAACACTACACTCGCATTCCTAAAAGCAAAAACTCTTTGTAAATCAATGGAATACAACATAATAAGAAATATTGATGAAAAAATAGTCCTTGTTCCCGAACGCAAACTTCGTAGGCGAGTGCTACGCCGTAGCAATGTAGGTCCTTGTAGGAATAAAATAATTTAAAGGTCAAACTAATGTAATTTAAGTGCTGTTAGCATTTTTGTTTATTTTAATTTAAATAATGTAACAGATATTTATAGATTTTTTTGATATTATGTAGTACAAAAATAAGACGCTGCGTTACTCCAGTAAAGTCTACGAATATCTAACTAACCGATGATATCTTCTTTCAATTTTGTCTTTAAGATTTATAATAATAAAAACGAGATATGTTTGTTATTCTACTGTATTTTATAATAGTAAAGACACAATAGAAATACCTGCGACTGAGGTGAATGTTATGAAAATAAAGTTGTGTAAGAATTCCTTCCTTTAACAAAAACTAAACTCAATTACGAAATCAGGAATTTGAATGAAGTAATTAAAACAAGATTCTGCAAACTTCTGTAATACCCAATGGATATAATATAACAGAAAAAAGCTAAAAGTTTAGGCGTATAGCATGCCAAAGGTTCATGAAAAAGCGATGCAAAATTTAATAGCAGTCTATTATTGCAATCGGAAATATAATTCGCGGTCTTGCATTTTGAAGTTTTTTCAAGACAGAATTAATCAGAAGCGGTTGGGTCCGCGAGACCCTGCCTAATATAGTCTGTGGTCGCAATCCAACGCTTGCCTTTATCCTTTATATAAATTCTGGGCCTGTGATTAGGGTCTAATCATTTTTGAGATCGTACCGGATTTATGGATCCAGCTTTTGTTAAAGATTTTCAGATTGATACTTATCACTTAATGATCTTTATAAGATTTTATGCAATTTTGTAAAAAAATTGGCTTATTAAATTATGTATTTAAACCTTCATAAATACATGAATGCACGTCATGCTTTAGCGCTCATATTTGCTGTGAGTCAAATACCTGTTGATTAGTAATGGTATTTCTCAAAGTGAAGTTTTTAGGGATAAAAACATGGGAATTCTTCAAAACAAAGTTGTTATGAATTTGTTGACTCACTTATTTACCTACTTGTAAAACGAATAATCGATCAATGGCAGAGCCCTATTTAACCCTGTAATGTGTATGTTGGAATAACCGAACTTTGACTTAAATATTCAGACAAACTTGATTAAAATCAGCCTCATTCTGTAGTCATCACAAACAAGTAGAGACAAGTTCGTTGTTTATTTGAGATAATAATAATATGGATGACCTCTAAAACGAAAGCTGCAGGGTGAGTCCGGGTCTATGACTCATTTCTGCTAACCAGTCTCAACTTCGAAATATAAATAGATCTATAATTTTCCTTGTATTTATCTGTATAATTATTACCTCTATTTCATAACTGTCGTCAGGTCAGTGCTTTGCAGAATGAGGTCGACTGGTGATTAATATAGTTTATGCAGTTCACTTCCGAGTACACCTTATTAATTGCAGTGGTCTCTGATTTATTTCTAGTGTCGTAAGTATAACCTTTCATAATTTTATTATGATTTGTGATTAACAAAAGAAATACTTATGAAGTTTATGATTATTACTTATTGTAAGTAATTGTACCTACCTTCAGTCCATGTTCTAAAAATGCCTGAAGAAACCAATGTGTTAAAATAATAATGAGCTTTTTCAATCGCCTGAAAAAACTGATTCTACGTATTGACGGCCATTGCAAAAATGTATTCAAAATCATTTTAAAACATGAGTAGCTGTTTAAAACTTAAGTGTATTTCAAATAATATTTCGCTACTTATCATTTACACAGCGAATGTCTTCGGCGAGTGCGGCACAGGACATGAGTCAGGTGTCATTGACCCGGCCACACCGCGTCATCACAATACCTAGCCGGCCGCCATTATATTTTACGCCAGTTTTTATCATCTCGCCGCTCAGTTGACCCTCGCTCGTTTCATTTAAGAACGTTGAATGATGCCGATCGACGTCTCATTGACATTTAACTACGATTTGATTTCGGATCGCTGAAGAGCGGCGCATGAACTTGATGGAGTAGTAATTTTCTCGGTCTGTTTCAATTTATCTCATTATCTGCATGTGGAATAAGCTCATGCTTCTTAAATTCTGCAATACATCTTAAATCCTTTTTTATTTTGATCGGGGTTTGCTCAACTGACTGTTTCAAATTATAGAGAAAGCTGCTGATTAATTGACAGCATTTCGTAGTTCAGCGCCTAATTAATAATGGTCTAAGGTTTTTCCTAAAATATTTATGGTTTTATCCTTACATTTGTAGTATAATTTATCTTTATACATATAAACTGTCATATTAACATTCAATCCCATATTGTTATTTTATAACATTATTTAACTGAGCAGCGTAGACAACGATGGTGCCACTAACTTAGTTTAAAACATTATTATATATCGCTAGAAGTTGCCTCAATTTAATTAATGAATATTTATTGAGCGTGCATCCGGGAATTATGAATCACAGGCTCCAGCGAAGCCGGGTCACAAAACTGGCTAGAAATATTTATCACTTCAGTTCTCTATACCTATTAGTGATTGTTGAAGGCAATGTGGGCCACTCATTTGCAAATAATACACAAAAAAATATTCCTAAAGCCAAGATAGACAGATAGATGTATTTTATGATGACAGCGTCATGCTATACGCTTTAGTTTAATAGTTTAATGTTTTTGCAAATTTTCCTAGTCTTATTATTACTTCCATAGATTTCTGTTAGTTTCTTACACTAATTATGTTAATTAAGTTTCCTAAATATTAGCAAAGTTAAATAAAGCCCAAGAAAATGTAAGACAGGAAGACATCTTATATAAATAGGCGTGTGTGGGAGGTTAGTGTCAACATTTCTGGAAACAATTCGCTTTGTGACGCGCGGGCGCAGCGCGGCGTGGAATCGTTAACCCTGCTCGCCCTATTGCTTCCCAGAATTCGGCATAACCTCCGTGTGTCCATGTCCTTCCGTCCGTCGCCTCTCCATTATTATTCAAAGCATGGGCGACTTATATATAGCATTGGGCTCATTCTAAAGGGCTCCTACTTACTGTACATTAAGTTCTGTCTTCATTCGCCACTGAAGGCTGATGTCATGCCCCTACAAACGTGCCATTTGTTTATATTTGCGCCTATCTGCATTCTTACCCAGATGCAACTTTATGCAAGGTCAGGATAAGTATCGGTACTAAGAAACCGGTTTCCAGTAGGTAATCTGAAACAAAGAAATGTATTCATTAATTTACCGAAAGTCTTTATTTTTATCTATAACTCATCATTTTATTAACACCTAGTTAAAAATGTTTATAAAAGAAAAGAAAATTTGCAGATTTTCCGATACTGTAAAGTTATCTGCTTTCAAGACATGGTGGTTTTCCAACGTAAGAATAGAATATAATACAGAGAATAAGAAACTTTATTATTTTCACCATATAGATAAGTAAGTACCTAAGACAAGTAAGTAGGTAAGTATTGTTGTATTGTAAGCCTTAGTTGTCCCACTGCAGGGCAAAATGTAAGTAGGTAAACTACACAGTAACAGTAACAGTAGTATCTATCATATACCGTTGCTTTTCATAGGTACATTCGTTTTTAATACCATGAAATCATTAAAAAAATAAATGCGTGGCAACTCTGGCAACCGTGAATTGTTCAAAGAGTTGATTATAAAGAGATTACTTATTTTCGGAGTTCTATGTTTTGTTTAGAGTTTTAATTAGACAATAACTATTTCACAATTAATGTTTCCTAATGATGAATTCGTTCGTCTTCGGGGAACCGAGTGGCGAGGCGGCGCGGCGCGGGCGTCGGTGGCGGCGAGGTGGCGCGCGCGCAGTCAACTATGTGTGAATTTAATCACACACACATAGCCCAATAACTGCATGATGTCACCTGTATATTACATGTGACTCAAGTATGTGTTTTCCTCTCTGGGTTTTTAAAAGTGCAAAATAATTTACGTAAAAATTATTTTAATCGGACATGGACTTTACCGTCGCTCAGTTTTACAAGTATCTGACATAAAATAAACTTTGAGTAAAATAGTGTTATTTGAAGCTAAAGACATGGACTTTGTTCGTATGATACGAAATTATTATAGTATCGTATGACATCTGCTTCGCTATTCTGTAAGCTAGGCAGGCATTTCAGATCAAGAATTTGGAGAGGAAGGTATTAATAAGAAAAAAAAAACCGTTTCATCGATATTCAGATATGTATCCTTTTCATTCACATTCAGATATTAAATATCAACTTGGTAAATATGTCATTTTTAACCGACTTCCAAAAAGGAGGAGGTTATATGTTCGACTTTTTAACCGACTTCCAAAAAGGAGGAGGTTATATGTTCGACTTTATGTATGTTTTTTTTTTTTTTTTTGTATGTTCACCGATTTCTCCGTCATTTGTGGATCGATTTCGAAAATTATTTTTTTGTTTGAAAGGGTATACTCCCAAGGTGGTCCCATTGTCAGCAAGTTGGAATCTGATGAGAGGATCCCATGGAAATCGAGGGAAACCCTCAACTTTTTTTTGCAAACCTATAGCGATTTGGATATTTTTTAGAGTAACTTGAAGGGTATACTCCCAAGGTGGTCCCATTGTCAGCAAGTTGGAATCTGATGAGAGGATCCCATGGAAATCGAGGGAAACCCTCAAATTTTATTGGCAAACCTATAGCGATTTCGATATTTTTTAGAGTAACTTGAGCATTTGCTCTCGGAAATCATCATTTGGTAAAGTGGAGCTGATGATGAAGACTACAGACGGCCATCGGAACTAATCAATGACAAATATTTCACGGGTTGCGATTCGATTACTTTAATATGGTTGCTAAGCAATTTATGCTCGTCACAATGCATGTGGTGGTGGAGTGGAGTTCTTCAGGTTCTTACCAGGAGAACTCCTCAAAAATTAACGTCCCAGCATCGGGAAAAGCAATATTTTGTAAAAGGTGATGAGCAGTTGACGTTATGCTATTGTAACTTAGATAAATTACAAACTCTTTCACTAAAAAGTGAAAAATAAAAACTTTTTTACAAAAAAAAAAAACAACCGACTTCCAAAAAAAACTACAAAGTGATAAATAACTTTTATTTCGGAAGTCGGTGTCAATAAACGAAAATGCAGACCCAACGACACCGACTTCCGAAATAAAAGTTATTTATCACTTTGTAGTTTTTTTTGGAAGTCGGTTGTTTTTTTTTTTTGTAAAAAAGTTTTTTTGCTGAATGAAAATGAATTTATAAGTTTCGTAGACCCTGCGTAGACACATAATCACGACGCAGCTGTACGTGTCCAGACTGCAGGAGATCGTGAAGTACATGCCTGTGAAGACCAACTGGACTTTGAAGGTCGAGAAGTTGGAGTCGCGTCACAACACGAACTTCAAGTCGTTCGTAGTGCGTGTTCCAACACATCATCTCGAGAAGTTCCTCAAGGAAGAGTTCTGGCCGAAGGGTGTTGTGTACCGCCGGTTTCGTGGCCGGCTACATGACACCAGTGTAACACGACGCAGACACACACGTGTGTGTTAGTGTCAGTTTTTAGTATAAATTGTATTTATAGTATTTTAAAGTTACTTATATTAATTTTGTATTGTATGTGTTTATATGGGCCTTGATGCCTCAAATAAATTGATAAATAAATAATAATAATAATGAAAACTCATGTCAGACATGTTTTGAGGATTATTTTTATTTAGAGTTTCATTTTACGAAGTGGCAATCGGCACCCTAATAGCGTAACACAATTTCTATCGCAATCTGAATGATTTTGAAGGATATTGCTAATTCATAAATGTTAGAAAAATTTGTCTGCTCAAGGACGTAATTTGTGTGCTCAAGAACGTAATTTGTCTGCTCAAGAACGTAAATAACGCAATTAATGTTGTTGAACTGTCAAAATGAAAGTCATTGGTACTGTTAGTGTGTTACGCAATTACTCCGCAGTTTATTTGGGTAATTTGAAGTGTTAGCCAAAGGATAGCCATAAAGGTTTTCAATTCACTCAAGTCCGTCCTCTAAAATCTGACAATAAGGTAGGTAAATATTTTGTGCTTTAATTAGAATAAGACTGAACGCACAATGACACAATTACGAATCTTTTAAACGTAGTAATAAATCACGATTTTCTGATTAACTTATAAAAACATCAGTAATAATCAGTGAGATAATCTTCACCATCAAGGCTTTTTACTTGATGCAATGTTTCTAAGAATATGTTAAGTAAGTAGAATTGTTTTGAATGACTGTTTACTAACGATTGAGTCACTATGGCCACAGGATTCTAGGCTGGAATGTGACTAACATTTCAATGACCAAATGGAGTGGGGAAATATATACTTTGTAGATCCAAGTTTTTTTTAAGTGCGTGAATTATGTGCTTATATCTCTAAGCAGTGTATTTGTAACTCTAGGTTAGATCAAGGTAGGTATGAAATACGCATGTTTACATATTACGCATTTTCTCAGTTCCAATGCGTATACGTTCATTGGCAGATTTATAATATCAGCTACGATCTACATTTGGTTCAAGATATGCATAGATTTACATGAAAGTACATATTATAATGGCAAAATAACAAATACACGCTTCAAAGTCGACATTGATAAAAAGATGGTTAAATATCATGGCAATGGCAAATCGTTAGGCCGCGGACGCCTACGTGGTACCTAACCCTTTCCTATCGGGCTTATGATCTGCGTGGGCGAAAGTAACTGATACGTTTTCGTTTTATTGCAAAATACATATGGAAATGTATTCGTTAACTAAATCACATCAAATCCATACAATACAGCCTTTTTCAGTGCAAAATTTGCAAGATTATTGTCAAATCCAAAATTGGTATAATTTAGGGTTTGAAATTTTTCTGAAACGTGTGAATGTGAACACGCAATCAAACAATGACCAGTAAATCTCTATCATTAGCACGATTTCCTGACACAATCATTTTTCTATAATAAACGTGTAAGAATCACCTCCAGGCCTACGCGTTTATTTCGAATGATGATGACTGTTTGATGTTAGCGCAGTTGAATGGCGGGGGGCGCGGGCGCACACTACGGACTAGCCAGCACACGCGCGTAGTGTCAAGTCTATGTATACGAAACTACGTTTGTATGGGTTATCGTTATGTCAACGAGCCGATAATGTCGTGGACTCGTGTCACGAGTTACGTCAACGTCAGCTGGGCCGGGGGCCGCGGTTGTACGAAAGGCCCGTCGCCGCGTCGCGCCAGAAAAAGAATGCCGGTTTTTTCTTAAGCTTATCTAAGGAAATGACAATTAATCAGGTATTTTGGAATTTAAAAAGTCCTTGATATCATTGTAATGGTATCAGTAGGCGAAATTATGTTTGATATATAGAGCAGATAAGGCGTAAACAGAAAGCACTGGGTGTTTATCAGGCGCTACGCTAAGACCTTTCAATATCAGTAGACGTGCTAGACTTATCAGATGGATTATCATAAATAAATGGCGACTTATGGGTCATTTCTTGAATCCTACCTACATAAAGACATCAAGGCTCTATCATGAGTATTCTTAAGATTTGGTGGTGGGACCCATTTTATATACATAGTTTTGCTTTTACTACTTTTGAACAACAAAATTCAAACCATCTACTATGGAACTTTCCGTATCACTACCAATCGCGAGCCACCTTCATATGAATGACGTACGATGACAAAAATACAAGATAACACAACGGTTATCGTTACATCACGCTCAGCTGTTAAACTAGTTCGGCGCAGCATTCCTGAGGGAACGCCAGCGCCGGCGCAGCGAGCCATCGACCACATAAAAAGATAATTACTTTAAATGCACGCAGACTGCTGCATAACTAAGCATTCTTATAATCTGTTATCTTATTAAGATCGATTTGCAGTAGCCAGGTTTTATTACTATCTGATTTTATGGAAATAAGAGTAGCTTTGAAAAATATAAATGTATGAATAAGAGTTATATATAAGTCAAGTCAGTAAGTTGGAGTTTCTCAGCAATTTGACGTAACTATTCAAGTTAAGTAAGTAAGACTTGCAATGTAATAACTTCTAACGACTTAAGATGATGTAACTGTGATGACAGTCTTCAAAATGTTTGACAAAGGCGTCCATTTCGGAACGTGGCTATGACGCGTGTTAATGGTCAACAATTCCAATAACGAGGAGCACCATACTTGGTAGACGTGACATTATCGGTGGACGATCTGTGGGAAAGCATTTTATTGCGGTGCCTGATGGCATTTCAATTAATCGCCATCAGCTATTAAAAAAAACATTACTGAGCACTATTATGTATGCAGTTAAAATCGATTATTTTATTTAGCATCGAACGTGAAATAAATAATTCATTTAACGACTCCAATACTTTGTGTTTGTATTCGCAAATAAAAGATGGTTATGTTGAGATTGTTTAATAGGTACTGATTTTTCTATCCAACACAACATGATTGCAAATTGCCTTTTAATGTAACGGAAAACTTTTTAGTAAACATTTTCATTCGGACAGAAGGACTAACTTGTAAAAATGTCCACATAGCCTAAAAGCACAAACGAGGTAGTTTTCTTATTAATTAATTTAGCACGGCTGTGCAATGACGTCAAACAGTTGACAAAGATTAGCTCGTGTTATGTCAGCTACAATAGGTGTACCTCATTACCCGATTAGTTATAAGTACTGGCAGAGTCTACAGAGCAAAAGCTAAATTATTTTGGCAGGCCAGTTAAAAGACCAGCAAGCACTTTATAAATTAAGAAGAGGGTTTTGCCCAGTAATAGAGATTAATAGACATGGTGCCGATTCTCTTGTCACAAATGCATCTAAACTAGAATAAAAATCATCAAAATTGAGTTTTTTCCTGTCAAATGACGATTTCCCATTCTGAAATTGACTAAAGTGACACAACATAACTACTCGTATATTTTAGTTTGACAGCACTAAGATTGCATTGAGTTATTAGTTTACTGAAAATGGTAACTTTGCTATTCTGAATTTGACGTTTTTCACCTAAAATTTAGATTTTCTAACTAAATCTGACTATTTTTAATCGCGACTTAAAAGTTGTGGAATAAAATTAGTTGGTATGAATAAAATTCACACCAACACACAGTGGAACGAATGTATGGGAGCGGTTGGACGTAGACATGTCCGAAAAATAAGAGTAAAATTATGACAAACTAATGATGCCATCTTATTCGATTACTTAATGCCTTCATAAATTGTGGTGATGAATTTCTTCATAACTCCCATATTTCGGGAGTAATTTGAGAAAATGTGAAATTTTACTATGAAAATGAGTGTATCGAGCTCTCTCCCTCCTGATTCCGGGCTTGTTTCAAGTAGCGGTCTCTAATATCGTAATGCTATTACTAAGAGCTATATTTAATACTAAGACACATAGTGCGCCAAATGTGCACTTTCTGGGATAAAAGGAAATGAAAATTTAAAAAAAAAAACGTTTTTTCCCCATTTGTATTTACTTTAAACCGCAGACAGACTTATTAAGAGGTCTATAAATATATTATATATATACAGAAATATATATTAACAAAAATATTCACAAGAACTGATGAGAGTATGACTTTTAAGTAAGTTGATAATAAATTACCTAGTTTCATTAAAAGTACAATAAATAATTAAGATGTAAGCTCTAATTTACTAAGTTACACATTTTAAAACAATAACATCATTTAATTATCTTCGTCATCATCATCATCATCAATTAATTCAAATTCAGAATCGATGTCCGCTAAATCATTTATGTTAACAAATTCGATATCACTTTTCTCAGAATCCGTAAGCTCATAAAATTCCTTAAAAGAAGATTTTTTTACAAACTTATTTCCTTTTGGACGGATACTTGTAACAAGTGGATCAGAAGACAGTAAAAGATTGTGCATAATATCTTCATTGCATGAGATACTGCTATGCTTTCGAGAATGCCCCTCTCTATATTTTCTAAAATCTTTATTTCTAGCCTCAGATGCCTCTTCGGATAGAAAACCAATGGGCACAATTGACATGTTCTGAACTATGTCTGGCCCATGCATTAAAATTTTATGAAGTGAAGAAGGCATATAATACCATGGGTATAACTCCACGTAAAGCTTAGCAGTATCAAAGCAGAACTCTCGGAATTTAGTTACGTTGATCTTCTCTCCTGATGAAATACACTGCAAGATCACACAGATTTTTCTTAAAAGCATAGCATCTATTCCGGTCAGTTCAGCAGATTTAGTGTAGTTTTCAAAAAATCTCCTTGCCGAGTTGCCATTGTTGGTGGATCCACTGCCTTGTTTCACAACATCGAGAAGTAAGCCCGTTTCTCTTCTTACAGCCTCTTGAACTCTTTTCTTCCTGTCATCAACTTGCCTTTTTGCTATATCACCCCTTACTTGCCATGATTTTATGTCTAATTTGTAGGAAATGTGTAATAAGCATTCCATTGAGCGAATCCAAGCGTGAAGGGTGCTTAAGCTATATTTATACATGTCCTCGTTTGCGTGTTTATCTTTGATTAACTCTAAATTATTCATTTCTTTAGGACAAGCCTTGCATATGTCACACACTGAAGCTGCTGTATTGGATATAATGGAATGAATTTTACCATCAATCATTGTCAACAGCAGTTGGTGTTTGACACTAATTCCATCAGTGATGGTGGATGGAGTTAAGGCTTCAATCTCTGCTTCGATTTCAGCCATCTCTCTCTGCACATTTTCTTTGGTTTCCTTTATAAACTTAAACAATATTGGCCGGCAAAATGAAGTGGAAGATGGTCGCTCGTTTTCCCAAATTGTTACACCTTTTGAGACGAGCCGCAGTGGTACAAGACTAATCATAAAATTACTAGCAAGATCGATTTGCTCATCTTCACTCGTCCTTTGATGATAAATGCTTTGGCTAGATGATCCGTCAAAACCCCATTTGCTGGTCAATACGAGCTGTTGATTGGGATCAACAGGGGTTTCTAACGACCTAATAAGTCTTCTTGAGGTTAAATCCATCAAGGCTTGTAATTTGATTTTTGCAGAGCTCTCTGTAACTGTGAGATCTTCTTTGGCCGGATAGCACTTAATTTTTTCTTTAACCAACATGTAGTAACTCGGGTATTGAAGAGCTCCTTCTTGAGTGTTGAAATCCCGAAGAGTGTTATAGCGCCATTTCGATAAGTTCATCGATACATAAAGAGCCAATGCCTTCAAATGGGATATTTCCCGTACCTGAATTGATTTACCTTCAATGAAGGCTTTGATTTTTGAGGCCTCTTCTGGATTCTCCGTCAAGTATTTCATAACATAAGCTGTATCGCTTTGTCCTGCCTTTTGAAGCGCCCTTTCGGCCGAAAACATAATTTCAGCGCTGCTACTGCTGCATGAAAGACTATCTTCAGTGCGTCTTCTTTTTTGCCGGTTACTAAGGTCCTCAAAAGATTTACGAGGACTAGGATGTGTACAAGTTGAAGCATCAGATTTAGCAGGAGAAATTATGGGCTCGATGACGTCACTTATATTTTCTGTAGAAGGTTCCATATTTTCATTCTGTAATTCCGGCCATTGAATTGCAGCCTGTAGCCAAATCTCATGTTTCTTCCGAAACTTATCTGTGCTTCTTCCAGACTGTGTCCATTTTGCATAAATGCGGTAGCAAAATCGACGACACCAGTCTTTTAAACTTGTTTCAGCACTTTCACATAACTGAACACAACTGTTATCTTTTAAAACACTGAACAAATAGTTAAAGTCGCGTAAATCTTTATGTGCGCGTGCGCATAAAGCAACGTGAATATCAAGATTTGTATTAAAATTTGGAAAATACATTGCGAGATTAGCTTGGATACAACGAGGTGTAAATCAACACTGATTTTAAAGTTACTAATAGTGACCTATTTATATAAAATCCAGGTATCCCAGGTATCCTTTGTTAAATATTGCAAGGTAATTAGTTATTGTGATAATTAGTAAATGATGCATGCTAAATTAGTGTATTAAGAGCCATTTAGTAATTAAATAATAGCAATGTTCTTTTCAGTAATCATTAGTGCATCAGTTTTATATGTAAACCTTAAGTCCCTAATTATATATCCTAATTAGCTTATATCTTCTCTAATTGGCTGCTCAGAAATGTTATTGTAATAAGGTAAACCTTTAGAAAAACGGTTTTAATCAACAAAATAAACAAAAAATAAAAAAATTGTGTTATAAAATAAACATCACTCTTTATCCCAGAAAGTGCACATTTGGCGCACTATGTGTCTTAGTATTAAATATAGCTTTTAGTATTAGCATTATGATATTAGAGACCGCTACTTGAAACAAGCCCGGAATCAGGAGGGAGAGAGCTCGATACACTCATTTTCATAGTAAAATTTCACATTTTCTCAAATTACTCCCGAAATATGGGAGTTATGAAGAAATTCATCACCACAAGTTATGAAGGCATTAAGTAATCGAATAAGATGGCATCATTAGTTTGGCATAATTTTACTCTTTTTTTTCGGACATGTCTACGTCCAACCGCTCCCATACATTCGTTCCACTGTGCAACACCTCGACCTAAGGTGCAAAAACAGTACTGTACCTTTTTTTCTTTTCTTTTGCATATTTCTGGAAAACGGTGTGTCCTATCGCAAAAATAATGAAAATTTCGACCCCCTTTATATAACTCGTAAACCCCTAAAACTCAACACGTAGGAAATAATTTTTCATATATTCCGTACAAAAAGTGAAAAATTCCATATAAAAGACGTCAAGGCAAGAATGTTTTGCAATAGTTGTTTTTTTATTTTTTATATTAAAATATTTAATATAAATTATTAAATTTTAAATATATTTTTTTTTGCCGGAGGCGCACATGTGGGACCAAACGCGCCTCCGGCTAAAAAAAAATTTTTTCCACGTGATGTTGCGATTATCTAATTCGATTTAGTTGTGTCAATTTTTTTTTTTTATTTAGAATTTTTTTGTTTTTATTTTTGTATTTATAGTTAGTTTAGTTCGGTGTACAAGAGAATCGGCACCAATATCAACTAAAAATTTAACTGTGTCCCTTACCAACCACAATATGACTTGGATGATGTAATTTAGTCGGGATGGCAACAGCGTCACTCACTGGAGCGAAAGAGCCACTACGGTCACTAACCCCTAGCTTAACTTGGATACAAACTTCTTCATAATAGACCTGTGTCCAGCCGTGACCTATGAGTAGATAGAAAGAGAGGTCTTGAGTCCAGTAGGTAGTAGTAGCTTCTGAGCAGATAGCACGAGCGTAGTTTTAAATAAATGGCATCTCGCAGTTCAACCTAAGAGGCGGCTATGAGGTGGTTATGTCTGCTTAACCGGGCTTGCGCACGAGCGTGGTGTATGATATTATATTGTTTATATTTGTCGGTATCATGTCAGTAGGTGGGAGTCAGTTGGCGCCGCTCCGTACACACTCTAATGTAATTTGGGAACACTCAATGCTAGTCTATTATTGTCACTAGCTTGTTATAATAATGTTGTTTACGACACCATTTCGCTGACTTTACGATTAAATTGCTTCTTTAGTTGTGTTCGTTTTAGATTGTATGTTGCACGCTGTCGATTTATGGAACACGTTCTAAATGATTTATTCCTACAGTCTTTTTGAGGAATAATTTGTCCTTTATGGTAAATGTGGATTTATATTCATAATAGTGTACGAATAAGATTTGATTCAAAGTGAAAATGTGTGTGTAACATGTAGAGTTAGCTTGTGGTAAAGCCAAGCAAATGAGGCTCGCTTTGACAACAAGTCAAGACAAGTCCGTACGATTACCAACTTGTTGAAAAATTCCGGGCCACCGGACCGACGCACTTTAACGGAAGAAGCAGATAATAATACACTAGTAAAGATAAACTGTATAAAAGCGGTGAATTTAAACTTACTTGAAATATTCTAGGTTGACGACAATTAGACACGGAAGCGTGAAACAGAATGACTTCATGCGTACACATTACATCATGAATGGATAATTTATAGCCATGATAATGGCAATATGCACTAGTCTCTGACATCATAGCTTTAGGATTCCAAGTTTTGTCATCGACCTTACACAACACTTCAATATTTGGAAACTGTTCTGTATACTCAATTTTAATAAATGTACATGTTTTAGTCGTTCTAAGTTCGTTCGCTTGCTGTTTCGCAGTAGATTAAATTTTAATGTCCTAATCAAGAAATTCTTGACGCCTCTCTGTTACAGTTCGTTAACTGATTAGATAGGTTGAGCGAACCACGTTGTATTTATAGTGTTCCGTACTGACGTCGGGAAAACAAAGAAATTAAACGATCTCGGAGCCCTTCTGTCTTGGCAAGCGTCAAGACGTTCCGTAACATTGAATTGATTACAAAAACCAAAACAAGAGTCTAGATTCTATCCATTTCAGTTGTTTATTTTGGTAAATAGTTGACGCTTTTGTTGCTGTTAATATATGTAGCAACAAAGACAAAAAACTGTTGCAATTTTTTTATAAAAATCGAAGCATTATTACAAAGATGGACTTTACTGACTTTAGTTTGATAAGTCTGTAATGAAATCGATGTTTTACAATGTTTTATTGAACGAATAATATAACTAACAATGACAGAACGTAAATAAATAAAGAAAAACAATTTCTATTACGAGACGTGTAATGTAAAGCTGATAAATTGCACCAAAGTATTTGGTGTAGTTTTATTTGCTCTAAATTTTAATAAAGTGAATTCCAAAACTATAATCAAAACTTCCAGCATCAGGTTTGATGATAGGATGATAAAATACCGGTATGCGTAATTTAGAAAGTCCCTGGAATCACGCCAACGTGATCCGGAAACTTATAAGCGTAACGGCTGAACATTTTTCCACATTCCGTTCTAAAAATATGAGTGACGATACTGAAAGTCGTGTGCTGATGACGTGCGCTGACGTAGCACAACCCACGTCAGCAGTACTGAATCACGCGCCGCCTTCCGCGCTCAGCGCCGTGCGCCTGTCGATGTGCTTCCTTCTTTACATTATTTTCCAGGAAACTGCGAAAACATGATCTATTTAAGAAAGGATGACCCAAAAGAACTACGGTCGCTTTCAGAAAGCTAGGTACATCTTGCAAAAAGGATTTCTAGAGTCTTCTTCCTCTTTTCGAGTCGATAGTAAATGTACATTATAGTGTTAAATGAGTTGAGCTCAGGAGGTGGCCACGCCAATCGCGGCAACAGTGGTGTTGTTTAGGTCCTCAGAAGTATGGACACTTTGGACATTCCAACAGATGGGGGCATGGTTTGGCCAGGAGCACAGCATTCGCTCGGGGTGTCGGTGTCTAGAGAGTAGAGCACATCGCGGTAGCAGCACGAGGTCTGTTACTCTGTTATAGAATATTTTAAACAGTTCTAACTCATTAGAGGTCTGCTAAGCATACACCAGGGCTACCACGCACACACACCATATTAAGTACCTACACCCCATATTCCGATTAGAAGGCAAGAGGAGTAATGGAAGTATGGAAGTTACGTCTTAAATTGACTTGAATCTATAGATTTTCTATTCAAAATAAGTAAAGGTTTCCTTTCTACCTGCTTAGTGGACACCTAGAAAGTTGGCCTACAAAATATATATTTGTACATTCAACAAATAACTGATAATGTAGCACACAAACATTGTCAAACTTGTTTGCAATTTGAATCCAAACGTGAAAAAAACGCAAACTACGTAACATAAACTTTCAGTGTGTGCGGTGTGATATTGCGTAAAAACGAAACGCTTTGTCGTCGCCAACACGGTGTGGACGCTATTATTGACGATAACGCGTTCGTTTTGGCAGGTGGTAATACCAAATCTTTCATTATAATCTATTATTAATGATGTTTAAAGATCCTTCTCAGCTGCCTGGCCCAAATAATTCTAGGCTATTGTTAGTTTTACAAATTCATATCTGATCAAAATGTATTCAGTCCGGCTTTTAAAAATTTAGGGATTATAAAGTTTAAGCATTTGATATCACAGCATTTTTTCACCTTTCTCTACCCAAATTCAAATTTTGTATAAGAAATATTTTGGCATCGAAATTTTAATAATCATAATGTTATATAATATTAAAGTGTAAATTCTGTAAACTTTAACGGTGTGAACTACTGGTTGTTGTTACACTTAGGTACATATAATTTACTTGCATAGCAATCTGTGGAAACTGTTTCTGGATTGTGTTGAACTAATTGTATACTGCATCTGTTTGTTACGCAAAAAAAAAAAATTACATAGCCTTAACAGGAAAACTGTGAACTGAATGTAGACAAACAGGTGGTAACCAGTTGAACCATAGAACACTCTTGATGGTCTATGTAAGGGTTTTACCGGAAACTTAACTGTCTCGTTACTCAATGCGCCTATAAATAAAATATTATCGATAAATGCATCACAACTATATATAAATTGTGTGTGATTTATTTGTTGCATCAACTCGTAGATCCAAAAGTTGCAATAAAGAACAAAGAATTATGCATATTTCATACGTCTATTCTAGTGCATCAAATGCAACATAATAAGTTTGATAAATGTGGCCTAGCTGCCAACACATGACATAGCGAATGAGTGTTTGTACTCAAACCAGTTGATAAATAATTAGTATAATTTATGTATCCAACTGTATTCCGAGAATGAATTGTTAGGTTAATGCTGTTAATCGTGCGTCATTAAAAATGTTACTGTCTCCCACAATATTTAGTTTATTCTGATAAACACATTTAGAAAAAACTTGGAATACGAGTGAAGTGACAAGTTTGAAATAATTTGGATCTTGCGGAAAGACCCAAATGGTTTCAAACAAAAACAAAATAGTGAAAAATCCTTTTGGCATTGCCTTAGCCGGGTGAAAACTACTAAAATAAACAATTTTCCGTTTTGGATTGGTCTCCAACAAAGAAAAATCAAAAAACAAAATTTACTTTTTCCAGATTGTGGTGCTACTTTAACCCAAAAAATAATAATATACATATATATAGTCAGTTCATTCGCACACAAAACACTATCTACTCGTAAGTACATAGTTTGTAACTCATCAGTAGGCACTGAACAAATTCCAAGGCCATGTACGAAGCCATCAAACATTTGCTGAATAGGTAAAAAGGAAAAACGCTGCGAAAATATGTTGTAAGTTCTTCGCATACTTGCATACTATAAAAATAAAGTACGTTTACCTAATCCATAAAGGTATGTCAGTATTATTTATACTGGTGATGGTAATTTTATATACCTAATAATGATTAATAAGTAATAACGATTTATATTACTTCAAATTAAGTTACAACAAAAAGTTTTGGAACACTAACACGAACACATTGCAGATGCAAATATTTATTTTTTCATGCTCAGTGAATTAACCTAGTGTTTTAGAAAAAATAAAGCTACCTAACCTGCCTTTAGTTCCAAAAATTCCAAATGTCAAGTCATAGGATCTAAGGACCAGTTTTTACTTAAACACCGAATCTTATCCGACGCCAAAAATATTATGGTGCATCATTATATAACTTTACATTTATTTATGTATGCAAACAGTGTGCGAGACACGTAGGTCTAATGTACAAAAGGCAAACGTTGGTCAAAGCCATCGGAACCGGCTGTGTGACTCATTGTCGGGGGACCAGCCGCGACACAGCCAACCCTTCTACGGATAATATTGAACACTCCATCGAAGCACTTTTATTTACTGTTGCCATGTTCAATTAGAAATCCTTTTTACTTTAATTTTATTTGTAGTTAATCGAAAAAGGGCTACAGAATTAATGCAAGCTCTGGATAAGGTAATTTATGTAGAGTCTTGCTATTAGAAACTCAAAAATAAGAAACATATTTTGAAAGTAATCAAATATTATAATAATCACGGAAAGTATCTGAAAGTGTTTGTTACGCTTTGATAATAACAAAGGACACCTGAACTCAGAATTTCTTTGTTCTGGACAGATGAGTAATTGTTTGGCATTATGCGCCCGCGACAGGTCCCGACTTGAAGCTCGGACGCAATTGGCCTCCTCCGGGGGACCTCGCGATAACCTCCGATGAATTATAAAAGTTATAGCTTTTTGTTGCTTGCCCAGAAATAACTCGCCCAAACCTTTGCGGCATTCAACAAATTATAGACCTTTTTGAGTGACATGAAGATGATTTATTCAGTTTCTTACTAATATTGTTTTTACGTTATTTACAAATAGCTCATTTGGAGAAACATCGACGTAAATGTATTTTTTCCCAAGAATTAGTTAAATATGACAAAGCACTTCTTAGAAAGCGTAATTACGTTAGGAAAGCAAATACGTAAAAAAAGTAGCAGTTACGTTGATATGTTTCTTCAAATGAGCGATAAGTTTCGGTTTTGGGGGTTAAGGGTACACTTTGCCGAAGTTTCTCCATACAAATTTCGGGAGTGTTTTACCCCACTGTTTGACTATGTACATCCAAAGTTAAACATTCTATCGTTTTGTCTTATTATTAATTTTGTCTGTACGGTAGCAGAATTGTAAAATAAAAAGCCATTAAAAAGTTATGAGCCAACAAAGATTCGTTTTTCTTGCTAATTTTAACGTAACTTTGGGTGTAAATAAGTAATAAAAGAAGGATAAAATCTGAAAAACAAAAACCGTCCCGACAAAGATCAATTATCGAAGAATTCAATAAGCTTTATTTGTAATTGATTTATCTAGTGGTTTTTTCATAAAACTCTATCTTCCAAAGGACGTTTCGTAATTTTTACGCGCTCGTTTTACTATGGAATTATCGTGCGTTTCACTCAATAATGTTCCCCCTGGCGCGGTGCGAGGGGAAGACGCTCACGCACACTTGCACAATACTGTCTTGCGCACGTTTCGAACTATTTGGACTCAGTGATCAGTCTGCTGCTGCCGGCTGCGGCCTCCTATGTCGTTCGTATGTATGTAGACTAAACTCCTTTGCGCTATAAATTATTATCATTCGCACGTGAACACTACATTGACCCCTGGCTTGAACTTTGGATTTCGATACTACCTACATTATCTGTTTGACTTCGCACTACAATTTGGACTTCGTATTTTCATTTGAAATTGGAATTGTTGGTTTGAGTGGACGCTGTGTCAGTGAAGTTGTATTGGTTGATTGAGGAACTGGTGTGATTTGTGAACAACTACAAATAAACAATGGGTAAGTCGTACAATTTCTTATAACTAACCTATTTAGGTAGGGACCTCCTTGAGCATATTTTTTGTTATAATATAGGTAACTAACTTCTGCCCGCGTCTCCGTCCGCGTGAAATTTTTTGATCCCCCGACCCACCCCGTCGCATCACATCGCCTTCGCTATTACTACTCAACTCCTAAGGGTCCTATAGCCTTCCTCAAGAGTTGGGCAATCAAATGCAAAAAGATTTTCATAAATCCAACCGATACTTCCAAAGATTTGAGCTTTCAAACTAACAAACTCTTTAGCATTATTATTTGTATTATTTTAAAACTATGATAATTATCTTCTAAGATATTCATTGAAATCAAGTGATGTCAAGGGCAATTTTGTTCAACATTAAATACTTGTGATGAATAATGTGTTTATTTCAATAAGGTAAAACATGATGATAATAAAAACACCTTCACACATAATGCATTATTTTAGAACAAATTTGATTACCATAAAAAAGGTTATAGTGAGTCAACCTTATAAGGTAGACATATGCTGTCGCGGCCTTTTTTTTAGTACATTTAAAAGGGAACAAATCCGTCAAACATTATTTTTGAGTAACTTTAACCGTTTACGCAGCGTACGCACGCAACGGAAGCTCACAAAAGGAATATATTTTTTTCCGTTTTTGCAACATTTTTCATTGATGCTCCGCTCCTATTGATCGTAGTGTGATGTTATATAGCATAGCCTTCCTCCATAAATGGACTATTCAAGTATCGAACACCAAAATAATTTTTCAATTCGAACCAGCAGTTCCTGAGATTAGCGCATTCAACCAAACAAACAAACTCTTCAGCTTTTTAGTAATAGATTATATATAATAAATTATCTTTTAGCTAATACACTTTGTGGCTTTCTGCACAGCTAAGAGCCTAAAACTTGGGGCTTGTGGCTTGAATGAAGACCGGCGGCGGCGCGGCGCGCGGCCGGGCTCAGTGGCGGCGGCGGCGTACACACACAAGGTACCTTATGTAGGTAAGACGCCCGCTCAGAAAGCGGCGCGCTAGTAACTTTTATTTTGTGCTCGTGGAAATGGGGGGAGGAGTGCTCGAGTAGTATTTAGTAGGTATCCATACATAATTATATCTAACCACTATCCCTTACCTATTCCTAACTCGTGTTGTTTGTATTTTAAGTAGGTAACAAAAATGTATAATACATACATACTTATGTATAAAGTGAGGTTTATAACATAATTTATCGTAAAATCAATGGGCAGTCGTGAATCAGGTGAAAACGGTGGCCTTTTGATAACGTATGTAGGTATGTACCTGTTTTTATATCGTACTAAGTACTCATATAGGCATACTTGTACTTTTCCCCACGCTTTTACCCCCGTTCCCGTAGGCCCGTAGGAATCTATCCCACTGCTCCGCTCCCATGAGTCGCAGTGTGATGTTTCATTATCTGTACCTAACATAATCTTTCTCAATAGCTATAGGCTACCTAACACAAAAAGTCGGCCAAGTGCGAGTCAGACTCGCGCACGTAGGGTTCCGTACCATTTTCTATAAAAACGGTAAAAAAATCATGTCTGTTCTAGGGGAGCCCCCCTTAGATAAATGTTTTGTTTTAATTTAATTATTTCTTTTTAAAGTGAATATATAAATAAATATATATTGAATATATAACTAAATATTCTGTAAATATTTCAAGCGTCTACCTGTTGCCGTTATCAATATCGAGCATACACGAGCAAAAAAATCACGTTTGTTTTTTGGGAGCCCCCTTAAATATTTATTTTATTCTGTTTTTTAGTATTTGTTGTTATCCACACGGAACCCTAAAAAAAGCTTAAACTGGTACCTAGTTTGTAAGATTAGCGCGTTCAAACAAACAAACTCTTCAGCTTTTTAATATTAGTAGGTAGGTACTTAAAAATATTTATATCGGTATGTACTTATAGTAAGTACTATATAATAATATAGTACTATGCCACATTATAGATATAATAAAATTAAGTTCTTCCTATGGATTACTAAATCTACGAACTGGCAGCAGCTGATCTTACGAGGTAGCAAAATACCTGCGCCGCGCCGCGTCGCGTCGCATCGCTATTCGCCATTGCCTTTGGAGCGCAACGCGCTCGCGTCTAAGGCGCGTGTGGCGCGAGAACGAAGGTTGTCACAATGGGTTGTCACAAATTATAATGTGACTGTTGATAGAGTTTAGTAATTCTTTAATAATATTTATTATAAAGACGAAAATTCTTTATTAATATTTATTATAAAGACGAAAATACCTTTTTGTGCTATTTTTTCACTCCTAAACCACTGAATCGCAGGCAAAAGCTAGTACAAAAAAAATGAAAACGGTATATGAATAAATACATTACTTTTATAAAATAAATAAATAATGGTGTGTAGGAAAATATATTACTTTATTATTACAGGGTCAAATTAAATTAGCTAGCGAAATTCTGCAGACGTGATGGTATCGTTCCCTAAACACTATAAATAAAAATCAAAAAGATTTGATGTATTTTTTTGGGGGTCAACGACCACTTCTAGATTTGTTACTTGAAGTTTAGTATGAGATAGAAAAATCTGTTTTCTTTTGTTTTATCGTATTGAGAAATCGATACCAACCACGTCGTGAAGTTTAAATAAAAAAAACTGTAAATTTAAACTAATAATATTACAAGTGTCTCCTACACTGAGTTCGGTCATTGACTCCACTAAAAAGTCATAAAATTATTTTATTTTTTTGTTTTATTATGGTTAGATATCGACACCCATCACGTCTGCAGAGTTTCGCTTGCTAATTTAATTTGACCCTGTATATAATGTTGGTTTTTTATGAAACAGATCCAAAAGAGAATTGGTGAATGGAGAATTGTACCGTAGCTGCGTAGGTATACCTAATTACCTACCGCCGAAGACCGACGCGAGGACGATCGGATCGGATCGCCGCCCGCGCCGGCGCGTCCCCCTGCGCACGGACCGCGCCCCTCGGGCCCTCGCCAGTCCGCTACAAACCTCAACGCCAATGCATGCCATAAATTCTTTCTTCCTTTCACGCCGCGCATTTTTGTTATTATTGATAATAAACATTTATATTTTATTTTATTTTATAGTAGTGTTTCATTAATAGGTATACCTAAACCTATCCTAACACACTACAAAATCACCCTTATAATAATTGAGTAAGCAACTGACAACCCTTGCAATCTGCCGCTACTCACTCAAAGTTACGAGTTTGATACCTACCTACATACCTACCCACCACTACATACCTATACCCCAATAACTTTAGGTAAGTACTTACATACTATATGCAAACAATATTGATGTGTCACGTCTTGAAATTCATATTACTCTAGAACTTCCTCAAATTATTATTAATTCGTTTGTAAAAAACACTAGGTTTTCAAACAGTAAATAAAAAGATGTGTCAAGATTGTTTACATTTAGGTACCTAAATTTTTTGTGTATTGATAAAAAAATAAGATAGGTAAATAATCTTGAAAACAATATCTAGGTAGTCAATTACTAAGTAATGCGGCATAACATAAACAGTAGGTAATAATAATATCACCCCGCCCGACCGGCTGAGCGTCGGGCGACCGATGACTCAGTTGAATGGCGGTGCATGTCAAACAGAATGTACTAGCGTTATAGTGCATGTGTGCATCGTCTAACGTGTCGTTTCAGTTCGGAACGGTATTTGTGTGTGTTGAACTAGACATTGTGCGTGTAGACTATCGTCTAACTGCTCATCACTGATACCATCTCTGTCAGACACGATGCGAGTTGAGACAGCGTGCTTTTTGGCCGCGCCTACCTGTGAGTTCGAGCTCGCAACTAGATTACTCTTAAGAATCAATTTTTCTTTTAAAGTATTGCTTTACTTCACCACCTATTTCGCGAAATATGGACCTTTTATTAGCTAACCGAATCAAAGGACCTTTTGGAAGAATTACCTAGTTGAAATTTCATGATTTATTTCAGTATTGTTAATATCGTTGTTTCTACGACGTAATAAAGTATTGGTTTGCAAACGTGTCCTAGAGGAAAACTTCTTTAATTGGTAATTTATATCTCTATCCATATTCGGAATTAGTCAATAAATTGTCGTTATCAGTGACAATGTCGCAAAGTTCAGCGCTCGGATCGCGGCGCGGGCGCAATCGTGGTTCTGACGTCACGTGTATGATAGGTGCTTTATCGTTCACATGTTATACGGCCGATTGTTTCTGTGGAAAACTCATAGTTTTCACCCAAAGGTCTTCAATTGTTACTCCTGTGTTATTAATAATAAGTAGTTACTTATCTCTCAACCACAGGAAGATTTTGCACAATTCCTCTGTCCAATATCGACCTGTTTGATTTTTGATGCGGCGTTAGCAAGTATTGCTTTATCAACCATGATAATTTGTATTGAATCTATTTTAATGAATTGTTTGATTGCATCTTCAAATAAATCAGAAGTAAGTATATTGTACTTGCCACTTAAAAAGTATTTTGAAGCAAATTCATCATAGAGGGGACTTCAGCTATTGAGCCGATTGAGCGTCAATAAAATACCTAACTCATATGAGAGTCAAATTTCTTTCCACGATTCGTGGTCAAGCATACATATGTGAGTCAAATTACATTCATCGATAAACTGCCAGTGTTCGGCATTGTAAATAAAATAAACTGATGGAATTATGTATGACGGAAGACGCGCTTACGTCAGAGGAAGCGCTTCTTTTAGTGGTTCCAGTAGGCGAGAGCGGCAGATAAAAAGAGAAGCGGAAATGCTCGTCGGTCTGTCAATGCGGCGACAATGTCGTGCTATTTGTGTTAAACGAGCGATTTATTTCAGTCGGTCGCGGCGTGAACGTCCGCGGCGGAATTTCGGCCGCGAGGAATCTGATTCCGTTAGCTTGCAGCGACCGCGAGGCCGACAGAGCCGCCGGCTCCGGCGCGGAGACTGCGGCTGTGCTTGCTGATAGGCTTAGATACCTGTTGCCAGGCGGCGGAGGCGCGAGGTGGCGCGGCCGCTGCAGCGAGCGACGCCACCGCCGCCGGCGCGCCGACACCCCCTCTATGACAATGCCACTATTCGTGCACGAGGAAAATTCGAGATGCGGCTGACTCATCACCTCGTCCATCGACGCCGCCGCCACGCTGCTCGTCTCGCTACATATACTTTCCTTTCCACAAAATTGGTGCTTATTTCGAAATTTTACTACCATTTTGCCAAACATCATTCTGACGTCAGATTTGCAGGTGTAAATTATTTTTTGCTTCTTACCTAAGGGGGAGGGGGGTTCAGCATCCACACGGGTCATGTCGGCACAAGCACGGCGATCCGGCCTGTGTTCACTCACTGCATTGTGCACAGTAATATCCGATCGTAAATCACACTAAAACGACAGCGAATAGGAGCTCGCGTGCCTGGTTGCGCGCACGCGCTCGAACGTCGACCAGCCTTGCGCGCGCTCACGGAACTGACTGCGCCGGCGCTCCATTTGGGTCACTGTCAGACGGTGGTGGGTGGTGGGGGACACGTTCGCCAGTTCGCCTCTGAAAAATTAGCGTCTCGCGAATATGTGTTTCATCGACGCGGGCGTTTTCCCTTCGACTTGCGCACCAATCGCTCGCGGTGGTGCCGCCACTAGCCGCTCACTCTTTTCGGCGCGCAACTTTGTGAACTTGCGACTTCATCGTCCGAAAATCTATCTATAACTGATGAATGTCTCTCCACCTGTGGACTGGCTCTCGTTTGCCACAACCACTGGTCATTTCGTCGGTCTGTAAAATTTTATTGAATTTTTGTATAGCACTTGCCTCCACGGCCGCCGCCGCAGCCGCTTTCTATGACATTTAACGGTGTTAACTCGTAAAGCTAGAGTTTAATTTTATTTCCATTCTTGACGGTAATTGATCTCGGTTAGGCCTGTTAAGTCTAAACATTTTCTACATTAATTAAAAAAACAATTATTATCTATAAAACAACGAATTCTTTTGAAATGTCGACTTGGAGAGTTTTAAGTTTACTTATTATACATTTTATTAAACGACACGTTTAACAAAAACTTAAAAGGCTTAGTATAAACGGGCGTGCCTATCAGCACAAGTCGATTACTTACAGACATCCTTTGGATAGACTGAAAGAAATGAGAAATATTTGGTTGAGCAGGTTGGGCAGTCTATGTGGGCTAAAACTTTAGACTAGAGACGGATTTTATATACATTTTTTTTTTAAATCCAAGCCAATTAATTATTGTTATTTTTTATTCTACTGTTTTTTTGCCTTTTACTTCAATAAAACGACGTATTCCACATTGGGCACCCGCTTAAATGGCATCTGAGTGAATGTGCGCTTCGTGTCAGGTGCATTCAGTCAGGTGCCATTTAAACGTGTGCCCACTGCCCAATGTGGAATACGTCAATAAAACTTTTCATAATGGTTTGGGCTAACAAAAATCAAAATCAAAACATCTTACGACCTCTTTTAATGAATGAAATAACCATAACCGAACTGGTTGTAGAAAGAATAATTATTGTCCATTCTCATTCATAACTCTGGCGCCAGAGCGTCTGCGTTGTCTATGGCCGCCGGAGTCGCTGGCTGGAGAAAGTTACTGACCAAGCACTCAATCAAAATGAGGTATACGCTCAGTATGGGGACCTGGGGACGGGGAAGACACCATTCGATTTCGAGATGTGTATTTTGTTTAGAAGCATATTTCATACCACACTTACAATAACAATGATTTTTAAGTAAATATATTCAAGCTTTATATATTACTAGGAATCGAACTATCTCTAAACGTGAAGACTTATTTGATTATGTTTTAATTTATTCAGTTTTATTTAGATATAAGTCTTTTAAACTCTCATTATAAATAAATTTAATTAACTTACTTCTTTAATGGTTTCTCTAAATAAATGACTGAAATTACGATAAACCTTAGGTACGTTCTCTCTACATTTATGCAAATTATTTTGAACTGAAAACTGAAACGCGATCCCAATGAGCATGGTGCAGGTGGTAGAAAATAATGTAAAGTCAAAGCTGTCACGTTACAAACAGCCTTATTTTTAGTGACAAAAACAATAGTTTGTCAATTAGACATAGCTACGTACAGACGCCAGCACATCAACCTACAATTTTGTCAAATTTCTTTGATAGATTTTCAACTTTATCGCGAAAGCATAAGGTTCAAAGTTGATTGGGAAAATTTGATAGTTTCGGGTAGGTTGATGTCCTGGCATCTGTACATAACAAGACCTGGAACAGAATGTTGAGCCTTTTCCAAGATTTTAAGTTCCACTACTACTAAATACTAAGTAGGTATATTGAGTTTCATCAACAGGAAATCAATGTCGTTGGTGGCTTATTACAAAATGAATAGAGCTTTCGCCTAGATTAATTTAACGATGACTGTATACAATATTTTCTACAAATAATGAAGTCCCTATTCCTATTCATGAAATATTTACTTATTATAATATTATTTTTAGAATTACATTATGAATTTAAAACACTATAAAAAGTAATTGTTACAAAGTTTTGCGTGAAAAACATTTACGAAAAAGGCCATCAAGTGATGTTTGGTTAATTTACATTAGTAAAGAAGGTTAGCCCATTGATGCGCTGATGTGGTGGCATAACAAATGACTGCACGACACCCGAGCACACTCCCAGGCCATCATAAGACTTAGTACCTGCTCCTACCACATTCCGGTTTGATGTAACAGGGTTGACACGCAGTCTGGGTAAGATGTCATTGTTAAATGCATTGCCCAAAATAAATTAAAGAAAAAAATTTACAAAGTGCACCAAATTTTTGACTGATGATAAAATGCAGTTGAAATAAATAAGCACAAAAGTTAGGATAAGAATTCGATTCGATTAGATTCAATGTGATTTAATTTAAACATAAAAGTTTTGAAGCAAAAAATTGCAAGAGGACTAAACTTTTTTCTGATGGTTTATAAAGTACTGGTCGGTTTATCTTTTGTACTTAAAACAACCTAAAATAATTGTAATGTTGTTGAAATTCATTAGCATAAAAGTTAGCATACGAGTCCATGTTATATGATTTTTTATCTACTCGCAAATATCCTTGTTTTCAGTTTTAACACAAAATACACATGTTACCAAAAGAAAATTGATTATATTGTATAAAAAAAAACGAAGCCAGAAGGTGATAAAGAACGCAGATAAATAGAAACTAGTAAAACAGCAAAACAGTCACACTGCAAAGATAGGTCGACTCTTCACCAGAGGGCTGGCCTATTTTTTGGCCAAAGAATCAGCATTACCATACAACGTGGCAATGCTGCCAGCCTTTTGGGCACGTTTCCTGTTGACAGCGATGTGGAAGAATTTTTTGATGCCCTTTGATTATTTCCCCTCCCCTTTTTTACTTGTACATATTATTATTTTAAGACTGTTAGCTTTTTAAATTATGTAAATAGGCTATAGAATAATATACAAAATAATAAAAACCATCAATATTTTTAGCCTCTATCATTTTTAAAGTATAGAACATACTTAATATAATGTCACAAAAGCATCAGCCCTAGGATGGTCAGTCATTGCACGTTGACCACATTCTCTACTAAGTACTATGACACCGTCTCATCAAAAACTACTGATTAGATACGTGTGACTTTTATTTTAAAACGATTAAAAATGAACGCGCTCATTGAATTATTTATCTAAGGTTAAAACATCGCGCTCGTGTTGAGATTACAGATTTTTTTAGTGCCAATGAATACTGATTAAGTAAGTACATTTTATATTTTTTCATTTATTAATTTATTGAAATATCGTGAAGGAAGAGAGAAACCCTTTATAAATTTTCCCCCTTATTTATAAATCTTGCATCATTATCAGGGACTATATGAAAAAAACAAATTATAGGCTCATTTAGAATTCAGATATAATTAGAATGCACATTCCAATGAATAGTTTTATTAATCAATCGATTACGTGTCAGTATTTACCACAAAAAAATGTTTTACAAATAACATCACGATGTTTTAATTTCCCAGTCTTTATCTTATTTACATGGTTGGAATACCGATGAGTTCTTATTTTAGTTTTTTATTTAGGAACTATTCTCACGTCTATGCAGTTTCATTATGATGCTAGGAGAAACCTCATAAAATTGGTAAGTAATAGGCGTTTAGTTAACTGCCTGGCCTTTAGAAGTATGCTCGAATCACTTCGCTCTCTCGGCTCGCACGCGGTTGATCACAGTTCTAACCTAACCTAACCCATTTGGTCGGGGTGCCCTGGCTTAGTTACTGCGACCAATTTGGCTCGCACGTGATTGGTTACAGACGTCTAACCTAAACTGTAATTGGATATCATTCATTCCGTTAGTTGAACGGCCGCCGTTTAGTTAAAAGGCTAGGCGGTTAACTGAACGGCTAATTTAACCAGTTGGCTGCGACACTTAAGTAACTTATTAACAAATAAAACTTGTATTTTATATCTATTCTCTCTCTCTGTAGTCGGTCCCTCATGTCTGAGGATCGTGGTCAGCTTTGGAGTTGCATCTGGAGCAGATGGTCCGCCTCCACCAGTTTCTGTCCAGCGTATCCCTTACCATCGAGTATTTATCTATAATCTGACAGTTTGTCCCTAAATTTTGTGGTCCACTTCTATGCAGTCTATCCAAGTGATATCGTATGATTTTTAACAATTTTAGCGTAATTTATTTATTCATTTATTTCAGGCGACGCAGGCCCATAGATAAATACCTTAACCTAAACATACATATTTTTATTATAAAATAGTCCTTCACTTTACTAGCTTGTTCTTGTGTGCTTGTTGTGTGTAATGCACTGGATATTGACAATGCAAAACCCAGTAAGCTTTGAAAATAGAGGTTAATAGCAATAAATAAAGCACAAAATAAACATAATCTTATAATAACAAACAAAAAAAAAAACTCAAAATTACGTTATAATTGTGCTACGTCGTAGCAGCTACGAAAAAAGCGTAGCCCTAAAAATATTTCTAAAAACATTCATAAAACGTTGCGTTTTAAAATGTGGTAAGTTAGGGGTCGATAAATTGTCTTCGCAATAATGGCATTATTCATGTTACATGTAAATCTTGCGTAGCAGCTGTATAAGCATCTGCGTACCAGCTATATACGTAGTTATAATTAGGATCGTACAGTCGCATGTTTTGCATGTTTTAGTTTTGTTGTATGCTTTGGAATGGCTTAAACCCAAGAAATTATAAATGCTTAGCAAAATTCCAAAGAATTTGCTGTCTGCGTAATGTTCTTTTTTTCGTTAAAATCCATCACACTATCTTTCTCGAAATACATTTTTTTTTCTAGATATTTCTTGATATTCATATTTAAATCGCTTTTAGTAATTGAAAATCACATGTCCTTCTTACTAAAAATGTTGATAAAACAAAGTTCTGTAACGTTTTACTCACACTTTAGCTATTTGTCTATGGTCCTTTGTAAGTATCATACCACCACTTGTAGCTTTCACATCTCACAAATATAATTACCTCATTATTGCATGTAATAAGCTGCCTACAATATGGATGAATCATGGGGGCCCAATCTAGGTTTTGGCTTAACAGAATTTAATTTTCAATCAGCGACTATTTATCACTGTAACCGGTTACAGACTCATCGAAAATATATTACTTTTGCATCAATCCGGTTCCACACAGTAACAAGACAATCCTGATGCAGACGATGTCTATTTATTTAGTTTATAAAAAAGGTTTTTAATTTATTGTGAAGTTGTCAAGGTGAAATCTCAGCATTTACTATTATAATTAAGTAGTTATAATGCTTAGGTAACCGTAATTTCGATTTAGCGAAGCATATTCTGGCATTGGTTGGTTCAAAACGTAAATTAGTCTGGAAATCATAGGATTTGAAACAGTCCCTAACAAAAAATATCAGTAATAGGTATGTACCTACATGCAAGGGTTTTTTTAATATGAGAACATGTTTCTTTAAATTTTGAAAGCGAATTCTGACTAGGTACTTACACTTTTTCCTGGGTAACAAAATTAGATATAGAATTACTCTGATTTTGTCTCTAAAGAGTCATCAGATCAACCTTTGCGTTATTAACAACATACTGGAATCACCAACAGTGGTGATTATGGTGATCGTCACAACCGGCAAACAAG
Source organism: Gortyna flavago (assembly GCA_963669345.1). Lineage (NCBI taxonomy): Eukaryota > Metazoa > Arthropoda > Insecta > Lepidoptera > Noctuidae > Gortyna > Gortyna flavago. Next base: position 6,070,451 of record OY770139.1, read on the forward strand.
CTTTCCAAAGTAACATGGAGATGATCTACCTAACTCTACGACTACGAAAAATTGTCACTAGCGAAACATGTATCCACTTTTTTATGGCTTTCACTTACACTTGTGAATTAAAAATAAAATATAGGTAAATTTCTCATTTTACGTAACATGCCTGCCGAATACCTTTTTTAAACAACTACAAATACGGTGCTACGAGGTTGGAATCTTCTCGTAGTCGCTACGAGGAAACTCAGAAGCGAAGAAGCGAGAGAAATCAGCCAGGATAATGAATGATGTGTTCCTAATATGGATAGTTCTTCGATCTTCATTAATTTCAGAGCTCCTTTATCCATCTCTAATGTTATGGGCAGTAGTGCCCTGAGACGTAAACAGATTTTTTTAAATCTAAGGTCCTGAAGCCAGGCTTAGGCGATTTTAGCTTGGTGGATGCCAAGTACATTGTAACCTTTGTTTTCGTTTTTCTAATTAAACATTCAACACACAACAAATTAATAATAAAAACCAAATCATCAGAAAATTAGAAGTTAAAAAAAATGTAAATACATTTTTTTATTTTATTTAAAGTGGTTCCTCAAATAATTTTTTTAGAAAGATTTTTAAACCGTTGAAGTTCATGGTAAAGTGTTGAATGGTTATTCAGAGATCATATTGTAGAAAAAATACTGTAAATATTGTAGAAATAATAATAATATAATTCATTCCGGTATTTTTTGAATAATCACTCAACGCTTTACCATGAACTTCAACCGTTTAAAAACCTTTCTTCACGATATGAAAGTTCTAACAACCACGTGATACACAGCGAGAGGGGAGCGTATATCGCCGTCCATCGCAGACATAACTGAAACTCTAGCGGTACTCAATTTATTACACGTTTCATATCGCTAACAACGTTCTCTTGCTTCAAACATTGTGAACAATCCGATACTTATCTCTTTAATAACGAGAGCGAATACTCTATGATTAAAGTGATTACCTAACTTGGAATTTTCATTTTGTAACTGATATGACTCGCGCAGACCAGGGATGCATGGCACAAAAGGGAGGCCTATAGTCAGCAATGGGTGCAACTAGTCTGCCAATGATGATGAGCTTCTAAGTGAGGGTAGCGGATTGATGTTTTTCGAGGGTTAATGTTAAGGAGATATATTTCTCTCTCTCTGTCTCTTTCTATTATACTTATACCAGTGTGAGTAGGGTGAGTGTGAGTATCGCGTAAGGAACTTCGTTCCTGACGGGGGTCCCCCGACCGAACATACCGAGCAGTCTACAATTTGACATTTAGGTAAGTACATTCCATGTCTAATAATTGTAGACCACGCTCGTTACTATATTTGGTTATGATAGTTAATTTTCCTAGTATTTGGAATTTACGCTGTTATGTAGTACATGATAATATTTAATAACTTGATTGGTGGTCATCCTAATTGCTGCAAATGATGTATGATCTAATATCCTCGTCACCAAATGTTACCTAGTGGTTTTTGGGCATTAAGTATGTTAAATATATATATAAGTCACTACCATCATGAGATAATAATAATATCCTTGGACATTTCACACAACGCCATTATAGACCCAAGCTAAGCAACCTAATGAATATCTAAGACATACTCGTAGTATGATTCGACAATTTAAATATGTAGATTGGTAGATAGGTACAGATTTAAAAGTAAAAGTGTAGTGTAATATCTTGGTGCCAAGTTTACTGCGACGGCTGACTGATATATAATTATGTGCATTGTTTTGGTTTCCTACCTTTGACAGACGAGCAAGATCAGTAGAAGAAATATAACAAATCATAAAATGTCGTAGCAACTGGTTGGGTTTATATACATAATGTAAGAAGTACATGCTATCTCGGTAAGGCAGGTTTCACCACGTGTTTCGTAAACCAGACATTTGACTTTGACTTAAGTAGCTACAGCCATGATAATATTAAGACAAGGTAATAAAAAACTTACAACGACTTACTTGAAAGCACATCAAAACTCTTGCGCATCAATGTTCCAAAGAGGCAGAATGCACAGTTCTAAGAGCTTGACTTCTTAGTTCTCAATATAACACGCGTGAATAGATACGAAAAAAAAACTCCAGACAAAATATAAGTATCACGACTCACGATATTATGATGAATGCTTTTTCGGTGGAGCAAGTCATTGACGTGACTACACCAGTGTTTGGCAACACATTAAGAATGACGCGGACATGACCTGATTGAAAAAAAAAGCGCGGCAAAATCATGGCTGGCTGGGCGGGGCGCGGGGCGGGACAGGGCGTAGCGCCCTTGGCACCGCCCCCTGAGTCACCGGCATCGGGTGCGCCCGCGCAACAAACAAACGATACTCGCTACGAACAACATTCTAGCAGCAGCGAAATAGATCAACACTTCTCTTCGCTTGTTCACTTGTTATCTTGAATATTTTATGGGATTAACATCGGAGACTGAATCTTTGTTCATGTATGTTTATTTGTTTGGCTTTCTAAAGGATGCCTTTATCTTATTGAGCAGAATTTGTAAAATATAAGGAAAATACAACAATCAAATTGTTTTAGATAAAGAACTGGTCAACTAGAATTTGTGTAATCTAATGCTAAGTCGATAATAAATTAAAGATAGCCCGATTCTTTGAGGCATATTATTTTTTTGGTGCACTAGTTTCTTGTATGCTTGATGAAAACCTATTTTTATATAATTTACGACACGTAGGTATTTAGCTCACTGCTTCAAAACTATTCAACGTGGGTGCAGCAGCCAAAATATGTGACAAAGTGGACAGAGCCAAATAAAATAATCTTTTGGTGTACAATCAATATATCGACGTAGGTAGGTACCTATGACTCACACCTGCCCACAAATCTGGTTTCACAGCATCCGTGTGTTGTTTTTTACATTTATGACCGTGACATTATTTCGTTTATCGATTTACATTGATCATTCAGTATTGAGGTCTTAGAACTATGTAGTAGAGAAAACAGCAATGTACTACGAAGATTGCGACGGTATTTGTGTTACAGTGAAGTGGTGAATGATCGTATGATTACAAGGTGTCACGTAAGAACTACGGAACTTTCGAAGGAGGATCTGATTTTGACTGTACGGCCTTGTTTAGATTATATTGATCATAAGTTATTTTCTAAGGATTTCCTGAAAGGTGGTTTACTTGATTCAGAGTGATATGGCATTGATACAGGCGCAGTCGCAGCCTAAGTTTTTGGGGGGGTCACGATAGGTGCTGAGGAATATTTTAAGAGGGGTACATATCCACGTTGGTCTAGTGGTCGCAAGCGTTACTGCTGAGCATTTCCATCAGAAATTTCTCAGAAGCAGTCTTAAGTCTGGATTTATGCTCGGTTGACGGCAACAGGCTCACCCCCTATGACATGGCACTTAATAACTGGCGAAATGTAGAAAATGCCTATTTCATTAAGTCCGCCTCTGTACATATAAATAACTGTGGGTGTAAGTACTATACCCCTGCCTAACACTTTGGGGACTAAAGGCGTGAAAATATTTTAAGGTTCCTGTTTATCTCCAGCTCCATATTACTTATGCTAGGGAGGGACGCAGCTTTTACATGGGGGGTTGTTACTTTATAATGCTGCCAAATTGGTCGTATGTATTAGATCGGCAAACCACGTAGGTTTGGGAGAGCGAGCGAAGCGAGCTCGAAAATTTTAATAACCCACCTCGGTTTGTAGGTTTTGTTTTATATTTTTAAGCTGAAATAGAAGTTACAGTGTCGATTTATGCAGGCAAGCCCAAGCAATTATTAAAATGTAGAATCCAAGAGCGAGCGAAGTGAGCTCGAAAATCAGGCACACTCTTGGATAGGTTAGATTTTTTTCGATCATTCACAAATGACTATAAATTACTTGCTTTGTCGATTTACGAAGAAAAGCTCAAGAATCAACATAATGTAGATTGCAAGAGCGAGCGAAGCGAGCCTGAAAATTTTACTTAATTTTACACCTTGAATAGTCTCTGTTTTCTTTTAACCATCATACAGAAAGAGAACTTACTTTATCGAATTATGACGAAAATTTAAAACTCGTTTTACAGCAGTTTAGGAATCTGGCCTTAATCTAAGCCTTTCGAACCTTAATACGTACCTACAACCGGGGTGCCCAAATCCCGAGTTTGCTTCGCTCGCTCTTGCATCCTAGATTCTATGTTTTATAACAGGCTTTTTAAATTAAAAACTTTTTAGGCGCGTTAAAAAACCCACTGTAATTTCATAGTTTTACAGTTTTTACTTCTGTCGGCAATCCCCATGTCTGTCTATGTTCTTAATGTTTTTGTGTATTATGCCCATCGGGGTTTTCGTGGCTCAAGTAAAGTAGTAAGGCAAATAAATCATTCAGAGTCTCGACAGCTTGAATGATTTTGGGGGGGGTCATGACCCCCACGACCCCCCTCTCGGACCGCCACTGCATTGATAAACGTTACTAAGAATGTGATTAGGCTTGGAGAAGGTCCCTTCTCTATTCTGCACTAATAGTTTGTCAGTTGTGCAACAGTGACAGGAATAATGTAATGCTCATCAGCTAATACACATATTGAGTGCCTAACGTTAATCAATCTCGTCCTTAGGTAACTATATCAAATCGACGTCGGCTAAGCACAAACTATGATGTATAGAATAACTTTAGTCGAAATTTGTAAACGTCTGAATGACCTGTTTTCAGCTACACAGTCCTGATAAACTCTACTGCTTACATCAACTTTGAGTACCTATTATAAAATTAAAATAATATATACTTACCTATAATCAAATCGTACCGAAAGTCAAAACTAAACATTGATTTTTTTGTAAGTTTTGGAGAGTTCTGGGAACGATTCTAATGCCGCAAATATAATATTTGTTTGTTTGTCTGAATGCATGTTGCAGCATGAACAGGATTTGGATAGGCAAGTATTCCCAGGTCTGGTTATCTGAAGGCTATAAATTATTACGTTATTTGCTATGGGGATGAGCAATATCGCAATTTGTTCGAGGTATTCTTCTATAGTTTACGGCAAATAGTAAAAAAACAAGCTAAAAGGTAAGAATATTGCCGATAGTTACAGCATCCTAATTGCGTAACACACTATCAATTTCAATCTGAATAATTTTAAGGATAGGTACTTACTGCTAACAATCCATTGCTTCATATGTTCGAAAAAATTGTCTGCTCAACAATCTTAATAACGATTTATTCCGGTCTGATCCCCTGAGTCCCCCCCTTCACCCTCCTCGATCCCCTGCTAGTTCTTCTTCTGTTTTGAAATCTTTCTTATCCAATTTTATCTACGTTTCTCTTTTAAATGACAGGTAAGTACAGTCAAGAGAAAATAAACGTTGCATATTTTACAAAATTAAAAAACGATTTATTTTTTAAATGTCCGGATACCATGCGTGCTCGATGGGATTGAGGCCACAGCAATACCCGAATGTTTTCCTTTACCAAGTAGGTAGGTACTCTCTGGTGCTGCGAGCGCAATGAATGTTGTTGAACTGTCAGAATGACAGCCATTGCTACTGTCAGTGTATTACGCAATTACCCCGCAGATTTAACCTTTAATATGATTATCACCATACTATACCTTTATGGAGCTAAGCTTTCAATCATGACGTATACACGTCGTACAGAGTGGATTTTCGAGATGGAGTAATAAAGGCAGGTGCCTTAACTATTGTCGCTACAAGGAAAGCGTGTAACCGTGTAACCTTTGTGAGAAACAGCTCGTCTTGCGATTGTAAGAGCTGCTTCTTACAAGGTTACACGGTTACATGCTTGCTCCCGTGTCACCAGACCCGACTCTCTTAATATTTTGGCTGCTGAGACCAAAAATACAAACGCAGTATACAAGAAAGTTTTATAAAAATGTGGCTGTTATTTTAGTACCTATAATACTAAGGGTTAGTGTCTTACGACTTCCACGCGAACGAAGTCGCGGGCAGAAGCTAGTATATAATAATATACAGCTAGCTACACACATTGCTTAAATGTCGATAAAATAAAATCAAAATACCTATAGCAAACTGGGGGCCAAGTCTACTAATTTATAAACGTTGCATTGGTCTCTCCATTGTGATTTTTTGACAGATAGGTAGGTATGCCATACAAAAACTCACTATGGCGAGACAATTGCAACGTTTATAAATTAGTAGACTTGGCCCCCTGATCAACACAATATCTAAACGTGCACGTTGAAATCTTTTATTAGGGACAGTGATGGCAAAGACTTTTTCAGAAAAAAGGTACTGAATTATTTAGAAACTAGAAGCGCCAAGCGGTTTCACCCGCATAAGTTTCTATCCCGTGGGAATATCGGGATAAAAAGAGACTTTTCCCAACTATGTTGGGGTCGGCTTCCAGTCTAACCGGATACAGCTGAGTACCAGTATTTTACATGGATTTTATTTTATTACTTTTTACAATTTATATAAGTAAACATATAACATTAAATTTTTGTTGACACGGCAAAATTTTCTGTATGACAAAGTAAACGCGACCTTATTAAAAACGTAACATTGCAAAAATGTCTTGCGATGGTACATAAAAGTTGCATACTTTTTTTGCTCAAATTAAGATAAATAATTTATTTGTAGGAATTTTAGATACCTAATACTTATGTATAAGCACTTGAGTGAGATACCTGAGATACAGGTTTATTCCTAGTTCAGGTAGAATCCAATTATTTCTTACCTATTGTAAATGTGTAAATCAATTATTTCAATAAACAATAAAACAATTATGGAGCGACTGCCTATCTGATCTCCACAACCCAGTTACTGGAAACCCCGAAACCCCTTGGTAAGACTGGTTGTCAGACTTTCGGGCTTCTGACGACCCGTAACGACTTTCAAAGATCCACGAATGACAGCCGGGATCAACGGTTTAACTTGCTTTACGAGGCACGGAGGGGTCTTAATATGTAAATATGGTCACCCATCCACGGACCAACCGCTTCAAGCGTAGCTTAACCTGATCGATCGAGTTATTACTTAGCTACAAGGGCCTCATTACTCGTATAATATACTCTACTTCCAGACGGAGTTATCTTATTACGGTTTTTTTTTTCTTTGAAGTACGTAACTAAGCCGTTTTTGTGATTGGGAAAATACCACCAAAACCACCAAAATTTGACCACCAAAATTAGAATCTTGTTTAATATATTTATTGAAAAAAAAAACTACTAAGAATATAATAATTATATTTGTATCGTTTTGAAAGCATTTTTATTATAAAAAATATATTATAATACCGACTTAGTTATAAAACGTTTTTAAACATCAACACCAAAATTGCAGGTTTTTGTCCGATTATACTAAAAAGAGACTATTTATTTACGTTTTTACCGGAAAAACACAATAGGATTGCTCTCATCTGTCACTGCTGCGCGTGAGGGCCTGGCACAGTATTTTTCGATTTTCTGTAGGATATAAGAATGCACCAAATAAAAGTATAAAAACTGTCATCAGATAGAAAAAACGAATACTAAATTTAAATAAAATGGCTTGATCTAGTAAACTAGTACAGACGCCAGCACATCAAGTTACTACAATCTGTCAAACTTCTTTGATAGATTTTCAATTTTATCGCTATAGCATAAGGTTCAAAGTTGATTGGGAAAATTTTACAGTTTCGGGTAGGTTGATGTGCTGGCGTCTGTACATTTTCAGCCGCGTCGCCTAAAAATACGCTGAAAAGTGATTGCGAAAGAACAGGGTTTGTTTACACTTCCATTAGATGCTTTTGAAACATAGGTACTACCTATATGGATTACTGTAAAACATCTTGGTTTCATAAAATTTCTTAAAAAGGTTGAAATTTGAAATGGTAAAAGTTAAAAAAAAAGAAGGTGGTTATATGTTCGACTTTATGTGTTTTTTTTTTGTATGGTCCCCGATTTCTCCTTCAATTGTGGATAGATTTTGAAAATTATTTTTTTGTTTGAAAGGGTATACTCCCAAGTTGGTCCCATTGTCAGCAAGTTGGAATCTGATGAGTGGATCCCATGGAAATCGAGGGTAACCCTCAAATTTTATTGGCAAACCTATAGCGATTTGGATATTTTTTAGAGTAACTTGAGCGTTTGCTCTCGGAAATCATCATTTGGTAAAGTGGAGCTGATGATGAAGACCACAGACGGCCATCGGAACTACTCAATGATAAATAGTTCACGGGTTGCGATTCGATTACTTTAATATGGTTGCTAAGCAATTTATGCTCGTCACAATGCGTATGGTGAGTGGTTGTTGAGGAGTTCTCCTGGTTCTTACCAGGAGAACTCCTCAACAATTAACGTCCCAGCATCGGGAAAAGCAATATTTTGTAAAAGGTGATGAACAGTTGACGTTAGGCTATTGTAACTTAGATAAATTACAAACTCTCTCACTAAAAAGTGAAAAATAAAAACTCTTTTACAAAAAAAAAACAACAGACTTCCAAAAACAAACTACAAAGCGATAAATAACTTTAATTTCGGAAGTCGGTGTCAATAAACGAAAATGCAGAACCAACGACACCGACTTCCGAAATTAAAGTTTTTCCGAAATTAAAGTAGAAAAAAAAGTTTAAAGCTGTATTGCTATATAAAACACAGGGAAAATTAGTTTGTAAATAAAACACAAAATGATTAATGTAGTAGTAGATAAGATAGCACATAAAAACCTACTATTTATTCAAAACAAGCAGCTATTATTTTTGACGCAGATCAATAAAATTAAAGACACAGTAGATACATTTAATATTTGATGATGTAACCTTATAGAGGCGATAAAAGAATATTTGCTAACAGCGATTCTCGTGGAATCTCTGAAAAGGAAAGAGACGTGTTCTTGAAATATTTTATGTAGTAGGTTCTTTTCTTAATGGTTTTAGTTAAGTTAGGATAACATATTTTTATTTTAATAGTTTGTTAGATTTATTAATTTTAGTATTTATAATATGTCAATTTAATAAATAAAGAATTGTAGGTAATAGTTTTGGGAAATATTTAAGAGATCCTCTATAAACTTGTTCACCCTGTACGTATTATATTTTGTTGCTGACGATCCTTCAGGAATAAAAACAAAAGAAAAATTGGATCAGACCGGAATGAGAAATTTTATAGTGGATAAGACCACGGGATAAGACAAAGAATAAAACAGAAGAAGATCTAGCAGGGGCTCGAGGGGGGAGAGGGTTCAGGGGTTCAGACCGGAATAAATAATAATGATGTACGCTTTTTAAAATTAACCAACCAACCTGGTTTGGTGCTTGGGTACAACAGTTCATCTTTAGGTGGAACTGGAATACAAGTTTACTAACTAAAATAATAAATCTTTATTGTGCTTATAAAAAAACATCATCGGGGCAAAAAATTCTGATCACTGGTCAATATTATGACACCGAATAATTTTCACTCGTGGAGACTTTTAGCTAAGTGAAATCGCACCAAAAACTTTACATGTAAAATAAGTTACTATGATTCACATAACGCTTATCAGAGGGGCAATTCTCGTAATTTTAAGAACGTTCACAGTCTGATTTCAGTCTCAACCTTTCAATAATAGCTCTAATTTCCCTATATTTGACATTTGTTTGTCGCCGACATGAGACTGCGACTAGATTTTGAACGTTTTAAAATTACGAGAATTGGCCTTCAGATCTAATGTAGAGCCAAACCCCCTAACTCTAAAAAGTCTAACTCTACAAACCTTACATCTCGGCCCAAACGTATGGCTTGGCCATGTCGCGGCCGTCGCGTCGCACAGACACTCCTATCGGTTTATGGTAAGAAAATAAGTCACTGGTCTTTAATGTTGTGTCATGCAATAGTTCAATGGAACGGCCAAGCCATACATTTTGATCAAGATGGAACGTTTGTAGAGTAAGGGGCTTAGCTCTACAGTAGATCAGACGGCCAATTCTCGTAATTTAAAATGTTCAAAATCTAGTCGCAGTCTCATCTCGGCGACAAAAAAATGTCAAAAATTTGTCAAAATGTAGGGAAATTAGAGGTATTTTGACAGATTGAGACTGAGATCAGACTGTGAACGTTCTTAAAATTACAAGAATTGTCCCTCTGATAACTTTTTAACAGTGACAGCGTTATTTGAGTCTTATCAACCTACTGCACATGAAATTTTGTTGGCGGGATTTCATTGTTTTTTGTAGGATGCTCTATTTCTTTTTCTTATTTCGGGCGGTATTTGAGATTTAGGATTGCACGTCCCTTTAAGGGGTTTGGAGGGTAAATTTTGATATTTCTTAATTTTTTTTGTTTTTGTGCTAATCCTGCATACCAAATTTCAGCTTTCGAGGACTTCGGGGAGTACCCTAGAGGTTTTGATGAGTGAGGGAGGAGTCAGTGAAGAAATTGATGTATTTTAGGTATTAATAAAATCCATAGGTAATATAAAAGCTAGATAAATGAAACTTATCTAGTTTATTTTATAAGGCTAATAACTACATATTATCCTGAAAATTTGAGATCTCTAGCATTATCCAGGCCGAAGCTACAAGGTTAGAAAATACGACGAAACGCTTCGAGAAAAGGTAGGTAGTGCCCTCCTGCTTTTTGTTTTTGGCTCGTCTTGGCGAGTCACTGCAGTGCTCCCAGACTTTTAATCTGGCTAGATTTGGAATCTAAACCTATATGCAAATCGTTTTTAGCCAGATTCCATACTATTCACCATTTCGTGTCTTGCTTGAACATCCTCATGAAGTTACGTAATATTTATTCTCACCTCAACTCAACGTTCACTGCGGGCACTTTCAAATCCTCCGTCGGGCGTCCACCGACCACCGTCCACGGTGACTCACGCTCCGGGAGGGCTGATGACGTCATCGGCCCTTGCATTGGCTCCCCCGTGGGCTCCCCTAACTGTTGTTCAACACCCTGGCCACATTCCTTCTAAGAAGTCACAAGTTTTTGTTTATTTTGTTTTGACAGACTCGCCTGTGTCATCGATGTGTTGTGTGTCAATCTTATATTTTTGTTTTGTGGTCATTATCCCCTAGCTATGAAATGCGTCCAGTTGCCATAAGGAACAGAAATATTGTTGTACTTAGGTAGGTTCCGAATGTTTTCCACAATTTTGGTCATGGAGAAAAATCATAATAATAAAAAAGAGAAGAAACGTAAATATAAAAGAAACATGACGACTAGACGAGTGCACGAGTGTAGACAAGACATTTTTATATTTTATTGTTGACCACGTCTTAGACTTAGACACGCGACTTCAAAATGATAATTATGTGTGCCCACACTACATAATTATCATGGAAAAATACCAAACCTACCTTCTGTTGTAGAAAGTTTCTACCTAGTTTTACCACAGTTACGTAGTATAAATAAGTATGTAGGTGTGTATGAAATTTGGCCCATTAAATTAACTCTATCAGAATCATTAGTTATCTCTCCGAGTATAAAAATAATGTAGGTACTTAAATGTTATCTGTAAGTTGTCAAAATGTAGCGTTGCATGGATCCAAGATTCAGCCGGGTGCGGGTGAATGACCGCCAAACCGCGCCAAACGGCCATATTGGATTCGTCACGGAGCGCGCGCATAATGTCTTGTGCGCAAACTTGCCATCATTCACCGACTCACCGGCCAGCATCTCATGTGCACTGCAGCTTACGTCACGTTATTACCTTATTACACGTGCCAAATCTAACATTATATAATATAGAACTAACTATTTTTGGTTGCCCACAGTAAATATATCGATGCTTACGAATTTATTCGAAATAAACAGACATGCCACATTGATATTATCACATGTTGCCATGCCAATACCATGTTCGTATAATTTTATCGCCAATTCAAAGAATAAAGACGCAAAACTGAACAATGTAACTAAAAGGTTATATTTTATTCAAACAATAAACCACATCGTGATCGAATTACATTAATCATTAAAAATACTTCAGCTTTCAAAGTCAACAAGTCAGAGAAGCCAAAAAAATTATGTGAACTTACTGTTTCACTGCATCGCGCAATTATATCTACTGCCAGGAACCCAGGACCAGTTTTATTGGTTGGAATTGAAAAGGTATAATGATATCAGCCTAAAATATATCGAAGGCAAAGCGGCTTAGCAACAGCCTCCTGTCGAGACTTTGATTTCTCTCCACAGCGCGTGCAAGCCTCGAAGCCACTTTAGAAACCAGATCGTATTGTCACTGAATATGCCGCATGCCGTCAATTGTTATAACTGAGAATGCCGAATGAACGAACGGAAGATAGAAGTTAAATTCTATGAATATGCAAGAGTATTATGGAAAATAACTGTACGCAATGTTTCTAAATTATACGGCAGAAAACGATGCGAAGAGGAGTTTAGGAGTAATAAATCGGGGGAATTAGCCACATTATTTTCTATTATGTAAAACTTCTTGCATATCCGCATAATTAATACTAGGGCTATTCCTAGGAGTATATTGTCATCAATATAATTTTTAATATCTACCACCATCTAATGTACTGACTTTTATCACCCTTAGAACTAAAGGGCTTTTGAATTTGCTCTCATGAAACTACTGGTTGAAACAACTAGCAGCTCCGCAAAACAAAAGAATTAAGTGCCTAAATGGTTTGAGTTCGTAATGCAGAGGTATATAGGAACTGCATCAAGCCTAGCCTAGGGCAGAACTTAACAAATGAAATCCCGTACGATGTATAGCATGTAGGTGACATTCCTCGCGCAAAGGAGAAACTAGTCGGACGGCATTCAGGGCTCGCCCTTAACCGCCGCGGAGGCCGGGTACCGTTGCTGCCATTGCTCTGGCAAATACCAGTAGGGCTGGCTGACTTGGTCCAAATGACTAATGAGATTACAGAAGCTGAGACGGTAGACGACATGGCTTGTTCCCTGTGGATGTCAATTAGTCACAGGCCCACACGCTGAGACTATATTGACTCTTCATTAGTTTTAATGTCTTCACATACCGTAATTTTTATAGTTCCGACATTAAAATGTAAAATGGCACCTTTATACGATCTTTTTAGGTTTTGGGAAAATGCTTTCATTTTCCCCGGGACGTTACATACTTGCATAGGCCAACGACTAAAGAGATGAGGCATCCATGTGCTGCTTTTATGGGCTCAAGACTGCCACAGTGCAATAAGACGGTATAAAGAGTCCGATAAACTCGTAATATCCCTAGTACCTATGAAATGTTCTACACGAAATAAGTAGCTGGACATGAGACGCCTAACTTTACAAAAGATATTTTTAATAAGCCTGATTTTGTCAATAATATTTTTAGATTATCAGAAATTTTATAAATGATCGCTGCATTGCGAATTGACAAAACGTAAACAAAAACTCAACATTTCCACTCACGTAGGTAAGTACTCCTGAACCCTAATTGCGTTACGCACTAACAATCAGAATCTGAATAATTTTGAAGGATATTGCTAAACCATTGCTTTATATGTTCGAAAAATGTGTCTGCTCGACAACGTAAATAACGAAATGAATGTTGTTGAAATGAAACTGTTAAAATGAAAGCCATTCCTACTGTTAGTTACGCAACTGCTCCGCTACTAGTTACTCGTAATATATTAGAGAGAAGAGATAAGTTACAGTTAGTACCTGCATTGAAATACCCTGCTACGAGTATAAAAGAGCTCTGTCTAGGGTCACAGTTTTCTAATACTTTCATCAGGAAATTATGCCGAAACAGACTGAGGTCTTGGGGTATTTAATTACAATATTGTTTGCAAAGTAAAATGTATAAAACTTAATGTATAAACTATTGTGGTCTAGGCAGCCCTGTATGGCACGATTCACCCAATAGCATAGCATAGCATTGCATTGGTAGAGGTTGCCCGGGCACGATCTGTCCCATTGGACTGGCTCTAGACATTGGCATCCAGACTAGCTAAGATATTAGATTTACGTCGCTCTAAGCACATTGTCGAACCCCTGTAATGTATTGATTTACTGATATGATCGGCACGGAGAATTTATATTAGTTAATATGCGGACGTTTGAATTTAACACAGGTCTGAAAATGAACGTTGTTAAATCATAATTAACAAAGCCACTAAACGCCACAGACTTTATTAAATTAGGCTTTTGTAAGTGAAAACATCTGTAGATGGCCAAAGGCAGTCGTAACCATATTTGATCAAGTGGGCTGTCGTCGGCTTGTTTGCAACAAACTTTAACAACAAAATGATAGGATACCTTGATATTTATTAACACAACTATACATACTTGGGTTTCTGTAACAAATATGATGAAGAGAGTATTTTTGTATCAGGAAAATACCGTGGTCGTCAAAGTAAGGCGAAAACTTGATTTTTGTAAGGCTTTTAATTCCTTAGAATTAAATATTGTTCCTCAGATTTTTTTTAAATAAAAGTCAGAATTAGTGGAAAGCTATTTTCGACCCCATAAAATAAGATCCATCGAACGATGGAGCAGTACCTATAAATTTAGATTCAATAAGTGTTCGACATAACAACTACGTGATATCTACGAGGAAGGAACGACCGGCCTTGAGAAATGCCGCCGCTTTACATCGTGAGCACTTGAGCAGGGATCTACTGCGACCGTGCAAAACGTTACCATTCCATATTCGATGTTGTTACCTTTACATAATTATTTCATAGACTGTTTTGATGGTGTTGTTTAAAATTACTAAGAAGAAATATATCAATGTATTGCGTGCGAATAGAGATGCAAGATTGTGTTGACTTTCGTAGTACATTACATAGTTGCTTAGTTGGATTCGCGGCTAAGCCTCTGTCTCACAGCGATGTGATCGTATCAGGAGTTTCATCTCGACGGACGCAGTGCTCCGAGTCTATATTAATTGGCTATTATAGAACGAACTTCGTTGTTTTTTTGTACACGCTAATACTAACTTCGGTTTTAATTAGAATGTAATTAAACGTGGCATTCATACTGATCAGTCCAAATCCGAAGGAATGGTAACAACAGAGAGTTCTAATAAGGGTTCTTTTTAGAAGTACAACGTAAATAAAATGATGTCAGACGGGTATTGTTTATTACAGACGAACTTAATTTCCCGGTAAGGAGGAAGCTGATTAATGTGTCGTTTGATTCATCGCATATTGTGCTGTTGTCACTTTAGGGAGAGTGACCACAGGATATAAAATTATACGATTCAAAATGCTCCGCTAGAGGTGCCACTAAAATTGTTTTTAACTCAGGATAAATCAAAAGTTTTAGAGACTTGTAAAATTATTAAATAAGTACTTACTGGAGATAGCTTATGCCCGCGTCTGGCGCGTAGGATTACTCAAGTGAAGAAAATTGCCAGTTGATAGAATGAATAAAACTAGAAATCAATATTGTTACCTACTGTACATACCTAATGATCTTACAATTCGGAACATTTTCCTTTAAAACGAATCAAAAGAGAGGATGAGCTGTAGGTACGAGGATTAGACATTGCAAGTTCAAAAATATTTAGTTATGGTACTGGGGGAGTTTAATGTTCAATGTAATAAATTTTCTTAGGCCTGCGTGTAAGCATATACCATACACAACGCATTTTTTCTTTTGTATCAGCAGTAGGTAACACGTCTATATCGATACCCGACATTCTTGAGGCTCCACAAAAAACACTTCAAACACCTTCAAGTTTGTGATAAATCTGGTTTTATCCAGAATTATAGTAACCCTAGGTTTGACTCACCTCAGCTCTTTGTGTGGCAGCGGGCAGGCTATGATTCACAGTGGTTACGTGATGTTCCCATTTCACTGTGATCACACACAAGGTTGTTTTTATTTCGGTATAATGCTCATTATGTAGTCACAGCACGTTGTTGTCCTACTGTCACATGTGGCATCTGGCGCGTTTGTTTTCTAGAAATATTGCGTTAAAATTGTACCTAGAGGTAGAGAGGCTTTAGTAAATTGTATTGAGTTTCGTTTAAAACATTATCAAACGTAGTTATTCTAGGATTCTACGCAATGTCAAGTGTATCATTTGTTATTATTACATACTCTGACTTTATCGGGATGTGGTAAACAAACCAGGAAATTCAAGCCGGGAAGCGTCCTACCGCAATGTTATACAAGTTCTCAAAAACAAGTTTTGTAATGTTTTAAATAATTAAAATTAACACATTAATGTTTTATGTATACATAATATTCATAATACCTACTTATAATATTCACTAGTTCTTGGCTAAGCAATTAAAATGATGGAAAACATAATGAACATATTTTATTTACTTCATAGTTTACATTACACTGTATGGTGTTAATATTGTCTAAAACACACATAGGGTTTTAAAACTTTGTTCAAATAAAGTTGGGTCATAAAATGAAATGAAAACTTAAAAAATAATTAGAAGCAGAGTGTGGGACGTCGATGTCCCGTCTACAGACCGTGACGAGTAGCCGACATTACTTTATAATTTCAAATAATAATTATATTTCGAGGCATGTTCGCTAATTAGACTCGGAATAATTTTCTGGCGGACTATCACCACCGCCGTCGCCGTCGCCACGTAAAATATTGAGGTACTAATCTTAAATCTTTCTAATGGGCAGCTAGCTAATGGAAACATGGACTTATTAAGGGATATATTTTACCTTGATATTTTAAATAATAATAGAATAGGAAGTTGCATTGTAGAGTTATTTGAAAAGTTTTATGCCCGCAGTTAGTCGATATGTTATTTTTTATTGAGTACATCATTTATTCCACATTTTATACCTACATTGGTTATAATATGCATTTTAATAGTTATCTTTGTCATAAGAATACGGTGTTCAATGTCAATAACCAAGTACCAAATGCACACACCTCCTTACTTCACCCCTTCTGTATCTACTCGCCAGATAGCAATCTATCTCTCCGTAATCAGAGGAAATGTACCTAACTGTATATTGTGTCTGTTCTCTGATAGTTATGTACACCCAGGAACCGACTATCGCTCCTCTAACGCCGTATAAGGGATTAATTAAATAAGTAGAGCATTGACAAGACAGGCTAACATGAGATCAAAGCGCGGCAATGTCGGCTCAGACGGTCGACCAGACACGAAGAGGTGGGTGCAGCGAGGGGGGGAGGTTGTCGCGGAGCGTGCGCGGTCCGGGGGGTAGGGGGGAGTGAAGGCTGCGTTACGTCATCCGGCCGCATCCGGGTTCGCGGCCGCCGCCGCCGCACCGCACGCGCCGTCCGCTCCGTACTGTTCCAAGCCTCCACCGAAGCAGGTGGACCTCTCACTATAGCGGTGCTATTCTGTAAAAAGATCAACGTGATAACTTAGGTGAAGTGAGCTGTCATTCCACCTGATGCTAGGGATTAACACTATTGACAGCTCACTTCACCTTTCACGGTGAGATTTTTACAGAATAGCATTACAGATAAAACTTTAAAAATCACCCTCTTACCCACCAGTCCCACCACCTCCCCTCTCACTAACCTCTTAATCACCTATATAGGTATATGTTCTGTGATCAGCCTGCAATATCATCCACCTAGCACATCCGTTTGGATAATACCGACATGATCTGTAAGTAGGTATAGGTATCCCAGATAACATTTTTGAAGGACCTACGTACCTACTCCTGAATTAGATTTCGATCCGATCTTTTATCATTGTCTGCCTTGAAGTCTTGATTAGATAATGCTATCAGAAAGTGTATTGTACGGATTGTACCTAATGATAAATTTTCCTATATCTTGAATGAAATCAACATTATGCTGTTAGAAGGCGATTTCAAATAATTGTTTGTTTCTTAATTTCAATCGACCTTGAGCGAGCTTTAAAGTTTCAAGCTGTAAATTGTCTTTTACTGTTACCTCGTCTGATCCGTGGTGGAGCCACCACTGCTGTAACTAGGTACACGAAGCATGCTCTGAGGTTTGATTTAGGTATAAAATTTTCGGATAGATAAAGGCGGGGGAGACTGCAACTATTTCTACATCGCATGTTTTTATAACTTGTTCCAAAATAATCCACATTTCAACCCTAAATTGTTTTAAGTACCTTGTTCATCGAATGGCGTGTTGTGTAACTTGTAGAAGTCATCTTTTTCTATCATTACCTATCATTTGCCATGACTGTATTGGGGACCTAGGTAAGTTTTTATACTGTCTGTATAGTTTCACTTACTTAAAATATTTGCGAAATGTACAAGCTGCGGGGTCAATATAAAGTCAATTTTCCTTACAAGTAAGCGTGTGCGCCGATCGCGTCTCTGTTGCTAGGCGATGCGATGCCGCGCCGCCGCGCCGCCTCCCCGCCCAAGCCGACCGTGGCAATCGGAAATTGTCTGAATTCTAGGCCAACATGACTATGAACATCGCTATATTCTGTCCCACTTGCACAACCCAAGCCTCCTCGTTCGAAACTTATGCGAATACAGCCTTCTTTCAATAAAAATGTTAATTAACATTCGCTGCAAAAAATGCATTCTGAGGATTGCGAGTTGTAATCAAAAGACTTGCTCGCATTCTACAGAGAGACTCGTAGCTATAAGTCCTTTTGTTGTACACAAATTATGTGCCCAATACAATATTGGGTCTTTGCAACGCAAGTTTTTCCTCATATCGATGATTATATCATTTAGAATACTTAATTTAGATGTTTGCTCATCTTCGAACCTACCTGTGATTAAAAACGAATTCCATTACTACTTACTTACGGCTATATCTACTTCCTTGAAATTGAATGTATTGTCACTAGAATTCTAGTAAACTATCAGTTTCTAAACGCTCATGTATCGTATTGTCTGAGTATCTAATCATAGTCTAACCAGGAAATCGTGCAACATTGACGTGTTTTTGTTGTTCAATAGATTTGGCATGTTGGACAAATGAACATTTAACCTAGTATAAATTCTATCAGACACAGTTTTTAAGAAAAATAGTTGGAAAATTTTTGGTTGAGCAAATGTTTCAAAATTGTGGTCTTTACCCTTACCTACTTTTTATAGAAGAATTGCAGATTTGTACTTAGTAACCATAAAGAGGTGTAATATCTTTGTTATAATAACCATCAACTCTAAAAGATCCAAGAACTAAAAGGTCCAAGTCCTAACACGAAACAGGTCGAAATCTCATGGAATTTCCAAGATAGAAATATCTTAAAACAAAAAAATTATAAAAAAAAAAGTAAATTATTTATGATTATCCCATATAGGGAAACGGGGAGGGAATGTTGGACTCCTACCTACTAAATTATGAGGTGGTACCAATGATTTCGAAAGTATAATATATATATGTCAATGGGTGGTACTGGGAGGGGAGATGAGGATCTCCGATGGAGTGTAATTTTGCCTTGCGACGCGCGACGCCTAATATTATAGGTCATTTATCCCATGGAAACAAAATCGTTTCACCCAACATGATTTTGATCATTAAATATTTGGAACATAGGTAGATACTACTGAAATTATAAAGTCACTTAAAGATTTAATATCATCCAGCTGACAAGTTCTTGACATCACAACAAAATTACCTTTCATTGAGCATTTCGCAATATTCCAAGGTCGCTGCAGATTTCTCTCATTGACTATTATTTCCGTGAAGGTTCAACATCTAACAAATGGTTTACATTATATCGACATCTTCACGCAAAAGCGCGTGATCGATGTACAGAGGCCAGCACATCAAACTACCCCAATCTGTCAAATTTTCCCAATTCAATATGAACCTTATTCCTTTTAAAGTAAAGTTGAAAATCTATCAAAGAAATTTGACAGATTGGGGTAGCTTGATGTGCTGGCCTCTGTACAAAACTGTAAGATGGCGCATTTTGATGATGTCTACTCGTTTGGGCTTTACGTTACCCTTGATAGACTTGGGTCTTGAGAGGTTTAAAAAATCTATAGTACCAATATATATATATATATAGTAACTATAATACATGTACTATCGCGGACACTCCCGCCTGACCACCACTAAGTTAATTTTTGCTTGCACTCATAAAATAGAAGCGCTCTCTATTAAGCGCGCCAATGTCAAAAAGTTCGTTCGTAAAATTCACAAAAGGAGTACACGTGATGCATCACTAAGCTGCGTAGTGCAGATTGCAACTAATTGCGTTATCGCTTTCTTTATAGGCGAAAACTTTAAAAGGCGTGGCTTGGCCCCGCTGCAGGATTTAGGCGAAAAATGTTTACAGTGATCAGGCGGAAAAGGCCGCTATGGTACATACATGCTTAGATTTACTGCGAGCTTTTATAGAGATCAAGGCAGATTCTAGCACCCGACGGTGACGATACAGAAAAAATGTAGAAGAAGAAAAATGGTAAACGCTAGGAATAGATCGCGTGATTTACGCGACATTGTGCTCTTGAATTTTGCTAATTTTCTCGGAGAAAAGACGTTTAACCCGAACAAGCTTTCACGTAGATAAAGATACAGATCATTTGAAACATTCCGTGTTTTATGTCCACCGCTCTGAATCCTCTAAACTGGCACCGGTCCAAGCGTGCCTAGTGCATTTTTTTCGCTAACATCAAACTGGTTACCGAAAGTTGCGCGAGCGCATAACGGCATGGCGGGCGAGAGGCGCGGGATCGGTCCGTGGGAAGAGCGAGTTCCGGCTGTGCCACTTGCGCCACGCCTTTCACCGAGCAAGGTCGTCGCGCGGCCGCGCCACTTTCTTTTATATAACCGCATGCGCCTGCCAACGGAATGTGACACCCGAATTTATAGCGATGACGTCACGTAACGAGGTGATTCACCGCAAGCCGCACCATCAATCGGAACGCCTAAACAACTCCTACTCCAATAAAATTATGGATTAGGTATCATAATTATCTGTGTAGGTATATTGCTGGTTGATGAGCGGTGAAGTCGATAAACAAAGTGTAAGTATGCATAATCAGGCAGGTTTAAGAGGTTGCACCTAACGAATCGTAAAAATAAACAAGCAGACGACAGACTTTTGTAAAACAAGGCATCTTCTGAAAAAACCAAGAGCTGAGTCTCCACAATATTAACAGTGGGGTAAATGCGTGACATACTACAAGTACCAATGGCTTTCATTTTGACAGCTCAACAACATTCATTGCGTTATTTAGGTAGATACGTTGTTGAGCAGACAATTTTTTTAACAAATAAACCAATGAATTAGGATTCAGATTGTGGTTGATAGTAGTGTGTTACGCAATTATTGTGCAGATATACAGTGTGTGTCGTAATTCATGGATAACCTCTTAAAGGGTCATTGTACTTATCATTAATAACAACTTTTGCTATGGGACCAAAACTCAAATCGCGAAAAAAGAATCAGCTGTTTCCTACATTTTGACGAGTTATGCGAACATAAATGTGGGATTTTTTTCGTGATTTCATGTTTGGTCCCGTAGTAAAAGTTGTTCATAATGATAATAAGTAGGTACAATAACCCCTTATGAGTTACGACACACCCTGTATATCTCATCCATGTCATAATCGTGTCGCAGATGGTCTTCACTGAACCGTAAATCACGTTACTAAGATATCTACTATATAAGTAAAAATCAGTTTTGTTTTGATCAATTTTATTTGCCGTTGCAATTGTCAAAGTTATAAACGCTGACACTCACAAGAAATCGGGACGCATTATCCCAAGTGCATAAAATCTCTATCAGTCTAAATCACAGCTACGAGTAATAAATAAGCTGTCTTGGCAGAATTATAGAACAATTCTTATCACGCAATTCATCTGTTTGACAGTTTCGCACCTATATATCCCTGAAGGGTTAGGCAGAGGTGTACCTTTAGCATTTTACGAATCTCCATATAAAACTGTCATACAGATGAAACTGCGTGATATTAAGTAATTGTTTTATGATTCTGCCAAAGTGGCCTTTTTAGGCCCCCTGACGATCCTGTTTAGTAAAAGTGGGTTTCGTTTTGTCAGTTCAACAACATTCATTGCGTTAGTAACGTTGTTGAGCAGACAGATTTTTCGAACACATGAAGCAATGGATTCGTATAATATCTTTCAAAATGATTCAGATTGAGATTGATAGTGTGTTACGCAATTAGGGCGCTGATCCTTAATTACCATTCAAAATAAACATTTGCCGATGCCGCTGCAATATACGCTCATGATTCTGAGTAGGTAAATGCCAAAAAGTCGCTAGCAAATGGTCTGGTGCAGGTAGGTACCTACTTACGCAGTAAAATTGGCTACGTAGGAAGATGATGGGGCATTCTATAATGACGCAGACAGCAGTATACAGAGACCTTTCAGATCAAGGGGTGACCAAGATCGGCTACCGAGGCATCGCACCAACAAGGGGAACCGAAATGAAGACCAGCGAGGTAATTGCGTAATACACTAACAGTAGCAATTGACTTTCATTTTCACTGTTATACAACATTTATTGCGTTATTTACGTGGTTGAGCAGACCATTTATTCGAACATATGAATCAATGGATTAGCAATAGGTATCCTTCAAAATGATTCAGATTGAGATTGAAAGTGTGTTACCTACACAATTAGGGTGCCGTTTGTGGCTCAAATGATATTCTGTCACAAAAGCGCAAATAATGCTGGGAGGCAGAAACACAACATTGCCAAGAAGTCCTAGAACACACACTACAATTGATAGCATAGTGGGCCGAAATTGCCAAAAAAACGTTGCAGAGTTAGAAAGTGACAGGTACATCCGGCTAGTTCCGGATCCGGAACTACGGAGTGTTCTGCGCGACGGAATGTGGTTACATCATCTGCGGTCACCGCCACAATTGTCGTCACATAATATAAACTTTAAGGCTGCTGCACACTAGTCTAGCTGTTTCAGCCATTAAGTCTAAGTTGGTTGTAAGTAAAACTCTGTTTAGGTACTTGCTAAAAATCTTAGATTTATTCACTGAGAGACAGCGCACATCTCAAACCGCTGGGTCTAAGAGCATGTAATTTTACACATGTGTTCCAAGGAACTCCGTTCCGTTCCGTTCGGATGTTTTTATCATGGGTGCGAAGTGAATGGAATGGGTGCTCACCTTTGTTATAGAAGTAAGTATAATAAAGGAGAGCATTAAGGAAGGATTTAAAAAAATCATCCTCTGAAGCAGTTCAAAAGGGGTTGAAAGTTTGTATTTTTAAGGTCGTCATTTTTGCCGATGGGAAATCCGCTTTGGGTACGCGGCTTCACTGGTTGTAAAAAAAGGTAAACACAGGTAAAGGTATGTACAGAGGCCAGCACATCAAGCTACCCCAATCTGTCAAATTTTCCCAATTGAATATGAACCTTATTCCTTGTTTTAATTTGATTGTGAGATTAGAAAACTTTTATTCATATTTTTTTTGTATCAAATCGGATTATTTTTTCTATGGCAACAAGTGCCATACACGCACATGTGACACGTACAGCTATCTAGCTAGCTGTCAAAACGCTTGATCTAAAGCGCTTATTACACTATCCAATTTTTAGGAAAGCTAATTAGGAAATCGGCACATGTAATTGCAGTTAGAACAGATTGGATCCGATTTAGTGTAAATTGGAGGTCCAACCGCTCTACTTCCTAGATTGTATACGATCTAGGACAGTTTAATCACGGCGCTACGATTTAGAAGTCGAGTCGGACTAATCTTAACTAAATCAATTAAAATGTATAGGGAAATGCCCTATCCTTATAACGCCATCGATAGAAAATTCGAAATGTGCAACAACCCAGTACGATACTTCTTCACGAATGCGTCGTATGTCCGATTTAGAATCCAATTTAGTGTAGTGTGATCACTAGCTTCCGACTTCCTAGCTCAGTCCAAATAAAATACCAAGACAGAGGGCTGTTGGCTGACAGTAAAGTGAAGCCGGTTTCGTAAACATGTGTGCACTTAGTGAGGTGTAGTTTGATTGTAAATGTGTGCGTGTGAGCGTGTATGCACAGAGCGGGTATAGTTTTGGCATGCTTCACTGTATCGTTCTCAGCGCTCTGTCTTGGTTTTTTGTTTGGTCTGAGCTTCCTAGAGTGTTACTAATTAGATTTCCTAAAAATTGGATAGTGTAATAAGCGCTTTAAGGCTACATTATTATTTATTATATTAGTAATCTGTGATCAAAAGGCCTTAGTAGCCAAGACAATAAATTCTCAAAAAAAAAACCAAGCAAATTAAAATTGATGACAACTGTCATCAATTTTAATTTTGAGAATGTATCCAGTGTTTCGTGCATTTCGTGCGTCTAATATAATCTAAATAAACATTCTAAAACTAAAAACATTTAAAATTCTCTATTTTCCTATGTTAATGTCTTATAACGTACCTTCTTAATGTTTGAATACGGCAAAGAAGATGCTATGACCTCGTGTTTGATCTTGAATCTACGTAAATAACAATCTAATGGTGTTTCGAAGGAAAAAGTACGGGAAATAAACATGCAGCACGCTACAAGTCCTCGTAAAAAATTGAAGAGTCCATTACAGGATGTTATCATCAATCCCAAAACCTCTATCACGTAAGTTATTTATATTGTTGACATACTACCCCCAGACAGAAATTATTGATATTTACTATTGCACAATAATGTAGGAAATGCCACGAATTGAGTAACCGGGCTTATAATCTATGAAATATTGAGTAAACAGTAACCGGGCTTTTCTATGAAATATTGAGTAAACGAAATATAATTACATCAATGCTTTAGACTTTGAATACTCTTCACTTTTAATGCTTTGTAAAGGTTCCTGGGATTTAATAAACATAACTTGTGTTTTGCTTGTTTTCTCACCTGCTCATTCTATAATTTTAGGTGCTCAAATGTCCCAGACTCTCTATTTGATGCCACTGCAGCCAAAAAGCACTTCAGCAAGTTTGGACGTGTTCAGAAGATAAGACTGTTTCCAAAGCGTCACATGTGTATCATTGAGTATGATCAACCAAGCTCTTCTGAACGGGCCGTGCTGAATGCTGGTGCTTATGATGGATTCATGTTTGATGTCACTCGCAGTAAGATGAGGGTGTAAGTTCAATATTTTGTTTTGAGATAAGTTCATTCTTATTCATTAACTTGTTTTTCATGTTTAATTTTTTGGCGAATTCGTATGATTTAGTAAATTTCATTTAACAGTTATTATTTCTGAAATTCAGACGGAGACGCAGCAGTAGGAAAGAAGATGATCCAGACTGGGTGCCTGATTCTGATGTTGAAGATGAATTATCAGCAATGGGTGGAGCACCAACATACAGAGTCACTCGTCAAAAATGTATGTATGGTTAAAAGCTGATAGCATTTATGGCATCTATTTACTTTCTATCATATCAGCTAAACTATTTTCTGTTTTAATGTATTTGTTTGTCCTTAGCTATGGATGTAGAACCTGAACCCAAAACTCCTCCATCAAAATTAAGGATACAGGTCAGACCTGTGAAACAAACACCATTGAGAAAGAAACTTCCAATACGTGAGAAAAAACTAGTGGTGTAAGTGCTTTAGTTATTCCTGGAATGTGTGTAAACCTCACACGAGTCACACATTTGCCCGCTTACGCAGTGAAGTCATTTTTTTAACAATGACAAGTTTCAAGCACTTTCTCTTATGTACACTTGACGCTTGAGGCGTTAGATACATATTTCTATTTTTTTAAAGCCTATATGCTTGTGTTGTTATTTATTTAGTAGTTAGTGAGTTTTAAAATATTATTGTTCCTTTTGACTTGTAAATAATTATCATTAATAATTTCTCTAACAATATTTTTATGTTTAGTGCACAACCAGCAAGTGTTATTGAAGCTCCAGTAGCAGTGGTGACCACTCAAACAAGCCTAAACACCGTGGAGGCAGCCATAGAACTGCACCAACTACAATCAAAAGTGTCCACCACTCCTGATGAACAATGGCGCATTCTAGAAGCAAGGGACAAGTAACTATTTACTTGTTTTTTTACATTAACAATTTGCACGAAACTGAAGGTCAA
This sequence comes from Gortyna flavago, assembly GCA_963669345.1. Taxonomy (NCBI): domain Eukaryota; kingdom Metazoa; phylum Arthropoda; class Insecta; order Lepidoptera; family Noctuidae; genus Gortyna; species Gortyna flavago. The sequence goes on from OY770139.1 coordinate 6,096,286, forward strand.
TTCCCGTAATTAAAGACGTAAAAAATCTAGTCGCAATCTCATCTCGTCGTAGTGTTAATAATAATATCTAATTTATGAAAATTGCATTTTTGACAGATTGAGATGGAGATTGGATTACGAATGTTCTTAAAAATACGGGAATTGCCCCTTTGTTGTTTCACTGTTTGTTTAAAACATTTCTTTTTTGAATATGGTTCTATTATCCTCAGGGTTTTGAGAGCCTGGGGTGGTGCTGGATCCCGTATCAAAGTAGGCGGTGCTACTATTGGTACCTGTCAAGATATGTGCCCAGAAAAGGAGTTATTGCACAGACAAGCAGAACATCAGGTGAGACAGACCATTCTTTGAACAATGAAAAATAAGGAATTCTTTTTTTGTCGTTTTTATCACCAAAATTATTTTTAATGTAATGAAATATCTAACTTCGCTTTAAATATAGGGGTATTTAAAGTTAAGTTAGGCATTTCAATTCCTTTACCGTTGCAGTAAATATTGTATTTTTGGGTGCACACCCAAAAGCACAATATTTGGCGTGCGTACATTCCGCGCTGCTGTAAAAGTCATTTCCCAGCAATAATTTTTGCACAATGTTACTTTATGTTTGATGTACAGAATGGGTCTTTTTACGCCATGTTTCAAATCTGCTGTGTTAAGCCGTACATTATGTTGGGAAAAAAATTATAACATCAATCCATATTTTACTCCAGGTGATGACCCTAGAAACCGTGTTGGATTCTGATGGTGAACTGGAGCCGTGGCGAGCCGTGAAACAGTACAGCCGCAGCTCAGCCGACCAGGAGATGCCGATGTGCTACGAGCTGCGCCCCGCGGCCGTACTCATGCGCACCTGCGCTTACCTGTTGCATGAGATCGTCGATACTAAACGACAGGTTGCTTTACTTTTAAAATGAACTAAAATTATTGCTTTTTGAACAAACCCAGAATTAAAATAGCGATTTTTGTTTGCGATGCTTTCCATCAGGTTACAGCGAGGTCAAGAGTGGTCTCATTCACTAATATTAAAAAAGTCATACAGTAAATCATAAACCTGTGCTATGCCAATCAATGAGTTTAAATGTTAATTCATAATTGTCGTGATCGAATGAAACATTGCTTCTATTTTCAGGTCTCATTGGCAGATTGGTTCCATTTCATGTGGGATCGATTTCGCGGTATCAGGAAGGACATAACACAGCAGGCTCTGTGTTGTGCAGGTAAACTTGAAACATTATACTATCTCCTATTTGCCCTTTTTTTTTTGTTTTCCCTTCATAATAAACCCTGTATCATTATTTTCTTTGAAATTTTCAGAGTCCATTTGCTTGGTGGAAATGTGCGCGCGATTTCATGCGCACTGCGCCGCGCGGCTCGCCGACCTCGAACACACACAGTTCGATCAGAAGTTAAATACTGATAACCTTACCAAATGTCTACAAACATTAAAACATATGTATGCTGATGTGGGTCCTGAACAAAAACCAAGAGAAGCAGAATTCAGGGGATATGTCGCGTTACTCAACTTGGGTGACGCTAACTTTTGGTGGGAGGTCAGTATTTTTTTTACTTGATTAACTCTTAAATTTATCAAATTTGAAGATCATAAATATGTATATTTCTTGTTGTTACAGATCAAGCAGCTGCCAATAGAAATACAGAAGTCAAAACCTATAATTTTCGCAATTAAGGTGTTCAACGCTATAGACAACAACAACTACGTGAGATTCTTCAGACTAGTGAAGGAAGGAGCCACCTACCTGCAAGCGTGTATTCTGCTGCGGTACTTCAACGATGTGCGCGCGCGGGCCCTCGCTAGAATAGTTAAAGCGTACGCCCCTAGAGGAGGTTCTCGCTACCCCGCAGAAGAAATGATGAATTCTCTCGCTTTCGAAACTATCGAAAATTTAAAATCTTTTATCAATCACTACGGACTCAGACTCGCCAGAACTGAAGACTGTGATGGTGAAATAACAATTATACTAGATAGAAATCAGTTCATAGAAGACAGCGATCCCTATCCCACCTCAAGAGCTATAAACCTTATCGAATCTAAAAGAAACCTTACGGTGGGCGAAATTATTGCTGGCGGACAACTCCCAGATGCTGGATACAGTCGGCACATTCTGTATACGAGTTTCAACTCGGATGGCAGATTAAAAGAAAGTGCTTTAACTGCTGAAGATCAAGGTTACAATACATTAAATGATAGCAACAAAGATATACAATCACTGAAAGCGGAGATTCAAAGATTATCTCAAGGTGGTAAAGCGGTATATGTGATGGAGAAATCACCGGAAAGTAAAGTAAATATTTTTGCTAAACCTGATGTAGTATCTTTAAGCCCGAAACAGAGACATAAATTGAGTGCTCCAGAAAATCTACCCTCAGCCTCCATTTTTAAACCACCAACCACATCAAATGAAACCAATACGTTTTTATTCAAACCTGCTATACCAGTTGCGTCAACTGATATCATTAAGAATTCTCCTGAAAAAATGTTTAGTAATGATACGAAAAAAATATTCTCATTTTCTAATCCTCAAGAGACCGTCGTTTCTAATTTATTTACTGGAAAAGAAACCGTTAAACGCCTATTCGAAAGTACTGCAGTTCCAGAAACTAATAATATATTTGGAAAAATGAATAATGATAAAGGTCAAAACCCACAGCCTCTTTTCAAAGGAATGAAACCAGCAGATAATTTATTCAAGAAACCAGAAGCAAATGCTGTTTTCGGACAGCCCATTCAAATAAAGCCTACAACAAATTTATTTACAAGTACAATGCCTAAAAATGTGTTTGCAGCAAAGGAAGAAAAAGTTGCAGATAAACAGCCATTATTCACTAATAAAAGTATATTTTCTGGTGCTAAAACTGATATGTTCTCAAAACCAGATAGTACAGTTGCTTTTGAAAAAGGCGGTAACATATTTGCAAAGCCTGCTCCGCCATCAGGAAGTGAAGACAAGTGTCCAACAAATATATTTGGTGCTTTTGGAAAGCAGCCAGAAAGCACCAATGTGTTTGCAAAACCTGGAAATACGGAAGATCAAGTTAAGCCGCAGTCTATCTTTGCCAACGGCGAAGCTACAACTACCAAGTTGTCGCCAGGAAGCCTTTTCAAAAGTGCAATTATCCCGCCCAGTGGTACCAACACTAAAAGCTATTCAATATTTCCAAGCAAAAATAAAGCACAGACAGTGGCTGCTAATATATTAAATTCAATAGCAACAACAGAAAGTCCCGCCGTGTACGATTTTAACCAAAATGAGGACGAAGAACAAAAGCAGGCCGAGATTCAACGTCATAATGCCGAAATAATGAGGAAGGAAGAGGAGAGGCAACTGCAAGAAAAAATTAAAAGAGAGGAAGAAATGAGGAAACAAGAAATGAGGCGCCAAGAAGAAGAAAGGCGTAAAGAAGAAGCACGAAAAAAGCAAGAAGAAGCGCGAAGACAGCAAGAAGAAGCGCGAAGAAAGCAGGAAGAGCTCAGATTGCAAGAGGAAAAACGCAGAAAAGAAGAGCAAAGGATACAAGAAGAATTAAAGAAAAAATTAGAAGAAGAAAAGAAAGCTGAACTAAAACGAAAAGCTGAAGAAGAAAAGAAATTCAAAGAAAGAGTTGAAAGAGAATCAACGGACCTTGTTGAAGAACTTGTCAATGAAGTAAATGATCCAACTGTCAAAAGTATTTTGAAAGAAGAATTGGAAAAGTTTCATTGTTTGATGCAGTTTGCGAATACAGTAACTGATGAAATATTGCTTAATTTGTGCAATGAGATATCTGAATCTGAATTGAAAGCCGAGATATTTTTAACGCAGCGTATCATGAAAAAATGGTTTCATGTATGGAGGAAACAATATACACGAAATATTAAAAGGCGAAATCTACTAGAAGATACACCTGTTTGGCTGACTCGTAAAACTCCTCTGGAAGAAGCATGTTATTTGAGACGATTAGTTGAAAATGCCACATTAAAGAATATGAATGCTATTCACAGGGGCTATAAATTCACTGGGGAACTTAGACAATTACCAACCCCGGAACCATATAACATCATGGAAATAATAAGATCACCATTGTTGAAGCGTATGAAACAAATCAGCTACCCTTATGATAAATGTTTCTTTTGGAAAGTTACTTTGGTATCACCTGGTGCAATGAAATGGTTACACAGAAAGATTAACATTGAAAAATGGTTGTTGGATGTTTTCAGTGACAACAAGCAACATGAAGAGTCTGATACGCTGATACATGTTGGGAAACAGTCTTGGAATCATTTGATGGATTTTGCTATATCTGTTAGTTTGACAAGTAAAGATATGAATGTTAATGAGGCTATTGAAGGTGCTAATGCTGTACTGTTCTATGCCTCTGAATATGATAATGATCTTGTGGATACAATAGAAGTCACACTCAAACACAAATACCCATACCAGGTAGTTCCAGTCGCCGTCATCATCCCAAAAGTGGATCATGTTCAACAGTGCTTAGAAGTCTTATTGTCAAATCTTGTACAGAAAAATGTCATATCAAGGTACAAGATTTTTGTAATAGATTCACAGAATGTTTATGAATCATTGAATGCGTCCTCCAAGAGTGCTATGAAATGGTTGGCGAAAAATTTCCCACAAACCCCACCATTGGAAATAGATCACTTGAAGTCTATTTGTCAAAGATACCTTGGAAATGAGATATGGTGTAGATTAAGGTTGGAAAACGATAGCCGTATGAATGCCGTTCTAAGAGATTTATACAGATTGATAAAGTGCTATAACGCTGCTGTGGATAATTTAACTAATGTCATAACAAATGAAGATTTGTTCAATTATTCAGTATTTCCGTTAGAGTTTCAGCCATTCCTGGACAGCACATCTCCTTATCCAAAACCTTATGAGTTTATACCAAGTAGTGCAAAGACTTCTGATAATGTGTTGGCAATCAAAAGGATTATGGGTCAATTGAAATTGCCTGACCCTTCATTGGATTTTAACCCAGTGAATGCAATAAGTATGCAAGAGCAAATGAGTAGCTACTGCAATCAGATCGGTTGGTTTGAAAACCCTGAAGAAGTGTTATGTAGAGTAGTAGCTGTGCTACCAAAGGAACTCTCAAATATAAGCATGCCCTGTGAGGATTTTAACAAATACTTTGCCCACTACAATCTTGTAGACTTTATGAACATAATCGTGTACGAAAAGATTAATAGACTGAATAATTTTGAAAATAGGTTTGCTGTTTATGAGAAATCTGTTTTGGAAGATTATCGTAATGCACTTTGGCTGCATGAAGTAAAAGTTATAAATGAAATGAAGCACAAAGCTTTAGAGTATGAAGATGATATTGATTTTTACGTCGAGGCAAAGCGTCGCAAAATAGAAATAGATTCTCTGGAATACCTAATGTTAGAAGACAAGGATCGCACATTAGTTGATGAAAATATAAAACAAAGGGATGTCAACATATCCAAATATAGCAACTGTGCAGAAGCTGTCAAAGAGCTTGAAAAACAAATTGAAGAAGAGAAACAGAAATCGTTAGATTTTGAAAATTTACTGAGAACTGCATTGGGGGATATTTAAATAAAAGAATGAGTGATGTATTTTTCTAAAAACAATTGCTTGTTACATGAATTAAATGTTTGATTTTGTAGGCACTGTTTTTTTTTATTAACGTTTCAAGCGCTTTGCCCCCTAGCGCGGCTACAAATAGATAAAGTGGTTTTAGTTGTACAGACACATCAACCTACTACAATCTGTCAAATTTCTGTGATATATTTTCAACTTTATCGCTAAAGTATAAGGTTAAAATTTGATTGGGAAAATTTAACAGTTTCGGGTAGGTTGATGTTCTGGCGTCTGTACAACACAGTTAATTAGACGAAAATAGAACGAAAAAAATCACCTGTTCTCTGTCGCAGAAATACGACACGATCGGTAGGGGCATATAAAATATAAATTGATTTGATATGACTGATTAAGGCTTTAAGCAATATTAAAATAACAGCAACTTAGCAATAGCAAAGTGCCAAGTATGCTGCAGGGAACTTGAAATTAAACTATTTATGTTTGGATAGCGTTTACGAAACTGACAAAAATAAGCAGCTTTTCGGTACATTTTGCGGCAAAATGATACGAAACCAAATGTAACTAATAATTATCACAGATAGATAGATAGATTGCGCCTTCTTGATGTCACTCAGGCTGGCTGGACAAATCTTCAAAATAACTCGCAATTAACTAGGTCAATAGGGCATTTTATGTGACGGCTAAACACCCTTATATCAGAATTTGTGACGCAACAGAATCTTAGATAATCGATCTAAAACGTGTCCAGCCATCTTGATAAACCACTTTTCGCTGGTCTCTCAATCTCGGTAACGGAAGTGATTTTGACGACATTTTGCTTATCAACGGGCGTCACATAAATTTGTGACAGGCATCGAGCTAAAAGTTTTGTGATACGTACAGCGGTTTAGTGGAAAAATGCAAACATCTGTGTCCAGCCATCTTGATTTTACGTATAAAACTTTTGGCTGGCACTTCCGAATTTCAATAACGGGAGCGTTTTCGAATATGGTTCCTTTACTAACATTTAGTGACGCAATTTGTGACAGTAATAACGTTTGATTTATGGCGTCACATGTAAGGGTTTACGAGAAATCAATAAAAACTTAATGTCCAGCCAACCTGAGCTCAAGCTGGCTGGACACATGTATCTCCGCTGCGTGATGATCTACGGCCTTCGAAATATGTTCAAATTTTTGTGACGGGGACGATAATGATTTACTGAATTTGTGACGGAGAAACTTTGAGTAGTTTCAAAGATATTGATCATTTAAATCTTCCCATACAAACACTGCAGTAGGGTTACCAATAATGTAGGTTTTATGTAGGACTAAGTATGTTTTAAGGTGTTTTCTTTAATGGATGAAAATCCGTGTTTTGGTGATATTAATACGAACAACTGTAGGTATTTAAGGAGGAAGCGCTAAAGTAGCCCGCGAAATTCAAATTTTCTTACGTTTTTTGCAATTTGCTGGTCAGTATTAAGTGGTACGTTGATTAAAATATGATTCGCGGTCGTAACAAATATGTATTTACAGAATCATAATTATTACAATCAGTAATACAACTTGTTAACTTAGTATAATCCCCAAATGTGAAGATTTCATGAAATAGTCATTCTTGGGGATTACTTGGTCTTAGAGAGTTGTGTTGATGAATGATAGATTATAATTCTGTAAATACATTTTGTTACGGCCGCGAATCGTATTTTAATCATCGTACAACTTAATACTGACCAGCAAATTGCAAAAAACGTGAGAAAATTTGAATTTCGCGGGCTACTTTAGCGCTTCCTCCTTAAATCGATAGAAGACAAAAGTGTAGAAGTGAGGAAGGGGGGGAGGGGTAATTTTTTGATGTTATTGCTTATTTACATGCAGATACCTACTCTTTTTAGTAGGTAGGTATTGGTGTTTTTCATGGTAAGTACATAGGTAGATATTGTGTCAGGATAACTAATGCTCGAAGGTATTTAAATGAAAAAATAATGTTTGCTGTAAATAAAATCACATTTATTGATTTGTACTTTTTATTGAGCGTTTCAAATGACGACAATCAACTCCATTTGCGCTTCAGTAACCCCCGCCTTGTACCACAACGTTGTTTTTACCGCCGCCCTAAGTGTTTGAAGCGCAAATGAAGTCGGTGGTCGTCATTTTAATCAAATATATAAACGGTGACAGCGAGCGCGATACGGTCTGCACAATTTTATTTTTAGTAATTTTGTCTATGGGAGTATCGCTGTCATTCTATTTTCTTTAGTAGAGTAATTGGCTGTGGTATTTTTATGCCAAAAAACCAATAAGAATCCACGATTCTAATAAGTTATCTGTAGTTGAAATTAAATAAATGGCCGCATCGATGTATCGTTCATAAACATCGATGTTGAAACTGGTAACATCGATGAAACATTGTTCTTAAGAACGATGTTTTCTCAGCGCCATCTATGAAAATCAAATACAAAGCAGGCGTGGCTGCTACCGGCCGATTAGTCGATTAAAAAAAATCCTTTATTTATGTAAAAATGATGGTCACCTCACAATATTAATGGATGTTTGTATGGGAAAACTTAAATGATCAATATCTTTGAAACTACTCAAAGTTTCTCCGTCACAAATTCAGTAAATCATTATCGTCCCCGTCACAAAAATTTGAACATATTTCGAAGGCCGTAGATCATCACGCAGCGGAGATACATGTGTCCAGCCAGCTTGAGCTCAGGTTGGCTGGACATTAAGTTTTTATTGATTTCTCGTAAACCCTTACATGTGACGCCATAAATCAAACGTTATTACTGTCACAAATTGCGTCACTAAATGTTAGTAAAGGAACCATATTCGAAAACGCTCCCGTTATTGAGATTCGGAAGTGCCAGCCAAAAGTTTTATACGTAAAATCAAGATGGCTGGACACAGATTTTTGCATTTTTCTACTAAACCGCTGTACGTATCACAAAACTTTTAGCTCGATGCCTGTCACAAATTTATGTGACGCCCGTTGATAAGCAAAATGTCGTCAAAATCACTTCCGTTACCGAGATTGAGAGACCAGCGAAAAGTGGTTTTTCAAGATGGCTGGACACGTTTTCGATCGATTATCTAAGATTCTGTTGCGTCACAAATTCTGAAATAAGGGTGTTTAGCCGTCACATAAAATGCCCTATTAACCTAGTTAAATGCGAGTTATTTTGAAGATTTGTCCAGCCAGCCTGAGTGACATCCTTCTTGTACAAATAGTAGCAAACATTTTTCCGAAAAGTTTGAAAGAAAGAAAGAAAAATGCGTTTATTGGCATTACAGCAAAATAATTACACCTTAAAACTATAAAAACAGAGAACAAAGACTATAAAAAGTTTGGTTTATAAAATATTGTAAAAAAGAATTTCCGTCGCCTCTTCACACAAAATTTGACGATATCGACTTTAGAAACATTTTTCTTCTATTTATTAACAGAAATTTATTTATTTAAAAATATTTTGTGTAAGCTTAAAAAGGTAGCAAAATGTATCAAAATGTTACAAATTGGATCAGAAAAAAAAAATTAAAATCGTGTCTATTTTTTTCACATATTTTGCTGTAACATGTGAATCTTAATGCACTGAATTAAAGGGTTATTTTACTAGTCACTGTCTTGATTTATTGCACAAAAATTTGTAATGAAATATTAGTCTGCTCTGCGCTCAGCCGCCGTCGTGGGTGGACTCTGTGTCGGTTGTAAGCAGCAGCTTGTGCTGAAAAAGATCGCTGTACGGATAGAAAATATTTGACATACCAAACTTGATACTTCACGCATTCTGTATGACTATCCCAGGAAAGATTTTATTCACAGTAAATTTTTTTTTAGGAGTAAGTAGGGATTATTTATATTTCGTTTCGGACTTGATGGAGTCATCTGAAGGTGTACTTCGAAACTGCTACTGGAACTAAGCCGAGCTGAGCTAGGTCTGCCGTGTTTGGGCTCGTTTTGTTGAGACCTTACCTTCGGACTAGATGGAGTGACCTGAAGGTGTACTTCGAAGACTGCTACTGGAACTTCCAGACGAGCTGAGCTAGGTGTGCAGAGTTTGGGTTCGTTTTGTTAGTTATGTTGAGACCTTACCTCCGGATTTGATGGAGAGACCTACAGGTGTACTTCGAAGACTGCTACTGGAACTAATAGCCGAGCTGAGCTAGGTGTGCCGAGTTTGGGCTCGTTTTGTTAGTTATGTTGAGACCTTACCTCCGGACTAGATGGAGTGACCTGAAGGTGTACTTCGAAGACTGCTACTGGAAATAATAGACGAGCTGAGCTAGGTGTGTCGAAAGGTGTGGAGTGACCTGAAGGTGTACTTTGAAGGCTGCTACTGGAACTAATACACGAGTAGAACTAGCTGATAAGAATGTATATAGTTTTTACCTCTTATAACTCGATTGTGGTTTTAGGCCAAGGCCTAAGATGTTTGGGAAAAGCTCTCATAAGAAACTTCATGCCGGTCTTCTTCCAGAATTAATCAATCCAAGATTTAAAAGAAATTATGAAACTACAAGAGCATTATTCACATTTTCATAATGTTTTTTTCATTACTTACTTTTATTATTTCTTATCATTTACAGCTCCTGGTCCGGTTTAGTACATTGTCCTAATTGTTGCGTAACACATTTGGAATGGCAATCCATTCCAATCATTCCAATTTGACAGTTCAGCAATATCCATTGCGTTGTTTTTATTGTTGTGTAAACAAATTTTTTAAACATTTATAAAGCACTTAAACAATATTAATTGTTTTACAGTACCAATTTACTGTGTGTCTTATAATGTGTGTGCCAAATCGTATTTTCTTTATAGTTTTCGACAACGTACTTGCATTTGATACCATAGCAAATTTATTATATAAAATACGAAATAAAACGAATAAGCTTGTTTTAAACTATTTGTTTTCAATAAGCTTGTCCGCAAATTGTAAATACATAGGTACTTTGGCAAGTACCTACTTGATTAATCACTGTCCAATGAAATTAAGTTAACAGCATCTACTTTTACTTATAATTTCGCCGCTTCACGCATGTCTCTCTGTGTGTGAGCCGTGCATGAGTAATAGTAAGGGTCAGTTCACACCGATTATCTACCACTCAAAAAAGTACACAATTTAGTGAGGTGGTGTCTACTACGTCGAACGGCCCACCTCAATGAATTGTGTGCCTTTTTGTGTAGTAGATAAGGTCTATAAATGTATTGCTATCTTGAAAACTGCGCGCTGCGTCGCGTCGCGGTGTGAACTGACCCTTAGACTCAATACCTAAAATTGAAGCGCGTCAATTCGTAAACGCATCCTTAAACTTGTTTATTATTTATCATTGTCATCTTGTGGCTGTACAACTTTCAAACATGCATCAACAAATTCTGTGAAGATGGGCTCTTGCATGTACTCCTTCATTAATTCGTCTGGATATGGTGACTTGTCCAGTAACTCCAATATTTCTCTCACATGGGGATTCTCCAAAGATTTCTTCAAATGTGTTGATTGTTCTGTAAATTTATGTTAAAAATCTTATGTACACACGGCTTCATATCAAGCTATAAATTGCCAGTGTAAGCTGATTTCGCATTGTACATGATTGCCATACAATGAGAGGTCAGCTTATACTGGAAAAGTACAGCTTGATATGTAGCCGTGTGTGCCATCACAGCCTTTTCTGCCTGATCACTTAAAAATTGCACATAAATCCTGTGGCGGCGCGAAGACACGCCCCTTTAAAGTTTTCGCCTATTAGGAAAGCGATAACGCAATTAGTTGCAACCTGCACTGCACAGCTTGCATCAAGTGTACTCCTTTTGTGAATTTTACGGACAAAGTATTTAACCTTGGCGCGCTTACTAGAGAGTGCTTCTATTTTTTGAGTGCAAGCAAAAATGAACTTAGTGGTGGTCAGGCGGGAGTGTCCGCGATAGTAGGTACTGCAATAGATCTATTGATATTTATAGAGAAAAACGTAGGTATGACGTTTAATGACAGTTAGCCTTTCTACCAGTCAACTCCTACTGCAAGCCACATTAGGGAACTTTGTTCCAATAAATAAATTCCAGGAATGAGCAAAAGACAGAACCAACATAGACAGTTTTCTATAGATGAAAAGTATGTAAGACTGAATTGAATATTAAAATTTCATCATAAAGAGCAAGCATTAGGTATAAGGAAGTATTTATAACGATTATGGGGGAGTTACTAAGGTTTAATTAGCTTCTTAGTACTTACCTAATAGTTTTAATTTGTCAATTGGCACTGTGTCTTCAGTAGGATAGTCATGTTCTCTTTCCATAACCATTGAATCATTTGTCTGCTTCGGTGGTCCTGGTGGGGGACTGCAAGGAGTTTGTTTGTGGTTCTTATAGCACGGCACTGAGCAGCTAGAACACATTTGTAGCGGTTAAATATGTTATGATTACCTTTCGTTACGTTTATGTTTCACTACACATAAAATAATGTGAATTTCGTATAAACTACTTACTAAGGCTCTCTGCATACAGGACATTTATATTTGGCGATTTGTTCACATTGTATGCAACTCATTTTAATTATTTACTAAGTAATTAGTACCTAACTCTATTTTTTGTTGTTTTATTTGTTTTGTTTACAGAAAAGAAAATGTTTGTTAAGCTTACGTTCAAAAACACGTGTTTCTAAATTTTGTCTCGATGACATTATCATTGAAGATGTTTGTGTTATCTGTGGTTGGTACAGTGCGACAAGCTTATAATATATGCGGTGGGGCGGTGGGTAGGCGGGATAAATAATAATATGTGTCCCCAGTATGCTTACAACACTGACCTCTATTAAACAACTTGTATTAAATACAGGGTCAGTGGCTTACAAAGTTATAATCATAAAAGCCTTGTACGGATTAAGCGTTCCAATGTACGCGAAGGTAGTCGGTTACGCGTACATTGGAACGCTTAGTCCGTACAAGGCCTAATACCGCAATGCAATGCTCATGCCAGGCGCGGTCGCAGCCCAAGATTGTGGGGGGGGGGGGGGTCACCATGGGTGCCGAGGAATATCTCCTCGTTGGTCTAGTGGTCGCAAGCGTTACTGTTGAGCATAAGGTCCTAGCTGGGTTCGATTCCTGGGTCGGGTAAATGGGTTTTTCCATCAGAAATTTCTCAGAAGCTGCCTTTTTTTTTTTTTTTTTTTAAGGATGAGAAATCATCAAATGACCCCTCCCGCTCTGGGTGGAGCGGAAGGGAGTGTCAGACTCTTACTGACTAAAACCCATCCGTGTTCCTTCCTTAGCCCTTTATATTCCGGGGCAGCGGTAACCCTTTCGGACAATCCCGCTGCCCCGGCAGGCTTCGGCCCTGACGGGCCCCTCCGTTCAATGCTGACATCTCTTTGAGGCGCACGTGGAACACATACGCGCCGTCCGGCACGGGCCTGGTCCTGATCGGACGGCGAGCTACCCATTACTCGCCGTCCGCAGGCCCGCGCCTACGGTGGCCGGGAGTCGTCACGCGGCTCCCGACGCCCGGAGCGTCTACCGCGGCGGCTGGGACGGGCGGCTCTCCCAGCTCTCTCCCTCGCCCATCCCGCCACCTCCTTCGCTAGCATGACAGCTTCGCAGAAGGAGGTGACTGCCTCCCACTCCCTCTCGCCCCGGACCATGGCTTGGACCAGGGCCGGGCGCGAGAGGTCGCCGCCGCTGCCGATCGCCTCCACGAGGACACGGCGGTGCTCTGCCCAAGCGGGACAGACCTCCACCGTGTGCACCACCGTGTCCTCTGGGCGATCCTCGCAGTGGTGACACCCGGGCGTTTCCTCCCGCCTGATGATGTGCAGGAACCTCCCGAAACATCCGTGTCCGGTGAGGACCTGCGTCAGGCGGTAGGTGAGGGCGCCGTGACGCCTCTCTAGCCACTCCTCAAAGAGGGGCCTTACCGCCGCTATCGCGGCGTGCCCTGCGCTGGGTTGCGACAGTCGCGCTTTCCATGTCGCCACGAGATCGCGCCGGAGGTCCGTCCGCTCCGCAGCAATTTGCCGCGGAAGCGGGTTTTCCCCCCGGCGTAGTGCCTCCGCGCGCCACTCATACAGGCGCGCAAGGACTATCGCCTCCAGATCCCATGGCGGCAGTCCGGCCAGGAGGCTTGCCGCCTCGCGCGAAATCGTGCGGTACCCCCGTATCAGCCGTATGGCGACCACCTTTTGGGGCGCGTTCAGGTAGTGGGCGGCTCGAAGCCGCAGTGAACGCGCCCACACCGGGGCGCCATATACGGCCATGGACCGCACGACCCCCGCGTAAAGCCTCCGGCAGGAGGCGTTTGGCCCCCTCAGGTTGGGCAGGAGCCGCTTGAAAGCGGCCCCAGCCCGTTCCAGTTTGGGGGCCAAACGTCGGAAATGCTCGACGAAGTTCCACCGGCTGTCGAGGACGAGACCCAGGTATTTCATCGTCGTCTCGACGCCGATGCGAACCCCTCCTACCGTCAGTTGGGATCCCGATGGTGGCCCGTTCCGAAGCCCATGAAAAGACATGGCCTCGGATTTGTGCAGAGCCACCTCGAGACCCAACTGCCGGATCCTCTCCACGACTATCGCAACCCCGCGTGTCATTGCGTCGGCCGCCGCCTGATGCGACCTCCCCTGCGCCAGGACCAGCGTGTCGTCAGCGTAGCAAACTACGCTGACGCCATCAGGGAGGTCTGCCCGCAGCACCCAGTCGTAACCGATGTCCCACAGGAGCGGTCCCAAGACCGATCCCTGTGGGACACCGCACGACATCTCTCGCCGGTTCCATTCCCCATCGCGACCGGGGTAGATGACGGCTCTGTCCGTCAAATACGCCCCGACTATTCGACGGAGGTAGGTCGGCACCCGGTGATACCGGAGTGCCTCCCCAATGCAGCTCCAGGGCAGGGTGTCAAACGCGTTGGCGATGTCGAGTGACACCGCCACGACCACCCCACCCCGGGACACCGCGTCCCCCGTCGTGAGGGCTCTCACGCGCATGATGGCGTCCACCGTCGAGCGCCCCTTGCGTAAGCCAAACTGGCTATCCGCAAGATCCGGCCCCGTCCTCACCAGGTGCCCGACGAGGCGGCCCGCAATCACTCTTTCAAAGAGCTTGCCGACCTCGTCGAGCATTTCAGCCCCCTCCCGGGCCCCCTGTGAGGGCCTCTCCACGGCGCTGACGGCAGCGGCACCGGAAGCGGCGGCGGCAGCAGAAGCGCCGGCGGCGGCAGAAGTGGCGGCGGCGGCAGAAGCGGCGGCGACGGTGACGGTGGCGGTGGCGGAGGGCCTGCCTTTCCTCCTGGTTCCGGCGGGCGGAGCGCAGGACTTGCTCCCCGCCCGGTGATCGGCCGGCTTGCCAGCAGCCGCACATGCAACGCAGTGCGGCGCGGCAGTGCACGAGCCGGCCTTGTGTCCGGGCTGGCCGCAGCGGAAGCACAGAGCGCTGCGGTCCTCCGAGGTGCACCGGATGCCAACGTGGTGCCCCACGAGGCATCGGAAGCACCTCAGAGGCCTGGGTTCCAGCAGTTTGACCTGCGCTGAAACCCAGCCCACCAGGAGTCTTCGGCCCTCCACGATCTTTTTGGCCGCCGTCACGGGGCAGCTTGCCGTAACGGTTCGCATGCACTCATGATCAGGACGTATGGTGCCCGCCTTCACCTGATCGGCGAGACACCCACCCGTCCTGACGACAGCGGCCACTACCTCTTCCTCCGTTACGGAGTCGTCCAGGCCCAAAATGCGCATGTCTGCGCACTTAACGGGCCTGGAGACTCGAGCCTCTTCCGCGTTAAGGGACGCCCTTAGCTTCTCAGCTAGGGCGTCAGCGGTGGGGCCACTCGTCGCACCAGGGATCTCCAGCATGCGGGCGCCAGTAGCGGTCACCCTATGGCGGAGGCCCCCGGTGATCCCCAGCTCCTGGAGGTCCACCGTCTCCCGCGCTTTGGTGAGCACGTCGCGGTACGTCACTCCCCTCTTAACCGCGTCCGGCTGTAGCGTAATCACTACAGCCGCGGTTTTTAGGGAGCGAAGCCTAGCCGCGACGGCTCGCTCCTTGCGACGCCTCCTCTGCCGCTTCTTCCTCTCCGCCTTGGCCGCCTTTTTCCTCTCCCCGACCACCTGCCACTCGGCGGCGGTCGTGGGAGATGTGGGAGACTCCTGGGAGGGGCGGGGCGTAGGTGCCGCGGCCTCCACCCCCCTTGCCGGACGGCCCTTCTTCTTATTCCTGGCAGGCGCCGGTTTTGCCGGCGCCAGGGCTCCACCAGGCGGCGGCGCCGGTTTCGCCGTCGCCGAGGCTCCCCCTGCCGGCACCGGTTTGTTCGGCGCCTGGGCCCGGCCGGACGGTCCGGGCTTAGGGGCGGCAGCTGCCGCAGCAGCCGCGTACGAGGCCGCCTTCGTCGGCTCCGGGGCCGTCCTGCCCGCCAGTGGGGGGCGGAGGACAATACCCTCCAGGACGGAGAACCGCGCCTGGAAGGTCGCCAGCTCCTGCCGAACCAGGTTCAAGACCTGGTTCTCCACCGGGACGGGCTGGCTCGCCTGGACGCCACCGGTGACCCTTAGGGCGGCCAGATCTGCCCGGAGCCTCCCGTTCTCCTCCTGGAAGCCCCTCATGGCGGCCGTCAGGCGGGCGAGCTCCGCCCGCAATTCGGCGACTTCGCCGGCCGAAGGACCGGCGCAGCCGGCCGCCTCCGCTGCCGCCATGATGGAGGCCGTCGCCGAGACTACGGCCCTGTTCTTGGAAGCTTTGATCTTCTTCAGGGCCACGTCCCGGATCGCGGCCTCCACGACCGCCGCAAACTTGAGTTTGCGGTCCGCCTCGGGGCCACCAACCGTACCGGTCTTTTCGCCTGAGGACCCCGAGGCGACCGCGCGACCAGTCTCCCCCTCCTTTGCGGGCTCCTCCGCTCGCTCTGCCGCCTCCCGGGCAGTGAGCCCCCTCCCCTTGCCTCGCTCTCGGACTCCTCCCCGCCTGCTGGTGGGGATTTTCCGAGCCGAGGCCAGCTCTCCGTCTGAGGACAACCCCTGGCTGTCCTCAGACCTTGGCCGCTTGCTGTAGCTCTTTCTTGCAGCAGCGGCCACCTCCACCACACGGCTAGGGCTCCCAGAGCCTTCCGTGCTTGCTCCTTCAGATGCGGCGTCGGACTCCGACTCCGCATCACTCCTCATCTCTTCCGTTTGGTTTTTGTTTTTTTTATATATTTCCATTTTTGTTCCCACGAGTATGTATCTTGTTTTATTGACTCAAAATTTTACTGGTTCGCACTAGCGACTAAATCAAGCTACCCATTAGCCAAGCTTACTACCTTCCTCACGGTACGCCGCCGCTTGAAGGTTTGGGGAATTTTTTATAGAGGTTAATCTTCCTCGCGGTCCGGGCGGTTAAGCCAAGACCCTCGACCCCCGTCAACAGCCAGAGACATGACCTTAACTGTCTCCGGGGCTACGATATTAGCGGTGGCAGGAGGGGGTTACCCCTCCTGCCTGCCCGGCGGCAGGGTAAGTGCACACCGGGCCCGCTCCGACCCCACCACACTTGCCGCTCTGCTACTCAGAGCGATCTGTGTGGTGTGATCCTCCTGGCAGAATATTAGCGTGCGGACAGCGAGATCCCACTGGGAAATAATCCCAATGGGAAGTCGCTGTCCGCACCCCAGGATGCACCGGCCCGAACACTGATCTTCCCCCCGGACGTATCCAGAAGGGAACTCCAGTCCCCGGGCACACGTGGAGGTTCTCTGCCCAAGCACCCCAAGCTACCTGGAGTCTGGATTTATGCCCGGTTGGCGGCAGGAGGCCCCTATGATATTTCACTTAATAATCTGGTGAAATGTGGGTGTAAGTACTATATGAAGGTACACACGGCTACACATCAAGCTATACATAACCAGTATAAGCTGACTTCTGATTGTACTTCTAGTGTACGAAAAACCTATACAATGCGAGGTCAGCTAAAACTGGAAATGTATAGCTTGATGTGTAGCCGTGTGTACACTCCTGCCTAAATAATACTGCCAAATTGGTCGTATGTAGAACGGGAGACCATGCAGGGTGTGGTGAGCGAGCGAAGCGAGCTCTAAAATTTTAACAACCCCCATCTGTTTGGTTAAGTTTTATTTCTTATTTTCAAGCAAAAATAGGAGTAACATTGTCGACTTAAGCAGGCAAGTCCAAGCAACTATCAGAATTTAAAATGCAAGAGCGAGCGAAGCGAGCTCGAAAATTTAGCACAGTCGGATAGGTTCGATTTTATTTCGATCATTCTAAAAGGACTAGGAATTACTTGCTTTGTCGATTTATGAAGAAAAACTCAACAATCAACAGAATGTAGATTGCAACAGCGAGCGTAGCGATCCTGAAAATTTTAGCACCCCACCTTGAATAGTTTCTGTTTTCTTTTAACCATCATACAAAAAGAGAACCTAATTTATCGAATTAAACTCGATTTACAGCAGTTTAGGATTTGGAATCTGGCCCCTTCGAACCTTCCCTACGAGTTGGGTGCCCAATATCCCGAGTTTGCTTCGCTCGCTCTTGCATATCCTAGATTCTATATATTTTATAACAGGCTTTATAAAGAAAAACTTTTTTAGGCGCGTCAAAAAACTGACTGTCATTTCTTAGGATTTCATAGTTTTAAGCTCAGGTTTTATGTTTTTACTTTAGTCGGCAGTCCCCATGTCTGCTTATATTCTTAATGTTTTTGAATATGCCCATCGGGGTTTTTGTTGCTCAAGTCAGTTAAGTTAGTAAGGCAAGTAAATCTTTCAGACTCCCGACAGTTTGAATGATTTTGGTCATGACCTCATGACCCTCACGACCCCCCCCCCCCCACGGACCGCGCCTGGCTCATGCTGTAATGAATAATAGTAGTATCTTTGAGTACTACCTATATTTGACGGCTAACCTATATTTGAGTGTGCTTTCACTCTTTATACTACTTTTGAGTCCATTAGCCGATTTTCACACAAATATTATAAAGGCGAATGTTGGTGAGTATGTTTGTATGCATGTTTGTTACTATTTCACTTTCACGCACAAACGGCTCAACGGACTTGGATGAAATTTGGCACACAGATGTTTATAACCCGGTATACTTTCTATCCGTAGTATACTTTCTATCCCTATATTCCTAAGAGATCGAAACTCATGCGGGTGAAACCACGGGGCGCTGCGCTGCTAGTGATCGAAACTCATGCGGGTGAAACCACGGGGCGCTGCGCTGCTAGTGTTTATCATGCAGTATTGTAGTGTTTTTTTTATAATATAAGTTAGGTACGTTCATAAACTCACGCCTATTCCCACAGGAGTAGGCAGTTTTGACGCCGTGAATCCAATAGAAAATAAGGCAAATACAGTTAGGTAACTAAAAATTTTCAGAATAAAATAACAAAAATCACCTTTATTTTGTACTTTATTTGCATTACAATAAATATTTAATATAAATAAGAATAATTACATACACAAGGCTTTTTCATAACAATGTTGTACATCATTTTTACTACAAATACAACAAAGTCAAACAGCGAATCCACTTAGTTCGGCAGGTTTGGCATTTGGGTTCTATTACTTACCCACCATTTTACTTATTATAAAAGGCAATTCTATTTTTCATGGTGTTGCCTCAGGGCATAACAATGTTGGGTAAAATAGATATAGATACTTATATTATATATATAAAGGTAGATATAATATCTACTTATTAATTATATACCTATTTAGGTACCTCTTATAGATAAAGTAGTAGGCCTAAAGATCTCGTTACGGCTTAGCTTTGCGTACATGTGAGTGGGCAATGCGCTGTTGTGGGTGGGGAGAGGGGCGAAGGACGTGAACTCACACTTTAAAACTAAAATTCATGTCTTTGCGAGAACCTACGCCCTACCCTACCCAACCTTCACGATTTATTTCATTACTGACCTTTACAATACGTACGTATAAAATATTCCTATCTCGATTCTAATTGTAGATTTCTTGTACCTACTGTTCTTATACAATAGTAAATTCTATCTGCTAACAATGACGCTTGGCCATATCAATACATAAGGCATCTAGTATATAACAAGGTTGTTTGGTCGAGTTATCTTACATAATTCATAGGCAATAAGTAACTAAAGTTTACTGACAGTAAATAAAGAGCAAAGAGGGAATAAGTTCTGCTATTAAGTACCAATGCGTGGTCGCATAATTTGTGGCACAAAATCGTTAGGAGCAAGCACTTCCTAAATTCAGTTGAGGAAGTGCTTGTCGTACGTTTGGTGTGACATTTGAACTAGAAAATATAAACTAAATTACATAAATGATTATGTTTTTTAGGGATTATTTTGCGGTTAATTAACGTTTTACCTTTATTAATACCTAATGTCTTCAAACATTACCTACCTACCAATGCGGCTGCGTTCCAAAAATTGCAGTAGGTAGGTAAATTCCTACAGCTGTCAGGCCTGACTCTTGTAAGGTCTGACAACTGATATCCATGCTCATAAAAACGAAATTTGATTTCGAAATAATCCGTACATCTCTAATTTAATTCTATGTACTTGTAAAACCTATAATGATAAACAATTTGGTGGTTATGGCAGAGGTCCAGCGGTTACAGCTCTTCGTGCTTCGCGGGTTGCTTATCACTTATGTAGTACGTCGTCTCGGGGAGGGAGACCCCATAGTCGGAGGTCGCGAGCGCGTGGTAGCGGGACCGCAGGAGATGTGCGGCTGCTTTCGGTTGTCGGTTACGGGTGAATATACCCTTCTTGTTGCCACCCACGCGGGTTATCGCTGCAATTGGAATTAATGTTATATAACTGACATCAACACACATCATCAGAACAAATCAAAAAGTTCAGTCTATGCAAGAAAATATGCATTGGCCTTTTTCGTTCATGCTTTAACTAGCACATCATTATCGCGACATGGTGACGAGCCTTCACAAAATAGTGTTTGAAAACAAAACTGCGCATCAACGAAGGTAGGAATTATTACATATTCTGACACGTTAAAAGATTTAGCGGAAATGGAATGATGCCATTATTGTCTTGTCCAGTGGAACTTTGTAGCCATGCAAATTCAGTTCATTCCGTCTTGCAAACATCATGCATCCTGTTCACAGGCATTACAAGTTCATACACCGCCACCCTAGTTCTAAATACATCATTCAATAATATCATGATAAGGAAGGATCGTAGTCGCTTACAGCGCAACCACTTGAGGTGTCGTATGTGTGGCTGGAGGCGGTGTCGACGACGCTGAGGGCCTTTGCCTACCCTCCCTAAGTAAGAACAAGCCAATCACAATACTTTCTGTGACACTGTTAAACTTTCTGCCAGCTCATTCTTAGGCAAGCAACAACATGAAAAAACAATGTAGGTTGAAAAGTATTGTTAAATGTCATGGAAGAAATGATTTTCGAATTATCTGATAGATGGTAACAAATTCTAGAAAAGCCGTTCAAGTTTTGTGAAATTTTATTTATGTATGGGAAGGTAGAGTAGGTACCTACGACGAAGCGAAGATCGACTCCGTCCACCATGGATAACAGTTAACCTATACCACAGATAAATAATACTCTAGTACCTATACAAAAGCGTAACAATTCACCCCTAAGGTTCCAACAAATCTTTTTCATTGCAAAGTTGTACCTAATAACCAAGATATTTCTAAATAATTATGTATAAGTAGTAGGTATCTATGCCATACCATATTGTGTACCTAATATGTACTTACACTGTGGGGTCTTAAAGTCAGCAAAGTTCCAGATGAATTCTCCGGCGAAGAACCCTGCCTTCCGCAAGTGGTCGAACGCCTTGAAGTGTTCTGCGATCAGCACGCACTGGTACTCTTCTGACCAGATGTACTCAGGGTACTAAAAACAATAAAGTTATGCATGAATTTACAAACAAATTGTTGCACGAAACAGTAAGCAATGAATTTCAAAATTAAGGCTGAATGACGAAATGATGAGCAGCCAAGTAGCCAAGTAATTTTACACTTGGTAAATTGGTAATAGACATGGCAATCACGAGCCGCCTGTGAAGGTGGAGGTGGAGGTCAGATAGGCAGTCGCTCCATGTAAAATACTGTTACTCAGTTGCATCTGGTTAGACTGGAGGCTGACCCAACATAGTTGAGAAAAGGCTAGGCAGATGATGATGATGAATCACGAGCCACCCGTGAAATTGCTAAATCAGTTTTGCGTACTAATGTGACTCAAGGTCTAATAGCAGTAGTAGCTTTGTATTTTGTAGCTAACTGGTAAAGCTACAAAATACTATAGGCTGCAGAATGTTCTTATACCAAGATACTCCTGCTAACGGACGGCAACAGGAAAATACAAACAGGGAAACTTTATGAACCTTCGATCAATTCGAAGTTAGGAACCCAATAGGAACAGGCCTTTAAGAGAGTCACTTACAGGCTAACTGTCTACGATAGACTTACCAAGTGCAGTCCCTCGATGGTGTCGGCTCCGTACTCAGTCATGATGATGGGCTTGTTGTTGATGCGGTGCCAGATGGTGGCCTCTTCGACCACGTTGTTGGTGATCTGCGCCGTCTGGCCGGGGTTCGCATACCACCCGTTGTAGCGGTTGAAGCTGATCACGTCCAAGTGACGAGCCTGATATACGAGGAATTTAATTTTGATATAAAAAATTGATGGAAAATAAAGTCTTGGAAATTTATTGTTTAGCAAAATGACACCAATTTAAATTGTCCGTACTTAAGTATATATTTGAAAAAAAATTTTGAAGTGGTTTTATATCGTGTAAAAATGAGATAAAAGTTTTAATACTCACGGATTTGTCAGCGGTAGCGCCGGCAGAAATAGCGATAGTGACTGGCCTTGAGAGATCCATCGATTTAACGTGGCGCACTACTTCTCTGAAAGAGTTAAAAATTAAACTGAATTAACAAAATCTACATACTGATCTAGGTACTTGGATATATCTAGTAGATTTAGACATATCTTTAATTGAAACCAGAGTTCGTCCGGCGACGCCATACATCAGCCAACATAAAATCTGTATGTAATGGCCGACAATTTCCTTTAAGTCGTGTATTTAATAGAGTTTATTCTGACAAAGACCCCCCACGTATCACATTTCCCCAGAGACTAGAGATCGCGTGTCGCCGTCGCCCGACTTCGCTCAACATGTCTGGCGACCTCGCGTGATCTCTGCCGCCGCGCCGTCGTCGCTCGAAAACCGCATTGCGTTCAGTCACTTCAGTCGAGGCACGAAATTCGCCGAGTTTTGACTTGTTTGCGATTTGCGATAAGTTTGTGTAACAATGTGGACAAATGATGTAGTATTGCGACTTATAGACCTTTTTCGGTCTTACGAATGTTTATGGAATACAGCGAATAATGATTACAAGAATTTAAATAAGAAACGTGCCATATGGGAAGAAATTTCACAAAAAATGAACATGCCAAGAGAGGTTACTGAAACGAAAATTCGCAGTTTACGGTCCCAATTCATAAGAGAAAGAAAAAAAGTTCATGCGTCGAAAAAAGCAGGCAGCGGCACTGAAGATGCGAAGCAAAGTAATTGGTTTGCGTATGAGTCGCTAATGTTTTTATTAAAAGGAGAAACTACATCAGGAGCAATGGATGCATTATTAGAATCAGTAAGTTTTATTTCAATTCCACAGTTCAAATATGTTCGATCAAAACATTGTTTTCATCAACATACAATAATATCTATTATGTCTTCTCTCATATAACATCCAACAATACCGAATGCTAGTTGATAGGTAGGTACTACTAGTGTCTAGTAGATTATGAAATTGTTACATATCAGAGGGGTATTAGGCTAGGTTTATAGGAGTAGGTATCACAGGAGTGTTTTAGTAGTGTGTAGTTTCTTATAGGTACACTACTATATCTAAATTCATGCTATTTCATCAAACAAGCAATGAATCATCATACATAATAAGACGCTTATATACAACATTGCAGTTCATTGCACCACGGGGTAAACACCACAACAGCAATGGATCACAGCCCTCTATATTTTTTTTTTTTTTTTTTTGTTGTGGCACTAGTTGTACATTGTGCCATTTTCAGGTAAAAATTTGGGAAACAGGGAAATAAAAAACGGAACGGAATGGATTACAATGATAGGAAATATGGATCAGGCAAGTCATTCATATAATTATGTACATTATAATAAATAAACTAAAGTTTAATATCATTTTTATACAGAAAAGAGGCAATTAAATCATAATAAATTATTGGGTTATGTAATAAACAAATCATACGAGTGGGGAAAGGGGTTTTTAAACTAATAAGGGAATCAAGGAAATCAGAACGGTCATGACGAGAACATGAAAAAAATATATGGTCCAAGGTACCAACATCTTCCCCACATTCACACATGTTATCCTCTACAATACGGAGCTTGGCAAGATGATAAGGAGTACATACATGACCCAAACGCATACGAATGATTTGACTAACAATCAATTTGGAGCACTCAACCTTGAAAAACCACGGCTTAATAGGAATATGAGGTTGGATAAAGTAATAACATTTTCCTTTTGTTTGTGCGCTCTCTCCCCATGAGATACTCCAGGCATTGCGAAGGTATGACTTGTGTTTCTGATTAAGATGGCAACACCACCGTAGCCATCAGTTCTGTCATTACGAATGCAAACATAACCTGGAATACTAAATATTCGACCGTGTTTCACTCAATGCAACAATAAGTGGTTTAAACTTGTTAACTAAATAGGAAAGATCAGAAGGCCAATTCTCGTAATTTAAAACGTTCAAAATCTAGTCGCAGTCTCATCTCAGCGACAAACAAATGTCAAAAACTTGTCAAAATGTACTGAAATTTGAGGTATTTTTGACAGATTGAGACTGAGATCAGACTGTGAACGTTCTTAAAATTACCAGAATTGCCCCTCAGATTTCTTATTAGTCACTGACCTGACGTTCCATTGAAGAATATAATCCATTATCGTTATTGTCTGTCAGTAATTTACAAATCAGGTCAGCGTTGTTCGGTTTATGTATTTTTTATTTTGTAACATCTTAATAAGACTGTTAATTAGATCCATAATCTGTTCATGATCTTCTTTTTGTTCGGGTTTATTCTGTAGTGCACACCCATTACTGGGACTTGGTAGACTGAACTCATTTATTAATGCATTGTGTGCTGCTCTGTCATATCCAGACGCAGATTTAGGAGGCGAACGAGGTTTTTTAAATACTGTTTTTTTATATGAGGTTGTCCTAGGACCATTATTCACATTATCATTAGTGTGGAAGTATGCGGATTTGGAATCTGATTGAGAAATTTTACTATTTGAAACAACTTTATCTGCATAAGACATAGAGGAAGATGGATGCAACTTACTAGCCTCCAAATAAGAAATACATGAATGAGCCATAGTGTTTTTGATATCTCTTTGTCTCTTAAACTCAGGGCATGCTTTATTTATAGCAAAGTGAAAACCAGAACAATTAACACAAGATGCACAATCTTCCTCAATGCTACAAGATTCAGCTGAATGATTTTGTCCGCATTTAAAACATCTCGGCTCTGCAGCCCTACATTGTAATTTTGTATGTCCGTACCTACAGCATCTGAAACACTGAATGGTGGGGTACACATATGTATCAACATTTAATGCATTATAGCACATGAATATTCTCTTTGGTAGGATTTGTCCATCAAAGGTTATAACAATGGATTCTGAAGGTTTCCAAACTGGACTACCGTTAATCTGCACTTTATAATTTAATCTCCGAATTTTGATGACCTTTCCACACCCAATGGGTGTAGAAATATTTGCTTCAATTTCATCGAATGACCATTCTGAAGGAACACCACGCACAATACCCATTCTAGTTACATTGAATGTCGGGATAAAGGCTTTGAATCCATTAGTACTTAATAAGTTAGAATTTAAAAAATCATTTGCATCATGGAAAGTCGAAAATGCAACTGTACACTTATTGCGGCCTATCCTTTTAATGCTTCCATTAATTATATTTTTAAATCCTCCCCGTTTCATAAAGTTTCCAAACGCAATGGGATGTAATACAGTTCCACTATTAGGTAAGTCGGTGATGCGCTGAACATGTATCAAATAAGGAGATACATCGGTATGTATGTACTCCTTCCTACCAACCGGCTCAAAACTTGCTTGATTAGGCTTTGATTGTGACTCAAGTTGGGACGACGTTTGATTACCATGGGTATTTTCAAGAACAGTCTTGGGGATTACAATTACAATCCGTCAAACCGAGTTCATTCTGGCCATTACCTTTTTTGCTGCGTTTGCGTATTTTACAGCTTTTACAGATTCTCCTGCGTTTTCGTGAAGATTTTTCACTACTGTCAGTGGCCACTGAACCATCAGTGTCCATGCCACTTTTATCCATAACATTGCGTGACATAATGGTCACATAGTTTGCGACATCCTCGGGGGGATTTAAACCGCCGCCTAAATCCCCTGCAAGTTATTAGGGGGGTCGTTCATACGACCCGGACTTAGGGACTAATCATAAAATATATAAAAAAACTTACCAAATATTCACCTACGAACACTACTACAAATATATACAATTATTATACAAAATTATATACAAAGATAAGACTCAACTGATCCGTTTTACAATATAAAATAAATTTCAAGAATTTGAAACAACCGCGCGCAACCGAAGTTTCCCGCCTTTTTCGCCCTCTATATTACTTTACTCTTTGGATCACAGACAGCTGTTCCAACCTCAGAAGAATAAGTTATTGTTCTGAGGTTCCAACGAAGCGTTTTACTCCACAGATTAGATAGAAACATCGGTTGGGCGAGTCTATGGAATTGGTAAGTACTAAATTAGTACTGGCAAGTTTAATATGCACATTATTCACAAATATTGGAGTTGACTATAAAAATTGTTTTTGTTGTTGTAATCATTTTTGTTTTATCTGTTCTCTCATAAATCCTAAACCACTGGTCGTATTTTTGATTTAGGCCAATTCTCGTTGAAAATTTTCGTAATGCGGGTTAATATCAGAAGGTCAAGGTATTTTTGACAGATTGAGAATAAGATCAGACTGTGATGGTTCTTAAAATTACTAGAATTGTCCCTCTGGAGTGTTGGATGAGAGACAACAGTGTTATGCAAAAGTCCTGACGGACAATTCCCGTATTTTTATGTACAGAGGCCAGCACATCAACCTACCCCAATCTGTCAAATTTCTTTGATAGAATTTCAACTTTAACACAAAGGAATAAGGTTCATATTCAATTGGGAAAATTTGACAGATAGGGGTAGCTTGATGTGCTGGCCTCTGTACCTACAGGAAGTCTATACAGAAGAAATTCCACAAAAACACGTGGCCGCCCTTCAAACCAAAACGACGTATGATTCAAAATACGAATCAAATCCGAGGTTACAAGAAGACATGCTTGGTGATTGGTTTAAATTAACAACGAAAGCCGGGTTTTTTTATAATACATTTTAGTTTTTTTTTTTTGGTTAGTTTTTACAATCCAATGAACTCTATGTCCCGCGAAATATGATTAATTTATTAAGTTTTTGTCTAGAAGACATTAAAAGAGAATCTTCCCAATGTTGATAAAATAAGCAAAATAGATTAGGTACTGTTATAAAAATGTCTAAATTTTATGGATTTACTTTTTAATATTTCATCAAGAAGAAAAGAAAACCTAAATTAGGTAAAAAATTTACTGTCTTCATTTTGCATAGTATTGACCATCTCGGTTTGATAACGTATTTGAACATCTTTGAATATAATTATAATTTTGCTACTACTTACTATTGAAAAGTGATCCGTGGACATTTTAATCTTGTATGGCTCCTGCACCACTTCACAACACATGCTGGCATGATGATTCACAGCTGATAAAAACGCTCGATAAGTGCGCTCGCTTCCAAGAAAGATGTCCGACTGATGACGCGCTTTACTTGACTTTTAAACCCCGCATATTTGTGCATGACTTTTGTTTGGTCATTCTTTTAGCGCAGTTACATTTCCAGACTTATTACTTATTCGTAGACCTACGTTCGCATTTCAATCGCAGTCTCAATCTGTCAAAAATACATATCCGTGACTACCGCCACCCCATCAACGCCAATCGCAGTGTACATCTCATAAACGGCTCAAACCATTGACAACTTAATTTGGTCGGGCTATACGTGGATATTTAGTATGGAAACGGGAAAAGTAATGAAAGCTAATTTCTTTTAAAATATAACACTTAGGAATCTGAATTTTTAATGAAATTTAGCACCGTGACCGTGTTTGTATATAGATACAAACATACCATATGCATTTCATATTTGTATCTGAATAATTTTTGTTACAGACAAACAAACAAGATTCACAATCGTCGAGCACGTCAGAATTCGAAACAAATGACGACATTGTGGATTCACTGCAGCTGGAAAACATACACAATGATCAGGCAGCAAAATTGGGGAATAAGTCGAGAAAAAGAACTAATGAAGATAACCTAAACGAATCCCGTAAAATCATGACAGACGCTAAAAAGAAGATGAACAAACCTAAGGGAAGGGATGAGTTTGATATTTATGCGGAATACGTAGCTTCAGAACTACGAAACATAAAATCAGAAGAAGAGGTCATTATGGCGAAAAGCTTCATAAATGACGTGTTATTGGAAGCAAGGCTGCGGTCCATCAGTCAGTCAGCTAAAAATTCGCGAATGCCACATTATGATGATGACGATGACGACCATGACACTGTGATCTCATTGCCTGATTCAGCTCAACAGGACGAAAATAGCAGGTATCAAAAAATAAAAGTTGAAACTTTGGAATAAACTTTTTCTAATTTCTGTTGATTATAATGTAGCAAAAGCATTTCATTAAAACATCTGAATGTCTGTCTTTGCAGGTTTTATTTTTACCACGGACTTTCGAAACTATAGGTACCTCGTATATCTTTCCCTTTGTAATCACATTACTAGGTATTATAAGTTTTATGTCGGTTGTTATTTTTCCATATAATGTTTTTCCTCCTTTCCTTAGATGGCCAGATTTACATTTCTTTTTTATCGACAGAAAAACGCCGCTCGAATATTATACGTAACGTAGTTATTTAAATACCTACTTTCACGACTTTGTGTGTGTAAATATGTATATTGACGTCGTCCATTTAGAAATGTACCGTATGATAACATTAATAACTACCTAACTAATAACCTTACGTATATTCAAGCGGCGTTTTTCTGTCGATAAAAAAACAAGCTGGCCAGAAATCTCGAAAGTCGAGAGGCAAGATGTCGATAACTACCTAACTAATAACCTTACGTATATTCAAGCGGCGTTTTTCTGTCGATAAAAAAACAAGCTGGCCAGAAATCTCGAAAGTCGAGAGGCAAGATGTCGATAACTACCTAACTAATAACCTTACGTATATTCAAGCGGCGTTTTTTCTGTCGTTCAAAAAACAAACTGGCCAGAAATCTCGAAAGTCGAGAGGCAAGATGTCGTGCGAAGACGTGTGTGGTCGCGCGGTGATTCCAGAGACTCGTATCACGCAAATATTCTCTCCTATTGAAAACATGGCTATTCCTACCTAAGGTCAGCAGTGAACCGTTACAGGGTCAAGATGATGATTCTAGCAGACATGGAGGGGCCCGTTAGGGCCGAAGCCTGCCGGGGCAGCGGGATTGTCCGAAAGGGTTACCGCTGCCCCGGAACATAAAGGGCTAAGGAAGGAACACGGATGGGTTTTAGTCAGTAAGAGTCTGACACTCCCTTCCGCTCCACCCAGAGCGGGAGGGGTCATTGGATGATTTCCCATAATTAAAAAAAAAAAAAAAGATGATGATTCTGTCTTATACGGCTTTAGTGCATAATTCTTTCGACGAATTAATTTTCTTTTGGTACCAGGTTAGTTATGCAGTATTTAAGGGGTTTATTTATACATTGCTTAAACTTATGAGGCATTTAAACGTCAAAAATGTGTGATTAAACAGTCACTTATCATTATTTTACTTTGAGCAACGTTTATAAAGGGTATTTGTCTATGTAAAGTTTCCAGTACGTACCCGAAGTATCTGTCGGCCAACTTGTTGGCGGACCTAGGCTCGTTGGAGATTGACCACATGATCACGCTCGGGTGGTTCTTGTCGCGTCGAATCAGCTCCGTTAGCGACTGCTTGTGTTTCGCCAACAACGCATCGGAGAAACCACTACGACATAAGACATAGCTATGAGTCAGTACCTACAAACGTACATTTTTCCATGAAATAATTTGTAATGACGCCCGAAATGATTTTTTTCGCATAAAATCATTATTTTCATAAAATAATTTGTTGGGAGCCAATTGGGCCATAATTTCCATTAATTAATGTAAATTATGGCCCACGATGGATGGCCCAAGTTGTGATTCTAAATTTCTAGCAACAAAAAAAAAACAGGTGTAAAGTCCGGGTATTTTTTCAATAGATTTATGTTTGAACGTTAGACCTTTTCACTCGATAACTTACTCAGTATCAACGCTGGGGCACTCGTCGATGATCATGATACCGTATTCGTCAGCCAGCTGGTAGATCTCCTCGGCGTAAGGATAGTGGGAGGTCCTGAAGGCGTTGGCGCCCAACCATTTGATGAGGTTGAAGTTCTTTACCCACAGCACTGGATCCCAGCCTTTGCCTCTTAGCTTAAGAACAGAAGATTTTATTACAATTGGTAGGCACAATAGAAAAAAATATCAGAAAGATTAGGTTTAGTTAGTTATGTTTTTTATTTTTAAAGTTACTATCCGTTATGTCTGGATGATAGTGTCCATTTAATACCTCAAAACGTAATACAGATTCCAGTGAATCATTTTAATTTCTGCAGGGCTTGTTTTGGTATAAATAACATCAGCTTTCATAAGGACGAATTTCGATTTCATACGAATTACGAACGAAACTATAATAAAGAAAGTGGGAGAAAAATGAATTAAAGCTAACTTACATCAGAATCTTCATGCATGCCGAATCCTTTCAAGTAGAGAGGTTTCTCGTTCAAGTAGATGGTAGTGTTGGACCACGTGACTGTCCTGATGCCGATCTTCTGATTGTAGGTGTCAATTACCTCACCGTGGAGACCTATTAGCGATGCCTTGAGGGAAAATAATTTAGCTGGTTAGTAATTTAAGATTCATAGCAGCTACTTTGACCGCAGTGCCATTAAACTTTTTATTTTTTAATTATTTATGCAACTGTTGTATAATAAGGGGTATTAAAACAGGAACGTGGCTTTATCAAATGAGTGTTTTAATACCTAATAATGTACAGTTGCCTACAAGACTTTACCTATCTACACTCATGATATGAATCCTCTATAGAGGTTCTGAAAAAGTTTTTAGCAATACTAATATCGAGCAAAAATGGCGGCCGGCGGGATACGACGTGATTTCGAAAAACCTATAAATAAGTTCTTTTTTTAAATTACGGCGCTGTGGTAGTGAAACGCGCGTGCATGACAATGTTCTTTTTTGAAAAGGAGAACGTTGCATTATGAAATTTAGTACAACATTATAACACTCGTTTTGACGATATTATGGTTACTATGACACAGGTTGCTTTAATTTTGGCAATAAGTTAACTGTTTCAGAATTTTTTATAGAAGATTTATAGCATGGGTGTAGGTAAGTACCTATATCACAATTAACACAAGCGTTCTTAATATGACACGAAGAATTGTTTAACACATGGATTTTCTAAGGTCCCGTCCTCTTCAATTATTAGTATTCAAGGATATAGGTATTGGTGAGAAGAACTAATTGAAATAGGTATATAAGCATGTAAATAGTATGATCTTATGTTGATTCGACTTTTACTCTTGATTTGAGGAAATCTAGATATTTGATGTATGGAATGGTAGGTACCTACTTAAATTAAGCTTGACATCAGACATGAATCGATGAGGATTAGTTTGCTTACACTAATCCTCATCGATTTATCGACAGATAATCGGGATTAATAAAAATGATGCATCTGTTTATCAGAGGGACCTGTATCTATTTATTTATAAAGGTTTACCAACTGCTTCTGTATACAATATACACGGTACCAGGAATATCGACGCGCAAAACGATTCTAAACCTCCCTAAAGTAGAAACTTTCCGTCGGTTATAAAAAAAAAAAAAAAATTGGCTGCTACATAGTTTTTTTTTTTTATAACCAACAATAAAATTAATAGGTAAGTAACAATTATTAATCTTGGGCTTATACAGTCTATTGATTATAGGTATTAGGTGTCGATTAAGATAAGATTAATAGATAGTGAAATTATATGGATGATGTTCAGACAGATGCTACTTATTACATTTAGAATTGTATACGTTCGGCGTACACTGGGCAGCCAGTCTAGCTACCACCTTGTTGTCTGGCTAATATTTGTACCACGGCGCTCTAATGAGCATCTAATAACTCGTGAACAAAAGAGGAAGAATATTAGATGCGCCAATATTTTACCTTAATGGTGTACAAGTATCCAGGGTCGGGGTGCATGAGGTAGGGCCACCACAAGTTTGCGTTGCCGATCTCCAACAGTCCAGCGCATTCGTTGTAGCCCGCAACTTGCGTATCGTTCTTGTCAAACACTTGCACGAAGCACCTAACCTTGTCCGAAGTTGAGCCTTTCTGTGTCACGTTGTATACTATGAAACCTGGAATTTAAGATACATAATCTATATCTATACATATTATAAATTAAAGTAGCTTTTCGTGTATGTCCGTGTGACCGCGTTGTTCTTCTAAACTACGCAATAGATTTTGACGCAGTTTTCACCATCATTTAAAGAATTTATTCCGGAAGGTTTCAGTATATTATTTTAATATTAAACTTATATATTATAATTAAAAAAATATATAATTTGTCAAGACGTAAAATCTGCGCGAAGCGGGGGTGGGTCGCTAATAGGTATTTGTATAAAATCACGACTGTGTTCTCAAGAGTTACAGAATCAAAAAACGGTCTTTAGTCATCAATCATTTCACTAACGGCGTTAACAACTATCAATCATTTCATCAAATAGCGGCGAATAATATGATAGGTATATTGATGACAGCGACCACACATCAATGTACCTGTTAGTCCTTGGATGTCAGTGTTGACGATGAGATCATCGATGTACACTTGAGGAGTGGAGTAGAGGAACACGGTGCGGTGGATGCCAGCGTAGTTGTAGAAGTCAAACGTGTACTGTTGCTCTTGTCGAATTTTGTTTGGACTACGGAAGAAAACAATATTTGTTAATATTAAGTAAGTATATTCAGCTAAGCTATTAAGGTAGCTAACAAAGTCACAAGGGTCGTAGTTGAAATGATAGCCTAAGTTTCTGAAAGCCTATTCATGCCCCGCCTGGTCTAAAATTTACCAGTTGTAAGAAATCAACACTTCTTACATAACCTGAAAATAAAGAAACTTAATTCCTTTGTTTTGTGCATTGAACTTCATCACAAAAACTGTTTTAACATGGTTCTTTGGCACCCATAACATTTCATTTTTACACAAAGATCTTTTCAATATGCATCCTGAAATACCCAAAACGCAGAATGCATTCTGGGTTAGCTCTTTTTAGAACGTATTGTAAACAATATTTATTGTTTAAGCATGAGCCGGTGCACAAATGTTTGCAATCTTATTAGGTATCCGGGAGAATAAGTTTTATTATATTTACATTTGCATTTTTTGCTGAATAAATTAACGACTGTTCAAATAAATCTTTGAATATCTAAAAGTAGGTATTAGAAGAATTCTAGATCACCCCCGTTATGTAGGTAGACATTAGCGTTCCTACCTATTATTTATGCAAATAAAACTAACTAAGCTATGCATTTGACTTCACTTTGACAAAGAGACGACTACTTTCTGAGGTCTTCGCAATTCGGTCTGGAGCAATTTTCTTCCTTACAATAATCAGTGTGTTCAAAACATGTTATCGAACCAATAGCACTAAGTATTAGGTATCGAAATAGGAACTATGGTTGAAATTCTACAGAAATCGGCCATAAGTAAGGAATTTTTTCAATGGAGCAATAAGTACCTACCTTCTTTAGTCTATTGTGGTTAAATAAAAGTGAGAGCAGAATATTTTCAAATTGACTCAGTAGAGAGAAAGAGTACCTTAGGCATATGTATAGCCAGGTATGACGATGGAGTACACTCACCCGACATAAATACTCTTGACGACGCCCTGAGGCACGGTGTCGCTGAGCAACGTGTTGTCAACCACCACAGTCAGCAGGTTGCTGCTGTTGAAGCTGACCACGTCCGTGATCTCCTTCTCGAACGGCAGGTGGCCGATCTCGTGGTACATCACTGACTTGCCGTTTACGAACTGAAAGAAACCGTTATGAATGAAAAACGTTGCCTCTAAAACATTCAAAGAAGTAGTTTTAAGGAAAGCACAATGGGTTTATAGGGTGGTACCAGGAAATGATAGCAACACTTTATTAGACTGGCCGCATACCTATGATTTCCTGATCAGGAATTCAGATTCGGATACCTAAATGCACGTATTTCATACAAAATCGTCTCAAAGCGCTTACGTTCTTAAATATTTCCGTCCGGAAAATATAAAAACGTATGCAATTCCTAGCCTTTACTTAACACAATATGTCATTTCAGATACTTATGTTGTTCTATTATATTAAATAGCAACGGTAAACAATAACGGGACGTAATAGGCAGAATAGTATGTCTGCGATGACATTAGCAATAGTCCAAAGACAAATGAAGATTGAAGGCTAGACTCAAATTTTGCTGTAAGTAAATCTCAGAATACAGAAATTTTCTGTATCCTGAGCTGTAAATTTTAGTTGCAAAGCCATTATTGGCCGTTACATTGTAAGTATGTAATGTACAGAGGCCAGCACATCAAGTTACCCCAATCTGTCAAATTTCTTTGATAGATTTTCAACTTTATAACAAAGGAATAAGGTTCATATTCAATTGGGAAAATTTGACAGATTGGGGTAGCTTGATGTGCTGGCCTCTGTACCTATGTATGTTTGATACAGACAGGATGTACAGACGCCAGCACATCAAACTACTACAATCTGTCAAATTTCTTTAATAGATTTTCAACTTTATCGCTAAAGCATAAGGTTCATAGTTGAATGGGAAAATTTTACAGATTGTAGTAGGTTGATGTGCTGACGTCTGTACTTAGGTTCTATACATTTTGGTGCTTTTTTTAACCAGGTATTTGCCTAAAAATCTTATAATAACTTACTTAGCGCACCTTAACGTGATTATTTTCTGCATTTTCATTCAAAAATAAAAGAAATAACCAAACAAACGATGAGGGCGCCACTGCGCGGTCGGCGTTTGGTCGGCACATTATTGCTAAAACCTCTTTTATCTGTTCTGTGACTAAAACATTATAGATTTAGGTTGTATAAATTGACGCTGTCGCTTCCATAGATATGATGAACACTAAGTGTTTACGGATATTGCTCAACGGTATTTTTGTTGGAATCAAGCTGTGAGCAAGTTTACAAGTTAGGCAAATACATTAACGATACAAAGATAAGAACTGTTTTGTTGTTCCACTAACGAAATTAAACTTAGCGGGTTAACTGCTTTCCGATAGCGTTGTAAAACGATTGTTTGTGGTCGAGGTACCCACGTTAACTTAGTCCATGCCTTACAATCTTACTCGTAGAAACCCTGCAACAGCATTGTGATAACCCAACTTATTACAGATGACATGTACAAAAGATATATTTCCAGCTGGTTATTAACTTTACAATTTCGTAGTATAATAATCTGTTAGTTTAGTATTGTAAAATCAGAGGTGCTAGTGTGGCGTATAATACAGGAAAATAAAAAATATTCAAAATATAATACTACACTAAGGTTTACAATGTTCTCCCTAAATAAATGGTATAATATTAGTAGTACTGTTAAGAATGTGTTGCCATAATTAATTCATTATTTGCTACATAGAAGTTTGATTAGTTCTGTTATTGGAGATAAGCAAAGAGTGTTTATTGTAAATATAGGGTTCGTTAGAATAAATTAAATATAAACATACGTGTCCATGATGTTAAGTCATTTTTGCTGAAAAAAATTTTGAAATAAAAAGATCTTACATACTTTGGTAAGAATTTAGAGATATTTAAATATATGCCCTGGCAGCACTGGCAAGTAATAAACAAAAATGGCTGTTGTTGTTTTGATGTCGTTCTGCTGTGAATGCTGTGATCGTTCGTTGTCTGCTGTGATCGTTCGTTGTACCTAAATCCCCCTTACTAATAAACATTGTGTATCGTCTGTATAGTTACACAACGCTTTGTCTTCTGTCGAAAATCAAATTACTGACGACTGAAAGAGAGAAATCGGTGTGTAACTATTCGTCTGATATAATACGTTTATTAGTAAGGGGGTGTGTAATTTAAATAATATCTAAATATGTTGTAGTAAACAGATTTTGAATACTTATATCGGTATAATTTTACTATCTCTGTTATAGTAAACAGTTGGAACATGAATGGATCTAGGTCGCGCGATTATAATACTGACACGGATGTAGTTTAGTATTTTAATCGCAGAGGGCGCTTTTTTAATGTTATCGTTCAAATCGCGCAAGATGGCTCTCTATTTCCGTATATACAAAGTACTCTTTGACTTAGTCTAAAATAAATAGTAAATTACTAAACGTGTGACTTAAGTAGTCCATTGCGAGGGTGCTCAACGCCGCGCATTAATAAATGATATACTATTTTATAGCTCGCGTTACCTAAACCCGAACTTAAGTCAGGCTTTTCTATGTAAATATGGACTGAATGAATGAACTACTTAAGTTACAGAAATGCGTGACTTAAGTGCGGGTTTAAGTCACATAGTAAACAATAATTTCATAAAGAAAGAGGTTATATGCTCGAAATATACACACAAAAAATATAATACAGACGAATTGAGAACCTCCTTCTTTTTGAAGTTAGTTAAAAATACTATCATCTTGCTCGGAATAGTTAAATAAATGTGTTTTGTTTTAGTACTAACACATGCCTGGAATTACCATCTGAGAAAATAAAGATAAGCAAAACATTACCTTCCAGGATAAGAATACACGGTTAATTTGAACAAAAGCAGGGCGCATTCACCTCACGTGGGCTTCGTAAAAATGTTGCTGCAATACATAGTACGGGTTTGTACCTATAACATTATGCAAAGGACGTAATTTGAACCCTGTTTCGGGGATTTTATCAGGATCCTCATAAATACTTACACAAGAGTTCTATTATTTTGACACTCTGTTATGTTAAAGTGAGGTCAAAATTAAGATAAAAAAGGTTTTGAATCTAAAGCTTGTGAGCACGTAGATGACGACAGGGGGTCTACTCCCTAAGCACGAAGTCCGTCGTTTCGGCCTTCGTTACGGGCGTTTCCTACTCCCTATGCCCTACGGACGGATGATTCGTTCGGGGCCCGAGCGAAGAATGAATGACAACGCGATTTGATAGTTGTCCCTACCCCCGATGTGTTTTAGCCCGTCCGAACAATTAAAGTTGACACTGGTTTTGACGGATATTTATGTCAGTTGATACGACATCAAAATAGTTCTCGTGCTGTCGACGAAAGTTACCAATTTAAAAGAATTCAAACTAAGTATGGCTGCTTTTTTAAATATTAAAGAAGCTTTACAGGAATTTGAGCGTGCCTAAACCCGTACCGAATTAGCGTGCGCGATAACGATTAGATTATCTAATTAAATCTGACTATTTTTAATCGCGACTAAAAAGGTGTGGAATAAAATTAGTTGGCACACCAACAAAAACAGTACTGTATCTTTTTTCTTTTCTTTTGCTTATATCTCGAAAACGGTGTGTCCTATCGTAAAAATAATGAAAATTTCGACCCCCTTTATAAAACCCATAAAACCCTAAAAGT
The DNA here is from genome assembly GCA_963669345.1 of Gortyna flavago. Taxonomy (NCBI): domain Eukaryota; kingdom Metazoa; phylum Arthropoda; class Insecta; order Lepidoptera; family Noctuidae; genus Gortyna; species Gortyna flavago. The sequence continues at coordinate 6,133,711 of OY770139.1, forward strand.
CAACACGTAGGTAATAATTTTTCATATTTTCCATACAAAAAGAGAAAAATTCCATATAAAAATAAAATATCTTCTAAAAACAAAATAAAATATTTTCCACGTGGTGTCGCGATTGTCAAATTCGATTTAGTTGTGTCAAAATTATTTTTAAATGTAGAGGTATTTTTTTCTCTTGACTGTCGCCACCTAACTAAAGATGAAGAACTGAAGAAGAAATGTGGTGTTTATACAAAGAAATACTGTAATAATATCGTTTTGACATTGAGTATCACTGTGAGCGCGTTCACGAGCGTTTCGAATTGTTGACAGTTCTTAGCTGTCATAATCGTAATAACTAAATCGGAACGCATGTGAGACGAAAAGACAAACTAAATTCGGAATGCGGCCTTTGACATTTCATTATAAAATTTCCTTCAAAAAAGTAAACAGGCAAAGGTATAACAGGATGATGCCAGTTTCCAGACAAAAATGGCAAAAATAATTCAATTCTATATTTATAGACATAATAAAAGGTATAATTTTTAAATGTGGTCATTTTCTAACGACAAAAGTATTAATATTTGTTTAATAAGCTAGAAAACTACAAAATAAGGAAACCGGTAATCGACCGGTAAAATAGTGCAACTGTATCGCCATGCGTCGTTCGTTCACGAATATTGTCTATGATTCCGTTTGAAACTGATGAGTCCGAAATCGTTAGGGAGTAGGGTTCACACCGTCGTATCGGGCTACTGTCGGACGGGCCGACGGACGGACGGACGGAGTTAGGGAGTAGACCCCCAGTTACGATGTGTTTGTTTTAAATTAAGATGACATTGCTCACGGGTTTAATTTATATAAAGGTCAATCAAATCAATCGATGATATTTATTATCTTTCACGTTTTCCAGGGCGAGCTCTAATCATTTTACGGGATTTGGGATTTTTTTAGACGCTTAATAATAAATAAGTACTTTTAATTGACCTTAATATTCAGGATGGGTTATTCCATCAATTTTTATTTTCATTGTTTTGTGTTCGTAATAATGTTATCTTTATCAAATCATTCGTTAATGATTGTATCGAAACGATTTTTGCGCGCCGACGTATACGTGGGTCTACGGTTTCCACGCGGGCCAATGCGGCGTCTACGGGGTCTTTACGTAGTTTTCGCAGAGTCTACGCGACCTATACCTATGTTGCGCATACGTGCACCCAAAGAGATTTAAGTATGTCTTTGCGTTCACCTAACGCTTCCGCTATCGCTTAGCGCAAGTCACTCTTAATCCTAAATGTGCTAACAAGTCTCTATAAACAATATTCCAGTTGTGAAGGTGCTATATGAAATATTAATATTTAAAGGTCTTAGACGGAACTGCTGAAATACCGTTTAACCTTATACCAAGGACAAAGTTCCAAAATGAATCAATCAAACGAGGGTGGCTTGTCGGAACAATGGACGAAGATGTGGTGAAATAAAACAAAGTGTATGCGAATCACTAAAAGCTTTTGATGTCTCTGTTTTATTTATCATCATCAGAATATAAAAGAGTTTTAATTTTGCGGAAAAAAGCTCTTTAACCCTTTTAAACAAGGCCTTTAGTTCCTCCTTTAGTTCTGCAAAACTTCATTAATATTGATTTAACAGTTTAACAGTAGGTAGGTTTAAAAAAGTGCTCCTCAAACAAACACTGATAGACTACAATGATTAGAATATCCTTTAGATTTTCAATTTATCTTTATAATAAAAGCGCCTTTCGAGTTACGACACAATAAATAGAATATCAAGTATGATGTATATTAGAAGTTCTATAAAAACCCTATTGGCAACTATCGGCTTTTTAATTGAAATTAGCTGGGCCTACTAAGGCTCCAAAGGCTAAGGCTCCTTATAACATAATATTGTAATGTTTGACTTTGCACAACCATATCATAAGTTAACATATCTGTAAAGGAGTAGCTTGTTTGAAAACTGTAACAGGTTAATCATCCTAATGATACTAATTTGAGTTTCCTGGGCTATTTTTGTCAATGTCAAACCAGAATATCCACATAAGGCATACATGGGTCCTACAAATCAATGTCATTGTCCTTATAAATCTCAGGTCGCGTTTCCATTTAGTATAAATGCGAACATAATCCCGTAGGTGTCTGTCTGTACCGCTGAATGATTTGTATCTGTTTATATTAGTCAGATTTGTGCTCGTCGACCCATATTCTGGAGGCATTGTCCTGCAAATTGCGCCTTTATACGACACTTTATAGTACCTCTTACTAAGTCGCCTCGTGGTTGATTTACAAATCATTGTAAACGTAATGAGGCCTACAGAGCAGTACTTGACATTATTTAGGTACTGTATACTATCTAGTATATCGTATTCAGAATGAATCACCGTGCCAGTGATTTACAACTTGACTAGAATTTCTACTCGGAAGACATTTCATTTGCTTATTTTGACCTAGAGAACAGCTGGGCTGATTGAGCACGATATTTAATTTTTGCAGTAGAATATTGTATGAAATGCAAAGATGATCAAAGATTCAATGATTCATAAGTCATGTGAGAATATTATATGCAGGAATACGCATCCTGTTGACCAGATTTCTTTGCCAAATTTAACAACACTCACGGAAAGTCGGTTTCCTTAATTATTCCGCAGAATCATAAGGCCTAATACGAATAGGTATTTACTTAGCATATTCCAATGTTCAGTTTAACCTTTCCCAGAACAACAGAGGTACCTGACAAGAACGAGTACACTAGACAAGTCGGTCGGCAGGAAGCTGATTGAGTAATGTCAGTTAACTGAGGTCAGTGATTCTTATTGCCCTCTAGTACAATTGGCGTATGAATGACGACCGTCTACATTTCTACAACACTTAAAACGCGCTAACACGCTGCGTAATGTACAATCTAAGTAATATCGTTGTTTAATACTCCCAATGGGGGTGCTTGGGCAGAGAACCTCCACGTGTGCCCGGGGACTGGAGTTCCCTTATGGATACGTCCGGGGGGAAGACCAGTGTTTGGGCCGGTGCATCCTGGGATGCGGACAGCGATCTCCCATTGGGATTATTACCCAGTGGGATCCCGCTGTCCGTATGCTAATACTCTGCCAGGAGGATCACTCCACACTCGTCGCTTTGCGTAGCAGAGCGGCAGTGGTGGTGGGGTCAGAGCGGGCCCGGTGTGCACTTACCCTGCCGCCGGGCAGGCAGGAGGGATAACACCCCCCCCCTGCCCCCGCGAATCTCGTAGCCCTGGAGACAGTTAAGGTCATGTCTCTGGTTGTTGAAGGGGGTCGAGGGTCTTGGCTTAACCGCCCGGACCGCGAGGAAGATTAACCTCTATAAAAAATTCCCCAAACCTCCAAGCGGCGGCGCACCGTGAGGGAGGTAGTAAGCTTGGCTAATGGGTAGCTTGATTTAGTCGCTAGTGCGAACCACTTTTAATTTGAGTCAATACAACAATATATATACTCGTGGGAACAACTATGGAAATAAATATTAAAAAACAAAACCAAACAGAGGAGATGAGGAGTGATGTGGAGTCGGAGTCCGATTCCACATCTGGAGACGCGAGCACGGGAGGCTCAAGGAGCACTAGCCGTGCCAAGGAGGTGGCCGCTGCGAAGAAGTTCTTCAGCAAGCGGCCAAGGTTAGAAGACGGCCAAAGGTCGTCCTCTGACTGGGAGATGGCCCGGAAGATCCCCACCAGTAGGCGGGGAGGAGCCCGTCAGCGAGGCAAGGGGAGGGGGATCACTGCCCGCGAAGCGGCAGAAAAAGCGGAGGAGCCTGCAAAGGAGGGGCGGACCGGTCGCGCGGTCGCTTCGGAGCCCTCAAGCGACGAGGTCGATGCGGTTGATGGCGGCCCCGATGCGAACCGCAAACTTCAGTTTGCGGCGGTCGTGGAGGCCGCATTCCGAGGCGTGTCCCTGAAGAAGCTATATTCTTCTAAGAACAGGGCCATAGTCTCGGCAACGGCCTCCATCATGGCGGCAGCGGAGGCCGCAAACTACGTTGGTCCTGCGGCCAGCGAAGTGGCGGAAATGCGGGCAGAGGTTGCCCGCCTGACGGCTGCTATGGAGCTTCTTCAAGAGGAGAACAAGAGGCTCCGAGCAGACCTGGCCGGGCTGAAGGTCACCGGCAACGTGCAGGCAAAAGAGCCAAGTCAGCCCGCACCACCGGTGGAGAACCAGGTTCTGACCCTGGTTCGTCAGGAGTTAGCGTCCTTCCAGGCGCGGTTTTCCGCCCTGGAGGGTATAGTCTTGCGCCCCCCTCTGGCGGGCAGGACGGCCCCGGGACCAAAGACGGCCTCGTACGCGGCCGCTGCGGCAGCTCCTAAACCCGGGCCGTCTGGCCGGGCTCAGGCGCCGGCCAAAACGACGACAAAACCGGCGTCGGCTAGCGTACCCCCGGCGAAGACGGCAAAACCGGCCCCGGCTGGTGGAGCCCCAGCGGAGACAAAACCGGCGCCTGCCGGCAAAAAGAAGGGCCGAAAGGCAAGGGAGGTGGAGGCCCCAGATCTTACGCCTCGCCCCCAAAAATCTTCCACTTCCCCCACGACCGACGCCGAATGGCAGGTGGTCGGGGAAAAGAAGAAGGCGGCCAAGGCGGCCAGGAAAAAGGCGCAAAGGCGGCGCCGCAAGGAGCGAGCCGTCGCAGCACGACTTCGTGCCCCAAAGACCGCGGCTGTAGTTATTACACTGCAGCCAGATGCGGCCAAGAGGGGTATGACGTATTGCGACGTGCTCACCAAGGCAAGAGCGACGGTGGACCTAAAGGAGTTGGGGATTACCGGGGGCCTCCGGCACAGGGTGACCGCTACTGGCGCCCGCATGCTGGAGATCCCCGGGTCGACGAGTGGCCCCACCGCAGACGCTCTAGCGGAGAAGCTGAGAGCGTCCCTGAGTGCGGAGGAGGTCCGAGTCTCCAGGCCCGTCAAGTGCGCAGACATGCGCATCATGGGCCTGGATGACTCCGTATCGGAGGGAGAGGTGGTGGCCGCCGTCGTCAGGACGGGCGGGTGTCTGGCCGACCAGGTGAAGGCAGGCACCATACGCCCTGACTTTTCGGGAATGCGAACCGTAACGGTAAGCTGCCCCGTGACGGCGGCCAGAACAATTGTGGAGGGCCGAAGGCTTCTGGTGGGATGGGTGTCAGCGCAGGTCAAACTGCTGGAGCCCAGACCCCTGAGGTGCTTCCGATGTCATGTGGGGCACCACGTTGGCGCCCAGTGCACATCGGAGGACCGCAGCACTCTGTGCTTCCGCTGCGGTCAGCCCGGACACACGGCCGGTTCGTGCAGCGCCGCGCCGCACTGCGTCGCATGTGCGGCTGCTGGCAAGCCGGCCGATCACCGGGCGGGGAGCAAGTCCTGCGCTCCACCCGCCGGAACCAGGAGAAAAGGCAGGCCCTCCGCCACCGCCACCGCCACCGTCGCCACACCTGTTGTCGCCGCCGCGGCTGCCGCCGCCACCGTTGAGGGGCCCTCACAAGAGGCCCGGGAGGAGACTGCAATGGAGGAATAACGGCTCCATTACGTCTCCTCCAGGCGAACATCAACCACTGCGCCTGCGCTCAGGACCTGTTGCTCCAGAGCATAGCGCAGTGGTCGATTAACATCGCCGTGGTCGCTGAGCCGTACTTTGTCCCGCCCAGGGATGACTGGGTGGAGGACCTGAGCGGCTCAGTGGCCATAATTTCGTCGGCTGCCGCCGGTACCCCGTCCCTCGAAGGTGTCACGAAGGGACAGGGGTGCGTAGCAGCACGGTTCGGAGAGATCGTAGTAGTGGGAGTGTACTTCTCTCCGAGCCGAACTCTCGCCGAGTTCCAGAACTCACTAACAGAGTTGAGTGTCGTCGTCGCCGGAAACCATCCCTTCCCCGTGCTAGTGCTCGGGGACTTCAACGCCAAGAATCTGGCCTGGGGTTCCCGTTACACGGATGTGCGGGGCAGGATGGTGGAGGACTGGGCACTCGAAAAAGGCCTGGTCGTCCTAAATCGGGGTTCTGTTCCCACGTGTGTGCGGATGCGGGGGGAGTCCGTGGTGGACATCTCGTTCGCCAGTCCCGCTCTGTCACAACGTGTCATTGACTGGCGCGTCTTGGAGGAGGTGGAGACATACTCGGACCATCGTTACATTCGGTTCGACGTCTCCGCCCAGTCCTCTAGCGCGCCGGTCCAACAGGCCCCGAGTGGTCCGCGGTGGGCGCTGAAGCAGCTGGACCGGGAGCTCCTCCTGGAAGCCTCGATCGTGCAGGCCTGGGTGTCATCACCGGACAGGCCTGACGATATTGATGATGAGGCGGAGTGGTTCCGGGAGGCCATGTCCGAGATATGCGACGTGGCAATGCCCCGAGTCCGGCCAGGATGCGCCCGACGTCAGGTGTACTGGTGGTCGCAGGAGGTGGAGTCGCTACGAAAGGCGTGCGTCGACGCGCGACACCGGTACACCAGGCACCGCAGGCTCCGCATTCGCCCTCCGGATGCGGAAGCCACGGAGGCGGAGCTGTACGAGGGGTACAGAGCGGCGAAGACCACCCTCCAAGAAGCTGTACAGCGGGCCAAAGATATGGCCCGCGAGGAGATGCTGGAGACTCTGAACAGAGATCCATGGGGGCGCCCTTACAAAATGGTGCGGAATAAACTCCGCACCTGGGCCCCCCCGCTGACGCAGAGTCTCCGGCCACAGCTGGTGGAGGAGGTGGTGAGCGCTCTGTTCCCTTCACGGGGGGAGCATACTCCCCCGCCCATGGCTCCGCCAATTGCGGTGCCCGAAGCGGACCACGCGGACGACGACGACAATCCCGAAGTGACCGGGGTAGATCTGAGAGTGGCGGTAGGTAGGCTAAAGGCCAAAATACCGCCCCAGGACCCGACGGCTTGCCAGGTAAAGCCTGGGTCCTGGCCTCAAGGGCTCTCGGGCCTCGACTGGAGGCGCTCTTAAGCGCATGTATGGAGAGGGGCCAGTTCCCACTCCGTTGGAAGACGGGGAAGCTGGTCCTCATCCAGAAACCAGGGCGCCCTGCGGACTCTCCGTCCGCATACCGGCCCATCGTGCTGCTCGACGAGGTCGGCAAGCTCTTTGAGAGAGTGATTGCAGGCCGCCTCGTCGGGCACCTAGCAAGAACAGGGCCGGATCTTGCGGATAGTCAGTTTGGCTTTCGCAAGGGGCGCTCGACGGTTGACGCCATCATGCGCGTAAGAGCCCTCACGACGGGGGACGCGGTGTCCCGGGGTGGGGTCGTCGCGGCGGTGTCACTCGACATCGCTAATGCGTTTAACACCCTGCCCTGGAGCTGCATTGGGGAGGCACTCCGGTATCACCGAGTGCCGACCTACCTCCGTCGAGTAGTCGGGGCGTATTTGACGGACAGAGCCGTCATCTACCCCGGTCGCGACGGGGAATGGAACCGGCGAGAGATGTCGTGCGGTGTCCCACAGGGATCGGTTCTGGGGCCGCTCCTGTGGGACATCGGGTACGACTGGGTGCTGCGGGCCGACCTCCCTGATGGCGTCAGCGTGGTTTGCTACGCTGACGACACGCTGGTCCTGGCGCAGGGGAGGTCGCATCAGGCGGCGGCCGACGCGATGACACGCGGGGTTGCGACAGTCGTGGAGAGGATCCGGCAACTGGGTCTCGAGGTGGCATTGCACAAGTCCGAGGCCATGTCCTTCCATGGGCTTCGGAACGGGCCACCTCCGGGATCCCAATTAACGGTAGGAGGGGTTCACATCGGCGTCGAGACAACGATGAAATACCTGGGTCTCGTTCTCGACAGCCGGTGGAACTTCGTCGAGCACTTCCGACGTTTGGCCCCCAAACTGGAACGGGCCGGGGCCGCCTTCAAGCGGCTCTTGCCCAACCTGAGGGGGCCAAACGCCTCCTGCCGGAGGCTTTACGCGGGGGTCGTGCGGTCCATGGCCCTATATGGGGCCCCGGTATGGGCGCGTTCACTGCGGCGACGAGCCGCACACTTTCTGAACGCGCCCCAAAAGGTGGTAGCCGTAAGGCTTATCCGGGGATACCGCACGATCTCGGGCGAGGCGGCAAGCCTCCTTGCCGGACTGCCGCCATGGGATCTGGAGGCGATAGTCCTCGCGCGCCTGTATGAGTGGCGCGCGGAGGCACTACGCCGGGGGGAAATCCCGCTTCCGCGGCAAATCGCTGCGGAGCGGACGGACCTCCGGCGCGATCTCATGGCGACATGGAAAGAGCGACTGTCGCAACCCAGCGCAGGGCACGCCACGATAGCGGCGGTAAGGCCCCTCTTTGAGGAGTGGCTAGAGAGGCGTCACGGCGTCCTCACCTACCGCCTGACGCAGGTCCTCACCGGACACGGATGTTTCGGGAGGTTCCTGCACATCATCAGGCGGGAGGAAACGCCCGGGTGTCACCACTGCGAGGATCGCCCAGAGGACACGGTGGAGCATACGGTGGAGGCCTGCCCCGCTTGGGCGGAGCACCGCCGTGTCCTCGTAGAGGCGATCGGCAGCAGCGGCGACCTCTCGCGCCCGGCCCTGGTTCAAACCATGGTCCGGAGCGAGAGGGAGTGGGAGGCAGTCACCTCCTTCTGCGAAGCAGTCATGCTAGCGAAGGAGGTGGCGGGATGGGCGAGGGAGAGAGCCGAGAGGGCCGCCCGTCCCAGCCGCCGCGGTAGACGCCCCGGGCGTCGGGAGCCGCGTGACGACTCCCGGCCACCGTAGGCGCGGGCCTGCGGACGGCGAGTAATGGGTAGCTCGCCGTCCGATCAGGACCAGGCCCGTGCCGGACGGCGCGTATGTGTTCCACGCGCGCCTCAAAGAGCTGTCAGCAGACACGGAGGGGCCCGTTAGGGCCGAAGCCTGCCGGGGCAGCGGGATTGTCCGAAAGGGTTACCGCTGCCCCGGAACATAAAGGGCTAAGGAAGGAACACGGATGGGTTTTAGTCAGTAAGAGTCTGACACTCCCTTCCGCTCCACCCAGAGCGGGAGGGGTCATTGGATGATTTCCCATCCTTAAAAAAAAAAAAAAAAAAAAAAAATACTCCCAATGCCAAATTATGCAATAAGTAGATATTGATTAGCATAAGTATATAGAGAGCTGATGGACAAGCAAAACCGGAAGATTTAGTAGGTAACTATAATAAAAGATAAGACTGAAGTAAAGACGAAGCTGCGAAGGAGCAAAACTAAGCAACGAGGTTACACGAAAACATAGAAAACTCTGTAGTCAAGTATTGATTATGATTGGTTCGGAAAAGTCGTGGTCCCCGACATTCAATCTAAGGCAAGCTTTCGTTTAGCTGCCACAACCCATTTAAACGTTGTCGACAAACGCACCTCGTTACAAAGTCAGAATTACCGGAATCAAGCGCATCAATCAATCGGATCGACTATACAAATGAGTTAACAACTCAACAGGTGCACGGAGTTTGCATGCAAGCGTTTTGCGTAAAGTAAATAATTGATGGCTTGTTGCTGCCTGCCGGAGTAGGTGTGTATCGTTTTAAATCCATGTTAGTGGTCGGCCGTCGCGTCGGGTCAATCGAGAGCGAACTCGCGAGACCGGTGTCGCACGACAAATTGTCCAATTACCGACAGTCGTTAGCCCGCCTCGTGACAACGACACCTCTGGCTTGCTACTAGGTACTGAGGCCATTGTTCGGGGCTGGATCCTCCCTTTCTTGTTGCCAAGACAAGGTTTCAAAAGTATGAATATTTTTTGTGTATTTTGCGCCTGAATTCCGACATGTTATTATTTATATTTTATTAAGGTCCTAACTCGAAGATCTAAAACCCTCGAAAACCTACTAAGCGAGCGAAAGTGATGCAATTACTTTTGAAACGCAAAAGAAGAGACATGGCTATGATATTTTTTTTTAAGGATGGGAAATCATCCAATGACCCCTCCCGCTCTGGGTGGAGCGGAAGGGAGTGTCAGACTCTTACTGACTAAAACCCATCCGTGTTCCTTCCTTAGCCCTTTATGTTCCGGGGTAGCGCACGTAACCCTTTCGGACAATCCCGCTGCCATATGCGTGCGCTCGGAATAAAACTACGTATGTGCCAAAACGAATTTACTTCTTTTTTAACAAAATAAATATATTAAATTTAAAACTACTAAAGTAAACTTTGATATGATAATTCTCTATGTTTTAAAGTAAATTTCTTTAATAACTATTAAGCGTTATGTGTCGATAAAAGAAAAAAAAAAAAAAACTCAATTTTTTTTTGTATCGAGAAAAGTCCACATACTTTGCAAGTTACACGAAACAGAAAAACCAATTTTTTTTCAAAATAGCCCCTTAATGCCTTTTGACATCTTCAATCAAATAATTCATAATATGAATAATTAAGTAAAACTTTATCTTATTGATCTCTATAATTATATTTTTGATAGGTATAACACCAGTCAACCTAGTCTTCAATTGAAGTACCTACTACCTTAACTAGTTTTATGGTATAAAGATTATCTTTTCTTATTAGAATGACAAATTGTTCAAGTTTTTTATTACGCTATCAAAAGCAGATTTGAAATTATTTCATCGCCTGTACAAAAATAATTACAAAGACCAAGAGATTTCGATTGTCATACACGTCTGAAGGTCGATTACCAGTAAATGATATCTCTGGGAATATCATTTAGTCTGTATGAAATCTAGAAAAAATTATGTCCTAATTTCCAAGCTTCCATAAGAAGAACTCATACATACATCACGTTAAGTACCTATGTTTATCTAAGTAACTTAGGTCCATAGCCAACCGTGCCGAGAGCTGGGCAACTATTTAAAATTCAACACTTCTTTGGGCATGGATTTTCTCAAGAAGGATGTGTCTAAAAGATGAAATGGCGAATATAAACCGTTTATATGTTAATCGTGAGAACCGCGGCTCTCCACAGCGTCCGCTTAACGCAAATCCTTTGAATAAACAATGTTCGCACACGCTGTATATCTGTTTCTGTGCTCATTTAAATAATGTATAAGGTACGCGCTAGAAATAATAACAACTACTTTCAACGTATTATCCTAATTCAGTGTAATCTAATTTTAACTCACGTGATTCCTACTCGTTTGCCGTTTCTTTGCTGGGAGACTCCCTATAATGCAACTTCCTCGAGGATCGAACTTATTGACTATGCGGTATGCCACAATCATTATCTTCGCCATAAAAGGACTTGACTTGACAGTGCCACTAGAAAGTATTAGGCGCTGTGTAGAATTTCAAAATTCTTACTAATCAATAAATTGGTAAAGAGCCATAAAACCTACCTCACTAATTTTAGATTTAACTGTATCAAAATTGAAGAGGGGCTTCTGGCTAAGCAATAAAAGTAGCACGGATCGATCGATCAGGTTAAGCTAAGCTTACCGCGGTTGGTCCGTAGATGGGTGCCCATCTATACATACCAAGACTTCTCCATGCCTCGGAATGCACGTTAAGCCATTGGCTCCGGCTGTCGTTCGTGGATCTTCGACAGTCGTTCCGGATCTTCAGAAGCCCGAAAGTCTGATATCCTGCAGTCTTACTAAGGGGTTTCATACTACCCAGTAACTGGGTTGTAGAGAGCAGATAGGCAGTCGCTCCATGTAAAATAGTGATATTCAGCTGCATCAGGTTAGACTGGAAGCCGACCCCCAAGACCAACGTAGTTGGGAAAAGGCTAGTAAATGATGACTCTATCAATATAGATAAAACTTGTCTTAAAAAATAAATTGCACTAGTGATCCTTAGCTATTACATTCTGTGTCACAAGAGTTTTTAACACAAATTGGTATAATATATTGCGCCGTGACCAAGATTAATTTTAAAAGCAGTTAAATCCCAATTTAAACTGTTATTTAACCAAACAGCTTTTTATTTTTGTCCGTCCTAGTTACCTTGGTTTACAACTTTGGGGCCTGCCTTAGCTTAGAGTTTATACCTACTCAAATCTTCCATGTCTTAAAGAACTGGACCTATGCCTGCTTCAGACTGGTGCCCCACCATAACATGATGGAATGCAATATGGTGGTGTATCCCACCCATACCACCCTGAGTTTGTTTGTTTCGGGGTTTCTTCTCAAAGTAGTCGGAATGGAAACGAAAAAAAACCTCATCTAGTTTTTGTTAAAATATGATTGACGTGTTAAAGTGTTTGTACAAAACCTACTTACAGAAATAAAACTGTGCTCCTGGAGAGTTTGTTGCGCGACTTTTTCTTCCCAGCGAAAGCACTGGTGAAAGGCGGGCTTTTGGGGGAGTGTCTTAGGTAATTTTTACGTTCGAAAAGTGCTGATTCTCAGCCTAATTTGAATTAATGACTTTTGATTTTAGATTTTAAAAATCATTTTTCATTCTATTCTCTAAGTAGGTACTTGTAATTAGAAGATTATCATCCGGTGCACCCAGGGCAGTCAGCCCCTCAGCCTCACTCTAACTAAGGTATAGCTTATAGTCATTATAATGACTGGCATGACAAGGTGGACATAGAAGAACGTCATCGTTGTTTGTTGTCGGTAACTTACCACTTCACACGCGTAGTGCACGCTGCTGAACCGCAGCCACACCCGCTGCCCCGAAGCACCCCACGACGAGGGCACGTAGAACCGCCGGTCGTACCACACCACTCCCACGTGGTCGCGCAAGGTAATGTCCTCGCCGACATCGTTGTATGATGATGGTACCGGCATTGTGATTATTGGACCAGTCTGAGGAGAAAATATGTATTATCATTATCGGTAGAGCAGCTATACTAGAGGAACAGACGACCTGATAAAGGTCGGGAGGAGTCGTTGGATCCATTAGCACTTGTCTTTCAATAATAATATAATATCATGCCAACTGTCAATTAAGTAATTAATTTGTTTGAAATAAAAGTTAAATAAATAAAACCAACAGTTAGAGTAATTATCAGGAATAAATAATAATGCAAAGACGATGTGAGCTGGCTTTGTGTTGTAATCTGACATTATAATAATAACTTTAGTTCAGAGAACATGAACTAAGTTAGTAAACCACAAAAAGACAAAATAAACGAAATTAAATAGACACATGGAGTGCGATCCTGTCTAAAGAAATCATATGTTGAGCTGCGGTCCTTTTGACATTAAAATCATTGTTTTCTGTTCTTTGTAGTTTTAAGGTATCTTTTCTGTAATGCCAATAAACGCATTTTTCTTTCAACATTATCATAGACAACTGTTGCAATAGATATCATACATAAAGTACCGATATACATATTATAATAGTTTAAAAAATAAAACCTCTAAGATAAAAGACAAACTAATTTAAAGATGTGTTAAAAGATATGCCAACAATTTCGCACGAGTGCAGGGTCAAATGTCTTGGATATTGGAGACGAGAAGACGAGCGTACAGACCTACTGCAAAAATAATACAGAAAATAATGAACGTACGTGATTTATAGTACCTGGAACACAAACCATTTTTCACATGAGTTATCTTTCATACGTCATGCTTGAGTAGATTAATGAAAGTGCAACAACGAAGTAATTATTGCAAAAAGTTTCAATGTTAAATTGTAAGAACTATTACAGTGAAGAATTTTTATAGCTTCATTTTCATCATAGAGATAAAATCCAATGGCTTCTAGAGGCCATTCGAACTTGAATTAATGATAATAATACGGAATAATAATGAAGATACATAATTATTAAACAACCAATAACAAAAAATAGTAGGTTGACAAACGAGTTATTGGACAATATTATCTAACAAAGCTAGCGATACATTATTGTTTTAGTAAATAACGCATAGGCGCCAAGGTCGGCAGGTTTGCAGTAAGAATCTATCACGATAATATTTAAGTAAGTAGTTTAGTAATTTGATATTTTGTTGAAAAAAAAAAACCTAATGTAGCGACGTTGTATGTCGGACACATGCTAAGTAATACCTAATACGAAATGTTAGGTATTAAAATAATATACGATTGGAATTTTCAAAAAAGTTTTACATGTCAATTGCAGCTTCAGAATCACTAAACATTGCATCTTTTTTCGACTGTAGGGTTGACCCAATCTCTACGAAGTTTCCCCCATAAGTTACTGATGGACTGGAGATGATTGACATAATTTAAGCACAACAAGTTAAGAAATGATGACAAAGATCAAACAATATTTCAATAGTGCCTTAATAATATGATAGCTGGCACAAATAGGGGCGGAGTACCTGTACAGGCCTTATTTTCGAAGCCTATAGGAATATTAAGCAGCCATTGTTGGCGATTCAGACTAGGTGCCTATGAAGGTTGTAAGTAATATATTGATGAACATCGACTAGAAAATACCTTAACTGTGATTTACACTTTGTTTTTATTTATAGGGCGTTACATGACCCGATATAAACCTTCGCTGAACCTTGTAAAATATAATTTATGCGGATGTTCAGGATTACCGAATTTTTTTATACGAGAATGTGTTGGTGATTCCATACGTACCTAAGTACCTATGTTATCTGTAAATAGTAGATACCAAAACTCTAGGCCTTTATATTTTACAAACGTGCAACACATTAATATCTGTAACTACATACCAGCACGAGTCTGGTGGTAATGCCCCGGCTTATGATATCATCGAACTTTTTATATGCGTAGGTACTACATATTACCTTGTCGAGATCCTGTTCGAACCAGCTGGCTCTGTACCCGGTCTCGGGATCCGTAGGAGATTTCCTGAAGTTCCATAGCCCATCTAGTGTCCGTAAGTCCCTAGTTTCTGTTGCTTTCGGGTACAAAGGTCCCCCGGTACTGGTCTGTGCTTTCTTCAGTGCAGAGTCGATTTCGTTGCCCGTATTCTGCACCACCGCACTTACTACACACATCAGTGTTATAAACATGAAAAGTATCTTCTTTCTTGACATTATCTGTAAAAAAGGCAAAGGCAGTAGGTATTAAAAAAAACCCGCAAGTAAATACTAATGGAGCTAATAGCATTATTAATGGACAACAAGTGATAAATGGTCTGTTTGTGATTAATTTACGACTTAGTGATGACAATTGACAGGATAGCCAATATTACACACAATTTCGTCAAACCTAGCTTTCACTTTATTATTAGTTATAAAACAATAAAAAAATCCGGTCTTTAACAAAAACAGGCATTGTGAGGTGATGAACCATACATTCATGGGTTATTGACACTAGTAATATGAATCAGTGGGTAAAAGTGAAACACCTATTAAAGATGCAAGACGAGGCGGCAACAGCTTGTAATGTTGCATGTCGATGTTATTATCTAGTCTAGTCACTCACTGCACCCAAGAAAGCATTTTTTCTATACGTTTAATTTATACGTTTAGATACGGGAAAAGTGGAATGTTTCATATAATCTGGCTCTGAATGTGACCGGCTTCATTGATTAATTAATTTATTAGTAAGTACCTGTGTTGTCCCTGTTCAAAGTTCAACTCGTATTCTTGTTTTGTTTCAAGAGAGATATCATCACGAAATCAAATCTATACATGATCTATATCTATACATACAAATAAATAAAATTGGAGTGTCTGCATGTCTGTTTGTAATATTAAAATAACCGCTTTTTACTAAATGCATATGGATGTATACACGGTACATATACCAAAATATATTTTTTTCAATTTTTGTCTGTCTTGTCTGTTTTTTCCGGCTAATCTCTGAAATGGCTGGACCGATTTTAACGGGACTTTCACTGGCAGATAGCTGAAGTAATAAGGAGTAAGTAATAACTTAGGCTACTTTTATTTTAGAAAAAAGAAAACGTTTTTCGTCATGCACGCGAACGAAGTCGCGGGCACAGCTAGTCTTTCATTTAAATAGCGTTACATTTATATTTATTTTATTTGAAATATGCTGAGGGGACAACATTGTATAGATATTCAGTCTGATATAATAATATAAATAGTGGCCGAATAATTTGAGGCAATCCAAAACGTTTTCCTTACATAATTTTGAGCAAAATAGCAAACTGTTGTAGCGAACACATTTTGGATTACATCACGTCTATCTTAAATAATGTACTCTGTGATTTCTGTGATCATGTGTCATCAATGACCATTATTTATTTGGGGCAAGAAACAGATATACATTACAGCATTTACAAAAAGTAGTTACATTATAATTATAAGTAGTTATTAGTAGAGTATTATCTGTGGACTGAATTCCTGGGATGGATGTTGTCATCAAAATTATTTGCTCTATGCACGTTCTATGGTATAGGTTTTATGCAAACTATTTTGTTCACATTGTGAGAAGAGTCAAGGGGTATCATATTACCCAGTATCTGGGTCAGATAGACAGTCGCTCCATGTAAAAGCAGCAGTATTCAGCTGCATCCGGTTAGACTGGAAGCCGACCCCTACATAGTTGGATTGTGAGAAAGGGAAAACAAAATTATTTGTGATTTAAAAAGTCGTGTTTTAGTCTTACATGTGGCTTCAAGGGATTAAAAAAAAAGTAATAATGGCAAGTTTAATACTAAGATTCGCAAAAAGTTTCTCGAAAAATTATTTGAATGATCATCGGTTTCAAGAAAATACTGTTGATTTTGAACATTATAAAATATCTGATAATATTATAATCATTTATCATATGATCTACTTGGAGGTGGTTTGACATCTTTTTGACAAGGAAGTCAGGGGTGAGAGCTCTATGGGCTTATTTGAAGTCCTAGAAGCAAACAGACTTTGTCTGCGATAACATAAATAAAAAATAAAAAATTTATGGGAGGCCTTTGTCCTGCAGTGGCATACTAATAGGGTGGTATTATTCCTCAACTATTAACAACACTTTCTATCCTCTTAGTTACAGGTAATCCGTTACGGTTCATGGCTACATTTGAACCCACTCACTCATTAGCTATCCTCATCCTCATCCCATGTTATTACATTACACTATGTTATATCGGGTGCTCTTAAAGTGAGTTGAAAGACAATCCAATCTTGACTTTGTGCTAAGATTTCAAAACCAATAAGTTTCCTATTTCCGTGATATCGTCGCGGCCGCATCTAGAATTTCTCAATTCCACAATGCGGGACCATTGAAAGTGTATCGCACATCGATACCTTGACCGCTGTACCATAACGAACTGTACAAGTATTATTTGCACCGTGTGTGTGAATTGGGTTGAAGAAGCCGGTTTAGAATAGAATAGAATACTCTTTATTACCTACACTCTTTTTTGTTTACTTGCGTTAATGTTTGATCCAATGTTTGTTTTATGTTGCTTCTTTGATTTGGCCGTTTAATAAAGGATTTATGCAATGTTTGAGAGTCGCTATGAAAAAACGCGACACCTAGATATTATCTAGGTATTAACGATAAATTATTTTTAAGTTGAGAAAAAATAAACTGCCAAGAGAAAAAGTGTCTAGTAGATACTTAAAAAAATAATACTTACAAAAAAAAAAAAATACCGAACTGGAAAATCTAGAGAGCTATTTGTAGAAAAAAGTAAAAGAAGTTAGAATGGTACCCTCCTCGTACCTCGTACATTATGAATGGAAAAGTATAATTATTAATAAAGTTAATAAATGAAAAAAAAAATGGAATGTTATTATGATGGAATATGAAATAAAGCTTATCTATCAACCATAGATATATAAACATAGATTTATATACCAAATACATTAGAAATTAATTAATTACAGTTATTGGTGTACAACCGTTGTAATTAATAATAATAAAAAAAAATCTATAATGCTATGTCAAGGAAATATGATTTTGCCCGCGACTTCGTTCGCGTGGAAATATATTTTTTTTACAATATACTAAAATAACAACCACATTTTTATAAAACTCCCTTCGTCCCCAACCCACCGCGTCGCATCGTATCGCCCGCCTACGCTCACTTCGTTGTAGCTTAGCGTTCTTTCTGACTTTTTTTGCTTTGCTCACCTCCTAAGGGTCGGAGCCTTATACCTACAATAAAATAGCCTATAACCTTCCTCAAGAATTGCATGCAAAAACATATTTTTAAATCCCAGAAATTTTAATTTTTTTCAAACACAAAGACTCTTCAGTTTTATTATATTGGTATAGATTCCATTTCTTAAAAGTGGTCCTAATTTTTTTGTTATTTTGTAATCGTAAGCACCAAGTGTTTAAAGAATGAATAGTTGCTAAATATCGAATGAAATTTTTTGAGCTATCGTTTAAATTAACATTAATATTCAAATATTATGTAAGGAGTGTAGGTATTACACTAAATATGTAAGTACCTGCATAATGCCTACGTTAATGGCATGCATTCGCGCGTTGGTTACAAAACAGTGGCTTTCTAGCATGCACATGCACTCAAACAATACGCACATACTTACGCACTGAATTGTTGATCAGAATTCTGTGCTTATTCCACGCACTACCATGTACGTAGCTGATAGAGCTGCTTCACTCCAAACATTGAGAACATGCGAGTGTTGCAAGAGAATCAGAAAGCAATGGCTATTGGCTTAATCACAAACACACATCTAATCCCTGAAGGGTTATGCAGGGTTGTACCTTTAGTACACCCACATTTCGCCAGAGCGGGCGCACCCGTTGCTATCCACATTATTGTGCTTAATTAGTAGACAACATAATGTAAAATCCGTAATTATGCGTGCAATCGTCGACTATCCTGCTTTGTGCTCGTAATTATAGATAGTATATATTTTGTTTTTATTTATTTATTTTTCCTTATTATTAAAATTAATAGGTATTACCTTTTTGTATGCACGTGTTTCTGTGACAAATAAACCTATTTTTCTTTCTTTCTTTCTTTATAATTATAGACCCGTTACCTTATCGAAAAAACTGATTACACTTCGATTCGACTGACCTCAACCTCAGCAGTATGACGCTTGCAACCACAAGCCAACAAAGCAGTCTTCAGTGTTTTGAGTTTTAATATTAATATCAATTCCAATGTTTGGCCAATTTTTAAGTAAGTAATAAATAATATAACTTCTATTCAATTTGCAAGTGCATAATTAATTGCTATGCTAAGGTAGGGTTACCTTAGCATAGCAATTAATTATGCAGTGTAAAAAATTAATAGGTAGGTACTTACATAATTTAATAACTAAGTATTATTATATTCAATATACTATTATATTTAATTTAAAACTATACTATTGTATTTAATTTAATGTGCACTGCATTTCCTTCTGTGGAGTGTTTGATTTAACGCTTTTTTTAATTTGTGGAAAATAACATGTAAGTAGGTAGGTACTTACTTCTATAAATTCAAAGGAGTAAAAACAGCAGGATAAACTTGTTCAAAATGAGTACAAGCATAGAGTACAGGTTATCCAAAAATGAAGCAAAACAAGATCCATATAAAATCAAAATCGTCCGACAAACGGTACGGTTCGCTATACACCCATAGAAAATTATGTGAAAATAAAGTAAAAACAAAACGTATATGCGTTGACTTGACAACCTCTTCCATTATCGTAGGAACAAAAAGTACTCTGTGGTAGGCACATACTACAATATTATTATAATAATATGTGGATCGGATCGTAGGGCAAAAATTAAAGAGCACAATTTAAATAAAGATAACTTCTATATTTTGGGTTGTCACATTGGTTGTCACCTCTATTAAAAAGTACTCTGTGGTTGTCACCACAGACTTACAACATAATGCAGGGTAAGTTGTCACTAATTCACAATGTGCAATGTAATCTGCATAATCGGCGAGTGTATGAAGTTTTTGGGGTCCGTTCACACAGACCGGCTCGGAGAGCATCGGCCGGCGCTCTTCTTTTCACACAGACCGGCGCGAGTTATACGCTTGGAACTGGCCGGAACCACATAGACCGGCTGGAAGAGCACTGTTTTTGAGCAATTTGAGCGGATGCACTCACGAGTCGGGCGGCCGCGGAGCGAGAGAGGACGCAATCGGAGACGGTCGGCCGCGCGAGCGCGAAAACGGAGAGCATGTAAACGGAGCTATTCGGCTACGGGAGCGCGGAAGAGTACGTCATCACATCAGAGGCAGCCTGTCGGCTCCTCTTATTATTTCACACTAAGCACGTTAGGTTTGCTCTCAAGCATTCTCAACAATAAAAGAAGTGACATGTAAAAATAAACCTTATTACAATGACTCAAAACTCCGTTTTAAAATAAAAAATTTGCTCTCCTCTCCGAGCAGGTCTATGTGAACGGACCCTTAATTAAAAAACAAGGCCAAATTCCCCTAAAAGGGCTTTGTCGAAAGGGATTGCTTGAACATTGGCGAGGAAATTTTTGATGGAAATATTGAGCGTCTTCGACGAAATAATTTAATAAGTTTTATCAAATCAAGTTTATGACCTATCGAAATCTGGCAAAATAATCATCATTATTGAAAACTTAATTGACTAGATTGATGATAAAAAATAGTCATGGAGTAGTTTTCTTTTTCTGGCTTGACTTCATGACTTTTAGCTAACCTGAACTATAATTAATGTTGCCGAAAAATTATTCTTGGTGAAGTTACAAAAAATACTTTGCTTTACGTATCGCACTAATAGGTAAGAAATATATCTGCATCAGATTATAAATGTGAAAACAAAAATAATTGTTTGTGCTGAGAATAATTATAGCGGTCATCGTTATTAATTTAATAATAAATCGCAGCACAGCTCGAGTAGGTTGCCGGGGCAGCGGGATTGTCCGAAAGGGTTACCAATGCCCCGGAACATAAAGGGCTAAGGAAGGAACACGGATGGGTTTTAGTCAGTAAGAGTCTGACACTCCCTTCCGCTCCACTCAGAGCGGGAGGGGTCATTTGATGATTTCCCATACTTAAAAAAAAAAAAGGTCGAGTAGGTATGGCAACATCACCAACAAAAAAAAACATGACATTTCATCTGTCAACCCGCAACCGGCCTACAATTTTTTTCCTCTATAAACGAATATGTGGATGCTCTTGCTAAGGATGCTGTCACGTCCCAAGCCGTTGATCTTAAGCATTTCCAATGCCAGGGCTACGATCTGCTGAGCCTTCCAAAAAAGAGCTTGCTATCCTCATGGCAGATGCAGTGGCTTAACTCTAGTAAACGAAAAGGTGCTTTTTATCATGCAATACAGACTAATATTACACCCAAGCCTTGGTTTTACCCTTACAAAAAAATATCCAAGAAAGTAATTTCTGTAATCTGCCGTCTCCGCATAGGTCACTGTTGTTCCCCGGTGTTTCTTCACAAATTACGGGTCAGAGACACATCTCTCTGCGAATGTGGGTTGGATGAAGGTACTTTGGAGCACATCTTTTTTAACTGCTCCAATAATAACCCTGCCCATGACTTGTATAGCCATCTCTATAAATTAAAGATCCCTGTCCCAATTAACTTTCCATCCCTGTTAACATATTCTTCCCCAAAGCTCCTTGAAGCTTTGATGTATTTTATCCGCATCAATGACATCAAATTATGATGATTTCTGTGTAAATAATAATATGTTTATTATTTTTTAATGACATAACAATTTTTTTTTCTCTCTATTTATTTATTTCAGTGTACTTATTAATATTCTTCAACAAGTTTCACATTAAATTCAACTATTTTCTTTGGATATAATCATGGATGTAAAATATTAGTTTTTTTTTTTTTTTTTGTTATAATTCTAAAAATCACTACGTTTTCTCATATCACATCTGACATTGGCAGAATTGTCGACATCGGCACCATTGCCATAAAGAAAAATAGAATAGAATAATTTTTTTCCTCTATGCGGCCTACTGACAACTTGTCCTTCTTTGCTTGCGCGTGTATTAGTTATTTTGTGTTTTCCATAGATTTTCCGTGATTTTCTACTTTATCGACTGCTTTTGCTTATGGACTCTGAGATTTGTTCTTCCGTGTGTGATTACTGCTTGCCTGAGAATTCTGATACGATGATACGACTAGATTACGATTCTACCTGATACCTTGGATTTCGTTGTGTGTGCATCGATTTGCTTATCACCATGGGAAGCTGTATAAGGCCTACACACACAATGTATGACAATGCAACATAATTATGTCAATAATTTGCTTAATTGTTTAGTTGGAAGACTTACTGTTGGATGTTGTGCTCATACATTTAATGAAGTGGTCTAGGATGGGCCAGAAATCAACCTAATATTGTAGCACCTACAGGTGGTTTTTCCTAATGACATTGTGGTTAGGGATGATGAGGAATAAATATTAAAAATATATCTTGTTTTAATTTATCTAAACCTACCATGTAATCTATATCTATATACTTACTAATAATAAAGCTGAGTTTGTTTGTCTGAACACGCTAATCTCTAGAACTACTAGTCGGCCCAATTCTTGAGTAAGGTTACAGGCTATTTAACATTACGATAGGACTCTTAGGAACCAAGCAAAAGAAAAAAGTCAGAAAGAACGCTAAGCGAAAACAAAGTATCTAATAGCGCAGGCCGGCGATGCGATGCGACGGGATGGGTCGGGATAACAAGAAGTTTCACGCGGACGATGTCGGGGGCAGAAGCTAGTTAACTATAACTGTCATAAAGATAGTTAGCTTGGCTAAGATTATTAAATAAATATTCCTCTGAGAATTTACGGTATATGCCATGTGGCAGACCTTCGCACGTCGGGGTTGGCTAGACTTATAATTCTGAATACGTAGTCTGCAGTTTATTTTGCTGTGAAAATGCATTACTATCAACGATATTGTAAGTGGTAGGTAAGTAGGTCTTTCTATATTTCTTTTTCGATTAGGGTCTGTTGTTGATAAGACATAACCTCTAGAACTTCAACTCTATCTAGGTACCTACTCTGTGACTTCAAACTGGAATATCTGTCATTCCTTTTCCTCTTTGGTCATTCCTGACTTCCTTTAAGACTGAAGACAAAACTGTTCAGAAATTGAAACTTTATTTTAACATTTTTTACATCGGCAGACGCAAAAAAAATTGTCAACATGAATTTGTTTGGAAGTTCGCCAATGTTCTTCCTGCTAAACCAAAATTCGTTATTGAAACAGTGCTATGCATAAGTACTTGGGGCCTAAAAAGGCCACTTTGGCAGAATCATAAAACAATTCATATCACGCAATTTCATCTGTATGACAGTTTTGTATGGAGATTCGTAAAATGCTATAGGTACTCGTACACCTCTGCCTAACCCTTCAGGGATATATAGGTGCGAAACTGTCAAACAGATGAATTGCGTGATATGAATTGTTTTATGATTCTGCCAAAGTGGCCTTTTTATTCCCCCTGATCTAAAGTTGTGGATACAAAGCAGTCACCAGGTTTTTTTTATGTGGTTCAATATAAACAGCGCATTAGACAACCCTAATATGGACATCATCATAATGTAGTCATTACGGTATGTTAGATAAACGAGCGGCAAAAATATTCTAAGCACCTGGTATGCCGCACTACAGCTCTGCGAATAGCTGGTTAGCTTATCTCTTGTGGCCTATTGGCCTAGTAGGTACATATTTAGCATTATTTATATCCTGTTTTGCTAAAACAAAATTATTTGGCCTTGTGATGCCTGCCTGACTGGAGGATGTAGACCTTTTCCAAACATCCTGCTTAGTTCTCGCAATTCATTGAACGTGTTTCCTGGTTAAATATTTTTACCTGTGGGGTAATTCCATAACACACCAACAATTGCAATAGGTATGCCGTTAATTATGACAATTCGACAACATTCATTGTGTGGTTTATGTTGTCGAGTAATAGACGAATTTTTCAAACATATTATGAAACTAGCTACGCCCCGCGGTTTCATCCGCATAAGTTTCGATCCCGTGGGAAGATCGGCATAAAAATTAGCCTGTGTTACTCCTGGTTATTAACTAAATTTTTTCCAAACTTTATCAAAATTAGTCATTATTATTATCAAAATTGATTAGGGATACGGGTTAAATATTTTTGTTTACAGCATCTCCATGTTTTAATAACCGTGTTTTTATTATGTTATTATTTAAAAATAGCAGCGCCCCGCGGTTTCACCCGCATATGTATCGATCCCGTAGGAATATCAGAATAAAAAGTATCCTATGTGTTAAACTACCAGTGTGCCAAATTTCATTCAAATCTGTTCAGTAGTTTTTGCGTAAAAGAGTAACAAACAACATCCATCCAACCTCACAAACTTTCGCGTTTATAATATTATAATAAAATAATAATAATATAATATAGTAGGATTCGTCATTCATACAAAACAATTGTTCCGCTAACTAGCAAACAAATTAATGATCAGTATCTACCGCGCTAATTACTGTTTTATCTGAAACTTGTTACTAATTACATAATATGTAGGTATGTGTTAGAGGAACAAAAAATTTATTTATTATCTTTCAAAGTATCAATGACTTCGAAGTTATTAACCTGTTTCTCCTGATAACAGTATTGAAATCAGTGTTACAATTGCATTAGAGAGAAATTATTTCAACATTTATCATTGCTTATTGCAGAGCGCACAAGGGCTTTTTTCTTGAATTCATAAATGAGCTGCGGGGTAATTGCGTACCCTAACACGCTAAAAGTAGCAATGGCTTTCATCTTGACAGTTCAACAATATTCATTGCGTTATTTACGTTGTTGAGCAGACAAATTTTTCGAACATATGATGCAATGGATTAGCAATATCAATCAAAATGATTCAAATTGTGATTGAAAGTGTGTTACGCAATTAGATGTGCTAGTGGCCGTTACCATACAGTTTTATCATATTGTGAACCTTCGACCTAGATAGCTGGTCCTCTATCTATATAAGGTGCGATAGTATATGGAGCTGATAAAGCCAAATCAGTCCCTTAGTACGCAAGCGTTTCTGTGTCCTTTAATTACGAATGAACTTCATTCAATCATTAGGGATTTTGGTTTAACTGAAGGTGAAGGTGGTGGAATCGTGGAACGACAGGCTTTGCGGTATTTTGATGGACATCTTTCTAAGAAGGATGCGCTAAGGTAGCCCGCAAAATTAAAATTTTCTTACGTTTCTTGCAAAGTGTCAGGTTGTAAGTTGATTCAAATATATGGGGTATTCCACTCTGGAGGCCTACCATGATTTATTTAAAAACGATTCAAAAGCAAGACATTTCAGTTTAGGTTTTTAAACTGCATCGTTCACAGTCGTACCATGACGTCCAATACGCTCAGCGGCATTTGGATCGTTGAAAGTGAATGAGCGCGTGGTAATAGGTATCCATATGGCACGGCCTAAACTGAATCGTTAAACTGACGTCATGGTACGAATTAGCAGAACAGTTCAGTTTAGGTCCTAAAGTGGATCGCGTTAAGAGCTCGTGGTAGATATGCAGAGCACTGATTTGAACCGCACTTGGACGACCGGCACCTGAGCACTTCCACTAACCGCACTCAAACAAAATTTTGTAATTCGCGACTGGAACAAAATATAAGACTTTACAGAATTATCATTTTAGAATCATAAAAATCATCAATACAACTCCTAAGTTAGAATTGGCCTCCATGATTTCATTCAATATGATAATAATTATGAACTTAAAGAGTTGTATTGATGATTTTTATGATTATAATTCTATAAATTAATATATTATATTTTTAACATATCTCGGGGCCATGGGGTCCCGGTCCTTTGAGAGGCGTACGAGGGGCCGAAGCCAACTCGCAGAGGCCCGTTGGACGTTTTCAATGAAATGAGGCACCAACCGACGATTATCCCTGTTCGCACTATGCAAGTGCACCCAAGGACAACCCCCGGTTGGTGTAGGACTATTGCAGGATATGGAAAATATAAAGTTGGACTATGGGTTTGGGTGGCTAAAGTGGACTGGTTACCAAGAACTATGGAAGAACTATGACCCCTGCCTGATCAATGTTTCATATATATACACGGATAAAATGGCAGGGGGTGACTTGCACACTCAATAATGGGCCCCCGGAAACGGTCGCTAGCACATAGTGACGTAGTGACATGGGGGCAACATGTCCTGAGGTGCTTAAGAGGAGTGGAGAGGTATTCCACGGCTATCAGGACAATCCCGGAAGTACGGTCAAGATCCCTACCAGCATCTTACTGGAATACTTCCTTCCTCCGAGCACGTTTGCTCTTGCGAATCTCCACTCAAGCCAGCCAATAAAGGCAAGAATGAGGTGGGAGCTCTGTTCCTCGTCATTGTTCACTCCAGCCGGCCAATAAAGGCAAGCCAGAGGTGAGGAACAAACTTCTCCCGGGAGATAGGGTCCGTGGGGTCGCTACTGCCCAACAGCTCGCCACATGCTGTCCTGCGGGTATGAACTTAAAGAGTTGTATTGATGATTTTTATGATTATAATTCTATAAATTAATATTTTTTACGGCTTCTAATCATATTTAGATCAACACCGACCCGCAAATTCCAAAAAACGTACTAAGAAAATTTTAATTTCACGGGCTACCCCGACGCTTTCGCCTTAAAGGTGAGTTGTGTACGAGTATGTAGGTATCGTGGATGGGTGTAATACTTGGGTATCTACTGGCTCACAAACACATAAAATCTGTAGGCCATACAAATATTAGTTCCGTGGGGAGATCGAACGTGCCACATCACCCAGCAAACGCGTCTTTCAAGTCGTTAATTGTGAAACAGTGTCGCTATAGATAAGCCGATTCTGTTAAAATCTCTCCGTAAAAACTTAGGTGAAGTGAGCTTGAAGTTAGCTGTTAATAGTGTCCTAGCGTTAGGTGGAATGACAGCTCACTTCAAGCTAACCTCACCTAAGTTTTTACGGAGAGATTTTAACAGAATAGACCAGAAGTATCTATTCTATTGCTACAGAATCAGTTTCATAAGGGCAAAGCATGGGTAAAGGGCAAAAATACTACATGAACCTTGAAAATATTATTATAAATGTGAAAGTTTGTGAAGAAGTTTGGATGTTTTTTACTCAATCACGCAAAAAATACTGAACGGATTTGGATAAAATTTGGTACACAGATAAGTAGTTTATAACCAGGATTAACACATAGGATGCTTTCTATCCCGATATTCCCACAGGATCGAAACTAACGCGCGTGAAACCACGGGGCGCTGCTAGTTCTGCATAATCTGATTATGTGTGGTTTATCCCGTTTGCCACAAAAAAAAGTATGGTTCATCCGGTAATGGAGTTTCTTATGTAAATCTACGGTAATTTATTTACTAACAGTTCTTAGCAAGAAGAGATCACGAATAACCACAAATTGTAGTTTTTCAATACTCGAGTCTGTTGGTGAGACGGATGAGCCTGCCTCACCGACACCCGGTATTGTTGTTATGACACGGTAGCAAAGTTTAATTACAGATAACAATTAAAATTAACAAAAAAAAAATGTGCTAACAAAACAACTGTTTTAATTAAGTAAGTATACATAAGTATAATTATACAAAACAAAAAGTTAAGGATTTATGTTTTTAACACGTGGCAGTATTTTCAGATGCGCAATTCCCATATTATTAAGAAGGTTCGCATTCTAATCTGTCTCATTTTGTCAAAAATACTTCTAATTTCCCTGCATTTGAAGTTGAACAAGTTTTTGACATTCATCGTTGCTAAGATGAGATTGCGATTAGATTTTGAACGTTTTTAATTATGAGAATTGGCCTTCTGAATATGATTGTCTATCTTTAAATAGCACTTAACCATTATTCATGCATTCTTGATAACTTGCTTACTTCAGTCGTGATGTTTTTTTTTTTAATTTAATGAACTGTGGTCATTCTACGAGGCAACTTTTTTATGTTAACTCAGTCCAGTTGCCTCAAGGAAAATAATTTATTACTGAAATTAATAACAAGATTTTTTTATTAATATTGTTAGGAAAGTAAATATCACGTTTTCCCATAGAACTTAAGTTCAACGACCTGTGATGTAATCGCGTCATTTGTATTGAAAAGTTGGCAGTTGCTTACTATAATTAATTACGAGTATAGGTGATCGATCGTATAATTGGCTTTTTTTATAGTTTTATTAAGTGGTTATATTGGTTCCGTGTTAAGGTCATATTTTAATGATGTGTAAATTCGAATCTCACACGTGTTGATAGTGCAGAAGAGATGGAATAGAAAACTTATCTACAACCTATATAATAGTAAATAATATACATATGTGTAGTACGTATCGTCCTTCGTATTGTATTGAACACAAGAAATGAAAAGAATTAAAACATAACTTTTAACTTTACATTTCAGACATAGGGCGGGTGGCCAAAACCGGAGCTAACTTCGCCATCTTGTTTTTTCAATACAATTTCTGAGACAATTTCACAAATATTTACTAAAATACCAACAACCCTGTCAATGTCATTCAGACGTCAATATAATTTTACAAGGTAGATATTAATTTATGAGAGCAAGATACAATAACACAAGTTAAGTTATGAATAGAAAACAAAAACTTCATCCCAGAATGTATCGTAAAATATCGCATCTGCATCTCGATCATTTTAAACATCCATAAAAAGTTTATTAACGAAGATGAGAGAGTATCAAACAACGTGATTGTTAATAATATACAATTATCATCCGTAGTTACAGCGAACATGCTGTAGCAGTAGTTATTATAAAAATTCTTTCGATTACAAAGAACAAGTTAGTAAGTAATACACGAAAGAATGAGCTTTGTCGTGACTTAATTTGCATAGTCTTAAACTATAACTATAAGGTATGCCACGCAAGGCATGTGCTACGAAAAAGACAAAGTCTATATCAAAGTGTCTTTGAATCTACAACAGCCTTTAATAATTTAACTATCATAATATCTAAGGCTATCGTTAATATATCACTAGAAGGTACGACTTCGTCCTCTTGAAATTTTGGCCCCCTACCCATCACGTCGCATCGCATTGCCCTTGATATTACTTCGTTTTCGCTTAGCGTTCTTTCTGATTTTTTAGGGTTCCGTACCTCAAAAGGAAAAACGGAACCCTTATAAGATGACTGTCGTTGTCCGTCGAAGCCGCGGGCGGAAGCTAGTATAAAATAACTTTGATTTCCAATTTTTATTTTACTTTCCAAGACTAATTTTATTTCATATTGTAACTAGCTTGCGCCCGCGGCTGCGCCCGCGAGGTATGTCGATAAAACTATTCTATGTCCTTCCCCGGGATGCAATCTATCTCTCTGCCAAATTTTATCGAAATCCGTTCAGTGGTTTAGGCGTGAAAAGGTAACATACAGACAGGCAGATAGACAGAGTTACTTTCGAATTTATAATATTAGTATGGATTATGTACATTTTGGGGACAAATTTTGGGGGAAATTTAGAACATAATCGGAAAAAACGGAATAAATATTCGGGATACGATTTCCGTGATACCTAAATACTTGTTTACATACCTACAAATTGTACGGAACCCTCTCGGTGCGCGAATTAGCAGTCCGGTGCGCGAATCCGACTCGCACTTGACCGGTTTTTTCTTTTTCTTGGCTCCTAAGGGTCATAGCGTGATGTTAAATAGCCTTTAACCTTTCTCAAGAATTGGGCCACGAAATGTAATTCCAGGGATTAGCGCGTTCAAACCAACAACGATTTGATTGTGAAGTTGGTGAAGACTCCTCATCTTGATTACCAATATATCTTGTTTGTGGTACGTCTGCGTCTTATCCCCGGCACAAATATTATTGTGCACTGAAATGCTCTCCCCTATACGCTCCACTCTTGTTGAATAGACTCATTGTGCCCATACTAAGGCTTTATCTTTGATCTTTAGCTGTATAGTCGATGGAAAAATACATTTTGAAAACGTATTTTCGTTTTTGAGTCTAGTTGTAAAATGTTATCTTCTAATTTGAGTTTAGTTAGAAAATAATTAAAAACACACATCGGTCATTTGGAGAAACATTGACATAACTGCTACTTTACTTTTTCTTTACGTATTGTTTCTCCTAATGTAAATACGCTTTCTAAGAGCTTTATCATATTTAAGTAACTAATTTTTGGAAAAAAATACATTTACGTCGATCGATCAAGTTAAGCTACGCTTGCCGCGGTTGGTCCGTGGATGGGAGACCATCTTCACTTACCAAGACCCCTTCGTGCCTCGGAAAGCACGTTAAGCTGTTGGTCCCGGTTGTTATTCGTCGATCTTTGACAGTCGTTACGGGTAGTCAGTTGCCCGAAAGTCTGAAAAAAGTCTTACCAAGGGGTATCGTATCCATGGGATCTGGAGGCGATAGTCCTCGCGCGCCTCTTTGAGTGGCGCGCGGAGGCACTACGCCGGGGGGAAAACCCGCTTCCGCGGCAAATTGCTGCGGAGCGGACGGACCTCCGGCGCGATCTCATGGCGGCATGGAAAGCGCGACTGTCGCAACCCAGCGCAGGGCACGCCGCGATAGCGGCGGTAAGGCCCCTCTTTGAGGAGTGGCTAGAGAGGCGTCACGGCGCCCTCACCTACCGCCTGACGCAGGTCCTCACCGGACACGGATGTTTCGGGAGGTTCCTGCACATAATCAGGCGGGAGGAAACGCCCGGGTGTCACCACTGCGAGGATCGCCCAGAGGACACGGTGGTGCACACGGTGGAGGTCTGTCCCGCTTGGGCAGAGCACCGCCGTGTCCTCGTAGAGGCGATCGGCAGCGGCGGCGACCTCTCGCGCCCGGCCCTGGTCCAAGCCATGGTCCGGGGCGAGAGGGAGTGGGAGGCAGTCACCTCCTTCTGCGAAGCAGTCATGCTAGCGAAGGAGGTGGCGGGATGGGAGAGGGAGAGAGCCGAGAGGGCCGCCCGTCCCAGCCGCCGCGGTAGACGCTCCGGGCGTCGGGAGCCGCGTGACGACTCCCGGCCACCGTAGGCGCGGGCCTGCGGACGGCGAGTAATGGGTAGCTCGCCGTCCGATCAGGACCAGGCCCGTGCCGGACGGCGCGTATGTGTTCCACGCGCGCCTCAAAGAGATGTCAGCAGACATGGAGGGGCCCGTTAGGGCCGAAGCCTGCCGGGGCAGCGGGATTGTCCGAAAGGGTTACCGCTGCCCCGGAACATAAAGGGCTAAGGAAGGAACACGGATGGGTTTTAGTCAGTAAGAGTCTGACACTCCCTTCCGCTCCACCCAGAGCGGGAGGGGTCATTGGATGATTTCCCATCCTTAAAAAAAAAAAAGGGGTATCGTATTACCCAGGAACTGCGTTGTGGAGGTCAGATAGGCAGTCACTCCATGTAAAATACTGGTATTCAGCTGCATCCGGTTAGACTATTATAGAAACCGACCCCAACATAGTTGGAAAGAGGCTAGGTAGACGTTGTTTCTCCAAATGAGCGACATGACGATACCTATTACGCGACAAGGTCGAATTCATAATGTGCTCTAGTTAATTAATCTAAACATTTTGGCAAGGCATGCAACATTTTAACCTCTACACTCAATTTATGTTGTAGGTATTTCAATAAAATTAAACAAAAGCAAAAGCCTATCGCGGGTGAGGTCGAGCATAACGCCCTGGACGACCTTGTCCAGTATCCAGCATAGCCATACATCACAACACGACTACGCTGCTCATGTAGCTTTTGTTAGCGACTGTACAGGCTGGCATCATTTAGCAAACTTATCAGGTAATCAAGCCGTCTGTCTGCCACCGTGCCTGTTGGAAACCGTGGTAACTCGAGATTAACACAGTAAAGCACTGTGTAAATGCACGTGTTTTTATGATAACATCTATGCGAAGCGATGTGGCTTGCAGATAATCGCATGTTATGATCGCTAAATCATGTCTCGTTGATTCCGCATTTCTTCGCGAGTGGTCAAAGTTCACGCTTATTAGAAACTTGTTAAGTGGGTATACCCGCAGCAGCTGAACTCATACGAAAATAATTCTACTTACCTATTTATTTTCATATGCTTCACTAGAATATTATGTTACATCATAGCAATATCTAAATAACCATTCCGCTGCTGACTGTGGTTGAGTGATCTGGGGATAGCTTATACTAATGAGATAGCGTTTGATCAATTTTGCAACAATTACCCATGCACAAGTAGTTCGAGCCATGTAGTGTATCGCCCACAAGATCGCAATAGCCTAGTTTACGCTTATATTTGCGCGGGATGACAATCAGATTAGAATGGAACTGTGCTTTGTTTGCGTGTCCCCTTGTTTTAAACATGTACAGTTCAAACAGTTGATTCAGTCCGTTATTATTTTCTGCATTTACAAATTACACCCGTTATATAAACTACAATAAGGAAATGTAAACATTGCAGGACAAAGCGGCCGTGACCGAGCCAATCGCGTCTGTGGCCACTGTAAACAGATCAATGTTTGGGCTTAGGATGGCTTGCACGAGGACCTTTCTTCTACCCTTGAAGTTATTCTCTTATTTTACGTTTAATCTTTTATACTAATCTTTAGAGTAAGTTTTTTGTATTGTTTCATGGCATGGATTACTTTTATTGAAGCCAAGGACATTGGCGTTTACTGCTAACTGTAACGCTATGGCGTGGCTATGGTTTCTTATCAAAAGTAGGTAGGATATTAACAGGGCCCTTTTAAAAATGTACCGTAGCACTCTTTTGAAATAATTTGTAATTTTAAATCGATATTATTAGTCAGACACGCATCCTACTTAGTAATATTCTTACAATAACTTTACTAAAAGCGGTAACTCGAGAGTATAATACAAATAAACGCTTTGTTATGCAAATTATAACGGATATACTGTACAGAGGCCAGCACATCAACCTACCCCAATCTGTAAAATTTTCCCAATTGAATATGAACCTTATTCCTTTGCAGTAGAGTTAAAATTTTATCAAAGAAATTTTACACATTGGGGTAGATTGATGTGCTGGCCTCTGTACATGTCCGACTCTACGATATTATAATATGTCATGCGATACGATCAAATCGTTTAAAAAAACCTCAAGTAAAGTTCCTCAATAGAACATTTAGCATAATGAAGCACGATTAGAAATCTTAATGGTCCGGTCAATTAGTAAGTGATTAGTTCAACAATTCGAATAATGTTATATCTACCATAAACAAGTCGAAGTTCGTTTTAAAATTAAAGCGTTTTAACAGTGAAGAAGTCACCTAAAGAATTCTTCCATTATCCGGCAAACACAAACAGCTAAGCATGGGAAAGTTCACGAAATGTCCGTATCCCCAAACGCAAAAGAAAGCGGGCACAATTAGGCAACACATTAGAATATTTAAAGCCCTCTAACACGCAGTGCTTATGTCGTCAACTAAGTATGTAAAGGCAGACGTAATTAGTCAAAGTCCTTTGTTCGGCGATGTTCTCAAAGAAAGTGCGACTGTGAGTAGTACTGACACTCGTCCGTACAACCGTTGACCCGGTTCAGTGAAATGTCTCATTACGCCAATGAGCTTAATTACTTGCCCAATGATTCCGCAGTTCCTTGTAATGGAATGTTCATTTTTAAACATCTGCCGTTTGAGGAAATAGAAATTTCAACGAGGCATCAGATGTTTTTTTCGCAGATAAATAATTCACGACATGAAACAATGTGGAGCATGATTGGAATACCTTAACGGAAATTTGGAAATGGTTAAAATATAAGGGGATTGTGTAATAAACGTGCGAGATCGTGATGTACGCAATTATTATTTCATTCCGTATTTTTTTGTTATCGTGAGTATATTATGTACAAGGAAAAACTAATTTAACGCGTGTGAAAATCGCGATAATGTCGCTGGACATAAAATAAATATTCATGAGAGACAGGACAAAGAAAGAATACTAATCCTTCGTTGACGGGAAAGCGGATCGTAAAGCCTTCTGTATGGACAAGTAGTAGAAATCTAAATACTTAGATATTTGCGTGCTGATTATTCGAATCGGAACTTCGGAAGGATCCAACATAATTATTATGGCTATCAGTTTCGTCCTGTTTTATCGAACGAAATTATTATTTCGTACTATTGTACAGCTCTCATATTTACAGCATATATGCAGTATAGGTACAGTATCATATTATTATTGTGCAATGTTGGTTATATTTTACGCGGGAGTACCCTAATTTGACAGTTTTAAAGTACTTAGATAACCTAGGTGGGTACCTAAATAATATCTTTTTATTTACACTGAACTAAAAACATTTATAACACTTAATTTTGTACTGTTTTGTAACATTAAACATGTTTTAGGTGTGTCCGACACGGAGGTTTACGTGCGTAGACTATGTTTAAACGAAAATTTGTAACATGACCTTTTCATGAAAAACTATGGGAAATAGCAAACAAAATGACCTACTTAGCCAGAAAAGTAAACACAGGTAGGTTTATTCTTTTATAGGCCGATATAACGCAGTCCTACTCGACCTACATAAGTATGTAATTGTAAATAGTACCTATGTCTTACTGTAACTTACTTTTACGTTATTGTAACTTATTTTTTATAGTAGTAGGTACCTTGTATATATATATACCTATCTATATATTAAAGTAATTTGTTATCATTTAATCATTGTGCTTTTGTGTTTAGTGATTTGTATTTTGTGTGCACTAAATAAAATTGTTTTATCTATCTATCTATCTTTCTAACTTTATCAGTATTTTTTATGTTTTACAATCTAGAATAGCCGGTCTGTAACTTGCTAATAGTTATTCCGTCATAGGAGCAATGTTTGTATACTGTGTTGATGAATTTTATTGATAAAACTATGCGCAACATACCTAGGTACATAAGTACGTCTTTGTGACATTTTTATTATTGCAAAAAAATCCATTGTTCATCTTAAAGGCTGGATATTTCTCATGAGTGGTGGATGAGTCAGCAAAAGACACATTTTATTGTTCATAATTTAATTATCTGGGTAGCTCGTTAAAGTAGGATCTACTTATAATTGTTGTTAATTTACATCTTGAAATTCCTATAGGTTCGTGGATCTTGTTTTGTTTCCCATATGTTATCGTAATAGATAGATAACATTGGATTCCATGATTATAAACTGCATGAGCAAATTAATATAGCTTTCAGTCAAGATTCCATTCTTGTTTATTTACATTTCAGCGTTAAATTACAGAGTTACTTATTTGCCGCCTTTGATCCTATTGCAAGACCCCAAGACCTGAATTATGTCCAAATTGCAAAATACAATTTCTCAAGGTTCACGAAGTTAAAAGGTCTTGGTAAAAGGTTGAATCCATTTCTTAACAATCGCGCTAAAACTTGGTGCAAGACCTGATTTTTTAAATTAAGATATAGGTTTGGGCAAAGTCAAACCTCAAAAGGTACGTTTAGGTTAAAACTGTTAACTATTGAACTGGTGTCAAATCTATCTGCTGAATGCGTCCGTAATACTCGTAGAAATCGTTGAATTATTAAAAGTTTACGCGTCGTCGATCGAACACGGCTAAAACGGCTGAATGTAAACAAACTCTTCCCTACATGCGTGATGCGTCACGACACTTTATCACTTCATCTTATTGAACACCATCTGCAGCATGTACTTGCTGTACCTTTTACTTTTATTCTAGACATCCAAGCGAAGGTATGTCTTTTGTTTCCATTATTTATGCTATTTGAATTTTTCACATCACGCAATGTGTCTTTGTTCTTAACGCATGTGTTCTGTTTTTATTTGTTTCCATCGTAATTAGTGAATGTGAAAGTTCATAAAATTGTGATCTACACGTGTATTGCCAATCAATCCGTTTTTTTTGTTTTGTGAGAGAACATGCTACGAATGTTTTTTTGTAACTTTACTAAGCAGAGTTAAGTCCTATTTGTTTTTGGGTTCACTTATTGATGTTCAATCATTATTAAAATCGTTTTATTAAATACTTACAAATTCCTCTATTTATAATTTGAATTTCTTAGATGCAACCACGGAGTTTTTACTCCGTGGGAGCACGTGCAACACTGTTAAAAATAATTCCAATGCCTTTACTTAAAGAGGACGTTAGGGAGTAAGTAGGTAGACATTTTAAAGATTGATTTAGATATATTTTTATAAATGTTATTATCTATACTAATACTAATATCACCCGCATAAATTTCCCGTGGGAATATCGGGATAAAAACTATCCCATGTCCTTTCCCGGGACTCAAACAATCTATAGACCAAATTTCATCTAAATAGGTTCTGCGGTTTAAGCGTGAAGAGGTAGGTAACAGACAAGTTTCGCATTTATAACATTACTAGCTGTTGCCCGCGACTTCGTCTGCGATCAAGACAAAAGACACGTGGCGCTATCTATTATCATAATAACGTTATTGTTGTTTTCCTCGGGAACAGCTCTATTTTTCGGGATGAAAGCTACCCTATGTTTTTGTACACCTGACAACGTATATGATGCAAAATTTCAGGATGATGGGTTCAGTGGTTTAGGCGTGAAAACGTAACAAACAAACAAAAATACTTTCGCATTTATAATAATTAGTTAGGATAGTATGTAAGTATGGACTATAAAGAGGTAAAAGTTGTTTGTTTGTATGTAGGGGGTACGTATAATAGGTTCTTATATAAAACCAGTAAGATTTGAATAATTCTTTTTACATTTGATAGCCCAATTCTTGAGGAAGGCTAAAGGAAGGAAGGAGAAAGGAAGAAGGAGGAGGGAAGCAAATGGCGCAGTAAAAGTAGGTGTAGGTATAAGCAAATAGTCTATCCAGTAGGCAATGTACCTACATTTTAAAATCTACGTGGTCAATAGTTGTGGTCTGGCAATTTGAACCATAAACGAGCCTGCAATACAATCTGTGCCAAACAGTCGTGGTGTTACAAAATAAATGATCTCAGGAGAAGTTATTACGAGAAAATTACAAGTAGAGCGTGGGTAAGCAAATGCTGTCAGTTGCGACGCGTACGCACGAGTTTTTGTACGGTTATACTGTAATGATAGTTTTCCGATATACCGGGCCTGCAACCTGCCATTATGTTATGTTATGTAAGGTACGACAATGTCTCCTTTTGTCCTAATACAATAATGTATTTGAATAAAATTCGATTAGGTAATGGTGCCTTTTCTTTGGCGGATAGCCACCTCATAATAGGGTCTCAATTTTAGTTTGATTTGGTGTTCTCTGTAGTCCAAGTTAATTTATTATGTAAGTCTCACTCAAGTAAATCTTTTTTTTAAAGTTTTTTGAAGACATCAATTGTACCTACTACAATAACAATATGTACTTATCAACATCTATACAATATATAAATCTGTACAATACAAATAAGTAAAATTGAAGTGTGTGTTTGATGTTTGTAATGTCATAATATCAGCATTTTACTAAATGCATAATTATGAAAGTATGTACGGTAAATATAACAAAAAAAAACACAATTTTAATAATTTTTATCTGTTTGTTCCGGGTAATTTCCAAAACGGCTGGACCGTTTTTAACGGGACTCACTGGCAGATAGGTAATGTTATATAACATAGGCGTACTTTTTGTCCGGGTCGTACGTTTTTGTGGGATTATTTTCCGACAACCACGCGTGTGGAGCAGCTAGTCTGATTATAAGATTAGGTACCCTTAAATCCTCTCTAGTCTTAGGTAGGTATTACTTGATTCAATACTTCGTGAGTTCAATTATTACAGAAGCAAAATTATATAGTACGCTGTACCTTTTATCGTGCTAGTCCGATTAATTCGTGAGTTGCGTACGAGTATCCCTGTGAAATAGTTACCTTGGCTTAGACAGTAGCAGTCTAGGCTAGAATTACAGATGTAAGTAATATTAGTAGGTTTAAAAATATTACAATAATTGTGAGCGTGGTAGCGACTAAAACATTTACGTATACGTCACGTTGTCATAAGTTATCTATATATTTATGCATATTATAAAATAAACTAGCTTTCAGCTTTTGTCTCCTTCACCTCTGAGCCTCTGACCTAGACTAGAGTCAAGAGCAAACCCGTTTATTCTGTAGATAGGATATCCCTTTTACAATTTTTTTTAAAACTAAGAACGGAGATTAAAAATATAGCCAAATCGGTCAAGTAATGCGCTTACCAACTAGCAACATTTCATTTTCATATTCCTAGATAACAGATTTTTTGCTGGTGTGAAAAACAATGTACTAAATACTTATTTTTATAAATAGTAACATTTAATAAACGTGAAGTAAAAACTCGTTACATTTCATTCATAATATCAATAAAGAGATACACATAACGACATTTAGGGTCATGAGTTGTTATTTGTTTACTATACTTAATCATTATTTGTATATCATATTTAACGGAGCGATAGTAGACAGACATCTACTTATTAGGTACATGTATGAAGTAAGAGTAACTTTTTCCACTGTTGAACAGTTGTTTGACACAGTAAAGGAGATTTCGTTTGATTTTTTTTTAGAATTAGCATATAGAGTGGCAGATTCTGGACGTTCATGACTGCGTTGAAGTTTTTCGTCGGTTATTAAAAAAATCTTAGCTGTTCCATTCATTTTGACCGCGTACGTAAGTATTGTGTTATTCTATGAAAGAGCAGTTTTTTCTAAAAAAAAAACATACTTTTGCCCTAAGGGTTCCAGAATCATGTGCTGAATGAATTCATGGTTACAGTATGGGCGTCGATGTTCCTGCCAAACTGTATATAGGTGCCACTATA
Organism: Gortyna flavago; assembly: GCA_963669345.1. Taxonomy (NCBI): domain Eukaryota; kingdom Metazoa; phylum Arthropoda; class Insecta; order Lepidoptera; family Noctuidae; genus Gortyna; species Gortyna flavago. The sequence goes on from OY770139.1 coordinate 6,172,090, forward strand.
GGTGCCTAAACAATCTAAAGGCGTTTTCGATCAAACTTTTATACCATAGTAGTATCCTGAGTCCAAAATTTGAATTTTTTACAGTTTTTCTTTTAGTTACGGAAACTGTCAAACATCTATTTTATTCCACGGATAAAATGTATAGGACTCTAGTAAAAGCAGATCAATGACAAATATTAATAAACGGCCTTTACCACTACTAAATTTACTTTCATAATTAACGGAGGATAAGTATAAATAAGTCTGTCTGTTTTATTATTAACTAGCGGCCCGCCCCAGCTTCGCACGGGTGCAATTTTTTTTTCTTTCATACATACCTTGTCCTGACAATAACGAACACAACAAAAAAATAATTAGCGAAATCGGTTCAGCTGGTCTCGAGATTTGCGCTTAGCAACACATTTAGCGATTCATTTTTATATTATCTATAGAAGAAGAATTTAACAAATAAACGTTTATAACCACGCATTAATTGATTGTGCAATTTAAGGAAGGAACTTAAAAATCCTATACATCTATGTATAGGATTTTTAAACTTTTATTACTTACTTCCTGCTAAATCTATTTAGCAGGAAGTTAGTAATAAAAGTTTGTTTTATAAAATAAAATTATATTATGATTGCATTTTATGTAATTTTATTTAACTGTCCAATAAACTTAGCAATATGGTAACACAAAGTTAGAAACAAAGTAAATGTCTTAAATGTTATTATTATTTAGGTAGGTAAGTATCGTGCTAAGTTTGTGTAAACAAAATGACAACTGAGTGATCAGCATAATAATTATGTTAATTGAATTGAACAACAGCATATAAATTTAATGGATGTTAATTTATTATAAAATAATTTCATTTCTTTAATTTTTAATCAGCCTGTATTGTCCCACTGCTGGACAAAGGACTCCCCATAGCCACTGCCTTAGATTTCCACTCTTCCCGATGTTTATTTAGTAAGTAATTTTAAAAAAATGGGTCAAAGAAAAGTTATTGCCTTCGTGAATTCTTATCACAATTTGAGTTCAAACTGTAACGTGAGCTGTAGTGTTTTAATAGGTACTTTTGTTTTTAATTCTTTATAGACTCCACTACTAGGATACCTACCTAACTGAAATTTTTTAAAATAAAATTAGGAATGAAAATAAATACCTTGTTATTAATAATGGTGGTAGTCATGGATTACTTACATTTTGTGCATAAAACTTTCTTGCAGTGAAAATATATATTAGAAATGCAATCGCGGATAATCACCCGCGAAAATTAATAATAATGACAATAATCTTTGCTTTACAATTAAAACATTAACAAAAACTGTTAAAACTAATTCACAAGAAATAAAAGAAAATCTTTGACTTTTTAGCATCTGTCAAAGTATTTCGCGATGTTTTATTTTTCAAACATAAAATACCAGCGCGCGTTCTCCGCCTGACGCGTGTCGGCGGACTGGCTGGATGTAAAAATCTGTTGTCACATATTATCGGAACGCACCGGCATAAACCAACCGAATCGGAGTAAACACGATTAATTACTGGAAGCGTAGTCATAATGGTACAACTTCTCGTGGTCGGCTGTACGCTATTTCACTTTCTAGCTTTAGCGTAACTGCACTGCTCCTGGCTGGGCGATAAAAACAAAGTGGCCGGCTGATTATGACAGTAAAACATGATAATGATAAAATGAGACTATGAGTCATTTACCATAGCCAACTGGGATTGATTTAACAGCACACTCGCTTGACTGACAAGCAAGAATAAACTGTGCGAAGCGAGTTTGACTTTTGACACTGGTACAGTACATAAAAGTGGATAGTATACGAAATTCTGCTAAGTATGTACAGAAGCCAGCACATTAAGCTACCCCAATCTGTCAAATTTCTTTGATAGATTTTCAACTTTATATTATTCATAAATAATAATAAGGTTCATATTCAATTGGGAAAATTTGACAGATTGGGGTAGCTTGATGTGCTGGCCTCTGTACAATGACAACCGAGGCGTTTGTGTTGCGGATAAAGTCAGAAATAATTACTAAACTAAGGGTTGATTTTTCCAACGCCATATAATTTATCCGAGGAGGAATAATTTTGAATTTTTGACAGTTCTTCCATACAAAATCTGTTAGACCGAGGTCAATTTAATTCCGCGAGTAAAAATTATCTGTCGATTGAAAAATCAGCCCTAACTAAAATAAATAAAAAATAACGACGAAGCTTCTACAACACTATACACCGAATGCATTAGGTGAAGATGTGTTGAAGAAGCAAGTTGAAGTGTCAACGGACCAGCCTGATGTAAAACCATTCGACACTGGGGTAGAGGCGTACTTGAATGAACAACTGAATCGGCAAACGTAGCATAAGGAAGAATCTTATTCCTTATTCGTAGGAAAGAACGCCCTAAGGCTAGATGGAGCGAAGACCTCCGAAGGATGGCTGGCAGCAGCTGGATACCAGAAGTTCAAAAGATCGAGTTAAATGGCGTGTGATCACAGAGGCCTACTCCAGCAGTCAGAGTGGAATGCTATAGACTGGTGTTGATGAGGCCGAGCTAAAACTATGAAGAAATACGTAAGTACTCAAGAAATAAATAAAAATAATAAATGCTTTACTTAATAAGTAGTTAATAATATTTAAGCTGATGTTGTATTTTTTATTTTATCCATTTGCTGTGCTTACAGGGTCCATATTTTTGTTAAAACTTTTGTAACATAGTTTTTACAATAAATGGAGTGCAATAAATGATAATTCTTATTTTTATTAAATTATTTTAAATTATGTAGTTAGTGACGAAGTTTACATGCGGTCAACCAAAGGCAGAGCTGAGGGCTCATGAGTCACAAACTTACGAGTTCACGACCCATGTTCATTCGTTTTGATAGCGATAACGGGTTTTTCTCATATATTATGCTCGTTGGTAAGCAGATGAAAAATACAAAAAAAAAGTGGATAAGTGGACTAATTATTACTTATTTCAACAGTCAAGGAAAACCAGAAAATATTGACGGATTGTATAAAAGATGATTATGTATTAGGGAAACGAAAACTGTCGTGCTTTCATTGGCTACGTATGTATGTACCTACCTACAGCTGTAGCCTCGATTCAGGATTCATAGTTTTCTTGACGTTCGCTCTCTCCATCTCTTTCTCGTTTCAGCACGAGTTACGAGAAAATTTTCTTATGCCCTAGAAAAAAAAAAAAAAAAATTGCGAAAGTAGCTCTGTCTGTTTGTGATCTTCGCGTGCAAGTCACAATAAATTATTTTTCTTTCTTTCGTTTCATTGTCTATCTGTTAGCTTTCACGCCTAAACCAGTGACCCGAACGTTCTGAAATTCTTCAAATAGGTAGGCTGGGACCTTGAGAAGGACATAGGTTATTTTTCATCCTGGATATTTGTATTTTTTACACGCAGACGAAGTCGCGGGTAGTAGTAGCCAGCCACCAGTCAGCAAGTTGGTAGCAGCGTTCACTGTGTAAATGTTTGTCAACATATGAAAGCTTTCCACCTAGATAATTACGGGGTTTTGCTTATATATTGACAGATTACACATTTGCTGGCAGAAGATTCTCGATGCTGACTCACGTATCTACTGTATATCATATCGGTTGTCTCTAAATGATGGATAGTGGCGTCCTTCTGTCTGTTAATATTGTGATAAGTTATTACGATTCACTGGTGTCAGTGAAGGCCCCTTAAAAGGCGCTGCAAGATACCGTAAAACCGTTTCGCCTAATTTCGGTAGAATATGATACATACAGATGAGGATAACACAAAAATATTGTAGGTTATTGGAATTCAAAACATTAGGTCCTTATGCATGTCAAAACGTTGTTCTTCAGAATAAACAATGCTACTGAGATCACATGGAGATCACAGATCATATCAGTGACTTCGACTCTGAGATGTCTGTCTGCGTGACGGTGACCGCGTTGTTCTTCTAAGGTACGCAACGAATTTTGATGCGGTTTTCACCATCATTTAGAGAACTTGTTCGGGACGGTTTATGTTTACAATACATTACAAATATTAAAGAAATCTCGACGTTACGTCAAAGTGTGAAAGCGGGAGGGTTGCTAGTGTTAAATAAAATAAAGTAAACATTATTAAACAAAACGTAAAGTAAAACGCAAATAAGGCGCGAGGTCCAGCCCATCCCATTCAGCATTTTTGTCGGGACAATAAGGAATTGGGCTGGGCTGACCTCCGGCCGGCGACCTTGTCACCGATCTGTCCCAGTTGGCTAGCAACCCAATTATTACATACTAGCTGACCCGGCGAACTTCGTATCGCCCCACCAGCCGCTCTGTTTCCGCTTTTTAAATCCTGATTTCTTCTAAGATAGGAAGATATTCATTTTAATGATATGCTGTAAGGGGCAATTTTGATCTAAGAATCTGAAATGCACAACGTATCTAATGTATTTAGTTGGATAAGGAATAGTACTGTATTGTTTAAAATAGCTTGATAAATAACCTAAAGAAAAAATGGTTATGCTGTGGGTTATCCTTAGCAGATAAACATAAACAATAGATACACAATTCCGTAGTAAGTACAATAATTTGATCTATCTCGTAAGGTTTAGCCAGCGTTTGCAATGTAAGCACACAAAAACATGTTTGTTACGACATCACATTACCTACAAATCTTTGAATTTCTCGGCTTTTCTCTATTATAATATGCATGAATTATACCTACATTTAAACCTTCCTCTTGACTCACTCTATCTATTGCTGCAAAACTGCATTAAAATCCGTTGTATAAGTTTACAGGGAGCGCGGGAGCGACTTTGTTTTATACTACCTATGTATAATAATATAATTTATTTATTTAATCTAATATACAGAAGATAAAGAAGATGACTGTATCAGGTTACGCTTTATTTACTAGAGTAGGCAGGTAGGTACAATGAACTGTGCCGTACTCTATTGAAGAATGACAGCTAGCGTATGTCAGTGGAAGAGACCAATTTGGAGAATCCCATGCTTTTTATAAATTGGTGTGTCGGCTCTTGGTAAAAAAATATGAAACACGTGTTTAAGTTTTTTTTTTCTCTATTAGGTTACGTTACGATATAACGATAGGAGATGAAGGTTTGTATGGAAATCCATATTTTTTATTGTCAAATCAATAGTTAAGTATATGTTTAGCTCGTATCTGGGGAAGTACCTACATACGGGTTACGAAGTTGGCGCACGAGCTACCGCGCCTCTCGTATGCTGCCCTGTATACGGTTGTAGTATACGGTGAGAGCGGGTATCGCGGGCGCATCGTAAAATACCATTTAAATGGTACTTATTTTATATATTAAGGCGACTACATGACCCAAAGCGCGGTCACTATCTAGGCAGTTTGGCATTAGCTATTTAATGGTATATTTTTAATTATAATTCCTCCGCCTTAAGGTAAAATTTGGTTTGGTCAGGCAGCGTATCTTTGCCCCAAGTTGTGGGTAGAAATACGCTGTCATTAGGGTAAAAGTACGCATATACTAGAAAAAAACAATATCCGCTGCAAAAACAATATGGCTAGTTCTACAAATTGAGGAATTATGGTTGGCTCAGGTCGTAGAATAATATATATTAATTATTTGTGTTATGTGACAATAAGAAATAAAAGTTTATATTGGTTTCTAATTGGACACTGAAAATCATATCTCTCAAGCAAATATTTATACGACAAATTTACATAAAAATGGGCAAAATTGTCACTTCCCTGTGGGGCGACATTCCAAAATCCAAAATATAAGTCCATGTAATAAGGTTTAAAAAGCAGTTTAGTGGAATCATTTTATTATAAGATAATAGTCAAATACATATGGTTTCCATAAAACGCTAAAACAGTTTTACGGTCTCTCATTTTCTCCGAATTTTGTCGATTTAACAAAGGCGACGCGTATTTAGTATCACTTCCCTGTCACCTAAAAGTTTGTTAAAATCACCTCGAAATTTAATAGTAAGTAACATTGCCGCTCGGGCAATGGAAAGAAAGGGGTGACGACAACATAGTAACGGCTGTGTTTTGTTTCACTCGAGCAGCAATTAGTCGTGTCCATGCGTTTAGTGGAGACATTTGCGTTCGGGTCAGACAAATTCTCACTCACATGGTACGTATTTACATTGCAATTATAAAACATTATTTAATTTTATGCATTGCAAGCATTTCTTAAAGTTCACGAAAGATTTATGGAAATTTAATTGTAATAAAAAAAAGCTATTTTCTAGATATAAGAATAAAACATTCAAAATATCACTTCCCTGTGTATCACTTCCCTGGAAATACATAGACAGGGAAGTGAGAACACTCCAGAGAAGTGATAAAAGGGTTGTTTTGTGGCTGTTGGCACTCAGTGCACTGTGACATTACAAGCTTTTATTTAACTTACCGTGTGCGTTAGTTTGTTAGTTAGTATGTATGGGTCAAATCATGGAAGTCAAATTTGACCATGACTTCACAGGGTCCAATCGAGTTGAAATTTCATACACCTGTTTAGGTCAGGTGAAAATGCAATATTAGGGTATGATGGAGCTTGTCTGATGATGGAGACGGATGGTGGCCATATGAACTTCTAAATTGAGATGCCATTGTGATACCCCTGGTTAGAATCGTCTTGCCAGTACTTAATGACTGCCAAAAAGGTTGAATTTTTGACAGACTCGTTTTATTAAAATAATGATTTTGATGTCCCCCTTAGATTTATTGTTTTTTCATTATTTTAATGTAGGCAGATAATTTTATTTTTACTTATATTTGGCAATAATTTAAGAGCCGAAATAATTTCGAAGTTCTTTATTACAGAATCAATATGGGTAAACCAAAAGGAAAATCGCAGACTAAAGAAGACAGGGATGTCTTCTGCAAATTGAAAAATGTCTATATTTTCTAAATTAATCAATATTTTCACTGACCCTTTCAGTTCTAGAATACTCCATCATGTTTTATTATAATAGTTAACTTTAAAATCATTTACATTTGAAAAAATGATGGGCCAAAAATTATTCAATTTTATTCCCTTGTTTGTAGAGCTAGCCGCATATCGTTTACTTCTTCTCTCTTCTATGCGTTTTATTAACCAACTGTCTCCCTTGCAGCTTTTAATATATTTGCGTGGAATTATGTCGCATTCTGAAACAAATAAATACATACGTAAAATAGCAACTATATGAAGAAAGGCACAAATCTTTATTTTTATTTTAGATAAATACTTATTACTGTTTTTTTCATTTCTTATTAAATTCGCAGTCTTGACGTGCGTACTTATTACCCCCGTACTTTTACCCCATTAGGCCATTACAACAGTAAATCTTATTAACTCAAATTCCAGTGAGGTTAGGTTTAAACGTTATTATTGAGAAAAACGTTGGACAAGTACATTTACAAGAGAAAAATTACTTACCTTTAAAAGTATGAATGGTCGCTCCACTTCCACAAACTTTTTCCAGTAGATAAAAACTATGAAATTGTATGGTGATTTCAATTTCCTGCACCTTAGATCGCAAACGCGACAAGCACTGTTCCACGGCTTACGATACAATAAGACGCAGCTCTTGCGCACACATTTTCGAGGAACTATCGTCCTCGCCCGTCCACCTGTCTTCGAGAAAATAGGATTTCGTACTTTTACCTACTGCGTCCTTTTACCCTGAATGACTCTACGCAGACGGAGTCGCTGGCAAAGTGCTAGTCTGCTCTAAATAGGGCCCTTATATAATAAAATATTTAATTATACTGAACTCTTATGATAGAGAATTAACATCTCTAACAATAAATAGAAGGATTCATAATGTAAATACTAGTAAATATGAACTTTAAGTACGAGTAAGTTCCCACCTTTTGAAAAATAGTGCGGCGTGTTCTGAATGAGTCTTCAGTATATTGATTATCATTGTGTATCGCTCTAGATGGCATCAATAACATCGTCTTTGATTGCTTCATTATGTATTTTATATCAACTAAGTAAACCACGTTCGATCACAGCACTCATGAAACTGTTGAACTTGCTGCTGACATACCTACATAGTGTGGTGTGGGTTATCGCTTATTACCTACTCGTACTTTATTTTCCCTATAGGGTAATACGGTCTCTATTTTCCTCCGGTAGTCGATTTGATCCGTCTATTGATAATTTTATTATCCGTTTTTTTTGTACTTAGGTATTCGAAAAGTATTTTATGTGTTCAATGGATCCCGCAACTAAATAATTTGGTGAAACAAAATAAAGGTAAACATATCAGACGAACGCGACAAATACCTGCGAGTGTGCTTTTATCATAGTTTAGTACCATGGCAACACTAAGCCCAGTGATGCAATGTTCACAGGCGAGGTTCTATCCTAAATGGTAGACATTTAGGCAAAACTATTTTTGACAGTCACGTATTGTTTATTCGTCCAATTATTTACAAACTTAATGAACCATTATGTTTTCGATTCAACCAAAAAACAGTATTCTATAATTTATTTTATTTTTAAATATTGCTCTTGGGGGGTGAATGTACAGATTTGTCTGTGAGTTTTTGTGATCGTATAAAAAACAAAAAAATATTTATGTTGCTATTTGGTTATAATTAAGCTGTTTTTGTAGAGTTCAAAGCACTATCAAAATTATTATTTCTTATTTAATTGACAGACAATCTTTTCTGAGATTATAGGAAATAGCGGAATATTTATTTTCTTAAAGCTGTATAATTCCACTGATGAATTTATGGACCATAATTATCATATTGAGAACATATAGGTACAAACATTATGAGGAGTTCTAGTGCTAACATAATACCGTTATCATGGTATAATAATGAACAATCGTCAAAAGGGGCAGGTCAATAAGCCATGTATAACGTAGGAATGGTAAGTCGAGGTTGAAGTTACGATTTATTTCTGGAGATTACAGGAGTGTGAGGGTTTGAGGAGGGTTTTAGGAGTAGTACCTACTCGTAGTAGAAAATCTGAATAGTTTTGAAGGATATTGCTAATCCATTGCTACATAAATATGTTTAAAAAAGTCTGCTCAATAACGTAAATATCGCAATGAATGTTGATAAACTGTCAAAATTAAATATTTGCTATGCCATTGCTACATATAGTGTGTAACACAAATACCTCGCTATACCTATGTGATGGAGCTCGTTCGAAAAATGGCTATACCTTCATAGCTACCTATTTTCGCCGACTAGCAGCTTTGCACACAGTTTTGTCTCAGCGATTGCAAGTTGGAAACTCATGTGGGATGCTTCTGGTCTTGCAGATTTCCATAGGCAGCAGTGATCTACCATCAGCAGGGCCGTCGGCTTGATTGCCATCTAGGTACTCGTACATCATTCAAAAGGTGCAAAACTGATTCTATTCACTTCTCCGCAAGCCTGTTTCTCGTGCTATAACTAACTGTCGGTCGATTGCCAAAGGTATTTTCAGAATTTTTGGTCAAATCTCAAATATCTAGGTAGGTAGGGGAGACTGAGGACACTTGATCCCCATGGGAGACAAGGTACACCAACATTTTGAAACTACTAAACGTATTAGAATAGTTTAAACTAGCAACGCCAAACCTACATTGTAGCCAACATATAAAGAAGAAACTCGCATGTAAAAAATCTGTCGCTTTTGGAAATGGCGTCGGTGTGTTGTTTACGAGCACGTGGAACTAAAATTGGTGAGCTTTTGATTACGTTTTTTTTTTGAGTAAACTTTATTGTACGTGTTGTTCAGATGGAAAAGATATTGTGTATTTTATGTGGTTTCCTATTATTCGTGTCATAAATGGCAAATCGTTAGTTTTATATCTAGAGTGTTATAGTTTTTAATGAAATGTCATTCGGGAGACATGGTACACTCGGTTGAGGGAGATTTGATCCCCGGATCAAATGTACCCATATGGTGAATGCGCAGTGGTAGACCGCGAAATTCAAATTTTCTTACGTTTTTTGCAAATTGCAGGTCAGTATCAGGTTGCAAAATTTGATTCGCGACTATAACAGGTACGTATTTACAAAATTATAATCATTAGAATCATTAATATATCTTTCTAAGTTAGATTTGTACCATAAGAACAAATGTCTTATGGAAAAGTGCCTATGGTACTAATCTAACTTAGAAAGATGTATTAATGATTCTAATGATTATAATTCTGTAAATACGTACCTGTTATAGTCGCGAATCAAATTTTGATCAAGATACAACCTGACACTGACCTGCAATTTACAAAAATCGTTAGAAAATTTGAATTTACACCGACGACGTTTACAAGTTCAACAAAGGCTTGTTATACACCCACTGTGCAACAATCCCTTCCGATGTGACCGTGCAGCAAACATTTTCAAATGTGAACTCTGCTCTTTGCCTCGGCAATAAGCCTATGGTGGCTGAAAATAAAACTTACCGATTTTGCAGCACCGTCGACCTCGAAATACGTAAGCCCCGATATTATTAGACCACATCCTAAATCAGGACCAAGAAAAAGTAACAGCAGAGGCAAGAAAAAGGCTCTACAAGAATTATTACTGACACACCTGAAAAGAATGAAATAGAAGAAGAAGCTCGTAAAAGAGAAGAAATAAATCAGCTAAAGTAGTCAAAAGGAACTTTAAAGACACATCAACAAAGCAGCAAAGGGCTAAAAAAGCAACAAAAGCGAAGCGACAAAGACGAAATTCTAAGAATAGTGCAAGTTCTGAAGAGGACGTAATCTTACCATCTTCGCCAGAGTCCGATTATGTTATAGAAGATGAAATAGAAGAAAATAGCGAAGAGGAAGAAGACGACGGAAAAGACCTCGATAAAGATTTATTGTTGATACATTATACAGGATGAAATTGAATACATGCGACAAATCGAAATGGGAGATTGTACTCATCATTATGAACAACTTTTACTATGGGACCAAACCTGAAATCGCGAAAAAAAAACAGCTGATCCCTACATTTATGTTCGGATAACTCGTCAAAATGTAGGGAACAGCTGTTTTTTTTTTTCGCGATTTCAGGTTTGTCATCATCGTCGTCATGTAATTTATATTTTGTGCTTTACTTTTACTTCACTCACACTTTTAATTAATGAATGTATGGAGCGTATATTCTGTCGGTCATGTTTGGGAAACTTGACCCTCCTCAACAGATCAAGTCCCCCAAGTATGTGGAAAACATGGTCACATCTATTGAAACAAGTGTCCCCAACGTGTGGGAGACTTGATCCGGGTGGATCATGTCTACCTAAGGGTGGGGACCAAGTCTTCCACATATAGGGGACACTAGATACCAATCTATGCTTACGCTTTTAGTTGAACTTTCATTACAAATAAAAGGCAATCCTTATTTTTGTTTCATATAACACAAAACAAGTTAGATTTCGAAACTTTTGGTCATTAAACATCCTAAAATTTGCTTTAACTACAAACTTTAGGGCCAAAAAACAAAAGGGTGGATCAAGTGTCCTCAGTCTCCCCTAGTCCTAGACATTTTGTTCATATTCCAACTTGCTAGAAATAAATGATCATCTGATCTGATGGGACATCAGTAATACAGTCAATAGGAAATTAGGAACCTAATACAGGAAAGACTTGAGAAGTATTATTAAATCATTATTTAGATTTTGAATAAATGTTCTATTTAGGCCAGAAAATGCTGAATAGTATAAGTAGTTAAGCATTCCCATACTATAGAAAACCATTCCTACTGTTTATGGGAAGTGAATAAGAGCTAAAATTCTCAGGCAATTTAATCTAGCAAAGTGTCGCGCACTTGTTCGATTATGAAACATTACCACAACACTCCGTGAACCGGGGAATAAAAGTTAACGGTCTCTTCCCATAAACCGACTATTGACAGCACTTCAATTCGTGAGCCGACATATAAAAGTTTACGAGACAATATAACTAGCTGCGATTTCGGCGAATGATACGACTAGCTCGATTCTTATAATCGTTTGCGAAAATACTTTTGGCTACGAGACGAACATATTAAAGCATTCGATGATGCCTAAAAATAACAAAATCAAAGGACACCTGCTTAGCAAAAGATTCAGTTCTCTTGATTATTTGAAATGATTGGAAGATTATCTGCTGTTAGCTGGAAGATGAAACCAGCATGAAGGAAACCAGTAAAGTACACTCTGGAACCAAAGATTAGAAAATATTTGCCATCCATCAATCAGCTCTGGGGTCTCGTGGTTGATCACGGTTACGGTCCACACCCACATTAAAAAAACATTGGGAATGTTATAGACTGTTTCTATAAAAGGTCAAATTCAACCATAGACTTATAACAACTATGTAGTTGACGGAATTCTTCAGACGTAGACGTGACGGGTATCAATAACTAAAAACGATTAAATACTAAAACCAATTTTTAAACGGATATTTTTAGTAGGTAGGTACTAGTTTAACTACACAAAGTAAGGTAGTTAACCAAAAAAAAACAGCCAATAAATTATTTTTTGTTACCGTAACCATCACATCTGCAGAGTTTCGCTAACTAAATTTAATTTGACCCTGTATATGTAGGTAGGCAGTATCCGCAATATGTTGATAAACAATATTTTGACCAACTTCAAAAAAATTAGGTTTTGATTATACGAATAGGTCTTCGGGCCTTTCGAAGTTTCCCTAAAATAAAACATATTGGTAATTACAACAAACAAGGCCACCTCGTAATTCTCGTATCAAATAAAAATCAATATTACAGACAGAGACACTCAGCTGCTATCACTCGTTATTTATCTGTATTTGTTGTTCCTTTACTTTGTTCGACATAAAAACTATGAAGTAAATAGATCCTTATTGCAAAACATGTTTGTTATCTATATTAAAATAGTTAAACTTATATAAGTATTAAGTTTGTTATTGTTGTGCCAATATGTATAATAGCTTGTGAGTTGTAAATAATGAAAAGTAATATCCCTAAAGTTAATCTAAAATCAGTAGATATCGATTCAAGGCAATAAGAAATGACATTAGCATACACACAGAACATTCTTCTTGCTTGGTCGCTATACCTACACTTTTGACAGAGAGAAGAGACAAGTAACTTGGATAAATGATAAATGATTTATTTCTGGATGGAAAAGAATAAGATTAATATATATAACAACTAGCCGCTTCGCCCGCGAGGTATGTCGATAAAAACTATCCTATGTCCTTCCCCGGGATGCAATCTATCTCTCTGCCAAATTTTATCGAAATCCGTTCAGTGGTTTAGGCGTGAAAAGATAACATACAGACAGGCAGAGTTACTTTCGAATTTATAATATTAGTATGGATAATTTCCTTCAGTTTAAATTTAAATGATCTAATTGTATCTACTATTACCAACAATTTGCATGTTATGATTGAGCTACTATTACTACCACTGTAAGAACTTTTCTAACCATATTTAGCTGCAAATAAATCTTTGACTTTGACTTTGAGGTGCTTGAGGAGTGGAGAGGTAGGTATTCCACGGCTATCAGAACAATCCCATCCCAGAGCCCGGAAAATGATCAAGATCCCTACTGGAACTTACTGGAATACTTCCTTCCTTCGAGTACGTCTGCTCTTACGAATCTCCTCTCAAACGGGCCAAAAGAGGTGGGTGCTCTTCAGCTCTCTTTTTCGTCAGTGTTCAGTCCAGCCGGACAATAAAAGCAAGCCAGAGGTGAGGAACAAGACTACTCCCGGGAGATAAGGTCCGTGGGGTCGATACAGCCCAACTGCTAGCCACATGCTGCCCTGCGATTTTCTGTTTCTCTCTTGGTCTGTCTCCACACTCTAGACCCGTTTTGGCAAAGTGAACTCTACCGACACAGACCTTGGAGAGTGCAAGCCCCACCACGACGTCAACATACAAGGCGATGCATGGTGGGGTGACAATCTTAGTAAAAATCGGACAGTTAAAGTCACGGTGTGTTCCTAGTAAGTTTCCTAACTGGCTAAGCGAGATATTAGGTACACTTTCATATGTAATACATTTATAGGATCATGGTTAGATGATCAACTAGCGGTTTTGTGAATCAGCGGATTCGACAATCTATCTGTGACAGATATGTACTCATATACATATAATATATATGACAATGTAATGTAGATTCGTATTAGAGTTAATTGATTCATCCCGGTAATCATCCCAGTATCGCCGCCTTTACCAAATGTAAAGGGCTGATGAGCTCTTCAGGGTACCGGGAGGAATCAATTAAACCTCGGTTTATCACGTATGTTAAATAATTATTCCTAGAAATCATTCTACGTGTTTTACTTCTTTTTCAATTGGCTCGGGTTTCAGTCTATCAAAAAGTACTCTGTGTCTTAGACACTGACCTGTATTATACAAGTACTGTTTAATAGAGGTCAGTGGTCCTAGGGTATTAGCGTTCCATAGAGTTCTGTGATTTGGCTTGTCAGCTAAATCTGACGCCTAATATCTTCTAATCTTAACTTCTTCATGTTTCATGCCAATAACTTTTATCTGACTCGCGGAGGTTGCATATAAGCACCAAATAGTCTACAGTCTCTAAAATACCTACTGACACATGAATCATTTGTCAGCTTCTATTAGATATTTATTTCTTAATCATCTCAATACAACTCACACAACAAGACCTCAGAACAACATCATCACATCATAACATAACAACAGGGGGCATAAAAAGGCCACTTTGGCAGAATCATAAAACAATTCATATCACGCAATTTCATCTGTATGACAGTTTTGTATGGAGATTCGTAAAATGCTTTATGTACACCTCTGCCTAACCCTTCAGGGATATATAGGTGTGAAACTGTCATACAGATGAATTGCGTGATATGAATTATTATAGGATTCTGCCAAAGTGGCCTTTTTAGGCCCCCAGTTCTGTTATGATGACCCTATTACCCAAATAATCGAAGATCATAACATACCTAATTATGTAGTGTCCCCTAAATCAGTGTTTGCACTTGAAATAATACTGCAATCTATTCGACAAAAATGATTCCAATGTTTAAGATTCTCGAGGCGATTAGATTATTTCTATTAATAATATCCATTTATCTACCTAAGTACATCGCTAACAAAAAAAGGAAATACGTGTTTGTTGTTATTATTACTTAGGTAGTACCTACTTCCTGGTTATAAAGCGTTGGCTGGTTATAAAAATTTGATTTAAGATAAATTATACGTAAGTGAAACATAATTATGATTCTGCTCTGTGGTCGTTACAACGCTTAAGACATCCGCTGCATCCATGATCAGTAATGATCACCCACGTCCGATAATCGGTGACCTATTTTTGTAGGAGAAAAATAGAACGTACTGGGGGCCTAAAAAGGCCACTTTGGCAGAATCATAAAACAATTCATATCACCATAATTTCATCTGTATGACAGTTTTGTATGGAGATTCGTAAAATGCTATAGGTACACCTCTGCCTAACCCTTCAGAGATATATAGGTGTGAAACTGTCAAACAGATGAATTGCGTGATATGAATTGTTTTAGGATTCTGCCAAAGTGGCCTTTTTAGGCCCCCCTGGTGGCAATAGTGCAACGCACACGTTCTACAAAAAGTCGGTCTAAATAACATAGAGTGAAATAATCTGACCGATTGTAGGACCTACAAAAAGTATGCCGAAGCGAGCGCGCTTAGATGTCATGGAGTAGGAAGGTATCTGCCATTTTCTACCCAAATCAATATTGAACTAGTTATTTTAACGCCTATTACACTACATGATATTCAGAGACCTTCTCTCTAAATCGGGATAGTGTAGTATGAGAAAGGGAGGAAAAGTCTCTTTTAAAAAATACATCACCTAAATATCGGGCCGTAAATATAGTGTACAGAGGCTCTCTCCACTCTTACCTCCTGTCTCCACTAATCAGGATCTTTTGCCCACTGCGACGGTCAAGGTGACAGTCAATGACAAATTATTTATTTTAAGGGCTTTACTGGACTGTGGGTCTTATTAAAAGGTCTTATTATAAATGGAGTTTCCCTACGTGATCGAATTAGAAATGAAGAGATCCACAGGAAAACCAAGGGTACCGACGTAACCGGAAGAATTGCCAGACTTAAGTGGCAGTAGGGCAGGCCACATTGCTCGCAGAACAAATGGCCTATGGGACCTCAAGGTTCTGGAGTGGCAACCGCGTACCGCGTAAGACGTAGCGTTGGAAGGCCTCGCACAAGGTGGACTGATCCTTATGAAGGCCGCAGGAATCCATCGGATGCGGGAAGCACAGAACCGGTCGAAGTGGCGGTGCTTGGGCGAGGCCTAATGTTCAGCAGTGGACGTCTTTCGGCTGAAATGATGACTAGACTGTGGCAGTCGAAAATCTTAAATCAGTAAACTAGCTCAGAAAATTATTGTCGCCTGTAAAGAGAAAAAATATTTTCACTGCGTTTCTGGTTTAGGCAATAGTATTAAATGTTAGAGAGAATTGCAACTTAGAAATACAGTCTATGTGTAAGTCGTTCAGCATACCTGTTAAATGTTTTTGTTAGGTATATTATACCTACCTTAAATTACTGATAATTTACAAACATCTATGATCACAGAAAAATATTTCGGTATCAATAATTTCCTATCATGAGCTGAAACAGAAAGGGGAAGAAAGCTGTATCGTGGGACTGATGTAATTTAGCATGAGTGGCGGACATCTTTACTTCAAAAGGCGATGTTCGTCGAGCTGTTTACAGTGTAGATATGCTTCTTTACAGAAGTATATTATGATTATTGTAATCTTTTTCTTTAAAACAAATTCAATTTGAAGTTGTCAGTTATGACCACAGAACACTTAATATATCAACAACTGCAAAGTTCCATTATTACTCGTAGCCCGTAGGTACTTCAACTCCGGCAAGCAAAAATAAATTTAATGGTAAAGGTCATTTAGTTGAATATTTAATGCTATATAGATATTTACGAATCCTAGGTTGCACCAAATAGGTATATTGAAATCTAAAGTATTTAGATATAGGAGTTCCGAAGAGTAGTCAGATATTTCTGACTGCACTACCGTAAATCCGTAACATAGCTTACCTACCAACTTATGAACAGTTTATATGATATTATTGATGTCTAAGTTGGTATAGAACTATATCATTTTAACCAGGGACTTGAAAACGAAATTAATTATGAATTTTTAACGCTTACAATATTTTGAAACATTGTCACTGCCAATATATTATTGAACTCGACTGTACCTACCTGTTAGGTATGTGAAGTGAAACTATGCGATTTAGGTATTGAAACGATAGCACATTGAAAAATGCGTAGATAATGTAATAAATATGCACACTTTTTTATTAAACATAACTGATATTACATGCTGGGTCTACTACTGCTTCAATGTTGTTTACAAAATTGTTTTTAAAGTATACAAGTAGTAGTATACAAGTATACTTGGAGAAGAGTACTTTAAAAACAATTTGCTAATTAAATTAGAAGAATGTACTATTCCTCTATTTCATTCATTTTGTATAAGCATCGATGGTTCAGTGGTAGAATGCTCGCCTGCCACGCGGGCGGCCCGGGTTCGATTCCCGGTCGATGCAATAAATACTTTTTGCTTTCTTTTTTGTTGTAACGAGAGTGATTGAACTTTTTATTTGCTAAATTAGTGAGACTGGACCTGGACATAAGGTTGTTATTTGATTTGATTCTTTTACATTTCATAAGTGCCTGTAAATGGTTTTAAGTAAGTGTACTCAATGCTTTGGAGTTCGAGTTTCATGACGACGAACCTAAAATAATAGTAAGTACCTCAAACAAGACTCAAAATAAATATAAGTTAATAGACAGTAAGACTAGTATTATACAGTAGACTAGTAGTATCAGTCTGACTTACTGGTCAGATTTCATAAATCAAAAGGCTAGACTGCCGAAACCCGGGATTGAACCTGGGACCTTTAGATCTTCAGTCTAACGCTCTCCCAACTGAGCTATTTCGGCTGATGTTGGCTTTGCAAAATTATAAAATAGCATTTATTATTATACGTACTTAATCAAGTGAAACGAATATCGCCCAAACAGCTTACTTAACTTACACATAATTTTTAAATAAATTTCAATAATACACTAGAACACTATCTGAAGGGGCAATTCTCGTAATTTTATTACGACGTAATTTTTTTTTTGTCCTATGGTTCTTTTTTTTTTCTTTCTTTCTTTTTTATGAACGTATCTGTCAAAAATATCTATAATTTTCCTATTATTTTGTTTTGACAATTTTTTTACATTGATTGTCGCTGAGATGAGATTGCGACTAGATTTTGGCCTTCTGATGATAAACCTATGTAATGAAATTTAATTTGATGCCATCTATCGGAATAATTGGTTACCAGTGAAATTTAAATTTGATCCGTTAAAAGTATTGCTACTCGACCCTAGATGGCGCTTTTTACAATTAGACAAAATAAAAATCATAGACCATAGTTACAGAATGGTAATGTAGATGGCGTTGTTTATCGCGCATTTTCAGCGCGATGCAACGTAATTTTTCTGGGCTAATTCCTACTATGTATAAAAGTAAATGCTCACGAAAGAACCAATAAGGGTTATCTGATAAGTGAGTGACAGGTATAAGATCGACAACAAAAATTAAATAATGGTAAAAAAAGATGTAATCCGTACCTCCCTCGTAAGAACAAAAGTACCTACAACACAGGACGGTAAGCTATAGGCAACGTATCATAACCATTGTCATGAAATCCGATTTCCGAGATCCAAAATTAGAGTACAAAGCTGATGTGGATTATAGGATAATTGGACGCAGCGTCGCTTAACAAAGCGGCTTTCAGGTATTTATGCCTAAAAAAGGATCAGACTTTTGTGCATACAACCAGCGCTCGTTTGTGATCGCAATCCAAAGGGATTTGCGACTAATCTCAAACAAAAATAGCGGCAGGAGTTAAAAATAGTGTTTGGCTGTTTATAAGTAAAATAATCTCTGTGTGTTTTTGCAGGTGATTTTATTTAGGATTAGCTTAGTTTAACAGCTTTCGCAATTCTTTTTAACTAGCATAAAATAAAATTATGAGGTTGAAACTTTAGAAAAACTATTTAATTAGGAAATATGATAGCTTACCTACTGTTTTAACGACCGAAAGCTCCTAAAGATTTCTTTCTTTAGGAGCAAGTGTGAAAAAGTGACCTGAAATTAAAGTTATGTAGCCAATACATTTCAGGCTGGTTATATAATGATTAATTTTCAGTTATCAACGCACTAGATAGTAAGTTGCAGACAACAATGCGAGTCTGAGTCAGTGCTGTGTTGTGATGTGACACATCGTATGGCAATGGTATTGATTACTGCAAATATAAAAAGTCAATGAAGCAATCGCCGACGCGGAAAAAAATTCGAGGGTTCCTTACATTAGGTACCTACCTGCCTTCTACCTTACGATAGTGTTATAAAATATCCGTTATGCAGGACTTTTAATATAATGTTCTTCAAATTTTTTAGGTGTGTAAGCCCATGTAACCCCAAGATAAAATGAAAACTAAATACTTTTACGGGCTGATGATTTACAATGACAATAAATGACTCACTCCAGTCTTAATCTTAACCTAAATCATTTCATTCATATTAACCAAAGATAAATGTATTTTAGTTGACATTATCTACCTGTGTTAAAAATTGGCAGAAACGTGACTTCAATAAGTATCTAAACTGATCAAATTATAAAAATTATGTTCTTATTTTGTTTGAGGTGAGCTGGTTAGATATTAAAATGATTCATCGTCTGGTTTTCCAGTTTTATTACTGAACCCTTTGAATTAACTCTGTCAGTAACATCCCGTTGATAAATGATAAATGTATCACAACCTTTTTACAGCAACTAAGTTGTAAATGCCTATGTCATTTTTCTACATTTCTTATTTTGATCTAGTCAACAAAAATAAACTTATGATTTAAGTTTAATTTAACTTTATAAGATAAAATTAGCTACTGCTGCTGTCATTCCTTCAACAAATAATTGTGCTTTTATTTTCAGCAGAACAGGACGTAATCTTTGTCCAAAATTTCGCGCCCAACGTGGGGCTCGAACCCACGACCCTGAGATTAAGAGTCTCATGCTCTACCGACTGAGCTAGCCAGGCATCTGAAAATCTTAGCAAAATTAATAATCAGGTCACCTGTGTGTATTTGGGCGAAATTGTTAGTTTATTATTCTTCCTTGTGTCTGTAATAATTTACATAGACGCTTCTACAGTGATTATATTCATCCGTGTCTTATTTCATTGTACCCACTTCACCAACTTATTATTGACTTCGATCTAAGATATTCCATTCAACCGTATGAGTACTTAATCCCGTGGGAATATCGGGATAAAAAAGCCTATATGTTAATCCAGGGTGTCAGCTACCTCCATACAAAATTTTATCAAAATTGGTACAGTCGTTTGAGCGTGAAGAAGTAACAAACATATAAACACACACACTTACAAACTTTCGCCTTTATAATATTATTAGTGTGATAGTGTGATTGAGTTAAATGCACTCTTTAAATGTAATTAATGTAGAAAGGGGCAAGATACAAACAGAATATAAAAGAAAAGAAGATAAAAAAATATAAATGTAAAAACTCCTGCCTAACCCTTCAGGGATATATAGGTGTGAAACTGTGAAACAGATGAATTGCGTGATATGAATTGTTTTATGATTCTGCCAAAGTGGCCTCTTTAGGCCCCCAGGTCACCTTACGTACCTACCTACTTAACTTGTTTCTGTCTTATATTTTTCTGTACGTATTAAGAAATGGATAATATTTTTGTGTTCACCAAAAATCTAATGGTACATCTATGTATGCATTTCTAAAATATTGATCTTAAACCCGTTTAATTGTTTTACTATAATTAAACTACTCGGCCAACAAAATATGTTACATCAAACAAATTCCAAATTAACACCAAGATATAACACTTTTTTATTGTAGTGCGCTGCAAATATTCTATTGTAACAATAACTATTTTATTCTTCCCCGAAAAATACTGATCGTGCACCAAATATTCCTGAATGTTACACAAAATATTTAGTATGCATCCTAGTACCGTATACCCATTTAAAACGGTTTTGTACAACTTTTATGTTACCGAAATAATTATAATTGAAGAACAAATAATGCATTTCGTAAAACATTACTTCTAAGACTTATATTTATTTTACTGAAAATGGTTTTGGCGCGCTTGCGACGCGCATATGCCTGCCTATTGCTCTCTGTTGTGCGACGGAGACGGCGCGCGGCGGCGTGGCGATGGCGGGCGGGCGGGGCGGTTCGTTGAGTGAGATAGAGATATTGCAGGATCATAGGAGAAAGCGAGACGTTAGATACACGTGCGACGTTACCAGCATGCTTCTAGTGTTTGTTTACTATTATCCTGTGCGCGGCGAAGAGATTCTGATTTATTGTTTTAAATGTGGGATCTTTTGTTTTAATTAAGGAATAGTATTAAACATTAATAGTTTTTGTTGTTGTTGAATATATCAAATATTTTAGTATGGAACCAGGACAATTACTACTTGATATAGAAAATCAAGATGATATTCCCGTGTATTGTTCGGAAAGTGAATCTGAAACGCAAGAACCATCTATTAAAAAGAAGAGGAGTGTAGGTAAAACCTGGGTATTGGTATCAAGATACGAAAATGTTCAAGAAGCAGAAAAAGCAGTATATGATGAGAAAGTATGGTCATTGAGGAAGACTTGCAGAACAGAAGAAGGTATAAAAAAGTACTACCGCTGTAACCAAGTCAAAGCTCGTGGCCCTCAGGTGCATCACAACTATATTTACTTTTTGAAGCCACTTCTGATGCTGTTATTATTTATCGCTTAGACGCTGATCATGATCACGAGAGTATTAGTAGTCAAAAGAAGGTATTTGTCAAGATACAAAAGAAGAAATATACAAGTTATTCTCATTGCATTTAAAACCGAAGGCTATATTACACCGTTTAAGTTAGACACCGGGTATCACAGTACCTACGATAAAGCAACTGAACAACTAATTCTCCGATCGCCGCCGCGCAGTTTACGGACCTTCTGTTATCAGTCTGGGGGAACTGGAGAAATGGCTAATTGATCATTCTGCGATACCTGAAGATGAAAATGAACCGTATGTTATCTTCTACTACGTATATGAGTGTGAGTCTCCCGTTTTTCGTTTTGGTGTCAGTACAAAGTCTTTGCTAAAATTGACAACAGTGGCAACCAACATACACGCAGACGCTACGTATAAGATTGTGTGGCAAGGATTCCCCGTGTTAGTGTTGGGAACTACTGATAAAACCAAATTTTTTTATTCTTTTTGCTTGGCCATTTCTAGCTCAGAACGCAAAGAAGATTTTAAAATGTTATTTGACCAGCTTAAACATAGCGCTTACACTCTGTATTCGCATGTAATGCAGCCGAAGGTTTTAATTTGTGATGCAGCCAAGAGTATTCAAAATGGGTTTACGGAAGTATTTGGAGTTGAGACTACAGTCAGAATGTGCTGGGCTCACGCTAAAAAGAATATTCAGAAACAAGTAGTTAAACTAGTAGACAAACGACTGCAGAAAGATCTTCTACAAGGCATCGACATTTTACATTCTGTCACAGCACCGGGCGTGTTCAACACCACTTTAGCAGCTTTTTTGAACAAATATAAAAGTCAAAAGGCTTTTATTACATACTTCAAGGAAGAATGGGTAATACAAAACCCGAATTGGTACCTAGGCGCTTCGGACGGATCTCCATCTACGAATAATGCACTCGAGGCTTTCAATAGGAGCATAAAAGATAGCCACACCCTTAGAGAACGAATTCCACTGTCCCGGTTTCGTGCTGTTACTCTTGACATGGTCAAGCAGTGGTCCGAAAATTATAAAGCAGACTCGTTTTCAAGCACACCTTTGATAAAACTATCTGATTGGACATCAGCATACCAATGGGCGAAATTGAACAAAAAAGTGAAAAACATATCAACAACAGCGATACAAAAATCTTATCTAATCGAAGCTTCTGCAACCAATAATGTTCCAAACGGGCAAAGTTGGGAGACATTCGATGAATTCCAGAAATTTGCCTTTACTCACTGGACAGTGGTCTTGCCTTCCCAAAATAGTGACTGGGTAAATGGTCAATGTAACTGCCCCGAGTTTTTAAAAAATTATAAATGTAAACATGTTACTGGACTTGCGATCAGGCTGAAATACATAACACCTCCAGTAGAAGCCAAAAACATAGCCATCGGGCAAAAACGAAAACGTGGGCGTCCTACAAAGGCAAAGTGCGCTTTATTGGTGCAATAAGTTAAAGAAGTACTGCAGAGATTGAGTGGACTGATAATGTGAACATTGTAGGAGTAAAGACTTTGTTTAACATTTTGAATTATTATGGTTCGTACTGATTAGTGTTAAAAAAACATTTTTAGTAAGCATTACATTTTATAATGTGTTCATTTTTTATTAATAAAACTACATTGGGCATTAATTGGTGTTTGATTCAAATACATTTTGCAGTGCATTATCTGAAGTAAAACTAAAAAAATAAATGCTTGTTTTTAAAATTAGGTGTATTACTATTTTTACAAATTTGCAACAGTTGTTAAATAGATGCTCGTTATGACATATTTTAATGAACATATTTTGGTGCACATTCAGTATATTTGGTGGAACACAGGCAAAATTAGGTAAATGAAATGTGAATAAATTGAAGTACTTTTAAATACCATCCTTAAGAAATTAGTTTGTTTTACATCACTTAAATATAAGGTTGTCAAAATTGTATTATCTTGTAGGTAATTGAATAGCTGGCGCCCGTCGCGGGCGGCGCCGCCGCGCGCCGGTGGCAAGTACAGTCATCAACAAACGTTTCCCAACTTCAAGTTCACATGGAATAGTTTTGCTTCCAAAAAAATACAAGTAACCGTAACCACAGATAACTAATAGTACTTCGCCGTAACTTAGCTTCTAGAATCAGTGTTTATTTAAATTAATTTGATTGCAGAATTTGATTATTCAGTACGCGAGCTTGTGCATCCATTGAAAGTGGAGCTTTTCTACTCATTTGCATGAGTAGGTATGAACTATTGCGAAATGTTTTCAGATAAGTTAAAGTATGTAATTTTGGTCAGAACCTTCGTAGCTATGTGATGTTTTTGGAAAATGGAAATCTAAAATCCTTTTACCAGTGAACTCGTAATCCTTGAAATTAAACTTAGTTAGGTACTAAAATCATGATGTTATTTTGCTGTTAGGTTGCTTCCTTTTAACAGCAAACCGTAACTGCAGCGGCAAATTCTTTCGACTAATCACACGATCATACAAAATAATGAATGTCAAAAATAGTTGTGTGCGCGACGCTCCCCGCTCAGTATTCCAGCGTCGTTCGGAGGAAGTGGCACGGCTGACAGTTAGCTTTTACTTAGCAACGCCGATGACCTAAGCTCACATGCGATCGCTTATTACGTCGATAACCATCTGGGGTCTATGTGGGTCACTGGACCTCAGATAGCCCAGTGTTGGTTAGCTTTGGGCAATTATTTGCAGGCGCCTGTCAGCGGCGGGTGTCTGGTGTTTCATTTGTTTAATATGTATTGTACTTTGAGGACTGTAGATATTCTAGTAGAAGGATGCTCAAGTATGAATTTGGATTGAAAAGTGACTTCTTTTACACGAATCTCTTACTTACTTATTAGTATCAAAATAATGCAATAATTGTTCGTTATTGTGCTTATATCTCAAAAACCACTAAGGGAAGTAAGTAAATTCCTAATTCATTGCTTCGTATCTTTGAAAAATCCTCTGCTCAACAACGTAAATAACGCAATGAATGTTGTTGAACTGTCAAAATGCATGTCCATTGTATTTAAGTGTGTTAAATTACTTACCTACTAAAACAAAAATCACGTAAACCTACGGGTTACGTAATTTTTGTTTTAGTTTATTTAATATTCTCTGGAGCGCAGCTTCAGCACAGCTAGTCTGAGAATACAGTTTTAAATCCGAATTAATTTTTGGTCGTCGTTCTTGAACACAGATTTGAGTTTATTTACTTACCAGAAGTTTAAAACCCGCTTGGGTATGACAGGTCCCAAAATAAAATTAACGCAAAGTATGTTTATACTACCAATTTACCAGTAACCCAATAAAGTTTTGATAAGCTTAAAGCTGATTGTATTAAGCGAGTTGTCATACCAGTTAACGGAATTTATATCTATTCTTGAGTACTTACACGTAGAAAAGTCACATATCTCAACAATATACCTACCTACATTCGATATGCAAAACATTTTGGGTAATAGGTACATTTATTGACTAGGTATTCGGAACAGTTTATAAAACCTCAAGGTTTATTTTTTTTATTGATTGAAGACACTTCAAGTTAAACTTAAACGAGCAGTGTTAGTAATAAGTTAACAATATTTACTTAAAATATACCTAGTCTAGTATCATACGTAATCTTAAACTATTTGCACTGTTCAAATGATGTTTTTATAACGATAGGTTCTGTGGTCACCTGGTAAGGTGCATATTACCTACTCGCAACAAGTAAACAAAGATAAAGGAGTATGTAAGGATCGTAGTGGCGTTCTGTAGTTTTAGGAGACACCCACATTATGCCTGTTATGTTGTTGTGTACCTCTACCTAATAATCTAGACTTATAGTAATTCCAAGTGCTAATACAAAATCCACAAACATAGCACTCAGGTCCGCGGTCAATAAATACAAATTCTTCAAAATAATTAAGAGTTCCAATATGAAGCTTACCTTTTGACTCTCAGAATCAACTACTATTTATTGACCTACTCTAACCACCACTTACATAGGTACCTACTTATTCTTCTAATTGAGGTGCGTATATATACATACATATTTATTTTGTGGTGTTTTCTAATAAATGAGTTAGCAATTTGTGAGCGGTTTTCCCAATGAGTCATGAGTAGTGAACGTCAAAGAAATTAGGCGGAACTAACGTGTTTAAAGGCTGCTACTGTTTTATTTCAGGCTTTATTGTAACTGGGAACTTATATGTGGAAATAAAGTCTCGTTTAACTCATAGCTGTTTTCTTTGTCTGAAAGAAGATGACTTTTGGTGACGACTTTGGTTCATGACTGTATCTCTTTTTAGTTCCAAACCGATGTTATAGAACCACTAGCTTTGGCCCGCGGCTTCGCCCGCGTGAATGTCGGAAAATATCCCACGGGAACGTCCTACCAGGATTAAACCCTACCTTATGTCAATTAAGTACCTATGTAAAATCCAATTTAAAAACTATCTGTGTGCAAAATTCAACAAAATCTGTTCAGCCGTCTTTGCGCCAGTCCGGAACATACATACGAGCATTCAGACAAACGGGAAAAAATGTTAAAAGCTATTTCGACATCAGACTCGTTTCCGGAGGTCGGATAGACACAAGAAGACTCGAGCGTTAGCGTGTTAGTTGCAGTCGCTCCATGTAAAATACTGGTATTCAGCTACATCCGGTTAGACTGGAAACCGAGCCCAACATAGTTGGGAAAAGGCTAGGCAGATGATGATGAGATTTTCATATTGTCATTCATACCATCAAGGTAAAACTTGTGGCTTCCCCACATGGCCTCTTTACTTTTTATTAATATTAAAGTAAGTACTTGTGCACCTAGACTTTCGCCACTTGCTTCGTTAATTCACGAAGTTGAGAAGAAATGAGTTTTATTTTTATTACATCACACGACTAAACCACTAAATATAATTCATGCGGTTAAGATTCCCGTTATTTCTTATTAGCAGACTGTGTCACTAGTACTTACTTGAATCAAACCATAGGTACCTACACCTTTTAATTACTCACCTACATAAGTACGCATCGCTTGTAGTATGTACTATGTAGGTATGATGTATCCCATCGCAGAATTTTTAGAAATTTTATTGTGTCAAAAAGGACATAGGAATGATTGAGAAAATCCCAGTACCTACGTATGTACGCACGACGCCATATCAAGCAATACATTTCCAGTATGAGCTGACTTCTCATTGAACGAAAAACCTATACCTACCTACAATGCGAGGTCAGCTAAAACTGGAAATTTATAGCTTAATATGTCGCCGTGTATACATTTATGAAAATTACAGGAAATTATTGTAGAACACAGGAAAATTTAATTTACAACAACAATTACATGCATTTGACTATGATTTACATTGTGGAGCTGTGTTTTTCCTGTTTGAGGTAACTTCCACACTCAATCTGAATAGGTAGGTACAAACAAAATGGGTAAGTACAAACTTTGTGTTTCAGGTTTCAGAAGTTAGAAGGGTTATTACATGAAATGAAATGCAATATTGTTTATTCTTCTGTAAATAAAGATGTCAGAATCACTTATGACGAAACAAACTAAGGGGTCAGTCTCTTTTAAACTCCAGACATTAAACCGGCTGACTGGTGTGTGATCAGTTTCACACCATCCCAATACGTTAAGGTTTAAAGGATCCTAAAATTACCCTCAAAGCAATAAAACCAATGGAAACAACAGAAGTTTTTTGTGTGAGTACCTACAAAAATCCTGTTAACAAAAAGGAGGTACTGCCAATGCACCATATCTTCATAATAAAAGGTTAATTTGCTTGTCATTACGTCCATTTCTCGGTACGATGACAATATGCTAACATATCGAATCGTTCACCCCGTTTACGATGGAGACCCGACGGGTTTATGTGCATCGCGCGTCGTAATGAGAATATGTTCGTGCTTATTGTAATTAATTTAGTAGGTACTGTACGTTGTATGCAATGATACCAATGCTTTATTTTGGGTCGTTTTTCTTTCCATTTGTGCCGTTATTTGTGTGGGATGATGAGTTGAGTAACATAATAAAACGGTAAAGTAACTGATATTGAAGTCCTGTAAACACGTCATGAATCATTTCTTGTTGAAAGGTGTTGTTTCGTGATGTTAACCTGCTCTTGCCCCAACACTAATATTAATTTACTTCAATATGTTTACCAGTAGTTAAGGTGCCTAATTGTGAGGACACTTTATGTTGCCAATTATAAAATATTGGAATGTGAATCAGAGCAATCTAATGAAAAAATATGATTTCACTTAAATTTTTCTTCTCACTAATTAGGCTACAATTGCCAGTTCTTCAGTTCTTGCGAAAATTATCACCGGCAAGATACCCTAATTAACCATATTAAGATTTATCGAACCTTTTGTTTCGAAACATGTTTACAAAACCCTTTTCGTAAACAGTGAAGTGCAGACGCATGCGCTGGCGCAGAGGTGCGTGAGTCAGTTGGTTGTAAGCATAGACATTTCGATTCTCGTAAATATATCACATTGTGAAAGGTGATGATCGATTGCGACTATAAAATTTTGTACAAAAGCAATTATTTATTCCAACAAAGGAAAATGCGACTGCAATAAAACACTACTGAGGTACGTAGTTCATCTACATATTTGTTATGGGGTTTAAACGCAGTACGTAGGTAAATAATTGTTATTATGGTTTATTTTATTTTAATAATTGCTTCCTTATTCTGTAATGGAGGTATTTCCTAAAACATTAACGTGAAAAGGTTGCTGCTAACTGTATTTGACGGAAACGTTTCAAATTAAAGTACCTGTCCTAATTTGTAGCAATGCACCTTTGAACAATAAATGAAATTGATCGAAGCAATGCACCCATCAGTGCAACCTTTTTTTATGCCGTAAAGGCAGTCAATGAATCACGACTCACGGTTTTTCGTAGGTACTATTTTGCGTTTTCGTCATCGATACTTCGACGGTAGATAACATTTTAGTTTTCTTTTATTTATGTCGACGGTTCCGTTTTTACCGACTTCAAAAAAAAAGAGGTTATCAATTCGACACGTATGATGTATGTAATATTATTGAAACTGCAATATATTCACATTTCACCTAAGACAATCTATTAGGGCTTCCAAACAATTACAACTTACTATACAAAATATTATACAAAAAAATGAAATCGTCTTCAAAAGAAATTAACTCAAAATTATGAAATAACTTTCGAAGTGGACGAAGCGGGAATAAAAAATAAAAATTATATTTTGAGACGAAGGAAGCATATTGTTTGGGACGAACCAGGATTTTTTGGAATGTGGGACAAAACTTCGGGACTAACGAAGAATAAATCAAACTAAAACTAAAATAAAGATTCCAAGACATTTTTAAATTACTTATTATTTCTTGCCTAGTATATCTTTATCTACCGGAACGGATGATTCAACGCTGTGGTCAATTTCGACCCAAATGATACAGCCCGGCTAGCTCAGTCGGTAGAGCATGAGACTCTTAATCTCAGGGTCGTGGGTTCGAGCCCCACGTTGGGCGCAAATTCTTTTTGGTCATCATTAAATCAATTCTTCTGTCATACTTTTAAGTGGTTCACTATAGCCAAAAATAAATTAAGCAGTCCTCTTGAATAAAATGCAATTTATTATTTTATTTCGCTAAAAGACTGTTATGTTCCATATAGCTCAAGGGTTTTCTATTGTAAGTAATTTCTCACATAGTTTACATACGTCAAAACTGTCATCATAATCAGCTTCTAATGTTCCCACTGCTGGGACACAGGCCTCCTTTCGGTGAGAGGGAGTGGGTTATAATCCACCACGCAGGCCCAGTGCGCCAACCCGCACAGATGTCACATGTCTTCGAATTTTTGGTTCTAGGACATGCCGGTTTCCTCACGATGTTTCGTTTTGAGAGCAGTGGCGATGAAATAATTTACACAAAAGTAAAGCGCCTGTCTGGGTTCGAACCTACGACCTACAACTCGTAAGTCGCGACCGTTAGCACTTGGCCACCACAGCCCACATGGTGTAATACTGTCGTTTTCCTCAATAATTCCTTGCTTTTCTAGGTTTGTTTTGGCCCAGTTTAGGCGTGTGTGAATTCATATTGACGCGCGTACAGCGATAGTTCCACTGGCAAGGTAATCATGTCGTCACTGACGTCAAAATAAATGACACTACACAATTACTTACCGAAGTGCGGCTTAGACGACGTGTGGTCAAGTACCGTTTATTTGCATGGATAACAGTTTTCCTCCTTCAGTATA
This sequence comes from Gortyna flavago, assembly GCA_963669345.1. Taxonomy (NCBI): domain Eukaryota; kingdom Metazoa; phylum Arthropoda; class Insecta; order Lepidoptera; family Noctuidae; genus Gortyna; species Gortyna flavago. The sequence goes on from OY770139.1 coordinate 6,202,071, forward strand.
GACTCCAAAATATTCAAATAAACCTAGATGCATTGTACGTACGTACTGTAAGTGCAAGACGATTCACTGTTTGTGTTGAGTATTCCATTCCATTTAACTGAGTTCCCGTGAGTTTTTTATTAACCTTTAGATAAAAATAGGTAGGTTCCTACCTTGCAAAGAGGTCTGGGGGAGTTGGTACCTACGGTCAACCTATATAGGTACTGTAAGTAAGTTTAAAACCTGAACTAAAAAACTGGGCGCCTATAATTTGTAGCACTAAGGTATACTGTTCCATTCCAAAATTAAGTGGCTGTCAACGTCAAACTGTTTTCATGGTGGGGGAATTAAATAAAAACAGTTTCCCTGACGCATAGTAATTTAGTTTTGAGTCAAATGTAGGCTTCATTATGTATGTTCATTATCACACCAAAATTATAAAGGCGAAAGTTTGTGAGTGTGTGTGTGTGTTTATATGTTTGTTACTTCTTCACGCTCAAACGGCTGGATCAATTTTGATAACATTTTGTATGGAGGTAGCTGACACCCTGGATTAACATATAGGCTACTTTTTATCCCGATATTCTTACACACTTGAAATTTATGCGGGTGAAACCACGGGGCGCAGCTAGTGCTACATAAAAATCACATTGGAATATTTGAATTACCATAATTATGTGTGTTTATAGTAATTTATTCACTAATTAACGGAAAGTAGTTATTTATGACGGTTTCACCATGCTATATTGCTATCACTCTTAAAGTATGGCATACAGAAAGACGTTGATGTTGAAGCGTCACAGGAAAGTCTCACAATCCAACTTCACACTGATTCTAATCTATACTAATATACTACTAAGTAATAGTTTGTTTGTTTCGCGCTAATCTCTAAAACTATCAGTCGGATTTGAAAAAACACTGTTTGTATTTGATAGCCTGCCCTAAATCTTGAGGAAGGTTATAGTGATGGACAAAAAAAAAGTCAGAAAGAACGCTAAGCAAAAACGAAGTAATAGCGCGGCCAGGCGATGCGATGCGATGGGATAGGTCAGAGGAGCAAGAAATTTGTAGCACTAGCTAGTAGTAGGTACCTATAGAAGACCTTTCTTTCGTCGCACTGTGTAGTTGGAGATGCCTAATGCTGCCAGGAGAGGAGGTCAAGAGAAGATTCAAATTAATAGTTAAGTACCTACTTAGTACTTATAGTAAATAGACGCAAAGAACAGTCGTACCCAAGGTCGTACCTACTCATCCTTTTATAAAGTAAACTCGGAGGCCAATTAATAAATCCCACCTAATTATAGAACAAATGAATGCGTCATCACATCATCGTACGCAGGTAGTTCCTGGATGTTGACTGCGTGACATATACGTGTTTATAATATGTCATCTAATGACAGGTAGAATCCCGTTTCCCACTTTGATTGACAAATTCGGTTCTTCGTATATTATTCAGACTGTCTCACTGGTCCTCTAGCCACAAGAGCCCTGAGGGCTTAATACGTGGGTTAATTTATGAATCTGCCGTTGATAACATTCAACAACATTCATTGCGTTATTAAAATGGTTAAGCAGACAAATTTTTCGAACATATGACGCAATGGATTAGCAATATGATTATAATAATACCTAATATTATTATAATATCCTTCAACATGATTCAGATTTAGATTGACAGTGTGCAATTGAGGTGCAGGGAAAGAGAGCGTACGTCAGATCATTATTATAAAGTACTGGGGGAAGAACCTTATAGTACTAGGTACACGACACAAAACGACGTGCTCACACACAGCGCACTATGTGCTAAAGCTCTAACATCTGCATTGTGAAATCCTCCTTTACGAAGATACGACTAGTCTGCAGAAATTCCTTTATACTTTGCATAGTTACCCACAGTCTGTTGTGCTGATATTTTTTCCGAGATTCGAGCAGTTTGCGGTGTGAAAACGAATGGGCGCACACACTTAGCCAACTAAATAGCAGCCGTGGTCTTTGACCGAATTTTCTATTTTCGTCTCTATACAAAGCATTTCCCGATTAACGGACTGCCAGCCGAATTCTTTTCATAGATTTAACTAGGCACTTAGTCTACCTATTCCTATACCCGTTTTGTAAATATTTTAATAATATACGTACTTTCTTTGTTGTAGAAATTAACGTGTTATGTTTTATTTGTTTGTGATTGCTAGCTAAGCGAATAACGCCACTATGTTCTGATGAAATATTGTATCAAGTGTTTGAGTGAAGTGTAAGCATTAATACGGCACTTACTAAAGTACAAGTTGTTGATTGTCTTCAAAAGTCTGTTCAGGCTATTGTTTTTTTTTTCACTCTGGCGAAGTAGATAAAACCTCGTCATAGGGTCATCTTGTGTTGAAAGTGAAACCCCTCACAAGTAGTGTGTGACTATTGTTAGTGCACCTTTTGTTTTCATGTTTCATAAATAGTACCTATGGCCTGAGCTTTAAGATTAAATTAAAAACTTTCAAAACTCATACATATTTTAATTCATAGTTCGTCAGAATTTTTTGTGTATAATCTGCAATGGTTATGACAGGCCAGATTTTAACTTTACACAATTTAAAATGTTTGTTGCCTCTGTTTTTATAAAATTCAATTTGCAGTATTTGTTTTTAACTGTGTCAACTTTTCAACTCAGCTCGACAACTCAACAACAACAACCCCTCGTGTCCTCCTTGTGTTGTGTCAACTCTTTTGTTGCAGCAACGAATTAATTTCGCGCAGTTTTAAAACAAAACACAAACAGCTGATAAGGTTCAGCGACTCAGGCGTCCTATGTGAGTGAGAGTGATGATTATTTTTATACATGTTGTTTTATGACAGTGTATGTATAGGATGATATTATACGTTAGTGTTCTAGTTAAGTTATATTGTCGATCGGTACGTTATCGTGTCGCAGGATGTCGTGGTCGTCGGGTCGACGGTCTGACAGGCCGCAACTAATTGTTATAAATTGTGATGCCATATATTACAGAGAGATAATGTTTGTTTGCTAAATATTAAGTTTTTTTTTTATTATGAAGCTTTCTTATACGCTTTAGGTGGCTACAGAAATTTCGACACTTGGCTTTGTCTTCTATAATAATACAATAGTAACGAAGTTAAAAGTGTACATTGAAAATTAACAAAAAAATTAATTGCTACGAGGTGTAGGAACGAGAATTATGACGAAAATATAGTCCTTAGAATTTTTGTCCGTTGGTCTGGATGTATGTTCCAGATTGCAATTACTTTTAATCCCGGTAGAGGTACGATATTTTTCGGCCCGTGGGATATTTTTCGAAATCCACGCTTGCGTAACGGCGGGTAGAAGTTAGTTTCATTATAAGATGCATACAGTTAAAGAACTAAGATGTTATTTTCAAATCGTATAAAAACCATCGTTGAGGAATTTAATCTGACCTCAAACTGTTTCTTGCTTATTTGTTAGATTTGAACATCCTCGAGTGTCAGCTATTCTCAGCATTGCCTATTATATTTTATGTAAGAATACCCTAAAATATAGACATTTGTGAATATTTCACTATAAATAAGCGCTGAGACGTAAATATTCAAGCGCCACCTGTGAGAAGGTCGACTTGAAATTGATTTCTGACCTCAGTACCTACAATTTTGTGATAGATTGTAGTTACATATTTTACCACAACCGGTTTAGATGCGAATACTATCTTAAATTTACTGCGGACAGAGTAGTTAACGGCATTATCTAGTAAGGTCTAAGGGTGCTTGAATATATAGAATAAGAGGAATATACTGGTTTTGTTGCCACTGACGTGCTGCCTCCTGTACAACAGATTATCCTCCTGACCTAATAACACAACGTTAAGTACTTTTTAACGTTTCGCAGTCAAAATATTTCAAAGGCACGTTTAAATGAATCATTGCGGCATCCTCGGCATCTGACGTCTCCAGCATCATTAATCAAGGAAGGTACCACAAATTAAGAAATATTCATTTGTGCGCAGTTCGTGGAACTTATTTATTTTTATTAATTTGTTGGTTAAATGTTATGTTTTAATAATACAAAACAAAGGTTATCTATGTATGGTGTGTCTGGTTATGAACGATATGTTTGACGATACTCGTATTGAATTGGGCATATTTATATATATAGATACAGTTTTGTAAGCGGCAATAGCCTAATTGCTGGAGAGGCAGAGGTCGCAAGTTCGAATCCTATTTACACTATTGAGTAGGTACCTACGTGAACTCGCAGCACAAACACATTGTTTAGAGTAGAATACCACATAACTAGTAATCTTCTTTTTGTTAATCATACCTCCCACATGGTAAGCATTGATGCCAGCGGCCTAGACAAAGGACATGAGGGTAGTATTCACCCTTGACGGGGCGCACGTGCCCTGGTCACATGTTTCAACATGGACAAAGGAGAATCTGAGACTATATCTTTGTATTCAATGAGTTCAAGACAATATCGACAAAATACTTACTTGGAGTTTTTGGCGAGAATCCCTCTTATTACAAAACGATATCTAACTTTAGTTCTAGCCTAAACCTTTGAGCCAGTATTGTATTTTGAACTTTATTTCGATTTAGATTTTTAGTTAAACGTCAGGGATTGGCTAGACTCAGTGAGTCCAGCCAATCCCTGACGTTTGACTGACGATTCCAATGTCGATCTATCGGAATTATATTCGAGAGTAAGCACCTAGAAAGTACTTACATTAGATTGATGTCTAACCACTTGTTTACAATCTTGTAGCAATAAACTCAAATGATGGTTTTGAAATCGTAGTGAATAGTGAAACTAACTAGGCATTACGTTGGCTAGAGCAGGTACCTACTACCTTTAGTTGAGCAAACCTGACTTGCCACACCTGGCGAACAACAGAGTATACATTCCTGCGATGACACTTACAACGCAATAGCCGCGGTAGTCTTAATTTACGGAGGTGATTACTATTTGTGATTAAATGCGCTACGGAGAATTAGTAAATTATAGCAATACATACGTTCAAAAACCTTATCATTTTAGGCACGTGGTGAGCCATTAAAAGTGGGTTTTTCCAATACAAATATGCATTACAAATTGATGACTTTAGACCATTGATGTTTATACATCAATGTTTCCGACGCAATTTGGTGATAAACTCTTCAAACGGACGTAGGTAGCATCAAACTAACTTAGCAACATATGGTTGTAGCAACGCATTCGTAGCAACATTCAACCGTAGCAACAAGAGGTCGTAGCATTTGTAGCAACACATGTTTGTAGCAACATTCGACCGTAGCATAACTGTAGTAACTAGTGGTCGTAGCGGTTGTAGTAACACGTTCGTAGCAACATTCGGCCGCGTAGCACGGTTGTAGAATCTTTCGTAGCGACATACGAACGCGTAGCAATACGCAACGGGTGATCATAGTACGCTTCGATCAATAATTATTAATCGAAGATAGTACGGTATTAGCAATACGATCGTAGCAAACAGGTTTGTATTAATGGCATACCATGAGCAAATAAATGTCACTACAAACCAAATTAAAATTATTTATTTATGCCAAATAGAAACCACATGTCACACTAAAAACTAAACAGGTAGGCTTTTGAATAGCAATTGGTAGGTACCGTAATGTACATATAATATGTTTATTTATCGATTAGGTATTATGTATGTTTTCTCAAACCTGCTTGGAAATGTGAGCATTATTTTGACAACCTTCTTCGATATAAATCGAAATTGCTGTACTGGTCAAATACATGCGAGCAGCGGCCGGCAAAAGTTGTAAAAAATCCATATCTGTCGTGATTTAGCGGCTAAATAAATTACATAGTAAACTCATAATTATCCGTCATGTAATTAAAAAATGGAACGTAATTTTACTCCGTAACATGGCACCTAAGGAGGTAACTTATCAAAGGTTTTATTTAAATTTCCAACTGGCGTGCATATAGAAAGCTTTTTATTGAAAAAAATTAAATAAAATTCACACCAATATGTACAACACCTTAGAGTATTTCCAAGACGATGTTATACACACCTATGAAACTATGTATATCTTATAAAATATCTTTTTGCATAAAATTCAACAATAAAATGAAAACTATAAATTAATATAAGTTTTTTTTTTTTATTAACACTTTAATTCGGGAAAAATTATTGATGTTCGTTGTCTGTATTTTCAAATAAAAAGTTCTGCCTAGTTTAGTTTTTATTATTTAAGAAAAGTACTATACAAGTCTTGGCCACAACTAGGCATTGATGGACATGCGTATGAGTGCCTCGGCTTCGCCTCGGCCCACATTTACACGTCTATTTTTTTTTTATTCTTTAAATTTTAGGGACTTTTATATAATCTCCGCTTTTACTTGGTAGGACTTATAATCTTCGCTCTCGCAGGCATCTCTTCATTTCTGGTTTGATCTGACATAAATATGTTAATCATAAAATATAAATATGTTAAACATATCATTGTATTCAGAATATAGTAATAAGATATCTATAATGTTTGTTTAACAATGCAAGCAACCGATGCGATTCAAGATTGCCCTCAGACCTTTTCTATATAAGAGCTGGGTTTATCAAGCGATCCCCTAAAGAAAATCCCACACACCGAAGGCATATATTATTCAAATGTTAAGAAGAAATAAAAAAGCTTTAAATTAGTTGAGAACGCAACGCAACGCTGATGTACCCTCGAGACTATAAAGTCTCCAAATCTTGAGAAAAGTTATATTTGGCTGGAGATGCACGTAACGAATAAAGAACTTGTGAGTTGTTGATGATGATCAGTATATCAATAAAAAATTTGTTATTATTTTTGTCTTACTGAGATAAGTATAGAAATCCTGCAATATATAGCTCCTAAGTAATGAAACGGTCTAGTGGTTTAGTAAGCTTTACATTTCGATTAATTAGGCGGATTACACACTACCACGCGGAACGCGACGGGCGCAAGTAACGTGCGCACACGTGATTTTTACATTTAAAAAATAAAAATTAAAGCGCTCTTACTACGAAAGCGAATCACTAAAAAATTAAAATAACATGAAAATTACATGTGTAACAAAAAAAAGGCTCTAACGTATCAACGGAGTTGTTACAGATCAAATCTAACTTCGCTGAGTAAACAGATACTTCACATCAATTGGTAAAGACTTGGCAAATACCACTCTAAGTTAACTCAAGCAGGGTGAAGAAACTCTAGCAACACAAGCACAGAAGCCGAATGATTTCCTCTATTCGATGGAATAACTTGCAAACATGAGACTACATAGTAAAATATTTAGAGACAAATAATATAGTTTCGAACCAATTCCGTTTTAGAGCCAATCATATAGACAAGAATATAGACAAGGGAGAAATGTGTCGGTCTTTTCCTCGACCTTCAGAAAGCATTCGATACTGTCTCAATCCCTACTCTAGTAAGCAGATTAGAAAATATCGGAATCAGTGGAGTGAAAAAGGTTGACTGGTAGAAAATGCCTATGGCATTAAGTCCGCCTCTGTACATTTTTGTGCTTGAAGTATTAAATAAAATAAATAAATAAATAATGGCTATTAAGTTACTTATCAGGAAGATGGCAATGCGCTCGCCATGAAAATATGACTAGCGATGAAGATTCCTGTTCATATGGAGTTCCCCAGGGAACTCCGACCCTATTCCTGGTATACATCAATGAAGCTACGATATCACAGTAAAAAAACCGATGTCATGATGTTTGCCAACGACACAGTTCTTCTGTTCCATGAAAAGTCTGTGAAGCGTGTCGTTCCTAAGTAACAGCTTGGCTGGATGATAGTTTGCTATCACTAAATACTTCTAAAATAAAACATCTATATTTTAGTAAGACTAGAGCAGGACGCTCCAAAAACTTTAAAATTAGCAGCTACACGTTTCCTTGCAATAGGAATAGCAACAACTTTGCCTCCTGCACGTGCCTCAAGCTAGACTGAGTGAACTCCATTAAATATTGACGGAGTAATCGTTGACGACAACCTTAAATGGACACAACATATCTCGGTTACCGCCAAAGGAGTGCGTAACTTGATCTATATCTTTAAATCCCTGAGACATGTTGCTAGTCTAAATCTTCTGTTAGAAACAAATGAAGCCATTGTCACTGTGTCTTGCGATACGCCGTGTGAGGACCATGTATATTGGTGTTTGAAATGGTCTTTTGACAAAAGAACCACACAGATTTGAGTGTACCTGTCCAGTTAGTACACGCATTTCACAGTAATCGTGCAGCTCAACTCCGAACCATAGGAGTTCAACAAACAATATCAAAGAATGGACCCCTTAGATATACTTAATAATGTTCATCCATAAATCAGATCTTAGGGTAAAAATAAAAAGGACTTATTACTAAAGTCTGTGTAGACTTTATGCATTCTTCCAAAGTATTGGTTAACATTGACAACTTGGGGTGGACATAATAATAATATCCTTGGACATTTCACACAACGCCATTTAGTCCCAAGCTAAGCAACCTAATGCTTGTGTTATGGTAACGAGATCGCTGATAAACTACTTATATACAATTTTTTGTAAATACATACATATTATAGATAAACCACCCAGACCCGGAACAAATACTTGTAGGTCGTACAAATATTTGTTCCGTGCGGGAATCGAACCCGCGACATGCTGCGTAGCAGTCAATCGCTCAACCACTGCGCCAACCATGTCGTCAAAACCATACCTGTAGACCCTGAAGTGATGTAATTAACACCTTATTTCAGCACGAATACCTACCTAAAACAGGACCGTCATGAATTTTCAACGCCTGTCGCACTTCAAAGAACACCCCTTCTTGGAAAATGGTAGCCCCGTACTGTTTGAATTATAGCAAAAGATTTACCTGGTAAACGAAACGGTGCTTCTACGTACGGCTATCAACTCCTTGAAAATGTTTCCATTAAGTTTATACTCTACTTAATGTTAGCTTTCATAAATCCTATTAGTCAACTTACATGGTGACTGTCGGCTCGAATGTGGGTCAAGTACTTAGAAATGGTGAACAGCTCGCGTTACTCGTTAGTCATCACGGCCCAGTGTGAGGAAAAAATTATAACAGCAGTTGCAATTTTTGTTAATTTATCTGCAAATTTTTGGACAATGGAATGTGATGTCTAGTGCATTTTAAAGACCTGATGACTAGTAGGAGCCTCTTCTAAGTTATGCTATGACACGATTCCGTCTTTTTTCAGGTTGCCTGATCCGGGCTATCAAATATTACTGTTATATAGGTACTGTTTTATATCGAAAAATTCAGTATATTATTTTATTTTAAAGTCATATTAAACAAAAAGCTCGATCACTTTGATTTTTATTTTAAACAAAAGTTTGTATTAGACAGTAAGAAAAAGCACTGCAAAAAGAAGTAGGTAACAAAAATTAAATATCTGGTAAAGAAATTCAGACAGTTTTAATTTCCTAATTTCCTGTATACTGTTAACAGCATACATGCAGTTTCATGAACATCCACTACTTATAGCAGAAACGGAAATACTAAGGTGAACAAGGGTATAGTACAATTGAAAAATAGACGCAGCTTTGATGTCGAAAATCATCGTTGTTGATTTTCAATCTAATGGTAACTGGTGTGTTTAGACTGGTACTGGTGCTTTCCATCAAGGGATTTCTGTGCCTGATGCTACCTACAATCATAACATTAAACTGATATCCTGTTTTCTTTTACACCTACAACTGACTATTCAAACATGCATTTGATAAATGTTTAAAAAACATGTGTGGCGTCGTGATTAGTATAATAACAATCCGCAGTCGTGGGTCAAAGTCACGTTGTTGCGCCGGCGCCTCAGCCATCACTCCTAGGCACGTACTATTCCATATGTGAAAACTGCGTCGGACACGTCACACGTTATTTTTAAACACTATTTGTGTGAGAAAGGTTGAAATGTCCGACATCAATTACAGAAAGTTTAAAGAAGTTTTTACTAAAGTTTTACTTGTGTTAAGATAGTGTTATTGTTGAAATTTTGGTGGTGAGCTCCAGTCTACTGCTAAGTATCTTGGGTAGTCATCAATTTGAGCATGGAAATGCACCTTTATTAAAAACAGTAAGGAAACAATGCTGCCTTGTTTATCATTTCAGTGCACATGAACAAAACTGTCTATCTATACCTAGCGTACGCAAAGCACGTCTTACCGATAATCTTGTACTTTTTTGACGATCAATCCTTTGACATAATCGTCACACTCTGGGCTATTAGTTATTTAATTAAAATACAAAGAAACTAAAGTTCTGTAATTACACTCCCGGTCTTGTATATAATCGAGCCGTGCATTACCATATTGTATGTAGGGTATAAGGCCTTAAACTTCAAAAAGTTTTCATGCGTTTTGAAGCCTTTAACATACTGGCCATAATTTTTTTGGTGTCATCATTGTTCCGAATTTGAATTTACGACCATTATAAAATGTAAGTGATCCGAGAGTGTATTATTCTATTTCATCAGCAGCCTGCAGCAGTTCATTGCCGTACATAAAGAGATCTCCAATTGTTCCAATTCTTGTTGTGGTGGTTGTTTCTGTTTCTAATATGACCGGCCTTTTGCTTGCTTGGGGGTTTTATAGGACATGCTGAACATTTCTCTGCTCGATCATCTAAAGCCAGATTCGATCTGACGGAGACTCCAAGCCACTCCTTTAATAATCCATTTAAGTATTTTAATCGACTGTTCGATTCATAAAACAGCCAAGAAAATCGTTTTCCGACAATGTGACATCGCAATTCTATTGAAACGTGAGAAATACTCATATACTATACAAAGTGCAGGCGTAAGGTCCTTTATTAACATCCGACTTTAGAATGAGTCCTTATATGTGATGAAACATTGTGAATTGTCGTGGCCGTCTACCTGTCTGTCCAAACACAGTGGGTATGCCAAACTACCGCATTATAGTACATTACCGTGAACTTGCCCGTTTCCTTTAAATAACTGTTGGTTTTTCCTGTTTACGAGTGGACATCCAGGCGTTATGTTATGATTCATTCTAATTGTCTTTACTGAACTTTACAATACCTCCATAATTAATTATTATTTACTTTGAATCGTTGCCTTATTTATTTGTACTGCTATATGCTTTACCAACTCTAGAATATTTGTTTAAAAATGTGCAATTCTTTTAATTTTATGCCATATTGCATGTGAGATCACGCGGGGGTCAAGAAGCGATCGCTGAGGTATTTTTTGTTCTTGCTTCGCACGGTTCGTGCATTCAGCCAATTTGCAAACTAAAAATTATGACTAAGCACTTTTAGAACAACACCGGCAAAAACTTTTCGACATCCATCATAATGGCTTCAGTAATTTTTTTCAACCACTTCAGCCACGCATTTTCACATCGGTCTTAAAAAAATCTTTTTAAATCAGTTAGTTATTTAGGTCATTAATACCACTCAATACCTGGCTTGTATAATTACTAAAAATTAATAGGCCAGCCCTTTCCACTGACCTCTATAAAACAAGTAAGTACAGTGATTTAGAGAGAATTTTTTTTTTTTCTTAATTTAATGGTATACCTGGTGGTGGTTTAATGGTGGTGTATATTTTATATAAACAAGTGTAGTGTTTAATAGAGGTCAGTATATACAGGTATTTATACCATTTTTAAGAAAAAAAAAACATCGTTTGGAGGTTTTCAGCCAACTTCAATATTTTTTAGGTCTTAAAAAACTTCTTTAACCGTTTACTTATTTAAGTTTTCAAAAATACCACTTGGTAGCTGGCTTGTATCCGTAAAAACGAAAGGTTTTTTTCTCTTTGGTTTTTATCGCCTAGGTGTCGCAGATATACCTATAAATTGTTGTTGTTGTTACAGATTTTCAGCTGTATTTTCAACAAATCACAATATTTTTAGGCACTAAAATGACGCTGTCCGTAATAGCGCCTCATCATCATCTGCCTAGCCTTTTCCCAACTATGTTGGGGTCGGCTTCCAGTCTAACCGGATGCAGCTGAATACCAGTATTTTCTTTCTTGGACGGTGCGACTGCCTATCTGACCTCCACAACCCAGTTACTGGGATACGATACCCCTTGGTAAGACTGGTTGTCAGACTTTCGGGCTTCTGACTACACGTAACGACTGTCAAAAATCCACGAATGACAGCCGGGACCAACGGCTTAACGTGCTTTCCGAGATACCGGTCTCGGTATGTAAAGATGGTCACCCATCCACAGACCAACCGCGGCAAGCGTAGCTTAACCTGACCGATCGACCTGTGCGGCTGTTAATATTTAGCCACGGGCCCCTCCGGGTCCGGGTCCGGGTTTCGGGTCCGTAATAGAGCCTAAAACATTAAACAAAATTGTAATGAAAACGATCGGGGAGGCATACAGGCGACGACGGTTAGGTCGTTTTAACACGGATGAAGGCGGTCTGTAGTCTTAGATTTTTTTTTTTATTTAGCTGCTGATTCATACACTGAATGTTTTGTTGACATTTTATTACTCACTATAGAGTATCGATTCCAGTTGTTACTAATATAATTAGCCAACATAGGTAAATCTTCATAATGTCAGATATCACACTATCATCGATGACCGTTGTCGCATCGTCATTGCTCAGGTATCACTTGATTACTACATTACGAAAGGAAATGAGATTATAGTTCTGAGAAATATATATTAATATGTAGTTTATATATTTTATATATTATGCGCACAAGTTCTTTCTGATTAAAAGGGATATTAGATCATAGCATTTCCTTTCAAAAACAAAGAAGTTGTGACACTTTCCCTCTGCCTATGACTAAAACGGACTAATTTGTCTCTTACTTAACCTTTTAGCTTCATCTCTTCTCTTGGTCGCGTACTTTATTATTGAAGGTCGCGTCCCTGAAAACTTCCACTTCGTTTGGTTCTCGGCTTCTCTCAGGGCGGTCGTAACAGAAAGCTGAGGTGACCGGTCGCTAGGTTTTTTAACATCTACCATACCCATCACCACCAACTTTTTAAGATTATCTATACGCCGATTTTTAATTAGCTGCAGTAAAATTACACTTCTTAATAACTCATTTCGGACTGCGTTTAAAGATACGCATGTCAAATAAGTTTCGTTTGTTACACTATTTTGTACTAGAAAAACAAGATTTGGTTGATAGCCGCGAAAAAACAAAAAGACGCCAATTTCAGTAATTTACGTAACACATAAGCTGTCATTTTGCTGCAGCTAATTAAAAGTCCGTATAGTAGCGTTGCCGACGGGCAATGTGACCAAAGTAACCTATAATCTTTTGGTAACAGATCGTGGATAGTGTATTTCTTTCCGTAGTGGTTCGAGGATAGATTTGTTCGTCCTTTTGGCAGTCCGGTATGCGGAGCATTTTTCTCCAACTCCACATCTCAGAAGCTTCTATCTTTTTCCTTTCTATTGCCCGAATCATCCACGACTCTGAGCCGTAAAGGAATATAGAGAAAACCAGTGTCCGGACTAGTCTCATCTTGGTGACATTGTAGACCAGTCTGTGCTACTAAGTTCGTGTCAGCTTAGCTTCCTAAATATATACCTAATGTTTTGATAAAGTTCATATAAACAATTCAGACGTGAATATGGTCGCTTTACCTTCTTATTTATAAACTTTATATCTCTGTTAAGATGAGAATAAAGCCTGGAATGATCCATAAAAACGTGGCCCTACTTTTAACTTTAATGATTCAATGAGTAATTTCACTGGTCAGAAAAATAGGTTGCGATCTATTTTGGACGCGCAAAAAAGGCGATTGTTTACATTATTGTGTTAGTAGTCAATAAGCAACCGTCTCATGTCTAGACCAGATGTTATGTTCCAAAACGAGTCGCGTCTGGAGCTTACCTAGTTACAACGGATACTGCGTGTGTCTAGACTATGTAGGGAACTTTATAGCGCTCGTTTCGGTAAAACAAGCCAGATTTGACCCGCAATTTTTGTCTCACCCTTTCGCTACCAAACTTTGTAAAACCTTTGTTTATTTAATTAAAAGTAAATACCGCTTGGTAATTTTGGACATGAACATCACAGTTAACAAGTGAGGCTTTTGTTTTTTTCTTAACGGTAAACTGTGTTAATTGAACGCATTGAGCTACAGACTAATAAGTTCCCCTAAGCTCGCACACAATGACACCACAGAAGCTGCAACGGACACAAAACACAAAAAAACCGGGCAAGTCTGAATTGAACTGGGGGTTCGGTGTTCCGTAACAAAAATATTATGCTAATAGTCGTCCTTGGACATTTGCTAAGCATAATATTCACAATTTTCACGGGATAGCTTGTTATAAGTTATTGACAGATGGCTAATTATTATTTAAACTTTAATTTTACTAACCCTAAAATATTATGTTGCCCGTGTTGCCGAGTTATCGCTATCAAAATTCTATAGAGCAGGTGACAGATGTCACAGTTGATCATGTCATTTTTGATTTATTATTTATTTGACAGTGTCATGTTTAAAGGGCTGCGTTCATGTCGTTGGATCTCATCTCTTGCATGCGAAAGGAAAGGGACAACGCAACAAATGCCGACTGTAGGCCCAGCCTAACAAGGGTTGTCAACCTACAATGTTATACGTTATATGTGATCCATGATATTTGCACAAACGAAATGACTCCGACTAGAAAAAAAACTAGACCATAATATCGATAAAAATAATCTATAAAAATAATTTTAAATGTTTTAGTTAATTCACTTTTATACTTAGAAGTATACCTTTTTATTCATTGTTTTTAGTTATTTCGCTTAAATAAAGACAATAATGAAGGGTGGGTAATAATCGATCTGGCATACAAAAGTTACATAATATCAGGTTAAAAAACGTTTCTTTAAGAAAATAGACGTTTCATTTTCGCAAGGGCTTCGGCAATAACATGTACAACACAAAACCTGCACCAATCCACTGAATAGATTTAGACCTAATTTTTTTCGTATGCGCACGTATTTTTAGGCTAAAAATTAAAATAGGAAATATTTGACTAACGTGACGTTTGTTTCACAGATTTTAAAAAGAAGAGACTGACAACCCTGACGGAGTCGCCGCGCGCCGCCGCCCGTTGCGATCCCCGACCAATCTAAAAGTTTTGTAGTCAGTTCGCGCGTGGTCGCGGCGGTAGACGCGAGACGAGCGTTGCGCTCATGGACACTGTTTTTTTTTTCATTTACGATAAAACTCGTACTAAATTTGAATTTCAATGGAAACAGTGCGTTAGTTCAATTAAGTACTATACAGTTTTTACGCATGAATTAAAAATAGTGTCTATTTTCATGTTCCATTTATCGATTTTTGGCAACTCCTTAGAGAATTAGCTAGCTTCATCATTTTTGAGTACAAGTTCATTGGATGTAAAGCCTGAGTGTGAATTCTACAAAGTTATTAGTGCTTGTGTCAGCTGTGTAAGCTTATTTGCTGTCCCTCTCGGTTCAGTAGAAAGGGAAAGGAAGGCCGAGTGTTAAGCAAGCGTTGTTTTGTTTTCATGATTTTCTTTGATGCATGTAAATGTAGAGCGGATTAAGAAAATGTAAGTGTTGTTTGAGCTTTTTATCACTGTGTGCTTAATTATTTTATCATTTCTTTTTATTTTGTTGTTGACAAAATCTTAGCTCTGTCAATAGTGTCATTTTTGACAACAACAAAGCAATGTGCTTTTAAAAAGTTTTTGTATTTGTGTGCTGTCACCTAGTAGTACTGATATAGTTACTGTGTTGTGTTATGATTTATTTGTAGATCACTCTTGGTCATGTGGCAGCTCCATTTAGACTTGAGTTCGTTTATAAATAGTCTCCACTTAGGATCCCTTGCACGTTACTTGTGCCAACGACTAACTAAGCTTTGTACTATTACACGTATCATTCAAATCTTAAATTGAGAGCTTTTAAAATGTTGTCCAATGTACAGTAAATCGCTGCTGTTTCAACCGTTATCATAATATTTAACAATTTAGGTAGGTACATTTCGTAAAGGTTTGTTTAGACCATTGTTCATCCAAATTCACCATTGATGCATTATTTTATTATAATTTTGTTGTTTGGTATTAGTTCAATTGGATGCTCTTCTTGGTTCTTGCAAAAGCTTTAAAATCAGAACCTAATCTGTAAGAGAATCTGTAGGTATTTACCTACACTCTGAAATGGAATTCGAGATCAAAAATGTAAACAAAGAAATGACATAATCAAAGTGACGTTTCAGGGGTAGTCAACATTTCCCTAAGCATTATAATTATTTGATTTTTATTAAATTTCGTGCTTCTGAAAGCACGCTAAAGCGGCGTCTCATAATTAAACATACTGTAGTCTAAGGACTCGTCATAAACTAATAAAATAAAAGATTTCTAATCTTATGAACAACTTGCTCATGTTTATTTATTTGATCTCGGCGGTCCTGGCTGAGTATCCGTAGTAGATCGTACGTCTATTTTATTACGAGTAAACACGATTTACGCGACAGCAAAACTAACAAAAATGTAAAATACAACAAAGAAAAATTTAACAACAAATAAAAACTCACGACAAACTTTCAATCACGACAAACTTCAACTTGAAGCCGAATGACTCCGAATGACTAAAACAAAATGGCGACTAGCAGGTACACCCATTTGAATCGATTATTAGTATAACGCAATATGAATTACTAACAATTTTTTTTAACGGTTCTCTTGTTTAGCAGGAAAATCATTTTATAAATAGAAAATAATAAATGAAAGTGAGACTGTTTAGTTCTGCTTTAATGCCAGTATCACAAAAATAATTTGCACGATTTTGTTTCAAACAGTTATATTTAATTCTTGGAACGTAGTTTACGTCACTCTGAAGCTGAAAACTATGTGCAATATTATATTTTACTTGTTTAATATATGCCTACAATTTTAGCACTATATTATAGTAGGTACACACGGCTACACATCAAGCTATACATATCCAATATAAGCTGACTTCTGATTGTACGAAAAACCTATACATTGCGAGGTCAACTAAAACTGGAAATTATAGCTTGATGTGTAGCCGTGTGTACCTACTTTTCGGCAATCTACAATCCATTGAGGTTATTATTTCAAATTGGCAACATCTTTGTTTGCATTTTTGATCTCGAATTCCATTTCCGAGTTTAGTCGATCACAGTAACACAATAATGAAATGGCCATACTAAATACAAAAAATCGGTTTAATGACCCGAATAGCCCTAAAGGTGTGGAGTATTTCTAATATTTAGGCCAGAAGAAAGATTTATAAATAGTTTCATTATACTTTACTTCCTTTACATTTTCATTCCATTTGACATTCAATTAAATATTTTAGGCGAATAATGGTTATTTTTAACTAAGCACCAACTACTGATATGCCTTAATTCTATTGCAAATCAATAATGTGTGATAGGACAGGTCATTCATGACAGATGAGATGCATTTAACAAGATGGCGCTGACGAGGGATCGTTAATGCAACCAAGACAAAATGTTGGAACATTTAAGAAGGTTGACTTACTTTCGGGTAACAAAACCAATAACTATTTTTTTAGAGGTCGATAGGGTTTTCTTTGGTAAAATTAAAAGAAAATGTAGTGTCAATAACAAGAAACTTTGTAATTTTAGAAAATTACAAAGTTTGACAATTCGGCAAAAATTTCCGAACATCGAAAACGAAATTAGGCCAAACATAAGCTGCATAAAAAGACTACTTTTTTAGCAAACTTGAATTTGATAGGTATAACCTAATAGATTTTGGTCACAAGAATTTAAATAATTCTGTATTCTTGAAAGTTAACAACAAAAACCGTACTACAGTAGGTACCTAATTGGTAGAACCCTACATTAAAATTGCAATAAGATCTACAATAGTGGATTAATCTTGTAATTAATTAGTATTCAATAGAGAGGAAGGAGATTTATTTTTGACATAGATTTAAAAACATGTTGAAGTTTCATATATAATTCCCATTTGTTTGGACTTATAACTGTTGTTTGGCAACAGTTATAAGTAATTGCAATACCAATTACAATGATTACGTACACACGGCTACACATCAAGCTATTCATTTCCAGTTTTGGCTGACCTCGCATTGTATAGGTTTTTCGTACAATCAGAAGTCAGCTTATACTGGTTATGTATAGCTTGATGTGTAGCCGTGTGTACAACTAATAAAGTTTGAATGAAATTAACTCGGCCTATTGCAGTCCACTGCTGAACATAAGCCTCTCCCAGGCCGCGCCACAACACCCTGTACTCCGCCTTCCGCTTCCAGTCTGTCCCAGCCGCCTTCTTAAGGTCGTCGGACCATTTAGCTGGGGGCATCCCATACTACGCTTGCCGATACACTGTCTCCACTCCAGTACTAATCTACTTCACCGGCCATCGGTCCTTTGACAAACATGGCCAGCTGCCATGGCAGTTTGCTTACTCTGGAAGATACATATATCGGTAACTCCGATTCTTTTCCGGATAATTTAATTTCTCATCGTATAGAAGAAACTCCGAACGTAGCCCGCTCCAAAGCACGCTGAGCGACCTTGAGTTTGTTGACCAGCCCGACCACAGCCCGACTGTCAGTGTTCACGTTTCGGCAACGAATATCATAACGAGCAGGAGGCAGTGGTTGAAGACCTTAGTCTTCAAACATTGCGGCATAGGCGACAAGAAGACTTGACAAAGTTTTACAAAAGCTGCCCAACCCAACTGGAGTTTTCTGTCCGTTCTTTCTTAAATTTGTGCCTACGGAGCTGGATGACTTGCCTTAGGTAGACATAACTTTGAGAAGCGACTATTGATGTGGATTGGACTCGGCAAGACGTGCGTGTGAGTTGTGACTTTCGTCTTGTCCAAATCCATGCCGAGGTCAACCCACCGAGACGCTCTATTTAAGCTGTGCAGCATCTGGTTTAACTGTTCCGGTATCTATGCCATTATGACAACGTCATCAGTAAAGCGAAGGTGTGAGATGATGTACTCGTCGTTCACGTTGACACTCTGTCCAGTCCAGTGTCTAGGAGACGCCCTACAATGCATTGGTGAACAGTTTCGGGGATATCACATGTCTCACCCCATCGAGCAGTTGGATGGAGCTGGTTTTCTGATCCAAGATCTGGGCTGTCATCGTGGCAGCATCATACAAATATCTCAAGACTTAGATATAGCGCCAATCAATTTGACATCGATGCAGAAAGGCCAGAACTGCCCCTATTTCGATGGATTCGAAGACTTTTTCATAGTCCACAAAATGCCATACAATGTGGCTGCTTGTGCCTCGATATTCAGTATGATTTGTCGAACAGTATGGACAAATTAATAAATAAAAAAAAAACAAAACCTTTTTTCAGAATAATTATATGTCCATAATTGTTAATTACAAAGGTCCTAAAACTATGTTAAGTAATCAAATAGATACAAATATCAAAATCAAATCATCATTCATAAAGTTCAAATAATAAAATCATAAAATCACTCATCAAAAACTCATAGTGTTATCTCGTCACATGAAACTGGATAAATCTCCCCAGCATTGCAGACTCTGGCCTCTCAGAGATCCTCCTTAGGATTCCGTTGGCGCTCCCCCGAATCCGGCGCGTCAAAGATGCGGTTTTCTTACGCATAATGTCACAAAGTTTGATTAAAAACCTAAATTAGAAATAATTTAGGTCTCCTTCCTACTCCCATTCAAAATTAACCAATGTTTTCATTATATATAGGAAACGATTTAATTACTGTTAAGCTTAGACCTATATTATTGCTTCCGTTTTTATTAGAGCATTGTCTTAATATTTTAATAAATTTATAATATTGCTAATATACGTGTTTCTATCATTTCATCTCTACAGTCCACTAACTAATCTAATCCGCTAGCTATCATTTTGGTGGTGCCGAAATCAGTTTTCTGATTTTAGTACAGTTTTTAAACAAAGGAATCGGAGCCACTGTGATTATACTGAAGTAAGGTTTTTCGCACTTATATTATGTAAGTAGTTGATAGTCCTGTGTCATCAGTTTTCCGCAAGTTATTAATTAATTGGGAAACCCGCAATGAACACACACATAGATACAAACAGGACTCACAGTAAAGGTAAACTTCGAGTAATTTATGTATTTTCCTGCGCTCTAATGTACCTATTTACATGTTAGGTTTCCATTCAATTAGTGTGGTAAATATTGATCATAAATACCACAATTTAATTGCTATTTTTCGGCAAATACTAAAGTTATTTTTGATAAAAAGTGCGAAGGTTGGTAAAATATATTTTTTCTCTCATTATCCTATTCTCGTACTGGTTTTAAATTATTTGAAATCAGTTTGTAAGAATTTTCTAGGACCCGTTTATTCATACAAAGTGTACACAAACAATATAATTTGTTATAGGCATAATTATAAATGAAGATTTTTGCTAAGGGCGCAGGTGTTCTCTCAAAAATATAATGAAATACTTACTTTCTCTTTTGTTATCAACACACAATGTACTGAGCAGCAGTATCAGTCGATATTAAGTCGCTCTGAGAGAGCTTGCCTTATCTGGATTTTCTGTTTTCAATGCTACTCTTGAGAGTTACGAGTTCATGATCTCATAAATGGTCCTATCTGCGTTTATTTAATACCTGAGTACGATGCTATGGAACCTAATTAATTTACAATGTCAACAACATTACTAATGTAAAAATAAAACAAACTTACTTAGTAAAGCACAAAGAAATTCTTTGTGTTGTTACTTATCTATGAATATAATTAAAACCAACAAATATGTTTCTTTTGTTTCAGAAATCGCTTTGATATCTTGTGCCCACAAGAATATTATAAGTACAAAACAAACATAGCGCATTGCCCCATAACGAGATAACTCAGGATCCCACGGCAACAGCAAGCTATGTCGAAAAAGTACTCCCTGCTACTACAGTGTTGATGAGAAAACTACCGACACTGTTGATCCTCTTAGAATAATATGGTTAGCTGACCCATATGAATACCCGCTGCAGTACCAGAATGTCAGATTCCCCGATTCATCACTCTCACAGAAGTTTAAAACTTAATACCGCCGCAAAACCGACTTCATCCAACATGGATGACCTCGTTAATGTTACTGCATCAAGCAAGATGAACACTAACTCGCAAATTTCATGTGTAGTAACAAAGATCGACAGAGTGGCACACGACAATCATTCCAATGATAATTTAGAACAAGTACATAAATTGACTGACTTAGATAGATGTAGGATAATTAATAAAGAAAAAATTGAATGCCAACATGAGTCTGAAAGACGATACTCTGCCACAGATCGTCCCTGCCACAAAGCCTCCGACCGATGCGTATTGCATAACAAAGAAGACGTATACGGAAAAGAATCGATTACCAGAAAGAGGGTTGAGGTTGACGAATACGGCAGTTCAAGGCGGGCCGCTAATTTGAAATTTAAATGTAGTCGGGATGCACAGGAGTGTATGGGAGCGATCGGGAGGACAATGAGCGTCCGCGTTCACGTGCGCGCCATAGCCGTCGTGGGGTTGTTCCTATCCGTGCTGGCGACGAGTGCCGCGGCGCCCGCTCCGAGCAGGTCCCGGCCCACGCGTAGTGCACACGAGAAGTCTGCGGTAAGTTTTTAAACATTACCATGAATTTAAATTATCATGATTTACAGTCAGCGAACAATTTGCGGAGCTACAAATAACGACAATGGGCCCTGTGATTTGTAAATTGTAATAAGTAGGAAGATGTGGCCGATTCTAGCTCATGCATACTAAGGAGTATACGTGTATCCTGAGGACTTGTAAACTTCAATCCTGTCCCAAGCCCGCCGGAAACGTGCGGCTTATTATACCGGCATTGTCTGTGTTATCTGAATCTGTCTGATTTACCAGACAATGTCTCTCTTTACATAGCCATTTTTTGAGCACTCGCACAGATTTGTGTGAGATCCTTTCATACAAAACAACACAGTTGGTACTGTCCTTTTATAATGTGCTTTGTCTACATGAACAATTTTAATCTCTACGGCGGCTGAGCGGTTATTCTACATTCTACAACATAAAAATGAGTAGTTCTTTACTGTTATGTTGCACGATAGATGCCCATAACCATATAACTAACATGATGACGATTCCATTATAGTACCTCTAACATATAGAATGTGGGCTATGCAGGTAGGTACATACCTACTATTACTTTTATTATTGGCGTGTAGTTAGTCGGATCACGATTATAATCGTGATGTTATGTAAGTCTATATGGGATGTCTCAGTAATGTTCGCATTGAAGGTCTCCCTTTGACCCGGAGAATGTTTGATTCTCCTTTAGAAGGGACAGCTATCCACTGACGGATTAACGACCATTTTAAGGCGTATTTCTACTGAGTGCAAGTAATATGGGGACAAAAAGCTGGCGTGTCGTATTAGATTACTGGCAGTGACAGACGGACGGACCGTTTGGGACGAGATTAATGGGCTAAGTGACGAGTAGGAGGCATGCCTGTAGTCCTCCACGATTCGGGAAGACATCCCGCTCATTTATTTCGTGGACCGTTACAAATAGTGAAAAATTCGACTAATTTTATTGGGACCACGCGATAGCTAGTCCTATGGGAGACACTGGTTTTCTATTCGACTTAATGTTTATTTATATCATATGCCTATTCTTCCAATTTAGGTACAACATTTTCCTCTACACCTACACCATGATTATCTATATTTTACCTATAAGACACATACCTAAATTATCGCCAACACAAAATCTAAAACTAAACTTTAGTAGATAAATTTTGGTGCTACGCTAATTATATTTATAGTGTATTATACGACACCCAAAATTTCCTAATACGAAGACAAAATAGATTACAACGAGATAAATTAGTTAGGTCGAACGGGATGAGTTGAATCAGATTTGAACCCGATTTAATTACAGTTTAAACACGGCGTGACCGCGATGTTAACGGCTTCCTGCGCAAGCGCATATAGGCCGTGTATGTGTTAAACGTAGTTATGTAAGTGATAACTGGTCCATTGCAAGCACAGCGAAGTAAGTAAACGGTGGGATAACATGAGGGCGATTGATTTAAAAGACTGTAATAAAAACTTTTACAGACGTTTCATAATCTCCACTTCTCATACCTGTATTAGGTAGATGGAAATCGTGAGAAATATGTTTGTCTCTGAGCACTCCATTCATGATATTCCGTGATAGTGATAGTGTAGCCCTTACCTCTACTTACCAAATTTTAGTAAACCAAGTTAATTTATGTCGTGTAGTGCAGGAAAACTGATGCAGACGCAATGCTACCTATGGATATTTTCATACCTTGTTATTACGTCATTAGTTTTACCTAGCCACTGGGAATTTTTACAAATATTTCATCCTCAAACGAATAAGACAGATGGGAAGCAAAAACTCGATATAATATTATTATGGCCAGAGCCATTGTAATGTGTTATTAAGTATCAAAAATTCAACATTAATCAATCAAGTCAGCATATTGTAGACCTTTGCGGGACATAAAGCCTGTTCCAATAAATACTGGACAGTTGGATACGTAAATCAGAGGACGCTTTGTAGTAAAACTGGGAGCATCAGACAAAAACTAAGATGATTTGAAAAGTTCCATCTGGCACCACTTGTCTCCTTATAGTCTGATTTTAAGCCCATCGACAAGTTAGAACCGCAGTTCAGGGATGCTCTTCGGCCTTAGCTGTCCCTCTCCTTTATTGTTTGTCACTCTGTTCGTTTTCGCGTCGTCAAAAGTAACAATATTATTGGATTAGAACATTACCATAACTCAAAATTGCTAGAACATTACGTAGCATTTATTGACACCAACACAGCTGATCCAGTTCAGTAAAGGAGCAATCACGACCCGTTTACTTTCCTTCGTCGAGTTTAAAAGCGTAGGAGAAGCAGGTATCGTAGTCGCAATCTGCTGAGTGACCAGTGTATCTTGGTCGACGGTGAAATTCAAATACCTAATTGACATTGACATATTTTTTACGTTAATCTCTGCAAGAAGCGCCGCCATGATATCGCTCATTTGGAGAAACATCGACGTAAATGTTTTTTTTTCCCAAAAATGAGTTAAATATGACAAAGCACTTAGAAAGCGCATTTAAGTTAGGAAAGCAAAGATTAAAAAAGAAAGGGGCAGTTACGTCGATGTTTCTCCAAATGAGCGATATGTCAAAATATACTGGGCATCCAATAATTTTCCTTGTTCAAACTTTGGTTTCTATCGCATAGCCTTAATTTGCTTTAATTACTCACTCAATCCATTGTGTGGTTATACAATAGCATTCTAGAGGGCAAAATCGCGGTATATAATTTTATTGTAATATGGGGAAAACATTAAGGTAAACAAACCTGCCATTGTCATTTAATTGTCGCATAAAGTGGAAATGAAATTACCTATTATATGGTTAAAAATATTTTAAGAATTCCGTAACTATATGACAATTATTATAATTAATTGTTGTTCAGGTGCAGTAGCAGTATTAAATATTGATGAATATTTTATTATAATGGCAGAGATCCAAATAACCTATAACATAATTACAATCAGACTACAGAAAAGACAACCGACTTCCAAAAAAACCTACAAAAGTTATTATTCACTTTGTAGTTTTTTTTTTTTTTTGTAAAAAAGTTTTTTATGTTTCACTTTTTAGCGGCAGAGTTTGTAATTTATCTAAGTTACAGTAGCCTAATGTCAACTGGTCATCATTTTTTACAAAATATAGCTTTTCCCGATGCTGAATCCTCTCATCAGATTCCAACTTGATGACAATGGGATCACCTCGAAACTATACTCTTTCAATCAAAAATATATTTTTTAAATAGGTTCACAAAAGACGGAGAAAAGGGTGAACATAAAAAAAAATCCGTACATAAAGTCGAACATATAACCTCCTTTTTGGAAGTCGGTTCAAAAGAGATATACAGTAAGTAGATCACAATCATCAAACTGAACGAGATTAAGTTTTTCTAAGGAAAGGTGACTGTAAAAAACAAAAAAAAAATTGACCAAACACTTGTAGGTCTGTACACATTTCATAAACCTGCCAAACTGCGTGACAGTAAAAGTTAAGCTAAGCTCTAAGCTCTAGTCCTATAGTAAGTGTTTTTCTATTAATAAGCTTGGTTTTTAACCCGCGAGCCAGAGTCCCGACAAAATTTTTGACCGTTTCCCCTATAACCGACCGTTTTCCCAATAATGGCCAATACCAAACCAAACCACAGTAAGACACTGACAATGTCTGTATTGTTAAAGCACACTCGAAAAACCTTAATTCATTAATTTTTGAAAGAGCTTGAAAGCAAAAAACAATGTAGAATGCAGCATCGTCTTCATTCTTCAGATTGGTCACCAGTTCTCGAGTCTCGAAAGTCTGGCACTTTCCTGAACAGATTCATTTTATGCACTGAGATACCGCGGCTATGTGTGGGTGACGTACTATGAAACAAAAGGTGTCTGGGCCCGGCTGGCATAGAGCTAGTAAATACCTTGCAAACTGCACGGGATATGCATTGTCTACTGCCTTCCCTTACGGCGGACCACTTAGCTCGGCTGTCTACACTTGGCTATAGTGGCTTATATTATTCATGACTATTTTGATGCAGAAACATTGTTGTTGTTGTTATGAAACTTCGAAATAAGGAAAATGAAGCTTTGTTTTCAGTTAAATTTTTAGTCTAAATACGTAATAGTTCAAAATTTTCTTCCAGACTTGGTAAAACCCCGTTACCTAATAAATACCAATTGAAACTAAGGAGGTAGGTGTGATATGTTTATTAAGCATATATATTGCCGTTACTAGAATACGATCTATCTATAATACCGACCTAAATAATCAACACAATCTAGAGTGCGTATTCCATTAATTTTTAGGGTACCGTACCTCAAAAGGAAAAACGGAACCCTTATAAGATCACTTCGTTGTCCGTCTGTCTGTCCATCTGTCCAGCCCCTTTTTTCTCAGGAACGAGTGGAGTTATCAAGCTGAAATTAATATCAAATACTCAAGGCTGCAATCGTGAAGTTTCTAAGTCAACGATAAAATTTCTAAGTCAACGCAATCAAAAGATACGGGCGTTTATGTTCCGTTTATACCGCATATTATATCTACCCATCTATAGGTGAACCCAACTGACGTATGTATGTGACCGACATTGTATGATAATGTGTATAATTCTCTTTAGCCGAAACGAGGTCACATCTGACTGTAACATGCGGCGCTAACATTGATCTAAGTGATAAATGGACGCAAATTCACACATCTCTTGAGTTACAACGATCTCGATAAAATGAGGAAATAATGTGGTCTAGGATTATTGTAAAATAATAGACAATCTGAAGTAAAACTGTTGATTAACAACTTTTGGAATGTAATGATAAAAGGAATAAATAAGTACTTTAACAAAAAGAGTTTGCCGCCCAATGTGGGGCTCGAACCCACGACCCTGAGATTAAGAGTCTCATGCTCTAGCGACTGAGCTAGCCGGGCGTAATAGACAGGTCCAAAATAGCATATCAGTTTCTATTTTCGATGAGATAACTCACACTTAACGTCATGGTAATAATAACAATATGACAACAAAAATGAACAGAATTCAAAATTAATTCCAGATTCGTTTAGTTGCCTTTATCATTTGATGGGATTTAATATGTTACTCTAAAATGTTAATTTCGTGGACAATACAAGTGAAAATTAACGTGAGTCATAATTAAATTGAAACTGCGCTGGAGGCCATCGTTATTGACCCAAATATTCATAACGCTATCTATAGCATCCTATTCGACACATTATTTTAACAAAATCTCGCTCGAAATATTGTAATTGTATTTAAAATTTATAAACCAAGTACCTGAATAAAAATTAAGATTATTGATTTCAAAACGTCACACATCTTTTGCCTAAACAACAAAAAGTGAGATCCTCCTAAACAATGTAAAAACACATAAAATTAACTTACATTTTGGATTTACTTTAAACCAATTTTCCTGATTCTCCACATATTAACGAAGACTCCTAGCCGCACGTCAAATAACTTTATTGTTAATCTACCCGCATGAATGCGTCGCCAATTAGAATTTGAATTTTAGAACGAACCCGTGCCTAATGGTTGAGGTGCACCTTTGATAATCATTCTGTCAGCTTCATCAAAGTAATTAATATACTAATCAAGCTTTTAGATTCGTGTCAAAATTAGCATACTTGGGCCCGATGTCCCGCGATCACTGGTCATCTTTCACGCCATGTTCAGTTATACCTAGATTTCCAGGAAGCGCTGATAACCTAGATATATTAAATATGTTACAATTTAAATGAGCCCTGAATGTTAGCTTAATAAAATTGTTAGTAGGCGCCATTAGTTATACCTACCTACTTAGGACCTACTAATTTTTACGGAGCCTTTGTTCTTTTTCTAAGGAAGTTGTAGGCAAATCTTTGCTACACCTTTACGGGCAAGGTTTTATTAGCCATTAGATACCAAAAAGCCAAGCAATCTACGTGTTTCTTGTTTTGTGGAAAAACAAAACCAGTATCTTTAAGAAAACTTAAAATACTACCAAAGTCCGTGGAAAATTAAAATATTATAGTCAGGTACCACTGTGAAGATATATTGAATTTCTTTTGCATGAAAAATATTTTAGTATAAGTCAACTGTTGTAGATTGCAGACGATGATAATGAGTGTTATTCCACGAATTTTACTCGTTGTACATTATGTCTGTACATAAGGTTGGTAATTTATATTTCCCCATGTGTAATATAAAATAGTCTTTAGTGTACGATGACTTGTTAAATTCTGCTTAAAAGTAATACTTGAAACCAATAATTTCTACTGCATTTCTGACGAATTAAAATAATTATCTTTGCTAAAAACATGTTAACGTCAGTCAAAGCTCAACAGCCAAGAATATAAACAAAACAAAACCGGTCAAGTGCGAGTCGGCCTCGCGCACTGCGGTTTCCGTAGATATGTAGGTAACTACAAATTTACGGTTTTCGGATTTTTTCCTTTACTTGTGCTACATGCCATTGCTTCATGCCAAATTCTAGTTCTAGTTCAACGGAAAGGACCCTATTATAGGTTTTGATTCCCTTGCGGGTGTAAAAATATGCGGCCTAACGGAACACAAACGCCCGTATCTGTTAATTGCGTTGACTTAGAAGTTTTTTTTTATCTTATAAGGGTTCCGTTTTTCCTTTTGAGGTACGGAACCTTAAAAACATAATATAACATTGATATAAAAAAGTACATTCTCAGTATCTATTCTAAAATTCTCAATATCTTCAAAGTCTCTTGTTAAACGCCCGCGGAGATATCTAAGACTCACTGATAAGAAGGCCTAAAATTGATAACGATGACATAAGATTCCAGTCACTATCTGCTGCAAGGTGCTGTAAACAAAACTGTGCCACGCGATGCTGTAGAAAAAATATAATCTTCCCTTCTTTGTTATCGGGTAAAACATTTGCTTCCGGACATAAATAAATGAATGAATGCATGATGTGATCTTAACAATACGAGTACCAACTAACTATATAAGTATAAAAATAATTAAGAATTTAGGTATAATATTGTCTTTTTTGTACCTAAACAAACATTATTTTTATAAAAATACAGGTATCTACTTTAATATCGCGACAAAGCGAAACGTATGTCGTATTTAAAGTTCAGGAAGTGCATGACTTTCAAAAACTCATTCAAATCGAGTGCAATGCAACTCTGGGAGCTTGCCGAATGGCATGTGCTGACCGGAAACCGCATCTCGGAGATAAATTTAGCCGCAAAGAGGACGGACATACAAAAATAATACTCATACAAACCAGTTAGACAGGGACAGATATATTTCAGTTGTTCAGCTGCTAAATAGGCCTGCACTATTCACATGTGAATCAATGATAATTGGGTTATTCGTACGATGCTGACAGCAGCTGAGTTTTTGATCAATTTTAATGAATTTGAGTAGCTAGCGTTTGCCTTAATTAGTTTGCCAATTTTTTTTTCTGGTGAGTTATCAATCAAGTGGCTTTAGAGTCTACGTTACCTATACATATAAATAATATTAAAATACGAAGTAAGAAGAAATTTCGGAAAGGGTAAAAAAGTCTTGAAGAAAGGTCTAGCTTTCGACCGTCTTGTTGAAAAAATAGACAATCGACCCCAAGATAGTTCTAGACAAGTTGTTTTATCCAATTGTGCCTGAATAGTGACGGAAGTTGAGCAAGGAGCTTACCCGAATCGAAGGTCGCCAAAAGAGCTGCTAACAGAATCAACAGAAAAAGAACACTAAAATATAGTGGTAAAGAAAGAACAGGTGACTATGAGGGCTTGACGATGTGG
This sequence comes from Gortyna flavago, assembly GCA_963669345.1. NCBI lineage: Eukaryota > Metazoa > Arthropoda > Insecta > Lepidoptera > Noctuidae > Gortyna > Gortyna flavago. Next base: position 6,231,336 of record OY770139.1, read on the forward strand.
TATTTATTTATCCACTGGCAACAGTGAATAAATAAGGACTGCTAATGAACATTCTTATGATAAGGAAGTACAGCCGCTTAACTAAACTGGCATAAATCAAGATCTGTTGAACGATAACACACTGTATCATGCAAAAATGTATTGTGTATCCTAATTTCAATTCAGAACGAGTCACTGTTCGAAAAATTAACAATGTAAATTGTAACAATTAATTGAGGGTATGTTTGAGCACTTTGGCACCAACTATTCACAGATTCGTCAATTAGTATTCATTGCTTGTTCGCCGCCGACTCCCAGGTGAGTCCGGACACTATTCAGCGCAATGTTCCGGTGAGTCACACTGCATCCGTCCAAATTTTCAACTCCCCGAACAATTTTAAACTCTACAGCATTCTAATAAGTATCAACGCATATGCAAATGTTAATTGTGTTAGTAATTTAGCTATATACCGCTTTCCTATTGTTATTCCAAATGTGTTTTAGTATTGTATTTTTAGCCTATTCTTTAAACTTTATATCTATGACGTCGTTGACCTATATTTTCTTTAGTATCTCCTAAATAGTTTAATTTAAATGCCTTAATGGAATGGAAAATTTTAAATTAAGGTTCAATATTTTCTTAGTTAATACATTTGTTTCTCTTTGCGTACTAGAGTATTATATTATCTGTGTCTTGGGTAAGAGCTTCTTTGCTTTTAATGTGAATTACTCATTCGCGTGAGATTCAAAATTTAGTTGGATGTAATAACAGTTGTTCGGCTTCTTAGAATCAGCTGCTAATAATTGCCGACAATGAAGATAAAACTTTGTATTTGAAGTTCAATGAGTAATCTTACTTTTGGTAAGTGGTTCTTTGTAAAAATAAGGTTGTTCAAGCAAGTTGAGACAAGGCAGACTTTATTCTGGATTTCAAACTTCTCGCAATTTAGTCATAATTATCTTTATGCGGACACATGAGTACAGTTTGTTTAAGGTTTAGTGTTGGTACGTCTGGAGCTTCATAATCAGCTTTGTCGTCATAATCTTCTGTGTGAATAAACTCTGGCCAGAATTTTTAGTTTTCATTTTACAAAGTACCACCATACACCATCAAACATCAGTCGTACTTACTTACACTCCACATTAGTACCTACAATAATATGAGAAATCCCATATAAGAAAGGGGCAGACTCTACATTTCTCTTAGGCCTGAGTTCACCAACATTCTAACCATCGGTTAGGTATTTAAACAGTTGATTTCCTTAGGAAATTTGACATAAATCAACTGTTTAAATACCTAACCGATGGTTAGAATGTTGGTGAACTCAGGCCTTAGACTAGTCTATTATTTTCCTAGACCAGCTCTCATAAAACAGTATCCAAAGCAGGTATCACATTGACTGTGCTTTTATCAAGCATTGTCAAGCATTGTAGATTATATTTTCCTTGTATTTCTTTTCTACTAGCATAACAAATCACGCATTCTCCTTATGTCACAACGCTCATCAGGTTTCACTAGAACTAGGTACAGCTGACCGAGCAGCTAACGACTCCTTGTTCCAAACTGTATGGCAAAACAGACTGACAGGCCTTGGTAGAACGATTATTTCGGCGTGTACTGTTTTGAAAGCGTGTCGCCTGTGTGACCAAGTGTACTCTTGTCGTAGTTGCTTTGTAACCTTAAAAGTGCATACTGCATTCTCGTTACCAGTCTTTTTTATATGGTCAAGTTTATTTCTTGGACTTGTTACGTGTCTCCCTTGCTTTATACCAGATTGTTACTTTTAATGCTCCCCTTAGTCACATTCTGCATCACGTTCTGTGTTCTGCATCAACAAATTGAATTACATTGCTGTTCGATTCTTATAGTTGTATTTTTTTTAAGTTCTGTTGTGCATATGGGTTCTTTTGAAATAAAATGATATGAAGTGTGAACTTATTAGACGGATAAGATTCATTGGAAAAATTCTAATAAATAAGAACTAACGATACCCTCGTTAGTTAATTACAATAAAAGCAAAACTAGTCATTATGATTGTAAAATATACCTCACCATGCAATTTCGAGATTACAGACATACAAACAACTAGTTAAACAAAACTAATTAGCACAAACAATAATACTTTGGCAGCTGTCCCAAATGTTTGCTATTGATTTTAAGAAAAGCTAATGTAGACTGAAGAAAGCTGTTTGGTAACATTTACAGACTATCTTGGCTGTCTGGCAAGAATCCGGCTGCATGTCCTGAAAAGAATAGCTGGATACCTATTTGACATGCTCTTCATTTTAGGAATGGTTAAGATTTGAGACCCTATCTGTGTGTCGCTCCCTTTGTACATATTTTTATATAAAGTTATTACTTCAAAAAGCTATATTGCTGGTGAACTTAAAATAGGAGAAACGTAGACAAATTAATGTGAGGCGTGGAAAAGCGAGAACAGTGCGATAGGGGGAACTTTCGAGTCACTTAAGTCTTGAATGTCTTTATTGACCTTATAACCACCAACTACAGTAAGGGCATTAGGTACATCGGTTAGTTACACAAGTTTTACACTGATCACTTACAGAACTGGTGTTTGGATTTTCAATAATGCCCTCCGTTTCCTCACAGGCCACATCGATTTGCCATATGATTTGCAGAAAATCAACTCTGACGCGCTGTCATCTACCATATCTAATCATTAATCACCTACTGCAGCTAACTAGGCTTCTGTAAATAATGCCCATAATCAATTCCAATCAAAATCCATCATTGCCATCGCTAAAGTTGCATTCCAGCATGTATGAAAACTTGGGCGACACTATGTGAGGGTCTACGGTCTGATAGTAACTTTCAATTTATTAGATAGCAAACAGCCTCACTTCTCGTAAACTTCTCTTGCAAGTGGAAATGCTGCTTTAACCGTGATGGTTAGTCTCAATCTGTTATCGATTAACCGCTTCCGCTTGTACACTGTTTAACGTCGTATGTGGCTCTACGTGACTAGAGTTCACATGTAAAGGAGGTTTTTGCATAATTTATTAATACCTGTGTGAAGTGACCGTATAATTTATTATTTACAAGCTGGCTATAAAGTGTTTAAGTAATTGAGCGTTTTTTTTAGTACCTACTCGTTAGGTTGGATTGTTGTTCCAGGGATTTCAAAACCCTTCAAATCTTAAACTTGAAACTACCTAGAATTAAAGGGCAATCTGCGCTAGAGTTACATTATTAAGTACCTAATAATTGATAAAACGATTGGTCGTTCTTAATAAAATCATCAAGCAACCCAATGTCGAACGATGCTTTCGCTTCCATCTCGATCATATTTCAGTCGATCGTGCAGGATTCATAAACTATGCGGAGTCAATACAGTTAAATACAAATATGTATTAATGCACGCAGACGGTCAGGGCGCGCGGGCGGCCGGCGCGTGCGCGGCCTAATATTATCTCTAGCTGCGGACACAGTATACAAGAGATAGCGATTTTATTAGCCGATTAACAATTAATATTTCAGCATGCTAAGTTTTATGCAAGCAAGCAATTAGTCAGTACCTACCTTTTCATGTGACGATTGATTGTGCATATAATTCACAATCTAATATTATATAGTAGCTTTTAATTTTCATCCGATGTATTTATGTCGTTCTAATAACCGAATCTCCTTATCCCAATAATTTTTATTAGTCTATTTGTCACCCGAGAATGTCGGTGCCCGCCCATGCAATACGTCTGCAGTCTTAGGCTAAGTTTAGCCTGACGCAGCGAGGGGGGCTACCTGTGCTTGCGCCGAACTATAAATGTGGCCACTTTCACCGCTCGCCCGCGAGGGCGTGACCCGTCTCACAGCTGATGTATTGGCGAATTGGAGCAACAGATTACTGGTCTAGCAATTAACACTAAAACACCATGCTTAACAACAAGATATCATTAATAACGTTTCACTACTGTAGTACTAAGTTAAGTTCCCGTAGACTATCTCAGTTTGTGTTTGCTGTGTTTTCCTGCAAGGTAAAAAGTAAGGCTGCATCCTCGTTCTGGGTATTGTAGAAGCCGAGCAAGAGATTACGTGTGCAGACACTGAAGTAGATGTCCACTCGATATAATCATCCAATTCGTTTATCAAACGATGTTCTCTCAATATTATGGAATGAAGCGTTCGGAGTTTCGGATGTTAGGAAGATAGGTAATATCTACGTTCTTAACCTTTCACAGGCTGCATTACTCCTTTACTAGAAGTAAAGATGTAGATACACCAACACATTAAACATTAAAAAATATTTAATTACCTAACAAATAAAAACGTCTATTATAGGTTGTTCCGCAATTCAGTTCCCACGTTTATAGTACCTTTCATAGAGCATTAAAAGTTGTTTGTTTACATAAGTCGAAAGCTTGTGCCACATAGCTGTAACTACTAATGAAAATATGTATGTACCTGACTACTGATTAACACACCGGTGTCTGCCGTCGATGCCAACAGGAAGCACTGACGCAAAACTAGATCACAACCGATTCTAGGCCTGTTAACAATGGATTCCAAGAAATAATAAATATAATAGAGCAGAAATGATTTTAATATATTTCGGGAATGTTTGTTAGTTTAGTAGTACCTACACTTTGTTCCTAACCTTTGATGTGCTTTCAGAATTGTAATATAAACAAGCTCGTGGTTCCCATGTGTGTCACAAAAGAAATGGCACAACAACATTTATTTCGAAGTTTATCAACTATTATGTTTGAGGCTCTCATCCGCAGGCACATTCACACTTGAATCTGAGTCATCGTCATTCCTTTCATGTCCAAATCTTTACCACTTATCTTTGTCGTGTATCAGGTTTTAGTATCCTTGTTAGAAATAAAAATCCAATAAGTACACTGTGTGTGCATTTCTCGGTAGTAAGGCAGGGGGTAGCATATTCTTATGGGAACCATGAGGTATTTCCGTATAAGCAGCACGACAGAGTTTCCCTCACGGCTCGTCATTCATTTACTTTCATCGAACACGCTTTTACGACAGCAGTTTGTAGAGCATATCGGTTAGAGCTGTATTTGTAAAGGTCGCCGGTACCCCAAGCCCTTATAAATAGATAGACACCCCTGGGGGTTGTAAAAATGCGCCAAAGACCCCCCAGTAATATATCAAGATATCGGATTCCGTACGTGCCCACTTCCTGTAAAGATAGTGCTAGTAAAGAAGGTATTTTTAATTATCTACGTACAATATCTCAGCATAGTCTGCGTTTACCGGAGCGATAGAATGCTGGTTCCTTTATCTGCGGCGTTTACGCGTTTCTGTTATTTGTATTCAGACAGTACGAGGGTAACGAAAGAATTGCATTTGTATAGTGTTCAGCAAGTATTTGCATTACCTACATGTTGCACAGCATTTCCATTAACTTAAAGTAGAAACTTGTGATTTAAAATGTAAAACAGGTTAACTTTCATTGCGTCGTAAATATATGTTTTTAATTAATTTCTATAGGGCTTGGTTTGTGAAAGGATAAAGAAGGATGAATTTAAATACATATATTCATCAACACGTACAGACGGCACGCAATATTCATAGTCGCGCCAAAGCTTAATGAATGCTACATGTGCCCGTATTGAGTCTGTAAGTATTCTGAAATGAGATTTCCAGTACTCTCAATATGATCCAAATATTCTTGTTGTTTTGTTGGTACAGTAGTAGTTTACAAAACTGAATTTAATTGGCTGCTAACTAGACTAGACTGCTAACTAGATTAGTTATCATTTTTCACTTAAATAGATTTATTAAAACCTACAATTTGGCTCCAAAATGTGTTCAACATATTACAATGAATAATATTTTCCAGACAAATATTAGTTGCTAAGTGCTAAATAAATATTTCTTCAAGTGTATTGCGAAAAGATGATGAATGAGAAGATTATCTTGAGTGAGTTCTTAATGAATCGTAATAACCGATGTTCGAGTGCGAGTACATGGATATTATTCAATGGGCATGCCAACAATACGCCATGGCGGGAAGCGCAATCGATTGCCGGGTGAGGTCAACGCACGGGAGCTGACCTTTGAACCAGCTGATCGAACGTTATTTGTGATTCGAAAAATGAAATAATTTATTTTTATATAAGTAAAAGTTTTTTTTATTTAATTTTTGGTTATAATTAATAATTTTTAAAGTAGGTGGTAAGGTTTCTAGTTCAACATCAATGATTTCATTAAACTCTTTAACATCAACAAAATAATTACCAACATAATTATTATAAAGAAACAACAAAGAAATAAAGCAACTTGTTTCAGATATGGACCCAAGCCTTGTCAGTCTTGTCACTGGAAAGTGAAAACAGATGTTATTGTCGCGATTCGCAAGTACTTACACGCAACGTACTCACTCAATTTCAAATGCTCACTTATTTCAGTTCAGTCAAGAAGCGCCGTTGTTTTATGTCTGAACAAGATGTTGAAACAGTGACAGATGTCAGTTTTATGCAGCACTCTTAAATTAGCTGCCCAAATGATGAAGCAAGAATGTAATCTATTTTTACTGCAATTTTCAAGTAAATGTGAGTGAAAGCATCCCTCGCGTCGACACCCCTTTAATTTAGAAAAAGAAAAAGGCGATGAAATGCTGGATGCAAAATAGTAGGTACAGACAGCCAATAATAATTAGGTGTTAGAAGCAAGTTAGAAATCTTACAAAAAACTATAAATTACATTATTTCAAAGACAACATAATAATGTATACAAAACGACATATTTTGATAATCTATCCTTTATAAGCGACATTATAGCTCCATTATAACACGCATAATTATGTTATACCGCAGTGAGTCACCCCGGTCGAAATCGTGTGGCGTCTCTTGTTTACTAATAAATCGTTCTGTGTCCCTGACACTGAGGAAAGGAAGTTTATGTCCAGCTCGTAGGAAGGGGGCTCGAAAGAATTAAATGCAATGCTTTGGCTGGTCGCCAGTGACGCGGAAAATGAACTATCGAGTGCGCCTTTTGTTGTCATCCCGACCGGCTGAACCAGCTTATTTGCTCCATTATTTAGCTAACATATATTGTCAGTAGATAATTGCGGTTGTGAATAAACTGTCGATCCAGTATTTCATGTTAGGCTGGTTGATGGGACTGGAGAGTATCAATTAATAACAACCCACGCTGTGTAGGGAATGATTGAAGGAAACTCGATGTAAATTGTAATGTAGACTAGATTGTCTGGATAGCGTCGGTGGTGCTTACAATTACTTTAATGGAGATATCAGCAAGCATGTCAACACTTACAAGCTTTGAAAATCTACCTAATATGGATGTTTTAATGAATACGGTGCCACATACTCAAATTCGCAGAATTTTTCCTTTGCTTAACTCACACTCACTACCATTTAAAGTATGTCTTATTGGTCATACACTGTTCATAAAATTACCACTTAGCACGTATTTGTAAATACGAACAAACTATAAAGTGGCCGTACAAAGTTCATCGGCTACTACTTCCTAACATTATCAATACACGTTGTACGATTAACCGCTTGTCAGTGTTAGCACTTGGACTACGAAAACAGCACTTACTACTGCGACATAAAGGCGATATGATATTGTTACCATGAACGTGGTTGACTGTACGTCTTATGAGTTCGATAAAAGGTAGTGGAGTAACGATGATTCATCCTAAAGAGGTACTGTTACATAAAATGTAGGTCGTTGAAAGTTCATGCCTGAGATTTATCGATTTTTATATCAAACATTATGCATTGTATGTTTAATGTAAGTAATTAATGTATACACATCAGAGTTCAGGATATAAATAATGATCATATAATTAATATTATTCACCGTTAAACATGGCTCGTCCCTAAGACATTGCGTATACGAGTAGTTGCGGTTTTTTTATATTGATCGAGGTGCTGTAAATAGTGGGTCGTGTAAGACCCGTAGGTCCCTGTTTCCCCGTAGATGCCTGAAATAAAAGGAAGCATCGCTTAACATCTAAATAACAACATGCTCATTCCATACAGCAATTTCTTAGAGTCCATGAAAAGACCTTCCTTTTACTAGAAAGTTTATAGTTATAATGATCCTTAAAAGACCTAAGGCAAGTGATTGGATTGTTCATTTACATGGTGCCATAACTTCATTCTCTATTTATTGCCTTGTCAGATGGCAAGCGATTATCATATCTTGCCCAATGGTTTCCGCATAGATACGTAAAGGAAAATCGTTGGCCAGTTGCGAAAAGTTATCTGAATCAGAAACGACCATCGAAAACGTCCAATAAAACCCCTGCACGGTTTTATTATTTTGTAACACATATCGAAGAGCTTTTCACTTCCATTTTAAATATTTGGAGAGCAATGGTTTTTTAACTTTCGCTGAAAGACCGTTCTCCGAAAGTTTGGATCTTAAGAGGAGAGTTTTCTTCTTCAAGTCTTCAACAAAGAGTGCATTTAAAACAATACACTATTATAAAACGAACTGTCGTAAATAAATAACAATTTCAACATTTCCTGCGCCACTCTAAATCTAACTGTGCCGTAAATAAAGCTGTAGTGTGAACCAGGCTTCAGACAGCCACGCGTTTGTTTTAGGGATGATTGATGCTAACAAATATCGATACTCTGATGAGTTTTCGAGCTGTTCTCGATTCGAACCGTATGTTTTATTATACCTATAGGAGTACATGCATGCACTGCACGTTCATTGACCCTACTAAGTATGGTGACGGCATTCATATTTTGTAAAGGCAGCAGAAAACAACCGTATGTTTTGGCATTGTTTTATATTGCTGCCAATCAGTTCACTGCAGGGTATAGACGTCTTCCAAGTTGCGCCACAACATCCGCTTTACCGATTTCCGAATCCAGTAATTCCCATAATAAGTTTATTTAAAATAATTAACTGAATCTATTCATGTGCCTCAATCAATTTTGTAATACAAGGTGTCGGTAATTCTCTATTCAGCCCACATTCACCCACTGATGCTAAGTACAATCTTTCGCTGTCAAAGAGCCTTAATTCCTGTTTTGTAATAATTCAGCCCAGGGTTGTCAAACGTTATTTATCACGATGAACGCATAAGTGGTCGTTGTTTAACAAAGTCATCGATCACGGAAATGATCGCACGGCTGGACGAATCAATGGCGGGCATTGGGCCAGCACATGGACGAGTAAAGATTTAAGAATGGAGTGCTAATGTGCGACACGACGTCTCACCTTGAAGATTTCAAGACAGCTCAATTGGTTTTCATTTTCGTTGGTGATTATTTGAGATCTTGCCCTACAGGAGTACCTATCATTAGAAAACGAAACCCTAAAAGCAAGTTACCGATCTGAACTGCAAAATCATCACATCGTCGAAATTATAGCATCAATAGGTACCAAAACCAGTGCGTTCCGTAGTCCGCGACTACATTTATTGGATCCTGTTGACGAATATTGAGACTCCATTTGCCTACTACTCCGCCCATACATTTTCATTTCACTGCGATAGGTGAACGACTGCTTTATTAAGTTGACATTACGTTATTTAATCGATCCTTACAATACTGGAACTGAACGTAATGATGCGCAGAATTAATTTTAATTTTACTCATCAACGTCAAGCGTCACGGGTTACTGACGAAATTGTTTGTTGTTCAAATTATTCCCGAAGGATACTGACCTGTAATTTGTATTTGATACGTACGTACACACGACGACATATCAAGCTATATATGTCCAGTTTTAGTTGCAAACACATTGCATAGGCTTTTCGTATAAAGAGAAGTTAGCTTATACTGGAAATGTATAGCTTAATGTCGTCGTGCGTACATAGATTACAATGAGTATCATTATTCGACTAACAGTGGATACGTTCTTGTAAGGAATTACTCTGTAAATAGTTTTTCGATTGACCTTCTTCTCAGAAACTGTGAACTCTAAAAAACTGCCAATATTAGTATGAATCGCGAAGAGAGCTTTTCTCCCTTCGAAAGCACAAAAGAAAAGGAATAAACAAAATCTTATCTGTATAAAGTGTTACCTTACACCGAGATCTTACTAAGAAATCAAAACGAACGAATTAAATGTTTATTTACAAACGAAGCTCTTGAAGCGCCATCCATCATGCGCAGGTCTGTACCAAACTTTATATCACTGTAAATATTTTCTCGTGGATGTTTTTATTGCACGCATCAAGTACACACATTGGAGTTTATTAAGGATAATTTGATGAGTCGTCCGTGTGTAGTCGGCTTTACTACCGTTTTATAGGGCGAAGTGGGCACGTGTGCTCGATCTTAATCATAACTGGCGCCGGAGTTTGCGGAACAGATCTGTCTTAGCTTGACACACATAATGTGTTTCTACGCATGCTCCTTTTAAACGATCGGCAATTATTCACAGCTAACAATGTAAACATAAACACTGGATGTACAGTCAGGAACAACAACAGTTGATCAGTGTTAATGTAAATGCAACAAATGCAGAGAGATGATCAATCAAATTCGTCTGTACCTTGCTATTTCAATTCCAATGGTGTACTTAATTACATATCTAATACATTTATGAAACAGAATGTTATTTACGAAGAGCTCTGAATATTTTATCATTTCGCAAAACAAATATTGAAAGTTTATGAAAAAAAAATGAACCACGCTGACATTCAGCTGAAATTTAAATTATATGAGTAGTGAAATATTAAAGTATGGATACGCTCCGTCGTGAATAAAATATTGTCGTGTGGTTTTTGACATGATGCAGAATAAAAGCCCGGGGGACGCCGAGTCGAATCCCAGTCACTCATAATTTTGTGTATAATAAAATTTAAAATTGTCTTCATAAAGCCGTGAATAATGTAATCTATAAATAGCGTTATTGAGACGTTCAGCTTTTACTTACAGCCATTGAGTTTTGTCTGTGGGTGTACCTACATTAATTTACATAATGCATTTTAAGTACCCATATAATAATAATTATTGATAAACGTATTGATAAGTCACACATCTGCCTAGCCTTTTCCTAACTATGTTGGGGTCGGCTTCCTGTTTATCCAGATGCAGCTGAATACCAGTATTTTACATGGAGCAACTGCCTATCTGACCTCCATAACCCAGTTACTGTTTTATACGATATCTCTTGGTAATACTGGTTGGCATCTGACTGCCCGTAACGACTGTCAAAGATCCACGAATGACAACCGGGACCAACGGATCAGTTAACGTGCTTTCCGAGGCGCAGAGGGAAACGTATTGATAAGTCATTTATGTTTATTCTTGCATAACACATAACATCACGCCTGTAATCCCCGAAAGGTTAGGCAGAGGTGTACCCATAGTATACCCATATTTCGCCGTCCCAATGTAAGGGGGCACTTATCTGAACTCCAGGCTGCTACTAAGAAATTCCTGATAGCAAAACCTTATATCACTTTGTCCGCTATGGTATTACAAAAATATGGATTATTTCGACCTACAATAGAACCTACATTTAAACGCGTAGGTAGGTACATCGGATTTCAAAGACTGTCCTGTCCCTGAAAAAACAAAAAATAATTCACTGCACTACAGCATTCTTATAAAAGCTTGTATACGTAAAGTACCTACACAAAAATTTTTAATGTGGTTTGACCGAAATGATTTGACAATTTTTTTTATAGTTCATCGCTCTTGTGTCGCAAATATTTAACACATTTAGAATAGTCAGAATGTCAACAAAATTGACAAGGGACCATCCAACATCTCCAACCTATTTAAATACTTTCTGTGATATCTAATGTCATAAATTTTGATAAAGACTCCTGCAGACAGGCGTGTCGCGACTCTGAACAATTTTTATGAAAACTTCATGGAAATTGTTCTACCAGCTTCGAGACGCAACGTCGCGTCGCGCCTGTCTGCTTGAGTCTTAAAAGTTGATGGTCCATATTTTAGTAGAGAACGGACCATGGATACAATTAAGGAGAATCCTAGAAAAATATTATACTTTTGACGAAGCACCTCCTAATAGACAGGTCATCATTAAACATTGACCCACTGAACTGAATATTTAATAATAATAAATTACTTACTTAAAAAGGTTGTACTTGTTACCTACATCACCCGTGCGTAAGAGATTAGGTAAAGGCCTAGTTACAACGTGAACGCCAATATTCTGTAAAATTAACTGTCGAGCTGACTTATGTATTGCAGTAAAACAGTTTGACAGAAGAAATTGCAGAAAACACAGAAGTGAGTTCAAAAGTGAGTTTTTGCAGAATAACCTAACTTGTCCGTCACATTCATAACGCCAGACGCAATCCCAACCCTTTAGCATCACGAACAAAACGCACATTGTTAAAAAACTCCCTTATGTAGGGAGCGCGACACAAAGATGGCTTTCTGTTCAACAATGATTCTGAACACGTGTAGTTTACTACCGTACTAGTCGGCGCCTGAGCGCCTGCAGTTGGCTTATTGCTATTGGTACACTGGCGGCACGACAAATCGTTCAAAATACCTGTTACATGAATCACTGTTATTGTCACTGTAAAATTGGTTACTGTTTTACGTACTTGACGTTTAATTTTGGTTGCACCGATAATGGGTTCGCTGTTCTTAAATAGGAATTGTTTGAATTCTTAAACAGGACTTGAAGTTAGAAATACGGTTTGTGGTAAGTAATATTGTTGAGTGAATTGTTTGATATTTAACTACGTTGTCGGTCCCAGGAGCAATAGTAATTGCAGGTCTTTGTCAGGCATTGTTATAAATCACTTTATTTTCTTTACTTCACTATACACGCAAATTGCGGTTTATTTACGCTACGCCCATTGAGCTTGTTTATCTGAATCAAACGCATTCGTATCAATAGCTATAAATTGCACTTTCAATGTAATTGAAACCGCAGGATGTATCCTATCACATCCATTGAGGAGCTTTTCTGAACTTGCCACGGAAACATAAACCACAATCATGCTTTACACTTTATGGCCCAGATATTAAAGCCCAAGTTAGAGTAACGGTGACCCAGAGTTGAGTAGCAATGACCTTTCAAGTCATTATTATATTGAATGGACATACTGTAGGGTTAAAAGCCGTTATTAGAGACGATTATGTTAATTTTTATCATAATCCAAGTGATAAACAAATAAACATCACATTTATGTAATTATAATGTCCTGTATAATGTAAATAACTCTACTCCAACCTAGTTATTATACTGACATAGTACCGCGTTTAGTATTATAGGGGTGAATATTTGATTAAATACCGGCTACCAGTCTACGAGCGTTCTACAGCTATTATTTGATAATAAATCTATTTATTTTATGCCTTCTACTAAAATAATTAGAATTTGAACACTGAAATATGTATAAGTAAGGAATGCATTGTTCTATTAACAAAGTTATTTTGCTTACGTTATTTCTTTTAATTTGGTTTGGCGTTTTGGAAACAAAACAATCACCCATAAAGACGCCATGAGGGACGCCAAAAGGGTATGCCTTTTACTATTGGAACAAGAGACACACTTGATGCACTTTTGCCAGCCTTGGAGAACTGTCCACAGAGCTTAACTTTCCAGTGCTTTTGAGCAGTATTACTTATTAATGAATCAACTTATTATATTCATTCATTCCTTGCATTCATTCATTCATATATTTATTATTCCGATTGGGGATACAAGATAATTTATTTGTATTTTCATAATTAAACTACTGACCGATAAATAGTTCAAGGATACTCTTGTGTATATCAGACCGCCTGATAAAACAAATGGAAACAGAAAATAACAAAGCTTTAATAAGAAATTGTACAAAAGCTAATTAAAAATGAGGTTAGATATAATTTTAAATAGAAAACATAAACCATTTAAATGCTTTGCGAGATTTTTTTAAACCACGACTTTTTTCATAACATCTTTCTCACGTTTTGATTAAAAACGAGAAAAAACTATTTACTTGCAAATTATTATTGCAGACTGTCTAGAGAGCTAATGAGAAAATGTACTTGAGTGAAATGAACCTTCAGCAGTAACTGATAGTAACAAATACTCGTTAATTTTTCCTTTTACTTTGAAGAGGGGCTCGAGCCCGGGTCAGACACATTAATTTATCTGGTTCACTTAACATGTACACGCTAGACAGGTGACGGCCGCCCTCACTACAGTCCAGCCTTCGATGTATCGATTCAAACATTGTAATCGATTCTTTTGTATCATTCACTACGTATTGTCGCAGCTGACAAAATAGCAAATAGGTACATATATCATACTCCAAATTGATAGGTCACCGGCAGAGTCAATGGTAACATTAATAACAATGTTATTGACAAAACGCTATGCAGTGTGCGTCCAAATATGTACACACGGCTACACATCAAGCTATAATTTCCAGTTTTAGCTGACCTCGCATTTTATAAGTTTTTCGTACAACCAGAAGTCAGCTTATACTGTTATGTATAGCTTGATGTGTAGCCGTGTGTACATCCTTGGAGTATTTTTTGAAGGTTCAAAGAACTTTTTATAGTGTCCATGAATCCGTCAATCAATGCATTTCAGTTTTAACTGCTTTGTATAACGCACGTTCGCGGGCTCTCTTCAATGTTAAGTTCAGGGCTGGCTTCAAACACGACAAGGGGCTGTTTGACACGACACCCTATTACACAGTTCACTGCATGTTTAACACTTGACAAAATGTAGAAAGTATTTGGATAATTACTGAATTATACCGACGAAGCCCTAAGTGGAAGTGAGGTACTTAAATATGATTTAATCATACATAGGTTCTTTTAAGTAAAAATTTATTTAAAGAGAATAGCAAAATCAGCCTATAATGTTTCCACTGCTGGAACACAGGGCTCCTCTCGGTGAGAGGGAGTGGGCCGTAATCCACGGGCCCAATGCAGGTTGGTAGTTGAATTTTTGGTTCTAGGACATGCCAGTTTCCTCACGATGTTTTCCTTCACCGTTTTGAGAGCAGTGTCGATGAAATAATTTACACAAAGTTAAGCGCCTATCTGAGTTCAAACCTTCGACCTACTACTCGTAAGTCGCACCCGTTACCACTGAGCTAACACTGCTCCAAGAGAAAAGGATTAATATAATAACCGCTGGAAAAGCTTAAATTTAAATTCAGAGGCTCAAAAAGTAAAGTTAGAATCTTACTTTCGAAATATCTGTTACGCAGCCCTGTCTCGTAGGCACATAACTTTAAAAGGTATTGAAATGTCGTTACACTTTATGGCAGGATTTGTATAGCCAGATTACACAGGGGTAGCACTTTCATTCCTTTATGGTTCTGCGCTTTATGTGTCTCATTCATCTTCCTCATTTAAATGAGCTTACTCATAGGCATTGCAATTCAACTTATTAGACTCCGTTTAGATAGGTTCATTTCATAGCAGATGTAGGAATGAATCATTATGACACAGTTCTTAATTAGGCTTATTGTTGATCGAGGAATAAGGGTCAGATACAAGGGCACGCCGCGATAGCGGCGGTAAGGCCCCTCTTTGAGGAGTGGCTAGAGAGGCGTCACGGCGCCCTCACCTACCGCCTGACGCAGGTCCTCACCGGACACGGATGTTTCGGGAGGTTCCTGCACATCATCAGGCGGGAAGAAACGCCCGGGTGTCACCACTGCGAGGATCGCCCAGAGGACACGGTGGTGCACACGGTGGAGGTCTGTCCCGCTTGGGCAGAGCACCGCCGTGTCCTCGTAGAGGCGATCGGCAGCGGCGGCGACCTCTCGCGCCCGGCCCTGGTCCAAGCCATGGTCCGGGGCGAGAGGGAGTGGGAGGCAGTCACCTCCTTCTGCGAAGCAGTCATGCTAGCGAAGGAGGTGGCGGGATGGGCGAGGGAGAGAGCGGAGAGAGCCGCCCGTCCCAGCCGCCGCGGTAGACGCCCCGGGCGTCGGGAGCCGCGTGACGACTGCCGGCCACCGTAGGCGCGGGCCTGCGGACGGCGAGTAATGGGTAGCTCGCCGTCCGATCAGGACCAGGTCCGTGCCGGACGGCGCGTATGTGTTCCACGCGCGCCTCAAAGAGATGTCAGCAAACAAGGAGGGGCCCGTCAGGGCCGAAGCCTGCCGGGGCAGCGGGATTGTCCGAAAGGGTTACCGCTGCCCCGGAACATAAAGGGCTAAGGAAGGAACACGGATGGGTTTTAGTCAGTAAGAGTCTGACACTCCCTTCCGCTCCACCCAGAGCGGGAGGGGTCATTTGATGATTTCCCATCCAAGGGTCAGATACAATCTGCAACTGTAGATTCTTTGAATGATTCTCCAAACTAATAATAATAATAATTTATTTATTTTTCTCGCCACAATGCACATTGAGTACATATTTTTTGGGGAACAGGTGGATACAGTGAGTATATTGCGGGAGACTGGTGCCTAAACTAGGCTTGGGGCCTGTATTTCAGGACACCAGGTCTCCACCCTTTAGGTTACATAACATTCCAAGTCAGACAGTGGTCGCGAGTCATTTAACAATTATTGAAAATATTCTAAATCTATATAGTGTTAGTATGGTTAGTATTGTGCGGGGATGAAGGAAAGTGTGGAGTGTGGTTTTGTGTAGTGAGTGAGAATGTAGAAGTTTCTGTTGCCTGGACATATAAATAAATAAGTAATATTGATGTGAAAAGTATATACCTAGTACATTTAATAACTAATTTATTTGAAGATCTATACCGGGACAGCTAGGATTTTTTCAGTTTCTAACTAAGTACCAAACAACCACGATGATCGTTAAAAGTCGATAAAGTAAAACTTCCACTATAAGTTTTTATTTACGAAAAATTCAACGTTTTTCGGTGAAGTAAGTTCCTAAAACGATTTATTTCTTGATAATCTTGCTATTTATTAATGTCTCCTTTACGTCCGTAGTAAAGTTTATGGGACGTCTGTGGCTCTACGGGTTATCTGTAGTGGAGTTGATCATGATTTTGGGTTTCTATCTCAAATTTCACCGAACTGTCTGGAGAATCCAGTCTCTTGCCTATGTAAGTACAATCGGGAACAACTGAACGTAGAAATAACAATGAATTCGCACGTTTAAATGCCATGAACATACAGAATATAGACAAAAGTTATTGTTCTGTCCCTTCTATGTTCACATATGTTCCTAGAATAATCGAAATAAATCCTTTGTGAGTGCACGTTACTCATATCTTTTGAGAGTCCGCATCATTTTGCGCGACGTATTTTATAGAAGTGCGCATTTGTAAGCTATAACGAGCCTTCACTGCACTTTATGTTTTACATAATTATAGACCATTGACTCAGAATATATAGTAAAACGCAGCTTCAGGGTAACCTACTGCAAAATCTGATTAATATAACAATGACAAAAATGCAATTATTTACCCGTTTAACTTAACCACAATCACTTAGCAAACTTTGAAGCGCTGGAATAATTATAATGAATATTTTTGCCTCAACACTGAAAATCATAATTTGATTTTATTTGATTCTAAAGTTCTTGAATATAAATCAGTTGAGGTTTTAGAACTCATAAATAATAGAATGATTATTTTAGTCTTCAGAACACTTTGCGCAGTATTTTCAGGATTAAGATCTTTGTTTTTATAATCATGTCGTTTTCTAAGTTAGCTTTACTGGTTGGCGCCTGCCGTCTTTATGTATGCGACATAATGTGTTTACTGTTAGGTATGAATCAATCACAGGATACTGGGCCATAGCGTCGTTGAAATAAAGTATTTATTATCCTGATTGGATGGGTCAGCGGTGATTAATTGTGCTTAGTGGAGGATGTTCGCCAGACGTTACGCTGGTGAAGTGACGTGGCCGGCGGACGTCCATTGTGCACTGGACCTTAATTATAATAACATTTAACTGGAATAAGTTTTGCGATTACGGGAATGAATCTTTTCCTGTCATACTGCAAGAATTTGCGGTCAGGTAATTGGTACCTATAGGACCTATAATAAAGGTAATAATAGTACCCATGTAGGTACTTGTTTATGCCCGCAAATGTCATCTAATAGATTCGAAAGTCGTATAACGTAGAGGCAGCTGTCACTCGTGACATGACATAAATCATGTAACTTATCCTCCTGATCTTGACAATGTAGTAAGGATCATTTGGCATGAAAGCTTTTAATTAAACCTCATTGTTCTAACTAACTACTATCAAGTGTAACGTAATCTTACTGGGAATTGTCATAGTTGCGCGTCACCATGAGTAATGTTGTCAGCAGGTTTTGCTTTTAAACTGTTACAACATAATCCTATAGAAGTTGTCAAGATTTTGCTATTTCATATACTAGGAATGTCCAGAAAAACAACATTTCTCTACTTTCCCTTTCTTTTTACTTCATCCTAAATGAAAAATACTACAAACTTTCGCCAATACAAATCACTCTTCGTTTGTATAATCCCGTCAGAATACAAAATACGTCGCATACATTTTTTTTTCATTTGCATTCACACAAACCACAGAAATGCAACAATGACGACATAAAAATTTACGAAAAGAGTTATGGGAACAGTAAATTATTTTAAAGTGACCATTTGGCGGGATTTTGGTGACAGATTTGCTGGCCATGACGGGAAAATTCAATTTAATGTGAGACTTGCATACCACGTTTACAAACTACTGTAATATAAATGCAATCACCGGTTTTCACAATACGAAAGTATCGATACCTGCGTGAGCGTGAGTCAGGGTGCTGCCTCTTCGATATGTGAGAAATAATAAATGGAGTTTAATATCGACACAATACATCATTACATAATAAACGCATATAAGAGAACCGAACGTCAAAAGAACGTCAAACACCTGTGTCATTCATTATTGATATTATGACTAATATAATGAGGTGTGGCCTAATTAATAAGGTACCTACATTTATACTCCTGTCTACACAATACCTTAACTGGAATCATATGGGTATCACCTACTCATGCCTTTATAAAGAAATCAGTTTCGAACGTGCAGCATTTTGACGCATGTGCAATTTTTCAAGAACAGCGATTTAGCACAAATCACTTTATTATGTAAATGTCTATATTTATACATTCCGTAATATGAGTGAACTTCAATCTTTTAGAATCTGAATCATAATACTCGAGAATCCAAATTAAAATACCTACAATATAATGTAAAACTGTAGATATTTTAATTATGACGTAATCATGTCACAGAGAGCATAATGGTAGGTTTTCCGAGAAACCAGTGCATTGGAGGAAATATATTGAATATGCTCACAACATAAGCCCATTTTGTAAATTTTCAATTTTAAATAATTAACTTAAAGGGAAAAATCATGATTTTTTTTTAGGTTTAGGTTGCAGCGGTTACCATATTAGTTTTGTAAACATGTAATATCTGGGTAGGTAGATACCTACTTGCAAAAACAGGGCTTTCAGCTTGAGCCAGTCAGTGAAATGCATGATTTATCCTGTAAAGTTAATATACCAATGTCCTTATGTATAGTATTTTTGCTACCTACTTCATAGCTTTATGATAAATAAATGATAAATGATTTTTATTTTGTAAGTAGGTTTGCACAAACACTTTTACACGTCAATCATATTTTTTTATAAAACTAGATGAGGTCGGTATCTTTATTTATGAAGGGCCGAAGCAAGACTATTTATTTCCTTAATTTAATTATTTATGTAGTTTTGGATGCCTATTATGTAAATAATTAAGCTATAGATTACAAAACGCAAATTAAAAGATTAAATTAGTTATTGTGTTTGTCAAAGAAAAAAGATTTATAGAAATAAATAGGAACCTACCTATTACCTATCAATTATTTACATGTAACAACTGTAATTAGTCACGCACTAAATACACGCATTGGTATTATTTATTTGTTTATTATAGGCCTCTTTTCCTAGTCTACTGCTATTGTGGGGAGTCCAGCAGGTACGATATTAAAAAATGCGTGTTAAAAATAGCTTTATTTAAAAGAGACGTACGTAACTACGTACCCGTGTAACATTTTGTTTTCAAGTTTGAGGCTTAAATTTTTTTAAATGTTGTGTGTTATATTGCTATTCCTAAAACCGAAATATTCCATTTTGTCCTACCTAACTAAAACTCTATTACTAAAATTACATATAACTTTGAATTACATTTATTATATTTTCATGTCATACGCAATAGAAATGATTTCATATTTATTTTATCGTAAAAAGTACCTACATTTATTGCGTGTTTTAGTGTAAGGCTGTAATGATAGAATGATATTCACAATATAGAAAAAATAAGTACAGACTACGCTAATGCTTTTAACAAAATTACTAAATCTCGCTAGTAATTATATTATTATGCCAATGCTTAATCTAATAATTATGGTATAGTTTAAATAACTCTATTACCTACAGTAACCTACTATCGCTACATATTAAAAAACAAAGTCCCTCTGCCGCGTCTGTCTGTCTGAACGCCATAAACTCAAATA
Organism: Gortyna flavago; assembly: GCA_963669345.1. Lineage (NCBI taxonomy): Eukaryota > Metazoa > Arthropoda > Insecta > Lepidoptera > Noctuidae > Gortyna > Gortyna flavago. The sequence goes on from OY770139.1 coordinate 6,251,677, forward strand.
CTACCGAACGAAATTTCATACGAATTTCACCAATGCAATGGATGGATTGATCCATGAGGGAGTTTAAGGTGTATAATTTATTAAGGTTTTGTATTTTGTCTGAAATATGACGATGATTGTTGAAGATGTCGGAAAAATCATGCCGACCGGGAGCTTTACTGGCGTAGGTAGGTACGACGCTTAAATCAAAAAAATATGACGGAATTAATGCATTGTTTACCTGGATTAACACAGGGTACTTTTCATCTCGGCTGTACATTCCCGTGGGATATTTTCCGACACCCACGCGGGCGAGGCCGCGGGCAAAAGCTAGTAGTGTCATAAGAAGAAATGAATTATGGGTAGGTGTATCTCATCGCACTTTGGTACAGTACGAATTTAATTGCTTCTTCAAAATATTTGACACTTGCAACTTATTTGCCTGAATGAAATATTGGGCTCATCTTTAACAAATTGTTTAAGTTTAAAAGCATTACTCTTCAAGATTACGATCACGAATTTAAATTTGGCTAGGACTTAAATTCTTAGCGCAAAGTGTAATAAAAATTAATAATATTAATTAGTAAAGTTTGCGCAACATGACATAACTACAGATTAAGGCGTTATCCACATAACGCGACTGTATAAACCATGGCGCCGCTTTTGTTCGGATTTCGTTAAAATCTGCATAATTAATTCATCAACACGCTACGTAACTTCACAGTGAATAAATTAATTAAGTATTATTTGCAAGAAGATTCTGTCACCCTATTGTATCACATAATAAGTGCCAAGTTATAAGTAACATTGTTACCTAAGCTCTTGTCACCGGGCCGTTATGGCGTTGACGGAGCGCACATAAGAGTGTTATTTTTGATAGTTTATTTTGTCGATTGTAATTGGGAGACGGCAGGAGCAAGATTTGTAGGAAATAAATATGATTACGATTAGCTACGTTTTAATTAAAATAATGTAAATTAAACGTAGGTAATCCCAATTTATAGATTTGACAGCTGTTATGCAACCTGAGAGGCAATTCTCGTAATTTTAGGAACGTTCACAGTCTGATCTCAGTCTCAATCTGTCAGAAATACCTAAAATTTCCCTACATTTTGATAAGTTTTTGACATTTGTTTGTCGCCGAGATGACACTGCGACTAGATTTTGAACGTTTTAAAGAGAATTGTCCTTCAGATCTTACTTTATGACTACAAAGAGAATAATTAACCACGTGTATTTTTTTTTCTGAGTATTGCGTAGCGTGCATATTCCCTTTTCTAATTTATTTTCCACGTGTATTTTATTTTCCACAGTATCATTGGAAAAGCTTTGTAGTCTTACTAGTCATGATTACTTTTGTCGACTATGACTTCGTCATTGAATATTTTTCTGCGATAAAATTTAAACAACAATTCCAATGTTAGTTTGCCATATTGCCGTTTAGAGACATAACATGAAAAAAACAAAGTAAAAGAGTGTGTAACATATAATTTTCTAGGCTGACGGACACAGCTTTTCACATCAAACGAATGAAAATAGATTACTCGGTTCCCTGGGGTAGTCGGGTTCGGGATGTCGGGAAGATGTGGATAGCGAAATCGCACGGCGCCGGGATGACGACGATAGTGAATCATGCGACCTCGTTAGCGACGCGACGTACTCATCGCGGCAAACGCAACCCTATCGTATCGATACTAATAACATCGATAGCTTGCACCTCACCACCGATGTTTATCTCGACAAAGTACGATGCAATAAATTAGTGACGTGGCGTGACAGCCATGTAAATTAAAATAAAATCTTATTGTTAGATTTACGATTCGTATATAAAAACTGTACGCAATACCGTTGTAAGCGTTAATGTTTTATGAAAAATGCATTCATAAAACGCTATACTTATTATAGCGGACTGAGTCTGTATCACCAACTGCTGGTTCTAGGACTTTTCTTATTTTATATGAGACTGAACTACATAAAGCGAAAGGCGCGATGATCGTTGGTAGACTGATTTATTAAAACAGCAGAACAAAAAACTATAAAAGAACCTATTCTAAATTTAAAGAAACACTGTACAAAATACATTAAAAAGTTAATAGCTGTAAAAAAGGTGCGTTGCGCACATTCCTTCCCCCCAAAGTTAAGCCCTCAGCTTGAGCAGCTTCTTCAAGGGCCTTCTCAGTGTGCCCGCTGCAGTCCTAACGTCCGCCACTCGGATCACCCCATCGCGGCCCGGGTAAGTCGCTGAGATGCGTCCTCTCGGCCAGGAGCCCCTCGGTAGGTTGCCGTCAACCACCAGGACCAGATCGCCCACAGCCAACTCTGGCACATCGCCTTGCCCGGGTCTGGGAATAAGATTCGGCAAGTATTCTTTAACCCAGCGCTGCCAGAAGTGGTCCACCAGTCTGACCGCTTTGCGCCAGCCGCTTCTTGACACCAGATCTCGGTCTGTCAAGGTTGCTGGTATAGGACGCCCCGACGAAGCTGCAAGGAGAAAATGATTTGGAGTGAGCGCCTCTTCGCTGCCGGGCTCTACCGAGACGTGCGTCAGTGGTCGGGAGTTGATGAGCCCTTCTGCTTCTGCCAGCACGGTTCGGAGAACTTCTTCCGTTGGAGCGCGCTCGGTGAGGGTCACTCGGAGTGCCGTCTTCACGCTTCTCACCAGTCGCTCCCATACTCCACCCATAAATGGAGCCGACGGAGGAATGAAGCGCCAGCTGATTTTCTCCGTCGCGGCATATTCCAAAGCTGCGCCCCCGTAGAGTGCGCGGAGTTCTCTTCTTGCCCCGATGAAAGCAGTGCCATTGTCAGACCAGATCTCAGACGGCGCTCCTCTGCGAGCCACGAAGCGCCGAAGACTCATAACAGCAGAATCCGTCGACAAGCTTCCAACAACGTCCAAGTGGATGGCGCGGACGACTAGGCACGTGTACAAAGCGACCCACCTCTTCTCCCGTCTTCGGCCAATAGTCACTTGAACTGGCCCGAAGTAGTCTAGCCCCGTGAATGTAAAGGGGCACTTGTGGTGAGCTAAACGTGCCTCCGGTAGATTTCCAGTAGGCGGCTGGAACTTCTCTGCTCGGCGAATGCGGCATAGCTGACAACGGAAGGCAATGGAGCGGACGACGTTTCTTAAGCCGAGCAAGTAGAAGCTCTGGCGAAGCTCGTTGACCACGGTCTCCGTGTTGGCATGGGCGGCTCGGCGGTGGTGGTGGTCTACCAGTAGCTGAACGGCAGGATGCTTCCCATCAAGGACGATGGGGTTCTTTGTGGCTTCAGGCACTCCCGAGGCTGCGGCGATACAGCTGGATAGGCGTAGGAGCCCCTCTTCATCCACAATCAGTGACAGCCGGAACAGCCGACTGGTGCGAGGTATGAGCAGGGGTGGGAGGCTGCTCAGACGCATCATCTCATCGGGAAATGAGTCCAGCTGTGCCTGGCGCAAAATGTGCGTCTCGGCCAGGCGCATATCGGCAGCTGTCTCATGCGTCGAGTGTGGAGAGCCAAAAGGGCTTGACGGCTGAAAAGAAAATGTTAATATCCTCCCTTGCTCGCGCACTAAATTCTCTACGTGAAACCCCCTTCGTGATAAGGAATGGATTCTGATCCGAGTTAGATATTTATGAGCTCTATAAGTTGCTCGTACCAATCTCAGCCAAGAGCTAAACCGCTTGGGATCAACTGAGACAGGCACATGCCTCTCAACAATACCGATGAGGTGAACTGCTGCTATAGTATATACCGGATTCCTACTTTCTTCTGTTACGCTTGGGTACTCTGAGGGACTACTAGGCTCAGTAGGCCAGTCAGAAGAAAGCAAGAATTTTGGACCAGTGATCCAGCGAGACTCTAGGGTTAACGTAGTGCGTTTTAACCGGGTTGCATCGTCAGCGACGTTCAACTCGCTAGGCACCCACCGCCAATCACTGGCACTCGTTAACTCCAGGATCTCGCAGACTCTGTGCGAAACAAAGGGCTTGAATGAACGGGCCTCGCTTCGTAACCAACTCAACACCGTCCTTGAATCGCACCAAAAAACTTGCCTGACGGGTCTGAAACGATGAGAGTCGCGGATTGTTGAAGCGAGGCGCGCGGCGATCAACGCCCCCTGCAGCTCCAACCGCGGAATCGACACCGGCTTTAGGGGAGCTACACGGACCTTGCTGCAAACCAGTGCGAGCTTGACGTCTCCATTCTTAAGCACAAACCGCCAGTAAGCTACTGCAGCAAAGGCAGACTCGCTAGCGTCGGAAAAAATATGAAGCTCGCAGTGATTCACTTCACAGTCGGCTAGGCAGTAGCAGCGTGGGATCCGTAATTCTGCAACCCCAAATAAATCCTGAAACCATAGCCTCCATGCTGCACTGTCCTGCTGTGAAAGTTCTTCATCCCACTCGAGACCCTTGCGCCACGCATTTTGGAACATGATGCGACCGGTCACTACTAGAGGCGCAAGAATTCCGAGAGGGTCAAAAACCCGCATCACGTGGGCCAAAACTACCCGCTTGGTAAGCTTTTTTGAAAGCCCACCCTTTTTTAATCCGATATCGAAACCGACACAGTCTGTAGTGGGCTGCCAAATAAGGCCAAGCGTCCTCACAGGAGTGGCCAGGTGGCCCAGGTCTACGGGTGACGTCACCGGCGCCTCCAGCAATGTCTCCTTAGGCAACAACGTTAGGGCCGAGGCACTGTTGGAGGCCCAGCCACGCATTTCAAAACCCCCGTTTTTGTGGACAGCGTAAATATCAGCGGCCAGTTTCGCTGCTTTATCCACGCTGTCAAGGCTGCAGATGCAATCGTCCATATAATGGTCGCAAATGATTGCACGCGCTGCGTCCGGGTATCGTGTCTGATGCTCGGCAGCATTTTTATTTTTAATATAAATTGCCGTAAAGGGACTAGAAGCGGCACCGAACATCATCGACGACATCCGGTAAACGCGCAGCGGTTCGCGCGGACTATCGCGCCACAAAAACCTTTGTGCATCGCGGTCTTCAGCGCGGATTCCAATTTGCGGAAACATTTCCCGAATGTCCGCGGTCAACCCAATTTTGCCTTCCCTAAAGCGAAAAAGAATGCCCAGTAGTGGCTGAAGCAGGTCGGGGCCCGGTAACAATAACGAGTTTAGCGAAACACCCTCAGATTTGGCAGCGGCATCGTGCACAACCCGCAGCTTATTAGGCTTGTTTGGGTTGACTACGCCGAAGTGAGGCAGGTACCAAATACGTGGCCCTGTGGGTGCCTCTGGACACAGCTCGGCGTAGCCCTTCCTAACCATATCGAGAACATTGGCACGATACCGCTCCGCGTAACCACCATCTCTACACAATTTCTTCTCTAAACCTAAAAACCTAGATAAGGCAAGGTTATAACTATCAGGTACCGATAAAACGTCAGACTTCCAAATCAGACCTACTTCAAAACGACCACTGGGCAGGCGGCGTGCTGTGCGTTCAATAATCTGACCAGCACGTTCGTCATCAGCATTGCGCGCCTCACGTTTCGAAATACCTATAGACTCGAGTTTGTACTGCTCCTTAATAAGCTGCTCCAATTCGGAACGGTCGCTCTGGCCTATAGTCGCGGACTCAAACAGTGTGGCGTGACTAACAACATCAATCTGAGTAGTTGAACTACAACCGAAACCGAATAATACCCAACCAAGTGCAGTACGAATCGCGACAGGTTGTGACTTAGACCCCTTACGTGTGGCCCTAGATACGGTGAGATGCCAGTTGTCGATGCCAATGATGAGCATCGGGTGAATTTCACCGTAACACAACTCGTCTGCAAGATCCGCAAGATATGGATATTTCGTGACGGCGTCCCTGTTGACAAACTGAGACGATACCCCTAAACCGCCAATAGATCTAGCCCTATGAATAAGGTGATTATCTTTCGCGTGACGACCCTTGATGTAGAAGTCGACATAACGGACCAGGGCGTTCTTGTTAAGGCCCCCTATGCAATCTACATGAACGTGTCCTTCTGGCCCTTTGACACCTATCTTAGCAGCGACCTCCGCATCAATAAAAGTAGCGGTCGACCCGTCGTCCAACAAGGCATGAGTATCGACACTACCAGACGGACCAGTCACAGTCACGGCAACAACTTTCAACAACGGACGAAGACTCCGCAAACGCTCCGGGCTTTCAGCTGAAAAAGAAGTTGACGCGTGGGACAGGATCTCTTTCCCTTCAACAAGAGAAACTATAGGCACGGAGCTCGACGCGCACGGGGCGAGGCTCGTTGTGGACGGCGCAGGATCGTCATCCTCTTCTAAGCCTATGTGAGCCGCGGCTGCGCGCTCACTAGTACTGTGTAACATCCTATGATGGCGAAATTTACAATCGCCAATGTCGCACAAACTTTTTGCTGAACACAAACTTAGTCTATGCCAACCTTCTTTGAGGCACCTGTGACAAATTCTTTTCTTTTTTATGAAATGCCACTTGTCATCTACTGACAAGGAAAGAAATTTGTCACATTGCGTCAATGAATGCTGTTGTTGACATAAAACACAATGAATTTTGCCTGCAGCAGCATTGGATGAACTATTTTTTGGTTTTGACCGAGATTTCTCTCCATCAACGACTGCGTGCACCTTATCCCTGACTCGGCTAATGGCAGCGGGAGTCGAATTCAGCACGCCAGCCGATTCAGGGAGAAGACCGAATCTGGACTGAAGCTCGACTATGTCGGCCAGGAAATCGGCGAACATGTCGAGAATGGGTGGACCACTAGCCGCGTGACCGCCGGCGTAGGCCACCCATTGTGCTCGTAACAGTGGGGGGATTTTAGAAATAACCGATTGAATCAGCTCTGGCGATGTTAGGTAGTGAGGCTGGTCGAGTAACCGAATCGCTTCCACACAATTACGAACACGACTAGCATAAATAGCAAGGTCTTTACCTTCACCTGAGACGCGCGGTAAAGCGCGCATTGCGGCCACCTCCTGAGCCACTATAAGCTCGGGGCGGCCGAAGCGCGTATCGAGCGCGCGCAGTACGACACCAGGCTCGCGCGCCGTTGCCAGCAGCATCATGACCGCTTCACGCGCGCATCCCTTCAACGCTTTATTTAACCTAGCTAGATTTTCCACTGCAGAATGCGAGTCCATCGTATCTAGAAAGGCTCTTTTAAAAGAAAGCCATTCTAGATGCGATTTACCGTCGAAAAACGGCAATGGAAAATCCCTATCACCCCTACGGTGGCAAGCGCCTTTATTGACATTGTCTATGAGAATGCCTAACGACTTCACAAGGCGATCTGAATCACTGGAACAAAGATGCGTGTTAACATTTGCAGCTGTGGTGGCTAGGTCAGCCGGTTTTATAGGCGTTACCGGGACTGGGGAAACTAGAGCCAGGCGAGAGGGGCCGACCGAGATAATTTTGTTAAAATCAACGGGGTCAGTTATGCCATCTGGATCAGCTTTCAAAGCATTTTGCGATTTCTGCAGCCAGTCATCGACTGAACGGCTGCATAACGAACTACGATGACTGGCATCGGCATCTATAGCCGCCAATTCCGCTCGGAGTTCCAACTCCGCTGCCTCGCGCTCTCGCGCAGCGACCGCGGCGGCTGCATCGCGCTCTCGCGCAGCGACCGCGGCGGCTGCCTCGCGCTCTCGCGCAGCGACCGCGGCAGCCCTCTCTGCGGTCTCCTGCTCCAAATCAGCCATACGGCGAGCATGTAACGCCTCTGCGGCTAACTTTCTAGCCACCATTGTAGCAGAAGAACGAGATGAAGTTCTACTTACTGTTCTCGACTGAGTCTGGATGGTAGTGTCGGGCCTCAGCGGGGTCTGATTGCCGGAGACGGGCCTCGAAGGGGTCTGGACTGCGGCCGCCGCGTCGGCGGATGAGTGGCTGGGGCCTGGGAGTTCCAGCTCCCTCTCCGCAGCGTTCCCTTCAGCTCCCATCTTGGCACCCGCACGAGTAAGGACCATTACCACAACCTACTAGATTGGCTGTCGAAGGACCACGATATAGCGGACTGAGTCTGTATCACCAACTGCTGGTTCTAGGACTTTTCTTATTTTATATGAGACTGAACTACATAAAGCGAAAGGCGCGATGATCGTTGGTAGACTGATTTATTAAAACAGCAGAACAAAAAACTATAAAAGAACCTATTCTAAATTTAAAGAAACACTGTACAAAATACATTAAAAAGTTAATAGCTGTAAAAAAGGTGCGTTGCGCACACTTATCGTAAAGTTGCGCATAAATAATCCTAGACGTTTACAATTTTCTTTCATTGTACCTTGCAAATATTAATATAATATGTGGGGTACCTACGTTCGCCCTTAATATGCGATGCGAGCTAAAAGTTAATAAATTATTTCTAATATACATTAAAGGTACAATGTACAATACTAGTTTATTAACTTTTTACTTGATAACATCGCAATATACAGAATTTATGAATTTATCACACGTCGGTTCTATGTTAAATCACAAAATAGAGTCATAAATGAACTCTGTTAAAGTTTTACAAACTTTAAATAGGTAGGTAACAACACCTAAGTAGTCGATGCTAGCGATTTTTTTTTGTCCCTTCTTCGTATACCTAAGTAGGTACGCACGAAGACATATCAATTTTTTTTTTTTTAATAATGGCATCTCGCAGTTCATCCTTTATGAGGATGGCTACTGCTTAACCGGACTTTCCTGTGGATGCCTCGAATTAAGGCCTCCAGCCAGGGCAAACAATAACTTAAAAACTAAGCGACAGCGCTAAGGGTAACCCCCTGCGGGGTTCGGACCTCGGCTCAGGGCGTCGCTGGGAGAGGACAGCAAGGGACAGGCTGGATCGGTATTATTATTGGTGTTTAGGGGCGAATTTAAAACTACAGGCTCAGCTGCGCGGGCTGGCTCGAGCAAGGGTCGGGGCGGGCACGGTGATGGTGCGGGACGTCGCGACGGGCCTCGGCGGCGAGGACGGAAGGACGGATGTCTGAGCTTGTGATTGTGTTGTCGTCTGAGAGTACTAGTGGCCTTACTGCTCTCCTGGAGGAGGGTAGTGGCGTCGTCGGGGACAGTGAGGGTATGCCTTGGTCGGCGAATCCTACTTATGCGGGAGGGAGTGTATCGGGAGGCCGCCGCAATCAAGGAGACATATCAAGCTATACATTTCCAGTATAAACTGACTTCTGACTCCTCTTGATTATGTCGTCGTGTGTACCTCTTATAAGTACATTTCATTTGAACTTTATAACCATCAATATCAACAAAGAAAATGGCGTGATACCCATTATCACCTTGTGGGTACCGTAAGAGGATAGTTACCAGTGAGACCGCAAGGTGGAAGAAACCTTACCGTAAACTGATACCGGGAAATTACGGCCATCTCTACTAAAATTGAAACCATTGGTATTTCCAATACTAACACTTTGTCTTCAGTGTGTTCTCATTCCACACAGCACATTCCCTTCGTGTCTTATCATAATGACACGCGATAGTAACTGGCGACAAACTGCTTTTCTACTGGGATTTCAAGCGATACCAACATACTTAAGTAGGTATGTTGATACCAATAAAGTAAAATCAAAACTAGGTACCATTAAAGGGTTACGAGAAAAGCTGTCTTTGAACAAGCTTTTAACGTTTTTCTTCGAAAATTTTCACGGCTTTACTCCAAGAATCTAAATATTTTTAGTTATATTTCTTTTATGTTAGTTAATATAATGTGGTAGTGAATAATTGATAGTATTATGTTATTTTCACTGATCAACGTGTGTGGGCCGCTCAACAGTTTTGACAACACTGTCGGCGGGCGTCCAGCATATCAAATCTAAACCACATGTGAATACTTCTGTGATTACGTTTGCTATCTTTTTCAAACTAATGTAATAAGTAATAAATGCTATATTTGAATGTCTTAACTGCATTGATAATGTGGTGTAATGGCTTGATCGGCGTTTACACGGATAGTTAATTATAAGATATCACGTCGCTACGGACGTTTCTTAAAGGAGTGGGTCAAGTGCCTGTTGCTGTATGTTGTACTCTTGTATAACTGATTTATTATAGGCTTTCCTCTTTGATAATTCCCTAATTTACTACGTATAAGCTTAGCATGTTAGCAGCCTTATCTTTTTATCCCGAAAAGAGATGATTACCTACAAAGCTGTGATTATGAGCTTTCCATGATATGAAAATTCAATGTAAAGGCAATTCAAAAAATATAGTATTATATATGAAAAATCTAATAAAATAAAGTAATCATAATCAGCCAATAATGTTCCTACTGCTGGGACACAGACCTCCTCTCGGTGAGAAGGGAGCTATTATAATAACATAAATAAAAATAAATCTATTTTAAAAAGGTAATTTACTGATATAAAAAAAAAAACATTTTTCTTTATTTGACCTGGTAGATGAAGAAACCCAAAAGTATAATATGAACAAGTCGGAATCTTTCATCGCACACAACCATAGAGATGGGATTTTCCAAATTTCCCGTGGGGACATAAAAAATGAGATAAAGAAAGCAGATTTTTGAACACGAATAAAGTCGTGAAACAGCTCGTAGTATGTAAAATTACATATCTACTTAATAAATAAAATATACGATCTTGACACTTTTTGCATCGAGGTGACATGGACGTGACTTTTAAAGATTTGGCACATGGAAGTAATATGTATTGACTAAGGTAACATAGTTTGGCACAACTTGGGTGGCTGAAGGTACATTAGTAAAGCAGGATTTATATTATAGGCATTAGATATACGTGTACACTGTACACCGTATCACGCTCACGGAATGCAAATAAGGCCCTTTCTTTGTACTTACACATTTTTCTTGCCGTGAAAAACTAAGGTTTATTCGCCGTGATCCGTGTAGGTACGGTCGACAGTATTGTATAGATCACTATCGAAGCTTGTTGACAGGGCACGTTTTTTCTTCAGCGCAGTGTACAAAGGACCTAACAGTCACGATACGTCATTATAATATCATAATAAGAAAAAAACTTGTACTTTATAACTTAATCATTAAACTCAAGAGATAGATAAGTGCCTACGAGTACGTCAAAAGATAGATCAAAGTACCACAAAAAAGGTAGCAGCTCGCAGCCCCTAGTAACGTTGCTTATTATCGCGACGTCAATAAAACACAGCTATTAAACGACTATAATAATCATACGAACTATAAAAACATATCAACAGTAATTTATTTAACTGGTTACGAGGATTTTACGGCCAGTATCCCGATCATAAGTTGATCAGGGACAATCAACGAAATTGATGCGGTACACGTCAAAGTTTAATGAAGTCACGAGTCCAGTAAATCAATTTACGAATTGAGACCTTTAACCAAATTAAAAAATTACGTAAAGAACATAAAGTCCTGAAAAAAAATGGAACTAAAAACTCATTGACCTTCTAATGATGGACACCGGCGAACGCTACATCCAAGTTAGTAGCAGTTACTTAACGGGGGGAAGATCGTGACAACCATTCATTCCTAAGTTTTTTTTACGTTAGTTTCTCAGGAAGCCCTAAATATCAATTTCCAACTCACCTTCATTGTATACAAAGGTATTGCATTTGTATAAAATTATAAATCACGCCAAACGTTACATAGTGCGTGTCAGTGCAGTGACGATGACTGTACGAAATGTCAAATATGCATTCAATGCACGGCGACCATTGGTCGATAGCTTTACACATCAAGTCAGTGAACTACGTTAACCCGAATTGGGTGGCCGTCTGTGTGTTTCGTCCAACATAATTAATCACGCTCATTGCCAACCAAGGGACGTTAATATGTCCAAGGACCACTCCAATTTATCACAATACCGTGACAAAGTCCACTGGACAATTAATAGTGAGGACTAAACTGCAGTTTGCCAACTTTGCGGACGTTGTCTTGACTGAGATAGTTGTAAGCCCTTTATTGATGACAATCTCTTCTAGTAATCGAACGTTTAAGTTGACAGCCAGTTTACTCATCGTGGGAAAGCTATTTATAGAAACTTTTCACAGTCATATTAAAGCTTTCGTTATTTTATAAAGAAGATTAAAATGAGTATATAACGCAACTAAGTATATACACTAGGCTACTAAACTAAACATGACATACAAATCAATACAAAAAATCCTTTTGTTTTTTGGTCACGTTGGCGTCGGTATACTGTAACCTTACAGTTTTAAGTCGTTTGGGGTCGAAAGGTTCGGGCCACGGGGCCCGTGTGCGCGTCTTGGCCAAAGAATTACCATCGCCATTCAACGTGGCAATGCTGCCATTCTTCTGGGCACTTCTACTCACTTCGACGCATAAGTGACCAAAAAATAAGAAAAAACTTACCTATAAATGATTTTAGAAAAGAACATTTAAAAAATTATTCCTGAGGTATTTATTTCTTTATAAAATTCACTAATTCATATAAAATTTAGCTCACGCCAACTTTGGTACGACATAAGCTAAACTTCTTGCATAAAGTTCAACCGATGATATTGTCTGATCGTCCGGGAGTAACCCCTCGCCGGCGACCGGTAAAATTAGTTCTACACAAATTGACTTTCTTTGTTTATATACTACACTCATGAGAATCGATGAAGATGTGACAAAACACAACTAGAATTGAAAATTCGTCACTGTATTTACGTACCTAGCGCACCTATTTGTAACGTAAGCAAGATAGGTTTTTTTTTTTTTTTGATGATTTAGTAATCTATTTACCTACGCAAACGTGAGTGATAAAACATTAATGACTGACTAATAGCGTACATACCAACACAATAATTCTGCTCATAAAATACAGTCTTCAAGAAAACAAACAAAAGCTACCTAATAACCTTTCTCTGAACCCACAGCACCGATGACGTGCTAAAAACAGCAAGGCAAAAAATAACCAACATCAAGCAAAAAAGTTGCTTGACCAGCCCTAATTGCGAAACGAAAATTGCAAATTCAATAGCCAAACAATCATTCTGCACTTACTATAAATGCAGTACATCATGTCCTGGCATTTGTATTGCACCAACTACAGAACATTGTAACCACGTTGAACACCTGTGCGATGGAGTAAACTCCGCAAGGCGGCCATCGCCACTAATATCTCACCGTTAGAGGTGGTTGTCGGTTTCGCAACGACCTTGCTATTGCCATTTAAGTTTGCCGACCTCGCGCCATATGATACACGAATTTGCAAACGGTCATTGACTCATAAGTTTGTATAATAAGATCGTGTGTAACAAGACGACGACCTAATTCGTTATTGGCGGACTTTTGATCTCAGCTGGATGCGAGATTGTCGTGATTATGGTCTGGGGACACTAAATGATGTGGGAAACTTTATATCACTAAAATTATGTGATAAATAATACCTATAAACTATGCCGTCCGCAGATTCGGTTTCATAAATAGTAGTAATTTTGTCGAAAATTACTATCTCAATTCTCGAAGCAAGTGTCTTGAGGGATAGTAATAGTGGTCCCAAATGGTTCATTGAAGAACATGAGAAAGATCCATTTAAGAAAAAAATATCTAAACAAAGACTTCCAAGTCTTCCAACAGATGTAAAACTTAGTTATCTTTGGCTATAATTTTCTTTAAAATACCTGTTTCAAAAACGTATTTCTGTGAATTGCTTAAACGAACAATGGAATAAAGTTTGGCAACTAACTTTATGTCGCATAAAGAATGTGGGAGATACGGTATAGCGTACATAGCCTTCAGTTAACCGTAAGATTAGTATTAAAAATGTTTTAAGAAAGCTGTAGTGAAGTATTTGTTTTGATTCGCCGATGATTCATTCACGCTTATTGCTCTCAGTGTAACGAGAGAAGCTTATGCGCACTGCATGCTCCAGACTTTAGTTCAATGACTGACGCGACGTGCGATCATTAAATAGACACAATATAGGCTGCCAAGAATGCCTGTTTTATAATAACAACGATACTGTACGTAAACTTACAATGCAGTCGTTAATTGTTCACAAACTGACTAGCGTTTTAACGAAAACTCCTGACGAGTGACACTAACTATAGTTTTTTACGTTCCGACGCGCCTCCCTAATGTTTTTGTTAGTTTCTGAATAAATAAAAATATTTCGGTAACTATGGGTTTACGATGCGCTTTATCGTTTTTGTTAGAAGCGTGCATATCGTGTGTAATTGTCTACGTGAAGGAAAGCATGCACTTAAATGTAGCAGGCTTAGGGTTGACTGGCAGAAAATATTTTCGAAACTTACGTATTGCTTTGACGTCATAAAAAGCCGTAAAAGTTCTGGTGAGTCCTTGCCCTTTCATTTAACAAAGGGAGATGGTTGCGACTGCGGCTTAATATAAGCCAACTTGCAATAAAAACAAAGCTTTTAATGGCTTGGATTTTCTCTGAAACACATGACCTAGAACTTTTCTTGAGGAAACTTTTCAGCAGCAACTCCGTCCAAATATGCCATCCAACTTGATTGTTGGAATACTGCATTAGTCCTCTGCACTTTTATTCCAAGTTATGCACCATTTCAAGTAGATAACGGCTATCTTTTTTTTTTTTTTTAATCATGTTCACCGATTTTTCCGTCAATTGTGGACCGATTTGATTTTTTTTTTGTGTGAAAGCGTATACTCTCGAGGTGGTCCCATTGTTATAAAGTTGGAATCTGATGAGTGGATCCCATGGAAATTGAGGGAAATCCTCAAATTTTATAGGCAAACCTATAGCGATTTGGGTATTTTTTAAAGTAACTTGAGCATTTGCTCTCGGAAATCATAATTTGGTAAAGTGGAGCTGATGATGAAGACCACAGATGGCCATCGGAACTACTCAATGATAAATATTTCAAAGGTTACGATTCAATTACTTTAATATGGTTGCTAAGCAATTTATGCTCGTCACAATGCATATGGTGAGTGGTTAAAAAACAACCGACTTAAAAAAGAAAACACAACAAAGTGAAAAATAACTTTAATTTCGGTGTCAATAAAATGCAGAACCAACGACACCGACTTCCGAAGTTAAGGTTATTTTGCACTTTGTAGTGTTTTTTTTTTTGGAAGTCGGTTGTTTTTTTTTAAGTTTTTTTTTTTTACCCTATCTATGTTGAAGTGAAGTTGTCAGCCCTGCCAGTCGTGTTTCGTTCCCGCGGCTGCCGGCGCCCTATTTGGCATCTCCCGATAAAATGAGGCACCGGTGTGACGTGTTCGACTTCCAATCCTGTCGTAACGCGTGACTAGCTATACTCTCCACTCTCCTACTCTTGGATTTTTCCACTACCTTATAAGTTATCCATAGATGTATAGAATTGTTTGTTTACATGTCTTTTTTCGGCACTTTCGTGTTTCTATCAAGTGTCTTTGTGAAAGGTGTTAGCATTTGTAAGACATCCTTTAATAGCTCAAGTATACCGCTTGTGTATTTACCCTTTACACGTAAGCAAATTGAGTGGATTGATCGTTTGTTGAAATATCTTAATGGATATGTGGAGTTCAGTCTAAGTAGGTAAGTATGTTTTATTTATCAACTGGCGTCTGAGAGTTAACAATTACTGAATCAGATCTTGAGCTACGGTATTAAGGGATCTGACTGAAAACTAAAGGAAGGTATGAGTTATTTCGCACAACACGAATAGCTTTTAATACCAACTTTGTGCGAAAGTTGGTTGACATTTCGTTTTAAAACCAAAGTTCGTCGTAACGTCAACAAAGCCGTTTGCGAACTTTTGCAGCTTTAAGCTTATTTCGAAATTAATGTTAATTAAAAGGCCCTTAAGTTTCGCCATATTCTGTTAAATATTTTAGCGCCCACTTACATGGGAGGCTACTTCGCGAGGGCTCATGTAACTTCTGTTTTAGTATTCATTAGTTTAAATTTAGCTTACATTTGCACTTCGGACTGTTACGTAACTTTAACGTCATGCTTAAATCTACCTTTCTCGGAATCAATTTCAATCTAACTGGACTTGTTTTAATTTTACACAAAGCAATTTCGTGTTACGAGAATCTTGTAAATCTCTGGCAAAATTATGTTCTTTTATAAATCGTAAATAATGTTTAAATATTTATTGGTTGTTGGTTCAGGCCAGACATAGACATGAGCTAATGAGGTTTTAATAAACTCTTTGTGTATGTTGTCCAGTAAGTTACCATAAGAGTAAAAGCAAGCTTGCATTATACGCAGCTGTCCGTTGAATCACCGCGTTACTAGTTGTTAGTGCCGGGTTCTATCATAATACGTATGTGGATATTATCGTTTATTGCATAAAATTATAATGATTTATTATAAGTTAACGAAGTATAGAAGTAGAGTTGTGTAGGAAGTGAAGTCGTGTGTGAGTTTTCTTCAAATCAATTAAGCCAGTCGTTTCAAGATTTTATTTATATTTTTGGAATATAATACTGCACCTAAGAGGAGGATTATCTACCCTAAAATGTGTATCGTATTATGTCGATAAACTGTGTTGATGTAGTTTATATGATCGAAGCCGACACTGTTCTATACTCCATTGAAATAAGGGTTATTTTGGCTGGAAACGTTGGATGCCACCCTACCCATAGAGGTCTTGATTAATAATGTCATAAAATAACGTTTTTTACGGTCTCCCATACCTATAAACAAGTACATATTCACCGGCACGTTCTTGAAGATAATATTATATCAATTTAATAAATGTAACATAAGTGTTGTAGTAAAACTCGGAACGTTCTTCAGGAACTCGTAAAAGCAGTAAAAAGTGTCCATATAATGTTGGGCAATATCGGAAGTTTATAGCACGGGCACCCGATATTACTATTTACTTTGTGGCAATAACTGAAACTTGGTGGAGTTCAGCCGTGGGTTATTTGGCCGCTCTCAGCTTAGCCTGGGATTTTCACCTTGATATTACTGAGAAACTTTGAACCAATCTGTTTACAAAACAAACCTTATTTACATAACTAATCTTGGTACACAACGCTCTTGAAAAGCTCTCTTGCGAATGTTTGGATAACATACACATTCGCAAACATGTAGGTATGTGATTTTGAGTATGATGCGTGTTTTTAAAGTCTTGAATTAAATTATGTAACAACAAAGATATTGTGAAGTCAACTATTCTCAAGTGACTGTTACGATCTACATACCGATTTCACTCGAAACTTATTCAAAAGTATTGGTACACTTAACCCGTAACTGCGACATTTACACCAGACAGGTCAGTATTCACGTTTACGTCAGAGGTCAGTTTCCTTTACGGCGCCTTACCCGCTTGTGACTAATGGCACACGATAGCATCACTTGCAGCACTCCTCACCAATCACATGTCACGCCATTTCTGGTTGTTCTCACGCACCTAACAAATTGCATGCGCAAAAGCATCCGCGGCTCAACGGGTTTATTCAAACGGCGTATCACCGACGTCTCACGAGTAGTCACGAGTGCATTAAACATTGTGCTGTCGCATGTCGCCCCCATTTACGACTTAACGCACCCAACAGAGCTATAAAATGGTATGAACTTTGTTAATTAAAAATTGCACTTTGATTGGACTTTTTTCATTTTGTCATTCATCAAGGAATTGGGAGTTTCATTCAATTAGTTAAAATTAACTATCATCATAATCAGCCTATAATGTTGCCACTGCTAGGCTGGGACACAGGCCTCCTCTCTGTGAGAGGGAGTGGACCGTAATCCACCACGCGGGCCCAGTTCGGGTTGGTAGATGTCACATGTCAGTCGAATGTTTGGTTCTAGGACATGCCGGTGTATGTCCTAGAACCAAAAATTCGAAGACAACAACAACTAATTTATATACTTTTCATCACAAAATATTTTCATTCAGCTATAGTTAAGTTGTAGGTCGTAGGTTCGAACCCAGACAGGCGCTTTACTTAGTGTAAATTATTTCATCACCACTGCTTCGCTTGCTGCGTGAAGGAAAACATCGTGAGGAAACCGTTTCCTCACGATGTTTTCCTTCACCGTTTTGAGAGCAGTGGTGATGAAATAATTTACACATAGTAAAGCGCCTGTCTCAGTTCGAACCTACGACCTACAACTTAATTATAGCTGAAAGAAAATATTTTATGATGAAACATTATCTAGATTAGTTTCATCAATTTACCTAAGTACAAAACTTGGATAGTTGGTAATGTTAGAGCAGAAAGTTTTTATAAGACGAAGACAAGTAACGATCCCAGTTAGCTTTAAGATGGAGCGCTTCAGTTAATGACTGTACAAAGCCTAATTTCTAGAAAGTTTACTTACTATGCTCACTAAGTCTTGATTTCCAACTATTAATATTCACTATTAACTACTTAGTTAAATCAAAAATAGTTATTTTAATTAACCTTAACTACGTACCTATATAGTTAATTATAACTGTAAGTAGATAGATACATAAAATCATTATAGAAACATTACTTTTTTCTTTTTATTAGAAAAATAAGGCACATGCTTTGAATAAAATCCAAATAAGAATTTTACTATGAATAATTTAGTATTTTATTTGTATTTTGGTATCAGTATTCTACATGCACCTATCTTGTATTTATAATACTGAAAATAATTAGAACACGTTCTCAATTTTCGTAGTTTTATTAGATTGGTGTCACCACGTGTCACGTACTCATCGTAACTATGTATGTTTCATTAGGTATATACGAATTTTATTCGACAGATTATCGATATTTTAAAATTTATAAAGTAATCAAAAGGCGTTCGGTTTGTTTTTATTACCAAACCGATTTTATCAGTTCATAAAAGTTTCATTTTTACGAACTGCATGAGGTTGAACTTAAAAACCGATGTAACTGAATAGGGTTAATTCTCAGCAGTACGCGTCAGGTTACTTAAGAATGCCTGTCAGTCACAGTTCGATGGAAACGCGATTGTAATCTGATTCCAATTGGGACCCTCCCCGCGAATTATCATTACTGGTACCTAGCACATCATGCTTTCTCATGTTTGTGCTTTTTGCAAGCACACTGATCTACCTAGCTTTTTTGTAAGATGGTTTGCAGAAAAAACTGACGCTCCTAAATAACTGAGAAAAAAAATCAATAGTTAGAGAGTTGGGTTAGATATGCTTCGCAGCATTTGATCTGACGAAGATTTTTTATTCAATGTAATTCGGTTACTTGTAGTAGCTTTCAGTCAGTTGTATGTTATTTCGGGAATAGGTACCTGCCAAATAAGTACTGATATCAAGCTGCACTCGATCGCCTCCATAACCGCGAAAAGATTGAGATGAAGAATATTTCCGGTGTACAAAAGCTTATTTTTACGATATTATGCACTAAGTGCGAAGATTTCCGTTACCTTATGATAATGAAGATCTCTCAAAACACAGTCTGCTGGCTAGACGCCAAAAACCAGGTGTTAACAAAGAAAATCTCGAAACACATCCCAGAAATGTCCTGAGTGTTTACATACAGGAAAATCAAAGGAAAACATAATACCTAATTATTATTAATTCAAAAGACATGGCGGGTCTTTTAATACTTCAATTAAAGTGGTATTTTGTAAAGCATTTTAGCTGGAAAAGTGGTTTAATGTATCTTTAAACGACATGACAAACAAAAGTTCATTGCCACTATTGCCAGTCAGTCGAAAGGTAAAAAGATAAAGGTATTTACTTAACAGGTAGGTAAACGCGTATGTGTCGTACATACCCAAAAAGTAACAAATAACCACACACGCACATACAAAATACGGGAACCTGCCGTTTTGCCTAAACGATTTTGAAAAAATTTCATTATCCAAATAAATTTTAGCAACCTTTTTTATACCAATGCAATATTTGGAATGATTTTAGTACCTACACACATTTTCATTCGGTAAAACTTTTACTCGGCAGAATATTAAAAAGGATAATGTCATTTGGTCTTTAATTAAATGATTTATTACAGCACACAATCTTTAGACAATAAACATTTAGTCAAATAATTTGTAATGAAAAAAAAATAAGCAGAAATTTTTTTTTTTGGGAGTTGCCTGGTTTTACTTACATAATTATCTACCTGTACCTGTTATAGTCGCAAATCATATTTTGATCAAGACACAACCTGTCACTGACCTGTGAAAACGTAAGGAAATTTGAATTTCGCGGTCTACCACTGCGCATTCACCTTATGACGGCGCCGACCAAACGCTGACCGCGCAGTGGCGGCCTCATTGTTTGTTTGGTTATTTCTTTTATTTTACGGATAATAGTGGCCACTATTTTCCGTTTTAATGATTATAATAAAACTAAACAATGTAAAACTACCGTTTATAATAATATTAACGTATAATCTTGTGAAGCACAACTTAACGTGCTTAAGCTCACCACAGGACTGGATCAAAAAATGATATCTAAGTTATTTATAAAAGCTCAGCTGTAAAAGTTTGGGCGGCTCATCTAGACTTCAGTTAGCGCACCCTTTATATTCAATAATGTATAGAGGTCAGGTCGTGTAGAAAATTGGAAAATATTTTTCTTAAACCTACTTTAATATTTATCTTTCTTTCTACCAGAACTAACTGTCAAAACTGAATTAAAAAAACATTTTTTTGCAACTATACATAAAAAAGTAGTTACAATATTATTGTTTTCAATAGTGTTGCTTTATTTACCTTGAATATTCCAAGTACAGTAAGTTAATGTTAGATACGCCTACGGCCTCCTCTGCTCAGTCCAAATATCAATGACAATAAAGTTCACGTCATGTACTTTATCATTATCACAGATTGAATTACAAATAATTAAATTGGAATAAATTACAAGTAATTATCCCAATCAATAAGTATTATATTAATTCTTGCTTATCTTTTGTTTTTCCTGTAAAGTTCAATATAATTGCAATCGATGTGTGTATGGACACCGACAATGTAGGCAATAGAAGTTAAAATACAATACATGTAGGCATCACTCAGACAGGCAATGTTACCTGCATGGAACATACACGTATCTAGATAAGTAGATATAAGTAATGTACCAAGAAGCAATTTAAAGATTGTAGTGCGGAGCTACGCAATTACAGATTGTTAACATCGCCTACGGTCACTAGAATATCCCATGACTGGAGTGTATCTGCGGAGTAGATAAGAGAATAGACCCCTTATTATCTTCCTACGATATTTCTCTTTCAGCACAATACTTTTGTTGATACCTAAACAATGTTGTGTTCTGAAAATAGAATCCGAAATATTCCTGAGGTTTCATAAATATAGCACCGACAAGTGATAGTTATATTTTTTGCGACATTTTCTCTCACATAGCGCAGTCTTTTGTTTTTTGAATGGTGACAGCTTGATTAATAAAGTTTCCACTAGCTATACAAAGGTAACATGAGTACGTAAAATAGTCATAAAACTAACATGGTAAGACCGCCATAAACCGTAAGTATGTCGTACCATCTTCAAGAGAGAGAGTGATACCACATATAATACAGTTTATTGAATAATTTATTAACAATAAAAGTTAAACAGTTAACCGTGACGTATTGTAAACGTCACGTCTTCATTGTATTGCGAATATAAATAAAGTTGAACTTTTAAAGGACAACTGACTGACTGGCCATGCCATGTCAATGCCCAAACACCTGTTTGAAGTTTGTTTCATTATGATCGGAAATAACCACGAACTTTGGGAAGTTTAAGAAGTCGATGACAAATCTGGATGATTTGTCATCAAATTACACGAAACCCTCATAATTTTGAATTTATGGGAATATCAAAACATGTTAACATTTCAATGTTACCATGTAGATAATTATTACATTATCTGTCCAAACAAGATCAACAGGAAAATATATTTCACGAAATAGGAGTCTAATACATAAATATTAATCTTATTAGATTAAAAACACTTTCCAAACATAACGTCACGCGTCATCAAACCTTAACATAATCGGTCGTAACGACAACAGGAAAATAAGCATTTTGCATTTTATAAGAATAGATTTGATGCACAAAAGCCGGAACGAACATTAAAGAAACAACTCACCACCATTGTTTTACACATAATTCCATTCAATTTCATGTGTCACTGACGCTATTTGACTTTCAAATTCATCCCTCATTGTCCCCTAAACTCGAATTAGTGTTTTGATTCGAATTACCCCGTGCCACGTCATGAAACCTGCACATTATGTGACGCCAATGAATATGACGAATGACGGGTTGAATGTGATTGGATGCATTCAATGTACGGGTTATTACATCCGTCCATTCGTCGCGTCTTGAAATGACATTCAAAGAAATAATTACTTAAAAGTGACCACATGCTTTCGAAGAATGTTAAAACATATTTTATTGTTCTTTGCAATCGATTTTTACATTTAAAAAACTTTTTTTGACCCGCACATTTTAACAAAGTACACCCGCAGACTGCTTTCGAGCCGAAAACCAACATATTTTACGGATTTCACGCAACGCAATTTGTGCACTTAGGTAACTCGCTTGCGTGTCTCCTCTGTGCTGATTAATTTGCTATTTTCAATCCAAGTGGATTTTTCTTTACTTCCTTTTCACTGCGTGTCCAATAAAACACGGTGTTGAAAATCAGGCATCCATTGAGTTAATAACGTCGCTGCTATTATTAGCAGTCTATAATGCACAAACATTTTCCCGGAGAGCAGGCTGAAATAAAATACAGTTTAATTTTACTCCGCACTCCCTTCTGGGAACGCCATGTTTTACGTTAGCAGGAAACGACCATCGATGCCAACAAAATAAGCAACTTATTTAATTCGGCAGTTAATAACGCAAATTATCTGTATATTAAGCATTTCGGTGAAAATGAATCGTTTATAAATGATGAAAAGTGTGTTGCCTGAAGCGTTTTATTATCTTTCGGATGTAACCACAGCATACATAATACCTAGATGCTGTAGATAGTGTTTTGTAAGTGAACTATAAAACGCAGTATTTTACTAGACTATCTCCATCCTAGGTCTCTTGATACAAGCAAGATTTCCCAGATTTCCAACTTTATTATTATCTAAATATGTACCTAACAATTTGGCACAAAAGGTGAAAATACCCATTTGTTAGATTATAGCTACTTAGGTATCTAGTTTATTACGAAATGCATGTATACTAATGTATAGCGCTCTATAAAGATGCGTGTATCGCTCTATTGTTGGAACTAGGAAGCGCTTTTAACTAAAATAACACATGAAGAACTCCCACGCTTGCGACAAGTTGTTATCATTATTATCTAGCGAGCAGATGTTCGCCGATAAACGTGAACCAAGTCTCTACGAAGTATACGTACAAAGTCAACTTGAACGAATGTCCATTAAAAAATGTGTACATTTGCATTCATTCATCTCTGAACAAATTCCTACGCACGACGTAAATCGCAGTCCGCGCTATGAATATTTATGTTCCAGCACCTTAGTGCGTTGTGCACTGTGTGAGGTATTGTGATGAGGCTGAAGTATTCGTATCTATTATGAAGAATATTCCGTTCCCTGCATAATTCTACCTTTAAGACTAACGGCATTCTCTTATTTAACAACTTCCAAATAAATTTTCGTCCCCTTAAAACTTTAATAGGTATACGAGCAGACAGACTCTGCATAAATTAAAACTAAACTAAAAAACGGTAGTGGTGTGAGTAATTTATAATCATATCCAGTGGGGGAAGCGGCCGGAGTGTCAATCAATGGGGTGCAACGTGCGGCGAGCCCGAGCCCCAGGCCGGCGAGGCGCAGTCACCCTCGCACCGCGGTTGATTAGCTCCCGATGACAACCACACACGATGCATTCTATAATCTATGGCCACTATGGCGCTGCGGCCGTTGTCTATGGTGCGCGATGACGGCCGCATGGTAATCACTATGGTAATTACCCCCGTATAATTTAATGGATATTGATGAAGTTTGAATTTATATTTTAATGAAGCTCATATTTTGCGGTGGCGACATGATAATATCAACGTATCGTTATTAGATAGGTACAGCATTTTATAGTGAAATTGTTCATGCATGGTGGAATAATTATTACCTATTTATTGGTAAGACTTATGTAGGTCGTAGGTTCGAACCCAGAGAGGCGCTTTACATTGTATAAATTATTTAATCAAAACTACCTACTCTTAAATCGGTGAAGGAAAACACCGTGAGGAAACCGTCATATCCCAAAACCAAAAAATTTAAAACATGTGACATATTATCTACCAACCCGCACTGGGCCCGCGTGGTAGCTATCGGCCCGCTCCCTCCAATATGCATATGCATCTATTGATCGAGCATCTTACTAAAACAAGATTGAAAAAAAAATTTCTCCTTAATCACTCCTTAAGGCAGGTAGCAACAACATGGATCAAAAGACAGCGCAACATAACGACACACACATTATTCTAATCGACCTAAATAAAGATTTTTGACTTGTTTCCGCAACACTGAAGAAACTAGAACAGGTTGATGGCTGAGATTTGTTAATTAATTAGGGGACAAAATAGGCGTCGTCACGCGACGCACTTAGTGGTTCAGGGTACTTAACTTACCTACCGTGTCCTACATTTAGGAATCTTCGGCCCCCTACTTAGGGACACCTTGATGACAGGCTTGTTAGGTACCCGTGTACGTAAAACATGCGATATAGTAATTAAATACTACCGTTAATTATTATGTTTTAATATTTTTTATTATTAATATATAATTCCTAAATAATGATAATCACGTATTTCGTTTATTAATTAAACTCGTGTGTCATTTGACTGAAATCATTTATTTATAACTAACTGACCCGGCGAACTTCGTACCGCCTCAGAATCAATAAGAACGAATGTATGAGAAAATAAATTATCATTTTTTTTTTTCTTGAATTTTTCCCTTGTTTTAATAGTTATTCTGCTATTCGGGGCGGAGTCAACGCCAATAAATCAAAGATCATAAAAATCGGTCCAGCCGTTCTTGAGTTAGAAATGGTGTAATCAACTCGACTTTGTTTTATTTAAATATAGATACGTACATAAAGCCAAATATGGTGTGACCTTATAATATAGTCGTGGATACCGTGTACCTAGTACCTATAATTGGGGCGTTCTGTCAGGTAAATTGAGAATTAATTTATATTGCTACCTACAGAAAGCATGTTACCTCAAAAAAATCGTGCGGCCAGTCATGTATTAGTGCTTCAATAAATTAATGTCTTATAATTTTGACCGAGGAAGTAACTTAATAAAGGATTGCTCTTTATGGGACTACAATAAAAACCATCGCATCAAAGGTTAGCGTACATTTCCAAGAATATTTGTCTTTAATATATCTGCCATATATTTAGTTTTGCCCATATCCTTATTCTCTCAGCTGATACTGATAAATATCATTTGAGAATGCAATAAAAAATGCTGAAACTACAAATTGTACGAGTACCTAACTTAGAAACTTGAACCAAGGTCTCATGGTTTTCCTCTATCGTTCTTCATAATAACTTTAACATAGCCCTAGATTGATAAACCGCAATGGTGAAGGGCGTAAGTAGTTAATTAAAAAGCTTACAAAAATGGGATTTTTTCCCGTTGACCTGTGTCAACTTTGGCCTGAATTTAGAAACAACGTTCAAATCAATAGCCTCGGATCGCTACAGGAAAACATAAGTTTTTATTTGCGTTGATGCCAATTTTCGATAACAACCAAGGACAAAACTCATTTCGATAAAAATACGTATTGCAAGACTGAGCTTTTTTCCAATTTATGGCAATCAGCTAATTTCTGATCGTTCCGAATAGCACCAATATTAACCTAATTGTAAAAATATTTGCATTGTTTTATGGGCTTCCATGTCTACGTCATTGGGAACTAGGGGTGTACCAGCTGACCTGACACAGAAACGTGTAAATTATTATGGCTGTCCATCTGATTTACGTGTTGCACTCTAGAAATTAAGGAATATGGAGCTACTTAAATTACTATCACGTTATAGGACTGTTTTTTGCTTTAGTGATAAAATAAGTCAAACCAAATCATTTATTTTTTTGCCAACATGGGTAGGGGATTAGATATTATAGGTACATGTTAAGATAATGTTCTCCACGCTCTGCCGTCATTTGGGCATACAAAATTTACACATAAATTACAATCTACTATCAAAATACCATACTGAATAACAATAAATATAAGTAAAGTATTGCACTATGCACAAATAAAATATACGAAGTAAGAGTTTTAAACTAACATCACTTTCTACGTTGCGTTGGTGAAATTTTAAACTTCTATAAACACAATATACACACGCACGTCTACAGGCAATATTCCCAGACAGATAATGTTGTACCTATTTAAAAACTTTCCTACGGATTTTACTTTGATACAAACAGCAGACATAGTAGATAATACAGCCTTTCTCCCTCCGAACATAAAAGGCATGATTGTCTTAATTTGAGTCAAATTGTTCAACTTGAAAGCGAGTTACTTTAGGTCCTTTTCAAACACAGGTATATGTAAATAAACAGAGTCCCACAGAAGCGTTTAGGAGCTAACTTAGATAAGTTAAGGGAGTGAATAATAGACGGCAGATTGCTTTACAAAGTCTTTATTGTTAGTCGTAAAGTCGGGGGCATCCTCGATTAAAACAAACTTTGCGCTCACCGCAAGCTGCGGACAAAAAGCCACGGTATTCCACTACTTATGCACAATACTAGTTTGTTAGTTTTCGAATATGTATGTATTGGGACCTTCCTTTTCAGAAACGTCGTAACGGAAAGTTATTTATATAAGATATAAATCTTGCTTAGTACCCTTTGCATGGGCAAAATCAGAAGATCTTTATCAACCCTCAAATACAAGAGCATCCAGACGTGCGTGTCCAGTACACCTGAACATGAACACTACATAAACGAGTGTCACGATAACGGATTCAGTCATTTCAGAGATAATCAAGCGTAGCAGACGATCTGACAGTCAGACGTTATCTTCACCGGTCTCGCTACAAAACTTTGAATACCAACCTTGTATCCCTAATTATTTTACAAAGACAGTCAAAAGGGAAGTCTCCAAAAAAATACAAAGGGATCCATTTAACCACCATTGTCATGCCAAAAGTGTGGCTTTAATTAAAAGTATCTAAAAAGAGGATGTTTGATTAAGAAAATAAAGTTGGTTTAGGATTAATGAGGGTGTTTAAAAATGTAGATCACAAACTTTATTTTCCGGGCCCGTTTGCTAAGCAATAATAGCTGAGACCCCAAGGAGTGAGAACCTCGTTAGATACTAATTGCCGAAATAAAGCGGCTATGATTCATTTACATTCATTCACAGCGACACGATGTTGAATACTCGATATAACATTTTTCTATTTCATCAACTGTTACTATTATTACTACATCAACCATCGGAACAGCTGTGGTTGGTACGATGCCATTATTTCCTGCTGAAGGATTGCTTTGTAGACCTTCGGCATGGTACGTGATTAAGAGTTAAATATTCACCGCGCTTGCCAGATTGATTGACGAATAGAGAGTTGTTGTCTGTTCAATTCTGATTCAATCATTCTGAAAATAAAGGTACTCTTTTAGCATATTTAGAACTTACCAAACATAGTGTTATGATATGTGTATTATGTAGATTACTTAGATAAATCATCGTTTAGTCTGATAACGTGCCTGTATCATCACGTGACCAATGATGGAAATGAAGAGATGTTGTCACTAAATCCGCTCAGAATCCCTAACTCGCTACCCTCGTGAAAAGGGTGTCGTACCTATTCTATGGCAAATAATTACAATACATGTTCAGTTTGTAGGACAAGTTTAAGAGATAAATGTAGGGCCTTTCGTCCGGCAGGGGGCGCTAATGGAGGCTTAATATCAGCTGTACTTTGGGGTTTCGCAATTCGGAAAGTAAAAGGAATCCTTAATGCGCTAAGTACGCTGTAAATCCGTTTAGCCGTCTCGTATGTTTCACGTGAATATTATGATAAACTCATGTAGTACCTACTTGTGTGTATGAATTTCATGTTATTACGTTGGTTTATTTCTGAAACAAAATGGGTTTTACAAATTGTATATAATGTTTGTGATTAACCTATTACAATCAGTTTAAGCTTTTCGAATCATAGCTCATAGTTGTTTCCGTAGGTAGGTACCTACCTAAGTAAAGAAAGAAAAATTTATCCGCAAAACTTTTAAATGGATATGAGGTTAAGACCAAAATATTAAAGGAGGATAACTAACGCAACAATAATTACTTAATTGTTACAAACAAATTAAACCACATCCATTAAATTTGTGTATATAAAAGCTTCAAATAGTTTAATAATGCGTTACATTATATCATGTATTTTATTATTTAGATTTAGTAAGAGGTATATTCTTTTCAGTAGCTAAGTGAACTCACGAAAATCGACGAATGGCAACTGCCAACGTCGCGTGTCGGTGGTATTTGCATTCGTCTATTTTTCTTAGTCAGCCATAAGAATCACCATACTATAAAACATGGTACCTAGCCAGCTCTGCTGAGCTTTTCTGACCTACTGTTTACTAAGTGATTATTCTTGAGAAAACTCATATAGCCACGCGAGTTTATAAAATACGTGTTTTTTGTCTAAACTATCCTGAGACTTATACTCACCTAATTATTCACTTTCGATACTAATGTTTTATTAAAATTTGTTTCCAGAGGGGTTACCTGGAGACGTTTGGATACCTGAAGAAGGGCAGGCCGGAGGTTGGCAACCTTCAGCTCATGGGCAGCGAACAGGAGTATGAAGACGACTTCAGGATCGCCATCAGGACGTTACAAGTAAGAATATTGCCCATACAATGTAGTAGGATTATATCACAATCCCGGACAAATATTTCAATCGTTAGATAAGCTTTACTTAGGTTATATACTTACCTGCCTAATAATTACGGCGTTTTTCATATTTTCCATGCAAAAGTTGTCAAACAACGTTATTAATTCTTCATATAAAGTGATTGAAAAGTCGGTCCTTACTAGATAGGTAAATATATGTGTAATAAGGATAATATGTTTAAACTGAATCAAGATGCCGTTAAATATGATTAATGTTTTTATGGGTGTGAGCCTGGAGATCTGTCATACAGGTCCCGAACCTAGTTCAGACTCCAGCTCTCACAAAGTTTCTAGCATACCTAAGGCAACAATTGTATGTAAACACTACTGTAACAATGCACCTTTATGAGAGAAATAAACTGTATTATTATTATCATATAGGCAATAATAAATAATAATACTTAATCTAAAGCTTCTATAGCTAAGCTTCTAATAATGGTCAAACTCTAACCTGCACCACAAACAAAATAGGTACCATGTACCGATGCTTGAACTACAGCCTACAGGCAAGAAATCAAAAGAACATCGATTTTTAATTACAGTTACCATTTATAGTATTCTGAGCATCGGTTGATCCCCGTAGCAGTTGAATTTCCCAAAGACTATACTCTATCTCGACTTAGACCTCTAACTTGTTATCATCATTCCAGCAATTCGGCGGTATACCAGAAACGGGCGAGATCGACAGAGCGACATTGATGCTGATGAAACAGAAGCGATGCGGCAGGCCAGACAGGGAAGATGGTGACGATGAGCACAGGAGGAAGAAACGGTTTGCAGTGCAGGGGGAGAAGTGGAAGTACACCAACTTAACATGGAGGTAAGAGTTATTGATATATTATACACCAAATTGGCACTAATTTTATGCTAATCGAAAGTTACGAACACAGGCGCATTTTTAGCCACCCTCGCTTCACTTAAGAGCTTTTCTGTAATTTATCCAGCATGTTCGACAAACGTGTACATAAAAAAACAAAACAGGTAGGTTATTACATTACAGAACAATCCAGAACAGATAGCAAAAGATATACTCTACTAGCAATCCTCTTTTAGAAATAAAGTGACAACAATAGACAAACAGCGCCATCTATCAATAGCATAAGAAACAAATTTGATAAATAGCGCCGTCTCGTATCGAATAGCATAACAAGAACGATAAGAGCCATCTATTTTTCGTATCCCACACTATTAAAATTGTCCATAATTAAATCGTCGTTCAGTTTACGCTACTCAACGCTAGATAACGCGACTGTGCTTTCGCTTGCAATCTAAAAAAAACCCTTTGTTGCAAGGAGACGATACTTATTTTGGTAGATTGTGGCGAAGAACTATTTACAGCACGAGCCACTATTAAATAAAATTAATATAAGAGACTGTAAAGTACGAACCTACTGTTCCCGTTTATCCAAGTGAGTCTTCTAAGAACTCAAGTTTCCAATTAGATCAAACCCTATTCAGTAGGTATTCACATTAGAGATGTTTTCAGAAACTGAATAACATTGGTTCAATAACATAATAAGTGTGCAAATTACGAGCAATACCGAGATTAGAAAAAGAATAAGGTGGGACCATAATGTCCTATTTTATGTCGAACAGTTCCGACTGTACTATTTGCTTTAAGACCACATAAAATTGATGACAAATAATAGTTAAATCACGAACCTCGTAAAAGTTACGACGCTTTCCGCGTGGCTTAATTAAAAGAATAGGTATGTCCTTTTGACGCCTGACGACGACGGATATTTGGAGCTCTTAACTTCATCCTAAAATCACTTCTGATTACGACATTTCTTATAATGATACAAAGTAGACACTGCCTACATGACGGGGTGCGAAGAGAAGAAGAAATGTTATTCGTACATTGTACAATATGCTTATGATATATTATGGTGATAGAATCAATAAGTGTAGTATCTAGTATGGTAACTGTGTTTTCATCGGTTTAGGAACAGAGTAACAAGGTGTGGCACAGTAACATCTGCGTAGTACCTAGGTAGGAAGTACCATTAAATTAGGTGCGTAAGGTACCACAGAGTAACTAAGTAACTTGGAGTTTCAGATGTCTTATTGTAGCATTGGTTATTTCCAGTGATTTCTGATTCATTTCATTTTAGCAAGAAGCTTACAAATTTCTTATCGTCCCATCACTTCTGTTTTGTTCAAATAGTTCAGATTATTTTTATTAGATCAATGAATCAAGCCGAGCAGTCCTGTCATCATATTTAGTAGATTATACCAACACAATTTTTAAATCTCAGTATCCTCGACATACTTAATAAATAATAAGGTATCTAAGTACCTACTTAATTATGTATTATACTTTACTAAGTATAATATGTACCTATGTATACATAATCTCTTCTTCTTTTAATAAAAAATTAAACGTTTTGTCCTCCAATACTAAACGTTTCCTTAACTTGAAAGTACCGATATCCTTGCCTTGCTCCATTGAATACTTTTGCCAACTGTGTTTCAAGGGCTCACCTGATCCTATGCTGGCTGTGCATGTCCCATATGGTGCATTTGGAGCAAGACGTTGGCCGTATGCCCATAAGTTTTACAACGTAACTAAGACACGTTACATGCGTACTCGATTTACAATTTACATAGGTACCTAGTTAAGTTTAACCCTGCTTATGTAAGTACCAGCGGAAGGGTATAGAACACTACCTGGTATGTATTTAACGCCTCACTGTAAGTAGACTGACATGTTCAAGAAAAATCGATAGCGGGACATTTATTTAAACGTGTCGTGTTCGTGCCACTGTTACGTTGCCCACTAGGCTGTAGCTTGCAGAGTTTATTCAACCTGCTATCCCTGGAGTGAAAAGCCCGACTTGCTCGTTCACTGTTTGAAGTGGAAACAACCGCGGAACACGCGGATAATTTGAAAAGTTCACAATCACCTGCACAGACCGCGGCTTCAGCACAATTTCGTGTCGAATTAATGGTGTGTCAATATTGTAGTCCTCCATTACAGCTTGTTGTGCAAACAAGCAATAAAACTAGCAGCGCCATCTCGCGGTGGGTTTACGAGACACTGGCGCCAGCGGGTCAGCACAGACAGTGCTTAGCAGACCCACAACACGGGATTATTTGTCTAAAAATACAATTCGGTCTTGGAATTTCTGGAATCGAATACCTACCTAGTTATATAATTTTACATTGAGTGTGCGATTTAATAAGAACACACCCCACCTGTAGACGATTTGACGTGGGTTTGACTTGATTATTTTTAGAAACCTATCTAATTCCAAATAATTAGATGCTTATTAAAATATTTGGGTAAGTAATTCAATGTACCTCTATGTGTCTTTTGTTATTATACAGGGTTATTGGAAAAACACCAAGGTCATTGTACTCATCAATACGAACAACTTTTACTATGGGACCAAACCGGAAATCGCGAAAAAAAAACAGCTGTTCCCTACATTTTGACGAGTTATACGAACATAAATGTAGGAAAACAGCAGTTTTTTTTTTCGCGAATTCTAGTTTGGTTCCTTACTATAAGTTCTTCATAATGATGAGTACCATGACCTCTTAAGAGGTTGCTGGTGTTTTTCCAATAACCCTGTATATTACGAAAGTTATCTTTTCGTCTACTTACATAATTGAATTTATCAAAAAAAAAAACAAAAATTTAACTGTTTATTAACATTACAAATAACAAAAACTAAAAAACAGACTTCAGGTAGCTTAGTCCCTAGATATTATCACAGATAATATAATACCTGCTCTATATTATTATCTAGACTTCATGTCGCAGCGTCAAGTAATTGTTTGAACACAACTGGACTTAGTTAATGCAATGGATACAACGAAACGTAAACAAACGTCGTTATGTTTTAGACGTCCGATAACGATAGAGTTATTACATGGAAATAACGGTATTGTTTTCGCAATGTCGCTGACAGGGAAGTGACAGGCGCATTTCGCCTCCCGCCGCGTGGGGCGCTGTCATCGCCACTCAGCTCAACACTAGGAATAATATTATTATTTTGTTAAATCCATACTACCTATGTAAGTGAAGCTTATTGTTCAAACGGTTGGAAATATTTAGATGTCATTCTAATGTTGTGAGTTTTATTCTGAAAGTAAAACTTGGAACAAATAGAACATGCAATAAGTACCTAAGTAATGTGTTTGATTAAAGTAGAGAAACTTGATAGTCGTCTTGTTTTTAATTGACTTGGGGACGCCGGCGACGGACAACATTTTCGCATTATGTAAATATTCTTATTTATTGTGCTTCCTGATTTTCATTTTAAATTATTTTACACTAGCTGTTGCCCGCGACTTTTGCAACCCAGGATGAAAAGTAGTCCTTCTCCAGGTCATGGTCTACGCACGTGCCAAATTTCTTCTAAATCCGTTCAGCCGTTTTAGCGTGAAAACGTACAAACAAACAAACTTACTTTCGTATTTATAATATTAAGTTAGGATTTCACAACACAACTAAGTAGTTTCAGAATTGATAATTTATAAGTCCATGATAATCTACGAATAAGTAATAAGTCGTAGATGGTAATACCATCGGCTCCTACGAGGTAACTGACAGTTGAGCTTTACTCATTTGATCATAACGTTTGAAAAGTGTTGGACTTGTAAGTTGTAGATAATAAAATGTACCTATACACTTCTTGCCTGTAGGTATAGGTGCCGATTATGCCCAAAGAAACCTTGAACCTTGACTGATTGTTATTATTTGAAAATGCACCAGCCAATATGGATTAGTACGACTTGCATGAAATAACCGTAACTTTGGAAGTTGAGCACTTTCACGAAGTAAAGGTTGCAAGATGGTAAATTGCTTGCAGTTGCATGAAGTTTTAATTTATAATGCACTTGAATCAATCCCCTGTTATGGCGAGCCCTTATGGCCTAAAAATGGATAAAGCGAAGAAACCCTTCTACTGAAGGACCAGTAATGTCTGGAAAAGTAGAAGGTTCTGGGATACTCCCTAAAATTCACTTTTTCTAACGAAATCCTTTAATAATGTTAATTTTGTAAGCTATATTGAAGTATCGAAGCAAAGGTAAAACAACACCCTCACCAAATTATGTACTTAGTCTTTTTGTAGGTGAAGCTTGCGTATTTCCCATAGCTGTTATGGAAAACCTTTATTCTTACCGATAAAATAGATGAGGACTATGACGAGCCATTATTAATTGTAGTGACGTAGCCAGTGGCCCGCCCCCTTCGTCCTCGGCCCCCGACCCCCCCGCACCGCCGACCGCGCCCCGCAGGCACCCCGTGGCCACGCGAAGTAGGTCGACATTTCAATATTGAAGGCATTTCACAATTTCTATTGCTCTTTATTGCGACTGTACGGCGTAATAAAGAGCTTATTATGCGTATATTGAATGTAGTAAACCGACGTGGAATCTGTGAACCATTTAATTAAATTATGCTAAAATTGAACTTGGACGACAGGACATCAAACAATCGACGGGAAACTGCTTAGCTTCTTTCTAGTATGATTATTAGGTATTATATTTTGTCACGTGCAAGCTATCCAATATTTATAATGCTTGTGAACACGAGTGTAAAAGTGCTTTTAAAGTATCTCGTAAAATTTTTGAAACTCCGACTGGACAGGAGAACCTAGTAAAATTTTGTAAGGCGTGAGTTTTCGTTTCGCCCATCCGTATTTAAGAGTGTATGAACGTAAGTGTACAACATCATAGCACGTACGCGCCACCTGGCGGGAATAAGAATGTTATCCTTTGAAGAAATTTAACAAATACAAATAGACGTCTCAAAAGTTAACTTACAATATTGTCCTAATAGTTTAATGCAAAAGTAAAATTACGAGTGAAATCCAAAAACGATGTTGTACCCCTGGTGGGACTCGAACCCACAATCCCCGGCTTAGGAGGCCGATGCCTTATCCATTAGGCCACAGGGGCTTGCCGAGGAACGTCGAAATTATTCTTTATTTCACAATAAGTATATTGCTGTGCTGACTCATAAGCACTCCATCACGATTGTGTCCGATTACGGAGTAAACAAAATGAAAAATTATTAGATTAAAATCTCAAATAGGCGTAAATAAATTTGTATAGCTCGTTTTCCGCAAAGTTATCATGTAACAAATGTGAAGTTTAAATGCCACCGGGAGTTTACAATTTATTATAGTCACAAAACTACGATAATTTGTAGGTGGTATGTAAAAAAAAAGTGTTACAAGAATAAAAGAAAATTGACATATTATATACGACCGTACCGTAAATAATACTTAATAAAAAAATTATTTAATAAATAAAATGATTAATTCTCAATCAAAAAGTGCAAAAAATAACCGCCCGAACAGGGACTTGAACCCTGGACCCTTGGATTAAAAGTCCAATGCTCTACCGACTGAGCTATCCGGGCTCTTGTTGTTAATAGCGAATTTACGCACCCCGTTCAAAGCGAGCGATTTTTGGTCGTAAAACATGTTTTGCGAACAAAAATCGCTAAATTTGATTACATAACTATGAAACACGTTATAATTCTTCAAACATTCATGGAACTGTGACAAGTTAAAGTCAAAGCATTTATTTGAAATAGGCACATAAAAGGCACTTTTGAGCGTCAAAAATTACAATAAAATAGAATTGATTCCAGTCGCCCCTTCCAAAAAGTAGTTTTCGTATGTCTCCATACGAAAACTACCTTTTGGAAGGGGCAAGAAACTCCACCGTTTACTCTTTTAAAATGTTTTACAATATTTTGCATACTCAAAGATACATGGTGCTCACATATTTACAAACATGGTAAAAAAAGTAAACGATTTTAATTTTTTTTTAAATTACAAGTAATAAGTCAGGATGTGTGTTACCTGCGGACGGCGAGTAATGGGTAGCTCGCCGTCCGACCAGGACCATGTCAGCATCAAAGGAGGGCCCCGTCAGGGCCGAAGCCTGCCGGGGCAGCGGGATTGTCCGGAATACCGCTACCCCGGAACATAAAGGGCTAAAGAAGGAACACGGATGGGTTTTAGTCAGTAAGAGTCTGACACTCCCTTCCGCTCCACACAGAGCTGGAGGGGTCATTAGATGAATTCCCATCCCAAAAAAAAAAGGGTGTGTGTTAAAGTAATTACAGAATGTAAATCAATGTCAAAAAAAGAATAAATTTTACAATTAAGTAAAGTAGCAACCAGTTTGATTTTGTCAAGACTATATTGTCCTATGTGGCAGGACCAGCATGTTTCCAAGCGTTCTTATCTTGGATATAATCTTCTAATTTATAGTATGTTTGTTTACAAAGTGAACAGAAAAGGTGCATTAGATTGATGTTTAGACTGCAAACAACGGACAGCTGTAAATCTTATTATATAGAACGTAACGTAAAAGTAACGTAACGATGAACTTTTTTTGTAACGTAACTGATCTTTAATGAATTATAATGATGAAATGTAATTTTAATATTTATATTATCACGGTTTATGCACCATCTGTTACTACCAATTTGTACGCCACGATATGCGGCTGAACATGAGAACTTTTCTGTATCCCATTATTATCCTGCATGCAGCATTGTACACCATGTTCAAACAAATAAAAATTTACTTACTTACGTTTAATGTGAGTTTTAAATTTTCTTTCATTTTAATTGCAATATAACTCAAGGTATTTTATTGTAAAATTTAACACAGTACCTACCCCATAAAATATGTAGGTTTGTAGGTACTTTGGCTAATCTGAAAAATGGTTGATGAATTTTATATTTACTTCTAGTATTAAAATTATAATAAAATATGTTCTTATAATGGAATCTACAACTTAGCTATGTACCTACCCAGGTATAATTTATTCAGTTTTGTTTCGCCCTACATAATTTGTTAGAGAAATATTTATTGTGATAAAAGTCGAGGCACTGATATTCTCAAACACATAGCGTTTATTTCTATTATTATTAGCGGGACGTTTGGATTGTGAAAGAGTCAGTCCAGTTAAGTCAGAAAGTTGAAGATCTTATTATCTACTAGCTGTGCCCGCGACTTCGTTCGCGTGGATGTCGGAAAACAATA
This sequence comes from Gortyna flavago, assembly GCA_963669345.1. Taxonomy (NCBI): domain Eukaryota; kingdom Metazoa; phylum Arthropoda; class Insecta; order Lepidoptera; family Noctuidae; genus Gortyna; species Gortyna flavago. Next base: position 6,288,390 of record OY770139.1, read on the forward strand.
GGTAATGTGTCGCTTAGGAAAGGTGTAATTGCCACTCCTTCATTGAAAAGGAAGAATCATCAGATCTTGCCTGGTAACGCTTTCCTTACCTAGGGTTCTCTACCACGGCCCTTTCGACTGCAATCACTGCGTCTTCATGGTTCATAATGACAATGCGACGAAGTGTCACTTTGATATTTGAGAATAAATTAAAATAAAAGCTCCTGCTCGAGGCTGATTATCTAACCAAACAGCCATAATTATGTCCATTTTATTTTGCGTCTGTCTTAGAATACCAACTTGTAAAATCATATCACCATTTTATCTAAAGTATATCTGAGATTAGTAGGTGATGTTTGAAGTTAGTTTTTCTAAGTCTTGGTTTCTTCTCTGTGGTAAATTTAGAATTTCTTAACTTGGTATTGAAGATATCATATATACCTACCAATATTATGCCTTATAAAGCATCGAGATATCTAGATGATAAAAGGAAGAATACATTAATGGTAAGAGCTTCTACATAAAGTTGCCCGTGTAAAAAGCAACCCATTAAACTTTGGTTATATTTGACACCGGCCGCCATTTAAACTACGAAGATGAAACCCATGAAAACTTTAGACATGATTTTGATTTAGACCTTATACTGCCGAAAACCAGAAAAAAAATTGTAAAGCTAATTACAAAAATATATAACCGACTTCCATAAAAAACCCTACAAAGTACAAAATAACCTTAGTTTGGGAAGACGTTGCGCGTTAGCAAGAAATTACAGACCAAGCAAGCAATTAGAAACCAAAGGTCTATTGCACTTTGAAGTGTGTTTTTAAGTCGGTTGTATTTTATTTTATTTCACACAAAGTCGTGTAAGTTTATATTGAAAACCATGAAAACGACACACATGATAAAAAAAGAAAAAGAAAATTGCAGCCGCCATCTTCGATTTTCATTTTGACGTCACAATCGGCTTCAGTACTCTCGAAAACCATGAAAACAACACACACTACGAATTTTTCGATTTGCAGCCTCCATCTTGGACTTTCATTTTAACCAGTACTGAAACGGTTTACCAACAGTCGATTGGTCCATGAACCGTTGGTCAACACCATTAACTTTTCATCCAAAGGACTTGTGACCCACGAACGTTTCCCCAACAGAACTCTACGTCAGTGAATGCTTAACCAACAGAATGTTTTGACCAATAACTTTTCACCCAAAGAACATTTGACCCATGTCAAATAGAACTAAGGATGCAAGGGCGAGCGTAGCGAGCTCGGGACTTGGGGCACCCCGACTCGGACAGGTAGGGTTCGAAGGGATGATGTCGGCTCAAGTGAGCGAGCAAAGCGAGCGAAGGGCACCCCGAGGTTAGGCTTGGTTAGGTTACTTTATACCCTTTTCACAGAAATAAAGGACTACGTCTTATTATTATTTTACTTTCACCTTTCCCGGCGTCTGTTGGCCTTGTTCTTTGGGTGAAAAGTTATTGGTCAAAACATTCTGTTGGTAAAGCATTCACTGACGTAGAGTTATGTTGGCAAAACGTTCGTGGGTGAAAAGTCCTTTGGAAAAAAGTTAATGGTTTAAAGATAATGTTCACCAACGGTTCATGGGCAAATCGACGGTGGGTAAGCCGTTACAGTTTCATTTTAACCTCACTATTGGCTTCAGCACTCTCAAAAACCAATAAAACGAAACCCATAAAAAAAAATTGCAACCTCCATCTTGGATTTTCGTTTTGACCTGCCTATCGGCTTCAGCACCTTTGAAATCTATGAAAACGACATCCATGACAAAAAATCAAAACAAAATTGCAGCCGCCATCTTGGATTTTCATTTTGACCTGACTATCGGCTTCAGCACCCTCGAAAACTATCAAAACGACACCCATGACAAAACATTAAAAAAAAATGGAGCCGCCATCTTGGGTTTTCATATTGACCTGACTACCGACTTCAGCACCCTCAAAAACCATGAAAACGACAAACATGACAAAAAAAAATTGCAGCCACCATCTTGGATTTTCATTTTGACCTGACTATCGACTTCAGCACCCTCGAAAACCATGAAAACGACACCCATGACGAAAAAGTTAAAAATTTAGGCAACCGCCATCTTTGATTTTCTTTTTGACCTCACTTACCGGGGTCAGGATCCTCGGAAACCATGAAAAATTGCTCTCTCTCTCTCTCTCTGTGTGTGTCTCTATTTACCTATTACTTTGAAAAATGAGGCATAACGCTTTTTCGTTATTTGACGATTTCTCCCTCAGAACTCCTACCGCAAGCTCCATATAAGAACTTCGTTAAAAAACGCTCTGCGTTACTCAACTTTCTATATCAATAATTATCTAACTTCTTTATCGCTCAGAACACCACATTAATTATTATTATCTTACATTATCCTCACTTTTTGTTTAAAATTCTTTTAGCGCCACAGGCGCCACTAAATAAACCATCAATGGAAAGCGATATTTTTAATATTTAATCATTATCATTACTTTTTAAAATAACATAGACATAAGTAGGTATCTGTGTTATTTCGTCATTTATGTAAGCATAAACTAATAGGACGTGATTATTCACATCACAACAACAATAATATGTTTTCGTTAGTAGGTACTATATCGCGCCAATAGATGTCGTTACGAGTTACTAAAAAACGTAAAAAGTTGTTCTAGAATACTTTAAATTGATGGTATCTTTTGATAGAGTGAACCGATTGCGATGAAACAAAAACTAATCACTGCTCCGAGTTCTACACCATATTTGAGTATAAAAAGTAACCGTATTGGTTTGGTACTTTTTACGTTGACCCCGTTCAAATCAATAATCTGTGCCTAATAGAATGTGCCTTTTCACGACCATGACGATGATATCCAAACCAGACTGCAATAGGAGTTTTAAGGAGAAGTCTATGCCTTTGTTGTGCTGGGAGATTCCCAGATAACGAAAGGCTGATTCACACTACACGTGCGTAGCGTTCCAGGGCTAAGGCAGTGATTCACCTTCAAGACGTACCTAACCTTCCTTAATGTATCAGCTTCTCTCAAAAACAAGCCGGTTCGTCAATTAACTAGACAACGGTCTTCATACAGGAGCCTAAGCCTACATAGGTACTAATTTACAAACGTTTGCAACTGTATTTTGACAGATTTTGTATGGCAAATATGTCAAAATCTCACCATGCAATGAAGGGACTACTACTTTACTTGAGTGATTTAGGTAGCTACCTATCCTACCTACCTAGATTTGTATCTTTGTGGATAGTGCACATAGTTACCTAACTATGTGCAAAACTTTTTCTTAGCTTAGGTACCTGTACTATCACACGGTCTCTTCGGTCGGGTATCTTTGGCAGTCGTTACGGGTAGTCAGAAGCCCGAAAGTCTGACAACCAGTCTTACCAAGGGGTATCGTATTACCCAGTAACTGGTTTGTGGAGGTCAGATAGGCAGTCGCTCCATGTAAAATACTGGTATTCAGCTGCATCCGGTTAGACTGGAAGCTGACCCCAACATAGTTGGGAAAGGGCTAGGCAGACGATGACCTGTACTATCACACCTACCTAAGTACCTACCTATACCTAACAAACTGCATAGTACTGTGAGGGAGCGAAGCTCAGAGGAACCTCACAACAATATAATTTGAACAACGATTTGTTATATGTTGAATATATTGAGAGGAGGGACTTTACATCATCAAGTTATTTCTAGCACTTTTCCTCTACTCCACAGAGTACTTCTCCAACAAAAAACCCATTAAGAATATTTGACGTCTGCTTAAACGTTCGAATGGAACATGCTGTCAATTATGACCAGCCTGTATATAAAAGGTAAGGCGACATAGATGGCCTCTACAGTACCTACCGTAGTGCAGGTAATTATTGTAGAACTAGAAGCTATGATATAGCCATGTATTCCCAATCCATATCCAACAGGCCGGTGGTCGCATGACATCGTAATGCGATTAAATTAACATCATCGATGTCAAAGCTACGGTAAGTACCTTCTCTCATCTATCGTCCATCTCTCTTCTCTCTTCTTTTGATTTTCTCTGGTAGGACACAGGACTACAGGCAGATTATAAAGTGTAGGCTGTATGGAGTGAGGTTATGGCCCAAGTAGAGCTTGGATTTGTACTTGTATGTTTTTTACTTGTTTTTTTTTTATTATATGGGTAATAGGTTGCTGATTGTAAATGTTTCTCTTCTTTTCCACCAGCCAGAAAAGATATTATCCTAACGGTGAAGTGGAATCAGTGTAGCTTCTGTTTAAATACGAGTAGGATATAAAAACTGTATTTGATCTAACGGGTTTTAGAGACCTCGAGTTCTACAGCGCATTTTCCTCTCTAAAGAAAAACTTCTAGCATAAGCATAATCAGCCGATACAGTTCCCACTGTTGGGACACAGGCCTCCTCTCTGTGAGAGGGAATGGGCCATAATCTACCACGCGGGCCCAGTGCGGGTTGGTGGATGTCACTTGTCTTCAAATTGTTGGTTCTAGGACATGCTTCACGATGCTTTCCTTCACTGTTTTGAGAGCAGTGGTGATGAAATTAAATACACAAAGTAAAGTGCCTGCCTGGGTTCGAACTCGCAAGTTACAACTCGGAAGTCGGGGCCGACACCACGGGGTCACCATCACCGCTGCTCAAGAAAAACATCTAGAGAGACATTATTTATTGATATCTAATATTTCTTGTTAACCCTTCCTCTGTCCTTTTACGTACGAGTAAGTACGTCGCTAGATTTTCAACGATATCTCATATCACAGTTTTCATTATTAAAGTTAATGATTCTAGAAAGGCGGAGTTAATTTTACCCACTGAGATAGCGTCTAGTGCCCTGAATAGGGGAATAAAGTGCTAGCCGTTATACTATGTGAGAACCAACGTTGTATATATGCTATGTATGTAAGTAGGTACGGTTTGGTCACTGTTGCTAGGGTGGGTCTCTTTCAACAAAATTGAATTGTATAGAGTCACTCCATAATATGAGATTGCTAGAAATTACCTAAGTGATGCGTTATTCTTATTTTATGCTAAGTCATCATGTTCTTCATCTTTCTCAACCCTTGTTGGTCTATCGATAAGTATTCGAATCCGAACAAAAGTCCGAATTCAAACTCTTTCCTGCATACGTAAGCTTGGGCAAGATGAAAATCCATAACTAATGCTCGGTTCTTAAAGATAAACAGTTCCTACAGATAAAAATGGTAGCATTTTTTATTGCCATACTAGGCATATAAATAGATTCGTAAGCTTATTTCACCTATAATAACTACTTCCACAAGGGAGGGTCTACTATGCAAAGCTAAGAGGTCTTTGCTTCATCATTGGCAAAGTTACAGAGTCTTAATTTTAACCAATTAAAAAAACCGTAAATTATAGAAATCAGCTATTACCACATAATGGTTTTTGTCACCCCCATATAACGTGAAAATTGCAATAATTATCACGATAAAGAAAATCTTAACATGCATTTGCACATTGCATTGCAAGTCAATCAAAATTGTCACAATCCTTCTCCAACATGAGTAAGTAAGTAAGTAAGTTTTCTCTTCTTATGAACTCCGAACCGGCTGCTGCGTATACAAAAAACCCGAAAGTACAAAAGAATTTCCCTGAAATACCCGAGACATCTTACACTTATAAACAGACAGCGGTAGCCTGATATTCCTGCACTACACTATCCGTAGGTAAGTATTGTCCCACTACGAGTCGTCGCCAGTATATTTGCCGCGATGACGTCACTGCGGCCGCAATCAGCTTTTCTTCGAACCTGAAGGGTTCAAGTTACTACTAGCAGTAACGAAGTGATTAACTCCGTTACTGCCCACACAGATCCATTTGCTTTTTTCTATTACTTGTCGTAGTTCTTACAGCGGTGTCCGGTTTTTGTATTAGGTACAGAAATGGTTTTGTTATGTTGTCACTTTTATGTACTTGGGGTTTTCAGAGTTTTCGGAAAGGCTGTTGTAGGGGATGTAGAGTTTGTTTTAGATTCTGAAACTTATTTCTTAGCTATGGTGTACTTAGTGCGGACTAAGTACCTACCTACATCAAGGCCTCGATAGCTTAAACTTATACTGATTCCTAAGTTAATTGCTTTAAGAATTGAATGGTTTTGATACCTTTGAACTTTAAAGTCTCCATTTTCATTAAACTCCGGTGCTGCGATACATCCTGACTCTAAGCACAAATTGAGACATTGTTAGACATGAGGTTGTTTAACAGTACGATATAAATCAGGTTCAATCTCGGCCGAGCTCGTTCAAACGTCACGTTTGGAGACCTCCGTACGACTCGCTCGTAAATCCTGGACTGCAAAACAATCCGTGCCTCGGCCAAGTATCTGGTGGGTCTGAAATTCCAATTAAGGGGAAGCTCTAGACGAGTTCGCAGGTCGGCTGCACGCGGGCGATCACTCACTTGCACTTTTAATTAATTTATTTATCGAGTTCGCGAATCGACGGCGCAACTCGCGCCGACGCCCCGCCCCGCCGCCGCCTATATAACCCGACGAGGACCGGCGACGTCCGTCAGTTTTCTCAGGGACGCCACGGGCGCCGGTCGCCCTCACCCGGGAAAATGTGCCCGAAGGACGAGGGATACTTTAAATTTTTAAAGTGGGTAGTCGAAATGTAAGGAGGGTGGCGCTGCGGGGTCGCGAGTAGGGCTCGGTCGACGGGGGCGACGGTCGGCGGCGCGACCTTGAGGTGAGTGATGCACGCGCGGGCGAGCGAGTCGATAGGCACAGCTCGCCGCCCGCCCACGCGCCTGCACTACAGCTGTTTCACTTGATAACGTGGCGTTTTTTCACTTTTTCTTGTATTTAGTCGTAGCTTTTATCACTTCAGAGAGTTACGAGCGTCAATTCGACGGAAAGTTGGTCACAGTTCCAGGTTCCAGGAAATACACAAGAACGTTAACAAACTTTTAAATTAGACGTATTTCAATCTTGTTGTCTTTTTGCAGGAAATTTGTTTAGACAGAGTCTTTAGTACTAGCGTTTGTTTTTATGTTACGTTGCATAAGTGTTGTCGGTTACAATCGATATTTGAGTTTATAAATAACTTCAATCGATTAAGACGCGACCGCAACCGTCGGTAAAGGAACAAGTATTTAAGGCTAAACTTATGATCAGAACCTTCAATCGTTGCAGTTCACTGCTTCGTTGGGATAATCTCTTTATTAAAGGTATAATCTCATTTAAAATCCTGAAATCTAAGCCGTAGTCAAGACAGAAATTGTTGAGCACCGGTGCAGTTCTCGCGTACGATAACAATCATAATCCATAGCGAGCCCATGGGGGTTTGAAACAATCGAATTACGTTCGAAAATCGGGAAAATCGAGTCGTTCATAAATCGAGCAGGATGTAATATAAGTAGGCAGGGTACTTGGTCGGTGGCCAAGTACAGACGCGCAGTAATTACTGTCTCAGGAGCGAGCTCTTAATTTGCTTAATTTACCCGAACCCGCTCTTCGGAGCTAAATCGCACGATTTAATGGGATATTTGAATGATGCGCATTGTTTAAAAACGTCTCGCGTCTGTTCTGAACGATCTTATTTCCGCTAAAACACTTATTCGTTAAACTGAGCCATTAATGAATTAGCCGCTCCTGTGTTCTGATAGCGTAATCAGCTCTGTTTCGGAAAAGTTTTCAACTCATTTTACGCGTCAGTTCTCGTTTGTCGTATCGTATTAAAGGGGTTAAAATAAGTTATTATATCAAATCACATTTTTAATTGCATTTACGTTGTTTTAAAAGTGCATCTCTTTAAAAAAAATAAGAGTAGATGCACGAAAATATAAGAAGAAAATCTAAAAACTTAACACTTCAGCTTCAAACTGCATGAGCGATATTGGCATTTGATATTTTAACGTACATTTTTGGGAAAGGATCTCTAAAAAACTAAAAAGAGGTGGTACACACCGTGTTCAAGATTGCTTTCGTGTGGTTGGCAATAAAAGACCAGCAAGTGTGTACTGAACCGCGCGGCTTTGTATTTAGAGCATGAATTTTAGATACGTGTAACCAAGGACAATATAGGTGTACATAAAAGTACTGTATATCATGTGCCGAGTGGGCTCATACTCCGCTATTATTCATAATCCGACTGTGCTACGTTTTGTACCGTGAGCCCGAAAATATAGCGGCGCGTACAAGTTACTCGGGGAAATGTTCACAGTTATTTTCACAACTAAGTATTTTATTGCTATGGGGATTGTAAAGTTAGTAGGTCCTACTGTAGATAACATTATGAATGGGACGAAACTTTTATGCTTTGAATTACTTAGCTATCCTGGGTTTACCATAAGTAAAAGTATTGTATTCCGGCGAGAATATTTCATGTGAAACATAAAAATGTAAGGGTTTACTGTTAAAAAACAGTCAGATAAAAATTCAAAGCTCGAAATATTATTTAGAAAACGTTGTAAATGTTGGGATATATGAGGACAGTACGCTACTACGCTACACATACGTGATGTATACGCCACATTTTAAAATGTGCGGAAAGCTCAATTTTTCCGCTGAGAACGGAGGAGGCCGCATTTGAATTATAGAGGAAACGTTGGCAAGCCGTCAGTACCCTTGCAGCGTCTTACACTCGTTACGAATATTATGATTTATACGGCACCCGCCCGGACCGCCGGCTTCGGTAAACAAGGATGATTTGACACCATTTACCGACGATGTTTTTTGTACAATAAGTAATTTTGGCTTACCGCCACACAGCTTCAGATGCGCACAAATATTTTAATAGTAGTAATAAAATTGCGATAAGGAAAGAAAGCAGCCGCCGTAATTAAAGGTGGAGGTTCCGTTTCACTTTTAATGTTCTATTTAATTGTCGCTTTGATACTGAATTTTGTTGGCGTTTGCGAATTATCTTAAACAGGTGTACGTCGCGTCGGTTGAAGGAACGTAAAGTTTTTAGCAAATTGAATACAATGTAATTTGTAGGGTATCAATTTCAATTGAACGTTAAATACTTACTGTTTCATTCATTCCGACTGTCAATTTGTTATAACGACTGCGGCAATAAATTTAATAACAACTATTAAAGCTGTACAAAATCACGCACCGCTATTTCTAAATAACCAATGGAAACGGTTTTCCTTTCATTATGAAAATTACCTCTGTATTGTTATACAAGTGTGATTTTGTTGTTGCTGGGAATTGTCTATTAACATTATGTGTATTTAAAGCTAATGCAGTGCAGATGTACTTAATTGTACAATAATATCACTTAAAAACAATATATTATGTTTCTGCGTACATCATACGGTTTGTTATTTGATACGAATATCTAAATTAAGCCCCGTTCAGTTCTTTATACTTTTTAAAATGAGTTTCTGATATAGAAAATACAATTTCAACTTTAACATGAATCTCCTATGTTGCATAATATATATATAATTGGGAACGCTTCGTTACAAGTAGGTACTTCGGGTATTCTTAAATTAAAGTTATGTTCTTAACTGTGTAAAAACTCATGCTAGACTTTTTATGATAAAGGATAAAACCTGTCAGTTTAATCATACACCTCTATTTGACGACATCTTGCCTAAAGTTGATTCAGGGATACGGTAAATAGAAACACAATGATGGATTATTTATTATTAAGTAGTTTGTAAAATTTAATTCTAATAAAAAAGGTAGCTGAGTTACTTTAGAAACACAATTGATATAACTAAACAAACAATCAAGATACCGACTTCTCATAAAAGCACTTTTACCCTAATATTAGGTACCGTTTCGTACCGATGAATAATCACATCAATTCCTTAAACGATTTTGCGTTCCCCATGAGACGAACGCAATAAGACAGGAGGCATCTAAAAACACATCCAGCGATCCATGTGTCATACACAGGGCGCGGTGCTCATAGGCCCCTCCAAAAATATATAATCAATTCAACTTTATTTTTCGTAGCAGAGGTACTTAAATGCAAAAGCAGAGGAATTATTTCAACGATTCCGAAGAAATGTTGCTGTTACCGGCTTAATCAAAAATGTTTACCTACGGACTGAGCAGTGAGCAGTCAGCAGAGAGCTAGCTCAATATTCCAGCCCCTACCACACATCCACGTTGGCGAGTGAGTGCACCTCACTTTAGCGCAATTGAGTTTAACGTGACGTTTTATAGGGATAAGTGGTTTGGTAATAGAATTCACGTGTCTCGCGACCTTTCTCTAACGAGCTAAATGAGTGTTCAATGAAATACGTGTGTTACACGGGTATTTGTTCCGTTTGACATGTCTTTTACCATTCCCTTAAATTAATCTCTTAAGAAAACTTAGGTATTCTTTATGTAACGGACCATCTCCTAAACGACTCTTTAGCCTTAAATAATTTACCAATGGAATCAGAATTAGTTTCATACAAAGTCGTCAATACCAATAGTTTCCTATAGTACGAGTACGACAAATAAACTCCAATAACAGAGTCCGCCTGTAAATCCATTGTTTTCGGAGCAAAAAAAAACAAGTATTTTAAGAGAGTAGTATTTCGTAGCCTCTAGTCAGGTAGAAGCTGTCGGTTCACAAAAAGACGAGCACGTTACATACACAGTGGACCGAGCGAATTTTTTGCTGACCGCGCAGGAATTGAAACTAGCGAAACTTTTAGTAGGGCCATTCAGGGATATGACTTTTACACATACGTAAACTAACTAAATTCAACCACTAGGTACTCCTTAATCTAAAACACTCGGAATAGTAAAGTAATTAAATAAAAGAACACAAACAGCAAAATACAGATGAAAACACCCGTAACAAAACTAATCATTAGGTACCATTTCCGCGCTCTACCCTAAATGGCTATTATTTCAAAACAAATGTTGTCTAAAAAGCAGCCTTCGTATATCAATAAATCCAGACGGCAGACGACTGATTCCTTGCTAATTGCCAGGTTGCAATGAAGTGCGGAATCAGATGCAAGCGGACGCGACGCAGTGCAAAATGCAAATTCACCCGCGTCGCCCCAACAACAGTGAACAGGGCGTAAAAATGTTTACGTAGAACGCTTGACCGCTTTTAATTGTTCTATTTAAATACAGAGAGCTGACATAAAGGCTAAAATGCTCCGTTTGCAGATCAAATTACATTCATTTTCATCCGCTCCGTGATAATTAAAAACACATTTATATCGGAGCTTTACATGCAATTTGTTTCATGAAACATCATCGTCTTTTATCGCGTCGCGCTGAAAGGTCACAGTAGACTTTATTCATTTAGGGTTTACTCGCTTCCCGGTTCTCTATTTAAGTAGATTCTTGTTACATTTACGACATAACTTATTTGGCTGACCTGACATTTTCAAACATTGTGGTCACGATCGCGTATATTAAAATATTATTTTGTTGACGTAAAAGATATTCTGTAAAGCATTTACTCCCTAAATAGGTAACGTGTTATTCGTATGTTTACAGAACCTACCTGCACTTACAAATAGATACATATTCCGCAACGTACAAGTTATGCTTTCCCGTGATTCGGGGTCGTGATTGAGGCTACGCAGAGATTCTGAATATTTCTACCGCATTCCACGCGCAGGTACTACGGTGCATATTGAAAGTCAAGCATGTAGTATAATTAAACGCTTCCTCTGCTATTTTGGTGCTACGAATTCGTAAACGTGCGCTGTTTACAACTGACATCGGATTGGGCTCGGAGACGATCTGTATTCGTCAGTCGGGGTCGCAGCCGGAGTCGCAGCCGGGGGCTACGTCGTGCGGATGGGGTGCGAATGCAATCCGGATTTAGTTCAATCAATGCATCCACTCGTCATGTTTACGTAAAATTGAGCAGAATCAATTTTCGTCGGCTCACTTAAAATTCGAACACATTCGCCGATATCCGACGACACATGGTACATTTCCTGCTGTCTAGTCAGCAGATGACTCTACCGCGCCCCACGCCGGCGGTCGCTCGACCACGGCACGGGAACATTTTGTGTGCCATTTTTATTTCATCATAATTCCGTTTTCAATTTCTAGCGAGAACGTCAGTGGCGAGATTGATGCGTAAAACTCGCGTAAACATTCGAGCGGTTGCGGAACGGTTACTCCCGTCTTTAACCGGTATATGCTAGTGTAGAATGTAAAGAGATAAGGTTCTTTATGTGTGCAATCATTTTGTGTTATGACGGACTTCGTCATCCGTGAGTGTTATTAAGGCACGCCTGTCCTTCCGCCGCTGAGCTTTATACTTCGCGATTTGAAGAGTTCAAAAACGTGTCATATCATTGTATACTTTTTGTATGTCGTGTTCCTCCGCTTTCTTGTGAACCTAGGATTTTTCACGGAAAACATTGGAGTCCCAAATCGTATCATAGAATCTTCATATTTTTAGACCAGATCAAAAACCCGACTCCTTGCTTTTTTGGACGAACTTCGCCTGTAATCCACACACACAACTGAAACAAAAATCAGAATCTTCAACAGATATAGACATTTTTCGCGATGGCCCGCCCCTCAGAAAACTGGAATCGGGTTTCAGTCTCGGCATCCGACCGATAATCCCTTCAGAAATAATATTGTCCCATCAAAACGTTGGAACATAATGGATACCAATTTAATTCTGAAGTAACGACCCGCAGTATAGCACATCGCTTTCTTCTCACTGCGAGCCCAATTTTATCAACGTCTGTATTTACTTTTTAGTGGCAGCGCTTACTTTTTCCTATTTTCATCACAGTTATTCCACGCAACAGCCATGAATTGGCGCAGTGTGATTACAAATTTAAGCCGTCGCAGCTAATATGAATGACAACGGGTCGCCCTACTCGACATTCATTTCCCTCGGCGCACCTCTCTTATAATAACTTACACGGCAACTTCGCCTTAAGGTATCGATGTGTGCCGACACACATGCCGCGACAGGGAACAGCCCACCACGCCCTCCCGGACTCCTGAATACCGTCTAATACATGATGGCATGTCATTTCGATTTGTACTGCGCTTTTTCAAAAAGATAAAAGGTCGTCGACGTTTCAATCACGTCAGGACGTTACTTCAAGCACCCTCACATCCAGCCTTATGATAAGGTAGTTTAATCGCATAGAGCCGTTTTATTTTAGACATTGAATGGAACGAAATTACAGACAGTCTACAATTTTCGACGCCTCAATTGCCGATCTGCAAACAAATTTATACATATCTGATGAAGGTGCAGACTTTGGCGCCCTATAATCCAGATTCGACCCTTGAATGCGAGCGAACGAGCGGGTGGTCGAGGTTTTAGAGTGGCCCTTCAATCAGCCCTTCCTTGCGGGCGTGCGCGGGGCGCGCGCCATCCGCGGTGCCGCGCGGGGGGTGGGACAGGGCACGAGGACCTTTGAGCTACAGGCTCTTTGACACGAGCCACTGGCGCACTCTTCAAGTAATGATTCATTCTGCTGATGACTGACGCGGCTAATGCGCCAGTTCCCCCCTCCGCGATGTTTGGTTAAGGATTAAGGATTCGCTCACTGTAAATTAAATTTTACCTCGTCGTCTCTTTTTTAAATTACTTTGTTCACATTAAATTGACGTGCGTCGTATATAAAATGCAAACATTAAAGCATTTTATGGAGCGAATTCCATTACCGCTATCTGCTAAGTGTCGACTTAAAATCAACATTGTAATTAAGATCGCTTTCCACCCAGTAACCCAACTTCTGCAAACAGTGCCCCGTGCTTCCTGGTAAAGCCACGACGAATAATCCTCAGTGGGAATACATCAGAATATTATGATTCTGTAATGCTAGTTGCACACACACCATAGTAACCAAAATGCATTTCGAATGATCTCGAAAAGCCTTCAAAATCGCATAGCATTAAAAAAAAAACATTAGCATACCGATGAAAATAGGTTTGACCTCGGGGTTTGACAGTGACGTAACGCGTTCAACAAAATGTACGCTTAATGAATCGTAGTGATGTACGCACCGCTGCGCCACGACAAAGTGTTCATTGTTGGCAGATTCACCAATTCTGAAAGACAATAGCGATCCTCCAGCGACAGGATTGCGCACATAGTTTAAATCCCTAATCGATATTCAGATATAATTTAATCCGTCGCTCAAAAGCTCGTTGATACCGATAATCGACTGAAAAACAGGGAGTGAAAGAGTGCCGCCTTGTGCTGAATTTATTAGGTTAGGCAAGACTTTGATCATTACGAACTTTGCTGTCTCTGATCGAACTGTAAACAATTTATGAAACATTAATTTGTTATACCTACAGAGGAGAAATGTTTCTAATTCAACATATTTTCCTTCAACGTTACTTTTTGACAAACTCCTTAGTAATAATTGTTTTAATCTACAAAAAATTCCAATTAAAAGTTTTTTATCTCTCGCAAAGCTTAGGCTCGGTTTGCAGCCAAGCGGCCGAGTTGACTCGGATTACATTTTGTTTTAATTTTATTTTCACATTTTATTTACTGACCTCTGACGCTGTATTGTTGATCTTTTTGTCGCTGTAATGAACATTGGTAACACGGGTGCTTTCGACTGTTTGACTAAGTGAATGGCAGCTTTATATTTTCAATATTTCCTACTTGCCTGAACAGTGGCAGTGAGGGTGCACGTCAATAGAATATAATGTATTCGGTTGATATGAGCTGGCAAGGCGAGTCGTTATCATGTCAAAGAAACTATCGCATTACCGGACTCAAAAGGCTGCGGTTTGTTTGATGTTAGTCATGCACGATAGATCCTACTCAATAAACTGTAATTCTATGATGTTTACCTTAATATATTAAAAACAGCTGTTCTTAAAATATTGTTAGTCAAATTTCATAATTAATATTCTAATAATTCAATGTTAAACTTTTGGCTTACTTGAGAAAAGATAACATTTCAAAAAGTTTCCCTTAATAATTCCAGCGCAGATATTCAGACGCCACAATGATTCTCGGTATGCTATCAATTCTCGCTTTATTAATTAATACTAATCCAAAAAGTTTTCTCATACCTTAAAATTAAAAACCGTTTATAATACCTTCATGAGATAATAATACATTTGATATTTTTCTACTACGAAACGCAAAGCAGCTTCACAGGTAATACTACACACAAAACAGGAACAATGGCATATTACACGCCATTCTACTTTATTCAGTACACACGACTCCGTTGCATCGCCACCGCATATCAAAGCATAAAATGTCATTCTCCTTAACACATCTCGAATGACGTTGGGGTTTATGTAAATTGTAATACACGCCCGGAATATTTCGGTTCGTGTGAAACTCCGCGGTAATGCAAAAGGCAACTTTTTACGCATTCACTACGGGTACCTATTAACGGGTAGTCTCCTCTAAAGATATTCCGAGAAGGAAAATAATATCAACTGTGAAGCGAGTCGATGAAAAGATTTCCGAATAGAGAGAGCTTTCACTTGTTGTTATTCTGTTACCGCGTAGCTTACGGAATGCTTATTTTCTTTCAAAATTCTTTAATAACGTGACGGAAAAGTCGATTTAATCCTGGCTGCGCTCATAATAAATTAAATCTATAATGTTATTTAAATGTGTCCATGTTGAAATGTGATCAGATAAAATCTGGGCGCTCGACGTGTTTCCCTATATTTCATTAGGAGTACATTCGGCTTCCTGTGGAAAGTATCGTGTTTCGCGGGTCTATGAACACTGTATTTCATTTTTCTACCTATATAAATGTAATTAAAACATCAGCGTTACAAATTCACCAGTAAATATAAAGCTCTTAATTAACACAGCGGTCAAAGTATTAATTTCACCATTAATTTTGAGTAATTGCGCTCCGTTATAATTTAGACAGATATTACGCAGCTTAAATTATATTTATGTTGTTTTTTATACTTTTCTAACCACATGTATCTTCGTCTGCCTTAATTGGTATAAACGCGAGTAACATTATGATGTATGGATATGAAAATGAATAGGGTAGCGCAATTTATAATTATTATTTTGATATATTAACGCGGAATTCGTTTCTCTATGGAAATCCTTCTTAATTATAAATTAATGTAAATTGTGCCTCTTAATTTAGATAAGTTGTAGATAATATCGAAAAAGTTTTTTAATAAAGCATTTTCATTTTCAGGTACGTACTTGTTTCCGCTTTTCACAGTCTGCTGATCTGGTAAGCAAAATATTTTACTGTCGCTACAACAATTTTCAGGATTTTCTTCATCTACCAAAACCTTTTATATAAAAAGTAGCTAATTATGGGAGTTGAATAAACAACTGTTAGGATAGACTAACATAATAATCGTTTAATGAAAACGTATAAAATTTCGGATAGTATTTCATTGTTTATTACGACATGATAAAAAGCGATCAGTGTAAGGATGTTATTAATCCTTTGAACGGCTACAGAGTGGCACGGTACAGTCTGCGAAAATGGGGGCCGATATCCAGGGAACGAGGATCAAACTTTGTTAACCATTGACATACGCTCCATTGATACCGAGGGATCTACAAGGGCAATTTGTCCTTACTATTTTGTTCGTTCTGAACAATTTGGTTTTTAAAAATTGGTTCGTTCTTTTTACAAAAAATTTGTAAAATTACTGGAGAAACCATTGCTCGGATTTAAATGCGCTATAATAGTAATTACAAAAAAGTCCTAGTTTCTATATCTTAGATAGACACGGTTGAAAACGGATCTAAAAAAATTTTGATCACTAGAACTTACTTTTTATATGCACCGTTAGTACTAATCTAGTGTAAGATAACTGGTACAAAGAAATAAGAAGCAGTTGTCACCATCGGGTCGGGCGGAAGCAGTGCATCCGGCCCTCAGGGACGCCCGGATTTTCTTACAACTCCAACATGCCCGCAGGACACTACCGAAAATACTTTATAAAGGTCCCTCTCACACTCGATATATTGTTACCGGATGTTTTATATCGATTTGTGCTCCATGAATGGGGATAAAATGTAAGAGGAAAGGTAATGTTTTAAAGTAAATAAAACGATACTGGTCCTCCGTTCCGAATGAGGTAAGTAGGTACTCTGAATTTATGTGCATTTGATACAACTAAAATATATTATTTTTACGACATGCATCGTAAATCTGGTACTTAGTGTTGTAATAACATTTTAGAGCCATCAAATACATTATAAAACAAACTTATAACCGTAAAAGTGCTTCCTGGCAATGCTCACTATGTTCACGTAACTCTGTAAGGTTCTTACAAAGTTGTGGACTACTAAGAGCACTAAAACGCGGCAATGCGTTAATCCGACTGGCGATATCGGAAACGCGTTCTTTCGCCTCAAATATAATATAAATAAGAATCACGTATGTAATAAGGCGGGGCCGGGGCGCATTCCTCACACGTGCGGGGGCTTCCCGGGGCTTAGCCGAACTTGGGCCATTACCCACGACCACCGGCGGAGATTTCGTATACGACCTGAGCCTCGTCTCGACGTCTACAACATTTTCAAGTTTGGAGACCAACAAATACAAATGTTTTATAAAAAAGTAAACTCATAAATTATTAAAAAGTTTTCTCAAATAAATTAATCAGAAGGGATATACATTTTTAAACAATTCCGCAAACGTCAGCCTCTTGGTAGATAACGTATGGGCTCAGTGTTTTATAGGGAAGTGTACGACTGACCCAATTAGATTGTTTAATTAGAACGCGCGCCGAACAAAACCATAGTCGTGGAGTTACCTGCCGCAATTTTGTATTTGATAATTTGAAACGTACTAGGTGGCTGCATGAACGTGCAGGGATCGTTAACATGATTAAAAGCTGCCTATAAACCATATTAGTTTACTTTACAGTTGAATGCAGAAATTACGTAAATACGAGTAACGTGTCCTCTCGTGTGTGAGATTTGCCTCGAGGTTTCACGAAATCCCATTGGCATCATGTTCGGGAGTTTTACCGGTTTTGCCTAATCAATAACCAGAAATTTGTCCTAAAATAGAGGCGAGAATGTCTTCGGTATAGCTCAGTGAACTTTCATAATAAAATAAACCTATATATTAAGTATACAATGTGTTAATTAAATAACCCAAAACCTGAAACTAGTTTGTTTAGAATCGGCAGCAAAATCGAATACAATATTTTTTTTTTTAAAAGTGTGATGGAAAAATTGAATCACTTTTCTATTCCAAAGCAAAACATACGCATTATTTAATAACAGAAGGAGGGGAGGATTAACCTCAAACAACAGTGCTCCCGTGCCAACGAACGTTTGACAGCGGCGCGGCAACAGAGCTACGAATTTGTAGCGCCACAACAACATTTACAAATATCTTTTACAATAATTTATGAAAATAAATAATTATACGTCATATCAATTTATTTATATAAAAATCGGTTGGGGTGTCCGAGGTTTTGGGTTATTTCATTAACACATTGTATAAAGATTGCCATAACTTTGGTGTAAATGTCGACAGCGGTCCTGAAACCGATTGCAAGTTTTCCTCTAAAACAAGTCGCTTCATAAAATCGCTTACTTTACAATGGAAGAAGAAACCGTCAAAAAGTGTAAAACATATCCGTTCAATTGGCGTTTCAAATAAAAGTTTTATCGGTTGCTAGTACACAGCAATCAGTGCAGTTTTAGTGGCACGTGCTCCCGGGAACACAGTTTATGTAAATCGTGTGCGGTGGAACAATCTCAATTGAAGGTATTATGCGATAATATTGGAACATTGCCCCCACTGCGGGGCTATAGCTGGACAATATGCACGATTATTGCATTACGAATAGATTGCATCTCACGCGTGAACATCAATGCGTTTAGCAAATATCGTAGCGTTATTAACTAGCAATGGATAATAAATAAGTCAAAATACTCATATTATCTCGGTTATAATAACCTTTCCTATTGCGCATGCTATTTTTCACGATAACTAGTTGCCAACAAATATTAATCAAGCGTATTATGTAGCTAGCAATGAGAACCGTTGGAACTATAAGTTTCAAATATAATTGGATTTTAAATGCATTGGTTAATTTTTCCTAGCTATTCTAGGAAAAATTACCGAAAGTAATAACTTCACACTATTTCTGATAAAGATGGCTTAGGAGGCTCTTGCCATATTTTTTTACTTTTCGTAGCATACTAACGAGCAAACATCTTACTTTTAGCATAGCAAGCGAATACTGAGAGGAAGTAGACAGCTTCTTCAAAAAGCAACCTTACACGAAGGCTTTCAACATTAAAAATATTTTCACAGAGATAGCATAAATTTAAAAAATAAAACATGTTCCAATTTTGCTCCGTTTACAGAAAATACTATTTAGAGATGTAGATGGTCTACGGATGGACACAGCGAGCCGTGACAATCGCTGTACAAACTTGCTTCTTGCTCGACAAAATATATGGCTCCGTAAAATATTTTACAATAATATTTATTATAAATATTTAATTAATAATTCTACATGACAGTCTTTATTTTATCCTCATGTGTACTACGGCGTAGCAGTTTGCTACGCGCGCGCTTGTTTGCGTAGACCTTGAGTTTATTTAAATATACTCGTAACTGGGGTAAATAATAATGTAATGGCTATTATGGCACCATATTACTGAAAGTAATTTAAAAAGTGTTAGTTCGTTAAACATGGTCGTGTTTCACAGCAAGTTTGAGTGCAATAATTCTGAGTTTATTTGCGATCTGGCCATTAGCGAGTTAATTATTCAGTGGCGGACAAACTTCGACCACAACGGGTACGCGTATTGCCATGCTGATATTGCGCTCTTATTCATATTTTCATTAATTTTCGGAACATATTGCCTGAGTCTACTTACGACTACGTACTTAAGTTATTACTCTATTAGTGAACTTGTCCATATTCCTCGAGTGCTTTATGTTAATTCGACTTTTGAAATACGGATGATGATTATGCAATATTTGGTATTTCCGAATATAGGAAGTAATTATTATCTAATAAATTATTGAAGTAATTATGTAGGTATTCCTTATTCTTTGATAAATCGTTACAGACCATATCGTATTACAATTTGCTTACTAAACCTGACCGTTACGTTGAGGAGGTTACATTAGTAGGAAGATTTGCCCCTTGAAAAAATACCTATTTGTTTTTTTATTTAGATATATAATCAATGTGTGTTTTTAGATATTTTTTTTAATATTTACATCATTTAAAAGCTAACAGTCTTAAAATAATTTATACAAGCATATAAAAAGGGGAGGGGAAATAATTAAAATGCATCAAAAAATTCGTTCGCATCGCTGTCAACAAGAAACGTGCTCAAAAGGCTGGCAGCATTGCCACGTTGTATGGCAATGCTGATTCTTTGGCTAAACAATAGGCCAGCCCTCTGGTCACGTGAAGAGTCGACCAACCGCTTGGCGATGTCTCGAAATAATTAGAATAATAATAATTAATTATTATTATTAATAAATTTTTAGATATTAATTCAATATGTCAAACACATGGGTTTCCTATGCAGTAACTCCTTGCCTGAATCTGTGCCCGTATGAAGTGTCGTACAGACAATATAGGGGCTGCTCTTACACAGATAAGATAGCACAGTTTGAATTGGCTATTATGAAATCGGGAATAGTAAATAAAGCTGCTGGCACACCGATTAACATCTCTGAGCATTAGTCGTCATATGTACTGTTACTGATAAGTTCATAACAACCTTAATAAAAACATATTCGAGTGTTACATAATCTATATTCTTCAAGGATGTCTTGAAAGGGTTAGCGAATACCTAAACAGACTCTAGAGCATTCCTTTAAGAGCTTCCGTAAATTTGGGTAGGTTAAATATGTTTTATTACTTAAACTTTTCCTTTGTCGAGACAGAGGTTTATTGACACTATTTCCTGAACTAAGTCTGCGTTTGATGAATAAATATCCACTAGAGTCTAATTGAAAATTGCCTCTGCTAACCAAATCCAACGCTTTCCTCAGTTACGATATTGTGCTAAATACGTACCTATCTAAACTAGCAACACAAATTCAGACATTACGTGCATCGAGTTTATAGCGTTCCCGAGGTTTCACACCAACTCTGCCGACTGCAAGATAATAATTTATTCACATGTAAACTCGTCCTCTCACACAACTTAGATTGGACTTAAACGAGAATGTTGTGCGCTCGTATTATGCTTAATGAAGTTAAACATGTCCCAACTTGACGACTAGTCTCGGGTAAATTACAATGCCACCAAAATTATTATTGAGCCCTCCGACCGACAACGTTAACATTAATAATTGATAGCTTTAAGTTATGAGCCAATAATGAAGCCGCAAGAGTAAGGAAGATCCTATCAACAGATCAGGACCGAACCCTTGGCGCGCTGAAAAAACCCGACAACTCATACACACTAACGGACCAGGAAACCAGTAAGGTCCTTCTCGAGACTTTTTTTTTATATTTATTTATTCAAAATCTGTATTAACAATAGCATGCATTAAGTCTGCCAAACTGCATAACAGTTTGTCGGCAGTAATTCTCGTCTAACAATGGATTACAAATTTTGAAATTAAAACAAAAATTATTGTGCTAAAACTTAATTATGCTAGGTAAACTACATAAAATAACATATCCACAGTCGAGATCTTACATTTAACAAAAAGCATTTTCGCCATCCATGACTTTGTTACCAACATTATCTATGGACACAACGAGAGATAATGTTTTTGTAGAACTTTTTTAAGTTGGTCCTTGGACTTGACCTGACTTGACTTTGCGTTATCAGTTTTTCAGGCAGCTCATTCACGAATGTTGGTACTACGTACCGTCTTGACCGTCTCACTTCCCAGACTGCAAACTCCTAAAGGACAGGACCTGGGAAGCTGTGCCTGATTGGACCCCAACGGAACAGGACTGGTCCAGTGCCCACAGTCTAGTAACACAGGACCGAATAAAGTGGGCTATCAACACCTTCCAGCCTTATAAGTCTGCAGGACTAGATGGCATTTTCCCAGCCCTACTAAAATGGGGGTTTGACTATATCACACCATGCCTGGTAGAAATTTATCGGGCCTGCATAGCACTAAGATACATACCTCTAGCCTGGCGCGAAGTGAAAGTCATCTTCATACCAAAACCGGGAAAAGCGGACTACACACAACCCAAGGCGTACAGACCACATCCTTTCTACTAAAGACCCTAGAGAAACTTTGTGATTGACACATCCGAGACGGAACTCTTCGGGCAAAGCTACTCCACAAACAACAGCATGCGTACTCCACAGGCCAATCAACAGAGTCCGCACTGCATAGCGTGGTATCCAAAATTGAATGCGCAGTGGACCACAAATGCTCAGCACTGGCTGCCTTCATTGACATCGAGGGCGCCTTTGACAAAACCAACTTCAAAAGCATCAGCACGGCTCTAACACAGACACAACATAGACCCGACCCTGAGCGGCTGGATCACCAACATGCTCAAACAGAGGGCAGTACAAGTGACCGTAAACGACACCACAAGGGCCATCGTGGCGAAGGGCTGCCCGCAAGTGGGCGTCCTTTCGCCGCTTCTATGGAACCTGGTCGTGGACAGTCTAATAAAAGATCTCAACGACAAAGGTTCCTTTACTGTAGGATACGCCGACGACATAACCATAATAATAAATGGCACCCACGAAAACATACTGTGCAACCTAATGCGCCAGGCCCTGAAAACAATAGAGAATTGGTGTGGTAAACACCAACTATCAGTGAACCCCACAAAAACCGAACTGGTTCTCTTCACAAAAAAGAGGAAACTGACGACACTACAACTACCACGTTTCTTTGGTACAACCCTAAGCCTATCAACTGAAACCAAATACCTGGGCATATTTTTGGACAAACAGCTGAATTGGGCAAAACACACCAACTACATTACTACGAAAGCCAGCATATCACTGTGGCAAGCGAATGCTTGGAAAAAATTGGGGGATTAGCCCCAGAGTCACTCACTGTCTATACACCACAGTTATCCGACCAATCATCACATACGGCTCACTAGTCTGGTGGCCCAGAACAGACCTGAGCACAGCCCAAAAAGACCTTGAAAAGCTGCAGCGGTTCGCGTGTGTTGCAATCACCGGCTGCATGAGAACTACACCCACTGCTGCCCTACAGGCCATGCTCGGACTACCGCCTCTACACCTCGTAGTGCGGGAAGAAGCGGCCTTGGCTGCCTTTAGGCTCTCTACATCAGGAACCCTGAGCAAAGACTCTAGGGTCAAACACATACGTTTAAAAGAAAACGCGATCAAACGGCAGCCAATGATGGCATCACCCTGCGACAAAGCCCCGAAACAATACTGCTTCCAAAAGCACTACAACATAGTGCTTAAAGAGGAGCAGTGCGACTACTCAGGCTCGAAGGAACTGAGAATTTACACTGACGGTTCAAAGACCGACTGCGGAACTGGAGTCGGAGTCTTCTCACACGACCTCAACATAAGAATATCCAAACCGCTGGGAAAGCGCAACACGGTCTACCAAGCGGAGTGTGTGGGCATAACACAAGCGGCTTATGCCATAGCAGCCAGAGGAGTTGCGGACACCCATATTCGCATAGTCTCTGACAGAACCTCAGTCCTCCAATCCTTAGATAAAAAATGCATCACATCGAACCTAATACTAGAATGTCACAATGCGCTTGAACAGGCAACTGTATTGAACCGCAATATAGTGACACTACAATGGATAAAACGACACAGTGGATCGCTAGGTAACGACGCAGCTGACGAGCTGGCCAGAAGGACATCGAGCATGTCAGTCTGTGGACTGGAACCTATCGTGCCCATCCCCTTCAACCAACTACGCAGGTGGCTACAGGAGCACATCCACACACAAGCAGAAAGCTGGTGGACGTCGTCACCAGGCTGCAGGCAGTCCAAGGAAGCTATGCCATCACTGGATGGCAAGCTAAGCAGTCGCTTACTACGATTGGACAGGAAAGGCCTGCGCCTGGTGACGGGGACCATCACGGGACACTGCTCGCTAAACAAACACTTTCACACTATAGGCATAACGGACAGCCCCCTGTGCAGAGCTTGCATGGAGGCTGATAAAACCATTACGCATGTGCTCTTTGAGTGCACAGGCGTCACCCAGATCAGGACACAAACCCTCGGGATCATACACAGATGTTCTCAGAAGACCAGGAGACCTAATCAGCTTCTGGAGGGAGGTGGGCTGGTTGGAATAACCACTAACGGCCACCATGGCCCACGCACAATGGTCCACTGAAGGACTAAGTGCGGAAACCAAACCCATAACATAGAACATAGCTTTAAGTTATGATGGTGTAGCATGCGCCGGTGCGCTCAAGTGGAACAAACCAACTCACTGAAATATGGACGATTCTAAAATATTCTAATTGAATTCCTGACGTAGGTATAATAAATTGTTCGTGAATTACTCAAAGGCTTTTTATCATACATTAAATAATCCCTCACACGAAGTTCTCCTTTAACTTGTATTAAAGTAAGCTTTTGTCCTATGTTTCATTAGAAACACATATCTTAATAAAAGATCCTTTGCAAAGACAAAAAACCTTGCGTTGCGCCGCGTGCTCCGAATCTTTGCACACATCTTTTGCGTCCTCCACTCCTTTTTATTAGTATAAAGTTTTAGTTTTTATTTTTATTTTTCATCTTAACTTTTCCCAGTCTAATACCAGACTTCGCTTTGCTTAAAAGATATGCTAACCCTTCAAGCCGAGTGCATTATAGGTTAGTCCTTCCCTAATCCCTCGGTGAAAATGGAATGTGGACAACCGCGTTATCTACGACCCTTTAAATATATGTGAGTAAATGTAAAATCCTATAGAACTAAACCCCTGTTAATTTATCAATTGTTTACCAACTACCAATAGCAACATGTGACACACAAATTAAAGATTTTAGTGGCTACATAGCAATAGTTGGTAACCACATCTACGTAACTACATTTGAAGTTAGACGGGCAGCTAAAAGGCCATTACTAGACGGGTCGTATGAATTATTTGTAGTGGTACCGAGCACGCGACGCGGGTAATCGAGTAAATTATTGTGGTAGCGATACGCTCCCTGCCTGCCTTCGCCGGCCTGCCCCCGCCGGCTTGCCCAGTGCCCGGGCAAACTGACATTACGACCACATTTCTGCTACAACTTGAACTTCGACATTAGCAGGGTACACTATTAGGTCTATTAAATTGATATCACGTGCATATCGAGCGTTAATTCAACTCAATAACTGCTGTGGTTTTATAAAAAAAACATCATGTCTTTAGAATCAATACTTGTAAATAATTCAACTTTAATTTTCAAGTAGGTACATTTCATAGCTTTTCAATGAATACGAGGAATCCAAATCTTACATAATTACAAAGTATTCTATGGAAAGGAACGAGGCAACAGTAAAACTCATCGGAAAATAGTCGAACGAATAAAAGGAGTAGGTAGGTATTATATAATTAATATTTATTGGGAATACTTGTTCTCCTAATTTAGGTACTTAGTAATTTATGTTAACGTTGACCTAGAAGCAACTCCACTTTTTAACAAATTATAACTATACAGATACTATATTTATAGTGGGTAATTTAAAGTACTTACCTAGGAATGTGTTTATTGCTACGAATTCCACATATCTGCTTTTGAATAGGTATTAGAGCACACACATCCAGGTATACCTTTTTTTTTTAAGGATGGGAAAGCATCAAATGACCCCTCGCGCTCTGGGTGGAGCGGAAGGGAGTGTCAGACTCTTACTGACTAAAACCCATCCGTGTTCCTTCCTTAGCCCTTTATGTTCCGGGGTAGCGGTAACCCTTTCGGACAATCCCGCTGCCCATCCAGGTATAACCTGGGTTTAACATTAAAAAAAAAAAAAGTTACAGCTATCGTCAGCGGGTAATAGTTCCGGTCATATAAACGTGTAGTAATTAAAGATTTAAAGCGCAAGGCGCCGGCACGACTGGCGCGCTAGCCTGGCGTGCTTTGCGTTCTATTTAAACAACAAACAAGTATATCGCTACTAGGAATACTCTAATGAATGATAATATTCTTCACTTGTCAACGTCGTGTGTCGCTACGGGGAAACGCTTACATTTTAAAGTACATAATGATGGCGGAGACCGACGTTTGTTATGTCATCGAAGAAAAGGATGTGACAGGAAAATTAGTTAAACTTCGTGAAAAGTAAAAAGGAATACAATGATACCGTATGAAAATGTTATCAGTAAAAGAGTATCGATGAGAACCTTTAAGAGAGATACTTATTTACCGATTTAGCAAAATTATTGAAATGTATGAAAGTCGTATGATTTCCAGAAATAAAAAAAAACTAAATCACTATCTGACTAATTCAATCTGCATCGAGAAACAATAGTTAAAGTCGTTCGTATCGTGGACAAGTACGCCGGGTGGCTATGACGCTTCCCCATATATCAAACTTCACATGAATAGGTACTACAATGCTACACACGTTGTACTGTATTTCACTCACAAGCCTGTGTATCAACGACCTCAGTATGATTACGAACCTCACTTTTTTACTAAGTGCACCGCATGGAGCTAGTTGCTAAGGTTTTTCGCCGCCCGGTTTCAATTAATTCACTTAAGATACATTAAAACCATTATCTGTAATACACGTGGGAGAGCCACGCAAATTACGTTAATTGTATAGGCATTATTAGTAAGCAATTTTGATTAGATCCAACAAAGTGCTCGCTAAAACCTGTACAACATAAAGTTTGTTATTGGGCTGTCAAACTCGCGTATAACGAAAAGGATTTTTATTTAAATTCGAATTTATTGTGCTGTCGCTGAACATACGTTGTCTCCACATAAACCCGGCTGAAAAAACGGCTCAATAAAACCCCGAAATTTACTGCAGAGGCTGTGTAGTTCACAGTTTGTTATAGACTTAATACACGCGAGACCTTTCTTGAGGTAACTCGACTAAAGCAAATTCGTGTCTAGTTGCGGTTGAAACTGTAGCGTCGGGAGTAACTGGGACACTCTCCACTTTCCTACGTTTTTCCAACGTGCTTGAAACAATGATATTGTGGAGATGAAGCTTTACTCTTTACTTACGTTGAGAACTTGACAGAACACTCTGAAGTTAAACTTTGTATTGCGCTGCAACTATAAATGTTTCAGGGATTCTATATCAGCGCTCTGTTATTTATTTTTTCTTTCTAGTGTTAGCTAATATTTCTATTTATGTTCTACTCACCAATTAAGAAAACGTAAAATGTATCTGGACATTGGCGTCACTCGCAATCGAAAAAAAGAAAACTCATATATAATAAACCAAATGTAGGATTGTGATTCTAAAATAGACATCAAAAAATACCTTAACCTAAAATACTTTACCGATTCCGTAACATTCTCATCATCTGCCTAACCTTTTCCCAACTATTTTGGGGTCGGCTTCCAGTCTAACTGGATGCAGCTGAATACCAGTATTTTATATGGAGCGACTGCCTATCTGACCTGCTCAACCCAGTTACTGGGTAATACGATGCCCCTTGGTAAGATTGGTTTTCAGACTCGGGCTTCTGACTACCCGTAACGACTGTCAAAGATCCACAAATGCTAGCTAGGACCAACGGTTTAACGTGCTTTCCGAGGCACGGAGTAGTCTCAGTATATAAAGATGGTCACCTATCCACATACCAACCGCGGCATGCGTAGCTTAACCTGATCGATCGCCCTGTGCGGCTGCTAATATTTACCCACGGGCCCCTCGTTTTCCGTAACATTCTAAAATACAGATTCTTTAAGGGTCACTGGAGTGTGTAGTTTTATGAGTATGTCAAAGGGTTTAAAAGCATTTAATTGAAAGGAAATCAAGGGTTGTAATTTTTTTCCCGTAAAAACCGTTTTGTTTACACACATGAAAAGTATTTGAACCTAAAGGTGGCTGCGACGCCCAGCCAAGTGTGAGCAACATAACGTGCGCATCCCGCACTCACGCACTCCCGCGCTGCCGCGGCCTGAGCTCAGCCCGAAACGACCTAACACTTTCATTTACGTTACACAACTCTCGGCTATTTGCTTAATAAATGCTCGTTAAATTAACATTCCCACCCAATAGAGTTTCTTTGAGACCCACTTAGGCTCGTTGAGCTTTGACTTTTTGTAACACTTCTATGGTTGTGAGCTGCTTTTATTATTGTGTTTCAACCAATTATCTCTACTTAAAAATACGTAAAAATGTACTCAAAGGCAGATGTGGTTATTACACACAACTACCTCCCTATCTGTGTACCTATAGCGAGCACAAAATACTTAACCCCAAAATTTCACTGTGTCGTGGCAAGTGTACATACAAAGAAACAAGATGAGTTGGAAACAGCCGGTAGACGCGGGAGACGTAACGCATCCGGTACACAAGCACCGGCAAGCGGAAGCCGACTCACCGCGACAATCACGCCAACACGCCATCTTGCTGTATTCACCACAAACCGTTGGCATTTATGGACTTTAGGGACAACGTTAAAAAGTATTTACCGAGTACTATTTTAATACGGATAAAACCCTCAAATCGCCATTCCAAAGGGACCCCGGAATGCCCCAGATAAAACAGGCCGCGCCTATCTAAATCGGACTAACAAGAAAAAATTGCTCTTTTTTACAAAGCACCCATCCACAGAATATTGGATACGAAAACTGCGTAACACAATGTTCTAAGCCAATTAGTTGGTCATTTTTGCAGTGGCACGGCTGTGTTTACGCGGAACTGGCCTAAGCTGGAATAAGCCGGTTATGCCCGGTTCGAATCTAATTAAAGGGCACCGTTTCGTCCAAAATGCTGACAGTTACATTTGACGCGATTTTTATTTTATATAGCCAGACCAATCAGAAGGTTAATTGGTTTGTTTTTGGTGGGTTGTTCTGTGGGTGATATTCTTTTAATGTTCAACAAAAATAATGTAAGAAGCAAAAAGAAAAGAAAAGTAGGAATGAATAATTTGATCAAGTAATGCAGCAACCGCAGTCGCTCAAAATGAATACAATTGTTTTGTTTTCCCTCGGTAAATTTATTCGCTGTTTAGAATAATGAAACGGGCGTATTTGCTCAAGGAAATCCATTCTCTTACAATTTAAGACAGAGCCGTCTAATGTGTTGCAATTTTTCGTCTATAATAACAGTATGCAAATTGTATACGGACTCCGTGGTTATGAAGAAAACGCGGCCCCGAGAAACCATTTATGGTGATGCTGTGATTATTTTAAATCGTAATTCTACTTTTCATAAATGGTTTCTTTACTTACTTATAAATTGAAATAGTGTATTCTGTTGCCACTTTAATCTGTTCGCTAAAAGTAGAATTTAACAAATTGCCGTTATATTACCTCTTTCAGTAAATTGTATAGTAATTCACATTATTTATCATGGTATCGCTATAGCTTGTAGCATGATGTGCACACGGGCACGCTCGAGCCAACGTACGACATTAAGTAAAAGAGTTTCGTGAGCTGTAATTTAGTAGAAAGCATTGAAATATTCGTGTATAATCTGAATAACATGCCGATATGAACAACGGGGGAATACGGAGGAACGTTAGGGTGAATTTATCCAATATTAAACGTTCAAGGAACTGCGAGTGGAATATTTTACGAATTACGCAAGGGCTTTTACAATATTCAATAAGATAATAGAAGGAAAGACTCTTCATCAAAATATATGTTTATGATTTAGTAATAAAGCGGCTACACGTGTCCTCTTGATTTTTTATGATCGACTACGACAGGTTTTGAGTTTTGATTTGATTGAATTCGATCTTTTAGGGCGTCATTACTTATTCGTGAATAAAGTATGACTGTGATACATATTTTATATGAATTTATTTTTTTATCGTTGCCGTTTAGGGCTAGGTTTCGATTAATAGTTAAAACTTTTCAATGTTTGTTTAAGCCTGAATAATAGTTACATGAATCTAAACACATTCAATGCACTCTGTTTCACGGTACACTTACAGCTCAAAGTACGGGTGCATCTTAAAACGTATATACGTCCACTATATTACAATTTGTAGATGAGATGTCGAAATGAAAGTCGTACGAGCGATTTTATTCATGTAATAACTCCATCTGGTCGCACCGTACGACATCTCATGTGTACCTACTAGGTATATGTTCATCTGGTAAGAGAGCCTCAATATCTCCTAGACCTTCGTAATGTAATTTTTCGCCTCTCCATTTTCTCATACCCAAAACTTGGAGCTTTATTGAAATATTGGATATCAAGTACGGTAGAGTTGTTTTTATTATTCAAAAGTTTGCCGAGTTCTTGGTCCCTCCGACCAAACTATGTATAAAGACACATTGAGTTTATTTTGATTTTTACCCTGAACGAAATTGGTTTAACATAAAATAAAAAGAGAGGGTAATATTGACTGTGTCACGGAGAACGAAAAATTCGTTCTCGCCTCCGACGTGTGATATGAAATGCTTTTTTTATTTCCCATTGCTTTAGTTTACAAGACAACGTTTACCTGTCATGGATAAACTACGCTTTGAGCTTTTTCTCTTTACCCTTATAAATATTTGTCCGTTTAGCAAACATGAATTAAATACGAACAGTCAATTTTCCGAATAGTTAAACAAGTTAAAACGTGATAAATGAAACGAAACCCTGTAACAATTTATTTGAATTATAACAGACTAAAACTACTTTACACAATAAATCATGAACAAGCCTTCCTAATCTAGTTGTCTCAATATATTTCCATACTTTGTGAATTAGGCAGTGAACAGACAAGACTTAAAATCCAACGCAATTAATAATTATGTTAAAATAATAAAGCATGTACTTAGGAATATTTATCATAGAAAGGATCCATTAATTGTCAGTAAAGTCCTGTGCGAGCCACTTCTTAGAGCCGCGTGAGTGAAATGCATGAAACATTTGCAAACACACATCAGGTACATTGTGGTGACACCGGGCGCCCTTTACTTAGACTATAATATCTCCCCATTGCAATATCGTTAGTCACATTTTGCAACGCAATTAACATTACTTATTAGCAAATATACCATACTTAACACAATGCCAAAGTAAGATCTCCTTGTTTAAAAAGTCCTACTTGCCTTCGTATACCTTCTTAAAGATACCAGAACCAAATCATAATTTTACTGGAACAAATTCATACTTTTTTATTATGCTTATCGTCGGGTTCTGTAGGTTTTCACTAAATCTTCTTTAGTAGGTACCTAATGAGGTAACTGAATGACATTTTCTTACTTCCCGTAGTACATAGTACCTATCTAATGCCCTAGACATCAAGGGTAGTACTAGTAACTACATATATGTATAAGTAGCGACAAATTCCAGTTTATGTTGATTTGTAACAGTAATATGGAGGTACTGGGAATGCATAACTTGCGGCTAACATACAACCGCGCGAAACTCGACGCCGGCGCGCGTATCGATATCCTTTCCCATCGCTAATGCAGATCGACTTGATTTTGTAATCTACACTAATATAATAAAACTAAGTGCCTGTCTTTCTAAGCTTGTACTGTAGCAGGTTTGTGTAAACTCTTGTTTAATGTTGAGAGAACGTTGCGCAAGTGATAGATCTATTTTTGAATTTAAATTGGAAGTAAGAAAAACAATTGAATAACTTTAAGGACTTCAAACTGTTACGTAGAAGCCTCACAAACATTATTGTTCTACAATAAACTGTGCAAATAACTGTTGCGTAATGCTGAAGTCGCAAAAATACTCAAGTAAAAAAAAAAAAATTTTAACAATAAGCCGTTTACGGTAACAATCATGGCGTAACTAAAGCCTTAAAACCAAACAGATTTCATTGCTAGGCGGTACTCGGAGAACGCAGGAGTGAAGAAGATTACTTACTTTAACTAAAATACAACATTAAATATTTTGCACGAACGCAGATAAACAACGTGGCAAGTTGTTAAGTAACCGAGTCTCCAAATTAGAAGACAAAACATAAACAGCAAGTTAGTGGGTAGCAGACGAGACAAATTTCACCGCATGCCTCGGAGTAAACCACTCAACTAGTGAAAAATTTTCTTGCTTTTATTTGTAGACGGGTGACACTCGATCGCTTACGGCGCGCGGTGTCACTTCGCCGCCCCGCTTGATTTATGCGACCAATATGGCGGCCGCTGTCACTCGCCGACCGGCGACCGATATCGAACCGCTCGTATCATCTAACGCAATATACTTGACCAGATTTTGATATATAAAGAAAATTACAAAAGTAAATTGTCTTGCTGAGCTCTCAATTTACCAACCCAATAGATGTGGGTGTTTTATTTACACAAGGAGGGAAATATTCAAGCAGAGGCAATCCTGCTTAATCTTGGCATTAGGAGCTATCCCGTAATTCACTCGAGTGAATTTTTCAATTCGTTTTCGTTGAAGCCTTATTTTCTTACGTTTAATATTATACCCTCCGTACCTACATTTAGATAGAGTTCGCTTATGTATAAGGCGAACATTTTATAACTTGTATTGTGACTTACGTTTATTAGGCACTTTCTTTTACCCGCATTCTTTATTGTGACGTTGTAGATGGAAAAATGTAAGGGAATAAAATAACACAAAGCGACATCACTTTTCAAATGAAGTTGAAGAACTTTAGAACGGCTATCAGGATTTTTTATAATTTCGTGGCGCTCACAAAAGGGTCGCCCATAAAAATACTCGTAGGTCTCAACAGGGAGTCGCCCGTAAGCACGACAATATCAAGTAGGCGGCTACGAGCGACACCTCGAGCTCGTCTCGTCTGTTGCCGTTAAGTAGGTCGAATAATGTGACGGGCTCGCCATAAGTGCACTCCGGACCCTTCGACCGCTTCAAGCACTCTCCTGCGCGATCCTCCATACTAAAATCGCTTGATTTGACATGATTTTAAATACCGATATCAAGGTACAGGTACGAAACCCCTCGCGCTTACAAAAAATATACCAAAAGCTCGATGCAGTTCGTAGGTAAATCAAATATTACTAACATTTCAATAGCAATGTTTGTTCCGTGACTGCATGTGGTTATTCTACGATGACAGCGGTTGAGAACCGACATGATCGCGTGCTATTATTTTCATAAATTCATGACAGCTCTTCTGATGTGAGCACGGAAATACTACATTGAAAAATAAACTTCAAAAACTAATTTCAATAAAAAGGTAACTTATTACTAGCCTGTGATGTCCCACTGCAGGGCAAAGGCCTCCCTACTCTCTTTCCACTTCTCTCTGCTCAAAGCTGCTGAGGACCAGTTCCTGTTGAAGGAGTCCAGCTCATCAAAAAGGTAACGTATATACATTATTGATTCGTAGGTAAGATTTACCCAACAGATCACTAAGGTTGAATATCGAAGCACTACAAGACAAATCAATAATGTACTTAGTAGTACCCGGTTTACTGGAAACTAGGCAATCGTTTTGGGATTTCATAATAAGTGTTGGAGAGGAAAGGTACCTTCTATTAAATCAGGGTATCATTATCATTATACCCAGCGCATAACGATATTAAGTAAATCCCCGCCTTTTAAAACTCTTTTTTTTTTTGTTACATAAAGACAATGTATCCAATGGAAAATACTTACACGATACTGGCTGTTAGGGAGTCGTGTGTATTACCCACAAGGGGGCGGCTGTCACGCTAGTTCGACGTGAGCATCGCTCACGCGCTCCGACGGACCGACTGAATTGAGAAATTGAAACGCATATCTAATCACAAAAACCTCGCCAATATCAGTGTTGATCGTTTCAAATGTACGCCCCTTATAGTAAATCATAAAGCTATGTGTATGCTGGCGCTGTAGTCTTCAGAATCAAATCAGGATTCCACCTTAATAACATTTTAAAGGAACACGTACCCACTTAAAGCACACCCTCTGAATTTAATTGTAGCTCGCTTCTAGAACGACAAGCGGTAAGAATGTTAAAATAATTTTAGCCATTTTCGATGTTCCTCTCAATTTCACAGACACGACTCGCCTAAGACAAGTATTTAGAAAGCTTGATAAATTGGACCCGAAATCGATTTATTGCAAAGTTGCGTTAAAACGAAAATGAAAAATTCGAAAAATCTGGTGGAATCTCATAATAGCCTTTTCATCAATCAATACAATGAATTTGAAACTGACAAGGAGCGGCCTCTATTATTTTCGAATCATGGCATATTTTTTACGCAATAAATACTTTTTCCTTCGAGTCATCGCAGAAGCTTTGCAGAAATATGTCAGAGGCTTTCGTCTTTTTCATTGTTCAGCAAATAAGCCTAGTGGGTGGACAAAGGCGGCGTGTCGTGACGACGAGCACGTAAGGGCGCGCTTCCGCCGCGCCAGCACTCTCAGGCCGCGGGGCTCGAGCCACCTCGAGCCTTGAGCCCGAGACTCGAGCCGCCTCGAGTGCCTCGAGAGCCGAGCGCTGACGAAGCCCACCGAATAGCTGAGATTATTACGCTATGCAGCCGCTACAAAATAGGATGCTGCGGATTATGCAGTCCTATTGCCGAAATAGCTGTAGCTGTACGTGCGTTGATTAATATTATGCAGGTACCTACGTTATATGATACTTCCAACGAGATCACATACACTTACAATGTAATTACGTACTTAGCTCACTGCAAATTGAGTTACAAGCATAGGTAGTTGTCATTACATTCTGTGCATTTATATTCTGTCCGGGACAGGTACGCAGAAACCTCTCTGTAAAATTAGAGTGTGCAGTAAAAACAATCCAAATAACTGTGCAGCTAACGAATTAAAAAATTCCTCGAAATTTCATATTCAATTTGAAGTGAATTTAACTCTATGGTGCGACAATCTGGCCGAACAAAAAGTTCCATTTAACATTTGTAATTAGACGCCACACAGTCTGAAACAGAAACTCGTGGATCTTATGTGTGCGCTAGAAATTTACAGAGCCCTCTCATTACGATTTTAGTGTTACATTATTTCGAAATCACAAGATTTTTTGGTTCGTTGTGTTGAATACGAATGCAAATAAAAAGTGCTTGTGAAGTTAAGTTCAGATTTCAAAAGAATCTACGGGGACTCAGTTTGTTGTTAAAATAATAAATCAGCGAAAATAATACCACTAGTATTAAAAATTCTGTGTAAGCCATTACTACCAACAAAAAGCTTTTAAGGACCCGACCCAATATTATGCGATTAAAATTCAAAATGAGTTCTATTCGAAACTTTATTCGTCGCAGTAAAGTTCTTAATCTAGCAGACACTGGCACGTTGTGAATGGGAATTCTTTGAGCATGAAAATCTATCTTCTTATGCATTTTTACATTAAGTCACCGTCCGCCTAATAGGCTACACGCCATTGAAACCGTGTCTTGATACCGATTCTTCTTCTTCAGTTATTTTCCTAGCGCTTTAAATAGTAGGTATCATAGGATTATTACCTAATATAAAAATAACGACTTTTCCGATAACGATAAATTCCGTCTCTTTAATAAAGAGAGACGGTATTTTCATGTTTCTCTCTATCGCATGGACTTAAGTCCATGGTCTATCGTTACACGTCACTAGGATTGTCAAACGTAGTTCAAATCATCATCTGCCTAGCCTTTTCCCAACTATGTTGGGTTCGGCTTCCAGTCTAACCGGATGCAGCTGAATACCAGTATTTAAGTCAAACGTAGTTCAAATATAGAATGAAATAAATACTCTTGTCAGTTCCTGTCAGTCACATTGACAATAACGAACAAGACAACTGAAATCGTATTTCAATTAGTTAGCTGTATCTAACTGTAAACACAGTTCGACAGTCTTTTTTACTTTTTAATATTCAGTAAGTATTAAATCGTTGTAGGTACTAGTATACACACATATCTGGACGCGCAGGCCGCCGGAGAAAATAACTCAATTAAGTTTAACATTCAAGTGTTCCGGACGCGAATAAATGCGGTTATCACAATTATCCCATGTCCGTGGAAACTAACGAGTTTCACCGACACTCGGTTACTGGCTCTTTTTTGTAATATGAATTTTATTAGATTTTCCAGATTGTGTCAAATACTAACCGGTTATCATTTTCACCGTGTGTTTCATGATGCAAAATTCTTAGAACCTGATTGAAAAAGGGGCGCATTTCGGAGTATTATACTGTTTAGCCATTTATTTCGAGGTAATATGAAATTATGCTTCCTTGGGGAACTGATTATATTAATTTGCGATGACTGTCTTTGAAGAAGAGAGTGGTTAAAGTCGTGGGTAGTGTGCGGCGCCACGCTGAGCGTCGCAGGGTTCCGCAGCCAACACGCTCGCTAATGGAGGGGCCGGCAGCGCGCCGGGGGGCTATTACACACGCCTTTTATCGAACATCGACTTTCTTAATAACGAAAAATTAAGCCTTCTCTCTAACACACGTTAAGATACCATTTTCGAAAAGATTCTCGGACTTTTTGCCGCAGACGGGACTTATAACTGTTGGTAGAAGTCTTAATCCGAGCTTTAATAGATTAAAGCTGATAGAATTAGCAATATCTCTGATAAGTGTTGAACTTTAACATGAGTAATTTTCGAATATAATTTACAGCGTTTCGCATCGAAACAAAAACATTAAGAAGGTATTGCTACTAGGTATTCTTTAGATGTTTGCCATTGCTATCTACTTTACCAAGAAAACTCCAAGTAACATCGGGTCAAAAGTTCGAATCAAATCAAAACTTATGGCAATAGTGTCTACAACTTTCTTTTCTGTAGAGGAAGGGCGTCCTAATTCTATTAAAGTTAGTTTA
The DNA here is from genome assembly GCA_963669345.1 of Gortyna flavago. Lineage (NCBI taxonomy): Eukaryota > Metazoa > Arthropoda > Insecta > Lepidoptera > Noctuidae > Gortyna > Gortyna flavago. Next base: position 6,325,022 of record OY770139.1, read on the forward strand.
ACCCGAGCTGTGACAAGTACAAACATCTACATTCCGCCAAGTGAAATACACTCGATTCACCACAACCTGACGGCGAAACTTCCGAGATCGACGTGTCGACTAACAACTGTTCGCGAACAAACTACACGCAATTATACACCCTACGTTACCACTTTAAAGCATCAACTCGTTTAAAGCGAGTAGTTATTTAATTCTTTGACAACGATGTTTCACAGCCACTTAAAACTTTTGAGTGAATAACAAATCTCCTCCGAAAAGTGTATTCGACGAAGTTATACTGTTATATTGTTTGTCGGTAGACAGAGAAGGTCTTTTAAAAAGTTAAAGGTTGGGAGACCATGTAAAGGGATCAGGTGGGCGCCGGGTGCCGCTGCCGAGCGCCGGTGTCGGCCCGCTGCATTATTACGCTTTGTTTGCGTAAACGATTAAAACGCCACGATAAAGTTAATCGGTTTTATCGTTACAGTTGGTCTAATTTGATAAACCCTCCTGTGGATAATATCGTTTAAAATACTTGGGAAAGGTTTAAAGGCCGCCCGCCATACTCGGTTCATAAACTCTGATGTGGTATATTTTATCGTAGCATCCACAAATCTAATAAAAATTAATATTATCTTAACAAATATATCAGTTCAACCCTTTTAACATCAAAAGCTCGAACTACGCCAACTTGAATTAACCATAACATTGGGGAAACGTGTCGAAGTGGCAACTTGACAAAAAGGTTTCAGTGATTGATGTCCTTCCCCCTTCTCCCCAGACTAACCAACTATAATATAACGTGAGTACGTAATGCCGGAGAGATTTTTGTTTTATAGGTAGGTATGTAACGTTTTAATCGTATCAAAATGTAATAAATGATCTTAAACGTGATTTGGTCACGAGAGAGCAAAAGTAAAATAAGTTTTAACGTTATCCTGCTCTTTACTGTAAACATTGAGGGAAAAGGTTAATTAATCTTCAGTTTTCAACGAAGGAGGCCGTTTATAAATACCACACCGAAGACAATAAGTTACTTTGGGCCCGTGGCTAAATAATAGCAGCCGCACAGGTCGATCGATCAGGTTAAGCTACGCTTGCCGCGGTTGGTCTGTGGATGGGTGACCATCTTTACATATCGAGACCCCTCCGTGCCTCGGAAAGCACGTTAAGCCGTTGGTCCCGGCTGTCATTCGTGGATCTTTGACAGTCGTTACGGGTCGTCAGAAGCCCGAAAGTCTGACAACCAGTCTTACCAAGGGGTATCGTATTACCCAGTAACTGGGTTGTGGAGGTCAGATAGGCAGTCGCTCCATGTAGAATACTGGTATTCAGCTGCATCCGGTTAGACTGGAAGCCGACCCCAACATAGTTGGGAAAAGGCTAGGCAGATGATGATGGTTTTCAGAAATATCTATACTTATAATAAATCTGTAGAAGTGAAAATTCTGTACATTGAAAATATCAAAAAAATAAATGGCAGGTGGTGTTACTAGACCGACACCGAACCCAAAAATGTGATTAAAGATTTTTTTGTCTGTCTTTCTGTCTGTCTGTCTGTCTGTTTGTCACGCAAAAAGTACCGGTCCGATTACGATGAAACTTGGTATAATTATTCATTAATATCCTGGGTACTTTATACAGTACCACACTGGGTACTTTATAAAAAGTACCCAGTGTGTACTGGGTACTTTTTATCCCGGAAAAGTATATACAATAAAAAACAAACTTAATTTTGCGGTTCGATCCTTAGACCCGATTACTGTACCAACTGCAAATAATAAGTTTGTCGTAGGTTACGTCACCCGCACTGTAAATGTAGTGCTGAAGGTTGAATTTGGCTTGCACCGTTCGTCCGGTCGGAGTCTGAGCGCGCGCATCATACATTTTTTGAATTTTGATTTGAACGGACGTGTCGAGTGGTGAGCGTTCGTTCTTATTAGCATTCTATAAATTGTATGTTTTAACTGCTATTGTACTTGCAATTCTAAACCGTGCTTTTCAGTGCGACCTTTTTATTCCTTTTAGTTTTTACTAAGTACAGTTTAAGGTAGAGTTATTTAGGTTTATTTTTATAAGTCGTAGGTATAGATTTTAATTTGTGTACGTAGTGACCGTAGGTTTTTTTATAATACTGTTAGGTAGGATTAGTCATTCGTATAGATATTAGTTTTTAGGGATTTTGCTTATTTATTGAGTTTAGATTAGTTATCATCAGAAATAGGTTTATTTAGGTAGTTAGGTATTTTATTTTCTGTTATTGAGTTTTTTTTTTAATTAGGTACTTAGGTTTACTTTTATAATCTAATATAAAATTCAAAATCCTGTGATCCTGAATGACTGATTATATCAATGCACAGCCTAAACCGCTGGTCATAGAGACATTAAATTTGGAGAGTGTGTTCTTTGTGAAGTGTATATAGGTATCGACTAAGAAAGGGTTTTTCGAAATTCCACTCCTAAGAGGGTGAATAGGGGGAGAGTGAAATTTCACGCGGACGAAGTCGCGGGCAGAAGCTAGTACTTAATAAATGCGACGTAGCAATTTGGTGTTACATAAGTAACTATGAGTGTTATAAGTTGGAAGATTTGAACGTAACCTTCCGGCTTAAGGTGTAAGTGAGCTTGTATTTGATACTAGCTTTTGCCCGCGGCTTCGCCCGCGTGGATGTCGGATAATAATCCACGGGAACATAGCACCGTCATAAAGTATATCATGTATGCGTTAATCCCGGTTATAAACTGTGTGCCAAATTTCATCCAAATCTGGTCAGCCATTTTTTAGCCAATCCGGAACATACATCCAGAAAACCAAACAAAAAATATTCGTTATTATTTTATTATATGTATATATAGATTAGATAGATACAAGAATTTTCAATCTTGCTAATCAGTCGTTCATACTACAGAGTTTACTACACTAGCATTACCTTCTCCTAACAATTAGAACTCGCAAATTACTTTCCTCGACAAAAGCCATGCGACCGCTGATAAAACTTGTCAGCATGTAAACTAACCGCACACGAGAAAAGAAACAAATAGTGTATTTATTTAATTACTAGCGTAGCGGTTGACAAATCCATTTACCACGAGACTCGGTATTATCTTTTGTTGTCTGCGTCTGAGACCAATCAATTACTCTGCAGTCGCCAGTGGGGAGTTGATTACTGCTCCACTGCTTATGTAGACTTAACGATATTGTCCAAACGCATCAGTGTACGACTGTACGGGTATCATTGCGATTACGTCTTTAGTATTCATCGGGCGGCTGTTTCGCATACGAGTGTAGATTATCAATGTACTCCGTTCAGTAGTAAGGCACGTATTCATCTGATGCTATTTGTATCATGAACTGTAATCGATAAGGAAATGATACAAATACCTTTTTATTGATTTAAGAGTAAACTAGTCACGAGCTTGAACTCACTGGTGGTCATGGCTAAAAAGCACGCTTTCTCACATAGCTTCGCGTCTGACAGAGCTAGTATCAATAATGAGCAGTTAGACGCTAGTCTACATGCACAACGTCTAGTTCTCACGCACAGAAACAACGTTTTGAACTGATAGGCGCGTAAAAAAAATCTTTTTTGGTTGCTTTCTTGCTTTGTCGGTACGGTTTTGGTTTTGAAGATTTTACAGTTCTTTTATTACTTATTTACACCCAAAGTTACGTTAAAAATAGCTAGAAGAACGAATCTTTGTTGGCTCATAACATTTTAATGGCTTTTTATTTTACTATTCTGTTCCTGTACAGACACAATTAATAATAAGTCAAAACGATATCATGTTTAACTTTGGATGCATAACGTCAAACAGTGGAGTAATTCTCTCCCGAAATTTGTATGGAAAAAATATCGACTAGTGGCGCCTTAAGTTGAATTTATTCATTACTATTAGCAAAACGACGAGTTATTTCCAAGCTACTGCACAGATTGCCACTGGCAGCTTTTATGCATTATGGAATAAACCCTTCTCCGTAGCTTCCCGCCTTCATTGGAATATGTTCTATCATGATCGTGTTCACAATTTTATCTACACAGATAAACTAAGGAACATGCACCAAAAATATTTCATAATTACACAAATCATTTTAAATTTTATTCATACATATTTAGAAACTTTATCTCCTTGTCACAGTTCATAAAATAAACTTCCATTGAAAAGGCGCCAAAAGATCCCTTATCTCGGTTACAGCCGCTTTGAATAACGATCCAAGTGTAACCCCATCGCGGCGGTTCTTTGATGTCCTTTAATTATAAAAGTTTTTCTCGTAAAGGAAAGCTTTTACAAGTCGCGGAGAAACACTGCACACAACCCGAGGAGAAACCACGGACTTATGATTCTATTACTAAACTCGCTCACGACACAATAAAAAAAATGCTTCTTAAACTCTATATTTTGTACACAGTTTTGTAACTTACCCAAGTGTAATATTATAAGAAAGGAATAACTGAAAACTATTTTAAAAATAAATAGAAAATGGTATCATGTTTATCTGTTGCTTTTCAGGAAGTCAATTTTCCATTAGCGTCGCTTTCATACGTATTTTCACGTTCTCGTCTGTTTCCCAGTCGGTTAAAGAAAACAGTACAACGAGAATTTATGTTGTTGAATCTATTTTACATTCACATTGTCTTTGGCATCACGTCCCGTCGAACTGCGTAAAGTTCATTTGTCAGGGTCTTACATTTTACCATAAATTCTCGAACGACACTTTCTAGACTGGTTGTCGCAAGTATGCCAAAAATGCGGGTGATTCCTACCTACTCGCCAGTTTACAAAGCGGGGGTTCATAGTACCTACTTAATAATGTCCGCGTCAAGCTTTGGTACTATGGGCACGCCGCGATAGCGGCGGTAAGGCCCCTCTTTGAGGAGTGGCTAGAGAGGCGTCACGGCGCCCTCACCTACCGCCTGACGCAGGTCCTCACCGGACACGGATGTTTCGGGAGGTTCCTGCACATAATCAGGCGGGAGGAAACGCCCGGGTGTCACCACTGCGAGGATCGCCCAGAGGACACGGTGGTGCACACGGTGGAGGTCTGTCCCGCTTGGGCAGAGCACCGCCGTGTCCTCGTAGAGGCGATCGGCAGCGGCGGCGACCTCTCGCGCCCGGCCCTGGTCCAAGCCATGGTCCGGGGCGAGAGGGAGTGGGAGGCAGTCACCTCCTTCTGCGAAGCAGTAATGCTAGCGAAGGAGGTGGCGGGATGGGAGAGGGAGAGAGCCGAGAGGGCCGCCCGTCCCAGCCACCGCGGTAGACGCTCCGGGCGTCGGGAGCCGCGTGACGACTCCCGGCCACCGTAGGCGCGGGCCTGCGGACGGCGAGTAATGGGTAGCTCGCCGTCCGATCAGGACCAGGCCCGTGCCGGACGGCGCGTATGTGTTCCACGCGCGCCTCAAAGAGATGTCAGCAGACATGGAGGGGCCCGTTAGGGCCGAAGCCTGCCGGGGCAGCGGGATTGTCCGAAAGGGTTACCGCTGCCCCGGAACATAAAGGGCTAAGGAAGGAACACGGATGGGTTTTAGTCAGTAAGAGACTGACACTCCCTTCCGCTCCACCCAGAGCGGGAGGGGTCATTGGACGATTTCCCATCCTTAAAAAAAAAAAAAAAAAAAAAAAAAAAAAAAAAAAAAAAAAAAAAAAAAAAAAAAAAAAACTTTGGTACTATTCTTTGTAATTAGCTGTTGAGCTCGGCATTACAGCGCTGACTTCTGTCACTTTGTTTTTTGGCGTATAAAATTGTGGTCGGTTTCCCTTTTTTCTACTTTCCGTTGTGTTTATTCTTTCTTTTAAAATCATGACGAATCCCAACGTAAAAAACCTAATAGAACACGTAGAAAGGAAGAATTATACATACATCAACATTTCTTCGGCTCTCAATTTCTTTTACTCCTATTTTAAGAATGTACATTGGAATTTTATCGGGCAATTCCTATTCCTTTTGCAAACGTTGAATTATTTATTGGACGTTATATCTAGCATTACTATTTGTTTCAACTGTACAAAATACACGAGCTTCGTAATCGCAATAGGCTTTTTCTAATACATTCATCGTTGTATTCAAATAAAGGGCAAAAGAAAATAGAGTTGTGGGCAGCAGCAAAGTAGGGCGCGGTAGGCCGGGCGTATCGATCAGCCGTTAAAACAAGCTCGACGCCGACGTCTGTCTAGCCATTGCCTAGCACACCCTATACAAAGCCTACATCACCTGCGACTCTCTGTGTTCCTGGTACAATGACCCAGTAAAACGATTCCGGGACATGTTGATTGAAACTTGAAATAGCTTGTGTTTTATGGAATTGTATTGGAAAGGGCAGAGTTACGAGTGGACTCGGTTGAGTAGTTACGTTCAGATCCAATAGTTATTCACTATTGTTTAAATAAAAGCTTGTGGGAATTAAATCACTCCACTGTTTGATTTAGCTTAGGGAATATTGGTAAGGGTTTCCTTAGCATTTTCATTTCTACGTAAAAAAGGGTCTTTTAGGTATTCGGCAGTCAGAATAGAAGTGGACTCTCGTCTTGCAATTCGCTCCCATTTTACAACAATGGTAAGGGATATGTTAACTATTATAGTAATTAATGCCACCTTTAGAATATATGAATACCTACGAGCGATCAAAGTTAGTTTATTACATTTTAAAAGAACTGCAAAATAAAACTTGTAAATTAGGAATACTTATGAATAATGATTCATTTTACAGTGAAAATCACTTAATGGAAACATGATCGTGCTTCATAACTATATTAATCTCATTTACCGCCAGTAAATGGAAAAATGGAATACACCCCAAAAGTCTCGAATTACTAATCGATGACGTGGATTTGTTTTACTTCCGAACTGAATCTCCCTCATTATTGTCCAATGTGATGAATCACTCTAGATAAACGTTTCAACACAAAGTAAATCAAATGTCGAGTCGAGAACAACGCGTCGAAAGCTTTTATTTCACATTATACTATTTATTTAGCGTTTTATTTCAGTTCATAATGTACATGTTTAACGAACGTTAATCGTTCGTTTTGTTTACAAAATCGCGACTCATCTAATTTAATGTAACTATTCAGCTATAACTAATGTAGTGTAGTAAATACGAACGTGCCTATAAAAAAATTTCAAACAGTAATATTAGTCACCGACATTTCGTGCAGTAATTTATCAGAAAACTTTTAGGTGCTGGCCTCAGTATCTCGTTTCCCGTGTCCTAACAAAAGTAACAATAGTATCAATGAGAAGTGTCGGTGCGGGCCCTGGCGGTCATCATTGTGAGCGTTACAAATATTCCGGCAACTGCGGTCACGTTTATTTCTCTGTAATGAACCGTCAGTGGTATAACCATTCGTACTGCAAGCGTTTTCTTACAGCTTTACCGCTGTCATGAATGTCTCTATGCACTTAGGTCGTCCATTAAGGCAAATGCAACGTTCACTGACGGAACGCGATCGTAAAACCTTTATAACATCCTTCCAGCACTTGTAAAGCGTTTTGAGTCTTCGTCGTTTTATGCGACCTCGCATTACCCCGCACTATCTCCACTTTTTTGGTGTCTCAGTGTGATCATACAGTCGTCGCTAAGTAGACAAGTTTTTACATAAAGACGTCTGTACTGGATATCGCGAGCGCTCGCTATAAATGAAAGTATTTTAAAGTTACGCCTCGTTAGTCTACCCGCTTAGAAGGAGATCTTATCTTTGACTGTAGCCGAGCACTTGTTACATTATATTTGTTGGTGGAACTTAAAACCTTTTCCTATACTTCTGTAAGTCTGAAACAGAAAGAATGCAAATTTCACTTCCAAATAGCATACTAATGAATCAAATAGGTAATAAAACGATACAATGCAGTAGTTGGGCACAAACCGCACAATTTATAGAGCATCCTAAAGCATTTAGTGTTGCTATTTGTACGATACACATGTAAACGTATTAGGACAACAAACCAATGTCGGGCTGCCGGCGGGCGCTGCGCCAAGACGCCATAGCTCCACACTTGACAATATTGCGCCGTAATCCTCGGCTTATAGCGTTTTAAGACTATACAACTAATAAAAAGTGCAGGATTTTGTGAATGAGCGCTTATTAGAGGTCGTGATTTGCCAGCCCCAGAGATAAGTTTAATCAGAGTGCCATTAAGTTTTACTGCTTCGCCGGGTGCATACGGTTTATGGTGGGTTGGGGCGACATTGTCAACAGATCTTGCGACGCTCTTTACGGCTGCTGAAACGTTGCTTTAACGGTTTTATAGTTTTCGTCGTTTCGTCTCGCTGGCGGTCACAGCGCCCTTAATAGTCGAAGCTAAGTGCCCGCTCGGGGCTCCGTTGCCCTCAAGAATGTCTGTTTTTCTTTAATACACACTGAGATTTCCATCTTGAGTATCGTAAAGAATTTTATTTTTTGCTTTTATACTTCTAGCTCTTTGCTGCAATTCGATATTAACTTTTAAATATTTTGTGGCGAGAAACTTTCAATAGTTTTACTTGAAATATTTTAATTGAGACATCAAAAGTTGCATTCATAAATATTTACGTAAATTACGATACTTGCTGATTGAAATCACATAGAAAACTAGTTAAGCAAGTAATTATTCACGCCCACGTACTGAACGTATCGTTGCCAAACGGTACAGTTCTGAGGATTCACTCTCCGGCGGCACCGCCATCGCCTCGCTATTAGTTACATGTGCATAGCCGAACTGTAAGGCTTCTTTAATTAAACGGCGGTGCAGTGATGCAAAGCGCAATCACGGCACGCGGTGACGCATGTCGGCGACGGCGACGGGTTGCAGCCTCACGTCAACTGCAAGCCTCACAATATTAATTTGTAGGAACTAATTAATTAATAACATGTTAACATTTCGCCATTAATCAGAACGGTCACGTTTGTCGCGAGGCGCACGGACTCACAGCGTACTTCTAAGAAACTGATTGGAGCTTCAGCGACGCAAATTGGTTTTATTTACTTGACTTGTAGTTAATTTACTTGCTCCTTCACATAGGAGCATCGAACGGCTTCACGACTCGACTTGCCTTATTGAATTTAAAAAGCTTTGAACTTTTTCTCTACAGCGCAGACTCTTTTCAACATGACTGATGTATCAGTACCTATGTCAATCGAAAAGTCCTTCACAGTGACAATGATAAAATATCATTAAAATAGCGGACTTTAGCAATATATTGAGTACCTCTACAGCCTTAAAGTTAGCTGAACTTTGTAATTACTTTGGAAATCTGTCTTAGTTTACACAAAGCAACTGGTCGATTGTTTAGCTATTCATTTATGCGGCAATCCTTTTCTAACTAGTTGTTTGCGAAACTCAATGTTAAACATAGGCTTAAGGGAACTACATGACCTAAAGCGTGGTCACAGTCGGACTGCATAGAAAAGAAAGATAAGCGCGATGACACAAAGCTGGTAATTTATTGCAAAATATGAAGCAATTATCTATTTACAAAAAATATATTGTTTGACTAAAAAAATCTGTCAAAAAATCACAATAATTGTATGTTTGTGTATTTTGTGTATTAGTATGGTTTTAATTGTAAAAATAGTTTTTAGAGGTATCTTCATGATTTTTTTCTATCGTATCAAATTAGTTGTATTATGTTTTCGAAACATTATATCAAGCATATATCCTGAAGAATATCATATATTTTTCTGATTTTGATAACTGAGTCGATCATATACTTTTAGTGCTCCTAAAACTTGCGTTTTTTGCGTTTAGGTCCTGTAATCCCCTTAAACATGAATCGGAAAGACATCCATGAAGTTTAACTTTCAAAGCGAGTACGCTACGCTACTACTATCTCGTTTGTTATCGTATTCCACATCATAAGCACGGTAGTCTGATTCCGTATCAAACTTAACTTTTTGTCACAATACCTATCTGTCCACTGAATGTACAGAAACCGTAAGTTAACAACAACTTATCATTTGTAACTGCGCGAATGTCAACATTACGACATAAATTATTGCTCTTCCAACACCAAGGGATCCCCGTATCTATTATGTAGATAGTCCTTGGTAAGTCAGACGCAAATAAAACAAACTATCATATAATATCCTCACGTAAGGGTAGTTATGACGTTTCACAACGCAACAAGTAGAGGCGCCAGCCAGCCGCCGACGTGGGGCTGCGAAAGGAATTTCAATCTGGTCGTGATGAGCTGAGCAAAGGCGCAAATTACACACGAGCGACCGTCTTTTATTACCCTTAACGTGCTTTCTCGAATATTCGAGTAGTTCGTTTGCGGGTGGACCGCGGAAATTTATTGCAGTACACTTACTTGCGAAGTAAGTAGGGTTTGGAAAACATGCAGTCGTTGAAACTCTTAATTGTTTATTAGTTTTAAGATTTCTGCAGACTACTTAGGTATAAATTGTTACTATCAGAATTACACGCTGCAAAATAAGAAAAAGTCTCAATATTTGACTTTATTATTTATTTATTTATTAAAACATTATGCACAAGTAAAAGAAATACTGTACAAAGGCGGACTTAATGCCTGAGGCATTTTCTACCAGTCAACCTTAGGGTGATGCAGAGACAAAACATGGCAAGTGCAACATACGTGGCAAATAGCTAGGAAATTACTATTAAATACAAGAATAAATATTAATACATAGATACATACATACATATAAACAAAATTAACAGCGAGGAGAAAAAAAAATGAAATATCGGTAGAGGAGAAAACGAATCCAGCAAATCAGCGCTGAGATGCTACGGCCAACTTTTGACGGATATGTTCACGTGCCTTCACTTTAAAAGATAACCGACTATCGACAACGATATCCTGATGTTCAGACGGAGCGCATTCCAAAGAAAGACCGCCTGGACAAAGAAAGAAAAATGAATGAAGCCAGAACGGTGAGAAGACTTTAATAACTTAAACTTATGAAAAATCTAAAGGCATACGCCAAGCCAAGCTTTCTCCACCACCATATATATAGAAACAATACTTCTGAAAACTAATAGTAGAGACGTGTTTAACGACATTATATCCAATATGTAGATAGAGACATAACAATTGAGTGTGCTTAGTGAAAGAGTCGATATTGTTTGGTTGGAACGTAAATACTGAGCGGCGTGGTGCGCAACAAGTAGGGCGACGCGTCGGCGCCATCACATATTGAAATTAGTGAACCAACCTTCGTGGATAACGTTGGAGGAAACTCTTTGGATGAAAATATACTTGAAAATATCCACAGAAATTGCGGTATTATGGCCACAGTTTACAATATCAATGAAGTTCATTATAATTCAAACAGTTAGCAATTATTGGTTTGACATAACTTGCCATTTCTTGATTAAAGTTTATTGGCCTTAGATAAAAAGTTTTAGTAAAAAGTTTTGATTCAAAAACAATTTGACCTGTGATTGCAAGGTGCTACGAGTGCTACGACGCTACGAAAGTGCTACGAAGGTGCTACGAAAGTTGCTTATAGAAGGAAAAGGTTTATGTAAACAGTATTATACGACACTAACTAGAATTTAAAATCTTAAAATTGTACTTAAATATATTGAGTCAAATATATTTTATTTATTAGCAAAATGTTTCGAAACCTATAGAATGTCTTGGAACTCGACGTTGTGGAATAATCCATGTATACAAAAACTAAATTACTCTAATAGAAAATAGGATCTATCCTCGTTTTAATTATTTTGCCGTCTCTCATTATGCTATAATATAAACTAAACATAAACAGATTTCCTTGAAAAGCCAGGAAAATCTCCTTAATACGTTATTCCATCCCTTAAGTTAAAAAATTATATTTTCCAGGATTTATAATATTAAAGCAAAATTGTTCGGTGTATCATAGATGGAGAATGAAGACCCACGAGCTCGTTCCTTCGAGACGCTATCGATACATGTAAAGAGACAAAATTCCGCGAATTTATAATACGAGGTAAATCGACGAGTTAACTTCATTTCTGATTAAATTTCAAAGTAAATAAACTAAATACTGCTAATATATGTAGAGGCTAAATAGTGAAAGTAAAATGATTACCTACTAAGCTCGAAGGAAAACTTTCCTTTCTTAGAATCAGTGAAAACCGAATTAATGAAACTACCAATAAATAACAATGACATCCAATAACTGTTTCTGCACTCCTTAAAGTGACTGGCGATATAAGGGCAGGACTGGAAGACACCAAAGTTACTGTTCTGGTGTTGGTTGATTTCTCGAATGCCTTCAATACCGTCAGTCACGACATCCTGTTAGCAGTTCTGGCCTATATTATGGTCTCTCCTGAAGCACTGGAATGGTTCTCCTCTTACCTTCAGGAACGTCAGCAGTCCGTTCATGTTGGAGATTCCTCTTCTAGCTGGCGTGATTTGGAATCTGGCGTTCCTCAAGGCGGTATACTTTCTCCTCTTCTGTTTTCTATTTTTATTAATCTTATAACTTCCGAACTTCAGTGTGCGTATCATCTGTATGCAGATGACTTGCAGTTGTACTGTCAAGGGAAGGTTGATGAATTGCCTGACGCTATCAAAAATCTAAACAAGGACTTGATAGCCATAAAAAACTGGTCTGACAGATTTGGCTTAGCTGTAAACCCTACGAAGTGTCAGGCAATCATCATTGGCATTTCTCGTAATATTAGCAAGGTGGACGGTACGACCTTGCCGCCGGTTCTCTTCAATGGTACGATCGTTCCTTTTGGTACTGACGTGAAGGACCTAGGCTTGCACATTGATTGTACACTAAACTGGCGGACTCAAATCGCTAGGGTGAGCCAGAAGGTTACTGGAACGCTGCGGGCTCTGTACCGGTTGAAAAATTTATTACCGTCAAGTACGAAGACAATGCTTGTGCAGTCCCTTATTTTCCCTATCATCGATTATGGTGATGTGTGCTACTATGACCTGAATGCAGATCTCCTCAACAAACTTGACCGTCTTCTTAATAACTGCATTCGATTCGTTTTCAATTTGCGTAAATATGATCATGTCTCTGCGCATCGGTCGCTTCTAAAGTGGTTACCCATACGCCAGCGTAGAGAGCTAAGGGCGCTGACCACCTTGTTCTCATTTCTTGATTCTCCGTCTTCCCCGAGTTATTTAGCCCCCCACTTTCAGTACATTTGCGCCAACCACAATAGAAACCTACGTTCATCACACAATCGTCTTCTCCAATGTCCCACTCACCGCACAGACTTCATTCACTGTTCCTTCTTCGTTCAGTCTATTTCTCTGTGGAATGCGCTCCCCCAGGAAATCAGGATGGCAACCAACCGATTATCCTTTAAAGTTAAGGTCCGCGAGCACATTCGCAAGAAGCTGGCAGTATCATCACAACGGTAATATTTTCTCTTTGTTTGTCTCATTTCTTTTTATTGAGTAGGTATATTCATTTATTTATGTATATTTATCTGTGCTTATATTTATATGTAATTAGGTATATATTATATTCATAGTTTTAATAGGTTTATGCGTATCTTTATATTTAAAATATTTATTCCTCAAATTTCATGATTGCACCTACCATTGTTTGTCTCTGCATCACCCAAAGGTTGACTGGTAGAAAATGCCTATGGCATTAAGTCCGCCTCTGTACATTTTTGTGCTTGAAGTATTAAATAAATAAATAAATAAATAAACTGTCATCAATTCATAGCCCTACAAAGCGTGACTCACTATCACTTATCAGCAAACAAAACATAGCTATTGTATTTAATCCGTTATCTAGCATATTTTACAAATTAAATAAAGTACAATAAAACAATAACGTTTCCGCTGACAATATTTATCTTAACGCCGATATCCGACACGTGTTCTCAGTGCCGACTGTCAGTCCAGCGTCGCAACTAAATAAATATGAATTACCATTGCATAACAAGACCGCAGTACGACCAGCTTCTCCGTACACCTACGACTACGTACGAAGTACCACAAACTCTCAGGGGTGCGCCCTAATAGTAGTCCACTTCCGCTTTATTAAATTTCTTCGCAAATACACTTTTATTGTCGACAGCCAACGATCTTTGTAAAGGACATCGTTGTCTTCACTCGTTTGTATCGTATGCAAATAGTGGAACAAATGGGGGCCGCCCTTACTACGTTTTATGATTTTTATGGACGAGACGAAATACTCGCATAAAATACAATGCAAAGAATGCTCTCGAGCAAAAAAATATTCATGTCGACATAATCAGTCCGCAAATGCAGTCAAATGTATTTGTTTCATAAATGAATAAATAATGAGGCGGCAGTAAACGTTCATGGTAATTGCGTGCTCCATTTTATAACGTGTAATGAGATGTGAAACTGTAACAATATTGTCACAATTAATTATGAATACCATATGTTATCTGCAAGCGTATAAAGTGGCACATTATGTATTATAATAATTGTACATCGTGCAGTGGACTACGTTTTATTAAAGTAAAATAAACTGAGTACACAAAATTGATAAAACCTTACTGTTTGTAATGCAGACGCAGTAAAGAAGGGAAAGTAATTAGTTTGATCGTGTACATAACTTAGTAGAATCAACAATTTACTATGTACATAAGTCTATCGTGTGATGCCTCTTCACGCCAACTTATGGCTTCCTAATGAAGTTGTCGCCCCCTCGGTGTGTGCGTGAATGACGCCAACACAGTCCGTGTCGGTGTGTGTTCACCATATTATCGGTCTCGGTGTAAGTGCAAGTTTTAAGCTAAAGGTCTTACCGATCTATAATTACTATGCGCGTGATTTCCTTCGATAACGCAAGCATAAACTTGATGAAGGTTGTAGGGCTGGCAAACACAAAATTTGTTTAACTTTAGTAGGTAAATCTAGCTTGCACAAAAAATTGTTTTCCTGTATTTATTAAATGATAAATGGTAAATGATTTTATTTTGTAAGTAGGTTTGTACAAACACTTTTACACGTCAATCATATTTTTATAAAACTAGATGAGGTCGGCGTTTCCTATCTGACTACTCTGAGAAGAAAGGCCGAAACAAACTCAGAGGTCACAGTCTCTTTTAAAGTCCAGACATCATAATCTTGGTCAGGTTATATGAAGATCATGTAGATCGATGTCTGAGATGGTCTTTTGAGGAAAGAACCACACAGATTGAGAGGACCTGTCCAGTCAGTGCACGCATTTGTCAGAAATCGTGTAGCTCAACTCAAAACTTAAGGAGCTCAATGATTCGACGAACAATACCAAAGAAAGGACATTTGGGTAGGCCACATAAATTACTCAAACTGCCAGACCTAGACAAAAACTAACACAACAGAGAGAATAATAAAAATTAAAAAAAGTGACCCACATTGTCTTCACATGCACAATAATACTTTACAAAGTAAGCAAATGTCATTGTTTAAATAAAATTCATTAATGTCAATGTGTACATAGAAAAAAAAATTAAAACATTCAAAATGTAAAAAAAATTGGAAGCAGCTCAATCCCAAGCCTTTTTGTCTTCAATATAATCTTTAACGCTATAAAAAGCTTTCTGGCACAACTTACGTTTAATGAATGATTTGAATTTATAATAAGGCTTAGATCTTGAACGTGGCTTGGTAGTTTATTATAAAAGCGTATACATTGGCATCTCATTTATTTATTTACCTACAAAAATATCGAAAATTCTTTTGTCACTTTTTAATATGTATTATACAACATACTGATTTTATAACTTCGCTGGACTATTAATATTACACGGGATGCCGAAAACAAAGATTTTAGAAATATGTTAGGAAAAAAGTAGATAAAAATTGGTTTACGAGTGCTCCAAATCCCTGTATCATGACAACACTAAAAGGTTATCATAATAATAGGCGGCAACCCTGATATTGCCGGCACTCAGGCAGACTGGCCCCCGCCATATTAAGTTAACATCCCCCACCCCCACTTTTACTTCACTTCAACTCACTAAATTCACTATTTCATTGTCATAATTTACTTAAGGTGGCAATAAAGGTGATGAGACCTGATTAACGTGAGTTCAGACCTTCCATTATATTTTTAGTACGAAAACTTACTGAATCCTTTAATATGCCTGACTGTCTGAGAACTGCAATTAACCAGCCAACTTTGTTCGACGTTTAAAGTTCAGGTATTTTACTCTAAATGCAATAGAAAAGTAACAAAATAATACTAAGGAAGATTATTCTATGAACATATCGCAAACTTGAACCTTTTTCTGCTTTGATCAGAACGTGAGCTATTAACACTTATTTAAGTTTTTAATCGCGAAACTTTCCCTGTATCGCGTCAGTTTTACTCTGAAATATTTTACCGTAGCAAACACGAGTAAAAACTATAATCAATATCCCGAGCCCTACATTTTTCATTAACGGAGGTAAGGGTGTGGGGAATAAATGCCAGTGCTTCAGTAGGGAAAGTTAGGGTGGTGCGGGCAACTCAAGGGGTGAGGGAGGCGGTGTAGAACAATGGCCACCATGACATTTAGCATGGAAGCGATTGTCACGGCCCGTTAGAGTCGCGAGCCACTGGGCGTACAGCCGTTCTCCGCATAGGTACCCTCAAATACGGACTGTCATAGATTGTCGTCTTCCTTTTTTCAAATTCTTAGTCGTTGAAAACGTCTCCAATTTCTCCGTAAGCTTAAAATTTGTACGAGTACTTTTACGACAGACGCTCCAAAACAATCAAATGAAATAGCAACATTTTTATGGGGCGGGCTTGGCAAACAAATTTTTCAGATTATTTATAAACTGCTTCGTGATTTAGATTACGTAACTTAGATGCGCACGAACGGCATTAAGAGTTTGCGAATGGTATCATCGAGTAATACTGAGCTCATAAGCAATAACATAAGGATGTGAACGAAAACATAAACTGCTTAAATATTTTAGGCACATTTTCAGTGCAAAAAGCAAAGCGGAAAAGTTTATTGGAAGAATAAATTGGGACTAAAAAGCAGGGCGCTCGCTCGAGTTTCTCTCGAGGGTGGGAAAAAACAAATTGTTGCTAGATGGTAAGTAATGCCGGGGACGTGCCGCAACGACTCGAATTACTTCATTTTACTTGGACCTGCAGGTGTAGCCGTGCCCGCAGGCCGCGCAGCCACAATCAAATTAAATTTTAATTGTCAAATTAAGTACATTAATGGCAGGTTTTTTTGGTGGTCCGCAAACAAGTTAATTAAATTTTGAGGCTGCACGAAAACTTGCATTCAAAAGGCGAAATAAAAGTTGTATGTCATCAGTCATAGAAAAGGAGAAACGCAAACAATCTGACGTGAGTTTGGTTGAAAATATATTCAGTAGGTAAGTAGTTTGGCACGACGCGCTGTCATGGACACTGAACATTCTTAGTGCTCACCTGCTGCCAGACACCTGCGGTGTGCCGCTCATGTAACTAGCCCAAACAGGCCAACCCAACAACACAATCCAAATGATTCATTCATCAATTTTCTACTACTTACATCGTTAAAATCCGCTTTCATATTTCACAATATGACTAAAAAGGACCTCACTTTAGGTCACAAATCTAACAGATTGCTTTATTTTATATCTCCTTGAAATTCCTCCGCGCCATTAGTCAGTGATTCGAAAGGTCTGTAACATTATTGAAAATGAAAAATTATTGTCGTGGAAATTTTCAGTCTGAGCCATCTAATGAGGCAATTAAAATTGAATGAACTCTATACCTCTATTAGAAACTATCGGAGTGCTGATCATCTAAGGAATATACAGGGTGAAATTGAAAACATGCGACAAATCGAAATGGGAGATGGTACTCATCATTATGAACAACTTTTTCTATGGCACCAAACCTGAAATCGTGAAAAAAAAATCAGCAATTCCCTACATTTATTTTCGCATAACTCGTCAAAAGAACAATGGCAGGTCTCCATACTAAGAATTGTCTGGGATCAAAATGAAGCGTCCCGTAATGAAAAATATGTTAAAAGATTTGGCGTCAGCTCCAGAATCTATAAATGAGACTATTTTCAATTGGAAAAGCCGGAAAAAAAAGATTTCGGTGTTTGAATTTTTAGGTTATGAATGCACGTCAAACAACAATTACAAGAACATCGTGGATTGAAATTAAATCTGTGGTCTAAGTGAGGATAAGAGTATTTACGGATAAAATGAGAAAAACGCAAATAAATTCAACGCTCGGTGTAGAGTAGTACCTACTCAATTGTATGTTTACGAAAGCTGGGCGCGTATTTAAAAAAAATGCACTTGCCCCGTAAACACTAAAACTGAGGGTTATTATAGTATCTAATGTTAGGGCAAATAAAAAACACATTTTGTTAAACATATTTATTTATTCCTCATCCTCATCTCGTATTATTATCTCATCATGAAAACCTGCTGGTGCTGAGATATGTTCTTGATGTCTGGCCCATCCTAGATACCACACTAAGGTCATAGTGTGCGCAGCAGCCTACAGTGCGCCGGCCAATCAAACGCTACAGCAATATTCAACTATTTTTTCAATTTTCATAACATTGTTTCCGTGATATGTGTCGGGACTTTATTTTCCCTCTTGTAAGGGTCTTTTGTTCACTACCTCCTCTAAGGTTCCATCAAGGGGTTCGTAAGGGTCTGCCATCATGATTGTTCCGGGTTTATAACAAAAATCCAATTCACTGGGCACTATCGGAGCACAGTAAGATTAGCTTAAGGTCATGCAAAAGCAATATCGGAGTCCTAAGGGTACGCACTAGTCACACAGGGCAGTATCAATCAGTCCGTAAGCAGTCCAGGTCGGGTAAAAATAAATAGAAAGCCAATTAGAAACACAAAACACAACCGAGATGAAAAACGCGGAAGGATTCTGTAGCGTCTTGACAGACAACCACAGACAATATGTCACTGTCAAAGACAAAAGTAGTGCTGCACGTTTCGATTCGGTTTTCTTATGAATCGATTCAACACTGAAACAATCCTGTGATATTTTGATCCAATATTAATTGGATTTAAAAATAGAAACATTTCTTCTTATTGATTAAAGACGAATGAATAGAGCATTTTTAATAATTATGTTAAAAATAAAACCAACTCTACATGGGTAGATCGATCGGTCGATTATATCGATCATTCGTTCAATTATTGATACAGATAAATTGCATTCATACTATTTTACTCACACCACTATTTAAATGGCAACATTTCGAACGTACATAACTCGAACATCATTTGATAAACTTTTAAAAACATATAATAACTCCGGCTTTTACGAGAAGGAGTAAATAATTGAAAAATCGTAGAAAATTAAGTAAATTTGATTCATATTTATGAAATCTATGGACGCTAAAAAAAAGTCCAGACCAAATTCTGCCCTTGTTCTTTAGGGAACAGCAGATTTTTTTTCGCGGTTTCAGATTTGGTCCCATAGTAAAAGTTGTTCATAATGATGAGTACAATCTCCCATTTCGATTTGTCGCATGTTTTCATTTTTAACCTGCATATCATACCGCAATTTAAACTGTTTCTAGATATTCTATACATTTTCAATACTCTAATGACCAATTACTTTTTTATGTACAGTCAACAAAAGAGATAAGTATGCAGGATCGTTGGATAAAGTTGAAGTTTAGTAAGAAACCGATGGATGTTGTCGACTGAAATTTAATTTGGTAAATGAGCAGTTTATTTTCTATTAATAAAATTAAATTTTATTCGAGAAAATCGACCGGTTTCTTACTAAACTTCAACTTTATCCGACGATCCCGCATACTTATCTCTTTTGTTGACTACTTACATCATATTTAATTAAAGAGTTGTTTGAGTTAAAATAACAAAAATAACCATGTTTTCACATGAAAATTCAAGAAGAAGGGGCAACTCTATAACTGTAATTGACAAAACACCTACTTTTGCCTTTTTCGGAGACTGCTAGATTAGATATAAACACATCGATGTACACTTAAATATCACATTTAATTACCAGCGTGTTTGCAACACCTTTATTAAGGAAAATACCTTTTTTAATCCCCCACTATCAAGCCAATAACTATACAAATGGCAGGGATGACAAACATATAAGTTTAATATTGGACAATTAAGTGCGGCCGGACGAACGGGAGCGGGACTCGTTTAGATATTACAATAACTCCGAGACTGATGCTGCTGACAACCATTCACTAGATAATCTCCTGCATTATTTGCTGAACCCCTAATGCTTTTAAACCCACCTAATCTTGCTTGTAAAGGATCTTTATTTTGAATATTAAAACGTAATTAAGCTATCTGTTTGGTTAAGATTTTTTCATTTCATTTTTGAAACGAGTAATAAAATAGACTTATGTAAATCACTTGCTTACCTTTAACCAGCCTCATAAATTATAGTCATGTTATTTTGACCTTCCCCGTATATCCGACGTCACGTTTCCGCTGAGAGCCTTGCTGGTTCCGTGAAGGAAAAGCGAAGCATAACCCTAATAAATAGTTGAAGACGCATAGGTTTATTGATCGTTTCATATGAAGCGAAAATACTCGTAGGTACGTGTACTAATACAGTAAATAAAGTATTAACGAATTTGTATTACAAGTACCAGCCGCGCCCCCCACGTGCCCCCTGCCTCTACCCGCACGGGCAAGGGGTGGCTGTTATGTAGGTATTTTTATTTTATGCGGTGACACTCTGAACCCCAATAGGGAAATTGGACTGATACTACTTTTAAGGGTTTTTTAGACATCAACCGCGGTTTTATGTATAAACCAATATTGCGTCTTTATGTTTTTTATGCTTTACGACATTGCCAGTTATTATATTTATTACTTTTACGCACACAACAACCGCTCCACGAAAGCTAGAAAAGATATAGTAATTACAATGGAACTCACAGCAGTAGAAACTTTTGATTTAGCCAGTTCTTAAATGAATAACTTGCACTTTTAGAATTCAAGATTTAGATCGAAATTAAATTAAACAAGCTTTTATGGTGAGTTAGTAACACCACAGGTAGGTAGTAAAAGAGCAAGAATGAACTACGTTTATCGCGTTTAGATTGGTTGGTACTCGGGAATAAATTGGGTGTGAAATAAAACTAAGTAGCTGAAAGTTTAACATGGCTACGCGCGACGGCAGGTCTACGAGTCTACGCGCGTAGCAGTTGGTAGCGCGAAGTTGTAGCACTGCTGGTGGCCCCGGGGCCCGCGGCTACGACGGACAACTTCCTTCGTGTGCCGGTTTTGTATTTCGTGAACTGATGTTTCCGCCTCAGATTTTTCAATACTTCTCAGTTGTATATCGCTGTTTTAATATTGTTGAGGAAACAAAACTCAAATACGAAAGTTTCCGCGGTTGTTTCTTATTGTGTAATAAATCTTATAAAACTTATGGAGAATACCTAACTTATAAGATTTGTAATGTCATAATAAGCTCCAAACAAGAATAATATAAAATAAAGACGAAGCGAAGCGAAGTAACCTTACCGTACCTTCTGTAAAAAATAAAAGATGTTTGACACATTACATTGTTCGGGTCTTCATAAATAAATCAAGACAGCGAATTCAGCCTTGGAATCCTTGTACTTGGAACAAATTATAAGATTACTTTGTTAGTACGTATAGCAGAGGACTCATAGACTGAATATTTCCTTTGTACTTTGTTGTACGCGGAGATTTTGGCAGCTGTCACTCCAAAAGTCAATTTGATCAAATGACGACGTATATACGCGAACTTGTTTCTAGTGAGGGGCCAAACGAGTCTGCGAAAATAAAACAAACAACTGTGATCAGCGGCAACTCCTCCGCCACCACACCACCGGATCTACTATTGATTATTTCCCGCGGAATTGCGGCTCAGATTGCCACTGAAATCCATTTAGATAGTGGACCTCCGTTACCCCCGAGAAATCACTACTCCGCCCAGCGAAAAACAAAACTTGAAACACGCTTTTAATATTTTGGTTTGAAAACGCAGAAATCCAAGACTTAAATTAAGGCTCCGCATTCGCCCTCCGGATGCGGAAGCCACGGAGGCGGAGCTGTACGAGGGGTACAGAGCGGCGAAGACCGCCCTCCAAGAAGCTGTTCAGCGGGCCAAGAATTTGGCCCGCGAGGAGATGGTGGAGACTCTGAACAGAGATCCGTGGGGGCGCCCTTACAAAATGGTGCGGAATAAACTCCGCACCTGGGCCCCCCCGCTGACGCAGAGTCTCCGCCCCCAGCTGGTGGAGGAGGTGGTGAGCGCTCTGTTCCCTTCACGGGCGGAGCATACTCCCCCGCCCATGGCTCCGCCAATTGCGGTGTCCGAAGCGGACCACGCGGACGACGACGACATCCCTGAAGTGACCGGGGTAGATCTGAGAGTGGCGGTAGGTAGGCTGAAGGCCAAAAATACCGCCCCAGGGCCCGACGGCTTGCCGGGTAAAGCCTGGGCCCTGGCCTCGACGGCTCTCGGACCCCGACTGGAGGCGCTCTTAAGCGCATGTATGGAGAGGGGCCAGTTTCCACTCCGTTGGAAGACGGGGAAGCTGGTCCTCATTCGGAAGCCAGGGCGCCCTGCGGACTCTCCGTCCGCATTCCGGCCCATCGTGCTGCTCGACGAGGTGGGCAAGCTCTTTGAAAGAGTGATTGCGGGCCGCCTCGTCGGGCACCTGGTGAGGACGGGGCCGGATCTTGCGGATAGCCAGTTTGGCTTCCGCAAGGGGCGCTCTACGGTGGACGCCATCATGCGCGTGAGAGCCCTCACGACGGGGGACGCGGTGTCTCGGGGTGGGGTGGTCGTGGCGGTGTCATTAGACATCGCTAACGCGTTTAACACCCTGCCCTGGAGCTGCATTAGGGAGGCACTCCGGTATCACCGAGTGCCGACCTACCTCCGTCGAGTAGTCGGGGCGTATTTGACGGACAGAGCCGTCATCTACCCCGGTCGCGATGGGGAATGGAACCGGCGAGAGATGTCGTGCGGTGTCCCACAGGGATCGGTCTTGGGGCCGCTCCTGTGGGACATCGGTTACGACTGGGTGCTGCGGGCAGACCTCCCTGATGGCGTCAGCGTAGTTTGCTACGCTGACGACACGCTGGTCCTGGCGCAGGGGAGGTCGCATCAGGCGGCGGCCGACGTAATGACACGCGGGGTTGCGATAGTCGTGGAGAGGATCCGGCAGTTGGGTCTCGAGGTGGCTCTGCACAAGTCCGAAGCCATGACATTTCATGGGCTTCGGAACGGGCCACCATCGGGATCCCAACTTACGGTAGGAGGGGTTCACATCGGCGTCGAGACGACGATGAAATACCTGGGTCTCGTCCTCGACAGCCGGTGGAACTTCGTGGAGCACTTCCGACGTTTGGCCCCCAAACTGGAACGGGCTGGGGCCGCTTTCAAGCGGCTCCTGCCCAACCTGAGGGGGCCAAACGCCTCCTGCCGGAGGCTTTACGCGGGGGTCGTGCGGTCCATGGCCGTGTATGGCGCCCCGGTGTGGGCGCGTTCACTGCGGCTTCGAGCCGCCCACTACTTGAACGCGCCCCAAAAGGTGGTAGCCATACGGCTGATACGGGGGTACCGCACGATCTCGCGCGAGGCGGCAAGCCTCCTTGCCGGACTGCCGCCATGGGATCTGGAGGCGATAGTCCTCGCGCGCCTCTTTGAGTGGCGCGCGGAGGCACTACGCCGGGGGGAAAACCCGCTTCCGCGGCAAATTGCTGCGGAGCGGACGGACCTCCGGCGCGATCTCATGGCGGCATGGAAAGCGCGACTGTCGCAACCCAGCGCAGGGCACGCCGCGATAGCGGCGGTAAGGCCCCTCTTTGAGGAGTGGCTAGAGAGGCGTCACGGCGCCCTCACCTACCGCCTGACGCAGGTCCTCACCGGACACGGATGTTTCGGGAGGTTCCTGCACATAATCAGGCGGGAGGAAACGCCCGGGTGTCACCACTGCGAGGATCGCCCAGAGGACACGGTGGTGCACACGGTGGAGGTCTGTCCCGCTTGGGCAGAGCACCGCCGTGTCCTCGTAGAGGCGATCGGCAGCGGCGGCGACCTCTCGCGCCCGGCCCTGGTCCAAGCCATGGTCCGGGGCGAGAGGGAGTGGGAGGCAGTCACCTCCTTCTGCGAAGCAGTCATGCTAGCGAAGGAGGTGGCGGGATGGGAGAGGGAGAGAGCCGAGAGGGCCGCCCGTCCCAGCCGCCGCGGTAGACGCTCCGGGCGTCGGGAGCCGCGTGACGACTCCCGGCCACCGTAGGCGCGGGCCTGCGGACGGCGAGTAATGGGTAGCTTGCCGTCCGATCAGGACCAGGCCCGTGCCGGACGGCGCGTATGTGTTCCACGCGCGCCTCAAAGAGATGTCAGCAGACATAGAGGGGCCCGTTAGGGCCGAAGCCTGCCGGGGCAGCGGGATTGTCCGAAAGGGTTACCGCTGCCCCGGAACATAAAGGGCTAAGGAAGGAACACGGATGGGTTTTAGTCAGTAAGAGTCTGACACTCCCTTCCGCTCCACCCAGAGCGGAAGGGGTCATTTGATGATTTCCAATCCTAAAAAAAAAAAAAAAAAAAAGACTTAAATTAAAAAGTCAACAACCAAAAAAACTCATTCGTTGTTTTGTGTGCGGTGCACAAAAAGCTCCAAAAAATAAGAGTGCAATCATAGTATGCAGCGCTTTAACTAGTGAGTGGAATAAAGTTTAAATCTAGGGTTGTGCGATATAAAAGTGAGTAAGAAATGTTAGCTTGATAAATGATGCGCTGTTTCAATGAATCTCCATCAGCGCGTCGTGGCGCTGCTATTTGAAAAAGGAATTACAGTTATCTGCTCCCTGCTCTAAGGACTTGGTATTACAGAATTTCTTGCATCCAAATGTTGGCATGTCCGTTTGTGAATTCTTTTACGTTATAATATGTTTAAATATGGAATTCTCGTACCTTACACCAAACCTTACAATGTGACATTGCTTCAATTATTGCTTTTCTTGAGAAAATTCTCAATAATTACATCCTAAAACTGTTATCCCTAACTTATTGAGTATGATATACGACGTACAAAACCGACGTATCTTAGTATTATCAGTATTTTCCCGCTCGCGGGGGTGGCGACACAAAAAGTGTCACTCATGTAACTAACAAGGTTATTGTATTGGAACTTTGAACCCGCGGTGATAAATGCGCTCCGATGGAGGCGCTTGAGTGCTGCTTATCAACTAGCATGCAGCTTATATGAATTTATCTTAAACCGTGGAAATTTTCTGTTTTACTTAGTGCGGCTATGTTACAGATTTTACTACTAAAGGTTTCTAATATTATGAGGAATTTAGTTTAGTTTAGAGCACTAAGTTTACCTACCCAATGCTTGGATCTAGGTAGATACATAAACGCGCATTAAATAACAATTGGATCTAAGGAAGTAAGTACAGCAATAGGAAAAGCAATGGGAAATTACAAAGCCTTAGAAAAACCATGAAAATTCGTTTAACTTATCTCTCAACTCATTACGTTGCTTCAGTTCGCATCTACAAACCAATTAGGTACTAAAACAAATATTAGCTATAACATGTTAAAGTAGGCATGCACAAAGCGGCATTGCAAAGCATTCACAAACATGAATCAGGTGAAAACCACTAGGTACAAAGCGCCGCATTATAGCAAAACGTACAACACGCAAATTGAACGCGTTGAACGCGTCACAAGTTCTATTGATACAAAATAGCAACAAGCGTGCCGTTCGATCGACACATGAGCGTTCGCACGCGTGTTTGCCGGCGCTGTTGACCGTCCGAGGCACAGACGCAAATATCCCCGCCCTTCGACATCTGTCCCAAACGAAATTGCTCACGCACGATATTCGCGACCCGTTTGTTCAACAAAGGTTTTAATGTTTATACCTATCTCGGAACTATCTATCACTCACATCGGACTATCTGTGGACCTTCGAGCGAGCCATAAGTGTTTAACAAGTACCTACCTAGTCACGATTATAGTGGCGAAGCAGGAAAACTAGCAAAACAGATTTTTACACAGTGTCCCTGCACCAATAATCTAGAGCAAACATAACAGTATCGTTTTATACCAGAATGTAACACAACAAATACGAAATGGGTTCCGGGAAAGCGCACGAGAAACTTTATGTGAACGCACTTACGACGTTTGCTTGCGATAAGGGTGAAAAATGTAAAGGCAGCATGGGGATAAAAATGCAGATATGAGAAAGCCACATGTGGATAGATATAAAATCGAATTCTAACTAGAAATCTGAAACCTCATTAGAGAAGATATTCTTTCCAAATGTTGGAATGTGTCGCAACGTTGACATAAAACTTGAATGCTCCTTCGTGCAGTTGGAAATCAAATAAAGAGGAGCAGCTGTCGTCGGTGCAGTTGCGAAGTGCTCCGCTACATGCTCGTCTTCGTCACACAGACGTAATATCATCCACTCCCACGCGAATCCAACAAATGACACTAGAAAAATGTTGTATCGTTTGCTGCAAGAAAGTTCGTGCACTATGTTGATACTATGGACACTATCTACACAGATCATGAACGTTCTTCAAGAACACAATTTGTTGAAATCGCTAAATTCTCATAAGTCTTAAACGTTTTACGTGATTTGATGCCTATTTATTAAACGGTTACAGCGCGGGGCGTTTCCACGCCTATGTTAGCCGGGCGTGTTGATCCTCACAATAAAGGTTGTATTGCAGCGCAAATATTGAGTCCTGAGAGCGCGCACTGACCCCGACTCATTTCATCTATGCTAACCCCTGTTATCGCCGTCCCATATGGACTCAATTGTCTTGTGGCAGAGCCCAATGACAGCTTACAATGTCTTTAGCAACTTTTTGATCGACTGGTTCGTGTTAGGTAATAGCTTGAATTGCAAAATATAAAAGTGACAATCGACGCCAGTGTTTTTAGTAATTAAAAGCTGTTGTGTTCAGATTTTTGTATTTTAATTTTCACCAAGCTTTGAAACGAATATCAAAAGGTTTTTCTAGTAGGAACAATAGAGGGATATTATACGTGAATACTGGAATAACAGCACAAACGCACAACTGGGACTCTAATCCAGGGCGGGTCGGGGCGAGCACGCGCCACCACACTTCCTCTGGATAATTTACAATTTGCGTTTATATTTAGAAATTCTCTCAATACCACTATTAAAATGATTAAACCTAAAGTGATATCATTATTTTAGAGGAAAAGCTTTAACGCTATCCTATTAACCCAAATTACCTATTATTTTTTACAAGTCCATTATTACAGTTTCCTATAATATTGCACCTTCCTACGGTCTCCAGTTATTAGGTACCCTCGAGCGTAAGTTGAATGTTCTCGAGTCAAGCGATGGTGTTACAAAGTGCTATTTCGAGCAATCCTTACAGTTAGACCCTTATTTAAACAGCGGCTTTCATGGGTCCCAAGGCAGCCCTCGAGAGGCTCACGTTGCGTACAGACTCGAGTTGCGGCGCCGATCTGCTTCCAATAAAATGATATCTATAGACATTCATATTGGAGTTTTTCTATTACACTCGATATTTGGAGTCCAAGATTTCTATGTAGCAAGCGACTTGATTTTCTAAACGACATTCCACCTGTTTCTACATATTTCAGAAATGTTTTCAGCCCTTACAGTTCCAACACATCCCGAATGGGATTACAACATACTATATAAATCGTATTTATGCCTCCCAATAGAATCGATTCTGAACATTGTCGATGAATATCTCAAATCCAACGAATAAATCGTGCGATTGAAATGTAAATAGGTACCAACGAGCTGCGTTGCGGAATTAATATTTTGATTGGATTAATCTATTAACACAATATCGGAGTGCACAATAGCTCCACTTGCGGTGGTCGAGCATACGTGCCTACTGGCTAGTGCTCGCAGTTCACTCATATTATGTACTTAGGTATAATGAACATCGGGCGGATGGCGCATAGGAAATGATAGCAATGTGAATCGTTTAATCATATTATCAGCCACACATGCCTAAACAGTTTTATTATAATATTATGAGCGCGTGCTCTTGTTGATAACTGTAAGTAGGTATGTTAGTAACTAACTATAACGAAAAATTTATATTTGTGCATTGGTATGTTAGCTAGTAACTTCATAAGTCAGCATATTCCAAAAGATATTATATTGACCCAAGCGCCGAGCTTCTGAACGCACCTGAGAATCCGAATGATAGCCGGGTTTAGCGGAAATATGCGAGTATTACCGAGTTGATGTACTTTTCGGACGTTATTACTAGGCAATACACGAGCGGTTAATGTCTTAGAGACGCTTTAAACTGCGGAATGTGCGTGACACGCGATTTTATGTTAATAGTAGGGCAGTAAGCACTGAGGATATCTGGACATCTACCGGCCAGAGTTAATTTCGTTTTTATAACACCACAAACCCGAATGATCTGTTTACTAGCGGGTCAGTAATAAAAAAGGGGCCGTGGTAGCCATTATGGAGCGAGTAGTCGCGCCGCCCGGTGTCGCCCCCTATCGGGTTGCAAGTGAAACGGATCGTAGGGGGCGGTGACAGATAACGACCAATATGGCCGTTGGTAAATGTCAAGTCGATGATATCAACTGATGTACCTCGGCTACGAATAAACCTCGGTAAATTTCAGAGTTCATGTCCAAGTTTTCAGGTTTTTTTTTTACGAATAGGTATATAAAATTCCACTCTACGATGCTTCAAACGGAATTATTCAAGTTAGGAACGAGCTGCAAGTAGTAGTTTTCGAAATTTTATTTCTTTTTCCTTTGTCTATAAAGATGTTGATATGTTATAAATTTAGGTAAGTATAAAACTTTGGAACATACCTATAAAAATCTTATATATAAAATTGGCACGACACTTATTCGATTTGAGTCCGAGAAGCAATATATTTTAGCATTTTCCAAACTTCAACTTACACATATAATCAAAATGTTGTTGAAAATCAATGTCTATGTACCTAGGTAAAGTAGGTGTGAACTGGAGAATACCTTCCAATTTAAAAATCTCACTGTTTATTAAAGTGTCAATATTCATAGACTGTACAAGACTATTAACAGACATCTATCTCTATCTTTCATCACATTTCGCTTCCATCATCCATCATGTCTGGACATGTTTTCCGAACCGTATTTATTGACTATCGCATTGAGGCATCGCATTCATTATTCTGATTACAGGAGAACATTGCTTCAACATACATATTTTGATTTTTACTGTTTGGAATAAGTTCAGGTTTCAACTATCAATAAGTAATTAGTAGGTATATTATTGTCAGATTAAGATTACCCATATTCCTACTAAAGTCATCATCTGCCTAGCCTTTTCCCAACTATGTTGGGTTCGGCTTCCAGTCTAACCGGATGCAGCTGAATACCACTATTTTACATGAAGCGACTGCCTATCTGACCTCCACAACACAGTTACTGGGTAATATTCCTACTAAAGTATAAACTGTAAAAAAGTATTAATTTATTACACAAGCGAAAACTTATTCTATTCGTTGTTCCATAGAAAACGTGCCGTCGGTTTCGATTTTAAAAAGTTTTCGGAAGTCGGTGTCAATAAACGAAAATGCAGAACCGACGACACCGACTTCCGAAATAAAAGTTATTTATCACTTTCTAGTTTTTTTTTTTTGGAAGTCGGTTGTTTTTTTTTTTGTAAAAAAGTTTATATTTTTCACTTTTTAGTGAGAGAGTTTGTAATTTATCTAAGTTACAATAGCCTAACGTCAAATGCTCATCACCTTTTACAAAATATTGCTTTTCCCGATGCTGGGACGTTAATTGTTGAGGAGTTCTCCTGGTAAGAACCTGAAGAACTCCACTCCACCACCACACGCATTGTGACGAGCATAAATTGCTTAGCAACCATATTAAAGTAATCGAATCACAACCCGTGAAATATTTATCATTGATTAGTTATCTAGTCTTCATCATCAGCTCCACTTTACTAAATGATGATTTCCGAGAGCAAATGCTCAAGTTACTCTAAAAAATATCCAAATCGCTATAGGTTTGCCAATAAAATTTGAGGGTTTCCCTCGATTTTCCTGGGATCCTATCATCAGATCCTGGCCTGATGATCATGGGACCAATTGGGAAGTATACCCTTTCAAACAGAAGAAAAATTTTCCAAATCGGTCCAGGCGTCTTCGAGAAATCGGGGAAAATACATAAAAAAAAAAAAAAAGATTCCGATGAATTGAGAACCTCCTCCTTTTTTTGAAGTCGGTTAATAAGTCAATACGGATTTTAAATTAATAAGAACGAAAGTTGATGCTATCTGTGCCTGGAAAATTCCGAGTTATTTGTTTTGTTCTAAATAAAACAACTGTCAGCTATGCAGTCAGTACAACCCCGTTTTCCATCTGCGGTTGTTTGTTACCCGTAGGTATTAAAATTTTCATCAAATCTGGTATTACTTAATCCACAGGGAGTGTACCTATCTGAGGCCGTACATGCCGACGGGTCGCGTTATGCCACGATGCCGGTGACACATCAATTATAGTGACATTTTCCCGCCCTTTTTCCTGTCACATTTGACAGGTTTGAAAGCGACTCCTCCTCGCCAATGTTTTCGGCTTGATCCTCATCCTCTAAACTGCTCTCCACCCACATATGTGATATATTGATGATTGAAAAACATCGCTGTTTCGTAATGGCGCAAAGAGGAGGTTTTACTAAAAAGATAAAGCCTTTTTTACGAGATTTCAGCTTCACACTTACAAGAAAAATCGTGTTTTATATTCTTAAAAATAATTTCAAACACATTAAGGAAGTTGGAAGGGCTGTACTCTGAGAAATTTGGCTTTGCTTTGTAGGTCAATGTTTCAAGTACAGGAGACTTAAACATAACTGGCGAAATGGGGTGTACACTTCTACCTAACACTTCGAGACGTAATTGTATTCTTAAAGTGTGTGAGAAAATCGTTTCCTTATTATTGAAAAACACTTTTTTATCCCCTTTACAACATTCTTGTATCAAGACAATCCCTAATAACATATATATCTCTCCACACTAATTTTCAAGAGTTACCAACCTGATTAATTATTTAATCAACGCCACCTATCGGTCGATCCTTGCTTTCGAGCAATCAGTCAATAGCCTTCGAGCCAGAGTGGACGTCCTGTCCCATCTCACTACTGCAGTTATTTATAGACGCAATCTTCGCATTCTTGCTGTGGAGAAAAAATCACCACCTGTGTAGCGACGCTTCACGATTTATTACTTTTATTGGGAACAGATTTACGCTGACGTGAATACCGCCCTTTTTGTCCACCTTATGTTGTATCGACCTTTAATTTGAATTTGAGTAACATTGTAATGTATAACAGAACTCTTTTCTACAGTTTTTACCCGACTTCGCCCGAAGGAGGAATATGTTTTTCGAGTGTATGTATGTATATTTCTTTGCCATGCTCTGTAGCCTAAACGGCTTGATCGAATGCAGCCGTCATCGTCTTAATTGTGAGAGTGACACTTGGTATACCAAAATTGAAAAAAAATTAAATGTCCGATTTTTATTTTAATGTGTCAGGCGCCATAATGTCTTAATTTTTTTTTCTCAAAGCCTATCAAGTGAGGTATCAAAATAGAGGGATTAAGGGATATAAGATAAATTAAGGGATAGAGGGATTAATAGAGGGGACAAGACAAAAACGTAAAAAACATGCACCAAGAACTAAATCGTCTGCGAAATCTTTCACATTTGTAAACTAAAAAGCTGGAATTAAAAAAAACTAATTAAAAATCGAAGAAATAAACCCGACGGCGGTAAAAAATTTAAGTTAAAAAAATAAGAAAGCTAAAAAAACCCATGTAAAATTTTTTGTTTATAAAAGTGGAAGTAGGCGGCCCGTAGCATTTTTACTATATTTTCAAATTCAAATGGGTCCCGCCTGCTTTCAACTTTTATTTAATTTAAAACGGGCTTATTTTATTTTACTTAAGTTTTTTACCGCAGTCGGGTTTTTTTTGTATTTTTTATTTACTTTAATCTTTAATAACCAATTAATTTTCATCTTTTTTGTTACAGGTAAGCTTCTGACAGTTATGAACCACACCAACAGTAAGTTTAATTGAACGCCAAATAATTCTGGACTTTAGAAAAGTTAACCAAAAGCCATAAAACACTAATCCAGTTAGCTCCTAGAAAAACAAAACTCAAACTTAATTTCGAAGCTAAGCTCCGCTCCGGCAGCAATGTCGGGACTCGGGACATTGCATCCTCGCCGGGCGTTGGCCTGCAGAATGCCGCGAAAATTAATTTCCAAATATGAAAGAGCACTACGTTGGTTGTGGAGACGAGCGGCGCCAATGAACTGTCCGTAATAAATGTCATTAGAGCACGTGACGTCACTCTGGGAACATGGATGCCGACTCTCCGCATCCAATTATGTCTCAAAACTGCCGGACATAAATTTCAATAACACAATTTGTCACAATTTGCGGCAGCGCCGAAAATGCCGTCGGCTCTTTGTTTTTTGAATGCGGGCAGTATCGTAACAGTTCCATATTCCAACCCTTAATATGCCTTTGACAAGTTACAGCGGTTCGCGCATCCTGGAAGGACACAATCGAATTTGTCCTGCAATGACCGTTGTCAGTTGCCTTATGAAAAAGCTCTGTATAAATATCCAAAGATCCAAATAAAAGCAGTAATTATAAGTCGCTAATACGAATATCAAAATGAAACAATAAAAAATATTGCTTTACATGCCTAGTAACCATGCGTTGTTATCTGAGTTATATTTCGCTCTATTTATAGTCAACTTCACCGCAGAGTGTAAAGTTCTAATTTAAAACAAGGATTTAATTAATAACTCTGTGGGTAGAAATAACAATAAGTACCTATAGAAATAGCCGGAACGTCATAATAGCCGAGTAACAGAAGATAAATAAATATTTCCATTAGATTTTTTTTTCGTGAAATACTACGATAAAAATATGGTATGACATGAGAAAATCGAAAACGCACAACCCTTGCTTTTAACGAGGGCGCGAAACAAAAAGCGAACGGGTAGGATTTAAATAAAGCTACGAACTCACAGAAAGGAAACAAAAACAAATTAATTGTTATGATACAGTTGACATCGAGGAGCTGAATAACGTCGTAAGCGACATGCTAAGAGCGCCCTCCGCCAAAGGCGTCTACTCCACGAACTAAAATCACGAATTAATCGCCAATGAAAATTTCCGTCGAGCCGTGAAATTACAATTTAAGCGACGCCTGTTTATATGACGTATACGTAACTCAATGCTCTCCACCTATATTTTATGTAAGGTGGTACATATGGAAACGTGTGATTTACATAGGTAATTCACTACAAATAATGTATGTTTTTAGTCAAAACAAGTGACTTTTTGAAAACAGCTAATATCCACATCCTGTTATACCTACCTACTGATAAATACTCGATTACTCATATTATTAGGTATCCTAATAAATTTAATAAACTGATTCAACATTTTGTAGTCTGAAAACTTCTTAAACAGTAAGTTTTGAATCATCCATCAAACCACAAATAAGTAAGTCCATCTGATTCAGTCATTTAAATTTTCCGCCAAGTAATTTCACAATCCCCAAATTTAAAAAACTAAATGTATTTATAGCTACGTATCCATTTACAAGTACCTATAATTAGATATCGGGTATATCCCACCACAATCATTAGATTATCGTCGCTCGGACATGAAGCCACAATTCGGCGCTACTTATACCGAAGCCTTGTGACGCCCTTACTCGATACTGACTCACACATTTATTACCTTATACGTTATAGGATTATCATATCGGCGTTTTACTTTCTTCTATAGGTATTGTTTGTGATATGTTATTTTTTAACGAATTTCGTAGATGAACTTTATTTCCAGGCTCTTTTAGTCACGAATAATTCTAGCATTGGGTACGTATTCCAACATCCAATTCAGACCAAATAAAAAAAACCAAGACAGAACGCTGAGAACGATACAGTGAAGCATGCCAAAACTACACCTCCACTCTATATATACACGCCCACACGCACACATTTACTACCATTTACAATCAAACTACACCTCACTAAAGGCTTCACTTTACTTTTGACAGCCCACTGTCTTGGTTTTTTATTTGGTCTGAGCAACCAAGTCCATGTTTTTAAATTATCAGCTATGATAAAATAATAGTACATGATTACTGCAGCGGCCAGCAAAAGAGGCAGAGGGACTTACGTATGTGTGCCTCGGCTTTGCCTCGGCCCACATTTACACGCTAC
Organism: Gortyna flavago; assembly: GCA_963669345.1. Lineage (NCBI taxonomy): Eukaryota > Metazoa > Arthropoda > Insecta > Lepidoptera > Noctuidae > Gortyna > Gortyna flavago. The sequence goes on from OY770139.1 coordinate 6,359,123, forward strand.
GTTCAGGATTCTACTAAAGAATCCCTCACTTCGCTCTGGATTTAAAAAAGCGCCCTCGCCGTAGAAATATTAATACTCAATACTCAATTATTTATTGCATTCCACAATGTAGGCTTAGGTGGTAAACATTTATTTGGTAGGTAACAATCGTGGACCCTGTCGGGCACAGCAAAAGATATAATAAATAAATGTGGAGAGGCCTTATCATTTAAGTATCTTATAATAATCCAACTTATTCCAAAAACATAGACATAACATTAACATTAGAATTAAAATTGCAAAAGACTTTATCTTTCAAGTTTTAGAGATTTATCATTTAAATATTCGTCGACACTATAGTAAGATTTTTTTAGTAATAACTTTTTTAATTTATTTACGAATAAATGGAGTTTTTTTTCTTTTCTTATTGTTTCTGGTAGCACATTCTATGTTTTTACTGACATTACCAGAGGACTTGTAGAATGTATTTTTAAGCGGGATGATGGTAGGTTGAATCGTGTTTGTATGTCTTCTCGTTTAGTGTAAAAGTCTTGGTGTTTGTGAGTAAATTTGCATATTTCAAGTATTATTTCGCTCCCTTATGATACAATCTACTATTCCCGCGTTATTGTTCATTTGTTTTTTTTTTGCACTAAACAGCTTACTATTTGCAAGCCAGTTCGAAATTTAAATAAAATAAAAGATCGTTAAATTTTAATTTACACGACAGTTAGGAGTGGCTAAATAAGCTACTATGTAATTTATTTAGCCACTAAACCACGACAGATTTGGACTTTCATACAACTTTTGCCGGCCGCTACTCGCATGTATATAACCAGTAGGTACAGCGATTTCGATTTATCTCGAAGAAGGTTGTCAAAATAATGCTCAAATGTCCAATCATGTTTGACAAAAATTATATATTCACCGCACTGGGCCACAAGGATATTACGAAATACCCAAAAACAGTTTTGTGAGAGAGAACTGATAAGAGCCAGGCCTTAAACACATGTTAATATTTATCAGTTCATAGTTATGTAAAGTGCAGCTTTTAATAGGTTTGTATGTAATGCGATATTATCGTATAATTTATCGACGCCGCCCCGCTGTCCTCGCTTATAACCGCCCGCCCGGCACGGCGCAGGCCCTGTATCGGACCGGGCATAGCACGCGCGTGCCGCCCGCGTCGTGCTCACGTCACGGCACGAACGTGCCATTCGTGCCATATCACATCCAACCTCTGGGAGCCGCGGACGCACTCTTGGTGCCACGAGCAAGCAAAACAATTCAAATCAAACATTCCATTAATTGTACGTCTCGCAGCGATAACGCGCGCCGTTTTATTACTCCGTCTTTTATTTTCATTTTTATTTCGCATCTCCTAATGCAATTGCACTCGAGCAGCGCGGATTGTATTATTTTTTACGTTGTTATTCTTGTTTTTATTGGTTTTGTGCATAAGTGAAAATGGAGGCCGGCTATGAAATGGTGAGTTGGAGCATTTATAAATTATTTGATTTATTTTTTTATTAGGTACTTACTTCCGTTTTGATACTCAGTTTTTTTTTTGTGCAGGTATTTTAATTTCCTTTCAATATATTTAAGTTTTCGTATATTTCTTACTAACTAGGTATGCAGTAAGTACCTACTTTAATCAAAACAGTTGAGAAACTATGTTAATATGAAACTTAATTTGTGAAAAGAAAAATAAACGTGAAGCAATTTCAAAACGTTAACTGTAACATACCATTACAATTACGTACATACAATTCTGTAAGTAACAACAATTTGACTTGTGATCCCGAGCACTCTCCACTCACGCGCATTGTGATCCAATCAGTGACAACATCCATTCCATTAGACCGTTTAAACCTTCAATAAATTTCTATTCTCGGGTGTATCACTAATCTACACAATTAGGTGTGCTATTGTACAATAATCATCACAAAAAACTACATGAATTAGGATTGACACTAGTGTTAACTTAACAATCACTGAACCTATACAATATCTGATCACATATTAAACAATATCCATTCTTTCTTAATAGCTTCTCGCATTATGTTCCCATAATACACAAGTATTTCATTCAGTTATCGATTAAGTGGCTTCCCTTTGGCTAGATAGCAGATGATAAGATACTTTATCTCGTCCGGCCCGCCCCCTGCCTGTCACTCTCACCCTGATATCGGAAAAAAATCATAGCGCTTAATGAAGTTGCTCAATACAAGCAACCGAGCAACACTTCTATAATCTGAACGTTTTAGCTCTAAAAAGATAGAGGAATTCAGAAGAAAAAGGCGTATGTAAAGGCTGTTGCACGTATTCCTGATAAAATAAGGCGCACTTTACAAGCATTTATGGTTGTTACGGCTTTATAGAACCATGAAACATTTATAAAGGAGATTTAACTGCCCTTATTAAGAGAAGAATTATTGTGAATCCATGTATTCTTATTTAATGGAGACGTGTTCTGAGCCCAAGTGAATAAAAAAATATAGTGTGTACGACTCTATATTTTTTATTCACTTGGGCTCACTTGGACTAGTCGTTATTATAATCAGGCAATAGACTCAAAAATTAATTAAAAGCGGTCGACATATAAACACCCCAAAAGAGTTCCATAGACTTTATAGTCGTCTTAAGTGATGAATTTTTATTGCAAAGTTCGTAAGCACTCGGGTACCTATTCTAAATTCTCAAGTCGACGTCAAAAAATTAATTCGAAACACGTAACTTCGGACAGATATCCAAAAAAAATTGTCAACAATCAGTAGGTATGTAGCGGAATCATTACCCGCTATTTTCCTGGTAGATGTTCCATACTGCACGTGAGTGCAATGCCGACTACAGAACAATAGAGCACTAGGCACAAGGAGCTGCCTAGCTCTTTAATAGACCATTATTTTCATAGTCTCTCAATACGCATTGCAAGACCAAGAAACGCGGCTGTTTTGTTTTATAAACAAGCGCCTTTGTGTGGCCACACTCATGCCTACCCATAAGTTACTCGATCTACTCATATCGTAAGGAATTATAATTTCTTATTATTACACTCTGGAAACAAGTATGATTCAACGCAAGAAATTGAAACACATTTGAATTTCAAATTGTTCAAAACGTTGCCTTTATAATATTCCTGCCGTAGCTTAATAAAAAGAAAGACTGAACATAATTTGCCAAGTAGAATTGTTGTGACGTAAGAATGTCTCGATCAATTAAGAACAGTCATGCGAGCGGCTAACTCTCTAATTATCTCTAGTGGTTTCCTCAAAACTACGCCATCCATTAGGAAAGTTAGTCCGTAGCCAACGGAACACCTCAGACCACGTTACAACGTCATCCGATATTAGTCATCTGAGCGTGTTAAGGAAAATACAACAGAGAATATAATATCGGGCGAAAACATTCACATTTGTGTGACGCTAGGATTGGCTACTCACTCGTTACCGATAGGTACTCTAGCAAAAAGGACAAAGAAACTAACCCAACAGCTGGGCCTATATTATAGAATTAACTTTTGACATTAAGTGCTGTTTCGTGTTTAATTTTTTTTAACTAAACTGTATCGCAGAGCTTTATCGAGTAAGTACTCGTATTCTAAAATTGCAGTTTTCGTGCAATATATACCTATATTAGGTCGGGGAAAAAGTTTTTTGTATTTTATAGGTTAGGTAGGTAGGTTGTAGTAAAATCTCTTTGGCTGTACTGTTGGTATCTGGCTGGTTTTAATACCATTAAATAGATGACATTTTAAAAAAGAAAAAGTAAAACGATTTCCCGCACTGAGAGGTCAGTGATTTCCCGCACTGACCTGCTTGTTTAATAGAGGTCAGTGGATTTCCCGCCACTTTTCACTTGTTTTTCTTTCCTCCAAAATGAATAAATTCGATAGATTTTGAAGTTTTATTACAAAAAGTAAAAAAAACCGAACCATTTTTGAAAAGATTGATCTTTGGTGATGAAAAGTGGATCACCTACGACAAGAATGTGCGAAAAAGATCATGGTCAAAGGGCTGTCAAGCTCCACTGACTATAACGAAACCCGGATTAACTCGCAATAAAGTGATGCTGAGTATATGGTGGGATTGGAAGGGCATCGCGTTCATTAGGTATAAGCTTTTACCGCCGGACAAAACCATCGATTCGGATCTCTACTGCCAACAGCTGATGAGACTCAAGCAAGAAATTGAGAAAAAACGGCCGGAATTGATCAACAGAAAGGGTGTGGTCTTTCATCATGATAACGCTGGACCACACACATCTTTAGACACTCAGAAAAATTAGGAGAGCTTTGTTGGGAAGTGTTAATGCATTCACCATAAATGTTCCTGACATTGCTACCTCAGATTTCCACCTGTCTCGGTCTCTTCAGAATTCTTTAGGTAGTGTTAGGTTAGCATCAAGAGAGGACTGCCAAAACTACTTGTCGCAGTTTTTCGATCAGTAGTCCCAAAGTTTCTACAGCAATGGGATTATGGCACTACCTACAAAATGGCAACAAGTTATCGAACAAAATGGCACATATACATATATTATAATCAAATGTAATTAAACTATGACAAAAAACGTCTTGAATTTGTATAAAAAACACGAAAAAACTTTTATTATATTCCAACGTACCTATTGTATTATCACCATTTACCATTTTCCGCCGCCATAAATTTTTTCCCAATACATATTGCTATGTAAACAAGACATTAGTTATACCTGGATTCGTGGCAGTATCACCCCCTTTCACAAAACGTATCTACAGAGGGTAGGTAAACGTCACTAGTTGGTAGTGTAGTGGGGAATACGATCCTGGCACAAATTGATTGAGAGCAACATTTGATATAAAATTGTGTTGTGATTGATGCGACCCCGCCTTAGCGCGGCTCCGCTAAGTGCTCTGTCGTGGTGTCGCTTGTATGTACGCACCTATATCATACACGTATGTAAGACCATTAGATACACTCTGAAAGTATACGTACGTAATGTAACAACTAGATATCTTACATGATGTACTGATACACGACCAAGCGGGTTAGCCCGGTGATCTATTTTATATATTCATATCGCCACATTGCCCCTTCACGGGTGAGTAAACGATAGGTGATCGACCTCATCATTAACCTGCCTTCTTGTCGATACGATCTGCTAAAGGCGCGCGTCTAAATTTTCCTCTCGTGGCGTGCCATCGCAGCATTATAATCAACTGGCTCATTTCCTCCTCGTTGACAACACGATATCTAAAATTATGTACGAGAAACGTGAACAGTATAAGAGTCAAGTTTTTGAACTTTCTACAATGTAGTGGATACTTCTGCTTTATTTGTAGGTAGTGCATTGTGCATTATGATTATGGTTGCTTTTTGTGACCTTCCTTTATTACTCTTAAACACTTTATTATCTAGCAAAATTCAGAAGGCCGCCGTCGAATATGCCAATAAATTAGAAGAAATATCAAATTAAACATAATAAAATATGATTTTTCTGAACATTTCCAACTCTAATACGTCAATTTTACGTGAAACTGACAGCTTGTCTTAAAACTTTACTTCATTTCGCGGTCATTCAGGGAGAGATAGAGCTTATTTTTCTAGGTCATTCAACGCAAAAGGGTGAGCCGAAACGTTCGACAAATTACTCCACTGATACGCTTAATTTACTTTACAAATGCTTTTAAAGATTTCAGCTGAATATCTAATTGGTTAGAGAAATTCCTATTCAATGTGATTTTCGATAATGTTTTAGAGACCCTTTGTAACTTTTCGTAGCTGAATAATAAAAGGTTATTAATATACTAACTACTAATTTATTAACTATGTGGTTGTTTCAACTTTCAATGACATAGATTAGTTGTAAACGACATATTATAATCGACTATGCATGGTTCTGCTCAGACCTATCCATCCATCAACCTCTGGATTAAAAAGGCTCCGTGCAGATGTCCCTTGTACATTTATTACAGACGCGTTATATGTTCGCTATGATATAATACATACTAGTGTGCACTCGACTTAGTTGACGACACTGCCAGTAGGTATTAATTTGGGTTACGGTTAGTTATTGTTTTGCATGTGTATATTTTAGTCTAGTACACACATAAAACGGCTTGAACTGTTAATTTGTGATCAAGAAAATAACATATGCCCATGTAATTTAATCATCTACTTCCCTAAAAATTTTTTTACCTTAGTTTTAGCTTTTTGGCATTATTTTATTAGTACAATTGCAAGGTATTGCAAAATGTTGTAAGGTACAGTTATAAAGTTTTGTGATAACATGATAGCGGTGTGAACTACGACGACGGTAACAGCGCATATCTATCGGTAGCTTTGTGCTCACTTCCAGTAAGCTCACGCTGAGCAGCCACGCCCTGGCAGCAAGTGAACGATGACGTGATTCCAGCGCGATACATCGCCGTGCAGGGTAATATTGTGTCGCGGGACCAACTGATAGCTCCGGCCCTTCGGCAAAAAATAAGGTCGCCCGTTTACACGAGAGCAAAGGCTTTAAGTGACAGATACTAGATAAATGTTACGACACATTAGATAAGGGCGGAGCGCATAAAAAGGTCGGGAAAATCTCGTGCAAAAACTGCATTAAACATTTTAATACGCAGAATATTGAACTTTGACATGAAGGAGCATGGAACATGGATGTAATTATTGAGTATCGAGTAACTTTGTGAATTCTAGGACAGTCCCCATTTCATTATGCAGGGGTGTAGCGGACAGGCGACTGTCAGCCAAAGTTAGATTGAAGGCGACGACGCGGCGACGCGAGCGCGTGCTTAAACTGTATCTCGGCTTACTTAGACCAAGATTTACACCAACTTGCTGTCGACGCCTAGCTGCCTGCCACTATGTCATACAGCGTGTTTTAGTTTCAACACTCACATAACTATTATACATAGGTAAGCTTATGCTAAATAAATATAAAACTAGTTTCCAATAGATTTCATTTTCTTTTACTTGAATATACATGAAATAGACTAATACCTATCGAAGGTCGTGCAGAAGTCAATACAGGAGTTAATTATATCTCTGCGTAGGTTTCAAGAGCCAATTTCATGAAAATATTACGAGTGGGTGCATACGTTGGAGTTTCATGATAACATCTCATTAGTCATTCTATTTTAAGATGTTGCTTTATATTTCCATCACAACTTAAGATTGCGTCTATGTTATTGAAGTGCTTACAAACTAAAAGTGAAATAATATTAATTAACTATATTTAACTCGGGCGTAATCTTTTGTCCAGGAAGCCTTATCATATCAGTGCGATGACAGATGTCAGACGGATGTATTGTGGACGGAAGTGAGCTCGTGGGCGGCTTCCGGCGTCGCGCGCGCATGTCCGGCGACACTCGATACGACGACAGCGAGCCGGCTGGCCGCACGGCTCGGGTTCCACTCCGTCGGCTCGCCTTACATGTAGCAGACCTACCGCGAAACACCGCTAACTAATCAATCCTACCTACTAAAGTATCAAAAGGAATCAGTAAATCTAGTCATCTCAACCATTCGTTTTCTCAAAAACAAAGTGTTAATACAAAGTTACAGCGATATCAAACATTAAGCTAATTCTAAGAATATACAAAATAACCACGCGCGTTAATAAACAGTTAAAACAAATGGAGAAACCTCACAATTGCTCTAATTACCGCCTCCGTTACCAAATCACGAGAAAATTCACGCCCTCAGCCCTCCACGTCACAATGAGGGAATGGAAGAAGCCTGTGAAAAAGCAAATTAAATTAATTGTGATGTAAACGAGGGTAGGCCGGGCACATTGCGTACTGTAAATAATAGATGGCGGTGCCTTCAAACCGCACCCCTTTACAATACAATTTTATTTGCCGTATAAAACGTTGGCCGCGTGTGGCATTACTTACGTAGTTAATAAATAAATCGAATCTGTCGCTGTGTTACATAAAACTGTTTGTGTTTTATTGCCGAACAAAGATGTTATAAACAAAGCCATGCATTTTATATCTTTATTTTACAAGTACACATGTATTTCAGTTTGTTTGTCTTCTGGAGCTTTACTTTTGTATAAAATTTAAACTAGCTTGCCGAAGTGAGGCGTTAAGAAAAGGGGTATGCGTAACAGAAGATAATAAATTAATGTATAGCTATTTAATAGCAAGTAGCGGTCAAGACTCGAAAGTGAAAACTATAAGAGTGTTTATTATGAAAACTCTGTGTTCCTCGCGTTGAGGCCGAAATAGTCGCAGTAAGACGTTCGATCGGTTTACAAGCGGGGCTTTACAGCGTGCTATTTTGGGCGCTCTATCAAACAAGCGTCGATATCGCTCTTATGGATTTATACAATGATTTGAACATAATTCTTGTTGCTGTGTCGGATTTTTGGGCAAAAAATGTTCAGAAGGGATTTTTCTTATAAGTCATGATCATTCAACATATTCTACGTGTTCGTAATTTGTATGTACTAAGGTTATGTTCCTGAAATGTGTTCTGCAAAGATTATTGTGCAACTCTTCAGTAAATTGTTCAAAAATTGTCATCACTTTGTCTTTGTCTTTTAATGGGTTCTTATCTATGTATAATCAAGTAACCCAACCTCAAGAAAGAAGCCAGTATATCCAGTTAAAGAATATCAGAAGACCTCTTAACCTCGTTCCCGGTTACTCACTCAACCTGGGTGTGATGTGTGCACTCGTTGCTCGCCCCATCACAACCTCCTTGAGTGAGCGACCGTGGATGAGACATACAACAGCTCCAGAGAAGATTCGACACCAAGTTCAACAAATGACATTACTTACCAGCTCAACGAACTCTTTAATTAACACTGTTTTGTTTTGTCTGATGACAGATATTGTTACTGATCACATCAAAGGACGTACCTACCTATTTGTATAATTCAAAATGTAGACTTTTACGTAGAGAATAGACTTTTATGTGTTCTTGATTACAGAATTTTAATCTTTAATATGCTCACACCTCCTCATGTATGTTTGGAAATTAAGTAACCGTTGCAACATATCTACCTAAATACAGGAGTACAGCGCTAGCGGCCTGTAGTAAAATTCAATGAGGTGTAGGTACCTATCAATACGCATCTTGTCGAAATATTCATAGAAAAACGAGTGGCCTGCCGGTCGGCAAAAATAGCATCACGAACATACAGAAAACAGGCGCGCATCGATCACGTAATTTATGCGTTATTGGCTACCGATTTGGCGGTTTACGACATACGTTTCAGTTTCAGAGTACAAGACGGATGTGTCAAATGAAGGATAGATAACAATATATTGCATAATATCAGGTCGCACAAATGCACCTGCAAAAGCATTGTACTCGCGTTAAAGAAGATTCGCAAACATCGTTACCCGAGAGACGTACTTTGCTACGTCAAGTAGTGCTTTTATCCTTTCCTCTATTCCATTTGGCGCAGTTATTGTTAAGTACAAACCGCTTAGCGAAATAACTACAAACTAGATATTATTCTGGAAACTAAATAAAACTCTTTGTAGGTATTTACGCGATCCTTTGAGAATAAAGCTTGAAAAAAGTCACTAAATATTTTAGAAATTACTTGAACCATGTCTCTCTTTCTGTATGTTCGAAACTTCGAAATATCTCAGAAACAAATGTAAAGAATTTCGTATGCTTTTCACCATCATGTAGGTAAAGCATTTTTCAGGAAAGTTTTTGTGCATTCATTTTACATGTATGGTTCCCTCAGTGAGCGGTAAAGAACCTGCTGGTTCTTTACCGCTCATTTTGATGTAGAGGGAACTGGATTATTTAATGTAGATAATTAAAACATGTGGGTATAGATATGAGCCATCAAGTGTAGGTACCGCACAGTCGCTAGTTTCCGCACAATCTCTAATAACTTGAATACCTCTTATAGTACCTATTGTTATGGCAGTGCTTGCCATATCAAGCGGTACAGTCATCAAGTACGCAATACTTAGCCGCCATTATCTGGCTGTTACACCTGGCCGCATTGATATGCGCTTACTGTGCGCCTGATTAGCCATGCAATGTTTCACACTTAGACACGTCGATTGTATTCGCTTTACACCTGTCCGATTGCATCTGCCATCTGTTATTATAATTACACGTCTTGACACAAACATGAAGTGACATAATTGACATAGGTTAATGAGCTTATAAGTCGGGCAAACATTGATATTTACCTAATTACTCATTTCATCCTGAATGACTGTAGGTAATTCTTAGGTATATGGTTGATGAAAAGTTTCAGTTCTTGTTTCCGAAAAACTTTAACGCATGCTTACATTTCCAACATCCCACCTGTTTTTATATTCCAAACCGCTGATACTTTTATTATAATCATCTTGTAATGCATGCGTACAGTGTTTTATGGTTCATAAAATAATTCTCCTCTTATTAAGAGCGTAACTCAACCAACGTACGACCAAGCTGATATAGTAGATAACTGTATCAGCTTGATCGTACGTTTGGTGTATATGTCGACGGTACCTTACCATTTGTGTATGTGCTCGTATGTAGGTAGTCGTGTCTTGCCATGTGTGTAACTGGTGAGCTTATCCGTTAGGCGCTGCCGCGCTGGCAACTCGCGCATTCGTAGCAGTTGCCAACTAACAGGCCTACGCGGCTAAGCCGATATCGGCTGTCGTCGCGTGCTACGCCGGCGCACCGTAGCCGACTACGAGAATTACACTTTCATTACCCCGATAGTAATTTATCGTATTTATTGCGCTATTTGCTTGATGTAGGTACCTTTGTTGTGTGTAGATTATTGTTTTATGTAGTAGGTAATGCTTATCGAAAACTTGTAATAAACCTTCATAAACTGGTAAAGAAATGTGAGAACAAGTGTTTCACATAATACGATTAAGTAAAATACTATGGTAATTATAATGGAATTATTATTAAATACTTGGCAGCTTTAATAATTATACCAGTGTAGAGAAATTAAAAATAAATTATAGTACAGACAAGCATTACAAGTAACCCTCTTCTATTGGTATAAGAGTATTGTCAGTAATAACAGTAAAAGTTAATACAAAAACATCAGGTTATTACAATGACGAAACATTAAAGGCCAGTGGTGTAATTGTTAGGGCGGTTCCACACACGCCGGTAATTTGGCAGCGACGACATCGCGTCTATTGCAACACCAATTTCATACCGACAACGTGTAGCTGGAATTGCTTTTATTATACATGCTAACATCGACTGTACTGCAGTATGTACGCACACATTATCATTAGCAAGCGATACTCTTGGAAATAAAAATTGGCAAAAACAAGGAAACCCTTGCTAGTCTTTCTATGGTCTGAAAGTAATAACGACAGTGCGGTTAAACCTACGTACTCTTTGTTAAAAAAAATCTTCAATTCAGCAAACATCAACCCTCGAATTATAAAAGTGATGGATGACTATAAATGTTGCACCACAAACACGAACCAACTTTCCCACATACCTACTGTCAATGCTTTCCTTTTAGTTGAGACAGTCAAGTTGAACATTCGTTAGTTATGTACCTACCGCCAGCCAGGTAACAATATAATTTTCACGTGACTCCGTCTAGTTCTACTGTTGACAATGGAACTTTGTTAGCAGCGCACGCTGTCCAGTAATTAATCAACTTGTTTAGGAGCGATTGAGGGTTATCACTGCGCGCTGCAAGGTGCCGCTAATTGTCAAACTTTGCCGACGTCCGTCATACATATTTATCGCAAATACATCTTTTGTACTCGACGCACAAAGCTTTAAACCTTGTGAAGAAAAACCTTTTTATCTTTGATAGAATTCAGTCGGTATTCTAGACGTTTATACAAGATAGTGCTCTATGAACAAGCTAAAACAATTTCACTTTGCAGTTTAAATAAAAAAAGCCCCCTAAGTCACTTACGGCGAGAAAGAACGAGAGTCGAGTGCAATTTTAGGGCGGACACTACCCCTCTAGGAAATTGAAGGTGTTTGGTTTGAGAACATCTGCATAGGGTAGAGTTGTTTACCGTCTCCGGCCGGTCTCAAGACAATTTATTTGAAAGGTGTCGCAGCGCAATCCACTCAGCGATCACAGCCGATACAAATACCCGACCTAGAATAACCTGGGTATAAATCACTCTGAGGAAATAAGTTGCTCGACCCATTTACCTAGCTGGACATGTGTTTAAACAACGTCAACGTCTCGCAGTACCGAGTGACGCCACTCACGGTGACGATATTGTGAAAGCTTCTCTATTGATGTTGTTCAATTGAATGGTAACGTCGAAAACGTTTTGCATATCTGTTTTGTTTGTACCCACTTAACTTCAGAAAGTTGTAGCGTTGTTTATGACAAACATTTACCTGATCGCGAAAAGTTATATTATTATCCAACTTGTTTACGTAAACAAATGATAAAGTAATTTGTCATATACGTATTGCTTTATAGTATAAAACAAAAAGGATAGAGATCTTACGTTTTTTATTATTTTTTAGTATTCACTTAATTAAAAATTAATAGAAAATCTTAAACTTTATGAAATTAACTCAAAGTTCAGAATTGGATTCAGCGTTTGCAAAGAGCACCGTTAAATAATTCGTCAAAACGCCCGGAGTCATAATATTTCACGGAAAACGTGATACGTAGCGTGATTTCGTTAGTCACAATTAAATTCCTAATTACGGGAGATAGCAAAATAAGAGAAAATTGTATTAAATCGCGGGTTATCTAAGCACTCACTCTTATTATTTCGATGATGGAACGCGACGACTTCGAAATTTACTTAATTATGTTATAAAGATACTGATCTGGAATAAAACGGAGCGCCGAAAGCCGAGGGAATAATCGTCTGGACCAACGACAATTGGCAGGTAGGTATATCATCGACGCGGCTTCAGACTGCGACTTGCTCCGTTTTAGTATGTATTACTTTCGACACAAACGAGCCCCTGTTCGCTACATTTCAGATGCAATTACGACTAAGTAGGTACAACAATCCACTTTCTTTGATAAACATTATATTTAACCTGAAGACGATCGATCATACGTGTTCCTCTAAACAGCTTAAATTTTCTCGTTTATTAGTGTTATAGGAAGTAGCGAAGGCGAAGCAATGAAGAGTGCTGTCATAACAGTCCACACGGTGCAGTCTCAATTTCGTTAGCGGCGGCGGCGGCGGGACGTAGGTATAGCCGTCGCCTGCTGAAATAGAAAACGGCTGGTGATTAATTGGCAATTACTCCAACTGGCGAGTAATTCCCGCGCCCACTTGTCGCCGAGCTAAGCTCGCATATTATTTTTCCATCGAGTAAATAAATTGATCGTGTGTGCTGCGAACAAAATACAATGAAACACTTAAGGCACGGGTAATCAATATTTTTGTAATTGCATATACGAACAATCAATATTGAATCGGGGTTTTGGTTTTGTGTTACAGCAATAATGCTCAATAATAGGTCCTAGTTGCCGCCTGAAAATCATTTTGGGATTTTAGTCTATTTCTAAAAGGCATAGTTTTACCTAAACCGCAGCCTAACTTTCCGTTTATTCCCTTTCCCTATTAAACTTACCTAAAAGGTTAAAATTTGAGTATAATACGCGACATAGGTAATGTCATAATCCTATAACTGAACGACTATACCTACTCATGTTTCTAACATAAATTTTGATGATCCGCACAGAGTATAATGTTACCCCGATGCAAAATTGTAATTTGCTGTGATATAATTCAATATTTAGCGAGATGTAATTGAATATTTTTCCAATTTGTCGCGCGTAATGGGGCAAGATTGAGTTGACGGTCCCCACGGCGAGCGGGCGGGACGCCGCCGCCGCCGCGCCGGCCCGGCGAGGCGACTGCCGGCGCGACGGTAACGACACGACACCTCGACGCGCCGACACCCGACGTCGACGCATCTCATCGCACAACATCACATTTACATACAACCTTTACATTAAACTAACCTATGTTTAAATCAAAATAAGTAGCTAGGGAGGGACCCTTACAACTTTTTAAATATTGCGAATTGTTTGAAATACTTATGTAGGTAGTTACTTTGAATTCACAAACACTGATATGGCAACCCGTTAATTACCTATGTGCTTATTCAAATAGTACTTAGACATCTCATCTCAATCCGTTCGATGACTTCAAAGCACAATAAGAAGGATGTCGTTAGTAAGCTATATCTACTTTCCCAGCATTTAGTCGGCATGGGATGCGCGTCATGTCCCCGTCAGTACGTCGGGATTACGACCGAACACTCCCACATACTCCATGCATGTCACGCGCTATGTTTTGAGTAACCGACAAAAACGCCTCATCTTTCATCGCGCGATTTCCTTCCAAATAGCTTTACGGTCCCCCTAATAATACTCGATCATTTTTTAGATACCATATAAGGGCTTCGGGTATACTATATTGTGTAAAGGCGATTTAAATAAATTGCCGTCTTCTCAAAGAGGTCTTATCACGTTGTTTTAAGACGAACAACAAGCGCAATTACCGGATTGTTTATTTAAATTAGGCGCATTTCTTCAAAAGCAATTTTATCAAGCTATCAATTAAATATATCGTTATAAAGCCACCTCGTTGGCACTTCATATATGCAATATGCAAAGTTTTAGAATATTTACTTGCATTATACACCGCCTTTTCTCCTAGTTTAAGATATTCCTGTTATTGCACTTTGACGTAGCAACGAGGAAGATGCCGGCTACGTCACGTCGACTCATTCCAGCGGCGATCGCTCCTGGCATACTAATATTGTCTGCGAGCAATTCCATGTAATTCCAGTCGGTACTCCGCCTCCGATTGTACGGCAGCCAGTATCTTGAATATGTTACTAGGACCTACCGAGAGCTCTGTCGGATGCCTCCGAAATGCCGATACTCAAATCTGTGCAGTCACGTATTCACAACTGCGTGTGTTACATAACTCATCTACTAACGCAAGCCGTTCGTTAGCTTACAAACAATCACAATCAATACCGTCTGCTCTATAACGGAATCGAAAACGGAAATCTATAAAAAATCCATGGACCCACAAAATCCTTTACTTTTTATTACGCTCAACCATTGAGTTCTTTGTAAGTTAATAGCTCTATAATATTTTCTCTATCTACAAAGTTATCCACCCTAGCTTGAAGCCTGGAGCGTTATGGCTTGACGTGATTCAGCACTCGTAATTCGTCTCAGCCTCAGGCTAAACAAACTCAGCTTATCGTATCTATAACATAAATTGGCAACACGTCGTTAAGGCGACCCGCACACTGCGAGCCGCGCAGGCTTTATCAGCGGCCTCTCGTAAACCAACGCTGTCTGTTATTGCAACTCGGTTGCGACATTTCCCGAGACTTTTTTCATATCGCAAAACGGCTGCCGATTGTAACGCTAACCGACGACCGGGACGCGGCAGTCAAACCGCGTAAACGATTTGGCTTGTGTCGATAAATATATCCATTTGGCAATGCACGCCCACTCCCTGCTCGTATCAACTGAAAAAGCGCGCCGCCTTGAGCGCTGCTGTAATTAGAGGCCAATCGTAAAACGAAAGGGTTGCGCCGGAACGTCCCATCTGATAATGAGCGCGACTGGCGCGACTCCAGCCGCGGCGCTCATATTAGGCGGTCCCTCCGCCGCTATCGTTACGACTTTTGCACTTTTACGAGTTGTTTAGTTTACAGAGCCGGCTGTGTATGAGAGCGTGCATTGCCAAATGCTAGTTCGCGGCTCACCGCACGCGACCGCTCCCTAAATATTGGCACCGCTACGTGTTAATGAGACGTACGTTTCAGCCTCGTTTGGCATTGCGCAGAGCCGCCGCCGTCGCCCGTGCCACATTACCTAAATATCTAGCCGTTATGCCACTTCATATTACGCTCCCCTTTAGTGTTATTGTTCGTAAACTGTGATTTTTTTCCCGATACGGAGGCAAACATTGTGGCTTTTGGATAAAATAAAAGAATATTTCTGTTGATTGCTATAACGATCTGTTGGCATCCGTTCCTTCATTCCCGACGATATCAATTTTGTTCAGTGGCTCTTAATTAACATTTTCTTTTCTTTCGTTTCCAGGTGAGTGAGGGAGCGAATACAAAACCAGGCAGTCATTGTGCGCGGCGCGCGCGGCGCCCGCTGCCAGACAAAAAAGAATATTACACCGCTTTCAATTCGAACACACAGAAGAAAAAATATGATCTGCACTTTTGTAAACGCAAATGAGGTTCGCTTTGTAATATGGAACTTAATTTAAATAACATTTCAGGCCAACCGAACTGAAACAGGTGGGTAATTAGGTACGCAACAATTGGTTTAGTTTCATTAATAGGCAATCACAAAAACCTGTTAGGTGTGAACATAAACGTAAAGCAACAAATAATAACGAAACCGTATATAAGCACACAACGGTTAAGACTTTCATATTACATACATGTTCCATTTATTCTAAGGAGCGTGATAAACTCCTGCGTCTTGATATACGAGCGACCCGATGGCAGACAGAGATTATCTCAATGTTCCTCTGCTGTACAAACGGGCTTCACCTTCGCTGGAACACGAAAACTAGTTTCCACGAACTACTAGTCGTAGACAGCCAAAATGATTTAATGCTTAGGTGCCATCACTGGAACCTTTCGAAGTCTGCAAGACATTATTCATGAAAAGTATTATCAGAAGTTGAATTATTTTATTGCTCAGAGCAACAATAGTACTATGAAGTGCAGACTTTTATATTGCTTTAGCGAAATTTTATGTATACGTAGATATACCTTACCTTTTTGTATCAGAATCAGATATGTAACAAAAACAAAACCAAGCAGTTTAGCAGCTTAGATACATACCAAATGGTTAATTTGAAAGCAACCCACTGCAACACCGACGGGAAAAAAGGTAAGCCTTTCTCGCTAACTTTTCAACTATGAGGAAAAAACTGATCATCAAACTAGTTCGTGACTCACACATAATAATGTATGTTAAACTCCTATTTGTATACCGATCCCATCACGAATCCCGTTTATTAACTTAAATTCATAAATAAAAATGTGATCTGAAAATACATTAATGATGTCGAAGTTAGACAGCCAGTTCACATACTCGCGTTACGTAACAAAGACACTTCATGCGGACTCCGACCTCCGAACCCCAGGAGCGGTTGAACTCTGAACATGTTCAGTAACCTCGCGGTCGACGGCTTCTCAAATAAAATTATATTGCAGTGATGCAATATACTACAGAAATACAGAATACACCACAGTTACACTCAAGTGGGAACGAGAATTGAAACCAGTTCAGGTATCCCCCACATTTTTCAGATTTCAAAACTACTATTTTCAAAATCGAATTTCCACGGTACATAAAGTAGGTACCTATGCGATTTTCTATATTCAGCACTAGGAAAATAATTCACATATTTTCAAAAGCTGGGAAGGAAGCTTTTGAAAATATGTGAAATAGCTAAATCATTTTCAGTATTATCGGTTTAAAACATGAAAGACCTGCAAAAAAAACATTGCACTGCATTTTCTTCTAAAACAGTAAAATATGTTGATGTAAGTATGTCAACTACAAACAATATAACTGAAATTGCTGAAGCATTCTTTTTATGGTTCATTTGACAAGTTGTTTACATATTCCCGTCCCCATCCATTATGTGGTTTGGCTTACTGGCATGATTCAAAGATATGCGGTCACCTGCGTGACATAAGACTGAAGACAAAAGGTGCTAGTGCGGGCATACACCCCGTAGGGCGCCGCCCTCGAGGACCTTACACTCTCGCTTTATCTCTATGCTACTCTATTTAAGATAATGCACTTTTACGTAACTTTGTTCGTTTTTTAACAGCACCATAAAACAATAAAAGATTCATAGCTCCTTTTAAATAAATACTATTTTATAATACCGATATTAGTGTTTTATTATTTAGAAATGATTATTTTCTTAATAATAGGCCTATTTTCTTCAAATATGTAATGGAACGAAAATCTGCATAAACCTTAAACATGGTTCTAAGAACCTCCGTAAATCGGTCGCGAAACTAATGAGGGATGCAACATATTTCCGTAAGCTGCTGCATTGTGTCGCATGTGAGTGCCACGACCTCGCGGTCTTCGACTCTTCGCTCGTACAATACTCCATCTCCTTATTTATTTCCTCTCAAGAGCGCATCGACCGGTATAAGGAAACTATTTTCATATCATTTCTCCGTGCTTTATCATTAGGATAGTTTCCGCTCACTCTTGAATTACAGCAATTGCTGTTTGAACTGCTTTCATATTCATAACAAGAATGAAAATATTTCAACGATTAAATGTGTTTATTGAATTTTAGTTTACCTGCGTGTTAAGAAATTCAAAAATTCAAATTGTATTACGACGCGATGAGATTAAATCACTACCTCGTTTATTAATGTGCAGGGTAAACAAAGCAGTTGGTACAACTTTATTTACCACGAGCGTCGTCTCTTTATTACATTTATTTTTGTAACTAATTATTTATTTTAATAAGAGGGTACTTTTTGAGTTATTAACAAGGTAATTATGACTCTTTTAACTCTCCCGTGTAATTTGGTTTAATATAGTTGTTAGATGTGTTAATAGATACGGTGGTATGGGAGCGCAAGAAGGCAACAGCCTGCTTCCAATCCGGAAGTTATAAATTTGCTTAAACTTGTTTGAGTTGCGAATTCCCACGATGTTTGCCCGGACGTGCGGGTCCATTTAGTCCCTAAACCAACTGCTAACTTCTGAGCAAGCACCAATAACTAACAAAGATTATAATGATAAAATTATCTTAGTTGAGCATAACATCAGAATTACGTACCGATTTATTCATACACATGTGAGTCTTGTGATAGAGATAAACTACGATAACATGGCGTTTCCCTCCAAATTACTGTTTCAATGTGTGTAGTGACATCCTTACGAAGGAGTTTGTATATAGTTGTAAGTTTTTGTTTGACGGCCGTCTCATTATGCACACATGCGTTATGAATCTTGGTGGTGCATTGTAAATACTTTCACAAATACTTTCAAACGTTTTGAATTTTGGAGGGGCGCGCCATGTTAGCGTAGTTTATCTCTACTAGTGGGTTGACGCTTCGCTCCTGGGTTTTTCCAAAGTCATTAATATCCGGAACACACTTTTTAAAACTGAATTCAACCGGCTATCCTCCCTTGCTTACGGTAAATAGAGTTACACGCGCACGAAAAGGGTCACCTCGCCCTAGCCCATACGTGAGCTCTATTGTACCTACGCACTTCTACGCTTTGGGGTTACAGACATAATACAATATCACGAAACGAATTTGTCTTCTCAATCTCATTTGAGGGAAAGGAGGAAATGGATTCATGACGAATGTTAATCTGCGAAATGAAAAGCTGGATGCCCAAATCTTTAGATAATAAATTAATTTATGACTTTAGACGGCGCGCGGCGCGACGTGTGAAACAATTTAAAACTTCAGTAAATTATTTTAAAAAAATATAGGAACAAACAAGTTTCCGAATTACCACTTCGATTTAAAAACGGACCACATGATTTATGATAGCTGGACAAAGAAAAACCCAGAGAAATTCCTGCTTACAACTAAACGAAATTCCTGCTTACAACTACAAAGTCGGCCACTTTTGAAAATGAATCAGTAATTATCTACGCGAACAGTATAAAAAGTCACAGAGCCGCCTTTACGAAGTAAGGATGTAATATTAACTTCCAACGAAATGTAGTTCAGAATCTACATTGATACCTGGGATTACGTTTTACCCTCTTTCATGGCGACGACGTAATAAAATTCAGCTTAAAAATACCCATTACGTACCTGTCTACAAACCGTTGATCGCAGCTTTAGTATATACTTATTCCTTTTAGATTATGAAAATATTTTAAAGCTGGGTGCGATCATCTGTCTGTGCTTAGGTAAATCTTATATACAAGATCTTACGAATTTATATTGTTATCTACAATGTCGGCAATATTTAAAGAGATGACAATGTCAGTTGAAAGAGATCGTAAGTAATCTCATGAAACATTAGCGCGTACAGTTGACGGGAGACGGCCGAAGTCGGCGACTCATTGTAAATGTATCAAGCGTTCACTCCAACTAGGCAGTGCTGCGCCGACTTCGGAGAGTCGGAAAACAATCCCAACTGCGTTAATCACTTATTTACGTCCGGGGTCCAATGCCGCCAGAGTATTTCTAACGAACGCCGAGAATTCTTGGGAATCCTAATGAACCGTGGGAATTTCGATTCTAATGAAGCGAGCGAGTTGGAACTTTACAAGTGGACGTAGAGGGGACTTTTCGCTGGTGGTTCGTTCTTAAATCGAATTGCGCAGTTTGGTTGGACATTGTTGCGGTGCATCGGGAGCTACGCGGGAAGTAATTTCGCTCAGTTCCGCCGGATATATCTCTCCCAGGACGCAGAGACCTGCAACTAATCGGTTTGTCATTTCCGCAATCGACCGCCGCGACGCCGTTTTGAATACTTGATATTTGTCCTTTGTTTACATCACTGTGGGGAGATTCAATTTGCTTATCAAATCCTCATACCATTCTCTAAAAGTGTGGATAGACATATCACAAAACTAACACGTACGCCATGAGCCCAATGCATTTTCCGATACTAACAAAAATATACTTTGTTGTATCCGGTAGGTACTTTCGTAATTAGACAGTCCATATTATAGCATTAAACTTTTGTATTGCTAAGTTAACCCGCGCCTTCGTCCGCTGCCCGTAAAAGTTCAATTGGATACTTTAAAAATTCAAGACAAACGCTCTTTATTGCACTAAGGTGAGGGGACGGTAAAAAT
Organism: Gortyna flavago; assembly: GCA_963669345.1. Classification (NCBI taxonomy): domain Eukaryota; kingdom Metazoa; phylum Arthropoda; class Insecta; order Lepidoptera; family Noctuidae; genus Gortyna; species Gortyna flavago. The sequence goes on from OY770139.1 coordinate 6,379,854, forward strand.
AACTTGAGACACTTGCTCTCTTTGAGACTTCCAAACTTGAGACACTCTGAGAACATGGAGTTAGAACATCAAATAGCACCCGTTGTTTTAGCCGATGGCGTTACTGGATAGATAAACTGAGACTCACTTAGACACACATCTTCGAACATAGACAACTGAAGTGCTACTGTTCTCTCGTGAAACTTAAGGACAATATTGAAAATAGAGAACAATTTTAAGCTTGAATATCATTTGACCGTCCGTTTATCGATTTACTAACAGGTTTTTTATTGCCCTATAAGCTTTGCTCCTGCTGCTTAATTTCAATCGATGAGAAAGAAGATGTTAATTTTCTGGCTTAAACACGCCACACAAAATGATTTTCTCGCCATCATTGGGTAACATTGGATACCTATAGATAAAGTCAAATGAAACCCTGAAAGTCCCATCCTACGAGAAGATTTATTATTACAAAATTACGACACCAATAAGTACCTAAGCGGTACGCAAAATACGCGCTTTGACGTGGAGTTGCGGATACCAACCCGGTTTACTAACATGCGTTACTTAAAAAAGCATCTGCATAGTGCAGGATATGTGTTGGCATGCACATTCAGCATCCGTGCGCAGTGCCCTCTAATCTCACCGAGTCCCGGAGCCCCGGAGCTTCAGAAAGCTTGCGGGAATATTCATAAACTCCGTTCACATCCGTCCGTTATCGGGCGGAACGACGCGCGCACCGCCGCCGCACCGCCACAAACACTATATCGAAAGAGATACGAGAAAATTACACTTTCACATGTTTCTTTAACATCCTTTTAATTCTCATTTAAATATTTAAAAGGCTAAAACATTTTCCTATCTTGTAATTGGCGACTGTGTAAGTCCGAGGCTTTTGTTAACTATAGTGCATAAGATATATTGTATAGTGTACCTTTATAAATAAATAAATACCTAATTTAAGAAATACAGTGGGTAGGATTACAGCTTGCGAACTTCGAGTTTGTACAACAATAAAACACGACTCGACCTTTCGCCACCTATTATATTATTGTGAAAACCAAATTACACAGCGCAGAGTTTTTCTTCTGCTAGGATCGAGGAAACCTTGTAAATTACTTCGCTTTAGAAACAGTTCACAAGTTTTTTCAAAGACTGCCTCACGTTTTTAGCAACAATTTTGTTTTCTAACTAAATTCCGTTATATTAATTAAGTACCTACTACACGATGTTTAGGTACCTAACCTTAAACATAATTTAATGTTCAAAAGTGTAGATAAGCGAAAATTGCTGTGCCATGTAATTTCAGGAGGCCTACCATGATCTATTTAAAAACGATTCAAAAGCAAGACATTTCAGTTTAGGTTCTTAAACTGCATCGTCCACAGTCGTACCATGACGTCCAATACGCTCAGCGGCATTTGGACCGTTGAAAGTGAATGAGCGTTAAGAGCTCGTGGAAGGTATCCAGATGGAACGGCCTAAATTGAATCGTTAAACTGACGTCATGGTACGAATTAGCAGAACAGTTCAGTTTAGGTTCTAAAGTGGATCGCGTTAAGAGCTCGTGGTAGGTATGCAGCTCTTCAAAACTAAATGAACCGATTATCTCTAGAAAAACTGCACTTTTATAGCCAAAGTTAAGGTTGTAACTACACCAGTAGGTAGGTAAAGCAGTGGTATTGCAAGCCGACTCAACTTTCCAATTACATCGCTCCCAGTTTAGCTAATTCATATAAAAGATCTAACAACGCGTGTCCTTGACTAGGTCTTAAATTAGCCACTGTTAAGAGTATGACTTTAATCATACAGTATGAGCGATGAACTTAGGGGCCGTCTCCACGAGCGAGAGAATCGCGGCGATATTATCGTCGTGCCACGTATTTCTATACACTCTCTTAGAACTTGTCTCCACACGGCGATATCATCGCGGCGAAAATTTTATGGCACGGCGAGACTATCACCGCGATTCTCTCGCTCGTGGAGACGGCCCCTTAGATATTTATGTAGTTACTTACATCTAGAACCACGCCTCTATAATAACTTTCAAATAAAACAATAGACTGAGAACCAATATTCTTTTCATTGAAATGCTTTCTGAACCTTCCTCCTTTATTACAATGATCTACATTTTGTCAAAAGAAATCTGTAACACGATTGAAAGCGATACCACGGACTTCGGAGTCACATCATCTTTAATCATCGTAATTTGTGAAATGCAGGCTCACTAATTACCGATGCAATCGTATCATTGAAAAATCGTTTCAATTTTGTATCTGTGCTCGTGCGGAAAATGTCCGCACGAAGCGAACAGTAATATGCCATTACCATCATAACAACGTTACTCTCGACTTAATTCCGCTCCCGGCGCTCTGTCGGCCGGCTGGCTTCACTAATTTCTCTTATGTGCACAGCCCGCCGTCAAAACCCAATCTAAGCGCCTATCGAAGACGGAGAAAGAAACAGATGTTTGTTTAAAGCACACACAACTTCAATGTAGGTAAACGGAAATTTAGTCTCTAAGACAAGCATTAAGTATAATCTTCTGTAAACATGTAAACGTCTACACAATGGAGGCAGAACTAGCATTTAAACCGACGTCTATAGTGAGACGGTAAAGCGTTGTCTAGAAATCCTCTGAAATCCCTAAGGAGCGTCAATGCTTCCTCCACAATGGCGCACGTGAGAGCTGCCGGCGGACAGCCGACATTCAAAGGAGCTATTATTAAAGGAATACGCCGATAGAGGTCAATTAGGAATCGACGTCATTGCAGCATCGATGGATCGCACTAGACAGCCCGTTTTTCAGGCGCTAATAAAATTGATTACCTACTGAAAAATGCCCTCTTGCGTTAAGAGAACGGTTTTCGACACTTTTTACACATTAGCTGTAACTGGGTACTTACCTCATTACGGTTACGACCAGAAAAACGCAAAACTGAAACGCATAGACTTGAAATTGACATTTCCTCACGTTGTAGAGTCTCTTTAAATCCCTTTATACATCAAAGAATTCAAGCGGTAGTCTGCTATTGAAATCCCCAGTGAGCATCAATGCCTATTGCCACGTCGCTTATCTACAATGTACGGCATGAGAGCTGAAGGCACAGACAACGCGAAACGGAGGGGAAGACATTTCAAAGGAGTGCCTTACGAGTACTGCTTCGGGTGAACAATTATAGCAATCGGCAGGCACGATTAACATTTCTGAACGTGGAGTAGGTATTGATGCTTTATTTAAATCATCTGTTTGTACCAATAAAAACAATTGACTAATGTCATGAGTCCGTTAGTACGTTTATCATCGAGACGTAGACTACTTAATTCAAAGCCCTAATCAAGACTTGCTGTCAAAGATGCGGGCCTCGTTTAGCTTTGTGTTTATCTACTCTATCGACTATTACGATCGCCTATACTATTATGATCGCCTATCGATAGCGTTCAATTTAGCGATGTTTTTTCTATTTATCAACAATAATCGAGATAGCAGCTCCATGTCTCGCTGTCGGTCGGAGGTGAGCTGACAATCGTTGTGACAGACAGACGGTGGCAGGGCGCGCCAGGCACGCCACGGGGGACCTTATCCCATTGATATTTTATTATTTTTATGCTAATTCCCCCTTTCGAATAGTAAAATAAAAAGTAATTTGGCATCTCTGTCCTTGTTAAAATATTCCGCCGCGATATATATCAGTCCTGTTTATGTAAAAGCAATTTTGCACTAGGTATTCATAATTTATTCTTACAATATACGCGGTAATAAAGCAATACTCGGCCAACAAAGTTACTCGCTTTGTCCTGTTTGTAACATCTTTTGCAGCAATAAAGTGTAACGTCTGTAGGGCTGTACACGGACGAATAATTTTAATAGCTCGCTGACAGATTATTTCAGAAAATTAAATTTTAGCTCGTTGGACACAGCCCATAAAATTCGTGCTTACAAATCTGTTTGTTATGACATCGTAACGAGATTATGTCCGTTTCGCAGTGAAGACGTCTCGCGTCGCCATGTCGTCACAATATCGCATGTTTTATTATTTCACGCAATAAACGCAGTCGCTGCCACGCCGCACCACCCGCCTGTGCTAAATTATAACAGAAACATTTTAATGTGAATATCGAACGCGCATCATGACAGTTTATTACCAATAAATATAACAATGGAACTTATTTATAGGGAATAAAGATTTCATGAACTCATGCGGGTGTCAATCTCGATTTCGATAAACGAGTATGATAATAAAATGCTTTCATTGTAAGTTTTTCATTGATGACAAAATTAACAATGACATCCTGAAAATATATTCGAAATGACACCTGCAGGATTACTATCTGATATAGGTATTTGCAATAATATATACCTGCTTTTAACATTAATTGTGTTGAACAACGCTTCAGAAATAATATTTAAAAAAAAAATGTTAAATCTAAAACTCGACTACAGTTACTGAAAAGGATGAAACAAGAAAGTACCTTCCTGTGGTCGCATGTGTGCATGCTTTCGCGGCACTTTTTCATAAGAAAAAACCGGCCCAGTACGTGTCGGACCACGCACAATGAAGGGTTCCGTAGTTGGAATGAATTTATCCCTAGAACAAACTTAACATTGTAGTTGAAAAACATGTTCTCCCATACATTCCAACTGAAAATGTAAGTTTGTACGCACAATATTGAGAGATTTACCATGTTGTTTCAAGATCATAGACTTCTTATTAATTTTCCTGTAATATATAGAACTATTTTCTGTATTTTTTTCAAAATTTTAGGCTCAGTAGTTTCGGAGATATGGATGGTAAATTTCCGTCTATTGTCTTAAATAACTTTAATACAATTTACTTTAAAATTATGAAAATAATATATTTGAGATCCTCACGGTAAGCCCTTTTGATATGTCACACGGTACAGATTGCGAAACTTTTTTTTTTAATTGTCTATTTACCCCTCAAAAATGACTCCCATTTTCAAAACTCATTTATCTACTTACACGTCTGTGTTTGGGTCACAGAGATTCATATGTGTACCAAATTTCAACTTAATCGGTCCATAACATTCGAAGCAAATTGGCTGTGACAGACGGACAGACAGACAGATACACGAGTGATCCTATAAGGGTTCCGTTTTTTCCTTTTGAGGTACGGAACCCTAAAAAGTGCCGCGAAAGCGTAAAAGCGTAGGCGTGACCCACGGCATTGTGATGTGAAGGCGAGCACGTGATCTTGTGCCCTCGCCAGCTCCCGCCTGCTCACGTGTCCACAGTTCACCCCTCGAGTCAGACCGTAGGCTTCTGTTTACTCTCAACTCCTTCAAACTGACCCACCCAACAACGTGCCGCGAAGTCCTTCAAAACCACTACAAACTTATTTGCGTACTCACGTGTTTCATTTAAATGAAAATTATTACAGAGCTGACCTCGTTTCGTAAAAAAAATTGGGCATTTGTTGGCTTCGTCCTCGAGAACTTTAGTAGCGAATGAAGACTGTACAATTCTTAGTCCAGCAACAAGGAGCAAGCTTAACCTGATTACTTTTAAAAATTCGAATGTTTAGTACAGAAATAAAATAATCAATACTAATTAGTTAGGTACCTACTTGGCTAGGCACAAAGTTAATTAAAATTCATGTGCGTACACGAGGTCTAAAAGCTTGTCCCCTAACATAGGTACGTACCTAGCTGCGAACGTGTGTGGATTTGATTATCAGATAATTAGTGTAATGGGGTGTAAAGATACCTGACACGCGTGACGTGACTGCTCCAGGAGGCCGCGTCGATAACCGATGTTACACAAACCGTACTATCCGAACATTGACTGGATACAGATGATCATTTCGACTAACTATCAAATTAATGTCAACCGTTATCCAATTTGGATGTTGTCATCAAGATTATATTAATCTATGTGCCTATATCAGCACTGATACGTTAAATTCCCTTATGCAGTTTGACCACACTCATTATTTTGGGCTGACATAACAACATTAACTTCGAAATGTGGTTGCGAGTTTCATCAAGGCTTGCAATTAACTAGTTGGCTGATATAGTGCGTGCACGAGCGGCGGCCCATGTTAATATGGCAATAATAAATTTCGAGCGGTTTCCATCCGCCGCCGTCCGACTGTCCTGGAGCAGCCGGCACATTAAAAAGACTCGATGAATTATTTTGCACACATCATTTCATTAGTGTTATACGTCTCTGCTGCCTAGAGACGTGCATATCTACTGCCGCTCAAATGAATAACGCCGACTTCGAAACATTAGTACAGTCCTATCTGCTTTATTTCTCTAATTTCCCCGGTGTCCCTAAATAATTATATTAAAATAATTGTTAACAACAGGAGCTGCGGGCGGCAGCCGCGTTGGTGAATTTTAATTACCCGCGGATACCATATTTTATCCGGCAAAATGTGTTGTACAAATATAGACTGAAAACTGACCACGACACTAGCGGTTTGGTGCACTTGCCGATACATCTGAATAATGCGAGCCGCTACAGCTCATCCATTACGGTTTTAATAACCTCGCGACAAATATCCGCTTAGTGGTATTAAGTTCGGACTAGATCTCTAATTAAAACCTGTGCGGACCTAATGAGGTCTCTGTGTTGTACATGACAACGCATAAATCCCGTGTAATGAACGCAGCGAGCGTTAAATAGAGCCGAGTCACTCAAATTGTCCATAATGCGATTATTCCATTACTCGAAAGCTGTCCGGCCGCAGCACACACAACACAGCTCTGAAATGGGGTACGTCCAGCCCCATGCCACTCACACACGACTACAATACCTACGTAACGCCGCGTCCCTTTACGTAATGACCACTCTCGTCAACTACTATTAAGCAAAGGCTCACTATTTTATTATTAGGACTTACAGACTTCTATACTCTTAAAAGTTGTATAAACAACAATGGATGACAACGTTTGTTGAGCAATACGTTGGTGTTAGGTTTTCGTGTCTAAAGTTGTGTGTCCTTTCAGTAATTTTTACAGTTACAAAGAAATAGCAGTTTCTTTTTTGCATTCAAGTCATTGGTTATAAATCATAAAGCGTTACCCACAGGTGCATAATCTAGTAGGTAACGTGTTTATAGATTTTGATTTAGCTATCTACCTAAATTAATTAAATTAGGTATTTATCACATTTTCTAAAGATAATATAAATACAGCCGCATGCAATAACCCAATTACATTGCCTAATCCGAAAACGGCACCACAAGTTTTGCAGCCGCGTTTGCGATCTTAGACTTCAGCAGTCGATCTGGATATACTGATACAAAGAAACCGCATTAATTCTTTTGTTTCATGGGTAGATAATAGGTACTCCAAATTATAGCGAATTCTAGGTATAGTAATGAATTGAAATAATACGGTGTGTTCTTTATAATAAGTGTCTGTCTGTGTTTCTTTTGATATGTTCGGTTATTTAATGTCATGATATTCTGTCTCCAGCTTGTCTTCGGCGCGGCGGCCATCACAGCTGGACCCGTACATGACTCGAGCCGTGCTGTCACGAGCGCTCGAGGTCTGGGCCCAAGCATCCCGCCTAACCTTCACAGAAGTCAACTCCGATGAGGCTGACATCGTTGTTTCCTTTGCCAGGTAAGTCGAAAGAAATTATGACTTCAGACAGTGACCGTTAGTTAGTCTAGTCCAACATCCTCGCAACATGTTAAGTTCTGGAGGAAGATTATCCAGTAGCTGTAACAGTCACGTAGGTACAATAACATAACATACCTAACATAAAACACACAACAGGTACAATATTTTAATAAAACTGATTTATGTAGTAGGCAGTGGTATCCACTTAATGAAGATGTTATAAGTTACAAATTGTAAATATTACCTATGAGTGTAGGAGTGGGGCTAGTTTAGGAGACTTGAATTCACTTACTAGATATAGCTACGTACACAAAACTAACGATGATATTTAACAAAACTCAATACAGTTGCCATCACAACAATCTGTAAATCAAAGAAAGGCAAATCTATTAAATTTTGTCATTTTAGCAAATGTAGGTACCTACGTAGGTAGTCCTCAAAGTTCTTTTTTGCATACAAGAAAATATCTCTCTTCACAGCAAACAAAATTGGCAGACTTCTTTAAATATCCCCAAGCTTGATTTATTGTGTTGATAATAAATAATAATCAACTGAGGATTTACAGAAACGTCCTATCCATTTTAAGGGGATTTGCGATCTCCTCGTGCGGGGCATAAAAATAGGGTCGGACACTGCTCAAGCCGAACTGAACACTACAGCGTTCACTTAACGTATAAAATAACTACAGTATACAATGAGCAAACCCGTTTTTCTTAACATCAAATAAGATTTATGATAGAAGAAAATTTTAAGATTTGAAATAATAAGGTTTTTTGTTAAAAACATACCTACTAACCAGAAAATATCATTTCAAAATCAAAGGGACATATTAATTAAGCTCTCGCGGCAGTTAATACTTTCTTACTATTTGCCTACCTGCTCAATAAAATTCTGAAGAAGAGTTTTCAATCATTCCGATAATGTAGGTACCTACTGGACTTCAAGTTAAATTCAGAACATTCGCTCACTTATAAGAGTGGGAAGCCCCGATGGACTCGCGAGACGTGACTCTAAATCCATTTCTATCTAATTGTACCCGACGAAAATAAGTTTGAATTTATTCAGAACTATAGGTATTCAGAAATTATTAAACCTTTAAAATATGCAATAAATTTTCTTTTGTTACATTATTTTCATGGCTACGATACACTGAAACGATATCTACTATTTCAGAAGTTCAGATCGAACAATTTTATATGATCTAATAACAAAAGTATGATAGTAAACAGATACGACGGCGACGAACGAAGCTAACCCTGACAAACGACGCAAAGTTTCCGGCAGGAGCCTCATATTGAATGAGAGTAGGGCGAAGTTTCACTTATTAGATCACCGTAAACGACGATATGAGAAAGGAGCGGCGACAAAAACCTCAACACTGGACATATTGCGACCACCATATTGCGGTGAACGCTGCAAACTTGCAGCGGCAGCCGACAACTTCACCGCACTCTGCATAAAATTTTCTTTTTTCTCCGTGCTCCGGGAGCGTCTCATTTTGTGAGTTGAGGCTGCCGTGTTGGCGTGGTCACGTCACGAGCTCACTTTTATTACTTACTTGCTATCGAATCAATAAGAAGTTTGCTCACGACTTCCGATAAAGCTTTTCGACTTGCGATACATTCTTTACACACTTCATTTTGCTGTTTTAAGTTTTACTTTGAACATTTTAGGTAGGTAAGGTATATTTGAAATTAAGTTCCACGCGTTTCCCTCGCTTAGAAATTATTGTTTTACTTCAGAAATAAGTTAGCTACAACAGATGTAAATAATATAGCGAGACTTTAGATTATTAAATTCGTCTCTATACGATAGATAAGGAGAGTATCAAATGCTACGCCGTAGGTACCTGCCTCGGATTTTATGCGTGCCGTTAACTTATATTACACTCTATAAAAGTCTTCCGTTTCCTACTATATCTACAGCAAAGTTGTCTTCCAATGAAATGTGTAGAAACCGATATAACGATACTTGTAGGTAATAGGTACCTGATAGTTGATATAGAAAATGTTGTTCAAAAAAGTAATTACAAACACCTACCTACCTAATTAATTGTTTTTCTTGAGATGATGAGATGACTTTCTGAATCAAAATAAATGAGTGTTTTCTTGACTTTTACAACCTATTTGAGTGTGACGTATTAACATCTGACGATCAAGTAAGTTTTTACATAGGTACTTACTGCAATAAAATGACAGCGTATGTGTTACTTAAATGACTGAAATTGGCGTATTTTTGTTTTTTCGCCGCCATCAACCAAATCTTGTTTTCTAGTACAGAATAGTGTAACAAACGAAAGTTATTTGACATGCATATATCTCTAAACGCAGTCCGAAATGAGTTATTAAGAAGTGTCATTTTACTGCAGCTAATTAAAAGTCGGAGTATAGGTACAGGCTCTGACGATCGTCGGTAACGAGTAGGGTTACCGTATCTCAGGATTTGTCCTGAGATCTCAGGATTTTTAAACTCTTCTTAGGTTACGGTTTACGGCCGGATTTTGTAAATCTCAGGAAAACTCAGGATTTTCAGAATTTTCAGTAAAATAGAGTAGCATTTTTAGATCTTTTTAAAAAGGTACAAAACAAAAAAAAGTCAACTTTGGTCATGTTAATTGCACAAATAAAATCAACTGTGAAACTTTCAACTACTTAATCAATTTTTTATTTTATTTGTTTTGCGATGATACCTTAAGGGAGGGGTGGACTGCATTTGCGCCCACGTGTGGGCATGACCCCCGAGAATCGAGATCCTTGGTGCACAAAATTATTAATAATAGATATGACTTCTTAAATTGTACTTTACGTTTGAGAATAAATCTGAAATTGCGACAAATTCTCAGGATTTTTTACGGAAATCAGGTTTTTTCTCCGGACTTTTAAATTTTTCATCTGGTAACCCTAGTTACGAGGGAGTTCCCAAACAAAGCGACGGATTTTCAGTCAATGTTGAATAGGAAAAAGAACATTTAAAATGATAGATTAGTACTATATATAAGATCCCATTAAAATAGATGGACATCTTTTAGTAATCATTCAGATCACCAAAATAAGGACGATGGTAAAAAAATATATTAGAAAAACGCATTAGATAACTTACAAGAAAAATAATTAGCTAACAAAAATACACAAATTTATTATTTTAGGTCAAAATAAAATCACTTTAATCAGTGTTTTTTTTTGCTTGGATATCTTTGGTTAGACGTATCTACTGAGCGCTGTGTAAAAATTTGTTCATCTATTTTAATGGGACCCTGTAGAATAGATACTTGTATGAATTGTAATTTATTTTAAACGGATCTACAGTAGGTAAAAATAAGTAAATGGAAAACTGAATGCCTGACTGAACGTAGGTAAATGGTAGATACACCACAGACTACCTGAAGTAGGTATTGTCTCCTTCACCCTGTCTTTAAATATCGCTTTTAGGATAATACCGCTGTTTGTGCCACTGTTTGTGTAATTATGTAATACATTTTTATTTATAATTCATATGTGTACAATTGTACATAATAACAAGTATCTATCTATCTATCTAAAACTGTTACCTAAATAATATTAGAGGCAGAAAACCCATTGAGACAAATATTCAAATTAATTTATTTATAGATAGATTCTATTTCATCTAACGCTATTTCCATATTATTCAAATAAAATCAACCTTGTCGTTGTCACATAGGTATGCATGCAAAGAGCTAGATACCATAATCAATAAATGTATGGCTTGCGTGAAAAGCTTCTGTTTTCATAGCTCTACAGTAAATAACGATACATAACAAACATATTATAGTATGTAGATAGTTGATAGGAATTCCGTGCGATATTTTATTATGTAATATGAAACGATTCTATCATCACTTCATTGGGCTGGAACGCTGAGAGTGATTGCACATAGCGCAGTACCCTACACTATACCAGATTTATTACACTCATAAACTGTAATATTGCCCAAGCAATAAAGGATACGTACCTACAACTTAACTGCGTTCTCTAACTCACGGATGATATAAGTGCAATCACTGGCTGCTATCATACGCTTTTATACAATACTTTAGTTCTTATGCATTTAGAGATGTAATGTATATTTTATGGACCAATTTCAAGTGAAGAACTTTATACTTGTTTTTATGCCTGTAAGTTTTGACTTTATTGCATCTTTATAAAAAAGAAAGGATATTTGAAATATGACATACATTGACCCGTTTCATATCCGCACATATTGGGTTCAGGCACGGTTGCTAAGGGCAGATACCAACATGGCAATAAATCATCCCCCAAACTCGGAAACTTTCCATTCCGAACCCATTATATTTGACGGCATATGTCAGCGAGACACTTCCTCATTCCACTACCTTACCTTTGTGAAAGCACTCAATAAAAGTGCTGTCATTACGAACAACGTAATGTAGATTTCAAAACACAGATTGCGTTTTTCTATGGCTTTTCAAATCTTCACAGAAAAGGGAAAAACAAAAAAAAATAAAGTGGCCCCGATGCTACCAATAGAAACGGCGGGCGGCGCGGTAAAATCGCTCCGGGAATATTCCACTACGGCTCTTATTACCTAAGCGACTCAGAAACCGAGCGAGCATAATAATAGCCGTACTAAGGATAGGAATATTTTCCATATTAGCGCACCACGCCCATATCGGTTGATGGCAGAACTTTCACATGGAAACTCAATAACGCAATGGTCAGCTAATATCGCGTGAAATATGTATAGGTTGTGTTTTGTTGGCGCGAAAAATTATTAGGTGGGTACTGGGTAGTAGCCGAGCGTAGGGCCCCCGGGACGCAAGTTTGATTGCTCTGCAGACTCCATCCACTCCATCCATAGTTGTTTGTTGCGAGATGAATACATTACTTCGGTAGGTATGACTGTTTTCATCAACAGTAAAAGCTTAATGCAACTGTCATGTTACCTACGGTGTTATTTTATCTGTGCTTAATCCCTTTTGTGTTTTGTTTGAAACAGGCGTTACCATGACGACGCTTATCCGTTTGACGGCCGGGGTTCGATCCTTGCGCACGCGTTCTTCCCCGGTACTGGTCGCGGCGGAGACGCACACTTCGACGATGATGAGTTATGGCTGCTGCAACCAAAAGACGACGATGAAGAAGGTAAAGATTTGCACTTATTCCCATGTTCAGGAAATCAGCACATTAACAGTATTATCTCATTTGGGTGCATGGGCCAAGAATGTATTTGATAGACTAATCAAATACATTCTTGTTAGGTATAACCTATTTACATAAATACGTTCGAACTTAAGAAACTAGGTAGGTAGTCATTTCTTACTTTCCTTATAAACATGTAGGTAGGTTTCGGATTTATTGTGTAGGTGGGCACATTGGTCAGTCAACCGCACATCAGATATCTCCTTTATGTCGTAGCACTGATGGTGGTTTACGTAATGCAAGTGTTACCATTGAAACTGTACGAGGTACTTTGTATTTCCACATGAATTAAACTAATGTTGTGTTTGTTCACTGGCTCTAATAAAAGAATACCTATAGGTAGATACGTAAAATAATATAAATACACGTAGGTAGGTACGTAGTTCACAGATTTTCGAAGAATTTGCAAGCTTCCGTGAAAAGTTCACGTGTAGCTCGGAAATGAGCATGTTGCGGGCCATGTTTTGACATGCAATGTCGAAAGCGCCGGAATACGCTGTTCACCTTCGTTGTTACACACGCCCACGTTTTGCCGTTAGTAGGCTCAGTATTAAATAACGAGGATATTACCTATTCCTGATTTACAGCTGTCAGGCTTAAATAACTTGCCATTAGAATATTATAGGTATCTCTATCATGTTTAAAGGTGCTAGGTTACTTCCAATAAAATTCTGGGAATTTTTGTGGCCCATTTGATTCAACCAGTTTTTTTCACAACCAGGTTGTGCACCTACTAGCTTTTCCTGAAGTCATCTTTGAATCCGACCTAATGCATATTCAAAACATTTAAGGAGTTACATAGATCAACAATAGGCAACTGCGGCTTTTGGCAATTCTCGCAGCGTTACGGAACTTCATAGAGCTATCAGAATTTCGTCACAGAATGAATGCACATGCTATAGGGAACATTGCGAAGCGAGCCAAGTGTGGTCGTCGCATGTAGGTATAGTGTAAACACGCCAGCAGCCGATAGGTGGCGACCGCAGCGCGGAGAGAACGCCGCTGCGATTACCGCGCTGCTCCGCACTGTACACACGTGATAATTTACACAGACAACGGCCGGTTACAACGCCACTTCGAATTGTATTCGGCTAGCCATGTGTAAATATCCACCTTTATCATGCGCGGTCCGAGGGGGGGGGTCGTGGGGGTCATGACCCCCCCCAAAATCATTCAAGCTGTCGGGATTCTGAATGATTTACTTGCCTTACTAACTTAAAACTGGACTTGAGTCACGAAAACCCCGATGGGGTGGATGCATATTCAAAAACATTAAAAACATAGGCAGACATGGGCATGGGGACTGCCGACTGAAGTAAATACTTAAACTATGAAATGACAGTCCGTTATTTAAGGCGCCTAAAAAAGTTTTGTCTATAAAAAACCTATTATAAAATATAGAATCTAGGATGCAAGAGCGAGCGAAGCAAGTTTGCTTCGCTCGCTAGCTGCGGAGCTGGATGCCCCCCGAGTTCGGGGGGCATCCAGCTCCGCAGCTCGTACGGAAGGTTCGAAAGGCTTAGGTTAAGGCTAGATTCCAAAACCTAAACTGCTGTAAATCGAGTTTAAGCTTTTCGTCATAATCCGATAAAGTAAGTTCTAATTTTGCATGATGGTTAAAAGAAAACAAAAACTATTCAACTAATTGGGGTTGTAATTCCTAGTCCTTTTGGAAAGCAGATGCGGGTTGTTAAAATTTTCGAGCTCGCTGCGCTCGCTCACCGCCAACCGGGCATAAATCTAGACTCCAGGCAGCTTCTGAGAAATTTCTGGAAAAACCCAATAACACTTTACCCGACCTAGGAATCGAACCCAGTTAGGACCTCATGCTCAGCAGTAACGATTGCGACCACTAGACCAACGCGGAGATGTACCTCCCTTAAAATATTCCTCGGCACCCATGGTGACCCCCCCAAAATCTTGGGCTGCCACCGCGCCTGACCTTTATTCAACTGAACCCACATGTGCATAGAATATAGACTGCCTTGCTAACCGATGATAGCATGACGATTTTGATTGCGGAAAAATGGGCTTTTGTCGGGAAACTTCTAGCGTAAACCTCATCAATTAATGTTCACTGACGTACCTACCTAGTTAAAAGAATTTTATGTCACTTTTCAGGAACTTCACTTTTTGCGGTGGCTGCACACGAGTTTGGCCATTCACTAGGTCTCAGTCATAGCTCTGTGAAGGGTGCGCTTATGTTTCCGTGGTATCAAGGCATTCAACCAAACTTTGTACTACCCGAGGACGACCGCAATGGCATTCAACAAATGTATGGTAAGCATCGTATTAGCCCAGCAGTCATCATAATCATTATCGCTAAAAACTAAAAAAAAAAATGAACTTATATTTTAATGCTTACTTTTCAGGACCTAAAAAGAGCACAAAGTGGGCCAAAATACCATATTACCGCCCAGTAGTGCCACCACCTACTACCACGACGAGCACCACAACTACCACCACCACGACCACCAGACGGCCGGTCCTCCATAATCACCACAACAGACATCCAGAACGGGCCCCCAGCCGGGGATACACTCCCTCCTATCCGCGTCCTCCCGCTAAATACCCTCACTATCCCGTCGACAGACCCAGCTATCACCCCGACCGACCACACTACCCCGACCGATCACACTACCCCGACCGCCGTCATCTCAACACGAGCGAAGATCATCCCCGTCGCACTAATCATCATCACACCTACCGCCCCACTGAAAGCACCCCCCGCCCAACCACGTACCGCCCGCGCTACCCCTACGTACACCCCGAGTATCCGAGTAATCCTAGAACTCATTATCCAAATGATCCGAGACAAGACAACCCGAGGAAGCCGCACTACCCAGAGAAGACGACACAGCGAACGACGACCACGACTCCTGCGGACAAACCTGACACTTGTGATACGAGTTACGACGCTGTCGCGCTCATACGTAACGAACTCTTCATATTTAAAAATAGAGTAAGTACTTATTATTTGCATCATATTCTTTTGATCCTCATAGACCGGTACAATTAACTGTAAATTGTCGGGAAAAAAAATGCTGCTCTATCTAAACTTCAAATTTATTTTTCAGTACCATTGGAGGATAGGAGCTCAAGGGCTTTACGTTGGATATCCTATGGAAATAACAAGGATGTGGGCTAGTTTACCAAAGAACCTTACACACGTCGACGCAGTTTATGAAAGACCGGATCGGAAAATAGCTATTTTCATAGGTACGACACATAAAAACTAAATCTTTCAACAGTTTTAGGTCTCGATTAAATAAATCTGATCAAACCGCCACTATTCTACGATTTATGTCTAAACGAAGGTTCACCTTATTATTAATTTCAGGTAAAGAGCTGTACTTGTTCGAAACACAAAATTTGCTGCTGGGATACCCGAAACCATTATCAAAGTTTGGTCTTCCTGAAAGTTTGGACAAACTAGACGCTGCCATGGTTTGGGGTCACAACGGCAATACCTATTTTTACAGCGGCACTATGTATTGGAAGTGAGTTAATTTTATTGTTATAAGTAACATCATCACGCCTGTATTCCCGGAAAGCATAGGTTGTATAGTAGGTTGCCCAAAACTTCGCAAGTTAGACCTATGCTTAAGGGGACTACACGACCTAAAGTGCGGTCACTATCGGACTGCATAGAAAAGAAAGAGAAGCGCGATGACACAACGCTGGTAATTTACTGCAATATATGAAACAATCATCTATTTACAAACTACTTAATAATAAATAATCCATCACTGAATGCAGTTTGGCATTAGCAATTTAATGGCATATTTTTAATTATAATTGTTACTTCATTAACAATTATAAACTACTTTTAAAGACATGCCAGAGGTGTATTTGAAGATTTTTTGATGCATTAATGATGTCACTCAGGCTGGCTGGACAAATCTTCAAAATAACTCGCATTTAACTAGGTCAATAGGGCATTTTATGTGACGGCTAAACACCCTTATATCAGAATTTGTGACGCAACAGAATCTTAGATAATCGATCGAAAACGTGTCCAGCCATCTTGAAAAACCACTTTTCGCTGGTCTCTCAATCTCGGTAACGGAAGTGATTTTGAGGACTTTTTGCATTTCAACGGGCGTCACATAAATTTGTGACAGGCATCGAGCTAAAAGTTTTGTGATACGTACAGCGGTTTAGTGGAAAAATGCAAAAATCTGTGTCCAGCCATCTTGATTTTACGTATAAAACTTTTGGCTGGCACTTCCGAATCTCAATAACGGGAGCGTTTTCGAATATGGTTCCTTTACTAACATTTAGTGACGCAATTTGTGACAGTAATAACGTTTGATTTATGGCGTCACATGTAAGGGTTTACGAGAAATCAATAAAAACTTAATGTCCAGCCAGCCTGAGCTCAAGCTGGCTGGACACATGTATCTCCGCTGCGTGATGATCTACGGCCTTCGAAATATGTTCAAATTTTTGTGACGGGGACGATAATGATTTACTGAATTTGTGACGGAGAAACTTTGAGTAGTTTCAAAGATATTGATCATTTAAATCTTCCCATACAAACACTGCAGTAGGGTTACCAATAATGTAGGTTTTATGTAGGACTAAGTATATTTTACGGTGTTTTCTTTAATGGATGAAAATCCGTGTTTTGGTGATATTAATACGAACAACTCTAGGTATTTAAGGAGGAAGCGCTAAAGTAGCCCGTGAAATTCAAATTTTCTTACGTTTTTTGCAATTTGCTGGTCAGTATTAAGTGGTACGTTGATTAAAATATGATTCGCGGTCGTAACAAATATGTATTTACAGAATTATAATCATTACAATCAGTAATACAACTTGTTAACTTAGTAAATGTGAAGATTTCATGAAATAGTCATTCTTGGGGATTACTTGGTCTTAGAGAGTTGTGTTGATGAATTATAGATTACAATTCTGTAAATACATTTTGTTACGGCCGCGAATCATATTTTAATCATCGTACAACTTAATACTGACCAGCAAATTGCAAAAAACGTAAGAAAATTTGAATTTCGCGGGCTACTTTAGCGCTTCCTCCTTAAATCGATAGAAGACAAAAGTGTAGAAGTGAGGAAGGGGGGGAGGGGTAATTTTTTGATGTTATTGCTTATTTACGTGCAGATACCTACTCTTTTTAGTAGGTAGGTATTGGTGTTTTTCATGGTAAGTACATAGGTAGATATTGTGTCAGGATAACTAATGCTCGAAGGTATTTAAATGAAAAAATAATGTTTGCTGTAAATAAAATCACATTTATTGATTTGTACTTTTTATTGAGCGTTTCAAATGACGAAAATGACGACAATCAACTCCATTTGCGCTTCAGTAACCCCCGCCTTGTACCACAACGTTGTTTTTACCGCCGCCCTAAGTGTTTGAAGCGCAAATGAAGTCGGTGGTCGTCATTTTAATCAAATATATAAACGGTGACAGCGAGCGCGGTACGGTCAGCACAATTTTATTTTTAGTAATTTTGTCCATGGGAGTATCGCTGTCATTCTATTTTCTTTAGTAGAGTAATTGGCTGTGGTATTTTTATGCCACAAAACCAATAAGAATCCACGATTCTAATAAGTTATCTGTGGTTGAAATTAAATAAATGGCCGCATCGATGTATCGTTCATAAACATCGATGTTGAAACTGGTAACATCGATGAAACATTGTTCTTAAAAACGATGTTTTCTCAGCGCCATCTATGAAAATCAAATACAAAGCAGGCGTGGCTGCTACCGGCCGATTAGTCGATTTAAAAAAATCCTTTATTTATGTAAAAATTATGGTCACCTCACAATATTAATGGATGTTTGTATGGGAAAACTTAAATGATCAATATCTTTGAAACTACTCAAAGTTTCTCCGTCACAAATTCAGTAAATCATTATCGTCCCCGTCACAAAAATTTGAACATATTTCGAAGGCCGTAGATCATCACGCAGCGGAGATACATGTGTCCAGCCAGCTTGTGCTCAGGCTGGCTGGACATTAAGTTTTTATTGATTTCTCGTAAACCCTTACATGTGACGCCATAAATCAAACGTTATTACTGTCACAAATTGCGTCACTAAATGTTAGTAAAGGAACCATATTCGAAAACGCTCCCGTTATTGAGATACGGAAGTGCCAGCCAAAAGTTTTATACGTAAAATCAAGATAGCTGGACACAGATTTTTGCATTTTTCTACTAAACCGCTGTACGTATCACAAAACTTTTAGCTCGATGCCTGTCACAAATTTATGTGACGCCCGTTGATAAGCAAAATGTCGTCAAAATCACTTCCGTTACCGAGATTGAGAGACCAGCGAAAAGTGGTTTTTCAAGATGGCTGGACACGTTTTCGATCGATTATCTAAGATTCTGTTGCGTCACAAATTCTGAAATAAGGGTGTTTAGCCGTCACATAAAATGCCCTATTGACCTAGTTAAATGCGAGTTATTTTGAAGATTTGTCCAGCCAGCCTGAGTGACATCATTAATGTATGTTTAATTATGATTTGAGTTCCATCACTGTTTTAAAATAAGACTTGAAAAAATGATTTTTTTTTTTCTGGTCAATATTATTTACGGTGAGATACACTGCTTTAAAAACCAACATTTTGACCATTTTCAAGAAACCTCCGCCTTAAGTTCCATTTACTGGGCATAAATCCAGACTCTGAACTGTACTGTAAGTTTCTAATCCCATTTTAATAGAACGACTAGCTTCCGCCCGCGGCTTCGCCCGCGAGGTATGTCGATAAAAACTATCTTATGTCCTTCCCCGGGATGCAATCTATCTCTCTGCCAAATTTTATCGAAATCCGTTCAGTGGTTTAGGCGTGAAAAGGTAACATACAGACAGACAGACAGAGTTACTTTCGAATTTATAATATTAGTATGGATATCGACACTAGCTAATTAAAACTATTAACTTCTTTCAGGTATGATGAAGAAAAAGGTCGCGTTGACTACGATTACCCTCGCAACATGGCTATGTGGAAAGGCGTGGGATATCATATCGACAGCGTGTTCCAATGGAAAGATGGTAAGGATCGACCCCTTTCAACATTTTACACCAAGAAAAAGAAACACAAATGAAATAAACTTATATATTTTTTTTCTTATCCAGGTAAAACATACTTCTTCAAAGGCAAAGGTTTTTGGAAGTTCAACGACCTCCAGATGCGCGTTGAAAATGAAAAGCAGTTTTCATCGGCTACGTTCTGGATGGGATGCGCCACGGAGCGCACGGGACGCCGCGCTGGCTACAAGACGCCGCCAGCGCCCGGCTCAACACTACGCTCACCGAGTGCTGCAACTACTATTACTACCAATTTACTACCATTCTTATATTCTACACTTTTATTATTGAAAACTTATATTAGGTACTGTTAATTATATTTTAACCTTACGTAATTTATTTCTATGGCTGCAGCATATTAAAAGAAAGGAGTTTTGGGTTAACAACTTATCATGCATACTACTAAACTATGTAAGTACTTATATGAAACTAGCTTCCGCCCGCGGCTTCGCCCGCTAGGTATGTCGATAAAAACTACCCTATGTCCTTCCCCGGGATGCAGTCTATCTCTCTGCCAAATTTTATCAAAATCCGTTCAGTGGTTTAGGCGTGAAAACGTAACAGACAAACAGACAGAGTTACTTTCGAATTTATAATATAAGTATGGATAGTATGGATGTATACCTACTAAGTAACAGAAGTATGTATAAGTTTATAATGTTGGGGCTTTAATCTGAGGGGTAATTTGAGGGGGTATTTTAAGAACGTTCGCATTCTAATCTCAGTCACAGTCTGTCAAAAGTTACTACAGCTACGTATAAATTCCAGGCCCTACATTTTGTATAGGTACCTACCTAAGTGTTTTGACATTGATTGTCCCTGAGATGCGATTGCGACTAGATTTTGTCAACAAGTTTCACATTAAATTCAACTATTTTCTTTGGAAATAATAATGGATGTAGAATAATAGTTTTTTTTTTTGTTGTTGTAATTAAATAAACCACCACGTTTTCTCATATCACATCTGACATTGGCAGAATTGTCGACATCGGCACCATTGCCATAAAGAAAAATAGAATAGACTGGATTTTGATAATTTTGTAATTACGGGAATAGGTCTTCTGGTTACCGACAGTAAGTCTAAGTAATATATTAGATAAGTACTACAACAAGTAATGTACGGATAAGATTTGGGAAAATTGTAAAATAATTTATGACAGCTAAGAGCTTGACTTTACTTATTTCTACCCATTAACACATTTGCATATTTTTGCACCACTGAAAGAAACGAATTATCACAAACTAGCTTCTGCCCGCGACTTCGTCCGCGTGAAATTATTACACCCATAAGGCTGGAATTTCGAAAAACCCTTTCTTAGTGGATACCTACTCTTCACAAAGTATACACCCTCCAATTTTCATGTCTCTAAGACCAGCGGTTTAGGCTATGTGTTGATATATCAGTCCGTCAGGACTTTGAATTTTATATAAATAGATGAACCGGTCATAATAAAGCTACTGGGTTCCACAATCTAAAGAAATTATTACTTAGGTATTATAATTGTAACGTTAACTGATAATACTTATGTACACAGACGCATACCCACGTCGGATAACAAGAACATATCGGAAACGTCTGAATTAAAAACTAGACTTAGTAACTATTGCGCAAAATGTCACTGCCTATGTGTAGTATTAACAAAATATTATCTATAATACTATACTATTATTATTTAAATATAATTATAATGTAATTAGATACCTACTAAGTATTGATAAGAATTATTATTTCTATTATATTTGTACATTTTGATCTCATAACGATCGTGTGCTTGGTTTGTTAATGTCATGTAAGGTATGAAACACCATTCATTTTGCTTCTGTACAGTTTGTATTGTACTTTGATGTTTAATTGTTAACGTGAAATCAGAGATAACTACAGTATTTAAGTAACAAATACTTTGTGTCATAGGGACTAGGTACCAACAACACATACTGCCTTAGTTATCTGATATTATAAGAATATGCATTTGTAGATTAATTTTGTAAAAATTTTACTCATTTACTTTATCACTTATTATATTATGTATGTCATCTATATAATAGTTGAGTAAATTATTTATAATATCTCTTAAGCTGGTTAAAAGAGGTACACTTTAGCTGTAATTTGTAAATGATATACCTTAGTGAATTAAATAATGGTTAAGTAAATATTACAGATGCCATTATTAATCAATGCTAACAATACCTATACATTTTATCATAATTATGATATATACATGTATTTTTTAACAAATGGCCTTATATATGTACTATGAAAAAGCTAAGGAGGATGATGTTTTATGAATTGTATAATCTGATTGTGTTGCCAATGTGCAAAAGAAAAAGTAAAACTTGGTAGAATGAAAATGGTGCTTATTATAGTTAGTCATTGTACAGAATAAATTCTCTTTGGATATTTTTGTATGTTGCTGTTGTGTCTTGAACCAATGTTTACCATAAAAGTCAATGATATACCTCTCCTTTTCCCTGCAATTCCTTAGAACAGAAATATATGTGAAACAATTACAGTATACAATCTTGTGCAATCAGCAGTATGTTCATGTTAAAAGAGTTAGAATAATTACTGCCAAGTGGTCCATAAGAGAGTGACTTGTACATAAAACAATGTTATACCTCTTGAGCCACTCATCATTTTAGTGTAATATAGGCTACATTAGACTTTTATATTTTCTTTGGTCACAAATACATTTTAATAATAACTGTGATATTTACTTTTATAAAAAATGCCAAGAAATACTGGCGATAAAAAGGAATAAAAATTTCTAAAGTCTTTCTAATTACTCAATGAATAATTTTAATTTAATGTAATATCTTATAAGTAATATATGTTTAATAAAGAAAATTTCTATGATATTTTGTTCATCATTATCTCCCTCAAAACTCAATTTACCTACTTATTTGACCTGTGCGATTGCAAAAGTAATAGATGCCGATCGTATGTTCTGGGTTCAGTTCTTAAAGCAGTTTATTTTTAAGTTGCAAATTTTTGCCACACAAAAACAGCAATGATTAAGATGCATTATGAAAGAATAGAAAGAAAGATGAATGAAAGATTAGAAGAGACTGAAATAACGACACAACTTGGGCCCGCTCTTGACCGCGATCATGCCTCATGGAAGGTGATAAATGAGGTATGTGATAGATTGAGCATGCCCAGAAGATGCATCAGGCTGTGCAGCCTAGCCACCATCATCGCCTAAAAGCCTTTTTGCTCTGTGTCCCACCAAGTCAAATACAGCAAGCTGGTATTTTGCAGAGCCATCCCTTATGTGGCTGCAATACTCCATACAGGATAAAAACAGACCTGTGCTTTGTTCGAATTTAAAAGCTGTCCAGATTTGAAGTATTGCCTCACCTTTAGGATGCCCAGCTTCATGGCTGCAGTCTGTGCTGTTGAATTGATGGGTGATCCCCTCTAGGCGGATTTCTTATGGTATCACTTTTGTTCAACGAGCCTGAGATCACACTTGAACAATACCTTCCTACATAAACATGTATGGTGGTAGTATGATGATGATGATGATGAGGGAGCTCCCTTTTCCGCACTTAGACTCTCATTCGGTCCGTTGTGCATGGGGATTCTGGCTAACAGAGCCAGCCTAGCTCCGCCCAAAAGCACAGAAGCTTCCTGGGAGCTTCGCGGAGCGACCTCATTGTTCCGAGGATTTCTGCACGTTGAGAAGCCACGGCCTCACATTCCAGGACAACGTGGGCGGCTGATTCCTCGGCGTCAAGGCATCCCCTCCCCTATGGTGATAGTAAGTACTTCTGCAGATAATCTCCTTCACAAAGAACTCAACTACTATAACTATAGCAAAGAGACCCCTAAAAATTGTTTCATTAAACAACTGAGATCTGGACTTTTTTTTTTTTTTTTCTGTTTTTATCTGCTATCAGTCAACCCTGACTATGATCAGATGTTTGGAAGGATGCATCACATTTTTACAGGATCCGGACCAATGTCCAAATTCTATTTAATCAGGCAGCACAATATCAGCTTTCTTGAGTCTCTTGGTATGATTTGGCATCAATAGTGAACATGAGAGGGGATTTGGATGGATGGTTAATCTGTCTTTGTACTTCACTAGGTAGCGCTTCGCTTCTTCTAGGACCGTTGGAATTTCCAGGTGCTCATGGATTTCTGAGTTGCGAGCGTACCAGGGCTCCGCTGATAGGACCCTCAGGATGCTGTTTTGACTTCTTTGAATGCACATGATGTTTGATTTGCTTGCGGAAGACCATAATTGAATCCCATATGTCCATATTGGTTTTATGATGGAACAATAAACTTTAAGTTTGTTACTAGATCTGGACTTGAAAAAGAAAGAGGTAGATAGATAGATTTATTTATTTGAAGTGTTCTGGATTTGGGACTAATGTATAAGAATAAGTATTGGGGTCCTGCACCCGTATTCACAAACATACGATTCACTATCGTATCGACAATGACACTTGTTCGATAACCTGATTTCTGAACCGAAGGACCGGCAAAACGCTATTCACAGACCCGTATGGAAGGGTTTTTTTTTAGGTGTGTATACGGGGAACGCTACAAAATGGTAGTAAATAGATATTCGTGGTAGAAAATTTTAAGTGGTACATAAATGATTTTTATTGAGTATTTCACTATGGGCAACTATAGATTATGCATTCAGTAACTATTAACAAATAAAAAACAGTAAGCAATGACTTTATTAATAAATAAAATTTACTGATTTCTATTAAACTTGCTTTGTAAACTTCAACTTATTGTCAAACCTGGAAATCTGGAATAATTATTTTTCTGAATCTTGTTTTGAGCTATAGAGATAATTGAGAACTACGCGGAAGACAAGGCGGTATGGTCGAAAGACTATAGCCTGCCCTTTTTGGGCGAATTAAAAAAAAATAAAAAATATTAATTGAGGAGTGAAAAATTAGTTATTTTTTTTAACAGAAAAATGGTTGTATGTATTTTATCGGTATTTAAACAAATTACTATTTCCTCATTTTAATTTTATAAAACGTGGTACCTAATATTGAAAATGCATATTTTCAGAAAAGAGTGTCATTGGAGCAGCGGCAGATGCTCTTTGCATTCATGCAAGGGCATGAGGACCTTGCCCGGAGCCGTGTTTCGACACTTATTGCTTAGATTATTCTTTTTTAAACAATATTTTGTTATTCGATAACACTTCCGACAGCAAATACCTGTCGGAAGAATTGATGTCTTCATACCGTATATGAACTGTCAAAATTGTACGGTTTCGGATTTGTGAATAGCAATTATAGGATTTCGTCGATATCATTGACATTCGATACGGTACCAAACCGTGTCGTAGCTTTGTGAATAGCTATGCTGGTACCTTAGGCTCTATTAATAATAGTAGTGCTACTTACTTATTCATAGATTTTTTTTTTCATGACATTTAACTTTATTTTTTAATGGAAATATTTAATATTGGTTTATCTAGATACACAAAATAACTAAGTACTTTACTTTTAGTAGGTCCGCAATGAAGAAAACA
This sequence comes from Gortyna flavago, assembly GCA_963669345.1. NCBI lineage: Eukaryota > Metazoa > Arthropoda > Insecta > Lepidoptera > Noctuidae > Gortyna > Gortyna flavago. Next base: position 6,405,178 of record OY770139.1, read on the forward strand.
GTGCAGTGCTATTTCTATATATTATTACAACAATATTATTAACAATTTTCTTACCTATAAAAATAAACAGAATATCATTTCTTAGTTTCAACTGGAACTTCAGTTTTAAAACCTAATTTGTTCCAATCTTCTTTAGCCATTAGGTTATTTTCCATTCTGCAACCTAAGTATTCTTTAGCTTCATCTCGGCACATGGAATTATTGCCGTTGTGGTTTAATAAGCACTTCATGTATTTCCTCATACTGTCCTTACAAACTCCGTCGTGATCCAGAGGAAAGCTGCCCTTATCAGGTGGAGTCGGTATAAACTGTTTTTGTCCAAACGTCATAGTAGACATTTTTATGTATTACAGCAAATCTCTTATTTGAAAACAATGTTATGGCAAAAGCACTGAAATTACTGGCGGACTTTTTTTAGAGAAATTTTGTTTTCATAAAGATTCTCGATATTTTTATAATTTGTACTTGGGTTGGGAAACAGGCAGCTCACAGGAGTATATATGTTCTGTGAACAGACTACTCACACAGTGTGAGTAGTCTGTGCACAGAACATATATACTCCTAGTAGTGTGAGTCACACTACATAGGGCGTGTTCCGAATTGACGAAATAATCTATGTAATCGATTTGAGCGTGCTTAAACCCGTACTGAATTGGCGTGAGCGCGATAACGATGTCCCGTGAATCGTCATGGCATGAGCCATCTTGCGATAACGCCGACCTTGCCTCGTACTAATATCACCGTGAGCGCTGTCAAAAATGACAGTGTGTGTGTGTGTGTGTGTGAGGATGAGGATGTGTCAGTGTGTGTTTTATTTTGAGCTGCATCATATCTTTTTAATAACGTGGCATTTTCGAAATTGTGCTTCTGGCTGACAGTTACCACCTAAACAAAGAAAATTAAGAAACGTGTGGTGTTTTTATGAAGAAATAATTTTTGACACCGAGTAAGCACTGTGAGCGCGCTAACGAGTGTTCCGAATTGTTGACAGCTCTCAGCTGTCATAATCGTGATATCCATTATGGAACGCATGTGAGACGATTTGAGTGCTGTGAGCGATATTAGCCAATTCGGAAGGCGGCCTAAGTAGTCTGTGCTTTACTCTATGCTTGAATACTTGCACAGAGTACTTTTTGATAAAGTGAGAAATACTTGGTCCAACTTGGTCTTGTTGACACCTCCACAGAGTACCATAGAGGAAAAATTGTATACTTTTTGATAGAGTGAGTGCTTGTTGTGATCACAGAACATATTTGTTGATCATTTAGCATGGAATTAATAAGTACATACTTGAGTACATATTAATTCCATGTCATTTAGTCATTGTTGAGATAGGAGAACACTGGCCTGTATTATACAAGTACGCAGTGTAGGAGAAGCATTGTTGATAGACTAGACTGTTCGTACATACAGTATGTATGTAAGCACTGTGAGCCCGTTCACGAGCGTTCCGAATTGTTGACAGCTCTCAGCACTCACAAATTGTAATTTCTAATACGGAACGGAACGCATGTTTTGATGTGGATGTGAGACGATTTAAGTGCTGTGAGCTATTATAGCCAATTCGGAACCCGGCCTAAGTATCTATTGTCAATGTCAAACTGTCAATTTCTAACTATTGTGCTATTGTTTTCATAGTTTCATACTACATTTTTTTCCTCTATGGCTATTGTCCAAAAAATCATATTACGTGCGTCGCACGTGCTACGGTTAAAATATTTGCAAATAAATGGAAATGATTTAATTACTCTGTAAAATGTCGCGACTTATTGTAAAGAATTTACCAAATAAGGTGCGTATATGTCTAAAATGTTTCAAACGTATTTACGCGTCTTCTATGCAGAGTTTTACACTAGATAAGTGTCTGGAATTTTATTGAGACACCGACTAGCTCAGACGTTGCTTAAACTGCTTATTATTTGGCTGTAGGAAGACAAAGAACGGACTGGTTGTTCATCATTGTTCTACGATTGTATTATTAGTGCTGAAATCTTCCGCACAGATTTCTGCCTACTGAAGAACCTGCATCTAAGTTAAATCAACATCAAAAATAAAGACCAGGGCTGTTCTATCTCCTTTGAATCTTTCTTTTAGAAGTATAACTCATCATCATGACAATAATATCTATTATATTTTAGGTAACTGTAGAAAAACTAAAAGATGTTTTTGGAGAAAAGGGTGAAGTAACTGATGTACAGTTAAAATACACTAAAGATGGAAAGTTCAGGAACTTTGGCTTCATCGGATACCGGACAGAGGAACAGGCAACACAAGCGCGGGAGTATTTTGATGGCACATGCATAAATTCTATGCAAATACAAGTGCAAACATGTGCAAATCTGGGAGATGGGAAGAAACCTAAAGCATGGAGCAAATATGCTCCAGACAGTACTGCTTACAAGAAGCTTCATAAAGATGAAATAGAAGATAAAAGGAAATCTGAAAAGAAAGAGAAGAAAATTGAGAAAAATAAAAATAAAATTAAGGAGCTGCTTAAAAAGGTATTTTTGTGAAAGACATTAAAAAAAAAAAGCAGAATACTTATCATACTGTATTATTCACATCTTATTTCAGCATAAAGATGATCCACTATTTGTAGAGTTCATTGAAGCCCATGTCAATGATAACACAACCTGGATTAAAGAAGCTCTAGAGTCTGCATCTAAAAGTGATGATGATGATGACGACGAAGAAACAAAGGAAGACCACAATGAAAACCTAGAGAAAGGTGAAACTCCAGTAGAAAAAGATCAGAATACTGAGAAAGAAAAAGTAGTTAAAGTAAAGGAGAACAAAGACAAAAAAGTTGCTGATAAACCTATCAGTGATTTAGAGGTAAGTTATTGCAACAAAACATGAAAACAACAAAAGCAAACATGCTTATTATAAATAGAAGAAATCAATATTTTGTAAATCAATGAAAAAAGGGTAATAACCATATTTATGTATTAGTAGTACTAGGTTTCCATAAGTGTCAATCCTGTGGGAATATTGGGATAAAAAGCATCCTATATGTGTAATTCTGGTATATCCATACTAATATTATAAATTCGAAAGTAACTCTGTCTGTCTGTATGTTACCTTATCATGCCTAAACCACTGAACGGATTTCGATAAAATTTGGCAGAGAGATAGATTGCATCTCGGGGATGGATATAGGATAGTTTTTATCGACATTCCTATATTTTATAACGGGCTTTTTACAGTTAAAATTTTATAATTGGACGCGTAAAAAAACCCACTGTTGTTTCATAGTTTTAAGTTGTTACTTCTGTCGGCAGTCTCCCATGTCTGCCCATGGTCTTAATGTTTTTGTATATGCACATCGGTGTCTCCGTGGCTCAAGTACAATTTTAAGTTAGTAAGACAAGTAACATCTTTAGATGACCTGGACGCGTACCGCGAGGGCTGGTTTGAGGTGGCGCGGGAAAGGAGTTCCTGGAAGGACTTGGGGGAGGCCTTTGCCCAGCAGTGGGACAGTATAAGCTAATAAAAAGAAAAAAAAAGACAAGTAAATCATTCAGACTCCCGACAGTTTGAATGATTTTGGGGGGATTTCATGACCCCCACGACCCCCCCCTCGGACCGCGCCTGGCACTGACTGGACAGGTCAGCTTCAATCTGTGTGGTTCTTTCCTCAAAATACCATTTCAGACACAAATCTACATGGTCTTCACATGATCTGACCAAGATTTTGTCTGGACTTTAAAAGAGACTGTGACCTCTGAGTTTGTTTTGGCCTATTAGCTTAAAAAAATATGATTGACGTGTAAAAGTGTTTGTACAAACCTACTTACAGAAAATAAATCATTTATCATTTATGGTTTTGGATTTATTAACTGTAATCTTACATGTACCACCGAAAATAAAAATACTAAGAAGTGAAGAATATTTTGTCATTATTACAGTACATGAAATTACTAATGAAGAAAGTAGGAGATACTCCCAGTGAAAACAAAACTGAAGAAAAAAGTGAAATTATAGAAGAGGAACAACAGCCAAAGAAAATCAGAAATAGGCCCTTGTTTCATGTAAAAGTGAGTATTTAAGTAATAACAAAACTCAAATTTAGGTTCATACATGAGATGATGATGATGAGAAGAAAAAGTAAGTATTACTTTTGAAAGTATAATATATCCTTCAAAAGTATTTGCTGTTTCTGTTTCTCATCTTTCGTGTAGTTTTTGTTTGCCATTCATTACTGCAGAAAGGATTGAATAGATTGACATAGTCAGCATGATTCTAAAATTATTTAATAAAAAAAAACCTCTACTGACGCTCAAGTAGAGCAGAGGTGTGTATAATTTTGTAAGCAATATTATTTATCATATGTCGTTAAAATACTTCCGAGCAGTGGCGGCTGGTGCCTTAGAGGACCGGTGGGGCACTGCATGGGTTTAGTGAATATTTTCAAATAAAATAATTATCTAATTTTTACCTTATGAAAAGGACACCTGCCGTTTCGATGCAATTACATGCCTCGTGGTCTACGGGAAACTGGCAGGTATAGCGAGGCGCAGTGATGAGATGCAGATGACGACAAAGAATTATACACAACACATTTTTTTTTTTAATTTTTCACGCACGGCACAGCACTTACAGTAACCGACAATGCACTTAGAGATTAGTCTCGTGATTAAAATGTCAAAGTTTATTATTATTGTTTATAATTTTTAGTTTTACATTCCTGTTTTAAATTGAGAAAAGGCCGGGGCGGTCCAGCTGATTTAAAGTCCAGTTTATTTTGATAAGTCCTATTGCTTTTAATGTAGTCAATATTGTATTGTACACTCATTTTTACTCACAAAATCTTCACTATTTTCATAGATTAGTAACACAATAAATCCGCGCGCGAAAAGTAACAATAACAAGTGCGTACTGCGTGGGTCAAGGTCTCAGGTCATGCATTGCATTCGAGAACGAGCGACCCGCGCCACCCGCACCCCCGCGCCCGAGAGTCCTTCGTATTCTTTCGGTAATTTCCGCTCGCGTGCGGCGCACGCATCTGTCTTAAAAATGGCATACATTTTGTTCTAAGCATCTTCCGTCTCACGCGCCAGGAGGTTTCCGTCGTCTTTCATACACGTTGTTAGAGCTCGCTGCGTGCGCTTTAGCGAGCGCACGGGGCCGTTTTTGTTCAAGCAAAAATAAGATCTAATTCTTTTGCAGTAGAAATCAAAACAGGTCAGCTTGATTTTATTTAACTCGAATTACAAAACTATGTAATCAGAAATATTATTTTTATGGATGGGGTTGGTACTTATTTGTATGGATTGTTATAGGTATGTCATTGTTTTGAAAGTTTATACTTTATAGGTAGGTAGAGGGTAGGTAGTATGGTATGGGTAGAATGGTAGTGCGGCGCACGAGCGCACCTAAGGTACAGCCGCCACTGCTTCCGAGTGATCTGTGACCTAGAAAACGAATCGCGCATGTTTTCTGCTGAGTTAGTGATTTACTTTAGTGAATAATACTTAATTATGAGAAACATTTAAGACTTAAGTATGTTAAATTGTGAAAACAGCCCTCGGAGGATCCCACCACCAGGCAGCCCTGCCAGCAAACCTCAAATACCTGACCATGCGGCTGAAGGAAGAATTCAAGCAGTGGATACCAGAGACATTAGTAACTGGTTGATCTCAATTGAATCATCCCTGAATGAAGTCTTTGCCATTGCTCAGGAAGGAAAGCTGAACAGCGAGCAAAAGCTGAGGATCAATTCCCTATCGCGCAAGGTTGGACATGGCGTTTCACAAATGGTGCTTTACTACCAGGACTTGAAGTTAAAAGCGCCAGAAATGCAAAACTCTAAACTATGTTAAAAGACAAAAACCGACCTCACAGATTGCCTCGAAAATATAAGAAAAAACATTCAAGAAAACTGGGCTAAACCAACGATGGCAGAAAATGTTTCGTCCGCTGACATGGTAAAAACCAATAATAATAATTACTTGCGCCCCAATAATGTCAGTTCTATTGCAATTTATCTAGCGGATAAATTAAAATCTAGTGAGGACACAATCTCTTGTCCAAAAAATTATATGCCCTAAACAAATGAAATTGGACATTAGAGGACTGAGCAAAACAAAAAACGGAGGCGTTATAATCAGCACGGAGACCAAACACGACATAGAAAAACTTAAATAATCATCCCAGCTAAGTAGTTCTGGCCTGAAAGTGGAAGAGCCCCATAAGAGAAGACCAAGAATTGTGGTTATAGGAGTACCAACCGTTTTAAGTGATCAAGAAGTGTATGATTGCATCTATGAGCAGAATGTAGCCAACCAGCTGCCTAGTTTGTCTCGTGACTCTTTTTTGGCCTCTATAAATTTAAGTCACAAGTCAGGTAAAAAAGAGAGACCTACGTGCAACTTCATTCTTGAAGTTACTGCTAGCATAAGAAAGGCGCTTATAAATCAAACTCGAGTGTTCATTAATTGGACTTCCTGCCCAGTGAGGGACTTCACATTTGTGACCAGGTGCTATAGATGTCTACAGTATGGACATGCTGCAAAGACTTGTCGGGAGTCTCCCTATACGTGTGGACATTGTGGGGAACAGGGTCATCAGGCGAACGAGTGCAACTAAACATGCTGAACCGTCACATTGTGCAACATGCTTCTGATTTAAAAAACCGAGCATGCATAAAACAAGCGATCAAGAATGCCCCGCAAAGAAAATTGCTGAGACAAGATACATCAATTCTATAGATTATAATGACGCCGCGTAAGACCGCCAATGTTTATCTATAAGCCTGTTTTACTTTATGTTATATAATTATTGTTATTTTGTCTTTTACTAGTTATAATCCGTAAAACTAATTTTTGATTTTATTACTTTTTACAATTTATATAAGTAAACATGGAACCTTAACATTTTGATTAAAAACGTAACATTGCAAAAATCATAACAGAATATGGTTGCAAAAATTTTTTTGCTAAATTTGCTACTTTTTTTACTAATTTTTACTAATTTTGCTCAAATTAAAGTAGATAAATTATTTACTATTTGTAGGAATTTTAGATACCTAATTATGTATAAGCACTTGAGTGAGATACCTGAGATACAGGTTTAGAAAAGAGTAACCGTGGAGTTTCTTGCCGGTTCTTCTCCATAGGAAACAACCAATTGGAACCGTGCACCTAGCTTCTGACGTTTCATAAGTGCCCATGTAGGTTTATGTGAAATAAAATATTTTGATTTGATTTGATTCCTAGTTCAGGTAGGTTCCAATTATTTCTTACCTACCTCTAGCTTAAGGCCCTATTTTGTAAATATGTAAATCAATTATTTCAATAAACATACAATTTCAATTTCAAAAAATAAACAAGAATTTAATTACTATTGAATGACTTTTTTCAATTATTATTCTTTTAATCCCATTCATCATCATACCAAAAATTGTATAATTATTTTCTATTTCAGATAATGGGTCTTCCATACAAATGTAAGAAGAAGGATATAAAAGAGTTCTTCAGGCCATTAGTTCCATTTTCAATAAGACTGCCCTTCGGTAAAGGAAAAAAAGTCACTGGCTTCTGCTATGTCGGATTTAGAACTGAGAAAGAGCTGAAAAAGGCCTTAGCGAAAGACAAATTATTTTTAGGTATTTATTTTATTTTTTACTATATTAAGTATAATCGCTTTGGACACTATGGACCAGCAGCCTAAGGACCTTTGTACTCATACGTATTTCTTGCCGTAAAAAATTACGGTTTATTGGCTGTTACACACAGCGAATAAACCGTAATTTTCCACGGCACTATTTCGGAAGCTTGTTGACAGACACGTTTTTTTCTACGACGCAGTTTATACGCCGCCCGTACCGTAAATAAACCTTGCCATGTACAAAGGTCCTTTTTTTTTTTTTTTAGGATGGGAAATCATCCAATGACTCCTCCCGCTCTGGGTGGAGCGGAAGCGAGTGTCAGACTCTTACTGACTAAAACCCATCCGTGTTCCTTCCTTAGCCCTTTATGTTCCGGGGTAGCGGTAACCCTTTCGGACAATCCCGCTGCCCCGGCAGGCTTCGGCCCTAACGGGCCCCTCCTTTGATGCTGACATCTCTTTGAGGCGCGCGTGGAACACATACGCGCCGTCCGGCACGGGCCTGGTCCTGATCGGACGGCGAGCTACCCATTACTCGCCGTCCGCAGGCCCGCGCCTACGGTGGCCGGGAGTCGTCACGCGGCTCCCGACGCCCGGAGCGTCTACCGCGGCGGCTGGGACGGGCGGCCCTCTCGGCTCTCTCCCTCGCCCATCCCGCCACCTCCTTCGCTAGCATGACTGCTTCGCAGAAGGAGGTGACTGCCTCCCACTCCCTCTCGCTCCGGACCATTGTTTGAACCAGGGCCGGGCGCGAGAGGTCGCCGCTGCTGCCGATCGCCTCTACGAGGACACGGCGGTGCTCCGCCCAAGCGGGGCAGGCCTCCACCGTATGCTCCACCGTGTCCTCTGGGCGATCCTCGCAGTGGTGACACCCGGGCGTTTCCTCCCGCCTGATGATGTGCAGGAACCTCCCGAAACATCCGTGTCCGGTGAGGACCTGCGTCAGGCGGTAGGTGAGGACGCCGTGTCGCCTCTCTAGCCACTCCTCAAAGAGGGGCCTTACCGCCGCTATCGTGGCGTGCCCTATGTACAAAGGTCCTTACCCGGTGTCCTAGAAAGCGACCGACGCGCGAATACAGCGAGCTCGAATAAAAGAATGCGAAAATCGCCTATTCATGCTACAATCGCTTTCTACTAGGACTTAGGACATGGCCTTAGACTTAAGCCCACTTGCACCACAAAATACTAAATACGTTTAACGCTAAAGACATTTAAAACATCATTGTCTCGGTCATCTTCAAACGATTGAGAGCACCAGAATGATGTTTTAAATTTGTTAAGCGCTAAACGTGTTTAGTGTTTAAAAAAAAATCATTAAGTAATGAGTTTTTCAACGCTCGCAAAATGGCTCTTAATGCCCCGCTTTTAGGTCCATAATGCAGTGTATTAAAAACGCGTGCTTTTTACTTTGTTACTGCACTAGTGCGATAACGCCACAGTGCACAGATAACTATTTACTAGTCAGAGATGTGCGTTTTTTTTAATCTCATCAAAGATACTTCATGCCAAAAGGAATCCTCGGGCCATATTTCGTTTTTTTTTTAATAGTTTGTATTTATTGTCCTTGGTCCCAAAATGAACTAAAATTTATTTAAGGCGAAAACGCCAGGTTGGCCCGCGAAATTAATTTTTTACGGTCTTAGCAATTTGCTGGTCAGTATTAATCTCTCAAGTGTCAACGATACAGCGCATGTACATAAAACAATAGAATTTCTATTGTGTCTGCTAATTAGACACGCGACGGGTGTTGTAAGTTGATTAAAATATGATTCGCGACCGTAAAAAATATGTATTTACAGAATTATAATCATTAGAATCAGTACAACTTTTAGGTTAGTATAATCCTAAAATGTCAAGATTTCATGAAATGGTCATTCAGTAGGATTACTTGGTCTTAGAGAGTTGTTCTAGTAAAGTTATAGCGCATGACGGTCAGATCAGTGAGCTTTACATATGAGGATAGGCTTAAAACTTAGCCTAAAAACTACTATGGTTGAACTAATATCTCCTGGCTCAATTACACTAGTTTTACAAGCTGAGCTGGGGTCACATTAGTTCGCTAGCACACATGTATCGTAATTTACTATTATTACTAGGCAATCATCGTGTTCACATACATCACTATGAGGATAAATCCAAGATGGCTGCCGAGGAGGAGGAACAGACTAGTAAAAAAAGGAGGGAAGAGGTATTTATGTTTTTTTTTTAAACGGTAAATGTAACAAAACATCACGTTTGTAATCCTGAAGGGATCAGCTGAGGTGTAGAGTGCCCGCACATTTCGCCAGTTAGGTTATTAAGTTCTATGTAATAGGAGGTCGAGTCTATTACTTTAACATTACCGGGCACAAATCAGTCCAGGTATTATTTGAGATTTTTTTGGCAAAAAACAAAAGCACTGCCCGACACGTCAACTGTGCGTCGAACCTAGAACTCACAGTTGCACTTACGGCGATTAAAACGATGCGGCTATCAATTGAATATACTTCAGTTCATATAATCTTCTGATACTTACATAAAAATCAATTGTCGATCGTCAGTCTCGCATGAACTCGAAAATGGCTCGACCAATTGTGATGAAGCTTTGTTAAGTTGTTGTGTGCGTACCGGAGAAGGTACCAAACAAAAAAAGGCATTGCAACGCAGGCATTAGCTAGTCTCAGATAATTTGCATTCCATCGCCTATTTACTCAACTATTTACTTTAGGGTCATGTAATATAAAGGCTCCTAAACACAGTGCCGGCGGCAGGGCCGGGCTTGCCGCCGGCCAAGCCACGGCGCGCCCGGCGGCTTATAAAGCCGCCGGCTTTGCCGCACAAACGAGCTGCGCAACTGAAATGATGCACTGCGGCCACCTGGGTATGCCGGCGGCATACCCGCGCGGCAAAATCCCGCCGGCTGTGCCGCCGGCATTGTGTGTAGGAGCCTTAAGGTGAATATTGAGTGACCATTTATAATAAAAAGTTACTAAATTAAAAAAAACCTAATATTTATTTGTACCCGGAGCATAAACTTCTATTAAAATAGTATAGTTACCGATAGCGTGTCACGCGTAGGTGACGCTATTTTGATGCATTCCATACTTACTAAACACGAGACCTGCATTTCGATAAATACGTAACGTATATAATATAGATCCATGTCATTACGGCTATATACAATCTTTGCTGGAACAGTCTTTAGGAGCTCAATAAACTACGCGCGGTACGGTTTTATGTACTTTTGTTATTCATGACTGTACCTTAATTTTGAACGAAAAGCTATAGAAACCGCACTTGGTGTGGAGCTCCTTAGAAGTGAACCTGTCATTGTAAAGTAAGCCTCAACTTGTAGGTTACGGATACTACCTAACGGGCTGCCCCGTTGGTCTCGTGGTCGCAAGCGCGACTGCTGAGCTCGATTCTGCTCGGTCCTGGGTTCGATTCCCGGGTTGGAAGTGTTATTGAGTTTTTCCATTAGGAATTTCTTAATAACAGCACGGAGTTTGAAAAAAAAATGGTTAATTATTTTAACAAGTAAACCTTAAAAACTAGTGATTGGAGCCTCCTTTTAAGCAGATAAGCCTGTGTTAGGAGACCCGCTCTTCCATAACTTAATAGGTATCGTTAAGGTACTAGTTTGGAAGTTGGCGGTGTGATACCCACCGCCAACTTCCAAACTCCGGGCTCGGAAAGCACGTTAAGCCGTTGGTCCTGCGCCTGATCTGTCTCCGGTCGTGTCGGATTGCCGTCCCATCGGACTATGAGAGTGAGGGAAGAAGAAGTGCACCTGTGTCTCCGCGCACACTTGTGCACTATAATATCTCCCGCCGAAGGCTAGTCTCCGATGAGATTGGCCGCCATGACCTAAAAACGGTCTGAAGGACTTTTATTTTTATTTAACGGTTGTAAAAAGACACTAACGAAGCCCAGGGTCACTTATACTTCCCGTCATTGTATTTCTTTTTTTGTACTTGACTATACCTGGGAATCTCCTGGTTACGGACATATTGAAGGTCAAAATTTCAACTTTTACTGGCGTTTTTTCACGAAAACTAGTTTTTAATGTTATACCTAACACAACATTAAATATCCGCACGAACCGTGCATGCACCAATAAATGCAATGTTTTGCGTGCGTTACATTGTGCACTACAGCAAAGGAGATGGATTTTTCTCCCATACAAGCTTGGCTTAGAAATGGAGACAAATAAAACAAAACGTATCCATCTGCATCTGCCTAGCCTTTTCCCAACTATGTTGGGGTCGGCTTCCAGTCTAACGGGATGCAGCTGAATACCAGTATTTTACATGGAGCGACTGCCTATCTGACCTCTACAACCCAGTTACTGGGTAATACGATACCCCTTGGTAAGACTGGTTTTCAGGCTTTTCGGGCTTCTGACTACCCGTAACGACTGTCAAAGATCCACGATTGACAGCCGGGACCAACGGCTTAACGTGCTTTCCGAGGCACGGAGGAGTCTCGGTATGTAAAGATGGTCACCCATCCACAGACCAACCGCGGCAAGCGTAGCTTAACCTGACCGATCGACCTGTGCGGCGGTTATTATTTAGCCACGGGCCCCTCTAAAACAGAAAAAAAAAACGTATTATGAAGCAATAATAGTATTTCAAAACCCTGTATATTTTTGTTCGTCGTAAAAGTTGGTGAAGGGCTATACTATAAAACTATCCTATGCCCTTCCCCGGGATGCAATCTATCTCTCTGCCAAATTTTATCGAAATCCGTTGAGTGGTTTAGGCGTGAAAAGGTAACATACAGACAGACAGACAAACAGACAGAGTTACTTTCGAATTTATAATATTAGTATGGATCATGTTCAGTATAGTTATTATTCAATACGCTTATACAGTTTTGATATTCTATTTCTAAAAATACTCGTGAAATCATATCAATTCTTACATTAAGCATGTCCTAATTACCATCTTATTTTCAAAACTGGCAACATAAAGACCTCCCTGAATACTTGAATCAAAATAATAATCTTTTAAAAAGGAATATTTTCTGCAAACCTTTGCCAAGTAACGAAAGCTATGGTGGGATTTTAAAAATTATCAGTTATTTTTTAAATATTATTAACTTTTTGTCCGTACCTGGCTACATAAAATCCATGTCCATTTCACACCAAAAATAAAAGTCATTTCCCTGCAATTATTTTGTGCAAGTCATAGTGTATAGTGTATAGACGCCAGCACATCAACCTACTACAATCTGTCAAATTTCTTTGATAGATTTTCAACTTTATCGCTAAAGTATAAGGTTCAAAATTAATTGGGAAGACAGTTTCGGGTAGGTTGGTGTGCTGGCGTCTGTACAGAATGCGTAGTACGTGATGTGTCTTTTTACATCTTACCAAATACTGTTCAAATAACAAAGTCAATTCTTGTGATTTTTGTAGAAAATAATTTTAGATTTTGAGCTTGAAGTAAAAAAAAATATGTTTACTACAGAGCCGTATGTTTCTCTACCTGTGCCATCGCGTACAGCCCTGTGTTCACAGAATTTATAGATCAATGATTTATATCTGCTTTGAAAAAAATAATTTTAATTGAAATTCCATAAATAGGCTTGCTTATCATTCCTCGTCAATTATGCCTGTTAATGAAAATTGATAGTGATAACGACACAGAAAATTTTAACTATCTGCTAAGTGCTATTAAACTTAAGTATTAGCTAAAACTCAGGGCTTTTTTCATGTAAGTACTCCTTCAAAAAATTGTATACTGTCTCATATTCTCAAACAAACTCCACTCGTATTTAAAAAAATTAAGTTCTGTTGATGAGTATGTATTCGTAGCTGAAACACCTAAGACATTCGTATTTCTATAATAACTTCCTTACTTGTAACCTTGATTTTGATTCACTGACCAAACTATGTTATACATAAAGACATGCTGGCAATAAAATAGATAGACATTTGAATAGATTTTGCCGTATAGAATATCTGTCTGCAGCACCATTAATTTTCAGACATCCCATAATGAAGAAAGCATCGGTGAAAGTGGAAGTATATTTGTACGGAACTTAGCGTACGTGGTGTCTGAGGAAGAAATAACAACCATGTTTGAAAAGTACGGTACGTAGCTTAAATTAATTTTAAAATTATTTATTTATTTATTATTCATTAACCCACCAACTGACCGCGACTTCGTCCGCATAAATCTCGGCAACCTACCCACCGCGTCGTCGCTGCGCATCGCCTGCCCGTTCTATCACCTAAGGATCGAGTGATGTTAAATTAATGCAAAAATATTTTTTCAAATCCGACATTTAGAAGATCTCCTTTGTAATAGACCTCTCCTAAGCTTCCACAAATTGATCGGCAAGCACCGGACCGATCAATTTGTCGAAGCTTAGCATCCTGCTTACCGGAAAGCGCATAGTAAATAGGCCTCGCATAAGGCAGACCGAACCATGAAAAAGCGCAGGAATCCGCTGAAAATATTATTATCTTTTCCTTGTTTTTTACTTTAATACGCGCTGCATTCGTTACAAAGTAGGTCTATCTCATAATGTATTTCACAGGACCACTAGCTGAAGTAAATGTGCCGATAGATCCAATCTCGCGTCTGCCGAAGGGATTCGCCACAGTAACCTTTGTGATGCCCGAACATGCTGTGAAAGCGTATACTGAGCTGGATGGTACCGCCTTCTGCGGCAGAATGCTCCATTTGTTACCCGCCAAAACTGAGAAGCTGGAAAATGATGATGACGACGGTATGTATTATCTTTATAATTCTTCTGTATGTCACTAAACTCCTAAACGGCTGGATCGATTTTGATCTACGAATAATAAAAAGTCAGGAAGCGTAACTATGAACAAAATCAACGAGAAATTCAGCTCCAAAATTCACTACTTTGACATAAAGCAAGGTTTAGACGAAGCCAATGTTGGCTGCCAGTCAGCGCTGGCTTGTTAAATGGCCTCGTATAAACAGTTTTTCAAGACAAACCAGCGCTGGCTGCCAGTACTGGCGGGAATAGAGCGCAGGCTTATTTTTCAAGCCAGAGACCTCCGCCCGCGTGCCCTGCTACCCCCGCGTCAGCGTGTGTACGCGTGTAGACGCATCGCGCCAGTCGCTGGCGCTTAACCGTAGATTGTTCCACTCGTTTTGTTTTTGTAAGATTTTCCTCGATGGCAAAGAAATATCTTGATCAACTCTTCTATTAATAAATAATACCTTCTCTAATATATTGATCAACTCTTCTCTTAAGGCGCAGATATACGACTTCTAATGATTTTAAATTCAACATCACGTCTAATCGACCGGACTGATTTCTTTGAAAAAAATAAATGTTATACTAGACCATTTGCTTTGTAATTTTTTATGTGAATATTTTTTTAACATAGTGTAATTAATTTGTAAAGTAATGTCTACCGCGGACATAAAAACGATAATCACGCAAACACTATCGGGTGTATTTTCATAAAACTTTCACCATTTAAAAGACAATTTAATTCCCCGAATTTTAGTATATGGTTTTTTTTTGTTTGGTGTTTGATAAATCAACAATAGATGATTGTTTCATATTTTGCAATAAATTACCAGCGTTGTGTCATCGCGCTTCTCTTTCTTTTCTATGCAGTCCGATAGTGACCGCGTTTTAGGTCATGTAGTCGCCTTAAAGAGATGTTCTATGTACATTTCTATTTCAACTGTCGCTGCATTTGTCCCGAATATTTTTTTTTTAAACACAAAACGTGTGCACACCACAATAATAATCCAGGAATGAAATGAATCCATTGGCCCCATCTAAACAACACAAGCCAGGCCAGCACAGGATTGTCTGAGGACTGGCGCCAGCATTACTGGCTTCGTATAAACTCTGCTTAAAGCAAGGTTTAGACGAAGCCAGTGTTGGCTGCCAGTCAGCGCTGGCTTGTTAAATGGCCTCGTATAAACAGTTTTTCAAGACAAACAAGCGCTGGCTGCCAGTACTGGCGGGAATAGAGCGCCGGCCTATGTTTCAAGCCAGACCTCCGCCCGCGTGCCCTGCTACCCCCGCGTCAGCGTGAGGACGCGTGTAGACGCATCGCGCCAGTCGCTGGCGCTTAACCGTAGATTGTTCACTCGTTTTGTTTTTGTATGATTTTCTTCGATGGCAAAGAAATATCTTGATCAACTCTTCTATTAATAAATAATACCTTCTCTAATATATTGATCAACTCTTCTCTTAAAGAGATGTTCTATATACATTTCTATTTCAACTGTCGCTGCATTTGTCCCGAATATTTTTTTTTTAAACACAAAACGTGTGCATACCTCAATAATAATCCAGGAATGAAATTAATCCATTGGCCTCATCTAAACAACACGGGCCAGGCCAGCACAGGCTTGTCTGAGGACTGGCGCCAGCATTACTGGCTTCGTATAATACCTCGAGTAACCGAGCGAAAGAACACACATGCAAATAAGCCAATCCGGTATTCCGGCAAGCGCCGTGATTGGTTCTGGTGCGCAGTAGTCTTTTCGGCAAACGCCCGCATTTGCGTGGTGCCATTTTTGAGCTTGAGTTACATTTCTTGACTTTTATTATTCGTAGATTTTGATAAAAAAAAATTTTTTGAGTGGATCCCTGGATGGTTTACATTTGGACCCCGTTCGGGCAACAAGACAAGACAACGTCTGTCCGGTTCGCTAGTTACTGATATACCTAATACGAAATAACATAGTTACAACGGAACGCGAACGGCACAAACGGCGTTCTTATCACTAAATGTAATTTTATTTACGACCACACAATTTTGGATATGTGAGTGTGACCAGCATATTTACGATATCATCATATTTTAACACTATCGAATACAATTCAAATTAATTATTTCGAAGCATAGTGTATAGCTATAGATAAATACATAGTGGCAGGGGGGCATCGATGCGCAAACTGTAACCATGAATTCAGCACATGATTCTAGTCTAGATTATAAAATAGAAGTTTTAGGTTGTAGGTTATAAAAAAAAAAAAATATTGTGTCATAGAAAAGTGTAATACCTACACGGTCAAAAGCTATGGAACAGCAATTTTTTTAAATAACGGACTTAAAATTCAGAGATTATGAAAAATCCAATAGTGCACGACTCATATTGCTCATTTAATGGTATAAAAAACCATACATATTATAATAGTCAGTTTTTTATTCATTACAATTAAACTGCTTTGAATAAAAGAGCCATTTTCAATAGGGTTCCTCCAATGCGTGAAAAGAATATAAGTTTAAAAAAAAAATACTCAATTAATTCATTTTTTCGCAAGCTATAATGTCTTCAGATACACTTCATTGTTGGGAATTTTTTTAGAAATATTCTAGTTTTTTTTTTTTCGTTTCTACTGCATTAAATCAATTTTTGAAAAGTACAGAATTAATCTCCATTAAATTATCTATACAATGGTATATAAATTAAGTAGGTTCTGTGTACTAGCAGAACATGGTTCTGTGTACAGCATAACAAATAACAATAAACAGTTGCAGAAAGGAGGCAAAAAAAAAAATCGATCGTAAAGCACTCTAATGCTTCGTATTATGAGTCGTGCAATTTCAAAGCAGGTGTTCAGAATCATGTAGGACTGAATAACAGGTTGCGCGTCGATGTCCGAGCGTCCGGCTTCTACGCTACGGATCGCAGATTCGATTCGTTAACTGTTGTAGATGTTGTGGGTCAGGGTATTGAATGTTAGGTTAGTGACCATCAACTCCGTTAACAATTACCGATTCATCAAAAATTCCAAATATTAAGAAAATATTTTATAGTAAGTGCTGGGTTGCCTACACATAACATGCCATTTGCGTTATCGACGTGAGAAGAAAGTAAAGTAATAAATATTCCGTTCTTACCTATAGGTTTATGCTGGCCATCGTTCGTCGAGTTCATGGGTTTCTTGTCGATACCTAAAATTGCATCATAACTACTTATCTACAGGTTTTATTTAACGGAATACGTAATACAAATTAACGATTAGCAGGAGTGCATACAATTTTATGCACTCCTACTAACCCTTAATTCGTGTGTTTGGGTATTTTCCCAATTTACCGGTTTTAGAGGAATGCTGTTTGCTTGAGATGTATTCGAATGCTAGGTGTGCCGTGTGCTTGCTAAATAAACCACCACCACCCATTTGAAAAATACTGTTGTATGTAGGTTCTTCTTCTATTTAATGTATCGTATTTTCTTAAATTACTTGGGTTTAGGCCCAATATTCCGAAATGATCATCAATGTTTGTCGCTGACTGTACCTCAGCTAAGTAAGTAAGGGCCTGTGCACACCACGTTTTTTTAAACGCGCCGTTGACGCGCGTTTGTAGCGATACAGACGCGAGTCAGACGCAGCCTGTAGATAAAATATAGGATAAAAGCGCGCCGTTGGCGCACGTTTCTAAAACGCGCGACAACGGCGCGTTTAAAAAACGTGGTGTACACAGGCCCTAAAGGACGTAGGTCGTAGCAGTAAGTGTAACAGTGAAAATACGGACTTAAATGAAACCTTTTTTTTTAACAAAGTGTTATCAAGTTTGTAACGTATCGTAAAATATTACAACATATTTTCACAATGGTTTTAGGTATTGACGCCAGCACATCAAGCTACTACAATCTGTAAAATTTCTTTAATAGATTTTCAACTTTATCGTTAAAGCGTAAGGTTCAAAGTTGATTGGGAAAATTTTACAGTTTCGAGTAGCTTGATGTGCTTTTTTTTAAGGATGGGAAATCATCAAATGACTCCTCCCGCTCTGGGCGGAGCGGAAGGGAGTGTCAGACTCTTACTGACAAAACCCATCCATGTTCCTCTCTTAGCCCTTTATGTTCCGGGGCAGCGGTAACCCTTTCGGACAATCCAGCTTGATGTGCTGCATACCTACCACGAGCTCTTATCGCGATCAACTTTAGTACCTAAACTGAACTGTTCTGCTAATTCGTATCATGACGTCAGTTTAACGATTCAATTTAGGCCGTGCCATCTGGATACCTACCACGAGCTCTTAACGCTCATTCACTTTCATCGATCCAAATGCCGCTGAGTGTATTGGACGTCATGGTACGACTGTGAACGATGCAGTTTAAGAACCTAAACTGAAATGTCTTGCTTTTGAATCGTTTTTAAATAGATCATGGTAGGCCTCCTGGCGTCTGTACTTATGCAATTATGCACGCTGCAAGCTGAACAACATTATTTCTTGTGCAATCCGTGTTTATAAACAGTAAGCTGCAAGCTTTTGTACTAGTAGGTATAATAAATAATAGGTACAACTTATCAAGATTCTTACGGATTATTATCAAATAGGTACTAGCTCACCCGACAGGCCTTGTTCTATCCAGATTTCAATATAATTATGTGAGTTACGGTTTTGAGTACACACGGCTACACATCAAGCTATACATTTCCAGTTTTAGCTGATCTCGCATTGTGTAAGTTTTTCGTGCAATCAGAAGTCAGCTTATACTGGTTATGTATAGCTTGATGTGTAGCCGTGTGTACATACAAAAATCCCATTGAAAAAAGGACGTTCAATATTTCCCGAATTTAAAAAATAGCCAAAGCTGTCCAGCCTATTGAAGAAGTGATGCCCTTACCAACGAACAGCATTTTACTGTTATTATAAAGATGTGGGAATTGCCTTGCCTTCGAGGTTTCGTGGTATTTTTGCCGCCAAGCAGTGTTGCTGTGTTCCGGTATAAACCACATGAGATATTTCAGCTTTGTCTCTGAGATGGAAACGCAACTGCAATGCATTCCATAGATAACGGCGACCACTTGACCTACCATATGGTGGGCGGGCCTGCATGTTTGCAATCCAATAAAATAAATAAATGATTGAAAAAAGAGTTATCTTAGAGGTACACGTACAATATAATTTTAATCTTAGATTTATTATTTTGGGGAAATCAACTATTAGATTCAACTTTGGTGTGGAAACTAATCTAATATTACCATTGCAGAGGGTTTAACATTCAAAGAGAAGAAAGCAAAGAAGCTGAAAGCGCAAGCGAAGTCCTCCCACAACTGGAACGTGTTGTTCCTGGGCACCAACGCGGTCGCTGACGTCATCGCGTCTACGTATAACACCACGAAGGAACAGCTGCTCAATGATAATAATAAAAGTAAGTGCAACTTTATGATTACTGCATTGTACTTATGTACAATTTGTATATAAGATCTGCTTTTGCTCAATGCTTTTTTTTTTATTGCTGAATGAGCCCTCTCTTGACCTCGATCACGCTTGATGGAAAGCGATGGATGAGGTCTATGATGGAACGAGCGTGCCCAGAAGATGCCCAAGGCACTGGAACTCACACGCGTGGACGAAACACAGAAGGCTGCTTGACGCCCGACTCCGGTGGGAAGGTGGTCGCAAACCAGGCGGGCGTTAGCCCTGCCACCGCGAGGGAAGAATTCACCATTCGCCAGTAAAAAAAGGTGTTGGGTGTGACTCCGTCCAGGATGCGCCGAGCGCTCGGTTTAGTTAAGTAACTGGCGGAACAAACTGCGCTACACGAGGAGGATTCTTAATGCATCCCAAAATGCTTAAAATGTATATCTTATTTATAATGCACTTATGGGTGATAAGATATCCTATGTTGATGTAGCTAAAAGCTATAATCATCAAGTCTATTCTTATGTCATAGTTTATATGTTGACGAAAACTAAATCCCCTTTGAAATGAAACAGATACAAGCGCTGCTGTGAGGCTGGCACTTGGTGAAACGCAGCTAGTTGCCGAAACTAGAAGTTTCCTTGAAGGAAACGGAGTATATTTGGATGCATTTAATAAAGTAAGTGATACTTATTTGTAAAAAAAATCGTCTTTTTGATTAGCAAATCTTTCTACAAATATTTTTAATGCAAAATTCACTTATAGCCTGCAACAAAGAGATCAAAGACATGCATACTCGTCAAAAATTTGCCAGCGAACACGGAGAAAGAAGAAATAAAGACATTGTTTGCAAAACACGGCCAAATAGCGAGATTCTTAATGCCACAACATGGAATAACTGCCCTTGTTGACTTTATTGAACCATTCGAAGCCAAAAAAGCATTTACTAAATTGGCATATTCACAATTCAAGAGTGCGCCACTGTACTTAGAATGGGCACCTGAAAACGTATTTGTAAAATCTGCTGAGAGAACTGAATCGGATAAGATTACAATTGAAGAAGAATCAAATGTAAATCAAAATAAAGTTGAACCGAAGACGTCTGCGGTAACACTTGAACCTAAGAACAGTAAGGAAGATGTCAAAGAAGACGATGACGCGGAGCTGGTAGATCCCGAAAACGATACGACACTGTTTGTTAAAAATCTTAATTTCAAAACAACTGAAGCCAGTATTAAATCGGTTCGTAAATACTTGAACTCGGAATTTATAATATAACTTCCTATCAGCACAATAATCTAATAATTGTTTTTGTTTCAGCATTTCTCTGCAGCTGGCACAGTACACAGTGTGTCAATTGCAAAAAAAAAAGACCCGAAAAATCCTGGTCAAGTTCTTTCAATGGGTTACGGCTTTGTACAATATTATAAGAAGGAACATGCCAACGAAGCTCTCAAGAATCTGCAAGTCACTACTCTTGATGGAAAGTCATTAGAATTAAAAAGATCGGAAAGAGGAAATACGTTAGTATTAACATGTTATTATAACAAAACTTGACATTACGCATCACATTCCCCCAAAGGGTTAGAGACAGAGGTGTACTAGTACACCCACATTTCACCGGTTATATTTAAATGCCAAGTAATAGAGAGCGAGCCTTTACGTTACGTTTATTTTATTTTCTGTTTCTGCACCTTCTTTTTATACTACCTACTTAGATAAAACTTTTTTTTACAGAAATGAAGTAAGAACATCGAAGAAATCCAATAAAGAAACGACGCAAAACGGCACCAAAATTCTCGTTCGAAATGTACCGTTCCAAGCGAACAGGGACGAATTACACGAAATATTTAGGTAAAGTATTAAATATTACTTTGAATTGAATGTATTAATTTTTTTCGTGTGATTTACTATTTGGCAAGCAGAGTATAATTATTTTTCTGTATGAAAATTGTCCGTAAATGTTAGTGGTGATTTAATTTGCTTAATAGATAGTCGACTCAACTCGGCTCGGCTCGACTAAGTCTAGCCGTGATTGCTAGTGATTACCTACATACCTACTCTGCCTACCCTTCCAGTCGCAGGTGTATACTCTTCTATAAGTTACGTATTTGTGACCTACATAATTATCACCAAAACATTTTTAAAGCTAGACATTGTATAAACGTAAATGAAAGTAGTTTTCTAATAAGCAGAAAATTCACATGCAAACACGAAGGCCGCAACTCACTTTATAGTTCGTTGTTGTAATGTTAATGAACTGATACGGAGTTACTGGTAATTAATGCGCTATCGTATCCAATGTTAGATTAAACCCAATTTAAATTTCTTATCTGTTGAAAACAATGGATTATAATAACTTGTTTTAAAGTGTTTTATTATTTTACAGAGCTTTTGGCGAAATTAAGACTTTGAGATTACCTATTAAACTATCCCTTGGAACAAATCAACATCGTGGTTTTGCGTTTGTAGACTACCATTCCAAGGCAGACGCAAAGGTATTTATCTTAATAATTCAGATAGGTTCTTAATGGATTGTTCATAATCAAATTATTAATTTTTTATTGTTACAGTCTGCGTTTGTAGCTCTGTGTCAATCCACGCATCTTTACGGCAGGAGATTAGTGCTAGAGTGGGCAGAACAAAGTGATGATACGGAAGACATCAGTATGTTAAGAAAAAGAACTGCTCAAACATTTAATGCGCAAACTCCGGGAGGTAAAAAATCTAGAAAAGGTGCGGTTGATGTCGAGAAGTTCGTTGAAGGCGATAATAATGATATGTAAATAAATAAATAATTATGCTGCCTACCAGGTTTTATTTTAAATTTGTACCTACTGCGAAACTAATTAAGAGGCGTTTAGCTGCCAGGAAAAAATCGTACAAATTAAACAATGGTGAATATCATTATCCGCCTTTATTTTTATGCCAAAATAGTTACAAGAGTGATGGATGGCATACATTATTATAAATTTATCTGCGTCACAAATTATTAGAAACGTGAGCTACAATCTCAATATGTAAGTCTCTGAACTTGCTCATATTATATTAATGCCCTAGTATTTACAAAGTTTAAGACGGTTAGATCTCGACAACATGGTGAACGACATTTTTACGAAAGAGTCAAGTTTTCAATAAGTGACCTTTATTATAATGTTTTTCTAAAATAAAGAAATATTTTAATTATATTTCACACCTAAACATACAAACTTATGGTGTAGAGCAATGATCACCAGTCATTGCACTATCAGTGAGTTTGGTACAGTCAACCACAAAAGTAATTTCAGAATGTTGATTAAATAATATGACTATGA
The DNA here is from genome assembly GCA_963669345.1 of Gortyna flavago. Classification (NCBI taxonomy): domain Eukaryota; kingdom Metazoa; phylum Arthropoda; class Insecta; order Lepidoptera; family Noctuidae; genus Gortyna; species Gortyna flavago. The sequence continues at coordinate 6,428,194 of OY770139.1, forward strand.
ACTTAATTATTGCTACAGATAGATATAGAGATACTAGTCTTCAATAATATGTTACAAACAAGCACTAATTTAGCAAGTTCTAATTCATAATTAATCTCTTCCGTATTTTTAGATGGTGTATACTTACTTTTGTTGCTGATTGTACAGTACCACTAACACTAAAGGTATTACATTAATTAACACTAGAAAGACTGGGAAAATATTTACATACCATTAGAATAGCATGAAAGTAAGTTAGGGATATAATAATTACACATGTGTCTAACCATAATAAAAATATATAGCATAACAAACAGATTGGCCAGAGGTTCGAAATTAGTCTACATAATAGTGTTTATGTAAGCATATCATTACTAAAACTTACACCACAATACTTACTTGAAATGTCTCATGCACCTTTTTTATAAGTCTTAGCTGTTAATACTTTCATCATTATTTTAATTAGCATGACTTTGATTCATTTAAGCTTTTATAATATACATAAAATTTACGGCTACATTTCATAATTGGTTATATCAATGTGTCCAATAGGATTCTGCCAATAATAATGAAGTGAAAGTACAATATGAAATTCTGAGAAAAAAAAATACATATACTGGCAGTGCTAAATGATAGAATTGAGGGTGAGATCTAAAATTTACAATATTTTCCAAAGTATTAGAAAAACAGTAATTCTTATTATAATTAATTTACACTCATATGTTAACAGTGATTGTAAGTGCCTAATAATTACGTCATCTAAATGCTGTGTTACACATACTTGTTTTTTAAGGAATGTTTTCTCCATTTTTACAAAAGTATGTTTAGCTTATATTTAAACATGTTTGAACCAATAGTAAATGCTATTTGATAATAAATCAGATTGCTTTATGTCATTATATTTCCAATAATTTGAAACTATGCAATCATCTCTAACAAAATCAAATTATATTATCATGAATAACATAAATCACAACATTTCAATCAATCTTTACTGTTGAATAAATTTTCCTGACAAATATGCTAGTACCAATGTATCCAACAGTTCCACAAATGATACCCAGAGCTAAGCTGAACAATGCCATGTAGCCAAAATAAAAGGTAGTCTGAAACAGGCCATACATTTTCGTTTTGAAAAGGAAGTAATAGAAAGAGTACAAGTACACATAGATGGCTGTGCTGCCTGCAGAAAGAAAACTGGTCCATTGCCAACGATAGTCCTCAGCATTCAGCAAGAAATAAGTGCAAACAATGGTCACACAGACGGTTACAATCATCAAGATCAAAAATACCAGTAGCATAAATCCGTACACATAGTAAATTTTGTATGCCCAGAAAGATGTAAAGATGAAATACATTTCAATAAATATAGAACCAAATGGTAATATTCCTCCAACTATAATTATTATAAAAGGTTCCATAAACCATTTCTTTTCTGGAATAGGTCTAGGAACTGCATTAATGCGACAAGGGTAGTCAGGCTGTCCTGCTAAATTGCGACCAAGTACTGTTCCTACTAAGGTTAGGGGCAATATCACAAAAGTACAAATGGACATGACAGCTATCATACTACCAAAGGGAATGGCTCTAGATGCATGGTAATACATAGCAATGAAGTTGATAAAGAATGCTGTACCACAAACAAGTACAGGTAGTAAAAATGCTGAAAGTAACATCTGTTTGATCCAGAGCTTACCACCCATCCTGGCATAAAGAGATCCACCAAAGTATCCATTGACTGGGGATGTGGCGGCATAGATAAATATTGCTGTGGACAGTAACGATCCCCTTTCAGTGTAAAGTTCACCAAAGATGGTAAATATTATAACTGCCAATGTCACTACAGTGAGCTGGTACCCAGCTCCAATCAGTGCTGAGAATACTGGCAAGTGAGGAACTGGTCTGAAAACATCGCCATGAACTTGCTTCCATCCATATTCATCTCCTAAATCTTTTTCTAAATCATCAAGATCATCATCCTTAGAATATCTTGCATAATCCTTACGGAGTGTTCTCATAAGGATCATGGAAACAAGTCCCACTAAAAATATCACCATCATGAAACTGTTAAAGATACTGAACCAATGAATCCGGTGCTGAAAGAAATTTGGATCCAAATATTTATCAAATCGATCTTCAAAGTGGATATCGCTTTTCTTCCAATTTACTTCATAAGTGAATGGAATTTTGGCGTCTGATGACAGTCGCTCCTTATTCTCAGCTGTAAGGTTTACTTCCACAATTCTGTTCCCATTGTATCCAATGTCGAATTTCTTGTGAGTCCAAATGTAATAATGATCCCCATCAATTTCACCTACTGTTCCCCAAATTGGTAGGTCATCTATGTACATTTGATACCAGTAGTGATTCTTCACGGCATACACAAGTGCTTTGTAGGATTGGTCATTCAGTTCAATGGCACAAAATTGCTGCGCCGGTGCATTATCCCGGTAGGTGATATCGAGACCACTGAATTCTAGTTCGACTCCCTGGAGCGCTTCCGATAAAGTCTCATGATAATGTCCAATAGTCACTTTAGTACCTACGCAGAAAGGTAATGAAAAATATGCATACGTTTCTTGACGATTGTGGTACGGACCTACTGTATTCATCCACAGCACAACTTGTTCTCCATCTTTATATGTATGAGTATGTTCGTCACAGTTGACTATAGTCCAAAAAATAAACAATAAATACAAATATTTCATTTTTATGCAGCAATTAGCTTCCTAAAACCAATTATAGGTACAAATAAAATAAACATAACACGTATGTGAAACACCGATGTCGGACATCCACAGACTACTTAGAGATACCGGACATCTATGGAATAATGTTGCCATCACACAAAATATTTTATTTTATGAGATTTGTAACGTCGCTTTCGTTCACTTGGTTTAACAGTAAAAATGGGTATGCCACAAGTGTATTATCTACTCCATGCAGTGGCGGCCTTAGGGGGTGGCGAACAGGGCAATCGCCCGGGGCCTCGCTCTTGCAGGGGCCTCGCGCAACAGCCCACGCAACTTAAAAAAAAAAATGATTTTTAAACAATTTTTTTTATTTTATTTAAAGCTTTTGATTTTGATCCTTAATTATTTATTAAGGTTATAACATAACGGTAAATTAAAATAAAGTTTGATAACTAATTAATTCATTCAAAAAACCGGCCAAGTGCGTGTCACGTGTCCACGCATAGTGTAGGGTTCCATAGTAGCCCGTTATCACAATATAATACGATTCTGTTGTTCTTTATTCTGATTATAAGAAATGGTAAAGATATTAGGAGTTAATGTTTATAATAACAAAAATCGACTTTAAATTTGAATAACTAACAATAACCACTTTCTAAAGCTAAAAAATAAGGGTACGATTGCTGATAACTTATTATTTCAATTCACAAAATTGTAATTCGAAAATTAAACAAAGTTCGGTATGTGACTTTACTCGAATGAAAACGTAACCCGCTGGTACAGCGCCATCTAGCGCCAGTATTGTGAAACCTATGATAATTTATTATGGTATTATATTAAATAAATAAAACAAACTAATAAAGTTATCTTAACCGCTATAATTTTCCTGTAAAGTTCATGAAATGCACTATCATCGTGAATTTTTCTAGATTTTTAAAGTCAGCAGATTAGCTTTTAGAGGGGGGGAGGGACTACTGGAACAAAAATTTGCACTTTAAAGTTTAATATTTCTTAAATAGAGCAAAAAATAATTTTAGCAACCCCCAAGTGATTTTAGAAGACCTATTCAACGATACTCCACACGATGGGGTAGACGACGAAAAAAATATTCATGACGCACTTCACATGTAGGGGAGCTACCCTAAAAAAGATATTTTCCTAAATTTTATTTTACCACTTTGTCGGCGTAATTGATATACATACCCTTACAAAATTACAGCTTTCTAGCACTAACGGTCTCTTAGCAAAACCTCGGACAGACAGACAGACGGACATGACGAAACTATAAGGGTTCCTTGTCAGAACTACGGAACCCTAAAAATTAAATACGTAATAGAAAAAAATTAACTGAAGTTTACCCCACTATCGAAATAGCCCTGAGAATTATTGCCACCACACCTGTTACAGTTGCGTCTGCTGAAAGGAGTTTTTCGAGGCTTAAAATTATTAAAACATATTTGAGGAATTCGATGACACAAGATCGGCTTTCAACCCTTGCTATTCTTTTAATCGAAAATGACGTAGCTCATTCCTTAGATTTGAGATTTTAGTCTTAGGAAAAGCCGCAAACATCAATTATAAAATTTATCATCTCTGTATTTGTTAATTTTGTAAATCTTGCAATGTAAAATATTTTAAAACTCATATTTTATAAACCAAACAACCAGACCTACTTTCGCATCACCTACTTTTCACGAAGGACAAAGGGCCTCGCAAAGACCTGCCGCCCGGAGCCTCGCAATGGGTAAGGCCGCCACTGACTCCATGTATTAAAAAATCAACCACAAATGGTGTTATTTGCTGATGACATTACATCGTTCTCAGATATAATTATAAATTCAACATTAATGATGTAACTAATATTTTTGTAAAAATATAATTTAAAAAAGTGTCTATGGAGTTTCTTGCCCGTTCTTCTCCATAGGTACCTACGCTTTGGAATAGGCAACTAGCTTCATATTTTCTGAAAGACCGACTTCTTGACAATTCAAAAGTGCCTGTAAATGGTCTAATTTCTAATAAATATTATTTTTTACGTTTTTTGCTATTTTCTGTTGTATGTACAGAGGCCAGCACATCATGCTACCCCAATCTGTCAAATTTTAATCAACGTACAAACATACAACAGAAAATAGCAAAAAACGTAAAAAATAATATTTTCGCGGGCTACCCTGGCGCTCAAAGTAACTTTAAAGGACAAAAAAAAACGTAACCGGTAACGCGTAGACAGAGTAAACTATACGGTGACCTTGGCGGTGACGTGATGCGTGAGTTTTCATAAAAGGGGTTTACTATATGTTCTGTGGACGTGAGCCCCAGCCATGGACATAAAATACTATAACTGACTATAAGTCCATGCCCCCAGCCTCAAGTGGTGGATTATAATCACTGACCTGTATTATACAAGTTGTTTAATAGAGGTCAGTGATTATAATAAACAATAATTTCATATATTTCAGGTACCACATAACCCATATCAGAAAACATTTTTAAATTCAATTATTCAATATTAAATACAAAAACAAATGTCAATAAATACAAACGAATTAAAACAATATGAATACAACATCAACACACATTAGATAAATCAAATAAAAAATTAACAATAGTAATAATACAAATAAACTACTCATAATTACTACAGACAGTAGTCTCTTACGAGCGACACTATAGGTAACTTGTCTGTCACAACAGTGTCGCACATAAGGACAGTCCAACCTATTTGCTACCATATTCAGAACGATATTGGAGCTGGCCCGCACTCTGCGCACAAGAAGCCACGCACGCAGCGCTTCCGCATGGTCGCATGAAAACAGTCCGTGTGCGCCCATGCGAACATACCTGAAGTGCTGCAGTAGCGACGCAGACCCAAAACCGCTCTGAGAGCTGAATGCGGAGGGTGCTATAGCTTTTCTGTGTGTAATTAGCCCACAAGCTGCAGGTGTACATGGACGTGCAATATGCTCGGAAAAGAGTTATGTTCACGCCATCCGAGCAACGCGCAAACCTGCGGGCCAGCATATTAGCTCTTTTAGATAAAGCCCTCCGCACCCGTTCCAAGTCACCATGATCCCTGAGGTCAGCCGCGACTATATGTCGTAGGTATTTAAACTGATTTACCCTGTCCAAGGGTACACTATTCAGAAATACAGGTGGTACATCGGGGCATATAGTACCACCGGCCTCAAAGACCATGTACTGACTTTTCTTAATATTATAAACAAGTCCATGTTTAACAGCGTAATCCTCACATGTCGCTATCAACCTACGTAGGCTACAAATCGACGCGCTCAACAGAACCAAGTCGTCTGCATAGCTTAAATTGTTGATACACACGTCATCTAGATGACATCCGACGTGCTGGCTGCTCAGCGCGACGATCAGCGCATCCATGTAAAGGTTTAATAATGAGGGTGAGGTCAGTCCGCCCTGTCTTACACCACATTGTAATCGATATGGCTCCGACACTGCCCCCGACCATCTGACGCTATTGACTTGGTGCGTATACCAATACTGGAAAAAGGTAACATGTTGGTGGTAGGTTGATAATCTCAAGTTTTTCCCACAAGAGATCATACGCCACCAAATCAAAGGCCCTGGACAAGTCGAGAAAACACGCGTATACCGGGGTATTATAAATCTATGAGTGGTGGTATGTATGGTATTTATTTTATGTTCTGTGGGTGGTACACACGGCTACACATCAAGCTATACATATCCAGTTTTAGCTGACCTCGCATTGTATAGGTTTTTTTTCCAACCAGAAGTCAGCTTATACTGGTTTTGTATAGCTTGATGTGTAGCCGTGTGTACCTCTCGTAAGTTCTGTGGTTATATTGTAGTTTGTAGCAATGACTATTTAGTTCTACACCAGTCAGTTTTATACCAATGACTAAACATTTTAGTCATTGTATTATACTCACTGACCTCTATTAAACAAGTGTATAATACAGGTCAGTGATTATACTTGTTTAAAAGAGGTTCTCACTCTATCAAAAAGTAAAGTCCGTTTCACGAAAGAAGTCTCGCAGACGCGGCGCTACAGGCATGTAACGGAGACATAAATCTTTATTTATTTATTTAAGTATCTCAACATTATAATACAGACACTGGTTATTATAATGCATAATAAATATAGAAAGGTGTCTGAGGCAAGAGGGTTGTTGTAGGAATGTTGCATATAATAAAATATAGTTCCACATAATGCCGCGGGACTTCTTTCGTGAGATGGACTTTACTCTGTGATAGAGGTCCACTGACCTCTATTAAACAGCGTACTTGTATAATACAGGGTGCTTACTCTCCTCAGAAGAATAACTACTCTCGAATATAATTCCGATAGATCGACATTGGAATTGTCAGTCAAACGTCAGGGATTGGCTGGACTCACTGAGTCTAGCCAATCCCTGACGTTTAACTCAACCAACTGACGTTTGACCAATGTCGATTTATCGTAATTATGTTCGAGTTCGAAAGGTAAGCACTACTGACCTCTATTAAACAAGTTGTATAATACGTCAATGTGCAATGGTAAACCTGGTAAGCACCGTCAGTGTAGAGGTCAGTGATCTACGCTATAAAATTTTTCCTCTATGAAATGGTCTATGGGTGTTATAGTCTATCAAAATTAATTTAAAAAAAATTACTCTGTGGGACTGTGGGAGTCTGTGGCTAATATCTTATCTGTGGTGTGTGGGTATTTTGAGGTTATGTGCATGTACATGGTGTGTTTATGTTCTTGATTTTTTAATAACTAAAAGTTTAGACGTTTAAACCATCAAAAATGGAAGTGGACTTACCTAGCTGTGTGCAAGCTAGACTCAAATCGGACACTGGAGACGAGACAGGAAGCCCTTTAGATCTACCGCTAAACATAACTAGAGATCAACTTCAGCTAATATGTAATGCTCTTTTACAAGAAGTAAGCAAATTTTATTATTACTTAGTATTTATTTACCATTGAGGTCAGATAGTCATTTTAAGGGCGATCAGTTTTTATGCCGAGAATAGAATAAAGAACTTGTACCTATTTGACACGGATGATAACTTACACACATAGATAAACTCACGCTTTACTCTCCTGCGGGCAGGTAGAAACTATGGAACTTTAACTTCTTTAACTGAAATTCTTGTTAGAATTCTTCTTTATAAGACAACTTATAGCAGCTAACTAATAGTCATGTTATTCCTCCTGACATTGACTTTTATATTACTTACTTTTGAAAACATTACCTCCTGTCCCTTCTTTAGTGTTATTTGCTGGTTTTATGTCTACCCTATACTCTCAGTTAAAATCAACTGTCTGTCAGTCACATAATACTGCTGGAAATATTGTTTTTTGTTGTTAAATATTTGAGAAAAGTTGCACCACTATATATTAGGTTTGTCTATACTGCTTCTTTATGTTATTTATTATTATCCCAGGAAGACAAGCCGTTTCTATTTTTTGTCAAAGAAGTTGAGATAACAAATAGCCTGAAAGATGCCCTTGATACAAAAAGTTTGAACTCTGAAGAAGTTGTTGAAATCATATACCAGCAACAAGCTGTCTTTAGAGTAAGACCAGTTACCAGATGTACCAGGTCAGTATTAGAAATCTATTTTTAGCAAAAAAGAAAGAAGTATTTTAATCTATTATAATGTTTTAGTTCAATACCAGGCCATGCAGAAGCAGTAATATCAACAAGCTTCAGCCCGTCTGGAAAACAATTGGCTAGCGGTTCAGGAGATACCACTGTCAGATTTTGGGACCTAAGCACACAAACACCATTACATGTATGTAAAGGTAAAGCAAATTAAATCATTCCATAAACAAATTTTGTGTATTCAATAAAAACATAATCCTTTCTTATGTATTCTTATTTTTTTCAGGTCATGCCAATTGGGTTCTTTGCATAAGTTGGTCTCCTGATGGTTTAAAATTGGCTTCAGCATGCAAACAAGGTAGAGTAATGATATGGGACCCAATCACAGGGAATCAAATAGGAAAAACATTGATAGGGCACAAGCAGTGGGTCACAGCACTTGCTTGGGAACCTTATCACAGGTATGTTGTACTCATGTACTATAGTAATGTCTGGTACTGACACTGCACTTGACATATACATCTGAGCCAATTTTATTTGGGTCAGATTGTCTTGAAACCTAAACAGATCGACTCAGAAAAAAAAAATCTAATCCAACAATATAGCTTCCGCCCGCGGCTTCGCCCGCGAGGTATGTCGATAAAAACTATCCTTCTCTACTGTCACTGTCCTTCCCTGGGATGCAATCTATCTCTCTGCCAAATTTTATTGAAATCCGTTCAGTGGTTTAGGCGTGAAAAGGTTTACAGACAGACAGACAGAGTTACTTTCGAATTTATAATATTAGTATGGATGTATAACTCAATTTTGGCCTAAATGGTGCTTTAGCATTTTCTCCTTTCCAGTGACAATATTTGTATTTTTAAAAATACAAAGTTTGAATGTTATACCATGTCCATTAGGTAAACCGTTTTTTAACAGATGGAACTAGTGATTGCAGCAACATAAAAGTATCGATAAAAAATGTTGCAGTTTTGATGGTTTTTTTTATGTCTGTATAAAAAATATAAATAAGGCGTGTTTACTTTAGTTTAAATTTTACAAGCGTAAAAATAAAATATCCACTGGTTTGCCGTACTTAATATAAAATTATTATTTTCGATATATTCATTTGAAGCAATTACATTAGATCCCAACACTTAGTACGATAGAATGTAATTTAATAAGCATAACAATTTTTTTTTTTTTTCAAAACTTATATACGTACGGTATCATAATGTCTGTAAAAAGCCATAAATAAGATAATTCAATAAGATAAGGCAGTTTATATTTTTATTTTATTAGGAATTTGAAAGTTAACTTTTACGGAATCTGGAATGGTTACATTCTAAGGCAGCTTTCAAAAAACGGTTAACCTACTGACTGGAGACTGTGACTGGACAGGGTATTATACAGGAACCCTTCAGTAAAAATATACTACAGAATAATTTTTGATTGGTATGGAACCTATTGAACTTATTTCTCATCAAGTGTTTCTATATGTTCTAGGAACCCAGAGTGCAGAAAACTGGCCAGTTCATCTAAAGATGGTGATGTCAGAATATGGGACACAGTGACATGCCTCACACTCTTAAGTCTAACAGGTCATACAAAAGCAGTCACATCTGTGAAGTGGGGTGGCAATGGACTTATCTACACATCTTCTCAAGACAGAACAATAAAGGTTTGTATGATCTGCATAGTTGAGGTCTAAAATTTTACTTTTGTCACCTTTTGTGAGAGACCTCACTCTCACAAAAGGTGACAAAAGTAAAATTTTATTCTTTGAAACTCTAAATATAATTTAAAAAAATGTTTTTTTCAAGGTATGGAGAGCTGCTGATGGCGTCCTCTGCAGGACTTTAGAAGGACACGCACACTGGGTCAACACATTGGCGCTAAGCACAGATTATGTGCTCAGAACTGGACCTTTTCATCCCATCACTGACCAGCAATCCATCATTAGTGATAGTGAGTAAACTTATGGTTTACAATTCTGATAATTTTAAAAATTACTCTTTTTCTTTTTAATTTTAAACTATTAGCATGGTTGAAAAAAAAAACAGTACTATTTTACATTCTAATAAAACTGAATACTAGCCTGAATTTCATTCAGATTTAAATTTGTTATTAATAACTCATTTATTGGCATAACCATTTGATTATATTGCTATTTAACATTTCAAGGTTGGGCAGTTGTAGCTCAACTGTGGCTAATGAGACAGTTGAATTTATATTGTTAAAATTCAAATATTGATTTTTCAAAAGTCATGAAACATCATGGTTTTTTTTTGGTTCAGAAAATGTTCTTCAACAGCGGGCTTTAGAAAGGTATGAAGCAGTATGCGAAAAAACCGAGGAACGTCTCGTATCAGGATCAGATGATTTCACTTTGTTTCTTTGGCTGCCTGAGAAGGAGAAACATCCTTTAGCCCGAATGACAGGCCATCAGCAGCTCATAAATGATGTCAAATTTTCTCCAGACACAAGGTACTGTATCTGTCCATACAACTATGTCTTATCCCTTTTTTTATTTAACTGACGGCGATGGGGTGCTGGAATCTAACAGAAAATACGCAAACAAAGATATAGGTAGTAGTAAAAATTATGGCTACACCATCCAATAGCTAATGTTATAGCCATCATTATTCTATCTAGCTTATCTCTTTTTTTACAGAGTTATAGCATCAGCTTCATTTGACAAATCAGTGAAACTGTGGGAAGCAGCTACTGGCAAATTCATAACCACTCTCAGGGGACATGTCCAGGCAGTGTACATGGTGGCCTGGGCAGCTGATTCCAGGCTTCTTTTGAGCTCCAGTGCAGACTCTACCTTGAAAGGTTTGTTATGAATTGTTGACCAATTAATTGGCATTCAATTTTGAATTGATACATAGTAATTAATCTAAACACACTGCCGGAATAAGGGCGCGTTTCCACTGAGGCGAAGACGAGCGGAGCGGGGCAGAGACATGCAGGAATCAACCAAACACAGACGAGACGCGTGAGATGGTATTTGGATTTCAATCTATGTGATTGGTCGATTCTTGCACATCTCTCCCGCCTCAATAATTCGTGAGCGTCAAGATGACGGGATTAAGTCCCCAATTTAAAATGTATCACATTAAATTATAAGTTTGTACTACATATTACTAATTGTACCCTCAACAAGACATTTGTACCTCTAAATAAAATAATAAATAAATTAAATTCATTTATTTCATGCAAGTTTTTACACATACACCCATATTATCAGAAAATTAAAAATATAAATATTAAATAGATATTATTATAAAAACAAATCAATCCTACTTCAACACTATCGTCTGTCTCATTCTAACTCATAAGTATTATTTATGTATCCGAGCCCGTCCTTAGCACTTGACCGAAATCCTTACTTTCTCATAGTGACTCTACTCCTCTATTAGCCTTGTGTGGATCACACGTCTCACATAATATTAGTAAACACACCTTCCAATATATAAATAAAGGATTAATAAACGTATTATTGAAATCCTTAGAACAGTCTTTCCTTTGGTTTTCCTCCATTAACCCTAACAGGTTATGGGCCCAGAGCGCTAAGCCAAAGTGGGAATTAATAATATAAAGTGAAAGTGATTGGACACTAAATAATACATAAAAAGTTATTTTAGTGCGAGTGTTTAAAAATGGATTTAAGATCTAAAAGGAACATCAAACAATTTGATGGAGAAAAGTATAGTGTGTGGAAATTCCGAATTCGCAATCTATTATGTGAACTTGGAGTTCTGAACGTTATCGACGATGAATCTCCGACAGAGAGAAGTGCTGAGTGGCTTAAAATAATGCATCAGCTAAGAATACGATTATTGAATGTTTGTCAGACTCGTTACTAGGCCTGACTACAGAACAAGACACCGCAAAACAAGTTTTCGCGAAGCTTGATTCTATCTTTGAAAGAAAAAGTGTGGCGACGCAGCTGTTTCTTAGAAAAAGGTTGTTGAACTTGAAATTGGATAGTGATACCAAATTAATCAAACATTTCCAAATATTTGATGAGATTATCACCGAACTTATGGCTGCAGGTGCGAAATTAGAGGAATCCGATAAAGTGACCCACCTTTTCATGACTCTACCGAACAGCTATAACAGCATCGTCACAGCAATCGAGACATTGACAGAAGACAATATTACATTAGCTTTTGTAAAAACAAGATTATTAGATCATGAAATCAAATTAACAAGCGAAGGACATGATCTAAGTGTAAAAGTACTTCAGGCTGAAAGTTCTAGACCACCTTCAAATATGTCAAGAAATCATTATCAACAAAAGCAAAAGTCAATAAAACCTTTTACGAATAATTTTAAAAACAAGAAATGTCGTCACTGTGGCAAAAAGGGACATTTGAAAAAGCATTGTTTTTCTTACAAAAGAGAAATTAAAAACAAAAGAACCAACAATAAAACGGTTCAGATGGTGAGTTCAAAATCACAAAATGCTGGATTTGCTTTTATGACGGATAGTGATTCAAATGACAATAATGACGGGAAAAACAATATTACTTTTGTGTTGGATTCTGGAGCCTCAGATCATTTGATAAATCGAGAAGATTTGGCCTTAAACTTCACTGAGCTTAAAAAGCCAATGAAAATTTCTGTTGCGAAAAATGGCACGTTTATACAAGCGACAAAGAAAGGTGATCTCCCCGTTACCAGTAAGATGGGCGTACCAGGTATACTACAGGATGTACTATTCTGTGCTGATATTCCCTACAACCTGCTATCGGTAAATAAAATGCAGAATGCGGGAATGACTGTCGTTTTTGATAAAAACGGTAGTGTTGTTGTATACAACGATGGTAAGCCGGTAATAAAGGGTGAGTCTTTGAACAATCTAATCGGCATTAACTTTCTGCTTTCTAAACATGCTTTAAATAGCGAGTGCTCATTAAATAGAGTCGTAAATAATAATTATGAATTATGGCATCAGAGATTAGGCCATATAGGCAAATCAAAATTAATGGAAATAAAAAGAAAGAAATTATTTTCTGATATTGATAAAATTGATAATATTGTGCCAAATGATAAATTGTGTGAGGCTTGTATTTATGGTAAACAAGCATACCTGCCATTTAACAAATCGAAAACAAAAGATTTGAAACGACCTCTATTTAAAGTGCACACAGATGTTTGTGGTCCTATATCTCCTTCGTCTATTGATGGCAAAAATTATTTTGTGATTTTTGTGGATGAATACACTCATTATTGTGCTACCTATTTGTTAGCTCGTAAATCAGATGTTTTTGTTACGTTTCGGGATTATGTAGCAAAAAGTGAAGCACGTTTTGTTTGAGAATTCTTAACTTATATTGTGAGTGAGAATGGAGGGGAATTTGTGTTAATGAAATAAAAGAGTTCTGTGCGCGTAAAGGTATTAGCTACCACTTAACAGTACCGCATACTCCGGCTTTGAATGGTATTGCCGAACGTATGATAAGAACAATAACAGAACGAAGTCGTACAATGGTACAAGGGTCTAAATTAAATCAATCGTTCTGGGGTGAGGCTGTGTTAACTGCTACTTATTTAATAAATATCAGCCCCACGAAAGCACTGTGGTTGGATAAATCACCTTATGAGTTATGGCATAATACTAAGCCACAACTAAAGTATTTAAAAGTTTTTGGTTCAACTGTTTATTTTGTTAATAAAAGTAGAAAAACGAAATTTGACAAGAAATCATTAAAGGGAATTTTCGTTGGTTATGAACCAAATGGTTATAAGGTGTGGAATGTGGTAAATGAAAAGTTTGTGAGAGTCAGAGATGTCGTAATGGATGAGATTAATTTCTTATCAAATAGGCCAGTGCAACCTGAGCCCGAACGGATTATGGCTAGAAATAGCAATAACTCTGTTGTTGACAAATCTGTAAGAGATGTCGTAATGGATGAGATTAATTTCTTATCAAATAGGCCAGTGCAACCTGAGGATTCGGATAGTGACCGCCGAAGGGGACAGACGTGTCTTGTCCCGCCTTTGTTTGCCCAACGCATATGGCTGTCGCGGAGCTTGAAACTCGAATTTGAAATTCGAACGGTGTTTCGCTTGTTGTTTTGTGAGTGCAAATTAAAACACCTTAGAACGGTGGTAAAGTGGCATACGTGTGTTCCTGATAAACAAGCCCGAAGCCCAGGCTTTCCGACCGAGGATCTTCGTGACGTCGATTTGGTGAGATCTTTCCATATATTTCAGGAATCTCCATTGGAAGCTGTATCCGACTGCGTTTTGTTTTGTTAATTTGGACTCTTGACGCCACGCGTGTATTTAACATCAGTGTAAGCTATAACTAGGCTTTAGGGAAATGTTTTCAAATTCAAAAGCGAGGGATAAAATAAACTACCTAATACATTCCATTATTCTAGCCTAAAGTACGGTATCGCTCTAGAATTCGTACTTCACACTATTCTTGATGTAACATTGCACTAAATTACCAAAACTGACTTGAACAAGCTACCTATTTTCTAGCTTGTAAGGCAAGTTTGTATACCCACGCGCACAAAATTAGACTCAAATTACAAAACAAAAAAAAGGGTTAAGTAACAAAAAATAGCGACGCTCATAAATTTCAGACAGTAAGCTCCCCTGTCAACTATATTGGTCCTCAAACCCAAAGCTTCACAACACATGTGTGCAGAGAAGGCCTTGCAATACCATAAAAACAAAAGTTTTTGTCTTTAAAATGACCATAATTGTGCGTATGACAAAAGACGGGAACTGCTTATTTAGGGCCATAGCCCATCAAATAAATAATATAATGGGTTTAACTTTCGATCACGTGTCTGTCCGTCAGGATCTCGCTTCATATGTTTTGCAGCATCGAGAGGACGACAGAATTCGTCTAGCACTTCTAAATAATATACAAGAATTTCCCTCTAACAGCAATCTCTCCCAGGAACAAAGGATAACAGAATACATAACTACGCAGTTTAACAAGACGTTCTGGGGAGGAGAGGATATCTTAATCGCCGCGTCCGAGTTCTATCTTGTAAATTTGCACGTGCACACGGATACAAGACACACGCTAGTGTATTCACCTACCGGCGAACCAGTACCCGGCAACATACATATCCTCTATAAGGACCAGCACTATGATAGCTGGGTCATGACCGACGAAGAACAGCACAACAGAAACCCGATAGATATAAGGCAAAAATCAAACAACGTCAAAACAACACAACATAATAAGCCTTTAATTAACCAGTACAACACACGCGAAGAGCAAGATAAACTCACGAGACCCCAGTCTCAAACGAACAGCCCCCAATTAGCTAGCCCATTAACACAGTATGAACAACAAGCATCAACGTATACACCGTTATCAGACGTAGTCGCAGATGTCACTGGGTTTACAATACTTAGAAACCAGCCGTGTACCGCAATAAAATATTCTTGCCCAGAATTGCGTATTGCAACTTGGAACGTCCGTGGGGCCTCAAAACCGGCCAAAAAAGATAAAATTGACGCTGAACTTTCAATTTTCATTCATGCAGCCTGCATACAAGAAACAGGTATGAACTCAGGAACATACAACTCTACACACTACGAATGGCACCTCTATGGAACCTCAGGTAAAACGCACCGGGGACTTGCAATTCTAATCCGAAGAGATGTCCAAATTGAATTAGTTAATGGAAAAAAGGATACAGACGCGATGTCAGCTACTCTAAAAGTTAGCAGGGAAAATGACAAGCCTGCTCATTTGTATATAATCAATTCTCACATCAATAGTTGTACACATATAGCAAACAGATCCTTCACAGGCTTACTAAACTTGATCAGACAAAAACCAAGGAAATGTACTTTAATAATTCTTGGCGACTTTAACGCTCATATTGGTCGACATGATACACAAAGTTTCCAACGCAAAGGGCTGATCCAACAAAACCTACATCATGTCTTTTCTAACTACAACGGGGAAATGTTAATAGATATAGCCAACAGGGAAAAACTGCAAATAGAAACGACAAAAGCGAGATCATCATGCAGGATAACATGGTCAAAGGGTAATCAGAAATCCCAATTGGATCACATTATAACGCCACATGCAACAGTAAAACTCTTTGAACTCATTAAAGGCGAATGGGCCACTAGGGGCACATCCGACCATAAAATAGTCTGGGGTCTGTTAAGAACAAACCGAATTTCAAACAAAAAAGAAAACACCAACCACAATAATACACAAAGACAACAGCAAGACACACAGGAAACAACAATTGCGTCCAAAGATTTCGACTATAAACAGTGCTATTATGCCGCCCTCAATAGTAAATTCACGAAAACAAAATACCAAGACTGCATAACAAAAAAACTAAAAGACATAGGAATCAAATTAACGGACGAAAACATCGAAATACCCTGGAATACCATAACGACAGTATTAAAAGCAGCTGCCCAGGAAACTCAGATTTTTGAGCCAATTCTTTCCAGAGAGCATCGACCAGCTCTTGCTAACCTACAAAAGGCAAAATTCCTACGAAGTAGGCAACCAGATAACCCAAATAGGCACAACCTAGTAAAAGAATGTCAGGCAACACTTCAAAAGGTTAAATACCAGGAAGAGCAAAAAGCATGCAGGGCCTGCCTCAATGGACTGGGGAAAAACCACCCTGCAAAACGCATGCAGATGTTATACCTTTTTTACAGTAAAAACAAACTTCAAACAAAACGTCGAAAAAGATCTACTTATATACCGATGACCACATGGGAGCAAATATTAAGAAAATCCGAGGGCCATCTTATGCCAACAGTTAATATAAAAAAGCTGATAACCGAAGTACAGTGTGATGGGCCCAGTGTGGATGACGTAATGGGAATCATTAATAAAATGCGGAACGGGACAGCTCCCGGAACTGACCAAGTGGTAATCGAACTCTACAAAGCAATGCCCCAAATATTACAAGAAGCCATCACCAAACACATGAACAGAGCCTGGACACAGAACGAAGCACCAGACACATGGCTCGAGACCGTACAGGTACCAATTCCAAAAAACAATAACCCAAAAAATGCGAATGAATATCGCCGCATATCGGTTTGCAATACGGGTTACAGAATCTACGCCTCCTACTTACAAAAAAAACTAGATGAGATAATAACGGAATTGGGCAACTATCAAGCGGCCTTTTTAAACAATAGATCAACAGATGACCATATCTTCACGCTTAAAAGGGTCTTAGACGAAGAGTGGCGTGCAGGTAAAAGAATTTATGTACTCGCCCTCGACATTGAAAAGGCCTTTGACAACGTTGACCTCAATGCACTAAGAGATATATTATTACAACGAACCAACAAATCGCTAACCAACAGGATAATCAAGGTTTGTATGAATGAACGAACATGCATCAAATGGTGTGGCCAGCAAAGCAGTTGGATTATTAAAGGAAAGGGAGTCAAACAAGGTTGCCCGCTGTCCCCTCGCCTGTTTACACTGGTAATCGACGAAGTCCTTAGAACCCTCGACGAGGAAACCCAATTAATAAAACTTGATGAGGATCGCGAAATCTCACTCCCCCTGGTACTATCATTTGCGGATGACCTTATCTTCGTTACAGATGACCTAGAAGGGTTAGAAGGTATCCTATACCATATTAAACCCCTACTAGATAGTGTAGGTCTCCAAATAAACGAAACAAAAACAAAAATACTAATTAGAGACCCCATAGCTACACAGATAACGACCCACGTGACTCTTAATGGAATAAGTATACCGACATGTAACGAAATCAAATACCTAGGTACATACATAACATCTACATTAAGCAGAAAAAGCACGATAAAAAAACGCTGCGAACAGGCCATGAAAAACGCCAAATCGTTACTACCATTCATAAATAATTCAAATATGGACTGGAAATTAGCCAGACTAATGTATCGAATGGTGATCGTACCGTGCATGATACATGGTTTGAAAGTATCGGCACTTACTAAAGCTAACAGGTCAAGACTCAGAAGATACGAGCGAGTTATCATGAGAGACTTGATTAACCACTCTAGGAATAAACCAAGACAAAAGAAAATGCATGAAATATTAGACGGAAAAACAATAACCAAACGCATCAAAAACGACAGGATGTGCTACCTCGCACATGTCTACAGGCGCCGCGAACCACACCTACTGCATGCAGCAATGCAATACAAGGCCAAATGCAAGAAGGTCGGCAGACCTATATACACATGGAACGACAATTTAAAACAGGACATGAAGTACTTCGACAAGGGAATACATTTTTGGATGGATACAGCGGAAGACAGAAGTAAGATTAAGATCGCTGCTAGTGAAATTTACAAAAAACCGGAAACGGATAGTAGCGAAACGTCTGAAGAAGAAAATGAAAACAGCAACATCTAGCACAACACAGCATAGCAAGGATGTACAAAGGAAAAGAGAAAGCAGTAGAGCCCCGCCAAAAGACTCACCGATGAAGCTCGACCTGAACCAACCCGGCGGCAAGGTCGTTAAAAGATGCCCATCCATAGATAATAATTACCCATCTCTCCACTAGTCCAAGGCTTGCTCTAGGATGCATATCCGGTAGGCTCTTAAATCCTTACCTATCCTACGGGCACGTCTTCCCTACCATTACCGCGCCCCCCGGTCTATTCCTTGATATGCAATGGTCGCTGTAGCACCATGAACATGAGGCTACAGGAGCTAGTGCGAATCTTGGGGTTCATTCGATTAATCGAGTCTGGTTTAACCACGCTGGGATCGGTGCAATTCATTCATTCATTCAAATAGGCCAGTGCAACCTGAGCCCGAACGGATTATGGCTAGAAATAGCAATAACTCTGTTGTTGACAAATCTGTAAGAGATGTCGTAATGGATGAGATTAATTTCTTATCAAATAGGCCAGTGCAACCTGAGCCCGAACGGATTATGGCTAGAAATAGCAATAACTCTGTTGTTGACAAATCTGTAACAGATGTCGTAATGGATGAGATTAATTTCTTATCAAATAGGTCAGTGCAACCTGAGCCCGAACGGATTATGACTAGAAATAGCAATAACTCTGTTGTTGACAAATCTGTAAGAGATGTCGTAATGGATGAGATTAATTTCTTATCAAATAGGTCAGTGCAACCTGAGCCCGAACGGATTATGGCTAGAAATAGCAATAACTCTGTTGTTGACAACTTTGACTCTATACACCCTTTTCAAAAGAGGTGTGGATCTCATAAGGATCAATCAGATTGTATGAGTAAACAAACGGACAGTATTTATGACAACTACTTGTTGTGTGCAGAATCTTTGATATTTCAAATTCCTCAATCCTATACAGAAATTAAAACCAGGGATGATAAGCATCTATGGGAAAATGCTATCAAAGAGGAAATCAAATCACTTATTGAAAATGATACGTGGACTTTAGTACCAAAGCCAGATAATAGAAATATTATCGATTGTAAGTGGGTATTTACAGTTAAAAATGATGAGTTTGGAAAACCCTTAAAGCGAGATTAGTAGCTCGTGGTTTTAGTCAGAAATATTTGATTGATTATAACGAAACGTTTGCACCTGTTGCAAGGATTGCAAGTTTTAGACTAATATTAGCTTTAGCGAATCAATTTAATTTGCTGGTCCACCATATGGATGTAAAAACAGCATTTTTGAATGGGAAACTGAAAGAGGAAATCTATATGGAAATTCCCGAGGGTATCCCGGCTGGAAGCAATATGGTTTGCAAATTAAATAAGTCATTATATGGATTGAAACAGTCTGCACGCTGTTGGTTCCAAATGTTTGAACAAGCTTTGTTAAAAAGGGGTTTTCAATACTCATCAGCGGACCGGTGCATTTACATTTTTAATGCAGGTCATGTTTTAAAGAATATTTATGTATTACTTTATGTTGACGATCTTGTGATATCAACCGCAGATATAAATACTATGAACAGTTTTAAAACATACATAATGAACACTTTTAAAATGGTAGACTTAAAAGAAATCAAATGTTTTCTGGGAATCAAAATAACCAAGTCAGAAAACAAAGTTACTTTGGATCAGGAAATGTACATAAAAACAGTTCTTGAGAAGTTTAACATGAGCGACTGTAATTCTGTCACTACACCCCTTGAAAGTAAACTAGATTACGAAGCATTAAATTCGTGTGAATTATCAAGTGCCCCTTGTAGAAATCTTATCGGGTGTTTGATGTATATCATGCTGTGCACTCGACCTGACCTAAGTTTTTCTGTTAACATCTTGAGTCGATATGCAAGCAAAAACAACCATTCATTATGGTCACACTTAAAAAGGGTCTTGCGTTATTTAAAGGGTACTATAAATCTCAAGTTAACATTTACACGAAATGATTACAAAAATATTCTTAGTGGCTTTGTTGATTCTGACTGGGGTAGTAATACAATAGATAGAAAAAGTACTACGGGTTATTTGTTTAAATTATTTGATCAATGCACAATATGCTGGCAAACAAAACGGCAGCATACAGTGGCAACATCATCCACTGAAGCAGAGTACATGGCTCTACATGAAGCAGTAAAAGAAACTCTGTTGTTAAAGTCATTAGTAACAAGTATTGGCATTGAGATACCAGATTCTATTTGTATTTATGAGGATAATAATGGATGCATAAGCATCGCGAATAATCCTACTAGTCACAAACGATCTAAACACATTGATATTAAGTATCATTTTTCTAGAGAACAGGTTGAGAAAAATGTGATTAAAATGGTTTATGTTCCTACAGATAACAGCTGGCTGATATCCTGACAAAATCATTACCCGCGGTGCGTTTCACCGAGATGAGAATGAAACTCGGAGTGACGTTGTAATTATATTCAACGTGGATAAATAAAATGATAAGGATATGTTAATTATAAGAGCTTGGTTATAATAAGTAGATGAATAACATTAATACTATCCAGTTAAAATGGATAAATTGATTGATAATGGTTTGATTAGGTTTTTCTGGGTTTCCCTAATCCTGCGCAACAAATGTTGGACCATGATGATTGTATTCCCAGTGAGAGAGATAAATTGGAGGTGTGTGATTTTGTAATTGTATAAAGATGTTTGATATCTTTTATCGTAATTAAAAAGGATTTATTTTTGAGGGGGGCGTGTTGGAGTATAGCAAAAACAAATCGATCCTACTTCAACACTATCGTCTGTCTCATTCTAACTCATAAATATTATTTATGTATCCGAGCCCGCCCTTAGCACTTGACCGAAATCCTTACTTTCTCATAGTGACTCTACTTCTCTATTAGCCTTGTGTGGGATCACACGTCTCACATATTATTAGTAAACACACCTTCCAATATACAAATAAAGGATTAATAAACGTATTATTGAAATCCTTAGAACAGTCTTTCCCACCCTCTGGTTCCCGGTTATTGTTGAATTTTGGGACATGTTGTATATTGAAAAAGAAAGTTTGATAAGACTTATTTTTGCGCATATTAAACAATTAGGCACTATGTAGTGTGTACATAGTGCTACGTTAGTAGGAGTCTAGTTAAGAAGAGTCCAAACGTGTACACGGCTACACATCAAGCTATACATTTCCAGCTTTAGCTGACCTCGAATTGCATAAATTTTTCGTACAATCAGAACTCAGCTTATACTGGTTATGTATAGCTTGATGTGTAGCCGTGTGCACGTTTGGACTCTTCTTAACTCTCGTCTCTAAGTTATCGCAGCACTCCCACTTACCAATTATTAGAGAAATATGAGCTCGATAATGATGTCACTCAGGCTGGCTGGACAAATCTTCAAAATAGCTCGCATTTAACTAGGTCAATAGGGCATTTTATGTGACAGCTAAACACCCTTATTTCAGAATTTGTGACGCTACAGAATCTTAGATAATCGATCGAAAACGTGTCCAGCCATCTTGAAAAACCACTTTTCGCTGGTCTCTCAATCTCGGTAACGGAAGTGATTTTGACGACTTTTTGCATTTCAACGGGCGTCACATAAATTTGTGACAGGCATCGAGCTAAAAGTTTCGTGATACGTACAGCGGTTTAGTAGAAAAATGCAAAAATCTGTGTCCAGCTTGAATTTACGTATAAAACTTTTGGCTGGCACTTCCGAATCTCAATAACGGGAGCGTTTTCGAATATGGTTCCTTTACTAACATTTAGTGACGCAATTTGTGACAGTTTGACAGTTTGGTTTGTGACAGTTTGGTTTGACGTTTGATTTATGGCGTCACATGTAAGGGTTTACGATAAATAAAAAAAAACTCAATGTCCAGCCAGCCTGAGTTAAAGCTGGCTGGACACGTATCTCCGCTGCGTGATGATCTACGGCCTTCGAAATATGTTCAAATTTTTGTGACGGGGACGATAATGATTTACTGAATTTGTGACGGAGAAACTTTGAGTAGTTTCAAAGATATTGATCATTTAAATTTTCCCATACAAACACTGCAGTAGGGTTACCAATATTGTAGGCTTTATGTAGGACTAAGTATATTTTAAGGTGTTTTCTTTAATGAATGAAAATCCGTGTTTTGGTGATACTAAGAAGACAAAAGTGTAGAAGTGAGGAAGGGGGGGGGGGTCATTTTATGATGTTATTGATTATTTACGTGCAGATACCTACTCTTTTAGTAGCTAGGTATTGGTGTTTTTCATGGTAAGTACATAGGTAAATATTGTGTCAGGATAACTAATGCTCGAAGGTATTTAAATGAAAAAATAATGTTTGCTGTAAATAAAATCACATTTATTTATTTGTACTTTTTATACAGCGTTTAAAATGACGAACGTGACGACGATCAACTCCATTTGCGCCTTAGTAACCCCCGCCTTGTACCACAACGTTGTTTTTACCCCGCCCTAAGTGTTTGAAGCGCAAATGAAGTCGGTGTCGTCATTTTAATCAAATATATAGTTGAATTTAGTAAATTATTCTTCAATACCTACTTATAAAAGAGAATTATTACACAAAATCACATCACAGCATCAGTCTTCATTTTATGATTAAGTAAAGTATTCTTTTATTGATTTATACACAAGTCACACACACAGATTACACACAAAGCAAGTTACATCATCATGGCCGCGTTCCGAACCGCACTCATGAGCGCAAAAATCGTTCATGCTGCTAATTCATAGAAATGGGTTATTAGTGATTGAATGTTATGAACTTGCAGCTAGGTATGCAAACGGTAAAGAGGCCAGCACATCAACCTACCCCAATCTGTCAAATTTCTTTGATAGAATTTCAACTTTACTGCAAAGGAATAAGGTTCATATTCAATTGGAAAAATTTTACAGATTGGGGTAGCTTGATGTGCTGGCCTCTGTACATCGATTTTTAAAAACATCGATGTATCGTTCATAAACATCGATGTTGAAACTGTTAACTTCGATTAAACATTGTTCTTAAGAACGATGTTTTCTCAGCGCCATCTATGAAAATCAAATACAACAGCCGATTAGTCGATTTAAAAAAATCCTTTATTTATGTAAAAAATATGGTCACCTCACAATATTAATGGATGTTTGTATGGGAAATTGATACTGTGGACAGTTTAATTTATCTGGGTTCTAATATTAATAATGAAGGCAGTTGCGTCCCAGAAATAAAACGACGGATAGCCATGGCTAAAGATGTTATGACACGCCTCCAGAACATCTGGAAAAATCGTTCAATAAGTTATAAAACTAAAGCCCGGTCGGTCAGAGCGTTGGTTTTTCCGATTTTCCTCTATGGAGTTGAGACGTGGACAATCCGAGCAAGAGACAGACAGAGGATAGATGCATTCGAAATGTGGTGCTGGAGGCGGATGCTCCGAATATCATGGACAGCCAAACGCACAAACGTGTCTATCCTTTCCCAACTCGATGTTAAGACCCGATTGTCTACATTATGCCTACAGCGTATTCTGACCTATTTCGGCCACATAATGCGAAGGGGAGATAGCAGCCTTGAAAAGCTGGTTATTGTTGGCAATACCGAAGGAAAGAGAGCACGAGACCGGTCGCCAAACGATGGTCCGACCAAGTAAAAGAGCTACGTCCTCAAGCAATTTTCAGCAGGTGGTGATGGCAACTTTGGACCGGAGTAGATGGAGGCAGATTGTCCGCTTAAAAGGGTCCAGTCACCACGATCCTCAGTAATGAGGGACCGATTTGAAGAAGGGTATGGGAAAACTTAAATGATCAATATCTTTGAAACTACTCAAAGTTTCTCCGTCACAAATTCAGTAAATCATTAACGTCCCTGTCACAAAAATTTGAACATATGTCGAAGGCCGTAGATCATCACGCAGCGGAGATACATGTGTCCAGCCAGCTTGAACTCGGGCAGGCTGGACATTCGTTTTTTTTTATTTCTCGTAAACCCTTACATGTGACGCCATAAATCAAGTATACAAGATTGGTGCACACCTAAAACGCAAATTCTGTAGGGCCGTGCCAGGCAAACGTACATGATTTTCATATGAATTCAGCGATAACATGAATCATCAAATTGGCGGGACCAATCAATGTTTTAATCACATAACTTGAATTTGGCACTTACAATTGTATTGAAAATTTTGTATATACCTGTACATGTGTAGTACTAAGTCTTCGGGTGTGAATTACCTGGCTTTAAGTAGCGCTTCCAGAAGGTACACTTTGACGTCAAAGTGGCGGTACCAGGGTTCTCTTGACATACTTCCTTTACCTTTAGAGGTACAAATGTCTTATTTAGGGTTCAATTAGTACATATTATGTACAAACACTTTAATGTGATACATTTTAAATAGGGACTTGATCCCGTCATCTTGACGCTCACAATAATTCAGGTGCGGTCTGCCCTGGGCCTCCAAAGCTCACCTGTTATGATAGGCGAAGTTATATGTTTTTCGAGCTCGCTCTTTGATTCTGCATTCTCGCTTTTCTTAGTAACTCTACAAAGAATCTCCTATTTAGCCTAAGTATTTCAGCAGAAAACCTAATCTTTCCAAGGAGGGACCTAAAATTTCCAAGCGCGTTTGGCTCTCTCTTTCATTCTACGTTTTCAAACATTTCTGTAGACCAGGTGTGGCTCCGTCTCAGGCTTTAGCCCATTACAGACTGTACAATTAATTTTATTCTTTTTTTTTCAGTTTGGAATATGAAAGTAAAGAAACTAGAACTGGATTTACCAGGTCATGCTGATGAAGTTTTTGCTGTAGATTGGGCACCAGATGGAGCTTATGTAGCTTCAGGGGGAAAAGACAAAGTTTTGAAATTGTAAGTTTGAATTTTAACCCAACAGTAATACATTGTAATTTTCTTTCATACTTATTTTAAATTATTGTTTCAGATGGCAACACTAAATGATGACAAGTATTCTTCAATGAAATACAACTTTATTACAGAATAACCTGTTACAATATTTTTGTAAAAATAAATAAATGAGTTTCACTTAATTTTAATGCTCTTTTTGACATTAGCCTTTATTCCTGATGCTTCTCCAGCATATCTAGTCATCTCGGTTCTAGGTTCACGGACAGCTCCCTTCCTCCTGATCTTAGCCTTCCTGTATTTGAGCTTATGTTTAACTCTTGGATTTCTTTGATCCCTCTTTCTATGAGGAGTCAAGCCCTTATTTTTGGCAATTTGATAAGTAATCTGACGTTTTTCGCCAACATCCTCTGTAACAATATTCTGTGATGAGTTAGAAGGTTTATTGTCTTCAATCTCAATATCATTGGGAGCAGTATCATTATCTGAGAATCCACTCTCTTCAGATTCATCATTGTTTCTTTGAACATCAATTCCACTGTCAGGCATGAAGAAGTCATTGCCTTCATCTTCGTCTTCATCGTCGGAAACTCCAGTATCTTCACCTTCATCTTTTTCCATTGCATTTATAAGTTTTAACTTCTTGGGTGTTGACTCAGGTGACTGTCTTTCTGATTTTCGTTTCTTATCTTTCTTTAGTTCTTTCATTTCAGTTACACGCAGCTCCAAATTATTTTTCAGTGCAAGTAATATTTTGTCTATTTGAGGTTTTACAACTTCCAAGTAAATTGGCTCCATTTTGTTTAACATCTGTCTGTACTGGTACAACCTTTTTATAACAGGATGATTCTGAATGTTGATTCTTTGACTTTTAAGAAGTACATAAAAACTAATATTCGTACAGTAATTCAAAATAAGATCATAATTTGTTTTAACAAATTTTGAGGCGGGACATGTAGGAAGTTTGCCATCTTTGACAAGCTCTAGGACAGGATGTAAATCATCTTTTGCAACTGTTAATTTTGTTTTAAAATCATCAATTAGGCCTGCAAATTCTGGACTTTCTTTTTCAAGTAGCTGTAACTTCTGCCTTTTTGACATCTGGCTTAAATCAGTTTTTATCACAGTTTCTTTATCTTCAACATCTGCAACCTGTTTTGACAAAAAATCAAGTGTAAAATCTTCTTCTCCAAGCTGCTCTAAAAGCCTTTTCTGAATGACTTTTGCTTCTTTTTCTTCCATAAGTGCAATTTCTTCATCATTGCCAAAGCCTCCATAGTCTTCATCAACATAATCTGTTGCATAATATGATCTTTTCTTTTTACCCCAGGCCTTAGAATCCGGTAAATCATCATCTGACTGTTCTTGACCTTCTACATCACTGTCAGCAATGCCTAAATCTTCTTTACCATTTTCCGAGTCACCTGACTCAGAGAAAGCATACATTTCTTCTTCACTCTCTGAATCATTGTGTTTTCTCTTACGCACCTTCTCAAGTAATCTTTTTTCATTTGGTATATATTCATCTTCTGAATCTGAAGGTTCATAGTTACCTTTCTTATCAAAGTTGGAATTGACTCTGCAACAAGGAATCAAGAATGAACATAACCAAATGATTAGATGGTCATCTTATGCCGGAGCCACACCAACGGGAAACTACGTTGATTATCGTGATGTTGGGCGTTAACCCTAATTATTGTAATAATTTTACAACGGCATTCACATTGCCGATTGTCGTTAGGCGGTAACTCGGGTGCGGTATTTTTTGAGATTAAAGAGATTTACCGCGAGAATGAATTTATTGCCAATCGACGTTGACCGTTCTAGTATGGCCACTCAATTTATCGAGTTAATTATCGGATTACCGCGGTGCTTACAGCGACGATGGGCATTGCCGTTTCCCTTTGGTGTGGCCCCGGCATTAAGAGCGATAAAATGCCCAGCTGGCAGCAAAATTTTTTATTTGGTTCTTGTATAAGTACTTACACTACTAAAGATGAATAGCTGACGCGTATCACAAAAGCAAAAATAAAAAAACTACGTCTACAGCACAGGGCGATTGCCATCTTTGATTACTGACTATTAGTAGGTACACGGTACCCAGACAGTACCGACATTTGATTTAGTTTTCAGGTACAAAAGACAAAGTTACCAATTAAGTAACAATAAATAAATGAATTCCCATAGAAATCAAGCAAACTTACTTTATTTTATCTGCCATTTTCAAAGTGAATGCTGGTTACGATCATAGAAATAAATCGCAGCGAGTCTAAGGTTAGTCCATTTGTCACAATCCTCCAGCTTTTTGCTGAGTTACGTGTGCAAATTAAGTTTATTACAGTTTTAATTTAATTAAAGGACATAAAATATTGCGTACGACAAGTTATTTTCATTAACCGTGCCTCGCTCAAGGAACATATTATTTACTAGGAGGCCTCGTTGTTACAAATTACAACAGAGAGTACAGAGACCAGAGTACCACAGATAAGATATTAGTAGCCACAGATTACTCATATGTAGCAAGCTATTAGTAGCAAGCTACAGATGCGACCACAGAGTACATTATATTATATGAGAATAGAGTAGTCAGTCGCTTTGGCAGTAAGGCGCTACCTATTAATAACTTTAGGAACTACAACCGGTTATGCCACTGACCTGTATTATGCAAGTACGCTGGACTTCATACCTTAGACTAAGTATCCTCCTTAGTCTGAGCTTCATACTATCGATGACAACATAAAGACATTTGATTTTCGCCATTTTGGCGCTGATAGCAACGTGAGGTACCGTGGAACTAATATTAGAGACGGGACATATCCTTCGATAGAAAAATAGTCTGAACTTTATCGATCGTTATAACCACGGCGAATAATTTATTACTTATGAGAAAAATATCGAATCACTCCGTTATTTTTATGCTTAATTTTTAAGTAATAGAATAATTGCTCTGCAAAGGTAAACTGAAAATTCATTAGGGCGTGGCCAGCAAGCTATAAACTAGTGGATAGTGTCCTAGTAAAGTGCATGACGGTCAGATCAGCGAGCTTTAAATATGAGGATTGGCTTAAAACTTAGCCTAAAAACTACTATGGTTGAACTAATATTTCCTGGCTCAACTACACTAGTTTTACAAGCTAATCTGGGGTCACATTAGTTCGCAAAGTGAACTAAAAACTATTGAGCTATGTGGCCATTTCGCTCTATCCTAGTAAATTAAATGGCAGTTGTATTCTTCGTGAGCTATATTATTTATTATTATTATTAGCCTGTGATGTCCCACTGCAGGGCAAAGGCCCCCCTACTCTCTTTCCACTTCTCTCTGCTCAAAGCTGCTGAGGACCAGTTCTTGTTGAAGGAGTCCAGTTCATCCCGCCATCTCCGTCTGGGCCTGCCACGATGTCGCTTGCCATTAAGAGGGACCCATTGGGTCGTAAGTTTGGCCCATTGTTCGTCTGACATGTGGCAGATGTATCCAGCTCAGTTCCATTTTAGCGTGGCAGCTTTCCAAGTGACATCAGTTATCTTTGTGATGGAACGGATGGTCGTATTCCTAACCCGGTCTGTTAGTTTGATACCCAGAATACTCCATTCCATCATTTATTTAATAGGCATTACTTATAATAGTTGACTTTTGGTGTTTAATTTGGAAGAATTGAACCATGTAAATAAAAAAGTTAACCATTCAGCAAACAGCGTCCATGCAAATTCAATCCAATTCACTCAAATCTAATGCCAAAAGTGAACCGTGTAACATTACCTTACCATGTAGTCATTACCAGCGGAAAGAAGAGGGATTCCATTTTCATTACTGGCTATTTGGATAGTGTGCATACTAATGGAAAAAAAAAACCAAAAAATAACAAAGTCATATCATTTATTTCAAATTAAAATAGAACTAGTCGGCCCTTCCAAAAGGTAGTGGTCGTATGGAGAAGAGCGTGTTTAATGAAACAGTAGAAACAGGACTCCATTCATCATTCTCATTTTCATGTTTTTCAGCCATATTCTGCTTAGTTGAGTTGGTGGGAAATCTGAAATTAAGTATTTAATTAAAGTAAAAATTACTAAAGTATACAGTACATTGCAGATGGCAAGTTTTATTTAGACGTTAGGTCTATATTTCGGAAACAAGTACACATTACATATAATATTTATCTTTAGAAATTAGAAACTAGTATTTGCTAATTTGTTTTACCTAATCAAATTGCAGAAATTTCTGGCGACAGTAAATTTCAATTTGAAACACGTACTTAAATTTAAAATTATTCACTGTCTGAAGAAAATTATCGACACATTAGCGTAGCGTGTATGGCTTACATAGGCCGCCTTCCGAATTGGCTAATATCGCTCACAGCACTCAAATCGTCTCACATCACGATTATGACAGCTGAGAGCTGTCAACAATTCGGAACACTCGTGAACGCGCTCACAGTGCTTACTCGGTGTCAAAAAGATATTACAGCAGTATTTCTTCGTATAAACACCACACGTTTCTTCCTTTTCTTTGTTTAGGCTGCGACTGTCAGCCAGAAGCACAATTTCGAAAATGCCACGTTATTAAAAAGATAAGATGCAGCTCAAAACAAAACACACACTAACACATCCTCATCCTCACACACACACTAAGGGCGCGTTCCGAATTGAGGAAATAATCGATGTAATCGATTTGAGCGTGCTAAAACCCGTACCGAATTGGCGTGAGCGCGATAACGATGTCCCGTGAATCGTCATAGATGACGTCATGGCATGCGCCATCTTGCGATAACGCCGACCATGCCTCGTACGAATATCACCGTGAGCGCTGTCAAAAATGACAGTGTGTGTGTGTGTGTGTGTGTGATGATGAGGATGTGTCAGTGTGTGTTTTGTTTTGAGCTGCATCATATCTTTTTAATAACGTGGCATTTTCGAAATTGTGCTTCTGACTGACAGTCGCCACCTAAACAAAGAAAAGGAAGAAACGTGTGGTGTTTTTATGAAGAAATACTGCTGTAATATCTTTTTGACACCGAGTAAGCACTGTGAGCGCGCTAACGAGTGTTCCTAATTGTTGACAGCTCTCAGCTGTCATAATCGTGATATCCATTATGGAACGCATGTGAGACGATTTGAGTGCTGTGAGCGATATTGGCCAATTCGGAAGGCGGCCTAACTGTCATTTTTGACAGTGCTCACGGTGATATTATTACAAGGCATGGTCGGCGTTGTCGCAAGATGGCGCATGTCATGACGTCATCTATGACGATTCACGGGACATTGTTATTGCGCTCATGCCAATTCGGTACGGGTTTATGCACGCTCAAATCGATTACATCAATGATTGTCCCAATTCGGAACGCGCCCATAATAGGCGCTTAATTAGAGTTGGGCATTGTCGTTCACTTAATGGATCTAGTTCATCAAATCTCGTTCCGTGAAGTGAACTCGTTCCGCTAACTCGTTCCACAGTTCATTTCGCTCCTTGACTTGGTACTACTGATTCAGAGAGCGAAATGAACTGTGGCAACATGTTTTCGACAGAGTCCGGATTTGGAACTTGTTTAGCTATTCGTTCATAAACTGTGAATTCAGTTCTAAAATAGATTCGATTTCCCTTCATACTTTTTTCTTGCTTAGGACTGACACTTAAAGTGACTAATATGAATTAATATTAAACCTACTTTTCACTTTAAAAGGCGTATTTAAAAATCGACTCTATTTACAATTTTTTTTTTTTGTGTTTTGGTTTCTTTTTTTTGTTTTCTCTAATCACATGTATAATACGAATTAATATTAAAAAATCAACTCAATTCACAATGTTTTTTTTTCAGTTTTCTTTTTTTTTTTGTCAACGCAATTCGACTCTCTATTAAAGAGTCTCTAACCAATTTAAAAAATACGACCTCACAACGTAAACAAAGTTGCATAAAATAGAATGTTAATCTAAAATAAATTTATTGCTTTATGAAATAGAGACCAAAATAGTTAACGTCTCTAGAAAATCGAATACTAAGAAAACTAAACAAAATTGTCAGTGTGTGTAAATGCGATAACGAATCAGATCTTGCTAAGTGCATGTGGTGAGTTGAGTTGGTGACGTATACAACAAAGGGCTCTCGTTCCTACGGTGAGCTGTGGAACGACTGGAACGATAATTCCGCACAGTACTGAACGAGTTCAGTTCGTTCACTGTGTTTGAGCAGTTCATCGGAACCATGCCTTACAATCTTACTCGTAGAAACCCTGCAACAGCATTGTGATAACCCAACTTATTACAGATGACATGTACAAAAGATATATTTCCAGCTGGTTATTAGCTTTACAATTTCGTAGTATAATAATCTGTCAGTTTAGTATTGTACAATCAGAGGCGCTAGTGTGGCGTATAATATAGGATAATAAAAAATATTCAAAATATAATACTACACTAAGGTTTACAATGTTCTCCCTAAATAAATGGTATAATATTAGTAGTACTGTTAAGAATGTGTTGCCATAATTAATTCATTATTTGCTACATTGAAGTTTGATTAGTTCTATTATTGGAGATAAGCAAAGAGTGTTTATTGTAAATATAGGGTTTGTTAGAATAAATTAAATATAAACATACGTGTCCATGATGATAAGTAATTTTTGCTGATAAAATTTTTTAAATAAAAAGATCTTACATACTTTGGTAAGAATTTAGAGATATTTAAATATATGCCCTGGCAGCACTGGCAAGTAATAAACAAAAATGGCTGTTGTTGTTTTGATGTCGTTCTGCTGTGAATGCTGTGATCGTTCGTTGTACCTATATCCCCCTTACTAATAAACATTGTGTATCGTCTGTATAGTTACACAACGCTTTGTCTTCTGTCGAAAATCAAATTACTGACGACTGAAAGAGAGAAATCGGTGTGTAACTATTCGTCTGATATAATACGTTTATTAGTAAGGGGGTGTGTAATTTAAATAATATCTAAATATGTTGTAGTAAACAGATTTTGAATACTTATATCGGTATAATTTTACTATCTCTGTTATAGAAAACAGTTGGACCATGAATGGATCTAAGTCGCGCGATTATAATACTGACACGGATGTAGTTTAGTATTTTAATCGCAGAGGGCGCTTTTTTAATGTTATCGTTCAAATCGCGCAAGATGGCTCTCTATTTCCGTATATACAAAGTACTCTTTGATCGGAACGAATCGCTCCGGAGTTACTCAAGTCTACGCTTAATTCATGTCACTCAGGCTGGCTGGACAAATCTTCAAAATAACTCGCATTTAACTAGGTTAATAGGGCATTTTATGTGACGGCTAAACACCCTTATTTCAGAATTTGTGACGCAACAGAATCTTAGATAATCGATCGAAAACGTGTCCAGCCATCTTGAAAAACCACTTTTCGCTGGTCTCTCAATCTCGGTAACGGAAGTGATTTTGACGACATTTTGCTTATCAACGGGCGTCACATAAATTTGTGACAGGCATCGAGCTAAAAGTTTTGTGATACGTACAGCGGTTTAGTAGAAAAATGCAAAAATCTGTGTCCAGCCATCTTGATTTTACGTATAAAACTTTTGGCTGGCACTTCCGAATCTCAATAACGGGAGCGTTTTCGAATATGGTTCCTTTACTAACATTTAGTGACGCAATTTGTGACAGTAATAACGTTTGATTTATGGCGTCACATGTAAGGGTTTACGAGAAATCAATAAAAACTTAATGTCCAGCCAGCCTGAGCTCAAGCTGGCTGGACACATGTATCTCCGCTGCGTGATGATCTACGGCCTTCGAAATATGTTCAAATTTTTGTGACAGGGACGATAATGATTTACTGAATTTGTGACGGAGAAACTTTGAGTAGTTTCAAAGATATTGATCATTTAAGTTTTCCCATACAAACATCCATTAATATTGTGAGGTGACCATCATTTTTACATAAATAAAGGATTTTTTCTTATCGACTAATCGGCCGGTAGCAGCCACGCCTGCTTTGTATTTGATTTTCATAGATGGCGCTGAGAAAACATCGTTCTTAAGAACAATGTTTCATCGATGTTACCAGTTTCAACATCGATATTTATGAACGATACATCGATGCGGCCATTTATTTAATTTCAACTACAGATAACTTATTAGAATCGTGGATTCTTATTGGTTTTTTGGCATAAAAATATCACAGCCAATTACTCTACTAAAGAAAATAGAATGACAGCGATACTCCCATAGACAAAATTACTAAAAATAAAATTGTGCAGACCGTATCGCGCTCGCTGTCACCGTTTATATATTTGATTAAAATGACGACCACCGACTTCATTTGCGCTTCAAACACTTAGGGCGGCGGTAAAAACAACGTTGTGGTACAAGGCGGGGGTTACTGAAGCGCAAATGGAGTTGATTGTCGTCATTTGAAACGCTCAATAAAAAGTACAAATCAATAAATGTGATTTTATTTACAGCAAACATTATTTTTTCATTTAAATACCTTCGAGCATTAGTTATCCTGACACAATATCTACCTATGTACTTACCATGAAAAACACCAATACCTACCTACTAAAAAGAGTAGGTATCTGCATGTAAATAAGCAATAACATCAAAAAATTACCCCTCCCCCCCTTCCTCACTTCTACACTTTTGTCTTCTATCGATTTAAGGAGGAAGCGCTAAAGTAGCCCGCGAAATTCAAATTTTCTCACGTTTTTTGCAATTTGCTGGTCAGTAGGTATTAAGTTGTACGATGATTAAAATATGATTCGCGGCCGTAACAAAATGTATTTACAGAATTATAATCTATAATTCATCAACACAACTCTCTAAGACCAAGTAATCCCCAAGAATGACTATTTCATGAAATCTTCACATTTGGGGATTATACTAAGTTAACAAGTTGTATTACTGATTGTAATGATTATAATTCTGTAAATACATATTTGTTACGACCGCGAATCATATTTGAATCAACGTACCACTTAATACTGACCAGCAAATTGCAAAAATCGTAAGAAAATTTGAATTTCGCGGGCTACTTTAGCGCTTCCTCCTTAAATACCTACAGTTGTTCGTATTAATATCACCAAAACACGGATTTTCATCCATTAAAGAAAACACCCAGTCCTACATAAAACCTACATTATTGGTAACCCTACTGCAGTGTTTGTATGGGAAGATTTAAATGATCAATATCTTTGAAACTACTCAAAGTTTCTCCGTCACAAATTCAGTAAATCATTATCGTCCCCGTCACAAAAATTTGAACATATTTCGAAGGCCGTAGATCATCACGCAGCGGGGATACATGTGTCCAGCCAGCTTGAGCTCAGGTTGGCTGGACATTAAGTTTTTATTGATTTCTCGTAAACCCTTACATGTGACGCCATAAATCAAACGTTATTACTGTCACAAATTGCGTCACTAAATGTTAGTAAAGGAACCATATTCGAAAACGCTCCCGTTATTGAGATTCGGAAGTGCCAGCCAAAAGTTTTATACGTAAAATCAAGATGGCTGGACACAGATTTTTGCATTTTTCCACTAAACCGCTGTACGTATCACAAAACTTTTAGCTCGATGCCTGTCACAAATTTATGTGACGCCCGTTGAAATGCAAAATGTCGTCAAAATCACTTCCGTTACCGAGATTGAGAGACCAGCGAAAAGTGGTTTATCAAGATGGCTGGACACGTTTTCGATCGATTATCTAAGATTCTGTTGCGTCACAAATTCTGATATAAGGCTGTTTAGCCGTCACATAAAATGCCCTATTGACCTAGTTAATTGCGAGTTATTTTGAAGATTTGTCCAGCCAGCCTGAGTGACATCTTAATTCGGAATGCGGCCTTACTGTCATCATGACGTTTTAATTTTTTTTAGGTTAGGATTTATTTTTAAAACTTTTTAAAATATGACTATTTATTAGCTCACATGCAGTTACTACACTGAAATCACATTTTGTTTAAGTCAATAAAAGTTATACTATAAATTATGGGTAGTTTTGGGATCCCAAAGATATCTTTACTGTTATTGTTTTGTGAATTCATAGGTAATGAAAGAATAACTTCTCGCGATTTCAATGGGGCTCACAAACTGACTGAATGTCGACGCTGTAAAATATTAACGGATTCTTTTAATTATTGGCTTGATCAAACCTCCAGAGGAAAGTATGAAGGTGGAGATGCAGCTTGGGAGGAAGCTAAATTAAAATCATATTCACGCAGTGAGATTCGTTTGGTGGAAATACAAGAAGATCTGTGTTCAGAGTTGAAAACACATCAAGATGCATGTTATGCTATCGCAGAAGAATCTGAGCAAGTTCTAGAAAAGTGGTGGTTCAACAAAGATTCAGTTTCTTTAGATTTGTACACATGGCTGTGCATTGACACTCTTCAACATTGTTGTCCCAGTAATCATTACGGCGATGTATGTACAGCCTGTCCGCAGGATGGGAACAGTATAGTCTGTGCTGGACATGGCCGATGTAATGGTGCCGGCACTCGTAAAGGAAATGGTACATGTATCTGTAAAAAGGGTTACACAGGAAGACTGTGTGAGGAATGTGCTAAGAGCTTCTACAAAACAAGTGTAGGTTCCTGTAAAGTATGCCACAAAGCTTGCGATGGATGTAGTGGTGATGGTGCAGCTGCTTGTGAAGCTTGCAACTCAGGCTGGCAATTACAATCTGGTATGTGTGTAGACATAGATGAATGTGCATCAACAGTTTGTGAACTTCATCAATATTGTAGCAATATAGAAGGTTCCTATAGTTGTAATGAATGTGAATCCTCCTGCAAAACTTGTATAGGTGAGGGATCCTCTAACTGTACATCATGTGAGTCAACTAATGTACTGTGGTTTGGCATGTGTGTTGACAATGAACTGAAACAAAATATTTTAACAAATACTTATAAAAGAATAGCAATGTATGCGGGCTTGCTCGTCATAACATTTTATATATCCCGTACCTCAAGATCAGTAGCTTCAATTGTAGTATTAGGTATAGCACTATTAATATATTTCTCTGAGAAAAAATTGAAAATGACTACAATGGATGTTCTTTTGCAGACATTACATGCAAATCTAAGTAAAATAGAATAATTTTCTGTGATAAGTATGTCTCAAGTATTTTTGCAACCAATTCTACAGATGATATTATGATAAACACTAGCTGGCCCATTGAGCATATATGATAAGACCAACAAAACCAAAACACTCACTTCACCCTTTTTTGCACCTAATTACAGAAAATAATGTAAATATCCTGTCCCCTAATGATATAAGCATGTATGTGTAAAATCCTTTTAAAAATAAGATTTTTTCTCAGCTTACCTGATTGTAATTACACTGTCATCTGTAATATAGTGAGTGTAATAAAATAAACTGTTTTATTTACATACAAATACGTCTTGTTTTGTGATTGTCATTGGTGAATTATTTAAAGATATTATAATTGTGTGTGTAAAGAATTATCATGTTATAGTACGTATATTGATTATGTTCTGTATTCAGTTAAAAACCGATACAGATTGTGAGTTTGGTTGTGACAAATAAAATGCCTTAAAAAGGTGTATTAAAAATACATTTTATTGCAAAATTTATGTACTTAACTACATTTTAGTGTCATTTATATACAAAAATTAAATACAAAGTTTAGGTATTATAACCAAGTTGTGGAATACTATATAATACAGCTGCTGGTGCAGAGATTTTTCACACAAACTGGAAGGCAAATAGAGCAAAATATTAAAATAGGCCAGGTAGAGTTAAATTAAGTGTAGTACAGGTAATAACAATATCTTTGCTCCAGTATTCACCTTAGATTATATGTAAAATCCCTAATCCATAAACAATTATGTTGGTTGGTAATAACTATAATGGAAAGTAATTAAATAGCAAACTTATATTCATTGTAAAACAGGCTATAAGGTAACATGTATTAAACTAAGGTATAAATTCACATGTCTTACATTAACAGCAGCTAACTAACATTGACTGCACTCTGTGAAGAAGGTCAAGTCATTATTTAACCACATGTATTTGAGACCAACTATTAATTATCAATTGTGAGGGAATATTTAAATGTTACTCTATCATTATCAAGAATAAAAATTTACAACAGTTAATTTGGCAACAGCAAGCACAGGTATTACATTCTCAGTCTGACAAAAAGATAATTCTTAAGAATAATAAAATATAATAATGACTGACTGACAAATCAATGTGCTTATTTGTTCATATAAACAGTGTTCTCTGATGATGTGATAATTAAAACAACTGATAATTGCATAATGTTATTATTACAATCTTAAGTGTATGCAATTTATTTTAATACAAGTGTAAATAGTCAAAACCTGCTGACTAACTCAATCATCATTATTTTAAGTATCAACAAAAAATCTCAACTTAAAGAAGTAGTTACCTATACAAACAATATATATATTATTGAAAAAGTAATAAGAAACATTAAAAAAAAACTCAGTTATTTCGGGTGCATCAAACTTATCACAAATTATAAGACTATAGAATACAGTGTATAAATGTATACTTTCAATACAAAGTAAAGATAGGAGTATAATACAATGTTAGTAGGTAGTTCGTGACAATCACTATGATAAATAAAAGTACAAGCTACACCTTCAGTTCCTACGAAAACTAAAAAAGAAACATTTGTGAACTGTGATTTATGATATTTGAAGAAATTATGTGATAAACAGTGGTCTTTGGTGAAGAATAAACATTGTAAGTATTCCAAGATGACAAAAACAAAAACGTGGAGTCACTTAAGTCTTGAATATATTACTCAACAACATAAACTATCGTAAATTAAAGGTTAATTAATGTCTCTCAACAAAATAAACACAAATTAATATAAATGAAATTAATATTGTTCTAAGAATTTTTATATTTGGTAAAATTTCCATTTAAGTACTAATATAACACCACTCATCTAAGCCTATTTGTGAAATAGAACGCCTACATTATTTAAACTAGTCATCGTAATCGATTTTATGTGACACCTATGATTGCAGGGAACTTACAAAAGTATTAGAAAGTGGTGCTGATATAACATAAAGCTTCTAAATAATAACATACACACAACTAGCATGTAAAATGCTATAAGTGCACCAACTGTTACTACGTCCATATTATTAATTTTGTATTCAATATGACTCAGAAACCATACAACCCTAGATCAATGTGCTATCAAATACATAAAAATGTGTTGTCTGCCAGGTCAAAAAGTGAATAAATAAATACAACAGTTAAATGATTGTGATGCTGATTTGAACTGTTTATCATTGCACTATTCGAGTATGGAGTCACTCTTAATGAATTATTATCTTTCTTCGAGTTTTAAAGTAAACATGCAAGTATTCATCATTCATTTAATTTTTTAGTATCATAACTGTATGATGTTATAAATTCCCAATAGTATTAAAAATATCATCGAAAATCTGATTTAAAAAACTTGTTTAAATCCAAAATGTCTTTCAAAGCTGAAAATAAACACTACCACTCACATTTTTATTAGTATCAGTCCGTTTCAATTTATGCTAACGATTTTAATATCATAAATTATTAAATTTATTTCGGTCCCTCGCTTAAAACCATTAATCTTTCTGAATCAATCATTACTCCATGTTCATGAGCTGAACAAGCCGTGCGGCCCCTGCGCCGGTGTCAGCTGCACACGTCACAACCGCGTTCTATTTTATATTTTATACGTTTTCCATTTGAACCACATAACACACTGTGTTATCTACATTCATCCACTTCATCATATTAAATACACGCTATTTTTTGTAAATGTTATATCTTCTATGATACATCTATGATCAGTCTGTTGTCATAATTAATGGAATGTATTCAGTTGAATAAATCGGGTGTTGTATAAATAAGTACATTGTCAATTGAAACGGGAAAATTGCATCAATGAGCGGCATAACAGCATAACTCATCTCGAACACTGTTCCTACGGTTATTAGTTGTTAAATACTACACGACATACGAGGTGCATTCAATAAGTACCTAGCCTCATCGCCAGAGGCGCTGTAGTTTCAAAAGAGTTTTACCACAGTGTAGAACATTCTTTTTTAATTCTTTTTTCAAATTTTCATTCCAATCCCTTCATTTGTTTTAATTTGACAACTTATGGAAGCGAACGTGTCGATCGGTTTTACAAAAATGGAAAACGAGCAATATCGTTCGGTGATTCGATTCCTATTTTTGGAAGGGAAAACGCGCATCGAAATAAAAGAGCGCTTGGATGCTGTGTACGGTGACTCTTCTCCATCAATGGCCAGCGTCAAGAATTGGTTCAACGAGTTTGCACGTGGCCGTACGTCGGTTTTTGATGAACCACGTCCAGGTGCACCGAAAACAGCTGCTACGGAGGAAAACATTAAAAAAATCCATGATCTCGTATTGGCAGATCGCCGATTGAAGGTTCGCGAGCTAGCTGAGACTGTAGGCATTTCAGAAGGAACAGTGCATCATATTCTTCACGAGGAACTCGGCATGGGAAAGCTGTCGGCGCGATGGGTGCCGCGTTTACTCACACCAGAAAACAAGCGCAACCGTGAGACCACATCGGAGACGTGTTTGGCGCTGTTTAAGCGGAATCCAGCGGAGTTTTTGCATCGTTTTGTGACCGTCAATGAAACCTGGATCCACTGGTACACACCAGAGACCAAGGAGCAATCAAAACAATGGATCCAGACCGGGGAACGTGCTCGAAAGAAGGCGAAAACTGTAAAATCGGCCGGAAAAGTTATGACTACCGTTTTCTGGGATTCACAAGGTGTGATCTACATCGATTACCTCGAGAAGGGTAAAACAATTACAGGGCTTTACTATGCCGATTTATTGGGCCGATTCGACGCCGAATTAAAGAAAAAACGACCCCATCTGGCGAAGAAAAAAGTGCTGTTTCACCACGACAACGCACCGGTTCACACGTCTGCCGTTGCCATGGCCAAATTGGTCGAATTACGCTACGAATTGCTGCCCCATCCACCGTATTCTCCAGATTTGGCCCCTTGTGACTTCTTTCTGTTTCCTAATCTGAAAAAATCACTCGCCGGGAATAGATATGGATCAAATGAGGAGGTCATCGCCGCCACGGAGGCCTATTTTGCAGAGTTTGACAAAAACTATTTTTCGGACGGGTTAAAAAAGTTGGAGCATCGCTGGGCTAAGTGTATCGAACTAAAAGGAGACTATGTTGAAAAATAAATTGCCACTTTTCCAAAATTTTCGTTTACGTTTTGTAGGCTAAGTATTTATTGAATGACCCTCGTAACATCACGCCTGTGTTCCCCGAAGGGTTAGGCAGAGGTGTACATAATATATTTAAAGTGTGTGTGGGTCTCGTGTAGTAATACTATAACATAATAATTATTATTAATTTAATTCAATACATTTCGGGATTAATATGGTAAGTAAACAACTAATTGCATTTCACCAATCAGTACTCTGACAGATTAGGAAACTCCTGAGTACATCACCCCATGGTTCTTGTTCGAAGGGATTCCCAACAGTACTTTTATTAGTGTAATAAGCGCAGGGATAATAAAATAGCGGACTAAATTTAAAAATATATAGGCGCTACGGGGTACTTTTTTGTGGCAGAGCCTTAAAATGCACAAGACAAGCTATTTAGTGCGTCTACGTATAACCCGTAACATAAACTGATACCGCGATACAGAAATCGTACTTTAACTGTTAAAACAATTACTGGTTGCAGCAATGTAACAGCCATTATTGATAAGAAAAAAGTCGTCCCTTGTGGCGGCAATGCTTTAACCTTGAATTCAGAATCTTGGATAATTATTATCAAGTTTTGGAAAAACAAACTCAATGACGTTGCAATTAAATTTACTTAGGAGCTTTTAATACAAATGATCACTCAAAAATCACTATGAATTAAGATAAATGTAAATTATCTAAGATTCTTAGGTCAAGTTTAAATACTTACACAAATGAGTGTCCAGTGACTGTCTCGCTACAGTGGGTGGCTAGTCCAGCAACGAATGCGGCGCGCGGTGGTGACTGGACAGCTGCGCGGCCAGCTGGCGCTGCTGCAGCAGGCAGTACAGGATGCCGGCCTGCGCCATGGCGTCCACGGTGCCGGCCGCCAGCAGGTCGGTGCGCTGCTTGTTGCCCGCGCCTGCGCTGCCGGGCCGCAGTAGCGTAGGCCCGAACACAGTCGCCAGGTTGTGCATCGACATCTTGTTCTCGCTCTCGTGTTGGTTCACTCTGTATACATCGAAACGTGACAGTCAAGTTGAGTCTGTAAACAAGTCGGAACTGAGCCCAAAAGCAGGATATATTTATTTATATATAAGTACTTTATTGATGTCACTCAGGCTGGCTGGACAAATCTTCAAAATAACTCGCATTTAACTAGGTCAATAGGGCATTTTATGTGACGGCTAAACACCCTTATTTCAGAATTTGTGACGCAACAGAATCTTAGATAATCGATCGAAAACGTGTCCAGCCATCTTGATAAACCACTTTTCGCTGGTCTCTCAATCTCGGTAACGGAAGTGATTTTGACGACATTTTGCTTATCAACGGGCGTCACATAAATTTGTGACAGGCATCGAGCTAAAAGTTTTGTGATACGTACAGCGGTTTAGTAGAAAAATGCAAAAATTTGTGTCCAGCCATCTTGATTTTACGTATAAAACTTTTGGCTGGCACTTCCGAATCTCAATAACGGGAGCGTTTTCGAATATGGTTCCTTTACTAACATTTAGTGACGCAATTTGTGACAGTAATAACGTTTGATTTATGGCGTCACATGTAAGGGTTTACGAGAAATCAATAAAAACTTAATGTCCAGCCAGCCTGAGCTCAAGCTGGCTGGACACATGTATCTCCGCTGCGTGATGCTCTACGGCCTTCGAGATATGTTCAAATTTTTGTGACGGGGACGATAATGATTTACTGAATTTGTGACGGCGAAACTTTGAGTAGTTTCAAAGATATTGATCATTTAAGTTTTCCCATACAAACATCCATTAATATTGTGAGGTGACCATAATTTTTACATAAATAAAGGATTTTTTTTAATCGACTAATCGGCCGGTAGCAGCCACGCCTGCCTTGTATTTGATTTTCATAGATGGCGCTGAGAAAACATCGTTCTTAAGAACAATGTTTCATCGATGTTACCAGTTTCAACATCCATGTTTATGAACGATACATCGATGCGGCCATTTGTTTATTTTCAACTACAGATAACTTATTAGAATCGTGGATTCTTATTGGTTTTTTGGCATAAAAATACCACAGCCAATTACTCTACTAAAGAAAATAGAATGACAGCGATACTCCCATAGACAAAATTACTAAAAATAAAATTATGCGGACCGTACCGCGCACGCTGTCACCGTTTATATATTTGATTAAAATTACGACCACCGACCAGTGAACGAAGTTTATTTTCGTTCACTGCCACCGACTTCATTTGCGCTTCAAATAGGGCGGCGGTAAAAACAACGTTGTGGTACAAGGCGGGGGTTACTGAAGCGCAAATGGAGTTGATTGTCGTCATTTTCATCATTTGAAACGCTCAATAAAAAGTACAAATAAATAAATGTGATTTTATTTACAGCAAACATTATTTTTTCATTTAAATACCTTCGAGCATTAGTTATCCTGACACAATATCTACCTATGAACTTACCATGAAAAACACCAATACCTACCTACTAAAAAGAGTAGGTATCTGCACATAAATAATCAATCACATCAAAAAATGACCCCTCCCCCCCTTCCTCACTTCTACACTTTTGTCTTCTATCGATTTAAGGCGAAAGCGCCAGGGTAGACCGCGAAATTCAATTTTTTTTACGTTTTCTGCAATTTGCTGGTCAGTATTAAGTTGTACGATGATTAAAATATGATTCGCGGCCGTAACAAACATGTATTTACAGAATTATAATCTATAATTCATCAACACAACTCTTTAAGACCAAGTAATCCCCAAAAATGACTATTTCATGAAATCTTCACATTTGGGGATTATACTAAATTAACAAGTTGTATTACTGATTGTAATGATTATAATTATGTAAATACATATTTGTTACGACCGCGAATCATATTTTAATCAATGTACCACTTAATACTGACCAGCAAATTGCAAAAAACGTAAGAAAATTTGAATTTCGCGGGCTACTTTAGCGCTTCCTCCTTAAATACCTACAGTTGTTCGTATTAATATCACCAAAACACGGATTTTCATCCATTAAAGAAAACACCGTAAAATATACTTAGTCCTACATAAAACCTACATTATTGGTAACCCTACTGCAGTGTTTGTATGGGAAGATTTAAATGATCAATATCTTTGAAACTACTCAAAGTTTCTCCGTCACAAATTCAGTAAATCATTATCGTCCCCGTCACAAAAATTTGAACATATTTCGAAGGCCGTAGATCATCACGC
The DNA here is from genome assembly GCA_963669345.1 of Gortyna flavago. Taxonomy (NCBI): domain Eukaryota; kingdom Metazoa; phylum Arthropoda; class Insecta; order Lepidoptera; family Noctuidae; genus Gortyna; species Gortyna flavago. The sequence goes on from OY770139.1 coordinate 6,472,088, forward strand.
AGCGGAGATACATGTGTCCAGCCAGCTTGATCTCAGGCTGGCTGGACATTAAGTTTTTATTGATTTCTCGTAAACCCTTACATGTGACGCCATAAATCAAACGTTATTACTGTCACAAATTGCGTCACTAAATGTTAGTAAAGGAACCATATTCGAAAACGCTCCCGTTATTGAGATTCGGAAGTGCCAGCCAAAAGTTTTATACGTAAAATCAAGATGGCTGGACACAGATTTTTGCATTATATTCTACTAAACCGCTGTACGTATCACAAAACTTTTAGCTCGATGCCTGTCACAAATTTATGTGACGCCCGTTGATAAGCAAAATGTCGTCAAAATCACTTCCGTTACCGAGATTGAGAGACCAGCGAAAAGTGGTTTATCAAGATGACTGCACACGTTTTCGATCGATTATCTAAGATTCTGTTGCGTCACAAATTCTGAAATAAGGGTGTTTAGCCGTCACATAAAATGCCCTATTGACCTAGTTAAATGCGAGTTATTATGAAGATTTGTCCAGCCAGCCTGAGTGACATCTTTATTGAACACCACAAAAATAAATCATATACTTACCCTCTTACTAATAAACGTTGTATAGTTACACAACGCATTGTCTTCTTCTTTCGAAAGTCAAATTACTGACGACTGACAGAGAAATCGGTGTGTAACTATTCATCTGATATGATACGTTTATTAGTAAGGGGGTATCACTACAAGATATACAATGCATGGCCTGAAGCGCCCTGAACAAACATATTTTTTTTTTTTATTTGATATATTCTGAACACAAATATAGATAGACCTAGATAACGCAAGTATCACGATCTGTATGAAAACTAAGCGTGCCATTTTTCACAAGCACTATTTAGTGATGGGAAAATCAAATCGATTCAAAGACGGCGCCGCGTACGGCATCCGTTTCGCCCCACCCCCGGCGTCTAGCAGCCAGCGCTCACGCTCACCCAGCCAGCAGTACGCAGGACTGAGCGCGAAAGTGGCGGCTTACGATTTTCGAACTTGCGTTATCTAGGAGTATCTATATCTGTGATTCTGAAGGTATAAATAAAATTACACTTACTTGACGAAATGGTTTAACAGAAAGTCGATACAATTCTTGTTGAGGTCCGGCAGCTGTGCGTAGCATTTCAGCAGCGCATGGCGTCTAGTGTGCGCCGGACCAGAGTCCACAGACGTACCCGCGCCCTTCATTGTTCAAAATAAATATTTTAGTTTTACATTGTTGGAAGACTTACATACTCTTAAGGCGAGGTGAACCCGAGCGCCGTAGGCATTTAAAGCATGGGCAGCGGGATTGTCCGAAAGGGTTACCGCTACCCCGGAACATAAAGGGCTACAGAAGGAACACGGATGGGTTTTAGTCAGTAAGAGTCTGACACTCCCTTCCGCTCCACCCAGAGCGGGAGGGGTCATTCGATGAATTTCCATCCCTAAAAAAAAAAACAAAAAAAAGGCATTTAAAGCATACTCCGGCCCCCGCCAAGGAGTAGCGATACGTAATAAATTACGATGCGCGGAGAGGCGCGCGCCATGCCGAGGGCCCATTAGTTCCCGAACTCGAGTAGGTACTAAGTTGCATCACAGAATAGAGCAATGCAGTAGATCAACTTGAATGAATTAGTAGTACGTTTATTTTGTTTTATTTTTCTAATAAGTATTTTTTTCAAGGTTATAAATACAGGTACGTATTGTCTATTGTATAAACTTGAACCTAATTACTAATAAATATAAAAAATTGTAGGTATAGTTATTTATTTTTGTGAATAAGGTGGATTTAAAATCTGACTGACACGAAGATCATGAATACGGATACGATTCAAAACTACGCGCCGCGTGCCAATGGGCATTGTTCATATTTTTTTAAATGTTGTAATTGAAAAACCATTTCGAGGAATAGCGTTACTAATCATTATGGACTAATTAATTTACGAAAAATATTAATATTTATTGATATTTTTGATAAAATACGATTGACCTTCTGTGCCCTTCAAATTACGTCACCTGCGACCGTACAGTTTAGTATCGTTAACTCAAAAATAAAATAAAAAGTAAGTGGCAAGTATTGTCTACAATCCGTCAGTGTCAAGTGTAAAATTATAATATGTCAAAAATATATTAAATTTAAACATTCCGACTTGCCTCTTATTTATCTCGTTTATAAATCTGATTACATTGTTTCAACAATCGACAATATTTAATATATCGGAAGAGCTATGGAATACAAAAAAAATGGAATGAAATGCTATGGAATGAAAAATTTTAATAGATTGATACTTTGACACTTTGATAGGTGTGGATGACGTTGTGTTGACAGATTGAAATTTTTTATTTCTGTACTAGTGAGGCAACAGCACTTAATCTTTAGTGCCACTGAAGACGTAACCTACCTTAAAAAAAATTAATTTTAAAATATTTATAAAAAAATAACTATTGAGCCAACCACCAAAATATTCAAATTAGTTTCTCAAAAGGCTCTAAATTATCAAAAAATAAAATAAAATCTAATGGTTAGAAATTTTGGACAATCCCCATTGACTTTCCATAAGGGTGCGAAATCTTCGTGCTACAATATAAAAAATCAAGCAGTAGGTAGGCACACTTACTTTAGAATTCTGTTAGGAAATAGTCATACTGTCACATTTCTACACTATGGTACGAGTGAAGTGCGCGTATAATGGCATAGACGAGACCTACACAAACGTTGCAGATACCATAAATATTATTATTTGTTGTGTTGTTGTGGTAGAATAATAAAATAATGTAACATGCATATTGCAAATGCATAAATCTTTTCGTACGCTGACGACACTGCAGTAGTCTTTACGGGTAACTCTTGGCGAGACGTTCAGCTTAACGCAGAATTAGGATTGTCTGAGATTGCTGGATGGCTGGAAGAGAATTTGCTGACACTGAATATAACTAAAACTAACTACATATGTTTCAGTGTGTGCAATCGTACACAACAACCCAGTACTGACTTTAATCTTAAAGTTCACCTATGCGATGCTGGAAGTCACTCACAATGCAGCTGCTCAACTATAAACAGAGTACCTCATATCAAATATTTGGGTATTATCATCGACCAGAGATTATCTTGGCACCCCCAAATTGATCAAGTTGCTAACAAAATCAGAAAACTAAGCTGGATCTTCAGGACTCTCAGACATGTAATACCTAAACATGTATGTACTCCTTCTGGTAGGAACAAAAAACTCCTAAATATGATATACTTAGCGCTTGCACAATCAGTATTGAGGGGGGGGGGGGTGCTTCTAAAACAAAATTGTTAGTATTAGAGCGAGCACAACGGGCTCTTATTAAGTGCATGTATTTAAAAAAATGGAGATATTGTACTGAAAAACTATATTTTACCTCTTAACCTTTTAACGGTCCGGAAGCTTTACATTACTCGAAGTCGTTCTCACAAAACATAAATCACTAACCTTCGATTCCAGAATATTGGCAAGGAGAAGAAAAGACATAATATTAAAAACACCACAAACAAAATCTCTATTTGCCAGTATTCAATTTCGGAATCGATCTGCTCAGCTTTATAACGCTATCAACAAACACATTTACATCTACCCTAAGAATGGGGATTGTCCAAAATTTGTAACCATTAGATTTTATTTATTTTTTTTTTAAATATAGAGCGTTTTGAGAAACTAATTTGAATATTTTGATGATTGGCTCAATAGATATTTTTTTAAATATTTAAAATTTTAAGGTAGGTTACGTCATCAGTGGCACTAAAGATTAAGTGCTGTTGCCTCAATAGTACAGAAATAAAAAATTTTAATCTGTCAACACAACGTCATCCTCACCTGTCAAAGTGTCAAAGTATCAATCTATTAAAAATTTTCATTCCATAGCATTTCATTCCATTTTTTTTGTATTCCATAGCTCTTCCGATATATTAACCTTTTCGACGCCCATCGATATAATACGCAATGTGTCCTCCAGCGCCACGCTACAAATGTATAACGTATCTATAGTAAAACGTAGGGATGGGATTAATGTCCTATCGACAAATAATATTATAAGTTGAAATTAATGTTTATTCACCAATTTACGAAGCTAAATAAAAACTGATACCGTATTTTCATATTTTGTTTTATTTCATAAAAAATCAATATGAAAACCTGGATATATTTCCCATAATAAAAGAAAAGAATTGTAAATTTATTAGACGTGTATTCTAGAAGGCACATCCCTATTTGTCTCCAAATGTAATCCTTCTACTTATATTATATTATTATTATATCAAGTCGTTGGCGCTCGAGGCACGTCAAAATCCTTTCTGATATAAGGATGTCTAGATGTCGATGTCTATGGTATTTTTCTTTTTTCTATTCACTGTGGTCGAGTTACACGTGCATAACCTCAACCGATTCATGCATAATTTATTTCGTTTACTTACAACAAATAGAACCAAATACAATCAATAGAAGCTAGATAAGTGGTTTTCTACGTGTTTTTTTTTAAATTAAAATGGCGGGTAAGTGACTGTTTTACGCAGATTTTACAGGGTTTTTTTTTTAATGGTAGGTATAGGTGTCGCAAAATACTAGCAATGATTTTTCTTGTTTTTAGAAACTAATAGAAAACGGAAGTACATTCCTGAAAACGGAAGTTCCGATTCACTGTCCTCTGTAATTATATCAAATTATTATTCAGACTCCACACCTTGTAAAACTCGCAATAATTCGTCATATTCACCGTCACTCATTTTTTTGTAAGAACACGTGCGCCAACGCAAGATGTAAACATTGCCCTACACTAAAATGCACAACGTCACTATGACCTTGAAACCCGTCCGCTTATGACGTCACAGATTTACTTCTATACAAGTTCGTGGCGTTGTGCGCACTGACAACTAGCCACTTTGTAAGGATGGGTTTTTCAAACGGTGTTTCACTATCGACAATGATTAGAAAACCTATTTATTCTTGATTAAGGTGAATAAAACGTAGTTTATAGTTTACAATATTTATAAAATATTATTTATTCACGTCATTTTCTTGCAATAATAGTATTTATGATCGTTTCGACGAGATGAAATTTAGCGAGGTCTTCATCGTGTCCCATCACTGGCTTACTTTATATCAAGTACTTGGCGTTGGGGGCATTAAAATATTTTCTGGCGTTTTTGTTTCTATTGAATATAAAACAAACAAGAACTTATTATGTGTGAAAAAGTTAAAAATATGGCTTATAACAGGGCAATTTTCCATAAAAACAAAATAAAAGGTATTGTAAAAGTCGTAAATTTATTTTATACTATTATTACTTCTAATCAAGTAGTGGCACGAAAATCTCGAACTTGTATACAAGTGATTGGCGTTCAAAAGGTTAAATATTGTCGATTGTTGAAACAATGTAATCAGATTTATAAACGAGATGAATAAGAGGCAACTCGGAACGTTTAAATATAATATATTTTTGACATTATATTTTATAATATAATGTCAAAAATATATTCTTGTATTTATAGTATTGTCTACAATCCGTCAGTGTCAAGTGTGAAAATAATTTCACTTGCCACTTACTTTTTATTTTATTTTTGAGGTAACGATACTAAACTGTACGGTCGCAGGTGACGTAATTTGAACGGCACAGAAGGTCAATCGTATTTTATCAAAAATATCAATAAGTATTAGTATTTTTCGTAAATTAATTAGTCCATAATGATTAGTAACGCTATTCCTCGAAATGGTTTTTCAATTACAACATTTAAAAAAATATGAACATTCGCAACAATGGGCATTCCATTGTTGCGAATGCAACAAAATACTAACGGAATGGGTAAAAAAGCTTACCTACAGCGAGACTGAATCACTTCTACAACAGATACACTATTTATACACTTATATATACTATTTTTGTGCTTATATTCATATGTAATTAGGTATACAGGGTGGAATCTTTCAGCGGGGCAGTAAGGGGAAGTGCCTTATCCGTTGCAGCTACACGAAAATGGTCTTAGGAGACTATTCATAATTTTTTATGGAATTTTGATCTATATTCACAGATTTTCAAAAAAATTACAGTTATCAAGAAAATAGCCATTTAACACAAAAAACATTTTTTTTTGCCAATCGATCCTGCTTCTAATACTGATCAAAAACTTCTATGGGACTAAGAAACAGGATCGATTGGCATCAAAAAATGATTTTGTGTAAAATAGCAATTTTCTTGCCAACTGTATTTTTCTTTTTAATCTGTGAATGGGGATCAAAATTCCATAAAAAGTTATGGATTGTCTCCTAAGACCATTTTCGCGTAGCTGCAACAGATAAGGTACTTCCCCTTACTGCCCCGCTGCCACCCTGTATATTATATTCATAGTTTTAATAGGTTTATGCGTATCTTTATATTTAAAATATTTATTCCTCAAATTACATGATTGCACCTACCATTGTTTGTCTCTGCATCACCCAAAGGTTGACTGGTAGAAACTGCCTATGGCATTAAGTCCGCCTCTGTACATTTTTGTGCTTGAAGTATTAAATAAATAAATAAACAGATACACTTACATAAATTCTGTATACACACACTCACACACACACACACACACACATTCACTCAAATCACCTTGTTTTTGATTATTTTTATTAGTGTTTAGTAGTAGTGTTTAGTATTATTATAGCTTAATAGACACTTTTTGTTTATCAAAGAGCGGAGTCTCCTAATACAGGCATTTTTTGCTTAAAAGGTGACTTCAATCTCAAATTTGTTGTTCAAATATTGTTATCAAATATTTGAACAACAAATATTTTTTTTTTTATTATTTTTATGTACTCTGAAATAGGGTTCAAATTCAACTGTTTTATACGTATTTGCGGTTTGTAAATCTATTCCGTAAAAAGTAAAAATATAATAGTTATAATATATGTAGGTAAACAATAATATTGTCAAAGCAAAACTAAACTCTCAGACTATAATGAGACTAAACTATATACAGGTACTTATTATTATTTTTATAACCTATTTTTGGCTCAGCCTATAACAGAACTTAGCGGGGTTTTTTTTTTTTTTTAGGATGGGGGTGGCGGGTTTGGAAAAATTGGCACGTCCGACCTCCAACACGTTCCGCTCGGAACTAAAGGACACGGAGCGAGCGCGTGAAAGGAAGAAAACACTGGATTTTGGGATTAGTGGTATAGATATTTCACATTATGTCGGCCGTTTTATATCCCATTTTTTACGACATAAGTTTTAATTTTCAAAGCCTAATATAACTGAAATGAAATAAGAAATAGATCACAATTTAGACTTGTCTTTGGGATTTAATTGGATGCAGTAAAGTGTAAGTAATCGTGTATCGCACGGCCGAAATATCTAGATCGAAGTGTGAAATATGTAAAAAATGTTTTCAACATTTATATCCGTGTTATCTACGAATAAAACACAATACAAAACGACGTTTATTCGGAAAACCCCGCCTTAATAATTATACAAGTACCCTTTACAAGCAGCCCTGCTATTATACTCGCAAAAAAAATTGTCGGAATATTGTATACGTACTTGTGTAGCACCCCATGCCTTCAGTAGTTCGGGGTAGAGTGCGTCCGTAAATAGAGCCTCGGGCAGTTCCCGCAAGTACAACTTCAAGACACCGGTGACCGAGTGTATGTCCACCTCTTTCAGTAACTGCTCCGCTTCGTAGGCATCTGGGCAAAAATAATATGTAAATATTAACACAGTATGTAATTTGCATAGTAGGCACTATAAATGAAAAATATGATGCAACGTGAATTTCACTATGGCATTGGCAAATAGGATATCTGACAAACTTAGTTTTTCTCCTTTAGCGAAATTTTTATATTAGAGATTCGGATAGTGACCGCCGAAGGGGACAGACGTGTCTTGTCCCGCCTTTGCTTATACTTGATGCAATGTGCCCAACACATGTGGCTGTCTCTGAGCTTGAAACTCGAATTTGAAATTCGAACGGTGTTTCGCTTGCTGTTTTGTGAGTGCAAATTAAAAAAAACACCTTAGAACGGTGGTAAAGTGGCATACGTGTGTTCCTGACATACAAGCCCAAGGCCTAGGCCTTCCGGCCGAAGACCTTCGTGACGTCGATTTGGTGAGATCTTTCCATATATTTCAGGGATACATTGGAAGCTGTATCCGGCTGCGTTTTGTTTTGTTAATTTGGACTTTTGAAGACACGCGTGTATTTATAATTAGGCATCACTGTAAGCTATAATTAGGCTTTAGGGAAATGTTTTCAAATTATATTGTATATGAGCGAGGGATAAAATAAACTTATATATTCTATTATTCTAGCCTAAAATACGGTATCGCTCTAGAATTTGTACTTCACACTATTCTTAATTTAACATTGTATCTACTAAAGTACCAAAACTGCCTTGAACAAGCTACCTATTTCCTAGCTTGTAAGGCTAGTTTGTATGCCCACGCGCACAAAATTGGACTCGAAGTGGAAAACAAAAAAAGGTTAAGTAACAAAAAATAGCGAAGCTCATAAATTTTAGGCAATAAGCTTCCCTGTCAACTATATTGGTCCTCAAACCCAAAGCTTCACACATGTGTGCAGAGGTCTTGTAATACCATAAAAACAAAACTGTTTCTTTTTTGTCTTTAAAAATGCTTATAATTGTGCGCATGACAAAAGACGGGAACTGCTTATTTAGGGCCAAAGCCCATCAAATAAATAATATAATGGGTTTAACTTTCGATCACGTGTCTCTCCGTCAGGACCTCGCTTCATATGTATGAACAACAAGCATCTACGTATACACCGTTATCAGACGTAGTCGCAGATGTCACTGGGTTCACAATACTTAGAAACCAGCCGTGTACCGCAATAAAACATTCTTGCCCAGAGTTGAAATCAAACAGAGTTGCGTATTGCAACTTGGAACGTTCCAAGTTGCAATACGCAATTCTGTTTGATTTGAGCCTCGAATCAAACAAAAAGAAAACACCAAACACAATAATACACAAAGACAACAGCAAGACACAAAGGAAACAACAATTGCGTCCAAGGATTTCAACTATAAACAGTGCTATTATGCCGCCCTCAATAGTAAATTCACGAAAACACCTAAAAAATACAAAAATACCTACCAAGACAGATTAACAAAAAAAAAAAAGATATAGGAATAAGATATAGGAAGGAAGAAATAGGAAAAAAAACAACGGACTAAAACATCGAAATACCCTGGAATACCATAACGAAAGTATTAAAAGCGGCTGCCCAGGAAACTCGATTCTTCAGCCAGAGATCACCGACTAGCTCTTGCTACAAAAGGCAAAATTCCTACGAAGTAGGCAACCACATAATCCAAATAGGCACAACCTAGTAAAAGAATGTCAGGCAACACTTCAAAAGGTTAAATACCAAGAAGAGCGAAACGCATGCAGGGCCTGCATCAATGGACTGGGGAAAAACCACTCTGCAAAACGCATGCTATATATACTTTTTTTACAGTAGAAACAAACTTCAATCAAAACGTCGAAAAAGATCTACTTATATACCGATGACCAAATGCGAGCAAATATAAAAAAAATCCGAGGGTCATCTTATACCAACAGTTAATATAAAAAAGCCGATAACCCGATATCACACTTTACAAAGCAATGCCCCAAATATTACAAAAAGCCGTCACCAAACACATGAACAGAGCCTGGATACAGAACGAAGCACCAGACACATGGCTGGAGACCGTACAGGTACCAATTCCAAAAAGCAATAACCCTAAAAATGCGAATGAGTATCGCCGCATATCGGTTTGCAATACGGGTTACAGAATCTACGCCTCCTACGTACTAAAAAAACTAGATGAGATAATAACGGAATTGGGCAACTATCAAGCGGCCTTTTTAACCTTTTAACCGCTAATCCGACAAATATTTTCGGGTCCATTTCGCCAGGGTCGTATATTTACGACAAAAAACCACAGCTCGTTTAATCTGCTTTTTTATTTAGGTAATTACGCTGTTTTCTATCAGGTATTTTTTTTCGTTTTTTTATTTTAACTTCGTGCGCTGGGGGCACGACAAATGATATGAAGTCGGGCGGTTAAAAGGTTAAACAATAGATCAACAGATGACCATATCTCCACGCTTATAAGGGTCCTAGACGAAGAACGGCGTGCAGGTAAAAGAATTTATGTACTCGCCCTCGACATTGAAAAGGCCTTTGACAAGGAACCAACAAATCGCTAACCAACAGGATGATCAAGGTTTGTATGAATGAACAAACATGCATCAAATGATGTGGCCAGCAAAGCAGTTGGATTATTAAAGGAAAGGGAGTCAAACAAGGTTGCCCGCTGTCCCCTCGCCTGTTACCACTGGTAATCGACGAAGTCTTTAGAACCCTCGACGAGGAAACCCAATTAATAAAACTTGACCAGGATCGCGAAATCTCACTCCCCCTGGTACTATCATTTGCGGATGACCTTATCTTCATTACAGATGACCTAGAAGGGTTAGAAGGTATCCTATACCATACTAAACCCCTACTAGATAGTGTAGGTCTCCAAATAAACGAAACAAAAACAAAAATACTAATTAGAGTCCCCATAGCTACACAGATAACAACCCGCGTGACCCTTTAATGGAATAAGTATACCGACATGTGACGAAATCAAATACCTAGGTACATACATAACATCTACATTAAACAGAAAAAGCACGATAGTAAAACGTTGCGAACAGGCCATGAAAAACGCCGAATCGTTACTACCATTCATAAATAATTCAAATATGGACTAGAAATTAGCCAGACTGTATCGAATGGTGATCGTACCGTGCATTATACATGGTTTGAAATAATCGATACTTACTAAAGCTAACAGGTCAAGACTCAGAAGATACGAGCGAGTTATCATGAGAGGCTTGATTAACGACTCTAGGAATAAAACCAAGACAAAAGAAAATGCATGAAATCTTAGACGGAAAAACAATAACCAAACGCATCAAGAACCACTGTCTACAGGCGCCGCGAACCACACCTGCTGCATGCAGCAATGCAGTACAAGGCCAAATGTAGGAAGGTCGGCAGACCTATTTACACACGGAACGACAATTTAATACAGGACATGAAGTACTTCGACAAGGGAATAAATTTTTGGTTGGATATAGCGGAAGACAGAAGTAAGATCAAGATCGCTGCTAGTGAAATTTACAAAAAACCGGAAACGGATAGTAGCGAAACTTCCGAGGCCGACATTGAAAACAGCAACATCCGAAGACGACATAGCAAACAGCAACATCTAACACAACACAGCAGAGCAAGGACATACAAAGGAAGAGAGAAAGCAGTAGAGCCCTGCCAGAAGACTCACCGATGAAGCTCGACCTGAACCAACATGGCAGCAAGGTCATTAAAAGATGGCATCCATAGATAATAATTACCCATCTCTCTACTAGTCCAAGGCTTGCTCTAGGATGCATATCTGGTAGGCTCTTAAATCCTTACCTATCCTACGGGCACGTCTTTCCTACCATTACCGCGCCCCCCGGTCTATTCCTTGGTATGCAATGGTCGCTGTAGCACCATAAACATGAGGCTACAGGAGCTAGTGCGAATCTTGGGGTTCATTCGATTAATCGAGTCTGGTTTCACCACGCTGGGATCGGTGCAATTCATTCATTCATTCATTTAGCGAAATTTTTATATTATATTACCAAATGATGTTTTAGAGAGCTGTATTTTGACCTGTGTGAACTTGGCACCCGAATTATTGTTTGTTGAAGGGTTTTTCGCAAGATTTCGATCAGTAGTGGATAGTAGTAAACCTGTTTACGTTAGTAGTAACGCAAAAAAAAAAAAAAATCATCGCCCGAAATTCGAAAAATCTGTTTTTTTCCGACTGTTTCTCATAGATAAACGTTAGTGATTGTAGTGCAATTTTTTCCGTTTGTAGTAAAACAAAAAAATTAATATATTTTGGAGTATTTTTTCAAATACGTACATTCTGTTCTGACAGCCTATACTATTACTACTACTACGGTAGAATTGACTGAGGAAGGTTCGTAGAGGTTAGTAGTGGAAGAATTTTTAATAGAAGTTGAAAAAAAAAGTTGATTAGAAGTGATTTATCAAGAAAAACTTGTTTGAGAGTCATTTTTACTGAATAATTCTCGTTCGAATGGATATACTATTACTACAAACGGTAAAATTGACTGAGGAAGGTTTGTAGAGGTTTGAAGTGGAAGAATTTTTGATAGTATTAAGAAAAATCTTAGAATGAGGGCTTTAATTAAATCATTTGAAAGCGGTTGTTTGGATCCTCCGCAGAATGCGTGCCAGTTCCCACAGCATCTTGAGCACGTTGTGCAGTAAGTGAGATTGTCCAATGGTGCGACTCTGGGTCGGACTTCAGACCTCTATGAGTACGTTATACATACTACGTGGGTAGCGTAAAGTTCTGCTAAAGACTAACCTAACATAGGATTATTACTTGGATACTAATAATTAGTTTTAAGTTTTCTTTCCTAACACTAGTTTAAGGATTCACTGTGGTCTATTAATAAAGGTTTATTATAATAAATAGGTACTCACTGGTTTCAAAGCTCTTCTTGAGTCTGTTAAGGTCGGAGGCGCTGCCCGACACGCGGTACACGCCCACCTCGTGGATGCCGCGCCGCTCCACCTCGCGCACGCACGCGCTTATTATAAACGGGATGTTGCGCTTCTCACGTCTGTACAAATAATAAATTGAACAATCATATTGATAAATGATAAATTATTAATTTTCTGTAAGTAGGTTTGTACAAACACTACACGTCAATCATATTTTTTTTAAACTAGATGAGGTCGGCGTTTCCTATCTGACTATTCTAAAAAGAAAGGCCGAAACAAACTCAGAGGTCACAGGCTATTTTAAAGTCCAGACAAAATCTTGGTCACATCAAGTGAAGACCATGTAGATTGGTGTCTGAAATGGTCTTTTGAGGAAAGGACCACACAGATTGAGTGGACATGTCCAGTCAGTGCAAGCATTTGTCAAAAATCGTGCAGCTCAGCTCAGAAGTTGAGGAGCTCAACGATTCGACGAATAATACCAAAGAAAGGACATTTTGGTAGGCCGCGTAAATTACTCAAACTGCCAGATCATGATTAAAACTAACTAAGAACGAAAACAGAAAAAGAAATGACCCGCATAGTCCTCACATTCACAACAATAAAAAAAAAAAAAAAATTACATTGTCTCATCATGAGTTTAATCTACATGGTCGTTGGGGATATTATGTCGAAAATGAAGATTATATATTCCAAGATGCCATTTATATTGAGATTGTTTCGACAGTTAAGTATTAATTAACATTTTCATGCCGAACATAAAACTCAATAACCAAAGGACATCATTCATTTCGCAACCAAAAATTAAGAGTCCTGTTACAAATCGTAAATGTTCGCTTAGCGCGAACGCGCGCTTGTGTTCGTTTGCAATACACGAAGTTACGTTAGTGTGCGTTGGGAGTACAACTATAGTCCGCGAAACAATTTTGATACCAGTCTGAGTAGGATGATAGTTTTTTTTATTAATCCAGAGTCTGAACTGAACACTACTAGACAGGTAATCAGGGGTGAGTATAAATCAAAACACTCAAAAAGAGTCCACAAATTAAAAATGTACCTAATTATAAAGTTTGAGAAAAAAAAAATACAAAAAGATCTCTCGTAATGGCATTTAACGTGTTTTTTTTTCCTTTGAACAGACAGAACTGGAAAGCATACATTTTTCTGATGCTGTAGAAGCCTCTTGGTTCAAAAAAAAAATACGTAAGTAGTTACTGGTCATAAATCGAATGCATTAATCAACTAGTAATTATTAACATCTTCATGAATTACGTCACATAATCCCGACATAGAATACAGAAGACACACTCCTTTATAGTCATGTTTAGAAAAGACAAAAATATACCCACACAAAATGTTCACAATCAGAACGTAGAACAGGAGGCCTACCATGATCTATTTAAAAACGATTCAAATGCAAGACATTTCAGTTTAGGTTCTTAAACAGCATCGCTCACAGTCGTACCATGACAACCAATACGCTCAGCGGCATTTGGATCGTTGAAAGTGAATGAGCGTTAATAGCTCGTGGTAGGTATCCAGATGGCACGGCCTAAATTGAATCGTTAAACTGACATCATGGTACGAATTAGAAGAACAGTTCAGTTTAGGTCCTAAAGTGGATCGCGTTAAGAGCTCGTGGTAGGTATCCAGTAGGCATTTCTTATAACTACTTCTTTTGTAATTTTTTATAGCGTTACTAAATAATTACAAATATCATTAAAACAAAACCTTTTTTTACGAAAATCTTTTCTATTACGAAAATAAATTACGATATTTTTGACCGTGAGCATAGAGTGGGCCCGGCTAGGTAATATACGGGTAGCTAGGTACCTACTTTAGCTGATCTAGAGTAGACGATTCTTTCACTGTTGGTTCTACTATCATATTTTTACTTTCTGTAGATGTTTCAGAATTATTATGGTTATGTGTCCTAGAAAAGAAAATACTGATTTATGTTTGTTTTAGTATAAAATGTATATTTTAGGTAGGAACTTAAGGTTTCTTTGTGGTTTGGTTTGATCTGTAATACGGTTTAAATTAATAACATCGTGTTTGCATCTACCTTTTTAGTGACATTTTAACTTGTAATGCTGTCTGTAAGCGGGCATAATTGTGTCTCTTCCTTTTTTTATGCAGGCGTATAGTGGTGTTTACCGACCCTTACCTACCATAAATAAAAGATAAAAATTAAAGTCTAATATGTACGTATGTACTAATATTGATTACTTTTAAGACGCACTCGTACTAAAACTTTTTTACAAAAATAAAAAAACAACAGATTCCAAAAAAAATATTTTTATGTTTCACTTTTTAGTTGTACCTATCTACCCCACACAAATTCATATAAGTAACACTACTTGCTATATAAATATCAGTGACAGGAAGCTATTGAACACATCTGCCTACCCCTTTAAAGGGTACAGGCGTGATGTTATGTTGTGTGATTGCGTAAACAATGAATACATATGCGATAGCAGGAATCGCGGTTGATTTGCTGGAATTTATTGAAGAGTTACCTTGTCTGTCTACGAAACTCATGATCAGATCTGTACAAAATTTAAATGGGACTATTTCGGAATACACTTTTTCGAAAAAAAAAAAATATCATGCAAATCCGTCTAAATATAACGGAGTTATGCCCGAACATACATTTAAAAAAATAATAATATATAAACATCCGAATTAAGAACCTCCTCCTTTTTAGAAGTCTGTTAAAAAATAATACATTTAAAATTATGATGTAAAAAAAAATCTTATTGGATCAAATTATTTGGAACGGCGTACACGAGTCGATAATAATAGCGATCTCCGGACGATTGCGCGCGAAAATTTCATGTACAGGTCCTACCTCGATAAGCGCTCGCGCGAGACTGAGGAGCGCGCTGAATCGACGTAGAATATATAGTACTTTAATTTTATTTATTGTAATTTTTTCTTATAATATTGACAAACGAAAACTAATAAAACGTATTCATTATAGATCGAAGTTTTATATCATATTAGTTTATTTGATAAAATTGTGTTTATTTGGAATATAATGGACGCTGAATCAAGACATTTATGGCTTAAATTAGGCTTTCTTTTCGATTTTTTTAGTGAAAACTCAAGGAATTTAAAGAAATTCTAGAACTCCAATAAACAAGTAAAACATTCAACTTATTTTTTAGTAATTTTAGCTTTTATAAGAATTGAATGTAACAATGTGAATTTGAGCGTCAAAGTTCCATCGCCGACGGTTTTTCTTGCAAACGGAGTTCGTAAAATATTTATAGTAAATTACACGAAAAGAAAAATTAAAATGTGTAACTCCAACTTACAAGAAAGAGAATGTTACTATCGTTATTCATAATCAAAAAATTTAAATATGTTACTGCTGCTGAAAATTACAGCGTCAAAAATCATGAATTTGCGTAAAAAATGTAATAGGACTGTTAAAGTGCCTGCCAGATATGATTTTTGGCATTTCCAATCTCAAATAGCAGCTGGGGGGTTAGTTTTAGACTTTCGCTGTAATAGTAAAAAATGCCCAAAATGTTATTTTCCATAAGAAAATAGTACTTTTTTTTGTCCGACTTTAAGTTTTGGGTATAAAATGTTGGACACTTGAATGACGTCCTATAACATCCTTTAAAAATGCACTTTTTTAAATCTTATTTTAGAGTTAAGGGGTTTGAGTTACGGTGGAGCATACGGTGGAGGTCTGCCCCGCTTGGGCGGAGCACTGCCGTGTCCTCGTAGAGGCGATCCGCAGCGGCGGCGACCTCTCGCGCCCGGCCCTGATTCAAACCATGGTCCGGAGCGAGAGGGAGTGGGAGGCAGTCATCTCCTTCTGCGAAGCAGTCATGCTAGCGAAGGAGGTGGCGGGATGGGCGAGGGAGAGAGCCGCCCGTCCCAGCCGCCGCGGGAGGCGCCCCGGGCGTCGGGAGCCGCGTGACGACTCCCGGCCACCGTAGGCGCGGGCCTGCGGACGGCGAGTAATGGGTGGCTCGCCGTCCGATCAGCCTTGCCAGACGTCGCGTATGTGTTCCACGTGCGCCACAAAAAGATGTCAGCATCGAAGGAGGGGCCCGTCAGGGCCGAAGCTTCCGGGGCAGCGGGATTGTCCGAAAGGGTTACCGCTACCCCGGAAAATAAAGGGCTAAGGAAGGAACACGGATGGGTTTTAGTCAGTAAGATTCTGACACTCCCTTCCGCTCCACCTAGAGCGGGAGGGGTCATTTAATGATTTCCCATCCAAAAAAAAAAAATTAAGGGTTTTGAGTTCTTTTAGTAGCGTTTCGTGTATGTATGTGTGTGCTTAGATCTTGTAAACAACACAATGAATTTTGATGTGGTTTTTACCATCATTTAGATTTTAGAGCATTATTAAAGAAGATTTGTGTATTTAAATATGTTATTATTTAACTGACAAATAGCACAGACATACCGATGTTTTGATATGTCGCCATTTCGCTCGGTGGATTGCTAGTAATAAATTATGGCATTTCATTCGTCTCAAATTCACGGGCGATGGACCACTGTAAGTACACACATCAAAAGTGTCTAGGTATCGAGTACATTTAAACTATTAAAAAAATAATTATCCAATTACTTAATATTTACCAAATCTAGTCTTCCAGACTGGCTTCTTACTTTAATTCCTATGTTTAAGTTAACAACTTATCCCTATATTTTGTAAAAATTAAGAAAAAATTAAATTTTTGCAAATTGTGGGAAATTAATCTAAGTTAATGTCGTCAATTAAATGGCAAAAAAAGGCAAAAATGAGGATTTTTTAAACTTTTATTGTAAAGATAAAAATAATAATAATCTGTGTTTCCACCATTCATTGACACGAATCACAAAATCACAGCGATTTGGCATGCTTAAAATCAGTTCATCAAAATGACTTTGAGGAATGGCCGCCCACATTCTTTCTAACTAGTCAAAAAAGTTGTTGTGGGGTATGCACGACATCCATACTCGGCAGAGCTCTTCTTTGGAGCATATCCCATGCGTGCTCAATTGGATTGAGGTCTAGCGATTGAGCAGGTCACGGCAGAACGTTGATGCGAGCATCGGCAAGAGTGCGTGTTACGCTTACGACTCTAGCCGTGTACATGCATTGTCGTGCATTAGTCGAAACGAATCACCCAACCGGCTTTGCAAAGGGATGATCACGTCTTAAAAAATCCTCTCTGCATAAATCTGAGCATTGAGGTTGCCCCTGATCCAAATGAGATCGGTTCTTCCACCGATCCAAATACCGCCCAAACCATTATTGGGGGCTCCATTTGAATGGACTTCTTGACAAAATTTCAAACGTTCTTGACGTCCAGAGGTCCTCCAAACTCGATTACGTCTTGTATCCGGCCTCATACCGAAACGAGATTCATCGGAAAAGCAAATACAACGCCAGTCTTCTTCCTCCCAATTTCTGTGTTCGCGAGCCCATTGTAAACGGGCTCTACGATTGCGGGGTGCTAAAGTTAGAACTCTCAGCGGCATTGACATTACTAGCGTAGAAATCATTGCTCAGCGGCCTTCACGTAAACGATTTCGGATGGTTTTGTCGCTTATCAGCAAGCCTGAAGAGCTGTGGAGCCTCGTAGCCAACATCATGGCGGTCATGGTACGATTCCGTCGAGCAGTATTTTGGGTTTACCGGTCCTGTCTGCGAGTGGTGATGCGAGATCGTCCTCCATGTCGCTCGGCCACGCTGCCCGTGATACAATAGCGTGTCCAGAGGCGGCTTATGACGCTTTGTGTAGTGCCAAGAGTGTTAGCCACAGTACGTTGCCTGGATCCAGTTTGCAACAATCCGACGGCTTTCATCATTTCTTCTCGTGTCAAATGATGTCGTCCGCTTCATATTGATTCAATTTTTTTGAGTTCCGATGCAGAAATTGTAATGGTTTTGTAAAAACGCTATTACACACTTTTATAGGAATCCTGATTCGACAGTTGGTTTTCTATTTTTAATCAAAATTTAAAGAAAATTTTTATTCAAATAGTGAAATTAACTAAAAAGATCAATAGCGATCCAAAAAAGTTTAAATAATAATCCTCAATTGCGGCGATACTCTAAATTCTCTAAAACGTACTTGATCCCTCACTTTCGATGTGTGTAGTTACGCTATGATATACGGGCATTTTTTTTTAAACTGCTACTATCTTTGAAAATAACTTACTGATATTGTTTTGGATATTTTAGCTAATTCTTGGTTTAGTTGAATGGTAAATTTTACAAACTTTGCTGAGTATGTGATTTTTTTATTATATTATGGCGCTTATTTAAAATAATGTTTGTAAATAAATAGTAACTTAGATACGTTTTGGTCATGACCGTTACCATCTAAGAGGACAGTACGGCAAGACGTAAGATGCCGCATTTCTGGATTTAATTTTGTTACTTTGTTTTACATTTCTGTTAACAATTTAAGTAAAAAAAGAAAACTTTAGTCTTTTAGAACTATTTAATAATTACTCGACACTTCTATGTCATAAAAATGTTAGTTTTTTGCAACTTGTATGTATGGGACATCCCGTAAGTGGGTTGGTAGGCATTTTGCCGAAAATGCCCATACACAACCCGTGTGAGACTAGGCACCTGGCGCTGTGACGTCACAAACATCACAAATAATATGTTATCGCTACTAAACGCTCGAGAAGAACGCGGACTACCGCAGTTTGGGAGCGCGAGAATGGCCGTACTCCACCGATGTGCCTAGTTAATTTGCACGGGTTGTAACCGTGAAAACAGTATTGTGGAGCATAGTTTACCTAAAGTACAAGTGTAGTGTAGGTTGTTTATAAATGAATAATAAGTATGCGGTACTTACTTGGCGACGTGCGTGATCTTGTTGCCGAAGAGCGCGCCGGGCTTGGCAGACGGCACGCGGCGCGCGGAGCGCTCGGGCGGCAGCAGGCGCAGGCGCAGTGTCAGCGAGCCGCCGCCCACGCACACCGTGCGTCCCACGCCGCCACCCGCACTCTCCGCCACCCACTCGCGCGACAGCTGCGAGGTGGACACAAGCTTAGTTATGCTCTACTGACTACAAAAATGTAAAAAAAAGAAACCAAAAGAAGGGACTTCATAACACTAACCGCAAAACGCCAAAAAACCTTCCGATACCTCCTTCAGTTTACCGTCTGGACAAAAAAAGGGTATAAAAGGTGAACGAAGTCGAAGCCTATGGCACAAAAATCTCCTTTTTTTCACAAGAAATTAAATCACTTTTTTTAACACTACTAAAACTACTACTTTTTACTTAACTAGCACTTTGCCCGCGACTTCGTCCGCATGGATTTCGTACTTTCCTCTGTAAGTTTCGAAAATGTATGTTTATGATCTTTATCATTTATCTAGACAAATAAGCATTCGGGCCAATTTTTCAGTTTAAAGATCAAAGGAATCAGATTTTTCAAATAAACTGTATCCCCGCTTTTCACCAGCCACCACAGGGGTGGAATTTTGTACAATCGTTTAGGATGTGTTCATAACTTGACTCAATGACTCATACCCCATTTTTGGGTTAGTGGAAGCAATCAGTAAAATCCTCCCCTTAACCTTTATTATCCTTTTCCACCTTGGTAGGAGTCCATTTTTGAAAATCCCTAACCCACGTACTTTTTTTATTTTTTGTTTTAGTAGTACAGAGTTTCGAGTCAATCCGACAGCGGGTTACATATTTTTAAAACCTATTAACTTTTTCATCCCCTAAATCATCCGTGATTGGTTTTTTTTAAACTAAAAGTAACTTTTTATTATTATTTTGTGAGCCAAATATTGCCAAGTTTCAAGTTTATTAACCAAATGAATAATATTTTTCATATAAACTATATCCCCTCTTTTTATCCCCATAGGGAAGGAATTTTGAAAAATCGTCTGGGATGTTTCTATAACTTGACTTTAAGATTATTTATACTTACCAATTTTCCAGTTAATCAAGCCACATAATAAAATACTCCCCTGTGAAATTGACTACCCATCTTCACCCCGTTAGGGGCAGATTTTCAAAAACGTTGATACACTTTATTAT
The DNA here is from genome assembly GCA_963669345.1 of Gortyna flavago. Classification (NCBI taxonomy): domain Eukaryota; kingdom Metazoa; phylum Arthropoda; class Insecta; order Lepidoptera; family Noctuidae; genus Gortyna; species Gortyna flavago. The sequence continues at coordinate 6,492,695 of OY770139.1, forward strand.
TTATTTTGGTGAGTTTCGAGTTAATTGGACGGCACGATCTCACTTTGGGGGTAGTTTAGAATAACAAAAATGCGAAACTTCATTATTTACTTAGATAAGTATCCTTGCCAAGTTTCAAGTTTATTGACCAAATGGATAAGATTTTTCATATAAACTAAGTATCCCCGCTTTTCACCCCCATAGGGGTGGAATTTCGAAAAAAATCGTTTTGAATGTATTAATTACTTGACTTAAAGATTATTTATACCAATTTTCGAGCTAATCAAGCCACGCAGTAAAATTCTCCACTGTAAAATTAACTACCCCTTTTCACCCCGTGAGGGGTAGATTTTACCCCTCACGGGGGGGGGTTACCGCTACCCCGGAACATAAAGGGCTAAGGAAGGAACACGGATGGGTTTTAGTCAGTAAGAGTCTGACACTCCCTTCCGGTCCACCCAGAGCGGGAGGGGTCATTTGATGATTTCCCATCCTTAAAAAAAAAAAAAAAAGGGGTAGATTTTGGAAAAAACCTGATACACGTTATGCTTTATATTTGGTCTTAAGTATAAATACTGAGTTTCGAGTTAATTGGACCGCGCGTTAAAATTCATCCATAAAAAGTTTAGCACCGCCGAATCCCCCTTTAGGGAGTAGGTAGTTTAGTAAAACAAAAAATGCTAAACTTCATAATTTACGTAGATAAGTATTCGTGCAAAGTTTCAAGTTTTCTAACTCAAGGAATAAGATTTTTCATACAAAGTCCCCCTTTTCACTCCCTTAAAGGGTGAATTTCCAAAACCCCTTCTTAGTGCTCCCCTACATTATAAAAGGAAGCCGTGTGCAAAATTTCACATTCCTAGTCATATTAATTTCGGCTGTGCGTTGATATGTCAGTCAGTCATTCAGTCAGTCAAGTTTCTCCTTTTATATAATTACTAGCAGTGTCCCGCGGTGTCACCCGCGTTAATATGAGGGAAAAGCCTACTATAATACATATATTCCATTACTTTAAGAGTATTACTTAAGATCATTACTTATACAATGTGTAACATAATTTACGCAAGACCTCATACACCCCAATTAGAGTATTGAGTTAAAAGCATAATACAATGACCAAAACTATCTACAGGAAGACTTTGAATTCATTGGCAATATTTTAGTCCAAGAATCTAATTGAGGAACGAATAATAAACTAATAGTAGTAAGTGTTCAAAAATAATAACTATGATATTTCTCAAAATGAACAAAAAAATCAAAAGTATCAAATGGTGATAGCGCGCTATAAAATTAATATTATTAGGTGAGTGCCTCGTCCCCCGTCCCCCCCCCGCCGCACACTATCACCGTCGCACGCGCGCCATTCAATTTGCGCGGGACGGCACACGGTGGCGGCGCATCGTCGGGCCGTGGCGCCCGGCGATTCGCATTTAGCAGGCTAGCAGCTTCGACTTTTCTACGGAACTAAAGTGTAACACGTACCGGTCTACATAAATTAAATTGTTTAGTTCTTGACGCAGTTTAAAACACTTAATACGACACACACTAAGAAGTTCCGAAAATAACTAAAAACTTGATTGAAAATCACAAAGCACATTTTCACCCATAAGAAAACAAGTTTCAAATGGGGGACCCGCGCCGCTTCTTCATAAATCAATGAAATGCAGAAAACAAAACTCACATAACAATAATTTGTAATAGTCGGTACCGTTGGCGCAGTGACTGAGCGATAGGCTACTGCGTTATGTGTCGCAAATTCGATTCCCGCACAGAAAGATGGAAGTGAGATTTGGATTATTATACCAACAATACTAGCGTAGGAAATGTTTTAAAAAAGAATGAGAAAGGATTGGAAAATTGGAAGTGATTTAAACTGTGGTGAAAATGTTGAAAACAAAAGTTATTGTTAATAAAACTTTCAATTTCAAATTAGATACAATGTAACTGATCGTTAAGAGTCCTATTACAAATCGTAAATGTTCGCTTAGCGCGAACGCGCGCTTGTGTTCGTTTGCAATACACGAAGTTACGTTAGTGTGCGTTGGGAGTACAACTATAGTCCGCGAAACAATTTTGATACCAGTCTGAGTAGGATGATAGTTTTTTTTATTAATCCAGAGTCTGAACTGAACACTACTAGACAGGTAATCAGGGGTGAGTATAAATCAAAACACTCAAAAAGAGTCCACAAATTAAAAATGTACCTAATTATAAAGTTTGAGAAAAAAAAAATACAAAAAGATCTCTCGTTATGGCATTTAACGTGTTTTTTTTTCCTTTGAACAGAACAGAACTGGAAAGCATACATTTTTCTGATGCTGTAGAAGCCTCTTGGTTCAAAAAAAAAAATACGTAAGTAGTTACTGGTCATAAATCGAATGCATTAATCAACTAGTAATTATTAACATCTTCATGAATTACGTCACATAATCCCGACATAGAATACAGAAGACACACTCCTTTATAGTCATGTTTAAAAAAGACAAAAATATACCTACACAAAATGTTCACAATCAGAACGTAGAACAGGAGGCCTACCATGATCTATTTAAAAACGATTCAAATGCAAGACATTTCAGTTTAGGTTCTTAAACAGCATCGCTCACAGTCGTACCATGACAACCAATACGCTCAGCGGCATTTGGATCGTTGAAAGTGAATGAGCGTTAATAGCTCGTGGTAGGTATCCAGATGGCACGGCCTAAATTGAATCGTTAAACTGACATCATGGTACGAATTAGAAGAACAGTTCAGTTTAGGTCCTAAAGTGGGTCGCGTTAAGAGCTCGTGGTAGGTATCCAGTAGGCATTTCTTATAACTACTTCTTTTGTAGTTTTTTATAGCGTTACTAAATAATTACAAATATCATTAAAACAAAACCTTTTTTTACGAAAATCTTTTCTATTACGAAAATAAATTACGATATTTTTGACCTTGAGCATAGAGTGGGCCCGGCTAGGTAATATACGGGTAGCTAGGTACCTACTTTAGCTGATCTAGAGTAGACGATTCTTTCACTGTTGGTTCTACTATCATATTTTTACTTTCTGTAGATGTTTCAGAATTATTATGGTTATGTGTCCTGGAAAAGAAAATACTGATTTATGTTTGTTTTAGTATAAAATGTATATTTTAGGTAGGAACTTAAGGTTTGTTTGTGGTTTGGTTTGTTCTGTAATACGGTTTAAATTAATAACATCGTGTTTGCATCTACCTTTTTAGTGACATTTTAACTTGTAATGCTGTCTGTAAGCGGGCATAATTGTGTCTCTTCTTTTTTTTATGCAGGCGTATAGTGGTGTTTTCCGACCCTTACCTACCATAAATAAAAAATAAAAATTTAAGTCTAATATGTACGTATGTACTAATATTGATTACCTTTAAGACGCACTCGTACTAAAACTTTTTTGCAAAAATAAAAAAACAACAGATTCCAAAAAAAAAAAAATATGTTTCACTTTTTAGTTCTACCTATCTACCCCACACAAATTCATATAACACTACTTGCTATATAAATATCAGTGACAGGAAGCTATTGAACACATCTGCCTACCCCTTTAAAGGGTACAGGCGTGATGTTATGTTGTGTGATTGCGTAAACAATGAATACATATGCGATAGCAGGAATCGCGGTTGATTTGCTGGAATTTATTGAAGAGTTACCTTGTCTGTCTACGTAACTCATGATCAGATCTGTACAAAATTTAAATGGGACTATTTCGGAATACACTTTTTCGAACAAAAAAAAATCATCCAAATCCGTCTAAATATAACGGAGTTATGCCCGAACATACATAAAAAAAAAAAAACAAACATCCGAATTAAGAACCTCCTCCTTTTTAGAAGTCTGTTAAAAAATAATACATTTAATATTATGATGTAAAAAAAAATCTTATTGGATCAAATTATTTCGATCGGCGTACACGAGTCGATAATAATAGCGATCTCCGGACGATTGCGCGCGAAAATTTCATGTACAGGTCCTACCTCGATAAGCGCTCGCGCGAGACTGAGGAGCGCGCTGAATCGACGTAGAATATATAGTACTTTAATTTTATTTATTGTAATTTTTTCTTATAATATTGACAAACGAAAACTAATAAAACGTATTCATTATAGATCGAAGTTTTATATCATATTAGTTTATTTGATAAAATTGTGTTTATTTGGAATATAATGGACGCTGAATCAAGACATTTATGGCTTAAATTAGGCTTTCTTTTCGATTTTTTTAGTGAAAACTCAAGGAATTTAAAGAAATTCTAGAATTCCAATAAACAAGTAAAACATTCAACTTATTTTTTAGTAATTTTAGCTTTTATAAGAATTGAATGTAACAATGTGAATTTGAGCGTCAAAGTTCCATCGCCGACGGTTTTTCTTGCAAACGGAGTTCGTAAAATATTTATAGTAAATTACACGAAAAGAAAAATTAAAATGTGTAATTCCAACTTACAAGAAAGAGAATGTTACTATCGTTATTCATAATCAAAAAATTTAAATATGTTACTGCTGCTGAAAATTACAGCGTCAAAAATCATGAATTTGCGTAAAAAATGTAATAGGACTCTTAATAAAAATCGTCGAAAACGACGACGACGTTCGTCGTAATTTCGTTCGTTTTCAGTAACCAGCATTTTTTTTTGTCTGCATTAAAGTCAATTAAAGTGTGGAAAAATTATAATCCCAATAATATCTCAATTGAATTCGCTAGTAAAACTTTAAGTTTTAAAATAGGTACCTAATGAATGACGTGTCTGTTGTGCCCTGCCTGCTGGCTGCACGGCGCGGCGCGGCGCGGCGCCGCGCGCCGGCGCGCGGCACTTCCTGTGAGTGAGCTCACTCAACGACGCGTGTGTGTGTGTGTGTGTGTGTGTGTAGATGTTTGGTAAAGTACCTAGACACTGCGATAGCCGCGCGCGATCATTGGCGAAACAGCTGATAGGGACTTGGAGCACTTTTGAATTGAATTTACAAAGTAGTTTTACTTACTATGAAGTTTTAAATTTTAATCACATTAATTTAAAATCGTAACTACGGCACAATAAAATATTTTATTACTGAAATAACAATATCAAGTACCTAGTTAATTTTAAACTTTTAACATAATTTTGGCGTATTTAAATGTTGTCGTTGTTGTAATAATAACATGCGGATAATTAATTATTGAGTCTGGCTGTTTGTGTGTGTGAGATTTGTGTTTGAAACCTAGTAGGTATAGCAACGTTTAAAATAAACTTAGTATGTACTTACTTACCTACGTGTACTTTAAGAGGTGCTCAAAATGTTCACCTCCTCTCTGTACACACAGCTCAGCGCGGCGCCTATGGTTCACCTTCACATTTTGCAACACAAAAGTACGCGATTTAACCGTCTCAAACGCCGTTATAATCTTTTCTTTTAACTGTTCCCGGCTTTCACTCTCTTGCTCGTAAACTAGTCTTTTAACCTCACCCCACAAAAAAAAGTCCAAGGGTGTCAGGTCAGGCGAGCGCGCTGGCCAAGCTACAGGCCCGCCGCGACCAATCCAACGTTCACCGAATTTACGATCGAGGAAGGCGCGAACGTCACGCTGGTAGTGAGCCGGTGCTCCGTCATGCTGATAGTACAGCTCGGACTGATAACTCTCAGGCACGTTCTGCAGCTGTTCTTCTACGGAGGTCTCTAACAACCGGAGATAGCGCTCCCCGGTCAGTCTTTCTTCAATAAAGAAGGGACCTATGATACAGCTGTTAACTATGCCTGCCCACACGTTCACTGAGAAACGATTTTGAAAAGCGTGTCTTCGATTCACGTGCGGGTTCTGCCCACGCTGAGCCCACCAATGCTCATTGTGGACATTAAACAGCCCGAGTCGGGTGAACGTTGCCTCGTCTGTCCACAGGATATTTTTATCCAGATTTTGTAATAGCCAATTACAAAATCGGACCCTGGGCGTGTAGTCAGCCAACGCCAACTCCTGCACTTTTTGGAAATGGTAAGGGTGCATTCCAGAGGCGTTTAACAGCTTCCAGACAAAAAACTGGCTGACGTGAAAATGTCGCGCTGCCTGTCTAGTGCTGGCCTGTGGATTTCTCTGGAAGAACCGCTTTATTTGCCGATGCAGGGTTCTCGGGTACACCGGCGCTCTACCACGTGCTTGAGCATGCGGTGGTACGTGGAACGATGCAAAATCCAGCAGGTTTTGCGTGGATCTCAAGATTCGGTCTCGTGATGGAATCTGTGCATCAGGGTAGCGGTGGTGAAACATGAGACGAGTTCGCAGCAAACTGTGTGTTCTATCGTAGAATAAAACCATATCCAGGTATTGCCGGTTCGTGTACACTGCACTACGTGGTCGAGGCATGTTAGCTGTGGTTCACTGCAATCCAATAATTTTTCACCAATTACACGTAATTCACTTGACCGAATAAACACGAGACTGGAGCGGCGCGGATCGCGCCCTGGCGCATGTGGGGGCGGGGGGCGCGGGGGTGAGGGAGCGACGCGCGCGCTTGTAGTTTGTTCTTTTGCCGTATTGGTGGCATTTCTTTTGAAGGACATAATAATATCTACTGAATGAGAGCTAGTACGCTGAGCGTTAGTAATAATAACGCGTAGTAAATTTACTTCTCGTCGAAAGAATCTTGATAATTAAATTTTATTTAAGTTTAATTAAGAATTTTTTTTTTTTTTTTGTCTTCTTTATTAATTTCGGTCTTTATGTAAGTAAATATCAAGTAATATCACGATTTTAAAATTATTAATTTAACTATTTTAATATTTGATATTGTTGACTCAAATGAAGCAGTATCATGGTTAGAATACGTGGTTAAAATTTTGCCAATGAATTAAATTTCATCCTGTATTGTTATTAAGAAAATTATGTTAAATGAGAAATGATTTACTTTCTGTAAGTAGGTTTATACAAACACTTTTACACGTCAATCATATTTTTTTAAACTAGATGAGGTCGGCGTTTCCTATCTGACTATTCTGAGAAGAAAGGCCGAAACAAACTCAGAGGTCACAGTCTCTTTTAAAGTCCAGACAAAATCTTGGTCACATCAAGTGAAGACCATGTAGATTGATGTTTGAAATGGTCTTTTGAGGAAAGAACCACACAGATTGAGCGGACCTGTCCAGTCAGTGTACGCATTTGTCAAAAATCGTGCAGCTCAACTCAGAAGTTGAGGAGCTCAACGATTCGACGAACAATACCAAAGAAAGGACATTTGGGTAGGCCGCGTAAATGACTCAAACTGCCAGATCATGAACACGGAAACAATGACCCACATAGTCCTCACATTCACAATAATTAAAATAATATAATACTTTATACAGTAAATGAACATGTCATTGTTAAAGTAAATATGTTGTTGTTGACCCATACATTATTTTATGCATTTAAAATTGAGTCATATTTAATATATAAAGATTTAATTTTCTTTGGTTCAATCACCGGTCAGTATGGCGAAATACATAATTTTTCACAATCACCTGTCAGTATGGCAAAATACGTAATTTTTGAAAAAATACCTATTTTAATAGTTACTGATATCAGTTCAGTGGTCAATTGTTCATAATTTATGAACACACTACTTTCAGGACTTAAGTTTATTCTGTTACACCTTGTATAGAGATATGAGGAACAGAGTGTAAATTTCACTCATACTCTATGAAAAGGGACGATCCTCCGACCAGACGGATGTTGTGTCTAGCGGGCAACTGCCCAATGATTCATTTCGAGCTGTTGTATATATGCTAATTGCGCGGTAAACTCTGCTTGCGAGATGCAGGATTTTGCGTGACGTCAGTATGACGCGTTGTGCGCATGTGGCGTTGTAGATACTAAAACTACTACTGGCGTTGTAGATAATAAAACTAAAACTGCATCATTGGATTTTTTAAAAATCAATTTTCCAGACAGGAATCGAACCTGTCTATTTAAAAAAAAACACACCGTATTATTACACCATTCGATAGTGTCGCTAATAAGGATAGAATTCTCGGAAATAATGACATACGACAAACTAAAGAAAAGAGCAAATTTTTAACAAAATACTTTTTTATTTTTCTTATGTTACCTACCTATTAAACCTTAACTAATTATTGTTACAAAAAGATGACCATTGTTTTCAATACATAGCTGGATTCGACGTCTCAAAACGTCTAAAACTATATACAGGTTGAAATTGAAAACATGCGACAAATCGAAATGGGAGATTGTACTCATCATTATGAACAACTTTTACTATGGGACCAAACCTAAAATCGCGATTAAAAAATCAGCTGTTCCCTACATTTATGTTCGCATAACTCGTCAAAATGTAGGGAACAGCAGATTTTTTTTTTGCGATTTCAATTTCACCCTGTATTTTCGAGGTGGCTGTTTTTGTTAAATCAAATATGCATCTTTTTAATAAAGTGTCCGAAAATAGAAACCGGCCAATTAGTACCAGTACAAAAATTCACTAATTGTTACCGCCCTACTAAAGAAAAGTATTATATGTATGGGTCCGATTATATTTATCAAAATACCCGATTTAATAAAAAATTAGACATTTCCACTTTTCAAAAAGAAATTGACAGATCTATTAATTAATAAATGTTATTACTCAATTGGCGAGTTTCTGACCGATAAGAATTTAAATTGATAAAATGACGTCTTTGTATTTCTGACTTGTACTAAATCATTTATATTTTAATTTAACTGTATTGACCTCGAACTTGACGCATTTATAATCCCATTTTATTAAACTCGACATTATGTATTGTATTGCCTATTTCAAATAATGTACTGAATTTCATCTTGACATGGTACCTAATTCTTTTCTAAGTTTTTTTTTTCCTGTGGCAACACTACAGCTAACAGCTGTTTAAAATTTGTTCTTGTAATTTTAATCATAAATATTAAATTTCGTTGTTTTTTAGGCCTATTTCCAATTACTCTTCAAGTAAATAGGATAATAATGTGTTTTTTGTGTTAGTTTCGCATAGCTAGTGCGAATTAAGAGTCCTATTACAAATCGTAAATGTTCGCTTAGCGCGAACGCGCGCTTGTGTTCGTTTGCAATACACGAAGTTACGTTAGTATGCGTTGGGAGTACAACTATAGTCCGCGAAACAATTTTGATACCAGTCTGAGTAGGATGATAGTTTTTTTTATTAATCCAGAGTCTGAACTGAACACTACTAGACAGGTAATCAGGGGTGAGTATAAATCAAAACACTCAAAAAGAGTCCACAAATTAAAAATGTACCTAATTATAAAGTTTGAGAAAAAAAAAATACAAAAAGATCTCTCGTAATGGCATTTAACGTGTTTTTTTTTCCTTTGAACAGAACAGAACTGGAAAGCATACATTTTTCTGATGCTGTAGAAGCCTCTTGGTTCAAAAAAAAAAATACGTAAGTAGTTACTGGTCATAAATCGAATGCATTAATCAACTAGTAATTATTAACATCTTCATGAATTACGTCACATAATCCCGACATAGAATACAGAAGACACACTCCTTTATAGTCATGTTTAGAAAAGACAAAAATATACCTACACAAAATGTTCACAATCAGAACGTAGAACAGGAGGCCTACCATGATCTATTTAAAAACGATTCAAATGCAAGATATTTCAGTTTAGGTTCTTAAACAGCATCGCTCACAGTCGTACCATGACAACCAATACGCTCAGCGGCATTTGGATCGTTGAAAGTGAATGAGCGTTAATAGCTCGTGGTAGGTATCCAGATGGCACGGCCTAAATTGAATCGTTAAACTGACATCATGGTACGAATTAGAAGAACAGTTCAGTTAGGTCCTAAAGTGGATCGCGTTAAGAGCTCGTGGTACCTACCACGAGAGCTCGTGGTAGGTATCCAGTAGGCATTTCTTATAACTACTTCTTTTGTAATTTTTTATAGCGTTACTAAATAATTACAAATATCATTAAAACAAAACCTTTTTTTACGAAAATCTTTTCTATTACGAAAATAAATTACGATATTTTTGACCTTGAGCATAGAGTGGGCCCGGCTAGGTAATATACGGGTAGCTAGGTACCTACTTTAGCTGATCTAGAGTAGACGATTCTTTCACTGTTGGTTCTACTATCATATTTTTACTTTCTGTAGATGTTTCAGAATTATTATGGTTATGTATCCTGGAAAAGAAAATACTGATTTATGTTTGTTTTAGTATAAAATGTATATTTTAGGTAGGAACTTAAGGTTTGTTTGTGGTTTGGTTTGTTCTGTAATACGGTTTAAATTAATAACATCGTGTTTGCATCTACCTTTCTAGTGACATTTTAACTTGTAATGCTGTCTGTAAGCGGGCATAATTGTGTCTCTTCCTTTTTTTATGCAGGCGTATAGTGGTGTTTTCCGACCCTTACCTACCATAAAAAAAAGATAAAAATTAAAGTCTAATATGTACGTATGTACTAATATTGATTACCTTCAAGACGCACTCGTACTAAAACTTTTTTACAAAAATAAAAAAACAACAGATTCCAAAAAAAATATTTTTATGTTTCACTTTTTAGTTGTACCTATCTACCCCACACAAATTCATATAAGTAACACTACTTGCTATATAAATATCAGTGACAGGAAGCTATTGAACACATCTGCCTACCCCTTTAAAGGGTACAGGCGTGATGTTATGTTGTGTCATTGCGTAAACAATGAATACATATGCGATAGCAGGAATCGCGGTTGATTTGCTGGAATTTATTGAAGAGTTACCTTGTCTGTCTACGAAACTCATGATCAGATCTGTACAAAATTTAAATGGGACTATTTCGGAATACACTTTTTCGAACAAAAAAAAATATCATGCAAATCCGTCTAAATATAACGGAGTTATGCCCGAACATACATTTAAAAAAATAATAATATATAAACATCCGAATTAAGAACCTCCTCCTTTTTAGAAGTCTGTTAAAAAATAATACATTTAATATTATGATGTAAAAAAAAATCTTATTGGATCAAATTATTTCGATCGGCGTACACGAGTCGATAATAATAGCGATCTCCGGACGATTGCGCGCGAAAATTTCATGTACAGGTCCTACCTCGATAAGCGCTCGCGCGAGACTGAGGAGCGCGCTGAATCGACGTAGAATATATTTTATTATTTATTTTAATTTTATTTTATTTGGGAAACAAACAGATGCAATAACAAACATATTTATACAATTAGTTCAGCACAATCCAGAAACAGTTTCCACAGATTACTATACACTAAATTTGTACCTAAATGTAACAACAACCAAAGTTCACACCGTTAAAGGTTACAGAATTACAATTTAATGTAGTGTTTACATATATCATTATTATTTATGCTTTAACATATCTCGGGACCATGGGGTCCCGGTCCTTTGAAAGGCGTACGAGGGGCCGAAGCCAACTCGCAGAGGCCCGTTGAACGTTTTTAATGAAATGAGGCACCAACCGGCGATTATCCCTGTTGGCACTATGCAAGTGCACCCAAGGACAACCCCCGGTTGGTGTAGGACTATTGCAGGATATGGAAAATATGACGTTGGACTATGGGTTTGGGTGGCTAAAGTGGACTGGTTACCATGAACTATGGAAGAACTATGACCCCTGCCTGATCAATGTTTTATATATACACGAATAAAATGGCAGGGGGTGACTTGCACACTCAATAGTGGGCCCCCGGAAACGGTCGCTAGCACATAGTGACGTAGTGCCAAGGGGGCAACATCTCCTGAGGTGCTTATGAGGAGTGGAGAGGTATTCCACGGCTATCAGGACAATCCCGGAAGTACGGTCAAGATCCCTACCAGCATCTTACTGGAATACTTCCTTCCTCCGAGCACATTTGCTCTTGCGAATCTCCACTCAAGCCGGCCAATAAAGGCAAGAATGAGGTGGGAGCTCTGTTCCTCGTCATTGTTCACTCCAGCCGGCCAATAAAGGCAAGCCAGAGGTGAGGAACAAACTTCTCCCGGGAGATAGGGTCCGTGGGGTCGCTACTGCCCAACAGCTCGCCACATGCTGCCCTGCGGGTTTCTGTATCTCTCTTGGTCTGGCTCCTCACCTTAGACCTGTTCCGGCAAAGTAAACTCTTTCGGCACAGGCCTAGAGTTTGGAGCGCGCAAGCCCCACCACGACGTCAACGTAAAGATACGGCGATGGGGTCATTATTATTATTATTAAAATTAAAATTTCGATGCCAAAATATTTCTTATGCAAAATTTGAATTTGGGTAGAGAAAGGTGAAAAATATCTAAATCTTGGTTTACCTTTAATGAGATTGTGTCGTTGTACAGACGACATGCTCTTTTAATAAAAGTGTTCTTGCCATAATTGGTTCGGGAGAAACCAATTTGGAAGAGAGTTCTTTTGCGTGCATTTAAGCGTGGACATCCAAAACTTACCTTGCTGAGAAGATAAGGCGAGTCCAATTGGCCTCTAATAATTTTATATAAATAAACTAGATCTCGCTCCGCACGACGTTCCTCCAATTTCTGAAGCATAGGTGTATGATCAGTTCCAAAGTTAAATCGCCAATTCAAATGTTTTGTAAATTTATTTTGCAATTTTTGGATTTGTTCAATATAAACTGCATACTGCGGACTCCACGCCGCCGAAGCATATTCAAGAATCGACCTTACAAGTGTCTTATAAAGAAGTATCAATGTTGACCTATGTTTGAAATCGCTGTACCAACTCTTAGTACGAATCCCAACATGCGAAATGCCTTGTTGGTCATAGTGGTAATTTGCGAGTCAAAGATAAGTTTACTATCAAGTTGGACCCCAAGGTCCCGCACCACGGTCACTCTATTAATATGATCATTATTGATCTTATAGTTACATTTTATCGCGTTCGTCTTTCTTGAAAATGTTATAATATTGCATTTATTTACGTTAAGGAACAGACAATTTTTTTTGCAGTAATCACACAGGTTATTAATATCAATTTGTAGTTCTAAGCAATCTTCTGGTTTAGTAATAGTTTTATAAATTTTCTTATCATCTGCATAAAGAATAAATTTAGAATGTTTAAATATATTGTGTGTGTTGTATATAGTACTTTAATTTTATTTATTGTAATTTTTTCTTATAATATTGACAAACGAAAACTAATAAAACGTATTCATTATAGATCGAAGTTTTATATCATATTAGTTTATTTGATAAAATTGTGTTTATTTGGAATATAATGGACGCTGAATCAAGACATTTATGGCTTAAATTAGGCTTTCTTTTCGATTTTTTTAGTGAAAACTCAAGGAATTTAAAGAAATTCTAGAACTCCAATAAACAAGTAAAACATTCAACTTATTTTTTAGTAATTTTAGCTTTTATAAGAATTGAATGTAACAATGTGAATTTGAGCGTCAAAGTTCCATCGCCGACGGTTTTTCTTGCAAACGGAGTTCGTAAAATATTTATAGTAAATTACACGAAAAGAAAAATTAAAATGTGTAACTCCAACTTACAAGAAAGAGAATGTTACTATCGTTATTCATAATCAAAAAATTTAAATATGTTACTGCTGCTGAAAATTACAGCGTCAAAAATCATGAATTTGCGTAAAAAATGTAATAGGACTCTTAAGTGTACATTTTTCAAAGTAAATCGGTGACAGTTACAAGTGAATTTTTGCATTGTCATCTTGGTATCAGGTACAATACTTATATTTTACTTGCTATTAGTTTGTTTACGTACTACAATTTTCACCAGCAATTACTTTGTTCACTTTTAGTAAGGCTACTTATTGATGCCAATGACCTCTGAACGTAAACATAACCTTACTTTGGTTTGGTGACAGAACTCCTTAAAATTACATCAAAATTTAATTTTTATTTTTTTTCTTTTAAACTAATCATCTTTTCAACTGCTGCCACTACTTTCTCTCTTCTAATTTCTTGTCGCTTCCTTATTAGTTTTAATCATGATTATGACTCGCAGCGCCAGTGCCTCGGAGAGTCCAAACTCAATGAGGCTTTGAGCGCTTTAAAGGCGTCAAAGGAGTCCTGTGACCAACTAATTAAGGAACTGGATGACAATGAAAGGGTGCTCTTTGATGCCCATGAAAAGAATAGGAAGTTAAAAATTGAAATGGCACAGATATATACACAATACACTGATGCCATAGAAGAACGGGATAGGCTTCAACTTGTTGTGGACGGGTTCAGCCAGTGTAGCATAGAGTATGAACAAGCTCTTAGTCAGAAATATATATTACAACAGCAGCTACATGAGGCTCAAAGTCAAATATCACAACTTGAGACAAACAATCATAACATCACCGCCTCGCTGAATCAAAGTCTTTTCAATGAATTGATGCCTATTGCCCCGTCAATGGTTTCTGCCATAAATCCCACATACACTATTGATTTGACAGGTGATGATGAATCAAAATCATTTAATTCAGTGAGGGTAGTAACCAGTAAAAATAAACTCAAAAAATACATAAAAATTAATAAGTACATAGTTAAAACACAAAAAATGGTAAAAAGACAAAGGTTCTTTATCAAAAATGTTAAATTGAATAGAGAAAGGTTGAATTTACTCAAACAATTAGACATGTATTCTTATAATTTGGAGCAGAGTACTAGGAGGTACAACATTGACACAGAGACCTTGCAATCTGAACTTAACCATCTACAGGAGAAACTTAGTTCCATGACCAACAAGTATAATACCTCTGAAGATCTAATGAGGGAATATGTGTTGGCAATGAATGAGCTGGTAAACTTACAAAAAACCAACTGTGAGCATTGTCAAACATCTAATGTACCTACACCGGACCATTCATTGACAACTTGCAATACCACCTTACTGCAGCCCTGTGTTGATTTGATAGTTCCTTCTATTAATAGTCCCCAACATTGTAAACAAACTTTAAATAATGATATTATATTATTTTGTGATGAGATTGGTAAGGACTTAGGTCACTTGTTGACAGATGAATATCCGGGACACTCAATAATAAATTACTGCATGCCTGGTTGTTCTTTGTTTCATATTATGAAAGAAATTATTAAATGTAATTTTACGAAGGATACAACTTTATTAATTTTTATAGGTAATAGGGGGAATGTAAATAAAGGAGAACTGCTCCAGTATCATAGAACCTTATGCAACCTTAGTTTAAAAAAAGTTGTGTTGTTTACATTCCCTCATAGTAACAGTTTGCCACAGGAAGAAAATAGCTTAAGATTTGAATTGAATATGACATTGCATAACTTGACATTTAATAATAACTTGTTCCATTTAGTTGATATTAACAATTATGTTAGTAATAATTTTTATTTGACACAAGATAGATATAACATTGTTATGTACTACCTTTCTAACTATTATAAACGACAGATAGCTGTGTCGCTATCTTATTTTTTTTCTATTACAGCCAAAAATTTGGCTAAACAACTTGCTTCTTTTGAGCAATGCAATGACATTTTAAATAGTTCTGTCAATAATTTGGTTACAATTAGTGACATTGCTAATAATTTAAATTAGAAATTAAGACAATAGAGGCAACCTCTAGCTGTAATGTACAGAATTATTTAAAAAAAAGTTTTAAATGAGTAAATAGTATCAACCTGGTGCATCAAAATATTCAAGGATTTATGAACAAAGATTTAGAAGTAGAATTATTTATGAATTTTAATAGTATTGATATTCTTTGTATAACAGAACATTGGCTGAAAAGCCACCACTTTTTGTTTAATTTTAATAATCACCAGGTTGGTAGTTCGTTCAGCAGAATAAATGCTATACATGGTGGCTCATTAATTTTAGTAAGTAACCAGCTCAAATTTAAAAATCGTACCGATATTGTGAGCCTATCTGTTGAGCGTACAGTTGAAATTGCTTGTATAGAATTGGAGAACTCTATTGTATTAAGTGTGTACAGACCCCCTTCAGGATTGTATGACTGCTTTGAAAAGGTAATGGATGAAGTGTTACACAGGATTTGTAACTCAAACAAGGCTGTTATCATTTGCGGTGATTTTAATGTCAATTTATTAGAAAATTCAGGTACTTGTAGTAAAATTTTAAGTCTGTTCCAGTCCTACAATCTTGTAAACTTATTTTTGGAGCCCACAAGAATAACCCCTACTAGTGCCACATGCCTAGATAATATTTATACAGATATTATACCAAGCCACAAAGAAATTATAAATTTACTAGATTCTGATCATTGCGGGCAAAGGATTACTATTCAAGACCAAAACAAAAAATTGGCTAAAAAGGATATCACTGTTAACCCCAAAACTGCAAGTCGCTTGGAGGCTTTTAAAGTTAAACTCATTAATAAATTACCAGTTTTGTTTATTCATGATGATCCTAATCATCTATATGATAACTTTTTTAATATATACTGTAAACAATTTGACTCCACCTTTATTCCCAAGACTATCTCGGTTAATAGTAATGCATCGTTCAGTGATTGGGCTACCACTGGTATTCATAAAAATAGAACACGGCTTTTTGAACTGTACAATGAAAGGACTTATGTTAATACTGATGAATTTAATGTGTATGTTAGAAATTATTCTAAATTATTTAAAAAAGTTTGTTATATGGCCAAGTCACGTTATTTGGGTTCAAAGATTAAAAACAGCAGTAATGTAATTAAAACGACTTGGAACATTATTAATAGTGAACCGGGAAGGTCTAGTAACCGAAATACTGACTACAGCCTGTCTATTAATGACAACATAATAAAATCAGACTCGCAAGTCGCCGAAGCATTTGAAAATTTCTTTTCAGATATTCCCGTTTCAACTACTAAATCCCTAAACTCATCACCTTCTGTTGCTGAGTCTTTGCTAAAGGAAAATGTTAATGCTTGCGATTCGGAATTTCATTTTGAATATATTACCTGTAGAGATATAATTAAAACCTTTCACACTTTAAATGTAAAAAAGACTGCAGATCTGTGGGGTAATTCTGTAGAAGTTGCTAAGTCAATTATTGACATTGTAGCACCTACTCTAGCTCTTATCTGTAATAGTTGTATTGACAATGGGGAGTTTCCTGACCTTATGAAATATAGTAAAATAATACCTTTATTTAAATCAGGTAGTACATCAGACCCCACTAATTATAGACCTATTTCTGTACTACCTTTAGTAAAGTTTTTGAGAAATTAATTTTAGATTAATTAATTTTAGACCAAATGCAAAGATTTTTTAATAAACATAAATTATTACATAGCATACAGTTCGGTTTTACAAGGGGTCGTTCAACTACTGATGCCAGTGTTGAACTTTTAGGACATATTTATAATGCATGGGAAGATAAATGCGATGCCTTGGGCATCTTTTGTGATTTGTCCAAGGCATTCGATTGCGTTCTTCACGAAACGTTAATCAGGAAACTCCGCCGCTACGGGATACGGAATTCTGCTCTGGATCTTCTTACTTCATATTTGAGTAAAAGGATTCAAAGCGTTGACGTTAACGGAAAAAGATCACCCGGATCTATAGTAACAATGGGAGTCCCACAGGGCTCGATTCTTGGCCCTTTCTTGTTTCTTATTTATATTAATGACTTGCCGTACCTCATCAAGGATAATCATGATATAGTGTTGTTTGCAGATGACACTTCACTTTTGTTTAAACTTAAACGTTAGCAGTTGGTTAATGACAATGTAAATAGCGCGATCTCGAAAGTAGTCCACTGGTTCAATGTTAATAATTTGCTTCTAAACGAGAAAAAAACCAAATGCATTAAGTTTACGCTACCTCACGTTAGGCAGGTAAAAACTAATGTGTTGATAAAGGGCGAGGAATTGAATCCTGAAGACAGCACAGTATTCTTGGGCATAACTTTAGATGCTAAGCTTCAGTGGGGACCACATACAGGGTGGCAGGGACATCGACGCGCAACCGCTTACCATGGATTCAGTACATGATTCTGGACCCCCCTGCGTGGAAATTTTTCGTCGGCTTTTTCTTAATTTTTTGGTTTTTTTTTTGCAATTTTTTTTATTGTAAACCGTATAAAATCATTATTTCTATCTAACCCAATGAGATTTTTAATTAAAAAATTGTAAATTCACTTATTTCACTTAAAACAGCAATGTAAATAAAACTCGAAAGGGCTACCTGATCAGCTGTTTGCAAAAGTTCATTTGCGAGGTCAACACTGGCTTAGTACCTTGACGCTATTCGTTTTCAAATGAATCAAATGCCGACAAAGGGACCGCGGCGGCGGCGGCGGCGCGGCGGCGGCGGCGGCGCTGCGGCGGCGAGCGGTCTCGTAAGAAGCTATGCGACGTATCCCAATGAATCTAACAGACGCGTCACATGAGGCATTTTAATCATCTACATAAATGAATGACCCATTTACTACTTTTATTTTAGATTCATTATGGGGATAATTATTTTTCTAAAGCTTCATCGATTTAAGTAAAGAAGATTTAAAAAAAACGTGTAGAAGTGTATTGATAGTCACGTAATTTTTCAATTTTTTTTTATTATCAACATTAATTTTAGTTTTGAATGCAATTCAACAATGTAATTTACTGTTTCATAAAAAAATAATACATCCATTTTCGCAATTAATTTCGTGAGTAGGTACCTAGGTACAACTAAATGTGTTTGTACACTCTATCATTTTGTTGATCTGTGTTCGGTGTAGGCACTGTATTCACAGAATAAATGCAAGTACTAACTGTCGGCAGCAAGTGCGGCAAACTGAAAGAAAGATCAGCTAAGTACATTTCTTTTGATTTCGCCAATTTTTTCGGATTTTTGCCAGTTCCTAGATTTCGTTGATCGCAAACGGGCGTGCTGTTTGTCGCGAATTTGTGATCTTAGCGTAGTTTTTAAAATCAAAAGTAATTTTCTTTCTCTGTGTGTGTGTCGTGTGTGTTTGAGAGTGACGTTCAAAATGCCTTCCAGACCTGAACAATTCTTCAGGCACCAAACCCGATGGTCGGTAAATGTGTGGGCCGGTATTTATAAAGACCGCGTGATTGGACCCATTTTTCTCCCTGAACGACTAAACGGGCCACGATATCACGAGTTCCTAAAAACAACTCTCAAGGAAATAATCGAGGAGGTGCCTGTGCTCCAGTTCCGCGAGACATGGTTCCAACACGACGGCGCGGCGCTCCCCCACACGTGACCCTTCCTGTCCGAAGCTGCCTCACCGAATCTTTTAGAGACCGGTGCATTGGAAGATTCGGTCCACAACCATGGCCAGCTCGCTCACCGGACTTGACTCCATCAGATTTTTTTCATTGGGGTTACGTCAAGGATAAGGTGTTTATGACCGAGTGCGATACCGCAGCAGAAATGAGAGATCGCATTGTGAATGTGTTTGCGACGCTGCGTGAAGAGTGTGTCCAGGTTCCCACTTTTTTGCCCCGTGTCCACGCTGAAACTCTGCGCCGCGCTCAGATCTGCGAGCGGGTTGGTGGCGGCCACTTCGAACCCTACCTACCCCCTATCTCATTAGGAATGAGCGAGATTAAGGTAAATTCATCAATTGAACATTACTGGATCGCTAAGTTCTTATCAAGCATCTTTTTTGCTATCAATCCTCATCGGTATCGCTATTTTATGGGAATAAGCTTATTGTTATCGGTTATCAAGACTAATTAAACATGATTTTATGTGGTAGGTACTATCAATGTTGTCGTTAGGCGATATTTCGTAGGTACGTTCACGTTCGTCCGGTCGCGGCGGGCGGCGGAGGCGGCGGACGGCGGAGGCGGCGCGGCGGCTGCGGGGCGGGCGGCCGCGCTACAGATTTGTATGTGTGTGTAGGTTAGGCAGCGCGCGCGCTCGCCATCCGCGGAGCGTTTTGATCGCGTTGTATGCAATACATTGCGCGCTCAAAAATGTAATTTTTTTAACCGGTCATTTCCGAGATGAATGACTTTCGTAATTTAATTTATGGCATCAGGTGTAACCTTTTGACAACGTTTGCGCGTCGATGTCCCTGCCACCCTGTATAGATAAATTGTCAAAAAAACTAAGCTCCGCAGCATACGCTGTTAGAAAAATTCGTAATTTAACTGATATAGAGACTGCCCGTTTAGTGTACTTTAGCTATTTTCATAATATTGTGGGGAAATGCCGCCGATATTCAGACTATCTTTGTTTTGCAGAAGCGAGCTGTTCGATCAATTTATAAACTAAGTCCGAGACACTCTCTCAGAGAAAAATTTAAAGAGATTAATGTGATGACTGTGCCCTCTCAGTATATTTATGAAAATCTTTTATATGCCCATAAAAATATAAAATTGTTTAAAAAATACAGTGATATCCATAATATAAATACGAGGAACAAACACAAATTTGTTGTACCTACAACAAGGCTCAAGAAAATAGGTGGCTCGTTCAGATGCCAATGTATACGCTTTTATAATAAACTACCAAGCCACGTTCAAGATCTAAGCCTTAATAAATTCAAATCATTCATTAAACGTAAGTTGTGCCAGAAAGCCTTTTATACTGTTAGAGATTATATTGAGGACAAAAAGGCTTGGGATTGAGTTGCTTCCAATTCTTACATTTTGAATGTTTTTATTATTTTTTTTCTATATACACATTGACATTAATTAATGAATTTTATATAAACATTGACATTTGCTTACTTTGTAAAGTATTATATTATTTTAATTATTGTGCATGTGAAGACAATGTGGGTCATTTTTTTTTTTTTTTTTTTTGTTTAATTTTTATTATTCTCTTAGTTCTGTTAGTTTTTTTTCTAGGTCTGGCAGTTTGAGTAATTTATGTGGCCTACCCAAATGTCCTTTCTTTGGTATTGTTTGTCGAATCGTTGAGCTCCTTAAGTTTTGAGTTGAGCTGCACAATTTCTGACAAATGCGTGCACTGACTGGACAGGTCCGCTCAATCTGTGTGGTTCTTTCCTCAAAAGACCATCTCAGACATCGATCTACAGGGTCTTCATATAACCTGACCAAGATTATGTCTGGACTTTAAAAGAGACTGTGACCTCTGAGTTTGTTTCGGCCTTTCTTCTCAGAGTAGTCAGATAGGAAACGCCGACCTCATCTAGTTTTATAAAAAATATGATTGACGTGTAAAAGTGTTTGTGCATACCTACTTACAAAATAAAAATCATTTATCATTTATACAATGTGTGTTTTTTAATCAAAATTAACGGGTTCGATTCCTAGTCTTAGTTTTCATCAAAATCGAGCACGAGACTAATTTGAGTACTTTTCGATATTCCTCATAGTTTCGAATTTGACCATCCACGCCCACTTGAAAAATTCACCCTGTTCAAGTAGATAGGGTACGCCCGAGTGTCACGAATAACAAACTTGCTAGGATCATCTTGAAATATAAGGGCTCGCGCTCGCTCGCGTGTTTGTATTGAAATATATTATGAGCAGCGCTCTCTGGCGCGGACGCGTGCGACGGGTTTGTACACGCAGTGGCGCCCGCTCCGTACTGCATGCGCACGCTTAACGTAGCGAACGCCCTAAATGACCTGCCCTGGTGATGGATGAAAGCTTTTGGCCGCAGGATGTGGTATTCCGCCGCTTTCGCGGACAAGTGCCACCTGAACGCACAAAGACTTAGTGCAACCAAGTGATACTAACATAGTTATTAAGTTTTATTTACTAACACAATTGTTACTATATTATTATGTATACTTAGGTTAAGGTATGTATCTATGGGTCTTTGTTACCTGAAAATAAATGGTTTATTATTATTATTATTAAATCAGTCATGCTTGATTTTGGCGAAAATTTAAACGGAATTTTTAGTTTATTGAAACTTCGCTTTGTCTACTTTGGAAATTAACCCAATTTTTTTTTTGCGACAAAGGCCCTTATATTGCAATAAATGATTGAGTAAAGAAAAGAAAAAAGAATAAGATTTATTGTGCGCATGTCTGTTTTGTATAAAACAAATAATAGAGACATCCGCACAATAAATCTATTTATATAATTTTATCATTAAACTAACACCAATCGTATTAGCCAGGTCAGCTAGGCACAAAAGTATCTAATTATTATTTAAATGCCGAACAGATTCAAACCACTTCTAGCATTGATGTCGTACAATAAACAGTACTGTATTTACCTTGATAGTACATTTTCCTCGCAGCACAGGTCTAGCCGCGTCTTCATACAAAAGCAGTCGTAAGTTCTGTGAGCCCTCCAGGTCTAAAGTGAAGCTCTCGTTCCACCGCGGCTGTGCGCTACGACACACGAGTTTCGACTTCGCCTTGCGGAAGTAGTGCCCGTACGAGTCTACCTCCACCACTATGTAGTAATCTGCGATGAAACAGTTTCTTCGTTGGTTTAAACTGAAAAGGGCAGGATTCGGCCCATTTTTCGGGCTTAGTGTGCATGTAACGCCAATACTTTCACTTAAATGTACGTCGGACGCACCCCTGGGCCCTGAGCAGTAAGTGTCGCTGCTTTGCTGGGTGGCGTATTTTCACCGCGGCATGAGCTATTCTCAATTCGCAAAACTCAAAAATAACTCAGAGCGTGTAATTTAATTAAACCATCTACATGTACATACTTTTGAATTGTCAAGGATTTGGCCAGTCAGAAACATGAAGCTATTTGCCCATTACAGAGCGTAGTATTTTCCTATGGAGAAAAACGTGTTAGAAACTACATGGCTTTTTAAATTCGAAATATTTCTGCAATATATTGGTTACATCATCCATATTATGGGAGACTTGTTTCACTCTTACTTACCAGCGGCAGTATCGAGCGGCGCAGTCATGCCACCGACGTGCAGCAGCAGGTCGCCCAGCAGCAGCGAGTCGTCGCGGCCGCTGCGCAGCAGGTACGAGCCCATGTCCGTCTGCAGGTAGCTGCGGCACGCCGTCACCCATGCCTGTAGCTCCAGCATCGAGATCGAACTCGAACCCGCCGGGGGGGCTGATGATGCCTGGCAAGTTTCGCAAAATATCGCTTCAAGTAATTTGAAACTTGATAAAAACAATTCAAGAAAAAAATATCTTGCTTGATTGAGTGTTGTTTAACCAAGTCAAATAAATTGGTAAATGGGTCAGTAATATCAAGATTTTCAATTCAGTCATACATATAATGTACACTTTATTTTGGTCTACACTTATTCGCAAATGATATTTCAGACCATAGATATATGAAAGGAGGAGATATGCCCGGTAGTTGAAAATGTATCAGAACCGATGTCGCTAAGTTGGCCCCACCACTGCGCCACTACTACACAGTCATGTAGTTCAGTAAAACCAATAGATACAAAGTCGCGCACACACTTACAATTCATAAATCAGAACGTACTACACAATCAAGTATAAACCTTAACGCATCAAACACAGTGTGCATTTACCATGCACCGTACAACTCACTCACACAAAAACATCTGTCGCTATCGTTGTGCTGTGCAAAAGCCATTTATTTTACATATACGCTAGTGATTGACTAAATCGGAAAGTTACCGATTCTTCCAATTATGTACTAAAAAAAAATGGGTCCTGAAAAAACATACATAAAATACGATATGTCCAGAACATATTTATTTATTTATTAAAACTTTATGCATAAGTAAAAGAAATACTGTACAAAGGCGGACTTAATGCCTGAGGCATTTTCTACCAGTCAACCTTAGGGTGATGCAGAGACAAAACATGGCAGGTGCAACATACGAGACAAATAGCTAGGAAATTACTATGAAATACAAGAATTAATATTAATACATAGATAGATACATATAAAGAAAATAAACTGCGAGGAGAAAAAAAATATCGGTATAGGAGAAAACGAATCCAGCAAATCAGCGCTGAGATGCTACGGTCAACTTTTGACGGATAACGGATAACATATTATATTATCTACAAACTCAAAGCATTTATTTCAATTAAACCATTTACGGGCACTTTTGAATTGTCAATAGGTCAGTTAGAAAATATGAAGCTAGTTGCTCATTCCAAAGCGTAGGTACCTATGGAGAAGAACGGGCAAGAAACTCCATGGACACTCTTTTAAATTTTATTTTACAAAAATATTAATTACATCATTAATGTTCAATTTATAATTATAAGTGAGAACGAAGTAAAAAAAAAAAACTTACGCGTTAAAAATGTCCAGAGTACAGCAAATAGTACTTAACAAAACAATAATCCAAAAGTAAAATAATTAAAAATAAGCCGAGGCAGCCAAGTGATGACCAGTCCCAACTGACGGAGCCCGTTCACGAACATGACGCATAGATCAGCACCATTCAGCTCAACCATTTTGAAGGAAGCTAAATGATCCAACACACACGCCACCGTCAGCGAGAAATTTGTGTGAGCATGACATACTATCAGCCGCCAGGGCACATTCAAGTCAATGAAAGACATTATTATTATTACCCGGTAAATGGTAGCACTACAGTACATAGAACTCACATCTGCGCTATGCAATTATACAATATATATATTATATACACTAATCTACACTTATATAATGTTATAAAGAGGAAAGATATCCTCTTCCAATTCTTGAGAAAGGCTATAGGCTGTTAAACATCACGCTAGGACCCTTAGAAGTTGAGCAAAAAGAAAAAAAGTCAGAAGTTTTCGTTACGCTAAAACGAAGTAATAGCGCAGGCAGGCGATGCGATGCGACGGGGTGGGTCGGGGAACAAAAAATTTCAGGCGTACGAAGTCGGGGGCAGCTGAGGATGATGATGGGACTCCCTTTTCAGCACTTAGACTCCCATTCCGTCCGTTGTGCGTGGGGATTCTGGCTAACAGAGCCAGCTTAGCTCCGTCAAAAATCACAGAAGCTTCCTGGGAGCTTCACAGGCTTCGCGGAGCGACTTCTTTGTTCCGAGGATTTCTGCACGTTGAGAAGCCACGGCATCGCATTCCAGGATGACGTGGCCGGCTGATTCCTCGGCGTCAAGACAGCCGCTGCAAAGGGGGTTGTCTCTGGCGCCTATGTTAAAAAGATGTTTGTTAAGGGGGTTATGGCCCGTAATTGTTCCTATTATTATTCTAAGGTTATTTCTACTCAGGCTGAGAAGTTTTTTGGTTGATCACGGGTGTACCATTAGTAAAGCCAATTTTGAATGTATACAGTCTGTTGGCGGGGGCAGAAGCAATAAATTATAAAGATCGTAAACATTAATTTTAGAAAAAACTTTTTAACAAAAAAAATTAACCGCCGAAAAAACCTAAAAGCAATAAATTATAAACCATTTTTATTTAACCTTAATGACTAAGTTCTTAAACTGATACCTAAGTAATTTTGAGTCGGCGCCAAAAATTCAATGAACAAAGATTGGTTCCGCATTTTAATTTTTTGAATACGGAACCAACGACACCGACTTCCGAAATTAAAGTTATTTTTCACTTTGTAGTGTTTTTTTAGAAGTCGTTTTTTGTTTTGTTAAAAAGTTTTTTCTTTAAATATTTAAGGTAATTTAGTGATCTTGGTTCATTATTTGAATTATCAAAATCGGACTACGATGTAAAAAGTTATGCGTGGTCATACATAAAAAAAAAATATATATATATACACGTCGAATTGAGAACCTCCTCCGTTTCTTTCGGTTAAAAACTACCTTTCAAGGAGAGGTTGAGAGGGTGTTAAATTTTTTTGAGGAAAGTACGAATCCCACGTGGACGAAGTCACGGGCAAAGTGCTATAAATCAACAAAATGTAGCTAAAAAAAAAATGAAAGAAAATAAAAAAATTACACATTATTTTACATCTTCTCAAGGGTCTTCCAACCGGATTTAAACGTCAACTTTTCAGGTCTTCTATAAACCGGGTTAAAACGGTTGACAAATTGACATATTAACGTTACATATTCATTGGGCAATCGATATTGTTGTCGATAGCCTACGTTAGTGAATGTTCACAACCACATCACTATCTTGCCGCAAGACACAGCGGCTGTATTATGCGACGCTCCGCATAAATGAAGTAACGTTTTGTCATTTTTACATTGCTTGTCCAGCCACTTAGCGACGTACAGAAGTAGTGGTTAAGGAGCAATCCATGGGGTGCTTGGGCAGAGAACCTCCACGTGTGCCCGGGGACTGGAGTTCCCTTCTGGATACGTCCGGGGGGAAGATCAGTGTTCGGGCCGGTGCATCCTGGGGTGCGGACAGCGACTTCCCATTGGGATTATTTCCCAGTGGGATCTCGCTGTCCGCACGCTAATATTCTGCCAGGAGGATCACACCACACAGATCGCTCTGAGTAGCAGAGCGACAAGTGTGGTGGGGTCGGAGCGGGCCCGGTGTGCACTTACCCTGCCGCCGGGCAGGCAGGAGGGGTAAACCCTTCCTGCCACCGCTAATATCGTAGCCCCGGAGACAGTTAAGGTCATGTCTCTGGCTGTTGACGGGGGTCGAGGGTCTTGGCTTAACCGCCCGGACCGCGAGGAAGATTAACCTCTATAAAAAATTCCCCAAACCTTCAAGCGGCGGCGCACCGTGAGGAAGGTAGTAAGCTTGGCTAATGGGTAGCTTGATTTAGTCGCTAGTGCGAACCACTGAATTTTGAGTCAATAAAACATGGTATATACTCGTGGGAACAAAAATGGAAATATTTAAAAAACAAAAAAACCAAACGGAAGAGATGAGGAGTGATGCGGAGTCGGAGTCCGACGCCGCATCTGAAGGAGCGAGCACAGAAGGCTCTGGGAGCCCTAGCCGTGTGGAGGAGGTGGCCGCTGCTGCAAAGAAGAGCTACAGCAAGCGGCCAAGGTCTGAGGACAGCCAGAGGTTGTCCTCAGACGGAGAGCTGGCCTCGGCTCGGAAAATCCCCACCAGTAGGCGGGGAGGAGTCCGAGAGCGAGGCAAGGGGAGGGGGCTCACTGCCCGGGAGGCGGCAGAGCGAGCGGAGGAGCCCGCAAAAGAGTCTCCCCCGACTGGTCGCGCGGTCGCCTCGGGGTCCTCAGACGATGAGACCGGTACGGTTGGTGGCCCCGAGGCGGACCGCAAACTTAAGTTCGCGGCAGTCGTGGAGGCCGCGATCCGGGACGTGGCCCTGAAGAAGCTTAAAGCTTCCAAGAACAGGGCCGTAGTCTCGGCGACGGCCTCCATCATGGCGGCAGCGGAGGCGGCGGGCTGCGCCGGTCCTTCGGCCGGCGAAGTCGCCGAATTGCGGGCGGAGCTCGCCCGCCTGACGGCCGCCATGAGGGGCCTCCAGGAGGAGAACGGGAGGCTCCGGGCAGACCTGGCCGCCCTAAGGGTCACCGGTGGCGTCCAGGCGAGCCAGCCCGTCCCGGTGGAGAACCAGGTTCTGAACCTGGTTCGGCAGGAGCTGGCGACCTTCCAGGCGCGGTTCTCCGTCTTGGAGGGTATTGTCCTCCGCCCCCCACTGGCGGGCAGGACGGCCCCGGGGCCGACGAAGGCGGCCTCGTACGCGGCTGCTGCCGCCCCTAAGCCCGGACCGTCCGGCCGGGCCCAGGCGCCGACCAAACCGGTGCCGGCAGGGGGAGCCTCGGTGACGGCGAAACCGGCGCCGCCGACTGGTGGAGCCCCGGCGCCGGCAAAACCGGCGCCTGCCAGGAAACAGAAGGGCCGTCCGGCAAGGGGGGTGGAGGCCGCGGCACCTACGCCCCGCCCCTCCCAGGAGTCTCCCACTTCTCCCACGACCGCCGCCGAGTGGCAGGTGGTCGGGGAGAAGAAAAAGGCGGCCAAGGCGGCGAGGAAGAAGCGGCAGAGGAGGCGTCGCAAGGAGCGAGCCGTCGCGGCTAGGCTTCGCTCCCCAAAAACCGCGGCTGTAGTGATTACGCTACAGCCGGACGCGGTTAAGAGGGGAGTGACGTACCGCGACGTGCTCACCAAAGCGCGGGAGACGGTGGACCTCCAGGAGCTGGGGATCACCGGGGGCCTCCGGCATAGGGTGACCGCTACTGGCGCCCGCATGCTTGAGATCCCTGGTGCGACGAGTGGCCCCACCGCTGACGCCCTAGCTGAGAAGCTAAGGGCGTCCATTAACGCGGAAGAGGCTCGAGTCTCCAGGCCCGTTAAGTGCGCAGACATGCGCATTTTGGGCCTGGACGACTCCGTAACGGAGAAGGAGGTAGTGGCCGCTGTCGTCAGGACGGGCGGGTGTCTCGCCGATCAGGTGAAGGCGGGCACCGTACGTCCTGATCATTCGGGCATGCGAACCGTTACGGTAAGCTGCCCCGTGACGGCGGCCAAAAAGATCGTGGAGGGCCGAAGACTCCTGGTGGGCTGGGTTTCAGCGCAGGTCAAACTGCTGGAGCCCAGGCCTCTGAGGTGCTTCCGATGCCTCGTGGGGCACCACGTTGGCATCCAGTGCACCTCGGAGGACCGCAGCGCTCTGTGCTTCCGCTGCGGCCAGCCCGGACACAAGGCCGGCTCGTGCACTGCCGCGCCGCACTGCGTTGCATGTGCGGCTGCTGGCAAGCCGGCCGAACACCGGGCGGGGAGCAAGTCCTGCGCTCCGCCCGCCGGAACCAGGAGGAAAGGCAGGCCCTCCGCCACCGCCACCGTCACCGTCGCCGCCGCTTCTGCCGCCGCCGCCGCTTCTGTCGCCGCCGGCGCTTCTGCTGCCGCCGCCGCTTCCGGTGCCGCTGCCGTCAGCGCCGTAGAGAGGCCCTCACAAGGGGCCCGGGAGGGGGCTGAAATGGAGGAGTGACGACTCCATTGCGCCTCTTACAGGCGAATATCAACCACTGCGCCTGTGCTCAGGACTTGTTGCTCCAGAGCATGGCGCAGTGGTCGATTAACATCGCCGTGGTCGCTGAGCCGTACTTTGTCCCGCCCAGGGATGACTGGGTGGAGGACCTGAGCGGCTCAGTGGCCATATTATCGTCGGCTGCCGCCGGTACCCCGTCCCTTGAAGGCGTCACGAAGGGACAGGGGTGCGTAGCAGCACGGTTCGGAGAGATAGTGGTAGTGGGAGTTTACTTCTCTCCGAGCCGAACTCTCGCCGAGTTCCACAACTCCTTAACAGAGTTGACTGTCGTCGTCGGAAACCAGTCCTTCCCCGTGTTAGTGCTCGGGGACTTCAACGCCAAAAATCTGGCCTGGGGTTCCCGTTGCACGGACATGCGGGGAAGGATGGTGGAGGACTGGGCTCTGGAAACAGGCCTGGTCGTCCTAAATCGGGGTTCTGTTCCCACGTGTGTGCGGATGCGGGGCGAGTCGGTGGTGGACATTTCGTTCGCTAGCCCCGCTCTGTCACAGCGAGTAATTGACTGGCGCGTCATGGAGGAGGTGGAGACCTATTCCGATCATCGGTATATCCGGATCGACGTCTCCGCCCAGACCTCTAGCGCGCCGGTCCAACAGACCCCGAGTGGTCCGCGGTGGGCGCTGAAGCAGCTGGACCGGGAGCTCCTCCTGGAAGCCTCAATCGTGCAGGCCTGGGTGTCATCACCAGACAGGCCTGCCGACATTAACAACGAGGCGGAGTGGTTCCGGGAGGCCATGTCCGAGATTTGTGACGTGGCAATGCCCCGAGTTCGGCCAGGATGCGCCCGACGTCAGGTGTACTGGTGGTCGCAGGAGGTAGGAGTGTTACGCAAGGCGTGCGTTGATGCGCGACACCTGTACACCAGGCACCGCAGGCTACGCATCCGCCCTCCGGATGCGGAAGCCGCGGAGGCGGAGCTGTACGAGGGGTACAGAGCGGCGAAGACCGCCCTCCAAGAGGCTGTACAGCGGGCCAAAGATATGGCCCGCGAGGAGATGCTGGAGACTCTGAACAGAGATCCGTGGGGGCGCCCTTACAAAATGGTGCGGAACAAACTCCGCACCTGGGCCCCCCCGCTGACGCAGAGTCTCCGCCCCCAGCTGGTGGAGGAGGTGGTGAGCGCTCTGTTCCCTTCACGGGGGGAGCATACTCCCCCGCCTATGGCTCCGCCAATTGCGGTGCCCGAAGCGGACCACGCGGACGACGACGACGACATCCCTGAAGTGACCGGGGTAGATCTGAGAGTGGCGGTATGTAGGCTGAAGGCCAAAAATACCGCCCCAGGGCCCGACGGCTTGCCGGGTAAAGCCTGGGCCCTGGCCTCGACGGCTCTCGGACCCCGACTGGAGGCGCTCTTAAGCGCATGTATGGAGAGGGGCCAGTTTCCACTCCGTTGGAAGACGGGGAAGCTGGTCCTCATTCGGAAGCCAGGGCGCCCTGCGGACTCTCCGTCCGCATTCCGGCCCATCGTGCTGCTCGACGAGGTCGGCAAGCTCTTTGAAAGAGTGATTGCGGGCCGCCTCGTCGGGCACCTGGTGAGGACGGGGCCGGATCTTGCGGATAGCCAGTTTGGCTTCCGCAAGGGGCGCTCTACGGTGGACGCCATCATGCGCGTGAGAGCCCTCACGACGGGGGACGCGGTGTCCCGGGGTGGGGTGGTCGTGGCGGTGTCACTCGACATCGCCAACGCGTTTAACACCCTGCCCTGGAGCTGCATTGGGGAGGCACTCCGGTATCACCGGGTGCCGACCTACCTCCGTCGAATAGTCGGGGCGTATTTGACGGACAGAGCCGTCATCTACCCCGGTCGCGATGGGGAATGGAACAGGCGAGAGATGTCGTGCGGTGTCCCACAGGGATCGGTCTTGGGACCGCTCCTGTGGGACATCGGTTACGACTGGGTGCTGCGGGCAGACCTCCCTGATGGCGTCAGCGTAGTTTGCTACGCTGACGACACGCTGGTCCTGGCGCAGGGGAGGTCGCATCAGGCGGCGGCCGACGCAATGACACGCGGGGTTGCGATAGTCGTGGAGAGGATCCGGCAGTTGGGTCTCGAGGTGGCTCTGCACAAATCCGAGGCCATGTCTTTTCATGGGCTTCGGAACGGGCCACCATCGGGATCCCAACTGACGGTAGGAGGGGTTCGCATCGGCGTCGAGACGACGATGAAATACCTGGGTCTCGTCCTCGACAGCCGGTGGAACTTCGTCGAGCATTTCCGACGTTTGGCCCCCAAACTGGAACGGGCTGGGGCCGCTTTCAAGCGGCTTCTGCCAAACCTGAGGGGGCCAAACGCCTCCTGCCGGAGGCTTTACGCGGGGGTCGTGCGGTCCATGGCCGTATATGGCGCCCCGGTGTGGGCGCGTTCACTGCGGCTTCGAGCCGCCCACTACCTGAACGCGCCCCAAAAGGTGGTCGCCATACGGCTGATACGGGGGTACCGCACGATCTCGCGCGAGGCGGCAAGCCTCCTTGCCGGACTGCCGCCATGGGATCTGGAGGCGATAGTCCTCGCGCGCCTGTATGAGTGGCGCGCGGAGGCACTACGCCGGGGGGAAAACCCGCTTCCGCGGCAAATTGCTGCGGAGCGGACGGACCTCCGGCGCGATCTCATGGCGGCATGGAAAGCGCGACTGTCGCAACCCAGCGCAGGGCACGCCGCGATAGCGGCGGTAAGGCCCCTCTTTGAGGAGTGGCTAGAGAGGCGTCACGGCGCCCTCACCTACCGCCTGACGCAGGTCCTCACCGGACACGGATGTTTCGGGAGGTTCCTGCACATCATCAGGCGGGAGGAAACGCCCGGGTGTCACCACTGCGAGGATCGCCCTGAGGACACGGTGGAGCATACGGTGGAGGTCTGCCCGGCTTGGGCAGAGCACCGCCGTGTCCTCGTAGAGGCGATCGGCAGCGGCGGCGACCTCTCGCGCCCGGCCCTGGTCCAAGCCATGGTCCGGGGTGAGAGGGAGTGGGAGGCAGTCACCTCCTTCTGCGAAGCAGTCATGCTAGCGAAGGAGGTGGCGGGATGGGCGAGGGAGAGAGCTGAGAGAGCCGCCCGTCCCAGCCGCCGCGGTAGACGCTCCGGGCGTCGGGAGCCGCGTGACGACTCCCGGCCACCGTAGGCGCGGGCCTGCGGACGGCGAGTAATGGGTAGCTCGCCGTCCGATCAGGACCAGGCCCGTGCCGGACGGCGCGTATGTGTTCCACGCGCGCCTCAAAGAGATGTCAGCATCGAAGGAGGGGCCCGTCAGGGCCGAAGCCTGCCGGGGCAGCGGGATTATATATATTATATAGCAGCGGGGAGCAAGAAATATTTTACGATTTGTTGTTTTTCATGATTTTAAAGACAAATAAGAGACAAACAAGAGTGAACAGGCATCTTCTGGGCACGCTCGTTCCACCATAGACCTCATCTATGGCTTTCCATAAAAAATACAATACAGTAAAATTCTTTTACTTACATATGGTAACTGATTCCATGAGATACGAAGTTTTTATTTTGACTTCGGTTTTTACAGGAAACCACTGAACAACTCGGCATTTTTATATTTTAACACGATCACGGTCGAAAGCGCACTAGTTCGCGGAGACGGCCATTTGATAAGTATTTGTCCGTTTTGCTCATGGCGCGTGGACACAGACACGCCCCCTTGCCACTTCTCCTGTTTTTTTACATTTCTATGTGTCAGATACATATCATTTGCGAATAACAGAATTGCAATTTCAGGAGATAATATATAATAATATAAGATGAATACTGAATAGCTGTCTATCATAACGCTAAATCAGGCCCACAGCATCATAAAAAGATTCTGCAACAGAACACCAACCTGCAAAGCATGTATAGAGTCGATCCACTGCGTGCGCTCATACTCCGAACTCAGGAAGAAGATGTGTTGCCTCTGTAGCGCAGTGGACGAACCCGGCGCGCGCGCTCCCACACGGAACACGAGGTTGGGCGATGCTAGAACTAACTGAGCTTCTAGTTCCGCCAGTTTCTTGCGTTGCTTCTCTGCTGCGCCACGACCGCCGATACGCATTTTCTGTAGGGAATCAAATCAAAAGTCATTTATTAAAATTAAGCTGAAAATCAGCACATTTCGAACTTCAAAATTACATAAGACAGTCCCCCAAAACGCCCACCCTTCACCACTTCCTAGTGCTTTCACTGGGAAGCAGTGCCGCAACAAACTCCACAGCAGCACAGCTGTCTGTTCAGTTAGAAAATACTTAATTGATTGTATACAATACTAGGTTATGTAAAGTAATTAACATTACAACACAGAACATTAAATTATTTGTCATATGTCAGCTAGCCACGCCAATATACCAACAAATACAATAAAATAAAAACTATACGTACTCAACCGAAAAATTAATAAATAAAAACTTACTACCTAAATAAAAGCCTCCAGGCCTAAAGGGCGTGACAGCTTACATATTTATACAAAGCTGGGTTCTGTTCACATAGTTGTCACTTGAAGTCACAAATGTAAGCCGCCATTTCCATCATCAATTGCATTAATCAGTGTATCATAGACTTCCCTCTGCTTAGGATTCAACAGAGGTACATTCGTTTGAACTGATTGGATTAGTTCATGTGGATCATATTCACGTTCACGTTCCAATTCTCTATTAAATGCGTCATTCATTCTGCGATCTGGCGCTGGCATTCCTAACCTAACTAACAAACTGCCGCACTGCTCGATTCAAATCAATACTTGAACCATTTCTTCTTGCACTTCGAAGATTATTCCTCTGTTCATCTGTACGATAAGCTCGACGATTTCTCGTTTCTAACTTAGCCGTTTCACGGGCTGCCTCTCTTTGCTCTTGTGTTTGAGAAACACGAATTAAGGCCCTTCTTTGCTCCATACTAACGCGGCGCTGTTCTCGTGCAATTTCTCGTTCTCCATCAGATAATTGACTCGCGATATTCCGTTGCCTAATTGCATTACGGCTTCGCTGGGAAAGATTAGATCTTCTAGGACGCGGCATTGTTATTAAAATGTGCACTCGCATAAAACCACCAAATATGCTTGCCAAATATGCTTTAACATTGCCTGAACTTTCGAGACATAGACAATAGCTCAAAGAGTATATAACCACTACGTATGAATAGCTTATCAAGAAAAATCATAGACAACCTATAAAAAGACATTTACACTTTTGTTAACCTGTAGATTTTTTTCCTTAATCTTATAACCTTTACCAACTGATTTTTTATTCCCTAAATTCCGTTCCTTTCCGATGATTTTATGTTTTTACTGTAGAATAAATCTTAGGTATTATTTTCGGGAATTAAAAATTAAATAATTAATAAATAATTTTCGAAAATTAATGTCTAAAACAAACAAATATAACAGTACCTGAACTTTGTAGACATTTTACAAAAAATAAATTTCTGAACGCACACATGATGTCTTCAGAAAAAAATAAAGTTGTGGCTTAAAGATTTCAGCAACCAGGCCATAAGCTCCAAAAAAAAAATTGTTGTTACACTATTTGACAGGATTGGACAACAAATGTTTGACATGTAATAAACAAATCAGCATCTATTGAAATGATTAAGTATTCATTACACATATCGAGTTTTCATTGTTTTTAAGATGTATTCTGCTATTCGGGACGGAAACAAATCCAACAAATCAAAAACCATGGCAATCGGTCCAGCCGTTCTCGAGTTATAAGTGTTGTAACAAACACGACTTTCTTTTATATATAAAAAAATAGTGACATGTAATAAACAAATCAGCATCTATTGAAATGATTAAGTATTCATTACACATATCGAGTTTTCATTGTTTTTAAGATGTATTCTGCTATTCGGGACGGAAACAAATCCAACAAATCAAAAACCATGGCAATCGGTCCAGCTGTTCTCGAGTTATAAGTGTTGTAACAAACACGACTTTATTTTTATATATAGATGGCTTCTACACCACTTAACAGCCCATAGTGGTATATTTGCTGTATGTAACAACGCAAAACACAATAATAATTACAATCGTAATTTCGCGACACGAGCGCATCGACGCAATGATACCGGCGGCGGCGAACTATTAGCAGCAGTGGTACGCGGTACAGTTTTCGACAACGCCCACCGCGGTACAGTTTGCGTGGTGCCATTTTTGAGCTTGAGTTAGTCGCCCATTATACGGTAGATTTTGCTGTCAGTTTTACCACAATCAAGGATTGTGAATGACCGTCTCATACAGTGACTGATGGTAGCATGATCGTGGAATCTGAATATTTTGATATTTGCATCATGCAACCATTAATCATGACTTTTGAGTGAACGTGTAATGGCATTTCGTCAATCACCAGTCAGTCAGCGCGCGGACAGCAATGGAGTCGGACACGGATGAGCAGCCAGTTCAATCTTTCTCTGGCTATAGCACATTTACTACTGCCCGGGAATTACTTTGTTTTGACATTTGAGACACAGATATAGATAGTTGAGACGCTCCCTCAGTTGTGGGACGCCACCAAATATCACGAATCCTCAATACAAAAATAAATACAAAAGGTGTTTAATTTTTATAATTTGTTTATAGTTAGGGGCCCGTGGCTAAATAATAAGTCGCACAGGTCGATCGATCAGGTTAAGCTACGCTTGGCGCAGTTGGTCTGTGGATGGGTGACCATCTTTACATACCGAGACCCCTCCGTGCCTCGGAAAGCACGTTACGCCGTTGGTCCGGCTGTTATTCGTGGATATTTGACAGCCGTTACGGGTAGTCAGAAGCCCGAAAGTCTGACAACTAGTCTTACTAAGGGGTATCGTATTACCCAGTAACTGGGTTGTGGAAGTCAGACAGGCAGTCGCTCCATATAAAATACTAGTATTCAGCTGCATCCGGTTAGACTGGCAAGGCTAGGCAGATGATGAGTTAGTTTTAAATAGTTTTTTCCATATCATTAATGAGTCGCTAATCCTATTTTCTGACTTCTTGTAATTACCTAAGTCCTAAATTATTGTAAATAGTTTGATTAAATTTTTTTAAGCATGCCAACTTGTTGAGCTTAATTCATTTAAAAACAGTAATTAATTAATATGCCAATAAAATAGGCTATTTGTTGGTAAGTTCGATAAATTGCCCGTCCAAAGTCTTGAGAAATCTGATGGGAAAATAATAATCAGCTGTTTACCTATTTGTCAAAGTGCGCGACCCGCTCGCGCGGCTCCCTACACGACGCGATGTAAAGTCCGCATGTGAATATTTAATCATTTGAGCGTAGTGAAAATATTGCATATCTTTGAAACGGATTGTTATATATAAATATGTTTTCCTGATTGTTTTCAATGTCATTTTAGACAACTACTGAAATTTCATACAGTAAATTTTTTAACACCTTATATTGATGAGTACTTGCACCCTGAAAGGATATCAACCTTATCATCAGCAGCGGCTCGTTCCTCAGCGAGTATCTGGTCGCGCACGGTGGAGGCCTGCGACTTGAGCGCCACGATGTTAGCGGGCGACGTCTCGCGCGCATCGCCCGCGCCCGCGCCCACGCTCTCGTCCTCTACCACCACGATGTCCGGCAGAGGGATAAACCATTTCAACTCGAACGTGAACTTGTCGCGCCCAGATGCCTGTGCCAATTTTCAAAACACATAATAATAATCAAAAAGCCTTAATTTATTAAAAATACACGGAGTAGTACATAAATGGAGTGTTAACCGCGGCGGCAACTGGCATTCGAACGTCCGAAACGCTGGATTACGAATAGAATCGTTGCACGCGTTGGCTGGCACTTCATCTGATCACTACTCTGTGTAAAAAAATACAAACTCGTATTACCGTAGTTACCTTATACTTGGCACAGGCAATGACGTCATTGAAGAGGAAGAGATGCCTTAGTTTTCTGTGTCCATCTGAGAGTTCCACGATAAATGAATTCTTAACAAGTCTTCTTTGAGCGCGGTCAGCATTCTACAGAGATGTAAAAAAATATTGACATACTTACAAACTTTAATTCATATTATTATTTAAATGCTTTTAATTATACTTACAGGAAACATGGATTTTGTTTGTATAATATTAAACTCGTCTAGGAAATGCTGTGTCATGTTTAGTGCTTCCGTCAACATAGCGTGATCGGGATGGCTGGCTGGAGTATATTTTATAAGATCCTAAAAAATAAATTATGTACAGTTTCCAATAAAACATTAATTGTCACTAGATTAAAATTTCACGTCAACAAAGTTAGCAAACGGTGGCGTTAGTAAAACCGATAAAACTTCGGGACCTCAAAGCAATCGTTTAAAGAACTCTCTTTATTTTCTCAACAGTAAATACACTGACATGCAGGACTAAGGCATTCTTCTGGACCCTCGCGACGGGTTTGTGCAGCAGGTCGTCGAGCGACATGGGCTGTCCGTGGCACGCGATCTGCCGCGTGAGGTGCGCGAAGCTCTGTGATGACGAACAGCGGCGTCGCACCGCGTCCGTGGCGCGCCCGTAGTTGTGTAGGAACGCGCCGTAGATGTTTATGTTCTCAGCCTAAAACACAACAAAAATAAGAAAAAAAAACAGTTAATTTTTTATGGTGCACATTAAAGATATTGTATTTATATATATATATTGTTAGTACCCAGGGGTAAATATAATGTTTAATAAATAAATTACTGAGAGCAATTTTACCATTTAGTTCTTCAAAAAGAGGTACCAGAACGATCCAGAACTTAGTAGTAGGTTATTTGAATCTACAGTTGGTACTATTGATTTGGGGGATTACTAGGACATAATGTGCTCCTTACCATTTTCTTGAAATGTATCCCTACAGATAGAGGCTCTTCCCAACTAGCGACAGCTGCCTTTAACCCCTCGAGGAAGTTCTTATGTAACTCGTGTAGTTCAGATATTTTGTAGAAAATTGTATTAAATTCTTCTTCAGTTATAACCGGCTGCGATGTCGACAGCGTCGCTTTTATTGCGTTCATATACTGTAAGGACAATAAATACATTTGAAGCTTAATGTTACACTTAGAAAGTATTTTCAGTAATCAGAGACCCTTCCTGTCTAGTAAAGGAGATGTCCGCTTTTTGTATGGACGTTGGTTTTTATTCCGAGAAAAATCTAACCAGAATCAAACTACATCCAAAAAAAGTTACAAAAATATAGAACTATTTAATTATTTTATTTGTTGATGGCAGCCCAAATTAAACCTGCCACACACCTTGACAATGTCTTATTTGACCTAAAATAACACAGAGGGTGCGTTCCGAACTGGGAATAATCGATGTAATCGATTTGAGCGTGCTTAAACCCGTACCGAATTAGCGTGACCGCGATTACGATATCCCGTGAATCGTCATAGATGACGTCATGACATGTGCCATCTTGTGGTAACGCCAGGCATGTATTGTAATAATATCACCGTGAGCGCTGTCAAAAATGTCAGTGTGTGTTTTGTTTTGAGTTGCATCACATCTTTAAATTAAACTAACGTGGCATTTTCGAAATTGTGCTTCTGGCTGACAGTCGCCACCTAACCAAAGAAGATGAACTGAAGAAGAAATGTGGTGTTCATACAAAGAAATACTGCTGTAATTTCGTTTGACAATGAGTACGAGCGTTCCGAATTTTTGACAGTTCGCAGCTGTCATAACCGCAATATCTAATACGGAATGCGTGTGATCCTGATCTGAGTAGAATAATTATTTATGTCAATAAATATTTCAATAAAGGGTCTCGGGGTCTAGAAATCTAATGGATGATTTCTAAATTGCAGGATCCATTTTAAACCATTTCCGTCCCGTTTTGACTGACCGTCCTGATTCCCAAACGATACCTACTTGGTTAGATGACCATATGATTGGGTATCAGCTTAAGACGCCGAGCCAGTTTCGTCCAGATAAATGCTCAAATACCACAGTTCAGTTCCCCACCAAGGAAATGCCAGATTCAGTTTTATTTAGATTAGGAAAGGCTCGCACTTATTATTATGGGGAACATATTATTTGGCCGAACGGTAGCTACTTTTACTGACAGTAAATCAAGATTAACAACAACGATTTAGTCCATAATAATATTATAAATTCGAAAGTAACTCTTGTCTGTCTGTCTGTTACCTTTTCACTCCTAAACCACTGAACGGATTTCGATAAAATTTGCCAGAGAGATAGATTGTATCCCGGGGAAGGGCATAGGATAGTTTTTATCGACATACCACGCGGGCGAAGCCGCGGGCGGAAGCTAGTAATATATAAGTCAATGATTAACAACTAAATATTCCAGGCATTTCGTCATCACATGAAGGAGCTTTGATCAGAGGATGAATAAAGTCACGCCATTACAGTAATAGTGTATTACACACATATATTTTTGCATAATTGGGAAAAGGACCGTAGGAAGCTGTGCTCATGTGATGACAATGAAAATGAAGAAAATCAATAAAATAAATCCCTACTAACATTTATAACCAAAACCAATGATTTCAAAAGTATGTATTGACATATTTTTGAAATCATTGGTTTTAGACATCCCAAAAACTAGTTGTTCTAACTATATCATACATTTATAAACACTTCAAATTTTGAGAAAAATCGTTTTTATTTTAGTGTGAATATACTCCTGAAATGAACGAACCTTTCTAAATATCTGGGATAATATAGTGAATGCACCCGAAAAAATTATAAACACTTTCAAAATTGACACAATGTACTGCGATTACTGTCATTAGTGTCATATTACTGTCAATCAAAATCAATATTTGATTTAATAGTATGTCAATGTGAACGAAATGAATTTATTTTATTTTAATCAGATTATTTATTTACTTAAAGAATGGAATAGATTTTTCTTTAATGGAGTAACCAAGACTCAAACAAGATTGTTAGTAAAACTTACGACTATGTTAGTAGGTACAGACACTAAACAAAAACACAAGAAATAACGATTGGTCATCGTTGCGACCTTGGAATATTGTGATCGGAAGTTGATCAAAAACCTTTCGACAATAAAATTACCCTATTTAAAAACTGAATTAATATGCTATTAGCATTGATTTTTAATAAACAATTTTTTTATATCATTTACAAAACTGTAACATTTGAGTCCACTGTAACTGTAACATTTGCGTCCAATTAGCTTTATCCATTGATTTATAAAAATCAATGCTTGCGAATCCCCCTCTTGGCATAAAATTTTAAGGCATATTATTGTTTGGCTTAACGTTTTCGCATAACTTTTATTAGCATAATAATACTGTGGTATAACAACAATGTTATTTTAAGTAAAAAGAGGTAGATAGGCAAAAACATAAAAACTCCCACTATGACAAAACAGTATCCCGTAATGGCGGGGCCTGTTTATTGTACGAGTGAATTTAGGGTTGCCATGTTAGCCAAAATTACCCATTTGTTATTATATTATTTTATGACAAATATAGGCCGGCAGATATGTTTCTTGGAAATGTAGGCAGAATTATACTGTGCCATTTGAAAAGGTTAAGATGCAGTGGCGTGCATTGCATATAGGCATAAAAGCAGTGCCTACCTCGACTTTTCCCCACAGTAAATTATCATACATAAGAAAAAACAAAATCTTCCTATAAACGCGCGGCAGTAGGCATTCGCCAGACGGCCTACTCGGCTCCCGTATACTATTCGCGCGTTGTCATTGGTCTTTACTCGTTCAAGTTAATACGACGAAATTAAAATGCGTGAGACGTATGTAACGTCTCACGCGTAATACCGTGACTTCGACCTTCGCAATTTATCACCCTAAAGTAGGCATGCCTACTCTAACCAACCGAGTATGAAACTATGAATGTTATAATCGTAATTTGTAATTCGTTCGTAATTTGACCGTGCGAAGAAAGAAAGGGATGAATCGCCGATAGTGAGATAAAACTTTCTTTTTGTTAGGTAATAGATACTTTTTTTTTACGTTTCTGATTAGTGACCGCATCTGCCTAGACTAGATCCGGCCTAGTGTCTGCCTAGTGCCTACCAATCCTGAAAACCAATGCACGCCACTGTTAAGATGAATGCGTTATGGTAGCCCGTGAAATTCAAATTTTCTCACGTTTTTTGCAATTTGCAGATCAGTGTCAGGTTGTATGTTGATCAAAATATGATTCGCAACAATTAAAATCTAACTTAGAGAGCTGTATTGATGATTCTTATGGGTATAATTATGTTAACAAGACAAGTATTTGTAATTGTTGCTTTATTGTGGCACCGGGTTCGCATTCCATAACTATTTTGAATAATTGCGAGTATTTATTTCGCGGGAGGATTTAAAAGTTTAGGTTTTGTGTTCTTGTATTATTTGGGTATGAAGTGAAATGTTATTACGTAAATGATTTTGTTGTAAAGAAAAACAGTAGCTGCTTAGTTTGTGTGTCATATAATATATGTTTAAAAAAAATCTCAAGTAAGTGAAATCTTTGTAATTTCTTATTGAGAAATACATTTCTTTAAACATATAACCTAAAAAAAAACAAATTAATAAAAAGCTATTTTCCCATATTTCGGGTAATTTGCACACGTGAATGCACGTGAACGCAACACTGGCCTTTGATAAATTTTTTTTTCGGGTGAATGACGATTGATTAAAATGTTTAAAACCGGGAACTAAGTGATTGAATTATTCATTTACCTATGAAACATGATTCCTTGAATTTTCTTCCGATCATTTCACCACACAATTTTGGGTTTTTTACGCCGCGTAAACGTGTCGAATGTGTGGACGTTTGCGCTCGTAATGCTTGGCTAATGTGTTAATGTGTCGGCCGGCCTGTACGTACATCGAGCTGGTTGACTCCG
The DNA here is from genome assembly GCA_963669345.1 of Gortyna flavago. NCBI lineage: Eukaryota > Metazoa > Arthropoda > Insecta > Lepidoptera > Noctuidae > Gortyna > Gortyna flavago. The sequence goes on from OY770139.1 coordinate 6,534,087, forward strand.
AGTGACAGTTTTTTGTTAGTGAGAATCCGTCCGACTTTTTTTATATGTCTATGTAGATAGGTTATACACTCTCCGCAAGTGGCACATCGAAACTTGGTTCATTAGCAGTGATCGGAGTAGGTAGATTGATTTTTGGTACTTGTATCATAAATGCCCACAGAGAGAATAACATGGATAAGGCATTTTCCCGGAAAATAATTCCGGTATTTCCAGATCCAATTAGATATCGTTAATGATGGTAGTTGATAGTGATATTATTACTTCTCAATTCAAAATTTAAAGGAAGGTATCAAAACTAAATTAATTTATTATTTATCTGTTGAATAATATAAACAATCTAATTCCGATCGAAGCATTCATACATTTTTAATATTTTATTTTTAACCTTTAATTATGTCCACAAAGCTTTTTATAAATTGTTTTGATAACCGGTTAGTGCACCACCCATGATCCTTTGTTCTGATTGGTCGTTGGGTTGTGTCAAATAGTGACGGAGTGCCGTAAAAAAAAAATGAAGAATATAATATTGCTCATTTTAATACAATTCCTAACTAAGTTTCGGTTTTTTTAAATATACAACCAATTTCGAAATTCTGGAGGAATGTCCATATTAATATATACGTTTCGGATCAATGACCCCAACTGAATCTATCTGTCGCAGCCAACTGGTTAAATTAGCCGTTCAGTTAACTGCCTGGCCTTTAGAAGTAGTGTTAGCCTCGCTTCCTCCCTCGGCTCGAACGCGGTTGATCACAGTTCTAACCTAACCTAACCCACTTGGTCGGGGTGCAATGCCTTAATTACTGCAACCAATTCGGCTCGCGCGTGATTGGTTACATACTTCCAACCTAAACTGTAATTGAATATCATTCAGGCCGTTAGTTGAACGGCCGCCGTTTAGTTGAAAGGCTAGGCAGTTAACTGAACGGCTAATTTAACCAGTTGGCTGCGACATATCTACTCCGATCACTGCTAATAAGTCTAGTTACATTACGTATCGTATTGTCTCGCTTTTTCGCTCCCGATTATTACGACATGCCGTTCTACTTTCACATATTTTCTTTTAGAATGATGTTCGGTAGGTAACCTATCTACCACTTTTTACTTATAATATCATTGAATACAAACATATATTTTACCATCACAATATTAATTTTAATCCGTTACGTGGTTCGAAAAATGAGGGTATTTTAAAATGTCCCAAAGGTTTTTCTACTTCACAAAATGTATTTAGTATATCAATGAATAGATGACTCACTGGTTGGCTGTAATCAGATTAGGACAAAATCATTAGAATACATTTAAAGATAATATAAAACAATTTCAAATGATATTACCTTCTCCATAACGTAAAGACATTCAACATAAACGGTTTCACTCTCAATGATACTCGTTATTATACAACGGTGCATAGTCAGACGCTCCGCTTCCGCATTGTTGCCAGTCGACTCCTGAAAATAATTAAATAAATTATACAAATCAAAAAATACCTAAATAGCAATTTAACAGCGTAATCAGGTAAGTTGTATAACTACTTTCGCAACAGTACACAATAGCCATTTAAACTTTTGTTTGGAGTAACATTCAACTTAAAAAGGTAAACATTAAAACCATTACAAACAGTACCAGTTCATTTTCAATCATTCTTTTGGATTTCTCCATGGCATACGAATCATGAAAATTATATTAGTTTCCAGTTTTGTGTTTCTGTTAGGTGCCATTTACTGCTATGATTCCGAAAGTAAGTCAAATGCTTTATGACAAATAATGTTATTAAAATTGATTAACTTGAATGAATCTCGTCTACTTCTAGGTTCCGAATCTAATCGAATTGAACTGAGTCCATTTTACGATACTATTATCTACAGTGATATCGCTGATATAATAAATGACTTTGGGAACAATGGTGTAAGTATTAATGTACCTATCATTATTTTTAGGTGATAATATCGAGATACGCTTTGTAAATGTATTTGTAATGTTTACAGGTTTCACCATTTGATATATTCGGGAGCATATCGAACAGCGAGAGTCAAAGTGATGAAGCCATTGAAAATTTGCTCTCTGAATATCAGCATTACTTGGAAAAGGCACACAAACAGAGAAAGAATTACATAGAAAAATCTAAAACAAAAAACAAAGTACCACTTCTACCACGCCACGATCAATATACAAAGGCTAAATCTGGTGGTGTAGGATTTAAACATGACGAATACTTGTATGCTAACGGCCTCTACAATCCCGGTGCTTATAAATTCCCACCAACATCGTACGGTAGTCCTTTAGACGTATTCATACCCGTTAATACGAAAGGAAAATATATGAATAAACCAGACACGTCAACACTCCCAAAAGGAAATCGTGAAGAACTTTTACCACTTGAAAACTTTATATTCAATGAAAAAAAAACAGTAGACTTATCTCCTGTCATGCATAAATCGGCTTTCGAGCCGATTAAATCATCGTGCTATTGTAAAAACAATCACATTCCTTGTGATTGTGGCTGCAAGCAGTGCCTAGTACGTTTTGAGCCAATGTGGCATGACCCTATGGAACAAATACGTTCAATAGATGACCAAAAAAATAACGTATTGCAACATTCTTCACCATATGAAAATGCTATAAAAAAATCGGAACACTTAATTGATGATAATATGAAAGAAATGTTACCCGACAATACGTTAAACATCCGCATTAAAATTGATCTTGAATTACCAAAACCACAAGATATTATGGGAAAATATTCTAAAGATCACAATCGCGATAGAATGTTTGAACAGTATGATGCAGTATCTAAAGAGCTAACAACAGGGATGAATTTACCATTTCCATATTTCAATTTCCCTGTTCCCATGGAACTTTTTGGATACAAAAAAGCCGCAAAGTACAGTAAAGACGATTCTACCCCATTACACAAAATAACAATCCATAAAAAAAAGAAGTCTAGGACTAACAACAATAATAAGAAACATAGAAAGAAAGTTATAACTTTCCACAATTTAAAGGTAGAGCAGCAACCATTGTTCCCGAATCACTTTAGTGATAACATCAGCAATACATTTAAGAACGAAATTAACAACAATGTAACTAATGATACCACCTCACCTTCAAATGTGTTGCAATTTGAAATTAATGCCATGATTAATAAAACTGACGATGTTTTAAACGAAACTCAGACCGAAGAAAGTCTTTATTTGATGGTCAATATTACAAATAATTCTTATAATGGAACAGAAGATACACACAAAATTGAAAATAGCATCGAAAATGATTTACCGAGAAAGATCACTAACGTGACTACTGCAATTCGCAAAAAACGCGAAGTATCCAATGTTAATCTAACCACTAGTAAAAGTCATTCGGCGCCGACAACTTTACAGCCAGCAATAACTAATATGACTCAAGAAAGAAATTTCGGGAAAAAAGCTGACAAAAACCTACTAAGTGATGTAGAGTTGTTGTATTGGCCAAATGTAACTAGAAACAAAGGAGATGTTAAATCTAAAAATATCACAACTATGATACTGGAAAATGAACACAAGAAGACAAAGCTAAACATGAGTAAAGATACAATTCGTCTGAATCATACCAGAGTACTAGAGCAGGCTATATTTGGTGACGTTGATTGGGACGATGTCGCCACGGTCGCGCCAGCTTTCATGTCTTTTGTGGGTAAATACATTCGTGGAGTTTTGACATTTTGCTCTCAGAAAGTTTGCCACTCGATGAACTGTGCAAATAAGACATGCCTGCATAGAGTGTGTGTTCCTGTAGATAGATTGAATAATAGAGGACATTGTGCTGGGACCAACAGTATAGGTATTAAATCTTACAATTGATTTATATACATTTTTTTATGTAGTTAGGGTTATATTACTTCCCTGTTCTTTTTTCAGATAGCGTAGCATCGATGGAGTCAATCATGGATTTGCCTTCTAATGTGGCATTTGAAATAGTAGATATCTTGCAAAACAAAATGTTGGGGAAAATATTTGGAAAAGCAACGTTTTGCATTAATGTCAAATGTATCACGCTCGTCGCATCTAAAAAGAACTTTGCAAAATCTCGATGTTCTATCAAGGAGTTAAACACAGCAGGGCATTGTTCGAATGTCAAGGCCGTTAAAGTTATGTAAGTTCTTATGTTTAATAAATAAATCGATCTGAAGAATCGTTTGTTTAGAAAATGCACGAGTTTTCCTATAGTTTAGTGCTCTGATAAGTAAGGGCTCGTACACATAGCGATCCGTTTTACAGGTCCGTTATTTGATGGCGTATGTAGTTATATGAGCGAGTTCACATACAAAACAGTATTCCGGATTCAGTAATCATGTCACTCCGAACAATTCCGATCCGTTAAAACGGATCTAGTAAAAACGGGCCTATATGTGTACGAGCCCTAAGTAGTAGGATGTTGGACGACTTTTATTCGTTCGCATACATTTCAACAAAATTGCTGCTACGTTTGATTTTACAATTTAATATTTTGTTTCGGGTTACGATTTTTAACCGACTTCAAAAACGGAGGTTCTGTGTTCGACCAGTATGATGTACAGTCAACAAAAGAGATAAGTATGCAGGATCGTGGATATAGTTGAAGTTTAGTAAGAAACCGATAGATGTTCTCGAATAAAATTTAATTTTATTAATAGACATCCAGCTCATTTATCAAATTAAATTTCAGTCGACAACATCCATCGGTTTCTTAGTACTACACTCCCTTAAAGTATGTCCCTCATTTAACCTGACACACTGTATAATACAAGTTTTAGCAGTAAGCTTGTTTATGTTCGTCCTAGTTGGATGAGTTACGCTGAGATCTATTATGGGAACTGCTTTGGTATTTTTTTTCTTAGGAGAATTTACAATGTCTGTCGCAAGTTTTTTGAAAATATTTTCCTTTTTCGTCAAATTTTCAGTAGTCTTTTTGAGATTTGTGTTGTCAATATTTAGGTTTTCTATTTCGGTATGTGCAGCTTCTAATTGAATAGTCAATTATTTTAGATAGATAGATAGAATACTCTTTATTATGCACACCATATAAATTACAGACATAAATATAGAAACTGTACAAAGGGTGACACAATGGGCGGTCTTATCGCTAAGAGCGATCTTTTAAAGACAACCAATCAACCAGCGAAAGCACTAGGAAGTGGTGAAGGGCGGGCGTTTTTGGGGGACTGTCTTATGTAATTTTGACGTTCGAAAAGTGCTGATTCTCAGCCTAGTTTGAATAAATGACTTTTGATTTTGATTTTGATTCAACCTTTTATTTTGTTTTGAAGAATGACAGTTTTTTCGCAGTCCTCTTCAACAGATATGTTTGGTAGACTGTTGCTAGTAGTGCCACCTAGTTCGTTATGTGTTGTGTTTGAAACGTTTGAATCTTCACTTTTTGTATCTGAGACTCTTCCATTGCCACGTTGCGTGATATTTCCAAAGAAGTTCATTTTAATTTGAAATATTTTAAAACACAAAAAGTGAAACCATTTGCGGAGAATGAACTCGAGTCAAGGGCTACTCGAGGAACATGAAGGCCGTATGGATGTACTCGCCACTGTTACTGTTACGTATGCAGTCGAAATCGTTGAACAGCAGGCTCTTCTAAATTAAAAAAAGTTCGTTAAAGATGTCAGTTGTAATTTGATCGACTTGAATATTTTTGCTGAACCTCTTTAATATAAGTAAAAACTGCATACCACATGAGAGTAATTAACTATTGTAATTACATTCCTGAATAGGAGTGTTCCGACTACTTACAAAAGGGACCGTAGGATACAATCCTATATGGGTAGGTTGCTGCTCCTTTAATAAGTGTCTGTAGATCTACTTTAGCAGCTAGCTCCTTTTGCTCTAGACCCACATTAGAGATCCCAGCCACAGATCCCTCCGCGGGGGCTAGTCTTTAGTTTTGTTTAGTGGCTTATGTACACTCACTCTACTTCCTAATCCAGAGAAGCACATGGGGCAGGTGAGCATACATGTAAGGTTTACTTATAATGGACGGCTTTTCATGATGCAATGTCAAAGAAAAGCAACTGCTTGAATAGTGTTACGAGCTTGGGGTTCGTGACAATTAAAAACGCTGATTTAATAACCAAATATAGACACTTTAATTAGGAACACTAATTAAAACTTTAACACACTAATTACAAAACACAATGGCACTACTGAGCACTTGAAGATCGCTTCCGATGTTATCGCTTATCCAAGACTGCGTCGGCTCGCGGAGCATTCCCGCCTTATATAGGTCTCACATTGTTCTAAAAACCTTCTACTGTAGAAGCATCTAGAATGTTCAAGTAAATTCCGGCCCCAACTGACCAGATGTCGATAGTTCTAGAAAGTTCTATCATCGAAACTTCTAGAAGGTTCCTCACTCACTAGTTCTTCTACTCGATACTAGATGGCGCTAGTGGTTACGAATATCAATTGTGGCGCGTAACACTGCCCCCTCCTAAGACATGCTCGTCCCGAGCATTATCGGCCCCATAATAACGCGCCAGTCGATCCACATGGACGATCTTAGGAGTACCTCTTGCACCTTTCTGTATCCGGTAGGTTACGTCATTGACCTTTGTCACAATCCGGTACGGTCCGTCCCATTTAGCTTGAAGCTTAGGAGATTTCCCTTTGCTGCGGACTAGATTGTGCAACCACACTAGTGAGCTTTCGTCGAACCCTTTATTGTTCATTTTGCGGTCATAACGGGTTTTCATCTTTTCAGACATTTGCTGGCCCGATTGTCTGACGTGCTCATAAATGTCATTCATTTTGCTCCGCAAGTCATTCGCATAATCGGTTATACTGCGTCAGGTGGTATTCCGGTGATCAGGTCTGCAACGAGTCGTAATTCTCTTCCAAAGTTTGCGAAAGCTGGTGTCACCGATGTACTTTCGTGAACAGCGCTTCGATATGACAACAAAAACGGTTGTATGTGCTTGTCCCAATCTCGTTGCCGATTTTCCACAACTTTTGCCAGGTATCTCTCCAATGTGTGATTAAATCGTTCCACCATCCCATCCGATTGTGGGTGGTATGAAGTTGTTCTTGTTTTATGAGTACCCATAACTCGACAAGTTTCCTGGAATATTTGGGACTCAAAATTCCTTCCTTGATCACTGTGAATCTCCAAGGGTACTCCAAAACGGCAGAAGACTTCATGAACCAGTTTATCTGCAACTGTTGAAGCTTCTTGGTTTGGAATGGCGAAGACTTCCGGCCACTTAGTGAAATAATCCATCACAATCATGAAATACTTGTTACGACCAAGGAGATTGCCGTCTTTCTTTCTTACCAGCACTACAGGTGAGCACCATGGACTAGATGAAGGTTCAATAACACCATCCTTCACCATTCCCTCAATCATGGTTTCCACTTCCTTTTCACGTGCTACCAGCAATCTCCTTGGGCGCTGACGGATAGGCAATTCTTCTCCTGTGTGTATTTTGTGTTGTACTAAGCCAGTCTTCCCGATGTCAGCATCGTTTGACGAGAAAACATCGGCGTACTTGAGTAACATCTTCTTCGCCTTGACCATTTCATTTTGAGACAGAGCGCTGCGGCAGTCTTCTAAAAGTGTGGTCACTCTCGTTTGCGCATCCTTGCTGAGGGCATTCGCAGTCGATAGATATTGGCATCGACGCAACCAATCCACTTCCTCGCAAGTACCAACTAGTGTGCCTTTTTATATAATCTGTTCCTGATCACAAAGGTTCAGCACACGTACCACTGAGATGTCGGTGGCTCTGACCAAAGTTCGTGCCACTTTCCATGGAAGGTCATTGTCTACCCTTTCCACGAGTACACAACGATGGGTTTGCCCAGGATTCCGAGGAAGACTAACCGGCACAATCGTTTCTGATCTTGGCGGAAGAACAACCTTCTTAAGACTGTACACGTTCCCTGGTAACGCCCCTTCCACGAAAAGTTCCTCTTGTCCACATTTTAAAACACCTTGCTTGACGTCAATCTCGCAACAGTTTTTCCTCATAAAGTCAAGGCCCAGGATGCAATCGTCCATTATATCAGCCACGATGACATTATGCAGGTAGATTCTGTTGCCTAGCTTTAACTCCATCTTCTTCTCTCCATGGACGGGTATGCGCTGACCGGTGGCTGTTACCAAATTAATGCGTTCTCGGGTGTATGCGGAGTCCCCAAGGAACCGACTTATAAGTTGGGAACTGACGACCGTACGAGAGGCTCCAGTATCTATGGTCAGCTTACACGGCGTTCCGTTGACCTTGCCCTTGATGATTAAACTGTTCCCGTCATGGGTTTGTGTGATCGAAATCCTTGGGGCTCTTTGAACATCAGCCAGCACCCGCCCCGCAGTCCTGGCAATAGCCAGGACTGCGGGGCGGGTGCTGGCAGGTGCTGGCAGGGAAACGAGTAATAACTCGTTTCGCTGCTGCTGCTGGGTGGTGCTGTTAGCCGCACTACCCTCTGGAGACCGGCCATCTTCCCTTTCTGCAGTTCGCTTAGGGCAACTGGATCGAAGGTGACCCCTTTCCCCACAGCCGTAGCACCTAGGGCTGTATCCTTTATTCCGATCGCAAACTGTAGCCGCTGCAACCTCCCTGACGCGATGGGAACGATGATCCTGCCGCACAGCTTCCACCTCCAGTGCATGGGCCAAGGCGTCCTTAAGCGTCCCGTGGTGACCGAGCCTCACAGCAGCTCTAACTTCAAGGTCGCGGATGCCGTCGATAAATGCCTGCACCAGGTTCCCGTCAATAAGCGCAGGTACGGACTGGTAAGCTTTGCGAACCAGCTTCTCCACTTCAAGGTCCCACTGCTGTAGGTTTTCGCTGCTGCGTTGTACGCGATCCTTGAGCTGCGCACGATACACGTGTTCCAGGTGAGCGTCACCATACCGAGCCTCCAATGCCTCAAGGAGCTGCTCGTAAGTCACTTCCTTACCGATAGCTTCCAGAACAGTTAAGGCCTGGTTGCGGGTGAGGGCAGTCATGGCCTGACTTTTATTCCACCCGTTCGCCTTCATGACAGCCTCAAACTGGATTTTGTAGGCCGACCAGGAAGAGGTTCCGTCGAACGGTGGCACTTTGAATCCACGTAGCGAAGGTGTTGTAGCTACGGGAGCTGCGATTCCATCCCCAATCTTAAGGTAATCCAGCGTTTTCTTCACGTCAGCCATCACAGTTTTCTTCACGTCAGCCATCACGTTGTCAACCCGATTATTCACTTGGTCAATTCGGGTTTCTGCTTCCGACAGGCGGTTGTCATATTGAGCAACCTTATCCTTCATCTCCTTCATGTCTTTCCCGAAGGTAGCGTGAAGGTCCTTCATAAGGAGCATCTGCTCTTCCTGGCGGCGTGCCTGCTCCTCCTGTCGGCGAGCCTGCTCCTCCTTATCACGCTGGAGCTGTTCTTCCAGCCGAAGAGCCTGTTCCTCCTGACGCCGGGCCTGTTCCTCCTGTCGGCGAGCCTGTTCCTGCAGCATCATCATCAGAGCAGCAAAATCTGGTGGTGATGATGCTGGAGCAGCTGTGGACGTTCCGGCCTCCGTGGTCGGTAGCTTGCCTTCCAACCTTTGTAGCGTTGCTCCACCGAATCGCCTCTGGTCCGTCTCCTGATGGCGTTGACTCCGGGTACGGATACCCTCCGTGTCGTCCTTGGGTAAAATCGCCATTTTAATCCCACTTCTGACACCAATTGTTACGACCTTGGGGTTCGTGACAATTAAAAACGCCGATTTAATAACCAAATATAGACACTTTAATTAGGAACACTAATTAAAACTTTAACACACTAATTACAAAACACAATGGCACTACTGAGCACTTGAAGATCGCTTCCGATGTTTTCGCTTGTATCGCTTATCCAAGACTGTGTCGGCTCACTCGTAGAGATCGCGACGCCCCCGTAAGGGGGCGTGGCGAGCGGTGTCAGGGCGGAGCCCCTCTCCCGCGGAAAGCCATACGGTGGCCTGTAAATACAGGCCCCTCGTTCTGTTGGCAACATTAGCCGGGAGATTCCTTGGGCACGCGTGTTGCTACGCGCGCCCATGTGAGTGATTGCATGTTGTTTATCTGTAGGCGCGCCACGGCGCTGTCCAACAGCGCCGCTTTCTTCACGACATGCGACACCTCGGCGGTCTGTCCCCGCCAGGTGAGACCCCCAGTTGCCTGGGGGAGTCCCGGCGGAGGACGACCAGCGACTGAGGTGCCGACTCGACGCTCTTAGGAGAATCGCCGCTCACAGGGTCGCTACGCACGGTTCCTCGAAGGAACCGGTGACCACGTATCTAATTTGAACTTTCGATCTCCCCGTCGTCATTTCACTGACTAACGATCAGCGCAACACTAGATATCACTTAGTAATAAGTAGTAGTAATACGGGCTGTTGTCCGCAACTCAACGTCAATGAGCGTATTTTGCGTGCCTAGATATCACTTATCACAATCACTATTATTCACTTTCTATAAATTTTTACCTGCAACTTACTAATTTTATATTATGATAATAAACGAGAGAAAAAATAATCCGTACGTTGGCGGAAAAAATTTTAGACGCTATGAATGACATTGAAAATTTTAATGACAGCTGTGACCAAGGATCGGCACGAGTTCTGCCAAAGAGAAAGATCACAGGTAACGAAAAGAGATAAAGGTACGTTTATGCTGATTATTATAGCCTATACATGGCGAAATTGTTAGACTGCTTCTTCAACCAATGCTAAGTGTTTTGAAGGAAACATAATAAGTATACAACATTATTTTTAGTATATGCGAAACCTGAATATAGTTCGTTCAGAATAAGTACCTAACTGAATCGATTTCAATACACCATGTTATATTTTGTCCCAAAAATATTTAATGACTAGTTAATTACAATAAAATCGCCGTACAGATAGGTACCTACTGCCAAACTATTATCAATGAGCGTACGATGCTAGAGGAGCATAAAACATGGTCACCTTGCACCGCATCGCATGGTGAGCTTGTTTTTGAATGGACAACCAGGTAACATAACAAGCTTATAACTTTGTGATTTCTCATGATACAGTTTTGAAATTTTATACATAGAATCTTTACATAAAAATACTAGACACGTGTTTCGGGTTTCGCATATAGGTACCAAAACGAATGTTGTATATTGGATGCTGTTGTACATTTTACAAATTAAAAAAAAAACGTTGTTTTGTTGTATTGATGTTGTATATTTTTGCACTTTTTAGTTGCATATTTCGAGCAGTTATGATGCATTCTTAGACCATTTCAAGTTTATTTTTTTATAATCCTCATGTCATCAACATTAGATTATTAAACAGTAGCCTTCATCTCATTTCGATGTCGTTATAATCGAAAATACTAGCCTTATTTTAAAACTTTATGACCGGATTACCCACTTGGTAAGTTCTGGCGAACATGACTGACTGTTTGGCTGATAAATACTTACAAATTCTGTCCCATTTTTTAATATAAGAAAAAGTGTGTTTACGGCTTTTTGCAAACCGACCCTAGCAAAGTATTCTATAGTATTTTTTTTATTGTTTGCTCTTTTTGTGACAACATTAAAACAATATGTGTAGTTGTCCAGCACCCTAATTGCGTAACACTGTCAATCTCAATCTGCACCTGTATTCACAAACATACGATTCACTATCGTATCGACAATGACACTTGTTCGATAACCTGATTTCTGAACCGAAGGACGAAGGAAGGGTTTTTTTTTAGGTGTGTTTACGGGGAACGCTACAAAATGGTAGCAAATAGATATTCGTGGTAGAAAATTTTAAGTGGTACATAAATGATTTTTATTGAGTATTTCACTATGGGCAACTATAGATTATGCATTCAGTAACTATTAACAAATAAAAAACAGTAAGCAATGATTTTATTAATACATAAAATTTACTGATTTCTATTAAACTTGCTTTGTAAACTTCAACTTTCTGTCAAACCTGGAAATCTGGAATAATTATTTTTCTGAATCTTGTTTTGAGCCATAGAGATAATTGAAAACTACGCGGAAGACAAGGCGGTATGGTCGAAAGACTATAGCCTGCCCTTTGGGCGAATTAAAAAAAAATAATTGAGGAGTGAATTAGTTTTTTTTTTTACAGAAAAATGGTTGTATGTATTTTATCGCTATTTAAACAAATTACTATTTCTTCATTTTCATTTTATAAAACGTGGTACCTAATATTGAAAATGCATATTTTCAGAAAAGAGTGTCATTGGAGCAGCGGCAGATGCTCTTTGCATTCATGCAAGGGCATGAGGACCTTGCCCGGAGCCGTGTTTTGACACTTATTGCTTAATTATTCTTTTTTAAACAATATTTTGTTATTCGATAACACTTCCGACAGCAAATACCTGTCGGAAGAATTGATGTCTTCATATCGTATATAAACTGTCAAAATTGTACGGTCTCGGATTTGTGAATAGCGGTTATAGGATTTCGTCGATAACATTGACATTCGATACGGTACCAAACCGTGTCGTAGCTTTGTGAATAGCTATGCTGAACCATTTTCAAGGATATTGCTAATCCAATGCTTCAAATGTTCGAAAAATGTGTCTGCTTCACAACGTTAATAACGCAATAATTGTTGTTGACCTGTCAAAATTAAACCTATTGCTACTGATAGTGTGTCACGCAATAACCCCGCTGTGTACCTAACCTGAGGTATAGTATACCGAACTGCTGAACGTAGATCTCCGCGAGCCACGATAAAGAAAATTATTATACCTATGTCTGCGGCATGCAAGAGGTATCATAATATGTGTTTTTTTAATATTCTTGTTATACTTTTACCAAAACTAAGGACTGACCGGAATAGTTCTTTGAAAAATGTTTTTTTTTTATCTGTACTTCTTTGGAGTGCACTAAACAATGAATAACTTCCCAGTAATAAAGAAAATGAACTTGGTCGTTAAATTGTTAAATTCTACGAGGCTTTCTTATCATGTGTCAGTTCTAGATAAGGGACGTAAGCTTAGTTAAGTCACTATTATATTGTGTTTGTTTTAACTTGAGTGTTAGAGCATGAAGATAATAATATCAATAAGACATACCCGGCCATGCAGATTCCCTATATTTACCTACATTAATTATTAAAAAACTTTAATCGTTGTATAATTTAAAAAAATATATATTGAAATATACTTTTGTGTAAAATTAACTTGTTTGTATCCACAAATATGGCTAAGAGAACTAATCTTAATTCACTCACGTAATCATACCAAAGTACTAGAGCAGGCTATATTTGGTGGCGTTGATTGGGACGATGTCGCCACAGTCGCGCCAGCTTTCATGTCTTTTGTGGGTAAATACATTGGTGGAGTTTTGACATTTTGCTCTCAGAAAGTTTGCCCCTCGATGAACTGTGCAAATAAAACATGCCTGCATAGAGTGTGAGTTCCCGTAGATAGATTGAATAACAGAGGACATTGTGCCGGGACCAACAGTACAGGTATTAAAACTTTCAATCGATTTATTAATTTTTTATAGTAGCTATAATTTTTACGTAGATATGATTATTATTGATTATTTGCTCGTTTGTTTCAGAGAGTGTAGCATCGATGGAGTGAATCATGGATTTGCCTTGTAATGTCCCATTTACAATATATACAAAATGTTGGGGAAAATATTTTGAAAAGCAACGTTTTGCATTAATGTTAAATGTTCTGCTCGTCGCATCTAAAAAGAACTTTGCGAAATCTCGATTCTATCAAGGAGTTAAACACAGCAGGGCATTGTTCGAATGTTAAGACCGTTAAAGTTATGTAAGTCCTTATGTTTAATAAATAAATCGATTTGAAGAATCGTTTGTTTAGAAAATACACGCGTTTACCTATAGTTTAGTGCTTTAATAAGTAAGTAGTAGGACGTTGGACGACTTTTATTCGTTCGCATACATTTCAACAAAATGGTGCTAAGTTTGATTTTACAATTGAATATTTTGTTTCGAGTTATGATTCCGTCAATATTATTAATATTATATTCTGCTCTTGCTTTTCGGGTAAATATTAATATTTTCTTATCTCGAGAAAGTTTCGTGTATTTTTTTTGTATAATGATGCGCTCTTACATTATTAGAACAGCTAACTTTAATCACATTAAATTCGGTATTTAAAACGGATTCGCGGATAATATAATGCATCTAATTCTCATACGGAATATTATAACACCTAGTGTGAACTGCTCGGGAACCAGTATCTATAGTCACCAGTGCTGCGGGAGCCATCAACAACGACCACTAAGTATAGAAAGTGGCATATGATCTAATTTGAAACCAAAATATATTGCTTAGATTATGTATTTTATAAATGATATTTTACTGTTGCATAATGTCTATTCTTGGAAAATTATATATGAAAATATTTATTTTGTATGACAACTATTCCTATGTTTAATCATATTTGTATGTAATAGATTGCTGAAGAGACGTATTTGAATCCTTGGAGAACAAGAAACAAGTTAAATCCGAAAGTTGTGGAATTTGATTCCTATGGTGACGTAAAATTAAAGGACATTTCGAAAGTTCACATTTTAAGTCCTTTTGTACCTTTACGGGACCATGTGAACAAGGGTCATTCGAATAGTGTTATAAACTTAGACGGTCTTGTAAAGGAAATTTACAGTATGGTAGCGAAAATAAAGAAGACCAGATTGAAAGTTCTAACCCGGTGCAATAAAACTGGAACAATATGTAGATTTTTGGCATGCCCAAATGTTAAAGTATATTGTATTCTATGTGAAGTTAACATACGTGAGCAAATTGATGGAAACACTACGCACTGCGAAAAGTATGACACATCCTTTCTGACAAAGTATTGAAACAAAAGTTCGGCAATCTATAAAAAATATTAATTCAAATGTTATTTAATTTTATTTACATCCTAAACACTTACTTAAAAGATTAAAGGCTTTAAGTATGGTCGTTCCTTACTCATTAAGTAAACATTCCCTACAGGGTCTTATCTCGAAGATAATAAAGTACTAGTTGAAGTAAGTATAAAAGGCGAAACGGGGCTGTTTAAACAATTATTCCCGTTAAGAATATCCGTACTAGCTGCCGCCATGCTAGTTTCTAAAACATTTGTCGTGTTTTTTTTCTTGTGTTTCGTGCCTAATTGCTTAAGCAAACCAGCCACAAGAAGTAAGTAAAACTCAATAACCTTTATTTATTAATGTTTTTTTTCTAGGGTGCCTTACCTCATAAAGAAATCAAGGAACTCTTTTTTGTACAAATAAAATAATGAAGTAGCGTCTACCCACGACTTCGTCCGCGTGAAATTTCTTGTTCCCCCGACCCACCCCGTTGCATCGCAACCCCTGGCCGCGCTATTACTTCGTTTTCGCTTAGAGTTCTTTCTGACTTTTTTTGTTTTTGCTCGGTTTTAAAGGGTCCTAGCGTGATGCTAAGTATCCTATAGCATTCCGCAAGAATTTGGCTAACAAATGCAAAAACAACTTTTCAAATCCGACTGGTACTTACTTCCAGAGATTAGCGGGTTCAAACAAACAAACTCTTCAGCTTTATTATTATAATTAAAGATGAAGTGTTACTGTTTAAAAATGCCACTACATTTTTATATACTGACAATGTTGCTTGCAGATGAGGTAACAGAGGGCCGCGGGATCGGGACCTATTTATGGGGCTGGATAACATATCCTTTTTCATGGTGGAGTTCAGGGGCAACCGAACAATCTGTGGCTGGTCAACTTTTAGGATCCACGACGAACAAGCCTAACGACGTTGTAGACATTAGAAGCCACAATGTTACAATTTGGTGTAACGATCAAACTTGTAATACAATGAAATGCGATAAGACCCAATGTAAGAATATTACCTGTAATATTTACGATACAAATTTTAAAGGAGAATGCAGAGAATATAATATCATAACTGATTCTGATGAACTCATAGTGCGAAAGACAACAGAGACGACACCAAAAGAGATTATATCGAGTAAACCTACAGAAACATATGATGAAACTTCTGTAGATAATAATAACACTCAAGAAAATGACAATAACTCGACAGTTGAAGAGCATCCTCTACAACTAGAAGCAGTTCTATCGTCAACTGTAAACAAAGTAAATCTGGAAAAACATTCTGGAAGCAAAGAAGATCCGACTATTCACAAAACCCAGGTGAGCTATAAGGTCATTTTATGCTGCATTCTTTTGCTGGTTGTGTAAAAATTTGTTATGAATAGAGACCGGTGTTATACAAATCTAATCTATCGTGCATATTTTCAATAATTTATACTGATTTCTAGGTTAACAAAATACTTCCCAATTATAAAAATGCTTTAAGTTATGAAAGGCACAATCTTACTATTGAGAATTTGGCACAATCTTACTATTTGAGAATTTGGAAGAGTAGATACTATTATTAACATTTTCAAGAATAAAAATGGTAATAATAAGTATATTGTATCTTGTTGAGAATTTTGCAGATTTAAAACAATTGAAGATTTGTTGTATTGATGTTGCATATTTTTGGACACAATGTTAACTTTATTGTGGCATGCGAGAGGTACCTATAAAGATTTTTTTAACGTTTTTGTTATCTTTTGCAGGTCTAAATAAACCAAGAACTGACCGGAAGTATGTATTAATAAAACATAAATAGTTCTTTTAAAAATATATAAATCTGTACTCCTTTGGAGTGCACTATGTAATGTGCAAAACAATGAATAACTTCTTAGTAATAAAGAAAACAGACTTGGTCGTCGAATCGTTTAACAAAACAAAAAAAAAAAGAGTGCCTGCGATTATCACAACCGACGGGATGGCGAAGTATGAGAAAATTCTACGAGAGTTTCATATCACCTGTGTCATTTCTAGATAAGGGACGTAAGCTTAGTTAAGTCATTCTTATATTGTGTTTGTTTTAACTTGAAATTTAGAGCTTAAGACATACCCAGCCATGCAGATTAATTCAGCTAGATTAATTATTAAAACAAATTAATCGTTACATAATTAAAAAATAATTTATTGATATATTTTTTGTGTAATATGTAATATCCACAACACATGGCAAAGATAACTAATCTTAATTCACTCACATCATTCGTGTTTCTTTTATTAACCCCCGACTCAAAATTAGGGGTGTTATAAGTTTGACGTGTCTGTGTGTCAGCGACATCGTAGCTCCTAAACGAATGGGCCGATTATTAAATTAAGATAATGAAACGTATTTTTTATTTCTCCTTTCCTTGATAAAATTCTAAGTTACAAAATTATAAAATAATGATTAGATATTATTGATTTATATGTACAGACAGGGAAATGAATTGTTAAGCAAATTAACACCCTACGTCAATTTGCCGTGCTGTTTCACACAACTGTTAAATAATGATAGCTGTGATTTAAATAAACAGATAGATTAAGTTGGTACCTGGTCAATTTCCATAACAATTAATTTCTCGGATTTTAAACTGACTACATTCTGTCATGTATAATATATTAGGGGAAACTGCACAATTATTAGTTGCATGCATGGCATGGCTCACGAACAACTAACGACAGACAAGCAAATACAAGCCTTGTGCACGTCGTGCTTTAATAACAATTTCACCAAACAAAAGTAACACCGACACACATCGTGAGCTAACTCATTTTACTTAATTCATTTGCAATAATGAATCGTAACCCGTTTATTAAAAGCTGATTGCTGTTTTCAGCAACCATGTTAGCTATGAGCTTGGTAGCCTAAGCTAGTCCATATTTTACCTAGCCGGCGGAATGTAAATTAATATAATTTTCTATATTATAAACAAGCGACCTGCCCTTGCTTCGCACGGATAAAAATGCACTTACGTGGCGACATTTCAAAACAACGAGTTTTTTCTGCTATATCTATACATACATATTAATAATAAAATCGTAGCGAAGTCAAAACTGTACATTGAATATTTTTGGACTTCATTGGACTGAAAAGAGAACGAATGTAGCAGGCTAGCAGCGCCCCGCGGTTTCACCCGCATATGTGTCGATCACCTGGGAATATCGGGATAAAACTATCCTATGTCCTTTCCCGGGACTCAAAGTATATCTATACCAAATTTCATCTAAATCGGTTCAGCGGTTTAAGCGTGAAGAGGTAATAGACAGACACACTTTCGCATTTATAATATTAGTATAATAATATAATAATAATATCCTTGGACATTTCACACAACGCCATAAATAGTCCAAAGCTAAGCAACTTAATGCTTGTGTTATGGTAACGAGATGGCTGATAAACTACTTTATACACATTTTTTTTTAAATATTTACATATTTAAGATAAAACACCCAGACCCGGAACAAATACTTGTAGGTCGTACAAATATTTGTTCCGTGCGGGAATCGAACCCGCGACATGCTGCGCAGCAGTCAATCGCTCAACCATTGCGCCAACCGTGTCGACTAATAGTATGGATTTAATCCATACTAATATTATAAATTCGAAAGTAACTCTGTCTCTCTGTCTGTATGTTACCTTTTCACGCCTAAACCACTGAACGGATTTCGATAAAATTTGGCAGAGAGATAGATTGCATCCCGGGGAAGGACATAGGCTACTTTTTGTCTCAATAATATCCCTAAAGCCCCCCCCCCCCCCCTTTAGGGATATTATTGAGACAAAAAGTAGCCGTAGTAGTATATAGGGGTTGAAAGTTTGTATGGGAAACCTGTTATTTATTAAGTTAGGGATATGAAAATTCAAATTTATGCTTTTGGTAACAAATAATGAACTAGGTATTTCGTCGTTTTTCTAAAATGATCCCTCAAGAGGGTAAAATAGGGGATGATTTTAGAATTCACATGTAATATTGATATTTTTGTGTCTAAATATTTAAAGAGATTTTTAAGGGATTGGAAAATAGTCATAGTCTGTATCTGGAGGTGACATTTAGTCTCTATTTCATTAAAATCGGTCCACTCGGTCAAAAGTTATCACTACTTGCTTACTTAGGTTTACCAATGTGCTCGATAGATGGCGTTGTGCAAATGACACGATTTTCTGAATCGCAGTGTTAAGTCTTTCCGCAGGTGAGGATAGTGACCCTTATTCATGCAACGCATTGGAGTCGTGACAGACAGGTCGTTCGTTTCTAAAAAAAAATCGTTGCTAATTCGTAGATAATTGAAATAATTAAGTATATTGAATTCTTTCTTCTCTTCGCTTCGTTGTGGGTTGAGTACATTTCTCGATTTTCTCGGAAAAAAAATCTCGATCGGATTTTTGAAGTGGGTACTTCTTAAGGCACGTTGGGCATTTTTTGAGATGGGAAATAAACCATTGAACTCTCGACACTGTTACCGACACCGCGCTACATTCGGATGTACTCGGTTTTAATGTATTTTGTGTTTTGTTTTCACTTCTGTCGGCACTCTCGGAGTGCCACTGTTTTTTTTTTAGTTCGTTGTGGTACGAGGCACTACGAGGTCGGGAGTAGGAGATCTCGCTTCTCGGTCGAGTGTTTTCTAAATCTCTACTCTATCTAACTTCCGTTGATCGCAGTTGACGAGTGTCAAATTGGATTCACGATCTCAAAAGTTGTTAGTTGTCTCCGTTAATTAAATTATTTTAGAAGTTAGTAATTCTTATTTATATGTTGTTTTATATTTAGTCTATTCAATAAAACGTATTTTTAGTTAGTTTATTAAGTTTCAAAAATATTTTCTTTTGCACTTAGTGTGCTTTGTTGTAGGTAAGGTTGTCTAAATTGTAGTTGTATTGTAGCTTTATTGTTAAAAATTAGTACGAGTAGTGTATAATTTAAGTTCATTAAGTTTGTTTGATATGCCTCGCAAGCGTAAATCGGATTTAGCGCGTAGCTCTAGCAGAGCTCGAGCCGTGAATGTTACTAGAACGCAAGAATCTGAAGAGCAGTCTCAGGCCCGTTTGACTTTAGAGCAGACTCAAGCTCAACAGATTTTAGATACTGAGCGCCACGCATCTCTTAGGCATGCCGAGACGTTGGAGCAGACTCAAGCTGGGTAGATTTTAGATGCGGAGCGCCACGCATCTCTTAGGGCTGCCGAGAGCTTAGAGCAGACTCAAGGTCGGCAGATTTTAGATGTGGAGCGCCACGCATCTCTTAGGGATGCCGAGACCTTGGAACAGACTCAAGCTCGGCAGAATTTAGATGCGGAGCGCCACGCATCTCTTAGGGATGCCGAGACCTTGGAGTAGACTCAAGCTCGGCAGATTTTAGATGCGGAGCGCCACGCATCTTTTAGGGATGCCGAGACGGAGCAGACTCAAGCTCGGCAGAATTTAGATGCGGAGCGCCTTTGTACAGTTTCTATATTTAGGTCTGTAATTTATATGGTGTGCATAATAAAGAGTATTCTATCTATCTATCTATTCCAGATTTATTAAAATTACTTTGCATATTGTTATAGTACATAGGATACTTTTTATCCCGATAGTACGTTCCCGTGGGAAAATTTCCGACTTCCGTGCGGACGAAGCCGCGGGCAAAAGCTAGTAATCCTAATAAACGATTATCATCCCACGGAGAACGGCAAATTTTTTGTCAATTTTCAAGAAAGCAATTAAAGGTCCGACGACTGCTTTGCAAACCTAAGTTCGATTCCCAACAATAAATTGATATTTTTTGTGCTTCTTTTTCAACCGACTTCTAAATAGGAGGAGGTTCTCAATTCGGATGTTTAATTATTTTTTTTATGTGTTTTGGGGCATAAATAGACGGAGTTGCAATTTTTGGGGTTCCGTACCTCAAAAGGAAAAAACGGAACCCTTATAGGTCTGCCTATCCGTCTGTCACAGCCAATTTGCTTCGAATCTTATGGACCGATTAAGTTGAAATTTGGTACACATTATGAATCTCTGTGACCCAAACACAGACGCGTAACGTAAATAAATGAGTATGAAAATGAGAGTCATTTTTGTGGGGTAAACAGACAATTTAAAAGTTTTGCGATCTGTACCGTGTGACATATCAATGAAAGGGCTTACCGTGAGGATCTCAAATATATTTTTTTCATAATTTTAAAGTAAATTGTATTAAAGTTATTTAAGACAATAGACGGAAATTTACCATTCCCCCCCCTTATCTCCGAAACTACTGAGCCTAAAATTTTGAAAAAAAAATCAGAAAATAGTTCCATACCTATAAATTACAGGAAAATTAATAAGAAGTCTATGATCTTGAAAAAACATGGTAAATCTCTCAATATTGTGCGTACAAATTTACATTTTCAGTTGGAATGTATGGGAGAACATGTTTTTCAACTACAATGTTAAGTTTGTTTTTGGGATAAATTCATTCCAACTACGGAACCCTTCATTGTGCGTGGTCCGACACGTACTTGGCCGGTTTTTTTTTATTTATTCCTAAATGCTCCCATTTAAATTTCGTAAAGATCTGATGATGAGTTTCGGAGACAGACAAACAGGGGGCCTAAAAAGGCCACTTTGGCAGAATCATAATACAGTTCATATCACGTTTTATTCATCTGTTTGACAGTTTCACACTTATATATCTCTGAAGGGCAGAGGCAGGCAGAGGTGTACCTATAGCATTTTAGGAATTTCCATACATGTAAAACTGTCATACAGATGAAATTGCGTGATATGAATTGTTTTATGATTCTGCTAAAGCGGCCTTTTAAGGTCCCCAGGCCTCTTCAATAAATGAAAGCAAATCAACCGCGATTGCTGCTATCGCTTAAGTATGCATTGTTTACGCAATCACACAACATAACATCACGCCTGTACCCTCTAAAGGGGTACGCAGATGTGTTCAGTACACCACAATACACCCACATTTCTGTCAAAGTTGTTACTGGGGGTACATCTAATCTAGTAAGTAAAGCTTTTTTGTTTATGAATTCCGACCGACTTCAAAAAAAGGAGAAGGTTCTCAATTTGGTTTATATTTTTTTTTTATGTATGTTCTGGCATAACTCCGTCATATTATGACGGATTTGCAAAATTCTCTCATTTTTTAATGGATAAGGTCTGCCTCAGGGGTGTTCCCATATAAATTAATTTTGGTTGGGTAGTTTTAAACCTATTTTTCTTTCTTTTCTTTCCTTTCTTTCTTTCTTTTTGAGTTAGCTTTAAGAATAGGATTTTTTTCCACTTAGTTTATATTGATGATGTTTTAATAGCTTCCTGTCACTGATATTTACATAGCAAGCAGTGTCATATGAATTTGTGTGGGGCAGTGGCGGTCCGAGAGGGGGTCGTGGGGATCATGACCCCCCCAAAATCATTCAAGCTGTCGAGGCTCTGAATGATTTACTTGCCTTACTACTTTACTTGAGCCACGAAAACCCCGATGGGCATAATATACAAAAACATTAAGAACATAGGTAGACATGGGGACTGCCGACAGAAGTAAAAACTGTAAAACTATGAAATTACAGTGGGTTTTTTAACGCGCCTAAAAAGTTTTTAATTTAAAAAGCCTGTTATAAGACATAGAATCTAGGATGCAAGAGCCAGCGAAGTAAACTCGGGATTTGGGCACCCCTGTTGTACGTAAGGTTCGAAAGGCTTAGGTTAAGGCCAGATTCCTAAACTGCTGTAAAACGAGTTTTAAGTTTTCGTCATAATTCGATAAAGTAAGTTCTCTTTCTGTATGATGGTTAAAAGAAAACAGAGACTATTCAAGGTGTAAAATTAAGTAAAATTTTCAGGTTCGCTTCGCTTGCTCTTGCAGTCTATATTCTGTTGATTCTTGAGCTTTTCTTCGTAAATCGACAAAGTAAGTAATTTATAGTCATTTGTGAATGATCGAAAAAAATCTAACCTATCCGAGTGTGCATAATTTTCGAGCTCACTTCGCTCGCTCTTATATTCTACATTTTATTAATTGCTTGGGCTTGTCTGCATAAGTCGACAATGTAACTTCTATTTCTGCTTAAAAATATAAAACAAAACCTAACCAAACCGAGGCGCGTTATTAAAATTTTCGAGCTCGCTCAGCTCGCTCTCCCTAACCTACGTGATCTGCCGTTCTAATACATACGACCAATTTGGCAGCATTATAAAGTAACACCCCCCCATGTAAAAGCTGCGTCCCTAGCATAAGTAATATGGAGCTGGAGATAAACAGGAACCTTAAAATATTTTCACCCCTTTAGTCCCAAAAGTGTTAGGCAGGGGTATAGTACTTACACCCACAGTTATTTATATGTACAGAGACGGACTTAATGAAATAGGCATTTTCTACATTTCATCAGTTATTAAGTGCCATGTCATAGGGGGTGAGCCTGCTGCCGCCAACCGGGCATAAATCCAGACTTCAGGCTGCTTCTGAGAAATTTCTGATGGAAAAACCCAATAACACTTTACCCGACCTAGGAATCGAACCGACCTAGGACCTCATGCTCAGCAGTAACGCTTGCGACCACTAAACCAACGTGGATAATTATGTACCCCTCTTAAAATATTCCTCGGCAACCATCGTGACCCCCCCAAAATCTTGGGCTGCGACCGCGCCTGGTGTGGGGTAGGTACAACTAAAAAGTAATCGGTGCCGTTGGTTCCGCATTTTTTCGTTTTTTAACACCGACTTTCGAAATTATAGTTATTTTTCACTCTGTAGGGTTTTTTTTTGAAGTCGGTTGTTTTTTCTGTGTAAAAATGTTTTTACACATACATATTTAAAAAATGTAAAGTGTACAGTCTGAACAATGTACATGTAAAAAAAAATATAATTTACACAGAAAAACATAACGTTCCTCTACTGTCATCTTTGGTTATAATAAAAAAAAAAAAAAAATTTTTTTTTTTTTTTTGTAAATATGTTTTTTTTTTCACTTTTTAGTGAGAGAGTTTGTGATTTATCTAAGTTACAATAGCCTAACGTCAACTGCTCATCACCTTTTACAAAATATTGCTTTTCCCAATGCTAGGACGTTAATTGTTGAGGAGTTCTCCTGGTAAGAACCAGAAGAACTCCTCAACAACCATTCAACATAAGCATTGTGACGAGCATAAATTGCTTAGCAACCATATTAAAGTAATCGAATCGCAATCCGTAAAATATTTATCATTGAGTAGTTCCGATGGCCCTCTGTGGTCTTCATCATCAGCTCCACTTTACCAAATGATGATTTCCGAGAGCAAATGCTCAAGTTACTCTAAAAAATATCCAAATCGCTATAGGTTTGTTTGTTTGGTTTAATAAAATTTAAGGGTTTCCCTCGATTTCCCTGGGATCCTATCATCAGATCCTGACCTGATGATCATGGGACCATTTGGGAAGTATACCCTTTCAAACAAAAGAAAAATTTTCCGAATCGGTCCAGGCGTCTTCGAGAATCTCCTCCTTTTTTTGAAGTCGGTTAAAAATAAGTAGGCATCTATGGTTAGGCGACTGTTAATGAGAAATCCGGTCAGTGGGTCGTCTTAGGGGCGGATTTGGAGATTATCTATGTATATAATAATATATGTTCATCTGTTCCCCCATACATAACTCCGAAACTTTTCTTCATATTTTGAACCTTTTTAGTTGACGTTTTTGTCGTAGTCGGGTGGTTTTAGTTTTTAATTTATATACATTATATTTATATACATGTAGTATTTAAAGAAAGATGATGTCATAAAAACAAAGTGGTCACGGTTTTGCTGTAGTTATATTTTTGTCTGGATGAGACTGGCTCAGGAGTTTGGAAAATTGTACTATCAAAGGGAGTACTGTGTGCCCAGCAGTGGGTGAAGGGATGTGGATGATGATGTCTTACCTGAGTGTGCAGCTTCCTCAGCGCCGGTGGTGTGGCACTGGCTTCTGTGTCCGAAGATATGGTCCTCAGGAGAAGGGGAGTGTCGCTCGAATCTGCCAACTCGGACACCGTGTCGTTTATTTCAGTACCATCACCTCCTTTTCTTTAAAAGGAAAAGATATATAGATTTGAAATCTGACCAATACAATAATACAGGATGGTTTATTATATATATATCTTCTCAAACATGCTTGGAAATTTGAGCATTATTTTAACAACCTTCTTCGAGATAAATCGAAATTGCTGTACTGGCCAAATATATGCAAGCAGCGGCCGGCAAAAGTTGTATGAAAATCCATATCTGTCGTGGTTTAGCGGCCAAATAAATTACATAGTAAACTCATTTTGTCGTAGTAATAGGTAATAAGTATTTACAAATGGAATGATCTTTTAGTCCGAAACATGACAACCAAGGAGGTAACTTATCAAAGGTTTTATTTAAATTTCGAACTGGCTTGCAAATAGAAAGCTGTTGATTGAAAAAAGAAACAAATGAACACTTTAACGCGCGAAAAATTATTGTTGTTCGTTGTTCGTCAATGATTTTGAAAAGTATTGTATTCATTTCCGCGCATTATTTGAGAAAAGTACTTTACAAGTCTTGGCCACAACTAGGCATTGATGGACATACGTATGTGTGCCTCGGCTTCGCCTCGGCCCACATTTACACGTACGTCCGTCAATGCCTCTTTTGCTGGCCGCTGCAGTAATGTACTATAAAACAGCATGTAAATAGAAACCTCTATCTGGATCCTGTTAACTGATCGAGATACAATGTTACTTCGGAACGACGTGACGGCAATCGTGTGTCCACTGTGACCGATATCTGCGGTTTTTCGATGCATCCAACATAAAACAAAAAAAACGGTGCACCAGCAATCAAGGATGTAGTGGACAGCCGGCCCGTCACGATCTCCGGCAGAAGAACTACTAACAATCTCGCGGCCGAGATGACAATAACCGTCGCATGCAGGCGTTCGGTAGACATCCGGTTTGCAGCTAATGAATGTATCGCAATGTAATGTCGTTCTTGGAGACGAGATGGACAACCGCCAAAAGTAATATTAACAGTACTCGGCTGCCTGTCACTCATAGACGTGTGTCAGTTACTGTGTAAAATTGTACTTGCCGTCTTAACGGTCGAGTACTGTAGGTAACTTACTGCAGGAAGTAGTGTATGTTGACGTAGTTGGGCGCGGTGGCGCTGGGCGGCGAATCGGGCGCACGCGGTGCGGTGGGCGGCGCGGGCGCGGTGGGCGCGGGCGGGCCCAGTGGCAGTGTACTCGTGCCGCTGGACCCGTCTTCTGTACTTGAGCCCGTACCACCTTATGAACACAACACATAGTCAGCCTATAACTTTCCCTCTGCTAGGATGTCGGCCTCCTCTCTTTAAGAGGGAGCAAACCCTATTAATCCACACCGCCCCAGTGCTGGATGGTGGATGTCACATGTCTTTGAATTTTTGGTTAAGAGATTTTCCTTCACCGTTTTAAAAAGCAGTGGTGATGAAATAAAGTGCTGGCCTTCCTACTCGTTAGTCTTAGCCGTTACCACTCGGCCGCCACAGCTCTTGACAACATCAACATAGTTTATTATTCTAATTATAACTTTCATGACACATAATTTGAAATGATTAAGGTTTTCCTCACATACTTATTCTACATTCTCGATTTAACATTAATAACCTATTTTGACGCAGTTGTATTTTGTCATAACCAAATTAGGTACAAGCACGGATATCGAGGGATATGCCTTGGGGGCGTTACACGTCCCGCCTCGATATTATAAAATTGGTCTTATGTTCGAACGGCGGCTGTACGCTTCATTCACTCGCTTATCGATTGCGTACAGTGTACTATGGATGCGTAAAAAACCAAAATGTCGAGTCGTGCAGTAATTATATGTAAAAATAGGTCAAATACCATCAACCTGAAGACAAATGGCGTGTCCTACCACCGGTAAGTAAACAAATAAGTCACTGTTTTATATTTTAAATCAATTTTTAAATGATTTATTAACTTACGTCCGGAGCGACACGAACTAGCCCGAACTATCACGAATCTTCCCGAACGCAACGAACGTTTTGGATTTAGAGAGGTGCAATCGAGTGCCTTCGGCTGATTTTATCGATATGCGTATTAATGCAGATGAATATTTTTCTCGTATCACATGTATAGTAAAAGAGTTAAATTAGTTATTAATTTAATGTTGTTTGTATTAAATTAGGACATTTTTAATTCAATAAAGTTACTCGTGAAGTGAAAAAACTTAAACCAATATTATGCCTAAAGAATTTGACAAATTACATGTTTTTAATTTATAGTACCATATGATAAGTAATATGATAAATAAATATTGCTTGCCGCGGTTGGTCTGTGGATGGTTGACCATCTTTACGTACCGACTAATACCGAAACCTCTCCGTGCCTCGGAAAGCACGTTAAGCTGTTGGTCCCGGCTGTCATTCGTGGATCTTTGACAGTCGTTACGGGTAGTCAGAAGCCCGAAAGTCTGACAACCAGTCTTACCAAGGGGTATCGTATTACCCAGTAACTGGGTTGTGGAGGTCAGATAGGCAGTCGCTCCATGTAAAATACTGGTATTCAGCTGCATCCGGTTAGACTGGAAGCCGACCCCAACACAGTTGGGAAAAGGCTAGGCAGATGACGATTTTAGTAAAAATTAACATTTTCGGATAGGTAGGTATATAAAAAAAAAAAATATTTTAAGAAAATTAAACGAAGTTAATATAATACAAGAATGTGCTAAAATTAAATATCGATAAAAAATTATCATCATCGTTTTCGACTCCCTAATTGCATGCGTGTGCATTCAATGTTCGCAAATAGCAAGTGCTTACAAGTGAATGCCCTGCCCATTCTATGTATGTGTGCTATTAGAAATTGATTTACACCTATATTCCAAGACGTTTCCTCGAAACTTCCTCGACTCCACTCAACCTCATTCAAGGAAATCGATATTCACAGTTGTAAAAAATCACCTTCACTTGGCGTCCCTCGACATTTTTCCTCAGTCAACGTGAGGAAACAACTGTCAAACTCAAGGTAGATCGTGAAGTACCTTAAGGAACACTCAAGGAAGATTTACGCCATTCTTTACGTTGTTTAATCTACTATTTCGCTCACGCTTGTAAACAAAACTGATTAATTTATTTGAATAGTTTTTCCAATAGTGTTTTCAATGGATTTCCAACAGTTTCTGAATGATAAATGATTTTTATTTTGTAAGTAGGTTTGCACAAACACTTTTACACGTCAATCATTTCTTTTTTTCTCATTCAAGAATTATCTGTATGATAATCCGTACGATTACCCTGCACGTCGTTATTTGCGGGATGCAGAAAACCCCATTGAATTTTATGACAATGAATAATTCCAGAGACGCTATCGTTTTAGGAAAGAAAAAGTGCTGAATATGTTGTTACCGCTTGTGTTCTATAACAGAGCTATACCCAATAACAGAGGACTACCCATTCCGCCTGTAATCAGTTGTTAATAAAATTGCGTTAAGATTTTATGCAACTGGAAATTTTCAAGTAAATTATTGCTGTTTGCCTTGTCTATAAACCATTATTTCTTTATGTTTTAAAAACGGAGTAAAACTTTCAAGTCATAAAACAATATTATAACATTTTTTTTTTAATTCGCCCTAGGGCAGGCTGTAGTCTTTCGACCATACCGCCTTGTCTTCCGTGTAGTAAACATAACAACACACACAGGTGACAGGACAGACGCGATCACACAGATAAAAAAAACTGCAATCTGACAACTTTTGAGTGACCATAGACAAAAAAAAACAAAGTATATACTGTAATCTATGATTCAATGACGTATTCAATGAAGTTTTACCTCGACTCAACCTCACTGGAGGATCCTCAAGATTACCTCATGACAAGACAGAGTTTAACTAAGAATACCGATTTCGAGGATTCCTTGAGGTAATCCTTAAGAACCAACTAGTTGCGAGCTCGAACTCACAGGTGGGCGCGGCCAAAAAGCACGCTGTCTCAACTCGCATCGTGTCTGACAGAGATGGTATCAGTGATGAGCAGTTAGACGATAGTCTACACGCACAATGTCTAGTTCAACACACACAAATACCGTTCCGAACTGAAACGACACGTTAGACGATGCACACATGCACTATAACGCTAGTACATTCTGTTTGACATGCACCGCCATTCAACTGAGTCATCGGTCGCCCGACGCTCAGCCGGTCGGGCGGGGTGATATTATTATTACCTACTGTTTATGTTATGCCGCATTACTTAGTAATTGACTACCTAGATATTGTTTTCAAGATTATTTACCTATCTTATTTTTTTATCAATACACAAAAACTTTAGGTAAATGTAAACAATCTTGACACATCTTTTTATTTACTGTTTGAAAATCTAGTGTTTTTTACAAACGAATTAATAATATTTTGAGTAAGTTCTAGAGTTATATGAATTTCAAGACGTGACACATCAATATTGTTTGCATATAGTATGTAAGTACTTACCTAAAGTTATTGGGGTATAGGTATGTAGTGGTGGGTAGGTATGTAGGTAGGTATCAAACTCGTAACTTTGAGTGAGTAGCGGCAGATTGCAAGGGTTGTCAGTTGCTTACTCAATTATTATAAGGGTGATTTTGTAGTGTGTTAGGATAGGTTTAGGTATACCTATTAATGAAACACTACTATAAAATAAAATAAAATATAAATGTTTATTATCAATAATAACAAAAATGCGCGGCGTGAAAGGAAGAAAGAATTTATGGAATGCATTGGCGTTGAGGTTTGTAGCGGACTGGCGAGGGCCCGAGGGGCGCGGTCCGTGCGCAGGGGGACGCGCCGGCGCGGGCGGCGATCCGATCCGATCGTCCTCGCGTCGGTCTTCGGCGGTAGGTAATTAGGTATACCTACGCAGCTACGGTACAATTCTCCATTCACCAATTCTCTTTTGGATCTGTTTCATAAAAAAACCAACATTATATACAGGGTCAAATTAAATTAGCAAGCGAAACTCTGCAGACGTGATGGGTGTCGATATCTAACCATAATAAAACAAAAAAATAAAATAATTTTATGACTTTTAGTGATTTAGTCAATGACCGAACTCAGTGTAGGAGACACTTGTAATATTATTAGTTTAAATTTACAGTTTTTTTTTATTTAAACTTCACGACGTGGTTGGTATCGATTTCTCAATACGATAAAACAAAAGAAAACAGATTTTTCTATCTCATACTAAACTTCAAGTAACAAATCTAGAAGTGGTCGTTGACCCCCAAAAAAATACACCAAATCTTTTTGATTTTTATTTTATAGTGTTTAGGGAACGATACCATCACGTCTGCAGAATTTCGCTAGCTAATTTAATTTGACCCTGTAATAATAAAGTAATATATTTTCCTACACACTATTATTTATTTATTTTATAAAAGTAATGTATTTATTCATATACCGTTTTCATTTTTTTTGTACTGGCTTTTGCCTGCGATTCAGTGGTTTAGGAGTGAAAAAATAGCACAAAAAGGTATTTTCGTCTTTATAATAAATATTAATAAAGAATTTTCGTCTTTATAATAAATATTTTTAAGTACCTACCAACTAATATTAAAAAGCTGAAGAGTTTGTTTGTTTGAACGCGCAAATCTTACAAACTAGGTACCAGTTTAAGCTTTTTTTAGGGTTCCGTGTGGATAACAACAAATACTAAAAAGCAGAATAAAATAAATATTTAAGGGGGCTCCCAAAAAACAAACGTGATTTTTTTGCTCGTGTATGCTCGATATTGATAACGGCAACAGGTAGACGCTTGAAATATTTACAGAATATTTAGTTATATATTCAATATATATTTATTTATATATTCACTTTAAAAATAAATAATTAAATTAAAATAAAACATTTATCTAAGGGGGGATAGAACAGACATGATTTTGTTGCCGTTTTTATAGA
Source organism: Gortyna flavago (assembly GCA_963669345.1). NCBI lineage: Eukaryota > Metazoa > Arthropoda > Insecta > Lepidoptera > Noctuidae > Gortyna > Gortyna flavago. The sequence continues at coordinate 6,564,790 of OY770139.1, forward strand.
AAATGGTACGGAACCCTACGTGCGCGAGTCTGACTCGCACTTGGCCGACTTTTTGTGTTAGGTAGCCTATCTATTGAGAAAGATTATGTTAGGTACAGATTATGAAACATCACACTGCGACTCATGGGAGCGGAGCAGTGGGATAGATTCCTACGGCCCTACGGGAACGGGGGTAAAAGCGTGGGGAAAAGCTAGTACAAGTATGCCTATATATGAGTACTTAGTACGATATAAAAACAGGTACATACCTACATACGTTATCAAAAGGCCACCGTTTTCACCTAATTCACGAGTTCACGACTGCCCATTGATTTTACGATAAATTATGTTATAAACCTCACTTTATACATAAGTATGTATGTATTATACATTTTTGTTACCTACTTAAAATACAAACAACACGAGTTAGGAATAGGTAAGGGATAGTGGTTAGATATAATTATGTATGGATACCTACTAAATACTACTCGAGCACTCCTCCCCCCATTTCCAGGAGCACAAAATAAAAGTTACTAGCGCGCCGCTTTCTGAGCGAGCGTCTTGCCTACATAAGGTACCTTGTGTGTGTACGCCGCCGCCGCGCCGCCGCGCCGCCGCCGAGCCCGGCCGCGCGCCGCGCCGCCGCCCGGTCTTCATTCAAGCCACAAGCCCCTAGTCTTAGGCTCTTAGCTGTGCAGAAAGCCACAAAATGTATTAGCTAAAAGATAATTTATTTTATATAATCTATTATTATAAAGCTGAAGAGTTTGTTTGCTTGGTTGAATGCGCTAATCTCAGGAACTGCTGGTTCGAATTGAAAAAATATTTTTGTGTTCGATACTTGAATAGTCCATTTATGGAGGAAGGCTATGCTATATAACATCACACTACGATCAATAGAAGCGGAGCATCAATGAAAAATGAACGGAAAAAAATATATTCCTTTTGTGAGCTTCCGTTGCGTGCGTACGCTGCGTAAACGGTTAAAGTTACTCAAAAATAATGTTTGACGGATTTGTTCCCTTTTAAATGTACAAAAAAAAGGCCGCGACAGCGTATGTCTACCTTATAAGGTTGACTCACTATAACCTTTTTTATGGTAATCAAATTTGTTCTAAAATAATGCATTATGTGTGAAGGTATTTTTATTATCATCATGTTTTACCTTATTGAAATAAACACATTATTCATCACAAGTATTTAATGTTGAACAAAATTGCCCTTGACATCACTTGATTTCAATGAATATCTTAGAAGATATCATAGTTTTAAAATAATACAAATAATAATGCTAAAGAGTTTGTTAGTTTGAAAGCTCAAATCTTGGAAGTATCGGTTGGATTTATGAAAATCTTTTTGCATTTGATTGCCCAACTCTTGAGGAAGGCTATAGGACCCTTAGGAGTTGAGTAGTAATAGCGAAGGCGATGTGATGCGACGGGGTGGGTCGGGGGATCAAAAAATTTCACGCGGACGAAGACGCGGGCAGAAGTTAGTTAACTATATTATAACAAAAAATATGATCAAGGAGGTCCCTACCTAAATAGGTTAGTTATAAGAAATTGTACGACTTACCCATTGTTTATTTGTAGTTGTTCACAAATCACACCAGTTCCTCAATCAACCAATACAACTTCACTGATACAGCGTCCACTCAAACCAACAATTCCAATTTCAAATGAAAATACGAAGTCCAAATTGTAGTGCGAAGTCAAACAGATAATGTAGGTAGTATCGAAATCCAAAGTTCAAGCCAGGGGTCAATGTAGTGTTCACGTGCGAATGATAATAATTTATAGCGCAAAGGAGTTTAGTCTACATACAAACGAACGACATAGGCCGCAGCCGGCAGCAGCAGACTGAGTCCAAATAGTTCGAAAAGTGCGCAAGACAGTATTGTGCAAGTGTGCGTGAGCGTCTTCCCCCCGCACCGCGCCAGGGCGAACATTATTGAGTGAAATGCACGATAATTCCATAGTAAAACGAGCGCGTAAAAATTACGAAACGTCCTTTGGAAGATCGAGTTTTCTGAAAAAACCACTGCATAAATCAATTACAAATAAAGCTTATTGAACTCTTCGATAATTGATCTTTGTCGGGACGGTTTTTGTTTTGAAGATTTTATCCTTCTTTTATTACTTATTTACGCCCAAAGTTACGTTAAAATTAGCAAGAAAAACCGAATCTTTGTTGGCTCATAACTTTTTAATGGCTTTTTATTTTACAATTCTGCTTCCGTCCAGACAAAATTAATAATAAGACAAAACGAAAGAATGTTTAACTTTGGATGTACATAGTCAAACAGTGGAGTAAAACACTCCCGAAATTTGTATGGAGAAATATCGGCAAAGTGTACCCTTAAGGTAACCTCGAATGAGTGGAGGTCGAGGAAGTTTCGAGGAAACGTCTTAGAATATGGGCCTTAGTGTAGCTGCGTTCTCCTTAGTGTGCGTGTTCAAATTTTAAGTGTGTGTCGTAAGTACGCTATTTGTTAATGTTGTAATTATTTGGGTGGGAGATAAGCGGTCGCACTAGAACTCCTTACTATTCCGCAATGAAGGCATATCTCTGGATATCTATGGGTACAAGGCTACCACAAAACACGTGGGAATTTATAACAAAATTCCATTTTTAACCGACTTCAAAAAGAAGGAGGTTCTCAATTCGACTGTATGTTTTTTTTTGACGTACTTGTCTGTGGTACTATTGCTCACCTGCTTGTATATAAACGTATTCGCCATCATTTATGTCAACAGGCACTTGATCATAGTACGGCTCGTCTTCAGAGCCGGGCACGGCAGCCGGTATGCTTTCTAACGATATAGGCGCTGACTTATCAGCGTCAGTGGCGTCACCCAAGTCCGGCGTTGTGGATGTGCCTTCCTCATCGATGGACCGGGGTGTCGCCGCTCCACCAGATCGCTTGCGCTCCGAAGATAGGGAATTAATCGATTCATAACTTTTTACCTGAAAAAAAATAGAAGAATACATAAGGCGCCATCTCCACGGGCGAGAGTTACACGCGCCTCTCGCCGTGCCATCAAATTCTCTCCGTAATTATATCGCCGTGTGGAGATTGATTCATAGAGTTTGTATTGAATTTGATGGCACAGCGCATGGCGTGACTACCACAATACTCTCGCCCGTGAAAATAGCGCCTAAGTCAGCGCATGGATTTTTGTTTCAAATACCATACAGTCAGCATCAAAAGTTGATGATCACATTTAGATTTTCAAAATCGCTGTACACCGTATTATACATAAATCGCTCAACATGACAAGCGCCACAAATGAATGACTATCATAAAAGGGCATAAGTAGGTGACCATCACTTTTCAAAAGTCGCTAAACAAACTTATATTAAAAAAAGCATAACATTCTTCGTCTCTAGTCTCTGAACAAGTTTTTGACAAAAATAGCATACCATCGTTTATCTAAAGTCCCTGAACAAAATGAAATGTTTTTAGGGGTTTAATATGTGTGACGTAATTAATGATTTTTTAGTTCGACTGAATTTACAACCTTATTCGTAAAGCAATAAGACTCGTTTTCAAAAATCACGCAGATTCTGTTTAAATTCATACCGTCGACTTAGTTTATGATTTTTATAGTATGATTGAATTAGAACCTAATCTGTATACATATAAGACTCATTTTCAAAATTCACACAAATTCCGTTTTAATTCATTTCTTGGAGAATAGATGCGGTATTTTTGCAAAAAATATTCAATCCTCGATCTAAGAAAAATAGAATGACAGCGATACGCCCATAGACAAAATTAATAAAAATACTGTGTGAACGGGGCGCGCAAAAAATTTCATGACGATTCCTGTCAGTGGGACAATCGGCCATGTTCCTTCCGTGTCGTGTAAAAATTTGTTCAGAGACTTTAGAGACGAAGAATGTTATGCTTTTTTTTAATATAACTTTGATTAGCGACTTTTGAAAAGTGATGGTCACCTACTTATGCCCTTTTATGATAGTCATTCATTTCTGGTGCTTGTCATGTTGAGCGATTTAGGTATGATACGGTGTACAGCGATTTTGAAAATCTAAATGTTATCATCAACTTTTGATGTTGACTGTACCACAAATTAATACAAAAAATAAAACGTCAAGGGGTATATTTATTTATAACTTTTTGAAACAAGAACCACTTTTACTTGAAATAAGTAGAGCGTCCGATTGGATTTCCCATCGGCAAAAATGATAAGCTTTCCTCCCTATTTAAAGCTCTTTAGAGGATGCATTTTCAAAAATTCTTCTTGGTGCTTACCATTGTTACACAAGGAACTATTGTGAAAAATTTCAAGTCTGTTATTGTATTTAATATTTATAGTGTAAAGATGAGTCCCGAATTTCTTACATTGTTGCGTCTTATAAAATCACCAGTATTATCGATAGTGTTACGATTAGCGTAACCAGCAACCAGTGGTGCCAACGATAGTGGTTACTATCGTCCTCAGTACACGAGCAGAGTACGCCCTTTGAGAGTACAATATCAACTAAATACCCTGTTCCTACACATTTCAGCATCCTCATGCCATACAATTCATTAAATTAAATTTGCTAATGAAATAAAACTTTGTTAGACGCAGTGGCGTGCATTGCATATAGGCATATAAGCAGTGCCTACCTCGATAAATCACCATAAGCCTGTCAATTACATTTTAGTGTAATTATAAATTAATTAATTATAATTGTATTTTTTCCCCACAGTTAAGGAACTTGACAAAACAAAATCATCATACTGATACAAATACGCGCGGCAGTAGGCATTTGCCAGACGGCCTACTCGGCTCCCGTACTATTCACACATTGTCATTGGTCTTTACTCGTTCAAGTTAATACAACGAAATTAAAAATAAATACGTCTCCCGCGTAATACTGTGACGTTCGACATTCGCAATTTATCACCCTAAAGTAGGCATGCCTACTCAAATAACCAACAGAGTATGAAACTATGAATATTAAAATCGTAATTTGTAATTCGTTCCTAATTTGGCCCTGCGAAGAAAGAAAGGGATGGATATTGAGATCGCTAATAGTGAGGTAAAAATGAAAATCCAAGGCGGCTGCAAAAATGTTCAACTTTTTCATCATGGGTGTCGTTTTCAAGGTTTTTGGGGGTGCTGAAGACAATAGTGATGTCAAAAAATTTTTGAACAAAAAAATTAAACCGCCGATACTTAACTAAGTTCTTAAACTTATGTAAAGTATACCTATGTAATTTTGAGTCGGCGCCAAACAAGCAAATTAAATTACGTAAAGCGTGATGTACGGCTCGGCGGCGGCGCGGCGCGACACGCGCCTTCCCCAGAAAATGCCGTGCAGCGTTCACGAAGTTAATGTCAACAGACAGCAACCCGAACGGGTACACACGTGCGGGCGGGCACACGTCATTGCGAGTGGTCGTGCGGAGAGCGCATTTTTTGGAATGTCAATGTTAATCGCTGGAGATTTCACGTTGCATTGTTAATTTGATTTGGTTATTTCTTTAAATTTAAGGTAATTTTGTGATCTTTGTTCATTGAATGTTTGGCGCCGACTCAAAATTACTTAGGTATACTTTACATTAGTTTAAGAACTTAGTTAAGTATTAAGGTAAAAAAAAGGTGTAACTTGTATTATTTTTTGCTTTCAGTTTATTCGGCGGTTTAAATTTCTTGTTAAAAAGTTTTTATTTTATAATTTTTTGTGGCAATAATTTACTAATTACTACATGCTTAATTTTAAATTACTTTTAAAACAGCTACCTACCTTACTTTAGCTATTAACTGTTAAATAATCCTACTTTAACTATTATTTGTTGTATAATATAAATACTTAAAAAAAACAGGCTTTATATACCAACATGGGTAGGCCTACAAAAAATGCTGCTCGAATGAGAAAAAGATATTTAGAAGAATCTAATAATGTGAAAAAAAAAAGTTTGGTAGCAAATAGATCAGCGCGAGGAAGAAATGCAAAGACTGAGAAATCTACACACAAGAGACTGACAGGTCTAAAGCTCATTTATCGTGAGGTTGTTTTTATTTTATTGTAATACATAACTTAGCATTAAAATCTGTGAGTGGACAATAATTCACCCCTATTTTCCCACCCTTAGGGTAGGATTTTTATTTCCAAACTTATATGGGACCAACTTCGAGGCCCTTTCCAATCAAAAAAGAATTATCAAAATCGGACTACTCTGTAAAAAGATATGCGTGGTCATACATACATACTCCTCCGTTTTTTCGTCGGTTTAAAATGAAAATCCAAGATGGCGGCAATAATTTTTTTTTTTCGTCGTGGGTGTCGTTTTTATGGTTTTCAAGGGCGCTAAAGCCGATAGTGAGGGCAAAATGAAAATCCAAGACGGCGGCTGTTTTTTTTTTTTCATCATTCGTGTCGTTTTCATGGTTTTCGAGGGTGCTGGAGCCAATAACAATGTCAAAATGAAAATCCAAGATGGTGGCTATATTTTTTTTTAATTTTTCATTATGGGTGTCGTTTTTATGATTTTCAAGGGTGCTAAAGCCGATAGTGATGTCAAAATGAAAACCCAAAATTTTTCATAATGGGTGTCGTTTTCATGGTTTTCGAGGTTGTTGGAGCCATCAATAAAGTCAAAATGAAAATCCAAGATGGCGGCTGTAAAACTTTTTTTTTGTTAGGTAATTAGTAGGTATCTTTTGTTTTATGTTTCTGATTAGTGACCGCGTCTGCCTAGACTAGACCCGGCCTAGTGCCTACCTATTCTGAAAACCAATGCACTGGTTAGACGTAAGGATTAATAATTTTATGGTAATACTTACTCTCTCACTAATGGAGGGTGTCGACGCTCTACTAGCAATGGACTCGCGTGATTCCGCGTTGCAGATTCTACGCCCCAGTGAGGAGGGCGGACTGTCTTCTGCTAGCCCGGTCTCCGGTAACGAAGCACCACGCTTACTGAACACTTTTGGTGGAGGCCTGGACACGAATCAAAGAAAACAATATTACTACATAATTTGAAGGAACTTAACAAAAACACTATGGGAGATTCAATCATTTAGCAATCAAAACAGAAAGAAATAAAGATGAGGATGAATAGTATAAGGTTGAGCTACAGATAGGCCCATTTCCAAATAAACCATGATTTAATAATAACTTACTTGGGTGGGACTTTCTTCTTAGCAACTGCCACAGGATCAACAGGACTGACTTCTGATGACTGCTGGGACTCTTCAGACTTCTTGGAAGCTTCTGCTAATTTCAGACCATTTACTTCGATGACTGTTACAAAATCACCAGTTTGTGACGTTGGACGGTTTTTGGCTTGATTTGGATTCGTTTGTTCTACTGCTACTGCAATAATGGGATTACTTTATACTTTATGATATTACTAGCACTTTGCCCACATCCGTGTAGATCACGGAATTTTCCCATAAAACTTCGACACTTCATTTCACCCCTTTAAGGATTTGGGTGTAATATTTAATACAGTAATAAAACATACTAACAGTTAACAGTAACAAATTGAGAATTTAACAGTCCAGACAATAGGATTTGTTTGAATTTTCAGTCATGTTAATCAACTACTACTAGAATTTATTCTAAACCTATCATATAAAAAAATCTTTAACATATTAACAAGAGAATAATTACCATTATCATGATCATGATTGATGTCAGTTCTCTGGACTATTTCACTATTACATCTTCTCCGTGCTGCCTCTGCAGCAAGGTTTGATAATTCATTGATGCATTGGTTCACTGAGCTCCTCTCAGTTATACGGACTGGCTTGTTTCTGAGCTGCACTGGTTCACATTCAACCTTTTCAGGCGTGGAGTCTTCACTTTTCTTGCTGTTCAGACTTACTTCACTTGTCTGCAGTACCAAATCAGTGTTGGAACCCTAAAATATACATCTAATTAAACAAACTTCAATTATAAATAATGGAATGCTGAATAAAACATAATTCAGCCTTGAATAGTAATGCTTTCATTCTATTAATTATGAGGATGTTTCGCCAATCTAAATAGCTGTAATAACTGGGTACTTAATTAAGTTTCATGAATGCCAATGTGCCCATTTACCTCATACTCTTCTAATTAACACAGTGTTATGCCTATTCCTCTAAATTAGTTCATGATGCAACAAAGCATACAAAAGATATGTTTGAATGAGTAACTTTTATTTATACAAATAAATAGTAGTTTTTCAGTGGTTGAGCATATTGACCCAACAATAACACTAGCATAAATCATGGGATGCATTGAACACCTCCGTGTGTATAGGAACTTATTTGTATTCAGAGTCTTATATCAGCCATCTTATTTACATCCTTATTGATGATTCATCATACCTCGGTGTAGTTGTATAACCATTTGTAGACACTCATAAATTGCTAGATATTAAGCAGCCATGAAGCAAGTCAAACATACTGTTACTTTCACACGCTTCACAAATCAATTAACAGTTAGCATTAAATATTAATTAATTGGCACTCATGTGTGGGTAGTTTTTTCTATAACATTAATATTTATCTCACAGTTATGAATACTGCATGTAATGCTGAACTACATTTACAAGATGTAACATATTACTACAAGTCTATGGCAAATAACACAATAGTCTTTCGATGACTAACATAATGTCATGATACTCATGATACTTTAAAATTTATTACTTCTCAAAATATTATTATATTGCTAGCACACATAGCTGGAGTTTACACCTCAAGTTTAACTAACTTAGATTTGCATTGTTAAATTTATTCATGTAAAATATAACAATATTATAAACAAGATTAAAAGTTATTCATATTGTATTTCATATGTAGGTGCTTAATTGTTAATAGCTATACTATTACTCCTCCATCATTAATCATCTTTGAAATATGTCAATCAATATTGGTTGTTTATGAAAAATGAAATATACACTACATAATCAAATTATTATAATATGCAATCTGATATTGTAGGCATATTGATAATAATAGACTAGTGTTTTTTGAATCAAAGAATTCTTCCAAAAATACATTTATTTATTTTACATGTTACGGAAGCAGATTTTATTTACAACTTATTAGAAAGTTTCTTATTTACATAATAATTTATTTAGCATTCATACAGGAGAATTTATGTATCAATTAAGATAATGATGTCCCCACATAATAGAGAGAGTGAGAATTACATCACAAGGAACAAGGTTGTATTAATTAACATATAGCTCAACTTTTGTCTACAATGGAGGTTTGTTATAATGAGTGTTGTTTTAAAACAGGAACAGATGTAGTAATAGGGAAATGCATTTATTATATACAAAATAATCTATAACAATAGTACTGTCAACTTATTGATTAATTAAATGAATAAAGCAAGTTTATTTATCTATCGCGATTTATTGTAATCGAAAGCTTCTCAGTTCATTAGCCACATCCACATCAGTCTTGTCTAGGTAGGGCTGCTCCATCATCGAAGCGACTTGGCTATCGGTTTCAATTTATGCCTTGTGCCACAAATGCACATGCTAGTGGCACGTATTATTGAGATGATGATTCTTGATCTTAGCCAACCCACTATGCTAAAAGATATATTCCAGCAGTCAGCGATTGCAGCTTCAAGATAATTTACGAAGGTAGACATTTGTGGGGCGAAGACTCCATCAACAGATGCAACAAGGGGGTGAATGTCGCATTTCACAAGCATTTGAATATTTCCTCCTTTTTTTTCCTTCGGCGGATTTTAGTACAGAGGCGATAGGGCATGCAATATAAGAAGGAGCATCACTGTCGGATATCAAATAACACCTCCTTCTAAGCATCCCAAACGCCCCAGTAAGAAAGATTTCCACATAGTCCGCAGTCTCCTTCGGAGATGATTGACTACGATTCCCCATGAGTGTTACATAAGTCGCAGAATATATCTCGTAATTTAATTATCACAATGTGTTATAAGACCACCCTTTTTACAACATAGAGCATGATCTACGTTGAATTCATCGCAGCCATAGATATCACATGACTTTGGCATTGAGACTGGTAATCCTGGGGTAACGTAATACAAGTGCGTCTCTGAACTCTGATGGGTATAGATCGAAATTGTCTTTCTTAGTAAGTATGATAAATAGGCAGTTGGAGGATTTTGTTTTAATTTTTATCTAAATTGATCATTCAATCGCTCATTTCTTGATAGGGGAGTGTTTGAGCGAGACGGTATCCAGGAGTTTGTCATTAAGGGTGTCTTTCTCTTTGCGGGATTCTTTCTGTGCATCTTTAAGGGATTTATGAAGTTGAGTGAGGTCCATATGTGTATGGTAATAATTAGACCACACAAGGCTATATTCATGAATCTTCATTAATCATCCCAAGTACATAAATTTCGTTAAAGAGGAAAAAACAAATAGATCCAGTTCCAAGACGATGATTTTTATATTACCCGCATAAGTTTCGATTTAGGGGTATGAAAAATAAATAGTAGCCAATTGTCAGACCTACTGAATATGCATAAAAAATTTCATAAAAATCGGTCAAGCCGTTTCGGAGGAGTATGGTAACTAACATTGTGACACGAGAATTTTATAAATTAGATTGTCTTACAATAAATGGTAATTAACTTCATCAGTACAATATGAGATTTCTTGAGAGTCATTAAATTAATTACATATATTGTGAAACTTATCTGTTTACATGTGTTTTAATATTAAATTAAACTTTCCATTATTAGACAAATAAGTATTTGGGGGAAATATTAAAAAATAAATAATACTCCTATTCTGTTTGTAATTTACTGAACTGTATTAGGTAAATATGATCATAAAGATTTACCTGCTTGCTATCAGAAGCCTTATCGTCGAAATCGTTCACGTCACCCCCCGAGGGCGGAGCCGTCCGGATGCCTTCTGCGGCAGCTTTATGTTTCTCCACATCTGACAGCAATGTTTCCAAATACTCCACGTAAAACTCTTCTTTCTCCAATTCTTCTCTCAATATAGCAACTTTTTGTTTGTGTTTAGCCAAATTCGCCCTGACATCTTCTTCCCAAGCTGCTGGTAATGCACTCTCTGGAAAACGTTGCACCCACACGCGTTGAAAATCTCCGAAGACACTCATCTCTTAGAAAACGATTTCATGACAAATTTATGTTACAATACAATCAAATATAATGAATTTTGTAATTTTATCAGTTTATAAAATGTCTATCAAATTCTGTCATCGCATTGCAAATTCTTCATTTTTATTTACCACAGATTAAGATGTAACAACACAGATATCATGAAAACTTCAATACAATTCAATATCAACAACCATAGACATTTTCGTTTTTTAAATTCAGTAACCCGATGGAGAATTTCTGCCATTTTTAGTCAGTGGAACTGTCTCAAAAAACCTATCATAGACAAAATCAGCTGGACTGGGACACCTCTATGTGGAACATCATCGGTCGGAGAATGAAAATGTCAAAACTTTGTTATTATAATTAAAACCCTATTATTTGCAAGAAAATGGATCCAAATAATGTCAAATCCGTTATTGAAGGGCTGAAATCTTCATCTTCTAGCCGTGTTCAAGAAACCCTGCTAAAAATAAGAAGCAAAATCATTATCAACGACAGTGGAATAAAGCTTTTTCGGGAATGTGGTGGCTTAGAATGTTTATTGCCACATTTGCGCAAACCGAATGAAAGAATACTTGATGTTACGTTAAGCATACTAGGGAATTGCTGCCTCGAAGAAGAAAGTAGCTTAGCGGTATGTGATATTGAACATTAATTACTGAAAGAGTAATTTATTACTCATTAGTAAAAAAATATAAACAGTCAAGCACACATCAGTGGTAACACTTGCACTACGAAAATCATCGTTACTGCTACGACATAAAGGTGCTGTCAATGTCAAATTGATATCATTGTTATGCGGTTGACTGCCCTACTTTATTATGTGGAAATATTTGAGTAAGTATTATTAAAGTTTTATTGACAACATCATTTCAGGTTGGTAAATTATACATCTTTGGACCATTAGTGAACATAATAAAAACAGTATGCCGCGATAGCATAGTAGGTAGAGCATGCCGTGTGATAGGCAATCTGGCACAAAAGAATTTAAATGCAGATGGTTTACACAATCATGGAGCAGTGACTGCGTTGGTAACACTAATTGAAAACAGAGACAAGAATACATCTTATCCTACTCTCACAATGGCTGTGCGTGCCATCAGGTAATTTCAAACTAATATTTTACTACTATATATATATATTTTATAAGTATAGTTTAGTCTCCTTGAAGCAAGTGAAGATAAACTCAGTTTTACTGTTTCTGTAACTTATATGTACTTGGAGTTATTCAAACATTACTTACAAACTTCTAAGTATGTATAACTTGTTTTTTTTTTTTTGCATTACAAGATAAACCTATACAATGTCTACAGACAAAGTTATGTTTTAAAAAAATCATTTTGTTTCTCTAGGCAGCTGTGGATGATAACAGAAAAAAGAGATGAGATGCTTAGCTTGAACTCAGTGCGCTGTATAGCAATATTATTGACAACAGAATGTGAAACAGCTGGCATTATAAAATCAACCACCCCAAGCTGTGAAACTGAAGGCCTGAGGAAGAGTCAGGAAGAACTGATCACTGGCATACTGAAGTGCTTGGGATACTTTACTACACATTCTACTGCACAATGTGCTGAACAGGTCAGCCTCCAAAACATAAATGTCTGATAGAATTCTTAACTCATTGGTTGAATCTTCTAAATGACTACTTTGTTCAATAAAATGACACCAAGATCATTTTATTATCTCCAATCAGCTACTTACAATGACATTTTGTACTACAGCAAAATCCATGATGTAGCCCACATTGTGTAGTTTCTGACTACAATTTCCTCACAACCAACTCCCATCACATCCATACTGCGTCATCATATTTTATTTATTTTCCAGATTCAAGGAGATGGTAGGGGTTATCAATGCCTTGTAGCTCTAACAAAGAAATTTGAATCTCTTGCATTGAAGTGTCTCATGAACCTGTGCTACTTGTCTAGCTGTCGCCCTCTTCTAGGCATTGCGGGATTTGTAGAGTGCTTGGTGAGCATACTGCAGAAAGTTACAGGTATTAGGACCTTTTTATTACATTTTAAATTTTGAGATATGACCTGACAGGGGCCCGTGGCTAAATAATAACAGCCGCACAGGTCGATCGGTTAAGTTAAGCTACGCTTGCCGCGGTTAGTCAGTGGATGGGTGACCATCTTTACATCCGAGACCCCTCCGTGCCTCGAAAAGCACGTTAAGCCGTTGGTCCCGGCTGTCATTCGTGGATCTTTGACAGTTGTTACGGGTCAGAAGCCCAAAAGTCTGACAACCAGTCTTACCAAGGGGTATCGTATTACCCAGTAACCGGTGTGCGTTACCCTGGCAAAATTCCGAAAAATATTGTGCTTTAGAAAGGTGGGACTATAACAAATAATTAGTGTATCATGAGGAGCAATTTGTTTACTAATAGCAAAATTTGTTTAAATTGTAGTTTTAAAAATATTTGAGGGAAACAGATTTTGCTGCAAATGTTACCCTGGCAAAATCGTTTTTCAAAAATTCGTTTTATCGCGGAACCAAATACATGAATAGACAGCTTTTGTTGCGTAGTAAATGTTTGTAAATAGCAAAATTTGTGTGCGTTATGGTACTTAAGTTATTTAAGATTTTGCTGCGGTAACGTTTTGCGATTTCCTAGATCTCGAAAACGGCTCAACGCAGAAGTTTGAAAAAAATACCAATAATAGACCTTAATTTGTTTAAATTTGTTTAAACATTCGTTTTTGCTTTGGTTGACGTAAAACAAAGTAATTTAATGGTTTCAAAATTCAGAAAAGACGGATTTTCAAGTAAACCAATACACTTATAACCAAATAAACAGCTGGAATAAATACATGTGGTAGACGCTTATCACGTCAGGAATTTTAGATTTTGTAACTTTACACAATATGAAGATAAAACAAATTTGATTAATTTTAGACAGGTCGTACTTTATCGATCGAATACGTAGTTCCCATAAAATTAAGAAACATGGCATACATTAAACAAATTAAAATGATTCATAAACATTCGTTCCTGTTAATTTCAGCTTTCAATTACGGCTTTTATGAAAGATGTATCAAAAACAAGGATATATCAGCAATTCTCTAATAAGCCGACGAAATTGAAAAGGTCACGTAAAAGCGATCGCACCGTACGTACGGGTAATCTTCGCAAATTAGCAGCTTAGTATCCGACATTTTGTACAGTTAAGCAGAAAAATGTTATTCGTGAAGGCGATTTTTTAATATTTTTAAGTGCAGGTACCATATTACACAATTTCTACTAGTTTCTTATTTTAATTATTTAAAGTCAAAGCAACTAAAAAGGTAAGTAATAATCTCATTATATAATTAAAAAAAAACAATCGACTTTAATCCGACAAAATAGCATCCTATACCCATGGACCCATGAGTAAAAGGTCTTCATCTTGTCCCATTGAATTTATAAGTTTGGTTTTTATGGTTCTCCTTTAATGTTTGCTAGAGAGATTTGATCCTTATGATTCCTTATGATGTTCCTATCGATTGGTGCCATAAAAGTACAGGTGTTATTTTTTCGGATTTTAGTCGGTTCGATTCCCGAGTGCAGCAAGCGTATTTTCAAAAATCTTTAAAGATAGTTTTGTTTCTTTTTTAAAATAAAAGAATGTTTCCTTTGAGTAAAGCTGTCTTCAGTATTTGGAGTACTTTTCCTCCAGGTACGCTTCGAAAGTTCCATCCTGTATATTTAGTAATTTGTTGTTTCTGTTTGGTCAAACCAATTAATGTTTTATTTTGATACCACAACGCAACGCCACTCTAAACGTTTTAACCGAATTCAAAAAAAGGAGGAGGTTCTCAATTCGTCGGAGCTTTCTTTTTTATGTATGTTCCCCGATTTCTCGAAGACGCCTGGACCGATTTGGAAAATGTTTCTTTTGTTTGAAAGGGTATACTTTCCAAGTGGTCTCATGATCATCAGGTCAGGATTTTATGATAGGATCCCATGGAAATCGAGGGAATCCCTCAAATTTTATTGGCAAACCTATAGCGATTTGGATATTTAGAGTAACTTGAGCATTTGCTCTCGTAAATCATCATTTGGTAAAGTGGAGCTGATGATGAAGACCACAGACGGCCATCGGAACTACTCAATGATAAATATTTCACGGTTTGCGATTCGATTACTTTAATATGGTTGCTAAGCAATTTATGCCCGTCACAATGCTTATGGTGAGTGGTTGTTGAGGAGTTCTCCTGGTTCTTATCAGGAGAACTCCTCAACAATTAACGTCCCAGCATCGGGAAAAGCAATATTTTGTAAAAGGTGATGAGCAGTTGACGTTAGGCTATTGTAACTTAGATAAATTACAAACTCTCTCACTAAAAAGTGAAAATAAAAACTTTTTTTACAAAAAAAACAATCGACTTCCAAAAAAAACTACAAAGTGATAAATAACTTTAATTTCGGAAGTTAAAAAGAAATGAAATTAAAGTTATTTATCACTTTGTAGTATTTTTTGGAAGTCGGTTGTTTTTTTTGTAAAAAATAAATTTTTTAAACAACATCAAGTTTATGTTGTTTAGTAACCTAGGACGCACAGTGGAACGAATGTATGGGAGCGGTTGGACGTAGACATGTCCGAAAAATAAGAGTAAAATTATGACAAACTAATGATGCCATCTTATTCGATTACTTAATGCCTTCATAAATTGTGGTGATGAATTTCTTCATAACTCCCATATTTCGGGAGTAATTTGAGAAAATGTGAAATTTTACTATGAAAATGAGTGTATCGAGCTCTCTCCCTCCTGATTCCGGGCTTGTTTCAAGTAGCGGTCTCTAATATCGTAATGCTATTACTAAGAGCTATATTTAATACTAAGACACATAGTGCGCCAAATGTGCACTTTCTGGGATAAAAGGAAATGAAAATTTAAAAAAAAAAACGTTTTTTCCCCATTTGTATTTACTTTAAACCGCAGACAGACTTATTAAGAGGTCTATAAATATATTATATATATACAGAAATATATATTAACAAAAATATTCACAAGAACTGATGAGAGTATGACTTTTGAGTAAGTTGATAATAAATTACCTAGTTTCATTAAAAGTACAATAAATAATTAAGATGTAAGCTCTAATTTACTAAGTTACACATTTTAAAACAATAACATCATTTAATTATCTTCGTCATCATCATCATCATCAATTAATTCAAATTCAGAATCGATGTCCGCTAAATCATTTATGTTAACAAATTCGATATCACTTTTCTCAGAATCCGTAAGCTCATAAAATTCCTTAAAAGAAGATTTTTTTACAAACTTATTTCCTTTTGGACGGATACTTGTAACAAGTGGATCAGAAGACAGTAAAAGATTGTGCATAATATCTTCATTGCATGAGATACTGCTATGCTTTCGAGAATGCCCCTCTCTATATTTTCTAAAATCTTTATTTCTAGCCTCAGATGCCTCTTCGGATAGAAAACCAATGGGCACAATTGACATGTTCTGAACTATGTCTGGCCCATGCATTAAAATTTTATGAAGTGAAGAAGGCATATAATACCATGGGTATAACTCCACGTAAAGCTTAGCAGTATCAAAGCAGAACTCTCGGAATTTAGTTACGTTGATCTTCTCTCCTGATGAAATACACTGCAAGATCACACAGATTTTTCTTAAAAGCATAGCATCTATTCCGGTCAGTTCAGCAGATTTAGTGTAGTTTTCAAAAAATCTCCTTGCCGAGTTGCCATTGTTGGTAGATCCACTGCCTTGTTTCACAACATCGAGAAGTAAGCCCGTTTCTCTTCTTACAGCCTCTTGAACTCTTTTCTTCCTGTCATCAACTTGCCTTTTTGCTATATCACCCCTTACTTGCCATGATTTTATGTCTAATTTGTAGGAAATGTGTAATAAGCATTCCATTGAGCGAATCCAAGCGTGAAGGGTGCTTAAGCTATATTTATACATGTCCTCGTTTGCGTGTTTATCTTTGATTAACTCTAAATTATTCATTTCTTTAGGACAAGCCTTGCATATGTCACACACTGAAGCTGCTGTATTGGATATAATGGAATGAATTTTACCATCAATCATTGTCAACAGCAGTTGGTGTTTGACACTAATTCCATCAGTGATGGTGGATGGAGTTAAGGCTTCAATCTCTGCTTCGATTTCAGCCATCTCTCTCTGCACATTTTCTTTGGTTTCCTTTATAAACTTAAACAATATTGGCCGGCAAAATGAAGTGGAAGATGGTCGCTCGTTTTCCCAAATTGTTACACCTTTTGAGACGAGCCGCAGTGGTACAAGACTAATCATAAAATTACTAGCAAGATCGATTTGCTCATCTTCACTCGTCCTTTGATGATAAATGCTTTGGCTAGATGATCCGTCAAAACCCCATTTGCTGGTCAATACGAGCTGTTGATTGGGATCAACAGGGGTTTCTAACGACCTAATAAGTCTTCTTGAGGTTAAATCCATCAAGGCTTGTAATTTGATTTTTGCAGAGCTCTCTGTAACTGTGAGATCTTCTTTGGCCGGATAGCACTTAATTTTTTCTTTAACCAACATGTAGTAACTCGGGTATTGAAGAGCTCCTTCTTGAGTGTTGAAATCCCGAAGAGTGTTATAGCGCCATTTCGATAAGTTCATCGATACATAAAGAGCCAATGCCTTCAAAGGGGATATTTCCCGTACCTGAATTGATTTACCTTCAATGAAGGCTTTGATTTTTGAGGCCTCTTCTGGATTCTCCGTCAAGTATTTCATAACATAAGCTGTATCGCTTTGTCCTGCCTTTTGAAGCGCCCTTTCGGCCGAAAACATAATTTCAGCGCTGCTACTGCTGCATGAAAGACTATCTTCAGTGCGTCTTCTTTTTTGCCGGTTACTAAGGTCCTCAAAAGATTTACGAGGACTAGGATGTGTACAAGTTGAAGCATCAGATTTAGCAGGAGAAATTATGGGCTCGATGACGTCACTTATATTTTCTGTAGAAGGTTCCATATTTTCATTCTGTAATTCCGGCCATTGAATTGCAGCCTGTAGCCAAATCTCATGTTTCTTCCGAAACTTATCTGTGCTTCTTCCAGACTGTGTCCATTTTGCATAAATGCGGTAGCAAAATCGACGACACCAGTCTTTTAAACTTGTTTCAGCACTTTCACATAACTGAACACAACTGTTATCTTTTAAAACACTGAACAAATAGTTAAAGTCGCGTAAATCTTTATGTGCGCGTGCGCATAAAGCAACGTGAATATCAAGATTTGTATTAAAATTTGGAAAATACATTGCGAGATTAGCTTGGATACAACGAGGTGTAAATTCAATTCAATTCAATTCAAAGTCATTTATTTCAATCCATTTTTGATCATAGGTAATTAGGTACATTTCAAATAAAATAAAATAATAATAAAATAATATCAAATTCCATTCATAATAAATATCTATAAAAAATATATAATAAATAATATATAATATAACTTAAATTTACATTCTAACATTAATCAAATAAATTAAAATACAAATAAAAATTATTAATAATACGCCTGCCTTTGAGTCATTTGTTTGTTTGTCATTACATTAATCATATAACAATGGTTAATGTACTGACAATCAAACCTGTTCGCAAATACGCTCAGGATGGCGTTGGAGGTGGTCCGGAGCCTGCGCCCCAGAGATGCGCACCGCTTCCGCATCGACGTGTAGAAACAGTCAACACGGGCGTCGGCAAACATCCCTGACGCGCTGCAGTGCCGGGGCAGCCCCAACAACACCCTGAACGCATTATTATACTGAACACGGAGAGCGTTGTACTGCTTCTGGGTATATGACCCCCAGAGGCTGGCTGTGTACAGGGACGTACAAAACGCTCTGAAAAGAGTTATTTTGACGGCCCCCGAGCAACGAGCAAACCTGCGGGCGATCATATTGGCCCTCACAGACAACGCCCTCCGCTCCCTATCGATGTCCGCATCGTCTCTCAGGTCAGAGGTCACGATATGCCCTAGATATTTAAACTGTTGAACTCTTTTTAGCTTGTCACCGTTCAATCTAATAGGTGGAACATAATCCGGACAGCTCCGACCCCTGGCCCGAAAGACCATGCATTCACTCTTCTTAGCGTTATAAAGCAAACCGTGATCCAGCGCGTAACGCTCGCAGATGCCCAGCAACCTGGACAGACCACACACCGAGGCGCTCAGCAGCACCATGTCGTCCGCGTAACTAATATTGTTGACACACACACCGTCAATATGACAGCCGACACGGGTGCTGCTGAGCTCCTCTATCAGTGCGTTCACGTACAGGTTGAAAAGCTTCGGCGAGGTCAGCCCTCCCTGCCTCACCCCGCACTCCAACCTGTACGGCTCCGACAGAGTTCCCGACCATCGAACGACGTTGACCTGGTTAAGATACCAGTACTTGAGAATTTCAATCAGTTCGAGAGGCATTGAGATGTTAGTTAATTTTTGCCATAAGATGTCATAGCTAACCAGGTCGAACGCCTTCGAGAGGTCAAGAAAACATGCATAAATAGGTGTACTCCTATCGGAGTAGTACTTGACAGTTTGCTTCAAACACAAGATGGCTGACTCAGTAGACAGTCCTGGTTTAAAACCAAATTGATTTTCATGAGTGTTTATGTACCGGTCAAGCTGTGTATTAAGCAAACTGTCAAGCACCTTAGCAAGCACTGTTGCCAGTGAGATTGGCCTGTAGTTGCTCGCCTCGCTTAGGTCACCGGTTTTACTCTTCACAATTGGTACCACCACGGTCCTCATCATCTCTGCTGGTAAGTATGCGTGTCCTATACAAAATGTATATAACATGGCAAGAACTCTGGGTAGGTGGACACCGGCATGCTTTAGATGCTCAATACTCAGGCTGTCATGGCCAGGAGACTTTCCACGCGACATAGACTTTATAACTCCCCGAACATCCTTCGCTGTAAATCTGTTGTTTATCTCCTGTCCATGTGACCCTTTTAAACTGAATGACCGTGATGGCCCCAACGGCGATTTCACCATAAAGTGATCCTTAAATATGTCCGCAATACATTTCTGATCACTCACACCGTTGACGCTCACGGGTAAGCTCGGCTTATTATTTAGCCTACTAGTAATTTTCCAGAAGTTACGAAAATCAACACTGATTTTAAAGTTACTAATAGTGACCTATTTATATAAAATCCAGGTATCCCAGGTATCCTTTGTTAAATATTGCAAGGTAATTAGTTATTGTGATAATTAGTAAATGATGCATGCTAAATTAGTGTATTAAGAGCCATTTAGTAATTAAATAATAGCAATGTTCTTATCAGTAATCATTAGTGCATCAGTTTTATATGTAAACCTTAAGTCCCTAATTATATATCCTAATTAGCTTATATCTTCTCTAATTGGCTGCTCAGAAATGTTATTGTAATAAGGTAAACCTTTAGAAAAACGGTTTTAATCAACAAAATAAACAAAAAATAAAAAAATTGTGTTATAAAATAAACATCACTCTTTATCCCAGAAAGTGCACATTTGGCGCACTATGTGTCTTAGTATTAAATATAGCTCTTAGTATTAGCATTATGATATTAGAGACCGCTACTTGAAACAAGCCCGGAATCAGGAGGGAGAGAGCTCGATACACTCATTTTCATAGTAAAATTTCACATTTTCTCAAATTACTCCCGAAATATGGGAGTTATGAAGAAATTCATCACCACAAGTTATGAAGGCATTAAGTAATCGAATAAGATGGCATCATTAGTTTGGCATAATTTTACTCTTTTTTTTTCGGACATGTCTACGTCCAACCGCTCCCATACATTCGTTCCACTGTGGGACGTCCCTAATATTATTACGTCTGTGGTTTGACTTGACTCTTTAATGTCATTTTATTATTTTGTTGAAAGTAACGATTCCCCTATTTAAATTATTCTACTCTATGGATACAACGTTACATTCCTCAAAACTGAGTGTGTGAAACAGTGTGTACCAGCAGGTACAATAAAATGGCAGGCCGAAAAGGAAAAGTGCCTCTTCACGACCTAAGAGTTGTGTTCTCCAAATATAAAGATATATTTAATGTTTCTATTCCCCCAATCTCAAATGAAGTTTATGACCAGGTACAACAAGAACTGCGTCTTCAGTTTAATCACGAAGTCAGCAAAGCAGCCCTGCAAATATCTGCGAAGCGAAATAAAGTTATATTTTTTAATTCTCGTGGAGATTGTGAAGATAATCGAAGACATGCAGCTTCATCTGATTTAACAGTTTCTTTTGAAATTACTAAAAATGACTACTATAAAATTGCGCCTATTGAATCCCACCATCTCGCACAAAATAAGTGGACCAACGAAATGCAAGATCGTATATTTTTTAAAACCGATCTAGAATGCACGTTCTCGTTTAAAAACAATTATGTGCCAACAAATTTTAAAGATAAGAACATAACATGTACAGGAAGTTGTACGCAATGCAAAGCTAGTCTGTTCTTGACAATATCCCCTGGAACAGCCGACAATTCTTTAATAACGCTTCATTTAACTTATTTTAAAAAAGGATATCGGCATGACCCTCAAATTAAAAATAAATTAACTTCACACCGGGTTAATCTGCACAAAGAAAAACTTAAAAACAATAAGGCTTTAAGGGTACGAAATTCAACGGCCGATGAAATTATGAGCATGGATAATCCAAAAGAACCGCCTACTTTGCCTAAATTATTGAATTTTAGGAAATACCGGCATGAAGCTAGAAGCGCTCTTCAGTTTGATAAAAATATTATTTTATCACTGTATGCTATGACCTGTAGCCCACCGTATGAGTTTCTTAAAAAAAATTGTCTTGTTCCTTTTATATTGTATTTTTGGACTACTGAGCAAAGTATATATTACGATGAAATCTTGCAAGACAAATATAAAATCCTGTCTATTGATGCCACTGGATCTTTATTTAAACCAATAAAGTCACCCGAAGCTAACGATTTTTTAAAATATAAAAATGCCAAACATGTCTTATATGCAATCGTAGCATATACCTTGGGTGCTAGTGGTCCAATTTGTTATATGTGCTCTGACTCACACACAACAGAAACAATAGCCACATGGCTAAACACATGGTTAAACAGAAGAGTCATTCCAAATGAAATAATTTGTGATGATTCTTCTGCTTTAATAGCGGCCATAACCAAAACTTTTTTGAAAACGGACTTGTATGACTATTTAAGACAGTGTTTTGCAATAGTTGAGGAAAAAAAGGGCAAGATTCCAGCTTGTTACATCAGACTTGATAAGTCTCATTTTTAAAAAAAACTGTACTCACAAAGTTGTTTTGACAAGACTTCCGAAACATGCAAATATTTTTATATCAATTGCATCAAATTGATACTACAATCACGATGCTATGACGAAGTAAAACTAATTATTAAAGATATAATCACACTTTCTCTTCATGAATACATAAGTACCGATCTTGATTATACGGGATCGAAATGTGAAAAAGCATTAAAACGTTTGAGCGTTCAAATAAAAAGACATCTAAGACACACAGATGAAATTAATGAATGTGAGGACAGTTTTGAAAAAAAAAGATTTAGTTACAGAAGATGAAAAGACTGAGCAACACGGTGGCCATATGCCTTTGATAAAATATTATGACGATATTTTGAATACAGAACTATTATATTTACAGTTAATTGAACCTACACAAACGTTAAATGCTTTTTTTTTGCCGGAATTCAACAACACACTTAAAAGACTTTAAAAAAAATTACCTATGTGGGGCAATATTATGACAGATTATTTTCCTGTAGCCAAAGACTATGCCAGCAGCTCAAATGTTGAAAATCATTTTAAGGACATCAAAACTATATATTTTGAGAGCAAAGTTGAACGCATCCGGTTAGACGACTTTCTTGTACAACATTATAGTTTTATTAATGGAACCATAAAATTAAGCTCTAGTCAAATTTTACACGAGAATACACACAAACAGAATAAAGAAGAACAGGCCTTAAAACTATGTAACAAAAAGGAAAAACGCAAAACAAATGATGAATATTTTTTTAAAATTCTCACGAAAACTAGTAAAAAAAAGCGAACAACAACAAAAAGATATATTCTCAGCAAAATTAAATGTCTCTGATTCTGCACCGAAGTTAGCTGAAAAAAAAGAAGAGGAGAACCTAACTGATACGTCAGATTTCGATATCCAGTCAATTTTTCAAAATAAACCAATAGAAGTTGAAAACTGGCGGGGACTTACCATACCCACTCCTAAATCAAAAAAATCCACCCCATTACAGAATGGTAACGTCGCAAATTCAAATTTATACCAAAACAGGTTACTTATAACAAACACTTGTGCTTTTGATTCCCTCGCGCAAGCATTCGGTGTAGCATATCAAGACAGGCCTGCTTTCAGAGAAATAGTAAATAGTGATAGCGATGATTTAACAAAATTCCTAAAAGTATTGTCAACTACGAAACAAAGCAAAAAGTTATATGAGCTTCGTGACAAACTATTGATTGACATTTTTGATAAAACAAAGTCACAGCAAAATATTATCAATTGTGAATGTAATATAACAATGATTTTAGAACAAGTATTCACGAGCAACATATACTTTTCTGCCACCAGGCAAAGGTGTTGCTCAAATATCACATGCTCAAATCAGCAAGAAAAGAAAATTGATTGCAAGTATATATCTTTGAATATTAACATAATAACACAAAAGGGTATTAATTTCTTGGAAGAATCGGCCACATCGTGTATTAATAATGATAATATTTCATTGTGTCCTGTGTGTGAGACAGGAAATGTACATTTTACATATGAAATAAAACATTTACTTTTCTTCGAACTACATGACATGTATCTTAACCTGAATAATATACCCATTAATATAGAGTTAAAAGGCCAACAGTATATGATTTTGGCAATAATTGATTTTGACCCACCATCAAGTTCCACATTGATTGGACATTACAGAGCATACTGTTATAGAACGAAAACTCAACAATATGAATGTTACGATGATCTATACTGTAAACTACAGAAATGCAAAAACTCCATAATGCCACATTTGATTATATATTCAGTAATGTAGGTAATATTTCGACCGTTGTAAAGGTGTAAACCTTTTTACGTTAAAACATATTTTTTTATAAAAATGTTAGTTGGAACCCTTTTATTCCAAACGGTTGATTTATTAAAACGTTAAACAGTCACTTTACGGTCCCAATGACCACACAAAACTTTATTGAATTACTAGTCTGTGATTATTAGTGACATTAGTAGTTAATAATGATAAAAAATATATATTAAAAAAAAAACAAAGTGGGGCTACTAGGGCATGTGTGTGGGGTATAAGTATATGAAAGAGCGCAGTTTGCACATTCTCAAACACTGTTTTTTAAGCCGTTTAGTATTCGACTTTCGAAGAAAAATAAAAAAAAAATACCGTTCCCTCCTTATCTCCGAAGTTTGCATAGAGAAAAATCTGAAATTAATCTATGTGATAGAAGTTTATGTAAAGATCACAGGAAAAATAAAATGACGTATCTAAATAACACATTTGTTCAGAAATCATCAACAAAAGCTACATTAGTTCCCTTATCGGTCAAGAGATGGCGCTGACCTAAAACTACAATATTCTACACCGCAGCGTGCAGTATTAAAATGCTCTGACTAATAGAGGCCTCGCCGATGAAAATTTAAAAACACATGATGGAACGGAACACTCGGTGCGCGAGTTCGACTCGCTGTTGCCCGATTTTTTTAAATAGGTAAGAGGTACATAAATGTAAAAGTTTTTTATTTAAGTTATTTTTTTAAGTTTTAAGCATTGGTACAAACGGTACACTCGGTGCGCGAGTTCGACTCGCTGTTGTCCGATTTTTTTTAATAGGTAAGAGGTACATAAATGTAAAAGTTATTTATTTAAGTTATTTTTTTTAAGTTTTAAGCATTGGTACAAACGGTACACTCGGTGCGCGAGTTCGACTCGCTGTTGTCCGATTTTTTTTAATAGGTAAGAGGTACATAAATGTAAAAGTTATTTATTTAAGTTATTTTTTTTAAGTTTTAAGCATTGGTACAAACGGAACACTCGATGCGCGAGTTCGACTCGCTGTTGCCCGATTTTTTTAAATAGGTAAGAGGTACATAAATGTAAAAGTTATTTATTTAAGTTATTTTTTTTTAAGTTTTAAGCATTGGTACAAATAGAAAAATTAATAATAATCATGATCATTTTATTATTTTTACTAACCTGACCAGGAAACTTTTGTATGCAACTGTACTAACAAAACATCCATATTATCCCGTTCATTTAAGATGGATGCGCTTATGTATGGTGCGGTCGCTTTTACGTGACCATCTCAATTTGGTCGGCTTATTAGAGAATTGCTGATATATCCTTGTTTTTGATATATCTTTCATAAAAGCCGTAATTGAAAGCTGAAATTAACAGGAACGAATGTTTATGAATCATTTTAATTTGTTTAATGTATGCCATGTTTCTTAATTTTATGGGAACTACGTATTCGATCGCTAAAGTACGACCTGTCTAAAATTAATCAAATTTGTTTTATCTTCATATTGTGTAAAGTTACAGAATCTAAAATTCCTGACGTTATAAGCGTCTACCACATGTATTTATTCCAGCTGTTTATTTGGTTATAAGTGTATTGGTTTACTTGAAAATCCGTCTTTTCTGAATTTTGAAACCATTAAATTACTTTGTTTTACGTCAACCAAAGCAAAAACGAATGTTTAAACAAATTAAGGTCTATTATTGGTATTTTTTTCAAACTTCTGCGTTGAGCCGTTTTCGAGATCTAGGAAATCGCAAAACGTTACCGCAGCAAAATCTTAAATAACTTAAGAACCATAACGCACACAAATTTTGCTATTTACAAACATTTACTACGCAACAAAAGCTGTCTATTCATGTATTTGGTTCCGCGATAAAACGAATTTTTGAAAAACGATTTTGCCAGGGTAACGTTTGCAGCAAAATCTGTTTTCCTCAAATATTTTTAAAACTACAATTCAAACAAATTTTGCTATTAGTAAACAAATTGCTCCTCATGATACACTAATTATTTGTTATAGTCCCACCTTTCTAAAGCACAATATTTTTCGGAATTCTGCCAGGGTAACGCACACCAGTAACCGGGTTGTGGAGGTCAGATAGGCAGTCGCTCCATGTAAAATACCGGTATTCAGCTGCATCCGGTTATACTGGAAGCCGACCCCAACATAGTTGGGAAAAGGCTAGGCAGATAATGATATCACCTTACTTCACTATTTGGGTATGATCGCCTAAACTTTAACAAAAGGAAACTAAACTTTAGGTCATGGAAAGGCTTTTATTTTTTGTTTCCTTCATGCTTACTGCCTATCCCATTCGTCTCGTCACGTCATATTGCGCTAAAACGGGACATGAATATGTTTTTTGATGCATCGCTCCGGGCGGATGTTTTGAGCGCAAAATTATGGCAACCATGTTAATCCATAATGCTAATAAGTACTATCTACACTACTTTAAGGGGGAAGCGCTAAGGTAGCCCGCGAAATTCAAATTTTCTTACGTTTTTTGCAATTTGCTGGTCAGTATTAAGTTGTACGTTGATTAAAATATGATTCGCGGCCGTAACAAATATGTATTTACAGAATTATAATCATTACAATTAGTAATACAACTTGATATGTTAGTGTAATCCTAAAATCTCAAGATTTCATGAAATAGTTATTCGGTAGTATTACTTCGTCTTAGAGAGTTGTGTTGATGACTTTAATAATTATAATTCTGTAAATACATATTTGTTACGGCCGCGAATCATATTTTAATCAACGTAAAACTTAGTACTGGCCAGCAAATTGCAAAAAACGTTAAAAAATTTGAATTCAGCGGGCTACCCTGGCGTTTTCACCTTAACATTTATTTTTGAACTAGCAACGCCCTGCGGTTTTACCGGCATAAGTGTCGATCCCGTGGGAATAATCGGGATGAAAAGTATCCTATGTGTTAATCCTGGTTATAAACTATCTGTGTGCCCATCGAAATCCGTGTAAGAGGTTTTTGCGTGAAAGAGTAACAAACATCCATCCATTCATCCTCACAAACTTTCGCTTTTATAATATTTTAGGATATATCTTCTATATCGTTTATAATATTTTAGGATATGTCTTTACATATGAAATTGGCGTTTTGTACGGGAGGAATATAAAGTCATTTTTTTTTTTGTGTAATATGTTTTTAATTAATCAAAGTATGCACCATTGTTATCTATGCACTTTTTCCATCTCATAGGTAGTTCATTGATCCCTTTACTAAAAAAACCATGGGGCGAGATACAATGAACTCTTTGAAGGCGGTTTGGACTGCCGCATCGGAGTTGATTTTTTTTCCTTGTAAGAAGTTGTCCAAATTCCGGAAAAAATGGTAATCTGTTGGAGCAAGGTCCGGGGAGTACGGTGGATGTTGCAGACATTCCAATTGTAGCTCATCTAACTTAGTGGTTGTTTGTTGTGCAGTGTGTGGTCTTGCATTGTCGTGAAGCAGCAGTGGCCTAGAGCGATTGACCAATCTCGGTTGTTTAGCACCTAGTTCTTCCTTCATGGTTTGCAGTTGCTGACAATAGATATCTGCCGTAATCGTTTGGCCAGATTTTAAAAAGCTGTAGTGAACGACACCAGCGCTAGTCCACCAAACACTCACAAGTAACTTTTTTTGAGTAAATTTTCGTTAAGGGCAGGATTTGGCTGGTTCTCCAGGGTTCAGCCATTGCGACGAGCGCTTCCGATTATCGTACAGTATCCACTTTTCATCACAAGTAATGATTCGATTTAAAATCCCTTCATTATTGTGTCGGTTGAGCAAAGTAACACAGCAGTCGACGCGTGTTTGCAAGTTCGATTCACTCAATTCATGAGGTACCCATCGTTCAAGTTTTTTTACTTTCCCGATTTACTTCAAGTGGATTAATACAGTTTTATCACTTACCCCGAAGCCTGCAGCTATCTCTGAAGTGCTTTGTGATGGATCCGCTTCCACTATAGCCTTTAATTCTTCATTTAGGTGTTCGAGCCTACGCTCGACCCACTGTGAGATTACCCCCTTGAACTTTGCGCGTTTGCAGTGTGTATCTACCCTCTATTTCCCTCACATTTACGGTGTGGTGGATGCCGAGGCGTCATCGCCGGTTAGCTTGTCATGTCAGTACGTCTTTGATCTTTGCAGTGAGCAGTGTGGAAAAATAAAATAAAAAATAAATACATATACAGTAATAATAATATACATAATATATCATATCTTTAGTGAACTACATTCAAAATGGCTCCTCACGAAGTAAATGAGGTAAGGATACTCTTGTTATTAAGTAAATGTGATAGAAGTGAAATAATCATCGGTAGTAAGTGCACTTGTTGCGAATGCCCGCTCCCAGGACGGCAGACTCGCTATTATGTGCAATGGGGTTAGCCCCCAATCATATCCTCACAGCTTGAGGGACGGATAATGCATCCCAGCCAACCGTCGGCTGCGTAGTCAGCAAATT
Source organism: Gortyna flavago (assembly GCA_963669345.1). Classification (NCBI taxonomy): domain Eukaryota; kingdom Metazoa; phylum Arthropoda; class Insecta; order Lepidoptera; family Noctuidae; genus Gortyna; species Gortyna flavago. Next base: position 6,593,380 of record OY770139.1, read on the forward strand.
ATCCAAGAAACGTCGGCTGTACAGCCGACACTTAAGAGGCATCGCCTGCGCTGCCCATGAGATGTCGGCTGAGCAGCCGACATCTTACTGCGATACAGCTGTCGTTTAGTTATGTATGCGGTCTATGCTCTAAAGCTATTTTGTCGCCCACAGATCTTGGAACGCACTACCATGGGCGAACTCGCTAACTGGGAACCCCCTCCTGATGAGGAGACAGTATACACCCAATTTATCAACAAAATTGAAGAGATATACCCAGAAGACTGGAGATCCTGGGTCGTAAACTGCGTCGATTACAAAGACCTCTTCGGAAGCAAGATATCGTCGGATGATGAGTGTCGACTTCGTTTCGCAATGCCCACGATTCAGCTTGCCTATGCTTTCTGTGATAACACTCCAACATCATTAAGTGAACGAAAGTATAGGGCAATAAAGAGGAAGCTCATTAACTGGCCTGTAGGTCGCGCTCTGATTTACGCGCCTCTTGCGACAATGAAAATGATCCACCCAATAGACGCCTTTAATAGGTTTTACGAATTCCTACCAACAATCAAGCCTCAGTTAATTTCACAAACTGAAGCGTCTAAACTTCTTAAGTCCCAGGCTCAAAGATCAGCCTCACCCTCATCATCCACACAGAGTTATCGCAAAAGGCCACATAGCCCAAGGATGGACCAAAATCCCAGGATAGAGAGATTGGAACGTCTTATGGAGCAGCAAACTGAAATTCTACAGCAGTTCCTGCAAACTTCTAGTAAGACTCATCCGCATGAAAATTCATCGGCGGACGCCAATTCTTCAAGCGATAGTGAAGACGGCAGTTGGGCTGCACCACCATTATTAGAAGAAAGGGACCTACAGCAAAACCTCTCGTCTTGTATGACAACTACAGCAGGGCAAGCAAGTACCTTTGATAATGTAGAAGAACAACATTTCAACAACTTCAACCCTGAAACCAAAGAATCAGAGGCAAAAGTGGGTGACGCAGATGAATCTCTTGCGAAGCAAGGTATTCAAATTCAGAGATTAAATAGCGAAAAGTGGAAGAACATCCGATATGCAGATGTTCAAAAACACTTTAACGCAACTCCGGTCTTTACTTCATTAAAAGTTAATAGCATTCTCGCAAGCACAACGCCGCCTTGGCAAATGGTTACGTTGTTAGAAAATATGGATCAATGTTTAGCCGCAGTCTCCCACGGCCTCCTTCAACAGAGGCAATGTTTCATGGAAACTTTTAAAAATGCCTCTCTGGAAGTGAAATCTCAGATTAGCAAGAATTTCCTAGGATCAGAATGCCATTTCCGGAAAACATCTGACGCACTCCTTCAATACACATGCGGGAAAAGAGCGGAAATACTACAGCACAGACGAAGTGTGTATAAACCGACCAACAAGACTTTAAATGATCTATTACACTCAATTCCGCCTTCAGCAACTCACCTTTTTTCGGAACCTCAATTGTCAGACTTAGTCAAGGAGCAAGGAGGCCCTAACAAGTTTTTTCCTGCAAAGCAACGAAACAACACAAACTCCTATAAACCCAGGCCTTATAGGACACCGGTTACCCATCAGGAAACCAGGACGAAGACACGAATCGGAGATGAGGCCAGAAGATCAAATTTCAGACAAGAAAGATTCTCGGGCCGGTTTTCAGGAAAGCGCCCTTCCACAACACCCACCGCGAAAGCGAAGAAAACTAAATTTGAAGGCAGAAAATACTAATTTCATGGCAGGACAGGTAAAGAACAAATTGTTAATCTGGAAGGACCTAGGTGCCTCAAAAAGCCTCTTATCTATATTATCTGGCTACAGAATTCCATTCGCATGCACCCCACCATTAAAAGTGTTCAATACTGATATCTGTACTCGGCTAGCGCCTAAATCCTCTAGGGAGATAACGCTGCAAATCGAAAAAATGTTAGAGTGTGGCGCAATTGAAATATGTAAAAGTCCTTCCGGATTCATATCCCCCATGTTCTTAAGAAAGAAATTGGATGGCTCGAACCGGCCCATATTAAATTTAAAATTGTTAAATGAACATCTGAATCCGCCTAAATTTCGCCTTTTAAACCACCATAAAATTCCACTTTGTTTAGACGAATCAGATTACATGTTAAAAATAGACCTTTCGCAGGCCTATTTTCACATTCCGATTGTAGAAGCTCACCGTAGATTTTTAGCCTTCCTTTATAATAGAACAATATTTCAAATGACCTGTTTACCCTTTGGCCTTGCAACAGCCCCGTACACATTTGCAAAAATAACTAACTGGATTGCAAACCTTTTCAGGGAAAGAGGGATCAGAGTGGTAGTATACCTGGACGATTTTATGATAATGCATCACGATCCTGTCATCCTTCTGCAACAGAGCAAACTGGTTCAGAAATATCTCACAGTAATGGGCTGGTGCATAAATTTCCAGAAATCAGTTCTCATCCCCTGTCAAAACGTCGAATACCTAGGAATTTTGTGGAATACAAAAGCAAATATAAAACGCCTACCAAACACCAAAATTTTAAAAATAATAAAGTTAATTCGAGGAACCCTACGAAATCAAAAGTGGTCTTGGTGGACAGCCAAAGTCTTATTAGGGAACCTAAACTTCGCAACCTTTGTCATCCCACTCGGGAGGCTACATTGTCGCCGCATCCAAATAGAAGCCAACCGTCTTCCAAGATCAGACAAACACACAAAATTCCCCCTCCCAACAATAGTTGCTCAGAAACTTCAATGGTGGCTCCGCAACATACGACAGTCATCACCAATTCATCAAAAGTCTGCCACAATCTTCATCACCACCGACGCCGCCCGGAACGGTTGGGGGGCAACAGTCAACAATCGAAAACTACAGGGATGGTGGGACAATTCTCAGAAATCTTGGCACAGCAACAGGAAAGAGCTCTGGGCTGTCTTGGAGGCGCTCCGAAAAACCGGAGCCCGATTGAAAAATCAAACCGTTATGATTCAGTCAGACAACCGGTCAGTGGTCGCTTATATCACCAAGGAAGGCGGAACCAAGTCCCCGAAGCTCTTGGAAATTACCGAAGAAATCCTACAGTTGGCCAAGCTTCATCGGATAGACTTGATAGCCCGTTATCTCCCCGGACGATACAATACGATGTCCGACAGCCTGTCCAGAGCGAAGACAATGCCGGAGTGGACGCTGAGCAAATCAATCCTTCGATCAGTATTCCGGAAGTGGGGTACTCCAACAGTCGACCTTTTTGCAAGCGCTCGTTCAGCAATCATGAACAACTACGTGAGCGAGGATGCCAGAGACCACAATTGCCTATTTGTGGATGCATTCAGCCGGCCATGGAGTTACAAGCTGGGGTGGATTTTTCCCCCTCCATGTCTTATACCACGCGTTCTACAACATCTCAAGAAGTGCTCAGGAACCTACTATCTGGTGACGCCACAATGGGAGCGAACCTTTTGGAAAACCGAGGTCAAGAAGCGAGCTCTGGGTCAAGCATTCAAGATTCCGAATTTGCGCAGAAACCTAGTAGACCTGAGAACGGGACGCCCCCCTCCCGAGGTAAAGGACCTGTGTTTGCAGGTCTGGAGGGTACGGGCTGGTCTCATTTAGTAGAATCATGGTCAAGCGAGAGCCGAGAACTTCTGGAAACGTCGTGGAGGAAGTCAACATTGAAAACATATCGTTCCGCATGGGACCGCTGGAAGTCATGGGCTTTGAGTAATAATTACCAAATGGATGACCCGAAACCTCAAGAGGTAGCAAAATACATCCATTTCCTTCACAAGGAAGTAAAGCTAGCAGCTAAAACTATCGCAGTCCACAAATCCGTAGTTACCACGTTCGCAAATCCGGAGACAGGCGATAGACTTAGCAGCCACCCACTCGTACAACAGATGATGAAAGCAGTCTTCATTGCACGACCACCACCACCAAATCCAAAAACGTGGAACGTCTCGCAATTAGTTGATTTCTTGAAGACATATGAGATAAACAATAATAGTATTTTTCAAACATCGCGGCACGTGGCTGCGTTGCTTCTTTTATCATCGGGGAGAAGAATTCATGACCTGACACTTCTGGATATAGGACCAGAATTGTTCGAGTCCCATAATAGTTACATTGTATTTTGGCCACGCTTCGGGTCGAAAACCGACACCTCTAAATATAGACAATCTGGCTGGCAGATATATAACAAAGGTGCTGAAAGATTAAATATAGTATATTGGGTTAATAAACTGATCACCATCAGCAAATCAAGACGGGATAACCTGACTAGCCTATTCATATCTACCAGGGGTAAAGTAAAAGAAGCCTCCAGAAGCGTTATTGCTGGTTGGATTCGAACACTATTCAAAGATGCACAAATCAACGCATCTCCAGGAAGCTGTAGGGCAGCAGTCAGCTCAGATAACTGGAGCAATAGAAACCTTAATCTTGATGAAGTAATCAAACGAGGGAACTGGAGATCAAGGGATACCTTTTTGACACACTACTTTAAAGAAATCCAAGGTCAATCAAAAGGGAATCTAGATAGTTTAAGTCAATCATTTTCTCCAATCTAAGCTAAACTGATTTAATAATGGAAGACTGATATTTTTTCCTTTTTTGTTATTTTGATTAAAGTTTTTTATTAGTACTTCTTGCATTCTTACTTACGTATTAAGTACCTAGATACAATATTTCCCTGATTTACCACAGTACGTCTAGCCATCGCCGGCAGATTATAAACACATCTCACAGTGGGTCGAGCGTAGGCTCGAACACCTAAATAGAACCGTTTTCCCCCCGAAGGGAAGAAAACGAATATTTAGGTTTCAGCCGTAGCTCGACCCACTACTTGCCGTTCTTGCCGGCTTGCGATCGTGAGAGTACTGACATGACAAGCTAACCGGCGATGACGCCTCGGCATCCACCACACCGTAAATGTGAGGGAAATAGAGGGTAGATACACACTGCAAACGCGCAAAGTTCAAGGGGGTAATCTCACAGTGGGTCGAGCTACGGCTGAAACCTAAATATTCGTTTTCTTCCCTTCGGGGGGAAAACGGTTCTATTTTCCACTTTGGTCTCCGGCCGTCCACGGGGTTGGTTCTGAAGGTCGACATTTCCAGAACGAAAATGTTAAAACCAAAAACGTACCGTGCTTTCTTTTGCGACACCAGCGCCGTACACATCATTAATCCTTCGAGCTGTTTCTGCAGCACTGGTGGCACGGTAGAACTCGTACTCGTAAATGTACCGATATTTCATGTTTTCATTGTGCGGTAATAAGCAACACCAAAGAAAAAAATAATGAGGAAAAAAACAAATGAATGACTGTTTTTAAAACTCAAATGTACCACCTAAATGAATTTATAAATTTGAATTCGGAATTCTTAACCAAAGAGGAGATATTTCAGATCAAAGTGGTCAGTACAACAAAACGCTAATTTCATAATTATGTAAGGACCTATATTATGAGGCCTTTGCCCAGCAGTATGACAGTATAGGCACAGTATTACAATATTTAGGAAATATTGTAATACTGTGGTATAGGCTAACAAAAAAATATACAGTCCGGTTAAACGAGAGACATACTTTAAGGGAGTGTAGTACTCATGAAAATGAACATCTTTTAATATGGGGCGGACTCAATAATGTAAAAAAACCCGGCCAAGTGCGAGTTGGACTCGCATACGTAGGGTTCCGTACCACCATACAATATTTAACACTACATATAAAATAACGGCAAAAAAATCACGTTTGTTGTATGGGAGCCCCCCTTAAATATTTATTTTATTATATTTTTAGTAAGTATTTATTGTTATAGCGGCAACAGAAATACACATTCTGTGAAAATTTCAACTGCTTTGCTGTCACGGTTCATGAGATACAGGCACAGCCTGGTGACAGACGGACAGCGGAGTCTTAGTAATAGGGTCCCGTTTTACCCTTTGGGTACGGAACCCTAAAAACAACTGTTCTCTACATTTTGGCCAGTTAAGCGAACATAAATGTATAGATAGAGCTTATGTATAGGTTTTATAGTCTCCATTTCAGTGTCGGTCTCTTAGTAAAATTTGTTCATTTTCTTGGGTACTACCTGACACTGAATATTAGTAGCTATGGATAGTATGGATATGGATTACAGATGTTCTCCTGTGGCCGGAAGGCACCGGTCATGCTTTGGCGCAGCTGAGTGGCGAGTCAGTAAACCGATCGCGCTTGCGTCACTGTGGCGGCCTTCCCTTGCTGGTAGCGGCCGCACGAGTCAACCCCCACGCTATGCACGCTCTTCTTCAATATGTTTTTGATGATACATGTGAGTTTTTTTTTATACGAATAATTAATAGATTTTTTAGCTAGCGTTCGCCCGAATCTTTTCGCGCCGGAATTCCTCGTTCTTTATCGACGGCTGGCTCGGACCGTAGGTAGACGAGGCAAGACGAGATATATTTTTAACCGACTTCCAAAAAGGAGGAGGTTATAATATGTTCGACTATAAGTATGTTTTTATGATGTTCACCGATTTCTCCGTCTATTGTGGACCGATTAGATTTTTTTCTTTAGTTTGAAAGGGTATACTCTCGAGATGGTCCCATTGTCAGCAAGTTGGAATCTGATGAGAGGATCCTATGGAAATCGAGGGAAACCCTCAAATTTTATTGGCAAACCTATAGCGATTTGGATATTTTTTAGAGTAACTTGAGCATTTGCTCTCCGAAATCATCATTTGGTAAAATGGAGCTGATGATGAAGACCAAAGACGGCCATCGGACCTACTCGAATGATAAATACATATTTCAAGGGTTACGATTCAATTACTTTAATATGGTTTCTAAGCAATTTATGCTCGTCACAATGCGTATGGTGAGTGGTTGTTAAGGAGTTCTCCTGGTTCTCACCAGGAGAACTCCTCAACAATTAAGGTCCCAGCATCGGGAAAAGCAATATTTTGTAAAAGGTGATGAGCAATTGACATTATAGACTATTGTAACTTAGATAAATTACAAACTCTCCCACTAAAAAGTGCTAAATAACTTTAATTTCGGAAGTCGGTGTCAATAAACGAAAATGCAAAACCAACGACACCGACTTCCGAAATTAAAGTTATTTATCACTTTGTAGTTTTTTTTTTGGAAGTTGGTTGTTTTTTTTTTGTTAAAATGTTTTTTTGTGCATGAAGTACTGTATCCTCGTATCAACTGGGCTCAACTTGAACAAAATGGTAACACCATTAGAGATACAAGATTTTTATATAATGTTTTCATATGAAATTTTCTATGCACTCACCCACAGCATTTCAGATTTTAGTCAATGAAGGTCTTGTAAGCTTACTTACTGATGAACTGACCACATATCTGACTACTATGAATTATGAACACACCAACCTGGAACACACATCACTGTTATGTGAGGCTGTAGCAAAAGTCAAGGAAAGTCCAAAAGACATAAAACCTGATGCTGAATTGCAATCCAATGAAGGCTCAAGCAATGCTGAAGGTAAAGTTAGTTTGTTTGCACGTCGTAAAGGTCCCCTGTCTTCTCAAAATGAAGATGAATTAAAGGTGGTGATAGAAAGAGATAACATGATCGTCGGATTTGTTGATGCCGTCGACAGCGATGCGACTGATGACAGCCAGAGTGAAGATGAGTCGGCGCCACTTCGACGTAAGTGCCTCAAAAGAGCCCGATCTCAAAGCCCAAAGGCTATCAAAAAGGTACTCAATCATTTAGCTATTTTAGGCGCCATCTACATGGATGAGATAATCGCGACGATAGTCACGCTGTGCCTTGAGGTGGCGCCCTACAATATGACAAGTACCTACCTAATCTAAGAAGCAATGCCTAATGTTTTTTTTCTTTTGTAGAAATCTCAACTAATCAAAATGGCAAGCAAAGACTGGTCAGCTGGTGTTTATTGGGAACCTAAAAGTCCTGGGTGGTCTACAAACCCTCAAGCGTCAGGATCTCGCGTTTCTATGAGTCCAGATAGAGGGGACCATGGTCCATTATCTCCATATTCAGATGGCTATCAGTCTGGTTTTAGTCCAGAGTATAGAGGGTTTTCGACCAACAAACGGACTAGATGGGACTGGAGTCCTGAATCGGGCGTCAGTTCAGGAGAAGCTAGCAGTTCAATGTCTCCCTATTGGACAGACTATCAATGGAGTCCAAGCAGTTCTGGAGGACCTACTTCACCATTTAGCATTAAAGAAGGTAAGAACATTAATATTTACACTACCTTTACCTGCGGCTTGGCCCGCTTGGACTGGAACGTACTATGGGAAAAAACTATCCTATGTCCTACTAACCCAGCATCAGCATAGCTATTCACAACCGTGCGATACGATTCCATGCCGAAAAAAAACATCAATCAATGTTATCAAAAGAGTCGTCTAAAGGCTGTTCACAAATCCAAAACCCGAAATTTTTGTCAAATCTAATAGACTGAATCAAGTAGACGACCACCATTCTTCCAATAGTTGTTTGCTTGTCGGATGCAAGGCAAATTATTCATTGAAAATATGTAATTTTCGATTCAACGATCTATTGAGTGGTTGTGAACTTTTGAATAGCTTTGAATGTCTACCTGTGTGCCAAATCTAATATATAAAATTCTCGTGTCACAGTTTTCGTTGCCATACTCCTCCGAAACGGCTTGACCGATTTTGATGAAATTTTTTGTGCTTATCCGTTATCTATGAGAATCGGCCAACATCTATTTTTCATACCCCTAAATCGAAACTTACGCGGGTGAAACCGCGGGGCGCAGCTAGTATCATATAAATCCATTCAGCGTTCAGCCATTAAGGTAACAGACTGACAGATAGAGTTCTTTTCGCATTCATATATTAGTATGGAGTAGGGAATTATGGATTAAGAAACGGTCAGTTGACATTTTATGTACCAATTCTTTGTCAGTTAATCAATTTAAGATCTTATGGTTTTAAGAATAAAGTTGATTTTACAACTGCTTACAATTTCAATTTCAGACAGTTCTGACTCTGAAATTTCGGGACGTTACTCGCCCGTGTGTAGTGACAACGAGGGTGAGACGGTAGACCTGGCGGGAGTGAGCAGTGCGGCCGCAGAGCTGGACGCGGCGCAAATGGTGCACGACCTCGATGAACTGATCATGGAAGACGACGAGAGTGTCGAAGAAGAAGCACCTTTGGAAGGTAAAACCTGTGATAAAATATTGTTCTTAACATAACACCATGTCTGTAATCCCGAAGGGTTAAGCAGAGCTGTACCTATAGTACACCCATATTTCGCCAGTTAAGTTGAAAGTCCAGTTATATAATAGAGGGCGAGCCTATTGCCATCAACCGGGCAATTCAGACTTCGGGCTGCTACTAAAATTCCTGATGAAAAACTCAATAACACTTTGCCGGACCTGGGAATCGAACCCAGGACCTCATGCTCAGCAGTAGCGCTTACGACCACAAGACCAACGAGGCAGTCGACGGCTTCAATAATATTCTTGATGTCTGTAGGGTCTAATGTAAACGGCGAAGTGGCAAGGATATTATGGTATTTTATAATAGAATCCATTTAACTATTACATTTTCATCGTCATCGTTTGATTCGAATGACTTACACCTCTGGGCACAGCCCTTCGACATAAATTGCTACAAAGTAGTATATTAAAGAATAACGCTATACTTTTCAGATGTTTCCAAGTTCGTCACGAATACCAAATCATCGCGCATAGCATGCGTGTTAGTCCTATTATTCCGGGTATCCCATGGAGCTTGCAACTCGTTCGGCGCCCTACGTGAGGAACCAGTGCCGAACCAGACGCTTGAGCTGTTGACAGGACGCGAGTGCCTGAACGCATTGTTGGATTATGTAGAAAGGTGTAAGCGGCCTTTAGGACGAGCCGCCCGCATTCTTGCCCGAGTACTGAGGTAGTTAAAAAAAGTCTTTAATAACAAATTGGCCCAGTTCCCATTAAAAAATCTGTCGCTTTTCGCTTATCATTTGATGGGAGTCCAAGTAGCGACGGCGACGCTGTGAACAAAACGCGTTTTGTCGCGTTAACGTGAGCAGACCCTTACGCGGTGTCCTACGTCGGCGATTCAACGCGAACGCGATCGCGAAGCGAAGCGGCGCGAATGGAACAAACAAATGAAACTCTATTGCGGTGGTCTACGTGGCCAACCGCACGTGGGTGCGGTGCGAAGCGAAGCGGACGCGATCAGTTGATTGAAACGGTGACACGCGAATTCAATGCGATGCGGTGCGACGCGGCGGCTATGTCCTACGTGCACGCGAATCGTCTCGCACAGCCGCCACCGACGACGCCGCCGTTCAGTGGGCACTGTGCATTTGTCATGGACGGACGGAAACAAATATTATTGGAAAATTCATTTCTTAAGTATCAATTACTCAAGAAGTATGTACGGCGAAGAAATGGGACTAATATTGTATTTAAATTAACTGGGACTACAAGTAAGTATTCCCATTCACGGTACGATAATAACCGGTTGTGATAATTTTTATTCCTTTTATCCCATAATATAGGACGTTCTTGGATAGCATTAATAAAATTTTCTGACATTATCCAAACAAAAACACGACGACACCGCATCCAGTTCGCGCGAAAATATCAAGCCAACTCGCGTTCGCTTCATTTCGCGCCGCTCCGGACCGCACTCCACGTGCGTTTGGTCACGTAGGCCACTTTTTTTTTTTTTTTTTTTAAGGATGGGAAATCATCAAATGACCCCTCCCGCTCTGGGTGGAGCGGAAGGGAGTGTCAGACTCTTACTGACTAAAACCCATCCGTGTTCCTTCCTTAGCCCTTTATGTTCCGGGGCAGCGGTAACCCTTTCGGACGATCCCGCTGCCCAGGCCACTTCAATAGGTTTCGACTGTTTGTTGTTTTTGAGCCGCGCCGCGCCACTTCGCATTCGCGTCTAGATCGCTCACGCAGGATGTCTGATATTTTTGCGCGAACTCTTGCGGTGCAGTGGTGGCTCGTTTTAAATAAATAAAAATATATTACAGCTAAAATTATAATGTTGTTTAATTAACATGGGTATATTAAAAGTATAAACAGACGATCGAACATGGTGCGCTCCGAACCATATTCGCTCGTGTGGTGCACGGTCCGCCGGACATTATTATTATTAATATCGGTACGGCTGGTTCGGAGCGCAGCTTGCACATCGAACGCGGTGCGTTCCGAACCGATTTGATCGTGTGGACGGGCACCGAACCATTTGTCGGTCTAGTCGCTATTGTGCCACCCGTACGCGCAACACGTCGCGTGTTATCAGACATGGATTCCAAACAACGCCAATAAGACACTGTTACTTAGTACGGAGAAAAGAGCTGTTATAGAGTTGTTGGAGTTGTATAAAGACTTTCCATGTTTGTGGAATATAACGCATAGCCTTTATTGTAATAAAGATACACGCAATCAAGCGTTAATAAGCGTAAAATTGCATTAGTTGCCACAACTAATGCAATTTTGGCCTGTTGCGATAGAATAGGCGGCATGTCGAGACGTGTTCACGCAATGCTAGCACAATACGACTGGATGGTTCGGAGTCCGGTGTGCTCGTCTGTTGTGTAGAGCTCACCGTACAGTTCGCTGGTGCGGGTCGCACCGATTCGTCGTCTGTTTATACTTTAACACCCGTAATTCTTCGTACCTACCTGCATATTATGAGATTCCCCATAAACATGTCTTAAATTAGTATTGCACTCCTCTGTCGTACTCATACTTCTTGAGTTTCTATGTATTTAATATTTCAAAAATGAATTTTCCAGTAACAATTGTTTTAGTCCGTCCATGATAAATGCAGGGTACTGAAACGAGATTCAGCCGCCGCCGCCATTGGCGACGGGGTGGCTGAAGCGGCGACTTCGCGCGCACGTAGGACAGAGCCGCCACGTCGCGTTGAATTCACGTAAACCGCATCGGTTTTTTTTTTAAGTTACGCAATACGATAAGCGTAAAATGAAGCCAACTGTGGTGGAAACGAAGCCGATCAGTCTGAAACATTTCCAGATAATGTGTTACGCAATTAGGCTGCTGATCGGCGTTGAATCGCCCACGTAGGACACAGCCTTAGTGTAATTTTTATTTTATTTGGTTTAACACCTTCACTAATACATCAATGTTTTATTTTCAGCAATGCTCTCTGCCTAATGAGTATATTGAAACATAGATTAGCTCTTAGATTACATAATATGTCTGTCAGTTCTAAGCATCCGCCTACTAAATGCCAGCAGTGCAAACAAGTGAGTCCAACCTTATCTTTATTTTTGTGAGCTTTTGTAATGTCGCTCATATCACAATTATATATGCTTCGATCAATTCGAAGCTCATATGAGTAAGAACATAACACTCAAATTGAAATTATCCTCTCGCGCTTGTAACTTTTACAACATTTTTATCCTTTACAGATATTAAAGCTGAGTTCAAAGTTATTGAGCCAACTAACAATATTAGCAGAATCTAGTTATGGAATTGGTGAAATTAGCTATCAACTACTAAAAGGCAGCTTGTCCATGAAACAAACACTGTCACTGACATTACCATACATCGTGAGGTAAAGCCAATTACAATTAAGACGGTGTCGACCAAACGCCGACCGCGCAGTGGCGCCCTCATCGTTTGTTTGGTTATTTCTTTTATTTTAGAATGAAAATGCAGAAAATAAGCACGTTAAGTTGTGCTCTTCAAGATTATACGTAGTTTTACATTGTTTAGTTTTATTATAATCCTTATAACGGATAATAGTGGCCACTATTTTCTGTTTTTTAAGATTATAATTTAACTAAACAATGTAAAACTACCGTTTATATATCTTCCATACATATCATAAATCTGTAGACGAGGCGATTCTGTACATTAAAATATTTCCAAAAAAAATGGTGGGGTATTAAAGGATAACCAAAAGATTTTCCATTTCATCAATTTTTTGAATTTTTGTCTGTTTGGATGTGACAGATTATTGATTTGAACAGGGTCAACGTAAAAAGTACCAAACCAATACGGTTACTTTTTATACTCAAATATGATGTAGAACTCGGAGCAGAGATTAGTTTTTGTTTCATCGCAATCGGTTCACTCTATCAAAAGATATAATCAATTTAAAGTATCCTAGAACAACTTTTTACGTTTTTTAGTAACACGTAACGACATCTATTGGCACGATATAGTACCTACTAACGAAAACATATTGTTGTTGTGATGTGAAAATCACGTCCTATTAGTTTAACCTTACCTAAATGTCGAAATAACACTTATGTCTGTGTTATTTTAAAAAGTAATGCTAATGATTGTAATATTATGAAAATCGCTTTCCATTGATGGTTTATTTAGTGGCGCCTGTGGCGCTAAAAGAATTTTAAACAAAAAGTGAGGATAATGTAAGATAACAATAATTAATGTGGTGTTCTGAGCGATAAAGAAGTTAGATAATTATTGATATAGAAAGTTAAGTAACGCAGAGCGTTTTTTAACGAAGTTCTTTTAAGGAGCTTGCGGTAGGAGTTATATGGGAGAAATCGTCACATAACGAAAAAGCGTTATGCCTCACTTTTCATAGTAATAGATAGATAGAGACACACACAGAGAGAGAGAGCTATTTTTCATGGTTTCCGAGGATCTTGACCCGGGTGAGTGAGGTCAAAAAGAAAATCAAAGATGGCGGTTGCCTAAATTTTTTACTTTTTCTTCGTGGTTGTCGTTTTCATAGATTTCAAAGGTGCTGAAGCCGATAGACAGGTCAAAATGAAAATCCAAAATGGCGGTTATAAAAAAAAAAAAACATGGGTTTTAAAACACACTTCAAAGTGCAATAGACCTTTGGTTTCAGAAGTCTAATTTCTTGCCAACGTCTTCCCAAAGTAAGGTTATTTTGCACTTTGTAGGGTTTTTTATGGAAGTCGGTTATATTTTTTTGTAATTAGCTTTACAATTTAATTTCTGGTTTTCGGCAGTATAAGGTCTAAATCAAAATCATGTCTAAAGTTTTCGTCATGGGTTTCATCTTCGTAGTTTTCAAGGTCGGCCGGTGTCAAATACAACCAAAGTAAATGGGTTGCTTTTTACACGGGCAACTTTATGTAGAAGCTTTTTCGAGGGGCAAGCAACCTTTCTAACATCGTTTACTGAGAAGCATTTTTTTATTTACATAAGGTTTAAATCATAACTACTTTCAAGTTTTTTGGCTTTTTTGTCGAATTTTTTTAACCTTAATTTACCATGATAACGCTTCAGCACACTCCGCCAGATGGGCAGTTGATTTATTGAGTAGGTACGGCAGTTAGGTACACACAGCACTGCCATGTCATAAAAAGGTATTGTTGAATATGTCTTCGAGACAATATCTAAATTCTTGGCCATTGTCTTGGTATATATATCTTAAGGCTATCCACCCTCAAGATATCTTAAGGCTATCCACCAAGGGAGAGTTAAGCAAACGTGGGCACAGGTTTACAGAATAAGTTATGAAAGACTTCAAACTACTTTTCAGATAAACTTCAGTACGATTTAAGAGTAACACCATTGATGTATTCTTCCTTTTGTCATCTAGATATCTCGACGCTTTATAAGGCATAATATTGGTAGGTATATATGATATTGTTACGAGCTTGGGGTTCGTGACAATTAAAAACTGCCGATTTAATAACCAAAAAAATAAACACTTTAATTAAAATCACCAATTCCAACTTTAACACACTAATTACAAAACACAATTGCGCTACTGATCACTTCTAAGTCGCACTTCAAGATCGCTTTCCTTTCGATGTTTTCGCTTGTATCGCTTATCCAAGACTGTGTCGGCTTGCGGAGCATTCCCGCCTTATATAGGTCTCACATTGTTCTAGAACCTTCTACTTTAGAAACATCTAGAATGTTCGAGTACATTCCGGCCTCAACTGACCAGATGTCCATAGTTCTAGAAAGTTCTATCATCGAAACTTCTAGAAGGTTCTTGACACTAGTTCTTCTACTCGATACTAGATGGCGCTAGTGGTAACGAATATCAATTGTGGCGCGCAACACTGCCCCCTCCTAAGACATGCTCGTCCCGAGCATTATCGGCCCCATAATAACGCGCCAGTCGATCCACATGGACGATCTTAGGAGTACCTCTTGCACCTTTCTGTATCCGGTAGGTTACGTCATTGATCTTTGTCACAATCCGGTACGGTCCGTCCCATTTAGCTTGAAGCTTAGGAGATTTCCCTTTGCTGCGGACTGGATTGTGCAACCACATTAGTGAGCCTTCGTCGAACCCTTTATTGTTCATTTTGCGGTCATAACGGGTTTTCATCTTTTCAGACATTTGCTGGCCCGATTGTCTGACGTGCTCATAAATGTCATTCATTTTGTTCCGCAAGTCATTCGCATAATCGGTTATACTGCGTGGGGCATCAGGTGGTATTCCGGTGATCAGGTCAGCAGGCAGTCGTAGTTCTCTTCCAAAGTTTGCGAAAGCTGGTGTCACCGATGTACTTTCGTGAACAGCGCTGCGATATGACAACAAAAACGGTTGTATGTGCTTGTCCCAATCTCGTTGCCGATTTTCCACAACTTTTGCCAGGTATCTCTCCAATGTCTCATTAAATCGTTCCACCATTCCATCCGATTGTTGGTGGTAAGAAGTTGTTCTTGTTTTATGAGTACCCATAACTCGACAAGTTTCCTGGAATATTTGGGACTCAAAATTCTTTCCTTGATCACTGTGAATCTCCAAGGGTACTCTAAAACGGCAGAAGACTTCATGAACCAGTTTATCTGCAACTGTTGAAGCTTCTTGGTTTGGAATGGCGAAGACCTCCGGCCACTTAGTGAAGTAATCCATCACAACCATGAAATACTTGTTACCACTTTCACTTTCCGGAAACGGCCCCGCAACGTCAAGGGCTATCCTCTCCAATGGTGCACCAACATTGTAAAATTTCAATGCACCTCTACTACGAGTCTGAGGTCCCTTTACAGCTGCACAACTTGTACATTTGCGACACCAGTCCTCGACATCGTCCCGACAGCGGACCCAGTAAACCGTTCTCGTATCTTCAGTAGAGTCCGTTTTACTCCCAGATGACCTCCTGAACAACCATTATGGTACAGCTGTAGAACATCCGGTACTTGAGCTTTAGGGACAACCATTTGCAAATGACAGCTGTCTCCCCGAGCGTTTTCCCATTTACGGCACAGGACTCCATCCTGAATCACCAAGCTGTCCCATTGGGCCCAATAGCTTTTTGTGATCGAACTCATCGCTGAGACGTCGCTCCACCTGGGCTTAGGAGCTCTGGTTTTCATCCACTCCAGAATCGGCTTGGTGTCCGAATCTTCCTGCTGTGCACGTTGTAGGCTTTCTTTCCATTCGTTGCTGAGGTCGGTCCTGAGCATCCTCACAGGTACCACTTCCTTACGCTCTTGCCTTGTACAATGCTTGCAATCTTCAGGACAAGGTCTTCTTGGCAATGCATCGGCGTTGCCATGAGATTTCCCGCTGCGATGTTCGACCACAAAGTCGTATTCCTGCAGTAGTTCAATCCATCTGGCAACTTGTCCTTCTGGATTTTTGAACTGCAATAGCCATTTCAGTGCAGCATGGTCAGTTCGTAAGTGGAATTTCCGCCCCAGAAGATATTTGCTAAAATGCTGCAACGACTTTACCACAGCAAGCAATTCCCGTCTCGTGACGCAATAGTTCCTTTCCGGCTTTGACAACGACTTGCTGAAGTACGCTATCACAACCTCTTGATCACCATTCCGTTGAGACAACACACCGCCAAGTCCTATGTCACTTGCGTCTGTGTCAACTTTAAATTCCTTGCCTGCATCAGGGTACCCCAAAATAGGTGTTTTGCACAGTCGATCCTGTAACTCCTGGAATGCGATGTCGCAACTTTCATCCCAGCAGAAATGTCGCTTCTCCTCTTTTAGCTCATGCAGGGGTTTGGCTATATCCGCAAAGTTCTTAACAAATCGCCGATAATAAGAGCACAAACCCAAAAATGCTCTGACTGCTCTGCGTCTTGTTTTTTGGAACTGGCCAATCTTTGACAGCGGCGATTTTCTCTGGATCCGTGCGGATACCTTCTTCCGACACTACATACCCCATAACTTGTCGTTTGAATAGTGAACACTTCTTCGGGCTTAACTTAGGTTGGCACCCTGGATCTTCATGAGCACGCGTTCCAGGTTTTGAAGATGTTCTTCAAACGTACGGCCTACGATGATGATGTCATCTAAGTAGACCAGGCAAGCATCGCCAATTAGCCCGGTAAGTACAAGTTCCATCAACCTTTCAAACGTTGCCGGAGCATTGCACAATCCAAACGGCATAACTTTAAATTGCCACAGACCTTTTCCTGTCGAGAAACCGGTTTTCTCCTTGTCCTTAGGATCTATTTCAACTTGCCAGTAGCCACTTTTCAGGTCCAGCGTGCTGAACCACTTTACTCTAGTAAGCACGTCCAGCGTGTCATCAATTCTTGGCAAAGGATAGCTGTCCTTCTTCGTAACGTCGTTCAGACGACTATAGTCAACACAAAACCGCATGCTGCCGTCTTTCTTTCTTACCAGCACTACAGGTGAACACTATGGACTAGATGAAGGTTCAATAACACCATCCTTCACCATTCCCTCAATCATGGTTTCCACTTCCTTTTCACGTGCTACCGGCAATCTCCTTGGCCGCTGACGGATAGGCAATTCTTCTCCTATGTGTATTTTCTGTTGAACTAAGCCAGTCTTCCCGATGTCAGCATCGTTTGACGAGAAAACATCAGCGTACTTGAGTAACATCTTCCTCGCCTTGACCCTTTCATTTTGAGACAGAGCGCTGCGGCAATCTTCTAAAAGTGTGGCCACTCTCGTTTGCGCATCCTTGCTGAGGGTCCCAGTCGATAGATATTGGCATCGACGCAACCAATCCACTTCCTCGCAAGTACCAACTAGTGTGCCTTTTTCTATAATCTGTTCCTGATCACAAAGGTTCAGCACACGTACCCGGTGTCGGTGGCTCTGACTAAAGTTCGTGCCACTTTCCATGGAAGGTCATTGTCTACCCTTTCCACGAGTACACAACGATGGGTTTGCCCAGGATTCCGAGGAAGACTAACCGGCACAATCGTTTCCGATCTCGGCGGAAGAACAACCTTCTTAAGTCTGTACACATTCCCTGGTAACGCCCCTTCCACGAAAAGTTCCTCTTGTCCACATTTCAAAACACCTTGCTTGACGTCAATCTCGCAACAATTCTTCCTCATAAAGTCAAGGCCCAGGATGCAATCGTCCATTATATCAGCCACGATGACATTATGCTGGTAGATTCTGTTGCCTAGCTTCAACTCCATCTTCTTCTCTCCATGGACGGGTATGCGCTGACCGGTGGCTGTTACCAAATTAATGCGTTCTCGGGTGTATGCGGAGTCCCCAAGGAACCGACTTATAAGTTGGGAACTGACGACCGTACTAGAGGCTCCAGTATCTATGGTCAGCTTTTTTTTTTTTTTTAGGATGGGAAATCATCAAATGACCCCTCCCGCTCTGGGTGGAGCGGAAGGGAGTGTCAGACTCTTACTGACTAAAACCCATCCGTGTTCCTTCCTTAGCCCTTTATGTTCCGGGGCAGCGGTAACCCTTTCGGACAATCCCGCTGCCCCGGCAGGCTTCGGCCCTAACGGGCCCCTCCATGTCTGCTGACATCTCTTTGAGGCGCGCGTGGAACACATACGCGCCGTCCGGCACGGGCCTGGTCCTGATCGGACGGCGAGCTACCCATTACTCGCCGTCCGCAGGCCCGCGCCTACGGTGGCCGGGAGTCGTCACGCGGCTCCCGACGCCCGGAGCGTCTACCGCGGCGGCTCTCTCAGCTCTCTCCCTCGCCCATCCCGCCACCTCCTTCGCTAGCATGACTGCTTCGCAGAAGGAGGTGACTGCCTCCCACTCCCTCTCGCCCCGGACCATGGCTTGGACCAGGGCCGGGCGCGAGAGGTCGCCGCCGCTGCCGATCGCCTCTACGAGGACACGGCGGTGCTCTGCCCAAGCGGGACAGACCTCCGCCGTGTGCACCACCGTGTCCTCTGGGCGATCCTCGCAGTGGTGATACCCGGGCGTTTCCTCCCGCCTGATGATGTGCAGGAGCCTCCCGAAACATCCGTGTCCGGTGAGGACCTGCGTCAGGCGGTAGGTGAGGACGCCGTGACGCCTCTCTAGCCACTCCTCAAAGAGGGGCCTTACCGCCGCTATCGCGGCGTGCCCTGCGCTGGGTTGCGACAGT
This sequence comes from Gortyna flavago, assembly GCA_963669345.1. Lineage (NCBI taxonomy): Eukaryota > Metazoa > Arthropoda > Insecta > Lepidoptera > Noctuidae > Gortyna > Gortyna flavago. The sequence goes on from OY770139.1 coordinate 6,612,613, forward strand.
CGCGCTTTCCATGCCGCCATGAGATCGCGCCGGAGGTCCGTCCGCTCCGCAGCAATTTGCCGCGGAAGCGGGTTTTCCCCCCGGCGTAGTGCCTCCGCGCGCCACTCAAAGAGGCGCGCGAGGACTATCGCCTCCAGATCCCATGGCGGCAGTCCGGCAAGGAGGCTTGCCTCCGCGCGCGAGATCGTGCGGTACCCCCGTATTAGCCGTATGGCTACCACCTTTTGGGGCGCGTTCAAGTAGTGGGCGGCTCGAAGCCGCAGTGAACGCGCCCACACCGGGGCGCCATACACGGCCATGGACCGCACGACCCCCGCGTTAAGCCTCCGGCAGGAGGCGTTTGGCCCCCTCAGGTTGGGCAGGAGCCGCTTGAAAGCGGCCCCAGCCCGTTCCAGTTTGGGGGCCAAACGTCGGAAGTGCTCCACGAAGTTCCACCGGCTGTCGAGGACGAGACCCAGGTATTTCATCGTCTTCTCGACGTCGATGTGAACCCCTTGTGTGTTGGGATCCCGATGGTGGCCCGTTCCGAAGCCCATGAAATGTCATGGCCTCGGACTTGTGCAGAGCCACCTCGAGACCCAACTGCCGGATCCTCTCCACGACTATCGCAACCCCGCGTGTCATTACGTCGGCCGCCGCCTGATGCGACCTCCCCTGCGCCAGGACCAGCGTGTCGTCAGCGTAGCAAACTACGCTGACGCCATCAGGGAGGTCTGCCCGCAGCACCCAGTCGTAACCGATGTCCCACAGGAGCGGCCCCAAGACCGATCCCTGTGGGACACCGCACGACATCTCTCGCCGGTTCCATTCCCCATCGCGACCGGGGTAGATGACGGCTCTGTCCGTCAAATACGCCCCGACTACTCGACGGAGGTAGGTCGGCACTCGGTGATACCGAAGTGCCTCCCTAATGCAGCTCCAGGGCAGGGTGTTAAAGGCGTTAGCGATGTCTAGCGACACCGCCACGACCACCCTACCCCGAGACACCGCGTCCCCCGTCGTGAGGGCTCTCACGCGCATGATGGCGTCCACCGTCGAGCGCCCCTTGCGGAAGCCAAACTGGCTATCCGCAAGATCCGGCCCCGTCCTCACCAGGTGCCCGACGAGGCGGCCCGCAATCACTCTTTCAAAGAGCTTGCCGACCTCGTCGAGCAGCACGATGGGCCGGAATGCGGACGGAGAGTCCGCAGGGCGCCCTGGCTTCCGAATGAGGACCAGCTTCCCCGTCTTCCAACGGAGTGGAAATTGGCCCCTCTCCATACATGCGCTTAAGAGCGCCTCCAGTCGGGGTCCGAGAGCCGTCGAGGCCAGGGGCCAGGCTTTACCCGGCAAGCCGTCGGGCCCTGGGGCGGTATTTTTGGCCTTCAGCCTACCTACCGCCACCCTCAGATCTACCCCGGTCACTTCAGGGATGTCGTCGTCGTCCGCGTGGTCCGCTTCGGACACCGCAATTGGCGGAGCCATGTGCGGGGATCTATGGTCAGCTTACACAGCGTTCCGTTGACCTCGCCCTTGATGATTAAGCTGTTCCCGTCATGGGTTTGTGTGATCGAAATCCTTGGGGCTCTTTGAACATCAGCCAGCACCCGCCCCGCAGTCCTGGCAATTACTCGTTTCCCTGCTGCTGCTGAGTGGTGCCGTTAGCCGCACTACCCTCTGGACACCGGCCATCTTCCCTTTCTGCAGTTCGCTTAGGGCAACTGGATCGAAGGTGGCCCCTTTCCCTACAGCCGTAGCATCTAGGGCTGTATTACGATCGCGAACTGTAGCCGCTGCAACCTCCCTGACGCGATGGGAACGATGATCCTGCCGCACAGTTTCCACCTCCAGTGCATGGGCAAAGGCGTCCTTAAGTGTCCCGTGGTGACCGAGCCTCACAGCAGCTCTAACCTCAAGGTCGCGGATGCCGTCGATGAATGCCTGCACCAGGCTCCCATCAATAAGCGCAGGTTACGAACTGGTAAGCTTTGCGAACCAGCTTCTCCACTTCAAGGGCCCACTGCTGCAGGTTTTCGCTGCTGCGTTGCACGCGACCCTTGAGCTGCGCACGAAACACGTGTTCCAGGTGAGCGTCACCATACCGAGCCTCCAATGCCTCAAGGAGCTGCTCGTAAGTCACTTCCTTACCGATGGCTTCCAGAACAGTTAAGGCCTGGTCGCGCAAGCCTAGGACGAGGGCAGTCATGCCCTGACTTTTATTTCACCCGTTCGCCTTCATGACAGCCTCAAACTGGATTTTGTAGGCCGACCAGGAAGAGGTTCCGTCGAACGGTGGCACTTTGAATCCACGTAGCGAAGGTGTTGTAGCTACGGAAGCTGCGATTCCATCCCCATGTTTAAGGTTACCCAACTCCTGCTTCACATCAGCAATAACGTTATTAAACTTGCTGATCTGAGTTTCAGCGTCTGACAAGCGGTTGTCATGCAGGGCAACCTTCTCCTTCACCTCCTTCAAGTCTTTCCCGAAGTTTGCGTGAAGGTCCTTTATGAGGAACATCTGCTCTTCCTGGCGGTCTTCCAATCGACGGGCCTGTTCCTCCTGTCGGCGGGTCTGTTCCTCCTTATTGCGCTGGAACTGTTCTTCCAGCCGACGAGCCTGTTCCTCCTGTCGGCTAGCCTGTTCCTCCTGTCGGCGAGCCTGTTCCTCCTGTCGGCGAGCCTGTTCCTCCTTATCGTGCTGGAGCTGTTCTTCCAGCCGACGAGCCTGTTCCTCCTGTCGGCGGGTCTGTTCCTCCTTATCGCGCTGGAGCTGTTCTTCCAGCCGACGAGCCTGTACCTCCTGTCGGCGGGTCTATTCCTCCTTATCGCGCTGGAGCTGTTCTTCCAGCCGACGAGCCTGTTCCTCCTGTCGGCGAGCCTGCTCCTGCAGCATCATCATCAGAGCAGCAAAATCTGGTACTGACGATGCTGGAGCAGCTGTGGATGGGCCGGCCTCCGTGGTCGGTAGCGGGCTTCCGACCTCTGTGGTTTTGTTCCACCGAATCGCCTCTGGTCCGTCTCCTGCTGGCGTTGACTCCAGGTATGGAAACCCTCAGTGTCGTCCTTGGGTAAAATCGGCATGATTTTAATCCTTACTTCTGACACCAATTGTTACGAGCTTGGGGTTCGTGACAATTAAAAACTGCCGATTTAATAACCAAAAAAATAAACACTTTAATTAAAAACACCAATTACAACTTTAACACACTAATTACAAAACACAATTGCGCTACTGATCACTTCTAAGTCGCACTTCAAGATCGCTTTCCTTTCCATGTTTTCGCTTGTATCGCTTATCCAAGACTGTGTCGGCTCGCGGAGCATTCCCGCCTTATATAGGTCTCACATTGTTCTAGAACCTTCTACTGTAGAAACATCTAGAATCTTCGAGTACATTCCGACCCCAACTGACCAGATGTCGATAGTTCTAGAAAGTTCTATCATCGAAACTTCTAGAAGGTTCTTGAAACTAGTTCTTCTACTCGATACTAGATGGCGCTAGTGGTAACAAATATCAATTGTGGCGCGCAACAATATCTTCAATACCAATGAATGAATGAATGAATTGCACCTATCCCAGCGTTGTTAAACCAGACTCGATTAATCGAATGAACCCCAAGATTCGCACTAGCTCCTGTAGCCTCATGTTCATGGTGCTACAGCGACCATTGCATATCAAGGAATAGACCGGGGGGCGCGGTAATGGTAGAGAAGACGTGCCCGTAGGATAGGTAAGGATTTAAGAGCCTACCGGATATGCATCCTAGAGCAAGCCTTGGACTAGTGGAGAGATGGGTAAATATTATCTATAGATGGGCATCTTTTAACGACCTTGCCGCCATCTTGGTTCAGGTCGAGCTTCATCGGTGAGTCTTTTGCCAGGGCTCTACTGCTTTCTCTCTTCCTTTGTATGCCCTTGCTCTGCTGTGTTGTGTTAGATGTTGCTGTTTTCAATGTCGTCTTCGGATGTTGCTGTTTTCAAGGTCGGCCTCGGATGTTTCGCTACTATCCGTTTCCAGTTTTTTGTAAATTTTACTAGCAGCGATCTTGATCTTACTTCAGTCTTCCGCTGTATCCATCCAAAAATTGATTCCCTTATCGAAGTACTTCATGTCCTGTTTAAATTTTCGTTCCATGTGTAAATAGGTCTGTCGACCTTCTTACATTTGGCCTTGTACTGCATTGCTGCATGCAGCAGGTGTGGTTCGCGGCGCCTGTAGACTGGGGTTCTTGATGCGTTTTTCCGTCTATGATTTCATGCATTTTCTTTTTTCTTGGTTTATTCCTAGAGTGGTTAATCAAGTCTCTCATGATAACTCGCTCGTATCTTCTGAGTCTTGACCTGTTTGCTTTAGTAAGTGCAGATACTTTCAAACCATGTATCATGCACGGTACGATCACCATTCGATACATTAGTCTGGCTAATTTCCAGTCCATATTTGAATTATATATGAATGTATAGTAACGATTTGGCGTTTTTCATGGCCTGTTCGCAACGTTTTTTTTTTATCGTGCTTTTTCTGCTTAATGTAGATGTTATGTATGTACCTAGGTATTTGATTTCGTCACATGTCGGTATACTTATTCCAATAACGGTCACGTGGGTCGTTATCTGTGTAGCTATGGGGTCTCTAAGTAGTATTTTTATTTTGTTCCGTTTATTCGGAGACCTACACTATTTAGTAGGGGTTTAATATGGTACAGGATACCTTCTAACCCTTCTAGATCATCTGTAATGAAGATAAGGTCATCCGCAAATGATAGTACTAGGGGGAGTGAGATTTCGCGATCCTGGTCAAGTTTTATTAATTGGGTTTCCTCGTCGAGGGTACTAAGGACTTCGTCGATTACCAGTGTAAACAGGCGAGGGGACAGCGGGGCAACCTTGTTTGACTCCCTTTCCTTTAATAATCCAACTGCTTTGCTGGCCTCACCATTTGATGCACGTTTGTTCATTTATACAAACCTTGAGCAACAATATCTTCAATACCAAGTTAAGAAATTCAAAATATACCGCAGAGAAGAAACCAAGACTTAAAAAAACTAACTTCAAACTTCACCTACTAATCTCAGATATACTTTAGATAAAATGGTGATATGATTTTATAAGTTGGTATTCTAAAACAGACGCAAAATAAAATGGACATATGGCTGTTTCGTTAGATAATCAGCCTCGAGCAGGCGCTTTCATTTTAATTTATTCTCAAAAATCAAAGTGTCACTTCGTCGCATTGTCATTATGAACCATGAAGACGCAGCGCAGTGACTGCAGTCGAAAGGGCCGTGGTAGAGAACCCTAGGTAAGGAAAGCGTTACTAGACAAGATCGGATGATTCTTCATTTTCAATGAAGGAGTGGCAATTACACCTTTCCTGAGCGACACATTACCTATTGTTTACCGACATCCACGCGAACGAAATCGCGGGCACAGCTAGTATATAATACAATAGAAATAACCAAACAAACGATGAGGGCGCCACTAGTGGGACGGCGTCCCTTTAATTATAGTTTACCTTCATGATTCTAACGACTTCAAATGTTCACAGAACCGAAAAACCGCTCAAGAAATATTTGATAGACTGCAGTGCACTGAACTCGCTGTTCGCTATAATAGGCGAGTCTAAGGAAAACATACAAGATTGCGTAACTGCTTTAGCAAAACTAGCCAATAATGTCCACATAAAAGATCCTAAAGTACTTGAAAATAGATTTACAGGCCAAATATTTGTTAGCTACGATCCTATACTTGATAACTTATCCCTTGATGAAATAGTCACTTTTGAACTAGACGATTTAACAACAGTTAAAGCCAACAGAGTATTTCTGTGTCAAAACTCCGAAGTTTTCAGCGCCATGTTAATGGGGTGTTTCAAGGAGTCTGTAGAAAAATGTGTAAGGTTAAAGAATGTGTCCAAACCTGCATTAGAATACCTATTTACTTTATTGCACTTTGGATTGAATAATACCAGATGCGACGTCCAAGTCTTCCCAATGGCTGAGAAACTAGAAACTAATTTAGAAGTCCTTTTGTTAGCAGATAGATTTTTATTTGAAAAACTGAAAGGCTTGCTGAGCAGTGCTATCCTGCAGTTTCAATTGAATCCGGACTCTGCCGATAAAATATATGTATGGTCGCTAAGCGAAGGCATGGGTTTCTTATGCGTGGAAGCAGTTGCTTACTTGCTAACGGGTAAAATGGGCGAATCAGATCGCACGACAGCTTTTAGAAACATACTCAACCTAGAGTATAAGGAACAATGGCTTGAAGATATCAAATCTATGATACTGAGACAGTTGGTGAAGTGATATTATTTAGGTAGCGAGAAGTACTTGATTTGCGTAATCAGGAATTACGCAAATCATTTGTCATTGTGCTTTTTGCTTGATTATAAGTACTATGAAATAATATTTTATTAAAAAACTGCCGTTTATAGCAATGTTTTATAATGTAAAGTATTTATATAGTTTTAAGGTTTTTAATTCATGGATATTGCATTTATTTAAATATTATAGCTAATTAATTTTATCTAAACTAATGTTTTACCCATCTAAAAAGTCTTAGTAAATATTTTGTGATTTCATATTATAAAATACCCTTTCAAAAAATATAATAATGAATTTGCAACTAAAATGTATTTTTCTTAGTGAGTGTAAATAATAGTTTTGTTTTAAATAGAAGTATAAAAACAGTCTTATTAATAATGTAATTAAACTTATATTCACTTCAATTTATTTTGTATCAAGTCTCCCAACCTTACAATTTCATACCTTATAGTTATACCATATAATACACACATCAAAAGTGTCTAGGGATCAAGCATTTTTATGCGGATTTCTTGAGATTGAGATGTGGCTTTGTAATAAATTTATGATTTTATAAATTTATATGGATCCTTTTTGGTGCATTTCATAATTTGAATCAGGAACTGTGAATCAAATTCGAGTAAAAGATGAAAATCAGCTGTCAATATTTTCCCTATAAAAACATACAACGCATTGAAGACATTATTAGTGCTACTGTTTCCCTACTACTGATTAAAACCAACGTTATTATGGAGCGGCGACGTCATTTAAGCAGGGAAGAAATGCTCAGAGCCGTGGGAATGATAGAAGCTGGTTCCCGGCAACGTACTGTGGCTTTAGCTCTGAATACAAGTCAGAGTGTTATCAGTCGACTTTGGACACGTTACCGAAGCACTGGTACCGTGGCTGAGCGCCATGGAGGACGGTATCGCTGCACCACAGGGAGACAAGACCGATACATTCAAATCTTAACTCGAAGAGCTCCAACAATAACCGCCATGATGTTAGCCGTGAGGCTTCATCACTCTTCAGGGAACTTAATTAGCGACCAAACAGTCAGAAACCGCTTGCATGAAGTGAACCTTCATTCCCGAAGACCGCTACGGGTACCACCTATAGCAATGCACAATCGTAGGATTCGATATCAATGGGCTCTTGAACACAGAAATTGGGCAGAAGAACAATGGCGTTTCGTGTGCTTTTCTGATGAGTCTCGTTTTGGTATGAGACCGGATACAAGACGTATACGACACTGGAGAACCCCTGGACGCCAACAGCGATTAAAATCCTGCCAGGAAGTCCATCCTTATAGTGGTGGAACCATCATGGTATGGGCGGGTATTTGGATCGGCGGAAGAACTGAGTTGATTTGGATCAGAGGCAACCTCAACGCTCAAATTTATGCTGAGACGATTGTATCAGACGTCATCGTTCCTCTACAAGTGCAAATCGGTCCCTTATTTCAGTTAATGCATGATAATGCACGACCGCACACCGCAAGAGTTGTAAGACAGACTCTCGCCGCAGCTAACATCAATGTCCTGCCCTGGCCTGCTCAGTCGCCAGACTTGAACCCGATTGAGCATGCATGGGATATGCTACAGAGAAGAGCTCTGCCGAATATGGAGGGTATCCAGTCGCAAGAAGACCTTTTTTTGTTGTTGCAACGAACATGGGCGGCCATTCCACAGCGTGATTTGGATGAACTCATTTTGAGTATGCCAAACCGATGTTCTTGTGTTGTTAGTGTTCGCGGTAGAAACACGGATTATTAATTGTTTAAGTTACCCAATAAAATTTTAAAGAAAACTGTTATTTCAGTATTTTTTTCGAACTTTTGTGTTAGTGGTTCAAATGTCAAAAATCCCTTTATTAGGAAAATGGCAAATTTCTTTATTAATGCAAAGGTGACTTGGTTTATCGTTACTGTGACAAACGAAAACACTTTATTTGATGAATCCTTAAAGAAAATTTTAATTAATATCAATCAGGAGAAAAGTTATTGCAAAAATATATGTTGATCCCTAGACACTTTTGATGTGTGTATATCAATAACGGAAAACAGTCAAAGCAGACTCATTACAATATCTAATATATAAAATTCTCATGTCACAGTTTTCGTTGCCATACTCCTCCGAAACGGCTTGACCGATTTTGATGAAATTTTTTGTGCTTATCCGGTATCTATGAGAATCGGCCAACATCTATTTTTCATCCCCCTAAACCGAAACTTACGCGGGTGAAACCGCGGGGCGCAGCTAGTAACTAATAAGATAGTGAATCCTGGCCCATTCACAGCCATTCCGTAGTTCAGTATCAGTATAAAAGCACTTTTGTTTATATGAGGCCTACTGCCTAATTTCTGGTTTTCGCAATGAAAATTCCAACTTAATATCTTTGTTGGGCACAAGAACCTGTGAAGTGTTTGCTTTTATCTCATCTTTGTTTATACACTCAAATTCAAAGTTTTGGACAATCTGTAACAAAAAATAAACATTATTATAAAAAAGAAAGCAACTAAGGATCATGAATCAAACAGTACCCAAAAAGGATCAAAATATTTGGGTATTCATAAATAAAACATGAAATCCCGGCCTGAAATAATTTGCATATAAATTGAATGTTTACCTGACTTATAAGCTCTGTCATCTGTAGCATTGCTAACTTTTTGCCTATGCAAGATCTGGCGCCAAGCGCGAAAGGCAGTGATGCAGAGGACACATGGTTCACCAGATCTTTCCTTCTTGTATCATTGCGGTCCCAGCGGTAAGGAAGATATTCATCAGCTTTACTAAAGTTCTGCTCATCTCTTCCTGATGTGTAAATTGAAGCTATGATTGGAGTCTGTAATCATTTATGCATAAAGTTATTCCCATTTCTTCTCAAAACAATATAATAAATCTTTGTTAGTCTAGACTAGTGAGCAGAATTGTTTCAATATTTTAAAACAAAAATTTATTGTCAAATAGGTACTTTTCTTTCAATACTAATTATTTCAAGAAAATGGTTTGGATTTAGAAATAAAAAAAACTTTATGACTCTTTAGGTATATTTCTTTTCAAAATTCTTGTATATGAGTGTTTCAATTCTTCTTTTATGTGTTTGTAGGGTTCTTCTAGTTCACTTGGAGCCAATGGTATCTTCATTTTCCTTCTCAATGATGGGGACAGTAATACCAAGTTGTGGACCAAGCCTATACAACTCGAAGTCATCCAATATAGACACATACAAGAAGGTACGTTGGCAGCAACAGGTATCATGATTATTGTAAATACTCTAAAAACATTTGTGAAAACATTGTACAGCTTAGAAGGTTGTCTTAGCTTAGATAACCTTTGTATTTCAATAATTGATAAGTTGGTCAATCCAAATGCCACTGGCAGTATCCAGGAGTGGTCTGGCTCAGTTAAATTAGGAATCCATCCTATGCCCCCAGCAGATAACTCCATAAACGTAACTAATGCTGCAGGGTCAGCGTCACCCATGTAAACTAGGTTCCTCAGTGCAAATGACATACACACCCACACTGGAAGTTGAAACCATATTAGTAAGCTGGCTTTGAAAGGGTGGCAGTTATCTCTTACTATTAAATTGTTCCATTGTTTTTTCAATGATCTCTTGTACAATATAACAGCTTGTTTGTCTGTTAACTTGTAAGCTTTCTTTGCTATTGTTGTTTCCTTTTTTAATTCATTTACCAGGTCCTTAAGTTCTAAGCTGATGTTTTCGACTTTAGCTAATATGTAGTTCTGATATACTGACAGTGGTAGAGTCATGAGCGATCTTATGAGTACCGTGGCTGTAACAATTGTGGCCCACCAGGTCATGCCAGTTACGTCGTGAAAGTAAAGTAAACCATCCTGCATAAAATGCACAGGAAGGCTACTTGATATGCTTGCGTACATTTGTTCTTGCCATTCGACGAAACCTCCCATTGATATATATCTTCTTAGGTGGCAATCCATCCCATTAAAGTTATTTTGATTTAGTATACTATATTTATACACGTTTTCGTTATTTCCTATAGCAGTATGGTTACAACAAATTGCGCTGAAAGTACGATAGTTTTTAAATGTAGAGTTCAATTTTAACTTGGTAATATGTTTGTAAATTAGCATTTTGATGGGAATTATTGTGTAATTCACACAGTGAACGAAAATAATTCACAGAATTCACAGTAATTAGAATTAATTCAAAAGTTAGTGTATTCTTTGGTTACAAAACTTTATAACCTTATATGTCAAACTTGTCATTGTCAAATAATTCCCACAGATACTACTACTACTACTCATTGCCTCTTCCGACGGCCGACCGAAGAAATATCAATGTTGTTGCCAAATAATAGCATTAATAAAGTTTTAGTAGTCTTTCGCCATATTGCTATTATATACATAGTTTTGTTAAATACTTATTTTGTTACACGAAAGAGCACTAAATAGTGTACAGAGGCCAGCACATCAAGTTACTCCAATCTGTAAAATTTCTTTAATAGATTTTGACTTTAATACAAAGGAATAAGATTCATATTCAATTGGGAAAATGTGACAGATTGGGGTAGCTTGATGTGCTGGCCTCTGTACATACAAAAGAGTCTGCCAACGAAAGCTGACCAAGACAAAAGGTGGCAATTAAAAAAAATCAAGAGCTTGTTACCCTGGATATACACTGCGACTGCGTAAAAGCAATTGATACTATTTATTATTCATTGCGAATTTATTGATTTATTGACATTGACAATTTGGATTGACAGTCCTAAAATGTCTCCATTCTAAAAGTTTATAAAATAATTCGTGGTCAGCTTTCGTTGGCCAAACTCTAATGCATAAATCAATGAGTTTAAGGTGAAAACGCCAGGGTAGCCCGCAAAATTCTTTTTTTTTTACGTTTTTAGGATTCCGTACCTCAAAAGGAAAAAACGGAACCCTTATACGATCACTCGTGTGTCTGTATGTCTGTCCGTCTGTCACAGCCAATTTGCTCCGAATCTTATGGACCGATTAAGTTGAAATTTGGTACACATATGAATCTCTGTGACCCAAACACAGACGTATAACGTAAATAAATGAGTTTTGAAAAGGGGAGTCCTTTTTGAGGGGTAAATAGAAATTAAAAAAGAAAAGTCGCAATTTGTACCGTGTGACAAATCAATAGACAGAAATTTACCATTCCCCCCCCCCTTATTTCCGAAACTACTGAGCCTAAAATTTAAAAAAAAAATACAGAAAATAATTCTATACCTAAAGATTACAGGAAAATTAATAAGAAGTCTATGATCTTGAAACAACATGGTAAATCTCTCAATATTGTGCGTACAAACTTACATTTTCAGTTGGAATGTATGGGAGAACATGTTTTTCAATTACAGTGATAAGTTTTTCTTGGTATAATTTATGCGAGGCATCCGTCACTTCTAGTACCTTCTGTGCTTAGCACTCGATGCTCCGTCAAATAGCAAATCTGTCAGGGACCACCCGCGCCGCACGTATTGCGATCACCGGTCATGTTTTTAGTTACCACAAACAAATTAAGGTCAGATTTAAAAAAAAACATGGTAGATAAAATATTCATCGTACGGAACCCTCTCCACGCGAGTTCAACTCGCACTTGACCGGATTTTTTTGCAATTTGCTGGCTAGTACTAAGTTTTACGTTGATTAAAATATGATTCGCGGCCATAACAAATATGTATTTACAGAATTATAATCATTAAAGTCATCAACACAACTCTAAGACCAAGTAATCCTACCGAATGACTATTTCATGAAATCTTGACATTTTAGGATTACACTAACATATCAAGTTGTATTACTAATTGTGTCATAGACAAAATACGCGTTGCTTGGCAACGGTGGTTATCTTTTACATGTCATTCAATTAAATGTAATATATTAAATATTATGTATTAATTCATATATTACATCTGGCGACGATGTCGTTAGACATAAAGAAAGCAAAACGTTCGCGAGCCAGCCTACGCGGCTTGTTGACAAAAACGAATAACATATTTCAAGAACAAGATGTATACACAAAAGAAGAAATAGAAACAAGATTACTGACACTTCAAAATACTTACCAAGGACTGGGAGGGGTCATTTGATGATTTCCCATCCTAAAAAAAAAAAAAAAAAAAAAAAAAAAAAAAAAAAAAAAAAAAAAAAAAAAAAAAAAAAAGGACTGCAAAACATACAATTACAGATAGAGGAGGAGACCGAAGACGAATACATCGAAGCTGAAACCAATTACAGGTACGAAGTGGACGAAATTTATACTAATTTACGTACCAAAATGATAAGACTGATGAACACGTCCTTCAAATCTCTTGAGCCGTTACCTAACGTATCATCCACACACCATGGGTGTGAAATCACGAGCGCTCATCGAGAAGTACATCCTAGACTCAATTTTCAACCGTTTCAAGCAAACGAATCGTTTAAAAATTTTATAAAAAGACTGTCTGTTTACATGATGCTAAATAATATTACGGATCCTACAACGAAGGTCTATACCTTACTGTCCACTTTACCACCGGACATCCATGAAAGAATTTACGACCTGTGTTCACCCGACGGCCCGATCAAGAAGACCTACGAAGAACTTACTGACATCTTGGACGATTTCATCGATCCAAAACCTAGCATATGGGCCTCACAGCACACCTTCATATCAAGGCTACAACAAGACAATGAATCGATTGCTGTTTACGCGTCAGAACTTAAAAGACTGTCGTCAAAATGTGATTTTAAATGCTCACACTGTCTGAAACCCACCCTCGACTCATTTTTATCGTTACAATTTATTCGAGGATTCAAAGATGGAGAAATTCGCACAAAAATTCTTCAAACAAAACAAACAGCCTCCTTTTCAGAATTAGTACACACAGCTACGACTATGGAAATGGGAAAAAATGAAAATTCGACCATATCTACATCTTTACGTCCACCATCGTTGGACACGATCAATATAGTTTCAAAAGCCCATAATGAACTACAACCCGCATCAAATAAAGCACGTTCAATTAAAAAACCGACTTCTATAAGAGAACTTAAAGGTAAATGTTACCGCTGTGGAAAAGATGACCACAAAGCAAATGAATGTGGGGCCATAAAAAGCACGTGCCGGAAGTGTCAAAAGGAAGGACACCTAGCCCGAGTCTGCCTTCAAGGACATAAGAACAATGAAACGAACTTGGTAAATTACTCTACAAGCAGCGCTAGTACCGACAGCATCGCAGAAATCAACCTCGTAAAGAGTGAAATCTCAGACAAATATATTATAACTATCGAAATTGAAGGAAAGAAAACAAACATGGAATTTGACACGGGTGCAACACTCTCTACCATCTCACTGAAGGATTATAAGAATCTTAACATAAACAAAAGACTATTTCACACAAGCATTAAACTAAGAACTTATACAGGCGAAGTTTTTGAACCCATCGGTGTCACGTTTGTTCGATGCAAATTTAAAAACCAATTGTTCTATGGAAAGCTATACGTAATTAACAAAGACGTGGAACCCATCTTGGGTAGAAGCTGGATGAAGGAGTTTGACATTAAACTGGCCGAAATGAAATCGGTAGAGACATGTGAGAAAAGACTGGAACTTGAACAATTACTTAAAGAGTACGAACCCACCGTCTTCAGTACAAACCAAGGCGAAATTCCAAACGTTCGAGGCCACCTGACCCTTAAAGATAATGCGCAACCAATTTTTATTAAACCACGGAGAATTCCATATGCCCTTCGATCTAAAGTAGATGCAGAAATTGACCGACTTGAAAAACTGGGAATTATTACAAAGATTGATCACTCCGATTGGGGCACTCCCGTCGTCCCAATAGTGAAACCAAACGGAAGCATTAGACTGTGCGCCGACTACAAAATCACCTTAAACAAAATTATAGAAGACGAAAAATACCCAATACCAATAATTGAAGACATCCTAGCTGAAATGAACGGCGGACAATTTTTCTGCACCTTAGACATTACGCAAGCCTACCTGAACATGGATGAAGAAAGCTCCCTCCTGCAAACATTAAGTACACATAAAGGTACTTTTAAAGTGAATCGACTCATGTTTGGAGTCAAAGTAGCACCAAGTCTCTGGCAAAAATACATGGACCAATTACTACTGGGCCTCGACGGTATTAAGTGCTTCTTTGATGATATAATAATACAAGGCTCGACAGAAGAACAATTACTATTCAGATTGAAACAAGTTTTGGATAAACTTAAAGACAGCAACCTTCGTGTTAATAAAGAAAAGTGCCAATTCTTCAAAAGAAGTATCAATTACTTGGGACACAAAATAGACAAAGAGGGTTTACATAAAAATCAGGACAAGATAAAAGCAATTTTAAATGCACAACGCCCAACTAATGTTAATGAACTAAGAACGTTATTAGGCTTAGCAAATTATTACAATAAATTTATACCCAATCTAGCATCCATCACTGCCCCCTTAAATGAACTCCTGAAGAAAGGAGCAAAATTTACTTGGTCTACAAAATGTGAAGAAAGCCTGAAGAAAATAAAAAAAGAAATATTAAGCGAAAGAATCCTAATACACTTCGATCAGAATAAACCACTTATTCTAGCCACAGACGCTTCACCCACAGGACTTGGTGTAGTTCTAAGTCACAAACTACCAGATGGCTCAGAAAGACCAATAGCATTTGCTTCTAGATCCCTGACCAGCAGCGAAAAGAATTATAGTCAAATCGATAAAGAGGCGACTGCTATTTTCTGGGGTTTAAAGAAATTTTATCATTATTGTTACGGCCGGAAATTCACACTAATCACAGACCATAAACCACTTACGTCAATCTTTCACCCGCACCAAAACTTACCAGCCTTGAGTACTATGAGGCTATTCCACTATGCTCACTTTCTATCAGGATTTGACTACAATATTGAATATAGAAGTTCCTCAAAGCACTCCAACGCCGACTACCTCTCACGTTTTCCCGTTGAGAAGATTAATGAGAATAAACATGACCAGCATTACATATTTCAGCTGAATCAGATAAACACATTTAATATTTCACCGGAAATAATAGCAAAAGAAACAAGAGAAGACCCAGAATTACAGAAATTACTCGAAACACTCCATTCAGGCACTTCACTCAGGGAATCTGGATATACAGATAATGAACTAACTCTTCAGAATGACTGCATCCTAAAAGGCACGAGAGTTATAATTCCACATAAACTACGACAATGCATTTTAGATGAACTTCACGCGGGACATGTCGGGATTTTGAAAATGAAACTTCTTGCGCGGAGTTTCGTATACTGGAAGAACATTGATAAAGATATCGACATCAAAGTAAAATCGTGCAGAACCTGTCGTTTAAACCAGAATGATCCACCAAAAGCCCCTCTGCATCACTGGGAAGACCCAATTGGCCCGTGGCAAAGAATACACATCGATTTTGCAGGCCCGATATTGGGCTACCAACTTCTAATTGTCGTAGATGCATTTTCCAAGTGGGTAGAAATAATCCCTACAAAAACTACGACGAGCGCATTTTGTATTCAGAAACTAGACGACTTATTCGATACCTTTGGATTACCCTACACACTGGTATCGGACAATGGAAGACAATTTGTCTCTCAAGAATTCCAGGCGTTCTTAACTAGCAATGGCATTGTTCACAAAACGATCGCACCGTACCACACCGCAACTAATGGACAAGCTGAACGATTTGTCCAGACGATTAAGAGATCACTGCACAAATTGGAGGGGGAGAGTGGTGGGATACTGCACAAGGTCCGTACGGTTAGAAGTCTTCTCCGGGCTACACCAATCATCTCAGGCGACTCGCCCTATATGCTTATGTTCGGAAGAGAGGTAAGAACTAGACTGACAGCCAAGATTAGACCTCCACCAAAGGCACTACACAGGGACAGAAGAGAAGGGGTGAGAGAGTTTGTAGTCGGTAGCAGAGTACAAGCTCGCAACTACTCTGTATCAGGAAGGAAGTGGGAGTTTGGAACAGTGACCCGTCGATTGGGAAACCTCCATTATGAAATTGAGACCGACAATGGACGCACATGGATGCGCCACCTCGACCAGCTTCTTCCGGCGCCTCTGATTTCTAGGAATCACGGCGGAGGCGTGTCATAGACAAAATACGCGTTGCTTGGCAACGGTGGTTATCTTTTACATGTCATTCAATTAAATGTAATATATTAAATATTATGTATTAATTCATATATTACAAATTGTAATCATTACAATCATATTTTAATCAACGTAAAACTTAGTACTGGCCAGCAAATTGCAAAAAACTTAAAAAAAATTGAATTTCGCGGGCTACCCTGACGTTTTCACCTTAATAAAACAAAGTTAATGCTTTATCTCATCTCACACATTTCAGTCTTCAAGTCGTTAGTCCGTCGATTTTTTAAATAAGAAAATTCCTTGTATCATGGTAAGTTTGGAAGTATAGAGATTTTACACGTAATGAGATTATTTTTAAGGATCAATCATTTAATATACCACTACGCGTTTTGAATACCTACTGGAGTTAGAAAGAATAAATAAATATTAGAAAAATTGCAAACTTATACTTACGCCTTTGCCGAGTCGATATGGCCCAAAAATGGACTCTCTGGGCAAAATCCTTGTTAAAAATGGAGCCACAGGGTATAACCTCATAGATTCCTTGATCACATAATTTATATAAGAATTTCTTAAATATAATTCCTGTTTTGCACATTCATTTCTTGAAAGCAGAAATAATGTCCATATGGATGTATAAGAAGTCTGAAATGTAACTAACATAAATACAACTCAAAGAAAAGTAGTTACGAGTAGGTATGTATGTCGTTATTAGATTTTACCATAGAAATGTAAAAAACTTCTTTCATAAATCTATGGATATTACAAACACTAAATACCTACCGTGTCTCCAGCCGCAATTACGAAATCACCGATTATTCTTTTAATATCTTCGGGCTTAACATTTTCTTCAACCAGAACATTTATCAAACCGTTACTGTCTTTGCTATGTAATAACATTTCACTGACAATTTTATGAGCTAGAAAGGTTTAAATCCAATGGTTAGTTTAACATAATAAGTACCTGATGCTTAAGTCTTTTATAATAATTAGGTACCTAATGATAGAGATATGTCAACGTATTCTTTAAAATCTCTCCATACATTTAAATTCAACTTTTGACACATAATAACTGGTAGCCCGTACAACTTTGTAGTGGTTTGAAAAATCTTCTTGACTGCTTCAGAAAACATGGTCAGCAGTGTCTCATAATGTTGATCTGGTTTGAGTGATGAAGAGCTCCCTAACATTACTGCTATTATAACTGTGAAAAGTAAATACATATAATGTCAGTAAGGGATAGATCAATAGCTTAGGATACGCTCATTCAGACAAATGATCACCGGATCCGGATGCATCGGGCGACCCATGAAATTATTTTTTTCAAATTACTCGAAACATTGGCAGGTATTACAGGATTTTGGAGTTTCATGCTGAACTTGTCTTTAAACTAGTAAATACAAACATCCGAAAATATTATTTTATAGGTCGGCCGAAGTCGTCACGTAATAAAACGTTGAGTTATTTTCGAAACATACCGTCTATAGAAAGTCTGTAAAACTCAGACTCTAAATGCGGCACAAATGTGCCTTTCTCCATTTCAATTTTCCACTTTTGTATTAAATTATTTACAGTCCTTCTTACTGGTGTTTCGAAGCAAGTTTCAGAATTTTCTTTAAGTAAATACTTGTTCATAACTCTTCGATTTTCTAACCACTCTTCACCGTTCATAAAAAATAAACCCCTTTTAGACCCATACAGTTTTTCGTATAATTCCCAAGGTTCTGGCAAAATATGAACGGGATACTTTCCTTCAAGATTCAGAAATAGTGTTCTTATTAGCATGGGATCACTAACAAATACCAGTTCTGTGTTACCACTTAACTTCTCACAATATATGGGACCTAACTGCTTATGTCGAAAATCGGCATATTCGTGTAACCTGTAACGTAAAACAAAAATAATTAATATCTTACCTACCTACTGTATTCTCGATCCACACTCATCGATCATGTATGCTCTTTTGTAAACACAATATAGTGCCTTACTTTGTTCCGCTGCCTGCCGCAATAAAGTCTAACTTTGTCCCGAGAAGAGGCAGTGATTTTGGACGAGGCATATGTTCAATAGACAAAGGCGTTTTCGAGGCATCAAGTGACAAAAACTTGTTAAGTTTTAGAATTTTCAAAATAGGTACACCTTGGTTGCGAAGCATAGTACCTGCAAAAAAATTGTTTCACTAAGTAAATAAACCCAAAATAGACAACTTACCATTCGCAAAAATAACTTATTATTGTTGAATTCGATACTACAGAGACTGTCAGACTGTAAAGCACTAGAGAGAGCTTTCCGACCCTCGACTGCTGAACATTACAGGATAGCCGGCGGCGAAATTAAGTTTGTTTTTTATTGTATGCCCCCGGGATGCAACCGCTATGTCCCTGCATTTTAAATCTGTAATATCTTCGAAAATATTCATTTAAATTACATGCTGTAAAGGGCCATACTAATCTATATTACATGCACAATTTATTTAAGGTACTTAATTGTATAAGGATTAATTCTGTATTGCTTAAAATCGCTTTTTCGTAAATAAGTAATAAGTAAAGGATAAAAAATGGTTATTGTGGGTTATCCATAAGAGATAGACATATATACCATTGCGGACTCTTTTGTAGACCTTTTTAAGGTGTACAATACTGTAGTACATTATTTTGATCTATCTCGTAGGGTTCAGCCAGCGTTTGCAAAGTAAGCGCAAAAAAATGTGTTTATTTACGACCTTACATTAAAAACCTCTAAAATGATCAGTGTTTCTCTACTATATTATGCATGTATTATATATATAAACCTTCCTCTTGAATCACTCTATCTATTAAGACGGCATCGACCAAACGCCGACCGCGCAGTGGCGCCCTCATCGTTTATTTGGTTATTTTGTTTTATTTTAGAATGAAAATGCAGAAAATAAGCACGTTAAGTTGTGCTCCTCAAGATTATACGTTAATATTATTATAAGAGGTAGTTTTATATTGCTTAATTTTATTATAATCCTTAAAACGGATTATAGTGGCCACTATTTTCTGTTTTTATGATTATAATCTAACTAAACAATGTGAAACTTCGGTAGTTTTAAAGATTTAAGCATACATAGGGACAGACAGACGCGGGAAGCGACTTTGCTTTATACTATGTAGTGATAGTTACTATTCAGAATTCGAATGCTATCTTACATAGCTTTGGCTAAGATGGGCGCTGCACGTAAGTAGATACATTATACGAGACGTGTAGACGTCGTTATCTTTATGTCTGTCGCGCTTGTACAAAAACACTGCTGTCTCGCTCTCGTCTGCACAGTCGCCACTAGGGAGTAAGTATAGGTACCTAATTAAGTATTGTGTGAGTTGCGGTCACCGACTCTCTAGCACAGCTCTCTAGACAAGTGACCCTTGTTGCCTTTAACTAATTATAAAATATCCTCAAAATACCGCTAAAATACTTTTTACAAGATACAAAGAACAATTACTGACCTTCTCGTTGATGTCGTTGAAGTAATTATAACTATTAGTTATTGTAATCAAAACGTTCTTTAAAACAGTAAACACAGTCACATGTATTTAAAAAATCTATCGCTCAACTCAGATCATGACCTGGCTACTTCTCCAAATAAACTGAATTAAAATTCTCAATTTGAGACCGCTACCTTGCTGTTGTTCCAGGAAAATCTCATCATTGAATTGGTAATTTTTTGTGAATTATGTATGTGTGGCAATACAGAATTGAATGAAATACTAAGCCTAAGCCGCTCTGTAAGGCTTAAGATTTATAACTGTTGTTTTGTAGTTTCACATTACTGTTACTACCTTTCGCTGTTCGCATCATGTTACGGCAACTAATTCATTTTGTAATGTTTGCATTACTGACTAATTATGGCTGGGGTAGATCAAATAATCGATTTTCCCAGCCGTACGCAAAATACGCGCATTGACGTGGATTGCGGACAACAGCCCGTATTACCTATTACTAACTAATGACGATTTGAAATATGATCTACACAAGACATTAAATTATTATTTACAATAGACGGGACATAGCGAACAAAATCGTGATCCCAAACTTGTCGCCTAGTAGTTAGTCTTAGTAGTAACAAGTCTCTCAGTCTAGTTTGGTACGCCCCGGGCGGCGTGGCAAGTCGCATTCGTGTCTACCAAAAAAAAAAAAAAAATCTAAGGAAATATGCCGAGTTGCGCACACGGAGTAAATACAAATTGTATTTACTCCGTGGTTGCGCATTACGATACGGCATGTCTCGTTATGGTAAAACGACTGGACCTAACTTCAGTTTATTTTCGTATGTATTATTTATATTTAGTCAGTAATTACTGAATTAAATAATTTTCGTAAATAGATCTAGAAAATTTGCTAATTTTGTAATAAATGCCCTCTATTGTCGAGTAGCTTTACTTTAGCTGCAGTAAAATAATCGATTCATTCAAGTAACATTCAGTTCAAAAACGATCCATGTTAAATTGATTTTATAAAATAGGATAATGATTATTATAAGATAATATGATATTTATAATGAAATACAGGATAAGTACTTTAAGTTTACAACAAAAACATTGAGCAATGACTAATTACCTACTGTTTTGTCATCTCATCAGTGATCGGATTGGATATATAAAAACATTCATTTTAATCACAAATGTCACAAAATATTTTTAAATATTTTTTTTTCGAGGTTTTTGGTGTTTTGTTAATTATCCTATAAAGTAAACGTTATTCCTAATGAAAACTTTAAACACAAAAAGCATAATTCGGCGGCAAATCAGGCACATTTAAAATTATTATTATTAAAAACTTGTACTTATATAAATAAAAACACACATTGAAACTGATACCTTGCCATAGATAGACGGTGACACGGACAATGAATAGTAGCGAATAAAATTCTAGAATATTTTTTCTGCCTGAGACAAGTTTTGCTTAATTTGTTTAGTTTTCGATATTTATTTACCTGATTTGATCTATATTAGGTTTTTCAGGCTTAATTCACCAATTAAAAATCGGATCTGGCAACACTGGCCACACTGGCTACCTACCGAGCGATAGCTGAATATATTTGAATAAATGTTTGCTTTATTGTCGTTCTAATTTTGCAATCTTAGAGGTTAGAGCGCCTTCACACTAGCGTTTGTCCAGCGTAGGCGTACAGACAGATTGGGGTAGCTCGATGTGCTGGCCTCTGTACATACCTTACCATTTATATTCCGTGCAAAGTTAAAAAAAGAAAAATTCGTACAATTGTAGAACATCCATACTTACTTACTTACTAATCATAGACTTATAAAAAAGATGGACTCCGCGCCACCGGCGCGGCGGCGCCACGCATATCGAGAGTGAATCCACAGATGAGATATTAGTAGCAAGCTACAGATGCGACAGTAACTTTCTGCTTAGTTTCATATTGATCCGTTTTGGCGCTGCAGTCACTCAGTTTGACATGCATGACAGTACAGAGGCCAGCACATCAACCTACCCCAATCTGTCAAATTTCTTTGATACAATTTCAACTTTACTGCAAAGGAATAAGGTTCATATTCAATTGGGAAAATTTGACAGATTAGGGTAGGTTGATGTGCTGGCCTCTGTACATACAGCTCGACTCATGTGAATATATTTAGTGATGTGACAATTAGACAAAACTGATATCGATAACTAGTGATGTTCTATTTTGTCGATTTTAGGGTGCTTGCCTGTGGTTAATAATAATAACGGTTACGACTCCTTTCATTTACGATACGCGTACCTTGAGTTTCACTCATGAATGATGATGAAAACAATGTTTTTATATTTTTCATAGTTTTATTTATTGAGACATTTCTTTCGTATACTTACTAGAATTCTTTTTATCTAATAATTTAGATACCCTTAAAAAGTTTCAAGAATGGTGATCCAACTCTTCAGAGACGGCACTTTCACAAATCAAGGTCTTCCTGACTGTAAAGCATGCTTGCTACTTTTGTCAATAAAACATAAGGATTGAATTTTTTTTATGGCGTCAATCCAAAATGCGTGATGAGGCGAGTCTTTTTTTATGGCTCGTCGTAGTTTTCCTCTTTTTGTTCCACCAGGATAGCCATTGCCACTGCTCTTTGAAGTAATTATGTTCAAATGAATCAGCATATCCTGAAAAAACAAGCGAGAATCGTTTAATATTAAGACTTACTTTTGTTTGAGATTTTAATATTGATGAATGAAAGTCAAGCTAAGTAAGTAGATACACACCAGCATAGCTATTCACAAACATACGATTCACTGTCGTATCGACAATGACACTTGTTCGAAAACCTGATTTCTGAACCGAAGGACTGGTAAAACGCTATTCACAGATCCCTGTGGAAGGGTTTTTTTTAGGTGTGTATACGGGGAATACTACAAAATGGTAGTAAATAGATATTCGTGGTAGAAAATTTTAAGTGGTACATAAATGATTTTTATTGAGTATTTCACTATGGGCAACTATAGATTATGCACTCAGTAACTATTAACAAATAAAAAACAGTAAGCAATGATTTTATTAATAAATAAAATTTACCTGATTTCTATTAAACTTGCTTTGAAAACTTCAACTTTTTGTCAAACCTGGAAATCTGGAATAATTATTTTTCTGAACTTGTTTTGAGCTAAAAGATAATTGAGAACTACACGGAAGACAAGGCGGTATGGTCGAAAGACTATAGCTTGCCCTTTGGGAGAATAAAAAATAAATAAAAAATAATAATTGAGAAGTGAAAAATTAGTTTTTTTTTTACAGAAAAATGGTTGTATGTATTTTATCGGTATTTAAACAAATTACTATTTGCTCATTTTCATTTTATAAAACGTGGTAGGTACCTAATATTGAAAATGCATATTTTCAGAAAAGAGTGTCATTGGAGCAGCGGCAGATGCTCTTTGCATTCATGCAAGGGCATGAGGACCTTGCCCGGAGCCGTGTTTAGACACTTATTGCTTAGATTATTCTTTTTTAAACAATATTTTGTTATTCGATAACACTTCCGACAGCAAATACCTGCCGGAAGAATTGATGTCTTCATACCGTATATGAACTGTCAAAATTGTACGGTTTCGGATTTGTGAATAGCGATTATAGGATTTCGTCGATAACATTGACATTCGATACGGTACCAAACCGTGTCGTAGCTTTGTGAATAGCTATGCAGTAGTTGTAGTCACCAGTGATGGTTCAGTGAAATCTTCCTCATCTTGCACCTTGAAATAATTATGTTCCTGTGTAACATACCATCCTGGAAAAATAAATTGTACTGTTAGTGTTGTAATATTTTTAATTTAAAGTTGAAACACTATCGTCGCCCTTCTGGGATGTAGGCAACAGCTACTCATTCACAAAACTGAAGCATTGAAAGCAAACTAGTTCATGTTCCAATTAATTATATGTCATGAAAAAAACCCTGATGTCCCTTAAAACCCTAATCTTATCAAAGATTTCTAATGTGTATAATTATTAAATAGTTGTTGTTAGTTAACAGTTGTAAATTATCTACATATTATCTGTTATTTATCTGTAAAATAACAAAGATTCATATCATAACAAAACTCACCGGTTACACTAAGCGATACACCGTGAGCTATTTCTTTGCCAGTAAATAGACACGGGTATGAGTACCGCAGTCTTCGACCTTAACCTTCGTGTTCAAACTGATGTTTATCAAAATGTTTTTCACAGACACATTTTCTTAATAATTGCTCTGAGAGTCCAATGAGGAGGGAATTTGTGGGCACTAGTAAAGACAACCACAAATTTCTAAGTTTATCGTTCTTGGGAAAACTAAAAAGCCGGTTCGTCTCACTTGTTGCATTGCAACCATCAACACAGCACTTTTATATTTGCATAGATAATATGCACAATCAATATTGTCTCCAACAACAGAGGAAACTTTGTGTCCTAAGGATCTCAACTCAGCAAAATACGAGGAAATACACTTATGAAATATGCGTTCAATTCGGAAGTTTTTGACAATGACATTTTCTATGTAATTACGGCCGCCTTCCGAATTGGCCAACATCGCTCACAGCACTCAAATCGTCTCACATGCGTTCCATAATGGATATCACGATTATGACAGCTGAGAGCTGTCAACAATTCGGAACACTCGTTAGCGCGCTCACAGTGCTTACTCGGTGTCAAAAAGATATTACAGCAGTATTTCTTCATAAAAACACCACACGTTTCTTCCTTTTCTTTGTTTAGGTGGCGACTGTCAGCCAGAAGCACAATTTCGAAAATGCCACGTTATTAAAAAGATATGGTGCAACTCAAAACAAAACACATACTGACACATACATCCTCATCCTCACACACACACACACTGTCATTTTTGACAGCGCTCACGGTGATATTTGTACGAGGCTTAGAGCAACGCGGCCTACCATACGGTAGGGAGTAGTCATACGCAGCATTCCCCTCTGCCAAAGTACAAGCCCAAATGGGCATACGCATCTAACAAAACTAGTTGCGCTCGGATTTCTAGCTAGACCGAGTCGAGACGCGCGAGTGAATTCTGTAGTAGGTCGCAGTGCTTAAGATGCCGAATTATTCAGTTTTCTGCTGTAAAAAGAGGTCTGGGACATCAAACTTGCAAAAAGATGGTGTTACATTTCACATGTAATTAAATTCTTATCTTAATATTTATATTTAATTACATTACACACACAAAATTCATATATTTTAATATAATGTAAACGTCAGATTTGTTTGCCAACATTGAGTCCCGCTCGCCTTTACAAATACGGATCTGTCGAGCGAGCGATAAATCCGACTTCTCGCCGATGAATGCTGTAGTGATGTTACATTACTTCTTGTGTAGTAGTCGTGTATCGATAAATTTAAGTGACGGCGAATAACATGCTTATGACAAATTGTCATACTTTATGTCTAATAAATGATATTATTACTGATATTGCATATTCTCATGTTGCATAGTTAAGGTACACCACCTTAACTATGTACAGGCCGTTTGTAAAAGTACTACTGTCTTTTAACCACGTTATATAATAAGGAAATATATTCAATTGCAAAAGAGAAATTATGGATGAAAAGTAAAAGTGAAAGGATGGATGTTTGTTTGTTTGTTCCGCTGTCACGCCTCAATGGAATATGAAATTTTGCTTTGTGAAAACTTCGCTAATAAAGACGATATTTAATAGCATATAATGTTTCGATTTCTTATACCTTTACCGGTCTTCCTTCCTCCTTCCACATTGTGATAATGATAAATTCCTAAATTCATCGATATTGCGGTATCGACACGTTTTAGTCAAGCCCTATTGATGTAGAAAACATGTCAATGTGTGAGTCGTGACTTATTCGTACACAAAAATTTAACAAGGTGTGTAAGATTTGAGGGTGTATTGTTTCATTTTTTATGTGTTAGTGTCGTAGTTACAGTTTTGTTTTTTTGGGTATGTACGCCGAAACGCACTTGTGTGCACCTTCCCCTCCCGCAAATAATGCCAGAAAGATTTGAATAGTAACTTAGCGCTATGCATAGAGTAAAGTAATATATCGGGCGCTATGGCTACTCCCTACCGGTAGTACCGGTAGGCCGCGTTGCTCTAAGGTACGAGTACGAGGCATGGTCGGCGTTATCGCAAGATGGCGCATGCCATGACGTCATCTATGACGATTCACGGGACATCGTTATAGCGCTCACGCCAATTCGGTACGGGTTTTAGCACGCTCAAATCGACTACATCGATTATTTCCTCAATTCGGAACGCGCCCTACAAATTGTATATTTGTTATTGTATATTGTTGGATACTACTACCCGGCCCCGGGGGACGCGGTCACTGAAAGGAGGTTGCCGCAGGTAGCGGGTCAGGCTCTCTGGTTTTTGTTTAGTGGTCTATGATTTTTGAAAGCGCTATCCGTCAGCGAGCTGTGGGCTGTTCGGTGCATATCAGTAATCTGTGGTTCGGTGACCGAACGGTGTGATCTGGAATTTCTGTATCTCCTTGATTTATTTTTATTTTGATTAGTGATGATTTTGTTCCTCTGATTATAATTTTACTATAGTTGATAATTATTTTTGTAACTCTTGTGATTAGTTTTTAGGTTATTAGATAATTCTTTTATTTAATTGTGATTTCACTTCTGTCCTAACATCAGAAGTGGGATAAAAATCCAGCCCAATTTTGGCCTCTTGATCAGTTTGAATTGCATAACAGAGGAACTTTGTCGTTACCCACGTGTGTGAGTTTTTCTTTTGTTAGTTGTTTTGTGTTTAAAGAATTTGTTTTGACGGGTGAACATGCATAACACGCATAGTTCACGCACCAGATCGCGTAGCAGATCGCACCGACGGCATTGTAGGCGCGATCGGTCGCGAGATAGCTCACGAAAACCTCGGAATAAGTCACGTAGTCGTCGCGAACGGACACCCTCTAGAGTGCAATCAAACGGGACGCCCGCGCCGCCGCGCCGCCGCTTGTGTCATACATTGGCCAGACGCCGCGGTCTACCCCTGCAGACGCTAGACACAATCTTATCCCGTCTGGAAATGATCGAGAACAAATTCACGTCTACTCCTATTCCGCAACCGAACCCAACGGTGCCGTCCGTGGCTCAAGCTTTAGTAGACGCGATCTAGTCCATAAATCCGGGACATTCCCAGTATTTTGTATCAAACTTTGACCCATCTATCCATGACGTGGACTCTTGGTGTGATGAAGTGGATCGCGCACAAATAGCCAATCGCTGGGGAGACAGAGAATGCCTGTCACGTGTAGCCGGATGTTTGAAAGGCGACGCGAGAACTTGGTTAAACGAATGGGTAACCTCTGATAGATTGGAGTACCTTTAAACGCGAATTCAAACCGCTTTGCCCCCGAAAATTAGATTACGCGACGATACTTTTTGATACAATGAATACAAGATCTAACAGATTCACCTCGTACGCTGAGTACGCGAGACGTACCCTGCTTCGCTTGCGCATTGTCAAAGGCCTTAGTGAAGAATTATTGATTCAAATAGTGGTCCGCGGCATAGACGATGCACAAGTGCGGGCAGCGGCGGCAAACGCAAAACTCTCTTCAGAAAATCTGGTGTCGTTTCTATCAATATATGCGAAACCAGATCAAACGAAGAGTGGCTCAGCTAAAACTACGGCTCACCCTCTGTCACGAAAACGTGGTACAGAACATGCAGATTCGAATCAGCGTAAGACCTGTTTTAACTGTAAGGGCCAAGGTCACTTATCCCACAACTGCCCTAAAAGATCTAAACCGTCCGAGCCAGTCTCCAAAGTACGACCCAACGTTCCAACCTGCATATTCTGTAAAAAGATAGGGCATACGGAAGACGTTTGTTTCGCCAAAGAAATATCGTCTGGACCACTGGGTCAGCTAAACAAACGCAAAGTAAATTTTTGTCAGGATCCTGCGGAAGAAACAGCGACATAACCACCGCAGTAGTACACGGCATTCCGGTAGATGTGTTAATAGACAGCGGCGCGCTTAATGTTTCCCTCATATCGTCTGACGTAGTAAAACATTTGCCTTGTGCAGTAAAACCTACTAAGTGTGTGTTGAAGGGTATCAGTAACCACGAAGTTGTGTCCACGTCTTACGCAACCCTTACCCACTCATTTATCTTAACCTCCACAATAACTGATCACTCCGCCTCCTTACTTTGCATTCACGATAAATGTTTACGAACGGTTGCAAACTCACTTATAACAAAAATTGACTATGAAGGGCTTGACAAATCTATGTCACAACTGGATTTCACCCCTATTTTCAATATGAAAAATGCAAATTAGCTACTGATGAATTACTGAATTTAATGACTGTATCCATTTCCGAAAATACCACAGTTAAAAAACTTTCATCAAAAAAGAGAATCCTCAAACCGTGGATCACATCTGAGGGGCAATTCTCGTAATTTTAAGAACGTTCACAGTCTGATCTCAGTCTCAATCTGTCAAAAATACCTCTAATTTCCATACATTTTGACAAGTGTTTGACATTTGTTTGTCGCTGAGATGAGACTGCGACTAGATTTTGAACGTTTTAAATTACGAGAATTGGCCTTCTGGTTTATTGCGGTGCTTAAGAAACAGGGATGCTCTACACAAGAAAGTTAAAAAATTCCCAGGAAATGAAGTTCTAAAAATTAACAACCTTCGATACAGAAATTTTTGTATTAATATTTTAAGGAAAGCAAAGAGAAATTATGATACAGAGGAACTAAAAAAGCTAGTAAAAACCCAAAAACACTATGGGATACTATTAAACGGGTAACTAACACTACTAAAACTAAGAATACGTCTGCTCAATTACTAACTTTGTCATCTTCACCTATTGAGTCTTGCAACACTTTAAACTCGTACTTCGTTAACATTGGCGAGAGGCTTGCAAATGATATTCACACTAGTACTACGCAGCCATTGACAGTCACTAAACCCACTTCGGATATCACATCACCTTCATCATTCGTCCTCGAACGTACTGACCTTGACGAAATTACAACAGTAATCCATTCGTTGCGCTCTGATGCTGCAACTGGCTGGGATGGCATATCACCCTACATCCTGAAGAGATACTCAACTTCCCTGGCACCCATACTGTGCCATATTTTTAATATCTGTTTTGAGACTGCCGTCTTTTCCTCTTCTCTTAAAAAGGCAATCATTCACCCTGTCTTCAAGGGAGGCGACGGG
The DNA here is from genome assembly GCA_963669345.1 of Gortyna flavago. Lineage (NCBI taxonomy): Eukaryota > Metazoa > Arthropoda > Insecta > Lepidoptera > Noctuidae > Gortyna > Gortyna flavago. Next base: position 6,641,704 of record OY770139.1, read on the forward strand.
AACTTGCCGAATAACTACCGTCCCATTGCAGTTCTGACTGCCTTATCCAAGGTACTAGAACGTCTTATCAATAAAAGACTTGTACTATCTAGAACATTACAAACTATTATCTCCACAACAATTTGGATTTCGTAAAAACAAATCAACCTGTGACGCAGTTCAGGATTTAACCAACAATATCGTACAAAACCTGAACACTAATAAAAAGGTCCTAACAATATTTTTAGACCTTGCGAAGGCATTCAACACCGTTCCCGTCCGTACTCTCTTACTCAAACTTGAAAAGATGGGTGTCAGGGGATTACAACTTGATCTCTTTCAAAGTTACCTCACTAATCGCTCCCAAATAGTCAAGATTGACCGACACAGCAGCAGTGAGCTCCCCATCTACTATGGCATTCCACAGGGAAGCATATTGGGTCCCACATTATTTCTTGTTTTTATAAACGACTTATGCAATATAAATATCCCAAATGCCAAGATGACATCCTTTGCAGATGATACTGCTATAACTTTCGTTGCCAACACATGGTCTGAACTCGAGGACAAAGCACAGCATGGCTTTGATGTGTCGTTAAATTGGCTTTATATGCACACGCTTACACTTAATACCTCCAAAACCAAGTTTATTACCTACTCGATCAGTTCTGCTACTCAACCAAACCCACCAATATCACTTAAAGTTCACACATGCAATTCGCAAACTCAAGTTTCATGCCACTGTGCACCTATATCCTCCACGGATGAAATCAAATACCTAGGTATAGTCATAGATAAGAATCTTAAATTTAAATCTCATATTAATATCCTTACTGGCAGAGTTCGCAAACTTATATATATTTTTAAAACCTTAAGAAATATTTCTAATCCTATAATTATACGTAATGTCTATTTTGCCTTATGTCTATCTATTATTACCTATTGTATTCCCTGTTGGGGTGGTGCTGCAAAAACTATCCTTAAACCGTTGGAAGTTGCACATCGTGCCATACTGAAAGTGGCTACCTTCCGTCCAATAATTTATCCAACTAATCAGTTATACAAAACCTGCAATGTCCTCAATGTGCGGCAACACTTTATTTTACAATAAATTCTGTTGCAACACCGCTTATCCCCTATATTGAAATTACCAAACGCAGAAAAGATACAATATGCGCTCCTCCAAAAACCCGCTTGGCGTTTACTAAAAGATTCTTTTATTATCTAGGTCCGTCTCTTTACAATACAATAAATAAAAACTGTCCAATAAATAGATTATCGTATCATAATTGTAAAAAGACTGTCCGCACATTCCTTCAAAATAAAACCTACGACGAAACAGAAAGATACTTTATTAAGTTATGATAAGTTTGTATATTGTACCACACACCCAAAACATAGTCCCACACTAATTCAATCCCCGTACTTACGCACGCTTACACAGCCGCACGTTCACGCACATACACACACACACAGACCCATACATGTACACACAGCACACACGCACACCCACCCAGACACACACACACCCACACACACGTACACACATGCACACCCACACACACGTACACACACGCAAACTAACACCTGTTTTTAAATATTTGTTTTTTACCTTTAACTTGTTGTTATGGTGTGTCCAGCATTTATTATACTCTGTGGTCGGTTTACATGTCAACATCTTTATAGTCTGTGAATGAGGATTATCTATGTCTCTCTTCCGCCGCCACAGCTTCCACGACGACATGCAAAATGTAATTCCTTTATTCCTTTAATTATAACAATAATACAAAGTGTTCAAGTGTTGATCGAGTCTCGTGTTTCTCTGGCTACCACGCCGTCACTTTACATACATACCTCAACACTTGTGTAAACATAAAATTGCAGTAATGCAATTAGAGGGGATCGGCACTGTTACTCCTTAATACAGGCTATGTCATAGCCTAGCAAGGAGAGCAGCACGTCACCCACTAGATTGTCAGACATTTAAAACTACCCACTTTGTGAAAACTGACTACAATCTGTTTTTATATAAATAAAGATTATTATTATTATTATTTATTTTCTTTTTTATATCTCGGGACCATTGAGTCCCGGTCCTTTGGAAGGCGTACGAGGGGCCGAAGCCAACTCGCAGAGGCCCTTTAGGAAATTTTAATGAAATGTGACACCAACCGACGATTATACCTGTGTTATTATTATTATTAATAATAAGTCAAGGTCAGGTTAGGCCGAGCCCTCACAAGATCCAGGCACTAGTAGACTCGCCTACCCCGGAAAATGTCAAACAAGTTAGGCAGTTCCTAGGACTGGCCGGTTACTTTCGAAAGTACATCGAAAGCTATGCAACGAAAACGTTCCCAATCTCACAGTTAACCAAAAAAGATGTTCAGTTCAAATGAGGTTCCGAACAGGAGAAAGTACGACAGGAAATTATTTCAGTTTTGACCAATGAGCCTGTATTAGCAATTTTTAACCCGAGCCTGCCCACAGAGGTTCATACCGATGCGAGCAGCATCGGTTATATTGCAATTCTTTTGCAAACCCACTCGAACGGTAGTAAAAGAGTTGTAGCTTACTTCAGCCGGTCCACTCAAGGCGCAGAGAGTAGATACCACTCTTATGAGTTAGAGACGCTAGCGGTTGTGAAAGCATTGCAGAATTTCCGACACTGTTTGGTCGGACTCCAGTTTAAATTAGTTACAGACTGCAATGCTCTCAAATCCACCGAACGTAAAAAGGATCTGCTGCCAAGAGTTGCCCGCTGGTGGTTATACCTTCAAGACTTTACTTTCGAGATGGAGTACCGAAAAGGGGTGATGATGCCTCACGCTGATTATTTGAGCAGAAACCCCCCTCGTAAAGTGCTTCATGTCACTCAACATCGCAATTGAGCTCAGATAGCAGACGAAGAGACACGGGAGCTCTTCCAAAGGCTTAGAGAAGGCAGCCTAGATCCTAATCGCTACGTTGAGAAAAATGACCTTTTGTATTATAAATACACTCCGATTGGCGAGCAACCGCGATTCCTTTGCTTTGTTCCCCGAGGTCACAGACTTAGTTTGCTCCGAGTGTTCCATGACGAACACAATCACATTGGCTATGACAAGACCTTGGATTTAATTCTAAGGCACTTTTGGTTCCCAGGTCTTAGGCAATTCGTTAAAAAGTACCTCGAACATTGTTTGATTTGCATCTCCAAGAAACGTGTGCCTAGAGCTCCACAACAAAATATAACTTCTTGGGAAAAACCCGATCAACCTTTTTCAGTTGTACACTCGGATGTAATAGGTCCACTTCCCGAGTCAAACGGTTTTAAGTTTGTTCTTCTTATTGTGGATGCGTTCACCAAGTACACGCTCCTTTATCCCATTTATAGGCAGGATGTGGAAGAACTTTTAAGAGTGTTCACGAATGCGGTTTCACTCTTTGGTGTACCAAAAATGATTGTCACCGACAGAGGCAGAATGTATCAGTCCGCTAGATTCTTAGGTTTTGTCAAAGATATGGGATCGGAGATACATTTGGTTACTGCAGAGATGCACCAATCGAACGGCCAGGTCGAGAGGTACGCTCGCACCGTTCTCAACCTTCTTCGCATCGAGACCAATCACAAGGGGGCAGCCTGGTCCGAGACGCTGTGGAGACTCCAGCTGACCCTCAACGTGACCAAACAGAAGACGACTCAGGCGTCGCCGTTAAATCTGCTGGTGGACTACGACGCGGTGACCCCCGTCATCAGGTCACTGGTCCGTGATGTCGCCTTGGAAGGTGTACAGCCGAATCGTGAAGCACAAAGAGAGTTACGCCGAGCCCGTGCAACTGATCTAGAAAACAAAACCAGTCACGACAGGACGATTACGTAAATCGAAACCGACGCACACCAAAAGTTTTTAATGTGAATGATTTGGTTTTCGTCATTAAGTTTTCGCAGGCAACTGGAAAGATGGACCACAGGATGCGAGGGCCTTACAGGGTCACAGGCGCGCTGCCGAGTGGGCGGTATGAGCTGCGCTTGTTGACCGGCTCCTATGGCAAGACAACGCAAGCTGCTGCTCAGTACATGGTACTCTGGAAAGGAGAGTGGTGTCCTGAGACTTGCGCTGCATTCTTTGAGCGTGAGTGTGCCTGCGTACTATGAGAGGTCTACATTGCCATAGAAGGTTGTGTAGATCTTGGGGTGAGACAGTAGACGGACTGCGAGACGTCTACGTCAGGTAAACTGCGAGGTACCTGACCGGTCTCACAACGTGTAGAGGACGGACTGCGAGACGTTCCTTTCGGTGATTTGGTAATCACCCTACACGACGGGTCATGTAGAGGACGGACTGCGAGACGATCCTTTAGACAATGAAAGCCCTACATGACACTGAATGAACATTGATTCATGAGGGTTGTATGGTGAATGAATCTCGATGGCATGTGGCATGAGTTTATTTCTGTGTGACGAATGGAACTCTATGGAGTATTAAGATGACGTCTTGGTCTCTCATAGATTATTTAGTTAGTCAATTTATGTGTCTGATGAATGAAAGAAAAAGGCCACGTAAGACGAATTGTGTACAAGGAAAAGAATAGGCAGATGTGTTTGTTTTTCGAGAGACGTTAGTTCTTCTTGTTGGTTTCACAGAAGACGACCTGATTGAAGACACCAATTCCGCTCTTCATGGTGCAGAGCCAGTCCCTGGGCCTTCTCGCTCAGCAGACGAAACCCATGGAGCAGCCATGTAAATAGTGATGGGTAACTCATCAATTTTATTTGAGGTTGAGGGAGCCCCTCAATTTCCCTCGCGAGGTCCTCACGAGGTGCCCCTCATTTGAGGCGAGGAATCGTACGACGACGTATTCACCTCACGACTCGTGGGCCCGAGCCGAATTCAGACGAAGCTCCGAGGGAGCGAGGCGGGCGAGTGCAACGACGACTCACGAGTACTCACGAGTCATGGCTCTCCGATAATCCGATAATTCACGTCCTCACTCTCTTACACACATTATTTTGTTTCGCTCATACATTTTAGACCGCCAAAATAAACGAATCAATGACACTTGATTACCAATCTAATGGCAATGCTTTTAGGGTTCATAATAATTAACCATAGCTTTAAAACCAGACCTCACCTCACTCATTCTCAACTACTTACTACTTATTACTTTAATTCAAACTATACAATTTTTGAGTCGGTTCATTCTCTGACTGAGTCCGCTCAATCACTCAATACTCACTCGCGAGTCACGGACTCGCTCGCCTCGATTTTCTATTGTCAACCGAGTGAGGTGATGAGGGATGAGGTGGTTCAATATTGAAATTCGAGTAACTCTTTCAATTTGCGATCACGAGTACCTCAAATGAGGTGCCTCATGAGTGAGGGACGCATCTCTACATGCAAAGCTTGCCGGACCTTTCTGATGCTGTCGAGGACGACGCATGATCAGGATGGCCGTGTTGGATACTACTACCCGGCCCAGAAGCGGGGGACGCGGTCACTGAAAGGAGGTTGCCGCAGGTGGCGGGTCAGGCTCTCTGGTTTTTGTTTAGTGGTCTATGATTTTTGAAAGCGCTATCCGTCAGCGAGCTGTCGGCCGTTCGGTGAGATCTGGAATTTCTGTATCTCCTTGATTTCTTTTTATTTTGATTAGTGATGATTTTGTTCCTCTGATTATAATTTTACTATAGTTGATAATTATTTTTGTAACTCTTGTGATTAGTTTTTAGGTTATTAGATAATTCTTTTATTTAATTGTGATTTCACTTCTGTCCTAACAATATACAATTCACAATTTCACATGACACAGATTCTCAAGATGGCGGCTACCGCGGCCACAGAACATAATTCTATGTATCAGCAATCTTCCGATGCCAGCGCCAAAACGGAACATTTGGAACTAAAGCTGTCACAGGCCTGACTTGAGTGAATCACCGTACCGATCATGTGTAATGTCCATTTCACGAAAGAAGTCCCGCGGCATTATGTGGAACTATATTTTATTATATAATTAGCAACATTCCTACAACAACCCTCTTGCCTCAGACACCTTTCTATATTTATTATGCATTATAATAACCAGTGTCTGTATTATAATGTTGAGATACTTAAATAAATAAATAAAGATTTATGTCTCCGTTACATGCCTGTAGCGATTCTCTAACTACGTGTTGCGTGATTTGAGGGATACCAGATGAATGAAAATTTCCCAATTTTTTAAATATTTTGACAGTTTATTCATCTAATAGAATAAAGCGTTTTATGAAGTCCATATACCTAACTGTGCTTCACTTTCGATATGCGTAGCGCGGAGTCGCGGAGTCCAATTTTTTTTTTTAATTATGACATTGTTTTTTACATTATGAGACAGCAGCACTGACATTGAGATAGGATTTAGTCATTGTGTGACACAATGACTAAATCAAAGAGTATAAATTAATAATACGGGAGGACTAAATCCTATCTCATACTCTATGGTTGGAAGAATAGAACCATGACACAATTTGTGTCATGGTTCTATTCTTCCAACCATAGAGTATACGGTTGAAATTTTTTGTTCTAAGTTTGCGTGCCGTGATCAAAAAGTACTCTGTGATTCCGATGCTATGGTGACTTGTCAAAATTTGTTAAATCACCGAAAGTTGAGATTCACAGTGAGATCGTTTCATTTCTAAAGAATTAAACCAAAATAAACACAAAATGACGGTGAAGAATAAAATCGAGGAGCCGAAAAAAGAGAAGGCAGAACCAGCAGCCGCTCCCAATGATGACTTGGTATGTAATTTTATTATAAGAAAATAAAATCAATCTGGAAATGAGTAAGAATTCATTGTTTGGTTGTTTTTACAGTCTGAAGAAGACAAACGTTTACAAGAGGAGCTCAATATGTTGGTTGAGAAACTGCTGGTATGTATAAGTATCATAATTCGTGAAATGCTATGAACATGACTGGTGAGAATCAAACACTTCTAACCTAATTTCATGTTACATTTACAGGGAGAAGATGTTGATTTATATTTACCGGCTTTGCAAATGTTGAGTAAACTTATTAGAACATCGACAACTTCAATGACGTCAGTCCCAAAACCATTGAAGTTCCTGAGGGAACACTATCCTTCACTGAAAGTAGTTTATGAAAAAATTCAAGATGCTCAGACAAAGAAGTTCTGTGCTGATGTTGTCTCAGTCCTTGCTATGGGTGTCAGTGGTTCAACTGTGAGTATAAACTTTTTTGATTCCATCTATTCTTTGTTTTGGTTTGTAAATATAAAATCAATTAATGGAAATGAAATTATGATTGACAGGATGCTGCTGAGAAAAGAGAATGTCTCAAATACTGCCTTCTTGGAACTATGTCTAATGTAGGTGACTGGGGACATGAATATGTCAGGTATGGTTACAAACAGTTCATTCAAAAACACAAAACTGATATTGATTGATAATAAAAAAGATACTAACCCTTTTTTTCATAAACATTGCTAAAAGTTAAGTAGTGATTAGCAACTGTTTAGATTTACCCATGCATTTTTAATGTTTGAATGTTACTTAACTTTAATTATTGATAATTAGCCCTTATTCTCCTTCTTTTTTTAAAATATATTTGTTTTGTAAAACAGACAACTGGAAGGTGAAATAGCTGAAGAGTGGAACATAGAGAATATGGATTCCCTGTTAAACCTTGTAAGAGATGTGATCTCCTTTGACATGAAGCACTCTGCTGAGATTCAGGCCTGTGATTTACTGATGGAGATAGACCGACTGGACCTGCTGACTCAGCACATGGATCAGAGCAACTATCCCAGAGTCTGCTTATATTTGATTGGGTGAGTAAAAACCAAAGTCTATTTATTTACATAACAAACCTCACACCTGTATTCCCTGAAGTGGTAGGCAAAAGCATACTAATATTAGGTCCTTACATATGAAATTTTTTGTACGGGAGGAATATAATGTAAATTTTTTATTTGTAAAATATATTTAATTAATCAAAGTATGTACCGTTGTTATCTATGCACTTTTGCCATCTCATAGGTAGTTCATTGATCCCTTTACTAAAAAAACCATGGGGGCGAGAATCAATGAACTCTTAGAAGGCGGTTTGGACTGCCGCATTGGAGTTGAATTGTTTTCCTTGTAAGAAGTTGTCCAAATTCCGGAAAAAATGGTAATCTGTTGGAGCAAGGTCCGGGGAGTATGGTGGATGTCACAGACATTCCAATTGTAGCTGATCTAACTTAGTGGTTGTTTGTTTAGTAGTGTGTGGTCTTGCGTTGTCTTGAAGCAGCAGTGACCTAGAGCGATTGAACAATCTCGGTTGTTTAGCAGCTAGTTCTTCCTTCATGGTTTGCAGTTGCTGACAATAATAATAATAATAATTTTATTGACACAAATACAGTTTTTACAACTTTGTTTGAAGCCCTGGCTCCTGAGCTAGATACCAACCTGTGTTACAGGAGCCAGTGTCTTCGCCGATTTAGGGTTCATTTAGTAACATGTGCAAATAAAAAATAAAAAGGAAATAAAAGACAAAAATATAATAACGAAATGTAAGATGCACACATGTGTGTGCACATGTGTGTGCACATGTGTGTGCACATGTGTGTGCACATGTGTGTGCACATGTGTGTGCACATGTGTGTGCACATGTGTGTGTGTGTGTGTGTGTGTGTGTGTGTGTGTGTGTGTGTGTGTGTGTGTGTGTGTGTGTGTGTGTGTGTGTGTGTGTGTGTGTGTGTGTGTGTGTGTGTGTGTGTGTGTGTGTAAAGATCCTTCGTAGGAAACCGGTACGGTCTGAAGGTCATGACCTTTAACAAAGATCTTTGGGCTCTTTCGAGGTGAATCATAAAGGTTTTGCAAGCGCCTCCCCTGACCGTGATACAGTAGGCTATGATTGACTGTGCCAGCGCAATGTATACCGTGCGGAGTAGCTTAAACTTAGACACGTGGCGAAGCTTCTTAAATGCCCATATAAGTTTCCTAACACGGGAAGTGGTCAATTCTATATGTGGACGCCAGCTAAGTCGTACATCCAGAAGTAAACCTAGATATTTCACTGACTTTTTTTGAGAGATTGGAAGACACGGGCATTGGTGACTATTTAAGTTTTTGCAGGAGTGTGCTTTGAGACTTATTTCCATGGGTTTAATATTGACGAAAGTAAATTGCAGATAAAAGGTCTTTGAAATGTTCAGGGTTAGTAAGTTACTTCCTAGCCAGTGGATTATTTTACGTAAGCCCAGCTCCGCCGCTAGTTGCGCTTCCTCCCAACTCTCACCGTGAAATATTAATACGGTATCGTCTGCATAACTGAATATTCGGCCTTTATTAAGAGACTGCTGGCACAGGTCATTCACATAGACCAGGAAGAGACTCGGGGATAGGCAGCTTCCTTGGGGTACACCATAGTCGATTTTGGTTTCATTGCTAACCTCTTCACCAATCTTTACTTTTTGTGTTCGGTCTGCAAGAAAGTCAGTAAATATGCTGAGAGCTTTCCCCCTGATACCGGCATGTTCCAACTTCTTTACAAGGGTTGGAATACAGACAGTGTCGAACGCCTTGGCCAGGTCTAGGAAAACACCCAGACATTTCTGTTTTGCATCCACTTTTCCAGTAATGTAGTCAACAAGTTGGTTAACTGCGTCTACGGTGCTCTTCCCGGACCTGAAGCCAAATTGTCAGTCTGATAATATTTTAGAGTGCTCCAAGTATCTTATGAGTCTATGGTTTAGTAGTATTTCAAGGATTTTTGACAGTGCTGAAAGTACTGAGATAGGTCTATAGTTTTTGACATCGTCTAGACTCCCTCCCTTGTGAACAGGCGTTACCAGAGATTTTTTGAAGATTCGGGGGAAGACTCCCAGCTCGAAACATATCTCAATGAGTTTCGTAAGAGGTGAGATTAGTACATCTTTGCCCAATTTGATGAGTTTGGCCGGAATAGAGTCCCATCCTGTAGCACAATCAATCCTCAGGTTATTAATCACCGCTTCAACTTCGATCTCGCCTGGAAATAATAAAACCATAGATTCACATGCCGAGGGTGTATCAAATTTATATGGGGCGCTTGGGGAATTTTGGTTTTGAATAATAGTGTCAGCTAATTGCTTACCAATATTAGCAAAGTAATGATTTACTTCCTCAATGGCATTGGGCGCATCTGTTGCAGTTAAAAGTTTGTCCGCTGATATTTTTTGCCCAGTTTGGTTAGTAATAGTTTTTATAGTATTCCATGTTTCTTTACTGTTTTTTGAGGATTCTAAGGCGGATCTGTCGTGATTTAGTTTTATGTTCCTAAGTAACAGATTGCAGAAATTGCGATACCGTTTATATGACTGCTCTATAATCCCGTTTTTTGGATCTGCTAGAAATGTTTTATGGAGATTATCCCTGTGTCGAATACACCGTGATAGGCCAGGTGTAATCCAGGGCTTAAGTACTGTTTTACGGTTTGGGACTTTCTTAACTTGGGAGTGTTGAGATATTAGGTAATAGGTAATACGGGCTGTTGTCCGCAACTCCACGTCAATGCGCGTATTTTGCGTGCGGGTGGGAATTTCGATTATTCGATCCACCCCAGCTCCTCAAGGAAGGCTAGCAACGCCTTGATGTTACTGACCGTCTCACGTAGGGTACCTGGGTTACCGAAGTACTTTGCCCTGTACGTGGCGACCACCGGGCAGTTTAGAAGCACGTGTGCCGCTGTCTCGTCGTCCTCCATGCAGGCTCTGCACAGCGGACTGTCTGTTACTCCTATGACAAAGAGGTGTTTATTAAATGACCCATGGCCGGTTAAAGCTGCAGTAACTATACGCAGCTTTTGTTTAGTTAGACGGAGAACCTGTTTAGTGAGGCGGCCGTCCAATGTGGGAAGTGCTTCCCTAGCCTGCCTACACTCGCTTTGGTCCGTCCAAAGTTTACAATGTTGGTCTCTGGTGCGTTTCCTTACCAGAGTGCGTATATACCCGAAGGGGAGTGGGGCGATGGGCTCAGGTCCCACTGGTGCCATGCTAGACCCCCTTCTGGCAAGCTCGTCGGCTGCGTCGTTACCCAGCGAACCGCTGTGTCCTTTGATCCATTGAATGGTTATTTTATTGAGGTTACCGACCTGGTTGAGGCGCTGGTGACACTCGTATATTAGCCCAGAGTCAACAGTATAACTGTTCAGCGCTTGCAGAACCGCCATGCTGTCTGAGAGTATGCGGATCGAGTGGTCCATTACTTTCCTGGCCATAATAGCTGCAGCGGCTAGTGAAATGCCCATGCATTCGGCCTGGAACACTGTGTTATGGGCCCCCAAAGGTGTGGCAATATGTATGTTGAAGTCCTCCGAGAAGATTCCAGCACCTGTGCCACTACCTGTTTTAGATCCATCCGTGAAGATGCGCAGTTCTGCAGGGCTCAGCCCCTCACATCGGCTGTCCTATAGTCCTGTAGGGGATAGGCCCCATTTCTTACCTATCATTCTCCTGCACTGCCAAAAGGTTATGCAAGCCCTGTTCAGTATGTTGTCCAGATGACTACTCCAGTTTAGCTTACTGTCTAGTGTGACCCCGAGGTACTTGACTTCGTTGGCCAACTGGAGTTCAGTATCGAACAGTTTAGGTAGGCGAAAAGGTCCTAAAGCTCGTTTGTGGGTAAACATGACTAGTTCAGTTTTAGTGGGGTTCACTGAAAGGTCAAAATCCCTGCACCATCTCTCTACGATACGTAGCGCTTGTTGAGTGAGGTTGCATACCATACCCGTTACCTTCCCCGAGACCAGGATTGCGAGGTCGTCTGCATAACCTACTGTGTAAAAGCGGTTGGCGTTGAGTTTGGTGATGAGGTCATTAATTACCAGATTCCATAGAAGGGGGGACAGGACCCCCCTGAGGGCAGCCTCTGGCTATCATGGCCAGCTGCTGCTCACCTTAAAGGCGAACCACTCGTTTACTTAGCATGTTTGTGATCCAGTCCGTTAGTACTTGTTCTACTCCATGTCTAGAGAGGGCACTGCCGATACTGGAAAAGTTGGTTTTGTCGAAAGCTCCTTCGATGTCTATAAAAGTGCCCAGACAGGTGCCTTTCTGATGAATCGCTCCCTCTATCTGGCTGACTACCAGATGAAGGGCAGATTCAGTCGACTTACCTGAGCTGTATGCGTGTTGGTTACAGTGTAGCGGTAAAATCTTCAGAGCGCCATCCCTCAGTTCCCTGTCGCACAGCCTTTCCAGAGTCTTTAAAAGAAAAGAGGTCAGGCTGATTGGTCGATGGGATTTGGCGTTTGTATAGTCACCCTTACCTGGCTTGGGGATGAATATTACTTTCACTTCCCTCCATCCTTTAGGAACGTATCTGAAGGCCAGACACGCTCTCAATAACGGCACCAGTTTTATGGCGACAGAGGTGCCACCCCACTGCAGTAAGGCGGGGAACACTCCATCAGGGCCAGCTGCCTTAAAAGGGTGGAAGCTGCGGATGGCCCATTGGAGTTTGTCCAGCGTGATCACCCTGCTAGCGTAGTGCCAATCGTTCTCTGATGGAGTCGGAATTTCATCCTGCCAGTCAATTGCCTGTGCGAAGATGCATCCCGGAAAGTGAGTTTCAATAAGGACGTGTCTCGTTTCTTCTGGCGAGGATGTAAGTGTGTTGTCAGGTTTCCGGAAGGTTGAGATATTGTGGACATCAAACATTCGACAAACCTAGTTGCAGCTTCATTCGCATCGCATTTCTCAGATAGGAATGAGAAGTTTATACTTTTAAGCTGCTCTACAGCGGCCTCATAATTTACTTTTGTGACATATTTACTCGTGTGTTTATTGTTGTTAACGCCCTTACTTAAACATACCATTACTGAGGCATGGTCGCTGACTGTGGAATTTATTACTATGACAGTCGCACAGGTAGATTTATTAATCATCACATGATCGAGGCAGTTCTGTAATCTTGTCGGATGTGTGTGACCCGGTAAAAGACCTATTTCAGCAGTCAAATTAGAAAAAGTGAACTATTTCTGTCAGTATTGCTAGGTTTTATGTCAATATTAATATCTCCTATTAAAATTATGTTGCTCGCTTTTTGTTTACTTAAAATGTTTTCTAGGGAATTTAGGAAGCGGTCAATACAATATGTCGATGGAGATCTATAGGATGCTAAAATACACGTGTCGGAATCAAATTTTTAGTAAATTCAATTTTTTGTAGAAGAAAGTTGGCACCTATCGGTTCTGGTTCTTCCACTGTACACTGAATACTGCTTTTAACATGTATTGTAATACCGTCGTTTTAATTTAAGCATTTTTTACTGGAGTATATAGTCACATAGTTTTTAATTGGAGGAATTGGTTTGTCTTCATTAAGCCAACACTCCGTCAGTATTATAATGTCCATTTCACAGCATAACCTAGCTAATTGAGCCTGGAACCCGTCTAAGTTTTTGTATATGCTTCGGATGTTCTGAATTATTACCTTTAGCGAATCCTTCGAGGTTTTTATGATGTCGTTGTATATATTAGTATCACAGTGATGTGAAGATGCCACAGTGAAGTTATCTATTTGTGATGTGATGTTAGTATGTGTGTTAGCCATTGCGTATCGTTATAATTTCAGTGTTACACATTAATGTGCGGGGTCTCGTTTTAGGCGTGGTATAGTCTTGTAGTAAAACATTGAGAATGGATCCGATCAGAGAGGAAGATATATGTGTGCTGATGTATGTATTTTTGTGGTATGATTGTGTTTTGTGTATTGTGTTGTCATTATAGTGTTTGGTTATGAGCATGTGTTGAGTCCCTTCCCTTTGTCGAAGAAATACTTTTCCAAATGATGTCCAGCAAAACTTGAAATTATTCTCACTAGCAAATTTCCTTGCTAAAAAAAATAATCGCTGTGACTTCACCGTCAGGCTCTCTGATATATAAATAGGTTTTATGTCACCTGGTATTATTTATATGGGAGGTGTTTAATTTTTCATGGGCATTCTTTCGATTGTAATTGCGCACTTTCTGCAGAATATTTTCCTTTGTAGTCACGGAGGTGAAGTCGACTACAATAGATGATCTACCACTTTTTTTACTCAAACGAAAGATATCTTTAACTTCATAACGTTCAAGCGGGATATCCAGAACTTTTGCTGTTTCCGATAATACATTACGCAGATCCTTTTTATTTTCTACTTCCCTTCCTGGTACATTTCTAATTTCTATCTTTGTGACCCATAAAATTCTTTCTAAATTCTCTACTTTGTCTTCCAGTTGATTTATATAGACAAGATCAGCTTTCCGGTCTCTTTCAGAGTCATCCAACCTTGTTTTCATATCGTCGTATTGCTTATTGACAAATTCTATGGATTTTTGCAACTCTGCATTTTGCGCTATAATTTCAGTCATGGATTCTTGAAGTGACGTGAATTTGTTTTCGGTTTGAGCAGTAGACGCTTTTAGTAAATCACGGATCTCCTGCATGAAGTCGACCAGCTCATGATCGCACTTACGTTTTGGATTACGTGATGTAACGTTTGCCCCATCCATGCTGCTTAAATTTGGGGCAAACCGGATAAATTAATTATGGGTGGCGTACCGTTCTCGCGGAGGTGAAGGCGGGAGCGCGGTGAGCTCACACAACGCACTTTGTGACTGGCGATTATAATCTTATCAATTCATGAGGTACCCATCGTTCAAGTTTTTTTACTTTCCCGATTTGCTTCAAGTGGATTAATACAGTTTTATCACTTACCCCGAAACCTGCAGCTATCTCTGAAGTGCTTTGTGATGGATCCGCTTCCACAATAGCCTTTAATTCTTCATTTTCCTCTTTGGTCTCCGGCCGTCCACGGGGTTGGTTCTGAAGGTCGACATTTCCAGAACGAAAACGTTGAAACCAAAAACGTACCGTGCTTTCTTTTGCGACACATTATTAATCCTTCGAGCTGTTTCTGCAGCACTGGTGCCACGGTAGAACTCGTAGTCTCGTACTCGTAAATATACCGATATTTCATGTTTTCCATTGTGCGGTAATAAGCGACGTCAAAGAAAAAAATAATGAGGAAAAAACAAATGAATGACTGTTTTCAAAACTCAAATGTACCAGCTAAATGAATTTATAAATTTGAATTTCTAATTCTTAACCAAAGAGGAGATATTTCAGATCAAAGTGGTCAGTACGACAAAACGCTAATTTCATATGTAATGACCTAATACAGAAAAACAGTTAACAATGTACTTAAATAACATATCATAACTCTAGTCTGGGAGCTCCTTGTGGAGCTCCACATCGCTGTAAATGCAGTGAAGCAGTTGACTGTCTCGGACACCATGGCTTATCCTGGCATGCTGTGCCATCCAACCAGATGGATAGATGGTTGGATGGCACAGCACGCCAGCATTAACAACATTATCCGTCGGTCTCTTGTCACTGCTAGGATGTCAACTGTTTTAGAACCCAACAGCTTGGCACGCGACAATGGGAAAAGACCAGATGGAATGTCCATAATGCTTTGGAAGTTGGGTAGGCCTTAGGTGTGGGATGAAACCTGTTTTTTACATTTCTACGGATGCAACCCTTGTCGACACCCTCGCGACATCCCGTCTTCTTAGCACGGTGGTCTGTGCTGGGGCGGCGGCTGCTGGATCAGAAAACCTCAAATGCCCCAATTATAACAACGGAATTGGGAGCTATATGTTTGAGCCATTTGGTGTTGAAACACTAGGGCCTTGGGGTCCGAGTGCTCATCGAATATTTCGGGACATCGCCAAGCGGTTGGTTGACTCTAGGTACGCGTGAAGCCTATTTTTAGCCCAAAGAATAAGCATTGCCATCCAACGTGGTAATGCTGCCAGCCTTTTGGGCACTTATCCCATTGACAGCGATGCGGACGAATCTTTTGATGACCTATGAGCTCCTGTCTTGTTTTCTTTTTCCTTTTTTTTTATTATACCTACGTTGTTAAATTAGCCGTTTAGTTAACCGCCTAGCCCTTTAACTAAACGGCGGCCGTTCAACTAAAGGCCTGAATATATATGATATTCAATATTATAGTTTAGTGTAGAACTCTTATCAATCACGCGAGAACCGAATTGGTTGCAGTATAAGCCAGGGCACCCCGACCAATCGGGTTAGGTTAATTTAGAACTGTGATCAACCGCGTGCGAGCAAAGAGAGTGAAGCGAGCCGAGCACTGCCTCCAAAGGCCACTACTTCCAAAGGCTAGGTGGTTAACTAAACGGCTAATTTAACCAGTTGGCTGCGACATATAAATTTTAGTGTTAAATTGTAAAATAGGTTAAGTGTGTTAGAAATAAATGATCATCCTTATATTATTATTGATAACATGTACTTAAAATTAGCCTATTAGGCTCGACACACATGCTCATGCTCATACATGCTCGTTATGTGAAACTCCTTATACCCAAACTAGGACATGTACTGTATTGTTGCATACTATATTTACCTCCTTACTAATAAACGTATTATATCAGGTGACACACCGATTTCTCTCTTTCAGTGAAGAAGAAAGAAGAAGACAAATCATTGTGTAACTATACATACAGACACTATACCTACAACGTTTATTAGTATGGGGGATAAGCTATTTCTGTTTCAGTGCATAAACATTACAAATCATATTTATTTCAGTTGTGCTAGCTACGTTGTTGAGCCAGAGTCCACTCAGATCCTACAAGGAGTTTTAGACACATACATTCGTTTTGGTGAATACCCCCGGGCTCTGCTTGTGTCAATGCAGCTCCATGACAAGGCCAAATGTGAAGAAGTGTTCAATTCCGCAACAGATCCGTAAGTTTGCAAAAAAAATGTAGTGATTAAGACAACAGCACATCACTTCAAATGACTAATTTTGTATATAAAATATTTATTTTCTTGTGTGGCATCTCCAAGAAGTTTTACATTTATGACATGAACAAAACAATCTCATTACATATAATACTTGTCCATACAGCTTGGTTAAGAAACAGCTGTGCTACATGCTGGCGCGCCAATACATACCCTTGGAAGTAGATGATGAAGACCTGCGCACAATTCTCCTCAATGCACACATCAATGATCACTTTCTTAGCCTGGCAAGAGAGGTAGGTCTTTTTTGTTTTAAACAACCTCGAGATGTCGCGTGCTAAGTCTGATGTCGAGATTATTGTGATAACTATACTTTTAAAATAATGCTTTTTGTAAATCGAAAATTCTTAAACTTAATTCAATTGAAAACATCACTACTAAGAGTAATCATGTTATGTTTTGTAAACAAATAACATGAAACGAATCTCGAAACAAAAAAATCAACCTTTAATTAAGAAATAATCATCTGAACTGCATAACGCAACAAATCAGCACACACAGATCGCGCAGACTATAAATCTGTTATTCATAATATGGAATATGCTTCTCAAGAAGCATTGTGTACTAAGACTCGTGTATTCCGTCTCGAAATCTCATTTGAGGTCTCAACCAACAAGGTCGAAATCTCGAACTAGATTTAAAGAACGAGATTGAATCTCGAAAAAAGACACGAGATTGCATTCCCTCGCTACATCACAGATAATTCAAATACAAACACTTGGGTCATTACTCTCCAAAAATAATTAGATATCGTCTAAATCTAGTCTTTAAATAGATTAATAATTCTAAAAATGTTTGTCTTTGTTTATTAGCTCGACATCATGGAGCCCAAAACTCCAGAGGAGGTGTACAAGACGTGGCTAGAGTCTGCTGGATCGGCTCTGCGTCCCTCTCTTTTGACTGAACACCCAGTTGACTCGGCCAGACAGAACTTATCTGCTACATTTGTGAACGCCTTTGTAAATGCTGGCTTTGGACGGGACAAGCTTGTCACCACTGAAGATGGCAATAAGTGGATGTATAAGAACAAAGATCATGGTATGATGTTACTAATTATTAAACAACATGTGTGGGGGACACATAGGGTGTAAAATAAAAGGGGTGTCCCATTTATTTTACACCAGATTCTTATTTGTGATGGTGCACATTTTAATGTTATGGAAATCTGGAATTTAATAAATGCGAAGAACTGTTCAAAGGTATTAAAAAGATACTTTTTAGACTGCAGCGCTGTCTAGAAAAAAAAAATATCTATGTACCTACCTAATTGTTCATTAATTAATAAATTTTAATATGTTGTGGCACCTAGTCGCCGTGTCTGGCCATACCGCTGTTAAACCCGCGATGCTTTGTGTGGTATGTGTAATTGTTCAACAAATATTTGTAAACTGTTTTTTTTTTGATTAGTAAACAATAAAAAAACTATTCTATCTAAATATCTATTTTTGTTACAAATTAGTTCTAGCTACATTTTTCAAGATCTTTTTGTGATTTCTTCAAGTTACTAGTTGAATTACCTAAACAATAACGTAATAATAATCACCTTTAAATAATAAATTAATGTCACCTTTATATTTTCCAGGCATGTTATCAGCAGCTGCATCTCTGGGTATGATCCACTTATGGGATGTGGATGGTGGTTTAACACCCATCGACAAGTACCTATATACTGCTGACGAACACATCAAGGCTGGTGCATTACTCGCCCTGGGATTGGTCAACTGCGGCGTACGCAACGAGTGTGACCCGGCGCTTGCGCTCTTGTCAGATTATGTGCTACATTCAAGCTCTAATCTCAGGATTGGAAGTGTTTTGGGTAAGCATTTTGTTTTAATAGTCTATAAAAAAAAAAAAGATTTCTTCAATCGACATTGATCGATCGATCATGTAGTAAGAATGGTCAGTCGTGTGGCTCTTATGATTCAACAAGCAACAATATATACTAAGCTAAACCATAAATACTCTTAAACAGTAACTCTTTTCTAACCAAAGTAATATTTTCCCGCAGGCTTGGGTATCGCATACGCGGGAACTCAACGCGAGGACGTACTATCGCACCTGTTACCCGTACTAAGCGACACGGCCGCGCCCGCAGAAATCTGTGCGCTTGCTGCCGTGTCCTGCGGATTGATAGCTGTCGGCTCCTGTAATGGCGATGTAAGTATTTATAATCAAACTGTTTCCAGAGCCAATTTTTAATAATGATCGAAAATTCTAGCACAATGTAAGCTTGACATACTTAATAATAACACAAAAATATGTATACATCATACATTTTTATTTACGAACAGTAAGCTATATATATATATAATAAATCTGTAATTATTAATAAGTTAATGCCTATTGATATTATAAAAAAAGGAATTTCAACAAAAATGCTGGTTCACAGGTCACATGCGCTATCATTCAACGTCTGATTGATGACAACAAGGACTTACATTCATCTACATACGCCAGATTTTTGCATTTGGGACTGGGACTGTGCTTCTTGGGTAAGAAAATAAATACATATTTACTTAAGTGTACATAACATAAGGCCTATATTAAAAAAAAATTACCAAATTGATAATCTCCTCCTTTTTTGGTTAACAAAAGGGCAGGCAGCAGTGTAGACATGATTTTGGTAGTGTTCCCTTTATACAGGGTGAAATTAAATTAGCTAAAGAAACTGTAGACGTCTTGTGTATCCACCACATAAAATGGACAAAAATATTTATTTATTTAAACAGCTTAAACTACCATTACAGGGTTTACCCTAATGCAACAGTTAAGAACTTAAACTAATAATCTAAGCTATATCCTTACAATAACCAAATTAGAAAAATTAAAACTGATATGATTTCGTTGATTTCGGGTCATCAACAGCAGTTGAAAGTTCACTATTTTTTGTTTTATCGTGATTATCTATATTTTGTTTTATATTGATACCCATGTGAAGCT
Organism: Gortyna flavago; assembly: GCA_963669345.1. Taxonomy (NCBI): domain Eukaryota; kingdom Metazoa; phylum Arthropoda; class Insecta; order Lepidoptera; family Noctuidae; genus Gortyna; species Gortyna flavago. The sequence continues at coordinate 6,661,433 of OY770139.1, forward strand.
ACAAAAAAAACTGGTTTTCTAAAAATATTTCAAGTAACTACAATACCAGTTGTCATTGACACCAAAATATCAACTACACACATCAAAAGTGTCTAGGGATCAACATATATTTTTGCAATAACTTTTCTCCTGATTGATATTAATTAAAATTTTCTTTAAGGATTCATCAAATAAAGTGTTTTCGTTTGTCACAGTAACGATAAACCAAGTCACCTTTGCATTAATAAAGAAATTTGCCATTTTCCTAATAAAGGGATTTTTGACATTTGAACCACTAACACAAAAGTTCGAAAAAAAGACTGAAATAACAGTTTTCTTTAAAATTTTATTGGGTAACTTAAACAATTAATAATCCGTGTTTCTACCGCGAACACTAACAACACAAGAACATCGGTTTGGCATACTCAAAATGAGTTCATCCAAATCACGCTGTGGAATGGCCGCCCATGTTCGTTGCAACAACAAAAAAAGGTCTTCTTGCGACTGGATACCCTCCATATTCGGCAGAGCTCTTCTCTGTAGCATATCCCATGCATGCTCAATCGGGTTCAAGTCTGGCGACTGAGCAGGCCAGGGCAGGACATTGATGTAAGCTGCGGCGAGAGTCTGTCTTACAACTCTTGCGGTGTGCGGTCGTGCATTATCATGCATTAACTGAAATAAGGGACCGATTTGCACTTGTAGAGGAACGATGACGTCTGATACAATCGTCTCAGCATAAATTTGAGCGTTGAGGTTGCCTCTGATCCAAATCAACTCAGTTCTTCCGCCGATCCAAATACCCGCCCATACCATGATGGTTCTACCACTATAAGGATGGACTTTATGGCAGGATTTTAATCGCTGTTGGCGTCCAGGGGTTCTCCAGTGTCGTATACGTCTTGTATCCGGTCTCATACCAAAACGAGACTCATCAGAAAAGCACACGAAACGCCATTGTTCTTCTGCCCAATTTCTGTGTTCAAGAGCCCATTGATATCGAATCCTACGATTGTGCATTGCTATAGGTGGTACCCGTAGCGGTCTTCGGGAATGAAGGTTCACTTCATGCAAGCGGTTTCTGACTGTTTGGTCGCTAATTAAGTTCCCTGAAGAGTGATGAAGCCTCACGGCTAACATCATGGCGGTTATTGTTGGAGCTCTTCGAGTTAAGATTTGAATGTATCGGTCTTGTCTCCGTGTGGTGCAGCGATACCGTCCTCCATGGCGCTCAGCCACGGTACCAGTGCTTCGGTAACGTGTCCAAAGTCGACTGATAACACTCTGACTTGTATTCAGAGCTAAAGCCACAGTACGTTGCCGGGAACCAGCTTCTATCATTCCCACGGCTCTGAGCATTTCTTCCCTGCTTAAATGACGTCGCCGCTCCATAATAACGTTGGTTTTAATCAGTAGTAGGGAAACAGTAGCACTAATAATGTCTTCAATGCGTTGTATGTTTTTATAGGGAAAATATTGACAGCTGATTTTCATCTTTTACTCGAATTTGATTCACAGTTCCTGATTCAAATTATGAAATGCACCAAAAAGGATCCATATAAATTTATAAAATCATAAATTTATTACAAAGCCACATCTCAATCTCAAGAAATCCGCATAAAAATGCTTGATCCCTAGACACTTTTGATGTGTGTATATATTTTTTTTTATCGTTTCTTCGTGTTTAGATATCGATACCAATCACGTTTGTAGAGTTTCGCTAGCTAAATGAATTGGACCCAGTATTAATTTTTGCCTCTATTGTTCAGGTTGTAAGGAGCGCACAGAAGCCACAATGGCAGCGTTGGAAGTATTACCGGAGCCTCAGCAGTCGCTGTGCCAAACCACGCTGTCGATGTGCGCGTACGCGGGCACCGGCGACGTGCTGGTCGTGCAGCAGATGCTGCACATCTGCTCCAAACATTACGAGACTGATGTAAGGATACATCACTGCACAGTATCATCATCTTCCAGCCCTTGTACCATGTTCTTGGGGTCGGGCCAACAAGTTTTCTTCTTCCATTCTCCTCTGTCAACGGTTACGCTGTCATTAATTCCCTTTTGCTTCATAACAATCCTCACGAAATCCATCCACATATACCAGATCTTAAATCGAACATAGTTTCAGAAAAAATTTCGGCATTTTAGAGCGTCGTCTCTGTCACTCACTCGTATCTAATCTTGTATCTCACTCTCTCTATCTACAGCTGGATGAATCGTATTTGCGTTCGTGTACTTTATTATTGAGTATACCCGATCTTAAATCGAACATAGTTTCAGAAAAAAATTCGGCATTTTAGAGCGTCGTCTCTGTCACTCACTTGTATCTAATCTTGTATCTCACTCTCTCTATCTACAGCTGGATGAATCGTATTTGCGGTCGTGTACTTTATTATTGAGTTTAGAACACTGAGTAAATAAATAATGGAGTACTTATAACATGTGAATCACTGCTAACATTAACACACAATGATATCTCCTCTTCGACTGCATTTATAAAACACTAGCTTCTTCCCGCGACTTTGTTCGCGTGGAAGACACCAAAATAAAATAACAGCCGACAGCGCTATTACTTCGTTTTAGCTTACTTAGCGGTCTTCTTTTTTTTTTCTCGGCTCCCTTAGAGTCGTGATGACCTTCTTTAAGAATTGGGCTATCAAATGCAAAAATGACGTTTCAAATCCGACTGGTAGTTCCAAAGATTGTTCAAACACTCAAACAAACTCTTCAGTTTTATTATATTAGTATAGATTGAACTTAAGTTATAGGAAGAATATGCGTATGTAGTGTTATGGTAGCTACGTAGCTATGGAGTGCTAACTCCATAGCTGCACTACGTTTCATAGACAACTGTATCTACTTCATTTGCACAATATTTAACTCTATTCGTAATTTAGAATGAACAATCGTCAACCGAGGACACTGCATTCAAGAAGCAAGACAAGAAAGATTCCAAGGAAGGTTCTGCTACCAGCTCAAACTCAGCCAGCAGTTCAAAGGACGATAAGAGCACAAAAGGTAACCTCCAGATTACAAACGAAATACGATAGATCATTGCAGCAGTTGCATCTTGTCCTCACACCACTTTGTCATTCAGACTAGTCTGCTGCTGTCATAAGCATACCCAAAAAAAATGTTAGTTCATGGAGTTACTGCAGAGTTATCTGTCATGTACAAGTTAAGCAATAATTTTGTATTTATCCGTGGAGGCTTGTAATTAGCAATTTAGTTATATATTATTGTTGTTATAATGATATTAGTCTGAAAGCCTTACAAAAAAAAAAAAAAACTAAATATTCTACCGTTTTTACCAGGCAAGTCATCAAAGGACAGCAAGAACAAGGAGAAAGAAAAGGAGAAAGAGGCCAACAAGGAGCTATCGTCCGTTCAAGCGGTCGCCACGCTAGGAGTCGCCGTCATCGCGCTCGGCGAGGAGACCGGCGCCGAGATGTGCACCAGGATATTCGGACAGCTGGTGAGTTGACCCACTCACATTACAAGTCAATAAAACCCCATTTACATGATGCAGATTTCTTGCCTGTGGCATACAATAAAATTTAAGCAACGAGTGACTTGAATTCACACATTTTAATAAAAGAAAATATTAAAATAACTATTATTTTAATATTTTCTTCTATTGATGGGCCGAAATTCAGTTCAAATGTCTGCATTTGCATACGCATTTCAACCGAATGTCGGCCCGTCTCTAATAAAAAATCATAAGAACACAATATAACACTGAATACAGACAATTAATAACAATGCCAATTTTAAGAGCAATAAGATTATTACAAATCATTTATTTATTACAAATCAGGGTCGTTACGGCGAGCCGGCAGTGCGGCGGGCGGTGCCCCTGGCCATCGCGCTGTGTTCCATCTCCAACCCGCAGCTGGCCGTCATCGACGTACTCAACAAGTACTCACACGACTCTGATAATGACGTCGCCTACAACGCCATCTTCGCCATGGGACTGGTTGGAGCTGGTACAAACAACGCTAGGTAAGCTTTCTTACTATTACAACATTTTACATTATATACAGGGTTACTTTAAATTGGCTAGGTAAACTCCGCAGACGCGGTGGGCCTAAAAAAATATCAACTCTTTTTATTTTAAATTTTATTTTATCGTGTTCAGATATCGATACTTACCCATTACGTCTGTGAAGTTTGCACAAAAAAAACTGATATTTTAACTGACTACAATTGCTACGGCTGAGCTACGGTCGATGACCCCACAAGCAAATTCAAATTCCTGTATATAGTGTATACAGGATGAAATTGAATACATGCGACAAATCGAAATGGGAGATTGTACTCATCATTATGAACAACTTTTACTACGGGACCAAACCTGAAATCGCGAAAAAAAAAACAGCTGTTCCCTACATTTGACGAGTTATGCGAACATAAATTATTACGCACGTAAAAAACCACACATCAACAACGCGCAGAGCGCACGTGCAACGAAACGTCACGAGCTACTCATGCGGCGCGCCCCGCTATCGACGCCCCACCGGTAGCAAAGTGCTTATAAAAGGCGTGCGCAGCGTATTGCTGCCCTCCCCTCAATGACTCACTAAGCCGAGGCCCGAACCCCACAGGGGGTGCCCTTAGTGTAGCTCATTTAAATTAATATCCTTAGTTTGTAAGCCCTGGCTGGGGGCCTTAAAGTAATTTTTGGCCACCACAGGATAGTCCGGTTAAGCAGTAAGGCAACCTTAGCGAGTTGCAACTGCGAGAGGTCATATAAAAAAAAAAACAAAAGGTATTGGTCATTCATTCATTGGCATCCAAGTTAGTCGGACATTTAGAAGTGAATAATATTATTATATTATTTTGAATTATTTTTAAATCGATTTATTTAGATAAAGTTTTCTATCTATTGAATTAAATTATATAAAAAGTAATTTATAAATAAACTACAATGAATAATGAAGATGCTTTTATTCGTGAAGACACCCCTCCTCTTATATATACACTGCATTGTTTTACGTTTCATTTTAAAAACATCTTTTTACTTTGGCGTGTACTAATAATAATAACCCTGCTAAAGCCTTCTATGTAACAATTTTATGGACTGCAGCCTGGCGCAACTCTCAAGGAAAAAAACGATCGTATGAAACGGAGGCGAATTTTTAACCTGTAAGTTTGAAAGGACGTTGACATCTACAAAGCGGTAGATAATTGACGGCATTTGAAATTAGGCGGATTGTACTTCGCCGCCATCTTTGACCGCCATGCTATCCTGAGCCATGTCATGTTGACGTTTCTCTTTTGTTGTTTATACGAGAAGTCTGGTTCCGTGATCTGTGCTCTTTTCACAAAATAATCTAAGTATTTGCTATATTTTTGGGTGTGGTGGTCGTCTGGAAGGTACTCAAGATAATCACAAAAATAAATATGAGTGGATTCAAAAGAAAAAAGTGCGAAATATGTGGAAAAAAAACTTGTCAAATGGACGGTCAAAAAAGAACATTCATGGCAAGACTTCCTCTAGATGAAGATTGGTAAGTACAGAATTTAATTTAATACCGCGTGAAATAACTATGTTAATCATAAGTTTCATTGAAAACTTGGTTTTCGGGTAAAATGACGCATGTCCATATTTACCTACATGTAAAGAATAGTGCTGATGCCCTGTTAGTAAGTTTTATCGATAATTTTCATTTGAAGTGAAAAATACCTGGGGAAATATCGTTCTTAACTTAATCTATCAAAGCAAAAGCCTATTTGTTATGTGTAAATAAAAGGGTGCACTTGAAGAATACATGTTTTTTGCTTGGCCTCTCAACTGTTAAAGCCTACCTACATTTTTACTCGGTCATTTTCTTTAATTTTTTTTGTATAATTTTCTGATAACAATATTTTCATGTTTCTTTCAGGGACTTTAAAAATAGACTGCTGACTTCAGGAACTGTTGTAAATAATTGAATGACCATTTCATCACTCTGCGACAAAGTCCCGAAACGATACTGCCTTCAAAAGCATTACAACATAGTGCATAAAGAGGAGCAGTGCGACTACTCAGGCCCAAAGGAATTGAGAGTTTTCACAGATGAAGTACAGCCTGGAGTAAAGGAACTGACATTTTTCGTCTGCTTAAGCAAGCATGTTAAAGTTTGAACAAAATAAAATTCTTTGATATACTTGTAACTGTTTTTTTTTTCTTTTCTTAATTAACCTACCTAAATTATTTAATAATAGGTCACGTGGGTACACTACGCTACAAACACCGATATCGATATTTCGATCATGCGTGTGACGTGGCATCTCTATTTTGTTCTTGATGTTGGCATTATGTCATGAATATGACGTTGTTTGTGGCTTTATATTGGCAAGATGTTTTCTCCTCCGTTTCATAGTAATACGAATTCACGCTTTTTGTATGGCAGTCCCGTCTCTTAGCGCTCTTACGCACTAGCGGTTAACCGCGGGGGCGGATAACCGCGCGGCTAGCCGCTTTTCCATTATAATATGCAACCGCTTATGATTGTACGCACTTAACCGCCACAAAATTGCATAGTAAACTGGAAAAGCGGCTAGCCTCCCCCGCGGTTTAACCGCTAGTGCGTAAGAGCGCTTATAATGCTAGTGTTTACATTCTCTTTGATGGACTGTGTCTCAAGTAAACATTATTATTATTAGGTTAGCAACAATGCTGCGCGCACTAGCGCTATACCACGGCAAGTCTCCGGTGCACCTATTCATGGTGCGACTGGCGCAGGGTCTGTGCCACGCCGGCAAGGGCACGGTGACGCTGTGTCCCACGCACGCCGACCGGCGCCTCATCAACCAGCCCGCACTCGCCGGCTTGCTGGTTGTGCTAACTGCCTTCTTGGATTGTAAGAACAGTAAGTACACTTCTAGTTTTGTAGTAAAAGTTTTATTAGAAACGATAATCTGTTTTAACCTTTTGAGCGCCACGGTCTTCTATAGAAGACAATCGTTTCCGTGCTCCCGTCACTACGACACTAATAGATATCGGTGCCTCGTGCGCCATAGACATTAATAGAAGACACCCTGTGACATCATAGACGTAAGTGCTTCAAGGTCAGTGTGAGATAGTGCAGCTCTCTATTGTTGTTGTTGTATAAAAAATGAGTGAAGTTAGTGAATTAAGTTCTGAAGAACTTCTAAAAATCTTACAAGGTCTTATCGAAATGTCTTATTTAAAAAAAGATAACTGAAAATCTCTGTTTTTATGGAAACTTTAAAATCGGTCTAATTTGGCTGTAACACAATTTTTCGAAAATGTTCTCTGCTAACTTTTTAGACCTTTGTATCCTGCTTATGCGTATGAAGTTTCATTAAAATCGGTTCATTCATTTCGAAAAACAACGGCTTGAAAGTTTGGATGAAATGCCGTACGGCGTAAACGCTCTTAAGAAGAAAATGTGTGTGTAATAATACTAATAATATGTGTTTAGCATAAACATAGAATAGACAAAAAAATGCGAGAAAAGAGACCATAGACATCCCTAATAAAAATTTAACTTTTACGTGCTACGAGCGCCACGGTCTGGATATGAAGATAACTGGATGACGTCAGCCACTGACCTGTAATATACAAGTACGCTGGACTTCATACCATCGATCGACGACAAAATGAAGTCATTTGATTTTCGCCATTTCTGATAGCAACGTGAGGTTCGGTGGAACTAATATTAGAGATAGGACATATTCTTCGATAAAAAAATACTATGAACTTTATCGGTCGTTATATATAACCCCTGAGAATAATGTATTAGAGAGAAAAATATCGAATCACTCCCAGTTATTTTTAATTTTTAAGTAATAGAATAATTGCTCTGCAAAGGTTAACTGAAAATTCATTAGGGCGCGGTTAGATCGCAAGCTATAAACTAGTGGATAGTGTCCTAGTAAAGTTGTAGCGCATGACGGTCAGATCAGTGAGCTTAAAATATGAGGATAGGCTTAAAACTTACCCTAAAAACTAATTTGGTTGAACTAATGTCTCCTGGCTCAACTACACTAGTTTTACAAACTGAGCTGGGATCACATTAGTTCGCAATGTGAACTAAAAAGTATTGAGCTATTATGTTGCCATTTCGCTCTATCCTAGTAAATCAAATGGCAGTTGTATTCTTCGTGAGCTATTTTGCATTACATTTACTTTTGGTGTTTAATTTGGAAGAATTGAACCATGTAAACAAAAATGGTAACCATTCAACAAACAGCGTCCATGCAAATTAAATCGAATTCACTCAAATTGAATGCCAAAAGTGAGACGTATAACATTACCTTACCATGTAGTCATTACTAGCGGAAAGGAGAGCGATTCCATTTTCATTATTAGGTATTTGGATACCGTGCATACTAATGGAAAAAAAAACACAAAATATAACAAAGTCAAATAATTTATTTTAAATTAAAATAGAACTAATTCTAGTCGGCCCTTCCAAAAGGTAGTGGTCGTATGGAGAAGAGCGTGTTTAACGAAACAATCCAAACAGGACTCCAATTTTCCATTTTCATGTTTTTCAGGCATATCTGCTTAGTTGAGTTGGTGGGAAATCTGAAATTAAGTATTTAATTAAAGTAAAAATGACTAAAGTATACAGTACATTGTAGATGGCAAGTTTTATTTCGATGTTAGGTCTCTATTTCGGAACCATGTACACATTACATATAATATTTATCTTTAGAAATTAGAAACTAGTATTTGCTAACTTGTTTTACCTAATCAAATTGCAGAAATTTCTGGCGAGAGTAAATTTCAATTTGAAAGGCGTACTTAAATTTAAAATTATTCACTGTCTGAAGAAAATTATCGACACATTATCGACATGGAACATTTACAACCCTATTCAAATGATTGTATTCAATAAATGTGAAAACTGAGCCCTAAATATGATGAGATATTAATGAAAACATTTATACTAAATATAAAATAGTATTAAAAATGCTCACACAAGCAATAGAAACATTTATAGTAATGAAATTGACTTGTGCAAGGTTATTCCGCTGCCTTTTTAGGGTTCCGTACCTCAAAAGGAAAAAACGGAACCCTTATACAATCACTCGTGTGTCTGTCTGTCCGTCTGTCACAGCCAATTTGCGCCGAATCTTATTGACCGATTAAGTTGAAATTTGGTACACATATGAATTTCTGTGACCCAAACACAGACGTGTAACGTAAATAAATGAGTTTTGAAAATGGGAGTCATTTTTGGGGGGTAAATAGACAAAAAAAAAGTTTCGCAATCTGTACCGTGTGACATATCAAATAAAAGGAAAGGAAAAACATTTTCAGTTGGAATGTCGGTGTCACGTTCTTTAAAAAAACCGGCCAAGTACGTGTCGGACCACGCACAATGAAGGGTTCCGTAGTTGGAATAAATTTATCCCAAGAACAAACTTAACATTGTAGTTGAAAAACATGTTCTCCCATACATTCCAACTGAAAATGTAAGTTTGTACGCACAATATTGAGACATTTACCATGTTGTTTCAAGATCATAGACTTCTTATTCATTTTCCTGTAATCTATACGTATAGAACTATATTCTGTATTTTTTTTTATATTTTAAGCTCAGTAGTTTCGGAGATAATGGTAAATTTCCGACTATTGTCTTAAATAAGTTTAATACAATTTACTTTAAAATTATGAAAAAACATATTTGAGATCCTCACGGTAAGCCCTTTCATTTGATATGTCACACGGTACAGATTGCGAAACTTTTTTTTAAAATTGTCTATTTACCCCTCAAAAATGACTCCCATTTTCAAAACTCATTTATTTACGTTACACGTCTGTGTTTGGGTCACAGAGATTCATATGTGTACCAAATTTCAACTTAATCGGGCTATAAGAGTCGGAGCAAATTGGCTGTGACAGACGGACAGACAGGCAGACACACGAGTGATCCTATAAGGGTTCCGTTTTTTCCTTTTGAGGTACGGAACCCTAACAAACATGGTAGAGATAAAATATTAATCGTACGGAACCCTCTCCACGCGAGTTCAACTCGCACTTGACCGGTTTTTTGATAGCGAGTTTTATAAAATGAGTATGCTTTCAGAATAAAAAGTTCTAAATATCACGTAGTAAACACAAAATACCCAAAAATAAGTCGTTATCCACGGTTTAGACCTAAATCATAAGAGACGAACCAAACAACTCAACGTCCATTTGAAAGAACATGCCAATTTTAGTTCCTGAGAACCTCGAGCGGGGTTGTTGCCAACTCCAAAAGTTTAAATTATCGAGTTCCCTTATCTAAATTATCGTTTTGTGGGCAAAATTATCGTACAAAAGACAAAAACCCAAAAAAAAAAAACGTAAATATCAATCCAAATTGATAACAAACGTCAATTAATTTTAAAAAAGTAAAAGAAGTGAAAGTATTTGCCAAGAAGTTTCACCAATAGTGTCCGTCTATTGTAGCTATACTCCGACTTTTAATTAGCTGCAGTAAAATGACACTTCATAGTAACTCATTTCGGACTGCGTTTAGAGATATGCATGTCAAATAAGTTTCATTTGTTACACTATTCTGTACTAGAAAAACAAGATTTGGTTGATGGCCGCGAAAAAACAAAAATACCTCAATTTTAGTCATATAAGTAACACATAAGCTGTTATTTTACTGCAGCTAATTAAAAGTCCAACTATAAGTACAGTTCATAAAGAAATCGCCGACGGAATGTATCACAGGAGTGTTTATTTACTTACTTTTTATTACAACACATTAGACTACAACACAAAGATAGCTAGATAGAAGCAAAAAGCAAATACAAAGGTAACAACAACACAGGAATACAAGATAAAACGCGGAGTTTCGGACGGATAGAAAAGCAAGTGAAAGAAATGTAAGGGAAAGGAAAGAGAGAGAAACACTTACAGTGACATAAACTTACTTGTTGACATAAGTGAGATTTACGTATTGTTGATTTTTTATTAGCGTTTTTTGTTTGACAGATACGTTTTGTTAATGGAACTTTTTTTTTTTCATAAATAGGTACTCAAAATTATCGTACGCCCCCATAATTATCGTACGGGTTGGCAACACTGAGCCCCCGCTCAGTGTTCGCAGCGTGCGCAGTGTGCAGCGCTCAGCTTTGAATCGGCACAAAAACAACTGTCATTTCGTAGAGTATCGTTAGTCCAGCGTACTTGTTTAATAGAGGTCAGTGACGTCAGAAGACAATAGGGATGTAACCAGTTTCGTTATTTGTTTTTGTTTTGTTTGAGTTATGTATCTGATTTGTCATTATTTGAAGTGTATTCTGCTTTTTTTTATTACAACTATAATTGTAAATAAAACAAGACATAAAAATACGTCATTATTTTTGTTTATTTATCTGGTACATTTATAAAAAATGTAAGTAACATTAACATGTTAGTAACATTTATCGATAATACAATTACCCTCATCACTACTGTTTACTATACATTCGTTATACATTTATAACTTGGCGCTGGGGGACACATCGCGTTCGGTACCGCTTGGCGCTCAAAAGGTTAAAGAAACTAAAACTAACAAAAAAAACGGACCCTAAACTAACTGGCCCTAAGACATCAGTTTCTCCAACGAAAATTATTGCAAAATTAATGTGGCGCAGTAGTTACGCGCGCTTGAAATACGTATGCAGATGAGGTAAGAGTCCATGCCTTGCCCAGCTTTTCTTTTTTTATTAAACGATATCAAACATTTATTCCGTTCACTACACAAAGCATCAAGAACTTAGAAAGAAAAAAATTTTTTTCTTAGTATCCTTATCCGAAATATGTTCGGGAGGTGTGACTGCTAGTTATCTAATTTATCTTGTTCGAGTTCCAAATGATAGTTTACTGCGTTTCTTAAACAAAGCCTTGTGTTACAGTAATCCTCGGCAAGTCTCACTACTTACTGTACGTACTGGCGACGGCGATGCAGCCCCGTTGGCTCGTCACCCTCGACGAAAATCTGCAGCCCTTGAACGTCAGCGTGCGCGTCGGACAGGTAAGAAAACAAACCAGCTTGGAATGGAAACAAATATTAGGCTACGAAATTTTGTAAAATTATCCGTCACGCCAAATCAGCCCGTCGATTTTAATTGAATAAATTCGTTGACTTGTAAATTATTTATTTTATTTATTAAAAGTAACACATGTTCACAGACATACAAGTATTAGCATGTAGTTCTAACCAAGAGAAAACTTAGACCGATTTAACAGCGGGTCCCAAACTAGGTACAGCCTGTATCTTGGTAACCCAAACACTTTACAAAGTTACTAATTGAATCAGTGCGTGAATTAAAATAAATAAAAACTTAATGTTAATAAAACCGGTCGAAGTGGAGGTGCTTAGGGAAGGCCTAAGTCCAGCAGTGGACGTCTTTCGGCGGAAATGATGATGACCAAGACCTTCTTTTTTGAAGTCATGACATGAATTTTATGCCATCGAAATTAAGTTAATGTTAATAAAAGTCATTCTAATTCATCACTTTGAGAACAGTCTGTTTTTCTCGATATTTTTGGCGTTGGCTGTCATCATTAGTTCAGATTTACATATTTTCACTATTTCGCAGGCTGTCGACGTTATAGGTAAGGCAGGAACGCCAAAAACAATCGCTGGTTCCCACACGCACACGACACCCGTACTACTATCGTTCGGCGAGCGCGCTGAACTTGCTACCGACGAATACATCCCACTGTCACCTGTCATGGAAGGATTCGTCATACTCAAGAAGAATGAGGATAGCGTTATGGCTTCTGTTCAATAAAACTAGCTATTAATTCTTAGATTTAACTAACATTTATCTGTATTCATTTCAGTTCTAATAAAATTGTGAGAACTATTCCAAGTGTGATTTTATTCTCAACTAATTTAAAACAAACAATTGACTCGCTATCTACTTATTCGTCAATAATAATAATAATAATAACCCCATCGCCGTATCTCTACGTTGACGTCGTGGTGGGGCTTGCGCGCTCCAAGCTCTAGGTCTGTGCCGGAATAGTTTACTTTGCCGGAACAGGTCTAAGGTGAGGAGCCAGACCAAGAGAGATACAGAAATCCGCAGGGCAGCATGTGGCGAGCTGTTGGGCAGTAGCGACCCCACGGACCCTATCTCCCGGGAGAAGTCTTGTATCTCACCTCTGGCTTGCCTTTATTGGCCGGCTGGAGTGAACAATGACGAGGAACAGAGTTCCCACCTCATTCTTGCCTTTATTGGCCGGCTTGAGTGGAGATTCGCAAGAGCAAACTTGCTCGGAGGAAGGAAGTATTCCAGTAAGATGCTGGTAGGGATCTTGACCGTACTTCCGGGATTGTCCTGATAGCCGTGGAATACCTCTCCACTCCTCTTAAGCACCTCAGGACATGTTGCCCCCTTGTCACTACGTCACTATGTGCTAGCGACCGTTTCCGGGGGCCCATTATTGAGTGTGCAAGTCACCCCCTGCCATTTTATCCGTGTATATATAAAACATTGATCAGGCAGGGGTAATAGTTCTTCCATAGTTCTTGGTAACCAGTCCACTTTAGCCACCCAAACCCATAGTCCAACTTTATATTTTCCATATCCTGCAATAGTCCTACACCAACCGGGGGTTGTCCTTGGGTGCACTTGCATAGTGCGAACAGGGATAATCGTCGGTTGGTGCCTCATTTCATTGAAAACTTCCAACGGGCCTCTGCGAGTTGGCTTCGGCCCCTCGTACGCCTTTCAAAGGACCGGGACCCCATGGTCCCGAGATATGTTAAAAGTATAATAATAATAATAAATTTAATATTTTCTCTACGTCCTCATAATCTAGAGTAAAGAGCCAGTTCTTTACTTTAAGTTTACATTCGTGTAGTGCTAACGGATAAAAATTCAAGATTCTATTAATCTTGTTGTATAAAAATACAGAAAGAAAAGCGTTTTGTCGTCTTGCAAAAGTCGTACGGCATTTAACAGATTCGATTACATTTGGAATTGTTCGCTTATTTCGAAGTTTACCTGGATCATATGGGGTAGATACGTGTTTTTTTGTAATTATCTGGAAAATAAACAGTTGTCTTACTGTAAATACCCGGCACAGCTCATATAGTGTCTTCGTGGGAAATCTGTATGGTTTGAATGACATTGTTTTTAGCAAAGACCGTTGTGCTCTTTCCAGGCGTAAGAGATACGTTTTACATGCACCTCCCCAAACCCCAATACAGTAACCAATAACCGATTGAGCCAATGCATAATAAACTGTACGGATGAGATCGCCGTCAGCTACATGCCTCAGATTTTTGAACACCCATGTAAGTTTCCTGACTCTTGTCGAAACCATCTCGATATGTGGATGCCAGGATATTTTCTCATCCAAAAGAACCCCAAGATATCTGACTGTCTTAGATTTGATAAGAGTTGTACACAGGCACTGTTGAGTGAAAGGTGATTTGCATGTGTGAATCCGGACAGCCACATTGGGCTGTTTTATGCGAGCGTTAGTGAACTGCACAAATGAGGTTTTCGAAATGTTAATTGTTAACAGGTTATGCCTCAGCCACAGGCTGGCTTTATGGAGCCCTATCTCCGCATTTTGTTGGACTTCATCCCAAGTCTCTCCCTGAAACACCAAAGCTGTGTCATCGGCATAGGTAAATATTTTGCCTTTGTTAAGTGTCATTTGGCATAAGTCGTTTATATAAATCAGGAAGAGACTGGGACCGAGAATGCTATCCTGTGGGACTCCGTAGATGACTTCGACATCCGAACTAATAGCACAACCCACTTTAACTCTCTGCAGACGGCCAGTAAGAAAGTCTTTGTAGATTTTAAGTACCGTTCCCCTTATTCCACACCTTTCCAGCTTGTCTACAAGAGCAGGGATTGAGACAGTGTCAAAGGCCTTGGCAAGATCAATAAAGACTCCGACACACTTTTGTTTATTATCTAGACAAGCTGTAATATAATCCACCAACGAGCTAACGGCTCCATCCGTACTTTTACCTACCCTAAAGCCAAATTGGGAGTCAGATAATATATTATTTTGTTCTAAAAATTTTATGAGTTGGTTGTTCAATACTTTTTCTAGTAATTTAGAGAGCGCTGGCAACACAGAAATTGGTCTGTAGTTCGTTACGCTGTCTCGAGCTCCACTCTTGTAGACAGGAGTGATGAGCGCCCTTTTAAATACACTAGGAAAAACGCCCTGCTCTATACATAGGCCAATGATCGTGGTAAAGTGTGGGACGATAACATGTTTTGACATTTTCAGAAACCTGTTCGAAATAGAGTCCCAGCCCGCTGCAGAGTCATTTTTTAGTTTCATGATAAGAGATTCAATTTCTGATTCGTTTAGCGGGAGCAATACCATAGAATTCGGGACGCGTGGACTACTGAAATCATTTAAAGTAGGCAGGGTGATTTTGGAATAGTCAGAGCACTTTATCTTGTCCGCAAGTAGCTTTCCGGCATCCACAAAAAAGTTGTTCACAGTTTCAACGGCATCGGGGGGGGTATTACCGTTCTTTAGTAAATCATCGGCAGAAGATTTTTGCTTGGCAGTACCAGTGATTGATTTTATAGCTGACCACGTTTCCTTACTACTACTTCCTGCATTTTGTAAAAGAGATTTTTCATAATTTCTTTTAAGCTTCCGCAATAGAGCGTTACAATAATTTCTGTAGCGCTTATAAGTGACTTCGAGAACTGAGTTATTGTGATTTTTCCTAACCTTAGCATGTAGTTTATCACGGTGTCGGATACACCGAACCAAACCAGGTGTAATCCATGGTTTTATGGTTTTTTTACGACCAGAAACTATACTAGACGTTGTGTTTGATTTGATTGCAGAAGTCAAGTTTTTAGTAAAAAGAGTAGCAGCTTCTTCAGCATCAGCTGAAGGAGAGACAAAAGAGAAATCCATAGATTCTAATTGTTTTATAGTTGCATTAAAATCTGTCTTAACAATTAAGTTAGATTGCTTTATCAGTTCACGCCTACAAGATAAACTAACAAGAACCGAATCATGATCTGTAACTGTGGACTCTATGACAGTGACTGTGGCTGACCTGTTTGTTTTGATCATGATGTGATCCAAACAATTGCATAGTCTAGGTAGTTGGCAATGTATGCCCTGGGAGAAGACCCAGCTCTGCAGTGAGATTTAAATAAGGTGAACTATTTCTATCACTATTATCAGGCTTAATGTCTATATTTACATCTCCAATAATAATAATATTATTGCAATTAATAGGACGAAGTATGCTGTCAATCGAATTCAAAAAGTTGTCGATGCAATAAATGGACGGAGATCTGTACGTAGCCAAAATGGTAACGTAGTTGTTAATTGTAAGTAATAAAAAGTTTGCTCCAATAGGGTCAGGCTCCTCCACAGTACCTACACTTCATATCACTAGTGACATAAATGACAATTCCATCATTTTGATTTAGACTTTTCTTGGAAAAGTAGCATGAGTAATTGTCTAAAAGTGGTGGTGATTTATGCTCACTCAACCAGCATTCAGTTAAAATGATTATATCGGGTTTAAATGTAAGCCTAGCCAAATGAACAATAAAACCATCCATATTTTTATAGATACTGCGAATATTTTGTGAGATTACAGTCAATGCTTTAGAAGTTGACTTGATTAAATTGCCACATGTCTCCGGGTCACATTTATAAGATTTAGCCACCGACACATCATCGATATCTTTAATTATGTTATTTATGGAGGCCATTGGTGATGCGTAAGCAAATAGGTCACAATTTTTGGCACGAGACTCCTCATATAAATTAATGTTACGGTATTTAGTTTAGGTGAGATGTACAGAACGGGGATGAAATGGTGAAGAATATGATGTTTCTCAATCATTATTTCATTTGTGTAAATTTGAGTGTGTGGCTGCGTTACCCGATATATTACTTTACTCTATGGGCTGCGTGTAAGAGTGTAATAAACGTCAATAAACTGTACCTAACGTAAATGAATCGTCATTACGAACGTCTATGAAATAAACTGATGGACATTTTTCACTGTGGTTCCTTACAGCGATTGTTTTATACCATTAGGGCTCGTACACATATAGGTCCGTTTTTACTAGATCCGTTTCAACAGATCAGAATTGGCCGGAGTGACATGATTACTGAGTCCGGAATACTGTTTTGTGTGTGAACTCGCTCATACAACTACATACGCCATCAAATAACGGACCTGTAAAACGGATCGCTATGTGTACGAGTCAGGTAAGTACAGAAAATCAGTGTAACTATCATTAATTCCACGCTACCTTCGTAGTTTTGCACCACGCGATGTTTTGCTATTTTTTTCAGGACTGCTCGATTGCTTTTTTTAATTAATTATTTTGAATTCTATAGTTTATATCCCGATATTCCCACGGGAAACTTATACGGGTGAACCGCTGGGCGCTGCTAGTGGTTTTATACATATATTCCAAAACAAGAATGATGAACACTTACTTCATTATTCCTAAGCCTATTGCCAAACCAAATACCCTTGGCCAGTTCATACCAATTTCGTTTCCAGTTTGATCGGACCGTTCTCATTGCCCCCGGCGCTGCAATATAAGTTACTGGCACCAATACTGGAAGCCAGTGGAATCTAGTTGGTCGCACTAAGGCGGCGTCGGCGGTCGCAGCAACTACGTATATTGCATAGGTATTGCTGCACTGGGATAAGATTCGCAATTATTGTTGTAATTGTACTGTTATGGGGTTTTTAAGATTAGTTTCTATATTTTAAATGAGGAGGTAAGGCTATGTGCGCACTACGAATTTTAATAGTTGCGAAGAAAATTCATCAATCTGTGAACAATAGAAATGTACCTACTAGTCTGCGCACTGCGGAAAAAAATCGCTGGAGAATTCGCTTGAAAAAATTTTGTGTTTGCGAATTTATAACTAAATCGCAACGATTAAAATCGTAGTGCGCGCATAACCTTAGGTGTGTGGCTTTGTTATGAGAATATGGAAGATTTTGTTTCAATGTTTATTTTTTACCCACGACTGAACACATCTGCCAATTATTCACTGGGCTCCACTGTAGCTCCACACCGTGTGCGTAGTCCCAAGTACTTTGTGCATCCAACCATTGGGGAGCTATTCAATAAAAACTGTTTCCGCTGGGACTACGTAATCCCAGCGGAACTTTTTTTTTCCTATTTTATTAGTTACAAGTAACTAATAACTTGAACAAATTCAAGAATTGTATGCCCGTCTCGCCTGTACCAATACAATAATGGTACAATACTGGACATTTTAGAATGTTATCTCTTTATACTGCACGGCCGCTTTTTTGTAGCTATTCAAACTTGGTCGGTTTATCCATGTATTTCGGTTGTTCTGGTATTTCTATTATATCTCTCGTAATGAGCTGAAATTTTACATGTGAATAGTTGCAGCATTAATATACTAAATATCTGAAAATGTTTCATTTTGCTTTTCCATTAAAAAGTCCTACAATCGGATGTCATACAATTAGTGGTCCAGTCGTAGTAAATTATGCCATTGCACATTAATTAATAAGAGCACATAAATGAAACTTGGCAAGACATTGTAGACCCATAGAAGATACAAATAAACGTTTTAAGTTAGGCTCTAGAATTCCTATTTTGGGTATTTGGACCTAAAAATCTTATTTTACTTTTACGTGTATATCTTAACGGTATGTTTTTTTCCAATTATGTTTTCACCAAAGAAATCTAAGAAACATAAAAGGCTATGCAAAGAAATGTCATAGAAAAACTGTGATCCCATGTCTGAGTGACGCCATCTAGCGTAAGATAGCAAAATTAGAGCGAAAATAAAGCAAAAATTTATTCAAATATATTCAGAAAAACTAGAATTTGTTGATCAAACGGTTTTTCTGGGAATCACGCTAGACGAGAAATTACAATGGGGACCTCACATAACATCTCTTGCGGGGCGGCTTAGCTCGGCCGCTTATGCTGTTAGAAAGATAAGACCAGGGGGCCTAAAAAGGCCACTTTAAGCAATTCCTCTAAAAACAATTCATTTCCAGAATTGCCAGCAGATCATTAGCAATTCCTCCAATTTTCGTAAAATGGTGACACTTATTAGCAGATTCATCTACAATTCAATTCATATCAGAATCATATTTGGTGTAAATATTACCGCATGTAAAAAATAAAGACCGTAACTTTATCGGTAAATTTTTCTTTACAGTTTTTATAAATCAAATTGGTTTTAAATTTTTTATTTCTGCAGTATAAATGTTATTACATTATAATATACCTTCTAACTGTTAAAAATACCGCAGATAAGCCCTGAAAAGGGAAATTAGAAACAATAAAAACTTTTTAGGCTGGCAACGCGTACAAAAGAGTTTTTAGGACGCATTCCGAATTAAGCGCATACATTATTTAATTTGTGGGAAATCGAAAGATAAGACAAAGACATTTATTTATTTTATTCGTCGGATATGGTAGGTACAAAGTTGGTTGGTATATATGGATACGCTCAACAAATCCGCCGTTTAGCTTTTTAAAAATTGGTCTACAGCCTAAGAGGTCTAAGAGAGCTCTTAAGGAGGCGCCGCAGTTATTGCTCGCAAGCATTTTTTTTGCGCTAGGAAGGCGCTTTGTATGTGTGATGAGTTACCCCATCCCATAGGAGTAAGCCGTAACTCAATACAGACGCTACGTAGCTGTGATAGACGTTGAGTGCAGCTTCTTCTTAGATGTAATTGAAGTTAGAAAAGTTAGATTAAGATTAGTGCGAATTCCCGACCGCACTAATTCCTAAATTGTTTACGATTTAGGTAAGTGTAAATTGGGCATTTTCGGCAAAATGCCTACCAACCCACTTATGGGATGTCCCATACATACAAGTTGCAAAAAACTAATATTTTTATGACATAGAAGTGTCGAGTAATTATTAAATAGTTCTAAAAGACTAAAGTTTTCTTTTTTTACTTAAATTGTTAACAGAAATGTAAAACAAAGTAACAAAATTAAATCCAGAAATGCGGCATCTTACGTCTTGCCGTACTGTCCTCTTAGATGGTAACGGTCATGACCAAAACGTATCTAAGTTACTATTTATTTACAAACATTATTTTAAATAAGCGCCATATAATAAAAAAAAATCACATACTCAGCAAAGTTTGTAAAATTTACCATTCGACTAAACCAAGAATTAGCTAAAATATCCAAAACAATATCAGTAAGTTATTTTCAAAGATAGTAGCAGTTTAAAAAAAATGCCCTAATGGGGCTGGCAAGTGAAAGCTGATCTCAGATGGCGCCACCACTATACGAACCCTTGTCATTTGCTTGTCAGTTGTCATTTTAGTTGTCAAACATTTACACGCTGCGGATTTCCTAATTGATTGATTGAAGGGAATGCAGACTTTTTAAAAATTTTGCGCTGGTTTATGATCCCTGAAAGAGTGATATGCCTTTAGCAAACAAATAATGTATGTATTTATATCAAGTAGTAATACAAGATGGGTCAACTGTCTGGTGAAGATCTCTAAACCTCCAGTGGACTCAAAAGGCCCATGTTCTCGACAAGGAATGGTCTAGATTCAATATCGAGAACATGGGCGCACATTATTAGAATTTTTGTTTGTGTATTATGGACAGTCTGTTTTCTTTTAAGGTTTATTAAATCGCATTATCTTACATGATGCAGGTAGGTATAGGTTACGTAAAAATAAGAGGAAATAGTTTTTGACGACCTAGTCAAACTGAAAGTAATCATTTTTAATACATACCTGAGTATTTAGCAATCTTTTCATAGGTACTTTCCTTGAAATGCTTATGACACACTCTCGCCCCGCTTTTAGGCTCAAACTTTACTCGCCTTATCGCTTGGAGCCACATTTTTTTAAGTTTCTCATCTCGAGGAAACTGGTGGCCTCCAGTTTCTTTACAATTTCGTACACAACATCTAGGCATTTCCTCAATAATTGTCTTTAATTATGAATTCACTAATATTCCCATACAAAAACTGCTTTGTTATTGGTCTGTGCGCTACTAGCGCCACTTTGACAGTTGTCGGCCCCATTGCATCGCTTTGATTTAGAGCGACTACTTTAGTGTTTACTTTTTAACACGCTCAAATCGATTACATCATTTACATCCCAACTCGGAACGCACCCTTAGTTTCGTAAGTCAAAAACAAACTGTCAATTATCAACACAACGTTTGTTTGTAGTTTTTAAAACAAGTATTTATTTCTGGGAGTAAGATCGTTTTTATTACAAAGTAAGTGTATAATTGTTTGACTTAAATCATTATTTAATTTTATTGCTGTCCAAAAGTATTCAAATGTACGTAATATTTTGTAGGAATGGAAAGGCGTGCAGCTAGTGTCTGAGATACAATGGAACAATCTGCTCGACTTTCTACAGTCAAACTGGAAGCGCTGTTGGTGTTGAGCCCCTTTTCGAGATCACTGCAGCCCCATGTTCTGGCCAGACTCGTGCGTCAGCACCAAGCCCTACCCCTGCCGATGCTACAACATTGCCTCTGCCTCGTCGAACTCGGCAAGCGAGATACCGCAGTAAGTGGATTTTTCTAACCCTACTGCTATTCATAATGCGGTTAAGACTTATGATGACTATTGAAAACGATTAAGTATGGTATTTTTATTACGTTTTTAGGTCGCCCTCTGGCTGCACTAGATGAGGCTCGGAGAATTTTACCACAGATGGAGATGCAACATGCTACAGCTGATATGGTACATTAATAGTGCAGAACCTTGGGAGGCTTGCTGATGCAGTCGAAAGACTATTTATTGGTGTCCTATAGAGGTAAAGTATGAATTTTTTGTACATGCAATAAAATAAGTATAACATTCATAAGTACCTACTTAATATAATTATAAAGAAATAAGTACAAAGGAAACCATACTATATTTTAACAATTAAATAACACATAAACTTTGCATAAAGGGAAAAAGGTATTGGGGCTCTGTGTCCACTTGTGGTGTCTTCAGTGTTGATTTTAAGGGATAGTCTGCATCACCTGAAATATAATTATTATAATATGTACTCAAATTAAACAATGATGTATGCAAATTTATAAAGTTATTTTAATTATTGAGTGATGATTACTAGTCAGAAACCCGAAAGTCTGACAACCAGTTTTACCAAGTGGTATTGTATTACCCAGTAACTGGGTTGTGGAGGTCAGATAGGCAGTAGCTGCATGTAAAATACTGGTATTCAGCTGCTTCCGGTTAGACTGGAAACCGACCCCAACATAGTACATAGTTGGGAAAAGGCTAGACAAATGATGATGATGATTTGACTTACTAGAAACCACAAACTTTCCTTTTCAGCCTGGTGGAGTTGTTCCAAGTGAATCTTAAGTGGATGGTGATTCCATAAAAAGGAGACATGGTTTGCCCCTCCGCAGCTAGCATCAACACAAATCAGAGTTGCAAACCTAAATGAATGAATGAAAAAAGCCTAATTAATTATTATGTTTGTATTAGTTTTTTAATAATATAAGATGAGAATTGTTAATATAGGTAATAAAATATTTTTCCTATCACCATTGTTTTATTTTAGTAAAAAGTATAAGGTATCCTCTTCTACGGTCCTCTTATATTTACTACTTAATAAAAATGAAGTAAAGTAAATGAAATATAACAATATCACACCTATTATATATCCTAAAGGGTTAGGCAGAGGTGTACCTATAGTACACCTAAAATGTGACTAGAAGATTGTAGTAAGTAGGTAGGTACTAATTTAAGCATATGATCAATTTATTTAATTGAGGGGTACAGAGTACCTATACCTCTAAAATAATAGATGATAGTCTCTATCTAGAACTACTTAGTTAAAACACACTACTTTTATCACAATACTTTTACTTGCCTTGGGGATAGTACTTATGCCATCGCGGCGGGTACATATGTATGGCTCCAGGCCATAAATATGTACCTACTTACCCGCCGCGATGGCTAAGGAATAAGGTCATTAAACACACTTATCTATTCTGTATAAGCAAACAATCTCGAGGTCCGGCATTTCGAAGGCTATGTTCAATCTTCAGAGGAGCTACACTTCGACGGCGCTAAAAAATGGTTTGCACCCGCGCGTGCCCAAGAAAATTTTCATAAATGGCAAAATCTGCCATTAGTAGAATATTTCTTCAGAAAATCCTCAATATGAATTGTAAGATGTTGCTGTTGACTAACTTCTTATGAATCTGCTATTTGACATTAAAGCAATTCTTCTTTTGTGGACCATTTTACGAATCTCCATACAAAACTGTCAAACAGATGAATTGCGTGATATTAATTGTAAGCAATTCATATTATGAATTGTCAGTTTGTGACCATTTTACGAATTTTAATATGATCCATAATGTGATCATTTTATGATTCTGCCAAAGTGGCCTTTTTAGCCCCCCTGATGTAGAAACTGCGCGTTTAGTATATTTTAGCTACTTTCACAGCATTATGTCGTACGGCATTTTACTATGGGGTCGAGCTGCTGACATTGAATCCATATTTATTTTGCAAAAGAGAGCTGTCAGAGCCATTTATAATCTACGTCGCCGCGAATCTCTCAGGGAAATTTTTAAAGGGATTAATATTATGACGGTACCTTGCCAATTCATTTATGAAAATATTATGTATGTAAGAAAAAATCTACATCTTTTTAATAAAATAAGCGATAGACATCATTTTAATACTAGAAATAAAGATAAAATACATCAACCATTTTTCAGGTTAGCCAAAGTACATACATCTTTTATGGGGTACTGTGTTAAATGTTACAATAAAATACCTTGGGATATATTGCAATTAAATGAAAGAAAATTTAAAACTTGCATTAAACGTACACTTAGTAAACAAGCATACTATAAATTAGAAGATTATATCCAGGATAAGAACGCTTGGAAACATGCTGGTCCTGCTCCATAGGACAATCTAGAGTCTAGACAAAATCAAACTGGTTGCTAATTTAATTGTAAATTTATTCTTTTTTACTTTGTTTACATTCTGTAATTACTCTTAACTCACACCCTGACTTATTACTTGTTAAAATAGTTTTTATATATATATACATATATATATTTTTTTATCAAAATCGTTTAGTTTTTCCATTTTTGTAAATATGTGAGCACCATGTATCTATCAGATTATTAATTTATATGTCATGGTTTCATTTCTAATTCTTTTACCTATTGTGGTATAGTAATTTTATTTTAGGTGCATCGTCTTCACATATTATTTTATTATATAATGAATGTATGCAAAATATTGTAAAACATTTTAAAAGAGTAACGGTGGAGTTTCTTGCCCATTCTTCTCCATACGAAAACTACCTTTTGGAAGGGGCGACTAGAATCAATTCTATTTCATTGTAATTTTGACGTTCAAAAGTGCCTTTTATGTGCCTATTTGAAATAAATGCTTTGACTTTGACTTCAGCTATCGCTCGGTAGGTGGCCAGTGAGGCCAGTGTTGCCAGATCCGGTTTTTAGTCGGTGGATTAAACCTGAAAAACCTAATATAGATAAAATCAGGTAAGTAAATATCGAAAACTAAACAAATTATGACGCTAAGTACAGAGGCCAGCACATCAAGCTACCCCAATCTGTCAAATTTCTTTGATAGATTTTCAACTTTACTACAAAGGATTAAGGTTCATAGTCAATTGGGAAAATTTGACAGATTGGGGTACCTACCCCAATCTGTCAAATTTTCCCACAAACAAACAAATAATAAAGCCTGTGGTATGGATTCTTTGCATTAATCGGATAAAAATACATGTAGTTTCAAATCAGCGTAAATACAAAGTCTACTAAAGATAATTTTGTTTAAATTTTTACTGTAAAACTCCTACTAAGTATATCGATTTAAGAAATCGTTTTTTTTAAATAAATTAAATTTTTTCATTAGGAATAACGTTTCTATTCTATTTTTTTTCGAGGTTCTGGCTCCATTGGTAACATTCGATGATTTTGCCAATGTCAAGGTATGAGAAAATAATATTATTTTTGGAATACTTATAGTAATGTAAACTGTGCCAATTTTTATTTTTTTAAATCAGTGTTTGTAGCGGTGGCAACCATGGATCCCCATGCTAAAAAAGGACAAAACAATTTTTTGATTAGTAGATGCATATGTAAAACGTCACAAAATAAATGTTAGAACACTTAGAACATTCAGTAAATATATAATAAAAAGTACATGTAAATATCAACTATAACTGGATTTTATTAATGCTAATGAATTTATAAAGGATTTTAACTGCAGGGGTATGGGCTAAAGATAATAGGAAGGGAATGTTAATTGGGCGGGGAATATCAGAAGGGAGTATGTCGTAAAGGGGAGTGATTAAGCGAGGACAGGAAAAAAACAAGTGTTCCAGAGTACCCTCCTCCAGACCGCATTCACACAAAGAAGAGTCTCTCACATGGATTTTGGCCAAAAAAACTGGTGTGCAAACAAACCCAAGTCGAAGCCTAATTATAACAGAGGTGGCTATTTTACTAGTAAATTTTTGTTTACTGAACCAACATTTAGATGGAATGAATGGTTGGATAGAGCCATAAAATCTTCCCTTCAATATTCGAGTTTTTTGCCAAAGCTCATTCCAATCCTTCATCATTTCGGGTTTAACAAGACAGTGCAGATCTCGGGGATAACAAGACGGATGAGATTCGATCCCGTTCCGAGTAGCTAGCTTGGCAATCGAATCCACATTCTCATTATCTACAATTCCAGAGTGGCTGGGGATCCAAGCCAGTGCTATCTCTATGCCTAAGTAGTGACATCTATACAAGAGTTGTTTTATCTTTAGGATAAGGGGAAAATTTTGGCGAGACCGAAAAGGCGATTTTATTAAATCCTGTAGACAGCTAAGGGAATCTGATAGAATAAGGCTTTTGTTGAGTCCGTGTGATTCAATGTAGGAGACTGCCTCCCAAAGAGCTATTGCTTCCCCTGTGAATATAGTGCCAAAAGCAGGACTACGGAAATTAAGAATGATTTTGAATTTCGGTATCCACACAGCTGAACCGACATTGCTATTATCGGACAACTTAGAAGCATCTGTAAATAACGTCAACCAATCGGGCCAGTCCTCTGCCAAAATCCTATTGAATTTGACATTAGCAGCAGGGTCATGTTTGGATATACCAAAGTTAAAAATAACTTTTGGTTGGAAGAGCAAGGAATCAAAATTTACTTCAAATACGGGGTTTTTATCTAACTGGACTAAGGAAATGTGCAAATCATTGAATTTAGTGAAGCTGTTAACGAGAAGTGGAGGATTTTTATGAGACCAATAGCGAGATGTTGGGATTAACTGGGAAAGTGAACGAAGAGAAGGGAGAAGGGGATGACTTTTATTCTGAATGACTTTATAAAAAAATCTGTCACATAGATATTGTCTGCGTAAGTGGAGGGGCGGCTCTAAACATTCTACCTGAAGGGCATTAATAGGTGAGCATTTCATAGCCCCCGTGATAATGCGCATACATTTGGATTGAATCCTTTCCAGTTTGGCCAGGGCTATTTTGTTGCATGGTTCCAACAGAAAGGTTCCATAGTCAAAGTGGCTACGAACTATGGCGTTATATAGAATTTTCTGAGAAGTTGGATGAGCTCCCCAGCGAACTCCAGAAAGGGCACGTAGTACATTGACGCCTCTTTCGCATTTTTTGAAGATGTAATCCAAATGATAGAGACCAGATAACTTTGAGTCAAGAATGAGGCCAAGAAATTTTACTTTGTCCCGGACCAAAATGGGTTCATTTTCAACATACAGGTTAATAAGGGGAATATTACGCTTGCGGGAGAAGACGACTGCATTGCATTTGGAGACTGACAAACTTAAGCCGTGCTCAGTCAGCCACTGGTTTAAGTAGTAAAGGGCAGAATTTAAGCGAGAAGAGGCATCTGAAAGAGAAGCTGAGTTGAAGTAGAGAGCAATGTCGTCGGCATATTGTAGGATTTTGCAGAAACAACTCACTGAAGACTCCAAATCATGTGTGTAAATATTATAAAGGATGGGGCTTAAGACCGATCCCTGGGGTAGACCCTTCCACACAAGACGGGATGGGAAGAGGTAGTTTTGATGACGGACAGAAATAGAGCGAGACATAAGGAGACTACAAATGATGTTGACCATCCTCACAGGGATACTCAGCTGTAGCAGCTTTTGCCTGAGTATTGGAAGTTGGACATTATCATAGGCTGAAGCTATGTCTAGGAAAACACCGAGAACGCTTTCATTATTGGAAAAGGCTATGCGGACATCAGACATGAAGACACTTAGGCTATCTAGGGTTCCCATACCTCTTCGAAAACCGAATTGAGAACTGGATAAGATGCCTTTAGTTTCTAAGATCCATTCAAGTCGATTCTTGATGAGATTCTCCATAATTTTAGCCAAGACAGAAGAAAGGGCGATAGGACGGTAGGAAGAAGAATCTTTTGGGTCTTTCCCAGGTTTTAATATTGGGATGATTATTTGGGATTTCCAAGACTCTGGAACTTGGCCAGTAACGAAAAAGGAATTAATAAGATTCAGAAAGATTAGTTTACAGTTGGTAGAAGATTTGGAAATAAAGGAGTAGGGTATACCATCAATCCCCGGAGCAGAATCCCGAAGATGATGTAAGGCACAAATAAGTTCTGAATAAGAGAAAAGTTCATCAAATCTATCAGACGAAGAGGGAGGAGGAGGATCTATAATGAGGAGGCACTCGGAGCTAGGAACAAAAGGGGGGGCTAATTTGGAAATAAAGTCTTCCAACCAAGAACTGTGGTCATTGGTAGAAACTTCGGGAGAGAAGTTGTCACAAGCTCTGCGGTAGATTTTAATTTTTTTCCATACAAGGGAAACTGGAGAGCGTGGAGACAGTGACTCGCAAAACTTAAGCCAGCCACATCTTTTCTTCCTTGCCAATAACCTACAAGTAGTTGCAGAAGTCTTTTTAAAACTTAAATAATTGGGCATATTTATACTAGAGGAAAAGGTGACTTCTGCTTCTTTACGTTTACGGACGCCATCAGTGCATTCAGCATCCCACCAAGGTGGAGAAGGTATTAGGAGACGGGCAGAGTTTTTTAAGGGGATTGAAGAATTGGCCGCTCTCAACAGACACTCAACAAAATCACTGTAGAGAGTTAGGGAATTGGATGAATTTATTTGGGGAAAATTTTGAAGTTCTGCATCCAGATTGGACAGGAACTTAGACCAGTCAGCTTGGGATAGGCGATATTTTTGTAAGGGTTGGATGGGAGGATGACGTGGATGAGTATTTGGGAGAGAAATTAGGATAGGAAAATGATCGCTCCCATATGAATTAGGGAGGACAGACCAGGAAAGAGTTGATACTAAGGATGGGGAAGAGAAAGTTAGGTCAGGAACACTAATATTTTGGTTAGGGGAAACTCGACGGGTAGCAGATCCATCATTAAGGACACAAAGGTTTTGGTCATCTAAAACGTTTAGCAGAAAGCTGGAGGAGGGGTCATTACAGTGGGAGCCCCAAAGGGTGTGACGGCAATTAAAATCACCTAACACAATCAAAGGGCTAGGAATAGACGAAAGGATAGAGTTAAATTCAGACAAAATATTAGCATTGGGATGAGGAATGTAGGCAGATACATAGGATATATCCATGGCTCTAATGGCCACAACATGTAGACCAGGATCATGATGGGGCAGAGGAATCTGGGAAAAAGTGATAGATCTGCTAACCAATAGGGCGCAACCCGCCCATCCGTCATCTCTATCGTCCCGAAGACAAGAATATCCGGGAACCCTAAAGAGAGATCCAGGCCTGAGCCACGTCTCCGACACAGCAAAGACAACGGGTTTATGTCTATTTATAAGATAAATTATGTCGTGTTTTTTCCTGCGGATGGATCTACAGTTCCACTGAAGGATTTTTTCCATTTTGGCGAATCCAAGTTTCGAGGAGTTGTTGTACTAAAATAATGACATTGCCCGGTATTGCGTCACTAAATTTAGACAATATGTTTATGAGGGAGCAAGTCAGGAGCTCTATCAAATTGTCATTAGGAGTGGGAAGGGGAGTGGTTTCAACATGAGGGGAATTCAGAGCACATCCATTAGGCTGAGAAGAGTTAGGGGTATAGACCATCGATTTATGGGCTTGAGTATCATAAGACTTGCCCAATTCTGGCC
Organism: Gortyna flavago; assembly: GCA_963669345.1. Lineage (NCBI taxonomy): Eukaryota > Metazoa > Arthropoda > Insecta > Lepidoptera > Noctuidae > Gortyna > Gortyna flavago. The sequence continues at coordinate 6,690,514 of OY770139.1, forward strand.
TAGGTCTTGGGGAACGATAAACTGTCTTGGTATAGGAGGTTTTAACAGGGGATGTATATGGAGAAGAAGTAGGAGTGTTAAGAGGGGACGAGAGAAGAATGGGATCAGAAGGATAAGCTAGAGGAAATTTAGATTGGGAGGGACCTGCTGTAACATTAGAGTATGGCAATTTACGGGGACGGGGAAACCTTACTGAGGCCTCACGGTAACTTAAATTTTCTTGTGACATTACCATTTTTATTGACTTCTGTCTTGAGTGTTCAGGACATTTATTATCAGTAGCCTTGTGGCTACCACCATCACACAAAAGACATGAGACCTGTGAGTCGGGGACAATACAGCTATCTCCAGGATGAGGTTGAGCGCAACGGTAACAGCGGGGCTTAGATCTGCATTGAGTACTTATATGGCCAAATCGTAAGCAGTTGCGGCATTGGATAGTGGGGAGTTGGTAAATAGAGACAGGAAGAGAAACATTGTAACAGAAGACCTTCTCTGGGAGAGTTTGACCAGAGAAAGTAAGCACCACAGTCGATGATGGGGACCAAGAAACGGAGTCCTCCTTTTTGTTTTTAAAATTAAGCCTTCTTGCCCTAATAACTTCTCCACAATTGCGTGGGGTTTCTATACCGAGGACAAGCTCCTCAAGTGTCCAGTCCGTGGGAATATCCCTAACAACTCCCATGCGACTTACATGGAAGCGAGGGATAGTTGCCGAGTAATTGTATTCAGTTAGGATGAGATTGTTCACAAAGTTGTTGGCATCACCTAATGTCATAAAATCAACGGACATCCTGTTACGGCCCAAAGACCTGACACTGCCTTGGACAACACCTTTAAGGAATAACGTTTACTTTATAGGATAATTTACAAAATACCAAAAACCTCAAAAATAAGAATATTTAAAAGATATGTTTGTGATTAGAGTGAATCATCATCATCAGCAGCCTTTAGCAGTCCACTGCTGGACATAGGCCTATTAGAGTGAATGCTTTTTATAAATCCAATCCGATCACTGATGAGATGACAAAACAGTAATTAGTCATTGCTCAATGTTTTTGTTGTAAACTTATCCTGTATTACATTATAAATATCATATCTTCAAATAATCATTATCCTGTTTTATAAAATCAATTTAAGATAAATCGATTTTGAACTGAATGTTACTTGAATGAATCAATAATTTTTTCACATCACTATTTAAATTTCGTTAAAAAATGGTAACAATGCTGTCATTTTACTGCAGCTAAAGCACAGACTACAGTTACATTCAGACAGGGCACTCTCATAGAGTAAAAATCGACGCGCCATATGGTTCACATATCATGTATGACAGCTTTTTTTTTTTTAAATGTAACTAAACCTGGCGCGAAAAATTGTGCAATGGCGTGGTACGGCTTCGGCCTAAAAGGTTTTTCTTGCTATTGGTAATTTTAGTTTCATTTTACTTTATGAGCATATTGCAATAATTGCAATTTTATTGCAATTATTACAATATGTTCGAATAAGTTAAAAAGGGAATGTCAGGGAAAAAAAAACTTTTCTTACTTTCATTTCTTTTTATTTTTAAATTTTGTTTTATACTTACTAAAAGCTTTTAATTGCATCAGGGGCAACAATTTCTTTTCTAGTCTGAAGACATCTGTGCCTTTTAATATTTTATTAATAACATTGCACCAATTAAATACTGCCAATCTTAAAGTTAATGCGAAAAAGCAGTCAGAAACAGCATCCATACGCAATTCACAATTTATGAAGTCACAAAACTAATACAAATACTTAGATCTGATACGATTTTTAATTCCTTTTATATCAGGATTCCGTTCAGGTTGATTTTCTAAGTATTTGTTTGCTTCTTCCATGATGATTCCGAAAAATCTCACAGCATTTTCTGAAGGGTAGGTCAATTTCTTTTCTTAAGTATTATGCTCTTGAACTCTCTAAAGGAAATCCAATTATGTACCGTATTTTTATAACGAAACCTCTTCTCGAAATGATTTCGACACACAAACTGTTTGCGAAGTTTTTGGAAGCTCAAGCTTCGCAGTCTTTCACAGTTAATGCACTGTAATCATTTTTTGAGTCCTATCTCACTTTTTGGAATCATGAAAACTGACGTCCTTTCGTCTACTAGCACAGTTCACAACAGAGCACTTGTTGTACATAGTGTACATACATGTTGCACGATAATATTTCAGCTACAAAAATTGAGAGGTTATGTTACGGCAATAAATCCAACTGAAACTGTAATAAATAATAAACTTCAACAGAGAGATAGCAAAATGGCGGAATGACGTCATACAGACAGAAGTACGGAAGGCGGGAGGGGAAGGAACTGTCAAATGAGATATGTGAACCATAGACACAAGGTTTAGATATTTTACTTGAAGATAACCTGCCGTGAGCTAAAGTAAAGCTACTCGACAATAGAGGGCGTGTATTACAAAATTAGCAATTTCCTAGATCTATAAAATTATTTAATTCAGTAATTACTGACTAAATCTATATAACATAATACTTATGAAAATAAACTGAAGTTAGGTTCAATCGTTTTACAGTAACGAGACTTGCAGTATTACGATACTGCAAGTCTCGTTACTGTAAAACTCGACATATTTCCTTAGAAAATATTTTTTTTTATTTACACGAATGCTACTTGCCACGCCGGCGCGGCGGCGTACCAAACTAGACTGCCTCTATCAAAAAGTACTCTGTGTAGACTGCTATTCAAATTTTTCCTCTATGCTAGACTGCATAGAGGAAAAAATTCTAGACTGACGCACAGAGTACATGACTGACGTCAGTACTTACTTTGCTTACCCTTATATCTATGCTAGACTGAGAGACTTGCTACCTTATAGCATAGATATATGAAAGAATGAGATATGCCCGATCACCCGATAGTTGAAAATGTATCAGAACCGATGTCGCTAGGTTGGCCCCACCTCCGCGCCACTACTACACATGTAGTTCAGTAAAAGCAAAAGATACAAAGTTGCGCACACACTTGCAATTCATAAATCAGAACGTACTACACAATCAATTATAAACCTTAACGCACCAAACACAGCGTGCATTTACCATGCACCGTACAACTCACTCACACAAAAACATCTGTCGCTATCGTTGTGCTGTGCAAAAGCCATTTATTTTACATATACGCTAGTAACTGGGTTGTGGAGGTCAGATAGGCAGTCGCTCCATGTAAAATACTGGTATTCAGCTGCATCCGGTTAGACTGGAAGCCGACCCCAACATAGTTGGGAAAAGGCTAGGCAGATGATGATACGCTAGTGATTGACTAAATCGGAAAGTTATCGATTCTTCCATTTATTATTGTACTAAAAAAAATGTAGGGTCCTGAAAATAAAATAAATAAAAAACGATATGTCCAGAATTATTATATTATAAATCAATAAAATGTAGCTAAAAAAAATAATTGAAGTAAATAAAAAAAAATCCCAACTGGTCGTTGAATTTTTTCATAACAAAATATTAACAAATATTTTAGAACATTAAATCGACCGGACAATTTAATTTGTAAACTTAAAGTTTTGTAAAGTTTATAAATACTTTATTTCCTTACTAGCTGTTGCCTGCGACTTCGTCTGCGATCCAGGATGATAAGCAGCCTTATGACCTTCTCCAGGTCATGGTCTACCCATGTGCCAAATTTCATCCAAATCGGTTCAGTCGTTTTAGTGTGATAGTGTAACAAACAAACATACTTTCGCATTTATAATATTAGTTATTTGTTGTATCATGAAGTGCTTTCTTCAGCTGCTGAAGTAATTTCTTTATATTTTCTCCTTATCTTCTGTGTCATCTTCACAGCTGGAGTCTGACTGTGATGATGCATTCTGCTTATTTTCTAACTTTGGCTTTTTTCCTTTCAATTTAGCAGCATTTTGCTTTTTCTTTTGCCTCTTGGCTCGTTTCTTTGCTGTCCTCTCGGCAGCTGCTTGCCGATTTTGTTCTATCCTGTTATGATATTCATCTTCAAGTTTTTCCTTTAACAATATTGCAAAATGACAGAATGTTAAAGATGACTGCCCTATCTTTGGTTGGGTCAATAATAAGAATTGAAATAATGTTAGATAAATGCATAGACTTAGATGGACTCAGCACCACGCATATCGAAAGTGAAGCACAGTAAGTATGCCGGGACCGCATGTACAAACACGCCTCACGCTCACATTTACATCATAGTATGCCGCCCGGCCGCCATTACGTGACACGACAGTGTCAATCGTGAATCACGCACACATAGATCGGTACGGTGCTTCACTTTCGATATGCGTGGCGCGGAGTAAGTCTATGGATAAATGGTATTATGTAGAAAGGCAGACAGCCTAAAACGTAAATAATGATTGTGTAATAAACATGGGCACAGTGTGAAAAAGAAAAATGAGATTTTGACCTCTTTGCTGAACATCTTTCTACACCACAGTAGATCTAAGTTCACACAAAATCTTTTGCCTAAATCACTATAAAATTGCATAATCAACCCACTGCTGGGAGACAGGCCTCCTCTCTGTGAGAGGGAGTAAGATAACATTGGCTCTATGACCCATTTACCTTCTCACTTTTCTCTTGAATGAACTTCTGCCTTGCGTATTCTTTTCGCCTGAGATGACGGTAGACATGAAATTCTCCAGATCCCGCGCCAGCACTCGAGCCCATAACATTGCGGACAAAGTCAGGTGGCGCAGCTAATGATTTTGATTTTAGCGGTTCTGGGATCACCACTGGCTTATCCTGAAAATTAAATATATAAATGTGAGAATTCTTAGAACAGAATTCGTAACATTTGCTTCCCATTCCGTGATTTGGACGCCTATTAACTAACTTATTATATAAATAAATACAAAAACGAAGGACACCTAGGCGTCGAAGTATTCGTCCGCATCGCTGTCATCGGGAAACGTGCCCAGAAGACTGGCAGCATTGCCACGTTGAATGGCAATGCTAATTCTTTGACCAAAGAACGACCCAGCCCTCTGGTCACGTGAAGAGTCGACTAACCGGCGAGAAATTTCCTTAAATAGGAGACGCGCACTCGGGCCCCATGACCCGAGCGTTTCGACCCCAAACGGCTCAAAGCTGTAGTTGCCTATAAGGTTACAGTATTTGCGCCGCTTGAGGGTCTCAGCACAGCCCGCCGTGCTAGGAACATGAGATGGCGCAAGGGTATCGACACACGTTGCGTCCCACACCAGAGGCCTACCCACCTTCCAAGGCAACAACGTCATGCCGTCTGGTCTCTTCCCATCGTCACGTACCAAGCCGTTTGGTTCTAACAGCGCTGGTACGCCTGCGGTGACAAGGGCTCGACGAATAATATCGTTGATGCTGGCGTGCCGTGCTATGCGGCCTGCGCTCCTGCAGCAAGACAGGCCATGGTGTCCGAGACTGTCGACAGCTTCACCGCAGTGACATCGATGCGGAGCAACACAAGGTGCGCCCAAGCGGAGACACGTAGCGAGCCGAAACGATGAGTCATCCATCATTGTGCCTATGGTGGATGACGGGAGCGCCTGAAGCCACAAGCCTGACTCCCATTCTCCCACAGCCAGCAGACGAGCACGCTCAACAGTATTACGTGACGTGTTTACAAGGGTATTCCGTATAATACTGCAGAGCGGCTCATCCCACCGTCTCTGGGAAGACGGGTTATAGGGCAAAACCATATTGGCACAAGCCATTTTCCAAGCGTTCATCGCATCGGTCAAACACGGTACTTCAAAATCGACCAGTGAGGAAGATAAAATGTTCCTGGTTAATTTATCGGTCCTGTGGATTGAGGACAGGAAGGCCGGTAAACTAATACTTGAAATTTTGCAGACGCCAAGACCACCCAAGCGAATGGGTAGTGTGGCTTGCTGCCACGCACGGTCGTCCAGGGCCACATTTAGGATGGCAGTTAATGTGTTTCTAATAATTTGGTCTACTTTTTCTAAAAGTTGTGGATGCTTCCATAGATGAGAGGAGCGAAGGCTATATGTAGATTTTGGTCCAAAACAACAGTACCGAATGAGCGTGAAGGCCGAATGAATATTAATTTTGAAAAGTCTTTCCGAGATATCATTAAAATTTTGTATCTTCTCCTCAATGAACGTTGGAAAGGATTCGTCAAAAATTGGGGACCCTAGTAGGTGAAGAGAGTTTCTTTCTGTAATTTTGATATTTGGAGCTATTGTATTAAATTTTTCTATGGTAGTCTGTCTGTCAGTCGTTTGGGGAAGATAAATTTCGCATTTTGAAAGGTTCAGGTCTAGGCCAATGGAACTGAATTTTTCTTTTAAAAAAGTTAAATCTTTTAAGACTGTGTCTCTATCACCTCCTAGGGTTCCGTCATTCAAATACCATACGTTGAATTTAGAATTTAGTTGTCGAACAATTGGATTTATTGCCAAACTAAAAATGACTGGTCCAAGAGGGTCACCTTGTTGACAACCAACAGCTGAACTCAAAAGGTTGTCTTTATAAAGTAATTTAGAGGGGTGCCTGTAACATTGATAGAGAAAACTGTAAATTTTGGGTATTTCTTTTTTAATTTCTGTCAACAAGGTGTCCTTGTTTACGGAATTGAAAGCAAATTGGACCAGATTTGGACTAGTTCGTACTCACTGGATTTTTCATCAGTTTTTGTAATTTTAGTCTTTGCAAATCAGTGGCATTTCTAATCACTATGGGCTTCTTCTCCGATTTAGATTCGGAATCACTCATTTTTGGATCAGGAATAAAATAATGAACACAATAATGAAGTTGAAAACGTACAAAAAAATACAAACGGCAAATTGGAAAGCAAATAGAACCACAGAATAGAACAACAAGACCACAGACTCAGAGCAGAGCATGTAACCCAATGACTAAATAAACCTATGGACTGGGCATACCTACAAAATTTGCGTGTATACCTACACAAATCAGGCACTAAAAATGGCCGCCTTTCGTAGTGTTCTTTTTGTTTTTTCTCGCACCACACTGTTTTATACAACACGAGGGCATGATTTTCCTATTAATGGACACCAAAACACCTAGTTTCTCGACATATTTCTCTCGAAAACAACAAAAATATTTTGAGCAATCAACCGTTTGACAGCACATCTACCACAAAACTACCCGATATATTACTTTACTCTATGCACAAAACCATTCATAAAACTTGGCACTCAACATGGCGGCGATTGACGTCACACAAAAGTGTTGCCAAATTTAGTACTTGACAAACATTTAGATGTCTCTCTTTTCATATGCAGCTCTTGATTAGTTAAAAAGAAACAGAACGCTTTTTCACATGTTGTGTCGATATGATAGATATTTGTATAACTATTATTTCTACAGGGTGAAATTGTAAAAAACAAATCTGCTGTTCCCTACATTTTGACGAGTTATGCAAACATAAATATAAGGAACAGCAGAATTTTTTTTCACGATTTCTGTTTTGGTCCATAGTAAAAGTTGTTCATAATGAAGAGTATACACGGCTACACATCAAGCTATACATTTCCAGCTTCAGCTGACCTCGCATTGTATAGGTTTTTCTTACAATTAAGTCAGCTTATACTGGTTATGTATAGCTTGATGTGTAGCCGTGTGTACAATGACCCCTTAAGAGGAAAACAGTGATTACAATTTCACCCTGTATAGTAATATAGTGTATCACGCGGAATCACGTCTATATTTGTTCCATTATTCGGTATGGTATTATTGTTTGGGGAAATTCCATGGAAATATCTAGAATACTAATAGCACAAAAAAATGTATTCGTACAATCTTTACCATGGACTGGTCTGAATCTTGTAAACCAGTGTTTAAATAACATAAACATCTTACCGTTCCTTGCATTTACTTTTACGAAATCGCAAAATTTGTTAAACTTAATTCTAAACTCTGAAGCTAAAAATAATTGTAACAAACGAAAAGTCACACAGTATTTATTGAAAATCCCTGTTAAGTCCGTTTCACGAAAGAAGTCTCGCAGACGCGGCGCTACAGGCATGTAACGGAGACATAAATCTTTATTTATTTATTTAAGTGTCTCAACATTATAATACAGACACTGGTTATTATAATGCATAATAAATATAGAAAGGTGTCTGAGGCAAGAGGGTTGTTGTAGGAATGTTGCTAATTATATAATAAAATATAGTTCCACATAATGCCGCGGGACTTCTTTCGTGAGATGGACTCTACCTAGGATAGAAATATTTAGGCGCAGCTTCGTCTATGTGGCGCCACTTATGTATAATTCATTAACTATCTGGATAACAGAACTACCTTACAAAAAATTCTGTGTGATTTTGAAAAAATGGTTGATAACGTTTTAACTCTGGAGATGAGTTTCTGAACAAAAAATCTTGTCAGTCCTACCATTTCTTGTAATATTTTTTTAATTATTTGTTCCTGTTAAATAAACTGTGTTAATTAAATTATCTACGTTATTAATAATAATAATGTGCACTTGCATAGTGCACACAGGGATAATCGTCGGTTGGTGTCACATTTCATTAAAATTTCCTAAAGGGCCTCTGCGAGTTGGCTTCGGCCCCTCGTACGCCTTCCAAAGGACCGGGACTCAATGGTCCCGAGATATAAAAAAGAAAATAAATAATAATAATAAATTTATTTGTTAGAATATTGTTGTTACAAAGGTTTTTTTTTAATATATTACTAGATTTTGTTAATACATACCTACCTCCTTCATGTATTAAATATTTGCATGCCATCATTACATGGCGGAATGTGTCTTTTACATATCATCTTTTGTACCTACCACATTTTATGCAAATAAATGTTTTGATTTGATAGTAGAATAGGGAGTCTCCATGCTTTTCCTATCTCAATGGATGACCACTGTTCTCAGTTCAGTCCTCAGAACAATAACTAAAGTTATTCTTCTGAGGTTCAGTCAAAGTGACATTGACAACTTTATTGTTTTTTTTTTTTCTAATAATATTTTAATGGCCTGGTTGCTGGGACCTTATAGCCGCACACTGCGGTAAATAATCTCTTCAGAATTAGATTGTAAAATTATTTGTGTTTGCAATTTTATTACGCCTGCGAACAAAAATCGCATCGCAGTGCGCGCTTAGCCCAAAGAGTAAAGCATATATTATAATGTACTACGAGGCGTTGCGGTGAAATGTCTTAAAACTGATTTTACAATACGCTAGTAATAATAGTTCTATGTTTTACAAAGAGAAAATCTAACATATCCGAGGCGAGGTGTACAAATTTTCGAGATCTCTTCACTCAATCTTCCTAAATTATCTTATTTTTCCAAACTTTTATGCATAGGTTGCACTGACCTCTATTAAACAAGTGTATAATACAGGTCAGTGATAGGTTGACAAAGAAACTACTCTATTTGCCCGAATGGATATAAGACTTCTATCCGATGTGCAACATAATAAAAAAATACTTTACGGGGTGGCAAACCGTATGGCCTGGGGGCCCTGGGGCCACTGACCTGTATTATACAGGGTACTTGTTTAGTAGAGGTCAGTGCCTGGGGCGCGGGCGCACTGACAAATTGTTGTGTTTGTGAAGATTCTTATTTGCAATTTCGCAGTTTATGACGAAACGCACAGAGTACATTATAAATATTATAATTATAGTAAATAAGCACGTTAAACAACTACGATTAAATATGTACAAACGGATATGGTTATTATTAAAACTAAACAATGAAAAGTACCGTAATATAATAATACTAACGTGTAATCTTGTGGAGCACAACTTAACGTCCATTTTTTCTACATTTTCATTCTAAAATAAAAGAAATAACCAAACTAACGATGAGGGCGCCACTAGGTGGTCGGCGTCGCCTTAGTGTTTTTTCTCGAAAGTTCCGGTTTTCAACCTCTAGTTTCACCTTGTGAAGGACATTCTCACTTGTACTGTAGTAGGTACTTTCCGGCGGATCCGGCAAGTTTTGTGCATTTAATTTCGTTTGTGCTGATATTAAGGAATTATCATCAAGTAAGTAGCCTTTTTCTTACTAAAAAATAATAATAATGGCCTTAGTTTTGATATCATTATAAGGTATGCCAGTGTTTTGTGTAAAAAAAATAATGAAAATTACCATTTATAAGTAACCTTCTTGCTTTATTTTTTGTTTCAATTAAGTTGTTTAAAACTATTTATTAATTTATCATTTTGTTTAGTTACTTGTACGATGTTAATTAGTATCTTAATAATCACTCGATATTTATATTATTATTGATTTTTAAACTGAAACTGTTCACGACTAACCTATTCAACCTATAATTGACCTTGCCACCTATTCATGAACAAATTGGGGTAGGTAATGGCCTATTGTTACTTTGCTATGAAAAAATATTTCAAATGAACTAAGAACAATAATTTATAACTGCTTTAATTAGAAACTTGTTTGTTTTCATGTCCAGAATGCCGATTAAGTCCATCAAAGCTCGTCAAATCTTCGACTCCCGTGGTAACCCCACTGTAGAGGTTGACCTAGTATGTATAAATCATGTTTAAAGCCTCGCTTTTCCTCATGATATATAAAGAATATAATTTTGTTTCCTTCCTCTAAGTAAATATATCACTATTTTAAACTACAAATATTGTGAGTAAGGGGCATTAATATATTTGTAGCAATGGTAAGGGGGTACTTACTTACTATAATAAAAAAACAAACTTACCTGCATTAATTGGGAAATAATTTTATCTAATCTGATTATCAGTAACCATCAGACGAAAAACTAAAGTTTTTAGCCTAAGGCAAACAAAATGTTCTGGAATTCATTGTATTATTTAATATAGGTAACCGAGTTGGGCCTCTTCCGTGCCGCTGTCCCATCTGGTGCCTCCACTGGTGTCCATGAGGCTCTGGAGCTGAGAGACAATGTCAAGGGCCAGTATCATGGAAAGGGTGTCCTCACCGCAATCAAGAACATCAATGAAAGCATCGCTCCTGAGCTGCTCAAACAGAACCTTGAAGTCACCCAGCAGAAAGAGGTATGTTGTGACTTGTGATGGCTCATTTACACTCGCGCTTCGCGGCTTGTCTTTGCGGCGCAAAAAGCGACAAGTGAACAAGAGTACAGGTTGGTACAGGTTGTTCGCTTGTCAAGATAATCAATTTGTGTTCACACTCACGTCGTGTTCAGTTGTTTTCGAACTATCGACTATGGCCGACGAAGTATAAGCGGCATCAACTCTTTCTTTACTGAGCTTCTACTACTACGGCACATTTCATTACACAATCTGGACCAAGCATTATTTGACTTTTTGTTTATTTTTAGGGTTCCGTAACTCAACTCAACTCAAAGCATTTATTTTCATTAAACCATTTACAGGCACTTTTGAATTGTCAATGGGTCAGTCAGAAAATATGAAGCTAGTTGCCCATTCCAAAGCGTAGGTACCTATGGAGAAGAACGGTCAAGAAACTCCATGGACACTCTTTTAAATTATATTTTACAAAAATATTAGTTACATCATTAATGTTGAATTTATAATTATATGTGAGAACAAAAAAAAAAAAGAAAATATACGTACGCGTTAAAAGTGTGCAGAGTACAGCAAATAGTACTTAACAAACCAATAATCCAAAAGTAAAATAATTAAAAATAAGCCGAGGCAACCAAGTGATGACCAGTCCCAACTGACGGCGCCCGTTCACGAACATGACGCATAGATCAGCACCATTCAGCTCAACCATTTTGAAGGGTAACCAAAGGGTAAATCGGGACCCTATTACTAAGACTCTCTGTCCGTCTGTCACCAAGCTGTATCCAGGGATTGAATTACCGTTACTTTTGTGGCAACGTTACCAATTACCGTTACCAATTAATGATAAAAAAGTTACAATATTAATAACTAAACCTACCGGTCTGTCAACAACATTATGAAACCACCATGGTCTGAAATAAAATATTTATTATTATTATCTAATTACTAGTATTAGTCATCATCATCTGCCTAGCCTTTTCTCAACTATGTTGGGGTCGGCTTCCAGTCTAACCGGATGCAGCTGAATACCAGTATTTTACATGGAGCGACTGCCTATCTGACCTCCACAACCCAGTTACTGGGTAATACGATACCCCAGACTTTCGGGCTGCTGACTACCCGTAACGACTGTCAAAGATCCACGAATGACAGCCGGGACCAACGGCTTAACGTGCTTTCCGAGGCACGGAGGGGACACGGTATGTAAAGATGGTCACCCATCCACAGGCCAACTGCGGCAAGCGTAGCTTAACCTGATCGATCGACCTGTGCGGCTGTTATTATTTGGCCACGGGCCCCTCAATTACTAGTATTAGTATCGGTAAAAATTACAATATTGTTATACCGGTAATTTATACGACTATCTCTTTTTAACAATGACGGTGGGGAGACTAGCATATTTTGGTATTAGTACGACTAGCTTCAGCGTGTTAAATATTGTTTCTGTGCTGCATCCTGCGACTACATAAAAAAAAACGGTCAAGTGCGAGTTTGACTACCGCACCGAGGGCTCCGTATAAATTTGTATAATTATGCAAATAATTTTATAATTGGTAAAAATTTCGAAATACGTCGCCATTTTAAGGGGTTGTGAGTGGTTGGGGGGAAGGCGGGGGAGGGGTCGGATCCCCCCCTCACCATTTTCACCCGCCGGAAATACTTCGTTTCCTTAGAAAAAATAAAAAACAGGTACAAAAATTGTATATTCCACATAATTTTTTTACGCATTAATAATTATTAAGCATACATTTTTTAAGCATAACACTCTTAAGCATAACAATAATAATAAGTCGTAGTCGACGGAGCCCCGCTTCGCGGGGCCCCTATTTCTATCTGCAGGGTTTAAAGGAACCTAACCTGTCCGTGTCGGGCTGCCCCAATTCCCGAGCTCGCTTCGCTCGCTCTTGCATCCTAAGTTTTCATAGCCATCTAACCTAACCCAATGAAGTCGGATTGTGCCAACTCCGTAATACATTGCTATTAATTACCTAAGAATTACATAAATTACTTCGATTGTATTATGACGCACAAATTTGACATTAGCTGTCAATATCATCCATCCAAGATGGCGGGTTGCGTTTCGTTTCAAGTTTTTCACATAAAACCTAAAAATTACAATTGAAAAACTGTACTAAAGCATAAAAATTACGTTCCGTTTTGCATAATTGCAATAGTAATTAAGAATTTTTGGAAATTGTTTAAAAATATTTAGACGCAACTCCGGCAGCCAAAATTACTATGAGGGGATTAAGACTAACTCCCTTAAGCCCCCTACACCACCAATACCCTCAAATTCAGGCGACTCGTTTTAAAATCCAACCCGTACCCTATAGCCTAAAGGTTTTGATTTCGAAACACGCCCGTATCTTTTGATTGCGTTGACTTTGAAATCTGCTTCAAGGGATTGCAGCCTTGAGTATTATACAGGGTGAAATTGAAAACATGCGACAAATCGAAATGGGTGATTCTACTCATCATTATGAACAACTTTTACTATGGGACCAAACCTGAAATCGCGAAAAAAAAAAACAACAGGGTCTTGACTGGCGGACAGACAGACTGACAACGAATTGATCTTATAAGGGTTCGGTTTTTCCTTTTGAGGCTTTTTTTTTTTAAGGATGGGAAATCTTCAAATGACCCCTCCCGCTCTGTGTGGAGCGGAAGGGAGTGTCAGACTCTTACTGACTAAAACCCATCCGTGTTCCTTCCTTAGCCCTTTATATTCCGGGGCAGCGGTAACCCTTTCGGACAATCCCGCTGCCCCGGCAGGCTTCGGCCCTGATGGGCCCCTCCTTATCTGCTGACATCTCTTTGAGGCGCGCGTGGAACACATACGCGCCGTCCGGCACGGGCCTGGTCCTGATCGGACGGCGAGCTACCCATTACTCGCCGTCCCCAGGCCCGCGCCTACGGTGGCCGGGAGTCGTCACGCGGCTCCCGACGCCCGGGGCGTCTACCGCGGTGGCTGGGACGGGCGGCTCTCTCCGCTCTCTCCCTCGCCCATCCCGCCACCTCCTTCGCTAGCATGTTTCGCAGAAGGAGGTGACTGCCTCCCACTCCCTCTCGCCCCGGACCATGGCTTGGACCAGGGCCGGGCGCGAGAGGTCGCCGCCGCTGCCGATCGCCTCTACGAGGACACGGCGGTGTTCTGCCCAAGCGGGACAGACCTCCACCGTGTCCTCTGGGCGATCCTCGCAGTGGTGACACCCTGGCGTTTCCTCCCGCCTGATTATGTGCAGGAACCTCCCGAAACATCCGTGTCCGGTGAGGACCTGTGTCAGGCGGTAGGTGAGGGCGCCGTGACGCCTCTCTAGCCACTCCTCAAAGAGGGGCCTTACCGCCGCTATCGCGGCGTTCCCTCCTTACCGCCGCTGTCGCGGCGTGCCCTTTCCTTTTGAGGCTTTACTAGTGAAAGAGTAATCAGCGACTGTAGGTAGTTAGGTACTCAAAAAAAACGTAGCATATAAGAGATGTCGACAATACCTACATAAATAAATAATTATGATTTATTAAAGAATTATATAATAAGAATAATACAGTATAACTCCTAAAACGCACTAGCGGCTGGCTGTGATGCGGCGTGCCGTTACGACAAGCCGCATTTAAATTTTTGTATGAAACCGCATGATATCAACGCACTGACTTGCGGCCAACCGAGCCGTCAATCGCTCCGGTTGTCTTGGAGCTGCGGCGAGCCGCACCGGTTGAATGTACCTGCGCGCTGCATCCCCTCTTCGCACTAGACGCGGTTAGCCGCAAGCGCTGTCATGTCTTTTCTCCATTATCCAAATCTATGTTTATTTTTACGACGACGTTTTTCACTATAATATAAATAACTGCAGCAACTTCTTCGACGTCCGTCATGTCCAATATTTCTAAAAGCACTCACAGAGCATGCAAAAGTGCTTTTACATGCTCTGTGAGTGACGAAATGCGGCGGACCACAATAGAACCGTGACGAATACGGTTAGCCGGAATACGGCGTGCCGTTGCGGCAGACCGTATATACTGCGGCCTGCCGTTGCACAATCTGCAAGTAGATTTATTGTTTTCTATGAAAACCTTGAAATATCGGTACCTTTTGTTGCACATAATAATAATAATACCTTTTACACTAACAACTAGTTGATAAATAAAGACAGTAGAAGTTCCGACGTACGCGATGTTTGTGCGCCGTCTTTACATAGTATAAAAAAAGTCGCTCCCGCTGTCTGTAAGCTTAGATCTTTAACTGCGCAACGGATTTTTATTTTTTATGCAGTTTTTAGCAAAAGACAGAGTGAATGAAGGTTTAATGTATAAGGTTCATATTCAATTGGGAGAATTAGACAGATTGGGGTAGCTTGATGTGCTGGCCTCTGTACATAGGAATTTCAAGATTTTTACAACAATTGGGTATTTAGATTTTAGGGATTTTGAACGTAGGTTATTTTACGTTAGTTCTTTTAGTTTTAGATACTGCAATACGTACCCCGCGGGAACTATGTCGCCGCTCTTTGGGATTTCATCCATCGGTATTTCGTCCATTTGGGATTTCGTCCATTCGGGGTTTCATCCCTTCGGGCATTTGGACATCGGTATTTTATGTTTCGATATAACGGCTATCGGCATTTAAAACTTTCGGTATTTTGAATTTCGTTGTTTTGGACGTCGGTATTTCAGTCATAGGTATTATGAAATTTCGGGATTTTAATACGTACCCTTCGCCTCGCGCCTCATCTCGCCGCTCGCGCGAGAGTGTAAATGAGGTATAATAAGGATAACATTATTATTTATTTATTTTATTTATTTTACCATTTATGTACACACATATAAAACAGACAAGAAAAAACAGAACAGAAAAATAGGTACAAAGGTGATGCTTATTTCATAAGAAATCTCTTCCAGCATACCTGCGATAGGAAAGTAAATAGAGAGATGATGTAGACAGCGTGTGAAAGAGTATAGGAGACAGAGAAAAAAAAAATATAAGTACATAAAATTTAAAAACAATACACTTAATAAAGTAGACAAATATTATGAGAATATACTTACATACATACAAATAAACATACATACTTCTAAAATAAATATCATTAGAATGTTAATTATAACGTAAGCAAGATAATAAATACACACACAACTATGATAAAGTGGAAAGATAGTGATCTTTCACTCTTCTCTTAAAAACTGCAACAGTTTGGCAGTCCCTAATTTCAGGTGGTAGTGAATTCCACAGCCGCACCGCATGCACTGTGAAGGAGTAGGAGTCGGTGGAGTGGGGAGGGGACTTAAGAAGTTTTTTAAGATGCGACCTGCAAGGTGCATCAGAAGGACGGGCGTAGGAAAAACGCTCCCGCAGATAGGATGGTGTTTTAGGATTGTGAAGGAGATTGAACAGCAGACACAATATCCGAGAGTTCCTGCGAAGTCGAATGGGGAGCCACTTGAGTATCTTGCGAAAGTTGGAGACGTGATCATACTTTTTAAGGTTAAAAACAAAACGAATACAGATATTTTGCAAACGCTCAAGTTTATTTAAAAGCTCCTCGGTGGCATCCAAGTAACAGGCATCGGCGTAATCAATAATGGGCTGAATAAGGGTTTGAGCAAGAGAGATTTTAGTGTTCAAGGGCAAGAAGCCCTGGAGACATTTCAACGAATGGAACGTGTAGTGCACTTTGCGACTGACTTGCGCAACATGGGCAGACCACGACAAGTATCCATGGTCACCCTTAGGTTTTTAACCGTGTGTGCGTATTCAATCTGAACTCCATTCAGACAGAGTGGAGACAGCGACGCAACATCGAGCCTAGTGCGCATATACCTGCCGCCGATAATTATGGCCTGGGATTTCCTAGGGTTGATTTGCAGTCCAAAAGACCGCGACCACTCACTAATCAAATCCAGGTCACTGTTCATGGCAGAAACAGCGGCTTCCGCATCTTCCCTTAGGAAGTTATTGTAAAGCTGCAGGTCGTCGGCATAGAGATGAAAGTAGGAAGAGAGGACTATGGTGACAGAGTTAATAAAAATAGAAAAGAGAAGAGGAGAGAGAACGCCACCTTGAGGCCTTCCTATTACCTTCACTTTGACCTTAACGAGTCAAAGAGAGAGAGAGAGAGAGAGAGAGAGAGAGAGAGAGAGAGAGAGAGAGAGAGTTAGTCGATCATGCACAAGGCTAATATTATACTATAGGCTACTTCATAAAAGCTGAAGGTTTTCTCTGTATTTGTTTGGAATAGGTACTTGTAATTTTTTTTTATATAAATTTTTTTTGATGGTCTTAATTTTTTCTTTTTTTGTTGCTGTAGTATTTAAGTTTTGCCAGAGTATGGATGGTTATTTATGGAATTATGGCCATTAGATAAGCCATGTTGTTTATTTATTTTACATAAGTACCACTACCTATCATAATATAATAATTCGTTCTCAATTTAGTTTCCAAACATGTAAACAAATTGTTGTTTTGGAACAACAATTTTAATGGCCTCACTTGTTAGTTCAGTTTTCTCAACAACTCATCACTCATCACCTCAACTCATCTCTTCATTTTCATGGCTTTTTCAAAAATACTAGTCATTCTGAAATCAACTTAAAGTGGAAGTAACATCCATTCGAAATAAGCATTTGAATAGACTACATTTACCAGGAAATATTTTTTTATGATATTACCAGTATTAAGATTGTACACACGGCTACACATCAAGCTCATTTCCAGTTTTAGCTGACCTCGCATTGTATAGGTTTTTCATACAATCAGAAGTCAGCTTATACTGGTTATGTATAGCTTATACGTATAGGTTATGTCATGTCACTCAGGCTGGCTGGACAAATCTTCAAAATAACTCGCATTTAACTAGGTCAATAGGGCATTTTATGTGACGGCTAAACACCCTTATTTCAGAATTTGTGACGCAACAGAATCTTAGATAATCGATCGAAAACGTGTCCAGCCATCTTGATAAACCACTTTTCGCTGGTCTCTCAATCTCGGTAACGGAAGTGATTTTGACGACTTTTTGCTTATCAACGGGCGTCACATAACCCAACTAACAAATTAATGTCTTATAATAGTTAAGATAACGTTTTACATTTTCAATTAGTTTTTTAAGATTGGTCGCATAAACGTAAATATTAACGTATATAAAACGCGAATTAGGCCCAAATTATAAGACAATATTATCGTTTAGTAGTTATGTAGAAGTCAACCAATGACCGTTGAATGTTATATACAAGTTAAGTAAAAGTAAAGAGACCGACTTTTCGGTCCAATAATGGTTGTGGTGAGACCCTTAAGTAACCGCTTATGTCACATAGCAGTTATAATGACGTTTTCAAATAACCGAAACGTTGTACTGGTGTCCAACAATACGACTCAACGACAACCGTTTTGATTCTCGTGTTAAATATTGTGTGTATAAAAAAAATAACAGACAAAGGTAAGTGAAGTTAATTTCCATGATTATAAAATATCTATACTGTACATTATTTAAGCGAGTTTGATATAATAATAGAGGTTAATCTTTCAGGGAGCTTTAGTTTTATGACAATGTATATATGTGTTGTTGCGAAGTTTTTAACGCCCTCCCCTATTTCTTTATATTTCAATGGTTTTAGTTAATTATCCAAAATATGTTTTCATAGTAAAGCTCCAACCATCTTGTTTACGTTATATAGCGACCTCTATATTACACTAATATAACAAAAAGGTCGCGTAGACTTTTCCAAACCATGACGCCGCGGCCATGTTCAGCCGACTTTAGGGTTCCCTAATCATTTACTTACATAAGATTTAATAAACATTTCTTATCTTGAACAGAGATCTAACGCGGAAATTTAAAATATAATTCATCTTCTTTTCGTGTCATTAGCTATCTAATCAAATATTACGCTGATTCGTTTATTTTAATGAAAAATTTAATTTATTTTCAGGTCTAACATAGGATTTCAATGAAATATGGTAGTGTTCTTGGACATCGATAAATTTTTTACTCGGATTTAAAACGTCTCAAAAGACGAAAATGGTCTTGGAGAAGAACTCATTTTACCTTGTCAAGTAGATGTTATAACTGCTACAGTTCCACTGCTACTGATACCCTTAAACCCTTAAATACGGGCCAGACACGCATGCGGATATAAATCCGCGTAATAGTAAAAGGGTCCTTATGTTAAGTGTTAATTAATAATAAGTGTGCTAAGTGTTAATTAATAACAAACTGTTGTTGATAATTTTTAACCGAATGTGCTTTATTCGTACCTACATTTTTATTACTTAGATTATGTTAAGCTAAATGTTTTTGATAATAAGTGATAAACAGACTCATCATCATCTGCCTAGCCTTTTCCCAACTATGTTGGGGTCGGCTTCCAGTCTAACCGGATGCAGCTGAATACCAGTATTTTACATGGAGCGACTGCCTATCTGACCTCCAAAACCCAGTTACTGGGTAATACGATACTCCTTGGTAAGACTGGTTGTCAGACTTTTCGGGCTTCTGACTACCCGTAACGACTGTCAAAGATCCACGAATGACAGCCGGGACCAACGGCTTAACGTGCTTTCCGAGGCATGGAGGGGTCTCGATATGTAAAGATGGTCACCCATCCACAGACCAACCGCGGCAAGCGTAGCTTAACCTGATCGATCGACCTGTGCGGCTGTTATTATTTAGCCACGGGCCCCTCTCAAGTGATAAACAGACTGTTGTTGTTAATTTTTTAACCGAATGTGCCATTTCCGTACCTACATTTTTATTAGATTATGTTACAGTATTTTTATCTCACGAAGCGCCGCGTGCTTTAATTGTAGTTACCAAGTGTACAAACCGCTGTGAATGTGTGTGTCAGCGCAGGAGCTATCGGTCAAAATGCTTTATTTCTCTCCATAATCCTTTTTGCTATTTGACTAACTTTTTTTATCCATTTTTGGTGGTAGCTTTCAAACCATTTTGAAGAAGTCTTTTCATTTCCGCTGCGAAATGGTGTAAATAAGCATTTAGATCACTAGGTTTGCCTTTTCCTGCATAAATACCGACAACAAAAGGTGGAATATCTTAATTTTCAAAAATATTACAAAGTAGGTATAGGCCATACTTGCTGTCGTGAGCTATTATAAAGAGGAAGTCCATCAATATTAAATGTCAGTGTAAGATTATCTGTTATATCAGACATATTTTCCAGTATTTCTCTCAGTGGTGCTAATACGCCATTATGCCAATATTTGCCTGCGTCAACAGTAAATAGTTTTACATTGACCTTATTCGTTTTAAGAAGCGTTCTGGGATCTATAGGAACTATATTGGGAAGTCTTATTTAAGATTTTGCTCAAAGACTTAATGGCTTCATGAGAAATGTTAAAATCTATTGCCCATTTCTGTATGTCATCCCGAAATGCGAAATCTTTGTCATCGTCTGATGTGTTTGAATTTTCAGAAGCAGCTTCAGAGAGCTCCAAATCTTCTAAGTAATCAGTTTCAGAGTAATCTAAAAATAAATCATTAAATTCATTTGAAATAAATCTGTAACCTATAAAAATTTAAGATTATCTACCTAACTGTGACTAACCGTATGTTTCTAGTACATTATTACTCTGTTCGTTACCACTTGAACTATTCAATTCCGAACATGCCTTAGTAGTATCATCTGAAAGAAATAGGTAGATAATCAATAAAGCAAACATTTTTAAGAACACCAAACAATTATTAGTTATAATCTTTAAAATTAAAATGTATAATAATAAACGGAACCATTTTCTGAAACAATCGCTCGTTCTTGTACGTCATTTTTGGGGGGATCAGAAAACGATGAGGTTATCGGCTCACTTTTCAATGAGTGGAACGTTTTCCTAATTTTTCGCTTGAAGGCCCCACTTCTTTTAATTTTTCTCCATATATTTGGATTCATAATTTTAATATATATCACTTTTGAATTTGACAAAACTAAATAGGAATGGTTTAATTAAACTGTGGGTTTGACCTTTAAATGATTTAAAAGTCTACTTAAAGTTATGTAACCGTTGAAATTCAACATTTTAGTCGCATACAAGTATTAGTTAGTCTTTCATTCGACCAAAATAGTTTGTTATATAAAGGTCATGCACAAACGTTTAAGCGGCATTTTATAATTATATAAAAGGTCTGTTAAGATTCACACACGACGACGTTTGTTTTATGAAAACCTTTTATTTAACCTAAACGTATATGACCAATACATTGTCCAATAAACGTCATGACTGCCATCATTATCCGACGTCGTATAAGTTAGTCCTAAAAACGTTTACTCAAGATACGCCCTCTAACCATTATATGACGTCATATAAGTTGGTCCTGAAAACGTTTACTCAACATATGCACTCGCACCATTATATGATGTCATATAAGTTAGTCCTGAAAACGTTTACTCAACTTATCCACTCCCACCATTATATGACGTCATACAAGTTAGTCCTGAAAACGTTTACTCAACTTTATATTAAGACATTACAGTCACGCAACTGAACCGTCGTAAGATAAACGTCTATATATATCATAATAGTTCGCTATATACCACTATATAACTGTTACATAATATGAAGTCTTATAAGACTGGAATTATACGACGTTTTTGCTAGTTGGGAAATTTGTGACAGGCATCGAGCTAAAAGTTTTGTGATACGTACAGCGGTTTAGTGGAAAAATGCAAAAATCTGTGTCCAGCCATCTTGATTTTACGTATAAAACTTTTGGCTGGCACTTCCGAATCTCAATAACGGGAGCGTTTTCGAATATGGTTCCTTTACTAACATTTAGTGACGCAATTTGTGACAGTAATAACGTTTGATTTATGGCGTCACATGTAAGGGTTTACGAGAAATCAATAAAAACTTAATGTCCAGCCAGCCTGAGCTCAAGCTGGCTGGACACATGTATCTCCGCTGCGTGATGATCTACGGCCTTCGAAATATGTTCAAATTTTTGTGACGGAGACGAATATAATTTACTGAATTTGTGACGGAGAAACTTTGAGTAGTTTCAAAGATATTGATCATATAAGTTTTCCCATACAAACATCCATTAATATTGTGAGGTGACCATAATTTTTACATAAATAAAGGATTTTTTTTTATCGACTAATCGGCCGGTAGCAGCCACGCCTGCTTTATATTTGATTTTCATAGATGGCGCTGAGAAAACATCGTTCTTCTGAACAATGTTTCATCGATGTTACCAGTTTCAACATCGATGTTTATGAACGATACATCGATGCGGACATTTATTTAATTTCAACTACAGATAACTTATTAGAATCGTGGATTCTTATTGGTTTTTTGGCATAAAAATACCACAGCCAATTACTCTACTAAAGAAAATAGAATGACAGCGATACTCCCATAGACAAAATTACTAAAAATAAAATTGTGCGGACCGTACCGCGCTCGTTGTCACCGTTTATATATTTGATTAAAATGACGACCACCGACTTCATTTGCGCTTCAAACACTGAGGGCGGCGGTAAAAACAACGTTGTGGTACAAGGCGGGGGTTACTGAAGCGCAAATGGAGTTGATTGTCGTCATTTTCGTCATTTGAAACGCTCTATAAAAAGTACAAATCAATAAATGTGATTTTATTTACAGCAAACATTATTTTTTCATTTAAATACCTTCGAGCATTAGTTATCCTACCTAACACAATATCTACTTATGTACTTACCATGAAAAACACCAATACCTACCTACTAAAAAGAGTAGGTATCTGCACGTAAAAAAGCAATAACATCAAAAAATTACCCCTCCCCCCCTTCCTCACTTCTACACTTTTGTCTTCTATCGATTTAAGGAGGAAGCGCTAAAGTAGCCCGCGAAATTCAAATTTTCTTACGTTTTTTGCAATTTGCTGGTCAGTATTAAGTTGTACGATGATTAAAATATGATTCGCGGCCGTAACAAAATGTATTTACAGAATTATAATCTATAATTCATCAACACAACTCTCTAAGACCAAGTAATCCCCAAGAATGACTATTTCATGAAATCTTCACATTTGGGGATTATACTAAGTTAACAAGTTGTATTACTGATTGTAATGATTATAATTCTGTAAATACATATTTGTTACGACCGCGAATCATATTTTAATCAACGTACCACTTAATACTGACCAGCAAATTGCAAAAAACGTAAGAAAAATTGAATTTCGCGGGCTACTTTAGCACTTCCTCCTTAAATACCTACAGTTGTTCGTATTAATATCACCAAAACACGGATTTTCATCCATTAAAGAAAACTCCTTAAAATATACTTAGTCCTACATAAAACCTACATTATTGGTAACCCTACTGCAGTGTTTGTATGGGAAGATTTAAATGATCAATATCTTTGAAACTACTCAAAGTTTCTCCGTCACAAATTCAGTAAATCATTATCGTCCCCGTCACAAAAATTTGAACATATTTCGAAGACCGTAGATCATCACGCAGCGGAGATACATGTGTCCAGCCAGCTTGATCTCAGGCTGGCTGGACATTAAGTTTTTATTGATTTCTCGTAAACCCTTATATGTGACGCCATAAATCAAACGTTATTACTGTCACAAATTGCGTCACTAAATTTTAGTAAAGGAACCATATTCGAAAACGCTCCCGTTATTGAGATTCGGAAGTGCCAGCCAAAAGTTTTATACGTAAAATCAAGATGGCTGGACACAGATTCTTGCATTTTTCCACTAAACCGCTGTACGTATCACAAAACTTTTAGCTCGATACTTGCCACAAATTTATGTGACGCCCGTTGATAAGCAAAATGTCGTCAAAATCACTTCCGTTACCGAGATTGAGAGACCAGCGAAAAGTGGTTTTTCAAGATGGCTGGACACGTTTTCGATCGATTATCTGAGATTCTGTTGCGTCACAAATTCTGATATAAGGGTGTTTAGCCGTCACATAAAATGCCCTATTGACCTAGTTAAATGCGAGTTATTTTGAAGATTTGTCCAGCCAGCCTGAGTGACATGTTATGTCATAACCAGTATAAGCTGACTTCTGATTGTACGAAAAACCTATAAATGCGAGGTCAACTATAACTGGAAATGTATAGCTTGATGTGTACCAATGACTGTTCAAACAACCAATTTTTTTTTTGCAAAGCTTTGCATGTCAATAAGGCAATGGTCCAGGTAATGAAGGAAGACTTTATAATAAAACCATGATAAACCAGAAATATGAGTAATCAGTAAAAACTGCAAATATAATAATAATAATAAAGATTTATTGATCAACTAGGACTAGATGACATGGTAAGGAAATACAATATATAGCACAAGCTTAAAGTTTCTTAATCTAGTTAGTGGGTGCCGTATTGTCCTCCTAGATAGGTTACAAAATAACCTGTGTTTAGGAAAGAAATATGATTACTTAATTATGTTAGTTGCTAACAAAGATTTACTTTAGTGACTATCCCCCTTACTAATAAACGTTGTATAGGTAGCGTATAGTTACACAGCGCTTTGTCTTTTTTCGAAAGTCAAATTACTAGTGACTGAAAGAGAGAAATCGGTGTGTAACTATTCATCAGAGGGGAAATTCTCGTAATTTTAAGAACGTTCAGTCTGATCTCAGTCTCAATCTGTCAAAAATACCTCTAATTTCCCTACATTTTGACAAGTTTTTGACATTAAATTTGTTTGTCGCCGAGATGAGACTGTGACTAGATTTTGAACGTTTTAAATTACGAGAATTGGCCTTCTGATATAATACGTTTATTAGTAAGGGGGTAAGTATGTAATTTATACATAAAACACCTCAGAAAAAAAGCAAACAACAAAAGAAAATTGATACTTAAAACTTACTTATCTCATACCTAACTTCTATGACACATACATTCTGCACATATGATTCAATCCACCTCTGTACCGGTAAACCGGGGTTACTTTGAACAGCCGGGTAACTTTGATTGAAACTTTTATTTCATATAAAATCGCGAAGTACGTAAAACGAAACGCAATTTGTTTTTTTTTTCTTGTCTAACATCATTGATGAACTGTTGAATCCTTTCTAGAGGACACGCTGGGAATTCACCAACTATTTTAAGCACCGTAAGCTTAAGCATTCATGTTAGGATTTATTTGTCCTTTACTAGATCAAAGTGCGTGCCCTATTTTCTTGCGTAATTCCAAAGCTATCAAAGTAATTAAATGAATTAAGTTAAGATCCTAGTTGTCAAATATTTTCTATTTATTTTGTAACACTACGAGGCTGACATAATCGCTTCGCGATTAAAGCCTTTTTTCTAAATAAAGATTTAAAAAAAAAAGCTATCAAAGTAACCCCATTCTCATTATAACTTTGATTAGACGGTTTTTAGCCATATTTTTTCACATATACAGAAATCGCGAGTTTAAAAAGAATCGACAACTAGACCGATTATATATTTTTTTTACAACCGATTCAAAAGATATGGACCTTGAAAGTTCAAAATTGATCAAAGTAACCCCGGTTTACGGTACCATATCTTACACAAAATGGAAAAGAAATATAAATCAACGGTATCTTAACAGATTGACCAGTTCATGTTGAACTTGGATGGCACTGAAAACAAGTCAAAGTTGGGTGCTAATGCCATTCTCGGCGTGTCTTTGGCCGTCGCCAAGGCTGGCGCTGCTAAGAAGGGCGTGCCTCTGTACAAGCACTTGGCTGACTTGGCTGGCAACGCCGACATCGTGCTGCCAGTGCCTGCCTTCAACGTCATCAACGGTGGCTCCCACGCTGGCAACAAGTTGGCCATGCAAGAGTTCATGATCCTGCCCACAGGTTTTTATTGTATATTTTACCCTCTGTCTCTGGAAAGTCGGAAGGATTATATGAAATGCGCTAATAATAATTGTAGTACCTGCTTATTATTGTCCCACTGCAGAACAAAAACCTTTTCTCATACAGCATTAATCACTATGTTTGCTCAAAACAGCTTTGGCGATTTCAGACTTATATTAACTACTAGCTGACCCAAATTAGATAAAAGAATTTGAAAACTTTCCTGGAGACTTCCAATTTGTCTTTCCATAAACACCTTATTTGAAATATTTTAAAATGAGCAATAGCTAAATCAGTCCAGCTGTTCTCAAGTGATAGGCTTACTAGCAAACAGCATTTAATTTTTATTAATATAGATAAGTCAGGTTTTCTTACAATGTTTTGTCTTCACTGAAGTCCTATCAAAAAATACTCTTGTACATTTAGTATTTTATCTACACTTGGGAGGAAATAAATCGAGCCACTTCCTTTTTTCCCGTATAATGGTTCTTAGCGTGTCAATAGCTGTCTAAATGAACTCTGCCCAGAATTCGGCTACTTGTTTGGCGCCATCACCAGCGTCCATCAGTTCCTGTAACGTGCAGCTGACAGGACACGCAGGACACGATTTTTGGTATTATAGAATGTCATTAAACGTATTAAAAGTCATATTGGCACTTGCCCTAATTTGATTTCAGAACGTCTTGCATGCGAGGCGAGGCGTAATATTAAATCGGAAATCCTATTTGCTTAACCAAGCTATATTTTGGAGTAACAAACCCATTCGCTCGAATAGGATTAAAGTGTATCCATCACACTTATAACAAAGTCTTCAAATCCACAAAATAAAATCACAAAAGTTTAAAAGCAACATTAATTAACAGTTTTAAAAACATTTAATCTTTTATCTAGGTGCTACTACATTCAGCGAGGCGATGCGCATGGGTTCCGAGGTCTACCACCACTTGAAGAAGATCATCAAGGAGAAGTTTGGTCTGGACTCCACTGCTGTCGGTGATGAGGGTGGATTCGCTCCCAATATCCAGAACAACAAGGACGCTCTATTCCTCATTCAAGATGCCATCCAGCAGGCTGGTTACACTGGCAAGGTTAGTATTAGGATATTGCAATTGTCATCTTTATTATTGCTTATTATCATTATTTATATGTGTTGGACCTTCACTTACACCATCACCTTTAATAGATCAATCACAGAAAGTGATAATTATTCAATGTGTATGACTCACACTATACAGGGTGAAATTGAATACATGCGACAAATCGAAATGGGAGATTGTACTCATCATTATGAACAACTTTTACTATGGGACCAAACCTGAAATCGCGAAAAAAAAACAGCTGTTCCCATTTTGACGAGTTGTGCGAACATAAATGTAGGAAACAGCTGATTTTTTTTCGCGATTTTAGGTTTGATCCTATAGTAAAAGTTGTTCATAATGATGAGTACAATCTCCAATTTCGATTTGTCGCATGTATTCAATTTCAACCTGTATACACTCGCGCCTTTGTATAAAAATATAATCACAGCTCAAATCACAACCTTAGCTTTAAAAGTAAATTTTTGTTTTAGATTGAAATTGGAATGGACGTAGCGGCATCTGAATTCTTTAAGAATGGCACCTATGACCTTGACTTCAAGAACCCTAAGTCTAACCCCGCCGACTACCTGTCTTCTGAGAAGCTGGCTGAGGTATACCTGGACTTCATCAAGGACTTCCCTATGGTGTCCATTGAGGATCCCTTCGACCAGGACGACTGGGCCGCGTGGGCCAACCTCACCTCCCGCACACCCATTCAGATCGTCGGAGATGATCTTACAGTAAGTACTTGCACCTAGCAGGTGACACTGGAACTGTAAAAGAAAGAAAGAAAAATGCGTTTTTTTGGCATTGCAGCAAAACACCTTAAAACTATAAACAACAGAAAACAATGCTTTTAATGCCAAAAAGGCCTCAGCTCAGCGTAATGTCAGACGACAACACAAGGTCACCACCTGATTCCTGTTGCCTCTCCCCATCATTACCTCCTGTCGCCATCCCAATTTATTTGGGGTTGGCGCAGCACCTCATTTTTCATCCAAACATTGGAAGGCTAAAAAACCATTTTGAAAGCTAACTGGAAACAAAATAGGCCAACCACCCATCCATCATTAGGTGATTCAAGATACATCAATATTAAAATAATTTTGTGGTTCCTAGGTAACAAACCCCAAGCGCATTACCACAGCTGTTGAGAAGAAAGCTTGCAACTGCTTGCTCTTGAAAGTAAACCAAATTGGAAGCGTTACTGAATCCATCGATGCTCACTTGCTGGCCAAGAAGAATGGATGGGGCACCATGGTTTCACACAGGTATGATTTGTATAAAAATAATAATAAGTTTGAAAAAATACAAGTTCTGTTTTACATAGGTACAGAGGCCAGCACATCAACCTACCCCAATCTGTCAAATTTTCCCAATTGAATATGAACCTTACACCTTTGTGGTAAAGTTGAAAATCTATCAAAGAATTTTGACAGATTGGGGTAGCTTGATGTGCTGGCCCTCTGTACGCCAGTGTTGGTTGGTTGATATTTTTATAATGGGTTTTTTTATGACCAGGTCTGGAGAGACTGAAGACACTTTCATTGCTGACCTTGTCGTGGGTCTGTCGACTGGTCAGATCAAGACCGGCGCGCCGTGCCGCTCCGAGCGTCTCGCCAAGTACAACCAGATCCTCCGTATTGAAGAGGAACTCGGCGCTGGCGCCAAGTACGCCGGCAAGAACTTCCGCAACCCTGTTTAAATGTACAAAGACGCATATTCAAAATTCTAAAAGAGCATATTCATCAAAAAACACGTAGTTGCTATCGACCGCAATGACTGAAATGATGCTCTTAGAATGTTATACAGCATTTTAATCCTCTGTAGTGTGTTATACATAATGTAACAAGATGAGCATATTACAGCACATTTTTAAAAAAATGTACCTTATTTCTTATGCGCCTGCCAGACTATGCTCCGTGCGCTGCTCATCGCTATGCTCCTCGCGCTGCCGTGATTTGCTGTGATGTTGCCCTCTCTGCCCACACACTGCTCTACTCGCGCAATTAATCGCGACGCTTCTCACTTGTCATTTGCCTTGGTGAGACAAAGGACGTTGAAACGGTGGCAGATGAAAAGGGATTGGGGACGGTGAAAAGGGATTTAGAAGACGGTTTCCAGATGCGTTGGAGCTATAGATGGGAAGCACATTATTATTAAATGTTGCACATAGTGGCTCTGAATATTATAACTATAAAAGTACTTATAGTGTCGTACTAATGGCTTTAGTTGACAGTGATTACCGTTTCATTTTTGCGGATATTGGAGGCCACGCTTGGCAACGACATAATTTCCAATTTTGCATACGCGTGCGTCTTGCGCGAGCGCTCGATGCGGACTGCGACCGCGCGATTATGTGGCCAGCCACTCGAACTCGTATTGCCGGTCCTTTGACTCGCGCGCAAAAACCGACAAAATAGGGAGCAGTGGGCAGGACGAGGAGCATGACGTGTGGCATGACGAGTAATGTTGCCACACTATGTCTCTGCCTCCTTTCCTCGTTACTTCCCATGCCACTCGTCGAGTATGTGGCAGGCGCATTAGAGATTACTGGTTGTAGTGTATGTACTAGTGTCGAATGTATGATGCTATTTATTTAAATTTTAAGATTTATTTTTATGTTTTAAAATTAATTGATATCAATGCGTAAGTTCAATAAATAATGATGTTATTGTATTTGAGTGCTTATTTTTATTAAGATTCCTGTTAGGCAATACGGGGAGGCTAAAAACTAAAAATATTTTAGGTTCTGTTATATTACACCAATTATTAATAAATTCTACATGCCTGCAGTGCAAAGCTGTGGGTGAAACTATAGATAAAAAGATTGTATTTTGTACTCTCGCAGTCTCTGAAATCCGACGAATTGTTGCTCTGGTGACGTCTCTCAAATAAAGCAATAAATGCGGAGCTATTTGAATATTTCAAGCCGTGATTATTGATTTACCGGTCAGAAAGCGGGGTAGGGTCATTAGGGTGTGGATTCCCTTTAATTAAAGTTTGAAAGATTGTAGTAGCTTGATGTGCTGGCGACTGTACATTCCTAAGAGCGTCCCAGGATGGATTTTAATAGATTTTCAACTTTATCGCTATTAGCCATAGACATAAAAAGATGGACTCCGCACCACGCATATCGAATGTGAAGCACAGTAAGTATACCGGATGTTTGTACAAACATGCCTCACGCTCACATTTCATCATAGTATGCCGACCGGCCGCCATTACGTGACACCACAGCGCGTCAATCACGCACACAGATCGGTACGGTGCTTCACTTTCGATATGCGTGGCGCGGAGTCCATCTTTTTTTACAAATCTATGTTGTAGGTGTGGTAAGTCTAATGCAATTACATCATTGCTAATATCTATACTCCGACCTCCGACTTAGCTGCAGTAAAATGACACTTCTTATAGACTCATTTCGGACTGCGTTTAGAGAAATGCATCCATACTAATATTATAAATTCGAAAGCAACTCTGTTTGCCTGTCTAGCACATAAAGAAGGTCCGTCCGCGCGCCGCTTTCGCTCTCGGCAGACTCCACTCCGTTCTCAATGCACGCAGCAAACTGTCACTGAAGTGCAAGTTGCGCATTTATACAGCGTGCATTAGACCAATTATGACCTAAGCCTGTCCAGTCTTTGCACACGCAAAACCCCATAACATCCATAGGATGCAGACCCTCCAAAATCGGTTCCTTCGAAAGGCTACGGGTTCCCCTTGGTTCGTCCGAAATGAGATCCTCCACGTTGACCTCAGAATCCCCACTATTAAGCAGTTCATGAAACGCCTCTCAAAGCGTTTCTTCGATTCCGCCGCCAAACACCGCAACCCTCTGGTTGTCCAGGCCGCCAGTTACTCTCCCTCAAATATTAGTAAGGCTCGCCGCCCAAAGCATGCCCTATCCGACCCCGACGACCCTATAACTCTCCTCCAGGAGAGCAACAAATCAACCAGTACAGTGCACAAAAACAAAAGACCGACATTCCGGCCTCGCCGACGAGGCCCCTCGCGACGTCCCCAAGTAAACTCACCCCCCCGACCCTTGCCCGATGCAGTGCCAGCCCGCGCCGCAGCTGAACCAGTAGCTTTAAATTCCCGACTGTGACCTCTGAGTTTGTTTCGGCATTTCTTCTCAGAGAAGTCAGATAGGAAATGCCGGCTCCATCAAGCTTAAATAATATAATAGTGATCCAGCCTGTCCCTTCTTGCTGTCCTCTCCAGCGACGCCCTAAGCCGAGGTTCGTACCCCACAGGGGGTGCCCTTAGTGCGTAGTCGCTTAGCATAATGTAGTTAGATTTATGCCCCTGGCTGGAGGCTTTGAGTTTCACTTAAGGCAGCCACAGGATAGTCCGGTTAAGTAGTCACGACCTCTAAAGGTCAACTACGAGATGCCCATAGGAAAAAAAAAGTTTGTCTGTCTGTCTGTATGTTACCTTTTCACGCCTAAACCACTGAACGGATATCGATAAAATTTGGCAGAGAGATAGATTGCATCCCGGGGAAGGACATAGGATAGCTACTTAGTATCAAATAAGTTTAGTTTGTTACACTATTCTGTAGTGTACTAGAAAAAAAAGATTTGGTTGATGGCCGCGAAAAAACAAAAAGGCCATTTTCAGTAATGTAAGTAGGTAACACTTTTGATTAGCTGCAGTCTGCAGCTAATTAAAAGTCCGACTATAGGCTGCGGCGAAAGCAGCACTTATTACAAACTAGGGAAATAGTATACCTACACAAAAGTACAGACAGACTGTATCTGTGTGTAATCAAATAACCTGCAAACACGTAGGTACGCTAGTAATAATAGGTAGTTCTATGCAAACACGCGCCTCTTGCGTGCTTGTGACGTCACGTCATACCGTAGCAGGTTTACCAAAGAGTCTATAATAGACAGTAGGTACATACATGATCAACGCGTGCAGCGTTTATCGTTTTTTGACGATAGTAAACAATCAAACCGTTAACAAACTGAGCTCATTAAATAATAGCATTATTAAGCTGCATTTGAGTAACAGTGGTCAGTCTAGATATACATTGGTTTCGAATACTACCTACTTTCAACAATGGCTCAAAACAAAGAAGACCTTCGCATTGTGACATATATGTGTCCATCTCATCCGGTACAGTTATACGAGCAGATACTAGAGTTATTAGAAGATGCTTTGGGTTGCTATGCAACTTTACAATATGAAAGCAGAAGCCCAGGACCATTATCGGATCGTCCTGATCCTTTTTCTACTGACAAGGCCGATTTGGGTAAGAGAATAATTTTCATTTATTTAGGTACAACCAAATTGTTACATGCTCTGTTTATACTCGTATGTCCGTTTCTTTGTTCCCTCGTAACTCCTAAACGAATGAACGGATTTTTATAAATTATACGTCTTTAGATTTTGTCTTGATAGCGCTAGTGTCACTGGCTAAGTAAAATGGCGGATTTGGGGTGCCATACTGTGGAGTTCGACATTTTTTTCTTCTTCTAATACCATCGAGTAGGATATCAAAATAAAGGGTTTTAAAATGTGATTACAAAAATATAAACAACTTGTTATGGTTAAAAGTAACTCAAAGTGACAAATCGCAAAAAAAAACACGTTCCAAGAACTAAATCGTCTGCGAAATCTTTCACATTTGTAAAATAAAAAGCTGGAAATAAAAAAAACTCAAAAACCCGACGCTGCGTTAAAAAACTTAAGTTAAAAAAAACAGAAATGCTAAAAACAAGCCCATTTTAAATAAAATAAAATTTGGAAGCAGGCGGGACCCATTTGAGTTTGAAAATATACCTAATAAAAATGGTTTTTGGGTCCCGCCTGCTTCCAATTTTTATTTAATTTAAAATGGGCTTGTTTTAAGCTTTTTAGTTTTTTTTTACTTAAGTTTTTTACCGCATTCGGGTTTTTTAGTTTTTTTAATAATTTTTGTTTTGCGGGCACTGGCGGTCGACCACTTTTCACCCTTATGCCCTTGGTAATAAGCCTGAAAAGAGGTCCACCGCCAGTGTCCGCGATGGTACCTACAGTTGACTCCTTTAAAAAGCGGTGTGACCTGAGGGGTAATTCTCGTAATTTTAAGAACGTTCACAATCTGGGTACTAACTCTCGAATCTAATTCCGATAGATCGACATTGTTCAAACGTCAGTTGGTTGAGTTAAACGTCAGGGATTGGCACTCAGTGAGTCCAGCCAATCAATGACGTTTGACTGACAATTCCAATGTCGATCTATTGGAATTATATTCGAGAGTCAGCACCCTGATCTCAGTCTCAATCTATCCTAAATACGAGGGTCATTCAATAAATACTTAGCCTACAAAAAGTAAACGAAAATTTTGGAAAAGTGGCAATTTTTTTTTCAACATAGTCTCCTTTTAGTTCGATGCACTTAGCCCAGCGATGCTCCAACTTTTTTAACCCGTCCGAAAAATAGTTTTTGTCAAACTCTGCAAAATAGGCCTCCGTGGCGGCGATGACCTCCTCATTTGATCCATATCTATTCCCGGCGAGTGATTTTTTCAGATTAGGAAACAGAAAGAAGTCACAAGGGGCCAAATCTGGAGAATACGGTGGATGGGGCAGCAATTCGTAGCGTAATTCGACCAATTTGGCCATGGCAACGGCAGACGTGTGAACCGGTGCGTTGTCGTGGTGAAACAGCACTTTTTTCTTCGCCAGATGGGGTCGTTTTTTCTTTAATTCGGCGTCGAATCGGCCCAATAAATCGGCATAGTAAAGCCCTGTAATTGTTTTACCCGAGGTAATCGATGTAGATCACACCTTGTGAATCTCAGAAAACGGTAGCCATAACTTTTCCGGCCGATTTTACAGTTTTCGCCTTCTTTGGAGCACGTTCCCCGGTCTGGATCCATTGTTTTGATTGCTCCTTGGTCTCTGGTGTGTACCAGTGGATCCAGGTTTCATCGACGGTCACAAAACGACGCAAAAACTCCGCTGGATTCCGCTTAAACAGCGCAAAACACGTTCCGATGTGGTCTCACGGTTGCGCTTGTTTTCTGGTGTGAGTAAACGCGGCACCCATCGCGCCGACAGCTTTCTCATGACGAGTTCCTCGTGAAGAATATGATGCACTGTTCCTTCTGAAATGCCTACAGTCTCAGCTAGCTCGCGAACCTTCAATCGGCGATCTGCCAATACGAGATCATGGATTTTTTTAATGTTTTCCTCCGTAGCAGCTGTTTTCGGTGCACCTGGACGTGGTTCATCAAAAACCGACGTACGGCCACGTGCAAACTCGTTGAACCAATTCTTGACGGTGGCCATCGATGGAGAAGAGTCACCGTACACAGCATCCAAGCGCTCTTTTATTTCGATGCGCGTTTTCCCTTCCAAAAATAGGAATCGAATCACCGAACGATATTGCTCTTTTTCCATTTTTGTAAAACCGATCGACACGTTCGCTTCCATAAGTTGTCAAATTAAAACAAATGAAGGGATTGGAATGAAAATTTGAAAAAAGAATTAAAAAAGAATGTGCTACACTGTGGTAAAACTCTTTTGAAACTACAGCGCCCTCTGGCGATGAGGCTAGCTACTTATTGAATGCACCTCGTACAAGTAGGTATGTACTTCCATTCCATTTTCTACACATAAGCCCTTATAAATATTTTTGTGAAAATGATGAAGAGGTAGGGACTTAGTACTTAGATAAATATGAATTACTAGCAGCGCCCCGCGGTTACACCCGTATAAGTTTCGATCCCGTGGGAATATCGGGTAAAAATTATCCTATGTCCTTTCCCGGGACTCAAACTATCTCTATAGGTAGGTACCAAATTTCATCTAAATCGGTTTAGCGGATTAAGCGTGAAAAGGTAACAGACAGACAGACACACTTTCGCATTTGTAAATAGTATGGATTCTGTACCAAGGTAGGTACCTAATTGTGTAGCTTGACCATAATGCAGCAGCAGCATGAAAAATAACTTACCAAAAGTCGGGTACATTACCTACGTGCGTAGTAAGGTAGGCAAATAAATTGTGCATGAGTACCTACTTCGTACCTAGTTAGGTATCTAGTAATAAAGCTGAAGAGTTTGTTTGTTTAAGCGCGCTAATCTCTGGAACTACCAGTCGCATTTGAAATACTTAAAAACTTTTTTACAAAAAAACAAACAACCGACTTCTAAAAACGGTGTCGTTGGGTTCGCATTTTCGTTGTTTGTCACCGACTTCCGAAATTAAAGTCATTTTTCACTTTGCACTTTTGCGGTGTCTTTAGGGTTCCATACCAAAATGGTAAAAAGGAATCCTTATGGACTTATGGTGCGACTTAGTCTGTCTGTCTGTCACAGCTGAATATCTCAAGAACTAGTAATGCTATCAACTTGAAATTTGGAATAGTTTTAGATGACGTTTGCCCAACTATTTTGCAATTAAGAAAGAAATAAGATTTTTTTGCACAGTGACTTGACTCTGAGAAATTCGAAGTGGGGCTATAGGTATAGGTATAGGAGGTGTACCTATAGCATTTTACGAATCTCCATACAAATGAAATTGCGTGATATGAATTGTCTGCAAAAGTGGCCTTTTTAGGCCCCCAGTTTGCACACTCTCAATTTTTTTTAGGCGGCATTGTTTTCGTCTTTTGAAGAAAAATGTACTTACATAAAAAAAAACCGTTCCGCTCCCTATTCTCCGAAGTTTCCAAAGAGAAAAATCTGAAATAATTCCATGTGATAGAAGTGTTTGTAAAGATTACAGAAAAAAAAGCCTCTCAATAGCACATTTTTTCAGAAATCATCAACAAGCACTGACCTCTATTAAACAAGTAATACAGGTCAGTGTCAACAAGTTACATTAGTTCCACCATCGGTCAAGAGATGGCGCTGACATAAGACTGCAATATTCTACACCGCAGTGCGCAGTGCTAAAATTCTGAAGATTAGTAATTCTTGAGATATCCAGCTGTGACAAACGGAGAGACAGACTGGGTCGCACCATAAAGATTCCTTTTTACCTTTTTGGTACGGAACCCTAACAAACTACTGAACTGATTTTGATAAAAATTCTATGGGACCAATCTGAAAGTATACCTATCCTTTCAAATAAAAAAAGAATTTTGCAAATTGGCTTATAAATGATGGAGTTCTGAAGGGGTAAGTAATATAGGTACCTACCTATGTTAAAATTTCAAAACCTCTAATATTTACAAGATATCCACTGAACCTATAATTTTATTTGATATAATGATCAGTTAATATAATAAACGATTAATATAATTTTAAAGTAATTAAGTAATTTCTTTAAGCATAACAGACATAAATTAATATAAAATCGTTTGATTATACCACTCAAAAGACATAAAACCTATTTAGTCTAATATGATAAAAACTTTTGTTTTGTAATTTCTATCATAGTTTTAATATGATAAAAACTTTTGTTTTGTAATTTCTACCTTTTTTTTTTTAAGGATGGGAAATCATCAAATGATCCCGCTCTGGGTGGAGCGGAAGGGAGTGTCAAACTCTTGCTGACTAAAACCCATCCGTGTTCCTTCCTTAGCCCTTTATATTCCGGGGTAGCGGTAACCCTTTCGGACAATCCCGCTGCCCCGGCAGGCTTCGGCCCTGACGGGCCCCTCCTTCAATGCTGACATCTCTTTGAGGCGCGCGTGGAACACATACGCTCCGTCCGGCACGGGCCTGGTCCTGATCGGACGGCGAGCTACCCATTACTCGCCGTCCGCAGGCCCGCGCCTACGGTGGCCGGGAGTCGTCACACGGCTCCCGACGCCCGGGGCGTCTCCCGCGGCGGCTGGGACGGGCAGCTCTCTCAACTCTCTCCCTCGCCCATCCCGCCACCTCCTTCGCTAGCATGACTGCTTCGCAGAAGGAGGTGACTGCCTCCCACTCCCTCTCGCCCCGGACCATGGCTCGGACCAGGGCCGGACGCGCTGCCGCCGCCGCTGCCGATCGCCTCTACGAGGACACGGCGGTGCTCTGCCCAAGTGGGACAGACCCCCACCATATGCTCCACCGTGTCCTCTGGGCGATCCTCGCAATGATGACACCCGGGCGTTTCCTCCCGCCTGATAATGTGCAGGAACCTCCCGAAACATCAGTGTCCGGTGAGGACCTGCGTCACGCGGTAGGTAAGGACGCCGTAACGCCTCTCTAGCCACTCCTCAAAGAGGGGCCTTATCGCCACTATCGTGGCGTGCCCTGCGCTGGGTTGCGAAAGTCTCTCTTTCCATGTCGCCATGAGATCGCGCCGGAGGTCCGTCCGCTCTGCAGCGATTTGCCGCGGAAGCGGGTTTTCCCCCCGGCTTATTGCCTCCGCGCGCCACTCATACAGGCGCGCGAGGACTATCGTCTTCAGATCCCATGGCGGCAGTCCGGCAAGGAGGCTTGCCGCCTCGCCCGAGATCGTGCGATACCCCCGTATAAGCCGTATGGCTACCACCTTTTGGGGCGCGTTCAAATATAGTTAGTAACCTGCAGTGCTATTCTGTAAAAATCTCACCGTGAAAATTAAGGTGAAGTGAGCTTGATGTTAAGGGGGCGCCGACCCACTAGTGGCGCCCTCATCGGTTATTTGGTTATTTCTTTTATTTTAGAATGAAAATGCAGAAAATAAGCACGTTAAGTTGTGCTCCACAAGATTATACGTAGTTTCACATTGTTTAGTTAGATTATACCTAATCATAAAAACAGAAAATAGTGGCCACTATTATCTGTTTTATGGATTATAATAAAATTAAGCAATATAAAACTACCTCTTATAATAATATTAACGTATAATCTTGTGGACCTGAAATCGCGAAAAAAAAAACAGCTGTACCCTACATTTTGACGAGTTGTGCGAACATAAATGTAGGAAACAGTTGATTTTTTTTTCACGAATTCAGGTTTGGTCCCGTAGTAAAAGTTGTTCATAATGATGAGTACAATCTCCCATTTCGATTTGTCGCATGTTTTCAATTTCACCCTGTATATCTGGGTGGTTATAAAAAAAAACCACGAAGGCTAACCTATCCGAGTCGGATTGCTCTGAATCGCGGGTGTTAACTACAATGAAACCATGCACCATGCATGCAAGCAAGCATGCAACAGGCATGGTTTCTGTCACAGCTCCGGCGTTGCGACGAGGCTCCGGCGCGGCGCCGCGGCGGCGCGGCGGCGGTCCCACGCGAGCTTATGGTCGCAGATGGTTTTAACGCTCACCACCGCAGCTTCAGCTCAACCGCGCAACGGCGGCGAGGGTTACACCCACCTGCTCCTCAGCTCGCGGGTATATCCAATAACTTTATTCGAAATAAGTTTTAGAGTACCTATGTATCTATACATATAAATGTTATAAGAAATTATATCAATAACAGTTGGTATATCTATCAGGGGGCCTAAGAAGGCCGCTTTATCAGAATCATAAAACAATTCATATCACGCAATTTATATGATAAGAGACGCACCCGCGTACCCGTTCTGAGGTAACAAACATAAAAAAATCAACCGAATTGTAACCTCCTCCTTTTTTTGAAGTCGGTTAAAAATATTTTTGCATTTTTGATATCCTAATTCTTCAGGAAGGATAAAGGCTATATTTAACAACACGCTAGTATCCTTAGAAGCCGAGCAAAAAGAAAAAAAGTCGGAAAAATCGCTAAGCGTCAACGAAGTAATGGGCAGGCGATGCGATGCGACGGGGTGAGTCGGGGGAGCAAGCACGCGGACGAAGTCGCAGGCAGAAGCTAGTTAATTTATATTATTGTAATTTAAACTATTTATAAATACTTATACCTACATTCTAGAGTGATTTTATTTATGTATTTATCTTCCAGCGTTCATGACAGCTTCAGCATATCTGAAACTACGTGGAAAGAAAAATGCCTATATTGATCTACTTCCGGTAACACCTGTTTTCGCTCATCAAATGAACGTGGAAAATAAGCCAGGATATTTCTCAGATATCATCATTCACAGTGATAAAAAGTAAGAACCCTTCAATTACAAAAAATATACTTATAGGTACCTACCTACCAAGGTGCATGCAGCAAGATTTACGTAGAGGCCCCAATGCCGCAAGCCGCGCCGCGCCGCAGCCGTAGCCAGTAGCCACATCCGTAGCACCTATTGTGATTTAACCGACGAAAAAACGGAGGAGGTTCTCAATTCAAACTGTACATACATATATTAGGTCCTTACATATGAAATTAGTGTTTTGTCGTACTGACCACTTTGATCTGAAATATATCTCCTCTTTGGTTAAGAATTCCAAATTCAAATTTATAAATTCATTTATCTGGTACATTTGAGTTTTGAAAACAGTCATTCATTTGTTTTTTTCTCATTATTTTTTTCTTTGGCGTCGCTTATTACCGCACAATGGGAAAACATTAAATATCGGTATAACTATTTACGAGTACGAGTGCTACCGTGTCACCAGTGCTGCAGAAACAGCTCGAAGGATTAATGATGTGTACGGCGCTGGTGTCGCAAAAGAAAGCACGGTACGTTTTTGGTTTTAACGTTTTCGTTCTGGAAATGTCGACCTTCAGAACCAACCCCGTGGACGGCCGGAGACCAAAGTGGAAAATGAAGAATTAAAGGCTATTGTGGAAGCGGATCCATCACAAAGCACTTCAGAGATAGCTGCAGGCTTCGGGGTAAGTGATAAAACTGTATTAATCCACTTGAAGCAAATCGGGAAAGTACAAAAACTTGAACGATGAGTAGGTACCTCATGAATTGAGTGAATCGAACTTGCAAACACGCGTTGACTGTTGTGTTACTTTGCTCAACCGACACAATAATGAAGGGATTTTAAATCGAATCATTACTTGTGATGAAAAGTGGATACTGTACGATAATCGGAAGCGCTCGTCACAATGGCTGAACCCTGGAGAACCAGCCAAATCCTGCCCTAAACGAAAATTGACTCAGAAAAAGTAACTTGTGAGTGTTTGGTGGACTAGCGCCGGTGTCGTTCACTACAGCTTTCTAAAATCTGGCCAAACGATTACGGCAGATTGTCAGCAACTGCAAACCATGAAGGAAGAACTAGCTGCTAAACAACCGAGATTGTTCAATCGCTCTAGGCCACTGCTGCTTCACGACAACGCAAGACACACTGCACAACAAACAACCACTAAGTTAGATGAGCTACAATTGGAATGTCTGCGACATCCACCGTACT
Organism: Gortyna flavago; assembly: GCA_963669345.1. Classification (NCBI taxonomy): domain Eukaryota; kingdom Metazoa; phylum Arthropoda; class Insecta; order Lepidoptera; family Noctuidae; genus Gortyna; species Gortyna flavago. Next base: position 6,730,505 of record OY770139.1, read on the forward strand.
CCCTGGACCTTGCTCCAACAGATTACCATTTTTTCCGGAATTTGGACAACTTCTTACAAAGAAAAAAATTCAACTCCGATGCGGCAGTCCAAACCGCCTTCAAAGAGTTCATTGATTCTTGCCCCCATGGTTTTTTTAGTAAAGGGATCAATGAACTACCTATGAGATGGCAAAAGTCCATAGATAACAACGGTGCATACTTTGATTAATTAAATATATTTTACAAAAAAAAAAAAAATAGGTAGGTACTTTATATTCCTCCCGTACAAAACGCCAATTTCATATGTAAGGACCTAATATTTTTTTTATCTATTACCACGCATAACTTTTTACATGGTAGTCCGATTTTGATCATTCTTTTTTTATTGGAAAGGGTACTAGGTATCCCGAAGTTGGTCCCATACAGATTTAAAAAAAACCAACCCTAAGGGTAGGAAAACAGGGGATGATTGATTGTTCACTCACTGATTGTAAGGTATGACCACGCATAATTTTTTTACAGAGTAGTCCGATTTTGATAATTCTTTTTATATTGGATAGGGTATATCTCGAAGTAGGTCCCACATAAATTTGGAAAAAAAAATTGTACCCTAAGGGTGGGAAAATAGGGGTGATTCATTGTTCACTCACAGATTTTAATGCTGAGTTGTGTACCTATTACAATTAAATAATTTAAAAAAAAGTCAGCTACCCAATTACCTAGTAAATTATAGCCACAAAAAATTATAAAAAAAAACTTTATAACAATAAAATTAAACCGCCGAAAAAACTGAAAAGCAAAAAATAATAAACCTTTTTTATTAATGACTCCTAAGTAATTTTGAGTCGGCGCCATAAAAAAAAACTTTTTAATAAAAAACAAAAAAACGACTTCTAAAAAACACTACTTAGGTACCTACTAAGTGAAAAATAACTTTAATTTCGGAAGTCGGTGTCGTTGACTCCGCATTTTCCGCATGTCAAAAAACGAAAATGAACCAATCTTTTTTCATTGATTGTTTGGCGCCGACTCAAAATTACTTAGGTTAGTCATTACGGTTCACTATAAAAGGTTTATTATTTTTTGCTTTTCAGTTTTTTCGGCGCTTAATTTTTATTTTTTTTTAAGTTTTTATGTTGCTAAATTGATGTCTTTACCCGACTACAGAGAAGCAAAAAGGTTTATGATTTTGACCGGTACCTATGTAGGTATGTATGTAGGTATGTTCATCTGTTCCCTCATAACTTCTAATTTCTAAACTCCTTGTCATAATAATTATACAAATGAGGTATCGTTGGAAGCGTCTTGATTATCCGCTGGTGACGTCATAGATAATAAATTGAATATGGGGCTCTTTAGTTCTATCCGACATAAAGTCATGATATAATAAAATAATGATGCCTTGTTGGGTATCAAATGAAAGGGCTTAATTAGCACACTTCATAAATATTGCTAAGATAGGTCAGTCCCAAAATAATGAAATAAAAAACAAATTGCTTAAAAACTATAGGTAATATGTAGGTACCTACCTAATACGGCTGTCCGCAACGCAACTCCACGTCAATGCGCGTAGGTACTTAAAAAAAAAACAACAAACTTACTTTCGCATTTATAATATTAAGATAGGAAGTTAGGATGGTAGCATGCGACCACGGGAAGGTACTTTTTGTTTGATCCTTTTCAGTAGGTAGGGACTTATTTTTTGATAACACGCAACGAGCTTAGGTAGTTATAAACTCAAAGAGGTACCTATCACATTCTTCAGAATATAACTGAATATCGGCAAAACATGTCCGATAATTGCATTGACACAAAGTTTTTGAAGCCGACGAGCATCCTATACCTATTTTGGCGCCGCGCCGCGCCGCCGCGCCGCCGGCCGGATGTCTCGAATTTGTTTACCTACTGTTCCTTCGATGATATAAATGACCATTTAAAGGCTTCTTCAAAAAGGCGCGACACGCGACGCGAATCGCGAGCGGTGCCTTTGCGTCGCGTGCGATTCGCGTCGCATGTCGCGCCTGTTTGCAGGAGCCTTAAATCAAGCAAGCTGAGGCAAGCTCTAAGCATGTAGGTACCTATATGTAAAATAAATTAATATAAAACGATATCGATGTAAGTTTACGAACTATATAAGCTTCCAATGTGATAAATAGGTACACACACAATAGATAAAAATGTTATCAACATGTCATTGACTTGTGATAAGAAAGAGTCCTCTATTATTCTACAATTAGCTTCCAGACTGCTAATATTTGTTTTATCGAATTATACATAATGTAATAAAGTTGTTTATAATTGCAGAGCTCATAACGTGAATACTTTACTTGATCTCCGCGGTTGTACATTTGCATACAGTGACGAGGAATCTCTAAGTGGAAGCAAAATTGTTTTGAAAACCTTAAAAGAAAAGGGTGAAAACGCATCTTTCTTCGGATCTCTTCTAAGTACTGTGATTTATTATATTTCCTATCATAATAAATATGAAATTTTAGAAGTGTGATACCGCGGGCAACAGCTAGTTTAGTTGGTGCACAAACTGCACGCCCATTTACATTATCTTTATTTCAGGATCTGGATCACATTTATCGGCTGCTCAGATGGTGCTATCTAAACAAGCAGATTGGGCCGCAGTTGATTCTACTACTCTTCTTTATACAAAAAAGTTTATGTACGATGGTGGTAAAGATATTATAACCTTGGAGACATTGGGTCGTTTGCCGCCGTACCCTATTGTAGTAAATGCTAAGCTAAGAGGTAAGTTACAAAGTAAAATTGTTACCATGCACGTGCAGTTGACTGTACCTATCCCTATCTACATCACTGGAGCGGCGCAAATGGCCGCACATCAGTATTCAGTGGTAACAAATAAACTGGCCTCATATTCTCCTAAAACTATGTGTGACGCTAGGCCAGTAGGTAGGCCACCTAGTTTCAAAGTTACCCCCGACGTGCGTTCGACTGTACAGGCGAGAGCGACTGTTGCGTTCAGTATTGCTCCTTCACTTGTATATCAAAATGTAAATTTAGGTACACCGTAAGTACATATAACCAACCTAGAGTCGGCGCCATGTTATGTTATCCCATCCTATAAATACTTAATTACAATTTAAGTTACATTCGTTTCAGCCGAGACAAAAAAAGCGATATCAAATGCACTACTCAACCTACCACAGACTCTACAGTGGAAAAGTAGATTTGCTAAATTCGGTATAATTAAGTTCGAGATCAACAGTGATGTCGCATACGATGGGCCGGCTGCACAGATGTGGGCCATCCAGAACGAAAAACTCAATGTTCGGTATTATTAGAGCATGTCTCATAATTTCGTTACTGTATATCATTTATATTTTATATACTGACTACACTCCTAAATAAAGAAATAAGAAAAAATAAAACAATGATAACATTTTTTTTAAAATTTATTTTAGTATTGTTAAATTCATTAAATTATACTTTTAGTTTACGTTGATTTACTACATTACATGGTACCCAGTTACAATTTGACTTTCGATTAGGAGCTCTCACTTTTTTTGACATCTTTGTAACACAATATTTAAAGATACAACTTCTTTTTTCTTGTTGCCGCAATCAACCAGGACGCCACGTGGTACTTTTATTACTCCAATAGTTACCGGTGGTGACCCTTGAGGCTGGGATTGGGAAGGTTCTATCTGGAATATGGATGAAATGTGTTAATATAGGTTAAATAAGTAAAAATATATATATCAATAATAACAACATTTTATTTGTATTTCATTAGGATGCACTAGTTTTATTAACACATTGAAGGACGCTGAACAAGACAATAGAAGTTTTATTGTCATTACGTCGAGGGGCGTTAAGTGTCCCGCAAAGTGTTAAGTGTTGAATGTCGACTGTATTCTAATTAAAAAATGCAAATTCAAAACAGTTGATCAACTGAGGCAATTCTCGAAACTTTAAGAATGTTTAGTCTGATCTCAGTAATAAATAAATCTCAGTAAAAAATACTCCTAATTTCCCTACTTTTTTACATTGATTGTCGCTGATATGCAATTGCAACTAGATTTTGAACATTTTTAATTCCGGGCATTCTGATTTTCAACAAACTGTATCTATAGTACCAGGACATTATGTTACTCCTGAAGATGTGTTTTAGTTTATTTGTGTTAGAGTACAGCAGTGGTTGAGTAGAGAGAGAACAAAATTCTGATTTAACTACATTACTCTGACAATTCAGTTGTGTTGTTGAATCAGAATCTTGTTTCATAAGTCAAGTGATATTAGATTGATATAATACTTGAGACATGCATTTTGTAGTTTGCAGTGCATTTGTGATACTTATCATAATATTATGATCTACATTATAATCGAGCATTATAATATTATTATTAAATGCCAGGCAAAATATTTAAAATAACTTCATAAAACAAATAACTATCACTACCTATCTAGATATAATTATATTAACTATATTATTAACCAAGATCTACTTTTGAAAACTGCATCTACTATATTGTAAATTGAGGGACTAAACAATTCCACCGCCATTGATGTGATCAATTTCTTCTTCTGAGAGAGGTGCTCTTTTGTAGCGCAGTGGTAGATCAATGTCAGGGATGGCAGATGTACTCATTGGAGCAGCCGCCTGCACTTGAACTGGCTGAAAAAAAAAAACGAAAAAAAAATATTATCCATCACAGACTTTTTAACTCCAGCAGGCCTATGTGTGACCTGAAACCATTGTGAACTTGCCAATGATTTCAAAAGTATATAATATACTATATGTCACTGGAATTTGCTGACAGAACAGACAATGCTTCATTGCATGTCCAGCCTACCACAACTCCTGTACATCAGACCACTTGGTGCAATGCTAAATCTGCAGATAAGTTTAAAGTCCACATAACTAAAACTTACAAAATAATATGGATTTAAGAATTTGGATCCAATTATTAAGTGCAATAATTTATCTCGAATGTCAATAGATGTCAATGGTCAATAGCGTTTTTCTCGATTCTGACATGTGACGGAAGGGAAAATTACATTGAAAATATAGTTACGTAAACACTATTAAAATAAAGAAATGAATCGGTAAACAAAATATCAGGTGTATTACGTACTGCGGCAGCAGCAGCAGCAGCAGCAGCAGCTGGCGGAGGAGCAGCCGCTGGAGCCGGAGAGGGGGCTCCGCCTGAACCTAACCCGCCCTTACGAAATTTAATAACAGGAATTCGAGCAAGGTAAGAAGTCACTCGTACCATTATGATAAATAATTTTCAGAGGAGTGTTAGCCAAAAATATCTAATTTAGTTTTATCTGGCTGCGATTTGACACTGACAGTTGACTTGCAACACCAAGACGTTTTTTGTTTTTGACGTTTTTTGACTGACTCGAGCGAGCACAGATCATAATAATAAATTCAAGCTCGACCCAGAGAATCGAGCGACTTTTTCTATTGGTTGTGCAGCACTGGGGGCTTACCATCCAGAGCGTTGACGTTAACGAAAAAAGATCACCAGGATCTATAGTAACAATGGGAGTCCCACAGGGCTCAATTCTTGGCCCTTTCTTGATTCTTATTTATTTAATACAGGTTGAAATTGAATACATGCGACAAATCGAAATGGGAGATTGTACTCATCATTATGAACAACTTTTACTTTAGGACCAAACCTGAAATCGCAAAAAAAAAAAATTGCGGTTCCCTACATTTTGACGAGTTATGCGAACATAAATGTAGGAAACAGCTGATTTTTTTTCGCAATTTCAGGTTTGGATATCACGATTATGACAGCTGAGAGCTGTCAACAATTCGGAACACTCGTGAGCGCGCTCACAGTGCTTACTCGGTGTCAAAAAGATATTACAGCAGTATTTCTTCATAAAAACACCACACGTTTCTTCCTTTTCTTTGTTTAGGTGGCGACTGTCAGCCAGAAGCACAATTTCGAAAATGCCACGTTATTAAAAAGGTATGATGCAGCTCAAAACAAAACACACACTGACACATCCTCATCCTCACATACACACACACACACACACACTGTCATTTTTGACAGCGCTCACGGTGATATTAGTACGAGGCATGGTCGGCGTTATCGCAAGATGGCGCATGCCATGACGTCATCTATGACGATTCACGGGACATCGTTATCGCGATCACGCCAATTCGGTACGGGTTTAAGCACGCTCAAATCGATTATTTCCCCAATTCGGAACGCGCCCTAAATAGCGCGATCTCGAATCGAAAGTAGTCCACTGGTTCTGTCTCGTGAGGCCGGGCCCACAGAGCATTTTAATAATGTACACTAATATTATAATGAGTAAAGATTTGTTTGTTTGTTTGAATTGAATAGGCACCGAAAATACTGGATCGATTTTAAAAATTCTTTCACCATTAGAATCCTACATTATCCCAACCTAAACTGTAATTGAATATCATTTAGGCCGTTAGTTGAACGGCCGCCGTTTAGTTAAAAGGCTAAGCGGTTAACTGAACGGCTAATTTAACCAGTTGGCTGCGATATTACTTTAATCTTTGGTTGCGCGACACGACAGATAACTTTATGGAGCTATCAGACCATAGAGGAAAAAATAATCAGACCACTGACCGGTCAGCGTTAAAAATTTTCCTCTATCACCTCTATGGATCAGAGTTATAGTTACTTTTCCTACCACAGAGTACTTTTTCATTACCCGTATCACTGACCTGCCTGTATTATACATGGGTAATTAATGCACTCCAAGTTGAATGCGGGGAAGCTCCTTTATATCTTAGAAGACAATTCCTATCTGACAAATATTTGTTCCGGATTCTTCAGATCTCAACTCATCCCCTCATTCCTAAACTGGACTCATTAGTGTTGCAGATTTAATCTTCAGATTACTGGTCCCATAAACGTGCTCCTTGTTTAGTTGTAAGCTATAAAAAATTCCTTTCACTTTCTTCTCCTATTCACCGTTCCAATAAACTTCCTATATTTAGCAGTAGTTATGAGAGTTTACAATTCAGTCCCATCATAAAATATAACTGTGTAAGTAAATCTGATACCGATTGCCATTCAAGTTTTAATAATTTTCTGGCTGAACACTTAGACTACCACCATATATTTACGGATGCTGCGAAGCATTCTCCGACGGGTTGTGTTGGGATAGGTACTTACCATTCTCAATACAACATCGTACAAAAAATAAAACTACCTCCCGAGACTTCTGTTTTTACGGGGGAATGTTTCGGCATTTTAAAGGCAATTGAATATACTCGTGTTTTGAAACTTAAAAATACTATAATTTTTACAGATTCTCAAAGTGCTCTTCTAGCCATCAATAAATCCCCTTTTGAACACAAATCACAGTTTCCTATAATTTATTTAATAAGAGAATTTGCGTTCAGAACCATCTCTGAGGGTAATACACTGCAATTTGTGTGGATTCCAGCCCATGCGGGAATCCATGGGAATGAAGTGGCTGATACACTTGCCGGTGATGCGGTGCAATGTGGGGACCTAGTTCCATATATGAATTTTTGTTATGACCTTACGACGTTACCAAAGACTTTTCTTCGAGACACTTGGAAGGTAGCTTGAGATATCGGAAGCAAATCGAAGGGCCGTTATTTTTCCCTTATTCAACCCGACGTTCCGGAAAAACCGTGGTTTGGCAGGGCAAAGTTTGGCAAGATGGAGACCTCCATTCTAATACGGATGAGACTGGGCCATGTCTGCTCTCCAGCCCATCTTGCCAAACTTCATATCATCGATGATCCCATCTGCCTGTGTGGCACAGACGTAGGCGACTTAAATCACATTTTTTTCTCCTGTCCCTTATATGACCATTCATCCTTTCTTAGTAACCTCTTGTCCCTCAGTACTCCTTTTCCTACCTCAATACTTTCTTTACTTCGTACAAATAGCTTTTCTGTATATAAATGTATAGTCTCATTCATTACTTTAAATAATATTAAGTTATAATGTTTCGTCATTGTATTTAGCTCATTATTCTATCCGTTATAAATACTGATCCTATAGTTATTATCCATATATTCCGATATAATTAATTCGAATAATAATATTTTTGTTTCCCTACCTTTATTTCCTTCGTAAAAAAATAAAACGTGACATTGGCTAAATGCACAAACCGTGCGAAGCCAAAGAAAAAAAAAAAAAATTATACATGGGTATTATACAAGTACGCTGGCTGGACTTCATACTATCTAATGGCCGATTCCTATAATTTACGGACCGTTATTGGTTAAAATTAAAACTCTTGTATCTTTACTAATAATGAAGCAATGGCCACATAGCTTTGCATAGTAGACCCTCCCATTTGGAAGTAGCTATCACAGGTAAAATTAGTTTACAAATCTATTTATATTCCCAGTTTGGCAATCAAAAATGCTACCATTGGTAAGCAAAACGATTCGTTTTTGCTTATAGGAACCCAGCATAAGACAACATAAAGACATTTGATTTTCGCCATTTTGGCGCTGATAGCAACGTGAGGTACCGTGGAACTAATATTAGAGATGGGACATATCCTTCGATAAAAAAATAGTATGAACGTTATCGATCGTTATAACCACGGAGAATAATTTATTACTTATGAGAAAAATATCGAATCACTCCCAGTTATTTTTATGATTAATTTTTAAGTAATAGAATAATGCTCTGCAAAGGTTAACTGAAAATTCATTATGGCGTGGCCAGATCGCAAGCTATAAACTAGTGGATAGTATGATAGTAAAGTGCATGACGGTCAGATCAGCGAGCTTTAAATATGAGGATAGGCTTAAAACTTAGCCTAAAAACTACTATGGTTGAACTAATATCTCCTGGCTCAATTAAACTAGTTTTACAAGCTAAGCTGGGGTCACGTTAGTTCGCAAAGTGAACTAAAAACTATTGAGCTATTATGTTGCCATTTCGCTCTATCCTAGTAAATCAAATGGCAGTTGTATTCTTCGTGAGCTATATTGCATTACATTTATTTAATAGCCATCTTTTATAATAGTTACTTTTGGTGTTTAACACGATTGCTGCCCAGCACTCAGCATATGGGTCGAACAATAATTCGTTCGTGTGCCCACAACCCGTATCCGAGTCGTCGTTATAATTAGCTATAGATGACTTGTATTCATGCCCAGAACCCGACTAGCGAGTCTGGAAAAACCCGGGCGTGTGCGAGTGGTTAAGGGTTGTCGAAAATAAATTTTATTATAAATGTTAGTTGTTACTTGGCAGTGAAAGTGTTAATTTGGAAGAATTTAACCATGTACAGAGGCCAGCACATCAACCAACCCCAATCTGTCAAATTTCTTTGATAGATTTTCAACTTTATGTCAAAGGAATAAGGTTCATATTCAATTGGGACAATTTGACAGATTGGAGTAGCTTGATGTGCTGGCCTCTGTACACAAAAAAGTTAACCATTCAACAAACACCGTCCATGCAAATTCAATCGAATTCACTCAAATTGAATGCCAAAAGTGAACCGTGTAACATTACCTTACCATGTAGTCATTACCAGCGGAAAAAAAAGGGATTCCATTTTTATTATTGGGTATTTGGATACCGTGCATACTAATGGTAAAAAAACAAAAAATAACAAAGTGAAAAATCAAATCATTTATTTCATTTAAAATAGAACTGATTCTAGTCGGCCCTTCCAAAAGGTAGTGGTTGTATGGAGAAGAGTGTGTTTAATGAAACAGTCCAAACAGGACTCCATTCATCATTCTCATTTTCATGTTTTTCAGCCATATCTGCTTAGTTGAGTTGGTGGGAAATCTGCAATTAAGTATTTAATTAAAGTAAAAATTACTAAAGTATACAGTACATTGTAGATGGCAAGTTTTATTTCGACGTTAGGTCTATATTTCGGAAACAAGTACACATTACATATAATATTTATCTTTAGAAACTAGTATTTGCTAATTTGTTTTACCTAATCAAATTGCAGAAATTTCTGGCGACAGTAAATTTCAATTTGAAACAAGTCCTTAAATTTAAAATTATTCACTGTCTGATGAAAATTATCGACACATTATCGACATGGAACATTTACAACCCTACTCAAATGATTCAATAAATGTGAAAACTGTGCCCTAAATATGATGAGATTCTAAACATAAAATAGTATTAAAAATGCTCACACAAGCCATCGAAACATTTATATATAAATTCACTTACTTGTGCAAGGTTATTTCCGCTGCCTTTTTGATAGCGAGTTTTACAAAATGCGCATACTTTCATAATAAAAATGTTCTAAATATCACGTAATGAACACGAAATACACAAAAACAGTCGTACGAATATGATTCGCGGCCGTAACAAATATGTATTTACAGAATTATAATCATTAAAGTCATCAACACAACTCTCTAAGACAAAGTAATCCTACCGAATGACTATTTCATGAAATCTTGACATTTTAGGATTACACTAACATAACAAGTTGTATTACTAATTGTAATGATTATAATTCTGTAAATACATATTTGTTACGGCCGCGAATCATATTTTAATCAACGTAAAACTTAATACTGACCAGCAAATTGCAAAAAACGTAAGAAAATTTGAATTTCGCGGGCTACCTTAGCGCTTCCCCCTTAAACTTTATCTGTTGAACTGACATAGGTACAGACGCCAGCACATCAAGCTACTACAATCTGTCACATTTTCCCAAACAACTTTGAACCTTAAACTTTGGTGATAAAGTTAAAAATCTATTAAAGAAATTTGACAGTGTTTAGTAGATTGATGTGCTGGCGTCTGTACTTATAAATTTGACATCAATTAATTAGTTTGTCCCTTTAAATTCTTGTAAGTTGACACTATTTTTTCATGTAGGTACCTAACTAGAATAATTACATTGTGCAGGTTAAAATTTTAATATTTGCACACCATTTATGTAATGCTAGAATGTAAAGGGGCCATTATAGTTTTAAGATTATACATTGTAAACCTACATTCTGGCAAATAAATGGATTTGATTTGACACAGCTGAAACTAAGTACGTCGTCGACTGAAATACACACATCAAAAGTGTCTAGGGATCAAGCATTTTTATGCGGATTTCTTGAGATTTAGATGTGGCTTTGTAATAAATTTATGATTTTATAAATTTATATGGATCCTTTTTGGTGCATTTCATAATTTGAATCAGGAACTGTGAATCAAATTCGAGTAAAAGATGAAAATCAGCTGTCAATATTTTCCCTATAAAAACATACAACGCATTGAAGACATTATTAGTGCTACTGTTTCCCTACTACTGATTAAAACCAACGTTATTATGGAGCGGCGACGTCATTTAAGCAGGGAAGAAATGCTCAGAGCCGTGGGAATGATAGAAGCTGGTTCCCGGCAACGTACTGTGGCTTTAGCTCTGAATACAAGTCAGAGTGTTATCAGTCGACTTTGGACACGTTACCGAAGCACTGGTACCGTGGCTGAGCGCCATGGAGGACGGTATCGCTGCACCACACGGAGACAAGACCGATACATTCAAATCTTAACTCGAAGAGCTCCAACAATAACCGCCATGATGTTAGCCGTGAGGCTTCATCACTCTTCAGGGAACTTAATTAGCGACCAAACAGTCAGAAACCGCTTGCATGAAGAGAACCTTCATTCCCGAAGACCGCTACGGGTACCACCTATAGCAATGCACACTCTTGAACACAGAAATTGGGCAGAAGAACAATGGCGTTTCGTGTGCTTTTCTGATGAGTCTCGTTTTGGTATGAGACCGGATACAAGACGTATACGACACTGGAGAACCCCTGGACGCCAACAGCGATTAAAATCCTGCCAGGAAGTCCATCCTTATAGTGGTGGAACCATCATGGTATGGGCGGGTATTTGGATCGGCGGAAGAACTGAGTTGATTTGGATCGGAGGCAACCTCAACGCTCAAATTTATGCTGAGACGATTGTATCAGACGTCATCGTTCCTCTACAAGTGCAAATCGGTCCCTTATTTCAGTTAATGCATGATAATGCACGACCGCACACCGCAAGAGTTGTAAGACAGACTCTCGCCGCAGCTAACATCAATGTCCTGCCCTGGCCTGCTCAGTCGCCAGACTTGAACCCGATTGAGCATGCATGGGATATGCTACAGAGAAGAGCTCTGCCGAATATGGAGGGTATCCAGTCGCAAGAAGACCTTTTTTTGTTGTTGCAACGAACATGGGCGGCCATTCCACAGCGTGATTTGGATGAACTCATTTTGAGAATGCCAAACCGATGTTCTTGTGTTGTTAGTGTTCGCGGTAGAAACACGGATTATTAATTGTTTAAGTTACCCAATAAAATTTTAAAGAAAACTGTTATTTCAGTCTTTTTTTCGAACTTTTGTGTTAGTGGTTCAAATGTCAGAAATCCCTTTATTAGGAAAATGGCAAATTTCTTTATTAATGCAAAGGTGACTTGGTTTATCGTTACTGTGACAAACGAAAACACTTTATTTGATGAATCCTTAAAGAAAATTTTAATTAATATCAATCAGGAGAAAAGTTATTGCAAAAATATATGTTGATCCCTAGACACTTTTGATGTGTGTATTATATGCGTACCTACTGCAGTATTAACAAATCCTGCATGGTATTTTTGGCTTTAATCCTCCTTCCAAATTCATATTCAACCTTTTTTTGAACCATGGTCTGACCACAAATTTTCCATCTGATATTTTTTAAATTACGAATTGATTTACGTCAGATGGCATTTTTGATGGTAACTATGGTCACTTGAAAATTAACCTTGTGACGAACTACTTCTCCTTCTGGAATTTACGCAAAAATTTTCCTGTACTTAAATTATAATATTGAATCTGAGTTATTGTGTTATAACGTTTTTACTCTATAAGGTACCTCGCTACCAAGAGTTTTACATATATTTAAAAAAATTTCAAACGTCGGAGTGAGGACTTCCCTTTCATTTTCGGTATGTATAATTCTACTCTATTTCTTGGGTACAAGTGATTCTGTTTGCTCCACGGGTTCTTATTTTTAAATTTTACCCCAGGATAAGGCCCGAACTAACGGCAAGCCGATTCATTCGGCTTTTCCCGTACCCGGCTCCCGTGAAGAAATTGATGCTGTTCACCTGAGGAACGCCGCAGCCAGCTGTTGCAGATCTACTAGCTGTTGTAGATCTAGTAGCTGTTGCAGATCTAGTAGCTGTTTCGGATCTAGTAGCTGTTTATTGTGCTGCCGAATTATTCCACAAGGATTCCGTGGACGAAGTCGAAGACCTTTTTTTTGAAACGGATACCTTTTTTTCACACTATTCTCATAGTAGATTGTCTAGATTCATTTTCCCAATTGAAATCGCGTATATTTTATCCATCAAATACGGCGGGTGAGTTTTTTTAATTTTTTATTTTCTTTGGACCGCGCTAACCTTTCAACCTATTTAGTCTTAATATGTTTCTTGATTGCAATCACGTCTGCATACGCGTCGTGTGACAAAATCCACCTCTTTTTTTTTCCTTTACAAAACCTAAAGTATTTTTTTTAAATTGGTATTACTGTCGTCACAAGGGTACCTACAGAAAGTAGTCTTTTCTTGCTATTTTTTTATTTTTTATATTTGATTCCTGTATTTTCGGATTTTTTTTATTTTTACACCAAAATTAAACGTATATATTAGCGAAGTGTTTCCTTCTTCTTGTTGTACTTCGCTACACTACGTACGCGCCTCGCAGCCAGTGAACGAAATTTTCGTTCACTGCTCGCAGCCACAGCTCGCAGCTGTCGGCAACCCACTGAGAAAAGGGCAGCACGCGGCCCCGGCCGGTAGGTTCTAGTTAGGGCTGAACTTCTTTGACGACATTTTGACGTGACAACGTCTTATAATTCGATGGAGCCGGCTGCACGCACGAAAAAACATGACTCATGCGGCGTTACCTCACTCTGAGGCGTTCCATTTAAGGCTTGAAGTGCAAGCGAGAGCGTGGAACGAGCGACAAAGAGGCACAATCGGCCTCCGCGTTCGGCAGAGTTCGACATCTGTTTCTCTCCTACTTGAGTGAGCGATGCGTCCGCGTGGACACCTGCTATACAAATCAAACAAATAAAATTAAAATTTTCTTTTGAAAAATGAAACCATTCCATCAGTATTTTCTTATAACGTTGTCACGTTTAACTATCGTCAGTAAACCGACTTTACAGACAACCGATTTTTTTTTTATTTCACGAAGAAGCCTATCTTAATAACTCATTCTGTTTCACCCGCGGTTTCATCCCCATTAATTTGAGGGAAACCTACTAAAATAATTATATTCCATTACTTTAAGAAGTTATGTATGTATAGACGCCAGCACATCAAGGTACCCGAAACTGTCAAGTTTTTGCAATCAACTTTAAACCTTATACTTTAGCAATAAAGTTGAAAATCTATTAAATAAATCTGACAGATTGTAGTAGCTTGATGTGCTGGTGTCTGTACTTGATTGAAGTATTAAAATATTTTTATAAAAATATTCCGTTCGTTTTTATTTTATTTATGTAGGTAGGTACTTAGTACCACAGCTAGTGGTAGTCCTTATATTGTTTCCTCCTACTCCTAGTACCTACCTATCTACATAAAAAAACTATCCTAAAACACAAGCGACTTAAAAAATTACAAAGTGAAAAATAACTTTAATTTCGGAAGTCGGTGTTGATGGGTTTGTATTTGAAGAGGCCGACTAGAAGAATCATCAAAATTCGCATAGAAGTGCCGAAAATCGCGGACATACAAACATACTTATGTAGGTCATCATCTGCCTAGCCTTTTCCCAACTACGTTGGAGTCGGCTTCCAGTCTAACCGGATGCAGCTGAATACCAGTATTTTACATGGAGCGACTGCCTATCTGACCTCCACAACCCAGTTACTGGGTAATACGACACCCCTTGGTAAGACTGGTTGTCAGACTTTCGGGCTTCTGACTACCCGTAACGACTGATAAAGATCCACGAATGACAGCCGGGACCAACGGCTTAACGTGCTTTCCGAGGCACGGAGGGGTCTCGGTATGTAAAGATGGTCACCCATCCACAGACCAACCGCGGCAAGCGTAGCTTAACCTGACCGATCGACCTGTGCGGCTGTTGTTATTTAGCAACTTATGTAGGTAATAAAAATAATACATACCTACGGGTCTAATACAGAACCTTCTTTTTGAAATCGGTTAAAACATGATTTTAGTAAACTATCGCGGACTAAAGCGAACTAAACTATCACTAAAATTACTTAGTTTTGGCTATGAGAATCTCTGCAAAAAAAATCTCTAAATTTAAAAATAATTTTGACACAAAAAATCGAATTTGAGAATCGCGATCGCGACACCACGTGGAAAAAAATTTTTTTTGACGAAGGCGCGCAGGTTTGTGCCTCGACGTCTTATGGAATTTTTCGCTTTTTGTATGGAAAATATGAAAAATTATTACCTACGTGTTGAGTTTTAAGGGTTTACGGGTTTTATAAGGTGGGTCGAAATTTTCATTATTTTTGCGATAGGACACACCGTTTTCGAGATATAAGCAAAAGAAAAAAAAAGATACAGTACTGTTTTTGCACCTGAAGTCAAGGTGTTTGTGTGAATTTTAGTTCAAGCCCACTAATTTTATTTTTTAGTCGCAATTAAAACTAGTCAGATTTAGTTAGAAAATCAAAATTTTTGGTGAAAAACGTCAAATTCAGAATAGCAAAATTACCATTTTCACTAAACTCAGTGCTATCCATCAAAAAAACGCATTTACAGTAGCACGAATAAATAGCTACCTAGGTATTATTAATTGGCTTCGTAAGTAACACGTCGCCTCATAATAAAGCTAGCTCAATCACACAAATGAAACTATTACGCCATCGTGCATCACCAACTCAAGATAACTTTTTTGTACTTGTCCTTGAACGCACGGACGGGACGGTGCGATAGAATCATTGTGAGATGTAGAGGATCTATCAAACAAAAAGTAAAAACTTTTTTACAAAAAAACAAACCGACTTCCAACAAAACACTACAAAGTGAAAAATAACTTTAATTTCAGAAGTCGGTGTCTAAAAACGAAAATGCAGAACGCGTCTTAAGGTGGATCCGCAAAGGTAACCCGCGAAATTCAAATCTTCTTGCGTTTTTGCAATTTGCAGGTCAGTCTCAGGTTGCATCTTGATCAAAACTATAGGGAGCAGGCCGTACCGCGTGCCGGATCGGCGCCTCCACTTCGTACCACCCGCCCGCGCCCAGGGGTGCCAGTCGTCGTCCCAAACGTAATTCCAATTTGTTGTTTGTTGATAACAGTAACTCGTCATAAAAACTACATAAATATGTAAAAAAAAAAACAAATTATAGAGCTATCTAATATTTAAGCATCTTTTGACTTTTGACTTTCTGTCTGGCGACATTTGCTTTAGTCGAGTTGACAACACTGCTCCGTGGTTATAGTGTACTCTGTGCCAAGCATAGAGGAAAATGGTGCAAAGTGCCAATTACTCATTACTTTACTTACTCTATGGTTAGCACAGTTGCAACCGTAGACTAGACATGGGTCGGATTAGGTAAAAACGATACCTATTCCACCTAATCCTAGTATTTAAGGAGGCGTTTACGAATCTAACAAAAATAAGCAGTTTTTCGGTACATTTTGCGGGAAAATGATACGAAACCAAATCTAACTAATAATTACCACAGATAGATTGCTCCTTCATCTTCAAATATGGCTAAATTTTTATTCGAAAAGTTTGGTTTATAATATTGTAAAAAATTATTTCCGTCGCCTCTTCACACAAAATTGACGATATCGTAATGACTTTAGGTACATTTTTCTTCTATTTATTAACATAAATTTATGTATTTAAAAAAAATTTATGTAAGCAGACATGTTCAACTCAAAATGATGGTATAAAGAACTATCAAAATGTTATCAAACGGCTCAGAAAAAAAATAAAAATCGAGTCTATTTTTTCACATATTTAGCTGTAACATGTGAATCTTAATGCACTGTATTAAGGGTTATTTTACTGGTCACTGTCTTGCTTTATTACACAAAAATTTGTAATGAAATATTAGTCTGCGCCATGCCTTACAATCTTACTCGTAGAAACCCTGCAACAGCATTGTGATAACCCAACTTATTACAGATGACATGTACAAAAGATATATTTCCAGCTGGTTATTAGCTTTACAATTTCGTAGTATAATAATCTGTTAGTTTAGTATTGTAAAATCAGAGGCGCTAGTGTGGCGTATAATATAGGAAAATAAAAAATATTCAAAATATAATACTACACTAAGGTTTACAATGTTCTCCCTAAATAAATGGTATAATATTAGTAGTACTGTTAAGAATGTGTTGCCATAATTAATTCATTATTTGCTACATAGAAGTTTGATTAGTTCTATTATTGGAGATAAGCAAAGAGTGTTTATTGTAAATATAGGGTTCGTTAGAATAAATTAAATATAAACATACGTGTCCATGATGTTAAGTCATATTTGCTGAAAAAAATTTTGAAATAAAAAGATCTTACATACTTCGGTAAGAATTAAGAGATATTTAAATACATGCCCTGGCAGCACTGGCAAGTAATAAACAAAAATGGCTGTTGTTGTTTTGATGTCGTTCTGCTGTGAATGCTGTGATCGTTCGTTGTCTGCTGTGATCGTTCGTTGTACCTAAATCCCCCTTACTAATAAACATTGTGTATCGTCTGTATAGTTACACAACGCTTTGTCTTCTGTCGAAAATCAAATTACTGACGACTGAAAGAGAGAAATCGGTGTGTAACTATTCGTCTGATATAATACGTTTATTAGTAAGGGGGTGTGTAATTTAAATAATATCTAAATGTGTTGTAGTAAACAGATTTTGAATACTTATATCGGTATAATTTTACTATCTCTGTTATAGTAAACAGTTGGACCATGAATGGATCTAGGTCGCGCGATTATAATACTGACACGGATGTAGTTTAGTATTTTAATCGCAGAGGGCGCTTTTTTAATGTTATCGTTCAAATCGCGCAAGATGGCTCTCTATTTCCGTATATACAAAGTACTCTTTGGTCCAGTGTTCTCGAACCTACCGATTTATCGGTATTTATACCGATATGGGCTCTGTGCTACCGAAATACCGAAATATAACGAATTTTCTACGATTTCTGGATATACATGGAAATTCTCCCGATTTCTCTACCGATTTTACACTTTTCAGTTGGCAACCCTTTTCATTTATGTTTAATTTAATGTTACGGACAGGGAAGCCCTCAATAGTAAGTATGGGCCTAGTGCAGAATGTTCCATATATTTTGGGGAATACCCTTGTTCCTACAACTTGTTGTCTTACAACTCGATGTTATAAGGGGCTTCCCGCTAGGGAATTTACCTGTAACCAGTCTAGTCTATATAAACAGGAATTCGGTTTTATTTTTTTCATTAATTTTCTTAACTTTGAAGAGATAGTAGAGTACTTATCCTAAAGAGTGCGTGAGAAGACCATTCAGTTAAAATGTCGTCTGACGAGGAGCCAAGCACAAGTGCGAGTGTAAGAAGAAAAAAATCACTGGTCTATTACACGCAAAACGACTCTTTAATACAGCTAACTGTTATGACTTTGAAATCAACTCGAAGATGACCGCGGCTATGGCCAAAGAATATTGGTATAAAAAATGATTATATAAATTAGTCTGTAAGTGATTGTATATAAATTAGTCTGTATGTTTTTGTTTTCAAGTGGTTTTCAATAAATAAACGAATTTGATTGAATACTGTTTGTTTTTTGTCAAATACCGATTTTGGGTACAAATATACCGATTTTAGCTGGCAACTCTACCGATCTTGCTCTATGACGTTCGAGACCACTGCTTTGGTCTGCGCTCAGCCGCCGTCGTGGGTGGACTCTGTGTCGGTTGTAAGCAGCAGCTTGTGCTGAAAAAGATCGCTGTACGGATAGAAAATATTTGACATACCAAACTTGATACTTCACGCATTCTGTATGACTATCGTATGAAAGATTTTATTCACAGTCTTATATTATTTTTTTAGAAGTAAGTAGGGATTATTCATATTTCGTTTCGGTCATCATTGAGTCACCTGAAGGTGTACTTCGAAGACTGCTACTGGAACTAATAGACGAGCTGAGCTAGGTGTGCCGAGTTTGGGCTCGTTTTGTTAGTTATGTTGAGACCTTACCTCCGGACTTGATGAAGTGACCTGCAGGTGTACTTCGAAGACTGCTACTGGAACTAATAGACGAGCTGAGCTAGGTGTGCCGAGTTTGGGCTCGTTTTGTTAGTTATGTTGAGACCTTACCTCCGGACTTGATGAAGTGACCTGCAGGTGTACTTCGAAGACTGCTACTGGAACTAATAGACGAGCTGAGTTAGGTGTGCCGAGTTTGGGCTCGTTTTGTTAGTTATGTTGAGACCTTACCTCCGGACTAGATGGAGTGACCTGCAGGTGTACTTAGAAGACTGCTACTGGAACTAATAGACGAGAAGAGCTAGGTGTGCCGAGTTTGGGCTTGTTTTGTTAGTTATGTTGAGACCTTACCTCCTGACTAGATGGAGTGACCTGCAGGTGTACTTCAAAGACTGCTACTGGAACTAATAGACGAGCTGAGCTAGGTGTGCCGAGTTTGGGCTCGTTTTGTTAGTTATGTTGAGACCTTACCTCCGGACTAGATGGAGTGACCTGCAGGTGCACTTCGAAGACTGCTACTGGAACTAATAGACGAGTAGAGGAAGATGTGCCGAGTTTGGGCTCGTTTTGTTAGTTATGTTGAGACCTTACACCCGGACTTGATGAAGTGACCTGAAGGTGTACTTCGAAGACTGCTACTGGAACTAATAGACGAGTAGAGCTAGGTGTTCTGAGTTTGGGCTCGTTTTGTTAGTTATGTTGAGACCTTACCTCCGGATTTGATGGAGTGACCTGAAGGTGCACCTTCCAAAAAGTTATTTTTTACTTTGTAGTGTTTTTTTTTTGAAAGTCCGATGTATTTTTTTTTTGGAAAACAATTTTTATTTTTCATTTTTTATTTGTACCTGCCCAACACAAATTTAAATTACTTTAAGCAAAATTCATAAAGCTATACCTTATAAAGGTATACCTTATCCTGAGGCATACCTAATATTTATTCCTCATTTTTCATTATTGCACCTACCATTGTTTGTCTCTGCATCACCCAAAGGTTGACTGGTAGAAAATGCCTATGGCATTAAGTCCGCCTCTGTACATTTCTGTGTTTGAAGTATTAAATAAATAAATAAATACCTTATCCATTAAAAAATTAGAGAATTAGCAAATCCGTCTATAGAGATATGACGGAGCACACACCGAACATACATAAAAAATAATTACTGATTCTTTTTTGAAGTCGGTTAATTATTACATCAATTCATAAACTTTTGTTTGAGAGAATTTGCAAATCCGTCTATAGAGATATGACGGAGCTATGCCCGAACATACATAAAAAAAAATACTCCTTATTTAAAGTCGGTTAATTATTAAATCAATTCATAAACAAAAAGTTATGCCCGAATTTACTTGCAAGATTAGAGGTACTCCAATAACAACTTTGACAGAAATGAGGGTGTACCGTGGTATACTAAACACATCTGCGTACCCCTTTAGAGGGTACAGGCGTGATGTTATATTGTGTGATTGCGTAAACAATGCATACATATGCGATAGCAGCAATCGCGGTTGATTTGCTGGCATTTATTGAAGCCTTCGGTTGTCTGTCTCCGAAACTCTTCATCACTCTTCATCACTTTATTCCGGAATGGTTTATTTCGGAATAAAGTTAAACCTCTTTCGAACAAAAAAGATTTTTGCAAGTCCGTCTATATATTATTATGACGGAGTTATCTAACCTAACACCCTTACATAAAAAAAATATATGTATAAGCATCCGAATTGAGAACCTCCTCCTTTTTTGAAGTCGGTTAAAAATACTAAATAAAACGAATATAAATAAGCTTTTTTTAAATTATATGTTTTCAAAAAGCTTGTCGCGCAAATTGTTAATACATAGGTACTTTGGCATATACTTGCTTACCAATCAAGTAAGTAAATGGTATCTACTTTTATGAACATTTCACGGTACAAACTTTTTGACAACAACGCATAGTAAGCTTAAAAAAATACATGCCTAAAAATTAAATAAAAGTAGGCTCAAGTATCAAGTCGTGTCAGTTTACTCATAATTTCGCCGCTTCGCGCATGTCGCTGTGTGTGTGAGTCGTGCACGTGTAGTAGTAAGACTCAATACCTAAAATTGAAGCGCGTCAATTCGTAAACGCGTCCTTAAAAATACCTAATCCATTTACCTAATCCGAATATTTTATTCAATATAGCCGCTGACCTGCACCCGTATTCACAAACATACGATTCACTATCGTATCGACAATGACACTTGTTCGATAACCTGATTTCTGAACCGAAGGACCGGCAAAACGCTATTCACAGATCCGTATGGAAGGGTTTTTTTTTAGGTGTGTATACGGGGAACGCTACAAAATGGTAGTAAATAGATATTCGTGGTAGAAAATTTTAAGTGGTACATAAATGATTTTTATTGAGTATTTCACTATGGGCAACTATAGATTATGCATTCAGTAACTATTATCAAATAAAAAACAGTAAGCAATGATTTTATTAATAAATAAAATTTACCTGATTTCTATTAAACTTGCTTTGTAAACTTCAACTTTCTGTCAAACCTGGAAATCTGGAATAATTCTTTTTCAGAATCTTGTTTTGAGCTATAGAGATAATTGAGAACTACTCGGAAGACAAGGCGGTATGGTCGAAAGACTATAGCCTGCCCATTGGGCGAATTAAAAACATAATTAAAAAAAATAATTGAGGAGTGAAAAATTAGTTTTTTTTTTAAACAGAAAAATGGTTGTATTTATTTTATCGGTATTTAAACAAATTACTATTTCCTCATTTTCATTTTATAAAACGTGGTACCTAATATTGAAAATGCATATTTTCAGAAAAGAGTGTCATTGGAGCAGCGGCAGATGCTCTTTGCATTCATGCAAGGGCATGAGGACCTTGCCCGGAGCCGTGTTTTGACACTTATTGCTTAGATTATTCTTTTTAAAACAATATTTTGTTATTCGATAACACTTCCGACAGCAAATACCTGTCGGAAGAATTGATGTCCTGCACCTGTATTCACAAACATACGATTCACTATCGTATCGACAATGACACTTGTTCGATAACCTGATTTCTGAACCGAAGGACCGGCAAAACGCTATTCACAGATCCGTATGGAAGGGTTTTTTTTTAGGAGTGTATACGGGGAACGCTACAAAATGGTAGTAAATAGATATTCGTGGTAGAAAATTTAAAGTGGTACATAAATGATTTTTATTGAGTATTTCACTATGGGCAACTATAGATTATGCATTCAGTAACTATTAACAAATAAAAAACAGTAAGCAATGATTTTATTAATAAATAAAATTTACCTGATTTCTTGCTTTGTAAACTTCAACTTTCTGTCAAACCTAAAAATCTGGAATAATTATTTTTCTGAATCTTGTTTTGAGCTATAGAGATAATTGAGAAGTTCTACACGGAAGACAAGGGTAAGGAAAGACTACAGCCTGCCCTTTGGGCGAATAAAAAAAAAATAAAAAAAAAGTAATTCAGGAGTGAAAAATTACTTTTTTTTTTAACAGAAAAATGGTTGTATGTATTTTATCGGTATTTAAACAAATTACAATTTCCTCATTTTCATTTTATAAAGCGTGGTACCTAATATTGAAAACGCATATTTTCAGAAAAGAGTGTTATTGGAGCAGCGGCAGATGCTCTTTGCATTCATGCAAGGGCATGAGGGCCTTGCCCGGAGCCATGTTTTGACACTTATTGCTTAGATTATTCTTTTTTAAACAATATTTTGTTATTCGATAACACTTCCGACAGCAAATACCTGTCGGAAGAATTGATGTCTTCATACCGTTTAAGAACTGTCAAAATTGTACGGTTTCGGATTTGTGAATAGCGATTATAGGATTTCGTCGATAACATTGACATTCGATACGGTACCAAACCGTGTCGTAGCTTTGTGAATAGCTATGCTGTTCCAATATTGTACCGATATTGAGTAGCGTATGTGGATTGGGTAAGAAATATTAGGCATGGAGTAGGACGTTCCGTTTCTGATAATGTAGAACAATGGATTAAGTATATAATTTCGTTTTTTTATGGGCTAACGGTACTTAAAGCAAACGTGAATACTCTGGTTTTTAACATTTAATCTAATATCGTGATCAAAATTACCCATCATAGATACTTAAAGAGTGCGCCGGCACAATGTGTTAATAATGGTAGGTACAGCGCAGAATCTTAAAATGTCGTCTATTAGAACTTAACCTTATACCTACTATACTAAATGAATATTTTTTTAAATTAACTTGCTTAAAAATACGTAAACCAGCTAAACCAATGGAATGTAATAAATTTATGCAATTCTATCAATGGTCACGTACGCATGATGCACTTGCACTGCCAAAAGTTAGGTCAAGGTTGAAGTTCATTGTAGAATTACTCAAAACGACATATTTTTTGTCTTTATTACCAAGAAATGGGTTAACATTAAAACTGGTTATAGAAACCAGAGCATTACTAGATTAACATGCATTTCACCCATATTATTACGTGAGTCTGATTTTTACACATCTAAGTTCATGACGTGAAAGTTTTGTTATTTTTATTCGAAGTATTTACAATAGCGCCACCTATCAACGACGTGTATTCGTGACGACTTAGATCGCTAGAGCACTAACTAGTCCAGTGTAATCCCACATAGATGGCGCTAGCGGCAGTGCTAATTAAACTTGAAACTTAACTTCCACATTTTAAGGTGCAGAATATCTTCTGTGTAGACTGTGTACGAATATTTTGTGCCATACCTAATCTCTCTGACTTGTATATAGTTATCTGTGACCTAATCCCAGACGCTTTGGATTAGGTACGGACTCGCATCGAAAACTACCTAATCCACATACCTGTTCCAATATTTATGCCTCACGTCTACCGTAGACAGAGAATAAAGATAGACAAGTCCAAAGAGTATAATAATAATACGGGAGGACAAGTCCCACAAGTCCTCAGCGTATGCAGTACGAGATAGCGATAGTTCGACATAAGTACATTACTACAGCTTGGTGCAATTAATATTGCCATACTTGGACTTTTACCCCCATCGTGTGGGTAATCTGGCATTTATTGAGTATTTTGATTGTACTGTCTACTACTGCGAGTCATTAAATTAATTGTCATTAGATAGTGGAAATGTTTATTTTTGTTGTAGTAGTATATAGTTGGGAAAAGGCTAGGCAGATGATGATTTACGCGCTTTATCACAGGCCCGTGTAGAACAAATTGGTATGTATCATAAATTTATTTTACCTGGATAAAAAGTGTGGGTATCGAACGTGGATTTAAGTGAGTACTATTTAATTTCTGTCGAATGCAACTAGCTTCAAAATGTCGTGAGCAGATTCGGGAGTGACGACTTGGATGCCAGTTAACTCGGCCCGTACACTCAGTCCACTCATTTCTTAAAAATGGTTCATTCGGAAAACTAAAAATAAAGTAAAAATTAAATACGTTCAGTGGTAAAAATAATTAAGTGCTGGTATCCCCGTCAAGTTATTATCCGACTATTGACAAATGACACGCAAGTAACATAGATGACAACCTAACATTATATGCCTCACAATTTGGTCGGTTAGTACAAAAAACAAGTTAGTATTTTATCTTCTTTTTAGATGAAATTATCAATAAATTTTGCATAACATTGACACAAAATAGTCTTGAGTACAATCATTCTTCTCTTTACTTGGTGTATTATGTACAAAATGCTACTTACCGATGAAAGGTTTTGTTTGGTTGATTTCGTTCACTACGACTTTTACAGCCATTTATACAGCAATTCACCATCACTAGGCACTAAATATTACCTTTTGGAATATCAATAAAGTCACAAATTACACAAAGTATGCGTTTCACAGTTTAAATCAACGAAAATATGTTGACACCACAATTTGTTTGCCATCAATGACTGTGATGGCAAACAACAAAAAACCGATCCGCAAATAGAGATAGAAAAATTACGCTGTGTCCTGCTCACACATAGACATTTTTACATATAAGGCCGCCTTCCGAATTGGCCAATATCGCTCACAGCACTCAAATCGTCTCACATGCGTTCCATAATGGATATCACGATTATGACAGCTGAGAGCTGTCAACAATTCGGAACACTCGTTAGCGCGCTCACAGTGCTTAGTCGGTATCAAAAAGATATTACAGCAGTATTTCTTCATAAAAACACCACACGTTTCTTCCTTTTCTTTGTTTAGGTGGCGACTGTCAGTCAGAAGCACAATTTCGAAAATGCCACGTTATTAAAAAGATATGATGCAGCTCAAAACAAAACACACACTGACACATCCTCATCCCCACACACACACACACTGTCATTTTTGACAGCGCTCACGGTGATATTCGAGGCATGATGGTCGGCGTTATCGCATGATGGCGCATGCCATGACGTCATCTGTGACGATTCACGGGACATCGTTATCGCGCTCACGCCAATTCGGTACGGGTTTTAGCACGCTCAAATCGATTACATCGATTATTTCCTCAATTCGGAACGCGCCCTAAGTCATCTCACTTTCGCAATTATTATTATTTTAAGAGCATGTCTATCTTTATTCCATAGAGGAAAAAAATTTTGTATGAAACTTTATTCTCTGTCTACGGTTGGCACAGAGGTTGAAGTTTCACATAGTTGAATTTAATGTGAAACTTCAACAAGTTTCACATTAAATTCAACTATTTTCTTTGGATAAAATCATGGATGTACAATATTCGTTTTTTTTTTGTTGTTGTAATTCTAAAAATCACTACGTATATATATATATATATATCACATCTGACATTGGCAGAATTGTCGACATCGGCACCATTGCCATAAAGAAAAATAGAATAGAATAGAATACATTAGTTGGTTTGGTTTCATAGAGGACAAAATGTACTAGGTTGGTTTGTTTCAGGCTTTCAGAGATTTTTTCAATAAAAATTTAAATCAGAAACATGGGAAAAGAAGATGTGTCTGCAAAAAAACGCCGGAAGATAAACACCAGCACAGCAAGTGATACTTCCAAACAAGTGCCAGTAGATGTTTATAAGGTTATGATTTTATTTGTCTATTTTTGAACTGAAATACCCTTGCCCAATGCAGTGCCAGCCCGCTAAGCCCGCGCCGCAGCTGAGCCAGTAGTTTTAAACTCCCGACTGTGACCTCTGAGTTTGTTTCGGCATTTCTTCTTAGAGTAGTCAGGTAGGAAATGCCGGCCCCATCAAGCTATAATATTATTGTGATCCAGCCTGTCCCTCTTGCTGCCCTGCGACGCCCTAAGCCGAGCCTCGTACCCCACAGGGGGTGCCCTTAGTGCATAGTCACTTAGTATAATGTAGTTAGTGTAGTTAGTTTATGCCCCTGGCTGGAGGCTTTGAGTTTCACTTAAGGCAGCCACAGGATAGGTCCGGTTAAGTAGTCACGACCTCTAAAGGTCAACTACGAGATGCCCATAGGAAAAAAAAAAATTAAATAGCAACAAACCGTAATTATTGCTCATTCAGATGAAATTTCAAATTTCGTATACTGTTAACATCATCTTTCCTAAAAGCAAAAATAATCATCCTCCAAAATACAATCTGGGGCTCAACTGATTTGAATTCAGTTCACTGGAGCAGCCTGCTAAAAAAGTATCTGAACAGATGTTTAATTAAATGCCAATATTATAGAAAACATTGTCTATAAAAGTAACGAAACTTCTTTCCTCTGTTTTCTTTGCATGAGCACAAGTACTGGCATTTAAACTATTGTCATGTATACAGCGTGTAGTAGATTTCGAAGAGTCAGAAGCCCAACTACGTCCAGCTGAGAAAGATGCCACTTTCTTCAAGAAGATTTGTCAAGATATTAGACTATTGTTTGCTGAAATAGCTGAACTAAAAGCTAAAGACACTGAAGAGGTATGTGTTTTAGTCCCTCCCTACTATTTAATATTCTATTGATTCTATTAGGAGCTCTACACCCCAGAAGAGGTGTTTTATTGAAATTCTAATTAAAAAAAAATGGATGTTGGTGGGAATAGGCGCTCCATGTCTAATACTGGTATTTAGCTAACTGCATCCAGTTAGACTGGATGCCAATTTCAACTATAGCGGCAGAAGGCTAGGTATATGATGTTAACAAAATTATATTTTGGTTTTGATTTAATTTTAGGCCAGAGAAAAACTTAATGCAAAGCGAATAGAGGCTTCATTGAACTTGGTTGCTTTAAAAAAACTAAACCGTCTTGAGAAAGTTCGTACAAGAGCTGGACGTGATGCATTACATAAGGAAAAGCAGAGAGTTGACTCGACTCACTTGCTCTTGCAAAACTTATTGTATGAAGCTGATCATCTCAATAAAGAAGTGACTAAGTGCTTGCAGTTCAAGTCTAAAGATGAAGAAATAGAACTTGTGCCGCTTGAAGACTTTTACATAGATGCACCTGCTGAAATATCTCGACCGGTGAGTATTCATACATTTGATCAATCCTTCTAATCACTATAAGTCTTTAAAAGACAATGGCCAAAAGTGGTTCTAATGTCCACCATTAACGAACATAAGAAAATGAATAATCTATGAAACAAGGAATCATTTTAATTAAGACCATTAATAAAAATTTGTTGTCTACAGACAACAAATTTTTATACCCATATACCAACCATCCATATCATATCATATATATTTATCATCCATAAACCGACTTTACAAATTCGGTTTATGGACTATAATTTTACGTGATTACGTCATAAGGGATAGATCAGATGCGTCATGAGCCGAACGCTTAGGCCAATCGTGCCTCTCTATCGCTTGTACCACGCTCTCGCTTGCATGCTCGGCTCAGGCGGAACGTGACAATGAGTCATGCTTTTTCATGTGTGCAGCCGGAGTTCATCTATTTATAAGACGTTATAACGTCAAAAATTGTTACTAAACAGTTATAGGTGAATAAAAAACATACAATAATTTTAGCTTACATAGCACAATTTATTTACAAACATATAACCTCCTCCTTTTTGGAAGTCGGTTAAAAATGGGGTGTAATTATATTTGCCTTGACACCACAAGTAATGGCCAATTATATATTTTTTTAAAATAACGATAAGATTTTAATCACTGTTAAGTATAGTCATATATTTGTAGGTTGTTTAATCTACACTGAAACGAGGGCTCCCTTTTAAGTCCTTTTAAGTTGTGTCGTTTGAAATAAGTATAGACAATCTAATAGAGCTGTTTTGCATTAAAACAAAACAGTTATTATGTTATGAGAAACACATGGCATTAGTTGAAGATGCAGTCGAAGAATTTCGCCAATTAAATGATACAACAACAAGAAATACATACTTTTGTATATGTTACCTGTGATTTTTTCACTCTGGCAGGAAAAGCGTGACAGCACTGCTGTCACTCTCAAGTGACATTCATAGAAGTCTTCAAAACTCAACAGCAAGCACATTGCTCTAATGCCATGTGTTTCTCATAACATAATACTTAACTGTTTTGTTTTAATGCAAAACAGCTCTATTATGTTTCCTTCGAAACACATGGCATTAGTTGAAGACCTGTTTGCTATCTGCTGGTGAAAGAATACCCGAAGGATGTAGACGCTATTTGAATTAAATATTAAAAGAAATTAATGAATATTTCTGTCTGTATTCATTATAGGTATGTTCAAACCAAAAAAATTTGGTTTTTAATTTATTATTCAAAAAAATTCAAAAATTAACAAATCTTCCATAAAATGTTATAGATTATTAACAAATGTATTTGCCTTATACATAGGGTGAACATGAAATATAAGGCTTCAATGATAATTAAAAATCTAGAGATTTAAACTGAATTAAAATAATAATCTCATAACATAACTGAAGGATAATTCCAACCCACACTAGGCCCGCTTGGCGGATCACGGCCCCTTTCACAGAGAGGCCCGTCTCCCAGCAGTGGGAACATCATAGGCTGATTATGATAAAGGATAATTGGATCACTCATGTCCTTAATTAATCAAAAGTACAAATATTTTTGAATCTCAATCTTTATAATGAAGCGGGAAACTCAATGTCTTACACGACAAAGTTATAATTCCATTGAAACTGGAATTTATTTAGGACCTTTTGTATTACTATGGTTAATAGATTAAACCTCGCATGTAAATGAAGTTTAGGTCTCTTCATTCATCAATTAAATTTACTTAAAATATGAATCATTTATACAAACATATTTAAATATTTTCATTGGGAATTCAAAATTCTCATATGATAAATCTTCGTCCCCCTTCACAGAGAGGAGATCTTTGTCCCATCAGTTGGAACATTATAGGCTGATCATTCTAAATACTCTTGAGAGATAGCCCTTTCCTTAACTACTTTGCAGAAGTAATCATTCTGTAAGCCTAGTGACTACCAGTTTAATTTTATCTGATGAACTAATCACCAGTCAGCCTACCGAAGGCTACCACAGACCTCTTCTGACTTCCTGGAGGCTCCTCTATCATGTTTTGTTTAAAAATCTTTTGAGCAAGCTCAGACACACCCCTGTTATTGTAAACCAAAATGAACAATGATTATGGTAGCTTTTAAGTAAATTCTTTGATTGTCATTGTCTTCGAGCCAAACCTTGGGCGAACTGTTATTACTTACCCTACTTTTAACATCTCTTGCATACTACTGACTTTTCTTTCCCATATAGGGGACTTTCTAAATGGACAAGGAACCATCTAGATGTCATGCAATCTACACTATGACATTCACCTCTGAATACGAGCTTTATAAATAATTATTGTGGATCTCCAACTAAATTTTAGAAAGTCCCTTGCTTTTCTACCAAACACTGCCCCTTCCAACCTGACTGCCGTTACCCCCCCCCCCAACTTTTCAAGCTAGGAGTTGCAGCTTGTCAGGTCTAGGAGGTCGTTACTTAATTCTTGTATAGGTACTGGCTCTCCGAGACCTCTCGTCTCCAAGTAAGGGAGCCAGGCACACTGGGTCCAGTACGGGCCGACTTTTACATAGTACGTCCCCGCACCATTTCCGAGTTCAAATGACTGGTGCGGACTGGTGCGGCTCAAGGGCCGGGTTACAGTTGGCGCCCAACGTGGGGCGCCAACTGTAACCCGGCCCCGGAGCAGTTTACAGGAATTAATATGAAACAAGATGTTGATGGTTTCTATTAGTATTACACTACTCACCACCGTGCTAAAGTAAATTTATAAGGTATAATCTGTTAGGGAAAGATTCAATTAAACAAGTACCTTCTGATACAAAAGAAAGTTTATTGATAATACATAGAAATAGATAGGTACACAAACAAATAATGTGGTGAGCCACTACACTATATACCTTTCCCAAACCTTGGGCATCCACCCATACAAATAGTCTCCGTTCCTACTTGTATTGGTGAAAGCCTGCAATGAGACATATTACAATTTCTTAGAGTCGCTATATCGAGTCCGTGAGATGAACCACTTAATTACTTCTAGCTCAACCGTTCAAGTATTGACCTTTTAGGATTGTGCTCATAAAGGGAAAATAACGATTATGCAAAGCAATACCCGAGACACAATACTCTATAACAACTGGCTTAACACCTAGTTCCTACAAAGGCCTAACTCTCTCATATGATAAATTATGACACTATAGATTAACTCGTGTTCTCTCAGTATAACAAATTACCTCTCAGTTAACAATCGAAATACCGTCAGTTGACGATTGAGTTACCCTCAGTTGGCGGGATTAAGTCCCTTGGCTTCGTTCACAGGTTAAACCTGTGAACACACGAATAACGTGGCCTACGGGCATAGAATGTGACGCTGTCGTTACCTCGAGTGGCGAACTTCCCTCATCACCTGCATTCGGGTAGGTAAGGCCTTCCTTACTGCGGATGACCACACCACAGGGGTAGACTAGAGTCGCCTGCACCCGGATCGATTTCCTATCATCAGATCACAGGGCCGCACCAAGACATCACGAATCAATCGCGCGTAGCTTCGTAAAATAAAGGAAGGCTAGCATATAGCCAGACCTGTAACAACGTCCTTGTGTCAGAACAGAAATGTAAGACCCAAAGGTTGACCAACAGTAACAAGGAAAATGATTGAGTACTCACAGGGTTCAGCTTCTGCTGGACTTATAAATACCCCAGAGGGTTATTAGGGCACATCCCGATCCTCCCAGGAATACGTCCCTTCAAGGCAACCTCTTGGCTCGTGTCCTCGATCGTAAAGGCCGGAAACACTCTTGTCTTTTTTCAAACCGATCTGACAGGTTCGGGAATGTTCTGTCACAGACTAAAGAATATCATATCGATTTGATAAACCTAGCGCCATCTAGTGACGCGTAAGCTACACTAAACGAGCCTGTACAGACCCACGATAGACGTCGCTACCTGTTGCGACAAATGTCTATTTTGCAACGTCACAGACCCAATGAGCGATCTTATCACTAAAAGCGATATTTTATGGATATAGTAGCCCTTCCATGTGGGCTCCTTACCCTTCCTCCACGGCCTGTGGACAGGAAGTGGGTTACCCATATATAAAGGAACTGAGCTGTGGTCTATCAATAGCCTCTGGCCACCACATTAACTCTTGGCAAACCAGTGGAGCAACCTCTTTTCATGTCTTGGTCTGCTCTTCTTAAATATTTTTTGACGACAAGCATTCCTTTACAAGGATAGCAAAATTTAGGTGTTCATAAGATTGAACTTGTCTCAGAAAACAAAATGTCCTTATTAGAAGCATTTATATTATTATCATCCTTTCTACCTTGCTTGCAGGCAGGGTCTTGTAATTGGTATCAGTGTACCAAAAAGGGCCTACATATTCTAACTCCTGATTTTTTGATTTGAATGAGATTTAGAATTGACCTTGGAAATTCATTTGTTACCCAAGCTTTGTCACCCAGTCTCCGAGACAGCTTTTACAAAAGAGTGTGCTGTTTTCCCTCTTTTTCTTAGTTCTAAGCCTCTCCGGAGTCGTTGGTGTGAACTATGGCATGAACAGCTACCCTTCATTAACACATAATTACTTCCGTTTAACTTTTTAGTAATACCGGAGTGTGCTATTGGATTATATTATCATAATCTTAGATATCCACATAGATAAATCTGATTGGTTAAATAGAAATTTGCATTAAATAATTTAACTAGATACTTATCTCAAAATAGAATTGTTTTGAATATATATCTTTTCTAGATTTGACTTCCTGTTATGATTTTCAGTTGGAATGTATGGGAGAACATGTTTTTCAACTACAATGTTAAGTTTGTTCTTGGGATAAATTCATTCCAACTACGGAACCCTTCATTGTGCGTGGTCCGACACGTACTTGGCCGGTTTTTTTTGGAAGTAGGTTGTTTATTTTTGTAAAAAATACCCACAATTGACGGAGAAATCGGTGAACATACATAAAAAAAAACATCCATAAAGTTAAACATATAACCTCCTCCTTTTTGGAAGTCGGTTAAAAAAGTTGCTTGTCTGTAAAGTCGGTTTAAGGACGATAATTTTTAACCGACTTCTAAAAAAGGAGGAGGTTCTCAATTCGGATGTTTGTATTTTTTTTTTTTTTATGTTTGTTCGCGCATAACTCCGTCGCTTGCCAACCGATTTGAAAAAATATTTTTTTGTTGGAAAGAGTATACTTCCCAAATGGTCCCATGAAAATTTTATAGAAATCGGAAAAGCGGTTTCTGAAAAATCAACAAAAATCTAAAAATTTATTAGCAATATTTTGTAAAAGGTGATGAACAGTTGACATTAGGCTATTGTAACTAAGATAAATTACAAACTCTCCCACTAAAAAGTGAAAAATAAAAACTTTTTTACAAAAAAAATTACCGACTTCCAAAAAAAAACACTACAAAGTGATAAATAACTTTAATTTCGGAAGTCGGTGTCAATAAACGAAAATGCAGAACCAACGACACGTCATAAGAGATAGATGCGTGACAAGCCGAACGCTTAGGCCGATCGTGCCTCTCTATCGCTTGTACCGCGCTCTCGCTTGCATGCTCGGCTCAGGCGGAACGTGACAATGAGTCATGTTTTGTTCGTACGTGCAGCCGGCGTTCATCGATCTATAATAATAATAACAATAATAAATTGTTTATTTGTATATCTATAAGACGTTATCACGTCAAAAAGTGTTAATTCCTTTACACCAGTGCCATAAAGTTAACACTTAAGTCAAGTGAAATGATGAAATAGACTTTCTAATTCATGTGCAAGAATAGAAGATACAACAATTAATTGTGGTTTCAGGAACTGACCAAAAACGACGATCACCAACTTCAATTGGCGAGATTAGAGTGGGAACTGCGCCAGCGTCGTGAGTTGTCGTCAGCCTGTAATGAGCTGGTATCTTCCAAAGAGCGCGTCGCCGCGGCTATAGCGGCCGCACGCTCCAGACTCGACGCATTGGTACCACATCTAAGAGATGTACTCAAATCTACGAAACCATTGCAAGAATGTTTGGCTCTCAGACTTGATGATAAAAGAGAGGAAGCTAAGGCAGCTTCTCTACTGCCATCACCATTATTTCTTCTGTTTGCAAATGCTAGTGCATATTCTGATGCACTTGGTGCTAAGACTATTTCAGTTAGTAAGTATTTGGATCTACCTTCACTCATACTTAGAATCTTCCATTTACTACATCTTATTAAATCCTTACGAGTATAGAATACTTAATAAATTTTAATTTTACAGGCATATCTGGTGACGAAGATGAAGCAAGAAGATTGGAACAACTCAGTAATGTGGATAGTGATCTAGTTGCATCTAATGATTCAGATTCTGACCAAGAAAATAATGATGATGATCAGAGGGAAAAAAAGAAGCGTCACCATAGAAATGCTAAGGTATCCAAGGAAGAAAAGGCGGAAGCTAAGAAGAAGGAAGTTTTAAAAAAACATCCACTAAGTGTACTAGCATCTGTCAAAGTACAAGATGGAACTGCTTTGAATTTGATCTTCTCATATCTCCTTCATCTGAAAATAATTGTGGTCAAATTTACTGTTTCACTGCCAAAACCTATAACAGGTGTGTCAGCAGCAGATGTGTTGAATGGCCATTGTATATTGAATGAGTTATACCCAGGAGACACGGGAAGCGACTCTCCACACCCGGCCACTTCTTACTTATTGAATGCTGCTGGGATCACTGAAGACTTCGAGCAATTCATTTCAGAACTTGGAAAGCCTTACATATGGGCTCAGAGAATGTGTGGTTTAGATTTTATGGCTACAATAACAGAAGATCAGAAGTTCTATAAAAATGTCCACCTCTGTCCTAGTCTAAGTGTCAGCACAGTTGAAAACTTTATTTTAACTTTAAAAAAGAGGTTGAAGTCAAGAGTTGAGTTAATGAAAGAGTTGCAGGATTTGGAATCTGGAAAGATACTACCCGTTAAAGGAGACTTGCCGTGCCCAGTCAGGCTGTCAGGATCATTGACACAATGGCAGTCAGTTGGTTGGCCGGAATATAGCCAGTCACCGTCAACTGCATTTTTGATATCGGAGGGATTGGTTAATCCTAATGACATGTTATACAGGGCGATTATAACGCGTCAGTCCGCCAAGTTAGTTGCATTGGTAGCTCTTCGCAGTGACTATCCTAGAAAGGCGCCGATGTTTTCACTAACTCTGCATTGGAATGGAACACACCATGCAGGTATCAATAATGATATCAGAGATATTGAAAGAGTTATCAATACGGATTGGGGTTCAGAAGATAACAAACAGTACACACTTTCTATACAGATAACAAAGTTGCTAACTTGTTTGGATATACTCCTGGAGACAACTGGCTCTTCAGAGTTTCCACCAGATAAAGTAATGTTTTATCCAGTGCGCGGACGTAACAGAGTGAAGCCCTACAAATTTCTCAAACAAGGCACTGGAGTTTTTGTTCAGTATTGATTGTTTAAAATAATAAAGGTTTTTTAAATGTGTATTATGTTTGTTTCAACCCCTCTAACATTCTCTTGTGAGACTACAAAGTTCAACATACAGTAGAAATAATAATAATAATTGGTAGTGGTATTACAAATAAGTATTTATTAAAACAAAACAAAATAATTTTATAATACAACAGTCTTTATTCTTATTTCAGTAAAGCAGTAGACATTTTCAGAGGAGAAAATACATATTTCAGGATCAAAATGTGGGCAAAGTAAGTATGATGAGAGTAAAATAAACTAAAATTCATTCAATCATACAATTTTCTTTTTCAAGGAAAATACTTTAAAATCATATTTCACAGCTTAGCCTAAAAATGCCATAATATTGTTATTGGTCGTCAATGAGATCTCTATAGCATTATTTTATACCGAGACATTATTTATTACTCCATAATTTTCATTTACATGATCAACTACGTGTTGGTAATAATAAAACTTTAATGAGACTTACTTTGAAACAATACTACTTTTTCTATCCTATGTTTTAGTACTTTATGCCTATTTATTTCACTAAAATGTAGATGACTGGAAAAAATAACTCGTATATTTATTATTTCTTAATCTTATTATTCATAATATGTATAGAACAGTTTGCTAATTCAAGTAAAAATGTGCTTGATACTAAAATTTCAAACCTCACTAAATGATACAACCATTTTTATTTAAAAGGATTTCTAGACACACATCTATTACAACTATATTATATTTATATTCATTTCAAAGCGTGTACTGAGTTTATTTTAGCATTTTATTATACTGTATACCTCATTCAAGTAAACAAAGACATGCCTTAGAAAAATAATGATTCAAACTGGATAGTTGTTTGATAAGTTCAGTTAAACAGACTGCTTCGCTAAATAAGGTATAGAATATAATCCTATGAATATTTAATAAGAACTTATTTTCGTAACGTACTGAATATAAAAAAAATATAATTCACTATTGCAATTTCTTGTGTTCTACATTTTCATTCATCGCTAAAGGGTTTTATACAATGATTTTAATTGATATCATTCACTTTATATTTTTATACATTTTAGATTATCTATTAGTATTTTGTGTCTCACCAAGTAATTTTTTTGAGAACAAAATAAAATCACTTTTCATGTTGCATCAAGTCCACTTACTCCTACGTGGCTGGTAGCATATTGCATTATGAGATCCCGGCCTCTAGTTTTACATCCATTATTTTGCGCGGCCCTTTGAGGCAGTTGAGCCGTCGTTGTACTGCGTCTCGGTCTGAAAACAAAGTCAGTAGATATAGTAAGCGGAACAGCAAATATGAACTTTACTCGTGTGACGTGTCTAAATAAGCTGATTTCAGAATGCTTAGACACTTATAAAGATCATAAATATCATTAATGCTACAGCAGAAACTATAAACTTACTTTTCCGGAGTCACATACATTGTGAACACAGTTTGTAATAATGTTGTTTATACTCACATTTGGAGAGCGTGGTGCGGTGCTGCGGATGAAGCGGGTGCCGTTGCACCAGCGAGTGCAGCAACACTTGCGCCGACATGTAGCGTCGCTCGCATTCCTTCATGTCGCCGAACAACTCTTCGATGGCCGCCATTTGACACTGTAACGAAACATGATGTCATTTATATTGATTTAAATGTAAAATATGCATGATATATTAACGTAGACGAAGCAAA
The DNA here is from genome assembly GCA_963669345.1 of Gortyna flavago. Classification (NCBI taxonomy): domain Eukaryota; kingdom Metazoa; phylum Arthropoda; class Insecta; order Lepidoptera; family Noctuidae; genus Gortyna; species Gortyna flavago. Next base: position 6,767,223 of record OY770139.1, read on the forward strand.
AGGAGTATGTAGGAATCTATAATAATATTTTTTTTTATCCGAGTGGCGGTGAACTATAATCAAGTTAATAAGCCAAGAGTTTTCATAGAATACTAATATCAGTATGCGCCTCTAACGATTTTGTAATATAGAAAGTACGTACCAGTTCAATAGCATGCTCGTAGAGGATTTTGTCGCAGACCGCAGGAGTGACGCCGGCTTCATGAAGCCTTCTAGACTCGTTCACAATCCACTTGTACTTTCCGTTCATCAGGGAAACAACTAGAACAAAATAAATAAATTATACAGTGCCTTGGGCATCTTCTGGGCACGTTCGTTCCATCATAGACCTTATTCATCGCTTTCCATCATGCGTGACCGAGGTCAAGAGAGTTCATTGCTGAATGGCCCCGCCATTCAGCAATGAAATAAAAAAAAAAATACTTAAACAACATTATTTTTAGTATATGCGAAACCTGAATATAGTTTGTTCAAAATAAGTAACTGAATCGATTTCAATAATTTTTACACCATGTTATATTTTGTCCCAAAAATATTTAATCACTAGGAAATTACAATAAAATCGCCGTACAGTTAGGTACCTACTGCCAAACTATTATCAAGTTTTATGAACAGACAACCAGGTAACATAACAAGTGTATAACTTTGTGATTTCTCATGATACAGTTTTGAAATTTTGTACATAGATTTTTTACATAAAAATACTAGACACGTGTTTCGGGTTTCGCGTATAGTAAAAATAATGTTGTTTAGAGGTGTTCTTGAAATCTCGAACGAGATTTCGAAACTGAGCGCGCGAGATAAGCGTGTGAGTCTATCTGGCGGGCCCCAACGAGATTTATCAATAGGTGATAGCTTTTCATAAAGACATTATTTTGTACCTAAAGAAAATAATTAAGATATATTTTGTACCTCAACAGTTTTTGATTAAATTACGTTTCTATGAAGTGTCTAGCTAGCGGGCCCCTTATGATTATTTTTTTGTTATTAACACGTTCAGTGCCGGGAGGGCCCTGGAGGGTTCACTCAAATCGCATATGGGATGCCGGGAGCCCTCGCGGAGGGCTCACTTTAAATGTACGTTTTTCTTAGCGAATATAGCATTTTAGACTTTGAAAATAAAATTAGTCGTATATTTTAACAAGATTTATTAGTATAATCGTTGGTTTTCAAATACAAGCATTTTTATTTTCAAAAATAATTGGGAGCTAGGATGCCCGTATTTCAGGGATGGTAAACTGTTTTTCGTTTAGGTAGGTACAAATATTCACTAAAAATAAAAATATTTATTTTGAGATTATAAATTAAGAGGATGAGTTTAAAAATAGAAAGCTTTACAGGGTTCCGTATCAAAATGGTAAAAACGAACACCCATGGTGCAACTTCGTTTGTCTGTCTGTCCGTTCGTTTGTACAGCTGCTCATTTCAGGCACATACTTCGCTACATACAAGTTGTTTGGTTTTGTCATTTTTTATATTATCTGTGGTCATGTATACAATGTGTAACATAATTAACGCAAGACCTCATACACCCCAATTAGAGTATTGAGTTAAAAGCATGCAAGAACCAAAACTTTTTTTTTTAAAGCTAACTTCTATTATTATTAAGAAAATCGTGTTGACCGTAACACTAACTTATGCATTTAAAATATGGACTTATTGCTTTGAAATAAGTTTTATTTTTCTTTGGCTCAATCACCGGTCAGTATGGCAAACGAATAATAAAAAAAAAAATTTCGTTCTCAAACATGCTTGGAAATTTGAGCATTATTTTGACAACCTTCTTTGAGATAAATCGAAGTTGCTGTACTGGCCACATACATGCGAGCAGCGGCTGGCAAAAGTTGTATGAAAATCCATATCTGAATAGAATAGAATAGAATAGAATATTTATTTGCGTAAAACATGGTATATAAGGGTGTTAAATACAAATTGAGGCACAAACATGTTTAGCTAGGACAAAACATAGCATGCAAAATTTTAAAGCAAGTTAAGCATCAAAATCGTATTTTTTATCTATAAATTCTTTTAAACTATAAAAACTACACTCGAGTAACCACTTATGAAATTTAATTTTAAATAGTTTTGTATTTAAAGCTTTGAAATGCCTTGGTATTTTATTATAAATGCACACACACATTGCCAAGCAGTTACTATTGTATTTAGACAGTCTAGGCAAATCATTCAACACCAGTTTATATGGATCTCGTCGGTTCCGAGGATTGACATCATTTGCAGTCTTAAATAGTTGCTTATTTTTCATAACAAACACACATATTTCGTATATGTAAAGCGATGGTAACGGTAACAAACCAAGTTTTTTAAATATTGGTCGACATGAGTCGTCGGGATTAAGTCCACAAATTGCTCTCATGCATTTTTTTTGAGCGATGAATGCTCTTTGGAAGTCAGTGCTGTTACCCCACATTATTAGTCCATAACGTAACAACGATTCGACGTACGCGTGGTATGACATTACAGCAGTTTTTATATTAGTTACATTTTTTACTTGTTTTAGTGCATAAACAAATTTATTAATTTTAGTGCTAACATTGTCTATGTGCTCTTTCCAGTTAATGTTTTTATCTATTATTACACCTAAAAATCTGGTACGCGTTACTTCATTGATTTTATTAATATTTAGTTTAATGTCATATTTGGAATTATTTGATCGATTAAATTGTATGTAAACGGATTTGTCAAAATTTATCATCAAATGGTTAATGTCAAGCCAATGCAATAATTTGTCAATTGTATTATTAATGTCAAGTTCATGTTCTGAAATGGTATTTAGTTTTTTATTAGATGTCACTATAATAGAAATATCGTCAGCAAATAATACGCATTTATGGTTAGTTATTTTTATAATGTCATTTATATAAATTAGGAATAATATTGGGCCTAGCACACTTCCCTGTGGAACGCCATATTTATTATATTTATATTCCGATGAATAGGATATTATTACATTGTTTTCATTTTTTTTATTGATGATGACACATTGTTTTCTATTGCTTAAATAGGACGACAGCCACTGAAGTGCCGGTCCTCTAATACCAACAGCTTCCAATTTTTGTAGCAACATATCATGTGACACCAGATCGAAGGCTTTCGATAGATCAAAAAAAAGGCCCGTAGTTATATAATTATTATTAATATTTGAAAGTATAGTTTGCATGAGGGAAAAAATAGCTAACGATGTGGACTTGTTCTTTTGGAATCCAAACTGCTGTTCACTTATTAAATTAAATTTATTGCAAAAGTCAGTTAACCTTTTAAACATACATTTTTCAAATATTTTAGACAGTATGGGTATAAGGGTTATAGGTCGGTAATTGTTGATGTCACATTTATCTCCCTTCTTGAATAAGGGCTTAATTAAAGACAGTTTTAATTTTTCAGGAAAGGTGCCTTGTGAAAATGACATGTTTATTAAATGCGTCAGAATACCAGTCAGTTCGTTGCAGCATGCTTTGACGATTTTTGTGTTGATCTCATCATAGCCCTCCGACCTAGTGTTGGACAGAGACATTATTTCCTGTCTTACCTCGTTAACCTCCATTGGTCTAAGAAACATAGAGTTGACACACGTACTTTTGAAGCGGTTTTGATTTGTGCTTTTTTCCCCTTGTACATGCGTTAATTTAACATAATTGTTATTAAATATAGTAGCCATTTGTATAGGGTCTGTAGTTATTGTTTCATTGAATTTAATACTTTCTATGTTGTCTTTGTGAGTATTACTGTTTATTTCGGTTTTAATGACATTCCACGTGGCTTTACACTTGTTATCATGATTATGAATATATTTTATATTTGCACTCTTTTTTGAATTATAAATGCATTTATTTAGCAGACTGGAGTAGTTTTTATATTTAGTTTTATTAATTAAATTTTTATTTTTATAATATCCATACCGTAGCTTCCGTTTAGTTTTACAACTTTGTCTCAAACCTTTACTTATCCACTTTTGTTTGTTTTCCTTATTACCATTGATTTTAACTCTTACTTTAGGAAAACAGAGACCATACAACAGACACAATAGCTCATGAAAAACATTGAATGCACAGTTAGTGTCAGTTTTGTGATTAATATCGGACCAAGAAAGATTTTCCAGACATTCTTTAAATTTCCGGATGTTATCTGTGTTATAGTCTCTTTTATAAATATAGTATGTTGTTGATTTCTGTGGTTTCTTTTTGATTGGAAAGCTTAACATTTGTGCTGTGTCGTGATCAGACAGATACAGGGGCAGTACAGTGGCAGTTGCGTTGGCAATGTTGCTTAAAATATGGTCAATACAAGTCAATTTACGAGTTGGTACCGTGATGTGGATTTTTAAATTATGATTGTTAGATAAATCTTGCAATCCATTTGTGATGTTACCTTTTTTAAGAGTATTTATGTTTAAATCACCGGCCACGACTATATTTATTTTGGACTTATATTTATTTGACAAATCATGCAAGAAATTGTGTAATTTTGTCAAAAACAGATTTGGATCAGATTGTGGTGTTCTATAAACACACATTACTATTAATTTATTATTTATAATTTCTATGCCACAAGCTTCAAACGTGTTTTGAGTTGCATAGTTTTTCACGAATGATAGCTCTTTATAAAGTAAACCCATTTTCACTAATATGCATGTGCCACCTCTTTGCTTTTCTCTACAGTAGCTGGTAGCCAACTGATAGTTGCAGATTTTCACATAATTTTCATAACCTTTTTTTACAAAGGTTTCAGATAGACATATAACATCTGGATCATTATTCGCTTCTTTTAACTCCTGAATAGTAATTTCAAGTAGTTCTTGTTTAGATAGTAAACTCGCTATATTTTGATGGAGTATTCTAAACAGGTGTGTTTTATTAGTTTGAGATACGAAAAAAAGAGTCACGCTTGTTTAACACAGGAAAGTAATAAGGTATAGTCCCTATTTGACCTTTTGAATTGTGTTGCAAAGAGGAACTATGTTCGTGGGGCGTTGTACCCTCAATACGACCAAAGTAGTAAGGGATTGTCCCTATTTTGGGTTTATTTGTAGGAACGTTTAGTTTGGAATTTGATTTGTTACTCGCTATTATTTTTCGTATTTCGCTCGGATTTAAATACTTATCACTATAATCACAACAATCTATAAGATAATTTATCGACTTACAAACATCTGATAGATTCGTGGATGTTTGATTTACGAAGTGACAATTTTTATAACTATTACAAACATTTTTTATAGAGTAGTTTAACTTACGGACACTGAGGTACATGTTATTGACGACATTTAACACAATAATAGTGTTATTTATAAATGTATTTAATACAATTTTCAATTGGGACAACAACAGGTTAGGGTTGCTGTCATTTTCACCTATGCATATCACAAGTTTGTCTTCAGTGGTTAATTTAGTATTTCTGCAGTTTGCTATAATTTCGTTGCTAAGCGCATTTGGCTTTGTTTCAGCAACGAGTCTGTATTTTTCATACTGTGTATTAGTCCTTGAGTGTGAGATGGCTGCTGCTAGTCCGACGCAACGCTGAGTACCAAAGATAAATATCTTCTTCCTTTCGGGGATATCATTCCCATCTGTGGCAACACATATCTGAGCACTGGCGGTGGAAACACTGGTTACAGTGTCTCGCTTCAGTTCTTGATTTACGGCAGGTTCACAGACATTGTTACTACTTTGCATTATGATTGCAATGCGTTCATGGATAGCTGCAATCTCCTGCTGTGCAACCTTTAATTGCTGCTGTAAGGTTACGATATCTTGTTCCAGAGATGACACATTTGCGTTATCATTGGGTTTGGATTTCAACTTTCTGGATGATGATGGTAAAGAGGATGGTGCAGAAAGTATGTTGTGGAGTGGAGTTGACAGAGCTGGCCTCTTTTTCTTAGTGTTTGGACCCGGACTTGAAAATATGGAGGACGACTTGCATAAAGATTTTAATGTTTTGTTTTCTGCAGTTAACTTGTTTATTTGCTTGTGTAGATCGGTGTTTTCCAACAGTATATTTCCTAGTTCATTTTCGGTAATTTCGAGTTTTAAAGTGAGCTGTGCAATTATCTCCTTCATTTCTGAGGCTGATACTAAGTCAGACACAGTACCGTCAACACTCATTGACAATTTATTGGGAGTACTTTGCGATTCAATGGATGTATCGCATTCAGTCAATATGTGGGAATCAATTAAATCTGCAGTATTTTGAACCGTAGATTGACGTTTGAACGAATCATCACGTACTACATCCTTAGTGCTTTGTGGTTGTTCCGTTGGTGAGGGTGTTTTCATCGATGTTACTTTTTTCCTCACGGTAATATTGGGTGTACAATCGGTATTAGCGTATTTTTTGCTTCTAATGCATACCTTACATCTCCACTTTTTTCTTGATTCCGCGTCTTTGAGGCGATACGTATGTTCTGGATAACCATCGCAATCCAATTCATACCGGTTATCACAGGCAGAACACAAAGCAGTACTTTTTATGTTTACCAGTTTTTTGCATTTATGACATGTTACTAGTGATGCCATCTTGAAATAATTGTTGTAGTAGTTTCTTTATAAATTCCAAATATGAATTTTGGAACTTACGAAAAGTGATGCAGTCACTGAGGTTTGAACCCGCGGCCACTCGTGTGAGTCTAGTTAAATTGCAAAAGTGGGGGTGTTAGCTATTACGCCAACTGCACATTACATAGGCGTATCAAATTTGTCAACCTATTGCAGCAGATGTTTTTCTTTTGAATAGGAAGGACGCGTGACAGTTTAAATTCAAATCACTGTGTGAGTCACTTTTTCACTTTGTCTTTGTTGCTATTGTATTTTTCCACACTTTCTTCGTTGAATTAAGTCACAGATTATTATACATTTTACAATTTTTAGTTTATTTCCGTTATTATTGTTGATTTTATGGTCGTGTTTGTTATTTTAAAGCACAGTTTATTGTTCACAGTATAATATGTATTAACTTCACAGTTTATGTATAAAATCCGTGGTTAACACTGTCACTTAAGTATTAGGTGATGTTTTATTAGTACACCTTTTTTTATTCACTTAAAAGCACAAATAGTATTTCTAACTGATATTTAATAACAGAGCGGTTGTTTTAACGTTTGGCTATACGCAGCGCCATCTAGCGACCCGCAGCGCCATCTAGCGACCCATCACACATAGCGAGCCATCTGTCCTGGTTTAGCGGCCAAACAAATTACATAGTAAACTAAGTAAGTCGTGTTGATCTTTTACTTCGAAAAATGGCAAGCAAGGAAGTAAAAAGAAAACAAATGAACACTTTAACGCGGGAAAAAATATTGTTGTGCGTTATTCTTCATTGATTTTGAAAAGTAATTGTATTTTAATTTCCGCGCATTATTTGAGAAAAGTACTATACAAGCCTTGGCCACAACTAGGCATTGATGGACTTACGTATGTGTGCCTCGGCTTCGCCTCGGCCCACATTTACACGTTCGTCCTTCAATGCCTCTTTTGCTGGCCGCTGCAGTAATGTACTAATATTAAGGGGGAAGCGTTAAGGTAGCCCGCGAAATTTGCTGGTCAATATTAAGTTGTTTGAAAACAGTTTTTAATATCATTAATAAATAAAATAAATAGTAAAGGACCCAGAATAGAGCCTTGAGGGACACCAGACGTGACCTGAATAGAGCTGGACTGGAAGCCATCAACCACTACTTTTTGAGTTCTGTTAGTCACATAAGATACAAACCATCGCAAAAGGTCACCTCTGATACCGTTATAAGCAATTTTGTCAAGTAGTAATTTATGATCAATTTTATCGAACGCTTTCTGGAAATCAGTGTAAACCGCATCAATCTGTTGCCTGTCGTCAATACTTTCAAAGAGATGAGTTGTGAAAATAAGGAGATTGCTAATACAAGATCTGTCCTTGACAAAACCATGCTGTTCATTTATTAGCACACTGTGAATAACCGGATATACCACGCTATGAACAAGCCTCTCAAAAAGTTAGGAAATTGCGGATAGTATAGAGATAGGTCGATAAGTTGCTACATCATGCTTGGGTCCACTTTTGTGAACTGGCACAATATTTGCATGTTTCCATACATCAGGAAAGACACCATGAGATAAACATTTGTTGAATATGATGAATAAAGGATAACAAATTGTATCATACGTATTTTTTAAAAAAGCTGATGGAATCCCATCCGGACCCGGACCTTTAGATGAATCAAGTGATTTTAATTCTTTACGTATATCATCAAGAGAAAGATGCAGCTTACACAAGTTGATATCATTGTCAGCGCTGTTAATGGGTGGTTTCCAAGAGTTATAGTCAAAAGTTGACGGCTCGTACACCGAGCGAAAGAATGTAGCAAATAAGTTACAGGTAGTGATAGGATCATTAGATGAGATATGGTTGTAGCGAACCGTTGATGGGATTCTATTTGTAGTTTTTCGATTGGCAACATATGTCCAAAAGGTCTTAATATTGGTAGCAACACTATCCTCAACAAATTTGATATAGTTATTATAGCATTGGTCGGCCATTTTTTTAAACTTAGTTCTGTTGATGGAAAACGCCTCATAGTCGCTTAAATTCTCATACTTCTTCCACCTAACCCAAGCACGGGTTTTATTTTTAAAAATAGCTATAAGTGATCTGGAGAACCAAATTGGGTAATTCACATTCTTGGATTTGCAAACTGGCGTGTGCGATCTTATAATTTCATAAAGTTTTTCATAGAAAGTAGAAACCGATTCATTAGGCGCTAAGTTGTCAAGTAAAAAATTCCAATCAACATTACCCAAATCGGTATTTATTTCCTTATAGTTAGCTTTGTAATAATTTAATTTCTTATTAGCATTCAATTTAGAATTATGTGTAGGGTAGGAGGAAGAAATGTGTACATAAAACGCAGGATGATAAGTATCAATTGGTAAGAGGGTAGTATCAGGATTGAACGTTACGGCATGAGTGTTACAAAAAAATAAGTCCAAGATGCGACCGACAGAGTTGGATAAATGGTTATACTGTTTCAGAGATTGTTGGGAGCAGAAGTTTAATAAATTGCGAGTAACGTTTGTAATTTTGTTATTTGTAGCATATTCCATGCACGATGATTTTTTTTCCCAGTTAATTAATGGCAAGTTGAAGTCACCTGTTACAACAATATTTTCAATGTGAGGGTCATCACACAAAATTGACAGAGACTCAATAAAAGTTAAGTATGTATCATCAGCTGAGTTTGGAGGTATGTAAGTTGCACAAATCAAATGATACTTATTATTGTTGACGGGAATTTTCACTATGACATGTTCAGGTAACGTTATCGGGGGCAAAAATGATAGACAGGTCGGTTTTAGTTGTTTCAATACGGCTACAAGGACACCACCGCCATCTTTTTTATGTGTGAGTAAACGGTTACGATCGCATCTAAATACCAAATAGCGGTGATCAATAAATTCACTGTCGGCTATTTCCGGCGTCAACCAGGTCTCAGTCAAGATAATGACGTCATATGTATGCGACAATATATTTAGATATAGGGTATTTAATTTAGTCCTAGTTCCTCGACAGTTTTGATAATATATGGAAAGTTTACTATCGTTAGCCATTTTTTAAGTGCGAAGGTATAAGAAAAATAAACGGAGAAGTATATATGAGACTACCATTCTTAATTAACTCAAACCAATGCTTATAACTTTTTCGGTACTCTTCCGTTATCCTATCGAAAAGTAAGAACAATGAGTAAACATATAATCGACATAGGTAATTATAATATGCAGCAACAATATCAGGATTATTGGCAGGAATGCAGTGTATGTATGTGACATTATTGAGTAATATTTTACATTGTATAGTACAGCGCTTTAAAATTAGTGGAAAAATAATAACACCGCTGACCGCAACAAAACGAAAAACACTAAAACATGACGTCTTATTTGTAATGATAAGGTTAAACAAACAATGCATAAAAGATTGGTTATTACCGACCATCTTATCGGGGGAAATGTTAGACCTAATATTTCTGGAAATATCATCTTCCGAGCGGATCGCAAACGTGGATGAGTCATCCGTTTCCTTGACCAAAACAGTGGCATTACGGACCCATACATATTTAAACTTGTGTGTTTTGGCAGCGTCGCGACTTTTGCGAAATAACTCTTTATTACGAAGCGTCAGGTGCTCGTTCATGTAAATACGACACTGAGTTCCAGAAAGACCAACTTGATCTGACGTAATACCCTTGTAATACTTATGCTAATTAGAGGCAATAGAAGCACGGGAGCGAAGCTACAGGTAAAAGTAGTTAAGACATAAATTTTTCTTGTCTCAATCGGAGTTTTTTCGTCATTAATTTATACGTACTTTCTTAAATATTGATTATATATGAATAACGATTGAAAGTAGATAATTCCAGAGTGAATCATGAACGTCAAGTAAATAATAGAACACTAAACGTTAATAAACTGTTACAAAATAATAACGTTTTTATTACATAAAAAACTACTAATACTTATTGCATATTGTAATTGTTGAAAAAAAAAAATACATTGCATGAAAATTTCAGAAGAGGTTGGACACCCCTGTCACGGGATCAAAGCGAGCGATTATACTTTTTCTTCATATTTTTATTTTTTATATTTCTCGTCTCCACCCCACTAGCACATGTAAATACCCCCAGAGATACTAAATATAGCAACAAGACGTTCCGAAAACACTAATTTACTTCTTTTTACAGTGTTTTATAATAAGGTTTCAAACCTAATGCCGACGACCCTCCTCGAGGGTTCACTTTAGCGCAAACGTAATGCCGGTGACCCTCCTGGAGGGTCCATTTGCAATATGTATGGCGGCATGGCGTATGAGCTCTATGAAAAGTGGGCGGAGTCGAAAGTGTTAAACTTATAGATCGCCCAATAGTGCTTAGAGTTAGAAAATATTATGTACCTTACAAATCCAAAATTTCGACTTTCTGAGAGCTATACTTTAGGAGTTATTCGTTATTTAGACAAACGTCCGGCCAGCGGGCCCCCTCTTTAAATACTACTCTTTTATATCATACAATAGCATTAGGAGCTTGATGCTATTATGTACCTTACAAATCCAAAATTTCGACTTTCTGTGAGCTCTACTTTGGAAGATATTCGTTATTAAGCCAAACATCCAACCAGCGGGATTTTTAGAGTTCCGTACCTCAAAAGTAAAAAAAAAAAAATCCTTATAAGATCACTCTCTTGTCCGTCTGTCCGTGTGTCATCACCGATTATCTTAAGCTATCACCTATTAATAAATCTCGTTGGGGCCCGCCAGATAGACTCACACGAGATAAGCCACCTTGCCCTTGTTCATTCTCAATTCAATAATTAATAGGTTTATAGTGGGCTTGATACTTGTGTGGCTGATTTATTGCGTTATGTATGCGTAGAGCAGATGACGTTGGTTTTTTTTTTTGTTTCGAGATATAATTGTGTTTTATTTACAAAATATAACACAATTACTCGAATAGTTTTGATTTAAGAAAACTATTTTACGAAAAAAAAAACACCTTTATTTTTCACCTTTTAGTTGTACCTACCTCACACTAATTCAATTAACAGTACTTGCTATGTAAATATCAGTTAAAACAAACATCACCAATATAAATTAAATGACAAACAAAATCGTATTATTGAAGAATTGAAGACACCAACTAGAAGAATCATCAAATTTCGCATAGAAATGCCGGAGATGCAGTACATTTATGCATATAACTTCGTACACAAGAATATGCTACCCTTAGAGCAACGCGGCCTACCATACGGTAGGGAGTAGTCATACGCAGCATTCCCCTCTGCCAAAGTACAAGCCCAAATGGACATACGCATCTAACAAAACTAGTTGCGCTCGGATTTCTAGCTAGCTAGACCGAGTCGAGACGCGCGAGTGAATGCTGTAGTAGGTCGCAGTGCTTAAAATGCCGAATTGTTCAGTTTTCTGCTGTAAAAAGAGGTCTGGGACATCAAACTTGCAAAAAGATGGTGTTACATTTCACATGTAATTAAATTCTTATCTTAATATTTATATTTAATTACATTACACACACAAAATTCATATATTTTTATATAATGTAAACGTCAGATTTGTTTGCCAACATTGAGTCCGCTCGCCTTTACAAATACGGATCTGTCTAGCGATAAATCCGACTTCTCGCCGATGAATGCTGTAGTGATGTTACATTACTTCTTGTGTAGTAGTCGTGTATCGATAAATTTAAGTGACGGCGAATAACATGTTTATGACATATTGTCATACTTTATGTCTAATAAATGATATTATTACTGATATTATTTATGTTGCATAGTTAAGGTGGTGTACAGGCCGTTTGTAAAAGTACTACTGTCTTTTAACCACGTTATATAATAAGGAAATTTATTCAATAGCAAAAGAGAAATTATGGATGAAAAGTAAAAGTGAAAGGATGGATGTTTGTTTGTTTGTTCCGCTGTCACGCCTCAATGGAATATGATATTTTGCTTTGTGAAAACTTCGCTAATAAAGACGATATTTAATAGCATATAATGTTTCGATTTCTTATACCTTTACCGGTCTTCCTTCCTCCTTCCACATTGTGATGATGATAAATTCCTAAATTCATCGATATTGCGGTATCGACACGTTTTAGTCAAGCCCTATTGATGTAGAAAACATGTCAATGTGTGAGTCGTGACTTATTCGTACACAAAAATTTAACAAGGTGTGTAAGATTTGAGGGTGTATTGTTTCATTTTTTATGTGTTAGTGTCGTAGTTACAGTTTTGTTTTTTTGGGTATGTACGCCGAAACGCACTTGTGTGCACCTTCCCCTCCCGCAAATAATGCCAGAAAGATTTGAATAGTAACTTAGCGCTATGGCTACTCCCTACCGGTAGTACCGGTAGGCCGCGTTGCTCTAAGATGCTACCTAATGTATCTTCTTGAAAGTCAAACATCAAAATTGGTTTTGTAGTTTTTGAGAAAATCGCGGATTTACAAATACACATACATGTGGGTCGAATACAGAAACTCCTTTTTTGAAGTCGGTTAAAATAAAACGCATTATTTCAAAAAATTGGCGATAAATCATAAAATTAACCATGACTTTGGCTGCATGCGGTAGGATCGTTGCCTACATTACAAAAAAAGGTGTTTTTACACGTGAATTCGAAATGCAAGTTTGTTTATAAAAATATTGTTCGCGTTTGTTTGGTTCTATTTTAGTAAGAAATAATTACTGTCCGTTAAGGGGGAAGCGCTAAGGTAGCCCGCGAAATAAAAATTTTCTTACGTTTTTTGCAATTTGCTGGTCAGTATTAAGTTGAACGTTGATTAAAATATGATTCGCGGCCGTAACAAATATGTATTTAAAGAATTATAATCATTACAATTAGTAATACAATTTGCTAAGTTAGTGTAATCCTAAAATGTCAAGATTTCATTAAATAGTCATTCGGTAGGATTACTTGATCTTAGAGAGTTGTGTTGATGACTTTAATGATTATAATTCTGTAAATACATATTTGTTACGGCCGCGAATCATATTTTAATCAACGTAAAACTTAGTACTAGCCAGCAAATTGCAAAAAACGTAAAAAAAATGAATTTCGCGGGCTACCCTGGCGTTTTCACCTTAAGGTACTTAAATAATATATTATAGTGTTATACAAGTGGCAAGTCAATATATTGATTTCTTCTCTATAAAATAAATATTTCGTAACGAATGCCGAAAGTGTATGTAAATGAAAAAAAATCATGACTGACTGAGTTATATACGAGTGAAGTGATAAATAACTTAGATTAAGTGTAAAAGTGATAATATATGATAGTTCTAAGACCCTATCCGCGCTCCGGGCGCATAGCGTGGGAGTCGATACGGACTATTACTGTTTTACTGAGTAAGATTTTGATTTTCTAATTAGAATTTATTTATTTATTATTTATTTATTTTACCATTTATGTGTTTTTATTGTTCTAATTAGCTCTCTAACTGGTTTTTATTACTAGTTTTCGTATTAGAATCTGATAGGAATATTTAATATACGTAGAATTTTTGAGAAACTTACGTACCTTGAAAAATGAGGTTATTTGTTTATAGGAATATTTGCATGATTTTAGTGTCAAATGAGAGGATTGTGTTTAAAACTTATATTCCCGTTTGAATTATGTAAATCGGTCCAAGGGTTTTAGAGATAGAAAGAATTTTGTATAATGAAAACATGCCGATGTCCGATTTCAGTAAGTTCTAGAAAGTTTTATTGTGTAGAGATAGGATAAAAATGTTGTTATGTAATACGAAAGAGGAGTAAAAGTCCTCGCTCAGGAGGCGTAAGAGTCCTTGCTCACTCTATAATTTGCTCTATAATTTAAATTCGTATTCATTCATAGAAAACGCTTTGTCCGTATAACGCATCATTCGACGCTCATCTCATCTTTGTTTCAGTTGTTTTTTATGGGAATTATATACTAAATATTACTGCTTATCGTACCATATTATACTCTTATAACCCATAGAAAACCACATAAAACGCAAAACAATTTCTAAAAAGTTACACTTTTGTTATTGGAATAATCACAAACAACAAAATATCCTAACGCAATATTGACGCAATACACAGCTGTCAAAATACACTCAAGAGTACCGTTTAACCCACGCCAAGCCCAATCCCAATTCCACTTAGTTCCCCAAAATGGACACCCAATTTAAAAATCATTTGGCGCTAGCATTGAAGTCAAGAGTACTCGAAACGTCACGATTCCAATGTCGATCTATCGGAATTAAATTCAAGAGTAAGCACCCAGACTTCGCAAGCGAGATCTCGAGTTGCCACTTTCGACTCGAGATTGCATTCCGAAAGTATGGTGTGTATGTGCGGGCGGGTCTCACCGTTGCGCACTTGCGGCGTGGGCTGCAGCGTGCGTTCGCGATAGTGCGCGGCCGCGAGGCGCAGGCCGGCCGCCAGCGCCTGCATGGCCTGCACCAGTAGACCCAGCCGCACACTGTCGTTGCAGCGCTCTGTTAAAAAGAAAAAAAAATTTTGGGACACGCTCAGGAAATACAAACAATAAAAAGGGCATTTATAACTAACAAAAAAGAAAGTCATGCAATGCATTACAAGCCGCCCGATGGCATTTCCTTTTCTCGCTTTAGCATTTTCTCCTTTCCAGTGACGATATTAATAAACAGTATGATTTTTTTTTTTACCGGTTCTACTTTTTTACAGGTGTTCTACCCATGAATATGAACAACTTTCACTATAAGATAAATCTGAAATGACGAAAAATAAATCAGCTGTTTCATACATTTCGGTCAAGTAGGTATTGAACTTTTGTATTAAACAGCAGATTTTTTTGACGTGATAACGCCTTATAAATCGATGAACGCCAGCTGCACGCATGAAAAAGCATGACTCATTGTCACGTTACGCCTGGGGGCTGACTCTTGAAAGTAATTTTAATTCCAATGAGATGCCAATATAATTCCAATGTAAATGTTACAGTCACGTGATTCGGTACTCTTGAAAACAATATTGCCAACATTGAAATTAAAATGACATTGATCTGCAATTATTTTGTTACACGTGAAGTTAGCTATGTTACGGGCTGCAATAGTGTGGTTCAACTCATTACGATAAACCGGTAATAGGGCTTTAAAATGTTTTATCTTTTAAATAACAAGGCTAATCAATAAATATGATATAAATAGTTGTATAATGGATTATTTGTAACGTATAAAATTCATTTGGGCGTAAGAAAACTATTAAAATCATCAAATTAACCATGACTTTGGCTGCATGCGGTAGGATCGTTGCCTACATTACAAAAAAAGGTAAGTCAAGTGGTTTTAGAGGTGAATTCGAAATGCAAGTTTGTTTATAAAAATATTGTTCGCGTTTGTTTGGTTCTTTTTTAGTAAGAAATAATTACTGTCCGTTAAGTAAGTTACATAACTAATATACAGGAATATTTTTTATTCAGTGCGCAGACTTTGACAAAATAAACTTAGATAAGTTTTATTAAACACCTATTTTTTATTTTGATATGTCTTAGTACAAAAAAATAAAGTTATCGATTACGAAAGATGTTTACTTTGAAACTGATTTTATGGCTACTAGCCGGCGCGTGGGGAAGCGTAACGCGCTTATGTACAGAAGCCAGCACGTTCAACTTTGAACCTTATGCTTTAGCAATAAAGTTGAAAATCTATTAAAGAAAGACAGATTGTAGTAGCTTGATGGTTTGTACCTACCTATCAGCTGTGCGCTCGTTCGATTTTCGTTCACAGGCTTAGGTAGGTATTTACGTGGGTTACAATTTAGTTACAGATCGCTCATTTTATCAGGTTCGAACTAGCCTTTATAAGATTAGGCCGGGATCTGAAGTTATTTGAAGAGTAATTCCAATTTTTCCTTCATACTTTCATGGGCTTAGGACCATCAAAATGCAGAAAATAAAGAATTTTTCAAATAAATTAAGGCACTTTTAAAAACTTAATGAAAATTATTGACATTACATAATGCATACTTGCATTAGGGCGTATTAAAAAAATTGGAATCAACTAAGTATTTACAACAATGTGCAATCAAAAATAACCTATTCGCTAAAATTGTTAATTAAAAATAATTGCTTACCCTACATGTCACTAATCACTGTATTTTAATAATTGTTCAAAATGAAGTCCTCCTCTTTCTAGGCATAGACTTGCACGTTTAAATAAATTGTCATTTAGTTTGTTGAGAACACTAATTTCACTTTTCACTTCCTCAAAAGCGTTAATTATCCTAAACTTTAAGTCATCTAGGTTTTGGGCCTCCTCTACATACACCCGGCGTTTCACTTCACCCCAAAGAAAAAAATCGCAGGGAGTAAGATCCGGGGACCTAGCAGGCCACGGTATGAGGCCACCACGACTGATCCAATTTTGCCCGTATTTTTCATTCAGGTAATTACATACCCGTATAGGGTAATGAGGTGGAGCGCCATCGTGCTGATAGTATAAATTACTATGGTAGCACATCGGAACTTCGTCCATAATGTCTTCTATCGTCGTTTACAACATTTCTAAATACCTTGGTCCGGTCAAGGTGCCGTCAATAAAAACGGGCCCTATTATTTTATTTTTAATAACCCCAGCCCATACATTGGCGCTAAAACGCACTTGGTGATGTGTCTCTCGCACCAAATGGGGATTGTTGAATGACCACCAATGTTCATTATGTACATTGTACAATCCCACGCGTGTGAACAATGCCTCATCCGTCCACAAGATGTTGACTTCGCGATGATTTAGAAGCCACTCGCATAAGGCTCGACGTGATGCTGGGTCTGGGTCATGGAGCTGCTGTACTGGCTGAAAGTGGTATGGATTTAGTCCGGCTGTATTTAGCAGCTTCCATACCGCGTACTGGCTCACACCAAAGCGACCTGCCGCATCGTTGGTACTAGCTCTTGGATCTCGCTCGAAGAAATCGAAAATGGTTTCTTCGATTTCGACCGCCAGTCGAGGTCTGCCAGATCCTTGTGCGTGATTCGGGGTCCTGAACTGACCGTGATCTAGCAGCCTTTGAGTGGCTGCTAAAATGGTCCTTTCATTAGGGACCGCCGGGTTAAGGATACCATCCATGGGCTCGCATTCGAGGTACGCTCTCCGTCGCATACATTCTGCGAGCAGCTCGTAAACTTTCACCACTTAGTAAATACACTCGCACCATCTCATAAAACTCGCGGTTACTGAAGTCCGACATCGTGACCTTTAGGTAAGTACGAGTTCGACACACTTGCTGCGCGGGGGTTGCACGGGAAAGCGATTGGACGCGAGGTCACGTTAGCGCATGCGATGATTGCGATGAGCAGACTGTCGAGTATCGGGGTCGGGAGTTCGGAACCCGGGCGCCCGCCGTGCCTGGCACAACTCTGCCGCCCGGGACTCCCCCGCTGCAACACCGCCACGTGCGCCGCCCGGCGCGCGCGCCCATTGTTATTATCTTGAATAGATAGTGTCCATATTTTGCTGATTTAGAGTCGGATAAAAAAGTGAAAAAAAGTTTTGAAAAAATAATGGAAATGTGTTCTATTACTGATACTGAACCACCAAAATTTTTTTGCGCACTCCTTAAAAAATATTCCTGTATTACAGTGTTATACAAGTGGCAAGTCAATATATTGATATCTTCTTTAAAAAATAAAAATTTTGTAACGAATGCCGAAAGTGTATGTAAATAGTGAACATGACTGAGTTATATACCAGTGAAGTGATAAATAAGTTAGAATAAGTAAATGTGATAATATAGTATAGATAAGGCCCTATCCGCGCTCCGGGCGCATAGCGTGGGAGTCGATACGGACTATTACTGTTTTACTGAGTAAGATTTTGATTTTCGAATTAGAATTTGTGTTTTTATTGTTCTAATTAGCTTTCTAACTAATAATAATCACAAACTACAAACTATCCCAACGCAATATTGACGCAATACACAGCTGTCAAAATACACTCAAGAATACCGTTTACCCCACGCCAAGCCCAATCCCAATTCCACTTAGTTCCCCAAAATGGAAACCCAATTTTAAAATCATTTGGCGCTAGCATCGAAGTCAAGAGTACGAAACGTCACAATTCCAATGTCGATCGGAATTAAATTCAAGAGTAAGCACCCTGACCCGAGCGTGCAAGCGAAACGCGGAACAAGCGATAGAGAGGCACGATCGGCCTAAGCGTTCGGCTTGTGACGCATCTATCTCTTATGACGTTATCACGTAAAATTATCGTCCGTAAACTACTTTACAGAAAACCAATTTTTTTCGTGATTTTAGAATTGGTTCCATAGTGAAAGTTGTTCATATTCATGGGTAGAACATCCTGTAAAAATATGGAACCAGTAAAAAGAAATCATCCGGTATAAATAGATAGCTGACATCAATGCAAATTTGTTGCGCCCTTTTTCTAAGGCACTAAGTCGTAAAGAGTGGGCCTTTTGGGGAACTATCTTATGTATTTTGACGTTCAAAAAGTGCTAATTCTCAGTCGAATTGAATAAATAAATGACTTGATTTTGATTTTATGGTTTACTTCTGTCTGTTTTGCATTATTTTGCTTCTGTCAAGTTACTGAATACGACAGAATGTTCAAGCATATATGGCGCACGGAGGCGGTACGTACCGTCGGAGACGTCCATGAGCGCGGCGATGGGCGCGCCACACGACACGGCCAGGTCCGACAGCAGCTCCGCCAACATCAGCACGAAGTTCAGCTGAGAGAACACCTTGCTATGCTCCTCCTGCATACAATACAACGACTGTGTTAAAGGGATTTTATTTTACTGATTTCGTATTATTTTTGTTAAAACATAATCAGTCTATAATGTTCCCACTGCTGGAACACAGGTCTCCTGTCTTCGAGAGGAAGCAAAAAAAATGTTTTATTATTTTCTTATATTGAATGTTTGGCATTTGGAGCGAAGTTCGATTCAAACCGCCGAAGTACACTTAAACCGAATGTGAAACAAATTTCGGCCCAACCCAAATTTTTTTCAAATTATTTTTAGTCTGTTTTGGTGTAAGTAGGTGTGTAACTGACCGCGAGGATGGTCTCTTCCTGCAGGTTGGGGATGTACACGGGCGGCTCGGGCGCGTGCAGCTTCATGCCGCGCAGCAGCGCGTCGGGCAGCGCGCGCTTGGGCGAGCCCGCGCCGCCACCCAGCTCGCCGCTCGCCTTCAGCGCCAGCGACACCGGCGGAGACGACCCTGGAGCAACACACCTTATTGTTATTCATACGTTCAACCGAACACTAACAAAATAATTCCCGACTGCACAATACAGGGTCGAATTAAATTACTTAGCGAATCTCCGCAGACGTGATGGGTATCGATATCTAAACATAGTAAGACAACTTTGGCGAATAATAAAACAGCAGTAACCTGATCTGCGCAGCGGGCTGGCGTTGGTGGGTGACACCTGCCACAGCGAGGGCGGCGGCGAGCTGCCCGAGTTGCTGCTGCGGCGCCGCGTGGACGGCGGCGTCATCGTGAACGGGACCTGGCGGGACAACATTATATTATTTACTAATTGCCTGTTTCAATGTTTCCAATTCGTGGTGGCCCAGTGGCTAGGGCCTCGCCTCTCATGCACGAGCTTGTGAGTTCAAATCCGGGCAAGTACCAACCAAGGTGACTTTTTCAATTCATATGTATTTTCTAAGTTTATCTTGGATATTACTGACATTGGTGAAGGAAAAACATTGTGAAGAAACCTGGACTTATAGTATGTTAATATAAGTCTGAAATCGCCAACCCATTTTGAGCAAGCGTGGTGATCAATGCTCGTTCCTTCTCTGTATGAGCTCTTCTCATTCTCCTTTGCCTCGCAGGGGGACAATAATAGGCTGATATTATTATTATAAGGGCCAGTTTCAAACTTGATTGATTCAGAAGTACAATGTAATTTTCATAAAATTATCAGAAAAAAATTGCTGGTATTGTCCAAAGGGTGGGAAACCGTCAATATTTGTGTACTCAGCTGAACAGAAAGAAGGTAGACTACTCCGCTAAAAACTGTAGGAAACGGCTCGCAAGTCAAAAAACGTGAGCCCGAACACCGAGGCAGATAATCGTGAATGCGACGGTCTCGGTTCGGCTGATCTGGTTATAATGGCATGACTATCTCTCATTCTATTGATCATAATTTAGGACCGCTACAGCCACAAAAAAAAATGTCTATGTACCTATGTTTATTCTCAGAAATAGAACGATATTTTAAATTCGCTTATCGTTAAATGTATTAACTATGGTGAAGTGGGCCTAAATATTGAATTCCGCTGAACCACTATGGACCAGGTGTTTTTTGGATTTCAGTTTTGCATATAGTATTTTATTTATGCAAAACTGGATGAAAATGGCAATTGACAAGTTACTTTGGACATCACACACACATTCACACTTGAATGCATACTTACACATTGAGTTACTATCTCATACATTAGTACCAACACGTGTTATATTAATGATTGTAATATGTAGGTAAGAGGATTACGTAATGGCGTGAACTTGGGACAAAAGATAACGCCACGCAGATGTTACTATTGCTCCTAATAGCCTGCAAGCGTCTCAAGCATTATGAAATTGTCATTATTAGTAAATAAAATCTAGCCCACATATACCTAATTACCTACCCCCGTTATTTTTTTTTTAACAGTACGAATTTATTATTACAATTTGTATGACATTGATTTCAAATTAGTACCTGTCGTCTGTTTAGACTACCTTTTGTCGATGCAGGCAACAAAGTAAATTGACCCTAAAATTCGGATATATCATTAAAAAAAAAAACGCAAGTCAAACAGATATTTTCCTTTTTTAAATCGGTTGTAACTAAGTAAACTAAGGTCCGGCATTTCAAAATTTGCCAAAGATGTAAACAACAATGGCAGCTCGCGATTGTCTATGGTTTAGTGATGCAGTACTTAGTATGAATTTTATGTTTTGGTGTTTTCGATGTTACGATGTTTTGAGTGGATTTTTGGGGTTGATAAATGGAATAACCCACTAGGTACCTCCCCAGCAAAAGACCTGTAAGTTCAAATTTGAGAAAGCTAAAGAACGGCTATTTCTATTTTTACAATTTGAAACACCGTAAAATGTAGTATTTCGACACATCGATATATTTACAAGAATATTTGAGTAATGTTTGTTTTCGTCTAGTTAGCTCGTAGGTTTTTTAAGATCGCTAGAAGCGGATGTGATTGGAGTTTCAATTCTCAAAAAAGTTTTCTTTTTGACATTCGCTATTGAATGGCGACGGTTGGGCAATACGTTGGTTCGAATCCACGTCAAGCAGTGTTCTTTTTGAAAGTAATCGTTATGAGTCGTAACAAATTTAATGTTATAGCAGTATATTATTTTAAAACTTGAGGGGTCCCATATTACCTATAGACCTATGACTTACGACATTATTTAGTAAGAAAAAAATTACCGCATCTTTATCAAGTAGAACGCGGGCTAGCTCCAACAGCATCTTGAAAATCCTAACCGAAACACGATTCTTGTCAGTATAATCAATATAAATTAAATGTTTTTTTTTTTTCATGAAGGTTTATTAAATACTCCTTGTAGAAATAATCGATATTTTTTATGTCAATGACTTGCATTTCAATGACAAGATAAATTTAGACGAGACAAAAAAGGTGTATGACATTTGTAAAAAAAAAACACGTCTGCCTTGTCAAAAGGTGAATTAAAAATTTTAAGTACTTAACTAAAATATTTAAAAAAGCTAAATGATTTTAATGTTGCACCCGCACTTGTATCCTATTATAAATATTCTCATCGCTCATAGCTGCTAATGTACTGGTGTAAACGATTGTTGGTTATCCTTATTAAAATAAATAAATAAAATAAATAAGTAAATGCTGAATGGGGGGCACAAGGAAGGTAAGTACTAAATATTTTAAAATATTTACTGTGTCATTAAACCGCCATTGTGCTCGACCAATCTTTTCATTGCAGCTGGGGTCGTTTCCTGGGAACGGTTCTATACAGGTCCCCCGACTTCGCTGCAAAGATTGGTTTTCAGTTTTCCACTTTTGGGCACAATGGCGGTTTAATTGCATAGTAAATATTATAATCTAATTAGTACTTACCTACCTTGTGCCGATTCAGCATTAAAATCATTTAGCTTGTTTTAAATTTTTAGTTCAATTTTTTTATTTACTTTTTGACAAGGAAGGCGTGTTTTTTTAATTTTTTAAATAGTTTATTTCATACATTTTAGTGATAATTTATTTTTAATACTTACAATCTGCCGCCCTCGGCTCCGCCCGCGCGAATATCGAAAATTATCCCTAGTGAACATACTCCCGGAATAAAAAAGTGCATCCTATGCGTTATTTTAGACTACAATCTACCTCTGTGCCAAATTTCATCAAGATCCGTTCAGTCGTTCTGACGTGATTGAGTAACAAACGTCCATAGATAGATAGAATACTCTTTATTATGCACACCATATAAATTACAGACATAAATATAGAAACTGTACAAAGGGTGGCACACTGGGCGGTCTTATCGCTAAGAGCGATCTTTTAAAGACAACCTTTGGATGGATTTAAAAGGGGAAGGACAGACAAATACTGTGGGTAGTCTGTGGTGTACCATTTACATAATACAATAAATATATACATATAATAAAAAACATGAAACAGTAGCAAAGAAAATATAATGATGAAGTTTAAGGAGAGAGGAAGTGCTTTATTATCATAATTTTAAAAGTGGACAAAGATTGAGCACGCCTTACCGACACGGGCAAGTCATTCCATAATCGTACTGCTTGAACAGTAAAAGATTTGTCATAGAAACTGGTGGAATGCATGCATGATGTGTGTCATGAAGGAACTTGAAACGTGTGCGTGTTGAAGTGGGGGTTTTAGGATTAAACAAAATACTGTAGAGCTGAAACAAGATATGAGAATTCCGGCGAAGACGTATGGGAAGCCACTTGAGCTTTGTACGAAATTCAGATATTTGCGCAGACCAAATATAAATCTTATGCAAAAGTTTTGAAGTCGCTCAAGTTTATCTAGTTGTGCCTCAGTAAGATCTGGATAACTGACATCAGCGTAGTCAAGGATGGGAAGTAAAAGGGAATGTGCAAGCGCAGTTTTAGTGGCAGTTGGAAGAAAGTTCCGCAATCGTCTCAGTGACTTACCAGATGAAAAATTTTTGCGACTTACGTCCTGTAGCTGAGGACCCCAAGAAAGATGTTTGTCGATCCAAACCCCAAGGTTCTTAACCTTTTCGCTGAATGGAATAGCAGTTCCGTTAAATTGTACCTGGGGAAGCTGCGACCAGTTTATCTTGGGGATCATCCTTGAGCTGCCAACAACAATGAGCTGAGTCTTCGATGGGTTAACCTGCAACCCATGCGCCTCACTCCACTCACTGATTGAAACCAAATCCTTGTTGATAATATGAATGGCATCAGCCAAATTCGAGTAGTCAGCTTGCTTATAAATTTGCAAATCGTCTGCATAAAGGCGGTAGGAAGAAAGAGGTTTTATTGTAATGGAGTTTATAAATATTGCGAAAAGTAAAGGAGATAAAACGCCCCCCTGAGGTACACCGGCAGAAGTATAACACCACGAAGAGCAAGACTCTTCTATGCATATACGTTGCCGGCGGCCATACAGGTAACTACGAAACCAGTCAATCGCCGTTGGAGATATGTTAAGCGAGCGAAGGATGCCAAGCAGGATATCGAAATCGACAGTATTGAAAGCATTACTAAAATCTAGTAAGCAAAGAACTGTCAGATTTCCTCTCTCCATGCCTAACCGTATGTCATCAGAGACGTTAACTAAGGCTGTAGTGGTGCTGTGACCAGGACTAAAACCGGATTGGAAAGGATTTAGCAGACTATTCTTACAAAGAAAATTACTAAGCTGATTGTGGACAAGGGGTTTTTGTAGTTTGTATATTTGTAATTTGAATATCGAACTTCTCCCAAAAAGGTTTTATTTAAATGCAATTCTAAGAACTTTTTGATGCACCCTCGTAGTTTAAAATTTAATTAATTTATTTTGTTGAAAAGGAGTTAATTCGTTTAGGCACATACGTTGTTTTATTCCGAGCGCACGCACATTGCACAACCGGTATTTTTTAAAGCGCGTCCCATTGCATTTGCCTTGCGCGACAAAGTCGATAAGGAGATAGAACGATTACTAAACCTTGGAGTGTTAAAACCGGTTCAACATTCGGATTATGCATCACCTATTGTGCCCGTACTCAAACTTGATGGTTCTGTCAGATTATGTGCGGATTATTCTGTGACCATTAACAAACAAATACTAATAGAACAATATCCTTTTGCCGACGGTTCACGAATTATTCTCAATATTACACGGTGGCCAGCAGTTTTCGAAAATTGATTTGTCCATGGCCTACAATCAATTTTTGCTCGATGATGAGTCACAAAACATAACCTGTATTAACACTCCACGGGGATTGTTCAAATACACACGTCTTGTTTTCGGGTTGTCGAGCGCACCGTCTATTTTTCAGCGCGCGATGGAAACCGTTTTGTCCGGATTAGACGGAGTGTTATGCCTGTTAGATGACGTGTTAATAACGGCAGAAACTAAAGATTTGCACATTGAAAAACTAAACACAGTACTCAAGAGACTCCAGGACGCGGGATTAACATTGCGAAAGGACAAATGTGATTTTTTTAAAGAAGAAATAAAATATTTAGGGTATGTTATCAACAAGAACGGGCTAAAGAAAGATCCGTCTAAAGTGCAGGCAATTGTAGACGCTCCCGTTCCTACTAATGTAAACACCTTACAATAATTTCTAGGACTAGTTAACTACTATCGGAATTTCGTACCTCGAGCATCAAGCATACTTAGTCCTTTGTATGATCTATTAAAGAAAGGAGTTCAGTGGCATTGGACAGCAATTCATCAGAATGCATTCAATGAAATTAAACAATGTTTAACGTCGGAACAAGTTTTAACACATTTTGACCCAAATTCTAAAATAATATTAACAGTGGATGCTTCTCCACACGGGTTAGGCGCTATATTATCGCAAGAAGGTAGTGACATGTTAGAACGACCCATATCATTCGCGTCCCGCACGCTTACGTCAGCCGAAAAACGATACTCGCAAATACAGAAAAAAGCCACAGCGATTATATTCGGTGTTAAGCGATTTCATCAATATTTATATGGCCGTTCCGAACCGTTTACATTACGTACCGACCACAAACCCTTGATTACTATTTTTGGTCCCTATAAGGGCATACCAGAGGTATCGGCTAACAGACTACAAAGATATGCAATGTTTTTAAACGCGTATAATTACACGATCGAGTACGTTAGAAGTACCAATAATAACGCAGATTATTTGTCACGAGCGAGTTTACGTCACGAGCAGGAACAGGCAGAGGAGCGGGGGGACAGCGACAGTGGCACTCACGCAGCTGCAGCCGCGGCGCCTATTGACCGAGCCACTTATGTTAACTTTGTGGTTGAAGGCAGTCTACCAGTTACACTGGACGAATTGCGCAAAGAAACTGCCAAGGATATCATTTTAGCGAAAGTAATTAATTACATTCATCAAGGTTGGCCTAGACAATTATTGTCTGATTTAAGTATTAAGCCCTATTATTTGTGTAGGACACAATTGTCACATGAAAATGGTTGTCTAATGAGAGGACATAAGGTGGTTATTCCGGAAACATTGCGCTCAAAACTCTTACACGAGTTACATAATTCGCATTTGGGCATCGTGAAAACCAAAGCTGAGGCTAGATCACGATTTTGGTTCCCAGGGGTTGACGCGACTTTAGAGGCAATGATCAACTCGTGTGATATCTGTCAACAGTTGCGCCCGTCCCCGCCGCGAACGCAGATTGCTCCGTGGCGGTACCCGCCAGTGCCATTCTATAGGATACACATTGATTTCCTAGGCCCGTTAAATAATCAGATGTTTTTCGTGGTAGTAGACGCGCACACCAAATGGGTGGAGTTGTACGACGTCACTATGTCAACAACTTCCACAAACGTCATAGAAAAACTTTACGATTTTATGTCTAAGTACGGCCTACCCCACACAATAGTAAGTGACAATGGGACCGCGTTTACTTCATTCGAATTTCGGAATTTTTGTTCCAGAAACGGCATCGACCATTTGACGTCACCAGCCTACAATCCAGAAAGTAACGGGCAAGCGGAAAGTTACGTTAAAATCGTGAAAAAGGGCATTAAATCAAGTGTTATCTCATCGTGCAATAAAAGTGATTGCAAGTTAAAAATATTGAAATACCTTTTTGACTATAGGAATTCTATTCATTCTGCCACAGGGTTCTCACCAGCTGAGCTAGTGTTTGGCCGCAAGTTGAGGTCACGCTTAGATATAATCAATCCGAAAATGCCAGCGGCCTCTCTCACAACCCCCACTAATAATGTCAATCGTCAACAGTGTTCGCAAATTAAATCATGTGGGAGATATAATAAACAAGTGTTTAAGCCAGGTGATGAGATACAGTACAAAAAGTATATAAATAGTCTTAAATTCCGTTGGTGCAAAGGAATTATTAAGAAAAGATTGGGTAAGGTACTTTACCTAATACAGGATTTGAGTTCGTCGTGCGACGTAAAAAAACATAAGAACCAAATAATGTTACATAAAGGTGGCAAGGGTGATGATTCACAACAGCCGCAACACCATTATGACTTTGACGACCTTGACAACTGTCATAGCGAGCCGTCAGCTGGCAACCATCAGGTACAGAGTTCCGCGGGGGAGGAAACTAATGAGGCAAATCCGCAAACACCACCGTCTGCAGACGCAGATACATTGTCGGATCCGGTTTCAAGGAATCCGGACAGACTATTGAGAAACATTCCCAGGGTAGATTACAAACCTTTTCTATAACTTGGTACCTATGTAGCTATTTGTTATTAATCTTGTATTTCTGGTCAAATAAGGGGAGGAATTGTTATATATGTGTGTCAACATGGTGTATGTGTACATGGGCTGCGTCCCTGCCCTTCTCTAACCGTATAATTAAACAGTGTGCTTTTAGCTGTCAGTAGTTTCACTTGTGTCCCTACGTACCTACATAACAATAGTCATCTCTTCTTTTGCGTTTCAAAAGTTATTGCATCACTTTCGCTCGCTTAGTAGGTTTTCGAGGGTTTTAGATTTTCGAGAAAGGCCCTTAATCCAAGTTTTCGCTTTTATTGTTAAATAATAGAATATTTAAAAGTTTAGAAACACGCACAGGATGTAAAAGTAAGCGTGATAATACGTGTATCCTATTTAGTGCAAATTTAATCAGTGACACGCAGATATCGCGTGCAATTCTCGGGCAAGTTAGTTCAATGTTATTGCTTTTAGCAAGTCACCTCCACATCCAGTATATTTGCAATTCGTGGTCCAATATTAAATTGTATAATATCTCATGCCGATTTCGGGATTTCTGGTGATAATAGATGGACTTTCTCGAGTATAATAACTAATTTGGCTTGGATGTGTAGTATCTGAACACGGAATTAGGTGCATAAGAGAAGCAGATGGGTACTTACGGTCGGTGGCGATAGGGAGCCGATGTTAGTGGCGTTACGGCTGTAATTCGATCGGAGCACGTCGATGGGTTGTGATCGTGGTACGTTATTGTTAGATGTTACGGCGAGTGGGTTCTGCAATGAACACGCATGTAAGTCACAGTTATGTACGAAAAACTGTTCAAGAAAATTTATATACATTTTGGAATTTAACGGATGCTAAATGACAAAACAATGGATCAAGAACGTTTGTTTGCAAAAATAGTAGACAGGGACAAAGTTAATTAGCTAGCGAAACTCTGCATACGTGATGGGTAAAGATATCTAAACATGATAAAACAAAAAAAGTGCTGAATTTTTTGGGGTTAACGACCGCTGGTAGTGAAGTATGAGTTGAGAAATTCAGGTTAACATATTAATAATTATTACCTCTGTAAAGTTTACACGGGAACGGATGCTAAATGCCAATTAATGGGTCAAGTGAGTTTATTTGCGACCCGTCTTTGGTTCGCACGGTTTGTATGACTTGACAAAGCATCGAGATTTCTTTATCATAATATGTACTTAAGTTTAATGTGAATGTATTATACATATAATTAAACCGCCGCCCCGCCTCGGAGCCGGACGACGCGCCCTCTCACTCCGCCGAGCCGCTCTCCGTCGCCTACCAGCACGTCGTGTATAGATAGATAGAAGAGCCTCACCCTGTTGACGGTGAGCGGCACGGGCGCGTGGTGCTGCGCGGGCGGCGCGGGCGGCAGCGCCAGCGAGCGCGGGCGCGGCGCGGCCTCGGAGCCGGACGACGCGCCCTCTCACTCCGCCGAGCCGCTCTCCGTCGCCTACCAGCACGTCGTGTATAGATAGATAGAAGAGCCTCACCCTGTTGACGGTGAGCGGCACGGGCGCGTGGTGCTGCGCGGGCGGCGCGGGCGGCAGCGCCAGCGAGCGCGGGCGCGGCGCCGCCTCGGAGCCGGACGACGCGCCCGAGCACTCCGCCGAGCCGCTCTCTGTCGCCTCCACCAGCACGAAGTCGTCCTCGCCCGCCCACGTCGTGTCCGACGACGAGGCTGCGAAAATGCCTGTCTTAACATCATCATCATTCGCTTGCCCCTATGCCTATTTATTTGGGGTCGGTTAGCGCAACATGTCTTTTTCTGGCATACTTCTCTATTAGTTGTCATCTCAATAGTCACCCACTTTTTAGCCATATCATCTTTCACACGGTCTATTCATCGTCAAAACGTTCCTCACGACATTTTCCTCGTTCCTTCGCACCACATGCCCATACCAATTTAATTTTTGCCATTTTTAGACTTCCTTTTATATACCTACCTACTCATTTCTAATTCTATACATTCTTGTTACACCACGCATCTTAGAATTCCAACTGTGTTTTATTGACTCGAATAGTATTTTTTTCTTATTTCGTGGGGACAGTTTATCGCCAACGATATATTTAATTTGTATAAAAACTTTTTTACAAAAAATATAACCGACTTCTAAAAAAGTAAGAGATTTTAAAAAAGTTTTTATTTTTCACTTTTTAATGGGAGAGTTTGTAATTTATCTAAGTTACAATAGCCTAATGTCAACTGCTCATCACCTTTTACAAAATATTGCTTTTAAATTTTTGTTGATTGTTCAAAAACCGCTTTTCCGATTTCGATAAATTTTCATGGGACCATTTGGGAAGTATACCCTTTCCCAAAAAAAAAGAATTTTTCAAATCGGTTGGCAAGCGAAGGAGTTATGCGCGAAAAAACATTAAAAAAAAAAATACAGCCTCCGAATTGAGAACCTCCCTCTTTTTAAGAAGTCGGTTAAAAAACACTAAGACGAGAACCAGGAGAATAAACTCCTATGGTGCAATCACTAATGTGATTAACGCTATTCCAAACTTATGTTATAACGTAACTAACGTTACATATACTTTCTGTCTCACCTAGATCTGACAAAGTCCGTTTGTTCATACATGTTTCTTTAATCTACACTAATATTATAAAGAGGAAAGATTTATTTGTTTGTTTGTTTTAATTGAACAGGCTCCGAAACTAATGGAGCGATTTGAAAAATTCTTTCACCATTAGAATACTACAAATTATCCCTGATGAACATGGCAATATAATATTTCCAAAAAAGTTAGGGATCCGTACGAATACTTCGATAATGTAACCCAAGGTGTGAAAAAAATACCAAAAAATCCTTATTTCGCGTACGCTGCGGAAACTATTGACAATAGAGCAAAGTGATGTACTACAGTTCTATAGAGGACATCAATATCTAAAAAAAAATCCGGGACAGCATGTCTATCTTATAAGGTTGACTCACAATAACCTATTTATGGTATCAAATTTGTGCATTTCTTGTGCGTTTTTATAAAAATAATATTAATCCTTATCCAAATAAATACGTTATTCATCACAAGTATTTAATTTTGAACAAAATTGCCCTTGACATCACTTGATTTCAATGAAATATCTTAGGAGATATCATAGTTTTAAAATACCGAAGGTAGCTCTGCGAGGTTTACTATAGTTCAACTCTTACTGATCATAGCGTGATGTACCTAAAATACCTTCTTATAGTAGTGTACTATGTAGGTAATAATTTTAAGTAATACTCTTAAAGTAATGGAATATATTTTAGTAGGTTATTCCTCATATTAACGCGGGTGAAACCGCGGGGCACTGCTAGTCACACAATCAAATTATAACTCAGAGATTAAACAACCATGTGTCGCTCATAAAGACCCGGATTTCGCCTAGCCTTAAGTTTAGCGCAGTGAACTACTAACCTCGTTGTTATTTACGCGAACTACTGGTCCCGTGAGTATATTACTCATTAGTAATTTAACGTTGATTTGATGATTTATCGTTAAAACTGCAGGGGTATAGTCTAACGCAAATTGGTCTTCGAAAAACAAGTCGCAGTTTTTGGTAAATTTAATAAGATGTTACTAATCTTGTTTTACCGTTTTATTGATTCTAAAAACCCAAATTCTAGATGAGTAAAAAAAATAAACCGTTAGTATTCAAAATGTGGGATGATTGGTATCTGCAGCATGGTAGCAACACGCAAATGGGTGCATTAACTCATATAAACGGCGGAACAGACAATAAATTGTTGCAGTTTACAACAATAAACTTGATACCAGCTGTAGGTGCCCAAGGGCAGGTTAGTAGGGGTTATCGAATTTGTTTACTCTGCGAACAATGACATATTTTATTAACTTTTGAACCATAGTTGAACTGTTTTTTGAGTATGTTTTAGTATTTGATCAAGTGTGATTGTCCTGTTTTTACACAAGCGTCTGTCGTTACATTATTGCTTCTATGGGTGGGTCGCCACGTGACTTTTAGGATAACTTGTGTTACATAAATGTCATGAGTTGTTTTATGAATGTGTGCAAATAATACACGTATGACATCGCCACATATCAACAAGCGCCCAGTAGCGAATTCGAGTTGATAAACGATCACCTTCAATATAATGTAATCATTAGTGAGGTGACACTATGATAACGTTAAGTCCTAATGAATAGAATGTTCTTCGTAATAAAAGCATTAATTTTCACAAACAATCTTTGTTAGGTTCGAAGTAGCAAACAAAGATTGTTTGTGCATTTTCCATCGATTAAAATGTAAAAATACCTAACTAATATACATTTATACTAAAGATAACAAAAATATTTTAACTTTGACATACCTATTTACGTCAGTGACAATACATGTAAATAAATCCCGAAGTCTTTTTGTTACTTATTTCTTTCTAAGACGTATTTGAATGCGAACTATTATAATAATAATTGTACATCATCACTGACAGGACTATTGTTGCCAATAAGCCTGATATAGTGGTGAATGTGGTGATGGATCGATCAGAGCGGCGCGCAATGATTGTTGATATAACCTCGTGAAAGCCGAGAAAGATAAACAAATCAAGTATCTTGACTTGGCTCGCGAGGTTGTCGACATGTGGTATACAGTGGACTCAGCAATCATTGCGCCGATAGTCGTGATAGCCAATGGGTTAATAGCCAAGAGCCTCGACCAACACCTGAGGAGGCTCTCGTTGGCCAGCTGGATCGAGGGCTTGATTCAGAAAGCGGTACTTTTGGACACGGTTCCCGATACCGGTAGGCTACAATTTTTTATATTTCTATAAATGTTTTTAAATTCTAATATTTAAAAATAAAATTTATATGTATTTATTGAAATAAAGGAAAAAAATATTGTACGTCTGAATAAATTAAAAATATATATTCTAAACTTGTAAAAAACATCTGTGCAGCTTGTTTTTAAATATTTCCAAATTAAACAAGACCATTTGCATTCGTAATAATTCACTACCTTAATCTATTAACTCGAAGTAGCCTTAATCATATGAATATGAATTCTGAAAACATTGAGCACACGATGTAAGTACACTCATTGATAATAATACATAATTACACTTCGTAGGAAACGATATGCATGTAAGTACTTCCTTATCAGAATTATTTACCTATTTACTTTAACCTACATATTACCAAGTATTACCCTAATAAAATGTATATAATCTATTCACAATTGTTCCTTCTTCTTCCGCAATTGTTAACCCTGTTGGGTGAAAGCGAAATATCACTCTAGTGATGTATTGTATTGCGCTTTTCCTATGCGGTAAGCGTGTTATGTAATAATACATTAATACATATATAAATATCTGAGATAGAGAAGTACTTTTTGAATTAATTAAGCTGCACATAATGTTTGTAGCGGGTTACAGCGCTAAATCGTATCGATAGGCGACACCATATCTGTAATGCGCATTCATCTGTATCGTGAATAGGATAAGCATCTGGCCAGATAAATAGTTACTAAAGGGCTCTTAAGATCAGTGGCGTACCTACCTGTCCGCCATTTTTTTTTTCATAATGGCGGCCACGCATGAAACCTATTTAAATCGATAGCTGACATCAACGCAATCAGAAAATATTCTTGGACCAAACCCCGTAAAGCGTCACGTTTCCGAGATATTAACGTTGAAAGTTGATCACGTGATATCCATATTTTTTTACTTGCTTACATTACATCTTTTTGCATAGATGTTTGAAATAATCACTGAATGTTTTAAAATAATCGAATAACGGGGTTACAGGGTTTGGTCCCATTATGTTTTCTGTTTGTAAGAAAAAAATCTACATCTTTTTAATTAAATAAGCGATAGACATAATTTTAATACTAGAAATTAAGATAAAATACATCAACCATTTTTCAGATTAGCCAAAGTACATACATCTTTTACGGGGTAGGTACTGTGTTAAATGTTACAATAAAATACCTTGTGATATATATATTGCAATTAAATGAAAGAAAATTTAGAACTCACATTAAACATACACTTTGTACACAAGCATACTATAAATTAGAAGATTATATCCAAGATAAGAACGCTTGGAAACATGCTGGTCCTGCTCCATAGGAGAATCTAGAGTCTACTGTCTAGACAAAATTAAACTGGTTGCTAATTTAATTGTAAAATTTATTCTTTTTTGACATTGATTCATTGATTTGATTCATTCATTCTGTACTTAATTACTTTAACTCACACCCTTTTTTTTAGAATGGGAAATTATCAAATGAACCCTCCCGCTCTGGGTGGAGCGGAAGGGAGTGTTAGACTCTTACTGACTAAAACCCATCCGTGTTCCTTCCTTAGCCCTTTATGTTCCGGGGTAGCGGTAACCCTTTCGGACAATCCCGCTGCCCCGGCAGGCTTCGGTCATAATGGTCCCCTTCTTTGATGCTGACATCACTTTGAGGCGCGCGTGGAACACATACGCGCCGTCCGTTAACTCACACCCTGACTTATTACTTGCAAATTTTTTACTTTTACCATGTTTGTAAATATGTGAGCAAAATGTATCTATCCGATAATTAATTTATATGTCATGGTTTCATTCTAAATTCTTTTACCTCTTGTGGTAAGTATAGTAATTTTATTTTAGGTGCATCGCCTTCACATATTATTATTATATAATTAATGTATGCAAAATAATGTAAAACATTTTAAAAGAGTAATAGTGGAGTTTCTTGCCCATTCTTCTCCATACGAAAACTACCTTTTGGAAGGGGCAACTAGAATCAATTCTATTTTATTGTAATTTTGGACGTTCAAAAGTGTCTTTTATGTGCTTATTTGAAATAAATGTTTTGATTTTGTTTGCAATGATGTTAGCCATAGATTTACACAGGTTTGACGCGGGGCCGCAATTTTGAAAAAAAAAAATGTCTTTTGTCAATGTGATATGCTAAGTTTCATGTTCCATTTAACCATAACAATACCTAGCAAGTGCTCTTACTATATTATGAAACTTGCTACATGAACCTAACTCTCCTGTGTCGATTATCAAATATAAATAGAATAAAAAAGTTATTAAAGGGTTTAAAATATGTAATTTACACAAGTATTAAAATATTGGTAGCACTATTTGTTAATTATTTAGTATTTTATATAAACAATAGCATTTTTTTCCTAACAAACACTTTTCAAAGGCTGACCTATTTCCGTTTATGCGCTCCGTAAAATTTCGTTTTGAGTCCTTACTAGGTTTTGAAATGGGACAGCCGAGACCTGCGTGATGCCGCGAATATTCACCGTGGCTGATGTAGCCACGATATAAGAGCTAACTTATTAAAGATCATAGTATTTTGTAAAACAATATGTGAAACTGAAATTATTTCATTATGTTACGGTTCACTTATTCAACATTCAACAATGTCATTTGTTTTTGAAGTCAACTTTAATTCACAGAGTAGGTACTATATGCAAATTTCAGAATGGTTTTACAAACTATTTTTTTATTGTTTCTGTATAGATATCTACTAATATTTGCAAAGCGAGTTATTTAAAACGCACATAAGTATGTGCGTTTTAAATTGCTCGCTTTGCTTTGCTATGTAGGTACATACATTCATTAATAGTTATTTATGCAACTGTTGTATAATAAGGGGTATTAAAACATGAATGTGTGATAATAGTATCACATGAGTGTTTTAATACCTAATTATGTACAGTTGCATACAAAACTTTATCTACACCCATGATATGAATCCTCTATAAAGGTTCTGAAACAGTTTTTTGCAATACTAATATCGAACAAAAATGGCGGCGTGAATTCGAATAACCTATAAGTTCTTTTTTTTATTACGGCGCTGTGGTAGTGAAACGCGCGTGCATGATAATGTTCTTTTTTTTTAAAGGAGTTGCATTATGAAATTTAGTACAACATTATAACACTTGTTTGGATGATATTATTGTTACTATGACACTGGTTGTATTAATGTTGGCACTAGGCTGTTTCAGAAACATTTATAAAGGATTTATAGCATGGGTGTAGATAAAAAATTACATATATTGCTAACATAAACAGTTCATTATTTTGTCGAAACTTGATTATCTAGCTAGGACATCATATTCATAAACTCAAAACTCAAACTCAAAGCATTTATTTCAATTAAACCATTTACAGGCACTTTTGAATTGTCAATAGGTCAGTCAGAAAATATGAAGCTAGTTGCCCATTCCAAAGCGTAGGTACCTATGGAGAAGAACGGGCAAGAAACTCCATGGACACTCTTTTAAATTATATTTTACAAAAATATTAGTTACATCATTAATGTTGAATTTATAATTATATGTGAAAACGATGTAAAAAAAAATATACGTACGCGTTAAAGTGTCCAGAGTACAGCAAATAGTACTTAACAAAACAATAATCCAAAAGTAAAATAATTAAAAATAAGCCGAGGCAGCAAAGTGATGACCAGTCCCAACTGACGGCGCCCGTTCACGAACATGACGCATAGATCAGCACCATTCAGCTCAACCATTTTGAAGGGAACTAAATGATCCAACACACACGCCACCGACAGCGAGACATTTTAGTGAGCATGACATACTATCAGCCGCCAGGGCACATTCAAGTCAATGAAAGACATTATTATCATTACCCGGTAAATGGTAGCACTACAGTACATATAACTAACATTTGTGCTATGCAATTATACAATATAAAGGAAATTGAGTTTATACAATGCAAAGATAGTCATACAATCTTCAACAGCTCCAACAGTATTTTCAAGAGTTAATCAATTAGTTGTGGTTGTGGAGCAGGACCAGCATTGAGCCAGGCATCTTTATCAACGATGTAATCCCCTAACTTATAATATGCCTGCCTGCATAGTGTGCGTTTTATACAAGACTTGAATTTTGTCTCATTCAGTTGAAGAATGTGGGGAGGTATTTTATTATAACATTTTAAACAGTACCCCATAAAAGATGAGTCTACTTTAGCCAGTCTGAAACCTGGTTGAACTAATAGGTCCCTATTTCTAGTACTATAATTATGTCTTTCACCTCTTTTACTAAAAAGATGTAAATTTTTCCTTACATACATGATGTTTTCGTAGATATATTGACAAGGCACCGTCATGATGTTAATTTCCTTAAACAGTTTTATTAGAGAATCGCGACTGCGAAGATTATATATGGCTCTAATGGCTCTTTTCTGCAGAATAAAAATAGAATCGATGTCTGCAGCCCGTCCCCAAAGTAAAATACCGTAAGACATGATACTATGAAAGTAACTAAAATAAACTAGTCTCGCGGTATCTACATCAGTAAATTGACGGATTTTTCTGACAGCATAAGCTGCTGAACTTAACCGTCCTGAAAGAGATGTTAAATGAGGACCCCATTGTAGCCTTGAGTCGAGCGTGATCCCCAGGAAAACAGTTTTATCGACGAATTCTAGTTTCTCTTGATTCAATATTATCTCACAATCACTACCTTTGACATTTGGTAAAGAAAATCTTATGCACTTAGTTTTTTTTCCATTTAATACTAAATTATTAGCAGTGAACCAATTTTGCACCTGCATTAGGGCGTTATTTACGTCGTAAAAATTTGTAGCCCGTCTATTTACCTTAAAAATTAAGGAAGTGTCATCAGCAAATAACACCATTTGAGGTTGGTTTCTTAATAAATGGAGAAGATCATTAATATACACTAAAAAGAGGAAAGGAATATCCAGCCTTGTGGCACACCCATTATAACCATAACCATTTGAAATTATAATGTGTATCATTATATCAACGTCACGTTGTTACACATGGCGCCGCAGCAACAGCGGCACAGTCGTGTGAAAAGGTCTCAAATGTACCGCACGGTTGGTGCTTACCGGAGGATGTCGGCTGTGACTTCTTGTAGGCCTGCAGCGTGGGCAGCGCCTGCGGCTGCGGGTTGGAGCTGCGCGGCGCGCACGCAGGCCGCGCGCCCGCGCCGCCGGACCCGCCCGCGCCCGCCACGGAAGAAGGATTTACACTCGCTCCTGTTAACACACACCACATTTAAAAACCATATTACATACACACCCAAAACACAACTCATGCAAAACTGTGCACAGTTTTCATTTAAGTATATCGATTGAGTAATAATATAAAACGCAGAACGACAAATAATAAGTAGCAAGCGATGAGATGATTGAGATGATTGCGAGTGAAATCGTACTCCTTGGAATTTTTGAACTCTGCGGGGCGTCTGTCAACGGTCGCCGGTCGCCAGTAGTCCTCTTGTGATGCTAAAAGTAATGAGTTGTACGTGCAAAATTCGTTTTGTTCGATATCTGTGGCTTGTAAGTGGCTTTGGTGTTTGTTTAGAAAACTATTGACGACACAACCTGATCCGACACAGTTATACATGATCGGATTACAAAAATATGCGCCAACCCCACCCCCACCCCATGCACAACCAAAGCGGATTTAATAAGTGAGGATGTACCCTGACTGTCCCATGACTCCTCTAGGTGACAGTTAGTACCGGGCCGACCCTCGAGATCGCTCTCCAAAATGTCGGGCAGATCCGAGTCCAAACCTGAACAATATGCATAACTTCATATACCGTGACTGAGGGCACTGTAGTGTAGCTAATAGCTTAATGTGTATGTATGTACATGTATGATAAATTAATAGTTCAAAAATTCATGGACTAGAAGCTAGATAACGTTAATGTAAAACTGAATGAAGAGGTGATATTTCTAACGATGTTTGTTGAGAGTATTTCAACTTCGACATAATGAGTACGATACAGTGAACTAGATAAATTTAATAATTTAGATAATATTGTAGCTATAAATTATATTGTTTAAAAATGTTTTAACTTATAAATAAATGAGTTACTGTGTTATTAATAGTGATAATTTGATAAAACAGTTCTTAATGTCTGTTGAGTACATGTTATATTTTTTAATAGCTGGATTGTGTGAAATATTGCAGAAAGATACGAGTCTGTCAATTAATTGTTTTTTTTAGAACGTAATCTTTTTTATTTATTTCAACAAAGTAAAACTAAAATTGTATTTAAGTAGCAATTACTGTTTATAAATAGCAATGAAAATAGTAGGGCATTTTAAACAGGTGAAGCGCGTAGAGAATTTCGAAAGGTTATAAACAATAGAACGGGTCAGAGATGATTAGTCACTCATGAGTTTCATGTATTCAGCGTTCAGTGTTAGGTAATTTGTATTCTTGTTAATGACTCAGTGTGGTTAATTCACAAAAGCGATCTTAACTGTCTTAATTGGATTCTATAATAAAATATGCCTTTTGTACATTATAGTTTAGTAATTTTTGTGCGATTTTGACAGATGTAATAGGCGTGGAAAATGCAGTTATATTAGTACGGTATATTTATATAATTAGTAATTATTTTGTACTTACTGTTGATGGAGGTCGTCCTCGGACGCTGTAGGAAGGGATGGTTGAAGAAAGCTTCGAAGGGCATGCGTTCGCGAGGGTTTCGTCGCAGCAGCCCAATGAGCAAGCTACACAGTTCCGGACTTGTACCTGCTGGCATTCTGAAACACATCAATTACATTTATTTGCTACATTCCGGATATTGTGTTACAATTTGAAGGGCATATCCCTCGATCCTCGACGGACGATAACAAAATAACTCCAGCGCAGCTTGGGAAGTATGACTAAAAGTTTATAATGTTAATATGTACGCACAGTGAACTACTCCTGTATGTTAGGTAGATCTTTGAATTTTAAAATCATTTGATGCAGGTTGCAGGAGACTAGCGAGTAAAAGTGGAAATGGAAAGGAAAGCCATTTGCCTACAATGGAACAAAATGGGCTTCAAATATTTATAACACTATGAACACTTGAACACACCATCAAGCTTACAATAATTAAAACAAATCAATTGACTTGGATTTATTTAAAAGCAAAATGTTGGAACCAAGTTTCATTCAGTTTTCAGACAGAAGATTAGTTAAATATAAACATATAAATATCACGACATGCTTGGTCTCTGAGATAAACATTGAGATAGGACCGAATTTAAAAATACTCTAATATGTACATAGAATATGCAGATAGCATTGAGCCTTAACTGTTTACAAATATTGGGCGACTTCCGTACGTATTTATTAGTAACACCGAAGAACTAATA
Source organism: Gortyna flavago (assembly GCA_963669345.1). NCBI lineage: Eukaryota > Metazoa > Arthropoda > Insecta > Lepidoptera > Noctuidae > Gortyna > Gortyna flavago. The sequence continues at coordinate 6,806,769 of OY770139.1, forward strand.
TGTCACAAAATTGTCACAGAGCCAAATTCATTCGTGTATCATAGACCTTGAACGCTAGAGCCGACTGTTTGGGGGTTAGTAAAAACTAGGCACAAAAACTGTCCGAGTTAAGATGTGAATTGAATTGTTCCAGATATTTCTTTTGCAAGACTAAAATTGAATTTATACTTACCTTCATTCAAATATGATTTCAATGTGATGTTTATGCTTTATGCCTTTACCTTATAGTTCCTTTATTTCATTTAAATACTAATAACATTTTTAATACGAATAACATTTTTAAATATTTTTATAAACAAAAAGATACCTTATAATTTATTATTATAATCGGTATAAGATTAGGCTAGTCTATAATTTGTGACTGACTACTCACTTGGGTTGCAAGTCAACGCTGTTCTCATAGAACGCCTTCAGTTCGTGTGGCGTGGTGGCCTGGAAGGGCGCCTTGCCCGTGAGGCACTGGTACACTATCGTGCCCAGACTCCATAGATCTGCTTTAGCATCGTACTTCAGAGACATTATCACCTCTGGTGCCTATAAAATTATTGTAATGTTAATAATCAAATCTAATCTCATTATTCTCAAATAGACAATCTAGTGAGAAGGCTGGAAATGTAGGTCTGACCTAATTCTAGCTTTTACACAAGATTGTCTGTCATTTTCTATTATAATTCAAGATGAAAATACATATAGCATGTCAACAGTAGTTTATTTTTTTATTGGAATAAATTATATGAAAGTCAGACATTTTTATGAAAGTCTTAATCTTAATAATTTATTAATATGGAAGTAATATTACCATATACATCGGAGAGCCGCAGAGCGTGACGGCCATGTTTCCTTCTTCGAGGAACCTTGCGAAGCCAAAGTCAGCTGCACGAAAAAAATAAATGAATTTAACATTAATTTTGACATGATACTAGGACGTAATTTTGAGGTTGGTTTAAATAGGCTAGGTCTTAACTTTTGATAGGTATGTATTGGATTCTAATTATTAACCCATGATTACCGTAAGTATTCGAAGTTTTCGTTGAATTTGGATGAGTCAGGTGCATTGATCAACAAGACGACGGATATGATAACGACATATTTATATCATCCGATAGACACTTTGCTACGTTGGAAATTTGTTAGTATCAAGGGAAATACGAACCAATTTTGAGTGTTATTTCAGAGGCATGCGGCGTGCGGGGCGGTGCTACGTTGTGCGTGAGGAGGATGTTCTGCGGCTTCAGGTCCCGGTGCACGATGCCCTTAGCGTGGATAGCTCGCATCGCCTCGGCCAACTGCCTCAGGAACAGCCGAATAGTGCTTTCGCTGAGCAGACGGTTCGCTTGCAAATAGTCCGCTAAATCGCCCCCGTTGCAGTACTGAACAAATAAAACAAACATTCACCGTTAGTGATTTTTTTGGCTAATGGAGCCATTGGACAGAATCCAGGAACTATTTTTTAACTACGTCAATGGACGTCAAAGGAGAAAAATAATATTTATCCAGAAGAAAGTACTGCGCAGTTTATTGATAAATAAAAAACTCGAAATTTCATAATTATAACTTTATAAGTAACTTGGTACGTATGTATCTTCCTGTAAACAGAAGGCGTACCTACTTATGGAGAATATTGAGTGATATTTGAGCTATTTTCATTCTACCGAGATGACTTTTAAAAGAGAAAAGACAATATCGATGGTTCCTATTAACAATGTCGGTTATGCATTTTTACCAATATTCACTTTTTTGCATAAATAGAATCACAATAAAAAGATCTATCGTACGTAACATTGTTTTTTTTTTAATATGATATTAAGTCAGTTTCTTGGTTAATATTGTCGGTTTTATTAACCTTATAATAAATTTTTATCGCCAAAATAAACTGGACTGCTCTACTGAACAGTAGTCTTTTTGCGGAACCGACATTGTTAATAGGGACCATTGATATGTTCTCCTGAACCTACTACCAACGCACATAGAGGGCAAAAAGACCGCGCCGCCGATATTTGTCGGATGATGTCTTTCGCGGTCATCCACGGTCAAAATGACCGCCGTCTGCGGAGCGCCTAAAGGGCAAGAGAATGATGATGATGCAGCAAGTGCATCTTCAGGTTACACGGCCGTGTGGTAACACACCACCGACCAATACGCGATTATTTCGCATGTCGTTCAGCTACTGCTTCCCGATATTTTCTTCTCGATGCTAGCAAAATACTCACCGTTCACACAAAGCTCGTTGTTTTGTGAGGGAGCGAACTGCGTGCTATCCTCACCATGTACCTACGCAAAATACGCGCATTGACGTGGAGTTGCGGACACCAGCCCGTATTACCTATTACCGTCACCATAAAATAAGTCTATTGGGAGGTGCTTTTATGCCATTAAGAAATAAAACTCCCGACGTTTACGTTTTATTCCGTGTTCTCCGGTAAACTTACTACCGAGACGTGGATCAGCAGAAATAGGGCAATCTATTAATGGATCGACCTTGACCAGATCGTAAAATATGAATTTAACAGCATGGTATATTATTTTAACTCAACCAGAACAATTACTATTTAAATCAAGTGTAATTACTTGCAAACCAACGTTAGCATCTTGTCATATTTGTGGTTTACACGTCACATTAGTAAAACCAACAGCTGTGTTGTATAACATTAAACTTTACAGAATAAAGCAATTTATAGACATGAAGCATCAGCCAAGTTACCAGTAACATTTGTGAAGGAGAGATACCATAGTGTGCGTGTGCGTGTTCTAGTGAAGTTCGATCATTTTTGTTTTTCCTTTTTATTTCCGTTAATGTTATGAATCATTCTTCTTAAAATAAAAATCGATTTGCTTATGCCACTTATAGTAATATGTAAAGGACTAGGAGGAATTTGGTGCAACTGACAACAAACCATTATATAATTAACATACGCGGTTTTGTGTATTTGTAGAATTAGCATGAAGACCATCGTGGCCATTCGTGGCGTATCGGCCGCGATCATTTACTTACACATATATCTGTGTAAATAAAACCGTACACTTCATACATTGCGTGCTATGTGTTGGTCGTAGGTGATATTGAAAATCGGCCACCTAATATTTTCTCGTTTATGCAGAGCGTCGTTATCGTGGTTGATTTGCGATAAGCTGCCATGCCGTTAGTAATCTTATCATTGAGTGATAATAGTTATAAGTGTCAGTGAGTTATGCGCTGTACGCTACGCTGGTACTTGTACAACGACAGGTAACTCCTGAAGTCAGTTGGCACATCTCTACCTAGCAGTGTTCGCATATGAGAGTGACCATGACGTCGAAACATCTTTTCGTGCTATTGTTAGCACTATTTGCGTAAGTACACAAGTTTTATTTGTTTTATTTAACCGTAGCTGGTAATCTTATTTTCATGTACTTAGGTACTAACCAACAGAAAGTCACATTATTATCTATCAACTAATATATACGTGAGTGCACAGTCGAATTGCAATAAATTGTACTAGCCGCCATTGCTGTAATTTTTTTTAATTTAAGTAGGTTTGAGAAAGTGTTTCATAGTTTACAGTTTCAGTTATTTAGTTGTTAATACATATTATTTGAGCATATATAATTCCAGGAAGTACATAGAAGCACGAGCATTTGAAATAAAGTGTAGGTAGTTCTATTTATTTTAATAACTAGCAATGTGACAGAGTACAGGTACCTAATACATACAATTATCGTTAATTAATAGCGGTATATTAAATAAAGTAAAATAATAATCTTTGGTAATGTGTTAATACCATGGCCTGGGCATGGACGGGTATATTGTGTGAGTGAGCTTGAAAGAGGTTGAAGTGTTTAAAAAAAATCTCGTTTAAAAGAAGTAAAAAAAGTGTTTTAACTACGGTATCAGCGATATCTAACTTATAAATCTACGTGTATTTTTGTTCTATCAATCAAAACTTAAGACAGTGTGCTAGTTACGCCCTTGTAGTACATACACTTATCGCGTATTTTATCACCTACTTATTTATAAGAATTTTGCGTCACCACTCACCTTACGATAAATTCGATAAAGTCACATGTCATTACTGCATTAATATCTATTTCCAGGGTTGCATTGGCTCAAAACGATGATGAATTACACTTTCCTGTTGAAAATGACAATCAATTTCCACCTGACGATCATCCTGAACCTGATGGGAGCGTAATAGAGGGCAGCGGAGCAGACGTCATAGACGAGCCACTTGAAGCGGCCACCGAAACTGAAGCACCAGCGGAACCATTACTTGAGGACGTGCAATTAACTGCCTTAACAGATAACGTATCCACTGTCGCGGCTGAAGAACATTCCTGTCCTAAACCGTGCGTTTGTAATATAGAGGGAGACTCAAACAAATACATTGTAGATTGCTCTGGATACGAATTAACAGAACTGCCAAAACCGTTGGATCCTAAAACTACTGAGCTCAAATTACAGAATAACAAGTTAACTGAAATACCAAAAGAAATATCTGATTTAAAGGATTTAAAAGTATTGGATGTTAACAACAACGAAATCATGAAGATCGTTTCCGGTGTAAGTAATTAATATTAATAACATATATTCAAAAAGAACTCGGACAAGTAACTTGTCATTATTTGAATTATGAGAATAAAATTATACATGGTAACTAAAGAGCGAGCGTTCCAAATAATATGTTGACAGGTATAAATAAGAAACCGCAAAGTGTGCGTTGAGACTTTGCATTAGCTGAACCATGTCGGCAGTGTGTGTCAATAATGGCGAAGTCAAAAAAAAACCGGCCAAGAACGAAGGGTTCCTAACCACCATACAATATTTAACACTATATTTAAAATAACGGCAAAAAAAAATCAAATCACGTTTATTGTATGGGAGCCGGGCCCCTTAAATATTTATTTTATTCTGTTTTTAGTGTTTATTGTTAAAGCGGCAACAGCAACACATTCTGTGAAAATTTCAACTATCTAGCTACCACGGTTCATGAGATACAGCCTGGTGACAGACGGACTGTGGAGTAGTAATAGGGTCCCGTTTTTACCCTTTGGGTACGGAATCTTAAAAACACATCCATAACCAGTTTAACCCACTTCCGGCAACGACGCCGACGCCACTCATCATAAGGATCAACTGGCATAGATGATTTATAATTAGTAATTTTAGCTAATTTATTTGCAATACTGCAACAGCCAAACAAACAATAGATCGAGCTGCTTTATTTTAATATAGTTGATATGGTTTAGGACCTCGATACAACGAATGTGTATCTTGTGCATGAGCCCTGAAGTAAATACGCTAATACCCCAATGAAAACTAACGAATTCCTATTTTCATTTCAGTCCATTAGTGAACTGCCTGAACTGGTAAGCTTAAAGCTCGGAAACAACCGTCTTATAGAGTATCCGCAAGATTTAAAAAATGCTTTCGGCCTTACTAAGTTAGAAGAACTTGATCTGGGAGGTAACGATATGAGAACGGTAAGTACTTGTAGCATAGTGTCTATCTGAAAACTACACTGATTACATAATACAGGTTGAAATTGAAAACATGCGACAAATCGAAATGGGAGATTGTACTCATCATTATGAACAACTTTTTACTATGGGAACAAACCTGAAATCGCAAAAAAAATATTTGCTGTGCCCTAAATTTTGACGAGAGATGCGAACATAAATGTAGGGAACAGCTGTTTTTTTTTTTTCGCGATTTCCCGTTTGTTCCCATAGTAAAAGTTGTTCATAATGATGAGTACAATCTCCCATTTCGATTTGTAGCATGTTTTCAATTTCAGCCTGTATAATACCTTGTACAAGGTGGGCAAATAACATATAAAAAATCCATACTAATATTATAAATTCGAAAGTAACTCTGTCTGTCTGTCTGTATGTTACCTTTTCACTAAACCACTGAACGGATTTCGATAAAATTTGGCAGAGAGATAGATTGCATCCTGGGGATGGACATAGGATAGTTTTTATCGACATACCTCGTGGGCATAGCCGCGGGCGGAAGCTAGTATAAAGTATAAATAAAAATGGCGGCAAAAAAGTGGTAAACCTCCAAGTTGCCCACCTTTAGAGGTACTTTAATTTATTTTTACAATCGCTGTATTCTTTAAAACTGATTTTAACAGAATCTTTAGAACCTGTCCATAGAAAGCAAAATAAACGGAATAAAAAGCTTAATAAACAAGATGCATTTAAATATAAAATTATTATTTTCAGGATCTTAAACCGGAATCCTTCTATAACTTTAAAGCTCTGCGTTCAATTACGTTGCCTACTGCTGCAGCTAGTCTGGCGGAAGATTTGTGTACATCATTAAAAGAATCTTTGGCAACTGTCTGTATACAAACATGTAGCGTAAAATCTTTTGAATGCCCAGAAGCGCCGCAACCAGAGGATACGGAGGATGGACTATTAGATTTCGCATTACCAGGACTTATTGCCTTAGGATCGGCACCCGAGGATGATGTCGACCCAGCCGTAAATCCTACGCCCGATGTGAAAGCAGAGAGTGATACGCAGAAAAATGAACAAACGCCGCCAGTGGAAAATGTGGAAACCACCGAGACAGCAACTTTGGCTAATGATGACACCAAGAAAGCAGCTGGAGATTTCTCTCTTCATTCTGCAATTATAAAAGCAGCGGTGGAACGTAAGCCAATAGATGCCGAGTCTTCCAGTACAGCTACTGATAAGTCAGAAAATGAAGTAGTAGGAGCCACCACTGTAGAAACAAAAACTGGAGGTGTCGATAAAAGCATTATTGGAATGATTGTAGCTGGAATGGTTCTTGTGGTAGCTGGTATTACAATTAAGAAAAATTGGAGTTCTATCAAGAATCGGTTTAGTTCAACTCCAAGAACCGTAAATGAACGAACAAGTGTTACTGCAAATGGAACCACGCCTGAAGAAGTCCCACTCCAGGATAAATCTCCTGTGTAAACAAAAATTATTAGTTCTGTATTTTTTATAGTTATGTTGAGATATGATTTGTTTCGATCTGAATGTTATAATTTATGGACGAAAGTCAAAGTTAATGCCATCCTTTATCAGGCCAAAATGTGTGAATGAATTAGTGTTTTAAGTAATAATATGATATGGATGTCGCAGCCAACTGGTTAAATTAGCCGTTCAGTTAACCGCCTAGCCTTTTAACTAAACGGCGGCCGTTCAACTAACGGCCTGAATGATATTCAATTACAGTTTAGGTTGGATGTCTGTAACCAATCACGCGCGAGCCGATTTGGTCGCAGTAACTAAGCCAGGGCACCCCGACCAAATGGGTTAGGTTAGGTTAGAACTGTGATCAACCGCGTGCGAGCCGAGAGAGCGAAGCAAGGCGAGCACTACTTCTAAAAGCCAGGCGGTTAACTAAACGGCTAATTTCACAAGTTGGCTGTGACATGGACATAGATAAGTTTTTTAGATGTCGCAGTATTTTTGTAAATAATTTAATATCATAACAAATTACGAAAGCAGCATGCATACTTCTTTTTTACTTTGACATAATTAAGTATAATTTCGCAATAAACAAGGTTTTTATTTAAAACTTCTTTCCATTATTATGCGGAACTATATTATTTCCAATTACAACTAGTTGTTACAAATACCGGTGTTTTTGTAGTATACTAATTAGCACACAGACTATTTAACGTCAATTATTTGGAAAATTTTTGGAAGTCGCTGACTACGGTTTTGTTTTTTTTTTTGTGTTTTGCCGAACTGCCACTGACTTTCGAAACAAAAATTGTTATTTTAAACTGGAGGCAGTCTACAATTAGTGTGTATTTTTGTACTTGTCCGCGAATTTAAAATTTTTGGTTTTATATTCGTAACTTAACTAACTACTTAAAAACATACATTTTTGTCTTACATTTTAAAACTTAAAACAAGTAGGTATGACTATATTTTTTTTATAATAAAGTCTATAAATTGGAAATATTTTTAGCATTAGGTGCGCAAAACGGCTAGACCGATTTTAATGAAACTGTTGTAGAACTCAAAAACTGTAGCAGGTTTTTTCTCAATTGGTTGAGTAGTTCCGAGATACAGTCTATTCTCTATTTTGTGTTTACTTTACTATACCTACTTATGTGGTATACTTTATTATATTGTGGTAGACTTCTATTCAAACCTAGAGCATGCATGCATGCATGGCGCATGATCTATTTGGTCTTTGCAGAATTATAATTTACTTCATCGCTTCTAGATGGCATGGCGTTAGTATTAGTTAAATGTTGTTCTTAATATTTGTTAATCAAACAAGCAAAACAGAAAAGGTAAATAGAACGCTTAGCGAAACCGAAGTAACAGCGTGGGCAGGCGATGCGATGCGACGCGGTGAGTTAGGGCCGAAATTTCTCTTGGACGAAGTCGCGGGCAGAAGGTAGAAGAAGTACTTAAATAATATTCTTAGATCGATTCGAATTTCAATTATGTCGGTGATCTAATTTTATTTACAACTAGCAGCCCGTCCCGGCTTCGCACGGGGTAGACAAATATTTATTTTTGGAAATTTGGATATAAAACACTTTTTTTCACAAATATTTTTATTTATTAAAAAATTATTATTTATTAATTATATATTAAAAAAATCCCACAACCCCTCCGCCCCGCCTGCCGCGATGCCCGGCGCGCTTTTTAGACTGCATCGCAAACAACGGCCACGGCGCTATGGCGGTTTTGTTTACTGTTTGAATTTTTTAATTCGTAATATCTTTTGAATGGAAAGTCCAATTTAAATAATTTAAAAACTATTTTATAGGTAGTTAAATGGTCTTGACCATAAAATAATTTATTTGGATAAGGATTAATATAAACACATAAATAGCATGGTTTGAATTTGGTTAGCATTTTCATTAATGTTTAAAATTAAAAAAGTTGTTGTAGTGACATAACTACAATAGTTGGACATATGCTACCGCGGAGTTTTTTGTAGACATTATGATGTTCTTCAATATTGTTGTACATTATTTTGTTCTATCGCTAATAGTTTCGGCAGCGCATTCGACGAAAGACATTTTAAGACTCATTTTTCTACACCTTCGGTTACATTGTTCAAATTTTACCAAGGATCCCTAATTTTTTTCAAAATGAAATGTAGCCTATGTCAAATTGGAAGAATGTAGCATTCTATTGGTGAAAGAATTTTTTTAATCGGCCCAGTACTTTTTGAGCCTATTCATTACAAACATACAAAAATAGGTACAAATCTTTCCTCTTTATAATATTAGTGTAGATAAATGGCGTTGGTAGTAAAGTCATAAAATAAGTCGATTGTTACACAGAAACAGTTTTTTGTTTTTATAAATTCTGGTTGAGATCGTCTAATTTAAAATTGCACGCCACCTGCTCCATTGCTTGTTACATACACATTTCAAATATTGTTGCAAATGTTTGTACATTTTGTAGGGGCGTGCAATTTTTAATTAGACGATCTGTACTTTGGTGTATATTGGCGATTAGTAGGTAGTACTAGTACTGTACAGTCAGGGTACAGTCAATGCAAATTCTACGTCAACGTAGTCGGGTACAACTAGGTACTTTTTTTAATAAATGACCTTGAAACTGAGACTGTAGACTTAATGTATTCATTTCAGATATCTCAATTTGCTAGCAGTAATGATTAGATAAGTACCTACTATCATTAAATCTAGACGTCTGTAGAACGCATGTTACGCGGACAGTTGTATCGTAGGCTCATACATTTAAACATTAACTTGAAACCTGCAAAAACATACTAAGACAGTACCTACCTATGAAAATTTTCTATCAGTAACCTAATAACATTAGGTATTCGTCTTTAATTGAGTTTTATTTTCAGAGACGTCACATTTAATTGATCACTACGTAGACATTTCAGGCATAAACATGTTTTCCACGTAAACGTTAATGAACGATAAAACTGTTGCGTACCTAGTTCAATTATTTATTTGTTTACTTAGTGAAAATTAGTTGCGCATTTTAACGAAATTCTGACGAAATAGATAAAACTTTGTTTTGAGAAACTGAAAGGTTTTTTTTTAATTGTTAAAATTTCCATGAGAAGCGAATATCCGCGCAATAATAAAAATATAAGTTTCATGTTCAGGTCGGTTTAAGGTCAGCTACTCGGGTCACACACGCAGAACAACAATGGAATTGTAGATGAAAGTTGATGTGAAAAGAAGAGCGGGCCGCGGCAGTCGCGCATAGTCGGCACAAGACGCAACGCAGGCGGATGTGCGACTGGCTGCCTGCCTACCTGACCGACAACCTGTACCATACTACGAGGGTCATTCAATAAATACTTAGCCTACAAAAAGTAAACGAAAATTTTGGAAAAATGGCAATTTATTTTTTAATATAGTCTCCTTTTAGTTCGATACACTTAGCCCGAAAAATAGTTTTTGTCAAACTCTGCAAAATAGGCCTCCGTGGCGGCGATGACCTCCTCATTTGATCCATATCTATTCCCGGCGAGTGATTTTTTCAGATTAGGAAACAGAAAGAAGTCACAAGGGGCCAAATCTGGAGAATACGGTGGATGGGGCAGCAATTCGTAGCGTAATTCGACCAATTTGGCCATGGCAACGGCAGACGTGTGAACCGGTGCGTTGTCGTGGTGAAACAGCACTTTTTTCTTCGCCAGATGGGGTCGTTTTTTCTTTAATTCGGCGTCGAATCGGCCCAATAAATCGGCATAGTAAAGCCCTGTAATTGTTTTACCCTTCTCGAGGTAATCGATGTAGATCACACCTTGTGAATCCCAGAAAACGGTAGCCATAACTTTTCCGGCCGATTTTACAGTTTTCGCCTTCTTTGGAGCACGTTCCCCGGTCTGGATCCATTGTTTTAATTGCTCCTTGGTCTCTGGTGTGTACCAGTGGATCCAGGTTTCATCGACGGTCATAAAACGACGCAAAAACTCCGCTGGATTCCGCTTAAACAGCGCCAAACACGTCTCCGATGTGGTCTCACGGTTGCGCTTGTTTTCTGGTGTGAGTAAACGCGGCACCCATCGCGCCGACAGCTTTCTCATGCCGAGTTCCTCGTGAAGAATATGATGCACTGTTCCTTCTGAAATGCCTACAGTCTCAGCTAGCTCGCGAACCTTCAATCGGCGATCTGCCAATACGAGATCATGGATTTTTTAAATGTTTTCCTCCGTAGCAGCTGTTTTCGGTGCACCTGGACGTGGTTCATCAAAAACCGACGTACGGCCACGTGCAAACTCGTTGAACCAATTCTTGACGGTGGCCATCGATGGAGAAGAGTCACCGTACACAGCATCCAAGCGCTCTTTTATTTCGATGCGCGTTTTCCCTTCCAAAAATAGGAATCGAATCACCGAACGATATTGCTCTTTTTCCATTTTTGTAAAACCGATCGACACGTTCGCTTCCATAAGTTGTCAAATTAAAACAAATGAAGGGATTGGAATGAAAATTTGAAAAAAGAATTAAAAAAGAATGTGCTACACTGTGGTAAAACTCTTTTGAAACTACAGCGCCCTCTGGCGATGAGGCTAGGTACTTATTGAATGCACCTCGTATGTCCCGTTACACTCCGTTATAGAACAACAATACTTAATTTAATAATGGTGTGTGCTTTATTTTCTGAAACATGTATAAGTACCATCAACTGGTACTGCGGTATTTTTGTTTAAAGAAAAATGATATAAAGAAACCACTTTAGTTAATTGGGAGGGTCGTTGACATTCAACGGCGCATCGTAAGGTCTGTACATACACTATTTACTTTGTGGGTCTGTAGGTATGAGCTTGGTGCAAAATTAACATACTTACAACTACAAGCTGCGTAAAACAGCGGGCTCAGTATAAATGTCATGTGGCATACATTTACAGTGTACACTTGTTAAGGGCTGATTTTACCAAAGTAAGATATCTTTTATTCGTAGAATAAAATTGACGTCTGATAGTTGTAGTACGGTAAAACTGTCAAAAATTCAAAATTTATTCTCTCAAGACTTATTCTAGGTATAAAAGTTTGGTAGAATGCGCCCTAAGTCTACCAATGTCCGTGTTTTGATCAACGACACGCAAGATTATGCCTGTGAGATATATATTATAGTAGGTATACGAACACTTTTGAAGTTATGACTCAAGTGCAGTGCCCTCATTCGTTTCATATTTGTGTTCAACAACAATTCTGGAAAATCATTGACCCTGTTTAATTTACTTCAAAGTATTTCGTTCATTTAATTTTTAGATGTTTTTTTTATTAAAGTGATTGAGTTCTGGTTGTTTTTAATAAAACAGATTCATATGAGTTCTCACCAGACCTTATAAGATCCAATATTCCTTTTTGCAAATAAGTAGAATGTCAAATAGCATAAAATTTTAGATAAGTACTGCTTTGTGCATAATAGTTTGATGTCTTTGAATAGACTGGAACGAGCATACAGTACGTTGTGGTTTGCTAGCACAGTTTCTAAACAAAGAAATCACATACTAATCAGTCCAGACACCGTAAGACACGGGAGTGGGAACTACATGAGATCGCTAGACATTGTCTTTGTATCATGTATAACAAGCGTAGGTGTGTGTTCTTAAACAAACCGGTTCTACTCTACGAAGCAATTTCATCATCAACACTCGATTTAGGACATCAAAACGCTAACTTTAAAACGCAATATACTCGTACATATAAGAATGGTAGTTATAGGCAACAACAGCATAATTATAAAATGTTACATAGTACTGCAGTAAATATTAACAAGCACCGGCGCATTAACAAAAGAAAGTAAAAACAATTGGTGCAGTAACGAGGACATATTGCGGCTGAAAACTATTACTTCATGACGACCGAAAGTGTTTAATGGTAGTATTTTAAATGAATAGATAGAAAGCTGTGGTTTCCGGCACGACACTTTCCAGCTTTTGCGGGGCGTTGCAGCGCTGAGAGAAACCAGTCTGACTGACGCAATCGAGCATGCCGATTTGTCTAGACCAGTGATCGTGTCAGCATGCATGCAACATGATTTTATAACTTATATTATTATTAGCTGACCAGTAGAACCTATTTGAAATCTAGGTAGTTATGTGAAGATACAGATTTTTGAAGACAATAATAGTAGACAGTACACACACTTGAGGCCCCCTTCCTTGCCGATAGATTATTTCATATTTTCATACTAGGTATGTAGACTAGAAGTACGAGGACTTTACTTCGTAGAAGAAAGTAATATGTAATGTAATTAGCAAGGAAAAAGGCAAATATTAAGTAGTTAAATTAGTTATATGTAATCTTGTATTATTCAAAGAGTATCGCCTCTTAGAAAATAATGTTCTACCCTAACCATACCTACCCATCTCAAATATGAAAGGTTACTTGGTGTTCTAGTGAATAAAAAAAAACACCGATCCCTACTCTACTCTCTATTTACTCTATTTTCAAAAATATCATAGGAATAGGATATATGGGCAGAATACTATCGTAGTTATAAATGTTCATACTGCAGCAATACATTTACCCCCTTATCCTTACTAATAAACGTATTATATCAGACTAGCTCCCGCCCGCGGCTTCGCCCTCGAGGTATGTCGATAAAAACTATCCTATGTCCTTTCCCGGGATACAGTCTATCTCTCTGCCAAATTTTATCGAAATCCGTTCAGTGGTTTAGGCGTGAAAAGGTAACATACAGACAGACAGACAGACAGAGTTACTTTCGAATTTATAATATTAGTATGGATGAATAGTTACACACCGATTTCTTTCTTTCAGTCGTCAGTAATTTGGCTTTCGAAAGAAGAAGACAAAGTGATGTGACGCTATACAACGTTTATTAGTAAGGGGGTTAGTGTAATTATAAGTACAAAGTCAAAGGTATAATGAGAACTAACATCACTCAGTAACTACCAAAGCGCTGTTGAGAGAAGGCCCAAGGTGGCCCATTGTGCCCAGTGTAGCCAGCAACCGGCCACGTGCGAGATCTAGGGCCCGCGAGAACCAGTCGTACATTAATGCGACCACGAGGTCACCACCTGACTAACGATACATCTCTTTGTGTTTATATTATCCGTGCTATATTATTCTTTAATTATATTGAGCTATGAACTAATGCTCTTATTAAGAGTTGCTTAACAGAACTTGTGGGTAACTATTCAGTAATCTGTGCTTGTGGTGCTAACTGTAGACGTGACACTGTTTGCCATTTAATTCCAAAGAAACAATCTGAATTATGATGATTAGGTTTTTTTCAATTTGCAGGTCAGTGTCAGGTTGAGGTTGTATCTTGATCAAAATATGATTCGCGACTATAATAGATATTTATTTGCAGAATTATAGTCATTAGAATAATTAATATATCTCTTAATGTTAGATTTGTTCCATAAGCACTTTTCTATAAGAGACTTGTTCTTATTATGGAACAAATAAATCTAACTTAGAAATATGTATTAATGATTCTAATGATTATAATTATGTAATGTTATAGTCGCGAAGATTATTTTGATCAAGATACAACCTGACACTGACCTGAAAATTACAAAAAACGTTCAATTTCGCGGGCTACAATTACTTTATTATTTTTAACAAAATATTGTTATAGTAGATAAGTAACGGTGCCGTAAATAATTGGATAAAACACTAATTGAGATATAACGTGGTTCGAATAGACGCTGATTTAAATAACCTTACATAACATTTAAGTACCTACTGAATAAGTCTAAGAAAAAACTTTTTACAAAAAAAAAACAACCGCCTTCCAAAAAAAGACTACAAAATGATAAATTACTTTAATTTCGGAAGTCGGTGTCGTTGGTTCCGCATTTTCGTTTATTGACACCGACTTCCGAAATGAAAGTTCTTTTTCACTTTTTTTTGTAAAAAGTTTTTACTTATTTATCACTTTTTAGTGAGAAAGTTTGTAATTTATCTATGTTATAGTAGCCTAATGTCAACTGCTCATCACCTTTTTACAAAATATGGCTTTTCCCGATGCTGTGACGTTAATTGTTGATGATCTGGATCTTACCAGGAGAACTCCTCGACAACCACACATCATACGCATTGTGACGAGCATAAATTGCTTAGCAACCATATTAAACTAATCGAATCGCAACTCGTGATATTTATCATTGAGTAGTTCCGATGGCCATCTGTGGTCTTCATCATCAGCTCCACTTTAGCAAATGATGATTTCCGAGTGCAAATGCTCAAGTTAGTTTAAAAATACCGAAATCGCTATTATAGGTTTGCCTATAAAATTTGAGGGTTACCTTCGATTTCCATGGGTTCCTCTCATCAGATTCCAACTTGATGACAATGGGACCACATCGAGAGTAAAACCCTTTAATTTTTTTTTTTTTCAAATCGGTCCACAACACAATTGACGGAAAAATCGGTGAACATACTCGTACATAATAAAAAACATAAAGTCGAACATTTATAACCTCCTCCTTTTTGGAAGTCCGTAATTATGAAATACAAGTTCACGTCTGTATCGTAATTCGTAAGAACGAACAGCCTAAACGAGCTTATCATTGTAGGCAACGCAGTCTTTGTTAAAAGTGATCACAGTTCATTGTACGAACCCGATCTTATTGAGAAATCACAACCGCTAAGAGTAGAGAGAGACATGTGTTTTTATATATCAGTAGGTATCTAAATGAGTCATCTGCGATTTTTAGCCAATACAATTTCGATATGAACACTTCTACAAAATTGTGAGTGATATACAGACGCCAGCACATCAACCTACCCGAAACTGTCAAAATTTCCCAATCAATTTTGAACCTTGTGCTTTAGCGATAAAGTTGAAAATCTATCAAAGAAATTTGACAGATTGTGGTAACTTGATGTGCTGGTGTCTGTACTACATCGCGCCCAAGTAACAAACAGGTATTTTTTTCTCTTTATTTCTGATTATGAAAGTTGAGACAGTAATAATCCATACTAATATTATAAATTCGAAAGTAACTCTGTCTGTCTGTCTGTATGTTACCTTTTCACGCCTAAACCACTGAACAAAATTTGGCATAGAGATAGATTGCATCTCGGGGAAGGACATAGGACAGTTTTTATCGACATACCTCGCGGGCTTAGTCGCGGGCGGAAGCTAGTAATACATATATCCAAAACTGCTCCATGTATTAATTCCTAGTCATGCAATTTCGGATACAATTCTAAATAAATGGGCTTCACGCGCACTCATGTTAGTCCTCATTCATCAAACGTAGGTACGGTACGTAATGTAGAAGCGGAAACGACCTAAAGCCAGGTGACGTACAAACGTTACGTAATAATGGGCTCTGAATGTGGAGATTGCTGAATAAAATAGAACTTGAGGTTATATTCAATCGGCATGATATGAGAGTGCGTCAGGAAAATGCTATCGCTGTGCTATAGGTATGCCTATATCATCACCAATTCACCACGCTTGGCAAACAGATCAGCAGCCGCAGGTGTTGGTAATACTATAAGTCGCGCAAAAATAACTTAGTACGGTGTTGTTCTTTCTCTTGACAGAATAGGAAGTCACTTTTTATAAATCACACCAGAAGAAAGCGTCCTAAAAGCTGGTTCGAATGCAGCAGAACCTCTGATTCAAATGGTGTTGATGTAAAATGGAAGCTAAAATCTGAACATTGTTAACATTATCTGTTTCATACAAATTGTTATGTGTGTTGTGATTCAGTTCCATCCGGCATGAAATCAGACGTGCATGCAATGCATTTGATCGGCAGATGACCTTAGTACGTTGTTAATTCTGCGTGCACACTGTGCGCAGTGAATGTGCTTTTTTCGCAATAGCTTGAAGACGGTTTCACAACTACTCTAACGGCATCACCCTTCATCAACTGGTTATGTATTCAGTGCAATAAAATCTATAGAATTTTTGTGGTCAAATTGTAAGGAAACTGCAGCAGCATTCATTTTTCTGACAAAAACAACGAAAATAATGTGATAGACAATAATCACTATACAAAAGTGCAAAGCGAAGGAGTAGTTCGGCGTCAGGCCTCTCAGAGTCTTTGAGATACTCATATTAAGAGATGATACGACGCGGCGACGATCGATACTGATTAAAATGACAAAAAGTATAGTTAAGTGTATAAACCTTTCATCGATGACATAAACACAAGGAAGGATGAATAGAATAGAGAATAGTGTAGCTACTCGTACGAATATGGAACATTGGCAAGCCACACGTGTTCTGTCCCAATCTCGACGACAGCACGTGACCAGTTTAAATTGGGTGGCAAGTACATACTGTGTGTCGTGTGTGTACGTACTGTACAGTACAGTCTGCAGACCGTGTCTAGATAATGAGGCACTGTTTTGAGATATGAAAAACTGCAAAACTAAGCATTTAGGTTCTTTTTAATGACTGCAACAAAGCAAACTACTGCTTTGTCATCAATTTGGTTTTAAGGAGGTCATTTTTGATTTATGTGTGATCTAAGACGTAAGAACCTCCTAACTTTAACTGACTCCGAACTTTTTCTAACTCACTGGCTAGGAGCTTGATTTACTCATTTGTATCATAAATCACAATGGCAAGCCAGAATAAATACGACGGAGTAGTTACAATTTTGGTCCTTCCGGGTTGTTTCTTTTGCTTTGCTATTAAAATACTAACTGGTGGATGACGACGAGTGTGATCATTCTAAATATGGTGAAATTGTGACTGCAAATAATGTATGTGTAACAATATACCACGTTTGATTTCTGTTCAAAATTATAAGTTTGTAAATCAAATATTAGTGAACGTTTGGTTTCGTTCTAAATCTACTCGAAGTGAAAAATTACAAATTAATACTCAATTAATATCATTATACTTAATATTTTCTTACTTATTGCTTATAAAGGGAAGTTATAAATAAACATCCAAAATGTTGATGTTGCCAATTAGTAGAGTCATGGTCCACTGCAGCCATGGCGACTATCCACGTACCTCAACTAAAAGGAAATCGTGCCAATGAACTTGAGTTTGGCTTTGTATCGCGATGAGGGCATTGCTGTTTTAGATTTAAATACGCAATGAAAAAAAAAGGTACACTTGGTACCTACGTAATATTTTACACGAATAGCGTCGCAGATACTTGGCTTTACGTCGGTTGTGACCTGCTGCGTCCATTTGACTCGTGTGCCCTTGAAGTTTATTTATAATTACAAATTGTGTATTTGGAAAGAAACAGAAATAATTCTCACTATGCTCCTCGCCGAATCCACCAACAAAGGCGACAAATAACGCAATACAAAAGCAATAAATTGCAACGACAATGTTAGCTAGAAACTACAAGCATAAAGAAGAGAAGCAAGCTCAACTAATGTCTGTCAAACAAATTAACGACACACATAATAATTACGAAAAAGTAACTATAAATGTAAGTACTTAGTTCATTATCATCGTGAGGATGATCAACTGGGCAAGTTTCTGGTCGACACCGTAATGTTTGGCTAGAAGTAGACACTAATAATAATGATATAGAATTCGAACAGAATCCGATATATCTTTTGGCAAGCGTTGCATGAATTTGATGCAATGAAATGTAGAATATTTCTAATAGAGCCGTTATGCAACGAAATAGATTGTGTTTATTCTTTTCTTGCCTCATGTAAACATACAACAATGTTGCTGAAAATGTATAGGTCTCTAAAAGACCCTGCACCGCATGTTTTTTTTTTATAATGATATTCAGCTATTTATCCTTTATTACATAAACAGAGTGCTCCTATAATAACTTTAGTTTATGCAGTTGTGACACATTTACTGTTGTTATTTATTTTGTAAATTTGTCTTTGTCATCTACGTTTAGGCTTAAGCATTACCTACCTATGGACCGATGTTGTTGGCG
Source organism: Gortyna flavago (assembly GCA_963669345.1). Lineage (NCBI taxonomy): Eukaryota > Metazoa > Arthropoda > Insecta > Lepidoptera > Noctuidae > Gortyna > Gortyna flavago. The sequence continues at coordinate 6,825,559 of OY770139.1, forward strand.
ATGACGAACGTCATTTCTGCGCAATAATCTATTTATCAGTAAAGAACAGCAGACAATATAGTTTTATTTATACACATGTAGGTATCTCGCCACGAGGCAGAGACACGTACATAGGCGACACGTGTGGGATCCTAGGAGACGTTATGTCGCCATTAGTCGTCATTTTTCTCTTAATCAACATTCTATACTTAATTAATATTAGAGACGGGATGAAGATCAATTTGTAAAATGCTGATCCACAAATGTAGTAGTTTTTTATGCAACTGTTGTTTAATAAGGGGTATTAAAACACGAATGTGGGTTTATGTGGATAATAGTATCACGTGCTGGCCTGCCTTGAGCTGGGGTGGATCGAATAATCGATTTTCCCACCCGTACGCAAAATACGCGCATTGACGTGGAGTTGCGGACAACAGCCCGTATTTACTTATCCTACCTAGTATTAGATGAGTGTTTTTTTTAAATATCTAATTATGTACAGTTGCATACAAGACTTTATCTACATTCATGATATGAATACTCTACATATAAAGGTTCTGAAACAATATTTTGCAATACTATATCGAACAAAAATGGCGGCCGGCGGGATACAACGTGAATTCGAATAACCTATAAGTTCTTATTTTAAATTACGGCGCTGTGGTAGTGAAACGCGCATATGACATTGTTCTTTTTTTGAAAAGGAGTTGTATTATGAAATTTAGTGCAATATTTTAACACTCGTTTGGATGATATTATGGTTACTATGATACTGGTTGTTTTAATGTTGGCAATAAGCTAACTGTTTCAGAAACTTTTATGGAGGATTTATAGCATGGGTGTAGATAAAAATATTTATTATATATTATACAGGGTTATAATGATTGATTAATATAAGTAGGAGTATTATCCGGAAAATGAGACTTTCACTGAATTAATTTTCTTTGGAATTTCCATGTTGAATAAAATTTGCCAAGTAGGTAGGTATACTATAGGTAGAGGTAACCAAACTAGATCTTTTTGTACGTGACGACGTGAGTACGTGACCAACCACACATGAAATAATATACATAGGATGTATAATTTTGGCATTGAATAAAACTAGGTATCAATACCGGAAACCATCTAATTCTAGTAAATTAAACAGATATCTGTTTCTCAATATTCTTTTTTATATGTACTTTTTATTATTATTATTATCAGCCGTTACTGTCCCACTGCAGGGCAAAGGCCTCCCTTCCCTCTATAGGTAGGTACTTTACATGACAGTAGTTTTGAATGTTTAAATAAGGATAATAGATAAATAGGTTAGTAGGGTATCGCAGTGGCATCGGTCGGACCCGATAGCAAGTTGCTATGGTGCGGAATGGTGCCCGACAATTATATAATCAAAGGGTGCCCGCTTCTAAGTTCTGACAGATAAGAATAAGCTACATGGTTTAATTATTTTCTGTATAATCTTGATTTGACCTTTTACGGTTATAAACTGCGCAATACAGAAAAGAACCGTATTTGGGGCAACAGATCAAATGAATTTAGGTAATCTGCGACGACAACGGACAGCGTGCGACACGCCCTGCCTGCGTGGTGATGCCCGATGCCACGATGCCGACTACTATTTATCTAGTGCGTAGTGACCTTGCTGCGAATCCACATGCGCGCATGTATGCGGAAGCCGGCATGGATGTCGACACACCAATAAAAAAAATCACTTCGATAATAAATTAATAATAATATGTGATTCTAAACTACATAATTATATTATATTTTGCATGTCTAATCCATTCGATAGAGTCAAATATTAAATTTTAGATAAATACGGCAGAGAACCAAGATTTACGATATAATAATATGAACATTTCATTTTCGTAATAGGCTTATTATGTGTACTTATAATAAACGAACATAAAACCACCATATTTTAAAGTACCTACCTACTTAATGTGTAATTATGAATTTATGTTTACAGGTAGGTGCATAATATCTCTGTATAAGAAATCCACATTTTTTAAAGCAAATAAAATACAAAAGAAATAAAGCAAAACACAATTACTTTAATTTTTTTTTGCGCAATTCCGGAATCATTAAATTATTGCTTCATTACCATACAATGCATCGTTTTGACATATTTGATCTACATCGCTTTGCTGCAACGATTACATATCAGGATATTATTAAATAAAATGGCTACATTATTGTCCGTAACCTAGTTACCTTGCCCTTAATCCATTTGCAATAAAAATGTCAAGCAACGTGCCTTTGATTGCGTTTTATGCTACGTTTATTCAAAAGGAGATGTCCGCTTTTTGTATGGACGTTGGTTTTTTATTCCGAGAAAAATCTAACCAGAATCAAAATACATCCAAATAAAAGTTACAAAAATATGGAAATTGGAACCATCGAAATTATATTTTTAAACCCCTGAATTTCGGAGAAAAAAATAAACTATTTAATTATTTTATTTGTTGATGGCAGCCCAAATTAAATTTGCCACACACCTTGAAAATGTCATATTTGACATTTATGGATTCTATTCATCTGTCAAATATGACAGTGTGACACGGCGTCAATAACACAGAGGGTGCGTTCCGAATTAGGAATAATCGATGTAATCGATTTGAGCGTGCTTAACCCGTACCGAATAAGCGTGACCGCGATTACGATATCCCGTGAATCGTCATAGATGACGTCATGACATGCGCCATCTTGCGATAACGCCAAGCATGCATTGTAATAATATCACCGTGAGCGCTGTCAAAAATGACAGTGTGTGTGTGTGTGAGGATGAGGATGTGTCAGTGTGTTTTGTTTGGAGTTGCATCATATATTTAAATTAAAATAACGTGGCATTTTTTAAATTGTGCGTCTGGCTGACAGTCGCCACCTAACCAAAGAAGAAGAACTGAAGAACAAATGTGGTGTTAACACAAAGAAATACTCCTATAATATGAGTCCTCCTGAGTGCGTTCACGAGCGTTCCGAATTGTTGACAGCTCTCAGCTGTCATAATCGTAATATCTAATACGGAAAGCATGTGAGACAATTTGAGTGCTGTGAGCGATTATAGCCAATTCGGAATGCGGCCAGAGTAGAATAATTATTTATGTCAATAAAATAATAAATATTTCAATATAGGGTCTCGGGGTCTAGAAATATAATGGATGATTTAAAAATTGCAGGAGCCATTTTAAACCATTTCCATTCCGCTGATTCCCAAACTATACCTACTGGAAAGAGCTAATCAGAAAATGAACATTATTTAGTTAGATGACCATGTGATTTTGGGCATCAGCTTAGACGCCGAGCCTGTTTCATCCTGATAAATGCTCAAATGCCACAGTTCAGTTTCCCACCAAGGAAATGCCAGATTCAGTTTTATTTGGATTAGGAAAGACTCGCTTTTATTAATATGGGGAACATATTATTAGGCCGAGCGGTACCTACACAACTATAAAATATTCCAGGTATTTCGTCATGACATGAAGCAGCTTTGATCAGAGGATGAATAAAGTCACGCCATTACAGTAATAGTGTATTACACACATATATTTTTGCATAATTGGGAAAAGGACTGTACGAAGCTGTGCTCATGTGATGACAATAATTGTCTGGTATCTTGGATGGGCTCGGCATCAAAATGATGTAACTCCACCTGCTCAGTTTCTAGACAATGTTTTAATAAGAGAAGACCATTGAAAATGAAGAAAATCAATAGAAGAAATACCTACCAACATTTATAACCAAAACCAATGATTTCAAAACTATGTCAATGACCAAAACCAAAAATTTTTTTTTATTTCATTTACAAAACTGAACATTTGCGTCGAATTAGTTAATAGCCATTTATGTATAAAATTCAATGCTTATAGCATATTAATTCAGTTTTTAAATAGGGTATTAATTATTATCGAAAGGTTTTTGATCAACTACCGATCACGATATTCCAAGATCGCAACGATGACCAATCGTTAATTCTTGTGTTTTTGTTGACCGACTTCCAAAAAGGAGGAGGTTATATGTTCGACTTTATGTGTTTTTTTTAAATTTTTTTTTGTATGTTCACCGATTTCTCCGTCAATTGTGGATCGATTTTTAAAATTATTTTTTTGTTAGAAAGGGTATACTCCCAAGGTGGTCCCATTGTCAGCAAATTGGAATCTGATGAGAGGATCCCATGGAAATCGAGGGAAACCCTCAAATTTTATTGGCAAACCTATAGCGATTTGGAAATTTTTTAGAGTAACTTGAGCATTTGCTTTCGGAAATCATCATTTGGTAAAGTGGAGCTGATGATGAAGACCACAGACGGTCATCGGAACTAATCAATGATAAATATTTCACGGGTTGCGATTCGATTACTTTAATATGGTTGCTAAGCAATTTATGCTTGTCACAATGCGTGTGGAGGTGGAGTGGAGTTCTCCAGGTTCTTACCAGGAGAACTCCTCAACAATTAACGTCCCAGCATCGGGAAAAGCAATATTTTGTAAAAGGTGATGAGCAGTTGACGTTAGGCTATTGTAACTTAGATAAATTACAAACTCTCACACTAAAAAGTGAAAAATAAAAACTTTTTTACAAAAAAAAAACAACCAACTTTCAAAAAAAAACTACAAAGTGATAAATAACTTTTATTTCGGAAGTCGGTGTCGTTGGTTCTGCATTTTTGTTTATTGACACCGACTGTAGTTTTTTTTGGAAGTTGGTTGTTTTTTTTTAGTGTCTGTACCTACTAACATAGTCGTAAGTTTTACTAACAATCTTGTTTGAGTCTTGGTTACTCCATTAAAAGAAAAACTCTATTGTATTCTTTATGTAAATAAATAATCTGATTAAATTAAAGTAAATTCATTTCGTTCACATCGAGATACTATTAGATCAAATATTGATTGACAGTAATGACACTGTCACTAATGACAGTAATCGTAGTACACTGTGTCAATGTTGAGAAGTTTCTTATTTTTTCGGGTGCATTCACTATTATCTAAGATATTTAGATAATAGTGGTTCGTTCATTTTAAAAGTAAATTCACACTAAAATAAAAACGATTTTTCTCAAAAATGGATTTTGAGAAAAATTTTGGAAAATTGGATTGTTTAAAAATGTATGATATAGTTAGAACAACTAGTTTGAGGGATGTCTATCCAAATATATTTAACTTATCCTGGTTAGAATTATTGAATAATAAAAAACCATTTTCGGACATGTCCTTTACCAATTTTGATTTAACTGTAAACAATCTAATATTCTTTGTGTTGATCGGATAAAAATATCCAGGGTGTTTCGTGAATCGTTTGTAAAATTTTTGGACATTCATGAAGTCTTCAAAACTTTACAATTGATTATACAGGGTGATTGGAAGATGGATGCAAAGCTTTAAGGCGAAGATAATACAGACAATTTAAAACCATTTCAGCCATGGTTGTCTTAGACGAAATCTTTCAATTTTCTGTCAATTTTTTTTAGTAGTCTTTCTATTTCCCAAAATTTTAAGTAAACTGCTTATTTATGGCCAAATTGAATGATAAATGAATTCATTTTTATTTTATTAAAATAATGTGTAAGCAATCTAGCAAAACATGTTTTATGCCTCTGTGTCACTAGACATAAAAAACGTAAAAATTATGTAAAAAAAAATTGGTAAGACTTCGTCCAAGACAACCATGGCTTAAATGATTCTAAATTGTCTCTATTCTCTTCGCCTTAAAGCTTTGCACCCATCTTCCAATCAACCTGTATATTTAATAAAACACAACCTATTAAAAAAAAACACTGAGCGCAAAATATACTTTGTATTTATTTTGGAAGTGGTTTGTTTTTTTTTTGTATTTTTAGTGTTTTTTTTTTTACATTTTGGTTGTAGGTACACACACGGCTACACATCAAGCTATATATTTCCAGTTTTAGCTGACCTCGCATTGTATAGGTTTTTCTTACAATCAGAAATCACCTTATCCACTCACACGCCCGGTTATACTGGTTATGTATAGCTTGATGTGTAGCCGTGTGTACTACTGGTTACCCCACATTTATATTTATACGACTAGGTACTTACTACGTACATTTTATAACATCATCAACATAGACGAAGTATTATGGACTGTATCGTGTTGGCCTGGTTAAAATTATTTGCACCAATCTAAGAACTTAGCATTACATCCATACTTAATATTATAAATTCGAATTAACTCTGTCTGTCTGTATGTTACCTTTTCACGCCTAAACCACTGAACGGATTTCGATCAAATTTGGCAGAGATATATTGCATCCCGGGGAAGGACATAGGATAGTTTTTATCGACATACCTTGCGGGCGAAGCCGCGGGCGGAAGCTAGTTATGAATAATCGAAGGGAACAATATCCGATCATTTGGTTGCGATTGCGATAGCGAAGTCAGTTTATGGTTTTACGTAGGATTCAACGTATTTTGTTTATCGACTACTAGTAAATCGTTCGTCCATTTCGGAAATTAAAATGATGAGCAATTGTGAGGAATTTGTTTCATGTCTTCGCCTCTTCGGTGTTAGCCTGCGCCGAATGGAAAGCCGAAACGCGTGTATGAAAATAGAAATACTTCTGCAAATGGTACTGTTCTCTGACGAGAGTTATTTTAGCCACTGTTTGACAAATATCGCCTCGAGATTATTGTTTGTAATGGCAAATGGCAATATTTGATAAATACCTACTGCGCTCACGCGGACGACTGCTTTCAAAACGTAGAAAGGTTTGAAAGCGAACAATCATTGCGAGGCTGTCGTTTACCCCTGCAAGGCCCAAATGTCTGACTGACGAAAAGGCAATAAACTTTACCGGATGAGTCACATTGAATAACAACTCGAGCACACAAATACATGATTGAAGCAGGTTTGAACTGTAAAAAGGTTGTTAGTTTTTGCTTGTTCATATTGTTTTTTGTCTGATAAGGACAACGTCGCAGCTGTCTCGGAAAATTATATAATTTATAAAAATATAATGTTTATCATGAACTCACCTCCATGACGACATAGACGTAGGCGGGGCTGTCCATACAGTCGTGCATGGCGACCAAGTTGGTGTGGTGGAGGGCAGTGAGTTCACGAAGAATCTTTATCTCCTTCACCAGAATCTCTGAAGCTTTTTGTATGCCTTTCTTCGTCACCACTTTTACTGCTACCGATTGTGACGGATTCTGCAACAAAAAAAATGTATAGTGAATGGTGCATTGTGAACACCAGTTGATTACATTGTTATTAGGTAATTGGAGCATAATTTTATTTTATTAATTAATATTTTGCATTTCAGTAGGTAGTAGGGAGGCACAGTCAGCAATACAAGTAGGTCTCACTCTTTCTATAGTCAGTGCCAGTAAGAGATATAGTGAATAAAAACTATCTGATGTCTAAATATAAAATAATCATACTTCCGAAGGAAGCATCTTCCGACTTTTGGTGCTGGCTTAAACAAAAAAACAAATCTTTCATTTCGGAAACCTAATTGTGCAATTACCAAAGGGCAATAAACACTTTTTTATCACATCTATTCAAAAAGAGCTAGTGTATTCCCCGTAAACAGGGACTAAAATAGCTCTTTAATCCCTAGGGAGTAAAAGTGATTTGAATTTGTAATATGGATATTGCTAGTAAAAGTTCCAATTACCAAAGAGATCAATCACGAACATTGTATGAAGAAGTAACAGGCTGTATGATTAAGTAAAACACGCGAGCTAAATAAAAAAAAAGTTTATGATAAAAAAAAATGCGCGTAAAGCATTCTGCCTTCGTTCGTAATTGTTTACTCAAATTAGGATGAAAAAATGAAAAATGGTTTATTATTTTTACAAGTAAACCCAACAACTAGTGATTTTACTTAGTTTTATAAAAAATTAGTACGTCTTCCTCAAATAATTGTATGTATATAAATAAACGTAAGTACTATTCTTATTCATAAGTTGCACTTACTTATTTTTTCATACAAAGTGTGGACACTACTCGGGAGCAACACTATTTTATTTAAGCTTGAGTGACGTAATTTGAATCCTTCGCTCCGCTCTGGATTCAAAGAAACACTCTCGCCTTCAAAATAGTTGTTTGCTCCCTTGGCAAACAATCTACTATTTAAGGTTGACCATTCCAGAAGTCTAACCTCTGATACTATTATATCAATAAATTCTATGATTGATGAAAGACACCTTGAAATTAGCAGTTCTAATTAAGAGTCATTCTGTAAATTGATAGTTAATGCAAGTGCAGTGAGCCGTGTATAAGGACGTCGCGTTGCAGGTGGGCGAGTCTCATGCGTCCACCAAGGCACACCAAGGCCTGCATAGATTGGTCTCTATGGCAATTAGGGTACTTGACTGCGTACGCCCGGCCACATAATGTGTGTGAATAGTTGAACACTTGTAATTGTGAATTTTATATGTACATATTATACAATACTGACATTGGGTTGGATACGAACGCGAAGAATCAAGTATTGTGGCAGAATATGAGTGCTCAGATATTAATCTGATTCTTATCACAAAATAAATAAAATTGAAGTTTCTGTTTGTATTACGAAAATAACAGCTTTTTACTCAATGCATGTTATGGAAGTATATATGCGGTAAACATAAAACATTTTTTTTTATTTGTCAGTCTATCTGTTCCGGCTAATCTCTGAAACGGTTGGACCGATTGTGAAAGAACTTGCACTGGCACAGCTGATGTTATAAGGAGTAACTTGGCTACGAAAGCTGTAACTTTAGAAAAATAATTAGGGTCTTGCAGAAAAAAAAATTAAACCCATGAAATCCAATTTGTTTTCAGGCATGCACGCGAACGAAGTCGCGGGCACAGCTAGTAATACAATATATAACATTTTAAACTGTGCATAATAAGCGGTAATCTGGATTTACTAGTCACATGATCACATCTACACGGATTAGTTCCAGTTTTGTCGCAGTACGGTAGGCCGCATGGTACACACGGCTACACATTAAGCTATACGTTTCCAGTTTTGGCTGACCTCGCATCGTATAGGTTTTTCGTAGAATCAGAAGTCAGCTTATACTGGTTATGTATAGTCGTGCGTGCCTAAACCAATACCTATAAGCTGGCTTGTTAATCTAAAGAAACTCCATACTACGCTAGGCCAGCCAGTCAAAATGATAACACTGACGTGAGGCGTACTGTACAATAACACAGCAATAGCGAACATAGCTGAATATCAACGAAGCAAGAAGTAAACGTCATCGCGTAATTTTTATTCGATTTCTAAAAAAGAAGGATTTTATAACTTCAGTAATTACTTGATTATTCTTTCTTGGATCGATGATTCTTCATTGGAAAGAGGGTACCTTAGGGGTGGTTCCATATAGATTTGGTATTTACATATGAGCAGTTTTTCAGTACGGTGGTCAGTTTACCCTGTCTTTTGTCTTTAATTGCTTCCGGTAAATTTTGTAAAGTGGATGCGTAGGATGCTGTGTTTATGGTTTTACCTTTTTGTGTACTGTTCTCAATTAGCAAAATTCCTTTTGGAGTCTCAAAACATTGTGGCTATGATTTTTCCGGCAGACGGAACGACATTGAATTTCTTAGGGGGCGCAGTACCCTTCTTGTGCCACTGCATGGATTCTTGCTTACTTTCAGGGTCATAATGATGAACCCACGTTTCATCTCAAGTAACAATTCGCTCGAAAATACTTGATGGAACTTCACCAGTACAGTACTCGATTCGCACTTGCTTTTGAGGCGCCCTGAGCATTCGCGGCACCCTTCTTGCACTGACTTTTGAAAGGTAAAGAAGGTCATGAAGAATAGTGTGCACGGAACCAACAGAGAGGTAAGACATCTCTGCTATCATTTTGATCTTCATTCGGGCATCCTCCAGTATTTTTTCACGTTTTCTTCTGTAGAGTCGTAGAGGCAGTAACCGGGCCGCCCGAGCGAGTGTCGTCTTCAATACTCTCTCTGCCCCTTTTAAATTCATTTGACCACTTTTGAACCGTAGATAACAAAGGTGCAGAATCTTGGTAAACAGCCACTAACTCTTTGTGAATAATTTTTGACTTTTTCCTTGTTTGGTAAGGAATTTAATAACAGCGCGGTGCTCGATTTTCTTCAACATTGTCACGTTAGCCATTCCAATTGGCGTTGACCAAGGATAAGTAGAAAACTAATGATCACAACTACGTATATGACATTTTGCTTAATTTGTCAAATTACCCACATCATTAGTAAATCACCCTGATACCGAGAATACATTGAACGCCCCTCGTAATTATTTCTTTAAAAAATTCATTTTCGGCCATAAACTGTACGGTAATGAAAAAATAGGAAATAATTCCACGAATTGTGGAAAAATATTCTTATCTAAATATTCCCCTGATTACTTGGGCACAAAAAAATTATAGTTTTTCAAACTATTGCCATATTCTATTGAAGATGGCGTCATCTAACTTGCATACTGCTTTCGTCCAGAAATCATGTTACATTAAAACAAAATAATATCACGTAGACGTTATTTATTTAGATTTAAAAGGCATTTATTTCTTTGCTATTATGATAAGATGGTAAGACATCTATCTCAAACAACTTTTTTGACTAATTACAAGAAAGTGTGACGATTCAATTCATCGTTAAATAAATATATATTCTACTTTTGTGGATTGTAGACTTGTAGGTACTTTTGAACGAAAGATTCTAACCTTGGTTTGTATTGTTGACAATGACATTGACATCACATCAGTCTGTCAGTCTCGTTGTGGTCTCGTTCACATTATACCTCTCCCGTATTAATATTATACTCTTTGCTATACCTCAGGCGGTGACTACAACTTGCACGTGCACTCTTTAAAACTGGTTGGTCAGACTTTCGGGCTTCTGACTACCCGTAACGACTGATCTACAAATGACAGCCGGGACCAACGGCATAGCGTGCTTTCCGAGGCACGGAGGGGTCTCGGTATGTAAATATGGTCTCCCATCCATGGACCGAACGCAACAAGCATAGCTTAACCTGATCAATTGACCCGTGCGGCTGTTATAACTTAGCTACGAGCCCCTTTAAAATCCCATACTAATATATTTATTATAAAATAAGACAGTAAATACCCATTCTACGCACTTTTATAACCTAATCAAGATGAGCTGAAACCTAGAAATGGTGCAAAAGATTTTATCGTGTCTTGGTGGGCCCAAATCCCAAAAACAGCAATCACAGTTTTGACAAATTGTAGGTTATGTAAACGTCATCTTTCCAACCTGTCATGGCTGGCTGTCGATGGTCAATAACAAACGTCAAACATTTTCAGTTTTTATTTAGTGCCTAAAGACTATTAGTTATTATGAAAAAAAAAACATTCTTTATTTTATTCAGGGGTTCGTTTTCTAGGTTTTCTAAAGTGTACATGTTATGGCCGGAGTCCCATACAAAAATGAAACGTCTCCTTTGCACGCTAATAAATACAGGACGTTTTGGTTCAACAAATTTCCTGTAGCAGACCTACAAAGGAAATCATTAGTTCATTACAGTTTATTTAAACGGTTTTAGATGTCCTGTGACTCTGTGAGTGCATGCACGTGCCTAGTGTAACACCCTTGAGGCGTAGGCACGGTGCGCACGTTGCGTATCGCATTGTGCGGCGATCTATTGTCCAGTGCAGTGGCTTAAAACAAAGACAAGAAACCTAACGCGCGGACCGCACAACATAGAACCTAACCGGTAGGCTCGTCCATGACGTCAGATCATAAGGCCGATTCACGTAATTTAAAACTTTCAAAATCAAGTCGCAGTCTCATCTCGGCGACAAACAAATGTCAAAAACTTGTCAATCTCAATCTGTCAAAAATACCTTTTTGACAGATTGAGACTGAGATCAGGGTGCTGACTCTCGAATATAATTCCAATAGATCGACATTGGAATTGTCAGTCACTAATTTCCCTACATTTTGACAAGTTTTTGACATTTGTCAATCTCAATCTGTCAAAAATACCTTTTTGACAGATTGAGACTGAGATCAGGGTGCTGACTCTCGAATATAATTCCAATAGATCGACATTGGAATTGTCAGTCAAACGTCATTGATTGGCTGGACTCACTAAGTCTAGCCAATCCCTGACGTTTAACTCAACCAACTGACGTTTGACCAATGTCGGTCTATCGGAATTAGATTCGAGAGTTAGTACCCAGATTGTGAACGTTCTTAAAATTACGAGAATTACCCCTCAGGTCACACCGCTTTTTAAAGGAGTCAACTGTAGGTACTATCGCGGACACTGGCGGTGGACCTCTTTTCAGGCTTATAACATAACATTTACACATTACCAAGGGCATAAGGGTGAAAAGTGGTCGACCGCCAGTGCCCGCAAAACAAAAATTATTAAAAAAACTAAAAAACCCGACTGCGGTAAAAAACTCAAGTTAAAAAAAAACTAAAAAGCTAAAAACAAGCCCATTTTAAATTAAATAAAAGTTGGAAGCAGGCGGGACTCAAAAACCATTTTTATTATATTTTCAAACTCAAATGGGTCCCGCCTGCTTCAAAATTTTATTTTATTTAAAATGGGCTTGTTTTTAGCTTTTCAGTTTTTTAAACTTAAGTTTTTTAACGCACTCACACGCACGCTCTCACTGAGAGGAGGCCTGTGTCCCAGCAGTGGGAACATTATAGGCTGATTATGTTATGTTATGTTTTTAACGCAGCATCGGGTTTTTAAGTTTTTTAATTACTTTTTTTATTTCCAGCTTTTTATTTTACAAATGTGAAAGATTTCGGAGACGATTTAGTTCTTAGAACGTGTTTTTTTTGCGATTTGTCACTTTGAGTTACTCTTAACCATAACAAGTTGTTTATATTTTTGTAATCACCTTTTAAAACCCTTTATTTTGATATCCTACTCGATGGTATTAGAAGAAGAAAAAAATGTCGAACTCCACAGTATGGCACCCCAAATCCGACATTTTACTTAGCCCGTGACACTAGCGCTATCAAGACAAAATCTAAAGACGTATAATTTATAAAAATCCGTTCATTCGTTTAGGAGTTACGAGGGAACAAAGAAACGGACATACATACCTACAGGTCAAACACATCGTCCTTTTGGGCTTCGCCGCAGTCGGGTAAAAATAAAGAATGAGGTCTAGCTCAGCAAAGTTCTGAGGAAACGATTGCTGCTGAAATTAATAAAATAAGCAATGGAAACATAACAAAGACATTTAGACCACACTGATTTATACTGTGACACTGACTCGACTGATCTTTATTTTTTAAATAGCGGGGTTGCGATAATTCTCCTAAGTATGGTTGTACATATAATACATAAATGTTTAGGTACTACCTATACTTACGGGCTTCACAAATAAGTAGTGAGCATTGACATAATATAAATTCCTACTTTTGAAATCATTGGTAGTGAGTATTTTTAAGTACGCACACGTGCAAAGTAACCTAGTTAAGCCAGCTGCAAAAGTGCAAACAGAAACCGGAATAGTCGAGCAACTGCCGTGTCTAGGTTCCCCGCGATACGAGAGGTGACGCCAAGATGTCAATACGAGAGGTGACGCCAAGATGTCACAGAGAGAAGCTATTAGATAACAGTCGCAGGCATCTTATCCAGAAAAGCTGGCTACCCACTTTCGTAAAAATACTATAAAGAGATCCTGACTGACAGATTCATCAACGCAGAGCCTAAACCACTGAAGCTGAGGTACCATGAAATTTAGACAGTTGGTTCCGTTTGTAACGAATTCCAGATCCTGTCTCAAGCGGATGCTTTTTCAAAAATCAAAAAATGCAGTTTGAAATATCTACAATTTTTAAGGTGAAAATAAAGGAAAAAAAAAGTTGTTTTAATGATTCAATTCGATTCAATTCAATATATTTATTTGTGAACATAGGTATGTAATAGATTTTACAGTCAATACAGTAAGAACGATCACTATGCCTACCATTTAATGGTGTACAAATATTAAAGCAATTAATTCCATTCAAATAACATTTCCAAAGAACATAATAAAATCAATAATAGGAATCGAAAAAAGAGTTATTAAGAATGTCACGAAAATACAAATAAAATTCTATGGATATGTCAATTTTAAAACTTGAAAACACATTATCATTCACAATTGTAGTCTACTTGCAATGTCATAAAATGAAAATAATGAAAAAGTGGCAATGTCTATAATTATAAAATTCGTCAACTTACAACGTCACAATTAAGAATTTATATTTTATCATTAAAAAATTCTTCAATAGAATAATACGCCTTATCTATTAATAATTGAAATAACATTTTTTTAAATAAATTTTTAGTAGCTGCTGCCTTTATACATTTCGGAAGTTTGTTATATAATTTAGGACCCATAATGAATATGCTTTTCTGAAAGCGTGTAGTTTTTCTTGGAATCAAGTTTAACTTATCAGCTCTACGCAGGCTGCTGACCCGGGAATATTTTGACAGGTTGCGTCGAACAAAAAGAGCACTTTCATAAATGTACATACATGGTAGGGTCAATATCTTTAAATCTTTAAAATAAGGAGCACAGCTATTAGTTTTTTGAAGATTACATATAGCACGAACACACTGTTTCTGTGCAATAAATGAAGTTTCTTTTCCAGTCGCATTACCCCAAAACATGATTCCGTATCTTAAGCATGATGCGACTAGACCGTGATATGCAGTAAGCAGTGTCGATTTATTGTCAGTGTTTCGTAACTTTTTGAATACTAACTTACACTAACTTATACTAACTTTATGAATATTGGTTCAGCTTGTTACATACATTTTCAATTTGTGTGCCCCAAGACAATGTATTTTCTATATGTATCCCAAGAAATTTCGTTGAATTTGTTTCCTTGATAGGCACATTATTATAATTGATGGCAGTTAAGCTATTCAATAACCTTCCGGATTCAATAAGAAAACTTAATGATTTAGAATTTAGTAGAACACTTTTTCGTTGGCTATGTGACAGATGTTTTTATTCGATTGATGATTTTATAAATTTGAAATCTTTCTGACATTTCATAAGTCATAATTATTATAAGTTCTATTGAATAAGTATATTGACTGTGCTCTTAAATGTACTCAATTACTACCTACGTATTATGGTTTCATTTTATTATCATATTGAACCATTATGACATTTAAATAAAAAATAAATATTTATCAAAAGACATACCTATTAAATATAAAAATAAATTGCACTTAATATTAATAAAATTTTAATTGATGTATG
Source organism: Gortyna flavago (assembly GCA_963669345.1). Taxonomy (NCBI): domain Eukaryota; kingdom Metazoa; phylum Arthropoda; class Insecta; order Lepidoptera; family Noctuidae; genus Gortyna; species Gortyna flavago. The sequence goes on from OY770139.1 coordinate 6,840,741, forward strand.
TATCAGTCACAATATGAAATTAATTGACTATTTAATAAGATAACGCTGACATTATATTTTTAAATTGTGTATGTAATGCATGTTTAAATATGTATTGTTTTGACCCAATTGTCACAAAATATTTGCACGACTTGATGTATGTCGAATATAGTGAAACTCTAAAATTATCGTCACCATGTATAACCTATATTCTAGCAAATAAAGCATTCATTCATTCATTCATTGATATTTAAATTTAATTTGCCATTTGTCCTTTGTCTAAATTTCATTATTAAGGTTTTATTTAAATTAATTTGCAAATTATTACATTTTAGCCAATTGATTACTGATTGTATATTATTATTAATGTCACATTCAAGCGTATTTTTTACATTATCACTGTTAAAAATAATAGTACTGTCGTCTGCAAACATTGTCATGGGGTAAAGCGTAGCTATAGGCAAATCGTTTATACAGAGCGATTTTTTAATCACCATCCAAATTTTTACAGTGTGTTCTAAAAAAATTCAGCTGTTTCATACAAAAGTTCAATACCTATTTGACCAAAATGTATGAAACAGCTGATTTTTTTTTCATGATTTCAGAGTTGGTCCCATAGTGAAAGTTGTTCGTATTCATGGGTAGAACACTGTACAAATTTGGATGGTGATAAAAAAATCTTCCTGTATATATAAGAAACAAAAGAGGCCTAAGGACTCCCTTGGGGAACTCCATATGTGAATATTCTTGTCAGATTCATATTTCATGTCAATTTTTGTTTTACTGCATATTCTATTAATAACTGTATACTGTCGTCTGTTCTGAAGGTAAGATTAAATTAAGTTATAAATGTTACCCGTATGCCGTAAGAGTATAACTTTCGTAGCAAAATTTTATGATCCACGTGATCAAAAGCCTTTGTCATGTCCATGAATAAAGCTAGTGTTGGCAGTCTTTTGTCAACCCTGGATGTAATTATGTCGAGTAAATCATAGATATAATCATAGATTATAACAACAACTTGTTAAGAAACTAGTGGTGTGCAAACTGTGAACTGTGAATCTTTTGAAAATTCAAAAGTGCCTGTACATGGTTTAATTTAAATAAATGGTTTGAGTTAGACAAACTTTCACATTCGCAATATAACATCAGACACACAGAAGTATTTTTAGGGTTCCGTAGCCAAATGGGAAAAACGGAACCCTTATAATTTCGTAATGTCCATCTGTCCGTCCGTCTGGATGTTAAACAACCATTTTATTCAGAGACTATTTGCACTATATTAATAAAAAAAAACTTTTTTACAAAAAATAAACAACAGGCTTCAAAAAAAAATACTACAAAGTAAAAAATAACTTTAATTTCGGAAGTCGGTGTCGTTGGTTCCCCATTTTCGTTTTTGACACCGACTTCCGAAATTAAAGTTATTTTGCAGTTTGTAGTGTTTTTTAAAAGTCGGTAGTTTCGTTTTTGAAAAAAAAAAAAAAACACTTTTTTGTTGTACACAAATTCAATTAACACTACTTGCTATGTAAATATCGGTTAAAATATCATCAATATAAAGTAAGTGGAAAAAAATCGTATTAATGCATATAAATTCGTACGTTATAATAATGCCCTAATGTATTATATACTAAAACCTTTCTGAAAGTTTGTAGATCACGTTAATGAAAGAAACATCAAAATTGGTTCATTAGTTATTGTGAAAATCGCGGACATACAAACATACATACAAGTCGAATATACACCTCCTTTTTTTAAGTCGGTTAAAAATCGGAATGAAGGTGTATTCTGTGCTACACATTGAAATTACGAAAAATAAAACTATTCGAGGTATCTCTCCCCATGCTGGTAAACGAGGGATGAAAAAACCCTATCGCAGGTATGCTGGAAGAGATTTCTTATGAAATAAGCATCACCTTTGTACCTATTTTTCTGTTCTGTTTTTCTTGTCTGTATATCTGTATATATAATATATGTGTGTACCTAAATGGCAAAATACATAAATAATGGAATATGGTTTTTGAGATACTCACAGGACATTTTCGGTTACCACTGCAGTAATAACTTTGTATTTTATTAAACACAAACATATTTTTGCGGTAGATAAAATCAATACTGTGCAAACACTCATGCCAACTACGGAATCCTTCACTGTGCATGGTCCAACACACACTTGGCCAGTTTTTTTCTAGATAATATACTAGTCAACCAGTGCTTCTGTAATAGTTAGTTGGGTCATGAGTACTACTTTCTAAATTGAAAATGTATTACCTTCTAGACTTGAGATTATTTGTTGCTGGTTCTAGGCATTTTTAAAACAAAAGAAAAGCATTGATTTATTTATTAGTTACAGTGAATGTATTAATTGCTGAAACAAAAATAGGTGACAAAAAAAGGTCTTTTGTAAATAAACAGGACTTAGTTATAAAGACCTTTTGACAGAAGTTGTATTAATATTATAAAAAACAAAAGTTAGTTGCATCATTTACTTAGTGCCGATTATTTTATGCCACTATGTAATTTAGATGTTTAGTTTTGGAGCTGGTAAGCTTTATTTACTATGCTCATTACAGTAATTACGGCTTACAGCAACCATTCTTCAGATTACTGGGTTTTTAATTTTACTATATAGCTGCTAACAGCTGTTCTATATTTTAGCCTCAATCTCGTTACTATTATGATGAACTAGTTGTTAACCGCGACTTCGTCGGCGTGGAATATACTTAACAATTTTTTTTTTTTTTTATTAAGTATATAAGAAGCCTAAGTTACTCCTTATTACATCAGCAATCTGCCAGTGAAAGTGCCGTCAAAATCGGTCCAGCAGTTTGAGAGATTAGCGGGAACAAACAGACAGACAAAAATTGCAAAAATTTCAGTTTTGGATGTTTTAATATTTCAAACAGACACTCCAATTTTATTTATTTGTATAGATGTGAACTTTTGCATTAGGTACTGAATCAATACTATCTTATCGGTTTTAAATTAGAGCAAAGCAGTCTGCAGTGATTTAGTATGTTTATTCAAGTATGACAAATTATAATTTAATTTATGAAATTAAGTAATGTAAAGTAGGTAAGTTCATTAATTTATTTGTTACAATTTGTTTGATATTAGATAGCTTAAATTGTAAGTTCCAGAGATGTATTCAATGATAGTTGGTTATTAATGTTTTTAATATTAAAGTTAAATTGTGCAATAATTTGACTATTTTATTTGTCTTCCTAATTTTGATGAAGATCTAAAATTTGTGGAGTTCATTGTAACTTGGTTAAATTAGCACAAAATATTTGGAAACAAATCAATCAAATAAACAATGACACGGATGTCAATCTACAAAGTAGATACGTAAAGATTATTATGTTTACAAGTTTTATAGGTTATTTATTATCAGCTGATTATTTTCACACACTCAGTTCAGACAAAATATTATTATTTGTTATCATTTAAATTATTTATATCAACATTGGTTTACTAAACGCAGACATTGCATATTGTGTGTGAATTACGAAATTAGATCTGAATGTGGAACTATTTATACGACGAAATGCCACCACCCAAAATCGAAACAAATCAATACAATAATTACGTCGTACAAGAAACATGGTATTTTTCGCATTCAGGATTGTTAGATTCAAGACTAACCACATTAGTAATTGTGAATTCAAGTTGGAACAAAAGCGCGTCAAGGAACTTCAGATTGAGATCATACATACCTTTCTCTTCCTTCCTTTGTATACCATAGCGAAGGCTCCGTGCCCTATAATGTCTTGTTTGGTGAATTCATATTCACCAACTTGGATGACTTCCATTTTCACAAGTTTTCCCTTGACCACAGACATGTTTAATAGAGTTAATATTTATTTACAGTCTCATACAATAAAAAGATCAATAACTTTTATGGATAATGGATTTCGGAACTTGACTGAGCGCTACATTATGATCACAACTAGCTGCTAATCACTTCCATGCTTGCAATAAAAGTAATAATTTCACTTTGTATTACACTAACGTATCATTATTATTGTTATACCAAAACACAACACACAACGAATGCAAAATGAGTAAAGTGATTTTATTTTGTGTTGTTTTGCGAAGCAGAAGACGATGTTGCCCATTATGTGAATACAAAAACTACCACGAACAAGAAAGTTCTGACTTCTGTTTCACAGTTCCACGAAACCATTTTTATTGAGAAATATTTTATTTGTACGTTTGCATGATTTTAGTGAAAAATTAAATGATCTAAAACCAAACAATTTTATTGTTTTAACCTTGAACTGCGAATGTTACCATTAGATTCCTTGATGAATGATGATTGATCACAACATTCACAACATTTTATGTACAGACGCCAGCACATGAAGCTACCCAAAACTGTCAAACGTTACCAATCAACTTTGAACCTGCCACCGCGGTCAAAGGTGACCGCGAACAATAGATTTTCTATTGTATCTGCTGTCTGGCAGTCAACGTGTAGCAATATAGTTGAAAATCTATTAAAGTTTTACAGATTGCAGTAGCTTGATGTAGGTACTGAAGTCTGTACATCCAAATATCGTATGCAGCGCCGTGAAAGCTATGAACGGCCGCTTACCAAACCATGATTATTTCCACTAACTTCAACTTAGAAATATTTTACGTGGTCAAACTCAGTGCCGGCTTAAGCCAGTGCGGGACCGCTAGCAAAGTGTTTTTTGGTTTTTGGATTGGTTGGTTCTAAAGTTTATCTCGATAAAACACTAGCCAAATAAATGTTTCTAAACAAAGATGTTTCTTTTCGTCGTGTTCCATAATGCTCAAATTACTTTATTCAAATGACTTGCTTCAAACAATATTTTTTGTAAAAACCTTCAAGGTTGATTATTTGCATAGCAGTGATTATCGCGAAAACGTTGGATTTTCACGCTCGCTTCGCTCGCTCTTACATTTAATTTTCTATAGGAAAAATACTTTTTGCAGCTCGGATAGGTTTTCTTTATACAGAAATAGAATACTGAGAAACTAAAATGCAAGAGCAGCGACGCGAGCTCTAAAAATATAAATTTTATTGCGCCTATGATGTTACATTTAGTTTGTCTATTCACACGTCACACATAATATTACATTGGATCTACTGGTGGTGTAGGTATGTACAGAGGCCAGCACATCAAGCTACCCCAATCTGTCAAATTTCTTTGATAGATTTTCAATTTTACCACATAGGAATAAGGTTCATATTCAATCGGGAAAGTTTGACATATTGGGGTAGCTTGATGCCAGTAGTAGTAGATGCAGGGTAGCTGGGGTGCTGGCCTCTGTACATACCACTACTTATTTCTTTTGTATGTCAAAGCGCGGGGCCTATGGCATTTGCTACACCTGCTACGTGGCTAATCTGGGCTTGAATAGCTATTCACAACTATTCGACAAGGTATCGTGTCGAATATGACACATTTCGATAACCTGATTTTCCTTGCCCCCGTAAATTTTGGATTTGTGAACAGCTTCTAGAGAACTTCTTTGATAACATTGATTGATGTTCGATTCTGTATGGAATCGCATGGAATGGGGCCAACAACTGTCAAAGTGGCGCTAGTAGTGCACAGACCAATAACAAAGCAATTTTTGTATGGGACTAATAGTGAACTCATAATTATTAAAGACAATTATTGAGGAAATGCCTAGATGTTGTGTACCAAATTGTAAAGAAACTGGAGGCCACCAGTTTCCTCGAGATGAGAAACTTAAAAAATGTGGCGAATAAGGCGAGTCAAGTTTGAGCCTAAAAGCGGGGCGAGAGTGTGTCATAAACATTTCAAGGAAAGCGACTATGAAAAGATTGGTAAATACTCAGGTATGTATTAAAATGATTACTTTTAGTTTGAATAGGTCATCAAAAACTATTTCCTCTTATTTCTACGTAACCTATACCAACCTGCATCATGTAAGATAATGCGATTTAATAAACCTTAAAAGAAAACAGACTGCCCGTAGTACACAAACAAAAATTCTAATAATGTGCGTCCATGTTCTCGATAAGGAATCTAGACCATTCCTTGTCGAGAACATGGGCCTTTTGAGGCCACTGGAGGTTTAGAGATTTTCACCAGATAGATAGTTGGTCCATCTTGTAGTACTCCATATAGTATATTAGTATATTGCCATAGAAGCTTCCGTTTGTTTTTACTACACAACTTTATCCCACGTGATACCCAAGCAGGATTTTTAGTAGTCTTAATGGTAATCATTTTTCTGGGGAAACATAATTCGTACATTAATTGGAACGTTTCAATGAAACAGTTGTAGGCTGCATTAGGACCGTCCTTCTCATACACATCTGAGAAGGATAGACTACTTATACAAGTCTTGAATTTGTATATATTTACCTGACTGTAGTCTCGTGTACTTTTGTGATAATACTTAAGAAAATCCTTTTTTTTAACGGGGTACTTTAACAGTTGTGCTGTGTGATCGGATAACGTGAACTCCAATACTTCTGATGTGCAACGACGCTTGTTAAAATCATGAGCAAAATTATCTATGCATGTTTGGCTAGCAGCCCGAGTAGGTTGTCTCAAAGCAAGTTGTAAATTAAAATTTAGAAGAATACACTCGAATTCGGCAGACAGTTTACTTCTCTTCAAAATGTCAATGTTGTATTGTAATGTAATGTGAATGACAAGGGCTCGTATAGTGGTGGCGCCATCTGAGATCAGCTTTCACTTGCCAGCCCCATTGATATAAATATAACCGAACGTGTAAAAAAACGGTGTAAAAGCACAGCAATGTTGCCAGATTATAAATTGAAATCCTACCATCCTATGACATTCGATTATTATATTATCTGTGCCTCAAGTAAAAAGTGGCGAACCTCAGAACAATAACACTAAAGCATGCTTTAGTTATTGTTCTGCAAAGAGTTGTTCTGAGTGGCGAACGAAGTGCGTTTCGGCCCACGCACATAGTAAGGTTCCGTACAATGGGTACAAAATGATCGACGCACGAATGATCGCCAATCGCCATTATGACCTCCACGACATCCACAGGATATGCCGATAACCTTCTTAGACTAGTCCTAGGAAGACCTGTGACATACAATTCACAAAAAAAAATCGCCTTTTTACCCGACTGCGGCGAAGCCCAAAAGGAGGGTTATGTGTTTGTCATGTATGTATGTCCGTTTGCTTGTTCCTTCGTAACTACAAATGAACGGATTTGCATAAAATAGACGTCTTTAGATTTGTCTCGGTAGCCCGAGTGTCACTAGCTACATAAAAATAAAAAACTAAGTAAAATGGCGGATTTGGGGTGCCATATTGTGGAGTTGGATTTTTTTCTTCTTCTAATACCATCGAGTGGGATATCAAAATGAAAGGTTTTAAAAGTTGATTGCAAAAATATACAACTTATATGGTTAAAAGTAATTCGAAGTGACTAATCGTAAAAAAAAACACGTACAATAAAATAAAAAAATATGTTTAATAAAATAAAAGTAGGCATTATTTCTTGTTCCCTGTCGTATAGGTTATTGAATGACTACGACTAAAAAGCTGGAAATGAAAAAGTAAGTACCTAATTAAAAAACTAAAGACCCGACTGCGGTAAAAAAACTTAAGTTAAAAAAAAATGGGCCCGCGCCTGCTTCCACCTTTTATTTAATTTAAAATGGGCTTGTTTTTAGCTTTTCGGTTTATTTTAACTTTAGTTTTTTACCGCAGTCGGGTTTTTAGTTTTTTTAATTACTTTGTTTTTATTTGTATCCATAATTTCTGATGTGAAAAAACAAACATTTATTAAATATAGGTTTAGACTTACTAAATGAGTAAAAACTGTAATTTTACTACTTTCATTACCTACTGTAGGTACAATAGTCTGAGCACAGCCTTTACCTAGTTACCTACCTTTTCTGTGAGTGGGTAGAGGCCTGGCAGCTTGGCGTTTGCCCTGAGGTGGGACAATAATAGGCTGGTCTGGTATTATTTATTTTAAGTAGGTATACGATTACAACTGTGCGAAAAAATCTGATTCATAATAAGGAAGGAAAGCGAGAAAAATGTAATCAGAATTGGGATTTAAATTAGCAAACCACCAGCTTCTTAAATTCAGAGATGAGTACCAAATAAGACTTAGCTTTAAGACCCTGCTTCTTTCATTCCATTTGATAGGCCTCCCTAAACTTATTAAATCATGTTATGTGCTCTTGGCCATCATGTTTGTGCCACTGACCCCGATATATTGTTAGCGTCAGAATGGCTGGTTGCCTATGGCAAGCGGCTCTGCAAGTATATTCAGGAATTGCTACCCAATTGCTTATATTTGCTACATTTCTTCAATAATTGCTACATATGATACATTCAGAGAAATATGAATATTTTTTTGACCAGCCATTCTGACATCAGGATGGCTGGTGGCCTCCGTGTTCAGCATGAAGGACGCAGTATTTCTAAAAGTTTGTTGTATCAATAATTGCTTACTAATTGCTACTTTCACGAATTTTAGTTTGAGCTTCGTACATACTAATGGTAAAAAAAATATAGATTTTATTAATATTTGTGCGAAGAAGCGCCTAATAATTTAGAAAGGCAACAGTTCTTTTTACTACAGCGAGCGTCTTTTCAAATCTTGCAGGCGTTCATCGACTTACTCTAATGATGTTTGGTGAGTAGTTTATTTATAAAACGTACCTACCCTCAACACAATATTTACTAGTATCAGTATGTTTAATAGCTGGGTCAGATACACGTTAAAAACTACAAAGATATTATTATCCAAGAGCAAAAAGAAGGTAATCCCCCATTGTATTCTATAAGCTAAAAAATAATTGCTGATTTTATGTTCACGTAGAAATAATATAAAATAAAGATTTAACATGTGCGTGTGAACTGGGGGACCATACTGATATTTCGCAAAATAAAAATCGTAGGATTTAGTAGTAGACCAAACAATTGTAGAACAATTCTGGAAATTTGTAAAAAAAAAAAACTACAGCCCTTAAAGTGCGGTCTCTCAGTCCTCACAGATCATCAGCCAGATCTCGGTGGAAAATAAAAAATAAAATACATAATTTTAGATATCTATTATTTAGTAGAAACTTTTTACTAAAAGATACTTAAGTACGCTAGACTTTCTAATATTCCTCTCGTCTAGCAGCTAGTAAAGGCACCTAAGACAGTGGAGGTGAGGATTGAGGGACCTGAAGGCCAATTCTCGTAATTTAAAACGTTCAAAATCTAGTCGCAGTCTCATCTCAGCGACAAACAAATGTCAAAGTTTACGCTACCTCACGTTAGGCAGGTGAAAACTAATGTGTTGATAAAGGGCGAGGAATTGAATCCTGTAGACAGCACAGTACCTATTCTTGGGCATAACTGGATGCTAAGCTTCAGTGGGGACCACATGTAGATAAATTGTCAAAAAAGCTAAGTTCCGCAGCATACGCGGTTAGAAAAATTCGTAATTTAACTGATATAGAGACTGCCCGTTTAGTGTACTTTAGCTATTTTCATAGTGTAATGTCGTACGGTATTTTATTGTGGGGAAATGCCGCCGATATTCAGACCATCTTTGTTTTGCAGAAGCGAGCTGTTCGATCAATTTATAACCTACAACAAGGCTCAAGAAAATAGGTAGCTCGTTCAGATGCCAATGTATACGCTTTTATAATAAACTACCAAGCCACGTTCAAGATCTAAGCCTTAATAAATTCAAATCATTCATTAAACGTAAGTTGTGCCAGAAAGCTTTTATACCGTTAAAGATTATATTGAGGACAAAAAGGCTTGGGATTGAGCTGCTTCCAATTTTTTTTACATTTTGAATGTTTTAATTTTTTTTTTCTATGTAGACATTGACATTAATGAATTTTATTTAAACAATGACATTTGCTTACTTTGTAAAGTATTATATTATTTTAATTATTGTGCATGTGAAGACAATGTGGGTCACTTTTTTTAATTTTTTATTATTCTCTCTGTTGTGTTAGTTTTTCTCTAGGTCTGGCAGTTTGAGTAATTTATGTGGCCTACCCAAATGTCCTTTCTTTGGTATTGTTCGTCGAATCGTTGAGCTCCTTAAGTTTTGAGTTGAGCTACACGATTTCTGACAAATGCGTGCACTGACTGGACAGGTCCTCTCAATCTGTGTGGTTCTTTCCTCAAAAGACCATCTCAGACATCGATCTACATGGTCTTCATATAACCTGACCAAGATTATGATGTCTGGACTTTAAAGGAGACTGTGACCTCTGAGTTTGTTTCGGCCTTTCTTCTCAGAGTAGTCAGATAGGAAACGCCGACCTCGTCTAGTTTTATAAAAAATATGATTGACGTGTAAAAGTGTTTGTACAAACCTATTTACAAAATAAAATCATGTCATTTATCAAAAACTTGTCAAAATGTAGGGAAATTAGAGGTATTTTTGACAGATTGAGACTGAGATCAGACTGTGAATGTTCTTAAAGTTACGAGAATTTCCCTCAGTTATTCGCTATCTTCAAATTGCGTCGATTTTTTTTTTATTTCTTTTTTACAAAATGTTTTTAAGTCTCTTACTAAAACTTGATGTAGAAAAAAAAAAGATTTTCTTTATTTGATTCGTTAATATTCACTAAAATATTTATCTTTCTTTGTGTGGAATGAGGGACCACAGTTTAGTCGTTATATCTTTTTTATCTTTGATGCTTTGTGGTCTGTTATTCAGTAAATATATTTACAAATTCTTTACTAAATATCAGTAGTCACAATACCTTTATTTTTCAGATACTTTCCGAGATCTGGCTGATGGTATATGAGGACTGAGGGACCGCACTTTAAGGGCTGTAGTTTTTAATATTTTTTTTTTAAATTCCCAGATTTTTTCAAAAATTGTTTTTAGCCTACTACTAAATCCAGTTTTTTTTTTGCGAATTTTCATTATGGTCCCTCAGTTCACACGCACATGATTTAACGATGTACTACGGATTTTTCTTTCATACATTTCTTGTGTTTCTCGTTCTTTTGGAGGTTGTGCTACTTGATTAATAATATGTTGTCTTTTTTGTTTTTCATTAATTTTTTCAAATATCTAAGTCGATTCCGCGTCAACAGATCTGGGGGGGTGACCCATAATTGTGAACGCCTGCACGATTTGAACAAGACGCTCGCTGTGGTAAAAAAAACTGTTGCCTTTCTAAATTATTAGGCGCTTCTTCATACAAATATTAATAAAATCTATATTTTTTTTACCTATTTTATGTACGAAGCTCAAACTAAAATTCGTGAAAGTAGCAATTAGTAAGCAATTATTGATACAACAAACTTTTAGAAATTCTGCCTCCTTCATGCTGAACACGGAGGCCACCAGCCATCCTGACGTCATGATGGCTGGTCAAAAAAACATTCATATTATATTTCTCTGAATGTATCATTTATGTAGCAATTATTGAAGAAATGTAGCAAATATAAGCAATTGGATAGCAATTCTTGAATATACTTTCAGAGCCGCTTGCCATAGGCAACCAGCCATTCTGACGCTAACGATATATTAGGTACACACTGCCAGAGTTCGATTTACATTTAACACATAAGTACGGGTTGTTGTCACTGTGTGCGTAAATTAATGAGTCGGTCGGTCGGGTATGAATAGCAAACCGCTAAACTGTATGTGTGCGTATGATATACCCACTTATACCAATAACTAATAATACCAATGTATAGTAATCATAATTGAATGAGGTCCAATATATCAACATTAAAATATGTGTCCCATAGCCAGTCGGTGTAAGCACCTGGCATAGTTAACGACTTCGTGTCTTAAGTTCAAACCCTGGCAGAGGAATTTTGTTTTATAGGTTTTTATTTTTTGTCTTATAAATAAGACATCAATTTTGTGTCAATAAAATTATTAAAAAAAAAAAAAATTAAAAAGGTAATTAAATAATACCAATGAAATAAATTTTAATATTTTATTAAATGAACTAGGCGTTTTGGAATGCGGGCATCTATTGTTCCATAGCGCTTGGGTCATTAGTGAATGAGCCAGCTCGTTTCGACTATCATGTTTCTTACAATAGTTGGCTTAAGGTTCAATTTGGCATGGGCTATATTTTAGCAAATAAAAAACTACGCGTGGCCAATACAGTAAGTAATGCAAACTATTTTAAACATATTCCCAAACTTTTGGATGAGTAGAACACTGCTGGTAACATCTTTACCAGTTTATAAGACAAGGGTTTTTGTTCAATAATAATACGTAAATATTTTTTCAAAGTATACAAATAAAAAAAACTGAAATTGGAGGTGAAGTGAATCAACATGTTAGATAGTAAGAAATTATGACAATTTCTAACTGCATAACAATAACATCACTTACACTTCATACTTAATTACTTAAAACATTTTTCATCACTAAAAATAACCACATTATCCTCTCAATTAAAATTTTTATAAGACCTAGCAAACAGAAGTCGTTTTTGTCGGAGAGCGGTGGACACCAAAATCTTCCTTGCTGGCTTACTACAGCGTAAACCAGCTTCATCTTCATGCAGGTGATTTCGCACTGTTTGTAAGCACACATTATGTTCTGTTGCAGTTATGCGGGTGGATAAAAACGGATTAGCCCTGTGCCTTGCTACGATGTCGTAGTGACGAGCCGAAGAATTCACCTTCGGTTTTGGCCCACGTCGATGATGGTCCACTTCTCCAGAATCCGCATACCGATGTTCTTCTCTATGGATAAAAACAAAATAATATTTTAAATAATGAAGATAAAATATGGTGGATTGGTGGATAAAGCATAGCTAATGAATTACTTATATTACCTCATAATGTAATAAAAGTTAACATCGCTTTACCTTGGTGGCATTAGATACCAGGTCAATAATAAATGTGTCTCCTAACTATTTTATTTATCTAATTTGAATGTTTATCTTTATTTCGACTAACTACATGTATTCCAATGTTTAGGTAAACAGTGAAAGGTGAGATGAGTTAAGAATTTTAGTTGAATCAGGTATTACTAACATAATGAAAATAATTATATCACAAGTAGATTGTTACTCACCGATATTAATAAGCGCCTTGCAATTTCACAATTAAAAATGTTTTGCTCATCCAAAACAACGATTTCCGCCTTTTTAAACATCTTTAAATGTTGCATGGTAGGATCAAGTTCAAGCACAATTGGAATCAGAAACAAAGAAAGCGCAGGAATATGAGTAGTCATCAATATACTTGGTAGTCCAAATTATACTCGTAGACTGACAACTACGAGTATAAGAACGCTAATTTTTTTATAAATTAAGGTGAAAAGTAAAAAAATATTTACAAAAATTGTGGGTAGTTATATCCTAAGCGGTCAAAATAAATTATCTAAGAATTCCGTGCTCATATCTCAAACGTTGTAAATTACTCATCTATGAACGGGATTGAATCGTTAGCAATTCAACGATGTTTGCACCCGAGATTTGAACTGTTTTTGAGACTTCTTGTTTACTAACCAAAGACGTTAGTCATTGTGCCAAACCTGTCACAATGAACAAGCGTGAAATATTATAACTCATTCAATTACATAAATTAATGATTGCTATACATTGGTTATATAGTTATTGCTTATTGGTGCGACATACGCACAATAAAAACAGAGCTCGCTCGCGCTCTTTTTATTTAACGTTTGTGCGCGTATTCATACCGACACAGCTTATCCGTGTTGGGATGTAAATCGAACTACTTTGCTTTGTGTACTTTATGCACCTGACCTGTATTATACAAGTACGTACAAGTTGTATAATAGAGGTCAGGGGTTGTGCGCTTTGCCAATGGTGGCACACATATTTCTGAACTTGCTGTGTTGACTGTACAATTTAATCCAAAATAGGCTTGGTAGTGCCGTTAATTGTAAACGACACTACTGTTAGTTCGGCTGGTAGTGTCATTGCCAAATCATGGATAATATAATACTCTATGTAAAATGGTTACATAGCTGCATGGATTGAAGTTTTTCTTTAAAATTACTTCAATATCTCATCATTTTGAAACATTAACAAAATATTAAATATACTGTCAGCTTGCTACTATTAACAATGCGTAATTGCTATTGACTCGCTATCAAGAAACGATATATGTAATGGTACACTAACTTCTTCATGCTACCCGCAGCATTTTAAGAAAAATATTTGCGCACATACTGCCTACTAGTTTATTTACGAGTACCTCCCGTTCTTCATAAGTTTGTGTATCGAGTATGGTTAACTTGTATTTCTCATGATAAGTGAATTGTATTCTTTTTGAGAAATAAATGTCTTAAACCGTAACTATGAGGTAGGTATTAGTAATATTTTAATCAAAAAAAATTCTTGTCATTGGTAGACAATGATGAAATACAAATTACAACAATCATTCCACATCTTTATTCAAATTATGAAGCTCATAATAAATAAGAAAATTTTATAATGTTAATTCTTAACAATTTTAGAGTGCCAAAAGTTAGTGTAAGAATTAGTTAATAATGTAACCAATTATTAGAGAGGGAGCTGTTTAAAATAATATGTAAAACTGAGAAATGGTTTTGCCTTCAAAATTTAAATTGATCATTTAACAAATAGTTAAGAAATAAAGCATTATCAATTAACATCAATTTACTAAAGTTGTGACTATCTTTTTTGATCTCCCAAGTCTTCAATACTATCTTCATCAATCTGGAAAAAAGAAAGTTAGTTAAAATTTACATAATTATGTAGATAAATAAATAATTGTTTGTTAAGTTACCAAGTTGAATGCATGACTTTACATAATAAATTATTTATTCATAGTAATAAATATAAAATCATGTTTGTATAGGTGTCATGATAGTTTCAATTATAGGGGAATAGTCTCATATTTTTTTTTTTCTGTTTTTATCTGCTTTCAGTCAACCCTGACTATGGTCAGATGTGTGGAAGGATACATCACATTTTTACAGGATCCGGACCAATGTCCAAATTCTGTTTAATCAGGCAGCACAATATCAGCCTTCTTGAGTCTCTTGGTATGATTTGGCATCAATAGTGAATGTGAGAGGGGATTTGGATGGATGGTTAATCTGTCTTTGTATTTCACTAGGTAGCGCTTCGCTTCTTCTAGGACCGTTGGAATTTCCAGGTGCTCATGGATTTCTGAGTTGCGAGCGTACCAGGGCGCCGCTGCTAGGACCGTCAGGATGCTGTTTTGACTTTTTTGAATGCACACGATGTTTGATTTGCTTGCGGAAGACCACAAGTCTCAAGTTTGAATAAAGTAAAGCGAGTATAAAAAAAAAGTGAATAATTATGTTCAATAAAATACCTCAGGCCATTTTTCTGGAATAATATCAAAAAGATCATCCTTCACATCCCCCTGAATTACAATCTCATCGTCGCCAGTAACTGAAGATCCACAAGCGAACTTTGTACCAAAGAATTTTGCTGCCACCTTTAAATCAATATCTGAAAAGAACATCTTTTTATAGTTCAAACTCAAACTCAACTCAAAGCATTTATTATAATTAACCTTTTAACCGCTTACGTCGGATTAATCCGACAAATATTTTCGCCATTTCGCCAGGGTCGTATATTTACGACAAAAAACCACAGCTCGTTTAATCTGCTTTTTTATTTAGGTAATTACGCTGTTTTCTATCAGGTATTTTTTTTTCGTTTTTTTTTTTTTAACTTCGTGCGCTGAGGGCACGAGAAATGATATGAAGTCGGGCGGTTAAAAGGTTAAATCATTTTCAGGCACATTTGAATTGTCAAATAGTCAGTCAGTTAGTCAGAAAGGTGAAGCTAATTGCCCATTCCAAAATCTAAATCTCCATGGAGAAGAACGGGGAAGAAACTCCAAGGACACTCATTAGTTATTGTCCATGACAAATTAACCCTTATAAATGTCTTACGCTGATAATTTCAGTGAATGATGATACTTTGTGTTCAGATGGATGTTATTTTTCTTGGCTATAGCTTTACTGGTTGCTTTTATTTTAACAAAGAGTCAATCTGCGATTTTAATTAATGTGAATGTGTTCCCATATTTCTTATTATGAGTCTATGTTACTTAAATTTGATTTGAAAGATAGGGTGCAAATGTAGATAATAACATAAAACTCAACGGATGATGCAACATGTGAAGGTTAATTGGCAAATAAAGGTTTCTTTTTTTTACAGAATACCAAAATGATCAATTCTACGTACCGAAAGTACTCAGTCCAGACACCACAGTGACAGATTTCTTTTTGCCCCGAGGGGCCCTAGACACTTGCACTAGTTTGGGAACATCTTCCTTTTTCTTTGACTTCAACATGCCCTTGCCCCCACGTTTCTGGCGCTTCTTTTCTTCTTCACCACCTGCATTTTCTTCCTCATCTGTAATGAGTTATAAAATAAGTTGTGAATCAAATCATTTAATGTTTTTTTACGTAAGTAGTGGTTCTTTGTCACTATATTCCATTTTCTGTTTTGTCAATTTCAATAGATCCATAAATATTATGAACAAAAGTTTTTTCATGTATATTTGTTTACTAAATACAAAATTTCAAAACAATTTCATGGATAAACTTAACCTAGATAGGTCAAGATTCTCACAAAGAACTCACCGATTTTCACTTTTTCAAATTCTGTTGGCAGGTTTTTTTCAAGCCATTGTTTGCATTTATCGTATTCTGGGTAGTATTCACAATATTCTATCGGCATAGAACAATTACCACAATACTGAACCTTTAGTGGATAGGTTACACCTTGTCGGGGACCCATAGAAAGGTCTCTGTCACCCATTTTGAATTTCTATTAATTCTATTTGATTACAAAAAATTACTATCGCATGCTTTATTCTAATGAGCTCAACTTTACACTTATTAAAATTCGTATTTATACTTTAAATGTTTATTTTTTCACCTGCAGCAATCAATTCCTAAAATCGCTATTGGTTTATCATTATCACAGATAACTACAAGTCAGAGAATCATTATGACAATTTTGATTTGACAACTCCAAAAGTTGACACAGAGCACAGACACATGACATGACACCATTGAGATAGGAGAAGCCTATGCAATGACTAAATATTAATAAACCTATGGACTGATTATACCTACAAAATTAGCGTGTATTACGTGTATACCTACCACTGACCTCTATTAAACACTTGTATAATACAGGTCAGTGATACCTACACACAAACACAAAAAACACCTAGTTTGTAGACGTATTTCTCTCGAAAACAACAAAAATATTTTGAGCAATCAACCGTTTGACAGCACGTCTACCACAAAACCATTCATATAACTCGGCACTCAACATGGCGGCCCGTCACGCATAGACATGATATTGACGTCACATAAAAGTGTTGCCAAATTTAGTACTTGACAAACATTAGATGTCTCTCTTTTCATATGAAACTCTATTAGTTAAAAAGAAACAGAACGATTTTTGACATGTGTGTTATCCACAGATAAAGAGCGTCTATTTGTCAGAAAAGACTGCAATAATTTTGCCCAGTATTTTCACAACCTTTCGATAAGCCTCCGATTCCGTGCTGAATCGAACATCAATAATTATTGTCAGAATATTAAAACATCTTACATCATTAGAGAAGTTCCTTATGTTCTAATAAACGCTGATCACAAATCAGAAGCCCGTTTTTATTGTTCCGTACCAAAATGGTATAAACGGAACCGTTATGGTGAGACTCAGTCTGTCTGTCACAGCTGGATATCTCAAGAACTATTTGGAATAGTTTTAGATGACGTTTGCCCAACTATTTTGCAAATAAAAAAGAAATAAAAATATGTATATATATTTTTTGACAGGGGCTCTTAAAAATTCGAAGTGCGGCTAGTAGGGCATGTGGGGTATAATAATATGAAAGAGCGCTGTTTGCACATTCTCAAACTTTATTTTTTTAGGCCGCATTGTTTTTGAATTTTGATGAAAAATGTAAAAAAAATACCCCCCTCCCCCCATATCTCCGAAGTTTGCAAAGAAAAAAATCTGAAATAATTCTATGTCATAGAAGTTTATGTAAAGATTACAGGAAAAATAAAACGATGTCTTGTAAATAGCACACTTTTTCAGAAATCATCAACAAAAGTTACATTAGTTCCACTATCGGTCAAGAGATGGCGGTAACCTAAAACTGCAAAAGTATACCCCGCAGCATGCAGTAGTAACATTCTCTGACGAATATAGGCCTCGCCAAAACATATGATGGTACGGAACCCTCGGAGCGCGAGTCCGCTCGACTTTTCCCGCCCGCCCGCTCGACTCGACCATTTGCTATCGGGGACTAGGCAAATCAGGGGGCCTAAAAAGGCCACTTCGACAGAATCATAAAACAATTCATATCACGCAATTCCAATGGGGTTCTTTTCGGATTTCGCCCTGAAGTCTCGTATCAAAAATCACCCCTGTCTAGACTGGAATTATATCCTACTCTCAGCTCAAACTGATTTTTGAGCTTTATCGCAATAATTTTTTTCTATGTAATTAATGTCTTAAATTCACTTGCTGACAGACAACGCTCATTCTAAATTGCTGAGTCTATAAGCTTGAAATTTTGCACAAGAATTCCATAAACATAATGCAGAAATTAGGACGACATGTTCCCCAGCCACCCCATGATCTATTTTCCTATTTATAAATTCATATAACAACTGTACGCAATATGTGCCGAATTAGTACATACATAAAAAAATAAGTAGGTACCTTAACATGTACAGGCAACTGAATTATGGCTTGCTGTAGAGCATCACCCCAGCAACCCATGATCTAACCTTCCCTTACAGCTGCTCACCTCCAAGCCGTCAAAGTTCCACATCAACAATCGAATCCGACGCAGCGAGGTTGTGTTACGTCAGGGTGTTTGTGTAAAGAAAGTAATCTCTTTGGTTCATGGAACTCTTGTGCAAAAAATTCATCTCTTAAAGAGGTGAAATAGGGGATGAAAGTTCGTTTAAGTAGATGTTCGTTATTTTTGCCGATGGGAAATCGGGATTGGACCTTTAGGCACAGTATGTAGGTATATAAATATTTTATTATGAAATCGCTCGTTCGTTCGTATAGGTTTAAAAGTACCTACCTACTTTTTGCGATGATTCCTCAGGGAAGGTTAAGGGCGTCACTTAGGTCCGATCATCTAATTTAAAATTGCACGCCCTATACTGCTTGTTGCATACATATTTCAAATGTTTGTAATGTCGCAGCCAACTGGTTAAATTAGCCGTTTAGTTAACCGCCTGGGCTTTGGAAGTAGTGTTCGCCTCGCTTCGCTCTATTCGCTCACTCTGGCCGTTAGTTGAACGGCCGCCGCGCCGTTTAGTTAAACGGCTAATTAAACCAGTTGGCTGTGACATATGTCTACATTTTAGTAGAGGGGCGTGCAATTTTAAATTAGACTATCTCTACTTACTTAGTTTTTTTATTATTATTAGAATCCTGAGCGAAGTCGGGCGGGATCAGTTCTAAAATAAAAGGTAAAGATAGGTAAAGTATCAATTTACTGTTTAATTTCAATAATATCGATACAAAATTCTTATTATATTACATTAAACACTTTGGTATGCCTAGACAGTGACAGTAGGTAGTTGGTGGTTTTAACTGGTAGTAATACATAAATGTTAACTCATACTACAAAGTTTTCTTTATAATCGTACAAAAACTAATAAATTGCCTTGTAAAGTGTCAGTGTCGTTGTGATTTTTAATTGTTAGCCTAAAGAAAATGTTTTTTGGTATGTTTTTGTTGCATTTATTTTTCTCATTTAGGTAAACTTAAGTGTGCATTCATAAGTGTATGTTACAGAATTTACTAAGAAGGTACCTCATTTTTATAAAGGGTTTTGGGCCTGACGATTTATGAAACAATACTTAGGTATATTAACATTGTTTCAGGATTTTTTATCTTTTTGCCCTTTAACTGGTCACACAATCTAATATTGTTAATTTGAAATATTGTGATTTGAAGTTGTCCCATTTAAGCTAAGACGACTTACTGACCAAGAGGGCTTTTTCGTAAAGATTCCACATAAAATTTTTGCGTAAAAAATACATAAATACTATAACAACTATACAAAACATAGAACGAGTTGATTTTAGGACTAACAACATGCCTAATTAGCCACATATTAATAGCTACCTACTTCTGACCATAGGTTACATAAGACAATAATAATTTTGTCTAAATTGTACCTAATTATTGATAGATAGAAAGATAGTTCGATTGACGAGTTGAAAAAAAACTCAAAGATTTTCTTCCACGTAAACTGGCCCCGTGCGTTCCGGAAGCAGCATTGGCGTGGTCGTCTATCGCGCGGATTCGCGCGTTCCAATTTAGTGCACATCAATATTAGACATGGCATGGCACATTGGACGCAACTGCTGTTTCCTCATCGCACCACGGTCGACCTCGGCTAGCGGCTCGCGGTTTGGAGCGAGGAACTCCATAAATTCTTCATTGCATACATTACTTTTGTGTCGTGTACTGTAGACTGCACGGCATTGGTAACGGTTTGACCTTGAGCTGGCGTAGTGGTGTTCGGAGTTTTAATAGAATAAGAGGCCAGCTTATATAGGTTTTGTTACCCCTGTCAAACGGCCTACCGACCCTACCGCGTACCTCGCTCCACAGACATAACAAGTTTTCTTTGAAATTAGGTGTAAAATTATTCCACAATATATTTAACTATTAAATTTATAAAAATCTAAATTCATTTGAATTTTCTAAAGAGGTTCTCATTTTAATATATCTATGTGAGTAGGTAATTTTTAATGCTACGTTACCTACAATTGCAGTCTATTTTTTATACATCTATAATACTGTCATGTTTTTTATCGGAAGCTTTGAGTTTTTCTTGCATTTGAGTCAACATGTCTTGCATACGTCGGATCTGTAAACAAACCAAAAATTAGCTCATTAGTAAGTCTCCGAATTTACTCACAATCTAATTGCAATGGCTAGATGCAAGAAGACTGAATAAGTGGATACAAAAGTACCTAGTAAATAGTTCGACTCAAACTGTTCTAAGCATTGTTTTGGTAATTTACGGCCGTATCGGTTTTAGCAATAGTATACCTACAACACGTTTTGAATTTATTACTAATAGTCTATTTATTTCTTTGACAAGTGTTCGGGCTAGGTATTCTGTACGCAGTTTCTATCCCCATTCATGTGATTGATATCCAACTGTGAATTCGGAATAATTGTATAAAAGGGCCTACGGAAGGTGGCGTTCATTAATCGAAAACAAAAAAGAAACAATCTAATTCCAATAAAAACACTACAAAGTGAAAAATAACTTTAATTTCAGAAGCCGGTGTCGTTAGTTCTGCATTTTCGTTTTTGACACCGACTTCTGAAATTAAAGTTATTTTTCACTTTGTACCTACTTACTTAGTGTTTTTATTGGAAGTCGGTTGTTTTTATGGTAAAAAAGTTTTTTATCACTTTTTAGGGTTCCGTACCTCAAATAAAGGAAAAAAAACGGAGCCCCTATTTATATGATCACTCGTGTGTCTGTCTGTCTGTTACAGCCAATTTTTTCCGAATTTAATGGACCGATAGGTGTTGTCTGAGGGTCATCACTTCATGCTGCTGAGCTAATGATAAGTCAGAGTTAAATACTTTTATTCAATTAGGCCTATTACAAGCTCTTTCGACAATAAGCCCTTACCATCTTCAGATGCGGGATCTGCTCGTCCCGTTACATCATTACGAGAAATGGAAAGATAAAGACGATTGTCTTACAAGCCCATGTCTGTCCAAGAACTGCTAAGTAGTTTCTGTCGACATATTGCCATATCTCCTAACTGATAACAGTTAAGGACTGCTGTGGCTACCATCGACAGCTCGGTAGCATTACGTAAGTGATGACTCTCAGACTCAAACACCTGAATCATCAATAGGTTCCATTTGATTTGAGAGAGTTCAACTAACACACTGTACATGCCTACAAAACAGGATTTTCCTCGATTTTCATGGGATCTCTTCATCAGCTTCTGACTTGGTGACAATGGGACCACCTCGAGAGCATACCCTAATGTCAACTGCGCATCACCTGTTACAAAATATTGCTTTTTCCGATGCTGGAACGTTAATTGATGAGGAGTTCTCCTGGAAGAACCAGGAGAACTGGAGCTGATGGTCACCATCAGTTCCACTTCACCATACGCATTGTGACGAACATAAATTGCTTAGCAACCATATTAAAGCAATCGAATCGCAACCCGTGAAATATTTATCATTGAGTAGTTCCGATGCCATCTGTGGTCTTCATCATCAGTTCCACTTGACCAAATGATGATTTCCGAGAGCAAATTTACACGAGTTACTTTAAAAAATACCTAAATCGCTATAGGTGTGCCTATAAAATTTGAGGGTTTCCCTCGATTTCCATGGGATCCTCTCATCAGATTCCAACTTGGTGACAATGGGATCACCTCGAGAGTGTACCCTTTTAAATAAAAATTATTTTTTTTCCAAATCGATCCACAATTGTCGATGAAATCGGTGAACATACATAAAAAAAAACATACATAAAGTCGAACATATAACCTCCTCCTTTTTGGATGTCGGTTAAAAAGTAAGAATGTTACCTCTTCGTCTTTCTGCAGCAACAGGCGGTCGGTGTCCGTGATAACTACGTCGTTGTTGTTCCCCATCGAGTCTCTCTTCAGTTTTCTGTAAACATTAGTTTGAAATATGTAAAAAGCTCAAGCAGGCGTCTTCTTGTGAACATGAAATGGAACCTCATAAGAAATCACTACAAACAAACCGCTTTTGGGTAAGCCTAGCTATTGTAGCACTTCGCATAAAATCCTAAGCTGCTGAGTATGGCTCAGCCACTATTCTTTTTCTAGCCGGGACAACTACTTATGTCCCAAGCACAATAATTGACCTCATCTTTTTTAATCATGTTCAGCTAAATAAAGCTATATTCCAAAACTGTTAGACTTACGACGTTATGTATATGTCGCAGCCAACTGGTTAAATTAGCCGTTCAGTTAACCGCCTAGCCTTTTCACTAAACGGCGGCGGCCGTTCAACTAACGGCCTGAATGATATTCAATTACAGTTTAGGTTGGAAGTCTGAAACCAATCACGCGTGAACCTAATTGGTTCTAACCGATGGTTTGAATGTTGGTGAACTCAGGCCTAAAGGTTAGGCGGTTAACTAAACGGCTAATTTAACCAGTTGGCTTCGAAATATACATACTAATTTAACGATAGTAATAGCTCGCGGGTTCAGGAACCGACTCATGGTCTATAGAGGTGAACCCCATTTTATTTAGCACGGGCAATTTAGCTTAGTTAGCGAGGTCAACGTAATCGTTAATATAAGTATTGTAGGCGGTTTGGGCTCTTACTCCTCCCTAATTTATGATGAAATTGAATAGGATAGGAGGACTTACTTTGCGGCTACAAGAAATACGGTCAGTGAGAATTTAGCTGGGCTCCTTATGTTCACTAGTTGAAGAGGAAAATAAGAAATCATTGTACAACTCTGGACATATAGATTAATTAAATGGCGATGATGATGATTAAGAGAGAAAAATAAAAAGGTAATATTTACAAACCCTCTCTCCCGCATGGCGTGTTGCGATATCTGCGAGATGCACTGCGCTCGGAAGTTCTCATAGTGCACATCCTGCGTCACGTCCTTCAGGTCCTGCATGTGCGTCGAAATCAGCATCGTTCGCAGCTTCGTGAAGTCTGAGTGCCGAGGGTTTTCCACTGTTCAAATCACAACTATTTATTGGAATGTTTTTAGACTACATACTCAGGTCTTTTTATTGAGATTACGGTCCGTCGACACGTTTACAACCATTGCAAATCCTATAAGTAAGCTTATACATATAATTGAGGTGCAATGATGGGTGCTATTGGTTATCAATACAAAGTAAAACGTTACATATTCACGCATTGAACCGCGCGGAATCACTACGACGTGCGACAGGGAACCATTTTGGGTCCAGCTTTACTTTTTTCCCCTATTAGCAACACTACTTTCCTATATACTATAGAACTAAAATAGTGTTATATAATGCCATCGTTCGGAGCCACCTTGAGTTTGCCAGCGTAGAGTGGAACCCGACTATGCTATGCACTCACTAAAAGTCGAAAGCATCCAGAGACCCTTCACGAATCATCTAGCGTATACCTTCGGTAAAATATCTCCCCGGTGTCCATATGAACCTCGTGTTCGATGCTACAACATGGATTCTCTGCGCGACCGTCGACTGACACAGGACCTAATTTTTCTTTAAAAATTGGTCTATAATGACTGTGACAGATTAGTTGAGCGTATTTGACTAAAAGTTCCTTACAAAATGCCCAGATACCCTGTAACTGACGTATTCCACACTCGAGCATTCAAGACAAATATTGGAGTAAACTGACCACTAAATAGACTCAGTAGAGAGATGAATTCTTTGATAAAATTTGTACCAGATGTCGATCTTTACCATGATTCCATAAAGGTATTTAAGGCCATTTAAGGTACTGAAGTCCCGAAAAACACAATCTGAAATCCTTCACCTTTTTTATAATTTGTTTTTAGAAAATAAACTACATTATGATCTCATTTCTATTTATATCTACTATTTAGGTAGTCTTAGTATAAGTAAGTGGGCAAAATTGCAATTTCGTTCGTCTTATTATTTTACTTGTTATTAATTTTAAGTTTAAGAAGTATCATCATCATCTGCCTAGCCTTTTCCCAACTATGTTGGGGTCAGCTTCCAGTCTAACCGGATGCAGCTGAATACCAGTATTTTACATGAAGCGACTGCCTATCTGACCTCCACAACCCAGTTACTGGGTAATACGATACCCCTTGGTAAGACTGGTTGTCAGACTTGGGCTTCTGACTACCCGTAACGACTGTCAAAGATCCACGAATGACAGCCGGGACCAACGGCTTAACGTGCTTAAGTTTAAGAAGTATATTGTAATTTTTTTATTTATGTTCTAGCCTTTTGTTTTGTCATTATTATGTGTGATCACTTATTTCTGAGTTTGCTGGTAAACCTGTAATTGGCGACTGTGTAACACCGAGACTTTTGTGGTCTATAGTACCTACTTATGATAAATGATACCTACATTGAAGCTGTTGGTGTACCTTAATCTATACTTATAATAAATCTGTAGAAGTGAAAATTCTGTACATTGAAAATATCAAAAACATAAATGGCAGGGGGTGTTACTAGACCAACACCGAATCCAAAAATGTGATTAAAAAAAATTTTGTCTGTGTGTGTGTTTTGTGTGTGTGTTTTTGTGTGTGATTTTGTTTGTGTGTGAATTTTGTGTGTGAATTTTGTTTGTGTGTTGTGTGTTTTTTGTTTTGTGACAGACAGACGTCTGTTTGTTCAGGCATCACGCAAAAAGTATCGGTCCGATTACGATGAAACTTGGTATAATTATTCTTTAATATCCTGGGCACCACACTGGGTACTTTTTATCCCGGAAAAGTATATACAATAAAAAACAAACTTAATTTTGCGGTTCGATCCCTAGACCCGATTACTGTACCAACCGCAAATAATAAGTTTGTCGTAGGTTACGTCACCCGCACTGTAAATATAGTGCTGAAGGTTGAATTTGGCTTGCACCGTTCGCAGCACACGCGTGTCGCGCGGCCGCCACGGATCGGAGTCTGAGCGCGCGCATCATACATTTTTTGAACTTTAATTTGAACGGATTATAGCATTCTATAAATTGTATGTTTTAACTGCTACTTGCAATTCGTAACCGTGCTTTTCAGTGCGACCTTTTTATTCCTTTTAGTTTTTACTAAGTACAATTTAAGGTAGAGTTAATTAGGTTTATTTTTATAAGTCGTAGGTATACTTAGATTTAAATTTTAAAGTATGGGTAGTATATTTGATGGGAGAGGGGCCCGTGGCGAAATAATAACAGCCGCACAGGTCGATCGATCAGGTTAAGCTACGCTTGCCGCGGTTGGTCTGTGGATGGGTGACCATCTTTACATACCGTGTTCCCTCCGTGCCTCGGAAAGCACGTTAAGCCGTTGGTCCCGGCTGTCATTCGTGGATCTTTGACAGTCGTTACGGGTAGTCAGCAGCCCGAAAGTCTGACAACCAGTCTTACCAAGGGGTATCGTATTACCCAGTAACTGGGTTGTGGAGGTCAGATAGGCAGTCGCTCCATGTAAAATACTGGTATTCAGCTGCATCCGGTTAGACTGGAAGCCGACCCCAACATAGTTGGGAAAAGGCTAGGCAGATGATGGGTAGTATATTTGATAGTGTACGTAGTGACCGTAGGTTATTTTATAAAACTGTTAGGTAGGATTAGTCATTCGTATAGATATTAATTTTTAGGGATTTTGCTTATTTATTGAGTTTAGATTAGTTATCATCAGAAAAAGTTTTATTTAAGTAGGTAGGTATTTTATTTTCTGTTATTGAGTTTTTTTTTAAATTAGGTAGGTACTTAAGTTTACTTTTATAATCTAATATAAAATTCAAAGTCCTGTGATCCTGTCTGACTGATTATATCAATGCACAGCCTAAACCGCTGGTCATAGAGACATTAAATTTCACTAAAAAAGGGTTTTTCGAAATTCCACTCCTAGGAGGGTGAATGGGGGGAGGGTGAAATTTCACGCGGTCGAAGTCGCGGGCAGAAGCTAGTAAATAAATAAATGAATATTCTGGGGTTCAACAGATTAACTAGTCAGTCACGATGGACTCCTAAACTACTTAACCGATTTTAATCAAATTTGTACACCGTGTGCAGTTTGATCCAACTTGAAAGATAGGATAGAAAAAATAAATAAAAAAAAGACAAAAACGTTAGCCACAGCAACGCGTGGCCGAGTCAGCTAGTAGTCATGTATGTTAAAATAGTTCAAGGGCCTACTTTTCAAGTAGACTGGGAAACGGATAAGATAATTCATGTTTATTTGTTGCTTGCTGCATCATTTTTAAACATATTATTGTCCCCGATGAGTAATCTGTTGTGTTACTAACCTGTAGATTGTTTACTAGATCGCGGTCGTCGGATGTGGATGCGATTTATTATTTGATTCTTGTTTTAGAATGGAGTTAGTGTTTACTAACTGTCGTCTCGACAAAAGTACCAATGTCATTGTTTAATAATGACAAAGACTAGGTCGCGAGATTTGTGCGGGTCATGTCTTTACCTACGAACTACCTATTTATAAGTTAGAAACATAATCTAACTTGATTTGCATGAGTGCGTGCTCCTGTTACCATTACCAACAGTAAGGTACTGAACCTCCGGATGATATTTCTTATTTATTTAAGTAGATAAAGAAATTCAGACACGTAAAAACTGTTATTGGATAAATTAATTGAATTTGAATTGAATTGATTAAAAACCGGAACGCATCTATCGATAGGTAAAAAGATTGGTGAAGGGATCCTTCATTTTCCATTTTTCTTTGATATTATAAAAATGCACTTGTTGGTTTTTCTACGATTAAGGTAGGTCCACGATTTTAAGAAATATTTTACTTCAATTGACAGAAGAGAAAAGGAAGTTTAATTATCAAACTATGTTCATTATTATCAAACTTACCATTACCAAAAATTATGTTAATTATTATCAAACTTACCATCGACGATTCCCCAAGGGTACTGCCGCCCGCGCACTCGCTTGCCTCCCACCTCTAGTACCACATCTGAAGCGACCACAGCGAAAGGAGCCGCCGCTTTCAACTCACGGTCTTGTTGCTTGAACTCCTCATCCTCGTCGCTATCGCATTCAGGGAACTGATAAACCTGATAAAGAATTCACACAATTTATTTCAGCATTTCCGTTACTAAGAAAAGAGTTTCTAAGAATAAATTGTTCGTACTTGTATTTGATGCTCTTCCAAATCGTTGAGTATGCGCGTTTTGAGCCGCTTCACCTCGGCAGCTGTGAGAGAGTCCGCTTTCGCTATCACCACGACGATGTTCACTTTACGGTGCAATCGTCTCATCATTTCCAAGTCCACGTGACGTAAGCTGCAATTAGCCGTTGTATTAATAGTGCCTTTGCATACATCACTGTAGCCCGACAAATTGAGATGGTGTTCGTAACGCGATAAACACTGTAGGTAGGTATCTAGTTATTCTAAGCATTCTGCTGTCTATGCCTCTGTCTATGTAAATGAAGAGCATTATTATGTAGGTTCAACATACTTTTATATACCTACATAACATTATGTATGTTCATACAATTATAGCCACAAAAAATTATAAAATAAAATCTTTTTAACAAAAAAATTAAACCGCCGAAAAAACTGAAAAGAACTCAATCAACTCAAGTTCATTATGCTTCAGATCCCTACAAAAAATAAACTAATTTGTTCAAGGATGATGAGAATACGTTAGTCGAGGATGTCGGCTATGTGCTGCTGTCCGCCCGTGCCTGTAAAGGAAACGGCCCGGGCTGATGATGACCGATTCGTGACGGTGCTAAGGAGGAAGCGCCAACAGAGTAGCTGTAAGAACCGCTGCGGCAAGGCTCTTACGGAGCCCAATGAAAAACTGCGTGCTGCGAAGCCGAATACTCCGGTGTATATTTCCCGCCTCCACTACACTGACGCGGAAGACATCGTGACGTACGTGCGCCAAAAGTTGAAGTACGCGCCGAGAGTATAGCTGTTGGAGTCGCATCGCAACGTCAATTTTAAGGCGTTTGTGGTGCGCATACCAACATCCCAAGTAACACAAAATCGATATAATGGAAAGAGTGATGACCAGAATTTTTCTTCTAGCTGCATTAGAGAATTTGAAGGGTTTTAGCAATATCTTGCTTCTGTATAGCAGCATGTTATTAACTTTGTAGTTCCTAAAGCTAAATAATACTCTTTTTCAATCTTTTGTGTAGCTAAAGGTTTTATTTTAGATATAATATATGCCCCTGTACAGCTTCTAATACAGCTGTAAGCATTTTACAAAAGTGTAAGCCGAATGTAAGCATTAATTACGGCTTAGGCTATTAAAAAGCATTTAAAATTCTTTAAAACTGCTCCATAGTTTATAACGACCTTTCGCTTAGGTCAAAACTGTTTAACGGTGTACATTGCTGTTGTTTTAATGCCAGCTGTTTAAAAGTATTTCATAGTAATATTTTATAGCCTTTATCTATACAAACGTATAATAAGAAGAATTTTAACAAGCAATAAGTCTTACACCGGCATCAAATCCAGCCAATAACCAGCTTTTAACAGTTCGTGTACTCTTGTATTTTTTTATATAGGGCAGCATATCTTAGGAGTCAGTAGGTAGGTATATATACGCGCTTGGTTATGTAAAACTCGCGTTGCCCATATTTGCCTACATTGTCAAGTGGGTAGGAATTTAAGTAATATGTAATTATATACCTACTTACCTACAAATAGTTCGTAAAAATAAATACGATACTGTATCAGGTCACACTAAAGCGGGAATTGATTTAGCGAAATTAGACCGTGTAACTTCTATGTTTTGTCGTTCTCTACTTACCTATGTTGATACAGGTTTTACCAAATCTTAAAACGTTTATTAACGAACCCTAAAATGTGTACATTAAAAAATCTATGAACGCTGCTCTAATCAAGCTCTGCTACAGCCTGAACATATTTTTAAATCCTTTTTAATGCTTTTACCAAGCCAAAAGAATTACAAGGAATGTAGAAAATGCCTAAAGTTTTTAATTATGCTTACGCCATTTTGCTTTCTATTTCGATAATATATAAAATTTAATTTTATGGTAAACAATGCTTAGAAAGGATTTCAACCTATGGTATTGATCGGCCGGTACAAGACAGGATCATAATGACTAAAACTAAAGATTTCTTCGGAAGAGCATTTTTTTTTTTTGAATTCCGCATTTTTTTATAGTGTTTTTGTAATAAATAGCTCTTTAATTCGAAGGCGCATGAAATATTTGATGCAAATATATACATACTTTCACAGTAAACTGATACTCGCAACCTTAATTCACTCATACAGAACAAAAAACAAGAGTTTAATTACTCTCGTAGCACTTATATTTATTGTTGAAAGTATCACACGCCATATTCTTTTTTAAACACAAGATTTATTAATACTATTACCAGAAATTTAAAATAACATTTGAAAATGTTTTTATGTTGCCTTTGTAATGGAATAAGCTATATAAGAGCCGCATTTAAGATATGCGCAGTGCTTTAACCACAGCCCATTATAATGCGTTTATCATTACAGTAGACAACCAATATAATGCTGCTAAAATGCCATTCTAATACTTAAGTCTGTATAATTTGGGGCCCAAATTAGCATTACAAGAGCTGTATAGCGGTTTATAATGCCCAATTTTAGACTTCTTATAAAGCTTTAATAATATGCTAATTCTGTTATCCATCAATTATAAAGCTATTTTGTGCTACTTGGGATGCTACCTGCACCTGGTGATAGATGAAAGCTTTTGGCCGCAGGGTGTGGTATTCCGCCGCTTTCGCGGACAAGTGCCACCTGAACGGACAAAGACTTAGTGCAACTAAGTAAGTAATACTAACATAGTTATTAAGTTTTATTTACTAACACATTTGTTACTATATTATTATGTATACTTAGGTTAAGGTATGTTATCTATGGGTCTTTGTTACCTGAAAATAAATGGTTTATTATTATTATTATGTGTCCCATATTCATTTCATGAGAGATGAAACAAGCATTGGCAACTTACTACTTACAAGCTGAGACCTTTCAATTTACTAATAACGAATTTGTTACATTTATACCAATCAATGGAAGCTTTAATAGAAAGTGTCGGACGTTACTAAATCAAAATTCATTCAATGGATTTTTTAACGACCATGATTGGATGTCAATGTTTGTCGGGAAATATCTCCGAGGGGAAATGGCTGGCATTACCATCATAAGAGTTTTAATAGCCATACTCCATCGAGTTGTTATTGATCTGTTTATTGCTAGCTATCAAATAAAGTGAAGTTACTGCTGTTTACGATGCGTTAAATAAATCAAGCCAGTTGTTGACGTTAAGCAATTATTTTACCAATTTTATTATCCAATGTCCATCCTTAGGAATTTTATGCAGTTTTTGGGATTTTTACCCGACTGCGCCAGAAGGAGGGTTATGTTTTTCGAGTGTATGTAGGTGTATATTTCTTTGGCACGCTCTGTAGCCTAAACGGCTTGATTTCAGCTTGAGAAGTGCCGTTAAATTCGTCTTAATTGTGAGAGTGACACTGGATATATAAAAATTGAAAAAAATGGCCGATTTTTGGCGCCATATTAACCATTTATATTATACTAGCTTCTGCCCGCGGCTTCGCCCGCGTGGATATCGGATATTATCCACGGGACAGTACCGGTGAAGTAGCCCATGTAAGGACATGGGCAAGGAGATAGATAGCATCCTAGGGAAGGCCCTAGGATGCTATCTATCTCCTTGCCAAAGATACTAAGCATGCTGTTGACGCTGATCTTGGGACTATTCTGGTGTTTCTGCAGCCCGTTGAGACACCAGATACTCAGCATGCCGTTGACGTCTAGGTTGACACTATTCTGAAGTTTCAGCAGCTCGTTGAAATGCCAGATACTCAGCATGTTTTTGACGACGATCTTGGAACTGTTCTGGTGTCTAACTCAGTAGCTCTGTGTGCGCCTGACGCACCGCCTGCTCAAACCTTCGCAGCTCAGTTTGTTGAGACGTCTCGTTAAGTCTAGCTTTTTTTATAGCTCGAGCTTTATTAGAGCTTTATGAAATATTAGACTTACGCTTTCGAGTCATTATTGTAAGTACTATTTAAAAAATCACAAAATCCGTAGTAATTTTTAAACTAACTGAAACAATTCCATTAGCTAATTATGAGGAAAACGAATCTATGTTCTTCCTACTTAAAACACAACCTAAACCTATACGTTAATCTTAAACCAACAAAAAAAAAAAACAATTGTAATAGTCCAAGTAATGAAATGTGATTTGATTTGATATTTCTTTTTAAAATATCATCTGCATAGCCTTTTCCCTACTATGTTGGGGTCGGCTTACACTTAACGTGCTTTCCGAGGCAAGGAGGGGTCTCGGTATGTAAAGATGGTCATCCATCCACAGACCAACCGCGGCAAGCGTAGCTTAACCTGACCGATCGACCTGTGCGGCTTTTATTATTTAGCTACGGGCCCCTCGGGCCCTTCTTAGAATATACTACTTAAAAATTATAATTATGCCTAGGTACTCATTCATTTCATTTTGGCAGTTCAACAACATTCATTGCGTTATTTATTTACGTTGTTGAGCAGACAAATTTTTCGAACATATACAGGTAAAGCGATGGATTAGCGATATCGTTCAAAATGATTCAGATATCAGAATAACACATAGGCTACAATTTATAAAGATTTTGTGTAATTTTTTTTGCCCATACGATAAGTATCAAGTAAGTCGGAAAAATTCCTGCCCTCTGAGAGCTATCTTGGCGTGCGCTGCCTAAACCGTTACAGCTACACGAAGATAATGTATCGTGATTTTTTAAATAGTACTTACAATAATGACTCGAAAGCGTAAGTCTAATATTTCATAAAGCTCTAATAAAGCTCGAGCTATAAAAAAAGCTAGACTTAACGAGACGTCTCAACAAACTGAGCTGCGAAGGTTTGAGCAGGCGCTGCGTCAGGCGCACACAGAGCTACTGAGACAGACACCAGAACAGTTCCAAGATCGTCGTCAACAACATGCTGAGTATCTGGCATTTCAACGAGCTGCTGAAACTTCAGAATAGTGTCAACCTAGACGTCAACGGCACGCTGAGTATCTGGTGTCTCAACAGGCTGCATAAACACCGGAACAGTCCCAAGATCGGCATCAATAGCATGCTGAGTATCTGATGTCTCAATTAGGGCAGCGGAGTCACCGGAATAGTTCCAAGATCAGCGTCAACAGCGTGCTTAGTATCTGGTGTCTCAACGGGCTGCAGAAACACCGGAACAGCCCCAAGATCGGCGTCAACAGCATGCTGAGTATAGTGGTGTCTCAAAGGGCAGCGGAGTCACCGGAATAGTCCCAAGATCAGCGTCAACAGCATGCTTAGTATCTTTGGCAAGGAGATAGATAGCATCCTAGGGAAGGACATGGGCTACTTCACCGGTACTGTCCCGTGGATAATTTCCGATATCCACGCGGGCGAAGCCGCGGGCAGAAGCTATATAGTAAGCTATATTACTGTGAAGTTTCATCGAAATCCGTTCAGTAGTTTTTGCGTGAAAGAGTAACAAACATCCTTACAAACTTTCGCTTTTATAATATTAGTAGGATTTTCAAAATCAAATGGGTCCCGCCTGCTTCCAACTTTTATTTAAGTAGGTAATTTAAAACGGGCTTGTTTTTAGCTTTTCAGTTTTTTTTATTAACTTAAGTTTTTTACCGTAGACGGGTTTTTTTCAAGATTGTTTTAGCTCCTCTAGTACCTACAATATTAACGGCACGTGTGCTTCCGCATCGGTGCTCCTATCTCTATGGCCCTGACCATAATTGACCCAATAAAAATAATACTCCCCTCCGGACACGTACAGTGTACACGGTACAATGTCGTAGACTGCACATGGGAGATGGTATATATATGAGATAGAATCTATTTATGTAGCTGATTAGCTGATTATGTAGCGGAATTGGGTCAATGTGTGTTTTCTTCATAGACAGAAAGTCTGGGATAAGTAAGAGACCCACGGCAAATTGGTCTATTTCAAATTATTCGCCTCATTACATTACACACGGTGTTCGTACTGTATATTTTCAAGTAGAGGTATGTGGAGGGACTTGTTTGACAGCACAATACCAACTAAAACAACGCAAGCAC
Organism: Gortyna flavago; assembly: GCA_963669345.1. Taxonomy (NCBI): domain Eukaryota; kingdom Metazoa; phylum Arthropoda; class Insecta; order Lepidoptera; family Noctuidae; genus Gortyna; species Gortyna flavago. The sequence continues at coordinate 6,874,502 of OY770139.1, forward strand.
AAAAGAACAAAAGAGAAAGTTATCTAAGAGTGGGTAAAATGTCGTGTATTGTAATATAAAATGTGTTACCTATGAGCCCAGGGTGGAACGAAGTAGAGGCAGCAATGCACTCGATTATCTTGCATGTGACGCCGATTCAATCCACTTTCATCTGTGAAATATTGTCTAAACTGTTCGTCGATGTAAGCAGAACAAACCCTCCATGAGTCTTCGCAGTTAATGGCATCTCCAAACCCGGGTGTGTCTACTATTGTCAACCTCAACTTTACCCCCCGTTCTTCGATTTCCATTGTTTTCTTTTCAACAGTTGTTGTTTTTTCTATTCTGTCTGCAATGTGAACAATAAATATTGAAGCACTGATTGCAGTCTAATAGCATTCTGCCCTGCTAACAACTCTCCTTTTATCTTACCTTGAGCGTCAGGTATTTTTCTGTTCCTGTAAAGGTCTCCTAAGAATAAGCTGTTGATAAGTGTCGACTTGCCCAGCCCTGACTCACCGACTACCATGAGTGTGAAATCGAAACCTCTCTTCACCGATTTGCGGTGCACTTGTTCTGGCAGCGTCGCGAACCCGATGTAGTCACGCTCACCACGATCACGTTCTGTCAACCAAATTAAATGCTCTTGTTATTCATGGTTTTAGAAGCATCAATTCCGTCTAATCCACAGTGTTAGTTATTTACGAATGACTATATTGAATTAGTGGTGGAGTCTTTTATTAGATCGTGCAGGCGTAGTTTTGTAATATTGTCAGAAATCCTGATTTATTACTTATTTTCAACAATATCAACATTGCACGGTCTATCAAAGTAAGAACTTGGAACGTTAATTTTTTAGGGTTCAGACCGGAAACGAAAATCTAATATTTGCTGAAAAAAAATCCAAAAATAGGAGCCTAAGTTACTAACTAAGGCTTTTTGACCTATGTAGTACCTATTAATACCTAATCGTTAGTTTGCTGAATCATGTAATGCATTTTTTCCTTTACACTACCTATCTCATTTAGATGTGTAGTTTAGGAGTTAGTGCAGCTTCATTATTTGCAATAGGTACAGTAATTACAGCCATAATAGTACCTAACCTGAAATACCTACTGCTTAGTGTAGTTTGGTTCGGAAACCTATTTGTACGATTGATTGTATGAGCCCGAATCGTTCTTGACCGGTATTTTCATTCATCAGTTATGCTGTAATCGATACGATACCGACATACATTGGTTTAAGTTTACGAAAAAACTATGTATTTAGTAAACACAGTTTCCTGTACACTTATCGCCTATAGATTGATTAGTGATCACTAATTTAATCGGTGCGTGGTACCTCTAAGAATATATTACAAAATTCTCTCTCAAAAAAATTGTCCCAATCTGTCATTAACTCATTACCTAACAAGCTTGACACACTATTTTACGGAAGTTATGCGATTAACATTAATTAGTTTAAAACAGTAGGCCGTTTATTATTCTCTTTGTGTGCCTACGATTAAACTAAGTCTGTTTAGCTTATAGGAAGCAGGGCATTGCAACGCGCGCGCAGCAGAGTGGAACATGACTGGTTCCCTCGGAGCCTGGCCGTGGGCCGCCGCGCGCCGTCCAGGGACGAGGCGCGTGCCACCCGATATTGAGGACAATAAGGACGACTAGCGGAAGCGACAAACGTGCCACTCAGCTACAATACGCACACAAACTCCTGTTCTTATCTACTGTGAAGAGAAAAGGCACCGCATGACCTACCTAATTATAAACTGTTCTTATTTTAAATCATATACAAGCTTACAGACTATTGAGAACATACTTGAAATGTTTTACTATGGTTACAGGAAAAAGGCTTTTCATTGTAACCGCTGAGCTCTGCGATCTAGGTTCCTCCCACGATCTTACAGTTAGACAATGAAAAGCGTTGATTACCTACAAAGACATTTTTCTTGCAAGATCGTCAAGTAAGTACTATGTGAACATAAAACCAAACACTATTGTTACGTTAATGGTAAAAAAAATTGCTACTATTTAAAGAATTTTCTAAATAAACACAAGTTGTTAAAGAAACGACGGGGTATTCAGTTGCATTATCAGATTAGAATATGCTCTTGTAATAATTAAGAGCTTTAATTAAAATTATGTCATTGTGCCTAATTACAAAATAAAAATCCGTATGTACTTAACATACGACTTTTTCCTTTAAGTAGTAAACTTACGAATTTTTATAACGGTGGTAAAGGGCTTCTTTTTCATGGCAGCATCGTGATAATTCGTTTTCTCGGTGTCTGCATCTTTCTTATCGCCAATGTTGATGTCCAAAATAGCAAATGACTCTGTTTTTTCCATAATCAATTTGTTGATGAACTTTAAATTTTAAGTTTTATGTTGTAACTTTCAATGGTTGGTTTGTCGGCTTTGTGAATTGTGAGAAAAACGCGGGAATTTGCGTCACGCACGTTAAATTTCAATTGTAGCGTGTTTTATGTTACGGTGATAGTGTCAATCGGCGCGCGTCCGCGTCGTAAAGCGAGGACATTGAGTACCTAGTTGAGGAACAACCGTGGACACTGGACGTTCGCGGGCGCAGGAAGGCGCGGCGCGACTCACGCGCACAGTTCCGCTGCGGAGCGCACGTTCGCACTGCGCGCACCGCTAAACAGGGCTTGTTAACGTTACCAAATAACAAAATAATAACCGTTAAGTAACGTTAATTTCAATTTGATACCTTAATAACGTTCACAAAAATGTAACGTTACTTGGTCACATTACCAGTAAAGTAACGTTAGCGTAACGTTACCGCAAATACATCAGTAACGTTATATTTACCGTTAATTTAGCTACGTTGCCGTTCCGTCTGTTTACATTTTTGTGCGCTCGCGCGGGCGCCTCGCTTAGCATTGGATTAGATGCACTGTTGCCGCTCCGCCACGCGCTAACCGCGCCGCCTGCGCCGTCGCCACGTAATACGTAATACGTGTCGCGGCGTAATACCACGACGTTCGACCTTCGCAATTTATCACCCTAAAGTAGGCATGCCTACTCAAATCCAAACGAGTATGAATGTTAAAATCGTAATTTGTAATTCGTTCGTAATTTGGCCGTACGAAGAAAGAAAGGGATGGATATTGAGATTGGCGATAGTGAGATAAAAATGAAAATCCAAGATGGCGGCTGCACAATTTTTTTTTAATCATGGGTTTCGTTTTCATAGTTTGTAAGGGTGCTGAAGCCAATAGTGAGGTCAAAATGAAAATCCAAGATGGCGGTTGTAATTTTTTTATAATTATTCATCATGGGTGTCGTTTTTGTGGTTTTCAAGGGCTCTAAAGTCGATAGTGAGGTCAAAATGAAAATCCAAGATGGCGGTTGTAATATTTTTTTAATTTTTCATCATGGGTGTCGTTTTTATGGTTTTCAAGGGCGCTAAAGCCGATAGTGAGGTCAAAATGAAAATCCAAGATGGCGGCTGTATTTTTTTATATTTTTTTATCATGTGTGTCGTTTTTATGGTTTTCAAGGGCGCTAAAGCCGCAAATTCCGTGGTAGTTAGACGTTGGACGTTGGCGTTAGACTATTAATTCCTGCATGTCTAAACAACAATTGTAATAACCATAAATAAGAACAATTAATTACCTTGATTATTGTCTTCTGCATGAAGTACGCCACATCATAAATGTAAAACATAAAAACACAAAACAGCCGCTACCTTTATTCTATGTAGATCTTGAGCACAAACACAACAACAAAGAAATCTTTAAAATCAACAGAATGAATTACGTAAAAGTTTCATTTGAAGCACCATACAAAAAGCTGGACATTTTACAGTGTAAAAGATGTCAAAGATTCGGACACGCAAAAAACCAATGCAACAGACCATTTAGATGTGTAAAATGCGGGGAAGAACACTCAACAACAAGCTGTTTAAAAAGACCGGACACCGAGGCAACTTGTGCCAACTGCCAAGAAAAACATCCAGCAAGTTACAAAGGCTGCACAAAATACAAACAGTACAAAGACCTACTTACGAAAAACAAGACAGGAAAGGGCAAAGAAACTAATGAAAACACAAACAACATAACACAAAATCAATACCGCAAAACCCCAACACAAACTGTACAAGAAAAACATCAAACTAAGAACCTCTTCAATCACTCGAAACCAAATATCACATACGCACAAGCGACAAAACAAGAAAACTCAGCAGGATCATTAACCGACATCAAGGACCCAAATAATTTTGGGGAAGTACTGGACGCCATGTTCAACAAATTTCAAAACATAATAAATATTATGTTAGACAACATGATGGATCGTATGATCCAATTAATCACAAGCCTTATAAAACACCCCTAAACCTTAGAATAATCACCTGGAATGCCAACGGGCTGACAGAACGTCGACAGGAACTTGAACTGTTCTTGAAACTTTAAAGAGTTGACGTGGCTTTAATCTCGGAAACAAGGTTCACGCAAAAAACCCATTTCAGAGTTAAAAATTACATGGTGTACGCTACAAACCATCCTTCTGGTAATTCACATGGAGGAACTGCAATCATAATTAAAGAGAACATCAAACATTATTTTTTTGGGGAAAACAGAACTGAAAAAATACAAGCAATTTCAATCAGGATCCAGGATAACAATATAGAAACAACAGTGTCTGCTATCTACTGCCCACCTAGGCATGTTATTACAAGAGATGAGTTCAAGAATTACTTCAACACTCTAGGAAACAGATTTATTTGCGGTGGTGATTGGAACGCAAAACACGCCTCCTGGGGCTCCAGACTAACCTCGCCTCGACAACTCTATATAGCCACGAACGAACTTAACCTATATTGCGCTTCACATGGTATTCCTACATACTGGCCTGTGGGCCCACAAAAGGTACCAGACCTATTGGATTTTTTCATCACCAAAAATATCCCGCTTGGACAAATAAATGTAGAGGAATGTACTGACCTGTCGTCAGACCATACACCAGTAATTATCAATGTTCACTCTAAGGCCATTCTAACTGAGTACCCACAAAGACTGTATAACCACACAACAGACTGGGGCAGATACAGAACCAAAATATCAGAATCCATTAACTTGAACTTGCCATTAAATAATGTAGATAGCGTTGAAACAGCTATCGAAACGCTCAATAAGCTTATTCACATAGCGGCCAAAGAATTTACGCCTTTTTCAAGACCAAAAACAACACAAATTGCCCACTATTCTAAAGTAATAAAGTAAATGAAAGAAGACTGCTGCGGAAAAAATGGCATTCTACGAAATATCCCCGTGACAAAAAAGTTTTCAACATGGCCTCTGAGGAACTTCAACAAATGATCTGCCAAGCAGAAAACGAGCGTCTACAAAAACAATTAGCAGAACTTACTCCTAATAAAGACACCAACTACTCTCTATGGAAGATAACAAAAAGGCTGAAATGACCGAAAGAACATATACCACCCATAAAAGCTCCTGATGGCAAGTGGGCAAAAACAGATCTTGAAAAGGCCCAAGTATACGCGCAACACTTAAAAACTTTCAGCCCCTTACCAAGCAAAAATCCTGAACACGACAAGGAAGTCTCCGAATATATGGACGCACCACTGCAAATGAACCTACCACTAAAAAGTGCAAGCCCCAACGAACTATGGAGAGAAATCCTAAAACTAGAAAAGGGTAAAACACCAGGCTATGACTTAATCGACGCACAACTTCTCAAGCAGCTGCCTAGAAAAAGCATAATTCACATCGCGGCCATCTACAACGCCTGCCTAAGACTAGCAATTTACCCCGCTCAGTGGAAAATTGCGCAGGTTATAATGATACCCAAAGCAGGCAAACCGCTCCACGATGCAAGCTCCTACAGACCAATAAGCCTACTCCCCGTGTTGGGTAAACTCTTCGAAAAAATATTGCTGAACAGGATGCGCCCCTATCTACCGGAAGTTATTCCTCTTCACCAGTTTGGCTTACGAGAGAAACATGGAACTATTGAACAGATACACCGTATTACGGATACTATAAGTCGTGCACTAGAATGCAAACAGTTCTGCTCTGCTGTCTTTCTTGACATTAGCCAGGCGTTCGACAGAGTGTGGCACGAAGGACTTCTCTTCAAACTTAAAAAGTTACTGCCTCACTCTTTCTTTCCGATTCTACGATCGTACATACACAGTAGATGCTTTGAGGTGAAATTTAACAATGAAGTTTCTTCTTTAAATGAAATTTGCTCAGGAGTACCACAAGGAAGCATATTGGGACCCATCCTATACTTGCTTTTTACCGCAGACCTTCCAATGCACGCTGATACTATAACTGCCACCTATGCAGATGATACAGCCCTTTTGTCGGTACATGTGGATCCGGCTATAGCATCAGCCAACATACAAACCCACATCCATGAAGTGGAAAAGTGGCTAGATAAATGGCGTATTAGGGTTAATCAAGGAAAATCTGCTCACGTGACCTTCACCCTGAGAAGGCAGACTTGTCCCCCAATAAGACTTCATAATGAAGAGGTTCCTCAAGCTGAAGGTGCCAGATATTTGGGTATGCATCTGGATAGAAGACTCACCTGGAGAAAGCATATCTGGACCAAGCGTAAACAGCTGGATACGAAAGTCAGATCAATGAACTGGCTGATAGGTCGCAAATCAAGCCTGTCACATGAAAGCAAGATAGCTATCTATAAGACCATTCTCAAACCAATCTGGACTTACGGAATCCAGCTATGGGGTACTGCTAGCAATAGCAACATAGAGATTCTTGAAAGATTTCAAAGCAAGACACTGAGAACCATGCTAGATATACCCTACTATGTAAGCAACAAATATATACACGAGGACCTAAGTATCACTACCGTCAAACAAGAGATCGCTAGATATAGTGAAAGCTATCAGACGAGAATATCAACTGATGTCAATGAACTGGCATCCAAACTAGAAGGCACAGGAAGTATTAGACATTCCCGATTGAAACGGCATAGTGTCTCTACACTTACCGTGAGATTTGGTGACATATGATAAAAGGGATTCATAGGAATTCCTTACGCTATTAAGACAAAGATCGAGATACCTCATCTGAATGGCTTATTGTGTTAACACAGATTGCCAAGTTACTGTATTCATAATAAAAAAAATAAAAAAAAAATTGTCTTCACTCATCTTGATGTTGGATAAATTATCTTATCAGTTAGGTATCTCACTTATTACTTCTCACGCGTAAGAATCGGCAATGTGCCGATGTGCCGCTCTGTGATGCCGTGCCGATCAAAATCGGCACGGCATCACAGAGCGGGGCGACGGCGGGTGGCCTGCCCCCGCGCGTCTCGTCCCCTTCTACTTCAAACTCACTAGATTAACCGTTCTAAAAGTATCGATAAAATTAACGTTAATAAACAACTAACGTTAATAATGATTACCGATAAAATGGAGCTAAAATAACGTTAAATCCATTAACGTTATTTTAATATTAACGGTAACGCTGTCAAATCAAGGAAACGTTATGAAAATTTTACCGGTATTTAAAGCCCTGCCGCTAAACAAACTGACACTCAGATTCAGGCGGTTAGATGGAACGTCAAAATTGCGTAACTCACTAACAAACAAATTAACGTTCTAAATTAAGCGACCTATTAAAATTTGGTCAACTTTGTATTACATACTTAATTCCCTATAATTTTGACAGTGTTGTTCTTATCAACAGGCACTAGAAGTGAAAACAGGCACTAGAAGTGAAAATTGTGCTTGCTGGAAAATATTGTAAAGTACCAACGGATGAGCTCGAGGGAAAAATTATATCTAATAAATATAATTTATGTACGACTACCTACTAAGAGTACCAAGGATAAATAAACTTGCCAAAAAATAGGTAACTACGTAACCTACCCTTTTTTTTTTTTTTTTTTTTTTTTAGGATGGGAAATCATCCAATGACTCCTCCCGCTCTGGGTGGAGCGGCAGGGAGTGTCAGACTCTTACTGACTAAAACCCATCCGTGTTCCTTCCTTAGCCCTTTATGTTCCGGGGCAGCGGTAACCCTTTCGGACAATCCCGCTGCCCCGGCAGGCTTCGGCCCTAACGGGCCCCTCCGTGTCTGCTGACAGCTCTTTGAGGCGCGCGTGGAACACATACGCGCCGTCCGGCACGGGCCTGGTCCTGATCGGGCGGCGAGCTACCCATTACTCGCCGTCCGCAGGCCCGCGCCTACGGTGGCCGGGAGTCGTCACGCGGCTCCCGACGCCCGGGGCGTCTACCGCGGCGGCTGGGACGGGCGGCCCTCTCGGCTCTCTCCCTCGCCCATCCCGCCACCTCCTTCGCTAGCATGACTGCTTCGCAGAAGGAGGTGACTGCCTCCCACTCCCTCTCGCTCCGGACCATGGTTTGAACCAGGGCCGGGCGCGAGACGTAACCTACCCTTACCTTACTTTATAAAGTACAGTAAGTCACCTGGCCATATCTGCCAGGGTGTGGCGCCAACTTTCATAACGGTAACAGAAAAGCTGAGAACAATTTGACGACATGTAATATCTTTTGATTCATTTGTTAAAGAGATAATAAAGATAAAGATCTTATCATACACATTAATTTTATTAGTAGCATTTCCGCCCATGACTTCATCCGCGAAGGTTTCATATATTTTCCTCTAAAAAAGGAATACCCCCTTCCCCTTCCTAAGTATTTTTCGAAAATTAATGATTACGTTTATTATTTAATAAGATAAGTATTCGAGTCAATTTTGAAGTATTAAGGTATTGACCGCCAACGCGGTCACCGGTGACTGCGAACAATAGATTTTCTGTTGTGTCTGTTGCCTGGCAGCCAACGTGTTAATGATAAAAGTTAAAAGAATTTTCATAAAAATTGTATTTTTCACTCCAACCGAATATGTTGGTTACCTATGAAAAATTATCATATTATATTTATATCGATACACCATATTATACAAAAAAAACGTGAGAATTAACTTTTTTTAGCTGACTATACCATTTCTCCAAAATCTGTGAATGTGGTTAGCATTACCTATCTACTCTTCATGTATAGAAAAAGAAAATAATATTCCTACTTATACATATAAGATCAAATTAAGTACCTATGCTGATATTTATGTAGATACCTATTGTTATATTCATAGTGACACTGAATGAGACGTTGCGATTTAGCCGCGACTCATCCGGTGACGCAACGCATCTTGTATTGTTGTGTCTGCTTGGAATTGAATCGTTTAGTGGGCTAGTATTATAAACACACGAGTTGCATCTTTGCTATAAGTCGGTTACCTAGAAGAGCGGTGGCCGCCAATTAGTGTCCGCAATTTATCGGCGAAAGACGTCACGTTATTTATGACAATAGTGTTTTTTGACACCTTAAAGTCTATTCTATTCTATTTTTCTTTATGGCAATGGTGCCGATGTCGACAATTCTGCCAATGTCAGATGTGATATGAGAAAACGTGGTGGTTTTTAGAATTACAACAAAAAAAAAAAACTAATATTCTACATCCATTATTATATCCAAAGAAAATAGTTGAATTTAATGTGAAACTTGTTGAAGAATATTAATAAGTCCACTGAAACAAATAAATACAAAAAAAATTGTTATATTATTAAAAAATTATATGTAACATATTCAGAAATCATCATAATTTGATGTCATTGACGCGGATAAAATACATTAAAGCTTCAAGGAGCTTTGGGGCACCTTAAAGTCAAAACCCGCTGCCATCATTTTTATGACAGCCGTCACTGCGTCGTTATCTAGGCCACCGTTCTTTTAGGAAACGGTAGTTTTAATTAATGCAATAAGCAAAGAGTAAGAGATAAGAAGGATTGGATCCTCTCTTAATTACCTAGTATCAACAATACACACAGTATTACACTCTTAGCAAACCCTGTTGTGCGTGTGCTCGACATCAATTCTGATATAATAAACAATAGTAGCAAAAGGATTATAATTTTTTGTTTGTAATTATCCTCATCATCGCCATTAGCAGCCTTGTTCCACCCACTGCTGAGTATGGGCTACACCCTTTTGTGCCATGGTTGTAGCTATAAGTGCAGCTGACTCTTTTTCTTGACTGTAGACATGTAGATTGGCTTACAATTATCAGCGGGGTAATTGCGTAACACCACTACCAGTAGCGATGGCTTTCATATTGAAAGTTCGACAACATTCATTGCGTTATTTACGTTACTGAGCAGACCAATTTTTCAAATATATGAAGCAATGGATTAGCAATATCCTTCAAAATGATTCAGATTGTGATTGATAAGTAGTGTGTTACGCAATTACAGACATAATGTGATATAATCTCCATTGAAATCTGCCTTCGTCCTTAGGTAGGACGAAGGCAGATTTCCGATCAAGATCCGTAGAGTAGTGCACAAATCAACCCTCGACACCCTCGTCTACCTTGACGCGAGAATCTTCTTGGGTGTTATAATGGGATTGGAATTAGACTTCAAATAAAGTTTCACACATGTACCTATATTTATCTACAGTCTACTTGAATCTACCTGAGTACCTGGTCTAGATTTATACTAGTAGGTACCAGGGAGAATCGATAAACCTGTAAGTATCAGTAAATGTGATCCTAAGACAAAATTTCTCAAACTTGAATCTAAATCCAATCAATCTTTATCCATTGTAATAAAAAGGTTATCGAGAAACGTTATCGATAAAGGGCTTTCACTTATTTATAAGAATATAATGGAAAACTTACCCATAGTCATCTTGACAATATCAGCGCGACATAATATAAGAATGTTGTGAAAATACTTTTTTGTCAATAAAATGAATAATTTCGTATTGCCACATTTAGTACAATACTATTTATTTGTTTTGAAAACGTTTTCATTACTATTACTACTTATATTAATATTAACGTATTTAATATTACTAAAACTATCGATTTATTTTTGTTTTTAAAAACTCGGTTGTCACTGTCCCGAAAATTTTCACTGCAATTTCACCAAAATATTATTTTAAAAAAAATCTCCGGTTTTATTATTTTTCGCAAGATATTGAGTCTAAAGTAGATCTGCACGATATAGCAGTGCTTAAATTAAAATACGTTGAAATGAACTCAATTAGTTGCCTGTTGCCCGCAAGTTAACATAATATCACGATACTAATCCTAAAAATTGTATAAGTAATCAAAAACAGTAGAAAATTTTAAGATAAAATAAAATCACATTGTTTGTGCGCCGTCCTGTGCGTTTAATGTTACGTAATGTGAGGGTCCCGGGCCGAGCTCGCGCCCTCGCCTCGGAGGACACCCCTCTCTTCGCCCCTTTGTTCGGCCTTACGCGCAGCTATGCGCTGTTTCACTGCGCGGGAAAACCTCAAGCCCTAGTTGGCCACACACAAACCCCGTCTTCTGCACGAGCACTGGCGGCAACTTGCATCCAACGATCGATACACCCTCGCCTCGGGCACAACGCGCCTGCGCCACCGCCCTCGCCCACTAAGCTCTATCTACTACAAGCTCTTTACTGCCCCAGATGCACAAGTATTGGCATTGTACCTGCTCTATTCGAATTCAAGGTCGTGTACGTCACTATATTTTTTAAATGGCCTGCTTATTATTTACTAACAATTATTATTATTTAAATGATGGTGAAAAACAAATCAAAATTGATCAAGTACACTAGAAGCAGGGTTACCGTTACCCCGGAACATAAAGGGCTAAGGAAGGAACACGGATGGGTTTTAGTCAGTAAGAATCTGACACTCCCTTCCGCTCCACCCAGAGCGGGAGGAGTCATTTGATGAATACCCATCCTTAAAAAAAAAAAGCAAAAGCACTACTGAGCAGCTTTTAAACTTTAACCCTACGAACAAACCTTTTCGCCGCTTTCGCCGCGCCGCCGCCGGATTAATCCGACAAATATTTTCGTGTCCATTTCGCCAGGGTCGTATATTTACGACCAAATACCACTGCTCGTTTAATCTGCTTTTTAGGGTTCCGTACCAAAATGGTAAAAGGAACCCTTATGGCGCGACTCAGTCTATATGTCTGTCCGTCTGTGACAGCTGGATATCTCAAGAACTACTAATGCTATCAACTTGAAATTTAGAATAGTTTTAGATGACATTTGCCCAAAAATTTTGCAAATAAGACTTACAGGGACTAAAAGGGGGTCTGAAAAATTCGAAGTGGGGCTACTAGGGCATGTGGGCTATCATATGAAAGAGCGCAGTTTGCACATTCTCCAAAACCTTCTTTTTTTTATACCGTTTAGTTTTCGACTTTTTATGAACAATGTAAAAAAGAAATCTACCGAATTAATTAGGTAGATTTCTGATTAGATTGCAGAATTGATGGCTGATTGCAAGTAATAGAGTCACACAGTTACGAGGGCGACACTGAAAGTTTTTAGAACTGGCCACTTGTAAACGATATAATAAAAAAATAAGTTCTTTGAAAATGGAACTCTTTACATTATTGTGTATGTATTTCACTGACCTGTATTAAACAAGTACCTTGTTTAATAGAGGTCAGTGATGTATTTTATTAATTTGTCATTTGTTTACGATTTGGCGGCAAATTCAAAATTGTCCAAAGAGAATGTCATGTAAACACTAGCGTGAATTGTATGCACAGAGTGCTTTTTGATAGAGTTATGATCATGCCTTACAATCTTACTCGTAGAAACCCTGCAACAGCATTGTGATAACCCAACTTATTACAGATGACATGTACAAAAGATATATTTCCAGCTGGTTATTAGCTTTACAATTTCGTAGTATAATAATCTGTCAGTTTAGTATTGTACAATCAGAGGCGCTAGTGTGGCGTATAATATAGGAAAATAAAAAATATTCAAAATATAATACTACCTAAGGTTTACAATGTTCTCCCTAAATAAATGGTATAATATTAGTAGTACTGTTAAGAGTGTGTTGCCATAATTAATTCATTATTTGCTACATAGAAGTTTGATTAGTTCTATTATTGGAGATAAGCAAAGAGTGTTTATTGTAAATATAGGGTTCGTTAGAATAAATTAAATATAAACATACGTGTCCATGATGATAAGTCATTTTTGCTGATAAATTTTTTAATAAAACCTCTTACATACTTTGGTAAGAATTTAGAGATATTTAAATATATGCCCTGGCAGCACTGGCAAGTAATAAACAAAAATGGCTGTTGTTGTTTTGATGTCGTTCTGCTGTGAATGCTGTGATCGTTCGTTGTCTGCTGTGATCGTTCGTTGTACCTATATCCCCCTTACTAATAAACACCGCTTTGTCTTCTGTCGAAAATCAAATTACTGACGACTGAAAGAGAGAAATCGGTGTGTAACTATTCGTCTGATATAATACGTTTATTAGTAAGGGGGTGTGTAATTTAAATAATATCTAAATATGTTGTAGTAAACAGATTTTGAATACTTATATCGGTATAATTTTACTATCTCTGTTATAGAAAACAGTTGGACCATGAATGGATCTAGTTCGCGCGATTATAATACTGACACGGATGTAGTTTAGTATTTTAATCGCAGAGGGCGCTTTTTTAATGTTATCGTTCAAATCGCGCAAGATGGCTCTCTATTTCCGTATATACAAAGTACTCTTTGGTTATGATAGACTTCGATTAGCCTTTCACGATGAAGCCGCATCTCGTACCACTGTTTAAACTGGTTTAATGAGTTTAAACGTGGTCGCACTAATCCCACCGATGATCTGTGTGACAAACGGCCTTCTACGCGGCCACGACTGAAGATAACATCAGTTTTGTGCGGCGTATGATAGACACTGACGGAAGCATGACGGAAGCTTTGTGCCCCGTGGATACCTCATAATTTGACAGAGGCCCAAAAACTCCGCCGTGTTGATTGAAATGGTTCAAAGATTTAACGGAGGTGACTCAAATGCTGTGTTCGACATACTTACGGGTAGGGATGTGACAGTATACATAAAAAATCGATTATTAATTAATCGATTATTTTGCCCAGTAATAAAATCGATTAAAAAATAATCGATTTTTTAAATAAAAATAATCGATTTTATTTAAAAAAATATTTTTTGATAGATTAAATTAAATACCTGAAATATCGAAAATCACTCTTTCACATCATTCGTAGCTCAGTTTTATTAATCTAATAATCAACAAGTTAGACATTAATTTATATTTTACACAAAGATTTTTTCTCATTTCTCTTTTCGAGGAAGAGAAATTTCATAAGGTGAATGTAGTGTAGTGGAGCCCGAGAAATTAAAAATTTCCGGGATCAAAAGATAACAAATCTAACTTAGAGACATGTATTGATGATTTTTATGATTATAATAGTTAGTGGGTCGCTTCGCGGCACTTTGCGGCTTCGCGCTCCTGACTAAAAAGCTGTGTTGCGGCCGTTCTAGGTGAAAAAAGTCGAAAAAAAAAATCGAGAGTGAATGAAAAATCGATTTTTCATTAATCGATTTTTTGTAATACCTATGTAAATCAATTATAAAAATCGTTTTTTTTTTTCGGAAAAAAAAAACTATTTTTAATAGATTTTTTCTATAATCGATTTTTTTTCACATCCCTACTTACGGGTAACGAAAGCTGGATTTATTGTTATGATCCTGAAACTAAGAGACAGTCTGCTGCACAGAACACTATTGGTCTGCTGTCTGGGTGTTTCCTTCCGAGGAGTTGCCAACTAAAGTGAAGAGAGGTCGAAGCGTGGGGAAAAAAATGGTTCCTCGTTCTTCGGAAGGACAGGTCATTACGCAACTATTGTTTTAGAGGATCGAAAAACAATTACTGCAGAGTGGTACACTAACAATTGTTTGCCACTTGTCTTGGAAAAAGTTCGGGAGAAACGATCTCGCAGTAGGATCGTCCTTCACCACGACAACGCCTCGTCGCACACCGCCAAGCAAACAATCGACTACTTGGCGACGTCAGACGTGGAATTACTGGGTCACCCGCTCTATAGCGCCGACCTCGCACCTTGCGATTTTTATTTATTTCCGAAAATAAAAGAAAAACTTCGAGGAAAATGTTTTATGGTCGCCATCTGCAGTGGCTGCATTTCAGAATACCGTCGAAAAGACCCCTAAGGACGAGTGGGCAAATTAAGTGCTTTTCTCAGTGGTTCCATCAGATGCAGCGATTTATTGATGTAAATGGACACTATTTTGAAAATATATAATTAAACTAATAACTTGCTAGTTTGTTCAGTTTTTGATTTTCCAAGAACTTTCAGTGTCACCCTCGTAGTACTGTTATGTTAGTTACCTACGTTCTACGTACATGTTCTGACTCTTACATTTCCTAAAGTGAAAGAAAGAAAGATAAAGTATTTATTGCGACTCGTACAGGAGGATCACAAACTATCAATAACCTAAAAACTAAACACAGTAAAAAATAAAAACAAGTGGATCGAAAACCCTTGACAAATAATATTCACGGCCTTGGACGAAAGATCAAAGCCAGGGGTAGGTTGTATCTTATATAGGGCAGTTGAGGTGACGGTCACAAAATATCAATGAAAATGAGGTCAACGTAAGACTTAGCTAACAAACATGAAAGAGAATTTAGGTCAAGGTTACATTTTCAATTTTAAGAGAGCTTGCAACTTTACGGAATCAGATTGAAGACGTTAAGAACAAAACCGTTGATGATACTCATAAGGGATTTTATAAGTGAATTTAGTAACATGTTGGAACTTCCATATAATAATAGAAGGTGAGTCTATTGTCACTTACCGCTCACCCGGGCAACCCGATTTTAGACTAATCCCGGGATCGAACCCAGGACCCCATGCTCTGCAGTCGCGCTTGCGGCTACTTGACTGCCACGTTAGCCTCATAGTCGCAAGAACGACTGATGAGCGCGAAGTCTTGGGTTGGATTCTCAGATCAGTCAACGCGGTGTTATTATCTTTTCCCATTAGGAATTTTCAGTAGCAATCCGGAGTTTGGAAGTCACCCACATCAAAACCCCGGGTTCCTACTGAAAATTCACCATACGCGGCACCTCCGGCTCCCGTGCCTAGGAAAACACATATACCCGTTGGTCGTGCGCCTGACCTCGCTCCGCGGGGTAATTGCGTAACCTATTAACAGTAGCAGTGGCTTTCATTTTGACAGTTCAACAACATTCATTACGTTATTTACGTTGTTGAGAAGAAAATTTTTCGGGCATATGAAGCAGTGGATTAGCAATATCCTTCAAAATTATTCGGATTGTGATTGATAGTGTGTTACGCACTACGAATGAGTATTATTATATAATATATTCGTAAGTTACACAATTAGGGTGCAGGCACGGTGCAGGTCATATCGCATGGCCGTCCCACCCATCGGACTAAGAAACTGAGGGAAGAGGGAGTGACCAGTGTTTGCGCACACACTTGTATATAAGACTATAACATCTCTTGCAGTACTTACCTACTCATGTGGCTAATTTCAGTAATTTCCGTTCATATTGGTCACCGTGACCGAAAGTCGGACAGGAGGATGTTATTATTATTTGCTTCACATATACATATAGATACATATATCTTCAACAGGCATGATAAAATCGAAAGACGAATTTAGAAATAGTATCTACTGTAGTGTACTGTCCTTTTTTTTGACAAGTTGTATTTGAACTCTAGAGAAAACCAATGGATAAACTTATCCTATCAGTATGTAGGTATATGCATCCTGCCCGGCGATAAATTCACAGTCAAATCATTTATTTCAAATAGGCACATAAAAGGCACTTTTGAACGTCAAAAATTACAATAAAATAGAATTAATTCTAGTCGCCCCTTCCAAAACGTAGTGTTCGTATGAAGAAGAATGGCCAAGAAACTCCACCGTTACATCTATAGTCGGACTTTAAATTAGCTGCAGTAAAATTACAGCTTATGTCATGTGTTACTTAACGGCTAATATTGGCGTCTTTTTGTTTTTTCGCGGCGATCATTCAAATCTTGTTTTTCTAATACAGAATAGTGTAACAAACTAAACTTATTTGACATGCATATCTCTAAACGCAGCCCGAAATGAGTTATTAAGAAGTGTAATTTTACTGCAGCTAATTAAATGACGGAGTATACGATTAAATCTACGGTGCCTAAAGCTAGTCACTCACTGAACAACTCGAACCCAAACTAAGCCAATAATATCCATCCGGATTTGTTCAGTGTTTTGGCCCTCGGTCCGAAAGTCTGTCCAGCCTTTTCGAGATAAGAGGTTTTTTTTAACGAATTCTGACAAAACATTATATTGTAAATGTCTGGACGTTTTGTTGACATAATATCCGGCTTATTGTAAAGACTTTTAGAATTTTGAAATGGTAACGATCGACAATTTGTACGCGGATAATTTGTCCGCGGGCGGGTATGGAAATCTATGCAATAACGCACACGAAGGACAAGTATATAGGCTGCTGGGATTGCCATACATTCTATCGTTGCGGACAATTTGTCCCCTACACATTGTTCATCGTCTGCGCAGGCCTTAATCACTATTCACGTTAGGAAAAGCTCTGCGCTCTATAGGTAACTCAAAAAGATGACATTGAAAAAAAAAACAATCAGGCTCAAGTGGGACTGGGGTTGAATGTTTCGCCCGAAATCCCGAATGCACCCGGATAGTTGGACAAAGATATAGTCAATCACTGGACGCCTGAGGAAACTACCATCGAGGTCTAATGCAGTGGCGAGAGGGTGGCTTTGGAATGACGGTCTGAATATGATTGCAGAGAAGACGTGGCATGGTGTGAGAAAGGAGAAATGTGTCTTTGCCCAGCAGAGGAAATTAAAATAGGCTGACAATAAAATTATAAGAACTATTGAATGCTGCCATGTCTAATGTAGCGGCAATTTTGATGGTACTTTATAGCTTTATTATACGAAGACAATACATTTGCATACCTACTTACCTACTTATTATCGATGTGCCAAGAGGCCGTTTCGAAAGGTACTAAAAAAGAAGGGAAATCTTGAGGGTTAATGGATTGACTCTGTGCAAAATGTGTCTTTACAATCGACAATATTATTTATTTTTCATTTTATGCTCTTTTAAATAAATTGCATTAGCCACACCTACAACTCTACAAGCGCTAGAAACTACGATGGTATTATGGTGTTTACTTGTAAACTACTCATAGCAACTACTTGACTGCCTATTACTTAAAGTAATTATTTACAAAGGAACTTCCTTGACTCCCCCTACAATCATGCTGCATAGCACACAGGGCCGGTTACTGGTTTCATTCTAAGGAAAGACATGTCATATCTATCAGAGACAGTTGAGTCCAAGAAAAGAAAGAAAAGAGTTTTGTTTATATAAATGGTTCGTAGTCGGCTACTCGGGTGTGGTCAAGTTCCACAGGTTGTCCAGCCTAGTACTTCGGCGAAACGTTGCCTACCTGTCGGTTTTCTACACAGTAGAGGAGGTGCTACAAGACCTAATACTCCTTTTACGAACGGATTTTGAGACGTGCCTCCGGAACAACTTTCGCCCACGGCGGAGATACCTCTTTTTTTTTTTTTTTTTTGTCGCTGAGAAATGACATTACGCATCTCCGCTCGTCGGGGGACAAGACGGAGTATGTGGGACTCCCTGCCAGAGTGGCAGTATACCCACTAAAACTCAGCGGTGTTCCCTCGTCGCCGTGATGGGAGGGTCATGGGAAACCGGCTCAGCCTTTACTTCCACGACCCTCCCGGCGCATGCCCGCCTACCTGGCGGGCCCCGCGTGCCCCCCGAGCGGGAGCTGGGGGGCGACGGGAATGGCCGGGAACACCTGGCCATTCCCGTCCGACACTGGTGGAGGCGCGTGCGATGCAAGCGAGGGTGCCCCCGCACCCGTCGCCTGCTGGCCTCCACCTGGGAGGAGTCGGAGATGACCGTCATACTGACGTCTTCTCCGACCCCTCCTCCGCCTTCGGAGCGGCGCCGCGAGAGGGTCTTCCTCTCGCGCGCGCTCCTCCGCCTCCTTCTGGGACATGACCTGTTCGCAGAAGGAGGCGACTGCCGCCCAGGACCCCTCGTCCTCCAGCATGGCGTTGACCACGCCGGGGAGCGAGAGGTCCGTTCCGATCGCCGCCGTGAGACTGCGGCGCGGCTCCGACCACGACGGGCACACCGCGAGAGTGTGCTGCGCCGTGTCCTCCGCCGCGCCACAGCCGTGACACGACGGCGTCTCCTCCCGTCCGATCCGGTGCAGGTACGATCCGAAACAGCCGTGCCCGGACAGCACCTGCACCAGACGGAACGAGAGGAACCCGTGCCGGCGCTCGAGCCAGTCCCGCAGGACCGGCCCGAGCGCGTCGAGGGTTCGGCGGCCGAAGGCTGCGGTGGCGAGGTCCGCCGTCCAATGGACGACGATGGCGTCCCTCGCCTCCCGCCGGACGGCCTCGCGCTCTTCCGGGGCGGGGCGTTCTCCTCTCGACGGCGGAGATACCTAAGCCAACCTACGCAAGAGATAGATATTATAAAACACAAGTGTGTGCGCAACCACATGGCAGGTGCACTCCCTTTTCCTTCACTCTCATAGTCCGATGGGTTAGGGTAGGACGTGCTATCCCACGCCGTCGTGTCACGGCTGTGGCGCGGCGGAGGACACGGCGCAGCACACTCTCGCGGTGTGCCCGTCGTGGTCCGAGCCGCGCCGCAGTCTCACGGCGGCGATCGGAACGGACCTCTCGCTCCCCGGCGTGGTCAACGCCATGCTGAGGGACGAGGGGTCCTGGGCGGCAGTCGCCTCCTTCTGCGAACATGTCATGTCCCAGAAGGAGGCGGCGGAGCGCGCGCGGGAGGAAGACCCTCTCGCGGCGCCGCTCCGAAGGCGGAGGAGGGGTCGGAGAAGACGTCAGTATGACGGTCATCTCCGACTCCTCCCAGGTGGAGGCCAGCAGGCGACGGGTGCGGGGGCACCCTCGCTTGCATCGCACGCAACTCCACCAGTGTCGGACGGGAATGGCCAGGTGTTCCCGGCCATTCCCGTCGCCCCCCAGCTCCCGCTCGGGGGGCACGCGGGGCCCGCCAGGTAGGCGGGCATGCGCCGGGAGGGTCGTGGAAGTAAAGGCTGAGCCGGTTTCCCATGACCCTCCCATCACGGCGACGAGGGAACACCGCTGAGTTTTAGTGGGTATACTGCCACTCTGGCAGGGAGTCCCACATACTCCGTCTCGTCCCCCGACGAGCGGAGATGCGTAATGTCATTTCTCAGCGACAAAAAAAAAAAAAAAAAACGTGCTATCCCATTTTGTAGAAATTCCGATAATTCGCACTCAACGCTACTGTGCCAATGTGATGGATGGGTCCTTCTGCCAGCTTCTGTATTCTCTACTACCTTACGGTCTATGACTATAACCCATCAACAAACAAAGCAAGTGTAAATAGTCATTTTCATAATGTTTCTAGCAGAGCACTCTTTGAATGAAACAGCGACTACCTACCTCCATATAAAAATTGTAGAAGATGCTTTTATCCATCCAGTAGTTTCTGATCATTCTCAAACTGAATACAACAAGTAGGTACCTACCTAATGTGAATTAAAAGTCAAAAAAAATTGTGAGTGTAAAATTCTCCGAATAGAAAGAGTTATGTCAAGAAAAGGTATGAAATGAACCACAGTAATGAACATGAAAATTCAGACCTTCCATATACTTATAGATTCATCTTCATACTCCACTAACTCCGATCTAAATTTGGAATAGGAAACAATTTATCATTCGAAAGGTCATGGCCGTGGGTGGGATCGGATCTCCGAGAACCGTATAATTTCCCAAAAGGCTATTTGAGAAAAGCCTAATTAGGGAGGTTGTAGTCGCGGTGGGGCATCAGTAAACTAAACTAGCTAGACTTATTTTCGTTTGAGTTATTAATAGCTAATTCAAAGTTAGAACTTAGAACTAATAGAATTTAGGTCGCCCAACCAAATATTGGAATTTAAAATCCAATTCATGTAGAAGCAGTAAATCTAGGTAATTTTGATAGAGAAATAAAATTTTTATAAGGTGTTACAGATAGATACCAATACTATAATACCTACCAACCCGCATTGGGCCCGCATGGTGGATTACGGCCCACTCCCTCTCACCGAGAGGAGGTCTCTGTCCCAGCAGTGGGAACATTATAGGCTGATTATTCTACTATAATACCTACACATCATGAGAATTTATGTGTGTTTAAACTATGTTTTGGTTTTTACCAAACCTCTGTAGTCAGGTAAAAATTGGAGAATACAAGTATATACCCAGGGGCTATTACACCCTACCGTAAGCTTTGTAAAGTTCCATAACCTTAGAATGTTACTTTGATAAAATTATAACGATAATAGATATTGAATTTCTCTAGGAATTTTCTCGTTAAATAAGTTGGTACTACATATTAAATATCGGGTAGATAGAAATTCTATCCGCAGGAAAAGTGCCAGATGAGACGAGAGTTGGGAATACTCAAACTACGTCACGGATATGCCGAACTAACTTTTATAAACTCGCTTCTATACTGTGACCACTAGAGTGGAAAGTACAACTCCTAGTCGTGCTGAACACGTTTGCGGTTTCCACGGACACGAATTAGACCTTATTGCGGGGAATTAGAAGCAGTTTTACAAATATTGTTATGAGAGAAAGCACTTTCCGGTTGTGTGTCGTGTTGGATGACGCAGATGACGGCGTGACACGCCGAGTTACCAACCCACCAACGGTTGCCAGTACTTGCCAGTCGAGCGGAGTGCGCTCGTCTGCTAGGACTAGAACGTGACCTCTCTACATAACATACAGTTTTCCGCGAATACTAAGTTACCGTGTGCCAAGTAGAAACCAAATGAATGACATCCAGATAGCAAACACATAACAATAACGCAGTGTGTTACAAGGTAAGTGTTTCAATTATTGTGTGACGATATAAATAAAATAAAATAAAATAAAATCTTTTTAATTCAGACAATATTTTGCCCATAATGTTTGTTAGTAGGTAGTACAACTTATAAACTATGTTAAATACAATCAAAAAGAAGAAAGAGAAAAAAATAAGTTAATAATTTTAAAAATAATTCAAAAAATAATAATTTAATAAAAAAAATAATTTAATTTAATTTAATTTTCAACTTTAATTTTATTTTTCTTTATAATTCAATTTATAATTTAATTGTAATTTAAGTTAATTTAAGTATTTGCCGCCCACTGGTACCCCGGGCACACGCACTTGTGCTTGAACCCAGTGCCCCAGGAGGGGGCTGTCCCGGGGGGGGATATGCTTTTGTGGAAAAAAAATTACACAACTTTGATTAATTGTAAGTTAATGAAACTATAGCAAAAAACTTAGTTACTTATGTCTCTTAGAACCTATGTTCTGTTATAAAATCAAAATTGTATTGAAAGAAATTGCAAGAAGTGGATTGGCTTGTAGGTAATAGAAAAAATATGATCTTGATTTTCAAATTTGATAATGCTCTGATTTATTTATTTTATTTGTGTAGCTGATAATAAATTAAAACCGTTCAGATGAGCCTAGAAATGGGTGAAGATATCGAGGTATTCAGAAGTGTCAAAGAATGAAATGTTTCATTTGCTGTTGCTTGCTTTTATTAAATGCGATTTTAGTAATTTTAGGTTAATAAATTATTATTCTTATCAAGATGTCTTATACGGCATGTCTATTCAAATCGAACTAGATTCAAACTTTCACATACTTAACAAAAAAGTGTGCTGCATTGTTTGTTGATTAACGATGCATGGTGCTAAATGAAGTTTCACAAATTTAAAAACAGTTTTAAAAAGCGAAAAGAATGGAGAATTGTTATTAACCTCTTTGTCTGTGATGTTGGTGATAATAATATATTAAACTTATTGGTTTATTTAAAAAAAAAACAATCCGGTTTACTAAGTGGCACGAAGTACCGCAAGGAAGACTTGTCGCAAAAGAATTTAAGCAATATGCTAAATTAATATAGAAGGCATGCGAAGCTACAGTAAACTTACTAGATACCTACATGCTTTGCCTTTAATTGGGCCAAGGTAATTGAGTTTGTTGAGTCTTCAACTTTGTAAATCTCGTGTCCCAGTTTTAGACATGACGTACCTAACCCACCGACTAAGTTCAACTTAGGTTAATTCGACTCATCACTGTAAGTACTAAGCGTAGTAAATATTATAACATGGAAAACATAATCTTGAGATAGTTACGGTCTTTGGAAAACGAAAGATTTTCTTTCATTTAGCGGGAATACGACAACAGGGTTAATGTGCCAATGGCAACAGCGGAAAGAAAGCTGACAAAAACTGTTGTCATGAGCACACATGGTGACGATGACAAGCCAAATCATGATACCTAGAGATACAAAACACGCCCATAATAAATTTACTTATCTAAAATTCGACCAACAACGCGATAAACGTAGACGTGGTAGAGCAATAGGTACTCTCGCGGCGTTGATCCACGACTGCGACATGCTTAGGTATTAGTGTACTTAGCTTATTATGTTATTATTTATACTTGGATTGCTTGCATGCTATCACTCTATTTGAATTCCACTTTTCGTCGAAGATCGCGTGAGAATTTTAGGTAGGTTCTACACAGTCACACGTTGTCATTTTTATCCGACTTCAAAAAAAGGAGGAGGTTCTCAATTCGGCTGTATGTTTTTTTATGTTTGTTACCTCAGTACCTACGCTGTCATTTATGAACCGATTTGGAAAATTATTTTTTAATTTGAAAGCATATACTTCCAGATTGGTCCCATTTTTGTCAAAATCCAGTTCTGATGATAAATCCGTGAGGAATTGAGGGAACTCCTCAAATATTATAGGCATACATATAGCAATTTTGGTATTTTCATCAATAACTCAAGCATTTGCATTCAGAAAGTATAATTTGGTGAAGTGGAACTGATGATGAAGACCACAGATGGCCATCGGAACAAATCAATGACAAATATATCACGGGTTGCGATTCGATTGCTTTAATATGGTTGCTAAACAATTTATGTTCGTCACAATGCTCAGGCCATTTTCGAACCCCCTATATTTTCGTTGTGGATAAAACTAGAAGCCTGAATTTTCAATAACCAAGTAGGCATTGTATAAACACGGTATATTTCAAATTTCATTCAATTTGAACTAGTAGCTTAAGAATTATAACTAGTCAAAATTTCTTATTTTGTCACTCACTCACTCACTGACTGACTCACCTATCATCAAAACTCTAACAACCCAATTCGAAACCATGATTACCTAACCAAGCAGTCCTCAAATGTTTAAATCATGGCAACATCCTGCTCAAAAATTGTTTTCAGCACGTTCTCAGTTACAAAATAATTTAGTTTGCGTCTCGTATTCGTTTTACGCTAGTCTTCTTTGAACAAATATTTTCTATAATAAAATCTGTAGAGAGGTCAATTCTGTACATGATATATATTTTCAAAATAACTATCAGGGGGTAATTAGTGATCGATACTGATGCCAAAAATGCAATCAGTAAAATTTTTGTCTGTCTGTCTGTCTGTCTCTATGTTCCTTATAGAAACAAAAACTACTCGACGGATTTTAACGAAACTTGGTACAATTATTCTTCATTCTCCTGGGGAGGTTATAGTATACTTTTCATCACGCTACAATGAATAGGAGCAGAGCAGTGAAAGGAAATGTTGGGAAAACGGGAGAAGTTGCTCCATTTTTTAAGCTTCCGTCGCGTGTGCAGCCTTAATGGTTAAAGCTACATAGAAATCATTTATGACAGAAACGTTCTACATAAAATTATCTAAAAAATATCCCACAACAGCATATGTCTATCTTTTATGGTTGACTCACAATAACACGTGTAACTCCCGATAGCTTAGCAGTTCGGAGCTTTCTGATTATATTTGTTTACTCTTACGTTTATAATATTCTCACTCATCCCTAATTAAAAGAAGTTAATATTATTACCTATTCAATAAAAAAAGAATCATAGTAATCGGTATAGAAACACCAAACTTATACATGAAATACGCTAATAAGCCATCGCGCCGTCGCGCGTGAATACTGAATCATGTCATAAGGATTATTTTTGTGTAACGGTTGCCGCGCTCGACGCGGGTCGTGGCGGTAGGGTATAAAAAGGCGGGAGGTCCGATGGAGAATAGAAGTCAATCCCGATAAGAGCCAGGCGGTACTTTTCTCCAGTCCAAACAAACCCCTCCCTCCTACTCCAAAACCGATCACCATGTTTGACAAGCCGATCCCTTGGGAAAAGCAAGCCAAATACTTGGGGGTCATCCTAGACCGGGGCCTGACCTTCGGGGAGCACATAAAGACGGTACGCTCGCGTGCCGCTTTCGCTCTCAGCAGGCTTCACTCCATACTGAATGCGCGCAGCAAATTGTCACTTAAGTGCAAATTGCGCATTTACACCGCGTGCATTCGGCCAATCCTGACCCACGCGTGCCCTGTGTTTGTGTGTGTGTGTGTGTGCACACGTTAAACCCTACCGTCTCCACAAGATGCAGACTCTCCAAAACCGATTTCTCCGAAAGGCCACGGGCGCCCCATGGTACCTTAGGAATAACCAACTACATGTTGACCTTAAGATCCCAACAATCCAACAGATAATGAAACGCCTCACCAAGGGCTTCTTCGATAGGGCTGAAAAACATCCCAACCCCCTGGTCTCTTCAGCCGCCCAATACGTCCCTTCTAAAATCTCCAAGATTCGCCGTCCTAGGCATACCCTCCTCATACCCGACGACCCCATCACCCTTCTGCAAGAAAGCTGTAGGGAAACTAGCACATTACGTAAAAACAGATACAAACCGCGTACCCGGTCCCGCCGTCGAGGCCCCCCGCGACGCCCCTGTAATATCACTCCCGACCCTTGCTCGACAAGCCAGCCCGCGAGGCTGAGCAAGTAGCTTTAAACTCCCCAAATAATAATAACCAGACCCAGCCTGACCATTGCTGCCCTCCCCTCAACGACTCACTAAGCCGAGGCCCGAACCCCACAGGGGGTGCCCTTAGTGTAGCT
Organism: Gortyna flavago; assembly: GCA_963669345.1. Taxonomy (NCBI): domain Eukaryota; kingdom Metazoa; phylum Arthropoda; class Insecta; order Lepidoptera; family Noctuidae; genus Gortyna; species Gortyna flavago. The sequence goes on from OY770139.1 coordinate 6,900,425, forward strand.
CATTTAAATTAATATCCTTAGTTTGTAAGCCCTGGCTGGGGGCCTTAAAGTAATTTTTGGCCACCACAGGATAGTCCGGTTAGGCAGTAAGGCAACCCTGGCGAGTTGCATCTGCGAGTGGTCATATCAAAAAAAAAAGCGCGAGCTTCATTCAATATTTGGCTGGACAATAATTGATATTAACAAACCGTGCTTATCAGCGCGACTTTTAGTCTTTAAATAGTTTATTTGAATTTCTTTTGTTGTTATTTTATAAAATAGGTATTAGTTGTTTTGGTAGTGTTTAAATATTCGTTCAAATTACAAATCTATACATACTTATAATAAATCTGTAAAGTGAAAATTCTGTACATTGAAAATATCAAAAAATTAAATGGCAGGGGGTGTTATTAGACCGACACAGAACCCAAAAATGTGATTAAAAAAATTTTTGTCTGTCTGTCTGTCTGTTTGTTCAGGCATCAGGCAAAAACTACCGGTTTAAGATACCTCGATTACGATGACACTTGGTATAATTATTCTTTAATATCCTGGGCACCACACTGGGTACTTTTTATCCCGGAAAAAAATATACAATAAAAAACAAACTTAATTTTGCGGTTCGATCCCTAGACCCGATTCCCTAGACCCGATTACTGTACCATCCGCAAATAATAAGTTTGTCATAGTACACGACGAAGATAATAATAATAAGCGAGCGTTCGTTCTTATTAGCATTCTATAAATTGTATGTTTTGACTGCTACTTGCAATTCCAAAACGTGCTTTTCAGTGCGACCTTTTTATTCCTTTTAGTTTTTACTAAGTACAGTTTAAGGTAGAGTTATTTAGGTTTATTTTTATAAGTCGTAGGTATAGATTTTAATTTTAAAGTATGGGTAGTATATTTGATAGTGTACGTAGTGACCGTAGGTTATTTTATAAATCTGTTACTGTCATTCGTGGATCTTTGACAGTCGTTACGGGTAGTCAGAAGCCCGAAAGCCTGACAACCAGTCTTACCAAGGGGTATCGTATTACCCAGTAACTGGGTTGTGGAGGTCAGATAGGCAGTCGCTCCATGTAAAATACTGGTATTCAGCTGCATCCGGTTAGACTGGAAGCCGACCCCAACATAGTTGGGAAAAGCCTAGGCAGATGATGAGGTAGGATTAGTCATTCGTATAGATATTAGTTTTTAGGGATTTTGCTTATTTATTGAGTTTAGATTAGTTATCATCAGAAATAGATTTACTTAGGTATTTTATTTTCTGTTATTGAGTTTTTTTTAAATTAGATAGGTACTTAGGTTTACTTTTATAATCTAATATAAAATTCAAAGTCCTGTGATCCTGTCTGACTGATTATATCAATGCACAGCCTAAACCGCTGGTCATAGAGACATTAAATTTGGAGTGTGTTCTGTGTGAAGTGTATAAAGGTATCCACTAAGAAAGGGTTTTTCGAAATTCCACTCCTAAGAGGGTGAATGGGGGGAGGGTGAAATTTCACGCGGACGAAGTCGCGGGCAGAAGCTAGTCAGTTGTTATATAACAGCGTACTGTAAGTTTGGTTTGAATTACGATTGAAATTATGTATTTATTTACATAAATATCAAAAGAAGACGTCATAAGATAAGACAATTTCTTTCTAGCAGATATAGAAGCTTCAAATTTAGAATAGGTACAATTAGTGTTTACTGTATAAATCAAGGAAAAACTAAAATATTTTGCAATTTCGGTCCACTTTTCTAGATACACCAACTGCATAAATAACTTTGTAATCCCATATAAATATATAGGATTACAAAGTTAAATTTGCAGTGAATGAATCAGTGTTTAAGTATTATATAATGGAATAATAAGTATAGATAGATGTAACCATCTGTTCTGTGGGTGTAACAGCCACGCAGGTCGATCGATCTGGTTAAGCTACGCTTGCCGCTGTTGGTCTGCGGATGGGTGACCATCTTTACATACCGAGACTCCTCCGCGCTCGGAATGCACGTTAAGCCGTTAGTCCCGGTCTCCCGGCTGTCATTCGAGGATGTTTGGCAGTCGTTACGGGTAGTCAGAAGCTCGAAAGTCTGACAACCAGTCTTACCAAAGGGTATCCTATTACCCAGTAACTGGGTTGTGGAGGTCAGATAGGCAGTCGCTCCATGTAAATTACTGGTATTCAGCTGCATCCGGTTAGACTGGAAGCCGACCCCAACATAGTTGGAAAAGGACTAGGCAGATGATGATGACGAATAGGTGTAGATAGGTACCTAGATATCAGGAGGTATTTTCAAAAGCAGTCAAATCCATTTTATGCCAAATTAAGAAAAGTGAACTTTTGTATGCCGTCATGATGTTGTGACGCTTTAGATGGTAAGTATCTTCGACTTATAGATTACTATGTAGTTCAAGATTATTAAACAATAACAGAAATAAAGTTAATGCTTATAATTATTTACAGAGAAAACCTGTGATAAAAAAACGGATTTGACTTCTTTGACTACTTTTGAAAAATACCTCCTGATAAAAGGTAATTTGTAAAATTTATGTTCAAAGTAAACTTGTAAAATGGTCAATCAACGGAATGAAAAAGCAAGAAAGGGACATGTTTTATGAAGTTGTACCAAAATCCCGCAAAGTATTAAGTAGAAATTGACATGAAAGAAAGAACACTAATAATCATAACCGTGGCCGGCGGAAGTGGCTTGCCGTCGCCGCTGCTTCCACGCTTCCCGTCCGTCACAGAAAGCCGGCCACTTTCTTCCAGGTAACCTTTGGGTCTTACCTACTGCGATATCGCAGGTGTATACCTGCGTAAGTTTAATAAAACGTGGTTTGTGTATATACACAAACCACGTTTTATTAAACTTACGCAAATTGTATCAGTCAGTATGGGTATAAAAATTTAAATAATCTTTAAATAAATCTAATTCTATAGAAAAATAATGGGTTAAGTAATTTATTAATTTAAACAAACTTCGCATGAAAACACAACGTATCTCACAAGTAATACGTATTATAGGTAGTTTAGTGCGATTGATCACTAAACAATCTAATTTTATAATATTACTTGTGAGATCTTACATTGTGTTTTCATGCGATGGCCAAGTCAATCTATTTATTTAAAACATAAAAGATTTTTAATATTGATATGGTCACTATAAGATGTTGTTAGGTTAGCTAATTACGTAATAATTTAAGACAGAAGGTCCCATAAGTAGGGACTGAAGGGCACGCCGCGATAGCGGCGGTAAGGCCCCTCTTTGAGGAGTGGCTAGAGAGGCGTCACGGCGCCCTCACCTACCGCCTGACGCAGGTCCTCACCGGACACGGATGTTTCGGGAGGTTCCTGCACATAATCAATCAGGCGGGAGGAAACGCCCGGGTGTCACCACTGCGAGGATCGCCCAGAGGACACGGTGGAGCACACGGTGGAGGTCTGTCCCGCTTGGGCAGAGCACCGCCGTGTCCTCGTAGAGGCGATCGGCAGCGGCGGCGACCTCTCGCGCCCGGCCCTGGTCCAAGCCATGGTCCGGGGCGAGAGGGAGTGGGAGGCAGTCACCTCCTTCTGCGAAGCAGTCAAGCTAGCGAAGGAGGTGGCGGGATGGGCGAGGGAGAGAGCGGAGAGAGCCGCCCGTCCCAGCCGCCGCGGTAGACGCCCCGGGCGTCGGGAGCCGCGTGACGACTCCCGGCCACCGTAGGCGCGGGCCTGCGGACGGCAAGTAATGGGTAGCTCGCCGTCCGATCAGGACCAGGCCCGTGCCGGACGGCGCGTGCGTGTTCCACGCGCGCCTCAAAGAGATGTCAGCAGACAAGAAGGGGCCCGTCAGGGCCGAAGCCTGCCGAGGCAGCGGGATTTTCCGAAAGGGTTACCGCTGCCCCGGAATATAAAGGGCTAAGGAAGGAACACGGATGGGTTTTAGTCAGTAAGAGTCTGTCACTCCCTTCCGCTCCACCCAGAGCGGGAGGGGTCATTTGATGATTTCCCATCCTTAAAAAAAAAAAAAAAGTAGGGACTGAAAAAAATAACCGACTTGGTATTACATGGATCTCTCAACTTTTTACAGTAGAAGAACTGAGTTGCAAGACTTGTTTTTTTTACAAGTTATGTTTTTGATGGCTCAGTTTTAAAGCAAGTAACAGGATATACAAAGATATTTCATTATTATCTTTGCTATAGAATAGGAAAAGTTTCTAATTGTTATTAGACAATAAGAATAAAAGTTTACCAATTTAGACAATAATGTAAAATAGGACTGGTATTTGGCTGCATCTAGTAGGTAGGCAAGACTGGAAGCCGACTCCGTCACTAACATGTTGGGAAAAGGCTAGAAAGAAGAAGAATGAAAGTTTAGACAAGCTACTGTACCCCATAATCCAGCAACGAACTGTAGAAAACATGATGCGAGTTCGATGCGAGTGAAATAGTCTAAGACCACAAACCAGTAAAGGTACGTAGGCACATGGTACCGGTGTAGGTATGTGTAAACTATGCATAATGATTAAATTAATACAATTTCGCGGATTGTGTTTAGTTTCTCAATGGCCATTTGAATCACTTGCTGATTAAATTATAATACACTGCGATTTCTCTAGAACCCCGTACCTAATCATGCGTGTTGGGAGATTTATTAATAAAAAGTATTCATTGTTGCCTGTTGAAGTGGGTGATGAATTTTGTTACTTTTACTAGTTTTACAACAGGTGCAAAAAATGATTTCATTTTTTGACATTCGTAAGAGATTAGGTATTGGATGTGTAGGTGCCTACTCGAATGGACGAGATGCAAGAGACATTGTTAATTTTGTGCCTTACCTCCCCCCGACTTCGTGCGATAAATTAACATAGGTACCTACTAAAATGTCGCCTTCACAAAATTATGGAACAAAGCAGATATTATCTACCTACTACAAACGCCCGAACATGGAGGTCACAAGATACATTATGTCCGATAACCAGTGTTCCTGAATTCTGTCGTGCGAATAAACTAGGCGATCTCGTACACACGGCTACACATCAAGCTATACATTTCCAGTTTCAGCTGAACTCGCATTGTATAGGTTTTTCTTACAATCAGAAGTCAGCTTATACCGGTTATGTATAGCTTATTGTGTAGCCGTGTGTACGTACGTGATATTATGGCGATTTCAATGATCACGGACACCTACTCCACAGTAGGGTCAAATAACGTGCGGACATGACCGCGCGGCATGATATGACTAATACAAAATACCCAGTAATATGCAAGTCACGCTTTGAGTAAATAAATAAAAGAAAGTTGTCAAATACCAAGCCACGCAACGCTTGTAACGTTTGCAGATATTTTGCAGCAGTTAGTCACAGAAATGTAAAAGTACTGAATTAATCTCAATAACTTACACTTTTACATAAAGATTTAGGCATCTCTAATCAACGGTAAGTATATGGTTTTTGGCTTTATTTTTACCCGACTGCGCCAGAAGGGGGGTTATGTTTTCGAGTGTATGTTGTATGTATGTAAGTACCTAAGTACCTATATTTCTTTGGCACGCTCTGTGGCCTAAACGGCTTGATCGATTTCAGCTTGAGTGGTGCCGTTAGATTCATCTTAATTGTGAGAGTGACACTGGGTAGGTAAATAAAAATTGCAAAAAAAAATGGCCGGTTTTTGGCGACGTCTACGTCTTAAAAACTTTTTTTTTCTCAAAACCTATCGAGTGGGGTATTAAAATAAAGGGTTTTAAAAGGTGATTACAAAAATATACACCACTTATAATAATATGGTTAAACGTAATTCGAAGTGACAAATCGTAAAAAACACGTATGTATGTACCAAGAACTAAATCGTCTGCGAAATCTTTCCCATTTGTAAACTAAAAAGCTGGAAATAAAAAAACTAAAAAACCCGACAAAAACAAACCCATTTTAAATTAAATAAAAGTTGGAAGCAGGCGGACCCATACCATTATTATATTTTTAAATTCAAATACCCGCCTGCCGCCTGCTTCCAACTTTTATTTAATTACGCCCTAGGCAAAGAATTGGGTACCTAGACCTAGATACCGAATTCTTTGCCTAGGGCGGGGGCTGCGTCACGGGGCGGGCGGCAAGTTTTAGGGCGCGTTCCCACTATGTCGTGATGATTAATTTATCGTTGGACGACTGTCGTCTCTAGCTGTTCCTATAAAAACAACTGTTTATCGTCACTGTGTCGTCGAAATATTTTATCGTTGAACGACTGTCGTATTTAGCTGTTCCAATTGGATCGTGACGACATTTTTACTGTTCACGGCAGTCGCCTTGTCGCGTGTCGTTTGCACATTAGTAGCAAGCTACAACTCTACAGTCGTGACGTTTTCTTATCGTTTTACGACTGTCGTGCTAGCCGTTCCCAATCGTGTCGTCTTATATGTGAACACCTCCATTTAAATTATAAGCCACGACACTTTATGACACTCACTTTATTTAAACTACTTACTTACACGATTATGTGTCGTCACAACATATCTAGTGGGAACGCGCCCTTACGGGGACTGCATTTATAAAAAAAAACGAAAATCCAAAAGTACACGACTCATAAAATTCATAATGCTCATTTGATCGTATAAAAAGCCAATATAGGTATTATATTACTTGGTTTTTTATTAATTGTTAAACTACCTACTTTGAATAGAAGAGCCATTATCAATACGGTTCCTCCTATAGATGAAAATAACCTATTTAAAAAAATTTACTCTATAAATTGATTTTTTCGCAAGCTAAGTACCTACAATGTTTCAGGTTTCACACTTGATTAACGGGTTTTTTTTTTATTTTTTTTTCGTTTCAACCGCGTAAAATCAATTTTTGAAAAGTACAGAATTAATCACAATTAAATTATCTATACAATCCTATCCTACTAATATTATAAACGCGAAAGTTTGTGAGGATGGATGGATGTTTGTTACTCTTTCACGCAAAAACTAAGTACTGGACTTTTAATGAAACTTTACAGTAACATAGCTTATACATCAGAATAACACATAATATGATACTCCCGATATTCCTACGGGATCGACACTTATGCGGGTGAAACCGCGGGGCTCTGCTAGTGGTGTATAAATTAAGTAGGTTCTGTGTACTAGCAGGAGTATAACAATAGAATTACAGTTTCAGAGAGGAGGCAAACAACATTGTTCGAACGTAAAGCACTCTCTAATGCTTCGCATTATGAGTCGTGCTTGAGAGCAGAGGCCGAGACGTAGGTCTAGGTAATACGGGCTGGTGACCGCAACTCCACGTCAAAGCGCGTATTTTGCCTTATCTATATACATATAACTAGACCAGAATTTATCCATACTAATAATTATAAATTCGAAAGTAACTATCTTTATGTTACCTTTTCACGCCTAAACCGCTAAACGGATTTCGATAAAATTTGGCAGAGCGATAGATTGTATCCCGGGGAAGGACATACCTACTTAGGATAGTTTTTATCGACATACCTCGCGGGCGAAGCCGCGTGCGGAAGCTAGTAGGTAATATATTTTACACTGTTTAGAACCAAAGTCGCGAGCGGATTGGTGTTTAGTTCGTTATCAAAAAGATTTAATGTCTTTGTTCGTTACTTATCAATTTTGTATCAAATGTTTGTTAGTAGGTACCAGTAGGTATTTAATATTATTATGTATTACTTAAGACGCGCGTACTGTAAAAAGTAATGAGTGAAATAGTGAAATATTATTTCACATTTTATCACATCACATTCTTCTAATAGCCACTATTACCTAGGTAGGTACACACGGCTACACATCTAGCTATACATAAACAGTATAAGCTGACTTCTGATTGTATGAAAAACCTATACAATGCGAGGTCAGCTAAAACTGGAAATGTATAGCTTGATGTGTAGCCGTGTGATCAAAAAAAAAATTAAAAAATAAATATTCTAAATATTTTATGAACTTATAAAATTGATCACACCCAAGATACTTACATAAGTAATACATGACCTAAAACGCGGTCACTATCGGACTGCATAGAAAAGAAAGAGAAGCGCGATGACACAACGCTGGTAATTTATTGCAAAATATGAAACAATCATCTATTGTTGATTTATCAAACACCAAACAAATAAAAACCGTATACTAAAATTCGGGGAATTAAATTGTCTTTTATATGGTGAAAGTTTTATGAAAATACACCCGATAGTGTTTGCGTGATTATCGTTTTTATGTCCGCGGTAGACATTACTTTACAAATTAATTACACTATGTAAAAAAAATATAATTGCAAATATTCACATATCAAATGGTCTAGTATAACATTTATTTTTTACAAAGAAATCAGTCCGGTCGATTAGACGTGATGTTGAATTTAAAATCATTAGAAGTCGTATATCTGCGCCTTAACTTAGTAAACCAGGAATTAAGTACCTACCTACATAAATATTTAACAAATTAACAAACAACACGTGTAAGTAAGTAATCAATTTTAGCTTTCAAGGGCACTTTAAAGTTCAGTTGTAAAAATATTGATCTTAGTTAGATACGAAGAACTCGTCGAGTACCTACCTACCTACACTACACCTAACTAAATCAAAAGATGGTGGCTTGCTGTGTATAAGGTCGGTCCACTAACCCAGTGACCTTGAACCAGCGACCGGTTACGCCGCATAACTGGTGCGCTCGCCCAAACATTACTATAATAATATTCAAAAGAAAGCTCCACACACCTACTGATGACCCATCACAACATTACACTGTGAACAATAGAATCGCCAAGCAACGCAGTGTTAGCCGGTAGCCCGATTTCTATCTACACAATATGCCAAAAATTTATACACTACATAAGATATGTCTATATATTTTTTTTGTATTATTAAAGTTAAAAACTTTCACATTGACAAACTGCGTTGCGTACCTACCTACTTTATAATAATTGTAGTGTCGTTGTACACACGGCTACACATCAAGCTATACATAACCTGTATAAGCTGACTTCTGATTGTACGAAAAACCTATATAATTAATATCTACCTATAATCGTTTAAAAAATAATCTAAGATGTTCGTTATTTAAGTGTGTGAACAAACAAACCAGTATTAAACAGGAACCTATTTACAACAAGGAAAATCAACTACGTTATGTATTTAGAATTCTTTATTGTTTTGCAGATGGCTGGCAGCGCGAAAGCGAGTATAGCTAGCATTTTCCTTTTGCTCACCTTCCTGGGGGCGACGACGCGTGCGCAGTCACTCACTTATCCCACTTACAATCCAGGTACAGTGCGCATTCATCAAGAAAAACATAATAAAGTTATTTTTGCTGAAATCTTGCGACATATTGCAGAACATCCTAATCCTAATCCTATCCTAATCCTAATCCATAGGTACTAATATTAATAATTGGAAAGTAACTCTGTCTGTCTGTCTGTAGGTATGTTACCTTTTCACGCCTAAACCACTGAACGGATTTCAATAAAATTTGGCAGAGAGATAGATTGCATCCCGGTGAAGGACATAGGATAGTTTTTATCGACATACCTCGCGGGCGAAGCCGCGGGCGGAAGCTAGTCCATTATAAAATAATGCGAAAGTATGTTTGTTTGTTTGTTAAGTACCTTTTCTTTCACGCCTTAACCACTGAACCGATCATCCTGAAATTTTGCATATACGTTGTCAGGCCAGGTGTACAGAAACTGACATAGGGTGCCTTTCATCCCGAAAAAAGTGCTGTTCCCGAGGAAAACAACAATAACGTTGTTATGATAATAGATGCAGCACTTTTTTTTGGGATGAAAGATACCCTATGTCCTTTTCCAGGTCATGGTCAACCCATGTGCCAAATTTCATCCAAATCCGTACAGCCGATTTAGCGTGAAAGCGTAACAAACAAACAAACTTACTTCCGCACATAAAATTTAGCACATGGGTAGCACATGACCTGGAGAAGGACATTAGGCTACTTTTCATTCCGGATCGCAGACGAAGTCGCGGCAAGAGCTAGTCTAAAATAATTAATATCTAGGTACCACAAAATCACAAAAGTGTGTACTGTCATTTTGATTAGGTACACAACAGACTCATCTTCTCGACTGTCTCTATGCATTTATAAAAAATCAATCAAAGTAATAAGTCAACGTATAACCTCAGACTGGACTTAATCAGTTTTGGATTATTGATGCTGACTCAATAAATATACCTGAGCAGGTATAAACCGGCTGCACGAGGACATTGGTTTTAATCTTATTTCTTTTGAAGATGTCTCCATACCTACAGATTTTGGGATTTACCAACACAACGTTTTTTCCTGTTACTTATCTCTTTAAAAATCACCACTTATCAGCTTCCTAATTTCAATTATTGCATCATATTATACAGATGAGGTAACTACGAACTTAGGCGAAATCGAATCCAGGGAGAACGGCCCAGATCTGGAGTTCCGGTATCACGACCATGATCAAATGACTAGATACTTGCGATCTGTGTCTGCAAAGTATCCGGCCTTGACAGCACTCTACTCCGTCGGGAAATCTGTGCAAGGTAAGAAAAAATTGCTTTGCTAGACTATTATACCTACCTACAAGGCCCGTGTAATCCGTCTTACCTTCAGATTCATTAGGTCAGATCAGACCAAAATCCGTACCGTGGACCGAATGTGGCTGTTACGACCTTAGATTGATCGCCCACGACAACGGTCGTGGTGGTCGGAGCAATTCGAATCTTTGAAACTAAGCAGTCTGATCGTTTCGTATACAAATATTATGTAGGTTATGTACACCGTTAGACCGATCGGGCGGAGATCCGTCTGTTCAGACTGATATCTTGCAGTGTGACCATGACTGTGTGATGAGTTTTCAAGGTTATCAATGGTCATGCCCAGTGTTTAACATTTTTGATAAAGCGACCTTCCACGACCCCACTAAAGGGATTTTCGTCCCCCAGGCCGAGACCTATGGGTGATGGTGGTATCAGCGTCGCCGTACGAGCATATGATCGGGAAGCCCGACGTGAAGTACGTCGGCAACATTCACGGAAACGAAGCCGTCGGTCGCGAGCTACTTCTGCACCTCATTCAAGTTAGTTGCCAAGACCGGTGCTTAGCTGCAATGTGCACTTCCTTGTCATAATCAGCGACTACCTGTTTACATAGATTGTTAGCTATGTTGTATCGTACGTATATCGTACTAAGTAGAGAAACTTTTAAGATACTTGTTCATCTAATCTCGTTTTCTAGTAAAATAACTGGAGTTACATTATCTATTGTTTGTTCTTGTTGTAACGTATTATTTTAAACTCAAAAGGACGATCCGTAACTTTACTGACACCGGATTTTGAGTCTAGTAAAAGAGGGAACAAAAAAGATGTTTTATTTTGATGTGTTTGCAGGTGCAAAATTTTACGTCCTCAGGGTAGCTTTTTAATCTGACATTATTATGCATTTACCTATAAATATAAAAAAACACCCTTTTCAATATTTCCAGCACCTCGTGACGTCATATGATACCGATCCCTACATAAAATGGTTGCTGGATAACACTAGGATCCATTTAATGCCTTCTATGAACCCAGACGGTTTCGCCATCTCGAAAGAAGGACAGTGTGACAACACATATGGCAGGTACGGGATATCTAGACACTATATTTATTGTTTGTAATATAGATATTAAATCATTGTAACTTCATTGCTAAACTATAATAATAATAATCATAGGAAAAAGCGACAACTAACTATAAATTGAGCGAATAACCTACATATTCACTAGCATGACTAGCAAGGATAGCTTCAATGGAATTGCAAATGAGTAGGTAATAAATCTCACTGGTATTTCGTATAAAATTGTTACCAAGAGCAGTAACTTTTTGAATAGCGTACAACTATACATTTTCAATGCCGTATTGCCACATTCGTATTTTTTCGATGTTCAATCAATCTTGGACAAATTAACACAAGCAAGCAAACTCAAGCTTGCAAATTAACTCAAGCTTGTGCTAATTAATTTGCAGGCACAACGCTCGTCGTTACGACCTGAACAGGAACTTCCCGGACTTCTTCAAGGCTAACACGAAGCAGCCGCAGCCAGAAACGGAAGCCATCAAGGAATGGATAAGCAAGATTCAGTTCGTGCTGTCCGGTTCACTGCACGGCGGCGCTCTCGTGGCGTCGTACCCTTTCGACAACACACCCAGTGCCAGTAACTGTCAATAACACTTTTATTGTTCTCTAACCATGTTCAATGGTCAGTTTCGTCACACGTTTCCGGTCACATGTCATAATAATAGCCCATAGCCGCAACTGCCGGAATTTGATCATTGCACTTAGGCACCGATTATGATTGCGTTTCATGGATATACCTATGTTCATTTCTCCATATCTTTGGCTTTGGAGTTTAGAGACTTTATGAGGTGTTCTTCATTTAAGCTAATATTGAGAGCATTTATTTTGGACGTAAAATAAGTAGGTAGTAAACAAGAGTAGGAATTTGTTTTTGAGATAGAGAACATTGACAGAAATGTTTCTCTTTTGTTTTCACGCAAATCAGGAATATGCAGATCATCAGTTCTGTGTTCCGGTGAGGTATCACGTCAATTTTACCTTCTAACACAATTTATACCAATAAAATTAATAATATTTGTTTTCGTTCAACATGTGGCCTGAACGCAGTATTCCAGAGCTATGCGCACTCGCCGTCGATAGCCCCCGATGACGACGTGTTCCGTCACCTGTCACTGGTGTACTCCAACAACCACGCCAAGATGTCGCGCGGCGTGTCCTGCAAGTCAGGCTCGCCCAGGTTCGAGAAAGGCATCACCAATGGCGCGGCTTGGTATCCTCTCACAGGTATTGTTAAATGACCTACCATATTAAAAGACATATTATAAACCTTCAATTAAGCAATTTACAGTAATTGCGTAAAAGATGTAGGCATTGCATTGGCGTCAAAGATGTTAGTGACGTAATACGTCGAAAGACGCAGTGTCACGCATGCTGATACCGAATGTTCCTACTCAAAAGCAATGATGTCCAATTCCAGGCGGGATGCAAGACTACAACTACCTGTGGCACGGATGTATGGAGATAACATTAGAGATCTCTTGCTGCAAATATCCCCCTGCGCATGAACTAGCCAAGTATTGGCAAGACAACAAACAGGTAACTAAATCATTCAATATTTCTTATATGAATAGTAATGGGTCCTTAACAATCGGCTTATTTAGGTAATAGTATGGCACTTGGCAGTGGTTTCAGTGTTAGCTTGAGAACAAACCCTAATAGAGAAAACATGCGATTTTTATCTTTTATATGATTATATGCGAGCAAATTATTAATTAGTATTTAGATACTTAATGCAACCCGTCCCAAAGTATGTAAAAAAAAACTGATAGCAGTCAGTATCTAAATTTAATTTGTATCTTATAATAATTACATACCTATAAGCCACTTATATCCGCATTGTACAAAACTCACTTTGTATTTATTATTTAAACTGAACGGAAAACAAATGTTGCTGCTACAAGAAACAGAAGCACCGACGGAGTCGTAGAAGCAGCGGAGTTCCAAGGGTTACCAGGAGATCGGATTCCAATCACACCGCACGCGACTCGCGGTCCCGCGTTACCAGTTAGCAAGGAACCCTCGTTTCCTCCCTGACCCAGGTCATCCGTCTGCTGGTGGAGAACCAGGGTACGCCCCAAGATGCTGTTACGGCCTCGAAGTGAAATAATGCTGTCCACGAAGTCTACATCAGCGAGAGCAACGCCATTACCTACAAACACAACATTTCCGAGGTCACCAACATGACGCACTTGGTGATCCCTGCCGCCGTGAGTGTTGCCATCAGGGTTGAAGTGCGGGCCTGACGAATCGCAAGACTTCGTATCGCCGAATTCGTGTACATGAAACCCGTAGGAGCCCGCGCCTAAACCAGTAATGTTTCCAGTGACTCGAAGCCCATCTGTTGTCTCAGTGAACACGATACTCCCGGTCACATTCTGCGATATCAGTTGTGCTACAGCAGATCTAGTTTCACCATTAACGTTGGCGACAGCAAAAATTACGACAAAATATAAGAAACGGAAAAACATCGTGATGTAAAAACAAACGTGTGTTCCAAACAAAAGATCTTTGGTTGACTTCAGACGAAAGCTAATGTAAAAACTGATACGGTTATCAATCTAAAATACTGATATAGATAAGATATCATCGGGTACCTACTCTAATTAATTACATGGAAATAAAGTGCTGTACATTCTATACAATCTTGCCATGGCATATTCAGAATTTGAAAATATTATGACGAAGGAGGAATGGCCAATTTTTAATCGTAGATACGACCGTAGAAGTAAGCGATTATAATGTAAAGGTTTTGCCTTTTGCCAAAAACCCGTTATTCAAGGCTCTGTGTAGTGTTAATTCCTTAAAAGCCATAATTACCAATGTCGGATTCAGATTGGTAAATCGTAACATGAAATGTAACACACGACGAAACAAATGCACCTACAGTAAAAGAACGCAGTGCTGCACACCCCCACCCTATTTCAACTTAAACTAATATCAATTTTATTTCAATGAGAATTAAGTGGATTTCAGAGTGACTAGCACTAGGTATTGAAAAAGTTATAGAAATGTTTGAAGTTGTAGCGTTAACTGTATTTTATTGTGTAGGAATTAAAGTTATTTTTCAATTAAGTAATTCATATGTGTTTACATTTTTGGCAAATAAATCGCGCACGCAGATGAGTTGTTGTTACATTTCAATTATAAATGCTGACGGCTCATTTGTGTTAAGTAGGTATATATTTTCATGTTAGGTTTCACCAACCTGTACCACAAGACCATATTAATACACTTAGAAAGCAAGATCTTCAAGAAGAAGGAAGGACTGCAAGAAGCGGTACAAATGAGTGCTAAATACTTGCAGGTGTATGGTCGATAAGATAATAATGTACCTACTTATCTAATTAATTTGTTTTGTTAACTATTTCCAACCTTAATTATCTTCATAAATAATTATAACATGTGTATTTTAAATGTAAGGACGCTTTATACTGTAGGTACGTACCTATCTACTGGTTATGCTTAATACTCGCTAAATATTTTTTTGTGTCTGAGCCATATAATTATGACATGTATCTAGCTGGCATAGCATAGCTCATACCCCGGGAACGCGAACGGCTATTTCATTAATATTCTTGAAGTAGGTACTTACCAAAGATATTTTTTTTTGCACTTTTGCAGTCCCTCATCAAATACTTGGCAGAAGCACACCGTGGAGCGCATGGCTTCGTGATGGACGAGAATGGCAACCCGGTGGAGCGCGCCACCGTCAAAGTGAAGAGCCGTGACGTCACGTACCACACCACCAAGTACGGAGAGTTCTGGCGCATACTGCTGCCTGGAACCTACAGGATTGATGTAAGAATTACAATCATTATCATAACTTTACCCACGTAAAGTAAAGGAATCTGACAGCTAGACTTACTTTATTATACTGTGAGCTAGAAAATAAGTGGCCCTGACAGTAGGTACATACTTATTTGTAAAGTGCTAGTAGGTATTAAACCTAGCTGGATGAACCGTTTATGAATTTTGTGGAACCTCAAAACTCAAACGGAATGGATTTTTATTTTATTTACAACCCATAAAAGTAAAAGCAAGGAGCAACTGTGTCTTGCTAGGGTCCAAAATTAATTAATTAATCGTGCTTGGCCTTCATTATAACTCGTCTTTACCTATAAGATGACATTACTTGATTTTCATCTAAGGGCCACTTCATCACGTAACACTTCTCAACGCTTACAAGTCCAAGCACCATTCTAGTGTAGGTATGTAGGTATAAAGGAGCCTCATGTATTACCGAGTAGTAACAGCCTGAGTGATTGTTAGATACCTAGGAGCTTACCGACCTATTTAATTGTCGTAGATCATGACGTCAAAATCAAAATATTGGACATTGAGAAGTATTAGGTACCTCCTTTTATTTTTGGTCCTAAATATCTCCTGAAAATTTAAAGTTGAGTTTGCTAATTTCATTTTTCGTGACAGGCATGCGAAAAGCAATGGTGATAGAAGTAGACTGTCAGAAAGGTTTTGGCATTATGGGCATTTTATGGTTACCAAAAGTTTCATGTTAACTTGTCCGTATTCGTTTGCAGGTATCAGCGGAAGGATATCTGCCGCAAGAAGTAGAGTTCATTGTAATAGAAAGCCATCCCACTCTATTGAATGTTACTCTACATTCAGCAAAGGTGAGTAGTTGAGTACCAACTGAATTTATAAACTATACCTACATTATAAATTCAAGGGACTTGATTGTTAAGCAAATAGACTATCAACTTAAGCTTTCCAGATTAAAATCACAACTGTAATTTTTTTAACAGTCCAATGAATTGGCTAGTACACGACAATCTGTTTAACTGATCAATCCCTGACTGTACCTTTAAGTGTACCTACCTACATTATGTTTTGTACGCTGACGTCTCCCCACTCAAAAAGTTCCCATTGTAAAAATACCCTACAATATTATATAATTATTAAAACTGTAAATATATCCATAATTCACTTGCTTGTTTATAGTTGCACATAAGGCTTTGACTGCCAACGCGGTCACCTGGTGACCGCGAACAATAGATTTTCTATTGTGTCTGTTGGCTGGCAGTCAACGTGTGGTGGTGTGGTTACAATTAGTTTATGTGCCTAGGGTTACATCCCGAAGGCGGCTGGGGCTCGGCTGGCGGCCACTGTGAAGACTATCTCCCTACCCACAGCACCTACCACAGCTACTTCTGCCCCCTATAACGATGGTGCTATTGTGTTTCCCGAAGACTGATCCCGAATGATTCCTTTAAACCTAAATGTGAAAATTTGCACTTTAAATTATTGACAATGTTTTGTTGGAAACACCGCTTGCCACCGCGGGGGTTTTTTTTTACCCATCCCGGTTTCTTGTTGTTCCGTAACCGCCTTTTTCCGTGGGGTTTTCTCGGGTCTGTATGGGATACACGGAGGGTGCCTTTAAGACTTCTATTACTGAATGGCCTCGCACCGCGGAGTTATTGCGCTGGTGTGCAAGCGGCGTAAAAATGCAATTGATTTATTAGTCGCGAAGTACCTGCAATGTAATCAAATATTGATCTTATTTTTATAGAAGAGTGTTGTATATACCATAAATTTGCCTGCTTAGTATTTAGTGTTATTCCAATTACTTAAGTACAAATGTGTGTGTTTAATATTGTGTGTCATTGAAAAGTACCTACATTATATAATATTAATTATTCATATTACTGTTGTAAGTACTTACATAAATCTTTCCCCTTATCTAGTTACCTATTATTAAGATTTCATGAGCAAGGTGAGTAACTTAAAAAAATATTTTAACTATAACTTTAACTAAGACTGCAGAGTATGGTTTAAAATACGAATTTCACTTCGCAAATACAAAATAATTGATCGGACACAATTATTTTAGCATCCTCTAAATTGACATTAATGTTCTTAATGTTTAAAAAAAAACACATTAATGTCAATTTTAACATGCATGAAACCTAGTATTCTTGAAAGAAATGTGTTTAAAAATTGGGTAAACATTTCTTTTCTCGAGCTTTCCTACCCATAATAAACTGCTTGCTTGTACAGGGGATTGAAGATTTTTATATTATGGAGCCTGGCATAACTACTGTCGCGCCATCGCCACTTTGATTTTTAGTGTTCCGTACATCAAAAGGAGAAAACGGAACCCTTATAAGATCACTTTGTTGTCCGTCTGTCTGTCTGTCAAGACCCTTTATTTCGGGAACGCGTGAAGGTATCGAGTTGAAATTATATACTCAGGTCTGTGGTCCCTTGAACTGTTGAAAAAAATCAAACTTCTAAGTTAACGTAAAAAAAGATACGGCCGTTTATGCCGCAAAAAACGTATATTTCGACACTCTCCAGGGAATCAAAATGTATAGGGTACTTTCTATTGACCTAGAAAAGGCTTGAAGCAAGGTAATGTAGCACAAGTAAAGGAAAAAATCCGAAAACCGTAAATATGAAGTTACATTTAAAAAAAAATATACCGTGATAACCTACAAATTTGTACGGAATCTTCGGTGCGCGAGTCCGACTCGCACTTGAACGGTTTTTTTTTTTCAAAATGGTGTTCGTGCATGAAACCCACAGAACGGATTATATCAAACGATAGCTGTCATCAATGCAAACGTAAAATATAATGGGACCAAACCCCGTAAAGCGTCAGCCACAGAGTACTTTTTGATAGACTCACGTTTCCGAGATATAGGTTTCATGCGTAGTGGCTGCCTTTTTGGAAAAAAAAAACAAAATGGCGGACAGGTAGGTATGCCACGGACCTACAAAGCCCTTTTAACCTCTAATAACATTGTGATAGATTTACATATGGGTCAGTGGTATAACGTGTAACGTTGTGATGTTGCAGCGCATAGACGGCGGGCCGTACTACCGACCTGTGGCGCTGCCCCCCCGCGCTCCGCTGTCGCCGCCCGTCCCGCCCGGCATCTTCGCCTCGCTCACCAACTCCTTCAACACCATCGTCTCTAACATCTTCGGATAAACTGAACCAATAAAGTAATTGAGCAAACGCCAATTATGAATTGCTAAACCAATCGGTGACCCGATGCCAAAGAGAAGATGACATTCATCCTATTTAACCCCATCTCTCTCGCACTGGAATGAAGATGGTTCTAACAAGACATAATACAGGCTCAAACCTGTGTTCGCTGGGAAGTTCGATTGACGCAACCGTACAATCAATTACTTATGAGTAGATAATAAATACAGGGATATTCCACAAGTGTTCACTTTAAATTTTTTTGTAGATATTTTTGTTGATTCTTATTTTCAACCAAGTACATACTAAGAATAATTTATCAGTAGGTACATTGATCGAAAGTAGGTACTCAGTAATATTATAAGTAAATATTTGTGAAATTATTACTTGATTAAGTATATGTTCAGATACTGTTGTGTTAAGTTAAAAAAGCAAAAAAGTTAATCTAATATTTAAAGAAAATACGACTATGCAGCAAAGTAGCCGTATTGTAGAAAATTATATATAGGTACTTCCGCATTTATACTCTCAAGTAAAAAGTATACTCAAGACATACCAAATTATGCAGTAATGCCAATAGTATGTATCGCGGGGCTCTCCATCCCAAAAAGCAAAGATCTCTTATAAAAAGATCAAAATATTTTTAAGGAGTTTGTAAATATACAATAGTTGATAAGATTAGATGCTTTAACGTTAAAATAAAAACTAATTTATTACATACAAGTGTTGTTTATTTGTTTTTTTCACATCATATTAACATAAGACTCGTTTTGTGTTGATTTAAAAACGTCGATCACAAGTTGAATTAAACATTAACTACACTCGGGAGAAATGAATTAGGGTGACATAAAGATACCTGAAAGTCTCTGAAACAGAATGCTAGCTTAATGAAATAAATTGTGTTTAATATACAATAAATGTTCCTTAAATGAAAGTAATAAAACTTCAAAGTTACTGTAAAGTTGGAACTTTTGTAAAAGGAACTACGAATTTTCTGCATCTGTTTTTGCTTTTGTTTCTATTCTGTCATATAAAAAGGTATGTAAATAGCGTTTCTGATGTTCAATATTCATTATTTAAGCTGTCGCTTACACCTGAAGAATGCACCAGAATCCTCACAATGCTGGAAATCGCCCGAAGTCAGCGTGATACAGCAAGGAAAGTTGGTGTGTCGCTGTTAACTGTACAACGAGTTCTTCGACGTTACGAGGAACTCTAACCCACGCAGACTAAGAACAGGCAGGGCCAGGTGTACCCAAGTGCATGGACTGTAAGACGACGACTTGCTGAAGCAAATTTAAAACCATTAAGACCTGCAAACGGCCCTAAATTGAAGCGTAGGCATCGTATTTCGAGATTAACATTTGCCCGGAACCACTTAAATTGGAGTATTGAAGTTGGTCAAGAGTTATATTCGCAGATGAATCAAGATTTATGCTCTACAAGAACGACGGAAGAACAAGAGTGTATAGAAGACCAGGGGAGCGATTGAAGCAAGCATGCATCGAAGAGAAAGTGACCTATGGCGATGGATCCGTACTTGTAGGTATGAGCCGGAATTTCTGCAGAGTCGCACAGAGCTGGTGGTTATAGAAAACGGCACTATAACTAGCGAAAGATACGAGAAGAAATCCAAAACGAATACGTTGGTCCATTTATGGTCAACTTGGCAGAGGATGCTATCTTTATGCGTGACAATGCCCGGACTCATACTGGTGAAATTGTGAATGACTACCTTCAAGAGGTGAACATTAACTGTATGGAGTGGCCGGCACGCAGCCCGGACCTCAACCCAATCGAGAATGCTTGGAACGAGCTCGGACGATGTGTGAGACAACGAAACCCTTCCCCGATTACGCTTCAAAAGCTCAAAGTTGCGCTCGTAGAAGAATGGGAGAATATTCCCTAAAATGGTATGAGAAACTTGGTGTACAGCATGCCAAACCGCATACTCGCAGCGAAGACAGCACGTGGGGTAATACAAAGTACTAAAACAAAAGACATTTTAAAGTGGTAGAAAAAAAAAATTGCTTATCTATTTTTGTTATAACATGAGATTGGTTTTTTTTTTTTTGTTTATGTAATCTTTTATGAATTTATGTAATACAAAGTGACACATACATTTTATTATTTTCATTTAAGGTGAATGCGCAGTTGTAGCCCGCGAAATTCAATTTTTCTTACGTTTTTTGCAATTTTCAGCTCAGTGTCAGGTTGTATCTTGATCAAAATATGATTCGCGACTATAACAGGTACGTATTTACAGAATTATAATCATTAGAATCATTAATACATCTTTCTAAGTTAGATTTGTTCCTTGAACAAATCTCTTACGGAAAAGTGTTTATGGAACAAATCTATCCTAAA
Organism: Gortyna flavago; assembly: GCA_963669345.1. Classification (NCBI taxonomy): domain Eukaryota; kingdom Metazoa; phylum Arthropoda; class Insecta; order Lepidoptera; family Noctuidae; genus Gortyna; species Gortyna flavago. The sequence goes on from OY770139.1 coordinate 6,921,297, forward strand.
GAGATATAATAATGATTCTAATGACTATAATTCTGTAAATACATATTTATTATAGTCGCGAATCATATTTTAATCAAGATACAACCTGACACTGACCTGCAAATTGCAAAAAACGTAAGAATTTTTTTATTTCGCGGTCTACCGTTGCGCATTCACCATAAGGAACATTTGATTGTCTATTAAACACAATTTATTTGATTTAGCTAGCATTCTTAGTTTCCTAGACTTTCAAATATCTTTATGTGACCCTAATTCATTGCTCTCGAGTGTATACATATATTTGACAACAATAATTGAACATGCTTAATTAATTATTACAACACAATAAACGTTGCAACACAATTTTCAGATGCAAACACTTCGGTCCACAGTAACATAACACTACACTGAGGTCAATGACACGAGTTTAAGGATCACACATCGGATCGCACCTAATAGAAAGATTCATACTTACTTTGACTTTGATTTGCTAAGCAAGCGATTCATACGAATATGAAAATTAATGTTATAAAAATAAAGTTCATATTCGGGACGCTTACTTTGCTAAGCAAAGTAAAGCCAGAGTCTGTCTATGGGCCAGTTTCTCAAACGAAAATTATCGTATTTATGTGAAATATTGTCAAGCGCGCGTAAATTGCTGTAATTGGTTGAATATTTATATATGGCCAATCGCAGGAATTGACTTGCGTTAAATTTTGACGCATTGATAATTTCATTTCAGATCCTGGGCGTTTAACTCTTGCCCTAAGCCTCTGTTGCATCTACTTTGACTTGGTCCCTGGCGACTTGGAAGGCTGCGATGAGTGCCGCGAGCTCGATACGTTCACTACAACCCGATGCCAGGCGCGCCTCGGCGTCCGCCATTTTTATGAGCAACGATATCAGAACTTCGGGAGGAAGTTTCACTGTAACGAAAATATTTCAATAGTTATTGGTCCATTTATATTGAGACATTTGGGTTTTCGTAACGTTAAGATAGGACATTCACGACCAAATTTAAATGATGTAAAACCATTAGCAAGTCATTGCAATGTTACTCTTATATCATTGTAATAAAATAGGATGATCGACGTGACTGATAAAAAATCTCGGCGCTCATTCTAATTAGCGTTGTTCAAATCCGCTTTAAACTAAAATCGTGTTATAGACTATAAACTATATTTTTCTAGCGCGCTGTTTTATACGCTATCATTATAACACGTTATTACAAAACTTGGCCGCAGTCTGAACGCGGAGACATTATCATTTTATCTGGCAACACGCTAGTTATCTCGCAACGCGCTGTACACGAAAGAATATAATAATATCTCATGAAGCGTTATAGATCAATGAACTTTTCTTCATACTTTCCAGGCTTAGGACTGTCTATAATAAAATTGATGAAATTTTATTAAGTATAAAAGTTTTGTGAGACAATTATTATTTATTATAGGCGTATTTACTAAAACTTATTTACAAATCACTATCCACAGTTTCACTTTGTCACACAGTAACATCCTACCTATTTACAATTATTAAAAACGAACACACAATATTTACAATAGCACGACGAATGTATGTACGAAACATGAGAATTATTATAAGTATTTACAATTACAGTACTGTAGTACTAATAAGTTGCACAGCAACAAAATTATTATTTAGAAAAAAACGTGCGAGGGCCGTGTTTGTTTACAAAACAACGCGTACGTAATAATAACAGGTACCGCGAGCCAACCGGCCGACTGCCGCCCGAGTTCACACGACTTCGCCTGAGTGCCCCGACGCGCTGTGACGCTGTGAGTGAGACTAGTGAGACTATAAAAGTTATAAAACTATAATGCTATCCCGCTCTAGCCTCGCTGTGTACGTTTAGAATATGAGACGCTAGTTTGTTGAGACGTTATATTTCTAGCGCGAAGTCAGAGTCGGGACAACAAACGCTAGATGCTATAAATAAATAGCGTGCTATTTTTTGACGCTATACGTTTTATTAACCACCACTAATTCTAATGTATACCTTACCTGACCTAGCTATGAGTTGCATTGCAATGACTTACTTATGGTTTTACCTCGATGGTAAATTTTCTACCCAGTGGAATTGGGCGACAAATCTTAGCTTTCTTAAATTAATTAAACAGGGCTGCGAGTAACGGTTATCTACGCCATAATTATAATAGGACAAAACTCAACAGAGCAAAGCAACTAGATATTAATAAGCCGCACGAAAGACTTTATACGGATGTCCCATAACTCCCATATGGGTGGCAAATAAATACAATCTCCTTGAAAACACTAAATCCCTATGCCATATACTATAGATAGACAGGAGTTTCATAATGTAAGTAGTACCTCTTTGTATGATCGAGTGAACTTCAGTCAAAATGTCGCCGAGTGCCAACCCTTTTGCAAGTTTGAGATCTTGAATGTCTGTGTGACGTTTTTAAGGAGATAATATTTGTATAAGTAGTATACTTAGAGCAGATTCCCAACGTCAAATATCTTTTATCCGTAAATAAAATTGACGCCTGAGCATATTTGTATGCAAAAACTGTCTAGAATTAAAAAAAAGTTTAACTCAGCCCATAAGGTGCTTAATCATAATAAACATAAGTGGGGACAAAAAAACAATACACATTTGATTATTCAAGCTCATTGAACAAACATTGTTAAAAAGGATACGCTTGAAGCACACAGCGAAGTCGTTTTCATTGAGCAGCCAGTTGAGTATGCTGCTGATATCGGAGCGCAGCGGGTGTCCTACACACGTGTACACATTATCTTCGGTGACATCACGGTACGCCAGCCACGTGCTCTGCAAGGTGTTCAGTACCTTCCGCATGTCGCCGCCCGACAGAGCCAGCAAGGCTTTGATACCGTCTTCGGATATCTTTACCCTGTAAATCAAAATTACATTCCTGGGTTTCTCCTGACATACCTGACCCATTGCTGTATGGGTCACGTACTGGGCATGAGCAATCGAAGTTTGTAATATGTTTGTGTGAAGTGTATTTTTTAATTGTGTTTTTAATTTTGTGCCTGCTTAGGATCCTTCGTTGGTCGTTTTAACGTTTATTATTATTATTTCCTTTATCAAGGCAACAACAACAAAGGCAAACTTGCAACCTGCACCTGACCAAACAACAGACTGCTGGCGAGAGCATTAAACAATCCAGCCTGAATAACCGATAATCTGTAGTGGTGATGGTGATTTTCACCTTATTTCTTTAACAAATTTTACTTTCGGAAGATACACTCATGTTACAGATATTATAGAAAGTGAACGTACCCTTCGGCGGTGGCGACTTCCCTTATTCGCGGTATTATCTGAGTTTGTTGCAGAGGTGCAAAGCGGAATCGCGTACATCTTGACTGCAGCGCTGGTATTATTTTGCCCAAATAGTTGCAAATTATGCAGAACCTCACATTTTCCGTATATTTTTCTATAACTGAAACAAGCGGTTTTAGAAACATCGTTACTGAAATATTTATGTAAATGATGATGCATAAAAAGGGGCTTGTGGCTCTAATTAATATCAGTCGCAAGGGTCGATCGATCAGGTTAAGCTACGCTTGCCACAGTCGGTCCGTGGATGGGTGACCATCTTTACATACCGAGACCCCTCCGTGCCTCGGAATGCACGTTAAGCTGTCGTTATGGGTCGTCAGAAGTCCGAAAGAGTAAAAACCAGTCTTACCAATTGGTATCGTGTTATCCAGTATCTGCGTTGTGGTGGTCAGATAAGATGTATGCCATGTAAAAAACTGGTATTCTGCTGCTTCTGGTTAGACTGGAAGCCGACCCCAACATAGTTGGGAAAAAGCTAGGCAGATTGCAATGATGCAGAAAAAGATGAAGAATCATAATTATAAATAAAACATATATTAATGGTTTATTAGTTAGGTCTGTGGCATGTCATATTATAAAGAACTAGTAAATATCATTTATGCGAAAGTGAGATTGTTTGTTATGCTTTCACGTTTATACGGCTGTCCGGATTCCGGTTTCAGGAGTCCTGGACCTCTTAGGGTATAGGATACTATTTATCCCGGTAGTATATTCCCGTGTGATAATTTCCGACCTCTACGCAGGCGAAGTCGCGGGCAAAAGCTACTAATAAATAAAACCCGTGTATTAAGACAGACTTTTTATTATTGTACGCTACATATAGCTGACGATGCTTTTCGCTGTTCTCTCCTGAGAGCTTTTCTATTCATGATAAGTGTTTGCATAGGTTCCGACTGCGAGAGCACGTGGCCGTTCAGTTGTGGGTCCTTGGGCACCACAGAGCGGCCGTCCACAATGGCTGGCGGCAAGCGATGCACCTTCATCCCTAACACGCGAGCCACTAGACTTGTGAAAGCGTTGCTCACCTGAAATTAGACACATTGTTCACACAATCAACACAGTAATTTATACAAACAGGGAAATATATTGTTAAGAAGACACACAATGTACAGGAGAAAGCAAAGAATGGGCACAGCTTGTCAAATAACATTGTAATTATAGGGTTTCCTATGGCTAACCTACTTTTATCTAAATATACGCATTCACATTATACGCGCAAACTGAAACCATGAATTCAGCACACGGTTGCGCTTGCGCGTCGATGTCCCTACAAGCCTGTATATATATAAATGCCATGTTGTAATTTAGAAGAAAAAAAGAAACAATTTTAACGGGCGCAGGCGGTGGGCCGCTAGCCACTAAGAAGCGGAGCTATGTCTTTTCCCGTATTATAACTATTTCTTAGGAAGTAAGTGTGGCAAGTGAATATACAGATCATTCAAGTTTCTAGTAAATTTGTTAAACAACCCAGTTCCTTTCAAGAAAAGTTACATACCATCTCCCCTGTCCTTGCTGAACCCTTGAAGGTCTCCAAAAAATGTTCAGACGCAAATTTTTGTACACAAGACAGTCTCACTGCCCTCTGGTGTTCCAAATCAGACTTATTGCCAAACAGAGCCATCAAGGGTTTCGTCAATTCATTTTCGAATATCTCCTTCACTTTAAGAATCCATTCGGTAAGTTTATCGAAACTTTGCAGATTCGTGAGGTCATAAACGAACATTATAATCTGGAACAGACGAATGATTTCAACATAAATGCTTCTAATGCATAGTTTAAGGACTACCCTTACGTATTTTGTTCTGTTTAACTTTAGGTAAGTTCACATGGGCCTTTTAACGACTTCAGTATGATACTTGTCAGACGGTGACTATATTCTTTTGCTTGATGGTCGTCTTGCTAGGACTAGGTTTATTAAAGCACACATAGAATACAACCAACACTTTTTAACTTACATCAGAAGCATACAGATAATTAGCGAGCATGTGCGTCTCCAGCGCGTTGCCGGCGACGTCACAGAGCTGTAGGGGCACGGCGGGGCGCAGCCCTATACACTGGCCGGCCATCACTTCGGCGCCTTGCGTGCCGCCCACCGGCGCCACGCTGTTCCCGCCCAGGTACCGATGGCAAAGACAGCTCTACAAAAAAAATTACATAAATTGACTATAGAGGGTCAAAATAAATTAGCTAGCGAAACTACGCAGACGTGATGGGTATCTATATCTTTAGATAATGATGTTACGTACCTACCGCTGGCTACGGGGTCAACGGCCGCTGGTAGTGCAGTTACTTAAAATTATAGGGTTAGAAAATTATATCGCCTCACGACGCTTTCTGATATCAATTTTTCAACCGACATGGGTGACCCATTGCCACTTACGGCCGAATTTTCTAAAAGGCGGCTGAGACTGGATGCAAAAGGTGTTGTGTTGTGGCACAACTTGTGAGAGCTCTTAGCTATTTCCATAATTACGTACATGTACCTAACCGACTACTGAGATGACGACTAATAGAGAAGCATGGTAGAAAATACATGTTGCGACGACTGCAAATTAATTGGGAAAAGGGGAAGAGAATGTAAGATACCTACATAATCTGAGTTGATATTACTTTTATGATAGATCAATCATAAAAATTTGTTTGTCATAGATACAGCCAAGGTTATCATTACCGACTCTACATAATAAAGCGTGAAGATGAAATTTCTTACTGATCTCGTTACGATTGGGAAATGTGCATCAACAAAATTACATACATAACTGGGTCTGGAATCGTAAAAAACGTATAAATTTATTGCAAAATAACACTTACCTTCCCAGTTTTAGGCTCACCAAGAACCGCAATGTGAATGGTCCTGGTCTCAATTACGTCGTCTTCACTGTAGTGCATCGTAAAGAACTTGTCATCGGCCCATTTATAGTTATGAACGCATTTTCCGAATTAAAAGATCACAGTTGTCTAACAACATTAAATGTAATAAATTCTTAAAACCAAGGTTCAACATTATTAAGATATTAACCATGATACCATGATTTCAGAAGCATTTGTTTTCATTAAATAACCATGGCAACTTAATAGGTATGTTCAAATAGCACGGCAGCGAACGTTTCGTGATTGAATACCAAAACTAACAATCAAATTTTATAACGTAATTAATAAGGTTCGTTATTAATATAATAAAAATATATTATACGTCGCCAAAAAATGCCATTCAAAATTCCGTGACAACATTGTAAACAAAAAGCCAGCCAAGTGCGTGTCGGACCACGCACAGTGCAGCGTTCCGTAGCTTAGTGAGGATGGCAATGGAAGTATTTTTCTTTTCAATATTTTAGTTTACAACTTTGTAGGCGTGATTACTATGTATAACGAAATGCAGCTAAAAATGGTCTCCGAGTTAAACTGCGGACTCCCAGATAGACTCACTTCGGCGGCGTAACTATAAGTGTTCCTTGTCTTACTATGGAACCCTAAAAGAAACACTTGGCTTTAGTGAAGTGTATGTCTGTCTGTCACAGTCGATTTTTTCTGCAACGATTAGGACACTATTTAACCATCCCGCAACGCAACTCTGCCTAACATACCTGCGCCATGTCGCACCGCATTGTTCAGCCAATAAAGCATGACTGAGTAAAAATCATACAAACACGTTAAGTCCCAAATATTATTCACATTAACTATTAACATGACTTACTTCTTCTGAGAGCATTCTGTGCATCATTTGTCATAGCATCCGCTTCGTCTAATATAATCAGCTTGGGTCCTGCTTTGAATATTGTTCTCGTTGATGCAAAGCTAAGTATCTGACCTCTTACAATGCCTATCCCTCTATCATCAGATGCATTTAATTCTAAGACCTGAGGAATTAAAAACAATCGTAAAAGTAATTATGAACATAGTTACACAAGGTGGTGGAGACATCGACGCGCAACCTGTTTATACTATGGATTTAGCATAGAAAATGTTCGATGGTTATAAAAAAAAAAAATGCTGTTAAATACATATTTACTGATTCTATTGTTCGCATACTAAACTAAATTTAATGTCTTTTTCTTTCTATTTCATTAAGAAAAGGACAGAAGATAAATTTTATTTTAGTTCTGTCAAATTAATCACTACTTTATTTACTTTTTAAAACAGTTTACAGCAGTTTGCAGGGTTTTTTTTTTACAGTTTGCACGTCAATGTCCCTACCACCCTGTAGGTAATACGGGCTGTTGTCCGCAACTCCATGTCAATGCGCATATTTTGCGTACGGTACCACCCTGTATACAATCAATTAGTTAGCAATAACGATTGTATAATATAAGTACATTGTTCCAACATCATTATCTCAACCAAAAGACATTCACTGCCAGACATAGACCTCCCCCAAGCACTGCCACTTCAACCTGCTTTCTGCTTCCTGCTCCTCGCATTCAGTTGATTCCTGCCTGGAGGCCTTCCAATCCATACTAATATTATAAATTCGAAAGTAACTCTGTCTGTCTGTCTGTATGTTACCTTTTCACGCCTAAACCACTGAACGGATTTCAATAAAATTTGGCAGAGATAGATTGCATCCAGGGGAAGGACATAGGATAGTTTTTATCGACATACCTCGCGGGCGAAGCCGCGGGCGGAAGCTAGTGCTATTTATATACATTGTTTAATAGTAGGATATTCAACAACAATTATTATTTATTTCGATTCCAAAAAAACTATGTAGAAGACCAACCTTATCACCTTGAGGTATAAAAATTGCCTACGACATATTCTCAGACCTGCCTACCAAATATACACAAAAAAGGTAGTAGGTACAAGGCAGATGTGATTCGAAATTCCGGGAAGGGACTCCCTTGGAGGACATACATATTATAGTGACCTTATTGGTAATTTTCTTCAGAAAGTCATGCTTAGCACACGCAACAGTGCGTTATGATCAGATATATAAGAACGTAAACAAGGCATAAGTAGGTATGTAAGGTCCTAAGGATCATAGCAGGTGGCGTTTTGTAGTTTCTGCCTCCGTGGGAAGAGGAGCAAGTGCATGTATGAAAGTAATGACTTACCATTGAGTTGAACTGTTGTGGTGTGTACATTTGTCTTGCACAAGCTAATATTGTCGAGGTTTTTCCAGTTCCAGGAGGCCCATAAAATAGCAAATGAGGCAATTGATTCTGCTGCATAAACTGGTTTACTACAATGATCACAAATCAATTAGTTACAGATGTTAAGACACCTTCTGTAGATTACTAATATTGTTATTAAATCTAATGAAAAGTTACATACTTGTTTTAATTATATCGTCATGAGAAATTAATTCTTCCAACTTTGAAGGACGATATTTTTCGACCCTGAAACATAAAACATGTTGTTAAATTTTAGCAGTAACACCGTTCTTAGAAAATCAAAGTTGAATGAATAATGCTGTTGGGTTGGTGTTCTTTGAGTAAATAAATAAATCCAAAAGGGTCAGACGGTCATCTGGGGGGCTTGGTGGAAGGAAGTCTGTTTGGATTGTTTGTTTATCAGAAGAATCAAAATCAAAATTGTGGTTAGAAAAGTCTATAGACCGGGTGGTAACTTACCAAGGTAGATTTTTGCTCACTTCGCCCACAGTCATTTTAAACTTATCTATTATGCACTAACTGTTGAACCAAACGTGAATTAAATTATTCAAAACCCCAATTCCTGAAATTATTAACTTAAAATTACATCTATCAAAAAGTACTCTGTGATTACAAAGATTACAAATTTGAAATTCGTCAATCGACAACCACAGAGTACTTTTTGATAGAGTCACAGATAAGATATTAGTAGCAAGAAGCTAGATAGAGTGAGAACTCAGAACAATAACTGAGAACCATTGGGTGCTATCAGTGTTGCCAACTCCAAAAGTTCAAATTATCGAGTTCCCACGTCGAAATTATCGTTTTGTAGCTTCGATCAATAATGTTATTGATCGAAGTTTTGTAGGCTAAATTATCGTACAGACGCCAACACATCAAGCTACTACAATCTGTCAGATTTCTTTAATAGATCTTCAACTTTATCGATAAAGTGTAAGGTTCAAATTTGATTGCAAAAACTTGACAGTTTCGGGTACATACCTTGATGTGCTGGCGTCTGTACAAAAGAAAAAAAAAACTTAAAACATCAGTTCAAATTTTTAACAAACGACAATGAATTTAAAAGAAGTGAAAGTATATGCCAAGTTTCACCACTAGTATTGTACGGTGTACCTACAGTTCATAAACAAATCGCCGACGGAATGTATCACGCAAGTGTCACAGGAGTGTTTATTTACTTTTTATTACTTCCTGTGCGCACAAGTGCCCACAACACATTAGACTACTACATAAAGATAGCTAGATAGAAGCAAAAAGCAAATACAAAGGTATCGTAACACAGGAATACAGGGTAAAACGCAGAGTTTCGGACGGATAGAAACGCAAGTGAAAGAAATGTAAGGGAAAGGAAAGAGAGAGAAACACTTACAGTGACATAAACTTACTTGTATGAGTGTCATTGACGTATTGTTGATTTTTTTATAGCGTTTAATTTTGTCTGACAAATACGTTTTTTAATGGAACTTTCTTTTTTCTTCATACGTTACACATTCACTATCGTACAGAGGCCAGCACATCAAGCTATCCCAATCTATCAAATTTTTTAAATTGAAAATGAACCTTGTTCTATTGTAATAAAGTTGAAAATCTATCAAAAAAAATTGACAGATTGGGGTAACTTGATGTGTTGGCCTCTGTACATCGTACCATTGCCCAAATTATCGTACGCCCCCATAATTATCGTACCTACGGGTTGGCAACACTGGGTGCCATTGACAAAAAACCACAGAACATATATATACCTCAGAACCTCAGATAAAGAATATATTCTTTATCTGAGCTCAGAACAATAAACCAAAAAACTGACAACCTGACAACCAACCAGTCTTGAAATTTTTTTCCTCTATGCAGTGTTGCCAGTGTCCTTTTGTGAAAGTAACATAACATGAGTCAAAAAGTACAGAACAATAACTAAAGCATTATTGTTCTGAGTCAAAAAGTAACATTTTGATGTCAAAAGTAACATTTTATTTTTTAGCGAATTTCAATTTTGTTTAAATAGCTCAAAAAACAGTGTTTTCTTCTTTGTACAGACGCCAGCACATCAACCTACCCGAAACTGTCAAATTTTCCCAATCAACTTTGAACCATATGCTTTAGCGATAAAGTTGAAAATCTATCAAAGAAATTTGACAGATTGTAGTAGGTTGATGTGCTGGCGTCTGTACCAAAATTTTGGATCGGCTGATAAAAATACATTTTAAAATAAAATGTCTAATTATTTCTTAGTCTGTAATATAATTTAAACACATACCCGTTTAGACCACATAGAACTTAGAACCTAGAATATACTTTTATAATAGAATACTCGTTCAGCAATGTGCGCGAAACAGCGAAAGAGATAAAATCATCGGTACGTATGGCTACACATCAAGCTGTATAATCAGTAAAAGCTAACTTCTGATTGTCAGAAAAACACAATGCGAGTTCTGTTAAAACTGGAAATGTATAGCTCGATAGTCGGGGGCTCGTTCGCTCGCTCACTTGAACCTCCGTCATCCCCTTCGAACCGTTAGGTTACTGCTAACACGAAAATGACGGGGGCTCGTTCACTTGAACCCCCATCATCCCCTTCGAACCTAACCTGTCCGAGTCGGGACTTGTTTAATCGTAGCTAGAGAATGTACTCTATCTAAAAGTCAGTGAGTAGTGACTAAGTAGCACTCCATAGAGCTTTTTTTTTCCTTCGCCCTACTCGGGCAGGCTAAGGTCTTGGACCATACCGCCTCGTCTTCAGTGGATATTGTCCTTCTTGACTAAAAGTAAGGCCAAAGCCGACGAGGCTTTCAGTTTCATCCTTCTTGTCCAAAAGTAAATAAGGCCACAGCCTCGTCCTTAGTAGTTTAAACCTTGTTTTGAATTTATTTTAGGCCAGAGCCACGTCTTCAGTACTAATTCATTAGTCAAAATCATAATAATAATATGGTGTCATATCCGTGTAACACCATAGAGCAGTACTATAAAAAAACTGACGACAAAAATTTTAGGGTATATGGCCACTGGCCTCTATTAAACATGTTTAGTACAGGTCAGTGGTATATGCACTTTATAAGGTCCTTGCTTGTTGATCATTCCGTCAATAATACCGGAGACACCATTTACAGACCAAACTTATACCTGATTACTGGGAGTACCATACATCAGCTGGTCAAAATAAAAATTACATTTATAAAAAAATCTATTACATGTAAAGAAAAAACATGGGATCACTGACCTCTATTAAATGAGGGATCAATTTATCCCACAAACAATTAAAAAGCTAACAGTCATAAAATAAAAATATGCTCAGAGGCCAGCACATCAACCTACCCCAATCTGTAAAATTTTCCCAATTGAATATGAACCTTATTCCTTTGAAGTAAAGTTGAAAATCTATCAAAGAAATTTGACAGATTGGGGTAGCTTGATGTGCTGGCCTCTGTACATACATGGTAGAAATACTATGGCCATGGGGCCTGAGTGCCACTTATTTCGAAACATCGCCAAGCGGTTGGTCGACTCTTCACGTGACCAGAGGGCTGGCCTACGCCTATTTTTGCCCAAAGAATCAGCATTGCCATACAACGTGGCAAAGCTGCCAGCCTTTTGGGCAAGTTTCCTGTTGACAGCGATGCGGACGAATTTTTTGATGCCCTTTGATTATTTCCCCTCCCCTTTTTGTAAACTTGTACACATTGTAGTTGAAAAACATGTTCTCCCATACATCGATATACGTGACGGAATCTAAGTTTGTAATAAGTACAAAAAAAAAAAATGAACTACAAATACCTAACAATTTTCGGACGTTTTCCTTTAATTGTGCTGTGAGACCTTGCTTCTTGCCGGTGATGATTCTGGGTCTAGGTCAAAGAGTATATTAATAATACGGGAGGTCTAGGTCGTATAATACAGGTCAGTACTCGTACCTAGCTGTATTACTTATACCTTGTCTAGGACTCTAGGTCAATGGGAAGTAGGTACCTACCTTAGAGGTTTTGATTTATTTGCAAGTAAGTAGGTACCAAAAAATGTCGCTTAGATGACCGTTTTTAGGGTCCCGTACCAAAATGGTACACTTTGCCGATATTTCTCCATACAAATTTCGGGAGTGTTTTACTCCACTGTTTGACTATGTACATCCAAAGTTAAACATTCTTTCGTTTTGTCTTATTATTAATTTTGTCTGGACGGAAGCAGAATTGTAAAATAAAAAGCCATTAAAAAGTTATGAGCCAACAAAGATTCGGTTTTTCTTGCTAATTTTAACGTAACTTTGGGCGTAAATAAGTAATAAAAGAAGGATAAAATCTTCAAAACAAAAACCGTCCCGACAAAGACCAATTATCGAAGAGTTCAATAAGCTTTATTTGTAATTGATTTATGCAGTGGTTTTTTCAGGAAACTCGATCTTCCAAAGGACGTTTCGTAATTTTTACGCGCTCGTTTTACTATGGAATTATCGTGCATTTCACTCAATAATGTTCGCCCTGGCGCGGTGCGGGGGGAAGACGCTCACGCACACTTGCACAATACTGTCTTGCGCACTTTTCGAACTATTTGGACTCAGTCTGCTGCTGCCGGCTGCGGCCTATGTCGTTCGTTTGTATGTAGACTAAACTCCTTTGCGCTATAAATTATTATCATTCGCACGTGAACACTACATTGACCCCTGGCTTGAACTTTGGATTTCGATACTACCTACATTATCTGTTTGACTTCGCACTACAATTTGGACTTCGTATTTTCATTTGAAATTGGAATTGTTGGTTTGAGTGGACGCTGTATCAGTGAAGTTGTATTGGTTGATTGAGGAACTGGTGTGATTTGTGAACAACTACAAATAAACAATGGGTAAGTCGTACAATTTCTTATAACTAACCTATTTAGGTAGGGACCTCCTTGAGCATATTTTTTGTTATAATATAGTTAACTAACTTCTGCCCGCGTCTTCGTCCGCGTGAAATTTTTTGATCCCCCGACCCACCCCGTCGCATCACATCGCCTTCGCTATTACTACTCAACTCCTAAGGGTCCTATAGCCTTCCTCAAGAGTTGGGCAATCAAATGCAAAAAGATTTTCATAAATCCAACCGATACTTCCAAGATTTGAGCTTTCAAACTAACAAACTCTAGCATTATTATTTGTATTATTTTAAAACTATGATATCTTCTAAGATATTCATTGAAATCAAGTGATGTCAAGGGCAATTTTGTTCAACATTAAATACTTGTGATGAATAATGTGTTTATTTCAATAAGGTAAAACATGATGATAATAAAAACACCTTCACACATAATGCATTATTTTAGAACAAATTTGATTACCATAAAAAAGGTTATAGTGAGTCAACCTTATAAGGTAGACATACGCTGTCGCGGCCTTTTTTTTGTACATTTAAAAGGGAACAAATCCGTCAAACATTATTTTTGAGTAACTTTAACCGTTTACGCAGCGTACGCACGCAACGGAAGCTCACAAAAGGAATATATTTTTTTCCGTTCATTTTTCATTGATGCTCCGCTTCTATTGATCGTAGTGTGATGTTATATAGCATAGCCTTCCTCCATAAATGGACTATTCAAGTATCGAACACAAAAATATTTTTTCAATTCGAACCAGCAGTTCCTGAGATTAGCGCATTCAACCAAGCAAACAAACTCTTCAGCTTTATAATAATAGATTATATAAAATAAATTATCTTTTAGCTAATACATTTTGTGGCTTTCTGCACAGCTAAGAGCCTAAGACTAGGGGCTTGTGGCTTGAATGAAGACCGGGCGGCGGCGCGGCGCGCGGCCGGGCTCGGCGGCGGCGCGGCGGCGCGGCGGCGGCGTACACACACAAGGTACCTTATGTAGGCAAGACGCTCGCTCAGAAAGCGGCGCGCTAGTAACTTTTATTTTGTGCTCCTGGAAATGGGGGGAGGAGTGCTCGAGTAGTATTTAGTAGGTATCCATACATAATTATATCTAACCACTATCCCTTACCTATTCCTAACTCGTGTTGTTTGTATTTTAAGTAGGTAACAAAAATGTATAATACATACATACTTATGTATAAAGTGAGGTTTATAACATAATTTATCGTAAAATCAATGGGCAGTCGTGAACTCGTGAATTAGGTGAAAACGGTGGCCTTTTGATAACGTATGTAGGTATGTACCTGTTTTTATATCGTACTAAGTACTCATATATAGGCATACTTGTACTAGCTTTTCCCCACGCTTTTACCCCCGTTCCCGTAGGGCCGTAGGAATCTATCCCACTGCTCCGCTCCCATGAGTCGCAGTGTGATGTTTCATAATCTGTACCTAACATAATCTTTCTCAATAGATAGGCTACCTAACACAAAAAGTCGGCCAAGTGCGAGTCAGACTCGCGCACGTAGGGTTCCGTACCATTTTCTATAAAAACGGCAACAAAATCATGTCTGTTCTATCCCCCCTTAGATAAATGTTTTATTTTAATTTAATTATTTATTTTTAAAGTGAATATATAAATAAATATATATTGAATATATAACTAAATATTCTGTAAATATTTCAAGCGTCTACCTGTTGCCGTTATCAATATCGAGCATACACGAGCAAAAAAATCACGTTTGTTTTTTGGGAGCCCCCTTAAATATTTATTTTATTCTGCTTTTTAGTATTTGTTGTTATCCACACGGAACCCTAAAAAAAGCTTAAACTGGTACCTAGTTTGTAAGATTTGCGCGTTCAAACAAACAAACTCTTCAGCTTTTTAATATTAGTTGGTAGGTACTTAAAAATATTTATTATAAAGACGAAAATTCTTTATTAATATTTATTATAAAGACGAAAATACCTTTTTGTGCTATTTTTTCACTCCTAAACCACTGAATCGCAGGCAAAAGCCAGTACAAAAAAAATGAAAACGGTATATGAATAAATACATTACTTTTATAAAATAAATAAATAATAGTGTGTAGGAAAATATATTACTTTATTATTACAGGGTCAAATTAAATTAGCTAGCGAAATTCTGCAGACGTGATGGTATCGTTCCCTAAACACTATAAAATAAAAATCAAAAAGATTTGGTGTATTTTTTTGGGGGTCAACGACCACTTCTAGATTTGTTACTTGAAGTTTAGTATGAGATAGAAAAATCTGTTTTCTTTTGTTTTATCGTATTGAGAAATCGATACCAACCACGTCGTGAAGTTTAAATAAAAAAAAACTGTAAATTTAAACTAATAATATTACAAGTGTCTCCTACACTGAGTTCGGTCATTGACTCCACTAAAAGTCATAAAATTATTTTATTTTTTTGTTTTATTATGGTTAGATATCGACACCCATCACGTCTGCAGAGTTTCGCTTGCTAATTTAATTTGACCCTGTATATAATGTTGGTTTTTTTATGAAACAGATCCAAAAGAGAATTGGTGAATGGAGAATTGTACCGTAGCTGCGTAGGTATACCTAATTACCTACCGCCGAAGACCGACGCGAGGACGATCGGATCGGATCGCCGCCCGCGCCGGCGCGTCCCCCTGCGCACGGACCGCGCCCCTCGGGCCCTCGCCAGTCCGCTACAAACCTCAACGCCAATGCATTCCATAAATTCTTTCTTCCTTTCACGCCGCGCATTTTTGTTATTATTGATAATAAACATTTATATTTTATTTTATTTTATAGTAGTGTTTCATTAATAGGTATACCTAAACCTATCCTAACACACTACAAAATCACCCTTATAATAATTGAGTAAGCAACTAACAACCCTTGCAATCTGCCGCTACTCACTCAAAGTTACGAGTTTGATACCTACCTACATACCTACCCACCACTACATACCTATACCCCAATAACTTTAGGTAAGTACTTACATACTATATGCAAACAATATTGATGTGTCACGTCTTGAAATTCATATAACTCTAGAACTTACTCAAAATATTATTAATTCGTTTGTAAAAAACACTAGATTTTCAAACAGTAAATAAAAAGATGTGTCAAGATTGTTTACATTTACCTAAAGTTTTTGTGTATTGATAAAAAAATAAGATAGGTAAATAATCTTGAAAACAATATCTAGGTAGTCAATTACTAAGTAATGCGGCATAACATAAACAGTAGGTAATAATAATATCACCCCGCCCGACCGGCTGAGCGTCGGGCGACCGATGACTCAGTTGAATGGCGGTGCATGTCAAACAGAATGTACTAGCGTTATAGTGCATGTGTGCATCGTCTAACGTGTCGTTTCAGTTCGGAACGGTATTTGTGTGTGTTGAACTAGACATTGTGCGTGTAGACTATCGTCTAACTGCTCATCACTGATACCATCTCTGTCAGACACGATGCGAGTTGAGACAGCGTGCTTTTTGGCCGCGCCCACCTGTGAGTTCGAGCTCGCAACTAGTTGGCTCTTAAGGTGAGACTCAGAGTGTCTGTCCGTCTGTCACGATATCTCAAGAACTACTAATGCTATCAACTTGAAATTTAGAATAGTCTTAGATGACGTTTGCCCAACTATTTTGAAAGAAATAAAAATATGTGTATTTTTTTTACAACAGGGACTGAAACTGACTGTCTTTAAAAATCGAAGTGGGGCTACTAGGGTATGTGGGGTATCATATGAAAGAGCGCAGTTTGCACATTCTCAAACATTATTTTTATTTAGGCTGCATAGTATTCGACTTTTGATGAAAATTAATAAAATAAGTCCGAAGTTTGCAAAGAGAAAAAATAAATTTACCCGGACCACATCGAGAGTACCTATACCCTTTCAAACAAAAAAAAATTCAAATCGGTCCACAATTGACGGAAAAATCGGTGAACATACATAAAAAAAAACATACATACATAATGTCGAACATATAACCTCCTCCTTTTTGGAAGTTGTTTAAAAATCAGAAATAATTTTATGTGATAGAAGTTTAAGTAAAAACATTATATTACCTCTTTAAAGATTACAGGTAAAATAAAACGATGTCTGTAAATAGCACACTATTTCAGAAATCATTAACAAAAGTTACATTAGTTAAACTATCGGACCAGAGATGGCGCTGACCTAAAACTGCAATATTCTACACCGCAGCGCGTCTCTGATAAATTTAAGCCTCGCCGATGAAAATTAAAAAAAAATATTATGATGGTACGGTACCCTCAGTGCGCGAGCCTGACACGCTCTTGACAATTTTTTTTATTGCGTTGACTTAGAAGCTAGAATTTTTTAATGCTCTACTCCAAGGGAACATAGACTTACGTATTTGATTTAATAATTTCAACTTGATACTTCACGTGTTCTTGAGTAAAAGGGTCTTGACAGACTGACAGACGAACGGGCGGACTTTTTTCCTTTTGAGGTTCGGAGCCATAAAAGTAGGTATAGGGGGCCTAAAAAGGCCACGTTAGCAGAATCATAAAACAAATTCATATCACGCAATTTATCTGTTTGACAGTTTCACACCTATATATCGCTGAAGGGTTAGGCAGAGGTGTACCTGTAGCATTTTACGAATCTCCATACAAAACTGTCATACAGATGAAATTGCATGATTCTGCCAGTGACCTTTCTAAGCCCCCTGTTCATCTGCCTTTCTAGAGTTAGAACAGACTCTATATAATGTACCTTTACTTATTCGTAGTCTACACCATATAAATTACATTACAAACATATAGAAATGATACAAAGAGTTAACACAATGGGCGGTCTTATCGTCATATCATAGGTTTTTGATGGAGTATGATACTATAGAGGTAGGTATGAGGAACAGGGTGTAGGGAGTGATGTTGATGACGTCACGCTGAAGTATTTGCAAGAAGGCTGCGCTGACGTTCATACTCGGGGTCACCAGTATAGATAGAGGTATGAGGAACAGGGTGCAAAGTTCACTTATCCTCTATAGAAAATGGAGGATCCTCCGACCAGACGGGTGTTGTGTCTGGAGGGTAACTGCCCGATGATTTATTTCGGGCCGTTGTACCTACCTATCTATGCTAGTTGCGCGGTAAACGAAATTTTCATACGGATCCCTAACTTTTTTGAAAATATTCTATAGCCTGTGTTCATCAGGGATAATGTAGGATTCTAATGGTGAAAGAATTTTTCAAATCGGTCCAGCAGTTTCGGAGTCTATTCAATTCAAACAAACAAACAATCAAATAAACTAACAAATATTTCCTTTTTAATTTAATTAGTACCTAGTAGAATTTCGAATTTCATAAGCGCTTTTTGAATTCATTATAAGTGCGCTGTACGGTTTTAGAATTCAATTTAATTAGGTATTTTATAATTTTTTGTGCATTTTAAAAGCTTTCTATAAACTAATTTCTTATTTTTTGTTTTAACGCGCTCATCTCTGGAAGTAGGTACCTATCGGTCGGATTTATAAAAATCTTTTTTCATTTGATAGCCCAATTCTTGAGGAAGGCTATAGGCTGTTAAACATCACGCTAGAACCCTTAGGAGATGAGCAAAAAAAAAAGTCTGAAGTTTTCGTTAAGCGTAAACGAAGTAGGTACTTAATAGCGCAGGCAGGCGATGCGATGCGACGGGGTGGGTCGGGGGAACAAAAAAATTCAGGCATACGAAGTCGCGGGCAGAAGCTGATGATGATGGGACTCCTTTTTCCGCACAGACTCCCATTCAGTCAGTTGTGGGTGGGGATTCTGGCTAACAGAGCCAGCTTTGCTCCGCCCAAAAGCACAGAAGCTTCCTGGGAGCTTCACAGGCTTCGCGGAGCGACCGCATTGTTCCGAGGATTTCTGCACGTTGAGAAGCCACGGCCTCGCATTCCAGGATGACGTGGCCTGGGCAGCTGATTCCTCGGCGTCAAGGCAGCCCCTGCCTGCAAAGGTGACTGTCTGTGGCGCCTATGTTAAAAAAATGTTTGTTAAGGGGTTTATGGTACGTACTTTATTGTTCCTATTATTATTCTAAGGTTATTTCTACTCAGGCTGAGAAGCTTTTTGGTTAATCGCGGGTGTACCATCGGTAAAGCCAATTTTGACTGTCTACAGTCTGTTGGCGGGTAGAAGCTATTATAAAGATCGTAAACATAAATTTTCGAAAACTACCTTTCAAGGGGAGGTAGAGAGATAGTTAATTTTTTTTTGAGGAAAGTACGAAATTGACGATGCGACAATTAGTAGATTAAAATTGACTTGTAAGATTTTGTTATATTGTTAGTCAGTTACAAATGAAGCTAATAATTAGTGTGTTAAAAAAAAACTCTTCAGCTAATCAGCTTTATTATAATAGTAATTAGGATAGATTATTTATTAAGTATTTCCATTATACTATTTCATATTCATTTATCTGAAAAGGAGATACTTCTATATAAAACAAGGCAATCGAGTAACCGGCCTGTGCTTACTCTCGAATACAATTCCGATAGATAGACATTGGAATTGTCAGTCAAACGTCAGGGATTGGCTGGACTCACTGAGTCTAGCCAATCCCTGACGTTTAACTCAACCAACCACTGACCTCTATTAAACAGTACTTGTATAATACAGGTCAGTGCAACCAACTGAGGTTTGACCAATGTCGATCTATCGGAATTATATTCGAGCGAAATTCAGGCAGAAGTTCCTCATGCGATCGCTCTCCAGTAAGACTAAACTAAGATGTTGATAATGTAGAGATTCCATAAGCGGAAGCAGCTAAATAGCTCGGAATGTATGTACAGAGGCCAGCACATCAAGTTACCCCAATCTGTCAAATTTATTTGATAGATTTTCAACTTTACTACAAAGGAATAAGGTTCATATTCAATTGGGAAAATTTGACAGATTGTAGTAGGCTGATGTGCTGGCGTCTGTAGGTACAGACGCCAGCACATCAGCCTACTACAATCAACAACAATTCTACAATTATTACAACTACAATTATCTACAATTTTTTTTTTTTTTTTTGTCTCCGGGATAGTCTACGGTCTACCTAGACCGTAGACTATCCCGGAGACAAAAACAACACACTATACATAATATATTCACGAAGCCCACAACGAAGGAAACACTATTGGCTACTACCAAAAAGTCCAGGATTTCGCTTTAGCTGGACAATACCTAATACCTCCTTATACCCTGGGAATTAGAAATGCATCATAATGTTTATTTGGACATACCTACGGAATACCCCCGGGGAATAACGGCAGCTAATTCATACAAAGATTCCAATAAAAAATTAGATATTATGTTGTCGTCGTTGTTTAGACATTTCGTTCGCGAACAAAAACACTAATTTCTCATAATAACACAACACTAAGGCGATTCGCACACTGCACCGCATTACGCAGCGGGGCGCAGATAACGCACCCAAGCGCGTGATTTTTTTACATACAAATTCAATAAAACGCACTCATGCGCGTGGAATTTAGCTTCGTTTCACGCACCCCGCTCCGTGATGCGGTGCAATGTGGGCGTCCCCTAAGGGGCCGTCTCCACGAGCGAGAAAATCGCGGAGATAGTCTCGCCGTGCCATCAAATTTTCGAGACACGTTCTAAGAGAATGTATAGAAATACGTGGCACGACGATAATATCGACGCGATTCTCTCGCTCGTAGAGACGGCCCCTAAGCCGCTCTAGCGCCGCGCGATCTGCCTGCTGGCTTAGTTACCGCGCCGCTCCCCGCGCCACCACCCCACAATCCCTGATTTCTAGACCGAGGCCTTACCATAATAATAGTTATTTTGTGGCCTTACTAAAATACACTGCTGAAATGAAAGGCAACACTTTTCTTTCGCAAATTTACTTGGTTTTCAAATAATAACATATCATCATGGATCTCTTCCCCGACGGCATTAGAGGTGTGTACATCCACATTTTACCAGTTAAATAATAACATTAATTTCATTTATTAGTATAGGTAGGTACATAATATAATTATTTAAGTAGGAATTCGTTGTTTATCTAATACTAGCTGACCCGGCGAACTTCGTACCGCCTCAGAATCAATAAATACAAAATGTTAGTACGAGAAAATGAATTATCTTCATTCTTTTTTTTTCGTGAATTTCTCCCATCCCATATTTATTCTGCTATTCGGGGCGGAAACGAATCCAATGAATCAAAGATCATAAAATCGGTTCAGCCGTTCTTGAGTTATAAATCCATACAACTAACCCGACTTTTTTTATTTATATAGATTTACAACAGAGTCAATTGATAAATTTCATTCTTGTATGTTAGTAATAAAATCAATTTTATTTTTTGAGGGTATGTTTAGCCTAGTCTTTACTATATTTAATTTAACAAATATTTACAGTTATATCTATACTTAAAAGTTTAAGATTATAAGTTAAAACGACTATTTACTAATCACACTTGCTATATATTTTTCCATATCTGCTCGCGTTACACTTTCTCTCGTTTGGTTGTCAAATATAGCACTAGCTCTAGGCTCCCAGGGCCACATGACGCGCCGTGTGTGTGCGCTTAACGTATCCATTATGGCGTCTTCTGGAATATGGTACTCGCTATTAGGTTTTCCATCCTTACCCATGCTGAAGAAATATTTCCTTCCACTGCTCTTTGATATAGCCGCGATCCAAGGATCTGAAAGATGCACAATTTAAAAATGTTCTGTGATGCAGATATTGTGAACTTGGTGTTATGTTTATGTTTTATGTATGATGCAAGTATAATCCGCGCGCGATGAGAATGGATGGAAGATGGAACGTTGTCAAAGTAAATCGGAAATGACAATTCTCAAGTAAAATAATTACACAATAATACATAAATCTCGCATTTAAAATAAAACTCGAGCAGAAAGCTACTGCTAGTTAGAGTTTTCGATTTACTTGACAAGGTTCCATCCCATTCTAAAATACAGTCTGTGTGCAATATTATATTAATACCTTTTATTTCTTTCAAAAATAGAACGGATCCAACAACATAGAACATATCGTTTCTGTGAATCCTATCTGGAGTATTAATCGTCACCGCTGTCTTCACTCGTTTCATGGCGCGATATTCTAAATTGCTAGCAGCCGATTCGAATTGTTCCATATTATACAATCTCTTGGTTCTTATTGGAAGAGCTTGATTATCAAATGGTTTGTTGAGTGCGGAACAAAACAAATTACATTGATTAATTCTGAAAAATATAAAGAAAAAGTAAACATTTTTAAATGATATAAGTACCCCCGGCGTAGCGGGGCCAGTCAACCCTTGTTAGTTCATTTTGGGTTCAGGGCATAATTATAATAGTCTAATATAGTTCGAACGTTCTTACAAGAGGATAAAAAGACTAACCTGTCGCTCAGGGAATCGCCAGAGATATCAACGCCACCCAACATCAAAGCGTCTATAATGTGTAACGCTTTGCTGTAGATTTGATTGTTCCCTTGTCCACGATATTCTTTTACAACCTATAAAAAAAGTAATTGACTCAATTAACGTTTCGCTCGCCGTTTCTTTGTAGTAAATCTGCCACTGCGTTTAAGCGATGGTGGACACAGAAAAGAAAAACAAATAATAGAAAAATACAATTATTATAATATCGGTAAGTTTCATTGTGGATACCTCTCCGTATATCAGTGTTTTAGCCGGCAACGTCAGGTTTAAATCTACGACTTGTCTCCAAGAATTCGACTCCAATTTAAAAACTTGCTTGCCTCCACAACCTTAAACGATAAAAAATGCCATGAGACACTTTTACGTAAAGACAAAATAATCAACACCTTTTTTTGTCAAAATCTGATCAGAAGTTTATGAGTTGCGAAACATCATCTGTTCTTCAGTTCTTTTCCAACGCCAGTCGGGTAACAATAATCGTAATGGATTAGTTATGGCTTATTATTACACCACAAGCAAAAAAAAACAAAACACAGCACCACCATAAACCAAGCACAAGTAAATACCAAACATTGTTACCTATGAATATTCTTAAATCCGGGCTATTTTTCCCACTGCTTAAAAACACGAAATTCCAGTCTAATACATTTCTAAAATACATCTTAAGATCGGAGCAGTTCTCCAAGTAATTGGGCGGTTTGTTCAATATGTTAGATTTAAAAGAAAACAAGCTGTCCGCGTCTGATGCCGGCTTCTTTATCATGGATCTGATAGACGATAACGTATCGTCATGGCCTCGACGTTCTGGCTGTGTTCTCACTGCATCAGGTAACTAAAAATATTTTAATAATTAAGTTCTTTCGAATTACCATGAGAACGCTATTATGTTTTTTTAGCATAGCTTCGCCCGCGTCGAGGTCGGAATAAAATCTTTTCCAAGAATAGATACACATTATATTTGCCAACTTTCATGATGATCGATTGGAGCGCAAAAAAACAGGTAAATTTTACTATGGACAACTCGTACTTGACCAAAAAATATCGTATGCCAAAATTTATGAAAAAAGAGCGACTATTATAGTTTACCCGTAAGTAGGTATCTCTTATTGACATCCATAAGAGCAAAATTACGTAAAATTTATAACTTACTTTCCACAGAGCTAAACACTGCTCTTTCATTTCTGCTTGTGTAGTGTCCTTTAAATTTTTATTTTTGCTGAACCTAGCTATTTTTAGTAAATTTTGAATTTGCCTTTCTCCAAGTCTGAAAATTTGATCGCAATGTAAAAGTATTACTTTTTGTTTTTTTTTTATGTTTTAGAGATTAATGGCCTGCGTCACCACCCCCAGATAAGTTTCAGTTAACTTATCTGCAAGAAAATATCATACAAATATTGGTCCATTTCTTAAGAGTCCTATTACAAATCGTAAATGTTCGCTTAGCGCGAACGCGCGCTTGTGTTCGTTTGCAATACACGAAGTTACGTTAGTGTGCGTTGGGAGTACAACTATAGTCCGCGAAACAATTTTGATACCAGTCTGAGTAGGATGATAGTTTTTTTTATTAATCCAGAGTCTGTACTGAACACTACTAGACAGGTAATCAGGGGTGAGTATAAATCAAAACACTCAAAAAGAGTCCACAAATTAAAAATGTACCTAATTATAAAGTTTGAGAAAAAAAAATACAAAAAGATCTCTCGTAATGGCATTTAACGTGTTTTTTTTTCCTTTGAACAGAACAGAACTGGAAAGCATACATTTTTCTGGTGCTGTAGAAGACTCTTGGTTCAAAAAAAAAATACGTAAGTAGTTACTGGTCATAAATCGAATGCATTAATCAACTAGTAATTATTAACATCTTCATGAATTACGTCACATAATCCCGACATAGAATACAGAAGACACACTCCTTTATAGTCATGTTTAGAAAAGACAAAAATATACCTACACAAAATGTTCACAATCAGAAAGTAGAACAGGAGGCCTACCATGATCTATTTAAAAACGATTCAAATGCAAGACATTTCAGTTTAGGTTCTTAAACAGCATCGCTCACAGTCGTACCATGACAACCAATACGCTCAGCGGCATTTGGATCGTTGAAAGTGAATGAGCGTTAATAGCTCGTGGTAGGTATCCAGATGGCACGGCCTAAATTGAATCGTTAAACTGACATCATGGTACGAATTAGAAGAACAGTTCAGTTTAGGTCCTAAAGTGGATCGCGTTAAGAGCTCGTGGTAGGTATCCAGTAGGCATTTCTTATAACTACTTCTTTTGTGTTTTTTTATAGCGTTACTAAATAATTACAAATATCATTAAAACAAAACCTTTTTTTACGAAAATCTTTTCTATTACGAAAATAAATTACGATATTTTTGACCTTGAGCATAGAGTGGGCCCGGTTAGGTAATATACGGGTAGCTAGGTACCTACTTTAGCTGATCTAGAGTAGACGATTCTTTCACTCTTGGTTCTACTATCATATTTTTACTTTCTGTAGATGTTTCAGAATTATTATGGTTATGTGTCCTGGAAAAGAAAATACTGATTTATGTTTGTTTTAGTATAAAATGTATATTTTAGGTAGGAACTTAAGGTTTGTTTGTGGTTTGGTTTGTTCTGTAATACGGTTTAAATTAATAACATCGTGTTTGCATCTACCTTTTTAGTGACATTTTAACTTGTAATGCTGTCTGTAAGCGGGCATAATTGTGTCTCTTCCTTTTTTTATGCAGGCGTATAGTCGTGTTTTCCGACCCTTACCTACCATAAATAAAAGATAAAAATTAAAGTCTAATATGTACGTATGTACTAATATTGATTACCTTTAAGACGCACTCGTACTAAAACTTTTTTACAAAAATAAAAAAACAACGGATTCCAAAAAAAAAAAATTGTATGTATCACTTTTTTGTTGTACCTATCTACCCCACACAAATTCATATAACACTACTTGCTATATAAATATCAGTGACAGGAAGCTATTGAACACATCTGCCTACCCCTTTAAAGGGTACAGGCGTGATGTTATGTTGTGTGATTGCGTAAACAATGAATACATATGCGATAGCAGGAATCGCGGTTGATTTGCTGGAATTTATTGAAGAGTTACCTTGTCTGTCTACGTAACTCATGATCAGATCTGTACAAAATTTAAATGGGACTATTTCGGAATACACATTTTCGAACAAAAAAAAATCATGCAAATCCGTCTAAATATAACGGAGTTATGCCCGAACATACATTAAAAAAAAAAAAACATAAACATCCGAATTAAGAACCTCCTCCTTTTTAGAAGTCTGTTAAAAAATAATACATTTAATATTATGATGTGAAAAAAAATCTTATTGGATCAAATTATTTCGATCGGCGTACACGAGTCGATAATAATAGCGATCTCCGGACGATTGCGCGCGAAAATTTCATGTACAGGTCCTACCTCGATAAGCGCTCGCGCGAGACTGAGGAGCGCGCTGAATCGACGTAGAATATATAGTACTTTAATTTTATTTATTGTAATTTTTTCTTATAATATTGACAAACGAAAACTAATAAAACGTATTCATTATAGATCGAAGTTTTATATCATATTAGTTTATTTGATAAAATTGTGTTTATTTGGAATATAATGGACGCTGAATCAAGACATTTATGGCTTAAATTAGGCTTTCTTTTCGATTTTTTTAGTGAAAACTCAAGGAATTTAAAGAAATTCTAGAATTCCAATAAACAAGTAAAACATTCAACTTATTTTTTAGTAATTTTAGCTTTTATAAGAATTGAATGTAACAATGTGAATTTGAGCGTCAAAGTTCCATCGCCGACGGTTTTTCTTGCAAACGGAGTTCGTAAAATATTTATAGTAAATTACACGAAAAGAAAAATTAAAATGTGTAACTCCAACTTACAAGAAAGAGAATGTTACTATCGTTATTCATAATCAAAAAATTTAAATATGTTACTGCTGCTGAAAATTACAGCGTCAAAAATCATGAATTTGCGTAAAAAATGTAATAGGACTCTTAATTTATCAAGTAGATTGCGACTATCCGGACAATGTGAAACAGGCCATAGAATAAGTTATGAAGACTGCATACATACAGGCAGTTGCTTTTATAAATATATTCAAAAAAGTTTTTATCTTCCTCCATGACTTTTAAAGGTACAAGTTGTGTGACGTCTCCGCCGCGGTCGACGTCACTCCACAGTATTGAGTTTACGGAAGCGAGGTGTTGTTCTGCTGGTTCAGTCCCTAGCCTCTTCCACAAACATATAAGGTATCGCTCAGAATTAGCGGGTCTCGATGTCACTGGCTTGTGAATACAAACTGAAACATAAAATGGCAGTCGAAATAAGTCCAAACACAGGAAACTGAAGTAAAGAAAATTGCCGCATGTATTATAATAATCATTATCATTTATTTTACCTTTATCAAAACATCTGTACAGGATGTAAATCAAGCCAACACTAAACAGTGTGAAGACATCAAAGAGTTTGACAACAAAATGGCCACCAGTCCTCACAAGCATCAAAGCAGCAAGACATTGACATAGGTACAGCTGTTTTGACAAAATCTCTTGTATGTTTTCTTGTCCTTCTACAGAGAAACCCTGAAATAACCATGAAAATCAGTAAAATATGTAAAAAAAAATGGGACAAACTAATATTTAATTGATGTCTGTTGCAAATATTAGGTGTATGAGGAGAAAATAAATACTTACACCATCAGCCATAAGAAAATGTACACCTTTATCCTCTGTTTGTTTTAGTACATGCTCTTTTAATGACGTAAGATTTGCAGGATTAAAGATATTTCCATCTTCTTTCACTCCATAAAATGGATTGAAGGTTTCAGCAGATCCAGCATAAAAATCAGATAATTTAAAATCGTTAGGTCCTTTTAAAGTGAAGCCAAAACCTAAAACAATTAACCCTTCATATTATAATAATCCATAAATATTATAAATTCGAAAGTAACTCTGTCTGTCTGTCTGTATGTTACCTTTTCACGCCAAAACCACTGAACAGATTTCGATAAAATTTGGCAGAGAGATAGATTGCATCCTGGGGAAGGACATAGAATAGTTTTTATCGACATACCTCGCGGGCGAAGCCGCGTGCGGAAACTAGTATTATATATAATAATATTGTGATGACCCAGTGGCTAAGGCCCCATCTCTCATGCACTAAGTTGTGGGTCCAAATCTGGGCATGTCATGTACCAATGTGACTTTTTCAATTCATATGTATTGACTTTATCTAGGTCATTACCGCCATTGGTAAAGGAAAATACCTCATAGTGGGACATTCTCCCAACCGAATTTCGGTTAAGGCGGCCAATCTCAACGAGGATTAGCCAAGTATGCAGCAGATATTATAGTTCACAAGTGTGCACATTGCATAAAGATCCTAAAGAAGTAAAGTTCTCGTAGACATGCAGCATACAATACAGGCAATTAAACAAAGTCTATGAAAAATCTTGTTTCAAATTGACATTTTTCCCTAAATCAATATGTGAAAATATTAAAGTAGTTTTTCCGAATTCACATGAATTATAAACTAAATTATGAAATTTAATTACCTTTTGCCCTCCAACCCTTGCGATATAACACATATTCCGAAAAACCCCCGGGACCAGCACATACATCAGCAAAATACAATATTTCTTTCTTATCTACAGCATCTTCGCCATTTTGTTTCTTAGGGTGTGTGAAATTAAAGTCGAATACAGCGTCTATATTGGCCATCTTCACGGCAGCTCTGTTCAGGAATATCACTGAACCAATAGTTTCATAGGGATTACTACGAAACCGCGCATGTCGTAAATCCTCATCATCCAAACTATCGAAAATTGTCTGCAAAATAATAAGTAAGTATCTTTATGCACTTCATAACACATAGAAAAATATTAAAATTTTCCAAAAGTTGAGGGCGAAAAAAACCCGGCGTAATTATGTAAAGCAAAATGTGTCATCGAATTTAATTTCAATCAGATTGTATTGAAACCGAATGCAACGCAACTTTGGCGACTAACTTTGTACTGCGTAAATTACGCTCTCTAACACCGTCATTATTGTTGCGCGCCACAATTGATATTCGTTACCACTAGCGCCATCTAGTATCGAGTAGAAGAACTAGTGTCAAGAACCTTCTAGAAGTTTCGATGATAGAACTTTCTAGAACTATCGACATCTGGTCAGTTGGGGCCGGAATGTACTCGAACATTCTAGATGTTTCTACAATAGAAGGTTCTAGAACAATGTGAGGCCTATATAAGGCGGGAATGCTCCGCGAGCCGACACAGTCTTGGATAAGCGATACAAGCGAAAACATCGAAAGGAAAGCGATCTTCAAGTGCGACTTAGAAGTAATCAGTAGTGCAATTGTGTTTCTTAATTAGCGTTAAAGTTGTAATTTGTGTTTTTAAATAAAAGTGTTTATTTTTGGTTATTAAATCGGCAGTTTTTAATTATCACGAACCCCAAGCTCGTAACAATTGGTGTCAGAAGTGGGATTAAAATCATGCCGATTTTACCCAAGGATGACACTGAGGGTATCCGTACCCGGAGTCAACGCCAACAGGAGACGGACCAGAGACGTTTTGGTGGAGCTCCGCCACAGAGGTCGGAGGGCCAGATACCGACCACGGAGGCCGGCCCGTCCACAGCTGCTCCAGCATCATCAGCACCAGATTTTGCTGCTTTGATGATGATGCTGCAGGAGCAGGCTCGCCGACAGGAGGAGCAGGCTCGCCGACAGGAGGAACAGGCTCGTCGGCTGGAAGAACAGCTCCAGCGTGATAAGGAGGAACAGGCCCGTCGGTTGGAAGAACAGCTTCTGCGTGACAGGGAGGAACAGGCTCGTCGTCAGGAGGAACAGGCTCGTCGGCTGGCAGAACAGCTCCAACGTGATAAGGAGGAACAGGCTCGCCGGCAGGAAGAGCAAATGCTCCTTATGAAGGACCTTCATGCTACCTTCAGGAAAGACATGAAGGAGGTGAAGGATAAGGTTGCTCAACATGACAACCGCCTGTCGGAAGCTGAAACCCGAATCGATCAAGTGAATAATCGGGTTGACAACGTGATGGCTGACGTGAAGAAAACCGTGATGGCTGACGTGAAGAAAACGTTGGATTACATTAAACTTGGGGATGGAATCGCAGCTCCCGTAGCTACAACGCCTTCGCTACGTGGATTCAAAGTGCCACCATACGACGGAACTTCTTCCTGGTCGGCCTACAAAATCCAGTTCGAGGCTGTCATGAAGGCGAACGGGTGGGATAAAAATCAGGCCATGACTGCCCTCACCCTAGGCCTGCGCGACCAGGCCTTAACTGTTCTGGAAGCTATCGGTAAGGAAGTGACTTACGAGCAGCTCCTTGAGGCATTGGAGGCTCGGTATGGTGACGCTCACCTGGAACACGTGTTTCGTGCGCAGCTCAAGGATCGCGTGCAACGCAGCAGCGAAAACCTGCAGCAGTGGGCCCTTGAAGTGGAAAAGCTGGTTCGCAAAGCTTACCAGTCCGTACCTGCGCTTATTGATGGGAACCTGGTGCAGGCATTCATTGACGGCATCCGCGACCTTGAGGTTAGAGCTGCTGTGAGGCTCGGTCACCACGGAACGCTTAAGGACGCCTTGGCCCATGCGCTGGAGGTGGAAGCTGTGCGGCAGGATCATCGTTCCCACCGCATCAGGGAGGTTGCAGCGGCTACAGTTCGCGATCGTAATAAAGGATACAGCCCTAGGTGCTACGGCTGTGGGGAAAGGGGCCACCTTCGATCCAGTTGCCCTAAGCGAACTGCAGAAAGGGAAGATGGCCGGTCCCCAGAGGGTAGTGCGGCTAACTGCACCACCCAGCAGCAGCAGGGAAACGAGTAATAGCCAGGACTGCAGGGCGGGTGCTGGCTGATGTTTAAAGAGCCCCAAGGATTTCGATCACACAAACCCAGGACGGGAACAGCTTAATCATCAAGGGCGAGGTCAACGGAACGCCGTGTAAGCTGACCTTAGATACTGGAGCCTCTCGTACGGTCGTTAGTTCCCAACTTATAAGCCGGTTCCTTGGGGACTCCGCATACAACCGAGAACGCATTAATTTGGTAACAGCCACCGGTCAGCGCATACCCGTCCATGGAGAGAAGAAGATGGAGTTGAAGTTAGGCACACGAATCTACCTGCATAATGTCATCGTGGCTGATATAATGGACGATTGCATCCTGGGCCTTGACTTTATGAGGAAGAATTGTTGCGAGATTGACGTCAAGCAAGGTGTTTTGAAATGTGGACAAGAGGAACTTTTCGTGGAAGGGGCGTTACCAGGGAATGTGTACAGCCTTAAGAAGATTTTTCTTCCGCCGAGATCGGAAACGATTGTGCCGGTTAGTCTTCCTCGGAATCCTAGGCAAACCCATCGTTGTGTACTCGAGGAAAGGGTAGACAATGACCTTCCATGGAAAGTGGCACGAACTTTGGTCAGAGCCACCGACATCTCAGGTGTACGTGTGCTGAACCTTTGTGATCAGGAACAGATTATAGAAAAAGGCACACTAGTCGGTACTTGCGAGGAAGTGGATTGGTTGCGTCGATGCCAATATCTATCGACTGGGACCCTCAGCAAGGATGCACAAACGAGAGTGTCCACACTTTTAGAAGACTGCCGCAGCGCTCTGTCCCAAAATGAAATGACCAAGGCAAAGAAGATGTTACTAAAGTACGCCGATGTTTTCTCGGCAAACGATGCTGACATCGGGAAGACTGGCTTAGGTCTACACAAAATAAACACAGGAGAAGAATTGCCTATCCGTCAGCGGCCAAAGAGATTGCCGGTAGCACGTGAAAAGGAAGTAGAAACCATGATTGAGGGAATGGTGAAGGATGGTGTTATTGAACCTTCATCTAGTCCATGGTGTTCACCTGTCGTGCTGGTAAGAAAGAAAGACGGCAGCATGCGGTTTTGCGTTGACTATCGTCGTCTGAACGACGTTACGAAGAAGGACAGCTATCCTTTGCCGACAATTGATGACACGCTGGATATGCTTACTGGAGTAAAGTGGTTTAGCACGCTGGACCTGAAAAGTGGCTATTGGCAAGTTGAAATAGATCCTAAGGACAAGGAGAAAACTGCATTCTCGACAGGAAAAGGTCTGTGGCAATTTAAAGTTATGCCGTTTGGATTGTGCAATGCTCCGGCAACGTTTGAAAGGTTGATGGAACTTGTACTTGCCGGGCTAATTGGCGATGCTTGCCTGGTCTACTTGGATGACATCATCATCGTAGGCCGTACGTTTGAAGAACATCTTCAAAACCTGGAACGCGTGCTCATGAAGATCCAGGGTGCCAACCTTAAGTTAAGTCCGAAGAAGTGTTCACTATTCAAACGACAAGTTAGCTTTTTGGGGTATGTAGTGTCGGAAGAAGGTATCCGCACGGATCCAGAAAAAATCGCCGCTGTTAAAGATTGGCCAGTTCCAAAAGACAAGACACAGGTCAGAGCATTTTTGGGTTTGTGCTCTTATTATCGGCAATTTGTTAAGAACTTCGCGGATATAGCCAAACCCCTGCATAAGCTAACCGAGGAGAAGCGACATTTCTGCTGGGATGAAAGTTGCGACATCGCATTCCAAGAGTTAAAGGATCGACTGTGCAAAACACCTATTTTGGGGTACCCTGATGCAGGCAAGGAATTTATAGTTGACACAGACGCAAGTGACATAGGACTTGGCGGTGTGTTGTCTCAACGGAATGGTGATCAAGAGGTTGTGATAGCGTACTTCAGCAAGTCGTTGTCAAAGCCGGAAAGGAACTATTGCGTCACGAGACGGGAATTGCTTGCTGTGGTAAAGTCATTGCAGCATTTTAGCAAATATCTTCTGGGGCGGAAATTCCACTTACGAACTGACCACGCTGCACTGAAATGGCTATTGCAGTTCAAAAATCCAGAAGGACAGGTTGCCAGATGAATTGAACTACTGCAGGAATACGACTTTGTGGTCGAACATCGCAGCGGAAAATCTCATGGCAACGCCGATGCATTGTCAAGAAGACCTTGTTCTGAAGATTGCAAGCACTGTACAAGGCAAGAGGGTAAGGAAGTGGTACCTGTGAGGATGCTTAGGACCGACCTCAGCAACGAGTGGAAGGAAAGCCTACAACGTGCACAGCAAGAAGATTCGGACATCAAGCCGATTCTGGAGTGGATGAAAGCCAGAGCTCCTAAGCCCAGGTGGAGCGACGTCTCAGCGATGAGTTCGGTCACAAAAAGCTATTGGGCCCAATGGGACAGTTTGGTGTTTCAGGATGGAGTCTTGTGCCGTAAATGGGAAAATGCTCTGGGAGACAGCTGTCATTTGCAAATGGTTGTCCCTAAAGCTCAAGTACCGGATGTTCTACAGCTGTACCATAATGGTTGTTCAGGAGGTCACCTGGGAGTAAAACGGACTCTACTGAAGATACGAGAACGGTTTTACTGGGTCCACTGTCGGGACGATGTCAAGGACTGGTGTCGCAAATGTACTAGATGTGCGGCTGTAAAGGGACCTCAGACACGTAGTAGAGGTGCATTGAAATTGTACAATGTTGGTGCACCATGGGAGAGGATAGCCCTAGATGTTGCTGGACCTTTCCCGGAAAGTGAAACTGGTAACAAGTATTTCATGGTTGTGATGGATTACTTCACTAAGTGGCCGGAAGTCTTCGCGATTCCAAACCAAGAAGCTTCAACAGTTGCAGATAAACTGGTTCATGAAGTCTTTTGCCGTTTTGGAGTACCCCTGGAGATTCATAGTGATCAAGGAAGGAATTTTGAGTCCCAAATATTCCAGGAAACTTGTCGAGTTATGGGTACTCATAAAACAAGAACAACTTCTTACCACCCACAATCTGATGGAATGGTGGAACGATTTAATCAGACATTGGAGAGATACCTGGCAAAAGTTGTGGAAAATCGGCAACGAGATTGGGACAAGCACATACAACCGTTTTTGTTGTCATATCGAAGCGCTGTTCATGAAAGTACATCGGTGACACCAGCTTTCGCAAACTTTGGAAGAGAATTACGACTGCCTGCTGACCTGATCACCGGAATACCACCTGATGCCCCACGCAGTATAACCGATTATGCGAATGACTTGCGGAACAAAATGAATGACATTTATGAGCACGTCAGACAATCGGGCCAGCAAATGTCTGAAAAGATGAAAACCCGTTATGACCGCAAAATGAACAATAAAGGGTTCGACGAAGGCTCACTAGTGTGGTTGCACAATCCAGTCCGCAGCAAAGGGAAATCTCCTAAGCTTCAAGCTAAATGGGACGGACCGTACCGGATTGTGACAAAGATCAATGACGTAACCTACCGGATACAGAAAGGTGCAAGAGGTACTCCTAAGATCGTCCATGTGGATCGACTGGCGCGTTATTATGGGGCCGATAATGCTCGGGACGAGCATGTCTTAAGAGGGGGCAGTGTTGCGCGCCACAATTGATATTCGTTACCACTAGCGCCATCTAGTATCGAGTAGAAGAACTAGTGTCAAGAACCTTCTAGAAGTTTCGATGATAGAACTTTCTAGAACTATCGACATCTGGTCAGTTGGGGCCGGAATGTACTCGAACATTCTAGATGTTTCTACAATAGAAGGTTCTAGAACAATGTGAGGCCTATATAAGGCGGGAATGCTCCGCGAGCCGACACAGTCTTGGATAAGCGATACAAGCGAAAACATCGAAAGGAAAGCGATCTTCAAGTGCGACTTAGAAGTAATCAGTAGTGCAATTGTGTTTCTTAATTAGCGTTAAAGTTGTAATTTGTGTTTTTAAATAAAAGTGTTTATTTTTGGTTATTAAATCGGCAGTTTTTAATTATCACGAACCCCAAGCTCGTAACATTATTATGTAGTAAGGAAGTCAAATTAATATTCCTTTTTAATCGTAAAACGGAACCCCTAGGGTGAGACTCAGTCTGTCACAGCTGGATATCTCAAGAACTACTAATGCTATCAATTTTAAATTTGGAATAATTTTAGATGACGTTTGCCCAACTATTTTGCAAGAATATAAGCGAAACAAATAAAAATTGTATATTTTTTACAACAGGGACTGAAAGTAGGTCTGAAAAATTCGAAGTGGGCTACTAGGGCATGTGGGGTATCATATGAAAGAGCTCAGTTTGCACATTCTCAAACATTTTTCTTTTTTTTTTTTACTATTGATGAAAAATTTTAAAAATATACCCGGTTCCCCCTTTATCCCAGAATTTTGCAAAGAGAAACATCTTTAATTATTCTGTCATAGAAATTTATGTAAAGATTACTGGAAAAATAAAACGAAGTCTTTAAAGCACACTTTTCCAGAAATCATCAACAAAAGTTACATTAGTTCCACTGTCGGTCAAAAGATGGGGCTGACATAAAACAGCAATATTCTACACCACAGTGCAGTGTTAAAATTCTCGCCATGAAAAATTAAAAACATGATGGTACGGAACCCTCGCACGTTGGGCCGATATTTAACCGTAGAAGACATAGGAATAAAAAAAAAAGATTTATTTTAAAAAAATAATTACATAAATGAAATCTACTATTAAATACAATATAATATTGTTTGACTTTTACGTTTTACCTATTATTTTTTATGCTATGAATATTTAAACTTTTTTTTGTATGAAGAAAAACATAAATTCATGAATATCTCGCAATTCTCAAGATATCTCCAACAACGGATTGAAGATTTGAATAGTACAAATTATTTGCTTATTTTTGCATCTAATCTGTTAGTGCGATTTTTTGCGATTTTGGAGATATACAGAGTGTTTCTTTTAAGTGGCCCAACAGGTGGAAATCGGAATCCATAGGAGATATCAGAAAACTTTCTTTAAAAACTTTAGTTATTTTTTGATCTTAATAATTATGGCATATTAATTCTTTTGGTCAAGAGTGAGTTGTTCATAATAATGAGTGAAATCTACCAATACTATTTCATTGTATCAGAAGGAAAAAATTGGGACGGTGGAAGTAGGTCAAGTTCTGCAAAATATTTTTTCATACAATTTGTAAAATCAATTTCATTCATTTTTATGGACAACTCACATTTGACCAAAAAATTAAGTATGCCAAAATTGTTACCATCGAAAAAGAGCTAAAGTTTCCTAAAAAAGTTTACCGATATCTCTTATGGATTCGGATTTGCCCATGTTGTCCAACTTAAAAGAATCACTCTGTATATTTCTTTATTCTCTATTCCACACCACCCCAGAGGTAGAGAACTAGGCGCGTTTTTTTATAATCAGTGGTATCCCCAGTAAGCCTAATCCACTACAGCAAACGTTCTTCGTCCTTTGACAAAGGTATCATTTAATATTCAGAAGAGTTAGATTCGGGTTCTTTATGCAATGATGAGTCTACAATTAAAAACTCTAAGTTTTCCTGATCATTATCGTTAATAAATGTCTCAGTCATAATCAATAAAGCTTTTGCCTCTTCTGAGAGGGCTTTGTGTTTTCGGAATAGTTTGTAACGTATTTTTGAAACATGTGGGTCAGAGCTGATTAGCAAACTATTCAGAATATCTTCATTGGTAGCCTTTCTACAGAACTTTCTCGAATGATGTGCACGATATCTTCTGAAGTCTTTATTTCGAGCTTCAGCAGCTTCTTCGGATAATTTTCCAATCGGTACTAAACCAAAATGTTCAATAATAGCTGCTCCGTGAGCAAGAACTTTATGAACACTTGCAGGCATGTAATACCAATTATACAAATCAACATACAATTTCATGGTGGCTGCGGCATAATCTTTAAACTTAATTGTATCTATATGGTGACCTGAAGAAATTGTCTCTAGTATGATTTTAAATCGTTTTATTAAATCCTGATTGACTCCTGTGATTGAAGCTGCAATTTCAGAGTTTTCAAAAAATCTCTAAGCAGTATTTCCATCATTAGTCGCACCGTGACCCTGTTTCACAACATCAATTAAAAGTCCTGTTTGAGATTTAAACGCGTCCTGAATAATTTTCTTTCTGCTCTGCATAATAACCTTACTGTCACCCTTTACAGACCATGTTTTCAAATCTAACCTATATGCTATGTGGAGAATACATTCCATGAATCGTATCCAGATGTGTAACGACGATAGACCATATTTATATAAGTCGCATCAACATTTTTTGTCGATATCAAGGACAAGTCATTCATCTCCTTTGGAGTAGCTTTACATATGTCACATTTTTGGGATGATGTTTCGCAAAGAACAGCTGTTACTTTGCCATCTATCATGGTTTGTATTAAACTGTGTGAGATTTTTATTTCTCCAATCACTGTCTCTACCAAATTATCAATCTCTGCCTTGATTGCATTATTCTCTTGTAATATGCTAAATTGGTTCTCTTTTACAAATTTGAAAAAGAGCGGACGACACCAATATGCAGTTAGGGGAATCATTTTCCCAAACAAGTTGATCACCAGAAACTAGTTTGATAGGTAGCAGACTACCCATAAAAATACTAGATTCATCATAATCACCTTCCTCTGTGCTATCTATAGGCATTTTTTGCTTATAGTTGGCTTGATTCGAAGCTCCGTCAAAACCCCATTTACTAATCAGTGTCATTTCCCTGTACGCCTCATCAATTTTGGTTGACTTAAGTCTTTTTACAGTAATATCCAAAAGAGCCTGCAATTCTATTTTAGCTGTTGCATCTGTTACTGTAATAGTAGGTTTAGGCGGATAGCATTTAAGTTTTTCATTTTGTAGCGAGTAGTAGGAGGGAAATATGTTAACACTAGTTACTTGTTGGGTACTTTTCCGTAGCGTATTGTATTGCCACTTCGTCAATTTAAGAGACAAAAACAAGCCCAAAGCTGTATCAGGTGCAAATTCAAATTTCTTTTTCTTAACAAAAAGACAATCTTTTACTTTCTGCACATCTTGTGGATTCTTAAGCAAGTGCTCTAATATTTCAGCAATGCCTTGATTTCCATCTGCTTTTAACTTTGAAACATGTACATGTGATAATTCGTCTGAATATATAGTTGTAACAATATGTTCTATTCGTCTCTTTTTTTGCTTTGAACCAAATTCAGTAAAAGGTTTTCTAGGACTTACCTCGGTCGATGTGCTAACAGATGCTTTCACTGAAGATGGAGTAACAAACTGTGTAGATGTACTGGGAACTGATTCGTCGTCATTATCCACAAAAGCCCTCATAAAATCTGGCCAAACTATTTCCGACTCCAACCACTCACTGTATTTGCTTTTAAATACTTGCTCCTTACGATGAGCCTTTTCCCATTTCTTTTTAAGATTATAAGAATACTTTGCACAAAACTCCTTTAGTTTTTTATCATTATCACCGTTTAAATCAGATAGTTTTGACTTAATGGTATCATATAAAAAGTTATTATCTTTAATACTGCCACCAGCTACTTTCAATATCACAAACAAATCCAGGTTAGTTATTAAATCAGGAAACATTTTTACAAAATCTACGTAAATCGCAACTACACAAAAATTAAATAAGGGGTTGTCCGTATGTAATGGTGAGTAACAACAAACTGAGGTTTGACGTTTCCTACCGAGAGGGTAGGGAAATTTTCCAA
Organism: Gortyna flavago; assembly: GCA_963669345.1. Taxonomy (NCBI): domain Eukaryota; kingdom Metazoa; phylum Arthropoda; class Insecta; order Lepidoptera; family Noctuidae; genus Gortyna; species Gortyna flavago. The sequence continues at coordinate 6,959,590 of OY770139.1, forward strand.
GTACCTGCAAATTGAATCATGCCCTCTGATTGGCGCACGTCACTAATGACTCACTAATGACGGCGCATGAACTGATGAGAATACCGGTTTGGACACAAACAAATTACGTCACGGAAGTGGTGTGGAATATCATTGTATATACTCACAACAAAGTTTTATTTAACTATACTTTACATAGTAGGTACAATTCTAATACTAAATATAGTAAAAAATCATACAATATTGAAAGAGGTATAACTTTGAAAGTAATGGGTTAATGACAAAAGTCTCAGGACATAAAAGTATTGTATTAGTATGTAGATTTCAAAAATGTACAAACGAATCCTTAAGTCTGTACTTTTTGATTTCGTTCCACTGTGCCTCGGTGCGCGAGTCCGACTCGCTCCTGACTGGTTTTTTTTTTGTTGTTATTCCCAGTCTGATGATTTCATTCAAAGATTAGGAATATAAATACTTACTTTTGATTCTAACACGCCTTTTAATATTGCTGGATCAACAAAATGTGTTTCATCATCAATAGTTGATTTTTTTGGGCCTCTTCGTAACCATTTCTCCAAAACATCACCAGATGGTGGTTCCTCTGGTGCAGGATCAAGCCATAACTGCAACGAGTAAAGTTATCCAATTAAACAGTATTGTCCAGTGAGTTATTGTGACACTCAGAATCTTACAAAATCAACTAAAGTTTACCAATGTGTTGGTTGGCATCCTTCAGTTGATTTTGTTTAAAAAATAGAATGAATGTTTCCTAGTTGACAGGACAATGTATCTGATTATATTGATGTGATAGTTACTGTTATACAACTACTTTATGTATAACTAGCTTCTGCCCGCGACTTCATCCGCGTGAAATTTTACCCTCTTAGGAGTGGAATTTCAAAAAAACCCTTTCTTAGTGGATACCTATATACACTTCACAAAGAACACACTCCAAATTTTATGTCTCTATGACCAGCGGTTTAGGCTGTGCATTGATATAATCAGTCAGACAGGATCACAGGACTTTGAATTTTATATTAGATTATAAAAGTAAACCTAAGTACCTACCTAATAAAAAAAAAACTCAATAACAGAAAATAAAATACCTACCTACCTAAATAAACCTATTTCTGATGATACGTGGCTAAATAATAACAGCCGCACAGGTCGATCGATCAGGTTAAGCTACGCTTGCCGCGGTTGGTCTGTGGATGGGTGACCATCTTTACATATGGAGACCCCTCCGTGCCTCGGAAAGCACGTTAAGCCGTTGGTCCCGGCTGTCATTCGTGGATCTTTGACAGTCGTTAAGGGTAGTCAGAAGCCCGAAAGTCTGACAACCAGTCTTACCAAGGGGTATCGTATCACCCAGTAACTGGGTTGTGGAGGTCAGATAGGCAGTCGCTCCATGTAAAATACTGGTATTCAGCTGCATCCGGTTAGACTGGAAGCCAACCCCAACATAGTTGGGAAGGCTAGGCAGACGAGGCAGATGATGAACTAATCTAAACTCAATAAATAAGCAAAATCCCTAAAAACTAATATCTATACGAATGACTAATCCTACCTAACAGTTTTATAAAATAACCTACGGTCACTACGTACACTATCAAATATACTACCCATACTTTAAAATTAAAATCTATACTTACTTATAAAAACGACTTATAAAAATAAACCTAAATAACTCTACCTTAAACTGTACTTAGTAAAAACTAAAAGGAATAAAAAGGTCGCACTGAAAAGCACGTTTTGGAATTGCAAGTAGCAGTTAAAACATACAATTTATAGAATGCTAATATGAACGAACGCTCGCCTATTATTATTATCTTCGTCGTGTACTACGACAAACTTATTATTTGCGGTTGGTACAGTAATCGGGTCTAGGGATCGAACCGCAAAATTAAGTTTGTTTTTTATTGTATATTTTTTTCCGGGATAAAAAGTACCCAATGGTGTGGTGCCCAGGATATTAAAGAATAATTATACCAAGTGTCATCGTAATCGAACCGGTAGTTTTTGCGTGATGCCTGAACAAACAGACAGACAGACAGAATTTTTTTTTAATCACATTTTTGGGTTCTGTGTCGGTCTAATAACACAACAACTAATACCTATTTTATAAAAAACAACAAAATAAATTCAAATAAACTATTTAAAGACTAAAAGTCGCGCTGATAAGCACGGTTTGTTAATATCAATTATCGTCTATCAATAAGGTCGAACGCTCTGAACGCATCAACAGCCAAATATTGAATGAAGCTCGCGCTCGGACCTCCCTTACCCTACCGCCACGACCCGCGTCGAGCGCGGCAACCGTTACACAAAAATAATCCTTATGACATGATTCAGTATTCACGCGCGACGGCGCGATGGCTTATTAGCGTATTTCATGTATAAGTTTGGTGTTTCTATACCGATTACTATGATTCTTTTTTTATTGAATAGGTAATAATATTAACTTCTTTTAATTAGGGATGAGTGAGAGTATTATAAACGTAAGAGTAAACAAATATAATCAGAAAGCTCCGAACTGCTAAGGTATCGGGAGTTACACGTGTTATTGTGAGTCAACCATAAAAGATAGACATATGCTGTAGTAGGATATTTTTTAGATAATTTTATGTAGAACATTTCCGTCATAAATGATTTCTATGTAGCTTTAACCATTAAGGCTGCACACGCGACGGAAGCTTAAAAAATGAAGCAACTTCTCCCGTTTTCCCAACATTTCCTTTCACTGCTCTGCTCCTATTCATTGTAGCGTGATGAAAAGTATACTATAACCTCCCCAGGAGTATGAAGAATAATTGTACCAAGTTTCGTTAAAATCCGTCGAGTAGTTTTTGTTTCTATAAGGAACATACAGACAGACAGACAGACAGACAGACAGACAAAAATTTTACTGATTGCATTTTTGGCATCAGTATTGATCACTTATTACCCCCTGATAGTTATTTTGAAAATATATATCATGTACAGAATTGACCTCTCTACAGATTTATTATAAGTAATAGATTAAGCAACTTACTACTTCCTCCCTTGCTTCAGGCTTTGCTTCCTCAGTGATTTCCATAATATCTTGAGGTAAGGCTCCCACTGCTGAGGGTTTAGCTCCCAATCCTCTACGACCTTTTTGTGCAGATGCCTCAACAGGTTGTGTTCTACCATGGTCGAATTTACCTAATCCTTTTCCTGGTTTAAAACCCATGTTCATCATCATCCGTTTGGATTTTTCTGAATATTCCCCACTATATGTTTCCTCCAAGTTTTTGTTTTGTTCAGGATTTTTGTTATAAAATGTGTCTCCTGATTCTTGGAAGCTGGGACGTCCAGCACCTTCTCCATCTTCTGGTTCATCAAACACTGGCCGATAATCATCATATTGGTCATTGGGTGAAGAACAATTCTCACTTAAACTACTTCTGCTTAACCTAATGTTCTCTTCAGGACTATGATCTCCATAGCTTTGTCTTACTTTCCCTGGCTGTTGAAAATCACCTCCATAATTATCAGTAATTAGAGTGTCTGGGCTGTCTTTATCTGATTCTTGCAGTGCTAAATAAACAATAATAAATAATTTTATAAATTTATTATTAAAGCAATTTACATCTTTGTTTGCTCATTGCTCACACAAATAGTAGAGCATATTTTGAATTAGTGACTATAGAGTATTTGGCATACTGTAATTTGGAACCTTGCTATACATTCATCTTATTAAATTAATGTTACTAATTTTTAATTGTCTGTTTAATTTTGGTATTCAATATAAATATTGTCAATCACAGCTGCATTAGACCTTGCCTCTTTCCCTGACACATGAACCACATTAATTTGTAGTTTAGCGTGATTTCTATGAAGGGACACAACAAGTGTCCAAAGTGTGTGTTTAATGTTTGGTACTCACCAGAGCCATGTGAGGTGGTAGATGATGCACCATATGTGTCAGTTCTATTACGCTTGGCCGGAATAGTTATACTCTCATCACTGCTGCTGTCATCATCAGAAGGGTCTGTTAAACATCAATAAAATTTAATAAAACCAACAATTTTGACAAAAAAAGTATTTTGGTAACTGTGCTTTGATTGAACACACAGAATAAAGAAAAACATATAGAAAGATTACTCAAAAGCAGACACAGGTATGTAAAATACAAAAATCCAATACCATTCCATATTATAAATGCGGAAGTAACTCTGTTTATCTGACCTTTTCACGTCTTATCGTTTAAACGGATTACGATGAATTTGGTGCACAGGTAGACCAAGCCTTGGGTTAGGACCTAGGATACATTCTATTTCGGTAGAACGATCCCATAGGATAATATCGGACTACAACGCGGGAAAATGCTGGTGATAAGCTATAGATAATGCGTAAATGTTACATGTACACCGTACTGAATACGTTATAACTATAACAGACTTAACGAGAGACGTTGTGTGGTTTTGAGGTTAAAAGCCGACAATAACAACAGCGTTTGTATCCAAATCCAAAGTAACGAAATAAACAAATGTCAACAGCAACCAACTCGCACTATAAAAGGTTTACGTAGTAAACTTACCTGAAAGATTCATGGTCAGCCTTGGTTCAGAATTTGTGATAGCTGATTGAGTGCGAGCTGATTTATTATTACGTAGAAACGTAATAATAACCCGCCGACAAAAAGGAATTAAAACTCGGAGAACGGTGTTTTGGATCCATGCACAGTTGACAGTATTCATTTAATTGTGAATTAGCTACTTTGTCTTGCACTCACAGATTACCACTGTATCAAAAAGTACTCTGTGCAGATTACTAATATGTAGCAAGATACTTGCACTTCAGCGTATGTAAAAAACCAAGTAATAAACTACAAAATTATTTTCTTAATTCTTTAGTGGTGTTGCTGGTGTAGTATAAGCGTAGCTGCGTAGTATCTCTAATAGCTTGCTACATATTAGTAATCTGTGCTCTAATCCCTCTAAAGTTACTTTACTCTATGCTCTAACTCTAAGTGTAAGTACTGTGAGCACAGAGTATGTAACCCACCTCCTATATTATAATGTACTCTGTGATGTAACCTTTTATGAGAGACGGAACTTAGAACATTCTATTCGAGAGAATTTGTTTGTTAACCATCTTTAGCCAACAGCAAAAAGAACAACATAACTACCGACATGAAAATTCTAAGTAGCACTGGTTATACATGTTTAATAGTTAATTTCATAGTTTAATATTTTCGTACAATCAGAAGTCAGCTTATACTGGTTATGTATAGCTTGATGTGTAGCCGTGTGTATAGAGGCCAGCACATCAAGCTAACCCAATCTGTCAAATTTCTTTGATAGATTTTCAACTTTATCACAAAGGAATAAGGTTCATATTCAATTGGGAAAATTTGACAGATTGGGGTAGGTTGATGTGCTGGCTTCTGTACATCTCGAAAGCAACACCGTTAAGCGGGCTGCGCGGCTCTTACAATGAGGACGCGTTGCAAAAACCAGCAAAAGCCTTTCAAGGCTGGCACCCTACCTACACACTATCAATCGGAATCTGAATCATTTCGAAGCAAATTGCTAATCCATTGCTTCGTGTGTTACGCAATTGCCCCGCTGGCCTCGAGGCCGGGTTCTGCTTCCAGTGTAACCGGATGCAGCTGAATACCAGTATTTTACCCACGTGCCACATATCATGAGAAATTCACTATTCTGTTGTTCTAACAGCACAACACAAACAATATTACGTACCGGTATCATCACTGGAGCGTTCGGATGTTCAATTATTTGTCTATGGTCAGTTAAGTCCACACTTCGCGCGAAACTATCAGTCATCCACAGACTACATATAACGTATTAGTCATCGTTAGTATGCATTGAGATCTCAGAAGATGCTTTAGTTATTGTTCTGAGATTGAGATAGGAGAGTTGGTCATTGTTAGAATGTATGATGTGACGTCACGTTCGGAATAAAAACTGCAGTACTGTTCTGAGACTTCCTGACTTATATTACTTACTAGCTTCCGCCCGCGGCTTCGCCCGCACAGAGTACTTTTTGATAGAGTGAGATTCGCCCGCGAGGTATGTCGATAAAAACTCCTATCCTATGTCCTTCCCCGGGATGCAATCTATCTCTCTGCCAAATTTTATCGAAATCTGTTCAGTGGTTTAGGCGTGAAAAGGTAACATACAGACAGACAGACAAACAGACAGAGTTACTTTCGAATTTATAATATTAGTATGGATACTTTTTGATAGTATATTGGGCTATGAGTTTGGGTCTACGCCCAAACTCATAGCCCAATATACTATCAAAAAGTACTCTGTGCCAATATATTTTGTTTCCATGTTTTGAAAGTCCTACTGCACCAACCAGGTCTTTGGGTGCTATTGAATAGTACAGAGGCCAGCACATCAAGCTACCCCAATCTGTCAAATTTCCCAATTGAATATGAACCTTGTTCCTTTGTCGTAAAGTTGAAATTCTATCAAAGAAATTTGACAGATTGGGGTAGGTTGATGTGCTGGCCTCTGTACATACAGCGATAATAGTAGGTTGGTGCCTCCTCATGATTTAAAATTGTGCAAGGAGCCTCTGCGAATTGGCTTCAGCCCCTGGTATGCCTTCCAAAGGTCCGGAGGACCCCAGGGTCCTGAGATATGTCAAACACATTTAAATAATAACAATGAAACCTGTTGATTTACTAAGATATGGAAAAATAAGGGCACGGGATCAGGTAGAAGGATAATTAGGACAAGATTTGCAGATTCTGATCCTGAATTTTTTTTGTAGGAAATAAGTACAGTCGAACAAGCTATTTGGTATACAGGCAAAAATATTCATCTTTCCACTACACTGCCAATATTTAGTATTATTTTGTGCGTTATAACTTTTTCAGCTTATGGCATCCTTAATAGAGTGGTGTAAAATAATTGACTACTCAGGACACTCACAACATTGTTTAAAAGTAGTTGCAAGTTAGCTGCCTGTATACCAAATAGGTTGTTCGACCGTACATATGCAGTTGATTTTGTACAGAGACGCCAGCACATTAAGTTACTACTTTGACCAACATCGCATAGGAGAGTTGGACCTACTTTGGTCGACATAATTTCACTCGAGCTCGACCGAACTGCATCAATTCTACACGAAATCTGAACGGAAATAGTAGAGAAGTCGCCACGGGGCGGCCTCAGCTATGCCTCGCAGCGTCAAGCGGCGTCGCGCTGCGTCGTGCGGCCTCGTGAAGTGCAGCGCCGCTCATGCACGCCGCGCGTACCGACGACGCACCGCTGCGTCGCTCTACGCCGCGAGTCATCACGCGGCGCAGCGCTGCATGGCCCAACGTATTCTGAATTCTCACAACGAAATGTGTATCTTTTCGTGTAGAAAATAAAGTTATATTTTGAATCACTCTTTAAAAGTGTGCGCGCAGTGTCGCGTCTCGGTGTGAGCTGACCCTTAGGGCCAAGACACACCGGAATAGCAGCGGCTGGCAGCGGCAGGCAGCGGCCGGCAGCGGCCGGCAGCGGCCGGCGGCAACGCCAGCGGCCCCCGGCCTCGCCGCTGGCGGCCTCGCGCGACCTCCAGACCCCACGCGCCTAGTCTCCTCTTGAGACTACAGATCCAAAATAGGCTAGGTAGTGTCGTTAATTGTAAACGACACTACTGGTAGTGCGGCTGGTAGTGTCGTTGCCAAAACATGGAAAAATGCGGCGGGGGTGAGGAGCGCGCAGCCGCCCGCAGTGCCGCGAGCGGCCTCGCGTCGCCGCTGGCAGAACTACCGACAAGACGCGAGAGGCGCGCGACCTTTCCAAGCTTAGTATGTAGATAAAGGTGAAAGTGCTCGCCGCGTCGCTGCCGGGGCCGCTGCCATTCCGGTGTGACTCGGCCCTTACTGCTAACAAGTTCTTGGTTTTAACTTTGTTGTCAAAATGATATTCATTAAATTAATAAAGTGCTTTTAAAAATCTCTCGAGATGTGCTAGCCGGCTAGACAAACAACAAAATCAAGACATCCTTGCAAAATAGAACAGTTACATAGTATCAAAATTGTCAAAGGAATATTTAAATTAGCTAGATTACAAAGTAGAGTAAATGCTGGACTTAAATTACCAATTTATTAATGTGTACCAGAGTCATGTTTATTAAATTGTTTAACATTGAATCAAAATAACAATTCCACAATTTTATAGTTATCAGTTAGCTAACCTTCATAATTAGCCGTTTTTATGTCTGACTATAAAATATCTGCTGTTAATCTTGAAGAGTCCATTATTATTCTAAACTTATTTAATTAGTGTCTTTTGCACTACACTTATATTAATTTTTCACTTGATTTCTTTGACATAAGCATCAAGTTCTGCATCCAATTGTTCAGCAGTGGGCGCAGGACGCTTGCCACGGCCTGCTCCGGCTCCTCCACGGCCCCCACCACGGCGCGCATTACCACGTGATCCACCTCCACCTTGATTTCTGTTTGCTCCACCTGTATAAACAAATATTGTGTATTTATGTGTTGTGTATGAGAAATTTTATAGGACTAGCTTCTGCCCGCGACTTCGTCCGCGAGAAATTTTTTGTTATCCCGACCCACCCCGTCGCGTCGCATCGCATCGTCTGCCTGCGCTATTACTTAATTTTCGCTTAGCGAAAATTTCAGACCTTTTTCTATTTGCTCAACTCCGAAGGGTCCTAGCGTGATGTTTAATAGCCTATGGCCTTCTTCAAGAATTGGGCTATCAAATGCAAACATATTTTTATAAATCCGACCGATACTTCCAGAGATTAGCGCGTTCAACCAACCAACCAAACAAGCTCTTCAGCTTTATAATATTAGTTTAGATAGAAATCATTGGTTAAATTTTTGTTATTATCATCTTCTGCATCCCACTGAACCATAAACACCCTGTCATGTGCTATCATGCAATGTTTTTACTTAACTGATCCTAATTAAATATTATTATAAATGCGAAAGTAAGTTTGTTACCTTTTCACACCTAAACCACTGAACCAATCATCCTGAAATTTTGCATATATTTTGTCAGGTGTACAGAAACAGACATAGGGTACCTTTCATTTTATCCCGAAAAAAAGTGCTGTTCCCGAGGATCACTACAATAACGTTATTATAATAATATATGGCTCCACATGTCTTTCAAATCATGATTGAATTTGTTTGTTACTCTTTCACGCTAAAACAGCTGAACAGATTGAGATGAAATTTGGCACAAGGGTAGACCATGACCTGGAGAAGGACATAGGCTACTTTTTATCCCGGATCGCAGACAAAGTCGCGGGCAACAGCTAGTAATCTATAAATCACAGTGCCTGCTAGTTGCTCATCAAATCAAAGGTCTAATGCCTTGTACTGACTAAGCATGCCAATGTAAGTGTAAAAACCGCGATTAAAACAAGAATGATAATCCATACCTGCAGTACCTGCAGATACGAACTATCGTACCTGTTCGTGGACCCGATTTCCATAAAACCAAACATAATAATAGCTGCATCAATGACACAAACAAATGATAAATACCTCTATTAATGTTTCTCCTAACTGGTCCACCACCACCTCCACTGCCGCCACCGCCAATACGACTTCTTTCTTCAGTTCTGAAGGTGCTGATTTCAGATGTTGCTAGTTGTATGTTCATTGCTCTTCCATCTAACGGCACTCCGTTATATTGTTTCATAGCTTTCAAAGCATCAGCTTTTCTATCAAACACTACATCAGCAGTACCTAAAAGAGAAGTTACAACATGGTTGTAATTATTGGTATGTATATAGAGTGGAATTTTGTAATGCCACCTGAAGGGAAAGTACTCTTAATACTGTAGATAGAAAATTTTACTCAAAGAAAACATTCCTTTATTTTTTTATAGAAAGAAAACTGCATTCAAAGATTTTCGAAAATTCACTTGCCACACCCGGAAATCGAACTGACTAAAATCTGTAAAAATTACACCCTGTACTTTCATTGCATTGATCGTTAGTATCAATTATAAGGATGACATCTCTCTAACAAACTTGATAAATTAAAGTATAGAAAAACCATGAAATCTTAAATGATTTTAATTATTTACAAAAAATGGTAAACTAATTATTTGCTCAAAATGGACTCGATTTTCTTGGATACACAAATGTATTCTTCTAACAAATTAATTTTAAGTAACCTTTGATAACGTGTTGTGGCGAATATTATAAATAAAAATAATTAATTGACGTCATTTATAATCAATATTGTAAATGATGTCAATGATAATTATTAATTACTATCATAAGTAAACAGAAAAGATCCATCATCTTTGAGTTAAAGAGCTTTAACTTGACTCATTGAATTTTATAAGTCCAGATTTCATGGTTTTCCTTTCATTTAATTTATCAAGTTTGTTAGAGATATTTCATCCTTATAATTGATCCTAATGATTGATGCAATAAAAGTACAGGTTGTAATTTTCACAGATTTCAGTCGGTTCAATTCCCGGGTGTGGCAAGCAAATTTTTGAATGCAGTTCTCTTTCTGTTCAAAAATAAAGGAATGTTTTCTTTGAGTAAAATTTTCTATTTACAGTATTTAGAGTACTTTCCCTTCACGTGGCATTACAAAATTCCCTGTATAGCCACTTGAATAAAATAGACACACATTTAACGAGCTCTGCTTACCTAAAGACCTTCCAGATCTATCATAATGTACGGCTGCACTTTTCAGAGTGCCAAATTCTGAAAACAGCTCCTGTATATCTGAATCAGAGACTCCAAAATCCAGATTGGATACTAACAACTTAGTTGGACCAGTTGTGATAGCCTGCATGGCATTTCTCTGAATCTTCCTTTCACCAAAGTCATTGAACATGTCATGTTTCCATGCGCTGTTAACATCGCCCTGAAATAGGTGGTCCTTCAAAGAGCTTGCCGATTGACCGCTCAATGCCTCATTGAACATGATTACACCCAAGTGTAATAGTGTGGCATACAAATTAGTTACATACACTGCTACATTTTATGTAACAATATAAAATTTTACAATGCAAATTACAAAACAATAATGACAAATAAATAAAAAGATTTTTTTTTAAATTGCTCAAAGCATTACAACTGGATAAATTTGTCCCACATTTTAATGAAGTTCTTATTTTAGCACTGACTGACACACACTCGCGTTGATTTTAGTACTGCATCTTGCAAATAGATCAAGTCAAGAATGAACACCACAGCAGACTTCCTTGTCTCCCATGCCTGCAGCCCAGACCCTTACAAGACTCCATGGTGAAGACAACACGATGACATATTCCCACCAGGTTATCCTGGCACTTCCACTAAATCACTGAATATTTAGGTTGAATCGCAGTGATCCCAAAAAGGTGACATCTGAAGTGTAGTAATTGTTTTATGCATTTCGATAGCTTTTGATGCCAAACATCTGGACATTTATTTTCAGGCGAAAATATTCCAGTCTAAACTTTGTAGAACATGACAAACGCGTATTTAACATTGGAGTGCTTTCTGGAAGCCAAATTTAGATCATATGATCTAGGTTAGCAAGAGTGAAAATACGATATGCAGTGTTTTACCCTGCTGCTATAAACAAGATGGCCAAAGAGATAACTGAGTCATCATTGCAACTTGATCGTCCTTTGATTTGAGTGTAACAAGATGCGTCATTTCACCACGTTTGTCCGCCATTTGTAATTTGTATAACCATCTAAGTAATAATTTACCCTTGTGTAATTTGCTGATTTAGATATACCGCCACGGTTTCTTCCACGTAATACTCCCCCCGTGCGGCCATTTCTAAACCCACCACCAGCTCCACCAGAACCTCCACGGCCGCCACCAGGTTTTCTGTTGGTATTGAATTTTCGTCCAGCACCTCCTCCACCTCTTGGTGTTTTCTTGTTCGCTTTTATAATATCATCTAAAGCCATTTCAATTTGGTCAACCATCATGGATAAGTTATATTGAGAATCTTTAAAATAATATTATTGTATCTTTCCTTTCTGAAACGCGCGCCGATGACACAGTAAAAGAAGACAAAGAAAAAAATGTACCACTGCACTGCACTCTGAATCCGATTATATTACTTTACTCTATGATCCGATCTGATCCGATCCGAAGCACAGATATCCGAAGACAAACTCAAACGCCAAACCACAGACTCCAGTGAAAAAAAAGTTTTACCAAAAAACTAGAGTTTGTAGGGTTGCCGGTTGTTGCCACTGACCTCTATTAAGTTGAATGCGCAGTTAATAGACCGCGAAATTCAATTTTTCTTAGTTTTTTTCAATTAATTGCAGGTCAGTGTTAGGTTGTATCTTGATCAAAATTTGATTCGCGACTCTAAAAGGTACGTATTTATAGAATTATAATCATTAGAATCATTAATACATCTTTATATGTTAGATTTTTACCATAAGCACTTTCCTTATGAGAAGTGTCTATGTCAGGTCAGTGTCCCTCCACTGGATCTATACATACCTATTTGTTATGCACATTTCATTTTTAACGGGTACGTTTTGTTTATATATTACAGACTAAGAAATAATTACTGAGATATTTTATTTTTAAATGTACTTTTTTTCAGCCCATCCAAAATTTTGGTATGCATACATACAAAGAAGAAAAAAACTGTTTTAATTAAAGTAATTCAATCAAGAGGCATAAATGTAGTAATATAAGTTTAATTACATTTAAGACGTTTTTTTTTTTTGGAGTATTTATAAAGAAGTGACACCATAATTTTTAATTAATTTGAATAGTGTTTCATTTATCTATGGAGGTTCCATAGCTTCGCATCACGGCACGCAAACTTAGAACAAAAAATTTCAACCGTATACTCTATGGTTGGAAGAATAGAACATGCACCTTGTTTAATAGAGGTCAGCACTGACCTGTATTATTGGATTGGTATTAAACAGTATAATAGAGGTCAGTGGAGGTCAGTGAGAACATGACAGGTCTCTTCGCCAGGGCACGCCACGATAGTGGCGATAAGGCCCCTCTTTGGGGAGTGGCTAGAGAGGCGTCACGGCGTCCTCACCTACCGCCTGACGCAGGTCCTCACCGGACACGGATGTTTCGGGAGGTTCCTGCACATTATCAGGCGAGAGGAAACGCCCGGGTGTCACCATTGCGAGGATCGCCCAGAGGACACGGTGGAGCATACGGTGGGGGTCTGTCCCGCTTGGGCAGAGCACCGCCGTGTCCTCGTAGAGTCGCCTCTACGAGAAGATGAAACACTTCGTTCTCACACACAAAATCCACCTCTTTTTTCCTTTACAAAACCTAAAGTATTTTTTTAAATTGGTATTACTGTCGTCACAAGGGTACCTACAGAAAGTAGTCTTTTCTTGCTATTTTTATTTTTTATATTTGATTCTTGTTTTTTTTCGTTTTTTTTTTTTAACACCAAAATTAAACGTATTTATTAGCGAAGTGTTTCTTCTTCTTGTTTTATTTCGCTACAATATGCAGCTCTTGATTAGTTAAAAAGAAACAGAACGCTTTTTGACATGTGTTTGTCGATATGGTAGATATTTGTCTATTTATTATTTCTATAGTAGAATAGGGCATCTCCATGTTTCTCCTATCTCAATGATCTCTACTAACCATTTTTTCTCTATGAGAGCGGGTCGTCTGATACGTAGTATCTCTAAGTAGTCTGTGGGCTATACTTTGTTATACTCATATAGAGGAAAAAATGTGGTTATGTATGGGTACAGGCCACTGACCTCTATTAAAATACTCTACGAAATGACAGTAGTTCTGTGGGCCGATTCAAAAAAGCGCCCCTCGAACTCTCGAGGTACTCAGGAACTAAAATTGGCACTTTCTTTCAAATGGACGTTGAGTTGTTTGGTTCGTCTCTGATGATTTATGTATAAATCGTGGAATACGACTATTTTTGTGTATTTTGTGTTCATTACGTGATATTTAGAACATTTTTATTATGAAAGTATGCGCATTTTGTAAAATAATCTTGCACAAGTGAATTTCATGACTATAAATGTTTCGATGGCTTGTGTGAGCATTTTTAATACTATTTTATGTTTAGAATAAATGTTTTCATTAATATCTCATCATATTTAGGGCACAGTTTTCACATTTATTGAATACAATCATTTAAGTAGGGTTGTATGGTTGTTGTATGTTCCATGTCGATAATTTTCTTCAGACAGTTAATAATTTTATATTTAAGTACGTGTTTCAAATTGAAATTTATTCTCGCCAGAAATTTCTGCAATTTGATTAGGTAAAACAAATGAGCAAATACTAGTTTCTAATTTCTAAAGATAAATATTATTATGTAATGTGTATTTGTTTCTGAAATAAAGACCTAACATCGAAATAAAACTTGCCATCTACAATGTACTGTATACTTTAGTCATTTTTACTTTAATTAAATACTTAATTTGAGATTTCCCACCAACTCAACTAAGCAGATATGGCTGAAAAACATGAAAATGGAAAATTGGAGTCCTGTTTCGACTGTTTCATTAAACACATTCTTCTCCATACGACCACTACCTTTTGGAAGGGCCGACTAGAATCAGTTCTATTTTAATTTGAAATAAATTATTTGATTTTTCACTTTGTTATTTTTTGTGTTTTTTTTCCATTAGTATGCACGGTATCCAAATACCCAATAATGAAAATGGAATCCCTCTTCTTTCCACTGGTAATGACTACATCGTAAGGTAATGTTACACGGTTCACTTTTGGCATTCAATTTGACTGAATTGGATTGAATTTGCATGGACGCTGTTTGTTGAATGGTTAACTTTTTTGTTTACATGGTTCCATTCTTCCAAATTAAACACCAAAAGTAACTAATATAAGCAGTGATCGGATAATCGGATGCATATTTACCTAAAGTTAATTTTTGGTTAGGAAATTATGAAAGCGGCTTCTTAAAACATATTTTTTTAAATAAAAATCCCGGGTTTCCAGAAAATTCGGGAATGCGAAACTAGTCTATAACATGGTGAGGAAACGTCGTCTTTCGCATGTGGAATATATTTAAAAAAAAACGAGGATTACATAATTATTAATGTGTATTTACCTACTTGAAGTTAATTTTAAGCTCCCCATCAATTTATGACAATGTTGAGTGTAAATATACCTACACACGATTTGATTCTATAATAAAAACAGTATAAATTTGTTGATTCTGAAATCCCGGGATTTTTTCGATACAAAAGTGCTTTCAATAATATTAGCCAACACCTTAAACTAAGTAAATATTCCTACACCCGATTTGATTCTATAGTAAAAAATACAAAATTTGTCGATTCCGGATTCCCGGGATTTTTTCGATACAAAAGTGCATTCCATAATATCCAACACCTACACTTTAGGTAAATATGCATCTGTTGGAGCAAACATATATAACCTCATGTCATATGATTAGAAGACAGGCTGGTTGGTGGTTGTCAATTTTAAATTAGAGAATATTTAAAATAAGACAACCGTTGTTTGGAATCAATTGAAAATTCTCAGTGAGTGAGTGTGTTAATATGCATGTCCACAGAGTACTTTTTGATAGTGTGCATGTCTACATAAGCGGTTCGGTCTATTAATAATAATTTATTTCTACTCCTTTTATATTTGTTATACAACAAATATAGTTTATACAATCGGCGCTGTGTTTAAATAACATCAAGTCACAACAAAGGTTATGGGCCCAGGAAACAAATAAATTGAGAAATGAATTATGCAGCAGAAACCGTAAGTAAGAACGATTCTCTGAGCATGGCATCAATTGAAAAACTAGATGGTGCTACCAACTACAGCTCATGGAAATTTGTAATGGAATTATACTTAACAGATGACGATTTATGGGAGTATACATATAATACGCCCGTTGATGAGATAGGCAGAAAAAGAGATCAAAAAGCAAGAAGTAAAATATGCTTAATGATAAAACCAGAGTGCCTAATACATGTACGTCAAGCAAAGACGGCCAAGGAGGCTTGGAAAGCTTTAGAGAAAGCTTATGAAGATAAAGGGCTAAATAATCGATGTAGATTACTGTCAAAACTAGTTAGTCTTAAACTGGAGCAGTTCTCGACTATAAGAGATTATATTTTGGCATTAATGACGACTGCACAAAAGCTGTGTGATCTAGGAAAGGAAATAGATGACGAATTATTGGCTGCCCTAATGCTTCAAGGATTAACAGATAATTTTCAAGCTATGAGATTAGCCATTGAAAATTCAAATATTGAGCTAACTACAGATTATGTGAAAACTAAACTTTACCAAATGGAGGATACACATACAGCGGCTACGAGTGCAAACAATCATGTTCTATTGACAAAGAAAAATACTTTTAAACAAAAACAACAGAAAAAGTTAAAATGTTTTATTTGCAATGGACCACACAAAGCGAAAGATTGTCCAGATAATCCAAGCAAGAAGAGAAATGAAGCATCTATAGCTTTGGCGATGACGACTTCAACTTCAGAAGATTTTTGGATTGTTGACTCTGGAGCTTCTAATCATATGACTTCAAGACGTGAATGGTTACATGATTTGAAGAAGTATGAAAAGGGAGTGACAGTAGCGTGTGCAAATGGAGAAAGGCTGCAAGGTATTGGAAGTGGCACAGTGGTATGTACGAAACCGAATGTTACAATTAACACTATGTATGTTCCGAGTTTGGCTGCAAATCTACTTAGTGTTAGTGCTATCACTAAGAAAGATCTTAAGGTAATATTCTACAAAGGAGGTTTTAACGTAGTAAAGAGTAGTAATTGTGAGATAACTAGCGAACCTTTACTTATAGGTGTAGAGGAAAATGGTGTGTACAAATTAAAGCAAAGTTTGAAGCATACAGCGCTGGCGACTACTATCAGTGGAGATGAGATGGATTTATGGCATAGAAGAATGGGTCATCTTGGAGTACGTAATCTTAAACTATTACGCAATATCATGGCGACAGGGGTAAGTTTTTCTAACAGTTCTACTACACTAGAGTGTGTAGCTTGTCTGAAAGGGAAACAAACCAGACAACCATTCAAGAAAAGCAGTCCAGCAAATAGAGCAGACAGTGTACTTGAGCTAGTACATAGTGACGTCTGCGGACCAATGGCTGAAGAGTCATTTAGTGGATTTAAATATTTTGTAACATTTATAGATGATTTTACGCGTAAAACCTTCGTGTATTTTCTTAAATGTAAAAGTGAAGTATTTAATAAACTTGAAGAGTTCAAAACTTTTGCGGAATTACAGACTGGACAGAAGTTAAAAACTTTACGGTCAGATAATGGCAAAGAATATATAATACTCGAATGAATGATTTCATGAAGAAGTACGGAATCAAACATCAATTAACGGTGGAATATACACCTGAACAAAATGGTGTAGCAGAAAGGGCAAACAGAACAATCGTTGAAAAATCTAGGAGCATGATCCAAGAAGCTGGATTAAGCAATAAGCTTTGGGCAGAAGCTGTGAAGACAGCTGTTTTTCTAAAAAACCGATCACCAACGAAAGCTGTTAGGAATAAAACGCCTGAAGAAGCGTGGACTGGAAAGAAACAAAATCTGAAATTTATCAGAGTTTTTGGATGCAGAACGTTTATGCATATACCTAAACAGAAACGCACTAAATGGGATCCAAAGAGCAAAGAGTTGCTTCATATTGGATACTGTGAAGATTCGAAAGCATATCGTTTGTTTGATCCAGAAGCCAAGATGGTTTATAAAGCAAGAGATGTTGTTTTCTTCGAAAATCAATATCATTCCATCGAGAGAAGTTCAGAACCAAAGAAAGATGAGATATCTGTTGTCTTTGAACACGAAAATACACCAGTTGTACCAACAAACATTATGGTAGAAACTGAAGAAGTATTTCAAGATCATAATGAGACTGTAAGAGAAATAACTACGAATGATTTAGATCAAAATGAAGAATCTGATAGCAATGAAATGGAAACTTGTGATGAATGGGAATCCCTTGATGAAAGAAACGAAGAGGTATCACAACCAGAGCCGGTACTTCCTAGTGAGAGAAGATATCCATTAAGAGAGAGGAAACCTAAACAATTTCCGGATCACGTCACATATCAAGCTATTGAAAATGTTTTTCCACTAACAGTAGATGAAGCTTTATCAAGCGTAGATAAAGACAACTGGAGAAATGCAATTGAGGAGGAGTTAGGTGCTCTACAAAAAAACAATACCTGGACACTGGTCAAACCACCAGCGTACCCTTATAACATCGTTGATTCTAAATGGATATTTCGAATCAAAGAAGAGGTGGGGGGATATAGGTATAAGGCACGCCTGGTAGCAAGGGGATATAATCAAAGGAGAGGCATTGATTACCATGAGACTTTTGCACCAGTTGTGAGACACAGCTCACTCAGAACTTTAATAGCTCTCGCAGCTAAATTGGATCTTCAAATTGATCAGATGGATGTTAAGACTGTATTTCTAAATGGAAACTTAAAAGAAGTTGTTTACATGAAACAACCACAAGGTTTCGAACAAAAAGGAAAAGAGGACTATGTGTGTCTTCTGAAGAAGTCATTATATGGACTGAAGCAGGCTCCAAGAAGTTGGAACATAAAATTAGATGAGGAACTAAGGAAACTAAACTTTAAAAGATCCTTAAATGAACCCTGTGTCTACACTAGAACTAAAGGAAAGAACTTAATAATCTTGGCTATCTATGTGGATGACATTCTGCTATTTTGGAACAATTTAACAGAACTGAAAGTAGTGAAGAAAGAGCTTATGTCAAAATTTGAAATGAAAGATCTTGGCAAGGCAGAGTTGATGCTAGGTATTCAAATTAAACAAAATGTTAATAGCATAAATCTCAATCAAGAGAAATATATAGAGAAACTACTTAAAGAATTTGGCATGGAAGATGCAAAGACAGTTTCAACGCCGGAAGTTACTGGACAAAGGCTAGAGAAGCCTTTATCAGAACACAAGTCAAGAGATGACCTACCATATAGAGCATTGATAGGTTCACTTATGTATCTTGCTGTGTGCACACGTCCAGACATTGCTCATTCAGTGAATAGTTTGAGTCAGTTTAACAATTCATTTGACGAGAGTCATTGGATCGCAGCAAAACGAGTACTTCGTTATCTCAAGGGGACTAAAAGTTATGTTTTAAAATATTTAAAAGGACATACTGGATCTCTTGAAGGATATGCTGATGCAGATCACGCTGGAGAGTTTGATAGAAGATCATACTCTGGTTTGGTCTTCATACTGCAAGGTGGTGCAATCAGCTGGGAGAGCAAGAAACAAAGAACGATAGCTCTTAGTACAGCAGAGGCAGAATATGTTTCACTATCAGAAGCTGCAAGAGAAGCAATATTCCTGAGAAGGTTTATAGCCGAAGTACCTGATGGACAGGGCCACAAATTGGATGAAGCTATGACCATCTACACTGATAGTCAGTCTGCCATTGCTATTGCCAAAAACCCAGTACATCACCAACGTACTAAGCATGTAGATGTCAGGTACCATTTTGTGCGTGAGGCAATTGTAAATAATGAAGTGATACTGAAATATAAAGAGACCGCATGCATGGTTGCAGATAGTTTAACAAAACCTCTTCCAAGAGAGAAGTTTCAGTGGTGTATGAAAGGTATGGGTGTGTGTGTTTGATAAACATGTATGGTGTATGAATGGACACGAGATTAAGGAGGAGTGTTGGAGCAAACATATATAACCTCATGTCATATGATTAGAAGACAGGCTGGTTGGTGGTTGTCAATTTTAAATTAGAGAATATTTAAAATCAGACAACCGTTGTTTGGAATCAATTGAAAATTCTCAGTGAGTGAGTGTGTTAATATGCATGTCTACATAAGCGGTTCGGTCTATTAATAATTTATTTCTAGTCCTTTTATATTTGTTATACAACAAATATAGTTTATACAATCTGCGCTGTGTTTAAATAACATCAAGTCACAACAGCATCCGATTATCCGATCACTGATTATAAGTAATGGCTATTAAATAAATGTAATGCAATATAGCTCACGAAGAATACAACTGCCATTTGATTTACTAGGATAGAGCGAAATGGCAACATAATAGCTCAATAGTGAGAATGTGACCCCAGCTTAGCTTGTAAAACTAGTGTAGTTGAGCCAGGAGATATTAGTTCAACCATAGTAGTTTTTAGGCTAAGTTTTAAGCCTATCCTCATATTTAAAGCTTGCTTATCTGACCGTCATGCACTTTACTAGGACTCTATCCACTAGTTTATAGTTTGCGATCTGGCCACGCCCTAATGAATTTTCAGTTAACCTTTGCAGAGCAATTATTCTATTACTTAAAAATTAAGCATAAAAATAACTGGGAGTGATTCGATATTTTTCTCTTAAGTAATAAATTATTCTCCGTGGTTATAACGATCGATTAAGTTTATACAATTTTTTTATCGAAGGATATGTTCCATCTCTAATATTAGTTCCACAGTACCTCACGTTGCTATCAGCGCCAAAATGGCGAAAATCAAATGTCTTTATGTTGTCATCGATAGTATGAAGTCCAGCGTACTTGTATGATACAGGGTCAGTGGCACTGGCCCTTTAGGGTATATAATGTTCTGTGGGCACAGGCACAGATATAGATAGACACAGAGTACTTTTTGACTTTTACTATACTTTGTTCACAGAGTACTTTGTTATGATAGACTCTTTGTAGCTTGCTACTAAATTACTAATATCTTATCCATAGAGTAAAGTAATATATCGGGTATAGAGAGCCCCCTTGCAGACTTTATTGAATACCGCTAATGTCAATTGATCGAATAAATACCGCCATCTATTATCGCCATCCGCACTTAGTTTAAGTATAGCCTAGCTTTAGGTACTACCTAAGCAATAGTGCCCTGCCTATACTTTATCTTCCTTACTAACTTACTTGTTTTCAAGTTGTATTCTCAAGTTTCACAATGATTTTGTTATTAATGAGAAAATACAACTTGAAAACAAGTAAATTAGTAATGAAGTATCAATTTTAAAAAGAACACAGTGGATACATAGAAAAACAACATTTCTTTTACATTATTATTTACTATTCTTATTGTGTTTATTTTTATAAGACTGTGGTTTAGTTTCATCCTCACCATGATACGGTTAAAATTATTAAAAATAAGTTATAAAATTCAACCGGTTGTTACGGTTTCTATCCGTCTGTAAAATGGATATCACAGATAACCTTCTTCTTTTAAAGTTCATAATCAGCTTGATTATCTAACTTCCCACTAGCTATATAAATCCAAGCCTTGAAACGGTCAGGATTCTTTTCTGGATGTGGAAATTGATGGTAGGAGTTCTCTGAAACAAAAGGAAGCTCACATTTAGATTTTGAAAAGTATAAAGATTTGAAACCTTTTCTTCTGAATAATGATGTGCAAGGATATTGACATCTTAGCCAATGATCCTACTAATATTATAAAAAAGCAGCCAAGCTTGAGTCGGACTCGTAAATGAAGGATTCCATACCACTGTGCAATACTTCCACACCTCCATTATTTTTATTTTATTGTTATACCGGCCATAGAAGTGAACATTTTGTGAACATTTCAAGTGTCTACCTAATACAGTTCAAAAGGCAGCCCTGTGACAGACAAATGGATGGACAGGCAGCGGAGCACTAGTATTATGGTTCTGCTGGCACTCTTTGGCTATGAAAATGGAACCATAAAAATTATGAAAATTACGCAGAGTTATGCCACATCCATGAATAACATAGGATATTTACTTTATATCTGGGAAATGCATTTTCAAGGGCTAAACAAAAAAAATCGAATCACAATAATTAGGTAGGTACTGAACTCATTATAATATTTTTTTACACATTTTGTTTGATCCCAGGCTGACCAGACTTAATCAAGTAGTGTTTCTAAAAAGCTATGAAGCTATACTGTTCGAAACTTTGAACATTTCTATGTACAAAAATAAACACGGATAACTACAGTGGTACATTCATAATGTAAGTCCTATCCTGTTTACCTAATAAGTTTGTAAATATGGAACTCTATGGCAGAAGCGGGATGGCAGAGATATTAAATGATGATTACACTTACTGTTGGAACATCTCAAATTCCCAATGCACACCGTTTAGGCATGATACAAACAAATCACAAGCGTCTATATCGCAAAGATCTAGCACAAACAAAGTGTCCGGTCGCAAAAAAACGATTGCACTGGAATCTGGAAAGGCTGAGGAACTAAAAGCTCAACTCACACAATAAATAAGCGCAAACGCAAGGAGCAATCGCCATATTTGTAACCTGACAAGACAATCAATATTTATCTTTTTTTTTTTTAAATCTTTATTCATGACCATGGATACATGACCTTTAGTCGTATTTTCAAAACTTTATTTCGGGGTGTTGCAATCGTAATTATTACGTAGCTTTTGTTATCTACACAAATATTTACAAATAATTATAATACGTGTTTAATTAAATCATTATGTACTAAAATTATACTTAAATTAAATATTTTGTTTATTTTTTAGTAAAAAATTATATTTTAACTATAGTAACGCCATCTGTGGGAACATAAAGTAACTATTTTTTTTGGATGGTGATAAGAGATGTCGCATTTTGAAAAAAATGCCCCGTAATCTGTCACTGTATGGAATTGTCCTACCCCTGATCTTATCTGTGACTCTTTCCTTTCGGTAATTATTGAGATTATTCGTATTAGAATTTACACGGATCGGACTCAATGGCTCTGAATAAATATATGCACCCTCGTAACATTTACAGAACACCGCCTGATTTCGGAAATCTGTCAAAGATATATTCTGAGTTTTCTGCCATTGCGAAAGTGGTAAGTTGATATTTCTTAAATTTCACTGCAGAGCTGACCTAATTGCGAAAGGAACGTCGTGATTGTTTTTATTGTAGCGGCGAACTAAGTGACTCCTTTCTTGTGTTGAGAATTTGTTTGGGACCTAGGTACCTTTTTAGTAGTTAGGCACAGTCAGTTTAGTATACTGGGGGCCTAAAAAGGCCACTGGCAGAACCATAAAACAATTCATATCACGTAACTCCATCTGTATGACAGTTTTGTATGGGGATTCGTAAAATGCTTTAGGTACACATGGCTACACATCAAGCTATACATTTCCAGTTTTCACTGACCTCGCATTGTATAGGGTTTTCGTACAATCAGAAGTCAGCTTATACTGGTTATGTATAGCTTGAATTGTAGCTGTGTGTACACCTCTGCCTAAACCTTCAGGGATATCTAAGTGTGAAACTGTCAAACATGAATATGCATTGTTTTATGATTCTGCCAAAGTGGCCTGTTTAGGCCCCCTGATGTCTGCTGGAAGCTGGAAGACCACTGTTTGTGAATATCCCCAAAAAGTGAATGTGAGTGGATTTTCCAGCCCATTCTTCTCCATTAAAAAGTTCCGTCAGTGGGTCATCTTAGGGTTTTGTAGTGGACTCATACAAAAATGGTCTCATATTCTGTTAATAATTCCAATTAATTTTTCAGGATGTAACAGGCAAAATCACAATTGACTTCAAAGATCCACATACACTGAGGGTTCTCACAAAGTGTCTTCTTAAATCTGATTTCAATCTTGAAGTAGACATTCCTGAAGACAGATTAGTTCCAACCCTTCCTTTAAGACTTAATTACATATTATGGCTGGAAGATTTACTTCATGCAGTTCAAAGAAAAGATAAAATATGGGGATTAGATATTGGTAAGTAGTTCCAAATATAATCTGCCCATGTAAATCAAATGGAGGAAACTTTGAGTCTAATTTGAGGAATGTTATGTATATTGATAAATGACATCTTTTTTAGGAACAGGAGCTTGTGCCATTTACCCATTAATAGCGGCAGTAAAAAATAAATGGAATTTTGTTGGGACAGAAACTGATACAGAAAGCTTTTCCAAGGCTGAAGAAAATGTACAAACAAATAGCTTAAAAGAACTTATTCAATGTGAGAACATAACATTATTTATAGGAATAAGTTATTGCTACACACTCATATCACAGTATGTATCTTTTTGCCATTATTGAATTAAATTTTTTATTTCAGTGAGAAAAAACTCCACAAAATCTATAATTTCACATGTATTTCAACATGATGAGAAGCAAAATTTTGATTTCTGTATGTGTAACCCACCTTTCTACAGCACCTTACAGGAATTGTGTGAATCGAGGAGCCCAGCCAGGTACGTCCCTGCTTGTAGCGGTATCTACAACGCCACATGCGAACAACGCGTCAAACTGACGTCACGCAAAATCATGCATCTCGCAAGCAGAGTTTACTGCGCAACTAGCATAGATACAACGGCCCGAAATGATTCATTCTGCAGTTCCCCGCCAGACGCAACACCCGTCTGGTCGGAGGATCCTCCCTTTTCTATAGAGGATAAGTGATCTTTACACCCTGTTCCTCATACCTCTATATGCTTAACCTATTGACTGCCACAGTCATGTACAGATGACTGTTTAATTGTTTGCTGCACCGGGTGACGTCATTACGTCGGCGCCGGCTGTCGCTGAAAACCAGCGCTGGGGCTCTGTCTAGCATAGGGTCGCAGCATAATGCTGAGCGATGGCCGTTTTGCGTGACGCATGTTTCCCCCCTACCTTTTATTATTTTTTGTATTTGTTCTTTTTTTTGCGTCATGTTCACCGCGAATAAACGTTTTTTCTTTCTTTCTTTCTATGACAAACGAAAATGTGCCCAGCATGCCCACAGTCACGACTACATGACAGACTTTTGTAGGTAATTCATAGCTTGTCAATCAGTAATTTGAAAAATTATAATATTTTTTCTGTGGTTATGTCCAGCAGCATAATTATAATACTAGCTTACGCCAGCGACATCGACCGCGTGAAATTTCTTGCTACCCCGTCGCATCGCATCGCCTGCCTTACTTTGTTTTCGCTTAGCATTCTTTCTGGCATTTTTTTGTTTTAAACGGCTGCTAAGGGTCCTAGCGTGATGTTAATTAGCCTTCCTTAAGAATTAGACTATCAAATGCAAAACAAATTTTTCAAATCCAACTGGTAGGTAGTTCCAGAGATTAGCGCATTCAAACAAATAATCTCTTCAGCTTTATTATTAGTACAGATAGTGTAAGTATGTTCAGTGCAGTTAATGTCATTACATTACTTTTCAGGCTACCACCAAAGAATGGTTTTACAGGGTCACCACCGGAGCTGATCACTGAAGGTGGCGAGTTAGGATTTTGTAGACAACTCATTAGAGAGAGCAAAGAGCACAGAGATAATGTGCTGTAAGTGTTTGTTTCTTAATAACCAAAACAGTTTTACTACAACACTTTTTGTAGTATAATTCATTTGTTTTATTTTTCCAGAATATTTACCACTATGGTAGGCCATAAATATAACTTAAATGTTTTATTACAAGACTTAAAATCGGAGGAAATTAAACACACTCACACTGAGTTTTGCCAAGGTCGTGTTACGAGGTGGGGACTGGCATGGACTTACAAAGATTATGATTTATATAATCTAGGTATGGTGGCACTGTTATTATTTTATTTTAGAAAAATATACTGCATACTTAATAATTAATGCAAATTATCTTTAATTCAGTGTAGTCTTCAGCGACTCTTATGCAATTGAGTTTTTGGAAAAAATTCAGGTCTTTTGACTAGCCGAGCGGCAACATGTTTCATTTCTTTAAAGTGATAAGAGGGTGTTTCACGCGGACGAAGTTGCGGGCAGAAGCTAGTTTTTATATATTTATGTATATAAAATTATTAGTACCAAGTTTCTACACTGAGTTATTTGTACCAATTTTTGGGTTAAGGAAGTAAGCAGTCAAATTCTCCCTTTAAAATGTTATTTCCTTGTTATATCCTGTTAGTTCTTGATTTTCGAGAAATCCAAAAATAAATTCAAGATAATTAATACTTAATAATATACTTACTATACATAATTGGCAGTCTTAGGTTTATTTTATACCGTCGAGTGAAGCCACACGATGCGTTAACGGTGCGGTGCGGCGCCGGAGTGTTATGGCAACGTCATCCTACATACAAATCACTATGCCATATCACACGTTGCGTTGGGCCGCCTGCGGCGTCGCACCGTAGGCTGGCCGCGGTTGTGACCTGCGAGATGAGGCGGGGAGGGGTGTTGCGCTGCGGCACCGGAGTGCATCGTGCTGCAACCGCAGTATTGTATCGAACGTATTTATTCACCGCACCGTGGTAAACAGCGTTCTACTGCGGTGTCGCACCGCCCGTGTGGTACCCTATAGCTCAGTTAATTGCGGTGCGGTGCGGCACCGCACCGTTAACGCATCGTGTGGCCTCGCTCTAACGCTTAATAACCGGCTAATACTCGGCTCCGCCTCATGTGATAAACTCACATTCGTGTTTTAATACCTCTTAAATAAATAACTATTAAGTTAACCGCCTAGCCTTTTAACTACACGGCGGCCGTTTAACTAACGGCCTGAATGATATTCAATTATAGTTTAGGTTGGAAGTCTGTAACCAATCACGCGCGAACCGAATTGGTCGATGTAAATAAGCCAGGGCATCCCGACCAAATGGGTTAGGTTAGGTTAGAACTGCGGTCAACCGCGTGCGAGCCGAGAGAGCGAAGCGAGGCGGGCACACACTTCCAAAGGCCAGGCGGTTAAGGGGGCGCCGACCACCTAGTGGCGCCCTCATCGTTTGTTTGGTTATTTCTTTTATTTTAGAATGAAAATGCAGAAAATAAGCACTAAGTTGTGCTCCACAAGATTATACGTTAACATTATTACAAACGGTAGTTTTACATTGTTTAGTTGTATTATAATCAACAAAACGGAAAATAGTGGCCACTATTATAACTAAACTGCTTATTTAACCAGTTGGCTGCGACTATAGACTGTGTAAGGAACATTGACACGCAAACTGTTACCATGAATGCAGCACTTAATTCTAGTCCCTCCAGAGTAGCTGTTTCATACAAAAGTGCAATACCTACACGGTCAAAATGTATGGAGTAGCAGTTTTTTTTATCAACTAAAATTTTACACGTCTATGGAAATTATATACATAAAGTAGATTGTTGTAATGATAATATAGGTAATTACAACAATTTAGTTAAGTATAGTAAATTGTTACAGTACCTCCAAGAGACAAACCCAGGAAAAAACATACACCAACAATATACTTGTTACCTGAATTAACAAATTGTGATAATACAACGGAAATAGCACTAAGCAAAATAAAAGACATGCTAGATAAGTTAAGTATCACCCATAAACTGCTTGATAAGCGAGGTAAGAACGTGACACTTAATATAGTTGCAAATACGAATACTTGGTCCAATCAAAGACGTAAAAGAAGACTGCAAAAAAGAAGCGACGGTCATGCCAAAGTACCTAAATTGGATTCAGAAAAAGATATCACTGTCAGCATTTCAGCCAACGGCGATCAAGTAGACAGTGTATCAAATAGCGCAGAAGTATCAGTGTCACCAAAAGTTGACGAAAGTGTCAGCAGTCAAGAAGAACTATATGAAAACAATCTTCATGAACATTTAGATGATTCTGCACATACCAGTGAAACTCAACCCCTAGTACATGCCTTTTTAAAATTAGTAAAGAAAGAAAACAATATTTTACTTGAAATAGAACATCTTGGTGGCAATGCAGGGAAAGAAGGTTTGCATCAAATAGTACAATATATTAAAAACAATTGGAAGTAAAAGGAGCTGTGTTTTACTACCTACAAATAACATTACAATACCCTACAAACCTACTGGGTAAATCTTGAACCCCTTTAGATATAATTATGTTCTGTGATCTTGAAACGTTCAATAATTAGCGGAGAGTTACCCATAGTATTAGTTCCGCTAGGAGTATAATATGTATTCTGTGAGTCTTAGGGTGATCGTAAATCTGGACAGAGATACGTCGCGTAACCACAGAACACTATTACTCCTAGCGGAGCGCGTAACGCCTCGCCGCAGTCGCACAATCTCGCTTGTTACAAATTTGGGGCCCGTGGCTAAAATAATAACAGCCGCACAGGTCGATCGATCAGGTTAAGCTACGCTTGCCGCGGTTGGTCTGTGGATGGGTGACCATCTTTACATACCGTGTCCCCTCCGTGCCTCGGAAAGCACGTTAAGCCGTTGGTCCCGGCTGTCATTCGTGGATCTTTGACAGTCGTTACGGGTATTCAGCAGCCCGAAAGTCTGACCACCATTCTTACCAAGGGGTATCGTATTACCCAGGAACTGGGCTGTGGAGGTCAGATAGGCAGTCGCTCCATGTAAAATACTGGTATTCAGCTGCATCCGGTTAGACTGGAAGCCGACCCCAACATAGTTGGGAAAAGGCTAGGCAGATGATGATGAGCTATACCTATAATGAGTACGTACAAATTTTTAGGCATGCTCCCGGTTCATCAACTTCTATGCCAGCTGGAATGTTAGCGTGATCGTGCTGGGAAGGAATCTTGCCAGCGAAGGAATCTTGACTTGAAAAATGTCACAGTTGTTTGTCTTGCTCAAATAAATAATTTTAATTTAAATAACATTGATTGGTAGTACTTTGTTACACAAACTTTTAATATCTGTATGATTAAAGATATCATGTTTCAGCCCGCTATTAGTTCATGCAAATAAAACTAGTTTATGCTCTTCATACGACTTACGTTCGTCTTTGAATGTTTTTTTTTAAATAATTAGAGTTAAAAATGCCCTTGGATTTTCATTTTACTAATTAAGGTCAATGGGGCGAAGACCGTCTGTAGGGCAAGACCGTACAGTAAGATTTGTGACGAAATCTGAGCGATTACAGAGATGACAACCCAAAATACCTATAAGTAAAATGTTTTAAGTTTCAATTTTTTGACACAGATGCCGCTATTTACGACTTACAGAGAAAAAAAGATATTTTTGGATGTTTTTTTTTCGGCCAAACTTGTACCGAGGTACAAATTACAAATGAAATTCCTTGCAATAAATTGTGATAGTAGCAGTATTTAAAATCCTCCAATTCGATTGATTAAGAAATAAGAGAATGTAAAAAATCACTACCTCACATCGTAACTGCGTTCAACGAAACGATCATAACCGCAGTGACAGCTGTCAAGTGTCAAACTATTCCAATTGTCAAAATAAATATTATGATTCTGGTTCTATAAACTACAATATTGAATATTGTATATTATAGATGCATTTTATATTAATTAGTCTGTGATCACATCAGTCCTCATTCCCCAGCGAATACATTTCATCATCGATAAAACGATGGAGCCATTAATATAAAAATGGAATGGAATTGTATCTTATAGGAGGCATGGACCTCCTATCAGTGACGGTCATCGGTCTATAAAATGTTGTATGACAGTCCAAGGGACCTAAAATGTGTATTTGTTCGTTCTACATACCCATTCCATCTACTCTCTACGATAAATACACGTTAAGTATCTGGTATTCAAGGGCTCTGCTCATCAACATTCAAACCGCCGTTTAGGTATTAAACACTTGGTTCATAAATGTCAAACTCTTTAAGGAAAGAATAGCCAAATCAACAATTATGAAATCACACACGAAATAGCACTCCAAGAGATGGGAAACCAACGAACGAGCCGAGCATGCCTTACAATCTTACTCGTAGAAACCCTGCAACAGCATTGTGATAACCCAACTTATTACAGATGACATGTACAAAAGATATATTTCCAGCTGGTTATTAGCTTTACAATTTCGTAGTATAATAATCTGTCAGTTTAGTATTGTACAATCAGAGGCGCTAGTGTGGCGTATAATATAGGATAATAAAAAATATTCAAAATATAATACTACACTAAGGTTTACAATGTTCTCCCTAAATAAATGGTATAATATTAGTAGTACTGTTAAGAATGTGTTGCCATAATTAATTCATTATTTGCTACATTGAAGTTTGATTAGTTCTATTATTGGAGATAAGCAAAGAGTGTTTATTGTAAATATAGGGTTCGTTAGAATAAATTAAATATAAACATACGTGTCCATGATGATAAGTAATTTTTGCTGATAATTTTTTTTAAATAAAAAGGTCTTACATACTTTGGTAAGAATTTAGAGATATTTAAATATATGCCCTGGCAGCACTGGCAAGTAATAAACAAAAATGGCTGTTGTTGTTTTGATGTCGTCACAGAGCACTATAGAATACTGGTAGATGTCGTTCTGCTGTGAATGCTGTGATCGTTCGTTGTCTGCTGTGATCGTTCGTTGTACAGACGCCAGCACATCAACCTACTACAATCTGTCAAATTTCTTTAATAGATTTTCAATCTTACTGTTAAAGCATAAGGTTCAAAGTTGATTGGGAAAATTTGACAGATTGTAGTAGGTTGATGTGCTGGCGTCTGTACCTATATCCCCCTTACTAATAAACATTGTGTATCGTCTGTATAGTTACACAACGCTTTGTCTTCTGTCGAAAATCAAATTACTGACGACTGAAAGAGAGAAATCGGTGTGTAACTATTCGTCTGATATAATACGTTTATTAGTAAGGGGGTGTGTAATTTAAATAATATCTAAATAAGTTGTAGTAAACAGATTTTGAATACTTATATCGGTATAATTTTACTATCTCTGTTATAGAAAACAGTTGGACCATGAATGGATCTAGGTCGCGCGATTATAATACTGACACGGATGTAGTTTAGTATTTTAATCGCAGAGGGCGCTTTTTTAATGTTATCGTTCAAATCGCGCAAGATGGCTCTCTATTTCCGTATATACAAAGTACTCTTTGGAGCCGAGGAACCGAAACGCAATGATGATGTTATTTATTGGTAAACAAAACAACTAATTAAAGAAAATAGATAATTATCGGCCTTGGAGCACAGTCTTTTGGCCTTTCAGAAAGCTAACCAAACGCATACAATATAGGGCACGCCGCGATAGCGGCGGTAAGGCCCCTCTTTGAGGAGTGGCTAGAGAGGCGTCACGGCGCCCTCACCTACCGCCTGACGCAGGTCCTCACCGGACACGGATGTTTCGGGAGGTTCCTGCACATAATCGGGCGGGAGGAAACGCCCGGGTGTCACCACTGCGAGGATCGCCCAGAGGACACGGTGGAGGTCTGCCCCGCTTTTGCAGAGCACCGCCGTGTCCTCGTAGAGGCGATCGGCAGCGGCGGCGACCTCTCGCGCCCGGCCCTGGTCCAAGCCATGGTCCGGGGCGAGAGGGAGTGGGAGGCAGTCACCTCCTTCTGCGAAGCAGTCATGCTAGCGAAGGAGGTGGCGGGATGGGCGAGGGAGAGAGCGGAGAGAGCCGCCCGTCCCAGCCGCCGCGGTAGACGCTCCGGGCGTCGGGAGCCGCGTGACGACTCCCGGCCACCGTAGGCGCGGGCCTGCGGACGGCGAGTAATGGGTAGCTCGCCGTCCGATCAGGGCCAGGCCCGTGCCGGACGGCGCGTATGTGTTCCACGCGCGCCTCAAAGAGATGTCAGCAGACAAGGACGGGCCCGTCAGGGCCGAAGCCTGCCGGGGC
Organism: Gortyna flavago; assembly: GCA_963669345.1. Lineage (NCBI taxonomy): Eukaryota > Metazoa > Arthropoda > Insecta > Lepidoptera > Noctuidae > Gortyna > Gortyna flavago. Next base: position 6,991,035 of record OY770139.1, read on the forward strand.
AGCGGGATTGTCCGAAAGGGTTACCGCTGCCCTGGAACATAAAGCGCTAAGGAAGGAACACGGATGGGTTTTAGTCAGTAAGAGTCTGACACTCCCTTCAGAGCGGGAGGGGTCATTTGATGATTTCCCATCCTTAAAAAAAAAAAAAAAAAACGCATACAATATCTGAATCAATTAATGTCTTTTTTAATTCTTATTCGCTAAATGTTTCACAAAAATAATGTTTTATATAACCAAAAAAACTTTTTAATACAATAATAAGATAATATTCAATATACTTTTAGGATAATTTCTTTATGTTACTTTTATAACATGAACGAAACGCATCATCGGAAAAATATAAAATGAGATTGCCAAATTAATTCATGGGTTGCAAGTTATTAATATCTTTGAACGACAATTTCATGTGGTACAAATGTATAAATAAATCCAATATATTTTTTTTTCAGAATCTGCAATTTTTTTCCTGTATTTAAGTACTTTTGTTCTTAAGGTACATTGTTTGGCCACAGATGTATGAAAAAAGAAACACCTCCTTTAGTCGGGTTATCAACTTCCATTACGACCAGAATTAGCTGTCGAAAAAAAATTTTTTAAGTGGTATTTTAAGAGTTTGTGTAGGTAATTTCATTAATGATTAACATATTTACCTAATAATTATTTTAGAATTGAATAAAACACATTTTTCACGAAATTACATTGATGAAAAAAAGTAATCTCAAAGTGCAATAGTGGGGAAGTCCGTCTAGTTCTTGGAGGCGAAGATCGGCATAAGCCGGTCTTCGCAGATTCCAGATATCATAAACCTTTTACGCCTGATTTGTTCAGTTTTTCAAATTATCTAATAACTGATTCGTATTGCATAATTAGGATTTCTGCTTTTTCTACAACATTTGACAGTTTACAAGTAACTGGTTGAAAGTAATTGATTATTATGAAAACACTACTACTTTTTTTGCTAGCCATATTACTTGCTATTATTATTTCTTTTATTTATTTATAGATCTATTTTTTTTACATTTTAAAATATTTCTTAAAATATAAAAATAAGTATAAAAACATTTAAAAATATAAAAAAATAGGGATCCGCCGGTGTCGGGAGCAGGGTCCAAGCTACCGGTGGTTAGGGCTCCAGAGACAGGAACCTCCTCACAATGCGAGCCGTATCGAGGAGTACTGCCTTCTGAATCAGGCCCTTGATCCAACCGCCTAACGAGAGCTTCGATAGATGTTGATCGAGGCTTTCGGCCATCAGGCCATTGACCGATACGACAATCGGGACAATGACAGCCGAGCTCACATTCCACATGTCAATAACCTCGTGTGCTAAGTCAAGATATTTAATTTGTTTCTCTTTCTCAGCTTTCACGAGGTTCCCGTCATGTGGAATGGTAACATCGACAATCATTGTTCGGCGCACTAATCGATCTATCACCACAATATCAGGCTTATTGGCGACAATAGTCCTGTCAGTAATGATAGACCGATCCCAGTACAACGTGACATGGTCATTTTCAAGAACTGGGTCGGGCACATACTTGTAATACGGTACCTCAGAATCCACAAGTTTATATTTCAAAGCAAGTTGCTGGTGAATAATCCTGGCTACTTGGTTATGCCTGTGCAAGTACTCGCCGTTAGCCAGACGAGAACAACCAGAGATAATATGTCTGATAGACTCACCCGGACGGTGGCATGCCCGACACACGTCAACCGTCCCGTCCTTCATAATATGTCTCCGATAGTTATTCGTCAAAATAACTTCGTCCATAATTGCACAGACGAAACCTTCAGTTCCTCCAAATAGGTCACCGAAACGTAGCCAGGATACGGACGCTAAGAAATCTACACCGGGCTCATGAAGAGCCCGATAGAAGCGCCCGTGAAGCTCCTTGCTTTGCCATATCTTCTGGCGGTCATCGGTAGTAAGTACTACAGGTTTGCGCCAGTTCTCTTTAGCCATGGAGAGCGGGGTAAGCCCCTTGTCCACTGCAACCACATTACGGTGCATACCCACTTCAGTTTTAAAAAAATATTCCCTGAGACTGCACACCTCGCGGTTGTGGAGTGTCTTCGCATTTAAAAAGCCTCGACCCCCGCACTTCCGCGGGATATACAGTCTCATCGCCGATGATCGTGGGTGATGCATCCGGTTTGCGGTCAGCAGTGTACGGACCCTTCTATCCAGGGCGTCAAGTTCGGTCTGAGTCCATTTGAGTATGCCGAAAGAGTACATCAAAACCGGCATGACCCAACCGTTGAAGGCACGCACCTTATTTCCGCCTGAAAGAAGACTAATTAATACCTTCTTCAGGCGACAAAAGAAGCGCTCCTTCAACGATTGCTTCATGTCAGCATCGTTGATGCCTAACGCTTCGGACATACCCAAATACTTATAGCTTTCGGATGAAGAGAGGGATCTGAGGTTTATGGAATCCAAGAGTTGAATTCCCTCAGATTCCATAATCTCCCCTCTCTTTACATGTATGACTGCACATTTGTCCACACCAAATTCCATCCTGATGGCGCTACTGAAAGTTTCAGTTACCTTTAGTAGCTCCATCAGACGCAATTTGTTGGGGGCAAAGAGTTTCAAATCATCCATGTAGAGGAGGTGAGATATGACCTGACCACCTCTCTTCAACCGATAGCCTAGACCTGAATCCTCCAGTAGTGTACTTAGAGGATTCAGGGCTAAGCAGAACCAAAGTGGACTCAAACTGTCGCCCTGAAATATTCCCCGTTTAATCCATACATGTTCATCATTTCCCTGGATCTGTCGACATCCTGGATAACGAAGGACTGTCTTCCATTGTCCCATACACGACTCAAGAAAGGTGCGCAGAGTTGCATCTATCTTGTACAACTCCAGCACCCTCATGAGCCATGTATGTGGCACCGAGTCATAGGCCTTCTTGTAATCTATCCAACATGTCGACAGATCCTTGCGGGATCGACGAACCTGTTGGCTAATGGCCATGTCTATGAGGAGTAGCTCCTTAGTACCGCGGGACTCATTCCTACATCCATTTTGAGAGGCAGACATAATCGAATTACTGTAAATGTGCGTATTAATTTTCGCTCTCAAAATAGATGTAAGAAGTTTATAAACCGTCGACAAACACGTGATCGGTCTATAATTCTTGGGTTCCGCGGGACTACCTGACTTATGGAGCAGGTGGGTAACGCCTGTTGTAAGAAACTGTGGTAGCGACCCAGACTCTAAAGATGACTGGAACTGAGATGCCAGGCAAGTGTGTGAACTAATTAGCCATTTCAACCAAAAGTTGAGCAGTCGTCCGGTCTCGGTGATTTCCAATTCGGTAACGGACGGACCGCTTTGGCAACGTCTGATGGCGTAATTAGGACTGTATCCATTTCTGGTATAGTTTCACACGCTCGCTCGACATCCCGAATCCAGCCAGCCTCAGTGTGACAGACGGGTACCGACCAGAGGGGCAATTCCTGTAATTTTAAGAACGTTCACAGTCTGATCTCAGTCTCAATCTGTCAAAAAAACCTCGAATTTCCCTTCGTTTTGACAAGTTTTTGACATTTGTTTGTCGCCGAGATGAGACTGCGACTAGATTTTGAAAGTTTTAAATTACGAGAATTGGCCTTCAGATATTGCGCCAGAATGCACTTGTGTCGGCATCATCCGGGCGGCATACATCTGTCACATTTTGTTCAGGTCGCTCCCAAGCTCTATACACCCACCTTTCATCGCTCTGGAACATGCGATTCTGCTTGTATCGATCAACCCGCCGCTTATACCGCCGAATTCGGCTCGCCCATGCACAAACTTTCTGCTTCAGGAAGTCGATGCGCTCTGTGACATGGGACATGTATTCTCGAGGACTGATTCCAGTTCCCGAGAATGCCCGCCGTACAAAGCGCATCACACGTGGTCGTGTATTGCCCTCCCTGAAGCAGTATAGTTTGCCGATGAGTACCCTGGCTCCATCGATACGACCCTCGATCCTGTGCTGCCAGACTGGTACGGTTAGTTTTGGTCGAGTAGCTCCGTCATAACATGGGAACTTGACGTTAGCTAAACGACATGCAGCAACAGCTGCGCAATACAGGATCGAGTGTGTATCAACAAGATCCTCGCTGTTCTCAAAGAAATTCTTGAGCAGCTAGTCCAAGGCACACACCAACGCCCTATTTTTTTTGTGCATAGGTAGCCGAGGTAATCGTGGTCTAAGTTCGGTTGGAGTGGACCTATACTCGCGAAATGCATCCTCCAGTGCGCTCCTCAGACGGACGTTGCACTGGCTACTTACTGTGGCAACCCTATCATCCTCTTCTTCAGCATGATTGGACCGCGGCGGGATGGCATCAACAGTTGACGCTTGTGCCGCGGTTTGTGCTGGAACCGAGACGATATGGTTGCACAGTACCTCTGAGCGCAGCCTATCAAGTGCGATATCATCCAACCTGTGATTGCGTTGGATGACCAGCACCTGATCCGACAGTCGTTGGGCCGAGACGTTGACAGTTGGTTCCAGTTCCTGGAACAGAGACAGCATCCTATCGCGGTACGCAGTGAGATTAGTTCCCCCCTCTGTAGACCCGTAATATGCGCGCATGACGTTCTCATTCATAGACTGAGTCCATCTCATGCGCTGCACACAACCACCGGTAACGGGGACCCGGCTCGGGGCCGGTTGGCCCCTAAGTCCCAAGCTTCTCGGTGGCCGGCCTCTCCCCTGCCGACGTACGGGTGTTGGCGACGTCGGCGGAGAAAAATATTCGTCGCTCGAGCTCGACGCAACTGCAGCGGCCGGTGTTATATACAAAGTACTCTTTGGTGTCACTGGATTCACTTCTGTAGCAGGTTCCGGCAACTGCGAGGCGGAGCTGAGCGACGAACCCGAAGATGTTGGATGTGTGGATTCGTGTCGTCTTGCCCGACTTCGTGTCAGCATTGTGTTCTTGTATCCATAATCTTAGTCCATAATTATTTTAGTATTGTAGCGCTATGTAAATTTTGGTCTTAAAATAATCGTTTGGTCGTAGAAAAACATTATTGCTTATTTTTTGTCACAGTTTACTTAATATAATTATTATTTATGTTAAAAATACTAGAAATAATACGGAGTAAAAAAATTTTTCAACGTCAGCTTGACAGTCGGGCCACAGATTATTATTATTATTATTTATTGAATTAAAGCCAACACGGACCAATTATAAAATAAACTAAAACAAATACAATTACATACAATTTCAATGCAAAAATACAATAAAATAATACAATACTTTACGAATACAAGTCAAAACAATATTTCCACATTAGCCCGTACATGTACCATAGTTATGCTGTTATGCTATAGTGATCGCCATTTTTTTTATGCGGCTGTAAACGATATGGCCACGGAAAACTGCTGCAAATCAAAGTGAACATCTATCTGGTTCAGTAATGCTATTCTGTAAAAATCTCACCGTTAACACTTAGGTGATGTGAGCTGTCAATAGTGTCAATCCCTAGCATCAGGTAGAATGACAGCTCAATTTAAGCTCACGTCCGCGTCTCCTAAGTTATATAATATATAGCAAATTGCAAAAAACGTAAGTAAATTTGAATTTCGCGGTCTACCACTGCGCATTTACCTTAAGTAAAAAGTAGGAGGGTACTTTTACCATTACCAAAGCTATTGCAATTATATTTTTGATTATTTCACATTTTGTTAATGTAAAGAGGCCACATACCTCAATTTTTTTATGTATATTTTTGTCAGTATATTAAAATACGAGTTGCGTCTCAGTTTTTCGTACTTTCGTTAATTACCTACCTATATAAGCTTTCGTGATTTCTATTTTCTAAATTTATACCTGAAAATATTACCTATTACATTAGATAAAAGTTGATTTACCAACAAATGCATTTTTTTGAAGTGATGAAATTGTTTTTTACCCCTGAATCGCGAAGTATGCCGAACTTACCCGACAAACGCTTCTTTTTGCAATGTACGCCGATTGGAACCTTTAATAAAAATATCGACAGCACACATTGAACTGCAGTTGAAAGACACACGCGTACCCAATGTCTATATTCGTGTAAACCGTCGATTTCTATTTTTTTTTTCCCATTAGACGGTTTTATCCGACATGGCAGTGAAATCCGTCTATTTCGCCATTTTTTAAAAACTAGTGTCTAGTTTATAAACTGATAACATTTAAATATATTATAACTTGAATTAAATTTTTAATAAGTCTTCGCCCCATTGACCTTAATTAGATACATTTTTAACATTACCCAGCCAGAGTTGGGTAGACCTAGGTTCATGAGTATGGGTAAACTCCGAATTAAAATTTATTTTACTTATTATTCGGACTTTACCCAAAAAACTTGGGTAATACTAAGTCAACCATTAAGTTTTTTTTTTTTTGACATGCATGACCACTCGCAGTTGCACCTCGCTAAGGTTGCCTTTCTGCTTAACCGGACTATCCTGTGGTAGCCGAAAATTACTTTAAGGCCCCCAACCAGGGCTTACAAGCTCGGATATTATATTAAGGACGCGTTTACGAATTGACGCGCTTCAATTTTAGGTATTGAGTCTTACTACTACACGTGCACGGCTCACACACACAGCGACATGCGCGAAGCGGCGAAATTATGAGTAAACTGACACGACTTGATACTTGAGCCTACTTTTATTTAATTTTTAGGCATGTATTTTTTTAAGCTTACTATGCTTTGTTGTCATAAAGTTTGTACCGTGAAATGTTCATAAAAGTAGATACCATTTACTTACTTGATTGGTAAGCAAGTACATGCCAAAGTACCTATGTATTAACAATTTGCACGACAAGCTTTTCGAAAACATATAATTTAAAAAAAGCTTATTTATATTCGTTTTATTTAGTATTTTTAACCGACTTCAAAAAAGGAGGAGGTTCTCAATTCGGATGCTTATACATATATTTTTTTTATGTAAGGGTGTTAGGTTAGATAACTCCGTCATAATAATATATAGACGGACTTGCAAAAATCTTTTTTTGTTCGAAAGAGGTTTAACTTTATTCCGAAATAGACCATTCCGGAATAAAGTGCTGAAGAGTTTCGGAGACAGACAACCGAAGGCTTCAATAAATGCCAGCAAATCAACCGCGATTGCTGCTATCGCATATGTATGCATTGTTTACGCAATCACACAATATAACATCACGCCTGTACCCTCTAAAGGGGTACGCAGATGTGTTTAGTATACCACGGTACACCCTCATTTCTGTCAAAGTTGTTATTGGAGTACCTCTAATCTTGCATGTAAATTCGGGCATAACTTTTTGTTTATGAATTGATTTAATAATTAACCGACTTCAAATAAGGAGTATTTTTTTTTATGTATGTTCGGGCATAGCTCCGTCATATCTCTATAGACGGATTTGCAAATTCTCTCAAACAAAAGTTTATGAATTGATGTAATAATTAACCGACTTCAAAAAAAAATCAGTAATGATTTTTTATGTATGTTCGGGCATAGCTCCGTCATATCTCTATAGACGGGTTTGCAAATTCTCTAATTTTTTAATGGATAAGGTATTTATTTATTTATTTAATACTTCAAACACAAAAATGTACAGAGGCGGACTTAATGCCATAGGCATTTTCTACCAGTCAACCTTTGGGTGATGCAGAGACAAACAATTGTAGGTGCAATAATGAAAAATGAGGATTAAATATTTGGTATGCCTCAGGATAAGGTATACCTTTATAAGGTATAGCTTTATGAATTTTGTTTAAAGTAATTTAAATTTGTGTTGGGCAGGTACAAATAAAAAATGAAAAATAAAAATTGTTTTCCAAAAAAAAAAAAACATCGGACTTTCAAAAAAAAAAACACTACAAAGTAAAAAATAACTTATTGGAAGGTGCACCATCAGGTCACTCCATCAAATCCGGAGGTAAGGTCTCAACATAACTAACAAAACGAGCCCAAACTCAGAACACCTAGCTCTACTCGTCTATTAGTTCCAGTAGCAGTCTTCGAAGTACACCTTCAGGTCACTTCATCAAGTCCGGGTGTAAGGTCTCAACATAACTAACAAAACGAGCCCAAACTCGGCACATCTTCCTCTACTCGTCTATTAGTTCCAGTAGCAGTCTTCGAAGTGCACCTGCAGGTCACTCCATCACGTCCGGAGGTAAGGTCTCAACATAACTAACAAAACGAGCCCAAAACTCGACACACCTAGCTCTTCTCGTCTATTAGTTCCAGTAGCAGTCTTTGAAGTACACCTGCAGGTCACTCCATCTAGTCCGGAGGTAAGGTCTCAACATAACTAACAAAACGAGCCCAAACTCGGCACACCTAGCTCTTCTCGTCTATTAGTTCCAGTAGCAGTCTTCAAGTACACCTGCAGGTCACTCCATCTAGTCCGGAGGTAAGGTCTCAACAAAACTAACAAAACGAGCCCAAACTCGGCACACCTAGCTCTTCTCGTCTATTAGTTCCAGTAGCAGTCTTCAAGTACACCTGCAGTTCACTTCATCTAGTCCGGAGGTAAGGTCTCAACATAACTAACAAAACGAGCCCAAACTCGGCACACCTAGCTCAGCTCGTCTATTAGTTCCAGTAGCAGTCTTTGAAGTACACCTGCAGGTCACTCCATCTAGTCCGGAGGTAAGGTCTCAACATAACTAACAAAACGAGCCCAAACTCGGCACACCTAGCTCAGCTCGTCTATTAGTTCCAGTAGCAGTCTTTGAAGTACACCTGCAGGTCACTCCATCTAGTCCGGAGGTAAGGTCTCAACATAACTAACAAAACGAGCCCAAACTCGGCACACCTAGCTCAGCTCGTCTATTAGTTCCAGTAGCAGTCTTTGAAGTACACCTGCAGGTCACTCCATCTAGTCCGGAGGTAAGGTCTCAACATAACTAACAAAACGAGCCCAAACTCGGCACACCTAGCTCAGCTCGTCTATTAGTTCCAGTAGCAGTCTTTGAAGTACACCTGCAGGTCACTCCATCTAGTCCGGAGGTAAGGTCTCAACATAACTAACAAAACGAGCCCAAACTCGGCACACCTAGCTCTTCTCGTCTATTAGTTCCAGTAGCAGTCTTCTAAGTACACCTGCAGGTCACTCCATCTAGTCCGGAGGTAAGGTCTCAACATAACTAACAAAACGAGCCCAAACTCGGCACACCTAGCTCTTCTCGTCTATTAGTTCCAGTAGCAGTCTTCTAAGTACACCTGCAGGTCACTCCATCTAGTCCGGAGGTAAGGTCTCAACATAACTAACAAAACGAGCCCAAACTCGGCACACCTAGCTCAGCTCGTCTATTAGTTCCAGTAGCAGTCTTCGAAGTACACCTGCAGGTCACTTCATCAAGTCCGGAGGTAAGGTCTCAACATCACTAACAAAACGAGCCCAAACTCGGCACACCTAGCTCAGCTCGTCTATTAGTTCCAGTAGCAGTCTTCGAAGTACACCTGCAGGTCACTCCATCTAGTCCGGAGGTAAGGTCTCAACATAACTAACAAGACGAGCCCAAACTCGGCACACCTAGCTCAGCTCGTCTTTTAGTTCCAGTAGCAGTCTTCGAAGTACACCTTCAGGTGACTCCATCATGACCGAAACGAAATATGAATAATCCCTACTTACTTCTAAAAAAATAATATAAGACTGTGAATAAAATCTTTCATACGATAGTCATACAGAATGCGTGAAGTATCAAGTTTGGTATGTCAAATATTTTCTATCCGTACAGCGATCTTTTTCAGCACAAGCTGCTGCTTACAACCGACACAGAGTCCACCCACGACGGCGGCTGAGCGCAGACCAAAGAGTACTTTGTATATACGGAAATAGAGAGCCATCTTGCGCGATTTGAACGATAACATTAAAAAAGCGCCCTCTGCGATTAAAATACTAAACTACATCCGTGTCAGTATTTTAATCGCGCGACCTAGATCCATTCATGGTCCAACTGTTTTCTATAACAGAGATAGTAAAATTATACCGATATAAGTATTCAAAATCTGTTTACTACAACTTATTTAGATATTATTTAAATTACACACCCCCTTACTAATAAACGTATTATATCAGACGAATAGTTACACACCGATTTCTCTCTTTCAGTCGTCAGTAATTTGATTTTCGACAGAAGACAAAGCGTTGTGTAACTATACAGACGATACACAATGTTTATTAGTAAGGGGGATATAGGTACAGACGCCAGCACATCAACCTACTACAATCTGTCAAATTTTCCCAATCAACTTTGAACCTTATGCTTTAACAGTAAGATTGAAAATCTATTAAAGAAATTTGACAGATTGTAGTAGGTTGATGTGCTGGCGTCTGTACAACGAACGATCACAGCAGACAACGAACGATCACAGCATTCACAGCAGAACGACATCTACCAGTATTCTATAGTGCTCTGTGACGACATCAAAACAACAACAGCCATTTTTGTTTATTACTTGCCAGTGCTGCCAGGGCATATATTTAAATATCTCTAAATTCTTACCAAAGTATGTAAGACCTTTTTATTTAAAAAAAATTATCAGCAAAAATTACTTATCATCATGGACACGTATGTTTATATTTAATTTATTCTAACGAACCCTATATTTACAATAAACACTCTTTGCTTATCTCCAATAATAGAACTAATCAAACTTCAATGTAGAAAATAATGAATTAATTATGGCAACACATTCTTAACAGTACTACTAATATTATACCATTTATTTAGGGAGAACATTGTAAACCTTAGTGTAGTATTATATTTTGAATATTTTTTATTATCCTATATTATACGCCACACTAGCGCCTCTGATTGTACAATACTAAACTGACAGATTATTATACTACGAAATTGTAAAGCTAATAACCAGCTGGAAATATATCTTTTGTACATGTCATCTGTAATAAGTTGGGTTATCACAATGCTGTTGCAGGGTTTCTACGAGTAAGATTGTAAGGCATGGCGCAGACTAATATTTCATTACAAATTTTTGTGTAATAAAGCAAGACAGTGACCAGTAAAATAACCCTTAATACAGTGCATTAAGATTCACATGTTACAGCTAAATATGTGAAAAAATAGACTCGATTTTTATTTTTTTTCTGAGCCATTTGGTAACATTTTGATAGTCCTTTATACAATCATTTTGAGTTGAACATGTCTGCTTACATTAAATATTTTTAAATACATAAATTTATGTTAATAAATAGAAGAAAAATGTACCTAAAGTCATTACGATATCGTCAATTTTGTGTGAAGAGGCGACGGAAATAATTTTTTACAATATTATAAACCAAACTTTTCGAATAAAAATTTTGCCATATTTGAAGATGAAGGAGCAATCTATCTGTGGTAATTATTAGTTAGATTTGGTTTCGTATCATTTTCCCGCAAAATGTACCGAAAAACTGCTTATTTTTGTTAGATTCGTAAACGCCTCCTTAAATGAACTACACTAAGGGCACCCCCTGTGGGGTTCGGGCCTCGGCTTAGTGAGTCATTGAGGGGAGCAATGGTCAGGCTGGGTCTGAATATTATTTGGGGAGTTTAAAGCTACATGCTCAGCGTCGCGGGCTGGCTTGTCGAGCAAGGGTCCGGCGGTGTTTCGATCTTCTAGCATTACCCGTAACTTATACACCACATTTTGGTTAGGTGGTGACTGACAGCCGCCAGAGGCGCCAGAAGCACAATTTCGGGTGCGTTCCGTATTGGAAATATAATCGATTTGAACGTGCTTAAACCCGTACCGAATTAGCGTGAGTGCGATAACGATGTCCCGTAAATCGTCATAGATGACGTCATGACTTGCGCCATCTTGCGATAACGCCGACCATTCCTTGTAATTATATCACCGTGAGCGCTGTCAAAAACGATAAAGTGTGTGTGTGTGTGTGATACTGAGGATGTGTCAGTGTGTGTTTTGTTTTGAGTTGCATTATATCTTTATATTAACGTGGCATTTTCGAAATTGTGCTTCTGGCTGACAGCCGCCACCTAAGCAAAGAAAAGGAAGAAATGTGTGGTGTTTATACAAAGAAATACTGCTGTAATATCGTTTTGACATCGAGTAAGCTGTAAGCACTGTGAGCTCTTTCACGAGTGTTCCGAATTGTTGACATCTCTCAGCCGAAATAGTTCTGGCTGAAGGGTGTTGTGTACCGCCTGTTTCGTGGCCGTCTACATGACACCAGCACCTGTATTCACAAACATACGATTCACTATCGTATCGACAATGACACTTTTTCGATAACCTGATTTCTGAACCGAAGGACCGGCAAAACGCTATTCACAGATCCGTATGGAAGGGATTTTTTTTTAGGTGTGTATACGGGGAACGCTACAAAATGGTAGTAAATAGATATTCGTGGTAGAAAATTTTAAGTGGTACAGACGCCAGCACATCAAGCTACTACAATCTGTCAAATTTCTTTGATAGATTTTCAACTTTATCGCTAACGCACAAGGTTCAAAGTTGATTGGGAAAATCTGACAGTTTCGGGTAGGTTGATGTGCTGGCGTCTGTACATAAATGATTTTTATTGAGTATTTCACTATGGGCAACTATAGATTATGCATTCAGTAACTATTAACAAATAAAAAACAGTAAGCAATGATTTTATTAATAAATAAAATTTACTGATTTCTATTAAACTTGCTTTGTAAACTTCAACTTTCTGTCAAACCTGGAAATCTGGAATAATTATTTTTCTGAATCTTGTTTTGAGCTATAGAGATAATTGAGAACTACGCGGAAGACAAGGCGGTATGGTTGAAAGACTATAGCCTGCCCTTTGGGCGAATAAAAATATAATAAAAAAAAAAATGAGTGAAAATATGTTTTTTTTTTTAACAGAAAAATGGTTGTATGTATTTTATCGGTATTTAAACAAATTACTATTTCCTCATTTTCATTTTATAAAACGTGGTACCTAATATTGAAAATGCATGTTTTCAGAAAAGAGTGTCATTGGAGCAGCGGCAGATGCTCTTTGCATTCATGCAAGGGCATGAGGACCTTGCCCGGAGCCGTGTTTTGACACTTATTACTTAGATTATTCTTTTTTAAACAATATTTTGTTATTCGATAACACTTCCGACAGCAAATACCTGTCGGAAGAATTGATGTCTTCATACCGTATATGAACTGTCAAAATTATACGGTTTCGGATTTGTGAATAACGATTATAGGATTTCGTCGATAACATTGACATTCGATACGGTACCAAACCGTGTCGTAGCTTTATAAAATAAATAAATAAAAAATATTTATTTTCAGACAACCCAGGCCCATAATGTTAGTTATAAAAATCTTAAAAATCAGCTATGTGAATAGCTATGCAGTTGGCCAAACACGACGCGGACACTTCGTGTATGTTAGTGTTAGTTTTTTAGTATAATGTCGTATGAATTTATAGTATTTTTAAATTACTTATATTAATATTGTATTGTATGTGTTTATATGTTCCTTGATGCCTGAAATAAATGGATAAATAAATAAATTAATAATCGTAATATCCAATACGGAACGCATGTGAGACGATTTGTGTGCTGTGTGCAATGACTAAATTAACCTATGGACTGAGTATACCTACAAAATTAGCATGCATACCTACACAAATCGGGCACTAAAGATGGCTGCCTTTCGTAGGGTTCTTTTTGTTTTTTCTCGCACCACACGGTTTTATATAACACGAGGGCATGATTTTCCTATTAATGGACACCAAAACACCTAGTTTCTAGACGGATTTCTCTCGGAAACAACAACAATATTTTGAGCAATCAACCGATTTTGACAGCACATCTTCTACCACAAAACCATTCATAAAACTCGGCACTGAACATGGCGGCCCTCACGCATAGACATGATATTGTCGTCTCACAGTGTTGCCAAAGAACAATGGCAGCCACCCATACATAGTACTTGACAAACATTTAGATGTCTCTCTTTTCATATGCAGCTCTTGATTAGTTAAAAAGAAACTGAACGCTTTTTATTTCTATAGTAGAATAGGGCATCTCCATGTTTCTCCTATCTCAATGGCTGTGTGTGAGCGATTTGAATTGGATTATAGCCAATTCGGAATGCGGCCTGAGGTGTCATGTGTCAAAAAAGATGATAAGTTTGGTAGTTTTGGTACCAATTTTATACCAACTTTTCCTTGATAGGAATTATACTCTTTGTTTGGTACTCCGTTAGGAGTATATATGTTCTGTGGTTTGGTACCAACCACCATCTACAGAGCATTTCAGGCCTGCGACAGCTTTAGTTCCAAAAAATGCGTTATGTCGCTACTTTCGGTAGCCATGTTGGTGGCAGCCATTTTGGTCGTTGTGTGCTGTCAAACTGACAGAAGTGACAGATGGTATGCCAGTCATTCGTCACAGAGTATTTTTTTATCATTCGTGTTGGGTTTGTGTACAAAGTCGTTCTCCTCGCTTTATTGCTTGAGTTGAGATTTACTTCCAAGTTCCTTGCTCGATACGAATACTGCAGTGCTCTGGTGCTTTGGTACGCGGCCATGGCTCCTATCAAGTGCTGTGTTGTCGGTTGTACTTCAACCAACCAAACTCATCGCCTTTATAACTTACCAAAGGACGATAAACTTAGGGCTTTGTGGCTGTCATTCTTGGTGTCAGTGAATACCGAACTTCTTGGTCTATCAAAGGATCAGTTAGTGAATAAACGCGTGTGCCAAAAACACTTCGACAAATACCAACTGGATAACAAGGGTAATCGTCTCAAAGATGGTTATCCATGTCTATTTTCTACGAAAGAAATCGAGCATGGGGCACCTTTATCTGGTAAGTTATTAGCTCTACATATTAATAGGTACCTACACTTTTAATTTATAGCTGATGTGATTTGAAAATAAATGATGAGTCTGTTTACAAGGGATGGAAAGATTGATAAAGATGTGGAAAGGAGAGTATATGCGGGAAATAATAGTGCTACACATGCAATTGTGATAACCAGTTCATGTCCCAAAAGGCACGACTGACTGTTCACAATGGTGCTGGTGCCTACGCTTATCTAAGGAAGTGAATGTTGGGTGTGGCAAAAGAAGCTGAGAAATGATATACTGAGGAATCATGTGTTATGGCAATGGTGCGGTTTAAAAGAAGATGTAGTGACAAAATTAAAAAGAGTATGCTAAGATGGTTTGGTCATGTAGAGAGAATGAATAAAAGGTGACTAACAAAAGGTATTTATAAGGCAGATGTGAGTAAAAACAACGGGAGGGCACTACCTAGGAGGACAAATAGTGATATTCTTCAGAAAGGTCAGGTACCTAGTCTTCGCGACCGGCATGTGTGTATGACTAGATGTATGAACCTAAAAGGAGTATGTAAGGATGGTAGTAGGTGTCTCCTTGTAGTTTCTGCCTACCCTCTTTAAAAAAAGGCGTGAGTTTGTTATGTTAAAATTATTCAATTAAACTGATTATTTTCAGGTGATCATTTATATGATCATAACTACAGTAAAACGGAAGACATCGAGGAAATTGAGGAAAATCCAATTGTTGCCCAAGGTAATGATACTTATTTTTCAATCTTATCTTACTTATGCTTTGGTATAACTTATGTTTTATTTTCTGATATACACTTTTCTTATTTTAGAACATCCAGTTGATCATTTATATTCAAGACCAGCCACAAATCCTCTTGCATCTTCATTTCTCAATACTGGTAACAATTTTTAACAACTTTTAATTTTTTATTAAGGTTTGTAATTCATTAACTCATGTGGAACCTCTGTGTACACAATACAATTGAAAATTGCCAATAACAAAAAACTTATTAATGCTATTTTACTTACATGTTTTTCTGTTGCAAAAGGATCACATTGTTATTATAGAATATTCTATTTGTCATCATTTAAATATTATCAGTTAAAAAACATCCAGTTAATATCTGCATCTAAGTATGTTACAATTATGTCTATTTGTAAGTAGTTATTGATTCTGATCAGAGCCACTTGTCCAATTCTGTTGAAATGAGTGTTTTTTTTTTTACAAAATTAATGTTTTATTGCAGATTTCCCTACCTTCGAATCAAGTGAAATACCATCAACAAGCAAGTGCGAAAAATCATCACTAATACAGATTGACTCTTTAGATCAAGGTTAGAATCATAGAAACTTACATAATTTTTAAGATATTCAGGCAAAGTCATATTATATGATTAATAAATTAATAATATTTTAGTAATGTTCCTAATAGATTACCTATTTTGTTTTGATTATGACATCATCATCTGCATAGCCATCTTCCCAACTTTGATTTGATTATGTACTGTTAAACCGAAATGGTTTCTTTACACAACTGTATTTTATGTTTTAAGAAACGTGTGCTACTTCATTTCTTAAAGTAGCATATTTTGGTTATAATGTCCTTTTTGTAATTTATTTTATTTTAGAGACGTCAAAAGCTAAATATAGCAATATAGGAAAAAAAAATGGCTGTGATGGCAAACTTTGCTCAAGGTTCCAAAATAGTTATCTGATATTCCTGATTCGCCCTTACTTAGAATTGAATGTTTCTTCTATTTATTACAGATGTGATGCGCAGTGTAACTCAATTAAAAAATAAAGCACCAAACAGAATTGTTACTAGGAGAGGAGGTAATGTATATATTTTTAAACACACATAAAAAAGTTTTTCACCTAACTCACAAGAATATCAATATCCTAGTTACAGAAAAATATTGTCAAAAAAGTTTCTACACAAAAAGATATGTTAAAATCCTTTACACTTGTTTTGCTTCATGGATAGAATCTAAAAAAAATATTGTATGAAAGCCTTTATTAGTAGGTAAATACTCATTAGTAACAGTTTATAAAGTAAACAATGTTATTATTATTTTACAGCTAATAACTTGAAAACAAGAAGCAGGTGCATTATAAAAAAATTTAGAAAAATTGCCATAGTGGAAAACAAAACTCAGAAGCCATTTTTGCAAAGATTGAATGCTGCTAAGAAACTAAGCTGCAGCCAGTTGTTTAATAAAAATTTTGATAAAATGTCACAAGAAGCCCAAGATTTTCTACTCATGCAGTTAAAAATGGCAAACAGAAAGAAGAAGGCAATGAGATATACTACCAGTGAAAAGCATCTGGCGTTGACCCTAATGAAGGAAAGCCCAAAAGGGTATAGGTTGCTACAAAAAATATTTAATTTGCCCAGTAAAAGAACATTAAACCGTCTTGCTGAAAATATAATGTTTAATGTGGGGCTAAATGATAATATTTTTAGAGTACTAAAGCACAAAACCCAAAAATGGGACACAAAGAAGAAACTGTGCTCTATTTTGTTTGATGAAGTTGCTCTTACACCTCATCTCACTTATGTGGAGTCCCAAGATGAGATAAGAGGCTTTAAAGACTTTGGGTATGAAAGAGAATTAAGGTTTTGCGATCATGCCTTAGTATTCATGCTAAAAGGAGTGTGCTCAAACTGGAGACAGCCTATTTGTTTCTATTTTTGTGAGGGAACAACTGCAGCTGCTACAGTGGTAACGATTTTAAAGGAAGTGGTCACTAAAGTGTCAGAGTCAGACTTGATACCTTTAGCTATTGTATGTGACCAGGGCTCGACATTTAGAACAGCCATAAATATGATAAAATTGGAGACCAAACGCAAAAGGATTTTAAATGAGGAATATAATGGTGAGTTGATTCATGATATTGACATTGTTTGCGAAGCAGTTGTAAATTGTCTGGATAAAAAGTGTCCATTATATCAGAGTATCTATCTGTATGTTAGTTCAGGTTATGGTCTACATGTGTACCAAATTTAATCCAAATGTATTCAGCTGTTAAATGATTATTGGGTAACAAACATTTAAACTTTGACAGTATTTTATAAATAAGTAGGATTTGGTTTAATCAAATTAACTTGTTGAACTAAATATTTTGTTTTTTTTTTTTTTTGTTTGCAGATGGAACCATTGAGATATCAGGACAACAGATAAGCGTAGTGTATGATCCCCCGCACCTACTTAAGGGCCTAAGGAACAACCTTCTCACAAAAGATATGGTATTCAAAGGCAAAGTTGCCACTTGGAAGGACATAGAAACTGTGTTTGATGCTGATTGCCAACTAGGTCATACTAGAATGCATAAAAAACTAACAGAGCACCATGTTTACGCAGCAAAAATGAAGAAAATGAAAGTTAGTGTAGCTGCCCAAACTCTGAGTGCAACAACCAGTGGAATGCTTAAATATACTGCATTGTTCAGTAAGTTTTTACTTTTTTATCAATATGTATTACCTAATAATACTAAAATCATCTTCTTGATCACTTACACACTCACTTTAATTTTATTTAAGTACCTCAAAAAAAGTTAAAAATGACCTTTTAATTTGGTTCAAACTAATGTAATATCCTTTGCACTTTCTTAGTCTGATAGAATGGAAACACTTTGTTGTTAGTTTTGTTTGTTTGTTTAAGTGATATACTTATATATAATTATGTAATATTTCAGAAACTACAGCCTCAGGTCAAAATGTCAGTGAGACAATGGCCACAACAGGCGAAGCTGTAGAATTCATAGATAAGCTCTTTGATAGCGTCAACGGATCTCGAGGGAGCACTGTCCGGGGCAAACTGCGTGGACCAGTAAAGCCGAACGCCCATCAAGTTTTCAATTTTTGGACAGAAGCCAAACAAATATTGAAAAATATCGAATCCATAGATAGTAGTAGCAAGAAAGCCCTCAAAAATAATAAAACCTATAAGGTTCGAGTTCCTTCTCTTAATGGATGGGTTACAACTATAGAAAGTTTTGAAAGGTTGTCGAAACTGTTGTTCGAAAAATATGAGACACAATATTTTTATCCTAGAAATGTAAATCAGGATCCCCTGGAGAATTTTTTTGGTAGGATCAGAGCCATCAACTACAGGAACGTCAATCCTGATGCAAATACTTTTATGAATGCGTTTAAATCACTGTTAATGTCTAACGTTATGGGTCCACATTCAATATACGCAAACTGTGAGGATGAAAAAGGAGACACAGTAGTAGATTTTTTAAAACTTATATCTAATGTTGATGCGAGTTCCTCATTAACATTTGATGAGGATAAAGAAAATTCCTTAATAAGTAGTAGACCCATAACAATGACCCAAGACATTAGCAGTAATTGCAATCAATCACTAAATCCAGTGAACGAAAGATTGCGCGTGCACTCTTCTGCATATACAGCAGGGTATATGTGCAGGAGAGTGACAAAAAAATTTAATTGTGGGAGATGTTCTGAGACTTATACCCAAACAGAAAGAGATGTGTTTCATAAATGGATCGAACAACGAGAATACACACTTTTAAAACATCATAATTTAACATATCCATCAAAGAAGTTTTTAATGTTTTATAGGAATGTCTCGGGCCTTATACATGATTATTGAAATAAGTATGCTTACAAAGAATGTGTTAAAAAACGTTTAAAAACGGAAATAATTAAGAAATTTGATGTAAATTGGTTGGGGTGTACACATCATAAAACCGAAGTAAAGGAGTTGTTGCTTAATTTAATGATACGCACCCATGTTCATAATTGGTGCAACATAATAAATAAAATTTTAAAAGGAGGTGTACGAGAACAACTTGTGAAACAGATGTGTGCACCTCAACAAATTGCCTTTGATAAATATAAAGCCCATAGGTTAAGAGGAAAAATAAATAAAAAGTAATATCTCTAAAGTTTTATTTTTACCTACTTAGTGACAGAACCTTGCAAATAATAAAATTAATCCTATACTAATTTTCCATGGCACATCACTATGCTATCGATATTCAATGCCGGATGGTCATCGTCATTTTTGTATCTGTGTCATCACGACACTAGGTGACATTACGACACTAGCGCTTGGCGCATATTTTTGGAACTAATTGTCAACCATAGTACTGTCCTATCTGTCTCTGACTTGTATATAGTTATCTGTGGAGCATTTACACAACTACCAGGCCTGCGACAGCTTTAGTTCCAAAAAATGCGTTATGTCGCTACTTTCGGTAGCCATGTTGGTGGCAGCCATTTTGGTCGTTGTGTCATGTGTTGTGTGCTGTCAAACTGACAGAAGTGACAGATGGTATGCCAGTCATTCGTCACAGAGTATTTTTTTATCATTCGTGTTGGGTTTGTGTACAAAGTCGTTCTCCTCGCTTTATTGCTTGAGTTGAGATTTACTTCCAAGTTCCTTGCTCGATACGAATACTGCAGTGCTCTGGTGCTTTGGTACGCGGCCATGGCTCCTATCAAGTGCTGTGTTGTCGGTTGTACTTCAACCAACCAAACTCATCGCCTTTATAACTTACCAAAGGACGATAAACTTAGGGCTTTGTGGCTGTCATTCTTGGTGTCAGTGAATACCGAACTTCTTGGTCTATCAAAGGATCAGTTAGTGAATAAACGCGTGTGCCAAAAACACTTCGACAAATACCAACTGGATAACAAGGGTAATCGTCTCAAAGATGGTTATCCATGTCTATTTTCTACGAAAGAAATCGAGCATGGGGCACCTTTATCTGGTAAGTTATTAGCTCTACATATTAATAGGTACCTACACTTTTAATTTATAGCTGATGTGATTTGAAAATAAATGATGAGTCTGTTTACAAGGGATGGAAAGATTGATAAAGATGTGGAAAGGAGAGTATATGCGGGAAATAATAGTGCTACACATGCAATTGTGATAACCAGTTCATGTCCCAAAAGGCACGACTGACTGTTCACAATGGTGCTGGTGCCTACGCTTATCTAAGGAAGTGAATGTTGGGTGTGGCAAAAGAAGCTGAGAAATGATATACTGAGGAATCATGTGTTATGGCAATGGTGCGGTTTAAAAGAAGATGTAGTGACAAAATTAAAAAGAGTATGCTAAGATGGTTTGGTCATGTAGAGAGAATGAATAAAAGGTGACTAACAAAAGGTATTTATAAGGCAGATGTGAGTAAAAACAACGGGAGGGCACTACCTAGGAGGACAAATAGTGATATTCTTCAGAAAGGTCAGGTACCTAGTCTTCGCGACCGGCATGTGTGTATGACTAGATGTATGAACCTAAAAGGAGTATGTAAGGATGGTAGTAGGTGTCTCCTTGTAGTTTCTGCCTACCCTCTTTAAAAAAAGGCGTGAGTTTGTTATGTTAAAATTATTCAATTAAACTGATTATTTTCAGGTGATCATTTATATGATCATAACTACAGTAAAACGGAAGACATCGAGGAAATTGAGGAAAATCCAATTGTTGCCCAAGGTAATGATACTTATTTTTCAATCTTATCTTACTTATGCTTTGGTATAACTTATGTTTTATTTTCTGATATACACTTTTCTTATTTTAGAACATCCAGTTGATCATTTATATTCAAGACCAGCCACAAATCCTCTTGCATCTTCATTTCTCAATACTGGTAACAATTTTTAACAACTTTTAATTTTTTATTAAGGTTTGTAATTCATTAACTCATGTGGAACCTCTGTGTACACAATACAATTGAAAATTGCCAATAACAAAAAACTTATTAATGCTATTTTACTTACATGTTTTTCTGTTGCAAAAGGATCACATTGTTATTATAGAATATTCTATTTGTCATCATTTAAATATTATCAGTTAAAAAACATCCAGTTAATATCTGCATCTAAGTATGTTACAATTATGTCTATTTGTAAGTAGTTATTGATTCTGATCAGAGCCACTTGTCCAATTCTGTTGAAATGAGTGTTTTTTTTTTACAAAATTAATGTTTTATTGCAGATTTCCCTACCTTCGAATCAAGTGAAATACCATCAACAAGCAAGTGCGAAAAATCATCACTAATACAGATTGACTCTTTAGATCAAGGTTAGAATCATAGAAACTTACATAATTTTTAAGATATTCAGGCAAAGTCATATTATATGATTAATAAATTAATAATATTTTAGTAATGTTCCTAATAGATTACCTATTTTGTTTTGATTATGACATCATCATCTGCATAGCCATCTTCCCAACTTTGATTTGATTATGTACTGTTAAACCGAAATGGTTTCTTTACACAACTGTATTTTATGTTTTAAGAAACGTGTGCTACTTCATTTCTTAAAGTAGCATATTTTGGTTATAATGTCCTTTTTGTAATTTATTTTATTTTAGAGACGTCAAAAGCTAAATATAGCAATATAGGAAAAAAAAATGGCTGTGATGGCAAACTTTGCTCAAGGTTCCAAAATAGTTATCTGATATTCCTGATTCGCCCTTACTTAGAATTGAATGTTTCTTCTATTTATTACAGATGTGATGCGCAGTGTAACTCAATTAAAAAATAAAGCACCAAACAGAATTGTTACTAGGAGAGGAGGTAATGTATATATTTTTAAACACACATAAAAAAGTTTTTCACCTAACTCACAAGAATATCAATATCCTAGTTACAGAAAAATATTGTCAAAAAAGTTTCTACACAAAAAGATATGTTAAAATCCTTTACACTTGTTTTGCTTCATGGATAGAATCTAAAAAAAATATTGTATGAAAGCCTTTATTAGTAGGTAAATACTCATTAGTAACAGTTTATAAAGTAAACAATGTTATTATTATTTTACAGCTAATAACTTGAAAACAAGAAGCAGGTGCATTATAAAAAAATTTAGAAAAATTGCCATAGTGGAAAACAAAACTCAGAAGCCATTTTTGCAAAGATTGAATGCTGCTAAGAAACTAAGCTGCAGCCAGTTGTTTAATAAAAATTTTGATAAAATGTCACAAGAAGCCCAAGATTTTCTACTCATGCAGTTAAAAATGGCAAACAGAAAGAAGAAGGCAATGAGATATACTACCAGTGAAAAGCATCTGGCGTTGACCCTAATGAAGGAAAGCCCAAAAGGGTATAGGTTGCTACAAAAAATATTTAATTTGCCCAGTAAAAGAACATTAAACCGTCTTGCTGAAAATATAATGTTTAATGTGGGGCTAAATGATAATATTTTTAGAGTACTAAAGCACAAAACCCAAAAATGGGACACAAAGAAGAAACTGTGCTCTATTTTGTTTGATGAAGTTGCTCTTACACCTCATCTCACTTATGTGGAGTCCCAAGATGAGATAAGAGGCTTTAAAGACTTTGGGTATGAAAGAGAATTAAGGTTTTGCGATCATGCCTTAGTATTCATGCTAAAAGGAGTGTGCTCAAACTGGAGACAGCCTATTTGTTTCTATTTTTGTGAGGGAACAACTGCAGCTGCTACAGTGGTAACGATTTTAAAGGAAGTGGTCACTAAAGTGTCAGAGTCAGACTTGATACCTTTAGCTATTGTATGTGACCAGGGCTCGACATTTAGAACAGCCATAAATATGATAAAATTGGAGACCAAACGCAAAAGGATTTTAAATGAGGAATATAATGGTGAGTTGATTCATGATATTGACATTGTTTGCGAAGCAGTTGTAAATTGTCTGGATAAAAAGTGTCCATTATATCAGAGTATCTATCTGTATGTTAGTTCAGGTTATGGTCTACATGTGTACCGAATTTAATCCAAATGTATTCAGCTGTTAAATGATTATTGGGTAACAAACATTTAAACTTTGACAGTATTTTATAAATAAGTAGGATTTGGTTTAATCAAATTAACTTGTTGAACTAAATATTTTGTTTTTTTTTTTTTGTTTGCAGATGGAACCATTGAGATATCAGGACAACAGATAAGCGTAGTGTATGATCCCCCGCACCTACTTAAGGGCCTAAGGAACAACCTTCTCACAAAAGATATGGTATTCAAAGGCAAAGTTGCCACTTGGAAGGACATAGAAACTGTGTTTGATGCTGATTGCCAACTAGGTCATACTAGAATGCATAAAAAACTAACAGAGCACCATGTTTACGCAGCAAAAATGAAGAAAATGAAAGTTAGTGTAGCTGCCCAAACTCTGAGTGCAACAACCAGTGGAATGCTTAAATATACTGCATTGTTCAGTAAGTTTTTACTTTTTTATCAATATGTATTACCTAATAATACTAAAATCATCTTCTTGATCACTTACTCACTCACTTTAATTTTATTTAAGTACCTCAAAAAAAGTTAAAAATGACCTTTTAATTTGGTTCAAACTAATGTAATATCCTTTGCACTTTCTTAGTCTGATAGAATGGAAACACTTTGTTGTTAGTTTTGTTTGTTTGTTTAAGTGATATACTTATATATAATTATGTAATATTTCAGAAACTACAGCCTCAGGTCAAAATGTCAGTGAGACAATGGCCACAACAGGCGAAGCTGTAGAATTCATAGATAAGCTCTTTGATAGCGTCAACGGATCTCGAGGGAGCACTGTCCGGGGCAAACTGCGTGGACCAGTAAAGCCGAACGCCCATCAAGTTTTCAATTTTTGGACAGAAGCCAAACAAATATTGAAAAATATCGAATTCATAGATAGTAGTAGCAAGAAAGCCCTCAAAAATAATAAAACCTATAAGGTTCGAGTTCCTTCTCTTAATGGATGGGTTACAACTATAGAAAGTTTTGAAAGGTTGTCGAAACTGTTGTTCGAAAAATATGAGACACAATATTTTTATCCTAGAAATGTAAATCAGGATCCCCTGGAGAATTTTTTTGGTAGGATCAGAGCCATCAACTACAGGAACGTCAATCCTGATGCAAATACTTTTATGAATGCGTTTAAATCACTGTTAATGTCTAACGTTATGGGTCCACATTCAATATACGCAAACTGTGAGGATGAAAAAGGAGACACAGTAGTAGATTTTTTAAAACTTATATCTAATGTTGATGCGAGTTCCTCATTAACATTTGATGAGGATAAAGAAAATTCCTTAATAAGTAGTAGACCCATAACAATGACCCAAGACATTAGCAGTCTACCTCCGTCGAATAGTCGGGGCGTATTTGACGGACAGAGCCGTCATCTACCCCGGTCGCGATGGGGAATGGAACCGGCGAGAGATGTCGTGCGGTGTCCCACAGGGATCGGTCTTGGGGCCGCTCCTGTGGGACATCGGTTACGACTGGGTGCTGCGGGCAGACCTCCCTGATGGCGTCAGCGTAGTTTGCTACGCTGACGACACGCTGGTCCTGGCGCAGGGGAGGTCGCATCAGGCGGCGGCCGACACAATGACACGCGGGGTTGCGATAGTCGTGGAGAGGATCCGGCAGTTGGGTCTCGAGGTGGCTCTGCACAAATCCGAGGCCATGTCTTTTCATGGGCTTCGGAACGGGCCACCATCGGGATCTCAACTGACGGTAGGAGGGGTTCGCATCGGCGTCGAGACGACGATGAAATACCTGGGTCTCGTCCTCGACAGCCGGTGGAACTTCGTCGAGCATTTCCGACGTTTGGCCCCCAAACTGGAACGGGCTGGGGCCGCTTTCAAGCGGCTCCTGCCCAACCTGAGGGGGCCAAACGCCTCCTGCCGGAGGCTTTACGCGGGGGTCGTGCGGTCCATGGCCGTATATGGCGCCCCGGTGTGGGCGCGTTCACTGCGGCTTCGAGCCGCCCACTACCTGAACGCGCCCCAAAAGGTGGTCGCCATACGGCTGATACGGGGGTACCGCACGATCTCGCGCGAGGCGGCAAGCCTCCTGGCCGGACTGCCGCCATGGGATCTGGAGGCGATAGTCCTTGCGCGCCTGTATGAGTGGCGCGCGGAGGCACTACGCCGGGGGGGAAACCCGCTTTCGCGGCAAATTGCTGCGGAGCGGACAGACCTCCGGCGTGATCTCATGGCGGCATGGAAAGCGCGACTGTCGCAACCCAGCGCAGGGCACGCCGCGATAGCGGCGGTAAGGCCCCTCTTTGAGGAGTGGCTAGAGAGGCGTCACGGCGCCCTCACCTACCGCCTGACGCAGGTCCTCACCGGACACGGATGTTTCGGGAGGTTCCTGCACATCATCAGGCGGGAGGAAACGCCCGGGTGTCACCACTGCGAGGATCGCCCAGAGGACACGGTGGAGCACACGGTGGAGGTCTGTCCCGCTTGGGCAGAGCACCGCCGTGTCCTCGTAGAGGCGATCGGCAGCGGCGGCGACCTCTCGCGCCCGGCCCTGGTCCAAGCCATGGTCCGGGGCGAGAGGGAGTGGGAGGCAGTCACCTCCTTCTGCGAAGCAGTCATGCTAGCGAAGGAGGTGGCGGGATGGGAGAGGGAGAGAGCCGAGAGGGCCGCCCGTCCCAGCCGCCGCGGTAGACGCTCCGGGCGTCGGGAGCCGCGTGACGACTCCCGGCCACCGTAGGCGCGGGCCTGCGGACGGCGAGTAATGGGTAGCTCGCCGTCCGATCAGGACCAGGCCCGTGCCGGACGGCGCGTATGTGTTCCACGCGCGCCTCAAAGAGATGTCAGCATTGAACGGAGGGGCCCGTCAGGGCCGAAGCCTGCCGGGGCAGCGGGATTGTCCGAAAGGGTTACCGCTGCCCCGGAATATAAAGGGCTAAGGAAGGAACACGGATGGGTTTTAGTCAGTAAGAGTCTGACACTCCCTTCCGCTCCACCCAGAGCGGGAGGGGTCATTTGATGATTTCCCATCCTTAAAAAAAAAAAAAAAAAGACATTAGCAGTAATTGCAATCAATCACTAAATCCAGTGAACGAAAGATTGCGCGTGCACTCTTCTGCATATACAGCAGGGTATATGTGCAGGAGAGTGACAAAAAAATTTAATTGTGGGAGATGTTCTGAGACTTATACCCAAACAGAAAGAGATGTGTTTCATAAATGGATCGAACAACGAGAATACACACTTTTAAAACATCATAATTTAACATATCCATCAAAGAAGTTTTTAATGTTTTATAGGAATGTCTCGGGCCTTATACATGATTATTGAAATAAGTATGCTTACAAAGAATGTGTTAAAAAACGTTTAAAAACGGAAATAATTAAGAAATTTGATGTAAATTGGTTGGGGTGTACACATCATAAAACCGAAGTAAAGGAGTGGTTGCTTAATTTAATGATACGCACCCATGTTCATAATTGGTGCAACATAATAAATAAAATTTTAAAAGGAGGTGTACGAGAACAACTTGTGAAACAGATGTGTGCACCTCAACAAATTGCCTTTGATAAATATAAAGCCCATAGGTTAAGGACGCGTTTACGAATTGACGCGCTTCAATTTTAGGTATTGAGTCTTACTACTACACGTGCACGGCTCACACACACAGCGACATGCGCGAAGCGGCGAAATTATGAGTAAACTGACACGACTTGATACTTGAGCCTACTTTTATTTCATTTTTAGGCATGTATTTTTTTAAGCTTACTATGCGTTGTTGTCAAAAAGTTTGTACCGTGAAATGTTCATAAAAGTAGATACCATTTACTTACTTGATTGGTAAGCAAGTACATGCCAAAGTACCTATGTATTAACAATTTGCGCGACAAGCTTTTTGAAAACATATAATTTAAAAAAAGCTTATTTATATTCGTTTTATTTAGTATTTTTAACCGACTTCAAAAAAGGAGGAGGTTCTCAATTCGGATGCTTATACATATTTTTTTTTTATGTAAGGGTGTTAGGTTAGATAACTCCGTCATAATAATATATAGAGCAAATCAACCGCGATTGCTGCTATCGCATATGTATGCATTGTTTACGCAATCACACAATATAACATCACGCCTGTACCCTCTAAAGGGGTACGCAGATGTGTTTAGTATACCACGGTACACCCTTATTTCTGTTAAAGATGTTATTGGAGTACCTCTAATCTTGCAAGTAAATTCGGGCATAACTTTTTGTTTATGAATTGATTTAATAATTAACCGACTTCAAATAAGGAGTAAATCTTTTTATGTATGTTCGGGCATAGCTCCGTCATATCTCTATAGACGGATTTGCAAATTCTCTCAAACAAAAGTTTATGAATTGATTTAATAATTAACCGACTTCAAAAAAGAAGGAGTAATTATTTTTTATGTATGTTCGGGCATAGCTCCGTCATATCTCTATAGACGGATTTGCAAATTCTCTCATTTTTTATGGATAAGGTATTTATTTATTTATTTAATACTTCAAGCACAAAAATGTACAGAGGCGGACTTAATGCCATAGGCATTTTCTACCAGTCAACCTTTGGGTGATGCAGAGACAAACAATGGTGGGTGCAATAATGAAAATTGAGGAATAAATATTAGGTATGCCTCAGGATAAGGTATACCTTTATAAGGTATGGCTTTATGAATTTTGCCTAAAGTAATTTGAATTTGTGTTGGGCAGGTACAAATAAAAAATTAAAAATAAAAATTGGTTTCCAAAAAAAAAAAACAACGCCCTTTCAAAATAAAAAACACTACAAAGTAAAAAATGACTTTTAGGAAGGTGCACCTTCAGGTCACTCCATCCAATCCGGAGGTAAGGTCTCAACATAACTAACAAAACGAGCCTAAACTCAGCACACCTAGCTCTACTCGTCTATTAGTTCCAGTAGCAGTCTTCGAAGTACACCTTCAGGTCACTTCATCAAGTCCGGGTGTAAGGTCTCAACATAACTAACAAAACGAGCCCAAACTCGGCACATCTTCCTCTACTCGTCTATTAGTTCCAGTAGCAGTCTTCGAAGTACATTCAGGTCACTCCATCAAATCCGGAGGTAAGGTCTCAACATAACTAACAAAACGAGTCCAAACTCAGCACACCTAGCTCTACTCGTCTATTAGTTCCAGTAGCAGTCTTCGAAGTACGCCTTCAGGTCACTTCATCAAGTCCAGGTGTAAGGTCTCAAAATAACTAACAAAACGAACCCAAACTTGGCACACCTAGCTCAGCTCGTCTATTAGTTCCAGTAGCAGTCTTCGAAGTACACCTGCAGGTCACTCCATCTAGTCCGGAGGTAAGGTCTCAACATAACTAACAAAACTAGCCCAAACTCGGCACACCTAGCTCAGCTCGTCTCTTAGTTCCAGTAGCAGTCTTCAAAGTAAACCTGCAGGTCACTCCATCAAGTCCGGAGGTAAGGTCTCAACATAACTAACAAAACGAGCCCAAACTCGGCACACCTAGCTCTTTTCGTCTATTAGTTCCAGTAGCAGTCTTCGAAGTATACCTGCAGGTCACTCCATCTAGTCCAGAGGTAAGGTCTCAACATAACTAACAAAACGAGCCCAAACTCGGCACACCTAGCTCAGCTCGTCTATTAGTTCCAGTAGCAGTCTTCGAAGTGCACCTGCAGGTCACTCCATCAAGTCCGGAGGTAAGGTCTCAACATAACTAACAAAACGAGCCCAAACTCGGCACACCTAGCTCTTTTCGTCTATTAGTTCCAGTAGCAGTCTTCGAAGTACACCTGCAGGTCACTCCATATAGTCCGGAGGTAAGGTCTCAACATAACTAACAAAACGAGCCCAAACTCGGCACACCTAGCTCAGCTCGTCTATTAGTTCCAGTAGCAGTCTTCGAAGTACACCTGCAGGTCACTCCATCTAGTCCAGAGGTAAGGTCTCAACATAACTAACAAAACGAGCCCAAACTTGGCACACCTAGCTCAGCTCGTCTATTAGTTCCAGTAGCAGTCTTCGAAGTACACCTTCAGGTGACTCCATCATGACCGAAACGAAATATGAATAATCCCTTTTACTTCTAAAAAAATAATATAAGACTTTGAATAAAATCTTTCATACGATAGTCATACAGAATGCGTGAAGTATCAAGTTTGGTATGTCAAATATTTTCTATCCGTACAGCGATCTTTTTCAGCACAAGCTCCTGCTTGCAACCGACACAGAGTCCACCCACGACGGCGGCTGAGCGCAGACTAATATTTCATTACAAATTTTTGTGTAATAAAGCAAGACAGTGACCAGTAAAATAACCCTTAATACAGTGCATTAAGATTCACATGTTACAGCTAAATATGTGAAAAAATAGACTCGATTTTTATTTTTTTTCTGAGCCATTTGGTAACATTTTGATAGTTCTTTATACACTCATTTTGAGTTGAACATGTCTGCTTACATAAAATATTTTTAAATACATAAATTTATGTTAATAAATAGAAGAAAAATGTACCTAAAGTCATTACGATATCGTCAATTTTGTGTGAAGAGGCGACGGAAATATTTTTTTACAATATTATAAACCAAACTTTTCGAATAAAAATTTTGCCATATTTGAAGATGAAGGAGCAATCTATCTGTGGTAATTATTAGTTAGATTTGGTTTCGTATCATTTTCCCGCAAAATGTACCGAAAAACTGCTTATTTTTGTTAGATTCGTAAACGCCTCCTTAAGAGGAAAAATAAATAAAAAGTAATATCTCTAAAGTTTTATTTTTACCTACTTAGTGACAGAACCTTGCAAATAATAAAATTAATCCTATACTAATTTTCCATGGCACATCACTATGCTATCGATATTCAATGCCGGATGGTCATCGTCATTTTTGTATCTGTGTCATCACGACACTAGGTGACATTACGACACTAGCGCTTGGCGCATATTTTTGGAACTAATTGTCAACCATAGTACTGTCCTATCTGTCTCTGACTTGTATATAGTTATCTGTGACAACTACACATGAACTACACCAACAACAAAGGAATACATTCGGATTTTGCGCGTTTTTGAGAATTGACAGAAAAGGCCGAAGATTTACGGTTGTGTTGATCGTGTCTCCTAGTAACTATGGAGTCTGAACCACCACCAACTGAAACAACAACAGAATCGTCGTCAACCCAGAATGAGGAGGAACCAAACAAAGAACTAAATACTAGTACTAATGCTGCGGCACCGATCGCAACTAGTTCTGGCGAGTTAGCTGCTCCGCCTGTTCCTTCCGTAATAAAGGACGCACAGAAGTCCAACTCCAAAAAGCCCAAAAAAAGGAAACCCAAAGTTCCTCGCGATGTAACAGCACCTCGGCAACCCCTGACCGGTAATACTTATATTTATCAACATGACGACTGATCCCCTAAATCCAATAAGAGATATTCTGTGGCTTTAAAACATTTCATAGATATGTATTATATCTAAGGAAAGGACATGATGTATTGCTCCTTAAAATATATTTCTTCCTATATCAAACAAGGTCTTTTATCGCCCATAAAATAATTTAAAAAATTTGTAGGGTATGTCCGGTACTTGAATGAGCGGCGAGACCAACTCCGTGCTGAACAACCAGACCTAGGGTTTGCAGAGCTGACACGCCAACTAGCTAGTGAGTGGAGCAAGCTGCCACATGAAGAGAAGAAACAATACTTGGATGCTGCAGACCAAGATAAAGAAAGGTATACACCATACTTTACTGTAAGTAGATAATAATTTAATTAAAAATTATCTACCAAGGATTATTTATTTATTTATTCTTCAAAGCTTTCTGAAGAATAAATATTTAAGTCTAATATCTAGATAATTAATGTACAAATTAATGGTACAGTTGCCATTTACAAGCTACCACAAATTAAAATTATGTATATTAGGTCTGATTTTTCAATCAACAGATAATTTTTATTTGTGGAATAATATTTATGTCTGATACATTTTGTATGGAAGAACTGCCAAAAATTCAAAATTATTTCTTGGATAAAATTATCTGGTGTTGGAAAAATGAAATAAAATATAATTTTCTTAAGCAAATAAAACAAAACAAATTCTTCTTTGAAACAAAACTGACTTACAACTTGAATAAACAAAGAATTAAGGAAAATGCACTTACATGTGGCATACATAATTATGTGTAATAAATAATTACGTGACTGTGTTAACATAATGATGGTTGTATGTCAAATAATTTATATTAAAGTTATTGTTTTTAATTTTATAAGATACATCAGGGAATGGGCTGAATACAAAAAGACAGATGCATATAAAGAATTCAGGAAACAACAGATGGAGCAAAAGGATGCGATCTTGTCAAAGAAAGTGAAACATAATCCACCAGAAAATTCTGTCCCTGCAGGTAATTAACATTAAAGTTCTGTGTACAAATCGATACTAATATTATAAATGCGAAAGTGTGTCTATCTGTTACCTCTTCAACTTAAACCGCTGAACCGATTTAGATGAAAAAATTTGGTAAGTATAGAGATAGTTTGAGTCCCGGGAAAGGACATAGGATAGTTTTTATCCCGATATTCCCATGCTGCATATTCGCTGCTAGTAATAAAATAAGAGCTCATAAGCAAAGGTTGATATGAATGATGACTTGATATAAGAAAATACTACTGATTTACAGTATATTTCACCTTTTGGCAAATTAGACAAAGTTGACAGTACTATAATTAAAAAAAAAACTGCCTTGTGAAGTTTTAAAACTTGTAAAATATAGTTCTATTTCTAATAGAGATTTCCTGCATCAGTATACTATCTATGTATTACTTACACTAAAAGTCAATACTCATTGCTTGAAAGGATATGTTGATAAGCAAAATTTTATACATTAGCAGGGACTGCACAAGTTACTACAGATCAAAATGCTACAGCGAATACAAATAGTACTGTGACTCCTATGCCTGTAAATGTGCCACGACAGCCTACCCCACCACGCCCCAGACCTTGCATAACACCAGCTTCAGTAAGTTTGTTTTTATAGTCAATATTAGACAAATTTTGTATTTATTATTGTATTGTTATTTTATAATTATTGTCTGATACATATATTTTCTCTAAAGGGTGAAGAGTTGACAGCTGGAGACACAGATATACCAATATTCACTGATCAGTTTCTTCAACATAATAAACTAAGAGAATCTGAACTAAGGCAGCTACGGAAAGCAAATTCGGATTATGAGCAGCAGGTTTGTAAATTGCATAACATAAAGGAATTTATTGAAAAAATTAAGAGTGTTTTTTATGAAACTTATATATGGGCATGAAAAAATTTATGAATAACTGAAGTATATATTTTTCAGAATGCAATACTGCAAAGACATGCTGAAGAAGTCAGTGGAGCTACGTCGAAACTTCGTGTTGAAACCGCGGCCGCCGCCGAACGCACTGCTGCTCTTTTAACGCATCGTCGCACACTTGTTGCAGCACTAGTACAGGCATTGCAGTTACTAGCTATTCCAGGTACCACACTTTACTCTTTGATACAGGTTAGCTTATCAGTGTTGCTCCCATCACTACTTTTGGAACGAAGTTCCTTATCGCAAGTAAAATTACTTAGATATACTTACATCAGTTTAAGAACTTAGTCATTAAGGTTAAATAAAAAGGGTTTATAATTTTTTGCTTTTCAGTTTTTTCGGCGGTATAACTTTTTTGTTAAAAAGTTTTTATTTTATAATTTTTTGTGGCTATAATTTACTAATTTGCTCATTCATCGTTACTTTTTCTAAATTATTTAATGTAATACACAACTCAGCATTAAAATCTGTGAGTGAACAATAAATCACCCCTATTTTCCCACCCTTAGGGTACGAATATTTTTTTCCAAATTTATGTGGGACCAACTTCGCGATATACCCTATCCAATATAAAAAGAATGATCAAAATCAGACTACTCTGTAAAAAAATATGCGTGGTCATAACCACGGAGTTGGTCATAACTTACAATCAGTGAGTGAAAAATAAATCACCCCTATTTTCCTACCCTTACTTAGGGTACGAATTTTTTTTTCAATTTATATGAGACCAACTTCGGGGTATACCCTTTCCAATAAAAAAAGAATTATCAAAATCGGACTACTATGTAAAAAGTTATGCGTATAAAAAAAAATACAGGTTGAAATTGAATACCTGCGACAAATCGAAATGGGAGATTGTACTCATCATTATAAACAACTTTTACTATGGGACCAAACCTAAAATCGCGAAAAAAAAACAGCTGTTCCCTACATTTTGACGAGTTATGCGAACATAAATGTAGGAAAAAGCTGATTTTTATTTCGCGATTTCAGGTTTGGTCCCATAGTAAAAGTTGTTCATAATGATGAGTACAATCTCCCATTTCGATTTGTCGCATCTTTTCAATTTCACCCTGTATACACGTCGAATTGAGAACCTCCTCCGTTTTTTCGTCGGTTAGAAATGTGTAACATTTTGAACATCATGACATTTTTGTTATCTAACAAAAGTGTCGTCAAGTGGGCATAAGCCAAAGAACTTCGTTCCAAATGAGTGTCCCACTAGATAAAAAACAAAACTATGTTATCGTTTTGTTTTTTATCTAGTCTTTGTTACAAACTCTCAGGATCTGTTCATGCATGAGAGCAGGACAAACATAATAATGATGTACAGAGGCCAGCACATCAAGGCCATCAGCCATCAAGCCCGGGTGGTTGGACCATGTTGAGTGTCAGTACACGTACGCCTACCTACCTTTTACGTATGTACCTACCATGGTTTTTCCCAACTTGAGTCAATGCCTGCCGTTCCCTCGGGCGTTGACTCCAAAGTAAAATTTATAAAGTTCTGGGTTACTGGAACTCTGCCTTTATTTTGAAAATTTTAATGGATGTTTAATATAATCTTTGGATACCTTCATCGAATGTTATATAAAGTCAGAAAATTCAGCACCCTAATTGCGTAATACACTATTCATCTCAATCTGAATCATTTTGAAGGATATTGATAATCCGTTGCTTCATAAGTTCGAAAAATGTGTCTGCTGAATAATGTAAATAACGCAATGAATGTTGTTGAACTGTCAAAATGAAACCCATTGCTACTGATAGTGTGTTTACGCAATTACCCGCTGATTACACAGTAAGTACTAACTACTATGATTCCAAATCATCAGAGGTTTGAGAAAGGTGCCTTGCGAGGTACAGAGGCACATCAAGCTACCCCAATCTGTTAAATTTCTTTGATAGATTTTCAACTTTACCACAAAGGAATAAGGTTCATATTCAATTGGGAAAATTTGACAGATTGGGGTAGGTTGATGGGTGGCCTCTGTACATCAGATCGATCGGCCTATCGAGGTAGGGAGCTGGCTGCTACTCCAGTTTTTAGTGACGAGTTTGTGACGCATAAAGATGCCAGCCAAATAATTTGTGACAGAACAGTTCGAAAGATATAAGCATTTATTTATGGCTGAACGGCCTGATATCCAGTGAACGAAAATAAACATGGAAGCCTTATTCAGAACCTCAGATAAATAATATGCCTAGATAGATCAGATTAAGTTGAATATAGTAGTCTATCTTGTACTCAACACTTTTAATGGAAACGTCTCATGTGACAAAAAGAGATAGCAAAAGCTTTTCCGACCGTCTTGAAACGCCGCGCGCCACTAGCCGAGAATTGCCATTTTGATTGTTACTCAGCTGGTTAACATATTTGTTTGCCGATTTTATTAAAAATTGTGTCAAATTGTGAATAATATTGTGTTTTGAGTGCGGTTTTCGTTTTGCCATGAACAATGGCGTGTACTGTGCCTGGTTGCTCAAATAGAGTTGGTGTTTTGAAAGAAAATAATGCAAAAGTCTCGTTTCATCGGTAAGTCAACACAGTCATATCTAATTGTTTGAACGCATTTTAAGCAGGAAGTATCAATGAAATCAGTGGGGCAATTCTCGTAATTTTAAGAACGTTCACAGTCTGATCTCAGTCTCAATCTGTCAAAAATACCTCTAATCTCCCTACATTTTGACAAGTTTTTGACATTTGTTTGTCGCCGAGATGAGACTGCGACTAGATTTTGAACGTTTTAAATTACGAGAATTGGGCTTCAGATCTCCTCACATAAATATAAAGATAAAAACTGCTTCTACATTATTGTCAGTTTACAATATATAAATAAAAACAAATACAAAAACATATTGATACGTTTTGACATATTATGTACTTCATAGGGATGTACCTTCTTCGATGTTTTATCGATAGAGTAAAAGTATAATCACATAAAT
This sequence comes from Gortyna flavago, assembly GCA_963669345.1. Lineage (NCBI taxonomy): Eukaryota > Metazoa > Arthropoda > Insecta > Lepidoptera > Noctuidae > Gortyna > Gortyna flavago. Next base: position 7,026,815 of record OY770139.1, read on the forward strand.
ATTCCACATAGTTCGTTTATAATACGTTTAATGAAATAAAAAATCAATCGGAATTTTTCGGACTCTGCTTTGGTCTCAGTGATTAAAGAATATTATAAGCATGCCAAAAGAAGGAATTTACGAAAAATCCTACTTTTCCCAAATCAATATTGCCTTTACCTTTTACCTTTACCTTTAAATTTATTATATGTGTTGTTTATTATTTTTTACAGGTTTCCTGTAGATAATGAATTAAAAAATAAATGGATAAAAAATGTGAGAAATTACGATAATTGGAGGCCTACACAGTATACGAGGATATGTTCTGAACACTTCGAAGAATCTTGTTTTCGTGAAGGTTATGAACGTAGAGTATTACATTCGCACGCAGTGCCAACAATATTTCGAAAACAGCCAGCATCATGCCAACCAGTAAGTATATTATTATCCCAACATCTTTAAAGATTATGACATTTTCAATTATTTTTAAATTTTTTGATTTTAAAAATGTATTATAAATAATAGTGATAAAAGGATACTTTTTTATCTTTTTATGTTAAAGGAAATGCTAAAATTGTATTGGATCTTCAAAAACCAACATTACATAATTTTTTTCTTTTTTTTATAAATTACCACTGAAGAGGAAGCTGGTTGCTAAGTATGATGACGCAGTTCCATCAACATCCTCAGGTCGTGAAAATCAAGTAAGCTCATTTTGTTTCCTGTAAATTATTATGGTTGCAGTATACCGCAATATTTATGTTATGGTGATCTATATACAATATTTATGAAGAACTAAACCTATGTATAATCAGAAGTGACCTCATCGCTGCTGTCTATTACGACCTTGTTGTCAAATTGAGCAGCAGCATACTATATACAGGCGGCTGCAAGAAGAAATGTATATGACTGCAACCATAAGGTCCCTATTGATTTGGAACGACGTATAAAAAATAATTTCTTTAATGTTTAGATTTTCTTGTTAACATTTACAACCCTTTTTCTTTTCTTTTTAGTTTCATGCCACCCTGCCAAAAGTTAGCCGCAAAACCCAAACGGAAAATACTAATTTGGCAATTATAGAAATGGATGCTGAGCTTAAACAAGCAACTAAGTTAGCGCAGCATTATAAAATTAAAATAGTTTATGATTGTGATTAAAATGTATATAGTATAATTCTTGTGAGAAATTAAACGACTAAATGTAATTATAATTCATCATCATCATCATCTGCCTAGCCTTTTCCCAACTATGTTGGGGTCGGCTTCCAGTCTAACCGGATGCAGCTGAATAATGTAATGAATGAATGTAATTATAATTATAGTACTAGAAATAGGGACCTATTAGTTCAACCAGGTTTCAGATTGGCTAAAGTAGACTCATCTTTTATGGGGTACTGTTTAAAATGTTATAATAAAATACCTCCCACATTCTTCAGCTGAATGAGACAAAATTCAAGTCTTGTATAAAACGCACACTATACAGGCAGGCATATTATAAGTAGGGGATAAAGATGATAAAGATGCCTGGATCAATGCTGGTCCTGCTCCACAACCACAACTAATTGATTAACACTTGAACATACTGTTGGAGCTGCTGAAGATTGTGGGACTATATTTGCATTGTATAAACTCAATTTCCTTTGTATTGTATAATTTCATAGCACAGATGTGAGTTCTATGTGAGCTACCATTTACCGGATAATAATATGTCTTTCATTGACTTGAATGTGCCCTGGCGGCTGATAGTATGTCATGCTCACTAAAATGTCTCGCTTTCGGTGGCGTGTGTGTTGGATCATTTAGCTCCCTTCAAAATGGTTGAGCTGAATGGTGCTGATCTATGCGTCATGTTCGTGAACGGGCGCCGTCAGTTGGGGCTGGTCATCAATTGGCTGCCTCGGCTTATTTTTTTTTTTTGGATTGTTGTTTTGTTAAGTACTATTTGCTGTACTGACGCTCTTAATACGTACCTCTTTTTTATTTTATTACATCGTTCTCACATATAATTATAAATTCAACATTAATGACGTAACTAATATTTTTGTAAAAATAAAATTTAAAAGAGTGTCCATGGAGTTTCTTGCCCGTTCTTCTCCATAGGTACCTACGCTTTGGAATGGGCAACTAGCTTCATATTTTCTGACTGACCGACTTCTTGACAATTCAAAAGTGCCTGTAAATGGTTTAATTGAAATAAATGCTTTGAGTTTTTATGAGTTTTGAGTACATGTTGTTTTTATTTAATTACATAGGGGCGTTCGCTACGTTAAGCGTGCGCACGCGGTGGGTGCCCGCCTCGCGTGTTTGTATTGAAATAATATGAGCAGCGCTGTCTGGCTCGGACGCTTGCGACGGGTTTTTACTGTGGCGTCCGCTCCGTGCGCACGCTTACGTAGCGAACGCCCTAATAGGTACTTAGTTGTATACAAAAAAGAAACTGCAGACCCGCAGCCTTATTGCTTAAGTGAATTCAGCAAGGCAAAAGGCAAAGAGTATGTACAATCGACCAATCACATAGTCGGAAATCCACATCGCGTCTTTTATATCGCATTTGATTGGTCGATTGTTCATACTATTTGCCTTGCCGCATTCACTTATTCATAAAGTTTCATTTAAAAAAATGATATTTTAAACATTAAACAATGTAAGGTAATGTAAAACTTAGTAAGTAGTTGCCTACTGATTATTAGAAACTAGCTGCCCCGGCAGACATTGTTCTACCCGTTTGCAACGCCACCTATCGGGTCCATCTAAACCATCAAGGAACCTATTCATTGATATTCCCTAGTTCCCATTTTTTTTACTATGGATGGCTCAAGACTCAGCGGGGCAATTGCGTAACACATTAACAATCGGAATCGGCTTCATTTTGACAGTTCAACAACATTCATTGCGTCATTTACGTGTTGAGCAGACACATTTTTCGAACTTATGAAGCAATGGATTAGCAATTTACTTCTAAATGATTCAGATTGATAGTCGGTTACACAATTAGGGTGCAGGTAGGTGCACATTACCAGTACCTACCTAATAGTTATATCCGATTTTTTTAAATATTATTATTATTACCAATTATTAACAACTACCTAATATTGTAAAACGTTTCTATTTACTTCCCTAAAACGCATTTTATAAAGAAATACATAACCATCTGCCTACAATATAATATATTTTAGTTTTTTACACAAACACAAGAGACTTTACAAGCAAACAAAGAATAACAGACGGTCAAAAACACACGAAGACAAATCATATCTCATAATTATAAAGAAATTTTGGTATCTAATGTGACTACTGGCACTCAATTGGCAATTATTTTCGATAATCGACAAAAAATAGACATCACTATGCAGTGCTAAATCAATAAGTAAAATTGTATAGTTAAACTGGCGACATTCGATAGTTTTCGACCCACTACAGACACTATACTTCTCTCTTTCAAGCAAATGACACTTCGCTTTTGTAAAAATGAGACGGAACGTGTCCGCAAGTTTCGGTTAAATGTAATCTATCTAGGCATATTCTTTATCTGAGTTCAGAACAAATTCCACACAAAAAGTGGCACTACTTGAGCAACTTCAAACCATAATGACGTATGATTCAAAATACAAATCACATCCGAGGTTGCAAGAAGACATGCTTGGTGATTGGTTTAAATTCAGAACGAAAGCCGGGATTGGTTCGCGCGCGTGCTGCAATGTCTGCTTTGACAGCTGAGTCATAGCGACGTGGACGATGTTATGCAAAAAATGCACCGGACCAAGTCAATAATAAAACAATATTATTGTTCAATGTTTTTGTTGTGATATTTTTTTTTTTGGGTTACGTTTTACAATCCAATGAACTCAATATCCCGCGAAATATGATTAATTTATTAAGTTTTTGCCTAGAAGACATTAAAAGAGAATCTTACAAAATCAGTGAACGAAAATAAACATGGAAGCATTACTTCAAGGAAACTAAGCGCGCATCTTAACACGAAATCCCAAACAAACTAACACACCGAAAACCCGTCGCTGATTCGCTAAATCACACAAACAATATTATTACTATTCTATTATATAGTAGGTATGAATGCTAAAACTATAAGGTAAATAAAAAAAATGTGTGGTCTGGTTTTTTATTATTCACAATTTAGGTATCTATACAATATCAGTTACATACATACATAAACTCACGCATTCTTTCCATGGGGGTAGGCCGGAACTACAGACATTATTATTTCTCAGTGTTATCATGAACATACTGAATGTAAATCCCAATGTTCAAACTCAAAGCATTTATTTCCTACCTACAGACACTTTTGAATTGTCAATAATTATACATTTTAACGTCACTATCGGCTTTAACACCCTCGATAACTATGAAAACGACAACCATGACGAAAAATCTTAAAATTTTCCACCTATAGCCGCCATCTTGGATTTTAATTTTGACCAAATTCACACTTTCGTCAACTCCTACTGCAAGCCGCCTTAAAGAACTTCGTTCTTAAAATTTTATTTGAATACAGCAACGATAATTATCTATTTTCTCCATGCCATTAAAGGAATTTTTATGTACCTACCTACAATAGCTTAGTATATTTTACATAATGCCGTCCCCATAGAAAAAAAAATGTTGTGTCTTAATAATAAAATTTGTCATTATTGTCAGGTAGAAAAGTAAATTGTTTGGGTGGCATAACATCATCCCCATGGACTTCGTGAAACATTTCATTTTTATTAAATATATAATAAATAACGATGTCCTACACGTGAAAACTGATTCCAGCATTCTTTTTATGCAAATGTGATTTATTTATACACCACTTCACTGCACAAGAAGGCATTTTTATATATTTAACACGCAAAAACCGGTAAATAATAATCGACCGCCGCTGTTGCGGACGAACTAAAAGCGTGAGCGGCGCAATCGGTAAGCCCCGCCCAACGCGGTGCAATTTGTGTTGGGTCATTCTTTAGAGCTAGGAATGCTTCCATGTTTATTTTCGTTCACTGCTGATATCAGGCCGTTCAGCCATCCTGAATCTCCATAACTGAGGACTTTAGAGGAACTGTTATCTGCTGAATAGAGAGTTAGTGACGCTTTTGTCACAAAGAACCACTGCTTGACTTTACTCGTAATGCCACCGGTTAAAAGTCAAATGAATTTTAGTTCCCGGAATATCAGGCCGTTCGGCCAACGTGATCTCCATAACTGAGGACCAGAGAGAAACCGTTAATGAATAAAGAGTTAGTGACGACACTGAAACGAATTGTTATTGCTTTATTTTATGTTGTGACGGCCCCATTAAATGGTAAATTGAAAATTAAACTGATAACCTCAAAACATTGGGATTATCGATTCCTCCACAACGAAGAAGCCTAGAGAAACCGTTAGTGAATAAAGAGTAACTGACGACACTGAAACGATTTGTTATTGCTTTAGTTTATTTTGTGACGGCCCCATTAAATGGTAAATTGAAAATTAAACTTATAACGTCAAAACATTGAAATTATCGATCCTCCACTACGAAGTCTAGAAGACTCGTAAAAACTCCTGATTTGTTGCAGTCGTCGAGAATAGGTAACTGCTCTGCAGGTTTTCAGTGCAATGGTGTCAGCATTTTTATTGATTGTGCTAGTAATATATATGTCAATGGATTCAAGATCTTAGGCCACTATGGCGGATGGCGACCGCGACTGAAATAGGGTGACCATCAGTGTATTCAGTTGTTGCAAGACGTTTTGAATAAGCGATCGTACGATGGGTAAATAAAAAGTCGTATCGCAGAGTAAGGACCTTCACGGACGCTTTTTCCGGGCCCTACATGTGCTCGATATAGATTTACTAGCGTCCGTAGCCTGGCTGCGTTTCGGTGATCTTTTTGGGGAAATCGAAAGTTTTGTCTGTGCAATTATGGACGAAGTTATGATGACGAACAATTACCGGAGATTTATTGTGAAAGACGGCACGGTTGACATCTGTCGGGCATGCCACCGGCCGGGGGAATCAATCAGGCATATTATCTCCGGGTGTTCTCGTCTAGCTAACGGAGAGTACTTGCATAGACACAACCTTGTAGCCGATAATCCATCAGCAACTTGCTTTGAAATACAACCTTTTGGAATCGGAGATACCGTACTACAGGTATGTGCCCGACCCAGTTCTCGAAAATGGAAATATCACATTGTACTGGGATCGATCAATCATCACTGATAGGACTATTGTTGCCAATAAGCCTGATGATGGATCGATTAGATCGGCGCGCAATGATTGTTGACATTAACCGTCCCGCATGATGAGAACCTCGTGAAAGCCGAGAAAGATAAACAAATCAAGTATCTTAACTTGGCTCGCGAGGTTGTCGACATGTGGGATGTTGAAACAGCAATCATTGTGCCGATAGCCAAGAGCCTCGACCAACACCTAAAGAGGCTCTCGTTGGGCAGCTGGATCAAGGGCTTGATTCAGAAAGCAGTGCTTCTGGACACGGCCCATATTGTTAGGAGGTTCCTCTCTCTGGAGGGTCAGGGCTCCGGTACCGGTACCGGTACCGGTAGCTTCTTGGACCCTATTCCCGATACCGGTGTGCTACTATTTGTTTATATTCTTACATGTTATTATATTCTAATATTTAAAAATATAATTTATATGTATATAGCTAATGAAATAAAGGATAATAATAATAAATCGTTATTACGACCAACACAGGATTATAGTAGAGGCAAAAATAAAAAAAGAATAAAAACATACTTACAATATTAAAATGAAAGACCGTAAACATATTACATACCTACTTCGATTGCCCAGTATGTGAACCATACAGCAATGGTTCAGGTACCGATCAACCTCTGCACGAATGCACTCAGGATGCCACTGGAGCTAGCCCGAACCCTGCGCACCAGGGATGTGCAGCGTTTTACTATAATTTTATTTAACATTTCTGGTGCTGGAGAAAAATCCACCAAAGCGTTTAATAAAATGCTGTTTGGCCGTTTAAAGTCTAGAACTGTAGAAAAAATCAATAATAACAAGCTGGTTGCTATTTTTTAAAATTTTATGACATTGTTTTTTACATTCTGTAACTCACACACTTGTTAAAATTCTAGGAAAATCATTTACTTTTACAATATTTGTAAATATGTGAGCACCATGTAGGTATCTATCACATAATTGATTTACCTGCCATTGCTTTATTTTTAATTCTTTTTACCTTTTGTGGTAGACTTATATTATTCTAGGTGCATCATCTTCAGAAATAGAGAATAATACATACCAAAAATGGAAAAGTAAGTCCTTACTCCGACATCAGAATTTAATGAATACAATGTGTTAATGAAATAACCCGGACACCCCAACCGATTTTTATATTAATAAATTGATATGACGTATAATTATTTATTTTCATAAATTATTGTAAAAGATATTTGTAAATGTTGTTGTGGCGCTATTTCTTACAGATTCGTAGTTCTATTGCCGCGCCGCGCTGTCAAACGTTCATTGACACGGGAGCAGTCGTTTGAGGTTAATCCCCTCCTTCTGTTATTAAATAATGCGTATGTTTTGCTTTGGAATAGAAAAGTGACTCAAAATTTTCCATCACACTTTTTCCAGACTTTGGACTGGCTGCATGTAAACCTAAAAATAAGCGTAGGCTAGTTGAATGAAAAATCAAAAAGCCGGTGGTGGTAAACAAAACTTGGCGTGTTCAAAACATTTGAATCACCCATTGATATATTAAAAGGAGGAAGATACGTTATACACTAACATCGCAATCAGAAAACCTGGACTCGGTGCACGACTACATGCACCGAAACTCACACATCTATGATCAGTGTCATCACAGGCATCAACCTACAGTCACTGATAGACAAGGACAGAGATAACAGCCGGCGCTGTCGTGCGAGTGAAATCGTGTTAGCCGCCGTTAGTCTAGTACTCGTCGCGTACTCGCAACTCGTGAGTTATCTATCTCGCTCTCACAAACATGGCGAAGCAAACATTAAATATTATTGTAATTTTCAACAAATTAACATTTTTGGCTGTACTTACGAGTGATAAGTAATCCCGTGTGTCTTGTTTTTCTTCCTTGTATTATTAAAACACTGTTTAGCTGCACAAGAAGTCATTTTGATGTGTATTTAATACAAAAAAAAAACTGAAATTAAAGAGGTGTGTGATCAACGATGTTCCGTGCACGACTGAGTGCCAACTACGGGCAATCACTTAGTTGAGTAGGACCAGGCGCTGCCTGTGACTTAGTCCCGTATCTACCTTTTTTAATACATCAATGGAATCACCATATTTACAATAATTATTTCAAATAAATCAACCTACCTATTTACAATCATTCATTGTTTGTCACAGCAATGCCTCGAAATGTCTACCACCTTGTTGAATACACGTTAAAGCACGTTTTCGTAAATTACTTTTCAAAGAACTTATCACTGTAGTGTCACTAGTAATTATCGTCGTAATTTACGTTTTCGTAAATTAAAACTCAACACGAGGCTGGAAATCCAGTACATTTAATTCCTAACACTGCACCGTCTGTAGTGGTATGCTCGTCCTAACTCCTACCCCATGTTGACGCATGGCGCACGGCCTCACGCGCCGGTGCGCTAGGGATACTACGGAGGGAAGCCGGGGTGGCGCGGGCGCCGCGCCGGCGCGTCTCCCGACCTTAGCGCCAGCTCTAGCACCCCCTCTCCCTCACCACCCCCCACCCCCCTCACCCTCGCCCGCGCTTTTTGTTTACATCGCGTTGGACAGTAGTGTCACAGTCGTATTGTACAGCGTCGTTAAAAAGTGTTAGATCATCATCTGCCTAGCCTTTTCCCAACTATGTTGGGGTCGGCTTCCAGTCTAACCGGATGCAGCTGAATACCAGTATTTTACACGGAGCGACTGCCTATCTGACCTCCACAACCCAGTTACTGGGTAATAAGATACCCCTTGGTAAGACTGGTTGTCAGACTTTCGGGCTTCTGACTACCCGTAACGACTGTCAAAGATCCACGAATGACAGCCGGGACCAACGGCTTAACGTGCTTTCCGAGGCACGGAGGGGTCTCGGTATGTAAAGATGGTCACCAATCTACCGACCAACCGCGGCAAGCGTAGCTTAACCTGACCGATCGACCTGTGCGGCTGTTAATATTTAGCCACGGGCCCCTAGTTAAAAAGTATTAGATATGGCATGACAAATAATTATTTTTTGAAAAAAAAAACAAACTAGTTTCAGGTTTTGGGTTATTTCATTAACACATTGTATATTTGGCAGCGAGGTACCTTATCGGGTAAAATGAGTTATCCAACAATAAATCAGATCATTCGATAGTTCAATTCAGTTCAAATTTATAATCAATACATAATAATTTAGGCGTTAATTTCGAAATAGAACATCACTCGTCACAAGGTTTTCTCAAAGCAGGGTAATAATGTTCTGTGTTTCAAAGTGACCATGGCTACCATCAAAAATGCCATCTGACGTAAATACGTCGTAATTTAAAAAATATCATAGATGGAAATTTCTGGTTAGGCCAAGAATCAAAAATGGGGTTGAATATGAACTTCAAAATGACAAAAAAATATCATGCAGGATTTGTTAATACTGCACTACCTACCCATAACCTGGAAACTAAATATTTCATAACTTTTTGTTTATTTACGTTTTTTTTAATTTTGCAACAAATTAAGACCTTTCTTTTGATGCATCATTCGCCTATCTGCATTGTTTAGTTTCTGTGTAATCAGCGATGACGTAAGTGGCGGTTCTAGCGGCTAACTATTTTTGGTCATAGCGTCTTAGTTTTATTTGTAACAAATTCAGGAAAAGATCTGTGTATAGTAACAAATCCACTAATTCCTGGCAAAGTTTCCTCAAATTTTATGAGTTGGCCGCGTGGTTGAAATGGACATAAAGTCCTCAGTTATGGAGATTCAGGTTGGCTGGCATCTTTATGCGTCACAAACTGTAGTCGCGGCCCTACCCACAACCTACCTCGATTGGCCGAATGTTTTGATGTATATTAATAATGAGGAATTAAGGCCCTCTTGCACTACCAGTTAACTAGTGTCCGACCGAAACAGAAAATCATGAATTTAAATGTTAGCAAAATTGACATTATTTCTGAGAGGATTTTTCATAGGTTTGTCTAAAGCCTTAAATAAGGAGCTTAGCGACATGCTACTACTAGCATCTACGATAAGCGATTTTTTAGTTTTTTGAAAGTTGCGAAGCTACTGACTGAGCTCTAAACAGCATAATTTTAGCATCAGCAATTTAATATCTTTACGGAACCTCGATATAAGTGACAACGCTTGATCTCTTCGCCATTTTGCTATAGCGACCGAACGTACAGTCGCTAAGATGCATCTGCTGCTGCCTTTATATTAAAGCCTTTATCAATCTCCCGGATTGAGAATAAATCCCTAATCATTGGTACCTAAGGAAGTAGTTTATTATTATTGACAAAATCTACTCATTTCAATGTTTTGTAATGAGTAGATTGCAATAAATGGTTAGCTAGCGACCTCTACGTTTGATCATTTTATTCTTGCCTGAGTAACCGGCAGCAAGTTCGTCATGCTCCCACAGATGTCACTGCTTGCGGTAGCGTTGGGGGTCGGGTTCTCCTTCCCTCAAATATGGCGAGGGGGGTAATGGCTGATCTTTGCGTTATGCTCGAGAACGGGTGCTGCTTGTGGTGACTGGACGTCTTGCTGACCATGGTTTTATTGTTGTTATTAGTAATTACTTGTTTATTAATTTTACATTGATGGTCCTAGTTTATCATTTGTGACTTCAAGTGACAGCTATGTGAACAGAACCCAGCATTGCATAAATATGTAAGTTGTCACGCTCTTTATACCTGGAAGCTTTTATTTAGGTAGTAAGATTTTTTATTACATTTTTAATTTTGATTTAGTATTTTTTTTAGCTTGAGTATGATTGATTGATTTTATGGTATTTGTTGGTATATTGGCGTGGCTAGCTAACATCATCATCTGCCTAGCCTTTTCCCAACTATGTTGGGGTCGGCTTCCAGTCTAACCGGATGCAGCTGAATACCAGTATTTTACATGGAGCGACTGCCTATCTGACCTCCACAACCCAGTTACTGGGTAATACGATACCCCTTGGTAAGACTGGTTGTCAGACTTTCGGGCTTCTGACTACCCGTAACGACTGTCAAAGATCCACAAATGACAGCGTGGCTAGCTAACATATGGCAAATAATTTAATTGAATGTTCTGTGTCCTGTAATGTTAATTAGATACTTTGCAGATCTAGTTTTGTATACAGTCGAGTCTTTTATAACTGAACAGACAGCTGTGCTGCTGGGGAGTTTGTTGCGCCACTTCTCCCCAGCGAAAGCACTAGGAACTGGTGGTTTTGGGGGACTGTCTTATGTAATTTTGACGTTCGAAAAGTGCTGATTCTCAGCCTAGTTTGAATAAATGACTTTGATTTTTTTTTTTTTTTGAGCGCAGCTTGTCTGCTAAGGAAACTAAATGAATTCAATGTATAAGTATATTCTTTTTTTTGGGTTCTGTGCAAAACCATGACCCTATCACAAAATCTACGCCATCTGTCTATCTAACATAATCGGCCTATAATGTTCCCACTGCTGGGACTCGGGCCTCCTCTCTGTCAATGGGATGTTTCGCGTGGATCCACGTTCGACGGGTTAAAAGATAGAAATATAATGATATTATTATTAATTTTGACCTAGGTGGGCCGACTGGAGCGACAGAGCAGAACATTGAGGAATACTTGGAAAAATTGCAAGGTCTAGCAGCTGAGGGCAAAAACAGTGCAGTAGTGAAACAAGCTCGAGATATTCTCAATAAGATTGAATTGCCAATCAACTAATTTTACCAGCACAGATCAGCAGAAACCGATGAATGTTGTCGACTGAAATTTAATTTCATAAATAAGCTGTGTTTTCTATTAATAAAATTAAATTTTATTCGGAAACATCCATCGGTTTCTTACTAAACTTCAACTATATCCGACGATCCTGCATACTTATCTTTTTTGTTGACTGTACATTTTACTATAATATAAATATAAGTGTCAAGTGTGTATTCAGGATGCATTTGAATTTTTGAAATAAATTAAGTGTAGCCATAATAACTTGTTCTTTTATTCATCTTAAAATTATTGTTGATCAAAACATACAATTATTTCAGAGATATTTACTTATGTAAGTATAAAGTGATTGTGGATAAGGGATAACATAGACTGTCTTGACGAGTACGAGAGATAGAATAGTAAAATCTATTACATAAATACAGGATGAAATTGAATACATGCGACAAATCGAAATGGGAGATTGTACTCATCATTATGAACAACTTTTACTATGGGACCAAACATGAAATCGCGAAAAAAAAACACCTGTTCCCTACATTTATGATCGCATAACTCGTCAAAATGTAGGGAACAGCTGTTTTTTTTTCGCGATTTCAGGTTTGGTCCCATAGTAAAAGTTGTTCATAATGATGAGTACAATCTCCCATTTCGATTTGTCGCATGTATTCAATTTCATCCTGTATAAAATACTAGCTGTTGCCCGCGACCTCGTCTGCGATCCAGAATGATAAGTAGCCTATGTCCTTCTCCAGGTCATGGTCTACCCATGTGCAAAATTTCATCCAAATCAGTGAAAGCGTAACAAACAAACTTACTTTCGCATTTATAATATTATTACTAGCTCCCGCCCGCGGCTTCGCCCGCGAGGTATGTCTATAAAAACTATACTATGTCCTTCCCCGGGATGCAATCTATCTCTCTGCCAAATTTTATCGAAATCCCTTCAGTGGTTTAGGCGTGAAAAGGTAACATATAGACAGACTGACAGAGTTACTTTCGAATTTATAATATTAGTATGGATATTTAATTATTGTCTAGATATTGCTGTATTTAAAGTAGAAAACAATACATAAAGATAGCACTTTACAGCGCTGACAGATAGTCAATGAGAAGGCAGTCTACAGAACAATACTTAAGTACCTATATTTGTAATATTCTGTAGACTACATAACATAAAATTTAGAAGAATTGTCTATAGATGTACAGGGTCAAATTAAGTTAGCGAAACTTCGCAGACGGGTTGGGGTAATAATGTCTAATCATGATAAAAAAAATGTCTTGATGATATCATTTTGACCGTAGATTGAATTAGTTATTTAAAATATCGATTTAAATTAAAAGTAAAATTTATATTTTGTAAACTTAAAAACGAAAAGAAAACGAATTTTCCATTACTTTTTCGTTTTGAGACATCGATAATATCTATCACGTGTGCGGAGTTTTGCTAGCTAATTTGACCTTGTATTGTTAACCAAGATCGACAATCCAAATCCAAACACTGTACTGAAACCACATAAATGTTTGGAACAATTCTTGTCTCCGTCAGAATGAACGGTCACTAGGCCTATTTAACGTTGAATTTATGGCCAATAGATGCTTCCCTATTGATTCTATTTGCTTCCTATTCTCAAACACTTGCTTCCATCGCATTCTAGAAGAAAAAAACATTTTAAGGGTGACCGTTCATTCTGATGTCAGGACGGCCAGTCACCGAGTCGTAGGGTCAGGGGGGAGACAGTTAGAACAAGCACCACTTCAGTAAACGAAGAGTCGCCATCTACTTTACTTAACAAGAAACTATTAGTTTCATAATTATCGATAGATGTCTCTGCAATCCCGATTTTAACAAAAAATTACTTGGTTAACTAATTTAATATAAAGTATTTTTCTAGAGAATAATTGTTATATATTCCATCAAAATGATCACATTATTATATTTATACTGTCCAGTCAATGATATCATTGCCGTCCAGTATTGTCCAGCGTTATCAATTATGGCAACCTTGTCACGGAAACCCATATTGTGTGTGACATATTCTGGCAACATCATACATTATGGCCGCCGCGACTTGCGTCTGCGCTTGTTTATGTTTGTTTGTTTCCAATAAATGTAGCTGTCAAAATTCAAGTCAAGTTTTCTTGTGTTTTTTGCAAATAGACGCTGTGTTCACATCGTATGTTGATCAAAATTCGATTCGCTAATATAACGATGACTCGTTTACTCACTGAATCACGATCATTAAAGTATAAAATTATAAATATTAACTCCTTCAGTTATTAAATTCTAATGATTGTAAATTAGTAGGTAAATGTATCATCATTATATTCGCAAATCACATTTTAACCGACATACGACGTAAACACAGCTGTTATTTGCAAAAAAACAAGAAAATTTTAATGATCACATATACATATTATTATACATCTATAAAAAGAGTACTAAAACCTATACGTAAGTAGGTATATATATATATATATATATATGTATAGAGACATTCCTGCCTTAGTTCCCGTTAAGAAATGCAGGTGGCGACTCATCGAATTTGGATGCATCGAAATGGCACAAGAGGGCTCTCTTCGCCCGTATTATTATTATACTCTTTGCGTAGGGTCCCTGATAAATAGAAGTATTGAAATTCACGGTGGCCATTAATTATGTCACTCAGGCTGGCTGGACAAATCTTCAAAATAACTCGCATTTAACTAGGTCAATAGGGCATTTTATGTGACGGCTAAACACCCTTATTTCAGAATTTGTGACGCAACAGAATCTTAGATAATCGATCGAAAACGTGTCCAGCCATCTTGAAAAACCACTTTTCGCTGGTCTCTCAATCTCGGTAACGGAAGTGATTTTGACGACATTTTGCTTATCGACGGGCGTCACATAAATTTGTGACAGGCATCGAGCTAAAAGTTTTGTGATACGTACAGCGTTTTAGTAGAAAAATGCAAAAATCTGTGTCCAGCCATCTTGAATTTACGTATAAAACTTTTGGTTGGCACTTCCGAATCTCAATAACGGGAGCGTTTTCGAATATGGTTCCTTTACCAACATTTAGTGACGCAATTTGTGACAGTAATAACGTTTGATTTATGGCGTCACATTTAAGGGTTTACGAGAAATCAATAAAAACTTAATGTCCAGCCAGCCTGAGCTCAAGCTGGCTGGACACATGTATCTCCGCTGCGTGATGATCTACGGCCTTCGAGATATGTTAAAATTTTTGTGACGGGGACGATAATGATTTACTGAATTTGTGACGGAGAAACTTTGAGTAGTTTCAAAGATATTGATCATTTAAGTTTTCCCATACAAACATCCATTAATATTGTGAGGTGACCATAATTTTTACATAAATAAAGGATTTTTTTTTAATCGGCCGGTAGCAGCCACGCCTGCTTTGTATTTGATTTTCATAGATGGCGCTGAGAAAACATCGTTCTTAAGAACAATGTTTCATCGATGTTACCAGTTTCAACATCGATGTTTATGAACGATACATCGATGTGGCCATTTATTTATTTTCAACTACAGATAACTTATTAGAATCGTGGATTCTTATTGGTTTTTTGGCATAAAAATACCACAGCCAATTACTCTACTAAGAAAATAGAATGACAGCGATACACCCATAGACAAAATTACTGAAAATAAAATTGTGCGGACCGTACCGCGCTCGCTGTCATCGTTTATATATTTGATTAAAATGACGACCACCGACTTCATTTGCGCTTCAAACACTTAGGGCGGCGGTAAAAACAACGTTGTGGTACAGACGCCAGCACATCAAGCTACTACAATCTGTCAAATTTCTTTAATAGATTTTCAACTTTATCGCTAAAGCATAAGGTTCAAAGTTGATTAGGAAAATTTGACAGTTTCGGGTAGGTTGATGTGCTGGCGTCTCTACAAGGCGGGGGTTACTGAAGCGCAAATGGAGTTGATTGTCGTCATTTTCGTAATTTGAAACGCTCAATAAAAAGTACAAATAAATAAATGTGATTTTATTTACAGCAAACATTATTTTTTCATTTAAATGCCATCGAGCATTAGTTATCCTGACACAATATCTACCTATGTACTTACCATGAAAAACACCAATACCTACCTACTAAAAAGAGTAGGTATCTGCACGAAATAATCAATAACATCAAAAAATGACCCCTCCCCCCCTTCCTCACTTCTACACTTTTGTCTTCTATCGACTTAAGGGGAAAGCGCCAGGGTAGCCCGCGAAATTCATTTATTTTTACGTTTTCTGCAATTTGCTGGTCAGTATTAAGTTGTACGTTGATTAAAATATGATTTGCGGCCGTATCAAATATGTATTTACAGAATTATAATCTATAATTCATCAACACAACTCTCTAAGACCAAGTAATCCCCAAGAATGACTATTTCATGAAATCTTCACATTTGGGGATTAAACTAACTTAACAAGTTGAATTACTGATTGTAATGATTATAATTATGTAAATACATATTTGTTACGACCGCGAATCATATTTTAATCAACGTAAAAAATTTGAATTTCGCGGGCTACCTTAGCGCTTCCTCCTTAAATACCTACAGTTGTTCGTATTAATATCACCAAAACACGGATTTTCATCCATTAAAGAAAACACCTTAAAATATACTTAGTCCTACATAAAACCTACATTATTGGTAACCCTACTGCAATGTTTGTATGGGAAGATTTAAATGATCAATATCTTTGAAACTACTCAAAGTTTCTCCATCAAATTGCGTCACTAAATGTTAATAAAGGAACCATATTCGAAAACGCTCCCGTTATTGAGATTCGGAAGTGCCAGCCAAAAGTTTTATACGTAAATTCAAGATGGCTGGACACAGATTTTTGCATTTTTCTACTAAACCGCTGTACGTATCACAAAACTTTTAGCTCGATGCCTGTCACAAAGGAGGTGTTTCTTTTTTCATACAACTGTGGCCAAACAATGTACCTTAAGAACAAAAGTACTTAAATACAGGAAAAAAATTGCAGATTCTGAAAAAAAAATATATTGGATTTATTTATACATTTGTACCACATGAAATTGTCGTTCAAAGATATTAATAACTTGCAACCCATGAATTAATTTGGCAATCTCATTTTATATTTTTCCGATGATGCGTTTCGTTCATGTTATAAAAGTAACAAAGAAATTATCCTAAAAGTATATTGAATATTATCTTATTATTGTATTAAAAAGTTTTTTTGGTTATATAAAACATTATTTTTGTGAAACATTTAGCGAATAAGAATTAAAAAAGACATTAATTGATTCAGATATTGTATGCGTTTGGTTAGCTTTCTGAAAGGCCAAAAGACTGTGCTCCAAGGCCGATAATTATCTATTTATTTTAATTAGTTGTTTTGTTTACCAATAAATAACATCTTATCATCATTCCGTTTCGGTTCCTCGGCTCGTTCGTTGGTTTCCCATCTCTTGGAGTGCTATTTCGTGTGTGATTTCATAATTGTTGATTTGGCTATTCTTTCGTTAAGGAATTTGACATTTATAAACCAACTGTTTAATACCTAAACGGCGATTTGAATATTGATGAGCAGAGCCCTTGAATACCAGATACTTAACGTGTATTTATCGTAGAATCAAAGAGTAGATGGAATGGGTATGTAGAACGAACAAATACACATTTTAGGTCCCTTGGACTGTCATACAACATTTTATAGACCGATGACCGTCACTGATAGGAGGTCCATGCCTCCTTTAAGGTACAATTCCATTCCATTTTTATATTAATGGCTCCATCGTTTTATCGATGATGAAATGTATTCGCTGGGGAATGAGGGCTGATGTGATCACAGACTAATTAATATAAAATGCATCTATAATATACAATATTCAATATTGTAGTCTAAAACAACCGGAATCATAATATTTATTTTGACAATTGGAATAGTTTGACACTTGACAGCTGTCACTGCTGTTATGAACGTTTCGTTGAACGCAGTTACGATGTGAGGTAGTGATTTTTTATTATTCTCTTATTTCTTAATCAATCGAATATTGGAGGATTTTAAATACTGCTACTATCACAATTTATTGCAAGGAATTTCATTTGTAATTTGTACCTCGGTACAAGTTTGGCCGAAAAAAAAACACATCCTTTATGTGACGCCCGTTGATATTCAAAAAGTCGTCAAAATCACTTCCGTTACCGAGATTGAGAGACCAGCGAAAAGTGGTTTTTCAAGATGGCTGGACACGTTTTCGATCGATTATCTAAGATTCTGTTGCGTCACAAATTCTAAAATAAGGGTGTTTAGCCGTCACATAAAATGCCCTATTGACCTAGTTAAATGCGAGTTATTTTGAAGATTTGTCCAGCCAGCCTGAGTGACATCATTACTTCCCGTTTGCTTCTCTCAATGTTTTACAACGATAATACTGTAACTATCACGGCAACAAAGATATCAACAAAAGTGTTGTTTATCAATATCTTTAGCGCCTGACAATGCGCCTGAATTTGATTTTCGAAAGAAGACTAAGCGTTGTGTATACAGACGCTATACAACGTTTATTAGTAAGGGGGTAAATGTATAAACTAGTCAAAGCTACTTTTCTTGTCTCATAGTTTAGTCAAATTCTGACAAAAGATTTTCCAGTCTATTGTCGCTATCTTCCGCATCTTCATTGTCATCATCAGAAGTGGCATTAGTGTCATACTCATGTAGTTTTTTCCTCCACAGTTTAATAAGAGTATCCCATGATCTTCTGCTGTATTTGGCAAACTTATCTGGTGTTTTTGGATGATCTTTTGTACGTTCGTCACTGTAAAAGAGAGTTATTAACAAAATTAAAGTTGTAAAAAATAAAACACAAGTACTGTTAAAATACGCGCGTTACTCCGTGAAATACCGTTACTGCCATTGCGCCACCGCGCGTTCCGTGAAGCCTTGGTGAAGCCTCCAGGCGATAGCAATGTCGCCCACATTGCCGTTGCCCGGAGGCATCGCCAAGGCTTTACAGAGCGCGCGGTAAATGCCTCCTGAAGGCGAAAACAGTACCAAAAAGGTTCAAATCATCATCATCATTTCTGCCTAAAGACGTCCACTGCTGGACATAGGCCTCCCCCACCACCACTACCACTCCGACCGGTTCTGTGCTTCTCGCATCCAAGGGGTTCCTGCGGCCTTCACAAGATCGTCGGTCCACCTTTGGGAGGCCCTCCAACGCTACGTCTTACTGTACGCGGTCGCCACTCCAGAACCTTTCGGCCCCATCGGCCATCTGTTCTGCGAGCAATGTACCCTGCCCACTGCCACTTAAGTTTGGCAATTCTTCAGGCTATGTCGGTTACCTTCGTTCTCCTGCGGATATCTTAATTTCTGATTCGATCACGCAGGGAAACTCCAAGCATAGCCCCCCCATTGCCCTTCGGGTGACTTTTAGCCTTCCAATAAGGCCCATTGTGAGCGACCACGTTTCAGTGCCATAAGTCAGCACTGGCAACACGCACTGGTCAAAGACTCGTCTTAAGACACTACGATGTGGGTCGAGAAGATATTGCGTAGCTTCCCGAACTTGAATTTGACCTTCGTTTTGTCGATGTTCATTTTAAGACCCACTCTTTCGGAGGTTCTACTGAGGTAATCGAGCATTGTACTGAGGTCCTCCATAGTCTCAGCCATGACTACGATATCGTCGGCAAACCGAAGGTGAGTTATGTACTCGCCATTGATGTGTATGCCAGTCCCTTTCCAGTCCAGAATCTTGAAGACATCCTCCAGTGCAGCGGTGAACAGTTTCGGAGAGATAACGTCTCCGTCTCACACCTCGCTGCAGAAGGTATCCTGGAGTCGGACTGATATAGTGGCGTTTTCGTATAAACACTTCTTCCATGTACCGACAGTCGATCTGGCACCGTTCAAGAGACTGCAGTACAGCTCATGTCTCGATCGAATCAAAGGTTTTCTCTTCTCGTAGTCCACAAACGCTCTAAGCAGAGAGACAGGTTACACCTTCGGTCTTCTGTATAACCAGTCGTAACGTATGTATGTGGTCTACGGTGCTAAAGCCTTTAGGCCCCGTTCACACGGCGACGATCAGTACGTTATTTAACTGTTTAATTTTGGGATTACATGGCAGTTTCATACTGCATTTGTTTTTAACTGTATGAACATTGGGATGTTGACGTGAAAAAACCGTACTGATCATCTCCGTGTGAAGGGGTCTTACGGAATCCGGCTTGTTCGGTAGGCTGGAAGACTTCAAACATGCGCGAGACGGTTCGTAACAACTCTTGAAAATAGCTTGTGGACGTGGCTCAGAAGTGAGATGACTTCATATCAGTTGTCGTGACCCAGTGCCAGAAAAAAAAACCTGATAGAATACAGCGTAAAATAATTAAATAAAAAAGCAGATTAAACAAGCTGTGGTATTTGGACACGAAAATATTTGTAGGATTAATCTGGCGTTATCGACTAGGTGAAGGACATTCTCACCCTTCCTAAAGAAAAGTATCACCACACGTTTGTTCCATGCCTGTGGTGTTTTACCCTAGAGTATGATGAAACCAAACAGCGTCTGAAGAGCCTTAAGGCGCAGATATACGACTTCTAATGATTTTAAATTCAACATCACGTCTAATCGACCGGACAGATTTCTTTGAAAAAAAAAAAATTGTTATACTAGACCATTTGCTTCGTAATTTGATATGTGAATATTTGCAATTATATTTTTTTAACATAGTGTAATTAATTTGTAAAGTAATGTCTACCGCGGATATAAAAACGATAATCACGCAAACACTACCGGGTGTATTTTCATAAAACTTTCACCATAAAAAAGACAATTTAATTCCCCGAATTTTAGTATACGGTTTTTATTTGTTTGGTGTTTGATAAATCAACAATAGATGATTGTTTCATATTTTGCAATAAATTACCAGCGTTGTGTCATCGCGCTTCTCTTTCTTTTCTATGCAGTCCGACAGTGACCGCGTTTTAGGTCATGTAGTCGCCTTAAGAACGGGTTCTTCGCCAGCCTTCAGGAGCTCGTCCGTAATTCTGTCATTACTCGGCGCTTTGTTGTTTTTGAGCTGCTTCAGAGCCATCCTAACCTCGTACAGGCTGACATCCAGGATGTCTTCGGTATAGTGTCGCTTTTGGGTCATTAGCCAGATTAGTAACTTGTTGACGTGTGTAACTGTCCATAAAACCTCTCGATCTCTCTCAACAGCTCGGGTTCGGCGGATACGATCCTGCTATCATCGGACTCCAGTTTTGTAAGCTCCTCGATATGGTCTATTAAAGCGGCGAACAGACCGTATAAAGGTTCAAATGAAGAAACGAAAAACAAACTAAACTTACCTCTTCACATGGCATATATAGTTGTGATATCCCACTGTGTTTTTTCCATAATCAATCTGTTTTTGTCGTCTCTGTAGTATGAGAGGGTCCGTTTCCAATTCTAATGGTTTTCTAGGTGGGCTGGATAAAAACAAACAAAATATGTTATGAACTTATGGTATAGATGTCGCAGATAACTGGTTTCATTAGACGTTTAGTTAACCGCCTAGCTTTTTAACTAAACGGCGACCGTTCAACTAACGCGAACGGCCTGAATGATAATATTCAATTATAGTTTAGGTTGGAACTGTAACCAATCACGCGCGAGCCGAATTTGGTCGCAGTAACTAAGCCAGGGCACCCCGACCAAATGGATTAGGTTAGGGTAGAACTGTGATCAACCGCGTGCGAGCCAAGAGAGCGAAGCGAGGCGAGTACTACTTCCAAAGGTCAGGCGGTTAATTAAATAAACGGCTAATTTAACTAGTTTGCTGCGACATAGATATCATAAAGTGCTTAATGGGAAACATAGTCTGCCACTTACAAGGTGGTCAAAACAGGTAACCAGACCAGCAGTAGCCCTCTACTGCTGGTCTGGGTACATGTCTTGTTTGTCCCTACAAAGCACAGGTCTTAGTTGAGAGCAGGGTTTTTGCAAATATCAGCACCAGCATCTGCTTATGATATTAATCTTATCAGCATCAGCAACAATCAATGCTGATTTGAGTTGAAACATGTTCGTTAAAGGCGGGACCTAGCGCAAGTCACATGGAGTTTTAACCAATCATAGACAAGTTATACAAAAAAGCTGTCTCTTGCACTCATCCGATTGTTTTGTCAACATAAATTGGTTGGACGCTAGTGAATTATTGTGTGATGTGCATAGTGTAATAATAACAAATAAGTAATCCATAAACCATGTTTGAATTTGTAATGCCTCCTCCAATGAAAAGTGCAACATTCCAATATTTTATAAGTATAACTTGTCTTTTATTCAAAATAATATATCACATTTGCTAATAATTTTATTATGTTTTCTTTAAGGAGGCGTTTACGAATTGACGCGCTTCAATTTTAGGTATTGAGTCTTACTACTACACGTGCACGGCTCACACACACAGCGACATGCGCGAAGCGGCGAAATTATGAGTAAACTGACACGACTTGATACTTGAGCTTACTTTTATTTAATTTTTGCATGTATTTTTTTAAGCTTACTATGATTTGTTGTAAAAAAGTTTGTACCGTGAAATGTTCATAAAAGTAGGTACCATTTACTTGATTGGTAAGCAAGTAGGCATGCCAAAGTACCTATGTATTTACAATTTGCGCGACAAGCTTTTTGAAAACATATAATTTAAAAAAAGCTTAATTTATTCGTTTTATTTAGTATTTTTAACCGACTTCAAAAAAGGAGGAGGTTCTCAATTCGGATGCTTATACATATATTTTTTTTTATGTAAGGGTGTTAGGTTAAATAACTCCGTCATAATAATATAATAATATAGACGGACTAGCAAAAATCTTTTTTGGTTCGAAAGAGGTTTAACTTTATTCCGAAATGGTCTTGATGAAGAGTTTCGGAGACAGACAACGGAAGGCTTCAATAAATGCCAGCAAATCAACCGCGATTGCTGCTATCGCATATGTATGCATTGTTTACGCAATCACACAATATAACATCAAACGGGTACGCAGATGTGTTTAGTATACCACGGTACACCCTCATTTCTGTCAAAGTTGTTATTGGAGTACCTAGAGGTACTCCAATACCCTTGCAAGTAAATTCGGGCATAAATTTTTGTTTATGAATTGATTTAATAATTAACCGACTTCAAATAAGGAGTATTTTTTTAAATGTTTGTTCGGGCATAGCTCCGTCATATCTCTATAGACGGATTTGCAAATTCTCTCAAACAAAAGTTTATGAATTGATTTAATAATTAACCGACTTCAAAAAAGAAGGAGTAATTATTTTTTATGTATGTTCGGGCATAGCTCTGTCATATCTCTATAGACGGACTTGCAAATTCTCTCATTTTTGAATGGATAAGGTATGCCTCAGGATAAGGTATACCTTTATAAGGTATGGCTTTATGAATTTTGCTTAAAGTAATTTGAATTAGTGTGGGGCAGGTACAGAGGCCAGCACATCAACCTACCCCAATCTGTAAAAAAATCCCAATTGAATATGAACCTTATTCCTTTGTAGTAAAGTTGAAAATCTATCAAATAAATTTGACAGATTGGGGTAGCTTGATGTGCTGGCCTCTGTAAAAATAAAAAAGAAAAATAAAAATTGTTTTCCAAAAAAAAAACAACCGACTTCCAAAAAAAATAACACTACAAAGTGAAAAATAACTTTTTGGAAGGTGCACCCTCAAATCCGGAGGTAAGGTCTCAACATAACTAACAAAACGAGCTCAAATTCGGCATACCTAGCTCAGCTCGTCTATTAGTTCCAGTAGCGGTCTTCGAAGTACACCTGCAGGTCACTCCATCAAGTCCGGAGGTAAGGTCTCAACATAACTAACAAAACGAGCC
The DNA here is from genome assembly GCA_963669345.1 of Gortyna flavago. Classification (NCBI taxonomy): domain Eukaryota; kingdom Metazoa; phylum Arthropoda; class Insecta; order Lepidoptera; family Noctuidae; genus Gortyna; species Gortyna flavago. The sequence continues at coordinate 7,050,526 of OY770139.1, forward strand.
CAAGCTCGGCACACCTAGCTCAGCTCGTCTCTTAGTTCCAGTAGAAGTCTTCGAAGTACACCTGCAGGTCACTCCATCAAGTCCGGAGGTAAGGTCTCAACATCACTAACAAAACGAGCCCAAACTCGGCACACCTAGCTCAGCTCGTCTATTAGTTCCAGTAGCAGTCTTCGAAGTACACCTGCAGGTCACTCCATGAAGTCCGGAGGTAAGGTCTCAACATCACTAACAAAACGAGCCCAAACTCGGCACACCTAGCTCAGCTCGTCTCTTAGTTCCAGTAGAAGTCTTCGAAGTACACCTGCAGGACACTCCATCAAGTCCGGGTGTAAGGTCTCAACATCACTAACAAAACGAGCCCAAACTCGGCACACCTAGCTCAGCTCGTCTCTTAGTTCCAGTAGAAGTCTTTGAAGTACACCTGCAGGTCACTCCATCAAGTCAGGGTGTAAGGTTTCAACATAACTAACAAAACGAGCCCAAACTCTGCACAGCTAGCTCAGCTCGTCTATTAGTTCCAGTAGCAGTCTTCGAAGTACACCTGCAGGTCACTCCATCAAGTCCGGAGGTAAGGTCTCAACATCACTAACAAAACGAGTCCTAACGCGGCACACCTAGCTCAACTCGTCTCTTAGTTCCAGTAGAAGTCTTCGAAGTACACCTGCAGGTCACTCTATCAAGTCCGGGGTAAGGTCTCAACATAACTAACAAAACGAGCCCAAACTCGGCACACCTAGCTCAGCTCGTCTATTAGTTCCAGTAGCAGTCTTAGAAGTACACCTTCAGGTGACTCCATGATGACCGAAACGAAATATGAATAATCCCTACTTACTTCTAATAAAATAATATAAGACTGTGAATAAAATCTTTCATGCGATAGTCATACAGAATGCGTGAAGTATCAAGTTTGGTATGTCAAATATTTTCTATCCGTACAGCGATCTTTTTCAGCACAAGCTGCTGCTTACAACCGACACAGAGTCCACCCACGACGGCGGCTGAGCGCAGACTAATATTTCATTACAAATTTTTGTGTAATAAATCAAGACAGTGACCAGTAAAATAACCCTTAAAACAGTGCATTAAGATTCACATGTTACAGCTAAATATGTGAAAAAATAGATTCGATTTTTATTTTTTTTCTGAGCCAATTGGTAACATTTTGGTAGTTCTTTATACCATCATTTTGAGTTGAACATGTCTGCTTACATAAAATAATTTTAAATACATAAATTTATGTTATTAAATAGAAGAAAAATTTACCTCAAGTCATTACGATATCGTCAATTTTGCGTGAAGAGGCAACGGAAATGATTTTTTACAATATTATAAACCAAACTTTTTGAATAAAAATGTACCAATATTTGAAGATGAAGGAGCAATATATCTGTGGTAATTATTAGTTAGATTTGGTTTCGTATCATTTTCCCGCAAAATGTACCGAAAAACTGCTTATTTTTGTTAGATTCGTAAACGCGTCCTTAAGTAATTTATTAATCAGCATCCGCTGATATTTGTAGGAAAATGTTAAGTTTTCATGAAATAGTTATATACACCTAGCAAATATGAGATTACCCAAAAAACTAAAGATAAAAAAAAAATATATTAATACCATGGTTTAGTATCTGTGTCATTCTTATTGTTTGGTTTTGACTTTTTCCTGCTGTTTGAATTCTCCCTGCTACCACCTGTTTTTCCTATTGAGGATTTACCATCTGAAACAATAAAATAAACTGATATTTTCTCCATTTAAAAGTCTGAAACTTAGCTGGTATGAGAAAATGTAATGATAGTCATAGTCAATCTAAATAAAACACAGAATAAACCAACATGTTGTTGATAGACCATCGAAAGTTCAAATAATAGATTTTTAAGTTTCACAACTAATGTTTTCTGAATTTATACTCAAGTACAAATTATGCTCACTATCTCGTGTTTCATCCATATCACCAGGCCAACTTCTTTTAGAGGTTATTGCATTCATATTCAGCTTGACCCAAATGATAAAATAACTCTGAAATGTAAATAATAAATGTTTCCAACTTAGCAAACACTGAAGGATGTAAATATTTCATTTAGTAATTTTGTGTAAGTGCGCTGTGATAAAACAACGTTAGGTATTAAGCAGCTACGATAGGCAGTGTTGATATATTATGTCTAACAACAACAAGCATTTTTTTGAAACCAAAGCTGTGCGAAATGCCAAATGCAAATTGCCAAACCCTATCGAGAATGGGAATTTTCTTACAATAGGTATTTAAAAACGTATGCACCATACTTACAAGTTAAAACTTAAACACGAGAGAAAAGTCATATAAATCTAAAACACATTATTATAAGTAAAACAAGCAGCGAATTTACGATTACTTTCCGCGTGACATGAAACGAAAACGCGCGAAACAATAATTGACGATTGACGCAGTGACGCTGTTTGATTTGACTGTCAGTAGTGTCAGTCGTTCGAACGTCATAGAGCAAGATCGGTAGAGTTGCCAGCTAAAATCGGTATATTTGTACCCAAAATCGGTATTTGACAAAAAACAAACAGTATTCAATCAAATTCGTTTATTTATTGAAAACCACTTGAAAACAAAAACTTACAGACTAATTTATATACAATCACTTACAGACTAATTTATATAATCATTTTTTATACCAATATTCTTTGGCCATAGCCGCGGTCATCTTCGAGTTGATTTCAAAGTCATAACAGTTAGCTGTATTAAAGAGTCGTTTTGCGTGTAATAGACCAGTGATTGATTCAGTAGACAGCCTATTTCGCTGTTTTGTTTTCAAAAGATTAATATGTGAAAATATGCGTTCAACGTTAGCGGATGAATGGGGAAGTGATAAAATATTAAAGATGAAATTAGATAACAAAGGAAACATTTGAGTTTCATCGCCACGCTTTAGTAAACTTACTTCATCCCAAAATAGTTCTACATCATCAGGAAGTGTTTTGATTTGTTCACAATTTCTTAAAATGCGCCACTCTGTATCAATTTCCTGGAAATCATTGCTCTGAACAATATTGGGAAAAAGCCTACTCATAGGAACTATCGAAGAGGTATTGCCAATTTTAACATTTTTTGGGTCAATTATGTCTAAACCCTTTATTGGATTATTTTTCAATGGAAACCGCGTGGTTATTTGCTTACAAGCTTCGATATAAAAATCTAGGCATCTGCATTTAAACAAATTTACTTGATCTGCGTTTAGATTTTCTGAACTACTTAGTAGTGTATTAGACGCAGCAGCACCATAGTATACGGCGTCAATATCCATAAAATTTCTAGGATTTTTAAAATCAACATTTTCGATTGGTGTGCTAGTTAAATATTCTCTTTTTAAAAAACAATCAAATATAGTTTTTAATGTTCCAGTTATTTTTTCATATAAAGTATGAATTTTCGGGTGTTCTGCTTGCATTTCTTTATTTAAATCGGTAATGGTAATACAAAACAAAAAATTCCAAAAATAATACCGTAGTGGGATCTTGGGGCTTTTGTAATATATGTTCTGCAGCTAAAAGATGATCATTATTAGAGATTTGGTCTATAAAAAATAGTTTTAGAGCAGAGAGTTGTTCCAATATTCTCTTCACTGCTGCATGTACTGATAACCAGCGTGTTTGAGAGGGGTGAAGTATTCTATATACTTTTAAGTCGCAAAACATTTGAAAGTTTTTAAACTCTGCTACTCTTTTTGGACTAGAAGAAAAGTAGTTGTAAATGTCCCTTACTAGATCCTCTATAAAGCGTGGCAATTTGGTACAAGCATATGACGCGCAAAGATGAAACGAATGGCAGGTGCATTTAAGTATAAAAATGTTGGGAATTTCATTTTGCAGCAATGTTACAACAGAATTATTACGTCCCATCATTACGTTTGCCCCATCAGATGCAAACCCTATTAGATTATTTTGATATGGAATATCATTGCTGCTAAAAAAGTTTACTATGTGTTCAAATAAGGTTGCTGCATTAGCTTCTTCTAATGGAATAAGAGCTAAAAAACAATCTTTAATACGATTCATTTTCGCATATCTCACGACTAAGCACAAGTGTTTGGTTGTAGTAAGATCAGTGGACTCGTCAATAATAAGCGAAAACTTAGTTTGCCGCAGATCTTCACATAAATTATCGAAACTTTCTTTACCTATAATATGATCAATTATGTCGTGAGTTTTCGTCGAAGAACATTTGATTTCTTTGCCAATTTTTGAATCAGGACAAACGGCTTGCATCAGCTTCGGTAGGTGCTCCATAATAGTGAATGGTAGATTGTGTTCAGCAACAAACGAGGCTAATCTTATTTCACCTGAAATTAAAATTTAGAATTAAAAATTATGTAGGTATATCTAGTAGCGATTAGGGTCTAATTATATCCACTGCTTCTATTTATCGATAACTAGAAAACAAAATAATATAACAATCTAAATAGTACCTAACAAATAATTAAAAAGAAATTACCTTGCTTAACCAGTGTATCAGTTTTTTGAGTTTTGGTCACAGTAAATGATGATATCTTCGGTTGAGATTTTATATTCTTTGATGATACTGAGTGTGTTTGTGAAGAACTATGTTTCTTTAAAGCGTCTTTTCCTGATGTGATGTTGATATCTTTATCACAACTCTTACAATAGGCATAGCTTTCGCCTTTACGACTATCTTGCAGCCAGCCTGGAAATTCTTTTTCCCATTCTTTTCTATAATATTGTAGATATTTTTTTCTTCTTACACTCGCACTTGTGCTTGGCTCCTCGTCAGACGACATTTTAACTGAATGGTCTTCTCACGCACTCTTTAAGATAAGTACTCTACTATCTCTTCAAAGTTAAGAAAATTAATGAAAAAAATAAAACCGAATTCCTCTTTATATAGACTAGACTGGTTACAGGTAAATTCCCTAGCGGGAAGCCCCTTATAACATCGAGTTGTAAGACAACAAGTTGTAAGAACAAGGGTATTCCCCAAAATATATGGAACATTCTGCACTAGGCCCATACTTACTATTGAGGGCTTCCCCGTCCGTAACATTAAATTAAACATAAATGAAAAGGGTAGCCAACTGAAAAGTGTAAAATCGGTAGAGAAATCGGGAGAATTTCCATGTATATCCAGAAATCGTAGAAAATTCGTTATATTTCGGTATTTCGGTAGCACAGAGCCCATATCGGTATAAATACCGATAAATCGGTAGGTTCGAGAACACTGGCATGGAATTCCATTCCATGCGTTAGAGACACTTGACAGACCGACCGACCGACACAGAACCACAGAACACTATTCAATTCATTTTCAAGTTCAACCTCTCGGAAGAATGACAACCATTGAGATAGGAAAAGCATGGAGACGGCCTATTCTTCTAGGGTCGGACTTTTAATTAGCTGCAATAAAATGACAGCTTAAAGTCTGTCAAGAAAGTCATGAAAAAAAAGGAGGGCGTCACCATCAATTGTATGGTATCCCTATAAATTTCAACCGAAAGGTCTTGATACTTTTCTTTTTATGAAATAGTAATTACTGATTTATTGTTATGGTCTCTTTACTGTCAAGTAGATAACCTAGCACATATATATCTGACACTCGTTATATATCTGACACTCAGTGTAAAAAAAAGTTTTGATTTTCATTGGTGTGGTGAACAACATTCCTCTTCCAACTAATTTCCATTCAAATGACATTTTTAGCTGGTGCCTAATATTTATGTATTCTGTAGTTTGTTTGTGATGTTTATTACCTGATTTTATATAAATATGTAAATTAGAAAATAATAGATGTGTGTAATACGAATATTTGTTTTGCCCAACCCTTGTTTTCCTTTCATTTACTAACATTTATCTATAACAAAGTGCAAAGTTTGATGATGCGCCTCTCTGCGCTGTCGTCTCAACATAACGCTGGTGGTATTTTGTGATTAATAAATGAATAAATGAATATAAATATAAGAGCAACTGCAAAAAAAAATGAGTTTATTAAATATTTCTTTATTAATCCGAGTTCAAATAATCATAAAATATTAAAAGTGCATTAGGCACAAAACCTTTCTCACTTCCAGCGTACAATTATCCACTTTTCCCTTTAGACACATTTTGTTGGACACCTGCAATATTAGTAGACTGCCAACATTTAGTTACTATGCTTACATTTAAATAAATAATGTTTTTTTTGGAGCTCTTCAGGCAATCTTCTGTTTTCAAGGATATGCCTTAAATAATACTCACGTTTTGAAGCAATTGCTGGTTTATGTATGAGAGCTAGTCTATTTGATTGGCATTCTTAAATTAAAGTCAATTGAAAGAAAAAAAGTCGAAGGAGTTCATGGCTGCCATCAAAGTTTAAATCTTCCTTCACCATTGCTAATAGTTTTCTTAATGTTGGAACTTCTTTCTGCACTGTATAGAAAATCTGAACTTTCTGACGAATGGCACATAGATCGAAATCATCGATGTGTTTTGTAGGACGTTCTTTCCTGTGTTTTTCAGGCGTTACAAATCTACCTCCATTCTTCATGCCTTCGTCCACTATGCGCCGAATTGTGCTTTCGGAAACACCTGAAATCAATAGACATGTTAAATAACAAATACCTTAATCATATAAATAACACAAAAGGATCAAAACCGTTGAGTGGTAGTATGATAAATCGTAGGTAAATTTTATAACCTTTTAGGAGTTTTGTACAGTGTAGAGTGTCAGTAGGTATTTGAAAATAATAACTCCGCAGACTGGTAATTGAGACTGATTTATTTTTGTAAAAACCCTACTTATATCTACATTGCCAATAGTGCATTTAGGCTTAGCATGTTACTGCTTACATTTATTTGACCAATCGCGACGCGCCGTTGAGGCGACACGCGCGCGGGGCGCGGGGGCTGCGTTGCACACGACACTATTCGCCGCGAAGGCATAAATAGGAGTCGCGCGCCGAGTGCGATCCTTTTCCCCAGAAGCCGTCATCGAGTGCAGGTCGCCTGTCGCTGCGCGCGACGCGTGTGTCGTCCGCGTCCTGAGTCCATCTGCGAGGTCCCGAAGCGTGCAGTGAAGATACGGGCTGTGCTGGTGCTTCTGCTTGCTCTGCATGCGCTTACAAACCGCTTCTTTCGAAGCGAACGCATGCGGCACGGCGTTGTGATAACGCTCGTGTCGCATCGTTGTTTCTATCCTGTTTCTTTATCAGGTGCTTTTGTTTACGTACTCGTCTTTTTCAAGACGGTTGCTTCACTGTTTCTTGCAGAATGTCAAAACGTGGTAAGGTAACTGGTTCGGTGGTATGTGGTAATTGGTTCGGTGGTATGTGGTAACTGGTTCGGTGGTAACGTATGGTACTGTGTGACAGGTACTGTGTCACTACAACCTCAACGAAATATAAACAATGATTAAAATAGAGAAATTATACTTAAAAACATTGTAAGATTGTCAAGAGAATATGTTTCCTTTACTGTGTTTAATACTAACATGTATTTACGTACCGGTTAATTTTGCTGTTCGACCGTAAACATCGTCTTTGCTCGTCCCAGCTTGAAATTCGGCCAAACTCTCTTGAAAAACTTTATATGTCTCGCACCGGTCTTATAAACATTCCGATTCATTTTTTGTCTTTAAACGGTCACACAATTAAAAACTCCCGAAATAGCACAAAAATATGCTATAATATCAATCACAAAGCTACGATTTGACAGTTGAGGTCATGTTGAGGTATGTACTCAGTTCTACAATTATTCTCTATATACTTTCTTGACCGACTGTATGTGTCTCCTCTGAGTATTATGTTCTGTGGTATGTGTTTTTGGAGACATAGGTGGAAGGTGTTCTGCCTGTCTCCTCTTACGTGTATTGGAGGTGAGGTTTTGGTCGAAGAGCGGAAGTGAAACTCCAACTTGCGTTTAAGTATTGTAATTGCCACACGTATTTATAGTTCACAGTTAATATACACTATTTAGCACATAATATAACTAATTAAAACTAGTAGGGACAAAATGAACCGATCCAGTCCGTATCCCGTGACGGTCGGCAAGCAAGGGACTCTCGCTCCATAAGGAACGCTATGGTTAGCGCCCCGCGTAGACAGAGAATAGCATTCTCTGTCTACGGCGCCCCGGATCGTAGGTTCGTGTTGCCACTTAACAGAGGTGCGTTCCTGACTAACTTATCTTAAACAATACAGGCGACGCCACGTATAAGGTGCATTCACAAATGCACTAAACGTGACGCCACACCACCCCCCCACGGAGAAGGATGAACCGATTTAACAGAAATCGGAGAAATCCTTGAATTTTACTCGTCTGCCAGACCGAGTGGTATATGGCAGTTTTGTAGTGGTTGTTGGATTGGTTGATTGATTGTTGTAGTTTTGTCTGCGTTTATAGATGAATCTGGCTGTTTTGGTTTTGATGTGGATGTGTCAGTGGGTTTTAATGTTTTTGTCGGAGGTTCAAGGACTGTAGGTTTAGTGTGTTCCATGTAAGCCGGCTTGACGCGATCAATGCTTACAGCGACGTTTTTACCCTTGATGACCAAAGTCATTGTTTTGCCATCCCTGGCGCGATCAATGACTTGGTATGGACCTATATATGGTGGTTGTAAGGGGCGTCTGACTGTATCGTCACGAAGAAAAACGTGAGTTGCTGACGAAAGATCTTTGAAGATGAAAGATGATGGTTGAGTGTGACGAGATGCAGGGATTGGTCGTACAGTCGACATTTTACGTCGAAGTTGTACGACAAGATCTGCAGGGTTGTTCGTAGTGTCAGTTTCAGAAACTGGGACAATCATTTCGCCGGGCAATCGAAGTGTTTCTCCGTAAAGCAATTCAGCAGCTGTAGCTTTCAGGTCTTCTTTGAAAGCGGATCGCATGCCAAGAAGGACGAAAGGCAGTGCACGTACCCAAGAATCTTGGTGGCACATCAGAGCAGCCTTGAGTTGGCGATGAACACGCTCAATCATGCCATTGGCGCAGGGATGGTATGCCGTTGTTCTAATTCGCTTAGTGGCGAAATGTGTGGTCAATCGGCGAAACAGATCAGACTCAAACTGAGTGCCTTGGTCTGTCGTAATGACTGACGGTACACCGAAACGGGCAACCCATTCTCGAGTAAAGGTTTCTGCTACCTCCTCCGCAGTGATAGTCCGCATTGGCCAGACCTCAGGCCATCTAGTAATTCTATCAATCGCTGTCAAACAATATCGGTAGTCGCTGCAAATCGGCAGAGGACCGATGATGTCAATATGGACGTGTTTGAAGCGACCAGATGGTAGTTGGAAATTACCGATAGGTGAAAAATTATGACGCGATACTTTTGCGCGTTGGCACGCCTCGCAATTTCGTGCCCACTCCTTGCAATCCTTGTTGACAGAAGGCCAAACATACCGTTCGGTCACTAAGCGGGTGCTAGCTCGTGCACCGGGATGACTAAGGTTGTGAACCTCGTTAAAAGCTTCTCTTCGGAAGGAAGGGGTAAGATAGGGACGAGGCTTGCCGGTGGACACGTCACAAGTGACAGAGATCTTAGTTTCTGGAATATAGACATCGGTCAATTGCAGGCTTGACCCTTGAGTACGCAGGAAAGATAACTCTGAGTCTGACTTCTGTGATTCAGCGAGGGCTGTGTAGTCCTGGTCAAATGCAATAGCGTCGATACGTGACATAGCGTCGGCGACGACGTTATCCTCTCCCTTGATGTATTTTATGTCAGTCGTAAACTGACTGATAAAGGACAGTTGGTTCAACTGAGCAGGGGGGAGTTTTTCACGGCGCTGTACAAAAGCGTAGAGAAGCGGCTTATGGTCCGTGAAAATGGTCACGTGTTGGACCTCGAGAATGTGGCGGAAATGTTGAACACTTTCGTACACCGCCAGTAACTCGCGATAATAAGCCGGCCACTGCGTTTGCTGGTCCGTCAGTTTCTTGCTAAAAAAGGCAAGAGGGACCCACTTGCCATTAACACGTTGTTGAAGACAACACCCAATGTGGACGTTGGATGCGTCGTTAAACAGTCCGAGAGGCGCGCCGTTGACCGGATATTGCAGAAGAGTGGCATTAGCTAGGCTCTCCTTGCAGGCTTGAAATTGATCTAAAAGTAAAGGTGACCATATAAATGGTTTGGCACCCTTGCTTTTGGTTTCAACCACAGATTTTATAAGTGGAGCCTGGAACAGTGCAGCGCGGGGCATGAATCGGCGATAATAATTCAACATGCCGAGAAAACGACGCACACCTTGGACTGTCTTAGGAGGGGGAAAGTCTAGAATGCTTTGGACTCGATCTTGAGGAGGACGGGTTCCCTCGGGACTGATATGGTAGCCTAAAAATGTCACTTCTCGTGCGCCAAGAATGCATTTGGAGGGGTTAATTACTACTCCATAGTCTCGCAGGCGTCCGAAGAGAACACGCAGATGTTCGCAGTGAGAAGCCTCATCAGTTGAATGGACGAGGATGTCATCTACGTACGGGAAGCAGAAATCGAGACCCCGTGTGACTTCGTCGATGAACCGCTGGAATGTTTGACCAGCATTGCGGAGACCAAAGGTCATGAAAGGAAATTCGAAGAGGCCAAACGGAGTAACGATAGCTGTCTTTGGGACATCCTCTTTATTTACAGGAATTTGATGATATGCTTTCACAAGGTCGATAGTGCTAAAACTTTAGAGCCGGTAAGGTTGTGAGTAAAATCGTTGATGTGCCGGACGGGGTATCTATCCGGTACAGTTCGGGCGTTAAGTGCGCGGTAATCCCCACAGGGGCGCCAAGTTTGGTCCTTTTTCAAGGCCATGTGCAATGGAGACGACCAGGCGCTTTTGGAAGGTCGTGCTATGCCAGAATTAACCATGTCCTCGAACTCCTTTTTGGCAGATGACAATTTTTGGAGTGCCAGACGGCGAGGACGGCAAGAAATGGGTGGCCCATCGGTTGTTTTGATGAAATGCACTGTGTCATGTTTGATTATTCTGGGTAAGCCAGGAGGACGAGTGATTTCTGGGAACTCTGCGAGCACTTGTGCAGAAGCAGAATTCGCCGGGGCGATGGCCTTGACACTCGGTTGGTTTGAGGTAGCGGTGGAGCCAACGGTTGATAGGCTCGTAATGCCGTCAATCAAACGCTTGGTACGGCAGTCTGGTAACAAATGGTAGTATGCCAGAAAATCCGCACCAATGATGGCGCTGTTGACATCCGCAACGATGAAATTCCAGACGAATTGGCGACGGAGTCGGAAGTTGAGCGTCAAGGTTACCGTGCCGTATGTTTTAATTCTGCTACCATTAGCGGCACTGAGTTCATAGTCGGAGGACTTCCTTCGATCTGTAAGCCAGCGATGAGGATAGCAGCATAGGTCTGATCCGGTGTCTATCAAAAATTGACGTTTGGTATCCTGATCGGTTATGAAAAGACGGCGGCTGAGAGGTTGTGAGCTGTCGCAATCAGTTGCCGCCACTACTGACTGCTTGCTGGGTTTTCCGACTTCCAGATACACGGGGAAATGCACATTTTAGCCTTGGGGCCGTACTTTTTATGGTACCAGCAGTATTTAGCAGCCATGCCATCATTGGTTCTGCGTGTACTCGTGCTCCGTGATCTGGAGTTGTTACGAGAATAGGATCGCCGGGATGTTAATTCTTCTAGTTTTCGGCTCAGCTCTTCAATTCGTTCCACAATTTGGACGGACGAAAGTGTGGCTGCTGTTGCGTATATGTTTGCAGGACCTGGCTGAGCTTCAACAATTTTGTCGGCGATTTCCGCTATCTTGTCAAGGCCGAGATCAGCCTGGGCCGCAAGGATGCCTTGCACATGCTGAGGCATGCGACGAAGCCATAGCTGACGCAAGATGTTGTCGTCAGTTAGTGTATTACCTGCGAGTGATCGTAGGTGACGGAGAAATAGTGACGGTTTTCTGTCTCCAAGTTCTTCGTCGCTAAGCAGCCGTTTAACTCGCTGTTCTTCGGATATTGAAAAGCGATTTAGTAGTGTTTCCTTCAATTTCTGGTACTTGCCTTCAGAAGGTGGGTTGGTGATAATATCCTCGATTTCACCGGCTGTTTTGTGGTCGATTTGGCTGAGAATATTACTAAATTTTGTGGCATCCGCTGAAATGCCAGCCAGAAGAAATTGTGCTTCAGCTTGAGCAAACCATACCGCTATCCTATCAGTCCACAAGGGTGGCAGCTTGACAGAAACTGCCGCAGCAGTGGCGAAATGATATTTAGGTTGTTCTTGCAGAGCGCGTAGAGCCACGTTTTCAGCTTCAAGCGCTGCTAAACGTGCCTGAAGTTCGTCAGCCATGTCAGTCACCTTTTGAGGAATTAACCAATACGCAATAACACCAGACCAGGGGGGAGACAGTTAGAACAAGCACCAATACGGTAAACGAAGAGTCGCCATCTACTTTACTTAACAAGAAACTATTAGTTTCATAATTATCGATAGATGTCTCTGAATCCCGATTTTAACAAAAATAAGAAAATTAAATAACTAAGTTATTTAGTATAATATCAAGTGTTTTTCTAGAGAATAATTGTAATGTAATTAATCAAAATGATTACATTAATATATTTCATAACCCCGTCCAGCATTATTAATTATGGCAACCTTGTCACGAAAATCCATATTGAGTAACATAATCTGGCAACAACACACATTATGGTCGCCGCAACTTGCGTCTGCGCTTGTTTGTGTTTCGTGTGTCCATTTTGTGTTTAATTATTAGTTTTTGAGTGTTTTATCTACATCAGACGTCGAGTTGAGTTTCTCCTCCGTCCTGTTGTTGGATTACTACCCGGAACCTAATAATTTTCAGCCGCTACGTTGAGTTAGCAACTTCACAAAAATTGTGAAAACTTTTGTTAAACTTATTTAGTGGAATTTTGCGAAAAGACGCTATTTTGTGCTGTGTGTGTCCATCAAAATAAATACAATGCCTCACCGTTGCGCTTTTGGATGTAAGGGCACTGGTAAGTATTTTTTACATTATGTACCACAGAACACTATTACTCCTATCGTTATGTACTGCCATGGCGACTGACACGGCGAACTTACCGACTTACCGTACCGCCTTGAATTATTTTCTTTTTTTTCTTCACTTTTCCCATGTTTTAATAGTTATTCTGCTATTCGGGGAGGATAAAAATCCAATAAATCAAAAACCATAAAAATCGGTCCAGCCGTTCTTGAGTTACAAATGGTGTCACTGAGCCGACTTTGTTGTAAAGAAGATTTAATATTTCGGCCCGCTAAAACAGAACTCTTCTAGACGTACTCCCATAGACGTACGTCTATGTGATAACCATGAAAATCCTTTGTGCTCATATTTAATAACAATCTCAAAATATGATATTATTAAAATATGCTTTTCAATAAACATCAAAAAGTCTAGATTTCGTTTATGTACCTAGATTTAACAGCTATGTAAATCGATGATGACTGAAATGATGTCCTCCTATGCCAACTGCCAGATGACAAGCTAAGGGCGCGTTCCGAATTGAGGACATAATCGATGTAATCGATTTGAGCGTGCTAAAACCCGTACCGAATTGGCGTGAGCGCGATAACGATGTCCCGTGAATCGTCATAGATGACGTCATGGCATGCGCCATCTTGCGATAACGCCGACCATGCCTCGTACAAATATCACCGTGAGCGCTGTCAAAAATGACAGTGTGTGTGTGTGTGAGGATGAGGATGTGTCAGTGTGTGTTTTGTTTTGAGTTGCACCATATCTTTTTAATAACGTGGCATTTTCGAAATTGTGCTTCTGGCTGACAGTCGCCACATAAACAAAGAAAAGGAAGAAACGTGTGGTGTTTTTATGAAGAAATACTGCTGTAATATCTTTTTGACACCGAGTAAGCACTGTGAGCGCGCTAACGAGTGTTCCGAATTGTTGACAGCTCTCAGCTGTCATAATCGTGATATCCATTATGGAACGCATGTGAGACGATTTGAGTGCTGTGAGCGATATTGGCCAATTCGGAAAGCGGCCTAATATTCATCGTCTGCCTTTTTCCAACATATTTGAATGAATATTATTTTGCATAGAGGCCCGTTACTGTAAATTATTTTCGATGTACCAAAGCAGTTACATTTTATAACAATCTACATACTTTTTAGGAAATATAGTTCAATGAACAGCCTTATCACATTCAGCAATCTCTTAAAGGCAACCTTAAGATGAACAACATAGCGAAAAAAAATTTATAATATTATTTCCTTTGGTTTCAGGCAATGTGATGCATTCATTTCCGAATCCTGCCAAATTTCCTGAGCGTTTCAAAGCTTGGGTTAATCTTGTTGGATACAATCTATCAAAAAGTACTCTGAGTTCTGACTTTTTTCCTCTATGGTTCTGACCATAGAGGAAAAAATTCTGACTGATTAAACCTATGACATTTCTGATAACCACTCTTTCTTAATGACATTTCGGCATCCATCGGGTAATGCCTCAGAAGAATTGTTCTGAGGGATTGCCCTCAGAACAATTCTTCTGAGGCATTGCCCTTTCCGTATCTATGTACTCTTTGCATTGGCAAAGAGTACATAGATACGGAAAGGGCAATGCAATGATTGATGGATGACGGCGATCGGCAACCATTGAGTTAGAAGAACCATGGATACGCCATATTCTACTATGGGCGCGTTCCGAATTAGTAAAACAATCTAAGTATTCGATTTGAGCGTGCTTAAACCCGTCCCAGCGCGGCCGGCTATCTATAGTTTTGATTTGATCAAGATACAACCTGACACTGACCTCCAAATTGCAAAAAACGCAAGAAAATTTGAATTTCGCGGGTTCCCATTGCGGTCCACGTAGCGCGCTTACAAAGTCAGTTATAATAAAATCGTATTAAATTAAATTATACTTTATAAATGATAGCCAAATTAGAAAAGTCGCTAGAAATGTCGCTAAATTATTATTGTCGCTAAATTGAATAAAATGTCGCATTTCATGTCAAAATGTCGCTTAATCTGGCGACAAAGTCGCTAAATTGGCAACACTGGAGCGCGCTCACGAGTGTTCCGAATTGTTGACAGCTCTCAGCTGTCATAATCGTGATATCCAGGAACGCATGTGAGACGATTTGTGTGCTGTGAGCGATATTAGCCAATTCGGAAGGCGGCCTATAGAAATAATAGTTAGACAAAATACATTGAGATTGGAGAACCATGGAGATGCCCTATTCTACTATAAAAATAATAGTTAAACAAATATCTATCAGATCGACACACACATGTCAAAAAGCGTTCTGTTTCTTTTTAACTAATCAAGAGCTGCTTATGAAAAAAGAGACATCTAAACGTTTGTCAAGTACTAAAGGCAACACTATCGTGTGACGTCAATATCATGTCTATGCGTGACGGTCCGCCATGTTGAGTGCGGAGTTTTATGAATGGTTTTGTGGTAGATCTGCTGTCAAACGGTTGATTGCTCAAAATCAATGACTAAATAAACCTATGAACGTCGACTTTGTTCGGCGAACTTGAGACATGCATGCCTACTAGCCGAATAGGATACTATACTCCGACTTTTAATTAGCTGCAGTAAAATTACACTTCATAATAACTCATTTCGGACTGCGTTTAGAGATATCTTATTTCGTTTGTTACAAGAAAAACAAGGTTAGTTGATGGCTGAGAAAAAACAAAAAGACGCCAATTTCAGTAATTTAAGTAACATGTGGCGTCTCGTTTAGTGCATTTGTGAATGCACCTTATACGTGGCGTCGCCTGTATTGTTTAAGATAAGTTTCAGGAACGCACCTCTGTTAAGTGGCAACACGAACCTACGATCCGGGGCGCTAACCATAGCGTTCCTTATGGAGCGAGAGTCCCTTGCTTGCCGACCGTCACGGGATACGGACTGGATCGGTTCATTTTGTCCCTACTAGTTTTAATTAGTTATATTATGTGCTAAATAGTGTATATTAACTGTGAACTATAAATACGTGTGGCAATTACAATACTTAAACGCAAGTTGGAGTTTCACTTCCGCTCTTCGACCAAAACCTCACCTCCAATACACGTAAGAGGAGACAGGCAGAACACCTTCCACCTATGTCTCCAAAGTGGTGACCCCGACGTGATCTGCGATTGCGTCAACCTGAGGTGAACAGCAGCGAGCTACGAGTTGAACTTGTACCGCGTCTGAGCTGGACACAAACAAAGAAGAGGAAACCGACCACGCCCTGGACACTCTGCTGCAGACAACTCATCGGAACCTGCGGACTGCGAGGCTTCGGCTCATCTTAGCTCATCATCGCCCAGTTCCCGCTTATCAGTGCTTATTGTTCCAAAAATCGTTTTTAAGTTTAAAAGTGCTGCAAACATTCAGTGTTCAAATTAAAGCAGAGAGTTTTTTGTGAGTGCGCATTCTATTTTTAGATATTTCAAATTCAAGTGGTCACTCAGGTACCTGTAACCCAACCCAAACCAATTCGAGTCGGGCGCGTTGCACGCCCTCTGTCGTTATCCAGCGACAAGATTTGACACTTGAACGATAGCTGTCACTACTGACAAATTTATTTATTGTTTATAGTTAATTAAAACGGTACAACACCAATTACATTAATTAACATAGAGACAATAATTGCGTTGACAATAATATAATTTAAAACTAACATGGACAAATGTCAACTGTCAGCTGTTAACTGTCATCAACGTTCCAGTTCACGCAAGTACTGCTCATGTTTATATCTTGAACACTTCTCGTGTTAGTCTAAGTAACGTTTACACTTTTATTAACCTATTTAGTCTATACTTTGATATATTTTTCTATACTATTTTTATTAAAATAAAATATATTAAAAAAAAAAATTACACATTATTTTTTTTATCGGTATTGCGTGGTTAAGCTTACATTAAGATTTGTATGTGATTATTTTTATGTTGTGTTTCCGCTGCCCACCCACGGTTAAGGCTTATTAAAACTGCTGCACAGTTTGGTCTGGTGCAAAGAGTATATTAATAATACGGGAGAAGAGAGCCCTCTCGTGCCATTTTTATGCATCCAAATTCGAAACGCCATCTACGTTTCTTAACAGGAACTAAGGCTCAATGACAGGACGTATATATACCTACCTACGTATGTATAGATACTCTACGTATAGTATAGATACCTACCTACGTATAGGTTTTGCCTATAAGTATAGGTGAACATTCAAATTTTCTCGTTTTATGCAAATAACCGCTGTTTACGTCATAAGTCGATTAAAATGCGATTTGCGAATAAAATGATAATACATTTACTAAATTACAATCATTAAAATTAAATAATTAAAGGAGCTATTATTGATATTTTAATGATCGTGATTCAGTAAATAGAGTCATCACTAAATAAATTAGCGAAACGCATTTTGATCAACATACGATGTAAACACAGCTTCTATTTGCAAAAAACATAAGATAATTTGAATTTCGCCTGATACATTTATATTTGAATAGAATTGGCAGTTACAGTAATTAACCATTTTGTTTTAGTAAGTCATTGTAATTTGTAACTATTATGTTATATATTTTAAATCAAGTGTAAGAGAGAAAAATGATACATATCTGGGAAACTAATTATTATTGTACAAATTAAAATAAACAACTAAACAAAAATAGCTCATTACTTTATGAAATTAAACAGAAAAAAACATTTTTATATTTTATTGTCAGCGTCAGAATCACAATTATTTTCTATTTTTATAATGTTTATTCCTATTGTAGTATTTTTGGGCTGCAGTTTTGGTTTCGTCTTCACCATCATAAATTAATTTTCCGACCAAAATTCGATTGACTGATCGACACCAACTGTAAATAATTACATTTAATGACACATTTAAAAAGTATTTTTTAAATATGTCAATATGAGCAGGACATTTATTTGGACAATCCCCAAACATATCCGTAAAAGAAATTATTGTGTGTTTCACACGTTTTTTGGGCACGTTTCTCTTTAGGCATGACGTTGCAATATTTTGAATTTCATTGAAATAATTTTCAATTTCTTTGCTGGGATAGCAAAGCCATTTTTTGTTTTGATATTCTTTAGCTTTAATGAATACATTATTTGCATTACTTGTGCTCTCTAGTAATATGTTTTTACAAGTTTGACAACTTTTAACAACATTTTTTAAACATTTTTTTAGAACCCAACCACAGACATAATTTCTTTGACCAGCATCAGTTGTATTTAAATTGTTAAAGCAAATTTCACTATTATAATGAATTATTTCGCTTTCCTCAGGAACGTCGGAAGTATCAACATTTTCTCTTAAAAAAAAATCCAGTGTCTGGAGGCACTCATTTGAATCCTCCTCACAGTTTGCCCTACTTGAATGAGGAGAATTAAAATTATTTAATAGCAGAGCTTTGAATGCTCCTTCAAAAGCCACTGTATTAGGTGCAATATTCCTAGCCCCGTAACTCCTGATGTTCCCAAAAAAATTTTCGACAGGGTCTTGGTTGAAGTTCCGTGTCAACATTGCATCTAAACCATATTTACTAGATAACACTGTCCAAAGAGATTCCATGCCCTCTATAGTTTTAATTAGATTTGTCACAGATGGTATAGTTGTCTCAGTCAGACGGATTTTGTTCCCAACTTTAATTTTTTTAATATATTTTACAGTTCTAAAAACTTTTTTTGCTTTTTGCCATAGTACATGATGAGGCGAATTGTGTTTCACAGGCCCTTTATAAATTTTACCATTTGGTATAAACATACTGCTAACATTTAAAGAATCGAATAAATTATCTATTAATATAGTCATGTCTATTATTTGACGACATTCATCGGGAAGATCCTTCCTTGCTGTCAAATGTTCGGTCACAACAGCAACACTGTGGCTAAATATTTGTGTCGCCGATTTCACACGCATTTTATTTATTTTTTCCGGATTTACATGTTCTTCTGTTATTTTATCAAGAAGACGTAACTCTCCATAGGATTTGTCGGCAGCATATATCATTTGGTAATATTCCCATTTTATAGTTTTTATCTGGTTAGATGTGACGTATGTCATGTCTTTGGTCAGCAAATTATTTCTGAGACCTTTTATTAAATGAGGAGTATCATATAGGGGGATTATGCTCTGACCATTACATCTGAACATTTCACGACGCCACTCTTTGCCTTTACGAAGATAGGCGGATTTAGTTTTATTAACCAATTCGGTTATAGCTCCAACATTTACAGGACTTTGGTCACATACCGTGTTAACTACGATGAGGCTATTTTGTAATGCATGCTGGACCACGGATTTTATTAAAATTTCTAGTTCGAGTTTTTTTAATCCGTTTGTGAAGTAGTAAGCAATTGGTTGCTTAAAATTATTTTTCACACCCTTCACCATAAATACAAGGGCATGGTCAGCAAATGAGTTCTTTTGATTTGATGCAAACCCTTCCAGTTCATCCTTATGTGCATTATAGAGAACTTGTGGCGTAATTGACATTTCGTCGAACATGAGGCTGCAGAGTCGATCTGGCACATCCTTTTCAGTTAGCCCTTTTTTAATCTTTTCAAAGATGATGGGATTTATACCCGGTACTAATTTAATCTGGCTCAGCAAACGCTTCATAGCTTTTGCTGATGGCAACGAAAAATATTTATACAACAGCCTGTAGCACTTGGGACTCTTTTTGAAGAGTGACAAGGACATCACTTTTTCTTCAATTGAAAACCGTCTCCCCTTGGACTTCTTTTTAGATTGCAGTTGCATGTTAACAAACAATTGTGCTGCTTTCGTCATATTGTTTGTCACTAGTTGAAATGCAACTTTATTGGACAATTTTTCTGCATTAGCCAATCGTGCTTTGAATGACTGTCCTTTTTTGCGCAAACGACCTATTTCCTGTTTAAGATACTTCATTTTTTTCTGGAGTGGTCTCATTTGTATGCAATTGAACCGCACCCCACTCCTTTCACAAGGATCTGAAAAATGCAAAAACATAATTATTAATTTTTCTTTTTCAATCACTGTAATTTATAACTGTTTCCACACGAATAAATTATGTGGTTTGTTGATTATCAAAATCAGTCATGTGGAACTTCAATATTTGCGCAGGCCCAAGCTCAACAGCGGCACTGTGATAGGTTTTCATTATAATACTGAAGATAAATTACCTTTGGGTAATCGTTTTTGTTCGAGTCTGCTTATTGCGCTATAATTATGCTCCATTGCCACAGAATTTCCAGCAGCGGAGCAGGAACTTTTATCTGAAAACATAATACACAGTACATGAATAATTTAGTATGCTAGAGAATGCACCATGTTGATGGAACACAAACAAATAATTACAGTACCTGAAATTGAAGTAGCAAGAAGGGAGGTATTAGTGGAAGGATAACTAACACTGATAACCTCAAACTGCTGAGTTTTTGCAGTGACGCCGTAATTTTCACCTGAAAAAATTATACATATTAATTAATATACGATAAGTAGTAATATATCGTAAGTAGTCAAGTTACATAATAGCTTTGATGTTTCTGATTAGCAATTAGCAGACACAATAAAAATCCTATTCTTCTCAAAGCTGATGGGTATTTAGAAAGATGGCTACGAAAACCGATACCATTTGATCAATATAATTTTGTCAAACTGTTGATGTCCAGTTTAAGACACCAGTGGGAAGAGATGGGGTGGTGCTATTTGCATCTGACACCACACGGACAGCACAAACACAAGTGAATGTACACCAAATGCGGTAATATCAAAGACACATACCTAATTAATATTTGATAAAACTTACCTGGAGTGGAAATAGAAGGAAGAGAAATGCTAGTGGTAGGGTGACTAAAACTTATGTTAGCCTCAGATTGTCCAGCTGTAGCAGTGATGCCGTGACTTTCTCCTGAAAGAATGATTAAATTAAGTGTAATTATGTAGATATTCATGTAGGTAAACACCGATTTTATTGATAAATTACAAAAAACAAACATGTTTAGAATAGAGGAACCCTTTATTTACATTTTAATAATATACTAAATACTAGTATTATTTTTCTAGTCAAGTTACATAATAGCTTTGATGTTTCTGATTAGCAATTAGCAGACACAATAAAAATCCTATTCTTCTCAAAGCTGATGGGTATTTAGAAAGATGGCTACGAAAACCGATACCATTTGATCAATATAATTTTGTCAAACTGTTGATGTCCAGTTTAAGACACCAATGGGAAGAGATGGGGTGGTGCTATTTGCATCTGACACCACACGGACAGCACAAACACAAGTGAATGTACACCAAATGCGGTAATATCAAAGACACATACCTAATTAATATTTGATAAAACTTACCTGGAGTGGAAATAGAAGGAAGAGAAATGCTAGTGGTAGGGTGACTAAAACTTATGTTAGCCTCAGATTGTCCAGCTGTAGCAGTGATGCCATGACTTTCTCCTGAAAGTATGATTAAATTAAGTATAATTATGTAGATATCATTTAAGTAAACACTGAGTTTATTGATAAATTACAAAAAACCAACATGTTTAGAATAGAGGAACCGTATAATGTTTTGATTTATTCTCTGGTAATTACTTTTAGTGTTAGTAAAAGAAAATTTATTTTTTCAGCACAAACAAAACGCATATTACAAAAAAAAAAAAACATAAAATACACATAAGCAAAGTTTCCTAAAGCAATAAAGGTTCGACTATTTTGTCCATTGCTTGATGTCAGACGCAGGGACCAAAAACAATAATTTACATCGCATTGTGTTGTGTTACACAGGCAAATGAAAAAGAAAAAAACCGGCCAAGTACGTGTCGGACCACGCACAATGAAGGGTTCCGTAGTAGGAATGAATTTATCCCAAGAACAAACTTAACATTGTAGTTGAAAAACATGTTCTCCCATACATTCCAACTGAAAATGTAAGTTTGTACGCACAATATTGAGAGATTTACCATGTTGTTTCAAGATCATAGACTTCTTATTAATTTTTCTGTAATCTATAGGTATAGAACTATTTTCTGTATTTTTTTCAAAATTTTAGGGTCAGTAGTTTCGGAGATAAGGGGGGGGGGAATGGTAAATTTCCGTCTATTGTCTTAAATAACTTTAATACAATTTATTTTAAAATTATGAAAAAAATATATTTGAGATCCTCACGATAAGCCCTTTCATTTGATATGTCACACGGTACAGATTGCGAATCTTTTTTTTTTAATTGTCTTTTTACCCCTCAAAAATGACTCCCATTTTCAAAACTCATTTATTTACGTTACACGTCTGTGTTTGGGTCACAGAGATTCATATGTGTACCAAATTTCAACTTAATCGGTCCAGAAGATTCGGAGCAAATTGGCTGTGACAGACGGACAGACAGACAGACAGACAGACAGACAGACACACGAGTGATCCTATAAGGGTTCCGTTTTTTCCTTTTGAGCTACGGAACCCTAAAAATGAATATAAAATCTGGCATAAGCAAATCTCCTTGCTTTGTGTTTTGTATGAAGTAATTTAATATTGAACTCACCTGGCAAATAAAGAGTTGGCATTGCCAATGCATTTAGACGCATGAAGCGATTACGGTGTTTATCAGTAAAGTGAATGTCACATATTCTCTTCTTCTTATAAATGTCATCACCCGAATACTGAAACGCCACTCAAATCTCATAATTATCTAAAAGCTACTTAAATATAAGCATCCCTCAAATTTAAATGGTATACACAAACCCCACTCAAGCAATTCGAAACCATGATTAGCCAAGCAGTCCTCAAATGTTTATATTATGGCAACATCCTGCTCAAAAATTGTTTTCAGCACGTTCTCAGTTACAAAATAATTTCGTTTACGTCTCGTATTCGTTTTACGCAGTCTTCTTTGAAACAAATATTTGCTATAATTATTAATCAGTTGATATATAACAGCGTAATGTAAGTTTGGTTTGAATTAAGATTGAAATTATGTATTTATTTACATAAATATCAAAAGAAGACGTCATAAGATAAAAAAATATCTTTAGATAATTGTCGTAGATTGGAACGTCACACTTGACATTTTACGCGCGATTATTTAACAATATCATTAGGTATAAATCACAGAGTACTTTTTGATTGGTATAAATTGGTTCACGATGGAGGAGAAGAAGAAACGTGGATGTAATTATACACCTGCTGAGAAAGATATGCTCTTGGAACTGATAAAGAAGTAAGTACCTACATAAACAGTGAAATACCTATTGTACTTTATACTTTTTAACCGCAAGAGCCTGGTGCATGAGGTACTGTACCGCTAGAGCATGTAATAGTTATTTAGTATACTATACAGTACATGCCTATAACATACTCGTAAATAGCCAGGGGTGGCCAGGGCAACCGTTGCCTGTATCAAGCACTTACTTACCCACTGAAACTTGTGACCACTTACCATCTGAAAGGGTCAGAATAAATACATGATTTATGACTATGTAAAGAAAAGAAAGAAAAAAAGAAAGAATAAAGTTTATTTGGACCTGTGTCGGTTCGGGAAACACAAAATACAAAATTAACAAAATAAAAATAATGTTTCAAACAACAATAGTACAAATACTTTTATTCCTATAAGTATAAAAACGGCCAGATAATGCACTTTTACACATACTCAGCTGAACATTTCACAGATCCTAAGTTTAATTCCAAACTGTTTCATGTTGGAAATAATATATTACATATTTCAGATATCAAACTATAATTGAAAATAAAGAAAGCAATGCCAACATAATTTTGAAGAAGCGCGAGGCTTGGGATAGAGTGTGCCAGCTGTATAATGCTGTCGCTGTGAGCGGCTGCAGGACATGGCAACAACTCCGACACCTCTATGAAAACCTCAAACAGAGGTCTAAAAAGAATATAGCCAAAGCAAATGTAGACTTGATTTTTTTATGATATCTATTTTATCATATTTCTTTATTTACTAATTTCTTTATTTACTAATTTCTTTATTTACTAATTTCTTTAAATATTTTTTAAGCATCTTCAGTTTTACGAAACCACAAAAGAGATACAAAAGAAGGCATCGACAGATAAGGTTTGTATATAAATGAAATATTTCTGGAAAAGTAACATAGACCTTAAAGAACATCTTGTGATTGTAATTTTTATTTTATAGAAAGAAATCAACCGCACTGGTGGTGGAGCCTATAAAAGTGTTCTCTCTGAACAAGATGCACAGATTTTAGCCATGGCTGCTCCTCAAATTCAACCATTACCTAATTACTATGATGATGCTGCAATATATTTTGGTTTGTGTAATATTAAAATCTTTATACTTTGACATCACAAAATAATAATTATCATGTTTTTGTTAAATTTATAGGTGATACAGAACCAGAAGTCATCATTGAGAGTTTTACAAAACCAGATAGTGAAGTTATATCTTCATCATCATCTGCCATAATCCAGACCATTGGTAAGTTTCATTTTTTTAATATTTGTCTATTTTATTTATTGTAGATATAGGTACTATAGGTGAGTGGATATTTTTTTAGATCACCAAGAAACAACCATGGCCTACATGAGTATAGCAGACAACAGCAAACCTTGTACAGTTACATCAATAAATATAGCTGGTAAACATTTTCATTATTGTAGTAGTTTATATGGTAAACTAATTAGATATTTTACTATAAAGGCATTTCTTTTACTTAATAGATGACCAGCCAGCAGCAATAGTTATCAAATCCCAAGAACAAACCTCAAACAAACCTCTAAGATCATCCTCTGCTGGTAACTATCTATACTAGAAAGGTTTAGGTAGTAAAATAAAGGTAAACAATCTTGATTTGACTTTTTACACAAACACATATTAAACAAATAAACCACTGCTGCTGCACTAATGGTTCAATTGAATTAGTAATCATTATTGTTGTATTTAAATTGCTTTTTAGTTGAATTTTATTTTGAAACTGAGGTTTAAAATAAAAAACATAAAAGACACATCAAGATTGTTTACTTTTATTTCACTACTAACCTTTCTAGAATAATTGTTGTTCTTTATTACATCAATAAATAAAGCTGGTAAACATTTTCATTATTGTAGTAGTCTGTTTATATGGTAAACTAATTAGATATTTTACTATACCTAAAGGCATTTCCTTTAATTAATAGATGACCAGCCAGCTGCAATGGTCATTAAACCCCAAGAAAAAAACAAACATCTAAGAACATCCTCTGCTGGTAATTATCTTATTATTGTTCTTTGTGCTAATGGTATGAAATTTTTATTAATATTGTACAAATACCACTTTTCAGGACGATTGAAACCTACACATCATACAATGAAACAGCAATATTTTCGTACAAAACTAAGAAATGCCAAATTAGAAACCAAATACCTCATTAACAAAAACAAAAGGGAAATGAATAAATACAAAATAGAAATGCAATTTTGGAAATTGAGACTACAGAAACTGGGATCTAAATTGAATTGAAATAACTATTTTTAACTATTTTTAAGTGGAAAAATGTGTATTTATTAAATTGGTCCTTACAATAAAGTTCTGATTTGCCTCAAGTCCTATAGGTTGTTGTTCTGTGAGTTCCTCCCCAACATAGGGTAAAAAAATATCCTCCTCCAAAAGTTCATCTGATTGCGACAGGGCAATATTATGCAGCACTGCACATGCTACAATGACCGGTGGAATGTTTTTTATATTTAGGCCCATGCCGTTTTGTAGGCAAGGAAATCTTCTTTTCAGAACACCGAAGAGCCTTTCCACAGGATTCCTGGTACTTATTTGGGATCGGTTATAAGCTTCTTCAGCAGCCGTCCTTGTATGCAGTAATGGAGTTAGCAGATAAGGCCGACATGGATATCCACTGTCCCCAAGAATAATACCTGTCCCGAAGTCCCCACGCTCTAATTGAGCACATAGTGGTGAATCATTGAAGATGGTACTGTCATGTACAGAACCTGGCCATCTTGCAATAACATTCCTTATGCGCAGACTTGCATCACACACCATTTGCACATTTAAAGAAAAATAGCCTTTCCTGTTCCGATAAACTTCAGATTGGGCACCACCTAAAAATAAATTCTAGTTAGATTTTGAGACAATAAACTTTACTATAGTACCTACCTACCTACTAACATATTTTTGTAGAAACAATTCTACAAATAAGTTTAGAATTGCCAATCTAACACAAGACTTATTAATTGTTGTATTTGTTGTTACTGTGTAATACATATTATCATTAATCAGACATTTTTGGGCACATGATTAACAGTGGAGTTGGTAAGTACATACCTGGAGAATTGATTTTAATATGAGTGCAGTCCACAGCTCCCACAACTCTTGGAAATCCTGCTATTGCAAAGAACTCATTTGCTACAACTGGAAATTCTTCTGGTGTTGGCATATTTATGAACCTTGACTTCAAGCTGGCTATTTTGGCTGTTACTTTATGCACTATTCGATGCACCGTGGGTTGCTCAACCTCAAAAATATCCCCTATTACGCGTTGGTAGCTGCCTGTCGCATAGTACCGGAGAGCTATAAGTATTTGGTCCACTGGCTGTATGGCTCGGTTTCTTTTGGTCAAGGGTTTAATACTGCTACCGAATACAGAGTCCAAATATAACACAGTTTCTTTCGAGATGCGGAACCGTGAAACAAACTCCCTGTCGTCGTACTTTTCAAAAGCGTTCAACTTTTCTTTATTTCTGCGCCTCACAGTTGGCCTTTCATGATCCGAAAGTGAAGACAAGGACGATAGAGACATTTTTATCACTACTTCAAAAGTTTCAATAGATTTTACTTGATTTGAGGGACCTCGCGACCACTCTCAGATCTAAGGCCTGCTCAAATCAGTTTGACAGTTGATTTGACAGCTAAATAACGTTGAGTAGCGTTCCTGTATACGACTTTTGAACTGAGTGGTGTTTAAGCATTACTTATTTTAAGATGCACTTATATTTAAGAGATACTCAAAAAAGACGTTTGGGTATACGAAATTACAGTTTAGGAGCTGCTCAAACGTTTAAGCAGCTCTTAAAAATTTGAGTGGCGTTTCAGTATTCGGGCGTGAGAGTATAATATTTTTTTGTCTTAGTAGTACCTTTAAGAATTACATTTGGTACAATTTACTGATAAAACTCTCTAACTATTGTGCTAAGTATTATTCATTCCTTTAGAATAATGCTTTATGTAATTTTTACATGATTGTAAAGGTTATTATTGAAATATTATGTAAAAAAACCTAATTATTTACAAAATTATGGTGAGTATAACCAAATAAAGTTTATAATTAATGATCAACAGTTGTAACAACCTTATCTGTATCACTTACTACTTAATATAACTGAGTGTTTATTTCCAGGCTGATCATGAGGTAGATGAGGCCTTAGCCTCATTAGATGTACTTATGTCTGAGTTCTTTGCACCAGCTACAAGTAACTTCAGAAAAAGAGAGATTGAGAGTATGCTTGAGAATTTCTCTAATCGAAGTGATTCCTGGAAACATTGTCTGTTGTTCCTACAAAAATCACAAAATCAATATGTTTTGATGTTCACATTGACTACATTAGAGGTAATGATAAGTTTGCCTTTCACACTCTTAAATAATGAAGAATAATAATATTAGGGCAAACAAAAGTATTCTCATTGTCTTATTACAGTATACATTATTTAGCTTCCTGAAAATTGTTAGGTATGTCAAAATAGTTTGAATAACCTCAAAGTTATGGAGTTTAATATTGAGGAATATTATTTATTATTGAAAAAAATTGATGTAACAAAATATATAAGTCATCATCATCTGACTAGCCTTTTCTCAACTATGTTGGGGTCGGCTTTCAATAGGCTTTACATGGAGAAACTGCCTATCTGATCTCCAGAACCCAGTTATTGGGTAATACTATACCCTTGGTAAGACTGGTTGTCAGACTTTCGGGCTTCTGATGACCTGTAAATACTATCAAAGATCCATAAATGACAGCCGGGACCAACAGCTTTATGTACTTTCCGTGGCACAAAGGGGTATTGGTTTGGAAAGGTCTCCCATCCACGGACCAGCTGCGGCAAGTGTAGCTTAACCTAATCATTCAACCTGTTCAGGTTTTATTGCTTAGCCACAAGCCCCCTTAATTTCAATGTAGCAAACATAACTCTGTATTTATAATCTGTAAATATCTTGTAGAATATTATCAACCGACAGTGGATCAGTCTGTCAGACAATGAAAAAACAGAAGTTAGACTGACATTATGGAATGAATTGTTGGCCAAACATGAAGTTATGGTGTATTTTATCAGAAACAAGCTTGCAGCCTTAATGGTGTCTATCGCCCGTTATGACTGGCCACACGTGTATGATGACTTCTTCAGTAACATTGTTGAGGTAACTTGTCTTACTCATAGGTATGTATAAAAAGAAAGTTTTGTAATGGAAATGTAGATCAACAACTTCAACTATAAATAAAGGAGGAAAGGTCTTGTATGTTCACATAAATAAAGTATTTATAGAATGACAGCTATGCAATAGTGAACTATTTCCATCAGTTCCAAGCAAATTAGAATGCAGTAGCAAATGTAGCATGAAAGGAGAAAAAAAAAAGTATTATTATTGTAAGTACCCTTTTAAAAAATATGGATTTCAAATATCTCAATCACTAGGCTTAGCTGCCGTCAGAAGGTGTTATTTATCAATCTGCCTTGCCTTTTCCCAAGAAGAAGAAGTAGTTATTAATTACTTAATATGATGTAAAATCAAAGTCCTTAGTTATGGTAAAAAAAGTCTTGCTGCATTGTTGCAGCAAATTGTGCTGCTGGAAATATTATGTTTAACACACACACTGCACGCAAGGATACAAGCCACAACTTGCTGCATTTGGTTTACCATGAATACAGAGCTTTTCCTACTACAGTGTAACCTGGATAAGTGGGATCTCAAGGAACCTAGGATTATTTATCACTTAAAGAGGCATTTACCCAGTTTCTCAAATAGTCATGTTTAAAATGTTGCCTTATTTACAGAGATTGAAATGTAACCATTTTTCATTTGGTGAAAATTTTCATTATTCTTTATGTATCGTTGTATATGTTGTTTTCTTTGTGTATAGATGACTAACCAATATGTGCCCAGCACGCCACAGTCACTACTAAATGACAGGCTTTTGAAGGTAATTCGTAGCTTGGCGCCTAGGGCATGTTTTTGCTTTTTTAACATGGTGGTCAAAAGGTTAAAAATGTTCAAATGATAAATTATTATTAGTGGTCTTACTTATACAGGCTATTGAAATACAAAGTCTTAATATCGAAAAAATCTAACAAATGTATTCTCAGTTATAAAGGTTTCATTATTCCCAGTAACAGAGGTAGATTTTCAAAAGTGTTGGGACCTCATTGAAATTATCAGTAGTAGAGGTTTCTCACATACCCAGCACCCACTTAAACAGTTTACACTGTAGTAATCTTGGTTCTTAATAAGAATCAAATCAATTTAGTACCTATACAGCTCAATTACCAGAGCTGCATAAAATATAAACATAAGGCAAGATTTACTTATTAATGGTAATCTGTGAACACAGCGCTGTGGGCTACATTATTACTTTAGTTATTTATGTTTGTCTGATTGTAATATAGCATTACTAGCTTCTGCCCGCAACTTCGTCCGCGTGATATTCGTACTTTCCTCTAAAAATTTCGAAAATTTATAATAATAATAATTCTTTATTGACATAAATATTTTTTAACAAAAGTAGTGAGGCCCTGACTCCTGCGCTAGGTATAGTACCTGTGTTACAGGAGCCAAATTTTGAAAAATCATTTGGGATGTGTTCATAACTTGACTCAAAGACCCATACCCATTTTCGAGTTAATGGAAGCAGTAAAATCCACCCCTTAAACTTTATTACCCTTTTCCACTATGGTAGGTGTCGATTTTTGAAAAACATACACACACACACACATAGGTACCTACATTTTTATTTTAGTAGTACGAGTTTCGAGTTAATCCGACAGTAGGTTACTTTTTAAATTTCTAAATTGTCAAAGTATCAAAAATAAAATAATACACAGACTAAACTACTAGACATTACAGAGGTTTAAATAAATTCAATTTTTTTTTACATTAATTCCATTTAATTTGTGAGTAATGAGCTTAAATCTTAATTTTGAACTTTAGAATAAATTCTAAGTTCTGCAATTCCTAGATAAATCATAATTTTTCAGGGTGTTAGGTTAGACTGTGCTAATTAGTTATCACAAAAAACTGAACCAGAAATGTTCAACAGAACGAGAAAAAAATCGAAAACTGATGTTAGGTGAAAATTACGAAAAAAAAAACATAAAAAAAAATTATATCTCGAAAACTACGAAAAATCGTAGAATACATGGCTGATTCGGATACTCCTCATCATAAAGTATCAAAATTTTACGTATGAACGTCAACTCGCCGGCCACCCTGTATATAGAATTGATTGTCGCTATTTGTTGTTCCTATTCAATAAATAAAAATAAGAATGCCATTCCTTGGTTTTGCAGTTGATCAGAAGTGACGGACCACGTTGTCTATTGGGCCTGGTCCTAGCGCAGGCCGCTAGCGAAGAGCTAGGGGCGGCGCGTGACACTGGTGTCCTGTTGCCATCCTCGCGTAGGAACCAGCTTGAGCGTCTCATGCTCAAGGGGATGCCACAGCTGTTAAATGCTCTTAGTGGTGAGATGATCAATTCAGATATAAGAGTAATCTTGCTACATAATATCGTATCACAAGTAATGTTTTAGTTCTAAATTTGTTTTGTTTTTGTTGTAACGCTGACTGTAACAAGTGCCTACATTTGTTTTCTTCAGTTTCCCTTCCTACATAATATGCACCCATATTTCTTTCAGATATTTTGGAAAAGAATGCCCAGAAGGAAGGGCAGTCCAATCCGCCTCCATCACCGACAAATGGTGTTCCACAAACATCTGCACTACCAGATCTCTTGGCGAATGCACATGATGTCAGTACTACAGATAAGTAAGGCAATTTTTTTTTATTACTTACGTCCAAACTATCTATAGAAATACTGCAGACATGGACAGGGCTTCTATCAATCTATTTGCTTAATTCAGCTTCACGTAATAACTGTGTAAATGATATGGAGGATTTTACTAAGACCTCTAATAAATATATAGATATCTCTATTATTTTGCATTTCGCGACCTTGCGCCATACATTGCAATTTAAACGTGTCCCAGCTGAAAATCGTCGAATTTCTTAATTTTTGTTTAGCAGATATTTAGTGACGTCGTGTAATTGTGTATGGTAAGTACAAATTTGTGCATCCAACCATTGGGGAGCTATTCAATAAAAACTGTTTCCGCTGGGACTACGTCATCCCAGCGGAACTTTTTTCTTCCTATGGACGTACAAGAAAATAAATACATGCAATAATTAGTGTGTAACGAGAGGTAAATGTGTATGTTTAAATGAAAATTGTGTGTCATAAAACTGCGATGATAATCAAGTTTCCGCTGCGCTGACGTTTAGCTATTTGATAAAAAACATAAAACGGTTTAGTGCAGAGTTGTAATTTTTTTACGCACGTTGCTTTGAATTTGTGTGTAATGTTTGTGAAAACAGACTTTGAAAAAAAAACTTACAGTTCATAAGAAATACTCGTAAAAGTAAAATAAGGTTTTTAGGTCCAAATACTTAAAATAGGAACCCTTTCGGACAATCCCGCTGCCCCGGCAGGCTTCGGCCCTATCGGGCCCCTCCTTTGATGCTGACATCTCTTTGTGGCGCGCGTGGAACACATACGCGCCGTCCAGCACGGGCCTGGTCCTGATCGGACGGCGAGCTACCCATTACTCGCCGTCCGCAGGCCCGCGCCTACGGTGGCCGGGAGTCGTCACGCGGCTCCCGACGCCCGCGGCGTCTCCCGCGGCGGCTTTGACGGGCGGCCCTCTCGGCTGTCTCCCTCGCCCATCCCGCCACCTCCTTCGCTAGCATGACTGCTTCGCAGAAGGAGGTGACTGCCTCCCACTCCCTCTCGCTCCGGACCATGGTTTGAACCAGGGCCGGGCGCGAGAGGTCGCCGCTGCTGTCGATCGCCTCTACGAGGACACGGCGGTGCTCCGCCCAAGCGGGGCAGACCTCCACCGTATGCTCCACCGTGTCCTCCCGCCTGATGATGTGCAGGAACCTCCCGAAACATCCGTGTCCGGTGAGGACCTGCGTCAGGCGGTAGGTGAGGACGCCGTGACGCCTCTCTAGCCACTCCTCAAAGAGGGGCCTTACCGCCGCTATCGTGGCGTGCCCTGCGCTGGGTTGCGACAGTCGCTCTTTCCATGTTGCCATGAGATCCCGCCGGAGGTCCGTCCGCTCCGCAGCGATTTGCCGCGGAAGCGGGTTTTCCCCCCGGCGTAGTGCCTCCGCGCGCCACTCATACAGGCGCGCGAGGACTATCGCCTCCAGATCCCATGGCGGCAGTCCGGCAAGGAGGCTTGCCGCCTCGCCCGAGATCGTGCGGTACCCCCGGATAAGCCTTACAGCTACCACCTTTTGGGGCGCGTTCGAAAGAAAGTGTGCGGCTCGACGCCGCAGTGAACCCCCGCGTAAAGCCTCCGGCAGGAGGCGTTTGGCCCCCTCAGGTTGGGCAAGAGCCGCTTGAAGGCGGCCCCAGCCCGTTCCAGTTTGGGGGCCAAACGTCGGGAAGTGCTCGACGAAGTTCCACCGGCTGTCGAGGACGAGACCCAGGTATTTCATCGTTGTCTCGACGGCGATGTGAACCCCTCCTACCGTTAATTGGGATCCCGGTGGTGGCCCGTTCCGAAGCCCATATAAGGACATGGCCTCGGACTTGTGCAATGCCACCTCGAGACCCAGTTGCCGGATCCTCTCCAACTGTCGCAACCCCGCGTGTCATCGCGTCGGCCGCCGCCTGATGCGACCTCCCCTGCGCCAGGACCAGCGTGTCGTAAGCACCCCAACTTTAGAGCCTAACTTAAAACGTTTATTTGTATCTTGTAAGGGTCTACAATGTCTTGCCAAGTTTCATTTATGTGCTCTTAGTAATTAATGAGCAATGGCATAATTTACTACGACTGGACCACTAATTGTATGACATCCGATTGTAGGACTTTTTAATGGAAAAGCAAAATGAAACATATTCAGATATTTAGTGTATTAATGCAACTATTCACATGTAAAATTTCAGCTCATTGCGCTAAATAATTAAAGAGATATAATAACAATACCAGAACAACCCAAATACTTGGATAAACCGACCAAGTTAGAATGGCTACAAAAAAGCGGCCGTGCAGTATAAAGAGATAACATTCTACAAAAAAAAATCATCTGTTTCATACACTTTGGTCAAGTAGTTATTGAACTTTTCTATTAAAACAGCTGATTTTTTTTCGTGATTTCATAGTTGGTGGTTGGTAGTGAAAGTTGTTCATATTCATGGATAGAACACCCTGTAAAATTTTGGATGGTGATAAAAAAAAATTCCTGTATAATTAGTATTATCGTCTTTTTGCTTCTTGTTCCAGGGCTCTGAATATGGAGATAGTCGTAAAGTGTCTTATGACTCTTCAACATCTATTTTCGTGGTTGCCATTATCTTCTCACGTGCCACCATCATTAGTCACCACAGTGTTTTATTGGGGCAGCATAGCAACACAATCACAGGTATGTCATGTTGTGCTACAATTACATCAGCTTATCCAAAATTATAAAAAGTTAAACGAGGATTACCTAACTCTACAGTCTCCTGTAATGCGCTCTGCATTACAGGAGACTGTAGAGTTACCCACTTAAGAGGGATGTGCTAAGGTAGCCCGCAGAATTCAATACTGCTACTCTCTATGATTAAATTACTATTTCATGAAATCATGATATTTGAAGGTCAATAATTCTAACATAAAGAGTTGCGTTGAAAAATACATATTTGTTAAGGTCGCGAATCATAATTTAATCAATGTACAAACTGACACTGACCTGCAAATTCCAAAATAGAGAGATAGATAAGGTCGTAAGGATGAAGGTGTGTGTGTGCGCAGAGCGTGGAGGCGGCGCTGTGCGGGCTGGGCGGCGTGTGCGAGCTGCTGTACCGGCGGTACGCGCCGCCGTCGTCTGCCGCCACGGCGCTGCGCCTGCAGCACTGCGCGCTGCGCCTGCTGCGGCACCTCACGCACACGCAGCACGCCATCATGCATGCTCACCACGAGTTAGTACTTATATACTCAATTTTTTTTTGTTTACCGTGTCCCTCTGCTGGGCAAAGGCCACCCCTTTTTTCTTTTAAACCATGTTGGCTGAGCAAACTTATTCAGATAGTCACAGCACCTTCGCCGCGGTCTACCTGAACAGCGATATCCCTCAGGCATCCAGTGAGTGACGATCTTTGCCCATCTTGAATTCTCAATACTGAATTATGTATGGAATTCCACAAAGTGTTCTTAAATGTTAACTTAACTTTAACACAGCATAATTGTAGGAGGGAGAAAGTTTTGAAAACTACCCCACCCCACTCGCGTCCTCTCCCTTTCTTATTGATTTTCAGATTTGAGACCACGCCGTGTCTTTTATTGCAAAAACGTGTTTAGTGATATAGTGATGACTGTGTGTTAGTAGTTTTTGTCCCTACAGCACCTCTGCATAAATATGAACCTTGAAACATTACCCATAAGGTGTCGTGAATTTTCACGCAAATGATACAGTAGTCAGCATTTACCTGTATTATATTCCCTTTTGTTTCTTAGAAGTGCAAGTAGCAAATTACTAGAGTGAGAAGTCCATTCGCACATAAAAGGGCAATTCGAATGAATTGAGAAGGGATGATTGCGAGCGGACTTCTCGCTTTCGCGAATGAAGAAGTGTCAGAATGAAATAGAGATACAGAAAAATGTAACGGAGTCGTCTCAAGCCAACAACAGTGCAGTACTGTTGTTACTGTTGACAGCTTTTGGAACGCCCTAAACCGTATCAGCCGACAATATTTCTGTGTCACTAATCAACATTATAAATTATCATTAGTGATCATTGAACTTTGTGTCCTTTTCAGTTACCTTAACAAGTTAGCAGAGTTCCTAAAATTGTTTGTATCATTGCATTTCAAGAGGTTGGAGGCGGAGCCAGAGTTTGATGCCATAGAATTTTTGTCATATCTATTCCAATATACATTCCAGGTATGTTTTATTCTCAAAAGTTATGAAAATGTTTAGTAATTTCGTGTTACAATGTATATCTAATCAAATAATGTTTTCAGGTGCCCACGTGTGCTATTTTTGTAAACTGTTTAGATATATGGATACAATTTATCGATATTTTGAAGCCAGAAGACACTCCAAAGTACGTAAATATTAACGTTTCGATTTGAAATTAAATTAGCAGCTATATCAGTATTTGTATGTAACATGATTGTGTTGTAATATTTCAGATATTGGGAAGCGTTACAGGCACTCGTGAATGGAGTGTTGAATAAAATACAGTTCCAACACAATAAAGCGCAATTACAACACCTCGACAACGACATTCGAGATGATGACGTTAGTGGATATTCTTATTATCTTATAGCTTGGTGATAACGATATGTGCGTTACCCCAGCGGAATGTTGTCGCTTTTCAGGATTTCGGCTTGACAGATAATTAGTACCTCATCTCGTGTAATTGTGCCCGAAATTTAGAACTTGTGCGTCCAGCCGATCCAAAGATATTCACGAAAAACAGATTCCGCTGGAGTAACGTTACCCCCGGCGGCATCTTGTTTAACCGGTGGTCGTAGCTAAATATTAGGTCCTTACATATGAAATTAGCGTTTTGTCGTACTGACCATTTTGATCTGAAATATCTCCTCTTTGGTTAAGAATTCCAAATTATAAATTCATTTAGCTGGTACATTTGAGTTTTGAAAACAGTCATTCATTTGTTTTTTTTTCATTATTTTTTTCTTTGGCGTCGCTTATTACCGCACAATGGAAAACATGAAATATCGGTATATTTACGAGTACGAGTTCTACCGTGGCACCAGTGCTGCAGAAACAGCTCGAAGGATTAATCATGTGTACGGCGCTGGTGTCGCAAAAGAAAGCACGGTACGTTTTTGGTTTCAACGTTTTCGTTTTGGAAATTTCGACCTTCAGAACCAACCCCGTGGACGGCCGGAGACCAAAGTGGAAAATGAAGAATTAAAGGCTATTGTGGAAGCGGATCCATCACAAAGCACTTCAGAGATAGCTGCAGGCTTCGGGGTAAATGGTAAAACTGTATTAATCCACTTGAAGCAAATCGGGAAAGTAAAAAAACTTGAACGATGGGTACCTCATGAATTCAGTGAATCGAACTTGCAAACACTTGTCGACTGCTGTGTTACTTTGCTCAACCGACACAATAATGAAGGGATTTTAAATCCAATCATTACTTGTGATGAAAAGTGGATACTGTACGATAATCGGAAGCGCTCGTCGCAATGGCTGAACCCTGGAGAACCAGCCAAATCCTGCCCTAAACGAAAATTGACTCAGAAAAAGTTACTTGTGAGTGTTTGGTGGACTAGCGCCAGTGTCGTTCACTACAGCTTTCTAAAATCTGGCCAAACGATTATGGCAGATATCTATTGTCACCAACTGCAAACCATGAAGGAAGAACTAGCTGCTAAACAACCGAGATTCGTCAATCGCTCTAGGCCACTGCTGCTTCACGACAACGCAAGACCACACACTGCACAACAAACAATCACTAAGTTAGATAAGCTACAATTGGAATGTCTGCGACATCCACCGTGCTCCCCGGACCTTGCTCCAACAGATTACCATTTTTTCCGAAATTTGGACAACTTCTTACAAGGAAAAAAATTCAATTCCGATGCGACAGTCCAAACCGACTTCAAAGAGTTCATTGATTCTCGCCCCCATGGTTTTTTTAGGAAAGGGATCAATGAACTACCTTTGAGATGGCAAAAGTGCATAGATAACAATGGTGCATACTTTGATTAATTAAATATATTTTCCAAAAAAAAAATTGACTTTATATTCCTCCCGTACAAAACGCCAATTTCATATGTAAGGACCTAATACAAACAAGCTACACATACATATAATATAATATAATATACAGGCACAATTTACTATGCGGCCGCTTTTAAGCATTCTTTCGAATTTGTTCGGTTAATCGTGTGATTTCTTTTCCTATGGTTTTTTTCATAAATCTGAGTAGTTAGAAAGATTTTTCAGCTGAAACTTTAAGGATAAACAATTTAATAAAGGTACTAATTATTAGTTGAATCACAATTCCCGTCACTTAATAATAACACATGTATTGGAGCGTTATATTATATCGTAGCCAGATTTTAATTAAAATGGACAACTGTATAAGGAATTGGAATAGTAACATCTAATTTCACATGATGCTTTGAGTTCATATAAGGTACAAACCACCATAATTGGTAAGTTTCTAGGGTTTCTCATTGAAGCGCAAGGAACGATTTTAGGGTTTTTGAAAAATTTATTCTAATTTCCCTACAGTGTCAATTATAGAAAAAATAAATTGCACAAATGAAGCACAAATTAAGACCCACCGTCGTAAAAAAATCGTAGTTGTATGTCATGCCGTTTATGAGATACAGCAATTTGCTAAACGTTCCCCCCAGCGGCATCTTGAATAACTCGGAAACTTCAAGACGCACAAATTTCATTTTTTTGGCACAATTAGGCACAAATGATATCGATCTAACTAGCTTGTTTGTATTTAGCTACGACCACCGGGTAAACAAGATGCCGCCGGGGGTAACGTTACTCCAGCGGAATCTGTTTTTCTTGAATATCTTTGGATCGGCTGGACGCACAAATTCTAAAGAACAATGGCAGGTCTCCATACTAAGAATTGTCTGGGATCAAATTGAAGCGTCCCGTAATGAAAAATATGTTAAAAGATTTGGCGTCAGCTCCAGAATCTATAAATGAGACTATTTTCAATTGGAAAAGCCGGAAAAAAAAGATTTCGGTGTTTGAATTTTTAGGTTATGAATGCACGTCAAACAACAATTACAAGAACATCGTGGATTGAAATTAAATCTGTGGTCTAAGTGAGGATAAGAGTATTTACGGATAAAATGAGAAAAACGCAAATAAATTCAACGCTCGGTGTAGAGTAGTACCTACTCAATTGTATGTTTACGAAAGCTGGGCGCGTATTTAAAAAAAATGCACTTGCCCCGTAAACACTAAAACGCGGCGATCACGAATAAAAACTGTAGCCTTGTGATCGCTGTGTATATCTTTTTCCTGTGGGCGTAGTATGCGACCGAAATTGCGGCCAGAACCACTGTGGCAACCACCACGCTCTGGCACTAGTATAAAGCCTCCTACACACAGTGCTGCCGGCTCAGGTTGCCACACGCGGCTCAAGGTTACTTAGCGCTTAGAATTAAGGTTGAGTTTCATGCGGACTGCCAGTTTCTGCGGCTTGTGCTACTATTACTGATCAGCATACCACGCCTTCAGTACTTTAATTACCAATGAAAAGAATAAATAAATACCAAATACAAATATTTTTTCTCGTTTTTCAGACTATACTTACTTATTTATATTAATTACTTATTAATATTTTATTTATTATACTACTCGCTAATTCATAATAAAACGAAAATTACCATTTTACAGTTTTATTAAATGATAAATGACTTATTTTCTACAAGTAGGTTTGTACAAACACTTTTACACGTCAATCTTATTTTTTTAAGCTAGATGAGGTCGGCGTTCCCTATCTGACTACTCTGAGAACAAAGGCCTAAACAAACTCAGAGGTCACAGTCTCTGGCCATGTGCAGTCCAGCGGCTTCCTGCAAATTTAGTAGATGTTCTAGGTAGATGTAATCTATTTTCCTGCCATGCATATCGTCAATGCGAATTATACAATTATAGGCCTTTGGGCACAAAAAGTGGAGCGTCAATGCGAATTTTCGAATTTCTTTGCTGTATTGTGTTTCCAAAGGCATTCCTACCGATTTCGCAATTTGTCTTTTTAGAAAATCTTTGGGGCCTGCATACTGCTCCAACACAGCCACATGATCATCATTTACATAAATTTGGTCTTTTAAATCTTTTATTACAGTTTTAAAATTTGCTATTTTATATCTGCTTACTCCGTCTTCTCACTTTTTCATTTAATCTTTTATTTTTTTTCTTCTGATGATCACATTTTAATTTTTTAATAATTTCAAGTGTAAGTGTTCCTGAAACAAAAAAAAATACACATTAACTTTTAGTTTTCTGCAACATCGTACAAGTTTTTTGTGGTAAATTATTTAAATTACTTGTCAGTAAGTAGGTAAACACTATAAACTTATATCTTGTCTATTTTCAAAACTTACCAACAACTCACTTGAAGGCAAAGCATCATCGCGCAGTCTTGTTACATTTAAAGTTCGGTTAAAACATTTCTCTTCAAAATGCAGGGAACAAATAAAAATGTTTGGTTGTCGTATTCAAATTTTCAATCCCAAGTATATCCAGCCACTGTTCTTTTCTTTCTTTACATAAAGAAATGGAGTTAAATAATATTCACATGTTGCAAGTTATCGATATATTGAAAATGCCGTACCGAATCTCTATTTACTATGACGAATGAATTGGTAAAAAAAAAACACAATATTAATAGTAAAACAGTAAATGATTACAGAAAAGCAAGTGTAGCTTTATAAACTTTACCACAAATAGCAAAATCTTTCAAAATAATAGAAAAAACAAGATATTTTGAATGAATTCGGTTACTTACCTGTGCAACGTTATATTGGGATGTTTTTTGTTGCTTTTCATGCGGCAGCCTAACACACTGCACCTACCCATAATAAACGCAGTATTATGCACGTTCAAACACTATAAACAAGCACAATTTTCGCTTAATAACACGAAATTTTTCTTCAAAACAGAAACAAACAAGTCGCGATGACAACTGATGTACTTGTTGTTGGCTGTGACAAAACATGGCGACCGGCCGCAGTGAGATATTGTGTGACGTCACCAAAATAATGTTGCCATTGATAAAACTACTGTTGTCCTTTTTTACATGTGATTACCCTCATAAGTTAAAAAGAGATGCCGATATGTCAGTAACTATGCCGTCTAACTATATAACTACTGTTCGTTATGCCGAGTCCTTTCTTTATTCCTTAGTCTGAGGTTTCGATTCGGTTTTTTTATGAATCGATACACACTGAATCGAACACTGAAACAATCCTGTGATATTTTGATCCAATATTAATTGGATTTAAAAATAGAAACATTTCTACTTATTGATTAAAGACGAATGAATAGAGCATTTTTAATAATTATGTTAAAAATAAAACCAACCCTACATGGGTCGATCGATCGGTCGATTATATCGATCATTCGTTCAATTATTGATACAGATAAATTGCATTCATACTATTTTACTCACACCACTATTTTAATGGCAACATTTCGAACGTACATAACTCGAACATCATTTGATAAACTTTTAAAAACATATAATAACTCCGGCTTTTACGAGAAGGAGTAAATAATTGAAAAATCGTAGAAAATTAAGTAAATTTGATTCATACTTATGAAATCTATGGACGCTAAAAAAAAGTCCAGACCAAATTCTGCCCTTGTTCTTTCGGGCACAATTACACGAGATGGGGTACTAATTATCTGTTAAGCCGAAATCCTGAAAAGCGACAACATTCCGCTGGGGTAATGCA
This sequence comes from Gortyna flavago, assembly GCA_963669345.1. Classification (NCBI taxonomy): domain Eukaryota; kingdom Metazoa; phylum Arthropoda; class Insecta; order Lepidoptera; family Noctuidae; genus Gortyna; species Gortyna flavago. Next base: position 7,091,130 of record OY770139.1, read on the forward strand.
CACGATAACGATCTAACATAAATGATGCCGTGCCATTTAAGTATTGCCAGATTAGGTGCTCTTAAAAGGGCTAGTATTTTGAAAATTTCTTGCTGCAATTGAATAGTCGCCAAGTTGCCGATTATATCACTCAACACAGTGCAACAATTGCTGCAATCGTGCAGTGTAGCACGGCGATATTGCCAAGATATTAGTAGTCGCAAGTATGCAATGTCTAGCCGACTAGTTTGAAAATGATTTATCCCGCTTTGACTTAACTGCAATATCGCCGTATATCGTCTTTGTTCTGATGTTCAGGTGCATCTCTTTTCCCTCGCTTGCCTCCACTCGGCTCGTCCTGTCGCTTCCGCCGCTGTCTCTTCGCACGCGCACTCTGACACCTAACCTATTCACCACGTGTTCTGCGATTAGTAAAATTGTTTTGTATCTGTTGTTGATTTTATTCTGTTAGTCATGGCCGAGTGGTCTAACGAAAATTACATCCTGAATTATGGGATGTAGAATCTATTGCGTATAAACATCGTAACCTTATGTAGTCATCTAGCCTCAATATAGCTCCGCGTGTACAAACAAAATTCCTCAGTAATCCAGTTGCAGAATCTTGCTGGGCTACACTCGGCAATGTATTGCACAATGACATTGCAGCAAGGGTATAAGTTGCAAATATACTGAGCTATACAGTTTTGACGAGTTATGCGAACATAAATGTAGGGAAAAGCTGGTTTGGTCCCATAGTAAAAGTTGTTCATAATGATGAGTACAATGACCCCTTAAGAGGATAACAGTGATTATAATTTCACCCTGTATTGGTCAACAAAATTACCAACAAGATGCAATTTTAGTAGCCCGTTTACAGGCCTGGATCTTCAAATAGCTGCTTTGATTGAATCATTAGATAAATTTAATACTTTTTTATGTATTTCAGGGCCAGACAGAGTGGCACACATTCCTGAAACATTGTATAGAATGCATAGCTCGCGTCGCGGAGCTAGCGCCGCTTGACGTGTTCACTGCAGTGGTAAGTAGACAACAAAGTATGCAAAAAAATATGGCATACTATTGTGGACAACTTGTACATACAAATGACTAAAATTGAGCAAATTCTAAGAAAAATATCGTTTATACGAGGCTTCAATGTATGGAGGCTTGTAAACGAGGCTTGAATATTCGCAGCTGGAGCGCTGGCAGTGCCTGGCGGGCGTGCACGCGCGCGCGGCCACTCGGGGCGGCGAGGGCGAGCGCCTGCTGGCCGCGCTACTAGACCTCGCCACGCTCACCCGCGTGCTGGGACGCCTCGCACCTGCCTTACTTGCCGGTGCCTCACTTATTTATACAACAATTCCCTTTTTTTATTGTCATACAATTTGTATAATTGAGGGTAGTATGAAAATAATAAAATTCCTTTTATTTTAGAAATCAAAATATATTGTTTATCAGAGACGGAAAGCAGTAGGCGCGCGACTGGCTGGGCACTGGGCGCGACGCTAGTGGAGCGCATGGCGGGCGCGCTGGCCGGCGCCGCGCTCACCCGCCCGCACCGCGCCGCGCCGCTCGCGCACCTCGCGCACGCGCACGTGCAGGTGTAAGTAGACACGCGCACAGTACAGTACAGCCGCGCGACGCTAGTGGAGCGCATGGCGGGCGCGCTGGCCGGCGCCGCGCTCACCCGCCCGCACCGCGCCGCGCCGCTCGCGCACCTCGCGCACGCGCACGTGCAGGTGTAAGTAGACACGCGCACAGTACAGTACAGCCGCGCGACGCTAGTGGAGCGCATGGCGGGCGCGCTGGCCGGCGCCGCGCTCACCCGCCCGCACCGCGCCGCGCCGCTCGCGCACCTCGCGCACGCGCACGTGCAGGTGTAAGTAGACACGCGCACAGTACAGTACAGCCGCGCTACGCTAGTGGAGCGCATGGCGGGCGCGCTGTCCTAGGCTGGCTAGGTGAAGTGAGCTGTTATCCCAACACCTTGTCAACCGCATCAGTTGGAATGATAGCTCACTTCACCTAAGTGTTCACTAGGCGCTGGGCGCGACGCTAGTAGAGCACTGTTAGTAACTTGTTAGTTCTCACGTGCAGTATGTTCCACAGGCATGCGGAGATGTTCGCGTGCATGGGCGCCTGGTGCTGCTATGCGAACGAGTGCGGCGTCCCAGTCCAAACTATGGAGGGACTGTTCTCTTCTGCGGTACCCTTCTTACTCCCACACGAAATACCGGTCAGTTTCAAGATTTTGTTCATTTGAATCCTAATTTTTGTTCAATAAGCTTAAGAGCGTTTACGCCGTACGGCATTTCATAAAAACTTTGAAGCCCTTGTTTTTCGAAAGAATAAACCGATTTTAATGAAACTTCATACGCATAAGCAGGATACAAAGGTCTAAAAAGTTACTTAAGAACATTTTCGAAAAATTGTGTTACAGCCAAATTAGAGCGATTTTAAAGTTTCCATAGAAACAGAGATTTTCATTATCTTTTTTTAAATAAGACATTTCTAAAATGTTCTTTAGTAACTTTTTATACCTTTGTATCCTGCTTATGTGTACGAAGTTTCATTAAAATCGGTTTATTCATTTCGAAAAACAAGGGTTTGAAAGTTTGTATGAAATGCCGTTCGGCGTAAACGCTATTAAGTTTGGATGTATGATTATTTATTGTGTCTTTTTTTTGTAGGAACCGCCGTTATTGTGCCATGCCGCAGCGCATCTTCTCTTGAGTCTCGCAAAAAACGTGAAATTTAACTGCGATCCTGTTGTGCTCACTGGGGACTTGTATGAGCATGCACAAAGATCTCTGCAGTACCTTCCGTCTAAGGTAGGATTATCTCACAAAATATCTTCTTTAGAGTTTGGCCAACGAAAGCTGACCACGAATTATTTTCTAAACTTCTAGCATGGAGACATTTTAGGACTGTCAGTCCTAATTTTCAATGTCAATAAATCAATAAATTCGCAATGAATAATAAATAGTATCAACTGCGTTTACGCAGTGTATAGCCAGGGTGAATTGATTAACCGACTTCCAAAAAGGAGGAGGTTATATGTTCGACTTTGTGTTTTTTTTTGTATGTTCACCGATTTCTGAGTCAATTGTGGATCGATTTTGAAAGTTTTTTTTTTTTTAAAAGGGTATACTCCCAAGGTGTTCCCATTGTCAGCTAGTTGGAATCTGATGAGAGGATCTCATGGAAATCGAGGGAAACCCTCAAATTTTATTGGAAAACCTATAGCGATTTGGAAATTTTTTAGAGTAACTTGAGCATTTGCTCTCGGAAATCATCATTTGGTAAAGTGGAGCTGATGATCTTCACAGACGGCCATCGGAACTAATCAATGATAAATATTTCACGGGTTGCGATTCGATTACTTTAATATGTTTTCTAAGCAATTATGCTCGTCCCAATGCGTGTGCTGGTGGAGTGGACTTCTCCAGGTTCTTACCAGGAGAACTCTTCAACAATTAACGTTCCAGCATCGGGAAAAGCAATATTTTGTAAATGCAGCAGTTGACGTTAGGCTATTGTAACTTATGTAAATTTCAAACTCTCTCACTAAAAAGTGAAAAATAAAACTTTTTTACAAAAAAAACAACCGACTTCAAAAAAAAAACTACAAACTGATAAATAACTTTTATTTCGGAAGTCGGTGTCGTTGGTTCTGTATTTTCGTTTATTGACACCGACTTCCGTTAGTTAAAAGTTATTTATCACTTTGTAGTTTTTTTTGGAAGTCTGTTGTTTTTTTTTGTAAAAATGTATTTTTTTTGGTTCTCTTGATTATTTTAAATTGCCGCCTTTTTCTTGGTCAGCTTTCGTTGTACAGTCTAATCTTGTTAGAATTCCTCCTAACCGCTTTGGACCGTCATTTATACTCCGACTTTTAATTAGCTGCAGTAAAATGACACTTCCTTAATAACTAATTTTGGACTGCGTTTAGAGATATGCAGGTCAAATAAGTTTCGTTTGATAGACTATTCTGTACTAGAAAAACAAGATTTGGTTGGTGGCCGCGAAAAAACGAAAAGACGCCAATTTCAGTCATTTAAGTAACACGTAAGCTGTCATTTTACTGCAGCTAATTAAAAGTCCGATTATAGTTTCAGCTGCTTTTACTCTTTGAAAAATAATCTATATAGTGTGTCAGGTTAAACGAGGGGAGTGTAGTATCCATGAAAATGAACAACTTTTACTAAGAGACCAATACTGAAATCGAGATAATAAAACCAGCCGCTCTATACATTTATGTTCGCATAACTGGACATAATGTAGGGAAGAGCTGTTATTTTTTTCATATTTTTGAGTTCGCCCCATATTAAAAGTTGTTTATTTTCATGAGTACGACACTCCCTTAAAATATGTCCCTCGTTTAACCTGACACACTATACCGGATGTTTTTTTTACCGGTTCCAAATTTTTACAAGGTGTTCTACCCATGAATATGAACAACTTTCACTTTGGGACAAACTCTGAAATCACGCAAAAAAAAAACAGTGGCACTCCGGGAGTGCCGACAGAAGTTAAAACAAAACACAAACAATACATTGCCATCACGCGCTGACATATAGGACATTAATTATAACCGAGTACATCCCGAGGACATCCAAATAAATCCGAATGTAGTGCGGTGTCGGTAACAGTGTCGCGAGTTCAATGATTTTTTCCCATCTCAAAAAATGCCCAACGCGCCTAAAGAAGTTTTCACTTCAAAAAATGAGCTCTTTAATACAAAAGTTCAATATCTAGTTGACCCAAATGTATGAAATAGCTGATTTTTTTTTCGTGATTTCAGGGTTGGTCTCATAGTAAAAGTTGTTCATATTCATGGGTAGAACATGCTGTAAAAATTTTGAACCCGTAAAAAAATCGTTCTGTATATAAAACAAACTCGGGTTAGTTACACCATTTATAATTCAAGAACGGCTGGACCGATTTTTATGATCTTTGATTTGTTGGATTTGTCTCCGCCCCGAATAGCAGAATAACTATTAAAACGGACTATTGAAATATGAAGATAATTCATTTTCTCATACATTCTTTCTTATTGATTCTGAGGCGGTGTGAAGTTCGCCGGGTCAGCTAGTTATAAAATAAATAATAAAAACGGCAGACAATGACAAAATGGGATGATAAGAAAGACAACCGTTGGAAGTAAAGTAACTATGTTGTAGAAAGCATTAAATTGGTGCATCAGCTGTCACCGCTGATAACGTAAGAGCAAGGTTAGACGCTCAGTTTGGCGTCAGTTTAGTCTATCAGTCTGGATTGACTTGACTGAAGCCAGAATGATGGATGATTTTCACGGTTATACGGTCAATCTAGACTGCCAACAGACTGATGAAAAGTACGCCAGTGGCCGTTAGACTTCGGAGCTGACAGTCGGTTATTGATATTATAAGGAAAAAGAAAGGAAACCCAAAACAGACAAGGACTCAAGTTATGATAAAATCTATTTCGATCTCAATTGGTGGCGGCGGGGGCAGGGGCGGAGGTGTTGGTGGCGGCGGCGGCGCTTGCGGCGCGCTCGTAGAGATAAACTACGATAACATGGCGCGCTCTAAATTACTGTTTTAATGTGTGTAGTGACATCCTTACGAAGGAGTTTGTATGTAGTTGTAAGTTTTTGTTTGACGGCCGTCTCATTACGCACACATGCGTTGTGAATCTTGATGGTGCATTGTAAATACTTTCACAAATACATTCAAACGTTTTGAATTTTGGAGGGGCGCGTCATGTTATCGTAGTTTATCTTTAGTTATGTAAGAAAGAAAGAAAGAATAAAGTTTATTTGGACACAGTTCGTGATTAACACCCTGCCCTGGAGCTGCATTGGGGAGGCACTCCGGTATCATCGGGTGCCGACCTACCTCCGTCGAATAGTCGGGGCGTATTTGACGGACAGAGCCGTCATCTACCCCGGTCGCGATGGGGAATGGAACCGGCGAGAGATGTCGTGCGGTGTCCCACAGGGATCGGTCTTGGGGCCGCTCCTGTGGGACATCGGTTACGACTGGGTGCTGCGGGCAGACCTCCCTGATGGCGTCAGCGTAGTTTGCTACGCTGACGACACGCTGGTCCTGGCGCAGGGGAGGTCGCATCAGGCGGCGGCCGACGTTATGACACGCGGGGTTGCGATAGTCGTGGAGAGGATCCGGCAGTTGGGTCTCGAGGTGGCTCTGCACAAGTCCGAAGCCATGACATTTCATGGGCTTCGGAACGGGCCACCATCGGGATCCCAACTAACGGTAGGAGGGGTTCACATCGGCGTCGAGACGACGATGAAATACCTGGGTCTCGTCCTCGACAGCCGGTGGAACTTCGTGGAGCATTTCCGACGTTTGGCCCCCAAACTGGAACGGGCTGGGGCCGCTTTCAAGCGGCTCCTGCCAAACCTGAGGGGGCCAAACGCCTCCTACCGGAGGCTTTACGCGGGGGTCGTGCGGTCCATGGCCGTATATGGCGCCCCGGTGTGGGCGCGTTCACTGCGGCTTCGAGCCGCCCACTACCTGAACGCGCCCCAAAAGGTGGTCGCCATACGGCTGATACGGGGGTACCGCACGATCTCGCGCGAGGCGGCAAGCCTCCTTGCCGGACTGCCGCCATGGGATCTGGAGGCGATAGTCCTCGCGCGCCTCTTTGAGTGGCGCGCGGAGGCACTACGCCGGGGGGAAAACCCGCTTCCGCGGCAAATTGCTGCGGAGCGGACAGACCTCCGGCGCGATCTCATGGCGGCATGGAAAGCGCGACTGTCGCAACCCAGCGCAGGGCGCGCCGCGATAGCGGCGGTAAGGCCCCTCTTTGAGGAGTGGCTAGAGAGGCGTCACGGCGTCCTCACCTACCGCCTGACGCAGGTCCTCACCGGACACGGATGTTTCGGGAGGTTCCTGCACATCATCAGGCGGGAGGAAACGCCCGGGTGTCACCACTGCGAGGATCGCCCTGAGGACACGGTGGAGCATACGGTGGAGGTCTGCCCGGCTTGGGCAGAGCACCGCCGTGTCCTCGTAGAGGCGATCGGCAGCGGCGGCGACCTCTCGCGCCCGGACCTGGTCCAAGCCATGGTCCGGGGTGAGAGGGAGTGGGAGGCAGTCACCTCCTTCTGCGAAGCAGTCATGCTAGCGAAGGAGGTGGCGGGATGGGCGAGGGAGAGAGCTGAGAGAGCCGCCCGTCCCAGCCGCCGCGGTAGACGCTCCGGGCGTCGGGAGCCGCGTGACGACTCCCGGCCACCGTAGGCGCGGGCCTGCGGACGTCGAGTAATGGGTAGCTCGCCGTCCGATCAGGACCAGGCCCGTGCCGGACGGCGCGTATGTGTTCCACGCGCGCCTCAAAGAGATGTCAGCATCGAAGGAGGGGCCCGTCAGGGCCGAAGCCTGCCGGGGCAACGGGATTGTCCGAAAGAGTTACCGCTGCCCCGGAACATAAAGGGCTAAGGAAGGAACACGGATGGGTTTTAGTCAGTAAGAGTCTGACACTCCCTTCCGCTCCACCCAGAGCGGGAGGGGTCATTTGATGATTTCCCATCCTTAAAAAAAAAAAAAAAAGACCTAAGCGCCGTTGTATGTTACCTACTGCGCTCAGGTTTCAAGTTGCGGGTTATAGTAAAAGTTTCGTTTAGAATTCTCCGTTAATATACATAATATACATATCTAGGTCACAATAATTAATTAATTTAATTTGAAGTTATAGTGGTTTTTAAATAGGTGAAAAAAGGGGGGCGCAAAAAAATATTTATTCTCAAAGAGTAGACAAAATAAGTTTGGGAACCACTGCTTTAGGGAAAATATATATCGCTTGACTCGATTCAGAACGGACTGACAAAATTATTTAATTTTCATCAGTCTGTCAATCCGTGGGTTACAAGATCATTCTGACCAGACTGATGGACCAGACTGACGCCAAACTGAGCGTGTAACCTTGCTCTAACAGCGTAATGCAGCTGAGGTCGTTTGGCAGAGATCGCTGATTGCGATAAGTTCGCCCTATTATTGTTGTGAATGAGGCATGTTGTGTTAGACGGCGGCGGTAGTGCGCGAGGCGCTGGTGTCGCTGGCGCTCCGCGGCGCGGGCGGCGCGGCGCGCGCGCTGCTGGCGGCGTGGGGCGGCGCGCTGGGCGCGGCGGGCCCGGCGCACGCGCTGCCGCCGCTCACGGCGCTGCTGCACGCCTTCTCTGACGCGCCTACGCAGGCCAAGAAGGTATGTGCTCACTGTTGAATCGCGCTGGACTCGGGCAGTTATAAATAACTAGCCGTGTGCACGATGGGATTTCCCATCGGCAAAAATGACAAACTTTCATCCCTTATTTAACTCCTATAGGGGACGAATTTTCAAAAATACTTCTTTAGTGCTCACCTTCGTTATATAAGGAACTTTCGTGCAAAAGTCCATGCTTCTAGACCCAGCAGTTTAGGCTATGCGTTGCCTGTCAGTGAATTTAAGATGTTTATTAAGTAGATGTTCATCGTTGTTATGAGATGCGGAAGAATGAGGAACATGTCTTAAGAAATGCTTTCAGTATAAATGTGTGTTACAAGAGTAAATCCATCCATCACCATGGATGTATTGTGTGCAAAATGTTATGACTGAAAAGGGGGTGACTACTGATATGGCGGTTAATAGAGCTGAATGGAAGGAGACATGCTGCTCGGAACCTAAATAATTTGGTATAGGGACAGAAGGTTGATGAAAATGCCTGTGTCAAGGGTCACAAATAACCTTATGACATAGCCTAAATGAACACTCCTTCACCAGGCAATAGCGGAAGGTATTCAGAGCTCGGCAGAGACTGCGTTACGAATGCTATGCGAGCCTTCCTTCGCGTCAGCTGAAGCGGAGATCACAGACTTCTTCCTCGCACTGTTTACCGCGCTTCTGCCGCAACTCGGCAACTTTGCCTACAACGCCATCGACGTGTTCTTGGAGGTTGCGCAGAGGTACGTATAAAAATAAATGAAACATTGCAAGTGGGATGTCACATATTTTTGCAATAAGAGCGGCACTGATTGCGATACAGAATAAAACGGCTCGAAACATTATAGGTACCGTCAGATTCTTATGCTGTCAGGTATTTTTGATCACAAGGTATCATAACTGAACTTAGTAAGCAGATATTTGTAGCACAAGATATGACCTTTAAATTAAATCAAAAGTAATTATTTCTTATTTTTATGACATTGATTTACATTCTATGATTATTTTAACTCACACTGACTTATTACTTGTTCAATTTTTTAGGAAAATCATCTACTTTTACAATGTTTGTAAATATGTGAGCACCAATATCTATCACATAATTAATTTATCTGTCATGTCTTGATTTTTAATTCCTTTTTTTTACCTATTGTGGTCTAGTAATTTTGTTCTAGGTGCAACGTCTTCACGTATAATTATTGTATACAAAATATTTTAAAAGAATAACTGTGAGAAACTGCATTCTTCTCCATACGAAAAATAATAATTGGTGAACCGAACTCGCCAGTACAGATATTTATGCATTCTGAGAGGTAACACGTTTTTTTGAAGGCGATTCGGCGTCCTATGTTTTGGCGTTGGATGTCTCGTCAGACAGTTTTGATGTTCCTTCGATGTCATATTTGTGCCGATGCTCCACTGATGATCACATAATATTATTTGCTATTTTCTTGGGAACAGTTTTTAATTCGTGAATCATGAAATCAGATATTATTACCTAACTGTCCATAGTAATGTATTTATGGTCGTGACTGTACAAGCATTATCGAAATGTGCAGGGGCGGCGGTGAGAGCGGCCTGGAGCGGCTGGTGGAGTGCGTGCGGCTGGGCGTGGAGGCGGGCGGCGGCGGCATGCTGGTGCGCGCCGTGCTGGCGCTGCTCACGCGCCACGTGCTGCCGCGCGCCTCGGCCGACGCGCCCGACCTGGCACGGGCTGCCTACCGGCTCCTCGCCAGGTCAGCACGGCACCCCAACACTTGTCTACTGCTGAAGCAGTTGAAAAGTTCGCAGCGCTATTTGCTGGATTCGTTTTCTCGTCAACCGATCGTTGTTTCTCCTAACAAAGTTATTTTGTTCATTATTTATTCTTGTACTTAATAGTGATTTTCGAGTTATCTAGCGACACAGGGGTATGTTGCACGTGCCATGTTTTGTCATCACCTAAAGTTGACTGGCATAAAATGCTTCAGGCAATAAGTGTGCCTTTGTACATAATTTTTTAACTTTTGCATAAAGTTATAAAAGCGACCATTCAAGCAGTTGTTAAAAACTGATCGAGCGTTCCGTTTACGTTGTGCAACGATTAACTGTTCGATTTGCTCGTATAAGACAGCCCTTAGTGACCATCTATATTGACCAACCTAACTTTACGTAACAGCGTGCTAATTCATCGTTGGCGTTACTTCTTCCCGAACAAATGCGAAGAATCAGAGAGTAACGCTCGCACTGACGAGCTGCGCGGTGCGCTCGCCGCACTGGGTCGCGCGCTGCTGCAACCCGACATCGAGCTGTTGCGGCTCAACATAGACACGCTCGACACGCTCAACACCAAGTGCAAGCTGTACCACAAGGTGAGTCATACAAGTGTGAGACAGCTTCTTTATTTCGTAGCGGTAACCCTGTTTATGGTGTAATCTGACAATGTTCTAAATTTGCTACATAACTTTTAATCATTACTATCAATAGTGTTTGATATTGTAAAATTTCTGAATACTGCCAAATCTTGACAAAAACGTCAGCTTCAAATTTAAATAGCAACGAAATCAATTCAATTTAGAGAGAAATGCAAAATTGACCACTTTTGGGTACTTTCAATGAAATTCGTTATATTTGCCAAACTGCTCTCAATCTATTAGATATTTATATATTCACTAGTTGCAAACGAATAACTTTTATTCGATTTTACTTTTAGTGTCATGGTTAGAATTCGTGTAAACGTGTTTGCATGTGTGGGTGCGCCGATTCCGACCATTTAATAATAATAATATCAATAATATCCTTGGACATTTCACACAATGCCATTTAGTCCCAAGCTAAGCAATCTAATGCTTGTGTTATGGTAACGAGATGGCTGATAAACTACTTACTTATATACATTTTTTTTTTGTAAACGCATACTTAAATATATAAAACACCCAGACCCGGAATAAATACTTGTAGGTCGTACAAATATTTGTTCCGTGCGGGAATCGAACCCGCGATATGCTGCGCAGCAGTCAATCGCTCAACCACTGCGCCAACCGTGTCGTCATTTGTTCTTAAATAAAGTAGTATGTTAATACTAATATTTGTACTGTGGTTCAGGTGATGTTCCGCAATGAGTTCCTGGGCGAGTTCCTGTCCGTGCTGCTGCTGGGGCTGGCGGAGGGCGGCTGGCGGGCGCTGGCGCGCGACGAGGTGACGTCGGCCGTGCACGCCATGGCGCTGGTGGACTTCTCCGCCTTCCGCGCCGCCTTCCTGCCGCACTTCCTGGCCTCGCTGCCCGGCCTCGCCCCGGAGCACCAGCACCTTTTGGCACAGTTCCCGCCCGACACGGTAATGACTAACTTCACAGCTATCGACTATAAAGTCTGTTTCACCAATAAAACTAAATAAGTCCGATTTTTTTTTTAAATCAATGATCGGTCATTCTTGTGGTCGTTAAAATCGGTTGCGGGAAAGCGTGAAGCCGAAAACGTCCACCCAGCCGTTTTCGGCTTCAATAATGATAATGAATTACATTTAAACACAATTTACAATTATTTGAGATAAATCTCCAGCTGAACACCCAAGACGGGCCGATGCTGTCGGGCTGGTCGAGCTGAGCAGTATCGCTACAAGAAAATAATTCTACGTATATTTACACTGCAATGATTGTTTACAGGACTTACCAACCTTCACGCAGAACATCCAGCGCCTGATGAACGACGTGAACTGTTACCGCGCGTACAGTTCGCTGGCACCTGTAGGGATGGCCTCCTAGCACCTCCTGGACTGTCACGTGCCTCTGTGATATTGGACCACTTGTGATAACTAACTTATACATTTGTAGCTCTACGTAAATTTGCAAATCGTGCAGTAAATAGTAGATAAAATGAAATTATGGGAATGACTCGATGAAGTTACTTTGTCAAATAATATTTCAAGAGTCGTCATAGAAAACGTCAATTTGAATGTTCAGTTCAGACATATTTAAAGCACGAAATTATGATTTTATAGTGAATCAAGGCATATTGGCAATCAAAATTGTAATCATAATGTGCATATTGAAAGGTGCCTCCAGTTGGAAGTGTTCGATTCGACATCAAACTAGCTTTGATGCGAAATTTTTACAAGAAAATTAGACAAAACCCTTATCATATTAGCATTTTCATATGCTGAATGTATGTTCAGATTGCTCGGTCCAATTAATTATAACCGTGGTAATACTATTTAAACGTTGTTGTTTAAGAATGGTCGGGTTGCTTTTGCTAGATACAAGCATTTTAAAAGGAATTTGTGGCAGTGGAAATAATAATCTGATCATTAGAAATAACAAGTAAAGTTGTATGTTATGTTCATACTTCAGTTTTTAAGGCCAGTCATCATATGTATCATCACGAGCATGCATTTATTATTATAGGCAGATCAGCAATAATATCATTATTACATGATTCATTAATTAATATCTCTTTTCAAGAAGACAGCAAAGACGTTACCCTCATAAATTACTTGAAAAAAAAAAAAAAACCTGACGAGATCTTATAACTGTCAGATATTTATGCTGCTAAAGTGATTTCAGATATTTATGCTGCGTTTGGGTTATCATATTTTTTGCTATATAAGCTGCACTGATTGCTTTAAAGAGAAAAACTCGATACATTATGCTGACAAAATGATGTCAGATATTTTTGGTCACAATGAGGTATCACATTCCTCTGAACTGAATCGAGAAGGCTATATTTATAACGTAAGACATGTCCAACATTTATGCATTCTGAGGGTTGACACATCTTTTTAAAGCCGATACGGTATCCTATATGTATTTTGGCGTCGCTTGTTTGAAGATCTGCTTCCTCAGATGATCACATAATTATATTTGCTGCCTTCTTGAGAACAGATATTTAGGAATGTATCATGAAATCATATATTATTGTCGAAGTAACTGTAGTAATAATATATTTATGCTCGTGACAGTACGAATATGCAAATCCGCTATCACAAATGTTTATGAGAATATTTGCATACTTTGTGAAAACTGTGGAATGTAGTTTTCCCATATTTAATGTCTACAAATATTTGTGCATAATTTATGTAAATGACTGGCATAAGTAATAATATTTTTGTACTGATCTAGTGTAGAAATAACTATGAGTTGCTTCATTTTCCAATGTACAGTCAAGAAAATAGATAAGTATGCAGGAACTTCAACTATGTCCAACGATCATGTGATCATGATTATGCATACTTATCTTTTTTGTTGACTGTACATTGGTTAAAGGGTAGAGGGGAATGGGAAATCTTTGTGTATGTTAGGCTAGAGTCTTGTTGTTGCTATGTTATGTTGCCTTCTTTATATTATTTGACGAGCAATTGTTTGTTGCTTCGAACCTGGAAGAACATATTATGTTGGTATATTTTTGTTGGTAGTTTTAGGGCACTTCCTATTAATAACGGTGTAGTGGGTGACCAATCGTTAATTTAGAACTATTAATACATAAATGTAGTTTGTATGTTAAGTTTTTATCACTATGTAGTAGTTTACTAATTTTACTAAATGAAATCAAGTTCTTGATTGAATTTGGCGTATAAGACTGTACATAAATATTCATTCGAATTTATTTCTATTTATCATAATGCCTGGTCGAACTAGTGAATCGTATTTGCGATGTGATTCTAGTAAAGAAATCATTTATCTGCATTTATAAAATAAGATATTGTATCAGCACGATGCGATTTTCGCAGATAGTGAAACTAGTCATTGGGAAGAATTTGTATGCAAAGAGGCATGGTGTAGGTTCATTTGAAATTTGGTAGATGCATGAAAAATGTGAATCTATCTTATTTAAATATTACAGTACCAATTTTTAATTTTGATAATATTGTACTTCAGCAATGAGGGTTTTTGAAAAATGACGTTTACTAGATGGCAGCACTGAGACGTCAGGTCCGGCCAACTGTCACAAGTGTCAAAGCGCCTATAATTTCTTTAGACGTGACTGAATGATGAACGAACGAATGAAATGAATGGTGATTGACATCATATATTTTATATTGGAAGACCTCTTGTCAATGTGGCGCCAACTGGTGTCGTGAATTTTCATGAAAACCCTCATTTGCTTCTTTGGTCTTGTGGTTGCAACTGCTAATGTTGAGCATGATATTGCGTTTTCCCATCGTGAATTTCACAGTAACTGCCGGGAGTCTGGAATTGTGCCCGGTTGATGGCAATAAATATGGGTGTATTATTGTTACAGCCCTGCCTAACCCTTCGGGGAAAACGGGTGTAATGTTATGTTATAAGCGGCAAAGCTTAAATATATGACAGGGTGTAAAAAGAATATTATGTTTCATGAAGCCAAGAGTCACTTGTATTCCCTGCCATTGTGATAATTTTTTTGAACTTGAGATATTGCAAGGTCAAAGTTAAAACCCGTGGTTAAAACGTTTTTTCACGAATGTAAGTTTTAAATGTTATAAATTTAATTAAATACCCCAAAACTGTACTGTTACATAAAATCGCTGAGTAACGCACGATGGGTAAACACAATGTTTTTCATGCAATATTACTCAGCAATTTATCACACCAAAACTAAAAGTAGTTTGCCAGCAATAATTTTTGCTCTGTTACTTAGTTTGATGTACAGAATGTGTAGATAATGGCTATGTGACAGGTCTTTTTACACCCTGTATTGTAAAGGCAATCTCCTGTGAAAGACTGCAACAATTACCAGCTTGGCCGTGTATATTTACAATGATTACCTAATGCAGTGGTCAGAAATTATAACCGGCTTATTTTTAATTTGTAAATTCTGTCTGGAGTAACCAAGTAAAATATTTACGATATTTATTGCATTTAAGTTTTAGTTGCTTGGGGGTGCAATAGGTAGTGTGATAATGTTCAAATAATAATATGTGAGGTTAGAGAGTAATACAAACCTTATTATTTCTGTATGCTTATTGACAAGAAAAATAAAGAAAATCTAGTTGTTTTGATAAATCACAGTTTTATTCATTATTTCCTATATCACACAATTATCAGTTAAGACAGTGCAACATAGAAATAATGGATCACACTCACGAAGTGAAAAAAATCATTTTATTGGATTGATTACGAAAAGGTGGACAAACATTTATCAAACACTGCCATCACAATATCTTTGTGACTTGCATATAACTTTAAATCTGGAGTAATGTCCACCCAGCGAACTCCAACGGCATCATCACCGGCATGTAATTTTAAAGCACCAACAGTGGAGCCATTATTGTCATGAAAATTGTATGCTATACTCTCCATCCAAGCGTTGTCTGTATTGCGATGATCGTCAATGTATCCCTTATACACTACATCTCCCTCATTGAAGAATTTTTCAAATCTTTGGAACCAAGCTTGTTTTTGATCTGGAAATAGAATTCTCTTTATTGTGTACACAGTTTCAATAAATAATAACATTTTGATTTCACTCATGTTAGGTATATTGTATGACTATTGCTGACCTTCATCCAATACTAAAGAGTTCATGGCTTCTTCTTGAAACTCCCTGACTGCTGTTGCACTTACTTTCTCACCAAGATCTACCATTCCACCTGGCAGTGCCCATTCTCCAGTGTCCCTTCTTTTCACTGCAACACATTGCAGAATAGGCCTGAAATAAGAATTTCTTGTAAAGAAAGTAGATATCTAATAGTCAAGCAAAAACTTATCATCACATTAGTAAAGTAGTTTACTTATTACTAGATTTGTCCTTTTCAATTTCACCATTCTCAAGTCTTTTCCAGCGAGTAACAACTGGGTCAGCAGCATGGTTCGGTCCCCATCTCCCAAGAACACCTCGACCAGATATACCTGTTCTTCCTATGGGATTTATAGGGTATCCATTCTCTATTTTGTACTGACCCATATAGCTGGTTCTGCTCACTTTACCATCCACACTGTTCCATTGTGGTTTGAAACCCGGGTCTCCTGAACACGTATGAATAAATTATAAAAGCTTTTCCTATGTAAGAATCTGATTTGAAATAAGGCGTACGTAATTACAAAATATAATTTGTTACCAATATTAGGATCTGCCCATGGCTGTCCATGTATGGATGACGCAGTATGATTATGTGGTTGATATTCCTTATATTCTGAAGACCAGCTGACCTGTTCATCAGGCACAGGGAATCTTTCAATGTTAGAACGGGGGTATAACCCTCCACGACATTTAACGTGAGTGGTTATCATAATAACGCTAGATCGAATCATTAAAACACTTGTGAGTATTATGAAAAATGTTCTTATTCCATTAACGGTGAATCTAACTTTTTTAATTTCATAATTTCTCATGCTTTTTAACAACTCTACTAATAAACAACCGTAACTGTCAACAGTGACAGACAACCATAGGCACAGAACATATATATACCCTTATACCGTTTTTTTTTTTTTTTTTTAGGATGGGAAATCATCCAATGACTCCTCCCGCTCTGGGTGGAGCGGAAGGGAGTGTCAGACTCTTACTGACTAAAACCCATCCGTGTTCCTTCCTTAGCCCTTTATGTTCCGGGGCAGCGGTAACCCTTTCGGACAATCCCGCTGCCCCGGTACCCTTATACCCTAAAGGGACCATAATAAGTGACAACTGTCAGTTCACCACAGAGTACACTATCACTATAATCATTGAATAATTAATCATTGATTATTCTATTCTATTAGAATAGACTAAATAAACCAAATATAATATACCAATGTATTAGTATGTTAATCTACGAACTTATGGACTGGGCATGGGCATAGTTTGGCCAACGAATGCTGACCACGAATTATTTTCTAAACTTTTTTCTAAACTTTTAGAATAGAAACATTTTAGGACTGTCAATCCTAAATGTCAATGTCAATAAATCAATAAATTCGCAAGAATAATAAATAGGTTTTTTTTTTTAAATAATAAATAGTAATATTAGTTTTTTTTTATTTTGTAATTCTAAATACCACTACGTTTTCTCATATCACATCTGACACTGGCAGAATTGTCGACATCGGCACCATTGCCATAAAGAAAAATAGAATAGAATAGAATAAATAGTATCAATTGCGTTTACGCAGTGTATAGCCAGGGTAACAGCTCTTGATTTTTTTCTTGGTCAGCTTTCGTTGGTCAGACTCTACCTAAACAATTAGCGTGTATACCTACAAAAATCAAAACACTTCAATGTGATACATCTTGATCCCGTCATCTTGACGCTCACTTTGACAGCACATCTACCTCAAAACCATTATTATAACTCGGCACCACAGAGTACTTTTTGATAGTGAGACTCGGCACTCAACCAACACGGCGGCGGCGCGGCGCGGCGGCGGCCGGAGCACGGCAGCCCGTCGCGCACGCATACATGATTTTGACGGTGACGTCAAAATCATGTCTATGCGATGAAATTTGGCAACACTTGTGTGAACAAGTGTTGCCAAATTTAGTACTTGACAAACATTTAGACGTCTGTTTTCTTATGCAGGTTTTGATTAGATAAAAAGAAACAACGCTTTTTGACGTGTGTGTCGATATGATATATATTTGTATACTTAACTATAATTTCTATAGTAGAATAGGGCGTCTCCGTGCTTCTATCTAAACGTATTATGTAATTTGTAGACAAAAACGATATGATCGCATTAAGAGTCCTATTACATTTTTTAGGCAAATTCATGATTTTTGACGCTGTAATTTTCAGCAGCAGTAACATATTTAAATTTTTTGATTATGAATAACGATAGTAACATTCTCTTTCTTGTAAGTTGGAGTTACACATTTTAATTTTTCTTTTCGTGTAATTTACTATAAATATTTTACGAACTCCGTTTGCAAGAAAAACCGTCGGCGATGGAACTTTGACGCTCAAATTCACATTGTTACATTCAATTCTTATAAAAGCTAAAATTACTAAAAAATAAGTTGAATGTTTTACTTGTTTATTGGAATTCTAGAATTTCTTTAAATTCCTTGAGTTTTCACTAAAAAAATCGAAAAGAAAGCCTAATTTAAGCCATAAATGTCTTGATTCAGCGTCCATTATATTCCAAATAAACACAATTTTATCAAATAAACTAATATGATATAAAACTTCGATCTATAATGAATACGTTTTATTAGTTTTCGTTTGTCAATATTATAAGAAAAAATTACAATAAATAAAATTAAAGTACTATATATTCTACGTCGATTCAGCGCGCTCCTCAGTCTCGCGCGAGCGCTTATCGAGGTAGGACCTGTACATGAAATTTTCGCGCGCAATCGTCCGGAGATCGCTATTATTATCGACTCGTGTACGCCGATCGAAATAATTTGATCCAATAAGATTTTTTTTCACATCATAATATTAAATGTATTATTTTTTAACAGACTTCTAAAAAGGAGGAGGTTCTTAATTCGGATGTTTATGTATTTTTTTTTTAAATGTATGTTCGGGCATAACTCCGTTATATTTAGACGGATTTGCATGATTTTTTTTTGTTCGAAAAAGTGTATTCCGAAATAGTCCCATTTAAATTTTGTACAGATCTGATCATGAGTTACGTAGACAGACAAGGTAACTCTTCAATAAATTCCAGCAAATCAACCGCGATTCCTGCTATCGCATATGTATTCATTGTTTACGCAATCACACAACATAACATCACGCCTGTACCCTTTAAAGGGGTAGGCAGATGTGTTCAATAGCTTCCTGTCACTGATATTTATATAGCAAGTAGTGTTATATGAATTTGTGTGGGGTAGATAGGTACAACAAAAAAGTGATACATACAATTTTTTTTTTTGAAATCTGTTGTTTTTTTATTTTTGTAAAAAAGTTTTAGTACGAGTGCGTCTTAAAGGTAATCAATATTAGTACATACGTACATATTAGACTTTAATTTTTATCTTTTATTTATGGTAGGTAAGGGTCGGAAAACACCACTATACGCCTGCATAAAAAAAGGAAGAGACACAATTATGCCCGCTTACAGACAGCATTACAAGTTAAAATGTCACTAAAAAGGTAGATGCAAACACGATGTTATTAATTTAAACCGTATTACAGAACAAACCAAACCACAAACAAACCTTAAGTTCCTACCTAAAATATACATTTTATACTAAAACAAACATAAATCAGTATTTTCTTTTCCAGGACACATAACCATAATAATTCTGAAACATCTACAGAAAGTAAAAATATGATAGTAGAACCAAGAGTGAAAGAATCGTCTACTCTAGATCAGCTAAAGTAGGTACCTAGCTACCCGTATATTACCTAGCCGGGCCCACTCTATGCTCAAGGTCAAAAATATCGTAATTTATTTTCGTAATAGAAAAGATTTTCGTAAAAAAAGGTTTTGTTTTAATGATATTTGTAATTATTTAGTAACGCTATAAAAAATTACAAAAGAAGTAGTTATAAGAAATGCCTACTGGATACCTACCACGAGCTCTTAACGCGATCCACTTTAGGACCTAAACTGAACTGTTCTTCTAATTCGTACCATGATGTCAGTTTAACGATTCAATTTAGGCCGTGCCATCTGGATACCTACCACGAGCTATTAACGCTCATTCACTTTCAACGATCCAAATGCCGCTGAGCGTATTGGTTGTCATGGTACGACTGTGAGCGATGCTGTTTAAGAACCTAAACTGAAATGTCTTGCATTTGAATCGTTTTTAAATAGATCATGGTAGGCCTCCTGTTCTACGTTCTGATTGTGAACATTTTGTGTAGGTATATTTTTTTCTTTTCTAAAAATGACTATAAAGGAGTGTGTCTTCTGTATTCTATGTCGGGATTATGTGACGTAATTCATGAAGATGTTAATAATTACTAGTTGATTAATGCATTCGATTTATGACCAGTAACTACTTACGTTTTTTTTTTTGAACCAAGAGGCTTCTACAGCATCAGAAAAATGTATGCTTTCCAGTTCTGTTCTGTTCAAAGGAAAAAAAAACACGTTAAATGCCATTACGAGAGATCTTTTTGTATTTTTTTTTCTCAAACTTTATAATTAGGTACATTTTTAATTTGTGGACTCTTTTTGAGTGTTTTGATTTATACTCACCCCTGATTACCTGTCTAGTAGTGTTCAGTTCAGACTCTGGATTAATAAAAAAAACTATCATCCTACTCAGACTGGTATCAAAATTGTTTCGCGGACTATAGTTGTACTCCCAACGCACACTAACGTAACTTCGTGTATTGCAAACGAACACAAGCGCGCGTTCGCGCTAAGCGAACATTTACGATTTGTAATAGGACTCTTAAGATGCAAAATTATACATTGCTTGCCATACATGGGTACGAGCTTGTACGACGTGCGTGAGCGATCGCGCAATGCGTAAATATTGCGTTCACTGCGAATGTCGCGTGAGCTTGAATTCAGCGAAATCTATGCGCATCGATAGTTGTACCAAATTGTAAAAAATGTCGATATTAAATATGTGTGTACGAATAATTATTTTCAGTAATATTATAATTAATATAACTTTCTTTATTAACACCAATTATTGTTTATTGTGGATTATTAATTTAGTTTCTGAATGGGCTTTTCGTCTAAAATTTGATTTGAGGTTTGCAATGTATGATGAAAACATGAATTAAATTTTTTTTTTTAGGAACTGTGGATTGAGGCAACTGGTAGAATTGAATGAAATAAAATTATTGTTCAATATTAAAATAATCTTGTATTTTTTACTTGTGGAATTTATTTACTTACAAACTTTCGCCCAAATTATTGTTCAATATTAAAATATTTTGTATTTTTTATTTGTGCCATTTATTTCCTTACTTACAAACTTTAGCCCATGTCATTGTACGCATGAATGTCGTTAATCGCGGACAAAGACAGCCCAGAAGGTTCCAATTCTCGTAATTTAAAACGTTGATAGTCTAGTCGCAGTCTCATCTCGGTGACAAGCAAATGTCAAAAACTTGTCCAAAATTAAGGGAAATTAGAGGAATTTTTGACAGATTGATACTAAGATCAGACTGTGAACGTTCATAAAATAACGAGAATTGCCCCTGTTCATGGGCGATTGTTTTTTCGCGCACTATATTTGCTCGCAATCTTTATTCGCAAAATAAAATGATACAGTAGAGTTAATAAATACCTACATATTGCACAGGGTAATTCACAATATTATGTTAATACGACAAAGGGAAAAATTTCGATATGGCCGTCACATAAACATGTTCTGTTTCGTTTTTAGCAATTTGTAGCTTTATTTTACGTTTTATTTTATTTAAAATGCCGTTTGTCCCTGTAACGGTTACTCGATAATAATAATATTGTATAGTTTTCTAGGTTTACGATGCTCGAAAATAGGATTATTTACGATAAAAACAGGTTTTAGAACATTATCATGATGCTTGATGATTGAGATGATGTGTTTATTTTTAGTAAATCTTATCTTTACTTGCGCAAACAACATTATTATGACGTAAAACAGAGCTGCAACTAGCATAAAACAAAGAAAATTTAAATTTCGCGGTGCTATCGGATGTTCCCCCTTAATTTGACATTATTATTTATATGTATTAAGGAAGTCCACATAATTCATACCGTACCCGCAACTTTTGGCTTTAAAATTAAAGCGAAAAATTGCAAATCTTTAATTAACAAAATTAAAGTAATTTCCAGTTTCCAGTAGTAAGTATTTTTTTTTTGTGATTTTTCGACCTTTTTCTCGCCGTAACATATAATGAGAAATATATTGTTGTGCGAGTGTACGTCAAACGCAGTGTTTGCGTTAGTGTGACAACCAATAGCAAACACGCGATCTAAGTACATATATGGTAAGTATTTGTGTGCGTAATGTGCGTACGTATTGACCTCTTGTTTGTAGTGGAGTGGAAGAGTGGGAGACATGCATTCTAATACTAATCAGGAACTATTTCCTTTCTAACCTCTTTTATCTGTTCTGTGATTGAGATCATTGTGATCACAATACTGACTTAACTCAAAACAGTCGATTTTTGGGAAAGCGCAAAGATCTCGCTATGAGGACTTATTCTACTTGTTGACGCATAAAATTAAAACTGATTGGATTAGATTAATTAATCATGAATGCTAGAATTTTGAACGTATGATTAACTATTAATGAGATGTAAAAAAAAATCTCTCTGACCTATCTACTAATGGGTCAATGTTCTATTAAGCATGAGACAAGGTGTGTTTCAGTTTCCCCTATTTTCCTCAATTTTTTTTTTTTACAAAATAGAGCTTTGTATTTATTTATTTATTTATTTTTATTTTATTTTGTGAACATAGGTGATTACAGGTGTTTTCCAATAATATAAATGTCAAGTACACAAACCATGCTCCGCCGATAGGCATACAAAATCCGATTTAAAGTTCCAATAAAGTAAACTTATTCGTAAAAATGAAAAAAAAAAGCACGCAGTAGTTATAGACGAAATTAAAACAATATCAAGAGAACATATTATTAGGCATGTCAATAAGTGATAGAATTGTCATAATAATATATAAGGAAAATGTCATGAAAATACACAATGTCAATACATTTCAAATTTGTCATCAATATACTCCTTAACTGAATAATATACCTTGCCATTTAGTAGCTTAAAGAGTTCGCTTTTGAATTCATTATTATTCTTACAATTTCTGATATGACAAGGTAGTTTGTTATACAATTTAGGTGCCATTGCATAAACACTTTTATAGGCAAAAGCAGTTCTGGTGATTATTGTTTTCAACTTATCTGAGCGACGTTGACTTTCTACATGACTAAACAAGTGTATATTGGTTTTTACTAACATCAGAACCTCATAGATATACAGTGAAGGTACTGTCAGAATATTTAACTCCCTAAAGTGTGGCTTACATGTATCTGTTGTTCTTAATTTGCAGATGGTTTGGATGCATCTTTTTTGTGCCAAAAGCACGGAGGATATATTTGAAGCATTGCCCCAGAATATAAGTCCATACCTCAATGTGGATGCTACATAACCGTGGTATGCCGTTAATAGGGCTGTTTTGTTTGCAATTTTGCCTAGCATGTATAGGGCATAAGAGAAACGGTAAAGTTTCAAACAAACACTATCAATTTGATTTTTCCATGACATATCATTGTCAATGTGCAATCCTAAAAACTTTGTAGTATTTGTTTCTAGTACTGCGTCTCCTTTATACCTAATTTGGTATTGTGTTTGTCTTTTTTGTCGAAGTTTAAAGTCCATTATTTTGGTTTTAGTTAAATTTATTTTAAGGTTATTAGCGTTTAACCATTCTATAATTGACACCAGGTTTGTGTTTATATCTAATTCAATTTCTTTAAAATTACCCTGGTCGAAAACAATAGTGCTATCGTCTGCAAATAAGCACATCTGATGCCTGGTTGCATTTGGGAGATCGTTTATGTAACAGATAAAAAGTAAAGGACCTATGACAGACCCTTGTGGCACCCCATACGAAATAGTTCTTGTACTTGAGGAGTATATTGTTTCAGTTTTTGTCTTAATGTTTACTTGACTGATCTGAGTAAGCTGTTTTCTACCTTCTAGATACGATTGTATGAGGTCAAGCAAATTACCTCTAATACCGTAGCTATAAAGCTTTTTTAATAGTATTTTATGGTCAACGTAATCAAAAGCGCGGGTCATGTCCATGTACATTGCTACAGCCTGTTTTCTGTTGTCCATGTTGTGGTGTATCTTTTTAAGGAAGTTGTACACTGCCATATTAATAGTTTTGTTTTGCCTGAATCCCATTTGTTCCTTACAAAAAATGTTGTTTTTTTCAAAATAATTGTTAAGCCTATTATAAATTGCTTTCTCAAGAACTTTTGAAAATATAGGAATTAACGCTACAGGTCTATAATTGCACATTTTGGTTTTGTCCTCTTTTTTGTGTAATGGCTTGACAATCGTGATTTTTAGGGCTTCTGGAAAAACTCCATTTTGTATACAAGCATTTATTATGTCACATAGCACTGGTGCTATAGCAGGTCCTACTGATTTGACTACGCTGGTCTTGATGTCATCATACCCTGTACTGTTTGTGTTTTTGAGGTTATTTATTATAGTTATCATTTCTTTTGGGACCATTGGCGCCATGAACATAGATTTATGGGATTTTAAAACATTCGTATTATTATAAGTTAGACAGTTTCCATTGGATTGAACTAGGTCTATGAAATAATCATTAAAATTTTGCGCAATACTTTGAGGATTCGTGATACATTTGTCGTTTACCTCAATAGCATTAATATGTGTTTTCGGCACGTTACTCTTCAAATTGTTTATAATTTTCCATGTGGCTTTAGACTTATTGTTACTGGATTCTATGTAACAGCTGTTTTGTGCTTTTTGTGTCTGTTTGATAACGCGGCGGTACCTGGTGCTGAATGTCGATAAAGCATTTTTTGTGTCTTTGTTAGGGTTTAGTCTATATTGCCATAGCAGAGACCATCTCTTTTTGCTGCAGACTTTAATTCCCGGTGTGATCCACTTTGGTTTATGAGTTGTCGATATTTTGCATCTTACTTTTGGAAAACATAGATCGTAGAAAAGTTTAAATAAGTCAAAAAACGTATTAAACTTTTCATTAGGGTTATTTGCTTGAAAAACGTCTGAAAAGCTCAAGCTGCCTATGCATTGTCTAAACTGATACATGTTTTTCTTGCTATAGTCGCGTTTTTGAACATAAAAATATTTTAATGCACACGTTTGTTGTACAGGAAACTGCATCAATTGCGCTAAATGGTCAGATACCCCTAATTCTAGTACCTCACTTTTACATCCCCGTATATTGTGAAAAATATTATCTAGGCAAGTACCACTACTAGGCCTAGTGGGTTTCTCTATTTCTATTGTAAGATTAAACTCTTTTAAAAGACGTTTAAATTGAGAGGAATTCTTAGTTTTTTGTAACATATCAATGTTGAAGTCACCGCATATTATTATTTTATATTTATTTCTATAACAGATTTGTTCTAATATATACGTTAAATTGTCAAAGAATATTTCCATTTTGTTTGGTCTTGGCACTCTATATATACACTATGTATTACACTCTATGTTGCACTATGTATTATACTCTATGTATTACATGCAGCATACCATTATAATAATAATAATATTTTTATTCCTCTAGTAACATGACTCAGTTGTGTTAGTCTTAGTAAAAATATTCCTTACCCATAAGTTAGCAACAATAGTAGTGTAGTATGTGTGTAAATGTGTAATGACCAATAACTACAGAACTTTTTAAAATCATTTGAACTCCTAGATACCTCTTAGGCTCTTATTTTATTTTAGTTAAAGTTGGGCTTGTTGAGTTTTTGTTCGCTCCTTTTACTTTGAGAGCTCAGAACTAATTATTCAGTTCTTATTTGCATCTACCATTGCTTTGCTAGACCAAATATGCATCATACACCAAAAATATAAGATAAAAAAACTTCAGACAGATGGAAAACAAATGTTACAACCGACAGGTGCTAAAAGCAAAATGTTTGGAAATTCTTAAAAGACGAAAAAAAACATGATTTAATAAAATAAAAAAATTACCTTTAGGGTAAACCTAAATAATTATGTACCTATTTCCTAAACATAAGAATATATACCTAGATAAGTTACAAAAAAATAAAAACAGATTTTAAGTAACTAGCAAAAACATGCTTGATCCCTAGACACTTTTGATTTGTGTAACATTGGCCCTTCCTACCGTTGCAATGTAGGCATTAAAATATAAATAAATATATTTCAAGTCTTATATTTCAAAACTAGTGTTAGCATTTACTATTATCATTTTCTTCTTCGTGTCGTTTTCTTAACTGTAGGTTTTTTAAATACTTCATCATCCTTTTTCTGAAAGTCTTCATCTGTAACAAAATGAAGAAAACATACAATGAAGGCGGAATGAAGCTATCAAGAGAGTATTCATCTATTTTAATTTGGTAGTTCATGGTTTACATTTGGTCTATTTTTATTCTAATTATTTATCTAAATTTTTTATTACCATAACACAAGCATTTAGGTTGCTTAGCTTGGGACTATATGGCGTTGTGTGAAATGTTCAAGGATATTATTAAATTATATTATTATTAATTAAAGTTTACCAGAATCATATGAAACGTTCGCTGATGTTTTGTTGTTCCTCGTCGCCGCTCTACGATTCGACTTTCTCACACTTTGTGGGGTCTTTTCGTTGCTCGGCGGTTCATTCTCCTAAAAAGTACAAACATATTTAAAATATTATTATGAATTATGTATCGAGGTATTCGTACTGCAGTTACTTTATTAGGATGTTGAGAAGCGGAAATTTCTTACCAATGAAACGTAAAAATATGGTTTAAGTTTTGACAAAAGATACTCTACAAGCGGGAACTTAGGGGCTACTTTACCTCGTCAGGGCTAGAAGAGGATCGTCTTCTATTCCGCCTAGCCGCGGGCTTGCGTCGCGGTGTGGCTCGCACGGGCTCGTTTCGTCGCGGCGGGGAGACACTCGCGGCGCCCTCACTATTCTCCTCAGTGTTACCTTCCTCACCCTCTCGAACGGCGAAACATTCTTCTATCTTGTCGCCCAACTCCGTGACAAGGGTCTGTAATTTTTTTTAATACTTAACATGATATAAACATGTATAACCCCCTCCACCATCCACCCACCACCTCCACCTTTATATTTAGACAAATTGATAGATTATAGAAACTTCGAAGAATGTATCTTCTCGACCTACCTTAATTTCATTTTTGGCCATTTTAGATGTGTTATTCATTATAGTGTTGAAGCAGTCCATGACTCCATTACAGTGCAATTTATCTTTGTAACAGTCGAGGTTCTCGATGAGCTTGCGTAGAGACCTTTCGTTGTACGTGAATAGGGACAGGCAGTACGCAAGGTCACGCCACTGTCGCTCTTCGGTCGATAACTTGAATCTTTGGCATAGCTTCTCTACCAAGGCTTCCATTTGTCGGTCTTTTTGTATGAGAGATGTTATATACCTAGAAAAAGAAAAAAATAATGATTGTTGCTAATAGCTCTATAAAAGTCACTTCTGCTGCCATCACGTTGGAAGCACTTGTAACATATAACTTGAACTTGTACATCAAATACCGGGTCACACCTTAAAGTCTACGGTTAACAACCAACATCGCGATAAGCAACGGCGTTACCCGTTGGTGTGGCCCCGGCATTACTGAACAAGTAACACTCACTTCATAATAACTCTGTATTGTTCTTCAGCGACGTTTAACTCGGGGTCGCTGAGCCTCGATATAATGTCTGGCATGACATTATACAGCGCGTTGCCTTTCTGCGATAGTTGCTTGAAGAATAGCTTCGTCATGGAAGCGACTCGCGCATCTTTGTCCGCACAACATAGCGCCATGTCGGCAATCTGTCCTTTCACTCGAACCATCTCGTGCAGAACCAAGAAGGAAAGCATTTTAACTGCGCATTGTCGTACTTCTAATTCTTCGTCACTTAGTCTGAAATGTTATAGATAGGTGTAGTAAGTCTTTAAGGGCCGATTTCACGGTGACATAATAGCTCTTACTACAAGACAACAAATGAAAAAAAGAACTAGTATATTTATATGACATTAATCAGGTGGTGAAACAGGCCCCAGTGTAGTGATGCCCAAGAAATTACATTAAGGGCCAGAGACCAGAAGACCAATTCCCGTAATGAAATACGATCAAAATCTAGTCGCAATCTCATCGCAGCGAGCGACAATCAATGTCAATAACTTGTTGACAGATTGAGACTGAGATCAGACTGTGAACTTTCTTAAAATTACGAAAACTGCCCCTCTGAGCAAATTAATACGAGACTTTTTTATGGTTTCAACCTACGAATAAGTAATAAGTCAGGAAGTCTAATTCAGAATAAATTTCACACAAAAAGTGGCCAAAATTCAAACAAAAACGACGTATGATTCAAAATACGAATCACTTCCAAGGTTACAAGAAGACATACTTTGTGATTGGTTTAAATTCAGAACGAAAGCTGGGATTGGTTCGCGCGCGTGCTGCAATGTCTGCTATGACAGCTGAGTCATAGCGACGTGGACGATGTTATGTAATAAGTGCACCGGACCAAGTCAATAATAAAACAATATTATTGTACAATGATTTTTTTTATAATATATTTTTTTTTTGGGTTACTTTTTACAATCCAATGAACTCTATGTCCCGCGAAATATGATTAATTTAATAAGTTTTTGTCTAGAAGACATTAAAAGAGAATCTTACAAAATAGATCACTGTTATAAAAATATCTAAATTATGGATTTACATTTCAATATTTTATCAAGAAATAAAAAACCTAAATTAGGTAAAAAATTGACTGACTTCGTTTTGCATAGCATTGACCATCTCGGTTTAATAACGTATTTGAACATCTTTGTATATAATTATAATTTTGCTACTAGTGAAAAGTGATCCCTGAACATTTTAATCTTGTATGGCTCCTGCACCACTTCACAACACATGCTGGCATGATGATTCACAGCTGTAGTTCACAATAATAAAACAAAAACGTGCTCGCTTGCAAGAAAAATGTCCCACTGATGACGCGCTGGACAAAACTTTTAAGCCCCGCCTACTTGGACATGACTTTTGTTTGGTCATTCTTTTAGCGCAGTTACATTTCCTGACTTATTACTTATTCGTAGGTTTCAACAATATTCATACTCACATGTGATAAATATGATGAGTCCAGGGTTGTGTAAGATTGGGGAATCGCAAGGTAAGGTCGGCGAAAGCGATAGTCAAGTTGGTCCTCAGGTACACATTCTTGGACTTCTTGAGGACGGTCACCATCAGCTGAAGACCGTCTTCGCAAACCGCGTTGGAAACCAACATAAACCTATAGTTTACAACAATTGACAACAAAGCAATTATACTAAAAGACGGAACACAAGAATACATGGTGTCAAACATCAAAAGAATATGACGGACTAACCAATAGCAGCGTTAAAGTAACCACTTCTGTGACAACTATCCTGTTCACCACATATGGAAAAGGTGGTGGATTCAACGAGAACATTATAGGTAGATTTTAATAGTAACTCCTTTATCTGCACCTATGCTATAAATCCTCTATAAAAGTTTCTAAAACAGTTAGCTTATTGCCAACATTAAATGATAAATGATTTTTATTTTGTAAGTAGGTTTGCACAAACACTTTTACACGTCATTCATATTTTTTATAAAACTAGATGAGGTCGGCGTTTCCTATCTGACTACTCTGAGAAGAAAGGCCGAAACAAACTCAGAGGTCACAGTCTCTTTTAAAGTCCAGACATAATCTTGGTCAGGTTATATGAAGACCATGTAGATCAATGTCTGAGATGGTCTTTTGAGGTTTAAAACAACCTTACCACACCTTACCAACAAATTTAGGATTAAAACAACCAGTGTCATATTAACCATAATACCATCCAAACGAGTGTTATAATATTGTACTAAATTTCATTATGCAACTCCTTTTCAAAAAAGAACATTCGTCATGCACGCTCGTTTCACTACCACAGCGCCGTAATTTAAAAAAATACTATGTATAGGTTATTCGAATTCACGTCGTATCCCGCCGGCCGCCATTTTTGTTCGATATTAGTATTGCAAAAAAACTGTTTTAGAACCTTTTATAGAGGATTCATATCATGGGTGTAGATAAAGTCTTGTATGCAACTGTACATAATTAGGTATTACACAACAGTTGCATAAATAACTATTATTGTACTGTCTTTTTGTGTGTTCCATTGTTGTTCATTTTATGTTGTTATGCTATGATATCTCGCTCGCACACTATACCCGTCCTGTCGCTCACATTACCTAGTGAAGCTGAGCGCGGCGGCGGCCTGCAGCGGCGGCGTGGCGCGCGCG
Source organism: Gortyna flavago (assembly GCA_963669345.1). NCBI lineage: Eukaryota > Metazoa > Arthropoda > Insecta > Lepidoptera > Noctuidae > Gortyna > Gortyna flavago. The sequence goes on from OY770139.1 coordinate 7,121,124, forward strand.
GGGTTGGACAGTAGCCAGCGCAGCAGCGGCACGTAGCGCGCCAGGCTAGTGCCGGCGCCCACGATGTCTCGCTCGCACACTCCGCGCACGTATTCTGCGTCGGCATCGTCGGCCACGGCGCCTTCGAGACCTGTCTCTTCCTCTGTCATAGTTGTGTTCACCTGTTCACACCAATATTGAACTATTTAGAATAAGGAATTATTCTGGGCGAATTTCTCAAATGGGCGTGGATGGCCAAATTCATTATTGGATTATTGAAAAATCAATATTTCTAGCCAGGAATCGAACTCGTAGATTTAAATAAAAAAAAAAACACTATTATTACACCATTCGATAGTGTCCCTAATAATGATCAAATTCTGGGAAGTAATGACATACAGCAAAGTCGGCAAACTTAAGAAAAATGTTGCATTTTAATAAACTGCTTCTTGTTTTAAAGTATGCTGTAGTAGCTGTCGTCACGTAAAAAAAACGCTGAGCGACAGTGGAGGGGGTGTGCGCACGGGTGCGCACGGGTATAGTGGTGTTCTAAAGTTCTAGGCTATTGTTTTATATACATAAGTGTAATTGTTTAATTGTAAAATTATAATAGTTATTTTACTAGCGTTCGCACTCTCTTCATACCACTAATTTGATCGTGAAATCACTCAGTGTGCAGGTAAACGCCTGCGTTCTTTTTTACGTGAAGGGACCAATATCTACATTGCCTGTAACTTGTTCGAAATGATGTTCAATATATGTATAGCTAATATAGTGTTACAGCCAAATTAGACCGATTTTAAATGTTCCATAGAAACAGAGATTTCTAGTTATCTTTTTCTAAATAAAACATTTTGAAAATGTTTTTACTAACTTGTTAGACCTTTATATCCTGCTTATGCGTATGAACTTTCATTAAAATCGGTTCATTCATTTCGAAAAACAAGTGCTTGAAAGTTTGTATGAAATGCCGTACGTCGTAAACGCTCATAACACACACCCGCAGCACATGGCAGTCACCTTCACAACATTATGTTCTAAAGTCACATTTTTTAATGCAGTACTATTTTGAGACATTGAATCCAGCTATGTATTGAAAACAATGGTCATCATTTTGAACAATGAATCAGTTAAGGCGACGCCGACCGCGCAGTTGTACCATCATCGTTTGTTTGGTTATTTCTTTTATTTTGGAATGAAAATGCAGAAAATAAGCACGTTAAGCACACACGCACACACACACACACACACTCGAAAAACATAACCCTCCTTCTGGCGCAGTCGGGTAAAAAAATCCTTGTTAACAACATGCCCGTACCGATGGTCCCTTGTTGGAGGTGACGCTCGCAGACCGCTGCTGGCGCGAGGAAGCGCTGGTGTTGCTGGCGTTCATGAGCGTCTGTCGGCGCAGGTCATCCATGCGCCCGCGCTTTCCCGGCGTCGCGAATGCGCCCGCTTTCTTCTTACGTTTCTCTTCCACCTTGCGATCTTCGCGGACCTGATGACAACAAATCCTTGAATTGTGAATCGATTAAATGTCATACGTGTTCAGTCTTCCTACAAAAATAGTTTTTTTTTTCTCTCCATAAGAACCATCCTCGTACTTCAAGGAATATTATAAAAAAAGAATTAGGGAAATCGGTCCAGCCGTTCTCGAGATTTGCGCTTAGCAACACATTTAGCGATTCATTTTTATATATAAGATTGTATAGATAATTTAATGGAGATTAATTCTGTACTTTTCAAAAATTGATTTACTGCAGTAGAAATGAAAAAAAAAAAAAAACAAAATATTAAACAAAAAACCCGTCAATCAAATGTGAAACCTGAAAACATTGTAGCTTGCGAAAAAAAACAATTAATTGAGTCAATTTTTTTTTAACAGATTCGTTTTCCCCGTTGCTGGGAGGAACCCTATTAAAAATGGCTCTTATATTTATTTAAAGTAGTTTAATTATAATTAATAAAAAAATAAAATGTAAGAGGTAAAATCTACTCTTTTTTATTATATTTTTTTATACAATCAAATAAGCATTTATTTTTTTTGGATGTAAGAGACTACCATTTTTATGTGTTTTGCTATGAAAATGGAGTAAGAACAATATTTTTAGTCTGTTTAAAAACGAATAATTACCTGATTCCTCCTCCTGAGCTCGCTGTACACGTTTATATCAAGGTATATGAGCTGCTGTAGCGCTACTTGTCCCAGCATGAACACGAAGCGCGTCAACAGCTCCACAGGCAAGCTGACTTCCTCCTCACTGCCACTATCACTCACCATCGTCTCTTCAACCCTTCTGTACATCTCCGCAAGAATCTTCCCACTTACTACTTCCGGGGTATCACAGATCGCGTAAATGAGATCTATGGAGTTAGCAGCAAAGGCAGTGAATCTATCGAACTTAGAGAATGTTTCCATCAGACTGTCGAAAATAGAGGTGAAAATCGCGTGTTCGACGGGGTATCTTTGACTCTTTTTCGTTAATGGTATCAATAGTTGAATGCTCAAGTTCCTTGAGTTGTAGTCTGCAGTTAAGCCGTGCGATTGAATAACGTCGAGGTTCGCGACTGCTACGGAGGGCTTCGCTTTAGCGACCATCACTAGAAGTGTGAGTGCGGCGTAGCTGTCCATGTCTGTAGTTCCATCAATTTTCTTTAGGAACATCTCCCAAAATACCTGTGAATGAAAATCATAAGGTTTTATTTGAGACCAGAGTGCTGTAACTACCCAAACATAACACTACATTTGTTATGAAAAGTCAAGTTAATGAAACAAACAAAATTATTAAATTGGTAGTACAGTATTTTTATCTCACGAAGCGACGCGCGCTTTACTTGTGGACCAAGTGAATAAACACGCTGTGAATGTGTGTGTAAGCGCAGGAGCTCTCGGTACTGTCCAAGACAATGGCTTAATCGGAAGTGTGGGTGTTTGTGTTATGTGACGCTACTAGTTTTCACGCACACAGCGTTTGTTCACTTGGTAACCAAAAGTAAAGCGCGTCGCTTCGTGAGCTTATAAACTCGCCGTAGCATGCCTTATGTTTCTGTTGAATATGCATGTGCGTACCTGTATAATACCGGGACTGATGTCTCCCTTGTTTACCCACTTATCCACAAGATGTTCGAGCGCGAGCGCGCTTCCGCGGTCGATGTGCGTCATTAGCGCCACCAGCTTCTTAGCGATGGCGAAGCATCTAGCGCGCTCGGCCTTCGTGTCGCACTCCAGGTACATGTCGCGGTACGCACGCTCGACCGCCTCGCGTTTTTCCTGAATATTTTCAAGCGGATGATGAAAATTATAGACTTTACAATTATCCACTAGCAAAAATTACAAAAACAACTAGAGAATAAAAAAAAACTGGACAAGTGCGAGTAGGACTCGCGCTCTGAGGGTTCCGTCCCAAAAATGTGCAAGGCTGCCCGCGGCTTCACTCATGTGACACGGTCTATGAATTTCCAATTCCGGATTGAAGGACAAACTCGTTTTTAGGGTTCCGTATGAAAATGGTAAAATGGAACCATTATGGTGCGACTCCTGTGTGTCTGCCTGTCCGTCTGTCACAGCTGGATATCTCAAGAACTACTAATGCTATCAACTTAAAATTTAGAATATTTTTAGATTACGTTTGCCCAACTAATTTGCAAATAAGAATGAAATTAAAAAAAAAATGTTTTCCAGCAGGCACTGAAAGGTGGTCTGAAAAATCGAAGTGGGGCTACTAGGGCATGCGGGGGTATCATATGAAAGAGTGCAGTTTGCACGTTCTCAAACACTTTATCTTTTTTTTTCAGGCCGCATAGTTTTCGACTTTTGATAAAAAAAAAATACCGTTCCCCCCTTATCTCCGAAGTTTGCATAGAGAAAAATCTGAAATTATTCTATGTGATAGAATTTATGTAAAGATTACAGGAAAAATAAAACGATGTCTTTCAATAGCACACTTTTTCAGAAATCATCAACAAAAGTTAAATTATTTTCACTATCGGTCAAGAGATGGCGCTGACCTAAAACGGCAATATTCTGCACCGCAGTGTGCAGTGTTAAAATTCTCTGACGATTAAAGGCCTCGCCGATGAAAATTTAAAAACATATGATGGTACGGAACCCTCGGTGCGCGAGTCCGACTTGCTCTTGCCCGGTTTTTTCACTTCCGTTTTCACGTCCTTATGAGGCACCCGAAACACTAAACTATGTCGCTATTCGTTTGACAAACAACTAAACATCCACTAAACAAGCTTACCTGATCGGGCGACCACACAAGCAGCAACATATTCGCGACGCCCATTTTCGCAGACTCAATATTAAAATGATGCGCCGTCGTAAAGAAATCTATCGCTTCGCTGACGTCACCGGCTTGCTTCGACATCAGCAAGGAGTTTATCAGCGGCACCGCTCCCGAGACCATGCGGCTGAAGTGAACGGACTCTTGAAGGAAGGCTACTATATTTTCTTTTTCTTCTAATCGTTTGTACATGGCAAGTTCTTGTTCACATTGCTGTGTTAGAGATATGGCTCGGTCTGGTATTATGAAAATGTTGCGAAGTAACGCTACGAAGTATGCAATCTGTAATGAGTTGTTAATTTTTAGGTACTATACCTTTTATTGTATTGTCAGTGCTCTGCAATACCTAACCCCTCTTAAGAAGAAGAAGAGTGGAAGAGGACTCGGGTTATGCAGCTTTAAGAGTTACAGGCGGTCTTATCGCTAAAAGCGATGTTTTCGTTTTACAGAAAACCTTTGGATGGACTTGATTAGAAGGAGAAACTATTTATATGTACATTGTCCATAAAGATAAAGATAAAAGATAAAGATAAAGATATATTTATTTGTAAACATGTGTAACATTATACATATAAATGCAAATGTGGATGTAAAAGTGGAAATCTGTGGGCTTCAACATGTTTTGCCACCATTGGCGTACAAAAAAATAAAAATAAAAATTATAGCCACTTGGAATATAACAAAATTAAGAAGGAATATAACAAAATTAAGAAAGAATAAAAGAAAAAGCATAACAAAATTAAAATATAACACAAATAGATTAGAAACTATCATTTAAAAAATCTTTAACGTAATAGTAACATTTTTCAGTAAGTAACTTCTTAAGTTCTCTTTTGAACAAGTTTGGCTGGTTTATATTTTTAATAACCTCTGGAATCTTATTATATATTAATGGTGCCATACAAAACACGCTTTTATGAAGGAGTGCTGTTTTTGCAGACTGAGGCTGTAAGAAGTTCTTATATTTAGCACGTCTATTTCTAGTAACATTGTCTGACAAAAGAGGAAACCAGTGAGGATTGCTTCTAACAAATAAAGCTATTTCTAAGATGTATAGTGACGGAAGTGTCAGTATATGGTATTTTATAAACAGTGGTTGACAGCTGTCAGTATTTTTGATCTTAAACATAGCCCGAATACAACGCTTTTGCATTTTAAATACCCTGTCGGTGTTTGTCGAATTTCCCCAAAATATTAGACCGTATCTAAGCACCGATTCAATAAGTCCATAATACGCCATGAATAATGCGTTTCTACTCACTGTTGGTGCCAGTCCATGGTGCACTATTTACATAATATACAATGCTTAACTATTTTAATACATAAATTTATGCATTACGTATTAGCAAACTTGCCACTGATTCGGTTTCAGTCCATCAGGAAGTGCTTCTACAAACAAATATTTCTGTAGTTCTTACCTGGTCATTTTTCTCCATGTCACATCGAAGTAATTTAGCATCAGGATACTGTCTCTCAGTGTGCTTTACAACCAGGTACGCCTTGTAATAGTTCTTTTCACGTAAATGTTTGCGGATCGCGTCATACAGGTTCTCCAGCGATGCTTGGGATAATTCTGGCTCATCTTGTGTAAGTATATCAATTCCTTTCTTTATAGTCATAATGACGTCACCCTCTATACTCTCCCACTTTTTGACCAACTCAGGGTCGGGGCCCGGATTCAACTTCTTTTGTAGATCTTCTAAGATTTCTGTTTCAGTTTTTAATTGTTCTTCCAGCGCTTCTAGTTTCAGTTGGGCAGAAAATGGATTGCATTCCAAGAATATCTAGAAAGCATAATAATGTGATTATTAAATAGAGACGAACGGAAGATGGCCATAGGCTCGCCTATTACTATTACTTATAACTGGCGAAATGTGGGTGTACTACAGGTACACCTCTGCATATCCCTTCGGGGATTACAGGCGTGATGTTATGATGTTACGTTATGAGAGGAATGGAACAAAAAATATGAATTTATTACATTTGTGTATTTGATAGCCTAAACGGGAGGCCGAATATTTAAGTTGATTTTGAATGTCCTGACATCGATCTATACTCTATATGGATACGCGCCATTTCCGATTGTTCTTTTTCTTTACTGTGATTGGTTGTAGCAACAGAAAGGGGGGTGACTACCGGGATGACTATTAGAGAAGTATGAAAGAAAAAAAACATGTTGCGCCCATCCCAAATAAATTGGGATGTAGGCAAGAAAATGATGACGATAGTTATAGCAATAGTGGTTGTCTATAGCATAGTGGCAGTGTATCATATACTATGACGCTTGGTTATGGTACTGACATGGTAGGACTCAAGCTAGGTTGAGGAAAATGGCTGACAATTAATTTGTGACTATACCTTAAGCAGTTGTATGGCGGCTTTCCTGACGAGCGCAGCCTTATCCCTCAGGCGTCCGATGGATCGTTCAAGCACAGTGCGCTGTCGACTAACCGGCACACAGTTCTCTCTCTGAAGTCGACACCAGAACTGAAGCACCTGTTTTAATGTTACATTCGTTTATGTACCAGAATATGCGTACGGGTCTTAAGCCGGATATACCCGGTGCGATTTAGTTGCTTTTGTTGCTTGTTTTGTTGCTTGTTGTTGTTACCATAAATTGAAGCAATAATAAAAGCTGCACTGTTGTACCATTTAAACAGTGTTTCGACGACGCAAGTCATTTGTTGCTCCAATTTTATTGTATGAAGAAGAAACTTGCATCGTGTAAATGATGCCTCATTTATAAGTACGTGCTTCTCGCGTTTTCAATGGATGGTGCCGAAAAATAATAATAATAAATTAAATGTCACTGACATCAGTTAAATCGTGTCACGGTTACTCTAGCAAAAATAAAAAGCCATACATGCTGCTGGAAAACAGACCCAGACAATATTCCATTCTCAGACCTAAATGATACATTACGACGATCAGGATACCTACCACGAGCTCTTAACGCGATCCGCTTTAGGACTTAAACTGAACTGTTCTTCTAATTCGTACCATGACGTCAGTTTAACGATTCAATTTAGGCCGTGCCATCTGGATACCTACCACGAGCTCTTAACGCTCATTCACTTTCAACGATCCAAATGCCACTGAGCGTATTGGACGTCATGGTACGACTGTGAGCGATGCAGTTTAAGAACCTAAACTGAAATGTCTTGCTTTTGAATCGTTTTTAAATAGATCATGGTAGGCCTCCTGTATAGAGAAGGACGACGTGAAGCGGTGATATATGTGAACAGTTATCAACGACTATCACTGACGAACGGAGCGACATGGTGGGCACACACAATACACACCCTAAACAACTTATAGGTGTACACAAGCCCCTTATAACCAAATTACCTTATTGGCGATGTTCTTCAGAAAGGTCAGGTGCGTAGAACTCGCAACCGACGTGCGTGTATGACCAGATGTATGAACGTGAACGAAGCAAAATAAGTATGGATTGTTGCAAGTGGCGTTCTGTGGTTATTTCTGCCTAACCTATGGTAAGGAGGCGTAAGTTAAAGTATGTATGTCATACCTTGTGTCGCACATACGCGGACAAGTCGTGCAGGTGCTCGAACAGGTCGTCGAGGAAGTCGTCGCGCTGCGTGCGCTGCGCGTCCGTCAGGCCCTCGCCGCGCAGCTCCACGCTTAGTACCTCGCACATCATGCCCAGCACGCTGATGCGGAGCGTGTACGACTAAAATAGTAATCATCACTTCGCTTGAACAATTTCATAATTTAGAAACACAATATTATGATAAACATTTTCAGCAACAGCTACCGATTAATAAAGGCCTGAAAATCAAAATGGGAAGCGCTATTATAATAATTAGAGAATTTTTAACATTATTGCCTAGTATATAAAGTTTAACATCGCAATGAACCTAAATTGAAGGTGACAATATAATTGAAGATGGTGAGGTAAAAATAGGACAAAATTATACCTCATCACTCTCCAGATATGGCTGTATGGTTGCAATAGCGTTAGTCATCTCTTTAGGCAGTTCCTTGGTGAGCTCCACTAGGAATGCGCCACAGTTCCTCGCAGCTCCCTGTTCCGTGCCGGCACCGGCATTCTCATCCTCAGACGAAGCTAACGCTTCTGCTATTTCACGCACCTACAAATATGAATTGTAATTTGTTATTAAAATCAATTACATTCAATTTAACGTGCAGAATAGGCATGATCGAAAAAAACAAGGTATGACATACCATTTGTGGTCCAAATGTTCCAAGTGAAAATTCTTTGGTCAGTTGCACTACACCTGCACATATTGGCGACACTGAATGTTCCACCATTTGTAGGATCTGAAATAAAGATAACGTAATATATGACTACACATCTACACTATGTCTGTATAAACTGGCAAGTTTGACTAATAGCAGATTCCTATAATTTACGGACCGTTTTGGTTAAAATTAAGACTCTTGTATCTTTACCAATAATGAAGAAAATACCTCATAGCTTTGCATAGTAGACCCTCTCATATGGAAGTAGGTATAACAGGTAAAATTTGCTTACGAATCTATTTAAATGCCCAGTTTGGCATAACAAAATGCTACCATTAGTAAGCAAAACGATAAGTTTTTGTTTATAGGAACCGAGCATAAGAGGTGAAGGAACACGATATGTGAGTGTGAACTTATAGGTTCAAGACCACTGTCACTGTTGAGATTTATTCTTTCTCATAAGTGGCTTATAATAGTCCTCCAGTACGCATTTCGGCCATGGCGGCCAATCTCAACGGAGAATAGCCTTCGGCGCGAGAGATGTTATAGACGCAGATGCACTCTCTCTTCCCTCACTCTCATAGTCTGTTGGGACGGCACACGATCCGACAAGACCGGAGAGATCAAGCGCAGGACCAACGGTTTATTATACCGATGCACGGGGGTATCACATCGCCAACTGGAAATTCCTAATGGAAAAACCCAATGACACCACCCAACCCGGGAATCCAACCCAGGACATCACGCTCAGCAGTCACGCTTGCGACGAGACCAACGAAGCAGTGCCTTTTTTTTTTTTTTTTATGGATGGGAAATCATCAAATGACCCCCTCCCGCTCTGGGTGGAGCGGAAGGGAGTGTCAGACTCTTACTGACTAAAACCCATCCGTGTTCCTTCCTTAGCCCTTTATATTCCGGGGCAGCGGTAACCCTTTCGGACAATCCCGCTGCCCCGGCAGGCTTCGGCCCTGACGGGCCCCTCCTTATCTGCTGACATCTCTTTGAGGCGCGCGTGGAACACATACGCGCCGTCCGGCACGGGCCTGGTCCTGATCGGACGGCGAGCTACCCATTACTCGCCGTCCGCAGGCCCGCGCCTACGGTGGCCGGGAGTCGTCACGCGGCTCCCGACGCCCGGAGCGTCTACCGCGGCGGCTGGGACGGGCGGCCCTCTCGGCTCTCTCCCTCGCCCATCCCGCCACCTCCTTCGCTAGCATGACTGCTTCGCAGAAGGAGGTGACTGCCTCCCACTCCCTCTCGCCCCGGACCATGGCTTGGACCAGGGCCGGGCGCGAAAGGTCGCCGCCGCTGCCGATCGCCTCTACGAGGACACGGCGGTGCTCTGCCCAAGCGGGACAGACCTCCACCGTGTGCTCCACTGTGTCCTCTGGGCGATCCTCGCAGTGGTGACACCCGGGCGTTTCCTCCCGCCTGATTGATTATGTGCAGGAACCTCCCGAAACATCCGTGTCCGGTGAGGACCTGCGTCAGGCGGTAGGTGAGGGCGCCGTGACGCCTCTCTAGCCACTCCTCAAAGAGGGGCCTTACCGCCGCTATCGCGGCGTGCCCTACGAAGCAGTGCCTTATTATTACACTGTGGCTTAAGGTCAGTCACATACTTATCTATTTATACAGGGTGACTGGATCTGGAGCCGCCATAGCAAATTCACATAATATAGAGGAGGTCATTTACTAATTATTGAACCTTACTTTCCCTAGCTAAAGTTTTATAGTTTGCGAGATAATATGTAAATTTTTATACTTTACATATTATCTCTATCTTTTTTTTTTTTTGTTGGTAGTCATAAACATTGGTGATTAAAATACCTCGGAACTTCCCTCAAACTAGGGTTAAAAAATAAGATAGTACGCTTCTTTAAAAAAAAATACAAATAAAAGTATAAAACTTTAGCTAGGGAAAGCAAGGTCCAATAATTAGCAAATGACCTCCTCTTTAAGCGAATTTGCTATGGCGGGTCCAGATCAAGTCACCCTGTATACTAATAATAAAGCTAAAGAGTTTGTTTGTTTGAAAGCGCTAATCTCTGGAACTACTTCCCAGTCCGATTCCAAAAATATTTTTGCATAATAACACATAATTATTGAGGAAGGCAATAGGCTACTTAAAATCACGCTAGAAACTTAGTTGCAAAAACAAAAAAACAGAAAGAACTCTAAGTGAAAACGAAGTAATTCCGCGGGCAGGAGATCTATGCGATGCGACAGGGTGAGTTAGGGAACCAGGAAAAATCACGCGGAATATGTCTCGGGCAGAAGTCAGTATTAATAATAAAGTTGAAGAGTTTGTTTGAACGCACTAATCTCTGGAACTACCAGTCATATTGGAAAAAACATTTTTGCATTATTGATAGCCCAATTCTTGAGGAAGGCAAAAGGCTATTTGACATCACTCTAGGACTCTTAATGTGCCACTAGTCGATATTTTTTACATACAAATTTCAGGAGAGTATTACTCCAATGTTTGACATTATGCATCTAAAGTCAAACATGATTTCGTTTTGTCTTATTATTAATTTAGTCTGTGCGGAAACAGAATAGTAAAATAAAAAGCCATTAAAAAGTTATGAGCCAACAAAGATTCGTTTTTCTTGCTATTTTTAACGTAAGTTTGGGTGTAAATAAGTTATAAAAGAACTGTAAAATCTTCAAAAGCAAGTCCGTACCGACAAAGCTCAGTTATCGAAGAGTTCAATAAACTTTATTTATAATCGATTTATGCAGTGGTTTTTTCATAAAACTCGATTTTCCCAAGCAAGATTTTTTTTACGCACCTATCAGTTCGGAACGGTGTTTCTGTGCGTGAGAACTAGACGTTGTGCGTGTAGACTAGCGTCTAACTGCTCATCACTGATACTAGTTCTGTCAGACACGAAGCCAGGTGAGACAGCGTGTTTTTGGCCATGACCACCAGTGAGTTCGAGTTCGCGACTAATAGTTTACTCTTAAGGCTGCTTTTCCACCAGAGATGTGCTATGCTACGTTGCTATAGATGCGTTTGATATCAACCAATCATATTCATTGGTCCGCATAGAATAGCGCTAGTGGAAACGGGGTCAACTAAGCTATGTTTTCTATACGCAAGGATGCGTGCTGTGGATGGGAGCTATGGATGCGCGAGTGGTGTTGCTATGTGCAGAGCAGAGTACTCCCCGTGCCTTCCCTACTATCGATGCATCGCATAGCTCGAGCTGCGCATCTTCCTCGAACAGTTCCCTCTGAGTTCCCTCGCGGCGGCGCATCTTCATAGCACCTCTTACTCACTCCGCTACACAGCTTAGCATTAGTGGAAACGGTCGCATAGGTTCGTAGCTGAGCTTTCACATCTTTGTAGCATATCTGCATAGCACATCTCTGGTGGAAAAGCAGCCTAAGATTCCAGTAAAAAGAAAAAAATTAAGAAAAACGTTAAGTGAAAACAAAGTAATATCGCGAGCAGACATTGGTTGCGACGACTGGGTCGGTAGAACAAGAAATTTCACACAGACGAAGTCGCGGGCATTATAGCTAGTTGTATAATAAAAATATGTTATTTTATTATTCATTGGTATAAATTATTACCTGAACCAACTTTATTAGGCAGGAGGTGCCATGGTTGTATTTCTTGATCAGCACACCAAGCACTTGAAACACAGTCTCTCGGACAGATTTGTTCTTTATTATTTGTTCTTCTAATGCCTTATAGCAGGGTTCAGCAACCATTCTGGAAATAAAATAAAGAACTTATTTGCGATTGGCCAATACAAATTAAATCTAACTGGGAAATTTAAACTAGATAAACTTGAGAGTATGATCATTCTGTCAGCTGCAATTATGGATCGTACATATAAAGCCACAAGAGTTAAACTTGAGACAGCGCTCGGGTGACGTAAGCGCGCGGTACTAAGGCGTCGATGGCGAGAGTGGTATAGCACAGGGGTCAGGATGGATCAGTCGGGTCTGAAGTTAACTCTTCCGGGTTGTAACTATTTTGAAGGCACAAAAATAGAGAAACTACAATCTAGCAGACAAATAAAATTAATTGTGTAATCCATTTTTTATTAGGGTTTTGTACCACAAAAGGAAAAACAGAACTCCTATAAGATCACTTCGTTGTCTGTCTGTCAAGACCCTTTTCCTCAGAAATGAATGGAGTTATCAAGTTGAAATTAATAACAAATACTCAGGGCTGCAATTCCTTGAAGCAGTGAAAAAATCATACTGCTAATTCAAGGCAATCAAAAGATATGGGCGTTTCTGTTTCATTTATGCCATATATTTTGAAACTCGCAAGGAAATCAAAACCTATAGGGTACCTCGCGTTGATCTAATTTGGCAAGAAGCAATGTTATGTAGCACAAGTAAAGGAGAAAACTCGAAAACCGTAATAAAAACATTAGATTCATGAATATGAAATGCAGTCATAAGGTAGGGAGCAACTCCAGTTTATTCTGCAGGTGGAGATTATATTTACATTACAAAACAAAAATTTTTTTTCCTTTGAGAAACTGTTTACATATCTATAAAATCGCACGGAACCCTCGGTGTGCGAGTCCAACTCGCACTTGACCAATTTTTTTAAATATTAGATGAGACGAAATGCACAGTGTAACTACTGTCTGAAATTACTTACGAAACAAAGTTATCTTCAGCCAAGGGCGGGTCCCACAGCTTAGACAAGGGTTGCTGAAGCACCAAGTTGAGTGTCACCAAGGCAGCCTGTTTGTCTGACTCGGTCCAGCCACAGAACTCTTCATCATCTGTCACCTTCTTGCCCTTTTTGCCTAGTGTTAGCTTTGTGGAGTTCTGTTAGAAATAGTAAATGTTAGCCTACAGGAACTTTTTCAATGTTGTAACATTATGTACTGATCACCCTAAACCAGTTTCAAAACAAGTGGTCCATTATTGAAAGGTGTGAAATGAGTGCCTGAGCATCAAGGGTGCTAATGCCGTGCATTAATAGACTACTCATGTCACGTCAACTCGTGTGACCTATACCCACACTTAAGTCACGCTTTTCTGTGTAAAAATGGAAGTCACGGAAACATGTGACTTATAAATTTCTGATGGAAAACACAATAAATCTGCCAGACCTGGGCACCTAAATATATAAATAAATATTTCTCTCTTATAATTTTATTGATTTATTCAGTATTCTTATAAAATAACATGGCGAAACTGTAAAACATAATTCCACTCACATCAGCAGCAAGTTTAGTGTCCTTAGTCTTCATAATCTGAGTGAACAAATACATCATCATTTTCAAAATGTTCAAATTTTTGGTTCTGACTTCAGAATCTATCTCTTGCTCCTGTACTATAGGCTCCAGGTGGTTGCAGAGACTTTTGCTCGCTCGTATGATGTGTTCAAAACCTAAAGTTGTTTGTAATTTGTTAAGTAAACAGTTTGCTGTTAATTGATTATCAAATAAAATTAAGTTGTAAATAATAAAAATAAGTTCAAGACGGCACGGTTGATATCTGTCGGGCATGCCAAAGGCTGGGGGAATCAATCAGACATATCATCTCTGGGTATTCTCGTCTAGCTAACGGAGAGTACTTGAATAGACACAACCTTGTAGCCAGGATAATCCATCAGCAGCTTGCTTTGAAATACAGCCTTGTGGAATCGGAGGTGCCGTGCTACAGGTATGTGCCCGACCCAGTTCTCGAAAATGGTAATATCACATTGTACTGGGATCTATCCATCATCACTGACAGGACTATTGTTGCCAAGAAGCCTGTAGGCCAATTCTCGTAATTTAAAACGTTCAAAATCTAGTTGCAGTCTCATCTTAGCGACAAAGAAATGTCAAAAACTTGTCAAAATGTACTGAAATTTGAGGTATTTTTGACAGATTGAGACTGAGATCAGACTGTGAACGTTCTTAAAATTACCAGAATTGCCCCTCAGATATAGTGGTGGTGGTTCGATCAGAGCGGCGCGCAATGACTGTTGACATAACTGTCCCGCATGATGAGAACCTCGTGAAAGCCGAGGAAGATAAACAAATCAAGTACCTTGACTTGGCTCGCGAGGTTGTCGACATGTGGGATGTGGACTCAGCGATCAGTGTGCCGATAGTCGTGACAGCCAATGGATTAATAGCCAAGAGCCTCGACCAACACCTAAGGAGGCTCTCATTGGGCAGCTGGATCAAGGGCTTGATTCAGAAAGCAGTACTTCTGGCCCGCATTGTTAGGAGGTTCCTCTCTCTGGAGCCCTGACCTCCGGTAGCTTGGACCCTGTTCCCGATACCAGTGGGCTACTATTTTTTATATTTTTAAATGTTTTTTTATATTCTATTATTTAAAAATATAATTTATATGTATATAATGATAAAATAAAGGAAATAATAATAATATATTTATTCAAAAATTATAAGGCATGAAAATTATTACAGTTTTGCTTAAATAAAAATTATATTGCTAAGACTTACTTGCCTGAACTACGTTATCCTGTGTATCAGACTAGAAGAGCTAAAATAGTCTTTTAAAATTAATAAATAATCAAAAGTTGACAATAGACAAATAATTATACTTATAATAACTCTTAGTTTCAAAATTAACATAGGTGAAAATTGTATAACTATATTTACTTTAACACGGTTAGTAAATTTTCCATTTCTTCATAAGACATACTTTGGAGAGCATCCTTGAGGATTTTCTTACAATTTGTATAGTTCACAGAATAAATGTTTGCTTTCGAGTTTAGTCTATTATATAGGAGAGGTCCGAGGTTCAGGTAATATTTTATATAAAAGCATGTTTTGTTGAAATTTGTGGACAAACTATATCTTTACGTCTTTTATTTATATATCTAGCGCTGTAGGGTAGAGCTTTGTGTTGTTTTAATACAATGCCCATAATAAATAGCTGTTGAACTGTTAATACTTCACAAGATTTGCAGAAAAAAGGAAAAGGCGGAAAATAGGCACTGAGAATCGCCCTCTGAGCTCTCTCGATGGTTAGTAACTTTCTTTTACCGGCTCCACCCCATGTGGTAATACAGTATGTTAAAATCGATTGACATAGAGCAAAGTAAACTTATCTGACTATTTTTGGGTCAGCAATACAGCGTAACTTTTTAAAAACAAGAATCAACTTGCTTTAAATTTTATTTAAAGCTTCTTTAAGTTGTTTAAACTAAAGTGTTTCATCTGTTATAACACCAAGGTATTTTGTTGTATTTGCCATTTTAATTTTAGGGCAAAAACATTGGTTATTTGTAGGAATTGTGCAATTATGAGCATATAATGTCGAGATGGTGCCAGTTGATGTTTGCTTGCGCATCGAAAACTTAATATAAAACTGTAAACTGTACTAACTACTTACTTACTGTACTGTAACTGTACTGTGTGTGTTTATATTAAACCGTTAAGATTAGTTTACCTTTGTTTATAACATTCCATTCAAGTTTGTTTCCATGTGCTATGATGGAAAAGTAAGTATCAAAGTGTTCCAATATGTATTCCACTCCTTCAGCATTAAAAGCTCGCGCGGCATCTATAAATAGGAAGCTTTATTAGTTCTTATCGAGTACGTACGGTTAAGCAAATTGATATAAAAACAGACATATTAAATTAGTACCTTGTAATTTTGACAAAAGTACGCGGGGTTGTACAACGTCTTCAACATGATATTGTCCTGCGTGAGATTCTAGTAATTCGTCCTTCTGTAGAGGTATAGCAAATTCAAAGTAGCTCATTTTGTATCAGAGCAATAATTTTTTTGTCCATTCGAAGAAATATTTTGGGCTAAAGAATTAAAGTTTTATTTCCACAACAATCAAATCAAGCGGACGGCGGCAAGCGGGCCAAGCGGCAACAAACGTTTATTTTTTAAATTTGACAATTTTGATTTTGACATAGTCCCGACATCACCAATCACTGTCAAGCAAGACCACAGAGTACACTATAGCAAGACATAGATAGCACATCGTTTTTTTTTTAATTTGCCCAAAGGGCAGGCTATATAGTCTTTCGACCATACCGCCACGCACTGACCTCTCCTGCGGCCACGTCTTCCGTGTAGGTACTGTCACTGACCTCTATTCAGTGTTGCCAACTGGACTAAAGCAAATGTCGCTAGACAGAAAGTCAAAAGTCGCCAGACGTCGCTAGATTGCTCATTATTATTTTTTACTTTTTTACGTGTTTGCTTAGTTTTTATGACGAGTTACTGTTATCACTAAACAAAAAATTGGAATTACGTTTGGGACGACGAATGGCGCCCCTGGCGCGGGTGGTACAAAGTGGAGGCGCCCGCCTGTTCTCTATGGTTTTGATCAAGATCTATGCTCTAAGATCAAGATGCGACCTGACACTGACCTGCAAATTGCAAAAAACGCAAGAAAAGAATATCGCGGATTACCTTTGCAGATCCACCATAAGTAGTAAGTCAGTTATGATAAAATCATATTGAATTAAATTATACTAAATCATTTTATCGAGCCAAATTAGCAAAATTCACTAGAAATGTCGCTAAATTATTTTTGTTACTAAATCAAAGTAAAATGTCGCTTTTCGCTACAAGTACGCTATTCAGCAGCATCCGGTTAGACTGGAAGCCGACCCCTACTGGGAATATTGATAACAAAATGAAGACTTTTGGTTTTCGCCATTTTAGCGCTGATAGCAACGTGAGGTTCCGTGGAACTAATATTAGAGATGAGATATGGGCGCCCTGCGGACTCTCCGTCCGCATTCCGGCCCATCGTGCTGCTCGACGAGGTCGGCAAGCTCTTTGAAAGAGTGATTGCGGGCCGCCTCGTCGGGCACCTGGTGAGGACGGGGCCGGATCTTGCGGATAGCCAGTTTGGCTTCCGCAAGGGGCGCTCTACGGTGGACGCCATCATGCGCGTGAGAGCCCTCACGACGGGGGACGCGCTGTCCCGGGGTGGGGTGGTCGTGGCGGTGTCACTCGACATCGCCAACGCGTTTAACACCCTGCCCTGGAGCTGCATTGGGGAGGCACTCCGGTATCACCGGGTGCCGACCTACCTCCGTCGAATAGTCGGGGCGTATTTGACGGACAGAGCCGTCATCTACCCCGGTCGCGATGGGGAATGGAACCGGCGAGAGATGTCGTGCGGTGTCCCACAGGGATCGGTCTTGGGGCCGCTCCTGTGGGACATCGGTTACGACTGGGTGCTGCGGGCAGACCTCCCTGATGGCGTCAGCGTAGTTTGCTACGCTGACGATACGCTGGTCCTGGCGCAGGGGAGGTCGCATCAGGCGGCGGCCGACGCAATGACACGCGGGGTTGCGATAGTCGTGGAGAGGATCCGGCAGTTGGGTCTCGAGGTGGCTCTGCACAAGTCCGAAGCCATGACATTTCATGGGCTTCGGAACGGGCCACCATCGGGATCCCAACTAACGGTAGGAGGGGTTCACATCGGCGTCGAGACGACGATGAAGTACCTGGGTCTCGTCCTCGACAGCCGGTGGAACTTCGTGGAGCATTTCCGACGTTTGGCCCCCAAACTGGAACGGGCTGGGGCCGCTTTCAAGCGGCTCCTGCCCAACCTGAGGGGGCCAAACGCCTCCTGCCGGAGGCTTTACGCGGGGGTCGTGCGGTCCATGGCCGTATATGGCGCCCCGGTGTGGGCGCGTTCACTGCGGCTTCGAGCCGCCCACTACCTGAACGCGCCCCAAAAGGTGGTCGCATACGGCTGATACGGGGGTACCGCACGATCTCGCGCGAGGCGGCAAGCCTCCTTGCCGGACTGCCGCCATGGGATCTGGAGGCGATGGTCCTCGCGCGCCTCTTTGAGTGGCGCGCGGAGGCACTACGCCGGGGGGAAAACCCGCTTCCGCGGCAAATTGCTGCGGAGCGGACAGACCTCCGGCGCGATCTCATGGCGGCATGGAAAGCGCGACTGTCGCAACCCAGCGCAGGGCACGCCGCGATAGCGGCGGTAAGGCCCCTCTTTGAGGAGTGGCTAGAGAGGCGTCACGGCGCCCTCACCTACCGCCTGACGCAGGTCCTCACCGGACACGGATGTTTCGGGAGGTTCCTGCACATCATCAGGCGGGAGGAAACGCCCGGGTGTCACCACTGCGAGGATCGCCCTGAGGACACGGTGGAGCATACGGTGGAGGTCTGCCCGGCTTGGGCAGAGCACCGCCGTGTCCTCGTAGAGGCGATCGGCAGCGGCGGCGACCTCTCGCGCCCGGCCCTGGTCCAAGCCATGGTCCGGGGCGAGAGGGAGTGGGAGGCAGTCACCTCCTTCTGCGAAGCAGTCATGCTAGCGAAGGAGGTGGCGGGATGGGCGAGGGAGAGAGCTGAGAGAGCCGCCCGTCCCAGCCGCCGCGGTAGACGCTCCGGGCGTCGGGAGCCGCGTGACGACTCCCGGCCACCGTAGGCGCGGGCCTGCGGACGGCGAGTAATGGGTAGCTCGCCGTCCGATCAGGACCAGGCCCGTGCCGGACGGCGCGTATGTGTTCCACGCGCGCCTCAAAGAGATGTCAGCAGACATGGAGGGGCCCGTCAGGGCCGAAGCCTGCCGGGGCAGCGGGATTGTCCGAAAGGGTTACCGCTGCCCCGGAACATAAAGGGCTAAGGAAGGAACACGGATGGGTTTTAGTCAGTAAGAGTCTGACACTCCCTTCCGCTCCACCCAGAGCGGGAGGGGTCATTGGATGATTTCCCATCCTTAAAAAAAAAAAAAAAAAAAAAAGAGATGAGATATCCTTCGATAAAAAAAATACTTTTATGAACTTTATCGATCGTAACCACTGAGAGTAATTTATTACATAAGAGATAAATATCGAATCATTCCCAGTTACTTTTATGTTTAACTTTTGTGTGACGTCAAAATTATGTCAATGCGTGACGTGCCGCCATGTTGAGAGCCGAGTTTTATGAATGGTTTTGTGGCAGATGTGCTGTCAAACGGTTGATTGCTCAAAATACTTTTGTTGTTTTCGAGAGAAATACGTCTATAAAATAGGTGTTTTGGTGTCCAATAATAGGAAAATCATAAAACAGGGTGATACAAGAAAAAACAAAAAGAACCCTACGAAAGGCGGCCATCTTTAGTGCCCGATTTGTGTAGGTTTACACGCTAATTTTATAGGTATGCCCAGTCCATAGGTTTATTTAGTCATTGGTGTAGGACAGCACCAGCCACGGCTTTTTCCTTAGTCTGAGGCAAAGAGTAAACTAATATTGGTCTGAGGCCACGGCACCTGCACATTGTCTATCGTCTGTCAAACTGGTGATTCCATTCTGCAATAATTTGAAAAAAGGACTAATGATTGATTTGGACTATAACGAACATGGACTTATAAAATGCTAACGAGTGATTGATTTGGAGGGGCCCGTGGCTAAATAATAACAGCCGCACAGATCTATTGATCAGGTTGAGCTACGTTGGTTGAGCATATTTACATACCGAGAGCCCTCCGTGCCTCGTAAAGCACGTTAAGCCGTTGGTCCCTGCTGTCATTCGTGAGTCGTTACGGGTTGTCAGAAGCCCGAAAGTCTGACAACCAGTCTTACCAAGGGGTATCGTATTACCCAGTAACTGGGTTGTGGAGGTCAGCAGTCGCTCCATGTAAAATACTATGGTATTCAACTGCATCCGGTTAGACTGGAAGCCGACCCCAACATAGTTGGGAAAAGCCTAGGCACGTGATTAATAAAACACTCAGAAACCCTTTGTGAACTTTGCATATCGCTTTGATATGTATGTACTCTGTAATTTAATAAGAGTTATCCAGTTTAATCGTATCGTAATCCAATATTCATACATTTAAGGGGGCGCCGACCGCCTAGTGGAGCCCTCATCGTTTTTTTGGTTATTTCTCCTCTTTTATGCATTTTCATTCTAAAATTAAAGAAATAACCAAACAAACACAAACGATAAGGGCGTCACTGCGCGGTCGGCGTTTGGTCGACGCCGCACAGTGTTGCCAACTCCAAAAGTTCAAATTATCGAGTTTCCACGTCGAAATTATCGTTTTGTGGGCAAAATTATCGTACAAGACAAAATTCCAAAAAAAAAAAGTAAGACATCAGTTCAAATTGATAACAAACGACAATGAATTTAAAAGAAGTGAAAGTATATGTCAAGTTTCACCACTAGTATTGTACGGTGTATCTACAGTTCATAAACAAATCGCCGACGGAATGTATCACGCAAGTATCACAGGAGTGTTTATTTACTTTTTATTACTTCCTGTGCGCACACGTGCCCACAACACATAAAGCTAGCTAGATAGAAACAAAAAGCAAATACAAAGGTATCGTAACACAGGAATACAGGATAAAACGCAGAGTTTCGAACGGATAGAAACGAAAGTGAAAGAAATGTAAGGGAAAGGAAAGAGAGAAAAACACTTACAGTGACATAAACTTACTTGTATGAGTGTCATTGACGTATTGTTGATTTTTTATTAGCGTTTAATTTTGTCTGACATATAGGTTTTTTTTTTCTTCATAACTCAAAATTATCGTACTTTAGACATTCACTATCGTACAACATCGACCGTACCATTGCCCAAATTTTCATACGCCCCCATAATTATCGTACGGGTTGGCAACACTAAGTCGCCGCCGTCTTAAAATATTCTACTTACTATCACAACCTTCGATCAACAATACCATATTGTTGATCGAAGATCACAACACTAAACAAGGACGCGTATAATGTCAGTGTATCACAATTACTCTGTGATCACAATATTTTTGAAAGATGGCAATATTTTTGACACGTTGCTTACATGTCATTTGACGTTTGACTTTCGTTCGCCAGCGCAGAAGCTAGGCCAGCTGAAGTGGTGGCATTTTATCGAGCTGTCTTTGTATTTTTGCAACACGTAGTTCGTGCTAAGTATTAGTGAATTTAAGATCAACATTAAATAAGCAATCATGTCGGGAAAAGCAAACAAGGCTTTTACTAAAGAGGAAGAATTACTGCTACAAGATTTCAGCCGGAATGTGTCGACGAAATCTTCAGCCCTCTTTTACGGGAATGCTTTCATCGTATCTGCAATTCCCATATGTGAGTATTACCACAATACTATTTCGACAGTGCTAAGTTATTATAACCTGTAGTTTTATTCATAAATTCTAGGTTGCGGTGTAGTGAAAGTACCGTTCGACTTTACATGTGTCACGCTTGCAGGGTTGTTCTGGAGGGTGCATGCCCTGGAGGTGAGCTCGTCCCTGGCGTGGTTCGCGATGGTAACGACAGCGAGCACCTGGCTGCTGGCCCTGGCCTACAGGAACACCAAATTCCAGCTAAAGCACCGTGTGGCGGTTCGCAGAGAAGACGCCGTCGCGCGTGAGATGGCTCGCAAGCTGGCTGACGACAAGAAGATGAGCAGGAAGGAGAAGGACGAGAGGTAATCTTATCACTTTTGCAATTGTTTACGAAGTGTATTTACTGAGACTCAACAGTTGCAAGTCTGGATGGCAATAAGTCCTTGTTTGAACCCTCAGCTTGTATTAACTACTGATCTTTGGGTTAGTAAATATCTTATCATTGGTAAAATAATTCTTTTTGCTTGCTAACATCCACCCAGGCACAATATGTTGATGACAAAACTTTAATTTGATTACATTTAGACATTCTATTCTGATTGGAATGTAATGAATGTAATAATAATCAGTGTAAATTAACCTAATTGGTTCTTATTAGGGTTTTTAATTTCATAATCATATGACGTTTATAGGGTAAATACCAAGTAACAACCATGGTTGTCACTCCCATATTCTCTTCAGCCTGCTTACCAAATTTACTGGTTGTAACATATTTTTTTATAATTTAGATTATTAGAAAACTTACTTTATCAGAATCATATTTACGAGCTCTAAAACTGAAGATGAAGAGTAACTGTGAAACTTCTTACTAAACAAAACTATTTATTCTATTTTCAGGATCCTATGGAAAAAGAATGAAGTGGCTGATTATGAGGCAACCACATACTCCATCTTCTACAACAACGCTTTGTTCCTGACCATCGTCATCCTCAGCAGCTTCTACATCCTGCGCTCTTTCACACCTACTGTGTATCCTTTTACAAAAACATAACTACAAACCTGATGACTATGACGAACATATTTCTTTAAATTGATCATGTTTAACTTCCTTTTTTAAGAAAGCATAAATTCAGCTGTTGACTTTGGCACTAATTCATTATTTCAATGCAGTATTTTGATTTCAATATATTTAAAAAATTTATGGTATACTATACTATTATGTTTATTATTGCCGTAGGTGGTTGACAAATAAAGTTGGTAAAAATTAATTGTTTGTAGTGGTAATGGTACTGAAATTAAACTGTTCATTTTATTTAACAGTAAGTTATGTCATTAAGGTATGTCAGATATGCATTAGATACTTTGGTTAAGTATCAGAAGTTTCTGATAGTTCAATATGTATATTATGTGTTTCCTTAACTCGCTGATCACAGAAACTACATTGTGTCACTCTCGGTTGCCTCAGGACTCCTGGCCCTGCTCTCTACTGGAACCAAGTAATGAGCTGCCTGTGACTAGTGTTGCCAACAGAACAAAATGAACTACATCTACTTTTGTCTGAAGAAGTGAAAGTGGCAACATTGTGAGTGAGTGAAATTGTTACAAAAGTTAAGCATGGTTGCCTCTGTTTTGATGAGGCATGTATACTAAACTTTGCAGTTATTTATGAGTTTACATTGAATAAATATAGAATAATTTTATAATTTAAAAATAATAAAATAACTGAAAACAGTCTTTAGTTTTATTTACAAATTTGCTTAAGGAAAACTTACAATTAAATGGTTTTTCTCTATTCTTAGTAGTAAGTTAGCTAAAGTTATTCTAACAGCTGTTCTTCATATTCTCCAGGGTGGGTTTAGTATAGTTTAAAATCACAAACAGCTTTTGTTTCATACAAAGTTCATAAAAGTCTTTTCATATAGTCCATAATGTCACGTAATAGTTGTTACCACTGCTGTTTATAGCACTTATAAGTTAAAATGCTGAATGAAGAATAGTAATTGGTTCACTATGCATTTCATATTTTCATCTGATTGTTTGACTAGAACATAATTATGGGGGCATAAAAACGAATGCAACCGGTTCCTTCATTAACTAATAATCTACTTAACATTGTGCCATTTCGAATTTTGAAATAATTTAATTAATTAAATTATATAATTCTGCGGGTTATTTGAAATATGCGCAGGAGTGCTTTACGCAGCAGTGGGAACGTGTCGTCACAATATTCGTAGGGGTGTCATAGATTGCCGGTTGGCAAGTGACAATGGCGTCGCGCTGCAAATCCCAGTGTTCGCTTTGGAACTTGTGGTTTGACAGGGGCTCAGTACATCATGCCGACGTGCAACGGCTCCGTGCGCTGGAAGTACACGTTGGGGTTGCTGCTGAAGGTGGGCTCCACGCTCGTATACACGCTGCCCTCCTCACCACGCACCATCACGCCTGCACACAACATGCTACAATCAGTATGCTTAGCTTACCTGCAGCAGTAATTGCAAGTTTAGTCTCGTACATGAGGACCTGAATCGGGGATGAACCGTAAACATGAAAGTGATCACTGAAGAAAATCGAAATACTCATAACTAACCGAACTGTTATATCGTTTGTCAGTAAAAAATAGGTGTGAAGTGAGAGTGCATTTAATTACAAGCGAGTGTAGGTATATGAATAGTTACCTGGCGGCAGCAAGTAAGGATAGGGCGGGTAATTGTAGTGATAGTTTAGCATAAGGGGGTGCATGGTGTAGTGCGGCGGAGTGTACAGGACGCGTGAGTGCGTGTGCTGCGAGTTCGCGAACAGGCCTCCGTACGGATCTGCGAAAAGAACGTCGCGATCTGCTTTCAATCTGTGCGTGGAAGCGCTAGTCCTCACTAGTAGCGCACTTTAGATACTTAACTAACCGGCTGGCTGAGCGGGCGGCTCCTTACGGTCCAGCACCGGGGGCGGCACGGGCACCGGCGCCGCCGCCGACACCATGCCATACTTGACCGGCTTAAAGTGGAAGAACGAGGGTGAGTAGCCGGAGCCGCCGGCCCCCAACGAACTGAGGCCCTCGTCGCGGTCCGCATCCCAGCGGCCCTCGCGGCCCAGCGCCGCCAGGCGCCGGCCCTTCGGCGCGAACATGAGCGCAAACACCACTGCGCACGTGGCGAGCAGGCCCGCAGCCACGCACGCGTCGCGGTGCCGCTCGGGTGCGCCCAGCGCCGCTGCTACCCAGCACACCCACACGGCGGCTGTGGCGCCTCCTGCGCCCGCGATGTGCGTCGCCTCGCGGTAGTTGTCGCGGATGCCGCGCGACCGCAGCGCCACTCCGCATACCACGGCGATTAGGAAGGCGGCGTAGCACAGCGACAGCAGCATGTCTGACATGTGCACGTCGCACCGGCCGCCGCCACTCATCACGCGCGGAGGAGACCCGCCGAGCCACTGTGCACCGATGGCTACTTGTATCATTACAGCGAAAAACAATAGGAGTCCTTGGTACGCTGCAGGTAAATATACTCCACCATTTAAACTAAGCAAAAAAACACACTTCACTAGGAGTGAAGCGAATACGATTACATACGCGACACCCGTTCCGAATCGGACTGCACCACATGTGAACGCAGTCGGCGTGGTTACAAACAATGCAGCCGTAGCGGCGCATGAGAACAACCCGAACAGTAGTGTTTGTCCAAGAAGCAGGTGGCGATGGCTCGGCGCCTTACGACTCGCTCCCCATATCACAAACGCTTCAAACCCGCCGAGGGTCACCATGATAACACAAGCGAGGGCTAATATCGGGACTGCCCAAGACTCTGGTCGCAGTGCGCCCAAAAGTTGCGGGGTCGGTGCTAATACGATGGTCAAATTAGGTTGTGGTTCCGGTGTGACAGTTGTAGATGTCGAAGGTGGCGGTGGCGATGAAAGTCTTTCCGGTATGACGAAGTATTCAGTGCTCATTTCTAGTCGATGAGCTTCAGTGCGCGCGGGGCGGCGCGGCGGAGAGACCGGCTCCGGCATCTCCTCTTCCTCGACGGAGAGGTTCTGTTCCTCGTAGTCCTGTTCGTAGACGTCGTCATATTCATTCTCGACATAGTGGTGTGCGGAAGGAGCATTGCGCGGCGAGTACGCAGCTGGCACGCGCGGCGCGAGGCGGTCTCCGAAGCGCGCCGCGTGGGCCCATGCGAGCGTCGCCAGCGCCGCCGCGACAAGCAGCGCGCGTGCCGCTCCGCTCGCCATCAGGCCGCCGGGGCCCTCAGCTGCCCGAGTCTCGCTGCAGACACATCCGCTCTCGTCCTCTTGTCTCTGCAACAGATAAGTGCGGCGTCAGTCACACTGCGATGTATCCGTCTCGACTCGAGTCGCGACGTTTCGTCTCTGAGATAACCAAACAAAGAATCTCTCGGCCAAACCGGTTCGACAGTCGCCTTGCACCTCCTAGGAGCCCTAACATAACCGATTATTCTTTGTCGTTTTATTTTAGGTCGTTAAGATTGAAAAAGCCGACGTAACTTTCTGAATGCTCACTTGCATATACTTGCAGGGAGAACGTGGTCACGAATGTCTAGACCCTTATTATGTTATTGTTCTGTTTTAGTTCAAAGCAAAGCAACTTTATGTGCGCTTTTTATTATTTTCCAAAAGAACTTTTGCATTTTGTGGTGGACATTCATTATATATTTCTGTGAACCTTATAAACCAGGCTTATAATTATTATGTAGGTATCTACTATTTTACAAAGAAAGGGATCAAGTTTAACGAGAAGCGTGTTTATTTTTAGTAAGTATGGGTACTTAATACTACTTAGATGTGTACTGTTTATAAACACCTATATTATATCTAACTATCATACCTGCCCCAAAATTGTAGGCAGTGTTATGGAGGGTGGGCAGGTACGGTCACCAAAGGGGGTAAGTAACCAGGGTCGTCGGATATAGTTAAAGTTTAGTAAGAAATAAGAGAATGTAGGATGCAACATGTGCGAGCGATTCGAGCTCAAAGTTTGCTTTCGTCCATCATACAAAATAGGACTAACTTTTTCGACTTATGCAGAATATAGCTGTAAGCTTACTGAACAGCAGTTTACAAAATAAAGAACTATACTGGCAAGACGTAGGTATGTAAGAGCGAGCGGAGCGAGCTCGAAATTTTTACGCATTGGTTACGCATGGACTAGTATTATAAGTACATGACGTTAGGTAAGTACTTACTTATTGTGCAATAATTTTTAGTTTCATAGACGTGTTTCGTTTTTCCTAGAAAATAGGCGGGTTATCCAGTAGTCGGGTATCACTTATTTGAGGCAATATAAGCAAATTCAATACTTATATTTTATAACTGTGTGTATTATGTACCTACTGAGCATTATCATGGTGAAGTCTATTGTCTTAGCTCGCGGGCACTCGCACTTGGCGCGGGCCCAGTGCGGGTTGGTAGATGTCACATGTCTTCGAATTATTGGTTCTAGGACATGCCGGTTTCCTCACGATGTTTTCAACTAAGCGGCCTAAAATAGAAGATTTTTTTTTTGAGAATGTTCAAGCAGCGCTCTTTCATATGATACCCCACATGCCCTAGTAGCCCCACTTCGAATTTTTAAAACCCCTTTTAAAAATTGAGCGCTAGATGTCTTCATCGTCTAATATAATCTGCAAAATCCAGGTAGGTAATCCAAGTAGGTAAGTTGAAGCTAAATTAGGCTCTGAAAGTCAGAACCGAACAGATTTAATTGAACTTCAGACGCTAACTCGTCATAAAGCTCAAAGTAAACAATAGCTCCATGATCAGAAACTACAATAACAGTATTACCTATCTCTTAACATGTACCCTAACAAAATAAATCCACGGTGACCGCAATTCATCTCCGCGATAGCTTCAATATAAAATATGCATCTCTCCTTACAAGGAAGCCTCTAATTCAGCCGAGAGATTACCTAGACAGCTTCACGAACCGGATCGTGACTTTAAACTTATTATCCGAATCAAAGTATACTGAACAACGTATTGTAGGCAGATTTTGTGCGAAAGTAACGGTGTGTGGACTCGGCTCTCGGCCCATCCGACAATCGTAGGAGCAAACGATCTCGGCAGCCAACGGGACAGAGTAGTGTTATCTTAAATCACCTCCAAATCTCTGCGCGAACTGTATCCAATGATTGCCTGATACTTTGTTTTATTCAGCCAGTGTGAACGTGCCGCGAGCGCTTTTGTAATCGATTTATATCCTCAATAAATATAGACATGTAACATCTAAACGAGCAGGTAGGTATTAGCGCATTAGACTAATCTTACAGCGAAGATACCTACTGCACTGATAGTGTTTAAAAATAGTGTACCTTGTAACATGTTTTGTGAAAACACTAACCTATTTGTGTTTATAGAAAACACTAACCTATTTGTTAGCTCTGCATTGTTCTTTTGTTTATTTAGGGACGTACACATAATATTTACACGTACACTCTTTCCATCTTCCAAAGTAATTAATTACATCACGAGTAAGTATCTAACTATGTAAATTGGTTAAATTGTTGATACAATTACAGCAATGATTTGCTGTTTGGTGACACAGTGGAAAGTCAAAGTTTTCCTTTGACAGTGCGCAAAGTAGAAACAATGAGACTTAGGGAAACAGAGCGTTGTTCGTGTGCGCCAGCGCGTTGTAAAAGTAACAGCACGAATACTCGGAGTGAAACTCGCCTGAACTGATTGTGTGGCGGAGACACCAACACTGCTGAGTGGTGCTCGCATCTTCGACGTCACATTCCTCCGTTACAAACAATTATTTAACTGATATTTCACTTGCATCGCTCATTCATTGTGATGTGATGAGTAGATGATACAACGCATAGGTAACCTACCTATTAGCTTAACACCAAACCCTTTCTTGAAGTGTTAAGTTGCTAAACTTGGCATTTTGTTTGGTTTACGCAATTTTATTGAAGAAGACGTAGTATCTTAACTAAGTGAAAAAACAGTTGTTCATTATCAAAATTGTCAGCAAGTTAGGCATACGTCACGGTCACCAGAGACCTGCAAGTGTAACCCACTTGTTCATTGCGGCGATTATATACCTAGAGCTCTATTTTGGGTTCCCTATGTTCAGCATACAACGGTAGATTATGAGTTATCTTGTTTGAATACTCTTGTCAACATTTTTCATAGAAGTCCGGTTAAACACGCCCCATGGACATTTCAAAACATAAATCATTGAAACTTCATTTATGCTCGTAAATCACAAGAAACCGATACGAAATTACAAGCGTGATTAAAACACTTTGTGGAATTAAAAAACATTTCTGCGTACATTCCTACAATGGATTGACCATACACTTTATTGTAGTTTTTATGAATTACAAGCCACGGATAATAATTAAATTTGTTTTTCGTGTCGTCTGCTATTATCTATCAATTACATGAAACATAATTGTACAGTAACCTTAAATTAAGGCATAATAATTTTGTGATGCTCGTATCTGCATTATATGTAAGCGCATTGTAACGATGTGCATTGTGCAGGCATGAGGCAGGTAGGTACTTAACTATCTGTCTACGTTCTGGGTGAAATTGAAGAGCAGAAACCGTTGCAGTTGCAGTGCGTGCATACAATGATTGCAATGAAGTGTAAGTACATAGGTAATACGCAATATATACCTATGCCTGTCAATAAAATATGAGTCATTTGCTATTGCAGTGATTTTATCATTAGATATTTTCTAATTAGTCAGTCTCTATAGATAAGCGTCTTCTGCTGGAAATTCACCTGCGAATACGTTGGTGACGAAAGATTGCCGTGATCTTGGAGTGGAGTGATCACATAGGATTAATATCTCATCTTATCTCATCAGATGAGCCAGGGATAAAATATGTGGCATGGAGTTCTGAACGTAACTGTGACGGTGACTCCGACGTGATCTCTGCCTACTGCAGACTATCCAGAAGGTGGACCGAGGTAGGAAGAGGCCCCTCACACTATTAATGGAGCAGTCTTTGTTGCTGATATGATGATGGTGATTTACGTGTCACGGAAAAAGAGGCGTATACCTACCTACCTACTATTCAGCCCGCTTTACTCAGCATTATGATTATACAAATTTAACTGCCGTTGAAGAAAAGTCTAGGCGGCCTAAATGCGATTAGGTATGTTATTTTTAGTGACATTGACGTTAGATAGCCGTTGTCTCTATGCGGTCCTAAAATTTAATATTTCTTCCCGTTTTGTTTTGCATCAGTGTTTTTAAAATCATTGGTCTAAAGAAAATAGGCAGCCTAAAAAGAGAATGTCTATTAACCTTGCTCGACATTACATGTCGTGTCTGAGCAGTCAAGGTGAGCAGGGCATCCCCTTTTTTGTAAGTATTTTAGTCTTGTTTGAGATTTATTATTATAAGATGTTAGGGCAAATTGAGTTTGAATTAAGTTCGTTTGGGTTTTGTCAGCAAAATACTTAAAACTTGAGAGCTGTGGAAAAGGCGTTCGAATACAATAGTGGAACACTCCTCTATTTTAATAGTGCTTTATACATAAAAAAAAATAAAGCACTATTAAAATGTTGACATAACAACATCTAAAACCCTGCATTTTGAAAAAGGAGTGCTCCAGGGCTGCATTCTGTGCCCCATTTTGTTCAACACATAATTATGGAGATCAAAGTACTAGCTTTCGCTATCAGATGTATATAGGTATCTACTTGTGGTGAGTGGACTGAAAAACCTGCTATAGGTACGTGGATCACCCACAGCATTAAGGACGGCTAAAAGAGGAGGAGGATAATAGGAGTCGGAATTAACTAGCAGTTATCTTTCTACCTTTTGTACATCGTTTCGCTATTATCTTTTCGAATTCTTTGTATTGTAGGCATCTATAAATTATTGTAGAAGTAGGTAAAATATATTTCAGAGCCCAGAATTCAAAACATGTAATGTGAACACAATATGGTTTTCTCTTTCAAGTATTTCGTGACAGTCCACTATTAAAAGAGTGCATGCGCACCTGAATACATTGTGACACCATCGAAACTGTGATTGACGCATGTTGAAGATAGTAAGTAACCTGCCGACATTTTCGTGATAGCTGTGACCATACCTCACGTTTGGTATGGAACTTGAAAAGAGCGAGTGGTGACGCTAACCAAATCTATACGGCAGTAAAATATATGAAAGTGCGACTTTATTTTACTTCCACTGAACTTGAATTCGTTATAATTTATCAGCCAGAATATTCCGCAAACAGAGATTTGATTTATAAAAGAAATCTAAGCGGCAACCTAACAATACCCGGAACAGTGATTAAACAACTCGATTCTACTTAATTTTAATAAACCAACTATCCAAAACTGCTAGGCTTAAGAGACAGGTGTTTCAACCACAATTTTTTTTTGTTCCTTGGAGTTAAAGGTGCCTTCTTCGCACTGAATTAAATCTCCACCTAGTCTTTGGATTTCCCTGATTTAAAACAGGCTTTACCTACGTCTAAATCATTATTATTCAAACTCCACAAATGACTAGTTCAATTTCTATGAATGTTTGCGTTGGCTGTCTTCTATCTAAGAGTTATAGGTAATATAGATAAGTATGCTCTAAATTACAATGATTTATTGCTCCATGAGGGCATTATTTTTCCCATTATATATGTAGAAGGCACATTTTGCGTCTCTCGAGGATCCCGGCCTGTCGGCCATCCCGCAGGATTACAAGGTGAGGTGTCGCGTCGTCGTAAACACTTTGATTTATGTCTGCTGAGCTATTTTGTGGCTGGACATTTATTTCGATTTTCATTGCCCAGACCCTTTGCGAGCGCTATTACGAGATTGTTTTGCGGACAAGGAAGTCTTGGGAGATACGCTTTGTTGTACAGAGGTTGTGACCCTATAATATATAATTTCCAATGCAATTTATGTAACTACCAGATGAAGATAATTTACATGCTGTCCTAGGCCCTACTATTGAGTTGCGAATAAGAATTAATGATCACTTTAAGTCACTTCGCTGTGATGGGTTTAACAACCTATCGAGATTAATGCTTTGCGTTCAAATGGCTGGCAGACATAGCTGGTTTTTATATCATTTTGATTTCCTCTCTCTACGTAAATAAAAAGAGCGTGACGAGAAATAATTACATAAGGATGCAGAAGCAATGACATATAGACCGGGGCATCGGACATTTAAATGTGTTGTGAGGTCGCTAGCTGATTCCAATGGTGTGCGTAGTTTTGCAATTATATAAACTACATTCATTCATAAATTAATAGTTACGTAAGAAAAACGAGATATGAAAAAAAAATTACAAGGAAAAGCACATAAGCGTCTTTATGGGGTTATCTGTTTACTGACTACATGACTATGAGCAATACCTAATTAATTTCAGTAAAATATGTAACCTTATTTTATATTTGCACGCCGAAATTAAAGGCACATTATGAGAACAATTATGTACATACCAACCTTCTGTACCTTATTTATGCATATAAATGATTTTTGATTTGATTATAATATGACATTCATTTGGAGTTGTGGATTTTGGATTATGGAGTTCAGACAAAACAGACGACAGCACACCTGGGTAAGTGGTGGTAGAAAGAGGACAATGAGTATACAGGTACCTATAGATTGTATTTTACTTATCCTACGAGTATGGGTATCTTCGCTGGGAGAGCTCAGATAAAGAGTAAAAAAAATAAGACGAGAATGACTTTACTCCAAAGTCTGAAGTAAGTAAGTGAAGATGAAGAAAATGACACGAATGATAAAATGTGGACAACATAAGAGGCAATTATAAACAAAATCACTGATAAAGATTTAACTGAAGAAAGGAAACCAGTAGGTAAGTAAAGCATAATAAATTAAGCTTAGAAGATTACATCAAGTAAGTAGGTAATGTTTTGTAATTTTTGTGTGAACTAGTTAATCGTCTTACATAATGAAAGTAGTAAACAACTACCGTAGGTAATATTTTAACATCGAGTTAGCCAAGCTTATTGAGGGATCATTATCTTGAATTAATTCCTGAAGCTGAATTAACTTTACCTATTTACTCTTATATTGATGGTTAAACATTGTTTTGATATCCAGAAACCATCATCAGGTCAGAAATCCATTAGGTGCTTTCCTATTCAGGGTTGGCTCACTACAGTTGCTAGGATTCTGATTTGATCTACCTTTTATTGATTTATTGGCTTATGAATATGAGCGCCCGTAACGTAATGAACGCAACTGAGGTTGGCTCTCCACTCATTCGGTCTACCTTGGATCATAATTATTTCAAGTTTGTACCTATGTGTATTGGAATTTGTCTGTAAAACTACATGCTAAGTTGGTTTAAACTTTTTCGCCTTTTGATAACAATATACCAGCATCATACATGTCGTAAAATTTTGGAGTCAGTCCTTCATCATGTCAAGCATAATTATACTTAAGATCAGATGAATCTTGTTCATTTTCATAGCGCAATTTTTTGCACGCATCATAAAATACCTATAGCTCACAACCCGATAGTATATAATCGTTCGCATTATGTAAATGAAAGTAAAGTTGTTCAGGTAGCAACTAGGTATGCGTAGGTATATGGACAACGGATGCACCACCGGCTCGGGCCGGGATAATGTCGATTGCATGCATAATGTAGATATGTATATAATGACCCTTCTTTCCACGCTACGTTTAGAAAAGTTTTACCTTGAATCAATTAACGATGTTTAATGCAGGCCGTAATTGTGGGCCTATAAAGAAAATGAGGTCGTCTAGACGAAAGCATTCAGGTCTTTCAAAATAATAAAGTACCTAGGACACGAAAATAGTATCGTGCATGTTCACGATAAATACCATCCAGTAGAACTCGTTCTGATCAGAAACCTTTATGGGCAGTCTACCTATTTAATTCAGTATTTGTTTATGTAGCTGGTTGTTAAAAACTGTTTCGCGATGGCAGGCACTAATTGTGAGATATCTATAAAAAAAAGTAGTTATTACAATCACACATGAAATAATTGAGGATTAGTACGATAAATAATAGTATTAATTAAGAAATAAAAGTTCCATAATAGAGACGGTGGCAAGTAACATTGTTATTAAGTCCAGACAACATAGCATATTATAATGTACTATGTGCAACATAGCTAACGGACAAAAAATTCAAAGTGCAAACTATTCCAGCAAAAGAAGTTCATCGATCTTAACAAGGTGAACAACAGGTTCAGTATAGATCGACTCAACTCTTTTAGTCCCGAGGAGCCGATGCGCTGGCGACGGTCAAAGCCCTAACCGGCCCTTAAAAAAGAAGATACTCACGAAAATATTTCTTCAGTGCTGCTACCTCTTATTAGATCTGCTATCGAGAACACAACGGCCAGGCCCACGTCATAAATATCAGGTTGCTTTTTCATAGTCACTTGCGCGGGAAAAGCACCGGGCGTCCATGCGTGCGAGTGGCATGGAGTCTCAGGACAAACTAAGCGAATTTCTGGGTGTCCGTGATGCGTGACGGGTGCACGTGCTCGATGCGCAGACGCATCTTTACCGGAGGCTATACACTGTGTCTTGTGCAAAGGCGCACGGAGCAACGCGCTGCGGGCGCGCTTGCTGATGATTTCATACGTCGAATTTTGCTTAGAGCAAGACTAGAAAATAATTACTAATTAATTCATGGCAGCATTAAGAGCTGCCATCGTTTTAGAAGGATTCCAGCTTTTTTTTTGTTGTTTTAGTTGTTCACTGATAGTGTTTCGCTTGCATACGCGTGAGTCGCGCGTTTGTTCCTCACGGCATGAAGTTTGTGTACGTTCCCTAATCAAGTGGTCGGACAGGTAACGCGTGTCGCCGTCATTAGACGTTTCGCCGTTTTGACGCTTATTTTGACGACGATATACTTTAAGTTGCGTCATGAGATGTGAATAAATAAACAACGAGATAATTATATGGAGTTACAGATATAATTATCTCGTTGTTACTTGTACTTGCGGAATGAGCATTTAGCTAGGGGCTAAAACGAACCTGACTCTAGATACCATAACGCCAACTAACAGACGGGTAATGTTTTATTCATGACAACTGTACCTATTATTTCATGAAAGTCTTTATTCAGAGTTTCGCTCAGTATTATCCGGATGAGAAACTCTTGTAATAATTTTAATTATACCCTGTGTGTATATGAGAATTATTTAACAAAGTACCTGGACATTCATTTACTTTGCCGACATTAGAATGGAAAATGTATGTCATCATAGTGGCGCAGGTACCACCAACAATGCTGGAGACAGTAATGTGACTTTCTTTAGCGTGTTACAAGATCATTTGAAAGTAATTGTAATAGTAGATAATTGTATTTGATACTTATTAAAACTAACTCAGAGCCTGTTTGACGAAATATGTTCCAAATCATAGCAATCAACGAATTAAGAAGAATTTCACGGATGTTTAAAAATATTTAAGTTAACTGAGTAGGCAGTCCTACTCATTTGTTAAGTTAACGAGTCTCATGAATACAAAAATTTTGGTTATAATAGGCTGATCAGTGACCGAGAGATCATTAGGTACCTATGCTTATTTCTTAAGACCATACTTTTAGTAATGGCCCGGGTGGTTGGACCATGTTGAGTGTCAGTACACGTACGCCTACCTACCTTTTACGTATGTACCTACCATGGTTTTTCCCAACTTGAGTCAATGCCTGCCGTTCCCTCGGGCGTTGACTCCAAAGTAAAATTTATAAAGTTCTGGGTTACTGGAACTCTGCCTTTATTTTGAAAATTTTAATGGATGTTTAATATAATCTTTGGATACCTTCATCGAATGTTATATAAAGTCAGAAAATTCAGCACCCTAATTGCGTAATACACTATTCATCTCAATCTGAATCATTTTGAAGGATATTGATAATCCGTTGCTTCATAAGTTCGAAAAATGTGTCTGCTGAATAATGTAAATAACGCAATGAATGTTGTTGAACTGTCAAAATGAAACAAATTGCTACTGATAGTGTGTTTACGCAATTACCCGCTGATTACACAGTAAGTACTAACTACTATGATTCCAAATCATCAGAGGTTTGAGAAAGGTGCCTTGCGAGGTACAGAGGCACATCAAGCTACCCCAATCTGTTAAATTTCTTTGATAGATTTTTGCCTTTACCATAAAGGAATAAGGTTCATATTCAATTGGGAAAATTTGACAGATTGGGGTAGGTTGATGTGCTGGCCTCTGTACGAATTTTGATTACGGGAAAGTTCTTATTCTTCAGGTTCAGGCTTTAGATAAGTTTCTGTTTAGAAGTAGGTATTATTATTGGCCTTTCAAGGGAAATCGATGTAGGAAAGTATGCCACGCCCTTTAGATAATAGATACCTATAATTATGACTCTGGGGAGTAAAATAGCATGCTAGTAGGTAATTTATTAAAATTTGTTTGTGAGTGAAGCTTGATTTTTGGAGAGGTCAAACATTTTTATTACTAAGTATTAGATCCGCTACCTTCGTTGGCAACATACCTACCAAGGTTTATCCAGAAACTATTTTGCACTTGAATCATCAGGAGGTAGGTACCTAAGATGAATAAGGTAGGTACTACCTCGGTACCTACAGTGCGGCACATAACAAGAAACAAATGTATTGGGTTTAGGTAATTTTATCATCTTAACAATTGTATTTTCAATTTTTTACTTACCTATATAAACACGTTAAGTTTTTTAAGTATTTTATAATGAAACAGAAAAACAGCTCGCCTCTGAATTCTTAAAGAAATGAAAGAATTTGATCCATTCCACCTTCACTGCTTTCTTCACAGCGGTAGTTCTATTTAGGTCCGACCAATTAATTTAGCAAGTGAAACTTAATATTATTAATATCGCCATTTTCGTCGTCTCTGTCCGTCGCATGCACGTCGTTCAATAGTCTCAACGCTTACGACTTTCCCGTTCTGCTTCGTCGAACTATTTGATGACTGTTGATATGCGCCGGCGCGGCGTCGATCGGCGATTGTGTGTAAACCGCGCCATGATTCGCTATACCTCCTTATGCCAGAAGTACTTACTAGTAGGTTCTCTAATGGCATGTTGGCATAGAAATGATTGTGAATTAATATGGGATGGGTGTTTAGTTAGTATTCGTGTAACCTGTTTTCAAACAGATATTTCGGGATGGAGAAAGAGAATTATTAGCTCAATAGGCTCAATGGTCAATCAAAGGCTTATTTATTTAACCGTTAGATGAAAAGGCAATCATTTCCATTATTCAATAAGGAAGTTAACAGGAACCAGCCCCTTTTACACCGTGCGATTTAATTTCTTGTGGTAGGTACATAAGTGAGATGAGAAGCATATCTACAATAAAAGTTGCACTGTTGCACCATGTCCGAAAGGGTTACCGCTACCCCGGAACATAAAGGGCTAAGGAAGGAACACGGATGGGTTTTAGTCAGTAAGAGTCTGACACTCCCTTCCGCTCCACCCAGAGCGGGAGGGGTCATTTGATGATTCTGAAAAAAAAAAGGTACCGCTGCGTCAGATGGAGGTTTATAATATTTCGCGTGACTCGTTGACTGCAGACCATTAATGACTGTTAGATATTTGGTTATGGATAATAGCAGTTGCTATAAACTTTATTGCAATGGCTACCCATATTTAAAGAGATCGATATTATTGGGTCCTTGCACTGACATAGCGTGAGTGATTTAAATAAATCTTCAACACAAATTCAATTTTATAAATAATTTATTTCATTTAAAGTACCTATTATAAGTATACTCGTAAGAAATCAATGACAGCATTGTCGCCAGAAAGATGCATAAAGGCAGCAATAGATACATAGGGTAACTGCACTTTCCCAACTCTTGTTATTCTCGTAGACAGCAAAGCTCTATCATGTAGAATGTAGAGACTACAGTTATTTAGATACTATTCTTGTACACAAAGTGCCTTTTGTAGTTTGTATTGATTAGGATACATTTTTATTTGCTGTTCTCCCATAAATAGTAGGTACACTATAATTATAATAAACATGGTAAAATTAAATTAGCTAGCGGAACTCCGCACGGCTACACATCAAGCTATACATAACCGGGTGTCACCTGACTTCTGATTGTACGAAAAACCTATACAATGCAAGGTCAGCTAAAACTTGAAATGTATAGCTTGATATGTCGACCTGTGTCGATATCTAAATACAAAGAAACAAAAAAAAAAAATTTTTTTTTGGGGTCAACGACCGCTAGTTGCTTGAAGTATGAGTTGAGAAAATCATCAACAATCGTTTAATCGTATTTAGATATCGTCTGTGAAGTTTACACAGAAAAAAAATAGATTTTTAAGCTTCTATTTCAATTCAAGTACACCTACATCTGCAGTCGTTGACCCCAAAAAATATGTTCAAACAATTTTTTTTTTTGTTTAACATAGGTACATATTTAGATATTGATACCCATCACGTCAGGCGGGGTTTCGCTAACTCATTCAATCTGACTCTGTATAAGTAGTTTCCCAGCAGGTCGCAGTCTAGTAGTGCTGTTATTCAAGAGCATTTAAATATGAAGGCACGAAAATTATACAAGTATTTCAACAACTAATTTACATTACAAACTGCAAATACAATAAACAGTCCAGCTAACTAGAAGAGTTTTTTGGACTGGTTTTAAATATTGTAAGTAGGTAGTAATTACTGCATTTCATGCATACGTACCTACCATAATTTAAAATGAAAATGACTGCAGCGACTTTTTAAAATTCCAACAACATGAAGAGTACCTACTTGAAACCTATACTTATTTTACAACTGAAATGAATGCATATAAATGTAGGTTACAAAAAATATATTTTATTGATGTCATAGAAATTAAACCATTTAGCCAAATAATTTACTGACTAGAAAACTATTGACAAGTCAAATACTGCCAAGGATTCTACCTGCGAAAGCCAGTTAACTTCGAATATTCAAACCTGTAGGTCATTATCATTCAGCCGAAAGACGTCCACTGCTGGACATAGACCTCCCCTAAGCACCTCCACTTCGACCGGTTCTGTGCTTCTCGCATCCAACGGGTTCCAGCGGCCTTCACAAGGTCGTCGGTCCACCTTGTGGGACGCCTTCCAACGCTACGTCTTCCGGTACGCGGTCGCCACTCCAGAACCTTTCGGCCCCATCGGCCATCTGTTTCTGATTCGACCACGCAGGGAAACTCCAAGCACCCTCCTAGCCCTCTCCATTGCCTTTTGGGTGACTTTCAGCCTTCTATTATGGCCCATTGTGAGGGACCACGTTTCAGTGCCATATGTCATTACTGGCAACACGCACTGGTCAAAGACTCGTTTTGAGACACTGCGGTATGTGGGACGAGAAGATATTGCGTAGCTTCCCGAACGCTGCCCAGCCGAGAATCTGATCGGATTCGATGATTGACCAAGTTCACGAAGTTTAAATTGACCTACTACTAACTGGACAGTTTGTCCTAGGTAAAAATACTCATCCACGACTTCGAGTATAACGTCTCCGATCTTCATGAGAGTGGGTGTTACATGGACATTTGACATGACCTTCGTTTTATCCATGTCCATTTTCAGACCCACTCTACTGAGGTCAGCGAGCATTGTACTGAGGTCCTCAATAGTCTCAACTATTGAGGACCTCAGTACAATGCTTGCTGACCTCAGTAGAGTCTGGCTGAGGCCATGACTAAGATATCGTCGACAAACCGAAGGTGAGTTTTGTACTCGCCATTGATGTTAATGCCAGGCCCTTTCCAGTCCAGAACCTTGAAGACATCCTCCAGTGCAGCGGTTAACAGTTTCGGAGATAACGTCTCCCTGTCTCACACCTCGCTGCAGAAGGATAGGTTTCGAGGTCTGGTCCTGGAGTCGGAATGACAGTGGCGTTTTCGTACAGACACAGCACCTCGATGTACCGATAGTCGATCTGGCTGGCACCGTTGAAGAGACTGCAGTACAGCCCATGTCTCGATCGAATCAAAGGCTTTCTCGTAGTCCACAAACGCTCAGCAGAGAGGCAGATTATACTCTTCGGTCTTCTGTATAACCTGTCGCAGCGTATGTATGTGGCCTACGGTGCTAAAGACTTTACGGAATCCGGCTTGTTCGGAAGGCTTGAAGTCGTCAAAACTACGCGCGAGACGGTACGTGATGACTCTTGAAAACAGCTTGTAGTCATGGCTCAGAAGTGAGATGGGCCCATAATTCTTAAGAAGGGCATTGTCGCCCTTCTTAAATAAAAGTATCACCACACCTGTTCCATGCCTGTGGTGTTTTACCCTCGAGTATGACCAAACCAAACAGCTTCTGAAGGGCCTTAAAAATGGGTTTTCCGTTTAAGTTCGAACCTATAGGTGCCTTGGTATTATTCAAATTATTACGGAAACAACACACAGAACGGCAGCTCATTTAAAAAAAATACCTTGTTTAGGAGTGAAAAAGATAGGAACAAACGGTGTTTCGAAATACCTACTATTATTTTTTATGAGACTATTTTGTGAAGATAATTATAATTATTTTGTTTTAGAGGTACACAGAATATAATAGTTGTGTGGTGATATTGTAGATTCGTGAGAAAATGTGGAAATTAAATTACGACATGTCACAGCTGACCAGAGCAAGTCTAGTCTGGAGGTCACTACAAAAGCTACATAACTTAGGCTTAAATGTAATATTACGTTATTTGATTTACCTCTTTTTCTGCACACACGACTTGGCCCAGACATTCCCTAAAGATGGCAGAATGTGAAGCTCGCTTCAATAAAATTAATGCGCAGTATACTTAGGCACCTACCTATTATTATTTAGGTTCCAATAAAGCCGCATTGCCATGGTCAATCGTGCAGGCAAAAGTACAGTCAGTGCATAATCTAACGACCTATCATCTTACAGATTTCGATCAAGGAGATGACCTAAACAAAATGAGCAACTAACGGCACTAAAATTTGTGGATCGAAACGAAGCAGACTACTTATGTATTAGAACAGTTATTTGCATTACCTAGCTATGAAATGGTTCGTTTATTATTTACTTAACGTTTGTTTCTTTTATCAGCCTTTCTTTGAAAACGTATCCATGCCCAGGATTATTTATTAAGTCCTTCCACACAGATGTTTATGCACAATTAGGTTGTCGAAGAGTCGAGCACTCTGTCACCATCATCTCTATGCAAATTGATTATTCATACATGACTTTTATGGAACTATTGGAAGATGTATGTGAAAATATTTTAGTTCTTATTATAGGAGAGATGCCATAAGAATACTATTTCTATAAACCTGTCTGACAAAGGCCAGGGCCGTCTTGTACCTATAGCCAGGTACGGAACTTCGTGTATCATGCCCGATACAGACGCTTTCCGTGCATTCTGCTATATGTGTAATGGATACGTTGGAATGCAGAATTTATGTAATTTATCTAACAAAAGCTACATTTGACGAAGCATTTAATCGAAAATCTGCTCTCTAGCCTTATAACATGAGAAAAGACGGCCCTTCTATCCAAGCGAACTCCAAGTTCCTATTTACAATTTTGACGGACGCAGTAAAAACCATGAACTACTTACATAGATTTTACATAATTAAGTTTTGCAATTTTAACAACATTGGCGCGACTTTACTTCAACGACATCCGATCCTTGAAAGACGTGAACTGTTAGTGCAGGCTGATCTTAAAGTGCTTATACATAAAAATATCAATCGTATTCCTTTCCTAAATATACAAAACAGACCCAGTCTTATCCGTAACCTTGTAACTTCCTTTAAGGCTCTCTCTTCATTTAAAGCTGTACCTCGCAGGTAGTACAGTACAGGGTGTGGTTATATTTTGACGTGGTGTTGTGGGCGGTCGTCGTCGTCACTGTGCTCCTCCTGGAGGAGCAGGCTGTCGGGGGGGCCTCGTGGTGGGGCCCGAGCGCTGCCCGAGCGGCGCGACCCTCCCCGACTGAACATTTTCGATAGCTGGGCGAACTTTTTTCGGGACGCTGCAAGGGATATTGAAATTAGGATGTAATCTTAATAGCGTTAAAAATTGGTTAAAATTGCTTCCACGAGTGGTGGTACTTAAACGTACAAACGCCAGCACATCAAGCTACCCGAAACTGTAAAATTTTCCCAATCAACTTTTAACCTTACACTTTAGTGATAAAGTTGAAAATCTGTTAAAGCAGATTGTAGTAACTTGATGTGCTGGTGCCTGCACGTCCAGCACACCGTAGGTAAGTGGGCAGTCAGCCACAGTCAATAAGCGCTGAGCCTATTGCCGTCAATCGGGCAGACATCCAATCCAGGTTCCGGCAAGCTACTAATGAAAAAGCCAAGAGAATTTTGTCCAACAAGGGAACTGAATCAGAGGCCCAGCTCCGGCTCAGCAGTGGAGCTTGCGACGACTAGAAAACATTAGTGCACCCATAAATTTTGGTAAGTAGGTATGTAGAAAAAAGTCATGAAAATTCTAAGTACCTAGAATTTGCTGTAAATAAAATATGAAGTGAATAAAACTTTAGATCCCATTTTAACGACGAATAACTCGATTTCATTTATTCTTTCAATCCCGTAAGCCCTAAGGAAACTGAAAGTAAATACAAATCAGAGATTTTAACAAAGTTTGAGTTGTTTTTACCTCTATACGACCGTTGGTTGCCGGATTCGACCAATTTGAGGGTAAATCAATGTAGCCCTAGCCTTTAGTAAATTAATACATTGACCTCGGAAGTTTATAATAGGACTGACTAATTAAAATAGTTGAATGCGTAGGTATGACAGCTGTGCATTATAAAACCGTGGGTCTTGTATTTGTCTCATAGTTGGTATTCGTATTGCCTCATAGGTACGGGTAACAATTAATTGCATCGCTCCTAATGTTCGCTTTTTTGACAAAGAGAATTTAGGCAAAATTTCAAACTATTTACTTAAAGTAAAAGAATTGCTTTTCACCACGCCGTTTAGTAACCATTTTTGATGTTAGCCTATATAAGTCTTGGCTAGAAGACTAACTTCATTAGGTTTCCACCTAAACAGGCTAAATTTATATTTCCTACTAGCTTCTGCCCGCGACTTCGTCCGCGTGAAATTTCACCCTCCACCCATTCACCCTCTTAGGAGTGGAATTTCGAAAAACCCTTTCTTAGTGGATACCTTTATACACTTCACACAGAACACACTCCAAATTTAATGTCTCTATTGACCAGCGTTTTAGGCTGTGCATTGATATAATCAGTCAGACAGGATCACAGGACTTTGAATTTTATATTAGATTATAAAAGTAAACCTAAGTACCTAC
Organism: Gortyna flavago; assembly: GCA_963669345.1. Taxonomy (NCBI): domain Eukaryota; kingdom Metazoa; phylum Arthropoda; class Insecta; order Lepidoptera; family Noctuidae; genus Gortyna; species Gortyna flavago. Next base: position 7,163,825 of record OY770139.1, read on the forward strand.
CTAATAAAAAAAAAACTCAATAACAGAAAATAAAATACCTAAATAAACCTATTTCTGATGATAACTAATCTAAACTCAATAAATAAGCAAAATCCCTAAAAACTAATATCTACTAATCCTACCTAACAGTTTTATAAAATAACCTACGGTCACTACGTACACTATCCCCATACTTTAAAATTAAAATCTATACCTACGACTTATAAAAATAAACCTAAATAATAATTTAGGTTTATTTTTTAAAAACCAAAAGGAATAAAAAGGTCGCACTGAAAAGCACGTTTTGGAATTGCAAGTAGCAGTTAAAACATAAAATTTATAGAATGCTAATATAAACGAACGCTCGCCTATTATTATTATCATCTTCGTCGTGTACTACGACAAACTTATTATTTGCGGTTGGTACAGTAATCGGGTCTAGGGATCGAACCGCAAAATTAAGTTTGTTTTTATTGTATATTTTTTTCCGGGATAAAAAGTACCCAGTGTGGTGCCCAGGATATTAAAGAATAATTATACCAAGTGTCATCGTAATCGAACCGGTAGTTTTTGCCTGATGCCTGAACAAACAGACAGGCAAAAAATTTTTTAATCACATTTTTGGATTCTGTGTCGGTCTAATAACACCCACTGCCATTTATTTTTTTGATATTTTCAATGTACAGAATTTTCACTTTACAGATTTATTATAAGTATAGATTTGTAATTTGAACGAATATTTAAAAACTACCAAAACAACTAATACCTATTTTATAAAATAACAACAAAAGAAATTCAAATAAACTATTTAAAGACTAAAAGTCGCGCTGATAAGCACGGTTTGTTAATATCAATTATTGTCCAGCCAAATATTGAATGAAGCTCGCGCTCGGACCTCCCGCCTTTTTATAACCTACCGCCACGACCCGCGTCGAGCGCGGCAACCGTTACACAAAAATAATCCTTATGGCATGATTCAGTATTCACGCGCGACGGCGCGATGGCTTATTAGCGTATTTCATGTATAAGTTTGGTGTTTCTATACCGATTACTATGATTCTTTTTTTATTGAATAGGTAATAATATTAACTTCTTTTAATTAGGGATGAGTGAGAGTATTATAAACGTAAGAGTAAACAAATATAATCAGAAAGCTCCGAACTGCTAAGCTATCGGGAGTTACACGTGTTATTGTGAATCAACCATAAAAGATAGACATATGCTGTTGTGGGATATTTTTTAGATAATTTTATGTAGAACATTTCCTTCATAAATGATTTCTATGTAGCTTTAACCATTAAGGCTGCACACGCGACGGAAGCTTAAAAACAGGAGCAACTTCTCCCGTTTTCCCAACATTTCCTTTCACTGCTCTGCTCCCATTCATTGTAGCGTGATGAAACGTATACTATAACCTCCCCAGGAGTATGAAGAATAATTGTACCAAGTTTCATTAAAATCCGTCGAGTAGTTTTTGTTTCTATAAGGAACATAGAGACAGACAGACAGACAGACAGACAAAAATTTTACTGATTGCATTTTTGGCATCAGTATCGATCACTAATTACCCCCTGATAGTTATTTTGAAAATATATATCATGTACAGAATTGACCTCTCTACAGATTTATTATAAGTATAGATATAGATTTTATTTTCTGTTATTGAGTTTTTTTTTATTAGGTAGGTACTTAGGTTTACTTTTATAATCTAATATAAAATTCAAAGTCCTGTGATCCTGTCTGACTGATTATATCAATGCACAGCCTAAAACGCTGGTCATAGAGACATTAAATTTGGAGTGTGTTCTGTGTGAAGTGTATAAAGGTATCCACTAAGAAAGGGTTTTTCGAAATTCCACTCCTAAGAGGGTGAATGGGTGGAGGGTGAAATTTCACGCGGACGAAGTCGCGGGCAGAAGCTAGTACCTAAATAAATCTATTTCTGATGATAACTAATCTAAACTCAATAAATAAGCAAAATCCCTAAAAACTAATATCTATACGAATGACTAATCCTACCTAACAGTTTTTTAAAATAACCTACGGTCACTACGTACACTATCAAATATACCACCCATACTTTAAAATTAAAATCTATACCTACGACTTATAAAAATAAACCTAAATAACTCTACCTTAAAGTGTACTTAGTAAAAACTAAGAGGATTAAAAACAGAAAAGCACGGTTTAGAATTATAATTATACCAAGTTTCATCGTAATCGGACTTCGTACTTCGTACTTTTTGCGTGATGCCTGAACAAACAGACAGACCTAGACAGACAGACCAAAATTAAAAAATGTTTAAACACATTTTTGGGTTTGGTGTCGGTCTAGTAACACCCCCTGCCATTTATTTTATTGATATTTTCAATGTACAGAATTTTCACTTGTACAGATTTATTATAAGTATATAAACAACAAAAGAAATTCAAATAAACTATTTAAAGACTAAAAGTCGCGCTGATAAGCACGGTTTGTTAATATCAATTATTGTCTGTCAATAAGGTCGAGCGCTCTGAACGCATCAACAGCCAAATATTGAATGAAGCCCGCGCTTTTTTTTTTTTTTGACATGACAACTCGCAGTTGCAACTCGCTAAGGTTGCCTTTCTGCTTAACCGGACATCGGACCTCCCGCCTTTTTATACCCTACCGCCACGACCTGCGTCGAGCGCGGCAACCGTTACACAAAAATAATCTTTATGGCATGATTCAGTATTCACGCGCGACGGCGCGATGGCTTATTAGCGTATTTCATGTTTAAGTTTGGTGTTTCTATACCGATTACTATGATTCTTTTTTTATTGAATAGGTAATAATATTAACTTCTTTTAATTAGGGATGAGTGAGAGTATTATAAACGTAAGAGTAAACAAATATAATCAGAAAGCTCCGAACTGCTAAGCTGTCGGGAGTTACACGTGTTATTGTGAGTCAACCATAAAAGATAGACATATGCTGTTGTGGGATATTTTTTAGATAATTTTATGTAGAACATTTCCGTCATAAATGATTTCTATGTAGCTTTAACCATTAAGGCTGCACACGCGACGGAAGCTTAAAAAATGGAGCAACTTCTCCCGTTTTCCCAACATTTCCTTTCACTGCTCTGCTCCTATTCATTGTAGCGTGATGAAAAGTACACTATAACCTCCCCAGGAGTATGAAGAATAATTGTACCAAGTTTCGTTAAAATCCGTCGAGTAGTTTTTGTTTCTATAAGGAACATACAGACAGACAGACAGACAGACAGACAGACAGACAGACAGACAGACAAAAATTTTACTGATTGCATTTTTGGCATCAGTATCGATCACTTATTACCCCCTGATAGTTATTTTGAAAATATATGTCATGTACAGAATTGACCTCTCTACAGATTTATTATAAGTATAGATTTGTCAAAGACTGCCTTTAAAATTGCATTCAACTGCAAATCTGCCGATGATAATTCATGCGATTCTTAAAGGTATAAAAGTTACTCACATTTGCCCATATTCTTCAGTCTTTCCTTGAACGCAGCCTCATCATCATGGCTCTTTGTCTTCTGCCCCTGTTCGCTGTCTAGTGCTGCCATGAACTCTTGGTTCCACCGCAGCTCCGCCATGAATTCCTCGTTCTGAAGGAAGGTGGCGATGCGGTCATCGTCCATCTCTAGACTCAGATCTATTCGCGCGTCTGTCCCGGGCGGTATTCGCAGAAACATCGGAGGTAAAGGGCCCAACATTCTTGGCACCCATTTTCTTCTTACGGCTAAAGGAATTGATTCGTCGTCAACGTCTCTGTAATAAGATATAATTAAGGGTCGGATATCTATTCTAAAAGCAGATTTTTATATCGTAGAACTTAGAAGTAGACAAACATAACATCACGACTGTAATTATCCAAAGGGTTAGGCAGTGATGTATCTACCTAGCCGACTAATCATGTAGGTAAGTACACCCACATTTCGCCAGTCATGTTTAGGTCCCTTAATATATTAAATAATAGGGGGCGAGCCTAGTACCATAACCAGGCACGAATCCAGGCTCCGGGCTGTTACTGAGAAATTCAACTTAGAAGTACCAAGAGTTAAATTGACGTCCACCGTTGCTGATTGTGGGAGACACCTCAATGAGAATGACACAACACAAGTCGCGTGTAAAGCAGTAGGTGAAGTCGGGCTGTAGATGATGGTAAATACAACAGTATCAGCTAAGTGCCTGTATGACTCTCCACATCTGGATTTCTACAGAATAACGGAGGTTTGATTGCAGCAACTCAAGGGATGGATATTTGGCCGTAGCACACTGACCTCCTAAGTAAAGTAAGATGGAGAGGAAACATCGCTAGTAAATAAGTCAATGCATAAATCACAAATGTACCTATCTAAGTAGGTACCCATAGGAAAGTAGAACTAGGCACCCTACAGGCATATTTTTCCTTCCGATAGTCGCTACAAGTAACGTCACAACGATACATGCATAACGCAAGGGTACGCGCCTACGCGTGTACATGCTCTATGTTTTAATACTTACGAAATACATAAAGAGCACCCTTGCGTCCCCCGATAGCATAGTCTTGTTGAACATTTCTGCTAGTCATGCTAACCTGTTGCCTCAATTGTCAGTTGACCTACCGGTGTAGATGACAACATCACTGCTACGAACGGAAGACGTAATCGTTTATCGTTTTGACGGACACACAATAATCTGACGCGGTTTGCTTGTGGCGCAGCGGGAGGGGATCTATTGTTCTGTGTTACTATGCATTCGTTTCCGTATTATTTTTGGGACGATATCCTAATTGTTAAACAGTAGGTACCTAGTTAGTTAGGTACTTTAGATAATCTACTTACACAAGTGCTGTAGTGTCGTTGTCATCGCCGTTGTCTGTAGCTCTGCAGCCCGAGCGGCGATCTTTGCGACGGGACGGTGTACTGCCTTCCACACGCTCCATTTCGAGCCGCAAACGTTCATTCTGGTTATCAGTACTCATAGCTAGAAGTTGGTCAATGGTCGCATCAACCGCGCCCTGGTTAGCGCGTAGTACGGCTTCAATAACATCGTCGTCCATATCCGGGAACATCGTCTTAAAGTCGGTCATCGCCTGCGTGAACTCGAGCTGCATGGTGGACGCCATCGCGCCGCCGGCCTGCGGCACGCGACTCGCCAGAAACGTCACGAGCGCGCGCCCCTCGCCGGCGAAACAGCTGACATGTGACGCAGAAGTGCCGCAGTGCTGCTGAGGTCCGTTGCCGTGCGCCTCGCGGCCATCCTCGCGGCGCACTACACGCCGCCTCACTCTGTGTCCTCAACTCACTAATTAGCAAATCGCTTGCTGCAATTAGCAAATAGTCCTGAGCGGCGTTGTGCACCGGACGCTATCATTATGTACAATTTTCACTTTCGTAGTTTTCAAATGCGTTTTGCGCAGGCGCGGAGTGAGGCGGGGGGTGAATCGTCGATATAAATAGAGAATGCAGGCGACGGCGCGCGTCCCGATGGCCGGCGTCGACCGAGCGCGACCCTCGCTATCACTGAGCCTGCCGCCATGCCGGCGGCGCACAGCAGCGTGCTGCGCGCGCAGATGCAGCCCATTGTTTGTAAATCATGTTTGTCCCTCAACGTGACCTTTAAAGCTACTGAGGAAGTTTCGAGGATCTTGTTCTTACGTAACATTGAATTATGTAAGATTTAACTAAGGAGAGTCTAATCAGCATCCCTTTTTGGAAGATAAGCTTTGATATAGGTTCATAAACTAGGTTATCAATCTGACAACCAGTCTTACCAAGGGGTATCGTATTACCCAGTAACTGGGTTGTGGAGGTCAGATAGGCAGTCGCTTCATGTAAAATACTGGTATTCAGCTGCATCCGGTTAGACTGGAAGCCGACCCCAACATAGTTGGGAAAAGGCTAGGCAGATGATGATGATGAAACTAGGTTATCAATCTGGGAAAACATAAAAGCTATGGTAAACTGTATGCATTCCATGTTGTAGGGTTCCGTACCTCAAAAGGAAAAAAAACGGAACCCTTATAGGATCACTCGTGTGTCTGTCTGTCTGTCCGTCTGTCACAGCCAATTTGCTCCGAATCTTATGGACCGATTAAGTTGAAATTTGGTACACGTATTTTTTTCTGCCTCTGTGACGAAAACACAGACGTGTAACGTAAATAAATGAGTTTTGAAAATGGAAGTCATTTTTGAGGGGTAAATAGACAATTAAAAAAAAAAGTTTCGCGATCTGTACCGTGTGACATATTACCGTGAGGATCTCAAATATATTTTTTTCATAATTTTAAAGTAAATTGTTTTAAAGTTATTTAAGACAATAGATGGAAATTTACCATTCCCCTCCTTATCTCCGAAACTATTGAGCCTAAAATTTTGAAAAAAAAAATACTGAAAATAGTTCTATACCTATAGATTACAGGAAAATTAATAAGAAGTCTATGATCTTGAAACAACATGGTAAATCTCTCAATATTGTGCGGACAAACTTTCATTTTCAGTTGGAATGTATGGGAGAACATGTTTTTCAACTACAATGTTAAGTTTGTTCTTGGGATAAATTCATTCCAACTACGGAACTCTTCATTGTGCGTGGTCCGACACGTACTTGGCCGGTTTTTCGTTTTATAAAATAGGCGACGGTTCCTCGCATCGACAGGTTGGTTGGAGTACCTACAATCAGAGTGTCGATGGAACCTGTCGATATTTTACTTATAATCATATTTATTTATCTCAACATCGTATTACATGCACCGATTATATAGTGATGGAGGTCCCGAGTTACAGGTCACCTGATCATCCTTTATCTATTATTCAATGCTCTCTGTTGGTAGGTAGGTAGGTAGGTACGCATCTTTATACGTCAAATTCATAACGATACTGGGTTCAAGCAGTAACAACCGGTGCGTCGCGTCGTAGCTATGATGTACACATTGATAGAGCAAAAATTGGGTCAAATGGAAAACCGCTTTTAGTGAATCAAAATTGGGTGAAATCATACAGAATAATACTAGTAGGTATGAACTTTGAAAATTAAAACCGGTTTTCTGGAACGAAAATAAACGTGCCAAAATTAAACTCGTGTCAAGTGATCCAATTGGCTGTTCATAATTCAGATCGTCAACCAATTACAGCAGTTAGCCGGCATTTGACCATTTTAGCTAATGTTTGTGTAGATTTTCGTTCCAGAAACCGCACAAAATCCGAAAAATCCAAATCTTAAAAGTTTAGTAGGTTGAAGGCCACAAGACAGAATGGAAGTTTTACTGTTATTACACCCATGGGTTTAGTGTACCTTACTTCCATAGGGAGTTTTACCTTTTTTAAATTTAACACTAAGGATTGTTATCAAAATAAAAGTATTTTAGCTTCATTTTATGTATGATTTATTTCAAGAATATTAAGTATAATTTAGTAAGTAATAAGTTATACACGTCAATTTATCGTTAGTGCATTTTCAAATCACTTAGTTACTAAACAGAACAAATAACTTAGAATTTCAAAACCAAACCAATGTTTTACAAGTTCATTAAACTGAGCATATGATCACCGATCAATTTATTCTTTGATTATTTCGCCGACTCGTTTTTTTTTTTAAATTTAATCCACATTTTTACATACGACACATAATTATTTTATATTCGAAACATGGTCCTTTTATTTTTGCAGCGTTCAATAGTGGTCGCGACTCAAATCGAAAGGACATAAATAAAAGCAAAATATTAGGAGACACAGACGACATTTTTTTTTACGATTTAGGCCGATACGAAACTACTTACGGTGTCTTACCAAGCTACGACGTAAAGCAACGACGAGAATAGCATCCTATGACGTCACACCGAACCCTATCTAGGTACTACAGATACATTAAATAGGTAGTTTGTACCTAATTTATTTAGATTGATCGTTAAGATGATTAGGTACTACAAACATATTCGCCAACGATATGATAAGGCACCAATGAGTGGTATGCATTTTTTTCTGCCTAATTTTCATTCAACGCCTGAACGTCAGATACATAGATTTGAAAAATTACACAACGTGAATAACTATTACATATGCATGTACTCTCGTATTATATTAATTAGATATAATTATAGTTCTCATGAGGAAGGCTATTGCAAGCTCAAATTACTATTAACCCTGAGTTACAAACCACACATATGTATCTGCTATTATTCTCAAGTATAGATAAACTGGTTTATCTTTTTTCTACCTACTTCAATACAAGTAACTTTTATGTATTAATTTTAATGATCGCTATGAAATAGATAAATAATTTAACTACAGTATACTACAGCTGAATATTAGCTGACAGCTGCTTATCAATATTGTGTTAGTGATTTTTACAGTATAATGTCAATGTCAGGGTTTGAGGCCACTACCGTCAAATCATTATGGACGGCGTATTGTCGAAAATTGACGCCAAACGTAGTTTTAAAGGATTTTAGAATGCTATACTTAGGAATGTTAGTAATATGCTCCGTATGCTAATATCCGTCCATCTGCATAATCTTGATCTCGAGTCAGATAACCAAAAAGAAGCTGTTAAAATAAAATCATCACAAAAAAAAAAAAAACAACATAGTAAAATAAACTAAGTACAGCAAAGTTTTTACGCAAATGAGAGACCTCGTTAGACGCCTTGAAACGTGTACTTAATAGTGTATTTTATGATTGGATAGGGAATATAATTCTAATGATTTCATGAAATACAAAAATAAAATTTATTACAATCAACGCAATGGCACTATACTCATGGTACTACAAATCTAGATTTAAATCTGTGGCATTTACAACGAGACGAACTTATCGGCTCATATCTAGCTATCCACAAAGAGTCAAGCACAAGAGTTACAATAACAACAGTATTTATTTTACAAAATAACATTAAATAATACGAAAATCATCTCAGTGACTTGTCTAAAAATAAATACAACTATGTGAAACTGAAACACGAAGAGTTTAGAAATAATTTTAGACACATTTTTTTTTACATGATAGCAACGAGGATTATGAACTTAATTATAATAATGAGGGCCGTTTTCTTTGCACTTGTAAATATTTAAAAGCTCCTTGGAAGATATCTACTTTTGTTTTAAACACACAGACTAAGTGCAGTTACTTCCGTATTGAGCGTTTAAGATGATTAGTGTAGAATAAGGGCGCTCTACAATTCAAGCGGTTGCACAATGACAGAATGACAGGGTGCTTTTACATTTGGCGTTGGTTAAAGTCGCATAAACGCTGCGCTCGCGTCGCGTCAAGGACGAGGAGTATATGGGAACTTACGTCACGTTTGCGCAGCGCATATGTTTGTGAATGCACCTTAGTAAAAGTAGCGCTGCTTTCACACCAGATTTCCACAAGGTATTTAGATGATTTACTTAGTTACATTAAAATGTGGTAGTAGCGCCGCAGAGGCGTAGAGGAAGTTTCAAACAATCTCTTAAATGAGGAGTGCCCTTATATGGTGAGAAGAATCCTCGGTGCTGTCAGTTAAGTATGAGATTCAGACGCGTGCCTGCGTGCCGTTCTGCGGGAGGACGACCATTGTATTGGTCGGCTGCGGCTGCGGTGGTGCTTGCTCGTTCTGTGTCCTCTCCTGCTGTTGAATGTTACAAGAACTTGGTCAGTTTATGTTAAAATTATTTACATAAGTTGCATACGTATTGAAAAGTGAAATTATGACATATGATTATGACGATTGTTATAGCGCTACAAGGTTCTTTTGGCGCGTGAGCAAAATCGGAACTAACAGCGCCATTTTGTTTTTAACAAAATAGTATTGACATATGTTTACCAACAATGCCCCCGTCAAGTCGTCAAGTTGTATAGCTGTACACATGCAATCGCAAAAGTTTTGTTGAGGGGCAGTGCACCATAAAACAACATCGTAATGAAAGTTTGGATGTTTGTTTGTTTGTATGTTTGTTACTCAATCACGCTTTAACGTCTAAACGGATTAAAACGTTTAGATGAACTTTGGCACACAAGCAGAACATGTCCTGGATTAAACATCGTCATTTTTTTTACAATTTCTTTTTTTACTGTGGCTTATTTTTGTTCTAGATTTCGAGAGCCAAATCGCATCATCATCATTTGCCTCGCCTTTTCCCAACTTTGTTGAATACCAGTATTTTACATGGAGCGACTGACCTCCAGGAGCCTATCTGACCTCCACAATCCAGTTACTGGTACGATACCCCTCGGTAAGACTGGTTGTCAGATTTTCCGGTCTCCTGACAATCCGTAACGACTCAAAGATCCACGAACGACAGCCGGGACCAACGGCTTAACGTGCTTTCCGAGGTACGGAGGGATCTTGGGTAAAGATGGTCATCCATCCACGGACGAACCGCGACGAGCGTAGCTTTACCTGATCGATCGATCCGTGCGTCCGTTATTACTTAGCCACAAGTTCCTCAGGGAGAAATCTAATCAGATAAAAAAACCGGCCAAGTGCGAGTCGGACTCGTGCACGAGGGGTTCCGTACCATTGTCTATAAAAACGGCAAAAAAAAACATGTTTGAGCCCCCCAAATATTTGTTTTATTTTTATTTAATTATTTATTTTTAAAGTGAATATATCTATTATAACTAAATATTCTGTGAATATTTCAAGCGTCTACCTGTTGCCGTTATCAATATCAAGCAAAAACGAGCAAAAAAATCACGTTTGTTGTATGGGAGCCCCCTTAAATATTTATTTTATTCTGTTTTTTTTTTGTATTTGTTGTTATAGCGGCAACAGAAATACATCATCTGCGAAAATTTCAATTGTCTAACTATCACGGTTCATGAGATGTAGCCTGGTGACAGACGGACAGCAGAGTCTTAGTAATACAAACTAAAAACTGTCAAATATCCTATCAAGTAACAATACTCACAACGGTTGTAAGCGAGGGATCAGCAGCAGCCATGAGCGTGGCCGCGCGGTAGGACGGCGGCGGTGTCTGTTTCACGGCCTCTTCGTAATCCGGCAGCAAGCTGGAGTAGTCCGGTGCTGGCGCGGCCGCGTACGGCGCCAGCTGGCCGGACGACACGACGTCATCGCTCGAGATCACGAACGGAGTCTGTAGTGCGTGCGCGCGCATCGTCAGGTACTTGTAGCAGCGCCATACTACGCTGATGCAGTAGCCCTGCGGGTGGATTGAAGTTAGTTGAGTAAATTAAAAACAAAATTAAAGCTGTGTTAGTAATTCAATCTGTTTACAGCAATTCGTCAATTTTGAAATTCATAACATAACATCAAGCCTGTAATCCCCGAAGGGTTAGGCAGAGGTGTACCTGTAGTACACCCACATTTCGCTACTATCTTTAAGTCCCATGGAACAGGGGACGGGCCTATTGCCATCAACTGGGCCCAAAACGAGTCTCCAGCCTGTTACTGAGATATTCCAGGTGGAAAAAGGCAGGACCTAGGAATCGAATCCAGGACCTCATGCTCAGCAGAAGCGTTTGCGCCCAAACGAGTTCGTAGTGCGTGCGCGCGCATCTACACTATCGCCAGATACTAAAGCAGCACCATACTACACTGATGCAGTAGCTGTCGGATGGGTTCAAGTTACTATTTGCTTTGTATCAAAACAAACTACATATGTCTACATACTACTAGCGCCATATGCTATCTATTAGTGTAACTGTGTGATGTTCTTGGACATTCGAAATAAATGGCATTCTGTTGAAAGCCACTCTGAAATTTTATTATTATTTACCAATTTTTTTTTATACCTTAGCCTTACCTTTCTGGGAATGCAGGAGTGATGTTATGTCATGTTGTTATTTGTTTCCGAAACACTTGGCCTATTTGACAATTTGTTGTAAGTCACACAACGAAAACTTCTTAGGTTACGGACACGAAGTCAGCGGGCACGGGGCGGAGGCGGCGGCGGCGCGGGTAGCGGCGCGTTTCTATGCATACATTTATATGGAACTGGCCTCGAAGACAGCGGCGCGGGGAGCGGCGTACGAGCGATACGCACCAGTCTAGCGGTGAACGCGCGTCTGCATTGACGTAGTGTTGTGCATTTGATCTTTTGATTTTTAACGAACGACGTTTCAAAATGTTGTTTCAAAAATATTTTGTCGCTGTTTAGATATTTCGTTCGCGAACAAAGACACTAATTTCTCATAATACAACACTCCGCCGCTCTAGCGCCGCGCGATCTGCTCGCTGGCTTCGAGACCGGGTCTGCGTTGCCGCGCGCGCCGCTCCCCGCGCCGCCACCGCCCCCGCTCCGCAATCGCTGACTTCGAGACCGAGGCCTTAGGGTCTATGTGTGCTGGCGAAACGTTAATTTAATCCTTAAAACAATGATTACTACTACTATACTATGGTGCTTACATTATAATACTACTTAGTAGTATTTCTCTTTAGTAAATTAAAAACAAAATTGAAGTTTTATTAGTAATTCAATCTTTTTACTGCGCTTTGTTAGAAATTAATACAGTTATACTTGAACTGTTTATAAAGAAAGCACTACAATATGGTTTACAGTAAGGTACCAGGCTTTATGGATAATTGTTCAAACTTGGTGACGAAAAATGGAAAGCTACTTTTGAGAAATGTTCTAGAAAGCGACAATTTACACACACTCGAACTTACGAGGTGCATTCAATAAGTACCTAGCCTCATCACCAGAGGGTTCTGTAGTTTCAAAAGAGTTTTACCACAGTGTAGCACATTCTTTTTTAATTCTTTTTTCAAATTTTCATTCCAATCCCTTCATTTGTTTTAATTTGACAACTTATGGAAGCGAAAGTGTCGATCGGTTTTACAAAAATGAAAAAAGAGCAATATCGTTCGGTGATTCGATTCCTATTTTTGGAAGGGAAAACGCGCATCGAAATAAAAGAGCGCTTGGATGCTGTGTACGGTGACTCTTCTCCATCGATGGCCACCGTCAAGAATTGGTTCAACGAGTTTGCACGTGGCCGTACGTCGGTTTTTGATGAACCACGTCCAGGTGCACCGAAAACAGCTGCTACGGAGGAAAACATTAAAAAAATCCATGATCTCGTATTGGCAGATCGCCGATTGAAGGTTCGCGAGCTAGCTGAGACTGTAGGCATTTCAGAAGGAACAGTGCATCATATTCTTCACGAGGAACTCGGCATGAGAAAGCTGTCGGCGCGATGGGTGCCGCGTTTACTCACACCAGAAAACAAGCGCAACCGTGAGACCACATCGGAGACGTGTTTGGCGCTGTTTAAGCGGAATCCAGCGGAGTTTTTGCGTCGTTTTGTGACCGTCGATGAAACCTGGATCCACTGGTACACACCAGAAACCAAGGAGCAATCAAAACAATGGATCCAGACCGGGGAACGTGCTCCAAAGAAGGCGAAAACTGTAAAATCGGCTGGAAAAGTTATGGCTACCGTTTTCTGGGATTCACAAGGTGTGATCTACATCGATTACCTCGAGAAGGGTAAAACAATTACAGGGCTTTACTATGCCGATTTATTGGGCCGATTCGACGCCGAATTAAAGAAAAAACGACCCCATCTGGCGAAGAAAAAAGTGCTGTTTCACCACGACAACGCACCGGTTCACACGTCTGCCATTGCCATGGCCAAATTGGTCGAATTACGCTACGAATTGCTGCCCCATCCACCGTATTCTCCAGATTTGGCCCCTTGTGACTTCTTTCTGTTTCCTAATCTGAAAAAATCACTCGCCGGGAATAGATATGGATCAAATGAGGAGGTCATCGCCGCCACGGAGGCCTATTTTGCAGAGTTTGACAAAAACTATTTTTCGGACGGGTTAAAAAGTTGGAGCATCGCTGGGCTAAGTGTATCGAACTAAAAGGAGACTACGTTGAAAAATAAATTGCCATTTTTCCAAAATTTTCGTTTACTTTTTGTAGGCTAAGTATTTATTGAATGACCCTCGTAAGTAGAAACCTACAACTATTAATACACACCCACCTTAACCTAAAGATAAACCAAACACATTATTAGGATTGATTGCTCAATTGCGTATTCTAAGTTCGCAAATTTAGTTTCCGAACATGTAAACAAACATGTTTTTTTTTGAAAAAAGAACTTTAGTACACACACATACGTCTTTATTTATGTTTATAAATAAAGGCGTATTTTATGTGTATTAAAGTGGTTAAAGTTAAAGAGACATTATAACGTCAAAAAATATACATATGACTAAGCCGTCGCTAATCATTACTTACTATAAGCAGCGTTTATAAATAAGCGTATAAGGTTCAGTTTGCGATACCTAACTTCAAAAACTTTATGATTTTTACAATTTTACTAATCGTTCTGAAAACAACTTAATAACGACTAAAATAAAGTTGTTATTTGTGTGTTACTTTCATTATTATTTTTTAACATAAATAATAAAAACACAAATAACGTAAATGTGAGCTTTGACGCAGTTTGCATCAATTATGTTTATTCCTGTAGCATGAGACCAGTTTGGGCAATTTTGTTTAGTCACTCAAATACATAATTATTGAGGTAAAAATAATATTATTGAGGAAAACAAGCATATTCGGCAGTGTTGCTACCCAATCTGGTAGTGACGTCTATCGCATTTATTAAAATGGTAAAGGTAGGTAGTCCATTTCGGAACAATATAGCCATTGCATCATCAGACCTATTGCATCATCTATATTTGTAAAATTCCAAGTTCTGACTGAAATATCAACGTATAGCCTAAACCGCTGGTCCTAGAGACATTCATTTTGGAGGGTGTGTTCTTTGTGAAGATTAGGTATCCACTAAAAAGGGGTTTTTGGAAATTCAACCTTTAAGGGGATGAAAAGTGGGGATTTTGTTTGTATGAAAAATCTTATTCCTTGAGTTAATAACCTTGAAACTTGGCACGATTTTTTTGTTTTTCTACACTACCCCCTAAAGAGGGATCGGGGGTGTCAGTTTGTATGGAAGAATTTTAACGCGCGGTCCGATAACTCGAAACTCAGTATTTATACTTTAGACAAAAAATAAAGAATAACCTGTATCAGAGTTTTTCGAAAATCTACCTCTAGCGGGGTGAAAAGGGGTAGTTAACTTTACAGGGGAGGATTTTACTGCGTGGTTTGATTAACTCGAAAATTGGTATAAATAATTTTTGATTCAAGTAATGAAGTAGTGACGAGATTGTTTATACCAATTTTCGAGTTAATTTTTAGTTATAAATACCGAGTTTCGAGTTTAATCAGACAGCGCGTTAAAATTCTTCCGTACAAATTTTGACACCCACAATCCCCCATAAGGGGGTAGTTTATATAAATAAAAAATGCCAAACTTCATAATTTACTTAGATAATTATTTGTGCGAAGTTTCAAGGTTATTAACTCAAAGAATAAGATTTTTCATACAAACATAAACACCCCTTTCTCTTTATCTTAAACAATTTTTCTAAATTACACCCATGTGGAACACCACAACACAAGGGAGGAATTTAAAAAAAAATGTTTAAGATAAAGAGAAAGGGAACGAGTCACCGCACGTCGACCGCGTCAACGCGCCGTACCAAACTTTTAAGAATTATCTTCGTATGTCCTGAAGAGTGTGCTGTCTAACCTTTGGCCTTCAAAAAGTGCTGAATCTCCGTCTAATTTGATGTTTTTCCAAAATAAATAATCATCATTCAAAAAACTTATCTAAACAGAAACGTATTTTCAGTATATCCTGGTTTTGGCACCAAATGTGACTGATCCTTTTTTGACCCCTCCCGCTCGTGTGGAGCGGAAGAGAGTGTCAGACTCTTACTGACTAAAACCCATCCGTGTTCCTTCCTTAGCAGTTTATATTCCGGGGTAGCGGTAACCCTTTCGGCCTGGTCCTGATCGGACGGCGAGCTACCCATTACTCGCCGTCCGCAGGCCCGCGCCTACGGTGGCCGGGAGTCGTCACGCGGCTCCCGACGCCCGGGGCGTCTCCCGCGGCGGCTGGGACGGGCGGCTCTCTCGGCTCTCTCCCTCGCTCATCCCGCCACCTCCTTCGCTAGCATGACTGCTTCGCAGAAGGAGGTGACTGCTTCCCAAAATGTGACTGATCCTAACACCCTATGCTGAGAAAATTTTAGTTTTTCCTAATTTTTGTTAAGGTCGGTTTCCCCATATAAAGTAAATTTTGTTGTGATACGTTACCTTGAGTAGTACGGCGACTAGGAATGCTGAAAGTACGACGAGCGCCAAGGCAGGTGCCGGCAGCTGTAGCAGTTGAGCTCGCCACGGCACACGGCGGGTCTCCGCGACCAGCCGGTGGATCGAGCGCAGGTAGCATAGGTACCCGGTTGCGGTCAGACTGATGGGGAAAGGATAATTGTATCATGAAAGCATTAATGTGGGCCCAGCGAGCTAATTGCGTAAACCACATAAAATGACAATTGATCGCCTTTCATTTTCATTTTCATAATTTCAGTCAAGTTTACATTGCGTTATTGACACTGACCTGTGTTTAATAGAGGTCAGTGGTTGTTGATATTTTTTTTTATATCTTTATTTAGAATTAAAAAAATTAAAAATACACGACTTCCCTGCCAAAAAACGAACTAAAAAGTAAAAAACAAGTTGTATTCCCTGACTAAACAGATAAATGAAACCTGTGAAAGAAATACAAGATTTTTTAATGATTTAAGACGCTAGCAAACCTGCTAGCGCCTTAAAACATTCAAAAATCTCATATTTCGTCGTGGGGAGTCCATCCTTTTCATTTAAGACGACTATATATTGCAATTATTCGTAGCCGGTTAGATTATGCAAGTTTTTTGTTCGATAATAGCGTTAACACCAATATTTCGAAATTGGACAAAATTCAAAACCAAGCCATGATAATAGTTGGCGGTTTTTTTTAAAGTTGCCCAATTCACGCGATGGAATCAGAGTTATGTCTGCAACCATTGTTAGTTCGACGAAAATACTTAGCGGCAAAATTTTTTTTTGATCCTCAATCTAACACGGGAGCTAGTTTCACATTGAACTGCAAAATATCCATAATGGCGGCGGAATTGTATGCTATTTTGGAATGTCTGTCGTACATAATGTCATGCAATTATGCTAAATTTGTGAAACTTTGTGATTCAAAAAGCGCTTTGCAGCATATAGCTAGTTGCACCTCGGGCATACGAGGTTTGCCCGTAGCTTATTCCATACTAGATTTATACCTAACATTGAGGGAAACTGGCAAAATAGTTAAATTCCAATGGATTCCATCACATGCTGGTCTGATGGGAAACGAACAAGTAAATAAGTTGGCAAAAACAGGAACCTATGAAGGAATATCTGTCAATCATTTACCCTTGTTCACAGATATATTAAGAGATGTTAAAACAATTTGCAATAAGATGTGGTAAGAAAACTTTGACAAAAGGTCGGTGGAGAAGGGTATATGTATATGGTATAGAACAATTCAGTCTGAACCACCAAGGCTTCCCTGGTTCTCTGAAGTAAAGATGAATAGACGATTGTTGGTAACAAGCAAGCGTCTGTGATCCGGGCACATTCCATTGAATGCGTTCGGGTATCTTATGAAGGTTGTTGATACCCCAAACTGTTTGGTTTGTAATACGAGGGACGACACCTACCACGCTTTGGTGGAGTGTGCTCGGGTTGGGACAGATAGGAGAACTTTGGAATCAGAAGCGGGACTTATGTCAAGGGATGTTGGCATGTGTAATTTGATCTTGTCTAAACCTACATCCAAATTAGCTATTAAGTTAAATTACTTGATTGTTAAATTAATTAAGTTAAGACCCTAGTTGTTAAATATTTTCTATTTATTTTGTAACACTACGCTAAATTAAGACTAAAAAAAAACGCTATCTCAAAGACGAATGTAGCCAGAGTCGTACAGGGACGTTTTTCAAACAGACATTTTTGATATTGACATTTGCCTGCTGTTATGTCCTTTCCCCTAGAAAATAAACAAATTTTACTTTTCGTGGAAGATAGTTCCAGACCTAATACTCCTAACAAATTTATTAAATTACTTATGGCATCCTGAAGAGTTGTGGTCAAAAATGTAATGTCTTGTCCAGAAATATAGAGGACGAAATTATCGGTATATTGATTAAATTAGATTTATTTATTTTCGAGTATATGGTACATTATGATCTTAATATTAAACAGTTTCACTTACATACACACGCATAATCTCTTTACATATATGACGATGTTAAACAAAATTGGAGACATAGGGTCTGCTTGGGCCAATCCCTTACATGTCCATCTTGTAATTGAAACTTTACTCCCTACTTGTGACACAGCTAAATGTCGCTCTCTTGTATTCCCATATATATCTACATAATATAGAAGCCCACACCCCCCCTCTTATCCAGCTTAGACACCACTTTCAATTTACTGACATGTGCGTTGTCTTGATGTTAACAAAACATCCCAATGTCTTTTGATTATTAATTTGTGAAATCTATTTGAATTTGTGATACTAGTCGTACAAGATTGGCCAGGCATGGCTGAGATCTTCTAAATCCCACTGTATTCTTGTAAAAAAGACAATTATTTTCAAAAAAACATTCAAGACGTCGCGTTGTGTTGTGTAAGGTTTTGCAAAGACAAGATAGATGAGTTATATAGACCTATAGGTCTCAAAGATGTTATGTGGCTTGGCAGGCACTACTATAACATTCCTCCATTGTCTTGCAACCTCACCTTCGGACAAACATTTGTTAAATAAATCAACTATCAACTGTTTGCTGGGAAAATTATAATCCATTGAATAAGAAATATCGTCCACTCCTGAAGCGGTATCCTTCATCTTCAGTACATTAGATCAATAGAGAACTTTTTGGATACAAAAAAGCCGCACAGTACAGTAAAAATGATTCTACCCCATTACACAAAATAACAATCCATAAAATAAGAAGTCTAGGACTAACAACAATAATAAGAAACATAGAAAGAAAGTTATAACTTTCCACAATATAAAGGTAGAGCAGCGAATCAGTTTAGTGATAAAATCAGCAATACATTTAAGAACGATATTAACAATAATTTAACTAATGGTACCACCTCACCTTCGAATGTGTTGCAATTTAAAATTAATGCCATGATTAATAAAACTGACGATATTTTAAACGAAATTCAGACCGAAGAAAGTCTTTATTTGATGGTCAATACTACAAATAATTCTTAGAATGGAACAGAAGATACACACAAAATTGAAAATAGCATCGAAACTGATTTACAGAGAAAGATCACTAACGTGACTACTGCAATTCGCAAAAAACGCGATGTATCCAATGTTAATCTAACCACTAGTAAAAGTCATTCGGCGCCGACAACTTTACAGCCAGCAATAACCAAAGCTGACAAAACCTACTAAGTGATGTAGAGTTGTTGTATTGGCCAAATGTAACTAGAAACAAAGGAGATGTTAAATCTAAAAATATCTTAACTATGATACTGGACAATGAACACAAGAAGACAAAGCTAAACATGAGTAAAGATACAATTCGTCTGAATCATACCAGAGTACTAGAGCAGGCTATATTCGGTGACGTTGATTGGGACGATGTCGCCACGGTCGCGCCAGCTTTCATGTCTTTTGTAGGCAAATACATTTGTGGTTTTTGACATTTTGCTCTCCGAAAGTTTGCTACTCGATGAACTGTGCAAATAAGACATGCCTGCATAGAGTGTGTGTTCCCGTAGATAGATTGAATAACAGTGGACATTGTGCCGGGACCAACAGTACAGGAATTAAATCTTACGATTTGTAATTTTTTTTTAAGACCTAACATTTTTACGTAGGTATGGTTATATTATTTCCCTGTTCTTTTTAGGGTTCCGTACCAAAATGGTAAAAAGGAACCCTTATGGTCGCACCATCAGTCTGTCTATTTGTCTGTCCGTCTGTCACAGCTGTATATCTCAAGAACTACTAATGCTATCAACTTAAATTTAGAATAGTTTTAGATTACGTTTGCCTAACTACCTTGCAAATAAGAAATAAATTTTTTTTTTTTTGCAACAGTGACTGAAAGGCGTCTGAAAAATTCGAAGTTGAGCTACTAGGACATGTGGGATATCATTATGAAAGAGCGCAGTTTGCATATTCTCAAACACTGTTTCTTTTATTAGGCCGTATAGTTTTCGACGTTTGATGAAAAAAAAATACTGTTCCCCCCTTACTTCCGAAGTTTGATCATCATCATCATTTCAGCCGAAAGACGTCCACTGCTGGACATAGGCCTCCCCCAAGCACCTCCACTTCGACCGGTTCTGTGCTTCTCGCATCCAACGGGTTTCTGTGGCCTTCACAAGGTCATCGGTCCACCTTGTGGGAGGCCTTCCATCGCTACGTCTTCCGGTACCAGAACCTTTCGGCCCTATCGGCCATCTGTTCTGCGAGCAATGTGCCCTGGCCACTGCCACTTAAGTTTGGCAATTCTTCGGGTTATGTCGGTTAAATTGGTACTCCTGCGAATCTCCTTTTTTCTGATTCGATCACGCAGGGAAACTCCAAGCAAAGCCCACTCCATAGCCCTTTGGGTGACTTTTAGCCTTCTAATAAGGCCCATTGTGAGCGACCACGTTTCAGTGCCATATGTCATCACTGGCAACACGCACTGGTCAAAGACTTTCGTCTTGAGACACTGCGTGTGTGTGTCCCACATACCGAAATTTGCATAGAGAAAAATCTGAAATTATATATGAGATAGAATTTTATGTAAAGATTACAGTAAAAATAAAGCGATGTCTCTAAATAGCACACTTTTCCAGAAATCATCAACAAAAGTTACATTAGTTCCACTATTGGTCAAGAGATGGCGCTGACCTAAAACTGTAATATTCTACACCGCAGCGTGCAGTGCAAAAATTCTCTGACGAGTATAGGTCTCGCCGATGAAAATTTAAAAACATACGATGGTACGACCCTCGGGCCTCGGTGCGCCAGCCCGACTCGCTCTTGCCCGTTTTTTTTGGATAGCATTGCATCGATGGAGTCAATCATGCATTTGAAATAATAGATATCTTGCAAAACAAAATGTTGGGGAAAATATTTGGAAAAGCAACGTTTTGCATTAATGTCAAACGTATCAAAATCTCGATGTTCTATCAAGGAGTTAAACACAGCAGGGCATTGTTCGAATGTTAAGAGGAAACATCAAGGCGTAGAGAAATGAAAAATAAATTAATAGTAAAAAACTTTTTAAAAAACAAGCTTTTATTTAAATGCGCTAAAAATAATAAAAAAAAACTTTTTTTTTAAACTTTTACTATCAACTTATAACGTCATTACACAATTTATATGATAGAAAAGCTTGTCGCGAGATTTAAGTACTCCTATGTATTTGGTTTGAAAATTTAAAAAATTAAAATCAATCAGGTCAAGTTATTTAATTTACTTGTTTATCTACACAGGTAAATCTCGCGACAAGCTTTTAAATCATATTAATTGTGTAATGACGTTATAAGTTGATAGTAAAAGTTTTAAAGGAAAAGTTTTTTATATTCTTTTTAGCGCATTTAAATAAAAGCTTGTTTAAAAAAAGTTTTTTACTTTTAATTTATTTTTTGCTTTTTATTCTCAGCAATTCCTTTCATTTGATATCCATAGTAGGAGTGCATTAAAAATAACTAGTCCGCCGTATTGGACTTAGAGTGACGTCACTTTATTTTTCGAGTTATTCTCAGCAAGCCCTTTTATTTGATACCCATATTGTAGGAGTGTATTAAAAATAACTAGTCCGCCATCTTGGGTGTTCCGCCATGTTGGATTTAGAATGACGTCACATAGCTAACCATGCATTGTCATCTAAACTAAACGTGTATACAAAATTTCAGCTCAATCTGTTGAAGATACCTGAAAGACAACTAAAAATAACAACAGAAAATACCGATTAAAATTTAAAAAAATCATCGATTTGTAGTCCCCTGATTCCTTCTCCAAAACTTAACCGAATTAAGTACTTTTTTCATTAAAAATTAAAATAGGGCTTGAGCTGTGTTTCTATGTTTTCATTTTTTAATATAATCTAGTCAAATTTGTTTTCTGGATGTTTGAATTCAGCGGAAAATCCGGCCATTTTTTTTAAGTTTTTGAACGTTTATATCTTTTTTAATAATTGATTTATGAAAAAAGAAAATCATAGGGACATGCTAATAGTAACCATAGATACTCAGGAAAAAAAATATGACTACCGGTATTATCCAGAGAGAAAACAGGGGACTATGTTTGTATGAAAAAACGGCCCTTGTGTTTCCTCTTAAGGCCGTGGAAGTTATGTTTAATAAATAAATCGATCTGAAGAATCGTTTGTTTCGAAAATGCACGCGTTTTCCTATAGTTTAGTGCTTTGATAAATAAGTAGTACGATGTTGGACGACTTTTATTCGTTCGCATACATTACAACAAAATGGTGCTATGTTTGATTTTACAATTGAATATTTTGTTTCGGGTTACGATTCCGATAGTATTTTTAATATTCAATTCGGCTGTTGCTTTTCCGGTAAATATTAATAAGGATTTTTTTTTATCTCAGGAATTTTTTCAGTGTGTTGTTTTTTTTAACCGACTTCAAAAAAGGAGATTCTGTTTTCGACCCGTATGATGTATGTATGTATGTTTGTATTGTACTTCCGCAAATTTCGATCTCAAAAACGAATAAACCAATGTTGATGTTTCTTTCATTAACGTGATCTACATACATACATACTTTCAGGAAGGTAGTATAATACATTAGGTAATTATTCTTATGTACGAAGTTATATGCATAAATGTACTGCATCTGATGCATCTCCGGCATTTCTTTGAGAATTTTAATGATTCTTCTAGTCGGTGTCTTCAATTCTTCAATGCACCTTAGCTTTTTTATATCTATGTAATGTTTTTAATGGCTAAGGTATGCCTCAGAGTTGGTCCAATATAAATTTGATAAACTTTGCTTGGGTAGTTTATGAGTTAGCTTTAATAATACGATTTTTTTCCACTTAGTTTATATTAATAACTTCCTCACGCTGATATTTACATAGCAAGTAGTGATAATTGAATTTGTGTGGGGTAGGTACAACTATAAAGAGATAAAAAAAAATTCTTTACAAAAAATAAAAAACAACCGACTAAAAAAAAACTACATAGTAAAAAATAACTTTAATTTCGAAAGTCGGTGTCAAATAAACGAAAATGACAACGACACCGACTTATTTTTCACTTTGTAAGTAGTGTTTTTATTTTGAAGTCGGGTTATTTTTTTGTAAAAACGTTATTTTATTATGAGGTGTTCTTACATTATTAGAACAGCTAAGTTTAATCATATTAAATTCGGTAATTAAAACTGGCATAATTATAACAACGGATTCGCGGTTAATATAATGCACCTAATTCTCATAAGAAATATTATCACACCTAGTGTGAATTTCTCGCGAACCAGTAACAATAGTCACCATTGCTGTTGAGCCATTGACAAAGATTTGCAAGCAAAATAGCTATTGTTTAGATTATGTATTTTATGAAAGATATTTTACTATTGCATAATGTCTATTCTTGGCAAATTACAAATGAAAATATATTTTTTGTATGACAACTATTTTTATGTTTAATGGTATTTGTATGTACTTAATAGATTGATGAAGAAACGTATTTGAATCCTTGGAGAACAAGAAACAATTTAAATCCGAAAGTTGTGGAATTTGATTCCAATGGTGACGTAAAATTAAAGGACATTTCGAAAGTTCACAATTTGAGTCCTGTTACGCTTTTATTACGGAAACATGTGAAAAATGAGCATTCCAATAGTGTTACAAATATGGACAGTCTTGTCAAGAATATCCGTAGTATGGTAGCAAAAAAAAAGAAGACCAGATTGAAAGTTCTATTGCGGTGCAATGAAACTGGAACAATATGTAGATATTTGGCATGCCCAAATGTTAAAGTAAATTGTTTTCTATGTGAAGTTGACATATTTGAGAAAATTGCTGAAAAATCTACGCGCTGCGAAAAGTATGACACATCCATTCTGGCAAAACTGTGAAAAAAAAAAAGTGTGGGGTCGGGGGAACCATGAAAACGACACCCATGACGAAAAATTTGAACATTTTTGCAGCCGCCATCTTGGATTTCAATTTTGACCTCACTATCGGCTTCAGCATCCTCGAAAACCATGAAAATGATACCCACGACTATAAATTTTAAAATTTTTGCAGCCGCTATTTTGGGTTTTTATTTTGACCTCACTATCGGCTTCAGCACCCTCGAAATCTATTCGCCTTAGTTTTTTTTTTAAATGCCAATGCTTCCACAACATTTTTCGACAAATCCTTTTCTGTTCCGGCCGCTCGTTTATGGAGTTCGTCGCCAGTTCAAATAAAACGCGCGCAAACGTTAGCTGTACTTCAAGAGACTCGTGAAGGAACATTATTTGTTGTTGTGATCTTGTTTTCGTAGCTGCAATAATCTGTAGTCATCATATATTTTTGTTGTTTATATGTATATTTAGTATGTAGAGGGGCCCGTGGCTAATTAATAACAGCCGCACAGGTCGTTCGATCAGGTTAAGCTTCGCTTGCCGCGGTTGGTTTGTGGATGGGTGACCATCTTTACGTACCGAGATCCCTCCGTGCCACGGTAAGCACATTAAGCCGTTGGTCCCGGCTGTCATTCGTGGATCTTTGACAGTCGTTACGGGTAGTCTCTCTCTGGCTTAACATAGCGCACTATTATATCTGTATGTAACATCATTATTGTACCTATGTTTAACAAATTAATAAATGACTTATGACTTAGTCAGAAGCCCGAAAGTCTGATAACCAGTCTTACCAAGGGGTATCGTATTACCCAGTAATTGGGTTGTGGAGGTCAGATATGCAGTCGCTCCATGTAAAATACTGGTATTCAGCTGCATCCGGTTAGACTGGAAGCCGACTCCAACATAGTTGGGAAAAGGCTAGGCAAATGATGATGTATATTTAGTATGTATTTATTTATGTATCTATGATACAGCATTATACCAACTGTTTATTACAAAAATTTCAATGCCTACTAGACCAAAATGTATGAAACAGCAGATATTTTTTTTTCGTGATTTCAGAGTTGGTCCCATAATGAAGGTTGTTCATATTCATGGGTAGAACACCCTGTAAAATTTTCGAGACGGTCAAAAAAAACATTCAGTAGGTATATACAGGTTGAAATTGAATATATGCGACAAATCGAAATGGGAGATTGTACTCATCATTATGAACAACTTTTACTATGGGACCAAACCTGAAATCGCGAAAAAAAAAACAGCTGTTCCAGGAGAACTCCTCAACAATTAACGTCCCAGCAACGGGAAAAGCCATATTTTGTAAAAGGTAATGAGCAGTTGACATTAGGCTACTGTAACTTAGATAAATTACAAACTCTCCCACTAGTTCTCAAAAGACCAGGAGACCTAATCAGCTTCTGGAGGGAGGTGGGCTGGTTGGAATAACCAGCAACGGCACACACTTTTACACGTCAATCATATTTATTATCCTTTATGAGGTGGTGAGTAGGCATGCCTACTCAAATAACCAACCGAGTCTGAAACTGATTTGTAATTCGTTTGTAATTCGTTCGTAATTTGGCCGTGCGAAGATAGAAAGGGATGGATATTGAGATCGCCGATAGTGAGGTAAAAATGAAAATCCAAGACGGCGACTGCAAACATTTTTAAATTTTTCATCATGGGTGTCGTTTTCATGGTTTTTGAGCATTGATATATTTTTTATATATTAATGTTTTTGAGGGTGCTGAAGCCAATAGTGAGATCAAAATGAAAATCCAAGATGACTGCTGTAATTTTTTTTACATTTTTCATCATGGGTGTCGTTTTTATGGTTTTCAAGGGCGCTAAAGTGGATAATGAGGTCAAAATGAAAATCTAAGATGGCGGCTGTATTTTTTTTTAAATTTTCATAAAGGATGTCGTTTTTATGGTTTTCAAGGGCGCTAAAGTCGATAGTGAGGTCAAAATGAAAATCCAAGATGGCGGCTGTAATTTTTTTAAAACTTTTCATCATGGGTGTCGTTTTTATGGTTTTCAAGGGCGCTAAAGCCGATAGTGATGTCAAATGAAAATCCAAGAGGCGGCTGCGGAAAATTTTAAATTTTTCATCATGAGTGTCGTTTTCATGGTTTTCTAGGTTGTTGGAGCCGTAAATAAAGTCAAAATGAAAATCCAAGATGGCGGCTGTAAAACTTTTTGTTGTTAGGTAATAGCAACACCATCAGTGATCTACGGTTAGAAGTAGTGCTCTTGCGCTACGCATTTTCTGCAAGTAGGTCACCTACCGACGCCGACGCCGCAAATGTAAACACGCGTCGCGGGACACAAAACGCCTCCATCTGCAGTTTCGAGTCGGCAGGCTCGAATGCGTCACCAGCTGCCGAGAATGCGTGCCGTGGCCGTCCCTGCCTCGACACAGGTGGAGACAACGACGTGTGTAGGTTCGTCGACCCCCAACGAGCCTACGCAGCAATAGTAGCCGCTAACAAGCCTGCTGAGTCGCAAAACTCGCAGGTAAAACTAGCGGAAAAACCAATAGGGGGTAAACATAGCCGATCGAAACCAACAAGGTTTTGAAAAGGCAGGGTCCAGAGAAGGACACGTGCGACAAGGATGGCTTCATCAAGGTGGTGAAGAAGAAGAAGCCTACTTGTCGGAACCAGTGCGGCACCGCGCTGGCAGGACCCAACATGCTGCTGCGTCCAGCAATCCCGACGACGCAGCTGTACGTGTCAAGACTGCACCACTCTACGAAGGTTGAGGAGTTCGTGGAGTATATGCGTGTGAAGACCAACTGGACTTTGAGGGTCGAGAAGTTGGAGTCGCGTCACAACACGAACTTCAAGTCGTTCGCGGTGCGTGTTCCAACACATCATCTCGAGAAGTTCCTCAAGGAAGAGTTCTGGCCGAAGGGTGTTGTGTACCGCCGCGCCGGTTTCGTGGCCGGCTACATGACACCAGTCAGCGAAACACGACGCAGACACTACGTGTATGTTAGTGTTCGTTTTTTAGTATAATGTTGTACGTATTTATAGTATTTTTAAGTTACTTATATTAATGGACATGAATCCTACTCACTTATTGAAACCCGATGCATTCGAAAAACAACTGAACATCATATCGGGCCAAGTACCAAAAGGATTATCCCTACCCTGCCCAAACAAATTCAAGTGTATCCGGGAAATGTATAAACTAGCAAGTGTGCAAGTAAGACTAACAGAAGATTTTATTATTTTAGAAGTAAAAATCCCCTTGGTAACAGACGAAAAATATGAACTAACCGAAGTCGTCCAATCCGCAACATAAGGGACGCTCCATGATTAACATAATACCAAGAACAAAATACATAGCCGTGAACTTGAAAATGGACGTGATGATACCTCTGAATCAACAACATCTGTCATCATGCACACAAGTAAACACAAATCAGCTCCTGCTATGTAATTTCGACTTACCTATATTCGGTATCAAAACAGAAAGGAAAAAGCTACCTGTGTAGCTTTTTCCATTCATTCAGCCCCTTTGCTGTCAAAGGGGCTTGGTTATTTACGTGTTGCGAGGAATGCACTATGCGCATTTTCTGTCCAGCTGGAATTACGTCACAGACACTACGTAATACGGGCACGATCACCTTAGCGACAGGATGCATGATGCGCGGCGATAACCACCTGATTCATTCGCACTACAATATGCAAAGCACAATGGAATTAGGAAATGAGCAAGAGATTTACATACCAGAGATAAACATAAATGAATTATTAACAAGCAATAGTCAAATTGCCAACATAACAAACAGAAATAGAAACCCATGAAGAACAACTAAAAGGTCTTAAAAGAAAAATTGAACTGGTTAAAGAACAACAAGACATCCAAATGGTTAAATCAGCGGATGCCGAACAACACCACTACATCCTGTACGGTTTCATAATAACCTGTGCAATAATATTTGGAACATGGGTATCCTTAAAAATAAAAACGCGCTGTCTCCGGATCCCTCAAGTAAGCAGAGTATCAACGCAAGCTCACAAGGAAGAGATTGACATGGTACCAGCTCATACTCAACGGCGTCTTCCGAAGGATAGGCAAACAAAGGCAGATGAACAGACAATAGAAGAGGCCATCGAACATCTTCCCAACAGCAACAAGGTGGACAGCGAAACATCGCCAATGCCATTCAGCGGCGAACACAGAAGATTCTAACTTTTCTTTACATATTTTAGTTACTTTCTACAGCACGTTTTACTCGTGATTTGTCGTTTTTTATAGTTGGCAGGATGCACGAGCATCGCCCTATGAAATGAATTGTTTTAGTTTTTACCCTAACAAGCATTTGCTTATTCGCAGATTACTTGTTTACATTCGCTGAATAAGCTAACGCGCCCACCACAATTAACCTACTTTATCTATTTAACGTCTTTCTCTTTCCTAATAAACTGAACAATCTATAACGGACACAAGACAGTGACTTTATTTCCTGTATACATCCCGTGGGATTCGTATCCATCAACAATCTACATACTACATCTCCGTGTACGGACATGCTGCCCGTACATCATACAAACTCGTTGTTTTCTATGGACAAAAGCTGAACAGAGCTGAATAAGTGTGAGTAGTCCCTAAGGTGGATTCTCGGACATGCGTTTCCGAGTATCCACCTTAGGGTGGATAAACGGAATAAGCCCACTGACCGACCTGGGGATCGAACACAAGATGATTTCGCGCTTGCGACCACTAGACCAGCGATGCCATCAGCTTGTACTGATTTGATACAATGTACGCACACGCCTTCTTCCCAAGAGGCTAGACAGAAACTATAGAACGCCACCTGCTACGATCCTTATATATTCCTTTTGCCTCGTTTACGTTCATACATTTGCACTCTAATTGCGCAACACATTAAACTCAAACTGAATAATTTTGAAGGATATTGCTAATTCATTGCTTCATATATTCGAAATATTTGTCTGCTCAACAACGTAAATAACGCAATGAATGTTGCTGAATGAACTGTCAGTATGAATATGAAAGCCATTGCTAGATAGTGTGTTACGTAATTACACCGGTTGCGAGTACTAACGCACCAACTGACCTTTCTTATGAACATATAGTAATGTTCTTACCGTAGCACCTTACCGTAGATACCTTATTAAGTTATTATTAGTAAATAATAACTTAATAAGGTATCTACGGTAAGGTAGGTATGTAGGTAGGATACTGAAAAACTTACACTGTGATCGCAAAGTCGAATATCTGGAGGCAGAAGAATGGCAATAAGTGGGCAGGCTTGCCGAGCGCAGCTCCGTAGATCAGCATGAACGTGATGGCCAGGGTGCACACTGTAACCAGTGCACCCACATCCACATCATCTAGTACACACACACGGTTGAAATCTATTAGAATATTGTTCATTAATTTTGTACCCCGTTTCCGGTGTTCTCGTGATGCTAATTTCAAGCAAATTATACATGATAAGACAGTAATGATGCAGCAATGAGCTATTATTAACTATATCTAATAGTTCAAAAGATGTATAAATGTAGTCAGGTATTGTAATTCAATTTTTTTTTTATGATAAAAAAAAATTAAAATGATGAGTAGGTATTGCAAATAAATTGATAAAATTTCTTTCTAAGTAGTATGTAAGGCAAATATTAATGTATGACGTCTTTGTGTATTATTTTCCACTCTTAGGCATGTTTCATATTTCATTATAAATAATGCGGTTATAAATTAAATACCACAATAAATACCACGTGCAAGAGTCCTCAGTGAATATTATTGATGTTCTGTTTAAAAGTGGCGTGCCACTTTGCATACATTATTACATTGTTGTGTATTTCCTGCAAGGTCACAGCTGCTGTTCTACACAATTGGAGGCGGGCTATATAATGTCGAACATCTCGGCCACCTCCAAACAATGTTTTCACCGCCCTATATCCTAGTGTGTGATGTAACTGGTGAAAGTAGGTATTTGGCAAACACGCCAAAATCAATACCCGTATAAGAGAAAGCACCAACTAGTAAGCAAACGCAGTTTTAATATGTCTATTCTGCTGCTGTTTTTGTGGAGTGACTATGTTCTATAATTCTAGAAAAGAAAGCGAGCTTTCATCCGCCTGCGCACTGTTTACTTTCTACTCAATTTGAAGGTACACTTACGATAAATCAGACTATGATCTCGATCTCTTGGCTGTCCGACATGTTGCGGAAACGAGCTCGGCGGCGGCTCCACGTTGGACAGAGGCGTGGGGATCGCTTCGTTGCCACGAGCCACGTCACTCCAGTTTGGGACGGGGGCAGAGTCGCGTTCCAATTCGTCGAGTAGTCGGGGATCGCGAACGATAGCCGCCAGGAAGCCTAATGCAATGAGGTGCAGCATCTACGGAGAATGTTATCATAAGTCAATGGTCTTGGAATCTCACGGTTTACGAGCATGTGGTCTTTTCTCTACAAAGATTGATTCGTGTCCAGTTAATTAATGACTGATGGACAGCTCAATCACCGATTAATATTGGGTACGACTGCAAGTCGCTACATTTGCCCTATATTATAAAAATTAAAATATTTTATTGTTGAAGTAGGCAGGTGAGCATAAATAATACCTTTTTACCTATTTGCCTACTACTCTCATGGAAAAAATGCGCGTATTTGTCATCTCTTATTATTCTTCACATGACCTAAAGCGCGGTCTTTGTCGGACTGCTTAGAAAAGAAAGAGAAGCGCGATGACACAACGCTGGTAATTTATTGCAAAATGTGAAGCAACCACTAGTGTTTTAGTATGTTGCTTGTAGAATAATCTGACAAAAAATCATAATGATTGTATCTAAGTATATTAGTATGGTTTTTATTGTAAAAAGAACGTTTTTAGAGGTATCTTAATTTTTTTTTCTATCATATCAAATTTATGTTTTCAACACACTATCTACCTAGCATATATTTTTCTGATTTTGTTGACTATAGTCGATCGTTTACTTTTATTGTTTCTAAAACTTGCGTTTTTTGCGTTTAGGTCCTGTAAGCCCCTTAAACCGTCGTGGTTCATCAAACTACCTACCACATAATGCTGTTTGTTCAATTTCAGCAGGGTTCTATTGTCCGATATTTCTTTTTTTTTCTCCTCGCAGTTCGTTTTTTTTTTTAATATGTATGTATGTATGTATTAATATTTATTCTTGTATTTTATAGTAATTTCCTAACTATTTATCACGTATGTTGCACCTGCCATGTTTTGTCTCTGCATCACCCTAAGGTTGACTGGTAGAAAATGCCTCAGGCATTAAGTCCGCCTTTGTACAGTATTTCTTTTACTTGTGCATAAAGTTTTAATAAATAAATAAATAAATATGGTTAGCTAAACAAAATAACAAATACATGTCATCATACTTACAAGGTGCCATGTTCCCAGCAGAATGGTCCCTGTGCGCACATGAAGACAAAAGCAACAGCGCCATTCGCTGTTGCGCTCGCTCCCAAGTTTGGGACGAAACCTTAACATTTTTCCTGTTAGGATAACAAAAAACACAATTAAGTAATATTGCTCTATTTGTGTCTAAAACAAAAAAGGCATTATTTGATCATGGAAATTATTTACAAAAGAGTACCTATGCAAGAAATAGTCTTGACTTTGAAAGCGCGCAAGCGCCTTTATTTCAGTAGCAGTAAGGGCGATTTTCGTAGTTCAAGTTTTAATACCGACGTGCGGTTGACTGACTATCTACATACTGTACAATTTTATTTTTTTTAAGTATGTGTTCTGCAGTTTTCATGACTACAGCTTATCCTATAATCAAAACAAGTGTGAAGATAAGACACAATGACAACAAATTTAAGTTCAATCTGTTAATTAATATTGCCTTAGTGTACTCAAGAAATGATTGCACTAGCAAATATTTAAATTTCGGCCCCTCGTACGCCTTCCAAAGGACCGGGACCCAATGGTCCCGAGATATTTAAAATAAAAAATAATAATAATATGAAGGGTGGGGGAGGGGGGGGACAATTTGATTTGAATTTAATTTAAATTGTTATAGAAGTCTAGAAACAAACCGAACGATAAACAGGTTTATTTGTCACAGAAACACATGCATACAAAAAGATAAAGATAAAACTCTAATAATAAAGAAAAATAAAAACAAAATAAGTAAGTACCTACTAAGATCTATAATCACGAGCACAAAACAGAAATAGTTGACAGCTGCACGTCATGACTGTGACAACAAGGCTTCCACTCAGCATGATGCTGAGCAACAATGTATTTATGTGTTGTATATGTATTACGTCATGTATGTATTTTGTGTGCATTCTGGCTAAAAGACTTTCATGATAGTCAGAATTTAAAAAATAAATTCAAAAAATATTTATAAAAAGGGTCAATGAGCTTATTACAAAATTACATTTCTGCAAGACAACAAAGATGAGTTCCACAAACCAATCTTTAAAACTACCTTGCTTTGGTATTTGGATTTAAATTAAATTCAAGATTGGTGTGCGAGTCTTCAATCCAGTATAAACAATCTTGATCTACATTTGGTTACCTTTTTTTTGTTTTCGGGGGGAAACCTTCAAAAGGCACCCAACCTCCGGGGAGGTGCCACTAGTCGATATTTTTTCCATACAAATTTTGAGAGAGTATTACTCCACTGTTTGACATTGTGCATCCAAAGTTAAACATGATATCGTTTTGATTTATTATTAATTTTGTCTGCACGGAAACAGAATAGTAAAATAAAAGTAATTAAAAAGTTATGAGCCAGAAAAGATTCGCTTTTCTTGCTATTTTTAACGTAACTTTGGGTGTAAATAAACAATAAAAGAATCTTCAAAACCAAGTCCGTACCGACAAAGCTCAGTTATCGAAGAGTTCAATAAAGTTTATTTGTAATTGATTTATGCAGTGGTTTTTTCATAAAACTCGATTTTCCAAAGCACCTTTCGAATTTTTTTACGCGCCTTTCAGTTCGGAACGATGTTTCTGTGCGTGAGAACTAAACGTTGTGCGTATAGACTAGCGTCTTACTGCTCATCACTGATACTAGCTCTGTCCGATATGAAGCCAGGTGAGACAGCGTGCTTTTTTGCCATGACCACCAGTGGGTTCGAGCTCGCGACTAGCTTACTCTTAAAATACCAATTCCGGAACCCCCCCGTGCAACGCCTGTAAGGCACATCCCTGGGGACATTTCGTTACCTAGTAAACAATACTTAATAAAATTACTACAAAAGTCAATA
Organism: Gortyna flavago; assembly: GCA_963669345.1. Classification (NCBI taxonomy): domain Eukaryota; kingdom Metazoa; phylum Arthropoda; class Insecta; order Lepidoptera; family Noctuidae; genus Gortyna; species Gortyna flavago. The sequence goes on from OY770139.1 coordinate 7,196,990, forward strand.
CACTATTTAACAATATTTTTTCAAAACATAAATCTATTTTCATGAGTATTGCCATTTAGAATGTAGGTAAGTATTATATATATTCACCAAAGGAGGTAAGTAACCAGGGTTGTGGGATATAGTTGAAATTTAGTAAGAAACCCATGATTTTTAATAAAGTTTAATTTTATTAATAGAAAACAAACAGATAATTTATCAAATTAAATTTCATTAGCAGACATCCATCGGATTATAACAGTACTATAACTTCAACTATATCCCATGAGCCTGGTTACTTATCTCTACTGGTGACTGTATATTATATTTTAAGGTAAGGTAAATGATACCCATTAAGGACCACATAACAACTACAAAAGAAACTACAAATATAACATGTTAACAAATCAATATTAAAATAGAAGCAATCTGAAATAATAAACAATTGTGTAAAATCGAAATGGGTGATTCTACTCATCATTATGAACAACTTTTACTATGGGACCAAACCTGAAGGCCAATTCTCGTAATTTAAAACGTTCAAAATCTAGTCGCAGTTTCATCTCAGTGACAAACAAATGTCAAACACTTGTCAAAATGTATGGAAATTAGAGGTATTTTTGACAGATTGAGACTGAGATCAGACTGTGAACATTCTTAAAATTACGAGAATTGCCCCTCTGAAATCACGAAAAAAATATCTGCTGTTTCCTACATTTATGTTCGCATAACTCGTCAAAATGTAGGAAACAGCAGATATTTTTTTCGCGATTTCAGGTTTGGTCCCATAGTAAAAGTTGTTCATAATGATGAGTAGAATCTCCCATTTCGATTTGTCGCATGTATTCAATTTCATCCTGTATACATAGCAATAATCAATTTGATATCAAATCCAGTAACAACATGTATGCAATAAAATTCTGGGTATGTGTAGTTATGTATGAATCATCAATATTATTTATTTAAAAATGTATGATTGATTTGGTTTTATTTATTACCTTGGGCAGTATTTTCCATATTGCTCTAACTATTGATTATCTGCAGTGGGACACTAATAGGCTGGCATTATTATTATCTATTGATAGGTAATATAATAAAGCTTGTTGTTAACTATCATTTTCCTTTATTTCAACAGACATATAAATTATATTTTTAAATATTAGAATATAAAAACATTTAAAAATATAAGAAATAGTAGCCCACCGGTATCGGGAACAGGGTCCCAGCTACCGGCAGTCAGGGCTCCAGAAAGAGGAACTTCTTAGCAATGCGGGCTGTGTCCAGAAGTACCGCTTTCTGAATCAAGCCTTTGATCCAGCTGCCCAATGAGAGCCTGCTCAGGTGTTGATTGAGGCTCTTGGCTATTAATCCATTGGCTGACACAACTATCAGCACAATGATAGCCGAGTTCAATTTTATTTGAGAAAACATTTGCTCCACACAAGGAATTCTTTTTATAAGTGCGTCCCCTGGACTTGGAATAATTGTTTTTTTCAATCACATAATGAACTCAAAAAATATAGCACAAAAGCCAATCACTGAGCCACTGAACTAATTCTTATAAGTAAATAATTAGCCATCAATGAAGGTGATAATGTTATTACCTATATTTTGTTGTAATTTTTGACTAATCTTAGATTTAAGATTTATGTAAATAGACTAATAAACAATATTCTAGGGGGGCCCATTTCACCATAAGAGGGTTGATTTTAATAGAAATGAAGGAATTGATGTTTCTTTATCTACATGAATTCCTTTATTTACATTACAAAACTAGGTAAGGAATTACAGATAGGTTTATTTAGTAAAACATCTTGAGAATTATGAAAAGCTATGTTCATCACACTTGAAAAAAGGAAAGTTTTAGCCAATGTGTTCACTATTGTAGGATAAAATAAAAAAGTCTGTTGCTATCGACGCTATCAATTATTGAATAATGTAGTGAATGCATCCTACAGCTACAAAATATTACTTTACAGCGCATATGTTTATGTACGTAACAAATTCTGCCCATCCTAATTGAATTACCCAAAGACTGCATAATTACTAAAAATTACAAGGATACTTGCCTGTTTTAGTGTGATTCTATTGTTTTATAATTTTTCCACAAACACTTCGAGAAAAATGCTTTTCACAGTATTAAATAGGAATTTTCTCTTTACAAGATATTTTATTCATTAATTTTTACATCAATAGTTCAATACATGAATGAAATGAATGAAGTTTTTGAACTAAAATAGTGATGTTATTGGTATATTTTCGTAGATAGAGAATTCTCTATCTCGAATGAATGAATCATCAAAGATGTTTCGGATTATGAACAGGGGACCTAAAAAGGCCACGTTGACAGAATCATAAAACAATTCATCTGTTTGACAGTTTCACACCTATATATCCCTGAAGGGTTAGGCAGAGGTGAACTTAAAGCATTTTATGAATCTCCATACAAAACTATCATACAGATGAAATTGCGTGATATGAATTGTTTTATGATTCTGTCAAAGTGGCCTTTTTAGGCCCCCAGAACAGAAAACAGATTTCAACATGTTTTTGTGTGAATCTTTCGCCAGTACAAACGCAGTTACAGTGACATTGATGGCCGCCTTCCGAATTGGCTAATATCGCTCACAGCACTCAAATCGTCTCACATGCGTTCCTTAATGGATATCACGATTATGACAGCTGAGAGCTGTCAACAATTCGGAACACTCGTGAGCGCGCTCACAGTGCTTACTCGATGTCAAAAAGATATTACAGCAGTATTTCTTCGTATAAACACCACACGTTTTTTCCTTTTCTTTGTTTAGGTGGCGACTGTCAGCCAGAAGCACAATTTCGAAAATGCGACGTTTTTAAAAAGATATGATGAAGCTCAAAACAAAACACACACTGACATATCCTTATCCTCACACACACACACTGTCATTTTTGACAGCGCTCACGGTGATTTTAGTACGAGGCATGATCGGCGTTATCGCAAGATGGCGCATGTCATGACGTCATCTATGACGATTCACGGGACATCGTTATCGCACGGGTTTAAGCACGCTCAAATCGATTACATCGATTATTTTCCCAATTCGGAACGCGCCCGATGTCTGTACTGTAGAGACTCAGATTCTCAGAAGTTGAAGTACTCAGAACTCTCAGTTTATAAGTGTATAGTCTATGCTCAGAACCTACAGTGCAGACATCAATGTCACTGTCAGTCAAGTGAACTCAAGTCAGTGTCAATTTTATCTATATATGTGTGAGGTAAAAACATTTCCAAGTCATCTTTCTTTAATATTTAGTTACTGTTATCAAAATTGTATGTGCAAATTGTATATTGCAGTGATAATGGAAAAGATTCCTGATCAGATCGGTTACTTGATTTTAACAGAGGACGGGGCTGTCCTTGAATCTGGCGGAGAATTAGAAAACGACGAACGTGTTGCTACAATAATAACTGATCTCATTTCCTTATCGAACAAGTAAGCACATTTTAATTACGTGTGATTTGTACGTCCTGACTCATTCACAGCAACAAGTCGCTACGTGGTTATATTATTTTGCGATTAACTTCTTCACTTATGTTTCAGGGTCGACCCATTAGCTTTTGGTCCAAATGAGCAGTTCAAGAAAATATCAATAACATACGATGACCATTGGTTTGTAATATGCCTTTCCAATAAGAAGATATATGTGGTGAAGCGCAGTATACAACAGAACATAAGTGAAGGGAATGCAGTAAATGTTTGAGATTGACAAATAAACCACCATGGCTCGAAACTTGTTAATGAGTAGCCTTGAGAATGCATCATTTAACATTATATTTCAAATTATATTTAGATGTGTAACATTTGTGATTAATGCATGGGTTATCAGGAATGTTGGACATGAAGTTCTTGGTATTATGAATGTACGGCTGCTGCTCTTGGAGAGTTCTATACTATTCCTCAGCCGAGAACCATTCAACAGAGCTTGTCTAGGACAAAAAGATGAGTTCAGCTGGAGGCAGAAAATAAACCAAATCTGGCTTTCATTACCTGTGTGTAGTTTTCTATCCATTGTTTTTGTTTATATTTGGCTAAACTGGCTACCTCTGGGTTATCCAGAACATGCATTTCAATACAGATTTGGTTGTTGGAGTGTGGCCATATCATGTATGTTAGAATTATGTTCTGCTAATGTTGCATTAGTGGCACAACTATACTGTTTCATTAAATTAAAAGTTGCCCTAGATACTCTGCATATTTTTGTAAGAACTTTATTATTCTTGTCTATTGTAATATATGATAGGTCTCTTGCACTCATTGCATTCTCTGTGGCACAAGTAGGTAGTATAGCAACTATAGTGGTTTGTTACTACATATTCTTTTATTGGTATATTAAAAATAAGCCACTCTATGCAAAAGGAGCTCTTAAAAGTAGAGTAATTCCTGATTCAGTTTTCTATAGTCTATATGATAATATGGATGACTTTCAATTTACATCATTAAACGATTTCTTACCAATGTATGTTGGACCAGTAAACACAAATTTTAGTAAAAAATTAAGCAGTCTCACACTTAGTTTTGCTAAACAAGGTGTTGTTAAACAACTTCTAACAGAGGGAGAAAAATATGTGATGTCAGTCAGCCCTGTGATGACCTTTAGTGAACAGGCTACTTATGATGTTGTCAACAACTTGGGTAGTCTGGCAGCAAGGTTTGTTTTCAGGCCTATTGAAGACAGTAGCTACTTCTATTTCACCCAAATGGTGAGCAGAGAACTACCCCTTCAAAAACAAGATCAAAATAAAATCCAAGAATCATGTACAGTACTGTCACATGTTTGTAAAACAGTCAGTTCTATTGGTTTAATAGTTCTAGTATTTGGACAAAGCTACGCAAGAACTTTACTTTTACTGTATGGTGGGGAGACATTTGTTGCAAGTGGGTTGCCAGTACAGTTATTAAGAAGCCATTGTTTAGCTATCGTTTTGTTAGCTATTAATGGAGTTACAGAATGTTACGCTTTCGCCACAATGACTAGTGCCCAGTTAAACAGTTACAATTATTTGATGGTACTATTTTCAGTAAGTTTTCTTTTGTTATCATACTTTTTAACATATATTTTTGGACCAGTTGGTTTTATTGTATCAAATTGTATTAATATGTTTGCTAGGATAATTCATAGTGTTCATTTTATCAGCAATAAATACAAGGACACAGATTACAAGCCCCTGGATGGGCTATATGTTGGTAAATTCTTTTTGTTGACTTTGTTTGTTGCTGGTTGCGTTTGTAAAGTTTCCGAAAACAAAATATCACGAGATTCTGTAATCCTCCACATATTCATTGGAGCTATATCGTTATTTTGTGTCCTACTAGCGTGGGGATATGAAAACAGAGAACTTGTTGTTAAAGTGTATAAAAAAGTTTGGAATAAAGAAGACAAAGTTTCTCTTGATTAGCATTCGATTATTGTTAAGCTTTTATGAGTATTCATTACCAGTGTTATAAATAAGTAAATAAAATAATATAGACATGTTATAATATGACATGAGTTGTTTTATTTTTATAACATAAAAGTAACGAAGATATAATTATAGGTATGTACATAGCATTTGTTCAATCAGTATGTGTCTGCGCCCCCTGCGCTGTTGCCAGATGATTGAGATAATTACATGATTCATTCATTATTGATTTCCAACTATTTAAAAATATACAGATTTTTACATTGGGTAAAAAAAGATTCCCTTCATTTGGGCTTCACATATCCGTCTTACTTCATCTGCGAACAAAAACATAGTTAACCCTTTGACCGCCATCACCGTAATATGACGAGTCACAGTATTTTTGTCTCGCGAAGCTACCCGCGCTTTACTTGTGGTTACCAAGTTAACAAACATGATGTGAATGTGTGTGTAAGCGCAGGAGCTCTCGGTACCGTCCGAGAAAATTAAGTCTGAAGTGTGCTACTCGTCTTCACGCACACATTCACAGCGTGTTTTTAACCGACGAAAAAACGGAGGAGGTTGTCAGTTCGACGCGTATATTTTTTTTTCATGTATAACCACGCATATCTTTTTAAAGAGTAGTCCGATTTTGATCATTCTTTTTTATTGGAAAGGGTATTCCCCGAAGTTGGTCCCATAACAATTTGGAAAAGAAATTCCAACCCTAAGGGTAGTAAAACAGGGGATGATTGATTCTTCACTCGCTGATTGTGATGTATGACACTTTACAGAGTAGTCCAATTTTGATAATTCTTACTTTATTGGATAGGGTATGGAGGAGGAGCCTCGAAGCTGGTCCAATATAAATTAGAAAAAAAAAACCTACCCTAAAGGTTGGAAAATAGGGGTGATTTATTGTTCACTTACAGATTCTATTGCTAAGTTGTGTATTACAATTAAATAAAAAAAAAACGTCACGATGAATGAGCTTTAGACCTGTCAGTCTCTCGTGTGTGGACCTCTCAGTCTTTGCATTTCTTCCTCGCGCTGATCTAAACTTTCCTGTGGACGTGCTAATCTAATTGTCTTTCTTTTTGCTACCATTTTTTTTCTCACTATTAGATTCTTCTAAATATCTTTTTCTCATTCGAGCAGAATTTTTTGTAGGCCTACCCATGTTGGTATATAAAGCCTGTTTTTTTAAAGTATTTATATTATACAACAAACAATAGTTAAAATAGGATTATATAACAGTAATAGCTAAAGTAAGGTAGGTAGCTATTATAAAAGTAATCAAAAATTAAGTATGTAGTAATTAGTAAATTATAGCCACAAAAAATTATAAAATAACATATTTTTAACAAAAAAATTAAACCGCCGAAAAAACTAAAAAGCAAAAAATAAGACTTAAACCTTTTTTATTTAACCTTAGCGTTTGTACATGTACCTACACACCAGATCATTTCCAAAAATAAATTATAACTAGCGGCCCGCCCCAGCTTCGCACGGGTCCAATTTTTTTTCGAATTTCCAAAATTTTTAAAAACCTTGTCTTTGCAATACCGAACACAACAAAAAAAGAATGATCCAATTTGGTGCAGTCGTTCGGAAGTTATGCGCGTACATACATTTCGGCGATTCATTTTTATTTCTATAGAAGATAGAAGAAGATACACTAGCTCGAGACAGACACGAGTGGAAAGGAGAAAGGCCTTTGCCTTGCAGTGAACAAAATAAGCTAAAAAAACATTGGAAAGCCGACAGGCAACAGCAAAAATGCTAGCAACCGCGCTGATATCGGCTAAGTGTATCAAGGACAAACTGTAGGCACTTGAAGACCGCCTCGCCAACGAATGGGCACGCCCACAAAATGACACTTGACTTCGTACTTGTAACCTACCTATTAATCTTCGAATGTAAAGGAAATAGGTACGAACCTACGATTATGTACGGTACGAACTATTAAAACATACCTGCAATTTCTTTGAGATTGGCATTTTTCTCTTGAATGATAACATAGAACTCTCTTTCATTGGAAGACTTCCCTGTAATCCAGTATTCATCAGGTGTTTTGATTATAATTTCTCCATAGTTTCCAAGGCTGCTGATAGAAAAACAGATAAGTATGTCATATTAGATATGATCTACACTGTTTTGCGATTATTTCGAAATAATGTATTTAAATTTATTCTTACCTTTTCTTATCGGAATGTATGTTTGCTATTATACTTAGAACTTCAGGCTTTATTGTGGTAGATGGGTGCAATTTGTTAATTGTTGGCTGAAACAGAAACCATTAGCCTTCATCACTCTCTCATACATTTCTTAGTTACATAGTCAGCCTATAATGTTTCCACTGTTGAGACACACAGGGCTTCTCTCTGTGAGAGAGAGTGGGCTATAAATCTACCACGCGGACCCAGTGCGGGTTGGTAGATGTCACGTCTTAGAATTTTTGCTTCTAAGACATGCCGGTTTCCTCACGATGTTTGCTTTCACTGTTTTGAGAACAGTGGTGATGAAAGTATTTACACAACGTAGAACAACTGTCTGGGTTCGAACACACGACCTTCTACTCGTAAGTCGGGGCCGTTACCACTGGACCACCACAGCTTACACCCCCACGTTTCTTATAAAAAAATAAAATTATTACACTTACATATAAAAGTAAAATTTTATTACTTACAGAGGTTTTAAATGCTAAATTCAATCTATTGAAGTACACAAACTTGTGTTCTGATGCGGCTAGCTGTGCAGTATGCAGTGCATGCAATGTGCATTGTTCACTGATTGTCGAAGCTATTGCAGATAGTTGAGGACCAATAAATGCGTCTAGTGATCGGAACATCTCGTACTGTAGTTCCACATTAACTGTAAAGAAAAAGATTTTAATTTGTATCGCAATAGCAAGACCATCTTTACAGTCCTACTAGCTTTTGACCGCGGCTTCGCCCGCGTTAATTTCTATATAAATTGTCTCACAGGATTATACTACCGGGACAAAAGTATCCTATGTACCTACTAACCCACGGTTACGAAGTATTAATGCCATCATGATTCAATGCGAAAAAGGGATGGTGCTATCGGTCATGTATAGCTCCGTCTCTCTCTTACACTGGAACCATGATGGCATTAAACCTTCATTATACCTACTTACTGCCAAGTCATGGTCTATCTGTGTGCCAAATTTCATCGAAATCCATTCAGCCATTAAAGTGTGAATTGCCTGCTTATCTAGCAGATACTTTTGCATTTATGATATCAGTTTGCCAGTATGGATTAAAATATTATCGACTCTTAGGTGTTCAATAGGATGGTTTGTGGCTAAGAAATAACAGCCGCACGGGTCTGCGCTTGCCGCGGTTGGTCCGTGGATGGGTGACCGTCTTTACGTACCAAGACCCCATCGTGCCTCGAAAAGCACGTTAAGCTGTTGGTCCCGGCTGTCATTCGTGGATCTTTGACATTCGTTACGGGTCGTCAGAAGCCCGAAGGTCTGACAACCAGTCTTACCAAAGGGTATCGTATTACCCAGTAACTGGGTTGTGTTGTGAAGGACAGATAGGCAGTCGCTAAGTTTAAAAAAATACTGGTATTCAGCTGCATCCGGTTAGACTGGAAACCGACCCCAACATAGTTGGGAAAAGGCTAGGCAGATAACGAGTTAGGTGTTCAATACGATCGAGTTGGTGGAGAATACAGTGCAGGGAATCGGCGCGCCGGCTGCCTCGCAGGCGTCTCCGTGCTCTGTGGTAAAGTACTTTAACGTGAAACCACCAGGGTAGCCCGTGAAATATAAATTATCTTACGTTTTTTTGCGATTTGCAGCTGAGTGTCAGGTTGTATGTTAATGATTCGCGAAGAAAATTATAATGAAACCATCAATCTCTAAGTTCAAATTACCCTATAGAATCTCTATTTCGTGAAATCATGACATTTCAGGTCATAGAATTGACCTCAAATGTCACGATTTTACTTAAGGCGACGCCGACCGCTTCTTGGCACCCTCATCGTTTCTTTGGTTCCTCCTCTTTAAAACGGAAAATAGTGGCAGCAGTTACACGCTAGTCTACACGCACAACGTCTAGTTCTCACGCACAGAAACACCGTTTCGAACTGAAAGGCGCTTAAAAAATATCGAAAAGTGCTTTGGAATATCGAGTTTTATGAAAAAACCACTGCACAAATCAATAATTACAAATAAAGTTTATTGAACTCTTAGATAACTGAGCTATATCGGTACCGACTTTGTTTTGAAGATTGTAGTTCTTTTATTACTTATTTACACTCGTTACAAAGTTACGTTAAAAATAGCAAGAAAAAGGAATCTTTGTTGGCTTTTAATTTTACTATTCTGTTTCCGTACAGACAAAATTAATAATAACTCAAAACGATATTATGTTTAACTTTGGATGCACTGGATGCACAATGTCAAACAGTGGAGTAATACTCTCCCGAAAGTATGGATAACATATCGACTAGTGGCACCTTGACACTAACTTACCATCAACAGTGAAACAGACCGTAGCACTCATAGTTCTATATACAACTAAATAATACTGTTTAGTTTCCAAGTCATCCTCCCTCATGAGGTGCACTTTCACAAGTCTTTGTAAGTCCTCCTGGTTATGGATGCCGTCAGGGGGATGGATGAAGCGACCGTGTCTCTGGGCGGCTGCCACGGCACCACCTTGGATCTCATTTTCTACTTGTTTCGGAAGCAGTGATTGTACCAAATATTGGTATAATGTTAACATATCATGAGTTGAGAGGCCATTCCTGTGGATGAAAACAAGTTTATTTTGTGGCATATAAAAAAAAAAAAACATAATCATAATATAGCATAACATACAGTCTGTAAAGTTCGAAGGATTAGGCAGAAGTGTACCTATAGTATACCCATATTTTCAATTATGTTTAACTTATTGACAGCCCCAGTCGGATTAATACGACAAATAACGACTTTTTATTATTTCATTGCACGACTGTATTCCTCGTACTTATATATTTATTTGTCGATTTATGAACTGGGAGCACGGCAATTGATATAAAACCAAATAGTCAATAGGTTAATTCCCATGTTATAGACTCCTGACTGCTACTGAGAAATTCCTAATGGAAAAACCCAATAACACTCTGCCCAAGTTGGGAATCAAAACCAAGACCTCATGCTCAACAATAGTGCTTATGATCACAAGCACTACTGCTGAGGCACTCAATATTTAAGTAATATTACAAAGTCTTTGAAAACTTACCAAATAAGTTGTTCATTGTAGATGAAAGAAATACACTTGAAGTGTGGGTAGTTAACTTCTAATATGTCAATGAAGCATAGCACTTTGAAGAACGAATTCTTATCCAGTGGCAAATAATTGATGCCTTGTATAACATCTGTTATATCATTTGAGAGATTCCTCGAAGATATGTACTGAAAAGTAGGTAATTATTAGATGATTAGCTTAAGTGGGTTAATTTCTTCCTGGAGTTTGAAGCGGCATCTACATCGCCACATGCGAGCTACGCATTAAACTGACGTCACTAAAAATCCTGCATCGCGCAAGCAGAGTTTGCCGCGAAACTAGCATAATTAATGAATTATACACAACGTCCCGACACCAATCGTCGGGCAGTTGTCCACCAGACAAAACACCCATCTGGTTGGCGGTTCCTTCCTTTTCTATAGAGTACCTATGAGTGAACTTTACACCCTGTCCCTCATACCTCTATTAGTTAATACATAAAGAAATATTGATATAACATCTTACAGGTGTGTAGAACTGGTCACATATTGTGTATATTTCTTCTATAGGGTAGTTTTTGAATGGTCCTCTGAACATTCTGAACATCTTGTAAGCTGACTTTAGTAAATCATACATCACAGAGGGATTTATCTGGAAATACAGATTTTTAAAATGAAACAGAAATAAAATTAGGTATTACAGCTCCAGTGAACCCAACCAACAGAAATAAAATTAGGTATTACAGCGTGTGTAAGCGCAGGAGCTCTCGGTACCTCGGCGAAGTCGGAAGTGTGCGTGTCCGTAAGTGTGTTATGTGCTGACGCTACTCGTCTTCACGCACACATTATCAGCGGTCTGTACACTTGGTTACATCAAGTAAAGAGTGCGTCGCATCGTGAGATAAAAATACTATAATACTGAATATGGCTTTAATTAGCAGTAACAGTAAAGTCCGACCGAATTTCGTTTGCGAACAAAAAAAAAAAATGTACAATCAACAGAAATAGGCATTACGATTTTATGTTTTTTTTTATAACAATAAATCAAGTTAAAGAATATGTAAATAAAATGTATTCCAGGTACTTACCACATCTGCAGCTCCTCGACTTTCTCCAATAGCTGACAATGCTTTTGTTGTATATGGTATTCTGACCACCTGAAAAATCATGAATACATTAAAAATTTACTTGAGCTTGTGGGCAACAGGGAGTTGTTTAGGGATGTTTTCTATGTTGTAAGTAGCATTGAATGTTTCATTAACCTTTTAAGCACTTGGCTAAATATCAATTGCCGTGCCCCTAGCGCGCGGCTACAAATCGATAAAATAATACCTACAATAAATAAGGAGAAGCAATTGTGGTATCAATTAAAAAATAGTCAAAAAGTTTTTATCCCTATTTAATAATGGCTTTAGTTATTACCACGCAATTAATAGGACGAAAATAGAATGAAAAAATCATGCATGTTCTCTATCGCAGAAATACGACACGAGGGGTAGGGGCACGGAAATATGTGTTGCATAAATGCAACACAAGCGGTCAAAAGGTTGGGAATTATATTAATTTATTAATCTGACACAACCGGAGAGAGATCAGGCGCAGGCAGGGCGCAGTGCCAACGGCTTGACGTGCTTTCCGAGGCACGGAAGTATCACAATGCAAACTTCCGAACTCCGTGCTGTTTGTTACTAAGACTGTCCAACCTGGGAATCGAACCCAGGACCCCACGCTCAGCAGTCACGCTTGTGACGACGAGACCAATGAGGCAGTCCCAATGGGGGAGTGCATCTGTGTCTATACATACTTGTGCACTATAGTATCTCCCATGCTGAAGGCAGGTCTCTGAAATTGGTTGCCATGGCAGAAATTCGGTTTGTAGGACTTTACTTTAATTTATTAATAAGAGTAGGTTTATAAAGTACTTGATCCTATTTATAAAATATCTCTTTGAATTTTAATAGAAGTGGCCAATTACAAAGTTATATTACCAATACCATCCAATACCCTTTTTCTGGTTGATAGAAAATATATCTTTTTGTCTGTGTTTGTAAAGCTTCACATGGCTCTGACGAGAATGTTCTGGAAAAGAAGGAACAAAGTGGTTTACCATTGAAATAGAGATATAAAATAACATATACACAATGTTGAACATAGTTATTATACATAAAAGACACCCCGAAATACTTAATTATTAGAAGGTATGGGTTTAGATTTTTGTAAGGAACATTCCTGAGTAGATATATGACGTTATAGTAAATTTACATTTATTAACATGCTTATTAAGAAATGCAGACATGTATATTTTTTGATGGCCAATGAGCTCTTCCTTTTTATTAAACTTGTTCATAATATTATATAGTGTTAGATTGTATAAGTATTATATATATAATTAACATTAAGATAAACATTTGCAGTCAAACTTACGACATGAATTTGACAACAGCTTCACATAAGCCAACTTGCATTTTCTGGGCATCAGCACTTGTCTGACTAGGATGATAGAATAATATCCTTTGTAGTTCCTAAAAATTCAAAACATAGATATTTAATCATGCACACTCACAACAAGTAACAGATGATAACAATAAAGCTAAAGATTATAATTATCTTTATTTTACTCGGTTATAAGAGCAACCATTACAAGTAATATTAAGATAACTTCTTTGCAAGTTGTTCAATTGGGTTCTCCAGCTAAAAATGACCTATGACAGATATGACTTCGATGGACAAAGTTTTACTTATATTGTTTTGTAAATGTTTGAAGAAATCCGCCCCTAAGACGACCCACCGACCGAATTTCTTTCAATAAGTTACGAAGGAGAAACAGCAAAATTAAGACGGATTTAAACAGTAATAAGCATTACCTACAACAAGCAAATAAGTAGTTTCCATCGTTTCTGATGTTGAAAATATACAGGCGTAGGGAGTAGGGAATGAAGTTATACTATACTTACATCGCCTTCCCTGGGGCCAAAACTTGAGTTAAAGATAAAGAAAGAATTAATTTTAGCTTTTGCATCAATCATTGTATAGAATTTTGAAGAAGTCCTCCAAGTATTTATCATTTATTATTGTAACAAACAAAATAAATTAATAAGGAGTAAGACATCAATGATTTAAACGACCACAAATTGTCAAAGTCAAACCTGTCAATGTCATTGTCAAATGACAGATTACAGCCACAGATTAACAACAGCGTTGCGTTTCGGATAAATTTTAGATAGAAAGTTAAAACAATTTTAAAATATGATTGTAATATCATGTAGCTCCGTTCCTATTTCGTATTAATCTATCAAAAAGTACTCTGTGGTATTAATTTGTTTATTAGAAGAAAAATGATGTAAATGTGAATCAGACTTGTAAATAATATAAATAAAAAATGAGACTGCATCTTTATCTAAATAGTACAAGTTCTGTGATAACAGAAATGTGTTACCATAGCAGCGATACCTTGTTATTATTTTAAATTGTTTTTATTTTGAAGTACATGTACTGAGGTTTTAAATAAATAATTACATTATCGTTTTATTTAGATTTGTTGCTTTGATTTCAGCTTAAATCATGTCGATTCGAAATCCAGCGCTACCGCTTTTGCCTGGCTATGCTACAAACCCAATGGTGAGTAAGTAAATAAGTTGTAAGGTAAGTACCGTATCTCATAATCTCATGGCATTGTTCCATACAAATTGCCAGAATTCTACAAGAATTTTACCTAAGTACCGACAGCACATTAAGTTCTCTTCAATAGGATATTGTTTGAATAAATTACCTTTTACAATAAACGATGGTACATACTTAGCACGACCTTAGATGCTTATAACTATTATTAGGTACTAGCGCTTAGACGTTACAAAATAATATTATGTTCGTTGTCTGACACTAACTCTTTGTGCTAACACTATGCATTCCGTTCTGCATTAGTTTGGTGTACTCGTCGCAAGCGCAGTTATTGCAAAACCCTTGATGTTCAAGAATTCAGCAGCATTTGCATGAGGTAGAGATATTTGGGTTAAGACGTCCATCCTCATGCGTCTAATCCCTCTGTCTTGGATGTGCCCTTTTTCTATGACATAATTTCCATTTTAGATAGGGAAGAAGAACTTTGGAGTTCGGCCTGTATTTACGACAGTCGATAAAATCAACATGTTGGTTGATAAAGCGGAGGAGGGCAGCAGAGTGCCTTCGTTGTATTGTCGCAAGCAAGCGCCAGATCTACCGACCTGGATCATGTATGATAAGCACGTAAGATATCTAATGGCTTAAAAAGTTTTGCTATCACAAAGGTACCTAGCAATTATTTAGGGTAAAAGAACACCTTTAAAGAAGTGGCGTCTAAAAACTGTGGAATTAGGAATTTAATGTCGGTCATCCGGAAACGAGACCGCCAGGGACAGTTTTTTGGCAATGACGGACCTAACCTGAATGAGACTAGTGCAAGTTCGTGGCGACAATGGAAGAGAGGCCTATACTGAGTAGGCAGCAGTGGGTAAAGTCGGGTCGTAAATTATGACGGGGATAATAACTGAAGCCACCTTTACCTACCTACTATCATAGGTGACGCTCCACGAGTCCACGTCACGAGTTGGGGGTGTACCTACTTAAGTAAGTTTTGGTCGCATCGCAAGTTGTTATGATTGACCCATCAGCACCCTACTTGCGTAACACACTTTCAATCACAATCTGAATCCTTTTGAAGGATACTGCTCATCCACTGCTTCATAAGTTCAAAAAATTTGTCTGCTCAACAACATAACTAACGCAATTAATGTTGTTGAATTGTCAAAATGAAAGCTATTGCTACTGTTATAGTGTGTTACGCAATTACCCCGCTGTTCAAGATTATTTTTTAAATAAATATATTTATAAAAGAGCAGATTGACTCACTCGTTCCCCGTGGTCCATGGGTAATTTTCATTCCCCGTGGTTTCATGGCATTTGGGATTGTTCGCCGACTTCTGACTTTTATCGATAAAAAATTAAAACCATCAGTTACATGACATACAATAAAGTTTGGGGAGGTCAAAAATCATAAAATTGTCGATGTCCTTAAATGTTTCCACTTTCTAACCCTTAAAATTCTATATACTTAAATATTTTTTTGTATGATTAGATTCTACGCTTCCAAGGTTTTTTCCAACAAACGTTGCACGAATTCCGTTCCGGCTCTAGCATATTGCGGAAAGTCGAGATCTTTTTCTATCTTGAAGATGGCACCATCAAGGTGATGGAGCCGAAGACAGAAAACAGTGGATTGTCACAAGGTAACCATTTCTCCATAAACTTAAAAAAAAAACCGGACCAAAATATTGTGTAGGAGTCAGTAGGTATATTATAACTTATGTAGTTACCTATGTGCGTTTCTCGGATTACTTTAATATAAAAAATCGAAAAGTGGGTCAAAGTAGACATCAAAACTTTTCCGACACACTGGTATTATTTGGTGGCGCAGAGTGGAATATTCCTATTTGCATCATACCTGAATAACCCTCGCCTTCGGGGGGTTAGTAACTGGAGTTTGATTGAATGAATATTCAATTGTTATTTGGGAGTGCGGAACCAGAAAATCCGACACTGAACCAAACATTGCTGTTCCGCACTCCACAGCTAGTAAAAGTTTAGACTCTTTCAATCAAACCCCAGTTACTAACCCCCACAAAAGTGAGAGTTATTCAATACCTACAGCTACTACATTGACTGTAGGAAAAGAATTTGTAATTAAATTAAAACAAATAGCTATTATTTGTTCAGGAACACTGATCAGTCGTCAAAGAATTCGGCTCCCGTATACCTATGATTTGTATTACGATGTACTGGATCTCAATATTGGGCGGGAAGTTACATTCTTTGGAAAAAACTTCAAGGTAAATTTACTACCTTTCTTCAATAGATAGTTTTCATGATTCATTTTTTGTAACGTAATAAATATGGCTTCTTCTGCAGATTTTAAATTGTGACAACTTTACGAGAGTGTTTCTAAATCGCCTGGGTATTAATGTGCCGGATCCTATACCATTTCCAGATGCTATTGAAGTAAGTAGCCCAGTCCTTACATGTTCATGTCAAATGATTCAATAAAAGATGACGTACCTATGTCTACCTATACAGCGCGTATCTGAAATGTGTGGTCGTATGTAAGGGTGTGGTACATACTATCGACCAACATCGTACATTTGGATCGAGTAGGTAGGTACTGAAGTTTTGTATGGGACAGCTGATTATTTTTTCGCAATTACGATGTTGGTCTCATCGAGAAAGTTGCCCAGTTTGATGGTCTGTAGCACACCCTAAAATATGACCACACATTTCTTGTGCACGCTGTATTACAATGAAATATATTTTTTTAGAGAACACCGGATCATAGAAAGCCACCAAAACGTAGACCTTTCAAACAATTTTTGGAATTTGATAGACATGTATTGAGGTAGGTAAAGATTTATTATCTACTTCCCTATGTATATGTTTGGGGGTTGAGTAAATAAACAGAAAATTGCGAAGGGGTTATATGTCGTTTGAAAAATATAGACGGCTATTTTGACACAAAAACACATATAAGCGAATCCATCAATAGGTATTAATTAGACAGAGTTCCCACACGAACAACTGATTGTTCGTGTTCTAAATCTACTTTATTCAGGCTAAAGTGCTAAACGCTGTATATCTTTTCTAACATTTACCCCAGTTTACCTATCTTCCATTATGTTTAAGTTATTTTAAATTGCGTCTGTTCTAGGTTTTATGGTTACTGGGATGATCGTGATACAGAATTTGGTACATTGCATTACCTGGAGATCCACTATTTTTTGGCAGACGATACTATTGAGATCAAAGAAAAGTTAGGTTCTAATTCTGGCATGGAGGCCGGACCGATGTTTTTAAAGAGAATGCGTCTGCCTCGCGTAAGTCACATAGGTTTTCGGGGAAGGGCGTCTATACTAGTAGACGATCTAGATATCTAGTAGACGATCCTATTAGCGTATCTGAGCGTTCCTTTTCTGCGAATTGGATGGTCGCAGTGGTCACATACAAATTTTATTCAAAGCATCCTTCCAATTCCATGTCTGCAGACTTTTGATCTTTTCTATCCGTGTCATAATAACACAAGGAATCTACCAAAAATCATTCAATTTATTTAGTTTAAAAAGTAGTTACTTTACTATGTTAGGTGATTATTCTCTAGTTTATTTTGACGATGTTCTAGAAACAACCAACCAAGATAGAAATGACTGGCGGTCCGCCGATACCGTCGTACTGTCCCGCAGATCTGAGCATTGGAGCCATCCTCAATGTGTTCGGACGTAACGTGGTTCTCACTGACTGTGATCCATATACTAAGGAGTATTACCGTGTTACGTATGGATTTGGTAAGTTTGATCTTATTAGTATTACACAAGCCTGTAATGTTCTACTGCAGGGCAAACGCTCTTCCCTACACTCCTTCCACTTCTATTTGGCTAGGGCTACTAAGGATCAGTTCTTATCGAAGGAGTCCAGTTTGATAAGCGAAATCATAATAAATATTTTGTGCAACTAATTTTGTGTTTTTGTTTTCAATGTTACGTATTTTGGTGTAGAAACAATGAAGCATATAATTCTATCTACTATTTCCAACAACGTTATTTTTTCTATTTACAATCTTAAGAGCGAGAATGGCACCTATAGCAAATAAGCAATGCTAATTCTTCGTTACCTACGCTTTTGGTCATATCAATATGAGTAAGTATATTTTTAGATACGTTCACCACGTTGGCACCACCCCGTGACGAAAGCAAGGAATGTATCAGTGCTCAGATGTCTGAACGTGAGCTGCCGCCCTGGAACGGATACGGTAGCTATGAAGACTCAGCTGAAAACTGTCGCACTGTGGAACCTAAAGCACCGCACAGAGACTTTCTCAAATTCCTAAATAAGGACAGGTAGTATTTAAATGTCTGTCGGTACGCCTTCGCATTTGACATTAGTTGACGTCACGTTAGAGTGCACCAAGACGTTAGACGAATGCTATATGCTACATGCGGAGGTTGCTTTATTCATTTCAGAATACGATAAGAAGGTAGCTATTATAGTTAAACACTAGTTCTAAACAATTTACGACTTTTCGCAGGGTTGGATTTGATTCGCACGTGCTGCGTTTTGCAGCTAGACTGATTACCGACAACCCAGACGATTTGCGGCGGTATTTCATCATTAAATATTTCTTGTGTGATGATACTATTGGCGTTTTCGAACTCGGCGAGCGTAATTCTGGTTATCTGGTAAGATATGATTATGGTAATTATTGCGGCCTAATTCGCATTAGGCGCTGGTGTAGCGTAGGATACCCGCTGTTACGTGCCATCTACAAGCGTCTGAGCAGATTTTACGAGCGCCTAACGCGGCTTCTACAAACGTCGACACTATAATGTTGACCAGACATAATTTAATTAGCTAATGAAATAAAAGTTCAATTCAGTTAAAGAAATAATGGTTCGATTCAGGTAACGAAATAACAATTTATGGTGCGATTTCTGCGTTAGTATTTGTTTATTACTAATTTGTAAGACCTGCAGCAGATGCTGGACGGCCTAGTTGATTCTTCTTTATGGATTGGTCTCCGGATGAACTTGCACAAAACCCAGGTTATGTTCAACGAACACGTTACCCCGGGAACGATTGCTCTCAATCGCGGTGCTCTCAAGGCTGTTCAAGAATACGTTTACCTCGGGCAAACTCTGCAGTTTGGTAAGAACAACTATGAGAGGGAGGCTAACAAAAGAATTCAGCTGGGCTGGGCAACGTTTGGGAAGCTCCGTCGCGTAATCAACAGAGCCTAAAGACTAAGGTCTTCAATCAGTGCATCCTGCCAGTTATGACTTACGGAGCCGAAACGTGGACACTCACGGTACGGCTGATCCATAAATTCAAGGTCACTCAGCGAGCTATTATATTTATTATTATTATTATTATTATTATGGAACGGGCTATGCTTGGAGTCTCTCTGAGGGATCGAATCCGCAACGAGGAGATCCGGCAGAGAACCAAAGTTGGCGACATAGCTCACAGAATAAGTAAGCTGAAGTGGCAATGGGCGCCCCATATTAGCCGTAGAACCGGATGCACAGGTAGAACAGGATGGCTGGTAGCAGCTGGATGAGAGTTGCCGAAAATCGAGTTGCATGGCGTGCAATAGGAGAGGCCTATGTCCAGCAGTGGACTGCTATAGGCTGATGATAATGATGATGATGAAGCAAACTGTTATAGTATAGGCGTTTTTCAAC
The DNA here is from genome assembly GCA_963669345.1 of Gortyna flavago. Taxonomy (NCBI): domain Eukaryota; kingdom Metazoa; phylum Arthropoda; class Insecta; order Lepidoptera; family Noctuidae; genus Gortyna; species Gortyna flavago. The sequence continues at coordinate 7,216,881 of OY770139.1, forward strand.
AGGGTGGCACATTCTTCAGGCGCGAAAAAATGTATCTCCCAGACGTGAATTTCTTTGTGCCTAAAGAGCCCCCAGCTTACACGGATAAAGACATGTGGATTGGTAATGAGCTGGTCGTTAACAAGCATCGGTTCCGACTCGTCGGCTCTGATGAATATGCTCTGCGGTACATGGAGCTTAACGCTGCACAGGTGAGCCTCAAAACAACCCACTTAACCCGATTTATAATATCTTTTATTGCTTCAAAATTATTTTTGTGAGTAAATCCGTTTTAGGTTTTAGGAAATCTTAGTAAGTAATATTTTTTTATTATTTATTACTTATAATACTTATTTCCATACTAATATTATAAATTCGAAAGTACCTAACTCTGTCTGTCTGTCTAGGATATTTTTAATATATTTATATACACATATAGATGTCGCAGCCAACTGGTTAAATTAGCCGTTCAGTTAACCGCCTAGCCTTTTAACTAAACGGCGACCGTTCAACTAACGGCCTGAATGGTATTCAATTACAGTTTAAGTTGGAAGTCTGTAACCAATCACGCGCGAGCCGAATTGGTCGCAGTAACTAAGCCAGTGCACCCTGACCAAATGGGTTAGGTTAGGTTAGAACTGTAATCAACCGCGTGCGAGCCGGAGAGCGAAGCGAAGCGAGCACTAATTCTAAAGGCCAGGCAGTTAACTGAACGGCTAATTTAACCAGTTGGCTGCGACATCTATATGTGTATATAAATATATAAAAAATATCCTAGACAGACAGACATAGGATAGTTTTTATATATTTATATAGAAGCTAGTCTTCCATATACCTAACTAGCTTCCGCCCGCGGCTTCGCCCGCGAGGTATGTCGATTAAAACTATTCTATGTCCTTCCCCGGCATGCAATCTATCTCTCTGCCAAATTTTATCGAAATCCGTTCAGTGGTGCGTGAAAAGGTAACATACAGACAGACAGACAGAGTTACTTTTGAATTTATAATATTAGTATGGATAGTATGGATATGGATTCGACCAGTACAAACTGGGAAAATGACAAATTTAATGTTTGTGAATGCTATTAAACCTTAGCAGAGTAAGGGGGCATCCATAAATTACGTGAGATGTTTAAGGGGCGGAGGGGGTCGAGTCAAATCTCATCTAATCTTACGTTGGAGAGAGGGGGCGTCTCGGCAAACATACCTAATGCAATTTTTTTCTGATTGAAACAAAAAATAAATTATACTATTTTGGTTCATTTAATCCCGATTGGACATGCTTAAGATTTAATCTTAAGCGTATATCGTAATACGATTAAGATCATTCACTAATTCGTTCTAAGCACGAACCAATTTTTTTTTCTTGCTAAGCACGAATAATTTTTTTTTTCTTTTTACAATAACAATCCAACGCGTTTACGTAAGAAACCCACATTTTGAAAAATCTCACGTGAGATTGGGGGATGGGGGAGGGGGTTGAATAAAATCTCACGACATCACACCAGACCCCTCTGTGGGAGGGGGGCAGCGGGATTGTCCGAAAGGGTTACCGCTAGAAGGAACACGGATGGGTTTTAGTCAGTAAGAGTCTGACACTCCCTTCCGCTCCACCCAGAGCGGGAGGGGTCATTTGATGATTTCCAATCCTCAAAAAAAAAAAAAAAAAAAAGGGGGTGGGAGGGACAGAAAATTTAAAAAAAACCTCACGTAATTTATGGACACCCCCTAATTGCAAAATACGCTAACAGTAGGAATAGCTTTTAGCACACACATTTTTCGAACCTACGAAGCTATGGATTAGGACCCAACTAGCAAAAACGTCGTATAATTCCAGTCTTATAAGACTTCATATTATGTAACAGTTATATAGTGGTATATAGCTAACTATTATGATATATAGACGTTTATCTTACGACGGTTCAGTTGCGTGACTGTAATGTCTTAATATAAAGTTGAGTAAACGTTTTCAGGACTAACTTGTATGACGTCATATAATGGTGGGAGTGGATAAGTTGAGTAAACGTTTTCAGGACTAACTTATATGACATCATATAATGGTGTGAGTGCATATGTTGAGTAAAAGTTTTCAGGACCAACTTATATGACGTCATATAATGGTTAGAGTGTGTATCTTGAGTAAACGTTTTTAGGACTAACTTATACGACGTCGGATAATGATGGCAGTCATGACGTTTATTGGACAATGTATTGGTCATTTATACGTTTAGGTTAAATAAAAGGTTTTCGTAAAACAAACGTCGTCGTGTGTAAATCTTAACAGAACTTTTATATAATTATAAAATGCCGCTTAAACGTTTGTGCATGACCTTTATATAACAAAACTATTTTGGTCGAATGAAATACTAACTAATACTTGTATGCGACTAAAATGTTGAATTTCAACGGTTACATAACTTTAGGTAGACTTTTAAATCATTTAAAGGTCAAACCGACAGTTTAATTAAACCATTCCTATTTAGTTTTGTCAAATTAAAAAGTGATATAATTAAAATTATGGATCCAAATATATGGAGAAAAATTAAAAGAAGTGGGGCCTTTAAGCGAAAAATTAGGAAAACGTTCCATTCATTGAAAAGTGAGCCGATAACCTCATCGTTTTCTGATCCCCCAAAAATGACGTACAAGAACGAGCGATTGTTTCAGAAAATGGTTCCGTTTATTATTATACATTTTAATTTTAAAGATTATTACTAATAATTGTTTGGTGTTCTTAAAAATGTTTGCTTTATTGATTATCTACCTATTTCAGATGATACTACTAAGGCATGTTCGGAATTGAATAGTTCAAGTGGTAACGAACAGAGTAATAATGTACTAGAAACATACGGTTAGTCACAGTTAGGTAGATAATCTTAAATTTTTATAGGTTACAGATTTAATGATTTATTTTTAGATTACTCTAAAACTGATTACTTAGAAGATTTGGAGCTCTCTGAAGCTGCTTCTGAAAATTCAAACACATCAGACGATGACAAAGATTTCGCATTTCGGGATGACATACAGAAATGGGCAATAGATTTTAACATTTCTCATGAAGCCATTAAGTCTTTGAGCAAAATCTTAAATAAAAGACTTCCCAATATAGTTCCTATAGATCCCAGAACGCTTCTTAAAACGAATAAGGTCAATGTAAAACTATTTACTGTTGACGCAGGCCAATATTGGCATAATGGCGTATTAGCACCACTGAGAGAAATACTGGAAAATATGTCTGATATAACAGATAATCTTACACTGATATTTAATATTGATGGACTTCCTCTTTATAATAGCTCACGACAGCAAGCATGGCCTATACTTTGTAATATTTTCGAAAATTAAGATATTCCACCTTTTGTTGTCGGTATTTATGCAGGAAAAGGCAAACCTAGTGATCTAAATGCTTATTTACACCATTTCGTAGCGGAAATGAAAAGACTTCTTCAAAATGGTTTGAAAGCTACCACCAAAAATGGATTAGAAAAGTTAGTCAAATAGCAAAAAGGATTATGGAGAGAAATTACGTAGAAATAAAGCATTTTGACCAGTAGCACATAAAGGGAACTCCATTTATTAAAACTAAAAGGACCAAACATGGTGTTATTTCCATTGTTCATTTTGAAAATTTTATTCAATCTCCACAACATCATAATAAATGGTTTCTAAATGCAAATAATCATGTAGTTGAAACTATTTCAGTGAATGACAACGATGGAAATATTATAATATTTGGCAACCTTTTAGAAAAGTGTACCGATGCGTTTGAAAAGCTTATTAAAGCTTCATTTTTAAATATTTAGAAGTGTGATGAGTGTGAGTGTGTGTGTGTGTGTGTGAGTGTGATGTGTGTGTGTTTGTGTGTGTGTGTGTGTGTGTGTGTGTGTGACTGTTACTAAATCAGCATTAACTTATAAAATATCAGATGTTAAATGCAAGTTGGTTAGCGTTTCTTATAATGAGCATACATTTTTTATACCTTTAATTCACACATTGTCATCGTAAAAAAATTAAAGATCTGAAGTATCAATTTGTTTGTATTCACCAGAAAAATCACATTACAGTAAAATAATAGACAAATTTTGGTGTTGACAACCAACAACAGTCTGTTTGTCACCTTATTATTAATGAACACTTAGCTTAACAAAATCGAATAAAAAATTTGGTACAATTGTGGTACATTCGGTTAAAACATTATCAACTTCTTTTCTATATCCGCATGCGTGTCTGGCCCGTATTTAAGGGTTTAAGGGTATCAGTAGCAGTGGAACTATAGCAGTTATAACATCTACTTGACAAGGTAAAATGAGTTCTTCTCCAAGACCATTTTCGTCTTTTAAGACGTTTTAAATCATTCCGAGTAAAAAATTGATCGATATCCAAGAACACTACCATATTTCATTGAAATCCTATGTTACACCTGAAAATAAATTTAATTTTTCATTAAAATTAACGAATCTGGGCTAAACGTAATATTTGATTAGATAGCTATAGACACGAAAAGAAGATGAATTATATTTTAAATTTCCGCGTTAGATCTCTGTTCAAGATAAGAAATGTTTATTAGATCTTATGTAAGTAAATGATTAGGGAACCCTAAAGTCGGCTGAACATGGCCGCGGCGTTATGGTTTGGAAAAGTCTACGCGACCTTTTTGTTATATTAGTGTAATATAGAGGTCGCTATATAACGTAAACAAGATGGTTGGAGCTTTACTATGAAAACATATTTTGGATAATTAACTAAAACCATTGAAATATAAAGAAATAGGGGAGGGCGTTAAAAACTTCGCAACAACACATATATACATTATCATAAAACTAAAACTCCCTGAAAGATTAACCTCTATTATTATATCAAACTCGCTTAAATAATGTACAGTATAGATATTTTGTAATCATGGAAATTAACTTCACTTACCTTATTTTTTTTATACACACAATATTTAACACGAGAATCAAAACGGTTGTCGTTGAGTCGTATTGTTGGACACCAGTACAACGTTTCGGTTATTTGAAAACGTCATTATAATTGCTATGTGACATAAGCGGTCACCTAAGGGTCTCATCACAACCATTATTGGACCGAAAAGTCGGTCTCTGTACTTTTACTTAACTTGTATATAACATTCAACGGTCATTGGCTGACTTCTACATAACTACTAAACGATAATATTGTCTTATAATTTGGGCCTAATTCGCGTTTTATAAACGTTAATATTTACGTTTATGCGACCAATCTTAAAAAACTAATTGAAAATGTAAAACGTTATCTTAACTATTATAAGACATTAATTTGTTAGTTGGGGAATATCCTTAAAATGATTCAAATTATGATTGATTGTGTGTTACACAATTAGGGTGCTGTGCTCATTTACCCATAAATTTAAATCTTTGAACATAATATAAGCTTATTAAACAAGGAAATATTTTTTTTGTAATCTTGATGTTTATGTCCATTAGTACCCAATGGCGAACATAGCTTTGATAATGGACAAGATTCGTCGCGTACTGGCTTCTCAAGAAAATGGCTATAAGAACTTTGTAGCAAAATATATGGAAGCTGTTGTGCCAGACAAGAAGGATCTTATGTCTGTTAGATGTTTCAAGTAAGTTCAGCTTATCTTATAGTTTGTAGAATTTTACTGAAGAGCGTTCTTCGTATAGTAGTACAGCACTTTGTGAAAGAACTCGTCCGGGCAAGTAGGTTAAGTACTATGTACATACCACCATAGCAAAAAGATGTGAATATGGATGCAGAGCTGAATCGGAAATAAACTATAAAAGGGATCTATACGTTGAAATAATAAAATAAGTATAGTTTGCTGCCAACAATACACGGTACTTATTTCTGTTGTCAAGTACCTAGTGAGTTAGACGGTAAACCTAAATTTATTATTGCAGACAAGCGTTGAAAGAAATAATGTGCGAAAAGATGAGCGAGCACGAGTTTGTAACTTTGATAAGATTCTTTCGAGGTGACCCTGGGAAAGAACTGTCTCCGCGAAGGGAGATGATCAGGTACGTTCGTAATAATCTACTAATAAGAAACTTACATCAACGAGGCAGTCATGATAATTAATGGGTGTAAAAAGACACCCATCAAAGCCGAGAGTCACTTGTTCTTCCCAGCCCTTCATTGTGATATTTTTTTTGTACGGAACCGTACCTGAGAACTTTCTCGTTACGGAGATGTTAACGGTCAAAGTTCAAATTCTTTTTCATGAAGTCATGTTTTAAATGTTTCAACTTAACTTTCTAAAGGATATTAACTCATTGCAAACACCCGTTTGCACAATATTTTACGTGCGTTACATTGCAATCACCCGTATGCACAATGTTTTACATGCGTTACATTGCGCGCTGCCGTAAACAGAGATTTTTCACACCATGAACAAAAGTAGTTTCCCAGCACATTTGCTCAATGTTAGGTACTTAGTTTGATGTATAATGCGTCGATAGCTGCTGTGATGGATTTTTACACCCTGTCTAATGGTTGATAACTAGGTCCCTCGTCTTCACGGAATTGACTCGTGGTTTGTGGGATGACCGGGAGCGTCTTCGCGAGGGCCTGTTGCACGCTGATGCTACTGGCTCGGGCGTGCTGTCAATGGATCGCATGCGTCAACTACTGCGTGCGCACCGCCTGCCGATCAACACCGATCTCCTAGACTGCATGCTGAATGTGTAAGTGATGTACTGTATGGCAGTAATCTCAAAAGTAGAAGTTGAACCATATTACATAACATACATACATAATCAGCCTATAACGTTCCCACTGCTGGGACACAAGCCTCCTCTTAGTGAGAGGGAGTGGGCTGTGATCCACCAGTGCGGGTTGGTGGATAGTTGGTAGAACCATATTATTATATGTGTAACTGAATTTATGCACATTATGAGAGTAGTTTGTTCATTTACTGATTCTATTTCTGTAATTTTTAATATAGGTAATTATTTATCCCAAAAATAATTAAAATTACTGTAACACTTCCGCTGTACTGACAAAACAAACCAAAATGGATGAAGTACCTACTACGCTAGACCCTTAAACGTGTGCGACTGTGTGCATGCGTAGATTTGTATTGTGTCCACAATTTTCTGCCAAAATCAGTAGTTACCTATAACTAATTTCATAAAAATAAAATGTTCTATGTAACATAATAATAAAAAATCAATGTATGTATGATTATAACATAATTGGGGTGTTTAGTGGTGTGCGTTAATATTCTTGAGGGACATCCATACTATCCATGCTAATATTATAAATTCGAAAGTAACTCTGTCTGTCTGTCTGTCTGTATGTTACCTTTTCACGCCTAAACCACTGAACGGATTTCGATAAAATTTGGCAGAGAGATAGATTGTATCCCGGGGACGGACATAGGATAGTTTTTATCGACAAACCTCGCGGGCGAAGCCGCGGGCGGAAGCTAGTATTAAGGTGTTAAAAAATTAACCTTACAAACTTTAAGAGGTGCTTTAGACCATCGAACTGTACAACTCTGTACAACTTTCACTATGGGACCAACCCTGAAATCATAAAAAAAAATCTGCTGTTTCATACATAAGTTCAATACCTACTTGACCAAAATGTATGAAACAGCTGTTTTATTTTTCGTGATTTTGGCGTTGGTCCCACAGTGAAAGTTGTTCAGTTCGATGGTCTAAAGCACCGCTTAAAGTTTGTAAGGTTAATTTTTTAACACTTTGTATAGTTGTCTAACAGTGGACTGCGACAGTCTGAGTTTCTTGCTTCGAGAGTTTTTGAGCACGTGTAGGTCTACCTACCTTGCTTCTTTATGACTTAGTTAAATAGCTAGCTGCCATAATTATCATGGTACGTTGGTTAATTGACTCGACTCAATTAAATTCTTATCATTGGTGGCACCTATTCTATATTTGTAACAGGTTGCAAAAAGACGAAAACTGCAACATCCACTACGAAGACTTGATGATGTTCCTGGACTTCAAGACTCGGCCGGTGGTCAACCTTACTGAGGCAGACTACGACAAGGTCGTGCGTCATGCACCGCCTGTTAAGGACACTGAGGTAAGGTGTTAACCCAGTCAAGTTACAGTTAAACCAGAAAAGGTATGCATTTCGGAGTTTTCGTGTTTCTAGCACGAACACCGCACCACCAAGTAGGTAACCCCCCACAGAGGCAAAACTTCTAACCCGCGCTTTTTAATAGTGCACCTATCATTACGCGGTTTTCACGCTTTTGGGTTACATTACATTCCCTGGTCACAGATCGTCATCTGTGACTCAAACTTTTTTGCAATTACAAGTTGTTAATAATTTTGTAATCATGATACAAAATAGCAAAGTAATGGTTTTCATGGTTGTAACAGCTCTATATTAGATCTCATTATCGCGCGCTCATATTTTCAAAGCTAGATGATGATTCTCGAAGTGCATACTTTTATTGGGATATTTGTACTTCAGTGTTACTCCTGGCAATCGGTCAACGAGAGCTTTTCGTCAAAGCGTCTTCTGTCACCTACTCTTTTATTACCCCCACATAAAGGAGTACGGCGTAGGTGTTAGTGCTTATGTCCCAAACTATCATAGTGCACCTTTACTGTTATTGGTTTTGATAACATCCTTGATTTTAAAAAAATTAAGACGGTAATAAAAAAAAACTGCTTTACTATGCATTTTGACCGTATAGGTATAGCCCTTTTGTATGAAACAGCAGATTATTTTCATATCCGATAAAAAAAAAATGTCTAGAATCATTAGGTGAAAGTACTACTGCGTCGGGTCTTGTTTACCTACGTTTAGCTACTTACTAATTCTTTGATATTATATAGTGTAAGCTGTGGGGTGAAGCAGAGTTGGAGATTCACGTCGGCTTCGTAAACTGGAGTGCGTTCCTTTGTCAGCTGAACCTCGATCACCTCGTCAAGGCAGAAAAGGCCTGATCTAATTTGGATACCAAAAAGTCCTTCCAATTTGACTATAATTAATAGTCAAATTGTAAGGATTTCCTGATTTCACCATATCTAGGATATAAACAGTGCTGTTCTCCAGTGGAGATAGGCAGAAATAGTACTTACTCATATTTTTCCAAATACCTACATGCTGATAGAAGCCGTTTAGACGGGCTATACTTTCATGGCAATGTGTAGCTGTACATACTATTGGCAACTATTGCTCGGCTATCACAAAAACATTTGATTACAACTTATGGCTAATCTTTGGCTGGGCCATGTGTTGCAATATAAGTATCTGCAACAGTATGGCCCATGATTCACACTCTTAAACGGGCTATACAATCAGGCAACAATGACTGACGAAATCACTCTTGTCGCAGCAGCTTGTTGTTTTAAAAGAAGTAGGTATTTATGTAATTAGTCATTATTATTAATTAGTCCAAGTATTCATAATTTTTTGTTTTTATTCATACCTACAAAATAACAACATGACAGCTAGCACGGAATAAATAAAGCACAGAATATAGCAACTAATCGCGGCGTTTTCGCGGTAGAAAAAGATGCACTATGCCACAACAATAGAGCGTGGCTGAAACAACAATAGAACTAGCCGGGCAATATTGCAGTATCTTCGATCGCTCTTCGATCGTCTGGGAACCTATCGAAAACGAATTGGCCCGTACCCAGCTATATCAAACATGTGTGGCTATATGGCTGGGTCATTACTCCAATATTGCATAGTCTGGCTGGTATTGCTGGCAATATTGCCGGCCACTGTGTTGCAGCCACATATTGTAGTTAAATATTGCCCGTTTAGAGGCTCCCTTAAACGTTCACGTCACTGACCTATAAATAAGCAAGTATGCTGGACCTCGGACCAAATAAAAAACCAAGACAGAGGTCTGTCAACAGTAAAGTGAAGCCGGTTTCGTAAACATGTGTGCACTTAGTGAGGTGTAGTTTGTTTGTAAATGTGTGAGTGTGAGCGTGTATGCATAGAGCGGAGGTGTAGTTTTGGCATGCTTCACTGTATCGTTCTCAGCGCTCTGTCTTGGTTTTTTTATTTGGTCTGAGCGCTGCTGGACTTCCTGTTATCGATGACAAAATGAAGACATTTGATTTTCGCCATTTTGGCGCTGACAGCAATGTGAGCGTCCGTGGAACTAATATTTTTGATAGCGAGTTTTACAACATGCGCATACCTCTAAAAATGTTCTAAATATCTCGTAATAAACAAAATACACAAAAAGTATTCTACGATTTATACCTAAATCATCAGAGACGTATGGGAAGTGATGCATATTTTCCCCCAACTTGTTATTTTTTGTGTTTGTATTTTGTACCAAAACAAAACGACGGCCATTTGCGGCAGTGAGTCAATTTTAGTTCCTGAGACGCTCGTGGGAGGCGCTTTGAATCGGCACAAAAAACAACTGTAATTTCGTATAGTATATTTAGTCCAGCGTACTTACTTACTTGTTTATATAGGTCAGTGGTTCACATTAATTGCCTTTATGTATTACCTACCTTCAAATATACCTTATTATATTAATCTAAAATCTGTTTCTTTTTTTGCTCTGTTTCAATTGTCTGCGGCAAAAAAGGTTTAATTAATACGAGGCCCAAAATATATCTAAGTAAGTATTTGAAAACAGAGTAACATCAGTTATTTAAAAATCAAAATACCTACAACATAGTGCTTCCGTGAAACCTGTCAAGCTTGGAATAGCTAGAAACATTTCATAGTCCTTGCTACAAATGTATAGAATCATTCAAGTAGTCAAAATATGTAACTTTGTAAGCAAAGATTCGGTACGGTAGGGTACGGTTCGATAAGGTACGGTCAACAGCAAAAGTCGATTAACACTTCAGTTTTTGAAATCTGAATTATTGAAAAAATTATGTGACAGTTTAGCTCACCTCTTACTACACTTACCATAGGACTTTTATGATCCAGCATAAAAAATAAAAAGTAATAAATAGCCAATTTTTCGTAGCAATATGAGAGAAACTGCCACATGATATAGGTACACGGCTACACATCAAGCTATACATAACCAGTATAGGCTGACTTCTGGTTGTACGAAAAACCTTTACAATGCGAGGTCAACTCAAACTGGAAATGCATAGCTTGATGTGTAGCCGTGTGTACCTACGTAGATTCTATAACCAAAGTCGTCATAAAAAAATGTTTTTCGTTTGAGGCTTTGGAATAGTAAAATTAAAATATTTGCTTTATTTCAACAATTCTGTGTGATCATGTTTTTTTGTGTGTGAATATAATATAATTATTGTATTATGTTTTTTTTTTATTCGTAACCTGAATTTGTTTGATTTTGACCTGGATGAATAAAATTTTGGTGAATAATTGTCGACTTTGCGACTTGATATTAATGATAATAATACCAGCCTATTATTGTCCCACTGCAGGGCATGAAAGCCAAGCCTCTTCTCATACAAAGTAGGCATTGGCATTGATCACCACGCTTACTTTTAAGATGGGTTGGAGATTTCAGACTTACCTACCTATACGTTTGATACTTCACTGAAATCGTGAAGCATTCACAAATTTGTTGACTCTTACCTACTTTCCTATTATAGGAATCTTGGGAAGGGTGGAGTTATATTATTAATCATATTTCACAAATAAATACACAGTGTTCCTTGTTTCAAATTTGTATAATTATTTTTTCGATCACAATAAATACGATTTAAATCATTCACTCGGTATTCTCACTATAGTTACAATTAAAATACATATCATAGGTACAATACATTCACTGTTGCAAACACATCTTCACAACATTGAACATGTTACGTGATGTAGGTAGTTAGGACTAAAGTGACGTAGAAATAATTGTGATTGTTATTACAAATGGTTGCATACCACATTCACGCATCCAACTAGAACTGAAAATAAGAAATAAATAACTTAAAACTAAACGTACAGCTACATGACTTCGTTTTAGTAATAGAATACCGAATTATTTTAATTGATTCGATGTCATTTATTTTAATTGATATGTCGCTGTTAACCTTTACGATCATGTCTGTAATAGTTGTCGATTTTTTCTATTAGGTAATTTCAACTCAATGTCATGTCAAGTAATTTTTAGCTTCGACATTCCGAGAATATTAAAGGGGATTGAAGATTTTTATATATAGCCTGGCATACCTACCTGTCCGCCATATTGATATTTTTTCAAAATGTAGGCCACCCATGAAACCTACTTATATAAATATCGATAGCTGACATTAATGCAAACAGAAAACATAATAGGGTCAAACCCCGTAAGGCGTAAGTATACGAGTACAGGTTTCATGAGTGGCCGCCATTAAAAAAAAACAAAATGGCGGACAGGTAGGTATGGCCGATGCCCTTTGTTTTGTATTTTATCTTCCTCCATAAAAATGTTTACTTAATTCACACTTCTCGTGTTTTGTTTCGTTACATGGCACAAAGCATTCACTTGTGTCGATGCAGTCATACATTTACTTCACTCATATCTTACAAGAGAGGTACACAACATTATCTTCTAGGCATTTCATTTATGACACTGGACAGTTTCGTTATACATAATTTAGATACCTACCTAACTATAATTTACATATTTACAATTTTCTTTTATTTTAAACTGTATTGTCAATTGGCTTCAAAGTTGTTGGTTTCCTTTAAAAATATGAAACATGAAGTTTTGATTAAGGTATTTAGTTTATTAGCTTTAAAACTTTTCACGAGACGTTTCATATTTTCATAGTAGCCGGTAACCAATTCGTAGGCACAATAAGTATGGTAATTTACTTATCTAAAGGCAAATTCTCGTAATTAAAAACGTTCAAAATCTGGTCGCAATCTCATCTCAACGAAAGTCAATGTCAAAAAACTGACAAAAATGTAGGTATTTTTGACTGATTGACACTGAGATCAGACTGTGAACGTTCTTAAAATTATTAGAATTGCCATTCTGATTGTATTTGTGGTTTCTACATTATTACCTACGTCTATATCACTTTTTTTTTCTCGTTTGTTTGTCTATTCACCATGTATCGAAGGTCCATAGAGATCAGTAACTTTAGATGACGTACCGCCAACAACACCTATTATTATTTGCGTGTAATTAAATTATGCTAGTATTACACTAATTAATCACCACATGTCCTTCACTCGCTCCGCCGCTGGTATTTGAGGTCGGTACCTAGAAATCAAAGAAATCACAAGTTAGCTATGCACTCTGTTCGCTATTCGCAGAAATATAAGAAAGCTAAATTGAATTCTTGTATTCCATATTGAATGATGGAAAGTCGAGTTCTTTTCATAAACGTTGACAGTTACAATGATACCTTTACCTATACGTGCATACGTGAATTGAACACAATGGCGCCGTTCTAGATTCACAACGGGTGAATTTGCATGTTTTGCATCGATACTCACTTTACAAAGTAATGTCAGCAAGCTGCACTTATTTAACATAGCGACAAGACTGAGAAGTACTCGTAATGTACCTATGCGGAGGAATGGAAGGCGGCGACGCCGGGAGAGCCCCCGTGGCCAGTGGCGACATCTTGATACCGGAACTGTTACCGTTTATGCTTGACCCCAGACTTGACGCCGAGTCCGCTCTGAAAAATTGAACATTTTGAAATAAATTGGTACCTCTGAAATGCAAACAATAAGTACTTTTCATTTCTTTTTTACTTATAAGTACGAAAGGACTATATATAACTACCGATATGTAGATGATGCTCCTGTACATATCTGTACATATCGGTAGTTAGTCCTTTCGTATAAGTAGTATAGTTCTTTAAATGTATATAGTTATAGTTTATTAGTTATTTTGTAAGTATAAGTAAACGCATGAACACGCTTCTGGACAATGAACGTCCATAGATAGATATCTTCGTGTGTCCAGTAAACCACAACGGTTTTGAGTGATGCAGTAGGATTTGCAGGATCTTAAATAAAAAACTGTTCCCTCATTTACCTGTCAATCTGTCTCCTGAAGAGTGGGTACCTCCACGGTGAGTTTGGCTTCCTCTGCTCGTGCTGGTATGCGGGATTGTCTCGACCCCTCTCGTTCTCGCTAACAACTGTCATTGAGACCTGCCCCTCCTCACGGGTCTTAGATGACAATCTTCTGCAATGTTCAGAAGCGCTACGAATTAGGGACAGAAAAACCAAGATTTTTATGCAGGTAGCGGTGTTTTATCGTCTACCCACGTCCTACATCTACGTAGAACAAGAAAAGAGCTGAGAAGAGAAAGCTGGCTTAAGAGGACCACGTAAAAACAGGTTACAGGGTAATTACCCTGCTCCAAACTAAATTTTCAGTGTCACACACTACACAGTAGTACTTAATTAAGTACTACTGGACACTGAAAATTTAGTTTGAAGCTGAGGTTTCCAAACGGAAAAATACATTGTTTGATTAGTCGAAACGTGGTTAGTTCACGATCACCACTCGATCAACGGAGTGGATAATTATCCAATCCAATTAATTATACCCAAGCAGGTCTACCTACTGAGTCTTCAAGTTTCAATATGTTATTGACTTCTCTCCCTAAATAATCTGATATAAAACAATTTCAAATGTGCATGCGAATGGCATAGCTGCGATTAGAAAGCCTTCAGTTACATACACGGTGCGATTTAACTGGCTGTGGTACCTACACAAGTTTTAGCAACAACGTTGCACCATCTCAACTAGCCGATGTAAGTCATTTGTTGTTTCAATTTTGTTGTACGCCACAGACAAGAAACTTGCGTAGTGTAAATGGGGCTTCAACCCACCTTAGTATCCTAGTAGGTAATGAAGCTTGTATCTGCGGTCTGGCGCGCTGTCGACTGTCAACGATGAGCACGTGTCGGTCGTACGGCGTATCGTAGTCCACCTCCAGCACTGTGGAGAACCGGTGAGGCCAGACCAGGTCAAGGATTGCGATTATTAAACCCACTGTTACGCAAACACAGCCTGGAACAAATGACAATATCATAAGTACATAATCAATGCAACAAAATGGAGTGTCTTTCATTTAGGATTCTAGGATACAAGGAACAGCATCATTGACGCGGTTCAGCATTATTGAAATGGCTCTGCACCACTATTTCTTTTTTACTGAGATTGATGTTTGTTTTTCGGACTTCACTAGATTTCGTGAACGATGTGTGGCGGCATGTAGTATCGTGCCACATGCGAACTACGCATCACACTGGCGTCACGCCAAATCCTGCATCGCGCAAGCAGAATGTACCGCGCAACTAGCATAAGTATATTATACAACGTCCCGAAATCAATCTTCGGGTAGTTGCTTCTATAAACGCACTACGTCATTAATATAAAAGAACATCTAATTACGCCACAAGAAATTAACATTCCAGCAGGAAAGATGGCTTGATCAATACGGTAGTTATTAGGTACAATAATACAGCTTCACACAAACCTTACCTGCTATCAAAACAAGCCAGAAGCACCATCCTAGCGAGAAGAACAGCATGGCTCCGTCGAGGCGCACGACTAGAGGGGCGTGTGGTAGCGACGCCCAGTAGCCCCCCGCGGCTGCGCACAGCACCACTCCCAGTGTGGCCATGGCGTACGCGCCGTATCGCGGCACCACCACCAGTAGCAGGTTCATCAGTAACCACAGAGCGAGCGCCGTCCTGGAACACGATTACGAACTAGTTTTAATCCTGATTCTTTGCCAGATAATTGATTTTTTGATAAACCTCGAAAGAGACTGAATTTTGAACTTATTCTCTTCTTAAATCATGTTACATTTGGTTTAGGACCGAGAACAGAAAATATGTATAACATGTCGCCTAAATTCCCGGAAGGATTTGGCAGAAGTGTATTTAGTGCAACCACATTTCGCTAGTTAATGATTAAATCCCATGTAATAGCGAGCCTATTGCCTTCAAGCAGACCATGAAATAATCTAATAGTGTCCATACCATAACAGCGTAGATGTGGTGTATCCCGCGGCGCGGTACTTAGCCCCCCAGTCGAAGCCCTCATGCTGCACAGCGAAATGTTCCGCGACTGACAGCAGAGGAAAGGGTAGACCCCGCGCCAGGCCGTCATGGTAGAACTCCTGGATGGCGCCGGCTTCCTCCCAGCGGAACTGCTCATTGTAGTCCACGCCCGGGTCACCCACGCTCGTGTTGCCCCATGATAGGGCTGGAATCAGTGAATTACACACACAATTTAAAAGTTCTTACAAGAGTGCTTCTGTGTTGCTGGATCTTCTATCTGCAGGGTTAAGTATTCATATCTTAAGAATTTCGTTTTTATTGTGGTATAAGTGAGTGAGTGTGGTGTGAGTAAGTGTTGAGTTTTTATCCTCAGATGGGAGTAGACCATAAAAAGTACTCTGTGGAGTAGACTCTAGACAGAGATAAGAGGAAAGAGGGATAGTAAAATTGCCCGGCAGTAAGGCGATGTGGCAACAAAAATAAAGAAGAGGCCTTTGCTCGGTGGGACAGTAATAGGCTGGTATTATTATCTATTAAGTAGCAAATTTTTTATGTATCATACCTGTGAGCGTGACGTTGACATGTCCAAGCCCGACGTGTACGGCGAGCCAGCAGTCCAGGCGTTCGGCTGAGAAGGCGCGGTAAGCGGCGCGCGCCACGCGCGCCCCCGACACGTGCCACGACGAGCCATGCTTACAAACTGGAACCAACACAACAAAAACATTGGTAAGAACTCTAAACCTCGATGACAAAAAAGCTGAAAAAAAATGGTCTGAAGTAGAAAAGAAAAAGTGCCGTAGTATCTTTGACCTAAAACGCGAATGTCCGTATGGATTGAGGAGCGACACTTTTCGTATCGTAACTACAGATCTATCTATAGAACCATACGAAACAACTTGTTGTGGTTTATATATTACAGTGTGCAGACAATCGAAAATTTCCAGCGATATTATTCAGTTCAGTCCCAGTAATGGCATTTGGAAACTTTGCATACAACACGGTCTTGCCTTGTACCGTTATTAAAATTATCGCAACCGGAATATCAGTACTTGCATTGAATTTATAATGAATCATGTCGGTATGAGTACCTATCAGTAAGCGTAATCTGGAACAGTGAAATAGCATTTCATGAGCTTATTTGATACAGATAGCGCCATCCACGAAGACGCGCCACACTCTTCTTCCTAATCGCTTACAGTACAAGTATTCAACATTCCGCTAGTGTTTTAGTTTTTTCGATACACAGTAATTACTTTATTAGTGGGTAAAAGTGTGTATTAAAAAACTAAAACCAGCGATAACCACTAGCGATTAGTAAGAAGAGTGAGGCGCGTCTTCGTGGATGGCACTATCTATACCTTGGGTATGCCAAGGTATGTCCACATGACAAGAGATGAAGACGTGTACGCACGAGGTGCGCAGCCAAAATTACTTTTGACACACGAAAATCGCGGTCAATGGCAAAAGGCAAGTTAATTTCACCACTCGAGCGGCCACCCGAAACAATGGCAGATTCATTACGAAAAAATTACAAAATCTTGATTAAACAAATCTTAATTTTAACTTGATTATGGACAAGACATAAAAATATTAAGAGCTCTGCCGAATATGATTTCCAGTCTAGCTACGGACTTTTTTTTATCTTTGCCTTGGTAATTTTTTCCTCATCATCATACATCATTAACCTTCTCTTAGTGGACTCGTTGTGGTCGACTTCCAGTTTAACCAGATATTGTTTTTCTCATTAAATTAAGTGCTACGTTTCATCTTATTTCTATCATCATCATTAGTGTAAGATGTTGGATAAAGGCCTCACCTATTAATATTCCCAAAATTTCATTACTTATTTATATATTTTTAAATATTTTGCGTTTCACTTTGCCAAAAGTACCTTGATAAGGACGTACAACTAAGCATATTTATATCTACAGGAGACAGTTGCACTGTTAGGTAATGAAGTGTATATTCTTTACGCACGTCCACGTGTAGCAAGATTTCGAAATAAGTATCCCAATCATCTTGTCAATTATTGTAAAGTATCTATCAACAATTATTTTCGTCATCTATAGTAGGTCTCTTTAAGTCGTACGATAATTTATATTTCCTCACCGTTTCGTAGACGTTTACGAAACACTACGTTTAGTTTTATTTTAGTAAATAAAACTTTAGTGAATTTAATAAATAATCTTGTTGTTTTTAAGCAACGTACTTGCATTTTAATTAAGTGTCCATTATGATTTTCATGGCAAATGAGAGTAATATTTAGTCGTTAAAATCGTTGCCAAGGCTGTCACGTCTGCTGCAATGATTGACGTCTTAAAAGTAGTGTTAAAATTGTAGAACTATGTATATTGCAAAAACTGTGCGGTTACGTCTCACTAATTATGAACAAAGAAAGTGGAAAGTTGGGTATTCCATAATGCTTACCTAGAATGACGGTGCCGACGAAAAGACTAAGTGTGACTATCGTGAACGTAGAGAATCTCTGTAACAAACAATGGATAGGTCTCAATGTAGCTGTTATGAGTTAAATCTGGACATTATCGTGATGGCTGAAGACGTTTCGTAAATAATGCACAGTGTAGTACAATCAGGTGGAGATAATACTATGTTAGGTGTAATATTAAACAAAACAATGGCCATTAGATTGTCAAGAATGTTTATAGATATATAGTGGGCTTTATTATTTTTCGTGTATAGGTCAGCTACCAAAGCAGACTGTACGATGAAAGGTGTAGTTTAATGTTTATGAAGCCATTAAACTATAATTACATATTTGATTGTCCATTTGAAGAAGTATGCAGTGATAAGAAATTATTATGTTTATAGCCGTATTAAATGATAATTGAAACACTTTGATTACTGTGTACCGAGAGTATTTCTTGCCTATAAAGTTCCGTAGAGCTACATATTTAGTACTGTTGAAATATTACAATTACATCATGTTGCTTTTATTAAACTGTATCTTGAGGTATGTAAGAAAAGACTATCATAATGTCAATCTTCGGGAAGGTGAAGGTTTGACATTTCTAGTGTTCAATTGATTCTTAGACCATAGTCAAGTCTAAACTGCAGAGGCGATGCAACCTTGCACAGGAACCTTTATTAATGACCAAAGGGGTCTAAGTGAGAAGTAAATGCTTTGTCTGTCGAGTGCTCGACGGTGTTAGTCTAAAGGTGCCTACAGATTTGCTCGATGGACACGTGTGAAACAAAATAGAATTAATCAGTAAGCAACAGACGATTGAAATCATATTTTTGTCTGCAAATCTGTAAGAAGTTATTGACAGTAAGAATCGTTAAAATTGAGCAAACTTTTTGGGAGCTTTAGTAGCCTTCTGCTTCCGTCTATTGGTAAGTAAATTAAACCTTTATTTTAAACGTAAAACAACATATGAAGAGTACAACCTCTTTCCTGATGCCGGGGAAGACAGCGAGGAAGGCGACGTAGAGCGTAAGCGCCGCGATAAGCAGCGCAAGCGCAGGCACGTCGGCCGCGACGGCCGTGCGGTTGTGGTACGCGTAGAGAGTCGGCCCGCCTTCCTCGCGGAACGCGTCAAACCACCCCTTCATCGCTCACCCAGCCTGGAACAAGGGAGGTGGAATCTTAGTACTAAGAAGTCATACTATAATATTATAAATGCGAAAATGTGTCTGTCTGTCTGTTACTTCTTCACGCTTAAACCGCTGAACCGATTTAGATGAAATTTGGTATAGAGATAGTTTGAGTCCCGGGAAAGGACATAGTTTTTTCCCGATATTCCCACGGGATCGACACTTATGCGGGTGAAACCGCGGGGCGCTGCTAGTAGAATATAAATATCTCTTTATTCGCATACCATATAAATAAACAGATATAAATATAGCAATTTTATTATAGGGTGACACAATGGGCGGTCGAAGCTAGGTTAGTGGAAGGACTATCTACTATCCATAGAAACTTTTTAAGTAACACAACATCACGCCTGAACACCTCGAAAAGTTCGGCAGAGGTGTAGTGACAACTGCATTTCACTGTTATGTTTAAATCTCATATAATAGAGGGCGAGCCTACAGTCATCGCCCAAACAAACTTCTTAAGTTTTAAGCAAAAATCGCTCAAAAGAGTTCCTTGAGGAGATGACACATCAAGGATAGTAAAATCTAGAATGGCGAATCTTCTTCATGAACCAAAAAAGTACCAGTTGATTTGGAACGTCATGCTCCCTGGCGGAACCACCTTTGCTTTATCAAGTATAAGTTACATTAAACATTTTTAAGGAATGTCTATAAAATTATAGTCCTACTTAAAAAAGTCTATATTTCTCCTAATCTTGGTTCCCTTGAAGGCTTACGATATGAGCCACATATTATCATAAGTAACGCACCTCGTACGACACTTCGCTAACACAAATGATGCCATGTGAAAGAAGGCAATTAGGTTTTAACTAAATTACACAAATCACTTTTATTATCCTTGGTTTCATAAAAATATAAGCAGAGCATTGCAATGTGTTACATACAAGTTACATCATAAATATTAATAGTTGCTAAAACTGTTCCGGCCGAGTATTTTTATTAACGAACTTTGATGAAACCTAACGAAATGCTTCAGAAATTCTGAAACACCTACTTCAGAAATTATTTTTGATGTTGTTATTTGTGTTTGGCATTCGCTATATAATTTGAACATAATTTTTGGAGCCTGTGTGACAAATTCGGCCATTCTTGAATAGACATTTTTTTATTATAATTAAGATAATAATGTGTATGGGGCAAGAATGTGTGATTCAAAGTAAGTCACTTGTAGACGTGAAACTGAAAGGAGTTGAAACGAGATCTACTTAGGTATAGACTTAACGTAATGCTAATTACTCGTAGATAAGGTAAATTCGAAATCCGATTTTAATTAGCTTCTCTAATTTATTAATTGGTAACGCATGTACTAATGGAACGTAGTAATTAAAATCAAACATAACCTACGAAGCGGTTCATCGAATGGCATTATACATTCCATACACATATACATATGTATTAGTATTCAGATTATAGACATTAGGCTTCATGATAATGTAAATAATAACTATGCAAATTTCCATGACAAGTTAAGGGTAGGTGCGAATTGCTCGGTGTCTGTCCTACTACAGACTACTAACTGTTCTATGCTAATAAGACGAGTTTCGTACTTGACACGAATATTCAGTGCAGATTTATGTGATGCCGCTGTAGATGTTTATACTATCATTAAACTTTATATACGTAAAAACATACATAAAGTGGAACATATAACCTCCTCCTTTTTGGAAGTCGGTTAATGAGTTCGGTTGTATAATTATGCCTAAACTAATATTATAGGTAATAGGTAGGTAAAACGGGTTGGTGTCCGCAACTCCACGTCAATGCGTGTATTTTGCGTACGGAACTAATATTAAGAAGAGAAAAGATTTGAATTTCTGTACGTTTGTTTGTTACGGTTTCACGCTAAAATGGTGAACGGAGTTGGATGAAATTTGGCACATAGGTAGGCCATGGGTGGGTTTGGGTTTGGTGGAGTTTTTATTTTCTGAAAAAATCACACCGTGAATACTTAGGTGTCACTCAACCTGATGCTAGGAATTGACACTATTGACAGCTCATCTGCGAAATGTTTGACAGACTAGAACGGCAGGATTAGGACATAGGATGCTTTTTATCTCGATATTCTCAAGGAATCGAGACTTATGCGGTCGAAACCGCGGGGCGTAGTTAAAGAATCTAATAAAATTATTGTAATGGCAGTACCAGCCTAAATTGGGAAGACTAGCACATCACTACCCATTATAGTGATGGGACTTTTCGCAAGATTTAGAAGGAAAGCATCCATCTATGTAGATGCTAGGTACAGCTGTGACTACAGCTAATGATTAATAAACAGCATTATGTAGGTAGGTACAATCTGGGACTACTAATGCGTTTAACAGGTGTTGTGATTAGGGCCATTGAATTATAATGTAGCCACCTCAGACCCTTAAATAATTAAGAGATGGATAGCAGCATATAGACCATTGGTTTCCAGTTTATTTGGGTATAAGAATTTAAAGCTAGTTACAATAAAATATGAACACCTGCAGTTCTCAGTAACACTAAAGTTAAAAAAAAACCTTTTTATAATTCAGAAAACAATACAGTGTCGCAAAGATTATCGAATCTCGGCGCCGCGACGTGGCCGGCATGCGCAGGAGTTGCGAAACGCTCCCGCGTCGCTTCGCCTTCGGGAAACGGATGTAGTTACCTTACGCCTTATGGTGCACACGGTTCAGCCACTAATTAAATAATAAACTGCTCGCGATACTCAGGATTGTATGCCTTGTGTAACAAACCCACTGAGTGTGAAATACGGAGCAAATCGCGTTTAGTAAAAGCTGCAAGGACTACGATTGTGTGATTCGTATGCAGATAGTCGTTGCAGCAATGTATCTGCATTTTGTTAAACAGTTGCATCAAGAAACTGTTTGGACTTTTTCTTCCTGTCTACAGCTGTTGTCAAAAGTCAAAGTAACGCTTAGGTAGGTGATAATAATTGTGCGAAATTAGCGGAGAATTAAGAAACTTCTCAATGCCGTTTAATTAAAAGCAATAATAATTAGCATAATTAGCTTAGAATGTTCCCACTGCTGGGACACAGGCCTCCTCTCGGTGATAGGGAGTGGACCGCAACCACCACGCCCGGTCCCAGTGCGGGCTGGTAGATGTCACATAATTGTCTTCGAATTTTTGGTTTTAGGACATGTTGGTTTCCTTACGATGTTTTCCTTCACAGTTTTGAGAGCAGTGGTGTTGAAATAATTTACACAAAGTACCTAAAGTGCTTGCTTGGGTTCGAACCCACGGCCTACAACTACAAAGTCTCGGTCGTTCCTACTAGGCCACCACTGCTCCTCAGCAAGCAATAATTGGTACCCACAACCATGAAACTATCAACGAATACACTTATCTCTCGTTAAGGCTATAGTTCGCTTCGATCGCTATTTCTACCCGAGACGGGTTGAATGACATCTAGTAATATTACTACTTATAGAGGCCGACGGAATACACACCTACATTCTTTCTTATTTTAACATTAACTTCTATAAATAAAACCATTAATATTGACAGAGATGAGCCAGCCATTGTACCTTGAAGGTCTTCAGACCCTTGAACTTAACGCATGTAGGTGTTGGAAAATTCTCGAAAACTTAATTGATATTTAATAAAAATAGCTTAAAATTGAAAACAATCAAATGTTCAATCAACAACAAACTATTGACCTTCATCGGGATAAAGTTCTTGACATAAATTAAGGTACGTGGAGTGGTTTGTCGGAAGTGATGTGATGCCCGATAACAAGAACAACTCGCCAGTGGGTGCGTACCGGAAGAAATGTCTCTGAAGTATTCCATCGAGGTTGGTTCACTTCTTATTTACAGAACAATTATTTGACCTTCGTAGAGCAGAACTGGTTACGATTAAGGCCCTATTTGCCAACTTCTCTGATACATACTTAAGCAATGTGAAATTATATTCGAGTCTACAGAGGCCTTACATGATGACAACGAATGTATTTTAGTTACAGTTGATTAATAGTCCATCTATCCTCATTCACACATGAACAAACAGATATAATAAATATCTAAAGTTTCAAACGTTATTTTTAAAGGAAAATAAATAAGTTCAAGTACGAATTAAACACGATACTATTTACTTCGTGCTCTGTGAATAAAATTTGACTACTATGTGTTATGATGATTTCTTTTAGAACCATTTGAGGGGACCTTCGTGCCTGATGAAAAACTTATTCAAATGAATGTTACACATGTAACTTATACTTATATGATGGTTATTTCTTATTATGTTTTTTTAACGACTTTGAAACTTATAATTGTCTAGTTATATGTCGATGGTCACTCAGTATTATTATTAACAAATGCATAGCGGAATTGTATTGTTTCAATGCTTAAATTAGTTATCTGTGTCAGTTTGTTCACAAAACGAGGACGAATATGAATGAACTATTATTTAGCACAAGAGTATATATAGCTATAGAGTTCAGGTTTTATTTGTAGCAGAATCTCGGCTAGCAACATCAGTTTTCATCGTTTTAAAATTAAGAGTATAATAGAATACTCTTTACTATGTACACCATATAAATTACAGAAATGTAGGCATTTTACAAAGGGTTACACAATGGGCGGTCTTATCGCTAAGAGCGATATTTAAAGACTAGCTTTGGATGGATTAAAAAGGGGAAGGAGAGACAATACTGTAGGTAGTCTGTGGTGTACCATTTACATAATACAATAAATACATACTTACATAAAGTATCATTATATTAATCTTTATAATATAATCATGGAACAGGAGCAAAGAAAATATAATGATGATGATAACATCAAAGAAAAGATCAAGAAGAAAAGAAAAAGGTCATCATTTTTAAATAAAAAAAAAAAACTGGTTTGATATTCTGAACCGGAATGAACTATTGAGTTCACAGACGGGCCAGAATTTTGTTGGAAAATCCGTGTGGTCCGTCATAGAATCGTACGGCATTGATTCAAATGTTGCGGTTTTTCCATGTTTCCTAAGGAACACAAAAAATAAGCACAAGTGAACATGCATTATGTCATGTTTCAATACTGTTCTGTCAGTATGTATGTACATACTGGCGCTATTAAGTTAATAATGAAGTGGTTTGCAAAGTTCAAGGGTGAACGCTTGAACAGTAAATTACATACATTATTTAGCTTTTGTTCATTCAAAATAAATTGTCACTTAATTCTTGTTAATAACCCGTTGGCCTATAAATGGTATAATAATGTTCTTGTACATAAAAAGCTCTTTACCGCCTCAGCAGATAATTGTACTAAGATTATGCATATAATTGTATGTTTAAAGAATGGTTACGTAGTTTCAAGTTTATTGTTCTACAAATAGCAATTTCTTTATCTTTGTTATAGTGATTAAATACAGCAGTCTGTGTGTATAATGCGGACTGTTTCAAAAATATTGGTGGAATGATGTGTTGCCAACAGTACATTGTGCCTAGCTTTCTCTTTGTATAGCCGAGTGATGTACGACGTTGAGGTACTCGAGTACGAGCAGAATGCTGCAGTACCTCTTAATCCTTATTGTCTATGATGAATCCTGATGAATCATGATGTCCTATCAACTTATGCGTACTTAAGTTAATCTGTTTATAATATTGATGATCGTTTTCTTCACCATGCAGACCAATTGGTACGACTCACCTACGTCTATTATAATTCATATTATGGTAATTTCAAAAATGTCGTAATATGATTAGTTTACCTTTTACAGATTATGTCAGACATTATAAATCATAAAAACATAGGTACCTACATAAATATAGTATATATTACATATATATTGTATATCTACAATATTATTTGAAATAAAACAGTAGGTATTGTAGAGTTCATCTTTCATGGTCAAGTTTAAAATTAAAAATATTCTTGTACTACCTTGATATCGGATCGAAAAACGCTATTTTTGTGTGGTAAATAAACTAAAAGAGAACTGCGTGAGAAGTGTCTACACTTGAACATTTTGCCGTTTATTTGAAACTTTTCCATATTAATATGAGAAACGAACTCGAAAAAATAATATTTAGGCTGGGCAGTAAAAATATTTAAACAAGAATTGAGCGATTGCCATTCAGGTTTTATCTGGGAAGCAATTAAGAAATTAAAATCCATCGGACAAGCAAAATTATAGTGTTCACGTATCTACAGACAAACGTCTAAACGTCACCTGTCCGCCTACATTGCGCACAAACAGCATCATTAGGAACACGAATTTGTAAAGAATTAAGCTCCTATGAAACCTTGCCCTGTAGCTCCCGGAAGCCAAGCTTGGGTCATTGTGCTCGGAAGAAGGCCGCCCCTTGTATGTCCATCGGTGATAGCAAGGGCGATCACAACCGTCAGATTACGCGAACGTAGATGTTATGTTAAATTTGTGACTACGACATATACTTAATGTATGTATGGAGCCGCCAATTTGTTTATTTTGCTGAGCCTATGTAGGGTTATTTCTAATTAATAAATGCGATTGCGAAGTTTGCGACCAATTGATTTATTTTCAATCGTTAGGTCACGGCACCTAATCGTCTTTGGAATATTGCGTATACCTAGTGATTAGATCTTTAGCTGTAAAAGTTGTATTTAAACGCACTTAACCACTCACATGTACAACGCCACTCAAGTGGCGCGGGGCGCGTGAGTGGCTAAAGCGGATAGAATCAAAAAGAAAAAAGAGTTACCTTGACCATAGCTAGAATAAATTGATAAAATTACTTTCATTGTGTTCCTTTAAGCCATTAATTATGTAGTGTTTCTAATTAAAATAAAAACTTCATTTTCCTTGGAACAAACAGCATTGTTCAGAGAGTATGTGCACGTCGCATTAATCTCCTGTTCTCGGATCAGGAAAATGCCTCTTTTGTCCATATCAGATGACTTCCAAGTGTGGTCATGGACCTTTCACGGTCGTTCGAAGTCGAGGGCACCGGGAACGAAGCACCTTGCCTCCATCAGTGACTCAGCCTTGCTCCTTTGGAAGATTATGAGCCCATAACAGATGCGTGTCACGTAACGTCATATTATTATGACAAAGGTATGTAAAATAAGTATGATATAAGTTAAAGGTTTCATCGATGAATCGACTAATCGACGACCTAAAATGTGCCGAAATGGGACTAAACCGATTGTATTTAGGTTTTTTCATATTTTATTTTTAAACTTTTCTTTAATATTGCAATAAGTTTATAACTTTGATGCATAAAACATACTTATTTTTTTCTTCAACCTAAATGGAAGAAGAAAATGCCTCCTGTAATACAAGTACTCTAACCTAGCTCTGGAGTGAGGGTTTTAATTTATTTTCCCGTAACCTATGTTTTTGCCAATAAATAATTTAAATCTTTAAGACTACTAATTTGTTAGTGTTCATTTAAATTCAAATTGCAATAGATGGGCAGTGATCATATTTTGCCGATGTAACTATTTAATTTGTGTCGTTCTCTACATCTGTGCTGAGTTTTTATATAAGCTAGTTTCAGGGCATCGCCTCTTCATAGTTTTTGTCTAACTGCAGTCGTTAACCCTCCTGATGACCGTTTTTTGAGTACCTTAATGTGAAACATTAAACATTTTAATGTTTTCTGTCATACAATTTATTAAAGGCTTGCGAAATGTGTGATGTTAGTTATTATTGTGGCAATAAAGGGCGGAGGCAATTTAAGTCGTTCAACTCGCAATCTTTGTGATTTTGACATTCACGCATTGAGAGATGTAGTTCTCGTGGAAGTGGTGGGTTTTACAACAAGTTTTTATACTTCATTATTGGATTTGTTATCACTTGATAAATTATTATTTCAAGGGCCCCTATAAATAATTATCTCCTCCAACTTTAATACTTCTTATTCATTCATTTATTTCTTACACCTACTTACAACTCAATACATACCACAATGAAACGGGCATACCTATAAGCCAAGAAAAGAGCTTCAAGTGCCAAACACGTAGTTAAGTTACGAAGTGGTAACCTTGCGACGACACTTGATAACTTGATTGCACTGTCAGCTAATTGTTCTTTACCAATATTCTTTGTGAAACTATGTGCATATAATGGTTGGGCAAATAGCTTACACAAACTGCTGTATAGTAGGCATAGGGACAGTGTCATAACACATTCTTTATAAAGGAAATTGTTTAGTGATAATATATAATGAGCGGTACCTACTTACTTACACTTGAGTATTATTTTGAAGTATGTTACGTGTGTTCACAAATGTTTAGTCATAAAAATTATGTACCTACCTATTAAATATTCTTTAAAGGTATTTTAAATGATCGTAGACGAAGCCAAAGGAGCCTACGTTTATTGGGTCATCCACAAAATTTTACCTCTCCGATTCTGCTTAGAAAAAAGGCGTCTGCTAAATATGATCATTATGCATAATGTGATCTCACTCTTTATTTAATTTGACTATGGTTCTTTAATATGGCCTTAGCAAGAACAATGAGCTACGATCATCACTCCATTTTCGTATAATTGTATGATAATTAGGACAACTCAATACATTTGGAAAATAGTAAAGTGATCACTGGTTATTTATTTATTTATTTTTATTTTACCATTTATGTACACACATATTAAACAGACAAGAAAAAACAGAACAGAAAAATAGGTACAAAGGTGATGCTTATTTCATAAGAAATCTCTTCCAGCATACCTGCGATAGGAAAGTAAATAGAGAGATGTAGACAGCGTGTGAAAGAGTATAGGAGAGAGAAAAAAATAAAAAATAAAAAAATAAGTACATAAAATTTAAAAACAATACACTTAATAAAGTAGACAAATATTATGAGAATATACTTACATACATACAAATAAACATACATACTTCTAAAATAAATATCATTAGAATGTTAATTATAACGTAAGCAAGATAATAAATACACACACAACTATGATAAAGTGGAAAGATAGTGTTCTTTCACTCTTCTCTTAAAAACTGCAACAGTTTGGCAGTCCCTAATTTCAGGTGGTAGTGAATTCCACAGCCGCACCGCGTGCACTGTGAAGGAGTAAGAGTAGAAGTCGGTGGAGTGGGGAGGGGACTTAAGAAGGTTTTTAAGATGCGACCTGCAAGGTGCATCAGAAGGACGGGCGTAGGAAAAACGCTCCCACAGATAGGATGGTGTTTTAGGATTGTGAAGGAGATTGAACAGCAGACACAATATCCGAGAGTTCCTGCGAAGTCGAATGGGGAGCCACTTGAGTATCTTGCGAAAGTTGGAGACGTGATCATACTTTTTAAGGTTAAAAACAAAACGAATACAGATATTTTGCAAACGCTCAAGTTTATTTAAAAGCTCCTCGGTGGCATCCAAGTAACAGGCATCGGCGTAATCAATAATGGGCTGAATAAGGGTTTGAGCAAGAGAGATTTTAGTGTTCAAGGGCAAGAAGCCCTGGAGACATTTCAACGAATGGAACGTGTAGTGCACTTTGCGACTGACTTGCGCAACATGAGCAGACCACGACAAGTAAGCGTCCATGGTCACCCCCAGGTTTTTAACCGTGTGTGCGTATTCAATCTGAACTCCATTCAGACAGAGTAGAGACAGCGACGCAACATCGAGCCTATTGCGCATATACCTGCCGCCGATAATTATGGCCTGGGATTTCCTAGGGTTGATTTGCAGTCCAAAAGACCGCGACCACTCACTAATCAAATCCAGGTCACTGTTCATGGCAGAAACAGCGGCTTCCGCATCTTCCCTTAGGAAATTATTGTAAAGCTGCAGGTCGTCGGCATAGAGATGAAAGTAGGAAGAGATGACTCTGGTGACAGAGTTAATAAAAATAGAAAAGAGAAGGGGAGAGAGAACGCCACCTTGAGGTACACCTGAGGTAAGAGAGCACCAATCCGAAAACGACTCGTCAAGACGGACCCGCTGTGAGCGGCCTTTAAGATAGGAGTTGAACCAACTAATAGTGGAAGAGGAGAAATTTAGAGATTTAAGGATCCCTAGGAGGATGTCAAAATCGACAGAGTTAAAGGCACTGCTAAAGTCGAGAAGTACAAGTAAAGTAAGAGATTTGTGGTCCATTGCCCAGCGGATGTCATCAGTAACCTTCAACAGGGCCGTCACTGTACTATGACCAGGTCGAAAACCAGACTGAAAAGGACTAAGGAGGTAATTCGCAGACAGAAAGGCAGAAAGTTGTTGGTGAACAATATGCTCAAGAACTTTAGAGAGAAATGGGAGGATAGAAATGGGACGGAAATCAGTGGGAGAGACGGGTTTAGGAATTTTGGGTAAGGGTATAATATGAGCTTGTTTCCAGGCCTCAGGAACAGTACAAGAAAACAAGGAGAAATTAAAAATGTGGGTCAAAACGGGAAGTAGTGTAGGGAGGATAGGAGAAATCATTCTTGAGGAAATATTATCATTACCAACAGCAGTAGAGGAGATAGCACAAATAGATTTTTTGACTTCACACTTTAAAGTTTAAAGATTACCTATCGTTTTGCATTACCAGTATTACTGCACTATATGGTCTTATGCATGCTTGCAGTTAATAACTACAGTAATTTGTACTTGCAGAGTAATTATAGTGTTATCGACGTGTTCTCGGCGACTATAAAGAGTACCTATACAGGCACAATGTACTTACTGCCATAATGTCGGATGTTCGTCCTTGCGAATAAAATATTTTCCGGCAGAACGAACTGGCAGTTAATTTTGTTGTGGTTCACCTTTGATCTGCAGTTTGAAGGTTTAAACGGTTTATAATGGAACAATATGTTCTGGTTTTATACTTACTTCTTTATAAACGTTGCTTAAGTTAAATAGTGATTAGCGAATGTTTAACCACACATTTTTGACGTTTGAACTCCAGTTAACTTTAATCATCGTTTATAAATAAACCCCTTGTGTTGTAAGTACCTACCTACTCTAGAGAGATTGGAGGATAGATAGCCGCTTCAGGTAAAACCAAATAATGTATTAATTTTACCGGAATAACGGCAGGAAAATGCAAAGATGGTAGGTAACCCACAAACAAAAAGGCCAAGGAAAATTATTAAGAACAGAATATTTTTTACCAGAATATGTTATGTAGATCACATTATAATAGGGTCGTTAGAGGCAATTAGGGGCAGTGATATTTCATAACTGTTTTAATAGTAATTCTTATTAAATGTATTACTATTATCTATTTATGGCTTTAAGCCAAACCGCCGTAGGTGTGTTCTATGTACGTGAATTAGTCTGTCAGTGTACGTGACCGCAGGCTCAGCACGCATGCGTGACTTTTGGCAAGCTCGGAAGATCGGCGCGCACGCATGGCCCTTTGATCGGCACAATATGACGGCACATCCTCAAAATGTTTTGTAACAAGTTTCTATTTAAAATGTGTCATATTTTGACTATTTGGTTTGGAACGTTTAAGGAAATATTGCACAAAATGTGAAATAAATCGCATGATTTTAATCACGTATGTTTTACAGATCGCAAAATCAAAGAGGATGGTGATATATTGACAAACTTAGATTCATTCACCTTCATTATGGGAATCTGCCCAAAACTGGTCTGCAATATAGACTTATTGCCGACCACTGTTATCATCATCTGCTTAGCCTTTTCCCAACTGGGGTCAGCTTCCAGTCTAACCGGATGCAGCTGAATACCAGTAATTCACTTGGAGCGACTGCCTATCTGACCTCCACAACCCAGTTACTGGGTAATACGATACCCCTTGATAAGACGGGTTGTCAGATTTTCGGGCTTCTGACGACCCGATAACGACTGTCAAAGACTGTCATCCACGAATGACAGCCGAGACCAACGGCTTAATGTGCTTTCCGCACTGTTAAGCAGAATGCAGGTCTAAATATTTACATACCGATATTCAATTCCTGATTCTTTTTTTTTTACAAGCCTTTACTGACCCACTGCTAGACAAAAGGCCAAGTCTTACCAGGTAGGTACTCTTCTCAAGCGCAATCTTGAACCTTTACTGCAGCTAATTTCATCTTCTACATAGTCGTACTCGTATATTCAGTATTTGAATGTTCATAATGTCATCTAACTTAGACTTTATGTAGCCTTTGAAAAGTATTTACTGAGTAAATAGTGGCCGTCACTTACCAAGTGTTTGATTGATTCGTGATTTGTTATGAACGTATATTTTCAAAAGTCAAAGTCAAGAGCTTCATTTTTTGTTTTACCTAAGTATCTTTTTTGCGTACACTTTATACAAGTGCCAAAATTGGCAGAATTGTCCACTCAAAATAATATAGTAAGTATGCAAAATCTGTGAATAACAACAACAGTGAAACAGATAGGTTTTGTTTGATAGTTTGCGAATTGGACGTTTTGAGAATTGGACATTTTGAGCCCACTGGACATTTTTGCGAATTGGAGATAATGCGCTCAAAGAATCTTAAAGAAAGGTATTTGCTTCTTTTTGTTGTGAAAAACTGTCAGGAAGTGGTTATTACTTCGAGATAGATATACTGCGGTTTTAAATCTTTTTTGCTTGGTTAATAATTTTTCCAGCAGTGAGCTGGCCAAATAAGCATCAATATGATATGACAGTAACAGTGCGTGCTTTTGCAAGTTCGCTAAAAACTACAAAAAATCATGATTTCTGTGTTTTAAGGGACGTGTCATAAATAATAGTCTTCAAATGAGATGTAGCGATGCTTGTTTATTCTTTCAAATGCCTATATCACAGTTACCTAAACAAAAACCGTCTTTTCTCTTTCATTGTATTGTCGTATCGCTTTAGACAAAACCAAATAAACTACCAAATCGTGTGTTATTAATGTTCAAAATTATACCCTTTGTGATCATATTATTATTGTTGTCAGTCTTATGTACACAGCAAGAGAGTGAAAATAATAGTAACCGACGATCACTAGTTTAACTTGACCCTCTATGGGGGCGCCACTTGCAAAGCAAGAATGTAAAATTCAGTACTATATTATAAGTATAACTTTTTAACCGTCTGCCAAGATACAGTGGTCAGTCTGCAGTCGTTTTTTGTACTTATTGTCGGTTAAAAGTAGATCAATCAACGGTTGTTAGTAGGTACCTACGTGAGTGCGGCCGGTTGCTGAGGTTACATAACCCGACGTGTGGCCACTGGCCAGAGCCAAGTGCTCGGAACTTGACCTTGACTTGTTCCACAAACAATTTACTGATCATCACTACGATCTACATACTTGTGTTAAATAGGTTTTTTTACACTGTGGTGGATTTAGAAGGCTGCTCAAGTTTAAGACCCTGTTAGAGTGCAGTCTTAAGGGGCTTCTATTCTGTTGTGGGCCTAATTTAATGTAACTAACAATGCGACATAGGATTTGTCAATAAAAAACCTGACATATGCTGTAAAGCAGAAAATTTATGAAAGGAACTTGTAAAATTGTCACCTGGGTGACTCATCGCCTGTCGGTTTTTATTAAATAGGCCCCTGGTGTTATAAAATCGACTTTAGCCAGGGTTTTTCTAAGTAAAAAATCTGCTTCAATTTATGATTCGCTGAGCTAAGCCATGTCATTTGGTTCGTAGAATATGGCTCAGAGTATAGGAATGTTTAAACTAAATAGCTTTGTGGATTGCACAATCGATCTGCAAACACACGCAAAAATAGCGTCTTCATGTTTTGTAGCCCCAGACCTACTAATAAAAAGCTGTTAATTTGGACATCAAATAAGAAGTGCAAGAGGTTAATCGTTTACATTTTCGGAGGTAAAGAACCGAAAACCTTCATTTTTCGGAGTTTGGTTAAGGGGTGATCTGAAATCGACATTTTTCGAATAAATTAGTTCGTGATGTCAATGTTTGCCAACCTTGGCAACGACGCAGCGACGTTGTTTAGACCGCTAGAATCTGCGGGGTAATTGCGTAACACACTACCAGTAGCAATGGGTTTCATTTTGACAGTTCAACAACATTCATTGCGTTGTTTACGTTGTGGAGCAGACACATTTTTCGAACATACGAAGGAATAGATTAGCAATATCTTTCGAAATGATTCAGATTGAGTTTGATAGTGGGGTACGCAATTAGGGTGCAGATGTTAATTTGCCTCTTGTCAATATTTTAAGTATAACAGAGTAGGCGGCTTCTGCTCACTATGAGACTATTTACTTCTCAATCAGTGTGTTTTCGTTATTTAGCAATTTGCGTAAACGTGACGTAGTTACGACTTAATAGCACATAGTTGCAACGTCTGGCGGCCTCCACCGACATCTAATGCGCGATGCATTATATTTCGCACGTAGTTAAAAATTAATGCAACAATCATTTTTTAACATGCTGCTGCTGAATAACAATTTGTTGCTTTTTGTTGGTAGGTATGTAGATCAAAGATCAATGCTACATAATAAATTATCAGCCAATTGTATGTGCGATAAAAAAAAATTTCAAGGTGCTTGGGCGTTTATGACCTGATGATAAATTACCCGGACGAGTATCTGAATCCATTAATTTTGATTTATTATGTGCAGAGACTTAAATAGTTCATCTACCCGCTGAGAGTCATTTTTCAAGTGACGGGTTCGAACATGAGTCGCGGGCATCGAACAACACTATAACATGTTTGCATTGAGTGCTCCGGTACAACCTTCTCAAATGACAGCGGCGTATAAAAACAACGGACAGTTGGTATTCGAGCCAAGGTCCTGTAATGAGATATGTTGGTAGATAGCTGTACTAAGAGAATTAAGACTATTCCGCCGGCGAGAAGATAAAGCTTCGCTGGGTTTAATAATTAATATTGTGCGGCGCAGTGTGTTATTAGCGAGATGCGTGAGCGCACACGCCGCGTGAACAGCATTGTGCGGATTGTGAAGGAACCTCAGACAGTTACTCATTACAATGAATGGTAAAGGCCGCAGCTTAATGACGGGATTAATATCAGTGTTTTATTACTATAAGTATACCCGTATACCTCTTTGTTTTTGTTGTTACTACAATAAAAAACCGTTGAAATAATGTTTAATTAACCTTTTAGTGGCAGGTATCCTTATGATATCGCTATGAATTCGATATTAATAGTGCAATATCAATTTATTGTATAATTCGAGGTTGATGTGAGTTGTAGATAGTTTACCGGGCGTTGTCTGTTGATCCGAAACAATAAAGTGATTGCGATACGCATGCGGCCGCGGTGCACTCAATTAACGTGGGAAATTATTATTTTTATCTCATCCGTCCATCGGAGTCATGAGCAGTAAGGCAGCATGTCCAATGAAACTGCGAGGAACAATGTATACCGACTAATTCCTTTGTAGTTAATTAATTTTATGTAGGAATTATACACATGTGTTATACAACCGCGCTGCAATTATGTATATTACGTTTAGGATATAATCAAATTGTTGAAGATATTGTGCAAATGCAGGCTGCTTCTTCCTAGACAAGCGGCACGACTGTTTGACGGATATTATGAGATTTCTGAGAAAACATGGAACGTTATTACAGCTGGCGTCATTTACCAGCAAGAAAATTAAAGTCTTTCTTAATGCATGTAAGCAAATTAAGTGCTTATTTCTAAGTAGCATGTAGAGGAATGTGGCATTTCTTTTGGTTATTCGATGTTGTGTGCCACTGCTGGGCAAAGGCCTCCCCTTTTTCCTTCGAAACCTCCCTGTCTTGTGAGATCAGTGGCCATGTTGACCCTGTAAACGTTATCAGATCGTCACACCGCTTTCGCCGTGGTCTACCTCGACGGCGATGTCCTCCCTCAGGCGTCCGTGACTATCTTTGCCCATATCTCCGGGTGCAGTCGCGGGCATAGTGTCCGGACCACTCTACTTCAGCCTGGCTGTTTTTTTCTCCAACATCCGCTCCTTGACTTATAGAGCACAGTGTGGTGTTTGTAACTCGATCTGTGAGCTAGACACCTATTATGCTGAGCTCCATTGCACGTTGGCAAATCTTGAGTTTAGACTTCTGTTGTTCAGTCAGTGTTTAGTTTTATAGCATGCATAGTTAAAATGTGATGGCTAGATAATTTTCCTCTTCCTACTTGGTCAAGATTGTGCGGTGTGATGCTGCGTCATGTTCACCGAGGTCGCAGGAAGGTCGTGCGGCGCTTCACTAAACTATAAAGATTTCCATATTCTTATACGATAACTGACCATTGTCTTGTTATGTTATCTTATAAAGGAGTTCTGCATGTTCTTTTTTTCTTCATGACATAACGCTCGTAACAGTTATTTTCATATTCCCACAATAAATGCATAACGAATAGTTTTACGAAGTAATTTTTTATGTATCATTTTGTAGTAAATGTTAGTTCTGGCGAGCTACTTGTTCTTGTGTTTTGGCAACGCGTGGGATGTCCGGTCATTAAATTAATAATAAAATAATATTAAATGCTCATGGGATGTGTTTCACAAGTTACATTTAACTGCCCTAGATCTCTCTTTGCAAGCGACCTAAGACGGTTTCCTGTGGTCGTTTTAGCTCCAATTTGTCGACTACAGAAACTTTTGACAGCAGTCTTGTTTGCTTGTGTTCCCATCTTGTTCTTTTTGCGTTTGTGTTTTTTATTTACCTCTTGTGTACCACAAAATAAATGGATTTTCTTTCTTTCTTATTAATAAAAAACATAGATAATAAATTAGTTCATCTAGCTAAGTATGATCAGTACCTATGGCAACATTAAATACCACAAAAGAGATTATTGTAAAGTATTAAATTCAAATGACGACATAATTTACAGCTTAAAATCACAAAATTCATTTCGACATGATTATGAAGTAAATTCCTCGATGTAAAAGTACACTTTAGTATATTTGTTATTAATAAGGAAGCTGTAGTTAGCTGTGTGCGTGCAAATAGTAAACATTGCGTAAGATTACCGTCAGAACATTGTTATTCTAAATATAACTGAATCAATATTGTTGCCTTATTTTATTTATGTAGTTACGAGGAACTATTCACTCGTGGTTAAAAAATAACAGCCGCACGGGTTAAGCAAAGCTTGCCACGGTTTGTCCGAGGATGGGTGACCATTTTTACATACCGAGACCCCTACGTGCTTCGGAACGTTGGTCCCAGCTGTCATTCGTGGATTCTTTACGGGGCGTCAGAGCCCGAAAGTCTGACAAATCAGACTTACCATCAAGGGCTGCCGTATTATAAGTAACTGGGTTGTGGAGGTCAGATAGGCAATAGCGCCATGTAAAAACTGATATTCAGTTGCATCCGGTTAGACTGGAATTCGACCCCAAGATAGTTGGGAAACGGCTAGGCAGATGATGATGAGGCACCATTCGAACATAAATATGAAGAACAGTAATAACTGTATTATTTATGCGGTTTGAGTCAATAAATATTAAGTAGGTATAATTTACTGTATAGCAAATGTAGAATTTAGAGTTGTATGTATCAAATGGATGGTAACAGTCCTGGGGCCTATACAGGGTTAGTCTTTAAAGACCAGCCAAATTTAAGGGTGTGATACAGACCATCAAACTAAAAGCTTTCTCCATGGGACTAACATCGTAATCGCGAATGACAATTCAGCCTTCCCATACGTTTAGGTCGAGTAGGTATTGAAGTTTTGTATGGGACAGATATTGGTCCCATGGAGAAAGTTGTTCAGTTTGATGGTCTCTATCACATCCTTAAATTTGGCTGGTTTTTGAAAATAAACCCTGTAGGTATATCTAAATGTAAGGAGTATAATTATGAATCTGATCGAACAAGTATACATAACTAAGTATAAAGAACTGTTTACGAGAGTTTATTTTAAAGAGCAGTAACTCCAATTAATAAATATCTATTGTAGGTACTCGTGCTCATCTACACGTTAATGAACAATAGTCATCGTCACATATCATAACGAGGCTAGTCACTGCACTACATACGAGTTGACACCTACACAATAGATGAGCCTCATTTTCCCAAATGACAAAGTAGGTACTACATTAAGTCATCCATCACGCCGATAATTGAATATAAACTGTATGAAGCTCGTCGAGTCGTCTGCTAATTAAACATCATTTAAACCGGGTTCAATGCTTCTTGCTAACGATCAATTAGGTACGAACATTAGGCTCAGTTTGCGTTGATTTTGCAATTAATAACGTTTTTTTGGTCGTGAGGTGATGTACGAGTAGGTATTACGTCAACCACCATCCCAATTTTATTGCAAGGGCAAAAAAACTACCTGTGTCTTCTCCGTAATAATTTGGACGTGATAAAACATTTAAATATGGCTGGGCTTTTTTTTATTTTAATTAGTAAAAAAGTCAATAAAGGTATATCAGACGAGAAAATGACTCACGATTAAAATATTTTTAGTGATATTCTTGGAACTTAGTCATCTTGTCTATGTATGAAGTTTTTACGGAACTGTACAGAAGTGTGAATTTGACTCCAATATGTCCGAAGTTTTTGTTTGTATGCACGACGACACATCAAGCTATAATTTCCAGTTTCAGCTGACCTCGTATTGTATAGGCATTTTGTACAATGAGAAGCCAGATTATACTGGAAATATATAGGTTTATATGTCGTCGTACGTACCTACATTGTATTTCTATTTGCGATTCAATCAAGAATGATATCCGCTGGTGATCCCCTCAATCATATGACGGACGATATAAGACGTCTCGTAAGTCTGCAGGTTCCGGGATCCTCGACAGTTTTTTATTTGATATCACAGGTAGGTAAGTATCGAAGTTTTCCATTGCGGTTATTGATATTATTAAACTGTATAGCATTTTGTTTTTTGGATCGAGATAGATCGTGATACCTACCAATCATCAATTTTCTACATTCGATTGAACACATTTTGTAAATGGATTAGCATTATTATATAACTTTTTATTAAACCAGTTTTTAATAGGTAATAATTTCAAAGAGCATCTTTCAAACCCATTGTATGCTTATTATTTCGATATAATACTTACTTTAACGATTTCTTAAATCTTAGCGTATTAGTGTCGTAATCTGTATAAAGGGAAGTTGATTTCATAATTCATTACCCCTAAAGCACAGATAATATAATTACTCTAAAGTAAAGTTAAATTAATAGCAAAACGAGAAAGGTAGCGTTAATTGAGATTTGATCACACGAAAACTTCTTGGAATTAGCAGAAACAACTAAATGTAAGTTGGCTTGAGTAATTAGATTTGACGCAATCACAAGTACCTCGGGAATCTACTTGTTGTACTATAGTTCTGTGTGAATTTGATGTAATGTTGATGTTTTTAGTACAATTCGAAGGGACACTCGAATTAGTAGTAAGAGTTGTCGCAACATTAAGAACAATGGTTGGGAATGGGCTGTGTTGTGGTTGTGAGCACGTAATGAAGATTGCTTGTTACAGATAAATGTATAATAATTACCGATCTAAATTGTGAATGAGTGAAGATTAGAGAAAGTTTTAAGGATGTACAGAATGCATGACCAACACTTTTGCAAATATAAATAGCTGGTAAAGATTTTTCATAACAGAATATATTGTAGCTGTATCTAGGTAACAAATAAAGTTGATAAAAATTAAAAATAAAGGTATCGTTGCAAAATATTTCTAGGGCCGTTAGTTTCATTGGGGTTCCTTTTAAAAAATTATATGACTCTTACGGACCCGAATATTTTTTATTAAGTTATAAACGAATATAATGTAATGAATAAAAATAACAAAGTAAATACTATCGTGGTATTTTTTTTTTTTTTTTTTAATTTGTAATGGGTTCGCTCTTGACTCTAGTCTAGGTCAGAGGTGACAGAGACAGAGTCGACGATGGAGTGAGCTTATCCAGAAGAAGCCTATTCACTCTCACTTTGAAGAGATTCGGGTTGTATGCGCTCGGAAACACAGACGCAGGTAGAGAGTTCCACTC
This sequence comes from Gortyna flavago, assembly GCA_963669345.1. Taxonomy (NCBI): domain Eukaryota; kingdom Metazoa; phylum Arthropoda; class Insecta; order Lepidoptera; family Noctuidae; genus Gortyna; species Gortyna flavago. The sequence goes on from OY770139.1 coordinate 7,256,161, forward strand.
TTTTGCTGTGCCTATTAAAAAAGACATTTGAAAACGCTTAGTTCGAATTTGTGGAATAGCAACTTGGCAGGGATGGTAACTTGCAGTGCGTCTGGATGTCCGAAGGTAGAAGGGGGCCGGTGGAATGAGGTCGTGGAGTTCTTGGGCACACTCACCGAAGTATAATCTGTAGAAGACTGATAAGCAGGCAACATTGCGGCGATGAGCCAAGCTGTGAAGCTTGGCATCCACCAGTTTTACGTCCCCAATGAGCCTCTTAGCTCTGCGTTCCACCGAGTCAAGCGCGGAAAGTTGGTATTTCGCTGAGCCATCCCAAAGGTGGCTGCAATACTCCATGCAGGGTCGAACTTGCGCTTTGTAAAGGGTTAAAAGCTGTCCAGGCGTAAAGTATCGCTTCACCCTATTTAGGACGCCCAGCTTCTTGGCCGCAGTTTGGGCTTTGTACTCGATGGTCGCGCCAAAGTTGAGACTAGAAGTCAACTCCATGCCTAGGAGCTCGAGCCGATCAGTTACAGGAACAGATGTACCCCGAAAAGTAGGACTCTGGTCGAAACGACTCCTTTTGGCGGTAAAAAGACACGCCTGTGTTTTGGTAGCGTTAAACGACACCAGATTGTCATCACCCCACTGGGAGACAAGGTTTAAGGTCAAATCTGTCCGCTCTACCATGGCCTCTCTCAAGGAACGAACTTCGGCCCCGCTGGCTTTTGCGCTGGACAAGTATCTCTCTGAAACAGTACTGTCATCAGCGTACCCAACAATACCAGGCTGAAGTAGGTCATTGATGTGCAGCAGGAAAAGAGTTGCAGAGGGAACAGACCCCTGAGGAACTCCGGCATCAATAGCCATAAGGTCAGAGGAGCAGCCATCAACGACCACTCTGATCGACCGCTCACTAAGGAAGTCTGATATCCAGCTACAAAAATCAGCTGGGATGCCATAAGCAGGAAGCTTGCTGAGTAGACCGGCGTGCCAGACCCTGTCGAAGGCCTTCGAGATGTCAAGCGATACAGCAAGTGCTTCGCCGTGTTTCTCGATGGCTTCACCTCAACAGTGCGTGACATACACAAGAAGATCGCCAGTTGACCGTCCTCGGCGAAAGCCATATTGACGGTCACTGAGGAGATCATTGTCTTCAAGGTAGGTCAGCAGCTTACTGTTCAGTACCCTTTCCATAACCTTGCACAGAATGGAGGTAATGGCGATCGGACGGTAATGGGCAGGGTCCGCACGGTCGCCCTTTTTGGGCACTGGTTGTACATTTGCAAGCTTCCAGGATTTTGGCGCCGTCCTTTTTTCAAGAGAGAGGCGGAACAAGCGTGTCAACACAGGAGACAGATCAGGCGCACACTGCCTCAACACTCTCGCTGGAATACCGTCAGGCCCGCTTGCCTTGTTCACGTCTTATATTCTAACGTGGATAAACAGAAAATGAAGTATAAGAAACTGAAAAGAACTATTCGAACTAGGTACATAAGAAAACAAATATTACTTTTGAGAAAGAGAACATGATCAGTGACTACAGAACTTAGTAGCTAAGTCATGAGTCTCCACTTATAATTAGCATACAAGTATGTCAGTTATAATATTCGGATTATGTAAAGATAAACACTTTATTATGCCAAGTAATAAGTTAACGTAAGTATGACTAATACTTGTGCAATATTCATTAAAATCTCAATTTGTGTTTTGCTTTAATTGAGATTTAACATAAATTACACGAGTTTATCGATTAGTTACGATATTCTTTCTATCTCAGGAAGTAAAGCCGGAAGTCGCCGAAATCCTTCTAACTATGTATTTTACGGTACAAACCGGAACTCATTTATATATATTTTTTATTATTAATGGGTATATTTTACCTACTGTATAAAACAGAACGGAAAAAATACTGAAAGATGTGAAAACATAAAGGTAATAAATTTATGAACCCTACTTAAAAAAAAAAAATCCATGACCTTTTCATTTTAGTTAATCCAAATTGTAAGTAATCTAACCAATTTACTTTCTTTAAGTAAAAAAAAAACTGTTTGCGTCAGCTTTGCGTGTGTTGTCACAAAATTACTCGAGTTGGTCACAATGTTTAGATAATTGTTCATGTTGGCAATTTGTGTAAAACGTCGATAAGTGGGAGCGGTCGAATGCCTGCCCATTGCCCAGCCCGCTTGTAATAATAGTTTGGTTTGGAAACAATCCGGAATTACCGTGCACTTTCATGTTTTACCAACAGACCAGTTTTACTACGCCGGTAAATTGACGAAACTTCAATTTTGACATTCAAATTGTTTCCCCAAATGTAATGATGTAGCTGTGAGATACGAGGAGGAAAATTGTCAAAACAAATGAACATTCAAATAGGTTAAGTATTTACAAAATTGTGTTTTTCTGAATTAATTTTAAAGCTATTTTAATACTAATTTGGGACGACAACTAACGGTTTTGTAGCGGGCGTAGCAAACAAGGGTCACTGCACGAAAATGACATTGGCGATTAATAGTCATAAATGAGACGACACTCATATAATGCAACGGTATCGTGGAGTTTATCAATGAAAGTTATTAGCAAGTTTAGAAGCGCAAGAATGTTATGCTATGCGGATATAAAAAAAATAAAGCTTTGCTTAGAATTTATTGTTCCCAAAGAACCTTCTTGCGAAGGAAAACTTAGTTTATACAAATAAATCATAGGCGCATTATAGGAAATATTTTTCAGAAATAAGTAGTACAACCAAGAGTAATTACAACGCTAAAATGCAGAAGATATTGTAAAAAATTATAATAGTTTAGCAAATATTACTTCATTATGCCAAATTAATTGTTAACCGTAATACCAAAGAATAATAAAGTAAGCTAATACAACGTTGCGGAATTAAATGGCGCGGATTCAGTAATTTTTTAAACTAGATTAAATAGGCGTTGTTGAAAGATAGCTACAGACAAAGTGTTAACAATTAAGGCAATTAAACATTTGCAAACTAGTTTTATGAAACACCACGCTTGTATTCTTGAAAGGATAGACAGAGGTGGATAAACTGGCGAAATGCAGTCGCTACCTGCTAATCATAGCAGGTAGCGACTGCATTTCGCCAGTTATGTTTAACTCTTAAATAATAACGGGCGAGCCCACTGCGATTAACCTCTTAATCACCGCTAATGAGACAAAATTGATTTTCTATTGTAATGGGCCGATATCGTACCACGCCGGGATTGAGTGGTTAATCAGGCACAAAATATCTAGAATCATGTCTTGTACTGATTGTTTAATGACAAGTTTGCCCGTTTTCACTAATACTAGACATTTAAATAAATGCCTAAGTGAAAGCGCGTCTTGCATTTTCAGCGCTCGGGTCAGCACCGAAAGTTAAAAATCCAACAGCCCGCTTTTATTGAGGCATTAATTTAGGTGTCGCCTAGTGTTAGTGACTGGGGACGGGGATTTGCCTGATTTGGAAAATGGACGAAACAGGAGCGCGCTTGCAACTATCCGACCAGCGCGCAGTGGGGCAGTCAACCTTTGAAATTAAGCCGTTTGAAAAGAAAAGTGCTAATTAGATATTATTATGGGTATCACAACGTAAACATTAACAAGAAGTACAACCATCTGTTTCCTCATGGGACATGATTAATCACACATAGAATAATCTTAAGGCTGTTCATTACGAAATTGAAATAGTTGATTAGAGTTGCTTAATTTATGAAAATATTGCACGTTGTGATTGATTGTCATGCGTATCTATAGAATTCTGAGTATGTTGTGGAAACTATTATTGTCATCAATATTGTCGGCTCAATGACTGGTTACAAAATAATCAATAGTAACTAAGTAGCTATGTTTTCTGTCTTCCGGCACACTCTTAGGATGGGCCAAAGTTGAATTGTGTTTATATTTTGTAAAATTTAATTGTCATTGACTTGGAATAGTGCCCTCATGAGGCAATGTTCCACCCCCTGCCAAATGAAACACAATATTGGCGTCACTGACGGGTGTGTCAGCGTACTGTGGGTGTTGTCATATGCATTTCAATGTTTGAAATTCTGGTGTAATGGTTATGTTATGTCATTTGAGCTACAGAAAGAAAAGAAGTAGCACTCCCACAACAAACGCCCGGTTAGGAATGTGTTTCGTCAGATTTTTTTTATTTAAAAACGGTGGATATAAACACAGTTCAAGTCTGTACCAGGAGTAAAAGACACGATAACTATATACCTCATACTTCAGTGCGTCTTTAATAAAGATAAAACATAGACCAAAAACTAAATTACCAAAGTAGGTAAAAGCACAAAATGTGGAACAATCTCATACATCTGGTACAAAGTGAAAAGCAAAGTAAAAAAAAGAAAAGTGCATCACCGATTTTATTCTACATTGTTAGGTATATGCAGTTATGCATTGGTACTACATTAGTAGAAACACTGACCTGTGTTGCCATTGTGCGGCTTGTTGAATGATTCAACGAGGTTTGTTTGTTCTTCGCTACATCAACTAGGTATAAACCATGTATGTGGTCCCGATACAATGTATGCCCGACGATACACAAACACTTACAATAGAAATATTTTCGCACCTTCTTGTTAATAGCGATGCAAGTATTGGAAAAACAATGTTTTATATTTTTAGATGATTCATTTCGTTTTATAACATTGTAGTTTATTTTTGTGTACAGACGTTATTAACACTTGAGCTTCCTCTTGGAAAATAGAAATGATAATATCAGAGACAAATAATTGCGACTCATGACATGTGTTAGGCGTGGTTGTGTTCTAAATATTTTTGTATTGTTTTTCCCTTTAGATTTACATAATACTTATTAAGTTATGGAAGGGTGGAGTCTCCTAACACAGGCTTATCTGCTTAAAAGGAGGCTCCAATCACTACTTTTTAAGGTTTACTTGTTAAACTAATAAACCATTTTACAAATAAATAAATATTACTTTAACAGAACTTGAACGATAACACATAAGACAGATTAACTATACCAGTCTCATCAAATAAAGTAAACTTAGATCTAAGCAAAGATGCAGCTATCACCAAAACGATAGCACATCTTTGTTTGTAATTACCCACTCACCTAATACAACTGCACTTGTGAACACAATTAACACCTCCTAATATGGCACAAGGAGCGTTGGCACAAAACATCACAATATACACTATTCGTATACTAGTTGTGTCACTAACCGGACGGGGGTGCACTGGGTAAACTACGTCACTAGGGGTCGTAAGATCGCGTCGTGTGAAGTTGTGTCGGACAACTTGTCACAGATATCGGTCGTGTTGTATCGTTAAAGGCTCGGGCCGGACTGAGCAGTTTATTATTATATCGCGGCAAGGAGCGCGGCTGTATTCAAGGTTCCGGCCGCGGCTGGCGCAGGCGCACGCAGCACGTAGTGACGCTTATCTGCCGTCGCCTTTGTTGCTCACGACTCGCTTGTTCGCGTCTCGTTACGTTCGCGTATCGCGACGGAATCTTCACGCTGTACTATTTTGGAAAACGACTGTTTCGTGACATGACAGGAGATCAAGATGGGGTCTTTGATCTTTTCCAACCCATGTGGGATGAAGAGAGCTAAGAAGCTGTTCAGGGGGCCTTAAAGGCCACTTTGCCAGAATCATAAAACAATTCATATCACGCAATTCATCTGTATGACAGTTTTGTATGGAGATTCGTAAAATGCTATAGGTACACCTCTGCCTAACCCTTCAGGGATATATAGGTGTGAAACTGTCAAACAGATGAATTGCGATGATTCTGCCAAAGTGGCCTTTTTAGGCCCCCAGATCGGTTGTCGCGATTCTGTGATATTAACATCTTAGAGCTCCTAAATCTTGAAGTTGTAATGATCTTTAAACGTTCAGTTTCATAAACCACGGCAAAATTATTGTGTTTTTTGAAATATTTTGAATGAAATCCTATCATTGAACAGCAGTTATGTATTAATTTAAAATATTAATCATAACATATTCCTACCATCGTGCCTTTATTCTCTGAAGGTTATCTTTAAGTCAGTAGTGGGCGAGCCTATTGCTATCAATCGGGCACAAATCCAGACTCTGGGCTGCTACTGAGAAATTCCTGATGGAAAAGCTTAATAATGTTGCACGATCTGGGAATCGAACCAAGGACCACATGGGCAGCAGTCGTGCTTACGGCCACTAGACCACCGAAGCAGTACCACACCTTTATTAAACAATTCTCAATAACATGTTGGAATACAATAATTTAATGTCAGATTTACAGACTTATACTAAATCGAAGTATAAACACAAAGGTGGTTGTGGTTTAATTTTCGACGAGTTAATAATGTTTAGGTATTATGCATATCGAATTAGATTATTTTAGAAGACATCCTTTATGCGTTGTAAACTGATAATACATTTAAATGAAACAGAATGTTAAATAACAAAAAAAAAGTAGAATATGTACAATGTCGTATTGTGTTATGTGTATATTTGAACGTAAATAGTACTACAGTCTGTCATATGAAGCAGTGTTATTGTAGGTACTAGACGACTACCGTTTGTCTATAATCCCACACATACAGGTTAATAAAGCAATTTTTTCATAAAATAGTGATGAAATAGTTCCAATTATTTCACAACGATTTTAAGGAAGACATACAACCGAAACGATGGGTTTTTATATAATAAAGGTTTCTATGACAAGTTTTTATAAAAAAATCTTGATATCTTCCCCAAAAACTCCATTACTAGGTAACCATTTTAATTCTATCCCGTTTTCGTAGCATCTCGTAGCCCGTAGCCCGTAGCGCGTAGAGGGACGTAGACAAATGCTACGAAAAGATAAGGGTGGCGAGTGCGCGGAAATATGTTGTCGGCAAAGAAGTTTCTCAGTAAATATAATACCGTGACTCTTGTCACATCAAGAGTACTCTTGCAAAATTAGGAGGTTAATATTAAAACGACAAACAAACTTACACCCCAATACATACATTGAATATATTTGCTGTTACTACGGTCTGACAATGTTGTTTTCTAGATACATTAAATAATATATCATTATACCTATTGATTTTGATGCTGAGATAATAAGCAGATAGCGAGTATCGGAAATAAATTATATCTGGCTGGTTGACCTTTCTATTTGGCATATTCAATAGCGACTTGTAAAGAAGTAAATAAGAATCAGAAAACACTTCCTACTCGTACAAGGTTACTTTGTATATTTCCTCTATGTATTAGTTTGTATTTATTAATAGAGACACAAAATATGTAGATGTGTTCACAGATAATGACGAAAGCTATTAGTAAGAATAATTTGCTTACTTTGGTTCCGTTTCTATATTAAAAACGAATCGTTTTACTTGCTAATGGAAATGTTAGCAACAAATTTTGACTTTGAATAGATATGCAGTTTTGGCAAACTACGTTTCAGGATGCTTCTATCATAACTTATAACTTATTTCTAAAATGGTCAGACCCGCACCATGGGTAGTCATTCCCGCCACTGGACAGCCTAACGTTGTGGGATGAAAGGTACCTATCCACCACCTCAAGTACCTAAGAACACCTGCCTCCTGGTCGTGAACTGCAGTGGTCAATTTGTAAAGCACCAAATCGATTGTGTACTGAAGAAATGGAGCATTATCGATTCACCCGACATCCAGTGCGAGTGCAGTGCTCCTAAACAGACTATGTCCAATCTGCTAGTGTCCTAATTGACCGTTCTCTTACACCCTTGACGATCTCAACAATGATCTCAACAATGCCTCTGACACGTGATATGTGATATGTATATGATAAATGCGGCCATCTACTGGGCCCAAACAGTATAAGCAACATTGATGTACCATTGAAACGAAAACAAGGAAACCTGCTGCTGACTGGTCAGTGTATGCTATTCTTATAAAGTTAGACCCAATGAGAGATAAGAAAAAGGGGGTCACCAAACAGTTCAAAGTAATTTGTAGTCAGTAGGTTATCAAGGCATTTAATAACAAATTCCACAACAGAATACCATAACTTACCAAATATTAAATTACTCCCGGTACAATGAAGGATAAATGACTATGTAGAAACTGTGATACATGTGTCATTTGCCGTGTCTTATAATGAAATTAGACGCGGTATTGTGATGGTAATATGAGAGATATTCTTTTGAAATTTATATTAACAAACATGCTGACTGCAAGCATCGCGAGGCTCTTTGTTAGTCGCTCTTAGTTTTGCATAATATTTAATGTTTTGCGCGTATGGTAGGCAAAATAAAACAGTTGGCAATGGACGTAGGCATGCGTTATGAATGTGGACTATTGTGAGAACAAAGTTCAAGGAAATTCTTAAAAATGTATGTTGTTATGAGAGCAGTGGTGGCCCAGTATGCAGGGGTAAAGGGCCCGCTTACGAGTTGTAGGTCGTAAGTTCGAACCCAGGCATGCGCTTTACTTTGTATAGTTTATTTCATCACCACTGCTCTGAAAACGGTGAAGGATACCGGCATGTTCTAGCACCAAAAATTCGAAGACATGTGACATCTACCAACCGCGTGGTGGAATACAGCCCATTCCCTCTCACAGAGAGTACGCCAGTGTCCCAGCGGTGGAAACCTAAAGACTCTCCCCCACAGGCGAGTTATTATCAGTTAATATCGGATGCGTTATTGCGGTATCTCTTTTCAGTACATTTTATATTAGGGCGGCCACAAATTTACACACTGTTGCGATAATAACGACGCAATAGAAGTAGGCCGCTTGCATTCCTCCGTCCTACGATATTCCGATATGAGTTCTTAAAACATTTTGTATTAGGACGCATGCGCTCTTACACACACCTGCGTTGATAACGTAGTAACGCGTAGTACGGGCGGGGGGCCTGTACATGTACACACACGTTAGAAATATCGGACGGTAAAAATGTAGCTGTGTGGCAAAGAATCGGGACGCATTATCGCAATAACGCATCCGATATTATCGGCCGATAAAACGCGCCTGTAGGGGAGATCCTTAAAAGGCTGAATATGTATCTTATAATTACCATTAAGTACTCATCATAACGTTCTTAATGACGATTATTGCTGTGCACAAAATCTTCGTTGTCAACCTGCACAGTAAACTTCTTTGCTGTCTGTACCTCGTAACGAAAATTTGTTTATATAATACAGACCTAACAGTATTTCGTTCGGTGTCGCATCCACTATGTCTAATTCAATTTAGCGTCCCAGTTACGATGTGAATGGTTATAAACGCGTTCTCCTAATGGTAGCCTATTCGAGCCTGGCTGTTAACAATGTTATGATGATTTCATAATTTTCTTTACGCCATTTATTTTATTTTCACCCAAACTTTCAATCGTAGACGTAATTTGCCTTGCCGCGTCGAAAGATGGCCGCAGTTCTGTTTCGTTTTGACACCTCTGACATACAGAAAGCCGAATAAATTTTGAAATTTTGACAGTTTTTCCTCATCAGTCGTCAATTTTAATCCACGGATAACAGATATCTGACTTTGGTAAGATCAGCCCTTAGTACGGTTGCGGGAAATCTAAAGATTTAATCTTTGATATTCACATATTACGTAGCAAAGGGTAAGCAATAAGGAGCTATTGAACACACACACTACGATCCAGCATTCCGTGTTTGAACTTGAACTCAGGACTTGAAAATGATAAACTCATCATTCAAACTCACAATTATTTATTTTAATCACTTAAATTGTGGTTGGGTGCAAATTGTAAAGTAACTTTACCTATTATACCTTTCCGGAAATCTTGTTGTATAATTATAATAATAATGTAATACATTATTATACGTAAAATATCATAAAACATTTAACCGCAAAATCTAGAGCGGTCGGTTTGCATTTTCTTTATTGGAATGTTAAAGTTACGAAAGTTATTTCATTTCAACCGTGATACTGTTAGATGTTGGTGTTGCATTTGGTCTTCGAATCCAGTCTTCAGGCCGGTTTATCTCACATGTGTGTCATTGCGCCGCGTCAACATACTTTCATGAATGTCAAAGTGTCGACCTGTCGGTCCTGATTGCAATAATAGGGAGCTCTAACACTGAAATAGAATGCGATAATCGATCATTGTTAATACTAAATTAACTGAATTTATTGGAATTCTATTAGGAGATTAATAGCAATACATTTACTGGAGCGTAACTTACTTGCGATTGAAAATAAATTGAAACGTTCGCTTTGTAAATAATAGTTTAAGTAATCTCACGGTTATCTCTGGTGTTGTAAAGGTGTTATAAAGTTGAACCCTAGTTATCATGTTAGGCCCCGGTTAGAAATCAACAGGTATAAAAAAATGTTGACCCTAAAGGTACTAATGCTACTATACCTACTAGTTAACAGTAACGGTTGCAAGTAAAAACTGGATCTTGATGAACCGCAGTCCCAAAGTGATTGAAACGCTCGCTTTGTAAATAATACCTAGTACCTATAAGTAATCTCACGGTTATCTCAAGTGTTCTGTATTCCCAGTCTCACGGTATACACAAGTTGTTGATTTAAAATTGTACGTGTTACTAAACACTAGTGTTTAGACGGATAAACCTATAGGTAAACGTCTCATGATCGCCTGCGCATAAAAGCATCGGAGGCCAAACCGAACATTAACCGATTCAAATGATATTTTCATTGAATGCTCGATCGCTCATGATAGTCTCACCGTCGCTGTGAGTAAAATACATTACAATTATATGAATTCACAATTATAAAATACTTAGTCTATCATCGAGGTACGTATTCACTCGTCTTTTGTTTTTATTCTGTTCGTGTCGCGTAAGTTGCAAGTAAGTACTTGCAAGTAATAGACCAATTAGCTTGAAGGATCCCGCGGTACTTTACACCGACGAGTAGAGTACTTTGAGTGCCATTACGTCAGTACTTCCATAGTAACTTAAGTCTTAATAGAATTGACTTGATTGTCTTACAGAAAATAAAATTATAAAATGCCTGCGATTGTTAAAATAATAACTTAGTGTCTCTGATGTTTTTTCATTCCATAGCAATATAATAAGTAGTAGCATTTAATTAGAAAATGAATTGCTGAAAACTTTTTTTTGCCAAAGAATCAGCATTGCCATACAACGTGGCAGTGCTGCGAGCCTTTGAGGCACTTTTCTTGTTGAGTGCGATAGGGACGAATTTTTTGATGCTCTATGATTCTTTCTTCTCCTTTTTTATATACATGTACTATTATTTTAAGCTTATATATTATGTTAACTAAAAATACCCGAGTGACTAAAAATTTGAATAATTCCGGCTTACATATTCGTGTTTCTTCCTGCCAAGGAGCCAAATTGCCTCATCAAAAACTACGTCAATACTTTTATAACCACAATGTATCGCCCTTAACACGGAAAACTGAACGATATGCATTAAGTACAATGTTCCCGCATATCGGAAGGCGTTAAACAATCGAGTGTTAAAAGCGCATGTCGTTGAGTTGACTCACTGCACCGACCCACCGAGGTTGCTGTTGTGAAACCTCGCACAGCAAACAGCCTCTAGCTAAAAATAAGATAATACGTGAGCATTAAAATATATTGAGTAGCAGTAAATAGCACCTCGTCAACAATGTTGTTATATTGCTTTTAATTTTGATTTTACAGGCAGTAAAAGTGGATGTGGTGGTGCCTCACTGGGTGGCAAAGTGTTGTTGGGTTTTTTCCAATTTAACTTCTTAGTAGAAGTCTGGATTTGTTATGTCAATGGCTATGACATTTGGGCTAATTTCTTATATAGGACTTAGACCACCTCTAATGTGCCTCTGCCTGCCCTTACAGAAAAACGGGCTTGTATTATGTTTAATATAATTTTTTCTTCCAACCACAACATTAATTATCGTCTCAAAGTAAAGAAATACTTCATTGGTTGTTCCATCGTAACAGTAAAGAGAGTTTGATACTTTGATACGTTGTAAATTGATATTATTGCAACAGTTTATTTGAATAGCCACAAGACTATGATTAAACACTATCATTTATTATATAAATGAGGCTTAATGAGGACGTATTTTATTTTTCTAAGTTACCTACGTTTGGAATTTTGTTGCTCAATTTTTATTACACTTGGATGCATCGCTCGGTGCTGATACAACGAATTATTTATTTTCTTATGGTGAAGCGAATTTAACTAGGTATACAAATCAAATATTTCACTGCGAGCATGTTGTCTGCAAATTTAAACACAATACCTATGTTAATAGTCGACGTAAAGCGTCAATCTGAAGATTGATTGGCAATTTTTTGACAGTACCTACATGATACAGACGGTACTGTTTTCTTGATATTTGTCAATACATGAATACCTACATGATATCAAGAATATGATATATGTCACGATATCAATACATTTTGCAAGTCATACGAAACGCGGCATATATTCACAGATGAAGTAAATGTTAAGCCTATCTACATATGCTAATTTTCACCAAGTACCTACTCAGAACTTCGCCATGATAAAAATGTCGTTGGAATTTTTATGGCGATTCTACATGTTCACACATAGTTTTGTATTAATTATCGAGGGATTGCAGAATTGCAGGATTACCTTGAAATGCCAACATTCCATAATAATTTCCAATCTTTTCTCTTAATAAGGACAATAAATAAAATTACATTCAATATAAATGTATGGTTACTAAACAGGATTTTCGTAGAGCTACGACGGAAATATGAATACGAAAAAAACAATCGACGCATGTTTGTTTAATTTTCCAGTTTAAATTGGCCATTGTTGCTAGGTAATTTGCGGTTATTATGCATTTTTATTTACTTAAATTTGATTTTAATAAGAATTAACTGCAAGATTCTGTTAATATTTTCTGCATTACACTTCTTAACTTTTGGTGCATAGACTTGCTCTTTGACTAACATCCAGAAGCAAAAACTCAAGGTTTGCCAACGAGCAATGGAACGCAGTATAATAGGCGTTAAAATAACAGATCCTGTTGGGAAAAACAATTCTGCGCTCCAAAACTAATATAGCTAAAAGGCTGCCCAACTTAAATGGTACTGGGCAGGATATAATAGCACAGAAACTGGTGCCCTGAGATGGTAAGATGGGGTTACGGCAGACGAAGATGGCAGGACAAACTGGATAAGTACCGTCAACACTGGAAGGAGGACGCGCGGCGTCGCGAATGGTGGAAGGAGTGGATGGAGTCCTTTGCCCGGGAGTCGGGCAGAGCAGATTAGGAGAAAAAAAAAACTGTTAACTACCAACGATAAATGGACAGAATCACTAAAGGATTAATTACGACATTGCAAGCAAAGTAATAACGTATTCCCATAATTACAACTCATTAATTACTAAATTTTAAAAAAGCAGGACATATTAATCGCTTATAATGAACTTAGTTAAGATTATTTTGTAATTGTCACACGTAGGTGTAATTATCCAAGCAAGCAATTACTTGTGTGCTGCGTCCGGTTGACATTTATAAATTATACATTTGCACATGTAATAGAAAATATAAAGGCCATAGGGACAAACGAGAATTATAGACACATGTCAACTGACATAGCCAACATACGTTGTGACGTAACGCGAAATTTACTAAATAGACTATTGTAGATCATATATATATATGGATGTAACATTTATCTTTGTCAAAATGTAACATACTGGACATTGTCAGAGCGTAATGATAGCCTAGTTCAGGGATGCCAACCTTTCCGTATATTTAAGACAAATTAAAGAAAACATTTTTTTTTGTCCATATCTTGCTCTCATAATATACCAAATCTGAGATAGGAGAGGTAAAATTAAAACTAAAAAGGTATGAAAAACTCCTATGAAAAACAATTTTTAAAATAACTAAATCATAACTCTCCTTTTAGCATCGCCGTAATCGGGTAAAAATAAATAGATTGTACTTATTAAAATATACACTATCGATATAATTCATTACAAAAAAGCACTTTAATTTCCCAGTTCCCACTTCAATCGCTGTCCAGAACTTTCTGTCACGTGCCTTAGGTTCACCATCCCTGTCCTAGATCGTTTGCCTTGAGTGCGCGGGCGCAGGGCGGCCTCCGCGCGACCACCGTGACCTCACACACCTAATGTAGGAAGAGGAAAATGTATACTTCCGTACACCTGAAATATTTTGTCTATCGACCGTCACTAATCTGTTTAGTCATTTACTTTTTCCTTAAGTTTATGAGATGTTTTGTTTTTTTGTTTTTTTTTTTTTAAGTTTTACTCTAGCTGCCATCTTAGCAAATATTTAAGATTAATACTCATTTAAAAAAATCATTAAAAAAATAATTTGACCTCTTGAGAATTTTGCCCAGTTGTTGATATATTAAAATAATTTACACCAAATGTGGGTTTTACGAGGGCTAAAGTTTTTAACAGTAAAAGCACCGTTTGTTTTCGTTCATTAGTTTAATTTAAAATATTGAAATACTGCCTCAAATTATACACAGTCATTAAGAAATTACAATAATTAAAACGGTGAATTGTATTTCCTTAAACACTAAAAAATAACGGTAAAGAACAACCATAATAATAATCGAGGTACAAATAAACTTGAACAAAATACGCATTAAAGAAAAGATAAGGTCACATACCAATTCCTACGATACTGTTCCTAGAATTCGATATTATTTCTTCGAACGCCTTCAGCTTCGTCCGTCATTGTCCGGTCATGCACTATGATATCATCCCACAAGGGTGAATATGACTGGCAGCCGATAATATCATGATCACCACTAATAAGAAGAATATTTTCCTGATTCAAATGCCATGCGTGACTGCCATCACGATAGTCAGTTGTCTAATAGGAGTTAGAGGTTCCAGCAGTGATTGATTATGAGAGATGATGCCCGTGCCTTGGAGTTTGAGACATCGCCGATATCGCGAGGAAAATCTTTTTAAAGGGCATGGTTCGCCAAGGAAATGAACAGACTATGTCGGTGTGTCCCACTGGCAGGAGTGTCCCAAGCTTTAGAGTCACCGATGACGTAAATAACGTGGCCCAACATTAGTAGAAGTAAAGAAGGTACTATAAGAAATCAAACAACAATATGCTTTCTTTACGTTTATTCCATGCTTATACATAAAATGATTAATATATATAAATATATTTTATATATTTATGTATATGCTTTTCATAGCTTATTATTTTTAGTTTATTACATCTTTACATCATTCCCGTTATATTAAAACTTTTCTTTCAAAACCAAAAACCTACTACAAATATTTGACATGCACCTTATTCTAAATTCGCTTGAATGTTCGAATGCAATCAGTTATTTTATTACCAGCCTGCACTACATAAGGTCGACTTTAGCAGATAACCTTTACAGTACCTACCTACTATCGAAAAGATCAAAGGAAATAATTCGATTCTGATGCCTGAAAATCCAGGGATTATTCATAAAATAGAAATCAATCGTAGGTTTATTGACGAATTAAAGGCTAATTTAGTAACTTTTTCATAGCACGGCGAAGTTTTTAGAAACAAACTAAGATGATTTTATTGAGTAATTGAATAAGAATAAATAACTAAAAACAGATATAGATCGATCAGGTTAAGCTACGCTTGCCGCGGTTGGTCTGTGGATGGGTAACCCCTCCGTTAATCCGTTCGTCCCGGCTGTTATTCGTGGATCTTTGAGAGTCATTACGGGTAGTCAGAAGCCCGAAAGTCTGACAACCAGTCTTACCAAGGGGTATCGTATTACCCAGTAACTGGGTTGTGGAGGTTAGATAGGCAGTCGCTCCATGTAAAATACTGGTATTCAGCTGCATCTGGTTAGACTGGAAGCCGACCCCAACATAGTTGGGAAAAGGCTAGGCAGATGATGATGATGAGATATTGAAAACAATTTATTATGAAATATTTACAGGTTCTTGCTGTCAAAGGGCGTGTTAGGACACATTATTTACATTCTTAAGAGAGTTATTCAAGTTTTCGTTTACGAAACTTTCATGTTACGACACTGACATGACATTATTGTGAAACATGGTGTTATATTGTTTTAACGCTTGCTCTGTCGAGTTAATTAAACAGTCATAAATTAATTTTGTGATAAATGAAAAATAATATTATGTGCATAAATTATATGTACCAAATTAAAGGGTAGGCTTTTAGATACTACACAACCCCTTTATTCATAAACGTTGCTTTAAGTTAAGTAGCTACGTCACTTAACTTTAAACATCGCTTATAATTATAAAGTTGTTTTCAATAGTTCTTTTTCAGAAATACTTACCTAGTGCCTATATGATTTTTTTGGTTAAATTTCTACGGTGCACGTTGCACGATATGCAATGCATGGCTATATATTTTCACGGTACACATTGCCCATGCGCAAGTCGCCTTTGACTATATAGATACGCAAAGACATGATCTTTAACCCCCTTTTGCCACAAGCCTAACCTAAGTGGTGCCTCCGTCTGCAGTCTTACGTATATGGTCAAAATTACATGAACGTTACGTAAAGAAAGACAATGAGCCAGCACAAACGATCAAAAATAGATGTGGGAAAATTCAGTTATTATGGTTGTCCCAGAATCGACCAAGTTGTACACACCCTAATTATTTAATTACTTGATAGTTTTGTATGGTATAAGGTAGGTATCATACAGTCTTTTTGACAACTGGAAGTTAAAAAGTAAATAAATTGTCACTCAAAGCCTCACAGTATATCTTGCGTGATTTTTCTTGAATTGCGGTCTCGATATAATCACGGTGGATATCCTGTAAGTGACAATTTAAGCGCATTTATAGACCGTGAAAGTTTAAAACAGTGTTTATAAAGTCGTTGCTTTTATCACACACAGGATATAAATCAGGATACACGCTTATACATATGATTTGTTGTCATACTAGTCTTGTCTTAGGGGTATCGTATAACTGGATTGTGGAGGTCAGATAGGCAGTCACTCCATGTAAAATACAAGTACTCAGCGGTATCTGGTTAGACTGGAAGCTGATCCCAACATGGTTGGGAAAAGGCTAGGTAGATGATGACTAGTCTTATTCCAAGTGCTTTGGCTTTTAGTAGCTAACAAGATGTGCCTAAACACTGGTATCTTATAACGAGGAGCAACTGTCATGAACTCTGTAGCCCAACAAGTGGAAATTCCAATATAATAGACTGCCTTTTAGGTATTTAATTCCTAGCGTCTGCGTAAAGAAAGTGCAATAATCAAAGCTACGGGTCGCGCTTGCGCAAGTACTTACGCGAGTTTCTCCGACCAGCGCCAGATTTGCAGACTACCAAGTAATCACGGGGTGTAGATGTAAATTACTTGTTTGTTCTCTAAATCACTGTATTCAGATCATTACGTTGCTTTGAAAACATCTCAATATGTTTTACATAGCGAAAGAATGA
The DNA here is from genome assembly GCA_963669345.1 of Gortyna flavago. NCBI lineage: Eukaryota > Metazoa > Arthropoda > Insecta > Lepidoptera > Noctuidae > Gortyna > Gortyna flavago. The sequence continues at coordinate 7,273,481 of OY770139.1, forward strand.
ATTTTAATGCGAAAATAAAGGAGGTTGTCTGTGTTAGGTTAAACCCGTTCAATATTTGTGCAATTTCCTCCCGCGCAATTTTTTTCGCTTTCATGCTGAGTGCTGAGTCACAATTCAAAAACGAAAAAACCCTTCGAAAATTATTTCACGTCATAATTTTTCGCACATAGCAAGTACGTAACGTGTCGAAAATTTGTTTGGCATTCTTTCAACTTAGTAGTCGGTATATTACTCACTACATATTGATGTACAGTAGCAGAATTTCTGTTATTTGTAGGAAATAGGAAAGCCTTGAGACTTAGTATGTAAGGAAGATTGTCTATGTAGGTAAAGACATTGAATAGTAATCATTGGTTTCGAGAATTTCTTCCGGATACAAAGGTGATGCCAATCGACTAGTAAAAAAATTGCAATGATAAATGGGATTTATTATACCTATACGAAAATGATTTCGGTTCTGTTATGGAACATGATGATTGGTGCGAGTCGATCACTCCAAGACTGTTCTTGGAGTTATCGTTTGAGTGTGTCAAAAACCTAATCCACTGCTTCTTCGTCGTATCGATGATCCCATTAATATATTTGAATACTTTCGCTGACACTGAGATGAAGTTGAAATTCTGAAAATGACACTGACATATTTTCATATAAAATAATACCACCCACGCCTATAGCCGTAAAAAAAATACATTTATATTTCTTTTTGTCTTGACACTAGAAAAGTTCAAGTGAGTGCAATACGATACTGGATCACGCTCCTTCTTAGTGATGTACGCAATTTACACGGGTATAGGAGGTTTGTCGGTTTTGACTGGGTAAAATTAACCGCCTGTGGGCGTAGCGTCAAATCCAACACGAAAAAAAATTCGCCTCTGGCCGTGACGTCAGCGAAAGTGTTGTGGCGAGACCCCCCGGCGTGCAGAAAAAATGTGTTCTGGGATGTTTTAGACGATGTCACGGGGGGAGCGGGGAGCCTGAGTCATTAAATAAGCTTCGTCCAGAACTCGGTCAATCTTCTCAACACGATGGTTTTGGGAATACCAAAGACAGTTAACAGCATATCTACTGAGATATTATAAATCCGGTTTCAAAATATTTTCGTGAACTAAAGTAATTAAAAAAACAAAAAAACCCGACTACAACCTTAAACTAAAGCTAACTGAAAAGCTAAAAACAAGCCTATTTTAAATTAAATAAAAGTTGGAAACAGGCGGGACCCATTTTAATTTTTTTCTATTTTGATATAGGTACCCAGTGTCGCTCGACGAATCTAACGGCACCTCTCAAGCGAAAACGATCATCGATAAAGCCGTTTAGGCTACAGAGCGTGCCAAAGAAATATAGGTACTTACATACATACATACACTCGAAAAACATAATCCTCCTTCTGGCGCAGTCGGGTAAAAAGACGAATGCCGCATAAATAAAAAGCCACATAAGTCGATATTATAAAATATTATTGTGGTGACATAATTAATATCACCTGAACTTTGGATTAGCTGTCGCATTACTCATTCACTACGAGGTGTCTTTAGGACGGTAGTTGGTAGTCGGTATTATAGCTGACCTTTGACTAAACAAGTCCCCACATTAACGGACTGAGCCGCATATATGTAAAATAATATAATTTATTAAGTACGCGTTTAATCTCGCTGATCTTGCGATTGGCTCGTGGGTGTAGCTTTGTATGTTCTACAGTTATGCCTTCTGTAAACTTGTAGGATAAGCCGCATTGCTGAGGGGTTTTGTCACGCAATCAATGCTAAATATATTTAAACTATAAGGATCTATATAAGTAGGTAAAGGTTGTGCAGAAGATCTAATGAATCCACTCGAATGTCGTAATTTGTAATGACTGGCGTTGTTCACTTCAAATAGCAAAAGGCACATGTTTCAAAGGATTGCTACAGAAAGTGGATTATCTTGTGGCGAATCACAACACACGTTTTAATAAGAAATAATGAAATCAGACCATATCTCCGCAGCGATTTATCTTGATCTAGTTTTAAAAGTCAATCGGAGGAAATGCATAACTTAAGTTGATCGACGGCATTGAGCAAGCCGCCGTCGACTGTCATTACTAACTATTGCAAATAATCAATTAAACACGGTACGAAAAAAAAATTAACTTGTAATTTTGATCAGATATGGAAACTTTCTGAGTGAAAAAACTCTATAAAAATGAATTTTCATCGAAGAATAAGAAGAAAACCTACATAGAAAACGTACCTAAGTAGTTTTTGTCCAACTTAGTAGCATTCCTTGCATAATCAGCCTATAATGTTCCCACTGCTGGGACACAGGCCTCCTCTCTTCGAGAGGGAGTGGGCTGTAATCTACCACGCGGGCCCAATGCGGGTTGGTAAATGTCACATGATTTTTTTTGGTTCTAGGACATGCCGGTTACCTCACGATGTTTTCCTTCACCGTTTTGAGAGCAGTGGTGATGACAAACACTGCTCATACCTCATACCTTCCTTACGAGTTGGTAAATGAAGGGGGGTAATATGTGTTTTATTCCTATTCTTACAGCCTACCTTCACAAGCTAATTGTGATAAGGTGAATGAACTCCTGAAACCTATATAAAAACTGCTGCTGTAATAAAAATTAAGTTACATGTAGCTGCCGTTTATAGTTTGGCTTTTGTTTGAATCCTTCGCTTTATAGTACACATTCTAATCTGGAGTCACGAGAGCGTGACCGTTTCAAAATTTTCGGATTCATTGCTACGTGGATGAGCACATCACTAACTATATTTGTAACTATGTGAATAGATAAAGAGATTGGAGTAACCCATTGTAAAGTATATAAGGAAAAATCGTGACCATAATATATGATTTCCTAAGAAAACGATCAATTATTAAAAAGTATGTACATAAATCAATTACTAAGAGATTGGAACCAATCGCAGTTTGAAACACAAGATCGATTGCTCACGCGCAGGAATGTGCGTTTTTGATTGTCTACGCGTTCTTCACAGGTTAATCGACGTTCAACCTGAACATTATTGCAAGTGTCATGGATTATATAAGATATCGCTGTTTTATACTTTCTACGTTTCTGTACTTGATTTGTAGAATAATTTTGTGCCTATCAGAAGGTTTGAAGTAAATACAAAAAGTGATTCCGGCTTTTCGCAATTTCGATTACAATTATTTTAGTGTTTCGCCATTATACGCGGATAGTATATTTTCAGGGCAAGAAGAAAGATAATGAGCTAATCAATATCGTACAAAAAGACACATACGTTACATATTTTTGTCAATTTAATTAAAAAACACAATTGTGGCAAAAAGTATTCATGCGGAAAAAGAGAGAACTTGTGTTGCGACGAAGACCTGAAGGCTAATTTCCGTTATTAAAAACGTTAAAAACCTAGTCGCAATCTCATCTCAACGACAATCGATTTCAAAAACTTGTCACAAATATTGGGAAATTAGAGGTATTTTTGACAGATTGAGATTGAGATGAGACTGTGAACGTTCTTAAAATTACGAGAATTGCCCCACAGGTGCTGAGTAGAGAGACGTTACAACGATGTACCTACGTTGCTTTCTTCTGCCATTCTTGGCTCAGTATGATAACTATTCTAAATGAAGGCGTCATGTAATGTCAGTCGGCATGTCGGTGGCGGTAACCATACGAGTCGGTACGTTGACAACACTTTCTTCGTAAATACCTCATTACATAAACGTGAGGGTGCCGACTGCCGGCGACATTCCGAGCTGTGGTACGTATGGCCAATACTGAGTGGGCATTATCTGACCACAGCGAATATTCTAATTTGTAATAGTTTTGGTCGATACTGTCTGTATACAGGGTGAGTTGTAATTTGACGTATTCCTTCCACGATGTGATTATAGTGGGACCCATTTGTAACAATTAAGCACCCCAGAAAGCCTATTCGAAAATTCGTGGATGAAAATCCTTATCTATTTTTGAAGATTTCCCAGAATTCGTCCTTAAATATCACTTTTCTATAAACTCACAAATTGCTATTCCATTAGGTATTTAATACTTTAACAAACTTTTCGATGACACAACATTTTCTAAAACATCAATCAGTTAAAGGAAGAAGTTTGTTATCAATTTTCAAAAATCATTTACGTACCTATTTCATGAACTTTGTCACTCAACATGGCTATGGCTTAAGCGTAAAAATTACGGGGAAGAAATTTTTTTTAACCAGCTATCTAACGAAGTACAAAAGTTACAACAATATTTAGCGGTGCCGATGAAACAGTCGATGCTGGTAAAGGTCAATTTTGCAAATGATTGAAATATTAAACATTGGGTGAAAATTTAATGAATGAACAGTTTTATGCCATCCCACTACTTTCTAACCTTCCAGCAATCCATCACACGTTAGGCACGCAAGTCATCATGACCGGGTCACGCGGAGCGATTTTTGAGTTTAAAACATGACTCACGGTCTGCCGCTGGTTACGGTTCACTTGTGCTTCGTTCGCGTGTGTTAACTCATTCGATTTTCTTATATTTCAACAATTTGCAAATTCGATCTTTTGTCAGCATTATCGACTGTTTACTTGGCACCGGTAAATATTTTTTAACTTTTGTTCTTAGTTAGATAGCTGATTAATGAAAATGTCTTCCCGTTTGTAAAACGTTGAGATAACTTGTGTCAAAATACATGTTACGTAGATGATTTTTCAAAATTGTTCCATTACTTGTTAGATGTTTTAGAAAATTTGGTTACATACAAAAGAAAGGTTTGTTAAAGTATTAGGTACCCAGTGGAATAGCAATTAAGGCCATTCAATTTGAGAGTTGAGAGAAAAGTCATATTTAGAGACGAATTCTGGGAAATCTTCAAAAATACGTAAACATTTGGTTTTTTCGAATCCCATGAATTTTCACCTAGGCTTTATGAGGTGCTTAATTGTTGCAAATGGGTCACGCTATCACGTCCTGAAAGGACTACGTCAAATTACAAGTCACCCTGTGTTTTATTAACAAAGCTTTCAGGATTTTTGCATGCAGTTTATCTATTTATTTTCTATGGTTATATGAGAAAAATGTGCCATTTATACTTTACGAAGCTTCTTCCTAGTTTAAGTAGGACTTCTCTTCAAACTGCCAAACCCAGAATATCTATCTATCTATTTAACTAGCCTGTACTGTCCCATGCAGGGCAAAGGCCTCCCTTTCCCATTTCCACACAATTATGTCTTTTGCGAGTCCGGCCATCCAAGCTCGTCCTGCCATCTTCGTCATGGGCTGTCGCGATCGCGTCGTGCGTTTAGTGGGACCCAATCGGTGGTTCTCTTAGCCCAATTGTCATCTGACATGCGGCAAACATGTCCGGCCCAGTATAGCGGCTTTCTTTGTAACGTCTGTTATCTCAGAATAGTTCACAAAAAGTTGTTTTGCATATCTCGACGAATTATAATAATGTTGTGTTTACGACATTATAATAAATCACATGTTTGTCAAACTTTGTTTGACATTTTGGTGCTGACATTCAAACACCAAAGGTGACCTGCATCTTTGTTTAGAGGCTCAGGGGAATAAATCGTCAGAGGTTGGGTTTCCACAGCAAAAAATATATAATCCCGTAACTAATGGATTTCTTCAATGTATCTTACATTTGTATAAAACAATTTACGTCATGAATTGCGACATAAAATCATCAAATGGAATTGTAAAGCAAAGGCATCAAGCCTTAATACATCTTAATGTACAGTCAGCAAAACAGATAAGTATGCAGGATCGTCGGATATAGTTGAAGTTTAGTAAGAAACCGATAGTTGTTGTCGACTGAAATTTAATTTGATAAATGAGCGATTTGTTTTCTATTAATAATATTTAATTTTATTCGAGAATATCCATCGGTTTCTTACAAAACTTCAACTGTATCCGATGATCCTGCATACTTATCTCTTTTGTTGACTGTACCTATCCGATGGTGGTTTTCATATATTTACAACTGAAATCAAATCTCAACAATGCGACGACTGCACGCAACCTCCATCATAATAGGTGTCAGTGATTATAGGGTGGTCGCAGGATGTTCAATTGTTTTGCTTGTGCGTCCGTGTTTGTTGATGAATGTTAATGTCAGTAAGCAGCTCGATGATTATCTGTGATTGCTTCCAGCGCGGGGCGAGGCGGCGCGCACTGAGGCGCCTCACTGCGCATCGAGGCTCACCTCCCAAGGGGGCCGGCGCGCACGCAGCGCCCACGGCCGCAGCGCTCGTGTGAAGCACGCCTAATGACCACTCTTCCGGATCCGCCAGGCAAAACCCAACTAATAACAATAATGAGCCTCATTTCGACTGAGGACGGATCAAATTAGGGTGTAGGTAATTGTTCCGTAAACTTTTTCATGTTGTGTTCCATGAACCCGGTTGTGAACAGGATACTTAAAGAATGGAGGTGGTAAAACCATCATCGATATAAGTAGGTACGTGCGTAAGTATTTTCCTCTAGTTTATATCGAATGACATTGGTAAGGCTATAGTGCGTTCCGTTGAGTGATTATAACGGTCACGACTGATGCGGCTCCGGGGCGAATCAATGCTGAAGTGCACTTTCGAATCATTATTTCTATCTGCTTTCGGATTACAGTCTAGATATTATATAACACTTGATTAATTAGTATGTAAATTAATATCATACTATTAAAAACAATTTTTCAATTTGTTTCGCAGTAAATAAAATATTCGTATTTCTAAATTCATAGTTTGAGGTTTAAGTATAATTTAGTTATGGTCATGACCACTCGGCTGCGGCTTCGCGCAATTCACAGCAAAAATAAAACAAAAGTGCGTCAACAATGACGACCTTGTGACGCCCGCAGCCGTGGGCATGGCGAGCCGTGAAGCAGCGTCGCCGTCGTGCTGTTGTGCAACACTACTTCACTAGAAAGCACACTTTCTTCCACGTACATAGCAAGGACTTATCGGCGTGTCAAAAATGGCAATTTGTTTTTCGATTTAGCTCCAAAAGGTCATGTCTGACTCACTTTGAAAATTTCGACTATAAACTTCCGCGTCGCGATCGGTTTCGTTGGCGATTAAACTCTCTCGCAATCTAGCTCGCTTTTGATCGAATGTTGACCATAAAGGGCATATGTGCAAGCGCAGTAATATTATATAGAGTCGGAGTGCGATCGCCGCGGTGTCAGGGTTCCGAGGTGGCGGTCCGCGGCTATTTACACTTTCACCTCACTCCGGGCTTTACCAGAATTTACGTCACCACTGCGCCGGCGCAATTATATCATCACGAAATCAGCTGCTGAGTAAGTGGCACAGTGGCACACTGGGCTTTGAACCCAAGTCTCACTTTTTGTTTAATTATTGTATTTTGGAGAGATGCGATGCTCGTTATCGGTCATTAGATTTCACAATGAATAGGAAAGCGATTTACATTTTCAATTACGTTTTCTTTCTCACGTACGTAGGTATGCAATATTGAGGAGGGGATTTCATTATGAATCATGTATTAAGTCACCACAGAAGAGAATGGAATCTAGGTAGTCTTTTCTATATCTACAATTTACGTACCAACCGTTTCATTAGTTATTCAACAATTAAGACATGAGGTATTTTTATGTTATGAATTAGGTACATGCTATGACGGAAGGGTTATGTTCTGTTTTAAGTTTCCTTGAATGAAAACTGGTTCACAATCTGCTTGAAATTACATGTCTCCATTTTTTTTAAGTAAGTACTTATGTATTATGTCACTATGGTATGTATTTATTTGTGTTCATTCATTGCAATGACTTTTTGCATGCAATGTCGTGTAAATAGATATTTCATTGAATTTGATTAAATTGTCTGGTAAAACGCTTGAACGGTGGTCAAAATCTGGTCTAATACATTTAAATAGTTTTTTTTTATGCCGGTAACCTAGAACCGTAATGAGTTATGACATTCACGCGAACATGACTCCCTCTTCGATAACCTTACCATTTGCGTTTGTTATTTCAAGTTATTTGCCGGTCAACTTGACATAAGTAATTACAGAATTCCTTAATGGCTTTTCAAAGTATTAACGAATATAATAATAATCAATATTTTATCGTTAATAAATGTTAAATATCCTACTGAGCGGCTCTGGTCACGGTCAGTATAAAGGGCTTTTAGCATTTGAAAATATTTAAACAAGCATGCGCAAAACAATAGTACAGTTTGCTGAACATAAATATTTCAATACCATTATGTTTATTACACACACAGATGTTTATATCGCGCGGCTACGAGGCATTGTTTTTTCGCGGTTTCTCTTTACCTAGTCGTGCGTTACTTCTTGTCGTGGACTATATCGTAAGCTCCTAGCCGTTACGTCACAAGTTATAGGCTTCAAACAATGTGTGGTTTTGCAATAATTACGCTTCAAACATAAAACATGATAATAAATTTTGATTCACTGAATATTACGCACATTATTTGATGCTAGGTTTTCTTTATTATTGTCTGGCGGCGTTGTGTCCCAGAATTAAGTTCAACGTAAGTTAATATGAGTTCCTATTTATAGAGAGAACTGAATCTCGGCGTTTTGTAACCTCGTGTTAGAATGAGTTAGTGTTGAACTTACCCGTGTTCCGGAATTGTGTTCTTGTACTTTTCTCTTTTCATTTCCACGTGTTTGTTCAGAGATGTGGGCGCGTTTCACTGTTCATGTCACAACACTCACGGCACATATTGTACATTACATAAACACTGCTTATTATCACTTTGTCAGATTCACTATTTTTTCGAGTCCCATGACTCTGCGACCTGCAACAAAGATATTGGATATTAGTGACGCGTGAACATTTCGTTATGTTCGGCTGTAAGAGTCGGCACGCGAAAGTGTCGGCAACAGTTTTGGTGGAACATCCATTTGCCTATTTAATGGCGTCTTCTAATATATTATTGCTGAAAGCGCAACATAACGTTGTCACCTATGAAGTGGTTGGATAATATCGTAAATAGAAGGTTTTCTTAGAAAAAAAATTAAAAATCGTCTGTACTGCATTACCTAAATCAATTTTTGAAAAGTACAGAATTAATCTCCATTAAATTATCTATACAATGGTATGTAAATTAAGTAGGTTCTGTGTACTAGCAGGAGTATAACAATAGACACAGTTGCAGAAAGGAAGCAAAAAAAAAAAAACTAATCGTAGAGCACTCTCTAATGCTTCGCATTATATGAGTCGTGCAATAGGCTCTGTTACAAACTCAGACATAATGCAATAGTTTAGATTAGATATATGCTTGAGCTAAAGGTGATTATTATAAATCCATACCGTAGTTCTAGAATGATGTTGAATCTAAAATTTAGTTTATATACCTAATGGTCTAATTTCGAAATCATGCTTATGCAGTTTGGATCTATTATTAGGTCTGATGACATGTCTCCAATCAACTCTTACACTATCAGATTGATCGATTGCTCTCGGATAGCAAATTTATCGATTATCTTATTATATTGTATTGCATTTAGGTATTCGAGAGGTTGTTAACGTAGATCATTGTCGTGCATTTTGCAATGGCTTAGTTTTTCGCAACCGACTTCTCTTATTTATTTAGAAGGGTGATAAATTGCAAGAGTGTTCTGTATAATTAACTTAACATTATAAAAACAAATAAAGCTTCAATGCTCATTAATCAACAAGAGTTTATATCGGATCATTCGATAGGCAGTGTCTTTCACATTTGGTCCGATATTTTATAGATGTAACGGGATTGAAAAAAAGCAGCTAAGTGCCAGTCGGACTCGCTCACGAAGGGTTCCGTACCACCGTACTTATAATATCTACTTTATGTAAAAAAGACACAAGAAAATATCACTTTTTTGGTATGGGTACACACTTTAATTTTTAACTTTATTTTATTATTAATTTGTTGTTTTAGCGGCCATGATAGTACACACTCAGGAAAAATATCAAGTTTTGTGACAGACGGACGGACGGACAGCGGAGCCTTAGTAATAACCCGGTTCCTTTAGCACCTTTTGGGTACGGAGCCCTAAAATTCATGCTATTAATATTTAGCATATTCGATACATACTTTCTTTTAATTTTTATCCATAAATAATTCTGTAACCCATAGAAGTAAGCTACTATGGGTAAGTAGTTACAGAATTATTGATTTACCGTTCAAATTATCCACCGTGACCGAAATCGGTCTGGAGCTTGTTTCATGTCTGTTCGGAAGTTTTTATCGATCATTCTAGATCACGACGAACAAAACACGTCGTCGCTGACGTTCGAGACTGGATCGTGAGAAATGTGTGCTTGTCGCACTGTTTCACAGACAACAGACATTCCTTGTAGCATTAGTTTTAGAAAATATCATGCAAATCGTACGTGAAGGAAGGTAAAAGCAATTGAATACTACAGTAAAAGTTTAACAAGCAGTTCCTTTTAATGACATAGAATTTAATGCAAAATATCACGAAAAAATTACATTAATTGCCGTTGGTCCCGGCTGTCATTCGTGGATCTTTGACAGTCGTTACGGGTAGTCAGAACCCCGAAAGTCTGACAACCAGTCTTACCAAAGGGTATCGTATTACCCAGTAACTGGGTTGTGGAGGTCAGATAGGCAGTCGCTCCATGTAAAATACTGGTATTCAGCTGCATCCGGTTAGACTGGAAGCCGACCCCCACATAGTTGGGAAAAGGCTAGGCAGATGATGATGATCACGAAAAAATTAAGTAAATATATGCATAATCAGCCTATAACGTTCCCACTGCTGGGACAAAGGCCTCTTCTGTGTGAGACGGCGTTGGCCATAATCCACCACGCGGGCCCAGTGCGGGTTGGTGGATGTCACATATCTTAGAAATTTTGGTTATAGGACATGTCAGTTTTCTCACGATGTTTCCCTTCACCGTTTTGAGAGCAGTGGTAATAAAATGTCTACACAAAGTAAAATGCCTGCCTGGGTTCGAATTCACGACCAACTCAAAGTCGGGGCCGACACCACTGGTCCACCACTGCACACATCACGTGTATATGACTTCGAATAATTACAAATTTGCTGCGACTGAAGGTCTGACTACCTACCCGTAAGTTCCTTTTGTACTTGAAATTATTAACACATCCTCTCACAGAATCCTCCATTACAGGTGCATAATAAAATAAAATATTTATCGCTACTTAAATAAACCCGTCGCTTCGTATAAATTGTATAGTACCTACAGCACCAATTAATAAAATAATTAACCAAACAGAGTGTCAGTATCGATGTGTTTTACGTTCTAATCCTTGACTCGTACCTAGATATATCCTTTATCCTAATTGCTGGTGTTATTTATAGCTCGAATTTTATCTGCAGTGTTGCAAGCCTCGGCCTTCGGTTCGGGTCCTGTTGTGGACAATCACTCGATGTCTATAATTACTCATTACGCTAATGGATGTTCGATCGAGGCATTATGTGCTTTGTCACGATTTGATCACACGAGCGAGCGAGTCGTCATCACTCTACAAGTCTACACGTGATTTACCGAGGGAACCTGCGTTTGAACGGGAATCTTGATTTATGTCTGCATTACGTGGGACACTATGATCATGATAGATTGTCGCTGTTGTACTAAACTTACCTATAGACAATGGTTGAAAAAGCATAAAGAAATTCACCTAAATGACTTTAAAAATGTGTAACTTATTTGGTATCCAAAGACCCCTATTACCAAAATATAAAAACCTTATCATATTTTGTAATTACAAAATAAGGTTTATCGTTAGATCAGGTTTAAAACACCGAGCCAGTTATTGAATTAAGATCCTAACTGTTATAGAAATGCAGTTCTTTATACAGAAATGACAGTATTAGGAACTTTGCCTAAATCGAAATAAAGTTTGAAATACAAATCCAGGTATTTCAAACTTTATTTCGATTTAGGCAAAGGCTTAAAGGCTCAAAGGTTTAGGCTAGAACTAAAGTTAAATTTCGTTTTGTAATAAGACGGTAGGTGTCTGCTGAAGTTCTGAGGGGCAATTCTCGTAATTTTAAGAACGTTCACAGTCTCAATCTCTCAAAAATACCTCTAATACACCTACATTTTTGGAAATTAAACACGTTAACTGTCGCTTTGAAGCAGCTTGTTGTGATAAACGACAATTTACAAACGGCATAATGAAAGGTAGTTTTGACGTGTAAAAGTGTTTGTACAAACCTACTTACAGAAAATAAATCATTTATCATTATCAGTTAAAACATTGCCGCTATCATTATGATTGCATCCTATGTGTAGGTTTAATTACTGTCATAAGCTGGTTGTCTAGAAAAGAAACTTTGTACTATCTAAATTGTGTAATTTTATGACTGGGAGAGATCTAAAAGCCTTAGCGCCGGTTCCAAACTGTCTTGGTAAATGACATTTCTAAATTATGTTATGCGAGCCAGTAAATTGCAGTAATGGCTTCAGAATAAATTGCTATGTGCCGTCTGTCTGTATGATTGAATGTAGCTCTTTGGATGATAAATGTATCAACAGCGTCTTCTGCAAAAAGGCTTATTAATGTTGTTAAATACGAAGCAACTATATTTGATCTAACCAAAGAATAATAAGATACTTTAAAAATTAGTTTGAAATGAGATAGGGAAAATCGAAAGGATTGGAATCAAAATCGAAATCATAAGTCAATTATTCAAATTAGGGCGAGAATCAGCACTTATCAAACGTCAAAATTGTCAAATCAAGACAGTCCCCCAAAACGCCCGCCCCTCACTGAATGAAAATAAAAACAATTTCCTAACCCAAAAAGTAAAAAGACTAATCCTTGAGTTACGACTCTTAATCAAATTCTAAGGTTTACTCGAGATAAACATTTAAGCAGCTGACGACTGCGGAATATATTACTAATCTTTCGAAACACCTAACTACATAACATTTTAAGTAGGATTACTTACTTTAAACACGCTCTGTGCGGAGAAGGACGTTGAAATTAACATGTATTTAATGTAAATATAAGGAAAATGGAAATGCAAACATAGTGACAGTGACAGCTCTGCTATGCCCGCAAAGCTCTACGCGAGATATTTGCGCAAGAGTGGTCACAAACATCCATCATGCGACCTTGCCCGAAATTCTTCTTTGACCGCTGGCAAAAACCTTTCCATTAGCAGTAGGCTCTATTGAAGTAAAACCACATTCCGTAGAGTACGTATGTTAACAGTCTCGTCATTAGGGGTTTGTTTACGTCCTTAGAACACGTACTAATATTTTGTTTGGGTAGGTTGTGCTTTTTGGTTCAAATAATTTTCGTATTAAAAGTAGCCCATCTGACAGGCAGGGCAACTTTTGCCATACCAAAAACTTTGTCCAAGAAATAGAAGAAATTCAAGGATTATAAAAAATAACTTGTTTCTAAATCTCTATATTATGTTAATTCCTGTTATGATTTCGAAGAACAGTATTATACGGACGTGTTTACTCATTTGAAAAGTTCGATAACGTCACGCAGACTGACGATACTACCCACACATGACGTACATAAACGATGTATAGTTTTATAAGAAGACGTATGAATACATTGACTCTATGCAAAAAACCCGACCTAGACCGATGACATTGTCTGTGCATCCTTACAATGATTGTTATTATATTAACGTGCAGTATTTTGATGCATACAATCTTTTGTTGATGTTTGATGGCCGGTGGAGCAGACGAGTCCTAGAGTGGAGACCGCGTATCGGCAAGCGTAGTGTGGGACGCCCCCCAGCTAGATGGACGGACGACCTAAATAAAGGCGGAGGACAGGGTGTTGTGGCGCAGTTTAGGGGGGGGGGCATGTCCAGCAGTGGACTGCGATAGGCTGAGTTGAATCTTTTGTTCTTGTATTTTGGTTGCAATTCTAATCAATTGGGTCCAGGTTAGTAGATCAAACTGAATCAGAATGTCTTGACTAAAATGTTATAAGTATGTGGCGTATAAGTACCTTTTTGGCCATTTTCCAGCAATGAGCTAAACACTCCCGGATTCCACTCACCTATTTCCTTTCACAGTTACTTTACCTCTGAGGCTTTGACAGCAGCAACCCAATAGCAAACTAATTGAAATGAAAATAAAGATCACAGTGCTTTTGACAGTGATGCTAAATTAGAGGTAAATCGTCTGTGAAAGGACTGTAATTTTTGTTTTGTTCATGAATTCAAATTCGGAACAAATATAACACCAAAATTATAGCCAGTACCTATGTCATTTTCAAAACCATAAAAAGTTTTTCTTTGAGATATACATATTTTGATGTTTTACGGCTTATCTATGCACTGCGGCTCGGAATATAGTATCTATCAATCTTTTTAGGACAAGACAGTCAAGTATTTTAACACAGGGTGGCACGGACATCGACGCGCAAACTGTAACCATGAATTTAGCACATGATTCTAGACCCCGTATCGTACAAATTTTGTATTCTGTAGAAAAGTGCAATACGGAACAGCATATAAAAAAAAATACTTACGTAAAATTTCAACTCGATAATGCCACACTTTTATATGTTTTCTTTTGCTCTTTCTTGAAACAAAATTGTTATAAAATATGTAGAATCGCTTCTACATTATGTCTATGTGGATACAGTAGCACAAGCCTGTATATTAGTTTAAAATTTCATAACAGCCGAATATTTTGCCAACATTGTGCATAGTGTTAATTAGTTCCGTCCACAGTCTTTTATTTCAACCTTAGGTGTGTAATATTTGGTTTTGATAAAACGACACCTTGTTGCAGTGATTCGTGATGATAATGTGGACACGTGGGTGAATAAAAATAATTGGATTTGCGCCACAACTACCTTTAATGTAAATGACTCAGGTATCTTCGTAGATATTCGTCCCTAGTCGAACGTGTACGTGTGAAACTGTACTACAATGTGTATAATACTAAGTAGGTAGGTACGTATGTGTGTATGCGGAGGTTCTGTGTGAACAGTCAGTCTGTGCTTGCGCCTGCACAATAGCTCGCTCGAGTCACGCGCTACTCTCCACACTATTGTTAAGGAGATTTGATCATAAAAACAATTTACAATCAGCTGTCGAGGGCGTCTATGTATAGTTAGTTAGGTGCGACTGGCGTGCCATGTGACTACGTCCGCGTTATTAAAACATGACCTTCATATGGGTTCTTATACTTTTTGTAGGGCTGAGAAAACAAGTTTTGCTGACGCATTTCGACATTAATTTATTCGTTTACCTAATAATCTAATAGCTATATCTAATATAATATAATATCTAATAGTTTCGGACTTGTTCATACTAACACATTTCAATAAAATCGCGCTCTATAAAAAAACTGAGTTTTAAAAGTGCTTAAATGTTTCACAAATTAAATAAGTAACCCTTTTTCTTGTCTCGCATGTTTTTATTTTATTTTGTGGTTGCGTTGCATAAATCTAAGATTAAAAACATTCAGATAAGGAACAATTTATCCGCAGGCATATAAAATATTGATTCAAAACAACAAAATTATATCCTAACTTAACTAAAACTATCACAAACTTAAATATAGCTTTAAAAAATTCAACCGCATCAATGTCGACTGGTAATGTACCCAAGAGACTGGCAGAATTACCAACTTGTACTAAGTACCTAATAGTTTGATTTTTTGCCTAAAACCTTCTCAAAAGAAAATCGTAGGACATTACTAAAACAAAACGCGTCCATCGGCATTTAACTTGTTGTGTGTACAAGAAAAAAACCATTACAAAAAAGTTTTTAGAACGTTTTGCATTGGTATAGCCACGAGCAGTAGGCGGACAGCTGATTTGTCAAGTCACAAAAGAGTTTTAAAAATGTTTATCTATTAATAAGTGTGTGGGCGTTCATAAATTCCTGGAACGATTGTTTTATGAAATGTTTAATGAACCCAGCAATACTTGCACAGAGATAGTCGATTGGTGATAAGGAAGGCAAGTTGGTGATTACGTAGAAGATTCGGTATTAGAATAAGTAAGAATTGATTCTGCAAGAATAAAAAAGCGGCCAAGTGCAAGTTGCACACGAATGGTTCCGTACCACCGCACCGTACAGTATAGTAGGTTCGAACCCAGACAGGCGCTTAATTTGTGTAAATTATAACACCACCACTGCTCTCAAAACGGTGAAGGAAAACATCATGAGGAAACCGGCTTGTCCTAGAACCTAAAATTCGAAGACATGTGACATCTACTAACCCGCACTGCACCCGAATGGTGGATAACGGCCCACTTCCTCTCAAGTCTCACACAGAGGCCTGTGTCCTAGCAGTGGGAACATTATAGGCTGATTATGTTGTACAGTATTCTACCTAATTTAGATATGTTATATTAGTAAGACGTTTGTATGTATTGCCAGTATTAAGATCGAGCAAAAACGCAAAAATTCGTTTCTTGAATGGGGATGGGGACCCCTTTAATTTTTTATTTAATTAAATTTTTATTATTTGCTGTTATAGCAGCCATGGTAGTCACACACGCTCTGTGGAAATTTTAAATGCCCACCTACTACGATTCAAAAGGTACAACCCTGTGACACACAGGCGGACGGGTCCCGTTGGCACTCTTTGCGTACGCAACCCTTAAAAGGATGATGATAATACTCACAGCTTAGGTATTTTTATTTTTTATTTTAGGGTCTCCAAAAAAATATACGCTTACACTAAACATTATATAGTTATTGGACGACAGTTTTTTTTAAGTAGTTTATACGATATAACATTTTATTACCAAGGGTACTTGTCATAGCAACGTGTTATTATCTTATTGTTACGGTTATTTATTTTATATGTGTGCCTGTGCTGTGCGTAGAATACTAAGCGGTGCAATTCAATACAGAAGCATTGAAACGAGCCGCAGGCATCGTTTGTTGACAATGGTGGTTTTAGGTTCTTAGACCGAATCCTACGTTTTATACAGTGACAGCATTAAACTTAAAAAGACAGCATTAAACTTAAAAATTAAGTTTAGCAAGCGTTACTGGTAATCATGAGATCGATTCCCATTGATCAGGCAAAGTATTATTTATTGAGGTTTTCCAGGAATTTCTAAGTAGCAGCTCAGAGTCTGGATTTGTGCCCGATTGATGGCAATAGCCTCGATTTCTATTACATGGGACTTAAACATAAATGTCGAAACGCGGGTGTACCTGTGTGATGGTGATGTTATGTTATTAATATTAGCGTATCAGAATCAGGTCCATATACAGGTTTAAATTAAATTAGCTAGCGAAACTCCGCAGATGTGATGGGTATCGATAGGTATCTAAACAAGAAAGAATGGGCACCATACTATGGCTTTTTGCCTTGAAGCCATAAGATATAACAAATATTTTATGTTTTATCGTGATATCAATACCCGACACTTCTGCAAAGTTTCGCTAGCTAATTTAATTTGACCCTGTATAGTTGTGCGAACAATTAATGTTGGCTAGCCCTATCTGACTTCCTTCATTCGAATATTCGTCATTGAAGACGGAGACGACATAGTCGACATACCTAGAAGAGAAACCTTCTACAACTCGCAATCAATCATGCCCTAGGATTTAACCAATTTAGCATCACTGCGGTATCTTTTGCTATCACAACAAAATTACCATGGAATACTTGTAGCTACGCATTTTCTGGTTCTTCCCACGTTATCTCCGGCCGGTGATTGATTGATAGAAAGGTAAGCTAGTAATAGTCACGCTGATTTTCAATTTAGTCGTATAGAAAGGTGGACGCAGTACCTATAATGAGAGCTTAAGATCAACTTTCACACGTGAAAAAACTTGTGCGAATATGATTATAAACATGATTTAGTTACGGATTCGCACAAGGTGAATCTGTTTTGGTTTTTAAAAAATAAATAAATTACAAACAGGGCAAGCTAAATAAAACTGTTTAAAAATATGATTAAATTTGTAACTTCATTATGAAACCGCTACTGCTTTGGACTGTGGTTATATGAATCGTGTTCTATTATGTTTTTATCAAACAGAGTTCAAATCAAAATTGTTTATTTGCATATATTGTGGTAGGTATAAAGAGAAGTTCTTTTATAAATCTGCACTTAGAGTAGAAAAGACGTTTGGGAACTTGCGGTGGAATAGGTATGATGTATGACTTCAGTTTATCTTAGTTAACTGCTAAGCAAATTTTGAAACCGTGCCTCTTGTTTATTTATTCAAACTTTATGTACAAGTAAAACAAACACTGTACAAAGGCGGACTTAATTCCCGAGTAATTATCTACCAGTCAACCTTAGGGTGATGCACAGACAAAACATGGCAGGTGCAACATAAGGGGTTGATAACTCGAAAAATTATAAATAATAATACATACATTTAACAAAACTAAACATTGTCAGGAGAAATAACTATAAGTAGGTAGAGGAGTGGTGGCCCAGTGGTATCGACCCTGACTTACGAGTTGTAAGGTCGTGGGTTTATACCTAGGCAGGCGCTTTACTTTGTTTAAATTATTTCGTCACCTTCTCTCCAAACGGTGAAAGAAAACATCGTGAGAAAACCGGCATGTCCTAGAACCAAAAATTCGAAGACATGTGACATCTGCTAACCCGCACTGGGCCCGCGCGGTAGATTACAGCCCACTCTCTCTTGAAGAGAGTCCTGTGTCCCAGCAGTGGGAAAATTATAGGCTGATTATGCTATGCTATGCTAGGTAGAGAAGACAAATCCAGCAATTCAGTGCTGGAATTATTCTGACAACTTCTTATAAATATATTCACGTGCCTTCAATTTAAATAATAACCGACTGGGTGCCACCCTGATGTTCAGAGGGAGCGCATTCCAAAGAAAGACCGCATGGACAAAGAAAGAAGAGTGAATGAAACCAAAGCGGTTAGAAGGACATCGTATAGGAGACGATAGTTGGTGGAAAGAAGATTTTTACTATACCTACCTCTTGTGACACTCCTGACTCTTGTATGGTGTAAGCATTATAAAGAGACCCAGAAAACCCCTATAATTAAATACGCTTTCCATCCACGAAAGCGTAATACGAGTAGTTGCAAAATATTCGTTTTGCAAATAACACGTTTAGGAAGGATCGTAGCAAAGTTTTTGGTAGTTTCTGTCATCATGAAAAATCTTTATGCCGGGTGTGGGCGTGGGTTGATGTCTACAGACCTTATCCTCAGGTGCCATCGTCCTCATGGCTATGAAAAGGAGGAAATTTAACTGTGCACACACACGAGCGTCACGCGTCTTCCGTTGCAGTTGCCTCTGTCGTCGACGCGTGTTGCTTGTGTGCACACTTATACAATCGTTAATAGTATAAGACTAAACCTTTCTGAAAAAATATGCACATTTATCCAATTTAGTATTTACACAATTTAGTAAACAATGTAATGTTTCGTATGTTTTAGCAATGTTTACGTTTTATACGTGCCTAGTATCCATTAAGTATCCGTTTCAAATATCTGTTGCGTGAGGAAACGGCTCACTTGCTTCAATAACGGTTTTTGTGTTCTTACTGTTACGTGTTGTTATATAATTTTAATATAAATATATTGTTTGTGCATGCTATGTAAGAGTTATATGAAGCGACCTGTGATTAAGATGTGCTAAGAACTTTTGAAATTGGTAGTGATCCTCTTTGTAATCCTTTAAACGTTTTTGCAGCTTACCTACATACCCAGTTTTTATTACACTCCTATTTCAAAATTAAAACGATTTATTACTGTATTAATTTGTCTAATTATATAGCTTGATATGTAGGTACCTACTTCTGCATAATAATAGCCCGTATGTCGGTAGGTATTACAAATAAATATTTTGTTAGACATAACTAAATTGCATAATTAACTAGGTCGTCAACATATTATTTACTATTCCATTGAAACTTGTACTAATATACAGCTGAAGAGTTTGTTTGAACGCACTGATCTCTAAAACTACAAAAAAATCTTTTGCATTCGATAGCTCACTTCTTGAGGAAGGTTACCTTTAGGCTATTTAACATCATGATATGACCCGTATGAGCCGAGCGAAAATAAAAAAGTCAGAAAGAACGCTAAGCGGAAACGAAGTAACGGGTGGGGGGGGGGGGGGGGGGTCACAGAACTGCAGGATAAATTTTCGTACACAGGCAGAAGCTAGCAATATTATAAAATGCGTATGTCATCATCATCATCTACCTAACCTTTTCCCAACTATGCTCGGCTTCCAGTCTAACCGAAGCTGAATACCAGAATTTTACATGGAGGGATTGCCTATCTGACCTCCACAACCCAGTTACTGTTTAAGAACTTTGCCTTATTTACCCTATTCTTTATTATTACATTATTGCAGAACATGATCATCTTATTGGTACCTACCGCTGATGATTATTAGACATGGTGATTACGCATATAACATTGTAATTATGACGTTTCACAAACACAGAATGGTTTTTCTTTCATCATCATCATCATTCAGACGCAAGATTGTTCGATAAAAAAGGTTTTCTTTCGATTCATATAATTTCGTTATCTGTTATATAATAAATATCCTTAGCAGCAATGATATTAAAAGTGTACCTTTTTACTTATAATATCATTGCTTAGCAGTGATAAAGTTTTCATCAAGAAAGCCGTAATTGAAGTATTAGCAAGAATTAAAAGACACTACAAAGCCGTAAGAAACAGTTTTCTATACCTACATGGTGGCAGGAACATCGAAGCGCAAACTGTAACCATGAAATCAGCACATGATTCTAACACCCTATAGAAATTTTTCATCGGTTATCAAAAAATAAATCAGCTCACAGCTGGTTCTAAAAATAAAATACCTAATACCTACGAGGTGTCCAGAATCATGTAGTGATCAGGTTGCGCATCGATGTCCTTGCCGCCTTGTATACTTAGGTCATTCGGTTCCGATCCATTGTACAAACATATTTTTTCACAAACTTCCCTACTATTCTGATTTTGTCTTATCTAAGCGATGACAGTGAGAGCAGTGGTGGCCAAGTGGTAACGGCCGCGACTTACGAGGTGTAGGTCGTAGGTTCGAACCCAGACAGGCGCTTTACTTTGTGTAAATTATTTTATCACCACTGCTTTGAAAATGGTGAAGGAAAACATCGTGAGGAAACCGGCATGTTCTAGAACCAAAAATTCAAAGACATGTGACATCTGCCAACTCGCACTGGGCCCGTGTGGTCCGGCCCACTCCCTCTCACCGAGAGGAGGCCTGTGTCCCAGCAGGGGGAACATTATAGGCTTATTATGTAAGCTATGACAATAGGTAAGTAACGTATAATTATTGAAACCTAAGTAAAATATTTAGGTATATTTTGCCAACAAATTTTCATGCGTTTATAGAATGATGTTTCCACATCGTTCATCGTTCGTTACGACTGACATTTATATGTTATCTACAATTAGTTGTTTCAAGGTGTATTGGGTAATCTAATGGGTTATGAACTTCAGTTAATTCTGAAATGTTCCTTATCTTTTATCGTCCCATAATTAATGAAGTAGGTACCTATACCTCACAATCACGCTCGTGCTGTCTGACAAATAAAGAGGTTTTCAAGTTTCAAGGAGTGAATTCTCCGATGTATAAAAGTCTTTGGCAGCTACTAAACTCACAATTATTTTTGGGACTATCATGGTATGTTTTTTATAAGAGTTTTTATGAAAACATATGGTAGCATCTACTTGAGCACCGGAAGACTAAATCACTAACCTAGTATCTAGTATTGAGAAACATAACACATTTAACGCTAAACCTAAGCTTCATTCAAGTCTTTAATTTAGTCACTAGTTTCTTTGTCTCTTATAACTTGGAATACAAAAGTAGATTTAATTACCAAAAACTCATTTTCTTAACACGCGGTGTTTTCATAAAAAGTTGAAAATTGCAATAAAAATAATCTTGGAGTCACGTTTAGCCTGGCATGGTTGATCAATTTCAATAAGTGGACTTATAGCATGATATTTAAAGTTGAATATCAGCTGTGTAGACACACGGTCCACATATTAGACAACTACCGGTTGTCCTCGCTTTTTCTAGCCAAAATATTTTAAGTGATACAGCAAATCACTTTCCGTGATCTAATCTTAGAGTTTTAGCTGCTTTGTTGAACATATAGGAACTGATAAACATTGTGAGTTATGTGCCTGGTGCAAAAGTATTTAATGTTTTATCAATAACTAACCTAGTTGGCAAAAGATCACCTGTAAATGAAGATAGATAGATAGAATACTCTTTATTATGCACACCATATAAATTACAGACCTAAATATAGAAACTGTACAAAGGGTGACTTATCGCTAAGAGCGATCTTCTAAAGAGAACCTTTGGATGGATTTAAAAGGGGAAGGATAGACAAATACTGTAGGTAGTCTGTGGTGTACCATTTACATAATACAATAAATACATACGTAAAGTATATTAAACTAACCTAAATAAATATACATATAAAATAAAAAGAATGAAACAGTAGCAAAGAAAATAATTATAATGATGAAGTTTAAGTAGAGAGGAAGTGATTTTTTATCATAATTTTAAAAGTGGACAAAGATTGAGCACGCCTTACCGACACGGGCAAGTCATTCCATAATCGTACTGCTTGAACAGTAAAAGATTTGTCATAGAAACTGGTGGAATGCATCGGCATCTCTAGCCTCAGGTTTAACGATGAAGTTCAACATTTTGAAGAATAAGTTGGAATAGAAGATTTCAACGGTATCCATAGAATCGAGTATTCTTGCGCAACTTCGTGCAACTCAGTACATTGGTAGGTATTTATATCTAGCAATATTCTACGATAAGTTCGCTACAACTTGCAAAATTCAGTGTTCTAATAAATATTGTGGTCTGACTGTCGGTGTTAGCGTTTGTATGCATTTCTCCCTGACAAACTTCACCGTTGTTGCAGCAGTAGGCCCAGTTACGACAGTGTCGAACTGATAGCATTCTTACAAAACAAACCACCGAGTAGATCTAATCTCGAGTCCGTCGCATAAGTTACAACATTACACTTTGATTAAATCATATTAGCTTCGGTTGCGGTGAGTTTGGGCTGACACGGTACTGCTGATGCGAAATAAATGAGATGTCGCCTCACACCATGCGCAATTCTTGATTGATTTATTTACTTGTACCCTCGCAAGTATCGCTATTTCTATGTTGAATAGAATTTTGTTTGATCGAAACATAATTTTTATTCCTACTTTGCGTAACGTCGTTCATATGTGGAACACGCGCTAATTCTAATGATTAAAATTATTACACATATTCTTTTTGTCCTAATATGGCACATCGACCTTTAGTCAAATGCATATTCATAGCTATATAATCCACTTCATTCCAAATCCCCTCGTCCACAAGCTTAACGGATGCTCTTAAGCACTTCACAATTACTATAATTATTTCCTTTTATAGATTTTAGTGCAGTGCAATGGATCAAAAATAATTGTAACTCGCTTCAAGTACGAGTAATCGTAAATTACAAGCTTATTGCCACAATAATATGAATCGGGACAACAATTGTAAAATTCAAACAAGAACTGCCGTAAATTGTTTTAATTGAGGACAAGGATGTCGAGCTGGGGCCGTGGCGTGCGACTGCGGTCGCAGGCTCCATCCACAGTTTTAATTGATCGTATTCACCTGCCGAGATCGGCGAACCGATGCCCTTGCGGAGTCTCCCAGTGACGTCACTGCGGCACACGTTATATTGACTTCCGACCGGATAAGTTTAGCACATCACTAGCACTAGGAAATGTGTCGAGTTGCGAAACTTCGGAGGTCGCCGGCAGAGAGCGCCGTCGCCGCGCGATCACTGAAAACTAAACCCGCGCACACTATCGCGCAGCTCGCCGCGTCGCCGACGCCGGGGCAGAGACGAAAGCGCGTTAGAAAGGGACGAATAGTCATTTCTTTCGTTTTAGTCGGGCATCGATAAATAAATAGCAGCTTTCATATTGATAGCTGATAGCCAATGAGCCGGCGAGCACCTGCACGCTGGTTAAACACGTTTTTTAAAACTAACATTTAAATTAAGTAAACCGACTATTAAATTTATTAAAAACAAAAAAAAAACTCATAGTGTACAATCCTGTGTATGTTAAAAGGTTTGGACAGTTCAACAAAAAGAAATATTAAAAAAATATATTTTTTCAATTAACTTTCCTTCAGAACGCATTCACTAGGAACATTAATAACTCTCCAGTAAACTGTACTCGGTAATTTTCAATTAGCTTCCTCGCGAGAGAGCGTATAATCAGGAAACAGGCGAGGTTTATAAGCGCACGCGCACCCGTGCGGAACGCGCGTTGATTTTCCGCCAACTTTTCACCACACGTAACGGGTCGCGGATGTCAGACTTCGGTACAGTCTGCCAACATTGTAACGCTGTGCCGGTTATGTAAATAAAATATTAAATGTGGATTACGTCATTTTAATGTTCTTGTTTGACTTTTTTATCTCATTTCAATGATAAAAAAATAAGATAATTTGATTTTATATGGGCATGGGTTAAGCGGGTATTATCACCATAAAAGGATATGGAAAAATATGAGTTGGATTAACTATAACATAGCCAACACATTAACTACTTTTATTTCATCTGAAGAAATAAAACGAAACAAATAAAAAACGTATCCAAAATCATAATTCTTATATTATATTCAAAGTGTATGTAAAGGTCACAACAAAACCACATAATATTAATTGACCCTTAATAATTTGCATTACTTTGGACACAAATGAGACTAAATGATATAAGAATGAGTGTAGGAAACAGAGCGTGTGGCGTATGAGAAGATACGGACCGTTGACTTTGTTTGAACATTACATTAACCGAGTAAATTGTACCTCAGCGTGATTCCGAGGATAAGTGAGGTGATGAAGTGGCTGAATTTATTACTTCGGCACAAAAGAATACGTTGTGAAACTGTGTCGAATTGAGAGCGTTTGTTGGGGAAGTTTACGTTCAGTCTGCCATTAACACCTCTTGTCCCAATGAAAGAAAAGTTTAATCACCAGATCGATCGCCCGTGTCAAGATTTAATGTATCAATCAAGTTAAAGTGCTCAACAAATGAATTAAATGATGTAGCAAAATTCAGACAAAGAAAAACGTGAAAGGAAACCATGTTTTCCGTTTTCGTAAAATTTATTATCCTCGTCTTTTATTTGTTTGCTCTTGTTCACGTATGGCACAATCCGTAGCAAATTTACGTGTTCAGTATATTATTATGATTGATGTGAAACGAGCTTACTCAAACAAATAGTAAAATACGTTAGGAAACTGTACTTTGGCATTGATATATTAAACCAACCGTCGTTCTTTGTAAGAAGTATGAAGAATCGTGGATGTAACTGTCTGTGCTGCCTGTAACAGTCGGATGTTCACGTCGATGGTGACTGACAGTTCCAATTATTTGCAACATGTTCTGTTTCTATACAAAACGAGCACTTTAATAGGTTAGGGGTCAAGCTGTTTATTGTTAAGATCAAGAACCTTGTGTTTGATTAGTTTCATTACTAACCTTTTGTGTAATATTATGCCGTAGGCTGTGAAAGTAAGTTAATTCATGCACCAATCATAATTGTGGTCTTGATAGATTAAGTTAGTGAGCCCCTCTAGGTGTGCTGCCAGGCTTATGGTACGCTGTGTCAGCGTGGAGGTTGGGTACGTGACTCCGACCGTAATTAACAACAATTATGTAGATATCGTCTGCATAACGCACCGCTGATAACCTCCACAGCCATAAATAATGAGACAATGAAAATGAAATTGTGCATGTCATGTTAATTTACCAAGTTATTATTCTGTGTTCTTGAGAATTTGCGAAGAGAAATCTTCGTCCGAATACCTTTACGCGTTGAACTCTATTGTACGGAAGTTGAGACGCGCAGACGTGCGGACATTTATGTAGTGAATATTTGCTTATTATCCACTAGACTGTGCTATTCAACTTTTATTTTTTGTTTTAACCCAGTTTTAAATCGTTAATCATTTCAAAAGAGTCGTCACATTATTTGTCTTATGTGCAATAAACCTAATGTTGGCTTTAGAATTTGCCAATTACTTGTGAAGTACTTTATGTTGGAACAAAAATGAAGCACATTTGTATCTGTGTATCAAGAGACATAATAATTAAGTACCTCCTGAGTATGGACGACAAGATGAATATGGTCGTGATTAAGTGGTTACAGAGTAGCCATACTCACGAATTACACTATATTTCTATTACCACATTACTATGTAGTTCAGTAATGGATATCATAAACTGTGTTTACTAATATTGTTATGTAAATATCGATATACAACACACTCCGTACTACATTTTAAGTATGTATTATTATGTATCAATATTAAATCTGCTGGATTTTATTGCTATTTGGATTTATAAAAAATATATCGCGTGTGCCGTAACACCCGTAAAAACAATGTGACATGAAACAACGCTCATGCATATTTCGTTCAAGTTATTAAAATAATAGCAAATATTTATTGGCGTTGTTCCAATTCGCATGTAACAAAGCACGGAAGAGTGCACAATCAGAAAATATGAGACAATAGCAAACAAAACAGACACGATGCCCCCGACTGAAAGAGAAAATTAGGAAGCTGTGTAAAGTTATTGGCTGAAACCACAAATAATTTATTGCTATACTAAAATCACTCCAGTTTCTTGGTAACATACTCGTTTAAGTGAAATATAACGCATCATCTCATCTATTTTTGTTACGAAATACCTTAGTAATTGCACCAACTGCGAAACCACAATAAAACAGGTGCAGGAGTACTATAACTCACGTAAATACAGAACCTACAATTTAGGATCCACAATAGACACATTATAAATTATAGTTCAAATAGGTGATGATGATTGCCACTTTATTTTGAAGGCAGCAATTTAGAACTTTATTCCATTTACGATAATTTAAGAACTACTTTATTTTGCTTTTAAGTGAAGTGCAGGCTGCATTGAACGAAGGGAATGAAGGCTATGCATCGTGTAGTGTTAGATACTGTGTGGATCAATACTGCGATCAGCCAGCTTGACATGCATATGATGGGGTGACAAAAGCCTTTTTTGGGTGGGAAATTATCAAATAACTTCTCCCGCTCTGTGCGGAGCGGGAGGGAACTAAACTCGAGCGGTCGGAATCTGTGCAATATGATATTATACACTAAGTTATGGCCTTAATTGCCGGCCCTCAGTGATTTGTTCGCACGCGCCGTTCCATAACAGAGCACACACAGGTGTGTTTGATGGACAACTTGAGGACCCATGTTGGACATAAATGGGTTTTGATTATGAGCTTTGTGCAGTCCTGAATAGTTAGCAGGGTGGGGCCCGCTAGACATGGCGGGCTGATACCAGTTGGGGGTGCGGCGAATTTACATGTGTCTCCCGGGCCCCCGAGAATGATAGTAGAAGGAACAGTGGGGCTTTAGTTGGTAGGAGTCCGACATAACCCTTTGTTCTCCCCAGATGGAGGGTAAGCATGAGGATTTCTCTAAGGAAAAAAGGGTAGACTAAAACCCATGAATTAATATTGCAGGTTTGTCTGTATGCCAAATGTGATTCACTAACCAGCAATTATCTACTTTCAGTTACTGGCGTAAAAGTCTGATCGACAACATCGAATAATGGGAGTCTAATTAAACAAGAATAAAATATCTCTATCTATTTTTAATGTTAGTATCATAGTAGTAGCCAAGAGGCCGCTGCAAGCACAATCTAGCGAATGGGGGATTAATAAGCCAACCAAAACGCAAAGCGCAACGCGAATGCGGTGCTGGTGACCAAACCGTGCCCTATATGTTGGCATGTCCAAAGTGTCCATACACCTGCACTTCTGAGGACCTAAAACACCGCTGATGCCGCGATTGGTGTGACTGGGCCCAACTCATTTAATAATGTACCAATGACTTGAAAATAATAATAAGAAGTATCATAGTCATTAATGCTTCATGACAAAGCAGATCATCGATAATTAGTTATTTATGCAAATATTGCATAATAAAGGGTATAAGAACACGAATGTGGGTTTATCATGATATATCACATGAGTGTTTTAATACCTAATTATTTACAGTTGCATACAAGACTATCTACACCCATGATATGAATCCTCTTTATAGATTCTGAAACAGTATTTTGCAATACTAATTTAGTACAATATTATAACACTCGTTTGGATGATATTATGGTTTCTATGACCAGAGATAATATAATACTGCTATGACACTGGTTGTTTTAATTTTGGCAATAAGCTTACTGTTTTAGAAACTTTTAAAGAGGATTTATAGCATGGGTGTAGATGAAAATAAAAAAAACTTGCTTCTGACACGTTAATTATGTAATCGAAGATGTCAATTTAAATTTTGATAGCGTATATACCTAAGACAGAGGGCTGTCAACAGTAAAGTGAAGCCGGTTTCGTAAATATGTGTGCACTTAGTGAGGTGTAGTTTGATTGTAAATGGTTGCAAATGTGTGCATGTGAGTGTGTATGCATAGAGCGGAGGTGTAGTTTTGGCATGCTTCACTTGTATTGTTTGCAGCGCTGTCTTGACTTTTTTATTTGGTCTGAGGCGTGTACTGGTTCAATCAAAACTAGTGCACGATCAGTGTTCGGCGCGGTCGTGTGTCACGAGCCCGCAAGGCTGTTGTCTGCACCTTTTACTTTGAATTAAGAGCGAGGAACCTCGAATTACAATCCATAAATAATCCAAGAACGACTCTTAAGGTCTGGGGTAATCATACAGTGGAACTGTTATTAAATATTGTAACGCACTACTGTTCAGTCAAGCATTAACTGTTTGGCGCTATTTCAGTTAATGCTTTTGATATTCATGATAATTTGCAGTTTTGCAATTTATGGCTGCGATTACTTGAAGCCTAATTATTTTTGACAATTACAAAAGCACATTACCTAATTCATCTTCATTGCATATTGGTGTGTAAAATTATTAGATAAGGAATAGTAAAATTATTAACTCATGGTAATATTGAATATTTATTTGAGAAAGTTAACTTTAGCTTTAAGAAGGTAGTACAGTCAGTAGGTATGTAACGAAGGTCCATTAAAATTGTTTACGCAACATCATAATCGAAATAAAATGATAAACTGGACTCGATAAACTGCTTTTCAGCATTTCATAGCTGAGTATTCCACTTCTGTTCCAATTTTAATTATATATTATATTTTAATAATAATAATATAATATCATATCCTTGGACATTTCACACAACGCCGTATAGTCCCAAGCTAAGCAACCTAATGCTTGTGTTATGGTAACGAGGTGGCTGCTACACTACTTACTTAAATACATTTTTTTTTGTTCAATAATTAAGATTTTAAACTGAAGTGTTAATCGATTTTAGAGTTAAGTAAGTAAATCAGCATCTTTAATAAATTAAAATAATCTATAATTTGTTTAGTTGAATTTTGTGCTGTGCCAAAACCAAAGTGCTAAAGCCCAATCAGGAAATAATAAAATGCAAAACGTATCTGTATTTAAATATTTATTTACAATCGATTCAACGTAAAAATACAATTACACTAAAGCCAATACAATTTATACATTATTTACAATACAGCTCTTCGGAGCACCATCGTATGAATAATACAATTTAGATCGCAATGAGTATTATAATTTCTAAAGTAACTACTATTTAATGATCTTTTGTACATTGAAATGCGCGATTGATGTTTTTGTACTACATCATTGTTAACTGATTCATAAAAGCATAAAAAACTAAAAATAAATAAGTTACGTTAATCTAAGTTATACAGGAATGTCTAATTAGCCGTGTTTGCTAGCATTTCTATTGGTTAACTAATAGCGATATTCTATTTGTAATCAATAGGAATGCATTTGTGAATACGGATTAAAAGTTTCACAAGCAGTTTTGTATATAAAACAATGTAGGACGAAACAGCCAATTAATTGATTGACTCACCCTTGACTCAAACGCATATTATAAAACGTTACATAAATAAACGCTTTTGCAAAAAACTATGACAGGGTTGCGTAAATAAATTACTTATGGTTTTTTGAAAAAGGTTCCGTGGGTCGAAACCTTTTCTTAATGTTCATCATGGATTTTATTGGACCCATGGCTACATGACACAAATGGATAATAAATAATTCAATTTAACTTTTGGTTCAGCTGTATAACCATTTTGGTAACCTGGGTTATGGTTCCATGAAAAATAACAATAATTGTCATTTAAATACAATGCAATTATTTGTCTATTTCGATCTACATTTCGCCAATGGCTCTGTTAAAACCATCTCTCACAAATTAAGTACATAACAAAGGGTGAAGAAGTACATTTATCCGAAGTTCTCGAAGTGGTGAATGAAGTACGGCAGACGTCGCGTCCTGTTCACTTGCTCACACGCTGACATCACAGATTTGGTTAGTGGCCGAGGACCGCATGAGAACACTCCGATTTTAGATACCTGGGGGATAAATATTATTAAGAAAATGTATTTGAGTTGATAAATTGTAATGAAGCAAATGACAGTATGATCAAAACGCGGCGGTGCACGGTGGCGAGAGCAGCTAGTCCATCTATGCTAATTTAATATGCCGTTAAAATAAACTGGATCATGGTAATTATAGACGCAGTGCTAGTTTTAACTAAGTTACAGATTACGTATAATTTTACAATGATCCCGTAACCCCTTCAAGACTTGCAAGGATAGATTTTCATTTTGAAATTACACTACCATCACATTAAATCCAAACCTAATAAAAATATTCAGTCATGTTTATAGTTAGTCTATCTATGCAAAACCCATGTTACTTACATAGCTATGTTTCTTCTGCACGAACTTGAGGAAGGAGGACATGTCGGGTCTTCCGAAGTGGTTCACCGCCTTCAAGCCGGTGAACATCGACGTGCGCGAGAGTCGCTGGAAGTGGTTCTCGCAGATGTACTGTAGAGAAAAATATGGTGTTGCATGAGATACATATTCCGAATGACTGTGTTCCTATAATAAAAATGTTGGTGGAGAGAACTTCCTCTCGAAAGCAATTCGTAGTTTTGTCACAGTAAAAACGAAAGTTGAAAATATAAATAGGATGGCTTGACATGGTGGTATAAGGCGGGTGACCTCAATAAATGTCGATAAAATGGCAGGTTGGAACTCTGTATAATATTTAGTGAGAATATACTCTGTTTACTAACCAGCATGGTGGTCCTGAGATCGAACTTGTGGAAGAACTGCGTGATGAAGATGTGTATCTCGAGTACGTTAGTGACGTCCTTGCGCTCCACGTCGCGCAGGACATCGATGAACCACTCGAAGTGCTTGTGCGACGGGCATATCCAGAGGAAGTATACCTGGGTAAGTAACAGGTATAAAATATTTATTTACGACTTGGCAAAACATCGATATTTCTTCATTATATGTAAGTTTAATAATAACAGGCCTGTGACGACAGGCCCTTTAAATCTGCCAAGGACGGTACCATTCTTACTTTATTATCTAGAGTGAAAGTGCATAGAACCGAATACGAGATTTACTTTTTTTACTTCTTTGTGTAAAAATTATATGTGTGAAGGGTTTCTTAAGGGTCATATAAGGGTTTCTTTTATCGTTAACGTGATGTCCTGATAGTGAGCTGCCTGCGCAGCATACCTGCAAAGCCCTAGCCGTTACGAGTACTTATAAACATTCGGGAATAAAATCTCTAAATGATGTTCATCAAATTCCGTTAAGGGGGAAGCGCTAAGGTAGCCCGCGAAATTATAATTTTCTTACGTTTTTTGCAATTTGCTTGTCAGTATTAAGTTGTACGTCGATTAAAATATGATTCCCGGCCGTAACAAATATGTATTTACAGAATTATAATAATTACAATTAGTAATACAACTTGATATGTTAGTGTAATCCTAAAATGTCAAGATTTCGTGAAATAGTCATTTGGTAGGATTACTTGGTCTTAGAGAGTTGTGTTGATGTCTTTAATGATTATAAATTCTGTAAATACATATTTGTTACGGACGCGAATCATATTTTAATCAACGTAAAACTTAGTACTGGCCAGCAAATTGCAAAAAACGTAAAAAAAAAGAATTTCGCGGACTACCCTGGCGTTTTCACCATAAGGAGAACAACGCAGTCACACAGACAGACACGAAAAGCGATTTTAATTAACAGTATGCAACTATTAAAGTGCCGGTTTGCAGAAGTAAAAAGGCAAGGTAAACTATACAAATGCTAAGTGCCATACATATGCTAAGTGGCTACTATCTATCCTATGTTACGTCCGCCTGATTTTACCACGAAAGAAGGTTGCGCTGTTATAAAACCCTTGCATTCTTAAGTTCGAGGCGCAGAAAACGGATATTTCGTAATTACTTTATGCAGTTTACATCAAAGTGCACTTAAGGAAACTCGTATTGACACTTGCAAGTTTCCTTGACTATTAAGTAGGTTAGCCTTACGGATAAGAAATGCCGAAGCCATGCGCCATCTATACAAATAAATAAAATTGAAGTGTATGTTTGTAATGTCAAAATAACAGTTTTTTTTTATTAAATGCCTAATATATGTAAGTATATATGGTACTTAAAACAAAACATTTTGTAAATTTTTGTCTGTCTGTTTGTTTGTTGCGGTTATAAATCTCCGAAACTGTTGGACCGATTTGGATTAAATTTTGTATGGGGATACTTTGTTCAAGCCCTGTGGAAGGACATAAACTACTTTTTATTGGCACACCACGCGGGCGAAGCCGCGGGTGGATGGTATATAAAAGTTTGTTTAAAACTCTTTACATAAATTTTTTGCGTATATCGTTATACGCCGCTAGGTACTACCTGATTGCTAGTCACTTATTTCGTCACGATGTATTTATGTATATTTATGTATTACAAAAAAAGCCACAAATTCCTAGTTAGAGTCTATGTCATCACTTTACATAAGAACTAACGGTCTATTGTGGGTCATTGGTCAATGTTGTGCTAAGTCACGGTAAGTCGTGAGTAAGTTGTCAATCGTTCCCAATTCTAAATAATAATTTTCTATTTGACGAAATCGAGAATTTATTAATAAAATAATCATTTGTTTGTCGTGGTTAAGATTTTATTGTTAAGTGTAACAATCATTACTTGTTATTTCACAGTTTTACTGTTGACCAAAGGATTTCGTTGACTGTTGAGATTAAATTGTAACGCAAAATGATAGAATCAACTCTTGAAATGGTGGTTACTTTACTTCTCTTCCATAACATTGCATGCTCCAGGGGGCCTAAAAGGCCACTTTGGCAGAATCATAAAACAATTCATATCCCGCAATTAATCTGTTTGACAGTTTCACACCTATATACCCTGAAGGGTTAGGTAGAGGTGTACCGATAGCATTTTACGAATCTCCATACAAAACTGTCCCTCCATACAAAACTGTAGTGGGCCCCTAAATGTCTGCCGTTGCGCTGCATGCAGTTTTAAAAGGAAAGGTATAAAACGAAAATGGGCTACACAACAAGCGGGGTAGTTGCGTAACATACCTATTATTAGCAATGGCTTTAATTTTGACAGTTCAACAAAATTCATTGCGTTATTAACGTTGTTGAGCAGACACATTTTTCGAACTTACGAAGCAATGGATTAGTAATATGCTTCAAAATGATTCAGATTGTGATTGAAAGTGTGCTACGCAATGAGGGTGCTGAAGGTGTAGTTTACCTTCTTGCAGGCGACCCCGGAGTAGCGGTTGGTGGAGGTGCCGAACACGAGGTCGTTGAGGATGGAGGCGTAGGGCGTGACGCCGATGCCGCCGCCCACCATGACGGCCACCTCGAACTTGTACCAGTCCTGGTTGCCGCCGCCGAACGGACCCTGGATTCTAGGTAGGGAAATGGTGATTTTAAAACTCTCGCTGGAGAAAAAGTTTTGCTGTAAACAGTACTTTTTAAGTTGTAAGGGTAATTACATTTCAAAGTTGCCTTACTGCAATACCTTGGGATAGCAATTTAGCTCGCTACCTCGATGTCACCTCCATATAAAACAAACGCATACTACTTCATAAACACAGACGCATATGCCAAGTTTCAAGGTAAACCCCCAAGCAGCCCGCCATGTATCGCAGCGAGGTATCCTTCGGCAACCTAAAGTGACTAATATTTCATAGTTTTTGCCAAAGGAAAAATTATGAAATATCCTTTAGCTACAGCAACCCGTTTCTCGACTCTTGCATGTTTAGTGCCATTGTAAAGAAAGATGTGTGAAGGTGGAGTTGGAAAAGTAAGATTAATATTACGAAATAAAACGATGTACACCATACCTACAAATAAAACTATTTTAATTTGCCTGATCGTGTTACATGTATATTCGTTTTAATTCAAAATTGATTAGTTTCGTACCTAATTTTAGGATGATCCTCAGTATTATAATTGCAGGGATCGAAGTAGTTCCTGAGCTTCCACGTCCAGGGTCCTTGTGCCTTGATGTGACACGACAGGAAGTTCTCGTGAGGTGCTGATGTTAACGTGAAAGAGTGGAACTCCTCTTTTTTGAACGCCGTACATGATAAGCGTACCCATTGACCTAGGAGAAAAAAAAACATATGATTATGCTCCAGAAACCAGAAATTCGGTTTTGCATCAGGAACTATTTAGAGTGAAAAACTAAATAAATGTTAATCCATTTTTAAATAATGTAAAATGTCTTCCTTAAGAGGGAATTACTTTCTGAATACAGGATAAAACGATTTCTAAATGACTTTGTTAATTACCTGATAAGTATTTTAGATTAGGTGGCCTGTAGAACTTAATTTTGATTACGTCTGATGGTAACATTTCCGTTTCCAATACATCCAGGGCTAGGTACTTCGTCCGTAGTGATACCACCTGACGAAAATGAAACATAAAATTAAAATACTTGTAACTTTTATGTCCACACTGGGTTGGGTATCTAACATTAATGAATAAAATGCCGACCAAGAGGTAGGTAAAGGCTATAAGCAGATACTTTTTAAATTGAAACAGAATTTGAAGATTTTTATGCCAGCTGCTAGCCAAACTGGCCGTAAGTGTTATAAAATATCTTACCTTATCAAGAGTATAAATGATCGCAGGTCCCAGGAAGAAGATCCAGAACCTAGGGGCCCCGGTCAGCCTGGCCAGTCCGTGCACGAGACACAGCGCGTAGAGGAGCACGTGCAGGGAGTGCGCGCGCCAGAACCACGGGTACGCGCGCTTGCGGATCACCGGGTGAGCGAACACGAAGATTATGCACATTATCACGAAGAGGAGCACGCCGGTTACACCTGAGAAACAAAATGATTACTTATTAATGATGATTATAAGATTAATGACTTGCATAAGTACAGCCAACAAAAGAGTGATTAGTGATTTACCTGTGTGGTTTCAACGATAGTAAAAAAAAAAAAAGAATTTTCTCATTCAAGATATCGCCATGATAAGACTGGTCAAAATCACGCGTTTTAAAGCAAAAAAAATCGAAACTCCACTACTGAAGAATAACAAGGCACCATCACAAATATTTATTTTTAAATTCATGACTTTATGTCCTCTAGAGGGCGTCATATTGAATTTAGTGTGACGTCACATAACATATAACCAGCAGACGGTCAAGACGCTTCTAACGGTACCTCATTTGTCAAATTATTAGTTATAATGTACTTTTGAACTTGTGAGAGAACAGATGAACATTGAGTGCGTCTCGGAATCACCCATATGCAAAATATTGGTAGCAATTAGTCGCAATAATTAGTGTAGGGGTTAATATATGAAACCTTTTGAATACTCCATTAATTTGAACAAAATAGGTAACTAATATTTTGAAGGAATCTGTCCGTACCTGTAACAGTCTGGAACACCCAGTAAGTGATGCCAGGTCTGAAGTCTGAAGTAAAATGAACCTCCTTAGTAAGACAGCGTAGATTCTCGACCGGCTGCGTTGATACGTGATAGAAGTTCACCATATGGCCCGCCGTATGGAGAAGGGAGAAAAATAGTGCGGTGCACGCTACGATCTTGTGGAATTGGATGCTCGAGTCCAGTGGTATGTACTGTTGGATACTGAATTCCTGTAAAATGATGGCAAACGTAAGCTGTGTGAAGTTTCAAGAAATATGTTTAGATTTTTTTTTTATTTGAATGTTCGAGTGTTTCTGGCAATATCTCGGAATCAGTTTTGGAATTGATTGGCACAATGAAATAAATTAACAACGTTTGAGAGAAACGGAATGAAAAAAAGTAAAAGAAATACATATCATAGTAAAAAAGGTACACTTTTTACGGCCTAGCTCTCATTCGCCAAGTATGCAGTTGACGTTAACGTGCGATAAGAAACTTCGTTCCAAAAATTGGTGCGTCATTAAAAGACATTTTACCTAACTAACTGGAACTATAGTAAACGAAGAAAGAAAACACTCACTTTTAATTTGGTCAACAGATTCCTCGACATGGTCAACAACAACAGACTGTAGCAGAAAGACAAAGAAGCAGCGGAACCCCTGGTGATGGCGATACCGACGCCCATGATATGCCTCAGGTCCAGGTGTTCCGACATGAAGGAGTAGTGCGCGAATCTTTCCACGAACAGTCCGATGGTCACCACGTAGAAGACGAAGAGGTAGAATATGTTCTGTCTGTTCTCCTCTAGGAAGGTTGTTAGGTAGTCCCATTTTAGTAGGATGCAGTGCCTGAAGATGATAAAAATAACGTTACAAAAAACGTTTTAGTGAAAGATGATATTATGGTTACGATTTTACGAAAGAAGTTGAAAATAAAAGCAGGATTATAATGTGGCGGCATCTACATCGCCACAGACGTCATAGAAAATCCTGCACCGCGCAAGCAGTATTTACAGCGTTACTAGCATAATACAATATCCCGACATTAATCGTCAAGCTGTTGCCCACCAGACACAGCACACGTCTGGTCGGAGGATCCTCCCTTTTCTATAGAATATGAGTAAACTTTTACACCCTTTTCTTCATACCTGTATAATAATAATACCCATACATAAAATATCTCTGAGCTAATTTAAGGATCACTGGAGTTAGGATAAATATTGAAGCCTGTCGACCTTGAAAGTATTAACTGTTGATGTGGTTTCGGTTGTGATCGTAAATAAGACATAAATATTTCCCATACCTGGACTGCTCCATAGAAGGTTCGATATGGAAGCTGGTCATCCTCGCGACGTTTGTCGAAGTATCGAGGAAGTTTTGTTTGGCGCCCTTGCAGTCCAAGCCGATGGCTACGAATTCACCTTTGTATTCCTTCATCATGACCTTGAAGTCTGAATATGTGAGGTGATCTTTGTGTTGGAGACCGGCATCCTATAACACAAAAGAGACATTATTTTTATTATAATCCTCCACTGCTCCACTCCATGCCAATACTACTTCCAAAGTAGTATTGGCATATTCGTAATATGATTGTGTTCAAATGCATATTATATCGCTTTATAATAATACTTTGATGCACTTATTGAGACACAATTTATTATTATCTGCTATTCATGGCACTCTTGGTACATGCTGGTTTTGAAAAGTTAAGTACAACTTAAAAACGAGGAATCCCAATGTAAGTATTATGAAAACTTTCAAATACACTATTTATAATACTTACAGAAAACATTCCATCAATAAGTTCAGTAACATGCTCGTCTCTCAACGACGTGGTCCTGGCGATCTCGACGAGCGAGCGCAGCATCTCGCTGAGCTCGCCCTTGTCGATGACGCCGTTACGATCGTCGTCGCACATGTCGAAGATGATGCGCAGCTTGTCTTCTGTCGCGCCTCGGGAGAATAGGACTACCGTGTCCAAAAATTCCTACAAGATAAAATATATTTGAGGAACTGCCAGTACGGTACTAATAGTGCCTTAAAGAGCACATTAGTAGTCAAATGTTTTTGTTATATAGCAGCGATGGATAGTCATTGAGAATCAAATAAGTTGTATTTGAATATTTTGAAATTCGTCATGCTATGCTTATACTTTTGATTGAAGTACAGTCATGAAAATAATAAAATTAGTTGACATCGAAAGTCATGAATGTTACCTGGAAAGAGATCCTGCCATCTCCGTCTTTGTCGACAATGTTAAACATTTTTTTCACGAATACAGCATCTGCTTTCATTCCAAGAGCGCTGGCGAATTCACTCTTTGATAGTGAGGTCCTCATTACAATAGACTGAAACAACAATTTATTAATATTTTACACACTTCCAAAATTATAGAAGAAAGTGTGTAGTTTGGTAGTAGTTTATATACTTACTTCAGGATCTGCGTCTTCATTCCTCCGGTGCCTCTTCTCACCGGGAGCTAAACCAAATGTGATAGCGTAAGCTTCTCTGAAGAAATGTTCCAATTTACGTTGACGACGTTCTCTTGTTTCTGCTGTAGCTAGAATTTGTTCACGATGACCCTACAAGCAGTTGCAAATTTTGAAACTTCGAAATTATGAGCATACCTTTTGCAAGGATAGTGATATGTGCCCATTTTCAAAGAAAATAGATATCTAGTACGCTAGATATTTCTTTTCTTTAAAGTGTAATATTTCAATTTTACAAACGTGACTGTTTCAAGTCAATGGTGAGGAGAATTTCCAAATGGAAATCTCACCAGAACTACTTACATGATTATTTACACATTTACCTGGGTCAAATTCAGTGCTTTCTTATGGTTTGCTAGGAACGTGTCCAGTTTCACGAGAAACTTGCGCCGTGAAGCAGCGGAGTCCATTTCTAGAACCAGGTCGTGTTCCCGCGGTGCACGGATCAAGACTAGAGGACGCTTGTTCGTTCTGCTTTCCTGAAAGGGATACATAGATTTACTTAGTGCTTTATTTATTTATTTATTACTTCAAGCACATAAGTGTACAAAGACGGACTTAATGTCATGGGCATTTTCTACTAGTTAACCTTTGGGTGACGCAGAGACAAACAGTGGTGGCTTTATCATTGTGTACATTATGTAAGTACCTATTATTTTCAGTTTTACCAAGTGTGTTTTAGTCATTTGATTTCAAATACAAAATCGTACGTCGTAGACGTAGATTTTCAATCTCAACACACACAAGAAAATAGATTATCGAGTTACAGGGTAGTTATTAGAACCGTTGATTTACCATCATCAAAGCAAGAACTATTTGCACAGAAAGTGATATTTACCTGACTTTCAAGAACTGTGAGTTGATCTGTATGGTCCAGTGGAAGTGTTCGTAGTTTGTCTCCTTTGCGGTCGGTCACGTGAAGTGTTGGTTCTGGACCCAAACGTAACTTCACGATACGTTTGTGAGATGCATGCACCCATTCACGACATACCATTTTGTCAACCGAACCTTGATAAGAAAAACAAACAAAGAATGGTAAAGCTTCTTTATCTTTTTACCTCCCTATTACAATTCTTTGCTAAAAATATTATTTATTGTTCATACCATAACCATAACTCTGTATGATCTGATAGGTGCTCAAACTGACCAATTTCAAACACTTTCCAAATCTAGTCGCAATTTCATCTCAGCGACAATCAATGACAAAAACTTGTTAAAAATGTAGGGATTTTAGACATATTTTTGAAAGATTGAGACAGATCAGACTGTGAACGTTCTTAAAATTACGAGAATTGTCCCTCAGATAAAAATACAAAAGTCAAATTCTCACCTTTATACTGTGCATTCTTCAGATGCTCTTGTTGGATCTTGAGTTTCCTTCGGCGACTGTTCTGCAACTTCACCACTCCATACCCTGCGCCCGCGCAAAGTATGGGAACAAAACCCAAAATCAAGCAGGTGTAGATATATGCGAATTCGTTGCCCTAATATAAAACAAAAAATAGCTTAGTAATGATGTTAGTGTTTTGTAAAGGGGTGAACACAAGGGTGCTGAAATGATGACAAATGGAAAAAGGAACGTTGTCCCGATGGAGTCAATGGTCAAG
Source organism: Gortyna flavago (assembly GCA_963669345.1). Lineage (NCBI taxonomy): Eukaryota > Metazoa > Arthropoda > Insecta > Lepidoptera > Noctuidae > Gortyna > Gortyna flavago. The sequence goes on from OY770139.1 coordinate 7,313,308, forward strand.
CGGTTGCAAGTGGCCCGAAATAGATCTTTGAGGAAATCTAAGGGCGAGGTCTATATCCAGCTGTGACCGTGATACGATAAATATGATGATGATTACGTATAATGCGTAATAACATAATCAGGTTCTAGTATATTGTACGGCTAGCATCAACTGAGGAGTTTGTATCTGCTACAGCTGAATGAATGCTATATTACTTTATGCGTACGGTATTTACCTCAAAGTAGTCGTATCCTCTGAGGTACTTGCAGGGCGGCAGTTTGGACGCGTTGAGCTGGTAGGGCTGCGGGCAAGGGTCGCCGGCGCGCCAGTGGAACACGTCGCGCTGTAAGTCTCGAGGTCCTAAGGATGTACTGTTCACTATGATGTCCCACATCGTGATCTGACGTAGTTCGGCGATCTCGTCTTTGGTAAAAATTCTGGAACAATCAAAAGATTTTATAAGTATTTCATATTTTTTTCTGTATGTTACTAATATTCCCTCAGTCTTACTTCTCAGTGCTAAATAAAGATATACGGAGATTTATATAAGTTGAACCAAAACGAGGTGTTTCAAGACACTTTTGGATGAGAAGGCAATGGTTAATTGAAAGAAAAAAAATATTTGGGACAAGATATAATAATGGTGGACTCACCCATTCTGTTCATTTTCGAACCAAAATCTATCAGCGTCTCGTATCCTTGTAAACTGATCTATAATGATAGCTCTGAACAGGTCTCCAGGATGACCAGTAGATTCCAACATACCACCTGGAATCAACATTAATTTAGTATATTCTTAAATAGGTAGGTATGTGCTTCAATAGTACCTATACAGTGTTTTGATTAACTTACCGATATAAACATCAATGTTATCAAGTCTTCCGTTGTAAGCTTGGATTAATTTCTGCAAGAGATCCGGGTTGCCCTCAAAAAGGTCAGGGTTGATTTCGTTGAAAGTTTTTAATTTCTTTAGTCCAAAATATTCTCTGTAATAAATAACTTTTTTGTTCATGGAGGTCCGGTATAAATGTAAAATTATTGTTATATGGGATGGAAGAAACCATGAATTCAACACATGAATCTAGACCCATAGCGTCGAATTTTTTTATCGGCTATCAAAAATAAAACTTTTTGGTTTTATGGTCGTACATGCTTGATTGCATGTGGATTTCGATTTATGTAGTCCACATAAAAGCCCCATGGATTGCAGTAAGATTTTGTCACTTAATATGTTAACTAGTAATACCTCAATTTATTTTTAGGCTGGTCCCCGCCGTATGTCACATTACCTGGCAGTATTATAGTCGGGGAGTCCATTATCTCTTCCTCGCATAATATTGAGTGCACCAAGATCTCTTCGTGAGAACTCCATGGGTCCAAACAAGTTGTCTCGAACATCAGAACAGAGCAACGCGTCCTCTCGTTCCGACACTTGTGATGCCATTCCTAGGAGGACTTCTTCGATTGGCACTTGAGACATCACGTCCTGAAAGCATTTTTACCTTGTATTAGATCAATTCAACAAATTTTTGCTGCGTCAGCTCTGGATTGGAAGTATTTACGAGATAAATTGAAAATAGCCCGAAAGCGTCATGGCAGACCCCGTAGAAGATGGTTAGACGAGCTGGAAGAAACAAGCGACCAGTAGTCCAATTCAACCCTAGATCGAATGAGCCGGAGTCATGGGGACAGGCCAGCCCAGCAGTGGGATGATGCAAGCTGACAGTACTAGTAAATTGGAAATGGGATGGATTTTTTATGAGATACCAACCGAGATATATCTGCAGGTAGTGACACAGCACTTTCTGTTTTAAGTGCCATTGAAGCTTGAAGCAAGAATGATCATGAATATTAACCAGTTCAGAGCAGTGGCTGATGCTAGCGCGTGGAAATACTGGTGTAGTTCAATTGTTTCTCCCGATGCATTAAAAACATGACTCTGATATTAGTGTAAGTGCAGTGCCTGCTACTTATGTGTGTATTATTCTTATCGACTCTTCTTACTTACATTTCCATCCCACCAAGTCTGACAAAGTCGGATCGCGTCATGTCCACCTGGCGCGCGTCCATATTTACAGTGTGTATCTCTCAGCAGTATGGCGGGCGGCACCAGCGTGTGGCCGAAGCGGAAGGCGGCCACGGCGAAGGAGTGCGTGACGCCGGGCGCGATGTCCGCGCGGTAGCCCTTGTATGGAGGTAAGGGGATGCCAAGGAAGGCGGGGACGTACTCGTTGAGTATTACGTTCTGGAAAACGCAAATTATGTCGTTAATAATTAGCTAGTTGTCAGCGGGTCATACACATGGAGTCCCTGTCTGTTCAAGAACTGTATTTAGACAACGCAGAAAGTACAAAATATGAAAGACAAGTTTTTAATTACTGAGGTCAGTGTATATATGTGTTGGCAGACCCAGAGACCCAGATGGATTCCATGGATTCCATTGTTTTGGCGACTGGGAAAGAAATCAATAATTCCAGTAATCAACATTGATTACTGGAATTATTGATCAGCGATTGTTATTGTTTTCACTTTGCTAACTTACTGATCCTAAAAAGAAAGTCACATCTGTGAGAAAAGTCGGGAAAATCCCATTAAAGACAGGATACTTTTAATTCACCTGTAAGCTAGCGATAACAATTCTCCTAGCGCGCTGGAACAGCTGCTCGTCGCTCCACTCAGGATGCTGTCGGTGCACCCGAGCTGCGACCACGTTGTGCCAGCGGAGAAGTAGCATACCAAATGTTACCATCGCTGGGTTCTGGTTCGTGCGTGGATCACCCAATACTAGGAAAAAATGGGAACGAATTAGAGTATGTGGTATGACATGGTTTTAAATCAACAAAAACCCCAAAATTTCTCAGTAATATCAGTAGTAACCCTTACGATCCTCAAAATACGTCTGGAACAGACTAGGTGCGGAAAGCGGAGAACTGGGTGTACCATAACTTAAGAGACGAGCAATGGCTAAATTCTAAAATATTAAATTTGGGTCATAAACTGAACAGATTCAAAACATTAAAATTTAAAGCTTAAAATGCACATGCATTCCACAATATTTTTCTGCCCACTCGTTTATGAAATGCTTTGCCAGATCAAATAAAACGCACGCATTCGTTAGAGCTGTATTCAAGAGACTCGTGAAGGAACATTACTGGTTGTTGTGATCTTGTTTTCGTAGCTGCAATAATCTGTAGTCACTAGTCGTCATTTACTTCGAATTATTCGTAGTTTTTAAGTATATTTATTATATATTTATTTATGGATCTATTATAGTATATTATTTTACACCAAAGACAACCTCATTTTTATATCCAAGCAATCACTGTCCAGTCCAAGGTTGTCTGGAAGAGATCGCGAAAAGCGATAAGGCCGCCCATTGTATGTTTTGTAGTAATAATCGTATTTATTGTTATGTATTTTCTGGTGTACAATAAAGTATTTATAATAAATAAATAAACTAAACAATAAAACTCACAGAATAGTCTTTCAGGACTGAGCATCCTCATATAGTGCGGCACGGGGTTGTTGAAGAGAGGGACTCGCTTGGTGTTGCGCAGGGGCATGTCTCCTTCACTCGCAAGGCTGCCGTTCTGTGCGCGCAATGATATAAAGTTAGTTGTAATGTGGCTTGAGGGTCTGAATCTAAATGTATTTATTTTTCATTGTTTTGTGGTAATGTGAACATTTTGTAAGCCAAGATAAAAGTTTTGCGGTCTTGTTTGGGCATTCGTATATTCAATTAAATTGGAAGTAATATAATTATTGGGAACCAATCTTCATGCACTCCATGCTGAACTGGATTTCTGCACTGGCTCAGTGATTAAACTTTTTTTTTTTGTTAAAGAGGAAAATGGGAAATAAGTCTTGTTTTAAAATAAATGTGAGTTACATTCTTTTATGAGTCAAAAAATTAAAATTACCAAAAAAGGACAGAAGTACCTAAAGATTTTTTCGACATTTTAACCTATTTCTCATACGCTTGACCAAGGATAAATAAATTAAGAACGCTAATTAATCAATGAAGCTTAAAATGTGTTCAATGTACGTATTACATAGGTAGGTACATGAGTTACGTGACCTTACCAGACCTAGCCCGCTGTTAAATGAAGAAACATGACTGATCGCGTACAAATACCTGTTTCAATTATATTGTGCAATATAATAAATTATTCGGTGGTTTAAAGTTAAATTTAAGGATGCAAATGAGGATATATTGAAACATCTAAGTATATGATGATAAGTATGAATGTAATTGCATTGAAATCGATTTATTAGATTGATTGACTGACGAAGGGAGATCCTTGATTTTGTTGCCAAGCTGTGCAAATTATCGTTAGGTTTCAGTGCCAACACCGCATTGAATATGCACAAATCGGCATAGATTTTCTTCAAACCATGATAACTTATATCGCACCTCACACTCCTGTCTACTTCTTGAAGAATCAAAGGCATGGCGCTTAGCTATACTTTCGTTTAATGTTATTGTCATGAGACAAGACAGTTCATTAGCTATATTATGTCGATCTCTAAGGTATGTATGTTCCAGCGAAAGTATACGGGCTGATAATGTGAAAGTTGCTGTTGTAAAGGCACTTAGATGTAGATGAGAGTATATGATAGCATATTATGTAGTTGTAGGAAAGTACGTAAAGAGGCAGGCGTGGCTGCTGGTGGCACCTGAAATGACCTCATTGCATTCACCCACGCCTCGCTGGTACTGTACACGAAGCTGCCGTCTATCCACGCAGTCATTTGGTTTATCTGCAACAACAAACGAAATGTCATACTTATGCCATAATTCAGGGTCGCGCGCAGCATGTTTGCATTTTTCGAAGTGATTGAGTCGTGTCTAAGCAACTAATACATATAATTTTGTATCAAGTAATTAGGTCAAATATCTTTACTTTGTTAGCCACATGTTCTGTTTGACATACAGATTATTCAAGTTATTTTAATTAATTGATGTCCAGAGGTATATTAACATATTAATGTGCTAGTGCGCATGACTAGATCCACTGAATAGAATGATGTCTTTTACTTAAAATTCCATTGAGCTGCATTCATTTAAAATGTAGTGCACAGAATTGACAGCTGAATAATGCAACAGGTATGGGGTTACTGCTAATTTATTCATCGATACATTTTATGGTTCAAATCAAATAGCTCTCGATTCGAACCAGTCTTATTTTGTAAGCTAATGTCTTCGGGATATCATGCAATCCCTACCGAATTAGATGTTTGTGAGTACTTGTGTATAGCTGATCAATCTGGCTGCAATTAAACGCTAATTAACATTCCTATTGCGGCTTGTAGATTTAAGGTAAGGTTCGCTTGTAGGGACATATTTGTAGGCTGCCGCTGCATTCATGTGATGGGTGTATCTGGGTTACACTACCATTAAGTTTTATTGCCTGGAATTCGGCCTTCGATGAGCACGGTCTGTCGGAGGTTAGGCCGAGTTTACATTAAAAGAAAAATATTTGATTCGTAATTAGAATTTGTATGCAAACTGTGTAAACGTTTGATTTGTAAACAATGCCTGGAATCGGTGAGCTTAGTTATTTGTGTGCAAATAAACGAGTCATCGCAGTGTTATCTTAACTTATTTTCTGCATGATTAATAAAAACAATACAATACTACTTCAGCATTTCTTTTTATTTGTTTATTTTATTATGATGAATAAATTATAACATGACAATCTCTTTAAATTATTTACACATAACAGTACGAAACAAACAAGTAATCAATAATGTTTGATGACATTAGTAAAGTTGAAAGCTTGAACGAAACTCGTCATGTGTAGGTGGACGAGTCTAATGTAACGATGATGTAGTGATCAATACTATCGATTACCACTGAATACTGATGGCATAACGGAACATACTGACATCATGATTTCGGTACATTTAGACAGGTTCTATGTGGTCATCGCTTTGTAACTACTGAACCTACTACATAGGTACATACATTACATACTATTCTAATATTATACGTTGGTAAATAACGAGCCTCTGGTCGATGAAAACTTCTTAAAATTGATATCAGACGCTCAGTGAATGATTATTTTAGTTTCATTTCACGTGCACACGACACGGACTAAATTACATAGGAATGAACGTTTATTTACCTATTTTTAATATTATTTTTGATTTTATTGGTAGGCTAGTGAAAAATGTGACGCGCAACGTGAGTGCCAAAATCAAACATCGTTGGATTCTTTTAGTAATGAATTCATTTTACACTTTTGATCCATTCAAGTGCAAGATGTCGACTGAAGACATCCATGATACAAGAGATAATTCACAATGTGTGGGGCAACGTTTAATAAAACTGATCTAGCTATAATTGGAACTACATATTTTAAATTCTGTCGTGACACAAATTACTTAATCAGAGATCCTAAAAAGGCAGACCGTCACTTATTACACTTAACGTAGGTACCCAAAGGTACATACGTTGTAGGTTAGTTATATACATACCTTTTAACTACGAATATAAAAAATTAAATTGTAGGTATGTACATTACCTGTTCCCTAGGACTATTAGGACTCTGTCCAGTGTTCCGGTCATATGCTGCTCTAAGGAACGGCATGTATTTGGCACCGTTGCACTCAGGGTCGTACATGTGGTCGCATTTGTCCACTGGTATGCGATGGTGCTCGATAGGACAGCCGGACTCGGACGCCATCACGATCTCACCGGTTACGACCTGGCCTGAAGTAAGTAATCTGATTAAACAAAGTTGTATGCGTTGTGCTTGTGGGGCAAAAATAATATGTCGCAGTCACGCATTAATCCCTTTATGGAACGGTGCCAGTATAGTCTAGCTTTATAAAAACTATTTTCTCTTTAGCTTTAACTCATGCAGGTTCCGTAGATTGACAAAGGAATTTCGAATTCACAAAACATATTTATTTATCCATGGAAAAAAGCCTATGTAGGTAAAGTTGACATCGTAGATTCAATATTATTATTCATCCAGTCCGAAGATTGTGAGTCTCTTCCAATTTGATCTTACCAAAGAAGGCCAGCAAGGCAGTCCTATTGGCCAGCGAAGGAAGTCCATCTTGCCCTCTCATGAAGAGTTTCGACAGTGTCCTGGCGCCAGGCCGATCGACGCCTGCCATCATGTAGACCCCATCAGCGTATGATGCCGGCGTCTTGCGCGTGAGACGACTACCTGTGGATAAAGGAATGTGTTATTTTGGCATGAATGACACAAGGACGCATGATTTGAAAAGTGTTGATGTGCTCGTGAAATTGCAAGAATTTGCTTCTGCAAAGGAATTAGGAAATGAGGCTTCGGCTTCATCATCATTATTTCAGCCTGGGATCACCCACTGCTGGGTATGGGGTCTTCTTTCCTTTCTGCCACAAATCCTGGTGCGGTGCTTGGCTTGGTCCAAATTAATAATGATCGGCTTAGGTAAGGTAAGCCACCTATATGCAATTACGACAGCACCAAGATTTAGGAGAGCATTTTAGTATTTTTTTTTTGCATTTTCTTCGCGATCGACTGACTGCACCAACCATGTCACGGATATTACTTGCATTTAAATAATGTGTGTGCCCCATATGTAGTCACTCCCCTGTTATTATATTGCGAAGTGAATGATTTGTGAAACTTAAACCTCGAAAAATATTTGCAACTGTATGTTTTTGGATCCCAGATCCTAGTTATTTTCTTTGGAGAAAATAACCGAGATCCTTAAATTGGGTTTAATAATAATTGTATTAGTTATAGTATTTAAGAGCTGGAAAGACAGGAATCATAATAACCTCATGCACAATCAAGAAAGGAGGAAATTGTTATCAGAATTTGAATAGTAATGTGAAACAGGTATTGTAAATCTTATTTTACTACCGTAGTTACTCGTAATTATGGCAATTAAGAGTAATTAATACATGTGAGTAATAAAATAATAATCATTAACAAAGATGATCGACGTTGTGAGTTACACACTGCACGTATGAGTTTTAAGCTTTTAGAGACGAGAGTGTTGTGTGTTGAAGTTTAATCTAAATGTTGTTATTTATGATCACATTAAACTAAACATTTAGGTATTTCACTCTCGCATATTAAATCATATTTTCGTTTTATAAACTACGTCTGTCAAAATGAAACTTGTATAAAATATATCATAATTTTAAACATTCGGTGGACATTAATTTATTTAAGAGCTTTGATAGTGCAAAAACACGAGTTCTCTTTGCTGTAGAAAAAGGCAGTGCCGAGTGTGTTTACGTGTTGTCTTGGAGTTGTACTCATGAGTTATTTATTGCGTTTGTAATTGTAATTAGATTTTAGATAAATATGAAACAGTATGCTACTGGTTGAGAAACACGAATGTTATTTGTCGAATTGCTAAAATTGGTGGTTACCTTAAAGAAACTGGAGATTACTTGGAAAGTTAAGCTCCATAATTGGACAGACTCATAGCTACCAGAAGTGAATGTAGTCGTTCACTCTCGCAAAATCAAAGCTCTCGGAGAATGCTCTGTATTGGGCAATATCCTCTCTGTTTTATTCCTGTGAACATTCACTGTAGATGCATTTATCTGGCCTTTGCATTGTTCTTGCACATAATTTATCGATTTTGTCACATTTGTTTCTCAATTTATGGTCGGTTTAAAGATTCATATCTTTCTGTAAGGGACAAGTATCTATATCTACTTATTTAGTTAGTTATTTTTATCTAAAACTATCATAAAGTACCTTGTAGGTAATGTCGACCACATTATGACACTGATTTGAACAGATTATCCGTTACGAATATCTACTTTCCGTATTTTAACGTGTGCAATTTTTAGATAAAAAAAACTTCAATAAGAGCTTTTAGTTTTTCTAGACTATTAATGTAAACATCATTTCCAATATACAACAAAAAGAATTTGCATACCTACTTGGCCCGTAAATTATAAAACCTTATTTGCTTATTTGATAGATATTTGAATGTATTGAAATTTAAGCGTATTTAAAAGTGTCGTCAGTCAATTACTGACAGTAATTAGTCGAGCTTCGAGTCGACATTCAATTTAACTGGAGCATACAATGGAAAGTGACAAAAGGGAACTCAAATCTACAAATATGGTTATAACATGGTGCAGTTACTAGCTATATCCATATTATGAATATACACGTGATTACCTTATTTCCATTATAATGAAATAAATGCAGCATGTTTTCCGTAGATACAATGTCTTCATTGACATTTACTTTTTTAATTAAATTTTTTGCATATTTAGTAATCTAATCACTATTTTATTATTGCTACTACATTACTTACCTAATTGTGAGTAGAATTATGAGTTTTGAGTTATGGTACCTATTTCAATAAGTATTTAGAACGCTACATACATATTTATAAAGTAACATGTCGCTTAGCACTATGTTTATTTTTATTCTATAGTCAATATATTTTCACATTTTCGAATAGGTTATGCGTTGAATTAATCATTCTGTATAATAAAGGTAGTGTTTATTGCCTTTCCATAGTCGTTTGTATCACATTACGGTCCAGCTCAATACTGTTATTGGCGACAAATAAGGAGGAACTACTGCATTACAGTTTCGAATGCATTAGGTACATGACACAGCGGCGTAGGTAGGTACTGTACCCGGCTGTAAATATAGAACAGCGAGTTTTTGAAAAGTTCGGCTTTATACAATGCGGAGACTAAAATCCTAATCCTAACCATAATTTATAGTATCTAGATAAATTATTTATTATTTGTTTAAGGAATTTTAGATAATACTTATGTATAAGCACTTGAGTGAGATACAGGTTTATTCCTAGTTCAGGTAGAATCCAATTATTTTCACTTAGGTACATAGGCCCTATTTTGTAAATATTTATGTAAATCAATTATTTCAATAAAACAAAAACAATGTGCATTGATACTCGTTGTCAGGGCAAAAGGACATAGGATACCTTTCATCCAGAAAAAAAAATACTGTTTCCGAGGGACAGAAATACACGAACGAAACCGCGGGCAAAAGCTAGTACGAAAATAAATGAAAATACTGGCTATACTTATGGATACGAGTTTCAAATCAGTCATAAAATCGAAATTATAAAATAGTCGTTTTCAAACAAACTAAATAGTTGTGATGGGCTGACAATGGGTTTTGCCGACCTGTCTAGTTGTAGTGACAAAAATATTTAATATTTTTAATTTAATTTTTGTATGCAGACTGGGAACGTCATTATATATGTATAGGTACGCAGTTTTATCTATTGTTGTCTCCAGCTTCTATGGCGTCGTCGTCGTCTCTGTCAGACCTACCAGTAGGACAATCTTTTTCTAAAGCTAGGCTCTTTCTGAAATTCAATGTATCAGATTTATGACCGACTTTATCATTATTACAAGTCACTAAGCTTGCTGTTTACTCAAAAATAATTGCAAGGCACGTGATATTTAAATTAATGATAATAATTAATTTAAAATTGGGCAAAATCAAGTGTGTCTTATTTGGCAGGTCATTGAAAACGACGCTTTTATCTTTGCTCCGATTTATCAACGTGTGCTGTCTTTCTGATTTGCCTTTACACGAGCTACTTGGTAATAGCAATTAATACATAATTTTTAATGTCTCACATATTTTTAAATAAATTATATAGTCGGTCACGTGTTTTTTGTTTCGGACAATATTTTGAGGGATAAATATTTCGACAGACACATTTGATACCGACCAGGAAAAATCCATTAAGTAGTGATATTATTTTTCAAAAAAAAAAACAAGATATGTAGTAAATAATTTTGATAATGTCAAGGTTACCCCACCTGTGGCATAACTTCAACATAATAATTTATATACAGGAAAATATGCAAATAATCGATAATATTAATGAATATATTTGATAGATTGATTAGAAACATAGCTTACGAGCTAATCAATATCTTTCTAACTTTCACGTTACATCGTTGAAACAAAGTTAGTTGTTTTGCATCAATAATTTACAAACTGTCAATGTGAATTTTATTATTACTTACGTGTAAACGTTTATTGACAAGACATTTCGTTCAGATGAGGCGTGAATTTAATTAGAACAAAATTATTATGCGCATGTTAATCTTAATTAATTAGTGGTTTGATAAATTCATGTAAGATTATGTATCCTATTATGAGGATATTGATACAACTGGGTACATTACACGTGTACCTACGTAGATATTTATGTAATCGATACTAATATTATAAAGAGAAGAGATTTGATTTTTTATGTTTGTTACGATTTCACACTAAAACGGCTGAACGGATTTGGATGAAATTTAGCACATAGGTAGACAATGACCTGGATTAGGACATAGAACACTTTTTAACCCAGTATTCCCACGGCATCAAGATTCATGCGGGTAAAACCGCGGGGTGCAACTAGTTTTTTACAAACCTAATGAATACAGTGGCGAACTACAAACTGCATCATTATACTAGATCTAGTTGTCTAACTAGTTGTCCTATAAAGATTACTGTATCTAGGTGAGACCTAAACGACAATGAAAAACCCATATAAATGACAATTGGAAACTTAGAAAGTTACAAAACAATGGGCGCTCTAGTTGTTTATGAAGTATATAATTAGCTAGGTACTTGATCAATATCTACTAAAGATCTTCAGAATATATTTGCCCTGGTTTATTTTTGAGGCTATCGAAAATATCTAGAATTAGGTACATTACATAGTATGCATTACATTTTGTTTAAATATGAGAAAGCAGTTAAAATCTGTAAGTTAAATCTGCTCATCACCAAATCTTTGGAAGGAGTTCTTTATTCATAACTTTAAAGGAGCTGTTTATGGCCTGATGGCCCGCTATTTATAGGATTACCTTTCTGGAATACCTACATGAAAATTGACAGAATACTAAAAGAGAGAAATCGAAGAGCTTGTTATACCAACGCGCGATTTAACCAATACTCATGTTTGTACATAATATGTTTATTGTTAATATTGATTTCTTCACATTTAATAGCTATCAAGAAGCCTGTGGTTTGATAGGGTAATTAAAATACAATCGTAAAATTAAAATCGCGTAAAGTTTATGTCAATTTATGTAAACTTGCACAAACTTTGAAATCGAAAGTGTTTTAAGTTGTTTTATACGGCGTTTATCGTCATTAATTTCATGTATATTATGATTTGTACAAGAACAAGCGCAAAGAAAGATAAATACTTAAGTTTTGTCATAGGTTACTATTACAATAATTTAATTCTACGCTATTTGTTGAAATGGCGTTAAAGATTTATTTTGTAATGTGTGAAAAGTCTTCAATCTCCACATATACACATAAATAAACATGGTTTTTACCTTATCCATACCACAGATAATATAATAGTACTCTAGTATCCATACTAATATTATAAATTCGAAAGTAACTCTGTCTGTCTGTATGTTACCTTTTCACGCCTAAAACACTGAACGGATTTCGGTAAAATTTGGCAGAGAGATAGATTGCATCCCGGGGAAATACATAGGATAGTTTTTATCGACATACCTTGCGGGCGAAGCCGTGGGCGGTAGCTAGTTTTGATATATTTCGAAGGCGTGACGCGTTTAGACATTTAATTTCTTTATTCCTACAAACAAACGATAATCTCTGGGAACAATAACAATACTTTATGAATGCGAGAAACTGGTCGCACGAGGGATTGAATGCGCGCGTGACGCTAGGTGGCGCAACTTCGCGTCTATTTGCGTGAGCCACCAATTAGGGACGAGGAGATTTCGACTCGCACACAAATTACACCGAGCCTTCGTAAACTTTGCTCATCATAGTCATTATCGCTCGATAATCGATAGACGACAATATAAATTGCTCACGATACTATAATAATAGGCAATGAGAGGGCTATTTGATTATGACTCGAAATTCTATGTAATCTTAGATAATAGTTTTTATCAAAAGGTTTAATTGAGATGAAATTATTTGAAGCAGCGCAGTGATTCTCTATAATTATAATTTATACATAAATATTATTTTTTTAGCTTTAAATTATTCCTACTTTTTATCGTACTGATTATGTATGTGTTGCCGTTTTAATAAAACATTTACCTATTCTCATAAAAGGTGTGGTGGAAGGAAAGCGTGTGAACTGAGCAAACGTAATCTTAAATCACTGACAATCTGATAAGAACCGTCGCATTTTCCTGTGCATTTTATGCAACCTGGTATTTAATCAGGTGATATTTTAAACGCACTCCTGCGCAATATTTAAATTCATAGTATTGGAGGCAAGTAATATCTGTGTCCTGCGGGGTTAATCTAGATAGATAGACAGAACAAATGAATAAACTAATCCAGATAGACATAGAAATAGACTGATAGATTAACGATCTAATTTAATTTATTATCTTGCTTCGCATAATTAATTTTAATTGAAATGAAAGGCAATATGTCCGACAATCGATGTATGATATAGATCAAGTGAGTCCGTCAGTGTGTCCTGTCGATAAACATCGCTGTTACGAAACTTCGGATGACAAATCAATCAGACTTTTATATCTACCGTATCTACGTACCTACAGACATATTATGGTCACTTAATTAGTGATGAAATACTTCTTGACATCACGTTATGAATATTAAGTAGGGAACATTTTTTTAAATTGGAAAGTACTGTAAATTAATTGGTTTAATCGTTTTAATCTGTGAGTCAACAAATCAACAACTCCTCAGCGACTAAACGAATGACATGATGTTTGTTATCTACGTGCCTTTTTACACGTTCCAGCAGGGAGACGGATACCTGAGGTATAGTTTTTGGGGAAGTATGAAAGCTTTCATATGAATGACTACAATTTACCCGGGTTACCCAACCTTTCACTCATCTATCAAGGTATGTCTTCCCTTGTATATCAATGTGTCTTATCAGTACCCTTAAAGTGTAGTTGCTTAGTTTATAAGTTTTATGCCATATATCATTCACAGAAAAAAAAACTTATCATCATCAGTTTCCCAACATTGGATGACAAATTAATAAGGCCTCTATCGAGCGCTATCTCGAAGTTAGTGGATTCACGAGTTGACCGCGTTACGCAAGAGGTCACCGCAGCAGCTACTGAACATCGTGACTTTACGCGACCTCCTTTACAGTTTCAGTAGGTCAACCAGTAATCTAAACGTTTTTCAATCTGCATTGAAACTAATTTTCCTTTTTAAAATAAAGCTCCAGCAAATTAAATTTATTTAATGTCATCTCTACGATTCAATAAACTGCCTCTTTTTTCAATCATTTGTTTTTGTTATCCTATACTGTCCCACTGCTGGGCAAAGGCCTCAATCATTATCTAAAGAATATTTTTTGGATACTTACCTTAAAGAATCAATACGCAAGTGTTTTATTATTATTTGTGTTTATAACTAAAAGCTTCAGAAGAGCTAATAATAAAGCAACGTCAATCTTAGCACCAGTCACGATTTACGATGACTCGATAAAATGGTTCAATAAATATAGGAATTGGTGAGGTAATCTTATATGTATGAAAGATACCTATGTTTCAGAAACATTTAAAACTACAGTTTCGGTTATTTAACATTTGCCAACAAACCTACATTATGCACTGATAAACCGCGCGTTGATATCTTTTACTTGAGAGCTTTCCTCTACATAACAATTTCAATAAAAAAATTAATTTCGAATTATTTATTTCATTGCATTTACTTACAAGCGATTAAATTGAATGTGAAATAAACATACAATTATCATAAAGCTGAATTGTATAGTAAATAAATACAGAGCTATAATAAATTTTACAAAATCTCTATTCAATGTAAGATAAATTGAAAAGATACAATCTGTTCGCTAAGCTCAAAGACGTATTGATTGTTACTTTGAATTGATTATGTATGAGCATGGACGTGAAAGACAGTGGCTAGATATAATTGGTATTATTCGTCGGACAAGTTATTTGATGGATGAATGTAATCAGTTTCATTGTTTCGCTGAGCAACTTCAAAATAATAAGCAAATGAATTTAGTTTTTTTATGGAGATTGAGAAACAAACGTTATATGTCTATCTAAAATAATAATAAAAACCGGCCAAGTGCGAGTTGGACTCGCACACGAAGGGTTCCGTACCACCATACAATATTTAACACTACATATAAAATAACGCAAAAAAATCGTTTGTTGTATGGGAGCCCAACTTAAATATTTATTTTATTCTGTTTTTAGTATTTGTTGTTATAGTGGCAACAGAAATACACATTCTGTGAAAATTTCAACTATTTAGCTATCACGGTTCATGAGATACAGCCTGGTGACAGACGGACAGTGGAGTCTTAGTAATAGGGTCCCGTTTTTACCCTTTGGGTACGGGAACTCTAAAAATAATATATTCGACAACCTAATTAACTAAATACCACCCAAAGAGTGTTTTAACGGTCGATTTACAAATATGGTAATAAATTATTTCGTCGTGCGTTCCGCCGGATGAATGTTGTGCTTGCCTCTATATGGAAACTTTAATGAATCGGATTGTGCTTTAGATATTCGAATATTACAATTTTGAAGTGTTTTTAGCATAAACATCCTTTCAATGGTATTTTTTACTTTAAAAAATATGCCATAACTCAATCTTCAATGGTGGACGTTGTTTATATAAGAGTCAGGTTGCTAATTTATCGCTGCTTTTTGAAATTTTTAAACTTAAAATCAAGGGTTTAGGCAAGGTACTCGTATAGCGTTGATACGGTAAACTGTGAATGATGCTATAAATGATTGCAATTAGCAAAATATTTGGGCAAGAATACTAATGAGCGTATACGTATGTTTAAAACTGTAAATTGATTTATTTATGTTTCATTACTTATTCATTTGTTTTGTAAGTTAAGCTGACACTATTGTTAAGGGATAAATGTGTCAAAAAATACCTAATTCATACTTAACTTGAGTCTCCCGTGTGTTCCAAAAGGTATAGTTAATAAATATTGAAATCATACTCAACAATAAAGGCGCGTACCATTTACGTAATTCTGCTCCATTATTGACACACAAAAAATATAAAGTAGTTCCCACTCACATTGAAGACAAGTTTCCATAAATTGTGTTACAAATATGATCATATCGAAAGTGGTTCAGGGACCACAAAACACCTACTGTCATCTGATAAACAGTCATCGGCTTGTAAATAAATTGGATAATTTACTCATGTAATCGTTGTGTAATTATTTCAAAATAACTGGCTGAGGGAGCTAGATATCATGGAGAGTACCTAGAACAATAAGCCTATAATGTTCCCACTGGTAGGACACAGGCCTCCTCTCTCGAAAGGGAATGAACTGTTATCTACTATGCGGGCCCACTGCGGGTTAGAACATGTCACATATCTTCGAATTTTTGGTTCTAGGACATGCCGGTTTCCTCACTATTTTTTCTTCACCACTTTTCACGATGTTATCAGAGTAGTGTTGATGAAATAATTTACACACAGTAAAGCCTCCCTGGGTTTCGAACGGTAAGTCGGGCCGATAACACTGGGTACCAAAAACATTTTTATGCAAAAGCTAACAGTCAACATGAACTTGAAAATCTTCACGCGGTCGCTGTTTTCACGGATTTGTTAATGTTACTCACATTAATCGTTAGTGGAAGCTTGTAATTGGCCATCTCTTACACATTGTATGTACTAGATATTAAAATGTATTAGCTATAAGTTTCCCAAATTAATAAAATAATATGTTTTTTCTGTCTCTCATTCATTCAATCATTTAATAGTAGGTGGGCCGAACAAACGCAGCTTTTTAACTTTAAGATTTTTTTTTTTTTTTTTTATAACTATGGCATCTCGCAGTTCATCCTTTATGAGGATGGCTACTGCTTAACCGGACTTTCCTGTGGATGCCTCGAATTAAGGCCTCCAGCCAGGCCAAATAATAACTTAAAAACTAAGCGACAGCGCTAAGGGTAACCCCCTGCGGGGTTCGGACCTCGGCTCAGGGCGTCGCTGGAAGAGGACAGCAAGGGACAGGCTGGATCGGTATTATTATTAGTGTTTAGGGGCGAATTTAAAACTACAGGCTCAGCTGCGCGGGCTGGCTCGAGCAAGGGTCGGGGCGGGAAGATTTAAAAAAAAGGAGGAGCTTATTAAATATTTGATGAAGGTAAATCACTTTTCCTCTGAAAAGTACACATGTAGTTTTAACATGGGATTAAACGGAAATAGCAAATGGGACCCATCGTTAATACCTAAAAAATGGGATTCAAAAGCGGGATCCAACGAAAACAAATCGCATTATATTCTTATTTGAATGATGTCTGCTTCCTAGCTGTGATTATTGTTAGACTATCATCATCATCTATACCTGATGCAATATATTACAGGGACAGATATTGATGTGTCAATGCGGATGCAATTAAAACTACACTCAATATAAAATTTAATGATGATCATTCGTATGATAAAGGTGGATAAAAAAATATAATCATATTTTTTATCCACCTTCATCAATATCATTCATTTAAATAATATGCGAAACATTCAGCTTTATGATCACTCTGAATAAAAAGCTTCAAGTAATAAAATGTGCTTAATACCTGTATTAAGCCCAGAGAAATGTGGGCCGACATAATATGCAATAATAACTATATTTAAGTGCTAAATGTGCACAAAGGACATAAATTGAGAGTATTATAAATATTAAGCGAGAGCCCAAAAGATAAGGTATTGCTGTTAACTTTAGTATCTGATCAGTAAATGCATTAAAGGCCTCTTAATGGCATTCGAATAAATCGGTTCTTGTATTGTCTTTATAAATAAAACAAAGTCGGATTAGTTACACCATTTAAAACTCAAGAACGGCTGGACCGATTTTTATGATTTTTGATTTGTTGTTTTTTTTTCTTTATTTGTTGGATTTGTCTCCGACCTCCATATTTTCCTGAAATCCATATTTTGCATACCTATGTTTTTTTGGTATTAGCAATTTAGATCCGATAACAAAAACTGCTTATAATACGGCCAATACATTGCAGAAGACCTGATACCTTTTTTTGTTTTTTTTTTAAGGATGGGAAATCATCCAATGACCCCTCCTGCTCTGGGTGGAGCGGAAGGGAGTGTCAGACTCTTACTGACTAAAACCCATCCGTGTTCCTTCCTTAGCCCTTTATGTTCCGGGGCAGCGGTAACCCTTTCGGACAATCCCGCTGCCCCAGCAGGCTTCGGCCCTAACGGGCCCCTCCATGTCTGCTGACATCTCTTTGAGGCGCGCGTGGAACACATACGCGCCGTCCGGCACGGGCCTGGTCCTGATCGGACGGCGAGCTACCCATTACTCGCCGTCCGCAGGCCCGCGCCTACGGTGGCCGGGAGTCGTCACGCGGCTCCCGACGCCCGGAGCGTCTACCGCGGCGGCTGGGACGGGCGGCCCTCTCGGCTCTCTCCCTCTCCCATCCCGCCACCTCCTTCGCTAGCATGACTGCTTCGCAGAAGGAGGTGACTGCCTCCCACTCCCTCTCGCCCCGGACCATGGCTTGGACCAGGGCCGGGCGCGAGAGGTCGCCGCCGCTGCCGATCGCCTCTACGAGGACACGGCGGTGCTCTGCCCAAGCGGGACAGACCTCCACCGTGTGCACCACCGTGTCCTCTGGGCGATCCTCGCAGTGGTG
The DNA here is from genome assembly GCA_963669345.1 of Gortyna flavago. Lineage (NCBI taxonomy): Eukaryota > Metazoa > Arthropoda > Insecta > Lepidoptera > Noctuidae > Gortyna > Gortyna flavago. The sequence continues at coordinate 7,331,903 of OY770139.1, forward strand.
ACACCCGGGCGTTTCCTCCCGCCTGATTATGTGCAGGAACCTCCCGAAACATCCGTGTCCGGTGAGGACCTGCGTCAGGCGGTAGGTGAGGGCGCCGTGACGCCTCTCTAGCCACTCCTCAAAGAGGGGCCTTACCGCCGCTATCGCGGCGTGCCCTGCGCTGGGTTGCGACAGTCGCGCTTTCCATGCCGCCATGAGATCGCGCCGGAGGTCCGTCCGCTCCGCAGCAATTTGCCGCGGAAGCGGGTTTTCCCCCCGGCGTAGTGCCTCCGCGCGCCACTCAAAGAGGCGCGCGAGGACTATCGCCTCCAGATCCCATGGCGGCAGTCCGGCAAGGAGGCTTGCCGCCTCGCGCGAGATCGTGCGGTACCCCCGTATCAGCCGTATGGCTACCACCTTTTGGGGCGCGTTCAAGTAGTGGGCGGCTGGAAGCCGCAGTGAACGCGCCCACACCGGGGCGCCATACACGGCCATGGACCGCACGACCCCCGCGTAAAGCCTCCGGCAGGAGGCGTTTGGCCCCCTCAGGTTGGGCAGGAGCCGCTTGAAAGCGGCCCCAGCCCGTTCCAGTTTGGGGGCCAAACGTCGGAAGTGCTCCACGAAGTTCCACCGGCTGTCGAGGACGAGACCCAAGACCTGATACCTCAAATAAGAATCAATGCACCTACCGCACGACTCAACAGAATTTAAAACAGAACTAAGGTGGGCCTGTGTATGACGACAAATTATCCATGTGGCAAAGAGATTAGAGCAAGGTCAATTCGATAAATCAAACAGCTAAAGCAAATCGTACTTGATTAACGTCAGTTCAAACAATGACAGCTGACAAAGAGGTTGAATTTGACCGTGTGGATTACTTGATAGTGTGTTACAACACTACTCGGGTTTCCATGTATACTTGCATGTTTGGACATCGCATTGTTTGATATTTAACTTTTTGATTACTGTTTTGCAAGCCTTTTTGTCTGTTTTGAGTGACTTTTATAGGCTTTTTTGAGACTAAATTATTCATAATTATGCTGGTTATTTTACTGTATTATACCCAGGAGTTATAATTAACAAAACACTATGATTCATCCATCATCATTCACAACACAATAAACGACGCCGAATATATTAGTCATGTTCTAATAATTTAAGTTACGGGACATCCGTACTAGGCTCACGGCCATGTAACAGCTGTTAAGATCTTTGAATTGCAGAGTATCTGCTTCAACAGTTACGTGATGGTGCTTATTTTTCTTAACAATTTGTGGTACTCACCAACCGATCCCCAGTCTGGGTAAGCTCTGTTGTTGAACCAGCCATCGTAGCGCTGCTTCTCATAGTACACCTCTGAAAAAGGACAAACAGATTTGATTACCTACTGTCTTTTTATTTGCGCAAGTAAAAGTACGTAGTCAAAGTACGCAAGTAGTAGGTATTCAAGTACACAAACGCCAACTTTTTCTCAATAAAAGTCTTTATCATATTTCTATCAAAGTCATTCCACTTAATCATAAAGATGTCAGTTCCATATCTTAATTACAAGCTACTTAACATCAACTTGGGTGGTTAACCAAATTCGTACAATGAATAGCGTAGAATGTTTATTGGTAAGCATAGTTAATCAACACGCATTGAATCAGGCGCAGGTACAAAGTCGGTGGCATGTTTTTGCGGATAGTACGCCGTGCTAGATGCGTGCTCGACCGTTCCTATCGAGGCCTTGCTCTGTCTGTTAACCGAGATGCATCGCAATGAGCTCCTCGACACGCATTTATTGAGCTTAAAAGTTGCAAATTAGTAGTCGTAAATGGACATCAATTTATGATTGTTTTGGTACAGCTACAGTTTTTACTGTATTAGGCGGTTATTTTTAATATTTGCTTGATAAACCAAAGGAAGTAATTTTTTTAAGACAAATTGCTAAGGGATACGGTTCATTTATAAATATATTCTTTTAAACCTACTTACTAGAAAAAGATGCATGTGACTTGGCGATCAGTGACAAAACAGTATTTTTCACTAATTGTTTTCAAGTAAATTATTTTCAATTAGGTATGTTGTTTAAAATAGATGCAGAATAGACTATTAAAGTCGTAATATCGTTTGAAATAATAAATAAGCTCCTGTAGTCCTGCTAGAGTTTATTTATAGATGTAATTGACTTGAATGTGGACGATTTTGTAATTAACAATGTAATTGCCCTTATTTATAGTCAATATATCACTATTTAAGAAATGTGACCCTCAAAGTAAAACATAAATCGTGCCATAACTCTTTGATGTACCAACCTACCTCATATTAACAGCTGGTTAGTGAGTTATTTATTTCATTCTGCTGATTGCTAATGTTACATTTGGGTGGGCTTGCGTATTGTGAAAATGTTTACTGTGACTTAAATAAGATCTAAAACTAAACCAATCAGAATATACAATATTACTATATCAAAAATACCCAACTGGCAAGGTTAAAAAAAAAACAATGATTTTTAGAATGAACGCGTTTTTTTTTCACGTTTGTTACAATTTATCATTTTCTTAAAACGATAGATCACTGCCATTTTTATTCCAATTGTTGATTTCGTTTAGTCTGCAGACAATACTATACAATACCTAAAATCGTAATTATGAGTCTGAATAAGAACAGGCGAGAATTAATAGTTAAGCTGATAACCAACTGTGATGTGCTAAAAAATGCTCAATAAAATTATAAGGATTTCATAAATTATAGCAGGTTGACACTATAAATTACTGCGGGCTGTCGCAAGTAGATACATTATCTTATTAAATCTAGAGCTGCTGCGAGGACATGCCGCTGCCATCACACCTACGAGACATTCGTAAAATTAATGGGTAATCCGTTTACACGACTTTATGTTATTATTATTGAACATTTATTTCAGATTATAAGATCCGTTTTCATTAATGTATTTATTTATTAACTTGTACCTATGGTAGGTAAATTAATATTTTGCCAGTTATGTGGTGCGAACCTATGGCCATCAACCGGGCACAAATCCAGACACCTGGGACCCCAGGTGTCTGCATTACCCAGTACCTGTATTTCAATACCCAGGTCGGGACCTGGGTATTGAACTATGGTTACTGGGTTATGGTTATTGTATTATGCCCGGCAGTAACGCTTGCAACACTCTTCCGTAATACCAAAGTTATTGTTTAATTATTTGAATCAAATTATTGAACATACTTTATTACTCCAGCTATGTATTGGGATCTGAATTTTCAAAATAAATATATCATAAAATAGGTATGTGTTGTTAAGTCTTTTGTCTTTTGACAGTCAGAGTATTTGTATTTAGGTACTCAATCGATAATAAATAAATAAAATCGTACCTATTTAACGATTGCATATAGAAACGGATATAGGTACAGACCGCTTGTTGCCGGGACACCTGCGTGTGCGCATTTTTTACCACATGTATGTTTCATGAGTAATTATAGTCGTAATAATCGATTGAAAAATTGTTATAAAATGTCAGCAGAATAACTATGATAGATATTACTTATTAGAATTGCGACATGACATAGTTTACTATGAGCTAATAATTCATTACAGTTAATATGGTAGACCGACTATATCGTTGGTTGGACCACAGTATAAGAAAAATAAGTTACCTATTTACCTGCCACCTGCGGCATATTGGTACATTTGGTACGTGGTGGCATATTGGTACGTTTGGTTTGTACATTTGGTACATGTACCGTAGCTTGATGTATTAGGTTTCTAATTATCATAATTTGTACTGGTATTAACGCAAATTGGAAATGTTTGGCGCTGACATTTGTATTAATGACTAACTAGTCACTGGATGTGCATTTTGTATTTGAAGTTGATTACAAGTTAAGGACTGCATGCCGCAATAAGAGAGACAAGTCGTAACTATAATAGGAATTTGCCAATATCATGCCAATCAGCCACCAAAATGAATAAAGATAACTTTGATAAATAAGATAATCCGCAAGTAGCTAGTGATCGGTGAAGCATTCAAAGAAAATGTCGATATTCGGTAACAGTAAATAGTGGTGCTATTCTGTAAAACTCAACGTGAATACTTAGGTAGAGTAAGTTTGAAGTGTGTAGTCAATAATGTTAATCCCTAGCATCAGGTGGAATGACAGCTCACTTCAAGCCCACTTCACCATCGGCTGATCAGACGAAAGGTTAAGTCTTCAGCCATATTAGGTATCCAGGGGCATTGAACAAAATAAACTAAACATTTTATTTTAATTGTTTAGTTGCATGCCAATAATGGCAGTAAATATAGTAAAAATATGGGTGTGTGATGAGAAAAGCAAAATCAAGTGCATGATGAATTGAGATTGATTTACGTACAGCTCTGAGACACAATCAGGTTAATTAAAGATTTGAAAAAAAAAAACATTTTAAAAGCCAAATGCTTTATTTAATGTGCACGTGTTCATAAAACGTATTCATAGTTGGTTGCATTCTAATTCGTGCATATAAATTATTGTTATCGAGCTAAGATCTGGACAGCGAAAGGCTGCACACAAAAGGGGAGGTAGATAATTAAGATAAATGTAAACGAGGCTGTCAGTGGCAGTCTTTTTGATAGGCAGTGGGCGTGACATGAAAATCAAAGATCTCTATTTACTCGTAGACGCTCTAGTTTCGTAATATGTATCGGGAGTGCGGCGTAACAATCAAGTGCAGACAATGTCGACAGTGCTGTCACATGTTGAAAGCTTGAGAGGGAGTACCTATGGACAAGTGTAAACAGAGCATAGGTATGTCGTTTCTTTTTTTGTGTTGGTGATGACATTGATCGATCAAATGTGCCAGAAATCGAATAAAATCGATTTTAATCGCAAAATCGAGGTTTCGAAATAACCATGTAATTATGCAAGGTGGTGCAAAAGTAATGTCATAATGTGAATGTGCTATAATTTTTGCTAATGTCGTTATAATGTCATTGTGATTTAATCTGTTGTATGCATATGTTGTAGACAAATACAGAATTAGTTGACAATGAAATACACACAGTCACACAGCTCATGCAACGATGGAGATTTTGAAACATCAATTTCGCGGCCGTGTGATCTCCCGTTTTGGCGATTTGAAGTGGTCGGCCAGATCGCCAGATTTCACGACGACAGAGTTTTTTTCATTTTGAACATTGAAGAAATCATCAATTTGGAGGATGTTTTGCGAACAAGATTTCAAAATGCCATAAAAAGAGCACAAATGTGCATCAACTCAACTGTCCGTAAAAACAGAGCCCAATTTTTTTCAATTCCTACCAAATGGCAGCCAGGTCATATATTATGACATTACTTTTTGTTTGCCCCACCTTGTATTACTAGTACAAATATATATATTGCACCGTTATTATTAACCCAACCCATTCAATCTAAGCCCGTTTAAACCAGTTTGTTTTGTTCTAAGAAATGTTAATTTTGTAACATAACATGTACTTGAAATAAGGACTTTATTCTACTATACTTTATTTATAATTTGTGGTAACGAGCTCGTTTAGCTAGCTGATCTAAGTAGGTTAGTTAGGACATACATGCATGTAATGACTCTATTTGATTCCAGGTTTTGCCATAATGTCTTATTTAACATTTTCGAGGTATCTTCAAGTTTAAGAATTGCTCCGTGACTCTTACAGATCGTGTATCAAAAAAGCGTGTCTGACTGAATAATTTTATTTTATTTATGTTTGTATACACGTATGCCGTATGCATATAATTACATGTAGTGTCGGCTGTCAGAAGTGGAATTTGGTAGTGTATTAAATAACGGTTATAATATTTGATCTATCTGAAGATAAGTTAGATCTTTGACATCGTTTTTTATAATATTTAGAAGAACAGGTTTTAATTTTATTTCTGCTCCAACTACCTAAATTATTGCTTAGCAAAAGGCTAATTAAAACAAAATACTCATGACCCGGCCTTAGGTACAATATTTTTTTGCTAACTGTGGTAGTGTTTGTTTGCACTGCTCGTGTCCTAGCGGTAATTGGTTGTCATAACATTATAATTAAATATTATTTAGAATTGTTTTTGTCCTATGGTAGGTAATATCCACTTAAATATTTGGGCCAGAAAAGTCCATTACCGTCTAAAGGTCCTATTAGCTGATATATTAGCACAAAAACTAACATTTTGCAATTCGTGATGATCGTAGGTTCCGTTTAAACACAAAAAGTAAATCCGGTACACAGCAGGATAATTAATATAATAGTTTAATGTGCTATGTTTTTGCATTAATAAAACTTTTTACAATGAAATGAGATCATGGATCATGAAAAACATCATCTCATCACAATAACTTATTTTTTTACAGTTCTCAAATTGACTACTTTGTCGAAAAAATCTTTGTATTCATTTTATTGCTGTACGGTTATGAAGAAACGCAATGTAAAAAATACAAAATGGAACAAAATTCATGTTCTTTGACTCTTTTACAGTAGCCAGCACCATAATTATTGCGTAACACGCTATCAATCAGAATCTGAATAATTTTCAATGTTATTGCTAATTCATTGCTTCATATGTAAAAACGTAAACAAACGCAATGAGTGTTGTTGAACTGTCAAAACGGCATATAATGACCATTGCATGAAATGGCTTATAATGTGCCTCTTTATATTTGTGTGCTTAAAGTATTAAATACATAAATAAATAATAAAATGAAAGCCATTCCTACTGTTAGCGTCTTACGCAATTTCTCCCAAGCTTGAACTGTGTTTTGTTCAAATATTTAATACCTATAGGGAGTAGATAAGCTAGTCTTATACTTGGTTGTGACTTCGTGAGCCCTAAAAAGTTATAAAACATTTACGAGTACTTTCGTGTTATGAATAGATGCGTACGGAGGAGTCACTTAAAAATAACTTTATAAGCTTATGTTTATTTAGTTACAACCGATTAAATGATGTGACCACTTTTATGACTATTTCAATAAATATAACCAGGAAGTGATCCACACATTAATTAATAATATAATCAGCAACAAGTATGAGCACATACTTTGTAGAATTGTAGTTGTACTAAATAACTTGTGTAATTACAATTTCATAACTATTTATTTATCTATTTAAGCACGGAATGTTCAGTGCCTAGTATGTAAGATGCGTCTATTTACATAGTCTTGCAACAATTCAATGATCATACAAAGTCATTATCTTCTTATATCACTCAAAGGAATAAAAAAACAAGTGTTGGTTATTTATTGTATGTACCTATTCTGTTATTCAAAGATGTCCGCATATTCTCTAACGGTAAAGTTCTTGTGTCCGTTTTTGCACATATTGTGAATTTGACACGATGTATCATAATTTATGTAGATTTTCATGAGACTTATTGAATGGAGTTTTGCTTCCTTTTACCTTATTAGGAAATCAGACTTCATTCTGGTTAATGGTATTCAAAACAAAAACATTGCTAAATTTAAAGTATGATAATCGAAGAACATCGAACGATCTATCGGTTGATCTTTTAAATCGAATTACTTAAGGGATTTTACTTTGTCTTAATGTGAGGATTCTAGAGACGGATGACCACACAGATTGCATTCAGCATCTTGCGTTTACATATAAGTATGGCAAGTAAACCTCGGTTGCATGATGCGTCGCCATTAATAGGCGTTGTCCTCAGGGTCAAATAATCGATTAATGTCATGGTCAAAAATTGAACACGAGGAAGAGACAAATTTTAGGTTTGAATGTAATCAGTTTATAGCCAGTTTATTGGCACAAAGGTTCCAAGCGCAGCTGGGAGGCGTAAGATCCTGTTTGATTATCTGGTATAAGAAGTGTTCACTATGGGGTTTTACGATTGGGAAATCCTCAATTACAATCCTCGTGTTGGAATTCGATAAATAGCTATGGCTCGCCCACTATTGTTTGGAAGTAACCGTCAACGGCTGTGTATCTGTGTCGAAACTCCTTGTGGTTAGGCTAACCCTCCATGTGATTTACATGCAACATGCGTGACAGTTATCTTTACTAGTGAATAATTAGTTGATAGTAAACGGGAAACTCTTCGAGCGTGTCTTGTAGAGTGATTATCTAAATAGCGGTTGTTGACGGAGGAGTTACGTTAGTCAGCGGCCTTCAGCTTTCACTATCGCGACATGTAGACAACGACGCGACGCGCGCTGCATTCGCTCGGCGTGTGCGCACGCCGGCACGGTTTACGTGATCTCACGTTAATTTGAACTGTTTTCATCTTCAATTTGATAACAATCGAGATTCTCGTGATTTCCGAAGTTATGTGAGACTTGCACTTTCACACACCATAATACCTAATGAGATGTTATATGAGTATGTTATGAATTTGGATTTATCTCCATCTAAGCACACAGCATTTCAGAGTTTCCTTCATTTTCGAGAAAGTTTAAATCTCAGATGTAGGTATACTAACTACTAGTAGTGCAAAAATCCGGTACAGTAGCCACATGGAAATATCGGCCTTCATAATATATGAAGCTAGGTTAGCAATTATCATTACTTATTGTAGTGTGCAATGACATTTAAATGTCAAAAATTGTCCCGGAATTAAACGATTGCTGTATTAGGTGAGACGGGCAATATTTATAGGTCAGGCAATACGATTCAAGAACCTTTTGTCACTCTTTTTAATATCTTTTCTCTTAAAGCTCGAGTAGATATTTTAATTTCGTGTCGAAGACCACCTTCGGAAAATTGTTTACCTATCCGATTCGCTTATGTAGTAGGCACAGTGAAATGTATGAAAATAAAGTGAAAAATTTTCAGCGCCTATTTTTTCAGTGGCTCGTGAGTCGTGTGTAGTCGATCAAATAATCTTTGGTTGATAGGGTGTCCAACTCAATGCATCTTTATCCTCCGACTCTAACTTGGCATTTGGCCAAGGTCAGCCTAGATCAGGAACAAAATAAATGCTTATTAGCGAGCATTGCGAGCAAGCATTTCCTTTATCATTGACTTTAGAGTGATCCAGTTTATAGATCTTGTAAGCAATGATTTTTAAATTAAATAGGCCAATAGGCACTCGACTTTTGATTTATATGCTATCATGTACTAGTAAATTTGCAAATTATAGATACCATATTTTTTTTTCTATTGCGATTTACCGGATGTCAAACCACATTACTGAAGCGGTGATAGTAGTTATTACCCAAAAAAGATTATTGGCCATATTATAGCTTAGCATATTACCTTCTTGGATTTATTCAGCTTTGGTTTTTGCTAGATGATGTAAACATTTTTGAGTCGTGAGCACTTGGAAAAAGTGCACAAGGTTTTGCTCCTTGGAACCGAATTCTTCCTCAAAAACACATAGTTAATACTTAGGTATGGTGCGTATGTGTGAGGTTAAGTTTTTACGCAAGTTCAGCGTGAGTCAAGGGCTCTGGCTGCAATTATCAAATTATAACTTACGTCACGTCATTCAGCCAGCCTTAACCTTATATCTTGGAGGATTCGCAAGCGGGTTTAATTGTTTCTTTAAATATATTTACAGGTTTTAAGGCGCAGATATACGACTTCTAATGATTTAAAATTCAACGTCACGTCTAATCGACCGGACTGATTTCTTTGAAAAAAATAAAGGTTATACTAGACCATTTGCTTCGTAATTTGATATGTGAATATTTGCAATTATATTTTTTTAACAGAGTGTAATTAATTTGTAAAGTAATGTCTACCGCGGACATAAAAACGATAATCACGCAAACACTATCGGGTGTATTTTCATAAAACTTTCACCATATAAAAGACAATTTAATTCCCCGAATTTTAGTATACGGTTTTTATTTGTTTGGTGTTTGATAAATCAACAATACGTAGATGATTGTTTCATATTTTGCAATAAATTACCAGCGTTGTGTCATCGCGCATCTCTTTCTTTTCTATGCAGTCCGATAGTGACCGCGCTTTAGGTCATATAGTCGCCTTAATATACTCTGATTAGTTGCACTTTATATTTTACGAAAATTATAATTTGACATTAAACTCTAATTTAAATTATTGTAGTACTTTATAATTACATATTTTAATACTTAGACGAAATGTATTCCTTTGCTTATTTTGCTTACATGAAACATGGTTTTAATATATCATGCTCATAATTTTCGAATAGTATCGTGGAAATCTCACGGTATGGTTTGACTGATTTACAAAATGCAAGAATAAGTTATGTACCTTCCAAAGATACTTATCTACCTAGGTAGGTAGAAAAAACAAATGAGTTGGACACGCTTCTCATACACAATTCATTGAGAAACAAGAACTTTTAATTAAAAATTACGAAACATGATACAATTCATTAAACCGGGACATAATCAATAATTCTAAAAAAAAGTTAAACGTTTCAACCTTGACCCGTAGGAAGCGGAAGTGCAGTCAAGGTCGCGGGGAAATGTTGGCGGGTGTCGTGACTGCTGCGCTGCGCACGCGCCTAAAATGTCAAGATCTCGACGTTACTACAATGAGTTTACGCGCTAATGATCGAGATATCAAAATGTTACACTTTAAAGTGGAGCTGTTACTAACGCCTACACGCGACAGGTTATGTTTCCGTGCATTCCTATTTGGTGATCGCTATTTGGTTCAGAATAAACGTAATAATATTAAGTATAATATATTATCTACTATCGTCACACAGTGGATGCCTGAAGACGGACGTCGTCACCGAGGTCGGCTAAGAAACGCTGTTGTGACGATTTGGACTCGTTCATGACTGATTGGCCGGAGAAGGTACAAGATAAAGAAAATTGCAGAAGTGTGGGGGAGATCATTACCCAGAAGTGACTAAAATAGGTTATAAAAAAAACATTACTTTAAAGCAAAGCTTTTTCGTTTAAAGCGACTTCACAACTGGAACTGCTACACCGGCTACGGAATACAATAAAACTGGGAAATAGGTAGAAAAAAACACCTCTTTATATAACCAAGATAATGTACAAAACATATCACAACACATACCTTACATAACACATCTTGGGACACCAATGGGTACACTCTCGCTTCATAAAAAAATGATAATTTTTTTTTATTTAATTCATCATCTGCTTGGCCTTTTCCCAACTATGCTGGAGTCGGCTTCCAGTCTTACCGGATGCAGCTGGATACCAGTATTTTACATGGAACGACTGCCTATCTGACCTCCACAACTCCAGTTACTGGGTAATACGATACCCCTTGGTAAGACTGGTTGTCAGTCTTTCCGGCTACAGACGACCCGTAACGTCTGTCAAAGATCTACAAATGACAGCCAGGACCAATGGCTTAACGTGCTTTCCGAGGCACGTCTTGGTTTTATTATTTGATCTTTTATAGTGTCTAAGTCATCTGCTAAACAACACTCCATGATTCATGTAGGTACCGAAGCCAAAGGGCATCGCGCACGATTGTTGTGAAATGCCTAACCAGGATCTCTAAGTAAATGAGCAATGCAATAAGCTTATATTTTTCCTTGATCAAGATGTGATTTGAAGAAAAGTTAAAACTAGAAAGGTGTATAATATCAAATAATTTTGTAAATAAATAACATAACATAACGACTGTATTATTCCAAGAGTTAAGCAGAGGTGTGCTTAGAGTACACCCACATTTCGTCAGTTATGTTTAACTCCCATGTAACAGGTGGCGAGCCTATTGCCATCAATCGGGCACAAATGCAAACTCCGTCCGGGCTGCTACAGAGAAATTCCAAATGGAAAAAACCCAATAACACTTTGCCCGATCTGGGAGTCGAACCCATGCTTAGCAGTAACACTTGCAACCACTAGCTAGACCAACGAGGCATAATGATTAAGGGGGTGTAATCAAATAGTCCGTTGCTGACAACTCTGACAAGCAGCCTTAGTTTAGATTTTATGTCAATACTGTGAATCCTGTTCATGTTCTGTGAACGTTAACGATATTGTATACCAGCTCGTAATCGCAATTCGTGACTGATCCACACGCGGGATGTACTTGGTGACAATAAAAACACATAGTAACCAGTACACATCCTAGTTGCAAAGATACATCGGATTCTTACGTGTATGGTAATAAAGACCCTGGGCATTTACGTGAAGGACCAGAATCCTTTGTACAAATATGACAGACAGCATAAATTGTGTTGCCAACTCAGTGTTTGCACGCGTGTCTTATACATCCGCCTGTAGTCTTTAGCAATAATATTATCGTTTCCTTCACTAACTGGAATCAATTAAAGTTTACGTAAAACCACATAATTAAAATAAGGATCCTAACATGGTTAGCTGTTTTTATTAAAAAAAAAAACTTGCCTAAACAAAAATCGCAAAATATAAAATGATAAATAAGGTCGTAAACGTTAATCTGTGAGATATTATTTATTCCAATTACTTTCCAAGGTTAAACATTAATACGAGAATCGCAACGCAATACATGCAACATTAAGTGGATAGGCTAATGCAATTGGTGGTTGTCAAGTAGTTGTATACTTTATTATAATATTTTTAGATAGACAGGAAGATTGCTAGTTTTAACTCGGTCCTGTAAAGTACTTGCTCTAAAATATATTCAGTAAATCTTATCCCTCTTTGATTTAGAGGTAAGCTCCCTCTGAGCCTTACCTCTCATAGTACCCACATTTAAACTCTCAATTAAAAATTATATTCAGTAAATATCTTTTAAATTCTGCGAAATTGAATAAGTAAGAACGATGAAATATAAATAAACATTCTTTTTTTGATACATAGTGTTTTAATAGAAATTACAAATAATCGCTAATCAGAAAAATATAATTACCTAATATTATTAAAAATCGCTTAGAAACAGTTTGCTACACCCGGATGAGGATTGTATTTTTACGTTAGAAATCTATTATCATCAGAAAACGCCTACACAATGAATTTATTATTTAATTATAGTGTATTTATAATACTTTTTGTTGAATAATGGGCCCTAATTAAATGGTCATAGAAATATGTTATAGTCGTTTATTTCACGATAATTACCACTATTATAATATTTGAAGCTGGACGTAAACGCTTTCTTGTAAACAATTACTTAATGTTTTTACGATGACAACTTATTTTTTGAGACATTATAAATATCGTGAACTTACTGTTTTTATGTGCGTAGCTATTTATGATTTTAGCTACAGGTGAAAATTTATGAAAATAACTATTAGATTATCAATTTATTAAAAACTTACCAGGCTCGCAGAAGGCTAGTGTAATAATCTGTAGTACCGAAACCAGCATAAGCAGGAGCCAAGTCCGACTCCGTACAGTATCCGGCACGGCCATCTTGTTTGCTTAGAACCTGAAAGAAAAAATAAACAAATTAAAACCGTGATTTTTGAGAGCTTTCATAATAATGTTTATTAATCAAAGAGAGAATAACGTGTATTAATCAAATAGATCTTTCCAGGTGAGGCAAGATAAAGAAATCATAAGACGAACAGAAAACGCCTGGAAGAGTTACTAAGGATCCTTGAAGGAACTATTTAAGGGTGAGTTGCCTATGGTACTGAAACGCAGGCTCATAGACATTTTTATTCATCCTGTCTCAACCTATGGTGCACAAACTTGATCTTTGACTAACATCTAGAAGTCCAAACTCAAGGTCTACCAACGAGCAATGCAGCGCATTATACTATGCGTTAAATTAACACATCGTGTTCGGAACACAATACTGCGCTCCTGTACAAAGATAGCTGACGTGGCTCAAAAGGCTGCCAACTAAATGGGACTGGGCAGGACATGTCTGCCGCATGCCGGACAAACTGTGGGCCCAAACAGCACAGAATTGGTGCCCTGAGACAGTGAGGCAGGGTCGCTACATACCACGTAGGATACGGCGAGACAAGCGGGATAGGTACTCCGTCAAAACTGGAAGTAGGACGCGTGGGTTCGTGAAAGATGGAAGGTGTGGAGGGAGGCCTTTGCCCAGGAGCGGGACAGCGTAGGCTAGTAAAAAAAAAATCAAAGAGTAAACAATACAATTTAGCTAAATCGGATGAATCACAAAGTAAGCATCGCGTCACTTGTATCTTGTGGCTCAGATGCTATTACGAATTGAAATAATTTTTATAAAGTGTGGTGACTACATTCCCTCAAATCTTAAGGTCCACTTTTTATCTTAGTATTTATAAGCGCAGAGTATTATACGCTAGCTTTCGCGAGGCTGCTACGCGGCAGTTACGTCGATGATGCCAACGCCGAGCCTACGCTGAGCCTACGCGGTGGATACGTCAGTCTAACGCCTATTGAGTAAACACTAAATGCAAACACACTTTAAAATGAGCAAGAAGTATAATAATTTATAGAAATTCGTATACGTATGTTTCCGTTGACTTATATCACACACCGTCTGAAATATAATAAGGAATGGTAAACTTAAACTACAACACGTACTATGAGATAAAAGAGTACGTGGTATGTAACGTACCATGTACGAACCTCTTTGTAATATCGCGACAGATTTGAAGACAGCTTGCCTTTTATAAAACGTCGGTGCCCAATATGGTTATATTTAAACTGACACAAAAGACGACTTACTTTATGTTATTGGGCAAAGCAAGATATAAGTACCGGTAGTATTTTTATTATATACATATAATAGTTAGGTACCTGTTCATTGTTCCGCTCTCTAACAAAGCATAAAATAAATAATAATCGAATGCATTTAATAATCACTTACTTAACAATTTAGCTAGCCTTTAGGATAAAAAATGTGAAGACCAACCTTGGCATTTTTCGTTCGTCACGTCTGGAGTCATATTTATTTTACCACTTTCATATTAAATACCCACAAAGTACCTACAAAAAGTTGAGTCAATCGAAAGTTTAAAACTACTGCTAGTGCTAAATATTGCAAAATTGTGAGCTAATAAAAACAAATGAACCATGTGGACTTAAAATGACGCCAAATTATAATTCATATTTTAAATTAGGCATAGAGCACAAAAAACAAGAATTTCAAACATATTTCAAATTACAATGTTTTCTTTTTTAGACACTGGCTGATTTTGTGTTTAAAAAAAGGAAACATTGTAATTTAAAAAAGAATTATGACGCATTTAATAAAAGTTTTGGATCGACATTTTGAAGATTGAAAGAAGTTATTTCAATTTTTACCGAATAGAACAACCTCACCGCACCATAACATTTCAACGAACAGTTCAATGAACTGTTCGCAAGGTGTCAACTTGTTTTTCGCGGAAGTTCACACATTGAACCTTGTGCCTACTGTAATTTTCTGAGTTAATCATTTAACTGACATTTCTACCTGTGCCAACAATTTCAGAAATGATTAACGTCCTCAAAGGTATGTTAAGCTTCGTTAGTGTGATTTATTGAGGTTGTTATTTTATACTTTAATAAGTATTTATTATACTAGCTTTTGCCAGTGTGAATGTCGGAAAATATCCCACGGGAGCGTACTACCGGGATTAAAATTACCCTATGTGTATGTGTTAATCCAGGATATAAACTATCTTTGTGACAAATTTCATTCAAATACGCTCAGCTGTTTTTGCACCAATCCAGAACCTACATCCAGACAAACAGACAAAAGTTCTAAAAACTATTATTTTCTTAAGCTCGTTCCTACACCTCGGAAGCAGCTAAAATTTTTCAAAAATATTCTATGTAAAGTTTTGCTTCGTTAATTTTTTATTATAAATGTAGGTATCACATAGTATACATTTATCAATGAAATTTTAGAATTATACCTTTTAAGGTTGTAACTAGAGCAAAATGCGTTTTTTATGTTATGTAAGCCTTGTGTTATAGATGAAGCTTGCAGGTACAATATTAGCAATAAACAGTTAACCTAATTACATTACACGATGTAATATCCCATAAAATGTGGCCTCTACTACGAGATTTACATATGTTGATATGTAGGTCTTGTAAATATAGCAGAGACACGATATCTTGATTTAGATCGAAACCTTATGTTCTGTGGATAAACGACTGTGCTTATTAACTGTATACCTAAGCCCACATTCAACCATTGCTAAGTTGGCTACTAAAACTTACAAATAAAAAAATAATCTCAGAAAAAGAGATTGATAAGTAACATCACGTCAACATCTGAAGCTGAACTACTTTTTAGCCTTTTCCCAACTACACATATTGGGGTTGGCTTCCAGTCTAATCAGATACAGCAGAATACCATTATTTTACATGGAGCGACTGCCTATCTGACCTCCACAGCCCAGTTAGGTACTGGGTAACACGATAGCCCTTGGTAAGACTCGTTGTCAGACTTTTGGCCTCTGACTACGACAGTCAAAAATCTACCGAATGACATCCGGGACCAACGGCGCTTTCCGAGGCACGGAGGGGTCTCGTTATGCAACGGATGGTCACCCATCCTCGAACCGATTGAGGCAAGCGTAGCTTAACCTTCGATCGGCACGTGCCGCTGCGGATTATTTAAAATGTCACTAAAAGTCGAGGAAATGAAACTATCATAATATTATTAATCAGAATCATCAGTATTTCAATTATGTTGTATGGTTTATAACGCAATGTTTTAGACATCAGTTAAGTAGTGTGTATGAAGTAAGCAGCTGTTCACCTAATACTTTTTGTGAAGACATGAAATACTTTTTTTCACAGAAAGTAGGTATCATTCTCACATTATTACTTTGTTTTATAGATAGGTATTACAGCAATTTAAAACGGACGTCTATACCTAAGTTCATGAAACGCCTCTCTAACCGCTTCTTTGACTCTGCCATAAAGCACCCCAATCCCCTGATTGCGGCGGCTTCCCGATACACTCCCTCCCGCATAAGTAGGATTCGCCGACCAAGGCATACCCTCACTATCCCCGACGACGCCACTACCCTCCTCCAGGAGAGCAGTAAGGCCACGAGTACTGTCAGACGACAACACAAACACAAGCTCAGACATCCGTCCTTCCGTCCTCGCCGCCGAGGCCCGTCGCGACGTCCCGCACCATCACCGTGCCCGCCCCGACCCTTGCTCGAGCCAGCCCGCGCAGCCGAGCCTGTAGTTTTAAATTCGCCCCTAAACACTAATAATAATACCGATCCAGCCTGTCCCTTGCTGTCCTCTTCCAGCGACGCCCTGAGCCGAGGTCCGAACCCCGCAGGGGGTTACCCTTAGCGCTGTCGCTTAGTTTTTAAGTTATTGTTTGCCCTGGCTGGAGCCCTTAATTCGAGGCATCCACAGGAAAGTCCGGTTAAGCAGTAGCCATCCTCATAAAGGATGAACTGCGAGAAGCCATAGTTAAAAAAAAAAAAAAGTCTATACCTACTTAATGCTTTAAAACCTGCTAATATTTTTATTAATAAAGTAGGTATATAGCTATGATTCCTGCCTTTATTATGGTCTAATGCTACGCGAGTCGTAAATTCTATGAGATAATATAAAACGCTTGCTTACTAATAATAAACAACGAATTTAATTAGAACGTCCACGCAATGTCATAAAAGCAGTGTGTAAATCTCATATTGACCAGTTTTGCTCGTAATAATAGAGGTTGTATCTAAGCAGGGACGTTCACTTGCCTCTCGAGACATGAATATTAATAAAACTTGAGGCTCGCTGCGATTACAACGTTTATAATTACGAAGCTACAGACGGTAATAGGTACACAACGACAATGTTTATGGTGAAGAAGTTACTTGTTGCAATAGCATTATCAGCCTATAATATGTTACCACTTCTGAAGAGTGTGAGAGGGAGTGGGCCGTTATCCACCACGCGAGCCCAGTGCGGGTTGGCGGATGTCACATGTCTTCGAATTTTTGTTTCTAGGACATTCCGTACGATGTTTTCTTTTACCGTTTGACAGCAGTGGTAGGTACCTAATGAAATAGTTTGACACAAAGTTAAGTGCCTGCCTGGGTTCCAACCCACGACCTCGTAAGTCGCGGCCGTGCCACTGGGTCACCACTGCTCTTAGCAAAAGTATTATTGCAATAAAATACAAACAATGCGTACCTACAGAGAAACCGTTGAATAAATATAAATAATGACATTCTAACGACGTCAGGACACGTTCAATGGATAATTTTGCGATGTGTAAATAGACCTTAATTGCGGATTTATATACAATGTGTTACAGTATTGCATATAATATAAAATATATAACTGGACGAGGGGGCTAGTAGTGTTTTAGAGAGATATTATTTGTCATTCAAACTTTGACCTTTTGCGCCAATCGCTTTTGGATATCTCTCCGCTATTTTATTGCGGTTACTTTCAGACCTCTTGACCATTATAATTTTTTTTATTATACATATACATACCTATTGAAGTTGCACCTGTAAATTAGGATTAAAAGAAAAAAAAGATGCATGGCATGAGGAAGTGTTTCAGTGCTATGCAAGGACTCGATGATGAGGAATCAAAATACTTTTTGCATCGAACTGGTTTAATATTATAAAAATCACGTGAATTTTCCGCTTATTAATTAGCTTATGTATATAACCTACATTTTTTTACTAATAGGTATCTTTAAAGATTTCTTGCACAACAATTAATAATATTTTCAACAAACTTGCTCGTAAAGTGAGCCTTATTATATCGTTCTTAGGGCCATAAACCGAACTATAACATACACGTGCATAATAATATTACACACTAGTGCATAATAGAATGATCCCTACAAAGTTAAGTTAGTACCTAACTGCAAATTATATGCGAGTAAACAGAGCATTTTCAATTTAACCGGGTAATACAGTTTTTTTTTTTTTTTGTAACAACAAAGAGGTTTTATGCCACCGAAAACCTATTTACATTTTTGAAATAAATAAATGTGTCCCTAATTAAGACGAAAAAACATTTATTATTATCAAATTATTTATAATTCACAATAATTTCTTATAAAATATTTGCATTTTATCACAAAAATTATCATTTTGAAGTAGGCTGTATGGCTGTAATCAATCAACTTACATTTGGCGCGTGCAAAAAAAAAAATTGCGCGCCATTTCCCAATTTTCCCCTAATTTTCATATTTTGTTTGTATCGCATTTGTTGCTGTGTGGTAAATAATTATAAAAATGTCAGGTTTTAGTACAGAAGATGAACAATTGATTGATTTAACCCCGCCAGAAATACTAAATGCAGCACAAAATGCAAACGAAAGCCTAATACCTGCAAAATCTAGAGAAAATTATTTAGCTGCTTACGATAGTTTCCTGCAATGGAAGAGCAACAAAAAAACCCAGTCATTTTCTGAAAATGTGTTTTTGGCGTATTTCTCTGAACTCGCCAATACATACAAACCTAGCTCCCTGTGGTGCATCTATTCCATGTTAAGAAGCATGGTTAAGCTCAAACATGGTGTTGATATCAAAACGTACTGTAACCTGATGGCATTTTTGAAGAGACGCTCGGATGGATATATTGGTCGGAAATCTAAAGTTTTGTCACCAGCCGACGTTGAAAAGTTTTTGAATGAGGCTCCGGATAGTCAGTATCTAGCAACAAAGGTACGTTTCATATTTTTAATCGAAACGAATCTACAATATACAAGTGTGTAACTTTAGCATAATTTCTTAGAACTAATTAATTGATTTCTTTGCAGGTTGCCTTAATATTCGGTGTTACTGGTGCTTGTAGACGACAAGAGCTGTACAATATTACAACAAAAGATGTAGAAATCCACGGAGATATGCTTCTTGTCAAAATTACCCAGACTAAAACCAAGATTCCACGATCTTTTACAATCCAAGGAACGTTTCGTGAAATAGTGAAAAAATACCAAGATCTCCGTTCAACAAAAACAAAGAATGACCGCTTTTTCCAAAACTTTCAGAAAGGAAAATGTACTGCACAAACAATCGGTATTAACAAATTTGGTAATATGCCAAGAGAAATAGCGAAGTATTTAGGTTTGCCTGAGGCCGATTTTTACACTGGACACAGTTTTAGAAGAACGTCGGCTACAATGTTGGCTGATTCGGGGGCTGATATACTAACTTTGAAGCGACATGGTGGATGGCGTTCTGACGCAATCGCTGAATCGTACATAGAAGACTCAATTCATAACAAAGCAAAAATCAATGACAAAATAACGCAAGCCATTAATTTGGAGCCAAAGGCAAAAAAGTTTTGCCCCGAACCACAACCATGTACATCTACTAGCGTGAGTTATTTGGTGCCCTCTTCTTCCAGTAATTTGTATGATTTACCTTTGTCGCCGACATTTACACAAGAAGTAAATGAAGGTACTAAAGAAGTGGCAAGTACCAATGTAACACAAACTGTGAAATTGCCATCAAAAACAATCCAATATCGTTTTGAAAATTGTACATTCACCAATTGTTTTAATAATTAAACGATTTATGCAATACATATTTGTTTTTTCCTTGCAAGTGTGTTGAAAAACGTCGTATGATACACGTGTGTATTGATGATTACCGTCCTCGGCTCTCTTAAGACCCTCACCTGACGGCTCGGGTCTCAATGGCGCCTCAGCGGTAATCACCAACATTACACACTTGTACCATAATGTACTATTAAAGTACGTTTTAATCAAACAAACTTATAAGTTTTATTAAATGTCAAATTGGGATGTCAAAGCCGTAGTTTTACATAATTATGTTTTAACTACTACTCGCACTTTTTAGGGTTCCGTAGTCAACAAGGAACCCTTATAGTTTCGCCATGTCCGTCTGTCCGTTCGCAGTTTATCTCAGAGGCTTTTAGTACTAGATATCGAAAGCTGTAATTTGGCATGGATATACATATTAAGCACGCTAATAAAACGACAAAATAAAATCTTGAAAATCATTTTTTTAGGGTACCTACCTCCTTTACAACGTAAAGTGGGGATGTATTTTTTTTCTCGTCTATCCCATGATATGGGGTACCTACCGTTGGATAGGTCTTTCAAAAATATTGCGGGTTTGTAAAACTATTTTTCGATTCGGGGATCTTTTTGTGAAATATTCAGCTTTAAAATGCTAATTTTTATTAGAGTCAAGTATCCCCCCCTCCTGCCAGCTAAATAGTTGTTTTTGGATATGTGAAAAATTCACGGTAGTAGTATATATGTATAACGAAGTTAAAAGGAAGACTATCACAGCTAAGTAGGCTTTACAAGTTTACGAGTAATAGTGGACCATCTTACATTTGCAGTTGCATTGTATGGGAGTACATTATTTTTAAGTACAATGTTAAGTTTGTTCTTGGGATAAATTCATTTCAAACTACGGAACCCTTCATTATGCGTGGTCCGACATGCACTTGGCCGGTTTAAATACTACGGCAAGTCGTTTATGAACAAGAAACTACTCGATCGAAACTATATGATTTTTTACAAAGTTGGGATCAAATGTATCAGGTACCTACTTATAACAAGTGCATCGATGAAGCTTAAGCAGATATACGAGTATTCTAACAAACGTCGTGTGCCTATATAACCGACATAATCTATCGAATACAGAATTTAGAATGGACAAACTGGCTTCAACTGATAAGTGTACGATTGACCCAAAAGGCTTTATAGATTGACAACAACCATGTACCGAGCTCATTAGCTTTTATAATGACAAGATATCGCAAGGACGTCGCCTCATGCCTCACTCAGAAAGATATACGCCGAGATGTCTGGCCTACATTATCATACAGTCTTGTGCAACAGCAGATTCACTCGCATAGTCACCAGTAACGTAAGTAATGGCACACGAAGGTATTACGTGAAACTCACTTTGTTCACAGATAAAACACGTCTCGAATAAAAACTAAAAACACAAAATGAAATCGTGAGTGATGATATATTTAAGACCTATTACAGAAAGGACACTACCTGAATGCTAAGCAGAAAGGTTCGACCAATTAGCATTCCACACAGAGCATAGATTTAGGTATTCCCCAACATGAAGTTCAAGTGCTGGCTGAACATGGTGAGCTTAGACGCAACATTATTGCTGGCTTTATTAATAGATTAGATGGGGTCGGGCGAAACAATGACATTGCTTGAATACCAAGTCTTAAATGAAGTGCTTTGGCTAAGTACAGTAATTAAAACAAAAACCATTACGTATCATAGACGTTAGTTTTTTCTCATGATGGTCCGATAAGTGTTTGAATTATTAAATAAAATAATGGTCGGTCATGTATAATTGCGCTTGGGCAAGCGGCGCGTGAATTTGACCCATTTGCAGACAAGGCCGACTTGCCAAACCGTCAGGCAGCATTGTGCTTATAGTGCAACAATATCTTCTGCCGCATCAGATATCTGTGATGCTCTTTGTGTTTTTGAACGGTAGTTTAGTTCGCAAATTCCTTTTAATTGTGACTCAGTGTCTGTGTGATGGCTAGCCAAATCTGTAGTGTACCTACAACAAAAATCAATAGATCGATATGAATAAGTATTCATACAGGGCGGGACATCGACACACAATCTGATACCATGGATTCAGAATTAAATGATTCTGAAACCCCAACCGTTGAAATTGTTCGTCGGTTGTTATTGTTCTCCATACGGTGCGGTTAGTGGAAGTGCGGTTCAAATTAGTGCTCTGAGTGGAATACCCCGTTTTGACCGCCTAGATATGGCACTTTCCTATAAAACAGAGGATTTTTTTGATTTGATAACCGAAGAAAAATTTAAACGCAAGGAGTTCAGCATCATGTACTGAATCCATGGCAGCAAATTGCGCTTCGATGTATGGCACCCTGTACAATTTAAAATTTTCAGGGAACTTTAAAAATTTAAAAAGCCCAAAATGATTGAACTGCTCTGATATAAGCAGGATGCTGGACTGGTAGCGAAGTTATGTTTGACAACCAAGAAAGACGTACCTATCATAATAAAATATATGGACATGGAGATGAAGTAGAAGATACCAGCGATCGAAATGCTGAACAATAATTCATGGCATGGTCTTCTAAATATCCTACTTTAAATGAACTCAGACAGGTGCGACAGGTCCTATCAAGGGGCCGAAGTCAAAGTATCATAGATTATGTTAAGCACGGTTCAAGTTCATTTTCTTAGAATTTGAGTCAAGTGGGTCAGCAGATGTAATGTAATGTAGCCTTCGTTTCTTCGATCGTCCACTATAATTAAAATATGTCACATATCACACAACAAATACGTGATGTTTACCTTATTAAGCCTTTAATCGTAAAAAGGTCATTTTTAAACTTAAGAGTTCATGAATTAAATCTAAAACCATGTAAATATGGCGATCTATTAAAACATTATATCCATTTATTAAAAATATAATACCGTAAAAGGAGTTTTAATAATGTTCAAAGACTTGTTCGCTAGACGTGTTTATGCAAATAAGATATTAACGAGCGAATTCAGCTTTGGAATGAAATAGAACAGAAAATTCACCAATTTACCAAAATCGTTAATGTGTAGGTATCGTCTGATAAAAGACTAGCTATTATTAAAACGGTAAAAGCATATTATTGCAGGATAATAATTATCCTTTAATAGGTTTGTAATTAACCCCTCGCAATGTTATACAGTTATAATAAAAACTTAACAACACAGCTATCGCAAAAAATCAATAATGAACAAGCGTGTCACTAGAAGAAAAACGTTCGTATCTACTACGATATCGTGTTTAAATACGTCGAAGTGTGACATAAGACTTAACTGTACCTAGAGGAGCTGCATTTATTGTTGGTGTACCGTACGACCTCCGGCCACCGCATGCGGCAGCGTATTGTAATAGGTCATTGGCAGGATGTCAAAGAGGATCCTGTCACCTTCGTGAGTCACGCGGATTCCGATTCGCCGAACACAGTCGGTGGCGTTGGGGAAAAAACGAAGGCTCTTCGGTGTACTCAAGTGGAAACTACACGGATACTACCGTTTCGATCATCTAACGTAATACTGATGAGTGTCCATCCATTAATAGTTCCGTCTTCATAGAGTACCTACATCCATTATTGTGGAAGATGATACGGCCGGAAAGAGGCGAATACTGAGAAGACAAGAGATGTACCGGGCAGAGGGTCGTCTAAGGACGGACCCATATAGAAGAAGGAGCCATGCGCCTATAGCAAATAATAAGATTAGGATAAGTCAGGAGGATAAAGATGAAGTAGTTAATTCATGTTTGTACAACGACACAATACCTATTATCCTGAAAACAAATATCATTAGAGCTTTATTGGATTAAAGGTGTACCTACTACGAAACACCTATATACTCGTATTGCCAAATACGGCATGATCTAAGTTACTCCAAGTAATCAGGACAGGAATAAAATGCAAGTCCGATTTGTTAATGGGTTAAAACAAGTGAAGGCATTGAAATAATGAGACTTTCCTTTAACAGTTTTGAAGGTATCAATATAAAAGCAAAATAATCAATAGGTACACATAGTATTGAGGAAAAGAGGGCTCCATTCATCCATCCATCCATCCCCTTGTGTTGACTTACCTACTTACTTGCGATTTGTCACGTACTTTTGTTTCTACTTGCGGTAAGACGGAAACGCTTTTTTGTACACGAATTAGAACAAACAACCCACGTTATACTAGAGTAGCTTACATATTTGCTAAAAATACTCATGTGGTGCTGAAGACTGAAGAGTTTATCTTTAACACAAAGAAGCATTAAACATCAAATCCTTGAGAATTATTTAAATGTTGTATTTTACACGTATTTAATAATGCATTATGCGGTTTGTTCGGCCTTTACAAATTTTGACAGGATGCCTTGATCCGTATCAGCTTTATCTTGCTTTGTCAGAACAGCTGATCTCGACGCCGGCCATACCCAGACCGGTCCGTGCTTAACTGTTCTTCTAATGTAACTGTTCAGACAAATACTGTAGGTGTGTGGAGCTAACGTAAGAAGGACACTACAAGGATTGTTACAAAGTTTTCAATTAATATGCTAATTGTAGTTTCTTTTCTCCTACGATGAAAAACGTGTGTTTCTAGTAAACAAATGAATTAGGACGATTGCCGGTGGACGGTGACTCCGACGTCCAGTCTGATCGCGTCCTTGCATTCACTACTTACGTTTGCGCCCACCTTATCATCTAATGTAATCGTCTAACGTAGAATGGACCACGGCTAGTAGAAAGGTAACAACACTCACCTCTTAATTACGAAAAAGCATCACTTTGGTGTACAAACTCAGTAGTTTGTTTCAGTCACGACACGCTATGCACTGTCTCCAGTAGGATGTTGTCAATGTACTAACACAATAATATAGTTCACACGAAAACTGTTTACGGAGCGAAAGCGGTTTATGTTTGTACGCGGAAGTGTGGGTAGTGGTCGGTGGTGTCGCGCCAGCGTCGAAGGCGGTCGACTCGCGCGCGGCTGCGTCTGCGACTCGCGGCGACGCTCGTTTCACCGGCAGAGGTGTCGCGAGGAGAAAGTCTCGGCCGTGGTGTGACGCGTCGGTTGGCCGACAGCGCCGCGACGTGGGGGGGTCGTGACGTCGACGCTAAGCCAACATCCACCTGAGCATCACCACCAGCGATTGCTTCACCACTCACGCAAGTCATTGTTGGTTGCGTTGGGATGAACAGCTAATGAGGCTTAACTTATGATCAGCAAATCAATCAAACTATTATATTACCAAAAGGCTGGCGGAATTTGATAAATGTTCTGTAAATAAATGATGAAATATTGGTAACATCAGAACAAACACCATGTTGAAAAATATTTAAATAAATGCACTAGCCGTATAAACTTCATACTCGAACGTGTAAGCTTGCGAACGCATAGTCTTCATAAAACGAATTTGTAGTCTTTGGTGTCGTCTATTGTTTTTTCATGTGAACTCCGTACTGTTGTAAATGAATACGAATGAACGCAGCGGTCGACATATCGTATAATTTAACCAATTAGCCGATGTTCCCACGGAACTCCTCACATCCCCTCGAGACGAACATACGCGAAACATGTTGAATGAATTCATCGAATAGCTCAATGAAAGAAACGTGAGATACAGGCGGACATAGCCCAATGAAACATAGGAAAATCATTAATTAATCGTGATTTATAAGCATGTACTTAGGTACTCACTACCAGTTGGAAGGGAATTAGGGCGTAGTTCCCTTGGCAAGGTAATAATTATTTCGATATGAGTGATTACCATCCCGGGGCTTTGAAATAACTTCATCAAGAGAACTGCTCATAACAAGATCAATCACATGATGAAATCTAACACATAAGTACCTATTATCTAGAATATACAAAGGAAGCATAACGTATATATCAAGTAACAAATTAAAGAAGAGATTCAGTTTGAGGAATCATCGGGGTCATTAAAAATATTTATTGCGGTAGTTAGCTTAAAGCAACAGCCAAAGCTCGGGGGAGGCGCGTTTTACATTCTTGATGACAAGTCATCCATTCGCCACACCAGGGATGGACTGTGATGAACCGATTCACTTCTAATAAAAAATATATATGTATTCAAAATATTTTAATATGAAACGAAATGCTGAATTACTAATGGTGAAAAATAATTAAAAGAAGTATTGAACTCACCAATCAATATTCTGCTAGCTCTACGAGTATTGCTTAAAATATACTAAAATCAAATACATTTCGGCCATTTCAAAAATATTAAACTTTCTCATAAGACAACGATACTCGCTTGAATTTCATTCTAGAATTATCAAACAAAAAAAAAGAAACTTTCTCAAGCCCCGAGTGCGTCCCTGCTACATCGACAGCCATCTGTTTATACAATTATCGGTTAAGAGCGAGTCAGTGGCGCGCGCTGTTCTTCCTAAATGACTCCTTCATGAGCGATATCCAGCGGAATACTTATTAGTGGGCCCCCATGCGTTCCCAGATTAGTACGTATCCTGCATCCGAAGTTATATCACTGGAACACGCAAATTAGCGTAGTATATAGATTATTGTATATAATTTTAATAGCCTAACAGCGTATTTAAACCGTACTGCGAAGTTTATTTACTCTGCCAATGGAGAATTTCCTAAATTACCAGTGCGCGGAAGAAACATGGGAACAGCGTATGTTCTCCGTGAGTTCGTACCCACATGCGGGCACGCAACCAGCGGCGAAACAGAGGTGCCAGGCCAATGCGCGTGAGAGGGACCGGACGCAAAAGTTAGTATATTGCATGTGGAAGTTACTTTATTGGTTTCACATCCAGGACTTTTACTATACTTTCTTGTATGTAAATTCTGCGTGTTAAACTCTCATAAGAATGACTCACGTAGACCGTACGTTTTATTATTTGCTTTTTAATATTTATATTTTTTTGCAAAACTGTTCACTTTCTCACGAGAATTTCCCGTTAGTACCCAGATGATATTTGACTGGACAATATTTCTGTATTACCTACTTTGATACTTATTGCATTTGATTTAGTGGCAGTTCAATATTTAAAGTTTTTCTAATGTATGGCGTCTACGAAAGTACTTATAGGTAGGTACTTTGTGCAATGATTCTCTTATTTATCACTCGATTCTTCAAGCTACGATCACTTTCAAATAGTAGAACTTATAAAATAAATGATGCTATTTAATTGACAAGGTTATAATGATTGCTACAGTAAGATATCGTTTTTCAAGATAAGATCAGGCGCCTGCAAACTACTGGACTAAAAACTACTAACCTAATGTATTTAAAAGTTTAGAACTAACATAATAATGTTGCAAGTGGCAATTAGTTACATGATTTGCTAGATATGTTTTTTGTATAGATCTATCATTACGCTTTACTTCTTTAAAGAGGTGAGGTTCATTCTCCTAATACAAGGTGCTCCTACTCCAAATTGGTGATTTCTTCTTCAATGTTAGCTTTTCCGTTCCTAAGACGACCACTGACCCTTTTATGACTTGCAAGGTTTGTGGTAAACGCGAGATTTCAAAAATCCCAAAGTAAGAAGTCTGCCTCAGTCAGATCTGGCGATCTGGCCGACTAGTTCAAATCACCAAAACGGGAGACCTCACGGCCCTCACGGAATTGGTATTTCAAAATCTCTAACGTTACATGAGCTGTGTGACTGTGTGTATCGCTCCATTGCATTGCCAACTATTTCTCTATTTATCTACAACAAAATGTATAGTTTAAAAGCTGTAACACGTAGCAGGTCTCTTTCTTATTTTACAATATCGTACTTGTTTTCGAGCAAACAGGCAGGGCAACAAATCAATTTTTATAAAAGGGGTTGAAAAATTAAGTTTTATTTACAATTACGTATTTAGTAGCAGGTATTTCTGCCAAACAAACTGTTCTTTCTTTCTTTCTTTAAGATAGTCGCGATTGTCCCGTGCTTGTTTTAATAGAATTGTTATCAAAAGATTTGTGTTTCCAAGCAGCGTGAACATAGCGTTCAACACGCTGCGCCTGCTCATCCCCACGGAACCACCCGACAGGAAGCTGAGCAAGATCGAGATCCTCCGCCTAGCCGGCAGCTACATCACGCACCTCGACAATCAACTCTATACCGGTAACGTAAAGTCCACTATCCATAACAACTCGTAGATCCGGCTTTCAAGAACTTCAATATTTTTAAAGTACCT
Source organism: Gortyna flavago (assembly GCA_963669345.1). Taxonomy (NCBI): domain Eukaryota; kingdom Metazoa; phylum Arthropoda; class Insecta; order Lepidoptera; family Noctuidae; genus Gortyna; species Gortyna flavago. The sequence continues at coordinate 7,360,313 of OY770139.1, forward strand.
AAGAAATAGGTGGGCCGAGGCTAATATTGTAATCTGATGCAATAAGAGCGGTTTGTGTTCAGTCTCGAAGAATTGATGTGGCCTTACTTTGGTATAATGTATGTATAGCACATTCCATTATTTGTACTCCATATTAGTCGATTTCCTGGTTCTCATATTGATTTGGATCATGTTTGCTCTTCTACCTCATTATCCAATTAAGTAGACCGGTACGATTTTCCGTACCGAGTGTGTATTTGAAGACAAGGTTCTTTTAAACTTAACCATGATTTCGATTCAAATAAAAAAAAAACAGCCTGTATTGTCCCACTGCAGGGCAAAGACCTCCCTTTCTTTCTTCCACTCAACTCGATCCTGAGAAAATGTAGACCAATTCCTCATTATTATTATTGGCGTCAAGTTTGTCCCGCCATCTGCGCCTGGGTCTTTCGCGATGCCGTTGGACTATTTCAGGGACCCATGCTGTGGTGATCTTAGCCCACAATGCATCTGACAAACGGGAAACATGTCCGGCAGAGTCCCATTCGAGCTTGGCTGCTTTTTGGGCGACGTCTGCGATTTATGTCTTAGACTGCAGTATTTTCCAAAAAATTACCTAATGTTTTTTTATCTCATGTTTTCAGGGGATTTGGAACAGCCCTGTTTACAGAAGAATGACGTAAGCGACCAAGATAAATCACTGTGTACTTTTTGTTGGTCGGCCGTTAAAAAAGACGTAAGTGTTAAAACAGATCTCCATAAAAAACTTCATTACTTTTTGTAGCGGGGCTTAAAATAATTAACGTAAAAACTTTGATTAAATACCATATGGGTAAAAAGAAATAACTATATCACGATTTTCTCACAGAATTTTGACCTTAGTAATTGTACCTACGTGGCTAGTTCGTAAGCTGACTCAGGTAGAATGCAATCATGTTATTTTTAAACTGTTCAACTTACCATAGCATAACATCTCGCTTTGATGCCACGAAGGGTTCGGCAGAGGTGTAGGTACCTATGTGAGTATACCTCATTTTCACCAGTTATTAGGGGTGCCTATTGCCATCAACCGGGCACAAATCCAGATTCCGGGCTGCTCTGAAAAATTCCAGATAGAAAAACCCAATATCACTTTGTCCGACCTAGGAATCGAACCCAAGATTTCATGCTCAGCAGTAGCGCTTTCGACCACTAACAAAATCATTAAAGCAAGCTCATAATATTTTTAAATGATGATTGTTAATCAGGGGATCAGACCGGAATAAAACTTCTTATCCCGTGGGTCTCGTGAAAAACAAGATTGAGCCTGATCAGAATGGACAGCAAGAAATATAACTCTCTGGGTGTCAGCATTTTACATGGATCTTTCGGACTTCGTATACTACTGATATACAACCGCAACTTGTTTACCATGTATTCAGTGGGTACATGATTCTGAACCCTCCTGCGTTGAAAATTTCGTTGGTTATCATTTAAAATAATAATATGAACATTTATACGAAAAAATAAGCAAAAGAATCATAGGGCATCAAAAAATTCGTCGGCATCGCTGTCAACAGGAACTGTGCCCAAAAGGCTGGCAGCATTGCCACGTTGTACGGCGATGCTAACTCTTTTGCCAAGAAATAGGACAGCCCCCTGGCCACGTGAAGGTTATTAAAAAAATATTAGCTGTTTTTCTATGAAACAACAGTTTTTTTTTTGACAGCCTTCCAAATTTTTATAGGCTAATCTTGTGCTGAATTCATGGTTTCAGTTTGCGCGTTGATGTCTCTGCCACCCTGAATTTATGTACATTTCTTTATTTTCGTGTTTATTCCAGAAACCGCACACGCCACAAATCAGTTACTACAAGTCTCCGCGTTGACTGCGCTTTCCGTCCAGACTCCAGCCTAGTCCAGCAATAAATTAATAGCTTTACGTGAAATGCTTTTATAACTTATTTTATTGTTATTGCCAATGCTTTTTTAATTAATCTTAATTAAAGTATCTTTTTAATTAACTATCCGTACGGTTTTACTGTTGTTTGATGAAGTGCTAAATACTAACATAGGTATTTTATTAATTAAATAAGTAGGTACCTACTCAGATCCATAAACGTAGATATTGAAGTTTTTTCAAAACTGTTTTGTAATGTGCGCCTTGATTTCTATTGTATGTACCTATACTACTTTTGCCAGATAGTTTGGTATAATTATATGTATATCTAGACATATTTATATGTAAATAAATAAGTAAACATCTTGGTCTAGTCTCATATTTTGTAGTTTTTATAATAAAATTGGCCTTTGGGTTGGAACTATTGAAACTTGGCCAATTTTATTTTATTTGAATTTTGATATTATTTTTAATATCCTCTTAGGTGTAACACGCTATTTTAACTTGTTTCGTTTGTTTTCAATTATTACGTTTATGGGGCATGCGATGCTAACCTATAAGAAATTATTACAGTAACCTTAGATTTAGGCAAAATATTATTTTTAATTTTTTACAGTGTAAACAATTGTTGGTTGGCCATTAAGAAAAAATAAATAATCTCAAAAATCCGGGTCAATTTCGTAATAGAGATCGTAATAATGTCGTTACTGATTGATAATTCTCGTAATTTTAAGAACGCAATTCATCTGTTTGACAGTTTCACAACTATATATCCCTGAAGGGTTAGGCAGAGGCGTACCTGAAGCATTTTACGAATCTCTATACAAAACTGTCATACAGATGAAATTGCGTGATATGAATTGTTTTAAGATTCTGCCAAAGTGGCTTTTTTAGGCCCCCTGATCTCAGTCTCAATCTGTCAAAAATACCTCTAATTTTCCTACATTATTGACATTTGTTTGTCGCCCAGATGAGACTGCGACTAGATTTTGAACGTTTTAAATTACTAGAATTGGCCTTCAGGTCTTGGGATCCCAAAGCGCCTACCTCTCGTGTATGTATTTCCCAATCTAATGCCCAAGATACACTAGGCTAGTTTCTCAAGCCAGGATAGTACCTAAGCTAGTGTTAGTAAGCTAGCAAGCTAGTAACTCTGGCTTCGTGTACGTATACAGAACTAGCTGCATTTAGCTAGCTTTTCAAGTACGAATAGTTTAATGTGATGGGGTTCTTTTTTTTGATCTAGTAGTACCCCCACCACTAATTTTACTATCCTGACTTGTGTACTAGCTTCATGTGGCCGGCGGCAAAGCTAGTATTCGATATTCGCTAGAGTAGATCTATAATGCATTTGTCACTTCGGCCAGGAAGTATCACACGTCTATTCTGTTTTGTTTAAAATAAAACAAGAAGTCAAAATGGCACAATTTTATTCAATCTAAAATGTACTATTAAGTAGGTATGTAGTTCATAACAGAAGTAATCACAACCAGTGTTATTTAGGTAGTCAAAATTTTATTAAAGGTATATAAAGTACTAGGTGATGGGATAGTTGGCAGTGTTACTGGGAGATTTTGTAAAGAACGTGTAAAATGTATGCTTCTACTTGCAATAGAAAATTTTGTAAAAAATCTAATGACATGGAAACAATAATATTTACAATATAATACTTATAATTATGAACCCTAGTTGTTATAACAAATTCAATTCATGCTTGATAATAGTGAAATGTGTGTAATTCATTATAATATAAATTGTAAAAAAACGTCATTAAATATTTAAGTACCTACCAGGACTTTTTAAAAGCTCTTTTGAACATCTTTCAGTAGTTTTAGTGTCCAAAATCATTTGTGACCGATTTCACTTACACAAAGGACAATATATCACTATTCCCTACACATAAACTATAACATTATTACAATTTGTGACTAGTGAAAAATCTAGTCAAATTAAGTAGACATTTATACTATTCATAAATAATAAAGGCAAGTACGTATTTACAGAAAAAAATGTAATAATAATACATAATCCATCAGAATATATAAACAAACAATCTGAACATGTTCAAATTACGCTAGAGAAATGCAATAAAACAAATACAGGGTCAAATTATTAGCTAGCGAAACTTCGCAAACGTTATGGTTACCGATAACTAAACACGCTATAATAAAAATATTGAAGTATTTTAAACGACTGTTGTTACTTTTGTTTTAACTACCGTTTTTGTTTCGGTTTTATCGATACTAATCACGTCTGTGAAGTTTACCTAAAATACAGATTTTTTAAACTGATATTTCAAGTACAGTACAGACTACACAAAATGCGGTCGACATGACGTGAGATTTCAGAGTTGGTATTTAGTGAAAGTTTTTCATAATCATGGGTAGAACACACTGTAAAAATTTGGATGGTGATTAAAAAATCTCCCTGTATATGTCTCATCATGTTTAGATAATTATCTATACCCGTCACGTCTGCGGAGTTTCGCTAGCTAGTTTCATTTGACCCTGTATACCTATCGTGCGTCAACATCAACAAAACAGAACATAACTTTAGATCATCACATACACACAAATTCCTCTAAGAAGACATCACAGTCAGAGATATTACATACTAAATACTTGTGCACATAACTATAGTCGGTTTTATTTACACTCGGGAGGCAGCTTTGGAGCTGTATAACGTTCTGATCACTTGAAATGTTCCAAGTTTGGGCTATCGAACACTGTTCCTGTCCCTCCCTATAAAGGGACTTGCTTCATGGTTGTTCTTCTCCAGGTTACCAGAGAGTGTTGGGTCTGGTCTGCTTCGCTTGAAGAAGCCCAGCTTCCATAGCGCGATTATAAGTAGGATTAGCACTATGAGCCCCACTATCACTGAGATGATGATCACCCACAAAGGCACTTCTGTCGGCTCGCTTATCTTCAAGTCTGGGTATGCGACCGTATCCACCTATTTGGGGAAAAAAAAAACATGATTATTCATTTCATAACTAGGATTCCGTATAATTCTGCTAACAAGTTACAATCAGCTATCTGCTTACTGACATAAACTTAGTAAGTATACTATGTAGTAATCTAAGCAGAATAATCTGTAGAAGATTACCCAAAATCCTACTAATATTATAAATGCGAAAGTTTGTGAGGATGGATGGACAGATGGATGTTTGTTACTCTTTCACGCAAAAACTACTGAACGGATTTGGATGAAATTTGGCACATAGATAGTTTATAACTAGGATTAACACGTAGGATACTTTTTATCCCGATATTCCCAAGAGATCGAAACTTATGCGGGTGAAACCGCGGGGCGCGGCTAGTAGTAGCTTTATAAAAACAATACAATAGTGGATTATCCTCACATAGAGTACCAGTTCTTAGAAACACCTAAAATTCAGCCACAGGCTGAGTCAGTAAACGCTTTAAGAGTTTAATGAAACACATAGACCAGGTAGATATATCCAAAAAATTGGTCCTTGTGGAAATCCATTAGGGCCATTTCTTCCACGGCTTTACGTTTCAGCACCTTGCCATGTTTTTTTTTTTGTTACTGAATAATTGCTTTTATGATCTCTAAACACATATGGTACTAATATTATAAATGCGAAAGTGTGTCTGTCTGTCTCTCTGTCTGTTACCTCTTCACGCTTAAACAGCTGAACCGATTTAAATAAAATTTGGTATAGAGATAGTTTGAGTCTCGGGAAAGGACATAGGATAGTTTTTACCCCGATATTCCCACGGGAAACTTATGCGGGTGAAACCGCGGGGCGCTGCTAGTATTTATATAAAGCTTCAACTCACCGTAGTCTTATCATCAATATGCTTATTCTGATGAATATTAAAATGCGTCGGTATACTGATATACGCTGTAGAAGCTATATTAACTCTGGCTGCTCTCGCGTACTCCTCCACAAGAGTCACGTTCCACAGTCGCGCGCGCACGGTGATGGTGCTGGTCTTCATGCGACCCAGCTTGTAGATCACGCATTGGAACTGGATGCATTTCGCTGTTTTTTGTTGGCAGTTCTGGAATTGAATTAAATGTAATTATAGCTACAGGTTTAGGATTAAAAAATTCAAAAAAAAAATATGATCCTCGCTTGATTATTGTATTTTTTTAAGCCTGAGGTCTTCTTGGGCCTGGCCCTCTCTGTATGGACACTACTGAACTTGCTGACCGTAAATTCTTCCCGAGTGCGAGTAAGACCTTTGCCTTGTTGGCACGAACTATTTCAGAAAAGAAGTTAAGAGGGCAATTAAAATAATTATTCATTTATTTTAGGATCTCCAACAAAAGATATACACTAAACATTATTATAGTTAATGGACGACAAAGTATTTGGTAGGTGTAATCTTTCAATTACAGGAGACCACAGCATGCACAATAAAATGAACAACTAAGCTAACAAATTAAATATCTACCTAAATAAATTATGATACAATTGACAGAGTCAAATTTGCAGTGTTAGCACATGATGAATAAATGAAATCCCAATTTTTTTATTGGTACTTCATCATCATCATTTCAGCCGAAAGACGTCCAACGCTGGACATAGGGCTCCCCCAAGCACCTCCACTTCGACTGTCCGTTCCCGTGGGTGTCATAGGCGACCAAGGGATGTACCGGAGAATGGGCAGCAGCGTTTTCTATGCATCTCACCACCATACTGCGATCGCCAACCCGCCCACCAAGCGTGGCGATTATGGCAAATCAAGAATTTTAACTTATTATAATCAAAATCTGCCCATAAAGCCAATCACGAATTACACTTCACCAGGTTGGGTTGTAAGCTCCGTCCATTTCCCAGTTCTCATAATTTTACTTGTTTTAAATGCTTGAACGACTGCGAAGATTAAAGTTGTTTACTTACCAAATTGATAACATGTTTCCTATCAGTATATGCCTCAGCCTTCACAGCATCTTCATCTCTCTTCCGTCTCACTTTGTTACTGCTACTGCTATAAGAGCTAGAACTTGAGTACTCCATGAACTTTCTTCTCGTTTCGTTGTGGGATTTCTCGCTTGAACTGACGCTTAGTTTGCCGGTCGTTAGGAATGGATTGATTTCCAAGTTCTCAAGGGGTTCTGAAGCCCCTGGTCTAGTGGTTAGGTTTAGGGGGTTGGTCTCACGGGCGAAACATTCTCCGTTTTGATCTGAAATGTTTGAGTGTAAGGTTAGTTTTATTATTTTATATAAACAGTGATGGTTTGGTCTGGTACAAGACTTAGTGTTGAAGGTTTGCAGTGTGCCCATCTATACTTACTAATATTATAAAAAGGTAAAATTTGTTTATTTGTATGTATCTCTGGAACTACATACTCACATTTGGAAAAAAAATCTATTATTTCCCACCTTCTAATACTATAAGAAAGGATGAAAAAAAGAATACTGACCAGCTTCTCCATCAACAGTGGGCACATCTTCTGGATAGAGAAGCCACTTCCCCTGTGACGAGTCAGACGCGAGCTGATGAGGCCATTGTATCACGACCTGTACCGATGACACGTGCCATGGACCCTCGTTGAACACCTGGGAAAAAAGAAATTAAGATATAGATGCATTTCTGTTGAGTTTGAAAGAGCCGAGCGAAATGGCCGAAAAGCTGTAAAAATTATATCCTCATCAATTGTTTAATATATTCAAAATTAATCCATCGTTCAAATCGGATAAGCACAGTGGAGGTATTGGTAATTATGGTTTTAATTTCCGAAACTTACAGACAACCCAACTTTGAACACGTGTTGAAATACTATATGTGCCATTTTATTCAAACTTACCTGATAAGTATGCACCACCCTGGTCCCGATGTCATCAAAGTACGTCATAGCAGACTCTCCCTTTATTCCTCCGCCGTAGAACACTTGCTCTGGACGCGCCACACTGTAAACATGACAATCATAGATAAGCATCAATATCATTCGAATCAGACCAAAGGGAATCCTGCTGGATATAAGCCTTCCAAAATCAAATCGGCCCAATGACATGTGCGCTGCCCGCATGCAGCAGAATTCCGCAACATAGACTTTAAAATTCGTTGGCTTCCACAAAGAATAAGAAAGTTCAAGACTGAAATTAAAGACTAAATCAAAATGCTCTTACCCCTTAATTAGCAGTTCAGCATTCTTAATGACCAGTGCCTCAACCTCCACAGGTTTCTTCCCAGCATGTAGTTCCTTAGACGTGGAGTTAGCCCACACAGTGAACACCACTGATTGGTCATTGTCTTCTAACGCACGCGCGTCAAAACGCATCGTGATTGGTGGAGAGCCGTCCGCTTGCTTCTTGAAGGGGTTCTCCAGCATGCAGGTTACTGTCGTCTTGTTTAGGCTTGTACAGATAACGTGTTTGTCCTGAAATACATATATAAAAATATATATGATAATGCACCTGCCATGTTATTTCCCTACCACCCTTGGTTGACTGGTAGAAAATAGCTAAGGTATTAAAGCCTTTGTACCTTTATTGTCCATAAAAATTAATAAATAAATAAAAGAAATATAATAGTTATGTGCTTGTTTGATTGTTTTTGAATCAAATCTTCAACACAGTAACACACCATACGTGTGTATAGTGTAAATAATAACCGTTTGATAAGATAGATGGCGGGACCGGTCCTAAAGAAGGCGTAAGTTCGCATGCTGCCGTGGCTGTTATATTATAAGGGCTTGACCTTTTTACAATGACTAGAATGTAGTCTAGTAGCTCTTATATTTAATTGTAAAAATATTGTGAATCATCGCTCCCACGCTAATGAAAAAAACAGGACTGATAATTGATGTTCCGTCGCGGTAGTCTAAAAACAGACTTGATCTCATCCTAAGATGTAGGCACCCTTGTATATTATTATACTTAGTGTATTTTGGGTTTAGCTACTTACGCTAATGTTAACTGCAATATAATGCAGACTTGGAGGATGATTGACGAACAGCTGCGCTTCGTAAGCGGACTCGCCGTAGTTGTCAACCGCTATAGACAGCTTGATTTCTTCTTCCTGTCCGAGAGTTAGCGCGTAAGACTTGTTGTCCTTTGCTGAAATTACAAAGTTCGAACTAAACTAAAAGTTGGACTTAGTTATTTAGATGCCAAAACTACTCAAGTACAACAAATAGAGGTGCTCTCTTCCTTTGTATTTTGCTTTTTTTTTGTTTTTTCAGCTTTTACTAAGATGTCATCTTTTTCCGAGTTGTATGCGCCAAGAGAACACGTATCAATTTAAAGAAGATAGTTAGCTTGGTCGGTACTAACTGAACGTAATATTATCCTAATATAAATATTATCAAAACTAATGTGACAAAAAAAAAACATTCCGACGAACTGAGAACCTCCTCCTTTTTTTGAAGTCGGTAAAAAAATTAACCACATAGAGTACAAATAATCTGGCGAAAATAAATTCTACAATACTTACTCAACGGCAACAATAGCTTAGGATCCACTATCAGGTCACTGATACAAACAGCATCCGCTCCGCAGTCATTGAGGAAGTTGGCAGTGAACATAGAACTGGCAGTGGCGTTCAACACTGGGTACTGATCCACGTCGGGAAGCGTACCGGTGGGAGAGTAGCGAGGCTCTGCATGGACGAGGAGGTAGTTCAACTGGAACTGTGGATAAAGAAATGATTGTTAAGAAAAAGAAAGATTTAAAATAGACACAAAAAAATATAATTTAAATGATAAAGAGTCATAAGGAGATGAACAAGAAACAGATATTGGTATGGTATTCGTAGTTGTGACGACAACAAGTGTGAACTGACACGTCCTTTTATAGAAAGTGAACCTTATCATCAATATTTATTTTCCGGTTCTTAAAAAGTTTGCATTTAGCATTTTGAGTTATTATTAATAAGAGGAAAAAAATTACATATTGTAATTTTGTCATCAACCTCTCATTCGTAAGTAGTCTAAACATATATGTATAGAAAGACCAATAAAGTGGCGCTTAATCTTTAATTCAGCTGGTCACACAATTCCACCAAGAGAACTTAGTATACTCAAAATTACCTTAATCGGAGTCTGTATATCTCTCGTATTATTTTTCAAATACACAATATGTTCTCTACAATCCTCAACATCTCTTCCGAGCATAATTGTCTTATTGACGATATTACTCTTATCCGAATCAAAGAAGACTCTAGAATATTTCCTTCCACCCGGGAAGGTCTCAGCTTCGATGACGTAGTTGAGTCTATGGATGGTGGATTGAGTGGTCTTGACTAAAGACTCGATGGTGCAACAAGCTTGGAAGTGGAAGCAAGTGTAGTTGGAGCCGGGGTCGCGCTCGCAGCCGTGGGTCGTGGGGTCGATGTTAATGATGGTGTTAGATGGTCGGATTGAGGTTTTGATGTCGATGATCGGTCGTGTTCGTATTAAGGCAACGCTGCTCTGAAACGGGAGAATATAATCTTTAGTTAAACAAGAACATAATTTATTATGATATTTTGTAGGGTTAAATGTATTTCTTTTTTGTTATGTAATTTCGGGTATACAATAAAGAATAAATAACATAAGAAGAGTAATTGAACAATGCCAAAAATTATATAGGTCCTGTGTATTACTATCAAAAATATTCAACAAACAATATTAACCGACAGTCTAACCATTCCTAAATTATGGCCATTAGCAAAGTTTGCTGTGAATATACATTAAGGATGATCATAATAAACCACAAATCATTAGAACTTACATTCTCATATGCGCCAACTAACAAATCAGGATATCCATTGGCATCCAAATCAACTCCTCCGGACAACGCATAGCCGAAAGTCTTCATCAGAACCGGCAATGCTTCCGCAGTAATCATTTGATCAGGTTTCGAGTTCAAACCCTTTTCTCTATCACCCATGTAAATATATACCACACCATTGCCTTCGTAGGGACTTCCTACAGCTATGTCTTGGCATCCATCTTTGTTCAAGTCTCCAGCATTTGCGATGGCAATGCCGAACTGGGATTCTTGTTTGCCCGTCAACTTGACGTTGTATTCTTGGTGTAGACTTGAGTTTATGTTCAAATACAAGTAAACTGCTCCACCAACGTCTCGGGAAAAATAGAAGGGAGCACCGACTAATAAATCCGGTAACCTGGAACAGGAATGAGCATTTTGTATTATGAATATGCTAAGGTTAGGAAAAATACCTCATACATAAATCATACATTGATGACTTATTTATTAATACTTGTTGGTCTTGAAGTTCTTGTTATATTATTATTATCAATACTACTCATAAATGCTGCGGAATGTTGCACTACACAAAATGGATTATTGCAGTCTAAGAAGCATGCTGAAACCGTGTAACAGGTGGTATACTTATCCTATCTAATTGAATCTCAACTACAGTAACGGCACCAAGTTGCTCACGAATCTTATCTCTGATATCATCATTTGACTTTCACTAATTCGATGGCCTAGCAAAATTAAGAAATATACCAACATACCCATCTCCATTAACATCAGCACTGGCTACTTCATATCCAAAGTTAGAGCCGAACTGCTCTCCTTTCAGCAGTAGGGTAAAGTTCAGTATGTTCAGGTCTGTTCTGCCCCAGTCTTCAGTGGCGAGTTTGCTGAAGATGACCACTTGCCCCGTGCCGTGGGAACGTGGTGCTCCAGCTACGTACGAGGCCTTGTCACCTCCGAAGAAGTTGCCGCTTGATACTGACATGCCTGGAAATAAAAGATTTTTTTTTGTAACTTTAAGTATACTGAAACTAGTTTTGTACCTTCATGAAGTCCTAACAGAGCTTTGAGCCTTTGGTCTTAAAAAAAGAAGTAACACTTCGCATGTACGATTGCATACCAATAGATACCTAGGTGAGCTGTCTAATAGATCTCTATTTCGGACCGAATGTTATACACAACCGCTCTGTTTTTCATCATAATGAAATATGAATTAAACCCACCTAAGTAACTATACTTCTCGACAGGACTAGCGCCGTCCTGCACTGGCGCCATATACACGACGTTGTCCCTCTCCAGCACATCATCCCTGGTGTCCTGGGCGAAGATGGTGCCTCTCCAGGTGTAAGGACCTGGACTGCCCATCAGCAACGTGTCGTCATCCAGAAGAGAACTGCTGGTTCCTACTTGACAGAATCCGTATTCCTCGTGTTCTCTGGAAGATTATCAAATAATTTCGTCATAATTATATAAATACTAGCTTTCGCCCGCGGCTTCGACCCCGTGTCAATAAAAAATACCTATGTCCTTTTTCAGGGTTGAAAGTATCCCCAATCGGTCCAGCCGTTTCGGACATTAGCCGGAACAAACAAACAGACTGACAATTAAAAATATACCTAGTTTTTTTTTGTTTCTTAATACTTTCATATGCATTTAGTAAAAAGCTGATATGCTGACATGACATCACAAATAGACACTTTGATTTATTTTTATATGTATATAGATAAATCAACGATAACTAAAAGGAATTACTGTTGCTTGTAATTGCCACAAGAAAATGCTAGGCGATGTGTGTGACGATAAATTACTGACCGTCTACAAAATATCTAGATCGAGATAATTATAATATAGATACCTAATTATAGCCCATATATCATGCCCTAAAATTATAGGACATAAATTACTTAGTGATGATAGTTACGCTAGTGCGATTAATTTATAGTGTTATTTAATATCAGGATTTATGGTTATACATATTGGTTTATTCATCTGACTGTCCTTTTCCTAACTAGGTTGGGGTCGGCTTTCAGTCTAACCGGATGCAGCTGAATATCAATATTTTACATGGAGCGACAATACCTATCCGACCTTCACAACCCGGTCATTGGATAACATGATATCCCTTGGTAAGACTGGTTTTCAGACTGTCGATGTCGGGCTTCTGACTACCCATAAGGACTGTCTAAGATCTACGAATTACAGCCGGGACTTAACGTGCTTTCCGAAGCACGGAGGGGTCTCGGAGGGGTCTCATCTAAGAACAGACCTTAGCAAGTGTTCCTGAACCTTGATAATCGACCCGTGCGGCTGTTATTGCTTAGCCACGATCAGCCCTTATTCTTAACATAATCATTTATTCATATGGAAAAAATTAGGCCAACAATTAAAAAGGTTCATACCTAACGACAGATCTTCCTCTGCAAGGCTCCATGACATCCACTAATTCTAATTCGTTGCTCAGTGTGTAACATAGACCTTGACCGAATTGCAGCTCTCCCTGCTTTCGAATATATCTGAAAAAAATATTAATGCATTATATTATTACTAAGTAAATTCACAGATCATAAATCACGCGGAAATCTTGGATCTAGGTCGCAAAAATAATTTTACACTGCAATCGCTAAAACAGACGTGTTTATTAGCATTTGTCGCGCGTGTAAGTAAAATTATAAATGTACGATTTTCGTGGCACACATTTCAGCAATATTCGTCACTTACATTGGTATCTATCATCTTGCTGTATATTTGAATATGTATCGTTTAAACATGATTATAAAAGAAATTACATTTACAATCGAGTGTTGTGTTTCAAGAATTATTTTTAACGTGATTTCTTTAAACATAAACCTACAAAAGCATAACACCACGCCTGTATTTCTTGAATGGTAAAGCAGAGTTTCACACACCCACATTTCTTCTGTTATATTTCAACGGTCTTTCAAATCGCCCAAATCATACGAACCTGTGTGCGCAGACGGCAGCCTTCTTTCCAGGACCCTGACTCCTCACAGACACACCCAGCCATTGCCCCTCCTTGATCTCATCCGAGTAAGGAGCAGTCAGGTGATCAGAATCCAAATCTGCACATTAAGAAATTATCAGTACGTGCCAATCAACAAAAAGCAGTCGTCTGTTAAGAAGCATCGATTTATAAATCATAGCAAAATTAAATTAAAAATTATTCCAATATAATTTATCACATATGTTATTTCATATGGATTATGTTTAACTATATAAGGTGTTTAGCACAAGGTTTCTTAATTTTAAAAGCTCAATTAGACACAAAAACAGAATTAGGGTATAATTTCATAGCTTTTAACGCAATTCTAAAACACCATGTTATAAAAACTCAACCCAAAGTAAATTAAAAATGAATCAAAAACTGCAAAAGAATATATTTATTAGAGATGCGTTAAACAAAGGCAACGTTATCGAAAGTGATGGGTTGTTACGTTTGCTTACAAAACAGAAGTTTTAGATTCAATCTCAATAAGAAATTGAATCGGTGATAATCTCGGCAAATGCAAAGCATTGCAACCAGGCGTGTAATGCAAGAACAAAGTTCTCAACTAACAGCAAAGGAATCTTGCAAATGCATCAGAAAATGATACTCTCAGTATCACGTTGCACAAACATCGTGCATTTGATAGAACATAGCATTTCGTATAAACATGCATCCCCTACACGATAACAAAACCTGATTTATAAGGTCATCAAACTAAAGTGATAAAACTCTTTATTATTTGATAGGTACTTTTAACATCGGTACAAACAAAACCACTTTAAAACGTGCTTTAATTAAAATGATAATAAGGGAGCTACATACATACGTTATTTTTACCGTGGCAAGACAGTGACTTATTGTGTAATTAGTCGAATTGATATTATCCATCGTTTAGTGGTTTTAATATGTTTTTATCGATATTAAAAGTGTCAGTAAAAGTGATCAAGGTGTGTTTGCTAAGGTGATGATATACTCCTGCAACCTGTAATGAATCAAGGTGATAACAACGTGAAGATACGGCTCAAACTTGTGGTCTCGGGTTAATGGACGTTATCGAAGACTACGTATGTTAATTTCATTAATTAAGTAAGTTATTCGGCCCAGCGTTACTTTGTAGTCTCTTGTTAACTTATTATTACTCAAAACCAGACATAGATTGGTTTTGACCATATTATTAAGTAATTAGAATTTTGTAAGTGCAATGTTCTCCGCACATTTAGTCCGAATGTGTGATTCGTTAATAACTAATGTTTTAGATATTATAGCCAGTCACCCTTAGTTTCATGTTACGAGTTAAGACGGTCATGTGAATGTTCACCTATTAAGATGTTCGTGAGATTAAACGGTAGATTAAGATTTTAAGGCCTACAATATTACGAAGCTCTATCTTACACTTGTATCAAGCTCTAGGTCTAAGTTTGTCGGAGTCTACACTAGATACGTTTTCATTTGAGTTTGTTCCACGTTCAGCACATTGAACTGAATATACTCCAGATAACGATCGGTACTTATTATACGTATAAATATTAAATAAATAGGTTGTACTATCTAAAGTGCTGTGTAGCTCAAGCATGTGATTTTGGTGCTGTTGCAAGCAGTTAGTGCTTTATATTATCGTAAGGAGGATGCATTTTGTGTCCATGAATTTTCCTTCAGTATCATTTATTTGTCAGTAAGTTCACTGAGGTATTTTTATAGATGTTTAGCCGTTTTTAAGTATTCGTTTGAATTGAAGGCTGCCGTAATATAGAGAAAAGTTGAGAATTTCCACTGAAAACTACTAAAAGGTTTTCTATTGCAGAAAATGCACCCTGAATACGTAAAGACGTGAATGTGATGTTTTGCAAAATAAAATTCAAACCACTAAGTTAGTGATGTCATGCGTTGCAGTATCATAATGACGGTCCAGCTGGAACTTGAGCAAGAGTTGACAATTAGTAAATCAAAAAGTACATTACAGCGATTAGTCGATTAGTCGAAGAGCAAATGATTAAGAATAAAAGGAGGTTGAGACCACAGCTCACTTACTCGTGTCTATCTTGCCGTACTTCGCTGTTTGGGGCACCACCGACAAAAGACAACATTTTAGTTAAAACTTATATCGATATTTTAATCGATTACATTGATTCTTTGCTATCGATGGACGTTCCAGCGATTCCTTCGTTTGGATCTAGACTGTGAGAACACGCTATGGTACCACGCTACTTAGCTAGTGTTTTGCGAGCCCTAACTACACAATCATCTAGGTAAGTCATAGTCTATGTGTGTATTTGACAAGTTTTTCTATAGTGATTTTAAAAACAAAACAGTGTGAGAACTAATACTATTGTTTTAACTAACTCTTATACTTAAACTTAATTTAAAACACTTGATTTGTGAGTAAACCTTTATCCTGCATAGTACTAGTATGTACAACTACTATTCTTTGAAAATTGTCTGAAAAAAGGAATAGGTATGATGGAGATCAGAGTCAAATGCAATGAATCGATGTTCAGATATTCTGAAGGCTGACGATATTGACGAAGGTTCAATACATAGGAACGAGTTTTCTAATGTTTTTCTGCGAAGTATCCTCACAACAAATGCTTCTATTCACAGTTTACTCACTCCTTTTCCCATCAGTGATGATTTGTATGCAGTCTGTAGGAGCTGAGGTCACGCTACACTTCCATAGCGCACCCGACTTGGTCGTATTCGGTTGAAGATTCTGACCCAGTGGAGCGCCAACTAGCAACCTGTGACAAAGAAAAAGAAAACAAGTGTTATTAACTGAATTAAAGTTAGTACCTACTGTATACCTAAACTAAGCCGCAAAGCTAGCGGCTTTGCTGCATTTGTCTGCTAAGTTGCATATGTCTGCCACATGTCATGAAAAATGGGTTAACAGAACCACCGAGTGGGTCCCATCTGACTCAACACGACATCGCGGCAGGCCATGACGAAGATGGCGGGACGAGCTTGATTCCTACCGAAAAGACAAAATTGTGTGGAAAAGCGAGAAGATCGCCCTGCAGTGGGACAGTACAGGTTTGTTAGATCAGATACGTAAACATATGTTAAGTAGGTAATATACCTACATATTAAGGCCTATTCAAACCTAAGCGGTATTCGCTGCCGCTGTGAGTAGAGGTACATACCGCGCGGGTTTCGCTCGGGTATTTAGTATCAAGTTCCGCGGCTAGAGCGACCTGAGCGGTATTCGCTGCCGCTGTGGGTAGAAGTGAACCTTCCTAAGCGAAACTCGAACTCGGTATTCTACCCACAAGAATAGCGAAATCTGCTTTGGTGTGTTCACACTGTTCAGTAATATTAGGTACCGCATACCCCACTCGGTTTTCTCTGCGGATACCGCTTAGGTTTGAACGGGCCTTTAGATTACAGAGGCATTATTTCAAAAGAAAGCGTGCGCTATCATGACAAATTCGACATAAGCGTAAATCGCTATGAATTACAATTCGTAGCCGCGTAGCGTAGCGCCCTTGATCCATCTACAATAATGGATAAATACTATTAACATAATAATACAATTAATCATATTAATGATGTAGTAAACCTAGCGGAAACGAATGAGCTCATCGTAACCTTTAATCTACGAAATTAGATAACATTAACAAAGTGCGATGTTTAATTCATGAATTCTACTAATTGCAGCTGAATCTAGATAATAATTACAAACAAGCAATAAAGAGCAATAAATAGGTCATCTTAGATAATAACTGTTGGTATCATAAATAATAATTTATGTCCCGATTACGATGTAACTAGAAGAGATAAAATAAAACGAAAAATTTCTAAATAAGTGTCTATTCGGGAGGATGTAATAAAAAGGATAATTCTGATGATAAGTGAACACTATCATTAAATTATCTTCCCATTCATGAATCAAAAGGAATATAGTTGAATAAAACCGTCACTGTCCATTGACTATAACGAGGTATGATTGCGGTGCATTTGTGAGCTTTCATTACGTCATTATGTCCTTAATGACGGGACTCACGGTGCGTACGCGACGACAAACAGTGTTTCTTCGTAATTATGCAGAGATCAGAGATTACCATGTTTACTAGATCCTCGATAAGGAAATAACGGGCTAACTCAGTGTGACGTAATTAATAACGTTGTCCCTAATGGTTATGACAAAGTTGAGTAACGTGTGAAAATTTAAATTTTATTTCATGATTTTTTATTTTATGGTTCCCAAACATAAATCATTGTTGTGTTTCGGTAAACGGTTTAAGTCGGCCGGGAGTAATTGAGCATGAACACTCAAATACCATATTCGGAGGCAAAACAATCGAGTTCAGTGTTTAAATCAATATTTAATGTACTAATGAACGTTCACTAGTATTTACTAAAAACGGAGTAAGTATGTAGGTAAGTGCCTATTTACCGCCGAAATGCGGAAATCTTACCTATTTAATACATCTTGTAAACATCAAACAAATAACTATTGATTAATTTAAATATTAAACTGCATATTACAACTCCTAACAACAATATTGTAGGAATCAGCATACAGTCAGCAACCGGCTCTAGAACGCATAAAATAAAGCTGTAAATAAACATGAGATGCACAAGACTAAATTAGCGTTAATAATTACAGGTTCGTTCGATCCTTCCCTCCCGAAGCCAGTCATGGCTTAATTAGAGCCTGTACATTTGCATGGTAATGCTTGTGGAACATTAATTGTTTTCCCGATAAGGCTGGTTAACATTGCAACGGTCCTGCACTCTAATGCATCTAGTCACCAGTAGATATTCGATTTCATCACACCGCTAAAGTGGCCATAACTTATTCGAAAACGCAAATCTGAACATTGTTAGAAATTGATATCTTTATAGCGTTATGTTTCTATAATAATTAATCTTCAGATGTCAACGTGCTTTTAAGATGAGCAGTTACGAAATTATAAATAAATAATACAGGCTAAAAGGCAGCCGATCCATCGATCATCTTGCATCGAATCGATTCGGAGCGCGCGCCGTGTTCGATCACTCGATAGCAAATAACCGATTCGTATTCAATTTAACATTGGTCACGGGCAGCGGTCTCTGTGATTATACATACTTACGTAGCTTCGTCTACGACATGCCCTTATGCATTTAAATGAACATAAATCATTACTAAACCCCGTCGCGTGTCGTCTCTTACTTGACCGTATTAACAAGCTACTTTCGTGGCTATTAGGGGAACGTAACTTTAATGACTGATTTGATTCGTCAAAAATGCTTAAGTTTAATAATCATTAAGCATTTATCTTCAATTCAGTCTCCAGATTCTAAGCTCAGTTTTCTGAATATTATAACAATCTGTACAATATTCCACCCAAGCGTTGTAAGGGTCGACGCACCCATAAGTAAGGAATAAAGGAAAGCTCTCAACAATTAACAGCTCATTGTTTTTGCTTGATGTTGCGACATTTTCTTATCTAAATATTTCGTTAGGAGCGAGAAAGCCCCGCGTTCTAAATTTGAGTTGAACAAATAACACTGATGCAGCGCCCTGCGCGTCGACCGGTGCGCCTGCGACGTGCACGGCGCTAAAAGCTCCAGAACAGTTCCGCGTGGGTATCAAATAGAAGATGATTAGTTTTTGTTATTGCAAAAGGCGATCGGTCAGGCCCTCATGATCAATATACAGCACAAAGGGCTCATTTATGGTGATACGGTGTCCCGCGCCCACATCGCGGCGATCGATCGTGCCCTCATTGGAGTTACCCGCAGAGTGCGCCTACGCTGTGTTTATTACTTTATACAATAGTTAAATGAAATATATTGTAAGACAATATGTTTGCGAACTTAACCCGCGGCTTCCATTAACCGTTAAAATATAAACAACGTCAACGTCTATCGAAGACCGCTCCTAGTTAGTGTCTCGTGTTTCGTATCCTTGGGCCGCGCCCAGCACTGTGAAGGGCGATAAATTCCCATCAACAACCTATCTATCCTTGACATCGACCGATAATGCCACCATATTGCACAACCATTTAGATAGCCATTACAATAAAAATGCATTCTGTGGGTGGCCATCAATCTTTCTTTGAGAGCTTTACGGTTTCTTGAACTTGTAAAGAATGTTTTAATGTCAAGTTGATGATATTTGGGGGGCCAGATACTAAAATTAACGTCGACGCCGAATTTGTAGGTGTGTCCGCGTCACGAAATAGTTTAATAGACTAGGTGGTTGTTAAGAAAATGAACGAACTATTTGATGATGATGAACCTAAACAATCAAAATGAGATTTGGAAAACAACTACTCATAACTAATTAACTTATAATCATGAAACATGCTGGTCCATTGACCGCATGTCCAAATTAAATCTAAACAGTTGACTGGCAATGACTTCATGAGTCCAGGAACTCGATAAAACTTTGATCTATAGTGAGTGGTATTCGATTAAGTCAATTGTGGAGATCAAAGAGGCGGTCGGGCATCAGATGATACCACTATGATATCACTGAATGGAACTGCATAGCGCTGAATGGAATGCCTACACGCACATTACGTACGTATGTGTTGCCCACGTGACCACATGCGACAACGGTATTATGTGCCCTTTATATCATCTATTGAGATGACACAAGGTGCATATTTTATAGTTGCATTTGCATATTTTCGAATCAAATATAAATTATAGACAGGTAGTAATTTAGTTACCGCGAACTGTCTATTCGTGGTCGTATCCATTTTGAGGGTTACGTCAATGAGAAATAATTTTTCAAAAAGCATAGCAATATTCTTGAATCAGGCTTTGGTTTCGAAAATATCCTAAGCCTTTTCTATAAACTCTATTCGACTCCAACATAAATTGTTAGAAATTGATATTGTCGTGGTTAAAACGAATCATTAAAAGTGTCTTGGTTATGTGGTTCATGTGGTATGAAACAGGATATATCTTCACATTAAAAAATACATGCCTTCGACCAGACGAACATGGAGGTAAAAAATAAACGTGGAACCTGAATAAATTGCCTGAGCGACTGAATATTATCTTCTCGGTGAATGACAAAAATTCAGACATATAGTTTATTTAAAATTGCTCGGGCATTCTTTCTCCGTTGAAGTTTAATCAACATAGCTCAGTAATACCTTTAAAGATACTGAGTAATTATATGAAAAGGCTTATCATTCTAGCATTTTTTAATCGAAGTGAAAAAGGATAAAATAAATAAAGGAATGCCAACTTATTTTTCAATGCAAACTTATTTTGAAGCAAATTCAACTGCGTTCAGGACATGTAAATGCCTGGATATTTTCGGTTCCTTTGGACTTTTTGTTGGATTTGTGCGTGTAGCATGAGACACGCGTGGTGACAGGCAAGGCTCGGAGTGGCCGCCGCCGGTGGTCCACCGCAAACACAACCCGCCTCCATTGTCCAAACTTTATTGTCATAAGTGCCTACATGAGGTCGCTCTTCTATCTCTTGTACGATCGAGCCTTCACAACAAACAGTTATTTAGTGGGTATTAAAAGCTGAGAAAGGATAGAAAAAGTCCGCCTTTGTACAGTTTTTTACTTGTGCATAAAGTTATAATAAATAAATAAATAGAAAAGTGCTATTTTAATTTTTGTTGTAACACATGAATCAATTCTTTGTGATTCTGATATTTCGAACTTTAAAATGCCCGTAAATATTATTTAATAGTCCAAATATATTACTTTAAAAAATCAGTAGACGTCTTTAATTTTCGCACGACTACTTAAGTGGACATTTTAACAGAACTCATAAAACGCAGAACATTTGAAGTACTAAAGTAACCGGCTTTGGTTCGGAATTATTCGCAAAAGGAGTGAGCACGCGCCGCGCCGTGTGTGGCGCTAATTGTATGGAAATAAGCGGACTAGTGCTGTGAGATTTGTTCACTGACCAGCAGACAAACAAATTGCTACAAAGCCATTATCATCCCCTGTATTTACTTTGATGTCCGACTGAGACTCCCTAGAGTATTTACAAATAGGTTATGCCTGCATTAACAATTAGGGGACGACCCAAGGGGGTGATAATGTTAAAATACCAAGTGATTATTAAAATTCTTTATACGTACTCCACGTATAAAGAATTGGACCTAGAGTGAACGCGTTTAGGCAAGCGTAACGTTTCGCGCCTCCCAGCTAGATGGACGTGGCTGGAACAGGCAGCTTACTCTCTAAGTCCGCCAACGAAGATACGGGCCCGTCCGATAGCATTTCCATACTTTGGAGTGAACACTACTCCAGTTTTTTTTTGGACTCTGAGAAGCATGTCGACATTGAGGACACTAAAACATTCAAATCGAGTTTTCATTCATTCTTGGTTCGGGCCCCAAACTAATCTTATGTCCGTAGGTGTTACGGAGTAGAAAACTCCCATAACTTCGATTGAAACTACGGATTTCTTGCTTAGAAAGTAGACCTCCAGACTGGCCGCCGAAAACGGAAAACCGGGTGTTGCGGCGCAACTTGTGGCTGGCTTAGTGTGCATACACACGACCGACACGCGTCAACAGCAGAGGCAACTGCAACCGTCGGCTGTTGAGTGTCGTCGACAACGTGCCGCTCGTGTATTTGAATATGGTGCTCAAATACACGAGCGGCATGTTGTCGACCTGTTGACGGCAGCCGTCGATACTCTTGAAGACTGCAGTTGCCTTTGCCATTGACGAGTGCCGCTCGTGTATATGAGCACATAAGCATGCCCAGTACTGAACTGCTATACGCTGACTTAATTGATAACATAGAAACTAAAAGACGACTCAAATTCTAACGTAGTAGGTACACCAGACATTCTGCCTTCAAACGTAACCGAAGCCAAGATACGATCGTTATTGGCAGTATAACCAACAAAACCTTATTTATTATCCTTTTTCGCTCATCAACTCATCATAACAGACAAAGG
Source organism: Gortyna flavago (assembly GCA_963669345.1). Classification (NCBI taxonomy): domain Eukaryota; kingdom Metazoa; phylum Arthropoda; class Insecta; order Lepidoptera; family Noctuidae; genus Gortyna; species Gortyna flavago. The sequence goes on from OY770139.1 coordinate 7,382,731, forward strand.
AACTTTCTTTATAAACAATCGTTTTTATTGGCCGTCTGTAATGTTGTTCAGCCGCTTTCCCAATTGTTCGGACGGTGCAGCGATGTGCCGTGAAACCTCTTAATTAACAGCGGACGTAATTACCTGATTATGTAAGACTTTAACTGGATATTTTATGGCGAGGTGAATGTTGGAGGGTGTTTTTTCTTACTTTAATGGTATGATAATTAAGAAAGCTGACATTAATAGCTAGGTATAAATAAATTAAGCACGGGGCGGTTGCTATCAGTAATGATTACATTTCAATAGAGTGTCAGCTCTCTGTGTCTGTACTCTATTACCTACTATTTAATCACATTTCTGAATTAATCTTACGCACTGAAGAAAATTAAATTTTAAAATAGTAACTACAATATTACTTTACTTTATGTATGTAATTATACATACATAAAGTAAAGTACACCACTGACTGCCGCCGTGTTGACTCTCCTTCTGCCTTTAATCCATCCAAAGGTTTTTCTGTAAAAGATCGCTTTTAGCGATAAGACTGCCCATTGTGTAACCCTATGTAAAATTCTACATTTTTATCTATATTTTTATGGTGTACATAATAAAAATTATTCTGTCTATCTATCTACTTATTAAACAAAATCAAACCTTTTAACATAATCCCTTAGGCCTCAATTTGTTTGATCGTGCCCGAAGTGACACCTCGCGGCGCAGAATCCATTATGCATCATCTTCGTTGACATTTTGAATTTATGGATATGGAGGAGGTGTACCTGAGTACTGAGCAACTATGATGAAACACAAGAAAGTATGAAAGTGCTTACATTGCAATGTCACGACGCCGTCGTTACTTACTGTGCGGTACCTACGCACTGAGCTACTTGTTTGTCTTTGTCACTAACTTTGATCGTACTTGTAGCTTTGAATACCTTTCAGACGGTAACAAAATATTATGTCTAATGAACACTAGCGTTAAACCACCACTAAGATATCAATACTATGAAAAACAAGGGAATGACTAAAACATTAATTTTAAATAAAGATTTAAATAAAAAAAGAAGACGTCCAGCCAGTAATTATTTTATAATAATTTACGGAAAAAATTAAAATCGATTATAAAAATGCTGGCTGGCAAAACAATATTCTGCAGCTGACGATTTACCTACCGTGCAAGTTTTTAATAAATGAATACAACCTATTTACTGCTCACCTACGCCAATTAAAAAATAATGTCTATTCAATAAATGTGAGGGCATAAAATAACATATTTCTTGCGAAGAAGTGGCGGTCTGATCGCCTGGTCGCGTCGGTATCGGATGGCGAGATCGCTCATTAGCGCTGGTCGCCGATACTCGTCGTGGTTCGTGACTGAGCCGTGTTCTTCGTTACTGGCTGCTCTAAGTGTCACAGCCATGTTTTATAATCGTTCATATATCATGCACGCCTCAATAGGAGGCCTTTGACCCGCTTTCTCGCAGTTGCAATGACGAGATGTTATTAATTTTCTAAACAAAGTTGCTTTATGGTTTTTCTTTGTGGTTTGTTGTTGTTTTGTTACCGCTATAGCAACCAAATTCTTATAGTTTTCTACATTTATTCAATGTTCATTATTTATTATAATATAAAAATATATTTATTATCATATTAGATATTAATCCGTAAACCTGTTCTAGGCTGAACTAACTCAAGCTAAACCTTCGTTCACAAAAACAAGAATCATCAATTTTCGATTTCAACATAACAACATAAACGTAAATCTATTAACACACTTAATTAATGAAGACATCAGAAGCATGCTCAATGCTCACGCGCACGTACTAGTAAGTCACCGTATCAGAACATCTACACCGGTCGCAGCCACAGAGGAACGAATAACTAACAATATTAAGTTTATGTATGTGGGTAATCTGTGGCAACGGTGTCGACCAACGATTTATCACCCCTGTCCCACAATTTTACTACAAACTTGTACCACTAGCGTTATTGCTTCCCTGTTCTTTTGTTTTAAGTGTTAACTGCAGCTTGTACGTCAAATGCGTTTTATGTTTATTGGGAGGTACAAGCCTACAGTATTTTCTGTATGCAACATTTTTACGTAGAAAAAATAACTCAATCCATACTAATATTATAACAGTGTGTCTGTCTGTCTGTTACCTCATTACGCTTAAACCGCTGAACCGATTTAGATGAAATTTGGTATAGAGATAGTTTGAGTCCCGGGAAAGGACATAGGATTTTTATCCCGATATTCCCACGGGATCGAAGCTTATGCGGTTGAAACCGCCTGGCACTACTAGTATATGAACAAAGGTAAACCATTGCAAGAAAACCGGCATGTCCTAGAACCAAACATTCGAAGACATGTGACATCTACCAACCCACATTGGGCCCGCGTGTTGGATTACGGCCCACTCCCTCTCACAGAGAGGAGGCCAATGTCCCAGCAGTGGAAACAATATAGGCTGATTATGCTATATGAATGCCTTCACTAGACTATTAAGTAGTAGAAGATGCCTCTTTGTAGGGCAGCAGAGTATCTACTTGCACGACAATTTTACACGTTAATACGCACAAAGTTGTCGTACACATAGTGCGAAAGAGCACCCGTTTACCACCCCGTTGCATTGTTGAAATTGATGGAATGAACCTTTACAAGTAAGTAATTATAGCAATCTTTATTCCTAAAAGAAGTAATTAAAAGAATCACTGCAACTTAAGCTACAACATCATTCTAAGTTATTCAGACGTTTAACATAATACAGCGCACTTAATGCGCTTTACTAATGGTGAACATAACCATTTGCCTTTCACTAAGCAGAGATAAATAATAACAAAGTTGTTCAAAGGGAATTGAATCTGTTCCCAGTACTGGGGAAACAAAACAAAATAAACATGGTTAGCTGGTTATACACCTAAAGTTGTGCGCAGTTTGCGAAGTCTGTGGAAGTAGTAAATCCTTCTTTTATTTTTTCTGTTATGTTCGTTGACATGTGCTGCTGAAAATGATGTCTATATCAGTCTGTTTCCAGTGATGACGTCAAGACAATATTCTGGGAAGAAATGAAGGGAGTTTCTGGGAATTTATTTAGATAATGTTCGAGGATAGGCATAATATAGAAAATTTAATTTTTATTTCGGTGCTTTTAAGAGATGCTGTGAAAGCTTAAGTTAAGTAGTGAATATTAATCCTTGTTTTTTTGGACATATAACGTATTTGGCGTATTTGGTAGTGAGAATCACCGATATTTGTTTATGCCCTAACTGAACAATCAATTTTGGAATGTGAGTTAATTAATTTCCAGGTGCAAGCAACTGCCCTCCCAATTATCTGTCACCAAAGGAAACTAATTTGGCGATCTATTCTTAGATCAAACTATGAGTCACTGGTTCCAGCCATCAGATGTTTAAAATATTAGGAGGGTGCTAACGGTATACAGGATGGTGAGACATCGACGCACAACCTGTACCATGGATTCAGTACATGATTCTGGACCCCATCATAATCAGCCTATAATGTTCCCACTGCTGGGACACAGGCCTCCTCTCGGTGAGAAGGGAGGGGGCCGTAATCCACCACGCGGGCCTTGTGCGGGTTGGCAGATGTCACATGTCTTCGAATTTTTGGTTCTAGGATATGCCGGTTTCCTGACGATGTTTTCCTTCACCGTTTTGAGAGCAGTGGTGATGAAATAATTTACACAAAGTAAAGCGCCTATCTGGGTTCGAACCTACGACCTACAACTCGTAAGTCGCCGCCGTTACCACTTGAGCACCACTGCTCTGCACTCTGGACCCCGATGCGTTGAAATATTTTGTCGGTTATTGGAATGAGAGTTGTATCTAAGGCTCTATTGTCCAGGCGGTCGGTGACCGCACTGACCGCCTCGTCTATACTTATGTACATTTACTTCAACTTTCGCACGCAACCGTCTGCTTACTGGTTTTCTTGTTTATTTAACTTTTAGCTCTATTAAAACACAGATACACATCAGATTTTCTCACAAAATATAAACATGTAATCAACAGTTAGTAAAACGAAGATATAGGACAAAACAAAGTCGAAGAGATAGTTTCATACAAATTCAAATAGGTGCCAATATAAAGTTTGCAGCAGAATACATAACCAGTTGCACTTCACGAGTTGCCAGTGTTATTAATTTTATGTTCCCTTGACACCTAGAGCTGGTGGTGCTCGGAGAAACAAACAATACTGGATTATCCGCGGAACTGCTTCACGACAGAATTATGTAAAACTATACATCATGATAGGGTACAAAGCTGCACGCAGAGGCAGCGTCGCGCTGATTATCGCGAACCTGTTTACCAAGGAGTAGTAAGTGAATAGAGTGCACACTCAATTTCTGTGGGAATAGGGAAGAATCGTAGCCATTTTTTCGTATCCAATTTTTATTTGTACGTCCATGTGAACGCTATGCGGAAATTAACTTGATTTTGGCAAATGGAAACCAGAAGTTAACTCAAACGTGGCCATTATGGAGAAAAAGCGATGTTGGGAAAAAGCAATATATAAGGTAGGCATTGATATTCATAATTCTTGGTCTCACAAATAATTTATGAATTAATTAAATAAGTAGATACGTCTGTGTTTGGCAATAGCCAATGACGACAAGTTTGTCACCGTTAGAGAGCCATTCCATTTTCTCGCACATCATTCCTCCATTCGCTTCCTACTCCATGTATTTTTCAGACGGAGGGTAAGTAATAGCCGATGGTGTGCATTAGTTACAGGAGCGTGGGCGGCCAGCGCTCCAGCTCAGTAAATAAGCTGGACTAATCGAACTAGAATTACGTGCTTTGTATAATATTTAGTCAACAGGATTCTGGTCCTCGTTGTAGAAAGGTCCAACTGCATTTGGTTCTCAAGCGACAAGGCATCTCCAGTAGCTAATGATTATATAAGTAGTTAGTCATGAGCTTATTTCTAGTGTTTGTAATAAAGGTGACTATAATATTAATACTTATTTATACATATAATAAAATAGTATCGAAGAAGTTGTCCGCTTGTCAGGAGGCCTACCATGATCTATTTAAAAACGATTCAAAAGCAAGACATTTCACACGGTCGTACCATGACGTCCAATACGCTCAGCGGCATTTGGATCGATGAAAGTGAATGAGCGTTAAGAGCTCGTGGTAGGTATCCAGATGGCACGGCCTAAATTGAATCGTTAAACTGACCTCATGGTACGAATTAGCAGAACAGTTCAGTTTAGGTCCTAAAGTGGATCGCGTTAAGAGCTCGTGGTAGGTATGCTGTTTGTCTAAATGTATGTTCCGGGATTAGCGCAAACGGTTAAAAAGATCTCGATTAAATTTGGCAAACAGATAGTTTATAACCTGGATTAATACATAAAGCACTTTCCCGGTAGTACGTTCCCGTCGGATATTAACCAATATCCACGCGGGCGAAGTCGCGGTCAAAAGCAAGTTGCATCATAATATTCAGTTTATACTCTTGTTTATATGTATACTCAAGCGTCCCCCGTTATTCTCCTCAATATTTTCTGCACACAATGTCACCCTGACTCGACTGACATGCGTCTCTTGTTTGCAACTTTTCAAGAATATTCTGTGCAAAATACAAAATCCTTGACAGCTAACTCAATTTAACTTATTACTCCATGAAATATTATATTCAATGTAGTTTATTTTATGATCGTCAAATGTTTAATTCCGTCGTAAAATATTTTATAAGCTGCAACGACCAACATGCGGCAGAGTCGATTGTTTTGCTCACGAGTGGAGTACATAAAACTGGTCGCCATTGTAAATACACAGTACCCACTAACATTTACACCTACACAGAGATAGAGTGAACAGAAGACCCGGAACACACACATTAATTCAGTTGTACCTAGCCTGGACATTGTATTAGTTTCCAACGAGGGACATTAAAACAAATTAATGTGTACTAAAATAACATTAAGAAAATTGTGGGCAGAGTCGCGGTTCACAACTGTGTGGATATCGTAAAATAGAACACCGCTCATATTAAACGGCATGTTAGAACTGTTACAAGCTATTTAATATCAACAGCACAGTCGTATTTGTAGTAAACGCGGTAATTTCTCTTTTGGACTTTAAATTATTGTCCGTTATGGAAATAAACAGGCTGGCAGTGTGTTTATTACTTTACTAGCTGTACCTGCGACTTAGTTACGGGCATATCGAAAAAAAAAAGATATCATGGATTTTAATTTTTTTGCGCATAACCCTAATTCTTTTTGGAAAATAAAATTCGGATCTGTCGAATCTGTCCGGCCGTTTCGGAGATTAGCCAGTACAAACAGACAGACAAAATTTGTACACTTTGTTTTTTGTTTAAGTATACGGTACATATTATACATACAATATATACACTTGCATATGAATTTAGTAAAAAGCTTTTTATTTTGAAATTACAGACACTTTATTTATTTGTATAATGTAGATCTAACTCTGATCTGAGTTTAAAGGTGTTCTAATTTAGCAGTCAGATATGAAATCGGAATGTTTGCTGATATCTCCGAATTTATTGATAATCTTGACGCCCGGTACCTACTGCTCTTATCTTTTACTAGAGTTTAATACGTACAAAGTACTCTAACGCCATAAATACCTACGGCTAATATTTGATACTGTTTAGTTGATGGAGGTCATTTGCGGTTACCATTTCTAACATAAAGCGGATCTAAACATAGAAATAGCCCAGCAGTTACCACAATAGATGCAACCAGGGCTACGCGCAATTCTCTAAGCAAAACGTTTGTGCAAGCATTGGCCGACAGACGGCAGATCTTAGCGTTTGCTTAACGCTATCGATTAGCACTGGCCACTAACACAAGGCACATTTAACGTAATGAAATGTACCGCTGGACTGTGGGCAGTGGGAGTCGGTCGCGGTATGCCCGAGACAATATTTACCCAGGCCGAGGCTTTCTCACGGCGCGGTGCGTCGCGGTGCGGCGCGGGACACAGCGATCAGTAAGAGTCAATAGTCCAAAATATTGTTTATGTAACAATTTCGAGTGTGTGATAATGAGAGGTAGACGTTATGTCATGTATCGTTTTTAACTTTATTTACTTTTGAGGTTGGAAGCCAGAAAGGTTATGTCAATACTCCGAGATAGTTTTGATAAGGGGCCAAAACAAATACTGTACCTACGCAGTGAACTAGCTGCAAGATTGCATTCCGCGAAATTCAAAATGGATGTAATATCAGCAATCATCATTACTATTCATTAAAATGGCCATGCCACAGGCAATAACAATAAAACAAATAAACTTGTCTCCAGCCTAACATGAATTCGCAATACAAATAATTTTACTTCGTGTAAGTACAACTCGAATGCAGTGACAAAAATACCTCCCTGTTCTAACGTCATCCCTCCGAGATATAAATAGAGAGGTGCGCGAGAGCGAGACTTGCATTTACACGTGCAACGTGCAAGAAACCAAACCATCTGCTTACTTAACAGATTTATATTTATGTTTATTTGAAACGAGTATTAAAACATCATCTTTTGGGCAATGTTTTGATCTATTTCAATCAAAGAACTCACTTTAATCCTGCATCCAAAACGTTGTATTTGGTAACACCTGCGGATTCTGCGGTGATCTCAATAAATAAACGGCATGATTAATATGCACTGCGCATAAACCAAGGAATATTCCTCTTTATTATTCTTTATGCAATATCGTCATTTATTATTTTCATAGCGGCACAATGACAATGATTCATAAATCGTATTAGGAGAAGCGCAAAACTTTATTAGTGACACTGTACCAAATTAAGCGCAAAAAACATCGGTCAAGAGCACAGGCCACAGCCTAGTGATATAAAAAGTATAGAAATAGTCGGCCTTGTGCTGGCAACATTGTCACTAGCAGGAGGAGGCAATTGAGCGAATGAGTCGGCGAGCGCGGATCTGAAACGTTCAATAGTCTATGATCACGTGTGAACTAGGCCAGTGGGTAAGTCAATGACCCCGCTAGATCACGAAGAATGTCATAAGGATCCCGGTTTTGTAAACATGATGGGAATATTTTTCGAGATCTGGAAATAGGAGTTAGCACCTCTACTTAGACAAGTTCAATGACGAGTGGCTATACCTAAAGTGTACTTGTAGATAGGTAAACTGATAAGCGGCAACTCTTCTATTCAAGATAGAAAACCACATTGTAGGAAAACCTTGGTATAAGAAATAAAGCTATTTATTTTTGAAAACGATTTTTGGCTTGGAATGTGCTATATCAAGGGAAATCTTAGAGTTAGCAACTACGAGTCCTAATTCATAACTCCGCAACTTATTAAAGGCTAATGAAGGAAACAGGTTAATTGCATTTACATAGACTAGAAACTTGGCGTTATGTATTACTATATCAATACCTATTACTCTCATGACATCAACAGACTACAAAGGGTGGCAGGGACATGACGAGCTTTTTTTTTTAAGTTAGAAGAAAGCTTTTCGAAATGCGCATGAATGTCCCTGCCACCTTGTTAACCAAAATTATGCTACAGCCACTCGTGCTGCGATATTGTATTACTCTCGAAGACATACCGTTACAGCTTCTGAAAGTTCTTCATAACTTACATGCTTATTACCCTTCATAAAAACGAGCGGCCCGTAAGATCATCCAGCATCATTTATCATCTCAATATGATGACATTTCAGCCAATTAGCGGAGGTTTTGTGCACGGTATCGAGATAATACGGCAGGGTGCCTTATACGGCGCATCCTTATTGGGTGAAATTTAAACTGATTGGTGGGAAACGAGACTGGACAATACACTAAGCACCACAAAACATATTATAAGTAAGCGCTCGCCACTAATTGGGCCCTAACTTGGATATCTCGGTATTTCGACGAAAGTTATTAATTAATTATGCCTAAAGTGTAAGGGGATTGTTGGATTGTTTCTTTAGCGCCCAAGTGTGCTTTAGGGGGTGGGGGACTTACTTAATTACAAAAGTTACAAGCGACAGAGAGAACTTTTCCCTTGAAAGTGTCCATCTAAATGGACCTGATAGTGAATCAGCATTATTCACAATTATTCGATACGCTTCCGTGCCGAACATCAATCAATGTTATATTTTGAAGGAGTCCTCTAGACGCTGATGTTTACAACTCCGAAACCGACATGGCGACAGTTGAAACCAGTTAGACGACCATTATTCTTCCGACAGCAATTTGCGGTCGGGGTATTAGCAAATCAGGTAACCGAAAATGTGCCATTTACGACTCGGGAGCCTGGCGACTGCTTGTGAATAGCTATCAGCTATGCAGGTCCATTTCGATTGTAATTAAACCGTCATTTAGTCCTGTGGATAAGATTTTGTGGGACATAAAACATTATTATGAGTCAACTCTTTAGGTACTGACTATGTAGAAGTATAGAAAACATTGTTTACAATATTAAGGAAATTCTACATAATTTTAAAGAATAGCTCAAAAGCTGGAATCCATCACCCCGGTAAGTTCAAGGCAAACGTCGTGTCGGTTACCAAATCTCAGGGAAGGCTTGTTCGTCATGATGCTGCTTACCATAACAATAGCAGGTAGGTATATTTTACAAGAAGGTAACATCGCCGACCCTCCTCTATAATTTATGGAAATGACCGCAAACAAAAACACACGACAAAGGTGTCTACTCGAAATTAAATAGATGGGTTGTGTATCGGGTTCTTTATTGTTTAGCTATTGTTCCCTCGCTTCATAATCGTAAATATCATCCCTTGACCCTTACTGTTGAACCGATACGTTGTACGGCTGAAGCTATTAAAGTTACGACGTCAAATGTGACCGGATACACACAAAGTGTTGGCTTTTGTGTGTTGGCATTCAGAAAAAGGAAAACAACATAAAAATAAGAAAGCGAAAATTCGATCGCGTGCATCGTTAAAAGTGTTGGTTGTGAAAAATTTCGGAGAAAGAGTTGTTTAACACGTTGGCTGCCAGGCGACAGACACAATAGAAAATATTGTTCGCGGTCACCGGTGATCGCGTTGGCAGTCAATGCCTTAATCGGAAAGCTAATAATCGTATCATCGTATTTTTATCGTGATGTATCTGCATTACGAGGTATGTGTGGAGTGGCGCACGCTAAATGCCCGGCTTCGCTTTGTCGCGATAACGCGGCGCGCACGCTAATTGGACACGATTTATTAGCTTGCGCGTATGCCACAACTAAATCGGAAATCACCTTTAATTTTAACCGGCAACTGCCACTTTGTTTACGGTCTAACTAGCCACAAGATTCTGTTAATTAACTAAATATACCAGAACAGTTACGCTTTTCAAAGCTTACTGTCAGTCCTGGCATACAGTGACCTACGCGTTCAATATACCTAGTAATGCACTGAGATTACTGCCGGCTATTATGTTGAATGTTGGTTAATATTGAAAATGACTATTTCATGAAAAATATAAATCAGTAGGATTAAGTTATTAGGTTATTAAGGTATTAAGGTAAACTTAGAGGGTTGTATTGATGATTTTAGTGAGGTATAATTATGACAGTTTTGTAAAAAACGTAAGAAAAATTGAGTTTCGAGGGCTACCTAGCGCATCCCCATTTACTAAAATTGTTACTAACCCTATGAACTCCTGTCTAATATAATAGTTTTCTATTCTAATGTTCTGTAGTTCATGCACGTTCCCTATTTTCTAACCAGATGTCTTTTATCTCCCTGCGTTGGTTACGAAACGCGCTCGCCCACGTCCGAATTTCGAATCGACTTCGCTATCGAAAAATAGAAAGTCATAAATTACCGAAGGGCCGCTTTCCCACTTATATCTAGGTTAATGCTGTCGGGGACTACGGAACTGAACTATACTGGAAGGAACTGGCGATGAGTTTTTGCTATTTTTGTTACGAACACAGAAATATAAAACTAGTTCCGGTTCGTATTCAGCTAAAGAATTTCTTGGTTGTAAAAGTTCCAATCTTGAAAGAAAACTGTGTTTTCGTATAAAATTAGAACCAAATACTAAATAAGAGAATGAATAATGGAAGCTTCCTGCATTGAATCCACATCTGTTTGTGCAAAGGAATCTAACTCCAAATTACTAATTCCATACCTTTGCCCAAACTGCTATAATACATAGTCGTATCCAGTGTAGCAGAATCAAAGAGTATCAATAAATAGTGAATGGATTGAGTGTCTGCTGGGCATGTAAACAAAGCAGATGCCAGCGCGGCCCACATCAGCGTACGATCATCTTCTCTGACGTAACCGCGTAACGCAGTGTTGCAACCTAATCGGGGGGTCAGTTTGCATGCTTATTTATATCTCACTAAACACATTCCTAGTAATCCTAGTTAGTTTGACTTTTATTTTTGTACGAGAGTTATGACTTAGGACTTGCAAATTAAAAGACATTCTGATGCACTTTGATGCATTCAAACACCCCCAGTTTGCTATAAACGGGAGATATCCTAAGAAGTGAACAGTTAAACCTAGCAACTAAGTTGTAGTCGTCTAACCAGCACCCATAATTGCGTAACAAACTTTCAATAACAACATTAATAATTTTGAAGGGTATTGCTAATCCATTGCTTCATATGTTCGAAAAATTTGTCTGCTCGACAACGTGAACAACGCAATGAATGTTGTTGAACTGTCAAAATGAAAGCCATTGCTACTGATAGTGTGTCTTTATGCAATTACTCCGCTGTAAGGACTGAAGAATTGGCTCAGTCTGCAGATGCCAGAAAAGTAGAGCCATTCTGAAAATTTGCACTTTCATGCACTAAATCTCCAGTGTTCTATAAACGGGAGATGTCCTAAGAAGTTAATTGTGAAGTAAAAATTTTTAGTAGCTTTGTTGCAGTTATCTAACCAGTAACCATCCAGTAACATAGCTAGTACCTTGCAGTAACGAAACTGTTATGTAATCCAAGGCACCGGTTAGAACAAACGATGTAATAAACTGTCGATAAAAATATAATCTGCTTCCTTTTTCCGGATTAATGTTCTCATAGATATTTAATGCAGCATTCATACAGGTTTTAACAAGCCAGACATCGGACAAGCAGTTGACAACTTGTCCAACACCAAAGAACATGTTTATAACGGAAATATTATTTACTAGCTTCTGCCCGCGACTTTTTCCGCGTGAAATTTCTTGTTCACCCGACCCACTCCTCCGCATCGCATTGCCTGCCCGTGCTATTTCCCACTTCGTTTTCGCTTAGAGTTATTTCTAACTTTTTTTTATTTTAGCTTGGCTCCTAAGCGTCCTAGCGTGATGTTACGAGCCTATAGCCTTCCTCAAGAGTTGGACTATCAAAGAAAAAAAAAACTGATTCGACTGGTAGTTCCAGAGATGAGCGCGTTCAAACAAACACACTCTTGAGCTTTATTATTAGTAAGTATAGATAGATATCTGATGAACTTCAAATGAGGATAAAGCCTTATTCCGACATCCTACATAGATTCTGATAAGTACCGCCATTCATTTATAACAATTAATTTTGACATAATCATTACTAATGAATGCTGTACGGGCCCGATTTCTTAATTAGTAACTTTAAGTCGTAACTCGTCGCTACTGGCGCCGATTCCCTTGTTCACAAACTAAACTAAATTTAAGTTCAGTGCATCTTTTTCTTTCTATTTAATTAAGAAAAGGACAGAAGATAAATATTAGTTTAGTCCTGTCAAATTAGTCAGCGCCTGACGTAAATTGAAGTATTTTTAGTAGCCAATTTTTTAATCACGTCTAAACTGTCTATGGAGTATCTTAATTTGACAGGACTAAACTAATATTTATCTTCTGTCCTTTTCTTAATGAAATAGAAAGAAAAGGATGCACTGAACTTAAATTTAGTTTAGTTTGTGAACAAGGGAATTGGCGCCACTGATTGCTGCGGTCAATTATTTTTAGTTAAATGACATCGGAATTAGAACAAATAATTCTGAGGAAAACATCATAAATAAATCTTCGTAATAAATGACGTCCTCAGTTATTGTTAAAGTAACAGCAGTGCCGGCTTTAGGGGGGGGGCGACCGGGGCGGCTGCCCGGGGCGATGGGTACTACAGGACGCCGCGCGCGCAAGCTCAACTAAGCACTTAGTTTGAATACCTATTTTTATCGATCTAAAGGAAAACTAGACTCAGCGTAATAACTTTTATGGACTTATCGCGTAGGAGTGAGGAGGAGTATTCTATGTCTAACAAACACGAGCTGTCATTTCTTCACTTGTCGTATCTCTCACTAAATAATGTAGACCGAAATAGAGGTAGCAGGCGAGAAATTGCAACTCGTATTTAATTAGGCCCCATGCATTATACATACTTTATTTTCTTTACTTTTTACACAGTTACTCGTAAGTTCACGAGCAAATCAAAAAAGCTTTTTTGAAAACCTGTACGTTATCCATCAATTACCTACGAATTATTTATTTATGAACAAATTCAAAATAAGTTTTATTTAATTTTAATGAAATAATACCTAAAAGGGCGCCAAAGGCATGACTCGCCCGGGGCGCCTAGTTGGCTAAGGCCGGCCCTGAGTAACAGAACCTACACAAAATTAGTCAGAAGAATTTGGTCATGAAACTAAACAAAATATATGACTCACTGGCACTTTATTTTGTATGGACAATGGTGACCAGTACAGGAAAGTATAGGTTTCCGTTAATTGTTTCAGCATTCAAAATTCAATATTCAAATGAGATGTCACAAAATAACACAGAGCTTTTAATAGATGAGTCCATATATTAGAACATATCAATGTTAATGCACAGAATATTTGCATACAATCGCGACACTTATAAAGTTGTGCCCAGAATTAAACATGGAGCATGTCAATATAAAAGAGTATACAAAAATAATGCTAAGTATTAGACTCACAAATTCATTGGTGGAGCTTGATGGGTCATTTATTATTTTGTGTGCATTAGGTACATAAATCTATCTATCTATACATACATATAAATACAATTTAAGTGTCTGTTTATAATGTCAAAATAACAGCTTTTTACTAAATGGATATTTATTTTAAATTTGTATCTCTGTCTGTTTGTTCCGGTTAATTTCCGAAACGGCTGGACCGATTTAGATGAACTTTGCTATGTGGATACTTTAAACTCTGGAGAAGGACATAGGCTACTTTTTGCCAACATACCACGCGGGTGAAGCCGCAGGCGGAAGCTAGTAGCCAATATTATGGATAAGGACAAAAGTTGAACAGACATAGGTAAATAGGTACCTACTTGACAATTGCAAATAGCTTTGAATGTTAAAAGATGAACATTGTATTGATTAAGGAGAATAAAAGATTGTGTTTATCTAAACGATGGTGTCTAAAATCACGGTTGTATGGAAACAATGCCAGCGTTGAACTTCATTCACAAAGACCGACTCCTTTTGATACCGACCTTTGATACAAATGCCACGCTGCCTGCTATTTAGGGGACTTACCTCTATGAATTCAAATGTCGCCTCTGTCGGAAACACTATTCAAAATAGTAGGCATGTAATGTAAACAAATTAAGGAAAAATTTCGTTTATGAAAAACATTGAAGTCGTTTCTGAATTACATGTACTAGGTATTCAAATAATAATAGGAATGAAATTGGTAAACCAATGTTAACACAGAGTTATTTTTGGTCAGATTTATCCTGTGATTCATGAAAATGTTCATCATCATCAGCCTATTGCAGTCCACTGCTGGACATAGCCCTCTCCTATTGCACGCCATTCAACTCGATTTTCGGCAACTCTCATCCAGCCATCCTGCGAAAGTCATCGCTAAAAATATTGAAAGCTGTAAAATGATTTAGAATGACGCATTCAATGACCTAAAATCATCATTTACCTACAAGTTCTTGGTAATAGTTTGTTATTCAAAAACTAAATAATGTGCAAGCATAGGTTTTCATGGTTGCATTATCAGTTTAAATAAATAAAATACTTATGACTGATATCTGTTCGTAAGGTACGTATCTGTTCGTACTCAATTGGCTGCATACCTACTGATAATGTCATGCGCACATTACATATTTAAAAAAATCTTGCGAACATTGGCGCAATTTTCATAAGCAAAGTAATCTCAATCATCACGCCAAGTGCGAGCTTCACCAGCGAGCAATGATCTCATAGAGATTAAGTGCCAATTTGGCTTCGAAGTATAACGGAACTAAATTAGCCATAAACCGCAACTGTAGTACCTACTTATAACATTTTTTATTAAACTTGTTGACTCAAAAGATGAGTTGAGAAGAATGAGTATTAAACAGCTGAATAAAATGTTTTCTTCAATGACACGCTTAACAAAAGATAAATGACGATATAAAAATGAAATCTTATCCAAATTAAAGAAGCAAACGACATAATCACGTCGACGCATCGCGCAAGGCCTCCAAATGAAATGGATTCGACATTTGAATTGTAAAACTGTTAGATCGTCGGTAGTGGGACGCGGCGACCTCCGACCTGCGCCCGCGCCGCGCAGCGCCAACCATGCCGGATTACGTTGTACATGCATCTGGTTTACAGATGTTAATCGCGGACTACTACTCTTTATGGTCGTATTAATAACGCCGCCAGTAACTCTTTGTTTTGATGTCATATAAATAGCTTATTATGGCTACCATTAGCCCCAGTCATAACACGAGTTACGAAGAAAAAAAACCGTGTCAGTTCCGTGTTAAAAATGTTACTCGACCGTTCATTGCCGTCCGTTCCAATTTCCCGTCCGTACGTAACGTTATAAGTTATATGCGTTGTTTAGGTCGGTCGGAATGCATATTGAGGTCGGGATGTTTAAATAATCTTTCAATTGTGGGGCAATTAATCACTTATGCAGCGGGTGTTGAGGATCTCTTGACTCACAGTTAAATTAAAAGGAGCATAACAAATAAAGTTAAGTGCTGTGTCGGGTCTCGTTTCTTCAATAATGAATCACGATGTGAGAAAAGAGGCAATTACTCTCATTATTGCCGTACATGAGTCATGGCGGGGGGAAGCGGTATATCACATGCGTCGAGGGTGGCAGGCCACTGCGTTAAACGCCATACATTACGACTGAGAATTTCAAGGAAGTCAAACATACTGCGATATGCACACAAATGACTTCTAAAATTACAACAGTTGCAGTACTTAGGAAACCTAAAGTTAAGAAATTCGCGTCCGTAACATTCATAGAATATAAAAGACGATATAGCTAGAAAGGGGGTGACTACTGAGATGACGACTTACAGAGAAGTATGGAAGAAAAAGTAATGTTGCGACGACCCCAAGTAAATTGTGATAAGGCAGGAGAATGATGATGAGAAACGACAGCCCAATTTTATGTCTTGTATGATTCCAGTACATGTATAAACAAATAAATGTACATTCATATAATGAATATCTGATGTAATTCTACCTAATGAGCGTAATGTGATAGATTGATTAACACCTCGTAGATAACATTTCAGACGATTGGTTATTTAATGGATAAGCTTGGCATTACCAAATGCATACTTTTGCCAGTTTATCAGATAAGCGAAAGAGCGTGAAACCGGCTCCATGAGATTTATTACTAATTAATTTCTCAGCGAAACTTGTTCATGTTGCTAATACATTAAAGGCGCTTAGGCACGTGGTTTAAGCGCTAAGTAAATAATAATTATGGTCTTAATAGAAGACATCAGGCAATATTTCTCCTCAGTGGTCTACGTGCAAATATATTTTCAATCATAATTTAAATTCCACGACGAACAAAACCTTTTTGAAAAATAAATCAGATGACAAACTTGAAACCAAATTGGCAATGAAGAACAGTGTGAATATTTATGATGTAAGCAAGAGGATTTATAATAAGTTTTTGTGTAGTACTGATACGGAAAAGAAATAAGGTATCTACAGTTACTTTCATAATAAAACTTAGCTAAAAGAAGGTAACTCCGATTACATTGGCAATTGAAATAAAACTTTTGTTTATCCATGCAGCTCTAATAATATATTTCAACAAAAAAAACCACTAACGACTCACATACGTAAGCGTGTGAACTTATTAGGTCAAGATAATCTCAGCACACACTATGCAACATTTAAAGAAACTACAATACATTGCTTGTGTCTTCCACAAAAAAAAACAAGACCATCAGATTGTTCCCAAGAAAGGAAGCAATGGAGCGCAAACAAAGGCGAAGATTCTGTCTTCCGTAACTTGGTAGAGGCGCGGTTGTTTCGTGCACCACATTCGAAGTCCAGATTAGAGAGTACAAATCCACATACACATGGAACGGATATGAATAGCGTACGACGAACAAACAGACGGTTCTAATCACAACAGCACACAATGGTATTGTTTATTTCATCCCGTGAACACGGAAACTGTATCTTGATACTCAAGTGGGTGGTCGATTACCGTCGTGATAGAATGCATAGTTGTGGTATTAAATATATCAATAAACAGCTTTGTTAACCATAACTTTCGGACGTAGAAAACATTTTTTCTCGTCGTTAATTGTTTTGTGAGCCTCATTCTGACTTCTTTGTCGGCGACTATGGATAGAAAAAGGCTGTTGATTTTTGGCAATGATTCAAGGATTTGTGATTTCATAATCATTTGCGCTAACTAAACAAAAATATTATATACGGATTAAAATCTGGAGAAAAACAACCAAGAAAAGCTCATAAGAAAGGCATAAAGTACAAGTTCAAAATCCCTATTCATAAAACATACCTACATATACCAGCTTTCAGTACCACACTTGACCGGAAGCACTCGAGGTCTGGTAGCCGATACCGATACCAGCTCCACTTCAGATTACTCCGACACCTCAAATAGATTCCATCAGCCCAAGTTATTTGATCTTACCACTTGAAACGAAAAACATAAAGGCTCTTAAGATTTCTGATGAAGCAGGAATGAAGGATATAGCCAGATGACCCTACATACTGAGTTCTTTAAATATTTATAATTATAGGACCATAAAGTATCTCTTTACAAAGATTAGTCGGATGTATGGATGGTAAATTCAATATTAAAAGAGTAAATGTAAATGCACCGCTAAAAACAATGTGTTCTCATCTCATTGATAGGTAGGTACTGAAGATAATGTTTTCGCATTAACAAGACGAAAGAAGACAATCGGCAACCTAGTTATTTTTTACAATCATGGATCGGCTTAGAGTCTTACCTCACTGCGATGAGAGCACTTCTAACGATATTCTAAGAATGTTCAGTACCGTAGTTTAAGAGGAAAAATAAATACGGGTACATACAGTTCTTAAAATCAATGCGTTCTAAGTTACAGCAGTCTGTAAACGTTTATTACTGAACACAAGCCTCTTAATAGACTTCACATCGAACAACCGATACTAAAAAAAGCAGTAACACAATCTAAAGAAGCGCATGATATGATGCTGGTTGTACTAGCTACTAACAAATTAATCCTCTAATCCTGAAAGCAATGTATAACGTGTAAGGCGGCAGGTTCGCAACATGGTGCCTTGCACGCGGTGGCGGTTGGTCGTGTAAAATAACAAGAAGTCGTAAACTGAACCGCGACGTTTATGGGCTTGTTCTCACAGTGATCCGGTATCGGGACAGTTTTGCACAGAATTTCAATAAGATACAACCATATTCTCAAATTCGATTTAAAGTAACGTCGATCTGGGAACCGAAGGGTACAGAAACGACTGACAAGTTAAAATACTGTAGTTTGGTTTCCAGAAATCGTATTCGGAAGTGTAAACTTAAATAAAATGTTTAACAATTCTGCTTAATTCAGCCACCTGTTTGTTTAACTTGGTAACTACAATTAAATATACAAGAAGAAGATTTAGTCAAGAATTTTAATATACTTATTATAAATCTTAAATCCACCTCCAGATACTAAAATTCTTGACTAAAATAGCTCCTACATGAAGCATATACACACAAGATCTAAAAATAACTTGATTTCATACCGGTCCCAGGTCCCAGGTAACATAAATATGTAGACTATCTCTCTAGTCAGCAGAACTAACAGCAGATAGCAATAACATGATTCAAGGCTCTGCGGGCATCTCGTCTACATACATAAATTACGTTATACATGTATCTAATATCTCATTACGTAGCTATAGACTCCTTAGAAATGTGGCGCCAACAACTAATGATGCACCAAGTTGTTGTGCGCTTCACATTACCTCGCCGGGTGACGAATCAAGAAAGCAATTTGAGATGAAACGCGGATGTAAGGCTTCAAATTGCATTAGATATTGCGTTTTAATCAAATTCTTGCAGTACTAGCAACAAGATTCTATGATGATGTTTCAATCTTGTTTGCATATTGGTACATAAGTGAACATAAGATTTCTAAAGGGACTCATTATAAATCAATGATTAATTAATCCGTTGACTGGTTTACCTTTTCAATTTACTTCAGTAAATTATTGCTGCATCATAGCACGATCATAGTTTGACTAGAGATGTTCGCTTATTTCCGTGTCTCAGCATTATTTTGGTCAATTTACTGTTTTGTTGGGTACGCCTTCACAATCTGTTGCTTTCACGGCAACAATAACTTATTGTGTGCGTTCCGAATAGTGAATTACGTCTTGCATGACTTGAGGTTTTACTAAAAGATGAAGATTACTTTCAAATTCTTTGATTCAGAATGTTTGTGTTGCGTTGCTCTTGATATTGATTCGATACTTGAGCAGTTGTGCAAGTTCTTCGTACGCAACTTGCGCCTACGCACATTCTGAAGTAAGATCGAGTGTTTGATTTTATTTACCTTTGACACCTTTCTTGATCGATTCTCGAAATGGAGACTCAGACTTACCTGAAAAATAAAATAAAAGTTTATTATATAATTTTTGAACACAGTGTTCCAAAAAATTATTAATCATTACGAAGTTCAATAACTATATCCAACTCTTTTCTTTTTAATCCAACTCTTTAGTATGGCAAAATGGTTTTGGTCCTAAACTTTTTCCTACAATTTTCCTATTATTAAAGTTACAGCTGAACTAGAAACATTCCCACAAATATCTAACAATTACAGTTGCGATCTATCTAATAAGCAGCTATTTAGCTCTAATTAATGCAACCGTATCATGCAAGTACTGCCAATATAGTTAACACAATTGTAGAAATTCTTAGATAAACGAATAATAGGCTCGCGTTAATTAGCGACGGGAGTAGGTACTTACAGTCGCCTTATACTCTTGAACAATGCTATTGACCTCGTTGCAATTAGGTTTAGTGCTGTTAAATTAAATGTCCTCTCTCGCAACTGTGTCAGAAGGGCTTAGGTTATCGAGATAGTTGGCTACTTGGCTATCACTCTTCAACTTTGCTGTGTACCTACAGCATTTTCTGACTCAGTGTAAAGAATTTGCCTCGTTGCAGGCTATTCGAAAAGTTTGGTGCAACTCAAGGAGAAAAGATTTGTTTGTTTCATAGTCATAACTAGTATTTATTCACTTATCGGCGCCAATATTTCAATTAAGTAATAATAGCAAGTGCTACTGCTGAGCATGAACTCATTTGTTCGATTCCCAAATCCAAAATTCCGAAACTTCTCAATAGAAGCCAGGAATCTGGGTTTTGTGCCCGGTTGCCATGATGGCAATAGGCTTGCCCCCTGTTAAATGGGACTTGAACGTAACTGGTGAAATATGGGTGGTGTACTATGGTACACGTACACCTACCCTTCGGACATCTGTGAAGGCGCGGTTAGAAGAACACACACATGCGCAAATCATAACTGAATTTAAAAAAGTCAAGGTATTACTCAAAACTGCTCGACAAATTAAATCTCCTTAAAGTTAAAGAAAATTCGAGATAGCTTGAGAAACATTATTGTGTATTGCTTCAACCTACACATAAACATTTTCAGTAACACAAAAGAATGACAACACAGAAATCAATTACATCTTTGCGTAGGAGAAGAAAAATGTTTCATGTCGTAACTAAGGCGTTTGATTGACTAAAGCATGTCTTAGAAAGAGAAATATCTGTGCGTATAATAAGCCCTTCTATTTTAATCTAAGTGTTTTACCGCTTATCACAAACCCATTAATTACGGCTGAATGGAGTCGGACGCCCACCGGTACTTATGTACTTGCACCAATACAAATATAATTACAGTAATTGATTTAAATATCATAATAGTAGGGTTGTCGCGAGATCCAATCAAGAGATTTAGATAGTTTGTAAACAGTGTAAGTAATTGAAGCGCTTTCTATACAAGTTGCGTGTTATAAGCCTTATTATCCAATCTTCAAGCATCCATCGACAGGCACCGATCCTATCTTGCTTATTATTTTTTTCTGACGAAACTCGTAAACAATGGTTAAATATTGAATCGATAAAGAACACATGCTTTAAGATAAAAGGTGATAATTCAAAAAGGTAAGTTAGTAGTTTTATAAGGTAATTATGAATATGAATTTGGATGGCTATAAGAGCAGGGGAAGACCAAAGGTACGATAAATAGACTGCGGGAAAGACGACATGGCTAGAAAGGCGGTGACTACCGAGATGACGACTAATAGAGAAGTATGGAAGAAAAAGACATGTTGACCACAAATAAATTGGGATAAGAGCAGGAGAAAGATGATGAATTTAAAAAGACAAGTACTTACGTACATAATCAAATTAGTAGTGATAACTAAACCAGTGTCTACCTACTTATTTTTTAAGTATAGTCTCCATACAGCGTAGTTTATAGTTAATAGAATTTAATCTCATGTTATGGCAGGTTCTTAATTTCAAATAGGCAAGGATATTAAAGAGGAAGGATCATAGATAGTTAATGAGTAACCGATTTTAAAGTCGTAACATTTATCTGAATTATATGTAGTTTATCCACATCCCGTATTATGTATACTTATAGATGAAATGGAACCATAGCCATTGTCCTAGCCATAAATACTTGAATTTACGAGACATAAAAACACGTTTGGTTTGTGGTGTCTTTTAAAGGATAATCAAAGTATCACATTACGGTAGCTCTGCGTTATTAAATTGTCCTTCAATAACGGAGGCTGTTCTGTGCATCCGTTGGTCCTTTTTTAATCAACTTCAAAAAAAAGACGTTCTTTCTTGGCTGCACCCATCGGTAATGCGGCAAGTGAGATGAAAGACAGCATTCATGATCTCCGGGTGTAGTGTTACCGCAGCTAAGGAGGGTAACACGATGTTGTTTAAATTGAAGCTAATTTAAATATTTACCCATTAGATTTGAGCAAATAACAAATGCTTATATGTAGATATAAAACATTCGTGAGAACTTTCTCGTCAAATATGTGATGTGGGAATTAGTATGGACGTTTATTAGACATACAAGATGGTAGGTCGCCTTACAAACGCAACGGTTGCGATAAGCAGAAAGATGAGAGCTATTGAGTACAATGGTGGCACTCTATTCGGTTATTATCTTTATTCTTTGGCTTTCATAATACAGACGGAAATATTTGAATGTAGACAAAGGTCAAATGGTTAAGGGGAAGTCGGTGGACGACATATGACGATCTGGCGTTAAGAGTAAATAATTTAAGCATGTTTTGAGTAAAATCCTATATATGACTCATATTATTTTTGAATGAAACTAAGAAAATCAATGTTTCTGTTACAAGCCGTATACAAAAAAGTTTACTATGAGAATTTGTATTATTTTGACCTGTTTCAAATGCAAACGTAGCTCGTAGTACGGTATTCATAAATACAACACACAGCGTTCTTACTACTCCACCTGAAATAAGATGAGATGGGGCTGAGTAACTCCCAGTGACGTCATCGGTCATCGACCTCCCGCCTGTAAAACTTCCGTAAAATTCGCAGTCAAAACAAACCGTACCCCATAAAAAGAACTTTATGAAAATAACCCTCATTCCCCACGATTTAGAGTTCTATTTCGAATCGATGAGCTCAACTCCAGACATCATTATTTTGTGTAGTTCCGACTTGCACGCAAACACTCCAAGCTTTCCTGTTAACAAACTCTGGACCCACTTCGGGATGTTTATACATTGGTTGCCAAAATTATGTATATTTTCTTCATTTTATTACTATGTTATTAACTCTTTGCATAGATAAAGGCTTCTTGTTCGTCATTTATCTTGATTTAATTAATATCATTAGATTCTCTTTGTAATAGAAACATCAATCTGTGGAGTAACAGCGCCCACTCTTTTTTCTCTCATTTAGCAACTGTCAGAGTTTGGAGTGAGGTCTCTGTCATACCCACGTACAGTAGGAATTAAGCGCACGTAACTTATTATACCCCATTTACTTTGTAGTCCGCTTAATGCATGACAATTTATTTAAATTAATTAATTCAACGAATGTACAATTCCTTTCCATTTATTAACTCATGATTTCAGTGGAACCGATATGACTCATGAAGGATATTTC
This sequence comes from Gortyna flavago, assembly GCA_963669345.1. Taxonomy (NCBI): domain Eukaryota; kingdom Metazoa; phylum Arthropoda; class Insecta; order Lepidoptera; family Noctuidae; genus Gortyna; species Gortyna flavago. Next base: position 7,406,073 of record OY770139.1, read on the forward strand.
CTTTTCAATCACGATACGACTAAATTAGGAGATACGCCAGTACGCCACTGTAATTTCATGTCCCAGGACAATACTGCCAGCTTTATCGCAGTTAATGATTCGTGATTCGCAGAAACTGCCAAGCCTAGTCTGGGATTTTAATTACTGTGCCTTTCAAAATAGCTGCGCGTAATGTATAACTTACGCATGTGACATTGTATGCTGCATATGACATCATAATGAGCAGTTCAGCGAAATAATCTGCGGGTAACACTGGGAGCTTCGTTTGATTAAAGTTTATGAACGTCGAGATCGTCTGGCGAACTATTATGGGAACTGGGAATGAATATTGTAGTTTAGTAATCGTTCTATGGTCCAACTGGACCACCGCATCGATGTGCGTGGATAACAAAGGATAAATTTTCCAAAGAAACTGACAGCGGTATCCATCTGTGTACCTACTCATTACCGTTTTATGACGATCCTTGGATACCCAGTCATATAGTAGCTTTACATGCAGAGCCCACGTTCACCAGTGGACATTTATGGGCCTATATGATGAAACTGTTTGCAGTTTAAGACGGAAAGCATCCATAAATCCAAAGCAAAGGTGCAGCTATACGTTACGATTTACGTAGGCTGTAAAACAGGCCGCGTCTATTCAAAGGTGTCTATCCGTCTGACTTCGCACTAATCTGATTATAGACGCACAAATAGAATACTCAAGCATCGCCTATTGTTATTCTACGATGAGATCAATATCTTACTTTATAGACGTCATATTGTGACGTTTAAGCTTTATGCTCCTTACGTCCTTTGAATAGTCGGCTTTGACCATAGACTTGAATGATTTAATCATGATTTAATCCATTCTTAAGGCTCGGCCATGCTTGCAAGGAACAAAAAGATAACATTTGAAATCTCGACTACAGACCGATGATAACTACCGATCTATTCTGTTAAAAACTCTCAGAAAAACTTAGTGAAGTGAGCTGTCAATAGTGTGCATTAGGTGGAATGACAGTTCACTTCACCTTAGTTTTCACGGTGAAATTTTCACATAATACACCAGAAGGGTACAGGGACAGTCCGATCTCAGTCTCAATCTGTCAAAAATGCCTCTAGTGTCCCTAGATTTTTGACATTGATTGTCGCTGAGATGAGATTGCGACTAAATTTTGAACGTTTTAAACTACGAGAATTGGTCTTCTGTTGTTCAGAAGCTGTTGCTGTCGGCTGGCCCCTACCCTAATTAGGTTGTATAGCTTTTAGGTAAATATTACAAATTAGGGTTACCATATTATGGCATATTTTTCCGCCAATAAAAAACTTCCTCATTACCTACATGCGGAAAATATCCGTATCTCGGTCACGAACACTTTAAACGACATAATTGGGAATAAATAACACCAGCCTGCATGTTCGTAACAATTATCACTATCGCGATACTATAAAACATTTACTAGAGGAGAAATTATTGAATTAAAATTATAGTGTACAAGTTCCGTAGGTACTTATTAATAAAGGTTATATGTGTGGATGTACGTTTACACAGGTAATTGCAACTGACCACACAAGTAGAAGTAATTTCATTGGGCGTGCTTACACCGCCCGGAGGTTTCGTACTAGCCGCGCCCATTCGTAATGTATGCTTATATTTATTAATAATATAATAATAAAAGGGCTCCGATGATTTATTTTAAAACATGACTTAATAAATATGTCTGCAGCTTAATGTTAATATGCATGTGACCAAACCATTTGCGTGGTCAATAAATCTTTGATCAGACAGTCAGTCTTAATTTACTCAAGTATGGCTTCGAGCCTTTTGCTGACATTTCATATTCATGTAAACGAAATAACTATGCAATTAATTTCGCTTTTGTTGTTTGTCTGACGCTTGGGTTTGAAACAAAAATGGGTAAGCCGCTAGTAATAATAAGTCAATGGAGAAATCAAAAAAATTAAGTAAGTAGGTAACTGTTGATGGTCTTTTGTTTGCAACTTTTTAATTCAGAGCTTGCACACTTCCTTTGTCATTTGACTTGGTCGAGCTCAAAAATGAAAGAAAAGAGAGTCGTGCAAGTTTATACGCTTTTTTTTAAATTTTCCTATTTCACAGCTATTTCAAAAGCTGCGTCCAACCGTGCGTGTCGACCATTGTAAAGCATGGTGACGGCTGCGCGTGCCTGCGCCGAGGCAGCCGTACGAACCATTTCGCGGATCGCTGCCCTCAATAATTACATACCTCATGGACCTCACAATTTCATACACCTATTGAGGCCCATTCATATAAAATAACCTGTTGATTCCAACTCATCAATTGTATCGATACAATTTGGGCATCGATGATTTATAATTTAATCGAGTGCTATTGAACCTTTTAACCTTGAAATCAGAAATTGATGGCGCGCGGCCAACCGGTACTGATGGAGCACGACTGCTGGGCTTTGAAAAACAATTTATTATACATGATTTTATACAACACATACTTAGGTACCGATTTAATAATAGTCAAATAACTTTTCGATTAACTGTTATTAACGTAATATTCATAACTAGCTGTGCCCACGACTTCGTCTTCGTTCGTGTGCATGTCCGAAAACAAATTGGATTTCATGGATCTTATTTTTTTCTGCGAGAAACCCTAATTATTTTTCTAAAATAAATGTAGCCTAAGTTACTCCTTAAAACATCAGCTATCTGCCAGTGAAAGTCTCGTCAAATCTGTCCAGCCGTTTCGGAAAATCGTTTCGGAAAGACAGGCAGACAAAAAATTTAAAAGTTGTTTTTTTGTTATAAGTACCGTATATGCTTTCATATGCATTTAGTAAAATAAACATTACAAACAGACACTGTAATTTTATTTTCAATAGATAGATGAAATTGGAAACCTTTGATAGAATCCAAATATTGGTGTGTTGAAAAATGTAATTATGATTATCTGTACACAGAATCTTTTATCAAATGTGTTATTTATCATGCTTATTAATTACTTTAAATTAAAGTTTGTTTATGTGAGAGAGAGTCAGGTTTAATCTGTGGGTATGTTAATTAAATTATGAAGCATTGTTCTTGTGTAACAATGGTGTCTAAAGTAAAGAAGATGTCTCGACGCATACGTGTTCACACACCTGTTGTTTAGTAACTGGTTGATGCTGAACTGAGATAATTACACGGTGAAGGATGTTCTATAAACTAATCGCGTAACACACTTGAAGGATATTCCATTGCTTTCTATGTTCAAAAAAGTTGTCTGCTCAACAACGTAAATAACGCAATGAATGTTGTTGAGCTGTCAAAATTTACCCCGCTGTATTTCCAGAGATTACCTCCTATAATCCAATTCCAAACTTACAAACTTTAAGTCTTTAAAATATTATAGTGTAGATATCGGTCGGCTGTTGAACTGTTGATGCTGAACTCAAAAAATAACATGGAGAAGGATGTACCTATTCCAAACTTGTTAATAAGAGTTAGATTAAACGCTGAATTGAAGTGTTATGTTTTTGGGATAACTTACAAGATGGAGCTTTTCATCTTCCTGCTTCGTTTTTTTCTTCCATTCGCCCTGTCAACCGTCACGCTATCATTCAGTCCCTTCTATTTCATAATTCATTCCTCACTCAATCCATCCATATTTTCTTTGGTCTTCCTTTCCCTCTTCATTATTTATGGAGTTTTTGTAGTTTTTTCATACATCTAACATCACACATCGACGCGCAAATTTTAACTTTGAATTCAGCCCAACATGACCTGCGTTGAAATTTTCCGTCGTTTAGAGTACTTTTCTATGAAACGGCAGATGATTTTTTTTATAATCCTCGAATAATGACTTTGCTAGGGGGTGTAGAATTATGTGCTGAATTCATGGTTACATTTTGCGATGCCGCACTGTATTTAACTATAAGACTTTACGGTTATACCACTTAATTATGTTATGTTTTACCATCAAAACCTGTTCATCTCAGGGTCATCATCATTACTATTGACGAGTGCAGTAACCTCTCATAGCCTATGTTTATTTGAACAGATTGGCATAACTTATCATTACGACACCAACTAATGAGCCACGCACGATTTGAAAGTAAGCGTTATTTAAATCCCGGGTGTCACCACTGCGAGGATCGCCCAGAGGACACGGTGGAGCACACGGTGGAGGTCTGTCCCGCTTGGGCAGAACACCGCCGTGTCCTCGTAGAGGCGATCGGCAGCGGCGGCGACCTCTCGCGCCCGGCCCTGGTCCAAGCCATGGTCCGGGGCGAGAGGGAGTGGGAGGCAGTCACCTCCTTCTGCGAAGCAGTCATGCTAGCGAAGGAGGTGGCGGGATGGGCGAGGGAGAGAGCGGAGAGAGCCGCCCGTCCCAGCCGCCGCGGTAGACGCCCCGGGCGTCGGGAGCCGCGTGACGACTCCCGGCCACCGTAGGCGCGGGCCTGCGGACGGCGAGTAAATGGGTAGCTCGCCGTCCGATCAGGACCAGGCCCGTGCCGGACGGCGCGTATGTGTTCCACGCGCGCCTCAAAGAGATGTCAGCAGACAAGGAGGGGCCCGTCAGGGCCGAAGCCTTCCGGGGCAGCGGGATTGTCCGAAAGGGTTACCGCTGCCCCGGAATATAAAGGGCTAAGGAAGGAACACGGATGGGTTTTAGTCAGTAAGAGTCTGACACTCCCTTCCGCTCCACCCAGAGCGGGAGGAGTCATTTGACGATTTCCCATCCTAAAAAAAAAAAGCGTTATTTACCTATATCGTGAGATTTTGAGAACTTCTCACACTTAATAAACTTTAGTAAATATGGATTGTAATTATCTACTTGCATATGTGTATAAATGAAACAAGGTCGTCATGGAAATTCGATGAAAGTGATGCTAGGCCTGGCCATTTTAAAACCACTAGCTGTGACGAAAAAGAAACAGAATAGTTCTTAATGTAAAAAACAATGGATGGAAAACACTAGGTTTAATGACCAACCCCTCTTTTTTCCCGTAAAAGTTGGGAGCCAACCCTCTTCCACATTATCATATATACCCATTTGTTTTTAAAAGTTGCATAAACTTTGTGGTAATATTTCAGTCAAAGCGAGAAATCTTAACCAGCAATAACATATATATGCATCTCATCTCATGAATGCAGATTATACAGACGTTAGTGACTCGTTTGCGTATGTAATAACATCTCGAATACCTACCAGAAGTCATTGCCCCCGCTCATCCGACTCACACATATTCTCTCATTGTCTGACGTTATACGTTATAATCTGTCCTTTTATCATCTGTTATACAACACACACATACACACAAATATAGTCATAAATTACATCGAATACAAAATTCATGAAGGAAATACAATTCATTCATAATCTTGGCCCATTCTTCAGTTTAATGCGAACCACGGCCGAGAATCAAGATTTCTTACAAAGCAGTGCGATTTAAAAGTTTAATGCTGGTATCTTTGGTCGGTGGCCACAAAGTATTGTAATGTTTATTTATTACGTACAAACAATCCTCTTGAGACAGTTGTTGACGGACACATCCTGCCCGCTGACATTGTCACATCGTTTAAATAATATCAGAAGCTCTCAGAAGCAGCTATATCTTATATTAACATCTTTAAGTTGTTAACTTTGTTTTCTCTGATAATAAAAAGTGAAGCAAACATCCTGTGAGCGAACTGACTGACGGATCAAATGCGTGATTACATATGTACCAGTGTAATCTCGTTATTAAACCGTTTTAATAATCTTGAAGCTAGAATAAATTAGGCGGAAAAAAGTACAAAAATGTTTGCTGTAGGTAAAGTTATAATTTTTTCCAATTTTACCGCTACATACGCACAGCAATAACTTGCCCAGTTAAAAGATCACAGAATTACGCAAAGTACAGACAAATGACTAGTTATTTGTTTATGAGCAAAAAAACATAGATTTATAGCTATAAATTCTTCAAAGCTCAGAACATTAATTATTTAGAAGTTATTAACAGACGGGAACATTTATTTCTTTTAATTTATTTGACGCCATTTAATGTGCTCTTCTTGCTTGTTTTTTTTTTTACAAAAACTACCGAATCTACGTTATTATAGCATAATCGGCCTAAAATGTTCCCCATGCTGGGACACAGGCCTCCTCTCGGTGAGAGGGAGTAGCCGGAGTGGGCCGTAATCCACCACGCAGACCCAGTGCGGGTTAGTAGATGTCACACGTCTTCGATTTTTTGGTTCTTCTTTACTATAGCGACAAAAAATCTTTAGTCACATAAATTAAGTTACCATTTAATCAAGTAGATCAGATAATTATGTCCAAATAGGATATCCTAATAAAGTAATCGAGTTTGAAAATTAACCTCATTCGGGAAAATTACGTAAATAATGTAGGAAAGTGGCAAGCCTTTAAAGTTTGAATTGATTCTGATGTCGAGTTAGTCATGATATATTCCAACCTATATTTATTATTTTTTAAACTGTCCCTAGAGAACCTGAATACCGTTGTTCACAGGCAATTTGAATTTAAATCCTTTCCGCTCTATTAAAAAACAAAAGTTCAACGTGCGTAATTTTTCACAGCCACAGAGCAGTTAATTTGGACTATAAATCAAAAGCACCATTACGCTGTGGCATGGCGTCGCGTGTGCCAAGCCTTAGAGTCGCGCCCTGCAGCAGCTTACAGAGACAATGTTATACAGCCTATACACTCATACAGCCTGGATAAAGGGTGTGCGAAATAGCTACTGAACCTTGAAACACGCGATTTCATTTGGTGAGTGAAAACTGTAATATAAAATATAAAGCTATGTACCTTCACTTAATTACACTAAAGAGAAAGTCAAAGCATTTAGGTATTTCAAATAGGCAAATAAAAGGCACTTTGAACGTTAATCAACGTCGTCGAACAATAAAATATAATTGATTCTAGTCGCCCCTCCAAAAAGGAAGTTTGGTGTGGAGAAGAAAGGAAAAGAAACTCCACCGTTACTCTTTTAAAATGTTTTATAATATTTTTTATACATTAAGTATAATTAATTAATTATATGTGAAGACGATGCACCTAGAAAAAAAAAACAAAATCGGTAAAATAATAAAAAATTAAGCACTGTATACTGTCGTTCTTTTTATTACTCTGGTTAATACACAAATTCCTCGTTAATTTTATCGATAATTTTATTAGTACTTACTACTATTTACAGTCAGGCTTTGGTGTGGAGAAGAAAGGAAAAGAAACTCCACCGTTACTCTTTTAAAATGTTTTATAATATTTTTTATACATTAAGTATAATTAATTAATTATATGTGAAGACGATGCACCTAGAAAAAAAAAACAAAATCGGTAAAATAATAAAAAATTAAGCACTGTATACTGTCGTTCTTTTTATTACTCTGGTTAATACACAAATTCCTCGTTAATTTTATCGATAATTTTATTAGTACTTACTACTATTTACAGTCAGGCTTTGCAGTCTTATGCGTTTGTAACGCATCTGATTGTATGCAATTCGCATTTTAATTAGGGAAAAGGTGAAAACACATTACCTACCTGTTCCCATTTTTACAACTTCGAGGTTAATTGAAAAAGGTATATTACAAGCTATTATGGATATTTTGAAACCGTAAAATAAGCATAAATATGTTTATACCTATTCCCGTTTTATTGGGCTAATTTACTTTAAAAGCCACTTACGCATTTACGTAGTCGTAAAGTTTCTTAAATGTAATGTCTAGATAAATAAGTGACCGCTAATAGGTACTGCAAATGTTCAAGAACAAGGGCTTTCAAATTAGGTAGATTTTTTATATCCATGGCTGGAACAACCATTTAAATGTAATGCATTTATTTTAACCACAACGTTAACTCGCGTTACTTAATAACTGGCTGATTTTGTTTTCCTGTTTTGATTTACCCACATTTAGGTTTAAAACAAACGTATGTAATTTAAAAACTGTTTTACTTTTAGCTGCCAAATATGGACAATAATTGCTTAATTATTAGGTAAGCTAATTGTATTTTCACATAATATAAGTAAGCGTGTTCTACTCGCAAAATAGATGGCCGATGGGGCCGAAAGGTTCTGGATTGGCGACCGCGTCCCGGAAGACGTAGCGTTGGAAGGCCTCCTACAAGTTGGGCTGCTGACCTGTTGAAGGCTGCAGGATGCAAGAAGCACAGAACCGGTTGAAGCGGCGTTGCTTAGGTAAGCAGAATTTTTACAAAAACAGCAACTCAATTAACAATAGTAAACCTACGTGTTACGTGCGTCACGATTTTTCCTATTAACTGCGTACACCACACACCATGATATATAATACCTATTAATTATTACGCACTTAATAGATCCAATGCCACAAGCACTCACATTAACGCCCCATATCGCGGTATGTCACTATATCCGTTGTACAACCATATCTACCTATTGTAGGTGCCTATTATCATGCCCGCAACACGCTGGCCCGAAAAACATAAAATGATTTATTGTTCTTTTCTTAAACATGCTCCATAAAAAAACACCCAAAACAAACATGACAAACAACATAACAAATTGATCATTTATGTTCTTTTTTTTGTATTGAATATGGGTCTTTACCAGAAATAAATGATTTTATTTATTTATTTATAAATCTATGAGTAATTTATCAATAAACAGGTACTCAGTAGTCTACTGGTATAGTCAGCGATCGATGTTTGGCCAGTTTATTAGTTACTTACTGATGTCATAAACTTAACCCCTGAAATTTTTTCGGCAGTTTTTCTTTCTTAGGTAGAGTCGATGACAGCTAGTTCTAAAATATTTACAATTATCACTAGAAAAAAGAGGTTTTCAAATACTATTTATAGAATTAATTAAAAAACATAATATAATATCACAAATTGTTTCACTGAAGAGCAAACTTTCGTGCTGAGGTGTACCTTACACCCACATTTCGCCAGTCATGTTTAAGTCCTATGTACCTAATAGTCGGCACGCCAATTGCCATCAATCGGTCACAAATTAATATGTGCGGCTCTACTTGCGACCAAATTAATCTTTGAACTCACAAATTATGCAAGTACCCAGAGAAAATCTGCATGCGTGGTCAGACTCCACGTTTCCACGTTCTAATTGTTGGAGTACATTCGTGAGTAATAGAGTCTCAGAAATCCGTACCATGATTGATCCCAATCAGTGGCGCCATATCGGCACTCATGATAATCCCGCTGATTTTGGATCCAGAGGAATAAAAAGCGCAGCGATGGCTGGTCTTACACTGTGGTGGTCGTGATATGGTCCACACATTTTGCATCACAGTGATAAATATTTATAAATGACAATAATGATATTTTTTCTACTACTGAAGAACAAAAACCCATCAAGACATTAACTGTTGTCCTTAGACCAAATAAAAAACCAAGACAGAGAGAGTAAAGTGAAGCCGGCTTCGTAAACATGTGTGCACTTAGTGAGGTGTAGTTTAATTGTAAAAGTGTGCGTGTGAGCGTGTATGCACAAAGCGGAGGTGTAGATTTGGCATGCTTCACTGTATCGTTCTCAGCGCTCTGTCTTGGTTTTTTATTTTGTCTGAGCTGTTGTCATAACAAACGAAGAAGAGTGTATTTTGTCATAATTTTACACCGGTGCTGAGAAATTCCAGATGGAAAACTCGATAACACTTTGGCCCAAAATCGCACCAAGGACTCGTGCTTAGCAGAAGCGCTACCCGCGCGTTTTCTAAAATACATAAAAAAACACTAGCAAAAATAAGTTTATAAATCCTATTATCATTCACTAAGTTTAAAAATAAAGGCGCTCAAACACTTGCTCACTCACACACAAAGTTTTTGCAAACCTTACCACAGTACCAAACGTGGGACGTTTCACGCCAATACATATCTAGCCCCAGAGCTATAGTGAGATTACCTCGTGAACCTGTTGACTAGCAGTTTAAATTAGCCGGGTGTTAGCCAGTGACATTAGCACCCGCCGTAATTACCGACTGACCTACATAGGGCTTAGTTTAATTAATAATTCGAGTTGCAACTAGCGCTGACAAGCGTACTGTCCGTATATGGAGAGACCAGTACGCATATCCATCGGAATTGACACTAACTTGGAATAGAACAACTTGCCTTGTATAGAGGATTAGTTTTCAATATCGAAAAACTATGTGACCTCTATTTGTTTTTTTTATATTTTGATAGCCTTGATAGTCAATTTTATTTATCATTCACAGTTATCTACCTATTTCAATCTGGCATCTGGCGTTACAGTGAACAGTATGAAGCAGCTTGTGATAAGATTTATACAATTCTTGTGATAGTATAAATCTTATCTTATCTCCCAGTCATAAAAACATAGGTACTATGTCTCATAAAACTTCACGTGTAAGACTCAGCACTATACAAAGTTACAAACAAGCCAATATTACTTAGCGTCACTTCGCTGTAACTTTTAGGTACATAAAACAATTTACCTAGAATCCTTTTATCGTCTAGTAAAACTAGAAAGCAATCGTACAGACTTCGACAACACAGACTGAGCAAACCTAACCAAATTAACTCGGCTCGAATTCTTTCCCGATTGGCACACATCGTGACTCCCATTCAGATAGTAGAAAGAGTACCTACCTAACTACTAATCCTTGCTAATATTATAAATAAGAAAGTGAGGTAGTCCCACCTTCGCGGCGCCACATTACTATGGAAGACCTTGAAATTTTGCATAGGTTAACAAGCTGTCCAATAAAGAAGGATCTATACTTTTTTTTTTTTTTGGACAAACTAATATCGTCGCTCAGGCAAAAAAGTCGAGAAGTGTCGTGGAACACCCGGTTGGAACGAAGTTCTTTTGAAGCACAATGAAATCGATTCACAACATTTGAGAGAAGTTAAAAGGAAACATAATTTATCAAAATTGTCGTGTCAGTAGGTATAAATGTTACACTTTTTTCGGTCTAGACCTCGTTCGCGAAGTATGCAGAGTATAACTTGCAATAAAGATTAAGCTAGTGTAAACCTAGCCTTAACTAGATAGTCTTCCGAAAGCCATCGACAATAAACCATAGGAACAGAGACCTCACGCGTCGTCCGGTCACGTTTCTAAAATATTGGCAACGTTATGTGTGAGTAACAATGACAATCAGGCGCCATTCCGCATCACGCATGCAAATCTGATAGTCGTTTCGGTGACAAATGTTCCGTCGAAAAGCTGTCAACTCTTATAGGCTTACTTAGAGCTGGAAAATCCAAGAAACTATCCATTGTTTTCAATAAGTTTGACTGTGGAATATCTTTTTGTTTAAACGATACCTCTTGAGTTCTTCTGATATCGGATTTTCGTAAAAAAAAAAAGCGAATGGTAGCCAGGATCCGCATCGAGTGCCAAATGAAAATTGATAAATTTAATCGTATTCTGCATTTTCCTGAATCACATTTTGTTCATGAACCTTCGAACCTCAGCATTAACATAAAATTCCTCCAAGAAAACCTGTAACTGAATACATGAGACGTGCTATAAAGCATGATATACGACGTGCATTAGGCAATAAAGCCATGAAAGCGCTGTAACAGTAGGCGTCGAGTGCTGCTATGCATTGTTGCCAGTTTACTGCCGCTCCTAAATATCGACCGGGAAGTAGCTGAGTGGTCTACTTGATGTAAAGTACTGGACGCTCGTAAACTTGCAATTTCCGTAATATAATCCTTAAATGTATTGCTACTCTAAAGGTCTGATCGTAAAGTAATACAGTATATACTTACCCATAATATATTTTTCCTGTGCTATCATTTAATTGACGAGGCATATGAATGTACTTTTTGGTTTATTGATAACTTGATAAGTAAGTTTGAATGGCATTGTTTACGTTTCAATTCATTAAAATGTTCCTCCTTCATAAATTATAAGTTTCATTTCTGCTGCAAACAATCGTTTGACATTATGTATTCATTGAAATAGTGGAGTCGCTAGTCGAAGCAATCATAGTACAATGTGGTGCTACAACAAAGGCATAGACAAAAGCGTGTAAAACAATAAAGGAACACGCAATCAAAATTCAAAATTGAGGCGCGCACAATTAGAGTGCATTCACGCCCCAACGCTTGTATTCAAATTTCGAACGTTATGATGAGTGTTTTTTTTTTCTTTTTTTATCCTTTGTTTTCATGACTTTATTTTGATGTTGCTCTACCCAGGAAACTGTGGTTTCATAGCGTATTAAAAAGTTGTGTTATAATTACCAGGAGGCCTATCATGACCTATTTAAAAACGATTCAAAAGCAAGACATATCAGTTTAGGTTCTTAAACTGCATCGTTCACAGTCGTACCTTGACGTCCAATACACTCAGCGGCATTTGGATCGTTGAAAGTGAATGAGCGTTAAGAGCTCGTGGTAGGTATCCAGATGGCACGGCCTAAATTGAATCGTTAAACTGACGTCATGGTACGAATTAGCAGAACAGTTCAGTTTAGGGCCTAAAGTGGATCGCGTTAAGAGCTCGTGGTAGTGTATGCAGGCCTTTTGTACCTTTGTGATCGCAAACAGTTTAACATAATATATAAACCATAACAATACCAAATAAGCCGCAAGAAATTAAAAAGAGTCAATAAAATATTTCGACACTGATCGTAAATGATTTGCTAATGGATATGCCACACAACTCACTTTGGAAAAATCGTGAAATTAAAAAGTAATCGCACTGGTGGGTCCAATTACAGATGAATAATAAATCCGCATTGAGGATGACACATAATTTATTTTCCGCAAGCATGAACGCATGTCGATCGGCGCAGGCGGCGCGGTGAGGTTGTGTCATGTACAAATACATCGCACATGTCAGCGATAGCCCGGTACGGTGCGACATCTGCTTTTACTGACTCATAACTACTAGCATAACATCTCTTGGATTAACACGTGGATGGAGCTGGTAGAGAAGATAAACAACCATTATGTAAGAGGTAGTAGTAGTAAGTAAGATGGACGGTCGCTCGAAACAATGTTAGATACCGTATCCGCGACTTAATTCGCGTGGAATTCGGATAATGTCTCTTTATTAATTATTTTTCTAAAATTAAAAGCAGCCTAAGTTACTCCATATAACAGCAGCCATTAAAAGTCCCGTCAAAATAGGTCCAGCTGTTTCGGAGATTACAGCAGATTACCGTTCCGGAACAAAACAGACAAACATGTAAAAAATACATGGTTTTTTTGTTCTAAGTACCGCATTTAGTTAAAAGCTGTTATTTAACATTGCAAACAAGCACTTAATTTTTATTTATTTGTATAGATTGGCTAAATTAAAATAACAATAAATAACGCCTAAACTTACGACACCGAATAATCAACTCTTTACAAAATAATAACCATCTAGGTAACGATAGAGTCCATCTAATAAGGGACTAGTCTTACAGAGACAGTTTCAGTCGTAACGTCATCTTTTACAAACTGAAAAGTTACACCAGTGAAAATTTCCCGAGTCTCGAATCGATTACACCTCACCTAGCTAGACTAATGGGGTGCAATTAGGACCATACCAGGTAATGCATCAACGTTTTCAATTAAACTTAATTGAATTAGCTTCAGCATTAGTCTGAAAAATTAATATGTCATATGCAATATTAATGATTGTTTACGTTAAGCTTAGTCGGTGTCACGGACGTGACATAACGAAGTAGGTACCCTCGTAATGGGTCATGAACAAAATGGTTACGGAAACTGATAATAGGTATATTATTGTAAAAAGAGGCGCATACCGTCCTCTAACTCACGTTTTCTTGGCGTTTTATTGACTAGCTTCTGCGCCCGCGGCTTCATCCACGTGAAATTTCTCGATCCTCCGACCATCGCATCGCTCGCGCCTGCTCGCGCTATCTATTAGGTACTTCGTTTTCGCATAGCGTTCTTTCAGATTTTTTTCTTTTTGCTTTGCCCCTAAGGGTCGTAGCATGATGATAGCCTTACTCAAGAATTGGGCTCTAAAACGCAAAAAGATTTTTTTTTTTTTTTTACTTCTGGTAGTTCCAGAAATTAGCGCGTTAAACCAAACAAACTCTTTAGCTCAATTATTCGTATAAATTAATTAGAATAGACATGTAGTTCTAATAAAATCCAAATGATATCAGGCATTGAAAATCTTTCCACGATGATGTATTTGTAAGACCTCATAAACCGTTTAAACTGCCAGCCACCATATTCTATTAAAGCGATAACAAAACAGATAACTATCTAATCCCTACACGAGAATCGTGAGCCTCATTTTCAGGATGTTTAAGCGAGACGGACAAGGGAATTATGAATGGGCACCACGACACCGCGCCGTACCGCGTCGAAACAGATTGAAAATACAAGTTTGTCGTGTTAGGGAGCCGTACATAATAGGCAGGGCCCGCTTTCCACGGTATCTAGGCCACAATAACAAGAAAAGCGATCACTAAGTGAAATTAAACACAGTGACGAACACCGCGGAAATGCAAGACAGCGAGTAGGTAACGCGATGCGATAAAACTCGGGGACCGCCCCGATCATTGTTTGTCTTCATATCGTGTAAATCGTGTTAGCTGACTTCGGTGTTTCTCGGCTTACTTCGACACACATCGGCACCACTCATCTCGTGTTTTACATTTCTGTACGTAACGGCAAACTCGGATTAGCATTCGTCTTTATTTTGTACGTTCGCAACATTATCTTCATACAAATAAGGGTTAGGTACTTATTACTGTTAGTAATTTATACGTAAGTATGGGTGGTCACGTTTCCCTACAGGTGGTTCTGTGGATAACGCTAAGTATCTCGGTACCGGTGCGGCAATAACTTTTGCTCTTAAAACTCGCATTCATGTCAAGTTATAAGGAAACTTATGGCCTACTAGCGTGGCTAGCGCCTAGTTACAGACGTTTCATTACAATGAAGTCTTTCAGTGGTCATTGCGATAAGTTTACAGTTACCTTGCTAGTGACGTCTGTAGGCATACTACAGTACAAATGGATGAGTTTAAAAAAAACGTTTTCCTTTTATATTTAAGGCGGGCCCTAAACCATCGAATTGCGCAATTGCATCATATTTTAATTGCATCGAGTAAGTATTGCGCAGGTCTTCCTCAGGCGAAAATTTTGAAGCTGGGCCAGAGCTGGGCCGTCAATGTTATTGCGTGAAAATAATGGATCGTTTGAGTGTAAGGGCTGATTCAAACATAATTATTACGGAATAATGTTGCGCAAAATTATTGTAGGTGTAGGAGCCGCTTAACCAGTCAGAAAGAACTGAAAACTATATAACCGCTTTTCTTAACAACTCAACGCATTTTCACTACCGATTCCATTTCAAGATAAAGAATAAAATCATCACACGACTTTTCATCACGTCCATCCATTACTTCATAGGAGGTATAAACAACAATCATTGTCAATAAAACAGAACGACCGTTTTAGTTATTAACCCGTCGGACTACTAACACTAAACATATACAAAAGACTCAGAAACTGAAAAACGTAAACATAGTATTGAATGACCTGAAAGATTCTGAATACTGTTTACACTGCTGCACTGTAAACTTCGCACCATCCCGAATAGCTATTCACTATTAGCAAACATTCTTGTTCCGAGATGAAGACACAGCTATGTGTTGACAAGTGAATTTACACACTACACACGTTTCATAGGTACCTACGTTACATACATAAACGGATGAATGGGTTCAGAAAAACACTGGCCGGCTCTGGCCGCAACTTGTGAAATTATAAAGTATTAAGTACATTAGACTTTATGAATTTTACATTATTCGACTACAGGCGTTTATTGCTGTGTCTATGGTAGTATAATATGTCTAAGGTTATTTCGAACTAACGTGTCATGTCGCAAGTTTGAACATCGCCATGTATGAATGTTTTTCACACGCATTACTGAAGTTATGGATGTTACGTAGTTATCTCATAACTAAACCTTTCTAAACGTTTTTAAAACCATTTTTTATTCTTCAAAGGCACAACTAGATTTTTTATTGTCTACACCGTTTGTTTATTGTTGGAAAATACCACATGATGGTTGCGGAGTCTACCAGCAAAAGGTGACTCCAAACGTCGTAAACTTTTTTTAACGGAACCCTTCATATTCATATCCATACATAATTAAAAAATGTAGATTAATACACGATTCTGAATGATGTGCAAGACATTGCGGACACAGTAATAAAGCCTCTGCCTGGGATCAAAATTCACGTTCCATATTCAGTTTGAATGACATTTACTCATTTTATGTCCTAAAACCCAACCAAAAATAAGAATCAACTCCAATTAGTAAAAACAAATGTCCTGTGAAATTGTAACTGTGAAATTAACCATCGATCTACAAAAGCCAATCAGACATTAATATATCTCTCAAGCACCATTGGATGCACGCGTCCCTTCAAGTGGCGGCACGTGGTCACACAGATGCATCGGAGCGGAAAGTAGGCCGGTTCGGTCCTGGCAGGCGAGAACTCGAGAAGTTACAGGGAAGTGCACTGAGGCGGAACAATCTCTTTACACTTACATACTCTACGGCCGATAATATAATGTCACATCGAATACGTATTGGAAATTCTGCTACGTAGGTTCTGTGGTAGATCTGTGGGGTAATTGTGAAACACACTAACAGTGGCAATGGCTTTAATTTTGACAGTTCAACAACATTCATTGCGTTGTTTGCGTTGTTGAGCAAACAAATTAGTCGATCATATGAAGCAGTGGATTAGCAATATCCTTCTAAATCAATCATTCACATAGAGTTATGGAAAGAGTTAAGCTTCGTAAAGCGTCAATATCTCTGTATACTTGTGTGGAGGGGCCCGTGGCTAAATATTAACAGCCGCACAGGTCGATCGGTCAGGTTAAGGTACGTTTGCCGCGGTTGGTCTGTGGATGGGTGACCATCTTTACATACCGAGACCCCTCCGTGCCTCGGAAAGCACGTTAAGCCGTTGGTCCCGGCTGTCATTCGTGGATCTTTGACAGTCGTTACTTGTAGTCAGAAGCCCAAAAGTCTGACAACCAGTCTTACCAAGGGGTATCGTATTACCCAGTAAGTTGTGGAGGTCAGATAGGCAGTCGCTCCGTGTAAAATACTGGTATTCAGCAGCATCCGGTTAGACTGGAAGCCAACCCCAACATAGTTGGGAAAAGGCTAGGCAGATGATGACTTGTGTGGCCATTTCTTTCCAAACCTCGATGTGTTACATGTATTAACGCCCGGTACCGTTCAGGGAAGTGCAGTGATGCGAAACAATCTCTTTACACATTATATTGATGGAGTGATGGCCGTTCCACCAATAGGGTCGGAGAAAGTGCCATATTGGACGAAAGTAATTTTTGTGATGCGTGTGTTTTTTGCATTGAGTGATGAATTTTTTTGTTTTGGTGGAGGGAAAAGCTTTTTTTGTTTTTCGTGTTTGTTTACCAATAAACTATGAGAAATGCAATGAATAAACTTTGCAGGCCAAACCTATTTAGTTCATAGAATACATATTGAATTTGAATTGAACACTAATCAAGATTTTGAGATAATTTTCAAGTTATGGACTAACAAACTGAATGTCATACTTAACAAAGTTCAAATTACATTGCAACCAAAAACTTATGAGGACCTTTTTGTTGCAAATGATCACTCAAGAATCAACTTAGAATACATTTCACTAAAGTAGATAACTGCTTAAGTGGCGATGGAATGTAAGTAATCTAAGATTATGAACACTTATAGTTAATTTCCATTTCATTTAAAATGTGCAATAATAATGTCAGAATTTTATTATCTATGTAGGTATTATTCTTCCTATTCCTGTAATTTGAAGCTTCTTTCCGCACAACAAACAACGCATTGTAGTCTCGCTCATTCAAATCACAATGGCCCAAATGACAATATTCAAGGACTCTTATAGAAATACCTTCATTCAGAGATGTTCGCAAATCTTTTGTGCGATTCCCCATACATTACCTACAGTGGAATAACACAGTGCGCGATCATCGGGCATTTGGGCCCGAACACCGTACAGTAAAGTAACTTGATATACAAACACGACAGTTTCACACTGAAAGCTGATAACTAAGTACACTTTATTTGGAACTTTCTCATATTTTACCATGAACTTATCGGCTACATAAATAAGTTGAGCAGATAAAGACTGTCGACGTGTTTACTCAACTAATCCGTCTTCCTCTTGACGCGATATATGGCTTCTATTTGTGTATAGTTAGCTATATTTTACTATGTTACTTGGAATCTACCAATGCGTATACTATACTTAGAAAGCAGGATAATTGTTCTTGATTATGGACAAGTAACTAGAATTTTTCTTACTTTATTGTTCTAAGTAAAATGGTTTTGTTGTTACTGCAATGGCCAATGGCCCTTTTTACTTACGAGTACTTAATCTTAACCAATATCAGCAGAAGGTATCAAAAATCAAAGTAAAAAGTAAATTACTCAAACTAGGCTGAGAATTACCACTTTTCGAACGTCAAAATTACGGGTCCACCCTTTATAGCAGAACTTTTTATGTCATAATATTATTTTGCATAACAGCGTATAGCATAAACTTTATTTCGCAGAAAATCGTTTGGCATACACTCATTTATCATGCATAAAACTCATAATTGTGTAAGTCAGAATCCTCTTTAGGCATAAATTTCATATCTATAATAATTAAAAAGTAGAACCATCATATCGCAGAAAGTTCACAGTCAGAATCGTCTTTTGGCATACGTGAGCTCGTGTGTAGGGGTCACAGTTTTAACCTAAAATAACCATTTTTTTTATAATTAGTTGTTCCAAGTTGGTTTACAAGCAATAATAAATAAGACGTAGTCGACGGAGCCCCTATTTCTGTCTACAGGGTTTAAAGGAAACTAACCTAACCCAAGTAGGGGTACCCAAGGCCCGAGATCGCTTTTTTTTTTTTTGACTATGGCATCTCGCAGTTCATTCTGTATGAGGATGGCTACTGCTTAACCGGACTTTCCTGTGGATGCCTTGAATTAAGGCCTCCAGCCAGGGCAAACAATAAACTTAAAAACTAAGCGACAGCGCTAAGGGCACCCACGGGGTTCGGACCTCGGCTCAGGGCGTCGCTGGAAGAGGACAGCAAGGGATAGGCTTCATCGGTATTATTATTTTGGGGCGAATTTAAAA
Organism: Gortyna flavago; assembly: GCA_963669345.1. Taxonomy (NCBI): domain Eukaryota; kingdom Metazoa; phylum Arthropoda; class Insecta; order Lepidoptera; family Noctuidae; genus Gortyna; species Gortyna flavago. Next base: position 7,425,166 of record OY770139.1, read on the forward strand.
CTACAGGCTTAGCTGCGCGGGCTGGCTCGAGAGAGGGTCAGGGCGGGCCGATATCGCTTAAAGAAACCATTATTTTTATTGTTCATTCATATTTGAAAGAACCATGGTATTGCATGGAAAAATACACCGAATAAACATTATTCGTAAAAAATTAATTCTACTGTTATCTTCATAGTATGCCAAGTGAAATTATGCCAAATAAAATTCTGCCCTCTTCATAGTATGCCAAGTGAAGTTATGCCAAATAAAAATCTGCCATCTTAAAAGTATATACATATATGCCATTGTAAATTCGGACATACCTATAAACATTCAGCCAAACAATAATTATGTTAAATTATTTTTCATGCCTTAAAAGTATTCGATTAAATAAGATTAGGTACTTATGCCAAGTGGGCTAAGCCAAATAAATTTCTGCCAAAAAAAACGGCCAAATACAGGGAACCCCAAAATGATATAAGACAGTCCTCCAAAACACTCTTTACCAGTTAGTGTTTTAGCTGAGAAGAAGAAGTGGCGCAACAAACAGATGCACAGATGTCTGTTTAGTTAGAAGAACTTGATTCTATACTTATAATAGTACCTATAGAGTATATCCAAAATCATTTACATTACGTAAAACGGTCTTCTCGAATAAGAATTACGTACCCGGGGATAAACCGCGATAAGAAACTTCATTCAAATGAACAAAAACATGTAAGCATACTGATGGGCAATGTCCCTAGGTTTCAAATATCAGTCGTCTAGTGACTTCAGAGAGCCAGGTGCTAGACTAAATTTCATACGAATAGGAACAAAGCAGGCTGTGTTCCGTCGTCTAAACAAAACGGAACAACATCGGACTTGTTCCAGTCCGTAGGTAGATACGTACCGCAGCCTACGGGATAAACATGCCGACATACGTACCATGACTGTATCTTGATCAGACGAATAAATTATTATCATGAATATTAATACTCGCCACGTGGGTTGCCAGCTCAAGGATGAATAACTGTTGTTGCAGACAACTTACCTAAAACAAAGGAAATGGACTTTAAATAACCACCACACAATACATAATATATTCCGCAATAAACTGCAGTTTATACAATGAACGTGGCTCTAGCATAAACAAAAAGGTTAAATAGTTTTCGTAATCGAATCTGCAAATGCTGGGGTGAAATGGAATGAAATAATTAAATTCTCTTTCGTTTTCTGTCAGTGTGACGTTAATTTATTTGATGTGACCACCCCGAGGAGCTATTGTGCTGCTCTTCACGCCAGTCACTAGGACGTGACTGGGGGAATCCAAGCCGGGGAGACATTGTCAGTACTGATTTAATGGAGCTTTTGTTATTTATTTGATAGCCGTCTCATTTCACATTTCACATAAATGTGAAATGAGACGGCTTATTTGAACTCAGATAAATAAGTAGAACTGCCTTGATTTAGCGGTCGCAAGTACGCTGCAGGTACTGCCGAGCATTAGTTCCTGTGTTCGATTCCCAGGTCGGGCAAAGCGTTTCAGAAATCAGAAAAAAAAAATTGCATAATGAATGTGGGTACAAAATAAAATATAACATTGTAAAAGCGGTTCCAACACACTCTTCCTTAGAATCTTACTTAAGGCATGCAAAAATAAAAAACAAATATAAATTTCCTCAATTATACAACCATATAAACAAAAAGAAAAACAAGTAGGTAGTTACAGCCTTATTATTATTACAGCGTTACTGGGTTTTTCCATCAGGAATTTCTCAATAGCAGTCCCGAGTCTGGATTTGCATTGACATATATTTTACTAGTGAATTTGTGTCCGGTTGATGGCAATAGGTGGACAAAGAATTACTGGCGAAATGAGAGTGTATCTCTGCATGACCTTTCGAGGAATACAGGCGTGATGTTATACTAGCTGCGCCCCGCGGCTTAACCCTTATAAGTGTCGATCCTGTAGGAATATCGGGATAAAAGTAGCCTACTTATATGTTAATCCAGGGTGTCAGCTACCTCCATACAAAATTGTATCGAAATCGGTCCAGCCGTTTAAACACGAAGAAGTAACAAACATATATAAACACACACACACACTCACAAACTTTCGCCTTTATAATATTAGTTGATAGTGTGATTAGTGTGATAAATAAATAAAGTAGAAGTAGATCGATCAGAACATTTTAGTGCGAAGCTTATCTAACTACACCGCAAAGGCTCGACCGAAAGAGAGCAACAACACTAAGCTTAAAGCACTCGAGAAACTATCTAAACTTGTCCAATAAACATCCATTCGTTACTCAAACTTGAATTAAGTCCCGCACCAGCAGCGATGCACCATCAATAAATCTTCTTATCTAAATGAAACTCATAAAGGGCTGCCGTTTCATAGCTTTTAAATCGCTTTATTAAGAGGCTTTTACACTAATTAATGATCAAGCGCCGGTATATCTCTCGGGGAGATTGTCGGATCATTGTAGACCGGGAATAACCCGGTCCTTGCCCGTGGCCGTAGTAAAGGAGATGTTTCAAAATGTATGGAGCCTGGGCCAGGTCCTTGTACACTATACAAAAAAATAGGAAAATTCATTTAAAACAGTTCTCAACTGTCCAATTACTTTAAAATGGCTTGTTTTGCTGGTAAACACAAGAAATTACACTTGAAATTGCAACACACAACAAAAACCCGTCATGGCGGTAAACTGTCATTTTGATTGATTAATGACGTTTGACATGTTTATTTCTGTGGAGGAAACCACACAAGAAAGTCGAAGTCCTTACAACACAAGCCGGGTAACAGTCTAAAAACGAAAGCTAGGTAAACAGATGGGAAAGAAACGGTATTAAATCCAAAATACGAAAGCGAGGTTGTTAAAAAGAACTCCACAAACTCAAAACAAAACGAACACAATCACGACCGACGACAAGACGAAAGTGACTGAAGTGACACTTTTGTGACAGCTAACAGTTCTATTTCTATGATCAATGGTTAATTGTCCTTGTTTTTAAGCACAGAGTAACTAAATCGGTGAGACGCCATGTTGAAAGTCGATAAAAATAATTGATAAGTATCAATTCACTACCAGAACAGTATACATTTAATTGAATTATCTGTATTTTTCCTGAATTCTATGGATTTTTCTCTTTTTTTTGAGTTACTGTACATAGACCTGGCCCATTTTGAAACATCTCCTTTGTGAGACATTCTCGTGGCTGTGACGAGAACAATAACGTTGTGGACGAAACAGACCCCGATACAAATGCGTACGGACAAAAAAAACAACACATTTTTTGTAAATGGAATGCGTTTCTATGTAAATCCCTTTAATGAAGCATTTCTTTGAGGACTAAACATTCCTCGTTGAAGTCAGAAATAGTTTTGTGGCTTTTTACTGCGGGCTTAATGCAACTTATCCGGTCTTTAACTCTAAATTCTTGATACCCTTGATCCGGTGATCATACATTACGAGACGTATTTAGGTTATAATATGTAAACAAATATTTCAAGAACGTCAATACATCAAGACTTTGTATCGAATTAGGGAAAGTCGTAAAGCTGACAATAAAATTCTGATGAATCGCAAACACGCTAGCGTCTTGCGACATCAAAGTAGTTGTATACGTTACGTTACAACAAAGATACTAATAAATTACTTTTCTGCAATAAAAAAATGTAGTAAATATGGCAAAAAAAAAAATGTAAAAATGTAAATGTATTAATGTTGGCTAGCGCAATTTTACGGTTATGAAATCATCATCTGCCTAGCCTTTTCCCAACTAAGTGGGGGTCGGGTCGGTTTCCAGTCTAACCGGATGCAACTGAATACTAGTATTTCACACGGAGCAACTGCGTATCTGACTTCCACAACCCAGTTACTGGGTAATACGATACCCCTTGCTAAGACTGGTTGTCAAACTTTCGGGCTACTGACGACCCGTAACGACTGTCAAAGACCCACGAATGAATGTCATGTTGAAATAAAAATCTGCGGCGTTCTCAATTTGAATGCTTTGATTTCGTGTCAAAAATTCTAGGGATACCTAGTAAGTATATAGGCTTGTAATCCAGACCAACAAAACAAAATAATGACGCAATTATATATAGAGGTCGACAACAAATACGGAGAATAAATATAAGTAAATGTAGCTGCGGCTTCCTCGGCTATTTTAGTCCAGTACAAGTTCAATTATTTCCCGAGGATAAATTGTGTCGGGACGCACATTAACTCAGTTAATTTACTTTTATATTTAACTCACCGCTACCGAGGATATCTCAAATTACTCCTGAAGCTGTTGTTAGTAATGGAAAAACGATAACAGTAAAACCACTTGTTGTTTTAGCCCCATGGGCTATAATGGTCTACAGCTTAATTGTAACAAACTACCAATCATTTTAGGTAACTTTGAACGATATCTGAAGGCCAATTCCCGTAATTAAAAACGTTCAAAATCTAGTCGCAATCTCATCTCAGCGACAATCAATGTCAAAAATTTCTAAAAAACTTGGGGAGTTTAGGGGTGCTTTGACAGATTGAGACTGAGATCAGACTGTATACGTTCTTAAAATTACGTGAATTGCCCGTCTCAGGTTGAAAGTAATGATAGCATTTCCATTGCACATTTTGGCATAAGAAAGAACCGATAAAGATCATAATTTGTAATAACTGCCGCTCGAAGTCATCTATCAATCCTACACATTGATTTAACATAAAAGAAATCAGCATGCACATTGTACGAATTTCCTTGAAAGCATTGGCATGTAAGACAAAAACACAGATGTTTAATTATGAAGGCGATCCAGCCGTGAATGTTTAATATTATCATCGCGATTGCAGTTTACGGCTTTTGTTGGAAGAAAAAGCTCTCTTGTGTACTGAGAGCGATATTTCACATGTTGTTTCAGTAATAAATCGCTGTCCACAGCTTATTAAGGATGGTAATTTTGTAGTGAAGGCCTTATAAGTGCATGATTAATTATCAGATATGGTGTTGTGCGCGCTTCTTCGACAATCGATTATTACTGCAGCCACCATCAGGATTGAGGAGCGTCTTAATGGGGATTCCAAAAGCATCGTTGTCACTTTTTGCGGCGAACATTTTATCATTAAGCGGTACAAGTAACGTAATGTTGGAGATAACACTTTTGTCGTGTTGGTGGTACATGGGCGGACTTAATGTGTATGATGGTTCACGTTTAAGCTCGTTTAAACATTTTTTACTTGCGAAATAAACAGTGCTATACTGCTTGTAAAACTTATCGGTACTTAAATAAAAAAACTCTCAAGTTTGTAGAAGGCGATTATCTCTTGTTACCTTCCTTAAAATGCTGCAATTCTCAACAATTCAATGCTGCAATTCTCTTATTAGGAATAGGGTCTGTATCCAAAGCAATTCATAAAAGATATAGAATAACATTTCATAGATATATATATCACGATGATAAAATTAAACAGAAATCAGTAAATAGAATGATACGATACGTAGGAGGTGCTAAGGCGTGTAATAATCGGAACCGCATTCGATAGTGATTCCCGCAAACGTTGATACGGCCGATTTACGACACGTAATTACAAGCAACGGTCAAATCATTGCCAGCTGTATGTAGGCAGACATTACTGCACCTAATAATGCGTGGGATTAATACCATTCATTTTGTATGAACTTTACTTAACGATAATTCTGGGCTTTGTGTAAATCGTCTCGAATTTTCGCTGTAATTTGAAGACATGATCGATGTCTGTATTTTGAAAGTGTAGGTTCACTAACGTTTATCTTGTGTAAGGCTATAGTTAGATAAACTATACTGACTGTATGAGACCATTAAACTCCACCATCCCGTCCACCATCTCCACGATCGTATATTTTTTTTTACATCGTTCTCACATATAATTATAAATTCAAAATTAATGATGTAACTAATATTTTTGTAAAATATAATTTAAAAGAGTGTCCATGGAGTTTCTTGCCCGTTCTTCTCCATAGGTACCTACGCTTTGGAATGGGCAACTAGCTTCATATTTTCTGACTGACCTATTGACAATTCAAAAGTGCCTGTAAATGGTTTAATTGAAATAAATGCTTTGAGTTTGAGTTTGAGTTTCCCATCGTCTTCTGCCTAGCCTTTTCCCATTTGTATCGGCTTGGAGCATAGAAATATAAACTTATATCTACGGTTTGGAGTATACCAACTCTTACATCTATCCGACCAAAATCTATTTTTTATTTCAAATCGAAATTAAATGAAACAACTTATTTTCGTGCTTAAAAGAACACCGCACGAGCTCAAACCAAAATTAAATTAAAGCTTTTTATTATAGTCAACGATTTCAATTTGCATCTGGCCGGTTAGAAAGATACTTGACGGCGTCACACAAAAGGGCCCGAGTTATTCAATTGAAAAGAGAAAATTCGAACTTTGAATACGTAGAACGAGGCGTCAGAAAAACATGGCGACAGCAAACGGGTATATCTCCCACGCAAATTCCTCACAGGGCACAGTTTGCAGTGCGAGGTGCCAAGATGCTGCAGAAATAATACACCTGCCCTAATAGCAGCACTTCAAGTGCTAACCACACGCGTATTATCCACACCAACTACGTTTTTATATGGCATATTACCTTTCTGAGCAAGGGACATGGCGGTATGACATGGTCACTTATCTTAGTAACATTTTACTTTCAATTTATAAAAATAAATGTGTTTATTTTAAAATGGCTACGTAAACTGAGCATTGTGGGGGTCGCAAGATAAGCATGAGGTCCTGGGTTCGATGCCCGGGCAAAGGGTTATTGGGTGTTTACATCTGGAATTTCTCAATAGCAGCCAAGAGTCTGAACTTGTGCCCGGTTGATACACCTCTGCCCAACCCTTCGCGAAAACAAGGGGTGATGTTATTATGTTTGTTAGTAATCCATCAAATGGTCAAAGAGATTTAATAAATCGAACTAGAAAAGCCGTGGTGACATGCTCAAAGCATCAGACATGCTGAAAGAAATCTTAATTTATTATTAGACTAGCAGCGCCACGCGGTTTCACCCGCATAAGTTTCGATCCCGTGGGAATATCGGGATAAAAATCCTATGTCCTTTCCCGGAACTCAAACTATCTCTATACCAAATTTCATCTAAATCGGTTCAGCGGTTTAAGCGTAAAGAGGTAACAGACAGACAGACACACTTTCGCATTTATATTATTAGTATGGATAGCATGGATTGTGTTCGTACTAAAGTCAAAACATTCGCTACTGAGACGGAGAAAATTATTCAACAGTTTAAATATGTTCTGCTGTTTAATAATTTTGCTGAAGTGAATTAAAATTAGCACAGAAATGGATGCACATTGTGATTTAACCATCACTGAGCATACGAAACCCGATAGGTGAAAGCTTGTGTTCAAGAAATTTCTTCAAAACTTTTGAGAGTGGGCGACAAAGGGCTAGCTATTGTAAAGTTACACCTAATATTTATTTATGAGTTTATATAAAATATGTTTATTTTATACTTTACTAGGTTCTGCCCGCGACTTCGTCCGCGTAAAATTTGTTGTTCCTGGACCCACCCCGTCGCATCGCATCACCTGCCCACGCTACCACATTATTTTCACTTAGCGTTCTTACTGACTTTTTTCTTTTTGCTCGGCTCCTAAGGGTCATAGCGTGATGCTAAATAGCCTATAGTCTCCTTTAACAATAGGACTATCAAATGCAGAACTAAAGATTTTTTTTAAATCCGATTTTTTGTTCCACAGATTAGCGCGTTCAAACAAACAAACAAATTCTTAGAAATAAAATAAACATAATTTTGTTTTATTACTCTGAAGAGACAGTCGTGAGGTCGATATTCAAATTGCCTTGCGCCAACTTGACGTGCAATTTAATTGAAATGTATTATGCTAATACATTTATGCACATAAATAACAGCTGACACTTATGTACCGCGGGGTGAATGACCTGAGCTCGCTGATTCATCCACAAATTCGAGATTAGGACAAACATCCCATAGCTATAATAATATAGTTAACGTATACAGAACGGGAGTGCTCACTTTCATGTTTTGAATTTTTCACAACACGATCGCCATGAAAAATAGGTTAATGTGTTACGAAGTAGTGAGTAACGTAAACAGGGTCAAATTAAATTAGCTAGTGAAACTCCTCTGACGTTTATATGTAATAAAAATAAAAATGATTTGATGGTTTTTTGTTTGAGGTCAACGACCGCTGGTAGTGTAGTAGGTACTTGAAGTATGAATTGAGAAAAATAGTTTATTTTTGTTTTGTAGTGTTACCCTTCATGTCTGTAAAATTTACACAAAAAAAGTGATGTTTAAACTGATATTTCAAGTAACTATACTAACAGCAGCCGTTGATTCCAAAAATTAAATTCATCAAATTAATTTATTTTTAGTTTTATCCATACACGTCTGCGAAGTTTAGCTACCTAATTTAACTTGACCCTGTATTCTACGTGCACTCAAATACATAGTAGTAGGTATGACTAGAAAACACTACAGTATGACACATATAACCATAAACATGCCTTATCTATAAAAATTCTAGTAACCTTGTTGAAATGAATAATATACTCTGACTGTTCAGTTAGCACCGGTCTGAAATTATTCTCATGAAAAACACTAAACATACGACCTTTAGCTCTAACTTTATACAGCTTCAATGTTAATTAAATTCCTATTATAGTTTTATTATTCAATTAATAATTAAACGGCAAGTTACAAAACTAATTGATTGACCGCTATCAACAATAAACATTTAATAGTCCTGCGTTTGAATAATTATTTACTGCAAATAATTTCATTAGCAGTTTCCGTTGAGGATCAAAACGAAATATACATTTAATTAACGTGATAATTTTACTTTTAATATGAGTGAATCATTCGGAATTAAAAGCACATAGTAAAGTGATCTCATCTCATTCCTATTTCCGTAAGATCATACCTAATCCTCTTTTCCGTGAGTAAATTCTATAATAAAATTCACGTAGGCTCGTCATCTATTTATTAGTTTCTATAACCAACAAATACATTATGTATGAGTCAATTTATTGTTATTGAGTGATATTACCTCCCCTATTGAAATCAATATCCCAATTCCTACATTGTTGGGACTCGGTTATCAGAATCTCATGTTTTTATATTAGCTCCTAAAATATTGGTTTTCTTGCCTTAATATTAAAAGCCTGTAAATATTAAAACTGCAGGGCAAAGGCCTCCCTATTCTTTTTTCACTACTCGCCGCCTGAACCTGCTAAGGATCAGTTCTTGTTGAAGATATCCAGCTCCCTATCCCGCGGTCCCGCCATCACCGTCGCGTCGGGGCCAGCCTCGATGTCGCTTGCCTTAGCCATGATATTTTACCGCCTAGAACAGCTTGTTAGCTTTTGGTATAATCTTCAGCTGTCTATAAAAGTACCTACTAAGTGCTATCTACTAAGGTCAGGGTTCTTCCGTTATTATTTTAGATGACTTCAAACCATATTTGTAAACGAGGCTAGTACTGTTTGGAATACTATTCCTTGTATGCAAAGTTTGCGTTTCAGTTTTAAGACACATCGCTCAAAAGGTTTATCACAGTTACAATAGGTAATGGATAAGACTCTGAAACTGCAATAACAGAAGTTATTGTCAATCATAACGTGAAAAGAGTAATGCTAAGGTGTAAACTTTTACTGCACGGAGCTCGTAAAAGATATCTACCAAATAATGTTGAGCATTGTAAAAGATATTATTACCGCAATCCCAAAAGTTATGCAAGCGTATCGCATGATAGAGTGTTACATTTCGACGCCATAAGGGATTATAAAATTACTGTAGATTACTTAAGGTTAGTTTTAACAGCGATAGTGAAGAAATACGCTAGTAATGTGGTCATAACTTATAATTATTCAAATTATTTTAATACTAACTTCTGCGCGCGACTTTATCCGCGCGGAATTCTACTATACCTACTATAAAACACATTCTCGTGCCTTTCTATTAGTGAAAGAATTGGTTTGAAATCGAAATAGTACCTACTTCCAAAGATTACGTCTTACAAACAAACTTTGCAACAATAACAAACAATTTAGCTTTTTTTTTTGCTCTTGTGGTACAGGAACTCCTAGTACAAGAGCGAGGGCTGATGGTGTCGTGAAAACAAAACAAATAAATTATTAATTGCCTCTTAGTAATATTTTAAAGACAGATTATTATGAGAGAGAAACTAATAATATTAGTATAGTTTTGATTTAGGAGTTTGTTGATGGAGGTACGCACTCGGGTTCTATTTAAAATAATCGACCCTTAAACCCTCCAGATTCCTTATTACTGTTGCTTATTAATTATTAGCCCAAATAGATGATGCATGACTGCGTTTTGCCACTTTTCTTGACAGCGATGCGGACAATTTTTTAATGACCTGTGATTCTCTTCCCTCTCTTTTTATATACATTACGTGTACACATATTATTAATATTATTTAAAGTCAGTTTAGAATTAAATGATAAGGTAATCCTCAGAAAAAAAATGGCTAGGTCTTTCAGCACCTGTTAAAAACGATGGCCTATTGTTAGGTTAGCTAATATTCTAATCAAACTACCTTTAAACTTGAACAACAACAAAACATGACTATATCCCACTTTATAACCATAATTAATGAACAAAACACAAACATATTCTTCACAAACACAGTCCATATTGTTGCTCGCAAGCTCGTAAGGCTCTTTGATAAAAACTGCCAAAAATAAAACCGAGGGTCCAGGATGACGCAGTCGGGCAACCGGTATTTTTAATTGCAGCATTCCTTTATGAAGCGTGTCGTGGCAATAAATCCGAGAGCTGATAGCCTCAGAAAACAAATTTTTTTTCGGAGTATGGCGCTACATTGCGTGCATTACGTATTTTCATTTACGAAAAGGGATAGTGATGTCGATATAAGGTCTTCCAATTATCTCATTCCAAATTGATGTTTATGTTTTTATGAAGTAGTGGTAAGTGGAAAAGACAGACAATACCAAAAGAATACTTATTATATATATATATAAGTATATATAAATACTTATTCCATGCTGCAACAGTCAGACTGAGACAATACGTAATGAAAGATCCATGTTTATTCTCTTTGCGGAAAAGTGTGTTGGCTAGACGAAGGTTTCTAAACATTTTGTTTACCAGACAACACAAGCTAACTATTTTCTTCTTGAAAACTTTTCCGTGGAAATCCAACACAGATGAAGCGTCTACAAACTCTTACCGGTAGAAGTTCTCGTCTCTGCGCTTACATTATTGCGTTTCATCAAGTCTGCCTCCATAAAATGATATCATACGCACATCATTATGAGTAACGATACACACTAACGCATACTAATCTTGCGCATACGCCGATCAAACTAATGTTGCAGCCGCGGCTACCTTGAGGCCACCATAATTTATTTGATACCTCTATAAACCGACTCAACTAAATAATGATGAACCTCCGCAAATGATGATGAAACGTCATTCTATGAACTCGACAAGTAATGAGGTTGTTTGAAGTTATATTTTAACAGATAGAAAAGTACAGTATGACACCAAACTCAAGGTATGACAATGCAATGGAACGCAGTATTTTATACGTTGCACAAAAAGCCGCTCAGCTGAAGTGGGACTAGGATGAGCCTTGTTTAATAAAGTTTATTAAACAGGGCCCTGGTTACGTCTGCCGTATGCCCAATAATAATAATAATAAACCATTTATTTCAGGCATCAAGGCCCATAAAAACACATACATTACAATAAGCCAATGAGCTGTGGGCCCAAATAACCACTACGTAGAGCCCTGACACAGGTAGAAACGTCGCGTCAGACCCCGTAGAAGATGGACGAGCGGAAGAAAACAAACGACCAGTTGTCCACTTTAGCTGGAAGTCATGGAGAGAGGCATTTGCTCAGCAGTGGGATTATGCAGGCTAACAGTATGATAACAAAGTTAATACAAATAACTTTATAGCTATCGTGCCAAGGCCACACAATCACTACACAATCAATGATGAATCAAACACGACGATAATCGAACAAAAAAACGTTCAAAACGTTACGGTACAAGAGCAATCTTTATGTTATCCGAACAACATGTGATCAATTATAGATGCGCCCTCGATACCAGCCAGGAAAAACTAACACCCATTAGAAGCACAGTTATATAAAACGAATAACATTGTACAAATGTGGTAAAAAGTTAAAAACTAGTTGTGGAATAACGGATTGACGCGGGACGTCAATGGGTTGGAAAAACTAGTCGGGTTATGCCGGGCGATGAGCGAGGGCGACTGAATCGAATGTGATGCGATAGGCGGATTACTTTCTAAGTTTTTATTACGTAAATGTGTTTTTGTAAGTCAAGGTGAGCGGACCACCTGTGTCAATACAGAGCCCTAACATTACATACGATCTTGTTACATTATAATGAGGATGGAAAAAATATTATAAGTTATATTTACGATGAGCATGATGAGCTACTCTTTTGTTGCCGCCATATCGCCAATGCAGGTTTCTACTATGAACCTTTCAAATACGTTCCTAACATTAGAAACCAATTGAGTTCCTATAGCGTCAGCATCAGCACATATCTAACATTTTGAAGCAAGTTACAATCCGTAGCTTAGGACGTACCTATACGTCAAAAATGGCGCTAACTATCGTCAAACCAAAAAAAACGTTGTTTCAAATTACAATTACTTACAAACGATTACGTACTCGTTATTATTTGACGTATGTATGTTAAATGAACCAACCGTTTGAAACAACCGACCCTTAGGGCCGATTTTGTAATTGTAATTTGAAGCAACGCTTTTTTTGGTTTGACGATAATTTGCGGGATTTTTGACGTGTACGCGTACGTCAAGTGGACGTGAAACAACTCGCCCTCATTGTGAACCTGAAATGACTAACATAACTTTGTCTAGCTACAGGTATTAACTAGATAGATTCTAAAATATGGTGATTAGGTAAATTACCCCTCATGTACCTAATACCCTTCCTCAATAATTTCAAGAAGATGAGTAGGTACTCCTAGATGCGCTTGAGCACCGTTAGCGCCATCTAACAGTACATAATGTGGACAGGTTATATCGACACCGGTCACTGGGCAGCCATCCTTAGACGAACTGACAACTTAATTGAAACTCCATACTTTTGCTCAGCACATCAACCTACATACAGCTTGATAAACATCGTGGATAATTAGCTATTTACTTGCAAACATCAAGTGGGTAATGCTTTCGGTAGTGATATCTATGGCATAAGATCCATTGAGGATTATTCTGGTGGTTGAAAGATCTGACAATGAAAGGAAAAAAGGAAGTCTGCAGGAAAGTTGGGATATAATTATATAGTGCTAAGAAAAAGTACTTAGACCTTATAACAAGTTATATCATCATATAACTGTTACCTTAGGAACCGCCCCATACCTATATACGAGTAGGTACATGGGGTGGTTCCTATAAGGTCTAAAAACTCATTGTTTTGGGCTACAAAACCTAAAAGGATGGTAAAAATAATAATAGAAATATTAAATAGAAATATTCCATAAATAACTTACCTATATAACGAAAATTTAAGTTTAATTTAAATGTTTCAGGGCATTCTCTGTACCCTAATTGCGTAAAACACCATCAATTTCAATCTGAATCATTTTGGAGAATATTGATAATCCATTGCTTCTTTGTTCTAAAAATGTGTCTGCTCAAAAACGTAAATAACGCAATGAATGTTGTTTAACTGTCTAAATGAAAGCCTAAGTGTGAAATTACAGTGGCAGCGGGGCGGGCAGCGGAATCCGCTAGCGGGTAACGCAAACGCATAGTTTTTGACCAAGGTGCACCAAGTGCGGGCGGGGCGGGTGAGCGGGAATCGCAGCGGGACAAGCGGATGTCGCGAGCGGGGCGGGTGGACGCAAGTCAGTTTGCGTTTCCCGCTCGATTTATTCGGACATGCCGCAGACGACTTAAGATTTAATAAGTGCCGTATTGGCTCGGCCACCTTTGTGGAATTCTAGTGATTCAAATCATTCGAATAGACAAGTAGGTAATTAAAAAATTATGTTAAGAATTTATCTTCATGATTTCGCAGCCTTTCGTAAAAAGTAGTCATGTCTATAGCGATCACTATTGATTGCTTTTAGAAAAAAAGGGTTTATATAAGCACTAGCTTCCAAATAATCTGACATTATTATTTCCACTATCGCACGAGGTAGGTACGTCTGGACCGCTCAATCGCCATTCGCCCCGCGCCACTGACTGATAGTGATAGTGTATTACGGAATTACCCCGTCAGACCCACAGAGCTTCGCTTCGTTCGCGCCTAGTGGAATGAAGCTGGGTTTCTTTCAACAGTCAACCCATTTAATCATAAATTCCTTAGTCTCAACAAAGACAAAATTAACATCAGGATTTTCCAAACCGAGAAAGCTATAACCTCATCTATCCGCGTGAGAGACGGATACAATCAACATTGTTCTGCGCAAACTATATTTTTTAACAAAGACCTAATTAATTGGTGCCCATGACATAATATCGGTCGCGGCCTTCACACTCACAGGTCATCACTTCCCATGGGCGTTGTTGGAGGTGATAAGGAATTATGTCAGGAGGATATGCAGTACCTACCTACTTATGTACTTGTCACTTCGTGGTATGATTGGCAAATCGCGATAATGCAAAGCTTGGCAGTTCTAGCAGTAGGTGAAAAATGCTAAATTCAGATAGCCGGTTTCTTTTATTTTAACGGCTAAACTACACAATCAATTTTAGCAGAAGGTATTTGGAGAAGGACATAAAAGCATAAGCATTTTGCATACTGGAGCTACCGGTACAGCTAGTTATTAACAATACCTCCATTTAAACTTAATCAATCAAATCATAAAAACAAATAAATTAAAGGAATCCTCTGAAGCAGCTAACCCGTCGCAGCCAATCCTATGCACACGACACACCGTAAGCACATCAGATTAGCAAACGCATCCTTGCATTAACTGCCGGCCTGCGCAGACGCAGCCTGTCTACTTTACTCCCTTGTTCAATTAAAAGCGAATTCCGACATTAAGGTAAACTAGTGGGATATTACCGCGCGCGATAAAACCAGTCCGGTTACCGACCAAGTGTTATTTACCCCTGCTACAAGGTATTTTGCCGAATGACAGCACAAGGGCTCCGCTCTGACGTGCGCTTGCTACGCTATTACACGCGTTTAGACGCGACGCGCGACGGTAGCGTATTAGAATACTAGTTGGTTGTAGCCATAGATATCCAGTTGTAGCTTATTATTATTGAAGAAGGGAATATCCTACTTCCTACTAATATTATAAACGCGAAAGTTTGTGCGGATGGATGAATGAATGGATACTTATTACTCTTTCACGCAAAAACTGCTGAACGGTGAATGAAATTTGGCACACAGATAGTTTATAACCAGAATTAACACATGGCTTATGAAGGTGAAACCGCGGGGCGTCGCTAGTATTGCGTTTTGATTTTTACGTCTCTATGTTACGGCACCTACGTACGTATGCGGTATGCCCGCCCCGACCCTCGCTCGAGCCAGCCCGCGCAGCTGAGCCTGTAGTTTTAAATTCGCCCCAAAATATTAATAACAATACCGATCCAGCCTTTCCCTTGCTGTCCTCTTCCAGCGACGCCCTGAGCCGAGGTCCGAACCCCGTGGGGGGGTGCCCTTAGCGCTGTCGCTTAGTTTTTAAGTTTATTGTTTGCCCTGGCTGGAGGCCTTAATTCGAAGCTTCCACAGGAAAGTCCGGTTAAGCAGTAGCCATCCTCATACAGGATGAACTGCGAGATGCCACAGTTAAAAAAAAAAAAAGGCACCTACGTATGAGAATGCAGATGAAACCTATCTTAATCCACTCATCTTTTTTTTTTTTTTGACAAATTACGTGCGATTTTTTTCTTGATCTTTCACATACCCACAAAAAGGATGAGCCGGTTGAAATAATTAATAGGTACCATAATGAAACTTGATTTCTCACAGGGTCAAAAGAAGACTTCGACCTTAGCGAATCATCAGCCTTGAGAAGTATTCTTAGAATTATCACAAAGATGTGTCATGCACAAAAAATAAACATGTTTTAATACAAAAACCATGTTAGTTTATTATTATTGTAGATGACTCTTTTGGAGGTCTGCGTTTGATAAAGCCACCATAGGGATTTGACGTTAATTTTTTCAACACCGCAATTTCCAATGTAAATGTTAATTACGTAGGTATTAAAAGCATTCCAGCAATGTGTCGCACATTACTGACACTTGTAAGTACGTAAATAACTCCTCATCAGACTAGTCTGCGTTACTAATGATCTTGGGATCAGCATCTGTTCAACATAGGATTATTTTAAATGACACTATTACAATCCAGCGGAGTGCGCTTAAGGTCAGGCGTATAATGGATGACTCTGACTTCGCTAATCATGATCAGTCAAGCCTTAAAAGGTTAGACAGTTTACTTGGTCCAATTACGAATAAATGTGATGAAGTATAGGGCCTGAGAGTTTAACCAATAAGATATTTTATAAGGACAGCTGAAGATAGCCTATTGCTAAAAAAAGCGATCACTTAGGCTGTGATTTAGGTGTCGCGTAGTGTTACTGAAAATTAGCATATGGAAAAAGGTATATAAGGGTCGATTTACTTTCATGATAAAGGGTCTATTTACTGCTCTAATTGCAATGTGACCATAAAGTTTCCCATCATTCAACATTCAATGTCAGCTGTGAAGCTACCTTTTGTAAAATACATCAATCAATCAGCGTACCTGTAAATGCCAATAAGATCTCTATCAATATAAATTATTATCTAAGACTAGGACTAAGCTTTGTTTTACCTAGATCTACATTCAAGATCACGTCACGCTGCTTATAAAGAACCAATGACAGCACCACCGCCGGCGCTCTATATTTCCTATTCATCCTCACACACGGTCCATCAAAGCCAACTGTCTTACGAAAGCAGTCTAGTTACCGATAGAACAAGATTCTTAACTTATATGTGACAACCAGATACGACAGCTAATGAATTAACATCCGCTGTTAATTAACATCCGCTGTTAATCATGTAACCCGAATAATTGCGATGCTGATTGACAACTCTCCTTGTATTTACAGCTAGAAACTTACAAAATTATCAAGGGAACATTTAAAGGGCTATGGACCTTAATTTGTTGTTAGTAAAGCTCAAAGTTAGAAAACCTGTAACTGAAAACCCAGTGACAGTAATAAACTCATTTAACAAGTAACTCGATACTGTATAACTTTTATGAGCCAACTTGATTCTAACTTGTCTTACAACTTATAGTAATCAAGAAAAATAATGAGTTTAATTAAGTTAGGAAAATACACAATATCGCTAATTAAGTTGAGGGCAAATGTTGAAAATTATCTACCTCATGGATAGAAGTTGCAACATTGTCTTGTAAACAAGCTTATCTTATCAATGAGTCAACAACGAGAGGAATTACTAAAACTTATAGCAGATGAATAAATAAACGCATCCTCACTTCCTGTGCTCACACACAATGGAACACACTCACACACAAAGATACAGACATACAAACATACATGCACACTGCGCTGGCGTCATCCACAGTGTGGGCAAACACTCATCTTATTAGATAGAAGGGATATCTGATGCTTATCTGATAATAACAACACTGATTCAAGTTATCATCACGTTATTTTACTTTACCTTTTTAGATACAAAGTACATATTTTATAATGAATGCCCTTGTAAAGTAATAAACAATAATATATAATTTAAGAGATTGTAAATTCTGTGAAATGATTCTATAAATCAACAGTATGGCGGAATAATTTCGCAGTAAGCCATTCAACAAATTGATTTGTGTTGGTTTTGACTTGGAGACAAAACATTGTCTCGATGTTGTTGCATTCATTTACTTTGAAGTCTTG
The DNA here is from genome assembly GCA_963669345.1 of Gortyna flavago. Lineage (NCBI taxonomy): Eukaryota > Metazoa > Arthropoda > Insecta > Lepidoptera > Noctuidae > Gortyna > Gortyna flavago. The sequence goes on from OY770139.1 coordinate 7,443,079, forward strand.
TTAAATTATTTGACCGAATAACTAACGATTTCTATTAATAGACAATCAGCAAGCAACTTCAGCAGAAAATTTTGTATAAAACGCTTTATATGTTAGGTTTCGTACTTTGTGTCACATTCACGGTCTACTTACGTTCAGATATTTATTATTACAACCAATGATGTATTATACAGGGTGAAATTTTAATCACTGTTTTCCTCTTAAGGGGTCATTGTACTCATCATTATGAACAACTTTTACTACAGGACCAAACCAGAAATGGTGAAAAAAAAATCTGCTGTTCCCTACATTTATGTTCGTATAACTCGTCAAAATGTAGGGAACAGCTGATTTTTTTTTAGCAATTTCATCTTATGTCCCATAGTAAAAGTTGTTCATTATGATGAGTACAATGACCCCTTAAGAGGAAAACAGTGATTAAAATTTCACCCTGTATAATACGTCATTGATTACAACAAAACTAAAAAGCAAAACAGCACTCAACTTTAGCGAAGTTTTAAGAAACTCAACAGCATCCAACTATGAGTCATGCAACTACGCAAGGATTACCAAAAATATGAAAAAAACCCGCAACGACCCTTGTTCACAATCGAAAATTGGGAGATATTCCGAGATCGTGTAACTATCACTTTCGTTATTCTAGTCGATTATAAAGAAAGATAATATTCTTAAAATGTGGAGTCCCTTCCAAAACTTGCAATGCCAATCCAATCGTAATATTCGTCATGCTTGCTAAGATACAAACTACCAGAGCAGCATATTTATAGGAAGTCGGCAATGAATCAGTTCTATTACTGCTACTTGACCATAACTATGACAAGCCTTAGATAAAACTTAAAGCAACTGACTCATCCTTTCTAAAGCTATCAATAACAGCAACGAACTAAACAAACAGACTTCTTCGCAAAGCTCTTAATACATTCTCAAGCTCAAGACCGGCCTAACAATCGCCACAATAATAATCCCATTGAAAACACTAACAAGTCTTAGTGGCCGCAATCACAAGGAGGAGACCCGAGGCCAACTATTTACCATAACAAGGGGGGATATACACAATGGCCGCCGATGGTAGGAGAAGCGGGCCTAACTAGGTGTAAAATGAGCTGATGCGATATGTAGGCCCCTTTGTATTGCGGACTAGAAATCTTTTTATGTTATGTTGTTCGCTCGCTTGGGTTTTATTGTTCCCGATTGTGAGTACGTAAATAGTATTTACGATGTGATCTTACTCTGATTTCTATTTATTGACTGACCAATTCATAGCTGCTAACTACGGTTTCTCACTGTCGTCATATATTCGTCATGTTCGTAAACGGGCGCCGTCAGTTGGCACTAGTCATATATTAATTACCTGCCACGGCTTATTTTAATTATTAAATTTTTTTATTGTTTTTTTTTCTTGTAGGTCTCTGGACGCTTTTAATGTGTAAATCTTGTTTACATCGCTCTCACATATAAATTCAACATAAATGATGTAGGTAACTAATATTTTTGTAACTATATAATTTTAAAGAGTGTCCATGGAGTTTCTTGTCAGTTCTTCTCCATAGGAACCTACTACGCTTTGGAATGGGTACCTAGTTTCACGTTTTTGACAGGCCGACTCCTTGACAATTCAAAAGTGCCTGTATTTATGGTTTAATTGAAATAAATGCTTTGAGTTTGAGTTGGATTCCTCACATAAACTTAGTCAATAAACGTCTGAAGTGTTTATAAAGTCAATGGCTTGTCGACTAACCTTGAACTAATACGGGTACATAACGAGATTGAAACAAAAACTCTTGACAATAAAACCGCGGGTTACCGGCTCCTTTAAGTTGTTACAATAACATACTATTGTTTCTAACTCCGTTTCAATCACGAACTGCATCAAACAAAATAAAAAAAAAAACGAAATTTGAACGGAACCAAAGAGTTTATTGCCTTAAAATATTTCGAAGAATTTTTTCCACTACGTTGTTAGTACCGAAAAACGTAAAAGAATTAAATAACTTACTCAAAATCTATTATTTTTAGGGTCGTTGTTTCTAGTCATCCTAAAGATACAAAGCAACAACACTAAAATCAATGGCTTCGGAAATTCGGAATAAGTTATGACATCCTAACGTTTTCTATCAAAATTTTATAGCATTCCTCTCATATCTCAAATTAAAACACACGGTGGGATAATCATTTTGAATGAGTGAATGAGTAAATTAGATGTGAGATTTTAATATTAAAATACCAATTCGAGGAAACATTGCCTGAAATGACGTATAAATATAAATATAATAACGACAAGAGGGCAATAAAATTGGGGTACTTAATTCAGATGTGTTTTTATATTAAATGTTTATTTAAGTTAGTTTAACAATAATTTAAAATAAATGTTGTTTTTATGGGTCAGTAAAAATCCAGTTTTATTTCGCAAAAGAAGCCGAAGTATGAGAGTAAGCGAAAGTGGTCAGTGTCGTACAGAGGTCCGATACCATACTGGGCGACGCTGCGCAGACGTCCAATTAGAGGGAATGTGCGCCTGCGCCCCTCGAGAGGCACACACAGGGAGTTGCGATTTATACCTCACTCCCACACTTTATTGCCTCTCTAGGCACTAGCTCTACGTCCGAGATTATAAGGCTCCGCAGACAGCTATTCTCAAATCACGAATAAGGCATCATCAGACGCGATTTACGCTCATATCTCCTCGATATTACATACACGGGTAAAGCATGCAAATCACGTTTTGGCAGAAAGTGGTCGTTGTAGCTCTAATTGATAAAATATCACGTTTTTCTTTTTGAATTATAAATAATTCTACGTGCATTTTATTATTACCTATAGTTATGTGTCTGCCCATAATTAAAGTGTCGTCCAAAAAGGAAAACTTTACATGAAATAACTGCGATATAAAGTTATCAGCGCTTAAAGTTGTCCGAAAAACGGGTGAGATTAAACGTAAGAATCTGGTTTGAGATCCGCCTGTAGCGGCTGTAGCGCGGGCTCTCCTTAAAAGGCGGCTTGTCGACAATAGCCTGGGAACTCAGCTCATTTGAGGAGAAAATATCATGTCTCGCTTTTTAAATGGGACTTGGTTGGCGACACGTCATGAACAAATATGAAGTGAAGATGAATACCTGTAATTAGTTCACAGTTGGTTTTGCGAGAGAGAAATGCGGCGGCGTTTTTATTACAGAAAGAGTAATTATAACATAATTATGGACAGAGAAACGTGTGATAAGTTGACAGCCAAAAGATTTAAAAAGTTAAACGCAGCTTACATAAATGAAAGAACATTACAAGACAGACCATTTACTCAATTATCTTTGATTCTTTGGAAGGGGTACAAACTTCCAATTGATCTTTCTTTAACTATTTGGATGCACTTGATAGAGTAGGTAAGTTCGTCATTAACGTCATTCCTTGTAACTGAGGAAGGTATGTTTGTAGCGATATTAAGTAACTTTTTAAATAATTAGGTAATATCGCTTTTTTACAATCTGTCGCTAAAGGTTCGCGAATAGCGTCATATCTACGTTTTACCTTGAGTTAAACAAACAGGGGGCGACCGTGGCTACACAATATCAGTCGGATTATCACACTACTAATCTCTCTACGATAACAGATAAATTAACGAAAACTCCACGTTTTTATATCGTTATCACCAGCAACTGCCGCGTCGGTTATTAAGATTGAATAAAATTAATAATTAATTGTATAATGAAGCAATAATGGGTGTACCACTATCTTCATCGTTTCTTTGCTCATAAACCTATAATATAAGATTTTACAAGCTTTTTATTTTATCGCCTTGTAAATTATTTAATTACTGCAATACCGGTTTCTGTAACGATTAAGATGAATTAACTAAATTAAAGTTATGGATTCTCGGGAAATGGCTTAAGTTGGCCTTAAAAATTTACTCGTTCGGTTCTGTTGGTCTACAAGAAGCTGAAAGATGTTATATCCAATGAGAGAGCAAATGGCTATGACCTTGCACGCGCTAACGAAGGCTACAGGCCGTACAAGGCTGGACTCGAACAAAAAGAAATAAGTTCCCCGCGTAAAGACCTGCCACAAAAAATAAACTAATAAAAGAAACCGGCGATGTTCGGAACGTGAGCGTGCCGCTCGAAATATTCCAACTCTAAGTTTTCGCTTTGGAACAAAGAGCTGAGTGTAATAATATGACAAAAACCTTCACTTGTCTTGCTGACAGCCCGGACAGTTGAGATGAATTAAACTTAATTATTAGAGTCGATCAGTTTTGTTCAACTATTAACCTTCCTATACCGTTAACGTAACATTCATTTGATTTGTGTGGAATGTGTTTCACCTATCCATTTTTATTTTCATGGTTTTTTTTCATACTAATCTTACTACATCGCTTAATTGCGGGGTAATTGCGTAAAATACGTACAGACGCCAGCACATCAACCTACCCGAAACTGTAAAATTTTCCCAATCAACTTTAAACCTTATGATTTAGCGATAAAGTTGACAATCTATCAAAGACATTTGACAGATTGTAGTAGCTTGATGTGCTGGCGTCTGTACAATGACAATTGATCGCAGTTCCTTTCATTTTGACAGTTCAGCCACGTGTATCTATTGCATTATTTACGTTTTTTGAGCACAGAATGTATTAAACCTATAAAGCAATGGATTATAAATATCCTTCAAAACTCTCGAATTGTGATTTGTGATTGAAAACTGTGTTACGCAAGTGCTGTAATAAAATCAAAACAATTCCTGACAAAAACAGACAAAATTATTTCAGTAGGTTTCATACAACGATTCACAAATACTAGATTTCTGCTTTGGCAACAACAGTTCAGAGATAGTAACGTATCGCGGCGCTATCTATTAGAATAGGGACAGATGTGCCCGAATTGGGTTACTTCGATAACGCTATCGAGCTATTGCACGAATCAGACATTCAATCTGAATCACACTTCAACAGTTCACTCAATCCGGAACCATTTTTTGTTTTTTGCTTTAATGATCTGTAACTGCCTTTTTACGGATACTGGTATCGTTTTTTGTACGTTTTTTCGCGGCTTACCTACGTGATAAAATGCAGTCCGAAGTATGCTGTTCCAAATAATGTTTTAGTTCCTTCTTTACTTTAATATTAAAATGTTTTGAATCCCCCAGAAAATGCATAAAATGTCCTGTATTACATAGGTCTACTGTCTACATAAAATCAAAAACAAAAGTTATTTATTCAAACTAGGCTGACACTTGCTACACAGCACTTTTGAACGTCAAAATTACATGAGGCAGTCCCTAAAAACGCCCACCCTTCACCATGTACCTAGACTCACTACCTATATATGTATTTATTTATTTACATACGATTAGTACCGATTTAAAATAATTTATTAATACAAACTAAAACAAACAGTAATAACAAAATAACGCACAACAAACACAAAGTTGAATCTCTTCTGTAAGCTCACGGTATCTTAGGTACTAATGCCTATCAGTAGCTTGTAAACGACCAGTAACTGGGGTCGCAGGTCACGTGAATAGTGATCGAGAAGAAATCTATATCGGTACCTACTCACAATCCAGGAGTCAATTTAATTCCCGATATCCAGAAAGTAGAGACATTACTTTCGAAGCTTGACCTCTGTGACCTTATTAGGTTTATTTATCAGCTCTTTCTATTGTTATAAAGTCGTATTTTGTTATTTATTCTGTTTCAGGAGCTTTAGGTATCGATAGTTAGAGGTTTTCGTTACAATCTTTGAGACAGGTACCACACCTCCGCCGCGAACAGTTTTGAACAAATTCCATATTAAAAATCTCTGAGATCTTTACTTAGCCTTTTTTAGAATTTCAGCAGAGCTTCTAACTCATCACAAGCAGTGGTGGGCTAGTGGTAACGGCAGCGACTTACGAGTTGTAGGTCACCAGTTCGAACCTAGACAGGCACTTTACTTTGTGTAAATTATTTCATCACCACTGCTCTCAAAACGGTGAAGGAAAATATCGTGAGGAAACCGGCATGTCCTAGAACCAAAAATTCGAAGACATGTGACAGTCATCCACTATTAGATTAGTAGAGAGATTAGTAGATTATGGCCCACTCCCTCTCACAGAGAGGAGACCTGTGTCCCAGCAGTGGGAACATAATAGGCTGATAATTTGATGATCACAACAATAATAATGTATGTGATGTGTGCTTGTGTGATGTGATGTGATATTGGAATTCTATGACCAAATGTTGTAGGTACAGGATTCAGGTTGTATTTCTCAAAATGAAAACGTCATGCTCAATCTTATTCCCCGACTTCTAACGAAGTGAGTTATTAAGTTATGAACACAAGTACGATGTTTACCCTCTGAGGAGCACAGAGCAGCTTTATTCATACAGTGTAATAATCGAAGTGATTGATTAATTCAATGGAGGCAGCTGCCGTGTGATTGAGTCGCATTCTGCATATCAATTGCTTCCAATGAAACGCGAACTTTGGCGGCAACTCACTCGCCTGCATCTATGCAATAAAATGGCCTTTATAGTCATATATCTTTCATATTAAAAAGATATGAATCACGTCAAATTTATTGCACATTAGGTATCTAGTTTTGCATTCATCCGTTCGCGTGTCGTCTTCACTACTACAGAATTTTTTGCGCAGTATTTTCAATGTACCTGTACCTCGTTGGTGTAGTGGTCGCAAATCACTGGGTCTTGGGTTTGATTCCCAGGTCGTGCAACGTGTTATGGGATTTTACTATCTGGAATTTCTCAGTAGGAATCCTGAGTCAGGATTTGCGGAGCCGGTCGATGGTAATAGGCTCCGCGTAAATGCGAAAGGCGAAATGTGTATGTACCATAAGTTCAGCTCATGTAGTACATCTGGATTGAGGGCCCATTTTTTTAATCCTTGCGAAACACATTCAGATTTTTTGGATTTTTTTTTTTAATAATTTTTAGTTTAAAATTATAAAAACTTGAAGAAAATGTACATAACTTTATTAAACCTAACTTTTCAGCCTAACCCTTCCGGGAAACAAGGACTGATGCTATGTTATATTTGTTATTTTCAATACATTTCATTCTCTCTTGATGTGCTGTTTTCATTCATAACTACCACAATCAACTCAAAACTCAACAGTAGGTACAGTTAACACATTTTAATTAAATTTGATTATCCACTAACCGGTACTTATAACGCTTCCCGCATCACGCGAGCGCGCAGCGTTAAATTAACTTACTTTACTCAAATAAAATATGTCTTAACCATCAATTACGGTACACAGGTAGAATGTCAGAGGCGGTTATTAAGGTGATAATAACCATATACAGTGATAATTACCCGGAGATTGCGACATTTTGAGACCAGTGATCATTGCTCTACTTGACGTTTTCGGTCGTTAATTTGAATAAAGTCGATGTTGAGCTGTTCGTGTGAGGTTAGTGCAGGTTCGAGGACTGGTTGAGTGCGCAGTTGTCGGGCCGGCCGGCGCCTACGCAAGGTGGGCGGACGTACTGGCCCATGCACTTACTTGATCTTGAATTGTTTACTGCCTATGTCGCGTATTCGTCATTTCGTTTTATAGTCGGCTGTAATAAAAGCCTGTCAGGTATTCTTTCAGTTTGGATTGTTAGGAATTAAATTACGAGAATTTACATGTGTGGAGAATGTCTTAATTAACATGCATTCTCAGGCAAATGCAAAAAGTTGAGCTTTAATAAACTTTATAGTTGTACTCAGTTCTAATGAAATCATCATCATCAAAAAAGTCAAAAGAGGTTCAATGCGGATAGGCCTACAAGAATAGCCATTTGTATAGTCGAATATATCAAAGACTAATATTCTCTATGGAAGATATAGATTCTTCTTATTTCAGACCAGCACTTTAACAGTCGCTATGAATGAAACTGAAAATTATCTTTAGACCCACTGAAGGCTGAATTTCACGATCTAAATCCGAAAATAATAATCACAACTTACTCCACTCAACTTCTTACATGCAACAGTTACATACACTGATAAGCACACAATACTTTAAACAAGGCTGCAATCTCAAATGGAATCTAAATGTTATCTTCCATATCTGCATAATAAACAATACGAGTCGAATCGCGACTGAATGTGGGCGCTCTATTCACAATGCGCAGAAACACGCGGCCTAATAACAATGTATGCGCACCGATTTACGTTATATTCTTAGATCTAATACATCTAAGGTATCTGTATAATCTTGCACACTAGTTGTTAACCTTGTCCATGTATTTCAGACATAAACTTAATCAGTTCTCCCATATTTTCATTTGCCCTGACTAGCGGCCTTAAAATAAGGCATCCACAGGACAGCTCGGTTAAGTAGTCGACAACCTCTAAAGTTGACCTGAAAAATACACTTCAGAAAAAAAAAATCTTTTCACTACTATAGAGATCGATTTTCGTTTTTTTCAACCGTCCTCAGTTGATTAGGCTGTGAGCATTGTATCAGTCAGTGAATCAAATTAAGAGTTACCTAAATCTTACAATTGCAATACTTTCAATTTTGAAAACTGTCAATGGAAATTGGAAGAACAGTTAATCATGTGCCAATAGATTTTTTTTTTTTCCTGCCACTACTATTTGTTTTTGTATAGGTACAAATAATACTATACAATACTTCATAGTCACTATGTTATTCTAAGCAGCTCCAGAGACAGGTTGGCCGAAGCAACGGAAACCTGTTCAGGTGGAGATTCATAGGCGACTCCGCCTTGGAGTATAAATGTGGTGCTGTTCCACAAACGATGGGACACTTAATATCGTGTCCTGCGTGTCCTGTCAGCTGAACTTTACAGGAACTAGTGGACGCTGGTGATAGTGTCAAACAAGTAGCCGAATTCTGGGCAGAGTCTATTTATATTGCTATCAACACGCTAAGAAGAAGCAGCTACTACTTGTACGAGTACGTATTGTTCCACAGTTGATTATTTATATTCTTGTAGAGCCATAGGATAGGATAAGGGTCTTGATTCTGGAACATGGGGCTGATGTGAAGTGTCATTATGATGAAACAGAAAAAGGCTAAGCTCTACCGCACACGATTTTGAATCTTCAAAACGATCACCCTCATTTTTGGAGTAGGTAGGTACATGAAGCAGTTCAATATTGTCCGCATGAAAAGAAAATCTTCATTCATTTTTCAAACAGTTTTTTTTTACTCTCATCATATTCAGGTACAGTCTAGAGTCTAGATAATCGATTAGGCACCAACAAATAGTAACAGATCTCTAAGATCTAACTTGGGTGTTGTAGGTTCACAGATCAGTATCTCAATCGCAACATAACTGAGCAAATTGGTGCACCGCACATAATAATTATGAATAAGATCTGTCACATTGATAATATCTACGATTGTAACCGCAACATTGGCTAATCCCAGTTGTAATTGCATTTGATCCAATAATTGGTACTATTGGGTAACAGAATGGACTCGGTGCCAACAATTATCTAACGGTAAATTATATAGAACAATTTAAATATCAATGGGAGTGCATACCGCTATTTATCTAGTGAGTGCAAATTTGCATAGCATGATTACTTGTAGTGTAGCTGACTAAAATAGTATGCGCTAGCGCTATCTTTAGTACTTACTGGAATGATCTGCGAGCTATTTTACACCATATTCTCAGGCAATTTTATATCACGATTTACGATTTTTACGATTTTTTTTTTTTTCTTTTTGTTTAAGATCTTAATTTTTTCACTGTTCATTTAAATTAAAAGGATTGATCTTTAATTAATCTCTTATGATATGATCATTTATATCTGTAATTACTGTCTCTCCTAAATACAGATTCCTCAGTAATCTAGTTATCAGAGCAACGATTCACTGAACAATTCGTTGTACCCACACCATGTAATTAATAATGATTCTGACAAATGCGTGCACTGACTGGACAGGTCCTCTCAATCTGTGTGATTCTTTCCTCAAAAGACCATCTCAGAGATCGATCTACATGGTCTTCATATAACCTGACCAAGATTATGTCTGGACTTTAAAAGAGACTGTGACCTCTGAGTTTGTTTCGGCCTTTCTTCTCAGAGTAGTCAGATAGGAAACGCCGACCTCATCTAGTTTAAAAAAAATATGATTGACGTGTAAAAGTGTTTGTGCAAACCTACTTACAAAAATAAAATCATTTATCATTAATGCGTACTTTCTAGGTCCCTCATGTACTACAAAACTTACAATAATAAAAAATAAATCTTATTATAATTTGTATGGTGCACATAACAAAAAGTATTCTATCTATCTGTCTAGCATTTTCCCAAATATATTGAGGTCGGCTTCGGTTAATTTCTTATGAGTAGGTACGTTACTACTTTTTTTAAATAAAAGAAGAAAGTTTTAACCTTTTTCTTTCATGTCTTTTTCTTTTTTATGCACAATTTCCGCTATCTTTAACAGCTCCTTAAATCATTTCGTCCGTTGCCTATCTCTTCGCCCTTCCAAACTTCATGTTTGTTCTACAAAATACGTCGCTAGTCTCTAACCATCAATGCTTAGTAAAGTTGTAAGAATCGACAGACAAACGGATGGCAATCGTGGTCTCCGGCGACAGACCACCGAGTTGTCACTTCAAGCAACGTTACGATCTCAAAGCCGACATCTTATTACCGAGCTACGACATAAACCTGCTGTCTTCCTCACTTCGTATTCTGTCTATCCCGTTACGAGAAACCGTGACGACGCATACATACATAATATTATACAAATACGCATTTACATAAGAACAGGATAAAGGATCATCTGCTACACATAAAGATCCTGGAGACATTTCAAATAACCAATAAATTCCACACCTGACTCCAGTTTGTTTGGACATTTTATTTTTGACAGTCGCCTGTCGTGCCGGGCTGTTTACTACAAGTTTATAAATACCGCCGGTAAATAAACAAGAAGTATTCGTTGCTGTTGCTTCCGATAATTGGAAGACAATTTCTAGAGTTAGGGCTTGTTACAGGCTGTTACAGGCACCATTATAAGGATGTTAGAGCGATTATGAAGATAACAAACACCATGGACCAATAGTTAACTCCCAACATCTCGTAAATCATAGGCAACTGCCATAATTGGAGTTTCACGTTAAGTCAAGCTCTCAGACGGTAATCAGGAATGTGGAAGCAGCTCAAGTTTTTTGTGTAATCGTGTCTATTCGCTGTAATAGGCAATAACCAATAATAATCATACAAGCGTCTTTAAACCTTAGATCAACTCTGTGAAATACATAAATCACTGTATTTGTTGCTATAACTTTGCTTGGTCCTACCTTTCTGTGCCTGACAACTTTCATAATTATCCCATAGTTTTCCAATTTAGGTATCTATCAAAATATCTCATAAAGTGCAACAAAAGATTAAATTCCCATTCAAAGTTCTAAACTTTTAAGTAACAAACTAAACCGCATACCTACAAATAAATATTTAAATTGTAACAAATCGTTTCTCAAATATTTATGTTATTGAATTTCCCGCATTGCCCCAAAGACACTCATCAGAGTAGCGTCGTTAGTTGCTCCCCGCTGAGCCCGACGTGTGAACAATTTAATTGGAAGACCGGGGGGACTGCAGCCCCACTCATAGACACGGGATTATTGAAACGAGACGCACGTCATTAACCACTATTATTTACATACAAAAAATAAAAACTTATTTATTTACACGATATAAAACGTAAATTGAGTGTCAAACAGACTTGAAACTTTTATTACCTTCTCACATTCAAACTGGGGAGTACAGAGCAGCTATTTTTCATCCAAACACAATAAAGATCTGTATACATTTGAAAGGGCATAAAAACACGTATTTTCATAAACAAACACATTACAATATCACGTCGAACGGTGAGAAAATGTCTCTATTTGTGTGTAAACTACTAAAGTTACGTATTACTCCCACGTACAAGGTATTAGTTCAAAAGCTTTGGAAGTTGAGGCCATATTCGAAGTACGTGCATTTACATTCACAACTATAAAGTACGGCGAATAGAACTAAGATGTATTCTGACCTTTATTTATGGTGTTGGCATACATAAAGATTGATGAATGTGCAAGGAACTTTCATGGAATGTGAGAATACGGGATATTCTGAGCTTACTCTATAGAGACCATAAAAGTAAGTGTCGTTAAAGAAAATAATGTCGTAATCGCTATGTAAACCTATTTGGATAAAACTTTTTTACACTTGTAAGTAAAAAATATAAAAGCCGTCAGATATTTAATTCTGTCAATATTATTTCGTATTAGGTTATTGACATAACCTGTAATTTATTTGTAAAATAACGGCGTGTACACATAATATAGCCTCGATAACGGCCAGTAATACTAACTGTGGGTAAAATTACATAAAAGCGAGGCTTTTAAACTACTGGTTGTGGTCCTTAGGTAATCGAACTATCTACTTATCGGGACTTTGCAGAGTCTATGACCCAGTATTTACATAGAGTGCTATGTCAGACATAATGTTTGCACTTTACGATCTAAATATATACAGAGATGATTATACGTGATCTGATAACGTAATTTATACAACGTGAATATCTATATTTCAATGTAAACGCGATGTTGTCAATAAAAGTGGTTGTCGATAAGAAAATACAAATATTTTGTCTTGCGTCGTGTCGTCTCTCGATATCTAAGCTTTATCAATAGTTCATATTTTACAGATTTCATAGAATAAAGTTTCAAAAGTCGCACAATTTCGGAACAATATTGTTTCAGCTGGTAACAATAACTTTGTTTTTTATCAATCCAAAGTGTGTGAAACACATGAGCGTGAACTCTTTATCAAAGTAATAAAACCAAAAATATATATACATAATCCTTAATGAGTCCTCCATGCGCGTCTCAATTAAAACATTAGGTTTTCAAAACATATTCGTGGAAACATTTTTTATTCGTTGACATCCCAAAAACAACACCGCCATTTTAAAAAAACTACCGCGACAAGATCTTAGAACAATCAGACAGATAACGCCAATTGGTAAAACCGAGAGCTAATATAATTTTGTGACTTTAAAACGAACTCTCAACTTTTGCTAAACAATTTTGAACGTTAAGTACAGAGTAAAAGAACATGTCGTATAAAATATTTGGCGAATTCAAGCGCAGTGACAACTCGGTCAGGATATAAATAAAGAGTGGGTCGAGGATATATCGCCACCGCCACCCGCACGGAGACGTTGGATCTCTTCCAGCTTCAGACACACTCGAGCTAGTCTAGTGAAAAGTAAATGAGACTGAAATTGTGACTCACGCTGACTTGCGTTCCTTAATTTCCTTTTCGATAAGATCTGCTCTTGAAAAGGTCTTTGAACTGTTAAAGTTCATACTAAAATTGCCCCTTATGTACGAAGTAATAAGTACAATATATTTTCTTTAAAGTTAGAACCTATTATTTGCGTCATAATCAGCAGAAATTCACACTGATGTGTTAAAACAAAAACTCAGCTAAAACAACCGTTGGCTAACTAAGATTGATTAAAGACCTACTGTGTCGGCGCATACGCATCAAATAGATATTTACTTATTCAGTGCCCAGTGGTAAAACTTTCTGATTACTATGTCCAACTGCCAATTCGGCGATATTTTCATCGCATCGATTGTATGACTTACCTACGTCAGTAAAATCTGCCTAGCCTTTAACCAACTATTTTGTATGTTGGGATCGGCTTCCAGTCTAACCGGATGCAGCTGAATCCAGTATTTCACATGGAGCGACTGCCTATCTAACCTCCACAACCAAGTTACTGGGTAATACGATACCCTTCGGTAAGACTGGTTATCCGACTTTCGGGATTTTGACGTCTCGGAATGACTGTCAAAGATCTACGAAAGACAGCCGGGACCAACAGCTTAATGTGCTTTCGGAGGCAAGGAGGGTCTTGGTATGTAAATATGGTCGGGTGACGATCAGGTTGATCTACGCTAGCCGCGTTTGGTCTGTGGATACCCATGCACGGACCAACCGCGGCAAGACCCGTGCGGTTGTTATTGCTTACCACATGCCCCTCTCGTATGACTTACGTCAATAATCAGGAAATATTCGTACAGTATACTCTTTGAGCAAATCTCATCATCTTCCGCCCGGCGCCCCCCTCCTTTAGTAGGTCAGTATACGATCTGCTAACAGAACCACATTCAATCTATGTTATGTTTTGCGTTAATATTTTCCTTGTCGATTCATCAAAATCGAGTACCTATGAAACATGATGTGTCATTGTGCTATGAGACAGCAAATTCTAGGAATTCTCGCCAATTTGCGCTAATCTCCCAATGAAATGTTAACTTCCTAACCGAAATGAATATTTGAACAGCCAAATGAATCCAACTAAAAACAATAGCAGGAACGTTGCAAGTGCCACTTATCCAGTGAAAGTAGTATTTTCTATCAGTGGCAAATGATCTTCGATTTGAGTTCACGTAGCATATGCATGAGCTGGTTTCGAGTGCCAAGTGCATTTCCGTTCTGACAACTGGAACAATTCCTTTGGCGGCGACCCTAATCGATCGCAATGATGAAAGCGATGGTTTCGATCTAGACTACATAATTCACAGTTGAGATTCTGCTCTTGTTTAAAAAACATAATGTAGAGTTGAGAAGAGGTCTAACTTTTCATGAATCAATTCTACCGATACAGCAAAATACTCTTTCTTCACTTTGAGCTTGCTAATTGACTGCAAGTTTCAAGCATAACCCACACAAGCTTTGCTGACTCGCTAATATTTAGAAATAGTCATTCTCATATAGAACATAAAAGGACCCCGTAGTCTAAGCATTTTCAACACATGCTATTATTTGTTCGAAAAAATTCAACGCATGCAAAACTTTATTTGAGCAGAAAGAATCTTTCCTATTCCTATCAATAGACTTCTGTATATCGCTATTCCCTACCCAGAGAAATTGAAAATTAATTTCGCAATTAATTTTCATTGCTGCGTCTGACAACAAATCTCTTACATTATCACAGGAACAGTTCGCTGCAGTTATGTGACATCAGTGACATATCGATCAGTATCAGTGACATCTCTCGAAGTGTACATACGTGATGATGCAGAATTAGCTCCGCCAGCTGAGTGCAATGCTCGGCCTGGCGCCGCTCCGCACTAGGTCATAGCCCTGCTCTCGTATCGAGATGTATTCCGCTCATTCATAATTTATTCCGCAGTTTATATACGTACCCATTCATGAGGCAGATGGAAAATACGGAAGAATTGCGAGTGAAATAACTGGGCCTTTTTGCAAGTTCTATGTTGCCAACTATTTCAAAATTGCCAAAATCTTTCACTATTTTGTAGACCGTACTCTACCTTCTCATGATATCTTAAATGAAAACACTACCTATATGGTATTAACTCCTTTCTCTCCTTAAGGGTTATTTAATGAATATGGAAATGTTTTTGTTTGACCCAAACTTCTCAGGTAAGTACTTTTTCTGACTCCTTTGAAATGCGCCCAGTACGACAGGTAGGGACAGAGCTTACGCCAGGAGACACCTTTTTGTTGATAGGTTCCGCTCAAGTTTAAGCCCTTACGGACCTTAGTTGTACCATTGGTATTTTTAAGAGGCTATTGTCTCAACTTCGATAAGTGCTCTTTCACTAAAGTACTCGTAAAAAATTCTCCACGTGATGTACTTCTCGGTCTAGACTGTTATAAACAAAGTACCAACTAGCCACAAGTTACATAAAATGTAACTCATTAAACAAGTTTATTTAGCATTAACATGCGTCGAGCTCAGCGTATACTGCAAATTACAATGGCTTCATAAATTCTTGATAAGCATTTCTGATAATTTTCATATCACACTTTAACATAAGTTTTCGTACACTACACTCAAAGAAGCAAGATCTACAGACCGATAGAGCATATGGAAGGCGGCGACCTTCACATATGACATCATAACGTCTCATTACTATAAGATAAGTTACGCTTAAGATGATCAGCACTCACCAACTCATGTTTGATCCATCTCCGTTGACGGTAAGGTGTTCCGCAACAGAAAATCCAAAATAAGAGCCTGGCTCTCCGAACTTTATCACAGGGATCCTCGGTTCCAGATTAAAACTTGTGGCACTATATAAAATGCACATAAATAAAACACTAGCGCACCTAACTTCAGCCATGATGTTCACCGTTCGTTATGTATTCGTGTTATAAATCGTGTTATCGCACCAATTCACTGTCTTCCAGTTATTATTTGGCACATCGCGACTTTCGTATAGTTGTGTCGTGCGACGTCGAGACCCCCAGCGCGGTTGCCGTCCGCCGGCCGAGTCAGAGTCGGGCAGAGTATGTATTCCCGCTAAACCCAGTTCGTATCTGTGTCTCTGCGTAATCATAACTTGTTCTACACGCCTCGACGCTTGCGAGGCGCGCTCGTGGTAGAGGCAACTGAACTCATAAACTTTGTCAACTTTTTTTAACAGCGCCATCTGGTGAAAAAGTGCTGAATTTAGAACAGGAGGCGAAACGATTACGAGTACGACACTTAAACTCCTGTCATGTTTTTGGGTTACAGCGCCATCTAGTGTATAGATCATTAATTATGCAGCTTAAGCAGAGCCATCTGTAGCATTTTATAGTAAACTTATGGGAGTAGTTCCATGCAAATTCGAGAGATGTCTAGATACTTGCATTTAAAAATATTTTTTTTTTGTATTTTCAGTATGAGCGTAAATCAGCGATTTGATTCGATGAAAAACCGCGTTACTTCACTTATTCTAAGCTCTTATTTTGGTTTGGTCATGGATAAGGTTCAAGATCTGGGTTCGGATTTCATGGATTTTTTGGGGGAGCAAGATAAAAACAAAATTTAATCAAATAGGCTGATTTATTGATTAACGTATTACAATATTCGAGGAGGAAATAAAAATTAAATTATGTCCCGATAAGATAAAATACTCATTATAAACTAGTCTTTTACTACTCTCTCCGGTACTAAACTTTAAAATTCCAATTTGATTGTGATTTTATTACAAATTAACAAATTACGAATGAATAAAATTAAAATACTGATCAATCCTTGCTTTTGGAAAGTACTAATAGTAACTTCAATTACCAACACAAAATGCCATAGGAGTTAGTAGAAGGCAGTAGACTCCACCAAGAAACTTCACTGACGTGCGTCACGTTAATGATAGCAGCCTATATTTGTGTCGTTACTATAGCAGTCTTCACAGCGGTGATGGTAGACGTGAGCTTGATGACGAGCAGCTCGTAAGTATACTTTTCAGCAAACAGCTGAAACGAGTATACAACCGAATCGCAAGCAGCATCGGTCTAACATTCGGACCATTTCTCGGTTGCAGACTCGTAACCAATCGATTGGCATTTGACGAAACCTATGTCGCGCCAGGTAGGTTTTTAGTATTACAATACCAGAATGTGTGACGACTATCACGGGTATTGCAACACCATTCGGGCCTCGTTATTTATTTAAGGCAGTGGATGGAAGGTAAGCTCGGTCTGTGAGTGCGCAAACAGCAGGTTCAACTGTGAGTCCAAGCCGACGTTGAAGACCTTCACTAGTTTGGCGACAGCCTGGCCCGGCTCCTTGCGCACCAGGGCCACTCCCGACACCTTCATGAGATGTACCTCCGAGTCCACGGACCCACCACCTGTGGTAGCTAGCTTCACGTGGCATGTGACGTCCACATGGACATATTTCTCAACTGCCTGTCCTCGCTTCCCTGGTACATCCACATAGTCTGTCTTTTCCTCAGCCTGGGGCAAATCTGCACGGAATACGCTAGCTTCTCCCAATAGACCCTGCAAAACAAACAAAAACCGTAAGTATAAAATAAAACACCCATCAAGGTTATTTAATCAACTCCCATATTCTTGGCAGGAAGCCAAAGTAAAATGTAATTAGAAATTGTCCTTGTGCCAAAGTGTCTTGAACTTTGACACCAATATATATAGAAAGAAGTAAACAAATCTGTTTTGAAAGAAGTTTTATCGTATGATCTATCTTTGAACACGACCATGTTATCATGGCCACTCGCCAAGGGGGTGTTGCCGGCTTTTATTATTGATTTATCATTCTCTCGTGTTAAATACGCGTTGGATGAAATGCGACTTCATTGCACAACGTCACAGAGATCGTACCAGAAGTTATTATTAGTAAACAAGATGTTTGCACTACTAACCCCATTTCCTGTGATGGAGAATTTCATGCCCGGATGGATAGCACGAGTTTCGACACCCAGACCTTCAGGATGCGAATCCGACCAGAAGTAGTTCTCTGGCTCATTGAGGGTGTCAGGTTTGAAGGTGATGCGCTTTCCGTATCCCATGCCGATAGACTGCAGCAACATGCTGCGACCTTCGAACAGATGCCTCCTGCTACCGGCCGGCTTTACGCGGTAGCAGAAACCAGGAATGATGCGAGGATCCACATAGGTTCCTGAAATGATCAAATAATTTAGAATGATGTCTTGCAACAGCTAAAAAAGTCATTAAGAAAAAGTATAGAAACAATAATTACCAATAACGGGCAGTTCATATTTCTCTAAGCCAACAATGCAATACTGGCAAGGAATGTCTTTAATATCACTACCATTGACGGTAACCCTTCTAGAAGAGGATTCAATGCCAGGCTTGAGTTCGTAACCCTTCCTGAGCTGCTTAATGCCTATGGCGACGTTAAGCACCCTGGACACGGTTGCGTTTCCTCTGCCCTTCTTCAAGATGGCCACACCAGTCACGGGTACCAATTTAATAGCACCATCATTTTCATACCATTCAACTTTGCAAAGGGTGTTGATTTTAATTTTCTTGTCAATGGATCCATTGTCGTGAATCTTCTGCTCAATTTCAATTTGATTTTTCTGCGAAAAACATTTAAGAGTTGGTTAGAACCTTACAAATTTTAAAAATGAATTATGTATTATGTAAACCAATAAAATCGTTTGTTACCTGCTGCTGGACCACTTCCAAAATGCCCTGCGGTTCATGGTTAGCATCATAGATAGTGAACTTGTCCCCAACGGAAACGGCCTCGATCTCAAACAAAAATCCTTCAGGCCTGGAGTCAGTCCAGAAAAAGTTGTCATTCTCATTGAGTTTGGATCCCACAGGTTCGAATGTTAGGCGGCGGGCATATCCACGGCCAATTGATTGCAGGGTCAGGGCCTTGCCTCCAAACAAGTACCTCGGCTTCACTGATAGGGGAGGAGCATCCAGAGCCTGGAAAATTATGGTCTACATTACTCATCGTGTTACTTAAAGTGACTAAAGATAAATATATATATCATATACTTTACTTCGTAATTGTAATTCAACTTAGATTTAAAATTATTTATCTTAGTTAATAAATAAAGAAGAAAATTATTGACATTATGTAATTTAACAACCGGTACAGACGCCAGCACATCAAGCTACCCGAAACTGTTAAATTTTCCCAAGCAACTTTGAACCTTATGCTGTAGCGATAAAGTTGAAAATCTATTAAAGAAATTTGACAGATTGTAGTAGCTTGATGTACTGGCGTCTGTACATTTATTTATTGCTTCTCAAAATCAAGTCCGTGATCAGTTATGACTATTTTTCCGAGTCATCATTGTTTTCGCACTACAAGTGATTGTGTTAAAATGTGAGCGAAATTGTAATTAAGTAATGTAATGAATAATCGAATAATTTGATATTTCCCTTATTAGCATTCACGATGAAATGAAAAAATAATCATATCAAAACCACCAAAAGTAAGTTTTTGAAATAGAACATTGATATGATTAACAATGGCGAAACGCCCTTATGAATGATACTTATGGTTTACCTATTATGGACATAACATGCTGCCAGCCAGTATGTCACTTTCGACCTGTCGGATCTCTGCCGGTTTCTTGAAGTTTGTATGTCAACGCCGCTCTGGGCGAGGGTCTGAAAAACTGGACGATCCACATACCATCGCCTACAACGGTGCACACAACCAGTGGCAAATCACGCAAGTCAACAGTGTTGATCGTTGATGATATTTTCATCCTAGAAATGTCAGCAACGGACACCGCTACTCACTGAACTAACTCCCCACTATTCTAATTTTTTCAAATTCCCCTGGACTGCTGAAATCGACTAGCGAATGTTCCAGAATTTAATTTGCACAAAGATGTCTCGTCAATCAACAATACGATCCCATAACAGCTTCTTTAGACGTCAGGGTATAAGGTTGCCCTTACAACATTCAACTGCTTTAGAAAAAAACAGGAATACAAAACTATTACAAGAATAGTGTATTTAACTGACTATTTACTTATTAACTTTAAATTAAAAGGATTTGTAGACAAAAATACAAAAGACGGAGTAACTTTGAGTAAGTACGATTTTTAGTGTTTGTGCATAAAAATTATAAAGCATTTCTATGGCAACCTTATTATATATCGCGCTCGAGTTCAAAAGTTAATAAAAGACTTACTAATTAATAATAAGTATCTAAATTATCGATTGTGGTTACGTACAATGGAACTTTGCGAAGATTCTAATATAAATGAGGTTAGATATTAACCTTAAAATTTTAAGTAAAATGCATGAAAATGTAGCCAATTTGTCATCAAGAATTTTCGTTTATTCCATGAACATTTTTGTAAGACATGAAGAAACTCACCATCCTCTTGATTCTGAAAAGGATTATTCTTGCAAAAATGTTCTAATCTAACCACAACCGATTTATTTGGCTTGATTCGCAAAATTTAAAGGAATTCATGAATGTTAAGGATAAAAGTTAAATATTTTTATTTTAATAAAAGTCTTATTTTTAAAACAAAGTAAAAAGTATTAGCACGATATCATGTCTAAAGTCAGCTGTTACGACTATCCAAATTCAACTCGTATACCTTTTTCGACATAGTCATTTCTTTCGCAGTCCAGTTTCAAATAATTTTTCCCGATTTTATGGATCTTCGTCGTTTTTCTGTTTGTTTCCAAGGGGGAGCTCGACATTGATGTACAAAAGCGATTCCAGAGTGATTCACATTACAGATTTGTCGATGGTTAAGCAACATTCAATATGATCAGGTGAGGAATGGTCATCATTTCATAGTTTGATATTTACTTAGGCCTGTTTTTTATAGGCTTTGAAATGTGGAGGATTGCGTGTATCTGTTAGTGAACGCAATCATCAACACTTCTTTAGTATCAATGAGACAATTTCCCACAGATCGGCGATCGAGTATGTATTTGCGACAGTGTTTAGACATAAATTAAATTACTGGTCTCACCTGCATCGGTCTGACTTTGTAACGAAAGCCGGTTCTGACGCGGGGGTCGATGTACACGCCAATGACGGGCATCTGATGGGGTGCGGGCTGCGGCACGCGGTACACGGCAGGGACATCGCCCAGCGTGCTTGCGTCCAACAGGACCTCCTTATTGTACGCACTCTCAGACCAGAAGCCCTTACTGGGGACATCGGTTGCCTCCTACAAAAGTCACGACTCATTATTACAACGTTCTACAAAACCATTTACTTATATATACTTAGAATATACTTCGACACAGTCATGTCACTTTATTTAACTCAGATTCGTACATCAATCCAGTCTGGATCTTCAAAACTTTCGCGGTCATCGTAATGCACTTTGACTGAAAGCATTATAGCCGTTTATTTACAAAATAGTATTTTTTGTACTTATCAAAATTTGTAGGTACAATGACCGACTTATCGGCCGTCAGATGGAAGAATAAACAAATCAAGTCTAAACATAAGCTATACCTGCACCTAGTTGGCAAAGCTTAAGCGCCCCTGTGATGTTTCATAAACTGTTGCCAATGAAAAATTACGTCGTAGTTGTTGTCTACTTTTCATTTCAGACCGTGTCAATCATGAAACGTTGTTTAGTTTCATAACATTTAAAATAACGAAAGATCTATAATTGTGAAAACTGCCACTGCTGCCAGAGATGCAATAGAGGCAAGTCGGTGAATAACAATCACCATTTAAATAGGTATGGAAATATACACATGTACTCTCATGTACCTATAGAGGCTATCTACAACGACATCATTATATTCGAATTGAAACCATGATTGAAACTCATTGAATGCCATTAGTGCGACATGGTGTGGACTATCAAGTCATGTCATATAAGTAATGTTTGTACGTCTGCAATCAAAAGCAAATTGATTTGTTGATCGCAACTACCAACTAGGATCAAAGTCCATTCATCTGTGGATAATGTACATACTAGATATTTTTAGAGCTATTTCCTCCTAGCTATTTCGGCTATTAGTAGTGATCGCTGCGAATTCCGCTGCGCCTACGCGATTGTCTGGTACAGGAAACGATAGAATTTCTTGTTGAGGCCCGCGTCCTTATTCATTGATGGAGGCTACGACCTCCTAAAATTTGAAGTCGTCGGAAACCTAGCAAGTTTATGTTATCGACCTTATCCACCGCATGATTAGCGAACCGGCGAAGCGCGATAAATGCCCATTCAATTTGAAGACAGTCAAATGCAGAGAATGTTTGTCTACGACTAATTTTATGACGATGTTCACTCAGAGAGGTGTTATCAATTATGATTAGGTACTTCATTAAACCGGTGTCTAGACGCGGGGGAGTCGCTGACGTCTTACGACGTTGATAAAGTGATAAACGTGACTGCTGAGAAACGTGTGTGACATACTATACGAAATTAGTAAACATCTGAGTAACAAATCTGTTGTAAATGGCGAAATTCCAAACTTTGCGAACACTGCCATCCGCTATTTTATTTACCAAACATAAGAAAGCGTATATGTATTCTCATTGACTTGGGTTTCATGAAAACCGAAACACTATTTATAAAGTTGACGACGTTTGTGTTGTAACTTGTACGTAAACTCTTCCGTCAGTCCACGCCCTAAATATCTTGCCAAGATTTTTTGCTATTCACCACGCTTTGCAATTTGACTCAGGATTTGAAAAAAAATAATGTTGGTGTACTTACGGGAATTTCTAGCTCTGGGAATGCTTCTTCACCATCGCTTTCATAGTCGCTTGGAGCAGGGAACGAGGCTTTAGATGTACCCTCAAACTCCTGACAATAAAATAAGACCAATGTAATATTTATTTATTTACTGTATGACTTGCTATATAAGATAAAGGAATTATCTTGACTGAATTATGGAGAAGAACGTTTGTTTGTATATCACTGATAAGAAAAGAGGACAGAACAGCCCTTGACTTACTGCGTGATTGTACATATATGTGTCACATAATAACTATATAAAATGTTTCTATATCTATCATGATTAATTTATGAGGAATTTAGAAGGATCTAGGGGTTTTTCGTCTTTAAAAAACAGATATTTATGCTTTGAATTCGAATCTGCATTACTGACATAATTAATACATGTAATCAATTTATTGAAACTGTTACTGAAACCACTATTTAGGTATATTTTAAAATAGAGATTTTAAGATTGTAATTTTAAAAGTAATTGTAACAACAAGCAAGACATAGAACATTTTTGTTATGACCTTGTCTTTTACAGCTCATGCTCGAAATTTATCTGAAATCTGACATTGTATTTACCTGAGCAGATGGCAAAGATTCACCGAAAGCTGGTTCCACATCAAGAGCGGTGGATGTACCAGCGAGACGCGCGCGGGTCAGGTTCCATAGGCGCTGCAGGGCCAAGGGAGTTTCCGATTGCATTTCCATAGCTGGGCTGGCGAGCATCTCTTTCAATAATTCTCAAATCTGCCAAAGAAAATGTTAAATGATTCATTTGTTTCCTGTAAACCTGTGAGCCTGGACAAGTGGCAATCGCTTTCAAAGCGTTTTTCTACAACGACTTTCAAGCTTTTCGGTAGCTTATGTCTTATCATTTATCTGTTATTCACTTTTCCAACACCGTTTCCGCTGATAGAATGTCACTGTCTAGGCCATCTGGATTCCTAACTTTCTTCTTTCTTAATTTATGCTGCTGTCTTAGAAATCGCGACATTCCTATTGTAATCCTTGATCATGTCCTAGACGACAGCAAGAAGTAATAAGAACAGATAAATGGTTTGATTGTTATTCAATAGTAGATCAATATCTCTTGACCTCTATTGGTATCATAATATTAACAAAAAGGACACAAAGGTTCAACCATCGAGTCATGTCCAACCTTAACCAAACTGCGCAAAACCGAATTCACATATATTTTTGTTTTGACTTCGTCCTGTTCAACTCCAAATAGAAGAATATATCCAAGTACAATGGTATGAAGGTTAATGAAGGTATTAAGTTACTGAAAAACATCTAAAGATTATATTAAACCATTGAATACAGTCCTTCAACGTCCACTTGTCGCATCTTCACATCGTATGAAGATACATTACATATAATTATATTTTAAGCGGGATTGCTATCTTTGGATTTGGAGACAAAACAAAATTATATGATTGAGTGTATTGGTTTCCTCATTCCCAATCGTTTTACCACTATCCGAGTTCACGACTATTTCATAACAAGCGTTGGGTAATAGATTTGACGAACGTTCGCGTGTTTTGTAAAACTGTTAAATGTTCACAAATGTTTTACAATTCAAACGTTTTTCTCTACTTGTTCATTTTTTATCTCGTTCCTTCCAGGTTGTTGATATTATTTATGGTAGCCTCTTCATTACTATTTTTTGCGCAAACTGTCCGATAACGATTGACCAGATTCTGCACCTGCAGTTTGATTTATTTTCCACAGCAATTTATGAATCCGGGTTCTCATTGTGAATGGTTGATATTTTTATACCATAATGTGTGGGCTATATCATATATTACTTCCTCGTGTGAACAGCCGTTAGGTAAGGTAGGGTTTCGTGACGTTCAGATTATTTGATCAGCTGAATTCGTGAGAACGCGCGATCGTCAGAAGGACACTAAGGACAGCAAGCTATTTCAATTTGTGGAAAATTTCCATCTACAGAATGGATGAAAGGAAGGTGATTCACGCCTGTCCCAATATATTTGTAAGCAGTGCAAATAGCAGGGGCTTCCCGAATTTATTAAATTGCAAATATGGTTAACGCAGAATTTAATTTTATTGAATTCATGATTTTCCTGTAGCAGCAATTTTAATTAATGACTTCATAATTTTATTGTTGCTGTGTAGTAAAGTTGCTGGAGGTTGATAAAGATATAATCCTTGTTTCGAAGGATAACCTGTTTGTTGATTGTCATTTTACAGCACAAAAAGTAACCCTCGCCTCTCCAAAAGGAGCAGGTAAAAGTTTAGAAAAAACTACTGAATTCCAATTTGAGCGACACGATTCAAAGGATCAAAGCAATTACCTACATGGTCAGCCAAGCGTAACATTTTCAGTAAGACATTCTTCAGTAACTATGTGGATGAGGTTTGTAATTAAAACTTAGAAACATGCTTTTACTGATTATATAATAAAAAGTACAATAACAATGTTTTCAAGAAAGACCACACAAATGTTTATTTTGTGATTTTTCCAACACATTTGGCCAAATCTGGACTTTAAAAACCAAGATGAAAAATATAATGTAGAAAAAGTAGGCGCCATGTACTGAATTAATAGGCGCCACCAAAAGGAATACTCATGTAATGGAAAGTGATTTAGTTTAGCCCGACGTAGCTATTCCAGCGGTAGCGAGCCCGTCGTCGAGAGAGAAAGCGCCCGCCGATGAACAAGACGGCCATTTATACCGTTAGTTAAACCAGAATGTTCTCCACTGTAATAATTATGTTATCAAGTTCTGCTATCCTTATTTAGTCATAATCCTTTACTTTTCCGCTTTACACAGTCGGTAAAATTCATGCATTCCAAATATTTTTTTACTTACCTAGTGTCAATATAAATTTCGCAACAGCAGTAGCCGACGGGGACTCAAGGCTTCAATTTAGTTAACAGCCTCCACAAATCTACAATACAAAAAAGTAGTCACAACAGTTTCAGCGAACGTCACACGGTGCAAGACTTTCAACTGTACAGAAGCGCAGCTTGATCACCACTGAACGCAAACCCTCGCTACGGTGGTATTTTAAACTTACTGGTGCTCCCCGGCCGCGCCGTTCGCAGCCGAAGGAGATGCAGATATGCGGTTCAAGCGAGACAGAAGAGGAGCACGCTTCGACCGCGTGCTCAACCAGACACTTTACGCACACATCGACAAACAGTTACGCATGCGTTGAAGCTACCGATACGTCTGAATACGTCGAGGTCGACGTCACTGTCCTCTTTTCCGAGCGAAGGCGGGGAATCCACACCCGAAAATTTTGGCGCGTTGGCCAACAGGTAACCACTTTTTTCAAACTTTGGAACTAGTCCACAAAGGGGATTCCGTAAAAAATTAAATAATGATGTACTGTAATACTGTGACTCTGTGATATCTCGTCACAGAGTCACAGTAATTGCTAGAAAAAAGTCATTAGAATATTATAGAACGTCTAGCGTAGTAAATGAATCAGCTAATCAGTAAATGCTTATGTAACAAACACGTGACGTGAATCGTGAAATAATGACCATGATCCAATCACACTTATAAATGAGGCTAAAAATATTTATCAATCAAGAAAAACTTAATATTAACTCGATGAAAGCTGAGGAATACCAACTAACTGATGCACTGAGCTAAATCTGTAGTCAAGCATAATCATACTTGACTACAGACTTGATGCAGTCGCATGAGGCACGTGCACGGTGCCTTGGTGACTGTCTCCACAAGCTTGCAGGAAGACGAAGCTATTCTTGTAATGGACAAGACTATTTTTATCATCGAATTAAAATACAGGACAATCATTGCTTATGTAGTTAATTAATACAGTCCTTACAAAAAATCTGTTCATCAAACCAATGACAGACTGTCTGTGATAGCAATTAAAATCCTATGTTAAGGTCGTTTTCGATACGACATTTTAATCGTAGCAAATTGTCTTCTATCAGCAATAATTATCACCATGATTTTCATCATCACATCGCCCGAAGGCAAACTAATATTGCTATACCTAAGTCTCGCTATCTATAAATGGAGCCCATTTAGTTGTACTATAAAAATGACAAGCATCGGTACTTACATAATCAAGAACAGTCACCTGAAATGGGCTACGTACAATAGGTGGATGGAACAAATCAAAAAGAAATCGATAAAAGGCATACGCCAACGTCACACACTCGAGTTCAAGGTAAAGTGCAGTTGTGAATTCTATTACTTAGTATGGTAAGCCATATGTTACTCATGCATTTCTTTACTTGTTCAAACAAATCTGCAGAATGTAAATAGATAACTAAGCTTATTGACAGTAATTAACTAAGTAATTCCAATAAAAGATTACCTACTGATTACAAAACTATTTGTAAAGTAAGTGTTATAAATAACTTATAAATTATCTCTCACGGAATCCTTTACAAATTTTAGATGAAGCAAATTCATGCGGAAACAAAGATAAGACAATAATTTGAGTCCACAGAACTTATCATTGAAATCCAGACTCAGCTTTAGATAGTAACCAAAATAAACAAAGAAGATAAAATCTTGCATTTCACAGACACGTGCACAGTCAGCACTACCTTTGGACTTGACAAATATACATAACAGACTCGAAGACGTCTGCAATAAAAACACATTGGTTAAAGTAATTAAAGAAACCGTAAAGTTATCTCTCTGCCAGACAGAATCGTAAAAGTAAAAGATTATTGTCGTCAAAGTAAGCTCATGTCTCTTTACCGTCTGCATATTTTACAAAATTCTTTAATAACTCGTCGGCTGCCATTGTGTAACATTGCACCAATCGTATATATATAGAATTTCTCGAAATGCTTCGAGATGCTTCCGTGCGAAATTTATCTCTTCGTCATATGGACTGCTGTAAATACTGTAAACAACTTAATATATCATTTCAATGTTTATATTAATACATTTGCTAAAATAAAAAGCTTCATTCAAAAGAATTAAAAAATAATCAAGACGAAAACATACAGTCTTTGGTCAACTGGACCCACTCGAACTGGACCCACGGGATCACTCAACACAGATCTATTCGAACCAAACTGCTTTTAACACGGGTGTTGAGATATAATTTCTCAGTTACGGTTTAGCATAGCATAATCAGCTATGTTCCCCCTGCTGGTACATAGGCCCCTCTATGAGAGGGAGTGGGCCGTAATCCATCACACGGGCCTAGTGCGGTTTGGAAGATCCGGACATTCTCCGTAAAGTAGTTTTACCGAAAAGCGGTCGATCCACTGGATACGGGAAGCATAGAACTCCCAATATGCCATGCTAGGGGCTATAATATACAGGACTTGATGTCTTTAGGCTGAAAAATGATGATGATGATGAAAAGCGAGATGAGAAAGATTTCGTAGGTAAATACCGGATGATTTTTTTTACCGGTTCCAAATTTTTATTATTCATTTCGGTCTAAAGGATGTTCTACCTATGAATATGAACAACTTTCACTATGGGACCAACTCTGAAATCACGAAAAAAAAATCTGCTGTTTAATACAAAAGTTCAATGCCTACTTGACCAAAATGTATGAAATGTGTATAGGCAATGGTATAAAAGTTGACATGTTATTGTTTCGTATTGGAGGACTGTCTTCAATCGAGGGGATCACGTTACGGGTGACAGTACCTACATGTCGTCGCTATGCCGACCACTTAGATTATAAACTGACACCCGCTCGATTCTTAGAAGGCAATGTTGTACAAACATAGCTCCCGATACAATATAATGCTCCCGAAACCAAACGATGGTTGTTGTCCACAATCAGTGAATGATCGCAATCTCAGGCTCAGATTCATAGAAACAACGGTAGGATACCGAAAGACAATCTATCAACATGCCTAATAGAAATATCGATTATACGAGAAGTTCTCATACAGTATCGAATGACTAAATTACCATAATTGGACTTTTTCCATGGAAATATCTAAATAATCAATCATGCTAATGAGAAATGCCATCCATGCATATTGTAACAGACCAGTTGCATAATTATATAATTTATATTAGATACGGGTAGGTATATCTTGTAGGTGCCTATATGGAAAGTTAAAATGAGTTACTGTTCCTTGTTTCCATTTCAAAGATATTGTTTCCACAATGAATAGACACACCCTGTGTAAATGCGTCTGATCCGCGACTATTATCTAAAGCTTCGCTAGTTGTTAACTTTAGATTATCGTTGCCATGTCATGTAAGATCATTACAGAAAGTCACGTTTTCTAGAACTGCACGTAGTGGTGTATGTGGCTCGTTGTTCTATACATTGCTGTGTAAGTAACTACATAGTACCTATGTCAATACTGATACAATTAGTTCTTGTGTTACAAACCGGTTATATGCAGATACAATATTAGTATGTATTCAATTATTCCAATAGAAATTACTTGACTAAACTACGTTCTACTTATTCTACATATATTTTTGACACGGATAATCTAATTTTTATGAAATATATATCCATCTTCTGTATATTCATTTGCAAGTCTTCACGGTTCTTTAAATGCGTCAGTTGCTAATCGGTATTTTAATGTGGTTCGACCAGACATGTGACATCTGACTGCCAGAACCCATCAAGTGAGAAATTCAGATATCAGATTCAGTCTGACGAAGTTCATGGATGTTTTAAGGACAGTTTAATGAGAAATTTAGTAAGCATAATCAGCATTATTATAATGTTCTCATTGCTTAGAGACAGGCCTCCCCTCTGTGAGAGGGAGGGGGCCGTAATCTACAATGCGGGCCTAGTGTGGGTTGTTATGTACTTGGTAGATGTCACAATGTCTTCAAATTTTTGGTTCTAGGACATGCCGGTTTCCTCATGATGTTTTCCTTTTGTAATCAGTGGTGACGAAATAATGTACACAAAGTAAAGCTCCTGTCACGGTTCGAACCCATGATCTACTACTCGTATCTAAGTCGCGACCGTTACCATTGGGCCACCACTGTTTCAATGAGACATATATATATATATATATATAATACACATAATAACATAATGAGACAAATAGAAGTATCTATGATGAGAATAGTCACCGCTGCGATAATTTGAACATTCATTATCGATTTAAACACGCTGTAATCTATTAGTCCGGCACGAGACTCTCAAGGACATAATGACTCAATAATCCATCAATAAGAAGTATCTATCAATCATTAAGAAGTACATAGTCTACTTTTCTGTATAACAGGTAAAGTTTTTTGTCTTCAAATAGGAATATTCCTTCATTATCATTAATAGGTATTCATAGTTTAAATGGGGTTTTCTGTGCTTAAGGAAAAGGCGTTATTTAGAACTAATTGGCCTGCAGAGATAAGGAGGAGGAAAGGGGCTTGTGGCGTAATAAGAACAGCCGCACGGGTCGATCGATCGGGTTAAGCTACGCTTGCCGCGGTTGATCCGTGGATGGGTGACCATCTTTACATACCAAGACAAAACTTCTCCGTGCCTCAGAAAACACGTTAAGCCGTTGGTCCCGGCTGTCATTCTTGGATCTTTAACAGTCGTCACGGATGAAGACTAGGTGTCAGACATTCGGGCTTCTGACGAGAAGCCCGAATGTCTGACAACTAGTCTTACCTAGGGGTATCGTATTACCCAGTACCTAACTGGGATGTGGTGGTCAGATAGGCAGTCGCTCCATGTAGGTATAATACTGATAATCAGTTACAAATAATAATAATAATCTGGTTAGACTGGAAGCCGACCCTCTGTTCATGAATAATTTGTTATAGCAGGAAAGTTAAATACAAATTATTAAATAACAACTATCACAATATAGTAGGAAGATATTAAATATTACAAATGTCCACTGTTTTAGGTAGCCAACACGCCTCAAATTTTACAATTTATCTTATGAGGAAATTTAATTCCGTCTCACAAAACCTAGCAGTATTTTATTGTTGTTTAAGTCAAGGACCTAAACTAAAGTAACTAAATTATGTTATTACTACCAATATGTTGTTGTACCGTGTTACCCAGTAAAGGTGAGATAGGCAGTCGCTCCATGTCAGAAACTAACCGTTTGCTGGGCAGTTTATTCGGAAGGCAGGTCAGTGTGACAGTATTAGTTGCACCGCATATGGGTCACATTCACTTCACAATTCACACGACACATAATCAGCCTATAGTGTTCCCACTGCTGGGACACAAGCCTCGTCTTTTCGATAGCGACTGGTCTGTAATCTATCACGCGTGGTGCGTTGCATCAGAAAAGCAGATTGATTAATATTGTTGAAGACAAGTGTTTTTAGAGGTAAGACTAGAACTTGCCTTTTCAATATCTGTAATTTGTGAAGGGATCAACATAGGTCTCTTTTTGACAAGCCAATTAGTGGGTACTTGATGGAAATTTTTAACTTTTGAAATAGATTAGGGGTCTACTCCAAAAGTTCTAAACTTTATCCGGTTAGTCTGGAACTCACCCTAACTTAGATGGGAAAAGGCAGAGTGATTGATATTGTTGATGGCTAATGTTTTAGAGGCAAGACTACTACTAGCTTATTCGAAAGCTAGAATTTGGGAAGGGATACTTGAAGGGAGGTACTTGATGTAAACTCTAGGTACCAACTGACAAATATATTTGGAAAAAAATATATACGTAAGTATAAATAGAAACACGACAACTTTTCCCATTAGATCCACAGCTCTAATAAATAAAACAGTTCATAAAACGACGATAATTTAAAACCCATACAGAGACGATCATGTTTGGTAAATTACCTTCTTGAACAAATCCTTTTACCGGTTCTCATCGGGTTTATACCGGTGGCTCTCTGAAAATCTTCCAGTGCAGAGTGACAATGTGATTGTGCTAATAGCGTGATGGCTGCGTGCTCCTTGCGTGATACCTGCCTGTTGAATAGTTGTGACTCATGACACGCATCAGGGAAAAATGCTGATGACAAGCACTCCATGTAGCTATATACTTACTCGTAGTTCCCTCTAAGTATAGGTATACAAAGAGAGCGCGTAGGTTCTGGCCACTAGGTCAGTAAGGGACCACATAAAGTATCGACTCTCATATCCATCTCACTTATAATAGCGATGTAAATACTAAGGCAGACAGTGGTCCATGGCCCTTTGGAATGCTAAAGTCCAACCAGTCAACCACTTGAGAACGGCTGGACCGATTTGGCTTTGTTTTGTTTTAAAATGTTGATAATAGTCCGAATTCGGTTTATATGGAACGAAAAATTGGAAAACTGAACATACTTTCTTCTGCAGGAATTTCGCCAGGACAACGGCAGTTGCGTCAGCTAGTTCTATAATAACACTCAACATCGATCTCACTTATGTATTCGCAACCGGCTGATTCTGGCAGTTCACAGTGCGGATACAGTGGAGTGAATTTATTTCGATTATAAGTTTTCACGGAATAGCCAGGCAGAAGATCCAAGTAAAGCATGTTGTCACTGAAGTGATAATGTTACACAATGGCCCATTCACTAGCCAGCTAAGCATACTGCTTCAATATTATTATTTCACTTCCGCAGTCAAGTGAACACAGCTCCAGATTGATTTGATACCAATAATATTTACCCCATTTACCCCATTTTGGAGCAACATATTGATATATTGATACAACAGTTACAGAGGCATTTCACCGCCGCTATTGTTTTACATAAATCCCTGTTTAAACGGCCTTTTAACACTTCTGTTTTAAACATAGGCCCCTTTATTCATAAGACGTTTAAACGTCAGAAATGCATGGATAAACAGCCGCTAAGCATTACTTAACTTTACGCAACTTTTATAAACAAACCCAGGGTGTTTCAACGGCCGATACAAGGAATAGGTAAATAAATAAAAAAAAACATACATGTTTATATATATGAAAATAGAACATTCCAGAAAGAAGTGTATCGTTAGTGTCTGTACCTACTAATGAAAATAAAATCATTGAATTACAAATACTAGAAGTATCACAAAACGATCGATAGATCGAGGTATTCCACTCAGAGTACTGATATCGCTTCACTATTCAGCAGTCTTTCGTTTCTAGATAAAAGATACGTGCTGCCCATCCTTTTTATGTTATCGTTCATCATCGCCTTCACAACATTCACAAAGGAAGAGGTGTTTCCCTAACATCATCGAGTTTTCATAATAATAGGTACCAGCCTCTTACTGTCCCACGAAGCAAAGGCCTCTTCTCGTAGAGAGAAGGCACGAGCATTGATCACCACGCTTAGGTACTCAAGACGGGCTGACCATTTCAGACTTATATTTACTATAAGTCCAGTCTTGAGTACTAATAGCACAAATGTGAGTTCTATGTACTGTAGTGCTACCATTTACCGGGTA
Organism: Gortyna flavago; assembly: GCA_963669345.1. Taxonomy (NCBI): domain Eukaryota; kingdom Metazoa; phylum Arthropoda; class Insecta; order Lepidoptera; family Noctuidae; genus Gortyna; species Gortyna flavago. The sequence goes on from OY770139.1 coordinate 7,476,317, forward strand.
ATGATAATAATGTCTTTCATTGACTTGAATGTGCCCTGGCGGCTGATAGTATGTCATGCTCACACAAATGTCTCGCTGACGGTGGCGTGTGTGTTGGATCATTTAACTCCCTTCAAAATGGTTGAGCTGAATGGTGCTGATCTATGCGTCATGTTCGTGAACGGGCGCCGTCAGTTGGGACTGGTCATCACTTGGCTGCCTCGGCTTATTTTTAATTATTTTACTTTTGGATTATTGTTTTGTTAAGTACTATTTGCTGTACTCTGGACACTTTAACGCGTACGTATATTTTTTTTTTACATTGTTCTCACATATAATTATAAATTCAACATTAATGATGTAACTAATATTTTTGTAAAATATAATTTAAAAGAGTGTCCATGGAGTTTCTTGCCCGTTCTTCTCCATAGGTACCTACGCTTTGGAATGGGCAACTAGCTTCATATTTTCTGACTGACCTATTGACAATTCAAAAGTGCCTGTAAATGGTTTAATTGAAATAAATGCTTTGAGTTTTGAGTTTGAGTATGAATTTCGATGGCTATAAGATTAGGGAAAGACCAAGGAAACGATGGATGGACTGTGTGAATGATGATATGGTTAGAAAAGACGTGACTAGCGCAATGACGACTAATAGAAAATATGGAAAAAAAGACATAAATTGGGATAAGCACAGGATGATGATGATAATTTACTATAAGTTCAGGTTTCCTGAAGAAATTTTCCTTCACCGATATCAGTACTTAATGTCCAAGATAAACTCGGACAGCACATAATATGAATTTAAAAAGTCACCTTAGAACTAAGTTGTTGGAGGATGTTTTCGAATGAAATTTAATTTGATAAATGAACTGATCGTTTTCTATTAATTAAATTTAATTTAATTCGAAAACATCCTTCGGTTTCTTAATAAACTTCAACTATATACGAGGACCGTGGTTACTTATCTCCTTTGATGACCGTACTTGCCCGGAATTGAACCCACAGCCTCATGCATGATAGGCGAGGCCCGCCTGTACTAAGTATATATTCACATAAACTACGCTGAATTGAATAGTGTAAGTTAACAACATAACGACCAATCGAATTTACGATCAGTAAAGTTTATGACCTATGCATTTATGTTTCATGCTATAAACTAGAAATGTGTGTGGTTTCAGCATTCCTTTATCGGTTGCACTCGGCAGTTGTAATAACCTGAGAAAAGTAAATCTTTATTGACAATAAAGCTGTTTGTTTTTTTGTTTTGAACGCGCTAATCTCTTTAATTAATAGCCCAATTCTTGAGGAAGGATTTAGGCTACCTAACATCACGCAAGGACCCTAAGGAGCCGAGCAAAACGCAAAGAAATCAGGAAGAATGCTAAGCGAAAACGAAAGGCAGGCAGAAGGCAGGCGATGCGATGCGACGGAGTGGGTCGGAGGAACAAGCACGCGGACTAAGTCGCGAGCAGAAGCTAGTATTTGCTATTTATGTACCTAACGCACATAAAATAATAACCCTATAAGCTCCACCAACGCATTTGTTATTCTAATCGTTAGAATTATTTTTGTTGTACTCAGGGCGAACGACATGTTATAACAATATGAAATATTTTTGGAGGTATTATTTATTACGAGGCGTCATTTATGATCTCTCATTAAATTGTGGTTAGTTCAGCTGAACGGCTCTAGCTACGCCAATGCCAGTTACCAACAGGAAAGCTCGGGATCGCCTACAATAACAGAAAAAACTCTTTGTCAATCGGGTAGTCCAATCATCATCGTCATTATTTCAGCGGAAAGACGTCCACTGTTGGACATAGGCCTCCCCCAAGCACCGCCACTTCGACCGGTTTTCTGCTTCTTGCATCCAGCGGATTCCTGCTGCCTTCACCAGGTCATCGGCTTATGCGAAGCCTACCAACGCTATACGTCTTCCACACATGATGTGTGAACATTTTCTTTGGCATGTTCTTCGAGGTAAATCGTCCAATAATCGATTTGAATTGTGCAAAAAAGATAACTATTCTTGTTCTAGACAAAATCAAACTAGTTGCTAATTTAATTGTAAAATGTATTCTTCTTTTGACATTGATTTACATTCTGTAATTACTTTAACTCACACCCTATTACTTATTTTTTTTTTTATGAAAATCGTTTACTTTTACCATGTTTGTAAATATGTGAGCACCATGTATCTATCAGATAATTAATTTATATGTCATGGTTTCATTTTTAATTATTTTACCTATTGTGGTATACTTAGTAATTTTATTTTAGGTGCATCGTCTTCACATATTATCTTAATATATATAAATTACGTGTCACGATGTTTGTCCGCGATGGACTCCTAAACTACTTAACCGATTTTAATCAAATTTGTACACCGTGTGCAGTTTGATCCAACTTGAAAGATAGGATAGAATTATTTTTTTTTAAGTTACAAAAACTTTAACCACAGCAACGCGTGTCAGCTAGTTTATTATATAATTAATGTATGCAAAATATTTTAAATAATTTTAAAAGAGTAACGGTGGAATTTCTTGCCCATTCTTCTCAATACGAAAACTAGCTTTAGGAAGGGGCGACTAGAATCAATTCTATTTTATTGTAATTGTTTAAAGTTCAAAAGTGCCTTTTATGTGCCTATTTGAAATAAATGCTTTGACTTTGACTTTGTTCCATGTGCACTCCCTCCACTAATAATGAAACGTAGAAACAACTAAGCTATGCGCTAAATACGCACTAAATTCAGAAGTTGGCACTGGTACTATACAGTATCAGTGCCAACTTCTGAATTTAGTGAAATGTAGGCATGAGCCAACACCCACCACTTTCCCACACTATAAATTATTATTCAATTGCAACCGTAACATCAACAATGCTGCGACCTCGAGCTGCGCATGTGTCGCACGAAGAACATGCCAACGAAAATGTGCACATAAATAATATCACGTGTGGATTAGATTGTATGTTAAGTCAGGGGAGCTCACCGTATATTCAAATCACAGCTATCATTCTTTGACAGTTAGTACAAAATTCCTATATCACAGCAAATTAAGGTCAGGAATCAATTATTTGCATAACAATTAATTTCCCTGACTGTAACCATATCTTTATTTTATGCTTTCGTAATGTCCGTTCCGCAATAACTGTTTAATTCAGATTTGAAAAGATAAAGATAAGAATCAAGAAAAGGAACATGTCAGAAGAGTGTCTTTAAAATCATACATATCACGTGAACCACGCGTGATAGATAACTGGCATAGCGATTTTTTTTTAATAAATTATTTCGTCGTGTCGTGAGCCTTGATCAAAATACAAAAAGTTGCGTGGCCGCTATCAATTCGTAAAGAAGAAGCTGTCATAAAAGATATGAGGATAACAAAAATGTCTATTCTCATATTATAGTCTTCACTAATCTAGGAAAGCCAGACGAGAGAGAGCTTTCAATGATAATTTGCCACCTACTTACCCACGCCCAAGCTTCTTCCAAATATTTACATAGTTTGAAGCCGTTATATTCATTAGCCGCTGTTTGAAATGAATCAGAGCCATGGGCGTAGCTAGGGGGGGCAAGGGTGGACAATGCTTAGCCTAGAAACTTCTTTTCCTACCCTATATTACTTACTGTACTGTTCAATCGCTTTTTATTAGAGTTTTTGTTAGAGCCGTACATTTTGAGCAAGATGTCAGGTTTGTAAAGTTAGGGGCTCGGATCTACATTAGATCTGGGTAACTTTTTAACAGTAAAAGCGTTATTTAAGTCTTGGCAACCTACTTTACATGAAATGTTTTTGGTGAGATTATTTATTACGAGGCGTCATTTATGATCTCTCATTAGATGACTGTGGTTAGTTCATCTGGACGTCTGAATCATTATAGACAAAATCCCTTACTACGCTAATGATCAGAGCCAAGCTTTAACCTACATAAGTAGTTCTAAAGTCCAGACAGAGAGAAAGAGGGCATTATACATACGAAAGAGAATATAGTGTGGTCAACAGGCACGATTTCTTCGAGGGACCTACTCCGCTAAAAACTTCTGAATATCTGTTTCGTAATCCAAGATGAAGTGAGATCTTCAAAGTAGGTACTTTTTAGATTATTTTATCTACTGTTTTACCTATAGTTTTACCTACAAATAATGAGAGGAAAATGAATATTGTTTATTGAGGACAACACCGCAAGGCCATTACCGCAAGGGCATACGAAATATGAAATAGTCAAGAATATCTGAGAATCCTTGGTTCAATTCCATTCTTTCCCTTCATCATCGTTTTTAAAAACAAACAACAGATTAATTTTTAATATAAATAGGTATTGTTGATGTAAATAACTCGGCAATAAATACATATTGTTACAGTTTTGTGTACCTACGTAAAGAAGTAGATCCAATCAGTTGTAAGTTTCCATTGTTTATTAATTTATCAAGCCGTGGTGGGCGTGCGTTATCTGCCTAAATTTAAATAACCCGGAACATTTTTTGTATCTCGATAACCTCAGACTAATATTCTATTTTTTTTCCTTTCTCTCGGACTACCCTATAAATATTATAAAGCAACTGACGGTTTCGAATATTCAGGAGCGCTGCGATCGTGCAATTTTGTAAATAACAATAATCTCGCTCTTTCCATCTTATGACTTGAGCTTCAGGGCAGAACCCCATAGCAAGGCGTCCATGCCTTTTTATAAGAATCTGAGTTTTGATTAAACAAGACAATCTAGTGACACTTCAAATCTTGCCAGGGAGCTTATAAGCTAACCATGACGACAAACTTTGCGATGAGAAGCAAACAGACGGACTCAGACTTGAAGCGAAAGCCACATTGATACGCACTGACAGGTAGCTTGCCTAGTGACTTGACATCCTTTCATTCACGCTAGGCGACCAGAGAACTCGCCCAGCACGCAGTGCGACCTGTTGCGAATATTCTAGAACGTTCGTTTCACTTGATATACTGGCACTAGTAAGAATAGAAACACACTCATTAGTTTCAGAAATAATTCATGGGTTTCGAGAATGTTCAATATGTAAAGCAAGGCCGCGGATCGATCGAAGCACCTACGAGCTACGACTATCTCACATTCATCACAATCGATATTGAATTCACAATGCGGCACAGTCGACCTCTATTTAAACTTGAGTCGTTATTGTTACAGAATATGTTCAGTATTTTTCCATAAAAGTTTTTGGCAAATAATTAAATTGGGTTAGGAATGCAGTGACGCGTTCTTTCGTAGTCTCTTTGACTCTTGTTAAGGTACCTACCTAGCTATTTCAACTATGTTATCATCTTCCTGTCGTTTCGAGAGCACCGTGACGTCAACTTTCAATAAACAGAGTTATTGGAAAAACACTAACAACCTCATAAGAGATCCAAACCCGGAATCGCAAAAGAAATCTGCTGTTCCCTAGCCCTACATTTATGTTCGTATAACTCGTCAAAATGTAGGGAACAGCTGTTTTTTTTTTCGCTATTTCAGGTTTGGTCCCATTGTAAAAGTTGTTCATAATGATGAGTACAATGACCTCTTGAGAGGTTGTTGGTGTTTTTCGTATAACCCTGTATAGGAGTCTCGATTTAGTTTTGAGATAGCCCCTGGCTTCTATTTCAATTAATCCCCAAAGAAATAATACTTACGAACATTTAAAACGAGAGAGTGGAGAAGCAAGCAATTTTAAATTAGATTAGATATCTATAAATACACATTTGTTACGGTCATTAATCATATATTTACATCAACTTAAAACCTAACACTGACTGCTACCTTAGGACACCCTTAACCTGCCGGGTATAGGCCTCCTCTTTCTTCTGCCACACTCCCCGGTTCCATGCGTCCCTCATCCATTTGATCGGCTTTTCAGCAGCCGGCTGTAAGGCTGACAGTCAGTTATTATTGTCTTCTTCATTTTGTATGATCTCTCTTTTTCGTCGTGTCGATGGCCCGATAGTGTATAAAATTTTTATGAACCAAAAGTTCGCCATTTTCACTGTAATGTCGGTGGCAGCGCAGAGATCGCTATGGCTTATTTTTTTGGAGCACAGAGGGCTGGATCGGAGTTGGGACATCGTACGCCACAGCACTATATCCACACCCTGCTGCACAAACCGGTTTTTCTCAAGACCCACCTCAAACGGCTCATTAAAGAGTCAATCCCCGGAACTTAACTTCACCAGCCCTCTGTCTTATTTTTTTATGACAGCTACCTAAGAGCTCCTTCTCCATGAAGCCCCGCGATATGAGTGAGGCCATTGATGCCACAGACAGTGCTACTCTGAGCAGCTTCCGCTTCAATCAATAAATTAATTAAGCACCTACTTGTATTCACAGTTGCCATTATTTGTGTCGGCACAAGCTGTATGAAAATAGTGATGCTGTGGTGAAAAGATTGGCCTGTCTGCGAGGTTGTTAGAGGGCCTGACCAAGAGTGCGTTAGCAGACGTACCTAGCCTATAAGGTATCGGGGAAGAATAGTGGATGGAGGTGGTGGCACTTTATTGTAGAGATCGCCTATTTAAAATTGCACGCCCCTTCACTGCTTATTGCATTCACATTTCAAATGTTTGTTTAAACATTTTAGTGAAGGGGCGTGCAATTTATATTAAGTCGATGTCTACCACTTGCTATGTTCAGTCACTTTTGATTTTCGTGGAAGTCAATCGTAAGACACCAGAATATACAAAAAAAATAGCCCATGTTACTCGCTGATAATGTAGCTTTCTATACTTAGTTGAAAGATTTTTTTAAATCGCTTAAGTATTTTTTGAGTTTTCCAATTACAAACAAACATACAAAAACATAACCCTCCTTCTGGCGCAGTCGGGTAAAATCAAATCATTTCTATTTATAATAATTATTAGTATAGATAGAGCCAAGCTCATTAAACGGTGCAAAGTTTATATTCGAATAATTAGAATGTTAATTAATTCAAATTCTAATTATAACTCATAGACACAACTAAGCCCTGTATCAAAAGGTGTAAGCAGTACTATCTGGATACTATTTACGTCAATGGCCTCTGAAACGTCTTAATTAAGTAAAGGCGAATGTTATCAAGTTCACACATTATTGATAATTTATAATTGGTTTACACATTTAGTTTGAACCAAACGTTAAGCGTGGGCGGTTTGTAGGTACCTATCAATCTATACAGAGCGATGTACGGCTTCAGCGGCGATCGAACCCAACCCATTTGAAATTGTGGCGACGATACTCTGGCTTATCTAGATAGAAAGTTGTTTGTATGTCTGGAAATCTATTGAGGTCAATGATTGAAAATAGGTAGGGTTCCTACTTACTTGCTAAAATAACGGGGTTAACTTTGTAGATAAAAAAGTAGGTAAATGTATTATAAAAATAGTTTGTTAACTCACTCAAGTAAACTTTTCCGTGGCGTACCTATAGAATAGGTTATTTATTACGAATTTCAGTTTCCAATCCGCTAGTCGCTAGTGAATTAAACATTTCTACCTATTCGATTAGGTAAGTTTATTGAAAGCAATTCATTAGATGTACCTACTACGTTCTAGACATTCTAGTTCATAAAAATGCACTAGAACAAAGATTAATTAATTCACTTATGTACTGCAGCTATAGGTATTCATATGATAAATAGGTACCTAAGTAATCGTTACTTTCACCATAACAATGACATTCCTCATCATCATTTCAGCCGAAAGACGTGCACTGCTGGACGTCAGCGGCTCGAAATGGATCCCTCAAGCATCGCCACTTCAACCGGTTCTAGGCTTCTCGCATCCAGCGAATTATTACTGAAGCTTTCACAAGGTCCTCCTTGTGGGAGGCCTTCCAACACAGTGACAATATTTAGTCGTTATTATAGGATTTGCTTGGGAAAAAACTTGCTAAGTCTATTAAGTATCATACGTCCTAGACATTTTCGAATTACCTTTCTACTTAGCCAGTGGGTAGGTAGGTAGGTAGGTATATATTCTGGAAACAAAACAGATCATAAATATTAACCTATAGAAGACTGATCTAATTTGAAAGTAAATTTTGTTTTGAATAGATGCCCATTTTGCTTTTTGATTTAATGCTCACATCGTGTTTAGACAACGTGATCTTTTGAATCATGAACAACAGCACGAAACACGTGATTTCGAAGATGGCCACTTACCTATATAGGTACTGTCAACACTGGAGGAGTAGGTACGAACAGTAGAGCAATCTTATATCCCCATATAAGATATATTCCCCGTTTATTTCCAGAAAACGTGTTCACTTCACAGATCACTATATTACCTAAGTAATAGATTTTTGCAACAGTTTAAAGTGTCGGAAAGAGTGAAGGCAGTTTAGGGATATACTCTCTACTGCAAAAAACCGGTCAAGTGCGAGTCTGACTCGCTCACCGAGGGTTCCGTACAAAGTAGGTATGTGTATGTAACTACAGATATTCGGATTTTTTTCTTTACTTGTACTACATGACATTGCTTCTTGCCAAATTTCCTGATTCTAGGTCAACGGGAAGTACCCTATAGTTTTGATTCCCTTGCGAGTGTCAAAATATGCGGCATAAACGGAACATAAACGCCCGTATCTTTAGGTTGCGTTGACTTAGAACTTTGATTTTTTCACTGCTTAAGGGATTGCAGCTTTGAGTATTTGATATTAATTTTAACTTGATAACTCCACGCGTTCCTGAGAAAAAGGGTATTGACAGACGGACAACGAAGTGATCTTATAAGGGTTCCGTTTTTACTTTTGAGGTACGGAACACAAAAAATTAACAAATGACCAATGATTCAGTTCATGGAATGTGTCCGTTGGTAATAACTAATTGTAACTAATTGTCGAGTTGGTTGGAACCTTGTACCTAAAGATTTCGCCTCAAGTCAATCATAGCTGTTTTTACAGACGCTTCTCAGACAGAATCTTGAAAGGAAGAATATGGTAAGGTCAGCAAAGATAGTCTATTAACACTTCAGTTTTTTAGATGTTAATCTAATATAACAGTGGGTACACAGAGAGAATACCTTTTTTTTTTTTTAAGGATGGGAAATCATCAGATGACCCCTCCCGCTCTGGGTGGAGCGGAAGGGAGTGTCAGACTCTTACTGACTAAAACTCATCCGTGTTACTTCCTTAGCCCTTTTTGTTCCGGGGCAGCGGTAACCCTTTCGGACAATCCCGCTGCCCCGGCAGGCTTCGGCCCTGTCGGGCCCCCCCCTTACCTGCTGACATCTCTTTGAGGCGCGCGTGGAACACATACGCGCCGTCCGGCACGGGCCTGGTCCTGATCGGACGGCGAGCTACCCATTACTCGCCGTCCGCAGGCCCGTGCCTACGGTGGCCGGGAGTCGTCACGCGGCTCCCGACGCCCGGGGCGTCTACCGCGGCGGCTGGGACGGGCGGCTCTCTCCGCTCTCTCCCTCGCCCATCCCGCCACCTCCTTCGCTAGCATGACTGCTTCGCAGAAGGAGGTGACTGCCTCCCACTCCCTCTCGCCCCGGACCATGGCTTGGACCAGGGCCGGGCGCGAGAGGTCGCCGCCGCTGCCGATCGCCTCTACGAGGACACGGCGGTGCTCTGTCCAAGCGGGACAGATCTCCACCGTATGCTCCACCGTGTCCTCTGGGCGATCCTCGCAATGGGCGTTTCCTCCCGCCTGAAAATGTGCAGGAACCTCCCGAAACATCCGTGTCCGGTGAGGACCTGCGTCAGGCGGTAGGTGAGGACGCCGTGACGCCTCTCTAGCCACTCCTCAAAGAGGGGCCTTACCGCCGCTTTCGCGGCGTGCCCTGCGCTGGGTTGCGACAGTCGCGCTTTCCATGCCGCCATGAAATCGCGCCGGAGGTCCGTCCGCTCCGCAGCAATTTGCCACGGAAGCGGGTTTTCCCCCCGGCGTAGTGCCTCCGCGCGCCACTCATAGAGGCGCGCGAGGACTATCGCCTCCAGATCCCATGGCGGCAGTCCGGCAAGGAGGCTTGCCGCCTCGCCCGAGATCGTGCGGTACCCCCGTATTAGCCTTATGGCTACCACCTTTTGGGGCGCGTTCAGGTAGTGGGCGGCTCGAAGCCGCAGTGAACGCGCCCACACCGGGGCGCCATATACGGCCATGGACCGCACGACCCCCGCGTAAAGCCTCCGGCAGGAGGCGTTTAGCCCCCCCAGGTTGGGCAGGAGCCGCTTGAAAGCGGCCCCAGCCCGTTCCAGTTTGGGGGCCAAACGTCGGAAATGCTCCACGAAGTTCCACCGGCTGTCGAGGACGAGACCCAGGTATTTCATCGTCGTCTCGACGCCGATGTGAACCCCTCCTACCGTTAGTTGGGATCCCGATGGTGGCCCGTTCCGAAGCCCATGAAAAGACATGGCCTCGGATTTGTGCAGAGCCACCTCGAGACCTAACTGCCGGATCCTCTCCACGACTATCGCAACCCCGCGTGTCATCGCGTCGGCCGCCGCCTGATGCGACCTCCCCTGCGCCAGGACCAGCGTGTCGTCAGCGTAGCAAACCACGCTGACGCCATCAGGGAGATCGGCCCGCAGCACCCAGTCGTAACCGATGTCCCACAGGAGCGGCCCCAGAACCGATCCCTGTGGGACACCGCACGACATCTCTCACCATTCCGGTTCCATTCCCCATCGCGACCGGGGTAGATGACGGCTCTGTCCGTCAAATACGCCCCGACTATTCGACGGAGGTAGGTCGGCACCCGGTGATACCGGAGTGCCTCCCCAATGCAGCTCCAGGGCAGGGTGTTAAACGCGTTAGCGATGTCTAAAGACACCGCCACGACCACCCCACCCCGAGACACCGCGTCCCCCGTCGTGAGGGCTCTCACGCGCATGATGGCGTCCACCGTAGAGCGCCCCTTGCGGAAGCCAAACTGGCTATCCGCAAGATCCGGCCCCGTCCTCACCAGGTGCCCGACGAGGCGGCCCGCAATCACTCTTTCAAAGAGCTTGCCGACCTCGTCGAGCAGCACGATGGGCCGGAGAGAGAATACCTTGGCACCATATTATTATCTTATCTGTCAGTCATGCCACATCGTTTTACACAGATAGGTCATCGATTTGTGGATAGCGCAGAATAGCTCAGATTACCTATTATTTGTTTTGATTTGTTCTTTCTTTATTATTGTTTGAAAGATAATGTACTTTTGTTCTTTTCTTTTCATTTAAGAATTTTCTTAGATTTTTACAGTTCCATACCAGTTATGTACCTAATTATTTAATTAAGTTAAGGATAACGTCGCTACAATTACCTACATAGTCTCTTTTTTTTCTCACGACCGGTTTATATATTTGTGTAACTCTTGTTTTCCCCAATTAAAACAATCAATAGTAATTTTATTCGATTAGGTTTTTTCCCAACACTATACATAGACAGATATCTCATAACTCGTAAATACGTCAAATAATTCCTAACGGAAACTACGAGGGAAAATTTTTATAAGCATTTCTTTGGCTTTGTCCAAATATTGGGTCGAAGTAATGATGATAGGTTTGTCGTCTTTCGAATGAGTTTGCTTGCTTTCCTGTAACCGACCTTGTATTTTAATTGTTCGGTACTTGTTATTAGACCAAACTGTTACTTTGTTGTATTCATGTCTATGTGTTTGGGTGTAGCTCACTGTGTAGGTATTTTAGCAAATATTGCTTATACATATTATATAATACCAATTTTTTTTTTTTGTTAGCCTTCTTTGTGTCCCACTGCTGGGCAAAGGCGTCCCCTTGTTTCTTCTAAACCAATTTCTTATTCTTGAATTTTCTTATGCCTTTTTGGTCTAGTACTAGCAAGCGCTACTGCTGAGCAAGAAGTTCTGCGTTAGATTCCCGAGTCGGGCAGTGTTTTTGGTTTTTCCATCTGGAATTTCTATGGCAGCACGGAGTATGAATTTGTACCCGGTTGATGGCAATAGGCTCGCCCCTCTATACAAAACTGGCGAAATTAGGTGTACTTTGCACATATCTGCCTTAACCCTTCCTGGATTACAGGCGTGATGTTATGTTATGAATTTCAATGAGAAACATGTTCTAATTTTATTGACAGAAATAAAAATTAAACATAAATAAATAAAATGTATTTTACTGTTAAACAATAACTACAAAAACAAACAATATAAATAATTTTCTAATTTAATTTAAATAAAGCATAAATTCATTTAAATACATGTTTGGTGATATAATTCGCAGATCAAAAATCATAATCAAAGCAAAGTGAATAATGCATACGCTTATACAATGTGTAACATAATTAACGCAAGACCTCATACACCCCAATTAGAGTATTGACTTAAAATTATAATACAATGACTGAAACTTTAATTCTTTAAAGCTAACTATTATTATTAAGAAAATCGTGTTGACCCTTGCATTACTTTATGCATTTAAAATTGAGTCTTATTGCCTTGAAATAAGATTTAATTTCCTTTGACTCAATCGGCGGCCAGTATAGAAATATACATAATTTTTGGAAAAAATACCTATGTTCAAAGTTACTGAAATCGATCCAGTCGTCAATTATGAACAAACTTCTTTCAGGACTTGCGTTTAATCTGTTACACCTTGTATAGCAAATGCTTCAATTTGTCTGTACAGACGCTGTCATTACCTACATGATATGAAAAAAACAAATTGATGGTTTACGATTATCCAAGTCACAGGCAATCATCTTCGGTAATGAGAACTAACAGCAGATATGGCTGACAAACATAGCAATCTCTTAAAAAATCATTTTATTAGTTATTCCTGCAAATACCATCCTATTTGCAGGAATAACATGAAAATAAAAAGACTCACAAAATATGTTTTTTTTCTGACCTGCGGGGTTGCGTAACTAACAATCATTGCGTTATTTACGTTGTTGAACACACGAAGTTTTCGAATATAATATTAACATAATGAAGCAATGGATTAGCAATATCCTTAAAAATTAATCAGATTGTGATTGAAAGCGTTACGCAATTAGGGTGCTGGTGAAGTATGAAGACCAAAAGCTGACAAGAAACTACAATCAAACTTAAGGCGTCCTTCTACTCATGATCGTTGCTGAAACGTTTTGCCAGCTTTACATCAAAGGCAGATATTATATTTTTTAAAGGTACAAATTACCTTATTTACTACCTAAGTAACACACTACAACAAGACACGCGATAGGGCGCGGAAAACGGACCTCGCGAGGAAGCGCGTTTTTATTGAATTTGTATGTAAAAATCAGTCGCAGCGGCGTTATATGCGCCCCGTTGCGTGGCGCGTTGTAGGTACTGAGTGATCCCCCTATGGTATGTGTTGATAGGGTTTTTTTTAAATTTGCAATTGAAAAACTTTTTTACGACGCGTTTCATACAATATCGAAGATGGCCGTCAAAAAACAACCATCGCGCGGTGCGAGCTGTTTCGTACTTTTGACCTTGGCATAAAGATGGACTTGGTCCTAGAGTAGTATCTTCTAGTATTTTTCATAGCGTAAGTAGCAAAACTAATCTAAATTGCAGCTCTTTAAGGAATTAGGAGATAATAAATTTTGTGTGGCACATTAAAAAGTAGTGTCATACAAACTGTTTGAACGAACCTGTAATTATTTGTTCACATTGATAACGAGCAGGATTTAATAAGTCTAAACTCCAATTTCATGAACTTTATATATTATTAGCACTAGTTTAATTACCGACATTGGCCATCTTTATAATAAACAAAGTATTATTCTCGGATATTTATTTGAAAGTTATAAACATAAACTAAGTTCACTTGTATTATCAATTATAACAAGCTGCTGTTAAATTAAAATTGGGACATATTTATAAGTAACATTTCTGTGCAATAGTAAAAACTAATTAACATCACTTTTAACGAAAACATGCGTTTTAGTAATATTTTAATTCCTTTAAAAAGAAAGTGTTATATTAATTTTTCACAAATATTTCATCTAATGGCAACATCACATCATTTTGTTGCCAGTTTAAAAAATGAGATCTGAATTTTGAAAAACCTAAACCACTTACTCTTATGTGTTACATAAATAAATCTAAATAATGGTTTATGCTAAACCTTATTTTAGTGGAAAATTCAGGTATTAGTCACAAGTACATGATACATAAGCAGTAGTTTAAAAAGTCACCTCCATACAAATACATACCTACTCTTAAATATTAACACTGTCTTGACCGCATTAATTTATAATCCCTAACGAGATTAGCCTGAGATTTTATCAAACATGACTCACTATTATAGTTAGACTTGAATATTCTGTAAGTAGTATACCTAAGTATATCTATTCTAGCGTTCCTATTTATTATTATTATTACTAGCTATTACTGTCCCGTTTCTGGGCAAAAAGCCTCTGTCTCGCTTCTCTATACATGTCTGTTAGCTGGTGATGTAAGCCAGTACTTCTTAACGTTTCGATGGCATTTTAAATGGAGTCGGCCCAAAAATCGACTTTGAGTTTGGCGCTATCAGAGACCTAGTATAGCCAGTAGCAGTCAAGCTCATCCTTCACCTTGGTTCGACATCTACATGTCCCAAATAAATATATCTTGTAACATACTCAACGCTTGCATCTGCGTGTCATTGGTCGCAGTCAAATCGACGGTGACGTATTTTGCTGCCTGAAGGATTCTAAGACAGGACGCGTTTTCTGGAGGTAATTTGTGACAGACTTGTGTGAATGTAGCCTTAGCGCAGTCGTAGTGGAAGACGAGAGGGTCCAGGATGTCTGTTAAGTCCGCTTGAGTGAGGAGGCAGCATAGGTGGGCCAGAGTTACGCATAACTGAAACAATAGAGATCATTGTTGGATATTGGTTCCATATTTTAGCAGCCTAGCAGAGAATTTGATTTGTTTCAGTCTGTACCAAACGAAGTAGTCAGGGTTTTGCCACTCCAACTTTCTGAAACGCTAATCAAAATAAATAACATGACAAAATTAAAATCATGTCAAGTGATTGACTGACATAACAACAGCCTATCCAAAGAATATACATGATTTTATTGGCTTTTATTATTTTAGTCAGCCAACCACAGCTCATATTTCAGTTGCCTTTTAGAAACGGGGTGGCAGTGCCTTCTTCACGTAACAATTCGACAGTTATTAATCAAAACAAAAGAGCATCAAAACTTCTGCTAAAACCTCACCTGTTCAATAAGATTATCTTTATGCTTATATTCATTAAAGTCATCAACATCTGCCGCATTCTCCATGGCAGCCAGTACCCCCCTCCACACTAACGCGTAGTGTTCTGCGTAGTGCGTACGCGCAGACGGCGCACGCAACGCTGTCGCCGCGTTAATACGAACCTTTAGGTTCTTGCACTCTTTGGTTAGAGTACACAGGCTGGAGTAGACTTGGTTCTGGGAAGGAATGATAGGAATAAGACGAAAAATAATCCATTAAATCATTAAATTTTTCACGAGTAGGCAGAAACTGTAGAACGATAGAAATCCGAATTACACATAATCAGCCTAAAAAGTTCCCACTGCTAGGATTCAGGCCTCTTCCTTATGAGAGGGAGTGGGTCGTTATCCACTACATGGGCTCAGTGCATGTTTGTGGATGTACTAAACTATTGGCCCAAGATTTGAAACTGGAAATACAGTCGTGATCATCTCTTTCTCTCGTTATTAGATATGCAAGTCCTGCGCACACGCTCGTCTAAAACTGTACTTTTACCATCGCTTCCTTGGTTTTCAAGATACCAAAGATTGACAACAAAGGCATTCATTAGTTAACCTCCTTAAATATCTCACCTGCCATCCATTAAAACAAGTGAACAACTGCTCATTCTTCATAGCATTGCCCATCGCGTAGCAAGCGTTCCACCGCACCTTCATATTGTTCACCTTACACGCGCAATCCAAAAGCTTCCCTATTGCCGTCTCGCATAAGGTCTTCAATTGCGTGTTCCTGAGAAGATTCTCGTTTTTTATCAAGCGTAGAAGATTTCCGAGCCCGCGAGTCGCACTCATTTTTACCTATTTAGCAAAATAATAATGGTTATTCAATAGTTTTAAAATTAAAGAATCATTGTTTATTATAAAAATAATTACTGCCAATTGTCATAATATGACAATAAATTGCTGATGGGATAACTTAATAATTATATTCTGATTTAAAAATAAAACACCTTTAGAAGCAAGTTCTATAGATTCGTAAAGTTTGTCATAGCACATTGAATTCTGCAGTTTTTAACACCTTCTTATGGAAAAATTACATTAAATCTACACTCATTATGTTTCTTGTCAGTTTTAAATCAACACATATGTATGTTAAACGTAACATGAACTGTAACATACGTCGAAACGAACATGGCGACAATATAATATGCAATGCAACATGAATTGTAACACGGCAACAAGGCGAATTTGTATCTATCAGCGTATTTATGTCACATCCGCTGATACATATTTGCCTTGTTGTACCTTGTTCTGTTCTTTGTTCCTTCAACTGTGGCTAATTAGATTATTGAATTTCTATTGTTATAAATCAAATTTTGATTTTTCAACAGTTGAGCGAAATGTATACCCGCCATGAATATATCGGCTAAATAAAATTAACTGGCAAAAAACCTCTGGATGTTCATTGATCCTTTATTCAAGGCCTGAAAATAACTGAACCTTGACCCACAAACTTGTCTCATACATCAGTAATCAATCTGATTAGATTACCTATATTTTCATTGGGTTCAGCTTTACTGAACCACTAAATTTGTGCTTGTTTTAGTTAACATATCCTGTATGGATAACGGTCCAGTAAAACTTTCCATTAACTTAGAGATAAGGAATATTTTAACGTAAGGCTCAAACTGATAACGTATGTCCGCGTGCGAAGAGCTAGGGACCTCGTGTTGGTTTAGTGACCCGTGCAGCGATTAGCTGTCTAGATTTCCATATTGAGTGTATTTTTAGAATAATATGTTACTACTATGGAGAAAGTGACTCGTGTTGCTAGTTGGCTCGTGGCTAAATAATAACAGCCGCACGGGTCGATCGAAGTTTAAGCTATGCTTGCCGAGGCTGGTTTATGGATGGGTGGCTCTATTACATATCGACACCCCCCGTGCCTCGGAAAGCACAATAAACCGTTGGTTCCGGTTATCATTTGTAGATCTTTGACAGTCGTTATGGGTAGTCAGAGGCTCGAAAGTCTGACAACCAGTCTTATTAAGGCGTTATACTATATAGACTGGTTAGATAGGCAGTCGCTCCATGTAAAATACTGGTATTCAGCTGCATCTGGTTAGACTGGAAGCCGACCCCTACAAAGTTGGGAAAAGGTTAGGCAGATGGTGTTACTAGAGAGGAAAGTTAGTATTGGATAAGTGACTGTGTGAGTTGGATGATTATCACTTATTTATGATTTATTACCGATATCTAAGTCAATTAACTTTAGCATTAACTTGATTAGCACAATATAAAGGTCACACAGAGCATTCGTTAAGGAGCTTTCACATGGTTGTGAAAATTCATTGCAATTCAATTATTTGGTTGCGAACCAACGTTTTGCCTAGCTGTCAAATCAGTATGATTCGGAAGGGAAATCAAAAGCCTTTTTAATTACTCGAAATATAGAAGTAAAAGTAAAGAATTAAATATTAATAAAACTGGAATTATTGTTTAATATTACAGCATAATGCTGCAAGTAATCTAACTAAACAGACAGCTGTGCTGCTGGGGAGTTTGTTGCGCCACTTCTTCTTCCCAGCGAAAGCACTAGGAAGTGGTGAAGGGCGGGCGATTTGGAGGACTGTCTTATGTAATTTTGACGTGTGAAAGATAATTCAGAACTGGCAGTCGAGATTATTATATAAGTATAGATTTAAGGTTTTAAAATAAATTATCTTTGACTCTACTTGTAGCATTATTATTATTTATTTTATTTTAATTCTCACCGAATTACCTTTTTAATTTTCGTAATTTTTCTTAATTTTTTGTAGGCGTTGTAATTTTATTCAGATGCATTTTATTTAGAGAAATATTAAGAGAAATTTTGTTCAGCGGCAGTAGGAATTGTGATTTATTATTTACTAATTTTATGTAATACGACTCTTGCCTGAATTAAATGTATTTTATTCTATTTGTTTATTATGCCGTAATAATATACGATAATTAGTATACACTGTAAACAGTTTTCTGTGTATACTACGTACTAAATTAACTACACATGAAAGCAGTCATCATCATTCTTCTGCACACATCTTTTTCTTCCATGCTTCTCTATCAGTCGTCATCTCGGTAGTCACCCCCTTTCTAACCACAATTCATCATTCACACAGTCCATCTACCATTTCATTGGTCTTCTTTGTCATCTTATAAAAGGAGTGCTCTTGCACTAAATCTCTGCCTCTTAAGTGTAACTGAACTAGAGACAACCCAAGATACAGATGATACATTATTATGTAAATAAGTCTGACCCTTAACCACTTAGGTTTAAGACGACACCCCAGCCTAAACAATCATGAATCATGCGCGTGATTTCATGTTTTTTTTTACAAACTATCATTCAAAACATGAATGGACCACATTCGTGCGTAAGACAGACGTCAGACTAATTTGAGATAAGACAAATTGACAATCTTAATTAATGCCACCAAATATTACGTTGTTAGGGTTACCTTATCATTGTCGGCTGCGCACTGAATGCTGACCTCTAGCAGACGAACCAGCAGGGCATCGTCTAAGTCATCGCAGTCTGGGTCCTCCCTGTTAAAAATCAAATATTTTTTTAGAATTCTAATGGCTAAAGGGTTTCCTAGGAAAGCGGTTCCGTCATATAGCCGTTGCCGTCATAAAAACCTGTAATTTTCACCAGTACATCATCAGCCGATAATGTTCCCACTGCTGGGACACAGGCTTCCTTTCTGTGAGAGGGAGTGTGCCATAATCCACCACGCGGGCCCAGAGCGGGTTGGTGGATGTCACATGTCTTCGAATTATTGGTTCTAGGATATGCCGGTTTCCTCACGATGTTTTTCTTCAGAGCAATGCTGATGAAATTAAATTCACAAAGTAAAGTGCCTGCCTAAGTTCGAGCTCACGACCTACAACTCGTAAGTCGGGGCTTATACCACTGAACCGCCACTGCTCCCATTTTCACCAGTATTTGGCATTAACCCATTAAAAGACACTAAACGAGACAATAGAACTTGTATTGTTATAACGTCTGGGGGCTTTTAGTGTCCCGTAAAGTGTTAAGGTAGCAAAAGCCGCTGTGTATTTGTACAGCCGATAGTGTGATCGTTGTCCGATTTCTTAGGAAACCAAAGCTTTAGCACGTCCAGCAGTGGACGTCTTTCATTCACCACCAAAAGACAAGTTCCTGTTAAGTTATTTGCCCAATAATTGCAAACAAATTCATTGAAGCCAAATAGGTTGGTGGTTGGCAGAAACTACAAAACGCCACCTGCTACGATCTTTTTGCTTCGTATCATTAATCTAAGTCTAGGTTTACAAGTTTCGTTAGCTCCACTAGTTACATAAGGTTTCAACAATCCAGAAACTTTCGTACTACTCCAAGATGTTTTGGGTTACTTACACCGATGAATGATGCAAAAGAATCGTGTGTAAATATAATATAATAATATACGTCATACAAAATGTCGATAACTTTTTGTACTTCACTCGTTTGCTTGATCTATGACATTTATTTGGCAGTTTCCATTATGTTGCCAAATACGGTAACTATATGTGAGGAATACATAGGTACATATTTATTTTTGTCCGTATTCATTGGTATACTCGAGCAACTATCCCACGAAAAAACATGAATATAAAAAGCTAACAAAATCGTAGAATTTAAACATGTGTTTTTTTTTAAAGCAACCCAGGTCCCGTAACCCCTCTCACATACATATAAAACGTTGCGGATTCAACACTTTATTTTAATTTAAGTCCGTGTATTTAACTGGACTTTTCGTAACAACTATTTAGGGCCGTTTGCACTACAAATCATTAAATGAGTTTAGTGGAAAACATATTCAAAACATAATTCTGTCTCTTTCATCTTCAAACGATTGACAGAAACAAAGCGATGTTTTAAATACGTTAAGCGGGAAACGTATTTAACGATTTATGGCGAAAGCAGGCCATAGTAACAAAACTTACACATTCAACACGAGAGCGTCGCAAAGGTTGCCAAGAGCCCAGGCCGCTTTAGTCCTTACAATCAACGTAGGTTCAGCTAACGCGCGCAGAATGTTCTCCCCGCAGTCACTCACGAAACCGATGTCCTAAAACAAAAAGAATAGGGTAATGTTTTGGCAGAACATAATCTACGTACTATACTCCGACTTTTAATTAGCTGCAGTAGAATGAAACTTCTTAATAACTTATTTCGGACTGCGTTTAGAGATATGCATGTCAAATAAGTTTCGTTTGTTACACTATTCTGTACTAGAAAAAAAACCGGCCACAATGAAGAGTTCCGTAGTTGGAATGAATTTTTCCCAAGAACAAACTTAACATTGTAGTTGAAAAACATGTTCTCCCATACATTCCAACTGAAAATGTAAGTTTGTACGCACAATATTGAGAAATTTACCATGTTGTTTCAAGATCATAGACTTCTTATTAATTTTCCTGTAATCTATAGGTATAGAACTATTTTTTGTATTTTTTTCAAAATTTTAGGCTCAGTAGTTTCGGAGATAAGGGGGGGGGAATGGTAAATTTCCGTCTATTGTCTTAAATAACTTTAAAACAATTCACTTTAAAATTATGAAAAAAATATATTTGAGATCCTCACGGTAAGCTCTTTCATTTGATATGTCACACGGTACAGATTGTGTTTTGTCTATTGTCTATTTACCCCTCAAAAATGACTCCCATTTTCAAAACTCATTTATTTACGTTACACGTCTGTGTTTGGGTCACAGAGATTCATATGTGTACCAAATTTCAACTTAATCGGTCCATAAGATTCGGAGCAAATTGGCTGTGACAGACGGACAGACAGACAGACAGACAGACAGACAGACAGACAGACAGACAGACACACGAGTGATCCTATAAGGGTTCCGTTTTTTCCTTTTGAGGTACGGAACCCTAAAAACAAGGTTTGGTTGATGGCCGTGAAAAAACAAAAAAAGGATAATTTCAGTCATTTAAGTAACAAATAAGCTGTCATTTTACTGCAGCTGATTAAAAGTCCGACCATAGTTCAGTAGTCTGCAAACAGTATTAATGCAGGCAGGAGCATGATTAAATTTATTTATTTTCGACATTATTACAATGTACGGAAGGTTTATATGGTCTGGCAATTAAAAACGTGGTGCACTGCGCTTCGCCAGGTGTGCAGAAATAGTAGATTTTAAAAAAAATCGCCTGCTAGCATAGCATTTGTTTGAAGTCGGCTAAAAATATAGACTGTGTTCAGGACTTGCAGATAGTGGTTGGAACGTGTCACGGAGTCAGACATACGGATCAATTGGCCAATTGACCTAATTTCGAGTCGATGAGTTGTTTGTTTACGTGATAGAATCCCTTATCCTAACACTGATAAGTCATTAAGTGCTTATAAAAATAATATGTTTGACATTAGGTATATACTGAGTTTAAATTTTGTTTGTTAGAACACACGTTCGCTCAGGAATAAGCAAAAACGCAGGAGAAAAGGCATTCTGTTTTCTTTAAATAAACCAGTATTTAGAAGACCCAAAGGTAACTGCAGGAGAAGCCGATTACTGTATGTATACTGTTTTAACTTTACCTCTAGTGATAATATACATGGTGGCAGTGACATCGACCCGCAAACTGTAACCCCCTAAAGTAGAAAATTTGAATCGGTTATAAAAAAAAATCACCTGTTTCATAGAAAAGTGCAATAGCTACGCGGTCAAAATGTATGGAATACATTTTTTTTTAATAACTGACGAAAAATTTCAACTGAGGCGTTTCAGAATCATGAAAAAATTATGAATTCATGGTAACAGTTCGCATGTCGATGTCCCTAACACCCATCGTGACAAACCACAGCCAGGTCATACCAGGTCATCTTCTGGTCCCAATCGACCAGAGAAGTCAGAGAATCTGGACCAGGTTCATTTAAACAATGAAATATTACTTACTTCTCTCAGAGTCCGGTACATAACAAGCATAGCCAATGCACGCACAGCGGCCGCGCGCACCGTCGCTTCTTCGTCACTGCATGAACCAATCAGAAGCGTGCAACATAGCACCTGGAGGTGTCGCTAAGGAAAGACCAAGTTGGGATAAGTTTAGATTATGAATATGAGCGATTATTTATGATGATGTCCCAAAAAAAAAAGGAAAAATTTGATTGAACGAAAAGTTACTATTTATTTCTTGTATTAGAATCGAAAATTTCGATGAGCTCATCATAAAGGTCCGGAACATACCTTAACGGTTGCAACATAGTTTTTTTTTAAATAGGTGTTTTATTATCCATAAATATTTTTGTTCAAAGTATTAAATATATTGCAAACGATAATAAACTTCATGCTCGAAAGTTAAGGTTTATAATCAAGTTTATTTATTTATTTATTTGGGACAAACAAACAGTAACACATTATATCTGCGCAAACAATATAAACAAAGATATTATATAAATGTGAAACTCACACCGTTATCCACAGCATATAGCAAGTTAATGCAATCGCGGCCACTTGAGAGATGTGTTGTTGATCAAATCAATCAATTCTTTTAATCTAGTGCTATTGTTGACCGAAGTATCATAATTTATCGTCTATATTTGCGGGATGGCCCTAAATCGCCAACAACATACACAATTACTTTTATTAAAGGCTGATTTTTAAAACGGCAGATACTGTTATCTAACGAATAATTTAGAATTTTTGACAGTTCTTCCATACAAAATCTGTCAGACGTCAATTTAATTCCACGAATAAAAATTATCTGTCGATTGAGAAATCAGCCCTAAGTTTAGATAAATATTACTATCTATCTAACTGAGACTACTTCACGGATTCATAATAAATGCAGCGGTGATGTACAGTGATTCCAATTACTACCGATGACATTACACAATAATGTTATGTTATTACTGCAACTCTGCAAACATGGCAATTGTTCAATACATCAGTCCCACACTTTGTAATAATTATGATTATGTATGTCAATAGTAATTTGAGATAGTGGGACCGTACTATGTTAACTTTGAACCTGGGACATCTGCATAAAGCCGATTTAAGACGGTCATAGTCCGCTTGAACATAATTGGTCTTATTAAAAAATAATAGCAATAAGAACTGTGATTGGTTTACAAAATTAAAAACTTAGTCCGTTCCTGAGTTAACATGCAGTTGTATATGTTAATAACTTTATCGTAGTCGTAATCAGGTTTTAAATTCTAAAATGGGTCCATGAGTCCATGGTTTAAACCTGGTTCTGAAAAAAACCTTGTCTCGTAATAAGACGGAGTATCTTTGATAAAGGTTTAATCGTTTTTGGATTTAATAGTTGAGTCACGGTAGATATCTACTTTTGACTGGACGCCAACGTCTAAGAGCGGTTTGATTTCTGTTGTCAGTTGTTGCAATAACAATAGTGACGTTATCATCTCTCCGATGTTTTTTTTTTGTGTATTTTCCGATGTATTTTTAATCCGAGTTTATCTATTAGATAGTGTAATTAGTATTACGTGGTCACCTACTGGGCCCAAACAATATAATATAGAGGTACCGTCGATACGAAAAGAAGAAGTGCTATTAGTCCGAGCATCTAGACAAATCGCGTTTCTAAACACTTAAGGAGGAAATTCGCTCAAATTTTATCGAATCAATAGATAGTTTTTCTGAGAACCTCAGAAAGAGGCATTAGTCAACCAATCAAATCAGCGTCTTGATCAGACTTTTACCCTATTTATAGTTGGAACTTGGAACTTACCGGTAATTCTTTGAAGGACCTCTCTTCTATATTGGCAATGCAGTCACAGACCACTGCCTTAGCGGGCGAGGTGTCGTGGTACTGCAGAACAGTAGACAACTGTGTCACCAGCTTCCCCCACATATAGACGCAGTGGTTCAGTGGCGGCGCTCGGTCTATTTGCTCTGCAGAGATGGGAAGAAACAGAAGGTTGTAGAGGTTTCGTGTTCCAATGAGGACCATAGAAGAATATGATCGATTTCTGTCATGATATTATTTTAATAATGCGATAGAATGAAAATGAGCTGATAACATTAGAAATGTATCCTCGGCGGCGTATGTCTGTCGTGTTATCTTAAACCCTTAGTGGATCCACACGAGACACAATGGTTTTTTAACTGTTTCTGAGATTACGGCATTCAAACCGGTTTAAAAGGACTTCCATTTAGAATTCCATTATTCTCAATCAAAATGCATTACTAGAACTGAGTAAAGAACAAAATTGCTGTATGATATCAGAGGGGCAATTCTCGTAATTTTAAGAACGTTCACAGTCTGATCTCAGTCTAAATCTGTCAAAAATACCTCTAATTTCCCTACATTTTGACAAGTTAATGACATTTGTTTGTCGCTGAGATGAGACTGCGACTAGATTTTGAACGTTTTAAATTACGAGAATTGCCCCTCAGCTCTCACAGTCTCATCTACATCTAGCTAATAATTAATTTGCGAAAATGGTTGTACAATATAAAAACCCTATCAGGGGGCCTAAAAAGGCCGCTTTAGCAGAATCATAAAACAATTCATATCGCGCAATTTCATCTGTATGACAGTTTTGTATGGAGATTCGTAAAATGCTATAGGTACACCTCTGCCTAACCCTTCAGGGATATATAGGTATGAAACTGTCAAACAGATGAATTGCGTGGTATGAATTGTTTTATGATTCTGCTAAAGTGCCTTTTTAGGCCTCCTGTAGCTGTGAACGAAAACAGTCTACCCAGACTTACGCAGTTTCTGTATCCCATCTCCAAGGATACTGATAGTACTAGCAGTCTGTACTACCACATCCTGATGTTCATGCTGTAGCATCTCGCTCAGAATGTCTCCAAGGAGTGTGATGTGACCATGCAATAGATCTTGAAGGTGGTGGAACGCTACTGCAGATAACACTTGTAAGGACTCCAGGATTATTGGAATCGCTGATGGCTTGATCCTCTGGAAAAATTATTGAGTGTGTCATGTATTTCACCTAAACTCTTACCTACGCCTACGGTTTGCCAATGAGAGAAAATTAAAAAATAATAATTTTGTTTGAAAGCCCATTTTCAAACAAAATTATATTTTTTTTAATTTTCTTTAAATAACTGACGTAAAATTTCAACGCATAGGCAATCAGAATCATGTACTGAATTCATGGTAACAGGTTGCGCGTCGATGTATCACCCTGTATGAATCGAAAGATTAATCGTGAGAGCAGTAGAAGTATTACAATGCTGCCGATTCCCTTGTTCACAAACTAAACTAAATTTAAGTTCAGTGCATCTTTTTCTTTCTATTTAATTAAGAAAAGGACAGCAGATAAATTTTAGTTAAGTCCTGTCAAATTAATCAGCGCCTGACACTACTCCATACAAGTTTAGAAGTAATTAAAAACTTGCCTACTAAAATTACGTCAAATTATGTCAGGCGCTGATTAATTTGACAGGACTAAACTAAAATTTATCTTCTGTCCTTTTCTTAATGAAATAGAAAGAAAAAGATCCATTGAACTTAAATAGTTTAGTTTGTGAACAACTGAATGACACCATTTTTGCACTAAAATTGCCTTAAATCGAACAAGTTGTTTACGAACTGACCAACCCTTTAATAGTATACAATTGCAATTAAGAAACAGTTCAATTTAAGACTATTGCGCGCTAAACAAAGTCCAATACGTTCTGACATCGCGGTCGGGCCCCCTATCACTTGGTAATAAATCAATCATTTGTTTCAAGTGGACCATCGTCACCTAATAGCTGACAATTAGGGTGTTGTGTTCAATATGAAATGCTGCGATGCTATTTTTAGAATAACAGGCATAGTCTTAATTTGTTTTAAAGACATACTACCATGTTTTCATTGTACCTCTTGGGAAACAAGGAATGATGAAGCAAAAAGTTAATGAACATAACAGAACATCACGCATTGTTTCTCCGAAAGGTGTGACAGATGTGTATCTACATAACTGGCGAGATGTGGGTGTACACCCCCATCTCGCCAGTTATGTTTAAATCCCATGGAATAGGAGGCGAGCCGATTCCCATCAAACGGTCACACATCCAGACTTCAGGCTGCTACTGAGGAATTCCAGATGGAATAACCCAATAAAATTTTGCCCGAAATTAAGAGCGTTTACGACGTACGGCATTTCATACAAACTTTCAAGTCCCTGTTTTTCGAAATGAATGAACCGATTTTAATGAAACTTCGTACGCTTAGGCAGGATACAAAGGTCTAAAAAGTTA
This sequence comes from Gortyna flavago, assembly GCA_963669345.1. Classification (NCBI taxonomy): domain Eukaryota; kingdom Metazoa; phylum Arthropoda; class Insecta; order Lepidoptera; family Noctuidae; genus Gortyna; species Gortyna flavago. The sequence goes on from OY770139.1 coordinate 7,502,615, forward strand.
GTTAAGAACATTTTTGAAAAATAGTGTTACAGCCAAATTCAACCGGTTTTAAAATTTCCATAGAAACAGAGATTTTCAGTTATCTTTTTTTAAATAAGACTTTTCGAAAATGTTCTTATATAACTTTTTAGACCTTTGTATCCTGCTTCTGCGTATGAAGTTTCATTAAAATCGGTTCATTCATTTCGAAAATCAAGGACATGAAAGTTTGTATATAATGCCGTACGTCCTAAACGATCTTAATGAACATAAAGTTATTTTTCTTGATGATTTGACCTTTTTACCTGGTTTGCACACCAAACTACTATTTGTTACATTTTAAAAACAAAAAATATTTACATTAACCGGGGTATTTTCACAGATATTTATCCAGCTATATCCAGTGTCTAGATAAAAAAACTGGAATGAAGTAAAAAATCCGGATTTACAATAACTACTGGAATCTAGTTTGAACAAGAATGTGTTGATAACAAAGTTCAGTTCACAATAAAAGTTAACGCACGAAATGTAGGCAATCAGATAATATTATCAATGTGAGCTAATTTCTACATAGACTCGAAAATTTAAAAATATAATGTATAATACTAGCTAATAATTTCCGATGACCTTGAGAAGACCGCAGGAATCCGCTGGATGCGGGAAGTATAGAACCGGTCGAAATGGATGTGCTTGGGGGAGGCCTATGTCCAGCATTGGACGTCTTTCGGCTGAAAAGATGATGATGATGATGAGCTAGTAATTTAGATATGCAATATCAGACTGAATCTGTTTAGGACCAAAGATCTACCTAAAATGAAACTAAGAAATGTGACTGTATCGCGCACTCATTTCGTCATTTCGTCAAAATCAAATAATAATCCTTTTGGGATTTGACGTTTGTGCAGGAATTGAAGCAACTCCCAAATGTGCCCACCAAGTAAATCAAAAATAGACTCACCACAACTTCACTTCCCCTAAAAATCCAACCCATATTCTTGAAACAAATATCCAAAATCCAACTCCTGAAATAATGGCCTTCCTCGATTTCTTTATCACTACTATCATGAGTCGGGTGATCAACGGCGGTGAACATTTCATCATCCGAGTACCCCTCATCAAAGTCATCACATTCTTCGGCATCAACTTTGTGGGTAGTAAAAACTATTTTGGAAGAACTCATAGAGGTAGATATTTTAGAAGGCACTGCATCTTTCTCTATTGCTTTTAGAACTTCATCAACTTTAGGATCAACGGAGAGAACGCATCCCATTGTGATTAAGGCACCAACTTGTAGTGTTACATCTGAAACGTGTTCGTTTGGTATACAGGGTTATTGGTAAAACACTAACAACCTTGCAGGACTGGATTACTAACATCATAAACGACAACTTTTGTTCTATGACTTTTTTAAAACCTAAAACAAACCTTGATTTCGTTGTTTTATCTAACCCCCGCTCCCCTCCGCTGAAATTTGTACTAGATACGGTAGTTTGTTTTACCTAACTAGCGCTTTCTTTTGCTTGGCGTAGAGTTCGTATCAGAAAATAGAATATTTCAATTGTTTGAATTTCAAAAGTCTAGTGAATTAATAAAAAGCATAGAACAAAAGTTGTTATTTATGATGTTAGTAATGTAGTCCTGAGAGGTTGTTAATGTTTTACCAATAACCCTGTATAGTGTTAAAAAAATATCTAAGGAACCGAAATTATAATGAAATTAGCTGTTGCCCGCGACTTCGTCTCCGATCCAGGATTTAAAGTAGCCTATGTCCTTATTCAGGTCATGGTCGATCTGTGTGCCAAAGCAGTCATGTTTATACTTTGCGCCCAAAATACAAAATGGCCGGCCAACAAAAAATAATGTATTACCCTGACGAAAAATATAAATGCAGTTGGGTCCAGAATCATGTACTGAATTTATGGTTACAGTTTGCGCGTCGATGTACGTACCTGCCACCCTGTTTGGCGGATAGGGGGGCTCCATCCGCCAATCATGGCTAAACTACAACTAGAGAACTTGACCAATACACGAATTTTTCACCCTTTTCAACCTTACCTCTATGCACCAAAAACTTCCTGGTGGACATAACCAGCTGACTGATAAGGCCTTCCTTCATCTTATGATAAGGCGTCGCCTGTACGAGCGCGGCGCAGCACTTCAGAGCTACAATGATGACGGCATGGCTTCTCTCGCTCTCTAAGATACTGTTCAGGACCTTGTGCAGACATGTGATCATGTAGCCCAGGGATTCCGAGAACGGAATGAATGAGGTGCTTTCCCTTTTACTGTAAACAAAATATTCAAGAACTAAGCAAGGCTAAGGGAATAATAAATCTTTCAGTATGTGTAACGAATAGTTTTTCTGGCCAATTAATGGTCAAATGGATGAGAATGATGAATACAAAAATATTTTTTGCGTCAACCCATGTCGAGGTAGTGATAGTTGGTGCTAACTATTGACAAATTAATTTATTATTTACGCAAAAAGGTAATGCAAGAAAATATTAATATATATTATTGATGTGCAAGGTTGCCAAACCTATGTTGTACAGACGCCAGCACATCAACCAACTGTCAAATTTTCCCATTCAACTTTGAACCTTATGCTTTAGCGATAAAGTTGAAAATCTATCAAAGAAATTTGCCAGATTATAGTAGCTTGATGTGCTGGCGTCTGTTCTATAAATATTGACAACCTCATGCACAAGTCAGAAGGCCAATTCTCGTAATTTAAAACGTTCAAAATCTAGTCGCAGTCTCATCTCAGCGACAAACAAATGTCAAAAACTTGTCAAAATGTACTGAAATTTGAGGTATTTTTGACAGATTGAGACTGAAATCAGACTGTGAACGTTCTTAAAATTACCAGAATTGCCCCTCAGTTCACCCATAAGACAGTTGCTAATTCCTTTTAGCATACACCCTGAAACACATCACACAAATAATCCATACTTCCATACTCAATATTTTAAATGCGAAAGTAACTCTGTCTGTTCCCTTTGCTAATGTTACGTCGACGATTCGTTCCCGTGGGATAATTCCGACTTCCTCGCGGGCGAAGCCGCGGGAAAAAGGAAGTACTCAAATAAAGAACGTAATCTGCTCACCTGGTTTCAGCCTGAGACAAATACATCCTGGACCTGGACAACAACGCCAGAATAACACTAAGGACACTCGCCCGACTACTGGCTATAGGGTCAGTGACTGCGCAGTACGCAAGGGTCTTTTTAGCTGATTCCCCTGCAGCCCAGTTGGCAGCGTCCGGCGAATCCGGTAAGAGGGCCCACCAGTAACCAAATATCTCTCGTTTTTGTTTCACCTGAAAATTTAAAAAAAGTAAAATGTTGCGCTTTTAATTATCGGTAAAATGGCTTCGGGAGTTGATTTATAAAATGTATTCTGCAAAACGAGCTTAGGCTGTCACACTTTACTTCCTTGAAGACGTACTCTTGATTTATAGTTATGTAAGTATAATGGAATTGGCTTATCCATGGCTATCTTTAACAGGTCCCTTAGAATCCCTTGGTGACTCTTTACAGAGAAAGAGCCATCAAAGGATTTTTACTGTACCCACCAAACTATAAGCCAAGTAAGTTGCTCATGAACCCTGTAAGAATTTTCCATTATCTGTTATTATCTCACTCCGACCTTACAAAACATTAACCCCCCCCCCCCTCCCCTATCGGCTCCGCCGTAGCCGGGTTGAAAAAAGAGTTCAATACTTACTTTAACCAAAACCAAAAGCAGGTTTGAAGCACTCTGTCTCACTCTAGACTTCAAAGCAATCAGTTTCACTTCTGTACTATTTTCCACATCAGAGATATCAGAATCACTGGTCAACGCCCAGTAATTTTTGGCTTTTTGAGGCTCCAAGTAGTTTCGACTGGCGGGCTTGTATGCAGAATTGTTCTCAAAATTATCAACATCTTTCATAAGACTGCGGTCCGACACTGGGATTTCTTTCTTCAAGCTCTCTATTGCATTATTTCTTTGCTTTCGTAGTTTTTGTTTCTGAAGTGTAAGAAAATTAATAATAAGTTATCAGTACACAAAATGAATTTTATGGTAAAGGGATATAAAGGGTTTTTCAACAAGAACTTTGTTTTCTAAAACAAAATAAAACAAAGAATTTAGAGGAAAATGAATAACAATTTTATTGTATTACAAAGAGAAAAGTTTGGCAATTATAAATGAAAAATGATATCTGGCAAATGTCCACCACGACCACGCTGACAGATGTTGATTCTTTCATCAAAAATTTTAATCACTTTTTGGCAAAATGGATGGTCTATTTCGTTAATGACATCACGGATTTTGAGTTTTAAGGCTGCAATCGATTTAATTGGCTCCGTATAGACTCTGTCTTTAACATAGCCCCACAAAAAATAATCCAGTGGTGTTAAATCACACGATCTGGCTGGCCACTTAACAGCAGAATTTCGCGAAATTATGCGATCGGGAAATTTGGTTTGCAATAAATTGATCGTTTCATTTTCTGTGTGACATGTGGCACCGTCCTGTTGAAACCACATTTCAGTGATATCCATGTCATCAATAATAGGCCAAAATTTAGTGGTTAACATCTTGCGATAGCCGACCCGATAGACCCTCCATTTCGCCAAAAAGTGATTAAAAATTTTGATGAAAGAATCAACATCTGACAGCGTGGTCGTGGTGGACATTTGCCAGATATCACTTTTCATTTATAATTGAAAAACTTTTCTCTTTGTAAATAAAAATTTTATTCATTTTCCTCTAAATTCTTTGTTTTATTTTGTTTTAGAAAACAAAGTTCTTGTTGAAAAAACTTTTTTACAAAAAAAAAACAACCGACTTCCAAAAAAAACTACAAAGTGATAAATAACTTTTATTTCGGAAGTCGGTGTCGTTGGTTCTGCATTTTCGTTTATTGACACCGACTTCCGAAATAAAAGTTATTTATCACTTTGTAGTTTTTTTTGGAAGTCGGTTGTTTTTTTTTTTGTAAAAAAGTTTTTATTTTTCACTTTTTAGTGAAAGAGTTTGTAATTTATCTAAGTTACAATAGCATAACGTCAACTGCTCATCACCTTTTACAAAATATTGCTTTTCCCGATGCTGGGACGTTAATTTTTGAGGAGTTCTCCTGGTAAGAACCTGAAGAACTCCACTCCACCACCACATGCATTGTGACGAGCATAAATTGCTTAGCAACCATATTAAAGTAATCGAATCGCAACCCGTGAAATATTTATCATTGATTAGTTCCGATGGCCGTCTGTAGTCTTCATCATCAGCTCCACTTTACCAACTGATGATTTCCGAGAGCAAATGCTCAAGTTACTCTAAAAAATATCGAAATCGCTATAGGTTTGCCAATAAAATTTGAGGGTTTCCCTCGATTTCCATGGGATCCTCTCATCAGATTCCAACTTGCTGACAATGGGACCACCTTGGGAGTATACCCTTCAAGTTACTCTAAAAAATATCCAAATCGCTATAGGTTTGCAAAAAAAAGTTGAGGGTTTCCCTCGATTTCCATGGGATCCTCTCATCAGATTCCAACTTGCTGACAATGGGACCACCTTGGGAGTATACCCTTTCAAACAAAAAAATAATTTTCGAAATCGATCCACAAATGACGGAGAAATCGGTGAACATACAAAAAAAAAAAAAAAAACATACATAAAGTCGAACATATAACCTCCTCCTTTTTGGAAGTCAGTTAAAAACCCTTTTTATGAAACATCTTTTATAAGTATATAGAATGTTTTATTAAATTATTTTCTTTTTTATTGTGTCAAAAAAAAAAAAGAAAATCATAACTAAACCCCTACCTATAGTATTTTTCGCCAGTCATGAAATGTGGGTGTACTACTACAGGTACACCTCCCTCTGCCTAACTTTTTCGAAAATACAGGCTTAATGTTTATGTGTTGAGTCAGTGGTTTGTTTTGATATTTCTAGAATACTGTTAAGATGACGACTAATAGAGAAGTCAAAAATCAATCTGCCTAGCCTTTTCCCAACTATGTTGGGGTCGGCTTCCAGTCTAACCAGATGTAGCTGAATACCAGTATTTTACATGGAGCGACTGCCTATCTGACCTCCACAACCCAGTTAATGGGAAATACGATACCCCTTGGTAAGACTGGTTGTCAGACTTTCGGACTTCTGACGACCCATAACGACTGTCAAAGATCTACGAATGACAGCCGGGACCAACGGCTTAACGTGCTTTCCGAGGCACGGAGGGTCTTGGTATGTAAAGATCCATCCCATCCATGGACCAACCGCGGCAAGCGTAGGTTAACCTGATCGATGGAACCGTGCGGCTGTTTTTACTCTAACCTCAAGCCCCTCGACTAATAGAGAAGTATGGAAGAAAAAAACATGTTGCACCGACCCCAAATAAATTCCCCATTGACATTCTTTGAAAACACACAAGACTTCTGATATATTTATATATACTTTTTTGTACACCAGAAAATACATAACAAAAAAACCGGCCAAGTGCGAGTTGAACTCACGTGGAGAGGGTTCCGTACGATGAATATTTTATCTTTTTTTTTTTAAAGAACGTTACACCGACATTCCAACTGAAAATGTAAGTTTGTATGCACAATATTGAGAGATTTACCATGTTGTTTCAAGATCATAGACTTCTTATTAATTTTCCTGTAATCTATAGGTATAGAACTATTTTCTGTATTTTTATCAAAATTTTAGGCTCAGTAGTTTCGGAGATAAGGGGGGGGGGGGGGGAATGGTAAATTTCCGTCTATTAACTTAAATAACTTTAATACAATTTACTTTAGAATTATGAAAAAAAAATATTTGAGTTCCTCACGGTAAGCCCTTTCATTTGATATGTCACACGGTACAGATAGCGAAACTTTTTTTTTTTAATTGTCTATTTACCCCTCAAAAATGACTCCCATTTTCAAAACTCATTTATTTACGTTACACGTCTGTGTTTGGGTCACAGAGATTCATATATGTACCAAATTTCAACTTAATCGTTCCAGAAGATTCGGAGCAAATTGGCTGTGACAGATGGACAGACAGACAGACACACGAGTGATCCTATAAGGGTTCCGTTTTATCCTTTTGAGGTACGGAACCCTAAAAATACGATTATTAATACAAAACATACAATGGGCGGCCTTATCGCTTTCTGTGATCTCTTCCAGGCAACCTTGGAATGGACAGTGATTGAAGAGAGTGATATAGAAGTATGAGCAGCAAAAACCCAACCAATCTTAGCAAAGCGTAGTATGCATTGTATTATGACCATTAAAACACTGTATTTAGGTAAATACGTTTATTGTGCTTGGTAGCAAAACGGTACAACAGTCAACTGAAGAAAACTCGCCTACCCACTACTTAGTCAATCTTATTATCACAATAAGATTTGATAAGTACCTACGTTTCATATACAACACATTGCTACTTTAATCCTTAAGTCAGAAGTATAAAATAGGTTTACCTTTCCACCCTTTGGGTTAGGAGTATGCACAACAGGCACTATGGCTATTGTCTGTTGAGCTGGCATAATCTTTTCTGGCCGGCCAGTCTGCACCACCAGACCATAGAGTATATAATACCGACAAATTCCCATCACCTCAGGCAGAGGTATATTTACGTTGGGGTCATTGAAGTACAACTGAGACAGTACCCTTAGTGCTGATATTATTACCTGTAACAGAAAAAAGTGTATAAGGCTTTAATATTTGTTGCTTTTGGAGCAACAAATAGGATTTTTTTGTTGATTTGATTGTCAAGGAAGAGTAAATGAATCTATTAGGCTATAAAGGAAACAAATAATTTTAATTTATTACTGTCCTCTACAGTCCGGCCGTTGAGAGAATGCATTCTTGACATCTTACAGTTTCGTACAAACCAATGAGTGTGTGTTTTGCGAATTTGATCTTTATTAGTTACTGGCACTTTGCCCGCGACTTCGTCCGCGTGGGTTTGGTATTTTGCTCTAAAAATTTTAACACCCTCTCCAACTCCCCTTGAAAAATCCCCCTCGAAAATTAATTTTTACGATCTTTATAATTTATTATTTAGAGAAATAAGTATTTGAGATAATTTTTAAGTTAAACTAAGATTTTTCAAATAAACTGTCCTCCCTTTGCACAACAACAGGGTTTCTTTTTAAAAAAGTTATCTCTAAGTATACCCATTTTCGAGTTAATAGAAGCAAGCAGTAAAATCTACCCCTTGATCTTTATTAAATATTAAATTACCCTTATCCACCCCGGAAGGGGTAGATTTTTTTAAATCCCTAAAACATACTTTTTATATTAACTGTGACTATTGCATATTTTAACTTGAAAAAGTAGCTATTGTGGCATAACTGTAATAGTTAGACATATGCTGTCGCGGACTTTTTTGTAGATATTGATGTCCTCTATAAAACTGTAGTACATCACTTTGCTCTATTGTCAACAGTTTCCGCAGCGTACGCGATATAAGGATTTCGTTGGTATTTTTTTCACACCTTGGGTTACATTATCAAAGTTTTCATACGGATCGCAATTTTTTTTTGAAAATATTCTATCCCCTATATTCATCAGGGATAATGTAGGATTCTAATGGTGAAATAATTTTTCAAATCAGTCCAGTAGTTTTGGAGCCTATTCAATTCAAACAAACAAATCTTTCCTCTTTATAATATTGTAGATGTAGATTATAGTTGTAGAATTGTCACACTGACAGGTGTCAGGAACGCATTATCTCAACAGCTGGACTGTAAAATTATTAGTACATACCTTACAGTGCAAAAAATCATCTTCTGACTTTGAATATCCCTTCATCAAAAACTTCACAACTATTTGAGATATCAACTCCTTTAGTTCAGTAGCCACATTTGTATCATTCTTGCTATCATCTGAAGTTGATATAATACATATGATGCATTTTAATGCCATCAAATGTATTTGTAAACTGTTTTGGGCTTTCTGCACACTCTTTGTTGAGTCAATAAGCCTTATGAGGACTCCTTGATTACCTATTAACTCTTCAGTAAACTGTAAAAAAGTTAATGTTTTGCATTACTTGCTTAAAGGCAAACAACATTGAGGCCAGGCCCAAGCAGAGACAGTGGGATGAGTTGGACTCCTTTAATACAGATTAGTCCTTGGCAGCTCTGGACAGAGAGAGGTGGAAGGAGAGTAGGGAGGCCTTTGCCCAGAAGTGGGATATCAATAGCTAATAAAAAAATAGACAATCATATTGAATAGCATTCTGTGGTATATTAGCAATACTAGATTAGATTTCAACAATGTAGTAACTAATAAGATTAGTCAGTCAGTAGAGTAGCATGAAGGCCTGACTTGGTGAGATGGCAATATTAATTATAAATTGCACAATCTTTTTTAAGGAAATTTAAATTTTATTTAAGGTGCTTATACGCGCCGCACGCGCCTACAGCATTTTATGAAATGCAGCGCGTACAGTGCGGGTGAAATGTGCGAGGTTTCACATGATTTCATAAAACGAATTCTAAAATGCGGCTCGTACGGCGCGTGTGGCGCGTATGTTGCTGATAAATGTGTGATCAGCTTAACACTTACCTTGTGACTTGCTTGAGGATTAGATTGTAAGATACATTGCATACTATGGAGAATATCAGGCAACACAATATCCGTGCACTGCTTCAAGCATTCAATGTGCCATGAGATCACCTTCCACAGATAGGCAGTATCAAATTGTAAGTTTTGTTTTGTAACAATACTATTTATTAAATGTGAAGTTTTCGCAGCTATAAAATCATCGGCAGGCTTAACGTTAAAGCAAAGAGCAGTAATTAAAGTTGCAGCATCCTGTAATACATGTATAAATTTTATAACAGAAATGCAAAATAGAGAAGTAGTACAAAGATAAGAAGATAACCTATAAAGCTTACATGTTTTCGCACAAATAAGTCCACTTTATAAGGTTTGGCGTTTAATTCGTCTACCAATTTATTAAATTTATCTTTACTGAAATCTTTCAGATAAACTAAATTGCAAAGTTCTGCGCATAATACAGAAAAACTCTGCGAGTGTGTAGTATTCATTATGAAAGCTAGGTTTCGCAGACTTTATAACTTAATGCATGGATATCATTCAGTTAACCACTTAATATTGCTTGACACCAAATAATATAATTTAAAAATAAAAACTTCTATGGAAAATTCAGAAACATCATAGCAGATTTGTATTGGAAAATAAAAATAAATTAAGCACTCGCTGTCGCTCGGCGGCTCGGTGTTGTCACTTGTCAGTTTGACATTTGAATTGACAGTACCACAGAGTAGTTTTTGATTGAAAAGTACGCTGTGGCTGTGGCCAGGGAACTAGGAGCCACAAAAAAACATCGAAATAAAATGTTTTTGAATTTCATTATTATTTTGTAATCATGTAAACAATCTTAAAAATGAAGGTTCATCATAATCACCAATAAATGGTCAAGTTATCATACAGAAATACCACAGAGTACTTTTTGATAGAGAAATACTTAGCTGTATACAGGTTGAAATTGAATACATGCGACAAATCGAAATGGGAGATTGTACTCATCATTATGAACAACTTTTACTGTGGGACCAAACCTGAAATCGCGAAAAAAACATTTCGATTTGTCGCATGTTTTCAATTTCATCCTGTAAAGTACAAACTAATTCCATGATTATCTTACACTTAGAAACTGGCCACAATACTCAACAACTAGATATGAAAAATGAAAATTACAAAAAATTAAATTGAAATTAATAAATCAGTCTAAAATCAGTCAAACCTTTTACAAACTAAGATGTCGTTTTTTTATCCTGAGCTTGAGATTCCTCCCAAAGAAAAAAATATACCGCGTCACCCGTGGGAAAAAACTATAAAAGACGTTTATACTGGCATATATAAATATGCTCATAATTCTTCGAAAAACCCAGTATATCCGCCACCCAAGAAAGGCAAAGTTCCTAGCAAAAACCGGGTGAAATTCACTGTGATTGGGACAAGAACCGAAAAAGAATTTATTTATTGCACGAATCTAGTAAAAGGACTACATAAGTATAGATGGAGACACTTCGATGCTCCAATCATAATTGGTAAGGACCGACATAAGTTTTAGGCTTTATAGATGCCTAGGTATAGGTAGTAGTAGTAGTAGAAAGTCGAGCCAAGTCCAAGCGCGTATATTGCGTACGGATACCTCTGTAGGTATCAACGACACCTAAGTACTTACCTACTTTTTTTAATCTTTAGGTATGTAGATACCTGCGCGACAAATTACAGGAGAAATTACACGCGTGTTACAACAACGTTACAAAAATGACTAAGATATCCAAAGTACCAAATTCCAAACATTTAAACATGAAGCAGCGACAACTGTCACTCAGGATGATACTTTCCGCAAATATTTGGTGGATTAAAACAGTGTTGAGCAATGCTACTGGGTAGGCCACATTCCAGCCTGTTGTCAAATTGTCTTAGTCGGCTTACTAACTATAGTAAATATACCCTGCAATGATTTAAAAAATAGTAATATACAGGTTGGAAAAAATCTATGGGAAGGGAAACTATCTACAACGCCACATGCGAACAACGCGACATGCTGACGTTACGCAAAATCCTGCATCTCGCAAGCAGAGTTTACCGCGCAACTAGCATAGATACCCAATGGCCCGACGTGAATCATCGGGCAGTTGCCCGCCAGACACAAGACCCGTCAGTATTTAACTTTATTTTTAAAAAGAAACTAACTTTATTTTTAAAAAGAAACAACTGCTTTCACAGACTTCTCGATTTGTACAGAGGCCAGCACATCAAGCTACCCCAATCTGTCAAATTTCTTTGATAGATTTTCAACTTTACCACAAAGGAATAAGGTTCATATTCAATTGGGGAAAACTTGACAGATTGGGGTAGGTTGATGTGCTGGCCTCTGTACCTAAACCGGGAATCGAACCATCTAAAAATTCAAAAAATAAACACTCGTTATTTTATTTACTAATCAATAGGATTATTGTTTAGGATAAAATCTACTTATTATGCATTTGGTCTTAGAAATAAAAAATATCATGAAAACTAACATAAATTTTAATTTATCATCAATTCTAATAAGAAGGACACGTAAACATGAAAGAACATTATTACCTAGCTTAGACATTGAGTTTGAGTTTGAATACTTGAACTACTTATTTAAAATTACAATGTTGTTCCACTTTAATAATTTATCTGATAAGTTGTTCGAAATGAGACCCCTCTTTACGGATAGGTACACAACTTAGTCTTTTTAGGGTTCCCAAAGGGTAAAAACGTTACCCTATCTATTACTAAGACTCCACTGTCCGTCTGTCCGTCTGTCACCAGACTGTATCTTATGAACCGTGATAGCTAGACCGTTGAAATTTTCACAGAATGTGTATTTCTGTAGCCGCTATTACAACAAATACTAAAAACAGAATAAAATAAATATTTAAGGAGGGCTCCCATACAACAAACGTGATTTTTTTGCCATTATTTTATATGTATTTAGTGTTAAATATTGTATGGTGGTACGGAACCGAGGGAGGAGGGGCCTGGAGGAGCCCGTGGCTAAATAATAACAGCCGCATAGGTCGATCAGTCAGGTTAAGCTACGCTTGCCGCGGTTGGTCTGTGGATGGGTGACCATCTTTAAGAAGATGACGACATTGATATAGAGCAATTAATCACGCTGATGCACAGAAGACCTCCCTTGTGGGACAAATTTAATCCAAGTATCACGACAATATGGAAGACGAGATTGTGGGAGGAAATATATCGACAGATAGGTATATAAATTTACTTGGGAACAATGAGTGTTGCTGAAAGAAAACAAAAAGGACGTTCGTCTCAGCCGGGAACTACATCGAACTGACAAAAGACCTACGTTCGAAATTTTATTCGCAGTGCGTACCTACTACATGTGCTTTAATTCCAATCACGGAATAGAAAACGTGAGAATAAAAATCGCGCGGTGAAATATCGCAGTGCGGACTAGGTCTAATTAGCAAGCTTGTACGACACGGCTACACATCAAGTTATACATAACCAGTATAAGCTGACTTCTGATTGTACGAAAAATCTATATCTACAATGCGAGGTCAGCAAAAACTGGGAATATATAGCTTGATGTGTAGCCGTGTGTACCTACTTCATAGAATGTCTTTGGATGTTAGAGTTCTAAGAAAATTATAACGTGTGTTTTACTCGTTGAAAGTGAACAGCTCAAGTCTAGGTAATGTTGATTAAAGCCCTAGTGTAAGAATATTACCTAGATTACATGGATAACTTGTAGACAGACCTAAGTGTAAGACCTAATAAATGTTTCTTGGAGTTTTATTTTTAACATTGACAACAATTGACTGTATCGACTAGAATAGCGAGTGTTTATTTTTTTAATTTTTAGCTTGTTCGATCCCCGGTATATGTAGGTAAGCTTGTCGAGAAATCTGGGAATGCAGTTTTGTTTCTTTTTAAAATTATAGGAATGTTTCCTTTCAGTAAAATATTCTATCAAGTGGTTTCCCTTCAGGGCTCATTGATTTTTTTCACCCTGGCCTGTATAAGTCAATGATAACCTACAATGATTTCAAACTTACTTACCTTAATAGGAATTTTACTTACCTTCTCGCTAACTTAGTAACGATAGCCTATTTTTCTCTAACAACAAATATTGTTTTTAGCTGTAACAAGCGGAGAATGGACAAAAACATGGAATGAGTTGAAATTGCAGTATGGCGGTGAAGCTTATTGCTTGAGAGCACCAGTCGCTGTTATTATAAATGACCAGTTTCTTGGCGGAGAAAAAGAATTAAGAGAACTGATCGAATCTAAATATATTTACCACATAAAACCAAATTATTATGCTGAGGCTATTAAGTTGTGTTCCGATTTTTTAAAGTCAACTGGTGTAAGTTTACCTTTTTTAGTTCACATTGTATTATTGAATTGATTCCTTAGACTTAGATGTCTAAAATAATACACTGGGCAGCGGGGTAGTTGCGTAACACATTAGTAGCAATGGCTTCATAAGTAGTAGGAATATACAGGGTGATTGGAATAACACCAACAACCTCTTAAGAGGTAATTGTACTCATCATTATGAACAACTTTTACTGTGGTACCGAACCCGACATCGCGAAAAAAAATCAGCTGTTCCCTACATTTTGACGAGTTATGCGAACATAACATAACATACAACGACCCCGACTTAAGTTGTACGTCGTGGGATCAAAGGCAGGCGCGTTACTTTGTGTAGGTATTTAGGTAATTTATTTCATCACCACATTCACCACAGCTCTCAAAACGGTGAAGAAAAACATTGTGAGGAAACCAGCATGTCCTAGAACCAAAAAATTCGAAGACATGACGTGATGTCTATCAACTCGCATTGGGCCCGCGTGGTAGATTACGGCCCCACTCCCTCTCAAAAAGAGGAGGCCTGTGTCCCAGGAACATTATAGGCTGATTATGTATAGGCATATAATTAATCATTTGGATCCATGCGGTCTGAAACTGACTGTAGTTATATTTTTCAGAGACCTTGTGCGTATCTTGAAATTATGGTCAGTGGGAAGAGTATTGGGACGTTGTTATTTATGGTAAGATTAGCCTACCCACATATGAAAATAGTAGGTATATTGGAATGTGTATAATGATGATCAATCCTCAAGCGTTTCATATCTAGATCTACAACGTATTTTTCAACGCACTCGCGTGGATAACAAGTCCATAAACATAATAAGTATTTGTACCAAATATTTGTAAAATGGGTTGCAGATTTCTTTTTCGTGCACCGAACTTCGCCTTTTGAAGAAGACGCACTGACTCGAAGCAGTTATTAAGTTATCCGCCCTAAAAATCGGAAACGCATGACCGAGAATCCACCCTAAGCCTATACTTACATTCCATTTATCCAACTGGGCCTGGGGAGGGTGGATTCTCGGACATGCTTTCCGCGTATCCACCTTAGGGTGGATAAACGGAATAAACCACTCGAAGCCGCCAAACAATACAAAGTAAAAAAACTTTTTTACAAAAAAAAAACAACCGATTTCCAATCCATACCAATATTATGCGAAAGTGTGTCTGTCTGTCTGTTACCTTTTCACGCTTAAACCGCTGAACCGATTTAGATGAAATTTGGTATAGAGACATAGGATAGTTTTTATTCCGATATTCCCACAGGATCGACACTTATGCGGGTGAAACGGCGGGGCGCTGCTAGTTTTAAATAATTTATTCATTTTGATGAATATAATAAAGCTAAACAATGTAATACTACCGTTTGTAATAATAGTAACGTATAAATTTTGTGGAGCACAACTTAACTTATTTTCTGCATTTTCATTCTAAAATAAATAACCAAACAAACATATTTTTATATATTTCATATAACTATATTACGGTATCTTATTAAATATAGCTATATCCCTAGGGATATAACTAGTATCACGGCTATAACCATCTTACTACGACAGATACATACATAAATATACTTACTCATGTGCGAGACAACATGATCATTTGGAGAGGTAACTTTACTTCTTCCAGCTATATTCTGACATAGTCCCTAATACTTGCGAGAATTTCCTTCGTCTCTGTAAGGAAATAAAGGGGGGCTATTCGGGAACTCCGATACATCGCATAGTGAAAGACAGCTGGATCCAGTGTGGAGGATTCGGACTTAAAGAAACAGACCTCAGCTGCGAAAACTTTATTGTACCGCATGACAGACGAGGTGTTATCGCCATGGCCAATGATGGCAGGTACGATTACAACTCTTAATCCGTTTAAGTACACGCCCTTGGCCAAACAGACTACTGGCTCGAGTGCAGTGGGCGGAACACGGGAACGTTCATTAAGGTATACGAATTCGAATGACAATGATCTGCAAGCTCTGCGACGTTTACTACTACGTTCTCTGAACTGACCATTTAGGCAGTCTGGTTGCATTTTAAATGCAGCTACTACTCATATTTTATTAAATTGTTGTGACCGACAGTGTCCATAATGTGTGTCCAACTTTATAATTATTGACAAGACCTTGTAAACACAAATGTGTGAAATAAAGATAAATAATGATTTTTGAATTTAATGCAGGGTATGGGGCTCAATTATTAGTCCATTTTTCTTTCTTATTATTGATGATGATGACTTGCCTTACCTCATGATTGATAAACATGATATAGTGTTGTTTGAAGACACGTTCATATAATCAAAAGTCATATTTGTTACGCTCGCGAATCATATTGTAATCAAAATGCAAACCTGCAAAATGAAAAAACGTAAGAATATTTGAATTTCGCGGGCTATGTAGCGCATCCCCTTTTATGACAGAAAGATTGATATAGATGCAACATCCACCAGATGTTACTGAAACTGTTTTTCCAGGAAAACCAGGAAAATGTGGCCTTTTAAATGCCCGTCGTAATATAGGTATCGTATGCATTTTTGAGTCTTTTATAAGACCCGTCGCAGTATCTGGGTTAATCTGAAAGGTATTTTAATTTCAGACATGTTGATTGCTCAACACAGTTCTTCGTTTTATTACAACCACAAGACTGGATGGCATACAGATATGTCGCCTTTGGTCAACTCGTTAGCGGTGAAGAAACTCTAAAGAAGATAGAACAGGTACCGGCGTGGTACGAGTCACCGCAAAAGGACATTATCATTGCTAAAGCAGGCATTTTAAACTTGGAGTGCCAGGATATTACAATTAACAAAGGAACTAATAAATACTTAGAGGGACACATTGATAATCTCATTACCATCGGAGAGATGTTTTACGAAGTAGGTGATTTAGATACAAACGTACTTATGAACCTATACCTACTTATTACAGAAACTATAAATTAATTTTTTTTCCGGAATGTTCATGGAAATTTTCAGGCCTTGCTAGAGAAGGTGTTCTTAGAGGCACAATTTAGAAGTTTACAACGAATACAAGCTGAAATGATTGTGGGTGAAGGTGAGATTTCTCCTGAGGAAGTTGCACAAAACTTACGTACAACACAGAGGTTTGTGAATAGACTAGAATTCTAGATAGATGCACGTTACATTTGACATGTGCTTTTTTGAAACATCCCATTGAATAGATCCCTAGTAGGCCTGTCTGAATAAAAAAGCCGCGTTTCGCTATAACTGGTCATACAATTCATCCGTGACGTTCGTTTTGGCGCGTAGTATTGTGTTCCTCACATGGTCCAAAATTCGAACCCGGAACAGGATACTGCGCTCCATGGCTCCATGTCAAACCTCGAGCTTCGACCTCTCTCAGATTTCTCCAAGTTTACCAACTCCGGGTTTACTGAAGTGTCGAAGACTTTTAAAACATTGTGGGTTCTGCTGTTTCTGCGTATGTACCTACTTAAGTAAGTATTTAGTAGATATACCTGTCTAGGTTTTTCCCCAACTATTTTGGGGGTCAGCTTCCAGTCTAACCGTATGCAGCTGAGTACCAATATTTTACACAAAGCGACTGCCTCAACGCAGTTACCTACTGGGTAATACGATACCCCTTGGTAAGACTGGTTGTTAGACTTTCGGGCTTCTGACGACCCGTAACGGCTGCCAAAGATCCACGAATGACAGCCAGGACCAACGGCTGAACGTGCTTTCTGAGGCACAGAGGGGTTTTGGTATGTATATAGATGGTCACCCATTAGTAGATATACCACAATAAATAAATAAATGTCAATGGTTTTACTATTACTTATTCAGATTCATGCGGAAAAAAGAAGAAATAGATAAACAAATAGAAAAAGCTCAGAGTGATCGTAGCGAAAAAACGACATCACCTGCTTCTGCTGAAAAGGGCGAAAACAACGATTTTGACGTAGAAGAATATGAGTACATGCCTGAAGAATACTCTTATAAGCAAATCTCTGCGGCGGGGAGTGGGAGCGTAGTCGTCAAGCCGGAGAAGCCATTCTATATACCTTTAACAGACGTGCCCTACCCTGGTGAGGTTAGCTCCGAATTCGATCTTAAAAGGTTAGTTTTAATTAGTTCATCTTTAGGGTATTTGCGTAGCTATATTAGCACGGACCTATTAGTTATTTACATGCAGTGTCGGTCTTTCCCTCAGGCCGAAGAGGCCCCGGCCTGGGATGACCCTGGCTATATCTCAGCTCAGTAAATAATGGAACTAACTTGACATTAGTTAAATCGAACAGAATGTTTTTGAATTAACATTTTTACCCCGCCTTTACACCAAGGTATAAAACATGTATTTTTACACGACTGCCCAAAAAAGGGAGTGTTATTCTGTTTAATTTATTGTTTACACCTACAACAAGTTGTAAAGACTAGTAGTATAAAAAATTAGTAGAAACCTTGTCAAAAACTGTTAAAAGGTGAACAAAATAGTTAAGAATGTCTGAAACGACGTCAAAATATGTATGATGCAAGATTTGTACAGAGGCCAGCACATCAACCTACCCCAATCTGTCAAATTTCTTTGATAGAATTTCAACTTTACTACAAAGGAATAAGGTTCATGTTCAATTGGGAAAAATTAACAGATTGGGGTAGCTTGATGTGCTGGCCTCTGTACCTACACGATATGTTTTTACAAGTCTTAAAAAACATGTCGAAAACAGTCCCTGGCTTTAGAATATAGGTATAAAAGCATTCAGATATTAAAAATATCCGAAAACGCCAAAACTATATTACAGACCTATCCAAGGCGCGGGATCATAAAATCTTCGCATCGTTTGCTTTTGCGATCTCTTATTTCTTAATTTTTTGTGCATAAGTTGACAAAGTTACTTCTATTACATTTGGTGTCTTTCTTGATTTGTCAAAAGCATACGACACTGATACTTTTGAAGAAACATGAAGCAATAGGTATAAGAGGTACTCCTCTCCTCTAGAATGGTTTCACAGCTACTTAACATCGCAGTATCAATATTGTAAAATAAATAAAGTCCTTCAGACCGTATTTCGGCTACGGCTTCCAATCTCAACGGAGACTGACTAGCCTTCGGCGCGTGGGAGATGTTATAGTGCACTAGTGTGCGCGCAGACACAGGTGCACTCCCTCTTCCCTCACTCTAATAGTGCACTCCCTCTTCTCGCACTCTCATAGTCTGATGACGGCAATCCGACACGACCGGATAGAGATCAGGCGCATGACCAACGGCTTAAAGTGCTTTCCGAGGCACGGAGGTATCACACCGCCAACTTCCAAACTCCGAGCTGTTAGTCTGTTACTAAGAAATTCCTGATGGTAAAACTCAGTAACACTTAGCCCGACCCGGGAATCGAACCCCACGCTCTGCAGTCACGCTTGAGACTACGAGAGCAACGGGGCAGTATTGTAAAATAGACAGTCACCAAAGCAGGTATTGCTATCACGTTTGGATTTCCGCAGGGCAGTACCCTTGGCCCGACGTTGTTTACGCTGCATATTAATAACGTAGTAAATCTCCCTCTTAGAAACGCTGAAGTGATCTCCTACGCTGACGACACAGCCATCGTTTTCCACGACACGTCATGGGACCGATTTTATCGATTGGCGGAACAAGGCCTCTCTCAGATAGCGCAATCCCTAGACTCTAACCTACTGACACTTAACGAGTAAATACATTGTCTTCTCCAAAACCAGCTCCTCCAGTGCCTCTCAAACTACATACATTGTCCTTAAAAATACATACCTGTCCACAGAAACACATTATTTCCTCACAACTGCCACACCATCCCTGCGCATAGGTAATTATAATCATTAATACATCTTTCTAAATTAGATTTGTACCATAAGCACTTTTCCATAAGAGATTTGTTCTTAAGGTATAAATATAACTTACAAAGATGTATTAATGATTCTAATGATTATAATTATGTAAATACGTACCTGTTATAGTCGCCAATCAAATTTTGATAAAGATACAACCTGGCACTGACCTGCAATTTGCAAAAAACATAAGAAAATTTGAATTTCGCGGTCTACCACTGCACATTCACCTTTTAATTGATAAGGTTTTCTGAATATAAATGTAGGGAGCAAAATTTTTCGACTTCGCTCTCTCGCTTTTACATTTTATTGTTTTTGAAACTTTTTTTTTCACAAATCACAATAAACTTCAAAAGTAACTCTGTGCTTAAATTTTTCGAGTTACTCGTAGCTTCGCTCGCACTTGTCAACATTCTCTTAACTATAATGCTTTTTTGTCCAGCAAAGCTTGGAACCGCAAAGATTCTCACACTTGATTTTTTGCAAAATTTTACTAGAAATACTTGAAATACAAAGGCCAGGGCCTCACCACTGGACAAAGTTACTAAGCTCCTTACGAATGAAAAAAAAAATAACCTAACATATACTCGTACCTACCCGAAGTGAAGTGCAAAATTGATGTTCGAGACTTCGAGCTCGCTTTTCAAGGATGCACCCCTCTGAAAATAATCCTGTCGGCGCTCATGTAGGTATATAATAGGTGTAAACGCGGGGTTACACTTCAAAATCAGTAGCAAGGAATGGAAGGCTACTACTAAATACCCAGGGCGGCCGAGACTGCTAGTCCGCCTTTGCATGCATGGTTCGTGGTACAGATACACCTACATATTGTTTATCGATTGTGATAACATCATCTACCTAGCCTTTACCCAACTATGTTGGGGTCGGCTTCCAGTCTAATCGGATGCTGCTGAGTACCAGTATTTTACATGGAGCGACTGTGTATCTGACCTCCACAACCCAGTTACTGGGTAATACGATACCCCTTGGTACGACTGGTTGTCAGATTTTCGGGCTTCTGACGACCCGTAACGACTGTCAAAGATTCACGAATGACAGCCGGGACCAACGACTTAACGTGCTTGCCGAGGCACGGAGGGGTCTTGGTATATATAGATGGTCACCCATTCACGGTCCAACGTGCGGCTGTTATTATATTACTACTTAGCCACAAGCCCCTCTTTTATCGATTGTGATAATAATACAAAATATTTTAATCTTCAGATTGCTGCAAGGGGATTATTGCCTCGAAGGCGATTTAGACAGAGAAGCTAGTAAAACGAAAAAGAAGACTGATGAGGACAGACTAATGTTCCATTCTGAAATACTCGCAGAGATTTTTGATATAAAATCTCCAGATTCTGGATCAAGTAATATAATTATTATTAGCTATTCCTAAAAAGTTTGTCTTGTAAATTGCGTAAATCTACCATTTGAAAAATACTAACTAACGTTGTTTTTATTTACAGTAAACAGTTTGGATTCTGAAGATGAGAAAGAAATCAAGCAATATCTACAGTAAAAAAAATCGAATTTATGTAGTATCTAGCTATTATTGATAACATTGTTTGTACAAATAGGTATTTGGGTACAGTCGACCGCACGTCGCGTCGGTTGTAAAGGGTCTTTGAAGATCCGTGGTATACCAACTGTCACGCAATTTAGTTTTTTTTATATTGTTGATCACGTGACATCCATATATTTGAACTTGGCTTATATCTTGTTGCATAGATTTTTGCTTACTTTAAACATTTGATTATTTCAGACATCCATAAGCCATTTTGAAAAAAAATCTAAATGGCGCGATAGTAAGTATACCAAGGGTTGAGGCTCCATAAAAAACTGCAATCTCCTTTGACCTCGAGCTGGCCTTGTGTATTACGGAGATCTACTAGAATAAACCAGCTTAAACCTACTGGTTATGTTACCATTGCTGCGTGCGGCCTAGTGTACCTAACCCACCTCTTGACCAATAAAGACTAGACAAATTACCGCGAACGTCGCGCCATGACAGAGAAAGCAGAGGCGAAGCTTCTATGTATTTTTGGACTGCTGCGCCATTTTGTACACTCGACGGCGGCGTCGACGGAGCTATACGCGGAGAGCTCGCTGCGCGCCCGCGGCGTCTTAGGGGCGAGTTGCGAGGTCGTTGCGAACTCGCGGTGAGTTCGCTGCGCACTCGCCTCGCTTTGGACTCGCTTGCAAATCGCCAGGGTAACAATAATAAGGCCCTGATTCGGTCGCTGATCGCTATCGTGTCATTCAAAAGTTATGAAAAGCTTTTTGGAATTGCATAGAGTTGCCAATACCTTTCTAATTTTGTACCCACGGCAAAAAGTAAGTACTTCCATGGTTGTAACCGGTCTATATTTTATTTCATCACGCGTTCGTATTTCCGATGATAGACGACAATAATAATTGGGATTGCCGAAATGCATACTTTTGCTGGGAGACCTGTAGGTATGTAGGTACTCTTATTTGTGAAAAAATTAATTAATAATTATATATGCGATTTTTTTTTCTAGAAATAATGTGGATCGTGTGAGTTTTGCGGGCGGAGTTATAAAGACCATAGCTAAAAGTGTCAAACATACTAACTTATTTGACGCCCATAAAGTGTAAGATTCATTCCAAATTATTGCCGTTACGTTCCTGAGCTGTAACTTAACGAAGTTCTTATTTCCAGGACTGATCTGGTTCCCGACGAGGCCCTGCGAAAATACAGGTAGGTACTTACAGATGATTTTCGTATTTATATTAAGGTATGAAGAATGGTTATTCTGTCTCAATATTAATGAAATGTTTCTGATTTTTAGAATGGCTGAAGAACTATTCCGACGTGGACGTGAAAAGTAAGTTTTACTTGAAATCTGGCATCTATTCTTAATTCAAGATAGAAATCGATTTAAAAAGTAGCTAAGTTCAATTTGTGGTTTCTCACAAGTATAGGTACTTACCCTTATTTTATCATTAGGTGAGTAGGTAGGTAGATCAGATACTTATCCTTAAACGACATTATTATTCTCGACCTAGAGTAGGTTTGCCACCTATTTGGATATAAGTACCTCCTATTCTTCAGTGAGGAACGAAGAAACGAGACTGAAGCCAGTGCCAGACGGTCGTCAATAAGCCTTTTTGCAGAGGTAGCCTTGTCCATTCCTGCCGTGTAGACGGTTGTTGCTCGACTTGACTTTCAATGACCTTCATCTTCATCGACGGGCGTGCGTTGCCGACCGCGCGCTGCCAAAATGGACGACCCAAAAAAAGAACGCGGTCTTTTGGCAGGTTTAATCGACCTATACAGAGTGGCAGGTACAGACGCCAGCACATCAAGCTGCTACAATCTGTCAAATTTATTTAATAGATTTTCAATGGGAAAATTTGACAGTTTGGGTAACTTGATGTGCTGGCGTCTGTACATACATCGATGCGCCACCTGACACCATGGACGCACTCAGATGCAGTACATGATTCTGAACCCTTCCTGCGTTAAAATATTTCACCAGTTATCCACTTAACATATATAAATCATAGTCGGGTTAGTTACACCATTTATAATTATAACTCAAGAACGGCTGACCCGATTTTTATGATAGTTTGATTAATTGGATTTGTCTCCACCTCGAATAGCAGAATAACTATTAAAACATGGGAAAAATGTAGGTACGGAAAAAATATCACATACCTAAGTACATACTTTTTCCAATTTATTGATTCTAAGGCAGTACGAAGTTCGCCGGGTCAGCTAAGTAATTAAAAATAAATTTTCTATTCCATACATTTTGACTGCGTAGGTACCTACATATTGCACCTTTCTATGAAACGGCAGATTGTATGTTTTGATAAACGTCTAGAATCACGTGCTGAATTGATCATACCTAGTTCCAGTCAATGTCCCTGTCACCCTGTCTAGGGACCTCCTGTGTCTGGGATTTATCCTCAAGTTACGTAATGCCGGCCATCCACGCTACGGTGCACCGGAGAGGTCTATCTGTGCAGTTATACCTGCGCAGGTAGACCGGAGCGTGTATGGGAATAGACCTGGGCAGTTTTTTTTACCTGCGCAGGCGACCGGAGCAAAATCGAAAATCAATTGTTTCTTTTCTAGTGACACCGTACGGTGTACCTGTGCGTGTGTGCGTGTGCTCCGGTTGCCTGCGCAGGTCGCGTCAGTTGTTTTTCAGTGTTTCTTTCGGACGGTTGTCTCGTCGCGTCGCACGCATCGTATTACCACGAATGTCACTAACAGCAATTGAAAATGGCGCCACCAAATTCAAGTAAAAAAACCGTTGAAGATTTTATCGTGTATGGCATACTTAGGCCGTTCCTAATTCAATTAAATTTGAGTACCTAAGGGCTGATTGTTCAATCATCTGATAACTTTATTCGAGGAATAATTTTGACAGTTATTTCATAGATACAAAAACTTTATTCCTCGAATAGAAGTTATCTGTCGATGGCAAAATCAGCCCTTACAATAATTTGCCGTTCTTTTAGCCAGCGTTTCATCCCATCCACTTTATTTTCTTACTTATTAGAAAGTGTGAGAGCCAAAATTACACGAGGGAGCCGTTTGTGTGATTTCGGTCCGTGAGCTCTAATCACACTGAAGTCGGGAGCTTGTCGCCAACCGTGTAGTCGAAACGCCTGACGCGACGCCCGGCGCGTTGTCAACCGATTGACGATCTTCTGGCATTAACTTAATAAATTTTCGAAATGGTTGTCTAATATACCTGACCATAATTATTATAAACTAGTCTTGTTGAAATAAAATATTTATTTTGATTTTTTACCTAATTTTTTTGTTATTCATTTTTTTTAGAAAAGTTTCTATCACTGTTCCTGAACCAGTCGATCATGACATGCACAAAGAAATAACTAGACGTCAGACTGGGTTCGTGCGTCCGGAAGATTTAACTAGGATGCGCCAATTCGAACGACGTGATGAATATAATATTTATGATGATTTAAGTGATGACGAACTCGACGATTATCTACCATATACTAGGTGACAGCGCTAAAATCATTAAAGTAGCTTGCCTTTTAAAGTAACGAGAATTGCCCCTCAGACCCTCGACACCAAGTGCAATATAATGAACCCATCAAAACAAATCATGACCCCAAGGGGTTTACTTATGTAACTCCTAAAGACTTCCATTATGCACCTCCTGGCTCCATCACCAGACCCTCTACACCAACTGCATTATATTGGACTCGTCAAAACGAATCATAATGACCCCAAACTCGAGGGGTTTATTAGTAGCCAATGAAGAGTTCCACTATCCACCTCCTGGCTCTATCAACAGACCCCGACACTAAAGTGCAATTTATTGTACTCGTCAAAACAAGTCAAGTCATTTGAGCCTAAACTCGAGGGATTTACTAGTAGCCGTGTTAGTCTTGTAGAATGTGCGCTATTGCTGCGCATAAGGTCCGTACAATTTTTACATAAGGTACAATTTTTTTAAACCTAGGTACTAAATAGTACATTTTAGGTACAATTTTTTGGTGTAATTATATTTTATAAAATACTATAGAACACCCGCCATCTTGACGTCAATATGGCGGATGTAGGTACAGACGCCAGCACATCAAGTTACTACAATCTGTCAAATTTCTTTGATAGATTTTAAACTTTATCGCTAAAGCACAAGGTTCAAAGTTGATTGGGAAAATTTGACAGTTTCGGGTAGGTTGATGTGCTGGCGTCTGTACCTTAATTTCGAAATAATTTCATTTTGAAGAAGGTAAAATTTTTTTAAACCTAGGTACTAAATAGTACAATTTAGGTACATTTTTTGGTAAATGGAAGTATTCGATTAGTTAAGGTATGTACACTCGCCATTTTGAATCTCACTAAATACTTACAAATTCCAGAAGAGCAAGCGCAAGAACCGCGCAATATTATGTGCTTATATTTTTTTTTGCATTTTTTTAGACAAGTATCAATCCAACCACCCTCAGTAACCTCATATAAACCTAAGATTGCTTTTGGCCGTCCGGATCGTAAAGACAAAAAAGATCATGAAAAAATCAGAGAAGAAATGGATAAAAGGTGATTATTTTACATAACCTTAACTCGATATTTGAATAAAATAAAAACTAGTTTGGTAGGCGAAAGCGTCAGGGTACCTACTGAGTAGCCCGCGAATATCAAATTTTCATTTTAAATAAGATCTATCTGTGAAAAAAATATGGATTCGCAACTCGACGACAGACAATCCGAAACTTAGCCATCTGAGATTCTGAATTCAAATATAAGTACCGGTAAACCGGGGTTACTTTGAACAGCCGGGTAACTTTGATTGAAACTTTTATTTCATATAAAATCGCGAAGTACATAAAACGAAACGCAATTTGTTTTTTTTTTTTCTTGTCTAACATCATTGATGAACTGTTGAATCCTTTCTAGAGGACACGCTGGGAATTCACCAACTATTTTAAGCACAGTAAGCTTAAGCATTCTTTTTAGGATTCATTTGTCTTTTACTAGATCAAAGTTACCCCATACGCAACGTGCCCTATTTTCTTGCGTAATTCCAAAGCTATCAAAGTAAATGAATTAAGTTAAGATCCTAGTTGTCAAATATTTTCTATTTATTTTGTAACACTACGAGGCTGACATAATCGCTTCGCGATTAAAGCCTTTTTTCTAAATAGAGATTTAAAAAAAGCTATCAAAGTAACCCCATTCTCATTATAACTTTGATTAGACAGTTTTTATTTTTTTTCTCAGAATCAAGCCATATTTTTTCACATATTATTACAGAAATCGCGAGTTTAAAAAGAATCGACAACTAGACCGATTATATATTTTTTTTACAACCAGAGATTCAAAAGATATGGACCTTGAAAGTTCAAAATTGATCAAAGTAACCCCGGTTTACGGTACCTAAAACCATTTTTTTTTTCTTTCTATAGTATTATGTCCGAACAATTTGACATAGAGGCTGATACCTCAGGGACAGTCCCCAGAATTACAGTTGGTTCGGAACAGCGATCGAGAATAGTACGAGAAAAAAGAGGAGAAAGGTTATTGCTTTGCCTATTGACTACCTAGCTAAACGACATCATTTTAATTAGGTAGGTAAGTACAGTCAACCATACAATAGTCCTTCAGTCAGACCGATCTCAGCGGAGACCTGCTTTCGGCGCGGGAAATATTATAGTGCACAGGTGTATGCGCGATGAGGGAAGAGAGAGTGCACCTGTGGCAATCTCTCTTTTTTTCCTTTCAAACAGAAATACTCCGTTACATTTTCACACTTTCATCACACAAAAAAATCAGCTGTTCCCTACATTTATGTTCGTATAACTCGCCAAAATGTAGGGAACAGCAGATTTTTTTTTCACGATTTCAGTGTTGGTCCCATAGTAAAAGTTGTTCATAATGATGAGTACAATGACCCCTTTTAAGGATTAAAACGATCAAAATGTAACGGTGTAAATTCAGGTTTAAAGGCAAAAATGCTATTTGCCTAGATATTGGGGTAAAATGGCATGAATGATTAGTACACTTTTTACTGGAAATTCAAAAATGAAGGACACATTCAAATTCACAGGGCTTTCTCTTGTATCAAAATATAGTACGCCGATTTCGGATCTCATTTTGTAGGTATTTTCATTAGCAACAGGATCTGATAAAAGTTTTAATATATTGAGGAATTAAATCATCATTTCTTGAAAACTTCTACTTTGATACTCGTAATAAGCTTCAATATACTTAAGAAATGCATGACTGAATCAAATCAATATATCTATACTTCAGTAATAGAACTGTAAATTATTATCTATTAAATTATTTTTTACGTAAATATGTGCGCAAACAAGTGCGCTTCGTCGCTAATGTCAGGTTACTAAATAAATACTATTGAGGGTTCAGTCCAAATATTTGGTCTAAGATTGAGGGTAGTTAGGTAAACGACATTAATTTGCAGCCCCAAATAATGATATGAGATAAAATAAAATATATTTGTGTTTTTAAAAGCCACGAAACGAAAACAATTTGTTAGGAAATTAAAGGATAGCTAATAACTTCGTAGATAGGTATGTTCTTTTTTATAGCAGGTTTATACGTAGGTACAATTAGTATAAATTTATACAAAATAAGATGTTTTTTGTTCCAAATTTCGTCACAAGTAGATTAGAGGCAAGTCTATTTATTTACCGAAGCATCTCAATTGAGGAGCCAGTTAAAATGTGCCATAAATCTCCCCATCACCCATTTTTTATTACTGACTGTTGTCTTGAGTGACTTACCTACTACTAAATAACGAAGAAATTGCGCATTATTTGAACTACTGCTTCTTTGAAAAATGACGAGTCGTATTTTAAGTATGGTCTGAGGAGCCACATATTATAATGTATGGTAACTTTTTTAATTTTAATACAATCGAGCTCAGATTTCGTCTACTAACTCATACTCAAATGCTATAAAATCAACTAAATTATGATAAATATTAATCCATGATGGTCCTAGTTCTAACGTGGCTCCTTAATCCAAAAATTTAGATTGAGGTGCCACCTTTATGTTCATATAACTTTTGAAGTTTAATACTACAAAATCGAGGATCGATCCTACAGAATTTTTAAAGTTACTAAGTACTAAATAAGAATATAAATTTTATTAAGATAGGTAGGTACGAAAAGTGGCTCTTCCATACATATGGACATTAATAAAGATGTTAGTACTCGTATCAGTATATTTGTATCAACAGTTATCATGGTGCCGTTGGATGGAAATCAGGCAGCGATTTTCGCGCGACGCGGATTAGCGATATAGGTGGGGAGCGGGCTAGCGATTTTGACGCTGATAAGCAGAGGAAAATGTCTGTCCTCACTCGGCTCATGGATGACGTGGCTACTGACCAGGTCAGAGGGCCAACCTTAAAGGATTATATGTAAGTATAACTACTCACCGGATCTAGCCAGTTTACAAAAAAATTATGTGTCGCCGCCAACTAACCAGTAATTAAACCTAATTAGCCCTTTAGTTAACCGCCCTAACGGCGGACGTTCAACTAACGGCCTGAATGATATTCAATTATAGTTTAGCTTGGAATTGGTCGCAGTAACTAAGCCAGGGCACCCCGACCAAACGGGTTAGGTTATAAGTGTGATCAACCGCGTGCGAGCCGAGAGAGCGAAGCGAGGCGAGCACTACTTCCAAAGGCCAGGCGGTTAACTAAGCGGCTTATTTAACCAGTTGGCTGCGACATATGCACAATATTGATTATAGGTACAGGGTGAAAAAAATCAATGGGCCATTTTAAATCCTTAAGATAGATTTTTTTTATCTAAAGGAAACATCCCTTTATTTTTAAAAAGAAACAAAACTGTGTTCACGGATTTCTTGACAAGATTACCTAAACCTGGAATCGAACAAGCTAAAAAAAAAATAACGATATTTTATTCTACTAATCGATAAGATCACTGTTCAAGATAAAATCTCTCTAATAAACATTTGGTCTTAGAAATAAAAAAGCGGCCAAGTGCGTGTCGGACCACACACAATGAAGGATTCCGTAGTTGGAATGAATTCATCCCAAGAACAAACTTAACATTTTAGTTGAAAACCATGTTCTCCCATACATTCCAACTGAAAAAAATTCCATTCGCCCCCCAAAAATGACCCCCATATTCAAAATTCATTTATATACGTTACACGTCTGTGTTTGGGTCACACATTATAGATTTATATGTGTAGTACCTATGTGTACCAAATTTCAACTTAATCGGTATATTAGATTCGGAGCAAATTGGCTGTGACAGACGGTCCGTCCGTCTGTCACAGCCAATTTGCTCCGAATCATACTGTAGGTAACATACTGTAGGGAAACATACTGTAGGTATACGAGTGATCCTATAAGGGTTCCGTTTTTCCTTTTGAGGTACGGAACCCTAAAAAGATCATGAAATCTAACATTAACTTTATTTTATCATCAATTCTAATATGAAGGACACGTAAACTGAAAGAAAATTATAACCTAGACATTGATACTTGAACTAGGTATTTGAAATTAAAATTTTGTTACATTTTAATAATTTAACCGATAAGTTGTTCGAAATGAGACCCCTCGTTACGGATACCAAATTTAGTCTTTTTTGAAATTAGCTTCTTTGTTTTTTAAAAAGCTTCTAATAAATCGAATTATTCTTAATATCTACGTCATTATTACACAATTACGAAATGGAAGCAAAACAAAACAAAATCGATAAAAATGTCCAAAATGTTCGTAAGAATTTCAAATCATCAGCTTGTCGAGTAATATATCAAAGCAGTTTTTTCTTTAAAAAATAAAGAAATGCTAATATAAGGTGGTTTCCTTTCAGGGCCCATTGATTTTTTTCCACACTGTATATAATGCTTATGCTTCAGACCTCATTTCTAATGACCTGAATTTATTATAATAGTTTGTTAGATATTAATTGCATTCTTTTTTCATTCATTAACAGTCCATTTTCGGAAAAGCAGCAAAAGAATACACTCTTCCTTCTTACATATTCTCCGGAAAAGTATATAAACCTAACTACCCTAGCTGACGATCCCCGTGAACTTTATTTACGGCGCCGCCAATCGATCCCAATGCAAATGGGTCGTTCGCAAGATCAGCATAAATCCATTGACCAAATTCTTCGTTTACAACATGGGAAAGGAGTTTACCGCAAGATATCGACGGACTACGTTAAGACTATCGATCAAATCGAAAAAAAGGAACAGACTTCTTTAAGGAGTTTGGAATATGCCAAACACCGACCTGCAATATCAGTGAAAGAATACCAGAAGCAGAATCGAGAGTATAATAAAAGCCTACAAAGATTATCGAAGCTTTCCAAAGAAAAGCAGAGTAAAGGTAAATATAGATAAAGGTTTTAGAAGAACGGTAGTTGGACCTTTATAGAAGGTCAGGAATTCTTATTCGCATTTCTATACAAAAAAAAACAATTGCGTGTCGGACCACGCACAGTGAAGTATGAATGGGAGGGACGTGGAGACATAATAGAAATTCTCGAAAAAATAAATAAAAATAAACATGTCCCAAAAATGTTGACTTACATAAGTAATATGTATGGTGACATGTTTTTTTTTTCACTATACTCTTATATTATTAAAGAGTCACTGTGCATACACACGAGCGACACGTGTGGTCGACTGGTCGACGCTCGACAGAGGCAACCATGTCAACGCGTGCCGGCGAGCGGCAGCCGACGACGCGTCGGCGGCTGCCGTCGCCAACATGTCGCTCGTGTATTTGATTACTGTGCTCAAATACACGAGCGGCATGTTATCGTCGCCGTTTGCAGATGCATCAGTCGTCGACACGTGACGCTCGTGTGTATGCACGCTTAGGAACATCATAATCTTTATTAACGATACCCGACACGCTTGTCTTTTTCATCCACTTTTTTTTTGCCATTCTCCGATTATATGTATGGGGAGAGCCACCCCTAATAAAATTATTATTCTCGAAATTTCACTACATTATTGTTGCAAATTTTCATCGATATAGTGCAAATAGTCAAGAGTAAAATGGCTGTGTAACATCCGAACGGACGGACAGACTGACAGGCGGACATGGCGAAATTATAAGGGTTCCATTTTTTACCATTTGGCTACGAAACCCAAAAAAAAACGCCGCTCGCAGTGTACGGCCGATGAATAATCCTGGCTGGTAACTTTGCGCAGAAGGCTGCTCAATAGAGAGCCTATGTTCAAACGCCATGAATCTTCAGCCGTATTGTACGATGGTTCATACAAAATGGCATTGCATATTTATGTAGGTACGAAAGAGTGATGTAGGAAGATACAATGTCCCGCAAAAATCCTAAAGTTGTTGTTTTGTTGATCATGAGCACAATGACCCCATTTCAGGTTTTCAGATTATTTCTACGAATAATTTAAGTAATAACTCAAGAAGTCTAATTCAGAACAAATTAAAAAAGCGGCCCTACTTCAAACCAAAACGACGTATGATTCAAAATACGAATCACTTTCGAGGTTACAAGACATGCTTGGTGATTGGTTGAAATTCAGAACGAAAGCCGGCCTTAGTACGCGCGCGTGCTGCAATGTCTGCTATGACAGCTGAGTCATAACGACGTGGACGATGTTATGCAATAAGTGCACCGGACCAAGTCAATAATAAAACAATATTGTACAATGTATATTTTTTTTTGGGTTACTTTTTACAAACCAATGAATTCTTATGTCCCGCGAAATATGATTAATTTATTAAGTTTTTGTCTAGAAGACATTCAAAGAGTATCACAGACTGACAGCACAGAACACACACAGAACAGAACAGAATGACTCAGCTGTCATAGCAGACATTGCAGCACGCGCTCGAACCAATCCCGGCTTTCGTTCTGAATTTAAACCAATCACCAAGCATGTCTTCTTGCAACCTCGGAAGTGATTCGTATTTTGAATCATGCAATTTGTTCTGAATTAGAGTTCCATGTTTATTTTCGTTCACTGTGCTTATGAAGTGTATACGGTATTTATAACAAAAAAATAAACTTTTTATTTTATATTTTCTGTCTGTCCATATGTCTGTTTGTTCCGGCTTATCTCCGAAACGGCTAGGCCCATTTTGTACGGAAGAAGTAACAAAAAAAAAACCCATAAAATCCAATATGCTCGCGAACGAAGCAGCTAGTCCGTAAATAAAAATGCAAATTTTAAATAAAAACGGTTTTAATAACACTGAAATAGCACATAATAATTTCCCATCACAATTTAATACTACTAGGTACAATATAGTTACATCATCACAATGTCAACTTGTGTACATCATTACGTTTGTTCGGTGAGCTAATGCTTGTGCATAATGCTATAATGTACAGTATTATGTAAGTTCACGATATCGATACAAAAATTATTTGGTTACAAATGCTCTTCTCTTCTTCTTCTTCAGCGATCTGTCATGTCCCTTATAACTAACGCCCTCGAACCAAACAATTGACACTAGGAATCGATAATATTCGAATTCACTGATCCACGAACCGACTAGCACCCTGCTTCGTTACTTCTGCTTCGTTACTTAAGACTGTACTCTTCTAATGTCCATGGCCATGTCCGAACGCGTTGGCGCCGTTGGGTTGTCCAGGCGGTGGTCGGGGCTCGTTGTTATTGTTGTTGCCCTCGCCATTGCTTTCGTTGTTATTGCGATTCTCTAGTTGCTGATGCCACATTGACGCGTAGAAGCCGCCTTGCGCGAGAAGCGCTTCATGGCTGAAAATTGTTATACAAAGGGTAAGGCTGAGGTGTACCATTCAAATTAAAATGATTAATGTATTTACAGTACGTAGACAGACAAAAAATATGAACGACAAAATCTTTAAATTTTTGATTGTCTGTTGGTTGCGGCTAATCGCAATTATTATTAATGGGGTTACTTTTAACTCTGGGGAAGGACATAACGACATACCACGTGGACCAAACCGCGGGCGAAAGAACATAAATCAATGCAGTAATAGTTTTACTCACTTTCCTCTTTCGATGATTTCTCCTTCTTTCAATACGAGAATTTCATCGGCGTGTATGATGGTAGAGAGCCTGTGAGCGATTATAATTGTTGTTCTGTTCGCACATACTCGCGCCAGAGCCGCCTGAAACATAAATCAGATGATTAATCCTTCGGAACGCGGATCCACGCGAGATAGAATAGCTATTTAATTGTTTCTCTAATTATGGCATTGAACCGGTTCATACAAGTAATTGTACAGGCCGTTTAAAACGAGTCTCCGGCTGCGCAGTACCTCACCCCTCACCCCCGCTGACATGTGCCTCATGTTCCGACCCTAAAGTTGAATCGGGCTGTACGTATTGTAGAAGCTTTTTGTTGTTATATGCATAGAAATATGAAATCAACTAGACACATGCGTCTCTGGTATAGTGTGTGTTTTTATCTCACGCCGCTTTACTTGAGGTTACCAAATATCCAATGTGTGTCGAAGCAGAGGAGCTCTCGGTACCACCCAAGACAATGGCAAAGTCGGAAGTGTGTGTGCGTGTGTGTGCACGTGTGTGTGTGTTATGTGCTGACGCTACTCGTCATCATGCACACATTCACAGCGTTTAATACTATAATTATCTATTATAGGAAAGTCCGATCAGTTATTTTAACCTCTGACAGCAGCAACCTAACAGAAACTATTGTAAATGACAGTGTTGCAAAATTAGAGGTAAAAAAATATTACCCGACTGCGCCAGAAGGAGGGTTATAACTGAAGGTTACGTTAGCTGTACGGATATTTTTACCTGTATATTTCTTTCTGTATTGGTGTCAAGTGCTGACGTAGCTTCGTCTAGCAGAACGATGGCCGGGTCCTTGAGCATAGTCCGCGCGATTGCTATCCTTTGCTTTTCGCCCCCGCTGAGACGTAGACCTCTTTCTCCGACCTGCAAATGAACAACGTATAAGTTACTAACGTCAATAGGTGATCCGACGTGACTTTCAAAGATTCATCTGCGCTCCGCTGCAATGCCGCTCCGTTGCTCGGCATCGCACCGCAATATCCCTCCCCGTCTCTCTATTCGCCTTAGGGCGATGCCTCATTAGTGCGTTGCGTTGCGACGTTGCAACGGATCAACGCTTTCTATTGTATGCCACACCTGCATCAATTTAATTAATAGTCATTATTGAGTCGACGCTGCGACGAACCAACGTAACGCACTAATGACGCAGAACTCTTATCCGTTGAGCGTGCGTTGCGTCACCGCACGTCGCCGAAACGCTCCTTGTGACATGTCACTGTGGTTTGTATGTAGGATGACGTAGCGTCAACGCTGGTGGCTTCGTTAATAATAAAAATAAGTTATTTCTGTTTCAGAGAAGAAAACCAAATAAAAATTCGACGCCCAGAAGTTTTGGAAAAGTGAGCAATAGTCAAATTAGTCAAAGTAACTTATCTTGCATATTGGCAGCGGTTAACACGGTTTTCACACCAGTGACTTCATGCAAACGCTATTTAATGCGCTAATAATGTGTGAGCTCGACTCTTCTTAGCATGGACAGTTTTTCGCGTGGATAAGTTCGGTGGGAGTAAATCTAGCGATTAAAATTTTTGAGCAGCGGGATTTGACTGAAAGTCAAATACTGTAAATGACATTAATATATATATTGTAATGACGGCCGTTATAATATGACGCAACTGCTTCCCTAGGAAACCAAAGCTACACACTGGAGTTTTTTTCTGTGGATATAAGCACGCATTTGTACGTTACTATAAGCGCTTTTGGCACTTGTTCATATTTTACGAAGACGCAGTCGAAATCGAATCCACATTGCTTTGATAGATACAAAGTTTAGTTTTTCGTTCGTGTGATCATACGTACACGTGCATTCAGTTTTCTCTCTCTTCTTCTTCGTGTCGCTGGTAGGAGTAACATCTTTCCACTTGTGTCCGGAGACGGTTCAGGCAAGACTTCTCTTCGCACTTGGAGTGGTGCTATGCCAGTATATGTCAGAACGCTTAGCTTTGTAACCGCCCTGACTTGAACGCGTTCGAATAATTATAGAAACTCGCACAAGATACATAGTTTCATCGTTTGTCTGTCAGATTGGTTCCTCCATGAATGGCCTGGCCTAGACAAATGGCTCCTCCACAAATGGCCTGGCCTATACAATAGTTCCTCCATGAATGGCAGGGCCCATGAATGCCCTGGCCTATACAAAGGCAGAGATGTTTTATTTTCCCGGTGATGATAACATTTTTATTTTTTTATTTGGAAAATGTAAGGGGTTGCAATTCTTACCTGTGTATCATAAGCATCTGGAAATGTGAGGATCCTGTCGTG
The DNA here is from genome assembly GCA_963669345.1 of Gortyna flavago. Lineage (NCBI taxonomy): Eukaryota > Metazoa > Arthropoda > Insecta > Lepidoptera > Noctuidae > Gortyna > Gortyna flavago. The sequence continues at coordinate 7,538,127 of OY770139.1, forward strand.
AATATCAGCATTTTTAGCCGCTGATATGATGTCAGCTGCCGGTGCAGTCAATCTTCCATACTGAATATTATACCTGAAATAAGATGATATTTTAGATTTCTTTAGAAGAGCAAACTTTAGAAGAGCAAAGAGCGTGTATGTAGTAAGTTACTTATCTGCACGGTTTATAAGGTTTATTATTTTCAGTTTGCGTGGGGAGAGTGAGGTCAGAGTTCCATTGATGTCCAGCCGGGTGCGCATGGTAGCCTAGTATTTTTTTAAATTTGTTTTCAAAATGTATTACATTATACAATAGCTTTAGTTTAGTTTTATTACATTACTATTTTGTTCACAATGATCTGTTTTAAATAAAATATTTTAGAAATGAAAAAAGACTAACACTGCTTGGACTGGCAGGCAATGAAACTGCGAACATTTGCAGCGCGCACCAATACGAGAATACACGAGAATGCACTTGTGCAAAGGGTTCGAACAGACCGCGATCGAACGGCATCGGTCCAATATCAAACTTATGCTAGACCGCACTGTGCTGCGCCTCGCCAGACGTGCTTTGGATCGATGCCGTTCGATAAGGCAGATTTATAGGGGTGGGAATGAACTAACCTTAGACAGCGCGAAGTGACGACGAAGCGACTAATTCTATAACAACTGAAAGTTGATCTAATTTACTATGGCATACGGCTGAAATTTACATTACGTAATAAAAAAACACACAAAGCGGTGCGAAGCGTCGTTGAGCGGCGGAAATTTCAGCTGTATGCTACAGTAAATAAAAAACCGACTTTCAATTGTCATAGAATCAGTCGCTTCGCCGCGTAGCTGGACCATGTTTTTCTCGACTTACCTGACTGTGTTATTGAATAGCACGGTATCCTGCGGCACGACGCCTATGTTTGACCTTAGCGACGCTTGCGTGACCGTCCTTACGTCCTGCCCGTCGACCAGCACCGCACCTTCGTTCACATCATAAAACCGGAATAGCAGCCGCATGATCGTTGACTTGCCCGCGCCACTAGGACCCACCTATGTGCAATATTGTTAAGTTCTTATTAAGTCCACATCACACCCTCCACTCGAGTGAATAGTTTTAGACGGCAACCTTCGACAACGGTCGACGTCCGCTTCCATTGCGTCTGCGGCTGCCGTCGACAAGGTGCCGCTCGTGTATTTGTTGAGTACGGTGCTAAAATACACGAGCGGCATGTTCTCGACAGCAGTCGCCTCTGCCGTTGATCGTGTGTATGAGCACTTAGTAAACATTCCAACTTACCAAGGCGACAGTACTGCCAGGCGGCACCTTGAAGCTGATGTTATTCAACACAAGCCGCTCGGGTCCGTACCCGAACGACACGTGCTTGAACTCGACGGCGCCGCGTCGCACCACCAAGTCCGGCGCCCCGATAGCGTCGCGCACGTCAGAGTCCACTCGCATCAGGTCGAACATGTTCTCCATGTCCACGAAATTCTTTTGGATGGCTCTGCGAAGGTTTGAATTTTATGGGTGGGTGGGTGTTTTTGTAAACAGAACAGGTGAATGAGAGGTTGAAATTACTGCTTGTTTTCGTGTAGGTCGCAGATACCGTTGATTTCGGTATTCGATAATTAACATAAGGATATAAAATAGCTCTTCATCTAGAGTAAGAGTAGTTCAAATCACTTGTGTAACTATGAGTCTGTTCTTATGAGTTATGACACAATAACCGAAAAACGCAAAATACTAAAGGATAAAAAAAGCTTCAGTAGGAGAGACCTAACTATTTTGACCCATTTATTTTCAGGTAACAAAGACCAATAGATACATACCTTAAGTATACAAAATAATATAGTAACAATTTTATGCCCGACAGCATCCATAATGATCTTGTTAATTTTTAAGTTACTACCTAAGTAAGTACACATTGTGGAATGCAATAAATGATTATGTATTGAAACCTAAGTCCACCTATACCTTTAACCCTGCCGGCCAACTCAAAAGCGGTGTCGTCATAATGGTAGCAATATTGCGGCGGACATAAATAGCGGCGTCACTATATGCCATGTGGCTAAATTATAAAGCTAATCTCCATTATATGACTCAAGTTGCACTTCATAATTATTACACACGTGAGTCATAAGATCAATATGAACTAATACTGCAGCGATTTTAGTTTAAATTTTTTATCATACTTCTCATAAATGTAAGAGAATTATGATAAAAACGTGCATGATTGCGACGAACAAGGAATATTGGCAGTGTAAGTGTTAAATAAAGGCGAATGAACTTTTGTTAAATCATTACTACCACACACCGACTTAAAACGTTTGTAATAAGGCTTATTAAAACGATTGTAATAAGACTTATTACAAACGTTTTAAGTCGGTGTTGTGGAAAATAATATATTCTATTTATTTCAAGGCTTTTGCCGAAATATTGTTATTTTTTTTCACTTGCACCTTTGCCGAGAAATAACCTATTCACTTGTGTCTAGAAGATTATTGTTGCTCAAGTTGTTCACATACCTGTAGTAGGTTCCGAACCAGTTGAGCGGCACATACAACTGCACGATGTAGGAAGCGAACAGCACGTAATCACCGACCGTCAGCTCGTTGGTGTTCACCACCATCGACACGCAGAGTAAGGAACCGGCCAGTAGACCTGATGAGAACAATATTAAACATAAGCATTTAGTTTACGTAAAAGAAAGATGGTATCGACCTCTATACAACATTATTTTTAGTATATGCGAAACCTGAATATAGTTTGTTCAGAATAAGTAACTGAATCGATTTCAATATTTTTTACACCATGTTATATTTTGTTCCAAAAATATTTAATCACTAGTTAATTACAATAAAATCGCCGTACAGTGAGGTACCTACTGCCAAACTATTATCAATAAGCGTACGATGCTGGAGGAGCATAAAACGTAGTCACCCCGCGCCGCGCCGCGTGGTGAGCATGTTTTTGAACGGACAACCAGGTAACATAACAAGCTTATAACTTTGTGATTTCTCATGATACAGTTTTGAAATTTTGTACATAGATTCTTTACATAAAATACTAGACACGTGTTTGGGGGTTTCGCATATACTAAAAATAATGTTGTATATGTGGTGCTGGTATAATAGAACCTTGCTCAATACTGCATTACTCTTAAAATTTTCAAGTCATTTTCGTTAGCGAGGCGTCGTGAGCGAGGTCCTGGAATATGAAAATATGCTACTATGAAAGAAAACGGGCGATGGGATGCGACGCGGTGGGTCGGAGCCGAAACTTCACGCAGACGAAGTCGAGTGCAGAAGCTTGTATAATATAAATCAAGAAAATATTGACCTGTGTGTAAATAAATTTCCCTTGGTTATTTTCATTAATAATTATAAAGTAAATAATATAAACACTTACCAGAGCAAATGATGACATTTTGTAAAGTATTCAACATATTGAGTGTTATCAGAGATTTGAATTCCTCCGTCTGAAAATATTTAAATTGAGATACTTAGTTAATATAACATAACGCTTGTATCCCTAAAAGGGGTAGGCAGAATTTACACCTACATTTAGCAAGGTAGATTTTATAAGTCCTGTGTAATAGGGGGGCGAGCCTATTGCAATTTACTATTCACATATCCTTCGGATTCCTGGGCCGTGAGAATTTCTTAGGTTTTAAAACCTAATTGCAATTCGCTCGTCCCGGGGATTGAACCCAAGATTATCACACGTGCGACTGCTAAGCGTAGAACTACGAAGCAATTAGGAAACTCAATTGTATGACCATAGTGAAAAAAACTTTTTTACAGAGAACTCCACTTGTGGTCTTCATCATCAGCTCCACTTTACCAAATGATGATTTCCGAGAGCAAATGCTCAAATTACTCTAAAAAATATCCAAATCGCAATAGGTTTGCCAATAAAATTTGAGGGTTTCCCTCGATTTCCATGGGATCCTCTCATCAGATTCCAACTTTCTGACAATGGCACCACCTTGGGAGTATACCCTTTCAAACAAAAAAAAAAATCAAAATCGATCCACAATTAACGCAGTAATCGGTGAACATACAAAAAAAAAAACATACATAAAGTCGAACATATAACCTCCTCCTTTTTGGAAGTCGGTTAAAATAACAATTAAGAAACTATTTCATTATCATTCAGCCGAAAAACGTCAAATGCTGGACATAGGTCTCGCCTAACTATAGCTTCAATGACCGGACATCCAACAGATTCTTGTGACCTACATAAAAAACTGAGGGAGTGGGCCATAATGCACCACGCGGGCCCAGTGCGGGTTGCTAGACGTCACAAGTCTTCGAATCTTTGGTTCTAGGACATGCCGGTTTCCTCACGATGTTTTCCTTCACCGTTTTAATAACAGTGGTGATCAAATTAAAAACACAAAGTGCCTGCCTGGGTTTGAAAAATCTATTTATTACCTGATAATTAACGATAGCCTCTCTATAAGACACGACCTCGTACACCTCAGCGCCATAGTACTTGACTGTCTCATAGTTGAGCAGCGAGTCCACGGAGCGTGCCTTTTGTTCATTGTCAGCTAGGTTCATCCGCCTCTGGAACTTGGTCCGCCATTCTGTTACAGCTATCGTCGCAACTGAAATGTTAATATTATAAATATTTTTGAAATCGTGAGGATGTAAGGTCAGGGAACATTGTTAAGGGAGATGCGCTAAGGTAGCTTGCGAAATTTAATTTAGAACAACATACAACCTGAGGGGCAATTCTCGTAATTTTAAGAGGGCTCACAGTCTAATCTCAGTCCCATTATGTTGAGTTGTAAGAAATGCCTATAACATGGCAAATTGATGTAGGATGTAGATTTGCTTAATAATTACTTTCCCTGGCTGTCTTTATGGCCCAGGTATAGAGTTTCGGTTTTCTAGACCGTCGTCTTTGTTAGTTATGACAAACACCAGAACAGAACAACAGCAACACAAAACAACTACAATAGTATACTATATTGATAGTTGTCAGTTTTAATTTATATTTTTTTTTGCAGAGGCTTTAAGAGGGGGGATTAATAATAATTAAATTAGGCCAAACACTGTAATCGAACACGCGATGATTTGCAATAGATTCTATCTAAAATCAATACAACAAAGGCTTAGAAACGGTGAAAAATTATTACGAATATCAACATTTTACAGACAATTACTTGCACGCGACCGACAATCGATATACGATAACACAGTCAGATAAATCGTCATTCAAATTACCGTTTATTTACAAAAAAAAAAAGAAACATTATTGGAACGTGTATTGCGATAAAAATATCGCGATATTTACAAGTTAATGGCAACTTATTGTTAGATAACACACAATAAGGCACCTGTCCCACCGACAACGGGGAAGCGACCAGCTAACAACGATTTTCTCGCTCAAGAAACGTACAAAAGATTGTAGGTTTCGTGTAAGTAAAAGAGATATATACAGGATGAAATTGAAAACATGCGACAAATCGAAATGGGACATTGTACTCATCATTATGATAAACTTTTACTATAGGACCAAACCTGAAATAGCGAAAAAAAAAAGACAGCTGTTTCCTACATTTATGTTGGCATAACTCGTCAAAATGTAGGGAACAGCTGTTTTTTTTTCGCGTAGCATGTATTCAATTTCAACCTGTATATATTAATAGTTGAGCGCTGACTGCTCATACCGCCGACGAGTACTCGTCGTTTGTCGCAGCGATAAGAGCTATCAAAGAGAGAACTCGCTCAGCGACGCTCGTTTGGCGGGCAGCGCTTACTGAGAGGTTCACGCTTGGTACATACGCATACCAGCGAGTAATCGCTCGTCGCCGTCGCGTACTCGCTGCTCTTTACACGCCAACTCGTTTTTAGTTACTATAGCCCTACTCGATTCTCGTTAATCGCCGGCAGTTGGAAAGATGCCTAAGCTAAGCCTTAAAATCGATCGCTACTTCCTAGCGACCGCATTTGCGATAACATTGAAAATAACAACCACGAATTCGATAACAATAGGAAATAAGGTACTTAAATGTATAATGAAATTATTCTTTAAAATGCAAGGTTTCAATTTCGTTGGCATGATTAAAGTTGCCAGATGCTGATGTCAGTAGCAGTTAACGAATTATCCAGTAGGTCGTAGATAGAGAATGTTATAGATTAGCTATCAGCGAATATATCATGAAATAGCTAGTCTTTCTTTGACATTCACGTCTGTAAACTGGTGGTATCTAATGTAGTCGGTTAAGACTTTCCAAAGAAATCGTACAATGACAGCCGTTTTGTTGGGCTCCAGTTGTACGCTACATCTGGGGTCAGACAATATTTTTCTGCTTGAGAATGCTAAGAGGGATGTGTGGTGTTACACGGATGGATAGATTAAGAAATGAGTACATAAGAGAAGTCTGAAAGTGGCATCGGTAACTGAAAAGTTGTGTGGAAATCGGTTGTCATGGTACGGGCATGTATTACGGAGAAATAAGAAAATGTCGTGAGGAAAGTTTTGAGTATGAATGTCGATGGCTATAAGAGTATGGGAAGACCAAGGAAACGATGGATGGACTGTGTGAATAATGATTGGTTAGAAAGGGGATGAATAACGAGATGACGACTAATAGAGAATAATAGAAGAAAAAACATGTTGTAGACCACAAATAAATTGGGATAATAGCAGGAGAATGATGACTAACAAGTGCAACTAAATAAACGCTTGTAAACTCACGTATATAAAGCACCATAGTTGAAAACACGATGAGTCCGAACCACACATTGAACTGCGTTACAAAATATATGACAGCCACGATGATGTCTATCAGCGTCGGTGTGATTGAGAACAGTATGTACGACAGCAGATTGTCTATGGAGTCCGTTCCTCGATCCATTACTCTCAGGACCTCTCCCGTCTTCCGCGACAAATGCCACCGCAGGGGTAGGTCGTGAAGGTGTCTGAATAATTCTAACTGAAACAAAAAAGTTATTGAAGCAATCGTTGCTGAGAATCTATCGAGGCCTATTTAGGTATAGTCGATAAACGATTACAGTATAGCTCAATAACTTGCAGCACTAAAGCGGTGGATCGTTGTAGAGCTTCGATAGTAGCCGCGAAAGTTAGTTCACTTGGCACTTTTCGCTACCAAACGCGGCAGCGAATATCGCCTATATCAGTAGGCCTTTGATGGTAAAATGTGACGTTAGAAGTAAGTACTAATAATAATATAAAAACAAAAAAGAGGGACAAGAGGGCATCAAACAATTCGTCCGCATCGCTGTCAACAGGAAAAGTGGCCATAAGGCTGGCAGCATTGCCACGTCGCATGGCGAAGCTGATTCTTACGCAATATTGATTGCTGATTACGTTAGCTGTTATAGTTCGTATTTCCATACTTGTTTAAAGGAACAATTAGAACAGCCATGCCATATTAGGTGATTCACAAGAGATAAATAAAATCACCTGAGTTAGCATAACATTTGAGACATATTTATTTAAAAGGCTTCAAGAAACCATAATGTGAAGTGTATAAACTCATTGCATGGATTAGCGTATTAGTCACGATCACTGGATCATGAGCTGTGAGTGAAACACTATACCCGTATGACATTATGTTATTAAACATCTGATTCATAGAACAATCATGATTAAATTATTGTCACTAGGTCATAAAACATTCATCTACTATCCGTTTGTCCCACTTCAGGGCAAAGCCTCCCTTTTCCACACATTTCAGAAGGCCAATTCTCGTAAATTAAATTGTTCAAAATCTAGTCGCAGTCTCATCATCAAACAAATGTCAAAAACTTGTCAAAATGTAGGGAAATTAGAGGTATTTTTTTACAGATTGAGACTGAGATCAGACTGTGAACGTTCTTAAAATTACGAGAATTGCCCCTCTGTTCTCCGCTACTAATGATAATGCTAATGCGGGCCAGTACGCGGACAAACACACATATAACATTTTTTTTAAGTTTCTATTTAGTATTTTTCCTTTTACATAACATCTATACAGCATAAAATAACGCGTGTTTGCCCGGCTAAGTTAGGGCAGAGGTTACACCTTGCCTTTTTTTCTGTTGGGAATTGGGATTTGGGAAAAAAATATTAGGTATGTTTAGGTTCTTTCGGTAGGAGCCAAGCTCGTCTACAAATAGCTAAAAAATATTATTTTTTTCTAGTAGACAAATACCTGTAACTCCCTTGTAGTATACTGCTGCACTTTGATCCATAAGAAAGACCGCAAATTGTTAAGGAGTCCCATCCCCCCAGTGCCTCCCCCCTGGAGGAACTTGAAGAACACGTAGATCACAACCAGGTCCCATCGGAAGTAGAATGGGGGGATAGAAATACTATCCACTGGAAGGAAAGTAGTTTAATATAATTCCTACCATGTTGGTTATTGGTAGAGAGAATTCTTATATTTATTTGAGAATGGGCCTGCTCTTGACCTTGATCTTCCCTCATGCAACGCGATAAATGAGTTCTACGATAGGACGAGCCTGCCTTAAAGATGTTTACCTGTATTTTCTAGCAATGAATTAACCTTGCAATGAAACCAGTTAGCATAATGTAAGTGTCTTCGAAGACACGAACGACGATCAAACGGCGACGATCGATCTTTTTACGATCTTTCTACAAAATATCATTAGCTTTAACGCCATTATCGAATCATGGATGTACCTACCTTACCTACTTGAGTCAAGAAATAATGGGTACAAAAACTGATTCGTTAGACACTAGTAAAAAAAAAACGTATATTTCAACATAAAAGTTTAGGTATTCCTAACTAAACTACAACTTACCTATCTTTTTGCTATAAATAGGCACGAAAAGGTTCACCGCTCGTCCAGCGATGAGCGCGAGCACGCATATGAGTACGAAGATTTGTAGGCATGCACTCTTCCGTGGCCACAGGAAGGGTAACAGCGTTCGTAGTTTGCCAAACACATTGCGGAATGTCGATCTGTTATCATCTGGCTGTAGAGAAAAAGACGCGTTAAAAATATTTTACATGCCTCCTAATGCTGTCTTCTGGCTGGACCAGAGCAGTGTGAGGAAGCGGAGCGGTGAGCGAGGAAAACACCCGCCAATAGAATTGCTTCATTCTGAATATTAAAGAATTCTATTGGTGGAGTTTATCCTTGCTTGGCTCTTAAAAGATAGGACGTAACCTCATAGAAAGGCGACTTATTGTGCACAAGCGACACACGTTGTAGTTGCCTCTGTCGTCGACGCGTGTCACTTGTATTATGCTCATTTATCTTCTAAAGATAAATTTGATCGACTAAAGATAAATTTGGCGTCGGAATCGGTTACGAAAGTCAACAAAGGAAAGGATACCGATTCACAGTTTCATCAGTTAAGTATTTTACCTACATACTCGATATAAATATCAGTATTGGACTACGAACTCCTTGAAAGTTTGTAGTCCAAACCGAGAAGTTGTAAGGTAAAAAATATAATAATCTCACAGGGTTGTAGACGTGAAAGTATTTATCCATTGCCTTCATGTTTGTTGAGTAAACCAGTTAAACAGTCTGAAAACAAACATCTTTTCAGAAAAAAATAAAATTTAATGAGAAAAGACCCCGAGTAAATATAACCAAATTCACAAGCAATAAGATGTTGGTAGGTGACCGAGGTGACTGCAGGGAAACGGTGAGAGGGAATGTTTTCATTTGCTTCTAAAAATGAAATTGTACGCACGACTATATAATTATCAAGCTATACTCCAGTAAATATGCTGACTTCTCATTGTACGAAAAGCTTATACAACGCGAGGTCAGCTAAAACTGGAAATGTATAACTTGATATGTCATCGTGTGTACCCAACTGATAGCGACAGGGTACCGTACCGTAGTTCTTATTTAAAATTTATTGGTTGTTTTATTACTCCGATTTTAATAATTATTCTCGATTATTTTTCAGACTGTTTACTTGTAAGTACTCACCCTATTTGAAAATATGGCATCACGTAATGCCAGTTCTAAAATATGCAAATAATGTAACAGACAATACACTTGATAATTTATTCACCTTTTTAAATTTAAATATATCTTTTTCAGCTGTTGAAACAATTAAATGATTTTGATATGGACATGACATCTTAACCTAATTAACAAAAAAAAATTAACAATTGACGCGGATGACAAAATTATTGTAGAGGAAATAAAAAAGTTTGATCATGACAAGTTTATCACAAAAAAAGTTTTTATTTGATTGTTATGTATTTATGATTGTAGATGAACCTATCGGCTACAGAGAAGTAGTTACTTCACAGAAAACAAAATCACTACCACACACCCAAGAACCTAATTTAAATATTATGGTTTAAGACGTGCCAAATAATTTTTTAACCATTCCCACCATAGAAATAAATAATCATAGCTTTCCCTCGCAAATTGTACGTAAGAGACGATTACTTAAGATTTTAAGGAATTAATAAGTACGCCAAAGCGAGAAGTGTCCGTTCACCCCAAAAGCCTTGACACAATACTTTTATGGTTTCTCCTAAAATTATATAGGTAGGTACTGTCAGCTATCAGGGCTTTCCGGGTTCTGGGCAGGAGCCGGAACATTAAGTGAACAAGCGCATACAAAATGTATGCATTTCAACTGTTCCTGAAAGTACTCTGACAACGCCTTGATGGTTGATAGACCTTTATGGGAGTAACCACATTTCTCGACGCGGAATTGGCTTGAGCCGGTCAAAAAAAGTTCTATCTCCATGCAATAATAGCGAAATTACATTAATTAAATTACATTAATTTATTGATATATAAACTCGCGACAGATGAGCTCCCTTGCAAAGGCAAAGAATTTTATACCCTGGCTTAAAAAATAACTAAAAGAAAAGAAAAAATGCTCACCCTTGGTGGTATATTCCTGCGGTTTTCGTCCTCGCCCTCGAGGAACTCAAACTGGTGCATGATGCCGGGAGCCTTCATGCCGAGCACGAACATTATCATGCACGACACGTAACGTCCTACAAACAGGGCCATCTCCAGCCGATCTTGGAGACTGGAGACAATTAAAAAGCTATAAGTTTCGAGCACAAGATTATGCGAAAAATTACTAAGAATAAATGGATTTATCTTGGAGTCAGCCTAAGCATTGTTTACAACTCGCACTGTTCCCTGAAACACTTTCTTTTTGTGCAAACTCCGAGGATTTTGTCCAGTTAAGGAACTGAACAGATAAATTAAAAAAAAAATACTTGTCGCAACTTATACCGAAAACATTTTGGCTGTCTGCATCTGCCTGAAGTAGTAATTTACACTACTTTAGGCATATTAACATCTTTTACTTAAAACTGAGTAATCTAGAAATCAATCTTATATGTATTGGTCACATAACACATCTGCTTAAAGTACACAAGACTGATTGCAGATACATACAAAAAAAAAAAACAAAAAATATGTATTGAGTAAACTACTTTGAAAGCAGTTCAGCATGTTTATTACCCATACTGGGCCCACATGGTAGATTACGGCCCACTCCCAATTGCGTATTAAAATAATTGGAAATATTATACTCACTTTTTCAAATGCCACCACCATCCTTCTTTATTAAGATTTAGGAAAGAAAGATTTTCCGAAACAAATATCATGGCCCAGAAGACAAGCAGTACAAATCCGTGCCCCTTTGGAGGGACGGACGGCAGGAGAAACCGCCTCTCTAGTACTGCTAGGTAGGCAGATAGGGGAAACACTACTATAGATATCACTAACGCTAGAATCTGTAACAAAAATAATTTACAATCAATAATAATAAAGAGACCTAAAGGGACACTTCGGCACGGGCGGTTTTTCACCGCACGCTGGATTTTCAAGTCCTAGTGTTCATCCCAGCGCGTCAAAAAAATACACAGTAAGGTTTTCAATTCTCGGCGCTAAGCAGTGCGGTGAAAATCCAGTGCGTGATAAAAAATCGTCTGTGGGTACGAGAGCTACAGTTCGGCCGTCGAGAAAATGCGTTCCTGACACCTGTCAGTGCGACAATAATTCTAGTAACTAATAAAGATCAAATTCGCAAAACACGTAGGTATTCGTTTGTATGAAACTGACGGACTGTCAAGAACGCATTCTCTCGACGACCGGACTGAAGTTTAATGTCTAGCAGAAAAAAAACGCGCGTCTGCAACATAGTTTTATATGTACAGACGCCAGCACATCAACCTACCCGAAACTGTCAAATTTTCCCAATCAACTTTGAACCATATACTTTAGCGATAAAGTTGAAAATCTATCAAAGAAATTTGACAGATTGTGGTAGCTTGATGTGCTGGCGTCTGTACAACCATGATGACGCGTGCAAACACGATCACGGATCACATCACACGGATCACGTTTTTCCGGTTACATTTTTTTTTTTTTGAGATCTTTGACGATACAGCAGTGGGCTACTAATAATAACAGTGTCATAAAATAAAACCATAAAGTTATTAGTTTTACAACAGAAGGGAATTTGGAAAAGAAACCTACCATATATCCATAAATAGATCCTCCTTTAAATACAAAAGCCTGTAGCAGGAATCTTATCACAGCCAGCACTGGTACAAACAACGTGAAAAACAACTGCACGGCGAAAAGCCGTGAAGTTCTGACATCCACCACTTCTGTAGCATATCTGAAAAGAAACAGTTCCTTAGCTTTGGTTTCCTAGGAAAGCGGTTCTGGCATGTTATAACGGATGTCATGGAAATCTGTCTTTTCACCAGTATTTGACATTAAGGTGTCAAAAGCTCTGTATTTGGAAAGCCATTTTATTTATAGTTAAGTACGTACTTTATTGTACACCACAAAAATACATAACAAAAAAAAAAAAAAAAATATACAATGGGTGGCCTTGCTGCTTTCTCTTTTATTTTTTGTTATTGTGTGACCATTCAACACTTTCTTATAAAAGCAAAGCTATTTGATACATGAATACCAGCTTTTAAAACTAACATTATTGACTAAACTGGAAGTCATAACCTTTATTTTAAATAAATGAAATCTACATAGAACAATAAACCAGCTCCATTAGTGTTACTTTAGTGGTTCTCATAGACTCAAAGTAAAATATGTGTGAATTTCTAAATCCATACTTCCATACTAATATAATAAATTCAAAAGTAACTCCGTCTGTCTGTCTGTCTGTATGTTACCTTAGTTTTCACGCCTAAACCACTGAACAGATTTCGATAAAATTTGGTAGAGAGGGCATAGGATAGTTTTTATTGGCATACCTCGCGGGCGAAGCCGCGGGCGGAAGCTAGTGTAAAATAATTTAAATAAATTAATTTAAGAAATAAAAATTAATTAATTTTTTGTCCTATTAATTTATTGATCTGTTTTAATTCATAATTTAAAATTGCAAGATAATCTCAAATTAATTACCATTCTTATCAATGTATGAATTTTTTTTATCAACTTAATAAAATTACTAGCTATAAAATGCTGACATTTATTAAACAATGATGATCAATTATACAATATCAACATGCCTAGTACATAAAAGCATTGATAATGATAGATGATAATTAAAATAACTAGGCATTGTATAAATTAGCTGATAACACTTAGATAATATAACATCATAATGTTATCATTATCCGGAGAGTAAGAAAACATTACCTTGCATACTTAAGATTTGTCAAAAATATCCTACAAAATTTCCTTGTACCTATTTCAACTACCAATTATAGAATGTTTACTATTTTCCTCATGAATATTCTAGAGATTGTTCAAATCATAAGACAATTTTTTACATTTGGACACTTTCAGATACTAAATTACAAGATGTTATGAAAAGTCTGTAACAACAAGTTTGAGTTCCGATTGTGTAAAAATATTGACCCACTAGGTGTTGAATAAAATTAAAATAATTTCCTTCAAAAAATTCTTAGTAGATATTGCCAGCATTTCAATATATTTTGTGATATCATGCATATGAACAGGATTATAATTTTTAAATTTTTGACTCGCAAGAGGTACAATTTCAATATTAGAATAATAAAAAATAAGTTGTTTCTTCACAAAAGACTATCTTGGGTGATACATCAATGATGTCTATAAGTTACAGAATAATCTAATCAAAACAAATCATTCACATACCTTTTATACATTACAATTTGTATCAGTCCAAATATTAACAGGAATCCACCAATGAAGATAGCGGAGATTGTCTCCATAAAACATTGGGATATTCCATGGTCCACCCAAATCTCTCCCAGGGTCACGTTAGGGGGGCAATATTTCATCATTTTGCTGCAAACATTTTACATAAACTAACACAATAAAAAGTTATGATAAAAACAGACATGATGATTTTAAACTGGAAGTGGATTGCAGGGGTTGTTTGTTAAAAAGTTAAGTTTATACATTATCATAGAAAAATTACGCGCATGTTACGCGCAGTAGTGATAGTGCAACAAAAATTATATAGAAATTACAACGCAAAAATAATCGTCAATTTCATGAAAGTATACAGCAAAAACATAATACTTACATTGCGGTTAAGTCTATAACGTGGTTTTGGGTAGAAATTTCATCAAAACACACTGCCGGCTAACTCAAACTCATATTGTCTTATCAAAATGCCATAATCATTTATGAAAAATATTTAATTTATTTTGACAGACCTACTGACATTTCTTAAAAGCTGTGAATGTTTTCAACACAGGCAACACAGCCGAAGTATCAACAACCATTCAGCCAAATTTGTCATTTTTGGTGACATAGACAACAAAAATACAGCAGTCCCATCTAGCTTGCTACTAATATCTTATCTGTGGTCCTATCTTAGGATGCTTACATAATTATAGAAGCGGGTTTTCGGTATCGACTCTGGGTGCTAACTCTCGAATATCATTCCGATAGATCGACATTGGTCAAACGTCAGTTGGTTGAGTTAATTGTGGACCGTACTGGTTCAACACTCAGAAGTAAGGATTTGAGTTTAAAAGACACACTGTTTTATAACTTTTAAAAATTAACTTTATTGCTATAGTTACAATCAGTACTTAAACAGGTAATACATTAGCGAGAATACAAGTAACTAGCACCGATGTCGAATCCCGAATGCGGCGGCATGGCGGGCATATCTCTGAAATGCCCGCCGACCATTTTTTCTGTCCCCGCCATTTTACTTGCTTATGATTGGTCGTCGTTATCTGTCAAAGTCTCTGCCAATCACATGAAGTCAATACAGCTACTTTTGGTCATACAAGTTCATAGAAATTATTGTAATTAGTCAATAAACATAAATAATTATAGGCATCATTTAAATATTTATAACAGCTCGGCCATCCGGTTTGCAACGAGTCCCTCGTTGTTATGTATCTCAAAAAAAAAAAAACATTAGTCTATATTTCATCATTTAAATTATAAATGTTACTTAGTGAACCTAAATTATCTCATTAATCCTTAATTTATCATTTTTACTATTACAAGTCATCATATTAGTTCATTTTAATATCAAAATAAATCACAAATTCAATTACTTTACTATAAATTTATGTATTAATCCATGACCTTGATTAACAAAATGCTTATAACCTTTAAGGGTGTCGGTTACCTGACACTCCTAACTTAATCTATATCTTATATCGGCAGTATATGTATTGGTCCATGACCTTGACCAGTAGATATACTGATGCACCAATTGCTAAAATGAGAGGCATCCGTTACCTGATACCCCTCACCAACTCATTAGTACGTTACCCTAACCAATGAATTGGTATTTACAAGTCCATGACGTTGACCAGCAAATATTTCAGCCATTAGTACATGGGATAATTTAAATGATCCATGACGTTAATCATCGAAACTTAAAACCAAATTAGCATTACTTTTTACTATGACATCGATTTCTTATAGATATTTTAAACGTACATACTAGAAATACATTTACGTTGATTAAGTGTCATTAATTACCTGCTTATTTAATTCTATACAGTACAATATTCATCTCCATTAATGCGAATGAATTTACTATGCATCTATTTACAACTCTTCACATTCAGATTCACAATCATTACGCTCGGATTCACAATCGGTTGATACGGGTTCGTTAAAGCAGATCCATGGGAATATTTTATCAATAGCTACCACAGCCTCGTACCTCTTACTAGTCTTTGTGAGAGGTGTGTCCTCGACCACGAACCTATCGTTGGGGAGCACCTTCTTAATTCTGTAAGGGCCTTTACATTTAGGTTCGAGCTTTTTAGACTGCCCCTCTATTCCTGTCACGGCTCTTACTACTCTAACCAAATCACCTTCTTTGAAACGCATTCCCATTTTCCTGTACCTATCATACCGTTTCTTGTCTTTGTCCTGTTGTGTCCTAATAAGCTCACCGGCCGTAGCCCTAGTATCGTCTAGACTCTCCCCGACCTCAGACGTAACTTCGTTTATTACGTCATTTAACAAACCTTCAGATGGGTTAGTTAGATTTCGCCCGAAAAGAAGCTCTGCTGGAGTCTTTTTGGTTGTGGCGTGTACAGTCGTATTGATACCCAACTGAATGTCTGGTAAATGTTCATCCCATAAACCATTTGGTTTGTCGTGGTTCATTGCCCCGAGTGCTGCCAATATGGTGCGGTTGTACCGTTCCACTTGGCCATTCGCTCGGGGTGTGGCGACAGCATTGAGTACGTGCTTTATACCACATGACTGAATAAATGTTTTAAACTGCCTACTAGTGAAGCTTGTCCCTTGGTCCGTAATCAAACGGGTTGGCACGCCGAAGTAACTAAAATGCTCTCTGAATACCCTAATGCTTGTGGCCGATTTGGTATTTCGCACGGCAGTGATGTCAACAAATTTAGTAAACGCGTCTATGATAACAAGGATGAATGTATTACCACGCTTGGTGCGGATAAAAGGACCGAGATGATCCGCATGTATGGTATGGAATGGTATAATAGCTTTAGGAATGGGGTGTAGTTCACCGGGCCTGGCACCACTTGGCAGCTTGTGATGTGCACACTGAAGGCAAGCCGAAACGTATTTTTTTACAAACCGTCTCATCTTTGGAAACCAATAAGTAGCTTGTAAGCGCGCCAAAGTTTTGTCAAACCCAAAGTGTCCCACATCATCATGATTGGCTTTCAGTAGTTGCCATCTGGTGCCACTTGGAACAACCCAACGGATAGTATTTTCATCAATTATACGATATACCCGCCCATTTACAAGCTTGTAATTTTTGAATATGTCAATGGCATCTTTGCATTTAGAATCGCCTAAAGTATTCGCGATATTCTTAATGTCTTCGTCCGTCTGTTGCACCGTTGCAAGCCAATCGTCAGTACCTACTAAAAGTACATCTAACACGTGATCAACGTCTGGAATACCGTCTATAGCACCTCTGCTAAGGGCGTCTACGTGTGCCATTTTGTCACCAGGGCGGTATTCTATTGAGCAGTCGTATTCTAAGAACTGCAGCCACCAGCGAGCAATTCGTGGAACTAAGTCGCGTTTACTTAAAGTGGTACGCAAAGCGTTGCAGTCTGTGATTATGGTGAATCTAATACCGAGTAAATAATGCCTGAACCTACTTAACGAGGCAATAATAGCGAGGGTCTCTAACTCGAAGGAGTGTAGTTTTTGCTCATCCGGACTGGTTTGTCTACTATAATAAGCAATAGGTTTGAACACCCCAGACTTGTCCTGTTGCATTAAAATACCGGCTACCCCGTACTTGCTAGCGTCGGTGTGGAGTTGGGTTAGTGCAGCAGGATCATAAAGTCCCAGGACCGGTCTTTGCACTAAAATCTGTTTTAATTTCTCAAATGATTCCAGTTCTTCACTACCCCAACTCCAAGAAGAGTCCTTTTTCAAAAGACTAGTCAGAGGACGTGCTATTAATGCGAATCCCGCGACGAACCTCCTGAAGAAACTAGCAAGGCCTAAAAACCTCCTAACTTCGTGAACATTTGTTGGCGTAGGGAATTTGGATATAGCGTCTGTTTTGAGCGACCCTGGTCTAACACCCTCTGAACTGACTTCGTACCCCAGGTAGTCTATTTTGTCATAAAAGAAATTACATTTGCTCATTTTGAGTGTTAGACCACTTTTTGCCAGTAACCGCAACACCTCCTCCAAACGTACCATCCCCTCATCGAATGACTTGGCAGGAATCAGGATATCATCCATGTAAACCAATGCATACGACGAAGCAGGTGAATTGTGGATGATTTTATTCATTGTACGCTGGAAGACTGATGGTGCGTTCACTAACCCAAAGGGCATCCTGTTGTACTCGTATTGACCCTGAGGAGTCACAAACGCAGTCTTTTCTCGAGAACCTTCAGCTATTGAGATCTGATAATATCCAGACGCTAAATCGAGAGTAACAAATAGTGAGCTACCTGATAATAAGTCCAACTGGTCCTCGATACGAGGGAGAGGGTAGTGCTCTTTCTTTGTTTTACTATTTAAAGCACGGTAGTCCACACATAGCCTCTTCTCCCCAGACTTTTTGTTAACTAGCACTATAGGGCTCGCGTACGGACTGTTAGACTCCCTTATAATGCCACCTTCTAACATTTCCTTGATCATGTCTTGAACTAGTTTACGTTCGGTAAAGGACAACCGGTATGGGCGGTAAACGACAGGATCGGGGTCATCCAGTTGAATCACCATTTCAGTTTCCGTTGTAAACCCAAGATCTTTTAAACCACTGGAAAAACAATATTTATATTTGTCCAACAAGACCTTTAATGACTCTTTCTGATCCTTTGTTAAATTTTCTCCGCAGCTGATTGGTGATTCATCTATGGGCGACTGATCACTAAAATCTAATTTTTGAACTTTTAGGCTCTCAGCTAAAGTGTGGCTCCTAGTTATAAGACTACCCTTCTCTATAACCAGATGGTTGTCACTGATATTCTGAACGAGAATCCTACCCGCACCTTGTGTCAATTTATACTCGCCGGGCAATAAGTAATGTTCACGACCTTCAATATTGCGCACGGTTCCGTTCACGTAAATTTTTCCCGAGAAATAATTACAAGAGCTAACTGGGATCGCCTTTAATTCGCCGCCTCCTATACGCGTCTCCTCCATGCACAAAAGTGGACAAATCAAAACAGACTCCTCACTAACCCGCTCAAAGATGACATCAGACTCTGTCTTTACTATTTTGACTGAGGGCCTTTCGGTGAAACTGTGGCCTAGTAGTACAGGGCAATTTATTAAGTAATCACCTACTACCAATATCTCCACGTGATATTCTACTACACCCTGCACTTCGATTGTGACGTTAGCCTTGCCAAGGGGATTGTATGGCACATTACCTATTCCTCTTAATAGTGGCACTTCTCCTACCTTCCAGTCTAATCCTAAACGCTGAGCTTCACTGAGACGGACCAAAGTACCCTCGCTGCCCAAATCAACGAGACATTCTGAAAACAACCCATTTATTTTAATAGGCATTTTATACTTGGCACTTGAATCGCCTGTGTTTTCTACTTTCAATATTGCTTTTGGTTTATCGTTTGTACTTTGCTTTGCCCCAGGGCACTCAGTGTCCTTATGTCCTAATAAATTACATTTAGAGCATTGAATCCTAGGTTTTGGGCACCGAAAGAATGGGTGACCGGGTTCTTTACAATTGTAGCAGACCATGCTGGATCCGGTTGACTTCTGAGAACTGTGACCTATTTTATTACCGGTAGATGAGTTATTTTGTGATCGCCTATCTTTATCCTTAACCTTCTGCAGCTCGTTTGTAGACCTATCTTGACCTACTTTTACAGTCTTCAAAAATTTAAGTAGCAATTCCGGTTCAGTAAATTCTGCTCCTTGTGCTCCTAACCTCACACCACGATCTTCTATACCTGCTATGACGCAGTCAACTGCACGTTTTCCTGATATTTCGCAACGATTTAGAAGATTCATTTTAGCATAGTAATATATTTCCAATGACTCCCCATAGCGTACCTTTTTATTAAGCATTTCCGTTAGTAAATCTGCATAATTATCTCTAGTTGGAAAAGATTCCTTCAGCTTTAACTTCCACTCTTGCCAGGAAAACAGTAGTGAGGGTAGACCCTGATACCAGGTTTTAGCTACCCCTGTTAATTTCGGTAGGGCATAGTGGACTACTTGTTTATCGTTCCAACCATAGATCTGTGCACATTCGTCAACCTTATGAAGCCACGTATCAACCGTTTGTTCTTTACATAATGGGTCAAAATCAGGAATTACATTATTTAAAACAGGAAATCTATCGCGATCACTTATATTATTCATACCCTTTAGTGCATTAATAAAGTTCTCAAAAAACAGATTATTATTTGACTCACGCTCACGATGTGTTTCTTCACGGGACGGTGTACGAAGGCGAGAAGCTCTGCTCCTAGGTAAATGCCTGGATTCCGCGTGGCGCGTCTCATGCCGCCTTGGAGTGCGCGACCGTGTCCTGGAGCGCCCAGCGTGATGACTTGCCCTTCTTGAATAGCGTGGCCGGGAAGGAGACCGACTCGTCGTCAGTCGCGATCGTCTTCCTTTCGACCGCCTGGACCGCGACTGACGGTTTCGGCTGCTACAATTTTCTTCAAGTGAACGCGTATGCCCTTGACACCGACTGCGGCTTCGAGTTGCATCACGACATCTTAGTGGCGGCGTCAGCGTCTTACGAGGCGTCCGTCTAGGTCCATCACATTCTCTTCGCGAACTAGACCTAGGTTCATCCATGTTCTCGCGGCTTCAACATATACATAAAAAGAAACACTTGAGTTAATAAACCGCGCTATACAAAACTTGTAAACAAGATTTTTATTATCCTGCACATACTTTATTATAGACCATCAAACATGTCCATCCCCAGGGAGTACCCCGGCAGGATCAACATGAATGACTAACCATATAAACCTCCGGATTATCTCCGTTACGGTAAATACAGTTCAGTCCCATAAAGTCATTAAAATAAGACTATCGACTCATTTAGTAGTCTGTTAAAGAGAGGGGTAGGCAACCGTGAAGGAAGTGAAGAGAGAAAGAGAAAAAAAAAAACGTTACAGGAATAAACTTGTAGCCTACTTTCTTTACTTTGGTATTGTAATTTGCATTAATGTGATTAATGAGGGTAGGCAGAGCATAATTAAAATAAAATGAACAAAGGACACTTACGTTTTCTACGTACGCCAAATACTTAGGCGTATCTCCAATCCTTTTGTGGGCACTAGGTTGCTAATCCCACTTCTGAGATGTGGACCGTACTGGTTCAACACTCAGAAGTAAGGATTTGAGTTTAAAAGACACACTGTTTTATAACTTTTAAAAATTAACTTTATTGCTATAGTTACAATCAGTACTTAAACAGGTAATACATTAGCGAGAATACAAGTAACTAGCACCGATGTCGAATCCCGAATGCGGCGGCATGGCGGGCATATCTCTGAAATGCCCGCCGACCATTTTTTCTGTCCCCGCCATTTTACTTGCTTATGATTGGTCGTCGTTATCTGTCAAAGTCTCTGCCAATCACATGAAGTCAATACAGCTACTTTTGGTCATACAAGTTCATAGAAATTATTGTAATTAGTCAATAAACATAAATAATTATAGGCATCATTTAAATATTTATAACATAATCGTCAGGGATTGGCTAGACTGTGAGTCCAGCCAATCCCTGACGTTTGACTGACAATTCCAATGTCGATCTATCGAAATTATATTCGAGAGTTAGCACCCGGTCTCTGCAGGTTGATCTTCGAAAGGAAACTGTTACATGTTTTACCTGTTTCTTTATGTGTGAGCGCATAAATTAATGTGGGACTATTTCACCCACACCGATTGGTACCGACCCGCACAGACTCACCTGCACCGGAAACCTGTTTCTTTATATAAGTATTGTAAACAGAAGCACCATTGACTTAAATATTACTAAATCATTGGTAAGCACCAATGACCTGTATTATACAAGTAATAGAGGTCAGTGGTAAGAACCCATAAGCAACACTCCAACAGTCTGCTGCGCTGAGCGATACGTGGCTTGGATTTTGATCACGTCTCGTTACCATAAGCAAAGCGAGTGTGCGACACGGTGTGATAGTCTAAAAAGTAATAAAAAAGTAGGCAGTCTGCCTACTTTTCAGAATTTCAAACCGTGAGAGACGGCAAAATGAAAAATAAGACTGCAAATGATGTCAATCCTCGGAACCGACGAGATCCTTATAAACTGGTGTTGAATGATTTGCCTAGACTGTCTAAATACAATAGTAACTGCTTGGCAATGTGTGTGTGCATTTATAATAAAATACCAAGGCATTTCAAAGCTTTAAATACAAAATAATTTAAAATTAAATTTCATAAGTGGTTACTCGAGTGTAGTTTTTATAGTTTAAAAGAATTTATAGATAAAAAATGTCGATGTTTTTTTTAAAAAAAAAAAAATACGATTTTGATGCTTAACTTGCTTTAAAATTTTGTATGCTATGTTTTATCCTAGCAAAACATGTTTGTGCCTCAATTTGTATTTAACACCCTTATATACCATGTTTTACTCAAATAAATATTCTATTCTATAAATAATAACAATTTTTGGAAGCTGATTGCAAAGCTTTAAGACGACGCCGACCAACAAGTGGCGCCCTCATCGTTAATTTGGTTATTTCTTTTATTTTAGAATGAAAATGCAGAAAATAAGCACGTCATAATCTGTTAAACGGAAAATAATGGCCACTATTATCCGTTTTAAGGACTTTAATAAAACTAAACAATTTAAAACTACCGTTTATAATAATAATAACGTATAATCGTGTGAAGCACAACTTGACGTGCTTATTTTCTGCATTTTCATTCTAAATTATAAGAAATAACCAAATTAACGATGAGGGCGCCACTTGTGGGTCGGCGTCGTCTTAAGGGGGTGATAGTTGACACCATTTACAGTATTTTGAGCCTTATATGTCTAAAACGAAGTATGATTTTTTTATTTTTAACTAACTTTTATCAAAAAAAAGGTTATGGTATGTACCAACTTGAACTGAGAAATAAAATAAAAAAAAAACGTACTTCGTTTATCACTCGTATGGGTATGGCCAGGGTATGGCTCAAATTCATAGAGGAAAATGCTCTAAATGGTGTGAACTATCACTTGCATTCAGCTTCATTCTTCAAAAGTTCAAAGCAGTACTTACCCTTATCTATGGTTCAAAGTTTGGTTCAAAGACAATAACGTGTTTCTGAACGAACAACAAAATCTTTTTATTGGAGTGTGCGTGTGGACATGGTATAGTACTTGCGTGTTTACAATACGAATTCATTAGTGTGAGTACAGAGTCCCGGATGTGTGCGTAGTCGCGGAGTGACGGGTGTTGGATTAGATTACGTTTTTTAGTGATTGTAAATCATTATTTGTTGAAGCTTCTTTCCGTGTAATATCGGCTACAATTAATTACAAACTTAACGTCTATCTCTAATGATAATTTGCAAATAAGTTACGTGGTCCTATGTTAGTAAAAAAATATTCTGCGAATGTGAATGATCAGCATGTGTCACCACTCATCAACAAATTCTGTGAAACGGTGAACAGTCGCGATGTGAGGAAAGTTATGACTATCAGCTGAAATCAACTTGAGTTAGTTAGTGTTTGTGTTGCGAACCAGTGTTATTTATTTTTTGTCTGGTGAAGGTGATAAATTGAGACTCAAAATGGCGGACCTCGAGGCTGTGCTGGCCGACGTCAGCTACTTGATGGCTATGGAGAAGTCGAAATGCACTCCTGCAGCACGAGCTAGTAAAAAGATAGTTCTGCCAGACCCAAGGTAATGTCCCCAGGCGTAAAACTACGCTATGTCACCCCGGTCGACCATGTTTACACGATTCAATGAAAGACTCCTGGACTTGTTTACAAAATTGATTTTAGCACCATTTATTATGAATTTTGTTTGATCTATGGGAGATTTAATGAGGTAATCACATGAAATTACACTTCCTAGTAAAGATTAATTATACAGATCAAAGTTTAGGCTTTAGCAGGAAGTTAGTATAAAAATAGAAAAGAAGTTGAGTTAATAGAGATGGTGTAGAACTAGGTAGTAAGAAGTACTATTACAGTTATTATCTGGAAGAACAATATTTTGTTCATTTAATGTTATTAAACAAAACGGAAATAAATTTAGGTCATTAACATCTGTTGAGGTCATTGCACTCAGGCCATGTAGTTATGACCAAATTATATCAGTTTTAGAAATCTGTTTTTTTATTCATTCGTTTCTTAATTATTATTCACCATCTGCCTAGCCTTTTCCCAACTATGTTGTTCATAACTATTATTAATGTTAATTTATTGAGTATGCATATCTTTTGGTTTTGATTTTACCTACAGAGGATAGAAATGAAGATAATTGAATTTGATTTCGGAAGTTAAGTCTTTTCATAGTTTCCCTGAAGATAATTTTATTCACTTTTTTGTAGAAATATGATCACATTAAACTTTAATGTTAAGTAAAAAATTGCAAATGTGTGTGTTTCATCCTATAATAATTAAAGTAATAAAAAAACCTAAAAAACCCGACTGCGGTAAAAAAACTTGTTATCTTTTCACAATTGTGAAAGATTTTGCAGACGATTTAGTTCTTGCTATGTGTTTTTAAAGATTTGTCACTTTGAATTACTTTTAACCATATAAGTTGGATATATTTTTGTAATCGCCTTTTTAATCCCTTTATTTTGATACCCCACTCGATAGGTTTTGGGAAAAAAATTTTTTTTTGAAGACATTATGGCACCAAAAATGGGCCATATTTTTTTTTCAATTTTGATATACCCAGTGTCACTCTCACAATTAAGACGAATCTAACGGCATCTCTAAAGCTGAAATCGATCAAGCCGTTTAGGCTACAGAGCATGCCAAAGAAATATACATATATACACACAAAAAACATAGCCCTCCCTTTGGCGCAGTCTGGTAAAAAATTGTTTAAAGAACATACATTTACAATTTTTTTTGTCTTGTTTTTAGTAATCCTTGACATTAAAAGATAAATAAAATTCATACTTATTACTGGATTTCACATTATTGATCAATTTGAATAACTATTTAAAAATAACTTATTTATGGTTTTCTTCAAGGAAAAACATCAAAAATATCACACAATAAAAATGCTGGATAAGGATTGATTACATCATTCTAAAAAAAAAACATTGTTAGGCCTAAATTTGTGAAATAATTTCATTGTGCACATTTCTTGTGAAAAATATGTTCAGCCTGCATGTTTAAAAATTAAAATTTCAGTCCTTATATTCTGAGATTATTATGTAGCACACTTCAGCATATCCGGTAGTGGTGCTATCACCAAAATTTTAGCTATTTAAAATCTACAAACTTCTACAATAAATAAAAAAACCTCCTTTGTAAAATTTCTACATTTCTGTCTGTAATTTATAATGGTGTTCATAATAAAGGGTATTCAATCCAAACCACTAGTTCAAGGCTCTATGCCAAAATAAATCAATTGTAAACACAGTTCAGCAGGCTAGTTTGACCTCCTAATTTTTCAACAGAAAGGAATGCGTCAATTGGGTCCCAATTGTCACATTCCTTCCTCCACATTCCATTATTGGGAGTGTTGCTCACAATTCTGTTACCTCATGTAAACAGACTACATGGCCTCCGATTCATTTAAGTGACTCATTTATGAATTGACGCTGCAAACAGATGCAAACAGACTAATTAGATTATTTGGATGATACACTTCACAACTAGCCATGGTATTTAAAGAAGGCATTTTTAAAGTGTATTATGTATTGGATGTTAGTTATTTGTTTAAATAAAATAGGTATACTAACAGTATTTTCACAGAGCAGTGGTGGCCCAGTGGTAACGGCCGCGACTTACGAGTTGAAGGTCGTCGGTTCGAACCCAGACAGGCGCTTTACTTTGTATAAATTATTTCATCACCATTGCTCTCAAAACGGTGAAGGAAAACATCGTGAGGAAACCGGCATGTCCTAGAACCAAAAATTCGAAGACATGTGACATCTACCAACCCGCACTGGGCCCGCGTGGTGGATTACTGCCCACTCCCTCTCACAGAGAGGAGGCCTGTGTCCCAGCAGTGGGAACATTATAGGCTAATTATGTATGTATGTAACAGTATTTACGTTGTAAATTAAATAATAAAGTTAACAGGTAATAGATACAGGTATTTAAATTCCTACCAGAAATGTAATTGTTTTACTAGCAAAAACGAAAAATGTTCCCTTAATTTTTTTTCTTATAAATAACCTAATTTATTTTAACGATTTGTGGCTAATTTATTTGCTTTGGTGATTGGGTGAGTGCTAAAACTGTAGCCATATGTCTCTATGGCCAATATAACTTTTAGACAGTAAATAAGTATTATGTACAAACCATTAAATATTATGTACCCATTCTTTGTCTTGTCCTAATAATGTTTATCTGGTTGCTAATAATCATTCACTAACATGTACACTCTGATGATAACAAGTATATTATTTACATGATAAAATGCAGCAAGTTGTATGAATGACATTACGCAGACTAAAATTATACAACAACAAATAATATTTTGCAGGCATTTATTTAAATACAGATTCACCAGAGCCTTAAAGTAGGTAGGTAGTAGGTGCAGTCAAAGTGCGTTCGTAAATTCAAGCGCAATCTGGCAGGAATACTTAGGGCCACAAAAAGTCGTTCGGAAAACTCGAACACTGAACACCAAGGAAAGAAAAGCGACTATGAGCTCGAAACTACATTTGCCTATCAAATCTAAACTTTATGTTTAGTAAGGGAAGAGCCCTTACATAATTCAGTAACAGTCTATTTGCGTATAAAACTCTTAACCAAACATTCAATGGGAGATGATACGAGTTCATTCTTTCCAAGGTTTTCGGAGTTCGTTCACGCTCTGTCCGATTTACGCACACAGATATCAAACGTTCTATCTCGCGATGTTCGTGCTCGAAAGTGTGTCGCATTTGGTACCCTTCACGATTTGGAATAAGCTAAAAAACGCAAGCAAACTTCTGAAATACGGCCACAGACCAAATATCGAACTTGAACGTTTGAATCGGATGTCTCGATACATCTAGACCAAACAGACTACAACAAACTAAACAGAACTATCTCTCATAGAGTAAATTTTAGTTTTCTAAAATACATTATAGGTGAGACGTGAAGCCTACCTAGTAATCACGTAAGGTTTTTTTTTGGGGTGCTATTGTCAAATAACTTCTCCCGCTCTGGGCGGAGCGGGAGTGCATGTCGAACTTTTACTGACTGAAACCCACCCGTGTTCCTTCACTTGCCTGTGCCAGGGGCCACGGTACCTACCTCTTTCGAACAACCCGCGACCCTAGCAGGCATCGGCCCTAGCGGACCCCGTCAGTTAGTGCTGACATCTCTTTCAAGGCGCGCGTGGAACACAACGCGCCGTCGACCTGGGCCCGGTCCTTACCCGTGGTCGGGAATCGGCCCTGGACTCCCGACGCCCACGGCGTCTCCTGCGGCGTCTAAAGGCGGGGCGTGAGGGCGCAAAGATTTTCTCTAACTCACGCGTTCCTCCCCCTCCTTCGCAAGCATTACTGCTTCGCAGAAGGAAGTGACGGCTTCCCATGCACCCTCGCTCCGTACCATAGCCTGGACCAGGGCCGGACGCGAAAGATCGCCGCCGTGAGGAACTTAAGGCTTACCACGTAATCTTTTTCTGAGCGATTGATAGTAATAATAATCATCAGACAGAGCAGGTCTTACAACTGACTTCCATAACGTGTTCCTGCCGAAACAGAATAGGTTTCATGAGCTCTCAGAGCCTCCCAGTCACAGATATCTATGTATATCTGTGCTCCCAGTGTTTTCAGTTGTACCAGATATATAATTTTATTTAATCAGAAGCTCCTTTTGTAATTCGCCATCGTAAATATTATTGGAAAACTCGATGCACCATATTTAGATCGCCATAGAAACGCTGAGAAGAATGTCTTTGTACCGTTCGTATTATTCGATATTTAATATGAGCCCCGTAGGTAGCCCTACAGGGTTCATATTGATTTATGGAAAGTTATCTCCATCAGTTGGTTTATAGCAATTACTTAAACGAACGGTACGCAGACGTTATTTTTCTTCCTAGTAAAAATTGAAGAGATGTACCGATCGCTGTAAAGCTTTGTTTAAATTTGCGTACGCGCAATAAGTTATTTTTGCTAAACCTGCAAACATGGCTCAGCTCGCTGGGACGCGCATAAAGTGAACACACTTATTCAAGTGCATGTGCTTGAGGAAATCACGTTTCCTTAGCAAACACTCCGATTACTAGATATCATAAGTTCGGAGTTCGGGTCTTGTGTAGTCTGGGGACACGAGACAACTCACAATCAAAGTCTCGGGACTTTCCGGGAGTTTAGAAACGAGTTAAATTTGGGCCAAATGTATCAATAAAAAACAATTTGTTTGTAATTTTTTTAATAATGCGGAGAACATTCTCGCTCTTGAATTTTTCTCTCGAGTTTCGGGTGTACTGTAGAGCTACTGGTGGGTGCGGCGTCCACAATTTCCAAATCTGGCGTTTGGAACGAGGGATATTTTCAAAAAGTCCGTAAGTAATACAGTTCTTCTGCAAAAGCAATAAGTGCAGTGTATACCCAAATTCGAAGTAAAATAAAAACTGTATTATGGGATGGTAAGCTGTGGTGGCCAGTGTCTCCAGTCTCGACCCGAAGGTCTCGGGACTCGGGACCCGAGAAAACTAAATTCACAAAAAGTCCTGGGTCTTCGAGACACGAGACCTAGTTCGCAGGCGAAGTTGTGAAGAAAAATCTTTGGTGTTAGCACAACAGCACGAAACATACTTGCTAAAACTTCTTTGATTTTTTTTTTACCAATGAATGAAGTTTCAAACTCAAAAACACATCGCATCACAATTACAAGTGACAATAGGCTATTTAATTTAAGCGAAAAATCTCAAAAAGCGGCTTGATTCCTTGTGACTGTTAACTTTGCTACCCTATACAAGCAGCCGCAGTGCCATCATCGACATGTAAGACCACGTTTCACCTTGGGATGAATATAAGTATTCAAAGAGAATTGTACTCCGCATAGTAAATTAAAATGAAATAGGAAAGCTGCGTGTTTTTCGTGTCTTAGCAAATCTATCAGCCTCTTGAAGGCATCATGTTCGCTGTTTGGGTTTGTTAGATAGACTTTATCATTAACATACATTATTCTGTAAGGCCATTCTGTAATATACATGTCTTTGTCATAGAAGTAGGACAATTTTAATAAGAAACCGGCATTACACAATATTTACAATAAACGAAATACCAAAAGTCTTGCTTAGTGAGTCTTGGCGACTGTGTAGGTGATTCCAAAATCATGCAATTGGATTACATTATATTTACTGCAATCCTCTTTGTTGTATAATTTAAATAGTAGATACAATCCACCGACTGCAACGGTTTTTATCAGCTCTGAGAAAAATAACGAATCGCACAATCAATTACTCGTCTAATAATATAAAAAATCGTAAAATGTTTGCTTCTGAATTTTCTGTTTTACCAAGAAAATGGAGATAATATTCTTGCATAATTTGCCGAATTTATTTCGTTTCGCTTGATATAGATGTTTTAATAAGAACGAGTAGATAACTCGTTCTTCTAGATAGCTTAGAAGTAGATACGTACAAATATTCTGGCCATCATCACTATGCAAGATGCGAATTAAGAACTCTACTAAGTTTACCGTCGCGTTACAGACGGGCTCGTAAAAATTTCAAAGGCACGTCTTAACACAAAAAAATATGGTGGTGGCGACACGGTAAACAAAACGATAAACTAACATTTTATTTAAGTCGCGACTCCGTAGCTTTGTTATACATTTTATTGGTGAATTTGTGACGAACTTAGTGACTGCTGGAGTCTTGAATATCCGAAAAAATCATGACGTTTAATGTTACTAATAAACATGGGCAGAAGACAATAAGAGAAAATGCTACATTATAATGAAGATCTCAGTTGCATAATTTAGTAGCACACTTAGAGGAATGCCGACCTCTTCCTTCGTAACATCGTCCCCACCAAGAAACGCCAGGATCTATGATCTGCCAGCACTGGCGAAAATTAAGTTCTTGTATCCTTCCTATAGCATTGTTTAACAACCTTTTTAATTGTTTCAGTGTTCGGAGTGTAATGCACAAATATATGGAAAAGAAGAATGAAATAAATTTTGACAAAATATTCAATCAAGTCTTAGGTGAGTACTATTTGAAGAACCAATTGACATTATTTCGTATTTCTGAAGGCATCATGGCGTATAGTTATTTTTTTAACCTGACATAGTGTTATATATTGCGGTTGCTCCACGGTCTTATAAAATATAGCTCGTACTGACTGAGGAAGAAAGATAAATGTCAAGAATGTGCCAATTTCGTCACTTCCTAACTGTATTATAAAATTGATGGGTACTTAAATCGCTAACGCACAGTAAAATTTTATAGTGTATCTGGAGGTAAATAATTTGTAGATGGAACAGTAAAAAGTTTTCCAATGGAGCAAAAGAAATAAATCGGGCAATTACAGCAGGAATTACGGCCATTCGTAAAAAATTATGCACGTTCTTTGTGACTGTATAAAACTGTACCACAAATGCACGATTATATGGTCGCATCCATTATGTTTAGATCAGCGGTATCCGTATTCCACGATCATTGAACGGGTAATTACCCCTCATGCTATTTTGGGTACTATTTTGATTAGTTAACCAACAGTCCATTGCAGGACTAACGGGCCCAACTTCAAATGGCACTTCCTAATATTCGCCGCTGCCTTATCTGTTTAATGGGTGCTTATCTTAAAATCTTAAAACGTTTATTATAATGGACGCGCACCGTGTTGTATTTAGGAATATTTTTCAGCATACAGTGCGGGTTGTGTTGTGCCACAGCTATCAAAATCTTCTTCAACGTAATTAGCGTAGCATAAATTGGAACTCCTAATCAAACCGTGACCAAACTAAGGGCGTTTATAGTGTCATGCAGATTTGCAGACGCATGCGGGCATCTCGCGTGCGTGAGCAAATCGACATGAAACAAAAAACTCCTAAACCTTATCAATTCAAAGCTTTACATTATACACTCAGCGGCACGGAATCTTGGCCAAGCGCTTATCTCGCGATAGCAAAAGTTTTAAGTATTTCTGATGAATGTTTGTTGTGCAGGTATGTCAAAAAATGTTTACTTTTAGTTCAAAAGGGTAATTCATTATGTTTAAGTGCACCACGACGAAACTTTTAATTTACAGTTGAATCGGGTCATTTGAGCGACTAAGTTCACGTTTTAAATTTGTGTGTTGTGAAAAGTTTACTGTTCGGTTTTTGAATTATTGTGATTTTATGCTTTTAATTCAATAAGTAAAGGTGCTTTAAAAGCAATAAAAATGCCTCTAACACCAGCACAGGTTTCACAAGCCGTTGCGTTAATTAACCAAGGGCTGACACAGCGTGAAGTTGCTATTGCTCTTAACGTACCACGGTCATCAATGCAGAATGCCCTTAAAAGATACCAGGAGACAGGCCAGTACACCCGCAGGCCAGGCAGTGGAGGCGTAAAGTGAACATCGGCCCGAGACAACCGCTTTATTGAGCTGGAGATTTTGAGAAACCGCTACCTGACCGCTGTTGAGATACGCCAGCGGCTTCAAATTGTGAGAGGCGTTAATGTTAGTGAGCATACGGTGAGAAGACGAATGGAGGAAGTCAATTTAAAAGCTTGTAGACCAGCACGAGGTCCAGAACTTCTCAGACAGCACCGAGTAGCTCGACTTCACTTCGCACGAGAACACGTTAACTGGACCCACGAGCAATGGGCTAGAGTACTGTTCACAGACGAGTGTCGAATAGCTTTCGTTCTCCAGATGGTCCAGAACGAGTGTGGCGAAGAAGAGGAGAGCGGTTTTTACCCATTACTACCACTCAAACAGTGACTCCATGGAGGCTCAATAATGGTATAGGCAGGTATAAGTTCCGACGCACGTACAGAGTTGGTTATCGTCGATAATCGACTAACAGCTATTCGATACATCGAGGAAGTTCTTCAGGACCACGTAATGCCATATTCGGGGTTCATTGGACACGACCAATTCCTCCTAATGCACAATAATGCACGCCCACACGTTGCACATTGCGTTGAAGAATATCTGGAAGAGGTTGGCATACAAAAATTGCAATGGCCAGCTCGTAGCCCAGACTTAAACCCAATTGAGCATATCTCGGACATGCTCAAAAGAAAGATAAAGTCCAGCTCCAACCCTCCGGAAACTCTAAACCAGCTCCGAACTGCAGCGCTGGCCGGCTGGCGCAGTATACTGCAAGTTGATGTCCGAAACATCATCCAAAGTATGCCAGATCGAATGCAGGCAGTTATCAGGGCTAGAGGAGGAAACACCCGATATTAAAACGTATAGACAATAACGAAAAAGACCTTAATTTTTTATATTGTAGTGTTTTTAAATTTATAGTGAAAAAATCTCTTAAAGCATAAGAGACACGTAATAAAGCCACTTACCCTTAATTTATTGTCATAAAGGCAAATGCAAATTTTTTTATGCAAATAATCAGCAAAATCACGAGTGGCCAAGTTTCCGTGCCGGTGAGTGTACATTATGATAAGCCGATTTCACTACAAATTGTATCGAACGAAAATAGTGCTCTGTCTTGTTTAATCTTTCAAGTCTTCCGAAGTTCCTCGGCAGTTCGGCTTAGATTAGAGACAACATTATTGGTTGGTCGATGCTAAAAGAAACAGTGTTGTGTAAACACGAGGGCCCTTTGAGCCGTTTCTTTTGGAGCGATTTACGTCTGCGCTTTTACAATTGCCTCGTAGATTGAACGAGCACTTATGTCGTCTGATCACACGTCCATGTTTGCTGTTATTCCTCTTTGATGTTTGTTTTGTGTTCTAACTAAAAATAACAATGTTTTTCTCCTAGAAATTCCGTTATTTAAAATACATGTTTAAATTAAAATTCTGAAGCAGTTTCCAACACTTAAAGCTGAAATTGCCTTATTCATTATTAATAAATTTCGCCCATGCTTTGTGTTCTCATGCATAATAATGGATGCTCTCTGTAAAGTAAACAAACGTTTCTCACAGTCTACTGTATCTACAACGAAGATAAAAGTAGTGCAACGTGCATACCATTTGTTAAACGTATCAGTTTTAACCGGTATGTATCGCAAACAGCCGTAGTACGCCACTGATTTAAGTATTCCGGACAAGTTTAATTCTAATTCACTTTCGTACAACTTTCTTGCGGGGATTTGTATCGTAAACACGATTAAACGTAAGCGAGCCGTGTAGGCCGCGTCGTTGGTTCCGCACACAGCTACGCACGCCGGATTATTGCCGCTCTGCGTACAATTGCTTTCCCTCTAATGAAGTTTTCTCATGTCGCTAAGGATAATTTTCTTAGTCCTGGGCTTTGTTTTGGCGAGTGCCTTTTTCTTTCTGCCAGATGTCTGGCCTAGCTTATCCTATTTTATAGAAATTTATAAGCGCAAACTATGAATTCTGTTTCATCATTTGTAGCATCCAGTCTAAAACATAAGCAGAAGATAGAAATACGTTCCAGTTCTAGTTATTTGGAGCTTGATGAAAGCAGAGCCTGGTGTTGACATAAGTGTCAATCTGTTAGATCAGATACAGATTGCACTGCAGCTTTATACTCTAGGCCCGCTGGGGCCCTGGTACTTCGATATCGAAGATTTCTCTCGAGAAAACATGTGGGTTTATGGCACACTCACAGCATAAGTCTCCGCCTTTATTATCATAGCATTTGAACAACTAGTGTCTTTACACGTAATTGAAAAACTAGCCTCCCTAATGTGTACGTGTGTGTGTGTGCGTATTTGTGAATATTGAACTACTAATTATGGAAATACATAAAGCTGTTTACTGGCAGTTACGTGTACACGAAACGTAATTCGCTCCAGGTAATGTTTTATTTAAATTAATTCCATTTCAACGATAAATCAAATAAATTTATTTTTTACCGTTTGCAACAGAAACAACATTTGCGTGAATCAGCACTCGAGTATTAAGTAGATTAAAGCGCTGGTTGGTACTCCCAGTTAATTACTTGTTTACGAAGTGTGCATTTTCTGTGTATATTGCAAGCCACAAGTTTTCTATCTCGATATTGCTTCAACAAATTATTTTCCCGACGAGAAAATTGTTTTGTAAGCTTGTTAAAACAGCTTCATCGGGTTCGTCAAAGGTGTACTTATTACCAGTAACTATAAGAATATTTAAGTATGTCATTTATGTTTTATTGGGGCTATGGGGCTCGTGTGGTCGATCGACTAAGTTAAGCTACGCTTGCTACGGTCAGTCCGTGGACTATCTTTACATACCGAGACCCCCCACGAAATCACGTTAAGCCGTTGGTCCCGGTTGTCATTCTTAGATCTATGACAGTCGTTACGGGTCGTCAGGAGCCCGAAAGTCTGACAACCAGTCTTACTGAGGGGTGCCGCATTACCCAATACCTGGGTTGTGGCGATCAGATAGGCAGTCGCTCCATGTAAGTAAAATACCGGTATTCTAGCTGCTTACGGTTGGAAGCCGACCCCAACATAGTTGAGAAAAGGCTAGGCAGATGATGATTGCTTTAGTGAATATGAATTTTGTGGATAGTGTTCGGTCAACTAATAAAGATTTACTGATAAGAACAGTAGGTGTAGGTAGGTACTGTATTCTCTCATCCATTGTACTGTATCACGTACGTCAATAACTTGAATGTTATAATAGGACAAACAGATTCGTCTTTTTTGAGAGTTTCGAAAGCCTAGGTGATTAGGGGTTGCGGTTACGGAGATAGAGCACGGGGATAATACGAGAGGGTCCTTATCTTGCCCATATATCAGTGACCCACAGCGGATCAAAAGACAATACCATTGAGAGGCATTTCTGAAAGCCAGGAGACTATCTACTCTCGACATGAGCAGTTGCGTTGTGAGTTTACTTACGTGGAAAATAATGGAGATTGTATACTAGAAAATGTCAGTAAAGTACTGCTGGAAGTTTAGAACACTTTAGATGAACTAGAACTTAGCTGTATTGATTATTTCACATCCGTATACATTTCACATTTAAATGTAGGGATCCTCATTTTATTTTTACCTGTTTAGTGCAGTAGCACTACAGCAGATATCGCCAATACACGCACCAATCATAGTAATGTCTTGTCTACCTTCCGCCTGCGGCTTCGCCCGCGTGGTATGTCGATAAAAAGCGAGTCTTTCCCAGGGTTCAAAGTATACCCATACCAAATTTCAACAAAGTCGGTCCAGCCGTTTCGGAGATTAGCCGGAAAAAGCAGACAGACAGACAAAACATTCAAAACAGGTTTAAAAAAATGGTAATTTTTTTTTGTAACTCCTTTTTACTAAATGCACACACACACACTAAACAGACAGACACTTCAATTTTATTTATTTGTATTTGTATAGATGTATTTATCTGTTTTTCTGGGCGTAAATAGAACTAGTCTCCGTAGACAGCTCGTGATCTATTGTGCCTCATTATCGCAATTACGACGCTATAATATCTTCGCGTGAATCTGTGATAATCTAATGTAAAAACGCTGGAAGAAATCGGTTTTTGAATAGCTTATCATAAAAGGCCTTTAATAATAATTGACAAAACTTCACACACGTGATGAGCATCGGTATCAATAGTATCAAATAAAATTCTGTGAACTTTAGCCAATTTAAAACGTAATTCAGCAGGAATATTATTTTCTTCCTTCCTTTAGTCTCTAGTATTTATATTCGATTCACGTTTAGAATAACGTGTCAACATTCAAACATAAAAACAAACATTTTGACACGAGGCAGACCTAAGCGTGCAATATAAAAGCCATTTTAAATGTAATCCAAGCGGAAATGATCCCGCCAATTTATTTTTCATTAAGCCCACTTGTCCGAAGGCGCACTTTTCTAGAAATTGCAGTAATTTCAATGATAGTCTTGATAGTTGGTCGAGAGGGCTATATTGCAGCGAGGCTCCCGGGAACAAGTTACAAACGCAATTTACGGTGGCCCCACTTCGACTTGCAGTAAATAACTTTATCGGCTGCACTGGACTGGACATTGTTGGGGCACGTCGCCGCCGCTCGTTCCCTTGTAGACAATAGCTGTTTGGGTTTAATGTGGATTAAAATATTTACTGGAATAATTTCTAAGTTTTCCATGCTAAGAATGGTTTAGGAGCGTTCAGAGCACGATAAAACTGTGTCTTTATATAAAACTGTGTCTTTATGGTCTTTGTCAATTTTTTTATTTATTCCGGTCTGATCCCCTGAGCCCCCACCTCTACCCCCCCCCCCCTTCTCGATCCCTACTGCTAAACCAGATATAGATTTGTAAAATGACTGCACTGTCGCATTAGGTACAGAGGCCAGCACATCAAGTTACCCCAATCTGTCAATTTTTTTTGATAGATTGTCAAATTTATTACAAAGGAATAAGGTTCATATTCAATTGGGAAAATTTGACAGATTGGGGTAGCATGATGTGCTGGCCTCTGTACATAAACCTGTAATGATAGTTGTAGTGGGTATTTTAATAATTAAATAACTAGGTGGTAAAGCTGGAGATAGCATCAGATTTACCATTCCTTGACCTATTATTGAGATCAAAATTAATTAGGTACTTCTGGAGTTGTAGAGTTGACACAATAATATTTATTTATTTATAGTATACTTCAATCTACTTAAAAATAATCTTAAATTCTTTCATTAATTTAATGATAGTCAATGCTAGGAGCATGAAATGCACAAAACTTCCTAAATCGTAATCGGACTTCGAAAGTGAGCACTAACGGGGTCCAAAGCTAGTCTATAAAAGATTGCTTTTAGCGATAAAACAGCCCATTGTGCCACACCCTATGTAAAATTTCTAAATTTAAATTCTGTAATTTATATGGTGTACATAATAAAAAGTGTTCTATCATTCTATTATGCAAATTCACCCCCTGAAGACGTTAAATAGGGGATGAAAGTTTGTATGGAAGTTCGTATTTTCTTCCGATGGAAATCCCATCGGGCACACGGCTTAAATATGTTATTATAATATATATTTTGTTTTAAAAAGATAATCCTTGACTACATATCATAAGCATAAGCAGCCTATAATGTTACCGCTGTGCTGGGAAGTAGGCCGTACCCACCATCCTTGACTGACTGCATAGTGGTACTGAAAATCTCCCTATTCTTTGACGTTAAATGCATCTTCATGTACGGAGCGAACTCTAGGCTAAAGGATTTTTATTAAGTTTTATTTAGGACCTAACTCAGTTACGGTTACAGTACCTCGGGAAATTACATAATGTGAAGAGTGGTTTACATTCAACGTTACACAGCCACATGTTCTCTTCTCTTACGTCGCGTACCAAAATATGTACCCCTTTTGTACATTTTTACAGTGATACCATTTTGACGCAAAACATGAACTGCTGTCGTACCAAACGATTATTACTCATGTTACGCACGCCACTTATGACTAAATTAGCAGATGCCACACAATCAATTGACATCATACGGATTAATTTACATACACATGTTAAAAGTACCTACCTACCTACCTTTGCGGTGTTACGTCAACAAAAACATAATTTTAACGTATTTCTGTATTGTTCCAGGTTATTTATTATTTAAGGAATTTTGTGAACAGACTTCTGACGAACCAGTGCCACAATTAAAATTTTATGAAGAGGTAAATATGAGCCATGTATGATGTATGGTAATATTCATTTAAAATTGGTGTTATGTATGAATTACATGCGTATTTTCTTTGACAGATTAAATTATACGAAAAGCAAGAGTGTATTGAAGAGAGACGGCGGATCGCAAGGGATATTTATGACAATTTTATTATGAAAGAACTTCTAGCACATTCACATGTAAGTAATGGAGATTGTTTTCAATGATGTTTAATCTGACCTGTAGACGCATTATCAGGCAGTTTAGACTAGGTGATATTCTTTTGTCTTCTTAGGCAGACAATGCACAAAGGGTCTAGGTTGCTGTAGCCAATACAAAGTACGTAGCTGCCAGTGTCAGTTAAGCCAAGCATTAAATGCTGCATAGCTGAATCCTTGTTGATTTGCATAATGTATATTACGCCTTGCTGCATACATAATTCTACCTATTTTACCTACAAGCTATTTCTCAGACGTGTGTCTTTTATACCTTCCTAGGTCAAACCGTTATGAATATATTGTCATGTTAAAATCAAGTGTATGAAGTTCATAAACCTACATTAGGTTGAAAAATCGGAGCTCTTGCGCTTCGCCCACAGACTCGTCGCTCGGCGCCCGTTCGGTTTTAATTCATGGGATTATCTCAGTTGTTCTAGGAGATTTGCACTCAGCTTCACTTGCTTAACTATCGTTGTGTGGATTTATTCCGAAGCTAGAACAAATATTTGATACAGTTGCATAGAGAAATAATAACTAGAAGCATTTGAACTGCGCTGTTTTTGTGAATAAACTTTCTATTATTGGAGCTCTACTTAAACTTTCTAGCATAGTAGATGATACAAAATTAAGTATTCTTTCTCTTAAAAAACCTCGACACATCTAATTTCTTTAAAATACATTGATTTAATTTACTTTACCTGGGCGCTGTGATATTCAGTCCAACGAGCAGTCTTTGTAAACCATATTTCAATTATCTAAAAGCTTTTAACCCAATGAAATGAGTGACTACAAAGTGATACGATCTACGTGGTCCATATACCTATAGCGAAATGGTCGCGGTTTTCGTTTTCAAATAGTTTCTAATCTAACATCTCTGTATGTTATACGTAAGTTGTAGGGCCCCTATACATGAGCCGACAGCGCCTTTGTTATTGGGCCTTCTTGTTGCCAAACATCGCCGCATTTATGGCGGTTTTGTTCTCCGACATGACTCTGTTTTGTCTTTTCTGTGGCCAAAGTTTTTGATGGAACTATAATGAAAGGAGTTAGTGTAAATGAACATAAAAACAGCGTCCGTTGAGAAGTTGCACTGTTACTCTGCGCCCAAGTTGCTGTTGCATTTCAACGAGTATGTTTAACATTTTTATAAAAAAATGTTTGCAATTCAAAATCTGTATGAAGTTAGTATAGAAATTGTGAAACAAGAGGTCGTAAACGTTGTATCCGGCTAGAATGACTGTTGTTTGTATAATGAGCCTCGTTAGTGGAGTGTTGGCTTGCTGCCCAAGCGCGTGAACCTCCGATAAATAGCTTAACGGTGGACACTCATTATTTGAAATGTTGCCCTTTAACCCCGTAACTCGATATCATCTGCATATTATAAATAATGACTTGCCCAATCTTAATTCTAGCCAGATCAGTTTAGGTCGAAATCTGATTAAAAGCGTTTATGACGTACTGCATTTCATACAAATTTTCAAGCCCTTGTTTTTCGAAATGAATGAACCGATTTTAATGAAACTTCATACGCATAAAACTTTTCATCTGTTATTTAAAAAAAAATACCTATTCCGTACATTTTGACCGCGTAGGTATTGCACTTTTTAATGAAACATTTGATTTTTTTAATGACCTAAAAATATTTCTACGCTAGGAGTTTAATCATGTGCTGAATTCATGTATACTACCTTAATAATAAGAATAATTGTGACATTCCTGAAAAATTGTGACTTACAGTACTTCGAACGATCAATATTTTTTTTCTCAAATAGGTGCCTACCTACTTACGAATAGGTTTAACTAAGAGAAGTAAAGAAAGCTAATTAGTTTCTGCAACGACTAGAGATCGCATTCTCAGCGGGTGACAATAAAAACAAATAACGTTGGTGAGCAGTGGCGTCTCTATTGATTTCTAATCAGACTAGTTGAGAAACTGTCTGAACTGCTTCAGAATACACTGGTTTTTATCACCTTGAGGTTATTGCGTTAGGTATTCGTACATGTATAGGCAAAACTTAGCAAACGATAATGTTGGGACTTGCAGACGAGTTTAAAATTCTCCATTTTCAGTTTCATAGGTTTGTTATGTATCTGTACCAGTAAAATGTGGATCATAAAAGTATGGTTCTCATTTTTGTAGCACTATCGAGTTTCTCAAATGACCAGTTTTCACATAAAAGAATATGCAGTTTCATAGACTACTTGTACAGACCCTGAAAGTTTCAATGATCGATTCCGCTCAATTATTTATGGGAAATATGTAGAACCGATTATCTGATATTGTTTTGGAGTAAAAGTTGGTCGTAATTACAAATTGATGTTTTTCATGATAGCTTATAAACATAGTTTCATGTCATACTGTTTAAATATTACTAACCTAAAGCTATTTCTAACTATTACTAACTTAAGTTTTCATATTGACTGAGTACAATTAAAACTTTGATGATATACGTATTTTATAAAATATCATAAGGGTAGTAACTAAAGGTTTTAATCATTATTTCAAGGTATAGATAACTAACGTAATTTTTCATATTGACTAAAATACAATTAAAACTTTGATGATATTCACAAATGTATTTTATAAAGTATCATAACGGTAACTTATAAAATATATTTTTATTATTTCGTTAACAATTTTTACATTGTATCGAAACACACAGACAGATAAAAATAAAACAACATGAAAGCATATAACTTAAAGATACAATTATTGTGAATACCTACAAGAGTGACAGGTTTTAAAACAATATTCATAGTTCGAAGTACAAAAAATATTCTAAATAGTTAGCAAATTCACTGTTATTTAGTTATGTATATAAAAATTAAATCCATTCTAGCTTACTATTTTATGAATAACATTAATTTATACCACCTACGTTTCATACGTTATTCCACAGCATGCGTGATGTGTACACATTCCCAGCAACATAATTTATTTATATCCAACCTCGATACCGTATTTGTTTATTTAACTTATAAATCATATGTGTAATTTTTTTTTTCAGGATTATTCTAAGGAGTGTGTAGCGCATGTACAAAAATATTTAATGAAGCATGAAGTTCCACCGAATCTATTCGAGGTATGTCCTATTAAACTTTTGAAAAAGAAAGTTGTGCTTTTTGGTAATCTATAAAATTAGTAAAAATCTCATCGTTTTTCCAGCCCTACATTGAGGAAATCTTCCAACATCTACGAGGGGAGCCATTTAAATTGTTCTTAGAAAGGTAACTAACCTTAAGATTCTCTTTAACGTTAATTATCTCATGTTCTATCAATATTATACCACCTTCCTTTGTTACAGTGACAAATACACAAGATTTTGTCAATGGAAAAACTTAGAATTAAACATTCAGCTCACAATGAACGACTTCAGCGTGCACCGCATCATCGGGCGAGGCGGGTTCGGCGAGGTAAGAGCGACCATTAAAATTACACCCGTAAATAAATACACTTAAAGTATAAAGTTAGTTACGCAAGTCAGTCCCAAACCTAATATCATTAGCATTCTGGGCTTGCAACGTGAACGTGTTTACTATATTCATATTCATCTCGACGAACGGAAAGCCGCTACGTACGTGTAATAAAGC
Source organism: Gortyna flavago (assembly GCA_963669345.1). Lineage (NCBI taxonomy): Eukaryota > Metazoa > Arthropoda > Insecta > Lepidoptera > Noctuidae > Gortyna > Gortyna flavago. The sequence goes on from OY770139.1 coordinate 7,579,598, forward strand.
CGTCCTGTTCCCACTGGAATAGTGATGGATTTTAACGCCTGTATTTTAATATTACACTTATAAGTACATCGCGATCACTCAAATATGTTGTGTTTTACATAGTTTACTTTACTTTGTATTAAAATTAGAAACCGGGTGGTCTTTGGTAACCGGATAAAAACCTTTATGCTTTAAGAGCGTTTACGCCGTACGGCATTTCATACTAACTTTCAAGCCCTTGTTTTTCGAAATCAATGAACCGATTTTAATGAAACTTCATACGCATAAACAGGATACACAGGTCAAGAAAGTTACTTAAGAATATTTTCGAAAAATAATGCGCTAGCCAAATTAGACAGATTTAAAGTTTCTATAGGTAGAAGCAGAGATTTCCAGTAATTTTTTAATAAGACATTTTGAAATGGTCTTAAGTAACTTTTTAGACCTTTGTATCCTGCTTATGCGTATGAAGTTTCATTAAAATCGGTTCGTTCATTTCGAAAAAAAAAAATTGACAGTTTGTATGAAATGCCGTACGGCGTAAACGCTCTTAAATGAAGACCCGTAAAGTAACGTTTCATTCAAGCAGAAATATTACAGAAACTCTCCCAGATTACTTAAAAACAAGATATAACACAAGCTATATTCAGTTGTCCGCATCCAAACCGGAGTATCTGGGAACGATCGTACATTGTCATTACGGTCTGAGAAAGGTCTTCGTTCAGCCGTGGTTATATTCTTGGATATGTATAGAGGTAGATAAACGTTTCGCAAAATATCCTATTTTGAACGCGGGTACTGCTACAAATCATCTGCCTAGCCTTTTCCCAACTATGTTGGGGTCGGCTTCTAGTCTAACCGGATGCAGCTGAATACCAGTATTTTACACGGAGCGACTGCCTATCTGACCTCCACAACCCAGTTACTGGGTAATACGATACCCCTTGGTAAGACTGGTTGTCAGACTTTCGGGCTTCTGACTACACGTAACGACTGTCAAAGATCCACGAATGACAGCCGGGACCAACGGCTTAACGTGCTTTCCGAGGCACGGAGGGGTCTCGTTATGTAAAGATGGTCACCCATCCATAGACCAACCGCGGCAAGCGTAGCTTAACCTGACCGATCGACCTGTGCGGCTGTTAGCTACAAATATGAATAAAATTCTTGGACTACATTGTTGTGAACACTAAGACTTAGATATTTGATCGACTTTAGGTAATTTTTAGTGTTCCGCTCCCAAAGGGTGCCAACGGAACCCTATTACTAAGCCTTCGCTGTCCGTCCGTCTGTCCGTCTGTCTGTCAGCGGGCTGTATCTTATGAACCGTAATAGGTAGACAGTTAAAATTTTTTAGTGTGTTTTTCTATTACCGGGGCCTCCATACTACACTCACCGGCACGGAAACTTGGCCACTCGTGATTTTGCTGATTATATGCATAAAAAAATTTGCATTTGCCTTTATGACAATAAATTAAGGGTAAGTGGCTTTATTACGTGTCTCTTATGCTTTAAGAACGTAGAAATTAAAAGATTACCTCACCAATAAATCAGTTTTTAAAATCACGCACTTTCACTGAAATTAGGATTTTTTCACTATAAATTTAAAAACACTACAATATAAAAAATTAAGGTCTTTTTCGTTATTGTCTATACGTTTTAATATCGGGTGTTTCCTCCTCTAGCCCTGATAACTGCCTGCATTCGATCTGGCATACTTTGGATGATGTTTCGGACATCAACTTGCAGTATACTGCGCCAGCCGGCCAGCGCTGCAGTTCGGAGCTGGTTTAGAGTTTCCGGAGGGTTTGACCTGGACTTTATCTTTCTTTTGAGCATGTCCGAGATATGCTCAATTGGGTTTAAGTCTGGGCTACGAGCTGGCCATTGCAATTTTTGTATGCCAACCTCTTCCAGATATTCTTCAACGCAATGTGCAACTTGTGGGCGTGCATTATTGTGCATTAGGAGGAATTGGTCGTGTCCAATGAACCCCGAATATGGCATTACGTGGTCCTGAAGAACTTCCTCGATGTATCGAATAGCTGTTAGCCGATTATCGACGATAACCAACTCTGTACGTGCGTCGGAACTTATACCTGCCTATACCATTATTGAGCCTCCATGGAGTCACTGTTTGAGTGGTAGTAATGGGTAAAAACCGCTCTCCTCTTCTTCGCCACACTCGTTCTGGACCATCTGGAGAACGAAAGCTATTCGACACTCGTCTGTGAACAGTACTCTAGCCCATTGCTCGTGGGTCCAGTTAACGTGTTCTCGTGCGAAGTGAAGTCGAGCTACTCGGTGCTGTCTGAGAAGTTCTGGACCTCGTGCTGGTCTACAAGCTTTTAAATTGACTTCCTCCATTCGTCTTCTCACCGTATGCTCACTAACATTAACGCCTCTCACAATTTGAAGCCGCTGGCGTATCTCAACAGCGGTCAGGTAGCGGTTTCTCAAAATCTCCAGCTCAATAAAGCGGTTGTCTCGGGCCGATGTTCACTTTACGCCTCCACTGCCTGGCCTGCGGGTGTACTGGCCTGTCTCCTGGTATCTTTTAAGGGCATTCTGCATTGATGACCGTGGTACGTTAAGAGCAATAGCAACTTCACGCTGTGTCAGCCCTTGGTTAATTAACGCAACGGCTTGTGAAACCTGTGCTGGTGTTAGAGGCATTTTTATTGCTTTTAAAGCACCTTTACTTATTGAATTAAAAGCATAAAATCACAATAATTCAAAAACCGAACAGTAAACTTTTCACAACACACAAATTTAAAACGTGAACTTAGTCGCTCAAATGACCCGATTCAACTGTAAATTAAAAGTTTCGTCGTGGTGCACTTAAACATAATGAATTACCCTCTTGAACTAAAAGTAAAAAATTTTTGACATACCTGCACAACAAACATTCATCAGAAATACTTAAAACTTTTGCTATCGCGAGATAAGCGCTTGGCCAAGATTCCGTGCCGCTGAGTGTAGAAACGTGTTTTTTTTTCGTCGTTTTTGCAGTACGTTACCCTTCGTGTGCGAGTTTGAGCACTTGGCCAATTTTTACGCTTCACAATCCCGTAGCTAAATAATAACAGCCGCACAGGTCGATCGATCAGGTTAAGCTACGCTTGCCGCGGTTGGTCTGTGGAAGGGCGACCATCTTTACATATCGAGACCCCTCCGTGCCTCGGAAAGCACGTTAAGCCGTTGGTCCCGGCTGTCATTCGTGGATCTTTGACAGTCGTTACGGGTCGTCAAAAGCCCGAAAGTCTGACAACCAGTCTTGCCAAGGGGTATCGTATTACCCAGTAACTGGGTTGTGGAGGTCAGATAGGCTCCATGTAAAATACTGGTATTCAGCTGCATCCGGTTAGACTGGAAGCCGACCCCAACATAGTTGGGAAAAGGCTAGGCAGATGATGATGACAATCGTTTTGTTATATTTCGAAGAAAGTAAAGTTGACCGTTTCCTATATTCAATTCTTTTCTTACAGTTCGTAAACACAAATGACGAATGTGTGTTTAAATAATATTTAAAATAAAACTGTAGCTGCACGTCTTCGTGTGTTGTACGAATCAATTCGAGCACTTATGTCAGGAAGCGACATGAAGTGCTTTTCATAAATCAGTTCACACGCGACTTCCTATTCAGTTCTGCACTTTACGTAGCTGGAAATGTTCGTTATTTTGATTTGTTCGTTATTATACTCACGCTTCTACCCCTTGCGACGCTGAAGGCGATAGGGGACTTTTTATAGGGGAAATTCTATGGATTATCGATTACTGTTTTAATTGTAGATGTTTTTAAGTGCTAGTTAGGTGCGAAAATGCCTAAATATTTATTGATTAAAGTACACAACAGCTTCTGTGTATAACATATCTGTACCTACTATAGGTAACTATAGCCTCGGACTTATACAGTCGCCAATTATAGGTTAAGCAGCACTCTCAAAAATATGTGATAAGTGTGATAAGATAACACATAATAATAATAAAACTAATGTTACTAGAATTTATAAATATAATCCGATCCTAGTTTAACAAGCGCCAATAATCCCCGTACTACATATTATTTGTTCCGAATCAGACGTTAAGAACAGAAGCCGAGCCTCATCATTGTTTCTGACGAAATTAGCTTTCCCAACACTTAAACAGAGTTAACTTTGCACGATGATATCACAATCCAATGATGTAACAACCAGACATCCCGAACACAACCTTTTAAGAGTATCTACACGTAGGTACAATTTGGCAACGCCACGTTATGCTCACGGCGCGTACTGATAAATATCTTATTTACATGTATCTTGTATACAGGTGTACGGGTGTCGGAAGGCGGATACGGGCAAAATGTACGCGATGAAGTGCCTCGACAAGAAGCGTATAAAAATGAAGCAAGGGGAGACTCTCGCCCTCAACGAGAGGATTATGCTCTCTCTAGTCAGTACTGGGGTAAGTACTTTATTACATTTGTATTTGTTTATGACTTTGTCGCCATTTCGACGTTATTGCGTGTCGGATTGTGTGTGTTCTTGAAGTTTAGTTGTGTGACGAATATGTTTCGGAAAATTGTAACAACCGCATCATGCTGTGGGTGGACTGCTCACCTTTGAAATACCTTTGTGGAATATTTTCTTGTAGCTAAGCACACTGTTAATAAATACTTCATACCGATCAGGCCGTCAGTCTACTACGGGATAAACCGAAACATCTTTTCTAAAGAGATCCAGCTGGCCAAAAATGAGCTACTGGGCGCTTGGCTAGCCTTTTTCACAGCCAAATTTATCGCTCATAACGATACTACCGTTCTCAGGCAAGTTATATTCAACAGTAAAAGGTGATGACAGTAAGAGGTTCTTATGACCACAAGTTACAAGGTAGCAAATCCTCGCCATAATAATAATGGCGATACTCATGCACTCATAACCGCACGAGGAACGGTAAACATTTTCCACAACGTCAACTGTCTCCGTCTACGTGTTCCAACAAAGATAACGATTGTTAAAACTGACATTGTTCCCATAGTTTATTGAATTAAAGAGGACTATAGTATGGGGAAAGAAAATCGCCTATACATCGACATGAAGGATAAACAACATGATAATTCCTATAGATATAACTGTATTATTATATTCATGTATGATACTATGCAGAGAAACGCCCACTCATAACTACGTGCGATGTTTTTATATACTGGAATGGAACAAAGTGCATGTTTTACTATTGTGAGATAAGCACATAGTTATATAGAGATATATATACCCAATTAAAGAGCCATTAATTATTGTAACAGTAGTAGAATCAACTCTTCCTGAAAATAGTCCAGACAAAAATAGGGAAAGCTAAAAGCGGGAGTTTTTTCGTAAATTTTAACAGTACGGCTGTTCATATAGGTACTAAAGATACATGATTTGTTACTGAATGTAGATTGTTTGTTACAGTTGATAGATTAACGTCAGATAAGGAAACATTTTTATATAAAATTGTGTTGTTTCTACTATAGAATCTCAATCATGCTACATGGACTGTGTATTTAATTATTAATTGGTCAGCTAATGTCGTGTAGACGTAGTATTAAAAACACACAAGTACTTGATACTCTTCTTGCAAATTATTAACTGTTTCAAGGTAACATGTTTTCCCTCGAATTCATCTATCAGCACCCTAATTGCGTAGCACACTTTTAATCAGAATCCAAGAGTTTTGAAGAATATTCCTAATCCATTGCTTCATACATTTGAAAAATTCGTCTGCTCAACATCGTAAATGACGCAACAAACGTGGCTGAACTGTCAAAATGAAATGAATTGCGAACAATTGTCATTTTACGCGCACGTTACGCAATTATCTCACAGGTAATCAATTTCCTGTTGTATTGCCTTAGTCGAAGGATGCTTTGAACATAATATCAGTTATGTTGTTCTATATTTAGAACTTTTTTTCGCATACCGTACCTAATACGTTACGTTTTTACTTACCTACTAAGATAATCCTATCTCCAGATAATATGCAAACAACGTCTTTAAGCCCTAGCAGTTTTCTCCACTAGTTTCCTATTTACATTTTACATGTTTAGTTCTCCTTCTCACAAAGCATTGTTAGCGGTGAATACCCCGAACTAAACTGAATTTAATATCCGCTTGTTAACGTCACCGCCCACGTACATGCAAAGATGCTTCCGTCTATTGCGATCGCCCCCAAAATACTCCAAACTCTCGTATCAATTTTAATTAGTTTCTGCCTCCCACCCCGGGTAATTCGGCAAATTTCTTTATTATTGCCCTTCTTACCCACAACTCGCGAGCAAAAAATTTGAGGAATTTATTCATTGTAATGAAATAAAACGGGATGGGTCACGGGGTCAGTCCTTTGTTGTAAGGGTGTTGCCCAAATAATGATAACAAAAGTATTTATAAAAAATGTATTCTCGGAATTTAAAATTTGGGGTATTATAAATGATGAATTTATGATTCTGTAGCGCATCAAAAGCAATCGACGCGCGTAATGTAATCAATAGATACGAAACATTTCAATGACTTGGAATTTTCTATTGATCTCACCATCGTTGTTATTGTACGAATGGCATGCAGAACGATGTTGTTTGTTTCTGTGCGATGGTGAACTGCGACGAGAGGATCGTTCATTTTAATGAAATCACCGGCTCGCGACAAACATACATAATTCTTCATACGTTGGTTTAGTATCACACCACCAAGTTACTGCACAAACAACACGATCAAATACTCTGTCATAGCCTGTTATGCATTTACAGATTAATGGCGACATAAATAGTTGATTTATACGCAGATTTATTATTGGATCAGCGTTATCAGTGGCTAATGTGTTACAAATTATCAATAAAATGTGATCGACGTTACAAAACGTATGATCGTCTATGATGTGGACTTTATTACTTGTTATATCGATAAAATTTAATAACTCAAATATTTACCGTTTACTTTGTTCCCACCGCTCTCGCCTTCTTCCAGGAAAATACCACATTATTTACAAACTATTTAAGAAACGTGTTTAATAGTTCCGACAACTTTCTCACGGATATTAAAATAACATATTATGTTAGCAATACGGAAAAACTGGCGAATACAATTAATGATGATGATATCATCCACAAAAAAAAACCGTAGGTTACGTGTTTAAAAATACATGGAACAGGTGAAACCGACCATCTTGTTTAGCTCCACAAATCTGAAACATCTGCTACTAGATCAAATAGCATCAAATTATCTGATCTAATGATTGCAATTACCTATCGTTTTTTTTTTTTGCATTCGTTTAGTCTTGTTATGTTGAAATACATAACAGCTTATGTTTATTCAGCAGGGACAGGTAAGTAGACTTCGATCAACTTTCCTTTTTGTTCAAGCGCTTAAACAGCCTCGTCTATTGTTGCGTTTTCTTTTCTAAGGAAATGCTTTTTCACATGACATTCTATGACAACTTTCTTGCGCAACTCGCAATTCAATGCTTGGAACTATTCTGTGCTGCCATTGTGTGCGCTGGATAGACATCACAGTGATTTCAATAGTAAGTAATCTCACAGCGATCTGCTAAGTAAAATAGACGGATAATAATAACAAATGATATATTTCAGAAACAGTGGTATATATCTATCGCAGTTTCAAAGTTTCTACTGGAGTACAAGAATATTTATTAGACTAGCGTCCGCGCCTTCGCCCGCCCGCGTTTTGACTTCGTTTTCGCTTAGCATCTTTCTGTCATTTTTCCTATTTGCCCGGCTCCTAAGGGTCAGCTTGCCTTCAAACCTTACTCAAGAATTGGGCTATCGAATGCAAAAAAAAATCTTAAAACACGATTGGTAGTTTCAAAGATTAGCGCATTCAAACAAACTCTTCAGCATTTTTAGTAAAGATAAGTAAAGCCATGACCAGTGTTCGCTTTGATCTAATTTATTCTAAATAATAACCTGATCAACTTCCTCACATGCTCACATGTAGTTATGCAAATTATGTTTGTAATTCACGCAGGCACGGAATATCATTACAAACAAGGGCAACATACAGTAACATGGCAAAGTACACATTCTTATTTGAAGAGACCGTCGCGCGTCGATTTTATCAGCCGATGAGTTTACGAAAGTTCCAAGAAATTGAACTTGACTCGTGTACGGGGCAACTTTGTGCGTTGAAAATGACTTTTTTCCAACTAGACACACTCGTGAAGTGGACATCCAACGTCCCTAACAAATATATATTATCTGTAGAGTTATATGAACAATTCATTCTCGAGAAACAGTTTCGAACGTCTACAAAATAGGAAGAATGAAGTGGTTTTCGTCGGTTTACGACGGAAAGTGCTTTGGTATAACCACCCTGTTGGAGTAGGTTATCCTAACCATCGTTTGCTTTTAATATTATATAATCTATGTACCTCTTTATACTCTTCACCCGATTATGTGTCACGTGTGACCTCTTATTTGGATAAAATTTAAAGCGCTTGTGGCAGTCATTTTCTGAACACAGTTTAAAGCTTTAAACCTCTGCACGATATTGGCACGTTAGTTGAACAAGTTCTAAGATACTTTGCAGTGTTCCAGGCTCCTCCAATAGAAGAGAAGGGAGAAAATACTATTGAATCTATTGATTTGGAAATAAAAGAAAATGGAGTAACTTGTCCTAAACAGGTTATTGCTTAAAGTGGCATTGCATTATGCCATTAGTGACATTACATTGCTCTTGGGGATGGTATTCAAAACCGTTTAGTGGTGGTCGTTCGTGAGCTTAGAGACAAGATTTTATATACTCAAATATGCGCATAATTTTCGCTAAGCACAGCTATATCAATGACTAGAATATCCGATTGCTTATCGATTGCAAACTGCTTTGATTCGATGCAATACAGCAGTGATATACCTACGTTTTATGTGTGATATGGTATCGGGGACATAAACGATATCCAGCCAATTGGACTGAAACGAATTGGATCGCCCTCAATTTGTCGTCGTAGTACAATTCGCTTCCGCTGCATTTTGTTTCGCCGTTTCATCCCGACTATTAGTGTTTTCCATTTTACATTCTGGGCTGAATACGTACATACGTATTCATATACATATGTAACACGTCATGTGTACAATTTTATTCTTCGTGACCTAAAAGGCTTCCCCAAAGTTTAACAAGGCCGTCGGTTTCCGAAGCAAAGTTTATATAAAACGAGAAACTGTCAGTCGTTCTGTTACAACATTTATATGTAGTCAACTTTCGACATGAATTTTCTTTTACTGTGACCTTGTTTTAAAACTTTATGCTGTGCTGTAATAAAACGTTTTTATTTTATGTTTACGAGTAGGTAAGCAAACTCTGGTTTATAGGACGGGACGAACTGATCTGGATGACACATTTTATCGATGTATGATCATACATGTCCATCTCTGTATCGATTCCTTCTTATTTGTAAACCTTTGACTGTAATGCCGTTTTTACGGAGCGTGAACCATTCATTATCACTTTATTATTTCTCATGGACTAGTTTGCGAATGCGATTAAAATAACGTAAGTATAAACGCTAGTTAAATGTCAGATCTGTTTAACTTTTCAGAGGGCACGAAAATTATTTATAACCAAGAGTTAAAAAAACCATACCCATAACCATAACCATTCGATAAAATCATGTTTCTTAAAAATATTCATTTATTTCTCCCTGTACATCGTATGTTTTGCGGAGCCAATGAATGTAAACGAACGAAATGGCGTTCACGTGGAAAAGGCGGCGCACTGTGAAGGCTTTGTCAGCCGTTCACTCAGATATAATTAGGTACATATTGAGATTTGAACACGCCCCTTTCAGTTTTCGTAACGCAGCACAGTCATCAACTATCAGTAAACGTCATAATCACAGTTTACATAGGGTATTAAGATCAATGTATTTGGCAGCGTTACCGTTCGCGGTATGATATTATAAGTATAGATGCTGCTGGCCATTCATCTTCCAGATATAATTCCTACTCGCCTCTTACGTCAGTCGCGGTAAGTGACGGGTGGTCTGTTCGGCGAGACCACACGGTAATGTTACTTTATACGGGTTAGTTTATCATTTATGAGCGTTCGTCTGATGTCGGGGCGGCGCCGCTCCGTCTGTCCGTGTTGTACGAACCGTTTCGGAGTTCTTCGGAGCACTGCTGTCGTCGGTAACGCCTCGTCTCGCCCTGTTTCTCGTGAACAGTAGCAAACGTTACCGTTATCACTTCAGAGTCCTGGAAACAAACCAGAAAAGTCTCCCAACTTTTTTGGTTCTGTTCCAGGACGATGATATTAAAGTAAAATGTATGTAACCTTAGATGATGCCGTGTTATTTATTACCTATATGTACTTAGGAGCACTTAAAGACCCCTTAGGTATACATTGGGAATAGTTGCTTACTGGTTAGTGGTGACCGACTTACCATGTTTTGTACAGAGATAAATTTTGTAAAGAAAATATTCTGTTAAGTACCTAATTTCTTGCCACTATAGTTGCCACTGTAATCAATACGATTCTGAACGTTGAAACCGCACAGCCACCGCGCAGCGGGCCGAATAAACAAAGGAGTGCATTCATCACAATATGTATTCTTAAATATTTCCGTCTGCCATAATATCGTGGCATTTCCACTGTGGTTTATAGCTGTGGTTTAATACTATTTTACATTCCGTATGACTAACAGTACTAAGACTATAACACCCAAGTTATATTTGTCACCAGCCTTCAAACGATTATGCCAATTTCCCAATACTGTTTACGTTTTGTGTAGGTGCACGTTTAGATAAATTTGACTAGGTACTGGAATTAATTTTATAAAAGTTGGTTAGTGTATTTCCTGTCCCAGTTATAGTGCACTGCATTATTTATTAATTACCTCGCGCGTCGCGGTGTCGCACGCGGGTCGTGTTTTTTTGGTATGTTTAAAAGGTCATACGCTGTGAATAAATAATATAATAAATACTTACGTCCCTTCTATGCTATTATGTCTTCGTTTATGTAGCAGCTTATTTCTGCTAACTATGAAAATCGTTTCCTTCGTCATTCGCCTAAGGAAAACATCCCATTTCTATGGTTGTAAGCAAAACAATGCGTTTCACGTGCTAGGAGTGTTTAGAAATATATCATTCCTAAATCAAGAGTACAGATGAATAAATCAAACATTACTTCATGAATCTGGATTTTAAAATACGGAAGGTAGCTTCATTGCTTACCTCACCGGGTCTAATCTTATTGGCACAACCAACGTCAGGGTTGGTGACGTCATCAGTTTAAAGTGCCGAAGTCGAGAGCAGTATCAGAATATTTGTACGAAGAAAGATACTCTAAAAATAAAGAGATACTCTTCTGGGAGTTGCATTTGATTTTACTCTCTTGCTGTCATGCGAGGTTCTGATGGCCCTAACGTCTTGGCACGTTGTTTGTTGATTTACTTGTCACCTGATTGGCAGTACAATTATCCGACGTGAAGATATCTCTCAGGAGCCTTCGGTACGTGGCGGCTCGTAACACTATTATGGTAGCTACATTACATCTTATTAAAAAATACCTATATGAAGCGCTGATAAGAAAGAGAAGCCAATGAAATGGGACTACTGATCGGGAAGTCTACCAACTGTCGCATCCTTGACATAAACCCACTCTTATCGCAAGCTTAGTTGATATAATGAGGCATTACTGGTCATGTGCACAGTCCTAATAATATTATTTAGGTTCAAATGTATGTATAGAATGAATCCGCCTAAACGTTACGTCTGCATTCGGAAGGCAAAGGTGTATATACACCCACATTCTGTCAGTTGTGTTATAAGCTCCGTAAAAGGGGCCTATTGCTATTAACCGACACAGACATTGAGCTGCTACTGACAATTAGCTAACGAAATAACCCAAAAACACTTACCCGGTACGAGGTTCGAACCCAGGAACCCAAGCTATCTATGATCTGTTCTAAAAGACGTAAACAAATGGATCAGAAGACGTACCTGTTCATATCAATTTGTAGCGTATTTCCACTTACAAGTTGAGTGTTTCGGATTTTATTATTTGAACAGTTACACCCGAAATTCACCTTATTGATGTTTTTTTATTTAAAAACTGAGGTTAATTTCAATTTTCGTCGAAGATTTTTCAATTTAGTAAAGTTATTCAAATGTAAGTAGTTGTTGGAAAAAGTGGTTAGATATAAAGTTGAAACCTTATCGGTACAGATGAATGTGTTACTAATTACTCTTTAGTGAGTGATTGCGTAAGAAATTAACCTAAACAGGGTTTGTTTACACTTTTATCAGATACTTTAGGAACAGACTATAGTCCGTTGAGGCAGTCAACATTTTAATGATGTTTTAGGCATTTATTAATGTTTTTATATTTTGTTCCCTAGGTCGACTGCCCATTCATCGTGTGCATGACCTACGCCTTCCACACGCCAGACAAACTGTGTTTCATCCTGGACCTGATGAATGGCGGGGACCTGCACTATCATCTGTCTCAACATGGCGTCTTTAACGAGGCCGAGATGAAGTTCTATGCTGCTGAAGTTATATTAGGTAATTTGAGAAGAATATCATTTACTTTTAGGCCAGAAAAAAAATATTGCCCATCCCTGTAGGTAATCCTAAGCGTGGGTAGTCGGACTTTTCACCGGTGCTTTGAATGGTTTACAAGTGAAGAGAAAAGATATTTCATATGATTTGAAGTAAGTAGTTAATCTTTAACAATTGTTAATTATCATTGGTAGGTATTTGTAGTTACTAATTGGGCTCTAAACTTTAGGCACAGAATACATAATAGTACTAAAAGGACGTTCTATATTTTTCGCCTCACTCGACCTCTTTCTTAAATACAGTGTTTATTGAAGAGCTGTTATAAATGGTTGATGCCATTATACAATCCTAATCCGCAACTGTTCTTTTTCCGATGCGATAATCGGATCAACGTATGACCCATTTCTCCAATAACGTTGCTCTGAATAGGGTGAAAATATCTCCACCGGTTTATCCCCTAACTATAAAGAATGCACATCACAGAATATCTGCCGCATGTCAGACGGCTAATGGGCCAAACTTACGACCCAATGGGTCCCTCTTAATGGCAAGCGACATCGTGGCAGGCCCAAACGGAGATGGCGGGATGAGGTGGACTCCTTCAACAAGAACTGGTCTTTGCCACGTTTAAACAGAGAGAAGTGAAAGGACATTAGGAGACTTTGCCCTGCAGTGCGACGTCACAGGCTTTTAATAATAATAAAGAATTATCACGTCATAATGTAGATTCAATTGCGGAACATTACACTATCCGAAGGCCACACGAGTGAAACTAGCCAAAGCTACTTGTTATTATTGTTATTGCCGTCGTATATCAACATGAGTCATTCTACATGCACCCATAAATAATCTCTGCAGTATCATCAGAATATAATTTTGACATTTAAAAATTGACGCACGGAAATAAATAAATGACGTAAATTATTAGTTTTACCGCTAAATGATGTATATGATGTATTTTAATCAGGCGATTATCATACTGCATGATGAGTGAGTGATTAATTAGGTATGTGCTTATCTGAGGAAATATAAATATTTCTGTCAATCTTTTTCGTGAATTTTTTTCAAAATTAACTAAATGAAATCAATTATTAGCTGCCAAGAGCTTTTTTATAAAGGCGTACATAATCTGCCAATAATGTTCCCACTGCTGGGACACACACAGGTCTCACAGATCTGATATAATGTGAACTACGGTTTAGGTCGACCGACACCTTCTTCAAACTTCACCAAACATAATGCTATAATTAATTTGCCAAAAATAGTATCGGCTACGTAAACAACAATATAAACCTAAATTACCGACAGCCATGACGTTTAACATATAAAAATTTTCTTTCCTAAGGTTTGGAACACATGCACAAGCGTCACATAGTGTACAGAGATCTGAAGCCGGCGAACATTCTCCTCGATGAACATGGACACGTCAGAATATCGGATCTCGGACTCGCTTGCGACTTCTCCAAAAAGAAACCGCACGCTAGTGTGTAAGTATCCTTATTTTTAATTTGTATTGCGTAGTGAAGAACCCAAAAATCCAACATTTCCTTCTCAACATTTTTAATTCAAAAACTAGCTTCTGCCGCGTAACTTCTTTCGCGTGGAAGTCGTTAGATACTATTTTTATACAACTGTTCGTCGCTAATACTTCGTTTTCGCTTAGTGTTCCTTCTGACTTTTTTTCTTTTTGCTCAGCTCCTATTGGTCCTAGCGTGGTCATAGCCTATAAGCCTTTTTTTTTTTTTTTTTTTTTAAGGATGGGAAATCATCCAATGACCCCTCCCGCTCTGGGTGGAGCGGAAGGGAGTGTCAGACTCTTACTGACTAAAACCCATCCGTGTTCCTTCCTTAGCCCTTTATGTTCCGGGGCAGCGGTAACCCTTTCGGACAATCCCGCTGCCCCGGCAGGCTTCGGCCCTAACGGGCCCCTCCATGTCTGCTGACATCTCTTTGAGGCGCGCGTGGAACACATACGCGCCGTCCGGCACGGGCCTGGTCCTGATCGGACGGCGAGCTACCCATTACTCGCCGTCCGCAGGCCCGCGCCTACGGTGGCCGGGAGTCGTCACGCGGCTCCCGACGCCCGGAGCGTCTACCGCGGCGGCTGGGACGGGCGGCCCTCTCGGCTCTCTCCCTCTCCCATCCCGCCACCTCCTTCGCTAGCATGACTGCTTCGCAGAAGGAGGTGACTGCCTCCCACTCCCTCTCGCCCCGGACCATGGCTTGGACCAGGGCCGGGCGCGAGAGGTCGCCGCCGCTGCCGATCGCCTCTACGAGGACACGGCGGTGCTCTGCCCAAGCGGGACAGACCTCCACCGTGTGCACCACCGTGTCCTCTGGGCGATCCTCGCAGTGGTGACACCCGGGCGTTTCCTCCCGCCTGATTATGTGCAGGAACCTCCCGAAACATCCGTGTCCGGTGAGGACCTGCGTCAGGCGGTAGGTGAGGGCGCCGTGACGCCTCTCTAGCCACTCCTCAAAGAGGGGCCTTACCGCCGCTATCGCGGCGTGCCCTGCGCTGGGTTGCGACAGTCGCGCTTTCCATGCCGCCATGAGATCGCGCCGGAGGTCCGTCCGCTCCGCAGCAATTTGCCGCGGAAGCGGGTTTTCCCCCCGGCGTAGTGCCTCCGCGCGCCACTCATAGAGGCGCGCGAGGACTATCGCCTCCAGATCCCATGGCGGCAGTCCGGCAAGGAGGCTTGCCGCCTCGCGCGAGATCGTGCGGTACCCCCGTATCAGCCGTATGGCGACCACCTTTTGGGGCGCGTTCAGGTAGTGGGCGGCTCGAAGCCGCAGTGAACGCGCCCACACCGGGGCGCCATACACGGCCATGGACCGCACGACCCCCGCGTAAAGCCTCCGGCAGGAGGCGTTTGGCCCCCTCAGGTTGGGCAGGAGCCGCTTGAAAGCGGCCCCAGCCCGTTCCAGTTTGGGGGCCAAACGTCGGAAGTGCTCCACGAAGTTCCACCGGCTGTCGAGGACGAGACCCAGGTATTTCATCGTCGTCTCGACGCCGATGTGAACCCCTCCTACCGTAAGTTGGGATCCCGATGGTGGCCCGTTCCGAAGCCCATGAAATGTCATGGCTTCGGACTTGTGCAGAGCCACCTCGAGACCCAACTGCCGGATCCTCTCCACGACTATCGCAACCCCGCGTGTCATTACGTCGGCCGCCGCCTGATGCGACCTCCCCTGCGCCAGGACCAGCGTGTCGTCAGCGTAGCAAACTACGCTGACGCCATCAGGGAGGTCTGCCCGCAGCACCCAGTCGTAACCGATGTCCCACAGGAGCGGCCCCAAGACCGATCCCTGCGGGACACCGCACGACATCTCTCGCCGGTTCCATTCCCCATCGCGACCGGGGTAGATGACGGCTCTGTCCGTCAAATACGCCCCGACTACTCGACGGAGGTAGGTCGGCACTCGGTGATACCGGAGTGCCTCCCCAATGCAGCTCCAGGGCAGGGTGTTAAACGCGTTAGCGATGTCTAATGACACCGCCACGACCACCCCACCCCGAGACACCGCGTCCCCCGTCGTGAGGGCTCTCACGCGCATGATGGCGTCCACCGTAGAGCGCCCCTTGCGGAAGCCAAACTGGCTATCCGCAAGATCCGGCCCCGTCCTCACCAGGTGCCCGACGAGGCGGCCCGCAATCACTCTTTCAAAGAGCTTGCCCACCTCGTCGAGCAGCACGATGGGCCGGAATGCGGACGGAGAGTCCGCAGGGCGCCCTGGCTTCCGAATGAGGACCAGCTTCCCCGTCTTCCAACGGAGTGGAAACTGGCCCCTCTCCATACATGCGCTTAAGAGCGCCTCCAGTCGGGGTCCGAGAGCCGTCGAGGCCAGGGCCCAGGCTTTACCCGGCAAGCCGTCGGGCCCTGGGGCGGTATTTTTGGCCTTCAGCCTACCTACCGCCACTCTCAGATCTACCCCGGTCACTTCAGGGATGTCGTCGTCGTCCGCGTGGTCCGCTTCGGACACCGCAATTGGCGGAGCCATGGGCGGGGGAGTATGCTCCGCCCGTGAAGGGAACAGAGCGCTCACCACCTCCTCCACCAGCTGGGGGCGGAGACTCTGCGTCAGCGGGGGGGCCCAGGTGCGGAGTTTATTCCGCACCATTTTGTAAGGGCGCCCCCACGGATCTCTGTTCAGAGTCTCCACCATCTCCTCGCGGGCCAAATTCTTGGCCCGCTGAACAGCTTCTTGGAGGGCGGTCTTCGCCGCTCTGTACCCCTCGTACAGCTCCGCCTGCGCGGCTTCCGCATCCGGAGGGCGGATGCGGAGCCTGCGGTGCCTGGTGTACAGGTGTCGCGCGTCAACGCACGCCTTGCGTAGCGCCTCTACCTCCTGCGACCACCAGTACACCTGACGTCGGGCGCATCCTGGCCGGACTCGGGGCATTGCCACGTCACAGATCTCGGACATGGCCTCCCGGAACCACTCAGCCTCGTTTTCAATGTCGGCAGGCCTGTCTGGTGATGACACCCAGGCCTGCACGATTGAGGCTTCCAGGAGAAGCTCCCGGTCCAGCTGCTTCAGCGCCCACCGCGGACCACTCGGGGCCTGTTGGACCGGCGCGCTGGAGGTCTGGGCGGAGACGTCGATCCGGATATACCGGTGGTCGGAATAGGTCTCCACCTCCTCCATGACGCGCCAGTCAATAACCTGCTGTGTCAGAGCGGGGCTGGCGAACGAAATGTCCACCACGGACTCCCCCCGCATCCGCACACACGTAGGAACAGAACCCCGATTTAGGACGACCAGGCCTGTTTCCAGAGCCCAGTCCTCCACCATCCTTCCCCGCATGTCCGTGTAACGGGAACCCCAGGCCAAATTTTTGGCGTTGAAGTCCCCGAGCACTAACACGGGGAAGGACTGGTTTCGGACGACGACATACAACTCTGTTAGAGAGTTGTGGAACTCGGCGAGAGTTCGGCTCGGAGAGAAGTACACCCCCACTACTACTATCTCTCCGAACCGTGCTGCTACGCACCCCTGTCCCTTCGTGACACCTTCGAGGGACGGGGTACCGGCGGCAGCCGACGATAGTATGGCCACTGAGCCGCTCAGGTCCTCCACCCAGTCATCCCTGGGCGGGACAAAGTACGGCTCAGCGACCACGGCGATGTTGATCGACCACTGCGCCACGCTCTGGAGCAACAGGTCCTGAGCGCAGGCGCAGTGGTTGATATTCGCCTGGAGGAGACGTAATGGAGCTATTATTCCTCCATTACAGTCCCCTCTCGGGCCTCTTGTGAGGCAGCGGCGGCGGTGGCGGCGGCGACGGTGGCGGCGGCGACGGCGGAGGTGGCGGCGGCGACGGTGGCGGCGGCGACGGCGGAGGTGGAGGTGGCGGCGGAGGGCCTGCCCTTTCCTCTGGATCCGGCGGGTGGAGCGCAGGATTTGCTCCCCGCCCGGTGGTCGGCCGGCTTGCCAGCAGCCGCACATGCGACGCAGTGCGGCGCGGCGCTGCACGAGCCGGCCATATGACCGGGCTGACCGCAACGGAAACACAGAGAGGTGCGGTCCTCTGAGGTGCACCGGATGCCGACGTGGTGCCCCACATGACATCGGAAGCACCTCAGAGGTCTGGGCTCCAGCAATTTCACCTGCGCTGACACCCAGCCCACCAGAAGTCTTCGGCCCTCCACAATGGTTTTGGCCGCCGTCACGGGGCAGCTTACCGTTACGGTTCGCATACCCGAAACGTCAGGACGCAAGGTGCCCGCCTTAACCTGGTCGGCCAGACACCCTCCCGTCCTGACGACGGCGGCTACAACCTCCCCTTCCGTGACGGAGTCATCCAGGCCCATGATGCGCATGTCTGCACACTTGACGGGCCTGGAGACTCGGACCTCCTCCGCACTCAGGGACGCTCTCAGCTTTTCCGCTAGAGCGTCTGCGGTGGGGCCACTCGTCGACCCGGGGATCTCCAGCATGCGGGCGCCAGTAGCAGTCACCCTGTGCCGGAGGCCCCCGGTAATCCCCAACTCCTTGAGGTCCACCGTCGCTCTTGCCTTGGAGAGCACGTCGCAATACGTCATACCCCTCTTGGCCGCGTCTGGCTGCAGTGTAATGACTACAGCCGCGGTCTTTGGGGCACGAAGTCGTGCCGCGACGGCTCTCTCCTTGCGGCGCCGCCTTTGCGCCTTTTTTCTGGCCGCCTTGGCCGCCCTCTTCTTTTCCCCGACCACCTGCCACTCGGCGTCGGTCGTGGGAGAAGAAGAGGGAGGTTTTTGGGGGCGGGGCGAAGGATCTGGGGCCCCCACCTCCCTTGCCGTTCGGCCCTTTTTCTTTTTGCCGGCAGGCGCCGGTCCGGTCCTCGCTGGGGCTACCCCAGCCGAAGCCGATTTTGCCGGCTTCGCCGGGGCTCCACCAGCCGACGCCGGTTTTGCCGTAGCCGGGGCTCCGCCAACCGACGCTATTTTGGCCGGCGCCTGGGCCCGGCCAGACGGCCCGGGTTGAGGGGCAGCAGCTGCTGCCGCAACTGCCGCGTACGAGGCCGCTCTTGGTGCCGGGGCCGTCCTGCCCGCCAGGGGGGGGCGCAACACTATGCCCTCCAGGACGGAAAACCGCGCCTGGAAGGACGCCAACTCCTGTCGAACCAGGTCCAGGACCTGGTTCTCCACCGGGGCGGGCCGGCATGGCTCCCTTGCCTGCGCGCTGCCGGCGCCCTTCAGGCCGGCTAGGTCCGCCCGGAGCCTCCCGTTCTCCTCCCGGAGAAGCTCCATGGCGGCCGTCAGGCGGGCGACCTCCGCCCTCACCTCGGCCACTTCTCCGGCCGAAGGACCGACGTAACTCGCCGCCTCCGCTGCCGCCATAATGGAGGCCGTGGCTGCGGATATGGCCTTGTCTTTAGAGGTTTGCAACCTCTTCAAGGCCACACTCTTGATTGCGGCAGCCACAACCTCCGCAAACCTCGCTTTGCCCTGCTCGGAGCCACCAGCGGTGTCCGACTCACCGTCCGACGACTCCGAGAGGGCCACCCTGCGGCCGGCCTCTTCTGAGCGATGCCCCTCCGTGTCGCTCCCACCAGAGGGAACCGGAGTGCTGGGCCGCTTAAAACGGGCCCCACTGTCGTGTTGCTGCACCGCACGACCTCGACCCCTCCTCGCCGTCGCCACTTTCGCAGCCGACACGCTTTCCGCACTCGCGGTTCGACCCATCGAACCCGCTTCGTCCGAGTCTTCCTCGCGCGGACGTTTTCTCCAGAATTTGGAGCGTCCGCGCGAGTCCTGGTCGGACATACTTTGGTCCTCAGAAGGACAGGAGCCTCCTCGGCTCTTGTTGCCATTGGCAAGCGGAACACATTCGTTGCCCCCCCCAGAATACGAATGGGGGCTTGACGTTCCCGATGGGAACGTGCCGGATTCTCCAGCTGCTGAGCAGCTGGTACCGACCTGGGGTAGTTTTTTACCGTCTGTGTTGTCCATTATTCTTGTTTCTTTTTTAAAGGGTGAGGTCCCTTGTGCTGCGCTAACGACCGGATTCCCTCCGGCCATTCATCCCCTCGGCACGCTGGACCTTGGGATTGGGGTAATTTTTTATAGAGGTTGTCTACCTCGCGGCCCGGACCTCAGTGGCCCGGACCCCCGGTCTTGAATTCAAGATTACGGGGTGGCCGACGGCTGGGCAAAACCAACCGCCGCCCCGGCGTCCCCGCGCTGCCGCCGGATGCCGGACAGACGCAGCGCGGGCATGGGACACCCTCCACCACCCACTCTGTAGTGGGTACAGCGGCGTGAACCGCCTCGTGACGGTCTACGCCCACTCACCTTCCTCTGTAAGCAGAGGAGGAGTGGACGCATGACCGTCCGTCCGTAGCCCGGTTCCCTTCACCGACCATCAAGGATGATCGATGATTGGAACCGTGACCTTTCCCCGCCTGTTGAAGATTAGCCGCCCGCCCCACTTGTCCACCCAAACCTGGTGGGCAATTGGGGCCGACGTTGCCCAGGATGCGCCACGAGGAGGCTCTTCAACGTGCACCCCAGCCTATAAGCCTTCCTTAACAATTAGGCTAACAAATGTAATAATATTTTTTTTTATCTGACCGGTAGTTCCAGAGATTAGCGTGTTCAAATAAACAAACTCTTCAGATTTATTTATAGATAGAAACAACTAATGTGCCAAATCCCGCGTTTTGCCACTATGTCCTTCGAGCCGCGAAAAATTAACGCGTGAATATGAACAAATAATAGAGGCCGCAAGTGACACAGAAGCGCAAGCTGTAACCATGAATCCATACCAATATTATAAATTCGAAAGTAACTCTGTCTGTCTGTCTGTATGTTACCTTTTCACGCATAAACCACTGAACGGATTTCGATAAAATTTGGCAGAGAGATAGATTGTATCCCGGGGAAGGACATAGGATAGTTTTTATCGACATACCTCGCGGGCGAAGCCGCGGGCGGAATCTGGTTCAGTATAAATGATTCTAGAACCACCAGCGCAGCGCTTACATTTATCGTCAATTATTTAAAAAAGATTGTTGTTCCATACCAGCTGTCTGGAATCATGTGCTGAATTCAGGGTAACAGTTAGCACTGATGTCCCTAACACCGTGTATAGCTTAGATGATACTCCAATGTATTGTTATTATTTAAACAAAACCCACGTGACCGATGCATAATATCGATATGAAGTAATTGAGGATAATATTACTATTTATAGGCAACATAACGACCGTAGTGTGCTTGTTTAGGAATCAATTGACGTAATGCACTATGCTAATTGTTTTAATTGGACCTTTACGCACACTGGTCGCTCTTATGCAATCTTATCTTATTATTCGAATTGCCTTGACTTGTAATTAAATGTTTTGTTATTTAACTTTCTATAAATTCATTGTTGATCCTTAATGCTCTTTGTGAAAAATTAGAAAATAATACTTCTTCTTCTTCGTGTGTGCTGCTGGCACGACTGTATTTTAAATGTTGTTTTCCTAAAACTTTGCTACTTCCACGGCGTTGTCGGCAGCGCAGAGGTCACTTTGACTACATGTTTTGGGACACAGAGGGCAGGATAGGAGGTGGAGCATGGTTTGTGACATAGTTCCATAATCACACCCTACTGCCGTTCCGTCAAGGTAGCCCCATTTTACCAGGTTCGGCTTACATCTCCCCACTTGTGTCCGAAGACGGTTCAGAGACTTCTAAGTGGACCACGGAAGGTTACACTTACACCCTGCCCGATGCTCCTTTGGTTGTAGGTAGGGGGAAGAGTATAGCAGAGAGAGATTAATAAGATGAGTGATTTTAATGGTTAATATGGTTGTTTCAAGTATGATATTGAAAAATTGATTCACTTAATTTTGGTCGTGTGGCAGAGATCCTACATCATCTTAATCATTGCTTTGAAATGAAATGAATTTGTTATTCTGTAAATAGGATATCGTAAGGACTTTTACACGTTATATCTTCTTATATATAAAAATGAATCGCTAAATGTGTTGCTAAGCGTAAATCTCGAGAACGGCTGAACCGATTTCCCTAATTCTTTTTTATAATATTCCTTAAAGTACGAGGATGGTTCTTAAGGAAAGAAAAAAAAATTGTTCGAAAAAAAAATTGCACCCGTGCGAAGCTGGGGTGGGCCGCTAGTTTTAAATAAAACAAAATAAGCTAGATGAGTCCGAAACAAACTCACGAGGTCAAAGTGTCTTTTAAAGTCCAGACATAATCCTGGTCAGATCATGTGAAGACCAAGTAGATTGATGTCTGAAATGGTCTTTTAAGGAAAGGACCACAAAGATTTGCGTGGGCCAGTCCAGTCAGTGCAAGCATTTATCAGTAATCGTGTAGCTCAACTCAGAACTTGTTTACCGCGCAGGGGCATCCTCACACTTGTGCTAAACGAACGATCTAGTCTGTAGCCCTGCGATTAAACAAATTCAAATTATTGTATGACGTAGAGGTTTTTCCTCAAAATGATGTTTCTGATATTTTCCTTTTCCGCGTTTGGTTTGTCAATATAAACTGAGGGACTCCCATAACCTAAAAATATCAATAGTTGACGTCAAATTAAACAATCTAATGTGATGCTAAAATTAACACATTGTTAACTTGTGACCACAAGGCTCATAAATGTTTGTGGTCAAAAGTTTGAATGAATATAGCGATACCATGGGGGCATTGTGGCTAAGTAACCTAAATAACAGCCGCGCGGCTCGATCGATCAGGTTAAGCTATGCTTGCCGCGGTTGGTCCGTGAATGGGTGACCACCTTTACATATCAAGACCCCTCCGTGCCTCGGAAAGCACGTTAAGCCTTTGGTGCCGGCTGTCAATCGTGGATCTTTGACAGTCGTTACGGGTCGTCAGAAGCCCTAAAATCTGACAACCAGTCTTATCATACTACCCAGTAACTGGGTTGTGGGGGTCAGATAGGCAGTCGCTTCATGTAAAATACTGGTATTCAGCTGCATCCGGTTAGACTGGAAGCCGACCCCAACATAGCTGGGAAAAGGCTAGGCAGATGATGATGTAGGGCGAATATTTTTATTTTGGATTTTTCTAATCCATTCATTTCCGACTATGTCAACTATTGAACATGGTTTTAAGAGAAAATGCTAGTCTTTTCTCCATAGAAACGCTCTTGCCTGTTTTCTTTCTGGTTAATGACCATAAAACAATGATTTTTTTACAGAATAATAAATATTAACTACTTGTATGTCCCTATGTTTTTTTTTCCTTTTTGATGATAGGTACATTATTTTGCTCAAAATTTCCGCTGTCGACAGAGACCTAGTGTACAAATTTGACAACTATTAACGAAAAAATACACAGTATATACCGTTCTTATTCAGTTTATGAAATATCTTTTAAATTGGTCGAATATTGGAGGAGGAAATAGGCGAGAGCCAATTTGCCGTTTGCCGTTTGTTTTGCCGTTTTGCGTGAATGTGACGCATGTTTCCCCCTACCTTTTTTTTTTTACGTTATTTTTTGTATTTATGTTCTTTTTTTGCGTCATGTTCACCGCAAATAAACGTTTTTTCTTTCTTTCCAATCCTCTTATTATGACTTTTTACTTACTGCCTACGGTCGTAATAGAATATCGAATAAACACTATGGGGCTCATTTATAAACAATGATTTTGTTAGTGACGTCTAAACGACGAAAATATATGGTTAAACAGTTGCTAATCACTACTTGACTTCAAGCAACGTTTATGAATAAAGGGGAAAGTGTTGTGAACCATCATCGCAGGATTTTGATTTGTTGTTGCTGTATGACACTGGAGAAATTGGCTAGAAAATATAAAATATTGACATAAAAAGACAATGATCTCTTAAATGATAGTGCCCGAGAGTATTTTAAGCTACCTATGACATCTCAGTACTCTACTGTATCACATGATCTGACCAAGATTATATCTGGACTTTAAAGAGACTGTGACCTCGGAGTTTGTTTCGGCCCTTCTTCTCAGAGTAGCCAGATAGGAAACGCCGACCTTATCTAGTTTCTAAAGGAGAACGGCAGGCTTGTATGGGAATTTCGTACAGCTAATAAAAGTTCGTGTTTTGGAATACTTTTTGTTTTAATTGGTAGTTAATATGATAAACAAGCCCTTTTTAAATTCTTAGATTTTTAGAACTTGGGACGTTAAAGTTATAACCAGTTTTGTTTTTTAAGGTTATGTACTAGTGTACCAATGTAAATTGATACTTAGAGGTCATAGACTTGTGTGCGTGATTGACGATTGACGCTGTCGTGTCACGTAATGGCGGCATAATAATAAACTGCTCAGATACAGTCACAAACCACAATCCAAAACAACAGCAAAGAACTGAACCATAGAGTAAAGTAATATATCGGAACTGAACTGAAAGCCAGAATGATTTTCTTTTCCTGTCAATAAAATAATTGTCATATGAACAAAAAAATATTTTGACGAAAATCATTCCTATCATAAAATCGTTAAATAATATGATGATTATTCATACGATTATTATATGTGTTTATTTATATTTAATGTTATTTCCATTTCTAAATAATTAGTTATCATTTCGATATTTGTGTTATTTTACATAATGGCAACTTCTAAAAAGATAACTGCGTTTATTTTAGGATTCTGTTACGTTTATTTATTAAAATCTTTTTATTCATATTATTAATTAATCCGAAGTTCTAAAAATAGTACACTTACATGAAAATAAATGGCTTAGTTGCCTTAATAAGTGGTACAAATTCTATAACAGAACAACAAAAAAAGTATCCTGTACCAAATCTGCCGTTCACCTTTGATTGACGTTTAAAAGTGTTTGTACAAACTTACAGACCAAAATAAAATTATTTATCATTAATAAGTTTTCAGTTTTTTTTTAACCGTTTTGTTCTTATTTCCAGGGGCACTCACGGCTACATGGCGCCCGAAGTGCTCTCGAAAGGCACCGGCTACGATTCTTCCGCTGACTGGTTCAGCTTCGGCTGCATGCTCTACAAGCTTCTCAAGGGCCACTCGCCATTTCGCCAACATAAGACTAAGGACAAACATGAGATCGACAGGATGACGCTTACCATGGTAAAACTCTACTTTACTCAATCATACTATGCAATCTCTGTCTCTTTCGCTCCAATCGCTTCCCGGGCAAGTTTATACACCTTTCTACACGGACACTATTCTTTTTTGCTATTTATTTACCAAACTTTTGTTAATATATTTAACCAAAGTACTCAGTTTTTTTTAATGAGTGTTAAGTATATGAAGCAATCATTAATAAATTTTAGACATGATTCCATGATTTCGTTAAATACGAATTAAAGGAGCTAATATTTGTAAACTAGTTATAGAAATCGCTCTTTGGCACTTATAAAAACGCTGCTAAACCATATGCGCGGACTATGCACAACCATTTTCCCAACTATAATGGGATCAGCTTAGCGAAACAGAATATCAGTCAATTGGTCATAATTTCTATGTTGAAAGTAAAAGATGGAATCATGTCTGCAATAGAATTACGATGTATTCCAGAACGTGGAGCTGCCGGAGTCGTTCAGTCCCAGTCTGAAGAGCTTGCTCGAAGGTTTGCTGCAGAGAGACATCAACAAGCGACTCGGGTGCAAGGGAAGGGGGTATGTGTGCACTACCCATACTAATATTGTTAATGCGAAAGTATCTCTTGTCTCTTACCTTTTCATGCCTTAATGGCTGAACAAGTTTGGATGAAATTTGGCACACAAGTTGACCATGACCTAACTTAGGACATAGAAGGATTAGGACTTTGTATCTCGTTAGTACATTCCTGTGGGATAATATCCGACCACCACGCGGGCGAAGCCACGGGCAAAAAATTTGTAATGTAATCATACATAGCATAAATAAGTGTTAAGCGATAGGATATAATTATAAATTAGTATAGTGTTCCTTCACCAAAATGTTAATTCTAAGGTAGCATAAGCACCTGTGTCTAGGCATACGCTTGTGCACTATAATATCTCCCGCACCGAAGGCTAGTCACCGTTGACATTGGCCACTATGACCCAAATACGGTCTGGAAGACAAAAATATACTATTTTGAAATACTCGACTTTCTATAAAACATATGAGTCAAGTCATCAAACCGCCATTTTTTTCCGGTTCACCTTTTCTCTGACGCACATTTAACATTCCCAGAATCCAAATCAATCTGTGTTTAACTAAGATACGTATTATGGAGGAAGGAAAAAGTCATTCGCTTACCAATGACAAACGATAAGACAGTACCGTTTTAAGCGGATCTTCGCAAAAGAACATAAATCAATTGCGGTATGTGATAAATACTACTTATGTGGCCCGATGACCTGGTGAAGACCGCAGGAATCCGCTGGATGCGAGAAGCACATAACCGGTCCAAGTGGCGGTGCTTGGGGGAGGCCTATGTCTGTAGTGGACTGAAATAATGATGACTTAGATGCAAAGTCAAATCATTTATTTCAAGTAGGCCATTAAAAGGCACTTTTTATTGTCAACATTTACAAGAAAATATAATTGATTCTAGCTGCCCCTTCCAAAAGGTAGTTTCGTAAGGAGAAGGATTCGTAATTGGCAAGAGACTCCTAGTTACTTTTTAAGGTTCCGTACCCAAAGACTGCCAATAGGACCCTATTAGTAAGCCTCCGTTGCCCGTCTGCCTGTCAGCGGTCTGTATCTCATGAACAGTAATAGGTAGACAGTTGGAATTTTCAGTGTGTATTTCTATTGCCGCTATAACAACAAAAAGTAAAATTAAGGGGTCTCCATACAAAAGAAACGTGTTTTTTTCGGCGTTTTTTGTGTTGTGGTACGGAACCCTTTGTGTTCGCGAGTCCGACTCGCACTTAACTGCTTTATTAAAATGATTGACAATATTTTGTATACAATAATGAATACATCTTAGATCGTGTCGGAAGATGCGGTTTTTATAAAGATTAGAAACTTAAAGTGTCAAGTTACCCCTCCGCCAAATCAACAAAATCAACATTTACGGGTGAAAACGTTTTGTATTCGTCATCATTTATTTGAGTTGACTAACCTCAAGATAACCGCTTTCCCCATATTTTTTCTTAAAAAATAATTTATCTTTTACTCAATTCCAGTGCGGATGAAGTCAAAGAGCACGTGTTCTTCGCGGGCATTGACTGGCAACAGGTGTACCATCAGAAGTACACGCCGCCATTAATACCTCCGCGCGGCGAGGTCAACGCGGCAGACGCCTTCGATATCGGCAGCTTTGATGAGGAGGATACTAAGGGCATCAAGGTAACCACCAACAAACCTCTTAATTGAACTGGTGAATTTAAATTGAAACCAACGAAATGACTATAAAAATTGACAGGATCAGAAGGCCAATTCCCGTAATAAAATATGTTAAACATCATGTCAGTGATAATCGATGTCAAAAACTTCTCAAAAATGTAGGTAAATTCGAAATATTTTTAACAGATTGTGACAGTTTTTTTTGTTTTTATTTTATTTATCTGCTTAGATCTTAGTCTTTTACCTTTTCACACCTTTAAACGGTATTTATTTGGTTCCCGTGGGAAAACTTCCGAATGCAGACGAAGCCGTCAAACAATAAAATGCTTTTCTAATGTTCCAAGCTGACGGAAGCTGATCAGATGCAATACAAAGACTTCCCGCTCGTGATATCAGAGCGCTGGCAGTCCGAGGTTGCGGAAACTGTGTTCGAGACCATCAACCAGGAGGCCGACAAGATGGAGCAGAAGAAGAAAGCCAAGCAGAAACAGAAGTTCGATGCTGACGAGAAAGGTTTGGACCAGTGCCGCACTTTCATTTTGATGGATATTGCTAACCCATTGCTACAGAATATTAGAAAAAATTGTCTGCTCAACAACGTAAATAACGCAATGAATATTGTTGAACTGTCAAATTGAAATCCATTGCTACTGCGTTACGCCATTACCCCCGCAGTTCTGTTTGCACTAGGACACATTTGTATCGCCATGAAATTTAATTTAAATTCAAAATATTTATTTTCACATAACATGGATAATGAAACGTCAGAAGCTAGGTGCACGGTTCCAATTGGTTGATTCCTATGTAAAAGAGAGAAACAAGAAACTATACGATTAACATGCAAAAATCAAGTGTCGACAATTTTATACCCAAAAATTACAAGTGCCGCCCAGAAAAAAAGCTACTAGTTTCTTATGGGATGGGTCTAAAATTAACCACCCGTCTGCTACCTATTTGAGATTGAAAATGCAAAAAAATCATGTTCTTCAAACTCAAACCATTTACTTCGATTAAACCATTTAAAGGCACTTTTGAATTGTCAAGAAGTCGGTCAGTCAGAAAATATGAAGCTAGTTGCCCATTCTAAAGCTTAGCTTAGGAGAAGAACGGTCAAGAAACTCCATGGACACTAAAAATTATATTTTTTACAAAAATCATTATATTTGTTACATCATTAATGTTGAATTTATAATTATATGTGAGAACGATGTAAACAAAAGACGTACGCGTTACGTCCAGAGTACAGCAAATAGTAACAAAACAACAATCCAAAAATAAAATAATTATAAAAATAAGCCGAAGCAGCTAGAGTGAAGTGGAAGTGGAAATCCCAAATATTTTGATTATGCGAACTTGTGATATAGTGACGAATTTGGAGCACGGGACCGGGTGTTTCCCGGTTTGAAATTCAAGTTCTAGGTAGGTATTTACAAAAAGACTGTCCAACCGCAACCTGGTTATGATGATGATTAAAATAAAAAAAATATTTGATTCAAATTAGGTTGAAAATTAACTTCTTAAACGTCAAAGGTTGAGACATCCCTCAAAACACCCGCCTTTATTTCACCACCATCTAGTATTTTAGCTGTTTAAAGGCTAGCTCAAATTAGGGCGAGCCGCACCGTAATGTAACGCAACGCATTGCAAAAATCCGCCTTCATCGGTTTCGTATATTTTCTATGAACCAACGCACCGCACTATTTCTATGAAAATGCATTTCGCTGCGGCCCATTACGGCTGTAATGAGCGCTTGGCTTTAGAGTTACATTAATGTATTATGTTAATGACGTAATGCATACATTACAGAATCGGATTGTATACTGCACGGGTACATAAAGAAGCTGGGCGGACCGTTCGCAAGCGCATGGCAGACGCGCTACGCCAAGCTATACCCCAACCGGCTGGAGCTTCACCTCGAGAACAGCGCCAAACCTGAGATGATTTTGTTGGACTCAGTCGAGGACGTGTCCTCAGACCTCGTGTCCGTCAAGGGCGAACAGTGCATCGTGCTGCGGACCAGGAACGACACTAAAGTCGTGCTCACTAATACTGTAAGGATGACATATTTTAATTATACAGGAATATATAGCAAGTATTATTCGGAAAATCTGTTTTTTTGCTAATGACTTGGTCCACTTGGATTTCAGTACTTTCGCAAGTCAGCAGCAATCAACTTGGAAGATAATGTTACTTTTATATTGTAGTTCGAAAAAGTATTTTGTTCTGTATAGAGGGAAATTGGTTTTCATAATTTTTAAGCCTTCCGAGTTTGTTTGCAGGATGAGATCGGGCTCAAGGAGTGGGCGCTATCGCTACGCTCGGCGCACAAGTGCTCGCAGGAGCTGCTGGCGTCCATGGCGCGCAAGGCGGGCAAGATCTACGGCACGGACGGCGCCAAGGACGCCATGTCGCTGGTGCGGCCGCCCGCGCCGCAGCCCTCGCCCGCACTGGCGCGCGCGCCCAACGGGGCCAACTAGCATGAGCTTCCCGCGCCCAACAAGGGCGCGAAGATGTTCCGCCGCTCCAAGAGTGCGGCGCAACTTATCAAGTGAGCGAGCGTTCGGCCGCGCGCCCCGCGCGCTCCCCGCTCGCCTCGCTCGCCTCGCTCGCGTCGCTCGCATCGCTCGCAGCGCTCACGCACGCACAGTTGACGCGACCCCGCGCCGCGCCCCGCCGCGCGCGCGATGAACTCTTAGTGACTCTTTAGGACTGCCAATTATTAATAAAATGAATGCTGATCGCATTTTATTGTTGTACGAATTAATGTGATAGGACCGATCAAATTAAAAAGTACGATATATAAATATATATTTCGTTTACCTCCAGTGATTTTCGATTGTGGATAAATAGTAACTTTTGTAATCGTTTGCACCGATTGAATTTTGTAATTATTAACATAACGTTCTGGATGTTGTATTTAACTCTGTGGTAGGTATTGTAAAAATTTAATAACTTATAATTCGAGTAGATAAGCATAGCGACTACCTATATGTGTTTGTGCAATAGATCAAAAATATATTAAATAAAGTAATAAATCGTAATGAGTAATCGAGTCGAGTCGGTTAAAATTAAAATTAGTGAAAGTTACAATTTTAATGCAATTGGATTGTTCGTTGTGCGTATAATATAGAAGCTTCAAATTAATCGATTTATATCGTAATTAGAAATTCTTGCACTTTGGTTACGACTCTGATAATATATTGCATACAGTGGAGATGTTCTAAGAGCTGCGTGGTGACGTGCTGATGTCTCCGGTTGCTCTCTTACGCGGTGTTGTCTAAGTTAACAGTTACAAATAGTTCCTTTAAATATAACGTAACGCGGAACAATTTCTTTATTTATTATAATGGTACTTAAATATAACACTTGTCTGTTGTGTTCGGAACCAACTGTTCATTTAAGTTTCAACATTATTTAAGTATATAAATAGAAAAAAATGTAAGTAGATCTAATAAAAATCTCTTTTTCATATATAATATTTAGAGGCAATACTTTTCTAACAACATTTAGGTGTGATTAATAACAATAGTTGTAAAGGCAATATTTAGATGAAAAATAATTAAAGCATGTTCAATGTCCATGAATTTATGTGGGATCCATTTTAGTTAGTATTTATTCCATAGACGATTTATTATGGCCTGGCCACAATGACATTTGTATGTTGTGTATGTTTTATAATAATTGTATAGCAATGCAAATTTTAGTTATTAATTGTTTTGAGTCTGATGCAGATTTAGTTTATTTTATAATCATGATGGTGTTACATTCGTTGCCATGATTGTTTTATAGGCGTACGTATATATTGTATCTTATGATTTTCAATATTCATGATAGGTCAATGGCGGACATTGACGTAATTTAAGAAGCTGAGCAATACGTAGAACATGGTTATCAGGGTGAGATGTAAATTTCAACTCGTACGTCGTCATTTTAATGCTCTTCCCATACTGAATTACTGAGAAT
Organism: Gortyna flavago; assembly: GCA_963669345.1. Lineage (NCBI taxonomy): Eukaryota > Metazoa > Arthropoda > Insecta > Lepidoptera > Noctuidae > Gortyna > Gortyna flavago. The sequence goes on from OY770139.1 coordinate 7,610,793, forward strand.
TGTTTTTGAATATTTTATAGAAATACGGTGATATACACAGTACAGCATTGCTTTGCTACATATGTATGAAAAAAAAATATTTATTTAACAAGCGGGCGATGCATATTTAATAAAATAATCCATGGATATATTACATCGTTTTGTTTTAGAATTTAGATGCTAGTCAAATAAATTTTACTACATTTATTGATTTTATTGAAACTAAGTAATTTATATGTATAATGTAATAGCTATTACAGCTAAACAGTATTATAGGTTAGTTGTTTTCTTGATAAAATCTTTCTATTGTGATATGTTTCAAACGTTTGCATAGATTAGATGTGTCTATGACAGTAGTAATCTTCCTCCTGGTATATTTTCTTCATATACGAATATATCTAGTACGAGCTTAGTTGCTATTCTTCGCGTAATGAAATACCGCTTTAAAATGTTTAATTGTTGTAGAAAACAAGCATGAGATATTGGATATGAGATGTAGTTTTAGTTAGCACATAAAAAAAACTAAAACTTCAGTTGCATTTGCAAAATCCTTTATGAATTTGAAGGCCAAAGTAGTCGGGGATAATCAACATTCCGGTATGCCAAATTAGATTGTAATGGTGGTAATATGATGCATTTAAAAGTTTTCATTTATTTACTGCGCACTATATTGTTCGCCACATTTATTGAGAGCTAATAGATTGCTTACTTATGCTGACACAAAGGGTTTAAATCGTAATGTCGATAGCACCGGCTATGTCTGCATCAGACAAACTGTTACATACCTCTGTTAGAAAATATTTTTATTGTGAACCTACATTATGTGTAGTAAATTGTTTATTTAATCACTTGGGTGTTTTAATTTACACTTGTCCGCGAGTACATTTCAGCCAAGTTCTGTCATCACTACAACTTTCTGGGCTTGTCTGTAAAAAAACAATCTCCCAAAAAAAACACAAGCCCTGAATTCCTCTTACGCTGATGTCGGTCGCGTACGTCGCGTCGGTCGCGCATGCGAATATACATTGTGTTCATAGATTACAATATAATATAGATGTGTTCTATGAAGCACCATACTGCGACGCTGATATTAGCGGAGCGTACATTGTTACGCGCCGCGTACAGTGAACGAAATTTTCGTTGACTGGCCGCGTATCACGCGCGTCGGTCGCGCTCGTCAGCGCCGCGTTCGTCGGTTGACCGACGAGCATTGAATTGTGCGAGCGCCCACAGTTTGTTACCGACGACGAGCAGCTGAATGCCACGCGTGTGCGTCAGTTGCTATGAATATCGATACAGAATGTGTTATTGCTGAGGTGCGTGACCTTGCACTATGGGATTTTATTATGTATTTCTCAATGACGTCAGCGTAAGAGGAATTCAGACCTAAAGGAACACCTACCTAATTACTTATGGTGATGGATTATGCCAAAGAGTAAAATAGCTATATAAAGAACTAGCGATATCACCCGCATAAGTTTCGATCCCGTGGGGTGGGAATATCGGGATAAAAACTATCCTATGTCCTTTCCCGGGACTCGAAACTATTTCTATACCAATACCAAATTTCATCTAAATCGGTTCAGCGGTTTAAGCGTGAAGAGGTAGCAGACAGTCAGACACACTTATTTATAATATTAGTATGGATGCTCACAATCAACAACACATTCACTGTTTTACCCACGAAGGAATCGTTTTGCCACAGAATAACTTATAGTATTGCCTACAACCTGAGACGCTTGATAGAGGTCGGAGATAGAAACTGGTTCTTAAAATCACAAAGAAAACCAGCTGTACTACCTAGTTTTTTTATGCAAGTTAACCTAAGTTTTATTTTGTGGTGAAAAAACGCTACGTGCATTCTTTCACCACAAAATAAAACTCGCGGTTTGGAAAAAATAGAACGCGTCGTTCATTGCATGCTGGGTAAATTCGAAATGGAAAGGTAGATACCGTTCATCTGTAAACGCCTAAACGCCCTAATAGCTATCAATCATCCACCAATACGAAACTGGATCAAATTGAAACCTTGGAAACACTGACCTCTATTAAACAATACAGGTCAGTGCTTGGAAACCATTTACAAAAAAAAAAGGATACTTACATTTTGTCAACTATGAACTATTGTCACTGTCATTTAAACAATAATAACAAACAATGAGCAAACACAACAAAAAACAAAAATGTTATCCGTTCGGCAACGCAAAATAAAATGGTCTCGTGCTCTGACTTAGTATACTGTTTCTCTCTGCTAACATGCATTATGTTAGGTGGTTACTATAGGAACCTCAACGATCCTACTACAAAACGCACCTATGGGACGGGCCTCGGCATACTCATTACTTGTATATTATGTGGGTCGGCCGTACTACACTCCGCGTTAATGGTCTGGGGGAACATTGTCATTATCAAATGCTGCAATAGACGGTAAGTTAAATCAAATGATTAATCTAGTTGTCCTAGTCAACCTGGTCAATGCGCCCTGGGGTCCCGGACTTTCGATGGGCCGAGGCCAACTCGCAACGGCCCCTTAGATAATTTTAAGTGTTGAGGCACCAACTGACGATCATCCCTGTATGCACTTGCATAAAGTGCACCCAAGGACAAACCCGTTTGGTGACTATTGCAGAACATGGAAACAAAATATATTGGGTTTGGGTGGCTGAAGTGGATTGGTTACCTAGAACTATGTATGGACTATGTCCCCTGCCTGATCACTGTTATGTAATACACGGATAAAATGTAAAAGCATTATTATTAAAAATCTTCAAAAGCCATAATATTAGATATAGGTATTGGGCTGGGAAAAGACTTGTGACTGGCAACTTTGAAAATTCCTCAAATATTATCTTATAATAGCTATGACTGCTCTTTCCAGATACATTAATCAATTAAGCTTAGCTTACACATGGCTCTATCTTATATACATGAACTATAACATGGACCTAACAACAAACTACGTGCTTTGGATCCACCAGGTGATAGCACTGCGTCTGGTAGGACTTGCGTGTGAGATAACCCTGGCTGAGAAATGCAAACGTCAAACTGTAAAAACATTAGCAGATTCAATACTTGCATTTACCAGGGATCAAGAAAGGTTAAGCAGAATATCTAACCAAAATCTTCCTACGACACACGAACTCACTTCGAAAAAGTCAGTTTCTAGAACTAATAACGGAGACTTGGCTTCCCGGCTTGAGGAACCCAGCACTGCGGATATAATCTCATATGCCTATTATTTTATTGGCTTGCACAAAGGTACATTGTTAGAATGTTAAAAACACGTTTAGGTATAAAAAAGATTAGTTTGTTTGAATTGGTTTGATAAGCAACAGAAGTCACTCAACACATCCTTTACAAAACAATTTTAAAGAGTAGCTACTTTCCAGTCTTTAAAATTCATTTGTTGAATTTAGGTACTTGAGCATACCTATTTACTAGGTACCTATTACTACTCCACAATGTCTGAAGTCCGCTTCTATGACCAGTGTATTCTGCCCACTATGAGGTATGGTGCCAAGACGTGGAAGCTCACGCAGGAGGCGGTGAACAGAGCCACTCTCACTCTGAAAGTGGCACTGAGAGCCAAGGAGTGTTCCAAGCTTGGCATAAAGCTTAGGCATAAGCTAGGACGTACGAAAGTTTTCGATATCGGGAAATGAGTTTTGGAACTCAAATGGCAACTCCATTTGAGGCAGGATACCTGGTAGTGGCAAGGCGCAGTGATGACAGGTGGAGTAAGGCAGTGACCGAGTGGCGTCCAAGGACTGGAAGACGAAACGTCGGTCTTCCGGCGGCGAGATGGGAGGACGACATTGTTACCATCGCGGGTAAAACCTGGATGAGGCAGGCACAGAGGCGTGGGGAATGGCATCTGAAAAGAGAGCCATAAGATCAGCTTAAAGGAATACCTACCTACTTACCTGTTTTTTTTTTACACAAGTTCTTGCTTTTCAGGGCCTTATTACAGGTGGAAATCATTTAATGAACACTTTAAAACACCCTTTGGCATGCTAGGCAGTTGTAGAATAATAACTGAACAGAAATTAAAAAAGGCTTTCATATTTAGCATTTTATATATGGTGTTAAGATTGCAATTTCCTGTTCAGGTATGATACATTACATTATACCTACATTTAAAAAAAGGTAAAATAGAACTTTCAAGGCAGAAAGAAATAAGACTCATTGGTATTAAGGCCTCTACACACCAAACCTGCCGCCGCCCGGCCGCCGCGCCGGCTTTGCCCGGCGGGTTTGGTATCTACATACCAAACCCACTCAGCCTAAAGGCCTCTACAGGCCTTTAGGCTGAGTGAGACTGGCCTTTCGCTGGTATTAGCTTTATTTTTCAATTCCATGCGTAGAGGAGGTGAATGCTGATAATTATAGAGCAAAAATACAGGATGGCATCGACGAGCAAACTGTAACCATGAATTCAGCACATGATTCTAGACCGCCTACTGTAGAAATATTTCGTTGATTAACAAAAAAGAAAGCTGTTTCGTAGAAAAGTGCAATACATACGTGGTCAAAATGTATGGAAAAGCATTTTTTTTTAAATTACGATCGGTTATTTCTTTATTATGTTCAGGTGAGGTTGCGCGTCGATGTACCTTCCACCCTGTACCTATATATATTTACAGTGAGGTTAGACCCTTACGATCATATTTGATGATTGAAGAATGAAGACCATTTTTCGCCATACTAACCCGTATTTTATTTCCATTGATTTCAGGTATATTATGAGAACGAATTCTACCACCGCCACGGCACCGACTTCCGCTACCTGTACAACATTCCCCAGATGTTAACATACGTGCTTCAGTACCAAGTTACGATGTTGTTGTGCACTAGTGTTTGCACTGAGGCTGGCTTCGGTGTTTACCCCGCTAAGACGCAGGCACTGCCCGGCCATGGACCCTCCACAAAATTAAGCTTGCTTGACCTTGTGTTAGTATTAACTTACCGAATCTTCGTGTGCGCTTTAAAGGTCATCACTCATTATAACCGCACCTCTCTAGCGCAGTAACCGCCCGTCACCGCTTTGATAATTTTTTATACGAAATTTTACCCGCTTGTCGCCAACGCGTTGTCAGCAAGACGACCGCTCTCTGCTGGCAAGCCATCGGTGACGTGACAGCTTGTTCACACGCCACTTAATTGTTTTTAGCTCACCGTCCACGCGCCAACGGCTAGTTTTTAGTTTACAGACCGGTTTGCAAAGATTAGTGAGTGTGAGAATTTGTGGGCGACCGGGGCACAGCCGTGCGAGCGGTGCGGAGGACCGCGCACGTCACGCACGAGCGGCATGCAGAACGGTTGAAGGCGTTTCTTCGCCGCGCGACGGGGAGTGGGCTGTAGATCCTACATTTTGTACGAACCATCGTACAGAACTGGCAGGCCGCACTGCGCTATTCGTTTTATATGCGCTGCTACTTCTGCCAACAAGTACAACTGCCAATGAGAAAAGACGTGAGTTTATGTCGGACGTACGAGGTGCATTCAATAAGTACCTAGCCTCATCGCCAGAGGGCGCTGTAGTTTCAAAAGAGTTTTACCACAGTGTAGCACATTCTTTTTTAATTCTTTTTTAAATTTTCATTCCAATCCCTTCATTTGTTTTAATTTGACAACTTATGGAAGCGAACGTGTCGATCGGTTTTACAAAAATGGAAAAAGAGCAATATAGTTCGGTGATTCGATTCCTATTTTTGGAAGGGAAAACGCGCATCGAAATAAAAGGGCGCTTGGCTACTGTGTACGGTGACTCTTCTCCATCGATGGCCACCGTCAAGAATTGGTTCAACGAGTTTGCACGTGGCCATACGTCGGTTTTTGATGAACCACGTCCAGGTGCACCGAAAACAGCTGCTACGGAGGAAAACATTAAAAAAATCCATGATCTCGTATTGGCAGATCGCCGATTGAAGGTTCGCGAGCTAGCTGAGACTGTAGGCATTTCAGAAGGAACAGTGCATCATATTCTTCACGAGGAACTCGGCATGAGAAAGCTGTCGGCGCGATGGGTGCCGCGTTTACTCACACCAGAAAACAAGCGCAACCGTGAGACCACATCGGAGACGTGTTTGGCGCTGTTTAAGCGGAATCCAGCGGAGTTTCTGCGTCGTTTTGTGACCATCGATGAAACCTGGATCCATTGGTACACACCAGAGACCAAGGAGCAATCAAAACAATGGATCCAGACCGGGGAACGTGCTCCAAAGAAGGCGAAAACTGTAAAATCGGCCGGAAAATTTATGGCTACCGTTTTCTGGGATTCACAAGTTGTGATCTACATCGATTACCTCGAGAAGGGTAAAACAATTACAGGGCTTTACTATGCCGATTTATTGGGCCGATTCGACGCCGAATTAAAGGAAAAACGACCCCATCTGGCGAAGAAAAAAGTGCTGTTTCACCACGACAACGCACCGGTTCACACGTCTGCCGTTGCCATGGCCAAATTGGTCGAATTAGGCTACGAATTGCTGCCCCATCCACCGTATTCTCCAGATTTGGCCCCTTGTGACTTCTTTCTGTTTCCTAATCTGAAAAAATCACTCGCCGGGAATAGATATGGATCAAATGAGGAGGTCATCGCCGCCACGGAGGCCTATTTTGCAGAGTTTGACAAAAACTATTTTTCGGACGGGTTAAAAAAGTTGGAGCATCGCTGGGCAAAGTGTATCGAACTAAAAGGAGACTATGTTGAAAAATAAATTGCCACTTTTCCAAAATTTTCGTTTACTTTTTGTAGGCTAAGTATTTATTGAATGACCCTCGTATGTATGCAACTTGAGATGAAAACGTTTAATAAAAACAAAAAAAAAACCGAATTGTGGTTCAATTCCCACTACGTTTCGTTGTCGAACAGACGATTTTTATTCAATTTGCAATTTTCTTCAAAATCCGTCGGTTTGTGATTGAAAATGTGTGACACCATTGGGATGCAGGTTTCCCCCCTACTTAGTTATCATATTAATAGTAACTGCGGGGCAGGCCGTATCCACCACAAGGGCCTAGTGCAGGCTGGTAGGTAGATGTCATATTATTATGTCTTCGAATTTTCGTGTTTAGGACATGCCGGTTTTCTCAGGATTTCCTTCACCGTTTGGAAAGGTGATGAAATAATTTCCACAAAGTAACGCGCATGTCGGGGCTCGAACCAACGACCTACAACTCGTAAGTCGTAACCACTGGGCCACCACTGCACTGCTATCCTATGCCTGCAATAAATTATTTCATCTTTAAAACATTCCAGTACAGCAACGGAAGAGATAGCGTTAGAACAAGAATACAATTTCACCATGTTAAGATCTTTTGAAAACGAGAAGCTGCTAAAGGGGCCAAGAATGAGAGATACCTTGAGGGGCTGGGACATGTCCACTCGCTACTGGTTCTGGTCATACATGTATAAAGAGCTGGTCAAGTCAAATAAGGAAATAAGGTCTGTGTTCGCTAAGTAGATAGGTATACCTACCTTCAACGTCTAAGACATCAACATAATAGAGTAAAATGATCCGACTACTCATTCAGCCTTGGAGTGCAAATGTAGTGCTGTTCCACAAACTGTGGGACACTTAATATCATGTCCTGCGTGTTCTGTCAGCTGCACGTTACAGGAACTATAGGTAATGGACGCTAGTGAAGGCGCCGAACAAGTAGCAGAATTCTGGTCCGAGTCCGAAGAAGAATAAGATCCGATTGGATATTAGCTTTGCCGGTCACCGGTTAGGCTAGTGGCTACAGAATCTATTCTAGCTTTTACAGTACTAGCCTAAGTAGGTGTGGTTGGGTTCGCATTTTCGTTGTTTGCCACCGAGTTCCGAAATTAAAGTTATTGTTCACATTGTTGCTTTTTTTGGAAGTCGGTTGAATTTTTACATATTACTTACCAGTAATTTTGGTTTAAAAACTTCACTGAATCGAATTTGATGAAATTTGTATGGGAACAATCTGAAAGTTCCTACCTGTATCCTACCCTTCAAATAACAATTATTATACTCACTTAAAAAAATATTCAACCGAATTGAGAATCTCGTCCTTTTTTTTGAAGTCGTTTAAAAATTAGCACTGGGGTGTGCGGGTTAGTATCATTTCGTCAAAGAAAGCAGCTGGTCTAATTAGCAAGTGGTCTAAAAAGTAACTGGTCTAAGTACAAATTGGTCTAAAACGCAACTGGCAGGTGGTCTAAAATGCTTCTCGCCTAAAACGCAACTGGTCTAAAAATACATATCGTTTAAAACGCAACTGGTCTAAAACGCTACCCGTCATAAAAGCAACTTGTCTAAAACGTTCTTTGTTTATATATCATCCCTTAGAAAATTAATAAAATTACCTCAGTAGAATTATACTTTACTCGTATTTCGTAACTATTGGACTAAGCCTTTTTTGAAACTAAAAAATTTCTTTTAAAACTAAAAATGCTCCTTAGTAAATTAAAAGTTTGCTTGCTCCAAATGCGGGCTTTTTTATTTCACACATAATATGAAACTATCGTTTGTATGTCTTTAAATTCTTTTTAACTTCTGTTACATTCTTCAAACAGTCAAATGGTGAAACCAAACCCTCCTCCAAAGCAGTCAATAGCTTACTGTATTCAGTGTTGAATTTAATATCAACCTTTTTTCTATTAATGACATTAAAAATATTTTAAATAAATTTTACGTCCTGTATTTTAGACTCTTGAAGTATTTTTTGCAAAAAATGAACGAATGTTGGCTTTGGGGCCACTCGGCTATTCAACCTCCTATGCCATGCTTCGACACTGTTTGTCGTGCGATGTTTTTCCTTGGCACAGCTAATCATGGGCATTGAAAGCCACTGTTTGTTTACATAGTTATGGAATTTTTGCATTTCTTCCGTATCAGGCGTAATTTGTATAATATTAATCCAAGCATCGGCTATGTAAGTGGTGGGCAGTAATGGTATATTCGCGGTTAATCTGACAGCGTGGCGTCCTTCTCTAGTTGATGTGAGATTTAAATCGTTACCCATCTTGCATACTGCTTTATTAAAATGGAAGTAGCATCCGGTCAACTGAGCTTAAGGGAATACCAATTTGAAGCATTGTATTGGGCTTGCTAATTATACCAGTTTGTACTTAGACCAGCTGCTTTTTAGACTGCTTGCTAATTAGACCATTTGTGCTTTAGACCAGTTTGTACTTAGACCATCTGCTTTTTAGACCGCTTGCTAATTAGACGATTTTTGCTTTAGACCAGTTACTTTTTAGACCACTTCCTAATTAGACCAGCTGCTTTTTTTGACGAAATGATACTAACCCGGGTGTGCTACTAGCTCAAAAAAATAAAACCCTATCCTAAACTGTCACACTAGCTTACTATATTTCTCACCAAAAATGAGATTAGTTTTGTTTACACAAGATCAGAGTGACTGGCTTGCTAGCTTACTAGCACAATCTTGATATCATAGCCTGAAAAACTAGCCTAGTGTAACGCGCGGGTTGTCTCTTTCGAGAAAGCGACCTGTAGGTACTTAAAGATCTGGATGCAAATAATTCTGAAATGAAATTGTTTATTCTCTAAATAGGCGGAATCACTTTTACACGTACCTAATGTAAAAATTAAAACTAAGCTGGATGGAGCCGACATTTCCTACCTAACTACCCTTGAGGGAAAATGGCGACTCTTTTAACTCTGGACTAAGGACGATGTTTGATAACGGGTGGATTGAACTGAAGCCACCCTGAGACAATGTTTGTAAGGAGGCCCTAGATTGTGGAAACAGGGAAATAAATACCTAAGAGATATTTTCCACAGGAAAACGAATGAGTAGGTATTTAGGTACCAAATAGGTACTGAAGCCCCGCACTTTCTCATGGTGATAACTTTTCAGAAGCGCGCTATCGTTCCTGGTGTGGTCGCTATGGTGCGGTCCCACTCTTCAGCAACTGGTGATGTCTAGCACCATGTGGGTGCATCTTCAACTAGAACGCGAATACGCCGAATTTTATAGCTCTCATTCATCGGTAGGTTGAACTTTTTCTTTAAGTTTTCCGAGAGCTTTTGCTCCAACCGCAAGTAACATGGGACAAGGGCAGGCGGAGGTAATTGATCAGAGGGTTTGCCTGAGGAGAACGGCAGCACGTGTTGGTCACCCAGCCTGCAATGGTGTAGCGGTTGCGGGTATCTAAACTAGCGCAGCGGCACTGTATAATGGCGCCTGTCACCGCCCCTCAAATTATATAAAAATTGCTTATTGGCTCGATAAATTGTAGTTCCAGCGGTACTCATAACTACGGCCCGTACAAAAATGTAGTAGGTATAATTTATTTGTTTTCTCGCACTGCTAAATGTAAGATAATAAATACCATACTAGTTAGGTACTTGATACTAAATTTAGTCAATACATAATAACGAAAATTCACCACAACTTGCAAACGCTACAAGCCGTAACTTAAAGCGGGGTAATTGCGTAACCCACTATCAGTAGTAGTACCTAATGGGTTTAATTTTGACACAGACTCCCGTGGTTAGTTCAACAACAGTGTGTTGTTGAACTAACCACGGGAGTCTGTGGCAAACAACGAAAATGCGAACCCAACGACACCGACTTCCGAAATTAAAGTTATTAGGGTTCCGTACCAAAATAGTAAAAACGGAACCCTTATGGTGAGACTCTGTCTGTCTGTCACAGCTGGATATCTTAAGAACTACTAATGCCATCAACTTGAAATTTGGAATAGTTTTAGATGACGTTACTATTTTTTGTTCACTTTGTACTGCCTTTTTTGGAAGTTGGTTGTTTTTTTTTTTAAATTTTTCTGTTTTATGTTGTACCTACTTTCCCCACGCAAATTCGTATAACACTACTTGCTATCAGTTACCTATAGAAAGTTATTTTGTTGTTGAGCAGACATATTTTTCGAACATATGAAGCAACTAGCTGCGCCCCGCGGTTTTACCCGCATAAGTGTCGATCCCGTGGGAATATCGGGATAAAAAATAGCCTATATGTTAATCCAAGGTGTCAGCTACCTTCATACAACAAATTTTATCAAAATTGGTGGAGTCGTTTGAGCGTGAAGAAGTAACAAACATATAAACACACACACTCACAAACTTTCGCCTTTATAATGTTAGTGTGATAAATTAGCAATATCCTTCTAAATGATTCAGATTGAAATTACGCAATTAGGATGCAGATGATCCATGAACCCCTCCGTAGAACTTTTTCGCTGGTTATCAAAAAAGATGTCCTAGCCACCCTGTACAGTACTGCCATTGCCCCGCGTCCTAACTAATAGCGACCGTCGCGACCGACGACGCGGCGACGCGCCAACGATACAGCAATCGCCTGACGATTGCTTTTGGTTAGGACTCACCCTCATACTGTGAGATGTGGGTAGGTATACCTATCTATCTACTCTTAGATTATTCTTGTTGCGTGCCCAACGAATAGAACGACTCTCTATCATATATAATGTTTACGTAGAGAATATCTCTAAGACTGTTTGTACTTATTTAAATGTTATCTATGTACCTACAATACCCTACAGACAGCGGCGTTGTAAAATTATCGCTTGTTTAATTACTACCTAGTTCATACGTACCTAAATGCATAAAACATGTACCTGTTTAGAGATAGCGTTTATGTAACTCCCCAGGCACTGGAAAACTGAAAGTAGGTACTTGTTGTACAAATCTATAGTAACCTTTATTGCGAGTTTTCGTAGTTTCTTAAAATGTTACGTTCAAAATGTAGGTACCTACAGATCCTACAGCTTTGCTCTCCTTGATATCTAGATGCTTTCCTACGTTTGATTTCAATAACGTGGGCTACCTTTGTGTAGTCACACTCACAATCAAATTTAATCTGACTAAATACTTGCAGTAGTAGGTACCTAGGTATATCTATCTACTTTTCGACTAACTCAGAAAAAATGTCACAAGCTTGCGCAACACGGATTCAAGGTTGTTAATAAATTGCTTCAATATTAAACTCGGACAATGAGCAAGTAAACATCAACTGGCACTAACTCGACATTAGGCATAGGTTCAAATTTTTTTGTACGCTTGCCTTTAACTTGTACAAAATTATGCAAGTAGCTTGCACGCCGATCTGCCATTACAACTTCTGATTGGTGAATGGCACAATGGCGTGCAAGCTACTTGCATACCTATTCTTGTGCAAGTTAACCTTTCAACCGCTTACGCCAGATTAATCCGACAAATATTTTCGTGTCCATTTCGCCAGGGTTGTATATAAATTACGACCAAATACCACAGATCGTTTAATCTGATTTTTTATTTAGGTAATTATGTACGCTGTATTCTATTAGGTAAATTTATGTATGTATGTGTATTATGGGCTTTATAATCATTATTGCACAATTCTCAAAGATAACAAATGTGTTTGTCCCAACATTAAATTGGCAAATACTACTACTACCACTAGGTACTATTGGTAATATATGAAACAATTTCGTTCAATCATACAGGGTGGCAGGGGACATCCACACGCAAATTGTAACCATACCATGATTCTCGATCTCCTAGTATAAAAATTTCGTCGGTTACTACTACTTACTGTTAGCCTGCATCATCTCCCTGCTGGGCAAAGGCATTTCCCTATGACTTCCAGCTCTTTAGATCGGGCAAAAGTGGACCACTGGTAATTTTTTTTCTCCAGCTAGTCCCGCCATCTTCTACGGGGTTTGCTGCGATGCCTTCTAGCTGTGTCAGGTCTCCACGTAGGCTCGTGGATCGTTGTTTCCAAGTTTATAAAAAAAACTGCTGTTTCATAGAAAACTGCAATACCTACACGGTAATTTCTACGCTGGGGGTTCTGAACCGTGTATAGAATCCACGGTAACAGGTTGCTGTCGATGTCCCTGCCACCGCGGTAAGAACTGTGTTGTAGGTACCATCGCGGCCTTTTCCACATGATCACTTAAAAACAATTTCGCCTAAATCCTGCGGCGCGCGGCGGCGCCAAGCCACGTCCCCTTAAAGTTTTCGCCTCTTAGGAAAGAGATAACGCAATTAGTTGTAACCTGCACTACGCAGCTTAGTGACGCATCACGTGTACTCCTTTTGTGAATTTTACGGACGAACTATTTGACCTTGGCGCGCTTACTACAGAGCGCTTCTATTTTTTGAGTGCAAGCAAAAATGAACTTAGTGGTCGTCAGGCGGGAGTGTCCGCGATAGCACCTGTACCTCACATTTTATGTTCCAGTTGAAAGTGCCATGGGACATCGGGTTCTCAATCATGCGCCTGTTCTGCCTGACTTACCTCACACCCTGCCTAATTCTGAAAGACAAAGCCGTCGTACTTCGGTATTACAACTCTATATACTGGGTGTACCATATGGTTTTAATAATGTTAATATTAGGCGCCGTGGGTGTACAAAAACAACGAATCATATCTAGAAGAGCTGCTGCTGAAGAATTGTAGAAATCATACCGTGTGTTTTCATTTAAATATATTTTTGGACACTGTTTCGTACTGTTGTTTGTAATTTCTTACGTTTTTACCTACCACTTATGGGGACTTTCATTTTGTGGTTCGCGTGGTCACGACGACAGGGCGCATTCCGGTTTTCCGAACAAATGAGTGACATTTGTACGCGACGATCGTGTATTCGCGCGACCGATCGCTTAGGTTAGGACGCGGAGTCAGAATTGGTTGAATAAAACCTTGGCACTTATTCAAGACAGTGAACAGTGCCTACTTCGACAGTCTAGGAGCGAATTTCCATCGTTCATTTATTTGTCTTTCGCTTTTTTTACCCAAAGTAGGACTAGGAACCATAAAAACACTGTGGGGTCGGGGGACCCCCGGCAGGAACGAAGTTCACAATGAAAATCCAAGATGGCGGCTGCGAAAATTTTAAAATATTCGCAGTAACCATCTTGGACTTTCATTTAGAACTTAGTTTGGCTTCAGCACCCTCGAAAACCATGAAAACTATCTCTCTTTTATATGTTATCAAAAGTTGCATAGAGGTAACGCTTTTTCGTTATGTCACGATTTCTCCCAGGTTACTCCTAAGTCCTATTCAACCACCGTTCCAAAAAAAAACAAAAATGCTACATAAAACAACAATTCACAATCAATAACATTTATTACCTAATACATCCCTAATATATTATTATAAAACACATACAAATAAAAAGCACACATTGGACGACAAGGAAGATCACTTAATAATATTCACGAGTTGTGCTTAGTCAACAAAAACAAATGATAACAATTATTATGTGTTTATCACAGACACCTATGTAAATCTAAAAACTTAATTTTACTATGGAAGACATTCGACATGGTCAAAATCTATTTATTAACGATATTGCATTGTTCATATTGAATCTTACAGATTACAGAATAAAAACATTTTCTACACATACATAATTCTATGTAGGTATGTGGGTACTTACTATTCATAAGTTAACAGCATTTATAAATATTAATTTGATATCTTTTAAGGAGAAAGCGCCAGGGTAGTCCGCGAAATTCAAATTTTCTTACGTTTTTTTTTTAGCAATTTGCAGGTCAATGTCAAGTTGAATGTTGATCAAAATATGATTCGCGACTGTGATAAATATGTATTTACAGAATTGAAATCATTAAAATCATCAATACAACCCGTTAAGTTTTTCCGGCTCGCTACTTGTCTGCGTTTGGGCGCTCCTTGCGGAGCTCCGCATCGCTATCAGTGCGGTGAAGCTGTCTCGGACACCATGGCCTATCCTGCAGTAGGAGCGCAGGCCGGATAGCATGGCACGCCAGCATTAATAACATCATCCGTCGTGCTCTTCCTCTCCGGGGTGCCAGCTGTTTTTAGAACCCAACGACCTGGCGCGCGACAATGGGAAGAGACCAGACGTAATGACCATAATGCCCTGGAAGTTAGGCAGACCTTTGGTGTTGGATGCAACATGTGTTGACACCCTTGCGCCATCCCATCTTCCTAGCACGGTGGGCTGTACTGGAGCGGCTGCTGCAGGTGCAGAAAACCTCAAACGGCGAAAATATTCCAACCTGATTGGGAGTTATATGTTTGAGCCGTTTGGGGTTGAAACACTAGGGCCATGGGGTCCGAGTGCTTGCTTGGTTTGTCGAGATATCGCCAAGCGGTTAGTCGACTCTTCACGTGACCAGAGGGCTGGCCTATTTCTTGCCCAAAGAATTAGCATCGCCATACGACGTGGCAATGCTGCCAGCCTTTTGGGCACAGTTCCTGTTGACAGCGATGCCGACGAACTTTTTGATGACCTTTGATTCTTTTGCTTATTTTTTCATATAAATGTACATACTATTATTTTAAATGTTAGCAGCTTATATTATGAAAATATTTTTTTAATGAAGAATAAACACGAAAACCCGTTATGTTCATTTATCCCTATTGACTCATATTTCGAAAAAGTCGCTCAATTTGGTTGTATAAACTTAGAGGGTTGTATTGATGATTTTAATTCTGTATTTTGATATTTTTTTAAACAAACAACCTGACTCTGACCTGGAAATAGCAAAAAACGTAAGAAAATTGAATTTAGCGGGCTACCCTACCCCCCCTCCCCATTCCTTCCCCTTGACATTATTGTCTTTTAAGTAGGTACACGCGCACATTAAATAATTACATTTG
This sequence comes from Gortyna flavago, assembly GCA_963669345.1. Classification (NCBI taxonomy): domain Eukaryota; kingdom Metazoa; phylum Arthropoda; class Insecta; order Lepidoptera; family Noctuidae; genus Gortyna; species Gortyna flavago. The sequence continues at coordinate 7,626,385 of OY770139.1, forward strand.
TATAATTATGCTATTATTATAATCACATAAAAACATTTATAAGCAATCTATCCTAATGCTTTTGTTCACTTTTTTATATCTTCTTTACTACTTCTAGTGCAGCAATGGTTATTTTTGGGTTCTCAATTAGATTTTTATTCTGAATCAGTCTGAGTTCTCTCAGTTTTGGAGGAATCTTGCCAGATGGTTGAACGGCTGAAAAGAAAGACATACCTACGCTGTATTTACTTGCAGACTCAAAAATACTTTGATATAATGTTCCTCTATTGAATCATAAATTGCACAAAATTAAAAATCAGCTCAGACATCAGAAAAATGCACGAGCAAGTTTTCATTGATAATGAACTTGAATATATTCACAACAAAAATAAAGTTTAAAATGGTGTACAAGAGATGATTTCCTGTGGCGCGGGCGTGTTCGCGTATGCTTGCGTATATTTTCACTCAAAGAACATGCTACACCATTTTGCTGCCCTGTCTGCGCTGATCCTATGAAAACATTACTGTCATTATCATTTCTTACCTCTGGCTGTATGATATGTATCTTGCACAATATTCTGAAGCGTCGAAATTGTATTTTCCAGCGTCAATTTCAAATTGTTATTTGTTTTATGCCACCACGCCAAGAACAGCGCAGCAAACAAGTCACCTGTCCCGGTGAATGTGGTATCCACCTTCGGAATTGTAATCTGGTAACACGAACCTGCGAAATAAAACAGAAACATTAGTCCCATGGTATCAACATCATCATCATTCAGCCGAAAGAGGTCTACTACTGGACATAGGCTTCACCCAATCACCGCCACTTCGACCTCTTCTCGCATCTAGCGGATTTCTGCGGCCTTCACCGAGTATGCGTCCTGACAGACCTTTAAGAAACAGTACTAATTCGAATCTAGATAAACCATTGATAATAGAACTTAGTTTTAATTTAACTTTTACTAGACTACGTCAGAAGGAGGGTTATGTTTTTGAGCCTCATTTTGGTCTAATCTAGTGGCACTTTTTACCTTACCTTAATTTTGTTAACATGCGGATAATGTAGTGGGCTGCATTATTGTTAATATTATTTATAAGCCTAATAATAATTGTTATTTGTAAACATCTTATATTGTAGCTGTTTATTGTCCCATAATAAATAAAATATAATCCTAAATGCTGCTTTTCTGGGTTAGATGGTACCAAGTAGTGAATCCAGTAACTTTTTTCAGATCACTGTATTCTGGACTGGATCAATTAAATTTATACTCATTTATTTTATAGTGTAGATCTAGGCACATGCGGATTTGCACTAGTAAATCCGCTTTTCGCGTCTGTCTGTGTAGTCACTTAGTTTTTCTAAAATACACAATGGTTTTAATGCGATTTCTTTTTTCGCGCATCCCGTAGGTTTAGGTGTTAACTAATAATAATTAAATAATATTTAACTTACACGTAGTACAGAAATCTCAATATTTCACATGTCGTCATCGCTAATTAAAATATAAAATACTAATTACCCGCTGTACTGGCAATGCCGATCATATTGTTGTCGTCTCCTAGGTCAGTACTCGACAGTACAACAGTTTTGACACCCATAGCGTGTAGCGCTTGGATGACTTTCAGAGCGCCGTCAAGGTCATTGACTTTAAGTCCTGTCATCAGCTCAGCCTCGAACTGATTCGGGGTCACGACGTCGGCCAAGGGGACCAAGATATCTCGATAGACGGGCAGGATCTCTTCCGGCACGTACATTTTACCGTTGTCGCCCATGACTGGGTCGCATACTAAAAAGAAAATTACATCATCATTCCCTTATCCTTCGAATTTATTTGGGGTCGGCGAAACATGTATTTTTCTTCCAGACTCTATTAGTCGTCATCTCGGTAGTCACCGCCTTTCTAGCCATATTATCTTTCACACTGTCCATCCAACGTTTCTTTTCAATGTTTCGTTTCGAGATCAGCCGCGTATTGGGTAATTAAAAAGTAGGTTTGTGTCCTTGTTGGCGGATGTAGAATGACCATGCAATAGCATTGAATTAATTGGATAATCCTTTAGCATCGGAAGCTGAAACCGTACTAAAACTAACAAGGTGATCGAATTAATAAGCCGTCGTTATTTGATTATTTCCATTGTTTTGAATTTTATCCGCGTTCAATCTGATATCGCAGATTAGGTACCTACAATTCTGCAAATGTTTCCATAATTTCATAGCATAAGTAGACAGTTTATAAACTGTTAGGTATCTTGCCTCCTTTTACGAGCAATCTTGTTGATTTGATTGAGAGTCCATATTTATAGTAAACATTCAATATTTTTACAACTGCGCTTTTCCTACCGGGCCGTGGGATATAAATAACAATTGCCAAAATAATTGGTAGACAGGCAAAACAACGTGCAACGGGATAAACGACACCCAAAAAAGGTGTTTTTCTTTGGCCAATTCTAATAGAATGATACCACTAATGGTCGTGTCCTAAGCTCGCGTTCTAATCGAAAGAGACAGTCGCGCGAATCCGCGATTGTTTATACAATGAATTATAATGTTCAAACGCGACTTGATTGATGGCCCGAGTACCTATGTCGTATTATGAATCGGTTAGGACGCAGTCTAACCAAAGCGATGTCGCGTTCATTTTTTTTAGCGAAATCAAAAGCGTGGTCGCGCCGACAGTGAGCGCGTTTGGGTTTTCCGAATGAGTGACATTTGTACGCGACGATCGTATATTCGTGCGAGCGATCGTTTTAGTTAGGACGAGGGTTCAGAATTAGTCGAATAAAACCTTGTTTTTTTTTTCAAAACAGTAAATATTGTTATATTCCAGTAGGTACACGCTTATCAGTAGATCATGAGATGTCATACTAATCAACTTAATGTCTGAACAAATAGTCTCATGTGACGCACGCAACATATCGTAAGTAATATAATAACGTCGAGTTTTTATTGGCTTGTTCATTGTTGATTAGCCTAATTTTTTTCATAAATTAAATTGGCCTTCAGTATATTGACTAAGATTAGTCAAAAGTCACAAAGTAATTTGTTTGACAAGAATTGGCTTGTTCATTGTTGATTAGCCTAATTAGGGTTCCGTATCTCAAAAGGAAAAACGAAACCCTTATAGGATCACTCGTGTGTCTGTCTGTCTGTCTGTCCGTCTGTCACAGCCAATTTGCTCCGAATCTTATGGACCGATTAAGTTGAAATTTGGTACACATATGAATCTCTGTGACCCAAACACAGAGGTGTAACGTAAATACATGAGTTTTGAAAATGGGAGTCATTTTTGAGGGATTAATAGACAATTTAAAAAAAAAGTTTCGCTATCTGTACCGTGTGATATCAAATGAAAGGGCTTACCGTGAGGATCTCAAATATATTTTTTTCATAATTTTAAAGTAAATTGTATTAAAGTTATTTAAGACAATAGACGGCAATTTACCATTCCCCCCCCCCCTCATCTCCGAAACTACTGAGCCTAAAATATTGAAAAAAATACAGAAAATAGTTCTATAAGTACCTATAGATTACAGGAAAATTAATAAGAAGTCTATTATCTTGAAACAACATGGTAAATCTCTCAATATTGTGCGTACAAACTTACATTTTCAGTTGGAATGTATGGGAGAACATGTTTTTCAACTACAATGTTAAGTTTGTTCTTGGGATAAATTCATTCCAACTACGGAACCCTTCATTGTGTGTGGTCCGACACGTAGTTGGCCGGTTTTTTTTTTCATAAATTAAATTGTTATTCAGTATATTGACTGACTTAGATTAGTCAAAAGTCACAAAGTAATTTGTTTGACAGGAACATGGTGGGACCAAACCCAACCATGATCAAACTAAACCCTTTGAATACAATCTTTTGTTGTAATTTTTTTTTTTTGACATATCTCGGGACCCTGGGTTTCCGGACCTTTGAAAGGCGTACAAAGGGCCGAATCCAACTTGCAGAGATCCCTTTTACAATTTTATGAAGTGATTATCCCTGTAAGCATTTTGCAGGTGAAGGACCATTGCAGGATATTGTAAAAAAGATATTGAACTTGCACACACACATACAACTTTGGTTTGGGTAGCCTAGACTTGTTCTGGCAACGTAAATTTTAACTCCACCACAATGTCAACGTAGACGTATGTTGTGGTGGGTTATTATTGTTATTAAAGTATCTAATGAAAGTCCTGTTTTATATTTTGTCTACTATCTCATACCTACCTTACGATTGCTGGAAAGAGCCAAGAGCCATAAATAAATGATAAGTATTTAGGTATCTTATTATCACAACACTTACTCTCTCTGACCTTGGTTTGTCAAATATGGCTTGCATTGCTTTGTTTTTAAAAAAGATGTGCTTATTTTGTTTACCGTAACTATGAGCAGTATTACCTAGTCACACATTATTAATATTAATTATAATTGCTTCCTTATTAAGTCATACAAGGTTGTTTTATTCATAAATATAATATTACATGTTTGGATTTCCATTTAATATTACCTACATAGATTTTCCACTTCTTTGTAACAAACAAATGGTTTTCACTTACCATAGGTCAGCTGCGGATTCTTTTGTCTCAACTTTTTGAGGAGTTCTGCAATCTTTTTCAAAGAGTCAGGGGATCTGGAGTATCCTGTCAGGAAGTGTGTGTAATAGTCTACATCATTCAATGCCAATCCTTCTATAAGTTCATCTAATTCTTCATTTTTTAATATGTTTCCTTTGACATGTTTGTATCCAGTGTGGGTTGAGAACTGTACTGTGTTTATGGAGTCTACTTCAAAACCTAGCACCTGAAACAATTGATTATTCATTGCGTGGTTATGTATTTTATTTTCTTATAATAAACATGTAAGTAAATAATTGTATCTCTATTGATAGCATTCATTCAAATTACATGCAAAAAAAGAAATTAGCATTGATCATCATGCATCTTGGCAATATCCGTACCATTATAATTTTCATGAAGCTCAGTTTCTTCAAAATATTTTCCATCATACATCATATTAGTCCTTAGTTATATAAGTAATTATGTAAGGTCACCAATAGAGATAAGTTATCAAGGTTGTTAGATATAGTTAGAAACCAATGGATGTTTTTGATTAAAATAAAAAAAAAAACAATAGAAAACAAACAGTTAATTTATTTTTATCATTACTTTTCAACTATATCCAATGACCCTGGTTACCTATCTCTTTTGGCAACTGTACCTTCAAGAAATATTAACATAAAAAATTAGTATTAATATAAAAAAAGTATAATGAGAGCAACAAATAATACTTGAATCCAATTCAGAACAGTGGGTCAAGGTTTTAAAAAATCCATTCAAGTTACTGAATCATATCAAGGTAATTGAATTGAATTACAATAAAGCGATGTATTGTAAAAAAAAAATTGTGTACCTATATATTAAAATATAATGAATGATTTCAAAAATAATCTAAGTCAATGAATAAAACAGAGTCGCTGATAAAAATAATGAATATCGTTGCTGTTTACATTCAACGTTTATAGCAATGATTTTATAAGTTTACACTTATAATATCATTGGTTTAAAGCATGTTCTTAGTACCTAAGTTAATAAGGTTACCTGTAGTGGAAAAATAGCACTTTTATTTCCAACGTAGCCGTGCACCACATGGCTCTGGATAGACAGTACTCTTGGGGTAATAACTGAACACATTCTAGAGAATATTCACTTACAAAACTAATTTTAAAGTACGTGCAAGTTTATGTTTAATTACTTTTTTCAAGTCAGCGGAGCCGGTGCACACGACGTGACACGCCAAGGGACTAAACGAAACTAACCAACTTATATTCATGCCCGCTAAGCCATAAACGATATAATTATATTTCAGAAAGCCGTAGAAGTGATAAGAAAAGTGCTCATTTCTTATCAATCGATGTCAATTGTCATATGTCATGATGCTAAATGACAGCACTTGACATTTGACATTGACAGTTCGTTCGTTCAATGCATGGACGTAATATAATTATGTCCATGGTTCAATGTGACTGTGACGATCAACGTAAAACAATGGCAACATTGAATGGCGCCATTGTTCTCTTCCATGGGGTGGGGTACGTTCAAATATTGAGCCGGATCTACACGCTGGCACTTACGCTGTTTGAATTTGTGATAGATTGTCGATGTTTTGGCAAGCAGGTGGAGTCAGTATTACACTTTCACTGAACAAGTCGCCTGCCGAATGAAGCACGACAATTGACTGATAACAAGGAAATATTGGTTTTTTGTAATGACTTTCAAATTTTATTGCGATGATGAGGTTCTTACTAAGTACAGACGCCAGCACATCAAGCTACTAAGTACAATCTGTCAAATTTCTTTGATACATTTTCAACTTTCAATTTTATCGCTAAAGCATAACGTTCAAAGTTGATTGGGAAAATTTTACAGTTTCGGGTAGGTTGATGTGCTGGCGTCTGTACAACTCACGAGTACTTGGTATAGAGGCCAGCACATCCAGTTACCCCAATCTGTCAAATTTCTTTGATAGATTTTCAACTTTATACCAAAGGAATAAGGTTTATATTCAATTGGGAAAATTTTACAGATTGGGTTAGCTTGATGTGCTGGCCACTGTACATACAGCACCAATAGTCCATGGATAGGCTCAAAACTAAATCACTTCGCATTTCTATTCATCTTGGTTGGGTTTACTTTGGAAAATGTTTTTTTCCTCTACTTACTGCAGTTACAAAATTCACATTAAATTACTGATATTATTTATTTTTATTTATCTACAAAAAACTTATGATTTGATTAAGGCGATGCCGACCGCGCAGCGGCGCCCTCATCGTTTGTTTGGTTATTTCTTTTACGTAAACGCTCATAACGTGCTTAGTATAAATAACCAAACAAACGATGAGGGCGCCACTGCGCGGTCGGCGCCGCCGTATTAAAAGTTAGAAATGAAATGTTAATATTCATCTAACTGTTTACACATCAATTATTGGTTTCAGGAACTGGTGATCCCTTGACTATAATGAATCTAATTTATTACTTGAGAATAACATCTAAATAGTAATAAAACAAGAATCATAACTGCTATTAGGGTTTATTGATGACTAGCACCACTACTTAAGCTCGGTTGTTCTTGTGTCATTTCATATGCTCTTTCTAATGTATCCGTGACAATCTTCATATCATTTTCAATACTTCTGGCCCAGTTTTCAACATCCCCAATTTCTTTGAGGGCACTACTGAAGTTTTCAACAAGAGCAAGCCATTGTTGTGTCTGTTTAGCAAAATTTATAGCTCCCTGATGCAAGAGTTTTGCTTCAGCATCCAACTTCTTTTGATTTAGGTAAGCCTGTGCCACTCTGGAAGGATAAAAAAAAATAGGTATTTATGTTATTATAATCAACACAATCACAATATTTTTCATTTTGAGTGCCTAAGGTAATTGTTGGGTAATTACTTCATAATCATAATTATATTACCATTTCCACCATTTGGATTTGATTATTTGGGTAATGCTTGGCCTATGCATAGTACTGTCTTTACCATAAGGGCACATGGGGATCGTGCCGAGGGCCCCTAACATCACGGGGCCCCGGAACACCAATACAATGCTTGCACTCGAAAGAGCATTCGCATCAAACTCACAAATAGTGACTGTCAACATTCCTAAATTGAAATATTTATCAGACACCAGATCAGATTTTTAAACTTTAGCAGAACAGAAACCGTAAAAGAAACCATTATCGTAACTAATTGAAACCTGCAGCATTTTATTTTATAACATACCTAGTTAATTTCTGTTTTAGTGTAATCCTTTTTTTTTTTACAAAAGGGCCCCAATCTCTTGTGTACAAAAGCCCCGGCCTGCCCAAGGTCTTGCCTATGCTGAGGAAATTTCCACATGCATGATTTATCAAATGGTAAGTAATTGTTGTGGATTGTAAGTGAACAGTTTACATCCAATTTCTTGTATAAATTATAATTTGGAGCTTTCAATGGGAGTACAAAAGGGTCGAAAATTTTATTTACAAACCCAACATTGAGATGGTCGACGAGTGCTTGAGTCAAATCGTTAGCTGCAGCTATGCATTCTTTTCGTTTTTGTTCTGAAAGGAGAAAGGGATTTTATTTCTTTTGTTTATTATACAACTCTACGTAAATATTGTATTATATTCATGCTTTTTACTTTAAATAGTTACCTTGTATAACTCTTTTTGAAGCTTGTTTTACTTGGTGTTCTTTTATTAATGAGGATAACATAATGGTAAGATTATGGAATGTTTGCGTTTCGTTCTCTCAATAACAATAACTTTTTAGCCTGGCCTTTGCGACTTTTAGGTTGTTTACGACGTATTCTTCGTAATTTTTGGTTTAGAAGTATGTAGGCCAACCTAAAATAACTAGATAATCTCCGTATATATTTTACCACAACAATACGATAACTTTTTTGCGAGAGTTGTGACCTCTTTTGTACGTCCTCTACTATGACAGTGACAGTGACAGACTGACGCCGAATGACGTTATGATTTAAGTGTTGCTAGTTTTATTAAAATTCGTTCAGAATCAGAATTTAGTTTAGTGACAATCGCCGTCTCCTTAATAATACAGAAAAACAAAATATTCCAGAAACTCGTAATTCCACCGGCTGAAAAACTAGATGCAGAATGTATTATAGATGGCAGTTACACTGCGAGGTCTATCCCAGTTTGTCGTCATGTGTTAATAGACTTTCGTTGCTGACGGTACACTCAAGTGCACTCTCTGTTCCTTTACTCTCATTGTCTGATGGGATGGGGCAATTCGACACGACCGGGAAGAGCAGGTGCAGGACTAACAGCTTTTACGTGCTTTCCACGGGGGTAACACACCACAAACTTCCAAACTTTGGGCTTCTGCTGAGAAATTCCAAATGGAGAAACCCAAAAACACAGCCCGACTTGGGAATCGAACCCAGGGGGTATAAGCCTACTAATAATAGGTACACATACACACACGACATCACGCCTGTGTTCCTTATGGGGCACAGAGGTGTAACGCGTCACTACTTTCTTTATAGTTTAGGGTAGATGGGGATAAAAAATAACAACTAATACCTCATTAATTAATAAAAAATTAAATAATAAAATTAATAATAATTTATCATTAATTAAAATTAAATTAATTAGGTAGATGGGGTAGATGAAATGTACCTAATAATTTGACAAAACATAATGTTCCCCGGTCCCCGCCTCTATTCCCCGAAGGATTAGGCAGGGGTGTGGTGTGCCGTACACCCACTTTCGCATAAGAGCGCGCCTATTGCCATCATCCGGGCACAAATCCTGACTCCGGGCTGCTACTTAGAAATTCTAGATGGAAAAACACAATAACACTTTGCCCGACCCGGGAATCGCTCCCAGGACCGTATGTGTAGCAGTAGCACTTTCGACCACTAGACAAACGAAGCAGATTTAAAAGACTGATCTGTTAATCCACTTGTTACTGACCGTAATTTTGTCTGTGATCAATGATGATTCCGTTCCTAAAGTATCTCAGCCGAGGCATTTTTATTTAAAACTCGAAAGTAGGCCCTTGCCTTCATATTATGTATGTGATCAAGTCGTAAGTTTTGGAACAGCTGTTTTCCGTGTCATCAGTAGTGATGCGGTTAATTTATAATTGACAACTGTCGCTAGCGGAGTCCCAGTATAGTGAACATACGATTGCATTGCATTAATTATACCTCGCTAATGGAAGAGGCCAATATCGATTTTCGCTTATCGCTTACGACGGGCGCCAGCTGCGAACCATTGGAAAAAGATTTCAAGCTTGTTTCATTTTACTCATTTATGTGTAGAGCTGATACATCTACAAATCCTATTATATTTTATCAATGAGAACAGAATGAGATGTTTTCCGATAGCAGCATAATTAAGCAGCTTTCGTTGCGAGAAAAGAAAATCAAAAGTAAAACAAAAGTCAGATTTTTTCTTAACTAATATAATTTTTTTATTACTTTTTGCATTTTTTTATTACATTTGCTTATGTTATTTAGTCGAGTTGTTACACCCTTATTTCTACTACAGTCTTCATTAAAAGTAAATGCGAAGAGCAAATAAATTATGCCTGTGTCCTGTCTTCAGTGTGGCTGACCGCGCCGTATTTTGCTTTGAGTTTCTCATTGAATTCAGGGTCGTCCCATCCCCATAGGTGGTGTGAGCCGTCCCCTGTGCGGTGTGTACGCTGCTTTATAATTTCAGGGGACACGTATTTCAAGTCGTATGCTTGTCCAATCTGTAAAAATACCGACACAATTATTTAATTAATAATCAGCGAGACTGCGAAGAACAAGCTGCTGTTGGTCCTGCGGGGTAATTGCCACACTACTGATAGTGTGAAAGAAGAGAAAATGAAAGCTATTGATACTGATATCAATAGCTTTCATTTTATTTATTTATTTATTTATTTACTCAAAACAAAGGATTGTAGAACACGTTAAAATACAGTTTACAAAATAAGTACTATTTCTACAAGCGTGATGGGTGAGCACTGCTCTCCTAGCTAGGTTATGGAACCTGTGTTAAGGAGAAGCAGTCCGGTCCCCTAAGGTACAATGACGTATTTTGACAGTTCAACAACATTCATTGCGTTATATAGGTACAGACACATAAAGCTACTACAATCTGTCAAATTTATTTAATAGATTTTCAACTTTATCGCTAAAGCATAAGGTTCAAAGTTGATTTTGAAAATTTTAAAGTTTCGGGTAGCTTGATGTGCTGGCGTCTGTACGTTGTTGAGCAGACTATTTTTACGAGTATATACAGGAAGCAAAGGATTAGCAATATTCTTAAAAATAAGTTAAAGATTGATAGTGTGTGCGCAATTAGGGTGCTGTTCAACAAAGCCTCGATCTTTCTAGATCTAGAGTCGCTCTAATGCATTTAGGTATGTCATGTATGACCCACATTCGTATGTATTTGTCATAACTTAGTGACACGTTAACTTTCCCTATTCCCTGATTATTTCGTTTAACTTTGTAGGTAAGTAAGTACCTGTTGTAACTTTAATACTGCAATACCTAATAACAGTGTTCTTAGTCTCAGATAATTTACATTTCAGTTATCTACTTTAGTGAAACGTATTCTAAGTTGATTTTTGAGTGACTATTTGTAAAAAAAAGGTCCTAATAAGTTTTTGGTGGCAATGGACTTTGAACTTTGTGGTGTAATGACATTCAGTTTGTAGTTCCATAACTTGAAAACATTACGACGCATATTGAATAATATTTTTAACCGACTTCAAAAAAAGGAGGAGGTTCTCAATTCGGTTGTATTTTTTATTAATCGTATACTTAAAATGAACTGCGGTTTTGCCTGAGGTCGTGTCAATATTTTTATCTACTTGTATTAATAACCGAATTACCTATTCACTAACGATGCATAAGAACGTGTTTTCATGTTCTGGTGCCAAAATTTAAACTTCCGCCCATAAAGTCTCATAACAAGTTTCCAGCTCTAAGTTAAAGTTTTGCAAGTAGCGTAGTTCAATTAAATAAGTGGCTATTACTGGCGCACAATCAGGTCGGCATTGGGGCCGCCATACTATATAGTTCAGCTAGTGATATTTCAAATATTTGTCGTATTCAAAGGACAGTGTTTACTTTCAGAATAATTAAATAGGAAATTGTTTTTTTTTTTACTAAAAGCTGGCAACCCTAATCTCGGGCTGACCGCGCAAGGGTTAGCCTATTTATTTTTCCGCTGTACACTATGTTAAAAGGGGCTGAATGAATACATACCTTCGCCATGAGTTCGATGAACACGATGGTGGGTGTAAGCATGTTGTAGAGGGGAAGCTCAGTCGCGCGGTAGTCCCAAGGGAAAGTGTGGTGGTAGTTGTGGAAGCCTTCCACACAGATCAGCCATACTCCAAAGTTTTCGCGCGGGTTCAGTGACCTTAGAGAAGTGTTTTTTACATTTTATATTGAGGAGTGGAGTCCGAGATACTTTTAACTTTCCTCTCTACCTAAGAGGAGTGGCATTTACTTAACTTTGAGAGTTCTTACTAAGGTCTAAGTCCCACTGATTAAATTTACTCTCTATTCTCATAACCTGATAAACTTCTTGTCCTGGGTGTTAACAACTTTACAAGCAGAAAACTTAACTAGTGAACTTAACTAGTGATAGTATCGAAGTAATGAGGGTAAACATAAAGCAAAAGGTATACAGGGTGAAATTAAATTAGCTAGCGAAACTCAGCAGATGTGATGGGTATCGATATCTAAACAAGTATAAAAGATTTGATTTTTTTTTCTTATGGTCAACGACCGCTTGTAGTGTTGTTACCTGAAGTACCCATGAGTTGAGAAAATGTGTTTTATCGATACCGACCACGCCTGTGAAGTCTACACAAAAAATACTGATATTCCAAGTAATTACACTACCAGCGGTCGATTACCCCAATAAAAAAAACAACAAAACAGAAAATAAATAAATTCATTTCTTTCTTGTTTATCGTGTTTAGATGTCGATAGGTACTCATCATGTCTGCGGAGTATCGCTAGCTAGTTATTTGACCCGGTAGAGAGCCTATGAAGCTTAAAAAAATCTATCGGGTTCTATCTGGCTCGGGACAGATCCATTTTTACAGAGAACAGAAAGAAAATCTAAATAAGTATTTATCCTACAGGCATCTAGAAAAGTCGACACACATACAACACTTCAGTTTTTAGCATAAAGCATAAGCAGCCTTTAGTGTTCAAACTGCTGGGACATAGGCCTCCTCTTTTCGAGGCTGTAATCCACCACGCGGGCCCAGTGCGGGTTGGTAGATATCACATGTCTTCGAATTTTTGGTTCTAGGACATGCCGGTTTTTTCACTATGTCGAACATTAATTAGGTAATGGCGCCGATTCCCTTGTTCACAAACTAAACTAAATTTAAGTTCAGTGCATATTTTTCTTTCTATTTAATTAAGAAAAGGACAGAAGATAAATATTAGTTTAGTCCTGTCAAATTAGTCAGCGCCTGACGTAAATTGAAGTATTTTTAGTAGCCAATTTTTTAATCACGTCTAAACTGTCTATGGAGTATCTTAATTTGACAGGACTAAACTAATATTTATCTTCTGTCCTTTTCTTAATGAAATAGAAAGAAAAGGATGCACTGAACTTAAATTTAGTTTAGTTTGTGAACAAGGGAATTGGCGCCATTGAGACAGATATTCAATTAAAATCGGAACAGAAAATTAAAATAATACTTTTCTTTACTTACTTAACTCTTAGCTAGGTAATTTAGGTATTAAGTATATGAAATGCTGAAATACAATGTATCATTTTTTTTTTCAATTTAGATGTTCTGTAAAAGTAGCTTGTAATTATTTATTATTTAAATAAAAATATATAGCCGTTCGTTAGTCTCGCAAAAACTCGAAAATGGCTCGACCGATTGTGATGGAACTTTGGTACCTATGTTGTTGTGTGCGCGCCGTAAAAAAGATTCCTAACAAAAAAGGCATTGTAACGCAAGCCATTAGCTGGTCAATGTTTACCGAAACTACATTCAAAATTCAAGTCACGAAACATTTAAACATAAGCGACAATATATCAACAATATTAAGGTGGGTACTCGAATCGGCTTACCAAGAATAATAACAATGTAATCAATTACAAGTAGACCACAGTAGACTGCCTACTTGATCTCCATGTATAATTCATGATCCCATTACATTGTTAGTACATAATTGATCCGAGTATCCAACCTATCTTGTGATCACTTGCGTATTTTTAGCCTGACCTAGTTTGTAGCGGGAATCGGGAATAATGTCACCCTTGGGTGTTTCTGGAATATTAGTTAGTGTTGTGCCCTGCCGTTAATTAATTAATAATTTGTTAATTTTCATGAATTTATTGAATGGAGAGATTTAAGTATTCGGTTATTGTTGTTTTCACATAGGTAGGTACGCTGTAGAGCTAAGTATGCCAATTTCAGATTCTTTCGGTAGTCGACTTTGCAAAACTTTGCCAATTATATATTATTAGAACGTAATAATAGTAGGTACCTATATACACTAGTATACAAGTTTAGTTCGTCTACCTCTCGTCACAGAGAGTATTTGTCGTTTCTCTACCTATTTTAAACAAACCATGCTGAGGCGATGAAATATACCTACCAACTAGGACTCCGTAATGACTCATTTGATCTAAACTTTGCACATTTTTTTGGGATATGACAACTAATGTATCACTCGAAATTGCTCCACAAAGACAGGACCTAACAACTCATCTGTCAAATTAAGTCTTTGTAACACACTTACTTGTCATAAGGCCTGTACCCGAAGACATGCGCAAAGCTGTTGACGCTCCACACGACGTTGATCCCGCAGGTGTACCTCAAGATGGTAGGGATGAAGAACGCGTTCGTCCATGTCTCACCCCAGAAGTAGACGGGTACCACGGTGGGCAGCACGAAACACAGCAGCGGCATCATTTTCAAGTAGTGCCTGTGGAAAAAAGTATCTGCAGGTAAAGTCAAGCGCATGTTAGTTAGAGAGTTCGGTTTCCGCATTTAGTCCATCAGATGGACCATCGTGCGTGGGCCATGGCGGCCGTCGGTGGGTATTCCAGCCAGCCCACCTCCCTCATCATCTCCTCGACATCTCCTCCTCCTCCATCGACATCTCCTGGTATGTTAAGAATATCTGTGTAAGATCTTGTTGTCCCGAGGGTTTCTGTCCTAATCTGGGTGACGCCTGTGCATTTAAAGAGCACATGCGCAGCCTTATTTAAAAAAAGATAACTGAAAATCTTTGTTTCTATGGAAAATTTAAAATCGGTCTAATTTGGCTGTAGCACTATTTTTCGAAAATGTTCTTAACTAACTTTTTAGACCTTTGTATCCTGCTTATGTGTACGAAGGTTTATTAAAATCGGTTCATTCATTTCGAAAAACAAGGGCTTGAAAGTTTGTATGAAATGCTGTACCTACGTCGTAAACGCTCTTAATAGAGTTTTTGCAACATGCTTTCCTTTTTAGGTTCGTTTATGTTACTTTGATTAGTCTGCTCGAAAGCAATGCGACGTACTCGTATGACAATTAATGGCTAGCTATTAGAGATCTCAGTGTTTAGACGAATAATACCGGACCCTCTTTTCAACAGTTGGTAAAAAAAAACAGGAGAACATCACATTCATTGGATAAAATATAACTTTGTAAACCCTACGTGAAATATTATTAAATACATCCATTTTAAATATAGGCACCTACTTTACGTAGGTTTAAGTACAACGACATTAAAATAACGAGAGTCCCGTTTTTAAACACGCAACCTTCTACTCCCTCAGACAGACTATCAACATTTCAGCATAAAAACAAGTTTTAAATTAATGTCGACATCAACTTTGTTTTATTTACACTTCAATCCCTCGGCCTAACGCTTGTTGAAATACCCCTTGCTACACGTGATGAAATGAAAATCGTACTTCACTAGGAATAAATGCTATTTGCTTCAGACTGCGACTTTGTCCGAGCGAAATTTTTTGTTCTCTGACCCTTCGCGTCGCATCGCATCGGCCTCCCACGCAATTACTTCGTTTCCGCTTAGTGTTCTTTTTTAATTTTTCTCGGCTAGTAGGGGTTTTAGCGTGATGTGAAATAGCCAATAACATTTCTCAAAAATTGGACTCATCATCTGCCTAGCCTTTTCCCAACTATGTTGGGGTCGGCTTCCAGTCTAACCGGATGCAGCTGAATACCAATATTTTACATGGAGTGACTGCCTATCTGATCTCCATAACCCAGTTACTGGGTAGGTAATACGATATCCCTTGGTAAGACTGGTTGTCAGACTTTCGGGCTTCTGACGACCCGTAACGACTGTCAAAGATCCACGAATGACAGCCGGGACCAACGGCCTAACGTGCTTCCGAGGCACGGAGGGGTCACGGTATGTAAAGATGGTCACCCATCCACAGAGCAACATCGGCAACTGTAGTTTAACCTGATCGATCGACCTGTGCGGCTGTTATTATTTACCACGGGCTCTCAAAAATTAGACTATCAATTGCAAAAATAATTCATAAAATCCGACTGGCAATTTCATAGATAAGCGCTTTCAAACAAATTCTTTAGCTTCATTATTAGAATAGATAAAGATTTGACCTAAACTTTCAGAAAACGAGCGGGTGTAGGACTGTGGGTGGTTGATAAGTAAGTACGTCGTGTTTCTTTATTTTGTCCACAGTTAAAGACACAAAGGTCTTTGAAAAATATGTTTTGCTTTTCCTTTTAATACCGAGAACAGCAGTGGCTTTTGTAAGCGTACCTATAAATATATTGGAGATGGAACCGGCGACAACCGCTCGCAGAGACTTATGGTTTCACTTAAATAACACAGAATTCTGGAGGATATTAGATAATCGCAGAGGGTTATATTTGTAGGGACACTATTTTATATGTAGGATTCCTTTTCTTGGGTTGTAATAAGATTATTGTTCTGAGTAATGTTTTTGGTTGGATTCATGTGTACAAAAACAGCCTAGAAGCTATTCGGGGTGAAAAAATATCAAACTAAGTTAACCAAGGTTAGCCCACGTTCGCACGGACGTCAAAAAATCGCGGCGGGATTTTATCGCGTACTGGATATGAGAATGCAACAGCCAAGCGCATAAATAAAACACACTGTTGGATTTTCACCTTTCGGCGCTAAGCAGAGCATTGAAAATCCATTGCGCGAAAAAAAATCGCCGCGGGGAAAACTTGCTCGTGCGTACCTGGGCTAAGTTTTTACTAAGGTTAATGTTTGCTGGGAAATTGGCACTCTTTGTAAAATGGTTCTGTGTATCATTTCCATTACATAAGTAGCATTATCTTTATTTACTTACTTTCTCTGGAACATTACAACAGGATCAGCATACAAGTCAGTGAGATCAATGCGCTTTCCACCTTCAATGACTTCTGGACTCTTCTTGCAGCAGAGCCAGCCCATATGGGAGAAGAAGAGGCCTCGCTCTGCATTGTGAGGGTCTGCGTCAGTGTCGGCGTACTTGTGGTGGGTGCGGTGGTCGCGCGCCCACTCGAATATGGAGTCCTGGAAATGATTTATTGAATAAAGGCTTGATTGAAATTGGCTACCAACATTGAGAAAAATGTCCAAACGAGCATTTTTGACCTAGTTTGGGTCACTTGCTGATTATTCACGTTAAATAAGTGATATTGACTTGAAAATATATTGAGAAATTAATTAATCAGAATTATGTATGAATCATACTATTTGCACGCCGCAGTATCCGGAAAACATGTTTGTATCTCATTCAAGTTATTTATTTTCTTATCTTATCCGAGTACGTTTTTGTGTATATATGTAGGTAGGTACACATATGAGAGAAAGACAGATGAGACATTTTTTTTTGGATAGAACTGTTAACGACTAGTCTGGTGTCAGAACTACACGGAGCTTCCTGTCTTCTATGTGGCAAGTTTACGATAATGATAGTGTAAGTGGGTTATTTAATGACAGTGTAACATAACCCTTAATGATCCTTTAATCAACAATCAACAATCAATTTGCACATTAACTAAGTAAACAGTCAAGTTCTTGACATAACAGCGTAGTCTTATCATTAATTGACTTGATGAGGACTGCTAATGATTTAGGCAAACGCCTCTTGACGTAACGTGAGAGGCTGGTTAGACAATGCTATTAGCATTTTCAGTATCTCGTTATATATAACTTTACATTGAACTTACTAAATAACATATTCTGAACTACTCTCTGAATACTGAGAAAAAAAAGTGAAGGTAGTTACATGAAAAACCTTTTGGAAAGGCACAAAAAAGCGTCCGGAGAATACTACAAGAGTGAAAATAAAATAATTAAGACCTTTTGTTGTCCGAAAAGGTTTAATTTATTTTTTCTACTAGTTAGCTTTATGCCTAGCACTATTTATAATAACTTAAACTTGTGTTTCCAGGGTTGAGAGCTTGAGACGCTTCGGAGCCGAGAAGAACCGCAAAGATGAAGAGATGTCGTCTGCTTACCTGAAAGCCCATGGTCTGCCATAACATGAGGAGTACGCGGAGAGGAGTACGTGCCTTGAAGGATCTGTGAGTCCATAGACGATGAGATCCTGCGCCGATTCCGATGGCACACATTAGGTGGACGGCGAACGCTGTAATACAATTCTTTATTAAATATACTATTCAAAGTACAACATACAATACAGTTAATTCAACATCTCTTGAAATACTTTCGATTTTAATTTGTGCAATTGGTTTCTGTAATGTGCGAGTATATATAAATAGACATATTTCTTTAGGTAGGTGTTGATGGTACTGCCAACCAATGACGTACAATATTGTTGATATTGGTTGGTTTTGTTTTTCTCTTAGAAAGTGTATCTTAATAAAAGTATACGAGTGACAGTAGACGAAAGTTGTAAAACCGTAAACATTGTATTCGCTCTCTGTAGTAATGCTTTACATCCATTTGAACTTTAAAAGGGATTTTAACATTGAAGGAATAAAGTTTGTTGCTAAAACTCTAATGTGTTTACTGTATTATAATTAACGATTAAATGCCCTTGCTTGGCAACCAACTATATTATTTCAACGTTAAATTAAAATCCATTTTAAAGTTTCGTCCCGATTCACCTGTACGATTCACCGGTACCTACTCGTACTAAGCACCGTGTAAACACCATTTAAGCATATAGATCAACATAATTTGACGACACGGTTGGCGCAGTGGTTGAGCGATTGACTGCTGCGCAGCATGTCGCGGGTTCGATTCCCGCACGAAACAAATATTTGTACGAACTACAAGTATTGGTTCCGGGTCTGGGTGTTTTATCTATAACATGTATGTACTTACAAAAAAAAAAAGTATTTAAGTAGTTTATCAGCCATCTCGTTACCATAACACAAGCATTAGGTTGCTTAGCTTGGGACTAAATGGCGTTGTGTGAAATGTCCAAGGATATTATTATTATATTATTATTATAATAACACTCAGAAGACTCTCACCAAATACATTAGTCTGCCATTTAGCCGAGGTGAAGACGAGATACAATCCATACACTGATGCAATATGCAAGTACAGGAACCAGAAGATATTGAACCACACATATTCGTGTTTCCTGGGACTTGCATTTTTTAGTACTGAGACGTCTTTAGCGAGCCCCAGGTCTGAGGTCTGTGTGTCTGACTCGAAGACTACTCCACTAGGGACTGGATCCACTTGAGGAGGCATGGTCTGGAAAGAGACGTGACTTTAGTGACTATTTTAAAATGGTTAAGGTAGAGGTGTATCTGACTTGTTATCTGACCTAAGTTCTAAGCTTAGTTTAAGACGTTGAAGTTATTAGTTCAACAAATTGTTTTGGTTTTTCCTGTCTTCTAACTAGCGTACTGCTGGCAATGAGTTTTTCCACCTATATACCTATTTTATCCTTTATTAAGAGAGATTAAGATCCAAAAAATTTCCCTATGCAGAGCTCTTCAATAAAATTCACTGTAACCTTTTGTTCTGAACAAATCTCTAAGAAAAAGTAGACAGTTTAGCTGTGGCTACATCCACCACAGTTTAATACTTGACTTAACGATACAAATTAAACGGCCTTAGCTTTGGGAGATGTATTCCAAGGAAGTTCAAACTTGTTAAGTCTAATAATTGCACTTGTTTGAACGCCAGATGCATTTGATTACCTCATTAAGAGTTTCGAATCAAGTTTTCGTTAACTTTTCTTGGCATGTACCTACTTACGTACAGGAATTGCAATAAAAGACAAGATTAAGGAAATTTAAAGATAACACGAAGCAAGACCGCTATGAAACGTTTTCCAATGAAAATATAAGTGAAAATCTGTAATATCATGTGCTTTGGATATGTAGTCTAAATATCTTTAATTCAGATTCTTTGTGGAAAATTCCGAGATCGGATAAGAAATTCAGCTGATGGAAAAAGAAATTCAATATGCTATTATTATAGTGACTAAATACTGCTCTAGGCTTACCGATATAAGCTTCGTCTAAACAAATAGTGAACTGATCCCGGTATGAATTGCGATTAAATAATCGCAAATGCGTATGATAATGTGTCCAGAAATCTAGGCATGATCTTTGAATCACTTTAATATGAATAAATAGAAGAGCTATCACATTAAATTTATTCTTTTCACTAGGTACGCAATAAGTATCAAATTAACTGTAGAAATAAATCAAGAATCACCTACCTCCTTCGTTGTAAAAAAAACACTGAAATATATCTTATTGTTACAACTCTGGGACACACACTGATTTCCTAATTCTGGTGTCCTAGTATATATAGGATACAAATAAAGCTATTTGAATTTCAAATAATGCAAGTGAATCTATATAAAGTAAATAATGTAGGACGTTAGTTTCGTAAGAGGTCATTGTATTGTAGGTAAACACACATTAACTATGTAAAGTTAATCGGCTGAAAATATTTCTTAATTAGTTCATTTGTTAATGTTCAGGGATCTTGTGAATTTGTCAAGTGTTTATTTGAGTAGTTATGTTTGAATCACGTCGAATTTGTTATTTGTAGGACACTTCCGGAAAAGCGATGTCGTTTTCGTGTTAAAAAAATTCATAGCTTAGGCGGCTATAATTTTTACTTTGATGGTTTTAGTTTATCATTTGTGACTTCAAGTGACAGCTATGTGAACAGAACCCATTGCATAAATATGTAAGTTGTCACGCCCTTTATACCTGGAGGCTTTTATTTAGGTAGTTTTTTATTTTTTTATTACTTTTGATTTAGTATTTTTATTTTAGCTTGAGTAGGTACGTATAGATTTTTATGGTATTTGTTGGTATATTGGCGTGGCTAGCTAACATATGGCAAATAATTTTATTGAATGTTCTGTGTCCTGTAATGTTAATTAGATACTTTGCAGATCTAGTTTTGTATACAGTCGAGTATTTTATAACTGAACAGACAGCTGTGCTGCTGGGGAGTTTGTTGCGCCACACTCCCCAGCGAAAGCACTAGGAAGTGGTGAAGGGCGGGCGTTTTGGGGGACTGTCTTTTGTAATTTTGACGTTCGAAAAGTGCTGATTCTCAGCCTAGTTTGAATAAATGACTTTTGATTTTGATTTATGCCTACATATAATATCTACATATTGTTCATTTGAAGAAACATCGAAGTAAGTGTATTTTTTTCCAAAAATTTGTTAAATATGAAAAAGCACTTAGAAAGAAATAATACGTAAAAAAAAGTAAAGTTGCGTCGATGTTTCTCCAAATGAGCGATATTTTGATGAACTTTTTAACGATGCTATTCAATTACTGCTCTTCTCGTAAATATGGATAGAAATAAATCCTACTCCTACTATAATCCTACTATCCTACTTCCTACTATCCTACTAATCCTATTCTACTAATAATATTATAAATGGGAAAGTTTGTGAGGAGGGATGGATGGATGGATAGATGTTTGTTACTCTTTCACCCAAAAACTACTGAACGGATTTTGATGAAACTTTACAGTAATATAGCTTATATATCAGAATAACACATAGGATACTTTTTATCCAGATATTCCCACGGGATCGACACTTTTGCGGGTGAAGCCGCGGGGCACTGCTAATAATATCTATACAGGAAAAATAAGCCAGTGCGCAAACCATGAATTCTAGACCCCAAGCGTAGAAAGTTTTCGTTGGTTCTATAAAACAAATAGTTGTTCTACATTTTGACCGCGTAACGTAACGTATTGCACTTTTATATTGAACAGCTGGTTTGTTTTTTGATAATCGAAGACAAAAATTCTACGCTAGAACCATATTATTATGTTAAATGCATGGGTACAGTTTGCGCACTTGTTTATCTTTTTCCTGTATTTGCATAAATGTGGTTTAAAATGATGTTACCTTACTTGAAGACAGTTCACACAATAAATCGTCGTTTAATCCTGTAGAGAGCATGTTAGTCCGTCATTTAATAACGTTTCCCAAACGATATTTAGGATATATCGTGGTCCGTTACCGTCCATATATCCTCGGGTCTTATTGCGTTGCAGGGCGGAATCCATCGCGGCTAGCAATTTCCGCAGTCGACCAGGCGGTATTACGGTTTGGTTTGCTAGCAACACCAAATTATTACGTGGTCAGGTTATTAAATACTAAATGAAATGAACCATATTGTTAAGAATAAACTAAAAAGAACTGTTGTAGGTATCCTAAAAAATATCAAATTTCTTAAGAGTTAGGATTTTTGATCGTGTCGGTTTTTTTATGAATCTTGGAAGGTTGCCAATTCCAAGATTCATGAAAAAACCCATGATCCCTAGTTCTGCAAAGGGGCTATTGATTTGTTTTTAACACTAAATAGTTGCAGATAATATATAAATATAATAATTAAATGATTATATTGTCATAAAACAACAAATCATAGAATTCTCTCTGCTGTGTTAGTTAAAACGGCGGCGTAGCAGGAGCCAGTGCCGCCGTCCCTATTAAAAAAAACTCAATAATTATTGTTGTTTTAAAAAAACACCACAAAAAAAAAACATGAAACAGAGACACAATATTATAGAAGCCAAACTGAAGCCGGTTGTACAGATCATGAGATTAGCTGACACGGTTCAACTGCCTAAAACGAATTCTACCTTCAAATAGTCGAACCTCCACCTCCAGAAAACTAGGTTAGGTAAAATGTTACGTAATTTATTTCAGGAATGTTCGGCCACTTGATTAGATTTCTTCTCTTATGTTAAGACAATGAGATCGTAAATTAATCGAATTCTGATTACCATTGAAGTTGCTCGATTATTCGGGAAAGGGTGGTCGTAAAACGTTTGCTAGTATCGGACTCGTAAAAACAATACCAGTCTTGGTTGTAGAATTCACAGGGTCAAACTAAATTAACTAGCGAAACTACGCAGACGTGATGGGGATCGATATCTAAACATGATAAAATAAAAACAAAAAGGGAGTGATTTTTTTTTGGAGTTCAAATACCACTTCTTGTCTTGTTAAAGAAAGAAAATACATTTATTTAGCACAGACTAAAACACACACAGTACACCAGAGACATACTTACCTACATCAGATAAAAACAAACAAAAATTAAATAAAAAAGTCCGATATAAGAAATGCAGGAAAGTGTGCCTCACGGCTGCGCCAAAAAGGCCCAGTTCAGAAAAATGCCAGACAACTAGTGCCTGACGCTGGTTTTCAACTGACCTGTTAGCTATACTTGATGTATGAGTTGAGAAAATCTATTTTATTTTATTATACCGTGTTTAGATCATCATGTCTGTAAGGCTTACACAAAAAAAACAGAATTTTTAAATTGGTATTTCAAGTGGCTACTGTACCTAACTGCGGTCGATGACCCCACATAAAACTTCTTCAAATTAATTTCTGTTTTTGTTTTATAACTTTTAAACATTTGCGGAGTTTCGCTAGCTAATTAAATTTGACCCTGTATTTATAAATAGAGCCTAGTAGAAGTACACAATTAAAAATACTTTTTCTCCGTAATTTTCTACTTAATCGTCAGTCGTTACGGGTAGTCAGAAGTCAGAAAGTCTGAAAAAAATTGGGTTGTGGAGGTCTGATAGGCAATGTAAAATATTGGTATTCAGCAGCATCCGGTTAGACTGGATGCCGACCCCAACATAAGTAGTTGGGAAAAGGCAGATGATGATGTATTTACAAAATTATAGTCATTAGAATCCTACTATTACTACTATCCTACTAATATTATAAATGTGAAAGTTTGTGAAATTTGGTACACTGATAGTATGTAACCAGGATTAACACATAGGATACTTTTTATCCCGATATTTCCACGGGATCGAAACTAACGCGGGTGAAACCGCGGGGCTCTACTAGTATTATATATGATTGAAACTATAAATAATATATGATGACATTATTAAATATTATTAATGATCCTCTAATGTCAATACCTACGGATATCTATGGTACTTATGTAGGATAGGTACAGACGCCAGCACATCAACCTACTACAATCTGTCATATTTTCCCAATCAACTTTGAACCTTATGCATTAGCGATAAAGATGAAAATCTATTAAAGAAATTTGACAGATTGTAGTAGGTTGATGTGCTGGCGTCTGTACTTACTGTGGGCACACCCTGGGTTGTCAGTCTCGCTACCAACATTGCTGTCTTGGCTGATATTTCTCATGTAGCTATGAACACATAACGAGCTGCACCCTAATTGCGTATCACATTTTCAATCACAATTTGAATAATTTTGAAGGATATTGCTAATCCATTGCTTTATATGTTCGAAAAATTTGTCTACTCAACTACGTAATTAGCGCAATGTATGTTGATGAACCGTCAAAATTAAAGCCATTAATACTGTTAATGTGTTATGAATTTACCCGCATAGGTGGTGTTCATTGGTGTATTTCAATTTAAATGTTGAATTTATTGCGGGGTAATTATTATTAAAAATATTCAGCGGGGTAATTGCTTAACACACAACAGTAGGTCAGTGTATTATGCAATTACCCCCAGAATACGTGACTGAATACGTGAATGTGTGACTACCAACATTGTTTACTAAACAAAACTGAATTTAATGGACAGGTCCCATCTTCTTTATAAAAGTGACCGCCATAGTACCTATTCCCTAGTAAAAAACACAAATGTATCAAAATGCACGCTCAAAAACACATTACCAAAAGCGGTAAAAAAACGGTCACGGTAACAGTAATAATCTGGCTAAAAGGCGAAGATTGCAGGCGTATCGTCGCGCTCGAATACATCCGGATTCGTACCGTAAACACATGTGAACGGAATGAATGGTGAATCTTCCGTTGGGGTAACTGGGGCGTGAAGCGGAGATTTTATTTTGAGGAAGGCTGTGGAACCGAGACCAGCCTGATTTTTCCACCTCGACGGTAATTCCGTATCGTGTTCAGTCAGTGACAGCTTTTACCCGATACAGATAAAAGATTTCATCTTTTTGCAGCTTATTTATTATTCGATTTACCGCGGCTATGTGTTTGAACTGGTTTACCGTTTATAAGGGGTTTAAGGTTGTTGCTTTATTGTAATGGTGGATTATATGTATTCATAGGTTATTGAGTTTTAAGCTGTGTTAAAGCGTTATTTGGTAGGTTGTTGATCGTTAATTGTGTGATAACTGTTATTGCATTTTTAGAATATGGCTTCAATTGTGTTTAAAATGTTTTCTTTTATTTCTTAATACCAGCATGCAATACTGCGAATTCGGTTTTAGAAACATCTTCATTTAACACATGAGGTATTTTTAGCATTTACATAAAATTCCATAGCATAATCAGCCTATAATGTTCACTGCTGGGACACAGGTCTCCTCTCTTTGAGAGGGAGTGGGTTGTGCAATATACCACGCAGGCCCAGTGCAGGTTGAAAAAAAAAACATATTACCTACTTATTATCTGCTTATAAAAATCCGTAGATAGGTGGCCTATTGGCTGTATTAATTATACATGCCTCTTAAAATGTTGACATGATTTCATGTCATCTGAGATTTAATAACTATGAAGAAAATAAATGCGAAATTGCAGTTCAAACCATGCTACGTTCCTGAAGTTCATTTTCAAGAACCCTGTGAGTATTTATGCTGGGTCAAAGTGACATTGTGCCTCTAATTGCTGGGTCAACTCGCACTCGAATCTCGACCCCAAAACGTCAAAAAAATATGTAAATAAAATAAATCAATTTTAAATATAGTAAGCTCTCCAGTTGGAGTGACCGGTCGCGAGAGAGGCTGTTTGCGTAATTTTGACTGGAATGGCCACCACCCGATTACTGGTATTGTGGTTTAAATGGGTACCGATCTTGAAAAACGATTCGCTTGTGCGGTCCTCAAATTGAAATCCACAGTGTTCGGTCATTTCACGTAAAAATGTTGATTGAATTTCACCAGCAGTAGTTAGAATTCTATTTTGAGATTTGATTGGTTGTTTAATTGGCCTATCGTAAATCCGATAGGTTAAAGTTAAACCGAATTGTAATTCATGAAAGCTGTGACAACTTTAACTGTGGTATGAATTACCTATAGACCGCCTTAAAACAGAATTACGACACGAGTTTAACGTGACTATGGCCGCCTCATCTAGATATCTGGAACATCGTCCGAAATCCCGATTGAAAATGGTCTTTGTTCGACATCAATGTGTAGGTAGTGCAAGCAGTTCCTTCAGAAAATTAAATTACGTCTAGAATATTCATAGTGCGCATTGTGTAAGCACTGCTCACTGCTCTATTACTTATTGGTCGATAACAAAGGGCCACTTCGAGCACGGAATCAATTTGGAGCACAAGAGAGGTCGGCCATTGCGCATACTCCTTAACTATTAACTGGGAGAACCACTTCTTTTGAGGACGTCTGATAAATTCACGTTAATTAATGGGTTGATGTACTTTCGAGGTTAGAGGTAAATAAATGTACATACTTGTCAATGTAGAATAAGTGCCTATATTTTGATTGGTTTAATGATTTTAATCTGAACAACCGCAACTGCGTTGCAAGTTACAACGTGCAACTCTAGTTTGACATGATTCGTAATGGTGGTTACTTCATGGGTGTATTTACATACATATAAATATTGAATTGTCTAGTAACTTAGACCCTTTAGTTATCTAAGGGATAATTCCGGTATTTTTACGAATGGTCACATTCTAATTTCAGTCTCAATCCATACTTAATACCTAATATACTTAACATACTTAACATTACTTAACATATATTATAAATTCGAAAGTAACTCTGTCTGTCTGTATGTTACCTTTTCACGCCTAAACCACTGAACGGATTTCGATAAAATTTGGCAGAGAGATAGATTGCATCCCGGGGAAGGACATAGGATAGTTTTTATCGACATACCTCGCGGGAAAAACCGCGGGCGGAAGATAGTCTGTTGTAAATACCCCAAATTTTTTACAAGTTTTTGACATTGATTGTCTCTGAGGTGAGATTACGACTACCAAATAGCAATAGGTCGAATGAAAAAAAAAAAGTTTATTCTGCACAAACAAAACGCACATTACGATATTACTATTATTATTTACGATTACAGCCCACTCCCTCTCACTGAGAGGAGGCCTGTGTCCCAGCAGTGGTAACGTTATACTGAGGCGTTTTTAATTCTTCTCTGGGTCTTGTGGGAAATTGTTCATACTAACAATAGACAAATGGTTGTCAACATTCCAAATAAGCTCTTTGAATGCAAAACCTTACATGGATAGATACCAAAGGATTCTTTTGTAGTAAGTCTTACCGATAGTTTTGTAAACTAAATCGCACCCGTCTTTAGAGAACGTGACAACAATGGAGGGATCTGGATCAAACCCTTTCAGTGCAACTCAATGGTTTTGCCATGTGGAAAATACACGAATAAGGCTTTCTTGTATTCTATATACCGTTGATCTTTAAATAATTCCTGAAACGTTTTGTAGGATACAAACGGGACTTATTTATGTACTAACTGTGCCCACGACTTTGTTAGCGTGGATGTCGGAAAACAATAATGACTCTACTAATTCTTTTTTCCTTTTAGACACATTATTATCTCTTTTATTTCATTATATACATATAAATTATATTTTTAATTGATATGAAATATATAAAAACAATTAAAAATAGAAAAAAATAGTAGCCCTCCGGTATCGGGAACAGGGTCCAAGCTACCGGCGGTCAGGGCTCCAGAGAGAGGAACCTTCTAATGCGGGCCGTGTCCAGAAGTACCGCTTTCTGAATTAAACCTTTGATCCAGCTGCCCAACGAGAGCGTCCTTAGGTATTGGTTAGACATATTACTGTTACTTATTCTTTTTCTACAATAAAAGTAGGTATAAAAATTACTTGTTATAACATCAGCTATCTCACTATCTGCCAGTGAATGTCCCGTCAAAATCGGTCCACCTGTTTCGGAGATTAGCCGGAACAAACAGACAGAAAGACAGACACAAAAATATTTTTTTTTGTACCTTATTTACTTTAATTTTATGAATTTAGAAAAACCGTTATTTTGACATTACGAACATACACTTAAATTTTATTTATTTGTATAGATTCTATGTATGGATTGTATTACAATGTATAGATTGTATTGTAGTCAGAGCATACATTTACGCAAAATTCAAAACCGTTTTTCTCGTGAAATAAATATTGCAACATTGAGAAAACTCTTATGTCATAACATTGTTATTATTTCTATAGATAGTATTCACGACGATTATATTATGTTCGTAACGCCATTAAATATCTATAAAACTTTAGGAGAAAATCGCTTTTGGGTCTTGCGTCCTATGTGATGTGTAAGGTATATATGCTCGTGACTGTACTTAGGCACACAACATATGTTTTATGTAGCCATACCATGTGCATTTTCATTCACAAATTAAAACTTACATTTTCGGAGTTTATTGAATTTTTGACACACTCACTTTCACTCACTATTTTCTCTCTCTTTTTATTCACGTTGGTTTTATTTCATTCTAAAACTTGTAGTTTTGGACAATAGCATCATTGATCTTTTCTTGCTCGATTCTGAAACAAGGGAAAGTATCTCGTTGGTTTTATCAAGGGAATATGTCCGGTAAAGAGCTGTGTGTAGGCTTGCCCTAATTAATAGGAACTGATAACGGTGTACATACGAATGCAGTCACATCAGGTGTGCCGTGTACCTTTCTACCCTTGTCTCCTTTGGGAAATAAGGCGTGATGTTACATGAATACAATACATGAAAAATGTAACTCGGCTTTTTCAAAAAAACAGTCTATTTGGGTTGTTGATTGTGGAGGTCAAATGACAGGAACTCCATGAAAATGTTTCTTATTCAGCCGCTTTACATGTTGGCAATAATAATAATAATATAATAATAATAATTTTATTCAAGTATAAAGTAAAGTAAAAATATAATTTACATTAATTACAAACTAGGAAAGTTACGTTCTAACTGTAATGTAGACCTGCCTGATCTAGGTTTATGAAAAACCTGTGTTTCAGGCCATCAATTTACATCAAACATTTAAAAAGAAGACAACAATAAATGTATTACAAGCTAAATTTAAAAGAAGGTATAATATTTTCACAGCCAGATATAACTAACAAAAAATGTGTAAATAGATAGATTACAAAAATATAAAAGATAAACAAACGCTTTTGTACAATACACACACAAGCAAAGAAATGTTACTACAAATGCTTATGTACACAGCTAACTATTTACACTAGGTACTAAATTAAATGACTATAAATAACTATAAAAATAAATACAAAAACAAAAGGACGCTAAAGCGTTGAAGTACTCGTCCGTACTGCTGTCATCCGGAAACGTGCCCAGAAGACTGGCTGCATTAAAATGTTGAATGGCATGCTAATTCTTTTGCCAAGGAACGAGCCAGCTCTTTGGTCACGTGAAGTGTCGACCAGTCGGCGAAATTTCCTTAAAAAGGACATGTTCACTCGGGCTCCACCAACCCGCACAGGGCCCGCGTGATGGATAACGGCCCACTCCCTCCCGCATACGGTGAGAAAGCCTGTGTCCCAGTAGTGGGAACGATTTAGACTGATTATACTAGGCCCCCATGACCCGAGCCAAAACCTATAGATAGGTTGGTAGGTACATATCTAGAACACTGTGTGTGATAGATTAAATAGCTTTCGTGTCTTGTTAGAGTCCTAGCCTTTAGCTAAACAGTGTAGTCGTGGCCTTAAATCCGACACGTCGCTGCCATACATGGCACGGCGCCAAACCTGTGTACCGTTAGTTGGCATCATGTAGTTTTGATGAATATTTTTCCTTAATTAAAATCGTTTGTGCTAAATAAATGTATTTTCTTTCTTTCTCACAGTTAAAGCTACTCATTATCATGAACAACCATTGTGAGAAAACCAGCACGTCTTGGAACAAAAAAATCGAAGACGTGACATCTCCAACCAACCCGCACTGGGCCAACGTGGTGGATTACGGCTCACTTGCTCTCACCGAGAGGAGGCCTGTGTCCCAGCAGTGGGAACATTATAGGCTGAGTATACCACACTGCACAAGACCGTATAACTTGCATTGAGGGAACGACGAAGAAAAGGGATACAAATGCTTGTAATAATCCGTTTGCACAAAACCATAACGTAAAGCGTGGTAGCATGTTTATTTACTGCTAAGAGGACTAAAAACCGTAATGGTGGGAAGCACTTTAAACTTTCAAACAATCAGATTATCAGCTTTGCGTCGCTACTTGCTAATGATTTGGTCCCATTCGACTGTTACATTTAACGATTAAAGGTATAGGTAATAGTCTACGCTGCTTTTGTTTACAAAGCTTTTAATGCCCCGACCTGAAAATTACTTCAGTAATTGTGCATTTAATTGAACATGGGTTTTAATATTAGTACTGTTATAGAGCTATTTGGTGCTTAAACGCAATCTTTATAAGTTCTTTTAAAAGTAGATGGCAGAAATACGAAACAAACATTAATTAATAAAAAGAATAAGAGAAAAAACAGTAGGAATGAATTTTGGCTGACAAGCCAAGTGACAAGGATAAAAATATAAAAACGTAAAACCATCTTCTAGGAATAATGATTAAAGTATGACAAGCTGTGGTTTTATTTACTTGTCCCGGTGCTTAGAGCTCGTAAACCACTCACAGTAGGTACCCTAATTTGAAATCTGCATTCTACTCTAATTATATCAAATAACATAAATAGTGTGTAAAGTCTATTCCAAAAGTATCTGATAAAAGTGTAAACAAACCCTGTTCAATCTTACGCAATCACTCACTAAAGTTACACGTTTTCCTCAAGCATTGAGCTATCAAATTCAAAAAGATTTTCTTAAATCCGACTGTTAGTTTCAAAGATATAGATTTTAGGTTCAATGCTATTATTTAAATGCCAAAGTATTGATGATGATGAATATGTGTGTCTTACATTTCTCGAAAGCGTTGCTCCACTATTCTGTATCTTTGGGGCTCCAGCGGTTTAACGTTTGTTACCATAAATACACGACAGGCGTTACGGATAGACAGCCGTTTGAAAGCCTGACAGCCGGTCTCATTTTAAGATTTATCAGTGTTGGGTTAGTCAGAAGTATACTAGAAGACATATAGAAGGAATGACGAGGAACATGACGATGAGGAAACGCGGAAAGTAGGTACGTTTAAGACATTGACTGCTAACGCGGTCACCGGTGACCGCGAACAATAGATTTTCTATTGTGTCTGTTGTCTGGCAGTCAACGTGATGCATTGTCGCGTCGTCTCATTCATAATCAGCCTATAATGTTTCCACTGCTGGGACACAGGCCTCCTCTTTTATAGAGGGAGTGGACTGTAATCTACCATGCGGGCCCAGTACGGGTTTTTAGATGTCACATGTCTTCGAATTTTTGGTTCTAGGAGTTGCCGGTTTCCTCACGATGTTTCCCTTCACCGTCGTGATTTGTGTCTCACTAGCTATTTAATAATGAAGAAACTATTATAATTAAAATGCAAATTATTTCTCAATAAACATTATAATTACAGCGAACGAGATAAAGATATACGAAATGCTGATTGCGAGCAGCGACCAAGCGATTTTGATACAAAAGCCTTTTTAAATCCCTCTAGTGCCGTGGCGCCCTCATAATCCTCCCGCTGAAGGATTCCGTAGATTGGCCGCATAACTTTTTCAAAACGAATTTACATATCCCGGGAAGCTGTGATTGATCGTGTCAACGGACTTGAAGGTTGAGTGTCTCTAGATGTTATAATGAAAGTGTTGTTTGAATAGCGCTTTACGTAAAGAAAAATTTCTGTTAGCATTGTCTTGTGATTATAGCCCCGTCTGCACAAGCATGAACTTAGATGTAAGATTGAATTACAAAGTGACATACCATAAGTTGAAATAATTACAAAAGTTGCCAGTGTTTAGATGATGCAAATATCATGTGTTGCTTCAATGTTATTGTAGGTTAAGATACCTATACCAAAGGTGGTTCGATGACCTTGTGAATTCCGCATGAATCCCCTGGATACGGGAATTAAAGAACTAGTCTATGTTCAGTAGTGGACGTACGTCATTCGGTTAAAATGATGATAATAGATATGCCCCAGGACAGAAACTTGCATCGTGTAAATAGGGCTTTAGATTTAATTACGAAATCAGTCTGTTCTATATGTCAGGGACATCGACGCGCAATCTGTTACAATAGTTTCAGTAGACGCCAGCACATCAAGCTACTAAAATCTGTCAAATTTCTTTAATAGATTTTCAACTTTATCGCTAAAGCGTAAGGTTCAAAGTTGATTGGGAAAATTTTACAGTTTTTTAGTAGCTTGATGTGCTGGCGTTCATGATTCTGGACCCATACGAAATTATTTGTCGGTTATTAAAAAAAATAACCTGCTGTTTCCTACAAAAGTGCAATACAAATCTAAAATAAAGAACGTAGAGGCTGACTGTAGGTGTACGGCATGAAACGTACCTGTGTCTCATTTGTTTTTACTGATTCAAAAAACTAATCAGGACAGAGGTTCGAGGCACAATCACACACATCCAGTCGGTTCATGTAGGTACCTTACTAGGTACAATTTAAAATGTAGATTTGTTTCGGAATTTTGCCTTTCCAGCTTTGTGTTCATTTACGAGAACCCGCCTGAATTGATTAAAAAAGGCATTCAATCTTCCGTTCAAAAACCTTTCGCTAATATATTTTGGATTTTGACTGGCGTTGCGTAAAATATCCTATAAATAATTGCATAACTATAGGTCTATATTAGAAACCTATGTCTGCTTCATTTCAAGACCATTCAACATTGCTAAATTTTGATCAATGACCAACATAGTCCATTGTGTGCATGTGTCATACACACACTGGTCCAAACCTCAATACGGAAAATTACCACTCAGGGTTGTTATTACCCATTACAATGGTCTGGAACTGGGGTACATATTTAATCTGTGGTTGAGACTATGAGGCATTGAGCGTGTTTTGTTTACCAGCTCCTTCATTCAGGGTCAATGTTCCTGCTGGGGTCGCGGGATTGTTCGAAAGAGTTACCGTGGCCCCGGAACGCAAAGGCTAAAGAAGGAACATGGAAGGGTTTTAGTCAGTAAAAGTCTGACACTCCCTCTCGCTCAACCCACAGCGGACCGCGCTAACTTTTCAATCTATCTAGTCTTTATATTTAACTAAACGATTTGATTGCAATCACGTCAATATTCGCGTCGCGTGACAAAATTCTTTCTTTATTTTTTATCCTTACAAAACCCAAAACCTTAAGCCGTAACTTAACCGTAATTTCCAATTTATATACCTAACTATCGTCACAAGGTTTCATAATGTAGTCTTATATCTTGTTATTTTTATATTTAATTCTTGTATTTCGGATTTTTTATAATAAAATTAAACGTGTTACTAGCGAAAGTGTAAAGTTTCATCGTTTTATTTCGCTACAAATGGAGGGGTCATTTGATGATTTTCCAACCTTAAAAAAAAGGGTCAATGTTAGGTTTAAGGGTCAATGTTAGGTTTAGTGTGCACTTCGTTTAAGTTTCAGGCACGTTATCGTGAAGGCCATTGTTGTTCATTTTCCGTGTAAGGAATGGATGAGTATTGGTTTTGTTTTGTATTATTATCTGGGTTCAATAGTGTACAGTAATTGAAGTCTGAACTGCTTATACTGCTCCTGAAGGTTTATTTTGCTGTATGGAAACATTCCGTTTAGCTCAGATGTTAAAAATCTTCTCCTATCATACATAAACGCAATGTCTGTACCTACTTTCCCATAGTTATATAATCTTCTACTGTTCATCTTCTTCTAATATATAAAATTCTCGTGTCACAATGTTAGTTACCATACTTACTCCTCCGAACCGGCTTGACCGATTTTTATGAAATTTTTATTGCATATTCAGTAGGTCTGAGAATCGGCTACTTTCTATTTTTCATACCCCTAAGTGATAAGGGTGGCACTCTCCTGATTTTTTTTGGAATCAAAACTTACGCGGGTAAAACCGCGGGGCGCAGCTAGTTAAATATAATTATTTCTTCTCCCTATATATTTTATTGTGTGTTCATACTGTACATAAATAACAAAATAAATAAATAAACCTCACTCACATCTAGATACAAAACGGGGCTAAACTCCTGGATTTTGAGCTCTCAGTGCCTACGTATCAGTGTGGAAACAGGGCCAATCCATCCCGATATTACATCCTGTCCGGCACATAAGGATTGAAGGCTCAACTCTAGCCAAGCACAGAGAAATTGAAAAAAGAAAAGGATAAGCTTTTCAAATAAAACTGATTTTAATGTTTCTGTTGTAATATTTTCATTTTATAATTTTGAGAAATTGGTTAATAAGCTCCTAAAGAGTGCCATACTTCGATCAATAATGGTACTATTATTGATCAAAGGTTTTATTGTACTTATAGCTAACTACCATGCGGGTGAAGTCGCGGGAAGAAGTTAGTATGACGTAAAGTAACTTCACACCTACAGGTGTGATGGGGTTGCTAATTATGAATATAATACAATATATTTAGAATAGAATATATTTATAATAATATATGTATATTTAAATATTACTCGTCACGAATGTCCATTAGTGGACTGTGGACATCTTTGGGAGAAATGATGATGTTAATTGTTAAATAATAAGTCGTTACAATATAAAAGAAATATGCTTAAATGTAATCTTTCTCTTAAAAGATATGCACACAGTTAATAGTGATGAACTTGTGTACAATTTTTTTTGCTGTATATTAAAAACTAAAGTTTTTAATGAAATGATTTTATTTCTTTAAGTACGTTTGTACAAACACTTTTACATGTCAATCATATTTTTAAAAAACGAGATTATTTCGGTGTTTCCTGTCTGACTACTCTGAGAAGAAAGGCCGAAACAAACTCAGAGACATAATAAGTTTATGTCTGGAATTGAGACTGGTGTCTGAAATGCTCTTTTGAGGATAGAACCACATAGATTGAGTGGAACTGTCCTGTAATTGATTACAATCTAGCCTAATAAGCAATTTAACTTTATCTTATTATTTCTCGTGATAGATTATGTTTCAGGTAACTAAGAATCACAGAACAGATAAAAGCTAAGAATAGTGTCGATTTTTACTTCAATTCCATAGCACTTTATTAATATAATATATATGTCTCGTAAAGGCTAGGCGGTTAACTGAACGGCTAATTTAACCAGTTGGCTGCGACATATACATTGACAAAAACACTCTATTCATGTGGCAGCTGAATGGTGCTGAACCATACTCTTAGCTGCCACGGCTTATTTTATTTTCTGAATATTTTATTTTTATTACGGACCCTTTAATCGTGCTCGTTTTTCAACGTTGTTCTCACACTATAATTTCAACATGAATGATGTAACTACCTAATATTTTGAAACAATATTTTGATTTAAAAGAGTTTCATGCCCGTTCTTCTCCATAGGTACTTACTACACTTTGGAAAGGGTAACTAGCTTCATTTTTCTGACTCACCGACCTCTTTACAGTTCAAAAGTGCCTGCAATTGTTTCATTTAAAACTAGCTACTGCTCGCGACTTCGTCCGCGTCAAAATTTCTTGTTCCTCCGACCCACCCCGTCGCATCGCATCGCCTGCCTGCCCTATTATATTCTTTTTGCTCGGCTCCTAAGTGTCTTAGCGTGATGTTAAATATATATAGCCTTCCTCAAGAATTGGGCTATAAATTGCAAAAAAGATTGTTTCTAATCCGACAGGTAGTTCCAGAGTTTACCGCGTTAAAACAAACAAACAAACTCTTCAGCTTTATTATTAGTATAGATAAATGGTTTGCGTTTCAGTTACATATATACATGTAACTGAAACTCATCATCATAGTAGAGCTCTGTACTTAAATAAGCATAAGTACAGAGTTCTACTATTCTACCAATTAGCCAAAAAAATTTTCAAAGGAACGGTCTGAATTAAATAATTAATCATCTTGCCCCCTACTGTGGGGGGTCTCTTCACCTGAAGGTTAAAGAGAAGGAAGTAAATAAAGCAAGGAGTTATAACTCCTTGTTTTATTTACTTACTCCTACTATTACTATTATTTACTACTACTATTATTTACTTGATACTTTACGGAAATGCTGAATAGCGAAAGCATCCTTGCAACTTTAAATATTGCATTGTATACAGGGGGCCTAAAAAGGCCACTTTGGCAGAATCATACAACAATTCATATCACGCAATTTATCTGTTTGACAGTTTCACACCTATATAATTATCCCTGAAGGGTTAGGCAGAGGTGTACCGATAGCATTTTACGAATCTCCATACAAAACTGTCATACAGATGAAATTGCGTGTAATGAATTGTTTTATGATTCTGAAAAAGTGGCCCTTTTAGGCCCCCAGGTTGGCATCACATCGACGTACAAACTACTTATAACCACGAATTTAGCACATGCAGGTTGTAGACGTAGTGAAGTTTGCGAAAGCCAGGCAGACGATTCTAAAGCATCCAGGATAATTAAAGACAATAACTTGACGCAATTAAGCAAACACAATGTATGGAATATAATAGACGAGTATTTAACACACATAATTCTGCTTACCCCTAACAACATAACACGCTAACATTGTTTGCGCAGAGTTCACGCGGTTCCGTTTATGCTAATATGCCTTATATCTTTAGCTATCCGTTCTCAGTATCCCAAAACAGAATTTGCATACTGCCAAGTTGTGTTTGCAGTTACTTATAATAAGTTTTTTTTATGCTCGTTTTTTTTTTTTTAAAGTTTACGAAAAATAGTCTCTTTAATGAATATTGCGTAATTCAACCGTTAAATCCATCTAGAAATGTTTCATCATCATCAGTCTCCTGTCCGTATCTCAATTTATTTGCGTGGTCGGCGCAACATGCCTTTTCTTCCATATTTCTCTATTAGTTTTCTTTTAGTTATTCTAGGCATATCATCTTTCTCACAGTCCATCTATCATCGTTTCTTTGGTCTTCCCCTACTCTTATAGCCATCCACATTTTCAAAATTTTCCTCGCGACCTTTTCCTCATTCCTCCGCATCAGATGCCCACATCATGACAACCAATTTCCCTTTATATGTCATTGAAATAAATGTCGAGATAGTGTAACATCAAAGAAAGGTTGTCGAAACCGATAAAATTTTGTCGAGTTTTCCGATCCAACAGGTTAAAATTCGGAATTCGCACTTAAAAGGTCTGATGACGCCATTTGCATGGTGCATTTACATTTTTCAATCCTTACCTACCAGGAATGTAGTAACTCGTATCGTGCCTACCTGAAAGGGTAGGCACGATACGAGTTACCTCCTTTGTTTTTCTGTTGATCGTAGATTTATTTATCAGCAAAAATTAACATAATTATATAGAATGGACC
The DNA here is from genome assembly GCA_963669345.1 of Gortyna flavago. Lineage (NCBI taxonomy): Eukaryota > Metazoa > Arthropoda > Insecta > Lepidoptera > Noctuidae > Gortyna > Gortyna flavago. The sequence goes on from OY770139.1 coordinate 7,663,702, forward strand.
TATATAATTATGTTAATTTGTAATATGTAAAGTTTATTAGCATGACGCGTTCCCACAGACAAACCGTGAAAACGGCGTTCAGGACCTAAGTCTTCTGTAAACTTTTTATAAATAAATAAAAATGTCTTCACGTCTACGTCGACGTATTGGCAAAGTGAGGGAAATAAGAGGTGTATTTATAAACGATGATTAAAGTTAAGTGACGTTTAAACGTTAAAATGTATGGTTATACAATCGCTAATCACAACTTAACTTTAAGCAAAGCTTATGAATAAAGGGGTTAATTGTTAAGGTTGTTGTTGTTAATTGTTGTTGTCGGCGCCGGCTGACGCTGAAAACCAGCGCTGGGGCTCTGTCTAGCATAGGGTCGCAGCATAATGCTGAGCGATGGCCGTTTTGCGTGAATGTGACGCATGTTTACCCCCTACCTTTTATTATTTTTTTGTGTTTATGTTCTTTTTTTTGCGTCATGTTCACCGCAAATAAACGTTTTTTCTTTCTTTCTTTCTTCCTTAAGCAAAGTTGAAAGTGACAGTTGTGTGAAATTCTACACACAACTGTCAAAGAATGACAGTTGAGATTTGAATATACGGACAATTTAAAGTTGATAATCAGTTAATTTGCTCTCGGTACATCGGGCTAAAGTCAGTAATTATCATTATTTTTTACTTTATCTAACCTAGTCCGATCTTACAAAAGTACAATTTGTTAACCAATCTTATTGTGAGAACATTATATCGAAATCTTCAGAGATTTCCAGTAATTTTCACAAAATAATGTAGAAATAAAAACAAATGGAAAAACTCTGCAAATAAATCTTGTGGAGTGTTGCGAGCGTTTGCTTAATGTCGATTTATCAACTAAGAATAGAAACAGCGGGCTAACGAGCCTTAACATACAAACATTGAGATAAACGTTCTTACGGGGCGTTACGTCGAATTTAATCATAATTGGATGAAAAAGGTAACGATTTTTCTCGCTGTAGACGAGCCATTGCATTGTGTACGTCATTCGGAGATACGTTGAATAAAACTCATGTAGTAGGTACCTACATGGGTTTACTGGAGCACTAACTGAAGGGCCTTATTATTATCGACAGCACCCTAATTGCGTACACACTTTCAATCACAATCTGAAAGATTTTAAAGGAAATTGTTAATCCAATCGAAACTAATATACGAGTATGTTACCTATTAAGGGAAAAGATTTGATTTATTGTATGTTTGTTTGTTACGCTTTCACACTAAAATGACTGAACAGATTTGGATGAAATTTGTTACATGGGTAGATCATAACCTGTATTAGAATATAGAATACTTTTTATCTCAATATTCTCACGGGATCAAGACTTATGCGGGTGAAACCGCGGGGCGCACCTTGTGATTTATATGTTTGAAATATTTGTCTGTTCGACAACGCATTGTCACTGTAACTGTGTTGCGCAATTATCCCGCAGTTTTCCCTGTTAATTGTCCCAAGTGATTGTATTTCCCCAGACAAATCAGCCCCAACTTTTAAGCTTATATAAGATAATATATTTTCTACAGTAAAAAAAAACTCCATCTGAATAGCTCATAAACTAATTAACTTATATTGTGTTTAGGTCGAAACAGAAAAATAAGGTAATATTTTAGAAGAATAATGCGACAAAAAGAAGAACCACAAAGTCGTGCCTAATTGGAGTTTCAAAACCGTCTTCCCTCAAAGATTTCGTTTCGGCACGTCTTTGTTTCGGGGGAATGTACAGAAAAGCCCCCAGTATATGAGGTAACAGAGAAAAATTAAATTAGCCGAGACGAGGGCTCCGTATCAGTATGTCCACAATAGGGGAATATTCGCCATTTTTCTTTTAGTTACACATCCGTTTACTGGGGTGCAAAACTTTTCGGTTCAAATTGCCAATTTTCGTTCATGAAGGGGATCGTAATTCTGGGAATCAGTAAGAATGGAAGCTAATCTTCTAATGAAAGATAAATCTTGCACTATTTACTTTCCAGGATTTTGGGGGTAAAAATATTCTCTGGTACGTGTCCATTTATCCAATGAGATGAGAGAGAGTGATTTCCGAAGTAAGTACTTTTGAGTAGGTACACGTATGATGTAGGTACTCGTACAGCCAGCCTGTGTAGCCACAAAACAAAACTACACATAGGGTACGTAATTGTAGCTAAACTACACTTTGATACAGTATTATGGAACACTTTAAGACACTCAAACGTATTGTTGTCAACGTATACATTGTTTTGAGGCTGACTGTTCCTACACACTGACTGTGCACACTGGTTAAATTTTCTGGGTCTTGAATTTCTAGTAATTTTATTTAGCAACTAGCTGCTGTCCGCGACTTCACCGCGTAAAACTTCGGGCCCCGACACACCTGTCGCATCGCATCGCATCGCCTGCCCGCGCTATTACTTCGTTTTCACTCAGCGTTCTTTTTGACTTTTTTGTTCTTCTGGTCCCGGCTGTCATTCGTGGATCTATGGCAGTCCTTACGGATCGTCAGAAGCCCGAAAGTCTGGCAATTAGCCTTATTATACCAAGGGGTATCGTATTATCCAGTAACTGGGTTGCGGAGGTCAGATAGGCAGTCGCTCCTCGTAAAATACTGGTATATATACATGGTAGTTAGACTGGAAGCCGACCCCAAAAATAGTTGAAAAAAGGCTAGGCAGATGATTATATATTTCATGCCAAACGGTTTTATACCGGTAACGTACAGACGCCAGCAGATTAAAGCTATCCGAAACTGTAAAATTTTCCCAATCAACTTTGAACCTCATGCTTTAGCGATAAAGTTGAAGATCTATTTTGACAGATTGTAGAGTGCTGGCGTCTGTACACACGGCTACATATCAAGCTATACATAACCAGTATAAGGTGACTTCTGATTGTATGAAAAACCTATACAATGCGAGGTCAGCTAAAACTGGAAATTATAGCTTGATGTGTAGCCGTGTCTACTACGCAACATAAATCCTTTCCCGCCACACCACGGCGAGTCTACTAAAATATAGTTAAACGATGTAATATGCCTACAGCGTATCGCTCAGTTTCCCAGCACATAGTTACGTCGGCAACCGCAAAGTTTCCTGGTTAATACCTCACTATTGAAAAGTTTTGTAGCAGAAGATTATGGATGAGTTACCCTTCATCCCGCCCTAGTTACCTAATACCTCTCGATTTAATTTTAGTCTAGCATGGTAAAGGAAGACTTTGTGAGGAAATCTGGACTTTATAGTCAGAACGCGTCATGTTCGTGAAAGGGCGCCGTCGGTTGCGACTGGCAGGGCTTGTTTTTAATTTTGATTTGTTTCTTCATTTTATTGTTTTTAAAGAGTGTCCTTGGAGTTTCCTTCCCGTTTTTCTCCATAGAGATCGACGTTTTGAAAAGGGCAACTATAGCTTCAACTTTCTAACTTTTTGACAATTTAAAAGTGCCTGTAAATGGTTTAATTGAAATAAATGCTGTCAGTTTGAGTTTGATCGCCAAGACGTTGCATTGCAAGAGCGGTTTTTGTCCTGAGATAATATTATATTGTAGCTGAATGATTTTATACTTTACTGGGAAAGCCACTTAGCATAATGATAAAGTGTGTGTTTATTTCATTTCAGAGAGCTCTGACGTCTGGCGAAGTCTGATAGAGTAAGGACACTATCTAAATCTATAAATATAATAGCTGACTCGGCCACGCGTTGCTGTGGCTAACGTTTTTGTCATATTTTTTTTTTTCTATCCTATTTTTTAAGTTGGATCAAACTGCACACGGTGTACAAATCTGATTAAAATCGGTTAAGTAGTTTAGGAGTCCATCGCGGACAAACATCGTGACACGTAATTTATATATATTAAGATTTATCATATATTTTATATTAAAGTCGGTTTTCGTGTCTGTCTGTGTGACCGGGTTGTTCTTCTAAACTACGCGTATTACGAGTATTTATCACTTCACTAAGACGTGCACATGGATTACAAAACCAACAAAGGGTATTTACTCATAAATCATAAACTGTTGTAGTAAAAAGCTGATAGCTTTACCGATTCTATGTCTATTTTCACTTTATAAACTAACAAATTTTATAGCATTTTTACAACCAAATTTACCACACACTACAAATTTCCAGTACACCAACTTAAAAAACAAAACACAATCGGCAGTGCTAGTCTACATTTGTGCTGGGGGGCGAAAGAAGTCGGAAGGCAACGTCATTGAGATCGTATCGTGCGTCGGAAGAGCCGCCTGATTTATGTGGGCCCCTAATGATCTCCTGCGCAATTGATGAGCAATTGTCCTCTAAAGTAATGGCGAGAATTGCAACATCATCAGTAGGTAGTTGGGGAAGAAAATTGGTGTTATTATGTGAATGTTTTTTTTTAAATGATAAATGTATTGAGATATGAAAGTTTGAGACGTTGGTTGGACAAATCAGAGAGAGAAAGAGAGAGAGAGGAAGAGTTGGTTTGTCAGAGGCAAATAAAAAAATGAGTACCTATACCTATGGCTAATGGTAATTGGTAAATTAAAGAATGGCATCGCTAAGGATAAAAAGGTAAAATTAAGTGTATTTAGGATAATTAATCTATTGAGATGTAAGTACTGGATTATTTGTAACAATTTCTTTCTGGCTTCTGACGACTCGTATCGACTGTCAAAGATCCACGAATGACAGCCTGGAACAATGTCTTAACGTACTTTCCAAGGCACGGAGGGCTCTTGGTATGTAAAGATGGTCACCCATCCACAGACCAACCGCGGCAAGCGTAGCCACGATTTATTCCGGTCTGAGCCCTGAGCCCCCCCCCCGCCCTCCACCACCCTCCTCGATCCCCTGCTAGTTCTTCTTCTGATTGATTATTGATTTAATCTCTATCTTATCCAATTTGATGCTAGCCACAAGCCCCTTTCAGGCGTGACGTATATATCATGTTTACATGAGTAATCACTTATTTTTAATGCTTCAAGATAATAAGTTGTTTACAAATAGTCTGGCTTTCTTAATTTTAAGAGACAAAGTAAGTATCTACCTACCAAATAATTAAAAATTTAAATTAATCCACCAGGTTCTCCACCAATTTAATCACAACTTCAATTAAGAAAGGCAGCCGGCACCGATACAAAATTCTCAATATACAGTCAAAAGTTAATACAGCCACATCGGTTAAGTAACCGCACCGGGTATTACGGCCATAAATCACGCCCGAAGCAAATTGTTATCGAATGGGACAGCCGGCCGGCTCAGCAGTGCCCCCACTGACAGCGCCCTACACTTCCCCGGGATACGACAAGGAATTTAAAAGAAGGTGTACTTTATACAAACCTATAGCGTCGTTGGTAGCGAGCATCAGTATTGTATGGAATGAATAAGAAAAAACAAAAATAGGAAACGAAATCACTGAAAACAGTTCGCTTGAAAAAGGATAATTAACTTGTCCAGCAAAGCATTTTACGTTTTTAAAACAAACCAAGTTTTTAAATCTTGAGTAAATAGGTTAGGTAGTTTTTTGGTAAGCGTTTACTTAACAGAAAACGAAATTGATGGAAATAGTTCGGTTGAAAAAGGATAACTTGCACTAGTATTCCTGTAAGCTAATTACGTTTACGATTAAATTAATCATTCTCGCACCATCGACATGAAGAGATTGGAATGAGTTGTTGGAGTGATAACTAAAAACTTTTCTGTCATCGTGTTCGATCTTTTCTTGACCATAAATATCCTGTAAGATGCCAGCGAATCAAATAATAGTTAGAAATTGAATTTACGACTACTATTTTTGGAAAAAGGAATGTTTTTTTTTTTTTAAAACCCACGTTCCATACCACAAGACAAAAAATGCCGCATGAAACACGTTTTTTTTTGTACGGAACCCTAAAAATTGGCTGTGTTCCATTTCTCTATTCCAGTTTTTTTAGATGTTCGCCTTCTGCCACTTTTCTACTTGCCCTTGTCCCATGCTGTACCAAAGTGTTTTAAATATGAACTTCAATTCTTGACTCTATTTCTGTAATGGCGATTGGTGACTAAGAAAAGTAAATAATGGCTGCTTCGAGAAGGGAATATGACAGGATTTATTGAACCAATTTAGTATTTACCGTTATTGATGCTCGCAATATCACAGATTTTCTCAGGAGAAATTAATGTGAATGTTGCTGAGATAATTTTGTCTGATAGTATTGTACAGAATGGCCCATGTTGGGTATACTTTTTGAAGTGAAAACTTCTATAGGCGCGTTGGGCATTTTTTGAGATAGGAAAAAATCATTGAACTTGTGCTACTGTTACCGTAAGCGACACCGCGTGTGTATGTTTATAAGACGATTAAAAAATACCCGCTTCGGATGTGTTCGGCCGTCCTCGGGATGTACTCTGTTTTAATGTATATCCGATAAGTCACTGAGTGATGGCAAAGTATTCTGTATGTGTTTTGTTTTCACTTCTGTCAGCACTCCCGGGATGCCACTGTTTTTTTTTTATTAGCCTTTAATGTCCAACTGCTGGCCCCCCAACTCTCTTTCCTTCTCTCCAGAGCTGCCAAGGACCAATCTTTATTAAAGGTTCCGCCATCTTCGTCTGGTCCTGCCGCGATGTCGTTTGTCATTAAGCGGGACACACTGGGTCGTAATGTAAGTATAGGTACCTACCCGTTGGGTATAAGTAGATGGGTTTCTATTTTTTTAGATTAATAGATTAGATTTTTATTGTCGTGCTTATAGTCACGATTGCTATTGGGTTGTTGCTGTTAAGCTACGATATCCTAGAAATGCGGTGGTCGCCACATAGCGTCCGCAAATTACCGGCGAATGACGTCACCGAAACGTTATTTATGAAAGTAAATTGGTGTGTTTTCCTAGAGGTCGTTTTTGACACCGTAGTCAAACCCTGCTGTCCAACTATATACATCGCTACGCTAGAGTCACGCGAAAAAAGTGTACATAAGTACTGAGAAGAGTGAGCTCACAAATGATTAAATAGCGTTTCCATGACAATTAAGTCAAGTCACTCGCGTCATTGTGTGTCAGAGTTGTCAAAACGAAACAGAAACGCGACTATCTTTTAACACGGTTGGGCGAATCTAACGATTTATATCTTTGCCGCTGTCAACATTTTCATGACAGTCGTTATGTGCGGCCACCGCTTTTCTAGGAAACCGTGAAATGAAATTAAATGTTTATTTCTGTAAGGAGTTATTTTTTTAAGGCACTAGAGCTTAGCTTTAGAAGTAAAATAACTGTGAAAGGAATGTAGTAGTATTCTGTATGGTAAGTGATTGATTTCTAAACCACGAATTAAAATGTACACGCGGCGATCCGGACTATTTCGTCGATCTATTCATCACAAAATGTGAATTTCTTGATCGGGCAGGATTATTGTACTCTTACAGATAGATTTCAGGGATTAACAGTTTTGTTCTGGGTATTGCCCGGTTTTTCAGAAAGCTAATCATTAATCATTTATTTGTCAGAATATGGTACATTATAAATGGTCTTAAGATAAGTCAATGATACTATTACCTTCTGCCAAGTGTTGCGTGCCAGTATTGGGTACACAGAGGCCTCCAAAAGTTAGTTGGAAAGTCACTTTAAGGGTTCCGTACCCAAAGGGTAAAAAACGGGACCCTATTACTAAGACTCCACTGCCCGTCTGTCTGTCTGTCTATCAACAGGTTTTTTTTTTGCCGTTATTTTATATGTAGTGTTAAATATTGTATGGTGGTACGGAATCCTTCGTGTGCGAGTCCACACTTGGCGGGTTTTTTCCATTATCATTTAAAATAAAAAAAATAATCAGGTACTCCTAAGGGATTACTTGATTAGTTTTTATGATAAATTAAGGATAAGTAGTTGAATTATTAGTCAATAAAAACCTTATACCACAAATATTTCGATCACAGATATTTAAATCATAATGTGGTGTGTCACAGCTGAAGTGAAAAAATATCAAATAACTTTTGGAGTCCACTGTACATTTATTACAGGACAGAGATTATTAGGTTAGTACTAACATTATTGATAACATAATTAAGTAATAAAATCACATAGCATTATCAGCCAATAATGTTCCCACTGCTTGGACACAGGCCTCCTCTCTCTGAGAAGGAGCGGGCCGTAATCCACCACGCGGGTCCAGTGCGGGTTGGTTTAAATCACAATATGAGGTAACTTAACTTTGCAAAAGATTGGCTTGTTATAAAGCGATATTATACCCAGGACCAGTCAACGTGTAAATTAGTTATAAGAGAGAGTAAAAATATAAAAGAAGAAGAAAAAAGATAAACAAGGTGATTTAAATGAGTGCGCGCACACAAAGCAAGGCTGAGCTGAAAAATAAACGGATCATATTAATTTTACTTTTTGTTTGGAGTGGTTTTTGACTAAACAAGTGAAGTAAGGTTTCAAGGTTTTAAGAATAAAAAGATTAATCTTATTGTCCTCCAAGTTTCGTAAGTCCATATTTTATCAGCCTGTAAACATTTGCTGAAAACGAGACGTGTAATGAATATAACGATTTTGTAATGAAAAAAAGTCATGACATGTCGCCTGTAAACCCTGAAGGGTAATGCTGAGGTGTACGAGTACCTTTAGTATACCCACATTCCGCCAGTTATGAAGTCCCAATGTAATAGGGGGCGAGCCTATTGCCATCAACCGGGCACAAATTTAGGCCCCGGCTACTGAGAAATTCCTAAAGCAAAAACCCAATAAGGCGGGACCTACACCTACAATAACATTGTGCATTGTTCTTTGTGCAATAATATTGAATCACCCCTTGCGCTCAATCGATTATACTGACGCAATAGCATTGACGGCTCACAAGTGTCAATATTTTCGCATGAGCAAGACTTTCCTAGTGTTCTGTGATCATGTCAGGCTTCCAGAGAGTCTTAAAAATATTTCGCAATACTGATACTAAACGGTGCAATGAAAAAATATGGTGCAATATAAATTAAACTCGCTCAAACTTCCGTTTAATCATTCATCTTCAATATTAACCCTAGACGGTCAAAAACATTGCGCAATTCATGATATTCTGCATTCATCGTCTAGGGCCCGCCTTACATTTTGGCCGACCTGGGAATCAAACTCAGGACTTGAGCTCAACAGTAGCGCTTGCGACCACTAGACCAAGGAAGCAGTTGGAATTTCAATAAAAATTTTCTCTCAGGATATTAGTACATCCTTATCCTAAACCTTGAAAATAAGTTTTAAATTTTATAGACCTCTAAATATCAAATGGCGAGGTAACAAACTAGCAAACCTTCAGTTTTCTGAAAAAACCCACTTCTTCAGAAAGTACCCTTTTTTTAGCATCAAAGTCATATTTTTATGACATATAATTTCCGCGGCGTATCGTCGTAAAAGTCAGTTTTTTTTTCACCATTTATGTTCTATGGAATGAAAAATGAAAATATCATCTGCCTTTAACATATTTTCCTTAAAAGAAATGTTTTTGAATGCAGGTATTTTTATTTTATTTCATCATGACAAAGTTTGTGGGATGTTTGTAAAGAAATACGCCGTGTTTTTTATGTTTCCCCCTAGGTGATTTCACTTTTGTTTTCTTTTAATGATATACCTACCTTTCTGAGATGAAAATTATGATGTTTGTGAGTGAAGACACATGTTTAAAGTCATTGCTTTTATCATATAGTTATAACTACGAAATTTGTTTCTAAAATCTAGATAAAGTATGAACTGTTTATTTTGTAAATAGGATATCGGAATCACTTTATCACGTCATATTAAAAAAAGAATAAGCTAGATGGAACAAACTCTCTACAGGGTTATATTAAATTGGCTAGCTAAGCTCCGCAGACGCAATGGGTGTAAAATGATAAAAACGAAAAATCAGTTAATTTAGGTAATGATTTATTTTGTGGGGCTCTCGACCTCAGTTATTGTAGTCACTTGAAATATCAGTAATTTTTTTTTTTGTTGACTTCGCAGTCGTGGTGGTTACCTATTGATGTTTAAACACGATAAAACACAAGAAAACAGTTTTTCTCAACTCATACTTTAATTAACAACACTAACAAAGGACGTTGACCTCCCAAAAAAAGCATTTTTTAAATTATTTTTAGATATCATCGCCAACCACCATCACCATCGCGCATTGCATCGCCATCGCGTCTGGGAAGTTTAGCAAGACAATTTAAAATATACCTACCTGTGTATAATCAGTAAATCAGTTTTCCTAATAGCTATGATGACGTTATTATTATTATTGTTATGTTGTTGACATGAGATTTGACGACAGATTAAATTGAATAGGCTTCGAGAAACGAACTGGAGTTCCCCCAGCCTTTGATAGCGCGCGCGATTCAGAATTCGAAACCCGACCGAAGTTTGATTGAACCAGTAGAATGTAGAAACCTCCATTAATCTTAATTAAAGCACACGTAATCGATTTTTTTAAATTCTATTTTATCTATATTAGACTGTGAGCTGAAGAATAAATCAATACTCGTAAATAAAATTATTTATTTATTTATTTTACCATTTATGTACACACATATAAAACAGACAAGAAAAAACAGAACAGAAAAATAGGTACAAAGGCGATGCTTATTTCATAAGAAATCTCTTCCAGCATACCTGCGATAGGATAGTAAATAGAGAGATGTAGACAGCGTGTGAAAGAGTATAGGAGACAGAAAAAAAAAGTATAAGTAAAAACAAAATCTAACATCCCATATAAGTATATATACAAGTACATAAAATTTAAAAACAATACACTTAATAAAGTAGACAAATATTATGAGAAAATAAATGACTTCAACTTATTTAGATAAGTACAGACGCCAGCACATCAAGCTACCCCAAACTGTCAAATTTTCCCAATCAACCTTGAACCTTACAGTGTAGCGATAAAGTTGATAGTATATCAAAGAAATTTGACAGATTGTAGTAGGTTGATGTGCTGGCGTCTGTACAAATATAAATAACAAATAAACTTACAATGTCTCCTTGGTTTACACCCGTGAGATTGATACCAGGTTCTATCAAACTGAGAAAGTTAAATTTTTTTATTGCAGGCAAAATACTCATGTACAACAATATAATAAATAGTAGTAGTAGGTACCAACGAATGAGCAAAATCCAAGAAATGCTGAAATTCCCAACCCCGCTGTTCTGTATGATCTACCCCACATTTATTAGGTACTCCAGCCTATTATCATGATTATCAATTTCCCCGTTCTAGTTAGGAAATCTCATCTGTGGTTAGATTAAAGCAAATACAAGATAATGGAGCAAATATTTACCTATAAAACCCCACTTTTCTCTACCAAGCTTTACACTAACCGGCGTTTGATAATGGAGTTACTTAGGATAAAGAAACAATGTAAATTCTGCTCTGAAAAAAGTCTGTAATTTACAGGAAAATGGGAAGAAAAAGCGAGATTTTCCGTAAAGGTCAAGAAATAAGTTCAAATCAGTAACTAATGACCTTGTTTGATGCTTAATTGAGTGTGCATGGAGGCTATTAATTTTGCTGTGGATATAATTATTTTTGCTCCATTTTGGCACAACAACGGAATTCCAATGTGTCGGTGGGTAATTTGCGGGGTCGTTCGGAAGTCACCGATAAATCTTCATTACGGTAGCGGATAGCAGTCATGTCCGTGCCTCGGAGAGATTCCGAGCATATCGTCAGTTGCATGCTGATGATTGATGTTTTCAATCAAGTTGATTATTACTGTAGGTATGTCTGCCTGCTTTATTAACATTTCCAATTAGTACCTATTATTAACTTCCAATTAATTGATCTAATCAAAATTGCTTGGCAACTCACCTCGGTAGATATACCTACTTATGAATGTCGTTACGGGTCGTCAGAAGCCCGAAAGTATGAAAACCAGTCTTACTAAGGGGTAACGTATTATTATTAGTTAGTAACTGGGTTGTGGAGGTCAGATTGGCAGTCGCTTCATGTAAAATACAGGTATTCAGTTGCATCTGGTTAGATTGGAAGCCGACCCCAAGATAGTTGGGATAAGGCTAGGCAGACGACGACGAGCAAAACGTGGTGTATATTTTTTGTAATGAATACGCGAACGTTTTGAACGAACGAGCTAATAGCGAGGTAATAGAATCCAGTTGAAAATGACTTCTCTAATAGAGGGGGTATACAGTTACCTGCAAACACTTCAAGGTTTGCCAGCGTGAAATGGAGCGTAGTTCTCAGGTGTTCAATTAACGGACACAGTTCGGAACACCACACTGCACTCACAATACAAATCACTGACCTAGCTGTAGAGGTCACAGCTGGAGCGAGGTCGGGCGCCATCACTTGTATCGTAAGAAAACGTGAATTTTAATTAGTAGATATCGACAAGCGTGCAAAGTAGGGGCTTTTTACGACTTGATGAACATCGAGATTTCTTTTTTATACGTAGGTTGTTAATATTCATATACCCTTAAGAGGAAATGCGGTCGCGGAGACTTTTGAAAAAGCCTAAGTAAAAAGTCATAATTCGAGGTTTGGCTCTCGCCTATTTCCTCCTCCAATATAAAAGATATTTCATAAACTGAATAAGAAGGCTAAGTATATACTGTGTCCCTATGTTTTTTTTTTGTTTTTTTTTTTTTTTTTAGATGTCAAATTTGTACACTAGGCCTCTGTTGACAGCGGGTTAAATAGGCATTTTTGATGGTTCTAGTGTTTATAAAAATAATATATCATCAAAAAGGAACATACAAGTAGTTAATATTTGTTATTCTGTAAAAAAAATACCAGAAAGAAAACAGGTGAGAGCGTTTCTATGGAGATACGACCACCCGATGATCACAATGATTGAAAACCGTTTAGTTTATAACGCGACTTTAATTTATAAAGGTATAACAACATACCAATAGTCCTCGATAGGTAGACAGAGGTGTAATGTTCCCAGATATCGGCAGTTACGTTTAATTCTTATGTAACGAGTGAGACTTTTCTAAAAAAATCCATAGAATCGGTAAAATACCCAGAATCCGGGCTGGACCTTGGGATGATTGAATCAAGGACTTTTACGCCAAGTCGTCAAGACTTTTACACCAACTCGCGCTTTCAACCACTAGGTAGCCCCTTTTGCCTACATGTAGTCAACATTCACATTTTAATTAAAGCGTTTCTATTTCAAATCCTATATTTTTATTTTGTTTCAAGAAAGCACGTGTAAGTAGTTTTACAGTATGCAAATTAGAACATAGAACAATCTATAATACCTGACCTGGATCTCTGGCGTATTCGTTAATCAAGGAACATAAATAAAGTGGAGTATCTGATGTTCCGTAATAAACGTCCATTTTTGAGGGATTCGCTTCAGTCATGCGATACTGGTACAGGCTCAGACATATTTTACCGTTCCTTATTCTGTTCGTGCCAGAAATTGTGAAGAAAATATAAAATTACTGAATACTAGTTTAATGGTAGACTATCTAAAGTTGAAAAACTAAATTAATAGAATAGATACTCTTTATTATTTACACCAAACGAATTACAGATATAAATGTATAAATTTTGCATATAGGGACAATGGGCGGTCTTATCACTAAAAGCCTTCTTTTAAAGAAAGACAACTTTTGGATGGATTTAAAATCAAAAATCGAAATAAAAATATTTTGACCGCCATTAATGAAAACAAGCTAAAATAAATATACAGAATTTTGAATTCTTTATAGATAGCTAACTAGGTAAATAATTACATTAAATACTAAATTAAATGAGTAACTAACTTACTATAGGTACAAAGAAGGACACATAGGCGTCGAAGTACTCGGGCGAATCGCTGTCATCCGGAAACGTGCCCAGAAGACTGGCAGCATTGCCACGTAAAAATATTTTATTTCACATACTTATATGCCTACATTTCGTGGTTTCTTACATTTAATGTGGAACCTTTAAATGTAGGAAACCACGAAATGTAGGCTAAGACCGGCGCATGAAACTTCACGATTACTTTGTTAAAAATAATTGGCTTTTACAATGTTTTCTTATCAAGTAAAGGAAGAAGGGGAGACAATACTACAGGTAGTCTGTGGTGCAGGGTCTAAAACAACCATGTCTGTGGTGTGAATTTAGATAACTGTCTTGTGATTCTAATCTTTTCAACCAATTGATATATTAAAGCCTGTTCACACAGTCGCGATCTGTTATTTTTACTGTGCCACTAATGGCACAGTCTTTGGCTCGCGTATTTGTATGAACGAGTTAACACGAGTCCAGATGAAATAATGTTATTTTATCGAATCCGATATCGTCGGTTCGTGTGAACTCACCATGCGAATAAAAACGCGAGCACCACAAATAAAACCGGACATTGAAATTAACGGTCCATTAAAATAACGGAACAGTCGTGTAAAAGACGTTATAATGGTTTTTTTATGGAGCAACAACAAAAGAATATACAAGTATAGTGACCAGAACCACACATACACAGGCCTAATAGGTGTGTTTTTGTCATATAATGTAATGTGTATTGTTTCATAACTAATGTTAACCTCCTAAAATTTCTAGATCTCAACTTTACAATAAAAATACACTTTCTTAATGTAAATATTACGATATCTTACTTAACAATTTTCTAGAAAAAATCGACAAAAAAAAAACTAATAAAAATTACATCATTAAAAATCAAAAGAAAATGTTAAAAGGTTTAAACTAGCACAGACTGTTTACGATATGTAACAAGAAATTCAAGACAGTCTAATCGTGACGGGAACTCATTAAAAACTGTCAGTTCGCTGAAGTCTCAAAGACGGCAGTCGTAGTCAAAGCTTTACAGACACACACTTAAAAGATATTTGAATTAGAGCGTATCCTAGTTTAGCGCACTGCCGCTTGTGAAGGTGAATACGTGTTATGTGGGTTGTAAGGGGTTATAATTAATTACATTAATCTTCGTGTACATTGAGATATGGTGTACCCATACCTAACATGAGATGAGATGAGATGAGATGAGAGCACCACGCGTAGCCTGACCACCATAGTAACGGATTTTGTCAAACAGATTTCTTTACAATCTGTCATTTTGTCTATTCTTCCGTCGATTAAACCCGTGGTCATGCTTCACGTGCAGTAGTGGTCCAGTGGAAACGACTACAACTTACGAGTTGTAGGTCGTACGTTCGAACCCTGACAGGCGCTTTAGCATAATCAGACTATAACGTGAGAGGGAGTAGGCCGTAATCCACCACGCAGGCCCAGTGCGGGTTGGTAGATGTCACATATCTTAGAATTTTTGGTCATAGGACATGCCGGTTTCCTTACGATGTTTTCCTTTACCGCTTTTTGAGAGCAATAGTGATGAAATAAATTACACAAAGTAAAGAACAGACAGGCGCTTTATTTTGTGTAAATTATTTCGTCACCACTGCTCTCAAAACTGTGAAGGAAACATTGTGAGGTGGATTACGGTTCACTTCTTCTCACTAAGACGAAGCCTGTGTCCCAGCAGTGGGAACATTATAGGCTGACTATGCTTATTTAGTATACATATTAATGTTGAAAACATAACTTGATAACATCACGCCTATATTATCCGAAGGGGTATGGCATGCAGAAGTGTATATAGCTTGCCAAAAAAAAAATGGCGGTACCTGGACTAGAGAACTGGCCCTTGGAACTGACCTGGAAGTATAATTCAATTAAAGATTAGGTAACAATATTCTTTATTAAATCCAGTTTTATTTTTGTTTCTAAAACAGGCCGTAGTGGTAGTACCTAACCATTTAGTTATGTTATCATGTAGTGTTGTGTTGTGAAACTTTTCTAAAATTGCTAGTAGAACAAAATATTACTGAAACTGAAAATGGTTGAAACTTTAATCATATAGAAAAGTATTCCATGAAAGTTTGCATGTTGGTTACTGACTAAACTAAACATATTTCTATCTTCCACTTTAAGATAAAAATAGTAATGAAGCTGCTAAATTGTATGAACTGAAGCGTCGATACGATTGTATAAACATTCTAAGAGAAATGGTTAATTATTTCATAAAATAAAGATCTGTACTTATAGCAAAGTCGGGAATCTTAATAATTTAACAAATTGGCTGTCAACTTAAAGTATGCGTGTGTGTATTCGAATCACTAGTGTCATAGAATATGAATATGTATATGAAATGATTAAATATTCTAAAAATGAAAATATGGTTTTATGAAATTGAGACACTACGTCAATACACGGGAAATTGACGTAGTGTCTCAATTTGATACACAATTATTTATTTTCCTGGCTTAATATAATATAATATTTAAATAACTAACTATAATATTATGTACTATAAATGAAAGTCGCATTTCGTGTCTATCTGTGTGACCGCGTTGGTCTTTTAAACAAAGCAATAGTTTAGTTGCGTTTTTCACAAAGACATTAAAAAATAATTTTTTACCATTGCATCATTCCGAGAATTAATTCCGGAAGGTTTATGTGTATATTAACCCCCTTACTAATAAACGTATTATTTCAGATGAATAGTTACACACCGAATTCCCTCTTTCAGTCGTCAATAATTTGACTTTCGAAAGAAGAAGACAAAGCGTTGTGTAACTATACAGACGAGACGCTATATTTAGTAAGGGGGACTTATACAACTTGTTAATGAAATAACCCAAAACCTGAAACTAGTTTGTTTAGAATCGGCAGCAAAATAGAATACAATCATTTTAAATATAGGTTATTTTTTTTTCAAAAAAATAATTATTTGTCATGCCATATCTAACGACGACTTTTTAACGACGCTGTACAATACGACTGTGATACTACTGTCCAATGCGATGTAAACAAAAAGTGCAGGCGAGGGTGAGGGGAGGGGGTGGGGGGGGAATTTGAGTCACTTTTCTATTCCAAAGCAAAACATACGCATTACTTAATAATAGCAGAAGGAGGGGATTAACCTCAAACGATAGTGCTCCCATCACTCCCGTGTCAACGAACGTTTGACGCTACGAATCTGTAAGAAGTAGCGCCACAACAACATTTACAAATATGTTTTACAATAATTTATGAAAATAAATAATTATACGTCATATCAATTTATTAATATAAAAATCGGTTGGGGTGTCCGAGGTTTTGGGTTATTTCATTAACACATTGTTTTTAAAAAAATCTCGATGTTTTGTCAAGTCGTTAAAACCGTACATGCAGTAGCATGTCACTAGTTAACGATTAAGGGAAGGTTTTTCTTTTCCCTGACAAAGTAACCAAGCTTGGAATAATTATGTAGGCAGGTACTAGAAAGTTGCTGACATCCAATTGAATGGCTCCTACATATACTTTACCGTATCTATTCCATTTGCATACAAGATTTACATTCGTTATTAAGTAATCCATCAATGATATAATTGGTGTTCGAGTGTCTGCAGGAGCCATTAGGGTTAAATGCATGCGACTGTGCATAATATGCATTATATGTGTACGTGTTGATAGACGGGTATTTAGCCAAACTCAATGTTAATCGGAGTATACGTTATCATCTACGATTAACAATTTATGTAGGTACCGGTAAACCGGGGTTACTTTGAACAGCCGGGTGACTTTGATTGAAACTTTTATTTCACATAAAATCGCGAAGTACGTAAAACGAAACGCAATTTGTTTTTTGTTTTCTTGTCAACATCATTGATGAACTGTTGAATCCTTTCTAGAGGACACGCTGGGAATTCACCAACTATTTTAAGCACCGTAAGCTTAAGCATTCTTTTTAGGTTTCATTTGTCTTTTACTAGATCAAAGTTACCCCATACGCAACGTGCCCTATTTTCTTGCGTAATTCCAAAGCTATCAAAGTAACCCCATTCTCATTATAACTTTGATTAGACAGTTTTTATTTCTTTTCTCAGAATCAAGCCATATTTTTTCACATATTACTACAGAAATCGCGAGTTTAAAAAGAATCGATAACTAGACCGATTATATATTTTTTTTACAACCAGATATTCAAAAGATATGGACCTTGAAAGTTCTATATTGATCAAAGTAACCCCGGTTTACGGTACGGAAGTATGTGTCAGAGGTTGTAAAAAGGTATAAAAATGTGAGAGTCATCGGTTCTACGGCTAATATGGCCGGCCCATTGCCACTTTAGCTTGTTTATTCTGTGAGCTATGTTGACAACTTTGGTTCTCTGCAGGATCACCTCATCCGGATTTTATCCCTCAGAGAGACTTCAAGCACAGCTCGTTCCATAGTTCGCAAAGCGAACTTGAATTTATGGACCAGCCATACCATGAATGGCCACGTTTCGGCTCCTTATGTCATAACATTCAGGACGCACTGATAGAAATTATCCCACTAATAAACAGACCATTTAAGACCATTATCAGCTTTACTCAAATGTGATTTGACAACAGAATCATTTGTACTCTATAAAAAACGTTACGCCATATTATGCTTTCTATTCTATTTCTAATCATCCCAAAATCTGTTTCATTGTAACAGTTGACGAGACTTACGCATTAATAAGGGTGACAACAGTTGATACAATGCGCCGGTGACGAGGCGAGTTCGGGGGACGATATCACGCGATCACTAGCGCGTTTCTGTTAATAGTCCCCAATCCTTATACGATGTCCCCAACGTAAGAGCTAGCGGACAGGAGGACTAGTCATGTTTAATGTATTTGTGATGTATTTTTTATTAGTCGTTTAGATGTTATTGATTGTTAATGGGTTTTTGTAGCAATAAACGCGTGTTCGTGATATTGCCGTAGAAGGACGTACGGTATAGTGACCTTATTGGTGATGTTCTTCAGAAAGGTTAGTTGCGAGTATTGCTCGCAACCAGTGTGCGTGTACCTATATGACTAAATGTATATGTAAACGAAGCAAAAGGAGTATGTAAGCATCGTAGCAGGTGAAGTTGTATGGTTTCTGCGTACACCCAGAAAGAAGGCATGAGTTTATGTATGTCTGTAGATGTATTATAAAAATCTGAGAAGGCACTTAAATGTGATTAAAGTCACATTAGATTATTAACAACGCAGATATTTGTAATATTCATACAAAATTTTTATAAATATAATACATTATGAATAAAGTGTGGAGGAAAACAAATGAATCGTGTAACAAAAGTAGCGTGTGTGTAGTCTGCCTAAACAATGATCAGTCCCTGCATTTGTTTCGGCCGATTTGTATGAAGACGTAATACTGCTTACTTGTTTATACTGTGCCTAATTCGTGCCTCTTGGACCATAATAAATAATTATTTTCTTTATCGAATTTTATTACTTTAGCGAGAAACATCAGACATAATATTACGCTCCATTTCTGTTATAAGTACTAACTAGCGTGAAAAAATATTTCGACGAGAAAAATACGACATTATTTTTCGCGTCGGAATATTTTTTCTTAATAGATTTCGTATTAGTCTGGTAAACTAAGCAGCTTAAAGGTTTTTTTATTTTTTGTTAGACTTGATTCGAAGTAACTTTCCGTAATACTTAGTTTTGAATATATTTTTCATTAATCATATTAAATTGTCCTTTCTTGGAACCACTTTTAGAAGATGTTTATGCAGGGAAATTTAATATTGTAGAGGGCTTTTCGAGTACAAGCAATTAGAAAAAAACTTTTCTACCAAAAAAGAGAACCAACTTCCAAAACAAACAGTGCAAAGTAAAGAATTACTTCAATTTCGGAAGTCGGTGGCAAACAACGAAAATGCGAGGCTAACGACACGTTATTTTTCTTGGTAAAAAAGTTATTATTTTTCACTTTTAAGTTGTACTTGCCCTTACTTAACAATACTTGCTATGTAAATATCAGTGGCCAGAAGTTATTATGACATCATCAATATAATCTAAGTACCAAATTACGTAATATTGAAGCTAATTAAAAAACTGCCCGAGCTAAGTTAATAAAATGTATATGGGACCACCCCTGAGGCATACCCCATACAATATTTTTTTTTTTTAAATCGATTTACAATTGCTGGAGAAATTGCGTAACGAACATGCAAAAAAAATACAGTCGAATTGAGAACCTCCTCCATTTTGAAGTCGGTTAATTATGTAAAAATACGGCACTTATAGCCGCAATGCATCCCATGACAATTCCACTAAGCTACTATTGAAGAGTCATAGTAAAGCAAACGACGCAATTTCGTTAACTTGAAATTTTACCAGTACCTAATTTTGTTATAAAAACCAAACTCCTGAACCGATTTTGATAAAATAGCTATGGGACCAGTGTGAAAGTTTATCATTTCAAATAAAAAAACTAATTTTGGAAATCGCCTTAATATAAATAACGGAGTTCTGTGGTAACAAACAAAAAAAACAACCAACCAACTGAATTAATAACCTCCTCCTTTTTTTAAGTCGGTTAAAATCTAATATATAAAATTCTCGTGTCACAGTTTTCTTTGCCATACTCCTCCGAAACGGCTTGACCGATTTTGATGAAATTTTTTGTGCTTATCCGGTATCTATGAGAATCGGCCAACATCTATTTTTCATCCCCCTAAGTGATAAGGGAAAACTTACGCGGGTGAAACCGCGGGGCGCAGCTAGTAATATCTAAATAGAAATGAAAACCTTTTAAGTACCATCCCTATTTTATTTCTAATTGTTTTATTTGATTTATGTAATTTTTTGATTATCATAAAATATTAACATAATTTGAAAGCTAATTAAATAATATTATGTACAAGTATGCTGCCAATGATTCGTGTTGACAACGATACAGACGAATTTTTTGATGCCCTATGATTCTATCCTTTTTTTATAGACTTATACATTTCTAAATTAATTCATAACATATCCATCAACACAAAACTTTTTCTTTAGCAAATGTGATACTCCAACAATAAAAAACAAAACAAAAGAACGCCCTATAAAACTAGAAAAAAAAACAAAATCATTTTATGACGTAAGTAGTTCACTTGCACCGCGCGCCCTCGGAGGGTCAGTGTAACAGCAGGGGCCCGACGACAACCCCAAATAGAAAGGGCTCTCACAGAAAACTTCGGCCCCTTTTATATGGTCATCATAGAATTCCGCTTGGATGCGTCTCAACACCATACATTGCTTCGCTCACACTCGTAGCTCGACATTTTGCTTCACTTATTTTATTTTCTCTTGTTTCAGAAAATACATCCGAGTTTGGCCATTACACGGATGAAAGATCTTATTGAAGTTGTATGAGGTTTGTAAAAGCAAGATATGTGTCTGCTTAGGAGTGATGCTATTATTGTGTTAGTATATTAGCCGTATAAGATACGCTTTTGTGTGTCGCCATGTTTACGGAGAAGCGACGTTCTAAATGTCTCATAGAAATCGATGCCCACAATGTGGCATTACTCATGGTTTAATATACTTAGCAAAACATTTTGTTGCTGTTATATGTAGAGGAATCTTCTGAATTGTTAAACTGCATGTTTGTCGATGTACCTAATTGTTAGTGCTGATAAAATTTACGCTGTCAGTTTTTGTAGTTTTTTATTTGCAGGATAACATTAAGACAACATTAACAACATTCATTGCGCTGTTTTCTTTGTTGAGCAGACACATTTATTGAACATATGAAGCAATGGATTAGCAATATCCTTCAAAATTATTCAGATTGTGATTTATTGAGTGGCACGCAATTATTAAGTAGATAAAAGTTTTTCGAACTGTGTTTATCAAAGATTAAATGATCAATCTTAATTTGATCTTGAGAACAGGATTTTTGGGTTGACGTTCACTGATCATACATAGTCTGTATTGAGACCAAACCGATCTCTTATGATTGATGACCCTGGAAATCAAAGCTAACTACTCTCTAAACAATTCTTTATTAAAGTTTCCAACAACACCGTATGTCGGATATGTCAGACATCGCACCTCTTGCCTCTGCGGCGACCGTGAGAACGAGCGTGTGTGACTGACAGGATAAATGCAATTGTTCCTTATCACCTGTGCACTTAAATACAGATATATTATATTTCTTCTTCCCCCCACCCACCCCGTTGCATCGCATTGCCCTATTAATTTGTTCTCGCTTAGAGTTGTTTCTGACATTTTTTGCTTTTGCTCGGCCTAGTGTGATATTAAGTATTGCCTTTTATACTTTTTCATAAATTGGGCTATCAAATGCATAAAGATTTTTTAATATCCGACTGCTAGTTCCTGAGATTACCGCGTTCAAACAAACAAACTCTTCAGCTATATCGATATATATAAAATTCAAAGTCCTTCTTCTTCTTCTTAGCGTGTTGATAGCAATCTAAATAAACTCGAGTATATTTCTTGGCGTGGAAATGTGATCTAAGATTTTCCTCACTTTATATTGCTATAACAACTTTTAATTTAATATATACTCCCTAGAAATGTTATAAGGTACCTTACACAGAGGAGGTATATCAGAATATTCAAAGAACTTGCAAGTTCTTAACAAGGTTACATAGAACTTTGGAATCCAAGTCAAGTAATATCAAGTTTCTGAGAACCTCTCATCTGAACGAATAAACAAACTGTAATTAGATATAAATCAACAAAAACATTATTTTATCGCATTCATGCTACTGAACAATTCAATGCATTGAACTAGGCTAACTGAGACGTACCATTCATAATAATCACCCTAGAAGAAGCATTTGTTTATGTACGAATTAATTCATTCTGTCATTACATTTTCCAATGCGTTTTTTCTTCAGTAGCATTCTATCACGTTGGTCGTGTGTCGGGCAGTGATGTATGTAGCTGGTGGTTCACGCCACGGTCCGACTCAGTGTGGGCGGCGCGGGGAGTGCGGCGTACGGGCGGGGGACGCGCTGACGTCACGCGCGCCTGCGCAACACGCGACTCCTTGATGCACAGAGTAGTGAACCAACACAGATGCTCGCAGAGTTGTTAAATTATTCGGCAGTCGGAGAACGTGAAATATTTTATCGCGCCCGCAGTTATGATTATGAACTAAAAATAGAACAAAACAGTGGGATTATATTTTTAAAATATTGTTATGTATTTGGGAATGGATACAGCAGAAAGTAGTATCCATTGTTCATAAAAAAAAAATATTCATTCAGGTCTATTGATTGATTGACCTACGTATTGGAAGGAACCAAGAATTCATATTATTTTAAATTGGATGCCTAAATAAAAATTTAATATTACTTTAATAATTACAACTCCATACTTAATAAGATAAAATAGATTGCATTACATAAAACAGAATCAATATTTCGTCTATTCAAAGCAAAACTTATTTCAACACCGCCATCAAACTACCAAACTAACCTACCATACTGCCGTACGGCAAAGGAAAATTTATCTCTACACCGTAAGTACCCTGTGTACGGCAATCCGTGTCCGCGATACACGCGGGCGGCCAGTCGACTCGCTCGCGCGCGCTGCTACGACGCGTGCTACGCGCTACGACACGTAGCACTCGCAACTACGCCGCTACGCCAACCCGAAAATGATCTGCCAGTGACTCGTGAGGATATTGAATTAAAACGGAATTATTTAGTGCAAGCCAGTGGTGTGCTACCTCTGTTACTGAAATAGCAGTGCTGCATTATTCCGCGGTCGGCTATAAGGTGGGTGAATATTGAATAACGAGATATGAATAGGTATTGAGAGCTCGGATGCGAGTAGTTTGCTCTAGGTAATGTCAAGGACACGGATATTGATCAAGTACCAGATGCTAAAACTACTTTGTTTACTCTCAATGTTTGTTTTACCGACGTATTTACCAACGAACACGTTTGTCGCATATTTATCTCTTTCAGTGTTTATTTACCCAATAGAGTTTATTTATACGAGTATGAAGTTATGTTTTAAAGGAGGAAAAAGAATTCGCGGCTTATACATGAAACAGTCTATAAAAAGGCCGTTAGAAGTAATACGCAACAAAGGGATGGGATCCCGAGTGGGGTTGAGAATAATTTATAAGGATAGGTGCCACTTTGCGTTACACGTTTCATGAATTAGAAATGTTGAGACTACTTATAAAAATGCTACACGTGTTATTTCTTTTATTTATAAAAATAATTTATTGAATAGAGGGCAAGTTATCTATAGGACATTAGTTCTGACCTTTAGGTAATTGATTATAGAGGTTCTTTGGCCTTTGTCAGGGACATGATGGATACATTTAGGTATTAATACAGGTAATTGAACTCGCTCCTGGAAATAATAAGTTTCAATAAACCTTTATTATATTGACGTTCCTACGTTAATAAAGGCACAGTTCAAAATCCTCTGCTTAGCGGCTGAACAATGTTTAGGAGCTCCATAAGGTCGTATTTTACAACGAATAAGTTAATATCGGTTTCTTTGATACGCTTTCTTTATGTTAATTGAATTTTGTACTTGATTGGGTGACGTGGTAAATCGAATAGCCCTATTGTGTTCACAAACGTATGAAGCGAGTGGAAATTGAAATAAATTAAGATACAATAAGCTTTCATATCACTATCATCGATAGCAATCTGCATCTGCTAGCAAAATCTGTCTCATACGCATTGTTTGCTTAGGGGCTTGTTGTGGCTAAGTAATATCAGCCGCACGGGTCGATCGATCAGGTTAAGCTACGCTTGCCGCGGTTGGTTTTCCGTGGATGGGTGACCATCTTCACATACCAAGACCCGTCTGTGCCTCGGAAAACACGTTATGCCATTGGTCCCGGCTGTCATTTATTATTTATTTATTTATTTAAACTTTTCGCACAAAAAGGTACAAAGGCGGACTTAATGCCTTAGGCATTCTCTACCAGTCAACCAAGGGTGGTGAAGAGATTAGATGGCAGGTGCTTTGGTTGAGGAACAATCGTAGATCATTGACAGTCGTTACGGGTCGACAGAAGCCCGAAAGGCTGACAACCAGTCTTACCAAGGGGTTTCATATTACCCAATAACTGGGTTGTGGAGGTAAGATAGGCAGTCGCTCCATGTAAAATACTGGTACTCAGCTGCATCGGGTTAGACTGGAAGTCGACCCCAACATAGTTGGGAAAAGGCTAGGCAGATGATGATGACGCATTGTTTGCTTGTCGTTCGTTCTATTCATAAGTTTTGATCTAAATATTCATATGTTTGTTATAAAATTATCATCATTATCAGCCTAGCATTTTTCGAATTGTAAATGTTAGAGTCGGCTTCCAGTCTAACCGTATGCAACTGAATACCATTATATTACTTGGAGCGACTGCCTATTGTTTAGAAAATACAGCCCAATTATCACTATTACTTACATACATAACGCCTTCATTCCATAAGGGTTGCTACGATCCTTATATACTCCTTTTGCCTCATTTCAATCAATCAATGAACTCAGCCTATTGCAGTCCACTGCTGGTCTCCCAGGCTGCGCCACAACACCCTGACCTCCGCCTTCCAAATCCAGTCTGTCTCAGCCACCTTCTTTAGGTCGTCCGTCCATCTATCTGAGGGGCGTCCCACACTACGCTTGCCGGTACACGGTCTCCACTTCAGGACTCGTCTGCTCCACCGACCATCGGTCCTTCGACAAACATGGCCAGCCCACTGCCACTTCTGTTTGCTTACTCTACTGCAAGCTATGTCGGTAACTCCGGTTCTTTTCCGGATAATTTCATTCTTGATTTTATCCTTCAGAGACTCTGAGCATAGCTCGCCTCGGTTACGTTCATACATCTGGTCATACACGCACGCCGGTTGCGTTTCACTATTACATTATACGTTTATTGATTAATTGATAACAAAGCCACAAATAAAAAGCTGTTAATATTTCTAATTTGTCATAAGAATTTCGTTTTAGGTATCGAGTTTTCAGATTTGCCGGAGCTCGTGATTTCCGTAATAAAAATATTATTAGATAAATCTCGAAGAAATTCATCTTGTTCTCATCTCATTAAATTTAAATCTTTGTTGTGTTCCGGGGCTTTGGTACGACCATCCATCAATGGCTAATGACGGGCTGGTTTCAATTCTCAATTCTTTATTGCGTACCATAATGTATAAAGTTGGTAGGGAAATTATTATATTATTGTTGCGTTATTATTGTTTCGTCGCTAATTTACAATATTATTTAAGAAAAAAACAGACAAACTGTTCAAACTTTTATTATAATTTGATTTCTTGATTGTGATGCCTGATTATTATAATATTCTTTATATACGAGTAGTATAAGAGTCTTTGTCTTTCTCCAATTAAATATATAAAAAAAGATGTTTTTCTTAAAGAAAATTCAGTTAGTTTGTGAAAATACGAGTAATAGACACGAGAATTATGCTTTCTCGACAGATCGACCAAGATAAATCTCTCTTAACACAACGTTATCTTACTTCGATATCACGCTTCAGTTATCATGCCTGCACTAGATTAAGGTTCAATCTCACGACCTCTCGTTCTACAGCAAAACTTTACTATTACTGTATGTAGCGTGTATCGGAAAGGTGTGGTCAAAATTAAGGGTGTGGTACAGACCATCGAACTGAACAACTTTCTCCATGGGATACAACATCGTAATCGCAAAAAAATTATCAACTGTCTCATACAACACTTTAATACTTGCTCGACCCAAACGTATGAGACGGCTGAATTTTTATGGGCGATTACAATATTAGGCCCATGGAGAAAGTTATTCAGTTTAATGGTCTGTAAGACACCCTTTAGTATGTCTATACCTTTCTGATACATGCTGTACGAGTATATATTGCGGTATGTAAAGGAAATGTAGCGGCGAGGTTGCCCCGGCCATGCATCAGCGGTCGATCTGCATGATATCACATTTGCATACCGCTTC
The DNA here is from genome assembly GCA_963669345.1 of Gortyna flavago. Lineage (NCBI taxonomy): Eukaryota > Metazoa > Arthropoda > Insecta > Lepidoptera > Noctuidae > Gortyna > Gortyna flavago. The sequence continues at coordinate 7,690,391 of OY770139.1, forward strand.
AAGATACCTTATATACTGTACGTCTCCACTTGGTTGAAGAGTTTCCTTGTGAAGAAAATAGCAGGAATACCGAAGTGGCGAAGTAAAAAAGCTAATCTATTTATTGTACCATTAATTAACGGACTGTTATTGGTTAAAATTAAGACTTAACCAATAATCCAAAGACCTCATAGCTTTTCATAGTAAATCCTCTCATATGGAAGTAGCTATCAAATCGCAGGTAGAATTAGCTAACGAATCTATTTATATGCCTAGTTTGGCAATAAAAAAAGCAAAACGATTCATTTTATTTATAGGAACCGAGCATTAGTTCAGTTTAGTAAGCAAGCAATACCGAAAATTGAACAGTTATGACTACAAAACAGAAAAGGAAAAAAAAAACCAAATGAAAGCAATTATTATTATGACTACTCAAAAATTAATATACATAAATGCGGGCTAGGGCCATTAATACCTAAAAACTTATTTCCTGTACCATTTCTTAATACATAATCTCCCTACGATATTATCCAACACAAAATATGAGTCGCAACATTAAAATACTTTACTAGATCATAAATTACTGGACACCTACATTAAGCATATTCCAAATTCTGATGGAAACGCCGCAACGTTCCGCCGTGGGTGTTGAGCAATATTTCATTCAGTGAATTATTGTTACGGCTATACACCTCGCCTCCACTTTATTCCTGAATTTTCTAATACCACGAACCATAAGAAAAATTGTGGGTATCAATTTCTGAATTGAGCTACGTTTAAGAAAGATTTTTCGCTACAAAGTGAATAGGTAAATGGGAGCCTTTGCTTTCTTACACGTGGATTTTGTCGGAGATAAATAACAAGATTTGTTCTTTTGTTTATTCAAAGTTTGACCTTTTTAGAAGGCTTTGCTAACAGGTATATATGTAGATTAGTCAATATTTAACGAATGGCATAGGGGCTTGCTTTGTTAACTCCCAGAAAGAAATCAATTTTAAAATACGAAAGTTTAATTTTTCTTTTTGCGTTATCAAGCTGCCTTTTTCCCAACTATATTGGGGTCTGCTTCCAGTCGAACCGAATGCAGCTGAATACCAGTATTTTAGATGGAGCGACTGCCTATCCATAATCCAGTAACTGGGTAACACGATACCTAGTAAGTTCCTTTTTGACTTATGATGAATGATATATAGCCGTAGCTAGCTAGACTGGAAGCTAGCCTTTCTAAGATCCTTTAAAAAATCTAGATTACCGCCGACTTGACCCAATGCTTGCATTTCAGTCTAAAGTATGTAGGCCACACAATCTTTAAAAAATTCGTGTTAGTTAAAATATTCAAACTACACCATAATTATGTATATATCTTTAATTCGTTCATTTAGTTTTTGTATAAAATCTTATTTTCTGTTTGTAGTAGGTACCTTGTGGAATTCCGAACTAGTCTAACTGGTGTTAACTTGAGAGCCCTTACACCCATCACACATCTTTAATCTTAGCTTGGGTGTCAGAGGCTTATAACTCTGTATGAATGTATAAAATTTAAATGAGTATCATGTTATACAAGTGGTAAATGTAAATTAAATTTTAAAACTGGAAAAACAAGATTTTATTTTTTCTAATACATAATAAGTTTGTAATCATAATTGTTTTATCTATTATATGCATGTATTTACAAAAAAAAAAAATATATAAGTAGTTTATCAGCCATCTCGTTACCATAACACAAGCATTAGGTTGCTTAGCTTGGGACTATATGGCGTTGTGTGAAATGTCCAAGGATATTATTATATTATTAATCTCTTTGTAACAACACGTACATTAATAACATTTATTTTTATTTCATCCTCGGAAAGAACTCTAAAGGCTACTCCAAAGGCTACGGGAAAAGCCCGAGGTAAAAAGATAAAAACACAGCTTTTCCATTGAAGGAAATCGGAAGGATTTTATGCGGACCTTTTTCTTACCATGATGATTGCATATGTATCACGTAAACGGTTTTGTATAACGAGGGATTAATATAATGCGAAATGGGGATTAAACTTAGCATTAAAATATGTTAATTAAACCTTCTCTTCCTACGCTTAATTATAATATCTTCAAAGCCGAAGCTTAGTTCATTTTAATTCGAAACAAAACACAACTTACTCAAAAATCCAAATTCAAATATTTTTATTTCTTTTTCAGCCAGCATTAGGTACTCGTTTAATTATGACGTCTACTGTCACAACTACGTTGATGGACGTATACAGATGTCGGCACGTGAATGCAAGTCGTTAGGCTGAGTGCACATTACGGAGCTGCCCTAGTACTTGCACGCCCTAGTGGCCCCAAGAGCAAGGCTTCATTGTCTACGTGTTCGAGCAACAGGCTTGTTGTTTCTTTAACGATTTTATAACGTTACTGTGTATCTACGAGGGATAAATGTTAAAAAAAAGCCCCTAAGACCTAAGTCTTTTTTTCAGGGCCAAACTTGACTTGTTTCAAAAAACTATTGTGCAGGTCTGCAGACTGATTTATTGGTCTGCAAAGTTGAGAACAGTCTATAGACGGTTAGGTGATAACTTTTTACATGAGAAAACTAGATAGAGCTGACGATAATAGTTAGATATAGTTACATAAACTATACTATTATCTATACTATTATTTATTTACCACGTTTTCGGTATTAAATCGTACATCCATGCATAATGTTCAGAGAAATTTGTTCCAAAAGCTCAGTAACTCCATTTGAAATAACGATATTCAGTCGACTTTAGTAAGCCTGCTCAAAACACAAACACTAAATGACAGTAATATGCTTTTAAAATAGTTTAAAGTACATTTTACAGCTGTTGCCGAGAGAACAAGTCGTTAGGCAGAGTGCACATTACAGTGTCGCCCGAATGCAGTATCCGCCCTACTAGCCCCGAGACACGGGTTACATTGTTTCGTTTGTTCGTCTATATTCTTTGATACAAGTTCTGTACAAACTGAAAAATTTATTAGACCGTAAACCTATATAAAGAAAAGCGTTTTATTAATTTAAGTAGGTCGAAAGAAGTTGACATATCTAGCCATAGTTTAATACACACTCTGATAAATGATTTCTTATTTAAACTTGAATGATCAGAATACACAATAAGTATTAATAAAATTATTTGTGCGGTCTGTCTGCATGCTTAATTTATCTCTTTTCATAGACTAAACAACATTATTATGAAATGAAAAAAGCATTTCAGAACTTACGCAAGTCAAGTAATATCTCGTCCAAAAATAAATGTAGTATCTCAAAAAATTCAACGAATTGAAAAAGAGATCTAATGACGTTACGTTTCGTTACCCAAACGTAAACGTGTTTAGTTACAGGTTCTACCAGTAAAACTTTTTGTCCAATTGCTTAATGGCTTGGTTTTCCTTACATAAGATAGATTATATGAGAACGTTATTTTTCCTTCGCAGATGTAATATGGGTTATGGGCGGAGTATGATGACCGATAGCTTCGTAATGGTATCCCTTGAGATTTCTCTTCTCATAAATATATTTTCTCTAGTATGAAAAAGTGGCTATAAAGTCTCATTTAGACGTTAATTAATAGTTCATTAAACTATCGCTTCAAGTATCATACTGATGAGATCTTAGAAATCTCTTTCAAAAGACGCGCGAGAAGAAAATTTAATCATATTTAAGAAACGTAGACAACGGTTTTAAATGAGTGAATTCGTAATACCTAATACCAGTTATAAAAAAAATATACAAAATTAAGACATTTCAAATGAAATTTGGTGCTGCGAAAACAATTTTTTCTATTTTAAATGTTCACAGCCAGTTTTGTCTTGTTGATAATAAATCAAATCATAATATTCAAACATGAATGCCATAATATTATCAGTCAAATAAAACCAATTTCATGGATATTAACAACATTTTTCTGTGTTATATTCCAATTTAAAGTTCTCCGCCTCAAAAAAACGAATTTTCTTTACTTTTCCCCGTTAATTTTTCCCCGTTTATACATTTCTAAGAATTTTCTTTGTGTTTCTTAGTGTTTTGTAGCCCCCTTTGTAATAGGCAATGACATGTGACACTTCCGCGAATTACTAAGTGAGTAGGTATTCGTTTTATTTTCATTTTACATCAACAATTTTCAACATATTCCTGATTATCTTTTCTACCAAGAATTCATTTATTCAAAAAGTACTTATTTATTTTTTTGTTACTCTTTAATACAGCTTTGTACCTATATTTTTATATTCTGCGTATTTATCAAGATATAATCAACTTCATATTCTTGTTGTTATTGTGTATTCGAAACATAATAAGAGAAATCCATTAGCGTCAGAATGGGGTCGCTCGTAAAAATGTTGATAACGATAATAAATATTGTGATTGGTGTCCTTTCGATATAGGTATGTGCGTTTGACAGCAACACTGACAGCTATTTTGTGTCGTATGATATTTAATGTCGTTCCTATACCAGTCGGTACATTAAAGTTTAACGAAGGATTCACTATCGTAAATATTAGTGAACTAGCTACGAATTCAAATATAGTAATTACATCCATCAACTCAGCATATTGTAGTCCACTGCTGGACATAGGCCTCTCCCATGCTGCGCCACAATACCCTGTACTCCGATTTCCGCATCCAGTCCCAGCCACCTTTTTTAAGTTTTTCAAATACAGTGTACATAATACGTATAAACGAATTGCAATTTGGACAACAGATAATTTAATTTAAAATTAAAGTATAATGCCATACTGTTATAAAACTAAGGGCTGATTTTACCAAAGTCAGATATATTTTATCCGTGGAATAAAATTGACGTCTGACGTATTGAAAAATTTACAAAAATTCAAAATTTATTCTCAGGGTAAGACTTATTCTAGGTATAACATTTTGGTGAAATTCGCCGAATTTCGCCGAAATTCGGTGAAAGTAACTTATTTTGTTACTGCACCGTACTATGACTTGTCTCTGCATCACCCAAAGATCAACTGGTAGAAAACGTAGAATGAATGGAACGGTAAAATATATTTATTGTGCTTAAAACATTGCATAAATAAAATACTGACCCATTGTAGTTACTGTTAATGGCTCATTTATACTGACCCATAGCAGTCTTGTTAATGGGTCATTTACATTAATAAACCTTTGTGAGTACGGAGGTAAATCTGTAGGTAAGTTAAAAATAAAGTGAGTACGTTCAGAAAATAAAAACAGTTTTTTCCACGAATACATATTGCTATTAATTTAGCTAGCGAATATGCATACTTCCGTCATAAATGGTACCTACATCATAAAACCACCGTACACAATCGTTTCCACGAAGATAATTGAAAATCGCTCTGTATTCCCGCGAATATGGATAAATGCAATTTTTTCCCACATTCAGTACAAATATTTGGCTAAAACGAATGAAAAATGCTTTTATTTTGTACTTAATTAAAACGTTTTGCGTTTGTTTGCTTTCCATTGTGTTCGATAGTCGGACGTGAACGTTTTAGGATACACTGTTCGACAATTGTATTATTTGATATACATACATTTTGTATTATTGTTTATTGGAGTGTGTTTTGAATACTAGAAGTACTGTGATTATTGCAAACAGTATCCAATAAATAGTATGAGTTTGTGACGTTTTTCATGCGTATGATGACATTTGATCATCATCTGCCTAGCCTTTTGCCAACTAAGTATGTTGGGGTCAGCTTCCAGTCCGGTTAGACTGGAAGTTGCAGCTGAATACCAGTATTTTACGTGGACCGACTGCCTATATGACCTCCATAACCCAGTTACTAGGTAACATAACACGATACCTCTTGGTAAGACTGGTTGTCAGGATTTTGGGCTTCTGCATTTATAGATCTTTGACAGTCATTACGGGTGTAACGACTGTCAAAGATCTATAAATGACAGCCAGGACCAAAGGCTTAACGTGAATTTCGAGGCCTCGATACGTAATGGAAGGTCACCCATCCACGAAGCTACCGGGCAGTCGAAAATTAACCTTCAATCGTCCCGTGCGTATCACTCTGAAATGACTTTAATATCTTTTTTATCATCATCATCATCAGCGGTCTTTAGCAGTCCACTGCTGGACATAGGCCTCTCCTATTTCACGCCATTCAACTCGATTTTTAGCAACTCTCATCCAGCTGCTACCAGCCATTCTGCGAAAATCGTCGCTTCACCTAGCCTGAGGGCGTCCCACCTTACGTTTACCGATTCGCGGTCTGCACTCAAGAACACGTCTACTCCAACAGTCATCGGTTCTAAGGTTAATATGGCCGGCCCATTGCCACCTTCAGCTTGCTTATTCTGTGAGCATCTTTTTTATAACAGAGAATTTTTGTATTTCTCAGTCTGCTCTTGTCTTTATCATCGTCATCATCATATTTCAGCCCGGAATCACCCACTTCTGGCTATAAGCCTCCTCTTTTTTCTGCCATACTTCCCTGTTACGTGCGTCCCTCATCCAGGTGTTTATACTCTTGTAAAACGACCAATAGATTCGTCGATTTCACCTTATAAAATTATACTAAAAAGTATACGAAATAATAGGTACAATAAATAGGGATACTTAGATCTTATTTTCCAACATCTAAGAATAAACTAAGTTTTTTTTTCGTGTCCCCAACACTGTTATTTATGTTTATAGTATCATTGTCATAGTTACCAGTTTCAGTATGAAGAATGAGTAGCGAAGTTACAGATTTATTACTTAATCAGGAGCTTTAAGTACCAGTATGTTATTAGGAATATTGTCTTGTCTCAAAGTTTTCGCAATGGCGCATGTGTTATTGTGCAAGAGAATTTTTGATTAAACATAATAATATCGTTATTATTTATGAGGGAAATAATTTTATGGGTTTCTCTCCTATATCAATCACATATCATAACATACAGCCATATTTCATCAGATATTATTTAAAAGTACAGACGCCAGCACATCAAGTTACCCGAAACTGTAAAATTTTACCAATCAACTTTGAACCTTATACTTTAGCGATAAAGTTGAAAATCTATTAAAGAAATTTGACAGATTGTAGTAGCTTGATTTGCTGGCGTCTGTACCATGTAATAGGGGACACAAATCCAGACTCCAGCGTAACAAACTATCAGTAGCAATGGCTTTCATTTTGACAGTTCAACAACATTCATTGCTTTATTTACGTTGTTAAGCAGACAATTTTTTCGAACATATCAATGCATTAGCAGTATCCTTCAAAATGATTCAGATAAAGATTGATAGTGTGTTGAATTAGGGTGTGGCCTGGTACTGAGAGATACCAATCAAATGAGGTATTTTGGCTTGCCTAACACACAAACGTTTCCGTCTAACCCGTTTCTCCGCAATCAATATCGTAAACCTACGTCATGCTACACAAACGTCCTCATCTCAATATAGACCGACCTTATTAACCTAGACATGACCTTTACCCCTCTCAGTTTCAACTAAATCACAACACTAATATTATTACAGAGACCTTACATTTCCCTATTAATTCCCCGCATTGAACTTCAAACTTTATGAGTGTTACGTGAGGTTTGTATTTGAATGATATGCATATGCAATAAGTTCGAGTAAAAAGCCGTTATGCATTACCATAACCGATGGGTTGAAAGTAAGGCGGAGTGCAGGAGATAGGGTGCGTTGTCACGGGGTGACACGCTCGGCAAATAGGGGGTTGTTCCGCTAGCTCGGTATTAGCCTTTGTGCACATGGCAGGCGCGTCATGAGATACAATATGGAAACATTTCAAAGCCCACAGTTGTGTATTAAATGGTTTTGGAACCAGAGATGACATCAAATAAACTTATTATGCGATATATATATGTTATATGTTGTTGATATGTTTTGCGATACGATTTGTAGGTACAATTTACTTCAGCAATCTTAAGTTTCAAAGCACATGCCTACTTCACATAGGGACTTTAATAAATAATGACTTTAGATCCTGACATTGGGTTTTTAAGACACAAATACTCGAGAGAGAATATAAACTGTAGGTACTTCATGACAAACCCTTTTCAGCCAGATTTAAAAGTTCAATTTGTTCTATAACGATCGATGTTTTTGTTTTGTTTCTGTGGTACTTATCTCTCTAGATTTATTTGTGTTGCAAGGTTTTTCAACTAGCTAAACAAAGGTAAGTATAGCAGTGTTCATAATCTCAGATAATTTATACACCATCACCACTTAGTTAGTTATCTACTTAAGTGAAATGTATTCTAAGTTGATAAGGTCCTAATAAGTTTTTGATTGCAATGGAATGTGAACTTTGTTAAGTATGACATTCAGTTTGTTGTTCCATAACTTGAAATTCTTTTAAAATTCCTGGCCTAAGTATAGTTTCACTTGAATTTAACGTCAGCATCATAAAATAATTCCCCCCACAAGTACGTCCGCACTCAGTCAATAAAGCCGAGTATTTCCATTCACCTAGGTAGTTTTATATTTTCCTTAGGTATTCCTGAGCTGAGCAGACTTTTACGAGTGGAGGAGGTTCGAATCAAGAGACACTTTACTGCTCAGGGCACTCCGGGGAGTAGGACTGAGAGTACCAGCAGGCGTCCGACGTAGCTTTAAACATTCTCGATTTAGGGCATTAAGATACTGGCAAAGTTTCGTGAAAACCGATTTGGTTATTCGTTTTGGGTAGGGATAAATTGAGTATGGTTGGAATGTTGTTTAAACGGCTGCTGATCTAAAAGAGTTACATAAGTGTTTAACATTGTTGTCCGCTTAACAACTTTTCATTCCTTATCATATTATTGCCAAATTGTGCCATCAGCTTGTTATTTACTAGATACCTAGTTGAAGATTGACTACACAGTAGATTTCAAAGGCAAAGACATTCATTCATCGGATATTGTAGGTACCAAATTGTAGGCTCTAGAATAGTTATGTTCAGGACACATCCGCTGTTAAACGCGCGGCATATGAATATTAAACGTGACTATTAAACCTAACTTATATACTACTTACTCTAATAAACAGTACAAAAAACTTAGACTATTATTCAAGACATAACATATTCTATTAAACAATCTATAGATACAAATAAATAAAATTCAAGTGTCTGTTTGTTCTGGTAAAATAATGTTTTTTTACTAAATGCGTATAAAAGAATATACGGTACCTACTCATAACAAAATTTATTTTAGAAAAAGAATTAGGATTCCGAAAAAAAAAATTAAAAAAACCTATGAAATCCAATAAAAACGTAATCAATAAAAATATTTATGTTTTAAAACTAAATAAAATACAACGTGTAAATAATGTGTCCCTTTTAATCAAAAAAATCTGTTCCTGTTAGTATAAAAATTCTTTTTGCCATGTTTTTAGTTTTCTTTTTTGTAGAAATGAAATGGTAGTCCTCTTATTAATATTGGAATATGGTTTTAACGAAAGCTTTAAAGACATAAATAAGGTAGCTGTTTCTGTAGTGGAAAGTTTCCTATACGTACATAGACATAGAGCTGTTCTTGGTGTGGTATCTTAGAATGCAGATGGACCCTTCATAAAGGCCAATTCAATCTTGCAGATAAGCTCGAAGGGTCACTTACATCACATGTTGTTGCCTTGAGGCTAAAGGTTTGAGCAATACCCATCTAAATTGTGGACTAAACCATAGAAGTTGATACATTATCACCTCTTAGATAGATTTTTTTTTATAATATATTTTTTTTATAATAGTTATATTTTTTTTAATATGCAGTGACGTAATGAAAATACTTTCAAGCGATGTTAATGTAATATAGAATAACAATCACATCATAATAAATTACGAGTCAGAAGGCAAAAGAATTCGCTTTAAATACTATAATGACGCTTTCAGAAGTAACGAAATAATTTATTAACGTTTAAAATAACGAGATAATTATTATGGTATGACGTTGTTAAATAATTCTTATTAACTTATCTATACTAGAATATCTATAATCCTACTACCACACTAATATTATAAAGGCGAGTGGCGAGGCGAGGCGAGGCGGGTTTGTGAGTGTGTTTGTTACTTCTTCACGCACAAACTTCTAAACGGATTTGAATGAAATTTGGCACACAGACAGGATACTTTTTATCACGGGATCGAAATTTATGCGGGTGAACCGCGGGGTCCTGCTAGTAATGTTATAAACGAGAAAGTTTATGTTACTTCGGAGCTCCTGAGCCGATTCTGTAAATTATTTCACTAATGGGAAGCTACAGTATTTCCCAGCTATAGGATCAAATATTTTATGTTAAAACTAGCTGTTGGCCGCGATTGATGACCCGGTATGTCCTTACCCAGGTCATGGTGTATCTGTGTGCCAAATTTGATCCAAATCGCGCGACAGCGTAACAAACAAACAAACTTACTTTCGCATTTATAATATTAGGTAGGATAAAGAATTTCACACGAACGAAGTCGCGGACAAAAGCTAGTATTATATAAGATTGAATTTAAAGAGGCAGAGGGAGAGAACAAATTGTGAATGAAATTCATGAAGCGGTAAGAGGAGAAGAAACCTGGAAAATAAAATACAAAAATAAACAAACCACTCAATGAATAGCTAGACTAATACAAGGAAGATTCTGAACAATATTTTGGTGAGTAAAAGTCGTCAAACTCGAGATTTGAATGGAAATTGCAAAACTTTTATCCCTTGGTGGACACAGCAACCGTTTTAAACGGATTCAAAGATTTATCTATTCCGGAATATGCATCCGTTTATTTGGTAAGAGAAGTGAGACGAAAGGGGGATGTCTGTTATTGTGACAAATTACTTGATAGATTCTGTGGTTAGTCGGTTTTTGGTTTTATAATTTCTATGTATGATATACGAGTACCATGGGCATAAGTAGCTGTTTTGTTGTTAAGTCGTAGGTGTGCAAGGTACACGGGTGAGATTTTTTTCTGTATTTTTCAATCTGCCCAACTACTTATTTTGGGGACGGCTTCCAGTCTAACCGGATGCAGCTTAATACCAGGGAACGACTGCCTATCTGACCTCCTCAACCCAATTACTGGGTAACATGATACCCCTTGGTAAGACTGGTTGTCACACTTTACTCTGACGTCCCGTAACGACTGTCAAAGATCCACGAATGACAGCCGGGACCAACGACTTAACGTACCCACCCGCGGACCGACCGCAGCAAGCGTAACTTAACCTGATCGATCTTAGCGTGCAGCTACGTGCGGTAAACTACCTTTTGGAAGGGGCGACTAGAATCAATTCTATTTTATAGTAATTTTTGATGTTTAAAAGTGCCTTTTATGTGCCTATTTGAAATAAATTCTCTGACTTTGCTATTATTACTCACCACGTATAGGAAACAGAATAATCGACATGAAGGAAAACACAATATTGTAAAAAAGAAATAAAATAATCTTGTGTTATTTTACCATCAATAACATCTTGTGTTTACAAATATTACCTTGTCGATATCAATAAGGATATTCTCAGTTATCAAAGGTATAATAATAGGATACAAACAGTATTACTTCCATCGTTTTTGACACCGATAAATTCTAAAACCTACAGAGCTCGTCCTTTTTCAATTAAATAATAATTTCCATTATTTGGACACAGAAGAGGCAGGCGGGGGGTGCTCTTCGGTTTGAGAGCACAACAGGTACAATCGATATTTCCGGGCGCCGAGGGGAGGCCTAGCAACAGACGGACGAATGCTTAGACGCGACACTCTGCCTCTTCAATTATGCGCCCCTGGTACGTTCCCGTGTAACGCGAATGCTTACCTAAATAAGTCAATTCAGATCGATGTACTGAGAAAGAAAACAGATTCTGTACGTTTTAAAACCATTTTCTTTTTGTCAGATGTGGTATTCTGTATTTGTACAGTTCTTGCTAGGTCGGCTGAATTAATTGTCCCAAATAGGTCAACTCGGTGCGCCCAATATCGACAAGCAATTACTTTGGCGACGTCAATTTGCTGCTACCTGTTGATAGTTTCGTGGGAAGCCCCAATCAGAAAGATAGATAATCCGGCTACGATACAATGTGATTCAATATTATTATCTTAATAGCCTCTTAAAGTTGTTAGCTCTGTCACTCGACCGTTGGCTGTAATCCGTCTACAGAGGAGAGTAGGAATTGAAGAGCCACAGGAAAAATACGCTTATGTACCCCTTCTGTTGAGGGTTCATAACTCGAAGGGACAAGGGTAACGTTTACTTATCGACGTGGAAAAGGTTCCATAATACATTTCGTCGCGTTTCGCGTTTCGTCGGAAGGGCGAACTTTTTATTTGTTCCGCAGACGTGCCGCGGCAAGCGGTGCACTCGCCATTGTAAATTTTGTGGAAATAGTTTTTTCGGTCGGAAATTCGTAATTGGTATATTGTGCGAGTGTATGGCGGGTATGCCTTTCGTCATATATACATAAACACGGAAGATACGATACGTGACATATGAGCAAGGTTTGAAGTCTTGCTTTTTACAGGGTTCAGTATTTACATACTTTATTTATCCCTTAAAATGGAAATGGTAACATGAATTTCAAATTAAGGTAGGCACTTGAGTTTCATATCGTCTTTACGAGAAGGTCGTTTGAGGGCTTTCAAATTAAAATTAACAATTTTAAAAATACGAAATACGTTTTGGGGTGAAGTGCTGGCACTCAATAACAATATTGCCAATTATATTTAGCACATCAGAGTGAGTGATCACAGGCAATTTACATTGAAGTTGCCAAATTGGTTTCGTATAATTCGCTCCTAAATTAGAGGAATAACTTGTATTTAACAAATAATTTATAAATATAGGGGCATCACGAGGCGTCTTTGCGTAGGATTTAGAGAAATACTCTATAATATAAAATTCCAACGGTTAATTAGTCCGCTAATTTGTTCGGAATGTTATCTTTTACATAAATAACAGGGATCGAAACAGTAGTTAAAATCAGGGGAATGTTTTGATTAATGGCGAACAAAATTGTGAGATTTATTGTTTTAACATTTAAAACCGTTTTCTAAAATGTTGCTTTAGAGATAGATGGGAGGAAAGGGAGGTAAGAAAGAAAACAAAGGTATCTGCCTCGGAACGAGGAAAGTAATTACCGATACACCTGTTAAAAAGGGATCTTGTTAACGGTATGTTGTTATATCGCGTATCTTTGAAAGGTATCTAACTAAGAGCTTGTTTCTTCATTTTTGGCCATTACGGAGTTGGATATTTTCATTTGTATTTTTCTTCCATGAGTTGTCATATTTTGTAGGCCACTAGGAATAAAATACTTAAGGGGGGTTAACCCTTACTAATAAACATATTATATCTGATGAATAGTAAGTAATTTGACTTTCGAAATATGAAAACAAAGCGTCGTGTAAATACAGAGGCTATACAACGTTTGTACAACAACGACGAACGAACGTTTATTGTAAGGGGGATAGAAAAAATATAATAATCCTTATTAAGTACACAGAAGTATACCATATACCTAAGTAAATTAAAGACATCATCATCATCTGCCTAGCCTTTTCCCAACTATGTTGGGGTCGGCTTAAAGTCTAACCGGATGCAGCTGAATACCAGTATTTTACATGGAGCGACTGCCTATCTGACCCCCACAACCCAGTTACTGGGTAATACGATACCCCTTGGTAAGACTGGTTGTCAGGCTTTCGGGCTTCTGACTACCCGTAACGACTGTCAAAGATCCACAAATGACAGCCGGGACCAACGGCTTAACGTGCTTTCCGAAGCACGGAGGGGTCTCGATATGTAAAGATGGTCACCCATCCACAGACCAACCGCGGCAAGCGTAGCTTAACCTGATCGATCGACCTGTGCGGCTGTTATTATTTAGCCACGGGCCCCCTAGTAAATTAAAGACATAAATAATAATAAAATAATAAATTTTTATTTCAGAAAAAACACATTTAAGGTTCACAAAAGCAATTTTCCAACTAAAAATTAACATTACAGAAAAAGTATATCGGTGGTGCCTGCACTAATGAATGAAAATCATTGTATCACAGACACCATAAAAAATTAAAAATTCGAACGTGCTTTTATAGTGAATTCGTAAAAAATATCACATAGTTTGTAGATTTTTTTTTTGTATCTTATTTATTGTTTGGAATTGTTATATTATGTTTTATTCCCCGCGTTATTTTATGCGTCCTGTTTTTCATCGCTTGTGGAACGGAATATCGTTTTTTTTTAATATTTGTGTGTGTGCGTAAGACAGGCAGGTGCTTTACTTTGTGTTATTTATTTCATCATCACTGCTCTCAAAATTGTGAACGAAAACATCGTGAGGAAACCGATACCGGTTTCCTAGGACATACGTCCTAGAACCGAAAATTCGAAGACATGTGACATCCACCAACCCACACTATGAGATGAGAGGAGGCCTATGTCCCAGCTGTGGGAACGTCAGAGGCTGATTATGTTGAGTGCGTTTACCTACATTTTAGAATGCGACAAAATAAGACTCTATTATGCACAGTAGACAAATCCAGTCGTACTACAATAAAGACTTCACGACGATTGTACTTTAAACTTGTAGATACATTGTTCGTTGACAATATATCGAGAATGAATCCGGCAACGTTCCACACGCGATGGACGGTGCACCACATTTTGGATCAAGCTGCAACCGCATCCAGTGACGTCATGACGTGACGTATAGGTACGTCACCGAGCAGGGCTACCGCGACACACGGATGAATGAATAAATGGATATACTTAAATATTTTATTTCGTTGGGATTTGTATGACGGATGAAAGAAAACCTCAAATGCAGTGCATTTTGGCGATTTATTACGAATACGACAAACTATGTAATTTGTATTCGCGACTTATTTGCAAAAAATTTAAACAAATATGAGTTTATGGAAAAATAACTTTAATTTCGACACAAGTTCAGTTTAAGGTACAACTTCATACAGTTTTATAACTTTTTCAATAGTGCTAGTCACTCTGAAATCAACTTAATTCCCATTAAAATAAAGTTGATATTTGTTTAACTTGAAATAACATCAATTTGAAACATTTTCAATAGACTTTAGGTATTATAACCAACACAAAAAACCCTGCAACATAAAATCCTGCCCGTATTTCCCGTAGAGATAGGCAGAGGTGTATTTTACACTACATTTCACCTTTTGAGTCCCATGTGATATGATAGGGGGCTTAACCGTGCACAAATCCAGACTTCGAACTGACGGGTAAATTCCTGATGGAGAGATGATTACACTTTGTCTGATCTGAGATTAATTTTTCCGCTGCGCAGCTGCGTTTGTACAGCATTTACATAACGAAGGCTTTTAATAACACTGCACGACCCGGGAAATGAACCCAGGACCCCACGCTCAACCAACGGGACAGAAAAATAATACTACACAGTGAAAGAAAGAAAGAAAAAGTATTTATTGCGACTCGTACAGGAGGATCGCTAACCAAAATAAACAGTACAAATAAAAACAAATTATATAAAAAAAAGCAAAAAAAAAAAAATTTACAGAAAGTCCTATACGAGGCCAAAAAGCTCCTATCTCAGTATATAAAAAGAAAATAAAAAGTGCTAGAAAATGTTATTCAGTGAGACGATGATGATTGTATTTGAACCTGCAGCACGTTTTGAGACCGCACCCGGCGACGACGTGACGCCCGTCAACAAATAGGATTACCGCAATCAACGCAAATGTTTAATACCTACGTATACCTACAATGGATAGGTGGATCTACTCTAAAGTAAAACCAATTAAGTACATACACACAGGGATTGTATTAGATTACGAAAGGTAGGTATCAGTTGTATTGAACTTACCTACATCTCAGTATAGTTTAGCTATACGTGTACATATATATGTACGTGGAAATCATTAAAGCACCTTTTGCGTAACACACTCAATCGGAATCTGAATTATTTTGAAGCAAATTGCTAATCCATTGCAGTATAACATTGAGTGCAGTATAACAATGCGTTCAGGATGCTGATGGGGCTGCCGCGGTATTGCAGTGCCTCCGGCATGTTTGCCGAGGCCAACGTCGACAGTTTTGCGACAATCATGCGCAAACGTTGCACCTCGACTCTAACTCGCATGCGAGTTAGTTCCAACAGCATCTTGAGCGTATTGACGGACCGGTGGGATTCTCCGATGCTTGAGCGCTGGATGCGGCTGCACGCAGTGAAGTAGCATACATGCGTTCTGGTGTCGGATTGTCCTAAAATCTATATTTTTATTATTATTTGTTTTGTTTACTAACATTAGCTCTTAAGTATTTTCGTGTTACTAACAATTTATATGGAGAAATCTGAAATAAAATATTATTATTATTATTATTATTATTATTATTGCTTTCCAGTCTTCTTAACACTTAAATAACGCAATGAATGTTGTTGAAATGTCAAAATGAAACCGATTCCAATTAAGGGGCTTACAGGACCTAAACGCAAAAAACGCAAGTTTTACAAACAATAAAAGTATAATTGAAAAATAAAAACACTAGTGTTTTAATTTTTTAGTCTTTATCTAAACAATAGATTGTTTGTAAATAAATAATTGCTTCATATTTTGCTGTAAATTACTAGCGTTGTGTCATCGCGCTTCTCTTTCTTTTCTATGCAGTCCGACAGTGACCGCGATTTAGGTCGTGTAGTCCCCTTAATAATGTGTTACCGAATTGCCCCGCGCGCAGGTTGGAAACCTCAATGTTAACTACATACTTGTAGAAAAGTAAGATTAGCTATTACGTATAGTAAAGTCATGTGCTGTCGAATTAACTCAAAACTGAATTTTGTGCTCTACAAATTGAAAAGCTGTACATTTTTTTTCGTGTTATTTTTGCCATCGACACGGTATCGAGGTGAACAGGGAGGACACAGTTTATTTGAAAAATTTTATTTATTTGATTTATAGCCTTGGAAATTGGCCCGAATGCTTATAAAAAAGAATTATAAGATCGTCCTTTTAAAGGGGGTGAAAGGGTATTAAAAAAATTGGGGAAAGTAATAAATATACGCGGACGAAGTGCTTGTCATTAATTAAATATTCAACAGCAGCTCAGCAATGATGTTACGTTTCAAGTTAGCTGTAGGTACCCCATCATGCAGTATCACTTATCCGCCCCGATTATACACTCCATCCTTATGATGATGATGATTAATTATCTCAATTATCGTAGGTATACAAAGCAGTACGAAGTGCTACAAATCCCGAGTGATGTTAAACGCCTTGCTTGCGCTGCGAGTGATACCACATTTTACTGTGACCGCAAACAGTGACGTCAAGTTTGTGACAGCATACAGCTGCTATAATGCAGGTTTATTTGTAATGAGAAGCACTGCGTTATAAACGTATTTTGATTTAGATAAAAAACCCTCTCGTTCTGTCAATGTGAACTACCCGTGGGTGATTCTCACTCCCGTCTCTACAAATCGTAAGGAAACTCATAATCACGGGGAATTATGTAATTAATATTGGTGAAAACTGTCTTGCCAGTGTTCCTTAAAGAATTAAGAAAAAAGAGTGAGAGAGACATATATCATATGTAGGGAGACCTCGTCCCAGGTGGATTGGCGAGCTGTTCAAGATAGCAGGAACCATTTAAATGTTCGGCCTAAGATCGGGAAAAATGACGATCGATAATCAGAATTGCATGGATATGGGTTGAAGATGAACAAAAAGAGGATGACATTGTTCCACATATACTATGGAAAAATTATCTATGAAATCTTCTTTTTCGGGAATTATGCAATAGCAGCCCGGAATCTGGATTTGTGTCGGTGACAATAGGCTCGCCCTCATATATGGGACTTAAAGATAACTGGCGAAGTATAGGTGTACACTGCTGCTTAACTCTTCGGGGATTACAGGCGTGATGTTTCATCTTCTTTTTCTTCATTTACAGCTACGGCATTATCAACTAAAACTTTCTATTGTAGTCTGTGGTTCCAAAAACATTTAGCCCAATCTATAAATCGAATTCAAAACACGCTACTCCGACAATTCACAAACCTCAAACTAAACGCTGACTTATTTACGTCGGAAGATCGGAAGGTGGTAGAAAATATCGACAGTTTGCTGATTCATCGCTTAGAAGCACTATTAAAAGTTCCCTGTTTCCGTAAAGTTTTCAAACTTGGTCGGTGTTATAACCTACGAACACAGTGTATATTATGTCCCTTATTCACCCTCCCCTAAACGTGTGGGCGTTGAAATAGAGACCCTGGAATAACTTCTAGAGGGTTAGCAGTAGTGATCTTCTGTGATTACCTATCCGTTTTTCAAAGGCGATGAAGATAGCACTTTCTTGGTCATAGCGCGGTGCAGCCCATATTAGGTAGGTATTAACAGTTGTTAGTTTTACTAGCGTATATTTTACGTCATTGCGACTTGTTACAAAGTGGAACGGAGCTCTTATTATGAAATGATGACGCTACCTCACTTCGTCTTACACGACTCAAGAAACTTTGAAGAAGGCAGCGAAACTAGCATTTCGCCCGCAACTTAGTTCGCGAAGATTTCGTGTTTTCCACTAGGGTTTCCATCCCTTCAAAAGGTAGTTTTCAAAATTATTTAATTAGATACCTACTGTGTCTATAGGTACATTTACGAAAAGTCTAGTCTAGTTTAGACTTACGGGTCGTCAGAAGACCGAAAGTCTGACAACCAGTCTTACCCAGGGGTTCCATATTACCCAGTAACTGGGTTGTGTTTGTCAGTCGCTCCATGTAAAATCCTGGTACTCAGCTGCATCCGGTTCGACTGGAAGCTGACGACAACATAGCTGCGAAAAGGCTGGGCAGATAATGATGATGTCTAGCTCCAATATAGTTGTGGTTTGATTCATTAGAAGCCGACCGGCGGCGGCGGACAGTTGACGCAATTGTGCGACAACTGTAGGTACAGTCAGCCTCAGACAGATGTGTACATAGACAAGAGTTAATTTATGGCCGACTCCTATTATTTACGGACCGTTATTGGTTAAATTTAAGCCTCTTGTATCTTTACCAATAATTAAGCAAAGACGTCAATGCTACCATTGGTAAACAAAATGATTCGTTTTTATTTATAGTAACCGAGCATTATCGTTGTCCAATCAAGTTTTCTTCCCATGATAATGTGTGTAATTATTAGGTGCAAGAAACTATTTTATGTAGGTAATCCAAGTAAGAAAATATAGAATCTATTTATGACCTTTGGCATAATCTAACATTGAAATACCTTAATTATTTATCTGATTGTATTTGTATTTTATCAATTTTGATTTTGAATAAATATAGTATAGCCACAAAACATATTACACATTAGGTACTTAATTTCACATAGATACAGTAATATGAAACACAAACTGTACACAATCAAATGAATTCTTGTCGATGCTTACATCTTTTGATACTGACTGTACCGGTGGCGGCGGACGATACGCTCGTTGAACGTCCGCGGCGCTACTCGCTTTGATTGACGCACCTGATTTGCCTGGCTTAACTATCCGTTTATTTATGGCCAGACAGAACGAACACCATATTTTGTAACGTTAAATGTTTAAAATGATAATGATGGCATTATTGGTATTGTGGTCCTGGGTTCAATTCCCAAGTCCGGCTAAGTGTTATGCAGCCTGGAATTTTGATTTTTGCCCGGTTGAAGGCAATAGGCTCGCCCCCTAATACTTGGGACTTATAATAAAATAATAATAATCATTTTATTATCAGGCAGCTAAGGCCCATAGATAAAATACACGAAATAATCTTATACAATAATAAACTAATACATCACGTAACGTTGTCGGCGTCGTGACCCATTCCTATTTACGGACCGTTATTGGTCAAAATTAAGACTCTTGTATCTTTACCAATAATTCAAAGCAAAGGCATACGAATATACAAATTTAAATGCCCAGTTTAGCAACTAAAACGATTCGTTTTTGTTTAAAGGAACCGAGCAACAACTGGCAAAATGCAGCGCTGTGCACTTCTACCTACCTTTCTTACCTCTAATAGGTGTGATGTTATTATAAAATATCTTATAAAAAACAATCCTGGGTAGTAAAGAAATTCCTTATCTCCCTTGGGTGTCGTTATAGGTGATTGATTAAGGAAAATTTCCATAGAAAAAGATAGCATCAAACTTACTTTAATTAATAAAATAAAGACGTATTGCGACTAGCATTTTACTGTTCACCAAACGCAGTCTATAATCGTGATTGATCATGATCCTAATAAAATTGCAAGAAGAATAATAAAAAGCAACGTCACTTTAAAAATCACACACAAGCCGTGTATAGTATGCAAGGCATGCTTAATGCAATCTGTCAAAATGTCATTTAATCGAAACATGAACATCAAATGCATTAAAATGAAGATTGACACACCCCTACATCAGCTACTATGCCAGAACAAAAAGTGACTAATCAAAATCTGGTAAAAAAAAAAAAACTCATATTTTTTGCCAAAACTAAGTAGGACAAATAAAACGCACTTTATTTCCACGCAAAACATATTATAGAGAACGAAAAAGAAAAAATACATGTCGTAGCTAACCCTCTTGCGCCATGAGATAAAACAATTTGAGCTGCGTGATATCAAAGTGCCCTCGATACCCCCCCTAGTTGTGTAGATGTCTACATGAAATCACCGCGGTTATTGCCATTCGGAGCTTCAATGAATTTAGGGGTTCTATTTTTGTATTTTATTGCAACAAAATTGATGCTGTTGCAGTCTTTCCTTAAATCTGTTCTTTTTAAATGTGCTTAAGTACTTTTAAAGTCGTTTTAAATTAAATTCGTTTAAAATTTCTGTATTAAGTTATTGGTCACTAACATAAGAAACAAACTTTATTTTCTGCTAAAACTGTCCTATTCGATTTCCTAAAGAACGTTTCTGACGAGTGAACCTGTAAATATTAGATATAGGACAGCACAAGCCTAAGTGTAAATAATGTTTATGACAAAACAATATTTGAAGTAAAATATTTAAAACAATGATGTCGTCCGGCAAGTAAACGTTGCAAATGTAACGAAAGGGTGGGTTTCGGAGTGCAGAGAGTAATATTGTGTAGTGTCGAGGGCGCCGGGTGGGGTCGCCAATCGATACGCACCCCTGTTCTGCCCGGCCTAATGCACCCCTAACACGGCGGTACACACCGTACACAGCTCGCAGCAACGCAACGGCATGGAAACCATACACTCTATGAGTTCCCAGCTTAAAACCGGGTCATTTGCATAGTCAGTTAGCAGACTCCAGGCTACTTTGTTTAAAAACACACGCAGAGAAACAGTTTGTGTGGTAAAAAATGTTTAAATATTAACTAACCTCTTAAAACCGCCTCTCAAAGCTTTGAATGTAAAATAAACCACTATTGCGTTGGAGACGTCCCCGTGCGGTGTCCGTCGCGCCTGCCTGCTACTCTGCCTCTAAAATGATTTATATTTTATAAAACGGTTATATAAAATGTCTAGCTGATACGCCGATTTCGCTCGGATAAAATGTATTCCAATTTCGCCCAGTTAGAAAATTGCGTTCATACTTTTTACAGTCGATTTTCAGGGATTATTTTTATTTGTAAAAAAATGTAGGCGAAAATATTTTTAGGTCCATGCCATGTCTCTGTGGAATCATAGGTGTGTCGGTGCTTTTTAAAAGGGTTGAAATAAATATTTGTGATATCAGTGTTATTATGAAGCCTAGTTTTTTTTAGGTAGTTTTTATGCCTGTACTATCACAGTACTCGTATATCCTTATCTACACAAAGAGCACTCGTTACAAATGGACTCAATTGAAATTCTCTAAAAAGACTTCTGTTTCCACTGACCCAAAAACAAATTCCGGAATTGTTAAGACAGCATACTTTTTACTTTCACAACACAAAGGGGTTGGTATTGGAACAGTTTTCATGCACATAAAAGATAAATGTTGTAACACGAAGAAGAAGTTATTAAAACATTCCTCATTTTTCTTTCATTACTTTCCCCTTTGAAGTGCTTTTCCCACTCGCCAAAAAATTTGGGGTTTTGAAGAAAATTTATAAGAGCGATAAAAGGTGGTCCTTATATTAGTGTTTCAAATGCGTTTGTCTTGAGGTAATACGTTTTATTTCGCCCCTTCTTGAAAAGTTTTATTATTTTCTTTTCAAGTGAAAGCGTCAGGGTAGCTCGCGAAATTAAAATGTTCTTACGTTTTTTTTTGCAATTGTCAGGTCAGTATCAGGTTGATTTGATCTAAATATGATTCGCGACCGTAAAAAGTATTTATTCAAAGAATTATAATCATAAAAATCATCAATACAACTCTTTAAATTCATAGTACCCTATTGAATGACTATTTCGTGAAATCATGACATTTGAGGCAAATTCTAACTCTCGTTGAGTTGCTGATTCTTATGATCATAATTCTGTAAAGTCATATTTGTTACGGTCGCAAATCATATTTTAATCAACATACAAACTGACACTGAACCGCAAATTGCAAAAAACGTAAGTAAATTTAAATACCTTAGCGCATCCCGCTTAATATAATCCTGGGAGACGATTGGCTGTTTCAAAGGCATTGTGTTCTATTGGGGATGATAATGATCGCCTTCCCTACAATGAAAGCGGCAAAGCGACCGCCGTTATAATCTATTAAAGTCTCGGTAGCGATCTGTTCCGCCTCACTAATGTGATTTTTAAACCATATACTTGCTTATAATAGTCGCGTGTGCTGCTAACAAACGATAATGACTAACAGAAAGGCTCAGTTGTACACACGGCTACACATCAAGCTATACATTTCCAGTTTTAGCTGACCTCGCATTGTATAGGTTTTTCTTACTGTCAGAAGTCAGCTTAAACTGGTTATGTATAGCTTGTTGTGTAGCCTTACGTACGCGGCACCTTGGTAATTAAAATATAAAGGGCAGTAACTTGTTAGGAATTACAGCTAGGGAAAACTAAATGCAGTTATTAATTTACTGTTGGAGTTAATTACAATACCCGTCTACGTTAAATTAAGATTACTTACAGTTTATATGATAAATAATTTAATAAAAACGAAAAACTTCGCAAGCAATGGGAAATTACTACTGAAGGTTGGGAGGACGAGCTGCTTCTCACACGTACAACTGTACATCGCTTGCTCCCGTGTCACCAGTGCTGGCTCTTTTCATATTTTTCATATTTTGGCTGCTGAGACCAAAACTACAAACGTAATCAGGAAAGTTTTATAAAAATGTAGCTGTTATTTTTAAGTAGTTTTTAGTAGGTTTTTTAAAATTTTATTATTTACTTTATCCTTTTGGTGGATTCAAGTAGGCCTTTTAGACTTTAGATCTGTAGATGATTTTGTATATTATCAAATATCTGGTACTTGTTGACAGGCCTACGCTGTCCTCCCATACCTATTGTAACTTAAAAACATTGTAAAAACCAACTTTTTTTAAAAGAGTAACCGTGGAGTTTCTTGCCGGTTCTTCTCCATAGGAAACGACCAATTGGAACCGTGCACCTAGCTTCTGACGTTTCATAAGTGCCCATGTAGGTTTATGTGAAATAAAATATTTTGATTTTTTGATTTTAAGTCAATTGTCTTAAGTCTCCAACGCGAAATCAAATCGCGAGCAGAAGCTATTTTACAAAATAAAAACACTAGTATTGCACCGATGCAAGCGCCCTCTACATGAGAAGTACAATAAGTAGCAGCTCTTATTACGCTTGGAGTGTTCTCCTCGACTGCCTCAATAGCACGCACTGATTCCATTTGTTATGATATATCCGATATCTCAGTTTTATATTTGTTTTAGTAAATTATTGAATTTTTGTAAATTATTTCATCACCACTGCTCTCAAAACGGTGAAGGAAAGTTCGTGAGGAAACCGGAATGTCACAGAATCGAAAATTCTAAGACATGTGACATTTACCAACCTGCACTGGGCCCGCGTGGTGGATTACGGCCCACTCCCTATATCAGAGAAGAGGCCTGTGTCCCAGCAGTGGGAACGTTTATAGGCTGATTGTGCTACAGTTTTATACGTATACTTTGGGAGTATGGGCTAATTATTAAATAGTCTGAACACTTTTAATAAATCAATCAATCAATGTTCCTGAATTTTAGTAATTTTATTTTAAACGGAGCACTGCAACTTGACCTGTGCAATACGCACTACACCCAATACACATGTCAAAATCGTCGTGTTGCCATTAAAATAAAAAAGTGAGTCAATCGAAGCGGGCGATCGGCGTCAACGTCGATTTCTAACGGAAAACTGATTTCCTGTACGTCTAGACATGTCCCCTCATGCTAATTTATTTTGCAGGATGTAGATCATATTGTTTTTTAATGTAACATTTACTGAAATCAACGAGAATGTTTAAATCACTATTACTTTTAAGCTAGCGAATAATATTGTTTGAATTTTGTGGTGGTGCGCATTTGCTAAGACACCATAGTTTGTTAATAGTTTAAGTGAGACTAAGCCATTATATTTTTATTTTAGAAGTATGTTAGTTAATTTAGTAAGCATATGAAGTTTATCCACCGTTTTTATTTTTATCCTCTTTAGTAAATACATTTCCTATACACCAATAATTTACCATGAAACCCGTGAGAAAACCAAAAGTCTGTAATTATTATTGTCTGTAATCGCCACAAATTAAAATTACATGCGATATGATCAATATTCATTCATTATCTGTTTGACAATTTCGTGTTAAACAACGCAAAATTTCCAACCGTAAATTAGAATTTTCATGAAGTATTTTATCCTCTAAACTGGCTGTCTACTTTCTATGTCCATTAACGAAGATACGGGCCCGCCCAAAAGTAACGGATCCGTCAAAACAAGTGTCGAATTCAATTTTGCGTACGGACAGTAGGATTCATTCATAGTTCGGGCCATAAACTAATCATATACAGTGATACGAAGTAAGAAACGCCCGTAACTTTTGCGAAACTGCGGATTTCGTGCTTAGGGAGTAGATCTCCCGCATTTTTATCACAATTCGAAGGATTTGAAATATCCTAATCTTGAAATGTTTGGAAAATTCGTCTGCTCGACAACGTAAGTATCGCCATGAATGTTTTTGAATTATCCAAATTAAATGCACTGCTATTTTAAATGTGTTACAGAATTACCCTGGTGATTTAGGCTTTAATTAAGGTATTCCTATCACGTCTAAAATGCCATAAAGCATGATTATATATTTGAAGTAAATAAAAATGAAATGAAATTGTTTATATTGTAAATAGGATATCGGAATCACTTTTACACAACATATTACAAAAAAATAAACAAGATAGAGTAATTTCCTATGTGCCTACCCCTGAGAAGTACCTAATGCGAAACAAACTCAAGGGTCCAAAAGCTCTTTTAAAGTCCAGACATAATCTTGGTCAGATCATGGAAAGAGAATGTAGATAAGTGCCTGAAATGGTTTTTTGAGGCAAGAACCATACAGATTTGGGTGGACCAGTCCAGTCAGCGCAAGTATTTGTCAGTAATTATGTAGCTCAACTCAGAACTTGAGGAGGTCAACGACTATAGTATTATTATATTACTTATAGTAATACATAACAAAGACAATAGAAACTCCAAATGACGCAGTGAATAGAAACGGTTTTCAATTTGAAAGCAACATTAATTACCATTCGGCATCAAACAGAATTGTTAGAGCCTACTAAATGTAGTTATTAGTTTGTCTTTATCGTTAAATAATTCAAAATGGCTGAACCGAAAATTTATCAAGTAAACAATAATGCTCACCTGCCATCAAAGAGTGAAAGGGGCGAATGTTGGTGCTTATTCAATTAAATATTTATGTCTATGTAGGACTTCTGACTACACTTTAGAACAAAGGGTGTACGTCGCCCCTTTATTGCTGTTTTATCACAAAGGTGAAAAACTTTATGACGTGGGTCGTCTGTCGTCTGTCTAATTGTAACGGGGAAATGTGAAGTGAGTTAGTTTACGTAAATACCAACAATTTTGTTTTCACTTTCAACGTACTCAAATTGTTTGTTTCATTGGGCGTCCAAAACTGTGTTATATTTATCACGTGAGATTTGTTTTATTTTGTCTGAATATATTGCAGAAGAAACCTAGATATCGAAATTTATAATAAAGACAACTATGTCGTAAAGAATATACTGTAGGCATGTAATAAACGTAACAGATAAAGTAAGACTATTTTATTTAGGTATTATAACCAACAATATTCGTAGCGATCGGTTCGGAAAATTAATATGGACAAACTATTACGACTAACTATTTTCGTAGTACTAAGACAGAATAGCGGTCGGTCCATTTCATGCACATTTCACTGTGCGTATTCCAAGACCCGTGGTCAGGAGCCCGACAATAGCGCACAATACGACATTGAATGCATAAAACCAGTTGTATGACTCACACACACATCGGCGACTCTGCAAGCTGGACGCCCATTGAGTGACATTACAAAAGGTATTGTGTGCGCAGGGACTAGTTTATCTCGCGGCCATTCGCTGAGACTGTTCCGCACTGATAACGCTCAAAACGCCTGTCATTTGTACCCGCCGCATCACTGATAACGGGGTTGTAAAGACCTAAACACCAATCTCGTCTGATTATCATAGTTTTATGCATTGGTACGAGTACTGAGTGGACGTGAATAAGTACAAATATAATCGAAGGAATGCCGTTCAGATTGTAGGTTTCCATTCCGTGATAATAAGATATATTGAATTAGGTAAGTACCTATATTATCAGTGGAAGCGAACAATAAGATGATGTTTTGTTCATCTAGTTCCTGTAATTTATCTTACAGATACAGAAAATTGACAGTTTTACTATTGATAGTGGAGGTATATGACACCTTATGATAAGTCAGTCGTCATCTAACCGTGAAATCTTAACAGTCAGCTCAGGACAGTGGTTATAAAAATCGATTTAAGGTGAAATCAGTGTACTATGCCACCAAAGAAAATATCACGTTGTCAGCAAGACCTTGTTCACTTAATTTACAAATCAGCCGAACTAAGTAATATGAAACTAAATGACTATATTGTTAAGCTAGGATGTGAAGAGGTCGACAGTTTTTTGACTGGCCTGTTCAAAGTGCAGCTAAGAGGAATTATTGATGGACAGAAGATGAGAAAGAGTTTCTTCATAAAGTGGCATCCTGAATCAAAAATGCGTGCATGCTTCAGAGAATCGTACAAACGAGAATTCATTTTTTACCAACAGATCTTGCCGAAATTGCTGGAAGTTCAAAATAAAATTAAAAACGTCGAAGGCTTGAAAATCAAATTTCCCAACTGCATTTTAGCAAGTGCCGAATATGACAAAGAAGCCATCGTAATGCAGGATTTAAGAGAAGAAGGATTCAGACTACGCGATAGACTTTGCAAGGCGAATTTGGATTACGTTTCACTCGTGATGAAAAATTTAGCGAAATTGCATGCGCTGTCCTTTGTGCTGGAGAAAACGCATCCGAGAGAATTTGAGGAGATAGCTCGTTTGTGCCATCAGGATGTGCAGTATTGTAAACCGGGGCCTGCGCCGAAGAGTATGAGCTCGTATTACGAAGCGTCTGTGAACGTAGTGATAGATGCTGTCGCTAGAGATAAGTTGAACCGTCTAACTCCAGACATACTGACGATTTTGTATAAATGCACACGGCCAGGTTCCTACAGCACTATTTGTCACGGTGACTGCTGGAACAACAACATACTTTACAAAGTTAAGGTAAGAATTTCAAAATGGCCTGAACTGAACTGTTATAAATATGTTATTGTGTTGAAACTTTTGAAAGTACGTGTTAATTATAGGAATTTTAATATTCGCTTTGAGATATTGCTAAATAGAATATTAAATTACGGTTTTACAGATTGTTCACAAAAATATTCATTGCTTGCAGGGCTGCAAGCCAGTGGATGTGATATTTATTGACCACCAGCTGGTGCGGCTGGCCTCGCCGGTCACCGACATAGCCTACTTCTTGTACATGTCCACCGACGCAGAGTTCCTTTACAAACACTATGATCAAGTCCTCGAAATTTACTACGGAACATTAACAGCAGTCCTACGACATTGTAATTTGGACGTTGAAAAAATATACCCAAGGAGTATTTTTCAAAAACAGCTAAGAGAATATTCGGTACTTGGGTTGATAGAGGCTCTCGTCTCAATGATGATAATAACGGCCCCATATGAGGACGCCTTCAAAATGACTGAAATGAAATATGAACATTATGATGAAGAGGTTTACGAAGATGAGAGCAAAGATAATTCAATGTTTGTAGAAAGAGTAAACGGAATTGTAAACGACTTTTTTGAGAGAAATTATTCTTTAAATGCAATATTAGAAAAATAAAGATAATGGAATTTAACATCATATTGGTATTACCTTACTATTACGTATTATTTACTTACTCAGAATTTTATTAAATACTTCGTATGCCAAAGTAAAATATATTCCGCAAAATGAGGAATTCATTCGCAAATTAGGTGTTACCCGGTGTGATGTCCCTGAGATAATCCTTATTTTCATACTGATGCGTTCATTCCGCGGCGTGTAATGCGTCGACCGCGAAAATTATTACAGTAATATCGACCTTACCTTGTCTGGAGTACGGAGTTTAATTTGGTATATGTTTTTTATGTTCTCACAAAAGAAATATTAAGAATCCTCGTTCGGCCCCGGCCTGGAAGGAATTAATTCCTCGTCGCTGCAGTTAATTGTCTGTTACAAAGGTTTTTTCTTTGAATCTCGGTCGAAACGAACAAGAATCTTTGTTGGAATGAAAATAATGACTCCTAGAACAGATGGTGATATCTAACAGGCCATGCTTTGATGGTATTTTAAGCATTTTTGAGATAATTATATTGCTGCTTTCAATGGATTTATTATGAAATCGTCTATAATGGCATTCTGCTGCCAGACAAAGATATCGTTTAGATGCTCAACATTATTATTATTGACCATACATGTATTTATTATTCTATCGGAAATACGCAATGGCCCATGGAATGGAATACCTAACATCCATACTACTATACTAAGTATAAGTAATACTTATTCGTAGCTTAAGACACAGGATCCTTTATATTCCAAGTAGTACGATCCCATGGGTTAATTCCCTACCCCGACGCGGACGAATCGACTGGCGAGCTAATTATAAATAATTCACAGTAAATTATCTAGGTATTTATATGTATTTCCACCACATCAAATATTTCAATGGTCCATCCAAACATTACGGCACAGGTAATTGTTTGCACTTAATAAATGCCTTTTGTAGCTTTTGTGTAGATACCGGTAACGACCGACTGTTTGTCAATTATATCGTTGATAGATTTTCTATTCTAATGCTCTAATAATAATCTAATAATATTCTAATCTCTAATATTATTTAGTGGACAGTAGATTGGCCAGGAAAAATGTGACCTTTGTCTGTAGGACTATGCTGTTACCTAAAGTTTTACAATTTAGGGCGACTACATGACCTAAAACGCGGTCACTATCGGACTGCATAGAAAAGAAAGAGAAGCGCGATGGCACAACGCTGGTAATTTATTGTAAAATATGAAACAATCATCTATTGTTGCTTTATCAAACACCAAACAAATAAAAACCGTATACTAAAATTCGGGGAATTAAATTGTCTTTTATATGGTGAAAATTTTATGAAAATACACCCGATAGTGTTTGCGTGATTATCGTTTTTATGTCCGCGGTAGACATTACTTTACAAATTAATTACACTATGTTAAAAAAATATAATTGCAAATATTCACATATCAAATTACGAAGCAAATGGTCTAGTATAACATTTATTTTTTTCAAAGAAATCAGTCCGGTCGATTAGACGTGATGTTGAATTTAAAATCATTAGAAGTCGTATATCTGCGCCTTAACCCGTGGTTTCGCCCGTGGAGGTCAGAATTAACATCATCTTGAAAAATCAACTCATGGGTAGGACATTAACGGAATTTAAAAATTCAGATTTGAGTTAATTGATTTAAGTTTTTCACAAAAACCTGTATGAGGCACCAGTCTTCTCACAAAGGTGGAATACAGCTGAGACATTTTTGTACACATTAATTTTAAGTCAGCTTTGTGAGGAGAGAATAAATGATGAATATATTCTTATTTATAGGATAAAATAATAAGTATATTAATTGGAAGATATTACAAAATATTTACACTAGATACTAAATTAAATGACTATAAATAAAAAAAATATAAATTAGATGATAAATTATAATAATTTAAAGTATCCTATGTCCTAAAACAAGTCATGGTCTACCCGTGTGCCAAATCTTATACATTCAAATTCACAAACACTCAGACATTCATATTTTTAATATTACTTAGGGACCCGCACCTACTTCGCATGGTTGTTACAACATCGAGATTTCTTTATTATATTTAAGTTTAATATTAATGTATTATACACATAAAGTTTCCGAAATAAATTTTCTAAATTATAGTGATTACCGCATCAAATCCTTTGTATAGTTTAGAAAAACAACGCGATCACACAGATAGACACGAAACGTGCTTTAAATTTAGAATAGCTTGTAGATATAGTAGGATTTTATACATGATAATGTCTCCTTTAAAACGGCTCTAAATCATCTAAGTTCTACCCTTCTTAAATTCATATTGCGTCATTTTCAATATTCAGAAAACAATTTCCCTTTCGAACTAAGTGGAATTGTTTACTCAATTCCTCCGGCTATATGAAATCTTACTTCGTGGTTGTATAACAAAGATACCTTTATTTTGGTGTAGGTTTAAAAACAAATTTTCAATGTAACTAATTTTCATCACATTGTTCTTGTATATTTCGTGGTCTTATGAACCAAAATACTTACTAGGTAGCTCCGTAACTTCAAGGTTATAAAGGTAAATTATAGAATTTACTAAACATTATAATCTGTCTTTCCCAACTTCTTTTCCAAAGCTTCCAGTCTAACCGGACGCAACTGAAAACTAGTATTTTACATGGAGCAACTGCCTATCTGAACTCCACAACCTAATTAGGACCATAATAGACATCATCATCATCATTTTAGCCGAAAGACGTCCACAGCTGGATGAAGGCCTCCCCCAAATAATAGACATAAGAAGTGATAATTATTTTTATTCAATGAGCAGTTTTAATTTTCATTTTAGTTTTTGATTATTTGAATTGATTTGGAATTACATAGCATTTTACTGACTTGGATTTTGAAGTCACGCCTGATTCCATAACGTAGCTTTGGCGATTCTAAGGGTAATTAAATGCCGACGATGCCTCACTACGATACCTCGCGGTCGCGTTTTAGCTCGCTACCTCGATGTCACCTCCATGGAAACAAATCCATGCTAATAAACATGCACGCACATGCCGAAGGCTTTTTGGGGGTTAACCCTGATGGCCTACGTGACAACAAAATATTTTGTTTTTACATCGTTTGACGGCAAGCATCGATGTGATCTGTCTGGCTCGTGATTGGTCAAATCGGTTCATCTCAGCTTACCGTAGCTGCTTCACTCTCGTGCCACTTCCGTTCGATTGTTTACTTGTGTGAATTGAATTAGGTATGGATAAGGAGATGCTAATCGATTTGATTTTTAATATTCCTGCTTTGTTGGATAAGCGGAAGAAAAACAACTGCAACGGATCAGCCTTCAATTGTGGAAAAAGATGGTGAAATTCATCCAGCTTTTTCTTCAATTGATTCTTTTTTAAAGAAGTTGTTTCTAGTATTATTTTAGTAGCAGTCACGTTAGCCATACAAATTTTACTCGGTTATCGCTCTATTGTATTCTATTTTATTGTAGTAGGTACTATTAGAATCGTTATTTGTGCAGGAACCTAGTAATTGAATTAATGCGATTAAGAAATAATTACGTGTTTATTAGTTTTTCGAAGCTATTCATTGCCTCAACTCCTATTGTGTTTGCTTTGCTTCTGAATAGATTTATAGTCCAATAAAGGGATTTAGGTTGGTTACCTTTACTGCAATAGTTTGTAATATATTCTTACATTTCGTTGGTTCTTTGAGTGAATATGCCTTAGAAATATCGACGAATTTTAGGAATATTCTACGTAGGCAGTTCGAGTACATGATTTTCTACTTACTTTATTATAAGCGAGGCTAGCAGGCATAGATATTTTAATATAAGCAAGGCTTTCGTTGCCTTTTAGTACCCATGGAAAAACAAGTTACTTGCCGTTATAACATGAGTAAACACGAATTGCAAGTGAAATGATATATATTATAAGACTTTACTATTTGTGTCTAGTTTCTGCCAAGAACAGTAACCGAAAGTACCAAAACCCGTAATTTAAATAGATGTACTTGACGGGGAAATTTCTAAAGTGAGTGAAAGTGGACGTATTTTATAAAAGTAAATATAAGAATAATGCCGAGATTGCGAGGTATCACAGTGAAGCATCTTCAGCATGTAATTACCCCTACCCCTAGGCTATGTTTTAAGACATAATTGAAAATGGTGAAAATACACAAAGAGCATATTTTTGTGGCATTTAAGTAAACTTATAAAATGTATTGCCGTTTAATCGAAATATCGTGGAAAGTTTCAAAGAAAAATCTTACAGCTGACCAATTTTTGGCGGTCACCGACTACATCGTTGACCGATTTTATCGGTCATGCAAAAAGTCTTCCTTTGATGGCTACACCTCTTTGCGTGCAATGAAGTTTGACGTCAGGGCATACCGCGTCTTCACGCTAAATATTCCCAAGCAGGGGTAGTTCAAGCAAGGGATGTCTGAAGCACGTGCGATTTGCGTCAAAGTACGGTTAACCGCAAGTTTGGTAACAGTTGAACTACGAAAACCGCCCTTCCTTCTACGACATAAAGATGCAGTCAGCGTCAAGTGTTACCATGATCGTGCAGTTGACTATTTGTACACGCTGCACAAACAAAGCCTGTACAAATTGAAATTGGGGGCATTTTTATTGTTTCCACAAATGTAGAGAGGGGCGATAAGGTATTTTTTTTTTCTGAATATTTGGGCTGTGGGGAGCGTAAACTTGTACGTCATGGTATTTTGATGGGTTTGGAGCTAAATTACAGCTGCCAAGTGTTGTGGAATGTGCCCTGCTTCGCTTCTATTTTTCGCTCATAGATTTGTCAAGAAAGCCTATGAGTAGACTTATAATTATTGATTAAAAACCTTCTTTAAATTCGAAATGTAATGTAACGTTAACATTTCAGTAAAACCTACCAATTTTCATTCAGAATCATATTATGTAAATATAACGTGATATTACTTTACTTACTGCTTCTTAGCGTGTCGATGGCAATCTAAATGGACTCGGCCCAGAATTCGGCTACGTGTTTGATGCCATCATTAGCGTCCATCAGTTCCTGTAACGTGCAGCTGACAGGATACGCAGGACATGACATTAAGCGTCCCATCGTTTGTGAACTAGCACCACATTTAACTCGTCGTCTATGAATCTCCAGCTGAACAGGTTCTCTTTCCTTCTGCCAACCAGGGGCCGGAGTCTGTTTAAAGAATTCCAGGTTACCCTAGGCAATTCACTGTATTTACGGTTATTTATAGAGTATGCTACACCTACATTGATGGTAAACCAATCATTGTTTTTGTAGTTCAACTACATTTTATTTTAAAACCAGAGGAAATTCATGAAGGCCCTTTAACGTTAATTGATTGACACCAGTGTTGTCACATATGTGACAGAATGAATGCATTATCGATTTCTGGCTTAAACTGACCCGACATTATAGGGTCGTACTATAAGTAGGTAGGTATACGTTGACATTTGCGTCATACAAAAAACTGAATATTGCAGTTTCCATAGGGTTGTGTTTTAATTATGTAAAATAATGTCGTTATAAGTAAAACAAATGGGAATGGAAACAAAAGTTTTACAAAAGTTCCTACCTATTCTAGCATATCATAAATTAGCCTTTGTCGTTTCTACTGCTAAGACGCAGGCATCATCTCTGTGAGAGGGGTGGAGTGGTTGATGGATGTCACACACATATATAGTCTATCTATATTTGTGATGTCACACGTCTTTGAATTTCTGGTTCTATGACATGCCGATTTTTCACGATGTTTTTCTTCACCATTTTCTTCAACAACCTTTTCTATTTGGGAGCAAATTTGCTATCCAAATCGATTAAAAATACGGGATGTGGAGTACAACTTACACTGGTCCTGCTTATGTTTGAAGTATGCAATATTGTTCAAACTTTTGTATAATCATTTAATTAAACTTTGTAGGGTTGACTGACGGTCGGGCTAGTCCACAGATTCAAGGTCGCTCAGCGCGCTTTGGAGCGAGCTATGCTCGGAGTCTCTTTCAAGGATATAAGGATAAAATCAGGAATGAAATTATCCGGAAAAGAACCGGAGTTACCGACATAGCTTGCAGAGTAAGCAAACTGAAGTGGCCACGTCTGTCGAAGGACCGATGGCCGGTGGAGCAGACGAGTCCTGGAGTGGAGAGCGCGTAGTTTGGGGAAGGCCTATGTCCAGCAGTGGACTGCGATAGGCTGAGTTGATTGATTGATTGAGTAGGGTTAGGGGTTAAGCACTTTTGTATGAATTCAGCTATTGTTGCACCTCTCTAGATTTCTCTTCTACAGTGCATAGAGGACAATAACATCCAGCAACCACCGAAAACAGCTATCAGTTCCAGGACATATGTCTAATTTCTATTTGTTCCGTACGGGAATCGAACCAGCTACAACCAGTGTTGAAACATCACTACCACCAACCATGACCCCAGATAAGTTGACAACCTTTCAATAATAGTGAAAATAGACTCCATCATCAATAATGGAAAATTCGGTTTCATAAAATATTTTCAGCAAAATTGAAACCAGAGCCCCTGGCACGAACAATCGATTTAAACGTAACGTAATTTCAAACGATTTTTAAATCGAAAATAAAACTGCCCTATACCTTTTTGGTTCATTTTTATTGCAACAAACACAGTCTTAACTCGTTAAGCTCCGCTAATGAGACACAATTGATTTTCTATTGTATCGTACTAGTTAGGTACATAGGTTACGCGCGGAGTTTATTATATTATATCACAGTTATTTTACCTCTGATTTTGCATCACTGTAAAAACCACAGTGATTTTTATGTTCGTTAAAATAAGGTTGCTATTGGGTTGCTACCACTGCCAAGTCTGTCAGTCACAGTGATCTTTATTCTTGTTACAGTAAGGTTGCTGTTATGTTAGCAGTCAGAGGTAAAATTACTTTGAAATGACTATAAGTGCGAAGCAAGTTTTTTTTTTAATTTTCATTTCGTTCGAATGCTACATTCATTCGAACGAAATGAAAATAAAAAAAAAAAAACTTAAATACATAATCCTGAAAGGAAAATAAGTATGGTTTGTTTTAATAATTATGTC
Source organism: Gortyna flavago (assembly GCA_963669345.1). Taxonomy (NCBI): domain Eukaryota; kingdom Metazoa; phylum Arthropoda; class Insecta; order Lepidoptera; family Noctuidae; genus Gortyna; species Gortyna flavago. The sequence continues at coordinate 7,725,678 of OY770139.1, forward strand.
TGTGTAAATTATGTATTTACAAAAATGATTCACTATTTACCTTATTACCAAAGTGATGCTTTCAGTTAGATTATATTACATACGAGTATTTATTGAAAATGGATGTGTAGCTTTACGTTTTCCAATAAGTAGATGGGTAGGTACTTACGTAATATGTTCGTGGAATATTTATATACGTGAAAATGTTGTTGTGTGTTAAAAGCACTTACAATAAAACCTATTAAATTGTGTTACATAGTTATAGTCAAAATAAAATCGTTTTAAATGTATATCGCTGTCATAATTCTAAAGTATTTTTGTTTTATGATTCAGTTTCTAGTAAAACAGCTTGGGTAGTCCATCCCGAGTCATTTTCAGGCATACACGAACAATATGTGTTAAAGTTTAGTCGTTTTATGTGCCTATCCACAACACAAGCACAGTTTCGGCTGAAAACAATTGAAGACACGTAACATCGAATAGTAGTACGTGCAGGGCCTTCAGTAATTTCAGTAAAAGCCCATCGGCATTACACACATTTTGCCTCAAACTAGGGAAAGATTCCTTTGGTAGAAGTCTTTAAAAAGCTACGTAGCCTTTCCCTATGTAGTTAGGTATATCCTACTAATTGTTCGTCGAATCGTTGAGCTCTTTAAGTTTTTGAGTTGAGCTACACGATTAGGTACTGCGGTAAATGCATGCACTGACTGGACAGGTCCACTCAATATGTGTGGTTCTTTCCTTAAAAGACCATTTGAGACACTAATCTACGTGGTCTTCCCATGATCTGACTAAGATTATGTTCTGGACTTTAAAAGAGACTGTGACCTCTGACTTTGTTTCGGCCTTTCTTCTCAGAGTAGTCAGATAGGAAACGCCGATCTCAACTAGTTTTTTAAATATGATTGACGTCTTAAAACTGTTTGTACAATGTGGTACAAACCTCTTACAGACAAATAATTTAACATTTATCATTAAATCACTGCCTACTGGACTACAAGTTTACTAGAACACTCATTTGTGGCTAGTAGGATCATCATGATTTGGCTTCTCCGTCTTCATCATTTCAGCTGAAAGTCGTAGGTACTCTGCTGGATATAGACCACCCCCAAGCACTGCCACTGCTACCGGTTCAATGCTTTCCGCATCCACCAGATTCCTGACACCTTCACCAGGTCATCGATCCACCTTGTGGGCCTTCCAACGCTATGTCTTCTGCTACGCTGTCGTCACTCCAGAACTTTTGGCTAGTAGTTTGGCAAAGGACTACCGTCTGTTCAAAACCGATTCAGTTTCTCATAAACATAGTAAGCGGTTGGAAAAGCCAATAAGCCCTTCATTCATAATTACATACCTAAGTGTGCTCTTGTTATTTTATTCTTCCGTGCATGTATTCTTCCGTTATTTTTTCCATTAAGTCCGACCTCCGTGTTATAAATAGTCGGTTCCCCGGCGCACCCATGTCAATACCGACATGTAAACAGTGCCTTACCAAGCTCAGGTAAACACGACTAGGTAGGTAAACGAAACAGTATTATCCCTTGGAGGTTTCCGATAATTGAATACTGCTTCTAAGAAGCTAGCCTTATTCTTAGGGTTAATATTTGAGGTCCATGGAATAGTGAGCAGTTTTATGAAGGCGTAAGGTCTCTTGGGTATGCTGAGCTCCCGCGAACGTTTGATTAGGATCTTTGTACGCATTACTTTTAGTAAGTGGGAGGCTGCAACGGCGTTAATATTGTAGAAAGATAGGTAGGTATGGGTAGGTTTTTACATGAATTTATGACACGCATTTTGATGTAACATAAACCATAGAAGCCAGAAGAAAACAGTTCTTGTCATAATTATATAAAGATCGCTGTAACATTCCCATAAGGATATAATTATGTAAGTAGTACACACGACGACATATCAAGTTATACCTATATATTATTATTTCCAGTTTTAGCTTACCTCGCATTGTATATGCTTTTCGTACAGTGAAAAGTCAGCTTATAATGGAAATGGTATAGCTTGATATGTCGTCGTGAGTACCTAACAGAAATTAGACACTTAACTCAAAGCATCTGTTCCGCACCTAAGTTTAAGTGATAGGTATGTCGCAGCCAACTGGTTAAATTAGCCATTCAGTTAACCGCCTAGCCTTTTAACTAAACGGCGGCCGTTCAACTAACGGCCTGAATAATATTCAATTACAGTTTAGGTTGGAAGTCTGTAACCAATCACGCACGAGCCGAATTGGTCGCAGTAACTAAGGCAGGGCACCCCGACCAAATGGGTTAGGTTAGGTTAGAACTGTGATCAACCGCGTGCGAGAGCGAAGCGAGGCGAGCACTACTTCTAAAGGCCAGGCAGTTAACTGAACGGCTAATTTAACCAGTTGGCTGCGACAGGTACATCTCACTAACATTAATAAGTAAGTATGTCGACGTACTTGTAGGTATCATGACTTTAATAGACATTCTAACGCCTATTATGAGATTAATGTTAAATTCTATTGTAAATTAATTATAATTATCTATAAAAATAACGTGGCAATGCCGTGGCATGTGTGTTGCGGAGGAATTTGTTGACGTCATATTTTAGTTTTTTAATAGTTATTGTATTTTTATTTTAATAGTTTCTTACATATGGGCTCTGGTACTACACCAGAGCCCACGTCTGTTCTTATTTGAAAGATTATCAATTTTCTGGGATGAGAAATATCCAAGAAATCCTTTGCTTTTCTACTCGTACTAAAAGTAGTTAAAGAGTTTGCCCTAGTTTCGGAGAGACCATATTCAATTTAACTTGTGTTGTAAACTTGTAAACATATTATATGATTGGCTATTGTTTTTCTTTCAGCCCATTTATATGGCTAACATGAAATTGTTAAAAACAAATTCACGGAAGAGGCTTTCTGCAATCGGGATCACCTACTAGACTAAGTAACTTCCATGTTCAAATAAATAAATAAATAAATTTATTTATTAAAAAGTATAATACACGTAAACCTTCCGGAATAAATTCTACAAATTATGATGAAAACCGCATCAAAATCCGTTTTGCAGTTTAGAAGAACAATGTGGTCACACAGGCAGGCACGCAAAGCGACTTTAATTTATAATATGTATATGTAGATATGTTGTGGACGTTTAAACTATTTCTAAGCCACATAAAGCCACTCCCAACATGGTAAATAAAAATCCTTCTAAATAAATTGTATGAAATAGGTGTCAGAGGCACAGCCTACAAATGGTTTTGCTCTTACTTAGAAAATCGGGAACAATATGTAGAAGTAGATTATAAAGATGCACAGACTGGCCTGATAACGCGTGTTAAATCCGATAGAGCAAAAGTAACCATGTCAATTCCTCAAGGTAGTGTTTTAGGGTGCCTATTGTTCCTAATATATATAAATAACCTCCCTAAAGAAATAAATTCATACAGTGTCCTATTTGCTGACGACATTTCAATAATTTTTCCTTTTGATAATAACGAGACCCTTAACGAAATCTTAAATGACATTCTTACTAACATAGTGGCATGGTTGAAAGACCATAATTTAGAAATAAATTTCTCGAAGACGAAGCTGATGCAATATGGACCATATCAGAAAGAAAAGGTAGATATCGACTTCTCATATAATAACACAAAATTACAATGTGTAAACGACTTTACACTGCTAGGCCTGACTGTCGATACAAATATAAACTGGAAAGCTCATATACAAACCCTATCAAATAAACTAGCTAGCTTTACATACGCCTTAAGAGAACTAAAAAAAGCAACCGACTTCAAAACAGCTCTTTCAGCCTACTACGCATACGCATATTCGTGGCTAAACTATGGAATTATAATGTGGGGAAATAGTGTAGATATAGAGCGACTATTCATTTTACAAAAAAAATGCGTTCGAATCCTAGTAAATATAGAAAGTACGGAAAGTTGCAAACAATACTTTATAGAACATAAAATACTTACGCTATCAGGTATTTATATCCTAGAAGCTAGTAAATTTGTGAGAAAATACCCATCGCTTTTTCCGCTAGCAAAACAGCAACGCCCACAGCAACGCAGTCTTAGAAACCGATATCTAAACGAATTAGCGGTACCAACCTCAAAACTAGCTATGTTTCGTTCTGGGCCTCTGGTCATGTGCGTTAAAATCTATAATAAACTCCCGAATTCAGTTAAGGATACAGAGTATGACAACAAATTTAAAAATGACCTACAAAACCACTTAAACTTAAAATCATATTATAGCATAAAAGAATTTTTAAACGAGAAATAAATAAATTAATATCGACTTGAACACATTACACATACATAACTAGGTACTCTATACAACACCAGCCCTCATTCCTCATTCCTGTATTTTTTAGTGATTACTTTCTATTTTATTTTATCTGAAAATGTGACATATATATGTAAAACTAGTCTATTGACATAAAATTAACTGATATAATAATGATATTTAGACTCATTGCAAATGACATAAATTGTAGTATGAGATTATAATATGAAAATGATAATTTATTTATTTATTTAGTTTATAAGAATTACATAATGTAATAATAATTTTTAAATTAATCTATATCAACAAATTAAATGAATAATGATAGCATGCTAAATTAATTAAAACCTATCGCCTATACATTGCTGTGCCCTAGCAGGGTTCATTGTTTGGAACTATCATAATGTAACAACCTGTAAACAACATGAAATGCAATAAATGAATGATTATGATTATGGTACCTATTATCACTCGTGTACAAAAGACGTATCAAATTCTCGATGTCACAGAACAATATCTTACAATTCGAATGTAATTTAACCCTTACCGAGCGCCCGTCTTGTCTGTTGAGCGTTGACCCGTAAAATGAAGCGAGCGATTACTCCCTGCCTTAGCCGGCCGAGGCGATAGGCTGTTTAATACAAAACAATGAACTTAGCGTGTACTACCTATGCCGATAGATTCGTTAAGGATAAAGGCTTTGAATTGTCTGTGTAATTATGTGTGCTGGTTTATCGATTTGCGATCTTATGCGTCAACAGGCAATGTCTATTTTCACGTGATCTTTATTTTTGGGCTTGTTCAATGTAATGTCTACATTCTAGATTGATTTTGAGCGGACTCTGTTTCAGGTAATAAACGACCTATGATATAATCATTATTTCAGCTGTAAAAAGGACGATAGTTGTTTTGATTTGGTTGTAGGTTGGAACCCAGACAAGCGATTTACTTTGTGTAAATAATTATTTCATCACCACTGCTCTCAAAACGGTAAAGGGAAACATTGTGTGGGAACCGTGTCCTAGAACCAAAAATTCGAAGACATGTGACATCTTCCAACCCCCACTGGACCCGCTTGGTGGATTACTGCCCACTCTCTCTCACAGAGAGCAGGCTTGTGTCCCAGCAGTGGGAACATTATGGATTGATTATGAGTTGTTTTTTCTATAGGGTATTCAATGAAATCTTGCGAATATCACCAATTAACAACAAATTGACGAGTGCAGCATTATTATTAGCAAAGAGGGATATTATGAAACTGCCCATCCTTCCTTCACAATACCTAAGTAATCCTTTAAACGTTCATACAAAAGCTATATTATTATTGTACGTAAGTATAACCTTTCAATGGCCATCTCCGTGTGGCCAGGACGAAGCCATTGAGTATAAAAGCTATTAGACCCAATAAAAAAAATGGCCGACTACTATATTTACAATGGGCAAACTTTAGAGCCAGTGTGCTCATTCTGTCCAATACCGACTTAACTGAACTAAAACTATTGCTTTATTTTACTAACAGGACAAAAGAGAATGAGACGGAAGGTGTTTAGAGCTTTGTGCTCGTGTTTTTTTCACATTTGTATATTTTTTATGTATTTGTAAAATATCTCAGTCAACGTGAAAAATAATTTACATCAGAAAAACCTGAAAAAAAAAAATAACAGCTTTAAAACAACAGAGAAACGCGTCTTATCCAAACTATACAAAGAAACGCGTCCTTATTTATAACTTAATCCATACACCAGTCCCCTGTCTACGTACACAGACGTTAATCCATTCACACACGTATACAGTTACCAGCATTTCCATACAAAAACATCACATTCATACGAAAATAGTCACACGCAATTTCCACGCGTTAATACTCCAAAGGAAAAAAAAACACGATCGCTTTTATAAAACGACGTAGCGAGAGCAGGGAAAATATTGTTCAACATATGTTCACACGTACGCGAGGCAGGGTAGGAGCTGCGATGTTTAAACTTAACCCTTTTAGTTGGAGAACAAAGGGTGGGTCGTAAACACCCCGTTTCACCCACCCGTCAACCTATTATTGCGTAAATGTTAATTTGCCACCAAAATTGTTTTCTTTGCACCTACAAATTCAATTATGCAGACCGGCTAGGAGTTTAAGTAAAATAAATTGCGCTGTACGGACGCAGACTCATGTAATTTGGGGATTATTTTTTTCGGTAGTCTGTACTCTTATAACTTTTTAAATCATGCTTTTAAATTACACACGATATGAGGTCGGCATTGTAATGCAAATTTTTGGCTCATTCATAAAGAATAACAATGATATTCAAACGATAAAGTCTGCCTATAAAATATTTATCACTTCTAATTTCCACAACAATACAAGGCTTATAAAAACAGCCCTCATTTTTGACGTAAAATCAATAGGAAGTGTTACAAGCCCAAATTAACAAAAACAGTTGTTCCCGTCGGCGTCAACCGGGGTCTACTTACGAACAAAAGAATAACAAAATGGGAAACAAGCAAACTTATCACAGTCCGCTTCCCCTGTTTCAAATTAAGAAATATGAAGATGCTTTCATTCTTTGCGGCCGAGAGAAAATATAAAATGGATAAACTGTTGGGGAGGGACTACTAGCTAAAAGGGACATAGATGTGTAGGTAAACCCTCTCTGGCGACGTCGGTGCACGGTGTCGGGGTTAAATCTAATTTTTCCCCCGCTAATGCCGCCTGCCCCGCCTCACTTAAGGTTGAGTGGGCGCGAAAATTGTAACTTGCTCCGCTCGCAGGAATCCGTCGTACTTTAGTACACATGCATCCAATGGGTTAACTTAAGCTATTTGTTATCGATTATACCTATTTTTGCACATGGTTCTATGTGGATCCTTTTTGAAGAATATTTAAAAGAAGTTTTGTGACGGTGTTAATCAAAATTTGACTAAAGCTACAGTTTCCTAGAAGGCTGTTTCCGTCACTTAACTAATGTCATTTAAAACTGCCATTTTTTGACATCCAGTCTTTTTTAGGGTTCTGTACCTCAAAAGGAAAAACAGAACCCTAATATAATCACATCGTCCGTCTGTCAAGACCCTTTTTCTCACGAACGGGTAGAGTTATCAAGTTGAAATTAATATGAAATACATGAGTAGATTTTTTTTCACTGCTTCAAGTGATTGCAGCTATGAAGCTGCCAACGCAATCAAAAGATACGGGTGTTTAGGTTCCGCTTATGCCGCATATTCTGACACTCGCAAGGGAATCAAAACCTATAGGGTACTTTCCGTTGACCTAGACTCATGAAATTTGGCAAGAAGCAATGTCATGTATCACAAGTAAAGGAAAAAATCCGAAAACTGTAAATGTGTAGTTACTCACAAAGTAAACCAAAGTATACCTGCAAAGTACGGAACACTCGGTGCGCGAGTCCGACTCGTGCTTGACCGGTTTTTTTTGGTATCCACCAGTATCAAAACACACTGTATTTGGATATTACAGCCACGTGTAGCGGTCAACGTTCTTCTAGGAAACAGTAGCTTAACTCCAAAGTATTTGCACCTACTTAGTAGAAATACAACGATAAAAACTTATTATGGACTTTCTGGTGAACTGTGGGAAAAATAATTTCCCATAGTACACTTAGGTGGACTAGCCGGGTGGACCATGGGCAAAACACGATAATTTCTCTTAGTCCACCTAGAAAACATATTAGGACATTCTGGTGGACTAGCCGGGTGGACCATGGGCAATAATACACGCTATAATAATAAACAGGGTCAAATTAAATAATTTGATCTACTCATAAAAAACTTAAAAGTAAATTGAAGAGTTTACTAACTGAAAGAGCATATTACAGTATAGCAGAGTTTATGAAAGAGGACAATTTTCCTCGTTTTTGAGATGACAATGTTGTATCTTTTGACATGTTATTGAGCTATAGTATTTTTTGGAATAATAATTTGGAATTTAAATTTTTTTAATGACTGTAATTCATATTTATTATTGAACAATCTATTTAAAGACTACTTTGACATTGAATTGTATCTAAAGATATACTAATTGAATTGTAATTATCCCTAATCTTTAATGAATTATAATGACGAAATGTAATGTTGATTAATATTGTCACGGTTTAAGCACTATCTTTCCTACCAATTTGTACGCCACGATATGCGGCTAAGCATGAGAACTTTCTGTATCCCATTACTATCTTGCATGCAATGTATACCATGTTTAAACAAATAAAATTTACTTACTTACTTACTTACTTACATACTTCAAGTAACAACACCACAAGCGGTCTTTGACCCCTTAAATAGACTTCAAATGTTTTTTATTTTTATTACATCGTGTGTCTGCGTCTCGCTAGCTAATTTAATTTGACCCTGTATACTATAAGATGTATCTTACTAAACATATCTTATTAATGTTTGTGCAAACCTCTCGAAAATGTATGAAACCTTTTGGCAAACGACATTTTATAAAATATTGAGACATATAGAACCTATTTTACGAAAACCTCTTTAGTATTTCGAATGTGCTCGTAAAAATCCCATACAAAAAGCTATTACTCGAAGGGATATGAGTTTTAAACAACATAAAAACGACTATAGCACGTTATAGGGATACAAAGTAACTCATTGATAACTGATTTTCATCTGAAAAAGGAAATCTCGACAATAATTCGGCTTTCTGTTAAAATATGTAGGCTTTAGGCTCGCCCTTGAATCCCTAAGTAACTCGTGCCTAAAACTTGTGTACGTATGTACATATAGTACAAATGTCAGAAAAGTTTATGTATTTATTAAACGAAACACGATTTCTTTAAGAATGTTGGTTTCAAATGTAAGTAATGGGATGCGTTTTCGACATGTTAAGTAAGGTAAATTGTTACAATAAAAGAGTTTTTTAGACTCATGGCTCTGGCATGGCACAATCAATAAGTAGGTATATAATAGCAATAAAAATGATGAATAGGTAACTAAAATATTTCACTCTTAATACATTAGTCCAAAACCCGACATCCCGAATCCATAGGATACTTTCAGGATAGTGTTCATTAGGGATTTCTACTTTAGGCCTAGAGTTAGAGTAATAATATTTTATTGAAGATTGCGGGTGATCACTGTAAATCAGCGCTACATGCTGCGTGGGGGCTTCTTGTCGCGGTCACGTGTCAGATGCCGACTATTATGTTCTGTGCTCGACGATTTTTTTTTCTTTTTCGTTCGTCTTTACTTATCTTTTTGGAACGAAACCTTCTTTAGGCGCGTTGGGCATTTTTTGAGATAGGAAAAACCATTGAACACGCGGCACTGTTACCGACACCGCGCTACATTCGGCTGTGTTCGGCCGTCCTCGGGATATACTCGGTTTTAATGTATATCCGATATGTCAGTGAGTGATGGAAAAGTATTCTGTATGTGTTTTGTTTTGTGTTGTTTTTTGTAAGCACTTGTTTCTGTGACAAATAAACCTATTAGGTAGTATGGCGTAACTCTGTAATTACTGGTTGCTCAACTCTACAACAACTAAGTAGGTTGATAAAGGTCCTTTGAAGAAAGGACATCACCCATTCTGGGATTTTGTTTTTGGCGGCCATCAATATTATTGCATACCTATTTAACTTTTTAAAGTACCTAAACATATAAGTCATAATTTTTTTCTGAGGCGTCAAAGTCGAGAACTATTTGGATTTGGAGATATATTATTTTATTTAGAGGTGGATCGAAAGATAAGATCGTTGTATATCTTTGTTCTCAAATTCATTACAGCATTGTCGCCATACAAATAAATACTGCGAACATTCAAATAAAATGTAATTCATTCCTTTAATCCCAAGTCGCCGAACAAAATGAGTGATCTCCTTTATTCCATTTAATAAGGTTCTTGTGAAGGAAAATGTATTTTGTTGAGTTGTAACCCGGCCCTTGAGCAGTTTACAGGAATTAATAAGAAACAAGATGTTGATGGTTTCTATTGGTATTACACTACTCACCACCGTGCTAAAGTAAATTTATAAGGTTTAATCTGTTAGGGAAAGATTCAATTAAACAAGTACCTTCTTAAACAATTAAAGTTTATTTATAATACATAGAAATAGGTAGGTACACAAACAAATAATGTGGCGAGCCACTACACTATATACCTTTCCCAAACACTTGGGCATCCACCCATACAAATAGTCTCCGTTCCTACTTGTACTGGTGAAAGCCTGCAATGAGACTTATTACAATTTCTCAGAGTCGCTATATCGAGTCCGTGAGATGAACCACTTAATAACTACTAGCTCAACCGTTCAAGTAGTGACCTTTTAGGATTGTGCTCATAAAGGGAAAATAACGATTATGCAAAGCAATACCCGAGACACAATACTCTATAACAACTGGCTTAACACCTAGTTCCTACAAAGGCCTAACTCTCTCATATGATAAATTATGACACTATAGATTAACTCAACGTTCTCTCAGTATAACAAATTACCTCTCAGTTAACAATCGAAATACCGTCAGTTGACGATTGAGTTACCCTCAGTTGGCGGGATTAAGTCCCTTGGCTTCGTTCACAGGTTAAACCTGTGAACACACGAATAACATGGCCTACGGGCATAGAAGATGACGCTGTCGTTACCTCGAGTGGCGAACTTCCCTCTTCACCTGCATTCGGCTAGGTAAGGCCTTCCTTACTGCGGATGACCACACCACAGGGGGTAGACTAGAGTCGCATGCACCCGGATCGATTTCCTATCATCCGATCACAGGGCCGCACCGAGATATCACGAATCGCTCGCGCGTAGCTTCGCACAATAAAGAAAGGCTAGCATATAGCCAGACCTGTAACAACGACCTTGTGTCAGAACAGAAATGTAAGACCCAAAGGTTGACCAACAGTAACAAGGAAAATTATTGAATACTCACAGGGTTCAGCTTCTGCTGTACTTATAAATACCCCAGAGGGTTATTAGGGCACATCCCGATCCTCCCAGGAATACGTCCCTTCAAGTCAACCTCGTGGCTCGTGTCCTCGATCGTAAAAGCCGGAAACACTCTTGTCTTTTTCAAACCGATCTGACAGTTTCGGGAATGTTCTGTCACAGACTAAAGAATATCATATCGATTTCATAAACCTAGCGCCATCTAGTGACGCGTAAGCTACACTAAACGAGCCTGTACAGACCCACGATAGACGTCGCTACCTGTTGCGACAAATGTCTATTTTGCAACGTCACAGAGTTTACCTTTTATTTGTCACTTTGTGGCTTACCCTGGCCGTATGCAAACCGTTCAACTTCAACCGTTATTGCATTCACAAAGCAGAATCACTTGTAAAAAAACTGCTTTTCGAAGAGGTTGCCATGCCTTTTAGAAGTTAAATCGAAGGCACTGACTCGATGTTTTTTTTTCTTTCCTTGTAAACTAGCTATTACTTCGTTTTCGCTTAGGGGGCGTCCATAGATTACGTGAGATTTTTAAGGGGGGGAGGGGGTCGAGTCAAATCTCATCTAATCTTACGTTGGAAAGAGGGGGTCTCGGCAAATATCACGCAATTTTTTTCTGATTGAAACAAAAAAAAATCTATTTTTTAATTTTTATTACACTTATAACTCTCAGCAATATTGATTACTAGTCTTAACTAGTCGTAAATAAAAGCACGAAGCAATTTTTTTCTCTTTTTACAATTACAATCCAACGCGTTTACGTAAGAAACCCACATTTTGAAAAATCTCACGTGAGATTGGGGGATGAGGAGGGGGTTGAATAAAATCTCACGACATCTCACCATGGGGGAGGGAGGAACAGAAAATTAAAAAAAAACTCCTCCCGTTATTTATGGACGCCCCCTTAGCGTTTGTTCTGACTTTTTTCTTTTTCCTCGGCTCCCAAGGGTCATAGTATGATGTTAATAGCCTATAGCCTTTCTTATACTCCTTGTTTTGATGGGCTATCAAAAGCAAAAAGAATTTTTCAAATCCGACCGGCAGTTTTAGAGTAAAAACAAATAAACTCTTCAGCTTTGTTATTAGTATAGATTATTTATAACTTGTTTCGATGGACTTTGTATGTTTTTGTTTCCATCCACGTCCAATAGTTGTCAAATAACTCTAACAAGTATTACATAAAAACTTGTAGGGCTTTGCAATAGTTTAGGTTTAGTGTTAACAACTAAAAAGCTTTAGGGGTCGTTTCAACTTGTTCATTGTTATACTTAAGCGGATTAGCTCTGGTGTTGACTTTAAGCGGATCACATTAAAACATAGTATTTAACTTGGTTTTAAATTCTTTTTATTTTCTACTCCAGGCCACATTTGAGGTTAGTTAATAAAAAGTTTAGTTTGCATCTAATGTGAAAAGTCACCACTAGTTTATGTTTATCATACTTATTTCTTAATCAAACGGTTTCAAATTAGATCATAATCAAAGAAAGAAAGAAAGAATAAAGTTTATTTGGACACAGTTCATGAAACACAAAATACAAAATTACAAAAAAAAAATGTTTCAAACAACAATAATGTGTGTCTCACGGCTGCGCCAAAAAGGTTAATTTCAGCATCAATGCCAGACAGATGATCAGATGATAATCAGTCTATAATGTTCCCATTGCTTGGACACTGGCCTCCTCTCGGTGCGGGTTGGTAGATGTCACAATTGTCGTTGAATTTTTGGTTCTAGAACATTCCGGTTTCCTCACGATGTTTTCCTTCACCATTTTGAAAGCATTAGTGATGAAATGATTTACACAAAGTGAAGTGCCTGTCTGGTTTCGAACCCAGACCGGCTGCTCGTAAGTCTGGGCTGCTATAAAATTAGGTAAAGTCTTTTAATCAACTAGAGGAAGCTATCATGAAATTGGTATATTTCTGAGTAAATTATTTCTATATACTGGTACAAAATTATCGATCAGACATATCGGTCAAGAGAAGTACAGTTCAGAATTAATATTCCACTCAAATACCAAGTTTACGTGTCATATAAAGACGGAAAGGGAAAGCTTTCCCATGTTGGAATAAAGTACGGCTATTTATAGCCTTCCCGAACTATGCCGATCGGAATACGCCATCAAAGAGTGGCCAATAACGTTTCTATAGATCGACCGTAGCTGCAGCCTCCCCCATATAATTACGGTCAGCAACGAGCCTGGGCCGAATATTTCATATGATTGTATGATGGGAACCCGAATAAAGGTATAATGAGAAAAAAGAGGCTAAGTACGAGTTGGACTCGCACACAAAGGGTTCCGTACCAGAAGGCAAAAACTCAAAAGAAAAACACGTTTCTTGTATGGAGAATTGGAGACCCCTTTAATTTTTAACTTTATTTTATATTCATCAGTTAAGTATAGCGGCAATAGAAATACACACTGAAAATTTCAACTGTCTATCTATTATGGTTCATGAGATGCAGTCCGCTGACAAACAGACGGACGGACAGCCAAGGCTTAGTATTAGGGTCTGTTGGCACCTAGTGAGTACGGAACCCTAAAAAAGACTGTATGGTGAACGAACTGTGGGTGTACCTTTATACATACCTAGCTCTGCCTTACCCTTCGAGGATTACAGGCGTGCTGATATGCTATGTTAAAACGGTGTATTATATGTACAGACGCCAGCACATCACGCTATTACAATCTGTCAAATGTATTTAATAGATGTTCTAAGTTGATTGGGAACATTTGACAGTTTCGAGTAGCTTGATGTACTGGCGTCTGTACTTACCGAAGTGCATTTAATACAATTTATTTTACACAAGAGTTTTTCCAAAAGATTTTGTTCGTTTTCAATTGGTATTACAATAAAGTATTTTTATTATTGTTCATGAATATAATTAATCCGCTTTCGTGAGTGAAAAATGTAGCGTAAATACGGAATTTAACGTGCAGTTATTAAAACAGAAAACTGAAAATTTAACTTATACAAAAATTCTGTTGGAAAATGGTTGTGATAATATTGAAGATGAAAGGTAAATTTATTTATTTCCTTTGGATCGTATGATTAAGCCGGGGTTTTACGGATTAATAATATAAAAATATAATATGCATAGGGGCCTTTAATAATAGTTAGGTTGATCGTCTATTGACGCCTTTACTTTTTCATATTCATGTCCAAGTACCATCGTGAGGCACCACTATATAATTTACAATGCGATCAATGCGCAATTAGCGCGGTGTGTAGACAAGGGCGGTGTTCCACCGAGTCACGTATGTGACCACAGCCTAATAGTTTTAGGTACCTGGGTATTGATTGCGATCACTATTTCGAATCACGTTCACAGTGACCACGGGGTAGATAGTATTGCTTTAGGGGCAACGTGTCAATTAGATGCCTCTGTCTCGAGTGTTTGAAATATTTGCGGTATTACGAATAACTACCTATATTAACGTTCTATCAATAGAGAATAATCCTGTACTAGATAACACACGTGACATTTTTTGTTCCCCCAACCCACCCATCGCATCGCATCGCCTGCCCGCATTATTACTTAGTTTTCATTTAGCATTCTTTCTGACTTTTTTCATTTTGCTCGGCTCCTAAGGGTCCTAGCGAGATGTTAAACAGCCTATAGCCTTCCTCAAGAATTTGGCCATCAAATTAAAAAATATATTTTCAATTCCGAAGGATAATTCCAGAGTAATGAAACTCTTCAGCTTTCAAACATTTGTCAAACATTTATGCGGATTAGATGTTTGTTTGTTTTAAGTTTAGTTGTCCATATTATCAGTTGTCCGTGTGATTTGTGCTTGTATGTAATGGCTCTTCGGAATTCTGAGTAAAAGCAATTCTTTGTGTGACAAACTGGAATGTTTATGTTTATACTGCTAGTAGAGATTGGCATAAGAAATATGATCATGTTCCTCTAAAGATGTCGAGTATTCGTAAATAGTGTGAGAGTGGTAGTGATCCATTTCTCTTATCAAAACGATTTTTTTCATTCAGACATCCAATCGATCTTGCGGGCCTAGTCAATCGGCTCCCCAGTCACATAGACTTTCTTCAATAAACCATGCTTGGGTGGAATATATTCGGGTTATGTGGTCCATTCATCACGGCACACTCATAACATCGCGTGTCGTCAGTTCCTAAATATTACCAATATATACACAACGGCAGAAAATCTTCGGAAGGTATCGGCCTATCTCCACACATTCTACTATGAAATATTACTTTATCACATATTTTTTTAGGAAATATTTGATTTTTCTTTGTGTGTTGAGGTTTTCAAATTCAAATTCAAATTCAAATGTTTATTGCTCAACACAGTACATAATAATACATTTCTAGATGTCAAGTGAATGCGAAGTCCACTGTGTTGCACCAATTCAGGCATGCAAAATTATTATTAAAATTATAATTAATTATTATGTCATAAATTCCAATTAATACCTTACACAATGTCATAAATACAAATAAATGAGTAAGTAATTTCAAAAAATTAAAATTAATAAGTAATTACCTAAAGTCAGAGTATATAATGTCGTAATAATTAAGTAATGTACAATACAGTCAACACAATAATTAACAATAAAAATGAAAAAAAAAAAAAAAAATCGGACCCAAGTATTCAGGATAATTATATTACTTTTTGTTTTGTCAGACAAAATGAAGAATATTTTAGGTACTTATTTTAACTTTACTCGTATTTGTCGAAAGTATTTGAAAATTTCTTCGAATTATAACTTTAACGCTGAAAATATTTTACTAGACTAAAATCTGAAAAGCATTTCAAATACTTTCTAACTAAATTGCTTTAATCGACATTGAGCATAACATCACGTCTGTAGCCGGGCAGTAGGCAGAGGTGTACCTATACCTAATAGTGCACAAACATTTATACCCAGTTATGTTTATGAACTCTCATGTAACGGGGAGCGAGCCTTTTGCCATCAACCGGGCACAAATCCTGACCTGCTACTAAGAATTTCCCGCTGGAAAAATCAGTAGCATTATGCTGAGCGAGGGCCGTTTTGCGTAGATGTGACGCATTTTTTCCCCAACTATTTATTTTTTTGTTCTCGTGTTCTTTCTCTGCTTTCTCACTTTGCCCGACCTGTAAATCGAAATGCTTTAATAATATTTTTTTTCTTTAATGCCTATATTTTGGCCAAAGAATCAGCATTGCCATACAACGCGGAATTGCTGCCAGCCTTTTGGGCACGTTTCCTGTTGACAGCGATGTGACGATTTTTGATGTCCTTTGATTATTTCCCCTCCCCTTTTTATATACTTGTACATATTATTATTTTAAGACTGTTAGCTTTTAAATTTTGTAAATATTTGAATCTCTATATAAAAATAACATGTTTGAAAGACATAAGCATTAATAATGTGTGTTTAAGTATGTGGACAAATCTAAAAGTGCACTAATTTAAGCAAACCATAAGCAAACGAATTCGCATAGATCGTTTTTCTTTGAATTATTTCACACACAGGACAGTTTCTTTAATAAAATCCATTAGACAGTCAACTGTTAAGTACCTACTGCGCACTTTGTATTACCTAACATATAGTTCACCGTGTCTCTATTTAAATGGGCTCTCGTGCATAAAATAATAATGAGATATTGAAGAGTCACCTCAGGCTCTTGAAACAAGAAGTAATTAACAAAATGATTAGGGTACCAGAGCTCAACCCTTGCGTGTGGAATATTATGTAAGGATGTAACTTGGGGTGAAACTCAATTGGGTGGCATTATATCTTATTAGTCTGTAGACTTCTAACGCCGAGTAATGGGTTGACATAGTTTAAATGTTGTTTGTAAGTGAGGATGCCTCGTGGAGGGGCGAAACAAATGATATAATTATAAACTACGTCATCGGTCGAAACACGTGTCGAGTAGGTATAGGTCCGGCGCCCTAGTTGTGTAACACATTATCAATTACAATCTGAATAATTTGGAAGGATATGCTAATCCATTGCGTCATATGTTCGGAGCGTAAAAATGCAATGAATGTTGTTGAACTGTCAAAATCAAACCCATTCCTACCGTCGGTGTGTTATACAATTACCCCGAGGGTTGCATGTAGCATCATAATAACCGCATCTTCTGCATGTGAATATTTTTGCGGGCTTCCAGGTCATCCAAGCTTGGAAATAGTTGTTGCGGAATTAAAACTAAATATTTTTACATACTATTTTATTGTCGTGGATATCCATAAAGTAACGCCTGATTCGTAAGTATTTCTTATTTTTAAGTGACTTTTCTATCTTACTCGTATTGTGGATAGGTAATTTAGATGAAAGTAATTCGTGACATGGTTAAATATTAGCCCTTTTTCAAGTTATCATTGCGCTTACGAGTAAGTGTCCAAAAATATGGTTTACATTCGAATTTGTCTAATTTATGATATCGACGGGGAGAGTAATTGCCCTTCTGTCCCTGTTCATACACATACATACATCCAAATCTAACGAACACTACGGTGCGGCACGGCGCGGAGACCGGGAGGCAACACAGCATCGCGGCATTGCATCGTTCGGCACGACCGCGCTCGGACATACCTTTTGTACAGTACTTATAGTTGCAAATTGTGAACCACCTATTAAACCTTTTATATAATACAGTCCGCTTTCTTTAATATCCACCTGGGCTTGAACAGTCCCAAAAACATATGAGATAAAGGTAGGTTATTCGAAAATTGTTCTTACTTTGACACCTAATCTTACTTAGCCAAAAGCGACCGACGCGTTCGTATGTCACTTTTTTAAGTGACATTTGAACGCTACGATCGCTTTTGGTTAGAATGCGGCCTAAATGTCCCTTTGTTTTTGTTGTATTACTAGTTAGTTACTTAGTCATTTAATTTGGTACCTACAAGTTTAAAAGTAAGTGTTATAATAATTATTGTAAGCAGTACTTACCTGTTATGGCAAATAAATAAAAGGAAACACTTTTTATTTTCACAGAGATCTCGCACTACAATATAGGACGATTTAATGTTCTGGAATTAATTATCATAATGGTGGACGTGCCATGTCGCCTTTTATTAAAACTCTGTGACGCTGGCGATGATAAATAATTTAAATTAGTTTTGTTTGTGTCATTTACTGAGGCCAGTATAAATAAACGGAAGATGGAAAAACAGTCTAAGAGATTGCAGGCTTGTGTACTTACGTATTTTTATTGCGTAATTTCTTTTGCTGTTTAATTGGTTGGTATTGACTACGAATGCTGCAACTTTGATATATCTATAAGAGGTATGTGAGTTTGTTTGTAGGGGGTAATCATCGGAACTACTGATCCGATTCTGAAAATTCTTTCACTACTGGAAAGCTACAGTATCTACATAGTATATATTTTATGTTAAAACAAGAAATTTCATGCAGCCGAAGACGGGAGCAGAATATAGTAAGGTATAAAATCATAATAGTAAACCAAAGAGGATTTACAGGCACTTATACAAATTTAGATTCAAAATTCAGTTTCTAAATCTCGTAGGAATATTTTAATAAAAACTTTAAGATGGCAATCAACTTTAAGATGGGAGTTTTCATATTTTTGGTAATTTTGGCTATCGCCTTTTTGCCAAGGACATAATACGGTCGTCAGTGAACCGAGGTTAACTATCCCCGCAGAATCCTTTTGCGGATAACACGTGTCCGAGCCATTTACTAATAAAAAGAAAGAAAGAAAATAGGGACTGATGACTCAGGGAAAAAAACACAAAAAAAAAAAACAAGCGGGGGAAGATATGTAATAGTCCTCCAGACAGTATTTTGGCCATTACGGGCTATCTCAACGGAGACTAGCCTTCAGCACGTGAGATATTATAGTGCAAAAGTGTGTGATACAGGTGCACTATGTCTTCTCTCACTTTCACAGCTCGATGGGACGGCAATCCGACACGACCGGAGAGAGATCAGGCGTAGGACCCACGGCTATTTACTAATACGCTACACACGTGTAGCTTTTATAAAATGAAAGCCGAAAAAACACGAACCAATTTGACAGGTTGAGTCCCTTGTCTCATGGTCAATACAAGCATTTTTACGTGTACAGTCACGAGCACTAATATGTCAAAACTTTGCAACTTTTGATTACGATTTTTTCTTGAAAAAACGAATGCAGCGTTGAAATACGGTATTTTACATAAACCTATGGGTTCCAAAATACTATGTTCGTAATAATATAAAATTAATTCAAAAATAAAGGAGTAAATCGACTTTGAATAAAGCCAAGTGTATACATACTTATGCTCGTGACTGAAACCCCAACATCATTAACCTTGCTCAATGATATGGGAAGGTTGAAAACCCCATTAATAATTAATTTATTACAATACCGCCAAGGCTGATAATTTAACAACAATTTAGCCTGTATCAACCCTTGTATCGTCGTGTACAGAAATATTTGGGTTAATCACTCCTTCCGATGACTTGTAAAACTCATCGTTTTTAATTGTTCTACGTCATAACCGTTTCCTTGAAAATGCGCTGTTGACCTCGTTTAATAGCTCAAGAAAAAAAATGATCACTGTAAAGATAGGGCTGTACCAATAACATTTAAATTGCTTTAGCTTTTATTCTATGTACTGTGTCTAGTCTTTCATCACAATGATACTTTGGGAAACAATCAAGAACTTCCCCAGTACAAGACATCGGTCGATCTACTCACAATAACTTTGCTGATACAATATTGTGTGAACTATGTCAAAAGTATCTCGGATCGGTAATAGGTTTCATCTCTATGGTCGTGGATCAAAATGTAGGCTGTATTGATTGATACAATATTGCCTGCGTGGTTTTTCCCAACCTCCTTTGTAGTTCAGTAGTAGATGCTACAGTAGATACTACCCCCATTTCGAGATAAATAAACTCAATTAATTACTAGGTAGGTACAGGCCGTAGGCAGTAACATCAATGTAGCTGGTCATTCAATGACGAGCTTTACAAAGAGCTTCTTGCACACCAGGAATGTATATTTCCATGTTCGAACGAACCCCAAACCAATAGCTTATGCACCGCTGTCTCCCACACTAAGTCAAGAGTAGAGTCTTACGTGACCCACGGGACTCCACCGACAAGCCAATATTAACAGAGGGACCAAACCCTGACCAACTCTCTGGGGCATTAGGAAATGTTATCCCAAGACCCAACGCCATTGATCTGCAAGCTTAAGAACGTAGACGAAATTGAATGGAATTGAAATGCAATTTGTCTACAAGAATTACGTCATTAAAGGGACTGACGGACGGATACCCAATGTTCAAACTTAAATACATTACTATTCTACTTACCCGACGTTCCAATTTAAATAAAGTTAACCCCTATTATGCCGTAATAGTTCTACAGAACTTATTTTACTATTCCAGTCTTCTCTTGAAGCTGAATATTTTTATTTCTGTTAAAACAAAAAAACGCTCAGAAAGTAATGAAAAGGGGGAAATATGCGAGAAAGCATCAACGAAATGCGTGGAGTCATGACGAGGGCACCTCTAGAGGGCGACTCTAATTAAATTTCTGTAAATACGGCTGCATGGAAAATTTTCATTTACTTTTGGAATTTTTTTTTGTCGACTGCATTTCTGAAACGAGAAAAAGTGGCCGTTTTCAAACATCGCACCCTCCCCTCAGCTGGCATCCCTACCGTAGCGTGCTAAGATTGCTTTGATTTATTTTTACTGAAGACTGTTCTTCTGAATATATTTTCAAAAGCCGTAAGAAAAATACAAATAAGTTAAAATAAAGATATGAAATAAACTCAAGTTTTAAAAGCGTAAGTAGACAGTGCTTTAAGTGCTTTCTTACCCTCCTCCTAACCTGTTAAATTAAAGACACTTTAAAATCTTCGTTAACTTAAAAGTCTTTCAGTAACACTGTTATAATCCCGTCTAAAGAGATAAAACCATCGGCTCTCATTTAGTAATCCCGGTCCGGAGCAGCAGTGCTTTGCCCCGTGTCGTCGCTCGTTACCCGACCTGACCTTGTACAACCTCATAACATAATTACCGCTGAGTGCTTCCTTAAATAAATAAAGTCTTTTGTTTCGCGAAATACTCGCAGAGCTTCGCGTGACCGAGATTTGTTTGCACTGCGTATTGTTCAACTGTGTTCACAATGTTTAAATTATCTCCTAATGGATTTAGGCATGTTTTAGGTCTAGTTAATTTACATATTTACATACTATTCTGGTAAACAGTGAAATGATGATTTCATTTGTGTCTCTGCCAAGTTTTATTTAACTGTCATCACCTGCCTAGCCTTTTCCCAACTATGTTGGGGTCGGCTTACAGTCTAACCGAATGCAGCTGAATACTAGTAATTTACATGGAGCGATTGCCTATCGCACCTCCACAACCCAGTTAGATACTGGGTAACAAGATACCCCTTGGCAAAACCAACTTGTCAGACTTTCGGGCTTCTGACTACCCGTAACGACTGTCAAAGACCTACACCACCTTTATTGACGTGTAAAAGTGTTTGTACAAACCTACTTACAGAAAATAAATCATTTATCATTTACAAGTTTAATTTTACTATGAATAATGTTTTTCTTCAGAATGGTGAAATTTAAATTCAATCCCAATTCCCTAGTACAGTTTACCCTCCGGTTATAATTTAATGTGCGGACAAGAGAGAAATCCATAAAATCTAATGGGAAAATTCCACGACGCGATGAGGCTTTTAAGATTTATCTTATAGTACCGAGTGCGGAACTGCCTGTTTAAGCATTATTACATTTCGTGGTATTGAATGTTATGAATTCTGTACAAGCAATATTTATTTAAGCGTCGTCTGTAAAGGGAGGGACTCAGTTAAGTAATACCATTAAGAAAGAGAACAAATTTGTTGAGTTGTAGGTATGTTGTTTTTGATGTGATTGGAGTTCAAGAAATGAAAGCCGTCAAGGTTTGTTGAAGTTTCCTCTCACTAACGGTCACCCGTTTTCTCTCTAATTTTGTTGTTTGGACATCCTAAGCTATCTGTCCAATACTGGACAACTATCTTATTCAAAAATATTTTCATTCACAAAACTTAGGCACATAACAAGTATAAGCAATATTTTTCATGCAAAACCTTTCCTAACATAAACCAATAACCAAACACACTTTGATGTTAGCCAATTTTTATCACATATTTAATAAGCGAGTCGGTAAGCTATAAGATAATATTTCCTAAGTTCCGGTTGACTGCACGGTGGCGTTTGATGGGCACATAAAATGTAACGGGAGTCCGGGACCCCGGGACTCATGGCCGCTCCCCGCGACTTGCCTGCACTATATTGAACAGAACACGCCTTTTCAGGGTGCGCCGATGTTTTTAAACGCAGTCAATTGTTGGAAAACGCTTTCTTGAAAATGATAGGTTTTTATTACATTGTAACTTTTGTGATACACTGTTGTTTTTTGAGGGAAAGTCACTTGTTTCTTTCGGGTTTTTGTCGAAGTCATAAACTGAGGTTATTTAGAAAATAACATAACATAACACCGTGCCTGTAGTCCCAGAACGGTTAGGCAGAGGTGCATCTAGTACACCCACATTTTGTCAGTCATGTTTAAGTCTCATGTAACACGAGGTGAGCCTACTGCTGTCATCAACCGGGCATAACAAATCCCGATTTCGGGCTGCTATTAAAAAATTCAAGATGGAAAAACCCGATAACACTTTGCCCGACCCGGGAATCGAACCCAGGACCTCATGTTCAATAGTAGTGCGACCATAAGACCAACGAGACAGTATTTAGAAAATTCACTGTCTACGCTTTAGACAAATACAGTACCTGTGTAAAAATTATAAAAAAGTTTGGTAACTGTCTGAAAATGTTATGATGAAAAACTTCGAGTTTGAGGGTGCTAATAAAGTCCATAATTTCAATATTCAAGTATCTCTCGCCTTGAAACTGTTAATGAAGATGTCAAAAACTTTACAAAATTGAGATTGATACAAATATTAAATAGTCGAGAGTTCATAATGGAAAAGTTTTTTCTAATGAAGAAGTTTATTATGAATCTTTGGCCATCTAGACTCTAGATAGGTATAATAACAAAACTAGGTCTCGCCTTTTAGGACATCTCATTTTCATAACATACTGTGTTTTTCAAGTGCCCATTAGTATAATCAGCCTATAATGTTCCCACTGCTGGGACATAGGCCTCCTCGTTCTGTGAGATGGAGTGGGCACGAATGATATCACATGTCTTTGAATTTTTGGTTCTAGGTAATGCCGGATTCCTCACAATATTTTCTTCACCGTTTTGAGAGAAATGGTGATGAAATAATTTACACAAAGTAAAGTGGCTGCTTGGGTTTGAACCCACGGGTTCAAACCCAAGCAGCCACTTTTACTCTCACTAGGTCGTGACCTACAATTCGTAAGTCACGGCCGTTACCACTAGGCCACCAGTGCTCTCAAGTGCCCAACAGAAAAGCGAAATTTTTTGGAAAAAAAAAAAAAAAACAGAAATACTAGTTAAAAATCGAAATATGTTTGCGCATAACTTGCGCTATACTAAGAAAAAAAAACAGCAACCTTACAAACTAATTAAACCCAAAAATCATCTGGAAACGAGAGACCTTATGAAATTATGACACAGATTTTACAGCAGCAAACACAAAATTGTAAGTTAGTAAATGGCAGATAAATCTAGCAAACTTTCAAGATGTTGCAGTTAATCTCTTTGATATGCAAACTTCCAGCTAATTAGAGTTAGAACTCAAATTGCGTTAATTTATCTTCTTCTTTGTTTTAGAGTTCTGCTAGCCTAGTTAATATCATCGTCTGCCTAGATTTCCGAACTTTATTGGAGTTGGTTTCAAGTTTAACTAGATGCTTTTGAATGTAAGTTTGATATTGTGTGACCTTTACCACATTCTTTATGATGCCACGGTGATGTTGCTTTTATTTATATTGAATATATTATGATATCAGAAGTGGAGGCTGTGATCTACTTAAGATATATTTATACATAGAAGCTGCTGGTGTACCTTAATAAATAAAGTGAACAAATAGGTGTAATACTCTTTCTAATATTTTTTCTCAATGCAGATTAAAAAAAAAAAAGGTGATGGAATGGGTAGCGCATCCTATTGCAATCAACTATGAATGAATGATGACACTTTTAGAAAAAGTCAAAAGACAATAAGCAAGCAAGGGAATGTTTGACCCTAGAGCGCACATCAGATGTCCGCTCTAGGGTCATTAATTCCATTGCTTGCTTATTGTCTTTAAACTTTTCAACATTGGTCCACTAATGGAGTACGATGGGTATATAAATGAAAGGATACTTGCGCCGTACTGACTATTGCACTTTTACCTACTCGTATTACAGAAAGGACGATGTTTAGGTACTAACAGCGTACTTATTGGCTTCAAACTATATTATTTCCTCTCACATAGGTATAAGTTTCAAAATTCTGCAAAGACGTAGGTAAAATTCTAGAATAAATGGCCCAAGATAACAAAGCTCATGATCCTTTGACATTAGTTGAGAATGAGACAGTTTCACAGTCACAGGTATAAAATTGAACCAGGTACGTGACCATCTGTAACACATATTATTATTTGAAGTCAGGGCACGATTTCTATCGCGCACGACATTTTGCATTTTCGCATTTCCAATTATCCGCTACTTGACATTTTTCCTTTTGCACTTCGTTAAATTTAGGGAAGGTTTATTTTGTTTTATGATGATACGATTCTTTTTCTGTGAATACGTCGTAATTGTTTTTAGAATTTTATACTTACATTTACAAACATACGAGTACGTAAAGAAATTAAATGTTGAATGATGTTTGTGTTGTTGTGAAATGTTGAATGTGTAATGTGATGTTCTTCAGAAAGATCAGGTGCATAGTACTCACAACGGAAGTGCGTTTATAACCAGAAGACCTTCCCGTAAGTAAAAAAGTTCAAAATCTAGTTGCAATCTCATTTCAGCGACAATCAATGTCAAAAATGCAGGGAAATTAGAGGTACTTTTGACAGATTGAGACTGAGATCAGCCTGTCAACGTTTTTAAAATTACGAGAAATGCCCCTCAGATGTATGGAACATAACGATGCAAAAGGAGTAGGTATGTAAGGATCGTAGCGGGTGGCACTCTTTAGTTTCTGCCTACCCACATGGGAAGAAAGCGTAAGTTTATGTTTCAAGCTGTTACTTGGGAAATAAATAATGGAGAGCAGCGCTTAATATTAATGCATTTTAAGTGTTATTTGCTTGAATGTGGTTTTCTAATCAATTTTTATCTGATTGTTAGTGGAGTAGATTAGTTCTCTCGGTTTCAATCTTTAGGGGTATCAGTTTTTTTGAGTTCTATTTCAGTTTACATCAGGTCTACGTACAGTATTTTCATGTACAAATATTATTAGAGCTTTAGTAACGTCACAGCCCGTATAGCTAGTGGATGGCCCGACGTGTTTGGCACACGAACGGAACGTCCAAGCGGCTCCGAAGCTTAATACCAGAATCGCTAAATACCAGATTTCGTATGCTGATAAATTCACAAGGCCGCTGCTTCCCAAGTCAACTTTGTCAACACAAATTACTTACAACACCCGTAAGAGACGATATTTCCTCACCATAGCACCACTCAACCTACTTCCCTTAAAGTAGGTGCTTTTGAAACAATTAGTTAAGTAGGTTAAAAGGATTCTTAATTGAAAATTTTGTATTAATTTAATTTGTGCTCCCGTTCTTTCTAAAGTATCTTCTACTTAAAAGTTTAGTAGAAAATCAGTTTTTGCCTCCGGATTTACTCGACAGTTTAAAAGTTAATAAAGGTTAGGTTTCTCTTCAGTCTTTAGTTTTATGTTGACCATGGTCTATTGGAAGAATACTCTTTATGTTGCTTTAAGAAACTTAGGTTTAAGCAAGAGTAATGAGCAAAGCTATTTAACTATTTATAGAAGACAAGAGTTTTATTCAGGTAATTCTGTTTAATCAGCCTTTATCGCTTCCACACAGGCCTCCTCAATATGACAGGGAGTGGGCCGTAATCCACCACGCGGATCGAGTGCGGGTTGGTAGATTTCACATATCATCTTTTGGTTCAAGGACATTCCGGTTTCCTCAAGATGTTTTCCTTCACCGTTTTGAGAGCAGTGCTGGTGAAATAAATTACACAAAGTAAAGCGCCTGTCTGGGTTCGAACCCACGATCTAAGACTCTTAAGTAGGGCCCATGCTACTTGGCTACCACTGCACTGCTCTCACTGAGATTGTGCAATTAAAAGTGTGAACAAGAGCAATATATGTATTTCAAACCACATGCAATGTCTACATTCTTACATGCAGTTGCTTTTCCAAAACATCATATTTCGCTGCCGGCAACTTTAATAATTTACTTCTTGTCAGCAAACTATTTATCAAAATTAAAAAAGCGCTAAACATCCTTGTAGTTTGGTACTTAATAATTAATAGCTGCATATCACGCCGTCCCGTCTAAACACACAAATATTTATAGTGTAATCAGAAATGAGAGTATTGCGTGCTAATGTGAACTAATGCCCGCTACAGTGCCTTGTCGACGAGTCTAGACTATGAGTATGTGTTTAGCAAATGCTATATCTTTTTTGTAATGAACCTCATACAATTTGGACGATTGTGTATACAATGTGGAGACAATCAATGAAAACACTGGCAATACTAATGCCTAAGAGTATTTTGGAACTATCAAACGAAATAGTAGTGAAGGGCCGACTATGGATTTGACCAATCTTTGACTAGCTATATTGACTAAACCATTGGATATATTTGAGTAAATTTTCGTATGCAGACTCGTAGCTGCATTAGAGATATCATACTATCGTTGCCATCTTGTTTAGTTTCTGATATGAATGTAGATATAGTTCGCAGAGATTGGACTTTGGTAATCAAATATACTTATGTGATACCTAAGCTTTTTAGATGTTACCTCATTTTATTATGAAGGGTAGCATTACTTCTTCTATAACTTTGACTTAAGCGCCATGCTGCTTATTTTAACTGCATTTTCCTAGTTTTTTTTTAAATGAGGTAATTGGATGGAATTTGTAAATTAAATCTACGTTCTTTGAGCTGCAGTTTTTCATTCATTTTGATATTGATTAACAGTTTTTATTTTCATAATGTCCTTTGAAACGAACTCTCCCATTATACTAAAGGCTAAATTGCTTTATTTTAAAATATATAAGCTATTGCAAGCATGTGCTGTAAAATAATAATGGATGAAAATGTACTTCCAAACGGTTAAATGCACGAATTTAATAATTTAGGATAGGATACAGGCAAAACTAATTACATTTGTGTTTTGACTAATCATTGCTTCATATTTTAGTAATGTTATTTAACAATGTATATTCAGCTATAAATGGAACCACTACAAAGCCATGTTAAACCTTTATACGATGAAATAATTATTGTTTTTGCTTTGTTTGGAAACATATACCTACCTCAACCCTTGTATAAAATTATGTTAACAGAATGTTTAGAATTTCTTCATTTATAGAATTTAGGTTTTTAAACGTGGATAAAACGCAGTGGGTCCCGTTTAATGGCAAACTACATCGTGGCAGACCCCAGACGGAGATGGCGGGATGAGTGATGGTCCTTGGCAGCTCAGGACAGAGAGAGGTGGAAAGGGAGTAGGGACGCGTTTGCCCAGCAGTGGGACGTTTATGGCTGATAATATAAAATAATAAACGTGGATAAGTTTCTATGGGGTTTTACTGTCGTTCAAATCTAATGGTAGCTACAAATCATCAATAAGTACATTGATATATCTTAATTGCCCAAATGAAGCTCGGTTAAGTGGTTAATTTTTGATTAAGTACGAGTACACAACTTAGTCACTCACGACTTGAAAGCTTTAGTTATCGAATCATAATGTCAGTTATAATAATAACTTTATCTCATAATTTTATAATACTAGCGTTCCGCCCCTGCATCGCATAGTTTTTCGACTTGACAAATCGTTAAGATCTCTTTATTATAATATTATGTAAGTCTAATCTAATATTGTAAAGAGAAATGATTTGATTTTTTATGTTTTGTTACGCTTCCACGCCTAAACAGCTGAACGGATTTGGATGAAATTTGGCACATGGGTAGACCGTAATGGTTTACCCATGTGCTGAAGAAGGACATAGGATACTTTTAAACCTGGATCGCAGACGAAATCGCGAGCAACAGGCAGGCAGGTGGCATTCTGTAGTTACTGCCTACCCGTTGAAAAAGGTGTGAGTTTATGTGTGTTTGTTCCGGAATATATTCCCTAAATTACGGTGAAAACCGCATCAAAATACAAGATGGTCACAACGAATTTGGTTTATGCCTATTTATCAATACATGATAAATTTAGGAGATACATAAATATTTGACACACCAGTGTCACGGTATCTATGTCGTATTCATATAGCTAGGTAGGAGTACCTATGCTGTATATAAGTCAACATTTTCGTCAGTAATGCTACAGTTCCATTGACAACGTTCCTGGAGCGAACTCACATCCGTCGCTTCACTGGCCCGACTAGCCAATGGACGCCTGTCACCTTTGTCACATGTCTACCTATGTGTTTTATGTACTGACAGAGGGCATTGAACTTTGTGTGTATGTTTAGATCAATGTTTGGGTTGTGGATTATAATAATGTGTTGGTAGGTAAATTGTGTTTGTGTAGTGCTGTCGTGAAACCAAATTGGCTAATTTAGACTATAATTTGGCTATTGTGTGATGTGTTGGTTGGTTTGAATTTAAATAATGGCAAGGAGGAGGCAGGGACCTCGACGCACAACCTGTTTCCATGGATTCAGGACATGATTCATATTATACTCAGGGGGTCCGTTAGAAAATGTGGTCGGTTATTAAAAATAAAAATGGGAGTGGCCCGTGACTTAATAATAGCAGACGCATTAGTCGATAGATCAGGTTAAGCTACACTTGCCGCGATTGGTCTGTGGACCAATCCAATGTGTGATAATCTTTACATACCGAAACCCCTCCGTGCCTCTTAAAGCCCGTTAAGCCGTTGGTCCCGGCTGTCATTCGTGGATCTTTGACAATCGTTACGGGTCGTCAGAAGCCCGAAAGTCTGACAACCAGTCTTACCAAGGGGTATCGTATTACCCAGGAACTGGGTTGTGGAGGTCAGATATTCAGTCGTTCCATGTAAAATACTGGTATTCAGCTGCATCTGGTTAAAGGTTAGGAAGATGAAGATTAAAAAAATGCTGTTCAGTATATTTTGACCGAGTAGGTCACTATTCTACGAAACAACAGATTTTTTTTTGATAACCCAATGAAAAACGCAAGGGGATCTAAAATCATGTGCTGAATTCTGAATGATGAATTTCTATTGTATTGTATTACCAGAATTCCATCAATTTTGAACAAAATTAAACTAGCTTTTTTCGAGGAAAACGAGTTAATTGCAAAACCAGAAATGGCCGATAATTTAATTTGTGGTTTACGTATCATTCGAATAAGCGATTTCAATAAACGTTTGTTAATGCATGATTTACGAGCATATTCATTTCCAATTTACATTGTAATTGAATTAAAATGTTCTTGTTTCAGGTCTGTATCACAGTACGACAGAGGAGAGCAGTATATGTAAGCGTATTACCCAGAGTTACTTATTCATCGTTTGTACACGTATAGTAAAAGTGCACCCCTCCCTATTTCAAGTTAAACAAATATCAACTTTATTTCAATGCAAATTAAGTTGATTTCAGAGTGACTAGCACTATTGAAAAAGTTATAAAAATGTTTGAAGTTGTAGCGTAAACTGAACTTTATTGTGTAGGAATTAATGTTATTTTTCCATTAATTCATATTTGTTTACATTTTTGGCATATTAATCGCGAACGTAGATTAAGTGCTTCTCATTATCATCATCATACACAGCCCGACTTTACCAAGTTGCTGAGTATAGGCATCTCTTTTCTTGTGCCAATCTCCACGCTCTTCCAGTCCTTCCTTGTACGCCACTCGGTCAATGTCTTACTCTACCTGCCATCACTGCTCCTTGACATGCCGCCTGCCGCCTGCCATTTGAGTTCCATAACTCGTTTTCCGATATTGATATCGATAACGTTGTCTGATAGTTATTCTCAGTCTTCTGTATTCCGATCTTCCGTCGAAAGCTGTCGGTCAGCTACGTTTATCTCCAACATATTAGCATACAAAGCTTAGCATGACGTGACCAAAATGAAAATCCTTTTCAGCATTTTAAAATTTCGCAACAAAATTCAAGCTTCTACACATGATAAGGGTTAGCACGTCCGTAGTTACGCGGAAAATAGAGCATCGAGCATTTTTCAGTTTTTGTCGGGGCGTGGAAAACAGAAGGTGTCCAGTTTAGGGCATTTTGACTGTTACTTATATCTTCATTGAATACAACCGGTCTATTCTGTGAAAATCTTACCATGAAGGCTTAGGTGAATTGAGCTATCATTCCATAATAATGATGGAGATCAACATTACTGACAACTCACTCCACCTACATTTTTACGGTGCTGGGATTTTTACAGAATAGGACGGCTGTTTCGTAGGTTCATGACAAAAGAAGGCAGTCTCTACAGCCTGTTTCAGAAAGGTGCGGTAATTATTTTGGGTGTGGTATAGACCAT
The DNA here is from genome assembly GCA_963669345.1 of Gortyna flavago. Classification (NCBI taxonomy): domain Eukaryota; kingdom Metazoa; phylum Arthropoda; class Insecta; order Lepidoptera; family Noctuidae; genus Gortyna; species Gortyna flavago. The sequence continues at coordinate 7,756,445 of OY770139.1, forward strand.
CGAAGTGAACACAGAACAGATATTCCTTTTATCTGTTCTGTGGAAGTGAACAACTACCTTCATTTGGAAAATATCGTATTCGCGAAAAAATAATCAGCTATACACAGTTTATAATTTTTTCGTGTTTACGATGTTGGTCCTAGGGAGTAAGTTGTACTGTTTGATGATTTCCACATCCTTAAATATGAGCAGAACTTTTTGATACATACTGTATAGTACATAAAAGAAACCTAATAAATCTGATAGATATTATAAAACGTAATCTACCTCATGCATTCATTTAAAACTATCTCCACCCAATTCTGATATCGAGTCTGCCAGCCCTATTTTCGTCGCCGTATACGATATTTGAACGAGTAACTAAACTGTTCACAGAAATATTATGTCCCAACAGTGAAGCCGTTCAGTGAGCGATGAGATTTTATAGTTTGAGTTGTGTATCTACCTGTACCTGCCCCGCACTCGCGCACAAACTCTATGCAAACATGTATGTCTGTGTCGGCACAACTCTGTGTACACTCGTGAACAAACTGCATTAGAAATTGTACGGCAACATTAGTTTTATGCTTTTGATAAATAAGCATATTGTAACTTAGCGGGATTCAGCGGGGATGTAAAGTTCAACTTTATGCTCATATCCTCTTCATTATCAAAAGCTTACAGTGGCTTATTTTGTATACTTAAAACCTACTTCGTTGTTCTTGGAAATGTGTACCTATAGGCTATATCATATTTAGTTTACGAAAATTCCTTGAATTTACTAATAATATAAGTACTGGAGAATAGTAGAGTACAAAGCACCAACAGAGAGTTGTGTAGGGTTTAGGTACCTTAAAATTGATCATTACTCAAACACTGAAAACTTAATTAGCTCTAGAGAAACTTTGACGCTTGCGGAAAGAAAATAGGTGAGCCGACGCCCTTAATTAACACAGTTTATGTTATAAATCAAAAATAAATACCTAAATGAACAATCTACCTTCTTACATAGCTGTGCTGTTGATTCGAACAATAGAGCGAATTCTGAAACTTAAGAACAGTTGATTTTTGTTGTCCATTCAGTTAATAGGACTAATTGCTGAACTTACTCAACCTCTATCCAACTAATTAACGTTATTTGATTTGTTTGGCATTTAACATTTTCTAACCTATTTCTGTAAACATTTTAAGCTTTTTAGCCGATTTAAAGAAAGGAGAAGGTTCTCAATTCGGTTGAACATTTTTTTTATGTTTGTGACCTCAGAACTCCGTTATTTATTAGCCCATTTCCAAAATTCTTTTTTTATTTGAAAGGATATACTTTCAGATTGTCGCATAGAAATTTCATCAAAATCGGTTCAGTAGTTTGGGTTTTTCAAAATTACTGGTCAAGTAAACGAACGAACTTTGCTTTCCTATGACTTTTCAGTAGTGGCTTAGTGGAATTGTCATGGGATGTATTGTGGCTATAAGTGCCGTATCGTTAAATAATTAACCGGCTTCAAAAATGAGGAGGTTCTCAATTCGACTGTATTTTTTTTTATGTTACGCGATATCTTCGACAATTGTAAATCGATTTCAAAACATTTTTTTTTAATGGATGTCTCAGGGGTGGTCCCATATTTAATTAACTTTGCTCGGGTAGTTTTTGAGTTCCTGTCACTGACATTTACATAGCAAGTATTGTTATACGAATTTGTGTCGGGTAAGTACAACTTAAAAGTTTTTATTGGATTCCCAAATCATTACCAATGCAAAAACAAAAACAGAGAAAGAACCTTCGCAATTTCTTATAAGCTCCCTTTAAATCCAAGAAACGTGCCATCGATAAGCAAGTCGTATGTAAACAGAGCATAGCGAGTATACCGAGCGTCGGAGTTCGCAGCCCCGGGCTCCGCATGTTGTTGGCACATATACGCCCACATATGAACTGAGGAGACTGGGCCTCATTGAATATTTCCACCAAAACTTTTAAAGTGCTTGTTGAATACTGAAAAGGGTGAGTTGGGCTATTTGGGAGTACCGTTTTTTGTTCGATTGTTTTGAAATGGGTTGCTCCTTGGCCTGGTGAGTTAAAAACATTCGCTATAAATAAGAAATAGTGGAGAAAGCTTCTGAATTCATCATTCAATTATGAATTCAGAAGCATTCTGTATGTTACCATATATGTAAATTATAGTGTATTCATGTGTAAAAATAGTAGGTTTCCAATATTTTTATTAATGTCGGAAAATGTCCGACGGGAACGTACTATCAGAAATTAAAGTACCTACCATAAGTATTAATCCAGGTTAGGTAATGTTTACACGGTGCACACCAGTAATGCTTCCAGTCGAAATTATTTTTTCCGACCTCCTTCAACAATCATCGTCATATTTCAGCCAATTTACACAAAACTTTGATAGATTATACACCTAAACCATCCCCATGAATCACTCCGTCTAATGCTAAAAACCGTATGAAGATCCGTTCGATAGTTTTTAAGTTTATCGCGTTCAGACAGACTTGGAGGACTTTGTTTTGCAATATGGGCGTCTTGAGAAAGAGTGGTGATCAATGCTCGTATGAGAAAAGGCCCTCGCTCTGCAGTGGGACAACAATAGGCTGGTATTATTATTATAGTAGGTGCTTCTGTTTACTTTGATATTGAGTCGGTCTTTATTGTATTTTGTGTAACGGAACCTTTGAAGTTCATTCTATGTTGGTAGGCAAAACGAGATGAAAAACCCAATTTTCAAATGAGCCAAAATGTGTTGAGCGTTTTTCTTAAACTAGTTCGCTGAAGGTACCCTTCAAGCCTCACAATTAAGGTAGCCTATCGATCTACGCGAAGAACAAACAAAGAGTGGTATTAATTAAAAACTTTTCTATTAACTCAAAACAAATAAGAAAACAAAACAGTTCGGAGGTCTTTGATTAAAAACGACATTGAATGAGCTAAGCGAACTTGATTCTTATGTCTGAAGCAAATAAGCAACGAGTTAATAGAAAAGAGCTTTTGTCGTAAATTTTTGAATTAAATCTGTTGTGAAAAAGAGGAAGGTAGGTATCTGAGGAAACTTGAGTTCAAAAAACAGCCCCAGTTAACATAATGACATGGATAAATGGTAAATATGTTTTACTTCATTACATTGTTTATTTATTACATGAAAGTGAGAGAAAATTCTCTAACTTGCTGGCATTGGTTACTGGAATGAATTTGGAATGTTAATAATAGCTTTTGTTCGTGATATTACTTATTTCAACTGGCTTTGAAGGTCCGTGGCATACCTACCTGTCCGCCATTTTTTTTTAAATTGCTACATTTTGTTGCATAGATGTTTGATTCATTTAAAATTTCAGAGTTATTATTTCAAACATCTCAGCAACAAGATGTACGCAAGTTCAAAAAAATGTGGATGTCACGTGATCAACGGGTTTGGTCTTATTATGTTTTCTGTTTGCATTGCTGACAGATTCGATTAGGTTTAAAACGTGGACGCCATTTTGCCAAGCTCCATATTAAAATCTTCAACCCCCTTTTAATGTTTTTGACTGATCTATTATGACAACTTGGAAACTTGAAGCGGGCCACCATTTTGTTCTAAGTATTTATTTTGATTTAGTTCGACAAACAAAATGTTTGATAGAAAGGAAAATAATGAAAATGAAAATTCTAAGAAACACAAACAGTGTTCGAGACTTGTTCTCCTTTATCCTTATTGTTACATCAATTATAAATTTAATTTGTATAAGTGTTTATGAAAGTTTTACGTACTCTCGAACCTGAAGGGTCGGCCTACTTAAACATATTGCTTTCATTTAAAATTTACGTGACGCGTAACTTTCATTTAACTCTCAGATCTGAATTTGAGTGACAAGTTAACATACTATGCGCTCAGACTTCGGAATAAAGTATTGCGAGCGGAATATTTTAAGAAGAGAGAATTTGAAAAGGCCTGAAATTAATTGCTCTTAATTTTTTCGTATTCATGAATTTAGAATTGCAGAAAACTTTTGTTCAAAAAGTGTTTAATGAACTAGTATTTTTTAGGGGTTCGTTATCCAAAGGATGCCAACGGAACCCTATTACAGAGCCTCGACTGTCCGTCCGTCCGGCTGACTGTCAGCGGGCCGTATCTCATGAACCGTAATAGGTAGACAGTTGAAATTTTCACACAGTGTGTATTTCTATTGCCGCTATAACCTCAAATAACAAAAATGAAATCCTACTTCCTACTAATATTATAAATGTGAAAGTTTGTGAAGATGTTTGGATGTTTGTTACTCAATGACGCAAAAACTTCTAAATGGATTTGGATGAAATTTGATACACAGATAGTTTATAACCAGAATTAACACATAGGATATTTTTTATTCTGATTTTCCTACGGGATCGAAACTAACGCGGGTAAAACCACGGGGCACTGCTAGTAAAGTTATAAATTAAAGGTCTCCAAACAAGAAACGTGTCTTTTTTTGGCGTCAGTTGCCTTGTGGCATAGAAGCCTTCCTGTGTGAGTCTGACTTGCACATGGCCGGTATTTGACGTTTAATTTTTTTTACGTGTAGCTTTGCCAACTGCTCAAAAACCATTTGGTCAAAAACCGTTTCTAAGTTAACTGCCAACAAAGCAGACAAAAGCCACAATACAACACCTTGTATATGAATACGACACAAAATGCTTTATGCTTGTCTTATGAAATTGTAGGCTTACAGCCTCAGAAATCTCATTTAGCTACGAGACGCGAGGGGCCGTATCATAAACTGTCGACGGATTATTGATGTCGTGAAACCATATCCACCCAGATTGCCGCGAGAGGGCGCGCACCCAATTTAATTCCCCTTTAATTATTTAGAGAGAATGTCTGCTATTATTTAGGTGGTGCTCTTGCACTGCTTCGAGTAAACATATTGGTATTGGTTTAATACAGAACCCAGACAAGCAATATTGAACGCTGATGAAGTCTTGCTTAGTCTTGTTAGTCTAGTTTAGTTGCTTATTAGTTTTCTTTCTTAATACTGTTGTTTTAGTAATTTAAAATCGTTTTGCAGTTGAGATTGCTGAAAACTTATGTATCTGAGTTATGGATTGACTAGATGTAAGAGAAAGATTAAAATGAAATAACATAGTAAACGGACGGTAACGAAGCTATCGATGCAAGGCGTGTATTCTAAAGCAGACGGGAGGCAGACAAAATACAAAATTAATTTTGACACTTAGGTCATCGCCTTTGTCAACATGACTGAAGGTTGCGTTCAAATTTTTTCGGAAATTGGTATTTTAAAGTTAAGACTAGCTTAGATAAATTACAATTATACAGATCTAAATAGAGGCTCCGTTTTAGCTCTATAAAGATAAGTTCCTTTTGTTTGCCCGACGAAATGGTCTCGTTTTCGAGGATCAAGCGGACAAGCGTGGAAGAAATATGAGGAGCGTTAAGGGCTTCTAAACCTTGACCAATATCTAGACTTGATCAATGAGGATCGACTATAGGCTAGAAAAAAGTTGTTTTTTTATTCTGTGCAAACAGACGCACATTACAAAAAAAAGAAAATAGACAACTACACATCTAATACAAAGAAGGCTCGTATTCATAATTTTAAAAGTTAAAAGTTTGTCAATTTGGTCAGGGCAGACCCAAAGACAATACACGTTGCGCATAAACTAAAGTATACTTATAGCGTTGCTGTGCGATACTGTAAAATAACAAACAAAACAAAACATAATGGCGAATCCAGAGTGGAGATTCATTCCGGTCTCTACGTTATAAGTCCATGATCTACTGTAACAAACAACAAATAGGTACAAGTTTTTAATTTGGTTAGATTCATAGGAGTAACCCAGTTCAAGCATGCTTCTGTACTAAAATGCGACTTACACTCTATACAATATATAAATTTAGATGTCATCGGGTTGAAATCACCGAGCAACTTAGATTGAATATAAATTTGAGTAGAGTTATACTTCCAATTTATGATCGTTTATATCTTGAATCAAGAATTCCTTACCCACGCACCTAATTCACTTGCATTATCATAACTCCAGAGACCATTTTTCCTCATTTCAGAAGAAAATTCTCGTAATTTTAAAAGGTTTTTTTATGTTATTAGGAACCGTAGCCCGTAATGATTACTTGCTTACGAGGGAGGATAAGAAGCGCTTTATTAATAAATGAATCGAGTGCCAGCGTGGTTGCGGATAGTATATACTGCTGTCATAAGGAAAAATGGCACAACTAACATTTTTTTCCGAAATTTTGCTATATACTTATTCGGAATCAGAAAAAAGGCCCGATTCGGAATAAGTATATTAACTCAATTTCGGAAAAATGTTAGTTGTGCCCTTTTTCCTTATGACGGCAGTATAATACAGGGTCTAGAAAGACACATCACATAGCCGTCTACTACGCATTCTGTACATCAAAATAGAAAATGGTTGCACAAAAATAATTGCTGGGAAACGACTTTTATTTTTGGTGTGATTTACTGTTTGCGGTAGTGCGCAAGGTAACGCACGCAAAGCATTATGCTAATGGGTGCATGCAACGGTTCAAGGGTCGTGGGGGTACTAAAAGTAGTTAAAAACGTCCGTAAAAGTTGGAATTTTGACCTTCAATATTTCCGTAACCGGAAGGTTCCCAGGCATGGTGCAGTACAAAGAAATGGTTATAATGACAGGGAGTACAAGTGATTCTCGGCTTCGTTAAGTGGCTTTTTACACCCGTTATTTTAGTCAAGTTACCCTACCTGTCCAATCCGGACGGACAGCGGAGGCTTAGTAATAGGGTTCCGTTAGCACCCTTTAGCTATGAAACCCTAAAAACCTGTATAGACAAATAGACACAATAAATTTTTATAGCCCGGTCTTATCTACCATGGCAATTTATTGGAGATAACCTATGGATGTAATAGTGTGAACTAAGCTGAACTAGACTAGTCTACAACTAGAGTAGACTAGTACTTAGTTGTGTACATAAATACATAGTCTGAGACAAACCGTAATGAAACATTATGATACATTCATTAAACGTGTTTGTTTATGATGTCGTCTGTAAACTAAAGTGTTATAACAAGAAACGCCTACTCTAGGTACTCTAATGTAAGCGCTCAAGAAAGGCGCGTTCTTGATTGACACAAGTTCCCAAAAAGCTGTATTGTTCTTCGGAACTTGATATAGGTGTTATATAACTTTTGGGTCGCCGAGTTTTCCTGTTGATTTCTGCGAGCAAAAGTTGTATCGTCGTAGTTAGGTACGACGAATTCAAATTTGTATTAACAAGAAAGGGGGAAAAGTTTAATGTGGGCGTTAGAAGTTGGAAAAATACGAGCACGTAGCTTCACCTGACTTTTTATTTAATAAAGAGCGTTATACGTGCCTTTTGAAACAAAAATAAACCTTTCTTTGTGTAGGAGTACGGCTGCAGAGGTACCTTTAGTTTATAAAAGGTTAGGTTTTTATGTAGTTATTCAACTTTCTTCCTGCTAATATTATGAACGCGAACGTTTGTGACGATGGATAGATGGATGGATGAATGTTTGTTACTCTTTAACGCAAAAACTACTGAACGGATTTTGATGCAACTTTACAATAATATTATACATAGGATATCCTATGTTTCATAAATCCGCTCTGTAGTACTTTTTATCACGATATACCCGCGGGATCGACACTTATGCGGGTGAAACCGCGGGGCACTGTTTATAGGATATTTAAGAAAATCTTGTGTCACTATAATACCTGTACCTATGTTTTATAATGGAGTATGATGCATTGACAGTCAAACTGAACTTTGAAATACCGATATACTGTTTAAAAGTACGATTTACATGAGTTAAAAGGTACGCTATGACGCCTAAGAGAATATTCATAATCGCGATGGCAGACTATGATTGTTACTTTTTCAATTTCAGTATCTAAGTACGAGTACCTCTTTTCTAAGTTGGATTGTTGCACATTCTGATCAAACCAACCAAAATAAAGAGAGCAGTTTTGACCCAGTGGTAACAGCCCCGACTTACGAGTTGTACGTCGTGGGTTTGAACGCAGCTAGTCAAGTGCTTTACTTTTTGTAAATAATTTCATCACCACTGCTCTCAAAAAGGGTGAAAGAAAACATCGTGAGCAAACCGGCATGTCCTAGAACCAAACATTTGAAGACATGTGTCATCTACCAACCCGCACTGGGCCCGCGTGGTAGATTACAGTTCACTCCCTCTTGAAGAAAGCTAGGAGGCCTGTGTCCCAGCAGTGTGCCTTTTTAAGCTGGATTATTGGGGATTCTGAGCAAACGTGGACTTAATAGCCTAAAATCATCAACACGCATTGAGCAAATATGAGAGACTAGGTTTTTGCCCCCATCATCAGCCCCCAGCAGTCCCCTGCTGGACATAGGCCTCTCCAATTGCACGCCATTCAGCTCGATTCTTGGCAGCAGTCACCCTACGAAGATCGTCGCTCCACCTAGCCTGAGGGCGTCCTTTCTTTCGCAGTCTTCACCAAGAACACGTCAACGGTCATCGGTTCTACAGCTAATATGGCTTTGTCATTGCCCATTAAGCTTGCTTGTGAGCTATTTTTATTTTGTGGCTTTTGCCCTGCACTGCACTAATATGTTTGAAATTATGTAGTTGGCTAATAATTCATGAACGTATATAGGTAGGTAGGTATAGTACCCAAGGTGGCTTCCTTTAAGTACGTTCCTCAAGTTGCTATCCGATTTTCTCGCAACTTAACTGTTACTTTGTTTTGGCAGTTGTCCCAATTCGCACCAGATGGCGCTGGAACTCGAACAAAACTTCTCTTAAGTACCTATCTACTTTTTTCGTATTCGAATTACATTAAAGGTGTTAAGAAGTACGAGGTGCCAATTTGTTTGAGTTACAGTACACGGCCACCACAGAACAGATATGGCTACACACGTTTACAGTATAAGGCACATCGCGTTTGAGAAAAGTTAGGGTTTGTAGAGCGTCGTCTCTGTCGCTCATACCTGCGGGGTAATTGCGTTACCTACACACTATCAGTAGCAATGGCTCTCATTTTGACAGTTCATCAAAATTCATTGCGTTATTTACAGATGCGATTTGTCGAGCAGACGAATTTTTCGAAGATATGAAGCAATGGATTATGATATCCTTCTAAATGATTCAGATTTAGATTGATAGTGTGTTACGCAATTAGGATGCTGTTTTCAGGAGCAAAACGCCGCGCTAGCCGTTTTTTGTGCAGTTTTTTGGAAATTCGAAGTGCCAAAGTTTGGTTTTATAAAGAAATTATTCTAAAATACTACATAGGTATTTTAGAATAATTTCTTTATATAACCAAACTTTCACTACTGTAACTCATGCGCATGATGTGGTGCGGCAAAGAAGGAAAGAATCATACATGATTTGTTCCTTCTTTGCCGAGTCCCAGCAGAAGAACGCAGACACAGACTTACACGAAAAGCGACTTAGTTTTTATTAGGTATAGATATAAAATATAGGTGAGCACTGTGAAAAAAAAACACATTTTGTTTACTTATTAATTTTTTTTCTTGTTTTTTTTTACAAAATATAAAATCATAACTTCAAAACCACACAAAATAAATAAAAAGTATTAAAACATAGGCAGATTAAGTTGTGCTAGATAAAGAATTAAATTGATTTCGTATACTCAGGAGATAGTTTTTGTAAAATTATCACTATATGACTGCTTCGTTGGTGTAGTGGCCACAAGCGCTACTGCTAAGCATAAGGTCCTGGGTTCGGTTCCCAGGTCGGGCAAAGTGTTGTTGGATTTTCCATCTAAAACCCCTCAGCCCGGAGTCTGGATTTGTGCTCGGTTGATGGCAATAGGCTCGCTGCCTAATACATGGGACTTAAACATAACTGCCGAAATGTTGGTGTACTCGTACTATAGGTACACCTCTTCATAACCTTTCGGGGAATACAAACTTGGTGTTATCATTTTTAGTCTTAGCGTTGCCACAGTGTATTGTGGCAACGCTAAGACTTTACTACCCACAGACCTACATGTCTTGCCATGTAAATAATGTACGTAGTAGAAAAGTTGCAACATTTTTGTTAATATTTACACATTGTAACATTGTACTACTGTCATTTTGGCAGATCATCTGTCAGTGGTTTTGTGTCACTGCAAAGAGTACTTTGTATATACGGAAATAGAGAGCCATCTGGCGCGATTTGAACGATAACAGATTAAAAAAGCGCCCTCTGCGTTTAAAATACTAAACTACATCCGTGTCAGTATTATAATCGCGCGACCTAGATCCATCCATGGTTCAATTGTTTTATATAACAGAGATAATAAAATTATACCGATGTATTCAAAATCTGTTAACTACAACATATTAGATATTATTTAAATTACACACCCCCTTACTAATAAACGTATTATATCAGACGAATAGTTACACACCGATTTCTCTCTTTCAGTCGTCAGTAATTTGATTTTCTATAGAAGACAAAGCGTTGTGTAACTATACAGACGATACACAATGTTTATTAGTAAGGGGGATATAGGTACAACGAACGATCACAGCAGACAACGAACGATCACAGCATTCACAGCAGAACGACATCAAAACAACAACAGCCATTTTTGTTTATTACTTGCCAGTGCTGCCAGGGCATATATTTAAATATCTCTAAATTCTTACCAAAGTATGTAAGATCTTTTTATTTCAAAAATTTTTTCAGCAAAAATGACCTATCATCATGGACACGTATGTTTATATTTAATTTATTCTAACGAACCCTATATTTACAATAAACACTCTTTGCTTATCTCCAATAATAGAACTAATCAAACTTCTATGTAGCAAATAATGAATTATTTATGGCAATACATTCTTAACAGTACTACTAATATTATACCATTTATTTAGGGAGAACATTGTAAACCTTAGTGTAGTATTATATTCTGAATATTTTTTATTTTCCTATATTATACGCCACACTAGCGCCTCTGGTTTTACAATACTAAACTAACAGATTATTATACTACGACATTGTAAAGCTAATAACCAGCTGGAAATATATCTTTTGTACATGTCATCTGTAATAAGTTGGGTTATCACAATGCTGTTGCAGGGTTTCTACGAGTAAGATTGTAAGGCATGGTGTCACTGCCTTCTTTATTAGTGAGAATAAAGTTGTTTTCGGATTCGTATTCAAGGTACAAGTGCGTGTTATTTATTGTTCTTCCTATCCCTCATCTCCTGGATATCAAACCAACCTACAGTCCACTATAACAAAGCGTATCTATTGCTACACACCAGCTTACGAGTATAACACCGCCGAAATCTCGAACACGTAGGTACCTACATATTTCCTTGTACGGATTTACATAGATTATTATCATTGCGTATAATCGTATTGGACTCATTTAAATATTACGATTGATTAATTGCAGTGCTTTAACTTTCAGACACGTCCATTGATGTAGCAAATATTCCGCGCTAAATATTGTTACCGTTAATTATCCCTGTAATTACGGCCATCGCAAATAATGACTGCGTCACAAGCGTCATTGTTGCCGCTTTTATGAAATATTCACTATTGCAATGTAAATATTTAAGGGAAATATTCAACTGAACCTCTTAAAATTTATTGACCTTTTATGGATAATTGGACACTTTTAATGAACCTTTAAAAAATTTTTGCGCTTCTAATGCTGCACACTTTAATTTAGTATTTTATGACCCCAAACTAGGTATTATTTGAGGTTCACAAAAAGAGGTTGTGTGTTTGAGGTTCACATTAAATTAGAGTGTTCAAAATTTTTTTTTGAAACGCAAAATGGTTAATAATGGAGCTTCGATTAAATACGCTAATTATTTACCAATCAAATACTTAAAATATAACGTGATTTCTGAACAATAGGAAGCTATGCTAATGCGTATTATGTTTTAATGCTTTTTATTTATTTTGTGGTATAGGTTTAGAAGTTATGATTTCATATTTTGTAAGCAAAATTGAAACGAACATAATGAATAAATAAACAAAATGTGTTTCTTGAATCACAGTGCTCAACTATATCTATACATATTTTAAACTAAGTCGCTTTTCGTGTCCGTCTGCGTGTCCGCGTTGTTTTTCTAAACTACGCAAAGGATTTCGATGCGTTTTTTATCATCATTTAGAGAATTTATTCCGGAATTCTCGATGTTTTGTTTTGTAGTTTCATAATAAAGTATTATTAATAAAAATATGTTTCAAATTCAAGCTTCAAAGAAGGTATGACAAAGGCATGAAAAGGACATTTTAGTCGAGTCTCCTTGACCTTGCGTCACAAAGAAATTTAAATGCGCTTGAGTTTAATTTAACACCTCGTGTAGGCTTTACAGCCCGTTCGCAGTTATTTGACCTCTGACAGCAGCAACCTAAAAGCAGCCTTGTTGTAAAGAGAATAATAAAGATCATATTACCCTCTGTCTTCTTACTAAAGTCTTTAGACACATTAACACAATGTTAGGGTTAAAATCTCCAACTGAAAAGCCTGAGAACCTTTTGGTAGCCACGTCTAAAACTTTTACCCTGTCATAATCATCTGCCAAGCCTTTTCCCAACTATGTTGTGGCCGGCTTTGCAGTGTAGCTGGATGCAGCTGAATATCATTATTTTACATGGAGCGACTGGCAGTCTGACCTTCACAATCCAGTAACTGGGTAACACGATACCCCTTGGTAAGACTGTTTGTCAGACTTTTGGGCTTCTGACTACCCTTAACGACTGTCAAAGATCGACAAATGAATTAAGTAACTAATACATATAATTAAAAACGTATCGTATAATTATCTTATCTACTTTTAATTCGACCATCGATCTTACGACAAAATTATCACAACATTGCCAATAAAGCTAGTTAATCCAATTCCGTTAAAAGGCGGCGAAGTGGGACGTTCTGTTCTGTTCCATTCGGTTCCATTGTCTTAGCAACCGACAGGTTTATAGTTGCTCGGATTATAGTATCCGTGGATCCGTGGTAGAGTTGGATTCTCCATTTTGGACCTGAGATTTTAAGGTAATTAAGACCTTTTGCAGTTACAGCAATATTCTTCGAGATATTTAGGGGTACCTTTTAATAATAAAGGCTCACAGTCTGGGTTTGTGTCAGGTTAATGGCAATAGGCTCGCTCCCTGTTACAAAGGACTTAAACTTATCTGGCGAAATGTGGTGTGTATTATAGGTACACCACAGCCTAGTCCTTCGTGGAATACAAGCGTGATGTTATGTTACGTTTCATTTTAAGGCAATTTGGACCTTTTTCAGTTACAATAATTGTGGTCGTGCAATTTTGGGGCATGAAAAGTTATTAAACGTTTTGTAAAATTGGTTCCATTTTGTAGATAGTTTAAAGTAATTGGGACAGCTGTAAAGGGTTAAACATTAAACGGACATACATATCTAATATCGTTATTTTTTAATCTTCCACTTCGTGTCGCTGACACAAATTATTGTAGGCGCAAAACTTCGGCACTACCACGGCGTCGTCGGTGGCAGAAAGAGAGAGGTCACTTTGACTGCTTATTTTGGGACACAGGGCAGGACAGGAGATGGAGCATGGTTTGTGACACAGCTCCACATTCACACCCTACCGCCGTTCCCCGTCGAGGAGAAGATATAACTCCAAAATGGTAAAATGGGGCTATCCACTTTACCATTTTGGAGTTATATCTTCTCACTTGGGTCCGGAGAAGAACCTGGAATGAAACTCCGGAACATAAGGTATACCTATAGGACATACAACCGCCAAATTTGTTAAAGTGGACGTGTGGCGTTTCTTGTGATAAGTATGGAATTGGCAGCCTTAAAGAAAAACTAGTAGATACACAGGTAACGGGACACCGACACTAACTACCTATTTATTTATAAGCGTACAGGGTAGGTAGATGTTTATTCGTCCGATAATTAATTACCCTGGGAGACGTACGACTATCTAATTTAATCTTAGATAGGTTCAGGTAAAGGAAAAAAAATAGGGTTTATGTATCCATTTAAATATGTACGAGTACATTTACAAACTAAAGTATCTAAGCAGAAAAGCTTTTTCTGCAACCACGAAATGCATATATGTATTTAAAACAACGTTTTAATTTATAGTAAAAGGTTTTGTGAAACAACTTTGTCGACTCGTGAGTACACTAATGGGCTAAACTTGAAATCAAATGAATATTCTATTAGCTTGAATATGTAATGTATAATATGTTTGTAGATGCTGCAGTGAGCGCAGTATTACAGAGTGAACTATGTTATTTTGTTTGTAGTTAGAATTAAAATGTCATTATAATATATTTAAATCGATAAGGGAGGGGGCCGTGGCTAATAACAGCCACACAAGGCGATCGATCAGGTTAAGCTACGCTTGCTGCGGTTGGTCCTTGGATGGGTGACCATCTTTACATACCGAGATCCGGCCGTGCCTCGGAAAGCACGTTAAACCGTTGGTCCTGGATGTCATTCGTGGATCTTTGACAGTCGTTACGGGTAGTTAGAAGCCCGAAAGTCTGACAACCAGTCTTACCAAGGGGTATCGTATTACCCAGTAACTGGGTAGTGGAGGTCAGATAGGCAATCGCTCCATGTAAAATATTGGTATTCAGCTGTATCCGGTTAGACTGGAAGCCGACCCCAACATAGTTGGGAAAAGGCTAGGCAGATGATGAATGTATTTAAATGTAGTTGTAACCCGAAAGTGTTTGGACCATTATGACTGGTTAACTAGAAACTGCGTCGTTAAGATATTTTCACCACTTTGTATGCATACCTAAGTACAACATTATGCATATTCTAATAGCTCACATGCACCAATGTGATTGTTTCGGGAACCCTGAACAAACAAACGATTCCATATGTATGTTCGGACATTCATTTTTGTTTCTTTTCTTTGCCCAAGGAGAGCAGTGGCAACGACCGCGACTTACCAGTTGTTGTGTGGTCGTAGGTTCGAATCCAGACAGGCGCTTTTATCACCCACTGCTGTACCAATTGACAGGTGCTTTACTTTGTGTAAATTGTTTCATCACCACTGTTCTCATAACGATGAAAGAAAACATCGTGAGGAAACCGGCATGTCCTAGATCCAAAAAATCGAAGACTTGTGACATCTACCAACCCGTACTGGGCCCGAGTGGTGGATTACGGCCCATTCCCTCTCATGGAGAGGAGGCCTGTGTCCTAGCAATGGGAACATTGTAGGCTGATTTTACTCTTTGCCCAAAATGTTTATAAATTCGGAACAAAAAATTGTTTCCAACGCAGATTTCAGTAGCTACGCAGTTTCATAAACCTTATTTATAGTTATGATCGCTTACATAACCGCTTTTAACCCATAAATCGCAGATGTTGCCTAGAACTTATGAACTATGGCTTGGCTACTATATTTTCTAGTTGTCAGCACACAGAAAACAAATGACAACTTAAATATTAGTGTTTCTGTGCTTATAGAAAATTCTATTGGAGATATTTCTTTAGTAGCCTTCATTTTGGTTTCTGTTCGGATTCAACTGGATTAGATTTTTGTGATTCACATTGTGTTTGTATACTTAGTTACCACAAATAAAGCGCGTGTCGCTTCTTGAGATAAAAATACTGTACTAATACCGAGCGTGATCAGTGATCACCAATCCGTTTGGAAAAAGATACAGCGTTATTAAAAAAAACAAAAATTGAGTACACAACTGATACAGAACATGGTGTGTAGGCTTTTTTTTGTTTATAGCGATTACCTCTAGCTTTACAAAAGGATTTTATTCAATCATGGCAAGCTATACAGGCCTGGCAGTCTGCCAGCAGTTGTCAGAGCACACTGCGCCAGTAGCTTGACCGGTAAAATTAAAACTAAAGAAATTTTCTAGAAACATACTTCATGCAGTATATGAATACCACATTGAACACGTTGCTCGTAGTAAAATAAAATAAGGTTTCTACATTAGGAGAAAAATGCAGACAGACATAGCCAAACATCTTGCAAAAATACTCTGAAGTCTCACATGTATATTTTTAAGTAAAGATGCGTTTGTTTTAAAAGAGAGTGGAATACGTAGGTATATAGTAAATTGAACTTTAACAGAGACTGTAACCTCTGAGTTTGATTCGGCCTTTCTTTTCAGAGTAGCTAGATTACTGACAAATACGTGTACTGACTGAACATGTCCATGCCACCTGTGTGGTTCCTTCCTCAAAAGACCATTGCAGGCATAAATCTACATGGTCTTCACATGATCTCACCAAGATCATGTCTGGAAAAAGGGAGAAGAGAATGTGACCTCTGAGCTTAATTCGACCTTTCTTGTCAGAGTAGTCAGATCGCAAAAGGCCTACCTCATCTAGTTTTTAAAATATGATTGATGTGTAAAAGTGTGTGTACAAATCTACCTACAGAAATAAAATCATTTATCTTACGGTAAAAGTTTCTTGAAATTCTGTTTCTTTTTTCGGAAATTCAATTCATTCAGGAGCCATATATACTCTCCCTCATTACAATCATAAAAAAGCATAAATATACCCAGTTAACATAGATTTACAAACGAAAACAACATCAGCTAAAATTACCAGCATAAAAAAGGTGCGTTTCGAATGTTTTCCCCTTAGGTGCTCTTAAAGCACCCCCTCCGAATGTTATTGCAATATAAATATAATTTATCCGACAGATCCGCTCGGTTCGTTTCGAAGTTAATCGAAAAACGTTAATCTTATGAAATATATCGATGGGCTCAGCAATCCTGAGGACTTTATTAAATTAGATCGTTTAAAACGTCAAGTATTTATGGATAATCTTCACTGTGTAATTACTTACAGGTTATTAAATTTTGATATCAGTTACCATTTTGATGATAATGTTAATAACGGGAATATTGTGCCTATATTATTTTACACCACTGACAACTCCATTTTTTATATCCACGCAATCACTGTCCATTCCATGGTTGCCTGGAAGAGATCGCAGAAAGCGATAAGGCCGCCCATTGTATGTTTTGTATTAATAATCGTATTTTTTGTTATGTATTTTCTGGTGTACAATAAAGTATATATAAATAAATAAATAAATATTTCATGAAGAATGGCTCCAAATAGAACAAGAGTAATGTGGATTAATGTGGCAGGGTATTACAAAAAGTGGTATGATACAATTTGATTCAAGCAGATCTACTTTTTGGACGAATGACAATTCACGATATACGACGCCTACATGAAGCGTAACAGCATCATCATCTGCCTAGCCTTTTCCCAACTATGTTGGGAACTAACCGGATGCAGCTGATTACCAGTATTTAACATGGAGCGACTGCCTATCTGACCTCCACAACCCAGTTACTGGGTAATACTGGTAAGACTGGTTGTCAAACGTTCGGGCTTCTGATGACTCGTAACGACTGTGAGAGATCTAGGAATGACAGCCGGTACCAACGGCTTAACGTGCTTTCCAAGGCACGGAGAGGTCTTGGTATTTAAAGATGGTTCACTCATCAAAGGACCAACTACGTCAAGCATAGCTTAACCTGATCGATTCACAAGCCCCTCATGAAGCGTAACAGCGCTAGAACAATTTCACATCACTATGCAAACAAAATCTCCAATACCAATATATTTCCCACCTACATCATCATAAAACAAAGACCGTCCTTATTCAAAAGGTCAGGAGGTAAAGTGATAAATCTGTGCGGCAGGCGACGCCGACTGCACCCGGGTGCCGCTTCCATCTTAATTTATCTCTTGAAGGCCTCGCAGTGAATAGTGGAGTGTTTGTAGTGACACACACGGGTTAACTGGGACCAGGGCTAACCGCTTTAACGCTGCGCTTATAAGTACCCAGTTTTTATAGGGTTAAATTGCTGCAAGACTTTTTTGTGAGCCGGCTGGAAAATTGTGTGGAGTTGACTGAACAAAAGTAGCCTAAAAAAATTTATGCAATATGCATTGGGTCTTGTTATATTTTGTATGTAAAAGGTTGAAAGAAACATAGTTTTAAAATAAGTTGAACGTAATCTGGAAGTCATTCCTAGAATTATATAACTTCTTAACAAAGCTACCTAGCCATTTCCCAACTGTGTTGGGGTCGGGTCGGAGCACCTGCCTATCTGACCTCCACAATCCAGTTACCGAGTAACACGACACCCATTGGTAAGACTGGTTGTTGTGTGTTTTGGGAACAACCCATAACGAATTCATAGCTTCTTAATACTGCAACTATATTGTAGCTGTGAATTTTATGGATATTAACTGAGAGTTCTGTTCAAATAATAACGAGAAACAGAGAAGTGATAATAATCTCTCTAATTCCAGCAGACGAACTTATCGCAGCTGAAACAATTGAATTAGGGTGCATACCTACCTATGTTTCCAGATAAATGGACGGTGCTTTTTCAAAGGTATAAGGGTGCTTCCATATAGAAATCAAGTCACTTAGCGAGTTACTTTTTCAAGCGGTACCTACTGATTATTGAGAATGGTACCTACATATTTCTCATGTTTGAAATCCTCTAATGGTTACTAATGAGTACTAATAAGTACCTCATCTACGTAGCCTTTTCCCAACTATATTGGGCTCAGCTTCCAGTGTAACCGGATGCAGCTGAATACCAGTATTTGACATGGAGCGACTGCCTATCTGACCTGCACAACCCTTCTACTGGCTAATACGATACCCCTTGGTAAGGCTGGTTGTCAGACTTTCGGGTTTTTAATGACTGTTAAAGATCCAGGAATGACAGCCGGGTCCAGAAGTACGGCACGGAGTACCAACAGGGTTCTTGTCTTAAAAATTAAAATCTTCTATCTAATCAGATTTTTTTACCCAAATTTTTTTTTCATTAATCTTGGTTAAATCCTTTATTTACCTTTATGTTAATATCTCAAGTATTCACTGGTAACAATTTGTAACTCTCAATACCTTACAGTTCACTTGTTCTTTAATCCCCCTCGGCTGCGCGTTTATTAGCGTGCTGTCATTAAAACTTTGACAGAACCTTGTCAGACGCGCCTGCGCGTACGTGGCACTCTTCTTCTTAGCGTGTCGATAGCAATCTAAATGGACTCGGCCCAGAATTCGGCTACTTGTTTGGCGCCATCACCAGCGTCCACCAGTTCCTGTAACGTGCAGCTGACATGACACGCAGGACACGTTATTAAGTGTCCCATTGTTTGTGGAACAGCACTACATTTACACTCCAAGGCGGAGTCGTCTATGGACTACTAACGGAATTTTATTTTATTTATAACTCGGATTATATACGCACGGAGCACGTATGCCTGTTACTTGCACAAAAGTATGCAAGTAGCTTGCATGCTGTGTGCCATACCTAACAACTTTTGATTGGTACATATGCGAGCTACTTGCATACTTTTGTGGAAGTTACAGGCATGTGTGTTCAGGTTTTACTTCCACTCTCACCACCAAACACTTTCAGTTTTTAGTACTTAAACTATTCTTTTTATGAATATAATTTTCTTTCAACGAAAAATAAGGCATTCCCAGAGCAATTTTATTATGGCTTGTTCATTCGACCTTCTTTGATCTCATTAATTCTGCGAATATCTCTTGTTTTTGGAAACGTTCCATCTACTCGTATTTGTTTACTAAAACGGTTTTAATGGTAATCATCAAAATGAAAACAGTTTGTGCTTTGAACAAAAATACCTTTTAATTGATGAACGAAACAATGTTTGTGCATTTTACATTTGGTTGCATTAATTGTTCAAATACCAAACATATTAGTGTAACATGAGTTTTTCATAAACAAATAATTTATACATATACGAGCATGTATTTAATTTGATGTGCCTACATTTTCATATGTTTCGTGAATGGGTACCTATAATTTTATACCGGAAAATATTTTGCAGACCTTCAACAATTATGTTTAAAATAAATACAAAATCTGCGTTGAGATGTGAATGTCGCCAGATGCTTATAACAAGTAGTACTTGGTGTTAATTGATACAAACAGATTTGTAATTTCCTCGGGCACAATTATTACCAATGTAAAATGTTTAGGAGCGTTAATTAAATCCTGCGCGGCGAAGGACCCACTGATTAAAAAGGAAACGTTCGTTGCCTTTGCGAGGTATTAAAGAAATTACGTCACGCCTCTGTTTTTGTGACCAATTAACGTCGAGCTAATTAAAGTATAGCTTTGTTTTTATTTCTTTTCCTCCGAAGAAACTGGGCATTAAAAATTCAATTTGTCACTTTGGCATTCCGTCGGGGTTAGATTATTTTCACTTACGCCAAGTAAAATTGGGTCATAGAATTACTACGAGTATAATGTTTTCATGTTCCACATAACTGAAGCAATCCATTTAACAATTCCTGTAACATAATTTTACACATCTCTCGAAAATTACAAATTTTGTAAGAAGCCTCCACATTCCGAGGTGCGATTACATAAATTCTGGAGCAAATAATTTTACTTGAACATAACGTCCGCGATATTAGAGGTATTCACACGTTGCTCCGTTCTCGTTTTATGATCACAAAGAATGTTCGAACTGAGTGTTACCGTGGTGGCGCGGTGGCGGTGCTAAAAGCGTTTTTGTGTGGAAGCTTCGCATCACTGTGACTCTATTCAATCGGGGAATAAACTCAATTTAAGATCCGTTATTCTGAAACATTATAGAGTTTTCTTTGATTTTGATTTTTGTCGAAATTCGACCCCGTTTTAACAATGAATATTTATTATTAGCTGTGTTTCTGTGTAAAAGTTTTTAACAACAAAAAGGCACTCTGTTTTCGCTAACATTAAGTCATTCGTAGATCTTTGACAATCATTACGTAATCAGAAACCCGAAAGTCCGACAACCAGTCTTACCAAGGTTTAGGTATCATGTTACCCGGTAACTAGGTTGTATAGGTCAGATAGGCAGTCCCTATTATGCATTCGATTAGACTGGAAGCCGACCTCAACAGTTAGAAAAGTACAAAAAGTACAAAAGTTAGAAAAAGGCTAGGCCGATTGACTTTAAAATTAAGACTTCCATGAAACTGTAGTCAGTTTAGGGGAGAATTTTTCTGTCTAACCTTTCCTACAGGTACGTCATTTATAACTACAGAACGAAGTACCTACACTCATTAAAAGCACACGTTTAAGTATTTGTTTGTACCTTTATTTTCGTCGCTGACAGTCTGTACTTCGGTGCAATTTATTATATTCCCGTTTGCTTTATCCTGCTTGCAAGTCATGCTTCAGGTACAGATCCCCTTAACACAACAGTACCGTAGGCAAGTAAGCGAGTACTCGACTCGAGTACTAGCTGCCAGTGCGTGGGGGCGGTGTTGTGATGCCCTATTACCAGCTACTTGAACGTTGAGCTTTTTAATTAATCTCTATGGTTAAAGCGAGGAACACGATTGTTTGTGCGTTCTGCAATTAATTCTTATCTTGTGATGTGTACGGGAGGTTTTAGTTGAAATTAACCTTAGTTAGAGTAATATCATGTTGTAACATAGTAAAATTGGCTTGCTTTAACCTCTTAACTTTGGTAATACTGCTCCGATGTCGCGAAATCTCCTAAAGATCGGTAACAATAGGAAAAGTAGTTGATGTGTCTCATTAGTGACAGTTGAGCTAATATCATTCATGTCCGTTTTCCTCTTCGGGATCGAAGCTTTGATGTTGGTTTATTCAATTACTTTTTAAATAGTATATCTATTTGTTTCAGCTAAATTGTGTGTAGATAGTTATCTATACTTACACAATTTCGTCTAAATAGACGCATAAAAGATCGAGATTTTGATAACCTTGGGTCACCTTTTCATTAAAACATATTTTATTACATTACGTAACATCATGCCAGTTTCCTCGAAGGTTTAAGCAGAGCTTCATCATTTTTGAGAGCAGTGGTTATCAAATAATTTATACAAACGAACCAACGATGTTCAACCACTGTTATACCACTGGGACACCAGTGCTCTCATTATAGGCCTTGCCTCTAAATATTTAGTTATTCATAGGTATAGCAATATAATCCAATAACTATGCTAAACGCTCTAGAGTCTAGATACTCTATTGCAGATACGATAGTATTACTATCATATCGGGGCTGCAATATCGAAGAGGCTTTATTAATGTATCGGGTGTGTTTGCTGCAATGAATTGTATTCCAGCAATAGAAATTTCGAATATCATGTAGAACAATTTGAATAGTTAAGGACAATTAATAATAATTCATTAATTAGTAACTTACAAACTTAACTTAACTTTTATAAAATAATGTAAGTTGGAGTAGGGCAGGAGACGCCAGTCGGGGGTTGCGGAAGGATCGTACGTTTCGGCGATCCGTCGTAGGTGTGAGATGGAACACCGGGGTGGTTTTTAGTCAGTAAGAGTCTGACAGACCCCGCCACCCGCCTCAGGGCAGCGGACATCCATGAGGATTTTCCACCCGCAAAAAAAAAAGGCAAGGGACCGGTCGCCAAACGAGATAAGTAACCAGGGTCGTCGGTTATAGTGGAAGTATAGTAACAAACCGATAGATGGATGGATGGATGTTTTCGAATAAAATTAATCAAATAAAATTTAATCCAAAACATCTATTGGTTTCGTACTAAACTTCTCTGGTTCTTTACTAGACCTCTTTTGGTACATGCTTTGAAGAATAAGCCTGGTTTCAGTATTTTAGCATTCCTGTGAAAAAAATATGCTGAAGTTGCGTCTGTACTTGAGCCTATTGTCAATTGGTTTCCAACTACGTATTTTTACGTTACTAAACCAAGGCCTTAAAATAAGGTTTTAAAGGTAATGAAGCCATTTCGTAGCAGCGAAAATTCACTACTACGAAACTACTGCGTAGCATATTGCTACGTAAGTGCTACGGAAACGCTACGAAAGTGCTACGGACGTACTACGAACCGGGTGGGTCTACGCATCGGAAAATGAAGTAATTATCAGAAATTATATTAATTTGTACTTATCTACCTGTTATAATAAATCTTGTCTTATGTCTCCCTGAAGGGTTCTTTGGTCTAAAGTTACAATTGATGCTTCCAAACCTAATAGTTGAAATTGTTAGGCGCGAAATAACTTAGGCAATTTCTTATTATAAAGATTGCTAGATGATTATTCCATTTTAAGGTGGTGTGTATTTTCCACTAACTGTGTAGAATCTAGTTTTGTAAAGTATCTAAATGTTCTTTATCCGTTATTTGTTGGAGACTGGCGAAAATAACTCAGCATCATCATCTGCCTAGCCTTTTCTCAACCCTGTTGGGGTCCACTTCCAGTCTAACCGGAGGTAGCTCAGTACCAGTATTTTACATAGAGTCGGAGTCCGGCGTCAAGCAGCCTGCTCTATTTCGTTGATGCGTGGGAGTTCCAGTGCCTTAGGCATCTTCTGGGTACGCTCATTCCACTATAGACCTCATTCATCGCTTTCCATCAAGCGTGATCGAGCCGGGAACAACGGCTTAACGTGCATTTCTAGGCACGGAAGGGTCTTGTATGTAAAAATGGTCACCCATCCACGGACCAACCGCGGCAAGCTTAGCTTAACCTGATTGCTCGACCCGTGCGGCTATTATTACTTAGCCACAAGCCCGTCCACAGGCGAAAATAACTAAAGTCTTTTATTAGAGTCGAGAAAAAATGCTACTATGTCTGTTTTTCTTAATCAAAGAAAAACAGACATTTATAAGTAAAGCAAAATGTTCTTTTAGATTCCATTTCGTGTAACGCAGGTTGAAGTCAACCGTTTCAGAAAACATACTTACGCATAATCTTTGGATGAACCAAAGCGTATCTCACACTTCACCGGGTTTTCTTTCATCTTGAACGATTCTGCTCAACATTTCCATATATCTTGACGACTGACCCCATCCAATATATTGAGTAACATTTACATTCATTCGCCTACCATTACTGGCATTTTTGCTGATACATTTATTTGGAAACTAGCGACCCGTTCTTGCTTCGCACGGGTGCAATTCACCGATGTGGCGTCATGTCAGATCATCGAAATTTCTCTGCTTTATCTTAGTTTAATATTATATTAATGTACCTAATTGCTGTGCCCGCGAATTCGTTCGAGTGGAGAAAACAATAATGAGTATTTTTACTAATTATTTTCCTAAAATAAAAGTAGCCTCAGTTACTTCTTATCAGGTATATGTCGGTGAAAGTCCCGTCAAAATCGGTCCAGCCGTTTCAGAGATTAGCCGGAAGAGACAGAAAATACAAAAAAATATTTTTTGTTATAAGTACTGTACTTATATACTTTTATATGCATTTAGCAAAAGCTGTTATTTTGTTATTGCAAACGTGTGTTTTTGGCTGTTTTAACTGTTTATTTTCAGCCAGTCAAAAACATCTTTATTTTGCCCTCAGTCCAAAGAGATGAGGGGTGATTCTCGTAATTTTAAGAACGTTCACAGTCTGATCTCAGTCTCAATTTGTCAGGGTTTTGACAGCGACCAGATTTTGAACGTTTTAAATTCCGGGAATTGGCCTTCTGATGTCTTGTGTATCTAGACTCAACCCTATCCCATTTTCGGTTCAGTTTAAATCTTATCATTTCGGATTTGATCCAACTCAGTTTGGACATAAAGTTAGGTAAATCTGTTCTTTGACCTCAAAGTTAAGTGATATGGACAAACAGTCGCAGTCCTATACGCCTATTGTAGACAATTCTGCCCACCTCTTCTGAGAAGAGGTGGGCCCGATGGGGTGGGCAAAGGAGTTTAGTACAATTATATCCCCAGTTACCTTCATAGTACCATGTATCAAATAGTGGTCCATGTTAAATGTCTTATTAAAAAAAAGATAACTGGAAATCTCTGTTTCTATAGAAACTTTAAAATCGGTCTAATTTGGCTGTAACACTATTTTTCGAAAATATTCTTAAATAACTTTTTAGACCTTTGTATTCTACTTATGCGTATGAAGTTTCATTAAAATCGGTTCATTCATTTCGAAAAACACGGGCTTGAAAGTTTGTATGAAATGCCGTACGGCGTAAACGCTCTTAAGGCGACTACATGACCTAAAACGCGGTCACTATCAGACTGCATAGAAAAGAAAGAGAAGCGCGATGACACAACGCTGGTAATTTATTGCAAAATATGAAACAATCATCTATTGTTGATTTATCAAACACCAAACAAATAAAAACCGTGTACTAAAATTCGGGGAATTAAATTGTCTGTTATATGGTGAAAGTTTTGTGAAAATACACCCGATAGTGTTTGCGTTATTATCGTTTTTATGTCCGCGGTAGACATTACTTTACAAATACACTATGTTAAAAAAATATAATTGCAAATATTCACATATCAAATTACGAAGCAAATGGTCTAGTATACCATTTATTTTTTTCAAAGAAATCAGTCCGGTCGATTAGACGTGATGTTGAATTTAAAATCATTAGAAGTCGTATATCTGCGCCTTAAATTGTTCCAATATTGGAGGAAGACCGCATTTCCTCTTAACGACTGTGGGTGTTGCTTCGAGGAGCTTATCCCACAGTACAGTTTTATTTATGTAAACAATGTCCCGGAATTAACCCACACAATTATAACCCAATTTAAATATTATCTTATATAACCGTAATACATGCACAGATTTTTTACTATTATCAATTAATCAATAAAAAATTGTTCAGTTTTTAAATTATTTACCCTTATTGTGGGAAAATACACAATATTTTTGTCACATTACACTCTGTACACAGTCGCACACGTATAAGGGTCTAGCTTAGTAGGTACTCTTTCATTTTGGTTTGTTTTGACTGTACTGTGTTTATAGATCTCACATGCATCAAAATTATAGGAATGCACGGCACTATCAATTAGCGTACCAGAACATACAAAAAAAAATTGTTGACATCAAATAATAATAAAAATTATAATTAAACACTACGTTACAGCTTACAAATGCTAGGTTTTTTTTTATAATAACGGTTATCATTTGCAAGATATTTTATAACTACAACAAAGAAGTCTTAAAAATTATATTATATTTTTTAAGACTTCTTTTTATTATCACAAAAATAAACAAAATATCGCGTACTAAAATGATCCCTCGTAAATAAGATCAAATGTATTACTTTTCCGTATGAGGCAGTCGTATTTATTAGTCCCTTATATTAAAGGATAATAAAAATCCTATTATAATAAGGATAATTGAAGCCCTTTCAGGCCCGTTGTACACAACACAGTTTCTTTACAGAATAATCGTGTGAGCGTGTCATATGTGACACGGAAAACTACCGGACGATGCATACGGCAACGGCGCCGTGTCGTAGTGTCGCCCTGTCTATCAATAATCTTTTATAGTGAATCATACAAAACTGACGACCATGCTTACAAACGGCGAATCAACCGTAGTTAGTCACGGCAAAAAAACCGAAGTGTACGTACGGCTACACATCAAGTAATACATAATCAGTATAAGCTGACTTAATCTTGTTGTACGAAAAACCCATACAATGCGAAGTCAGCTAAAACTGGAAATTTATGGCTTGATGTGTCGGCGTGTGTACAACGAGCCTTAGTATGTAGAAATAACATTGATATAGTTATATATTATCATTCAAAAAAAATTTTTGTGAGAACAATAAACTGTGTGGCTTTTATTCATGAAATGTCCGTAGGAAAGGCCTATTCGATATGCCAATAGGAAAATTTTAGGGTTATAGCATGGTTCGACGCAATATCGTTTCAGTTGATACTTTTTTATACCAAATCGGAAATATGTTTTTAGACCACCACATTACTATACATTGTTATGAGTTTTTCATAGCTTAATACATGTTTACAGTCAACATAGGCACTGATAATTGAAGAGTACTTCGCAACTCCATCATCATCTGCCTAGCCTTTTCCCAACTATGTTGAGGTCAGCTTCCAGTAAAAACGGATTCAAATGAATACCAGTCGTTTACGTGGCCCCGGAATACCTGCCAATCTGACTTCCATAACACAGTTACTAAGTAACTTACTGAGCAATCAATGATACTGAAACAGTGATGTTTTTGAAACTGTTATTAGACACCTCTATCTACGCTGAATATTGCATGCTTATAACAGCAATCATTCGCAAATACAGTTACAAAACAATAAAAAGCGCAATTTCTAATTAACAATACATAAAAAGCGGCCAAGTGCGACTCGGACTCGCACACCAAGGCAAGAGTTCCGTACCACAAGGCAAAACACGCCGAAAAAAAACATATTTCTTGTACGGACACCCCTATAATTTTCAACTTTATTTTATTTTTACTTTTTTTTGTTATAGCTGCAATAGAAATCGACACTCTGTGTGTCTGATTTCAATTGTCTACCTGTTACGGCTCATGAGATACACCTGCTGGCAGATAGGCGGACGAATGAACGGACAGCGGAAGCTTAACAGGGTCCCGTTGGCACCCTTTGGATACGAAACCCTAAAAACGATATACCTACAATTACCCCAGTTTTGCCAACAGTAGATACATTATAAAACAGCACGTTACAAATCGTAAATCAACTTTTAACGTGCAAAAAACCATGTCTCCCATTCCAATTGTTTTCCAATGGCGCTTGTTAGAGAGATGATTTTCCCCCATTTACCCCATTTCCCCCACCCGTGGGTTCACTATCACGAGCAGTGTTTATTCCGGCCCCCTACTCTTTAACGAGGTCGAAGCACGATACAAGAGATACCGGAGTCGCTATTCGAGTGATATTCGGTGTTTATCGGCAGTTTCGTTAAGTTTATTTTCTTACAAGGAAAATTGTGTTCGCGGAGGTTTATTTTTAGTGGGTAAAAGGGTGGTTTTATTGTTTAATTTGGATGGTTTATAAACAGTTTTGTGTTCATTGTATCGCAATTATTAACTGACTAAGATTAATCGATGTGGGCAATGCCTTTCATAACAAGTTAGCTTGTTATTTTTAGATTATTTTTAAATTGGTCTGTATTCATTAAAATTCTAATTGGTTAAGATTTTACAAAATCTTGCTTCTTAGAGCTTTTCTACGAATCTTTGTTCATCATCCTCAAAATGCATGCATTTATTAGTAATTTTCATTTTCAATTCCAATATTAATGTAATGAAAAAGATATTTATGCCTGAGGTGCCTCTTCTCTTTGATGTTTAACCCTCCAAAATAGATAAATAAGTATTTTTACTAAAACCGCATTATAGATAACTTAACATTTCTGAAAGAAATTCTAAACCATGTGTAAATACGTCAGTTACACCTGAAACGCCAAATAAGCTTAATTCAATATTGATGTGGGTTTGAAGCGCAAGGGTTACCCGCGTGTGCACGTGTGTGTATCTGTGTGTACATGTGTGTGTGGGTGTACGTAAATTAACGTCACCTGGGTGTCGTCCCCAAGGAAATTAATGTTTTGTATCACAATAAAACTTTATTGGGAACGCGACAATGTATTAAAATATGTGTGACAACCTTTTTTGAAATGTCACCTTTGTTGCTCGTTTGTGATTTTGTGTTGGTGTGTTTTATTATTGTTGTATCTATATATACAATAAAAATAAGTAAAATTGAAATACCAGACATTTCAATTTTACTTATTTCAATTTCATAATTTCAAAATATCAGCTTTTTATTAAATGCATATGAAAGTATACGGTACTTATAACAATAAAAACAATTTTTAATTTCTTTGTCTGTCTGTAGCTCAGAAGTGGCTGGATTGATTTTGACGGTACTTTCACTGACAGATAGCTATAGGAGTAACTAAGGCTTATTTATTTTAGAAAAAATTGGGTATCTGTAAAGTAGGTTTACGGACGAGAATTATACGTGATAACGTCATAAGAGTGACAATGAGTCATGCTTTTTCGTGCGTGCAGCCGGCGTTCATCGATTTATAAGACGTTATCACGTCAAAAAAATAAGAGTTCCACGCAAACAAATTGAAACCCATGAAATCCAATATGTACGTGAATGAAGTCGCTTACATAGCTAATTAACAATATAAATAAACCACAAGCTCCGCGCGTACCCTATGTACTTAGTACGATACAATAGAAAATTGATTGTGTCTCATTAGCGGAGCTTGAGAGGTCATCTAAACTTTAAACCCTTTGACGAATACTGTTTGCATTCGTCAAATGGGTAGTAAGTTTTAAATGTGTATCTGCATCCAAATACTGTATAAAATAAACTGAAACAATTTCGTTTAAACGGAAAATTCTACTCAAGAATAGCTCCTTCACATTTTGCCAATAACGGAAGACGTATATAAAATAAGTTGAAAAAGTTTCTAAATATTAAAGCTCATTACCGCTTAACCCGAGCTGGGAATTGAATCCTGCACTTATCGTTTGGCAGTCGCATTTGTGTCCCACAAGGCAGCCAAGATAGGCCGTAAATGTTTATCGTCTAAGTAATTGTAACAATGCTAAACTTTGACTGTTAAAATATTATTACGGATGTGGTGTAACGCAATAAAGGGTCTTTATACAAGTAATTAAAGTTTTAATTGGACTGTCCGCCTATCCGCAACATTCAGTACTTTGGGTTGTAAGGCATAATCAGCCTATAATGTTCCCACTGCTGGGACACAGGCCTCCTCTCTTTGAGCGGGAGTGGGCTGTAATCTACCATGCGGGCCCAGTATGGGATGGTAGATGTCATATGTTTTCGAATTTTTGATTCTAGGATATGACGACTCACGAGGTTTTCCTTCACCGTTTAGAGCAGTGGTTATGAAATTATTAACGCAAAGTAAATCCGGCCTGGGTTCGAACGCACGACCTGCAAGTCGTAAGTCGGGGCCGTGACCACTGGGCTACCAGTTCTCGGCTTTTAAGTAAAGGGTGGGTAACTAATTACCTAACCAATTACTGTACTTAGCTTTTTATTTATTTTGGGTCGGCTTCCAGTCTAACCAGATGCAGCTGAATACCAGTATTTTGCATGGAGTGAAGGGGTCTCGATAAGTAATGGAAGGTCCACGAATCGACCGCGGCTAGCGTCGCGTAAATTTTCGATCGAACCGTGCGACCGTTATCATTTAGCCACGAGCCCCTCTAATTGCACAGCACAGTAAATGAAATTCTGGCTATAACAGAATAGAATAGACTCTCTAGACTTTTACCTACTTTCTTTTTTATTACAATATTCCATTTCTTTATTTTCTTATTATTGTACTGTACACCCTTAACGTATGTTGTAGAGATGTTTTTTATTTTAAATTTTGAGCAAGTTTATTTGTTAACCAGCTGTAGCAACAATCTTTGATGTTATACTGTATTCTATTCTTACATATTATCATATACAACAAACATTTATGAGAAGGCAGGTATCATTATGAACTTATTTTTAACCCGAGTAAATTTTCGTAGCAGTCGTAGCCATCGCTACGAGCGGCGTAGCACTTTGGCTACGACACATCCCTGAAAGCGGAACTTTTTTACTTATAAAGAATTGTTTCTTAAAAGAAACAATTCTTTATAAGTAAAGAATAAATAACATTATATTTATTTAACCATTTATGTACCCACATATATAAACAGACAAGAAGAAAATACAGAAAAATAGGTACAAAGGTGATGCTTATTTCTAAAGAAATTTCTTCCAGTTTACCAGTTTTTACCAGCTTTTTACTTCCAGCTTTTTCTTAAAAAGTTAAGGTAAAATTAGGATTAAATTTTTTACTTCATGTTTTTTCATATTATTTGTGTAAATCAAGATAATGCTATTTGTCTAAGTTCTTTTGTTGAGAAATTTTGTAAGTAATGAAAATCAAATATGTATCTTCTTTTGATTTGAGGCATTCGAAGGCAAAATATTGCCTACT
This sequence comes from Gortyna flavago, assembly GCA_963669345.1. Classification (NCBI taxonomy): domain Eukaryota; kingdom Metazoa; phylum Arthropoda; class Insecta; order Lepidoptera; family Noctuidae; genus Gortyna; species Gortyna flavago. The sequence continues at coordinate 7,787,156 of OY770139.1, forward strand.
CATGAATGTTATTAAACTAAAAGTGTGGTTTATTTATTTATTTAGTACTATAAGCACACAAATGTACAAAGACGGACTTAAAGCCAATGTGCATTTTCTACCAGTCAACCTTTGGGCGATGCAGAGACAAACAGAGGTAGCTACAATAGCGAAAACTGAGGAATACATATTTGTTTAAATATAAAGATGCCTATTAAGAACTTTAAATATAATATAATGGGTAATACATTTATTAGTATTAGAAAGGTATGCTGTTGTAAGCGGATAAAGAAAATATTTCTTAAAGTTGTACCTTTGGAAGAAATATATTGGATTTTTATCTCAACTTCATATAATATATAAATGCTTAGCTGTAGAATGTAGGGGAGCAACGAACGACAAAGCCGCACTAACAATGTTCTCTAAGAAGGTAACAACTCCATTACTAAGAGATTATTTACTTTGTTGAATCACAACACTGAGTATTTCCACAGTTTATTTCGTAAGCTCTTCGCCAATCTACTTCTAAAGCGTTTGTGGGATTAATTAAGTAGTGGATTTACAACAAATACGTTAAAATGTATTCGAGAACATAGATGCTAACCCCCGGGTTCTAAAAACAAATAGATTGTTTAAATAATACATAATGTATGGCGGAAAACAAAGGTCTGCTAAATACATTAATTATACACACTTGAATGAATTCTCGGGAAGTAATGACGCTATTTTTATCACGGGGGATATAGCTTAAGGGAGAATGCTGATTCCTCTTGACGTACCCACTTCACGACACCCACTAAGGTTTTAAATGGGCAGGTACTTCAAGAAGGTCAGCGTATTTTCAAAACGATATTGTAAAATGAAATAAAAATGTATTTCAGGAACATAATAAATGATTGTGTAGCTCTCTCTCGACTGCCTCGTTGGTATAATGATCGCAAGCACTACTATTGAACATGGAGATTCTGGCTTCGATTCCCGGGTAGAGCAAAGTGTCATTGGGTTTTTCATTTTCAATTTCTCAGTAACAGCCCAGAGTTTGAATTTGTGCCCGGTTGATGACAATAGGCTCGTTCACTATTACATGGGAGTTTAACGTTACTGGCGAAATGTGGGTGAACTATAGGTACACCTCTGCCTGACCCTTTCGGGATTACAGGCGTGGTGTGTGTTAGTTTTAGAAATTTTGCACGAAATTTAGGTTTGTGTGGAATGAAACATACATTGTGGTATGTACAGACGCACATCAAGCTACAACAGTCTGTCAAATTTCTTTAATAGGTTTTCTACTTTATCGCTGAAGCATAAGGTACAAAGTTGATTGGGACAATTTGACAGTTTCGGGTAGCTTGATGTGCTGGCGTCTGCACATTAAAACGTTAGTAACATCAGGCAGAAAGGGTACAGCTCGTTAAAATAAACTTTATCACCTGAGCTTACAGTAGTAATATGGTGATCTACCTGTTGTGTTTTTATTGCAGGCTTTCTTTGTTACTGTGTTTTATTAGAAGGTAAACTAGTTTTTAACTCGAGTACAGCCAGTATTCTTATGCTCTCCATAACCTAAGAAAAGTGACAAATCGTGCAACCTTATTAATGGCGTATCACGGGTATGTTGCTTCCACTTTACGCTTCGGACTTATATTTTGGGGGAACTCGCCAGACAGAGAAATGGCGTTCAAAGCCCAGAAACAATGCATAAGGGCAATGTGTGACATACAAAGCACAGAAAGCTGTAAGCCACATTTTTGACAGTTAAAGTTATTGACATTCCCGTGTCTTTATATATATGAAATGGCGATCTTTGTCAAAGCGAATCTAGGTACATTTTTATACCCATCTAAGCAGCGCACGACACAAAAATAAAATATGCATAAGACGTCATAAAAAAGCAGTATTTAGTAAAAATATTTTGAGCATGGCACCAAAAGTATACAATAAGTTGCCAAAAAGTATCATAGACCTTCACCCAATGAACCAATTCAAATTATGCTTGCACGAATTCTTAGTTGCAAAATGTTACTATTCATTTAATGATTATTTAAATGAAAGATGAGTCGATTTTATCTGAAATGGCACCACAAATATAATTGTTACTGAAATTTTAATCTGATTTATGTACTCGTTTAATAATAATATGACATTTTTAATTTGACATTCTATTGTTTAATTTAACTCAATTTAAAATTTATTTTGTACCTAATATATTAATTTGCACACCTCAGTAGGTTATAATACAATGCACCTCTTATACTTGTAACACCTTTTTAACATGTATTATGCAAATAAATGATTTGATTTGATTTGATTTGATTACATATAGTGGCATCCAAAAGTCAGATGACAATTTTCCACTTCACCTTTGACACATAATATAATAATCCAAACTTCTGAACTGCTATAACGTTTTTTGTAATTCAACTACCTTTGACATATCATAAAATAAAATCAAGTAATCCCTTAGGAGTACAAACCTACCTACTTAAACGAGTTCTGAAAATTCTACATTACAATATGAACTATTTTGAAAGAGGTCTGTTTAAAAAAAAAAACTTGATTTTGTTTAACGGCTTTTTAATGAAAGGTCAAATATCGAGGTTTTATCTTTTTATTATTAAGTATTAGTAGATTATGTGTAAGCATAATCAGCATATAATGTTCCCAGGCACAGGCCTCCTCTCGGCGAGAAGGAGTGGGCCTTAATTGACCACGCGAGCCTAGTTCGAGTTGGTAGATGTACCCCAAAAAGTAAAAAGTTAATTTAATACACAACAAATGAACACGTTTAATAGATGAATGAACAGTAGATAAACCCTACTACCTACATCACTTACAACACACAACATAACGTTCATCCATTCAGCTCATTACTAACGTCATGTTTCCACCATCTTATCTGTGCAACATCTCTCAATATTGTGGGGTACACTACCCCGGGTCGACTACCCCAGGTCGTGAACTCTTAGCGCACCGGGACCGTTTTACATAAGTAATTAGCATTTTGACATCATCATTATAAGGTTATTGCCCCACTAAGCATACACTCAGGATTTCTTTAAATTTAAACCCTTCATACGTCGTCTTAACTTTGTGTTTAAATTTAAATAAATTATACACGGTATAAATTTGGCAGTGAGTTTTAAAGGGCTTTTTGCTGCTGCTTTTGTTCATTGATTGGTTGGCGCCGACTCAAAATTACTTAGGTATCAGTTTAAGAACTTAGTCATTAAGGTTAAATAAAAAAGGTTTATTATTTTTTTTTTAATTATTATTATTATTATAAGCCTGTGTTGTCCCACTGCAGGGCAAAGGCCTCCCTTCCCTCCTTCCATTTTTCTCGGTCTACTGCGATTGTGGGCCAATCCTTTAAGAAGGAGTCCAGCTCATCCCGCCATCTCTTTCTGGGCCTGCCGCGCAGTCGTTTCTTGCCATTGGGAATCCATTGAGTGGTGGCTTTCGTATATTATTTTTTACTTTTCAGTTTTTTCGGCAGTTTCATTTTTTTGTTAAAAAGTTTTTGTTTTATAATTTTTTTGAGGCTATAATTTACTAATTAGCTCATTCGTCGTGGATTTTTTTTTAAATTTAATTGTAATACACAACTCAGCATTAAAATCTGTGAGTGAACAATAAATCACCCCTATTTTCCCACCCTTAGGGTACGATTTTTTTTTCAAATTATTGTGGGACCAATTTCGAGATATACCCTATCCAATATAAAAATAATTATTAAAATTTTAGATGCTTAGATGGTTACGAATGAAACATTGGCGAAAACATCGGTTTTCGCCAATGTTTAACTCATTCAATTCGACATTCATTCGATTCGATTAATTCAATCCTTTCTGCAATCGGTTGTTTTTTTTTTTTCAATATCCTTGTTGATTGATAACTTTACGAGATTTGGGGCTGATTTTTCCTACGCCAGACAATATTGTCGGAGGAATAAATTGAATTTTTGACAGATAATCCATACATAAAATGTCAGACGTCAATTTAATTCCACGATTAAATATTATCTGTCGATTGAAAAATCAGCCCTTATAGAAACGCACCTGACTACCCAAGAAAAAGTCGACCTCAATGCATACTTTCATAGTCACAAAAACTTCTTGAAACTACATCTAAAAAGCAACATTATACACAATTCATGTCAATTTATTGTCACAATAAAACACCTCAATAAAAAGCAATCACCCATTTAAATTCTAGATATTACTAAACGGCATGCAACGTTTTAATTACCTTGCCGCTCAACCATATTAGTGGCCATTCGTCGGGTGGTTAGCAAGCTATTACTTTATAAAGAGGTCTCCACACAGTGTTGCCACTTAAAAAAGGATCCAGGATTATTTTAAACCTTTACGATAATGTTAAAGGTTACAAAATAAGTGAAACAGCGTGTTTTTTAGGTGAACGTTAATTTACCTCTACTTGAGGATTAACAATTTTGGTGAACTTTATTTTATTTTATCAACTCTGTTATTTTAATGGAATGGATTAACACGTACATTTTGAAGTACTTTTAGCTTATATTCTATCAATCTACCTAGCCTTTTTCTCTTTGCCTTGTCTATTTTCGTTGGGGTCGGCTTTCAGTCTAACCGGATGCGGCTGAATACCAGTATTTTACATGGAACGGCTACCTATCTGACCACCCCTGGCTGGAGGCCTTAATTCGAGGCATCCACAGGAAAGTCCGGTTAAGCAGTAGCCATCCTCATAAAGGATGAACTGCGAGATGCCATAGTTAAAAAAAATAAAAAAAATAAAAAAAAAACTATCTGACCACCACTACCCAGTTACTGGATAACACGATACCCCTTGGTAAGACTCGTTATCAGATAGTATAATACTTTTACCATATTTTATAGTTCTCTTTATTCGAATAGTGAGAAATAAATAAAAACATCTACTAGGAAACATGTTTATTGCATTTCTCTTAAAACAAGAAGTCGGTAAGGTGTTTTTTTCGATATTTATTCCGTTAGTTTAAAATTACGCAAGTAGATCCCTAAAAAACTAATCTAAAAATTGAATAGAATTCAGAATGAATAACTATTTAACAAATTATAATTTTTCAGCCACCCAATACCTTTCAATAATGAAATTATTACTTACTCGTAGCTCTAACTTTCCTTAATACCTCTCATTAATAACGCTTTATTTAATAAACACGAAAATTCAGTTATTAATTGGAAAACTTCATTTTCATGTTTCTTTCCATTGAAATTTTTCGAGTTTGGTTTATCTTCCGATGGTTAATATTGCACCATTGTAACAGTTTTTTTTTTACTTTTAACATACTTTGTTAAAACTAAAATAAATTGATTAATAAAGCAAAATTTTACAGGGTAATTGTAAGTTTTGCCATTGTGTATTGATAGCAAATTTCATAAAGCACGGTGCATGGACAAAGACTGGTTGTTTTTTACTAATTGTAGCATTTAGTAATGCTTAGTATTACCAGCCCTTTTCAACAAACGACTGGCATTCTATGATTGTCTTTGTCTCGACTCATTTTTTATAGGTAGATTGCCAACATACAGCAGTAGATAGGGAGGGATAAGTGGAAGGAGGGAAGAGAAGCCTTTGCCAAACGGCTAATGTAGTCCTTAAAAATAATCAGTAATTGCATGAAGTTATTCCATCATGATAAGGTCTCCATGCAGTTACGCGAACTACGCTTCTTATTATACCTCCAGTTGGGAACAATATAAGTTATTAAACAATAAATGTCTGTACCAAACCATAACTATATTAAAAAACTAAGCTCCTCAGTAATGAAAAGCAATATTGTTGTGATTGTCTATACCTTCACATATTGTGTTGCCACGGCGCGGCGTCCAGTGCAATATCTGCGTCGAGCACCTGAACTCAAAGCGCTTTCAGCGAGGTTTGCATAGGAAATTAACATCTTCATCTACTCCAGTACCCTTGCTTTATACAGCTAAACTAAGCCGCGGTTTTATATAAACTGGCATTACGTCACCCGACTATGGCGTATTTAATATCAAACTTAAGTGGATTAATATATCAAAGGTTGTTCTTGTCATAAGCTAATAAGCCTCTACGGATATTAATTTCAATCTGTTTTATGAAACACAATCGCAATATGTTGCGAGCTACAAAGTATGCGGGATTAGGGAAATGGCTACTTTAAGTTATCGTTTCGATTAAGTAAAACTAAGTAATGGATTAAGTTGAGAGTACTCGTATATCTACTGGAGGAAATTAAACTCTTCATCATGTGTGAAGTTATACAGAGTGGATTTTCGAGATGGGCTGTAAGGGCAGGCCCCTTAATCGCTGTAGCTACAGGGAAACGGTATTAGGAGACTGTCCTTAATTTTTTCAGAAATTTTGATCCGCATTCACTAAATCTGAAAAAAAAAATACATTCAACAAGAAAATGGGCTGTTTTCACAAAAATCTATTTTTAATACCAATCGATCGTAAGGATAAAAAAATTGCGAAAGCGGCCCAATTTCCTGCTGACTAAACATTTTTGTCAGAATCTCAAAAATCCATCCTGTATAGTCAATTTATATTGGAATATGATGTAGGTAGAATATTTTATTTTGGTACTGCAATATTTGAAAGTGGCCAAAAAAACTTTCACAACATTTCAGGATTTTTTTTTTCCATAACAGTAAATAACACGGGGATTTCACTAAAAATCTCGTCTAAATAAAAATACGTTGGAGTAGTGCGGATGATGTGATCACGTGCGCGACTTTATTGGATTGCTGCGAGATCCACCTGACATTTCAATTATACACACACGAGCCACTAGGATGTACAGTCACAAGCATAAATACCTTACATAGCAATTTTATCATTAAATAACGAGATCTTTGAGAGCCCAGACCCACAGAGAGGAGCGCGACATTTTTTTTTCTTCCGTAATTCTCTATTGTGGTCATCTGAGTATTCACCGCCTTTCTAGAGATAATTATCATCCATCACACAGTCCGTTTACAGGGTTGCAGGGACTGACCCATGGATTCAGTATGTGATTCTATGGACCAGCAAAAAAAAATTTTCGATGGTTATTAAGAAAAAGAAAATGCCGTTACATACATATTGACCGCGTAGGTATTGCACTTATGAAGGAAACAGATGATTTTTTTTAAATAACCGACGAATCTTTTTAAGTATCTATGGTAACAGGTTGTGCGTGGATGTCCCTTCCACAGTGCCAAACTGTATATGACCGCTATATTCGTATCTCCATAAAACTTCTATCAATACTTTAGGAGAAAATCTTACTTGTTACATATTTATTCTTGTGACTGTATATGAACGATTATTACAGTTATTCGCGTGTAAGAGGGCTTATTTATATCCTTGTGTGCGGCGGGCCTTATTAGATGCTTATAATGGTGGCTGCTCAGTCGAATGTGAAAGGATTTGTTGTGTACCGGAGTTTGTTCACTTGTTATTTTTATTGCGGAAGTTCAGAATGAGAAGTAACTTAGAATCTTAATGTTCATTGTTATTTGAGGATCTATTTAATTTTTAATTAATTCGGTTTGTTGTGGAACAGCAATTGTTTGTATATGAAAAAAGGAGATATTATGTCCGGTATAGTTGAAAATGAATAGGAACCCGGAATCTCCAATTTGTACCTACCTCTCGCTAAAACTACATATGCAGCTCAGCAAGAGCAGTAGATACGAAGTCGCGCACATACACACAATTCATAAATCAAAACGTACAAAACAATGAATTATAAACCTCATCCTTTCAAACACAGCGTGGCGTGGTCTAACATGCCATCACATTCCGCCCGGCATCCAGAAACGAACCGGCATCACCTATTTTGCAAATAAACACTAAGAAGCACAACCCCCTTACATTGTACATTTGCAAAATAGGTGTAAAATTACCTACAGTAAGTAAGATTGAAACACCTACCTACATCTACTAGTCTAGTCTACCACAATTTTACTACAGCAATGCTGTAATGGCTTCCTGTGTCTGGCTCTTAAAAATTGCATCAAATATGAATGCTACGAGTACGTACCAGCCTCTCAAGATGCATAATAATCAGCATCCCCATAAAAGGGTTTCCCCATAGTACTTACTAAAAAAAGGTTATGGTAGATTCCGCCATAATAACCATGTTTTATAGGGAACCAGGTGATTATAAACAAAGTTAAAAGGACCCACCCCATCCTTTTGCATGAAATGGTTATTTGCCTAAAGATACGTTGTAGGTATTCATAAGTAGCTTCTGCCTGCAACCTAGTCCGCGTGAATTAATATCATATTCCCCAGACTCACCGCGTCGCATCGCATCGCCCGCCCGCGCTATTACTTCGTTTTTGCTTAGCGTTCTGACTGACTTTTATTCTTTTTTCTCTACTCGTATGGGTTAATAGCGTGATGTTTAGCTCATAACTTTCATTTCACCAGTTATGTTTGAGTCGTGTGTCGGGTCTTTGTCATCACCTGGCCACAAATCCAAGCTCCGGGCTGCTACTGTGAAATTGTATATGGTAACACCTAATAACACTGCCCGAACCGAGATATTTGTTAGGTACCAACATAAATAAAAAATTGGTCGCGCCAAACGACGGGAATTGTTAGTGTTCCATGAAAAACTGTATTGTTTTACGTAACTGTCAGTTGTTTTTGTTGGCTGGAAATTATTGCAGCTGTAAAACATTTCAATTGAATTATTTATGAACGGTAAAGAGGTACCTACCAGTATTCTATTATTCTTTACATAACTTTTTTTTTATCAGACTTTTGAAGTCTTTCCTTTAACCTGTAAGTACCTACTGCTGCTGCTGATTATGGGCGGATTTGACCAATAAAATAAAAAGCGAACAGCACTTATATACCGTATTCAAGAGCTGTCAGTGTCATCATTGTTGTGGAATATTGACACTGACAGCTCTTGAACGCGGTTTAGATGCGTTCGCGTTCAGTTTCATTGGTGAAATTGCCACTATAGGCCGACCGCTTAACTGAGCCGTTGCCTGAGGTAGCTGCACGGTGCGGGTGATAGTTGTCACAAGAATCACTGAGCTCTCGCATCACGTCTCCACGATTTAGAGAAAGGAGAGACTACTACAAAAATTTTTATTTTTATATCACGGAATAAGAAAATAAAGCATAATACTAATAAACTAAGGGCCGATTTTGGCATTTAAATTGATTACAAAGGATTACGTCGTAACTGTAACAGTACATAACAGCCCTCCGATACTAGTCCGGGTGTAGTTTAGTTAAGTTATCCCCAATCCCGATGGTTGACATAGACGGTTTGTCCAACAAATCAAGCGGGATCCACGAAATACGTCACATTTATTTATAATTAACTAGGAGGGACTTTGAGACAAGCCCCTATCTAGTTAGTGAGTTTGTGTGGAGTGGAACTTGCAGGTCTGTCGACGTCGGCTCCTGAGGGAACTTGCACCAACTTTTCCCGCTGACGCTACGGAACCGCGCGTTATTACAGGCACAACCACGCTGACTGTTATTTTTCGTAGGCTAAGGCACCTGAAGTTATTTATAATTCTGACTTCAAGTGTGTTCATAAGTGAAAGTTTTCGTTATTGGAAAGGAAAGGCAGTTTCTGCACTTCGTCACCATAAAGGCTGAAAGCATTCATGTTCAAGGTATGCTGATAAAGATCCATTGCTGAAGATAGGCATTTGTTTAGATATATATTTAGTTGAGTAAGTATTAGGTATAAAATAAGCTACGCATTCTTTAAAAGATACTGTGACCTTTAAGTTTGTTTCGGCCTTTCTTCTCAAACCAGTCACATTGGGAACGCCGACCTCCTCCAGTTTTTTAAAAATATTATTGACGTGTAAAAGTGTTTGTACAAACCTACTTACAGTAATAAAATCATTTACCACAGAAAATAGGTTGTCAATTCCAACGCTACCAGCGTTTGGAAGGTGATTTCCTGCTCTTGAAACTGAAAAAATACATCTACTGACAACAAGACAAAATTTTCCCTTACCTTAAACTACACAACATTGTGACTTTATTTATACACTTCTCCAAATTAAAAGGAACAAGAAAATTCGAACCGGCATCGGAAAACCCAGCGATGTGTGTCGAACGTGCTCGCCGATTAAAACGAAAACATTTTACGTAGGCTTGTGCAAACCACGATATAGATTATCGATTCGAAAAAATTGTAATGGAGAGGTATCATAGTTTTATTTCAGTCTATATTTTCATTTATTGATTTGTGTCAGTGAATCAAAAATACAAGTTATTCGATACTAGCTGCGCCTCTCGATTTCACTTGCATAAGACTCGATCCCTTGGGATAATCGGGATAAAAAGTATCCGATATCCTAATCCGAAATCCAGGTCATGGTCCACCCATGTGCGAAATTTCATATAAATCCGTTTAGCCGTTTTAGCGTGAAAACTCAACAAACAAACATACGAAATATAAAATCTATTCCTATTTTTGAGTCAAAGCAACAAGTTTATAATAACAATACAATCATGACCACTCCCGTATTTCTTAAATACTTCTATATCATGCAAGTTCTTCCATGATAGTAGATTTATATTAATAACCAACTGGTGAATCCAATCGAATCGATTACGAAATTGATTTATGAAATCCGAATCGTAGTTTATAACTGACGGGGGAGCTACTGCCTCCTTAATCGCGTTTTGCGACTCCCAAGGGTGGATAGTTTATTCAATGTTGACACCATATGGCAGTTTATGTGTTTTGCGTACTATACGATATACATTTTAAAGTATAATATTTTAGGTTCTATCTACTACTAGAGTGCATAAGAAACCTCCAACTTCTTTACAAATGTTCTCCATGGCACTGGGACACTATAAATTGGAGCAGCAAACTCAAATTGCTTGAGTTTGTCTATTAAACTAGACTGCAAACTGTATGATTCAACCAAAACTCAGACGAGGAAGCAAATGTTCCAGGCAGTTAGGAGATTCAGGAGGTCTAAGTAAATGTATTCGTAGGGTACGTCGTTCGCGGTCAAGCCGACCAACCGCCAAACGGATTAAGTTGGCGACTTTGGCTTTCGCTAGCTTAGCACTACATGCTCGTAGTGTCTCGCAAATATACCTCGGAAAGTTTTAAGTGATTAGCTTCGGTTGAGAAATGTGGCGCCTATTTTATGTAGATTAGATATCTTGAATGTTAAATTAATGCATCTATAATCTTCGCATACGACACCACATACTGCTGATTTTTGCAGTCAGATCAGTAAGTTTTCCTTCCAGCTTACATAACTTCCTTTTTCTTTGATGTCGAAATAGTTTTATCCCAAAATAGACTGTCTCTAATAATAAGAATATTATTATTATTAATAAGAATATTTTCCGTCGAGAGAAGAGAAGTGTAAATAAAGATGCTCCATTCGCGCCGACCTCGGACACAAGGACGCGCATACCGCAGTGCAAATTATAATTATTTTCTTTTATTGTTTATGTGACCAGCTTGTCTCTTATTTTTATTTGGTAACATATATTAGTATTCCGACGTCGCATGAAATACGCACATATTTTTATTACAGAAACAATGGAGGAGGTCGGTTCATGCCGCGTTATTCCACAAAATGAATAAGTATATAACAGGCCATAATAAACGTACTAAAGAGTTCATTTAATACATAACTAGATTGTATTATTAATGGCTTGTTTAATGCTGTTCGCTTTGTTGGACGAAGCCTTAGGGCGGTTCGCGTAATTGGGCGGGGCCTTTAAAGCTTTATGCGGCTCCCAAAATTTTGAATTGAATGGCCTGTCTGTACATAATGTTGTTGTTCTATTTTTGGTAAGCACCTGTAGATCAACCGGTAATGTTTCTATAAACCTAATAATAGCATTAGGGTGAATAACAATATTTGGTTTGCTTGAGTGCGGAGTTTTAATGGACACGAATCAAATTCAAATTGATTTATAAATTCAGTAATATAGCCAATGTAGGAATAGCTGCAATGAGCATTATTTATAATCCTTAATTATTGATGATTTTCTAATGTAATCTTATATATAAAAATTAATCGCTAAATGTGTTGCTAAGCGCAAATCTCGAGAGCAGCTGAACCGATTTCGCTAATTCTTTTTTTATAATATTCCTTGAAGTACGAGGATGGTTCTTACGGAGAGAAAAATTCAAAAAATTGCCCGCGGAGTAAAAAAAACGGGTAAAATTGCTTAGGCAGATGAAACCGCGGGGCGAAGCTAGTATAATTTAAAAATAGAATAGAATAGAATTTCGCTCCGAATTGTTTCTATGTTCAAAATTTGGAATGTTACGCTCGCTGTTTAAAATTATTTGAAGTATTAGATAATTTATTGCGAATTTTATTTTTGGTACTTTCTAATACTTTGATACAGAATGCCCAGTAAATATTTTTAGGTAGGCCTAGAAAAATTAAAATGAAATAGAAATATATTATTTCCAGGAATAACATTCATATAGCTATTAATAACAGTAAAAGTATAACGTGCAGCTATTTTACACAATTAATATTTCCATTGAGCCCCCAAACTAGACAGGTTGTAAGTATCTTGGCGAGAAGTAAGAATGAAGATAGAATGACTATAATTATATTTGTTTTGCCATTTTGGATATTTTCAGCCAAAGAGAAGGTTGTTTACGTACCTACGTCCTACATATTTTCAGTGAATTTTTAGTTGCCTACCTTTTGGATAGGTGTAGGTACTAATACCTATTTTACACAACTTTCACCGTAAACTGATGCGGTTCGACCGCCCGCGCCCTCAAATATAATTATAATTAAAGATACTTGCCACTAACTTATTGTATAAAATAGCTACGGTAACAATTGTTCTTAATAGATGTAAATTCATGAATTTTATGACGTAATTCGCAACATCCCGTTGGGCAGCTGATAAGCAATATAATCATGATGGCAAAATCCATGGAATTAGTATGTAGGTACTATCGAAAATCCTACATCGAAATTAATAAAAAGTATTTTGTTACATTGATATAACAAACACTGGCAAATTTAAATGTGGAAAAAAAACTGCGAATGTCATGTAATTGTAAAAAAAAAGAATTTTTTTTATGGCATCTTCTTTTTTTTCACGAGAATCAGCCAGCAAATATTTACATTTATTTATTTAAAAGAGGCTGTATACCAACAGTCAATCTATTCGGTAAGAACTTAAACTTGAGTGTATAATAATTATGACTGAAAAAGTTAATTGATACTAAAGGGACGATCACGCAATAAAGTGAGATTATAATGAAATAGTTTACTGTTGAGATTTAAACTTCAGCTATTTAAGGGTCTATTATAATGGAACAGTTGGAGGCACGTCGTGCAAGTTTCGCAGTAAATATAGTCTCGGCGCGGGTCCCCGCCATTTTGGATGATTTCCGTCACCTGTGCTCCGGCCGTCTTCTTGAAAAAAAGTAATGTTCATAAATTAATTTTTCTCATAAATATTATTTAGATTATAGGAACAATAGCAAGTATAATTAATTATTCATACAATATTTTATATATATATAAACTAACTTAATAAATAATAAATTAATATAAAAACGAAGGACACCTATAGGCGTCGAAGTACGCAAGTATAATGAAAACCATAATTGTTTTTTATCATTATCCACAAACATAATTACCTACTAAATAATATTCCATGACAATTTAACTTTCTTATAGTAAAACCTGAACATTAGGGTGTACGAAGATTACCTTTGCATAACAATTTTCTTTAAGTGTTTAAACTATAATAAAATATTGTTTATTATCTTTTGTAGATCTAGAATAATAGGTAATGGAATATGAAAAAGGTCGACTCCAGTATAATGGATAAGGTTAAGGGGAAGCGTTAGTGTAGTCAACTAAATTCAAATTTTCTTACGTTTATAATCATTGAAATCATCAATACAACCCTCTAAGTTCATAATATAATCCTATTGAATGATTATTTCCATGAAATGTCAACTTGACAATTTGACAACTGACACTGATCTCCAATTTGCAAAAACATAAGAAAATTGGAATTTCGCTGGCTACCCTGGCACTTCCCCTCAATGTAACCTTCTATGAAAAATATTAAAAGTAGGTAATCTTCAACAAACAGAACCATCTTATAATCTCAATGAAATAAAAGACTACAAGTAAACACGTATCAGTACCTAACCTCAAAATTTATGTTTGCTTAAATGTGTCTATAAACAAAATCCCCCTGACTACGTTTTAATTAAAGTATAAAGTATTCAAAGGCTGTAATAACGACGCTCAGTGCTCCACTCTATTGTATTAGCTTGGAGTATAGCTAGGCTAGCTTAGGTTGAATAACGGTTAGGCTGGATATGCGGCGCCTATAGCGAGCGGTTCAGACCGCGCCCGATTCGGAGCTCGGAGTCTAGGGAAACTATTTTTATATTACCTTGGTTTTAAAAATTAAAGCCATATTTGTACAAAATCCATGTGCAAAAGAAAGTCGCTTTTCATGTCTGTGTGATTGCTTAGTACAAGATTAATCAGCCTTAATGCTTCATTGCTGGGACAAAGGCCTCCTCTCTATAAGAGAGAGTGGGCCATAATCCACCAACCCGCGCTGGACCCGAGTGGTCGAGCGCGGGTTGCTGGATGTCATATATCTTCGAATTTAGGGTTCTAGGACATAGGATTAACATTATCGCAAGTGCGTACAAAAATCCCCTAAAAATAAATAAAGATCTAAAAAAAGAAGTTTTGGAAAATTGTCCCCAAACTGAATAGCGAGCAACACCTTGAAATAGGAATTTCAAAGTACCTTTCTGAATTATTTTAATTAACCTATTCCTAAAACATTACAAACGAAAAACGCACCGCATAACAAAAGTTTAGAACATAACATACATAGGATTACGTGTTTCCGTAGCAGCACGTACAACTTTCGCTCGTATAAATCGAGTTCTTCGAGCCCGCGCCCGCATCCTCCCGCGAACTGTTTCGACGAGTGCATTGTTTAACGAATTAAACATAACATGAGTTCTGGTTTATCAAATGTTAACGTTGCAAATTAATTTGATGGAACTTCGCACAAATTGATTTTATATAAAATAATATTTAGAGTAGGAAGCACTGAGAAAAAGGCTCTTTGATGAAAGAGTAAAAAGTTTATTGAAACTCGTTCAAATGGAATGAATATTACTGAAAATTTAATTTCAATTTATTTATTGAAAGCAGATCAATTCAAACATTCTCAATGACAAACGCAATTTACTGTGAGAACTGTCAAGCTTTTCCGTAATTACGTAATTCTTTTCCCATTTTTCCGTTTACGGATGATGCTCTTCAAACGTGACATTTTTTAGAAGTGACATTTAAAAATTGGTTTAATGTAAAGTCAAGGGGAGGCCTCCCTGGGAGGCCTGGAGACCTTTTTATGCAAATCTTGAAGGATGTGCTGGGACTTTTAATGAAACAGCGCAATTACTTTGATGAATACTGCACTCGTGACGCGACGACCCTTGTGAGAATGGGGGAACGGTAAATCTAAATTAAATGCCAGGTCTCTATATTGATTTAAATTAGAGAAACATCGAATCGTTTAAACAAAGGCTGCTGCGAGTTGAATTACGATTCATTTTAGTGATTTTTGTAGTTGATTAAACAAAGTCTAATTTGACTATTCAGGTTGAAAAAAATACAAATTATTTAGATGGAGATGACCTGACTAATAATAATTAAAACTCGACATATTTATAACATAAATAATACTCTATCTGCCTCAAAGTAGTAAGTAATAAAATATAGTAGGTACTCACAGTCCACGTTAAATCTAAAATGTTCATTAAAGGAAGCGCTCAGGTACGCTTTTATTCGTACTAAATTAAAACATAAAAAATAAAAGTGGCGTGCGGTACTTTACGATGTTTATTTCCATCACAGAGCAGCTCAATCTTGCTCCTTGAATCTTCGACTGACGGGTTACGGCAGCACGATCTGATTACTCAGCAGAATCAAATGGTCAAACACGAATGGAAACTTACTAAAACAGTCTTCAGTGAGCGCAATCTAATAAAAAAGTAGATGAGACTCCCTTACGCAACCGGAATTTTAATCAATTTTGCGGCCAATAACTGGAGCGCGCGCGGGCTTAACGAGCCGTACTTCTCAAATTACCGCCTTAAAGCGTTCCCTTGGACTATATTCATCAGACTAAAGCTTCTAAATTAAAAAAAACAGAGTTCGTTCTTCAAATTTACATAACAGGCTCGATTACATAAAAAAATGTTTCACGTTTGCAATAGAGTTCCGCGTTTGTGTAATTGCGTCAGTCGCCTGTAACAACAACAGCAGCTGTTCCGGTGTTCAATAAACAACAGTATTCTATTGTGGCATCGAGTATTTTCTCGCTCCCGACTATATTTCAGTGAACAGAAACCCTTTAATTTTTGTGCCGACGTCGCGGGCGTCGTGAGGAGTCATTGACAAAAAGAATCAGATGCTGACGTCAAAGACGAGGGCCGTTAGTACCGCAGGAGGCGCCGGCGTCGACCTGAATAATGAGTTTCACAAGTATTTTGACGGAACTTTATTAAGGTTCGTACTTAGCAGGCAATTAAGAGCCCTTTGGTATTTTTCTTGGTGGACGTTGTAATTAGTTCGCACGATGATTCAAAAGGCTTCCGTAGCAGAAAAATGTTTTTAATTTCATACAAACTTCAACTCAGACTTTTTAGAAACTCGCTACCTAATAGAAATACTGTGAAGGACTTCGAATAAGTTAAATGAAACTGAATATTGCTGTAACTGTATAATAATCACGTATCTACCTAACTGAAACCGGTTTGCAATATGCTGAAATAACATAACTACAATTATTAAGACGAGGAAGTTAATTCACAAGTGTGCCTGTTCCATCATGAAGTTAACAATGAAATATGTTTGTTTCAGATAATTCCGGGGAGCGTCCTCATTCCGCGCTGTCATCGGAGTGCTGAGACAAAGAGCGGCGCTCGGCAAAGTGGAATAGTTTCAATTTGTATTGAAAGTTTAGTGGTGAATAGGAAGTGTAACGAGCGTGTGGCAGGTATCACGTGGGAGACAATGAGGCGGCGGGGCGCGGGGGGGTAGCATGCCAGCGCCTGCCACGGCGGCCTGATGGCGCTAGTGCGCCGCATACTAGGCGACGCCCAGGTGAGGACCGCATGCACGATTAGCGCACGCCACACTTCGACAAGCCATTGTTAGAGCGTTTAACGGGGAACTCTTGACAATATCCTGCCACATGACATGCGGGTAGCGTGCGCACAACACTACGTAGAGAGCTACGGCGCGTGTGTAGACACGCGACTGCCTATTTGTGTCGTAAATTGAATGGAACTAAGTAGGTGAAATTATCGCATGTTGGCAAATAAGTTTATAGTAAAAAATGGGGATATTTGTGATTGTGCTACTACTATTGGCTGACGTCAACCAACACCATGGCTTTTATACTTAAAGGTAGAATGTATTCGGTATCATTAAAATGGAATTATTATCACTAAGGCGACGTGGCTATGAATCGGTTTCCCCCAGCCGCACGCCACGAGCAGACTTAAACGACTATAACATCAAAATGTAGCAGGTGAATTAACTAAGCAAGAGGGTCTGCTCAGATTAATAGCTACATATATGGCGTAGTCGGATGCCCAAAATAATATCGCTGTTATTCTCAAAGACAGTTAATAAATAAACTGGACAACAATTCATTATGAAGTTGAAAGCCACTACACCTGCATAATGACATGGTAGCACATAGTTGGCGGTAGGGATGTAAATGTCGAATATTAAAGCTCACATTAATTAATTAATTAAAACATTTCGCGACACAATTGATGGGCATGTAGTTATATAGTGCTTCAACTAGTGTTTGAGTGCCACTCGTGGTACTTTCCAATAATGTGGACGTGGGTGGCGAAGTTCACAGATAGCCCTCATACAATACATACTTTTGTTTGTATAGGATGTCGCTAAGGGAACTTTTATTCGTTTTTATCTCAAACAAACACTTTTCATGATGAAAATATTCCGTAATTTAAATGTAAAAGCTAAAATTACACTTTCATAATGACACTTGACGTTTTTATTATAATAATATTCTTATATAATAATATCTACGAAAAATATATTTTAATCTTTAGCATTCAATAAAGTACAGTTCTTATAAGCAACGTATTTACCGTTTGCGTTTGCAATATTCATAAGATAATTACTATTCATAATTCGTGGTCTTCTACGCAGGCGATAAAATGTACCTTGACCAAATTCATCCAGGCGAAACTCCGCAAGATGGTCGACGAGCAAGTATCAGTCAGCTCTCGGGTTGACGCGGACACCGAGCCTGAGCCGGCAGATCCGCTGATCACGCCAGCCAGTTCGGCGCTCGAGCGGCCCGAACTGGACCGGCCGGTGCCGCCCGAGCGACGCCTGCTCATCGGCACGCTGGACAAACGTAACGGGGGACTCAGCGTCGGCGAGGGCACGCTCAACAGGACCACTAGGTTGTCTATACGGAACGGGAAGGATAATCCTTTTATAGGTAAGCATCAACTTCATGACCTGGTTACTAGGGATCGGCGCAACACCTTTTCTTCATCCATTCCTCCTGTCCTCCTTCCATTTTTATATTATTATGCATTGAAACATTATTTTGTGGACTGCTTGGCACCTAAATGACCTGTCACCCGGCTCTCGCCATCCGCAAAAGATTCTGGTGGGATTTTTTACAGCTCAGGCATAGGTAAGCATGTCAAAGAGGACACGGTACTAAGACAAGGGCCTCTTTCTGATTAAAAAAATAGGTATTTTCTTTGAGATGAGAGACACTAGACCATTCAATTTAAAAAAAAAAAATCACCCGGGTACAGATATTATAATACGTCTGATTCATAACAAGTCTCCAGAAAGCCTCGCATCAATCAGTAATCAAGACACATCCGACCAAATCATCCGGATGTCAAAGTCGTATCAAACACGGAAATATTACATATACACAGAAAAACTACGTATACACAGAAAAATTACGTATACAGTTTGATGGAAAATACCCCTTGTAATCCCAAAGTATAACAGCCACTGTTTCACAGACAATTTATTATTATCAGGTAGTCAACGCCAACCGGACAATTCCACATATTGTATCGCTGTGAATTTTGTGTCCGTGACCTCTTTAGCGGCTACCTTTTTATCGGAACGGAATGTACTCCTAACGATTGCGCTCATCTAATCCTAATGCTAACTTCTTATTCAGAAAGTTCTAATAATTTGACTTATTTCATACAAAAAGCTGTTTTCATTTCTCTCTTAGACGATGACAATAAAGAAAACCAAGCAAACGGTAAGCTCGAGTCCCCAGTGAAATGGTCAACACAAAACGGTAGCGACAGTGGAACATACGCCGAAATCGGCAACGGAGGGAACAGTCATACCAGTGAAAGGAATATTCTGGATCCAGCCGACAGTTCAGAAGAGGAGGTGCCTCTACCAGATGCTACATCACCGGGAAGGAGCAGCGATGGACCAGAACCCAGAGCTGATATCACTGCCACATTGGAAGGAGGTATGATTACATTTATTTTGATTTCAATGCTATGTATTTTTTTAGTCTCGCTTTTTAAAGCTCCATTATTCCAGCCAGAACACGTAATTTCATTGTTAAATATTTTCGAAGTGATATTTGTCATATTGTCACTCGATATCCAAACGTTGTAAGCCCGGTTAGCTCGGACCACCGAAATTCGTATAAAAATAAAAGCGACAACGAATTTACTTCTATCTACATTCGTCTCAATTATTTATGAAATAAAACAAAGCGGGCTGAGGAAAAGGTAAACTTGGTAGCTAGAGTTTGTCTAAGAGTCTGTAATCCTAAAGATAATAGTTCGTAACTTGTCTTGTTTGTTTTGTTGATGAAGTAAGTTAGAGTTAGTTTGAAATTCTTCATAGGTGCTACTACAAGCTGAGAATGTTATGAGCGTGGTTCAACTCTGTCTTAGAGTACACACGCTGAATAAAATTATGGGCTCCTTATAATAGACGACACAAAACACGTTTACTTTGACGTAGTTTAGGAAAATGTTATAAAACAGTAGAATAAATAAATGGTACTTACGAAAACGATATAGTTTTCGACTGCGTTTGAATTTGGTTGGAAAATTCTCTTAAAAATGAATTTACAAACAAAATTTATTGGACGCCACGCTCCCAGTTTTAATAAACAGAAAACAACAACTGTGAACGTTCTCTTTGTGCTGTAGTCTAAAAGCTTTTCCATGAATTTTCGTTTGAGTCAATTTATTAAAAGCTACTAAGCGCAAGTGCAACTAAATTAATATTTTCCTCATTACGAGTGGGGAGGTGACACGATCCATGTGTTGGTAAAACATCCATATATTGTGCGGGCCGTTCTCTGCAGAATATCCTCGTTGCTAATGAGCGCGCAGCCTTGGGGAATAAGCTCATTTGCCGACTAACTGCACACTGCACAGCCAGCCAACTCCGCCAGAAAGAAACTTTCCGCCTGATGTTGCAATTTGTCATTTAATTCCTTTCTCAGTGCTTTAATTAGTAAGCTGTATTTAAGTTACTATTTGAGTCTTTTTATTTTACAATTAAAACTGTCGTAAGTTACGAGAGCTACCTCATGCCATAACTTAGTCAGTTACACAATCGGTTATACAGGCTAACTTGCGCATTCATCTGTAACAATTGGTCCCGGAGACAATTGTGCAATGCCTCACCGTATTGACTTATCAGATCAAGCAGGATAATAGGATCATTGGGACAATATGCGCCCAAGCATAATTTATCTGCAATCTGTCTGTATTTGTTCACGATAGAGCCGGCGCTCAGCAACCAATTTACTACTGCCCCATTTCTTACTAATTCTTCAGCTTATTATTTCTTTTGCCTCGCATCCGAGTGCGGAGCTCGTACGTTTATTAATGTGAGGCAGTAGATCTCGGGCGCTTTCTCTCTCAATTTATTCCGTGGACTTAGAGGTTGTCTGGAGGAGAATAATTACATGGTGTCGGGAAAGCGTTATTTTCTCGAAGTCAATACGTCACTTTGAGAGCGATGGCACAATAAAGCAGGCGTCGCGCACACTAGGCTGCCGGCGTGCCGTGAGTCCGTGACGCGTGTTACATGCGAGCAATCGATTTGTCTGGACCGGCCAGAGTCGCGGCTGTCGTGACTCGGGAAACTTTCGCGTTATTACAACATTTACGTCGCCATAACCAATTCCATTTATATGACTGCGGCTGCTCCGTACTTTACAAAACTTTTCATATTATAGTACGACAGCTAATAATGAGGGTTACAACGTGAGCCCTTGAACGCTAAACAAGGATTCAACTTTGCGGAAGTAAAGCTATAAACATAGCAATGATAGGTACAAAGTATACGAGGTTCGAATTAGGACGCCGAGTTGACACGCAATAAAAAAGAACAATGTCAAATTATCCTTATTTTAAAAACCATACCCAAACTTCTTACAACTTTAAGTCCTTACGTAGGTACCGTCCACATACATGCAGGTAATAAAAAAAGTTCCTCGTAAAAGTCAGGGTATAAACAATATGGCGTTAATTAACAGGCTTCCGGCGGCGGTAAATCCGTGTCAAGCAATATATTTCTCATAAAAGGCACGAAATCATTTTAAATAGGGATGTCATTTCGGTAATTAAGTTTTGACATTGTGTGACGGTAAAATGCAGGCGGGCCTATGTATACAATTTTGCTGAAAGATTACGATGGAGATTACAGTAATTGTAGGAGAAATTGTTATTTGTTGTTACCTAAAATGAATGAAGACAGATACACGATGGCACTTAAATGATCCTTCATAGCGCAGATGTGGAGACGTTCAGTAAAATGGTACAATTTGTGGTTCAGACGCGGCGTCCCCGGGCGGGCGCTCGGACCGCTCGCGGCACGAAGAGGTCCCCGCTTCCCCTGGGATGCTCACTGCCGCACAAGTGGCCAGGAGACTCCGGATGGAAAATGAAAGATTACAGGTAGAGGTATAATATGCTTAAACACAAACAAATTTTGGGTTACCGGATCAGTATTTTGCCGACTGATTGGTTTTGCCGTGAGAACGGGTTTTGAGCTTACGCTTTTGGCTATCTGGGGTCAGTAGTTCATCTAGAGCTTTGATGAATTTTGTGTATTGATGCTGAAATAGTCTGACCATAATACTTATCTAAATAATATACTTAATAAAAATCTTAAATTCATTTATTCAATAACAGCCAACTCATACCCTAACTAAACCGCTGGGTCTAAAAGCATAAAATTTTGCACAAGAAAAACTTGGATGGATTTCTGAAAGTTTATCCCCTTAATAGGATGAAAGTTTGTATGGAAGTTCGTAGTTATTGCTGACGAGAAATCCCATCGGCACACAGTTTGTACTCTGTTAAGAACCGATGTCTAATCATCGGTTAACTTTGAGTCGACCGTTATTGTGCTTACGCCATACCCATATTTATTTTCCTCTACAAGGTGTAACAGAATAAATGCAAGTCCTGAAAGTAGTTTGTTCATAATTTACTACTGAATCGATTTCATTAACTTTTAATATAGTTTTAGGAACTGAATCTAAATTAAAGAATAATCAAGAGGTTAAAAGTTTAACAAATGAAGTCTTTTTAATCAAAATAATTAAGTTACAACATACAAAATTTGGAGGAGTTGAAGTGAAGTAAGTGAACTAATGGGGAATTAATAGTAAAGCGCGCGCCGCTGGGTTCGGGGGAATGAGCCTGTGGTCAGTGACCACTGGTCTCACTGCGCGTCGTCTTCTACGGACTCGAACACGTCGTACTCCGGGCTGGCCGGAGGGGTATAGGTTGGGGATGCAGCTAACGATAGGTTTTTTTTTTTTAATTATATATTTTGCCATACTGACCGCCGATTGAGCCAAAGAAAATGTAATATTTTTAATGCAAAAATACTCAATTTTAAAGACGAGTACATAATGTAATGTCAGTGTCAACACGATTTTCTTAATAATAGTAGTTAGCTTTAATAAAAATAAAGGTTTGCTCATTGTATTGTGCTTTTAACTCAATACTCTAATTTTGGTTTATTACCGATCGTAATTAAAAGGCGCTGGTAAGTAGCCACAGTTTAGTTTCACATTCAATAGTAAAAGTCAGACGGGGTGACAAGTTTCCAACCTGATAGCAGTAGAATTTAAAATACAATCCGAAAAAAGGTGATCATTGGTGTATTCGCAACAGGGTGTATGAGTTCTTGCGTTAATTATGTTACATATGGATGAGATGTATAAGGATTCCTCCAGAAGCTATAAATGCGCGATGTTTCTAAAACTCCAAATTACAAAACTGGCGGAAAAGGTAAGCAGTTCCATAAAGGTATATCTCTCCAATAAACTATCATTAGTGATTCTACCAGCGTTCAAGGATCATTTTTTTACTTAACCTTTTTCCACTCGGCTGGACTGAGGCTGACGTTAAATAAGATACCGGGGTTTATTACTCTCTCGATGGACCTTTGGCAAGTCGATTACGTTAATACATAACTATTTCATGATATTCGACTGTCCATATAGGATACGTGTGATGAGAACATACTTTTGTTGCCTTTATTGGTTTCTGATGTTCGATTGTTGTCGTTATCTCGTGTTATGAGATCTTAGATTCCAGTGAGCTACTTGTTTTCAATTCCAGGGGTTTTGTTTTAACAAAGGATTATAATTATCTCCTAATTTTATTCATGGTGTCTTTATCTAATCTCAAAAAACTTCAGCGAGCTCATCTGTGATTAAAATTCTTGCACACATATTTCAAACAATTTAACCTTGACTGACATTGTAGAAAAAATAACAGGTTTACCTGACTCGCATAAAAAATACCATCAAAACTTTATCGCATTTGATCAGCATCTTGGAGTAAGTACTCCAAGATGCTGATCAAATGCGATAAAGATCAAATGCGATAAATTATTCATTTTATAGTTTTCAAAATTGTCTTGTAAGTACAAGACAATTTTGAAAACTATAAAATGAATAATTTTTTTTTAATGGGGAGGTGTATATTTATTTTATAAATTAAGTACTTATGTGCATTCAAGTACATTGTCATCCTCTTACCATTATTTGTTTTGGAAATTTCGTAGTATGTCTTCTTCTTTCATACAACATCCAAAAAAAATCAGCTGTCCCATACATTTTGACGAGTTATACGAACATAAATATAGGTAACAGCAGACTTTTTTTTCACGATTTCAGTGTTGGTCCCATAGTAAAAGTTGTTCATAATGATGAGTACAATGACCCCTTTTAAGGATTAAAATGATCAAAATGTAACGGTGTATACCGAATCTCTGGAAACTACAGTTTACTATTTTCGTCCAGGCTGAGCTAACACGAGTGCGTCGCCTTCTGGTGGCAGCCGCAGAAAGGGGTGAAGCCGGTAGCGCATTACTGGAACGAGCCAAGTCTGACACGCAGGATGGTCCACAACTAGACCCTCAACAGCTTGAGAAGGAACTGCTGCTGGCTAGGGAAGCTGTTAACTGTAAGTGATACTGCTATTTATATGCTACTTCCCATTACTGGAACGAGCCAAGTCTGTCACACAGGATGAACCACAATTAGACCCTCAACATGAAGAAACTGAAGGAAGGAACTGCTGAAGCTGTTAAGTGTAAGTGATACTTTAGTTTATCTGCAGGTTTTCATTATAAATAGAGTTTGCATGACAGCATTTTCCACCCTACAAAATCAGGCTAATCTTGTCACGAGAATGAGCTTGCATTTTCGCAAAGTTCATACCGACAAGAGTGTTGAAAACAACATGTTTTCGTAATAGATGAGACAAGCATCCGCGAGCACGAAATATCATGCAATCGATTCTTGATTAGAGAAACTGTTAACATCTCATCGTGAAAACTTAGGTGAAGTGAGCTGTCCATAGTGACAATCCAAAGCATCTGCCGGTCGATTCTGTTAGAATCTCACCGTGAGAAGTTAAGTGAAGTGAGCTGTCATTCCATCAGATTCTATGGGGAGTGACTAATGACAGCTCACTTTAAGGTCACTTCACCTGAGTTATCACGGTGAGATTTTTACAGAATAGCACTACAGGTAGAATGACAGCTCACTTCACCTAAGTTTTCACGGTGAATTTTTCACAGAATAAACCGGCTGATCTGCCATGAATACGGCTATTGACAATGTGAAGTTTAAACATTAAGGCATACATCTTAAAAAATAAAGGTTAAGAGAGACTCAGTGTGACAGACAGAGAGAGTTAGGTACCTATGTCTTTCATCTCTCTCATGTAACGAAATGTGCCTAAACGTGACGCGTCCTAAAATTTTTTATCTCAATTTTCGTTCAATTATCGAATCGCCGCCTGTCTTAACAAATGAAATTACAGATCAAAAACTGTAGAAAACTTTAATTTCCCACACGAAAACCTGAAGGCCAATTCCTGTAATATAAAACGTTCAAAATCTAGTCGCAGTCTCATCTCGGCGACAAACAAATGTCAAAAACTTGACGAAACTGTAGGGAAGTGAGAGGTATTTTTGACAAACTGAGACTGAGATCAGAGAATTGCCCCTCTGCTATAGTCACAAATGACACAACAGTATTTACATTGTGGTAGTTAGCAAACAAGCTATTAAGATTATACAGTGTCCAACCATGTTCAGCCATTATCCCACAGAAAATATTTCTAAACATATATCAAACTACATCTTTCCCAAAAACATAATGGTCGGGTTTATGTCGGGTATTACTTTGCTAAAGAAATTAATGGCGACATTACACTACCCATTATATTTTTATGGCATTAGTTTGTTAAAGACATTAAAACGAGTATTAAACTTAGCTATTATAGTCAAAAGTGAAGTTTGATGTCGAATGAAGTACTAAAGATTAGTTATTATAACCAATATTAAAAAGTCGATTCAAATTACGAATATCAAAAGTGTAAAGTATTATGAAGTTATAACAGTGATGAAACTATTCAATTTTACTGGCTGAATGTTTAAATCTATTCGTGGAAGATGTCGGGTCATGAAAGCTAACGGGGCAGTCAAGTTAAACCGATAAGTCTGCAGATCATACGTGAATAAAACTGACATAATATTAGCTTTAGTAACCGTCCTAGCGAATTAATACAGCAGTTTTACTAAAAATCTTTTGAAATTGTTTGACTGTAAATAGGTAATAGGTACTAAATAAACATAACTTAGGTAGGTAGTCTTGTACGAAATTTACCCAAGCAAGGTATTATGCTAGGGTTGGTTTCTATCTATAGGTATAGAAGCCAACCCTAGCAGAATACCTTTGAATAGAACATTTTAATAAATGAAGAACTTACACCTACAGTGGCTTTATCTCAATAATCCAATTCGATCCCACAAAAGTGGGCAATTTGTTGAGTGCCGCCCGATGCCGGAGAAGCGTGAGTAAGCCGACATTTTGATAAACTATGCTCATAATATCTCGCAAGGTACAATGCCTTACAGACCCAAATCAGTAAACGGGTCACGTCCCTCTAAGGGTGTGCTCCTGTTACTTGGACTGACATTTTCACTAATGTCATTATGCTGACGACAGTTGTCAGAAACGCGTCGGCCGTATATGTTTTTGCAGACGGTTCCATGTGTTGGATTCGTTATTCATTATGTTTAAGTGGCCCGTAGGCAGACAAGTATGAATTACATGAATATGTTGTTTATCTCGAGTGTCAAATAAGGATAAATAAACCGTATCGTATATTATTCTATGTGTGGTGTTTAGTAAGTGAAAATAATTCCAGTACCTTTGATGTTAACTCATCAATCATCCATACTAATATTATAAATTCGAAAGTAACTCTGTCTGTCTGTCTGTATGTTACCTTTTCACGCCTAAACCACTGAACGGATTTCGATAAAATTTGGCAGAGAGATAGATTGCATCCCGGGGAAGGACATAGGATAGTTCAAACTATTTTACAGAATATAGCTTTAAATAAGCTATTTCAGAAGTTTTTAACGAGCTAGACAGCAACTTCTCCAATTTATCTAAGTTACAGCACAGTTTTGAATTTTATTCCTTTTATAACATTCTGCATATTGAATTTCCATTGGCCTCATTTTACGTACGCTATTATCGGGTAAATAGGTCACTGTACCAATCATCTTTAGCCCCACGTTACTTGCAATGGTAGTAAAACCGGTAAAGTAGAAAATTATATAAAAGTTCGCGGTTTCGCAATTATATCGATTAAAAGTTATGACAAATTCGATCAAAGTACCTAACTTCAACGGAACAATTTTAGCGAGCTAGATAGAATTATGAATGGTTCAATCATAATTTGAAATGTTATGCCAAGTTAGACAGTATCGTTTACGTCGGCTACAGTTGGGCCTGCCTCGTCTCCACTGATGGTCGACCGATGGAAGGCAAGCAAAATAATGAAGTCACGTTCAGCAGTATCAAGTAAATAAGCAGAACACTTCGATGTACTGTCGGTCTAGTCGCAAACTTGTTTCATTATCGTTGTACTAAAGTCAACTTTTATTTGTACGAAGTAATTTTCTCTGATGGCAGATTTTCTGTTATTTTTAGTAAAGAAATGAGGCAGTTATATTCATGTCGCTAGTAAGTTTTCCTAGAACTAGAACGAAAAGTTAGAACATTTATTGTGACCACATTGACTAAAGTGTTACTTCTGCACGTAGGTACTGTAGTATGTGTAAGTCTGCCTGCACTACGTATCTAAGGTCGACTTTTGCAGACAACCTTTACATTACCTGCTCTGTCTAAATATTGGTATATATTTTAATTGTTTAATATTTTTAGCTTTAAGCTTTGTTCAATGCAATTTAAGCCCTATTTCTGTTTTTAATAACTTACGATTTAAGTTTTACTTTAACTTTGATCTCAATATTTAACCTAGTTTTATATAATGATTTGCAATAATTTACCTCCTGTTACATAAACTGCAGTAGTAAATAGCATTACCTATGTATAACAACTCTGGTCCTCAAGATACAGGCGCCGCCTAGTTTAGGGACCGCCGTAAAGATCCAAATGATGATCGCTAACAGCTACAGACCGACATTAAGATAATACTTGTAACATTGGTTTGTAACATTGGTTCAATAAATTATTATTAAATTAATTATGCGCGCCAAATAAATAATAAAATTGTATGTCTGTATTGTCTTCACAATGTCGTAAGTTTGTTTAGATGATGAAAATATTATAATAGTATATTTACTTTAAGCATTTTTTATTGGAATGTCGCATAACAGATTATTATTATAATGAAGTAATATAGGTAAGTATATGCCTCTTATAGAAAGTAAGGATTTAAATTAAATACCAAAAGAAAGGTACACAGTAAATATGAAGTGGGCATACATAAGCAAACAAACAAACAAGAACAAACGGCCGCATATTTGAGTTGGCCCTACCTACAAAGGTATAAGTACGTAATAATAATATGTAACTGTTCCACGTGATCGGTGAAACCACAATCAAAGGGCTGTAATTGCCTGACTACGCATAAACCACACTAATCCACAAACTAAGTTTAGTAACATACCTACTGAATTATTATTACGTCACTCGTCAATCGAACGTCAAAGTATTCGAAGGTGAACCTTCGACTAATTCCCTAAAGTGCAAAAACTAAAAAATTCATGAACTTTATGATTGCCAATACAATCTGAGCCCGGAACCGAAATCCAATTTCGAAACTTCAAAAGTGATGGCAATCGTCAAAACGATTGACAGTCTCTAGAATCGTTTGAAAAAACAGTAAAATATAGATCAATCTCGGTTGTGTTTTACTTTCCTATCAAACGTTGGAAACGTACAAATGTCCGAGTTGAGGGGATCTGCATAAAGAGCGGAGCGACAAAGGACACAGGTTCCCAAAGCGAGCAGCTTCGCTCAAAAAGTTTGAATCGCTCGGGATTGAGGCATGGCTCTCGCTAGTGTATCTCCACATACAAGCTAGTATGTCGCTTACTAGACCATTCAATTCATACCATGTATTTCAAAACAAATGTACCTACGTTTTATTCTATACGATAACTTCGCTCACAGCAAATATTTTCATGAAATCCTTGTTCTTTTAACTATGCAAGGCACGAGGGTACAGGTAATATTACTTCATTATTGGCTTTGTACAAAGTAAAAAAAATTTGTTTCAGCTTTGAAGGCAGACAAAAAGCGGTTGAAAGCAGAGAAATTTGATTTACTAAACCAAATGAAACAACTCTACGCCACGCTCGAAGACAAAGAGAAAGAGCTACGAGAATTCATAAGAAACTATGAACAGGTTAAATTTAATAATTTTGTATTACGAGACCGAATATTAGCATAACAAGTAATCCAATAATGTTGTTAAATGGTGCGAGGGAAATGCGTTGTCACGTAAAAGGGTTTGTTACCTCCGAGGTAGGGTTACAAAATTAAAAAATAGATGGGTAGGTCTTTTGTTCCAAAATATTCCAGTATCATTAACGTAGTCATTACTGTGGGAAGCCAACATTGTGGTCACTCAATTTATTATGCTATATCTTTTGATCTAGCAACGTTTGCAAGCCTCATTATGCTCGGATAGGATCTAGGTCAAACAGAACTTGCCTAGATGTTTCCCTTCCCAGCTTAAAGAATTTTACACATACAGAAAGTTCTCGGCGAATGTGCTCATATCATAAGTTATTCTCCTACATTGTTCTCAGGTACTGAGAGTCTGGTAGCCTTTTTCTTTTTTATTAAGTTCTAAGTTTTAACAATTATTCATGAAGTCTTGACTTTAATAAAGTATTCAGAAGAACATCAAGTCCAACTACGTTGTTAATATACTTTCCCAACATTTCTCCTTGAATGAAAATTACTTACAATTTAATGTGATTTATTTATGACTTTTTTACCCTTTCTTTTTCCTCAATCATTTTCAGATAATGTTTGCGAAAAGTTGATGTTGCAGCTTTCTTTACTGTTTTTGTTATAGTATAGTACCACATTTGTACAGATGCGTTCTCGAGGTGGTGCGTCGTCAGCTTTAGGAGCGGAGCGAGCTGAGCGGGAGCGAGAGCGAGCGGCGCTGCTTCGCCACGCTCGCGACGAAGCGGAGCGGTCGCTGCAACTAGCCGCCGCGCTCAGTGCGAGAGATACACAGCTCAGACATGCCAGGGAACAATTGTTTGAGGTAGGCTTACTGAACTAATGAAATGGTGCCTTTGAAACTGTTATACCAACAGAACAGATAAAACTGTTCTGTGGTTATACCTAACAACACGATGCTGTATGAAACCAACATGTTTTCGTCAAATTTACATAGTGATATTATAAAATGTATTAAATTAAACTATGTAAATGGAATGATAATAAACATAATGCTCAAATTCAATAACATTCTCTTTTATCTACTGCGAAATCACCGAAACAATTCCCGAGATAATTCATTCAAAAGTTGTTCATTCTACAGCGGAACTACATCGATATTATACAAAATTGTTTTTGATGAACAACTTCAGTGATGAAGTGCTTCAACCAATAATAAATAAACTTTTATCGAGAGCTCAGTACTATGATGAATAGGTAGCGTGATATGCGCTCGAACCAAGACCATCCATCACTCGCTTGTGTTAATTACCATTTCAAATTGCTCCGTCTGATCTAAATTGCAGGGAAAATTAAACGCAACTGTTTCCTCGACTTAGTGCTTG
Organism: Gortyna flavago; assembly: GCA_963669345.1. Lineage (NCBI taxonomy): Eukaryota > Metazoa > Arthropoda > Insecta > Lepidoptera > Noctuidae > Gortyna > Gortyna flavago. The sequence continues at coordinate 7,817,836 of OY770139.1, forward strand.
TTGTACACGATTTTCCGTTACGCATAATTAGGATATTAACCTGCGACCGCGGAACATTCGATACCATTGCGTTGATGCGGGCTCGCGACGGGATGTCCCATTCGAGCGGACAAATCCTGTCCAAATTAAAGCCCCAATCGAAATTAATTGAAGCATTAAAAGGGTGTTTCGATGGAGGTATAACTACCTATAATCGTGTTTGGGATGTGATGTTGGATCGTATCGTGCTGTTACACTCGAGTGTTGTAAAAGATGATTGAGGGATTACATGACGATGTGCGGTGGCATCCACCTGTTCCAACATCTAACGTTATGATTTTGGCTTGCTAAGAGTTATAGTTACCTACGGAATATTGGTAAAATATTGGAAGATGCCATAAACATCCGGAATGTTCAGCAGTGAATATTTACGGGCTCATAAAATGATGTTGATACCTCTCCTACCATGTTGATAATCGAAAATGCTATACCTTTGTTTTCACCAGGCGCAATTTTGTAGAAGCTAGTAATACATTCCTAAAATATTCATTTTTATTTGTGTACACTACGTTTAATTCATTAGGGTGCAACTCGACATCGTGATGTTTATGATAATATAAAGTGACATATTGGAGGCTATCAATATTGAAATGGACGACGTCGGTCGATCGTTATCTAGTTTCAAGTATTTTCATTATTTTATGTTATTTCCATTCATTAGAATGTTGAAACTGATAACCGATCTTTTCATCAAACAAACAGGCTCGAAGACAGCTGCAAGCCGCGGGTTGTCTGTCAGAAGGCGAGAGCGTGGCCTCTCTCGGCATGGGTCCGCCGATGATGCTGGGGGGACCCTCCGGCTTGATCGGCGATAGGGGAAGCTGCAGTGCCGACTCTGGTGTTAGAGGTGTGTACTTATCTCATTCCAACTTGAGCATGTTTTACTTTTAATTTTTTTTTTTTTGCATTCGTTTTCTTATGTCGTATTATGCGCCGGCAACGATGGTGTGCCTTCACACAGATAAACCCTGAGAAGTTTTCGTTATTTACCTAAACCAATTGTAAAATAGGCGAAGTGTGTGTTTTGGAAATAAAAATAAGTAAGTAATAATAAAAAACGGCAAAAAAAAAATTTTAAATGTACTCCGGCCTGTTTCACTATCTTCGGATTACACCGGTTAGCACATCTGGCTGATAATTTCAAATGCCTTCTTTCTCATTTAGTATGTATTTAGTGTATCTTACTTATAAGTTGAGTTATCTGGAGACGGTAAAACAGGTTCTTGAGCCTTAAAGTATTTGTCACAATTCTCTAGCATTCATTAAAGCCAAAGTAGGTAACCTTCTCCACATGGCTTCGCTGACAGGTAGCAGCGACGGCGGCGCCACGTCGGTGTGCGGCGGCAACCTGTCGGACTCCACAGCGGACGGCGCGCCGCCCGCGCTCGACGCGTACGACACGGACGCCGCGTCGCTGGTCTCATCCGCGCACCACATCTATCAATGTAAATACATCTATTACGAAGTGTCTTACCCTCGACTCCTGCTGTGCCAATCTGTCCGATACACACCAGGGGCCGAACATAAAGCTCATGAAAAATTCTTATTTTAATACGATTACTTACCTACCTACGCCACAACAACATCAAATTTTCTCTTTATGATTCGACCATTTGGGGGCTAGGGTTCGGTCGGTAATTTACTTAATACTTAAAATTAAACACAAAATCACGTTTATTAAGTAATCCGAATTTCGAATTTTCGTCGTAAATTTTTATGAAGAATTTAACTTAAACGAATCCCTTTTAACGTTGTTACATCCGCTTCATTGTTGTTATGAAGTGAAATATGATTTCCATGATTCAGCTGGAAAATAAAGCGGATTGCAACTCGCTCATGTTGAAAACAAGTATAATGATATCTGTCGCTGTGTGGGAAACGTTCAACTTTTACATTTTGAACAATATTTTACAGCAAAATTTGTGTTTTACAGTATATGTTAAAAAATCTCATCTATTTAAACATTACGAAGTTTTCCATCTAATTCTTATCAAAGGGCATTTTACCGTGAAAAATTTAAACAGCAAAAAAACGTCCGCGGGTGAAACGAGTTTTTATTTTTATTACAGAGTAAACTTCGCGAAAGCGAGGAAATCAAATTGTTTCGTATGGTGGTTGTGATACCTACATCAAGCTATGGCAATAATTACGATCGAGTTCATACCTTATTCACAAGCTCACTGAGTCTTGCTATTTAGATAATGTATTCGTAGTTACAAAGAATTCAGTATCACCATTGTGTGAAACTTGAACATTCAGTTCAGCAGAGGCAGCAGTCTGCACAGATATTTAAAAAAAATCCTTAATTTGTGTTTGTTTCTTCTGTTAGCTCTTTTAAATTCATGGAAAATGAACCATTATTTTATTTATTGTGGCAGCATAAAATTAAGTCAGTAATTGTTCAACAAAAAATGGCTGCGAATTGAAACATTGTTAAATGCAAATGATGTAACTCCACAATATGCTAAATAACAATTTTCAACGCATTCTGCATTCTAAATTGTGCACAGTTTAACAACTAAAATAGCTGGAAGCAGCAGTCAATATTGTACTGTTTTACGAAACATGCTCAGCGTACATCAAACAATAAAACCCCTGACAACTACGTTAGTATTGCAAAACGACTGTTCAGAAATTCAGAACTTCATTCCATTTGAATTTCCCATGTTTTTGTTTCATTCTTTTCAAATAACTGGAACAAAATCATTGAGTTTTTATTTCGCAATTATTGGAGTTCGCTTTTACACAATATGCTTTTGTAATAACTGAAGTGATTTTCTTTTGTATATCTGCAAATGGAAAAGCAATTGGGAATTTTATCAACTGTCTCTGTGGAAGGTTATGGATTTAGGACAATCGATTACATCAGTGGAGGATAAATGAGAGAATATTAACACGGTTTTCTCTCGCTATACTAATCTTACGTGTGTAGGTACAGTCGTACAGACACCAAAAGAGATAAGTGACCGAGGGTCGTCGGATCTATTTGAAGTTTAGTAAGAAACCGATGGATATATTCTAATAATTAAAATTTAATTTAATTAATAGAAAACAAACAGTTCTTAAAATATAATTTGAAAAGATCCAACGGTTTCTTACTAAACTTCAACTATATCCGACGAAACTGGTTACTTATCTCCTTTGATGACATACATACTTAAGTTTATTTTCAAAATATGAAAGTAAAATGTTGACATCTTATAATACAAAATAACGTCCACTGCCTTTATTTTTGCGTAAACCATCTAAAGCCAACCGCAGGAAATGGGTATTGCTCGTAAAAGATGTTCGAGTCCGCAGCTTGTTATTTTACAATCTTTAAGCCCGTTATTTGTATTATACATAGCTTTATGTGGTTTCAAACGATTCCCTTGTATAATATTGGCATACTTGAAAGCTTTATCTTGGAGGAAATAATAAAATAACGCGCATATTTCTGTTGTCGCTTCGAATAATCGGGACGGAAGTCGAGTTTCCATTCAAAGGCGTCCAAATTACAGGACTGCGAGAATGGTATTAGGAAAAAAAAAAAAAAACAAATACGGGTTCCACGCCTCAGTACTTTGCGCCGAACACATTTTTCTTACACGAGCCTCTGATAGATGCATCGGGAATTCTACCCCGCCGGGGGATAAAAGCTAGAGTAATATAAAGTAGTTTGTAAGCCTCGCCTATTCTTCATATACATGTAACATTAGGGCTAAGTATTCGATGGCGACAATATACTGCGTGGTTCAATACGGAGAGGATCGTGAACCGCTTTTTCAGTTTCCATTTTCCCTCACATTTTGGAAATGGGATTTATGAGTGATTTTGTTTAGGTACAATATTTTGGTTGGTGAACACACACAATCAGTTGTTAAACTCCGCAGACGGGGTATCAATACTTATCTAAACACGATAAAATAAACCTTTATAAATTACAGATTTCCGTTTATTTTATCATTTACTAGATAACTTTACCGAACATTATGTTTTCCTCGTCAGTCTTAAGACCTTTTATAATAACATAGAGACTTGTCAAGAATATTTTATCAGGGACGTCTTGATAGGAGTCCGAATATAGCTAGAATACTCTTTATTATTTACACCATACAGATATAATTGTAGAAATTTTACAAATGGTGACACAATGGGCGGTCTTATTGCTAAGAGCGATATTTTAAAGACAACCTTTAGATGGAACAACCAAATAACAAAACCGAGTAAGTATAACTCGAAAATGACTGAATTGCTTCTGTTTTCTTAGTGAGCACACCTCGCGACTGTAGTCCAACTCTATCGCCACACAACAGTTCTTCGCCCTTTACACGCTCCATCGACGCGGGATCACTATCAAGGTTTGTACCTATACTTTTTATTTTAATTTTATTTTGTTCTGTTCGGGACAGCTAACTTATGTACGGTGTTTAGAAAAAAAAAAAAAGGTAGGCCATTTACAAAATTCTGCTAAGAAGGTCGGCACAAAATACCCATAACTAACTTCTAAAATAAATACTACACCATCGGATAATACCAACAAACGAATAATCGTTTAAACGCAAACAGTTACTTTTCCGCGAAGAAACTTTAGAAACACTGGTACTTATTAAATATAACCATAATTATCATTTTCACCAGACAGTTTATTAAAAACTTCTGCTCGCACAGATTTTAGAAACAAATTCTGCTTGCAGGAATTTCGAATGAGAGACATGTAACAAGCGATGTTTGCGAGACATTTTGCAGATTTAAAAAAAAAAACATTATTCTCTCATTACTTTTTTGTTATATCTCCAGTATTTACTGCATCACACATTTCTAGAATGGTTATGTTCATGCCAACATTTACACATATATGTGCTTATAATATTAGTACAGTAATACATGATTTTAGTGGAAAAATACCGTTAAACTTGTTAATAGCCACGAAGTTTCTTCAAACCAACATTCTTTTTACTCGGAGTTCGAGGGCCTATTTCTAAGGGACCTAATCATATAAAAACAAAATCCCTGCAAAAACGTATTTCCCTGCAAATGAGGTAACATCTTTATTTGCTGATATTAGCACAACTATTAGACTTGGTAGCAATAAAAGCCAAAAGAAACTGAGCGATAACATTTACTGCCTACTTTATTACTAAAGGCAATGATAATATCGAATTTTGACAGTAAAATTAATTGACTATTACACGATTCGGGCCGCGATTCAGCAATAGTTCGCAGTTACATTACTTCCTCGGGTTACTTTTTAATATATTCTGCAATATTTAAAACGCCGCCGCATCAAGGCATACTGTTTAAAAAGGTTGTCTACAATTTAGATGTCGAATGTGAAATCGAATTCTGTCAAGTTGAAATAATGATAGATCGTTCACCTGATGCATATTACAGCCCTCTAAAAGTTAATAGGAAATGGAGCGATAACATTCAGCATTCTATTACTTTTACGGGCTACTTTATTTCTACTGGCGATATTATCGAATTTTGACAGTAAAATTTACCGAGCATTACGCGATTCGGTCCACGAGTCAGCAATAGTTGCTCGAAATTACATTTTCTGCCGGATTAATTCTTTTTCATTTTCCGCAACTGTTCGTTCAGGCTACCTTTTATATCTTTCATCTTGCAATATTTTAAGAGCCGGAACAACGGCTGCTCCGTGAAAGACGGCATAGATTGAGTGTCAAATCAAAATTCGCCGTTTGAGTGATTATTGAGATTGTGCACCTGATGCAAACTAATGGCTTCTTTATAGTCCTTAGGTACTCGTATACTGTTTAATATTTGAAGAGAACGTAGAACATTCACTGTGAATGTTTACATAATGCTTTCTATTTGTAGCGTCATTTCTAGGTCCTTTGAAAAGCAATTTATCACATTTACATGATTTGTAAATTATAACAAAATTGCATACTTGTGACAAACGTGAAAACATTCTTCCACAGGCTTTCTGATACTGTTATCTGACTATAGAATCATTTTCAAAATTTCCACCACTTCCAACGCATTGTGCCCAGTGCCCCTAACGTATTTACACCTACGTAACATGCGTAGAAAGTAAAGAAAGGCAAAAAAAAAATATTTAACTTGAATTTCCGTTTCAATGCCTTCTATGCTGTCAGGTCGGTGGAGCAGCTATCAAGCCCAGGTGAGTGCGAGGCAGCTCTGCTAGGAGGGGTGCGAGGACGGTCAGGCGCAGGAAGCAAAGGAACGCGCGGACGAGGCTCAGCCTGGGGCTCCATATCACGCGTGTTCGCGCGCTCGCGACACCGCACCAAGTCGGGCAGTGCGGCCATCAGCGGCCATGAGAGCGGTGAGTATACAAACCCATAGCGTATAAAATAAACATTACAGTACATAAGCTTTTTCTAAATAAAATTAAAACTGCACCTTTTTAAAATTTAACTTTACACGTTTCTTTAATCATTCTTTATATTCTTACCACGTGCTTAGCACTACAACGTCTTTTGTTTTCTTTACCGATCCAACCATAGATCTGAATTTGCGATTCTGATTCTCACAGTTTAATTTTTCCTACTGTTTATTTCTAACATCCTTGTGTTTATAGATACCAACATCTTTGGGAACCTTCGGGCGACCTGTTCAGGTCACAAATGAATATGTTTCAATGTTTTTCAATATAGCTTGTTGTTCAGAGCCGATCTACTCGGGTACTGGTAGCACTCGTGCTTGGTCGCCCTTGGGCAGTGAGGCAGCGCTGCGGGAGGCGGCTTCTCTGCCACTTTCAAGATGGAGGGCGCCTGCTATTATCGCGTGGCTTGAGCTCGCACTGGGCATGCCACAGTATGCCGCTGCTGTAGCTGATAATGTGAAGAGTGGCAAGGTATGTTGAATATGGCATATGGTATTCATAGTGCCCCGTGATCACAGCATGGCTTTTGAGCTAGCACATAAATTTGTCGCAATTCGCTGCTCTGGTCGAAAATACCAAACTGGAGTTGGTCTAATTGAGTGTGTGCTTTCAATATCCAATTATAACACGTCTTATAATCGCCTGCTACTAGTTAGCAACCGTTAACTGAAAATCAAATTGACACTAAAAGTACTAGTGAAAATATGTTTAATTATGTATCAGTTGTACTCCAACGAAGTCACTGCTTATTATGCTACTGTTGTGATTGTAACTAGACAAGCACTTGATAGCGGTATCAAAAAGACATTTGGCTCCTGTAGTTTTTACCTAGCGCAGGAGTCAGGACTCCGCTTTGTTAATACACACTTTTTTTCGGCAGGTACCACAATATGAAATTAGAACATTCTAAAGACTTAGTAACTCACTTTCTAACTATTATAGACCTAGTGTGCGTAGATGTTCGCAAAACGAGGTTACTTATGCTCTGTTGCATTCAACTGTATGAGGCTTCAAGCAGTATTAATACAAATAGTATTAACCACTTAGTACTACATTTATTTAACAAGTTATAAAAGCCTCAATATTATAATTATTATATTATATAAAGAATTTATTTTACAAAGTGCATTGTTGAAATTGTAATATGAAATGGTTATTTTCTAGAGCTAAAATCAATGTTTTCATTTCCGACGGTCATAACTCTCGATGGATATGATGCGGATTATATTTTCGTATGTAACGAGTGGAATAAAAAAACCATTTTCATTACCCGGAAATCCATTCATTATTCGGAATGCGCTCATTTTATTAGATCTGTATGGAAATCGGGGACCGATACACCACCCCCAGATAAATTCATCGCAGAATTTGCTTATTTATTTGTTGAATATTATATTTTTCAGTAGGCGTTTCAGTCTTGTAGCATGAAAAGAAAATCACGAACGTTAAAGTTATTCATGTCGTTAACGATTGATAATATTTTTGGTAGGGATGTATGTAGTAGAGCGAGAGACGCGCATTAAGCGTCAAATATTGTGTTCTGGTTGGTTCTAGATCCGTGCTTTGAATGGGCAGGTTCTGCTCGAGCTGTCTGACGCGGACTTGGAGGTGGGGCTGGGCATCTCGCAGCCGATGCATCGCAAGAAGCTGCGGCTCGCCATAGAGGAGCGGAGGAGACCAGATCTCGTCAGGAACCCCAGTATAGGACAGTTGACGCACGCTTGGGTCGCTGCTGAATGGCTGCCGGATTTGGGACTGTCACAGGTATGGAACAATACTTTTCCGTGCCAATAACTTAAATACCTATTTGACCTGGTTGAACTGAGTTTATCTATAGAACTTGTTATAATAGCTTTGATATCCGTAAAGTTATTTTCATAATTGGCCCAAGCAATGAGATATACAGAAGCAACCATGGATATCTATGGAATCAACCATGCAGCAACTCTAATTTAAGTTTATTTTGTCCAACAGTATGCGGAGTCATTCTTGGCAAACTTGGTGGATGCTCGCATGCTGGACACCATCAGCAAGAAGGAGTTAGAGAAGTACCTCGGGGTGACGAGGAAGTTCCACCAGGCCTCCATCGTGCACGGCATACATCTGCTTAGAATAATGAAGTATGATCGACAGGTCAGTGGATAGTGCAACCAGGTTTCGGAGAAGGAGGTGGTGGATGGCAATACCGATAAAATAAGAGTTCATTTTTTATTTTAATAAATTTTGACACGGCAAAAGTATTGCCGATGAAAAGATAAATAAAAGGAAATAGAAGATAGATTAAAGATGACAATTACATAAATTACACTCTCCATCTCATTTACAAATTGCGTGGCTCGAAATGAGCAAACCTTTCCACGTCCCTTCCGATAAGTGGAGGGTGAGATAACGAAAAGCAAATGAGCGATTATCCAATGAGCTGGAACAAAATGTTCCGTCTCGCATTGCCGTGCCCCGTAATGTACACCCATTAATCATCGTGCACTCCGCTCCTGCTTGCTCGACAGTTAGCTAAAAACCTGTTACATCACGTTTATTATTTCCCTTCTTATTTTCAACGTTATAAATTACCACAGCTGATCAATCATCGTTAAGTTTTTGCAACATCTTTGTTTGTTGCAGGCGCTGGCTGTCAGGCGACACCAGTGCGAGAACGTCGACGCCGATCCCTTAGTCTGGACCAATCAGAGGTTTATGCGATGGGCTCATAATATTGATTTAGGTGAATTTGCGGATAATCTGAAAGGTACGTTTGTTCTCCCGACTTAATATTGTCTGTTTGCTAATGATATCCGCGCCAGAACAGTCAATCACGTAGTTAATAATGTTGTTACAACAGACAGTGGAGTACACGGCGGGCTCGTCGTACTAGAGCCGTCGTTCACCGGCGAGACTATGGCGACCGCGCTGGGCATTCCTCCTTCCAAGAGTATTATCAGAAGACACTTGGTCGCTGAATTCGATGCTCTCGTCATACCAGCGAGGTGAGTCACCCACACACTCATTCATAAACCAACACAGGAAAATATAATATTTGCTTCAGACACCTATTCGGTTAATATTTATATGTTCCATCGCATCAATCAACTTGCGAGTCAATAATATTTCGCACCACTTGTATATTGTAATTATGTAAATGTTATATTTTCTTATTATGTTACATGATATGAATGAATTATGTATTTACAATACTATATACTTGAATATATCTAGCAGTTTGTATGATGAAAATGAGCACAGTATATTATATTATTATATATCATAACTAAGTTCTTAGATTGTTTGTCCCATAAGTGCATTGTTAAAATGAGTCAACGACATATGTGAGTGGCGACGAGTGCAACGCCGTCGTGGTGAGACGCACAAGCATGCTCCCAGTTGTTTGAGTACTCACTAGTGGCCAGTGCACTGACAGGTCCCCTCCCGTACGTGCGCATCTGTAGTTGATTATAATGTGAGGTGCAATCCTGCAGGTATACGATATTTTGCCAGGTGGAAGAACTGCAAGTGGAGGCTGCCCGAGCATCCATGTTGTCCACCAAACAAAGATAAACCAACGAAAATCAAAAAACTCTCGTTTAAAAAATAAATTATCGCTTCGGTGCCCAAACCTGTATCTATGTAAAATTTCCTGTATCAAAATGTTTGTAAATTCGCTATTTTTACACAAAATATTTTCTTTGCGAAAGAAAATTTTGTATCTACCTACCGTCAAAACTTGCTCGTTTATTGAAACTTTTTTGATGGAAAACTTTACGAGCGGTGAAGACTGATAAGTTATCGTAGGGATCGTGGTTTGTAAGTAAAGGATATCAAAAAGTTGGAGCGATCGGACAGTTCACAGTCATTTTGTTTTGTACTTCGCCTTCGTCAGTGTTAGATTCAATGTTGGACATTGTGACCCCCTAGAGTCCCGATCTTGCCGTAGATTAGATTCGTCACGTTAATGTTAATTCGAGATTGATCAATTTGGTAAACTAGTAAATGTATACAATTTAGTTGATATTATAAAGATATAAGCATAAAATGCTTCGTATTATTCATAGGGGGTAACTCATATCCCGTTACTTGCATTCACTAAGGTTATTGAAAAGGATTCATTTCAATTTAATGACAGTTTGGAATAATTGTAATAATAATCGGAGATTTTAAAATCTTTACAATTGAATATTCATAGGTGTAAAGACAGAACCATCACTGTAGCTTTAGGATTATAACAATAATAGCATTTACTAATACTGTAAGATAACTATGTTTTTGACTTGTATACATTCATACTGTAAAGTTGACAACATTGTATATTAGGTTCACCTGTAACGATATCGATTGAACTATAAATGTGAATAAATCCTGATGAAAAAGATAAACCTAAGGGACATCGAGTCAGTTTCTTTTACTATCCATCACCCTAAACTTGGCGATCCTTGCATCGAGACAGAACGGTAACGATCATTTTATCGATACATCATGAATGCCTCTCTGTCATCATCATTAGTCCGCACTACATAATAACCAGACTCTGTCCACATTTTCTCCTTCCATGTAACGTTCCATTTTATTTTGTAAAGATTTCCAACACGTTGACATTTCGTGCTTGATGGATTTAGTTATGACATTTTGATTACATTGTTGTTGTTATTTTAATTCAAGCGTACAAGGAAGAGTACTGTAGTCTGTTTCAATCATATATATCTCAAAAAATTTGCTACCAATTCCAATATTGGATCCAGTACTTTTCGTTGTCATCCAATCCATTAATATTTACTCGTGTTGTTTATTTTTATTTATATCCATATATTCGTACACAATCAGCATGATTCGTATCATTTCCAGCAAAGTGCATCATGCTTTTGATGTCTATGCAAAATATTATTGAATTACCATTCACTTTTTATTAACTGTCTCTCGTAGCTTCCAGTGAACATAAATCTGTGAATATAAAAATGTTTGCGTTATTTTTTCTGCTAGGAATAAAAAATGCAGTATTGAGGTCCAACATGGCGACTAAAAGAGTAAAATATTACATTACGAGAATTTGCATGTGAGCTTTTTGTGTTAGCAGATATTAAACACAAATGAGTGCAAATTTGAGAGATTAAAGCGACCATAACTAACGCAAACTACGCTCTGCCTGGCTTCTATATGTTCTCAAATTTGTACTGCTTCCATTGTGTAGTGAAATCAAATTATAATTGGTTTTCAGAAACTTGTTTGGTCACCAAATCAGGATGTTGGGTAGACCGTTCTCAAGGTCGGTTGCTACTGGATTACCAGGCATCGATCTTAGTGGGGACTCCAGGAGGCATAGTTTGAGGGTAAGACTTGACTACATACCTATTCAAAATTGTAAAAAAATTATGACTCCCAGAACTAACTGAATATTATTTCCAGGGCTCAATAACCCGAGCTCTAGGGGTATTAAAACCGAAGCACGAGCGGACATCACCGTCAAGCTCAAGCGAGAGCTCAAGCGTGTTGAGCCTGACGCAGCCGTATCAGATGTCGTACTCGCCGCCGATAGCCGTGCGCACGCTGTCGCAGCTGAGCATGACGTACGCACCGCCGCCGACGCTGCAGGAATATGAGCCGATCTACACGCCGCTGAGCTTGTACTCGCAGTCCAGTGTGTCGACGAGGGATAGTTTGACGAGACTGAACGATATCAAGGAGAACTCTAGTATTACTCATAGGTAAGTAATGGCGTATTATGTGTTTCAGTTTGCTTGGAAAGTGATCACCGACGCCTATGCAAGTCTGCAATAAATTCCAGCATCGCAGTTGCTTTGTTATCCCAGAGACAAGGCTGATGTGTCTCATACGCCTGTAATATATGCGTCACTTGTAACGCACCGTCAAACAGGAAAGATCTGAAAGAACCGGAACGATTTGTTAGTTCTCTTTATGAAATAGATAGTATCCACAATGTGGTATACATTTCAGCAATTTAGCGCTGGTAATATAGTATTATTACCAGCGCTAAATTGCTGAAATGTAAATTGAAGAAAAGACCAGAAATTGTCCTTAAACTAATACCATTATTTTTCAAATAACATGATTTTCTTTGTTTTCTCAGTATAGTTAAACCGTAGAAAGAATAAAAGAAAAAAAGTTTCACTTGTTTACACTCTATTCACAAAAAACGAAGTTATTCAACAGTCCACATTTCTATAGATTGCATTAAACTTTACGCGAAAGAAATCGCAGAAATTCAATAGACTGTTCCCTTTTTTGTTTTATTTCTTTAGATACAGCTCGTGTTTTAAAGCCAACAGAATTGGATGACCTAATTACTTTTACAAGAGTGAGAGACAAAGATTTGCAATTTTCTCGACGTAATCTAACTTCAAACGTGGCACACTATGCTCGCTTAGGTACTTGACTCCTACTTCAATTTGTAGGGATAAACCTTAAATACTTAAAACCTAAAATAAGATCGTCATTTTATTTTGTCTTATTTCTATGGACTTATTAATCTAGGAAACCTTGAATATCTTACACCAATGAAAGTTTTTCCCATAAAGTCTTGTTTACACAAGGACAGTTTCTTGATCGTTTACACGTGGTGTTGACACCAGACGATTTATCGCACTCTTGAATTTAATATGTACGAGTATGTGTTTAATATGTATTTTCTGGGTAAGCTCACTCCATCGTCGACTCTGTCTCTGTCACCTCTGACCTAGACTAGAGTCAAGAGCAAATCAATTTCAAATAAAAAAATATAAAAAATATGTCCTTTACCAGATAAATGTAAAGTAAGCACATGAGAAACTCTCCTTGTGTAAGAGCCGTAAGGCGTATAAACCGCGCCGTAGAAAAGACGTGTCTGTGAAGAAAGTTTTCTTGATCCAAACAACACGACGACCTTTTATTCGCCATGTGTAGGCACACATGGAGAATAAAACGTAGTTTTTAACGGCAAGAAAAAGGTCAAAGGTCCTAAGGCATATGCATCTTCCTTTCTCGGTAAGGTTTTTAAGTTTCTTTTTTTTATTCTTTTTTTTTTCCCAAAGGTATGGACATAAAGCGGACCATGCTCACCGAGTGAGCTCGCCCCTGCCAGCCAAGTCGGCAGACGACGCGCTGTTGAAGCAGAAGAGACACCGGCGCGTCAAGAGCATTGGAGACATCAATGCCTGCACCAAGGCGCCGGTGTAAACTCATCCTTACGTCAATTATGTTCAGGGCTTTATCATTAAAGCGATCCGTCAACGGAGACAAAGAACTGGGCGAGGAAATCGAAACTTGTGTCGCCAATTTTGCACATATCTGTCCCTAGTCATAAATGGAAGTTGGTTAGAATCATGAAGATCGGATCTGAAAATGTAACTCAAAATGTCGTCGCGTCGCCAGTCCTCAGACAACGCTTGTATGACAAGGCTCTAAATGTGTCCTTTACCCTAAATGTTATTTTGGTTAGAGCATGTTTCTTTGGTGAGATGTAAATCCCTTTGTCCTCATCTTGAATCCTCCTTTTGTATATTCAATTGTACTACAATCTATCCGAATGGAAAATTGGTTAAAATGTCATGACCTTTTTGAACGCTATAAAGAAAATGTTGTAGAAAAAATTTATGGAGCATCGTATCACTAGATCCAGTATAGGAACTGTCGTATTGACTCTATAGTAAAAACAATTACCTAGTCATTGTAAAAGTATCACTTGATCTTATTAAGGTGATAATATTGAAGTAAGTGGAGACAATCTTTGTATAGGAAACATAGAAAGCAAGAATGTAGTAAACGTAAAATAATTTGAGGCTTAAATAACAGTTTCAATCGTAGCAATTGGTGAGGACCTACCCGACATTTTGATTATGTCAATCAATCATCAAAACTCACAATAGACCCGTATTTTGCTGGCTTTAACCACAACAACGTTTATATAAAGGGAATATGCCTACGTCAATGTTGAACCCAAAGTTTGTGCGGACGCAAATATCATTTTGTACAAAGTCGCATATCAAACACTTTAAAATGAATTTGTGAAAGCAAATAGACTGAGTTTTAATAATAATAGTTAATCATTTGATTGTCTTATGATATTCAGTACTACAATATACAGAATAGTAGTTTATTATGTGTAACTTTTAAATGTTTTCGAATAAGTTTTCACAGCGACCATTTTACTTGTGAAAGTTTGTGTAGTCAAAATAGACAATGTTTTAAACGGTCTAGCATCGTTTTTATACCAAATTTTAGGTAGTAGGTAATAAAAACTTTGATAAGTAAAATGGTTAATTGTAACAGATCACTAACCACGCTGTATTTACTTGCCGAACACTGTGATAACGCAATACTCTCACGCATTGAATAAACCCAGAGCTTTTAACTCCAGTATTTTATACCAAAGTACATAATTATTAGACGATTATACAAGTACATAAATACATAGGAATTACGTAATACATTCCCATCGAGCTTGAATCCTATACTTTTGATATTGATGTGTATTCAATTTTGTTATTTTTTATTGTTTTTTAAATATTTATTTTTTACTTTAATATGTGATTTTCATTTTGTGATATTTGAGTTACCAATTAGTTATAATTCGTAAAAACTTTTAAAATAAAGAATATGTGAAATTAACATGGCGTGTTTTCTTTACACCTGTCGTATTTTGGTTGGTTAAATTGGATAGTGAATCTATTTATAGAGTACAAAGGATGTGACGAGGGTCTTAGTCAAAATATCTGAACAAATATATTCGAAGGGAACCCGATTTATTTTTCAATTGCGAACTTTGTTAGCGATAGAGGGAAGGTCGTGTTCTTTTATATTCGGTGCGGTAAGGACCACTAGCTATTTATTTAATAGGTCATTCCGAAGGATCTACAAAAAAGGCTGATAAAAGAAACTGCTCAAGTTTTGGAATACCAATGACGACACACTGGCAGATTTTGAAGTTTTGTTTTTTTATATATTTATATAATGGTTATTATTTTTACCACTACTGGGCAAAGGCCTCCCTACTCTCTTTCATAATAATCATACATTGATTTATTTTATTAAAACATTATATTAAGAATGTGGTAAGTACGTTAGTTACTTACTTATATTTCCACATGACGTAAGGAAGTTCTGAAAAACAAAATATTTACTTACCTTCAAGATTATGATCAAATTACAACTACTGGTTGCGAGCTAAGCTAAATCTAATAAAAATGCTTAAATTGCAAACTGCTCTATGTCATAACATAATATGATCTAAGTACGACTGTCCCGTTAGTCTCGTCATTCATGGTCGCATGCGCAACTGCTGAGCGTGGGTTCGATTCCTAGGTCGGGCAGTGTTAATGGGTTTTTCTATTAGGAATTTCTTAGTAACAGCCCGGTGTTTGGAAGTTGGCTGTGTGATACCCTCGTGTCTTGGAAAGCACGTTAAGCCGTTGGTCCTGCCCCTGATCACTCTGGTCGTGTCGGATTACGTGCTGTCCCATCGGACTATGAGAGTGAGGGAAGAGAGAGTGCACCCGTCTGCACACACACTTGTGTATTATAATATCTCCCGCTCTGAAGGGTAGCCTCCTTTGTGAGTGGCCGCTATGGCCAAAATACAGTCTGGAGGACTATTTAACGACCAATAGTCCACCATGCCTACGTACACATTTGTATAATTTATTCGCTCATAAAATATAGAAATGCAAATTACGGTCGAAATTTCTGGAGCGCCGGAAAATATTCAGGAACACTTAAACGATTCCTCTTCCGATAATATAGTGTAGGAGCTATCATCTGAAGTCGCCAGCGAAGTTAGCTGTTCAATTATTTATAGAAGTGGTCGGCTTTCGGCCGGAAAAAGTTCGTTATGGCGTCGGCCGTGACGTCTTGTGAAGTGTTCGGTTTACGTGATGCTCATAAATGGTTGTGAAGAGGTCCTGTTAGAGCCAATGAGTTTGAAAAGCTGTCAGTAAGAAAGGTGGGAGATAAAAATGCCTTGAAGATGATATTTTAATTCTGTCTCTTTTATTTTATTTTTTTAACACTAGCTTTTGCCCGCGACTTCACACGCGTGGATGTCGGAAAATATCCCACAGGAACGTACTACCGAGATTAAAAATACCCTATGTGTGTTAATCCAGGTTATAAACTTACAAATTACATCCATGATCCGTGTCCGTTCAACCGTTATTAAATTGAGCCAATTCGGAACATACCTACATCGTCAAACGGACAAAATATTGTCCGTTGAAAAAAGTTATTAGGTGTGGGAACACCTAATAACTTTTTTCAAAAATATTCAATACTTGCAGTTTTGACTTTGTTACTCTTTTATTTTAGGTATGTTTAGATATAGGTTTTAAACAGACCTTTTACTGCTCGTTATGAAAGGTCGGACTGAAACTCAGTCAAGGTAGAAACGATATCAAATGACGAAATGACTGATGTTACCTACCCATATAGTAACGTTATCCTGCTTCATCGTCAACGTTATCATTAATCCTTTCGACTATGTCGTAAACGTACACAATATGTTTTTGCTTAGATTCCCGATAGAAGCAAAATCTTTCAATAAATATTGGGTTTCTTTTCTAGTGGAACAAAAATGGTTAAAAGAAAAAAATAAGTAGGTATAGGTCACGTCCGCTTTCGCGTTTAACTGACTTTTTCCCCATCAATATCACGACCATGGAAACTATTAATATCTGTGGCAATACAGAGAGGCGAAATAAAGCAGTGGATAGTGATGTAACCAGGGTTGTAGCGAGGTTGGCAGTCGCATCACGTGCAGCGCCCGGGGACATTCTATCATTACGCCCGTGGACGCCGCGGTATTGCGGTGTTGTGTACACTTGCAACATAAAATACATAGCTAGAAGCCCCTTTATTACGATTCCGGAATGACAGTAACCTTCCCAATAAGTGGGTTGCGGAGGTCAAACGACCTGACACTAGCAATATTCAGCGCATCAGGTGTCGACTGAAATACACTCTCGGACTCCTAAATCGAGCCACAGTACATTTTTATGTTTAAAGGCCTAAAACATCAAAATAATGATAAGCCACAGAAAAAGTACAGCAGTTTCGAAGCTGACTTACTGGCCATTATTTTGGAGTCACTGTTCCAAATTTGAATAGATAGGTCACGAATTTGAAAAAGAAGAAATTCGGAATTTGGTCGCTCTAGAGAATCAACAAGCTTTTATTACAGCTTGATTATTTCCAAAGAGACTTAAGCTATTAATTTCTTGTCTTTGATTATTTTCTTTTGCATAAAAAGATTATCGAAATTGCCTTTCTAACTTTAATAATGTACCTAATAGGTTTATTTCATCCAAATTATTAAACAATTAATTTTTATAATTAAAGCTTTTAGAACTGTCTATTTTCAGACCTACACTACCTACATTAGTATTTATAACTGCAGTAGGTACCCAATAGCCCTTCTTTTATCTATTGTTATTATTATCCTTATAGTCACATTCATATTTAAAATCTATATCGATATGACAAAATCTATATCGATATGATTATTGATTTTTGCCTTGCGGTAAAATTTTACCTGTTCTTGTTTAAATAGCGCGCACTATCAGTTTACCACAGGTGGCAAATATCGAACAAAAGCAAAAAAAAACAGCACATGTTCCCACTAAGCAGTCAACTTTGACAGCTAATTTCAGTTTAACAACTAAAACAACATCGTTAACACAGCCTCTTTTCAAAAAATATACTTATAAAATGAAGTCATTTCTCAATGGCGGGCTCTATACAGATTGGTGCAAACTTTCCGTTCATGAACTGAGCAAAGTTGTGCGGAGTCTTCGCTCTCGAAAGTCTCGAATGAGGTTCGCAGCAACAAGGTGTCGTTAGCGGCAGCGCAGGCGCCGCCGGACGGACGCGAGCGGCCCCGAGCAGCCCGCTAAACTCTCACGAACTAGCCAAGCTTAGTTAGCAAACTGTACTTTTCTTTTCAATTTCACAAAACGACCGTAAGAACCACGACTGCTTTGCAGATTCAAATTAAATTGAGATAACTTTATTGTAGAGTTATATCACAGGTTATATCGAGTTGCAAGTGTAGGCACAAATACCAACGAAAAGTAAGTCGATAAATTGATCAGTAAAATCTAACAGCGTACTTATTGATAAAGGCCCACTTCGAATCTGGTAACGACTCAATAATGATAACATTTACCCATTTTAGGCAGAATAAAGACGCAATACCTAATACTTTCTTTAGTCACGTAACTGTTGGGGAACGCATCATTAAGTTTCAATATCGCTGAGAAAGCTGGCTTCCCGCACTCGAGCGGGCGAGACATGGAATCCACGCACTTTATACTGTCAGCGAAAATTCAATCTAGAAACTGCGATAAATCGACGCTTCATGAAAGCAGGAAATATGCAAAAATATTCCTATGAGCTCGGAAATGAAGTTGAGCACGGTTATTTTCACGCAATGAATAAAAATCTACTTGTCCAATTTGCAATGAACATCGCACGCACCGAATACACCTACTTACAACTAACTTGGTATAGTGACCTCGGTTTGTGGAGAAAATCTCGAAAACTACAGTGATAAAAAAATCGAATAGCTAGAATACAACTACTCCATGTAAATAATGGCATTCAGCTGCATCCGGTTAGACTGGAAGCTGACCCTAACATAGTCGGGAAAAAGGCCTACCTAGCCTTTTACCTATCTAGTATGATGATACCATCTGATATTCTGAACGAAGATAATCTATAATTTGCTAGCAGTACCTATCATTCTGTATTTTGTTTCACAGAATCGAAACAGATTGATAGTTTTACGTGACCCACCGCTTTATTAATTCAAACATGCACAAAATGTTTCGACAAAATCTAGTTAAAATATTTACAAAGTTCTTGGTACAGTAACACAATCAATTTGAATAACTATCTATCATTTACTAGCAATATAGGTACTCACCCTAATAAATCTTCTTTTTCCTAGTCCAATTTCCCCGATATTCGATTACAATGGACTAAACGGTGTAAAATACCGATCAAGTCATAAATTCAATAAAAATAACACTGGGATTTTTTTTATTCTTCGCAAATATGTGTCAAAAATATTTGAATTTATTTCCTTTGTTATAGGTAGGTAGCTTTAGATGTAATTTATTGGTGGACTAACATAGGTTTTTAAGCACTATTAACACATAAATGTGGACCTAAAGTTGTCATAAATAAATATTACTGTTATTAAAAATAACAATTCATTCAAGTATTTCTCGGAAAGCAACCGCGCTTAAATGGAATAGGGCTGGACACATCTGCTGCTGCATGTCAGACGATCAATGGGCGAAACTACGACCCAGTGGGTCCGGCTCACAGAGTACATTATAATATATGGTCCTGCTAAAGGGGGCGCATAAAGACAGGAAGAAATAAAGTTTCACCCGCGCCTCCTTGCCTACTCCTCTCATCAAATACGATAAAAACAAAACACAATCCCTTCCCGCCAGCAGAAACTTTTCGCCTGGCCTATATATTTGTGTTGGAATTTCAATCTTCTGTAATAAGTATACGCAAAATAATCAGATGAAAAGGCTCCATTCAATGTACCTAAGTACGGTAGCTGTGCAAGTAGGTATCTTGATAGGTCAATATTATTGTATGTCCGTGAATCTGTTGAAGTTTTTTTATCAAGAAAATTTTAATATTTTGCGTTTGCGTAATAAGTGTGGAAATATCTTGTAGTTACTTAAGTTATTTTTATTTTATACCAAAATCTTATCAGTTTTATGAAAAATCATACTGAAGTTAGGCTATTTTGGTTGATTTCCGCTCTTAAGCCGCCACTAGTCAATATTTTTTCCATACAAATTTCGGGAGAGTATTACTCCACTGTTTGACATTGTGCATTCAAAGTTAAACATGATATCGTTTTGACTTATTATTAATTGTGTCTGTACGGAAACAGAATATTAAAATAAAAAGACATTAAAAAGTTATGAGCCAACAAAGATTCGTTTTTCTTGCTATTTTTAACGTAACTTTGGGTGTAAATAAGTAGTAAAAGACCTGTAAAATCTTTAAAACTAAAACCGTACCGACAAAGCTCAGTTATCGAAGAGTTCAATAAACTTCATTTATAATTGATTTATGCAGTGGTTTTTTCATAAAACTCGATTTTCCAAAGCACTTTTCGATTTTTTTACGCGCCTATCAGTTCAGAACGGTGTTTCTGTGCGTGAGAACTAGACGTTGCGCATGTAGACTAGCGTCTAACTGCTCATCATTGATACTAGCTCTGTCAGACACGAAGCTAGGTGAGACAGCGTGCTTTTTAGCCATGACCACCAGTGAGTTCGAGCGCGCTACTGGTTTACTCTTAATGGCAATTAACATCGCGGCAGGCCCAGACGGAGATGGCAGGTTGAGCTGGACTCCTTTAATAAAGATTGGTCCTTGGCAGTTCTGGACAGAGAGAGGTGGAAAGTTCGACTTTAATATTTTAACGTGTTTTGACGTTTCGCCACATTATAAGATTACAACCGTGGCAAGGGCAGGTCACTAGTACCTATATTATAATAATAATTAGCCATCCACGGGCTTGGGAATACAGTGTGTCAAATACGGTACTGAATGGCCATTTTTTCTTACAAAAAAAGGAACGTTATATCGCCTTAAGGTGCTGATAGACTTGAGCATGCACTTGTAACAGAACATCGAGCTGAGAACTGAACAACGAACAGAGCCAAGCATAGAGCCAAACATCGATACGAACTTTTTCATGATCTTTCTAGCGAACGGTCTAGTCAATGCTCGTCAAAAAATATTCTTCACGAAGCGGCGGGCAGAACTCGCAGCAAATCTACTCTCCTTTCGCTAGAATGCTCGCCAGAACGCTCGATGGAATGCTCGCTAAAATGCTCTCGTTTATTTTTCTGTAATGTAACATTCACCAGAATGCTGATTACAAGTGAATGCTCAAGTTTATCAGCACCTTTATATTACATTCCAGCAATTACCGCCAACAATGCGACCACTACCACTCCTGGTGATCGTCACAGTAGCAGCCGCAGAAATATATGGCCACGGCAGCCATGCATCCACTGTCATGAAGAAATTCCAGAAGAAAGACTGGTGGGGAAGCTTAGGATTAAAATCTCCTCCAAGGAAGGAAATTCCTGTAGACTTTAGGAAGGGTCTGTACCGAATACTTAGCCGATATCAACAATTCACCACGTTACGTATTCCAGGGGAGACACAGGGCCTCCCAATTGTGGCCTCAAACATCGGTAAAAGGCGAAATGGCCGTACTAAAATTGGCCGCAGAAAATTAGGAGATGACGCGACTAACCCAAATGATGTAAAGACGAGAGCTTTGTTCCTTTCACTGATTTGCCCTTCAGACACTATCAAATTACATGGAGAATGTAAAAAAATACCAAAATCTTACATCCTCGATTATGATGACTATTCGCAGATTTTTGGATTTTAGCGACTAAACTGAACCCACTAGAATTAGGATACACGCGAGACACAATGACTTTTTAATTGTTTC
This sequence comes from Gortyna flavago, assembly GCA_963669345.1. Lineage (NCBI taxonomy): Eukaryota > Metazoa > Arthropoda > Insecta > Lepidoptera > Noctuidae > Gortyna > Gortyna flavago. The sequence goes on from OY770139.1 coordinate 7,839,708, forward strand.
TGTAATTACGGCATTTAACTGGTTTAAAAATCAATTCTTTTAAATTATTGTAAGTATTGTGTTTGAAAGTAAGATCGTAATAAATGTTTGATTGTAGAGTTTTTTTTTTTGTTTTGATCACAATGTCTGGGCATAGGCATAGCCCGCACCTGCTCAGGCACCATTATTCCTAAAAAAAGAACGTAGGTATAAAAAAAACATTGTTCTTACGCATAAAAAAAAACAATTGACTTCCAAAAAAAACATTTCAAAGTGAAATATAACTTTAATTTCGGAAGTCGGTGTCTTTGGTTTTGTTTTTCTTTTTTTGCTACCGGCCTACGACATCGGAAAGTCGGTTGTCCTTTTTTTGAATAAAGTTTTTATTTTTTACTTTTTATTTGTGGTACTTACCCATACAAATTCGTTTGTCCTTCACTTGCTAAGTATCAGTGACAGGAAGATATTATAACATCATCAACCAACATACACTAAGTGGAAAAAATACGTATTATTGAAAATAACTCAAAAACCACTCATCAGAACTTGACTAAACTAAGGGACCACCCTATAAGTATATTCCCTTTCAAACAAAATAAGAATTCTTTAAATCGGTTTATAAATGACGGAGTTCTGAGGTAACAAACATTATAAAAAATTAAACCCCGCATTGAGATGAGAACCTTCAACTTTTTTGAAGTCGGTTAGTAAATAAAAACTTTTTTACAAAAAAAAACAACCGACTTCAAAAAAATAACAATACAAAGTGCTAAATAACTTTAATTTCGGAAGTCGGTGTCAATAAAAGAAAATGCAGAACCAACCAGTTTTTTATGGAAGTTGGTTGTTTTTTTTTTTGTAAAAAAGTTTTTATTTTTTACTTTTTAGTAGGAGAGTTTGTAATGTATCTAAGTTACAATAGCCTAATGTCAACTGCTCATCACCTTTTACAAAATATTGCTTTTGAATTTTTAGATTTTTGTTGATTTAAAAAAAAAACAAAAAATACAAACTTCCGAATTGAGAACCTCCTCCTTTTTTAGAAGTCGGTTAAAAATAAAAAGCGTCGCGGTTAGTATTTTTTACTAACCGACTTGCCGTTTAGCATTGCCACGTACCAAAATATTGAAACACTGTCTGTGTTTCTGCATTTCCCTCAGGTATTCTAAAGCCCGTGACATACATACACACCTCAAACTAAAAGTTATTACGCATAACTCATATCGAGGGACTAGAAATTCTAGGATCACGTGCATATTGAATGCACACGTATAGGATTATTATATGATGTATCGGAGGGTAGCGGCGCATCATCATGTATGGCCGTGTGTAGCATCCCCGCCGGCGGGAGCTAACTTTAACACTACCTAAGTAACTGCCTGACATTTCACTACATTAACTTTATTAAACCTTTGTAATTTACATTTAACATGAGAGCAGTCGTAGCCCAGTTTTAACGGGGTATTCCACTCAGAGCACTGATTTCAACAGCACTTGGACGAACGGCACCTGAGCACTTCCACTAACCCCGCGACTTATGAGTTGTAGGTCGTAGGTTCGAACCCAGACAGGCGATTTACTTTGTGTAAATTACTTCATCACCACTTCTCTCAAAACGGTGAAAGAAAACATCGTGAGGAAACCGGCATGTCCTAGAACAAAAAATTCGAAGACATGTGACATCTACCAACCCGCACTGGGGCCGAGTGGTGGATCACAGCCCACTCCCTCTCGAAGAGAGGAGGCCGGTGTCCCAGCAGTGGGAACATTATAGGCTGATTATGATTATACATTTATGACGTCATATAGTACTTATTGCTTATGATTACTGTTTATGTAACTCTGAAAACCAGTCTTACCAAGGGGTATCGTATTACCCATGTAACTAGTTTGTAGAAGTCAGATAAGTAGTAGCTACGTGTAAAATACTGGTTTTCAAGTGCATCCGGTAAGACCGGAAGCCGCCCCAACATAGTTAGGAAAAGGCAGGCAGATGATGATGATGACTGTTTATGTAACTCAAAACGGAGCAGACAAAGCTGTATTGTAAGTGTAATCGGAAAGTATAGAGGTGAAAGACAAAAATAAAGAAAAGGAAACAGAAAAAATATGAAGATTTCACAAAAACATTCCCTTAATTAAGCTGTCGAATGTTGTGGTATTAAAAGTACCTAGGCATCTAGTTTCATAGTCTCTTATAGAAACAAATGAATAAGTAACGAAATGCCAAGAGCACTTTAAAAAGCAACTGAAAAACCGAACGCTTGTAGGGATAGACTGTGAGAGTAAATATTGAAAACTCTGCACCACATTCTAAGAGACCGCTCGTAGAAACAGCTTATTATTTGCGTACAAGCAGTTGTGACAAGTCAGACGACTGCGGACTACACAAAGTTGAATTTTGTCGCGTTTAAACTAACTTTGTTGAACGCATGGAATAGTTTATTTGTTGAAATCCCTTTTGTTGGTAGGAGTAGCGGTTTGTTCATAGTTATCACAAACAATACGCCGCATTTACGTTGTTCACTCATTATGAGCCGGTTCGAACGCCACAGTTTTACAAACCTCCCCGTGATTGGATCATTGCGTCGGTTTAGCGTGTTACAATAATTGGTTGGCTGCGATTGTTACTGAACTCGGTTTAATTTACGAGAATTATACTAAATGTTTACAATGGAAGCCAAACAAATCGAATGGATTAGTCATTATTAGTGCGTCGCTAATACTGATATTTGAATGGATAACGTGAGGTATTTTATCAATGTTTGATTGCTGTTTTAAAAGTTACAATTAAATAAAGTGCTACTCCTGTAAAATACTAATAAGAACCTGTCATAGTTCATTTTATCAGTACGCTCTAGAAACATAACTTCTACTTACCTACACAGCAACAAGAAATATTTGCAGCGTAACTACTAGAGCTTCAAACTGCATTAATTTAGAACTAGCACCTCGCATGTGACATAGTTCTTGAGACTAAACTAGCACTAGATTGCATTCCCCGCTCACTAGTGACAAGTGAAAGAACCATTTGGAACGTGATCACCTCTTTGAGAGGATTCTACTTCCTTGCCGAGCTATACACATATCAGTGTGTACGGGGCTCCAACATTTACATGGCAATTAGAACTGGAGCGGAGCCACATTACCATTTCAATTGTGGAGAATGAACGAACTGAGGAACGAACGCTGCATTCAAGTAACACCTCCGAGTGAATGGAGTCGGTTGGTTGATTTTTAAGCTTTCCGTGGCACTCGGGGCTCAAAGAGCTGGTTTGTAAGCCGACGCGAATTAGCTCCTTCACTCGCTAATTTGTTGTTCTTATTGTGAACGAACAATGAACATTATCCTGTCCGGAACTTTGTTAGCAGCACCTGTGCATCACGAAACGATGGATTATCATATTTCACTTCTGAATTTAACTTTAACTTGAGTTTCGTGAAGCATGTTTTATGTTTACGGCTTATGGGGTCAATGGAATTCCCCTTCAAAGTTACGTCCATCATCCTGAAGGCTACATTGTAACTTCAATTTGTGTAGTCTATGTTCAGTAAAATAGTCAAAACTCCAGCTTGATAACCTATTACGTTAGAAACATAAAGTGAGCAACCATTTCCGCCCAACTATCAGACAAGCTGTGTCCCACGTAAACAAACTATTTTGCTACAACATAAGTTTCCAGTTCATATTCTGAATCACAATCACAACATTGCCAAATAATTGGCAAAATCGATCATTCAACCGAGAGTAGTTAATAGTGTCAAACTTAGATACATTTCGTAACTATTAAGTTCGCAAGTACCTTAAGGTTCGGGGAACAAGACCCCCTGGATTCCCCGGGGTGTCGTAAGAGATTACGCCAGGGGAATGGGCAGGATCCACCTGTGAGCTAATAACATCCTACCGCGATTGGGACTCCCCTGCCGCGATAGCTCATTACTGAAATATCTCTCATTTAGGGGAAATGCCTGCGTCCAAGAATTGATGAGAGGTAGCTGACATGATAATGATGTGATTACTAAGTCAGTAAACCTACATTTGTTAATGAGCTTTTGGAAATTCGCATGTTTATTGAACAAAAGCGATAGAATTTTATAGGCCAATTCTTTGAGGCTCTGGAAGCCTTTGCACCTAATTTCGTGCCTTTGTTCGAAAACCGATGAATCGATTTCTATTCAGCTTACCTCCTTTGTTTGACGTAGCGACCTAATTTTACTTTGGTTTCTATCTTTTTCTTTAATTTTGCTTTCGTCAGGTCAGGTTTGTTTATAGCAATTATCAACATTCAGGTCAGGTTTGTTTATAGCTATTATCAACAGGCTCCGCTCTGATGTTATTATTTTTATTAGTACTTTAAGCAGATGCAACAAAAAAGGTAAAACCGGGAATGAAAATATCTGAGCGATGTAACTTAAAGAACATTCACAGTCTGATCTCAGGCTCAATCTGTCAAAATTAGTTTTAATATCCCTACATTTTTGCATGACAAGTTTTTGACATTGATTGTCGCTGAGATGAGATTGCGACTAGATTTTGAACGCTTTTAATTAATGATATGATTGCCTGTTGATATGTACTGAAACATACTAGAACGAAAAAGCTGTAAAAATCTTGGTAGGTAAGTGTACAATTAATTACGTCTACAAAAATGTACGTCTTTTTTATTTTATTACATAGTTCTCACATATAATTATAAATTCAACATTAATGATGTAACTAATATTTTTGTAAAAATATAATTTAAAAGAGTGTCCATGGAGTTTCTTGCCCATTCTTCTCCATAGGTACCTACGCTTTGGAATGGGCAACTAGCTTCATATTTTCTGACTGACCGACTTCTTGACAATTCAAAAGTGCCTGTAAATGGTTTAATTGAAATAAATGCTTTGAGTTTGAGTTTGAGTTTATGCACAAATGTTTGTCGATGGAGGATTCGGTCCGAATGGAAACGTAACGATTTTACGTGCTCCCGATGTGGCCGTTGAGAACTGCAAACAGCGGACGTGGTATAATCCGATTATCTACCTGTTTCACAATCTACCCACACATTGTTTTACGGCGAACTACTGCATTTCAGTCATTGTGCTGTAAACTAGGTTGGGTGTTATTAGTTATCATCAATATTCCTGACCGTAAGTCCGCTAAACACAGGCCGCGATTACTGTATGATTGCAACAATGATTTAAAAACATTGTATTTTAGGCATCTTGTCTTTTTCCTTTTCCCGTTATTCGGGGTCAGCTTTCCCAATCATGCGACGCCATTTATTGCAGTCTTGTGCGTCATCTTCCGTAAGTCCCATCTCGCTCGTGTCTGTTTGGACCTTCATCATCCATGTGGTTTGCGGTCTTCCTCTTCCCCTCTTTTTTGTAGCCATGGAATGGCAAATTTTCACGATATGGTCATCTGTTCGTCGAAGTACATGACAGTGCCATCTCATTTTGGACTCTTTTACTTTTGTCCGCTATTTCTGCAACCTTGAAGCTCCCTCTACAATGTTCGTTGCGCAACTTGTCTCTTATTTATGTACCTTGTCTGTTACCAAAATGTGAGTAAATATCTTATTTATACGACTCATGTTCTTCAAAGCCAGACATGGAAATAAAATCGACTGTTACAAGAAAAAAGGGATATAACAAATTTCGGCCGCTCAGGTGAATTTATCATTTTAATACGAACCCTATCTATATGTAAAACACACGTGGTCACATAATTCAGGCCGGGCCATATTTTAAATAATATATTCATAAGATTCCGGTAAAAGCACGGTTTCGTCGTGGTCATCGTGACGAACAAACACCCTCGTGGGTTCTTTCATTACAATATTCATGACCTAAGAGAAACGGAATTATTTCCAGATGATTTGGAACCCACGGATCGATTACTATGGTAATTTATAGTAAATTACTTTAACTGTAACATATACGAGTACATGGTAGACCTATCGTGTCCCTACTTCCTACATACTACCTATGGTTTAAGCTAAGCGTCCAAGATAAAATTCCGGTTCCGGTTAAACCATCTGCAGTGATTACATACGAAGTTGCGGCTTAGATTGTTTTCCAAATGAATAGCCATCATGTTGGGAGCCTTGATCAATAAGTACAAGCCACGATATAATACACCTTAACTATGCAACTGTGTTTTCCTTAGAAAACAATGACCTTGTTTTTTGAAGAGTTCCACTTTGAGTTGATGGCGAGTCACAGGGGTCAAAGAAAAGATTCTCTACCTGAAAAAATTGCTGTGAAAATATACGTAAACTAAATTAACGGAAGCTCGAAAAAGCTTCAAGAGGACGTCTCAGTCATAAAGAGTGATGCAACTTGCCTCACTTGAAATAGCTCCCAAAAGTATTTTATTCCTTTGGAGGTTCATAAAGGATCTTAGTATATAAAGGTTAGTAGGAACACGGATCTTCGCTTCGCTACACACTTTCAGTAAAAAAACTTGAAAGCTTCCCCTTTGGTCTCTTAACTCTTTAAGGTTTTTTTGAAAGGTTCCGATAAACAAATACCTGAATGGAACGGAGCTTTTATCAAGCTTAAATAAATATAAAAAAAACAGCACCCAACGAGCCGTGAAATGTTAATGATGGAAATTGGAAGGAAATTTTACAAAACGCTTTTTCCACTTTCTAACGCCGATTTGCTGGAAGTCGAATATTGAGTTGCCAAATTCGTGTCCCATCCCTAGTATACAGTAACATCTAACATCCCTCGTTAGAATAATCAGGCAGGTCCATTCCGACTATGTTGACGCGTCAAAAGTCGGGCGCGGCCATGCCTGTCCCCTGTCATAGCCCGGATTTATGGGCTCGCAATCAGCTTAAACGTACCGCGCTCAACGGTTTACCTATATCTCGACATATAGAAGGGTCATTTCCAAATGAGTTTTGACATGTCACGCTTAAGCCTTCGCAGTAATACGTATTTCTATAAGATTTATCCTGATTTGACTTGCTTGTGGTGTATAAAAGGCATATAATCCAACGAAACGTTAGTTGTGTTTTGTTGAAACATTTACTTGGAAATCCGTCAGATTCTCACAATCGCGTGTCTGTAATAAATTCAAATCAAATTATACGGTATGAAAGTTCCATTACTGTAGGATAGGTAAGCAGTTTACACACGAACTGGGGATTTTCATAAAATTCTTGATAGTTGTAAGTTTGTCTAAGTCTGATTGACACGATCTATGAAGAGAATAGAATAATAAAATAAATAAATAATACAGGCTGGCACGGACATCGACGTGCAAACCGACGCGTAACTATGAATTCAGCACATGATTCTAGCCTATTCTATTCTAGCGCAGAAATATAAAATCGGTTATCAAAAAAAAAAAACTGTTTCATAGAACAACACAACAATTTGAAACAACGCTTTTTTTGGTTTGACGATAGTTAGCGCCATTTTTGACGTTTACGCTTGTGACAAGTGGGCGTGAAACAACCCGCCCTTAATGTAGAATAGATACATGACTGCCACAACTACTATTTCATAGCCTGAAGCCGAAACACGACAGAAACATTAACGTGAACAATATTGATCATTAATTTAGCCCCGAGCTCAATGCAACTAGAGCTTAATACACAAAGGTTTATTATGTCATCTGCCTAGCCTTTTACCAATTATGTTGGGGTCGGCTTCCCGTCTAACCGGATGCAGCTGAATACCAGTATTTTACATGGAGCGACTGCCTATCTGATCTCCACAACCCAGTAACTGGGTAATACGATACTCTTTGGTTAAGACTTTCGAGCTTCTGACGACCCATAACGACTGCCAAAGATCCACGAATGACAGCTAGCTGGGACCAATGGCTTAACGTGCTTTCCGAAGCACAAAGGGGTTTTGATATGTAAAGATGGTCACCCATTAGAAATACTTAAACTACTCCTTAATCTTACGCTAGTAATAGTAAAGTTTTTTGCCACTTTCCATAGTAAACTTTATATTAATTACATTGGGAAGCTTTACACAATGCGAAACCTACAGTTTGCGGATACCAGCAGACATGTTAAACCTCAAACCATAATAAACACTGAAAATTACCCATGCCTAAGTACGCTACGCCGTAGCGTCCGTCGTAGCCTCTGCGTCGTAGAATAGTAACTTAGTAACAATTAGTAGGTAACCATAAGTACTGCTTACTTACTAAACCAATGTTGTTATTATGTGTAAATATTCCTCTGGCTCGTTGGTACAACGGTCGCAAGCGCTACTAATGAGCTTGAGGTCCTGAGTTCGATTCCCAGGTCGAGTCGATATCCCAGTTGATGGTAATAGGCTAGCACCCTATAACACAATAACTGGCGGAATGTGGGTTTACTATAGGTACACCTCTGCCTTACCCTTTGGGGAGTACAGGCGTGACGTTTTATTAGGTTATATTACTTTAAAAACGAATCAAAACAATCAATGCGTTTTTATAAACACTAGCTGACCCCGTCGAACTTCGTACCGCATCAGAATCAATAACAAATGAATATAAGAGAAAATATTTTTTTTTGTTTTCGTGAAATTTTCCCTTGTTTTAATAGTTATTCTGCTATTGGGGGCAGAGACAAATCCAACAAATCAAAGATCATGAAATTCGGTTCAGCCGTTCTTGAATTATAAATGGTGTAACTAACCCGATTTTGTTTTTTTTTATGTAATCTAATTATATAAAATTCTCGTGTCACAGTTTTCGTTGCCATACTCCTCCGAAACGGCTTGACCGATTTTGATGAAATTTTTTGTGCTTATCCGGTATCTATGAGAATCGGCCAACATCTATTTTTCATCCCCCTAAACCGAAACTTACGCGGGTGAAACCGCGGGGCGCAGCTAGTAGGTAGATATATAGAAATGTAGATGTCTAATGTATCTGGAAATTTTTTATCCATACCGACTAATAAACTGTATACGGAGACCACAGCATACCAGAGAAAATATGACCATCTAAACCACAATCTAAACACATCATTAACTCTTCACATGTCGAGCGTACAACATGTGTACCGATAACAATAAAATTTCTATTGTGTCTGCTAATTAGACGCGCGACGGGTTAAAAATTATCCATACATATTTGATAACAAACTGAAACCTGAATTTAGTTCCTTGGTCCTTTACATAAATAGTTGTAGAATGATCTCAGGGCAATAAAGTGCGGCGGCCTCTGCAGCTACTGGGCTGCACATTTACAAAGCCTAATGTAATCCAACCTAGGATTATTTTCAGGAATTTGTGTTTGTTGTTTCCAGATAAAAAAGATTTAAACAGAATTCTATTCAGATTTCTATTTTAATTTTTTTTTCTCGTATTGTGTTTCTTGTATACTAGCCTATACCCGCGACTTCGTTCGCTTGGAAGTCAAATTAATTTTGACTTCCAAGTTGTAAATTGTACACCACAAATTATATGTAAAATTTCTACATTTATATTTCTGTATTTCATAATATAGAATTATTCTATATTGTATCCCAAAGCCTGCCCTTAAACTAATTCAACATATGGGTGTATAAGATATTAAATCACCTAATAAATTATCTTCTAAAAGTGATTTGAGTCATAAATTAAACAGGGTTTGTTGAACAGTTCTGAAACCCAACCCTCATTTGACATGATTCCGAGGCTCGACCGAAATGCATTAGCTTTTGTAAATGCGCTGCCGGGGTAAATCACACTAATGCTCTAAAGGCGAAAGTTTGTGAGTGTGTGTGTGTGTGTGTTTATGTTTGTTACTTCTTCACGCTCAAATGGCTTTACCAATTTTGATAAAATTTTGTATAGAGGTAGCTGACAACCTGGATTAACATATAGGCTACTTTTTATTTCGATATTCCCATGGGATCGACACTTATGCGGGTGAAACCGCGGGGCGCAGCTAGTATGAGCATAAAATCTTTCCCCGGGTGAACACCATGCTTAATTAACTGCGCATGGGATTGCGCAAGGATAACTGTCAAACACACATTGTCTACTTAATAAGACTTTAATATAGATTTGGTGGTGGCTTGTGAATTAGTTAATGGCTTTGTAATTTTCTCTGTTTATGGGTAGTGAATTCATGCCGGGTGTAATTAATTCTGATTGTTATTTTTGCGCACCGAGGTTTCCGTACGGAATTATGAAACTACAAATGTCCGGTTTTCGGATGTTTTCCTTTCCTTGTGCTACATATCATTGCTTCTTGCCAAATTTCACGATTCTAGGTCAACGGGAAGTACCCTATAGGTTTTGATTCTCTTGCGAGTGTCGAAATATGCGGCAAAAACGGAAAATAAACGCCGGTATCTTTTGATTGCGTTGACTTAGAACTTTGATTTTTTCACTGCTTCAAAATTTTAACTTGAAAACTCCACGAAAAAAGGTCTTGACAGACGGGCAGACAGACGGACAACGGTGTAATCTTATAAGGGTTCCGTTTTTCCCTTTGAGGTACTGAATCCTAAAAATGGAAACCAAATCAAATATCATATCTACTGCCTATTTGCCCCGGACTTTCCCTGTACGTAGTAACCACATTTCGCCAGTTATGTTTGAGTCCTATATAGTAGGGGGCTACCTTATTAAAAAGGGAGCTATGTAATCGTTCTTACCGCACTTACTTAAACTGTTGTTGCAAGTACATTTTCACAAGACCAGTCACGGAAAACAAACATCCTAAAAACGCAAGGCAATAAGTTTTCTCTTAATTTTCCAATTTTCAACACATTTTCCCAAAATCCTGCTCACTCAATTAACCAAAAGCACCTCAATTTTTTATAGTTTAACACCTAAAGTAGCTTACTCGTAACACTGCTATACGCAGCAGCTGTAGCAAGCTTCGCAATCTAGCAACTATTACACCTTTTAATTCACCCCAGCTTGAAACTAATCCCTTGTTTAATAGCCCGTGACGACCACGGCTTATTTAAGAGGGCGTTTGAGCAACTTGACGAACAACCTGAATAAAACTTCCGAAGAATAACAAACTCCAATAGGACAGTTACATGAGGAGAGTTTCTCCCTTTGAAGATTATTGAATGGTGATAAGGTTAGCATAATCAGCCTATAATGTTCCCACTGCTGGGACACAAGCCCTCTCTAGGTGAGAGGGAGTGGGCTGTAATCCACGTAGTAGTGCGGGTCTCACATGTTTCCGAATTTTGTTATTCTAGGACATGCCGGTTTCTTCACGATGTTTTCCTTCACAGTTTTGAGAGCAGTGGTGATGAAATAATTTACAAAATGTAAAGCGCTTGTCTGGGTTCGAACCTACGACCTACAGGTAGTAAGTCGTGGCCGTTACCACTGGGCCACCACTGCTCCTGATAAAAGGTTGACTTGTGTACGTACGCACTAGGCGCCCAATACACGTATCGTGCGTAATGTTTACACTAAAGTGTCTAAACACACTATGCCGAAGATACGCGACCGAAGTTCAGCATGATTACGCCTGCAATGCTATTTGAATTACTGAAATTACCTTTCGTTAATAGCTTACAGTAAAATCGTACCTTCGGCATAGTGTGTTTGGACACTAAGGCTGAATTTATTGCTCGACCGACGGTCAGTATTGACATCGTGCATCGGTTGCGTACCGATTTTTATGGACTTGCGCTCGCTGACCGTCGTGCTACAGTACGCGACCGACAACGTCAGCATATTTTATGTATAAACTCTTTACTCCAATTCAAAACGAATTTTAAGTTCAGAAACTGTCTAAGGTGTAATTATGGAGTTAACAGCGCGTCTTTGAAGAATCCAGGAAGTTTTGCAACTTCATCCGGCGTATAATTTAGATGTTCAGTATGTTCGCTCTTGTTTCTCGTACTGCGGTTCAGACACGAATAACTTTTACTTTGGTAGTTCACTTCAGAAATAACATGGAAATTAGGTATTAGTGCCTCTCCAATTACCACAACGCAACCAACGCAACACAACTGAAAGCTATGATGTTTCCTGTTGCATACTATTAATAAATTTGATTGTGTTGTATCTCAGGTGCGAATGCGGCACCCCCCTACAAACAATAACCCACATTCCATCCTGCACCGCATACCCTGTCACCTGTACACTTGATGATATTATGACTATGTTACTGAGCGGAGTTCACGCTGAATTTTGGGCCAAACATGTTTAAACCTTTTGCCATCAATACGCTAAGAAAAAGAATAAATAATAATGTAGGTTCAATTTTAATAACAGATTATCGGAATTAAATGAGCATAATAATATTTCGCCCATTCATACAATGATCTATCAATAAAGACTTCTTCTGTGTAGTTAGATTTGTTATGCAGGAGAACGCTATTCTAATTTTAAATTTAATTTCTCTCAGGCCAGCACCACAACGGTTTAATAATGCGTCTAGATCCTAATTCCCAACAACATCAAACAGTTAATGACGTAAATACCATAGACACACACAGAGAACGTTCGAATTACAAAATTCCATCATGAAACCACGCGGGAGTTGCGGTTCGAGTACGATAAGCTTCAAAATCAATTTCGGCGTGTTTACAGAGGAGGCGGCCGTCAAATAGACCGGTTAGGTATTTGTGGAGCACACCAGATACGCTCCGAGCCCGAATATTTAGTGCGAGGCTTTGATTGGTGGACTGATCACTTGGAAATTGTACATGACCCAGTATGTGGTGACTAAAACGCATTGAGTCGTTGATTTAGCTCGAGAATAGATTTCGCTTTTATATATTCCGGATAACTACATACCTAAGAGTAACCTTGCTTTAGCTATCGGCTGTTCTAAAAAAGCGACAGTAGGTAATTTATGTTATAACTAGCTGTTCGAGTCCGGCGTCGCCCGGTGTCTTCTTCGGTGGATTTTGCAAAAAAAATCTTCCGTACAAGCCTTGTAGGTACTGCAAAAAAAAATCTGCCAAATCGGTCGAGCCGTTCTCAAGTGATGATCTTTCATACATGCGGCAATCGATTTTCATTAATATAGTTTAGGAACATTATCTTCTTCAATAGTCTACTACCGCGATAAGGCATGTAGGTACCTCTTCAATTGCACGTCACTAACTAAGTAAGCAACTAATACCTGATTCCCAGCACAGCTTACCTATATCATGCGCCTGTACCACATCCTATTTTCCTCTCCAAGAAAGCAGGCCAAGTACATTTTCCATAAGAAAGCGAAAGCTGAACACTTAACACATATGCACAAATGTTTTCCCGGAAGTGAGAGTCGCTGAGGGAAGTATATAAAGAGATGTAATAGCAGGCCGCCACCACTAAAGGCATACATGCAATAAACTCGAGCCGTTCCTGGCATCAAGTACTTGAGTCTCTTGGGACGCTCTCATTCTAGGAGAAATACGTTCCTATAAGATAGTACGACACTTTAAACCTCTTATTAAATATTTATTCTAGTTCACAGACGTATCTAAGTCCCTATTGCTGTACTAAATAGGTAAGTACTGTGCTTTTATTAATAAATAGTAATTAACACTTTAACACGGACATTAGTGGCATTAATATATGGTGCGTGTTTTTTTTTCAATACACGTATTAAAAACACACTCAACGAAAGATGTTTAACGAAAACCACGTAAACTACGTCACGAATGCATTTTTCGTATAAATCGGTTAATTGAGGCGTAAAAGCCAGTAAATACTGTAGAAAAATATAATGTTACCTGCAAAGCAGACACGTTTCACGACAGTTAAATGAATCAGCCGCCTGTTTATTTATTTCAATATCCGGAACTCCGGCCAACCGGAGCGGATTGCAGACTCTCTGGATTCCGGCCTACCTGCGCTGTCTCCCTGAAAATTCTCTTGACCACGGTACGTCTCGTACAATAGTCAAGCCAATACCAAAAATTCTATAGGTACCTTCACTCAATCCTCAGTTAAAGTTTCTTTCATTTACAAGCCAAAAGTTATTGAACGTGGCAAAAGTTTAGTCATTATTACAGTCTACATTCGACAGGTAATCGTTTACACAAGTCCCTTGATCAGGGGTTCAACAACGGATGAGAGATCTTCACTCAGACTATTAAGTTCCAAGAATCTATTTAGGAACCTAATAATTTAAGAATCATTACGTCGTAAGATTGAATCTGTAATTACAGCTCCGAGCAACTGAACTGGAGTTCCAAACTAGTTCAAAGTTTCAAATTAGCTTCCTATTACAAGCAGTACATCGTTAAATATTCATAAGCTCTAACAGCAATGATAGGAAAAGTTGTGCAGTGTTGTAAACATTGATGAAGTGTGAACAGCGGCCACACGGTATGGTGGACCACAGACGTGCTGTATCGTCGAATCTTGGACTTTGTGTAACTACAGCAAGAGTTAAGTGAAGCAATAGTTCGGTACGATATTGTTGACAAGAATTTGCACGCTTTTTGTGGCATATAGCCGCCCGACATTTGGTAGCCATTTTTTTTTGCGGGAACATCGTATGAAAAAAGAATACAACCAAGCGTGGCTTCTACAAAAAATCGTTCACTTTTCAACCAGTCCAACCGTTTGAATAGAAAACTTTTCGGCGACCAACAAAATATAAATTCGAGGAACGATTGGATCTATAAAATGTCGTTCGTCTGCGTCGTCTCTAAACGTCAAATTGTTGTAAGATTCATAAAATGCGTTCACGGAAACTTGTTATTCTATAAACGTGCCAACGTAAGTACCTATGTTTTTATTTTAGTAACGGCAGGGGAACTACCGAGAACTGTGTTATGACATTTATGACAGGGGGACCATTTATAGAGACAGTAAGTGTAGCATCATACGTTTCATAACGTCATTCATACTAGCAAATAAATATGAAGTGTGACTACTTTTTATTGATTTTAGTTCTTATAGGTATTTAGAAAAAAATATCTAGAAATTGCGATAAATACTTAGTTTAAAATATTCATCAAGCTCATTTGAAAATTACTTCGAAACCTTCCACCTCCACTTAAAAACAAATTCGAGCCTTAATCCGTCGTGGTTTGGAGCCTCAATCAAAGTATTGATGAGATGATCCGCCCTGAAGCTCTCCAATAAGATTCCAATCATACTTAAGTGCTCAAGGCTTTGCAGAATCATTTGAGAAATTACTAAATAACTGACGAAATTTTCTTGATACAAACTTGAAATCTTAAGAATTTTAAAACACTTTCATTTTATACATTTTGCTTGTCGAGAAAAGTGGGCCTAAAAAGACCACTTTGGCAGAATCATAAAACAATTCATATCACGCAATTTCATCTGTATGACAGATTTGTATAGATTTGTAAAATGCTATAGGTACACCTCTGAATAACCCTTTAGGGATATTTAGGTGTGAAACTGTCAAACAGGTGAATTGCGTGATATATTGTTTTATGATTCTGCCAAAGTCGCCTTTTTAGGCCCCCTGATATTATTATGTCGTAAACTTACATAAGGATTATGAAGAAAGAAAGAAGGAAAACTTAGTCCTTCCAAAACA
Organism: Gortyna flavago; assembly: GCA_963669345.1. Taxonomy (NCBI): domain Eukaryota; kingdom Metazoa; phylum Arthropoda; class Insecta; order Lepidoptera; family Noctuidae; genus Gortyna; species Gortyna flavago. The sequence goes on from OY770139.1 coordinate 7,855,114, forward strand.
AAGTATAAACTTGATTTCCTAAGCAAAACTTTTAGTCTAAACATGAAGCCGCAACTTTAGCGAAAAGAAAAGCTAATTATGTAACAAGAAGGGAATATACGAACGAAATAATAAGATCAACAAGTTTTTTTTAAATAAAATACTGGCCGTTGTCGTCGCCTTTGATTGGATCTGTGGTGATTTGTTTGTGGAATTCATTTTGGCGCGGAAAAAAATCTCCGACGTGACATGAAAATCCGATGGTGGAAATTTTGTTTTCTTTGTGTAGCCGCGTTTGAAAGGGCGCCTCTCACTTTGACGGTCCCTTTTCAATGCTGAATGCTGCGACGTCTTTGTTCAATCTTGCTTGAGTCACCAATGATATTATTAGGAGTGTTTTAATGCTGTTGAGTATGTTTTGTTTGTGTGTAGAAATTGAAAAAAAAAATTTAGGTATTTTGAAAAAAAAAAGATAGTGATTTTGCAAATGGCGAATCTTCTTTTGTGACAAGAAAAGTGGCCTAAAGCGTTAGTTTGCGCTTTTACAGCCTATACATGCCGCTCAAGATCCTTGGATTATATGAAAATAATGAAGAGTGTCAGCAAATAGAAATGTTTCAACTTTGAACTACCTACCTACATTTATGACTGCATCAACAACGTCACACCTGCACGCATATCTCAATACCTTGGTACAGCAACTTGTTGCCACGTGCAACGTTGGCGGAGCACGTTACGCAGCGCAGTAAAGACGCCGTCTGACGATATCAAACTTAATAAATGTCGCAGTTTACGACACGCTACCGAGGGAGCGCGACATTCCGAGGGAAAAATATTTTTAAGCGCCGTCCGCGTTACGTTCCAGACGTTCACGTAATAAAGTTAGCTCAAAACCAGGTGTTAGACGTTTCATTTCGTCCTGCCTGCCAGCGTGTCTGTTTACTTTATAATTCCATTTCCCTTGGGCTAGTAGATGGTGGTATTTGTGATTTTTTAGTTATTTAAATCTCAAAGGAATTGTTGTTATTAGGTTTTGACAATCAATTGAACGTAGTCCCAGTGGTGTTTGCTAATGAATGAGCTGGATTTGTTTATTACAAAAGTGAATTATAGCTTCTGCCCGCGACTTTGCCCGCGTGTTTATTGTTCTCCCGACCCGCCCCGTTGCATCGCATCGCTTGTCCGCGCCATTACTTCCTTTTCGCTTAGCGTTCTTTCTGCCTTTTTTCTTTTACTAGGCTCCTAAGAGTCCTAGCGTGATGTTAACAAGCCTATGAACAAAATTTATTATATTTTATTATTATAGATAGATTTGTTTGATTTCATGAATATTTTATTTTAATGTTTCATAATTGGGTATGTTGTATAAGGACACTAGGGTTGACCGTAGATGCACCCGCTTGATTATCGGTGGTTAAAAATGATCTGCCACATAATTTTGATAGAGCGTGGGTAAGCTTTACCATTGTTACCTTTTATCGAAATACCCATTCTAACCACCTTAATTTAAAACTCAAATTAAGTAGGTACCTACCTACTTACTTCCACATCCGCTTATGAAGCGAAAATTGCGCTCTTTTAAACTGAATCACGCCTTACTACTCAAGTTAACTACTAAAGTTAAATCCAACGGGACTTCATAAAAATAAAACACAAATGGTATACACGGTAAGCACCTACCTTTGTAAAATGTGTATAGTACATGTAGCCATTACAATTTATGCTCAAACGGTAGCTGAAGTAGCTGTAGAGGTGTTTTATATTATGTTATGGCAAAGTAGTTTACTTTTATCGGTTTGGCCAACAAAAAAAAGTTAAAAGCAGCTAAAAGTGACTAACGCTGAAAATAATAAAGTATTCTTCTTTACATAAATCACACCAGCTAAACACAATCAGTCTGTAATGTTCCCACTGCTGGGACACCGGCCTCCTCTCTTCGAGAGGGAGAGGGCTGTGATCCACCACTCGGCCCCAGTGCGGGTTGGTAGATGTCACATGTCTTCGAATTTTTAGTTCCTCACGATGTTTCCCTTCACCGTTTTGAGAGCAGTGCTAAAAGAACCTTTATTGATAGGCTGAATATCAATGCATGATCCATTTTAAACCAAAAACAACAGGTCAGGAGGAATGGCTGCTGTCGTTCATAGCAGGAATCTTAATGTATCAGACATTAATGCCCATTTTCACTAGTTGACAGTTAAATGAATATTTAAAGCGTGCTGTTGGATTTTCAACGCTCGGCTTAGGACGAAAGTTGAAAATCCAAGAGCACTTTTATTTAGGCTCAATTAGGTGTCGCGTAGTCTTAGTGATAATGGGAATAAGTTTTTCAAGAAACAGACTATTAAAATGAAAAACGTCAATTGGAAAACGTTACCAATTTAATGAAAACCTTACCAAATTTAGCACAGATTGAAGTCCTAATTATGCACACAATTTCCAATCCATCTAACACCCAAATCTTCCGAAATTAGTACTACTCACACTACTAGCAGTCATTTATCCGAAAATATTTTTCTCTGGCGATAGAAATAATCTGTTTGAAGGAGTAGGCAACATTCGTTCGGCCTCATTAAGTTTTACTATTCGCTAAAGGTTCACCAGCTTCCGAGGAACAACTCCGGTGATGCCGACGGAGATCGCGGGAAACTGGACGGGAGCTATGACGTTCTTGCTAGATTAAATACCGAGGAAGATTTATTTTTAAAAAAGTTTTTCACTAAAATAAAGTTTGACTGCCTCGTTCGTCGAGTGGTCGCAAGCGCTACTGCTGAGCATGAAGTCCTAGGTTCGATTCCCGGGTCAAGCAAAGTGTTATTGCGTTTTTCCATCTATAATTTCTCGGTAGCAGCCCGGAGTCTTGATTTGTGCCCAGTTGATGGATCGCCCCTATTACACATAACTTGCGAAATCTGGGTGTACTATAGTATGCCTCTGCCTTACCCTTCGGGGAGTACAGGCGTGATGTTATGTAAGTTTTTCATATAAAAAAGAAAGCCTTTTCAGCTTCTCGAATACTTTTAGAACCATTGGCCGTAATAACTATATGCACGATGCTTACTAAGTCCACAACCTACATCATCATTTGCCTAGCCAACTATATTGGGGTCGGTTTCCAGTCTAACCGGATGCAGTATTTTACATTGTGTCTACCTATCTGACCTCCATAACCCAATTACTGGGGAACACGTTACCCCTTGGTAAGAATCCACAAACTACATATAGTCCAATAAGTTCTAACCAACTTTATTTCAACTTCGATGGCCTTTAACTGAACATGACAAGTTCATAATTGCAGCCCTTGACTTTGTCTTGCAATTATCTGCATGTTATCTGCGCTTCAGAGCACATTTCACATAATACTATGCAGATGCTAGAACTTCAGTGTTATTTGCATTTATTAATTGGTTTGGCAAATAACTTTTCCTCAGAATGATCAATCAATATAAATAAACCTAAACGGATTTAATATTAAGCGCTTTTTGATCTGCCTGTCCATTAAATTAACATGAAACAGGAAGGAAAAATAGGACATAATTGCAACAAGAAGCACATTAATCACTCTGGGACAAGTCACGAGCCCTTCCAGGTGAACGTTTCCGCGTCCCCTCAAGTTTACGGTCAATTAAACGAAAGAACTAATCCCAAGTTTGATGTACCGCCGACCTGGAACTAATTAGAATTAGGCGAAAACGGCCCTACCATTACACCACTTATTGAGAAACTTATGCTCGAACAGGCTGAGAAAATTTAAAGGAAATCGCGACCAGAGTATAAAAAAGTTTAATTAATCATTGGCCAAAGTTCTTGAGCTTCGTTTATGCATTACTGGCGGTTACAATGACTTTGATATATGGGCGCCTTTATAGGGCTTGATTAAAAGTCTGTAGACGAGAATAATACACTTTAAATTCATTAAAAAAAAACATAAAGAAAATGCTGTAATTCAGAAAATGAATTACAAATTTTAAAGTCAGTCCATTGTATTTTCATCTAAGTACGTGATGAAAATTAAGCACCGTTCGCCGATATCTTTTATGAAAACCAGCCTTGTTTCCTCATTGTATCGCCAATTCATAAGCGGAAGAAATCTAGAAACAAACGGAAAGGAAAGTATCAAAATATTTACAGTCCAGGAGCGTAGACAATGACGACGAATGCCTTGCAATCTGGAGCATCGAACGTGCGGGGAGAAGCGACCCGATTCACCCGCAAGCTGCAACATGCTTGTCATCCCTGACATTGTGTTCCACTCTGTCCTCATGTACTCTGGCCGAGCTACATTCCAGGAAGTGTTGGGATTAATCACTCTGCGATACAATATGCAAGAGAACTAGAATTGTATATAATCTATGTACATATAGCTGTAGCTGCAAACATAAGCCTCTAAGTGCTTCCCTGAAATCCTATGTAACAAAGATAATAAAATTCAATAAACGTTTTCTGGAAAATGGTATAACGTTATCGAAGTCGTTTTCTAAGAACTGGACGAACATAGGTGTTCGTTCAAAGTGAAGATAAATACTTATGTAAATCTACAAAGCATTGAAATACGTAAGTATTTACAAACGAAGTATAATTCAGTATGATTTTAATTCCCAGAACTACATTATTTGAATAGACTTGGCAACTTATTAATACGATACAAACATAAAAACACTGGATACACTTCTTATACTTTATTAACTAACAAACTATTAAAATTATATAAAAATAACAATATAATATCTTAAATTCACCAAAATGATTAACAAACTTAATTCTTAGATAAATCTTGAAATCAAGGCTAATTTTAATATTAATGAAAAGTAGGCCTAATTTCAAGATGTATTATTGCCCCTCTGAGTAATTATAAGATATTGTTATTAACCCAGACAAATAATTGAGGACTACTCCCAAAAATTCGGCGAGAATGCTTTTGTAAGTTAACGTAGGGAGGCCGGTGTTCAAAATGTCGGGGGTAAGTTGTTCCGGCACGAATAACATCGTTACGAAAGGAGGTAACACTAACTAATGTGAAATATATCACAGAACGTTGTACCATTGCGTTGCGGCAGACATTTTAGTGACGCTATAAAGACGTGTTAGTTTGGTTCTCGCTTACTGGAACATAATATTTGTTACGTAAGTAAATTTTTATATAAATCTCACACTTTTTGAAGTACTTTTATAAATTGTACAGCTATTATGTTCGAGTTACACTTAACAGTTGTAAAGGCTTATAGGTCTGTTTTTAAATCGCTATTGATCATTGTATTAGGTACTTTTATTTTTAGCGTTTGTGATAACTTTGAAAAATGGAATTTGAAGCCAATAGTTCCGCTGGCTTGGGGTCAGTTGAGCCGAGAGAAATGTACATAAAAGGGTGTCAGCTACCTCCATACAAAATTTTATCTAAATCGGTCCAGCCGTTTGAGCGTGAAGAAGTAACAAACATATAAACACACACACATTCACAAACTTTCGCCTTTATAATATTAGTGTGATGAATATTTGACACTATATATTTTTACTATATGTAAATCCATTTTTAGTTACTGCATTACTAATTAACTCATTTGCTACCGGAACATCTAGCCTCAACGATGGAACAACCAGCCCCATGAGGGGGTGGATTGTTCCCTATTCGCAAAAAAAAAATCTTGCCAATGAGATAATATAACTAATAAATATGACCATTTAATTTGAAACTAGGATATATTCTGCCTCTACATATCCAAAAAACTTGGAGATCGGACCTTGTTTTAACGGTTTTTTCACGTGTTGTTTAAAAATTTGCCCGTTGAACCCCGGTCTCCCCTATATAATTTCATCAGCCTTGCAAGATCCTTTCAATATAGACCTTAATAAGATTTCACATTTCTATTAAATTTTCATTACGGTCTGATTAAACGGACAAGATACGGATATTGCAACAAGATTTGACTTCAATGGAATCGCGCTCTTTTTCTGCTGACCACTTTAAGACTCTGATTATAATACTTGGATACGTGGTATGATAATAGCACGTACTTTGCTGTCTGTCCTACCTACTGGTACACCTGGTAAAAGAAATGCCATTTCAGGGACGTTTCAAAGCGCTGGAGATTCGTCTTTTTTGCATCGTTTGATTTAATGGTCGTCTGTCTGGGGTAAATTTTAAGAACTAGAAGAATTATAATGCAGTCAGCCCACCAATTAGCAAGTACAGCAGTGCGATTCTGTAACCATCTCACCGTGAAAACTTAGGTGAAGTGAGCGTGGAGTGAGCTGTCATTAGTGTAAATCCCTATAGCATCAGATGGAATGACAGCTCACTCCACGCAAGTTTTCACGGTGAGTTTTTACAGAATCGACATGCAGTTATTAATATTTAGATACTCTTGAAATCAGAGGTCTGCGACGGCTTTATTGAGAATGCTTCCAAATATATCTCAGCTTAGAACTTCCTATCGGCAACAGTATCTATACAAAGTTTAATAGAAAAACAGCACGACAAAATAAATGAAACTTTCTTTAATCAAAGTATTGTTAGTCTTCCTTTACTTTCCATTTTAATTTCAGCTCAGCTTGTATGTCCTTTGTGCTCGAACTTATGGATAAGTTCTGCTGGATCCGATTCTCAGTTCAAAGCGAAAGTAAAAGTAATCTATTGAATCCACTACTCTGGAGACAAAACAAAATGTTCTTAGAAACTTTGAACACGTTTTCTTTGCTCAGTTCGATACAAAGCGACACAGTGACAAATACAAAACTAAAACATTAGGTACATAATAAAAGTTTCTCAACTTAATTAAACTAACAATGTGACATTGAACTCGATATTCGATTTACGCTTGACACTTTTCGTTTTAATTATGTATTTTTATTATTAAGGGTATGAACCTATCAGTCAAGTCAGTTTGTTATAATGTTATTGATGTCTATGATTTCTTTCATCACCGAAAAGTTTTGAATCTAGAGACAACGGCTGGTCAGATCGGAACCTAACTTTCAATAATATACTAAGAAAAACAGTTTTATTTTTTTATGATAACCTTACCTCCCCACTCCCTTACTCCGTTCGTAGACAACACCACCTAAAATAAAAAAATACCTTGTTATTCCTTCCCTATTGTTGATAATAATAAGTATAAGTCGGCTTTTATTGAAATTTTACTGTGCGTTAACTTGGATCTGAGTCTCGGAAAACTAGAATTTCCGCTAAAAACGACGCATCCGCTTAGTCATTCACACCGCAGTTCCAAAAACAAATAGCCCCAACGTAAATCGCGTTATGGTTGTCTACCAGTAAATTGCTATGTCGGTGGCCCTCCTTCCCAAACCCCTGACATTCAGTGGCCGACAAACGCACAATCAAGCGGTGGACATGGCCCGGCTTCGGGATTCCAATCTCGCTGTTGAATAGCATTATAGCGTCGTAACTGAACGTGTGAGTGAGACGTCATCAGTATTATTTGTTGTGAAGGGATATAATACTGAAAACCGTAACTATACATCAATTAATTTTTTGTGCCTTAAATTATGAATAATATTTTCTTGATCCTATTTTCTCATGTCCCAAGGCAGTTTGAATTATATCCATGTATTCCAGACAAAGAAATTGAAGTCAAACGACTATATTTTCCTGTAATATTGTAACTCAACTAAATAGTTCCTGTTACTTGTTTTCAAGTTAACGACTAACGACGAGAAAATAATAACTACATCAGATACGATGACTAGCTATACCTACAATTAGTAAAATTATTATAAATTTATTGAAGAAAACCCTATAAATCTTATGAACACAGTGATGAATAGTCTGGCTGGCGTAAATGCGTATTAGCATAACTAGGCGCCATTACTTCCACACGCATTACCTATATATGTAGCTCCGTCGGGCGCCGCCACCGCAGCCCGGGAGCGCGACACAATTTATGCTGATTTTATCACCCGCCCATGTGCGAATGTACTCCCAAGGAGGATATATCTACGCACTCGTCGACTCGTAAAACGTCTACCTCAGTTTTACCTATCTTAATCTTTGTAACAGCTATTCGATGAACTTCACTTCCTTCGCTAATAAAAACGTCTGCGAAAAGGCTTCCACTTAAACTTGGGTTTTTTTACAAAATGTTTATGTAATATAGAAACCAGACAGATTTAGTTAAAGCTGAGCAGGTGATTCACCGCGTTTTACGAGTTTTCTAACATACGCCAGTCGCTACATAGAAGCAAACTACCGACACTATACGGTTTATGTGCGCTGTTATAGCTCCACTACTTAAACTTAATTAAGGTTCCGGCGAACAAACGAAATATTTCTACCGTTTAGCACCGCGGCAATGTCACTTTATATTAAAGCTTATGGCGGAAACAAGATATATCTCGAGTGAGTTTTAAAGAAACTCTTTGATGCGACAAATCCCTTTGATATAAATTATCAGATAGAGGGTCATGTCCGGCGAAGCGAACTAAATGAAATCAAAGACTCTCCTGTTTCTTCCATTTAGAGTTTCTATCAGAATGTTGTAGTGGCAGCTGTGACATAACTCAAAGCCTTATGAATTATTTAGAGGGGAATCGTCCTCCAGCAGCCATTTGAATTATTTTGAAGGCCTTGCTAGTGCATAATGAAGTGTGGCTGTTTCTGAAACTCTTTCACATGCGGGCCACGGGAGCAATTGGGTGTTCGCTAATTTATTTGTGAACTTGTTGGTCGGCCTAATTCAAACTTGTTACGTTAAATTTGTAAGGAAGCTGACCTAGATATGGTAATAAGCATTATATGAACAACGTAGGGAATTGTTGTAATGAAGTTAGTCTTCAAAACGCCGTGTGCTTGATACAGAAAATTATGGAAGTTGGAAATGTTTAAAGTTGTTTCAGAAACTCGGTTCTATCTGAACTCATTATATCTGACGCTGACGTGAAAATATAAACAGTTGAAATTAACTTATGCTGTAGTGAAAAGATGATAAGTATATATTTAGTTAGATAAAACGGTTTGCAACTTCTATTCAGTTGAAAGGTGTTTATCCGGGGTCGTGTATTCCCTCTGTGATTTTGTCGTTAACTTCTTGGTAAAAACATACATTTCGTCTGTTCTTTTACCAGCCATTGTATAAGCATTCTCTCACACACACACCAACCTATATTCAGGGGCAGGTGTAACCTCCAGTCCATTCGGTTATTTTGCCTCTGATTTTGCATCACTGTCAATATTATAGTGATCTTTAATCTAGTTGTTGCAGCAACTGTAAAGTCTGTCAGAATTACAGTGATCTTTATTATTTTTTTGTAATAAGGTTGCTGTTGGGTTGCAGCTGTCAGAGGTATAATAACTATTAAGAAACTATCATCGTCATTTGCCAAATTCATCGTTTTTTCGTCATCTCAGTGCTACCTCTGACGTCTTGCACGAACACTCCATGCAAAAGTACTCTTCATTTTTTACGCCATCTGTCCTTTTTATCCGTATTCATACTAAATCTAAAGTGGTCGCTTACATACATAAGGATTTACTCAAGTTTAAACTTTAAATATTCTCGTAAATCTCCTTAAGGCCATACTGCTTTGACCGACTTAAGATGAATACGCAATACCTACATTTATTCCACTATTTCCAAGGAGAGAAGGGATCATTTCCTACGATTCCTTTGTCTCAATCAAGCTACCTCGCTAGGGAAATTAACCTCAGCATAATTGTATTGGGTTTTATTATAATTCACCTCGATGTAGTATGGATGGAGGAATACGATATGAACGTAAGGCGATTATGGGCTATTATCCGGTTCTTGAGTAAAGAAGTCTTTGGTAAGTAAGTAAAAGATGTTCAATTTGTTGTAATAAAATGCGTATTCTATTGCAGTTTTTAAGATGTTTTACATGTTCATTACATTAGTTATAATGTTTTTTATGCAGTAAACTAACCAATTCTAGCATTTTACCATAGACTTATAAAAAAAGATGGACTCCGCGCCACGCATATCGAAAGTGAAGCACCGTACCGATCTATGTGTGCGTGATTGACAATTGACGCTGTCGTGTCACGTAATGGCAGCCGCCGGTCGGCAATGTGCCATACTATGATGTAAATGTGAGCGTGAAGCCGTGTTTTGTACAAGCGGTCCCGGTATACTTACTGTGCTTCACTTTCGATATGCGGGGCGCGGAGTCCATCTCTTTTTATAAGTCTATGCATTTTACTTACTTAATTTAAAAAAACATGTACAATTTTAACTGTGCCACAAAGTCGGGTGTTTTTTAAATGATGCAAACAAAATTGAGATATGCTCACTCGCGGCTGAAATGTATGAAAAAAATGGCAAATATAAAATACTTGAACGGGTTGTACTTTTATTGTAAGCTGTGACAAGTGACAGGCTATTGAGAATGCTGATCCAACATAGCCGATGCGTATAGAACTAATATGTGAACTGCCTTCCGAGAGATTTGAAAGAAATTCCTAATCCATTGGTTTAAAAAATTCGTCTGCTCAACAAAATGAGTGTTGATGAACTGTGAAAATTAAAGAAATCGCGATCGATTGCCATTTTATGTGTGTTACGCAATTACCCACTTCTGGGATTCAACCAAAGAAAACTGTATTTACCTAATAAAGATAAATTGGGTACTAATTTCAGATGAACTATTACTCATTTTCGCCTTTTCGTTCCATTTAATTAAAAAACAGAAAAGTTGAATACGCATCCAATTCCAATTAGCGCCCAATATTCCAATGTTTATTTAAAAGTACACGCTCCATAAAAGTTTACAAACGAAACGAACATAGATAAGACTGACTGGTAACATCAATGAAAACCAGTGTAGATACCTATATGTATTTGTAAAAAAAATATCTAATCTATCGTTTGTAGAGCGCTGCATCGGTCGGTCGGACATGACGAACGACGAAATTAAAAACGAACGCTGGAACTCTGGAAGCGATGCATATCGATTTGTTTCCCCCATTCAAACAGACATGTGGAGCGGGAGCGGCAGCGATTACAAACCGCGTCTAAACTCCGCGCCGACATCACCGCCTCGGGGTATTTCTGTAAGCCAGAAATTCAGGAACAGCTAACATACAACTACCACGCCATTTAATTGAAATTAATTTTGCGCCGGAATATTCGTAACGGGTTTTTTAAAACTTCAGCTTGTTTTCATTTTCAGTTGGGAACTTTTAATAGCAGGTTTTGCTACACTTTATTATATTGCCGGGTTCCACTTTTGTGCAAAGTAGGAACTTCACATGTTTATGTCCCCACATACTTATTATGTTTGTTATACAAATATAATAAAGTTCGCGTTCTGCCAAAATAAAGTCTTTTTATTATTAGAAAGGGGATTGAAGTTTATATGGAGCCGGGCATACTTACAGTATCCGCCATTTTCTTTTTTTTTTATGGTGGCTACGCATTTGTCCTATATAAAGCGTCACGTTTCCGCCATTTTGAGACAAAATCAAAATGGCAGACGGAACGTATGACATGGACGACCTTCAAAGCCCTTAATAATCTTAATAATTTTGATAAGTATTCCGAAGTCATCAGAATTCAAAGAATGTCTAAATATTTGAGAGAATGTTACAATAAATTGAGAAGGCTTTTTCTGAAAAACGCCAATTAAGTTGGTAGATCCAGCAGGTATATTGCTTAGGGTATTTTTCTTCCGGAGTAATGGCTCGTTTTAGTCAATACGAAACGACTGCAGCATGCGTCAAAGTTCAGAGTCGAGGTATCGTACAGGGCCGAGAATAAAAAATTACCAAACGGTTTTTCTTACGCTTTATAACGAACTCTTCCGAAAGTTTCAAAACTAGGACAAACAAATAAAGCATCCCTATTTCCAGTTTACCCGTCTCATGTCAGTATCCATCTCGATGTGAAACATATAATATACGAAAGCAAATACCTTCAAGTTCAGTCAAAAGCTGCATCGTATATGCAGCATAATATCGTATGCAAAATAGCTACAATCAAAACAACCAGCAGTTTCCACGAACAGCTTCCCAGAATGCTGGTCCCAGTATATACGGTGACCCACTTATCGACTTAGCCAAGCAAGCAATGAGTTCTGCAGAGGATTCTAATACATCTTGTGTCAGGAGAACTGCTTCGATTGATTTGCAGTTTCTGCTTTAGGAAAATATTGTGCAATCCTAGATTATTCGATTGCTGTTTTGGCTATTAGTTATTCTATGGTTTTGGATAGATGTGATCTAGATATTTGCATCACAACCACAGTGATGCCACACAGGCTTTGAAAATGCGTTGCGTTGTCGCAGCGCAGTGATTTCGACGCAGTGAGTGCCACACGAGCGCTGCGATGTCGCAACGCAACGCAGCTTATCCCGACGTCGCACCTTCACGACGTCGACGTCCACCTTCGATATTCTAATAAAATACTATGCTGTGCTCCGTTGTCGCTCCGTCGTCTCACCGAGGCACCTCTCCCTGCTTTGTCTCCCTGGCCCTTGTCCAATGGGCACGCATTCCGTCGCCGCGTGGCATGACGCTCAAATTTATATGTTAAACTACGGAGCGTCACCGTACCGACGCAACGCATTGGCATCGACCTTATCCGAATCGTTTTATTACACTTTATTGGTGATCTCAATGTTACACATGATTAAGAAAGAAGATTTTCGAAGAACTTAGTCTAGTGGTCGCAAGCAGTACTCGTGAGCATTAGGTCCTGAGTTCGATTCCCAGGTCGGGCAAAGTGTTATTCAGATTTTCCATTAGGGTTTTTTTTAGTAGCAGCCCGGAGTCTAGAAATGTGCCCAGTTGATGGCAATAGGCTCGCCCCTATTATATGGGACTTAAACATAACTGGTGAAATGTGGGTGTACTATAGGTAGGTACAACTCTGCTTTACCCTTCGGGGATTAAAAGCGTGATAATATGCGACTTACGTTGTTTAGATTATTTAAACTGACTGAAAAACAATGGATGACAGAAAGTAGGCACACCTACATGCTTAAAGATTTTACCTGGCGATACTTAATTATCAAAAACTATCTGACCCGGCAAACATCGTACCGCCTCAGATTATTTTTTTGTAATTTTTTCCCATGTTTTAATAATTATTCTGCTATTCGGGGCGAAAATCCAACAAATAAAAGATCATAAAAATCGGCCCAGCCGTTCTTGAGTTATAAATGGTGTAATTAACCCGACTTTGTTTTATAGATCAGATAGAAGATGTGTGTGTGTGTGTGTGTTCTACTCTTGTAAAAAAACTAAAATACACATTTTATGATGAAAATAAAAAGGAATAGAGTTTACCTAAAGTTGCTACAAATGAGGACAAGCATCACATACGTGATGATATGAAATCTTCAATAAACATGGCAACAAAACGCACACACGACCCCTAAATCCAGGCACCCCACAATAATTCCACGCAATAAAACAATAAGTAAAAGGAGACTTAACAAACATAAGTCAGAGACACCATTACCTCAGATCATGTAACCAACATTAAACCATTACCTGAATATTTAAGTAAAAACACAATATAACCCTACATGTTGCTCATGCTGCGTTCTTAAGAAAGAGCTTTTAAATTCTGCCCGTAGGTACTTTACTTACACTGGTTCTTTGTGAGGCTTATGAATAAATAAAGGAAGAAATTTCTTGCGCCAACCGCTCGGGGGATGCAAGGGTAGTTATTCCATTTTAAATAGATCACGGTACCGCCGCCGCGCCGGTAGCGACGGTGTACAAGCCAACACCGCTGTTTTAATTAAGTCTAATTATGAATTGCGCAACGGTATGAGGGAAATGTGCTTGTATCGTTTGTTTTGTTTTCAAGTTTGTAATTACAATTTTTTTGTGGAGTGGTGTGTGCTAATATCCGAATCGATTTAGTGTGGCAATAGCGGTCATTGACCCGCCTACATTATTTATTTTAAAAACTGAAATAAAGTCCGTTAACGTTTTGAATCAATAGGTATCTATCGTGATCCAACATGTTCCAATACCGAAAAAACATACCTATTTTATTGTTTGAGTTCCTACGGAAAGAGCAACGACCACTATTGCCGCGCTAAAGCTATTTACATATTATAGTAAAGTTTACAACACAGGGTCAAATTAAATTAGGTAGCAAAACTTCGCAAACGTGTTGGGTATCGATTTATAAACACGATAAAATAAATAAAAATGTTTATATGATATGAATTTTTTGGCATCATCAATAAATTTTTTTTTTTGTTTTTTCCTGTGTAGATATAGATACCCGTCACGACTGCGGAGGTTCGCCAAATAATTTATTTTGACCTTGTATATTTATTGTTTACTAGCTTCCGCCCGCGGCTTCGCCCGCGAGATATGTCGATAAAAAACTATCCTATGTCCTTGCCCCGGATGCAATCTATCTCTATGCCAAATTTTATCGACATCCGTTCAGTGGTTTAGGCGTGAAAAGGTAACATACAGACAGACAGACAGAGTTACTTTCGAATTTATAAAATTAGTATGGACTTTGGGACCACACTATCGCATTACTGAATGTGTATTTTCCTGTAGAACTTTTGACACATTTCTAAGTGTATCGTAAATCACGGGGTTGGGTTATTTAAATACTTAATCATCATTTTAACAGTCTATAAACATCTTTAGGGAAAACTCGCTTGTTTAAATTTTTAGTTAGTTTCCCAACCAAGAATATACTTAATTGAAAACACGTGTTAGAATTTACACCTTATTTGTTTTATTTTTATGTTTGCTTTGTTTTTGACAGTTTAGGCTTTTCACGTCAGAAAAGTTTCGAAGCCTAAATACGAAATATAAAACCTCCACAAACCTGGCTTTGGAAAAAAAAAACAAAAAAAAATCGGTAACGGCTACTTATCTATCAAGGGTAATACCGGTAAAACAAAGGATAAAAAAACTGGACCTGACGGCTTTGTTGAGAGGAAAAGCGGGAAATCCTATTGAATAATTTTTCAACGGTTCTATGCGTATTTAGTTAAAAAGTCTAAGAGTCTAAATGAATTTTATCCTATCAGTTCTCACTGGTTTATTTTTAACCGACTTCAAAAAAAGGAGGAGGTTCTCAATTCGGTTGTATGTTTTTTTCTTCCATTGTGGTTAATCTGGTTGTTATAATTTTATCTCAAAACTGAGTATGTATGGTACTGCGATTTTGAAAAAGCTCATCTTGCATTAACCTACGCATTTTCTTTGTGACAACATGAGTGTTGAGCGCCCTCTAAAGAGCATCTCTCGAAGCATCGAGCTTGGAAAGGAGCACAAACTGTGAACGTGAACACCACGCGGTAATATAAGGGTTGGGACAGATTTAGTTGTGAACATTTCCGGAAGATGTCGCTTTTGTTGAACAATTCATTTCTTTTTGTTTTTCAGGCTGTAATCAAATACTACTCTACTTCTCATGACCGCTCTATTTGCATC
Source organism: Gortyna flavago (assembly GCA_963669345.1). Taxonomy (NCBI): domain Eukaryota; kingdom Metazoa; phylum Arthropoda; class Insecta; order Lepidoptera; family Noctuidae; genus Gortyna; species Gortyna flavago. The sequence continues at coordinate 7,870,482 of OY770139.1, forward strand.
GCCCTTTAACAATCCCTGAATTTAATGTGAGGTAAGCTTTATTTACAAACATTCTACCTAGATTTCCTTACATTAATTTTATCTTATTCAAACGAAGTTATTAAGTAGACACTTTTCCCTGTGACAGTGATGCGGGCGAATTTTTCGATGCCCAATGAACTGTTCCCTTTTTTTCCTTTAAAATATAAGTACTTGATATTATCTAAGGTATTAAGTACTCCTCAGTTTTCAAATAACAGGTAACTATATTATTCCAATGTGGTGCGTCAAATGGCTAACCAAAACACACAGGTGCACCCAGGTTCAATTTAATTATAATTACGACATTAATAGTGCTCAACTAACGCTCCATTGGATAACTAATTGCCCATTGTGTAGTAACAACTCTATTCAGTCAGCCCTACCTCTAAGTATGTACAAACTGATAAAAACATATTAGTTTCTCTTCCACTACCTAAAATTTTAAACATTCCTACCTACCTACTAGCTTTAACTACACTACTACTACTTTGCTTTTTTTTTTACTAGCTTTACTAGCTTTTTTTTTTTATTAGAATTAATTTTATCTTTTTGTGTGCACTTGTTTCTGTGACAAATAAACCTACTTTTCTTTCTTTCTTTACTTTCTTTATAAATAATTTTGTTTTTTTTTATTTGTGATTGTGTTTAGATTAGTTTATCATCTTCCTGTACGAGTTACACTAAATCCTTTTTTTTTTTCTTTCGTTATAATATAATATTTTTAATCCGAAATTGGACAAAAAACTCGGAGATTTAGAACAGCAGTCTCATTATTAGTTCCTATTTCCTTGTAAAAACATTTGTAATGAAAATAGACATAATTATGTATTTAATCAAACCAGTCTTACCAAGGGGTATCGTATTACCCAGTAACTAGGTTGTGGAGCTCAGATAGGCAGTCGCTCCATGTAAAATACTGGTATTCAGCTGCATCTGGGTAGATTGGAAGACGACCCCAACATAATTTGGAAAAGGCTATGCATATTATGATGATACGTATTTAATCCAACAACAAACATTTCTTATTTTGATTTCCTCAAAATATAATAACTATTATTGGACACTCTTAATGAGTTTTTAGCGGATCAACTATAGGCACTATATAATTATATGTATTTCCCATAAAAATATTTGTATGTTTAATAAAACCACGAAACTTAAAGTAACACTGCATTGCGCATCTCTTGGCAGTTCAATTCAAGACGTTTAATTTAAAAAACAAAAAATACCACCACATGAAGATGAACCCATCGCAAACATAGTTAAACATCAACCCTTCCAAAAACAAACCATCAAAACCAAAAGCTCACCAAGAAACGCAATTACAAACACTATAAAGAGACAAAATGGATGCCAAGCTCACCTTTATGATACGCGTGTGACGTAAAGAAGACAGGTTCAAATTATTGTAATGCGATCTGTAATGCACAAATCAAAGTGGATGCTGTATGAGATGGAGGACCCAAACGTAATTGAGCTGTCAGTTGAAATTAATGCTGTTGCTTTGTGGACTGGTTGAAAGATAAGGGCTCGTGTGCGCGTCAAGTGTTCGTGCTTGTTGAGGTGTGCCCTCGTTATGCGCGCGAAACTTCGCGCCCACGCTTGATGTTCTTTTGTTTTTTTAATTTCTATTGACTGGGGTGAAGGTGACGGCTGAGCTCATTACTTATCATTCTTAAACTACGTGTAGAACGCAAATGTACTCTTACATGATGCCTGAAATGCCCATATTCTTTTGATTTTTCAACTTTTGAGCCATATTGGTACGGCTAAATAAACTACTTGGTTGGTATTTTTAAGTTCAAACTAAATGCATTTATTTCAATTGAACCATTTACAGGCACTTTTGAATTGTCAAAGAGTCGGTCAGTTAGTCAGAAAGTTGAAGCTAGTTGCCCATTCCAAAACGTAGATCTCTATGGAGGAGAACGGGCATAAAACTCCAATGATTTTAAATCAAGATATTAAAAAATCGTAGGCACATTATTCTTGTGGCTTCTATATGTGAAAACAATGTAAAAACAAACAAAATATTATATAAGATAGAAGTGTAATTAGGTACCTACACCATCCATTTCAAATACTTACATCGAAAACCATTTTTTTTTAAACGTAATGACTAATATTTAGGCATAGTTCCAAGCTATATTAATATATATTATTGCATTTAACAGGCAAATAACAACATAGATAACAATACTTCATACCTAATATATGTTTAGTAATAATTACACGTATCGAATAAGCTAATAATAGTCGCTTATCTACTTAACTATTGCAAAACAAGTAAGAGATGGCTCCACACGTGTTATTTATTTCTAATTACCTTCGCAAATGAACACCCTGAGGGATCCTTTATTACGGCAATGTCTCAACATAGTCACTATTTGCTATTCAACAATATTTTTATGTTATGTCGTAATAAGTATTAGTTCTTCCTTTACGGAGACCGGTACTGAGCGATCTAAGCGTTTGATCTTACGGGCTTGGGCCACAGCAAATGCGGATGCAACGCAGAGAGAAAATGACTGAATGAATAAGGTCGAGGTTCAGGGCTTTAAAAAGAATTGAGCGGGAATCAACCAAAATAGAACTAATTTTAATCACTGGAAATTTGTGCTTCTTGAAAGCGTTTATCTATAACACGTCCTTTACAACTGCGGACACGCCTATAGGTACTACGTAGTACTATTATGTATTCTGCCCATACTGCACTTTAAACATGCAGCTTTCAGTGTGCCCAACCTTAAAATCCTGGCGACTATCAGTCACTGCGCAGATTATATCTAATAGGACGAGAGATGTATGGCCCTTACAATCAGTGGGCATCAGTGAGGCTAAGAGACGAATGGATACTTAAGGCTCTCTAGACTATAATGACCATCATTAGGAAGGCTGCAAATCTTCTTTGATATAATACCATTATTATCTTGTACTGCAGTCGGCTTGCAGGTTCAATCAAACGAAAATTTTCATTTATTAGTCCTTTAGTACGCTGTAAGATCCTTTATTGGTACCTAAGTACCAATCATGAGGAAAAAAGGACCACGTAATGTGCAATTTCGCTCATTATCTGATTGTAGGATCATCCAATATTCCTGATAGAATAAAAAGTGGATATAGCGTCTCTTTCAAGACGGCTTTAAAGGCTTTTTTCAAAGGGCTTTGTAAGAGTTGTATTTCTAAGGTATCGCATGCAAGAGGTATCAATAAATAACGTACTGAATAAGGTTACCTTTGCATCTATTCTGGGGTATTCACTTTCACGCTGACTCGGGGATCCCGTTGACCCTAACATAAAATATACGAAGCGTATCGTCTTGTCATCTCGTGCAATTTGTAAGGATTCAATAGAACAGATCTGTAGAGACCTTTGTATTATTTAATCGTAACATTATACTGTATATTAAGTCTTTTCTCCGTAGATGCGCAATCAACCATTCAAACAACTTGATTACATCATATTATTGACCTCTCGCAACGTAGTATGTCGCGAGTCACTAAGGTCAAACAACACACGTGTTTATTACCAGGAAATCGTCATGATACTTCCCATAAAGAAAGTCATCATCTGCCTAGCCTTTTCCCAACTATGTTGGGGTTGGCACCCAGTCTAACCGAATGCAGCTGAGTACCAGTGTTTTTCATTGACCTCCACAACCCAGTTACTGGGTAATACGATAACCCTACCATAAAAAAAGCGTCAGACACTAGTTGTCTGGCATTTTTGCTGAACTGGGACTTTTTGGCGCAGCCGTAAGGCACACTTTCTTGCTAATTTCTTACATCGGACTTTACAATTTTTTTTTTGTGTCTTCTGATGTATGTATCTGTTGTATCTACTGTGTGTGTTTTAGTCTGTGCTAAATACATTTATTTTCTTTCTTTACCTCTTGGTAAGACTGGTTGTCATACTTTCGGTCTTCTGACAACCCGTAACGAGTCAAAGATCCACAAATGATAACCGGGACCAATGGCTTAACCTGCTTTCCGAGGCACGGAGGAGTCTTTGTATGTAGGTAAATATGATCCACCCATCCAAGGACCAACCGCGGCAAGCGTAGCTTAACCTGATCAATCGACCAGTGCGGCTGTTATTACTTAGCCACAAGCCCCTACAAGCTTTCCATAGAGAAAGTATGACTTAAGTAAATGCCGGAAATGTCAATATTGAAAAGCCAAGTCATTTTTCTTTATTTTCTGTTACCAACAAATCTTAGCTCAAATCGTCAATACTCAAAAGATGCACAAGCCTCGAAGCACAGTAGAACTAAAACAATAACTCTGATTCTTACTTCATTAATCATCTAAGTAGCGTGCAGCCAACGCCATAATAAAAGGCTTGACTATCATATATCATGCTCAGCCTATAAATCTTAAATATCCCCTCGGTTCATTGAGAATAAGTACCGGATCCCAGAATGACAATACACGGGGTCCCTGATTTATTCCTAGTTCAGAAATCGAGAGATTAAGTCTACAATGCGATCTCCTGCCCCTACATCAGGCGAGTGTCAGAAATATATTTTATTACTGTCTGCCTCTACTCATATTTCTTCTTCAAAGCGTTATGATATCGCACTTGACCTTTAGTCGATATAAATCTTAGCTAAAACCGTGCGCACACCAGAGGCAAAATAGTTTTGTTTGCTGCAGACAGCACAGTTTTGTCTAGTACCAAACTAGTTTCTTCGTAACTTTTTGTCTATGAGACTATTTTGTTGCGAGTGTGCACGCCATTCTTATTTTAAAAAGTAACTAGCTGCGCCCGCGAATCCATTCGCGTGCATGTCGGAAACAAATTAGATTTCATGGGGATTTTCTTGCGCAGAACCCAAATTATTTTAAAAATATAAAAGTAACCTAAGTTACATCATGAAAGCCCCATCAAATTCGGTACAGCCGTTTCGAAGATTAGCCGGAACGAACGATTAGCGATTAGTTATTTTGACATCACAAACTGACACTTAAATTTTATTTAAGTAATTGTATGTATATATATGTTAAAAGTATATGTTGAAGACAACACAAGAAACTTAAAGATTATTTTTTTTGTCTATGGTCAGTGGACGTTAGTTTGTTCCTTGTCTGTGCTCTCTCTCTCTCTCTGCCAGCAAAAACTTCTAGTGTGGTTTGTTGCGTGTTATAATTTTTAATATTAGAAATATTGGTCTCCTGTGTCGTTTGGGTTAAAATAAAACATTTTACAACTGTATCTCACGGTCTTTTGTTTACATTCATCAGTAAACCTTCTAAAGACAATCTCGATTCAGGAGGCCTACCATGATCTATTTAAAAACGATTCAAAAGCAAGACATTTCGTTTAGGTTCTTAAACTGCATCGTTCACAGTCGTAACATGACGTCCAATACGCTCAGCGGCATTTGAATCGTTGAAAGTGAATGAGCGTTAAGAGCTCGTGGTAGGTATCCAGATGGCACGGCCTAAATTGAATCGTTAAACTGACGTCATGGTACGAATTAGCAGAACAGTTCAGTTTAGGTCCTAAAGTGGATCGCGTTAAGAGCTCGTGGTAGGTATGCAGGTCTGTGCACAGCCTTAGTTCTCCGTAAGCTAAATCCTACTGGAGAGCGATGTAGTGGTAGGCTATTACGTTGTTTCTTTTATAGCAAGATATCTTTACAGAATATCAGATAAGTAGTCATAGTTTATGGTATTTATCGAAGATTTTGTGTGATTAAAAAGGGAAAGGACGTTTTTATGATAGCCTGTGAAATCTTTTTTAGCCTCCCTTATGGCGTATGTTGTTGAGTTAAAATAATGTTAAAGTATTCTTTTTTATACGCGCTGACTTTACTTTTCTTACAAAAGGTAGGTTATCTACTCAGTGTATTTTTCTTTTTTCAGTTATTCCTAGCTCTCAGGCTTCCAGCAATGGCACTCTTCATACCATACAAATAATGATATGGCACATATGAGATAAAATAATTCCAACGGCTAATGGTTCGATGTTTTTTCCAGCTCCTTTTTCGATATTCAATACGCAGCTCTAACCGGCAAAGGAAATCCTCATAAAAACTCAACCATTCGTTAATTAATTCTAAACTGGTAACATTGCTACCGCTGTGTTAGTGCAATATGGCAACATCGGGCGCCTAGTATGGTAATTACTATTTATACATCAAATACCTATGGCTATTGTGTGTGTTCTGCAAAAAATATTAACAGTATTAGTTATGAAGGTTCTCCTGGGCTGACAACTATAGTTTGTTTTGTTAAACTAATCTTGCGTGCCATCGTGTCATTAACTCTAATTTATTTTTCGTAGAAATATCTGCAAGTTTCTTGCTCAAACAGACCTAAATACAGACCTGATACTTCCAAGTAGGTACACAGGATCCAGTAGGGACATAAAGCTTATGTTGATTTTGCATTATATAAATAAAATACAGTCCCTGCTCAAAACAAGGCACATGGCATCAAAAACGAACAAAAGCGAATTTCTTTGTTAAAAAAACACAACACCTAATTGGTTTAGTGTGTTACTAGCAATCCGCTCTACGTGCGTGACACGATGCGGTACGATGCGCAAAAACATCGCTCGTGAAAGCTGCGCCGGCGCAATTACTGACAAGATCGCCTCCGTTTTTGTGGCCGCGTAATATATAGGTTTTCGAAAACTGTACCACTGGGTCTTACTCCGAGAACCATCATTAGAATACCGTGTATAACTATTAGCTACATACTGTGGTCTAATTATAGTCACTCGTTATAGTTATTTCACGGCAAAATGCATCAAATTAACCCATTATTTCTCCCGCTTTACACACTACGCTCAACTTTTTTGTTAAAAAGTAAGGTCCGTCTCACTTGTTCATTTTATCGTGAAACTAAACGGTTTACATAAAAAACAGCTTTTTTAAACATTATTTTTAATGAGAACAGATTCACACGTTGTTTTTAAGTGGAAACGTAATCTGAAAACTGTTTAAAAGTGTTTAAAGAAAACTATTAAAAGATAAACGGCCAAGATGGTGTTGGATATATGTTATTTGGGGGATTGGAAGCTTTCAATATAATGTGATAATACTTACTTTGCGAACCTCGTATATTTTGCGGAGTTTGATGTATTTTATCAATACTAATAATAAAACTGAAGAGTTTGTTTGAACGCGCTTATCTCTGGAACTGCCAGTCAGAATTGAATGAATGAATGAATTGCACCGATCCCAGCGTGGTTAAACCAGACTCGATTAATCGAATGAACCCCAAGATTCGCACTAGCTCCTGTAGCCTCATGTTCATGGTGCTACAGCGATCTCTGCATTTTATTAACGATTCCCATTACGTCATCCACACTGGGCCCATCACACTGTACTTCGGTTATCGGCTTTTTTATATGTGAAAATTTTTTTTTGCATCTCAAGACTATAGCCTTTCTCAAGAATTAGGTAGCCTATAGGCACCTAACATCATGCTAGGACCCTTAGAAGCAAAAACAAAAAAAGTCCGAAAACACGCTAAGCGAAAACGAAGTAATACCTAGCGCGGGCAGGCGATGCGATGCGACGAGGTAAGTCGGGAAAACAAGAAAATACACGCGGACGAAATCGCGGGCAGAAGCTAGTATAAATATAAAAACAACTGTAACCAATCCCGCCTGTAATTAATACCATAGCATCTAGCAATTAATTATGTTTCCAACAACGTCGTCAATTTGTACATAATACTCTAAAAAAAACAAATGAGGCAACTTAGAAACTGTCTGAGTTAATTCTACCGCTTCCTTTCGCACTAAATAAACGGGCAGTGTATACATTTTCGCCGTAATCATTCACTCCAGTGTACGTAGTCATTATCTGTAATAGAATTAATAGCATTTAAATGCTTAAATTGCACCCATTTTAAAGCACACGAGTGTACACACAAAATAGTTCAGTCTAGTAAAAGTTTTTCTAAAGCGAATTTTCAATCATTCTCGTGATCGCATGTACTTTAATCGAATAGCTTCAATAATAGTTATTGAGTTTTAGATCCCAAATTAGCCTTACATGGTTGTAAATGTGTTAGGAGATTGGCTGGACGGCGTGGTATTTTTTTTATTATTTCCCCAATAAAATATGCTATGGATGGATGCAAAGTGTATTTATAGTGAACTAAACCACTGAACTTCGTGCCACGTGAAATATCATTTTTTCGGCTGTTCTTTTGGATTTTCCTTATTTTCTTTAATCCTAAGCCACCCAAGTACTGACGTGAAAAAAAAAACAAAAAAAAAACGGCCAATACATTTTCGAGTTTTTGTGAGACTAACGCACGGCAATTGATTTTGATATAATTATATAGGTAGAAAAAGTTGATATCTTCATTGATGATTGCTTGTCACTATGATAGGATTTTGACTTATTTCCAACTTGAATACCAAGCTCCAGTTTTTCATAGCGCTGCTTATTATAGCAGCCTTTGGTAAACATCCCTTCCAGGAACTGGAAAGTCATAGACAAACGACTAGACGTTTCCCTTCACGTTTTTTTACTGATCCATTCAGTTTGTCATGAAACGCTTCGTCAGTCAGTCCTACTCGTACAAATCACAATTTTGACACCCACTGTGTGCCTACTTTGTTATGACCTTGAATAACTTGCCCTGGTAACCAACACAATTAGATTTTCTTTTACAAAATCACGCCCATCTCCATAACGAAACCAACACCCTCCAGCACTAAGTTATGCGCACATTAAACTCGTAATTAACTCCCATTATCATCCACCATCTATTTCCCAGCGGATTCTAATCAGAATACAGGTTCCTTCCTACATAGTAACACATGCATATGGCGGTTCATTAGCCACTCTATCTATATTTACATTTATCATGTCGTGTCAACAATGAGGATTTATGACGTGCAATTATTGCCGCAGCCGGGCAAAAACAGGGTGATTGACGTCCCCGATCGAAGCCGATCTCAGCCGAGGCCTCCCGACAGCCAAGAACCAACAATGTTTAAGAAATCTGGTGCATTATTAATGAAGTGGACGAAGACATAAGATATGTAAAGTTCCATTAACTTGATGCATAAAACGAAATAGTATCGGACAAAGGATGTGCCAATACCTGTTCTGTTGTGTGGTATGAAAGATTCGCAAATATTTGAGTCATTTAGTGGACTAATATGGGCATAACATAAGACTGTTAATGAGTTTCATCGCCTATAACACAACGTTTGCTGATGATATTGTAGAAAATTACCACACTTTTCGAGTGTATACCTACCTATAACTGTGGTTAAAATTCACAAGCAAAATATTGTAGATCACGTTGTTGATCCAATTCCTCTTCCTACATATTATTATCTCTGTATTGGAAGCCCTTATATAGCGGACTGAGTCTGTATCACCAACTGCTGGTTCTAGGACTTTTCTTATTTTATATGAGACTGAACTACATAAAGCGAAAGGCGCGATGATCGTTGGTAGACTGATTTATTTAAACAGCAGAACAAAAAACTATAAAAGAACCTATTCTAAATTTAAAGAAACACTGTACAAAAATACATTAAAAAGTTAATAGCTGTAAAAAAAGGTGCGTTGCGCACATTCCTTCCCCCCAAAGTTAAGCCCTCAGCTTGAGCAGCTTCTTCAAGGGCCTTCTCAGTGTGCCCGCTGCAGTCCTAACGTCCGCCACTCGGATCACCCCATCGCGGCCCGGGTAAGTCGCTGAGATGCGTCCTCTCGGCCAGGAGCCCCTCGGTAGGTTGCCGTCAACCACCAGGACCAGATCGCCCACAGCCAACTCTGGCACATCGCCTTGCCCGGGTCTGGGAATAAGATTCGGCAAGTATTCTTTAACCCAGCGCTGCCAAAAGTGGTCCACCAGTCTGACCGCTTTGCGCCAGCCGCTTCTTGACACCAGATCTCGGTCCGTCAAGGTTGCTGGTATAGGACGCCCCTACGAAGCTGCAAGGAGAAAATGATTTGGAGTGAGCGCCTCTTCGCTGCCGGGCTCTACCGAGACGTGCGTCAGGGGTCGGGAGTTGATGAGCCCTTCTGCTTCTGCCAGCACGGTTCGGAGAACTTCTTCCGTTGGAGCGCGCTCGGTGAGGGTCACTCGGAGTGCCGTCTTCACGCTTCTCACCAGTCGCTCCCATACTCCACCCATAAACGGAGCCGACGGAGGAATGAAGCGCCAGCTGATTTTCTCCGTCGCGGCATATTCCAAAGCTGCGCCCCCATAGAGTGCGCGGAGTTCTCTTCTTGCCCCGATGAAAGCAGTGCCATTGTCAGACCAGATCTCAGACGGCGCTCCTCTGCGAGCCACGAAGCGCCGAAGACTCATAACAGCAGAATCCGTCGACAAGCTTCCAACAACGTCCAAGTGGATGGCGCGGACGACTAGGCACGTGTACAAAGCGACCCACCTCTTCTCCCGTCTTCGGCCAATAGTCACCTGAACTGGCCCGAAGTAGTCTAGCCCCGTGAATGTAAAGGGGCGCTTGTGGTGAGCTAAACGTGCCTCCGGTAGATTTCCAGTAGGCGGCTGGAACTTCTCTGCTCGGCGAATGCGGCATAGCTGGCAACGGAAGGCAATGGAGCGGACGACGTTTCTTAAGCCGAGCAAGTAGAAGCTCTGGCGAAGCTCGTTGACCACGGTCTCCGTGTTGGCATGGGCGGCTCGGCGGTGGTGGTGGTCTACCAGTAGCTGAACGGCAGGATGCTTCCCATCAAGGACGATGGGGTTCTTTGTGGCTTCAGGCACTCCCGAGGCTGCGGCGATACGGCTGGATAGGCGTAGGAGCCCCTCTTCATCCACAATCAGTGACAGCCGGAACAGCCGACTGGTGCGAGGTATGAGCAGGGGTGGGAGGCTGCTCAGACGCATCATCTCATCGGGAAATGAGTCCAGCTGTGCCTGGCGCAAAATGTGCGTCTCGGCCAGGCGCATATCGGCAGCTGTCTCATGCGTCGAGTGTGGAGAGCCAAAAGGGCTTGACGGCTGAAAAGAAAATGTTAATATCCTCCCTTGCTCGCGCACTAAATTCTCTACGTGAAACCCCCTTCGTGATAAGGAATGGATTCTGATCTGAGTTAGATATTTATGAGCTCTATAAGTTGCTCGTACCAATCTCAGCCAAGAGCTAAACCGCTTGGGATCAACTGAGACAGGCACATGCCTCTCAACAATACCGATGAGGTGAACTGCTGCTATAGTATATACCGGATTCCTACTTTCTTCTGTTACGCTTGGGTACTCTGAGGGACTACTAGGCTCAGTAGGCCAGTCAGAAGAAAGCAAGAATTTTGGACCAGTGATCCAGCGAGACTCTAGGGTTAACGTAGTGCGTTTTAACCGGGTTGCATCGTCAGCGACGTTCAACTCGCTAGGCACCCACCGCCAATCACTGGCTCTCGTTAACTCCAGGATTTCGCAGACTCTGTGCGAAACAAAGGGCTTGAATGAACGGGCCTCGCTTCGTAACCAACTCAACACCGTCCTTGAATCGCACCAAAAAACTTGCCTGACGGGTCTGAAACGATGAGAGTCGCGGATTGTTGAAGCGAGGCGTGCGGCGATCAACGCCCCCTGCAGCTCCAACCGCGGAATCGACACCGGTTTTAGGGGAGCTACGCGGACCTTGCTGCAAACCAGTGCGAGCTTGACGTCTCCATTCTTAAGCACAAACCGCCAGTAAGCTACTGCAGCAAAGGCAGACTCGCTGGCGTCGGAAAAAATATGAAGCTCGCAGTGATTCACTTCACAGTCGGCTAGGCAGTAGCAGCGTGGGATCCGTAATTCTGCAACCCCAAATAAATCCTGAAACCATAGCCTCCATGCTGCACTGTCCTGCTGTGAAAGTTCTTCATCCCACTCGAGACCCTTGCGCCACGCATTTTGGAACATGATGCGACCGGTCACTACTAGAGGCGCAAGAATTCCGAGAGGGTCAAAAACCCGCATCACGTGGGCCAAAACTACCCGCTTGGTAAGCTTTTTTGATAGCCCACCCTTTTTTAATCCGATATTGAAACCGACACAGTCTGTAGTGGGCTGCCAAATAAGGCCAAGCGTCCTCACAGGAGTGGCCAGGTGGCCCAGGTCTACGGGTGACGTCACCGGCGCCTCCAGCAATGTCTCCTTAGGCAACAACGTTAGGGCCGAGGCACTGTTGGAGGCCCAGCCACGCATTTCAAAACCCCCGTTTTTGTGGACAGCGTAAATATCAGCGGCCAGTTTCGCTGCTTTATCCACGCTGTCAAGGCTGCAGATGCAATCGTCCATATAATGGTCGCAAATGATTGCACGCGCTGCGTCCGGGTATCGTGTCTGATGCTCGGCAGCATTTTTATTTTTAATATAAATTGCCGTAAAGGGACTAGAAGCGGCACCGAACATCATCGACGACATCCGGTAAATGCGCAGCGGTTCGCGCGGACTATCGCGCCACAAAAACCTTTGTGCATCGCGGTCTTCAGCGCGGATTCCAATTTGCGGAAACATTTCCCGAATGTCCGCGGTCAACCCAATTTTGCCTTCCCTAAAGCGAAAAAGAATGCCCAGTAGTGGCTGAAGCAGGTCGGGGCCCGGTAACAATAACGAGTTTAGCGAAACACCCTCAGATTTGGCAGCGGCATCGTGCACAACCCGCAGCTTATTAGGCTTGTTTGGGTTGACTACGCCGAAGTGAGGCAGGTACCAAATACGTGGCCCTGTGGGTGCCTCTGGACACAGCTCGGCGTAGCCCTTCCTAACCATATCGAGAACATTGGCACGATACCGCTCCGCGTAGCCACCATCTCTACACAATTTCTTCTCTAAACCTAAAAACCTAGATAAGGCAAGGTTATAACTATCAGGTACCGATAAAACGTCAGACTTCCAAATCAGACCTACTTCAAAACGACCACTGGGCAGGCGGCGTGCTGTGCGTTCAATAATCTGACCAGCACGTTCGTCATCAGCATTGCGCGCCTCACGTTTCGAAATACCTATAGACTCGAGTTTGTACTGCTCCTTAATAAGCTGCTCCAAATCGGAACGGTCGCTCTGGCCTATAGTCGCGGACTCAAACAGTGTGGCGTGACTAACAACATCAATCTGAGTAGTTGAACTACAACCGAAACCGAATAATACCCAACCAAGTGCAGTACGAATCGCGACAGGTTGTGACTTAGACCCCTTACGTGTGGCCCTAGATACGGTGAGATGCCAGTTGTCGATGCCAATGATGAGCATCGGGTGAATTTCACCGTAACACAACTCGTCTGCAAGATCCGCAAGATATGGATATTTCGTGACGGCGTCCCTGTTGACAAACTGAGACGATACCCCTAAACCGCCAATAGATCTAGCCCTATGAATAAGGTGATTATCTTTCGCGTGACGACCCTTGATGTAGAAGTCGACATAACGGACCAGGGCGTTCTTGTTAAGGCCCCCTATGCAATCTACATGAACGTGTCCTTCTGGCCCTTTGACACCTATCTTAGCAGCGACCTCCGCATCAATAAAAGTAGTGGTCGACCCGTCGTCCAACAAGGCATGAGTATCGACACTACCAGACGGACCAGTCACAGTCACGGCAACAACTTTCAACAACGGACGAAGACTCCGCAAACGCTCCGGGCTTTCAGCTGAAAAAGAAGTTGACGCGTGGGACAGGATCTCTTTCCCTTCAACAAGAGAAACTATAGGCACGGAGCTCGACGCGCACGGGGCGAGGCTCGTCGTGGACGGCGCAGGATCGTCGTCCTCTTCTAAGCCTATGTGAGCCGCGGCTGCGCGCTCACTAGTACTGTGTAACATCCTATGATGGCGAAATTTACAATCGCCAATGTCGCACAAACTTTTTGCCGAACACAAACTTAGTCTATGCCAACCTTCTTTGAGGCACCTGTGACAAATTCTTTTCTTTTTTATGAAATGCCACTTGTCATCTACTGACAAGGAAAGAAATTTGTCACATTGCGTCAATGAATGCTGTTGTTGACATAAAACACAATGAATTTTGCCTGCAGCAGCATTGGATGAACTATTTTTTGGTTTTGACCGAGATTTCTCTCCATCAACGACTGCGTGCACCTTATCCCTGACTCGGCTAATGGCAGCGGGAGTTGAATTCGGCATGCCAGCCGATTCAGGGAGAAGACCGAATCTGGACTGAAGCTCGACTATGTCGGCCAGGAAATCGGCGAACATGTCGAGAATGGGTAGACCACTAGCCGCGTGACCGCCGGCGTAGGCCACCCATTGTGCTCGTAACAGTGGGGGGATTTTAGAAATAACCGATTGAATCAGCTCTGGCGATGTTAGGTAGTGAGGCTGGTCGAGTAACCGAATCGCTTCCACACAATTACGAACACGACTAGCATAAATAGCAAGGTCTTTACCTTCACCTGAGACGCGCGGTAAAGCGCGCATTGCGGCCGCCTCCTGAGCCACTATAAGCTCGGGGCGGCCGAAGCGCGTATCGAGCGCGCGCAGCACGACACCAGGCTCGCGCGCCGTTGCCAGCAGCATCATGACCGCTTCACGCGCGCATCCCTTCAACGCTTTATTTAACCTAGCTAGATTTTCCACTGCAGAATGCGAGTCCATCGTATCTAGAAAGGCTCTTTTAAAAGAAAGCCATTCTAGATGCGATTTACCGTCGAAAAACGGCAATGGAAAATCCCTATCACCCCTACGGTGGCAAGCGCCTTTATTGACATTGTCTATGAGAATGCCTAACGACTTCACAAGGCGATCTGAATCACTGGAACAAAGATGCGTGTTAACATTTGCAGCTGTGGTGGCTAGGTCAGCCGGTTTTATAGGCGTTACCGGGACTGGGGAAACTAGAGCCAGGCGAGAGGGGCCGACCGAGATAATTTTGTTAAAATCAACGGGGTCAGTTACGCCAACTGGATCAGCTTTCAAAGCATTTTGCGATTTCTGCAGCCAGTCATCGACTGAACGGCTGCTTAACGAACTACGATGACTGGCATCGGCATCTATAGCCGCCAATTCCGCTCGGAGTTCCAACTCCGCTGCCTCGCGCTCTCGCGCAGCGACCGCGGCGGCTGCCTCGCGCTCTCGCGCAGCGACCGCGGCAGCCCTCTCTGCGGTCTCCTGCTCCAAATCAGCCATACGGCGAGCATGTAACGCCTCTGCGGCTAACTTTCTAGCCACCATTGTAGCAGAAGAACGAGATGAAGTTCTACTTACTGTTCTCGACTGAGTCTGGATGGTAGTGTCGGGCCTCAGCGGGGTCTGATTGCCGGAGACGGGCCTCGAAGGGGTCTGGACTGCGGCCGCCGCGTCGGCGGATGAGTGGCTGGGGCCTGGGAGTTCCAGCTCCCTCTCCGCAGCGTTCCCTTCAGCTCCCATCTTGGCACCCGCACGAGTAAGGACCATTACCACAACCTACTAGATTGGCTGTCGAAGGACCACGATATAGCGGACTGAGTCTGTATCACCAACTGCTGGTTCTAGGACTTTTCTTATTTTATATGAGACTGAACTACATAAAGCGAAAGGCGCGATGATCGTTGGTAGACTGATTTATTTAAACAGCAGAACAAAAAACTATAAAAGAACCTATTCTAAATTTAAAGAAACACTGTACAAAAATACATTAAAAAGTTAATAGCTGTAAAAAAAGGTGCGTTGCGCACACCTTATATATATACTTATATATATATTATACTTATATATATATTATACTTACACCTTCTATTGTTTTGCTCCAAACACATACAAATATAAACACACACATAAACTAAAGGACCAAACTAACGGTACCTAGTTGTTACCCTGGAACAATAAGGCGACCTGCACCTGGGGTCCTAGGGTCAACCCACTACCCACTAGTGCAGCCATATTTGCCTTCTATTCGCTATCATTGTTCTCTAAATAATACGCAGTCGCACATTATGTACGTTAGAACTGGTCAAAGTCACGTACATGTGACGTACAGGGTTCAAAGATTAGATACGACTGTTCTGGATACAGTAACAAAGTGAACGTGCTGTTTACTTGGGTTAAGTTTTATAACATTTTCTTGGTAAGTTTGGCATTTTATTAGAAGAAATCTCTTTTATTTATTTTAACTTCATGTACCGTTGTGGTACACAGGCGGACTTGTCGTTTGTCTTTTGTTTTTTTTTTGTAGTAAAATCGGAAACGATTAGGTACGAAAGTTAAACGGGGAAGAGTATGAAATTTTTTAAACCCCGTTTTATTATTTATTTAGATAGGTATACTTTATTGTACACCACAAATATACATAACAAAAAAAATTGACCGAACACTACCAAATATACCTACAATGAGCCTAAAGTCCGTTTTCAGGTTTGATTTTCTCTGAAAATTTGTTTCTACGAAGTGCAGCAGTTTACGTTTTTGTTCATATTTATTTTAATCCACTAAAAAACACTGCTTATATATATGATGTCTAAATAAATGCTAATTGCTCTGCCAACAACTGAAGAGAAAACATATTTGCACAGTACACAAACAAACGACCTAAAAAGAAAACCTTTCTGTAACAAAAGAAAAAGAAATATTTTTTCGTTTGTTTTCCAGTAATGTAAACAAGCTATTATATTTTGGAGTTGAAAGGATTAGTCAAGGTACCTGCAATGACGAAAATAGGCTTACCTGAAAAATAAAATGAATACCTATTGAAAAACAAATGAGATTTATCGAGTTTGCACAATACGAAAAAAAACTTCAATTGGATTCAAATAGAAGTAAAGTCCAAGAAATAAAAATAGGGTCGTAAAACCGCCTAGAGCGAGCCAATCACGGGCAATCAATAAATGATTATTTTGTGCTTGTCCCAATAAAAACAAATGAGCATACGCAGGGTCCGCGGCAGTCTGTGACTTTGTATCGATAAATTTAATTCTGCCCTTCAAGGATCAATCATGAATGTGGCCTTTGTGGCCGCCGTCCTGGGTGGTACGCTAACTAAAATATTTATTCAGTCAGCGCCTCACAATGGCAACGTA
The DNA here is from genome assembly GCA_963669345.1 of Gortyna flavago. Taxonomy (NCBI): domain Eukaryota; kingdom Metazoa; phylum Arthropoda; class Insecta; order Lepidoptera; family Noctuidae; genus Gortyna; species Gortyna flavago. Next base: position 7,887,452 of record OY770139.1, read on the forward strand.
TTTCAATGACGGACGTCGGCGCCCGCGCAGCCTCCTAGCCTAAAGCGTTGCGCACGCCCTCGCCTCCTCCTTACGAAAATATGGTAAATGTTCATGTTGAAATAATTATGCTTTTATATTTTTAAGTTTTTCTCGTTTTTATTTCGGTTTGATTTATGTGTCAATTTATTGGTTATGGCGTTTTATTGAATAAACCGAATCCCTTTTTATGTGTCGATAAAACAAATAAAGAATGTGCAAGTCTAATTTTTGCTATATTTTAATTTATAATATATTTATTGTTACCAAGGTGTAAAGAGAGTTTATTTAGTTTAGTCATACTAATTAGACCGTTGAATCACATCACATCTATCATGGAATAAAACCATCAAGCCGTATTATACAAGTAAGTTTTTACTTAACAAGAAAGGAACACCTTATACATAGCTACAAACAACCTATCTATCATGCATCATTTCTAATTCTAATGCAATTTCTTTTAATAATTTATACTTACGAGGATAATACCATACGCACTCAATATTGCAAATATTAATTTTATTATTGGAATATTACCTCCTGAACAGTCGATCCTCGTTTGCCAAGCCTTTTTCAATCTCTCCCAGGGTCGGCGTGACGACTGCATATTAATACAAGAACTAAATATAAAACTCAACACTTTCATGGAAAAAACTCCTTATTAAATCCCTGTTTAAAAGCAATAGAAGCCAGTTTTGCCTGTACCACAAGAATATGTGACTAGAAACCCGTTTAGGTATGTATTAGGACAAAAAGTTGATCGCTGTACAGCGAGTTACGCAAGACTGGGCCTAGATAAAAAGTGGTCACCCTTTCAAGGGTTAGATGGTTCAATACTCGGTCTATAAAACGGAAGGCAGAGCATCACGATGCAGCAGATGTTACCTAAATAAAGCCTTAACAGGAATCATAATTTTATTTTAAATTAATTCAGTGTATCGCAATGCGAGTGAAGTAGCGGCTGCGTAAATAAAGTGTTAAGAATCGTGAGAAAAAGGAATATGCCTTTATTTATAACAGGGTTTTGGCAGAGATATGAACGAGTAGTTTATTTTCATTAGGTAGTCTTTTTGCTCCTAAGCCCCTATAACTTAGTATTTACATGGAGTAAAAGTTTGCGGAGAGATTTTTTGGTACTTTTGCTTTTCTTGCTTAGTCAGCAATTCATAGATCTGTCAAGCCTTACATAACACACACACACACACACTCTTCGTGTGTGTTAGTGTTAGTTTTTTAGTAAGTATAATGTTGTATGTATTTATAGTATTTTTAAGTTACTTATATTAATATTGTATTGTATGTGTTTATATGGGCCTTGATGCCTGAAATAAATGGATAAATAAATAGATAAATAGATAAAGATAGTTCATCATCATCATCATCTGCATAGCCTTTTCCCAACTATATTGTGGTCGGCTTCCAGTTAAACCGGGTGCAGCTGTATTTTACATGGAGCGACTGCCTATCTGACCAAGGTAGGTAGTAGGTACTTATGTGAACTATTCGTAAAAACAAAGATTATATCATTTTACAATTAGGCAGTAATAATCATTATCATACATTAATCAAGCTGCGTTAACAGCTATAGCAAATCTTATAAAGTCTTTTCGTGACCAATTAATGTTTAATTACCTATAAGTAAAACAAATGTTAACTCAATACAATCTCAATAAAACAATCGAGTGAAGATATATCTTTACAGAAATAATTCATTCCGCGCTCCACATGGCGATATCTCGAATGAACACTTCTCTTAGTTTTTATGCCAATAGAAGGAATCGATGTCCCATAAACGGGTTGAATAAAGACAAAGTTAGGATCTGAACTTTAATTTCTTTTTCCCGGCCTTTTATATGCAAATCGGGAGCAATTTATCAGTGCGCGACATTTGAATAGGCGAGTCTCCATACCACTTGGTAAATAAATGGTAGCTGTCGGAGCAGCGTCGTCGATGCGCGTGCGCGGCTATCACTCCGATTGATGCGCGCTGATGCATGTGATTGTAAAGTGACAAGATACACTAAAGATTTCCAGCGGATTCCAATACGAATTATCCTTATTATTATTCCCGTATAACCTTTTACAGTAAAAGGGTCTCTCATAACTTTCAACGAAAAACAAAGAAATCCTTAAGCCATGTGAGCCAGGGAGATAAGTTTAAAAAAAGACTGTTCGGCACGTGCCGCTGGGCGACTCCCATCCTTCTATGCGAGACTGGTTCGAGTCCCTAATGAGTTCTGACTTTTATATTGAACCGTTGTGAATTCTACACACGAAAAAGTCTGCGAGAGCTGAAAGTTATCCGGCGTAATTAAACCATTTATTTAAAAAACAAATCGGTGCTCCGACCAAATGAAGATTTATAAGGCAGCGTTTACACCCACGGCTTCTTATCTTTTATCTCTTGATAATTGCTTGAATATATCGCATATCAAAGTAGCGCTCAGAATCAAAACTTTATGATGCGCAAACGCAATTAAAAAAACAATGCATTTCATTAAACGATGCTTTTATGGGAGCCGCAAAAATATGAGCGTTGGAAACAATTATGATTTTAATATTACAGCCGGAGCCGACGCCAATATGAATAGAATAAACTGAATAAGTAATTTCGATGCCAACTAAATCATGTATGGATGCTGGGTGCTCTCGAGTTTCTTAATTTATTGTAGCAGGGCTTGTGTGGCGATGGCTGTAGGTGAGATAGGTCGCAGTACTGTAGGCTGGGGCACACCACCCGCGGACAATCACGACTCATTCAATTTGCAATGTGATTCCACATCGAGAAATACAGTCTAAACGGTATGAATGGACGACCGATGGCAATGGTCACTATTATTTTACAATATTATTGCTCCCTTACGACATAAACACTATAAAGAATACTTATGCCGTCCATTGAGTGTATTTGCGACTGGATATTTTACTCTTTTTGATGGATTTAATTTTCTCTTACTACTTTAAGCGTGGGTGTTATTTAGAAGCTTCTGTGGCATAATTGCGTAACACACAAACAGTAGCAATGGCTTTAATTTTGACAGTTCAACAATATTCATTGCGTTATTTACGCTGTTGAGCAGACAAATTTTTCGAACATATCCTTCAAAATGATTCAGATTGTGATTCAAAGTGTGTTACTACTGTTTACAGTGAGGAAAGATAGATGAACCCATTGAATAATATTCAACTTTCAATTGTTTCGTGTGTAACGTCATGTTAGTATCTAATTGCCAATTGGCTATGAACTGGAAAAATCAGTGCCGAACATAAATGTGAAGATAAAAGGCGGTAAACTATGTTATTGATGGACCCTTTAACTGTCAACAGCAGGTTATTACAGACCTTCCAGTGGCGACTAACAAGGATGCTCATTTGACGAGAATTTTACGACCGTACTCTGAGTTTCTCTGCGAGAGCTTTGTTCATATAATAGTCCAGTACATGCTGACTTCTTATTCTATTGAAACTCCGTACTACATTTGTGTAAAGTATTTCATCACCTGTATAATATCGGGATATAGAGTATCCTATGTGTTAATCCTGGTTATAAACTATCCGTCTCCTAAATTTCATTCAAATCCGTTCAGTAGTTTTGAGTGAAAGCGTAACAAACATACAAACTTACTTTCGCATTTATAATATTAAAAAAATACATAACACTATATTAATAAGGTGTAACAGATTAAACGCAAGTCCTGAAAGTAGTTAGTTCATAATTGACTACTGAATCGATTTCAGTGACTTTGAATATTGGTATTTTTTCCAAAAAATTTTAAGTTTCTTCATATTCTATTCCACTCAAAATGTGAAAAGTCTACTCCGTTTTTGACCTAGATTTGGTTTTTATTTGGTTTGAAAACGCACGTGGGAAGACCATGACCTAGAGAAGGACAACAAATCTGGTAAGACCAGAAGCTAACCCCAAAAGAGATGGGATATACTAAATAGATGATGAGATCAGAACACACATTTCTATTGTCATGTTGATTGAAGCTCTTCAAACACTAAACTTGAACGCATCTATGGCTAGCAAGGAAAGTCAAACCCTTGTGCAAAATATCCGTATCAGCCACAGAAATCTTAATAATTATCATTAAGATTTCTGTGGTATCAGCAGTTCAACGCTCCAACATACATTTGCGTTTTAACCAGCACGTGGGCGACACAATACCACTGCAAATGTCAGGAGATAAAGTAAAATTAAATCGGACAACGAAACTCGAAAATAAAATGTTAAGCTCCAAAATGAATGAAATATTACATACAAGTCGGCAAAGTACCTCGATTGCGGCGTGGGAAGTGATTCTTATCTTGATAATGCGTGTATGCATAATTTACCCTTTTTAAGTAAGTATATGCACGAAAATGCAGCTTCAAAATGCATTTTATACGTTACTGTTATGCTGTGTTAAACTGTGTTTTTATGGTGATTTGCATGACACATCCATAACAACCTTTTACGTTTTTTTACTTAGTTTTCAACGTGAAATTAATATCCATACTAATCGTAATTAGTTCTGGGAAATACATCCACCCCTCCTCCATATGCGATCACTACAAATCAAAAGTAATAAATACTTTAATGAAAGATACAGAGGAGCTAAGTCACTAAGTAATAACAGCCGTACGGGTCGATCAATCAGGTTAAGCTACGCTTGCCGCGGTCGTTCCGTGGATCTTTACATACCGAGATCCTTCCGTGCCTCGGAAAGCACAGCTATGATTCCTGGATCTTTGATAGTCGTTACGGGTCCTCAGAAGCCAGAAAGCTGACAACCAGTCTTACCAACGAGTATCGTGTTACCCAGTAGACTGGGTTGTGGAAGTCAGATAGGCAGTCGCTCCATGTATACATACTCAGCTGCATCCGGTTAGACTGGAAGCCGACACCAAAATAGTTGAAAGGCCCTAGCCTTTCAACTATTTTGGTGTCGGCTTCAGATGATGACTTTTTTGAAAGATGAAAGATTTACCTACTGCTAGTAGGTAGGTATACTCGTTTTATCGGACTATGTCAAAAGTTAATTGGAAAATATTTCTTCTTTGTAGTAGTGATTTAACATGAGAAATAAACAAACAAACAAAACAACAAACAAACACAAACAAACAAAACAAACGGAAAAAAACCTAACGGGAATAAACATATTTTCTTTATTTCTTTAATTCATTGGAACATTCCCTGTTAGATGACCACTGTTGAAAGCGTTGAATAAAGGTAAATTGCACTTGGACCTTGCATACCTTTTTTTTAGTTTTCGGTGGGAATCCTTCAAAATGCACCCGACCTCCGGGGAGGAAGGTCGGGGAGTGAGTGATTTTTACCTCACTAAAACCATCCCGGTGATCACCATCAGCACATAGGGGTGGTCCCTGTTCCTCTAGCGTAGTGCAAAGTTTCAATAGAATAAGCTTCTATGTTATGGGTTTTGGTTTCCGCTCTTAGCCGTTCAAGTGGACCATCGTGCGTGGGCCATGGCGGCCGTCGGTGGTTATTCCAACCAGCCCACCTCCCTCCAGAAGCTGATTAAGTCTCCTGACCTGTTGAGAACATCTGTGTAAGATCTGGGTGTCCGAGGGTTTCTGACATAATCTAGGTGATGCCTGTGCACTCACGGAGCACATGCTCCACGGTTTCATCAGCCTCCATGCAAGTCCTGCACAAGGGACTGTCCGTTATGCCCATTTTGTGGAAGTGTTTGTTTAGCGAGCAGTGTGCCTTTATTCAACTTCTTCAACAGTAGTCATCTAACTGGGAATGTTCGAATGATTTCTTATGTTATATCTAAATAATAGGAAACTTCAAAGAAGAAAGATTTTTCAATTAACAGTAGACAAAGTCCGACAACATTTACGAGTAGGTACCTAGCAGTTAAATCTTTCATCTTTCAATAAGATATTTATAACTTTTGAAAAAGCATATAAAATAATACGAGAGGTAAGCTATGAAGTGTAAAAGCACCCGTAATCAGAATAATAAAAGGTATAAGTACAGGAAGAAATAAAAATAATTAACTATCGGTTTTACAAGCATCTTCGCGACAGTACCTAAACCTTTCAGTTTTCCAGTAATGAACATAAAAGCCGCTTTCAAAACAAAGAAAATTTTAATATACACATTCCCTTATAAGACTTTTTTAAATAATCTTGACGCACCTATAGATAAAATATTTTCCAGTAGAATCTGCACTTTCGGTACACGGTTGCCAAAACCGTCTGTTTTGCGAGCAACCCACTGCCACTTAAGTTTGACTATTCTTCGGGGTATGTCGGTTACCTTGGTTCTCCTGTGGATCTCTTCATTTCTGTTTCGATCACAGCGTACCGGAAGACCTAGCTTTTGAAGGCCTCCCACAAGGTGGACCGATGACCTAGTGAAGGCCGCAGGAATTCGCTGGATGCGGGAAGCACAGAACCGGTCGAAGTGGCGGTGCATGGAGGAGGCCTGTGTCCAGCAGTGGACGTCTTTCGGCTGAAATTTATGATGAATATTGATGAGAATCTGCACACAAAAACAAAAGTCAAGCTACTAATAATATTATAAAATAATGTGAAAATTTGAATGTTTGCAACTCAATCACACAAAATCGGTTGAACTAAATCGGATGAAATTTGGCACACATACTATGGCCTGGGTTAGGACATATGGTACTTTTTTCCGGTAGTAAGTTCATATGGGATAATTCTCGACATCCACGTGAGCGAAGCCGCGAGCAAAAGCTAGTTGTAGATATAAAAATGGTGACTAAAAAAACACTTGAAATAAAAAATGATAATATCCTTAATATAAAACCACTCAGGTTATTACTGGGCAACGCAAATTGCGATCGTAGGCTCTGATTAGACTGGGCAATTTGTTTTGACATGTACTTAGCAGCAGTAGGTACCTACATGTTCGTTATTAATAGAAGTGTGAATGAGATATTGATTTAATATGTTCAGAGGCCAGCACATCAAGTTACCCCAATCTGTCAATTTTTTTTGATAGATTTTCAACTTTATTACAAAGGAATAAGGTTCATATTCAATTGGGAAAATTTGACAGATTGGTGTAGCTTGATGTGCTGGCCTATGTACACGATGGATTGCTGCTGCTTTGTCGATGTAACGAGCTCACGTTTGCACATTGGCTTAGTAATAAGTCTATGTCTTTTGGCGCTTAATTAAAAATAATATTAGTATTATAAAATGGATGCTGTTTGTCGTTTTTTGAACGTTTATTAATAAGCTAAGATTTTTCACTCCCTGCAATGAGAGTTATTTAAGACATTATATATTTACTCGTATATATAAATCTGCTCATTATATAAGAAGATAACTATTTTAGTTATTTGAAAAATCAAAGCTGTGGGGTTAATTTCGTAGTCCAATAAATATCTTTTACCTACTCTAATACAAGTCTACAGGTACGATAAATAGGCATGGGTGTAGATGTAGGACTAAGGGCTCTGAAATGAAGGTGGACAGGACACTTGGACAGACATGGTGGCAGGTGAAGCAGAGCCGTAACGGAATTGTTGCCGAGAGACAGTAGAAGAAGCGTTGGCCGACCAATAGCCAGGTGGGTGGACGACCTACAGGAGATCGCGGGGAAGGCCTGTATGAGACTCGCACAGACCAGGGAAGCATGGCACAAAAGAGACAGACATTAGGTGGAACTTTTTTTTTTTTTTTAAGGATGGGAAATCATCCAATGACTCCTCCCGCTCTGGGTGGAGCGGAAGGGAGTGTCAGACTCTTACTGACTAAAACCCATCCGTGTTCCTTCCTTAGCCCTTTATGTTCCGGGGTAGCGGTAACCCTTTCGGACAATCCCGCTGCCCATTAGGTGGAACTGACACCCTAATTGCGTAATATATCGATCTCAATTGGAATCATTTTGAAGGACATTGCTAATCCGTTGCTTCATATGTTCGAAAAATGTGTCTGCTCAGCCACATAAATAACGCAATGAATGTTGTTGAACTGTCAAAATGTACGCAATTAGGTAGGTACAAGTCTGCCAATAGTGATGATACCTACTGATTCGTTGTTTTAACCAAAAACATAATCAGCAATTTCAGCCTCAACGTTTCCAATTCCAGAAACCCTATTACCCCACCAACATTATTTAGATCACCGAAGCCAATAGTCGATTACAAACCGAATAACCAAACTGGTATTGGATCAATAACCTCAAAATTATTTACCAATGCTAACCTTTTTTGTGTGATGGTAATACGTTTTGTTCTCACAGCATCCATCAAGATCATATCTAATTACGTTAACGTATTTCAAATTACCTTTTGTTTTTGCATGGTGTATTAAAGTGTCGTGAATCTGTATAGTAGTGTTAAAGAAAATAAAGAAAGAAAAATTATTTATTGCGACTCATACAGGAAGATCACAAACTAAACAAAACACTAAAAATAAAAAACCAAATTACTTTTTTTTTTAAGTTACAAAAATGAAACAGAAAGTCCTATAAGAGGCCAAAAGGCTGCTATCTCAGCAAGATGCTCCGACATGTTAATTAGAGCATGTGAATTTTTTTAATTTCTTCATTAATTATTAATTTATATTTGTATCATGTGTAGGAAAAGGCTAAATTTTCCATACGAACACAAATTAGCAAGGTGGTTTGCTGTTTGATGCTTCAGAAGCTTTTACATACACGGTATTTCATGTTCATGTTTCAAATTGTTAACAAATATTTTTTTCCTTCGATCAATAAAGTGATCGAAGATTTTTTCCCACCTTTTTTACTGTTAGTTCTACCCTTCCACAAACAATCAAGTTTATAAAGCCACAAAATATAAGTCTTTGTAGAAACATTCACAAAGTACCGGTATAACTGAGTACGAGTCATTCACTATCTTCTACTTAAAACATTCAATGCTCGATCAAATTAGTTAGTAATTATTCAAGTGTCGGTACCTATTATCGGACACTGATTACAGAAGCTTATCTTACAAAGCTGGTGAAACCACATACAATATATAATATACCTTGATGTTTTCAGATTACAGCTCATTGCAAGTTGATTGCAAAAGAAACAGCTCAAATATTATTGACCTTAGAGCAACCAAGGATTTTACGGTACTGACTATACATACTTTTTCTTTATTTTCGACTAACCTAAACTCTATAGCTATAATTACAAGAACGGTTTTCGATTGTAAAAAGACAAAACTTACTGTGACATACCATCATAGAAGTGATAAATAGAGCCATCCGAACTCACTTGCTCTGACAAAACACCATAAAATTTGTACCTCGCGCATGTAGCACAATTGCTTCTCTTCAAACAGTTAAATGTTCACACATAGTTTAGTAAAATGCCGTGCGGCGTGAAGCACTAACTGTGCGAGTAACCCACAATGTAACAATGGCGACAGTTATGATCCCACGCGTCTGTCCTCACGCTCCTAATATTTACTTAAACTGCATTCTTCCTTTACACCATGATACACACGGAAAATTACTTCCTCGCCTAACCAAGACATTCATTAAGCCTCATTTCCCATTACGTTTAATCCAAAACGTACTATTATCCACTTTGAAACGTTTACCGCCTTTTGATGCCCGTAAACGTTCGTACAATCGTGTGCTCAAAAGTGATACACTCAGATAAATATCTTTATCGAGTAAAAAGTATCATGTATGATCATTTAGACACACTGTAACGTATAAAGTTGGATCTTTGTGGATATCGTCACGAGCACACGAAGGGTAATAACCGTTTAGTACGCAATATATTTTTACTATTGTCTTTAAATTCAATGGTAGATGTCATAAAGAAATCTGGGACGTAGTCGTATTTTGAAATTTGAACACTTACGTACTTTCAAGGAATAAAATTTTATAAATATTGTTATAGGGACCCTAGAAGTCTCCAAGAGTGCTCTCAAATGAAGTAAATAACAAGAGTCCTTAGATGGTCGGAGCATGGTCCTGTAGACCTGTAGCAAGTCGGGGACAGCCGAAACAAAAGCCTATAAGTAACGTCACAGTGCCGGGACCCGTCGCAAATTGGTTTATTGAGATTGCAACTGCGATGCGCGCAAAAAGCTACGCCCCGCTTTGAACCTCACCTCACATCCTTTTTTCTACACCGAATTATATGTCCTGTAATCAAGTCGTAATCGTTAAATAGAAAAACACTTCGGAAACATTCGTTCCATGGGCATTTTTATGGGTAGCAACATAGTTCGCTTGTTTCTACGACCAATGTAAGCCAATCACCGTGATGAGCAAAAAGTTGCCCTTTGATGTTGATGTACGCCTAACAACTTAATAACAGAACAGATTTCTGATGCGTGTTCAATATTTTTGCAGTTTTTGTTAAAACTTCGCACTCCTTCACACACTTCGCATGTGGTGCAACATTGTACAGTCAATTAAAAATATATATATGAACTGCAACGATGGAATTGAAATAATTTAAAATTTTATCTACATTGTACAGGCACTGAAAGTGGCATAAGTTCCGGAAAATTCGGTGAATTTTCTTTTAATTTAGGGTTGTAATTTGTGAGTACCATGCGGAGTATTGTTAAAAACGTTTCCAAGTGAATGTGCCCCTACATATCACCGTAACGACCACTCAATACCGCATTGTAGATTCAATTTATATTGACCACAGGGCATTTTCTCTCTTAACGCCGGTAACTCCGACATAATGTTGCCCTGCACACTATTTACGAAGCTATTTATTTCTGAATTGCGTGCAAATAACTATGCTGTGTTTTGGTCCCCTGTGTTTCAAAACAACTTTTATTTTTGTTCAGTAAATTGAAAGTCGACACTCTTACTAATGATTATGTTAGTAACAAATAGAAAAGACATTTTAGTTTGTGCCTGTGCAAATTGCAATGGTAATTAAAAAAGGAGAAATAAGCTTTTGTTGATTGTCTCGTCCTGTGTATGAATGTCATGAGTGAATTGCGGGTGTCCAATAATACACCCTGGCTTGTTCCTCTGGTGTTACAACTTTATTTAAATTAAAATTCTGTGTGATTTGACAGCTTTTGTATAGAAAATATTTCAAACTGACATTTTTATTCTTCAGATAAAAGTTATCTGACTATTGAAAAATTTGCCCTCAAACAAATAGGTCGATATCCGTGGTGTTAATTTTTTTTAGTTTTCCTCGAAACGGAAACATTTTCCGAAAGAAACTAGCAAACCTGCAACAAAAAAAATTATACAAAGTACTTTAAATTAAACTGGAATGTGTGTGCGTGTGTGTGTGTGTGCGTGTTTGTTCAGAATGACTGAAAGAATCATAGCGGACACACACAGTGTACTGAACAAATGTACAGCAACAGCGAGTTTGAATAAACACGTGCACAAAGGTAAGTTTTTTTTAAGGAAGCCATGTTAGGCAAATGTCATCAGTTATGCATGCACTATTGTAATCTAAAACCGTATGCAATGAGTTTAGCAATTGTATAATTAAATAGGCACTACTTGACTATGACCTTTTTAATATTATAGTGCCTATAATAATGCATCTTAATCTTCATGCTCGAACTTCTAAGATAATTATCATCATCATTATAAATAAATTGGGATAACGGCAAGGGTGCCGTTATCCCAATTTATGTGGGGTATGGGCACGATCTTCTAAAATATTTTAATATGTAATGCCCACTGCTTGTCTGGCTTATCCCAAGTTTTATTAAGATTTAGTACGATACAAAAACACACTTTTACATTATTTATCTTTTATTTCATGAAGGGATCCAACCAGTGACCCTAAGGGCAGAAAGTCAAATAGCTTACCGCTAAGTAAACACAACTCCGAAACAATCCAAATATAAGTATAGGATTAATTCATCATCTGCCTAGCCTTTTCCCAACTATGTTGGGGTCGGCTTCCAGTCTAACCGGATGCAGCTGAATACCAGTATTTTACATGGAGCGACTGCCTATCTGACCTCCACAACCCAGTTACTGGGTAATACGATACCCCTTGGTAAGACTGGTTGTCAGGCTTTCGGGCTTCTGACTACCCGTAACGACTGTCAAAGATCCACGATTGGCAGCCGGGACCAACGGCTTAACGTGCTTTCCGAGGCACGGAGGGGTCTCGATATGTAAAGATGGTCACCCATCCACAGACCAACCGCGGCAAGCGTAGCTTAACCTGATCGATCGACCTGTGCGGCTGTTATTATTTAGCCACGGGCCCCTTAATTAATTAATAAATTAAATAATAACTCACTCTTGTCTGTATGATCGTAACACAAACAAACATTAATGGAAACGCACTAACGGACACTCATTGTATCCATTACATTTAACATTGAATCTAACCCTAGCCCTCAAAATTGGGCGTTGCTATTTAATAAACACGACTCTCCCCACATCGTGGGAATCTAAACAAAACCTTTGCAAAAAATAACGTTTTCATATATTTTTGCTACGCCTAAAGCTTCCAATTAACGTGTCAGAATGATACCTGTATGGTGTCGGGGTGTCGGCCTGTGGGGCCCAGTGTTAGAACGTGAGGATGGCAACATTCCCACCACGCGCTTACAATTTGCAACACACGACGCCAATTAAATACATTTTTAACAATGAAACGAAGAGCCACGACTCTGACCTACGCCTCTAAGGCTGGGTCCAGACATAGTCAAGATTAACTGAAGTCAGACTAAGCTGTACGTAAACAATGATGGTGCACACACCGCAGCAAAACTGTCTCGATGGCAAAATAGTATTTGCTACAACAGCCATCTAAACTGATTTAAAACTCTTTTTTTTTTGTTCTCCTTGTATCTGCGATCGGTTTTGTAGCCATAATCAGATGGGGTCTTTGGGTGAGATTGTATTTGTGGTGTTCCAATTATGTGGTTTAGTCATAAATAAACTTTAAATTTTCACTTCTTTTTTTCTTCTTTCTTTTTTTTTCTTTATCCAAGTTTAGGATGTGCCATCTCTTTAGGCGCATTATATCCCCTTGTTTGTTTGGAAGTTCTTGGCTAAGACATTACTGTGCTTGCTATTATGTTCATATTATGTTTTGAATTTTTCGCATCATTTCTTTTTTCACTGTTGGTATCTTTAAGTGCTAGTGTATTTTGTGTTTCTGACAAACCAGTGTGCGCTCGAGATTGTTTTGAGACCTAAATTGAACTTTTTAAAACTTTTAAACGTTGTAAAGATGTTCAGGGTTCAATCCCTAAGTCGGGTAAGATGTTATTGGAATTTACTAGAATTTTCCAAAAGAGGGTATTTACAATAGAACTTTTTGTACTTTCTATGCCTACCCTAATCCTTCAGGCAGGAAAGCATGATTTTTTATGTTTCTGTTCTGTTTACTGGCCTGCGGACAGCCTAATAGCGCAAGTGTATATAAAGCATATTCACATTATCGCTAGTGTACTCCAGCCTTTAAATAAAGCTTCGATCTAAAAGTATCCTCTCGTAAAATCCGCGATAGACAGGTAATGCTTAGAGAAACTTTGTATAGCGTTTTATTCGCCTATTTATATTTTATGGACTATTTAACATCTAATAGAGTTGATACGCCCTGGGAGAGGAGAACTTTTAACTTTCTCTAGAGTTATGTTGAGTTAGGCTTGCTTTACAAGTTCAGAATGGGATTTGTTCTCCAGGTTGCATTACCTAACGTTATGCTAGGTAAGACGTTATTAAATCAGAACGAAAGTATGTAACATACGGTTCCTAAAGTTCATGTAATATTTTGGGATTTTGAAGCATCAAATTAGGAGAAGCCGATTTAGTGAAACCGATCCTCGATATTTGGCTATTATTTAAATTATCATTTAACAAGTTAATTCCTTGTCACATAAGCCTTGCTAAGCTATTCAGAAAATAAATGTAAAAAGGCAAGTTTAGTGCTTAGTACAAAACACGTAAAATGTTTAGCATAGCGAACCTCTCGGTATTTTCACACGTTGCGCTAAAGACTGGAACACTAATGAGAAACTTTCATTACAAGTCGCATGTTAAAGTTCGTCGAGCATTTGCAAGTGAAATAAAAGTGGGAACAGCACAGCTCGGCTGGTTATTGCCTCTCTAACGCCGATAGTGGGTTCAATAGACGGCGTCCGCGCATGCGACTAACGAACGAGATGCGCGCGCGCCGATAAAGCCTGCATTTCAATAGTGCATGCGTTGTGCTGCGACACTCGCACTCAGCAGCGTGCGCTGGCTTCATATTTATTGCGAATGTGTAAGATATTGTGTTGTGTTAGAAAATGAGGTCCTTAGTATTGTTTTGTTATATTATTCTACTTCTTTTTGTCATGATTTCCAAATATGAATAAGATTTGTAGCGATTTTAAATAATAAATATTAAATTGAAAGTACATAATATGTGATTTGGCTCAACTGATTTTCTTTTTCTGCAAATCTCATATCGATGAAATACTGAAATACTTAAATTTTGTGGAGAATTTTGTGGAAGATTTTCAGAAAGAGGGTGACTACCTAGATGATGACTAATAGAGAAGAACCTATGGAAGTAGAAAACATGGTGCGCCGACCCCAAATCAATTGGCATAAGGGCAAGATGGAAGAAGGGGGTGTTTACTTGCTAAAATCTGTATTATTTGCACTCAACATTCCAAAGAGTTAAAAGCTTATAAGTTCTTCTTATATGTTCATTACAAGAGTTCAACCGATGTCAAGATGCAGCATCAATCACTTTGCGAAGCTTGAGAAATTACTTGTCTTAAGGATAAAAAACAAACCACCCAACGACGTTAAGGATATTGCCTTTATTTACCTTCATCGAACAGGATACTTACTTTACTAAAACATTATTATTTCTTCGAACTTATGTTGGTATATTTTACACCTGGATTATAACCGCAAAATGTTAAATTAACCTTTTTTTAGAACACAATAAACCCCTCGTTGTGGGAATATAAGTTGTTCTTTGCCATTGCGCAGGAAATCGTTTTATGCTCCGCTTGATTACGCTCAAAGGGTAACAGCAGAAGTATCCTTCAATCGCGCTTACAGACATAAAATAAATATTACATAAGTGCAATAAAAGCAGCTGGAGATAGCGTGTTGTTACGCAGTAGGTAATCTAAATGCAAACGGATGCATTAATATGTATTAGAATAATAATAGTAATAACAAATGAAGTTGAATCCCCTGTTATACGAAGATCTCCATGATTATAGCCAAGCCTTCCCTTGCTCCAAACATGTTATTAAATAAAACAACGAATGGCATCTGTATTTGTTGAAGTTGACGACGTAATAATTTTCTTTAATGTCAAACAGAAACATCGGATGACAATTTATAAAATGATTTCATAATACTCGCTAATTGCAGGTTTAGCGGCGGGTGGGGTATAAATACGATCAGCAATTACAATAAGCAACAGAAGCTGTACCACATGTCAAATTAATACAACAGATGTAATCAGAAGCTATTGAAAAAGCGTTTAAAACTTGATGTGTTTATTAAATTGTCGTAAGTTATTTACGACTTTTACGAGCGTGCAAGTAGGTAGTCGCGTCGCGTATAATTATTGAGAACACGCTTATTCTTTACTGTAACTTAAGTTTACTTTTGTTCGAGACTACCAATATACCTAAGAGAAAAAAGATAAGTTACAAATGTGTCACTTATTTTATTTTATGTTTAACAAGCAAACTAATGTTGTCTAATAATGTCTCCGCTTTTGTCTGTGTACGCAATTAACTTCAGGTAAGGGCAATAAAACAATACACGAGTTTCGTTTTACGATTTCGTGATATTACAGGTTATTCTTACCTGGATATAAATAGAATTATATTGTAATATTTATTCAAGCTCTGGTTTCTATCGGTGTTATTATTCAAATGATGCTCAGGAGTAAAGTTGAGTGAACTTGGACGTGCCTCGCGATGCGACATCCGTGTAAACTGCAGACCCACGAAGACATAAGTCAATCCATAATTACAGTGCCTGCCGTGTATAATCAATCTAAGGTAATTAAACAAATGGCTAGATGAAACGAGTCTTGTCCCTTGAGTTGCCATAAAATTTCTTGTTCCGCGTGAGATTGCCACAGTCTCATCTTTTTATAGCGAAACTAGTCGCGTTTAGAAGTGCGTTCACGTTGCATAGTCGCAAAAGAAAAATCGTGAGTAAAAACTGGTACAGAAAACTAGATTTCCACGCCTTGGCGTTTAGAACGATTAGCTGCCAGAGACGCATTGTTGATACGCTATCAGCTGATTGCGCGCAGTCCGCCATGGTAGCGCGGCCAGAGCGCATGCGCGCGCGCGACCCCTTCAACACGCGACCACGCACGCGCACCTCGTAAAGCTTCCGATACTTCATGAATGAGACTCTTTTATCAATTATCGTAATGGCATAATTAGTACGATGCCGGTGAACGGGCGGAACTTCGTGCGTGTTGTGAAGTACCTGCTGGCGGGTGTGACGGTGTCCTGCGTGAGCTGGCTAGCGTGTGTGAATGAGTGGCCCAGCGGCCGCGAGGAGTTGGGCCGCGCCATGTCCACGATGAGGACCATCGTGGCCTACTCCGAGAGCAAGCAAGCGGAGATGGACCGCCCCACGCCGCTCACCTGTGACAGCTTGCCAGTTTTCCCGAAGCTTTCTCATACTGTTAGTTCACATTCAGTACTTTTCCACTTATAAAATTTTTTACGATCTTAACGCTAGTGCACACAAAATTTTTATTAATTCGAATATTACCTACTGAATCAAGACTTTAAGAATATAAAACGTCTACTCGTAAACTAGATTATTCGTTTTGAGTGCAAAAATGTGGTTTATCTCCGGGTCGGGCTCATAAAACGTAAAATATCTGTTAATTTATATAAATTTTGCTGTTTTTTTGCAAGGATTATACCTACTTAAGGATTTATTTTTTTCCTTAAGTAGGTATAATCCTTGAAAAAAAACAGCAAAATATATAAATTAACAGATATTTTACGTTTTATGAGCCCGACCCGGAGATAAACCACATTTTTTATGATGAAATAAGAATATTGAGTAGCGAACTTTGTAAAAGTTTTGTTTTTTTTATTATTTTGTTTGCTGAATAAAGTAACTACAAATAAATTATATCATCCGGTGCGACTATAATATGTAAATTAAGAAACTGCCAGAAATAAATAAGATCACAAAAAATACCATAAGACGGCAATAAACCCACAAATAAAGCGATGAAGCGATTTATGTAACATCTAATACAGCAATATCACGTATCTATCTTATGTAGGTACCGATTTCGATGAACATTAATTCTATATTTCTTTATTACCTTAAAAAACACTCGAAGATCAAAACTAAATCGACCTGTTTATACTTTTCAAACATAATACAGCGTTCATAAAAAAATACCTAATCACAATATTACAGAAGTGTGAATTCCATTGAATGTGATTCAATTGAAAAGCCGTTATGGCGTACATAAAGTAAACACCATCACGCCGCACACCTCATATCGCGTATGCAAATATCTCAGACAATAATAGATGAGAAAACACATCTCCAAGAAAATACGATCTATTGTCGCTTCTACTTCGTATGCAGCAAACTTCCTGTTCCCGCCAACTCACTTCACCCAACTATTTTTAGAATTTACCGTAAACTGTACAGCACTCAAGTTTATATTATATTTAATGAGCAATCTGATATCTTTATGCATTAAAAGGTATTTTAAAACCCTCTCTCAACTTCAAAAGAAAACCTTTCCTCCGCTAATAATGTAAAAAGTTGACAAAACCAACAAAGATCTTTCGAAACTTCAACTTGAACGTCAAGTTAATAAACGCCATGCTCACTCTTCTCATACATAAACTGCACAGCTTTTGTTATTTATTAATACAGTGGAACAACAGTGAAAGATACAAAAGAGCCCGCGTCCACCTACAGACAGATAGACATAAAAACATATCGTTTCTTATTTCTCCCGTCATCTAAACAAAATGATTGCTATAAACAAATTGTCGACGATAAGAATCGAGTGGTATCGCACAAACGGCGATAGCCTCCGCGCAGCGAGCACGCCACGGTTTTATTTCAACTCGTTTTGTGTAGCGATAATCTATTCCGATGCCGGTCACGAATGGAAAATAAATCGAAATCAATATCCTCTACAGGCATTTCTAATAGTATGCCGCCACTGGCACGCTGCCTCCTGCTCCATATACTATAGCCACGTATTATAAGCAGATAACTGGTCAGATACCGGCGCATAGTTGCATAGTTCCGATACGATAACCAGACATATTTGCATGCATAAATAGAATTAGATACGTACCTTCCCATTTCCGGTAAATCGCCCGAGGTTAGTAACTCTCCACTTGCCTTACAGGCAGGATCTCCGTCGTGCTCGTAATGCATCATTTCATACTGAGAATACTTTACAATGCATAAATCTGCATATCGAGAAATATGGTATGGAAGCAAAAATTACGAACGCGAACGTGAAAATTTACGAACGTGTAGAAAGGATGTACGAGTACAAAACTTAGGTTACTAGATGAAATTGATTGGTACATAGCTTGTCATGTAGCATTTTATAAGGTTTTATTACCCCTACATGCCTAACATAGAAGTTACAAACGAAAGTTGAAAGAGCAGCTTGCGAAAGCTCGCGAATATTACAATAATTTAGCGAAACCTTTTATTCGCTGTAGATAAAATGTTATTCGTGTGTACAATAGGATGAATGCCATTTATAAATACTTAACTAGCTGTATCTGCGACTTTGTTCGCGTGCATGTCAGAAAACAACTTGGATTTCATGGGTTTTAACTTTTTTGCGCGGTGCCCTAATTATTTCTCTAAAATAAAAATAGCCTACGTTACTCATTATAACATCAGCTATCTGCCAGTGAGACCCTTCAAAACCGGTCCAACCGTTTCGGAGATTAGCCGGAACTAACAGACAGACACACACTTTCAAAATTTGTTTTTTTTTTTTGTTAAAATTTTTCTACCGTATATACGTATATCATAAATGCATTTAGTAAAAAGCTGTTATCATGACATTAAAAACAGACACTTCAATTTTATTTATTGTACCTATATGTATAGATTTGTCTCATTCCTTCGCCAATCAGTTAAAAATAAACGCAATAACCTATTCTCAATACACACTGACTGCTAAGAATACAGATGGCATATTTTGGATTAAAAAGTACTCGAAGGTACGCAGCAGTCACCAGCCGATTAATGTTTAAGTAATCCACTTGACGCTTTGGTTGGCCGCCAATAACATCGGCCATTAATAAATGCCGCTGCATCCAGAGCCAAATGGATCAAATCCCACTCGCCGTTCGACGCTCGCCGTGGACGGTCGTGCTGCCCGCTCTCGCTCGCTGCACACCCCCACCGCCTCGCCGCCCCGCCGCCGCCCGTTCTCGCTACGCTAGCCGTAACGAGCTCAGTAGTCTCCGGACTACGCCCGCACCCTGTCAATAGCCGCCTTTTTCAAGGCGTGGTTGATAGAAGTTGTTTCTTTAAGATAGATTCGTCATCACACGTGTCGTCGAGGTTTTTGGCCCCTTCCGGGTAAAAACCACAGTTTCGTGGTCCTTGGTGGATACCTCACGGTGCCAACGAAGCCAAGGGGGTGGTGCCCCAATCTCACCCGCCGAGCCCCATCAGGGCGAGGCTGTCAATTGGAATCGGGAGCTAGAAGCTTGGCCTTGGGGGTGGCTCCTAGTCAGCTCTAGCTTCGTAACTAATCCCTTGTCCACAGCTCGCGTCTAGTACGGTTGGGTGTGTCAACCCCTTCGTACTAGAAGCCGGTCTAGGGTGTCTCTACACCCATCGCACAGACTGGTCAGGGCCCCGTTCGCACAATAAGATCGGCGACGGGTCACAAGCTTAGGGCTCACTTCAGGTACTCACCTCCCTGTCTCACACCCGACAGGGAGGGTAGGATCTCACACCCCCGGGCCCATCCACCCGGGGTGCTAGGTTGTTAGGGATTCACGCCCCCTATGGTTCTTCCCTCTCCCCGCCCCCATCCCGATCATGGCAGACGCGGTCATATTGGCGTTCGTTAAAGAGGTCCTCTTCAAGGACCCCTCTTTCGTTAACCAGTATGCCCAACGTCTTATAAATTTTAGACGCCCTCCCGGTTCGGTCATCGACATTGACTTTAGCGACGCGCTAGTCAGCCCCCTCTTTCCGCCTAACTCAGGCGAAATCCCCGAGGCCGCCGCCGCCTCCCCTCCCGCACCCTCCGTGCCAGCCCCCTCACCTGCACCTTCTGTGCCAGCCGCCGCCCCCAAACCAGCACCTTCCGTGCCAGCCCCCAAACCCGCACCCTCCGCGCCAGCCCCCAAACCCGCACCCCCCGCGTCAGCCCCAAAACCCGCACCCTCCGTGCCAGCCCCAAAACCCGCACCATCCGTGCCAGCCCCTAAACCCGCACCCTCTGTGCCCGCCCCAAAACCCGCACCCTCTGTGCCAGCCCCATCACCCGCTCCCTCCGTGTCCGCCCCGAAACCCGCACCGTCCGTGCCAGTCCCCGATCCCGCACCTTCCGTGCCAGCCGCTACCGCAGCAGATACTCCAGAGAGTATGGACACGTCCGTACCCCAATCTCAATCCGACTCAGAGGAAGCCCTCTCTGACTCTTCGTCCTCCTCGGAAGACGACTATATAGTCGTCGGAAAGGGTGGCAAGAGAAAGAAGAACGCCTCCTCTCACGCCAACAAGGCCAAAAAGTCGGTCGCGGTAATCCCCTCTAACCCCCGCCCCCCCACCCCAACCCCCGCCGCACCGCAGGCCAATCCCGCGTCTAGCCTCTCGGCTACCCCTCCCGCTTCGAACGCAAAGAAGCCACGACCCCCGCCCCCCATCTATGTCCAGGATAAGTCCAAATGGACAGAAATCTCCAAAGCGTGTGTTGATCAAAAGATCAACTACACGAACGCCCGCTCAACCCAACAGGGTATTAAGGTAACGGTCGCCTCGTCCTCGGACTACAGGGACCTTACCCGTCTCCTCCAGACAAGGGCTTACTCCTTTCATACTTACTCCCTTCCGGAGGAAGTCCCCACCCGCGTAATCATCAGGCGCGTCCCCAAAGAAATCCCCACCGAGGAGATCAAAGAAGACCTTGCTTCACAAGGCATCCCCGTCTCAGCAGTCCATCGCTTGCACAAAGCATGGAAGGGCCTAGTCTACGACATGGTCCTGGTCATCTGCGACCCTACTGAAGGACATCACCCCATCTTCAAGGTGAAGTCAGTCTGCTCCCTCTCGGGTATCTCTATCGAGAAACCCAGGAAGTCCAACCTCATCGGACAATGCCACAGGTGTCAACTGTATGGCCATTCCCAATCCCACTGCTACGCGACACCTAGATGCGTCAAGTGTCTAGGTGCCCACGGCACGTCAGACTGTCCCCGCCCCAAAGACCGCTCTCAGTGCACAGAGCCACCGAGCTGCGTTCTTTGCGGCCAATCCGGGCACCCGGCTAACTACCGTGGCTGCCCCAAGGCTCCCAAGTCTTCTTCTCCCAAACTGACGAAGCGCGCGAGCGACCGTCAGCAAAGGGAAAGCCCCTCTGTGAGGATCCCGATCCCTTCCTCCCAGATGCCCGATAGGCTCAGTCCCCAAAGGCCCTCCCCATGGGCGAACCTCAACCACCTCAAAGCTCCCGCAGCTTCGGTGCCCCCCCCACCCCCGACTATCCCAGCGCTGATGGCAACTGTCATCCCCGCGCCATCAGTAGGCCCCTCGGTCCCAGTAGCCCCACCGGTAGCCCTTCCCGCCGCCGCGCCCAGGGCTCCCGCTGGTCCCAGTAGGTCCCCCCCGACCCCCGCCTCCCGCCCCCAGCCTAGCAGCATGGAGGTAATAATCGGTGCTTACGCAGCTTTTATTGCCCCCGCAAATGCCATGGCAGCGGAAATCCAAGCCTGTAACGGCAATCCTCGGCGCATCGCCGAGATTTTCAATGCGTATCCTCAGATCACGCAAGTCATGCAAACCCTCAACTTCTAAAAAGCTCCAATGGCTTTACAAAGAATGAGCGTTACCAAACCCCGATCCCTTAGACTAGGGTTTTTTAATGCAAACGGCATTAAAAATCAACGCGATGAGATCGCCGCGTTCCTCCGCGATCACCAGCTCGATGTCCTCTTAGTCCAGGAAACCTTCCTGAAGCCCCATCTGCGGAACCCGAACATTGCCAACTACAAGATAGTTCGCAATGACAGGGCTCGCTGCCACAAGGGCGGTACCCTCATCTACTATAGGAAGTCCCTCCATTGCATCCCGATAGACCCGCCCGCCCTTATCTCTCAGCTAGAGATCTCTATCTGTCGGCTCGGCATGACCGGTCACCCCGCAATCACCATCATCTCCGCCTATATCCCGCCCACCAATGGTGCGGAGGATCCCATCTCTCTCACTACCGATTTCACTACCCTCTTCGGTATGAGTGACTCCGTCATCATGGCGGGGGATCTCAATGCCAAACATCCCGCTTGGAATAGCAGCACGACCTCTACCAGAGGTAGGATCGTGTTCAAACTAGGCGACTCCCTCAATTTCGATATCATCGCTCCGATGTATCCCACTCATTTCCCGGGCGACCCCGCCCAACTTCCTGACGTTCTCGATGTAGCGCTTCTCAAGAATGTAAACCTCCGTTTGCAGTCTATCGAGACGGTACAAGAGCTTAATTCTGACCACCGCCCGGTCATCTTGCACCTGGCCCCCTACTCGGGCCCCCCGCACGACCCCAACCAGCCCCCCCCGACCAAAATAGTCACCGACTGGAGGAAAGTAAGCGAAAGACTGAAATCCACCACGTCTCCCCACCTAGACTCCATCCCCGAGCAAATTATCTCAGTCGCAGACACGACTGGGGCGATCGACTCGTTCACAGAGCACGTTCAATCCGTACTGACGGATTGCTCACGGGAAGTTCCAGTGATGGAAGACCATCGCTGGAAACTGCCCGATGACGTACGTGAACTGGTGACCGAGAAGAACGCTGCCATTCGTGCCTACGACTCTTTTCCCTGCGACGCGAACAAATCCCACATGCGCCATTTACAGCGTGCTGTAAAGAAACGCATAGGGGAGTGGCGCTCCGAGGGATGGGATAAGTTGATCGGCGAACTCGAGCCCACCCACCACGCCTTCTGGCAACTCCAGAGGAAGCTCCGCTCCTCTGAAGAGGCCACAGTTCCTCCCCTCACACGCCCCGACAAAACGGTCGCTTTCGAAAACCTCGAAAAGGCCGAATGCCTAGCCGACAGCCTAGAGGCTCAATGCACTCCCAGCTCTCAACCAGTAGACAGAGCGCACCTCGACGAGGTGAACGCTGAAGTCGAACGGAGAGCCTCCCTCCCGCCAGTCGAAGACCCTGATGATCCTCTGCCTCCCGTCACTCCCGACGAAGTGCAAGACATCATAAAAGGGCTCGCAACCCGCAAAGCCCCCGGTTCGGACGGTATCACCAATAGGGTGTACAAACTCCTCCCCGCCCCCCTCATACTGCTCATGACCGCCATCTTCAATGGCGCCCTGAGCAACAACATCTTCCCCCAAATGTGGAAAGAAGCCACAGTCATAGGCATCCCTAAGCCAGGCAAGCCCAAGTCTGAGCCCTCCAGCTACCGCCCCATCAGTCTGCTCAATGTTTTCGGCAAAGTCTACGAGAGGCTTATTTATAAGCGCCTCAAAGACTATGCCGAAGCAAAGAGCCTCATCCCCCCCGAACAGTTCGGTTTTCGCACGAAGCATTCGTGCATCCACCAGCTCCACCGCATAGTCGAGCACATTAGCGCTGCTTTTCAGCGAGGTGTTTCGACAGGCGTCCTGTTCTTCGATATAGCGAAGGCGTTCGACAAGGTCTGGCACAATGGCTTATTATATAAGCTGTACCTGCTAGGTGTGCCAGACCGTCTCGTGCTCATCTTACGAGATTTTCTGTCGGACCGCACTTTCCGCTACCGTATCGAGGGCGCTCTCTCTCCCCCTCACCCCATCCGCGCCGGAGTCCCCCAGGGTTCCGTTCTGTCTCCCCTCATTTTCACCCTGTTCACTAGTGACATCCCGAACAGTAAAAAGGCACAGTTGGCGCTCTTCGCCGACGACACTGCCATATACTGTTCGGGTGTCAACCAGTCATCCATAGCTCGAAACCTCCAAACCTCCGCAAGCGCCTTGAGCGATTGGTTCCGGAAATGGAGAATCGAGGTCAACCCCGATAAGAGTCAGGCGGTCATCTTCTCGAAACCGCGCAAACTACCCCCCCCCCCTCCCACGCCCGATCTCTATGTATGGCAAGCCAATCCCCTGGGGAAAGCGAGCCAAATACTTAGGTGTCATCCTAGACCACAACCTCACCTTCAACGAGCACATAAAGACGGCGCGTTCGCGCGCCTCTTTCGCTCTCGGTAGGCTCCACTCTATGATAACTGCCCGCAGCAAATTGTCACTCAAGTGCAAATTGCGCCTCTACACCGCGGTCATCCGTCCCATCATGACCTATGCTTGCGTAGTCTTCGCACACGCCAAGCCGCGATTTCTGCATAAAATGCAAACCCTCCAGAACCGTTTCCTCCGAAAGGTCACGGGAGCCCCCTTCTATGTCCGAAATGTGAATCTGCATCTAGATCTCAGACTCCCCACCATCCAGCAGTTCATGAAACGCCTTTCCAAGCGCTTCTTCGACTCTGCCATAAAGCACCCCAATCCCCTGATTGCGGCGGCCTCCCGATACACTCCCTCCCGCATAAGTAGGATTCGCCGACCAAGGCATACCCTCACCATCCCCGACGACGCCACTACCCTCCTCCAGGAGAGCAGTAAGGCCACGAGTACTCTCAGTCGACAACACAAAAACAAGCTCAGACATCCGTCCTTCCGTCCTCGCCGCCGAGGCCCGTCGCGACGCCCCGCACCATCACCGTGCCCCCCCCGACCCTTGCTCGAGCCAGCCCGCGCAGCTGAGCCTTTAGTTTTAAATTCGCCCCTAAACACCAATAATAATACCGATCCAGCCTGTCCCTTGCTGTCCTCTTCCAGCGACGCCCTGAGCCGAGGTCCGAACCCCGCAGGGGGTTACCCTTAGCGCTGTCGCTTAGTTTTTAAGTTATTGTATGCCCTGGCTGGAGGCCTTAATTCGAGGCATCCACAGGAAAGTCCGGTTAAGCAGTAGCCATCCTCATAAAGGATGAACTGCGAGATGCCATTGTTAAAAAAAAAAAAAAAAAAAACCAGAGCCAAATGATCAGATTAATCTAATCTAATGATAAGCTACATTATTGCAATTACTAAACGTGTTTCATAATTAACCGGATTGGTGTCGTTTACAAGTTTTCTTGCAGTCGATATAACTTTTTAGTTATTTTTTTTAATTGGTAAAAGCAACTTTACAAGTGAGTAGATAGGTACCTGAAGCAAACCTAACTTAAGTATTCATAAAATAAAAACTTGCTCAATTTGGTGTTAATAACTTAAGTAAACTTTTCGGATGAAAATCGGAAACATTTCGTAGGGATGTTATATTCTTCCTATACGTGTTAATAGGACGAATATACAAAATACGTTTGCTCTAAAATACTTTTTTGTTTATCCAGAGCTAGTGTCGTTCGATTTTTAAGTGTCTCTCATGTGTAGCAGAAGAAAAATTAAATTCCAATGTGCCAGTGTGAGCTGTTTTCTTGACAAATCTACGTTATGTTAGGAGTGCAACACACATTCGGGTCGGTACATTCAATTCGGCAGTATTTGTTGAACATCTGTTAAAACAAAGCGGCTTTGTCTTTAATTACCACACATTTTCGGCTTTGATTCAGCTCAAGGCTATCGGCAAACTCGTTCAGCATTTACCCTCGCTTAATCATTTCGGGTCGACTCGGCACAGTCCGAGCTAAACAGAGCGGCTTTTTCCTGAACATATATCTGCATAAATTCGAATTTGCCGCCCGGCTGTGCCGAATCAGGCCTACATGTGTATGTATATGTGTAGTAGCATTCCTAGGTGGATGATCTAGTAAATATAAATTCTTAAAAAACCTAGGTCAGGTACTAGATTATCACCACGTCGTATCTCTCACGAACTAGACCGAAGAGTAATGTCTGCACAAACTTTATTAGTACCGCGGCAGACGATCACAAATAAAGATTATCATTATCTTCCTAAGCATTCATGTCACGAAAATGTCTGTCTAGAACAAAATTGATATTTAATTCCGCAAAAAAATATACCTAATAGCTCACGATTTTGGTTCTTTATAAAAATGTGATTTACACATCGCACCTTAAGGCGAAAGCGTCAGTATAGGCCGCGAAATTCAAACTTTCTTAGGTTTTTGCAACATGGTCACCTGGTTGTATATTAATCGAAATATAATTCGTGGCTGTAACAAATACCTGTTTATTTCAATATAACTATATTGCCCTATTGAATGACTATTACATGAAATCATGACATGTGAGGCCAATACTAACTCAAGGAGCTGTACTAATTGCTGATTATAATTCTATAAAGTCATATTTGTTACGGCCGCGAATCAACATACCTACAACCTGAAGACTAATTCCTATAATTTAAAACGTTCAAAATCTAGGCACAATCTCATCTCACCGACAATAAAATGTCAAAAACTTTTAAAAATGTAGGGAAATTACACGTATTTTTGACAGATTGAGTCTGACACTGACTTGCGAATTGCAAACAACGTAAATAAATTCGAATGTCGCTAGTTTCCTCAGCGCGTCCCCCTTAAACTTGTTTCTTGGTATATTGTGTGGGTGAAGAACTGAATTGATTATATATTATTAGTGTTAATGTTACAATAAGATTGTACACTTGTACAGATGCGATCGATATTTGGTGCGTGTGAAATAAGCCACGTACTTCACGTTCGGTGTATTATTACATTTTATTGCCATCATTATGTTTTTATTACCTCTCTTTGTTTCATTTATCGGTGTAACACCAATGATGTTTAATGTTCACACTAATGTATGTGGCAAGTCGCAACAATAAAAGTTCTACTAACATTATGCAGATACATCAATTGATAATAATATCTACTCAAGATGCTTTCGGTACTATCATATAAGCGCATACAAGAGCTGAATGAATAGACGTTCGTTTCGATAAAAATTGTTCAGGGTTCATATCAAAACTAAAAATTATTTAAACAGAAAAACCTAGCTTCTGCTCGCGGTTTTGCCCGCGTGGACAAAAAGTAGTCTATGTCCTTCCCAGATGGATGCCTTCTATCTCCTTTCCAAATTTTATCGAAATCCGTTCAGTGGTTTAGGCGTGAAAACAGACAGAGTTACTTTCTAAGTTATAATATTAGTATGGAGAATCACGGCAGTAATCCCAGAATGGTTAGGCAGAGGTGTACCTATAGTAAACCCGACAGTGCGCCAGTTAGGTATGTTTTAAGTCCCAGGTAAATTAAACTCAAAGCATTTATTTCAATTAAACCAATTACAGGCACTTTTGAATTGTCAAGGGGTCGGTCAGCCCAGCGCAGGGCACGCCGCGATAGCGGCGGTAAGGCCCCTCTTTGAGGAGTGGCTAGAGAGGCGTCACGGCGCCCTCACCTACCGCCTGACGCAGGTCCTCACCGGACACGGATGTTTCGGGAGGTTCCTGCACATCATCAGGCGGGAGGAAACGCCCGGGTGTCACCACTGCGAGGATCGCCCAGAGGACACGGTGGAGCACACGGTGGAGGTCTGTCCCGCTTGGGCAGAGCACCGCCGTGTCCTCGTAGAGGCGATCGGCAGCGGCGGCGACCTCTCGCGCCCGGCCCTGGTCCAAGCCATGGTCCGGGGCGAGAGGGAGTGGGAGGCAGTCACCTCCTTCTGCGAAGCTGTCATGCTAGCGAAGGAGGTGGCGGGATGGGCGAGGGAGAGAGCTGAGAGAGCCGCCCGTCCCAGCCGCCGCGGTAGACGCTCCGGGCGTCGGGAGCCGCGTGACGACTCCCGGCCACCGTAGGCGCGGGCCTGCGGACGGCGAGTAATGGGTAGCTCGCCGTCCGATCAGGACCAGGCCCGTGCCGGACACTCTTTTAAATCAAAATAATATGGTTACAAAGTCTTGGTTACATCATTAATGTTAAAAATTATGCATGTGAGAACGATGCAGAGGTATATCAAAAATCATGTTTCGTTCTAAAATATTAAAAGAAAAAACGTAAATAATCCAGGAAAACAACATTATTTATTTCTAGTCGCAGAGCCACTCCTTATCAAACAGGACTTGATGAGCGAACCATACAATTACGTTCATAGAAACCTACACCTTTCAGACCAGTACCGTGACGAGTGACGTGTCTGTATAATTACGCAAATACTCAGCAATATGCAAACATTTTCTAATACCAAACTTAAATTCCCATTTCCTACCATAAACCAATGATTATTATAACCATGAAACTAGCAGAGCATGAAATATATTACTAATACTCCACTGCTTTTTTTCCTGCCATGTCGTGTCTGTATATTTACACGAGAGTACTCATTCTGTGGTGTGAACTTTCGGTCAAATCAGAGAGTTTACCGAAAGTTCACCGACTGCATTAACCACCATCTTTTTAAGCGAGCCCTCGTTATAACTTCCATAAATTGAGAAGGTTTTTGTGACCTTAAGTAAATAAAGGTGCTTTTCCAGCTTAAGCTATGTCAGAAAACAAAGTCCTCGTATATTGTTATGACACTCGGTAATACTGTAGTTTCCCATAAAAAAAATTTTTTTTCGGAATTTGATCTATAGTTCCGAAGATTACCTCTTACATACTAACTCACGATTTCACACACTTTCAGATGTAGAAAAATACAATGTACAAACAATCCATTGTTGATTCCAGAACTATCCAGTCAAGTAGACAGAAAGTATCAGAATCTCATGTAGTCTATAGAACGTGTATCTCCTAAAGTGACAGAAAACGTTGCTATCATATCATGACACCGTTATATAGGAAACACAAAAGGAACTTTTTATGGATACTTTCTCTGATGGCTTATTTACAAAGGTGAAAAAATCGGTTTATATTTGAAATCGATTTTATTTGTTCAATAGTTCAGTAGAGCATGCAAAGAGAGAGTTAAAGAAAGCATGGATACGATTTCAATTTGCCTTTGAATAGATACTGTATCATTATGGTTTTTATCTGCTTCAAACAATCAAGAGACACAATAAAAAAATATTTTCTTTCTCATAAATGCACGAAATAATAAATTGAAATTCTTATGTTTATTTAACTCGCCATTTTTATTACCTACGTTTCAAAACTATATTTTGTTCCAGTATTTTTTGCTGTAACTCCATTTAATCTTGTATAGTTCACCTTGCGAGCTAAAAAGGAGTTCTAAAATTACCATAAAAAAATGTTTTTATACCTTTATATACGTTTAACTAGGAGCTTCTAAAGCGGACCAACACCTCGCATCGTTAGTGGAAATATAAATATTTCTCTTTTTTGAGCGTCGAAAGCACGAGAGAGTTCCAATCTAGTCAGCGTTGCATTCCCCTTATAAATCAGCGCGGCGCAGTAAAACCACGCGTCGGCCGTGGGACGAGCTAGGGCGAGCTTAGACTTATGCAAATTAAACCGACGGATACTCAGCGTTGAATTGAAGCAAAGCTTAAATCAGCTTTATGGCTTATTATAATTTAGCGCTTACTTCTTCGCGATAGTTTATTCGCTATAGACGTGGCTATGGTGCCGTCCGAGGAGTATTTATGCACGATTGTGCCTAACTCTGCCGGGCCGTGGCGGTCCCTGCCGCTGCACGTGTCTATGAATAGTTCGCTCGCGTTTAGTGGCGCTCTTTGCGTTTCGTTCAGTGGTTGAGGTTTACATGGAGTTGAACATGTCGTAAATTGTTATGACTTTACTGTATTTTCATGTTTCTGTTTGAGTATTACTATTGAAAACCTATGTTCAAGTTAGTCAAGATATTTTCTGTAACATAATTATCTTTTATCGCAGATTGTCTTGTAAGTGATCTCGAGATAGGCATCTGGCGGTCTTGCACTAACGAACCGTGAAGTTTATAGCAATGACCGTGAAATTGCCAATAATCGCGTCTATCAGTTTTCAACAAACACATCAAAGATGGTGGGTAATACCCACCATCTTAAAACTATAGATACCTATTGGATATCTATAGTTTTAATTATAAAACAAATCAAATAGATACCTATCAGCGTTTTGTTCTATGTTCTCAAATAAATCATGGTGTAAATCATATTAAAGCGTAAATTTTAGAATAATGTGTCTGTACACCACCACGTCTACCACGGTCTCATAAAACATCACGGTCTTATTTTTAAATATGCTGGCACGTAGGATACTTCATCTGGCGAGTCCTACTATTGAGATTGAGATTTGAATAAACAAAACAAAGCCTGTGCTTAGCTCTTAACATCCCTCAGAACTTCTGCGTCTCCTGGAAGATTTGAATAGATACTCTATTCCTGTGCGAGTCCAAAACCTTAATTTTTTTATTTAAGTGTCTTCATTCATTTCAAATTTTCGAAAATCCAAATCTATAGCGATAATGCAAGTCAGTAACACTACGTTACCATGTAGGTACAACTTATACTATAGGAGAGTGTTTGGCAATAATAAAGTTGTTCCATTAAAATCCCTGTTATTAGATGCGATAGGAAGTATAAAACATGAAATATCGGACTAAACAATTTTAATCGATTAAAATACGTATATCAAACCTTGAGTGTGATAATTTCATCATAATTTCAATGTTCTAAAAACTGGTACTATTAACTTTTATGTGTCGGATTCAAACGCTCTTATAAAATAAATTGTAGTCAATGAGCCTGCGCTTGCGCACACCGGCCGATTTTATTGCCTTGTTCACACCGACTTCAGTACAAGTCACAAATAATAGAGAGAATTTAATTCAACACCGATTTATTTCACTTTACTTTGCGAAGATCTAGCGATAAGTGTGGTGCTTACACTTTAAGTTACACATAAACAGTGTAATAAAATAAAATGTGACGATCATCTTATCAAAACAACTGTTGATAAAATCTACCTCTTCTTGGGTGGCATGAATAACCCTGAGATTTTTTTGACCTGTGAAAATCTTCATCATTGTCTGCCGCTCAAGAACAAGTGGGGTTTATCAGGCTTTAAGGCGCTAAGCAGACGATGGACAATTTGTCCGCGACGATAGAATATATGGAAATCTATTCAATAACACACGAAGGACAAATAGTCTGCTGGGATTTCCATACTTTCTGTTTTGCAGAAAAAATGTCCATCGCCTGCTTAGCGCCTTACTGACAAAGACAACACAGTTACCAATAAAAAAGTAAATGATATTGTCATTTTGATAATAAAGCCCGATTATTTATAAAATAAAATAAAAAAGAACTGGAGCAGTGGTGGCCCAATGGTAACGACCGCGACTAACGAGATAAGGTTGTAGGTTCGAACCCTGACAGGCGCTTTACTTTGTGTAAATTATTTCATCACCACTGCTCTCAAAACGGTGAAGGAAAACATCATGAGGAAACTGGCATGTCTTAGAACCAAAAATTTGAAGACATGTGACATCTACCAACCCGCACTGAGCCCGCGTGGTAGATTAAGTATGGCCTCTCGACGAGAGATGGCCTGAGTCCCAGCGGGGGAACATTACAGACTGATTATTAATAAAATTGGCTATTTGTCTCTTATCTACGAACAAAGATTAGTAATATTCCGATCGCGTTTGGTCATGGAAACGAATGGTTATTACTTTATTAGCTATTGAAGATATTTAAATAATTATCCTCGCATCCTACATTAAGCATCCAATTCGCCACACTCTGCACCTCCGCGCTAAGCTGTATTAGACATCAACGCGCTCGACCAATCATATAATTTTTCAAACTAAGCCGGCCAATCAAATGCCTTCTGAAAAACTAATTCAACCAATCAAAAGCGTCCCAGCAAACTAATTACGATTAGCAACGCTGCTTCGAGGAACACCGTGAAGAATGCTTAATATCCGGTCAACCATTTACTAATAAGACATATTGATCGACAGTATCGAACAGCTAATTGTCTAATTTAAAAAACACCCAGAAAGTACGGCGAAAAACATGTAATTACCTACATAATGAACAAAAAATTAATTGTATGTGTTCGTAGAAGTGTATGTTAAGTGTATATTTTAATTATTGTTTCGAACATTGTACATAACGCTATCATAAATAACCTAACATTAAATAAAAATCTTTTTACTATATTCGGCACACAACAAGTTCTATGTACACCAACGTATGTGTTAAAAAAACACATTTAATTCTCTAACAACAACAAATCGATCTATAAAAAGATCTCGTTAAGAAAATCTAATTATTTTTTAATCATTACGTTAATCCGTTAAACATCCTGCACTTATATAATTATAGTACCAGTAAAACCGCTCGGTCGTAACTTGAGGTCTTCCCTAACTGTATAATTTTATAGCCCTGCCATTTATATTAGACCCATTAATGCAATTGCTAACTAGGTTATTAGGAATGCTTAAGATATCACTCTGCACACATACAGTACAATGAACTGCATATAGGCCATATGTCCCTGCATACAGCTACCATATTTACATGTACTTACATCATAAATATTAACAATGTGCGCGTGAGTCGCGACTGGGTCACAGTGTCACATGAATTGCTGGCCTGTGAATACTTAATGTGTAATTAAAATAATTTTGACGTCATCCATTTGGACGTCTGACACAAAACTAGGTATGTAGGAAATAAACTGTGTACGACTGTACACAATTTCCAGCATACATACTAATATTATAAATGCGAAAGTAACTCTGTCTGTATGTTACCTTTGCATGCCTAAACCACTGAACGGATTTCAATAAATTTGACATGGAGATAGATGGCATTCATCTAGGAAGGAATTGGACTACTTTTTGTCCCGGTAGCATATTCCCGTGTGATAATTTCGACATCCACGAAGGTGAAGCGGCGGGCAGTAGATAGCATGTTTATTTTTTATGTAATTTATAGTTTCGATATATGAACCATGAACCATTTTTCATCGAAACGAACGTATATTTATTCAGCTCTTGTATGCACTTATTATAATAGTACATACCTACCTAGTACAATGGTAATCACCAAAGGCCACCCACTCCTTGCAATATGCTGAAGGTATCGTTAAAAGAGAATTTATAAAGGCATCGAGCACCGTTATGCTCCTAAAACATCACTACAATAAAAAAATCTGCCTCATCGCACGTTGGTCTAGTGGTCACAAGTGCTACTGCCGAGCATGAGGTTCTGGGTTTGATTTCCGGGTTGAGCAAAGTGTTATTGGGTTTTTCCATCCGGTATTTTGAATAGCAGCCCGGAGTCTGGATTCGTGCCCGGTTGATGGCAATACGCTAACCCTCTGTTTCATGGATGAGGGCAGTATGAACATTATAGGCTGATTTCATACACTACTTTATCTAACTCATGCAATTTCATCAAAATCACAATTCAAAAACTATGAACTTACAAGTAATTTTTCGAACTGCACTAATGGAGAAAAAGTTATTTTACAGCATTCTTTTATTTTCTCATTAAGAGCCCGGAGTCTGGATTTGTGTTGATGGCTTGTCCCCTAGTACATGGGACTTAACATAACAGGCGAAATGTGGGTATATACACTGTACTAAGGGTATACACTTCTATAATAATAATATCCTTGGACATTTCACACAACGCCATTTAGTCCCAAGCTAAGCAACCGAATGCTTGTGTTATGGTAACGAGATGGCTGATAAACTACGAATATACATTTTTTTTTGTAAATACATACATATTATAGATAAAACACCCAGACTCGGAACAAATACTTGTAGGTCGTACAAATATTTGTTCCGTGCGGGAATCGAACCCGCGACATGCTGCGCAGCAGTCAATCGCTCATCCACTGCGCCAACCGTGCCGTCAAACCCTTTTCCGTTCCGAACCCGTTCTGCCTAACCCTTTGGGGTTTACAGGCCAGATGTTACGTTTTGTTATTTTATTAGGAAAAGTGATAAATAGATAAAAGGAAAACTTTGATAAATGATACATGTTATTTATTTATCTGAATGCTCTGAAAAGAAAGACTGAATCAAACTCAGAGGTGCAGACATAATGTTGGTCAGGCCATATATGAGGACCACGCAGATTAATGTCTGACATGGTCTTTTGATGAATAATATATGATGCTTTATAAGATAAATATTAGAGTAGATAAACAGACACTACCTAATTAACGTGTTATATTTTTATTCATAAAAATAAAACATACGGCATTGTTTCAGGACCGCAGCTGGCCTGGTGAAGGGCATAGTGCGCAGGAGTGGCAGCATGTAGCTGGTACGCGAGTATCGCTGTACGCTGCGTACTACGACGAGCGGGCTCCGCAGCGCTACGTGCGGATTCTCGCCACCTTTCACGGTACAGAGGCTTATATACTTAAGGATAGACTAAGAAAAAGAATGAACGGAAAGTTGGTTTATTTGGTACAGAAACACGTGCCTACAAAAAACATAAGTTAACTCGATTAAGACGGCGGCGTCAACCAAACGATGACCGCGCAGTGGCGCCCTCATCGTTTGTTTGGTTATTTATTTAATTTTAGAATGAAAATGCAGGTTAATATTATTATAAACTGTAGTTTCACATTGTTTAGTTTTATTATAATCCTTAAAACGGATAATAGGGGCCACTATTTTCCGTTTTTATTATGATTATAATACAACTGTTCAAATCTTGTGGAGCGTGCTTATTTTCTACATTTTCATTCTAAAATTAAAAGAAATAACCAAACAAACGATGAGGGCGCCACTAGGTGGTCGGCGCCCCCTTAACAAATAAACAAAATAGGTCCGTATGTTTTGAAGAACCAGGAAGCTTTGAAGTCATGTCCAGAGGTAGGCTATAATAGAATTGATAAAATAATTCGGAACACATCGTACATAATGTTAGAGAGGAACATGTATGTAGGTATGTAATATAGAAGCATATATAAACAGACCTGACTTATAACGCCATCTATCGAGCTTGATGTCAAACTAAACTTCCGTTGATTACATTTTCCCAACCATTTTCCAAACTTATTTACAATCCAAAATTAGACCATTTAAGACATTCTGGGCGGATATGACGAAACCACTATTCACATTTCCATAGTCTAACTACGGAACATTAAAACATAAATAACTAAACCACCCCTGTACTTAACCACTAATTCAGCAAGTTACATGTTACTGCTACATACCACTTAAATATTATGTTGCAAAATGCACATCCATAACTTATATGGCCCATCTAATTTGTGCTAGGCTTCCTGCAACATTGTATGACCGCAGCAGAACATTAGCGCCTTCATAATTGACAGGACATCGTCACATGCTAAGGGTTACTGACACTTAATTAAAAGTTACGTTATATGAATTATTCAAGTTCCACATGTCGCCATTTTTTCGCAATTATGTAGTCTCTTTAATCGTAGTAAACAAAACTGGTTTACTATAACTTGTAATCAAGCCCACATGCTATGCTTAGCAGCTTATGATATTAGATACGTGAATGCATACATATGCAAATGAACTCAAAAGAAATCTAAAAGAGCACACAAACCACTTTAGACATCAAATGTGTTCTAACCATATTTGTTAAGTTTGCGCTTTTTCATCAGATTTTGCATTCCTTCTCGTTTACAAGATGCTATCTCATTTCGCCCCACGCAAACGCATCGTGAACTTCATACTTTTCAAAGTTTTAATTTGATACAGAAACTTAATCAGCAATTAAGTTATATTTGTTTGTGCGGATCGCACGCGCGTCGCCGCAAGCGCTCCCGTCCTCCCGTCCTACCCTGCCTGCGCGGACGCGTGTAATTATATTCTTCCTACTCATACGTTCCTCGCTAAC
This sequence comes from Gortyna flavago, assembly GCA_963669345.1. Classification (NCBI taxonomy): domain Eukaryota; kingdom Metazoa; phylum Arthropoda; class Insecta; order Lepidoptera; family Noctuidae; genus Gortyna; species Gortyna flavago. The sequence continues at coordinate 7,923,348 of OY770139.1, forward strand.
GATTATATAAATTTACCCTAAACACATATTGAAATATCCAAACAACTCTAGTTTCTTGGAAATCAATTTTAAAATAAAATTATCTACATAAAATTTTATGACATAAACATGCATGCGCGAATATATCGGACAATGCAGAATTTATTTAACACGCCCCATAATTTCACACCCTGGGCGTTTTTTACCTTATTACTTCTTATTTTCTTTTACAAACAACATTTTACAAGCTTAAGCTGTCCTCTATAATCCACATATATATGAAAACTATCAAAATCCTCCCAGTAACTTCTCAGGATTACCTCGAACAGACAGCTTACTAAAGATTTTACTGTCTCGCCCACTTTTACAGAAAAAAATAAATAAAGGCAAGGTAAACAAAATAATCTCGGTCAATAAAGACATCAGGGAAATCTCAAGTACTGATAAACCAACGCCATAATTACCCGAGTCTGTGATAGCCGATCGCGAGTCCTTATTTTCTCTGCATACAAAACAAAAAGTTGCAACGTTCGCAACTTAATCAAGGGAAGGAGATGTTTTTGTTTTAAGATGTGTGCGACCAATAAGTCACGTTGGATGTCTCATTAAAATGGTGCTAGTATTAAGTATAGTTTGTAGAAGTATTTTTGTAACACATTAAAGGATTTAAAGTAACAAAAGCTTGGATGGAAAGTGCGCGGCCGGCGACAGTGCGCGGCCCGATAAGCTCACACTCATTTGTCACTAGAGGCGAGCGTACGCGTCGTGTAAATTCCTTCCCGGCCGAGATAAACCCACCCAACTCCCATGTTGTGGTGAGGAATGAAAGACGGATTAAACACTGGCCCTTCCCGCTGCCTTTCGCTTTTACGTTTTGTATTTGGTTTGGAAAGATTGTTTGTCGATTTTATAGCTCCCTTTTGCGGTTAAAAATAAACGTGCCTATTGAATTCAGTGGTTGGCTTTCAACGGACTTGTTACTAAACTGTTTCATCTTAAATTTAAAAAATAGTTCTGTTAATATTTATTGATTCTCTGTGGATACGTAGTGCGTAGCCCTGTTTATCTTAGGTGCATGATATGTTTTAGAACATGTTCTTGCATTTAGATGTCTGCACCGTTAAACAACGTTACTTTCGTGAGCTTATCACCATTAATTATAACGATTCATCTGAAAACCTCTAAACTTTAAGACTACCTATAAGTCAAAACAACTGTAAAAACCCATACACCTATAAAAACGTTAGTACAACAAAAAAGGAATTGCTTTCGTCGCCGTCTCCACAAGGAAGGCGTACCATCCTGATCAGGCAAGCCTGTAATTGAAGCACCGTTTTAATGACAGTTCCTCGCAAAGCACCGCAAGTGTATCCGAGGAAATCATTTGAACAAATTACTATTATATAGGTCCAAGTAATGGAGTTTCTCTATATAAATTATGAGTGTCGGGAAGATGGTAGAAACGGTGACGGCGAGCACTTTCCGTTCACTCACATCTCACTTAACTGTAGGAATCATTTTATTTTCTCATAATAATCATTAAATTTATCTCCGTATGCTTTATCTTTAGAATCAATACTAGACACAATGCTTTCTAGTTCCTTATATTTAATAAATATATGTATGTATCTCTTTCACAGGTCGTAATTATTCAACGGAAGATACACTATTCTGTCAAACACGTTCGAGAAACGGAGATTTAATTGAAGATACAGTCGAAGTTGTCGCAGCAAAGCCTTTGGAAATATGGTGGCATAAGTGGGACATTACGTTATCAGACGTTGATACCCCGTTGCTACTGTCTTGTCCTCTAACAGAACCACTGTATAGCCCTTCAGTAGTGTCAATTGTAACAGAACCGTGTGATGACCCTACGAATGCTTTTCGATTGGAACCCGATAAAGAAAAGAATAAAAGAACAAGAATGTTCACAGTTTGTGTCAAAGACATGAACTTTGATAAAGATATATCACAAAACTTAGTCGAATGGATTGAAATCAATAAAATACTTGGTGTAGATTTGATAGACATGTATGTAGATGAAGTCACGGAAGAAACAAAGAGAGTTCTACTGCACTATCAAGATAAGGGTCTGGTTAGACTATTCCATGTTCCTATTAAGCATAAGTCGGAAAGGTCTCTTTGGCAACGAAGGAGAGATCATATTATAACTTATAATGATTGTTTATATAGAAATATAAAAGAATCTGAGTATATTGTTCCACTGGACATTGACGAAGTAGTTTTGCCAAAAATTGCAGATACGTGGCCAGAGTTACTCAATCGTCTAAATAGATACGGTTGGAAGTCTTCAGAACGTTCCTCTATAATGATACAAAATGTATTTTTCTTTGACTTCATGCAAGAAATTGATAAATACAGCATGGGTGGCAGAGGAGTAAAGAGCAAAATTTACGTCAAAAGAGACGATGTACGGATTAAAAAATCTATAAATTTAGAAATAGATGAAATACAATTAATAGTAGATTCAAATAATTTAAGCAATGAAGTCATAGATGATAGTGAAGAAGATGAAGTGCTATATGAGAAGTACAAATCTAGATGTGGTAGTGAATTGCCTACTCCTAAATTAGCAAAACACATAATAAGTTCGGCGGTGATCAGTCCTATAGGATACTACAGCAAGAGTTGGATGTTGACTAAAAAGGTTTTAACAGCATTTAACCATTACCCTTTGAAGAGCCTCGGGGCGTCAGGGTCCGTTGGCTGGTCAGCGCCCTTTAGTGAAGTGCAACTCAATCATTATAAGGTGAGAACAGAATTAAGTACTATTTTATTACTCTCGCCTTTGTCTATGACTATGGGTTATTACTGAGCTAATTGCATTAATTGCTAAAAGCCAGTTTTCCTAGATAAAAATCCCACGATCTATGTATCGAAGGTAGCTAAACTAGCACTTTGCCAGCGACTACATCCGCGTACATTTCAAGGTAGATCCCCTTCTGGGTAGATTATTAAAAAATCCTCCAAAACACGTGTTACATAGCTTTTGACCGAAAGCTCAAATACCAATTTTCTTTGATTTATTTGATAATTACTCATTTTCATACAAGCTGATTGCAAGCCAGTCAGAACATCTTTTTATATTATGGAAAGATATTTCTAATTTTGAATTATTTCTTCCTCCGTACCAATTCAAATTTGTTCAATCGAATAAGTTACAACTTTGTCTTCACCAGTGAACTCCACCGTGTCCACAAAAAACAGTACCGCTAATACCAACGGATATTTAGCTCACGTTTTCAAATATTTCTCTAATAAATAAGGGCATGTTGTGAAGTTATAACGTTCACGTTTGCAGGAGTCGTGCAACACGACGGTGGTGGTCGAGTGCGCGAGGTACGGCAGGCGCGCGCGCGTCGACCGCGCCGCGCTGCGCCTGCGCCGCCGACTCACGCGCGCCCTCGCTGACGCCATCTGCACCGGAATAAATGTTATCTGAGAATTGTCGTTTTATTTTCGTATTTAATCTTTATTCATTTGGTAGCTACCATTGTTTCAATGTGGAACTACTTTCATTTCTATAGTGAGCTTTGGAGGAGGTTCTGTGACAGCAGCATCACCTAATCAATCTTGATAGTCATGGCTTCTTTCATATTTTTTTTATCTAATAGACATGATGAATGATCTTCAAGCTTTCTTAATTGTTTTCTTATTTCACATTCCTACAAAGGCATTTGAAACCTGTTAGAAATGTTGTTTCGCTGCTAAATTTAATCAGTAACCAGCTCCACATTCCTCTTCTATCCTAATACCAACGAACATTCAATGCAATGTCCTTAAACTTACATTTTATAAGCAAACATAAAATCACTATACAATAACATAGATGTGTACATAAATGAGCTCAAGCACTAAACTCCACACGATCAAATGCATGTATTATGCAAAACGCTGGACATTCCCAATATGGGAGGATAACAGATATTTGAAATATAGAGCTACGCCTACGGCACGTGGTCCGCAGAACATGCAAAAAGTATTTCGTAAATATTTATAAAGAGGACTATGTGAAGACATCCATCAGATGTAAAACACGATTGATAGCGCTGTCCCACGATTGACCATAAACGGACTTGCGGGTATTGATTTAGATAAATATGGAATGTTGCATGTGGATGTCAAATATTCAGCCGTCAAAGGACAAAAATATAGTCTGCCCTGAGGCAAGTTTTCAGTTAAAATTCAGTAGGACATATAGCTGTAGTCTATGAGGTGTCAATCAGTAATTCGGTACCTACCTATAGGTACATCTCTTCCAAATAGGGTGCTGTTTGTCATAATCTTCACGTTTCAGCAGAAATGGAGCACCTACTTACCTATTTTACAAAGGCGGTAAGGAAGTAACACAATATTGAGAAACAGTTGGCTGACGGATTATGGGATCGCAATATATAATAAATATTTACATACATAGACTCACGCCTTCTTCCCCTGCTCGTAGGCGAAACTATACATATACAGATTAATATTTATTAACACATAATAAGAGAATCCTGCCTTCGAGCAATAAACCATGGCCACGCGGATGCAGTTATAGATGTGGTCTAATATTGCCCGGAAATTGCTAGCCCAAGAGCTAGAAGGCACATAACTTTATTTGTAAGCAGCAAATTAAAACTTATATGGCTCTGTGCCCCCCGGCTTCAATCTCTTCGACGCGCTAAACCTTACCATAGTCAGAGAGAGCATAGAATTAACGTTTCGTTATAAAAACTCACTTAAAGAAAGACATCATAAGACGCTATCCATACCTACTAATATTATAAATGCTAAAGTAACTAGAAAGAAAGAAAGAATAAAGTTTATTTGGACACAGTTCATGAAACACAAAATATTACAAAATAAAAATAATGTTTCAAACAACAATAGTGTGTGCCTCACGGCTGCGCCAAAAAGGTTCATTTCAGCATTAATGCCAGACAGATGCTGTCTGACGCTGGTTTTCTAATGAACCTTTAAGGAACAGTGACGGGGAGTACACACAGTTTCAACATATCTAATATACTTTTTATACTTATATATTTAAATAAACTAGTAATCGAAAACATATATTAACAAAACAAAAAAAAAAAATCTTTAAGGAATAAAAAATAAACTCTGTCTCTGCAGATGGAGACAGAGTTATTTTTTATTCCTTAAAGATTTCTGACTTTCTGTTACCTTTTCACGCCTTCAGCATACAAGAGAGCCATGATCTGCGGGGTAATTGCGAAACATTCTATCAGTAGCAATGAGTTTAATTTTGACAGTTCAACCACATTCATTGTGTTATTTACGTTGTTGAGCAAAAAATTTTTTGTTATGTTCTACGCAATTAAGTTGCTGGTGGGATAATTTCCGACTTCCACGCGTATAATCCGCGGCCAGAAGCTAATTTTTATAATACAAGGAAAAGGCTAAAGATTCCACACTAAAATCCCCGTCTAAAGATTCATAACTATGCAACTAAGTTAAATCACAATTTTGCGTAAATGTTTATGATCAACCATATTGCGTACCTCCGTGTTCATTCAGGCAAAAAAACAACTTCGGAGAGTAGTCGTGTGTGACGAAATAAATCGGTAATGTGGTTGTAATGACGTGTCCTCACACACTGCCGCATTATCTAGATGGTACGTGACGCTACGGTCTGTCACAACTCTAAGACTAAACGGTAAATGGCCGTATGTTTTAAAGAAACTCTCTCTTCTTTGAAATATCTTTATGTAAATTACCAGCGAAATCATTCCTATCTTAATCAAAGTCAGCTTCAGGCCACAAAAGGTCTTTACCAAAATGCAAATGAGAATTTTAAAATAGTACTTTTATTTCTTCCAAATTCGGTTTAACGAATTAATCCACAGACCGCTTTCTTATATTTTACCTTTATTTGTACGCGTGCTTTTATTTTTCCCTATCTAATCGTAAATATACACAATATACATCGGTGCTGCCAGCCTGGCGTAATGCCCTCGTATCTGTTTCTAGGATTACACTTTACGCACCTCGCAATGGACGTCCGCTACCTTTACACTAGCTTCAAGTTATTATTACCATGTTCGCATCCAGAATGTAAAATAACGCAAAAAATCGCAATAATCAACATAAAAAGCGTTTCAGTCAAAGCGCGATTTAAATGTCACTAAAGCTCCGGGAATTTATTGAAATTTAACAACCATTTTATCTTTACATACGGTGGAAAAAGTTGGCTGTACATTAATTTATTTTATTGAATTAAGGCGTCAAAAGCATTTAGGGATACCTTAACATTTTATAAGCTTCTCCGACAAAGTGGCTCCACTTTGTCGGAGCATTATGCATTATGCATTATGCAACAGTAAAGAATTCATAACATTACACAGGTACAGGAGGTTAATAAATCTCGATCCCTTCAAAGCAGTACAAAAGAAACTGCAGAATTACTAACTACACATTATTCAACTACTCAGTGATTCGTAACGACCGTTCATGTAACTGGATATGAAATATATTCAGCCAAAGGTCAGAAATAAACTCGAACAGAACAATAAGATGAACTGGCTGTCCATAGTATTTTAGCGAGTAGAGCCCTCACCTCATCCCTCGTCTAGGGTTTCGAGCTGAGCTGAACTGATTCATTTACAACGACAGATAACATCACCTAGTTTATTGGACATTGTGCGTACGTTCCGATGGAGCGATAAGCTGATACCGTGTTCGGCACAGTAATCAATTACTACCGCCTACCTACGCGCTCCCATTCAATAGCGAAACGTTTTTATTGAAGCTCCTGACGCCGCGAAAATTAAACACTCGTTACTTTTGCAGATGCACGATAAAAGTACGATTGAATTTAAAATATAATATTCAATTTACTTTGTTTATTTAGGACTGAACCGAGAGTATTTATACCCTTTTGTATTGCAGACTTAAATGCGTCTTGATTCTTGACGCCGCGCCGCTTACATGTGGACTGCACAAAATAAGTGTACAAGAGAGTAAATAACAGTCGATGGGCTGGCTTAGGTGTCGTTCGCTTGGAAGTTATCAATCAAAGAGATACAACTGGTGTAATCAGTATCACAGCCATCATCAAACTACGTCCGAACGGTATTTATGGAATTCAAACGTGTTTCGTTCGACACCCGTCAATCATGCGACTCAAATGGTTGGTTAGACGCGGAGATCTTACATAAATTAGATGTCAGAGATGAACTTACTCGATAGGCTATCATTTGGAATTACGAAATTAGCATTCAAGTTCTCTAACTGAGGCAATCATTTTGATGGACTATTCATTTTCTTTTTATCGATCGAAGTTAATGATGAATAAGAATGTAAACCTGTCGATGGTCAGAAACACATATAAATAAATGATAAGATCGATATGTGAAACAATACTAGCAATATATCGATAATGAAAGAGCCGGTAGTGATGTGACTCATTGTCCAGCAGTCGATAGGATCAGTCCACTTACTGCGCGCGATGGTAGATAGTGCGGTGTCAGTGGTGGCCATTACAATTACGATGCTTTGCATTTTAGTGATGTCATTTCGGTGCATTAGCATGAGCAAGGCCTCTTGTGCGCCAACGCATGCACCCACTTAGAGCCAGGATGCAAGTAGGAGACTCACAGTGATTCACGATCAACTTACAGGTACAATCGCCTCACTCGCGTTATAACAATAAGCACCGTTTCACGCAGCCACAGATTTACTTGAATTTAACAAGAATAATTTGACCATTGACTTATATATTACTAGCGTAACTTTGTTGAATAAAATAAATAAAAAAATCAACAACAAAAAAAAACTGGCCACCAGTCTCACCAAGGGATATCGTATTACCCAGTAACTGGGTTGTGGAGGCCAGATAGGCAGTCGTTCCATGTAAAATACTGGTATTCAACTTAAACTACAACAGGCTAGGTAGATGATGGTGACTTTGACGAATAAAAACTGAAAGTATAAGCGAAAAAACAAACCTTGCTTTCACATTTTGACTATCAAGACGAATAGATTTCTGCCTTGTTTGATGATAACAAGCAATCCAGACATCCTGATAGCTATAACATCTAAAATGGGATTAGAAAATTGATGGTCCTACGTTCCAGCATTATTAACAAGCTTACATTCATAAAGTTTCATCCGGGCATCATTAAAATAGTTCTATGTCAGGAAAGCCTGGGGTTAGGTTAGGTTAGTATGTAGAATGTAGGTAACATTAATGGCGTGTCAGTCACCGTTGATGAATGCTCCGTAATCCATGTATTGACATGCTGCAAGATGGGTGGCCCTATCTATTGCCACGAGCTATTTTTTTATTATATTTGTGTACTATACACGCCTACCGATGTTTGTGATGAAGACTGTATACTAAAGAACAAAAAACAGTACTGTGTGTGTGTGTAGACTAATTAAAAATAATCCGTGTGAGCTTCCTAAACTTTTGGTGACTATGACGGCATAATCAGCCTATAATGTTCCCACTGCTGGGACACAGGCCTCCTCTTCAAAAGAGAGTAGGCTGCAATCTACCAAGGACTCCAATGCGAGTTTTTTGATGTCACATGTCTCCGAATGTTTAGTTCTAGGATATGCCCATTTCCTCACTATGTTTTCCTTCACCGTTTTGAGAACAGTGGTGGTGAAATTATTTACACAAAGTAAAGCACCTGCCTGGGTTTGAACTCACGACTTACAACTTATAATTCGGAGCCTTTACAACTGGGCCACCACTGCTGACTGCTCCTATGACGACCTGCGACTATGACCGGCATTAACGACTATTCCTAGACGCCTGGCTGTTCACAAAAATGCGACTTATGTCAATGATTCAAAATAAATGCCCCAGTCAAATTGGTATTTAAAATGTAGCCTACATAAAATTAAACACAAAATATAAGAATGTCCTGAAAAATTAAAAAGAGAGAGAGGTTCTTTTACACATTAACAAACTAAAAACACACGATATTTTGTTTGAGAAAACGCTTCATGATCGTTTTAAAACGAACATTAAGTAGTAGGTGCACCTCATAAAATTTCACCATCAAAATTATAATAGGAAGCTTTCTCTATTGTACTTACGTCACATGCATATATCCTGTGTTATGTATGTAAGTAATGGTACAAAAGTGAGTAGAACCTATCGCATCATTGACATCCAATCAATGATTGATTTATGTCGCAAACATGAGTCAGGCTTTCGCGCTGAATACCAAGTGTCTCCCGCTACAAGTACTAAATTATCTTTCTTACCTACATTGACAGATCCCTATTAATATATTTCTTAGGACGATATTTTGAAAAGGAATCATCCATACTAATTTGAGTCTTCCTTCGATGGGATAAAGTTGAGTCTAGAGTGATGGAATTTTGAGCATGACAAACTTCGAAGTCACACTTTACATCTTTCAAGTAGCGGGGTAGTAAATTATAAGTAAATGACGTACGAGACAAGGTCTGGCTGACTGGATGCAATCTCAGCTCCTACATAGATTAAATCCATGACAGAACGAATATTCCATATTGAACTGAGCTGAAACCGAAGCTACTAAGCTTATACATCATAGACCAGCTGAGGAAGAACGAATGGGTTTGTGTCTGCAATTTCACAATGGGACAATCAACCTAACGCTTCGATGGTTATATTCAATTGTATCCAAGTAAATATAGTAGAATTATGTCCATTTTTGATGCTCCATTTTTCAAAAGTCTTGTGACAATAAAATGTTAGCCCTGTCTGCAGACGACTTGAAAATAACTTTGTTTCAAGCTTTAACAAGAACAGGCACATTTATTGCATAATTCATATTTAATTTTGCTGAAGTACAGAACACGTCATGTAGTTAAAACGCTAATGAACGATGTGGCACGTCCCGAGTCTTGCGCAAGCGGCGGCGAGTCGTGCGCCCGCGTCGCGCGCCGCTCCCGACAATTGTCTCCTCCAGATATTACTCAGAAGTTCACCCTCACAGGCCTCACAACTCCGTAATTCCACATAATAACATAATTACTTGTTGTCGGCAGTTCCTTACACATTTAACAAGTTTTGTGTAAAATGCAAATTAAATTCGTCATAATTACCGAGGGCCCTTCCAAAGCATGTTCAATGTGCGTATTTTTGCTGCTTTATATTTTATATAGCAATTAGCATAAACAACAAAGAATAACAAGAACTGGCAACAATAGCACAACTCAAAAAAGAGTTGGAAATCCATCACAAATACTTAAATTACTTTTAACAAAAATAAATAAAAACGTCATGATCATCAATATCCTTAGGTACAGACATTTCCAATTTGTCATACTATAAAAGATCATAAAAACTTCAAAACGAAACAGAAATAAAGGACAAATTCTCTTATTATAATAACAACGAATTGGCGTCGAGTTATATTAGCCCTCGCATTTAGAGTCGGCATTAAACTTAATTTTATTATAGTCGCCGTAAATGCCGCTGTTAGACAACGCTTTTAACTACACGCCACAAAAAACCAGCCCAGTTTACAATGGTGTACTAACAATCACTGTAATGATGCAGAAGGTATGTGAGCACATAAGTGGCAGACACCCGGGAGAGATGCCCTCACTTCCAAGACTGGCCGTAGGACATTAAAATTACGAAACAGCCACAGTTTACAACTTGACATGAGTCTATTGGTCACCATAAAGCCAGGGTAGTTTGTTCCACAAGTCATACAGGATCGTATAATTCAACTAGCACCTTCTATATGAAAGTTAAGGCTTGTTAAATTACGTATTACCTCCAGTATCTTAGTAAACACTACCCAATTGTGTATACTGAGTATAATTTTTCAACTTTGCACAATATTTGCTTCTCTCTTAGCCGTACAATATACCTAAAGCCTAAGAGGACATTTACAGCGGCTGAATAAACACATCAAAGTTCCAATGACACGGCGCTAATGGTCAAGTCATGGTTGATTGCGTTCCACAGGCTGAGAATTGCGATCTTGCTTTAGACTGCCAGTAAGTATTTACAACGTCATCTTCAGACCTCCCGGTCAAAATAAAAGGAAAAGTTTTTATGTATAACAGATTGTTTCAACGTTTGGGAAAGACTGTAATAAAAAGTAAGAGCCTTTTGTAATTTTACAGAATGAAAATTTCATTACTTATGATTAATTTAAGATTCAAGATCATGGCGAATATACAAAGACACTTTCTCAACAACAACGCTCTTTGAACATTCAGATTAGACAAATGAATATGATTTTGCGTTGCAGTGGCTGTCTATCCAGACTGGACGGAGTACATGCAGTCAATGCACTATTGAAATTTATAGTATCCTGCGAATCTACCGCCTCCGACGCTAGGAAGGGTCGTCGACCTAGGAACGGCGTTAGGATACCTAGGTCGGTAGGTACAGTTTAGGTGCGCGGGCTGGATAGCACGACGAACCCGGATGCCTTGCATTTATTATACTACAACATTTACTATTGAATGGAGCGAGCCACATTAGCGCAGTATTCGTAAACAAAGCCAGGAGCTGATAATTTTGTTTAGTACAACAACTGAAGATAGTCTAATCTAATTTTAAGTGAGTAAACGTAGATAACGTTTAATGATATGGTAAACAAACTAATTTATTTATTTTGTTGTCAGTCAACATCATGTGTTCTATATTTCTAGAGTAGCAATATATTTTGTTCCACTGGATAATATTGGTGTAGACACACGTAGTCTAACACAGACAGGTGACTATTAGCACTCGAGCAACATTACAATTGATTTCCACTCAGCGGAATAACCGGCAATATGCGCGAAACTATACGGTACACGTACGAATGCACTCATTAGGAGGAGCACGACTGACTCAACCAAGTCCCTTTGAGTAGCTTCCTCTGTTGCAAGTTTCTCGTTTTACGCTGAGCGATAACCGTCCTATGGTCTAACTATTGTCTAGTTGTAGTGTACCTACACTAAGTATGGAAGCCAACTTTTCATGAAAACATTAGGTACTATTGAAGTTGGTTAGCACGAGATCCTCTGACCGGTTTTTCGTGATTGAGACATTTGGTATAAGTATGTAGCCTGGAAGACGTACCTTGCGTTGGTAGGCCAAGGTGGACCGATGACCTGGCCAAGGCGGCAGGAATCCGCTGGATGCTAGAAGCACAGAACCGATCGAAGTGATGGTGCTTGGGAGTCCAGCAGTGGATATCTTTCGGTTGAAATTATGATCCGGCAGACTACATCTCTGGGTAATCTCTCTTAAAATACAGTCCAGTGTGCAGTGGCTAACTATTTAAAGCATCACATTAAGTGACACAATTACTGACATTTTTGAGTCACAAAATTGGCGATCTCGCTGCAACAAATCAATTAAATATTAGGCAGGCAATACACTTGGCTTCCAGTTTCTGTTATTTGTTGTAATTGTTTGACCAAAACAAAACTTGAATTATATAAAAATTCACATGACATTATAACAGAATAAATTGAGTTGTCAAACAGAAATCCTTCATTCAAACACTCTCATTTTATTTCTCTTCCTTATTATTATCTCGTCATCCGATATTGTCTTCGTACACGGGCCAATACACTATTCAATAGGAAGTCAATTAAAGTTCTTGAAAGTCAATATGCCATAACAATATATCACGAAGCATGGGTCATTAATGTAGGTAATGATGGTAATTCCGCGATAGACCATAAAATGGCCTGCTACGTCCAAAGAAATTCAATGTAACGATTTTTACATGTAAGCCTGTGTCCACAAGGAACCGTTGAGCTCCTTAAGTTCGGAGTTGAGCTACACAATTACTGATAAATGCTTGCACTGACTGAACCGAGGTTCACTCAAATTGTGTGGCTATTTACTCAAAATACCATTTCAAAAACGGTCCTCATATGATCTGACCAAGATTGTGTATGGAGTTTAAAAGAGGCTTTGTTTGACCTCTGGGTTTGTTTTGCCATTTATTCTCAGGGGCAGTCAGATAGGAAATGTCAACTCCATCTAGAATTATTGTTTTTTAATACGACTTATAAATGTGATGCCGATATCCTATTTACATAGGTAATAAAAAAAATAATAACTTTAGGTAAGTAAGTACCTAGTATAAAGAAAATAGAGGAAAGTCTGACGAATACTAATAGAGAAAAGTACCGCTCCGAAAAATAAAAAAATTGCTCTGATTGGCTCCAATTTTTTCTTAAATCAATTGAAATGTAATGTAATGTGTGTATTGTAATGTTGACTGTGCATGCTACAATCTGAAAGCCACATTTGCTAATATAATGTTATTGTTAATCACTAACAAATAGTATAATATGAAATAGGTTCGAGCTTATGTGTACAAAAGCCTGAACATTCTTCTTTCACTTACATAACTACTCAATTATCTTTTCTATGAGCTAACCTATTTAGTCGAACGTTTGCGATTCCTAAAGAGCGTTTAGATCTATGGCTTCCTACTCGTAAAAGCATCCCGTAAAAATCTTACTTTTCTCATTTTCTTTGCATAAATCTTCGAATAGAAAGAAAAACAAGAAAATAAATTTATTTGGCCCAGGTTTTTAAATAAAACATTTAACAGAAACAACGCAATTGCAAATTGCTCAAGATTTATTGAAGTGAAAATGTCTTTAGGCGCGTTGGGCATTTTTTGAGATGGGGAAAACCATTTAACTCGCGACACTGTTACCGACACCGCGCTACATTCGGATGTGTTCGGCTGTCCCCGGGATGTACTCGGTTTTAATGTATTTCCGATATGTCAGTGAGTGATAACAAAGTATTCTGTTTGTGTTTTGTTTTCACTTCTGTCGGCACTCCCGGAGTGCCACTGCTTTTTTTTTTATTCCACTTCTCATTTTAGTTTTTAATAATAATAATCTGTTTCTATAATATTATGTCTTGAGCCCACCTTAATGCATGAATGGTTAATGTTGTTATACAGAACATTTCCATAAACGCCGCATTTAGGAACAAGCTCTCGTTTCACATAATAATGGGATCCATTTGGCTCTCTCTTGGTAATAACTGAAAATTGTTTTATTACATTGCACAGTGGATACATCGTGGCAGACATTACAGCATTAAAATTTGTGCTAATAGTACCTACACGAGAAAGTTACGCTTCTCTTTTACATAACATCGCGAAGTAACTTCAATATGACTTAAGAGTTACGACTTACCATAACAAGTCTTGGTAATGAATTTTATTTGTAACCATTAAACTTCTGCGAAACTTTAATGCTTTGAATACTTAGCACTATTATAAAACCGCTAATCCATCAAACTGTGCTCGTATGAAAACAGACATCACAACATGACATCTCTCTTGTAAGCCAAGAAGAAAAATAAAAATATCTACTTCTTACTAAATTCAATTCACAAATAGCTATTGCCCGCTATTATGTTTTATAATGCCAGACTAAATTACAATTGGAAATCAGTAGACACAAAGCGAAAAAGTAAATAAGTATAAAGTCCATTCTTTAACCCGATGAATGAGAAAAGTAATGAAATTACATTAAAACTTGATCGTGATTGTATACGATTCATTGTTTGTGTTTCGTCCCACCATCTTCAGCCAGGTTCTTGTTCTACGTCCATTGAAGTGCTAACTATGGTTTCATTATTGAAGCGTGATTAATTACTTGATATGGGAATGGAACCGATTATAATAAACAAGAAGTGTTTGAGCTACTTCTCATCAATTCAATCCAGAGTATTTGCAGTACTTAGGTATTTGTATATTTTAGTTACAATACCATTATGTGAGCGTGTGCGTACTCTTGAGCAATGAATAAAAACCTGACTACACTACGCGATATTCAGGGACTCCTTCCCAAAATCGGGATTGTGTAATAAGATAAAGGGAGGAACAGTCCCTATTAAAAAAACACATCACCATAGATCGGACCCTAAATATGAAAAAATGTAATAGGCATTTTAGAAAACTAAAATGCTATGTTATGTTATGCTTCTTTTTATAAAAGACATCGTTGGTGTTGTTGCTATAGGTATTTGTACCTGTCCGTTCGCCAGGCTCGTGGCTCGGCCTATCATAGATAACATGATCGGCCTAGGACATCGATGTTCATTGTACATTAAACGGCTTAAAAGCTTCCGTCTAATAATAAATAGAGGTACACTACACTGTCTGGTGCAACATTGGTACGTATTATCCGCAGTTAAGAGAAGAATCTTTTATGAGTCAAACCCACATATATAGTTAAACTTGTGTTGTCTACAGCCTTTCATCCAAACCCCACACAATACATTAAGTTATTATATCCACGTATATTTGGCATGGTGTGAGCACAACTGCACAATGTATCTCACAAGCGAGTGGGCGGACTGCGCTAAGTGAAATAGGAGTTGACGCCTCTGAACGTCGGCTTTAGTATTTTATTTCATTAGGCTCCATGTTTATACACGGACCCTTCCTACACACTCTAAAGGCTTAGCCAGGCGATGAACAGACAGATTTGTGGTGTTTAAAAACAGATACTTTATTTACGAATGCCTGTAAATATTTTCAAAGACAATGCGAAAAGGAGCGATTAAAAGAATTGTAGTAACAACACTGGTTTAAAAGCGAAGATCCAAATAGACATTGTCATCGTTATTTCTATCTCAGTCGTATGTTAATTTCCAACCTTTCAGCCTGCGTCTGACAAACTATTTAGGTAATCATACAATGATGTGGTTGTCGCTGACCACTACTGACCCGCTGCGGCATACACATTAATTAGGCTATTTATTTAATAAATACGCTACATTTAGCTGTTGGTAAGACTATCGAAGCTAGGATTGCCGGCAGTTACATAAGAAACTAGTAGATATCTTAAAGATGTTGCAATAAACACACCCTGTATTTTCTCAAATTACATTAGGTACTACTCTAAGGTTTGCTGTTTGAAATAATTCTGGATTATGCTCGCTTTTGTACATTAAGCTGTCCTTATAGTATTATAACACTGTTTCTTGTAATTTATATGATGTACGATAAAGAATGAACATATTGATACTTTCTGTGTTACCTACTTGGGAAACACCGAACCGTGACGAACCGTGGACGTCATAATTTATCATAAGCTTCAGTAAGTAACCTCAGAAGTATGTCAGGATAATCCTGACTAAGTAAAGTAGGTAGGTAGGTAATACTTAAATTACTGTACTCAAGTAACAGTAACTACATTAACAGCAGTAATCACCTTCTCTTTCGAAGAAATCTAATTTCTCCTAGATATCTTTCTGTAATAGAAAACACTGTTTAAATTTTATTTTTCTTATAAAGTTGTAAAACAGCCACCTAAAGGTCATCAGGTCAAGGCACACATATCAACTCGGAAAGGGATCGCCTTTCGCTTCGGCATCAAACAAGCGTCAACCTAACGTAAGCACGTAACCAAAGCGGATCAGAAGCTCCGATACGTCGACTTGGCTACGGCTAGGCGACGCCGCGGTTACGGCTCGCCGACCGCTGCAGGCAGGCCGCGGGAGGGGTGAGAGGGGCAAGGGTGGACGAAGAGACGTATGCTCGGTTACGGAGAGACGTAAGCGCGGGGATAACCGCGGTTCTCGAGCTTGTCCCGAGGCGAGACGATTACGTTACGATTCCGATTAGCGTGCGTTGCAGTAGGGAGTTTCATACGAAGATTACTGAACGGCTCTAGTTGATACGGTAACGATCCCTTTCTGATTTGATACGTCTGCTGTGTATGACCTTTAATGTGCAGTATTAAAAGTGTCACTCATTTTAAACTGAATAAAATTATAGTAACCTTACCACCAAACCAGCCAACACGCATACTAATGGCTTCATCTAAGACTGAGACACACGCTTCGCCAGTTTGAACCAGCGTATCCAGTGTGGATACAGTTACAGTTAAAATAGAAGTTAATACTACCCACACCATGTGTATGTTGCCGGAAACATTTAACTATCCCAGCTAAGGTATCCTTCTTGCTATCCTTCTCGTCTATACCTTCAGTCGGTGAATGAGACTTGTTTATGTTGTAACAATGTCGTATCTCTACCCTGGTTAGTTACGTGAGCCCAGCTACTGTAGGTAGGTAATCGCTTCTCGATACTAAGTTACATTTCAATCTCGCTAGATCCAGAGATAGTGCGGTTGATCGATTAATTAAGATTCGCTCACATGCACCTCATGTTGTGGATGGATTACAACACCTTCACCAAGGCATTTATGAAACGGAATGAAATGAAATTTTTTATTCTGTAAATGGCTTAGCGAAATCATTTTTACAACTTATTTAAAAGAGAGAAGAGAAAAAAATCCCTACATGGAGACGACATTTCCTATCTGACTACCAAGTACAACATAGGTACATACTTAAGTAGACACAACCTTTTCCTAATCTAAGCTTTCCTAAAAGTTGTGAAAATAAAAAAATCTTATTGAAACCAACCTCTAAACTTAGACTTAACAATTTTACTAAAAATAAAATAAACTCGGAACAAGTAAGTATCCTGCATATCAACGACGCAAGCGCATTTACATTATGATCCACATTAACGATAACACACCACATCTCAAGAATTCCGTTACTAAATATGATAGCAAGAAATTTATGCATAGTAGACATTATAACGGGTTGGTAATGACAGCCGCTCTTTGCGTTCTATGCACCAGTGTTATGCAAAGCACTGGAGGCTGTAGGGAGGGACAGCGGACCGCAAGGTCGGTGCCCGTTATCTAATGCTACTAAATAGACAGTTTGAAAACGTTGGTCTCCTCTGAATAATTACATAGTGTCCAGTTTATACGTTGCCAGTTTTAATCATGTATTTAAAATATGGTTGTTCGTTTATTACATAACTAACCTTGGGTGCGGAAGTAGCTTTCGAGTCCAAATAGGTCTCCTTACTAGCATAAGCTAAGCATAATCAACCGATAATGTATCCACTGCTGAGATACAGGCCTCCTCTCTGTGAGAGGGAATGGTCCATAATCCACTAAGCGGGCCCAGTTCCGCTCGTAGATATCACATGTCTTCTAAGTTTTTGGTCTAGTACATGTTAGTTTCCTCACGCTGTTTTCCTTCACTGTTTTGAGAACAGGTGGTGATGCAATAGGTTATAATAAGTCGCGGCCGTTACCTCGGGACCACCACTACTACTAAGCTTTCCTTACAAAAAATTTATTAATTATTATTGTTCTACGCCCTACACGCCGGACATCGGGACAAGCCAAACACTCGATGCGCCTACTGTAATGCATATTAATATAAATGCCCAACTGTAATTCCAACAAGACATTTTGTGCAGGTAGGTACTATTTAATATTTTGATACGGAGGTCGCTCTTTTCCAGCAAATATTTCATACACGGTCAAGGCTTCTAGGGACCTACCGTGGCGCTAATTGCGTAACACACTATCAATCACAATCTGAATCATTTAGAAGGATATTGCTAATCCATTGCTGCATATGTTCGAAAAATTTGTCTGCTCAAAAAAGTAATGGAATGAATGTTGTGAACTGTCAAAATAAAACCCATTACTACTGATAGCGTGTTACGCAATTACCCCACTGTTATTATTTAGCCACAGAAATAAGAACTATTAACTTATTAAACCTACAAATATACCTATTCACATAAGTAGGTATCAGTGATACGGGGCCCCGAGCTACAGGGGCCCCGAGCTACAGGGGCCCCGAGCTACAGGGGCCCCGAGCTACAGCGGCCCCCGACGCGACATGTGTAAGCAAGAATTTGTAAATAATAATAGGTAATAGGTGATACGGGCTGTTGTCCGCAACTCCACGTCAATGCGCGTATTTTGCGTGCGGGTGGGAAAATCGATTATTCGATCCACCCCAGCTCCTCAAGGAAGGCCAGCAACGCCTTGATGTTACTGACCGTCTCACGTAGGGTACCTGGGTTACCGAAGTACTTTGCCCTGTACGTGGCGACCACCGGGCAGTTTAGAAGCACGTGTGCTGCTGTCTCGTCGTCCTCCATGCAGGCTCTGCACAGCAGACTGTCTGTTACTCCTATGACAAAAAGGTGTTTATTAAATGCCCCATGGCCGGTTAAAGCTGCAGTAACTATACGCAGCTTTTGTTTAGTTAGACGGAGAACCTGTTTCGTGAGGCGGCTGTCCAATGTGGGAAGTGCTTCCCTAGCCTGCCTACAGTCGCTTTGGTTCGTCCACAGTTTACTATGTTGGTCTCTGGTGCGTTTCCTTACCAGAGTACGTATATACCTGAAGGGGAGTGGGGCGATGGGCTCAGGTCCCACTGGTGCCATGCTAGACTTCTGGCAAGCTCGTCGCCTGCATCGTTACAGCGAACCGCTGTATCCTTTGATCCATTGAATGGTTATTTTATTGAGAATTTGTAAAACAATATCGAGAACTTAAAGTTTTTATTGATCAATAAGAGGCCTGTAATAAGTGAATGTATAATTACCTATATAATATATAAAATGAAATGGTGTTCGTTGGTAATCGCATCAATTGAGTAAGGCTGGACCGATTGCTCGTAATAGCCCGAATTAGGTTTTTGGGGAAAGAATTTTTTTTAAGAAAATTCAGGAAAACCTAAAGCATTTTCTGCAGATTAAAATTTTGATAGAACAAGCGTCTGTCGGTTCAGCTCCAGCTACATAACCGTCCTTTCAGTTATTTTACCTTATACAGCAGCAACCTTATTAGAACTAGTATAAAGACCACTGTGATTTTGACTGAGATGCAAAATCAATGGTAAAATAACTGTGAATGGAATGTAGTACCCAATAATAATATAAAAATGAACGTTAGTATTTGTTTATGACTTACAAAGGCTACAAGTTACAGGAGCAGTTCAATTCTCAAGCACATTAGTAAAAGCACACAGAAAACCTAACGTAGGTACTTATCTAAGTCTGGATGTTTCAGTTTTGAGCTCGCTTCGCTCGCTCTTGCATTTTCTTAGTAATATAACGACGACAGCGTATCCTTTATACAAGACAGTCATCATCTGCCTAGCCAACTATGTTGGAGTAGGCTTCCACTCTCACCGGATGCAGCTGAATATTTTAAATGGAGCGACTGCCTATCTGACCTCTACAACTCAGTTACTGGATAACACTATATACATATACTCCTTGTTAAGGTTGTTTGTCAGACTTTCAGGCTTTTGACGACCCGTAACGACTGTCAAAGATCCACGTATGACAGCCGGGAACAACGGCTTAACGTGCTTTCCGTCACAGAGGGTTCTCCATATGTTAAGATGGTTCCCCCATCCGTGGACCAACCCCGCAAGCGTAGCTTAACTTGTTTGATCTACCCGTTCGGCTGTTATTACTTAGCCAAGAGCCTTTTCCTTTCAATTCAGTCTATGTTTTTTTATTTATTTTGTAAAAACAATACCCTCCTTCAGAGCTTCGCCGAGTCAGGGATTCGGCGAATATACCAGTATCTCCCAGGCCCCCGACTCATAGTACTAGAAGGAACAGTGGGGTTTTCGGTAGGAGACCGACAGCAACATGTCTCACTCTTCATATCAGACGGAGGGTATCCATGAGGACTTTCAAAAGAAAACAAAGGAATGTTGAAAAGGGCCCCCAAAAAAAATTTATACAGGGCAAACTTTATTATTTAACTTTTAGCTTTATACCTAAGTATTAGGACAAGCTACACCACTGGTACAATATGATATCTAACTTCATCATAACCAGTCTCATCAATAATACCTACCTACTTAGGTTTATATACCTCATAAAAAATGTAACAAACGAACTCGAATAATGAATACTTACATGTAAACCGTAACGAAATCGAAAATGAATAGGTAAACCATATCTAATCCAATTTATTAAAAGAAACATGCCCAGCAACTTCATTCAAAGGGGGATAAAAAATAAAGGTCAATTAGCACGTGGTGGTCAGGTATGGTGCCGCATGCCGTGAGGAATAGTCCATTATGTAATCCTACATAACGGCCGTACACTATCTAATAAACGAATGCCTTCGCTGGATTATATCGCACTTTTTATTTCACTGCCTGGACCTGGTGGTTAGGATTGTTAGGAACAGTTACTAAGTATCAGTCAAGAACCTCTCTAGATCTACCGTTAGACATCACACCCCACAGGTTTTTGTTTGTGCCATCATTCGTCCTTACTAATAGATTTCCTGTAGATAGGAAGGCTGTAAAAAGTTACATTTGCAGCTGACGTAGGTAGGTACAACTTGGTGCAAGTTACTAAATAGGGCTTCAAATTGCTGGTATCACGTGTGGGATTAAGAGAGGTTTTATAAATCAATATTAATAATACAACTGAAGAGTTTGTTTGTTAGTTCGTTTGAACGCGCTAATCTCTGGAACCAGTCAGAATTGCCAAAAATATTTTTGCATTTAAATTGAGCCTAATTCTTGAGGAACAAGAACCCTTAGCAGCCGAGCAAACCGAAAAAAGTCACAAATCGGGTCGGGGGAATAAGAAATTTCCCGCGGACATAGTCGCGGGCGGAAACTAGTTTTACATAAAAAAAACGTGATGTGTCAAAGGTCCTATAAAAGTACGTATTGGTCCCAAAGTCCCAAAAGAATGAAAACGTAACGTTGGAAATGGAAAAATATATGTAGGTACTTAGGAAGATAGATATTTCCTTCCAAGGTAATTTGTTGTATTGTATTGTGATGACAAAGTAAATAATGAATTATCAACCAGTAACCATAATGTTTGGTTTAACTAAAGTAAAGAAAGAACTGACTACCCTCGTTTTTTTATTTTCATTAGGTATTTTTTATCACTTGTATTCTCCCATCCAGCGGATTCGTATCTATATGTCAATCATTTTGAAGGATATTGCTAATCCATTGCTTCCTAAATGTTTGAAAAATTTGTCTGCTCAAACAGTTAAATTGAAAAATTTGTCTGCTCAGACAGTTAGTTAAACTAAACTGTTTAGTTAAACTGTCAGAGCAGACAATACAATTTTTTTTTTTAAGTTAAAGTGTCAAAATGAAAGCCATTGTAACTGTTAGTGTAGGTACCCCGCTGGTCGTCGGTCCACCTTGTGGGGAGGCCTTCCGGTCAAAGTGGTGGTGCTTGGGGGAGGTAGGTGTCCAGCAGTGGACTTTTTCCGGCTAAAATGATGATGATGATGAACTTGTATTTGGAGTCGGTTACACGCAAATAAACTATTTCTATTACGTATACTCAATAGCTATACTATAAATAATCCTTTATTCTAGATTTCTACTGTCAATTATAGTGTCTGCGGGGCGTTAGCAGACCAACACCTGATTGAGATTAAAATAGAAACTAAAAATAAATGCCAAGTGTCTCTCATCTCAGTGCACATTGGGTCTTGTTAATTTTAGAATCCAAGGTAGCTGCAGTTTGTTTTAGGATGGGAAATCATCCAATGACTCCTCCCGCTCTGGGTGGAGCGGAAGGGAGTGTCAGACTCTTACTGACTAAAACCCATCCGTGTTCCTTCCTTAGCCCTTTATGTTCCGGGGTAGCGGTAACCCTTTCGGACAATCCCGCTGCCCCAGCTGCAGTTTGTATTACATTACATTGCAAAAATCTGTATAGAAGATAGCAGACAATAATTTCGACGCTGTTCCCAGCGGTTCCATGGTGTAATGGTTAGCACTCTGGACTCTGAATCCAGCGATCCGAGTTCAAATCTCGGTGGGACCTGCATTTTTACTAGCGCATCTACTACATTCATAATTATACATACGTAGCTACATTTCTGTTACAGGAATTCGTATAAATAGGTATTTTGAGTTGTTCTAACACTCTATGGATTCTTTATTCTTTGTTCCGATATAAAATTCATTATTATTATTATTAAGTCAAATAGAGGTCAATCATTATTGATATTACCTATTAACGATCTGTTAAATCCAGGAAAATGTTAAAAACCAGTAAGTAGGTATCTAGGTAGGTAAGTACCTACGTAAACAAGAACATTATTTTGAAGGCATTCGATGTTAAAATATTAATGATTTATAGGTAAACTCTAGAAGTTTACCTACGTCACATTTTAGCAAAAAAATAGGCAGAACAAAGTTTTAATTAAAAAATCATAGAGGAAGTCCACACTCATTCAATAACGAGTTGCCTAGGTAATGATCAACACAACAATCTCACTCTATTAAAAAGAACTCTGTGACAACAATGTCAGTGCAAAGCTTTCCACGTCTGTTTCGTGTTTATTTACTGCAGGTGAATTCCTCTAATTGTAAAGTAAATCTAAATAAAAGAAAATAAAGACCGTGTCACATAGTGCAATGCAGCCAAACAAATTAAAGATTTTAATGATTGGACCTTCGGAGGTAGGTAATCAATTCTTTTGTCATCAATTTGTATCACTCCATACCTATGCCGATTTATCAAAGGATCCTTCATAATCCTACCTAGTACGTTTGTTATTGATATAAATTTATCGGTTGATATGAAGGACACTGAGCGAGACCCAGTAGTAGGTACAGAGGTGCTGGCCTCTGTACCTATAAGATTTATTATTATTATCTACGTCTGGGAGCGTTTAGTGTCCCTGAAAATGATAATGATTTCCATTTTATAGAGTGGCAAAACGAGAATAGCAAACTTTATATCAGATTCAATAAATGTCGAAGAAGCAGAAGCACCTCGGTCCACACAAGGCGTCAGAATAGTGGAGTTTGAACTCCCCAATCTGAATATTAATGGGAAATCAACGAGTATTGACATTGAACTTTGGGACTGCAGCGGTGACCATAGGTGAAGTTAATTATAAATCATTCAATCATAACCCGTTTTATTGTAAACGTCGTCATCCAGCATCCAGCTGATCAATAACTTTATAAAAGCGCCATCCATCGAAGGAAAGCTTCAACTGTTATTTGGATATCAACAAGTTGGTAATTCATTTACCTACCTACTACATAGTTTATATGTTAAGTAATACATAAGATGGCAGCTGGCCGGAAATCATGACCGTTCACTTTAGGTATTCGTTTCCGTTATCCTACGTATAATCCAATGTACCTACCTAAGTAGGTACCAGATTTTCCTGCAATGCTTATTATCATGATTAGCAGGTAGGTGTCGTAACAATCTTACTTACAGAAGTTGGGAAAGCCGAATGACAAAGCTGTTTACATGTTTACAAGTGTGTGTGTGTCTGAAGGTTACAGGGTAAAAGTTCATAATAGGTAATATATATGTGATTAACCATTGTTATTTTCAGATTTGAATCATGTTGGCCGGCCCTAAGAATTGGAGTTCAAGGAGTCATATTGGTATGTTCTCCTAACACTACTCAAGCAGCAGCAAGAGAAATGGAACTTCTTTATAACTACTTTGTCTCGCAGCCCAAGTTGTCCGCAAAACAGTGCGTTTTGTTCTACAACTGCACTGATGATCAAGAAGAAATGGATTCTTTGAACCTTTGTAAGTTTTTGATATTCCATCAGTTTTTGGATACCTCTTCTTTGTTTGATGTTACCTAACCTACTCTCTTTCAGCTCCTACATTTTCGAAGGTGTCTCAAGTTGCGACCAATTTAAAAACTGGTGGCAGCCGTTTAAAAATAGACTTTGCCAGTTATATAACTTCAGTTCTACAATCAATAAATAAAGACAGCTCATAATCTTATGTCCTCGATGACTTTGATTTCTCTCCAATCCATGCATACTTACGTCATCCCAACACTCGTCGATGATAACCAAACTAGAATACATTAAATTCATCATTGAAGGACGACCTCATTCCAGCTTCTCTAAAAAAATGCATAGGTACCTAAATAAGAAAACACAGGCAAACCCCTGACTTCTGATAAGGTATTGTTTTAATCCGTTATCAAATAGTTACAATTATATCAAGTGACAATTTATTATTGATAGATTAATTGTATTTATTTTGAGATTATTGGCATGTTGTACAAAACTTATAATTATTGCGAGACTAAGCTTGTGTAACGAATGGGGATCGAACTCATGCCCGCTCGCTCAGCAGTCCGCACTCCGTTGTGTTGCGAATTGGTACCTATGTATATGGCTGACGTACATATTTGGTCAACAATAACAGTTTACATTGACAACAGTTAACTGATCAGCTGGTCGATTCTTTAAAAATCACAACGTGAAAACTTAGGTGAAATGAGCTGTCATTCCACCTGATGTTAGGGATTATTGACATCTAACTTCAAGCTCACTTCACCTAAGTTTTCTCGGTGAGATTGTTACAGGAATAGCTCGGATAGTTTGATCAGGCTAATAAAAAAGGGCGTTACGAGTAAAGTGTCAAAAATAATATTATATTATTAGTCTTGTACCGAACAGAACAAAATAATAAGCTTTTTATACCGAAGGTGTTTTCATACGTATCTATCTACCTAGATAGGTAATCAAGTAAAAGTCGTTTACTGTTGATAGCACTTCAGTTTAACCGATAGGAATAATATTGTAGGTAACTAGCTAGTACATAATTATTTTCGTTTTATTATCTCTTTAAGTTACAAGATTACTTTAACAAAGATAATGTTCACTTTTGTTATTTATTTTAAAAAATTGTCTTTAAGTTCTCGTGTGTACCTAAATAAATAAGAATAATGACTTGTAGATATTATTATATCATAGGTACTTAATTGGTGCCGACCTGCTTATTTCCACATACAAAATTAATTCATAATTTGTAAACTACTAAAATTAAACTAATTACCAACTTTTGTTAAATAACAATAATTAAATATGATAAAAATTTAATTTCATTACATAACTAGGATAGTTGACTACATCCGAAATAAGTATTATATTTTCAAAAATTGTCACCGACATCGCGTCGTCGCCGTTTCAAAAGGTAAAACGCAACTACCTAATACAAAAATGTTATACTTGTATGCGAAAGATAATACACAAATAAATAAAATATTTAAAGAAAAGGTATGAAAATCAAGACATTGATAAAATATAAACATGAATTTATTTTAAAGTTGAGTAGGCCCGTCTCTATGTTTTTTATTACAATATTTACCTAACACACAATATTAACAGTTCAAAAAATCTAGAGGTATATTCGTATTGCTTTTCCACTATGACCGAGCATAGTTTCTTCCCCCACACTTGCTTAATACAAAACTTAACAGTTTGTGTTCATTGTTATTTATGGTTCCAAACAAATTAATGAAAAAAACATATAAATCTCGACGCACGCACTCAGTCTTAAAACATTTGGCTCTTATAATGAGTTATTTTTAATAAACTTAATTCAGTATTTCAAATAATTATTTTACATAGATAACGATACTGAAATTGATCAATTACCTGCTACTTAAAACGTATTTACAATATTCAAAGAGACCTTAAACATATAACTATACACGTACCATACCTATACTATTAAAATACAACGTACCTACAAGTCTGTCATTATCATTAATAATATTATCACCTTGATCACATTTTGCTGCATGTGGAAGGAGTTCCTCTAAATTAACTAAATAATTTATTACGTTAGCTTTATGATTTAATAAAGCATTTAAGATATATAATACAAAACCTAATTTCTATCATTCTTCCAATTTCCACGATCATTAAAGTTTTTTCGATCTCTATGCCCTCTACCCGAACCTCCGCGATTCCACCGGTCGTTGCCGCGTCCTCGGTGACCTCCACGATTTTGGAACCTTGGGTAATTTTGATCACCATCCATAAAGTTAAAATCATTACCGGGACCAGGACCATTAAATGGCATATTCCCAAAGTTATTAGGTCCACCAAACTTATTAAAGTTATGCGGAATATTTGGAGCTATTCCTAGTAGTCCAGGCGTCGGTCCACCCCGTGGATCTGACATCGATTGATTAAATCCATGCATGTTACCTAAATTCATATTATTCATACCTGCCATACCCATTGGCGGAATATTCATCATATTCATGTTACCTCCATCCATTGCGCTCGGAGGCCCACCCATATTGCTGTTCATACCAAATGCAGTTTGATTAAAATTAACTGGTGTTTTGAGTAAGGCTTCTTTGGGTTTTGGTAAATAGGAATACTCACCATTGTCGCCTAAGGAGATCCCCAAGTTGTTTAATATATTGCACAACACACTATTACCTTGAATAGGCGCTAGGTCGAATTTTTTTCCGGGTATTCTTTCTTGTTGATACTGTTTAATCATTTGAGTCACTGGTGCTAAATTTTGGTTTACGAATATTTTTTGCGTCGAACTCATTTCCTTGTACCAATTGGAATTTTGGAGTATAGTTTGCAAATCCAATGAACTGGACTTTTGATCTGGAATAACGATTTCAACGTCTTTGGGTTTTCTTCGAGGGTCAATTCTAGGGCCAGTAGGAGTCGTGGTTGTCGATGTCTTTGTAGTCTTTTCACTATCACTATTAGACTCGTCAACAGATAGTCTAAAAACTTTCCTAAGTCTAGGATCCACTAATGCCTGTGACTTAGCAGTACTATTTCTAATATCTGTGTAGTCGGGCCGGGGTATGTCAATTAGCACTACTTTATATGGCATAGGGGGATGGCTATTAATTGACCCGTTTATCTCCGATGCAGGTGTATAATTAGGTAGGGGTTTAAAAGGCAAACCTAAACGAAAATCAATATCTCCACTACTAGTTTGACGCAAATCGGTATCACCAAAAGTAGGGAGATTGAAATCCGATTTCCGCAAATCGACATCAGTTCTTCGTCTGCCGTCCGTGGGCTCACCATCTATACACTCATAAATCGATACTCTAGGAGGTTTTTTAGTAGTAGTCTTATTGGAATCGGTTACTTTTTCTGGAGATCGTCTAGCTCGGGGATCCCTTGATCTATTGTGTGGTGATGCCGCACCCTCGGTGCTGTTTTCAACTTTATTTTCTTGTAAATTATTTTTCATTGTGTTCAACAATTTTGTTACCTCTTCACTAATATCTATTTTAGAAAGATCACCGAGGCTTCTTAAAACAGCAGAAGGTTCAATAACATGTGGTGTGGAAGTCTGCGGAGAAGGCGATTTATGTATTGGTGATGAAACTGGAGACCTCTTCTTCGTTCCTTTTTCTTCGTCACTTGAATACCATTTTTCATCTATTAATAAATTGTTGTCTTCGTCATCTGTTGTCGATCGACGATGTCTCTTTTCAGGATTTTTAAACAATGGTTCTGGCTGAAGAAATCTTATGTCTGTATCACATTCTTTTCTCGCATGATTGTCTTCAACAGTAGAATGCAGAATCCTAGGACCATCGTCCGAAAAAGGAAGAACTCTGTGATCTACGTCTTTCGACTCGTTAGCAATGACAGGTTTTTCGGCGTCATACGATTCGTTAGAAATATCAATATTTTCCTTATCTTTTGACGCGAATTTTAAAGCATCTTTTGTATACTGATCTATATCTATCATATCCTTACTCGTATGTGGTTCTTTTTGACTGCCCTTACTTGAAGAGGTATCTTCAGGTGCTGGAAGCATTACAGACGGCTGGAAACGCATGTCAATGTCTTTACCTGGTAAATCAGACGGTGCCGTAACATTGCTAGGTACAGGTACGGATACAGGTGGCACCCTCAAATCCAAATCTTTACTTCCAGTTGTTTGACCCATAAATTGTTGCGGTTCATTGTTCGCGTTTATTAGACCTAGTTTTTGTATGTTCATTGTATTTAACTGTATTTCAGTTATTTGTTTTAGAGATAATCCAATGCTATTTAGTTGTAATACCGTCAGTTGACCAAGTTGATCTAAATTCTCTATACCCATTTTCGTAAGGTCTACAATTTGCCGTGGTGCCAGAACTCCAGTTAGATTCTTGATGCTAAGTACATTACTTGAATTTGTATTATTATTTGGTGATGAGTTAACGTTAAAGTTCTGATTATTTGATAAATCGTTTTGCCACCTCGATTGTCGTACTTTAGGTGATATTTTATTTTGCCTCTCATTCATATTATATTGATTTCCTTGTAACGAGTCTGCTGTGTTTTGAGGGTTTGGTATATTTAATTCAAAAAGAGATGGAATGTTTTTCTCATGACTTTCTGAAGCGTCGGAATATTGTTGTATTAATTTTCCTTGAGTAGTTTGTAACATTTTTAATGCCCCTTCTCTGTTGAGTCTTGGGAAATCACCTAAAATTTCTTTAGGAGCTGATTCTATGTGTTTCAAAAGTATGTTCTTTAAAGCATCAGTTAAAGGTTTACCATGTGCAAATTTACATTCATCTTTGTATATACACGGAAGACCAGTATGATAATATTTACACGGAAAATCAGCATGCATGTACAAACATTTATCTCTCTTTGCACAACAATCCATTAAATAAAACTTGCACAGTTCCATTTTTCTTGGAGGTTGTGCATCATGTGAATAGATGCAGTCATCACCTTTATGGCATTTACCTTGCATATAATATAAACAAACACCGTCAGGGTCTTGCATTGGATGATTACCTCTTCTCCTATCGTTCTTATTGTGTTTGTTACGATCACGCTGTCTGTTATTTCTCTGCTGCCGATGGTGCTGCTGCTGCCCCCGAGACTCCTGACTACTGTCAGACGCGTATGAATCTCTATCATCATCAGCATATCCATCAATAGGTGACTGCCTATGAACTGGAGAAGCGCCCCTAACACACATCATCTCGCTTTCATCCATCTCATCCGAAAATTCTTGTTTTTTACGCTTTTTACTAAGACCATCTTTATTATCGTATTTCTTCCGTTTTTTAGGTTTACGACGTTCATCAACGTCATCTTCATTGTGGCCATCTACAACTTCATTTTTGCTCATAGCCTTTCTAATAGCTTTTTCGATGTTACCAGCAAAATCATCTTCTGTAGGACTAGAATATTTGCGATTCTTCTTACTTTTTTCTTTAAATTTTTGTTCTTTATTCGATTTTGATTTCTTTTTCTTACCTGATTTTGAATAATAAAAATCTTGGGGTTCCGGTTTTTCTAGCGGTACTTTATCGTCGATAGTCGGTACAGTTTCTATACCTTTCTCTTCCGTTGATATTTCAGCTGGTTCTTCACCTTCACTCTCAATCTCCCCATCCTCCAAGTCTTCTACCTCTGCGTTGATCACTGCTTCTGTCATCTTAAAAGTGTCACTGAAATGAGATAAAATTTATATATTAATAGTTGTGATTTACTAGTTCTTCTTCGGTTCATTTGGTTTTCAATTGATTTGCAAGAAACTAAATCAATGTGAAACTATTGTATTAAATTTGTAACAGCATTTACTTCGTATTATGTACCGATATTAATTTAATGACAGTCCATTGTAAAACCTACTTAAAATAGATCTGCAATAATAACATCAATTATGACTGTTTAACGCCTTACTTTACAGTGATAAGATAAAAACGATAACAGTAAGAGAGGAAAAGAATTTAGCAGTAGTTTTCGTATTCTTAGTATTATGTAGCTATTAATAATTATTAGCATAGAACCGGTCGAAGTGGCGATGCTTTGGAGGGGCCTATGTCCAGCAGCGGACGTCTTTCAGCTGCAATGTTGATGATGAATTAGTATTTCGATTTATTATCTTTTTGCGTCTCGAAAGCCCAGAAGTAGATCCCACTCTAATTAGTTCCCAATACACGATAGTTACCTTAAGGAGAAAGTAGATGGCGTTTGTACACATTTCAAATCACTTACATCTCCGCCGCGCTAATAATATCAAAATGGGTAGGCAGTGTCTACTACTATCTACATCAGTTTTTCATACATTCCATCAAAGAAATGTCGACCATGATAGGCACGCAATAGTACAAAAATACCAAAAATTAGCATTCGATAAATACCTAATGCTAAAATAAAAGTGATAATTAAGGTCCAATAACAAAATTAGAAGACTATTAGTTCAGTTAATGGCAGGTGCCTTGTTATTTAGATGATACCTGGGATAGGCATTGTAAAGCAAGCACATAGAATCAACTTTAAATGAGATTCATTTCTGGCCGGCATCACCAAATGATTTAAGTGTACAACCAACAACATTTTTAGTTATTCGTATTACAAAAATGGGGATTTGAGTAATATGGGCAGCAAATCCGATTTCTCTTTGAAATCTAAAAAAGAGTCATGGTCAAATCTGTGTTACCTGCGTTCCTACCTCAACTACGTTGTATTCTTAGCATGTTGCGCGATAGCTTACAGACTTCTATAGCTAGTGAGAAAGAGACGGCAACTGTGTTTAAAATACTAACAAGTCTGTGAGTGAAACGGCAAATACGTCATGCAGGGAAAATCTACGATGTCATACTCGCCATTTTTACCGTAGGTATTACGCGACCAAATTAGGGAGATATTCCAACTAGAACATGTTAGCAATTTAGGGGGATAAAACACGTCACAGGGATATATAATTAGTGAATACAAATTAGACCTACGCTCTCAGAAAAATAGGGATTGGAAGCAAAAAAAATCTAAC
Source organism: Gortyna flavago (assembly GCA_963669345.1). NCBI lineage: Eukaryota > Metazoa > Arthropoda > Insecta > Lepidoptera > Noctuidae > Gortyna > Gortyna flavago. Next base: position 7,954,691 of record OY770139.1, read on the forward strand.
AGAGGAAAACACACTAAAACATTCACATTGTACGTTTGCATAACACGCCCTTTGTGACTGAGCAAAAATAGAAATATAAAAAAAATGAGTAATAGTTTGCTAATAATAAGTGTAATAATCTTCTAGTCGAAGAGAATAATCTCGATTTTCTTTCAAATACTATACCTAATATTCGTCGAAACAATTAGCATTGGGAATGTAACTCCAGGAATCACAAAATTACTTAGGTGTTGCGTAGTTCGAAATTCAACATGTATGGCAGAAGTCAGTACAATAACTGTTCTTAGCCACTATTTTCAAGAGTAATTTAGGTAGATACAGCCAAGCCAAGCAAGCAGTGGGTGGCCGTTCACATTTCACAATATCTAGCTGCGCGATGCGCTCTCGCTAGTCGCTACGAATTGAATGACGTCAGCCTTCTAGAACGGCAAGATATCTGTCCTTCCTTTCATCGAGGTCACGAGGCGTATACTGCTCACACACACTAGCACAATTTCGTTGTGGTCGATACCTACGTGTAAATATGGCGTGTATACACTACCTAAACCATCATCATAATTTAGTAGGATTATAATAATGCAAAATTTGAACGTGGAATGCAGAAATATGATAGAAATTAAAATAACATGTTCTGTGCAAGAAATGAGAATATTCACATTACCGACACCAAATAACCCCTTAAATAAATAAATAATTTACATAGGCTTAAGTACACAATAAACATTGATAAAATAAAGAAAATAATATGAACGGTACGGAAGGACCGAAAGTAATAAGTAATATCATGCACAAAATAGAATTGTTTCAGGAATGTGAAATTTAAATTATATTTCTGTACTTGTGTACGGCCATGGTTGCCAAGCAGACAGTTTAATAATATATCTTTGTTACAGCCGCCATTTTGGCCCAGGTAGCAATATTATTAGATTGATCAATAACGAATGATACGATTACCGATTTGCAAAATACTATGCATTTTTCCTTCAATCGCGTCTTAAACAAAAATGTGTAACGAAGATGGATGTTGCACGTGTATGGTAAATCCTTTAGCTGACCAAGCACTTAGTAAAAGGGGACACGCATTCATAAAATGGCCTATCGAGTAAATAATATTAATTGTTACCAATCTTACATTAATGAACGAATCACTATAAGCGACTACTATACGCCATATAAAATGTAAATTTCTCGGTCATGTCCTGCATAAAGACGTAACAATTCGAGTACGTTAGATTGATATCGAACGTCGACTGTAGCAGAACAAAGCGGCGATCAAAAATTATTTAGTTTCGTATTTTAACACGCTGGATATGGAAGCGCTAGTGTTGCGGTAGCACACGCCCTCTGTGGTTGTGAGAATAAGTACGACACTTCCGCTCAGTAGTAGTGTCTTTACATTAATTACGAAATAAACGCGTTATCCTTCTCTAATAGAAAAAATGAAATTCATATTTAGATTTAACATTTTGTTACATGTAAATTTAATCTTCATTTTATGTCTTGTTTTTTGAATACGAAGTAAGAGTAACTAAATTCATCGTCATAATGTTGCAATAATGAAAATATCATTAAACATTTCTTACAAGCTAAAAAAATTAATAAAATAGTGTTACAAACAATTTTCAAAAAAAACAATAATATTTGCCAGAAAAAAACATACAATTAAATTCATTTAGGCCATACGAAATAAAATATTAAAACATTTCTAAAAAACATCTAAAATCTTTAGCTGTATTTCAAAACCGAATGTAAATGTCATCATGATCATCGGAATCGTAATGTCATTTTTATTATCAATTTTGTGATAAGTCAGCATTTCACGAAAATACAAAATTTTAATATTCGTACAGTTACTATCCTCTCGAATTATTTCAATAGTACATACCTAGTTCTTTATGAATAAAATGTTATTAGACGCTGAATGTGACTGTGTATTAAGCAAATTTTAATAAATAACTTAATATTGATAGTGCTCGTCAAGTTTCGAAGAAATTTTAAGGATGTCCGAACCAAATAATCCATTTGCTGGACTGGTAGGAGCATCTGAAGTATCATCTGCAGTTGAATCATCTGGGGTTGACGACAATGCAGCGTTTCAAACTACCTCCAAAATATCGCCAGGCGACGAAGACACCGAAACAATAAATAACATAGTGGAAAACGTTTTCCACTTTACAATTAATCCCAACGCTGGAGAAGGCTACCCAGTTGGAGACAGGCAATTGGTATTTTTAGAGGAATTGGCTGAAGCCACTAAGCCTCAAGTGTTCTTAGATTTAGAGGCGTTAGAGCAGGCTTTGTTTGAACGGTTACTTCTTACAGACATTGAAAAATGTGTTATACCGAAAACAAGTAGAGTTTACATGGAACATGTTGTTCAAAAGCAAATCTTCCCATACTTGTTCAGTTCTATTCAGAATTTACAAAGTTATGAGCAGGTGTCGTCCCCTATAGTGAAGACTGCTGCACAAAGGATGAAGGAGCTTATATTCCGAAATGCAGTGACTGCTCTGAAACAGCCGGCATTGTTTGAAGGACAAGACTTTTCTGTACAACTCGTGGAACTTTTACAACATGTAGACCCACAATGTCATACATTTTTCATTGACATAGTGAAAGTATTCATGTCCGATGGTAAATTACTTTTACTCTACTATTATTATTTATTAACTTAAATTTATCACCACTCTTCTATTTATTTCATTTATATCTAATCTCAAGAATTTATACATTTTGTTGATAAAATATATTATTATTGCCTTCACAGGGGACCCCAGCTCCCAGGAGCAGTTGCGAGACACAATGCTTCCTGTTTTGAAGAGGATCCACATGGATGTCAACAAAGCAAATCTAATTAATTTACCTATTTATGTACTGCCATGTTTACAACTTTTTGCGGGTAAGTTGTTTGTAGTATGTAGTTTCAAGGTTTTTGCATATCATTAACCTCTGTGTACTAGAAAATAGATCTACCTTAGACACAATAGAAATGTTAATGATAGCCACAGCTGAGCAAACAAAGATGTTTCATGACTATTATATAACCTTTTGACCGCTACAGTCATCAGATGACAAACCAAAATGTGCCTAGCACATCTCGGTTCAACTACATGACAGACTGACGCCGAGGCCACGTTTTTGATTTTTTGACATGTGGCGGTCAAAAGTTTAAGCATTAAGTTGAATTCTATAAAATTTTATGAACTAGTAGTACAAATAATGTATGTATACATATAATTTTTATTAAATTTTAGCCAATCAATGGTTAGCCCCAATTTTATTGGAGGCATGTGAACCTAAGAATGAGACCAATGGAAGATTCTACCAGGATTCAGTCATTGGTGCGTTACTGAGTCTCTCAGTTCTTCCCAGAAATGTATCATTACCACATGACTTTTTTGACAACCCTATGGACCAGGTAAAACTGTTACAGTACTTCATTAATAAATTCAAGAACTAAGCCTTAATAAATTCAAATCTTTTATAAAGCGAAAACTATGCCAGAAAGCCTATTATACTGTAAAAGACTATATTGAGGACAAAAAGGCTTGGGATTGAGCTGCTCCAATAGGTTTAGACTGTAATTGTTGTTTTTATTTTTTTCATTTTGCTATTTTACACTTTATTTTATTTTTTCGAAATATATATTTTTCTTTAACAATGACATGTACATTTACTGTATAAAGTATTATATTATTTTAATTATTGTGAATGTGAGGAGTATGTGGGTCATTGTTTCAGTTTTAATCATGGTCTGGCAGTTTGAGTAGTTTATGCGGCCTACCCAAATGTCCTGTTTTTGGTATTGTTTGTCGAATCGTTGTGCTCCTTAAGTTCTGAGTTGAGCTGCACGGTTCTGACAAATGCGTGCACTGACTGGACAGGTCCTCTCAATCTGTGTGGTTATTTCCTCAAAATACCATTTCAGACACCAATCTACATGGCCCTCAAAGATTATGCCCAAATTTTTATATACACTTTGACATTGATGATTTTTATATATACAATGACATGAATATTTACTTTGTAAAGTATTTTTTATTTTTTTTATTTAATTGTTGTGAATGTGGGGACTATGTGGGTCATTTCTTCTTTTTTTACTGTTTTCCTTCTTAGTTAGTTTTAATCATGATCTGGCAGTTTGAGTACATTACGCGGCCTACCCAAATGTCCTTTCTTTGGTATTGTTCGTCGAATCGTTGAGCTCCTCAACTTCTGAGTTGAGCTGCACGATTTTTGACAAATGCGTGCACTGACTGGACAGGTCCGCTCAATCTGTGTGGTTCTTTCCTCAAAAGACCATTTCAGACACCAATCTACATGGTCTTCACATGATCTGACCAAGATTATGTCTGGACTTTAAAAGAGACTGTGACCTCTGAGTTTGTTTCGGCCTTTCTTCTCAGAATAGTCAGATAGGAAACGCCGACCTCATCTAGTTTTAAAAAATATGATTGACGTGTAAAAGTGTTTGTACAAACCTACTTACAGAAAATAAATCATTTATCATTTTGTAAAATATTTTTAACTAGCTGTGGCTCGCGACTTTGTCTGCAATTCAGGATAAAAAGTAGCCTATGTCCTACTCTAGGTGGTGGTCTACCCATGTGCCAAATTTCATCCAAATCCATTTAGCCATTTTAACATGAAAGTGTAACAAACAAGCATACAAAAAATCTAATCTTTTCTCTTTATTTTAATACTAGCTGCGCCCCGCGGTTTCACCAGCATAAGTGTCGATCCCGTGGGAATATCGGGATAAAAAGTATCTTATATATTAGTCCTGGTTATAAACTATCTGTGTGCCTTTCATACCAATCCGTTCAGGCGTTTGTGTGTGAAGAAGTAACAAACACACTCACAAACTTTCGCCTTTATAATATGAGTGTGATTAGTTTCGATAAATAAAACTTTAAACTATTGTCTGAGTTAAAAATATTAATAAAAAAAATATATAATGCTTTTGTAAATATGCAAAAACATGGAAATTAACATAAGCAAAACTTAAATATTACAGGCAGCAACTTCCATGATAGAGACGTCGGTTTGGAATGCATCGTCTCACCTAACAAACCACTTGCACAGGATATTCCTAACCATTCTGAAGGGTGGTCCGCATTTGAGGAACAGGTTACTATCATGGATTGGAAAGTGTTTAAAATCAAATGTTGGCAGAGGAAAACTCTGGAATGTGCAGGTGAATATATCTTGCTTTTGGATACTATTTATTGGTTAGTTTTGCTAAACAATGGATGTATGGTTTGTTTAACGGTTGCTGACATAGTGCTCAAACTTTTTAGTTATTTATGGTTTAACTTAACATAACCACATTCCATCCCAATTCATGTCAAAGACAAAAGTAGAAGTAAATAAAAGGGCTTTATTTTGTTTCAGTATAGTTCCAGTTTATCCATTCCTGGTGTTGTTTCAGTTGAGGTGTTCTCACTACACCTTCCTCATAATTGTTGGCATTTGTCCAGATTACTTGCATAAATTAACAAAATTCCTTTGTTTACATTTCAGCATGGCGAGGTCAGTGCGGCAACCTTAAGTACCGTGTCAGATGGCTTTATGCTAAACTTAGGTGCAGTGTTGCTACAGCTGTGCCAACCATTTTGTAACTCAGCTGATGATCCTAAGGCACTCAAAATTGATCCTACATATGGGGCTGTATTGGTAAGCAGTGTTTAATTGGTTGAACTAATTTAATGTCATGCAGTGGACTTAATAAAAAAAAAAGAATGTGGCTTTCTCAACAGTTAGCGCATAAATCGCTTGATAGATTAAAGTATTTTAAGGGTTTTAATCATTATAAAATCACACTATATCAGAACAGAAACACATTGATAAAATAAACAAGTATGCAATTGCTCCGGCCCCACAATATTCCAAAATAAAGCCCAACATGCCATTTTACAAGTCGGGTTTTTTGTTGCTAAAACTATTAGAAAACATTATCTTTTTATTATAGCCACAAGAATGTGCAGGCAAATCAGTGCATTTGGACTGCCTACATAGTGAGACGTGTTTACTGCCATCTAGAGTGACAGAAGATGGCCAGTCAGTCAAGCGGCCTACTGCAGAAACTTACAACTTTGTTACTGAGTGCTTCTACATGACACAGAAGTGTATTGATTTAGGTGAGTGAATTGTATCTCTTACAAGCGTAAATAGGAGTGACTGTCTTTGTGGTTTTAACTAATTAAAGCTTCGTGTTTAAGCCACATGTCAATGAACTCATTGAAATTGGGCAGAGGTGTACATATAGTATACCCTCATTTCGCCAGTTATAAACCTAACCTTTTGGGGAATACAGGCGAGGTGTTAAGTTGCGTGTCATTGATATTTTCTTCCTTTAAAGAAAGAAGAAGAAAAAGAAAAAAGAAAGAAAATACGTTTATTACCTGAAAACCGTACCGTTACCGTTTTTTTTCGTTTACTTTACCAGAATTTATTAGCTACCAGTGCCCATCAACACAATTGTCACAACTCCTGGCAAGAAGTGTCTTGGTAGCATTCTTCTTTGTTTGTCATTCTTCTAAACCAATATTATAACAAAGAAAAAATATTAGATTTTTTTGTATGTTTGTTTATTACGCTTTCACGCTGAAACGGCTGAATGGATTTGAATTAAATTTAGCACATGACCAGGGTGCTTTTTTTTTTTTTTTTAAGGATGGGAAATCATCAAATGACCCCTCCCGCTCTGGGTGGAGCGGAAGGGAGTGTCAGACTCTTACTGACTAAAACCCATCCGTGTTCCTTCCTTAGCCCTTTGTATTCCGGGGCAGCGGTAACCCTTTCGGACAATCCCGCTGCCCATGACCAGGGTGCTTACTCTCGAATAAAATTCCGATAGATCGACATTGGTCAAACGTCAGTTGGTCGAGTTAAACGTCAGGGATTGGCTGGACTCAAAGCACCCTGGGTTAGGAGATACACTTTGTCCTGGTATTCCTACGGAATTGAGATATATTATATTTACGGGTGAAATTGCGCGGAGCATCTTGTCTGTAATACATTCAAATATGAAATAAAATGGCAATGGTGCAGGTGCAAATAATGTTTCCAACTGCCTATGGGGTAGAAGAGTTGCATAAATGATATATCTTCGTACTTTGTTTAACTGAAGTCCTGTCTTCACATCCTCAGGTGTCCGCGTATGCGCTGAGAAGCTATGGCGGTGCGGCCAGGAGTTGGGGCAGGCGCAGCGTGCACTGGCCGACGTGTCGGCGGCCGCACACCACCTTGTCGAGCCCATGAGGCAGCGGGCACACCATCTTATGTCTAAGTAACTATTCACAACTTTATAAAAAAGTTTTGATGTCGATTACCTTATATAAAAAAACGATGACTGCTAGCCCTTTTTGGCATGTTATTCACAGTGGTGTCTGTTGCATTCAGGTGTTATTTGTTTTTTTTTTATCAGAATTTACGTCAAAACATCTTACATGCCTTCTTCTTTGTTTTGGCCATATTCCAGTCATCTGCTTGAAGATAGTCGACCGTTTTATATTATATAGCGTCTGCGCGCGACTTCGTCCGAAACCTTTTCCGCCAGACTGAATTTTCTTGTTTTAACATAAAATATCGATTTTTCTCACTCTTTTTGGTTTGCTCGGCTCCTAAGGGTCGTAGCGCGATGTAAAAAAAAAAAACAAATCCGACAGTTAGGTACTTCTAAATATTAGCGCGTTCAAACAAACTTCAGCTTTATTATTAGTAGAAGATTAGAAACAATATTTCAGATGCCTTACCATCTTCCACATTAATTAACCCTAACTTTAACCACTTTTCAGATTCGTAAGTCTCCGCTGCGCGTTGCTGGAGAAGGAGATGCTAACAAACCTGAACCGTCTGCAAGCGACCACTTGCACGTGGCTAGTGCAGGTGGCAGTCAGATCGGACCCGGAAACACCTCAGGCTTGCTATGCACCTATCAACATGGTGTCCATACAGATGCCTGTTACTACGCCGCCGCCGGATACTTTGAGGTATGTATCTTCAGTAATTAAGTCTGATAAACTAATTGGGCCTTTTACAAAGCATAGAATATAACAATTTGTAAAAGAACATATATTCCAAAACTCTATGAAAATCAATATATACACATATTTCTAGCATTGAGTCTTTCTAGTTCTAACAGTTGGCATAGCCCACACGGTTATCTGTCCAATTAAAAAATAGTATCCATTACTGTCCTGATTGTATCCACTGATCCGTCTCATTCTCATCCTTTATTTTTATTTAATTTTGTTAATATCGTGCCAAATAAGTATATTCTTTTGTTCTTTTCATAACATAACATCACGCCTGTATTTCCCGAATATTATCTATAGTACACCCACATTTTACCAGTTATGTTTTAAGTTCCATGTAATAGGAGGCTAGAACCGGGCTCAAATCCAGACTAGCTCTAAGGCTGCCATAAGACGGACTGCATCGCAGCAACCGCGCGCAGTCTATATATTCAACTGCATGCAGTTGTACGTTCGACTTCGTTCAGTCATGATATCAACTTCACGCGGTCGGCTGCAGTCGTGTGAAGTCAATATTAATTGCAGACGGTCGTGACTTCAACTTTACGCGGTCGCTAAAGTCGTGTAGTGTCGACGCACGCTGTCCATCGCTAACCGTATACAGTTAGTGTGCAGTGCATTTCGACGTCAAATCTTACACTGAGCTCCTGGGCTAGATGCGTGACGTCAAGTGCGCAAAGTCAGAGCCAACTGCAGATAACTACATGCAGCTGAATATATCGGCTGCGCGCGGTTGCTGTGATGCAGTCCGTCTGATGGCAGCCTTACTGAAATACCAGATAGAAAAACCCAACTCATCTGTCTCATCTTCTTTTTATTTCTACAATTCTTGCTCTCCACATTGACCACTGTAACCATCAACTACAGATGTGTCCCCGAGTTCGTGCTAGAGAACGTGGTGGTGCTGATCACGCTGGCGCGGCGCACGGCCGGCGCGGGCGCGGAGCGGGCCGGCGCCGCGCCCGCGCTGCGGCCTGCGCTGACGCTGGTGCTGGCGTTTATGGGGGATTCTACACGCACTTATAATCCGCATCTGAGGTAAATATTGTAATAATATGAACTGTTGAATTGAATGTTGCTTAAGAAAGAAAGAAAAATGGGTTTATTTGTCACAGACACATGTGCATACGATAAATGTAAATCAGCCTGTAATGTTTCCACTGCTGGGACACAGGCCTCCTCTCTTATAGAGGGAGAGGACTGTATAATCTACCCACGCGGGCCTGTCGCGGGCTGGTAGATGTCACGTCTTCGATTTTTTTAACTGGCTTTTTATTTTTAACTGGAATAAAAAAAAATCAAATCAGATCTATAATCATAAGCACAGAACAGATATAGTTGACAGCTGCGCGTCGTGACTGTGACATGAAGGTTGCCACTACAAGAGGCTTCAATCTTTTCCCACATCACAAATCGTCGTATTTAATATTTTTAGTTTTATGGCAATGTATCCAAGAGTGAACGATTTCTCCAGGCCTGACTCATGGTATCAGGCGGAACACAGTAAAGTTTTATAGGACCCCGATATGACTATACATTCTATCCAGATGAATAATTTGCATGGAAAATATGGTCGTTGAGTAAACAATTTTGAATAACGTAGCGTTTGGCTCGTGACTTTATTCGCATAACATCTCTTACATAAGACACGTGATAATAAACGTCGCGTCGATTTACTGACAAATAACAACAACAAATCCATTCATAATATTATAAATCCGAAAATAAAACTGTCCGACTGTGTGGTACCTTTTCACGACTAAACGGCTGAATGGATGATGAAAGGCACACGACCTGAGTTAGAACAAAGGAATTTTTTTTTGAAGTGAAACCTTCTTTAGCGGCGTTGTACACTTTTTTGTAATGGGTAAAAAATGTTAAACTCACGTCAGGACACGTGACCCTGATCGAAAATTCGTAAGACGGATGGAGAGTAGACAGCCGGCGCGGCGTGGGAGAGGAAGTATCCCCGTCTCTTTCTACGGCGCGGCGAAAATGTATGCCTGCGCCTGCTGTTTCGTTTAGGCGGCGCAGGGCGCTTGCGCGAATGTTCGTGTGTGTTTATTGTCATGTTTGTGTACGATAGCGCAATAAATAAATATTGTATTCTGCCACATAAATGATAGTACTTTTATATTGATAATTAAAGCAATTCGTGCAAAATTATTCCCGAACCATTCCAAAATATCAAAAATGCACAACGTTAATATTCAAGTTTTCACTTCTGCCGGCACTCCCGGAGTGCAACCCGTCGTTTTTTTTTTTATTCCGGTATCGGTAGTACGTTCTGGTGGGGACCATTTCGGACCTGAAGCCGCGGATAAAAGCTATATAGTAATAATAAATTTACTATCTTTGTTTCAGAGCTCGACTGGCAGAATGTCTCGAGGCGATGTTACCGAATCACCCGGATGATCAGCAGCCATTGAGCAGCTTAGCGTCCTTCTACAGGGAACAATTGTTCAAAGAACATCCACATCGATTGCAGGTATTTAGATTATATAGGCCACTGGACAGTAAATAATATAATTGTGATGAATTTCCGAGGCAAACATTTAAATCTAATCAGTGTTGACGCCAATAGCCATTCCGATTGGATGGGACTAGTTGTTGTGAGTCTGTTGCTATTAGTCGATCTTGTACTGAGAATGTTCCAATAAGGAAACTGAGAACCACTATCCCTCCGTCCTCCGTGTATCGAACTTCTCGGCTTGGAAGCAGCGATTGCAACCATTATACATTAGGTACATACTGAAACCTCTGGATACATTTCAGTTAACTTATCTGGGAGATTATTCCATATAAATTCCGTCTCATTAGCTATTTTAGCTGTCGCTTATAGCTTCGATAACACACATTTTCACTTTCTAACACACAGCTAGTTCCCTGTCTCCTGGACGTCTTCGTCGGCATCGAGATGACCGGTCAGAGCGTGCAGTTTGAACAGAAGTTCAACTACAGACGCCCCATGTACCTCGTCATGGACTTCTTGTGGGAAATGGAGGAACATAGAGACGCATTTACGTAAGTAACTATTTAGATAGATTGGATAAATCTATTTCAACCCGCAAGAGTTAACTTGAGACCCGAGCGGTCCCTCCCGAACCCCGCGCTGTCACCACTCTCGCCATCGACGCCTCAGTAGCGCGCGCATACGTCATCCGAGAGAAGTTTCAATTTAACTCATGTGGGTAGTAAACGACAATTGTATAGGATACAATTATGTACCTAAAAGGTTTACCTAAATGGAGTTTATTGGTAAATGAAATCGTAGGAATGGTAGTAATGAAATGCATCTAAAATCATTTATTTATTTATTTATATATACTTTATTGTACACCAGAAAATACATAACAAAAAATACGATCATCATCTGCCTTGCCCCTATTTTTGTGACTTACGAAGCGAAATACTATGTATTAATGTAATATTACTATGTAATAGATAATGAAATAAAATGCACCTTACAAATCACACTAAGCATGCCTTTTAGTCACCGCAGAACAAGTTCACCTCAACCAACCGAATCTTGTCACCATGATGATGCAACATGCAGAACTGATTTTACAATTACGAGGTTAAGACAGGGAGGTTTGGAAGGAAAAAAAGGGATGCCTTTGCCCAGCAGTGGGACATAATAAAGGCTAACAAAAAAGAAGGATATGTATAAAAAGTCTAATATTTAAATTCCATATTTTAATTTACAGGCGACTAGCAAAAGAAGCTGAGTCCAACATGGAAGCGGTGCACCCACCATTGTTCCTGCGTTTCGTGAACCTTCTCATGAACGACGCCATCTTCCTGCTGGACGAGGCGCTCGGGAACATGGCGCAGATACGCACCATGCAGGCTGCACAGTATGTAGCATTAATTACTATTAAATAATCTATACATATTATAAACTAGCTTCTGTCCGCGACTTCGTTCGCGCGGATTTCTTAAGGCACCACAATATTGACATCTTCTCCAACACCCTGGCACAATTTCGCAATCATCTTTTACGACAACTTACAGAGGTTCTAGTTTGAATTCCGTCGCTCATGTTTTGTTCTGTATTCATTTTTTTTTTTAATAATTTTAACTTTTGTTTGAGTTCCGTCGCTCATGTTTTGTTCCGTATTCATTTTTCTTTTTACAATTTTATCTTTTTAATTAATGTAATTATTTTATTTTGTTTAATCTGATTAATTTGATTTTATTATTAATAACATAGGAAAACCTTGTAAGTGCTGTGCACACCTTTAAGTGATTGGTTCACTGTAATCATCATCTGCCTAGCCTTTTCCCAACTATGTTGGGGTCGGCTTCCAGTCTAACCGGATGCAGCTGAATACCAGTATTGGTTCACTGTAATATTTTATACAATAAGGCTAAGCTATCAGTAAATGTATTTGTGAACTAATTGTTGGAGTGCCATAATTAATAAATAAATAAATAAATATTCTAAAATAGCAGTCACATTTCCCACCCGCGCTATTGATTATTTTTGTTCGGCTCCTAACGGTCGTAGCCTGATGTATGAGGTGACATGTTGATAAAAATGTGGTTTTTCTATTTCGTGTAACTTCTACGACGTACGGCATTTCTTAAGAACTTTCAATCCCAACAATCGAAATGAATAAACCGATTTTAATGAAACTTCATACGCATAAGCAGCATACAAAGGTCTAAAAAGTTAGTAAAGAACATTTTCGAAAGTTTTGTCAAGTGTTAAAAACCGAGTGAAGCACGAACGACTCCCAGTAATTGGCGTGGGCTTGGCAAAAAAGCGTTTTTAATGTCATATATAAAGCCATATGCATGTCGAATTTTTATGCTATGCTATGAACCTTATAAACCAAGATTCTTATTTACTATTCAATTTAATGAGAAACATTCAATCATGTCCCCAAGCTCGTGTAATATGACGAAACAATAGAAATACATTAATACCAATAACACCATTATTCGTTCTGCATACATTTCCTAAATAAAACTCTTTTTAAATCCACAGAGAATCAGGCACCTGGGCGAGCCTGTCATCACAGGAACGAGCTCAAAACCTGTCGAACCTCTCCCACATCGGGATGCTCGCTCGGTTCGACAACATCCTGGGTCGCGACACTATCCGCACGCTGGTCCGCCTCACTGCGCATGCGCCGTACGTGTTCTGTCACCCTACCCTCGTGGAGCGCATCGCCTCCATGCTCAACTACTTCCTACTGCATCTCGTTGGGCCTAATAAGAAGAATTTTAAGGTGAGTCTACCTTTTTGAATTATAATTATTAAAAAACAAAACAGACAGAGTTCATAGAGTTAGTAACAATGGTAGAAACCCACCGAACTGCGCGCACTAAGTAAAATGTCGCGAACACGCGTCGTCAGGGAGGCATCTCAAAAACATCTTTTTTTTTTTGCCTTACGAACGTGTTTCTGATAAGGTATTTCAAACTTATTTCGATTACTATTTAAATTTTTTTTTCGTATTGTGATAGATATCAAGGGCACAGACGCTCAGGTGTATACCGTGTATACCAGTAATTATACTGAGAGTATTTTGCGTATGCCCGATTCTTTTCGAACTCAGAACCAGAGCCCTCACTCTCTAGCTCTTCACAATGCAATGTCACAAAATAAACTAACAAAAAAAAATAACAAACAAATATTCATGGTGTGTACTATGTAAGTAACCCCCGAAAAAGGTCTAGGTTAGATATAGAATTGTGTCCTCGGCAGCAATAAAATCAATTGGGATTGTCTATGCTCAGATATATATTTTTTCCAGGTAAAAGACATGAAAGAGTACGAATTCGAGCCAGCCAACACAGTGTTGGACATATGCCGTATGTACGTGGAACTGGGCAACAACGAGCGCTTCTGTGCCGCTGTGTCAGATGACGGACGGTCGTACTCGCCGCAACTGTTCACCTTGGCTGAAGCGGTGTTAGGTACGTCATTTTAATGATGTCATAGTTATCAGTGGCCATCGAGGCCCGAACAGTAGATAACATGCATGGTGTCGAAACGAAAAGAAGAAGAATCGTTGGATTATCTCAGTAATTCCTAGATATATGCTTTACCAATCGCACGCTATTTACTTCGATCTTCAGCCACTTGTATACAGTTTGTACCAACCATCCTGCGAAGATCGTCTCCCCACCTAGCCAGAGAGCATTCCACTTATTTATGACAGTATGTAACAACCTTCTTAGTTGAGCTTGATACCAATATTGTAATCATAATCAATATCTACAGATAGAAGTATGGAAGGAAAAGACATGTTGCGCCGACCCTAAATAAATTGGGATAAAGGGTAGGAGAATGAATGAAAAAAATCATATACGTACAGCTGTGAATCTTAAATTCATTCACTGTCAGAAAACGCACAGCCTAATACCTCTGAGCCTAGAAGCATGAAATTTTGCACAAGTGTTCCTTATAATTATAACAAGGAAAATTCAAAATCATGAAAATTGTATTTTAAAGTCGGTTATTTTTGAGCACGTCTTGTTCGTTATAAATGTTCTAATGACTAAACATTATTCCTCAGCACGCATCGGGGGCGGAGGCCTAATAGGCTCGTTACGGGAAGTGGCAACTTGCGTGGAAAAGTTCGCCGTGCAGCGACAACGAGACGAAGAGATCCTCGCCAACGCGCCCGAGGAGTTCCTCGACCCCATCATGAGCACGCTGATGATGGACCCCGTCATCCTGCCCAGCTCGCGCACCACTGTAGATAGGACTACTATCGCACGGTACGATTGATTATTATTTATTTATTTAACCATTTATGTACACACATACCTATAACCAAACAAGAAAAAAATTACTGAAAAATACATGCAATGGTGATGATTATTTCTAAAAAAAAACACATATCATCATATAATTACCCAACCATGGTGAATAAGTGCATTTATTGTTTTTATTTTCTTTCCAGACATCTGTTGAGTGATCAATCGGATCCGTTCAACCGCTCGCCGCTGTCCATGGATCTAGTGAAGTCCAACACGGAACTCAAAGAGAGGATCCAAGCGTGGATTGCCCAGCAGAAATACATTGCTCAAAACCCGACCAGTAACGAATAGAAGACAAATATAAATAGGTTTTTGTATATTTTACTAGGCAAGCTAGTAATATTGTAGGTTAGTTTAGAGAGTAGATTTCGTATTGAAGGCAATACTATACATATTATGTAAGGGCGCTTGATAAATGGGATGTCTGTGTGATTTGTGTCAAGTGTAAACAGTGTTATTTGTATAATATTTTCCTTAGTTATGTTTCAATTATTGTAAATTTTAGTTAGTTATCCAAGTTCCGGTACATATCAGTTGCAGTGATATATTATATTGTTTATTCTATTTATTTTCATTGTTTATTTCAGCTAAAATGTTCAATTTAATTTTATCGATGTTAATTCGAAGGATTTCATTGGGTACATTTTATTTACTGGGTAGGTACTAATTTGCAAATAAAGTTTGTACCATCCTTTTTAATGTGATACATTACTATTTTCAGTTTTTGATTTAGTATAATAAAAAATAATTAGATGTAATTAATTAATATTAATATATTTCTTGAACTCGGACTCTTTTTCTTCTTTATATAATTCGCTCAATTGGACAAAACAATTGTCTCATCCACACATCGCAAAAACCCTAATCCTCAGTAAGTATAAGTAACTCTCTTTCATTGCTCATTCAGTAAGAGGTACGTCGTACGATTAAATGATTTGAATTCGAGATGCGACGACACTGGCGAAATAATTATGGTGTAAATCCGTGGCCACTTCAGTGACTCTTGTCCGGCGGGCCAATAAACCGTACTCTACCCTATTGCTATTTGAAAAGACGCAAGATACAGGATGATGATGCCGTTGGATTCAGTTGGATTGAATGTTTGATATGAGGATAGCGTATTCCGCATTACTTATAAGTAAATAATCCTCTTGTCATTAGAGCCTGGCTGTTCATTTCCTCATCATTTCAGCCGAAAGACGTCCACTGCTGGACATAGGCCTCCCCAAGCCTCTCTACTTCGACCGGTTTTGTGCTTCTCGCATCCAACAAGTTCCTGCGACCTTCATAACGTCGTCGGTCCACCTTGTGGGAGGCCTTCCAACGCTACGTCTTCCGGTACGCGGTCGCCACGCCAGAACCTTTCGGCCCCATCGGCCATCTGTTCTGCGAGCAATGTGCCCAGCGTTTGGCAATAATTCTTCGGGCTATGTCGGTTACCTTGGTTCTCTTGCGGATCTCATCATTTCTGATCACACAAGGAAACTCCAAGCAAGCTGGCTGTTGTACTGAAACTTAATTTGATTTTAAATTTAATAATAGCCGTTAAAAGTTCCCGATATGAGCCATAATAAAAGCAACCGAAGTAGAATTTATAAAAACTGCATGATGTAGTGCAGTCTTTCCCAAAGTGGGCGATAACGCCCCCTTGTGGGCGCTGCAGGTCTCAAGGGGGGCGGTAAGAGACCCAGAAAGAAAATGGGGGCGTTGTGTAGAGGGGGGGGGGGGGGGGTGATTTGTAATTTTATTTAGCTAGGAGGCCTCTTAAACAACGACTGCAAGAGCTCTCGACTCTCAACAACAACTTGTGAACATCAACTAATATGAATTAAAAGATTGCTCAAACTCGGTTCTATATTTCTCTCCGCGTAGTTCATATATCTGTCCTATTTTATTGAATATAGAAAAAATGAAAATCATGTCAATCGGTCGCTCCGTTTCGTAATGAAAGTAGACACAAACAAACAAATAAAAAGGCAACAGACACACTTTCGCATTTTAATAGGTATTAGTACTCGTAGATATCTATCATGTTTTAACAAGTTTTTGTTAAATAACCCGAATTGTGCATTCCTGTATCAGTCGGCTGGTTCATTGAATACTTGTTCGGACTTGTTGAGTACGATTGAGCGTCGAATGAGATAAACGAGTTTATGCGTGTTTTTTTTATTCCTGTCGGTGCGTGCTGCTTAAGTATGATATTATATGATACCTGATATCAACAATATGATACCTGATATCAACAAACTTATTAAACAGCATCAGATTCATCCTTCACATTAGTTTTTATATAAGGATTGATTATTTTAGTTATATTTTTAATAAAAGATATAACTAAAATAATCAATCCTTATATAAAAAAAAAAGAAAAGATGAGGGGCCCGTGGCTAAATAATAACAGCCGCACAGGTCGATCGATCAGGTTAAGCTACGCTTGCCGCGGTTGGTCTGTGGATGGGTGACCATCTTTACATATCGAGACCCCTCCGTGCCTCGGAAAGCACGTTAAGCCGTTGGTCCCGGCTGTCATTCGTGGATCTTTGACAGTCGTTACGGGTAGTCAGAAGCCCGAAAGTCTGACAACCAGTCTTACCAAGGGGTATCGTATTACCCAGTAACTGGGTTGTGGAGGTCAGATAGGCAGTCGCTCCATGTAAAATACTGGTATTCAGCTGCATCCGGTTAGACTGGAAGCCGACCCCAACATAGCTGGGAAAAGGCTAGGCAGATGATGATGATGATTTTTAATAAAAGATACTCTGTTTTAATACTATAAAGTTGCGTTTCAATAATCATTCTTATTGGCAGGTGGAGCCCGTAAGAGTTAACTTGAGACCTAAGCGCCGTTGTATGTTACCTACTGCGCTCAGGTTTCAAGTTGCGGGTTATAGTAAAAGTTTCGTTTAGAATTCTCCGTTAATATACATAATATACATATCTAGGTCACAATAATTAATTAATTTAATTTGAAGTTATAGTGGTTTTTAAATAGGTGAAAAAAGGGGGGCGCTAAAAAATATTTATTCTCAAAGTGGGCAGTAGACAAAATAAGTTTGGGAACCACTGATCTAGTGTATGAAAATAGTCTTAATCGCAACAATGGTCTCGCTTTCTCAGTGGCCCGCCTAAAAACACAATCGTAATTCGCGCCACTATAGCAAGAAGAGCACAATAAAGATATATCAATGATTGGAAGTGTCTCATCAATTGTATTGTGGTCCTTTTATTTAATTAATTATTGTAGTAGTGGGCCATCCAGCTCCCACCGGGTGTGAATATTTGACCATGATTTCAATAATATTTATTAATAGTATAAAAAGCTTGATACCATAATCATCTATTACATAATTGCTTCGTATAACATAACTTTTAATTTTACACTAAAAGGAATACAACTTTTCTAAAAGGTTACCACTTTTATTTTATTTCGTGAAACGGGGAGGAGGCCATAACAACAATCTCCCACAACGAGCATAGACAACTTAGTTGACATGGCGGAATAATCAGCTGTTAATTGCAATGCTAACGAATAAGTGGAATAATTCTCGTAGGTAATAATTGGTTTAGTATTTTATCAAGTTTTAATTCATTCTAGTTTCCAACGATGCAACTCATACATATTTTTGCTAGAGTAATTTAAAATATATTGTAAGAAAAAAGGAATGGCGCGATGTCCCTTGTCATCTGTCAGCTTCATTCATACATCCATTGTGCAGAAAAAATGTGACTTGTTCGCTTTGTAATTTTGTTTTTATGTAATAAGTGCTAGTTGAATATTAGATCCACCCGTTATTACATCCCATTACATTAGCGAAAGTATTGATTACCGTATTGCATAATAAGAACAGTCGTAGTAACAACAGGGCTTGGTTTACTGTGCCCCAAGATTATTCCCTCTACAAAAAGCTTGGTGCGGCGTCGGCGAATAAAATACTTATTTTTCTTGCGCAGTGAGTTGTTGAGTGTGTCGATTGATGAAGAAATAGGAGTGTTTACAAAGTAGTGAAGTGTGAAAGGAAGCAAGGATGTCGGGCCGGGTTAGGAAGCAGTCTGACTGTCCTGTGGGCAAGCAGGGCCCGATGCGAGCGACGCTGCCGGTCTCGTCCGTCATGAAGAGTGGCGGGCTCAAGAAGAACGCCAGCAACAGCCCAACGCTGTCGCCCACCAATGCGTGGCGCCGGATATCACCAGATCACGCCCTGTCTGGACAGCGAAGCCCTGGAGCTGTTAACTACAAAGGTACCTAAATAATAATTTATTAATAGGTAGGTAAAATAGGTAGGTAACCTAAATAATAATTTATTATTCATGTAAGTAAAAGTCTGTATTAAATAACTTGACCGTAAATTCGAAGCTTAATTATTTGAGATAGCAACACTGTGATCCCGCTTATTTCCCTACTCTTTCTACCCTGTATATCCCTCTCTTTCGCGCATACCCCACCCTTCACCTCTCTTTCTCCACCTGGTGGGGCTCGTCGCTATCAGCATTCGAGTCTCTTGCTCATTGGCGTTCTGTTTCCCGCTGCATAGGTTTCGATCACAAACCCTAATACATATTTCCCTAAAGAATATAATCTAAGTGTTAATCTACGTGCATTACTGTTGTTATTAACCGAATTTTACTTGAGTTTTTAATAAGTATCAGAAAAGCTGTAAACATCATACATGTGAGTGTTTATTCAATTATTTATTTCCTAACAGTTATACTGTTCGATTCTACATTATAATATTATAATCTAGCAAACGGTCGGCGATCATTGCTGATTTGACTTTTGCATGATTTTATCATAAGTTATTGTTTTTTGTCTACCCTCAGTTTTTATATTTCCTAAAAAATTCTCTGATTGCGTGACGAATTTTTTATATAGCGGATTTCTTTCGATTTCTTTTGGTACTAGGATGGATAACCAAGCCGCGCCTTGTGAAATCAATCCTGGTAAAGCGTCGGTAGCTCCGAGAACGTCTCGCCACAGATCGGCTAGCAGTTCATCGAGTAGATCTAGTACCTCCTCGAGTTCTAGTAGTACAGGTGACTCTGCGAGCCGCAAACGAAGACTTGCAAGGCGCCACCGTCATAGAAAATCCAAACGTTCTCGACGTACAGGCAGTAGGTACAATAAATTATCCAGGGAGGTAGGTGAGCTTCGTGATTTACTTGCACGTAATAATACATGCAATCCTACCGGTTCTGTCGATTTTTGTAATGTATAGTGCGTAGACTTGAACGAAAGCCGCGAATTATATTTTGATAATAAAGAAGGTGTGGGTAGTTCTAGTGAAGCTGCAAAAGAACCTTCTTTTGAGTTTTCTATTCAGACAAAATTAAAGGAACCGTCAGTTCCTGTAGCCCCTAATGATTTTTTAACTACCTTAAACAGTATTCAGCATTTTGATAACAGCCACTGGTGTGAAGTTCGTTATGCCGATACACAAAAAATATATAATCATTCTCCGGGTTTCGTAGAGTTAGAAATTAACGACGAAATTAAAGCCTATGAGGCATCGCGACAATTGGCTCAAGTGGATAGGGCCTATGCTGCTCAAACTTTCTGTTTATTGAAATTTAGAGAAGCTCTGCAAGAAACCATCAAAAGATTCTTAACATGGGCAAAAGATCAACAAGATTTGAACTTTGAAAATTTACAAGAAAAGATTAGTGAGTTATTTTTGAATGGTGATGTCCATAAAGTGTCATCCGATTTGTTGCAATTATTATGCGGACACAGAGCCGAGATAATTCAGATGAGACGTGACACCATAACGAAATTCATACGAGACCCTCTTATAAAAACGACCTTACGTAAAATTCCGCCTTCATGCCAACATCTTTTTAATGCCGACTCCTTCACGGCTGCTCTCGAGAAAATCGGTGGGGTTAAGAAAGCATTTTTTCCACCTAAATCAAACAACACTAGCCTTGCCTCTCAAGCAGGCCCTATCGGATCTGTACCTAACAACCGCTTTCCAAAGAGAGCGGTCTATCACAATGAGCCTACACAGGCTAACATACCCGGATGCTGTCATGCGCAAGCTGAACATCCAAGACACAATGCTCCTCCGAGAGGTAGCTATTCTCAATACCCTCAGGGATATCTAGGCAACAACAACAACTCGGGTCGACGGGGGACATCCAATACCAGGGGTTCCTTTCGATCACGAGCTGAACACCAAAACCGGTCTGTCAATGGCCATTTCAAAAACACAACAAATAAGAGCGCATCCACAGGTGCCTCAAAAAATGACAATTTTAAAAACCGAAGGTACTGACTCGAGTCACAGGAGCACCGAGTTCAAAGCCGGTCAGTTATCCCGGTTTGTCCATCATTGGGAGAACTTGGAAGCTCCGAAAGTCCTCATCAAAATAATAAAAGGTTATCGAATACCATTTCTTCAGAGGCCTCCGCTAATTGTACCAAACTTGAAAAAGAGTACCTTCGCTATTCCCATTTCGAGAGAAATGAGGTTTCTCGTAAATCAAATGAAAATGCAGGGTGTTCTCGAGATTGCAGATCTATCCCCAAGCTTTCTATCCACAATTTTCTTAGTTCCGAAAAGCGAAGGATCCTTTCGGCCAATTTTCAACTTGAAAGCCCTAAACAAGTTTGTTCTCACAGATCGTTTCAAGCTTATAAACATCTTTCGGATACCGGATTTTCTCCAACTTCGGGATTGGCTTTGCAAAATAGACCTTTCCCAGGCATACTTTCATTTGGCAATTACAAAGTCCCAAAGACGTTTTCTCCGTCTTATTTACGACGGAGAGTTACTCCAAATGACATGCCTGCCGTTTGGACTGAGCACAGCTCCAAAGGTTTTCGCATCCTTGACCAATTGGATCGCTCAGACCTTGCGAGAACAAGAAGGCATTCGCGTCGTTGTGTATTTAGACGATTTTTTGATTGCCCATCAGAATATGGACATCCTCAGATCGCAAGTTCTGTTGATAATAAAAAGACTACAGTACCTAGGTTGGCAAGTAAACTTTCCAAAGTCCGAGCTTACTCCTCAAACGAACCTAGTATATCTAGGTATTCATTGGGATCCTTGGCTCAATCAAAAACGTCTTCCATTAGAAAAATATCACAGTCTTTTGACCAAGGTGTCACGAATTCTGAAGGACAACAGAGTGGGATTAAAGAAACTCCAAAGCCTAGTGGGCCTGCTAAATTTTGCCAGTTTTTCAGTCCCAAAAGGCAGACTAAATCATCGGAGTTTGCTGGAGTTCCTAAATTCAATTCCGAAATCGTCAAAGGAGCTACATACTGTTCCAGCAGAAGCACAGACAAATCTGAAGTGGTGGCTACAAAATTACTAGGCCTCGTCACCGATTCACATTGCACCACCAAGTCATTTCCTAACAACAGACGTCCGATCTAGCGTGGGGCGCACAGTGGACAATCGGCCTCTGTCAGGATAATGGAACGAGCAGGAGGCTCTATTACATTGCAACCAAAAAGAAATGTTGGCCATACTAAAAGTCCTACAAGGCCACTGTCAGCTCCTACGATGCTCTACAGTCCTAGTTCAGTCCGACAATCAAACAGTAGTTGCTTACCTGCGCAACGACGGGGGGACGATATCAAAACCTCTAATGAACATTACGAAAGAGGTATTCAAAATTCTGGACCAACATTGCATCGTTCTAAAAGTTTTTCATTTACCAGGCAGATTCAATATTCTTGCCGATCGCCTATCTCGGCGTCGAAGCGCTGTGGAATGGCACCTGGTACCTCATTGCACAGAAATGATATTCAGGAAATTCGGGACCCCTGTAATAGACCTTTTGCATCAGAAACTGCACATGTCGTTGCCAACTATGTATCGTTAGATATGAACGACAATCAAGCAATTCATCACGACGCGTTTTCAATGGACTGGGATTTCCAATTAGCGTGGATATTCCCACCGCCTTGTCTCGTGCCCAGAGTACTAGCTCATCTCAATCGAGCCTCCGGAATTTTCCTCCTGGTAGTTCCTCGGTGGGATCGAGTGTTCTGGAGGGGAGACCTGAAAGCACGAGCAATAGCAGCGCCGTTCACCATACGGAACCTCAGTCATTCCCTAGTGGACACGTCAACGGGCCTTCCACCTCCCAAAATCCAAGATATAACTCTAGAAGTATGGAAATGTGGGGGTGGGATCAAAATCTGTTAGACTGGAATTCTGATCAAATCAATTTATTACAATCATCCTGGCGGAACTCAACTCGTAAGACCTACAAAGTTGCTTGGTTACGATGGCTTAAATGGGCGGAAGAGCATAGAATTAACCCCGTTAATCCAGAAGGCTCAGTGGTAGCACGGTTTTTGGCAGATTTATTTTTAATTGACAAACTTTCCTTCAAAACTATTCTTTTGTATAAGTCTGTAGTTTCTACACTGTGTAACGCGGATGCAGCTGGTCTTTTAAGTTCTCATACCTTAGTTAAGCATGTTCTTAAGTCGATTGCTCTCAAACAACCGGTAGCAAGCAGACCCTCGATATGGAATATTGATGATCTTGTGTCTTATTTAAAAAATAGTTCAATCGATTCAAACAATATTTTTGCTACATCCAGACATACAGCTGCATTATTACTTCTTTGTTCTGGTAGACGAATACACGACCTGACTCTGCTCAGTGTTGATTCAGAACAATTGATTATGTCTACTGATAATATAGTCTTTTGGCCAGTTTTTGGGTCCAAGACCGATTCTGCAACATACAGGCAATCGGGCTGAAAATTAACAAAAAACCCTGATAACAGGAATCTTGACCCTGACATCGTCTATTCTTGAGAATATCAATAGTTTGTTTTATCCAATAATAAAACAAACTATTGATATTCTCAAGAATAGACGAAGTTTGGCTTCATGCAATAATTTATTTATAAATATTAGAGGTCAAGCAAGACCAGCCTCGCGAGCAGTAATAGCAGGTTGGATTAGATCTCTTTTATTAGAAGCTAATATAATAGCGACCCCCGGTAGTTTTAGGTCCGCTGTTGCATCCAAAAGTTGGTCCGAAAATCTCCCAATCGAAAACATTTTAGCTAGGGGTAACTGGAGAGCTGAAAATAGTTTTATGAAATATTACAAACGCCAGGTTATGCCAACCGTCTCTAATTCGGGTACTATTGTTAATTTATTTGATCCTGTTAATTGATTGCATTAATTAACTTGAATTGTAATTATTATTATTATAGAAGTTCTTGATTTAGGTGTAAATTACTTTATTCCTTTGATAACATTTGTGAATTATTATTTTTCTGAAATTTTCATTATTTTTTGCTATTAAATAAAAATTATTATTATTTTTTCCAAGACGAATTTTTAATTTTAATGATAAGTATGTAAATATAACTCCCCTCACCTCTATATTTGTTATTCACATTTCATGACTTGTATTCCTTAAACACTGAACTATATCTATGCATAAAGATGATGGTCATCCTCACATTGGCGTTCTTCACCACCAGGCGATAACAAACACGTCTCAAATAATTAAGCTTCGAATTTACGGTCAAGTTATTTAATAGAAGCGTTTTTCCTGAAATAAAACGCATATTAAATTACTTACCTAAATTCGAAGCTTAAGATAATTTCTGCCTGTTGATTTTCAACGCAATGAGCAAGAGACTCGAACGCTGATAGCGACGAGCCCCACCAGGTGGTGAAAGAGAGGTGAAGGGTGGGGTATGCGCGAAAGAGAGGGATATACAGGGTAGCAAGAGTAGGGAAATAAGCGGGACCACAGTGTTGCTATCTCAAATAATTAAGCTTCGAATTTAGGTAAGTAATTTAATATGCGTTTTATTTCAGGAAAAACGCTTCTATTAAACTAATTTATGAAAAAAGAGCAGTTATCACTACAAACCAGCCAAAGTTTAAAAAAGTTAATAACAAAACATAAATTAATGCTAATGTTGTAAATTAAACACATGAATCACAATGTTTATAATGATTTGCATACCTGTGATAACAAATAATCTGTACCATTACATCAGAGGTTAGTTGTAACCTAGATATTTTGTTTCAAGGACTAATGTTAGTAGCCCTGTAACGGTAGTGATGAAACTATAAATTATAATATTCTTATTAAATGGAATAACAGGTCTTGTACCACCATAAAAATCTTATATTAAGTCATATGGCTGGATAAATTCTAGACAATTTTCCCTGCATTGATTTAAAACTGGTTTTAAAAACAAAATGTAATTTAAATATTGTCAAATAAAATCACTTTTCATTTCCTTACTTTTTGGGATAACTGCAGCTTACAAAGAATATAACTCAATTCCTTTATTCTTAGCCTTTCTTATAATTTAACCGGGTAAAAATCAGCAAGTAATTGTAATTATTTAGCAACATCCTCCTGACATTTTTCCAGTCTTTTTGGGGTAGCCGCAGCACGTTTTCCATACATCTATTAGCCACATCCCATTCTCCAACCCCTTTCTATTCATATCATCCTTCACACAATTCATCTATTGTATTTCAAAAGAGAGAGACAGTGTTGGCCCATTGATAACGGCTGCGACCTTCAGGTTGTAGGTTCGAACCCAGAAAGGCGCTTTACTTTGTGTAAATTATTTCATCACTACTGCTCTCACAACAGTGAAGTAAAACTTCGCGAGGAAACCAGCATAACCTAGAACAAAACATTTTAAGCCGTGATATGTACCAACCCACACTGGGCCTGCGTGCTGGATTACAGCCCACTCCCTCTTACAGAGAGGAGGCCCAGTAGTGGAAACATAGGCGAATTATGTTATTGTATTTATATGTCCTTGTATAAAGATTTAATGAAAAAAAAACTGTAATAAACATTGAATTGATGTATTTTCTAGGCAAAGGCAGGTTCGGTGCCAGTGTCATCAGGCGCACAGCATCGCTTGACACACTATATCACAAAGGGCAGTGGTCCAGGGACTACTATCTACACGCTGGCCAGTTGCAAGTAGATAAGTCCACACAAGTATGTTGCTACTTTTATACTGAAGTTATCAATAGTTTTATGATTACTAAATTCCTATTTATACATAGTAAAGTACTAGTAATTAGTAGTTAGCAATTATATCCTTTATTTGTTTAGTGTGAAAACAACAATAAATTTTAATTAATTTTACCTCATTTATGTAGTTTTTGTTTAAATAGAAATGGTTGTCATAAAAACATTTAAATTATGTAGTAGCACTAACAAAATATTTCATAATTTATAAAAGTATTAATTATTGAAACCTTTTTGGACAGACTGATGATGGAGGTGGAGCTTCGGGCCGCTCGTCCCGGAGTTCTGAAGATGATAAGCTTGACCGGTTCCTGCGCAGTCGCCTTCAAAGAACACACAAACCATCTGCTTCTGGGGACTATTCAAGCCATTCTATGAATACTACTCTTTGTGAGTATTGGTTCTCTAGACTCAATTATATTTTCTTGTAAATTTTGCCATTCATAAGGGACATAAAGCTATTTGAAATAAATTATTTGATTTTAGCAATATATTTTTAAATTAATGTAAGTTAAACATTTTGTTATGTAAATACTAGAAAGCAGGTCAATAAACCTAATTTCATGGGGCAAATATTTAGTAAATGATGTAGAATTTTTAGTTTTCACAAGCAAGTAGTTAAACTAATGTATGTAATTAAACTCCAGGGTCCCGTTTCGGAGGCAGCAGTGTCCCTCTGAGAGCAGCGCGGTCATCAGTGGAAGGTCTCAATCAAGAGATAGAGAGACTTGTGCTATATCCAGCCAGTGGCACACAAACTCCACATCTAGACCGGCTAAGGGATAAAGTATGTATAAAGTAATGTTTAATTTACTACATAAATAAAAATTGTTACGGATATGTGGATTTTACTCAAGTTGATGTTTTGAGAAAGAAGGAAATTAAAATCGTAAATGTTAATTTTCTGTAAATGCTAGTGGTAGAAATATAAAATAAAAATATGTAAATAAAATAATACACAAAAAATTACAAATAAACACATTTTCCCCTTTAAAGTTAACACTGATTCTTGTGTAATGTTACAAAATATAAGTTGTCCACTAAAGTAGATAGGAATTGCATCATTTTAACTTTAACCTATGTATTTCGCCTTTTGCACATCTACGTAATCCATGAATGTTTGAACAATAACATCCTCATCTCTACTATAAATAGTTTCCAAATCTGCTAATTAGAAACATACACGTATTTGTGTGCTATTGTTTAGTATTATTTGCGATTCTATTTGTGATTCGTGATAGAACATTTTGTTACTAAACACTGTTGATGTAACACCTGCCAAATATAAATAGTGTAAAACATACAGGTTTATTATAGAAAACAGTGAAATTTTTTTCTCCACCTTTTTTATGCTTGTTATTTTATGCTTTGCACACATTTCTAAGATATCTGCAGTGAATAAGACTGCTGAACCTATTATATTTTCTTCTATTTACAGGTTACTCCAGAGGGACATCGCGCGCCCCTTGCGGAACTTCTCCGGCGTTCCGTGAACACACAGACACCGCACGATCTGTGTCACACTGCTCATTCATCAGGTAATATCTTCATACCTATACTGTATAGTTTAGTTCACTGTCTTAACAATAAAACATTAACAAAACAACCTTTTGTGAGTAATTAAAATAGTCAGAATTCTAGATGTTGTTGTTCTGTTTGGGCCCTGAGTGCAATGAAAAGATTTTCTTAATATCCTATTTATTAATACAGGTCACTTACTATCTTTATACTTTTTTAAAAACCATAACAACAAGTCATAATAATTATTTTTTGTATATGTTCATAACATAAACGTTACAATTGTACTTCAATGTTATTGTTTTAAATAATATGTTTGTGGTTTAATAATAATGTATCTAAACAATACACTGTGGGCATAGATCCACCGTCCCGGGGGTCTCTCTCAAGCGGTGGGTCTGCAGAGCTACTGGCCGCAGGTCTATAACTAACTATAGCTTTTAGACAACCCCCTCGCAATTAATAGTTATTTGCACTAAACAACAGAATGATTTGATAGCCCTCAAGCATGTTTTTTTTTATAACCTTTTGACCGCCACAGTCTTGTATAACAAACACAATTCGACAAACCAAAATGTGCCCAGCATGCCACGGTTCAACTATATGACAGACTGACGCTGAGGGCACGGATTTGATTTTTTGACGTGTGGCGGTCAAAAGGTTAATAATATTTTTTGCTTATTTGCTTCTATAGGAATTATTCAGTTTTGTAGAAGATACAATAGCTGTAGACATAATAAAACTGAAAGTAGTAATGACGATTTTCTTGAATTTGCTTTTCAGAATTTTGAATAATTAGTTCCAATGACCTTGATGGTGTGAGGGTCTCTGTTTCAAATAACTGTTGTGTATTTCAGGCGGCAGTGTCTGCTCGTCTCCGGATCTTGACGGGTCTAAACTGGGCACATCGCCGCAAATAAATCGCTTCTTAGCTCGTGAACCTCCCGATGGTTGTGAAAAGGTAATTTATATTCCTATTGGTACAAACCATTCATTATAATGTCTTTATTTATTTTGTTATTGATTTAGAGCTCATTTGCTTTGACTGTTAAAAGGACATTTTCCTTATGGTCACTTTTAGTTGATACTCATGGTGCCTAACATTCATGTCACAGGTGAACCTGAAAGCGGGCGAAGGAGCCTTCTCAGAATCAGTGTCTGTAATGAAGCCAACGATACCGGGCTTCACGCTGCGGCCGTCGCTGGGCTCGGCCTTCCAGCCGCTGCAGCCCGCGCCGCCGCCGTCCCCGCCCGCCTCCAGCTCGCACTGATGGCACCACTCCACGGACTAGAGGGTTCCTCATCCACCAAACTCGACATTTTATTAACATTGCGTTTAACTAACCCTCTTATTAAACGTCCTATGCTCGTTCAAGTTGAAAGTTACGAACTAGGTACCTTCAATTTCACGTTAGTTTGACCCAGCTATTGTATTTTGTGGCGTACAAATCAATCACTTATGTTTATATCGCAGTATATTGACGTTGTGGAGCTAGTGGTTTATTTGTACAATAACAAAATGATATAGTTTCCTATAGCACTGCATAAATGCTATAAGTAACCAATTACTTTATTGCAGAAAATAAAACGTGTTAGTGGCATCCAAAGTTTTATCACCTATACATAATACACGTCTCTAATTAATCTGTTGTGACAATAATAAACATTCTATAAATGTATTGTGACGAAATAACGATGTCCTTTGTTACACGAAGTATTGAATGTTTGTCAATTTCCATCAAATTTCGAATGAGAGTAAGAAATAGGAATGTCCCAATGTATTTGATCCGTTTTAGGCTTGCAATTACTTTGCACAAATTATTACTTTGACAAACAAAGCAACCAAAGCAATTTAATCGCAGCATTAGATTCACTAACGAAGCCAAACAGATGGCAAAAATATTTCATAAATACGAGTACCTATATATTATGTCTTAGTTTGCCCTGATATTGTTTTAATGAATACATTAGGTAATGAGGGAGCTATTTTTCTAAAATGTTTATTTAGGTATTTTAGCACTCACTGCTCCAGCTTATTTTGTTTACATGACTGGATATATATTTGATCTCATTTTATGTATTATTTTAAAATTATTTACATAACACTACATGTTGCAAGCATAGAATTTTAAAGTGTTATAGTATGATAAGTCATTTTTTTATTTTCAACATACATAAGTTTTTGTTAATTTAATAATTGAAGATAAATTACTTCGGACCAAATTTCTGAAAGGGCCAGATTGTCTTATTTGTGGTAATGGATATATCGGTTGCTAGAACGATTTTCTAATGCAAAAGAGCTTTAACTTGTGGGATTTGATAAAAGAAAATGTAAGTAAGAAAATAGACTGAATTTTTAAACTTTACTCATACTTTGATACAGGTAACTTGACTTTATTTGTTATGTAGTGTAGTGTACTATAAAGTGCCTATTATGGACATACTTACTTGTTTGTTTACTCTCCAATTAATAACTGTAACTCAGTAGTACTTTGTTTTTGAAATTCCATCTTTGATATGTTTCGTCAGTATCTGTATCAGGTACATGAGGCATTTGTTCGTGTAACATTCGTTTAGGGAAGTTTGGACCGCACTCGTTGGATTTCTCATTTTGGCCAAATTGCATTTTTATCATCGAGACTGATAACGTAGTATGTTGACAACTTACACATAAACATAGTTAGATCTGCTTTTGGACATACGCGATTATTTTTTAACCTGTTTTAAAATTCGACGGCATATAATAATATATATATATATATATATATTTTGGATGGCTCACCTTTGGAAATATATAGTATTTTAAATCTTATTATTGCTCAAACAAAATTTTTATTAAGAGCCACACGCCGAATTTGAAAATGTAACTTAGTGATTATAATATTTCCAGTTGCTGATGTAAATTAGTACCTGTTGATTATATTGGTTATTCAATAAACAAAATATGTGATAATGTAAGAGAAACGGTCGAATCTGAATGTAGATCGTGGCTTGACAACTTTCGATACTGGTGCGTACTAGTGCTTACTGTAATGTTTTAACATGCTGCACAAAATGAACAGTATCCATAAGTTGTGAAGAATTATCGAAGGTGCTGCGTAGTGACTATAAGTGTGTACAGACTAACCGACTTGTGACAAAGGAGCAGGGTGTTTGGGATGCGAAATGCGATTATATTGTGTAAGCAATCGCACTTGACGGCAGAAATCATTTTCGAATTGACTGCGAATGTGACAAACAAAACCAGTATCTGACGCTATGAAGAAAAATGTTTTGGAAATGTACAAAAAGTATTATCATCATTCATTTTAACACAAATGACAATTGTGTGTACGTTTAAGGGTTATAATATGTTGTATAAAATGCCACTACAGTCGTTAATAATTTGACATTTTTAATAGTGTATAAATATATTGTGCAAAAACATTAACATGGAAGAAGAGCCGAGCCAATATTTAAAATCCGGATTTCTGTGTAAAATGTTTCTGAAATAAGTGCAATATATAGCTGTAATTGGAATAAATATACAAGCAAACAAATTACGATATAAATTTTGTGGGTTATATGTATATTTTATTTCTTATAATTCTCTTCAGGCCTTCATTGATCTACATTTTCAGTTGCACAATCATTGTTGTGGAAACACATTTTCTGTAAAGTAAGCTTTATGATTATGTTCGCATTGCTTCCTAACAGCTTCCATGTCGCTTCTAGACTCCCCCACACTTGGAATCCAAAACAATATTATGCTTTACTAATAATAGACTTATGTCACAGGTCCAGGTTGTAATTTAGGATTTATATAAGCCTCTCCCAATGTCGTTACCTAATTTAAGGTTTAGTATGTTTTAGTAAAGGAGCCGAAAAATTATTAGCTGTTAATAAATGTGTGCTATAAAACGGTCCCCTTACTGTTTAATTTAAAATAACCACTGGGATGTGGACAGAGGTTCCTAAATAAAGATGTTTGTATTGCCACCATTATTATTTAGACTGCTGGTTCGAGCACAGTATTCCAAAGGACATCTTTATTTAAGGACTTGAAATGTTTTTAAAGTACATAAAGATATTTTTATATGTTCAGGGTAGGAGAAGGGTGAGTTGTACCATAAAAGTAACTTGGCTAGGACCTTAGATTTGATAGTTCTTTTATAGATGGTTAATATTATTTTAAAGTTTGCTTTTAGATGAATGATAAGTTTGTAATTTTTATTAATACAATATTAGATTAAATACTAACATTTAAACTAAACCAAAAGTGCCCATTGAGATAAGTTTATAATTCAAGCAAGCCTTTTGTTCAGCATTTTGTTAAAAAATAATGTTTAGGCAACAAAATTAGAAATTAAGAAAAATTATCGAAGGATTGTTGAGTTTTAAGTTATCTAAAATTGTTGAGGTTTATTGATAAAAAATTCTTTTAGTTTTTTTACAAATAATGTTCAACAAAGGGCTTGTTTAGTTAGAGGCATTAATTAACATCAATATTAATAGTATCTACTTTTAAGTAATAATAAGAATGGTTTTATTATAGTTTTGTTTCAGAGAAGAAATTCTAATTACCTATTTTTGTTTCCAATATTTTATCACTTATCTGTTTTCACTGTAATGTATCTTGCTGTATTGCAGACATATCCAATATACAGACTGATTTAAACTATCGTTTTTAATTTTTATTCCTTCACTAGCTGCGCCCCGCGGTTTCACCTGTATAAGTGTCGATCCCGTGAGAATATTGGGATAAAAAAAAGATTCCGACGAATTGAGAACCTCCTCCTTTTTTTGAAGTCGGTTAAAAAGTAGCCTATATGTTAATCCAGGGTGTCAGCTACCTCCTTACAAATTTTTTATCAAAATTGGTCCAGCCGTTTGAGCGTGAAGACGTAACAAACATAAACATACACTCAAAAACTTTCGCCTTTATAATATTACCTAGTGTGATTATGAATTGATATTCTCATATTGTGAGAAGGTCAAGGCTCTCAAAAAGAACATTTTCATCATGCAGGTCCTCAATGTAATAAGCTAGTGTATCACAAATATTTTGATGGTGATGATCCCGTTTGTATGAGCCTTGATCATTAATAGGTACCTATTCCAGGATTTATCAAACTTGAACTTTGTCTAGCCCTAGACGTGGCCCTAGTGGTAGGGGAGCTCAGGGGGTCTCTAAAAAGGCCTCTTTGGTAGAATCATAAAACAATTCCTAACACGCAATTTCATTTGTATGACAGTTCTAATTCGTAAAATGCTATAGGTACTGCCTAACCCTTCAGGGATATATAGGTGTGAAACTATTATCGTAGCTTTCCTTTCCCTAAATCTGACCACTTTGAAAACTCGGATTTGGAAGATTTTTAAAAGGATATTCAGGGCGGATAAAGATATTCTGATTGTGAATGGATAAAGAAATTCGAAAATTGAAAATATCCAAAGACATTAAATAATTTCTTAAATCTCTTTGAAAATATCAAAGACATTAAATTATAACAATATCAAACATTTGAAATGAATGATTACAGTAGAATGTGTTCTTTCATCATGCTGAACCTACTCAGTTACCTACAGTTACCTATCAACTTTTCGCCCTGCTTATGCTTTGCTCAAAACACTGCTCCCCTACCATAGACAAATGACAGTTGCACACAGTTCCACATCACAGATTTTTCTAATAACTAATCCAATTCCATGTTTAAGGTTTAAAAAAAAATATAACCTTTTAAGAATTATGTTTGTTGTGTGAGTAATACTTAAAAATAAAATACAAGGATACCAAATCTGAAATTATATTAAATTCAGTCTTAGCTTAATAGAATAGATAAAAACTCATAATGAAATTAAAATTATATAATTATACATTTTACTAGTACTGCAAACTTCGCTTAGTTTGTATATCATCCAACAATATTCTTAGTTCCTCGTCTTCAAATCTTCCTTCTAGAGATGGTATCAGAGCCTTGGCTTCTTCAGGTGTCTCTGGGCAGAGGTTTGCTAAGCTTGCCACTTCGAATTTATGTAGTTTTTTAGATTGAAGGAGACTGAAAAAAATATATTTAATCCCTTATTGTTTTGTTGTACTGCCTTGATGGTCTAGTCGTAGCACTACTGCTGACCATGAGGTCCTGGGTTTGATCTAGGGAATAGTCCCGGGAAATCCCGTTACCGAAAGTCCCGGGAAATCCCGGGATTTAGCGTAGACACAAGAACCGGGAACACAAATCTTTGTCCCGGTGCTGTCGGTACTTTCGGGACTGAGTAAAATTTTTAAATTCAAATTTCGCGCTTTGTTGTAGGAGCTGCGCGGGGAAGTGAGATAGGTGAAATGGCGTGATCTAACTGCCTCCGCTTGCACCCCGCGCATCTCCCCCGCGTCTTGCACTATGTCTGGCTCGCGGTCATTTCGAGAACTTCGCTCGTTGTTGTTGTTGTGTTATAAGTGATAAAGTGATTTCAAGTGTTTTGTAATTTGCAAAAACTTAAAATATATTGCTCAAGCATACTGAGGTAAATTAAATAATATGTACCTATAATAATAATACCTACCTAACTCACTAAGTGCTTTTAATATTTTTAGTAATGATAACACATTCGAATGGTGAATTTTATTACTATTCTCTTTTAGTCTGTCTAGTTTCTACAGGTAGCGTCATCACAATAGTTGACAGACCGAAATGAAACAGTAGGTATATTTAGATTTTGATTGTTTTATTTGTTTGTTTTTGCATTATAATCAATGTAGAAGTAATAATTTTGTTTGATTTGAATACTGTTAACGTCATTACAGAAGGATTTAAGAATATAGATTGTAGTGTTTGAATGGATACTTATCCATTCATTCATGCCTTCACATTTCATGTCTTATAATTACCACAACTAAACTTAACTTTATAATTATCACAACTAAATAATACTTATTATTTAGTTGTGATAATTATAAAAAAGACTGATAATGGTAATAAATATTGTAGTTTTTGGATAATTTGATTGTGATAATTCTTTTAAAGACTGTTTCTGGTAATAAATATTTAAAGAGATTTACAATGGTGTTTTATTGGTATTTTGAATGAACCCACTCAAAACAATTATAATAATCGTCGATTACTGTATACCTGTAATAGATAAATGCAACAGTTACCAAAAGTCCCGAAAATCCCGGGGCGTCCCGGTTCCTTTAAAAGCAAGCCCCGAAATTCCCGGGTCTCAATTATAGCACCGGGACTTCATTCCCTAGTTTGATCAGAGTTTGGGCAGTGTTATTGGGCTTTTCCCATCAAGAATTTTCCAGTAGAAAACCAGAGTTTGGATTTGAGCCCGGTGGATGGTAATAGGCTAGCCCCTATTATATGGTACTTATACATACTGGCAAAATGTGGGTGTACGAAGGTACACTTCTGCATAACCCTTTGGGGGATTACAGGCGTGATGTTAATTTAAGTCTCTTCATCATCATCTGCCTAGCCTTTCCCGACTATGTTGGGGTAGGCTTTGTTTGGTCAGGTTAATTTAAGTCTCTTATTGTTAAGAAATCAATAGCCCAACTTCTCAAGTAACAATTGTAATGCCAGTAACAATGTTATTGTAAAACTTACCGTTTTCCAAATACTTACTTTCTAACAGCAGCTATAGTTTCTTTGTTTTTAAACTTTTTGAACATGTTGGTGTAAGTGAGGGTCTTCATGAAAACCTCTGAGAATTCTTGTTCCTCCTCTGCGGACTCATTCTGGGCCTTCCTATGTTCCAACAACATGTCAACTTCAGATATCAACAAAGTTTCGGCATTTTCAAACTCTGAAATACAGTTATTATAAAACTTCAACAACATTATACATAAAATTATGTGAATTATTATGTTGTGTTTTATTATATTTTCTCTTGATTACATTTCACATTTTCAATCAAAACGGAATATTCTAATTCGTCTAGCTCGGCTCGGCTCAACCTGTAAGATCCATTTACGTAGAACAAGGTAGCCACTTATTTTTTTTTGTTATTAAAGTTTAGCTTTTTTAGGTGGCTGTTAATAACAATCTTGCTCAACCATCAGGCTGTGTTAACAGAATAGATTGAAGGGCTTACCTTTGGGAAACTGTAAATCTGCTGCATCTTCCTCTACAACGTCTTGTATGGGTCCAGACATTATGGAGTATTGGGAGCCTATTTAAACTTGATCAGATTGATCTGAAAAACTATTTTTTATTTTATTTAAGACAGATTTTCAAACCTTATGTAAATTATTTAAAACAAGTCGATGGTAAAAATCATCAGATAAAGTTACTTCTCCAGTGAAGACTTCAAGAGATTTTGTGAATTTACCTGATATACCTAGAAAATGCCGCTTGTTGTATTCATTCGCTTCCGTTCCTTGCACAGAGTCATAGAGCACAGAGCACTCTATTAAAAAGTACTCTGTGGCACAGAGTACTTTTTGAAGCGGTTCCTTCCTTGAAAGTTTTTGACATATTCTGTTGACAGCTGAGCTGACA
The DNA here is from genome assembly GCA_963669345.1 of Gortyna flavago. Classification (NCBI taxonomy): domain Eukaryota; kingdom Metazoa; phylum Arthropoda; class Insecta; order Lepidoptera; family Noctuidae; genus Gortyna; species Gortyna flavago. The sequence goes on from OY770139.1 coordinate 7,990,499, forward strand.
GGGCGCGTTCCGAATTAGGAAAATAATCGATGAATCGATTTGAGCGTGCTTAAACCCGTACCGAATTGGCGTGAGCGCGATAACGATGTCCCGTGAATCGTCATAGATGACGTCATGACATGCGCCATCTTACGATAACGCCGACCATGCCTTGTACTAATATCACCGTGAGCGCTGTCAAAAATGACAGTGTGTGTGTTTGTGTGTGTGAGGATGAGGATGTGTCAGTGTGTGTTTTGTTTTGAGCTGCGTCATATCTTTTTAATAACGTGGCATTTTCGAAATTGTGTTTCTGGCTGACAGTCGCCACCTAAACAAAGAAAAGGAAGAAACGTGTGGTGTTTATACGGAGAAATACTGCTATAATATCTTTTTGACACCGAGTAAGCACTGTGAGCGCGCTCACCAGTGTTCCGAATTGTTGACAGCTCTCAGCTGTCATAATCGTGATATCCAATACGGAACGCATGTGAGACAATTTGAGTGCTGTGAGCACCAATGACTAAATAAACCTATGAACTGAGCATACCTACAAAATTAGCGTGTATACCTACACAAATCGGGCACTAAAGATGGCCGCCTTTCGTAGTGTCTTTTTGTTTTTTCTTGCACCACACTGTTTTAAACAACACGAGAGCATGATTTTCTTATTAATGGACACCAAAACACCTAATTTCTAGACGTATTTCTCTCGAAAACAACAAAAGTATTTTAAGCAATCAACCGTTTGACAGCACATCTACCACAAAACCATTCATTAAACTCGGCACTCAACATGGCGGCCCGTCACGCATAGACATGATATTGATGTCACACAAGTGTTGCCAAATTTAGTACTTGACAAACATTTAGATGTCTCTCTTTTCATATGCAGCTCTTGATTAGTTAAAAAGAAACAGAACGCTTTTTGACATGTGCGTGTCGGTATGATAGATATATATTAACTATTATTTCTATAGTAGAATAGGGCATCTCCATGCTTCTCCTATCTCAATGGTTTTTTTTTTTTTTTTTCCTATTGGCATCTCGTAGTTGACCTTTAGAGGTCGTGACTACTTAACCGGACTATCCTGTGGCTGCCTTAAGTGAAACTCAAAGCCTCCAGCCAGGGGCATTAATCTAACTACGTTATGCTAAGCGACTACGCACTAAGGGCACCCCCTGTGGGGTACGAACCTCGGCTTAGGGCGTCGCTGGAGAGGACAGCAAGAAGGGACAGGCTGGATCACTGTTATATTATTTAAGCTTGATGGAGCCGGCATTTCCTATCTGACAATCTCAATGGTGAGCACTGACCTCTATTAAACAAGTACCTTGTTTAATACAGGTCAGTGGCTGTGAGCGATACAGAGCGATATTAGCCAATTCGGAAGGCGGCCCATATTTTGAAGTTTGACGTTGACGTTATTGATCTTAAAGGTGCGTTCGTTTTTTTTCGTTCAACAACTCAAGCCGCTCAAGGAGTGTGTCTTCGTAGGGAAATAATAAAAGTTTAAACAGTTATAATACTCTGCGTTACCGAATGTTATTTTAACGCCACTCGGGACTAGGCTTTTTAAAAGCTCCCCAAATATTTACCTACGTACACACGGCTACACATCAAGCTATACATAACCAGTAAAAGCTGACTTCTGATTGTACGAAAACCCTATACAATGCGAGTTCAGTGAAAACTGGAAATGTATAGCTTTATGTGTAGCCGTGTGTACACACGCAGCGACTTTTGTCGCCCGTGACTTGGCGATTGTGCCCATCATTGTCTGCTTCTAATATCTTATCTGTGATCATTGTCAAAAGTTCAAACTTCAAAAGTTACCAAAAAAAATGTGGTCAAACGTCAACAAAATCAACCATCAATCCAGTCTATCATTTATTATTTAATGATCTTCAAAAAATCTAAATATAATTCCTCTCCTCTATCCTCTCAACTGAGTTTTGTGAATAGAACTGAGTTTTGTTTTTGTTTTACGGTTACCCTGAGCTCTGTGAGTATCTAACAGAATAGTAATAAATAAAATGTCTACGAATGAACCTACGATTTTTAAATTCAAAGCCCAGGACCCCAAGCCGAAGACAACAACATTATCCGATTCTTCTTATATATTCTCACCTAGAGGTATGTACTAGATACTACAGAAAAGACCACAATATTGAAAATAGTGGAAGCAAATATAACTTCCTAATTTACTTACAATTTTAGAAACAAATAAAGTTCAGCAACAAGAACTGTCGAAGACAGTGTACTCCCGCATCTCAACCCTGCACACTCTGCTAAGTGACTGGAAAAAAAACCGGGACAAAGGTTTCCGACTGGCAAGAGCTATAGACGCCTTAAACTTATCCCAGTATGATGAGGATTACTTTCCGAGCGAGCTGAAACCATTAATGGACAGCTTGGGGGAGATTGTGGACTCTTTGAATAATATTGTTGAGGGTAAATATTGTTGCACATCTTTAATTACACCAGCCAGGAAGCAGAAAGAGCTGGCGAGACGACCTAGACATGTACCACAAGGGTTGGATAGAGGAAGCCCTGAAATAGGATGTTTGGAAGGATTTGGGAGAGGCTAACATAAAAAAAAATCTTTAATTAGTACACATTATGTTCTTGTTTTTTTTATGCATGTTTCTTCATCTTCACTGCAGACTTAGCCTTTCAATGGCAATTTAAATTGTGTCAGCCAAGAACTTAACTATTAGCTATGAGTTTAGCTGATTCAAATTGTTGAATTTTTTTTTTATCTGCTGCAGTGCTATTCTGTAAAAATCTCACTGTGAAAACAGTGTGAGCTGTCAGTAGTGCCAATCCCAGGCATCAGGTGGAATGATAGCTCACTTCACCATAGTTTTCATGGTGAGATATTTACAGAATCAATTGGCTGTTTTCTGTAATCTATCTTACTTAACTTTGTTTCACCAAACACACATTACAAATTATTACAGAAATTAAAGTGTTGAACAACCAACTTCAGGCACTGGCAAAATTGCAGCCCACTGATGAACCAGTACTTATGACATGGTCAGTCAGCAGAATATCAGAAGATGTATCTAAATTGTACACAGAAACAAAAAAAGAATGTGAATTAGTACAGAATGTATTAGGTATGTATTACATGTTACAAAAAAAAAATCATCAACATTTTGTTGATTTTTTTAGATAGAAGTAATTCATTGTCATCCTGAACATTTTATATACTATGAAGACAAATAAAAAATTATGCTTTTTCAAACCTTATTTTAAATGCTCAAAACAACCAGATCATAATATGTGTTCAGTGTGACAAAAAAGAAATGCCTGTAAGAATCCAGTATTTTTTGGGTTCTGTAATGGGAAATGTACTCACAGTGAGAATTAGCTTCACGAATTTGTTTGCAAATGCAAACATTCATTGCGGGACTGAGATGTAAAATAAAATTAACCATCTCAGTTGTGCGAGCTTTTGTTGTGCAACAACTCATTCATGAAAGTTTGGTAAGTAGGTGCTTACGTGAATATTAACACGAAAAAACCAGCCAAGTGCGTGTCGGACCATGTATAGTGATGGGTTTCGTAGTTGGAATAAATATCTATGCATGCACAGTATCGACTTTATCTACCGTAAAAATAAGTTTTTAGGTAAGTACCTATTTCATATTAGATATTTCTCGAAAATACTATGAAAAACAAAAAAAAAATAAAATTGATGCTAAATACTGCACTAGGGAAACTTCAACCACCAAGAGTATATTGGATCATGTATGCACCAGCCTCAAAGATCATAAAATACATCTAGCTATTATAGAATCTGCCATGTCTGATCATAAGCAAATCTTCTTAGAAGTCAAGAGGTACACGCCCGAGCCTATTAGAAAAGTGAAATTCCAAGCTATATCATACACAAACTCATATAAAACCGTAAAAGACCTGGACTATAATAACATCGGGGAGGAATATACCAGGTTAGAGGAAGCAATCCAGTCAGCAATCACCAGAAACAAAACAGTTAAAACTAAAATACTAAACCCTCCGAGGACAGATTGGATAAATAAGGATATAGTTAATCAACTAGACAAAAGAAATGAACTGTGGAAAAATTACAAAAATAATCCAGATAACCAAGAATTAGAAGAAGCTTTTAAAAAAGAGAGAAACAGAGTTTTTGTGAATATGCAAGCGACAAAAAGTAAATATTATCATAAATCTTTTAAAGAATGCGAGGGTAAACCCCTTAAGATGTGGCAATTGATAAATAGCTTGTCTAATAATAAATTAAAGAAAAGTGTTGCTCCCTCTAAATTACAATTATCTACAGGGCTAATTACTGATGAAAGGGAAATATGTGAGTGTTTTAACAACTATTTCTCAGGTATAGGTTCACTTCTAGCTAATCAGATACCTGCTAAATATCATAATAACCAGAGTAGCTCTATCACGCTAAACAAAACCGAAAGTGCAGCTACACTTTCTCAGATAACACCAGCAACGGCGGACGAAATTGGGAAAATAATTGCTGACCTGAATTCAAACACCAGCACAGGTATAGACGGCATCAGTGCCAAATCACTCAAGTGTATAAAGAATCTCATATTACCTAGTCTAACTCAATGCATCAACAAATGTCTGAGCGAAGGTCACTTCCCTGACACATTAAAATACGCCAAAGTTACCCCTATTTTTAAAGCTGGCTCCAAACTGTCCCCGGGAAATTATAGACCTATTTCAGTTTTGCCTGTGCTGTCTAAAATCTTTGAAAAGCTATTGCACAATCGGCTCAGTCTATATTTAAATTCATTTAACTACCTTTCTCAACGACAGTATGGCTTTAGACCAAAATCCAATACTCTTTCAGCAGCAACAGATTTAATCACAACTATTAAAACTAATATCGACAGGAAACAAATTGCTTTAGGGATCTTTATCGACCTAAAAAAGGCGTTTGATACCGTTAGCCATAGCTTGTTAATAAATAAACTTGCCTCGATCGGTGTGACTGCAAGTGCTTTAAAAATTTTTGAATCGTATCTTCAGGGACGCCGACAGGTCGTTAAAATAGGTGACAATGTTAGCGCAGCTAAGGTAATCAACTGTGGCGTGCCTCAGGGCTCGATTTGTGGTCCCCTTTTATTCCTAATATACATTAACAATATAGACAAGATAGGCCTGAAGGGGCATATTTCCTTATATGCTGATGACACTTGCCTTTTTTTTTTTTTTTTTTTTTTTTTTTTTTTTTTTTTTTTTTTTTTTTTTTTTGGTCACTCAATTGACGCAATAATAAAGGACGCACAAGAGGATCTCAATGTCTTAGAAAGATGGTTCCTAGATAACCTGTTAACTATCAATACATCCAAAACCAACTATATAATATTTGCAGCTAAAAACAAAAAAATCCCAAATCACAAACCACTTAGTATTAATGGAGTCAATTTAAATAAAGTTAATAAAGAGAAATATCTCGGACTTATTCTGGATAATCAACTTACATGGAAACCACACATTGAGAAAACCTGTTCTAAAATATTGAGCCTAACGGGGACGTTACGTCGAATTGTGAGATGCTTTCCTCTTAAGGTCCGCTACACTATTTATAATTCATTGGTGAAAACGCACATTGAATATCTTATAGAACTATGGGGTTCGGCAGCTAAAACCAACCTAGAAAAGCTACAAAGAGCGCAAAACAGAATTATAAAAGTCCTATTTCATTACCACTACTTGACCCCCACACACAAAATTTACCAAGAAACCAAGCTCTTTAACATATCTAATATATATTTTTATAATACATGTATTTTAGTTCGTAAAATTCTTTCCAAAGACTTACACACACAAATCACATTTAAAAAAAACATACTGGTACAAAAACGTATTCTGAGGCGCGCACAAGACATACATATACCTAGTACTAGAACTAATTATGGAAAAAAGACAATAATACATGAGGGAGCAAAACTGTATAACTCACTACCAAAAGATATAAACAATACGCAATCGTTATTACTATTTAAAAAACTACTAAAATGCCATATCTTAAAGGGTCATAAAATAAAATAACTAAAATTATTAATTTGCCTCTAGTGTAAACGAGTCTTTAGGTTTCAAATACAAAACAAAGATAACGAGCCACCGCATGACGACCGCATCAATGCGCCGTCCGGCGGTAGACAACACAAAACTTTAAAAAACCTTTAACAATTACCTTCTTATATTCGTAATGTTAACAACACCATAAGCTCTTAATACTCCTGGACAGCAAAAATGTAATAAATTAAGTAATTTTTAGTATTTATTTCTGTACAAGTGATTTGTAATCTTTAGAAATAAATGAATTCAAACCGTAAAACAAAGTAGGTAATCAGAGCGGTTGTAACCGAAAGATCCCTTGTCTCAATAAAAAGTCACTTAGAAACATCATAATCTTTTTAATTTTGGGGTATTTTTTTTATGTAAGTATATGGGTAGAGCCACCCCTTATATGTTTTTCATCGATATAGTGAAAATAGTCTACGAGTAAAATTTATGCGTAACAACCGGACCGAAGGACAGACGGATGATAGGACGGACGGACAGACGACATGACGAAATTATTAGGGTTATAGGGTTATGTTTAAAGGTACCATTTGGCCTAAAAATAAATTCTAATAGCAGACTGTGCTCGCGATTGAATGTTTGTTGCGTAACAAAGATTCACTCAAAGAATGTTTGCAAAACAAATTGCGCTTTTCTGTCCGTCTTTCACATGTTTTTCGCAAAATCCAATCAACGTAGGAATTAGAATTTTAGCCGTTTCTTCTTGATGAGGCGCATACAGATCGCAAGTCAAAGACCGAAGTCGGGTGTGCACGCGAATATACAGGTATCTCCCGGGCTCCCGACTCATGGTACTGGAAGGAACCGTGGGGTTTTAGTCGGTAGGAGTCCGTCCATATAACCCTCCGATCTCTTTAGACAGAGGGTATCCATGAAAATTTCCCTACTTATTTTTTTGGAGGTAATACAATAAAGAAAGTAGCTCAATGGTAACGCCGGTCACGACGAGTAGTAGGTCCTTGGTTCGATATCCAGGCAATATGTAACTATTTCTTCATCTTGTTTTCGTGTCAATCGACTACTCTCTCCGACCGAAATGGCACAAAATCAAAAGTCATTTACCTATTCAAATTAAACTGAGAATCAGCACTTTTCGATCAACATAAGACAGTCCCCCAAGACGCCCGCCCTTCACCACTTGCTAGTGCTTTCTGTGAGAAGAAGAAGTGGCGCAACAAATTCCCCAGCAGCTCAGCTGTCTGTTCAGTTAGAAAAACTTGATTCTATACAGTATTAGGTTCCAACAGCTGTCATTAGCCACGTTCAAAACCTGAAAGGTGCGAATGGAAGTGCACGATGGGCATGTTGTTACAGAACTATTAACCATAACGTATATTTATCCAAACGATTAGAGTAGAGCAATACTTTACATAATATCTAATTATCGTAAATATTTTGTTGCAGAAAACATGGCACATTGCCGAGATGAACATGCTCTAGGTGTTTACGTGGCTACGTGGAGGCCTGGCCCTTACGTTAGACCTGAGTTGTATGCATATCTATTTTCGGAAGCCGGTTTAACCCCTATGTAATAGTCATAATATAATAAGGAATAATTATATGAATAGGGAATATGCATCTCGTACTGTTTTTTTTTACTGAATCAATAACAGACAGTAGTTAATAAAAATCCAAGAAAAGTATTAAAAAGTCAAATTCAACTAGTTCTGCTTGTTGCAAAAAAAAAAAATTTAACTGCAACGATTTTCTACTACGAGTAAGTACAGCTCAAAAGACCGAAACGTCTCTTTTCACACACTTCTCGCACGAAAATAATGTAATTGATATGATTTCGGGATACCGAGTTCACACGACTTTTTTTACGTCACATAAAATATTGAGTTGTAAAATTATTAATGTAAAAAATAGCAATTTCTTTCTTGACTCTTACAATGTATATTTAAATAATAATATGGTTTTTGAATCACTTGCATATTCCCTATTGTTTTTAATAAGTAATGTTGTTCAATTGTTCTTTTTACACTGTAAGTACCAGCAGGTCAATTCTCTAAAATTCTCACCATGAAAACGTGAAGTCTGTGAAGTGACCTTGAAGTGAACTGCCGTCTCATATGATGCTATGGTTTGATAGTTCACTTCACATAAGTTTCCATGTTTAGATTTTTACAGAATAGATCGGCTGGTACCTACCTACAGGATAATGCGTCTGTTGTTTTTTGCTTACAAATATGGATAATTCTAACTATTTGTTTGATCCGATCCAGGCAGTCCTTTGTTGCCCTCCCCCAGCGACTTAGACCCAAGGCCGCACCGTGTCCTTAGCGTGTAGTCGCTTAGTTTACTACTACTACTGTGCTCTGGCTGGAGGCCTTAAGTTATTAACCTTTTAACCGCTCGATTTCATCTTTTAACCGCCCGATTTGGGGATTGTCCAAAATTTCTAACCATTAGATTTTATTTTACTTTTTGAAAATTTAGAGCATTTTGAGAAACTAATTTGAATATTTTGATGGTTGGCTCAATAGTTATGTTTTTATAAATATTTAAAATTTTTAAGGTAGGTTACGTCATCAGTGGCACTAAAGATTAAGTGCTGTTGCCTCACTAGTACAGAAATAAAAAATATCTGTCAACACAACGTCATCCACACCTTTCAAAGTGTCAAAGTATCAATCTATTAAAATGTTTCATTCCATAGCATTTCATTCCATTTTTTTTTGTATTCCATAGCTCTTCCGATATATTAAATATTGTCGATTGTTGAAACAATGTAATCAGATTTATAAACGAGATGAATAAGAGGCAAGTCGGAATGTTTAAATTTAATATATTTTTGACAATCATATTATAATTTTACACTTGACACTGACGGATTGTAGACAATACTTGCCACTTACTTTTTATTTTATTTTTGAGGTAACGATACTAAACTGTACGGTCGCAGGTGACGTAATTTGAAGGGCACAGAAGGTCAATCGTATTTTATCAAAAATATCAATAAATATTAATATTTTTCGTAAATTAATTAGTCCATAATGATTAGTAACGCTATTCCTCGAAATGGTTTTTCAATCACAACATTTAAAATTCATGAACAATGCCCATTGTCGTGGCCCCAGCGCTGAGAAAAATACCAGATAGAATACAGCTTAATTACATAAATAAAAAAGCAGATTAAAAGAGCTGTGGTATTTGGTCGTAAATATACGACCCTAGCGAAATGGACACGAAAATATTTGTCGGATAAATCTGGCGTAGGCGGTTAAAAGGTTAAGGCATACAGGATAGCCCAGTTAACCAGCTGACAACCTCCTAGGTTGACCTGCGAAATGCCATTCACGAAAAAATTATAATAATAAAACAAACACCACATCATTAAATGGATTTCATGAGAAACTTTCTTATTGATTTTTGATGGTCTGTAAGCGTATAATTATGTATACAGGGTGAAATTAAATTTGCTAGCGAAACTCCGCACACGTGATGGGAATCGATTTTGTTTTCATCATGTTTAGCGATTCCCATAACGTCTGCGGAGTTTCGCTAGCTTATTAAATTGATCCTTTATATATGGTGTCCCGTAAGTCGACGTCAAGCCGGAATTGGGTAATAGGCCAGTCATAATAGTTATCAGAGAAATTAGAAAAAAACTATCTTTGGATTTAAAAAAAAATCGGAATGCTTATTAAATGCGCCAACTTTTCATGTTACTTGCCAATTGTTGTTGCTTGTTTTTTTTTTTCTCAGTACATCCAGTCAAAGTTTTGAATATTTGGTTGGGCAAAAAGTGACATTTAAATGCCATTAATTTAAAAAATACACAATTTAGATTTTATTTTAGGTTTCAAGACAATCTGAGCCAATTTTAATTGGCTCAGATTGTCAGGTATCAAATTGACAGATCGAGGCAGAAAAAAATGTACTTAATCCAACGATTTATTATAAATAACAAATATAAATGTAGAAAATAGAGCGGATCAGCGCTTAGCTATTAGCACATTGTAAACCCATCTTTAAACGTTGTTATTAGTGTTAATAAAATAATTAAACAAAATCATGTCCCTTATTATTATAAAAATCGAGAACGTGCATTTTTTAAATCCTTGCGAAACGAAATAAGACATAGGGAAATTAGTCAAAAATAGTAAAAACTTAAAGCAAAGGGCCATGAATTTCTTAAACGTGAATTTAAACTGTTATGGTTAGGTACTACTATCGAACCGAAGATATCCGAAACCGTGTTTTATATAGATCGAATCCTAGGACAGTTCATTTACCCTTTCGAAAACTAATAACCTACCTACATATTGAAAATGCTATGGTTCTAATAGCAGATGACCTCGGCATTAGGTACCATTAATTTACATAAGGCTATTTGTCTTCTAGATGCTATGTGGCGATGAGGCCCGTTGTCATGGCAACTTTTAACAAACAAACACTGGTCGAATGACGATAATTTACCATAGGCATGCTCTGTGACCATAGGTAGGTACTGTTGATAATGCTGTTACTTATATTATAAAGGCTGAGATACTAATATAATAAGAATAATAAATGATTTTATAGAGTTCTTGATTGTTTTATTTAGTTAAAGGCTTACCAACTAAACACATCTATAACTACACGGAATTAACCCAGTCTTTGTCATAATAATTATAAATCTCGCATGTATGAAAATGATAGGATAGCGCGGCACTATTAATTAGTGTACCTATTCGTAGGTATATGTGTCGCAGCCAACTGGTTAAATTAGCCGTTCAGTTAACTGCCTAGCCTTTCAACTAAACGGCAGCCGTTCAACTAACGGCCTGAATGATATTCAATTACAGTTTAGGTTGGAAGTTTGTAACCAATCACGCGCGAGCCGAATTGGTTGCAGTAATTAAGGCATTGCACCCCGACCAAGTGGGTTAGGTTAGGTTAGAACTGTGATCAACCGCGTTGGAGCCGAGGGAGGAAGCGAGGCAAACCTTACTTACCTTTCGGTTATTTAATAGCTTCTATCAAGAACTTTCGATAATATCTTCAGCAACTACTATCCATCCAACCATCTATAATTGAGTACGGTCAACAAAGTGTGGACAATGTGTGACAAGGGGGACGAGTCATGAGCTTCGAGACGTCACATTTATAAAAAGAATTAAAACTCTAACTAAAACGAAAAACTTAAATATAAAACTTAACTTAAATATAAAAACATTTCAAAATATGCGATGTTACACCAGGAGACGCCCCCCCCCCCCCCAAATGTGACAAGGACGGGATGGGGGCTCTAAAAATCTTGAAATTCGTGTGACGCAGTGGTGTGACGTAATTTACGGAGGGCCCCTTACCCTACGTTCATAGGCTACCGGAAAAATATTAGTTTACGTACCTACTCGAATGATTATAAAGTTCTAAATCCTCCACGTGAAACAGTATTCAATGACATTTAAGCACAACATTCATGGTAATATTTGAATGACGTAAAACCTACTTTGAAAGACGTCAAACCACAAAAAATTACCATGAGCGTCGAATCATGAAGTAAAACTGGTGTCACGCAAACCACGAAATTAGCTCAAATCAATGTGTCTATGGGGGGGGGGGGGAGAATACGACACATGAGTGGTCTCACTCATAATCTTATTTTAAGTATATAGAACGAGCTACCGAGACAAAATTATCGCTGGCATTTTGGCTTCAATAGTCTTTGAAGCCCGATAAGTGTAGCCAAGCTAGGATTAGCAGCCTAGTATCAGACACCTATTTACCTGACCAATCCAAAGGTTTATGAGAGGAAATTCAACGTTTGCAATAGGTACTTCCCATTATGTAGGTATATTATATATAAGCCATCATTAGCTTCAGGAAATGCCAGCGGAGGAATTGGAATTGCCGAACAATCTTTGTGTTACTTACACAAGAATTTATGTAGTTATCTAGATTACCTAACGTTGTTGTTGCTGATTTGGCTAGGTACCTACGTAGGTACTTACATAGAGTAGGTACCTAGTTTTTACTTAATAAAAAGAAGATTGAACATTCTGGGCCTAGGTACCTGTCGAGCACATGAAGCACTACTGAAAGCCAGATTCGGTGTCGTCTACCTTACTATAGTTGCTTAAAAACTACAAGTACCTACATACTTACCAAATTTTTTTATTAGGACGGTAGGTATAGGTACGTACCTATACAAGAACAGTAAGCTAATTCACGTACCTAGGTAACTAAATTGTAGATACTTTTACCATCTTTTTATGCAAATAAATACATATAATTATTTAAAAAATTCAGTTGCAGTTCCGATCAAAACAACGCTTTTCGTATTCTCTACCGACGATAGACAGGTCCGACCAGACCTACGCCCGAGTCAAATTCGCGTCACGCGAGTGCAATAAGAGCGCTGCATTGCAACTTGATCGGCGCCTTATGAAATTACCATCCTGATTACTTGCCGAACCTTCATCTACCCACCACCACGTCATCAGCCGGCCGGTGTTCTACTTACTTGTAGGTACTAGACACCTACCTACATGTTTACCTCATTTAGGGATTTTTAGGTCCTACTTAATTAATACGATTTACGCGGAGTTACAAACTCTGTAATATTTTTTGCTCAATCTTATGATAACATTCAGTCATCAATCACCCTACTAACTTTAGGTAGGTAGGTTATCCCATTTGGGAAAATATGGCGCTCGCTCGATAATATTCAACCTGCGGCGTGAAATACGAAAGCTTCTGTTGGCAGCTAAGGAACCTGCTAGGTTGACAGCTGTCTTGTAAAATCTGCAGCGTTTTTTTTTCAATCCTCCCAATCGTCACTACGGGAGTAGGTACCTAAGCATGAACGCCGCGGATACGGATATCATGTCTGTAAAGCACTAAACATTTTATGTCATCCTAAGGCTGCGTTTCCACCAGAGATGTGCGAGTATGCGAAGCGAGGGATAAGTGTGAAAAAAACCAATTACATCGCTTCATTTTCATAGCTTGAACTAAGTTAGCATTGTTATTGGTTAGTTTCACACATATTCCTCGCTACGCATCCTCGCTCATCTCTGGTGGAGATGCAGCCTAAAACATGCACGTTGTAACTTTACGCAACAACCTGACAAGCTTTATTGACGTGTATATTTATTATTATAACACCTATTTCGGTTTACGGCTAACAGATATAAATAGAACACGGAAGGAAGGGCCCGGGTACCGTGTCCCTGCTACTGACGAAAATTGACCCAAATTCGTGAAGCAAGGCGTCGCCAGCTCCCGGCTGTCATTTCACGCTCAATTTACTTTCTGCTAAGCACATTTCCGAAACGATACCTATATTCGAGAATTTTACATTTATCTATTTGTTTTTATGAAGAATTTCGTATCTTAAACGATACTGCTTTGCCTTGTTAGACGTTAGTAGAGGATCTTCTACCCATAGAAGGTTATGCAAAGAGCAAAGCAAACCCCCGAAAATAGTTAGCAGTTTTCATTTGGATGTAAAATCTAGGCTTTGTACGTAGGTACTAAAGTTAGGTAGGTACCTATACTACTATGTTCTACGTTCATCACACAGCCACACTACTTACACTACACAGTGAATGAAAGGAACTGTTCGTTTCCTAACGAGTGAACGGTTATTTTCTCAGACTCAGTACCTAATGATCTGGAAAAAACATAGTAAAAACAATTTTGCTTAGGTATTCGAAAGATTAGACTGCAGTGATGGTTCCGCAGACTTTAACACCATTGACACGTAGCAAGTACCTAGAAGAGGTGAACCTCATGCCTATTTTGATAAAATTCAACACTTGGGTAGGTAGGTAAAAAATGTCCGTGAGCACGAGAAGTTTTCTTATGTAAACTGCGTACCTACCTGATCATAGTAAACATGATAGAATGTCTATTCTAACATTTTAAACAATTGCACAAGTTTAGCGAAGGTATCTCAATTCTCAATATTTATTTTGTCGTTTTCGTAAGGTTATACGGCTGAATTTATCACATGTCATGTACATTGTGACATTTTTATTTTCTGAGAAATCGCCAAGGGTTCTCTGGGTTTCAATAGTTTGAAATAGGTAGTTGAGCAAATGCGTTACCCGACTCTATCTCTATGGATTCGTTTTACATATTACTTTCATTTCATCAGAAGAATAATCAGGCTGTCAGGCTCGGGAAAAATTACCCTGGAACAGCATTGGTCTTGCATTAGAAATCAAGCATCAGTAGTCCACCATGAGTCCACCTTAGGAAATGGGTTCTGCTTTCGTTTTGAAGTTGTTACATTATGTACCTACCTAAAATGTTTAATTACCTGTTTAAAAACCGCTTCAATTCTATATTATATTAATAATTTTGGTTTTGTTTTTTACAGTAGCTAATACCTAAATAAGTACCTATAGGTGCCTATATAACAACATTAGTAATATCTTGTAATGCAATTAAATGAAAGAAAATTTAAAACCCATATTTTTTATATGAGTTTTAAATTTTCTTTCATTGTAGGTACATTGTACACTGTGTAAACAAGGATATTGCAAATCACAGAATTATATCGAAGATACGATTGCTTGGAAATATGCTGGTCCTGCTCCATAAGACAATCGATAGTCTAGACAAAATCAAACTGGTTGCTAATTTAATTTACCTACATATATTAAAAAAAATTATGACATTGGTAGTAATATATTGTCAATGCTTTTACAATATTTGTAAAAATGTGAGCACCATGTATCTATCAGATAATTGATTTACCTGTCATTGCTTTATTTTTAATTATTTTTACCTTTTGTAGGTAGACAAATTTTATTCTAGGTGCATCGTGTTCACATATAATTATAATTTCTATAATGAATGTATAAAAAACTTTGTGAAATATTTTAAAAGATTAGGTAACGGTGGAGTTTTTTGCCCATTCTTCTCCATACGAACACTACCTTTTGGAAGGGGCGACTAGAATCAATTCTATTTTATTTTAATTGTTGACGTTCAAAATTGCCTTTAATGTGCCTATTTAAAATAAATGATTTGACTTTGACTTTAGTACATAATAAAAAACTTATCATTTAGATAATAACTAGTACCTACCTACTGAGGACACAAATGTTTTTGTACAGGTAGGTAACCTTTTTATTTTAAGATTGCGACCTTGGGGAAGTCCTAAGATAATAACTAAATATAAGTATATTACCTACTGGTTGTAAAATGTAAGAGATAAGACATAGCGGTGTTTACATAGGCCGCCAGTTCAAGTGATGAGCTGAGCGACTTCAACAACGTTAAAACAAGTTTAAAGAAATAGGTAGGCAGGTATCGTACCCACCTATCTAGTTGGTGAGGACTATACTGAGTGTAACAAGACCCATCACATAGCTGCCACCTACGCATTCAGTAGGTAGATACGTCAATCTAAATAAACTTGCACAAAAATAATTGCTAGGAAACGAGTTTTATTTTTGGTGTGAAAAATCGCTGTTTTCGGTAGCGCACGCGTCATATAAAAAAAAAAGATTCCGACGAATTGAGAACCTCCTCCTTTTTTGAAGTCGGTTAAAAATAACATTGTGCTTATGGGTGCCTGCAACGGTAGACGTACTTACAGGGGTCGTGGAGAACATTTAAAACTAGCTTTCGTAAAAAAACGTCAGTAAAAGTTGGAACTTTGACTAGGTTCAAAGTTCCAACTTTTACTGACGATCTCCGTAATCAGATGGTTCCCAGGTATGGTTCAGCACGAAAAATGATCACAATGACGGGAAGCACAAGAGTGACTCTTGGCTTCGTTGAGTGCTTTTTAAACCCGTTAACATTATTTGGTTACGAATTCTGGGATTTACCTACATAGGAAGAAACAAATAACATCTGAAAAGCTTAGATTTTTTTATCAAAGATTATATTTTCTTGAAAACTCAATTTTTTTTTCTATTTTTATGATGATTTTTTTTAATCGAGGTGTTTATTTCAAATAGTGCAGTTGCAGGTATCTACATAACTTTGTTTTAAGATTCTTCAGTCTTTCCCTATACCTAAAGGCTAAACCAGATTGGGGCTCGCCGCACCGCAACGCATTGCCAACATCCATTTTCATCACTTTCGTACATTTTCTATGAACGAAAAAGTTAAAAGCTTGCTATTTACTTTAATGGCAAAATTACATTGAATTTTAGTAGCATTTTCCGCTATAGCTCGCACTGATATCTCGGAGTAGCAGTATGTGCATGCGCGGCTCGGCTGCGCGCACGCATGCCAGATTATAGCTTCATTGTTTCCTTGCTTATGTCAACATCTGACGGCGGAACGACAGCTACTGTGGAATCGGCCATGTTGATTTTTCTTTTTATGGTCGTTTTCTCAAAATGTACCTAAATGTTTTAATCTCATTATTTATTTTATGATGACAGAAGTGTCGGATGTTTCCAAAGAATAATTATTTAACTTTTGGGTCATTTTAAAAGTTAAGAGTGTTAGAACGCATTTGGATGCGGGTAGACAGCTGATTTACCCGGAATTAAAATAAAAAGGACCAAGCAAAAGTCGAAAACACCTTTAAGCATTATTTATACCTCCATGTTTCATACAGGACATTATGATCATGATTATTTTAAGGAAGAAGGAAGGTATAGGTAATCACACTAACATTATAAAGGCGTATGTTTGTGTGTTTTACTTCTTCACGCAAAAACTACGGAACGGATTTGGATGAAATTTGGAACACAGATAGTTTGTCATAATCAGCCTATAATGTTCCCACTGTTGGGACACAGGCCTCCTCTCTGTGAGAGGGAGATAGTTTGTAACCAGGATTAATACATAAGATACTTTTTATCTCGATTTCCACGGGATCGAAACTTATGCAGGTGAAACCGCGGGGCGCAGCTAGTACATAAATAAGACGCGTTTTGAGAAGTTTTTTTTTACAGAC
Organism: Gortyna flavago; assembly: GCA_963669345.1. Classification (NCBI taxonomy): domain Eukaryota; kingdom Metazoa; phylum Arthropoda; class Insecta; order Lepidoptera; family Noctuidae; genus Gortyna; species Gortyna flavago. The sequence goes on from OY770139.1 coordinate 8,007,430, forward strand.
AATGAGAAAGAAGAAAAGTCACTTAATAACAAAGAGGTAATACAAAATAGGTTTTATTTATACAACTCGTTGCTACTCCACTATGTTCTCTGTTCGTTTTCTTAGCTCAACCTATAATTTCGGTTAGCGCTCAGTTTACACCATTAGTAGAGTGGTGACGCTTCTAACTACATTCATTGGCTTTCTTCTATTACGAAAGCGAAATAATCTATTATATCTACAGAGATGTAGCCCTTTATCGTTTCCACCGACTCGCGCGGTAATCTTTTTGCCTAGATTCTAGATTTGTTTTTTTTTTATTATCCTTTTAAAAAGTTTTTAATCTTGTCTATTGTGTTATTAGTATCTTAGATGTAAAAGATTCATTTATTTTTGCACACTCTACAATTTGCACAAGTTCAGCATCGCAAGCTTATCTTCAAGAATGGGTCACCTCTTAAGAAGTGCGTACGTGCTTGGCATGGGGAAGGACGACGACGGTAAGGATTTTATCTTGTTTTATTTTTATTTTTTTGGTAGATATAAATACTCGGTTAGTTATGTTACTGTGTTCGTAAGTAATTATCGTAGCTGTGCATATTACGGTCGTCAACTTGATGGGTCTGTATGTTTAGTTGACGTCTGTGGTTGTTGGTCGATCGATTGAAACGATAGTTAGGTAAACGTTTTATATTCAATGGGTTCGGTCGTTTATGTGAAGTATAATGTTATTTACTGCCATGATGAGGTCTATGAGGATGTAGGTGTTATCAACAAAAAGCTGCAGATATCTTTATCACTATGAGTGCAATATGTCGTCATACCATGCGATCACACAAAAACATACACGAACAGTTTTGGAAAGGCTTCAGTTTCGGCAGCCGTTAACACAGCTGTTCTCTCCGGAAATGGCGCATGTGCCGTGAGTGACGCAACATGTCGCGTCACTCATGGTTCCTAAAAATATGGGATCGGTTAAGTGCAGACTCTGCAGAGTTAAATTATGCATTACTAACTTGGTGAAGACGGTCAGTGTTTGTGTCTGTCGCATTTACTATTCTAAGGGGCCAGACGCCGTATGGATTTTTATTTTGCTTATACCGTCACAATTTTTATTTATTTTCATTCCAAAACTTTCATCATCCGCGAACTCGTACGTTTCGCATATTTGTATTGTAAAATACAATTTATAGGACCCAATTTAACAACCATAGGTAAATCAATACTGGAATTTCATTGAAGATCAATGAAGCCCCAAAAGTAGGTACTGTCATTGGAGTAGCTAGGAATTTTGTCTATGAGGGGCAGACGTCCAGCTGAACTAACCACAGTAATCTAATGAGATATAATAAATGACGCCTCGTAATTAATAATCCCAAGAAAAACATTTCATGTAAAGTAGGTTTCCAAGGCTTAAATAACGCTTTCACTGTTAATAAATTATCAGACCTATTGTAGAGTCGAGCCCCTAACTTTACAAACCTGACATCTTGCTAAAAATTTTTCTAGGGTGGGTAAAGATGGAAAACTGTCAAATTATGTTCTTAGTTCTTTCCCCAAATGAATATTATGCCCGTTGGTGATACTGAGTACGGATTTCGTGTTTAGGAAGTAAGTACACCTCCTGGATCGCAGTCTTAATTGAATTGCTGTCTTTAACTTATTAGTGCAATAGCACATACTATGACTACTTATTTTTGATGGTGTTCAATAGGTTATTTGTCAAAGTATTCACACCGTTGCGGTAACACCACTTTTGTAGTACAAATAACTTAACATATTTTGCGCAAGATTCAAAAGCAATTTTCTCAGTATTGATAGATATTTTATGGTGTTACGAGCACAGTATTATCGAAACCATAGGTAGATACTATTATGAAATAGGTCTTTTCTCAAAGCTGCAATTGTTATTTCATAAAAAAGCGCTTTTGAATTTTGCTTAATTTTTTTTTAAGTTACGTGTTTTGGTGGTACCTACGATTACTAGACGGTAGATATAATCAAAATGTTGTGTTCTAAATTTACTTTAGGTTGCCATTAAACATAAATAATAACAGTGGTCCCCGCGTGACCACATTTACTTAGACTTGGTTAGTACTTTTATTCGTATCGTAAACGCCAATCTCAGTGCACACCGAGGCCAGGGTCAGGTGAATTTAATGACCACTAATTTAGTACTTTCGTTCTCACGGCCACGACAGTGACCGTTTATCAGATTAAGATTAACAATAATGTATTTTGCAGACCTTACATGAACTGACAAAGAAAGAATGTGTCATGATTTTATCTTATTGTATGAGAAATTGGATGAAAGCGCTAAACATGTCTTGCCAGTTCCCTTCACGTGAGTATAAACTAGAGCATTTTCTCGAGCATTTCCATGTAATGTAACGTTCTTATGAATGGTACAATACAGCCAAAATCTCAGTTTCCAAAAGCATTTCCAATTTCCATGTAATGTAACGTTTCTGCGAATGCTCGACGCTGCGTTCGACGTAATGCTCAAAGTGAGTGAACATTTACCAGTAACATTTCTTTCTAACTTGCGTTCATTGGTGAACTAGACCTTCAGGTACCGCTCGTGCCTTTGCTCAATCCGCTCGTATTTAACAAATGCTCGATGTTCGGCAAATGCTCGAAGCTCTGTCACAATAATGCTCTATACTCACCTTTCGATGAACACGAGTCTTGTCTGACAAAATTCTGCGACTTAGCTCACTTGGTGTAAGATTTGTCAGATTGTGGGCTTGATGTATATCACGAGGCTGAGCCTCATCATTAGCTTTGGTATTAACTTATTACCATCACACTGTTCGGCAATCCATTTGATAAACAGGTTAATTATGTCAAAATTAATGCTTTTCGTTTCGGCTCTGCTTAGTATCAAAGAGGTGAATTTAAAAGAATCATGTCGCTCTCTTCAGTTGTGAGCGATGACCAAGTCATTGAATTTATTCTAAAGGATACCCAGAAACAAAAAATATTGTTATCTCTTACCCAATAATTATACCTACCTACTCAACACAATGATAAGAATGTTGTTTGTCTATACAGACAGGTAAAAAGTAAAGTTCAAATTTGAATGCCAACATGATAAAGGTCGGTGAACTGTTGTCCAGTGGAAATGTTGACTTACGACAATTTGTAGACACTTTAGGTACCTCCATCTTTTTTCATTTCGTCATAAAATTCTAATTTTTGCACTGCAGTAGAACACTCTCGTGAAGCACCTTATAACAGTTCTATCGCCCAGTAAAATCATTAAGCACATAATTTCTGTTATCCACAACTTATTAGTCGTTATAAAGAATCTAAATGACCATAAGTACTCAGTACATAATCAATTAAACTCACAAGTTTCCTCCTGTCTTTAATATTCATAGGTAGTCCCTTATTAGCAAGGCAATGTGTTTTGCATATTAAAAGTATCTTCGTCAACTCCTCCTTCTAAAGTAAATATATTATGTTCACGCCGATAATGCAACGGGTAGGGATCGATCGCACGACCTCTCACTTGCCTGCACACGATTAAGCCGCTGGGCTATTGTCGCTTTTAAAGGTAGCTTGATAAAGGTATAAAATATACCAAATAATCGTAAATAAACACACATTTGTCCTTTGGAAGTTGGCAGATCTCTGAACGCCACCTGTTACGATTCGCTGCGATGCATTAATTATCCTGAAAGTTATGTCATAAAAAAGTTAAGGTATGTTGCACACAGATGTATGTCTCACGTCACTTTCCCGGGTCTATACACAATGGTGCAGGTGTAAATGGGCCAATCTTGCGTGATTGGAAAGAAAACCTTAACATGAATTGGCCCAGTCATGCGTGACCAGTATGATAATGTACATTCGGCCTTACTTTTACGTTTACATACATGTTTTTCCTTTATAACATGTTTAAGTCGTGTCTTAAATATTATAATTAAATGCAGTAGTCAACGAATAACTGGATACCTATCCAGGTATTCGTTGACTACTGCAAGCCACATGCCTATGTGGCTCAGCCCATGGGGATTGTTCATAGCTTTAATGGATGAACGGTGCAGCTTAAAAGACGATGTAGAGACAACAATTTAAAAGAGTGTGCTTAGGTGGTTTGGTTATGTTGGGAGGACGAATGAAAGACGACTAACAAAAGGTAACTATCTAAAAGGCAAATGTGAGTGCAAACGCCTGGAGGGGACGCCCTGGAAGGACATATAGTGACCTTATTGGTGATGTTCTTCAGAAAGGTCAGGTGCGTAGTATAATAGGTACTCGCAACCGACGTGCGTGTATCACCGAAAGGGGCAATTCTCGTATTTTTAATCAATCTGTCAAAAATACCTTTATTTTACCTACATCTTTGACATTGAGAGTGAGACTGTGACTAGAATTTGAACGTTTTTATTAAATTCGGGAATTAGTCTTTACATGTAGGTATGAACGTAAACGAAGTAAAAAGAGGACCTACCTATATTCTAAGAGGCTATCTATAGTTTCCCTACCCGCATGGGAAGAAGGCGTGAGTTTATGTATGTTTACGCGTCCTGGATGAAAGTGCCTTTAAGTACACACGCCAGCACATCGAGCTACTAAAACCTGTCAAATTTCTTTAATAGATTTTCAACTTCATCGCTAAAGCATAAGTTTCAGTTTCGGGTAGCTTGATGTGTTGGCGTCTGTAGGTAGGTACCTACCTACATCGTCACTATTCATTTTTTAAATGTTATCATATTTCCACGAAAAGCAAGAATAATCATAGTTTGTTTGCATGTAATTACACCTTCAAGGAAAATTACAAATATTTTCTAAAAAAGTTTCATGAAGCCGGCAGTTCTCTTTTGCACACGCTTGTGTAGGTACCTAGGTAATCGTAATTTTATTTGAACAAACATTAACTTGACGTAAATAGCAGAGAAAGTACCTATAAGTGCACAGGTACTCATTAGCCATTTTCCTCATTAACAATACCGCATTGCTAGATAACTTATCTACATAATTGTTCACTTATCACGTAGGTACAGTGTTGAATTTAAGATCAAATACTTAAATACTGAGATTCCGCTATATATCTGCTAAGTCTTAAGCATATAATGTGACGCAAAAAATAATTCAACTGCGCTTTGCGTACCCTGATAAAATGTAAAGTAAATATGTAAAACAATTACTTGTCTTAGAAATAATGAGGTTGCTGAAATCTAGTTTAGTTAGGTATTTGTCTTTTTTATGATAACAACATATCTGTACCATGTAGACACATGGCACTCACCGTGCCATCAGTTAATAGTCATATCATCTTGTTTACTGCGATAAAAACATTTTTTTATTAAATAAATAAGGAGACTCTTTTATTCATATTCATGTTCCTTATTGTACATATGTAACAACATTATATTGACAGCTTGTGTATATGTCCTTTTATTTAATTTCGACATCAGCAATAAAGGAATGCTTTTTTTTAGCTCAAATTCAAACCATTTATTTCAAATAAGGGTTCGGGCAGTCAGAAAGGTGAAGCTTGTTGCCCATTCCATAGCGTAGTATGTACGGGTACCTAACCTATGGAGAAGAACGGACAATTAAGAAACTTCACGGAAACATAAACTTTTTAATCAAAATATGGTTACAATTGTTATAAAATATTGGTTACATGTTGAAATTATTATGTATGTGAGAACGCGTCCATTATAAATACATAGATGAAGAAAAAAGCAAATATGGAATTGAAATAAGCCCGTTCACGAACATGACGCATTGATTAGGAGTTAGAACCAATCAATTCAACTATTTTAAAGGGAGCTAAATGACCACACATGCGCCACTACCAGCGAGACAAGAGTGAGCACGACACCTACTCTCAGACGCCAAGGCACATTCAGGTTAGCCTGACGGTTCTACCTAAAGTATCATAGTACCTACCAAATCGTGAAGACTCTTTTAATGCATTCTACCCAATATGCATTAATAGCAATATTTAAAACCAGAATTGCAAGAAACAAGAGTCAAATGACGGCTGTTTTGCCAAGTAATCAATGTTGTTTAAGTAATTTTTATGTCAACGTGTTTAAGAATCATAAATTATACAATTACTGAGCAAATTTGCTGTTACAACTACATGATAATATTTGCATAATCAATAGTAATAATGACGACAGGTTTGTTAAATTTTAGTCAGCCACTCGTGATTCTATTCTGATAAAATTCGCACATTGCATACGGAATTCTGTTCACACCTACATACGAGTATATGACGCTTGTCACGAGAAGTCAATACGGTTGTTTTTATTAAATATTAGGTGTTTGATTACGTTCTTGCACACGTTCGTAATGATATCGGTAAACTAGCGTCACTTGTTCATTTTGCGATTTATTTTATTTTATTTATTTATTCAATTGTCTTATAAGTTAACAGGTTTGACATCCAAAACGCTCATACGATTACATTTCAATTACACATGCTCGTCACATTATACAATGGATTTTATAAAATAGCAATAATGTTCAACTCTATAAATAATAATAAAAAACAAATTACAACGATTAAATAATACGTAGAATAAAATATCAGTTTAGTGTCAATTAATAGTAATCAATTCAATTTAACGTTACGAACAATGTCGTAGCGGCGTAGCACGTTATATTTTTTGTCTTTTTTTTAAATTATTGTTTATATTAGTTTTTTATGTGAAATTGGTAAAAAATCTCCATGTAGTAAAGTTTTTTTTATTTCAGTTGGAAGCCTCTTTTAAACTGTAATTCATATGGTCTTAGTGTATAGGTATAGTAAAGAGTATTCTATTCTATAGTTCACTCAGGGTTAATTCATTATTGCTTTAGTATAATTTCTGGTTGCCGGTTCGTTGCTAAACGTTTACAAGCATCATCATCCTACAACTTATGATTTTCTTTCAAGAAAACCGTATCGTATCGTAAATGTGAATGAAAAAAGGAATTTTACTGCACTAGAAAGTAAATGCAAAAAAGTTACCATTCTGAAAACAAATAAAACCGGCCGGTATCTAATTCGAAACAAAACATTTACATTGTCACGAATTTCAGTTTATATTGCTTATCAATAAGGAATTAGGCATTTAACGTGTCGCGTTCGCTGCATGTCCGCGAAAATTCGTCAGTTGTGCAAAACGGAACACGGTCGCAAGTCCGTCGCAGACGGGAGATACTTTACAAAGTTACTTATAATGGCCGTTCCACTATAGTAGTCAAACACGAGCCGAACTAACGCTAGGCTGATGCCGCATGCCGGCGAGAAATAAATCGGTGTGATAGTGTACCGCGTCATCAGTAATATTATTATGTATGGAGGTTGTAGGAACGCCATCGTGAGTACTATGTTTTATGACGCTTCATATAATGCATGATTAGGGCGCATGGAAAGCAGTGTTACTAGTTTTCTGTCCGTAAATTCATCCACAAAATAGCTACTTTAAATAATACCAGTCTAAGCAAATATTATTTAATAAAATATTAAAACTTTAACATTTTAAAAACTTTTAATAATTTGAATAAATACTCGTAGCTGTTATCTTTCAACTATTTTCGAATTTAACAAAATATAATATTTTCCTTACTTTTTATGAAGTTACCTCTTCCTAAATTCGATATTTTTTGTAAACTTTTTAAAGCTCTTTGAATAAATGAAGTCATTCAATAATTTTAATTTACTAACAAAATATCAGTATGGACAGTAACAACCAAACCAACTGGTAAAACTAACTGGTATTTTCTTTCTTCTTGGTAACAATTACCTACCTTTCGTTTTCAACTTAACCAATTTGGTCACAAAATCCACATGTTCTTGCAAATATTTTGACAATTACTTATATACTTTATTACTTACAAAAATGCATTTCAAGTAAATGGTACAACTATAGGGGCCCCTATATTTCTCGTATACGTAGAAAAAGACCTCGAACACTTAGTTTTTAACATAATTATTCTGTAAATTGTTCGACACCATTAAGTACCTACGCTATTGAGGTTTGTGGGACTGGTTGCCCTTAGCCACGTATAATTTAACCAACCGAGTTTAACCTTAAAGGTGGATCAACTTTACTAAGTATCTAGTTATTGATAAAATATTACCGAAGCCTAGATACAATGTAGAAAAACTTTCTGTATCTTTAAATTTGCCGAATACAATGATTTCTGTCATAATTATCACGTGTATTGATTATTTGCTCAAAATATTGGGATTATCTTAATTCCTTTAAAGCTTTACTTATTAGTATCACACAAGGCTGCGTGAGGACATGTGCTTCATAACTTAAACCCTTTTATCGTAAACGGAATTACGATTTGAACTTTTGAAATTTATTATAACGATATATTTTAGCCGTTACAAATGCAATTAAATCTACATAATAAAAATCTTGAATTCACTGACAGACAACGCACAGCCTAAACTGTTCGGTCTTCATAAGCTTGAAATTTCGCACGAGAGTTTCTTTAACAACGAAAGTGAGCACTTGGGAAGAATTTTTGGAAATTCATCCACTAAATAGGTTAAATAGAGGATGAAAGTTTGTATATAAGTTCGTCATTTTTGCTGATGGAAAATCCCATCGAGGTCGTAAGCCTTGAAACTTAATAAATAATTTCAAAACTTTCGTAACAATACAAACTTCGCATTACTTAGGTATAGACATCATCTCATCCGAATAATTAAGATGAATTTAAATATTAATAAACTGTTTTATATTTCATTTATGTGCCATTAACTTATTTAATTAGGTGCACAGCTACAAGCTACAATATTAATCGCTTAGTAACAACGTTTGCTACAAAAGTTCAGAGGGGCAATTCTGGTAATTTTAAGAACGTTCACAGTCTGATCTCAGTCTCAATCTGTCAAAAATGCCTCAAATTTCAGTACATTTTGACAAGTTTTTGACATTTGTTTGTCGCTGAGATGAGACTGCGACTAGATTTTGAACGTTTTAAATTACGAGAATTGGCCTACAGATAGTAAGAATAAACTCGTTGATACCTAATGTATTTAGAGGTTATTTACAAATTATATACATCGATCAACAAATGACGATCTTTCGAGAACATATCACAATGACGCGCCAACCCGCTATGATTTATTATCGAGGAATTAATTGATTAAATACAACTACAAAAAAATTTACTCTTATCATTGATAACGGTAACTTAAATACTTGCTACGTAGCTAAATTATGACTACAAACAATTGTAGTGCATATACAGACACAGACAATGAATCGAGTAGGTACTTAAGATTGTAAATAGTTGTAAAACTGTATTTTGATAAACTTCCATCATCTAATCTGCATTCGCGATTTATTTGCAAAAAATGTGAACAAATTTAAATTAATGGCAAAATAACTTTAATTCCTACACAATAAAGTCCAGTTCACGCTACAATTTCAAACATTTGTATAACTTTTTCAATAGTGCTAGTCACTCTGAAATCAACTTAATTACCATTAAAAAAAAGTTGATATTTGTTTTACTTGAAATAATATTAATTTGAAACCTAAGTGAATAGACTTTACGCACATTTTTATTCGACAGTCTCTACATGACATATTATAAATTACAGTCGCTTTTCGTGTCTGTTTGTGTGATCGCGTTGTTCTCTAAACTACGCAACGGATTTTGATGAGGTTTTCACCCTCATTTAGAGAATTTATTCCGGAAGGTTTATTTGTAGGTAGTATGTTACTGTTTATTATTATTTATTTAATACTTCAAGCACATAAATGTACAGAGGCGGACATAATGCCATAGGCATTTTGTACCAGTCAACCTTTGTGTGATGCAAAGACAAACAGTAGTAGGTGCAATCACGAAAATCGAGGAATAAATATTTACATAAAATAAATAAATCTCTAGGTTGTGTCCAGTCGTAAAAAACGTGCGAAGTAGGGGCGGCTCGCTAGTTATTTATAAGATTTCCGTCTCGGTTGCTCAGTTGAATGAACCACTTTAGCAAACAAGGAAAGTTAGGTAAAGGTGATCAACAACAACCATATTAGTAATCGGGGAACATTGTTTTTTCCATGAAATTTTTCACACAACAATGTCACTTCAGGAATGAGTGAAAACAAAGAGTCAGGAACCCTATGAATGCGGTTAGCTTTAAAAGACATAATCGATTGTCGTACCTACCTAATAGTGGGACAGTAAAGACTAATTTAAAAGAAACCATTTCAATTCGATCATAATAGGTCGACTTGAAATCGTATTGTTACCTGTAAGGTATATACTATTCAATATTTTTTTAAATTATTTAAATAGGGGTAGGTACAACTCATCTAACAAAAACACAGAGTAAATGACGATAGTCTGTGCTAGTACCTACTAACTGTATATTTACTACCTATGTAAACAAAAAAACTTACGTTCTAATCTAAATTAGAAACTAAACTAAAATAAACATCAAGTAGTCCGGGTAACTAATTCACTTGTTTTGCCTTATGTTCAATGCTTATAAATAGAATGTAGACACGAGTAAGTACTTATCTACTAATTACTGCTGAAAAACCTTTCGATAGGTATTAGAGCTATTTTCGTACCAAGTCTTTTAGTAAACTGACATATTCTAATAGTTTAAAAAAACTGCGTTGACGTCGATAGCCCATAGCTTTATCTATATCTTTCTTAATATAAAACAAAGTCGCATTTCGTGTCTGTCTGTGTGACCGCTTAGATCTTCTAAACTACACAGTGGATTTTGATACGATTTATACCATCATTTAAAATATAAATTCTGAAAGGTTTATGTTAGTGTAGGATACCTAAGTACTTACTTTAATTTTTAACTTAGATAGAGAGAAATCAGAGTTTAGAAATCTCCGTGTTTTGGCACCCGTGGAAGTAGCACCCTAATTGCGTAACACTATTAATCTCAATCTGAATCATTTTGAAGGATATTGCTAATCCATTGTTGCATACGTTCGAAAATATGTATGCTCAACAACGTAAATAACGCAATGAATGCTGTTGAACTGTCAAAATGAAAGCTATTCCTACTGTTAGTGTGTTACGCAAGTATCCCGCAGGGTCTAGTCTTCACTAATATTAATTTATAGAGGTACACATTAGCGGAGTTTTAAGGCACGTATACATGGCAAAAAAAAAATACACTCTTTTCTCTCAAAATATAGTGCTATGTGGTGAATCCTGGGTGATACTACAGTTTGGATGTTGGAGTTAATCTCTGGAAGTGGACCGAGACCGAGAGACCGAGAAGTGGAGGCACCCTGTGTGCCTAAAAAGGCCACTTTGGGAGAATCATATCACGCAATTCATCTGTTTGACAGTTTCACACCTATGTATCCCTGAAGGGTTAGGCAGAGGTGTACCTGTGGCATTTTACGAATCTCCATACAAAACTGTCTTAAAGGTGAAATTGCGTGATATGAATTGTTTTATGATTCTGCCAAAGCGGCCTCTTTAGGTACCCTGATCTGATTTCAAAAAATCTCACTGGCAGACAGCTCTGTTACCGGGTGCCATATGGTATGTTTTATAGTACAGTTGACAACAACGCGGGCGAAGCTAGTGTAGCTATAAAATTGAGTATGTCAACATATTGTAGGCCACGTTTACAATATTAACATATTGCTGCCAATGGTGCTGATACGTCTGGTGTTAAGTGGCGTGTCCCGTCACAATAGCTCCACAAATAGAATGAAAATAACTAACGATTCTGTAAACTGTAATCAATTTCAGAACGTACTTAGTTCTGACGTTTGTTCTACTTTAGTTTTAGTTCGGAAGGTTCTTGATGGTGTAATAAAAGTTGTTCATGATGTAGACAGGTACAATGACCCCTTATGAGTTTTTCAGTTGTTTCAATTACTCCTTGCTTGTTTAATGAATAATACAGAATAGCCTAAGCGTTAAACCGGCCGAAAGACGTCCACTGCTGGACATAGGCCTCCCCCAAACACCACCACTTCGACTACTTCCACTTCTAACTAGAATATCAAGTTAAAATTTAACTTTTAAAATAAATGCATTTTTACTATTTTTGGAAATTTTTTCAGACGTATGTACCTATATACCTACTCATTTAACTAAGTAGAAAACCTTGAACTTTTAAACTATACTTAAAAATTAAAATCGGCAGCAAGAGTTTCTATTTCATTAGTCGATTCTGAATTCACGACTTAAAACATCAACGCTTATTCTAGTACTTACTGTATATGTCGCAGCCAACTGGTTAAATTAGCCGTTTAGTTAACTGCCTGGCCTAGAAGTAGTGCTAGCTAAGTTTCGCTCTCTCGGCTCGCACGCGGTTGATCACAATTCTAACCTAACCTAACTCATTTGGTCGGGGTGCCCTGGCTTAGTTACTGCGACCAATTCGGCTCGCGCGTGATTGGTTACAGACTTCCAACCTAAACTGTAATTGAATATAATTCAGGCTGTTAGTTGAACGGTCGCCGTTTAGTTAAAAAGCTAGGCGGTTAACTGAACGGCTAATTTAACCAGTTGGCTGCGTCATATACATTATGAGCCAAAACAATTATTTTTGGGTCACCTGATCATTTTTCAACTCAAAGAACTTACCAATTTAAACCAATTTCAATTCGTAAGCAGTAGATAAGCACAATTGGAGGCCGTTTAATGTACCTACAGAGTAACATAATTATGATCACAAGCTTTTAATATTATAGAAATACGGGAAATACCCACGCGATAGGCGAGATTGACCCAATTGTATAGAACTTCTAAATGAAAATTATTCCCTTATCACTTTTCTTGAAGCGTGACCGATTTTCATGTAACAATTAAGGTCGAGTGAACTAAGCCAACGTAAGATAACTGTTCACCCAATTAAAAAGTGTAACATTGTCAGTCAGGTCTTAAAATTACCTCATCATCTAGTCTAGCTCATACAATTATAAAAACATTCAATAAATGTTTCCTGGAATCCAATAAAAACGCAATAAGTATTCGCGTTCAATAAAACAGCGACGATAGAGGCAATCTCCCGTCTCCTTTCTTTATTATTATTTGTGCATGTGGCTGGCAGTAGTGTTTACTGGCGATTGTTCACACGTCAACAGCAAACACAAGCAACCCTACACAGGAGGTGAGAGCTGAGAACAACGGCAAGGCGAACGTTATCACGCCACACGACGCGCCGCCGCCGCGCCGGCGACAAACGAGCGACTTACCGTACTATTGTCAATAATAATGACCCTATGTGTTATTATTCAGCTTCAATCGTTTATCTCATTTGTGTCTGGACGCGAAGACTTAATAACAAATCAGTATCGCATAAGCGTTTAAAGCGGCGTGGTGTTTGTGTATGCCTACAGTGTCTGTGTCATTAAAATTCTGCAAAAGAAAGTAGTGTTTACACAGACTATAAGTGTTTAAAAATGGAGTTTCAATACTACGGGAACTTCGACCGTCCACCGACGCGCAGGATCCTCGACCAGCCGTGGTGGGACGAGGAGGATACACTGTCGGACAGACGAATTAACGGTAAGAACCCGCACACTAACTGTTTTAATACCTTATTCGTATATAAACAGCTGCTATTTACGCCTCATTACACTCAATAACAGTTAACACAACACAGTTCAATAATTACAAAGTTCTAGCATATGGAACGTGTTTTGTAGACTGTCTCTTATCTCTCTAAAATTGGAGTACAATTAGGCTCTAAATCACACTATCGCACGAGAAAATATTGTTCGGGTACGTAAACAACTAAACATGGAACGCGTATACAGTCTGTTGTGTTAATTTCACACAATTACTTTTAAATAGCGTAAAAAGTATAATATTAGCGTGTAGGTATGCATATGGCTGTCTAGACGGCACAGGGAAGTTGAGGGTGTATCGATTGGACGCCGGGATAATTTTAGAAAAGGTTCAGCTTGGGAGGTTTAGTGGAAGCCGCAGCCATGTGCACGGATTCACATTGATTCGTCTATATACACTTCATGTTCATCCTGTAGAATCTTAAATAAAGAATGGCAACAGACAACTCCGTCCGCTCTTAATTGAAATTGGATACTTTGTCTTAATTACTAAAGTGTATTCGTCTGACACCCGCGATAATGATTGAACTCGCGCTTTGAATAATAGGAACTTACTTTGTGACGAACACTTATGTATGCTGTCCATCTAAACAAGTTATTATATACCATAAATACTCAAAGCAAAAAGAGTGACAAGATATTACCGACCAGGCCACCAGGGAACCACCGATTGCCATGTGGTATGAGGCACTTAGCATTTAGAGAACTCCTTATGAAACTGTAGAATCCAGATGACAATAGCATAATAATAGCATTCAGCCTATAATGTTCCCAATGCTGGGACACAGACCTCCTCTCTGTGAGAGGGAGATGACGATATAGTCCCTCAATAAATTACTAGGTAGGTATTAGTTCTGAAATGACTCAATTATGAATAAGTCGTAAAGACCTTACAATGATGATACATAAATAAATAATGATGTGTGTTTTTTTTTCGTCACTATACTACTTCGGAACATCAAGTTCGTCATTAGTTGTTTGTGAAGTCAGTTGGTGAAACGTCTCTGGTAGGTATCTTTCATTTCCGCGCCGCTATCTTCATTTCATCTGTTTGTAATGAAAAATCTGTTGGTTCGTCGATGTTATCTGTGAATGTTGACTTAAAGAACATAATAAAGTGCTAAAATTGGGTACTTGGTGTCTCTCGTAACGGGTACGTACTTAAGCTATAATTTCCAAATATTGAGAAAGCATACCTAATGATTTTTAAAAAGCAAGTTATATTAAACCTAACATTTTTTTTTGGTTTTCATAGGTTTTCAAGTTTATTTTCCCAACATTTTCCCACAAGTTGATCATTTTGGCAGAGTAACGTTGAGCAACCTGTAGCATGTTATTTCTCTATCGCATCGCATCATCATCATCAGCCTATAATGTTCCCACTGCTGGGACACAGGCCTTCTCTGTGAGAGGGAGTGGGCCGTAATCCAGCACGCGGGTCCAATGCGGGTTGGTGGATGTCACATGTCTTCGATTTTTTGGTTCCAGGACATGCCGCTTTCCACACGATGTATTCTTTCACCATTTTGAAAGCAGTGGTGATGAGTTAATTTACCCAAAATAATGCGCCTGTCGGGGTTCCAACCTACGACCTACAACTCGTAAGTCGCGGCCGTTGCCACTGGGCCACCACCACTGCTGCAATGTATAACCCCCTTACTAATAAACGTTGTATAGCATCTGCATAGTTACGCAATGCTTTGTCTTCTTCTTTCGAAAGTCAAATTATGGTATATTATGGTATGGGACTATTCATCTGGTATAATACGTTTATTGGTAAGGGGGTTAGTGTATAAATACATGGAGTGTCTCCATTAGAAATGTATATGTGAGCATTATGTATAAAAGTTGTGTTCCATGTTTTTGTTTACTGAATAAAATTACAGTTGCAGCCATCTAGATTTTTACTATCTAGATTCTCTATCGCGATTAGATAATAATATTGTCATAATACGGTGCTGTTCATACAAAAACAAAAGACATAATATCGTCTTTCAACTCTGCCTTTTTTCAAATATACTGCCCTCTTGACTATCACTTAGAGCTTTTTTCTTACAGCAATCAATCACAAGTACGAAGTAACGAGATCACTGTCCCTAGGCTATCAATATCATGATTAAGTCTAAGTTGCCTCGCTCCTTTATATGTTCAAAGAAAAGTTTTTCTTCTATCTGTCTCTTTTCTTCTATCTCTATATTCAATTAAACAATAACAGATGTAAAAGATCCCAATCAATTTCCCTTATATCATACGTTATCGTTGTAGCACTGACGGACTGAAGGCTATAGTGAACCCTCTGACAGTCGAGTGAAATCTATTCAGGTCAGTACTTTACCCCCGACGCCGGTATAGGGTTGAGATTCCAGGGTTGTCTCCAATCAATCCTCGCCCGAACCACAAACTAACGAGTTTCTTCATATGGTCGTACTAAAATTACCTTTTACTTCTTACACCGAATTTCTCATAGAATTTTTACCATGTTTTCACAAAATTACAAAAATAAATGTTTGTATTTTTTTCGGTTACGTACAAATTCTTATCGCAAAATCAAAACCATTTCTGTAGGGTCCGGAAAATCTGACATTTGTAAACATTATGCAGAAATACGAGTGTTGAAGATTTTCCGGAATCGAATAAAGTTATATGCCCATTTTTTTGTCCCTTATAATGTTCTTATTGTGGACCGAATTCCGTGTAAATAGTTGTTCGTTTATTTGACTTTTGTCTTTCTAAAAGTAATATAGAGAATATAAATTGAGATCATAGATCTTAAAATGTTTTATTACGCACGCGATTCTTCAGTCCTCACACTTACTCATATGGCTCAAATTGCAATAATACCACGCTTAGTAAACAACAAAAAATACCAAAGTAATTTTGATTTATAACACTGATAATTAGCTGCAATTAGTTCTCGTTTCAATATCTCGACCCCTGGCGTTTGTCGCACACTTAAAATCTAGTATTCAAACTATGGATTTGTACCAATCATTTTCTTTGTCATGGAAGTTAAATTGGTATAGTAGAGAGCAAAGACCGGTCTATTTTCTTTTGATATTTCTAACCGCATGCACGTGACAAATTCGGTTCAATGACTTCAAAAATTTTTCAGAAAATTACCTTCGAAAATTGTAAACACATTAACACCGTAATTACCGTCGTCGGTGATCTATATTTATTAATACAGTTACAGTTTTAGTAATACAGTAGTATTTAATAGCAGTAGTATATTTAGTAATTGTGTGGTTTCGATGTCTGCTTTGATATTATAGTAGGTACCTATTAGAACGGCGTGGTTATATTTTTTAGTGTACGGTACAGACCATCAAACTGAAAAACTTGCTCCATGGAACAAATATCGTGATCGCGAAAAAATATTAACTGTCCCACACAAAAATTAAGTAGACCGTACCTAGGTATTTTTTGCTGATTATTTTTTCGGGATTGTGTTATTAGTCCCATGGAGAAAGTTGTTCAGTTTGATGGTCAGTACCACATCCTTTAAAGCCACCACGCTTTTCTGAAACATGCTGTAGGTACGTATTAAATATCAAGAAAAAACAATTATTTTTCTTTCTACAAAATAACCAATTTCTATATCGATTGAGGTACCTAATAGTTAGATTTCAATACCTATTAGTTATTGTCAGGTCCCTAGCGATACGATTTAATTTATTCCTTTGTGGGGCGACCGATGCCAGCCATGCCGGTGATGGCCGGGGCGGCCAGGGTGGTCGGGTCAAGCAATATCCATCGCAGTAGCGCAGTGCTTTTAATTGAAAAATGTCTGCTCAAACAAAGCGGATTGAATTTCTATCTCATCCGCCAGCAAAGTTCGCTTTGGTAAATAAAAGGTATATTGGGTGCTTAGAAATTAAATAAAAGTCAGACCATTTCTATTCTTTCAAATGTAGATGTTTGAGTTTTGGTTCTTACACGAAAGCATCACTCAAAACTATGAAGGAAAACATCGTGAGGAAATCGGTATGTCCTAGAACCCAAAATTAATGTGATGTGACATCTACTAACCCGCACTGGGCCCGCGTGGTGGATTACAGCCCACTTTCGAAGATAGGAGGCCTGTGTCCCAGCAGTGGGAACATTATAGGCTGATTATGCTGTGCTACACAAAAGCATTCACCTCGAAAACAAGCCACGCCTTTCTCACGCGGCCGAACCCATCGACTTTTAGTGTCTACTTCAAGAACTACTGGATCTAAAAATATTTGGGCCATAGTTATGGTATAAACTTTTCAAAGAAAAGCAGACACAGCTAGTTTTACGTATTTTTCCTGTTGATTTCTTAGCGAACATGCACATCAGTGGACACAATGTGGAGACGACAATAAATGAAAACATTGGTAACAATAATGCGTAGTCGAGGAGTATTTTGAAACTATCAAATAAATCCTGATACTTATCGAAATTGAAGACGTAATTTTTTCAAACAAACTAAATAGTGCCAGTGGGTCTGGGTTTTGCCAATATTTGACCAGCTTTTGTGATTAAACGATTGGATATTTTTGGTTGAATTTTCGTATGCAGAGTGGGAATGTCATTAGATAAACGAAGTTCAATTCAGTTGTTGTCGTTTTCATCTTGTATATCAACTGGAAATTATCTTTTTCGCAGTTGGTACTCGTAGTTCTCAAAACTGGTTTGCCTAGTAGTAAGCAACTTTATTTTGAATTGTTTAAAAAAAATACGAGTATTTAGTTCTGACAGGTATTCAAATGGCATACAATTTAAGGAAAACCACCAACCATTTACTTATCTATTCACTACGAATAATAAAAAGTCAGGAAGCGTAACTATGAACAAAATCAACGAGAAATTCGGCTCCAAACTTCACTACATTGACAAAATACCTCAAGTATTCGAACGAAAGAACACACATGCAAATCATGCAAATAAGCCAATCAGCTGCGCTCGCGTAAAGCGTTGTTTTCTAGCAAGCGCCGTGATTGGTTCTGGTGCGCGGTAGCCTTTTCACTGCTCTCAAAACGGTGAAGGAAAACATCGTGAGGAAATCGGCATGTCCTAGAACAAAAATTCTAAGACAATGACAGGCCGCGTGTGGATTACAGTCCACTCCCTCTCACCGAGAGGAGGCCTGTGACCCAGCAGTGGGAACATTATAGGCTGATTATGCACTACTTTATAAAATCACACAAAATAACTTTCCATAACCTATATAAATACTTCAATTGAAAATGTTTTATGATTATTTAACTCCGATGCACAACACAGGGGTTATAATGTTTTGAGTGCCTTTGATCAGTGGACAACTGGACATCCGTGTAGGTACTTATGTCGTATCATAGCTATAAAACTATGATCATTACCTACTGTAGCATCGATGTTTCATGTCCACGCTATCTTAATGGCACTTGATTATGTTTTAATTTTTATTTCATTCCCTACGACAAAAAGCTATTAATCTAGTTAATTGTATCTATTAAAATATTATTATAGGAATTAAGCCTTGCTCGCACGAGCGCTTTCCACAGTCTAGATACAACCTAATAATTTTTTTCGTAACTTTTCTCATAAACTCTTAATTCTTTCTTATTGAAGTCGCCAAGAAAACGTAATTTCTGTTCACACAATAATGCAATCTATTTCTATTAATAGCACTAATTTTATCAATCTAGATCGGAATATTCTTGACCTAGTCACAACACGCACTTAAAAGGACTTATGAAGATAAATATAGCTGTTGCGTTCTTTATTTCATTAAATATTAAACTCACTTCAAAGCTTTTAGAGCGTACCTATATATTATTGAACTCGACACCAATATCAACCAGATACGATACTCCTATAACTTTATGAGTTCAAACTATCTACAAACTATCTATTTAGAGAGTGAGTCAAGGTTTTCGTTTGCAGTCGGCCAGTTGAACGCATCGGTCTAACCCGACTTTATAAATAAACAACATTCCCCGTTAGCTGGGCGCTTTCTGGCTGTTACTAGGAAACTACGCGAAAACACCATGTGGAGATACTCGTGGATACTAGATCGTTACAATGGATATTTTACAGCTTTGATTTTTCCTTGTATAATTTTAATATTTTCTTCGAACAGCGTTTCTCCATCATAAAGGGGGATTTATTTTATTTGCATATATCGTGCACCTACACCCGTAGCTCTTATGTCATCCATAAAATATCTAATATATTAAATAAAATAGAGTCTAGCAGTTATTATTATGGTCCACTGACATATGGCTATAGTTATATGCTAGTTTCCCGCGTTTCTTGGTTCACCTTCCTAACCGTTTAGAGGTTTAAAAATCCTTCCTTATTGCACCTTTACAGCCTCTAAGCAAAACGATCTTTAAAATATCGATGTTTCTATTATCAATCACAAAACTGTTTTATGCTTACTCACCTCTTCAAGTTTCATGATATTAACAAACTGGCATTCAATTTAGCAATACTGGTAGGTACCTAATTATAGATTAATTTATCCTTAATCATTAAGTAGAAAAACCTTGTATGACTGATTGTTTTTAATTATAAGATAGGTACTCTAACGTAAAATTAATTAACTGCGTCACTTAACTGTCTTTCTGAATTCAATTAGTAGAGGAAAAGTATTGTTTATTTTTATTCCAATTAATTTCTGTCATTTTCCATTATGGCTCGGTTACTGATGATCTAAGAATAGGTAGCTATTGATTCCACAAAGTTCTCTTTGACTAAGCAAAGTGAACCTACAAGAGTGTTCAGAACTGGAATCTGTCAGGATATCGAACCAATAATATTAATTTATAGCACTACCGAAGATATAAACCTGATCTGTAACGAACACCCTAGATTATTATCATTATTAGCCTGTGATGTCCCACTGCAGGGCAAAGGCCTCCCTACTCTCTTTCCACTTCTCTCTGCTCAGAGCTGCTGAGGACCAGTTCTTGTTGAAGGAGTCTAGCTCAGGCACAGGTTAACCTTTGAAAATATCTAAACGGTAGTTAGTGGAGCGTCTGGAGATATTGACCTCTTACTTTTGCAAAAACAAAAAGTTTACCACTAAGTTCCCAGTATCTGTTTCAGAAAAGAGCAATCTTATCCTCTCCAATTTGTACTGAAAACAGCCATCTAGTATATTCCTATGTTAAGTAGGCTGGTCCGGGAAAAGACAAAATATTCTTTGACTGAACGCGGACTACCATTTTAAATATTTGAAACTTGGAAGTTGGAGTAGATTCGGTTTCGACGTCTCCTGCAATATTGAAGATAAGTTGTGGGAAAATAATTTGCAACTACAGGAACTGTTTTGATTTCATTTAGAAAATAGATGTGTTTGTGTATACAGTCGAGTATTTTATAACTGAACAGACAGCTGTGCTGCTGGGGAGTTTGTTGCGCCACTTCGTCTCCCCAGGGAAAGCACTAGGAAGTGGTGAAGGGCGGGCGTTTTGGGGGACTGTCTTTTGTAATTTTGACGTTCGAAAAGTGCTGATTCTCAGCCTAGTTTGAATAAATAACTTTTGATTTTGAAAAGTAGTTTGATTTAATGAGTCGATGCTTACAACTCGACTAAGATTACAAAAGTTCTGATTTCGTCATCAGTTCATGTATACCAACTTTAATACCAATAAAAAAACTGAAAATCACACCATAAACTATTTAAGACGTTGTTTTCTAATCAGAGATACCTACTTTTTACGACTGAAACGTCACGAGAAACCATTGTAAAACATTATTATTACATCACAATTCAAAGAAAACTGCGTCCTAGGTATTAACACAGCTTATTTCTTACATGATTGAATGGTATAATAACAAAAGGTAAGCGTTAAGTAATTACGCCACACCACCATTTTAAGTTGAAATTCTCGTTACATATTAGATACTAGTAATTGTTATCGAATACAAGAATAACGGTCAGGTGTTATATTATTATTATATCTCCTCGCTATTCATGTCAACCTAGTACTTGTGTGGGAGATAGGATTACTATAGGTAACTTTATAATTAACTATGAAGATTTACTGACAGACGTCCTGTCTAAAATTCCCGTACAAAAAAGCACTTAGGTACATATTTTAAAGAATTTTCCAATTTTCCGGGCAGTTTTTTCAATTTATCCCTCCCTAAGAATCATATTCCGAATATCTATTTTTTTTTTATATAACGATCATTAAAAATAAACTGTCAATGTGTAGCAGTGTAGTTACGATTCCATTTGACACATCAGGCTATACAAATCGGATCTCGCATTGTAAGCCTAAGGTTTAGGCCTAGGAGTCCGGCATTTTTTTTTTTTGGGACGTGAAATCATCAAATGACTCCTCCCGCTCTGGGTGGAGCGGAAGGGAGTGTCAGACTCTTACTGACTAAAACCCATCCGTGTTCCTTCCTTAGAACTTTATGTTCTGGGGTAGCGGTAACCCTTTCGGACAATCCCGCTGCCCCGGCAGGCTTCGGCCCTGACGGGCCCCTCCTCTGATGCTGACATCTCTTTGAGGCGACATACGCGCTGTCCGGCACGGGCCTGATCGGCAAGAGGATGCATAACTTGATAAGTCGTTAAGCGCACCAGGTACCTAAACAGCTTTGCCTCACTCTTCAGGAAATCACAGGCGGAATTTACTGTTATGTTATTACGTAACATTAAGTATGTATGTATTCCCCGAAGGGTTAATCCTTCAGGGAATATAGGCGTTTCGGTTTCGGGGCCGAGAATAGTGCTATGTTACACGCCCATGCCTATACTATGTGGGACGGGAATATGGCTGTAGCCACATTTTCGTCCCATGATAGAGGGGCCTAGACTATTGCTATTCTTCAGTACTTAGTTTCCCTATGTCATGAATGTTTTCAAGTCAGCGTCCGGCCCACAAAGCCAATTATTTTTAAAAGAGTAACCGTGGAGTTTCTTGCCGGCTCTTCTCCAGAGGAAACGACCAATTGGAACCGAGCACCTAGCTTCTGACGTTTCATAAGTGCCCATGTAGGGTTTAGGTGAAATAAAATATTTTGATTTTATTTTGAAAGCGGGGCAAAAAACTACTACTAGGCACCTAGGTAACCTTTTACAAACCTAAATATGTAGGTACATCTTATCCAGCTACAGATTGTTTTTTCTTTTTTTTTATAATTTATTCAGAATTTGAATTAAGTGTATATATTAAATATCATCTTATACCTAAAGAATTTTTGATTAGACGTTATTATTACATAATGCGCACAGCGAGTCTATACAAAAATTGTTTCGGTTTCCATATTTGATGATGAAGGTCAAAATTGACGTTTTTTTAAACGACCAAAATGTGAAAACTGGATCTTATAAATAGAAATAAGCAAACAAGTTAGATCAGATATTCATAATATCAGATTAGGTAGCATTTAGTTAATAGTTGTGGAAGTTTTCAATTTGCCAGGCGTATTCGTGAGCGTGTATATTTTGAAGATTATTGTGGAAAACATACATAGTTCTTCTAGAACAAAAATCGGATTCTTCACCCGCATAATAGATTCTGCAATAGGTGAGTCGTTACTGTTGAGTATTGCCGTTTATCCCGAGAGTCAGACAGACAAGACCGTGTCATTTATGTTTATAATGCCGGTTTGAAGATCCTTTTTTAGTAGGGGACGAACCGTCGTTGTGTTCATGATTGATATATGCGTGTATGATGCACATAATAATTACTGCTTGCAACGTGTTATAAATTTTAATGATACAAATAAACAGTCAGCTGTTTGAGTAGCAAAAGATTTATTAAAAATCCCAATTTTTGTGTTTGTGGACGACCGCATGTCTCAGTGCTGAGCGAGCAAAACTCTCACCCCTGCGCGGTCCATCAGACAGTCAAGAACCTCTTGAAGGCTTATCGTGTGGCGGCGGTGGCCTAGTTACCGATCAGACTAATAATAAATCAAATCTTTAACGCAGGTTCTCTCAAATTTATTAAATTGTGTTTTATGTAAGTGGTTTTAAAACCAACACAAACGGGTCTGAAACTCAGAAACGCGCGACCACTGCATGGGCGTAGAGATTTACAAAAATACTAGCTGTGCCCCGCGGTTTTAACCGCATAAGTTTTGATCCCGTGGGAATATCGGGATAAAGTATTCTATGTATTAATCCTGGTTATAAACTACCTGTGTGCCAAATTTTATCCAAATCCGTTCAGTGGTTTGTGCGTCACAAATTTTCGCCTTTATTATACCTATTACTGTAATAAATTAAATAGGCATGCTAAGTAAACAAGTCTACATTTAAAATAAACATATATTTTATTTAAAATAATTAACTATGTATGCCACATGTTGTGTCTACTTGTTTTGTTTATCATTTACTCCTATTTCTGGCAATCAACGTCGACCAGTCGACACCTCAAATTATAACATAATCGAAAATCGATTCAAACTGTTTAGCCTTTTCTCAACTATTTTGGGGCCGGCTTCCAGTCTAACCGGATGCAGCTGAATACCAGTATTGTAAGCGACTGCCTATCTGACCACCACAACCCAGTTACTGGGTAATACTGGTTGTCAAACGTTCGGGCTTCTGATGACTCGTAACGACTGTGAGAGATCTAGGAATGACAGCCGGTACCAACGGCTTAACGTGCTTTCCAAGGCACGGAGAGGTCTTGGTATGTAAAGATGGTAAGACTGGTTGTCAGACTTTTGGGCTTCTGACTACCTGTAACGAATGTCAAAGATCTACGAACGACACCCGTAACCCACGGTGGTGGTTAACGTGCTTTCCGAGGCACGGCGGGGTTTCGATATGTAAGACATGGTCAGCCATCCACGAACCGACCGTGGCAAGTGCAGCTTAACCTTCAATCGACCCGTGCGGCTGTTATTATTTAACCACGAGCCCCTTTTATAATCCTCCTATAACATAGTCGAAGTTCGATTGATAAGCATAATCCAGCTGCCCTATTCCACACTGGATCCATTTGAATGTCATCGACCGACCGCAATCGTTGCACCTTTATTTTGTTGTCACGTAGCGTAGCGACATAAAATCTGTCGAAAATAACGCGCGGAAATCCCGCGTACTTAGTCTTCTATGAAAATTACGTAACGCAATTTATGCCCTTAGGTATATGTCATATGAAAAAAGCATTTCAGGAGTAATTAAAAAAGACACGTTTTTTTACAGCGCGGTTTATACGCTGTGTGTATTCTTCCATAGTGATCCATAAAACACTGACGAACGAAGCTTGTTGACGGACACGTTTTTTCTACGGCGCCGTATCGTAAAGAAACCGTGTCGTGTACAAAGGGCCTTTATGTGTTGCTACACTTACAGTTCATATAATTAACACTAACTCACACACAATTTAAGAGTTGGTTTATCAATTATGTGCTGCTGTACAACTATCAAATACCTTATTAAATTGTACTGTACATAATATTAGTTTTTGTGGAATTTTATTTATTTTATTAATTAATGTTCTAATATTCTTGTTACAGGTAAGTGATGCGAGTTGGCGACGCCAGGTCGGATAGTCAGGACAGTAACCGTGGTGGGGCCATGGCTGCCACGCCACACTTCCATGTGTGCCAGCTAGGTATGTACTAGAACCTAGAACTACGACGGTATCGGACTAAATCTATAACATCATATGAGCAGGAAAAAGTGTATCGGCAAGTCGAGTTTTGAATGTGAAGGCCATTTTTTGTCCGTGTTGGCACCAGTTATAATACGGCAATAGCTCGTAGGCTATAGTTTAAGATATAATAAGTCAGTCGGCAAGGATAGTAAGTAGCATGTGATGTTAGTGGTGAGTAGGACGTATCTTTACTCTTGGAGGATCATTCTAACAGCAAACGCGTTAGTGATCGCACTCAAATCTTCAACGTAAACCGTAACTTTTGACGACTTTCACACTAGGGGTTAGCAAGATGTTCCCTAGTTTCGGCCGAAAACGGGCGTTTCCTACTCACTAGTTCCGGGCCCGAACTAAGAATGAATGAACACGATTTGACAGTTGTCCCCTCCGGTTGTGTGTTTACCCGTCCGAAAAAATTATAAGACACTGACGTTTTGACGGGTCAGCTACTTTTGGGTGGACCCGTATATTTGTTAACGGACTAAGGGCTGATTTTAACAAAGTCATATATCTTTTATCCGTGGATTAAAATTGACGTCTGATATTTCTAATATGGAAAAACTGTCAAAAATTCAAAATTTATTCTCAGGATAAGACTTATTCTTGGTATAAAAGTTTGGTGAAATTCGCCCTTGGAGTAGGTAGTCCTTTCTAGGGGAGAAAGGACTTTGTTTAATCTTTGCCGATGAAAACAATACACTATCATTGTCAATCATAGGTCTTATGCAACACTGACTAATATTTCAATAAAACAATGACACATGGCCCGACGAATTCACTCGTAAGAAATGACGATGTAACAAAAACGTTTGAACGTCACACTCCGTGATTATGAATTAATGAGGTTTAAATGTCAGGAAAATGAGAAATGCAATCAAAGAGATACAACATCAATACAAAGGACAAACCACCGTCGCTATTGTTAGAATTAACTTAATTATGTACACGTCATTCGAAAGATGATATCATTTTTACTTTATTTGCGGGAAATCAACATCGATTCTATCTATGTCTGTATTTTCCTGTTTCCTGATCAATGACAGATAGGTAAATGATGGATACATTTTTATATTTTTAATAGATTTAAATTGCTTATTGACGGCGTAGAATGGTTAGGCAACAGGGTAATAAACATTGATATTAAAGTCGATAATTTCAATATTTAAAATCCTTCTTGTCGTACCTACTTTCCTAGACACCCTTAGACAGACATATAGACACCCTTACTTTCTAGGACTCTTTTAAGCGATGACGCGACGTGGATAACGCAAGTTGATGGTCATGATCTTGAGCCAATACAATACGATTGCTTCTGGCAATGTTCTCTTAGAAAATTATACAAGGTGGAGACGACAATACGACTATTAAATTAAACTGCGTAGGTATGTCTAATGACGTTCCCAGACTGCGTACGAAAATTCAATCAAACATATATATCCAATAGTTTAGTCACTTTATGTAGCTAGTCAAAGATCGATAAAACCTAGAGTTGGCGCATCACTACTATTTAGTTTGTCTGAAAACTACACCTTTTTAATTTCGATACTAGAATTTATTTGATAGTTGCAAAATACTCCTATGCATTAGTATTGCATATGTTTTTATTTATTGTCGTATTGTCGTCTCCACATTGTATAGTAAAGGCTTAGGTACACATATCTGCCTTATTTATTGTCTGTTCCAATTTTGTCCAGGTACTCACATGTAGACAACTCAATTAACCGGCCATTATCTATGATGTCATTTGGTAATAGGTAGTTGTGTTTTAGTGTTAATTTAATAAGTAGCTAATCTGGATAGTTAGTTCAAGTAAACCTACTGAACATATAGACACGACAGATGGAGGAAGTAAATATCGTTCTTGTAGACACATACTGAATCGTAATTAATGCATTTTGTGGTCGTTTCTGTCCTGTTTGAAGAATTATTATTCTATTTATGTTAAACAATCATATTAGTTTTATAACTAGCTCAGTTGCAATACAGATAAAAAAAAATTTCGTTCTTATACTATTCCCGTTATTAATAAAGTTGATTTGATTCTTTGGTTAAACACAGAATAAAGGATGATCGCCAACCCGTGATATTTTAAATTGTATTTTTAGTTAATTAGTACCTTAAAACCTAAAACTATTTAGCTAACCTGGATGTTTGTTCTTTAATTATTCACTAAGGCTAGTTCTTTAATTAATTATTCAGCGGTGTGTGGGAAACGGAGCCAATTACCACCCACGCGCGTGAGTGCGTTTTTATTGAATTTGTATGTAAAAAATCACGCACGTGGTTGCGTTATCTGCACCCCGCTGCGTGATGCGGTGCAATGTGGGCCTCCCCTAATAACATACAAATCAAAGTTTATAGCAAAGATCAAAAGTAAATTAAACAGTGTAAAAAAACTGGAATGTCGAAACTCAAGTTAAAACCACAGGTTAAATGAACCAGCTTCAAAAACAAAGATGCATAAATGTTTCATCAAAGTCCGCTTAAAATAACAAAATAACGTGTTATTTATTTTCGTTACTATAAAATGTATATCCTGTTTAAAATGTTGGTTTCATTGAAACTTCAAAATTATATACGCAGATAAAGAATCCCTCCAGCAAATCCGTAATATCGGCCGAAGTTACGGGCTCTATCTTCTACCTTTTATACTTACGGCCTTAAGAATAGTTCGGGCCCGGAACTAACAATTGACGACACTATTGGTTGTCCCTAGTCTTCGTTGACGGACTTAGAGAGTAGACCCCCAAAATCGAACTTTAACGAGCCCACACAGTTATAAACCGACATAAGTCGATTAACAGCAGTCCAATGTTTCGAAAGAGAGCTTTATGAAACAAAACTTCCCTATTACAACCTACTTGTTACAAACTATTATAATAAAATTATAATTAACATCGAAGCTGTGGACCCGTCCGAAAGTAGCTGTTCCGTCAAGAGTTCAAGACTATAAATGTCTTAATAAAATTTTTCGGACGGGCAAAACACATCTGGGGTAGGGACAACTGTTAAATCTTGTTTTCATTCATTCTCTTATGATTGAAATATCACTAATGACAGTTCTACAATATAAATGATTGAAATTCCAAAATGATCAGCATCTTTTGTCGGTGATTGACGATTGTACGTGCGTATTCGCGGTAACAGCAATCGAACATGCTCACATGCGTT
Source organism: Gortyna flavago (assembly GCA_963669345.1). Classification (NCBI taxonomy): domain Eukaryota; kingdom Metazoa; phylum Arthropoda; class Insecta; order Lepidoptera; family Noctuidae; genus Gortyna; species Gortyna flavago. The sequence goes on from OY770139.1 coordinate 8,035,700, forward strand.
GTTCGTGATGGTTTGCGTAATGGAGACGAGGCTTTATACAAACTCGAACTGGGAAGCGAAATTGAACACTAACAGAACACCTACGCTCTCTACACAGTCCTTTGCTTCCTACGGTTTCACTGTTCCGCCTTTTTGATGACCGTAATTCAACGTAAAATCCTAGCCTAAGATGCGAAAGTAACTGTTGTTGTTTGTTTGTTACCTTTTCACCGTTCATCCTGAAATTTTGCATATACGTTGTCAGGTGGACATATTGTCCCGATAAAAAGTGCTGTTCCCGAGGAAAACAACAATAACGTTATTATGGCGCCACGTGTCTTTCGAATCATAACTGAATTACATTAGAAACTTTAGAGTTTTTTTTTTTATTTATGAACAATTTTGTGAGTCTAGAGTGTCGATAGACCGGTTTTTCATCCTCTTATCTATCCTAACTAATATTATAAATGCGAAACGGATTTAGATGAAATTTGGCACATGGGTAGACCATGACATGGAGAAGGACATAGGCTACTTATCATCCTGGATCGCAAACGAAGTCGCGGACAACAGCTAGTAATCTATAAAAATAGGTACTTAATCTGACCAAAATTATGTATTTGTGTTCCTGATCTATACAAACAAATAAAAAAAGAAGTGTGTCTGTTTGCAATATCAAAATAACAGCTTTTTACTAAATGCAGTAATTATATATACGGTACTTATAACAAAAAAAAAACATTTTTTTTACTTATTTTTTGTCTGTCTGTCTGTTTGTTTCGGCTAATCTCCAAAAAGTCTGGAATGACATACGGAGTGACTTAGGTTCCTATTATTTTAGAAAAACAAAAATTGGGCTCCGCGCACAACAATTAAAGCCCATGAAATCCAATATGTTTTCCGACATGCACACGAACGAAATCGCGGGCACAGCTAGTCCAAGATAATCGCCTATGTATTCTATGGGTTTTAGGCTGAGGCGTCTAATCCTTGGGTTATTACCGATATTTTCAGGCCTCAATGCATAAGCCTTTTGCTATGCCGACAGACTACACCAACCACGAAATACTATCTTATGAATTTAACACCAACAGCATTAAAACCTAGGAAACAAAACGAGAGAGAGAGGCATAGCTGCCACAATAATGGGAATAAAAAATTACCTACGAAAATATCTGTTAAAGTTAAACTATTATCGTGTTTTCCCACATACCTGATATTGTGAGCTTATCTACACAGTCGGGGTTGTCTCCGGCTTTCTAGATATCAGTACGATTGTCAACATTAAATATGACGACAATGAACCCCTGTGACAAAAGGTTATCGTCAAGCCAGATCAAGGTCGCTGAGCTCTTGAAATTTCTTCGTAAACATACCTACTTAATTAATGTTATACCTAATAACTATTAATATTTATGAAAATTGTATTAAAGACGTTTATTAATAATATGTAGGTAAATATGTGTATAAAAAGAGGTAAAAGAATCATAGGGCATTAAAAAATTCGTCCGCATAGTGTCATCAGGAAAAGTGCCCAAAAAGCGGGCAGCATTGTATGGTGCTGATTATTTGGCCAAAAAATAGACCGGCCCTGTGGTCACGTGAAGCGGCGACCAACCGCTTGGCATTGTCTCGAAAATTGTTAATTATTTTATAAAAAAGGTTGTTCTTTTTTTGGTTCCCTACAGGGCCTATAATTGTACCTTGGCGTTCTGAGAATTTTTAACAGAAATAACGATATGTATGAATACCTATTGCGAAAACATTTAGGTATTTATCAATATTATCATGAATAATCCTTTTTTTTTTGTTTGATAGGTAACTTTTATATAAGTAAACCGTTTAACAACGGTTTCCAATCATGCCAGACCGTACAAATTGTGTGTTAAGATTTAAAAAAAAAATGGCGGTCATTACTTGACCTTGGTAGGGCAACCGATTTTTTTTTTCTTTTAGTTAAGTATGTTGCTGCTAAAGATAAATGCGTAGGACGGTGTGTTATTCCAATGACGGACAGTCCAATTACAAAGTTTTATACTTGTAACAGTCGTAACTGGTTTCATTCACGACATTCGACGGATATCTACACTACAATATCTATATACTTATAATAAATCTGTAGAGAGGTCAATTCTGTACATGATATATATTTTCAAAATAACTATCAGGGGGTAATTAGTGATCGATACTGATGCCAAAAATGCAATCAGTAAAATTTTTGTCTGTCTGTCTGTCTGTCTGTCTGTCTGTCTGTCTGTCTGTCTCTATGTTCCTTATAGAAACAAAAACTACTCGACGGATTTTAACGAAACTTGGTACAATTATTGTTCATACTCCTGGGGAGGTTGTAGTATACTTTTCATCACGCTAGAATAAATAGGAGCGGAGCAGTGAAAGGAAATGTTGGGAAAACGGGAGAAGTTGCTCCATTTTTTAAGCTTCCGTCGCATGTGCAGCCTTAATGGTTAAAGCTACATAGAAATAATTTATGACGGAAATGTTATACATAAAATTATCTAAAAAATATCCCACAACAGCATATGTCTATCTTTTATGGTTGACTCACAATAACACGTGTAAGTCCCGATAGCTTATCAGTTCGGAGCTTTCTGATTATATTTGTTTACTCTTACGTTTATAATACTCTCACTCATCCCTAATTAAAGAGGTTAATATTATTACCCATTCAATAAAAAAAGAATCATAGTAATCGGTATAGAAACACCAAACTTATACATGAAATACGTTAATAAGCCATCGCGCCGTCGCGCGTGAATACTGAATCATGCCATAAGGATTATTTTTGTGTAACGGTTGCCGCGCTCGACGCGGGTCGTGGCGGTATGGTATAATAAAAAGGCGGGAGGTCCGGGCAACCTTAGCGAGTTGCAACTGCGAGTGGTCATGTCTAAGAAAAAAAAAGTTCGAGCTTCATTCAATATTTGGCTGTTGATGCGTTCAGAGCGTTCGACCTTATTGACAGACAATAATTGATATTAACAAACCGTGCTTATCAGCGCGACTTTTAGTCTTTAAATAGTTTATTTGAATTTCTTTTGTTGTTATTTTATAAAATAGGTATTAGTTGTTTTGGTAGTGTTTAAATATTCGTACAGAGGCCAGCACATCAAGCTACCCCAATCTGTCAAACTTTCCCAATTGAATATGAACCTTATTTCTTTGCAGTAAAGTTGAAAATCTATCAAAGAAATGTGACAGATTGGGGTAGCTTGACGTGCTGGCCTCTGTACATTGAAAATATCAAAAAAATAAATGGCAGGGGTTGTTACGAGACCGACACCGAACCCAAAAATGTGATTAAAAAAATTTTTGTCTGTCTGTCTGTCTGTCTGTTTGTTCAGGCATCACGCAAAACGTACCGGTCCGATTACGATGAAACTTGGTATAATTATTCTTTAATATCCTAGGCACCACACTGGGTACTTTTTATCTTGGAAAAGTATATAAAATAAAAAACAAACTTAATTTTGCGGTTCGATCCCTAGACCCGATTACTGTACCAACCGCAAATAATAAGTTTGTCGTAGGTTACGTCACCCGCACTGTAAATGTAGTGCTGGAGGTTGAATTTGGCTTACACTTTTTGAACTTTGATTTGAACGGACGTATCGAGTGGCGAGCGTTCGTTCTTATTTGCATTCTATAAATTGTATGTTTTAACTGCTACTTGCAATTCTAGACCGTGCTTTTCAGTGCGACCTTTTTATTCCTTTTAGTTTTTACTAAGTACAGTTTAAGGTAGAGTTATTTTTTTTTTTAATAGTCGTATTTTTATAATTTTTATAAGTCGTAGGTATAGATTTTAATTTTAAAGTATGGGTAGTATATTTGATAGTGTACGTAGTGACCGTAGGTTATTTTATAAATCTGTAAGGTAGGATTAGTCAATCGTATAGATATTAGTTTTTAGGGATTTTGCTTATTTATTGAGTTTAGATTAGGTAGTTATCATCAGAAATAGGTTTATTTAGGTATTTTATTTTCTGTTATAGAGTTTTTTTTTTAATTAGGTAGGTACTTAGGTTTACTTTTACAATCTAATATAAAATTCAAAGTCCTGTGATCCTGTCTGACTGATTATATCAATGCACAGCCTAAACATGTCATGTAAAGACATTTTTGGAGAGTGTGTTCTTTGTGAAGTGTATCCACTAAGAAAGGGTTTTTCGAAATTCCACTCAAAAGAAGGTGAATGGGGGGAGGGTGAAATTTCACGCGGACGAAGTCGTGGGCAGAAGCTAGTCTAATATATAAAATTCTCGTGTCACAGTTTTCGTTGCCATACTCCTCCGAAACGGCTTGACCGATTTTGATGAAATTTTTTGTGCTTATCCTCTATCTATGAAAATCGGCCAACATCTATTTTTCATACCCCTAAATCGAAACTTACGCGGGTGAAACCGCGGGGCGCAGCTAGTTATCTATAAAGAGGTAAAGTTTGTAAGTTTGTAGTTGGATATAGGAGGTAATCTCTGGAAATACAGCAGGGTAACTGCGTACCTCACTATCAGTAGCAATGGCTTTCACTAAGACAGTTCAACAACATTCATTGCGTTATTTACGTTGATGAGCAGACAAATTTTTCGAACATAGTTATGAAGCAATGGATTAGCAATATCTTTCAAAATGATTTAAATTGAGATTGATAGTGCGTTACGCATTTAGGATGAAATAAATATTTCAATGGCAGAAAGCTACACTATTGCCGTGTGGCAAAGGGTAGAATTTTATTGTACAGAGGCCAGCACATCGAGCTACCCCAATCTGTCAAATTTCCCCAATTGAATATGAACCTTATTACTTTGTGATAAAGTTGAAAATCTATCAAATAAATTTGACAGATTGGGGTAGCTTGATGTGCTGGCCTCTGTACAGAAGCTAGTGTAAACACGATCTAGTGAGTTATTCTGATTCCCTGAACCCCCCTCCACTAATCCCGCCTCGATCTCCTGACATTAAAACAGAAGAAGAACTAATTCTTCTGTTTTAATGTCTGACTATCTGCGAAGCTTCAATATGCTATCAATGCAAATAAGTTCAAACTAGGTTCTTGAATAGTATTTTACTTTTGAAGTTCCATAGGGTTTTTATCCGGTTCTTCTCTATAACACCAGCTGTTTTCTGAGCATGACAAATCCTATAAATTCAAACTGATTGCATTTGTTTCGAATTTGTCCATTTTCAATCATTATAATACAGGATGAAATTGAATACATGCGACAAATCGAAATGGGAGATTATACTCATCATTATGAACAACTTTTACTGTGGGACCAAACCTGAAATCGCGAAAAAAAAAACAGCTGTTCCCTACATTTTGACGAGTTATGCGAACATAAATGTAGGAAACAGCAAAATTTTTTTTTCGCGATTTCAGGTTTGGTCCCATAGTAAAAGTTGTTCATAATGATGAGTAGAATCACCCATTTCGATTTGTCGCATATATTCAATTTCATCCTGTATATTAGCTGCGCCCCGCGGTTCCACCCGCATAAGTCTCGATCCCGGGGGAGTATCGGGATAAAAAGTATCCTATGTTCTAATCAGGTTATGGTCTTAAATATTCAATAAAAGCCATCCAAACCAGCCATTTAGAGTGAAAGCGAAACAAACAGACTTACAAAAAATCTAGACAAATTATTATAGCGTAAGATGACGAGATGATGAGTTTTGCAAGAGAAAGTCCTTCTCTATATTTTTATAGGTTACTAACTAGCCTATTTTTGATTCTGATTCACCAACTTGGTATTCGAATGTCAATTTCCATAAGATTCAGTCAAGGTATGAACAAAATGAACAGGAAAATATTCGCGCTGTCACATAAAGTTATTAGATAGCTTATAGCTGAGTAATAACAGCCGTAGGGGTCAGTTAAGCTACGCATACCGTGGTTGGTCCGTGGATGGGTGACCGTCTTTATATTACTACACCTCCGTGTCTCGGATAGCACGTCAAGCAGTTGGACCCAGCTGTCATTCGTGGATCTTTATCATTCGTTACGGCTCGTCAGAAGCCAGAAAGTCTGACAATCAGTTTTACCAAGGGTATCGTACTACCCAGTGACTGGGTTGTGGAGGTCAGATAGACAGTCGCTGCATGTAAAATACTGGTATTCAGCTGCACCTGGTTAGACTGGAAGCCGACCCAAACATCGTTGGGAAAAGGCAAGGCAGATGATGACATAAAATGATTAGATAACTACTAACGATATGTAAACTCAATCATTCAATAACTGTATTTATCAGCCTCGTTAACAGTTTTAAAGCCATCTGTTGCGAGGCAGTCGTAAACCACTACGTCATCAGAAAACACTTCCCGATTTCTATAAGACTGAGTGGCCTTCATGGTCGGTACAATACACGTACGTAGGCTTACTGACTACGTTTTGTATATTCTATATAATTTGTTAATATCTTTTAGTACGCACATCTATACTATATACCTATATATTCTACACTGTATATGTATACAAATATACAGCTGAAGAGTTTGTTTGTTTTTTGTTTGTTTGTTTGTTTGAACGCAATAATCCCTAAAACCAAACGGTCAGATATGAAAAAAAAATTTGGTTTTGATAGCCCGATTCTTGAGGTTAAGGCTATAGGCTATTTAACATCAAGCTTGGACCCGAAGGAGCCGAGCAAAATAAAAAAAAAAGTCAGAAAAGTCGGGCGAACAATACACGCGGGCAGAAGCAAGTTCTACATAATTTGTTAATATGGTTTAGTACGCACATTATACGTCTGGTTAGTATCTGTTAATTAATTCACATTAATTGTACAAAATTCCCTGGTGATTTGGTCGCGTTAGGCCATCGGATTAGTCAAATATAAATGTTCAGTGTTGACAAATGAGCTGTTCACACGATTCATATAGGATTTCCTTTCTAAACACATTAATTACTGGCCTCTTCGGGTTTCAAGTAAATGATTAATTCTGTAAGCAGGTCTATAGTCTATACAAACACTTTTACGTCAATCATATTTTTTTAAATTTACGCTCTGTCCCGTAGACAGAGCATTCTCTGTCTACGCTCTGTCCACTAGGTTATTCGTTTTTTGACAGCTGCCTTAGAACGTAACTATAAATATTGCTTTAAAATGCGTAATAAAATAAATATATAAACTGCCTTATCTTATTGAATTATCTTGGATACGACTTCTTACAGACATTATAATACCGTACGCATATTAAATTAAATTATATCGTACTAGGTGATAGATCGAATGTAATCGCTTCAAATAAATATATCGAAAATTTTATATTATAGATAAATCTGTATGGAAAAAACGTGCATCCGCTCAAATATCAATAAAATATATAAATTATTTGCCAGGATACGTATTTGCCACCATAAACAAGATGTTAATCTTTTATTTAGATTTTAAAACGTTATGACTAAAAAACGTGTTTTAAAATGTATAATAGTAAACTCCATATTTATGTGTTTATACTACAACACAATTGACCAGAGCCTGTCTTTTTTATCAATTAGTATTATCCAGTCTTTGTAGACTTGTATCGTCCAATTGATACCAATAAAAGTCTTTCGCCAAGAAACGTGCATGTCGGGTTTAAAGCAAAATCGTTTAGCATAGTGAAGACTTTTAATACCCGCGAAGCCTTGCAACTACTGACACATGAATCTATAGTACTTTATTATAATCTGTACCCGTTCTACGAAAGAGTTTCCAAGAAAGCTTTTATTTTATGAACGAATTTCATGTAAAAATTTAAAGAAAAACTGACACATCGTTAACAAACTTGCTAATCGCTGCTGAATGTGCGTTTTTATCATTTCTAACGTGTTGATCCTATTACAGGGAAGTAAAAAAAAATTTCCGTGTACAACAAAGTTTTGTCCTGCACGTATTTCCATACATTGTATGGACGTGGACATGAATGTCCACAATAATGTCGTCACGTTACAATCATAAATGGTACAATGGCTATTTATCTTATTTGTGGTCAAGTGTCGTGCTAACTGATTTGATTGGTCAATCATGTTTTCGCTAAGCTATCTCTGTAGCAAATATGACTTGACAGAAGGCTTGACCATTGACTACGGTTATGTCTTATGTCACTCCATCAAATGACAACTCGACAAAATTACTAAGATAATGAGAACTCATACTGTCATGTGACACCTAATTATCTTTTTTTGGTTATTCATTCACGAGAGATTAATATGTCGATTATGTTAAAGTCAGTTATTAAATGTGAGTAAAAACTACGGAAGTCTTTTAATTTGGGCTTTGTGTGGTACTATTAAATACAAAACAGTGGCGTTTGGTTCTTCCGTGATATAGTTCGCTTGAATTAAATTTAATTTTGGAAAAATATTTATCATCATCGTCATAATCAGACTATGATGTTCCCACTACTGGGACACAGGCCCAGGGATTGGGCCGTAATCCACCAAGCAGGCTACCGTTTTGACAGTAGTGGTGGTAAAATTATTTACACAAAGTAAAACGCCTGTCTGGGTTCGAACCTACGACCTACAACTCGTAAGTCGCGGCAGTCACCACGGGCCATCTTTGCTCTCAAAAATACATAATTATTATTTATTTTAAACATTACGTTCATAGGCTATGAAGGAACTACGTGAATTCGATGTACACACTGCTACACATCAAGCTATTCATTTCCAGCTTTAGCTGACCTCGAATTGCATAAATTTTTCGTACAATCAGAACTCAGCTTATACTGGTTAAGCTTGATGTGTAGCCATGTGTACAGTCAACAAAAGAGATAAGTATGCAGGATCGTCGGATATAGTTGAAGTTTATGAAAGCGATGGATGTTCTCGAATACAATTTAATTTTATTAATAAAAAACAAACAGCTCATTTATCTAATTAAATTTAAGTCGGCAACATCCATCGGTTTCTACTATATAGTAGAAGTTTAGTAAGAAACCGATCGGATATCCGACGATCCTGCATACTTATCTCTTTTGTTGACTGTACCTTATTTTTAGGGTTCCGTACACAAAGGGTTCCAACGGGACCCTGTTACTAAGACTGCGCTGTCCGTCTGTCTATCACAGGGCCTCCTAAGATAAGTTTTGACCTAAGCAGGTCAACACTTGAAATTTTTACAAAGTGTGTACTCCTATGGTCGTTAAACACACACAATAAAAAAAAAATCAACCGAATTTAGAACCTCCTCCTTTTTTTGAAGTCTATGTTGGGGTCGGCTTCCAATCTAACTAAATACCAGTATTTTACAAAAGTAAAAAAAAAGATAATTATAGAGTTAAATATTGTTCGGTGGTACTTTACGTGCGAGTCCCACTCGCACTTGGCCGGGTTTTTTAAACACCTTAGAACATTATTTTGTAATCAAGGTATGTAGCTGTATGCACATATCAAGGGCTCCTCATTATAAAAATAACAATTATCCATTCAAACAATAAGACAGTCATGCACGAAAGTTTACAATACATGATTCAGTATCAGTGAAAAACATTTTCTACGAACTGTTGATTAGGAAAAATTCAGTAGATATGTATCATCTGTTTTCATCCTACGCTTGGTACAGTCACCCACGATGAATGGATCACCGCAGTGTTGGTAAACAATCAGAGCGGATGCCACCTGGTTGGTCCATCGTTCATAGACGACATGACGGCACAGGTGACGTTGAGTGGTTCTAAGGCCGCGGGAGAGTAACAAAATCAAAATATTTAATTTCACATAAACGTCAGAAGCTAGGTGGATGGGTCCAATTGGTCGGTTCCCCATGGAGAAGAACCGGCAAGAAACTCCACGAACTGCTCAAGTGCTCCAGCATCCCCAACAAAAGGTGTAAAGTGGTTCTGCGTTACGGGTTCCTTTTCCAACGAAGGGATTTTTAAGCCCAGGCTACAGTTAGTTGTACCACCAGGTCTGTGTGTTAGTGCATCTCAAATGTTGAGTTTGATATTGTAGTACTTACGCTACAACTCGGCTACCGTAACACGCTGCGGTTCGCTTTGCGTATTGCACCACAGGTTGGCTATGCGTAGTTCGTAACGGGTCGAGTACGCGCTACACGCCACTGTCGACTACGCGTTACATGCTACGGTCGTCTACACGTTAGATGCTACAGTTGGACACGCGTTAGTCGCTATGGACCGCCACGTAGTACGCTACAGGCTGGCTATGAATTGAACGCTACGAGTTGGCTGCGCGTAGTACGCTACGGGCCTGCTACGCAAAGTACGCTATGGATCGGCTACACGCTACGAGTCAGCTACACGCTACGGGTCGGCTACGCGTTACAGCTACGAGAGCAAGGAGCGTGCAAAAATTCGCCACAAATGACACGTGTATTCGCAATTGAATAAGACAATGGACGCATGTTTTTAAACTATCCAAGAATAGTTTAATAATATTATTATTATGTTACTGATTACTCAGATCGGGTCTAACCGAAAGTAAGAAGTAAGAAATTGTACTTGATTAACTGCTAATGTGGCAGCATTACTTTTTCTTTTAAAGAAATTTAACGTAAAACCTAGGCAGGAGTGCGCGGCACGATCAGTTCTAGACCGAAACACAGAAACCGGTACAAACCTTGATGTATGGTTCCGTGTGTCAATGAAAAGTGGGTACAGAGGTTAGGAAACCCGGGCTGTCGTAGTAGAAATTATGTTCTTGCGGAGTTAGTAGAGGTTGTCTGAACGGAATTGACTTAACGTGATCTCGCCATACGAAACTAGTTTTGTTTGATAGTTATGCATGGTAACATGTTACCTATTTATTTATTAATCATCCTTACAACTATCATTACAGGCATTACCCTAATGCAACAGTTATTTATTTTATTATTACTTTTCCAGTTATTTCACCTATCGAAGTTTTTACGCAACGATAGTTCCGCACATAATTTTCAGTTCCTCATTTTTTGTACAACATTTTTGACAAGAACGTACATACTTAAATGTTGAATGTAAAGAATGCTTAAATAAAAGCCCAATTTGCCACATTGGACCGGTGCCTATACCAGGCATTGTGATTACGCTTCCGGACTCACGTACCCTACGGCTTGGACATTCGTAGAGCGTTGAACTCTTTTGTACGACAACATTCGGACAAGATTTTATCATCTCGTAATTTATGTTATTATTTGTTTACAATCACTAATCTAACATATCGACATATTTTGTTTCAACTCTTGACTTCTTGTGATAAGCTAACGAAACTGCGGTGGAGCGTGGGTAAACTGATAAAAAAACATTTTGTACGACAAATTACGCACGGAAATCGCTTATGTGAATCATCTGTGGACGCTTGCTGTTCCGCGTTTTTCAGCGCCTTTGGTTTCGTCGAGTCGTTTCCGTCAATCAGCGCTAATAATCACAAATTCACATCGTTGCTCGCGAAATCTGTGCATTTCCTCGGTTTTATTATATCCGAGTGAAGTGGCAGTTGCCGGCGAGGCTGGGGGCTACGGGCGCCAGTACTCGGCACTCGGCAGTCGCACGAGGGCGTCCGCACCGGTCGCACGTCGCGCTCTGCACCCGCTCGCTTGGACGATGCCGACGGCCGCCGCTGCCCCGAAAACGCGCGCTCGCTTTCTACGCTCCAACGGTACACAAGCGAGCATCTGAGCCGCTAGCTGACATGTTTACGCCGCCACTGTTTACTATAACGTGAATAAAGTTTTTCTCAGCTGTCCACATTAACGCGATCGTGTGAATGCGCACCGGCTGAAGGATTGCGAAACTGTACAAGTGAAGTTTAAAAATACATTGGCACTAGTGCGAAGTGACGTACATCGAGATGTGTGCGTGCAGCAAGTTTTGCGACTTCTGGAAGAACTCATGCGGAGCAGGTGAGATCCTCGGCCACTTTCTAATGCCTGCCGCTCGTATGCAGCCGCCCTATTCCTTTCTAAACCGACACTGTTCACTAAAAGTTTACTAAACTTGTTTAACAATAAAGTGAAATCGTTTCTACAAACGACGATCAGATGCAGTCGTTATTTCAAAAAGAGACGATCAAATTGATTGAACCTCAAAGATTGTCTGAATTAAGAGGCGCGTCAGCGTCCTGTATCAGAAACTAATTGGGTCCGGGCCCATACATACATTGACTTTATTAGCTACGGCTGTACGGTAACATTGACTATAAGGAAACAACAAGGCTTGAATTATAATATGCTAACTATGTACCTAATAAAGGAAATAATTAGCAGCTTACATGGCTGTAGGTGCTTTTATATTCCATGTGAACGATCAGGGGGCCTAAAAAGGCCACTTTGGCAGAATCATAACACAATTCATATCACGCAATTTCATCTGTATGACAGTTTTGTATGGAGATTCGTAAAATGCATATCGTAAAATGGTATCTTAAAATGCTATTCGTAAAATGGTACACCTCTGCCTAAACCTTCAGGGATATATAGGTGTGAAACTGTCAAACAGATGAATTGCGTGATATGAATTGTTTTATGATTCTGCTAAAGTGGCCTTTCTAGGGCCCCTATTGCTTACTTGTAGCACCTACCTACCCGCATATTTACAGCAGCGAGTCGTAAACGCAGCCTAATCAAGAAATCATGGAAATTCATACAATTTATGATTAATTTGCTTCTAAAACATTTCCAATATGAATGTTATCGAAAAATGTAAACAAGCGGAGCTGCCAAGGTAATAAGCGATGAGGGCATCAGTAGTTTGACTAGCGCCTAACTAAACAATAACAAAGGAACTGTGTGTGAATGATAATGTGAGCATGTCTCTTGGATGCATGAAGGCTTCAATGACATTTGGTATTATAAATTCCGTCGCATAACCTTGTCATTTATAATACCTGATTAAAGACTTGGGCAAAAACTTTCTAGGGTTTTAAAAAGGTCGGGATAACATTTGATTTTAAGGCACTATTAAATTCTATTCCAACCTTGATATTGTAACTGCAAATAGTACCTACCTACATATATCCTATTGCGCCCCCAGCGACACCGAACGTACCTACCCAAGACCTCGCGGATGATTCGCAACCAACCAGCAATCCAATCGCAATCGCAACCAGCCGCCACATGTGCTAGTTCCCCACATGTATAATTATCCGATGAAAAGATAACAGAAAACCGTTCTAATGTCAAATCGTGAACCAAAAACTACATTCACATGCATTTCACAACACGTACCACAGTCACGTCACGATTGATCACTATCACCATTATTATAATACAACTATATGTATGTACGTCCGGGTATGCCTGACTTCGGAAGGATTTAGTTAAGTGAATGTACTCTCAAGGTCTGTGACGTCACGCATTTCTGGCTGGGCTGAACGTCTACGTCGACGCAGCAACTACCGTCCATGACTAGTTAACTGAACAGACAGGTTTATCACCAGACCTTACCCGATGCATCACGTTACACCTTGACCCTGTTGCCAGCTGTAATCCAATATGAATGCAATATACTATTTCCCACATCGGCAGTCTGTTTCGCAAACGAACAAAAGTCTCTCTCTCTCGTTGAATTTACCCTTTTAAAGTCATATTTTACTCCGCACAACGATATTTCTTTCCATGCTTAATAGTTTCAGGTAGAGCTTATTATATCACAGACCTATTTTCCTTTTAACTTTTATTTGCAAGCTTTTGTCTTAAAACATGCAGCAAGTTTGTAATATCTGCTAAATTCAAAAAAATTACAGTTGCATGTGACGCCATTTTATTTAGTCTGACAGTTTAGTAGTTAATGTTTTAAAGAAGACTTCAAATCTCAATTTTGAATTGCATCCGTGATTGTTTATTGTATCAGAAGAGACTATTAAAATAATTGAAATTTGATGTTATTTCGGCGGACATGGTATGCTACTGGTTTTGCTGAACTTTGTTTAATGGCCTTGATTGTTTGCGGTTATCCTAGAGCATTCTTGCTCACATTAACATTAAAGCAATAGACAGAAACTGTAAATCCACTTTTCTAATTTATTCAAGTAGTTTTACGCATGGGAATTATAAAAGTATGACGAAGTATAAACATCGTTCGTCAAGCTAAAATGGGACCATATTCAAAGAAAAATAACATTTTTGATTTTCCAATCAAATGTAAGTGTCAAACCATTACTTGTAATAGTGTTGGGTTCTTCGTTGCCATAGAAATGTATGTTAATTTTGTTTCTTTCATGTCACGATAGTAAGGTCAAAATGAGTTGAACGGTCTGCTGTAGACTATATTTGACCGCGGTTTCGCTTGGCCGGTCAACAGAAACGAGAGCATTTGGCTATCACGGTTAAGAAATGATGCATGGCCTTACAAAGTTAGGGTATGATGTAGTTGCCGCATTTATATCATAATTATTGTCTTTTACTACATTGCTTCACAAAATTCCTAAGAATAAAGATAACTATCGCTGTCGTGAGGAAACCGGTATGTCCTAGATCCAAAAATTCTAATTCATGTTACATCTACCAACCCGCACTGGGCATGGGTGGTGGACTAGCAGCCCAGTCCCTCTCGAGGCCTATGTGTGTCCCAGTGGGAACATTATAGGCTGATTATTAAGGTTAACTTATATTCTAGCCTCCCAAGGTTTGGTGGTTTGCAAAATATATACTTAATTAACTATTTAGTTTATTAATTCAATGGAGAAGACGTGTTTTTTCACTGATATCCATTGACGCGAATACATACTTTTTTAAGCAACTCGTTAACAGATTTACAGTACAGTATCGCATGCTACTAACACATTTAATTATAACGGTGAGCGTTATAATAATAACACTATTGACCTTCAAAATATAAAAAATAACACTACCGCGCGTCGCGGTCAGTCTCATAAACTCGGTTAATTTTTAAAACAATAGCTGTCGGCTTCTGCAGTTGTTTTAATTCATTGTTAGTATTACAAATAACGGACTCATCACTCCATCTCGACCTTAATAAAACAGACAGCTAGCTAAGTAGGTATTAGAAATTTTCTTCGCAATTAAGGAAACATGATGTTTTACGTGATTGCAGAGAGTTTAATTATAATTAATAGGTTTAAAAAATTACTTATATAAATTTTACAATATGTAAAACAACTAAATTAAATGACTAACTATATTCAAAAACAAAGGTGTCGAAGTAATCGTCCAACTCGCTGTCATCCGGAAGCGTGCCCAAGACTGGCAGCATTGCCAGTTTAATGGCAACGCTAATTCTTTTTCCAAAGAACGACCCAGCCCTGTGGTCACTTGAAGTGTCGAACAGTCGGCGAGAAGTTTTCTTAAAAAGGCTTAAAAACCAATTAGTGTAGTAGAACAACAATCATTATAATCTTGATCTCTGCAAAATATGGGTTCAAAAACAAAAACCTAAAACATGTTTTATTCGCTTTCGTATATCTAAATCATCACATTCACAGAGATTGACAACCTTTAGGAAATTCCTGTGAAACCACATGCAGCTGTGAATTAGCCAGATTAATTCTTAATTAGCAATAAACAACAGTTTGCCAACTCTGCAAACAATATAAAACTCAGTTGATTGTCGCAGGTTGATTCAGAATGTGATTCGTGCCTCGTTTGGACTCGCCACTCGTCTTGCGTGGGACTGGAAAACTGGGAACACACGGATACATGTGCATATGTTTTGTTTTGTTTAAAATAAAAATAACATCCATACTATTTTTATAAAATCGAAAGTAACTCTGTTTGTCTCTCTGTTACCTTCTCAAGACTTCAAACGGTTGAACGGATTTGGCATACAGGTAGACCATGACCTGTGTTAGGACATGGATGTTTCCATGGGATAGTTTCCGGCTTCCACGGGGCCAAGCCGTTTTTTTTTACTAGCTTATTTTGTCCCACTTCAGGGCAAAGGGCCCCCCTCCACTCCTAATTGGTGCCCTGAGACAGTGAGGTGGGGTCGCGGTAGACCACGTATGCGATGGCGGGACAAGCTGGATAGATTCCGTCAAAACTGGAAGGATTACGCGCGGGCTCGCGAAAGATGGAAGGAATATATTTTTACATAAATTAAAACCTTAAATTATATTTTATTTATTGAGGTCTATGATGGAACGAGAGTACCCAGAAGATGCCTGAGGCACTGGAACTCCCACGCATCGACGAAATACAGCAGGCTGCTTGAGGTCGGACTTCTGTGGGAGGGTAGTCGCAAACAAGGCGGACGTCAGCCCTACCACCGCAAGGGAAGAATTGGCCAGTCAAATAAGGTGTTCGGTATGACTGTCCAGGATGCGCCGAGCGCTTGGTTCAGTTGAGTAACTGGCGGAACAAACTGCGCTACAGGAGGAGGCTTCTTCATGCATCCCAAATATATATATTGCATTGATATAGCCATGTTATGTTCATTTACAATATACTTTATCGCACCCTTGATCCAACTGTTCACGGATAGTCTCCAACTGTACTAATATCATGAACATGATTCATATAATAATTATAATTTCTTCTGTCGATACGATAAAACTTTACTCAGTCTTTTAGTAAGATTCCCTCACATTTCACCCTTGTAGATAATTGCGATAAACGCGAATACTTTACTGCTGCCATTGCCACGCCTTGACATTGAATGAGAAGTTATACTTACACAGACAGTTTAGCCATTATGTCATATTCCTAGACATACATACAGGTACATCTATAGTTGTTTTTTTTTTATAACTGTACTAGCCACAGAACAGATAAAAGAGCTTCGACTTTGTCCGCGTGAAATTTCTTTCAATTAATTTCTCGAACCATCCCGTCGCATCGCTTCGCCCGCACGCGACTATTTTTTCGCTTAGCGTTTTTTTTCTACTGTTTACTCGGGTCCTAAGACTCCTAGCGTGATGTTCAATTTCTGATTTAAAAAAAACCCCTCAAGAATTGGGTTATAAAACGCAAAAAAATCATTTTTTCATATCAGACTGGCATGGCAGTTCCAGAGATTAGCGTGTTCAAACAAACTATTCAGCTTTATTATTAGTATAGAAAAAAAACACCCTAGCCATCACTTTTTTACTTACAAATAACAGAATTTCAATAAATTAATGGTGGAAGATTATCAGAGATTTCCAACAAAATCATCGTAAACTACTTAGTAATTTGGACGACGCTTTCGTCTAAACGCTGCTTTTATTTAACTTATACAGAAATACGAGTCCTGCTGATGATGTGCTATGCACCACAATTTATCAACAGTTTGCAAGGTGGGCCGACTTTTCCCTGTCAGAAAGTGGGCCGTTGACGTAACTTTAGCAATTATTTCCTGAAGCTAATCTCCATGTAGAAGGAGCTTTGTTTATAAGTGTGCTGTGTGCGGTAACATTAAGCATGTTTGGCATATCGTAGTACAATGCCAGCCGGCTCAGGACGTGCTAAGAATCAAATAACTTTGCTAGTTTCTCATAAGATCATTTAATGAGGTTTCAAAACCATTTTACTTACCTGTGTGTAAAATAATCATATTTATTTTACTGGTTATGTGTCTGGATTCCAAATATTTACAAGGTAGCCTAATAATGCCCCTTTAATTCTGAATTGTTTATGGTTTTTACAGTTATTCAGGTTAAAGTATGTCCCTTAATTCAGTACGCCTCTTGGCAAAAGCCTCCTGTAGCAATTACCAATGTATTCTATCACGAGCCATTCTCCTCCAGGTCCAGTTAGGACCCACTGTAAGTTTTAGCTCGTCCTTCCATCTTCTTTTCTGTTTTCCTCTGCTCCGTTTGTAGGTCCCAGGGTTCCAATCGGTTACGATGTTACACCATTTCTCTCTGTGGCCTGTCTATCACCACTCTTGCTGGTCAATTCTGAACAAGACATCGGTTATATATATCACAAAATTAATAGTGTCGTATCCTGTTGCAACAAAAACTTACCGATATCATCGATATATTGCGGTTTTGACAAAAAAAAGAAGGTTATTGAAATCAACAAGCAACATTCAAGGTGACGATAACCTACTAATCATTAATTACCTCACAGCGACCTTTTTGTTTTTACCTAGCGGATTAAGTAGCGGAAAACTGTACGTAGGTACCCGCTGTTTCGTCAGGGCAGAGGTGCGTGTCGATCCCTACGATTTCTCTTGCTTTGATAACGTGCCAACATTTCCAAATATTTGTGACATTGTTTTGTAAATAGCAGAACTTTTTTTTATTCTACACGAATATCTTTCTCACCTTCGACTCTATTTAATTAGATGGCATTTTCCAGTCTTCATTTTTTAATAAGAAACCTGTGAAAAGAGTAGTGAGTAGTTCTAAAGATAAGTCTTTTGAATGTGGAAACGCCATGGTTGCCCGCGAAATTTAAATTATCTTTCATTTTTTCTATTTTCAGGTCAATGTTAGGTTGCATGTTGAACAAAATATGATTCAAGATATTTCATAAAATAGTCATTCAAAAGGGTTATATGAACTTAAAGGGTAAAAAACGAAAGAAAATTTAAATATCGCGGACTACCCTGGTCGTCATTGTAACTACTTACTGCAAAAAAAAAGTATTTCCTATTATTATTTTTTTCTTTTCTTTCTTAATATTTCTTTACACGTGGGCCGTGGCTGCAAAAAAAAAACTATTTCAACCACGCTTCTCTGCTGTAAAGAGTAATCGACATACCAAAGCATTGTTCTTTTCAACTTCATTGTGTTATCGTGGAAATCTTAACTGCGGTAAATGTTGAATAAATAAATATGAATCCTATTGTTATTCAACCTAATTTGCTCATTTGAAATGGCGGCTTTTCGTCATGTTGATCTCAATCATTGTTCTTCCATGAAACTGTGATAACAGTTGTTTATTGTTTGATAGAGAATTCATGTTGGTAATGTCTATCTTTGTCTTCGATGTAAACTATACTTTATTCAGGGAGTAGATTAATGAAATATTTATCTTTCAATCAAACTGAAAATTATTAACGGTTGCGTAAATAAAAAATCATTCTTATCGCAAACAACTTAGCTATTAATGTTTTCAGATATAGTAATGTACCTACCTATGGCTATTAAAATGTGTGATTATTATGCATTCAATAATCTCATCAACATTGGTTTACGTAGCACTGAGGAAAATCGTTAAAAATAAAATATACAGGCCTACAATACATCGTGCAGCATATTATAATCCAGTAGGTGTATTTTTATCTTTGTTTATTGATCTTTAATAGTGGAAGTAACTACCTCGGATTTATTTATTTCCAATACATGACTGAAGTTGACTGTTATAATGATGGCTTTTGGCACATTTAGGAGTCAAATCCTGAAAGTTTTCATGTCAACTGGAACATCGTCTCATAATTGGTAACTTAACTAAAAGCCAAGTCTTCATCGCACTGAAAGTAGGTATGTACAATTACATACGCGGTGAACCGGCTACTCTTGGCTTACATGACATAGCCTATAATGTTCCCACTGCTGGAACACAGGCCTCCTCTTTGTAATGCCGGGGCCACACCAACGGGAAACGCCGTAGATTATCGTGATGTTGGGCATTAACCGTAGACTTTATAGCCCAAAATCAATGGCGTTTCCCGTAGGTGTGGCCCCGGCATAGGAGGGAATGCCCCTACCGTAATCAACCACGCGGGCCCAGTGCGGGTTGTTAGATGTCACATGTCTTAGAATTTTCGTTTCGTGGATAATTATGTCGGTTTCCTCACCATTATTTTCCTTCACCAGTTTGGGAGCGCTCTTTGCTTAGTGTTTACTTATTGCATTCCCTGACATTGAGCACCTTATCCGATACTGTGAACAATGACATTGGGTATAGGGATGCCTCATTTCATTTAAGGTGAACTATTCCTCATCATCATCATCATTTCAGCCGAAAGACGTCCACTGCTGGACATAGACCTCCCTCAAGCACCTCCACTTCGGCCGGTTCTGTGCTTCTCGCATCCAACGGGTTCCTGCGGCCTTCACAAGGTCGTCGGTCCACCTTGTGGGAAGCGTTCCAACGCTACGTCTTCCGGTACGCGGTCGCCACTCCAGAACCTTTCGGCCCCATCGGCCATCTGTTCTGCGAGCAATGTGCCCTGCCCACCTGCCACTTAAATTTGGCAATTCTTCGGGCTATGTCGATTACCTTGGTTCTCCTGCGCAACTCCTCATTTCTGATTTGATGAACTATTGCTATCTGTTATAGTAATAAATAAGATTTATTATTATTATATTGCGTTGAACATGTTTTAACTTTTCACATAACACCTTTTTTCTCAATTATTCTGTCGATAGGCATTAGGTAGGTACCTAATGCCTATCGACAGAATAATTAAAATGGTAAGTAAATAGATGTACAGGTTCTACGCTAGGGGGTGGTAATCATATGCTGAATTCATAATTTCAGTTTACGCGTCGATGACCCTGTATTTATTTTTAGTCTGTGACTGTTACAGATTAATGATAATATGCATTTGTAAAACTAGCACTAGGTACCTAGTGCTAGTTTTTTTTTCAGATAAAAATGTAATAATATAGTACACACGAAGATGCTAATCTCACGTGCAAGGAAGCCTTTGAAATAAGATCCTGTAGGAACAATATCCGCTCCATATAGGCTGGAAAATATCAATGGGCTCTGAAGAGAAACATAGATTATTTTACGAGGAAACATTCCTTTATTTTTTAAAAGAAACAATACTGCATTCACAGATTTTTCGACAAGCTTACCTAAACTGGGAATCGAACCAAAAGCTAAAAATTTAAAAAATAAACACTCGCTATTTTATTTCACTAGTCTAAACAGTCAATTTTAAAGATAAAATTCTCCAAGAAACATTAGGTCTTACACTCGTCTGTAGTACAAGATATCTATGAAATCTAATATTTAGTACCTACACAAGGGCTTTAATCAACATTACCTAGACTTGAACTGTTCTCTTTCAACAAGGAAAAGACACGTTAATGACGACGAACGATAATTGTCTTTTAAGTCTAACGTCCAAAGACATTCTATGAAGTACAAGCTTGCTAATTTATCTCTAAGTACCTTGTTGAAGACTTAGTTAAGAAAATCGTTTAATTGTTGATAATAATTCTATGCACATTTCCTTCTTAGACGAGGCGTTCTGACGAAAAGTTTTAAAATTGTTTGCGGTGCGGAACTGCAATTTTGAAATTCGAACGAACATTTTGGACATTTTTATCGATTTTGTTTTGTTTTGCTTCCATTTCGTAATTGTGTAATAATGACGTATCAAGAATAATTCGATTTATTAGAAGCTTAGGTACTTTGAATTTCAAAAAATACTAAATTTGGTATCCGTAACGAGGGGTCTCATTTCGAACAACTTATCGGTTAAATTATTAAAATGTAACAAAATTGTAATTTCAAATACCTAGTTCAAGTATCAATGTCTAGGTTATAATTTTCTTTCATGTTTACGTGTCCTTCATATTAGAATTGATGATAAATTAAAGTTAATGTTACATTTCATGATCTTTTTTATTTGTAAAACCAAATGTTTATTAAAGAGATCCTTAACAATAATCCTATCGATTAGTAATTAAAATAGCGAGTGATTCGATTCTCCGTTTAGGTACCTAAGCTTGTCGAGAAATCGGTGAAAGCAGTTTTGTTTTTTTTTTTATAAATGAATGTTTCCTTTAAGTAAAATAATCTATCTTAAGGATTTAAAGTGCACTGTCTACTGATTTTTTCCATCCTGTATATGCAATATTCATTAAATTGCGCGCGAGAACATACTTCTTTATGAAAGTAAGTGTACTTAGCACACCATAAAGATAAAAAAAGTCATGACGTTAGGAAAAGCCGGCAATATCCTTAATTACAGTTGTAACCTGGATTAGAAAACCCTATGTAGGTACCATAAAATGATAAGTTGATATTGAAGACCTTGGGTTTCACATAACACATTTTCGTATCATAATTACTTTTTTGTCAGCATGTTACTCATTCAGATCTTACTCATTTATTGTAACTATGTATTACAGTTAACAACAATATACGTGGCGCCATCTATTATCATAATAACGTTATTGTTGTTTTCCTCGGGAACAGAACTTTTTTCGGGATGAAATGTACCCTCTGTTCGTTACTGTACACCTGAAAATGTATATGCAAATTTTCAGGATCATTGGTTCAGTGGTGTATACGTAATAAGGTAACAAACAAACAAAATTACTTTCGCATTTATAATAAGTATGTATATTGAGGGGCCCGTGGCTAAATAATAACAGCCGCACAGGTCGATCGATCAGGTTAAGCTACGCTTGCCGCGGTTGGTCTGTGGATGGGTGACCATCTTTACATATCGAGACCCCTCCGTGCCTCGGAAAGCACGTTAAGCCGTTGGTCCCGGCTGTAATTCGTGGATCTTTGACAGTCGTTACGGGTAGTCAGAAGCCCGAAAGTCTGACAACCAGTCTTACCAAGGGGTATCGTATTACCCAGTAACTGGGTTGTGGAGGTCAGATAGGCAGTCGCTTCATGTAAAATACTGGTATTCAGCTGCATCCGGTTAGACTAAAAGCCGACCCCAACATAGTTGGGAAAAGGCTAGGCAGATGATGAATAAGTATGTATATTTATTTATTTATTTAATACTTCAAGCACAAAAATGTACAGAGGTGGACTTAATGCCATAGGCATTTTCTACCAGTCAACCTTTATTATATATTTATTATATGGTGTGTTATCAATTAAAAACCACCCTACAAGATGAACAATATTTAATCTTGGGCTCCACGATCCATCGTATTATTATTCGTGTAAACCTTTCGTGTCAGCCGCAATTCAAGGCTTTTACGAGAGTTGCTTGTTGATTATATCGCTTTCAGCGCTTCAAACAATTTCGTCATCACAGTTATTATTTCTGATCAGGTGCAATCGGTCACAGACGATCGGTTCGTTCGAAATCGTCAGCGCGACTGATTCATTGCATTGGTCACACTGAGCGATCGTGACTGCGCCTGCGCCAGCCGACCGTCTCAAACTTAGCTATGCGTTTTGATACTAAAGCAGTTTGAATACCAAGAGCTAAGCTTAGCTGGACAATTGTACATATTGATGTGTTAGCTTTTGATGGAGTTATCAATAATGTAAAGTGCCAACAGCTGCGTGAGTCATGGTCGACAACCCGCTTTAGGGTCACTTAGGTGCCGCGGTAGACGCTCCGGGCGTCGGGAGCCGCGTGACGACTCCCGGCCACCGTAGGCGCGGGCCTGCGGACGGCGAGTAATGGGTAGCTCGCCGTCCGATCAGGACCAGGCCCGTGCCGGACGGCGCGTATGTGTTCCACGCGCGCCTCAAAGAGATGTCAGCATCAAAGGAGGGGCCCGTTAGGGCCGAAGCCTGCCGGGGCAGCGGGATTGTCCGAAAGGGTTACCGCTGCCCCGGAACATAAAGGGCTAAGGAAGGAACACGGATGGGTTTTAGTCAGTAAGAGTCTGACACTCCCTTCCGCTCCACCCAGAGCGGGAGGGGTCATTTGATGATTTCCCATCCTTAAAAAAAAAAAAAAAAAAAGGGTCACTTAGGTACCTATAGTTATATCAGCGAGACGACTGCAAAAAACCAGCCAAGTGCGAGTCGGACTCGCACATGGAGGTTCAGTACCACCGTACAATATTTAACACTATCTACATATTAAAAAACACGTTTCTTGTTTAATTAATTTTTAACTTAATTTTTTCTTTTTTTTAAACTGCCCCACACTAGAAATTTCTCATGTATTGTGGGTGCGTTTACAATAATTTTTAACTCACATACCTACACTGTCATACACAAACAGTAATTTTATTTTGTTGTCATAGTGAAAATTTCAACTGTCTACCTGTTACGGTTCAAAAGATAGAGCCCCGTGACAGACAGACGGACGTACGGACGGTCAGCAGAGCCTTAGTTGCCGTTGGCACCCTTTGGGTAGGGAACCCTAAAAATTAAACCTAATCTTACATATTGTCACAAAAACTTGTTAAACTGGTTCTGCAGTGACGTCATTATCGACACAATGTGTGGTTGCAATACAGTCAATTTTAAGGAGACCATAAAACAAATGACGAGACGACCACTTAACAGGAAGCAAGTTTCAAGGTTTAGATCGATGTGTTTAATGCAAATCTTGATTTATTTATTGATTGTAACTGTATTAAATATTCATTGTTTTGTTTGATTAAGGGCTGATTTTTCAATAGTCAATACCTTTCACCTGAAGAATAAATACTTATTCCAGTTTGTCATATTTTATATAGAAGAGCTGTCAAACCGCAATGTTTATTCCTCGGATAAAAATTATGTGACTATTGCAAAATTGGCCTTTATCAAATTACCTATTGTTGCAAGTAGGAAAATGGTTTTAATTTAAACTCATTTCTAAACTAAATAGTTATTAATTAAAATTATGAATTAAAGAGAATTCCACAATGTACCTACACAGTTATTAATTATTATTCAGTAAAAGCTAAACGAAGGCTTTAATTTTTTAAAGCCAAGAGCTCAAGTCAAAACACGTACAGGATGTTTAATACTGAACAACATACAGGAAAATTTCAAATGACCATCAGTAGCACCAATCAATAAATTGTAGATGTAGATACCCACATGAAGCAGCGATCGTTCAAACGGTCGATATTGATTATAATAAAATGATGTCTCATTCATAAGACAGAACAATACCTTGTTTGTACTGAGGAGTGTGGACACTTGGAGAATGTGTGCGGTTGTTAGAGGTCTATGTAATCATAGTAAATCGAGCGTTTTGATTGTTATATAACTATATGATTTATGTGCATGTCACATGGGCCAGACGGGTAATTGAGAGCTCAGTACACGCGGTACATGTGTGGGTGCAATATTGGTGCAAAACATTTAGTCGTGCCTGTTTACCCCGCTTTCATTGGCGAACATTTCTACCGCTCCATTCCTGAAGAGCGTCTATTAAAATTTTATTATTCCAACATTCCAACGGTTGGTGTTGGGCCAACCTGTAGAGGCACCTATATTAACCAATTTTGATGAGTTGTATGAAATCAAGTTTGTAAGACACGACCGTGTGAAGGTGAGCGACGCCTGCGACGAGTCTAGTTCCGCGACTTGTGGGCACAAAGAGACGATACGAGTTTTTTAATTAAAGCTCGACAAGTCAAACTTCATTTAAATTATTAAAAAAAAAACTCATTCGGTATAGTTTATTTGTATAATATTCCAATTAGGTAACATTCACCAACGTGGATATCGAAAATCATCTCAAGGGAACTTACTACTGGGATAAAAAGCATCATAAGTATTAATACAGATTGTAAACTGTATGTAAAGTTTCATTCAAATCGTTTTTGCGTGATAGAGTAAAATATATCCAAGTGTTCACATTTATAATATTATTTTAGTAGGACATTTTTAAGAAGCCAACATTCAACATTATTTTCATATATGCTGTATTAATTATTTATTTAGCTAGTTTTTTTGCAATCATTGCAACATTTCATATAATATGTACTAGGTGTGTATATGAATCCCACCAAAAACATTTTCATGTCAAATGTTGCCAAGACGAGACCATATGGCTCGCACTGTCAAAAAGTTTTCAGATCTCATATAGAGCCAAGCTTCTAACATATAAGTCTGTGCTTCTAACTCTACACGCTCTAACTCTACAAGCCCTAACTTCACAAACTCTACACCTTAGTCAAAATATGAGGCTTAGCCACATCCTAAATAATTTATTCAGACTAAAAATAACTAACAACCACTTAAATAGGTAGGAACCGATGGCGTCTAAGCAATGTTGATATTTACACGCTTAGATACAAAAGGAATTAGAAAGGTCACTCACCACTCACTTTGATCACTTTGTGTACAAATAATGAATTCAAATAAACCATGGCCCTTTAAGATAAGGAAATGTCATGTTTACAGTATAAATGTGGTACTGATTTCTAATGCCATGTTGCCATGAGCCCACGACGCGCGACGTGATGTAGGAGCTCGTTCGATCGATCCTCCAAAACCTACATTATGTGATTATGTTCAACCTGCCACGATAAACGCACCTCGACGCGGACTAAACCAACTTTTAACTGATTACGAACAAGTTTAGTTCCATCTCTACTGGTTAGCAGTTCTTATGAACACATTATATTAAGTAAGTAAACTAACTTTATTAACACAACATATTTCAAAATCATATTACTCTCAACAATTTAGTTTTCGAAATCTCTTAATTAATAAGAGCCAATAGTAGATTACTCGCTAAGGGGATTAAGTAGTGTCTTATTGTCGCGTTCGCTATTTTGAATCCTGAACGCAACGAAAGAATCTAGGACTCCCGAGCGTAGCGAGGAGCTCTGAAAGACTGGAATCCTGAGTGCAGTGAGGGATTCAAACTCGCCCAAGACAAAGACACCTTTATCCCCGAGGAGAATACTTTCCGCACCAACTGCGAGGTAATAAAAACCAATTCGATTATAAAATTTGTAGTTTATGAAACTGTTAAATAACCGAGGAATACCTAGTTATAATAATAATAAATAATAATCAGCAAATCAAGTATCTTGACTTGGCTCGCGAGGTTGTCGACATGTGGTATGTGGACTCAGCGATCATTGTGCCGATAGTCGTGACAGCCAATGGATTAATAGCCAAGAGCCTCGACCAACACCTAAGGAGGCTCTCGTTGGGCAGCTGGATCAAGGGCTTGATTCAGAAAGCGGTACTTCTGGACACGGCTCGCATTGTTAGGAGGTTCCTCTCTCTGGAGCCCTGACCGCCGGTAGCTTGGACCTTGTTCCCGATACCGGTGGGCTACTATTTTTTATATTTTAAATGCTTTTATATCTTTATATCATAATTTTAAAAATGTAATTTATATGTGTATAATGTATATAATGAAATAAAGGGAATAATAATAAAACGTTTATTTCAGATACAATCCATAAAATATAATAGGAAAAAAATAGCGTACAAATATAAAAATGATCGATTAAAATAAAATAATTCAATAAATAGCAGATACAATAGAAATGAAGATACATAATGATTATATAGATTAAATTAAATAATCAATGTCAATATTAGATGTTATAATGTCAATCAATTAAAATTAGAAATCATACACAATACATTACAATAAAATAAAATAATTATGTCAGTATTGTCCATTAGATATACACATCCATTTATGTTGGATCGGACAGTCTGTACGGGAAGCAATCATCCTGAGGATGCAATTGCTACTGTCTCTCACTCGTCCTTATAAAGATACAATGTTTTTTCGGACTATAGCTTGATAGCCATCCGTTCGAGCTTCTGCAAACATTAGCGACGCTGCGACGCACTGCAATAGGGAGGCAGCCGCATCAGCATCATATATGTACAGGTTAAATAACAAAGGAGAGGTCAGACCACCCTGCCTAATGCCGCAGTCCGCACTCCATGCCATATGGCTCGGACAAGGCTCCTGCCCATATCACCTAGTTCCGCTGGCCGTGATACCAATCTTGCAACAGTGATATGACTTCTACCCATACCCCTGCCCTGTCCAGTTTGTCCCAAAACTTATCATATAGGACTGCGTCAAATGCCACGTCCTTAGCCACGAGCCCCACGTCCTCATATTAACTAACTTCATTGATAATGAAGCCCTCTCTGGGGTTCGGTTCACTGAGGTCTGAGCTAGCGGCGACCAGTTTCGTGTCCGTTTATAACACGCCAATCGTCCAGAACATGTCAGAACGGGTATCTGGATACTTACTGAAATTAATTATTTTATGCTCAAAGACAGCGTATCGATAGCGACACGCTGGTCTTTGAGCATAAAACAATTCATTTTTTGAGTACCTAAATAATAATGTTTACGTAAACTAGTTGCTCATTGGTTATAACAAAAAGCACATGAAGCCATCGAAAGACTGCTCAGTACGAAGCCGTGTTTTATCCCAGAATTAAATTAAGCTGGAGGATTTATCCATCGCCATAGAGGCTCACTCACACTCGTAGCATTGAACTCAACAGTCACATGACACGTAAGATCAGTTCCACTTTCAGGTTGTTCACAACAAAATACTTATTGTCTGAGCATAAACACCTGCTTTGCTCTGTTTGGTTTCAGAACTTTAGACAAACACATTTCCGCGAGTCGCCACTTTGTCTAAGGGTAAGTTACAAGTACCTACTTACCTAATCACATCTAGTGTGGATCGGAACCCAAAAAGTATTAATTGCTGCCGGGACAGCAATTAATATTTTTTCATTGACAAGCTGTGCGCCCGATAATAAAAATAGGTAAGTAGGGATAGGGCTAAAATTTCGAACTTCCATACAAACTTACATCAACTATTTATCTCCTATAAAAATAAATCCCGTATTTTGAAAAATCCTTAGTGCTAACCTTCGTTACATAAGGAACTCTTGTGCAAAGTTTAATGTTTGCTGTGAGTTGTCAGTCGAGTTTTCTTTTACTTTTTAAGAGCGTTTACGCCGTTATGGCATTTCATACAAACTTTCAAGCCCTTGTTTTTCAAAATGAATGAACCGATATTAATGATACTTCATACGCATAAGCAGGATAAAAAGGTCTAAAAGTTGCTTAAGAACATTTTGGAAAATTGAGCTACAGTCCTTATTTCTATAGAAAACCTATGAAAAGTCACTCTTCTAGGTGATTATGCCTTATTTTCTATTTCTCACCGACTTCAAGAAGTGGCTTAATTTTTTTTTATATGTATGTATCCCGATACCCGTAGTAAGGTGAAGATTTGAAGAAAAATAACCCGCAATTGCTTCATTTGTCCAGTCCTTGCACGTATTGTTTGTATCATTGAAAAAACGGAAAACCTACTGCAATATAAAATAATGTTACCATTTTTAGGGTTCCGTACCCAATGGGTAAAAACGGAACCCTATTACCCGTCTGTCCGTCTGTCACCAGGCTGTATCATATGAACCGAATGTGTATTTCTGTTACCGCTATACCCATACAACAAACCTGATTTTTTTGCCGTTATTTTATATGTAGTGTCAAATATTGTATGGTGGTACGGAACCTTCCGTGTGCGAGTCCAACTCGCACTTGGCCGGTTTTTTCTTAATGCAATGACAAATTAAAGGATTGTAATGTTATGTTATATTTTTAAAGACGTTTGAAATTTTATTATGTGTATAAGAATAAAATGTAGGTAGGTACCAGTTACCAATCACCATTATTTATTTTTTATCAAAAGAACATTTAACGGGTAAGTTTAGCCCGTTTATAAGCCCATGTAACTCTAATATTCCTGTCAAAATCCATCTAAAAATTAAATATGCAATATTGCAACTTTAAATGATCGTTAAAATGAATGTTTAAATGAATATTTAAATGATAAATTAAATAAATAAACAATAATACCATAAAAAAATATAATATATAAAACCAATAATAATAATATATAGTTTAAATGAATATTAATATATAAATCCAATATATGAGTAGCAAAAATTGACTCTTATACGTTAGGCCGAAACTCGAAATCCCGAATCACTCTATCCCGAATGAACGCTATCCCGAATTTATATGTATACAATTATTTATAAGCACTCACATGAACACACATCTTATAATATCTACCTACCTACACAAAACAAAAGAGTAGATTAATATTAAAATTGTAAATATTGATAATAGCCCTCTTCCTAATTCTTATTTTGTTGTGCCCTACAGGGCCCACAATGCTCTAAAACTAATCTACGAGTATGTAAGTATATTCTTATGTACCTACCACCTAAGTCTGAATGCAATAAACGTATTGGGTATTGAATAAATTATTTTATTAATTTTATTTTTTTATTTTATTAAATTATTGACACAGCCGTTGACATCATTTTTACTTGGTCCACTGTTGATGTTCATCTGATTCACAATAATGGTCAAACAAAGAGTAGTCTCCCGGATCTGAAAAAGTCGAAAAATACCTTCGTGTCAAACAATATGTCAAACACTCACTTTTTTGACACTTTCAAAGTCATCTGCACTGGTTGCAATCTTGTTGCTGTAGTCAAGGGTAAAAACAATTATCAAACAATCGGCACGGTTTCTCGTAAGGTGCCGTACGTCGCAAGTGTCGCAACCCCTAAGGGAAAACTGCTATAGTTTTAAAGGTAATTCAAATTAATCAAAATCTTTTGCGTCCACATATTCAAGCTCTCAACTGACATTCATAGAAAAACTAAAAAAAGGATCACAATGGTTACTTTAGCGTTGTACAAAAAAGTTCCTTCGGTACGATTACGGGATCTGATTACCTACAAGTACTCCGACTTTTAATTAGCTGCAGTAAAATGACACTTCTTAATAACTCATTTCGGACTGCGTTTAGAGATATGCATGCCAAATAAGTTTCGTTTGTTACACTATTCTGTACTAGAAAAACGAGATTTGGTTAATGGCCGCGAAAAAACAAAAGGACGCCAATGTCAGTAATTTAAGTAACACATAAGCTATCATTTAAGTAACACATAAGCTATCATTTAAGTAACACATAAGCTATCATTTTACTGCAGCTAAATAAAAGCCCGACTAAAGTTAGTATCATCTAAAGCCTAAGTCTTACTTAGAATAAGCTACGAGTATCAGAGCCGATACCTAGATCTATACAGGATGAAATTGAAAACATGCGACAAATCGAAATGGAAAAAAAATCTGCTGTTTCCTACATTTATGTTCGCATAACTCGTCAAAATGTAGGGAACAGCTGTTTTTTTTTTCGCGACTTCAGGTTTGTTCCCATAGTAAAAGTTGTTCATAATGATGAGTAGGTACAATCTCCCATTTCGATTTGTCGCGTGTATTCAATTTCATCCTGTATAATACTAAAACACAACGTCATTAAAAATTACAAACATAATTTCTCAGGGAACTAAGAGCGTTGACGACGTACGGCATTTCATATAAACTTTCAAGCCCTTGTTTTTCGAAATGAATCAATCGATTTTCATGAAACTTTTTACGCATAAGCAGGATACAAAGAAAAGTTAGTAAAGAACATTTTCGAAATGTCTTATTTAAAAAAAATAACTGGAAATCTCTGTTTCTATGGAAAATTTAAAATCGGTCTTATTTGGCTTTAACACAATTTTTCGAAAATGTTCTTAACTAGTTTTTTAGACCTTTGTATCCTGCTTATGCGTAAGAAGTTTCATTGAAATCGGTTCATTCATTTCGAAAAACAAGAGCTTGAAAGTTTGTATGAAATGCCGTATTTCGTAAACTCTTCTCTGTTTGGAGTCGTCAGAATAGTGCATCAGTTAATTGATAATTTTCCTTAAAATTCTATAGTTCTATAAAAGTAAGGAAGAATCTAGACTCTAAAGGAAATGTTGTTTTATTTAAAGTTAGGTACGGTTAGGTCTTTAAAATTGTGTTCTGCTCTGATGGTACGAATTAAGCAAAGGGGCCTTCAAAGTTTATAATCAAATCCAGTGACATGACCGTGACTTTATTGTGGATTGTGGAACCACAGTATTTAATATAGCCCTTATAACAAATGACGCGCGACGTTGCGGTACCGCAACGCACCGGCGGCGGCGGCGCGGCGGCGTGCGTGCAGACTCACTTAAAAGATAATAACGACTCGTCGTATTCGGAAAAAACCCATCTTCCATGTTCGGGTTTGTGAATGCACTGTTTGAATCAACTTAATGTATCTGACTAATTGCTAGCAGTTTGGACTAAATTCACTTACTGTCAAGCTGTCCGGTCTGGTCGTCGCAATTATCCTTCCAGTAACCGCATATTGAGTCCTTGTATTTGTTATAGGAGCATAACACGCCAGGTCTGCAAGAATATAAAACAAACAAATATTTTCATTAGAGAAATACTTAAATATGATTGCACTACGTATGCACAGTACAAATATTAAAGAACAACAACTTGTTTTTTATATAATTATGGATAAAATGATAAACAAACTTAGTTATTTCCCAGCAATTGAGGAGGTCTTTTAAGCAACCTGAGGCGTTCCATGGTGCACGGTTGGTAGTATCGAACTCAAATGGTACAAAATACAGGGAAGGATCAGCAAAGTACTGACCATCGGTGACATGGTATTCTGAAACTGAAATGATCATTGCTATTTAATAAAACCCTATTCAGTAGTCCAGAGAAACGCAGCACCAACTGCGCACTATCCCACGTTGGACGTTGCTCTCAAACTGCATGCGCTCATCAAGAGGCCTATTCTCTAAGTCCATCAGCCAACGAACGAAAAATAGTGTTACAGCCAAATTAGACAGATTTTAAAGTTTCCATAGAAACTGAGATTTCCAGTTATCTTTTTTAAATAAGACATTTCGAAAATGTTCTTAGGTAACTTGTTAGACCTTTGTGTCCTGCTTATGCGTATGAAGTTTCATTAAAATCGGTTTATTCATTTCGAAAAACAAGGGCTTGAAAGTTTGTATGAAATGCCGTACGTCGTAAACGCTCTTAACGTCTGTCATCTGAAAGTAGCCTAAAGATATGTTTTTGTTTTTTTTTCTAGTAGGTATTTAAAAATTAACTTAGAAACAAGCGGGATACGTACTGTTTGACAATATAAATATAACACCAGAAACAAAACCTACAAATAAGATTTTCATTTTTCACTCTATATCGACAACGACTACTCCAAATAGCTGTGCGTTACAAATTGTGTCCGATGAAGTTGTTCCGCTTTGCATTCGAAACTGATTACTGCGCACACGCTCGTTAACTTGATACAATGAACAATTATCCATCTGGGTTTCCGATCCGAGAGCATATTGCAAGGGGTCCTTGGGAAAAGCTAAAATACGAGAGCAGTTAAAATCCATAAGATGACTACTTATGTTAAACTTCAAGGGGGTTATTTATAAACAATGATTAAAGCTAAGTGACGTTTAAGCGTCAAAACAGTCGCGCACTACACGCGTCACTACTTGACTTTAGGCAACGTTTATGAATAAAGGAGAAAGTAAACAATGATGTGACATTTTATGTAGTAATTTAGATACTGTAGGTATTAATGCCATTAATACTAAACTGACAGTAGTGCACAAACAAGGAGCCAACTTTGTGAGAGACTGGTGCCTGAGGTGGGTTTATATAGAAGCCTGTATTAGGTACAGGTCACCAGTTCCAGGTCATTATTATAGGTGTAATTACATCAAAGCGTATTAGATTTTTTTTTCGTACCTAAATAACGAACTAACATACTTAGTTGAAACAAGTACCTATTTTAATTTTATTTATTTATACTATGTATAATGCTACTAGGGGCGCGAATGTACAAGTATCTCCCAGTCCCCTGACACATGGTAGTAGAAAGAACCGTGGAGTCTTTATAGTCGTTAGGAGTCCGACATGACCCTCCCTTCTCCCCACACGGAGGGTATCTATGAGGTATCCGTCCGTTTACCCACAGACAAAAAGATGTAGTGGTTTTGAAATATGCTCAGTTATTTTAAAATCTAATATATAGATAATTTCTTGACTTCAAATTCCCGAGTAGGTACCAACAGCGTGTTTTGTTAGCACTAATGCCTGGTTGTCTCTGCGAACCATCACCAATATATAAGTAATGTCACCTGTAGCCTGGAACAAGTGATCGATGGATTACCTACTCATTCTGTAGCTTACATTTTTAATGAGACACGCTATCGATTGACCTGCCGTCTCGCATTGAACCATTGCCTCAAACATGGGGGAAATTAATAAACTATTAATGTTCAATATCAGCCAGCGAATGAAGTTACGTTAATTCGACAGCTCTGTATTTTGGTTGTTATTAGTTAATAAGGATCTTGGTTCCGTACTTTGGCTTTATTATTGATGCTATATGACTTTTTTGTAATACTAGCTGCGCCCCGCGGTTTCACCCGCATAAGTATCGATTCCGTGGGAATATAGGGATAAAAAGTAGCCTAAATGTTAATCCAGGCTGTCAGCTACATCCATACAAAATTTTATTAAAATTGCCCAGCTGTTTGAGCGTGAAAAATTAACAAACATATAAACACACTCACACACTCACAAACTTTCGCCTTTATAATATTAGTGTGATATCAGATTTTTCTTAAATTTAGTGGTTGATACTGGAGACCTGTTATTACCTCTTTGTATAAGCGGAACGAGCGAATGCCATTTCTAATAGGTAACTACTCAAAGTGATTAGGTACATATTAAGAGCAGCGGTGACCCAGTGGTAACGGCCGCGACTTACGAGTTGTATGTCGTGGGTTCGAACCCAAACAGGCACTTTGCGCAAATTATTTCATCACCACTGCTCTCACAAACGGTGAAGGAAATCATCATGAGGATGATTTCCTTTACTATTTTTGGACTCTGGACTTGGTTTGCTGGCGAATCGTGAAGAAACCAGCATGTCCTAGAAGAACCAAAAATTCTAAGACGTGACATCCGCCAAGCCGCACTAGGCCCGCGTAGTTGATGATTACGGCCCACTCTTTGTCACAGAAAGGAGCCCTATCTCCCAGCAGTGGGAACAATAAAGGCCGATCATGCAAAGATTTAACACTTATTTATTTAAATTTATTTTATTTGTAGGTCAAAAACTTGCACCGATTTCCCTCTATAATTTAACTACATTTTTTTTTATCACGGATTTTCCTTGTTTTCATTATTTTATTTCCGGCTATGCCTTATCACGCTCATGGTCCAATACACATTGTGTAGGTATGCTCCACCTATTTTCACGTTGAAGAAAGATCCACCAAGAGCAAAATATTAGGTACCTCGGACGTGTTGACCTGGGCAGTTAAAATCAATGTTGCTTATAATTTAATAAGTGCTACTCGCTCGCTCAATGGAGTCATTCACACTCTTCATATATCGGTAATACCCTACAGAGGTCGTCTCATTAATGTGCCCGCATTGCCTGCAATATTCGACATAAGTCGTAACCATGTATTGAATCACCTAGATATTCTAGATCTTATTCTATTATCTAATTTAGTAATTCTGCTATGGTACGCACGGCTACACATCAAGCTATACATAACGAGTATAAGCTGATTTCTGATCGTACGAAAAACCTATACAATGCGAGGGCAGCTAAACTGGAAAAAATGTATAGCTTGATGTGTTGCCGTGTGTACTAACCACAGATGCGTGTATTTCATTTACGTCTACATTATGCTTTTTATTGTGCTCTTTAGAATAGATACGACATGCTGTCTACTCGTGTTTAGAACAGCACCTACTTGACGCCTGACTATGAACATGCAAATCCAAGGGTTCAACAGAACTTATATTTCCCAGAATCTGAATTTAGGTAACTTTTAGCAACGTCAGTTCTGTTAATGAAATAAAAGAGGCAACAAACTATCTTTTTAGAAGCATTTTGTATAGTTAAAACGTCAACGTTTTTAGGTATATTCAAGAACTGGGTCACCGGAACAGGCTATAAACTAACAATGTAGTGTATTCATTCACATGATCGTTCGCAAAATGCCCACCTGTCTCTATTCTTTACGTATTTCTATTAACACCAATTCAAAGCATAATGATAATGATACTGATAACTAAACGAAACGCAATTGCGTTTCGTTTAGTTTAAGTTTTAGTTCAAGTTTCACCAAAATGTAAGTTTCACCTGGGCTGTCCTAATTAGGACAGCCCAGGTGAAACTTACATTTAGGTTTTGTTTACATTGGCTTTGACAACGACGCAGACGCTAATTCGAAACATCATAAAAACCGTAATAGAATGACCTAAATGTCAACTGGCGGGTGTATCAGTATGAAGTCATTAACACCAGGCAGAAATAGATTGAGCCCGAATTGTGAGTGGTGCACCACGGCCCACGAGACGCCCCACGCTCCGTAGGTGTGTCTCACGTATTAGGTGCTAGTATCGTCACCATCAGCCAACTAATTACATATTCAACCATTCTAAATATACAACATTATTTTTAGTATATGCGAAACCTGAATATAGTTCGTTCAGAATAAGTAACTGAATCGATTTTGATAATTTTTACACCATGTTATATTTTGTCCCGAAAATATTTAATCACTAGTTAATTACAATAAAATCGTCGTACAGTTAGGTACCTACTGCCAAACTATTATCAATGAGCGTACGATGCTGGAGGAGCATAAATCATGGTCACCCCGCGCCGCGCCGCGTGGTGAGCATGTTTTTGAACGGACAACCAGGTAACATAACAAGCTTATAACTTTGTGATTTCTCATGATACAGTTTTGAAATTTTGTACATAGATTCTTTACATAAAAATACTAGACACGTGTTCCGGGTTTCGCATATACTAAAAATAATGTTGTATATTTCTATTTCCGCTAATCGTGCCGACAGACATTGCAAAGAGTGCTCGATCAACAGAAGAATACATTGGAATGCGAAGTCACTTTTTTCATACATTTATTTTTGTGTGTAAGTTTCTTTAATGTTGTTGTTTACTTTGGGACTGTATTTTTAATTCTATCGCAATTTCTAATACCTATATATTTGCCAGCGGCTGTAGCCAGTGGCTCTAGTCAGCGGCTTTAGCCAGCGAGCGTGCAGTGCGACAGCACCCGCGCAAGTGAGGAGTCGTCGAAGCCAATTAATACAACAAATACATTTTAGGGGAAAAATCCAAGACCTTATTTTTAACCGACTTCTAAAAAAGGAGGAGGTTCTCAATTCGGATGTTTGTAAATACTTTATATTTTTTTTTTAAATTTGTTCGCGCATTACTCCGTCGCTTGCCAACCGATTAGAAAAAATCTTTTTTTGTTAGAAAGGGTATACTTCCCAAATGGTCCCATGAAAATTTTTTCGACATCTGATAAGCGGTTTTTGAAAAATCAACAAAAATCTATAAATTCAAAAGCAATATTTTGTAAAAGGTGATGAGCAGTTGACATTAGGCTATTGTAACTTAGATAAATTACAAACTCTCCCACTAAAAAGTAAAAAATAAAAACTTTTTTACAAAAAACACAACCGAATTCCAAAAAAAAACACTACAACGTGCTAAATAACTTTAATTTCGGAAGTCGGTGTCAATAAACGAAAATCCAACCAAACCAACGACACCGACTTCCGAAATTAAAGTTATTTAGCACTTTGTAGTGTTTTTTTTTTGGAAGTCGGTTGTGTTTTTTGTAAAAAAGTTTTTGGAACGAAAAATATGCAAATAACCAAATCTATTTTTAACCGACCAAAAAAGCAGGAGGTGCTCAAGTCGACACGTATACATATATATATTTTTTTCTTTAAGTATAATTATTATTAATACTTATAAAAACTAATTTGGGTTATTAGCGTATACTAGGTAACAAGTGCGGTTTGAGCACCTGAAAATGAGCAAATTCCGTCCCATTATGAAATTGTCGCAAAATTTGCGTTGTGTATCAAAGTATTATATCGTTTAACGATTAATTGGATGATTTTAATAAATATATAGCTAACTTGACTTAGATTGGACCTTACTATCATAATAACAACTTGTTTTGAATCTTTATTCTTAATTCTGCGCCGGTTTATATTCCTGCGTCTAAGCAAACATTGATAAGTCAATAAAGTTGTAAAGTTCAAGATTTATTTTACTAAATGATCCCCAGTTTACTACACCTGATAAAACTTGTGGGTTTAATACGTGTGGTAAGAACATAGTGGGATGACAACACCGGCTTTAGTAAAAAACGTCAGATTCACGGAAATTCTTGTTGAATTAGTTTGAAATCTACTACACAAAGAGGTTGAAAGGAAAATTTTGGGAATAACTTTTAATTAAGTATACAAATATAACTTTTTCATAAAAACCATCCTATAACCATGCTTTGTGACGAAATCGGTACGGAAAATTGCTAAGACAACAAACATGTAATAAAAGCCGTAAAACCCGCAGGTAACAACTAATAGTAATCTAGGTAACAACTGCAGGAAAACAACACAACATATGAACATGTCTTTATGACTACGTCTATAGACTACAGTCAATTAGATAAGATAGTAGTTCAAATAATAAATCAAAACTTATTAAAGAACTACGTTATTCGATGGAACTATTTTTGAAACACTACAACTTGGGGAATCCAGTAATGACTGAACATTCTTGGACCTATAAATATAGAAATATAAGTACGTTCCTACGTATGAGATACGTGACTAAGAGCATGAAGACAACTGCTCGAAGGAAATTACGATTAATCATCATTCCTATTAAAAACATTCAAAGATTATAACAGTGTACTCTTATGTAAGCACATTTTAATGAATGCTAAAACAATGATACTGTTTTCAAAGTACCTAAGTAACAATTCTGTAACTAATATTTGACTAATTTGAATGTTATTTAGTTTATTTAATTCAATCTTATATCTAACAAACTGAAAACTCTAAAAATGTATTGGTGGCAGAATAATATGAACTTTTATAACTTTGTAACAACTCTGTATGTACCTAACAATATTTGACAAATAAATGGACTATTATGTACTCTAAGAAGCCAATATTCATAAAACCTTAAAACATTCAAGCTTATTATTCTTCATAGCTTGTTCTTTATAGTAAGTAAGCCTGAATTTTTTAGCTGAGGTAGTATTCACGAATATGTATGCGAATATAATACTTAAGTTTAGCATTATACAACTGGAACTAAAGTTGTTATAACCAGTCTGTGGCCCGTCGCGAGACAAAGAAACACAAAATATTAAAAGAAAAAACACAAAATTATTGGTATAATTGAACAACCAAAATAATTATTCCTCTAGGAAAATATTTATAAATCATGCGTAAAGGTCAGTTGTCCCAGAAGTGATACAGCAATTTCCACGTGTAAGTTGGTAGTGTTGTGACGTAATTTGATGACACTTGGGGTAGTTTAGTGCACGCGTCACGCGTGACGTCACGGCCGGCGCCCGGTGCTGGCTGTCAGCTGGCGAGCCTCACCGTTGCTATACAAATATGGTGAGCACCGCCACACGCCTCCATACGTACCTCGCGTCTCGTCACAACCGGTCGCTGTCAATGTCTAGTGCTCCTTATCAATCCAATTAACTGATAACTGACTATACGTGTTCTTTGACGTCACAATACTAGTTATTAAATGTTTCGTTATTTTAGAAAAGTGATATTACTGCTGTGTTCAAAAGTGCGATTGTGATCGAGAGAAGACAATATAAGAATTAACCAGTATTCGGTGTCAGCCTTCGGAAATTCAACAGGTATAGACTATATTATGATTATTTTTATTACAACTATTAGTTTAGTAACAAAACAGGTTTTTGCATTTTAGTATAAATTTATAACGACTCATAATTTAAATCCTATATAATAACCGAACAGATTTTCCTCATACCTACTTATATACCCATCCACTTCATTTAATCTTCTTTACTTATGTATTGTACCTTCTGTTACTACACAGCAAACCACCCCTAAGACGACTCACTGATCCAAAAATATTCTCAACACTACACAAACTTTAATTTGAAACAACTATTAGGTAAAAGGCACAGATTTTCCGACTATTCTCATTTAAGTTCCCCGAATAAAAATTGTGAATCATCGTAACAGACATTATAAAAAATGGCAGTTACTTATGGTACGTCTTGTCGTTCAAATAACGGTCAATTTTGAGAACATTATCTACCGATGGATTAAGGTTATGACAGACATTTTACGAATTGTGCAATGTCTCCATCATTATGGCAGTTACACCTCATGGGTGATTTGACGCATTTTCTCTTTGATGTGCTTCATGATCATTGTATAATATAAAGTCACTAGCCGCGCCCCGCGGTTTCAACCGCATAAGTGTCGATCCCGTGGGAATATCGGGATAAAAACTATCCTATGTCCTTTCCCGGGACTCAAACTATCTCTATATTAAATTTCATCTAAATCGGTTCAGAGGTTTAGGCGTGAAGAGGTAACAGAGAGAAAGAAACACTTTCGTATTTATTATTATTAGTATGGATAACACCCGAGATACCAGCGAGGAATTGAAGAATATTTTCAGTTTAACTTTACGGTTTTTTTCTCACGGAATCCTTTCATTCTTTTCAATATACAATTGCAATCAACGACGCTTCGTGTGGTGTCATGAGAGTCTTGCGCACTGCGCTGCGGTGCGTATGACTAAGGCAGGGCACGTTCTACTTCGCATTGACTTTCGCATGTCGTGGCTGTAATTTTCTTCATAAATTAACTGAAACAAGCAAATAAGATAGGATAATCATAATTAGCCTATAATGCTCCCACTGCTGGGACACAGGCCTCCTCTCTGTGAGAGGGAGTGGGCCGTAATCCACCACGCGGGCCCAGTGCCGGTTGGTAGATGTCACATTTCTTCGAATTTCCAGGACATGTCGGTTTCCTCACGATATTTTCCTTCACCATTTTGGGAGCAGTGGTGGTGGTGAAATAATTTACACAAAGTAAATCGCCTGCCTGGGTTCGAACCTACGACCTAAGTACATACACCTAAGATACAAATATTAGCGCAAAACTTTACAATTAACATTTGTACGACAAAACACTTTGATATTGCAATTGTCACCTGTAGCTGTAGATACCAGGACACGATACCTTTATTGTCTTTGCCAATACCAAAAACAGAAGGCTGTACAAATATTCACACAAACTTTGTTAATAACCTTCCTACACAACATATAGTTACTACTCAGTTACTACCAATTTCAAACTTTGCACGCCTTATCGGGTAACTATATGGACGCTCATTTCGACCGTCACAAAAACAAAACAAAGTCACTAGTTACGCAATGCTTGCTTACGATTTATTGTTGCATGCTCATGTAACAGCACCAGCCAAGATTGTGTACACATGTGTATCGATAAAGCCCCATACAGCAGAAGTTACTTAGCTGTTAAACAATAGAGGCTGTACTAAATAATCGCAATTTAGTGCCGGTAATTCCAAAGTATTGCTCAGCTTTTTGTATTGAATGGTCCTAATAAATATGTAACATATTACTCTACTCCACACCATTAGAATGCAAATCGGAAATCCGGAACTAAAATCTCCCTATATTATTATACAATGTACAGACGCCAGCACATCAAGGTACTACAATATGTCAAAGTTCTTTAATAGATTTTCAACTTTATCGCTAAATTGTAAGGTTCAAAGTTGATTGGGAAAATTTTAGCTTGATGTGCAGGCGTCTTCTGTACAACTTTCTTAAAATCATTCCATAGTGGGACGTTGTGGTCATAAAAATGAAATCGTATTTAAAAACAACATACAACAAACATTTTTCTTTTTGGCAGACATCCAATCATGCGTAATCTGCAAAGAGTTCGATTTATTTTGCATTGAATCAGTTCCATTTGTTTATTTGAAAGATACTAACATTATATTAATGTTTTAATGGATAACGAGTAGATAATGTCGACATATGGAATGAATGGCTGATGGAAACTTCTTTTTGGGCCGCAGCCGGAAATGTAGCGGGCGTACGCTTGCGCCTCACCCCTGTTTCGTCCTAATGCAATTTCAGTATATTATAATGTAGGTACTCTGTGTAATGCAACGTGCTGTAGAAGCCAAACATCGACTAACCGTATGCACAGAGATATTCAATACGTGGTAACACATAACAACAACACAAAACAACAACAACATAACATGCATCGTACATGCACATCGTGGTAACATGCATTTTGATTTTTGATAGAACAATAACGTTTTTCGCTTAGTTATCGGTAAATAATTGATCATGTTCAATGCCGGAACGATTTGGGTTATACAGGTAGGTATAAAAACTATCAAGTTTTTACTTATCGTTAGTCACCGAAAGTTTTAGCAAAGTTACACAATATTTCGTGCGCCAGAGTAACTTAAAAATGTCAAAAAGTTCGAGAAACAAATACACAAACACAGTACCTACTGACGGATTTTTTTTAAAGTACTACGCACAATGCGCCTTTATAAGCATTACTTGTTGACTTTACAGTAAATTAAAAAAAAATTGGTAGTACCTAGATATCGTTTTATTTATCAGACTGTACTTTTTATGTACAATTTAAATATTTCTTTAAGCTATTTTATTATTTATTTTTTCAGATTATCTACACATTTTATTAAAAACCTATATTTTACGCAGTACCTACCTACGAATATGTTTTACATGAATATGCTTCAGGACAACATTGCGGATAAAAGAAAAAAAATACATAAGATCCCCATGAATCACAGTAAATAACTGCACTCATACCAACTAATTAACTTATAATTATTTTCTTTTCCTTCGCACGTTTTCTTACATCAATC
This sequence comes from Gortyna flavago, assembly GCA_963669345.1. Classification (NCBI taxonomy): domain Eukaryota; kingdom Metazoa; phylum Arthropoda; class Insecta; order Lepidoptera; family Noctuidae; genus Gortyna; species Gortyna flavago. The sequence goes on from OY770139.1 coordinate 8,077,860, forward strand.
AAGGTAGGTAGGTATGTGTAAGAGGGTTTTTACTGGAGGGAATACAAATACCTACAGATCCCAAAGCCAGATTTTCCTAATAAGTAAATATTCGAGTTCGTGTTTGTCTGTGTAATCAAAGTTAATTTTTCACCGCCGCCGCCGCCTCTCTTTCCGTCAAGGTGATATTGTTTACCTTCAATCTAATCGGATCAGCGGCAAAAACTGCCACACAGCAGATTTAATCTATTTTTACAGCATCGTGTACCTACTCAAAAGCAGTGTTTTTAAGGTTCCGTACCCAGAGGTGCCAACGGGGCAATATTACTAAGGTTTCGCTATCCGTCCGTCAGTCCATCCGTCCGCCCGTCCGTCTCTCTATCACAGGGGTGTATCTATTGAACTGTAATAGGTAGACACTTGAAATTTTCACAGAATATGTACTACTATGACCGCAATAACAACAAATATTAAAAATTCTAAAATTAAAAGGGTCCCCATACAAAAAATATGTAGTGTTAAATATTGTAGGGTGGCACGAAAACCTTCGTATGCGAGTCCTACTCGCACTTGGCCGGTTTTTTATTATGATCGCTGTGATCAGTTTTTGCGCGGACACCGAAATCATTACCTAAGTGAAATACTCGTGTAAGCTATAGTCTGTTTACCTATTGGGAGCAAAAAACTAAAATCAACTTTTAGAAAAGAGTTCAGTTTTCAAGGTTCAATACAAAGTCAGTTTGTTCTGTCGTAAAAGAGATTTCTACTAATACTAAAATATACCATTTAGAATCACTAAACGAAAACTTATTGTTTTGACAACCATACAAGTACCTACAGTCAGTTACTGCAATCAGCGGACGCACCTTTGCATAAACGGTTGAGATTTTTTGGAATACGAATCGATAGAATTTTATAATTCTTTTATATTTTATTTACTTTGCTCAAATAAATAAAATATAAAAGAATTATAAAATTCTATCGATTCGTGTTCTGAAAAATCTTAATCATTTATTCAAAGGTGGGTCAGCTAATTGCAGTAACTGACTGTACGTGTTTCTTGAACAGCCCACTAACCCAAATACACATGAACTTTATGCGCTTTGTCTAGAATATTTAACTTATTTGCAACTTTGTCGTGACCACGCATCCTTAAAAGGAGGACATCATAATTCAAGTGAAAGTGGCAGACCCCATTCATGGGCGGCGAGACGCGTGCTGAAGACTAAATCCATTATGCTTATGATGCCATTGATATTCTCTGCAGCCACTGAAGCAGAGTGCCCCTGGCTATTATAAGATAAATGGGCGCGTTACCGCAGTTGAGTGCAAAGTTTCCCGACTCCTTAGATGGTGTAGGTAGTACTCGTCGCCAACGCAACGGGCTCCCGGTGTAGAAAGTAACTCGCCAACAACTAAGTACACAGCTGGTTTTACCGTTTTACAGAGTAAACTTGATCCACAATGTAAACTTAGCGAATAGTCCATTGATGGCTCCAGTCAAAATAATGTGTTATTTAAGTACGTGTAAGAATGTTTACGTATCATTTTGTGGTCGGAAGCACGTTCTGCGTTGACGTTGAATTTATGCGCGTTAAGCACAGCTGCGCGTGCGCGGCGTGTTGGTGCACGCTGCAGTAAAAGGTTCAAACAGAGCTTGTGACCGCAGCGAAGGTTAAGGCAACGTATCGTTTCCGGGTCGAAAGGTCAACGGCTCAACCCATGCCTTCAAGCTGCTCGAGTGGTTAAAACGCGTCATAAGTCAGCGAATAATATTTTTTTATTTACGATCACTTGACTGTACATTTATAGTTTCTCTACTACGCAAATGTTTAATTTTTATATTTTCACCTGTGCTTATAAGACTAAGGTTGGCGAATATCTAAGGTCTGTTCATATAGTAACTTATATTCAGCAATACCTATACCTACCACATAATGGCGAGTATCGGTGTAAAGTCACAAATTGCGACATCGGCGCAAAAGTGGAAGGTCACTATCACAAGCTGAGTAAACACCAACTTATAAGAATTCTACAAGAAAGGCTTTAATTTATTATCCTTTGTTTACGTCGTAGTACGTCTGTATCGCCAACAAAATGAATAACACCTATATCATGTTGGTTTTCTCATAAGTAATGGTAATTTACCATAACTTATCTGTTAACATAAGAAATCTAGGTAAGTATACCTACTTACTGACTTATCTTATATATATATATTTTATGAAGAAACTACTCGAATTATGATAAAGCTTCAGTTCGAGTGGTTGTACGCAGTACTTAACACGTTATTCAATCATAATCGATATCTTGTTTCTGTAGTTCCAGAATTATAAGTATTGTTAAGGTATCTACTGAAAATCAGGAAATGAGAGTAAGTACTAATTTAATTACACAAACTCAACAATCTAAAAGTGCACGACTCATAATGCTCATCTTTTTGATCGTATAAAAAACCATAAATATAGATTTTTTTTTAATATTAATTATAATTAAACTACTTTGAATAAAAGAACCATTTCCAATAGGGTTCTTCCTATGGGAGAAATGAATCTATTAAAAAAAATAAACTCAATTAATAGATTTTTTCGCAAGCTACAATGTTTTCAGGTTTCACACATGGATGACGGGATTTTTTTAGAAATATTTTTATGTTTTTTTCGTTTCTACTGCATTAAATAAATTTTTGAAGTACCTTATTAATCTCCATTAAATTATCTATACAATGGTATATAAATTAAGTAGGTTCTGTGTAATAGCAGGAGATTGTCCTCATCGGAGACGTAAACCTGCTTCCATTTTTGGACAGACAGAACCTTTTCGAGTTAAGGTATACCCGTCCAGACTTGGTGGCTGGCATCACTCAGCTTTGCACACACCGCAATCCGATGGACGTGGCGTTTGCACTGAGCGAGATATACTCCTCCAAGTCCAACAATACAAACAGTTGCAGAAAGGAGGCAAAATTTTTTTTCGATCTTAAAGCACTCTAATGCTTCGCATTAAGAGCCGTGCAATTACAATTGGGTGTAGTGTGAATAGTGTCCTGTATACATACATGTAATTACGTAATTTTTCAATAATTGTTCAATAATTATGTATTTTTTGCTATTATGTGAATTTACTTTATAAAAAGGACAAAATGATATTCGTTGTATAACTTCGTAACCAACGCAGCCCGTTTACAATTTCGGCGAGAAAACCTTACCTACTTACTGTAATAATACCTGTAGCACCAATTATATTCAAAGAATCACTCAAGTCTAAGTGGGAAATAATAATTATGCTTCTACAAGCCCACAACAAAGCACGCGATTTTTATTAACAAAACATAATTTAATACCCAAGATTTTTATGTAAAATCTAACGATACTTAATTAAAATTACAATTTAATCTACAATCTTTAGAAGCACATCTAAAAAGGAAAATGTATAATTCTCCAGATAGGCATCAGAAGTTTGTACAATCACAATAATAGAGTCACGGAGGATGCGCAGGCGCAGAGCACCGCTATAGTTTCACGGCGCGTGCGCCGACCGACCGGCCGAACAATCCCTTGCGACCGGGCGACCCCACACAAATTGCCCTACCGCCAATCGCCATTGTACGGAGCAAGATGGCGTAACCACCGTTTTAATACCACCTCTTTTGTTACAAAACCTAATGTGTAACCTGACGAAATATTTTAGTGTCTGTTCTTTTGTTTCAGGTAAGATATGCCTAAACTGTGCATTGAAGTGAGGTGGACCGGACATGGACATCGATCTTTCGATATCTCTCATCTCATAACATCACTCGCTTAAACCTACGAAGGTAGCTGTGTATTCGTGGGTGTATTGGTAGGCTATTGGAGAGTGGCTGAAAGCCCGCAGCCCACAGCGCTGATGGACATTGGAAATATTATTTTAATTTTTTAATCTACAAAAAGCTTTCTGGTTCGAATAATGCGACTTTTGTTATTAAAACTTTTCAGAGCCACATCTGGCTAATTATTGAAAAAGATAGGTATTAATGAATTGGACTATAGGTACGTGGAAGGTATGCATTGCATGTATTTGACATGATTTTCCTGTCCCAATTCGAATGAAAATAACGAACTAAGACAGAATATTATAATAAATTCAAGGAAACAAGAGTAAATAATATTTTATAAAGTGTCATTCCTAATAAAATTCTGTTGTGAACCGAATTCCATACCTTTTAATAACAGGTTCATAGTCATACGCATTAGGAATACTTAATTCGCAATAATACACTGTATTTACAAGAATTTAGGACTAAACCAGTATAGTCACATACTTCGTTGTAAATACTGCCTGTCACTGAAAATATAAATCAGTTTGGACATTCTCAACTAGTGTAATTAAGCCAAATCTCAGAATAGAATAACTTCCTTGTTCGTAGCTACGCACATAAATGTTGATCTGACATTTGCGCAAACGCATTCATACGCAAATGATCTCGGCTCCTTAACCAGTAGACGTCCACCCACGTTCGGAATCATGGTCATGGCCATGGCCATAAAAAGTATGAGACAAAACATCTTTATCAGTTTCCCTTTGATTAGTAAATACAAATTATAGCAGATACGCAGTCGAAAAGCTAATAATAAAGCTGAATAGTTTTTTGTTTGTTTGTTTGAACGCGCTTATCTCTGGACCTACCGGTCGGATTTGAAAAATTATTTTTGTATTTGATAGCCCCCTTGAAGAAGGCTATATGCTATTTTACATCATGCTATGACCCTTAGGAGCCGTGAAAAAGAAAGATCGCGAAGCGAAAACGAAGTGACAGCGCGGGCAGGTGATGCGATGCGACGGGGTGGGTTGGGGGAACAAGAAACACGCGGAGGAAGTCGCGGGCAGGAGCTAGTATTACAATATACGCTGATGATAATATACACCGTAGTAGGTGCTATTACCATTAATATAACAATAAATGACATCCATATTAATCCCTTCCAAATGAGGTCAATACTCATATCTATCCGACGTAGCAACCCTTATCATTTCTCGTAGACCGCCTACGGAAAAAGATAGGTGTCCTATTTTTCGTAGACCAGACGGCGCCTACGCTGTCCTAATTCGTAGACCATGCTACGAGATTATAGTTCTGGGTTCCGGGTGATCACATAGTTACAACTACAAGTATCATAATTATTAAGGTTTTAAAAATTACTTGCTTACTTAATAGGTAAGTACGCAAAAAACTTTCTTTAAAAAATGACATAAATTATAATTAATTGACAACATTAGCGGTTCTTGCATGAAAAATGACAGAGCCGCCGAACAAAAAGATTTAGAAAGTAAGAAAGCTAGAATAGGAATAGGCTTGGCAAATTATCTAACCCCCTCATTTATAATCTGTCGTCCGTAAACGAGCTAGAACTAGTCATATCTGCTATTTAGTCTTATCGAGAGGTAGTCATAACGCTTCTAACCCATAAATCTCACCTGCCATTCTGATTTTTTTTATCATATAGAACATTTTAGTTCGAAATGTTTGGTAGTATAACTCAAACTCAAGCATTTATTTCAATTAAACCATGCACAGGCACTTTTTAATAATATTTTTTCAAAATTAAATAGTCGGTCAGTCAGTAAAAAAATTGAAGCTAGTTGCCCATTCCAAAACGTAGATCTCTATGGAGAAGAACGGGCAAGAAACTCTATGGACACTCTCTGAAATCAAGATATTACAAAATCCTGGGTACATTATTCTTGTTGCTTCTATAGGGAGAACAATCTAAAAAAAACACAAAAAGGAAACAATTCAAAATATAAGATTAAAAATAAGCCTTGGCAGTTAAGAGATGACCAGTCTCAACCGACGCAACATAACATAACCGAGGTGTTCCAACATAGTACACCCACATTTCGCCAGTTAAGTTTAAGTCCCATGTAATAGGGAGCGACCCTATTGCCATCAACCGGGCACACATCCAGACTCCGGGCTGCTACTGACAAATTCTCGATGGAAAAACACAATATTACTTCACCCGACCTGGGAACCTAACCCCTCATGCTCAGCAATAGCGCTTTCGACCACTAGACCCATAAGTCCCACACAAACAAAACAAGGGTAGGGTACTTATATTCGGCACCACCCCGTAAAATGTTAAAGGGTGTTCGTGTACCGGCTTACGTAGGAACGGTCAAAGCCCCGGTTAGGGGAGGCCCCACTTAAATACCGATTTCAATGAAAACATGAATAAAAGGTTATCGATAACAAAACAATGTAACGGTGTCAAGTGCCAAGCTTGCCGTTATCAGCACGCTTCTGAGTTTAGATATTGGTCGCAAAAAACGTAGACTGCGTTCGCAATTTTATTTTCAAAAGTTTAAACAAACATGTCTTTTTGAAAAACTAACTTTAAAACCTGCACATAAAGTTCAGTTTGCGCTACAACTTAAAACAGTTTTATGACCTTTTTCAATAGTTCTAGTCATTCTGAAATCAACTTAATTAACACTGAAATAAAGTTGATATTTGTTTATTTGGAAATAAAATCAATTGGAAACAAGATTTTAAATAAGGAATAAGCCAGATAATTGTCCACCTTAAAAAAAAAAAAAGCCAGATAATTGTTTTTACATAATAAATTGTATAACTAATTAGGTTGATGTTTTGACTATCAGCGAAATAACCGATCGTAGTGCGATAGCGAAAAGTAGAAAAAAAAACTAAAATACTACCTATTTTTAACAAAGTCTGCGATTTATTGTGCATATTTAGAAGTATGTTAAGTTTAAATCATTATTGTATATTCACGATGTTATTATAATTATGTAGATTAATTCGTAGATCTTTGGCACTCCTTATCGCTCGTTCCACTACACTAAAATCCCCTAGACCAGTTCCCCAGGGGAGTACACAGCACTCAATGTTCCACTACGATCTACGGGTCGTCACAAGCCCTAAAGTCTGACCACCAGTCTAACCAAGGGATATCGTGTTACCCAGTTACTGGGCTGTAGAGGTCGGATAGGCAGTCGCTTCATGTAAAATACTGGTATTTAGCTGCATCCGGTTAGACTGAAAGCCGACTCCAACATAGTTGGGAAAATGCTAGACAGATGATGATGTTACTATGTAGATTAATTTTAAAGACAGTTTCCAGATTACATTGACGTAATTTCAGCATTTATCTTTATTGTAGGTTGGAACAAAATACGATTACGTATACATAAAGTTCTTAGTGACACGTCCGTATGTACTTAGAGGTATTTAATTATTTTACAATAACAAAAACCCGTTGTAAACAGATTATGTAAGATGCGCAATGACATACCAACAGTAGGTATCATAATAATGTAAATTTCATTTTGTTTATCATAATTTAAACAACATTTTAAAGAAGGAAGGACATTTATACTATGTATTTGTTAGTAATATTTCTGGAAAGACCTAAACCGATTTCATTGAAAATTTTATTTACTCATACTAGCAGCAGGTACCTACTATTAATATAATATACATTAGAAAAAAATCGTAGGTATCTACCTATTTACTTATGAATAATAACCTAACGTAGTGAGAGACTAATCATGAACTGCATTTTCCTTAACAATCAATTAGAAATATGTTAAAAGTTGTGCTTATACTTAAATATGTACAGAAGCCAGCACATCAAGCTTCTACAACATGTGAAAATTAATTTAACAGATCTTCAACTTTATCTCCAAAGCATAAGGTTCAAAGTTGATTAGGAAAATTTTACAGTTTCGGATAGCTAGATGTGCTCTGGCGCCTGTACCTAGTTATGATTAGTTACTTGTTTAACTTTGAGGGGCAATCCCCGTAAGTATAGGGACGTTCGCATTGTAATCTTTAATCTGTCAAAAATACTTCTAATTTCCCTACATTTTTGACAAATTTTTGACATTGATTGTCGCTTAGATGAGATTGCGACTAGATTTTGAACGTTGTTAAATACGGGAATTGTCCCTCTGATGTACCATTCAAAATAATAAATTCCTATAACGCTAATGGTTAACATACGAGTACCAGCGTTTTGTGTGCTTTTGCTTTAAAACTTAGAACTTTAGATATCTTTAACCAGAATATTTTAAGAGTACACCATAAAATAAAAAAGGCACACAAAACAACATTGAGCTACTACATTACTCGTTCATATCCTCATATACTCGTACCTAAGTACCGGTATTAAGCGGTATATCGTAGGTAGTATACACTACACAGGTATATCGTCCTGCTGTGGTGGCGCACAACCGCGATAGACAATATACATAATGAATTGGAGACCACAAGTCGCCGGCTCGACAGTAATGCGATATGCTGTGGTATGCCAGGGGTCGTGGAAACCTTGTCAACTAGTCAGGTATCATATACCTATGCAATTTAAGTAGCTGTACCTATGCAATTTAAGTATCCGTCAGCTTCTTGTCTGATTCTTGCTAAGGCTTTACTTGTGGGTGTAGCTTCTCCTTGTGCATATTTTTGTTGAAGATAGGGAATAAATAGGTACGTATTGCAAAGGAAGATGGCTATGTCTAGCAAGGGAATTCAGTATAAAGATAGAGAAAATAGTGCTCGCTTTTCAGCCAGTTGCCAACTGTAATTTGCATATATCTGCGTAGAAGAGAAACTGTAGATTTTTACTGTAAAATACGTCAGACGTGACTCAAAATTAACTTCTGTATCAATGAACTTTAGTTCAGAGACTTTTGAACTAAATTTTACCCAGACATAAATAAATAAAATAAATAATAAATTATTTATGTCACCAAAAGCCATCACATTACAATATCCAAAGACTAATAGCATAAAGGCTTAGGTATAACTAGGTCACAATAATTTTAATATTCTGACTCCTAAACTAGGTGTAGGTAGGTGCCTGTGTCGTAGGAGTCAGTGATTCTTCGTTACAAACAAAGCCATATTATACTAAAACGGGACGTTTCAACAATAAGCAAATGGTGTAAAAGAAAACAATATAATTTATGTAAAGGAAACACAAATGAAAGACGTTTAACTGTGTGGTGTGGTCAATTAATGTAGGGTCTGAGTGTGTGTTTGTGTGTAGTAAGTGTTGGAATTGTTTAACGTATACAGTTTTATCAACATTTAAAGTGGGCAAGTTATCGGCCAAAATTTCATTCCAAAGGGACAGCGCAGCCTCGGCGTATATGTATGTCTACGGCCAGTCATAACCATAGACTACAACAAGGGCAGTGTCATCCGCGTACGTACCTATATAGGTACTTATCTTACAATTTTCAAGAGGCAGTTTTCAGAGTTCATTTATATAAATGAGAAAGAGAAGTTTACTACACAAACTACATCTATTTCAACCCGGAAAAACCTCTGATAGTTATGGAAGACATCAACAACTTAACATCTGTCCAGCTGATTGATTTATCAATTAGGCAACAAATTACCCAATTTGTAAGAATCGATTATGGAAAACTTCATAATTCGTTGAAAGAATTGGAAGATCAAACGAATCAGACAGAAATGTCGCAACACGATGTGCACCAATTTCGTCGTTTCATACACTACCATGGGACTTCTGATCTTGTCAGTAGTCCTCGCGGGAGGAGCCTACGTGTGCTGCAGACGTTGCGTCAGCGTCGCCGGCGCGTCCACCAGATTATCGCCACAGAAGCCACCAAGAGCTGTAACATTCACTGAAAACATCGAACTGACCACGATCAGAGGGGCAATTCTCGTAATTTTAAAAACGTTCACAGTCTGATCTCAGTCTCAATCTGTCAAAAATACCTCTAATTTCCCTACATTTTGACAAGTTTTGACATTTGTTTGTCGCCGAGATGAACCTGCGACTAGATTTTGAACGTTTTAAATTACGAGAATTGGCGCCCTCAGAAATGCTACCTACGCGACACCTCATTATTTTGACTTTAATTCACTAACTTATAATTATTTTATTCACATTGGTTTTATGATTCTTATTTACAATAGGAAAATATTTGTTACTAAGCTATATTTTTGACCCGCCAAGATGTACGGTCAGCTTGTGTGAAATACTTGCAGTGTGTGTAAAGAATTGTCAATATACGTACTAGACGAGATACCGCCGATAAACATATAATTATGTAAATAAGTCATCTCAGATCAGACAGATTTAGTCACTACTATATTAATATATACCGATCTTTAACATATCTACCTAAAAACGGCGGCTCCCCAAATACCTACGTCAGATACTTAAAATAAATAAGATAATATTTTTGCATATCAAGATAAACCCGAAATGATGGAAATACGGAGCAAAGTTTCCACTGACTCGGCACGGTCGTTAGGTACAGTTTATTGTTTATCCAGACTTCTTTAATTAGTTATTTCTGGACATTCCCCCAGGCCGCATTCCTGATTTTTTATTATCAATTAGCGATAACAAGATGAATAGCCGAAGTGGGTCGACGAATAATCAATTACCTAAACCTTTATTCCTAGTGTTTTCCTGAAATCACAACGCTGAAGGTTATCAAAACAAATGCAAACGTAGATATTTCAAGAATTGTTTTTTGAACGCTGAGCCAAAAGTGAAGTAAATAACTAGGTAGGTAGGTAGGTATCGTGGTAGTGTTTTAAAATAGACCACTTTTTTCGTGTTGGTTCACTGAACTTTTCGGTCACTGCCGATCACCGACATGGTTTGTAGATAATTGTCACAATTCACCAAAAACATGTTTTAAATATTTTTTTAATCAATCACGTGCTTGTGGTTCTTCTCACTGTCCAATGTCGTTGCGTGACCATATTCAATTTAAACTTTTTTGCCTCTAAATTCGATTGAATGCCGCCAAAATCAAACGGATTATACTACATACATATTATATGTGCTCGAGAAATCGAGTAAATAAAATGTTCTTGGCATTGAAAAATTTATCTCAAATCCTAGGGTCAGCTGTTTTGACCGTGAGGTGTCACGTCTTTTAGTTATTTCTAACACTCATTTAATACAAATTATGCATAAACAAGTCTTATTTCTGCATAACTAAAGCTTGATTACTGGCAGTATCAGAACGAAATATAATATTAGTAATACCGTATCTTATCGAGTCTATATGAAACTATTTCTATCCCAAACTGTGAGGACATGGAGTACGTTCACCTAATGTACCGTTGTAGGGGAGAAGAAGGTGGACTAAGATCCTATATGTTTTAATTTAATATCCACGTATTTTGTTCGGAGGTTTTTTGCCGGTCAGAGACAAGGACACACGATTAGAAAATTGTGAATGTTATCCAATCAAGTAACACGATTAAAAAAGCACGAAGCACGTTAAGCCGTTGGTCCCGGCTGCCATGCGTAGATCTTTGATAGTCGTTACGGGTAGTCAGAACCCCAAAAGTCTGACAGTCTTGTTAATAAGGGGTATCGTATTACCAAGTAACTGGCTTGTGCAGGTCGGATAGGCAGTCGTTCCATGTAAAATACTGGCATTCAGCTACATCTAGTTAGACTGTAAGCCGAGTCCAATATAGTTGGGAAAAGGCTTTACAGATAGATAGTAAAGTACCTCGATTATCAGACTACTAGACAAAAATAGCATTAACCTCAATCTAGATATAAGCAGTAGTTACTTCAACATATTTTATTCGGTCCAACGAAAATAACCCATCCACATAAAAGCGTACATAACACATTAATTCATTTTAAATTAAATGGAAGTGACAGACTAACGGACATGATGAAGATGTACCTAAAGCTGAAATTCCTGTAGCTATGGAGTTTCCTTACCAAACCAGGATTTTTTCACTAATAAATTCTATAACGAACCTACCTACCTATGTGCCTTTTTCTATAAGTTTTGGGTAATAGCCAAAATACTTTACTCCTATTAAACGTTGGCCTGTCAAAAAACGCGATTAGTACATATTATCTAAACCACCTACAATGAAATTCTGGACTAGCTAGAGCACATATTATCTAAATACCTAGATGACAAAGCATTTCGCGAAACATGCAGCGATCGATATAACCATGTCATGTCATTGGGCAGGCAGTCGTGGGAATTAAAAAATCACAATCAGCTAGATAGCCTTACTTTGCATAATCAATACCTATACTTAACTTTTTGCTTCGACTGTTTAATGCTACATATGTACTTGCGTGGTGGTCTAACGACTTATCTGAACAGCGGGGTAATTGCGTACCCAACCTAACACACTAACCTCACTCAAGACTTAAGCATTACTTAAAACTAGTTTAGAGCCATTTGATTGGTTCAAATTAGTTTTAAGTAGGTAATGCATGAGTCTGACGGTTCTGAAATACGGGACTAACAGTAGCCATGGCTTTAATTTTGACAGTTCAGTTTGTTGAGGAGACAATTTTTCGAACATAAGAAGCAACCTAATTGGGAGTTATATGTTCGAGCCGTTTGGGGTTGAAACACTAGGGCCATGGGGTCCGAGTGCTCACTTGGTTTTTCGAGATATCGCCAAGCGATTAGTCGTCTCTTCACGTGACCAGAGGGCTGGCCTATTTCTTGGCCAAAGACCTAAGTCTTACCACGTTGTATGGCGATGCTAACATCGCCATACAACGTGGTAATGCTGCCAGCCTTGGGCACTGTTCCTGTTGACAGCGATGCGGACGAATTTGTTGATGCCCTATGATTCTTTTTTCATACAATTGTACATATTATTATTTTAAATGAAGCAATGGATTAACAATATCGTACAAAATTATTTAGATTGTGATTGATAGTGTTACGTGATTAGGGTGCATGTTTACAGTCTGATCAACACAAAATTAACTAACACGCTGTCTTCACGTTAACTGCTGTGATTGGTTCCCCGGAATAACAACAGCCAATCAAATCAATTGACATGAAAGATTTGACAAATGATTTAATTCATGCTTTTCGGAAACAGGGGTAAGTGGTACGTAGGGTTAGTTTTAACTACTTAGTTTTTATTAGTAGCGAAAACTGGTCTGTTTTTTCTTAACTTTAAACGTTACTAGCTGCTTTTCCAGTGATTTTGTTCGAATAAGTACCATCTTTAGGCTCGTTATAAGCTCGCTGAGAGACAAATGATGAGTTATAATCAGTGAACTAAAATAAACTTAAAATAAAAACAATGCCATCGCCCATCATGTTTCAGCGGAGCAATTTGGCGGCCCAGAGGTAACGACCGTGACTTACGAGATATTGGTCATAGGTTCGAACACTGACAAGCGTTTTACTTTGTGTAAATTATTTCATCACCACTGCTCTCAAAACGGTGAAGGAAAACATCGTGAGGAAACCAGCATATCCTAGAACCAAAAATTCGAAGACATGTGACATCTACCAACCCGCACTGGGCCCGCGTGGTGATTTACGGCTCACTCCCTCTCGCCGAGAGATGGCCTGATTCCCAGTAGTGGGAACATTATAGACTGATTGTGCATCATGTTTCAGTGAGTGACTATTTCAAATGTGTCGTAAATATAAGTTGGAAATTAATCTCCAGTCATGCAGACAGAAATCAAATCCAATCTTGTGTGGAATTATTGGACACAAATAAAGATTGACTTCAAAACTAGTTTGTTTAAAGATGATGAAACATTAAACAAGATAATGCAGTACCTAGCTTTGTACCTATATTATGTTCAACTACTAGGGTAACTACCTAGTAGGTGTTTGATCAGTAGGTGATAATATAAAACCAATGTTCAGTACGAGGCCGAAAGAAATGGATTAACTATCACACCAAAATTAAACTACTTATAGCGTTTTCAAACCCTAATAAACAATCGGTAAACATTTTTTTTTTAAATTCATCACCTTCGTTCGTGGGGAAAAAAAATCATATTCGCTGTAACGCAGACCCCATCACAGTGAATATGATTTTTTTCCCAGCAATGTGGCCATTTTAGGGCGAAAACGTATAAGTTGTTGGCAGGCTTATGAATATTTATTAATCAAATTATTAGAGCATCATAACTGTAGTTTATTTGCAACTATGCAGACAAAAACTTCTTCACTTAGACCACGCTAAGGAAACCAGAAACGAATAGTAGTTAATTGCGTGTGCTATTGCTATTGAAAAAATGCTGAGACCTTGTAGAGCAAATGTATGAATACGCAAAATTAGACGCCACGCATATATTTATATTTTTTTGCGTCTAATTTATATTACCTTCGGCTAGTCTGACATTTAAGTAGTATGTGCATTCATGGGACAAATAAAATTTTATTGATAAGATAACTAAGGATTGACGATGATTTATGTAGGTTTTACTACGCTGCTGTCTGTCATACAAAAATTTCACTAATGCGCTTCACGATAATCGCGATAATATTAACTATCTGTAAAAATATGGAGACAGCCGCAAGAATAGAATGTTGCGTCAATTGCGTCATTTATATAATAAAAAAATATTCTCGTGTCACAGTTTTCGTTGCCATACTCCTCCGAAACGGCTTGACCGATTTTGATGAAATTTTTGTGCTTATCCGGTATCTATGAGAATCGGCCAACATCTATTTTTCATACCCCTAAATCGAAACTTACGCGGGTGAAACCGCGGGGCGCAGCTAGTATAATGAAAAAATAACAATAGTAGGTGTTCCGTTATTCAACTAATGTAGGTTTAATCCATTTAACGAATATTATCGCTTTAACGAAACGGCGCGACCGCGGCCCCGAAGCCCTACTCCGTGCAAGTGGGCGAAAAGACCGCTTACAAGTGTGACCGGGCTGAAGTGGCCCGATACTTTAAATCTGACAATAATTATCATAATCGGAAACCTATCAACCTTGTGGTAACAGGGTTATCCTCACTTTGACATTGGCAAAGGAATTAACCTGTTTTTCACCCTCAGTAAATGGGTTGACTGTGGGTCCAATAATGATTACACTCATTAGTTTTTACCATTTGCTGTTAAAAGGCCATTGTCCAAAATATCGCACTGTCAAGATGTTAACCTATAATCGTCATACACATATAGGAACCGATAAGATTACACCTTGCTCTTTGTGATTTTTGTCCAGTAATATCTAATAATCGAGATAAAGTGTATACATTTGCATGTTTAAGTAAATAAAATGAATCTTACTTCTTCATAAACAAGTGCGACGTCACATTGATAGTACCTTACCTATATGAAAATTATTTGCGTTCTATTGTGTAATTAAATTTACGAATTGATATTAGACTATAAATATGGCTTTGGGTACAATAAATCCGTATGGCCCCTACGACACAGACATACGACGGAGAGGACAACCAGTTATTTGTGAGTAATTCCATGAACATAAATCACTTTCATTAACTAGAAAAAGGCACTAGCATATTACTAATAATAATTTAGGTAACCATGATAATAAGATGTAACTTAACTCTAGTGTATTTTGATCTCTCCTTGTTTCAGTTCATAAAGATAATACCCCTTTCAAACAAATCTATCATACGGAATATCCCGTCTCCAATATGCCAAATGCAATATACACTTACAAAGATATTATTACTTATCAAACGCACGTTTTAAGACATGATTCAGTGGGTGCATTCGACCATTTTTAACCGATTGTTATACACCGTGTAAAAGTATATAGGTACGGTTTTGATAATTGAGAACGTAATAACATAAAGCAATCAGCCTTATCACCTACAGTTTGCACGACTGCAACACTCACTCCAATACAATCGCACTCACGATTAGCAGAGATTACCGCTCGTATTGCTACCATTATTAGCATGTTGTCTAAAGCCATAAAACATTCCATGTGTGTCAATGGTATCGTTATGTTTTTACGGAGAGTTTATTTATGTGTCAAATGATCGGCTCATGTATCGTCATTATACCTTCGCATACTTGTGTATTGTATGTTTCTTTTTTAATAAACATCTGTCTAACAATAAGAACTTGCTTCCGCTTCGTAAACACCTCTAATGAAAATGAAAAAAAAAAACCGGCCAAGTACGTGTCGGACCACGCACAATGAAGGGTTCCGTAGTTGGAATGAATTTATCCCAAGAACAAACTTAACATTGTAGTTGAAAAACATGATCTCCCATACATTCCAACTGAAAATGTAAGTTTGTACGCATAATATTGAGAGATTTACCATGTTGTTTCAAGATCATAGACTTCTTATTAATTTTCCTGTAATCTATAGGTATAGAACTATTTTCTGTATTTTTTTCAAAATTTTAGGCTCAGTAGTTTCGGAGATAAGGGGGGGGGGGATGGTAAATTTCCGTCTATTGTCTTAAATAACTTTAATACAATTTATTTTAAAATTATGAAAAAAATATTTTTGAGATCCTCACGATAAGCCCTTTCATTTGATATGTCACACGGTACAGATTGCGAATCTTTTTTTTTAAATTGTCTATTTACCCCTCAAAAATGACTCCCATTTTCAAAACTCATTTTTTACGTTACACGTCTGTGTTTGGGTCACAGAGATTCATATGTGTACCAAATTTCAACTTAATCGGTCCATAAGATTCGGAGCAAATTGGCTGTGACAGACGGACAGACAGACAGACAGACAGACAGACAGACACACGAGTGATCCTATAAGGGTTCCGTTTTTTCCTTTTGAGGTACGGAACCCTAAAAAGAACAGAAGTTGACATAAAACACGAACAACAATTTAAGGATTGCTCCTTAAATTGTTCGTGTCAATTTCTATTACATGGTTGGTAGGATGAGATTCGAACTACTTTAATTCACCCACCTCCATTATGATTTAACCGTTTTTGTCTGCTTCAACTTCAAACAATAAAGAGCCTAATAACGATTTATAGGCCTGTAAATTAATTGATGTGTTTGTACGCGTGTCATCTCGGCGATGGTCCGCCCCGCGTGACCGCTCGGCGCCACTCCAGCGCACGTTGCGAACTTGACCCACTTCTCCCGAGAGACCATTGTCTTCGCGCTAACCTCGTTCATCGACGCACGAGCACCTCGAAATTATCTCATAAAGTATTCCTCAACGCCACTTTGCAAAAAACAATTGTGTTCCTCCATGACCTTTCCATAATCACGGATCTTTGAACAGCCTACATTTATTGTATAGAACAATCCACCTTTCGTGTCATCTAATTGTGAACTTTCCCAACTTTCGTTTCGATCACCGGTTCGTGAATACATCCCGTTATAACGCCGTGTCATTGCCCCAGTAAACTACATGGCATACACTTTCCACGATTTGATGACTTAACAGTTTTGAGCTTCCGGAGCTACCTACTTCCTGCGACCGACAGCAAAATGTCGCTAAATGAAACAAAAGCGAAAGTAATTCACTGCCCACTGCTTCAAAAACAAAAGTCATAAACAATGCAGAGAGATCATCGTCATCATATTCATAATAGCCTTTTAAGTGACGTCTCTGAGTGCGGCAGTTCAGAGTCGAAAACCCAATCCTGGACAAAAACCTTACACTACCGAGGTCGGTCCTCGGCCTAACATCTATATTATCGCACCGTATTTAACTGTTTTTTATTTTTATTTTCCAGGCATGTCCCTAGACGAAGGCAGACAATCACAGAGGCCGTACAGGTACGGCATGGTATTGCTATGCGCCGGCGCGCTGATCAACTGGCTAGGATTAGCGGAGGACTATGCGGAGCCCGTCCGCTACGTGGGCGTGGCCTGCATCGTCGCAGGAGCACTGCTCATCTGCGCGGCCATGTGTTGCTGGCTGCAGTCGCCCGCGAGGCAGCCGCAGACTGACCGCGCGTCACCCGACACACATCAAGTGAGTTTTTAATCCTTTGTAATTTCTTAATTGAAATACCTACTAATTATATTTGAACAACATATTATTTTCCAGACATATTTCTGTTAACAAACAAATGGCCCTAGGGGAAAACCAAAGAGGCCATGATAGAATTCAGAACTGAAAAACAAACCGATTATATGGAATCCGCGTAGATGCGTAGCATCGCGTAGTAACTCGTAGTTTCTCGTAGCATCGCGTAGCTTCGCGTAGGGCATGTTGAAGCTACTTCAAACTAAAATGAAGATAAACTTAATCCGATTTTAAAAACTAAATTAGATTAGGCATTAGAACTAACCTAGCTAGTTTTTGTTTGTAATAATATTAAACCATTATTGTTATCAATTTCAGATTGACGATCCCATCCACGTAATATCGATGCCGGATGAGGAGACAATGCAGCAAAAGCCTCCAGACTACGACACGGTGGCAGGAGCCCCGCCCACCTACGACGACGCTATCAAGCTGAACCCCGCGCGACTACTGCCCGCCACCAGCAGCGCGCACCACGCGCTGTCATCACAGATGCTCTCGGACGCGGCCGTAATCCCCGGCCAGCCCGACGCCTCGCTCCCCCCGACCCCGCTGGCTGCCATCGCGCCCGTCCACCGGTCACAGGTCCCCAAGACGCCGCCGCCCCCATACAACCCCACACACGCCATCAGATGAAAGCCCGGCCGGACAACTTTGCTACTTTAAATCGACTGCTGTTTCATGTGATGAGACTCGTATATAGCAATTAGTCCACATTGTTGACATCCAACAATGTCATGGTATTATATTTATATTGTACGTACATATCCTAACATGAAACTATTGTTTTTATTGAATGTAGGTGGTCGAATAAGAGCGTTGCGTACTTATGTGATAATAGGGAAGTTATTATTAGTTACTTATTTCCTGCTCTGTACATAATTATTAAATTTTGTAAAATAGCGTTTTATAAATGTACCTATAGTTAGGCAGTTAAGTGAAAAACTCTTCCAATAATTATTTTATAAATTGTGTTCCAAACAGAGCACCTCTGTGGTTCGAAATAATTGTAAATTAGGATAAGTCACCGAAACGCCGCCGCGCCGCGTACAGCGGGTCGGCCAGTCGACGAGAAGCGCCCGTACATATCTGTTCATCAATTATTAGGTAATAGGTACTATTAGTATGCAAGCAGTAGTAGTGTCCTACGTCACTGTGCCATTTATTCAAAGTCCTCTGAATGTTCTCTGTGTGTGTGCACATCAGTGTTATCGAATACAGCTGTTTCCTTAGCTTAAAGTTTGCTTACGAGCCTGTAGATATAAGACACACTACTATCACTTTGTTACACGCAAAAGAATGTTCACATACACAATCATCGGGTAGATGAACCTTACAACATCTGACGAATTAGAAATGTTTTTTGAACAATGTTGTTAAATAATAACTTAGTAGATTTGATATTTCCAATTCGTTGTTAGCTTGTCGTTGTGATATGACCGTTAGTATCATCGTTTTAGTTGACTATCGCGTTTATAATCTTAGTAGAGGTATTATAGTTTCCTGTTCCGATTTGTCTATTCTAGTCTTCAAATTAAAGCATATTTACTTAAATATTTTGTTAGATGATCCAGTCATGCATAATAATTTGTAATTTGTACATATTCTGATTGCACAACTTGAAGATTTCGAACAAAGTGACGCTCATTAAGTGCTTACCAAATTGAAATAGGGAGACACATGCACAAGCAAGTCTTTACATTGAGGCATGTGCTAGTCAATGTGCCCAATGCAAACTTCTCAAAATTATACTGTATAAATTGGAGATTGGCATGTTATTTGCAGTTGATTTGAAGTTAATAATGCAGTCAAATACGAAATCGAAACCAATTTTATCGGATACTAACGAGTTGATAGTCGATTAGGAAAATAGATTTTTAAAGACTCGAATCTTTTCATACCAGATCTCGTGGCCTAACAATTTTAGGAATGGAATTGCATAATAAGCAAAATACATTAATAAAATCATCATTGACGTTTTAGATAGCCGTGTGCTTTCGAATGATAAAAAATGGGACCAATACTGTTAATAAATAATACTTAAATCGTGTGCTTATACTAATTGATTCAAATAGCGCGTGCCTGCAAGTCTTTATAAGAATTTTACAATGCTGAAGTTGTGCATTTATTATTTGTACATTGTACAAAGTTCGGAAGATAAGAGTGTATATAAACAAAAAAATAAATGTTGTTGAGAGAAAATTTTGTTTTATTTATGATAATTCATACCCTCTGAGAACCTTATTTGCTTCGTTCTAAACGGGGGGTCTATTCCTCACTCGGGCCCGTATCTTCGTTGACGGACTTAGCCGGACTTATCTCAAAGGGTGTCGTATAAACTATAAACACTTCGGGAGTAGGGGAAAACTGTCAAATCGTGTTGTTATTCATTCTTAGTTCGAGCCCCGAATTAATCTTATGTCCGTAAGTAAACGCAGAACAAACGCTCGTAACTACGTCCGAAAGTACGGACGTCGAGCTTACGGAGTAGACCCCCTGGATCAGCGATGAGGGAAATGGAAGAAGACAAAAGGCTGCAATAGGTAGATGATGTTGATAGTTTATGTAGTACTGTAGGTATCGTACTCCGAGCCGAGGAAAAACATAGTTTCCTAAAACATGACTACGTTTATTAAATTGATGTGAGATAATAAAAGTTAAGTTTTAGGAAATCTACTTATTACAAATCTTAAATTCACTGGCAGACAACGCATAGAGTCATAAAATTTTGCACAAGAGTTCCTTTTATAATGAGAGTGAGCTGAAGGATCTAAGAAAATTCATCCTCAATCATCCCCCTTTAGGGTTGAATACGGAATGAAAGTTTTTATGGAAAATCGACAATTTAGCCGATGGAAGAATGGCAGATCCCATCACGCACAGCATGTCCACATAATAAAAATCTTAAATTCTCTGACAGACAACGCACAGCCTAAACTCCTTGGTCTGTCCGCATGGAAGTTTGTTCAAGAGAAGATTTACGTAATGTAAACAAACATAAAAAATAAACATTTATTGAAAAAAATCAAATTCATTTAAAGTTATGAAACAAGCTTTGAAATGTTGCCTAATTTGTCCACTTGACATAACAATAAACAGTAAGCATCGCACCATAGAATTTTTTTGTGTAGGAGTCATGTATAAGTGGCGAGACCACCCGCGGCGCGTAGAAAAAAGTGTTCAGCATAGCTATTCACAAACATACGATGCACTATCGTATCGACAATGACACCTTGTTCGATAACCTGATTTCTGAACCGAAGGACCGGTAAAACGCTATTCACAGATCCGTGTGGAAGGGTTTAGGTGTGTATACGGGGAACGCTACAAAATGGTAGTAAATAGATATTGACGATAGATATTGAACGTGGTAGAAAATTATAAGTGGTACATAAATGATTTTTATTGAGTATTTCACTATGGGCAACTATAGATTATGCATTCAGTAACTATTAACAAATAAAAAACAGTAAACAATGATTTTATTAATAAATAAAATTGACCTGATTTCTATCAGACTTGCTTTGTAAACTTCAACTTTCTGTCAAACGTGGAAATCTGGAATAATTATTTTTCTGAATCTTGTTTTGAGCTATAAAGATAATTGAGAACTACACGGAAGACAAGGCGGTATGGTCGAGACTATAGCCTGCCCTTTGGGCGAATAAAAAAAAATAATAATTGAGAAGTGTTAAAAGAAAAATGGTTGTTTGTATTTTATCAGTATTTAAACAAATTACTATTTGCTCATTTTCATTTTATAAAACGTGGTACCTAATATTGAAAATGCATATTTTCAGAAAAGAGTGTCATTGGAGCAGCGGCAGATGCTCTTTGCATTCATGCAAGGGCATGAGGACCTTGCCCGGAGCCGTGTTTTGACACTTATTGCTTAGATTACTCTTTTTATACAATATTTTGTTATTCGATAACACTTCCGACAGCAAATACCTGTCGGAAGAATTGATGTCTTCATACCGTATATGAACTGTCAAAATTGTACGGTTTCGGATTTGTGAATAGCGATTATAGGAATTCGTCGATAACATTGACATTCGATACGGTACCAAACCGTGTCGTAGCTTTGTGAATAGCTATGCTCGACAGTTAAACGACGTCACGGAAAAACCCGGGCGTGTGAGTGGATAACGAAGGTGAACGCTAACGAAGGATTTTTGAAAATTAATCCTATAAAAGGGTTTTAGGGGATCAAAGTTTGTATAGAAGTTCTGCATTTTGCAGATGGAAAATTCCAGTGTTCCAGCGTCTCTGCCCTTATAACGATCACCGGCAAAGCGAAAGTGTGAGCTAAAAACGCCGTTCATGTTAATAGCCTGTCCAGTGCAGTCCAGCATCCTAAAGACCGCCGTCAGAGGCCAGAACTGTCCATATTTCGATGGAGTCGAAAGCTTTCTTGTAGTCTACATATGCCATAACACACAATGCCACAGCGGCTGGTCGTACTCTTCGGTCTTCTGTACAATTTTCCGAACATTATAAGGATGTAGTCTTCGGTACTGAAGCCTTTTCGAAAAAAAACTCTGCTTGTTCTGGTGGCTGGAACTCGGCAAGTATCCTGGCGAGACGCCCAGAAGTGAGATGGTTCTATAGTTCTTCAGCAAGGTTATGTCACCTTTTTTGTTTGAAGAACAGAACCACCGCACCTCCACCACGCCTCGGTCGTTGTAACCTCCTGGAAGACGGATTTGAAGAACCTCGCTAGCACTGTCAGGACTGGAGCCCCGCCCGCTTTAAGCCTTCATTATAAATCACGTTAGATTAAAGTTATGAGAACATGACCCTGTTAGAGCGCAGCAAGTAGGTATTTTACTGCCTATAAACTCGTACGCTGAGCATAATGTCCTGGGTTTAGTTTCTATGTCTGGCAAGGTGTCATTAGGATTTTCATGAGACTTTTTCAGAAGCTCCCTGGAGTATGGATTTGTAGTGGCCCTCTAGGGATCAGTAGCTTACCCAGCTTGATGAACAAGTACTTATTTCATAATGATTCCGGTCTAGGAAATAAGAAAATGTCACTGATAATTCCCTTTAGAATCATGTTTCCGTTATCTGTGACGGTCGTGTACAAAAGCCCTATTCATGAAAGGACGTATGATGTGACATTGAGTCACTGACCTCTATTAACCGAGTGTTTAATACAGGTCAGTGCATGGAGTAAACTAATGACTTTAACTGGATCTGCCCATTATAAGTCCACGGATCTACCATAATTATCAAAAAATAAACTGATGAAAAAAACTGAATTTACAAAAAAAAATACGAATTAACTTATGACTAGGCAGCATGGTCCCTGACCCTAGCCTGTTCCACAAGGATAAAAGTAAAAAAAAGTGAGTGACATTGACACTTGACAGAAGACAAGTGACAAGTGTGACAAGGGCCGCCTTCCGAATTGGCTAATATCGCATAAAGCACTCAAATCGTTTCACATGCGTTCCTTGAATATCACGATTATATGACAGCTGAGAGCTGTCAACAATTCGCAACACTCGTGAGCGCGCTCACAGTGCTTACTCGGTGTCAAAAAGATATTACAGCAGTATTTCCTCGTATAAACACCACACGTTTCTTTTCTTCCTTTTCTTTGTTTAGGTGGCAACTGTCAGCCAGAAGGACAATTTCGAAAATATGGTGCAGCTCAAAACAAAACACACACTGACACATCCTCATCCTCACCCTCAACACAAACACTGTCATTTTTGACAGCGCTCACGGTGATATTAGCTAGTACGAGGCATGGTCGGCGTTATCACAAGATGGCGCATGTCATGACGTCATCTATGACGATTCACGGGACATCGTTATCGCGCTTACGCCAATTTGGTACGGGTTTAAGCACGCTCAAATCGATTACATCGATTATTTTCCCAATTCGGAACTCGCCTATTGACAACATTTAAAAAATTCTAACAATGAAAACCTGATGATGGGGAATTAAATATTTATTAAACGTGAATTCTATGAATGATACCTACTAAACAAACATTTCGGCTGTGCTACGTCCAAAATAATCATCATCTATGAAAAACATGCCGGTAGAGATAAACAGCCTGATAGAGGGATGGCTCGAATTAGAAAGCGACCCAGGATTGTTTACCCTATTGTTAGAGGACTTCGGAGTAAAAGGGGTTCAGGTAGAAGAGATTTATGACTTACACAAACCCTTAGAGAGTCCAGTCTACGGGTTTATCTTCTTATTTCGATGGATAGAAGAGCGACGCTCCCGCAGAAAGTTCGTGGAACAGATTGAAAGTTTCGTTCGCGATGAGGAGACTATTAACAATATATTTTTTGCACAACAAATGGTTCCAAACAGTTGTGCCACTCATGCCTTGCTGTCCATATTATTGAACTATCCTAATCTTCATTTAGGAGAAACACTGAGCAGATTAAAGGTAAATAATCTTTGTTTTTGTTAAACAATATAAAGGGTTCATTGTTGTTTACTTGGGAACTTAAACATAATCTGTTTTGTTGTCCATTCAATAACCAGCACCACACTCTTGGAATGAACCCTGAGAACAAAGGCTGGGCCATTGGGAACACACCAGAGTTGGCCTGTGCTCACAACTCCCATGCCATACCACAAGCTAGAAAAAAAGCTGATAAGAATGCAGGAGTATCCACTGGACGCTTCACAGGTGTGTATTACTTGTAGATAAATTAATAAATTTTTATTGGATATTAAACAGTTACCTACAGAAACCTAGTTACAGGAACCTAGTTTAAACTCAAACTCAATACATTTATTTCTAATACACCAATTACATCTAGAGTGTTTTATGAAGCAAGCAATAAATAAATCATTGCCCTGCACAGAACTTCAATAAATTCTATCTATGTGAAATGTCTACATTTAATATTTGTAATTTATATGGTGTACCTACATAATAAAGAGTGCACAAATATTGATTAAAAACTAGTTGTAGACAGCTGCATCCTATAGACTCATTTCATTTAAAGACCACCATTAACACGTTGACTGCCAGACAACAGACACAATAGAAAATCTATTGTTCGCGGTCACCGGTGACCTACACGGCAGTGAACGTGTTAAGGGCTGAATTTACCAAAGTCTTGTATAGAAAAACTGTAAAAAATTAAATTCTTCTAAATTAAATTTTAAAAATTAAATTAAATTAAATTAATTTCTTACTTATTCTTGTTATAAATGTTTGGTGGAATTCTAATGTAAGAATGAGGTACTTGAGCCATATTTGTAATTTTTCCAGGTGAAGCCTACCACTTTGTTTGTTTTGTGCCAATCAATGGGCATTTGTTTGAGCTGGATGGCCTTAAACCATATCCTACAGATCATGGACCATGGGCATCAGATGAAGACTGGACTGATAAGTTTAGGAGAGTCATGGCTGAGCGGCTCGGAAGAGATGCAGGGGAACAAGTTCATGATATCAGGTAGGATAAATAAAAAATTCTTTAATAATTTGTTGCAGTTACCAACACCTTGTATTTTTTTTTTTGTATTCTTAACTTTTTATAATAATCAAATAAGCTAAAGAAAACTCAATTATTTCCAATTTGCAATTGAAAATTACCTTAACAATAACTTCAACTGAATCTTAGCCGCTATTTTTGTAGATCAACATATTCAATGATGTTATTCAATTGTATAAAACAGTGCAAATCGTCTTTTTTTGACTTGAAGACAATGAAAGATGTAAAATTAGGTACTTATTACTTATTCATTATGATATCCTTCTTTACTAATATCTTTCTTTCTTTGCTATTACAGATTCAACTTGATGGCAGTAGTTCCTGACAGAAGGTTAGCGCTGACTCAGAGGCTGAATGCACTTGAACTTAATCAGAAGAGGGTAAAGGAAGCAATCTCAAAGATCGGCAAACACATGCGACATTTATTATCAAAACGCAGGGAAATCAATGGTATATTAACAAACATATTTATTATTTATTGCACACAGTTAATTATTATTGTGTTGTACCAAAAATTACCTAAACCTTTGACATATCCTTTAACACATTTGCTGCCATGCGGTCAAATGGTGACCGCAAACAATAGATTTTCTATTGTATCTGTCGTCTGGCAGTCAATGTGATAATGTATTTTCTAAAAATGCCATGGTCATCTAGGTATGGCTATGAAGAGTTTCTGAATTTACGTTTATGACTACTTAATTCAGAAACTTCATATTCATAAATGTTAAAACTATTCATATTTGCAATTTTTTATATGCAAGCAAATCCACAAGACCAAAGAATGCAGTTGTTGTTCAAAATTCAAAAGTTTATTCAATTCTTCACAGAACATGGTGAATTGTTATCAGAAGGCAGCAATGATAACTCCCTCAATGAAAACATTGTGCAGATCAGTGAGGAGACTATACTCACTGCTTTAGAATCGTCGCAGTTGCAGTTATATGATGTGGACTACACTCGTCCTATGACCATAGAGATTGGAGCTAATGATCGGCCACACCAAGACAGCAGTATTATTTTAGGTAACGGAATTAAACAAACATGATAATTTTAATCTTCACTAGTGTGGGTGCAGCGTCTCTTGACAGTCAATCGTACACCGCATACATGTGCATCTTACACGTGAGGGCCTAATAGCTGTGTTAGCTAGGGGCATTCGAGTTGCTGAATTATTATTTTTGCCATTGCCATGCTAAGAAGGAGGAGATTTTGTGGCTAACAGTTCAAGATCAGTTTGAGACAGTGATTCAAGTTAGCCACAGTCAAACAACTACTTAGCAATCAGACTACCTGACTTCTTCAGGTCGTCGTAATATATCAATGAGATTTTTGCTTCACCTTTAAGGAATCAAATATCTAATAATAAATCATTAAAAATTATCCTTTCCAGTTGATCCTGTCGAGCAGGGCATAATTGTAAAGTTCATAACAATTAACCGAGACAACCAAATAGTTGGAGACGTAAGTATGCTTTTCAGTTATATTTACGAACAACGAAACTGACAACAACGGACAACAGCCCGTATTACCTATTACCTAAGGACCCCCATCACATCTTTATTCAATATTGAGTTTCATCATCATAAACAGGGTGTAGCTACCGCCGCATCAATGATACGTGACCCCCAAGCTACAGGGGCTCCCCGACGTGTATAAGCAAACTTACGTAAAATATTATCTAAAACGTCAAATTCTTAATGATAAGAGCAACCAAACGTAGACTGAATACCTAATGAAAATATGAAAATAACGTAATATTTTATGGCTTACAAAGGCTCCACGCTACACAGGGGCGGTCCAATTTTCAAGCTCTTGCATTCATTATGAAAATCTCACAGATTAACTTCTGGAGTCAGGATCCTATATATTATTATTTATGTAAAAAAAATACAATTTTGGCTTTGCCGCGGTCAGGTAAATGGGCCCTCAACAAATTTTGATACACGGCCCGTATAGAACTAGCTATTTTTTTTTAACAAGTTGGTCTTCATATTTTTGTTGTATGTTTCAGCTGTATCCCACGTCCATCACAGCCCTGGTGAAAAGCAATGAATCTCCCATATTGGTTTGTTGTGAGACTGAACCGGATCAACCAATCAAACTGAGGAAGCTTTTACTGACGCACTCGGAACTGAACGCTTTGATGAGCAGCATTGTGAACGAGGTACAGCAGTGTCAGCAGGCACTCAATGATGAGAATGATAAGAGAGATATGTATAAGGTAAGAAAGAGTAAGACATTTTGTTACTATTATAAATGCGAAAGAAAGTCTTTCGGATTGTCTATCTGTTACCTTTCCACGCCTGAACGGCTGAACCGGTTTCGATGGACACAGGTAGACCGCGACCTGGGTTTGAAGTTGTAGTTAGTTGAGACATAGGAAACTTTTTATTTCGGTAGTACCTACGTTCCGTAATTAACTACTTATATTTTGATAGCATTCCAGCTTCCGCAATAACTCCCCTCCATCTATTCACATACGCGAAAAACGATCAAATTGTTTGGTTGAATCTAGCCGCTAGCCGAATGTAGACACCTAGACACTTATTTACTACCGTTTCATTCCTCCTCCCGCTTAGGATCAATACGAATCTTGCGTTGACGTCCCGAACGCTTACGCTACTTTATCCAACGTCAGACTTATTGGGTCACATCACAAACTCTACATTACGCACTGGATTTTCAACGAATTGCTTAACGACGAGAATTGAAAATCACTCGCACTTTGTTGGATTCTCAATACTCGGCGCAACTAGAGAGTTGAAAATCCAGTGTGCGATAAAAAATGGCCCATGTGCGTTATTTACCTGGGCTAAATGATTATATTTCTAGGTGGATGACTGTCGTCGCACGCACAACTACGACGAGTTCATCTGCACGTTCCTATCCATGCTGGCGGAGCGTGGCGCGCTTGGTGAGCTCGTGGCGGCGCAGCTGGAGCGAGGCCGGGCCTCGCGGGCGCGCCGCCGCAGGCCCCGGCCGCGCCCGCGGGCGAGGCCCAGACCTAGGCCTCGCGCGCGGAAGTAATACCTGACGAAATTAAACGAAGATGCTCGAAACTTATGTTGGAGACGCAGTGTATTTCCCGCTCCGTATTAAAACAGTACAGTTTACGGTTTTGACTGCAGATTAATGGGTGACCTTTATCTAACTAACTTATTGTTGAATCTATATCGGAAACCCTGTTTTCAAAGCGAAAAACTTCATTGACGCGAACTGCAGATCCAATAATTTTTGACAAAGGTCACTGCATAGAGGAAAAAAATTTAGTATGGTCACTGTCAAGGTGAATTATAGGTCGCCTTTTGACAAACATCCCGGGGGTGTCATACATGGGAGGGGGGGGGGGGTGAACATTGGATTACATTTGACGTAGGGCGTAGTTTTTGAAATATTTGTAAAAAAATCTGTCCGTTAATGGAACATGGAAAGGGATGGACAGGCGGAATGGCAACTGGTGGTCGTGTTCGATCCGAAGTTGGCGGCAATATTTGTAAGCAAACAACTTTGTTAGAAGAAACAACTCTGCCTATAATCAGGAACAGTATTCCTGGCTGTCATTGGGCCTCGTCAGTTTTAACCCCAAAGATGGATAAGGCAAGCAATCTTCTGGTCTATAGCTATATTTGTAAACTTGTCTTCGTTGGGCTTCGTTAAATACAATTTTTTATTTATTCATTGTGGTATTCATTTACAGCTTACCATTTCGTTCGGAACGTGTTAATTTATTCACTTAACTACATGCAATTAGCAGGACTACTAAACATCGAATAAGGTGTTATCTTGCAGTATTTTATTATTTTATTATGTGTGTATGAGTAAGTAAATAAAACGAGGTTTTTTTTAAAAACGATTTTTTATTTATCATACTACGAACAGCGCCGTATTTACATGGTCATCATATTGTTAAAGAAATGTAACAACAACGATTGATTATTGTTTGCTTAGGCACGTACTTCATCGAACAACATTCTTATAAATTTAGCTAACGAGCACAGTACGATACGCGTATCGATGATAACAGTCTTTCCACGTGTTGACATCATTCTATCGACATATCGACAAGTAAACCGTAATGCAACGGTTCGTATTCCACACATATTGATAAAAATATATGTTAGTGATGTGCAACGACAGAATGTCACGATATCTAAAACAGGCATGAATTTGACGATGGATTGTCTGGTTTGAGAAACGACTTTATCGATACGCATTAACGTGCAATCTATTACTATATAAGGGAGTGGTAACTGTATACGTTTTGCCTGAAATATTCAAATACAGGTGTAACCTACATGACAGAATTGACTCAAAAGCACAATCTAGGAAAACCCATGTTACGCTATTAGATTAGGTTATTACAACATGTAGAACAGCTTAAAATTAACCACAGTTATTGCCAACAGTTATTTACATCCTTTATTATAATTGTTGACTATATCATTGACTATATTATTATAGAATATATCATTGTTTGATTTAAAAAAAACATTACGATTATTTTGACGATTTCTAAGTCACACAACAAAGCTAATTCGGATATGTAGCAGACACTGTTGACAACGATTAACGACAAACTGCTGATTCGAAAGGCAAAGTACTCATAAAATACATTTTTCCCCAAAACACTCATTTATAAACATTTGTTCATTTGGCGTCACTGACAAGATCAATACCATTATAAGAATAGTTGATTTATATTATAGAAGGATAACATGAATACACCGTAACTACGTGTTTCTTTCACAAGCCTCGTACATTACAAAAAGACGACAATTTAAAGTATAATTATTTATGTAATTATACTAATTTATGCTTTGTTGATTAGATCTCACTTTACGCACCAACATGGAAGTCGAAACTATGTTGCCAATAACAATTTAATTATTGCATAAAAAGGCAAGTCACTCGATGATAAACATGCTATATCACAGACTAACGAAAATTATTACACAAACTTACATGCACTACATTCATATTATGGCACTAACAACTAAACCTGAAACTATAATGTAAATATTAAAGGCAGTGTTTGTAAGAATCGAGCGACTCATTCGAGTACTTCTTTATAAACTAATCCAATTTTGCATGCAGTTTACTCATGCGCATTGACTGGTAGACGTAGCTCCAAGTCGCACTTGGGCCTCTCAAGTTCTGTTACATTTCAATCACAATATAACTGAATGTCTACTGCTACAGGTGTTTCAACAATATACTTTCGTACTAGTTAAAAAATAATAATAATACTCGACAATAACAATTCATAAAACCATTAAAACATATACGAAGGACAAATTGGCAGTAGCACCAGTTACCGTAACATAGCGACGCACGCGGTCTCAGGTTCACAACCAAAACTTATTGCTATTATCACTACTTGAAATTGCACTACTTGGGTGTAGAATAAAATTGTGAATTCCATACGGAAGCGTAAAATTAAAACTATATCTGCGTGATTTGAGCGAAATGTACGCATATGCATCAACGACCGCACTCCGCGAGAATTCATTCCAAATAACACTTAATTATTTGATCAAAATAATATCCTCAAAATTTACTAACAAAAAAATCTACATCAAACCTTAGCACACTATTCACTACCGCATACATTCATAGATAAGGAACAATATCATCAATCAATAATTATATTAAAGTAACAATGTATATAGTTAAATGTCCAATATGAGTGGAACATGGCGTGGCGGCTTCAACTCTCCGCGTCGCGCACCTCGGCCACCCTTTCGTCCGACGACTTGGCGAGCTCGCCAAGCACGCCGGGGATAGGTAGCTCCTTCAGCTGTCTCTTCTCAATTTCTGCCTTAAACTGCTCGATATCTTGAGGACTGGAAAATAAATTATATTGAAAATTTATATACACAGACTAGACAACGCTTTGGTCATATAGATCCGCTATTTTGAAGAAATTCTATTTAATTTATAATAAGAGCACAACATATCATATAATATGCGGTAGATATCCGCGATCTTCATCAGGTCGTCGTTTCACTTTGTGAGGGGCTTACCCACGCTGCACTTTTTCATTTTAGATTCACTTTAGAATACTTTAAACAAAGTGTGTGCAGTCAATACCAGAATTGTTCATCACCTTAAGGGCAATTTTTCTGCCCATTGCACGATAAAATATGCTTTACCGATTCAGTATTATAAATTACGTCCTAATGTCAATAGTTCAATACCGCAGTGATATGTAGCCATCTTCTTTACATGTCAGACCAAACTAAAAATGTGACTGATATTTTAATTTTTATTTCATTAAATGGCCAGGCCGTTAAAAATGCTCACCTGATCTGCACGAAGAGTATGCCGTTGATGAGGTTGAGCATGTCGATGACGGAGGCCATGCCGGGCGGCTGGATGTGCAGCGGCGGCGGCGCGGGCGCGGCATGCGGCGCACGCGCATAGGCCTCGGCCAGGCGCTT
The DNA here is from genome assembly GCA_963669345.1 of Gortyna flavago. Lineage (NCBI taxonomy): Eukaryota > Metazoa > Arthropoda > Insecta > Lepidoptera > Noctuidae > Gortyna > Gortyna flavago. The sequence goes on from OY770139.1 coordinate 8,109,507, forward strand.
CTGCAGCACCACCGCCTGCTGCGTCAGGTGGCGCAGGCACTCCGACGACTCGCGGGTCTTCTCGTGCTTTTCGCCCAACTGTGGTATCATACACGGTAATAATATAGAACATTGATACATTTATTCCAAATTGAAATCTCTATTTCTAAATTGATCTGCTAACTTTATGCCTGTGTATATTATGTTGATATCAGAATGACTCGTTATAAGTTTTAAAAAAGTCTTTTTTTTTAAGTTGTAGCCTAAACTGAACTTTATATGTGGGTTGTAAAGTTATTTTTTGCAAAGATACATTTGTTTACGTTTTTATAAATTAAATTATAAACGCAGGACGAAATGAAATGTGTTTATGATAGCGAGTAATGAGCACTGACCAGCTGCTTGTATATGGAGTAGGTCTCCTTCTCGTGCTGCAGCGCGGCGCGGAAGTCGCCGAGACACGACAGCGTGCGCGCCAGCAGGTGGCGCGCCACGGCCGCCTTCAGCGAGCGCGCGCCGTGCGTGGCGCACGTCACGTGCAGCGCGCGCTCCGCGAAGCGCAGCGACAGCTCGTACTCGCCCACCGCGTGCAGGATCAGCGCGATGTTGCTCTGAGGAAACGCACATTTCACTCAAACTCAAAGCATTTATTACCGTCCAGACTTTTGAGCTGTCAAGGAGCCAGAAAGATGAAGCTAGTTCGCATTCTAAAGCTTGGTAGGGTCCTATGGAGGCAGAAACTGCATGGACACCCTTTTAAATCAGAATATTGGTACAAAGTATTGGTTACATCATTCATGTTGAAATAAATGATGAGGAAAACGATGTAGATAAAAATAATTAAAATAAACCGTAGCGGCTAGTAGTCGGCTCCAGATCAACCGTGCAGCTTTGTGAGACCGCCTCGCAATGCAAACGCTCGTACGCGTAAACTAAACGCAACGCGTGAAGCGCGTCCAAACCGATCAATCGTTTTGCCTCGCGAGACAAAATTCTCGTAAAACACGATGGCCTCTAGAAAGGTCTTTCGCACGTTATTTTCCGTTGCTCGTAATTATCTATTGAGATATTACACTATGATTTATATTCTTCTTCCTGACTTAGTCCCATATTACTTCAGTTTGGCATAATGTTTTTCTTTTCCGTTTATAATGTATAAACACATATTTCATAAATAATAGTTTTTTTTTACCTAGTTCATATTAAAAATGTTAATGGTTACTTACGTCAAGTAATGCCATTTCTGGATGATTCTCGCCGCAGACTAGTAGCGCTAGGTAACGTGCACGGTACAGCAGCTTCAGCGCTGTGCTCACTTGGCCGTTAGCGAAGCAGTACAACGCCAAATGCGACTAGAAACAATAAATTAAAACAAATAATATTCCTCTAAACAAAATTCTTGAATTTGTATTTTGCAAAAAATAAATAAAGCAAATCCTCCTCTTCTATACTCAATATAGAACCCAGAAACTAATTCTCTTTCCCCCTCAGCAAAATCTATGCTATAAGTACACATATATCACAATCTACTCTAAAAACTCGCAGTCAGCAGAACACAAGAGATAGCTTATGTCCTGCAGTTCGGGAAATTCACGTACTGAAGAATACTTCAGAAGTAGGTTCACAAATTGAAGATGGTAGGCTACGTAAAGTTTTCTTCATGTTCAGTTAGCTTCATGGGAAAATTAAATAAGCCTGTTACATATTATGATTAAATATCGACCAATACTCACATATTCAGTAATTGTATACGGATGATCAATTCCATTCACCCGCTCGGACATTAGGACAGCTTTCTGCTGGTATGCCATAGCGTCCCTATGTTCTCCAGTGACGTAGCACAGCCGCGCCACCATGCGGAGACATTGCGCGATCTCGCCGTGCATCGCTCCGTACACGTTGTTGAGTAGGTTCAGTGCTTCGGCGATTAATTCGTGACCTTCGGATACTGCGCCCGCCTGAATTTTGTTCTGACCGGTCGTGTAAAAGTTGTAAGCGTCAGAAGCCTGCGAAAGAATGAGTATGAAACATAAATTCCTAGCAAAAAGGTAAAAAAATGTTACCATTACAGAAAAACATGTGTGAAATAGTATAACGCTAATTGCAAAATACATGAAAAAAAGTACTACGTTATTGTATTGACATTCACAAATAACTTACTCGTGGATTGATATGTTTGACGACTGGGAAAATATTCATGATATCGTTTGCAGTGAACGGCGCCTTGTTCTTGCTGTCAAAGTCAAACTCGCGTAACATCAACTGTAGGCCTACTTTGAGCGCAAAAGATCTGTAATCAAAAATAAATGATTATAGTTATAAAATAGTAGATTGTTTGCCAAGGGAGCAAACAACTATTTTAAAAGCGAGAGTGTTTCTTTGATGTGTGGGATTAAAAGTACTGTCACTCAATTTTAAAATACTGTTGCTCCCGAGGTGGACACTCTTATCACCCTCTATGAAAAATAAGTAAGTGCAACTTATGAATATTGTTTACTCAAAATCGTATATAAGTAAATAAACGTACTATACGTTTATTTATTTACTTACAATTTTGAGTAAACAATTACGAACAAAGGTGGAATGCTTTTCGCGCGTTTTTTTTATTTTTTCATACAGCCTGTTACTTGTTCATACAATGTTCGTAATTGATTTCTTTGGTGATTGGAACTTTTACTAACAATATATTGGTTTAAGAACTTTATTATTTCTCATTTAAGAATTAACAATAATTCACTTACTGAGAAACTAAATTTACATAAAATGTTTACGAGCGTACAATAACGTCGTTAAAAGTAGATTTACAATAATGAATAGGAAGGTAGTGATAAAAAAAAAGTAAATATCAAAGAATACAGTACAGGTGTGATAAAAAAATAGCATATATTTACCAAATATAAATAGCTGGATTGCGAAAAGGCTATGAAAAAAAATGTTATACCTGAGAAGTGAAATTTTCTGTAAACCATGTTTCTCTATGACAGAATCCATGCTGTCCGCGTTAAGTTCATAGCCCCAGTACGCCTGTAAAAAAAATGTAATACAGTATTAGTAGTCAGCTGCACTACCAACCTGCTAACTGGTTAACCGTTTTACCTCTACTTGATCTTATATTGTCATCTATCTATACATAATATAAATTAAAGTAGCTTTTCGTGTCTATCTTCGTTGTTCTTCTGAACCACACAGCCCATTCCTGGAAGGTTTATCTTATATATAATAAAGAAATCTGGATATTTTGTGAAGTCGTAAAAACCGTGCAAAGCAAGGACGTGTCGCTAGTACCTAATAATATAAATGTCGAAACAAGAAATGTCCTGACCTTAAGCTCCTGCTTGATCTGCGTGAAGAGCGTCTTGGGAGTGAGGTTGTGCCAGTCGGGGTGCGGGTCGGGCGGCGGCGCGGAGTGCGCGTGGCGGCGGGCCCTGCGGCCGCGGCCCCCGCGCGCCGGGCCCCGCGCGGCCCCGGGCCCCTCGGCCGCGCTGGGCGCCGGGCTGGCGCACGCGCCCACCAGGCAGTTCAGGAAGTGTGCCACCGCCGCGCCGATGCACATCGCTTCGCAACCCTGCACGGAACAAAAACATTACAGTAATTCAAGGGTTTTTACGCTCGAATAACGTCGACAGAGACGCGCTAATGATAAACATTTGAGGAACTAAAAATTAGTTTTACTCATTGCCGACATTTTATTTGGTCTTTTTGTCTGAATATTTACGTTCTACACAAAATATACCATATAACCAATTACCACAAATATTTGCCATAATTAAATGAAAAACTTGACGTCAGCTAACCTGTAGATACGCCGTGTAGACGTGCTTGGCGGCCCGCAGCAGCAGCTCGGCCAGCGCGATGGCGTGCAGGTAGGCCAGCGGCGCGTGCGCACGCAGCGCGGCGGCCACGCGCGCCAGGTAGCGCACGTTGATGCCGCGCGCGTGCAGCGCCTCCGTCAGCCCGGCGCCGTCCATCGGCGCGGACGTGTGCTCCAGGCACTCTCGCACCTACACCGAACAATTTTATATCAAAAGCATAAAACACGATTTCCCAAAAACCCTAAATGACTAAACTATCGAACGGTCGTGAATAGCTATTTTGGTCACACACGCACGCCGGTTGCGAGTACTACGCAACTAACCTTTGTGAAGAACATTCCAATAAGGTCACTATATAAAAGAAAAACTCACAAAAGCAGGTATCTGCGTGGTAAGCAAGAAAGCCGCAGCCTCTTTGACTAAGTGCCTCTGCTTGGCGAGCTGCTCGGGCTCGGCCGCGTGCTTGATGCCGGCGGAGTACACGTCGGGGTTGAAGCGCACGTCGAACTCCGACTCCTTCAGCGACGCCACCGCGCGCGCCGCCGCCGCCACCACGGCGCGGGAACGTTCACCTGCTGCGGGTAAAGAGTTATAGGTTAAAATCTGTTTTTTGCATGTTTTTTGGAACGAAGTTCCTTAACGCGGCTTGCGGTAGGGAGTTGACTAGTGGAAATTGTCACGTAAAGAAAAAGCGTTATGCCCCTTCCATGCGACTTTCTCTTTCTCTCTGTCTCTTTGTATTATTGAGTGTGCGTGCGTGCGAGTATCGCGTAAGCCCCCGACCGCATGCGTTGCTTTTTTATTCTACCGTGTTTAGTTATCGATACCCATCACGTCTGTGAAGTTACCACAAAAAAAAACCTGATTGAAAGTGATATTTTTCAAGTACCTACGGTCGTTGACCCCAAAAAATCATCAAATCATATATATATTTTTATTTTTTTTGTTATATCGTGTATAGATATCGATACGTATCGCGTCTGCGGAGAAAAACAAATAAAAAAAAAAAAAAAACATCCGGTATGCCCGCCCCCTTATTGCACCTATTCTTGATGGTTACTGTAAAGTGGTTGACAATAAATCATTCAACCACTTAAATAAAGTTTGATAATTTGACACATTAAGTTCACGATAATTTTCGTTCGTAAAACTAGCCTAAACTTATACTAGAAGAGAATGCCCAAAGAAACTTGAAGAGTCAGGTTATACTTACAATCACTTTCTTGTTTGTCTCCTCCACTACAGATAGAATCTGTAATGCTCTCCACGATTTTCTTAGCGACATCCGTATCAATCTCAGAATAATTCTCATTCAGAAGCAACTCATCATCTTTCTTCTCGCCCTTCGCTACTGCTTTATCATCTTCAGCATCTTTTGGTTCTTTTGTTCCTTCTTTTTTGGCACTTTCTTTCTCTTTCTTATCTTCTTTCTTTTGTTTTTTGTCCTTAACTTCTTTTTCTTGGCTCTTGGTTTCTCTCTTCACTTCTTTAGTTTCAGTCTCATTGGCAGCCTCTTTAGTATCAATCTCCTTGGTTTCTATAGATTTTTGTGCGGCATTGTCGCGCTGACGCTTCGCACTCAACTGTTGTAGGTGGAAGGCGGCGTAGCGGATAAACATGAAATAACGTGCCCTGAAACACATATATTATATTGTTAGATTTTTTACAGAACAACAATATTAACGATTTTCTTTAGTAATAATACTACTTACTCGACAAAACTGTCAACTAATTCCTGTCTGAGGCAACATAGTTTGTGCTTGTGGATGATAGGGAAGCCCATTGTTTTGATGTCCTCCCTGAGTTCGTCGTCTTCCACTGAAATGAAACAAAATACGTTACGACGATATACATTCCCACTTTGTATGTGTTAGAAAGTGTACTTTTTATGAAAATCATTAGTTGTTCCATATCTACGGAAGATTCCATATATCCGGCCAAAATACGCCGCATAGTGCATTGTGAAGTAACTACCGTCGCGTATTATTGTGTCGCTAGACTTACGTCGTTGCTGCGTCATTTTTGACGTAACTACTTGTATCGAACAAATATTATGACCAAGTCCAAGTATGATAAAAATATTCGCAGGGCGTCTGTAAATGCTACTTACACTGCAGGAAGTTGACATCAGGCGGGAAAGTGCGAAGCAGATCCAGTATGTAGTGTCTCCCATCATTGCCAATGATGCCTTTACACTCGACGCTGGAGCACAGTTCTACAATGTCCCCGTTGGCGCTGATCACTGAGTGCGGCATTATCTTCAACTGCTGACCCGCTTTGCTCAGCTGATTAGAGTGATTTTAAATATTAGTGATAAAATGACCACGGCCGATCATTCTTATCGGAGAACAAACAGTACGACTAATTTAACTAAAAATTCCAGCATGATTTTAGTGATGTGTTTGACGCTAACGTAGGAGTGAATTACGAGATGATACATTAAGAAAGGCGCTTGCAGAGCACTGCTAGACATTGAACAGTGTTCAGACTATCTATTCATCATTTATTTTCTCAGTGCGTAAACCACTGAAGTGTCTGATAAAAAAACAAATTTTCAGTGTAGACTCACCAGCTCCATATACTTGGGGTGCGAGAGGACCGTGGTACCGAAGTCAATGCTGCCGTACACGACGCTCTGCTCCTGTTCCTTCTCCAGGATCCCGGGGATGATGGACTGCGCCGTGACGCGGTAGCCGCGGTAGTCCACCACCACTGTGCCCAACGTGTGCAGGCCGGCCGTGTCCACTGCGCTGTACACACGCACGCCTTGGAGGTCGTTGCGCTGTGTCAAATAATAATATAACATAACATCACGTCTAAATTCCCTACACCCGCATTTCGCCACATTGACGGAAAAACTCAATGACACAGATGGCACTTAACCAACCTGGGAGTCGAACCCAGGACCTCATGCTCAGCAGTAGCACTAGCGCCCACAAGAATAACGAGGCAGTGGACCATTGGTTTTCTTAAAAAAGGCTCAAGGCCATACATATTTCCACTTGTGCTCAAGGCCATACATATTTCCACTTGTGCCCACGGCTCTGTCCTCGTGGAAATCAGAGAATCACATGCAGACTACCTAACTAAAGTACGCATAGCAAATAATATTGTCAAAATAATATACATCTCTTGAATCATCCCAAATCACCAATGGCCAAATTCTTCTTTAAGGAAGGTCTTCTGAAAACAACATTATGCTTATGGCGATCCAAGGTTAGTCCAATTTATAAAACTCAAAATCGAGTGGGGTGGATCGAATAATCGATTTTCCCACCCGTACGCAAAATACGCGCATTGACGTGGAGTTGCGGACAACAGCCCGTATTACCTATTATTACCTAAACCTCAAAATCTATTTTGGCTCTTGACACAGAAGTACTCCACAATCTCCTCAGTGTTAGTTGAGTTGATAGAAAAGAAACGATTAATTCGTTTTATACTCGCATAATAATACCACGACAGAATCTTGAATTGCATTCAAATTCAAGATGGCGAAAAAACAAAGGTGACCCTTGTGTCGTCACCTTCGTTTTTTTTTAATGATTTATGACATTGTTTGTCCTACGGCTCTTATTTCCTCTATGTTATAATAGCATAATAGGATTCTATGGATCTTGAATTTATTACTTAAAGGTCAATGCTAGCAAATGTAAGAGGTCAACCTGAGACTTCTTTACATTCAATTGAGTTAATAGAATAGGTCTGACAAAGTTGTTATAATGCATTATGCATTATTCTTGCTAAATTGTAGTAAAATAGCCTGGATAATCAGCCTGTAATTTTCCCACTGCTTGGACACAGGCCTCCGCTCGGTGAGAGGGCGTGGGCCGTAATTCACCACGCAAGCCTAGTGCGGGTTGGTCTTCGAATTTTTGGTTTTAGGACATGCCGGTTTGCTCACAGTTTCCTTCATCGTTTTGAGAGCAATGGTGACGAAATAATTCACTTAAAGTAAAGCGCCTGTCTGTATTCGAACCTACGACTACGACTCGTAAGTTGCGGTCCTTACCACTGGGCCACCACACTGATCAATTACATTAAATAGCCTGTACGAGTGGCGAAAGATAAATGTACGGCCTGCGCACTTTGGGCAGTCAGTACCGCTATCAACTTGCTGACTGTACTATGTTTATCAGAGCCATTTCTGGAAGATTTATATGAAAATAACTTACCGGTGCAACGAAGGCCGCAGCATCGCCGCCGAGATCCTTGTAGTGGTCGCGAACATCGAAACCAAGAGAGAAGAATATGTTGTTCCATATGAACATCTGCATCTTGGGCTCTTCGCCGGGGTTGATGGCCATCACGTTGCCGTCGACTACGGCCATCGCGCCGCGGGTAGCGGCCGCTACGAAGTCACTGTGAACCTGTGATATGTTGATGATGATCAGGAAATACAGGACAACTCGTCTAATTTATATTTTTTTTTATTATTATATTATTATTATATATATATATATATATTCTCTATTTCGGCCTCTCATAATCCATATAGTATTAGTAACCGTGACTTAAAAACTATGTTAGTAAACTTTTACAGATTAAAACCACTAAAAATTATGTCGCCCAACACGCGTTGGCACGTGCCTCCATAACCAGTGCCTTATAAAGGGACTGTTCACTTTGTCTAATAAAGTTTTCAGGATGCTGTTGCAGCTTCCGCGCAACCTACCCATTATTGAGGTTGTTGCGTGTTTATAAGCCTGCTTAGTTTTGTTACCAGTTTGGTTTGGGTTAACAAACCAACACAACCCATTACTCTCTGTTTACTAATATGTTGTGTTCGTTTAAATACACAATAGAACAAGTTTAATATGGTTGAGTAAATGGATATAGTATACATATTGGCGCAATTCCATTGGCATTACGTCTATTTGTGTGTTATGTTTAAGTTAACTAAACATTTAGTTACTTGGACATTAGGTAAGTAGAAACTTATTACTTGCAGATAATAATATGAATATTGAGAACTCTGAAAGGTTACAAAAATTAACCTCAACAAATTAACATCATACATCTTCGCGTATTTAACTATTATAAATGCAACAGTAAACTAAACAGCACACCCATCATTAATAATGAATCTGTCAATGAAAGTTACTTAACGAGTTGCGTGTGTTGCTCGCGTGTGTAATAATGAGTGTTTGAAGTGTGCCACTAACCTTGAAGATAGCTCGCTCGCGCAACAAACGTTCGGGAAGAGTGGATCGAGGCAGCTCGCGCGTCGTCTGCAACTCTTCGTTCCAGTCCCGGGTCTGACCGGGAATGTGCTCCTCGTAACCCAACTTTGAGGAGAATGCTGTCGGACAATGTTAAATTAATTACACATGCTACGCAAAACGGCGAGATGAGCTGGTCACAAAAAGGGTCCACATGAAAGTCATACGGGATTACCATCTGCCCAGCAGTGGGATAATTTAAACCGCCAGTAACTCTAATGTCTGTTTGGGGACTTCAATAAGGAACGTGAAATATACATTTCATTTAAAAACTTTTCCTATATCTCGGGGCCATCACGTCCCGGACTTTTGGTAGGCATTCGAGGGGCCAAAGCCAACTCGCAGAGGCCCATTGGAATCTGTAACTATTAAGGAAATGAATCACCAAAAGGCTTAATATTAATAGACTTTATTGCACATAAAAACTTATTACCATAAACTTTATAAATACTACCCTTTTGATCTTAATGCCAATAACATAAGAGGGTATTAGATTTAATCAACATTTCGGTATTAAGATTGATGATGATTGTGTATAGTAACTTTTTGTGGATAGTAGATTTTTGTACATTATGAGAACTGAGAGAGAAAAATGCATGACAAACAATTGTAAAAGAAATTGATGTTTTTGTTCAGATATGTTGAATGGAAGCTAAACGTGTTCCTAATTGGAACACTGCCTTTTGAACAGAGTACGCCACATACAATTATTACTGTGCTGTATGCATACAAATAAGAATGCATAGAAACTCCGCAGAACAAAGTTCATGTAAATATGTTGAGCTATTCTATTCCCGCGCATTACAATGTCATTTTCATTACGGAAATTAGTTGCATCCGTTTATGCATGACGGTTTATTTGGTTTTGTGATTATCTAAAATGATACGTTTTTCAGTAAGGAACTATTCTGCAGGTTTGAAAGATATTTGCAATTAAAAAAAAACTTTTTTTTTTTTTACATAAAATTCATGTGTTGTTTTGTAATGATATTCCCGTGGTGTGCTACTCCCGGGTATTGCCCAGAGACAAAAATATTCAAATAGATAACACAGCATCCAATAATGGCAAGCTAATATTTGCTACAGGAAAACTGCCAGTAGGTATATGGACAAAGCATGTGAGTAAATCTAAGTGAAATTATTCATCCATTCAAAATTTTATGGGACTTGGGAAGGAAAATAAGGCAGTCGAATATTAGTTTATAATTTTCCTTATTCGTGCGAAACCAACAAGAAGTACCTGAATGCCAATTCTTGTAATTTAAAACGTTCAAAATCTAGTCGCAGTCTCATCTCAGCGACAAACAATGTCAAAGACTTGTCAAAATGTAGGGAAATTTGAGTATTTTTGACAGATTGAGACTGAAATCAGACTGTAAACGTTCTTAAAATTACGAGAATTGCCCCTCTGATCGATCTCACCATAATTAAAAAAAAAGGAACACAGCAAAATTATTATTAATGAAGCCTGTGATCACGTTTGTTACTCCATCGCGCATAAACGGCGGAATTACCAGTTTGGCATACCGGTAGACCAAGTCCTTGATTAAAACATGGGATACATTTTATCCAGGCACATTAAGCAATTCTCCTAGAATGTGAATAATACAGCTAGTAACTGAATAAACTTACTGTCTTCAGCGCGAATGGCATCGACGGTGTGGTCAAGCATGGGGGACGCCCATTGGTACACCTGGTAAGGCGTGGCCACCCTCTCGAAGGGGTGCTTCTGCATGCGTTTCTTCTGCACCATCGCGAAGTTCCGCTTGAACGCTGGCGACACTATGCTCAGCAACTCGATCAACGAGTGACATAGCAACGATGGAGTCGCCGGTCGGGGGTTGAACAATTCTTCTGTAGACCTGTTTATTGTTGTAATTTATTTTCAAATTGTCTTAGAATATGTCAGCCATGTAACTCTATTGTCGTAAAAGACGGCATAGGCCCAACGACAATGGTGACAGCCGTCGACCCAAAGGCTTACGTTTGATTGATAGCAGTCTGATGACCAACAGAATTTACGTTGATATCAGGACCCAAACAATAATCCAAACTTTAGTTTTTTTTTATCTGTTCCTGGGCAATAATGGTCATAGCAGACACGTTAATTTTATCATCAAGAGCATAATTCTTACTTAGATGGCTAAGGCGCGGTACTCATAGGTATTCAAACCGGAAAGTAATTTTATTTTGTACTTCAAATGATGCAATATCATGCTGACGCCATAAAAAATATCTACTCCAATTTAACGAGTCACCTCATGTGATTGTTTGGATAACTACAGACAAATTATAACATCAAAATGGAATTTGACCAGTGATGTGTGTTATCTTTGGTAATCCAACTGACAAATATCGATATCTTGACCTGTTTCATATGGGTTAATTACGTGAGCGTTAACGGCAGGAAGCCTTTACAGTGCATGTAAAGGCCTCCCGTCACATCCATAGACAGCACTGATTCTATTATTACAACATATTTTAGGCGCAGCATTTGGCCGTCATCGATACTAAAAAATGCGAAAATTCTAATAGAATGTCCATAAATTAATAATGTAATAAGTAATATGTTGCCATCCACTTGAAACTGCGGCTATCTAATCGGGCGAGGAAAACCACGAGTTTATTAATAAAAAGAATGCTATAATTACTGGTTAAGGTAAAATCCTCTGGGACACGCCGTGATGTGAAAATGGCGGTCTTCGAACGTGACCACATGCAGGTAGAGTAGGTCTCCGCACATCTTGCGCGGCCCAGGTGGCGGGTTCCAGCCCGACGTTGTGAGGACCTGGCATCAAACGTCTTCGAGTCAATAATCAACAAGAGTTTAGTCTGTAGTACGTTATACTTTCAGTTAAGGACCTCTCGGTTAAATCAGAAAACATAAAAAATAACCAAATATGTTGTATTTTTATGCGAATCAATTGCGAAAAAGAAATTGCAGCCTGTCTTAAGTTTTGGTTTTGCTTCTTTGCGCTGTATTTTTTTATTTTGAATTTTGTTAGTTTGTAAATTGTCTATTCGTAACGCCAGAGTCCAATTCCTGTTTTACAAACTTACCTTCAAGCATTGTGGAGCCTTATTCTCTTTGGTAAGTCCTGGATGCAATGGCAGCAATGGTCGCTCGGTACTGCCCGGCATTATGTAGTCCGGAGGTGTGCAATCTACACTCTCAGGACGGGACTTTTTCTTTTCTATAAAACAATATAAATATAGAAAGAAAGAAAGAAAGAAAAAGTATTTATTGCGACTCGTACAGGAGGATCACAAACTATCAATAAACTAAAAACTAAACACAGTAAAAAATAAAACAAGTTATAAAAACAGTAACAAAAACATGAAATAAAACAAAGTCCTGTACGAGGCCAAAAGGCTCCTATCTCAGCATGATACTGCGACACTTAAAAAACTAAATGTCGCAGCGCTGGTATTCTGATAGGGCCCGCTGTGATGTCACGGGCATTTACAGAAATAAATAAATAAATATTTAAAAAGATTTAAAAGTAAAATATATTAAAATAAATAAAATATTAATTTTTAATCTGCTCCGGACGTAACCTCACTACTTGTCTATTGTGGTCTGTTCACTCTGTGGCATCGCTGTGACAAGTAAGAGGTCGCAGGCGCCGACCTTACGGCGTGAATTAATAAATACCTACATTTAAAAATAAAAACACTAAACATTACGGCTATGTAGTGTGGAACATTATTAGGTGAAAATACAATAAGAGTGTTGTGTGGTCGTCAATTAACGGCGAAATAAAATGGAGAAATAGAGATACAACTAATAATGAGAGTGCTATCAAGGTACAAATTTACAAAAAACAAGTGACAACGAAACAAAACATTGTGTAGGCCAGCAAAAACGATTCGTCAGGAATAATAATTTAATGTCTTTGATTTGATGCTGCCAGTAAAAGTGTGGACTAAACGGAATAAAAAATAAAATTAATTAATTGACGAACATGAACATAATGAACACAACAAAAACAAGATGCGAAAAAACTGCTGTGCCTGTTAATCGCTGCCAAGCGCCCGGCCCACCATTGCTAGCTGCGTGCGCATCAAGGGTAGGTTCAAAGTTTGGTATCTTTTTGAAGCTGCAGTAAATGCTGTTTAAATTTTAACCTAAAAGTACCAACTGTTTTTAAAGCACGAAAAGGAGGTGGCAAATCGTTCCAGCAACGGGAGGCAGCGAATTTGAAACTGCCACGAAATGCAGCAGTTCTATGCGATGAGGCTAACATGAGGTAGGAAGATGCTCTAGTTTTAATTTTGTTAACATCGCGTGACCAAGACAGTTTATTATATAAATATTCTGGTTTCTTTGTGAGAATTGTGCCAAAGAGTAGGGTAGCCAAGTGAAGCTTTCTGCGTGCCGTCATTCTCATCAAATTACCCTCATTTAAAAAAGGAGTGATGTGGGACCGTGGTGGGACATTGTAACAGAATCTTGCACAAGCATTCTGCACCCGCTGAATCAGTCTTTCGCTTCTACCGAGAATACATGCCCCATACACAGTGTCAGCGTAATTCAGCTTGGATAGAACAAGTGACTCGCACAGCATAACACGCATATCCACACTTATGTAGGGGCGGATACGATACAAGACCTTGAGTCGGTAGAAGCAGTTGCGCACGGCCTCCAATATGTGTGTTTCAAAATGTAGCTGCCCGTCAAATACTACACCCAGATTACGAGCCTCCAGAACCCTTTCCACACCACATCCATCAATCCTGAGGTCCAGATTGCAAGCAAGCATTTTTTTCAGAAAATCCCTAGATCCCATCACAATGTACTTAGACTTACTAGGATTCAGAACCAGGGAGTTTCTTGTGGACCAAGCTGAGATCCTTTCCAAATCTTCATTTATTTTGCTTACTGTTTCAGCTATATCTTGGGACCGGAAGGAGAGGTACAACTGCAGATCGTCAGCATAAAGGTGGAACAATATCAACATTAAGCCTAATATCCTCTGACATAATAGTTTGCTTAACATCTATAGACAATGCATTATATTTCATATGCAAGGTTTGTTTATTTGCCGTGACAAATGCTCAACTCATACGTTCGTAAACGTAGTGACTAATAATAAAGATGTTGCATTATTTGCTAATACTTGTCCATACGTACATTGAGGGGGGACACTCTGTTAAATTATTCATTAAAGCTACTTTTGAAATAAGCAAATATACAGTCGTACTGTTGTACAGAAAACAAAACAGTCCCGCAATGTCAGAGGACAGATTTGTATGGAAAAGCAAGAGGCAAACCTTTGCCCAGCAGTGGGATATTACAGGTTAGATAGTTTAGATTCAAGTTTACCTAAAATGTCTCCTTGTGTGATGACGTTGAGGAAGGCTAAGGAACTGCATTCTTGACCGGCGTAAGCGTCTGTGTAGTCTATGGACTTGAGAAGATCGCGGACATGACGGACGTGGATGCGAGCCTCACGCATTGTGTATGGTTCTTCTACCACCTACAAAAAACCTTAAATTAGTCTCTATTACAACTACCTACAATATACATTGGTATATATGAAGTTGTAACATTGATAACATAAAATATGATTACTACGTACTTTAATGACGGATCCCTCTTTCAATCCTTCGATGTTCTTGAGCTCCGCGAAGTTGTCCAAAGTGACGCCATCTAATTGTAAAGAGAAGCAAGTCCTGTGACACGAGTCTTCGCGATCCATCAACACTTGATGGATTTCTTGTACGAGTTCCATACTGGAAACCTATAAAACAAAATTAAAAATATATAAGTTTCTCCCATGCTACTAAAGGTGTTTTTTTTTTCTTTTCTGTTTTTTTATGAGAGGTCTCACCTGAATGTCTAACGGCTCGGCTCCAGGGCTCACAATCTTCACAGTAAAGCCCATGTCCTGAATGAACACAACTTCGGCATCTCTCTTCTTCTCATCTCCGTCCTCGCTTGGAGAAGACTCTCTGTCTCCATCTCCATTCAAAGCTTTACTACTATCTCCGTTTACTTTATCCGCACCCTCAATTTTATATACAGTGCCGTCATCTTTTGTATCTTTTTTCTTTTCAGTGTTTTTATCTTTTGCAGATTCCTTTTTCTTTTCGGAGTCATTAGATTTTTCTGTCATTTTTGTCTTTTTATCTTTCTTGTTTTCCGATACCTGTTTTCCTTCAGGCTTATTGGGGCATAACAGTTGTATTACTTCAGGTTTTTCTTCAGACTTATTCGTTTTAGGGTCATCGGAATCACTGTTAATTCCATTAGAAACTACTTTAGTATTATCACTACTACTAATATCACAATCTAATTCTTTTTTTGGGTCACCATTGACAATGGTCTCAGTTTTGTCTGTGCCGTTTACAATTGGTTCTTTGGTACCTAATTTATCATCTTTACTGCTCGGTATAAGACCATCTCCATTAACTTTCTTTGTACAAATTCCGGATTTCGGTTGTGACAACTTCTCACCATTAGCCTTTATCTTCTGTGAATCTGTAAATTGTTATTACATGAAGTATAGCAACAAGTCAAGATATAAGAGCTCCATATGCTAGTATAGAATCATGCAATGCCCTCAGGTATTAAATGACACATCGAACGGGAATGAATTGTCAAGTGTAATAGTAACCTGTACTAGGGGGGAAGGGCGCGGGTGTGTTGTTGATTTGTGGCGAGGGTGGTTTGCGCGCCGCAGCCGCATACGACACACGTGGTGCCGGCGCGCTGCCGCCATCGCCTTCGTCTTCCGTTCGCCCGTTAGGCGTACTCGCGTGCCCATTACTACAAACCACCGGCTTTACGTAAACTTCCTTCTTATCATTCTTCATTTTTGCCGATTGTTTATCTTGTTTTTCAGCTACAACAAGGAAATATTGTTACCTTGGCAATTATCTTTCAAAATCATCTTGAAAGTTATTTAGCATCTTATAGTTTGATATGCTAATCATAATTATTATCTATTGAATGTATAGATAGCCGGGCTTATAATAACACTAAGTGGTCTTATGTAGAGCAAAAATTTGAGAAGGTACGGGTACTTGTTATTTCTATGTATAACTGTAGCTGCCGTGGTTCTTTTGTGGAAAAACAGGTTTTTAGGCTAACAGCGGTAGCAAGCGCACACGGGTGCGAGACGTGCGCGCAGGGGGCGCGCTGGTTGGACTCAAGCAAGCGCGCATGTCTCGTCCCGTGACGGGCACACACGTGGTCTGCGCTGGCGCGCCGCCAACTATCTCCAGCGTCGAGTCAATAATAGATGGCAACGGGATGCCGCCAACAATAGACGCCATCGATGTTGTCCATACGCAACACCAACTTACGCGCAAACTCAGTGCGACCGTGTATTTGTTTGTACCTATCTTTTAAACGAGACCGTATCATTACAGTAAATACTCGAATGTTCCCATTAATGCGTTGCAAGAATAAATGCGGTTTTTACAGAGCCATGTATTGAGCAAATAGGTAAGTATTACGAGACGCTTACAAACATGATGTATGCTTATGCTGGATAAATTGTTGCTTTACAACGGTGTGTTTGATTTGAATATTATAATTTAACAACATCCTAACGTGTACAGTAAACTTATTCTCACACAATCACACGTAATATAAAACTAGCTTGACCCATAAACACATATTTTGTGACACAGTTATTCATATGACAGTGATAAGATAACACTAGTATAATTAATGTAATTAATAAATAAAAGAGTTTATGTCACTAGAATAAATAAATACATAAAAAAAACAACCGACTTCCAAATAAAAAACACTAAAAAGAGAAAAATAACTAATTTCGGAAGTTGGCATCGTTGGTTCCGCATTTTCGTTTATTATATTTTTCACTTTGTAGTGTTTTCTTTGGAAGTCGGTTGTTTTTTTTTTTTTTGTGAAAATGTGTTTTATTTTTCACTTTTTAGTGGGAGAGTTTGTTTATCGAAGTTACAATAGCCTAATGTCAACTGCTCATCACCTTTTACAAAATATTGCTTTTCCCGATGCTGGAACGTTAATTGCCGAGGAGTTCTCCTGGTAAGAACCAGGAGAACTCCTCAACAACCACTCACCATACGCACTGTGACGAGCCTAAATTGCTTAGCAACCATATTAAAGTAGGTAATCGAATCGCAACCCGTGAAATATTTATCATTGAGTAGTTCCGATGGCCATCTGTGGACTTCATCATCAGCTCCACTTTACCAAATGATGATTTCCTAGAGCAAATGCTCAAGTTACTTTAAAAAACCGGGCAAGAGCGAGTCGGACTCGCGCACCGAGGGTTCCGTACCATCATAATTATATGTTTTTAAAGTTTCATCGGCGAGGCCTTTAATCGTCAGAGAATTTTAACACTGCACGCTGCGGTGTAGAATATTGCAGTTTTAGGTCAGCCCCATCTCTTGAGTGATAGTGGAACTAATGTTACTTGTTGATGATTTATGAAAAAGTGTACTATTTATAGAAATCGTTTCTGTTTTTCCTGTAATCTTTACATAAACTTCTATCACATAGAATAATTTCAGATTTTTCTCTATGCGAACTTCGGAGATAAGAGGGGGGAAAGGTTTTTTTTTTTTAATTTTTCATCAACTGAGAATGTGCAAACTGCGCTCTTTCAATTCAATGATACCCCACATGCCCACTAGGGCATAGGGTATCATTGAAAGAGTGGTACGGAACTCTAAAAAGATTAATTCCAAAATAGTGTATGAGTTATAAAACACATTTCATTATGCACCTTATCGCGTTATTTAAGTATAACCACTTTAATCTGTAAAGAGACTTTAAACTGAAAGTAGGTATTATAAAACAGCAAAATATTATTCATACGAGAACGGGAAGATAAATTTTATCACCGGAATGATGTTATCTTCCATACCTTTTACAAACAAGATTACAGCATAGCGCCTGGGACTCAAGATAAGCAGAAAATCAAAATTCCTGATAAACTGCCGTTGACACCGTTTCTTTCGTTTGCTATCGTTCAACGCATGGTTGTGTCTTACATCCCACGCATGCCATGAAATGATCAAGTGTCTAAGGTAACCCTAATAAAATTTGAATATTTCGAACAAGTGCTAAACGCTTATCAGCGAATGTAGTACGTATATTTTTTTGTCATAAACTTGTTTTATGATTACCACACCACACCAGTAAAAGCAAACGGTATACCTACCAGTAAGTATACTACTACCATCACAGATAGAAATACCTACTACTAGCCCTTCTAACAACAGATTTACCACTTCTTCTAGCTACCTAATGTCTAGTCTATCTGATACTATTGATTGGACGACTATTAGGTAGGCCATAGACTTTTAAAAAAAGATGGACTCCGCGCCACGCATATCGAAAGTGAAGCACAGTAAGTATGCCGGGACCGATTGTTCAAACACGATTTACATCATAGTATGCGGCACATTGCCTACCGGCCGCCGGCCGCCGGCCGCTTCGTGTATGATAGTGTTAGTTTTTTTTGTATAATTTTGTATGTATTTATAGTATTTTTAAATTACTTAGGTAAGTATATTAATATTGTATTGTATGTGTTTTTATGGGCCTTGATGCCTGAAATAAATGGATTATTATTATTACGTGACACGTCACACGACAGCGTCAATCGTCAATCACGCACACATAGATCGGTACGCGTACGGTGCTTCACTTTCGATAAGCGTGGCGCGGAGTCCATCTTTTTTTATAAGTCTGTGAGGTAGGCATTAGGATTTGTCTGCAAATGCATAATGCCCTTTGCATTTAAGTAAATAGTAAATAGCGAACAGCTGTATCACCATTTCAAAAGTTTTGCAAACGTATTCAGAGTAGTGACTTATTTCCATCTTCCTATAGCTGAGCTGTAGTTGCGATAGCCTGAATACTACAGACTACAAAGATTCAAAATAGATTCGCAAATATCTTTCACATTTTACAAGACTGAAAGGTGGGTACTTTATGACTATGGAGTAGAAGTTTTGCAATCACCTAGCTTAATCTACAAGTTGAAACCCACCCCTGCTGGTGCTAATAATTTAGCATATTTTATTGAAAGTTTGACGTCAAGGCGAATAGGCGGAAATGTTGATTTCAAATTCAGATAAACACCGCGTCTGTTGCCTACGGTTCGAGCAGCAACTGAACTGAATCGATCAATGAATAATTATGCAAACAGAAACAAGCTCGTCAGCGCCGGCGACGATCGCTGAATATTTAACCTTAGATCATCGATTATTTTGTGCTCTCATTCCTTGACCTTCTCTTTGTATCCTTTTTTCACTTACTTATTATTATGATTTTATCTCTAAACAAAATCGCATAACATACCATACATAAAACTCACGCCTTCTTCCCGTGGGGGAAGAAGGCACAAAATCGTACTATTGCCATTTGCCGCAACAGGTACGAATTTTCGCAAAAATGTCTTCAATACTAAATGTGAATATGTTTTTTATCAGATTAGTACCTACTACAACAAAATAATTTGACATATTTGAGTGCTATGACATTTTAGAAGTTTTTTTTTTCTTCAAATAAAGTTCCTGTTTGTTTTTTTTTTTTCCACAAAGTAGGTACGTAGGGTAGGTGTCAATATCACCACGTTGTCTATCTCTACTAACATTACGAAATCAAGAACCCTGTTGGATTGTGAAAGGTGGTTGAACTTCGTTACCACATGTGTAGCTATAAATAGACCAGAATACCAAAAAGGTTTATTTATAAACGTTGCTTATAGTGAAAAGACGTTTATACATAGTATAAACGCAGACATTAATCATTACTTCGTAAGCAACGTTTATAAATTGACGCCATACCACACAATAGTACCCATACCTAGTTCGTGTCTACTCTTTATCAAACAAGAATTCGTCGCATCCGATCCATTTTTACAAAGTGCACATGGCAATATGACAAGAATAGAAAGTCGGAGTTCCCTTTGTATTATTATGAATTTAAAATGAATTCCATGTTCCTTGACTTGAACCGTACGTAAGGAAGGCAACAAACGTGCAGGTTACACACACTTCAGTAAACGATCAATAAATGGGTGACGGACAGGACAGGGTGCAATTTCCTATCTCATGAATATAAATAACTAATGCTACAATTGCTATGTCGATAATTTTTTGGCTGACAGGATAAGTCGAAAAGGTTTCGCCGTGTAAAATGTGGACTGAATCTATTTACTCGACCTCTTGCTCCATTTCGTGAGCATTAAAGTATATCCGGCCATTTTAAATTAAATTGACGGAACAGTTCATTTTTTTTAACATTCACTAACTAAACGCCAGATGTACCTATTCATTGAGTGCTAATTGAGTGCCTGTTTATCGAATAAGCAGCGTAATTTGCGACAGGAATTCCTTTGCTTGGGCTAAAGCTTTGATGACTGCATTGATTACTTATATCGCGACGGCGAATATTCGTGAAAGACTTTCCGTTTGGCCAAATAATAACTTTTTAAAACTTCGAGGTAAATTATTTTAACAAATACATACGAACGACTTTCAAGTCAACAATACTACAAGAAGGCTATGCTATTATTGAGTAACGTGATACTTCAAATTAGAAGCTCACGACAACGTTTGCGGCAGGCCACATACAAATTCCGTCCCCCCGGACACGAATTATCACTTAACGATTACCACACCAGTGAGGAGCTTTTTAAATCTCATCCTTATCTGCATGTTTTTATGGTATAACATCGTTTCATCTTCAAACTTACCTAAGTTATTAACCGATTTCAAAAAAAGGAGGAGGTTCTCAATTCGTCGGAATCTTTTTTTTTTTAATGTATGTTCCCCGATTTCTCGAAGACGTCTGGACCGATTTGGAAAATTTTTCTTTTGTTTGAAAGGGTATATATACTTCCCAAGTGAGTGGTTGTTGAGGAGAACTCCTCAACAATTAACGTCCCAGCATCAGGAAAAGCAATATTTTGTAAAAGGTGATGAGCAGTTAACGTTAGGCTATTTTAACTCAGATAAATTACAAACTCTCTCTCTAAAAAGTGAAAAATATATTGTGCACGGTGATTTTTCTACAACTAATCTGATGGCGGAAAGTTTTAAAACAACTACAGCGCATATAGGTAAGTATATAACGAAGATGATGCATAATTATGCAGATTGCTATCTAAGTATATTAATGAATTACATAAATAATAATAATACAATTTATTCAAAAATATATGGACTAACGTTAGGTAAATACAGTTTTTCTTAAATCTATGTCAAGTTCACCATGATTTGTGCCTGAACTAGAACTAGGTAATCCTGTGTTTCAGGCAATTGGAGGTAACATTAATTATTGATTAAATAATCATATACTTATCATATTTATCTTATTGGTACTTATGTAAAAGGTGTATAAAAATTATGTAATGCGAACAATATTTATTTTGGCACAAGTAATATCTTCATAGGACATATTTTGAAGAGCCTCCATAAATGACAAATAGGTAGCGTAATAAACTTAGCTTTGCGTTTTATCTATCAGCCGACACCCAATAGTCATTCTTATCTTTGAACAGAAATCACATCACATAAAACGTTATCAAGAAGTCCGTCTGTGTACGCAGTGTACCCACAATGGATCAATCACAACCACATTTACTTATTTTTTTCCGTCGTACTGCTCAAAATAAAGCAATACATGTATCTAATGATAAGGTTAAATTATGACATACATAGATGCGTTTTAACCTCTTAACCCTATAAAAGAGTACGCAAGAATAAATCGTTGGCTAGCATGCCGTTCATAAATTCACTGATCGATACGAGTAGGTCTATCATCAGATATCAAGTACATATAATGTATACCTACGTTAGCTTGAAGGGTAGTTAGATAGATAATTACACTTCGGATAACCTGCCACGTTAACAGCCAGCACATGCTATACACATGTTTCATGCTTTCGATTTCGAACTAGCAAGTGTTATATTGTTCATTTGTTCCCCGATTTCTCCGGACAAATAATGACATTGACAGACAGCTCTAGTGGAGGTCATTTATGATACCTATTCATTTTACTTATTGTAAAAAAGCTATTTTTGGACATCAATCAGCATTTTTTTGGCCACTAAAGGCGAGACAGAAACACGGAAAATTTACTGATGATTATTATCATTGTTTTAGGGCACCGCCCGAAGTAAGAAGTCTTAGAAATAGTGTCTCGTTCACAAGGGACAGCTTTTACGTATTTTCTCTTCTCTTAATTCGAGCAGTTCTCCACGTGTTCACAGCTAGGCCCCTAAGGCACTAAGCTTAGAACTGTCTTGATTGGGGAGAACCACGTCGTGCTTACGCGGAGACCTCTTCGTAGTCCGGTTTTGCTCAAACCTTTGATCGCGACCAGCGGAGAGTCCTGAAAGGTGGCCGCGTAAACATGTATCCTTTAAGAAAGTGGTCATGGCCAAGAAAGAGTCGGCGAAGAGTAGAGATCTATGTCGTCAGTCTCTAGTTACGTTGGCATAATATGAAACCGAATGAATTACAAAGCGATCAATTTTCAATTTATTAACAACTAGCTTCCGCCCGCGGCTTCGCCCGCGAGGTATGTCCATAAAAACTATCCTATGTCCTTCCCCGGGATGCAATCTATCTCTCTACGAAATTTAATCGAAATCCGTTCAGTGGTTTGGGCATGAAAAGGTAACATACAGACAGACAGACATACAGACAGACAGACAGACAGAGTTACTTTCGAATTTATAATATTAGTATGGATGGTTATTTAGCCTATCGCCATCAACCATGTGCAGACACTTGCACAGATTTGCGTTGTAAAAATAAGAGCAATGCAAATTAGTCGACCGAAGATTCGTTTGCTCCCAGAGTATTTTTTTCTTACATAGATCCATCCTGCGGGGTAATTGCGAATCATACATAACATACTTTCAATCACAATACAAGGGTATTGACGGAAATGCCTTAGCACCAATAGTAATATTGACAATTACTAATATTGACTAATAACTTGTATGTATGATGCAAACTGTTAATATAAGTTGGTTATTAATTAATTAATAAATAAGTGCTGATAGTAGATCATTGCTGGACTGGTGGCTGGCGTACTCTCTAATTGGACGCCACTGACGGCCACTGAGGCTTATCATTACAGGTGTTGCCCGCGCAACCTCTTTTCGCTTGAAGAGCTGCTTAGTTCGTTTAGTGAACCGGACTCAAATATCGTTGGTTCAGTCTCCGCTTTCAATTCAGGTCATGGACATTGTCATGACTACGGAAAGCCAAGACTCTGCCAAGTATGCGAAATGTTGACTAGTCAAATAACTTCCATTGATTTCCCTCTTGACAGTGCGAAATTTTCGCAAATGAAGTACTTCACTGGCCAAAACGGTATCAAACGTACGTCTTTGTAGCTAACAATGGCCTTGTTGGACTGCCTAAAACACCACAGCTCCTACGCATATTAACGCACAAAAAGTTTTGGGTATTCGTTCATTGTGCCGCATGCCGGTGCGTACAATATATGAAGTGAAACTCACTGCCGGAGTCTGTCTCCCGATGCTTTAACCCGGGAGTTTTAAGTCTCGAATGAGTGAATAAGTTACTGTAGCTTGTTTGTAACTTCTTCTAGGCGAGAGTGCATATCGTCTACCATATTATCGATAGATCGACAAAAACAGAAGAGATGGGAGCAGTGGTGGCCCAGAGGTAACGGCCCTGACTTACAAGATGTAAGTCGTGGGTTCGCACCCAGCCAGGCACTTTACTTTGTGTTAATAATTTCATTTCTCTCAAAACGGCAAAGGAAACCGGCATATCCCAGAACCAAAAATTCGAAGACATGTGACATCTACCATCCCGCACTGGGTCCGAGTGTTAGACTAGAGCCCGCTCTCTCTCGCAAGAGGCCTGTGCCCCAGCAGTGGGAACATTATAGGCTGTTATGCGACAAAAATAGCGGTCACAGGTCAGTCAGATCTAAAACGATTCGACAAAAACTAACTACTACCTGACTTTTAAACGACTGTTTCTTGTTCGCCCCTAAAGATGCGCCTGATCGCATGACGCAACAAAATTATTATCTCGACACATGTTTTTTTTTTTCTTGGATTAATCTGTGTTTTTCTATAGCACTTTATTACGAACTAGTTTGGCCTAGATTACTAACCAGTTTATTCTGAATCGAATTGTGCCTGTAGTAAGATACTTTCATTGTGGTAAGCGCAGACTTTGTTAGAAGCTGCGAAGATGCAAAGTGAGGTAAGATTCGCATTAGTTATTTATGGAAAACTGCTAGTGCTGTTTATAACCTTCTAGTTCAGCGTTAGACCAACTTCTACTATAGAAGGCGCTTGAAAAAGTTTTAACCAATATTGTATTTAATAAGTAGGTATAAGGAATATCTTTCCAGTTCTCTGTCAACATTTGTGATAAAAGTTATCTTTAATGTAGATAACTTTTACACACAGAAAAATACTGGATAGAAAAATAGGTCGATAGGTACCTACAAACTGATGTCCAAAATTGTCCTTCCGTCATCAACATGATATTGCGTATCGCTTTAATACGTGTATACGGTGTACACCACACCCTAATTCTTTATAAGCTTTTTTATACGTACTATTCCTTACATACATTTTTTATTAGGGCAATCAAGATCACGCTAAGATAGGGCTTCCCCATTGAATGTTGATTGATGAACAAGTCCAATATAGTAAGTAATGTAAATGTAATTCCTTAGGAATACTTTTTTGGGGATCCGTACCTAAAGGGTGCCTACGGGACTCTATTACTAAGGCTTCGCTGTCCGTCCGTCTATCACAGGGCCGCATCTTTTCAACGCTTGAAATTTTCATAGTGTGTAAAATCTTGCCCTCTAGAGGAAATAAAGTAATGAATTAAAAAATGAATATTTTGGGATGGTGTCATGTTGGGTATCAAATGAAAGGTCTTAATTAGCACCTTCCCGTGGTCGCATTCTAAGATAGCTTAGTAATTATTAGTAAACCGGGTTGGTATCCGCAACTCCACGTCAAAGCGCGTATTTTGGGTACAGCTAAGATAGCTTATAAGTATTTTAGAACAGCGGCATGCGACCACGGGAGTCGGGATGGTACTTTCTTGTTTCATCCTTTTCAGTAGTCGAGTTTTAGTTTGTAAAAGTTATTTTATTTACTAAAGTACTTATTCTTTTTTAAATATGTAGTGTTCATTATTCTGCGGTAAATGATAAATGATTTTTATTTTGTAAGTAGGTTTGCACAAACACTTTTACACGTCAATCATATTTTTTATAAAACTAGATGAGGTCGGCGTTTCCTATCTGACTACTCTGAGAAGAAAGGCCGAAACAAACTCAGAGGTCACAGTCTCTTTTAAAGTCCAGACATTATCTTGGTCAGGTTATATGAAGACCATGTAGATCGATGTCTGAGATGGTCTTTTGAGGAAAGAACCACACAGATTGGAATGTCCAGTCAGTGCACGCATTTGTCAGAAATCGTGCAGCTCAACTCAAAACTTAAGGAGCTCATCGATTCGACGAACAATACCAAAGAAAGGACATTTGGGTAGGCCACATAAATTACTCAAACTGCCAGCGGTGGTACGGAACCCTCCGTGTGCGAGTTGGACTCGCACTTGGCGACATTTTTAAAATTATATTTTGAGTTTTCATTATTTAATAGGTTAAGGTATTGGAAGGTAAGCAACTTATTAAAAAAAAAACCTGATAATCTTAAATGCATGAGATGGCTATGAACTAACCTTTCAAATGAAGAAGGAGATTTGTTGAGACTAGAGATTATTCAATTAGAAGTTAGAATGGATTGGGATGCTAAGAATAAAAATAAAATATTACATGCTGAATGAGCATTACAGAACACTTGGCATCTGAAGAAGAACCACAAGCACAGCTATTATGATATGAATAGATTTCTCAGCATGTTTTCAAAATTCTTTAAAAATAAGGAATGTAATAATAAAATAAGATCAATGCAAATGCTCAAGCCTGAGCTACATCTTACTGTTTACACTAAATAAAATATTTATACTTGTCAAGAAACTAGGTCAATTTAGATGAAGATTGTTGTACACTACCTATGTGCAGTACATACTACTACATACCTATCACACGCTATAGTAATAAATATAGTTTATAACACTTATCTCTCTCCTTAAACATCTTTTTTTTGTTCTTTGCATGTTTCATGATAATTATTGTATATATTTTTATAGATATGTATAATATGTTTTATTGTATATGTAAATGGTACACCAAAGACTACCTGCAGTATTGTCTCGCCTTCTCCCTTAATCAATCCAAAGGTTGCCTTTAAAAGGTCACTTTTAGCAATAAGACCGCCCAATGTGTCACCCCTTGTAAAATATCTACATTTATATATGTAATTTTTATGGTGTACATAATAAAAAGTATTATATTTGTATAGTTATCTATAGTGCACTATGCTATTCCACTAGATGCAGATTTATAAGAGAGTATTCTAAAATATGATGACAGGCTCTACATACAAATTATCTTGTTCAAAGACTTTATATGCTTTTTTTACATAGGTAATTAGTATACTTTTGTAAAGAATAAATAATTATATATTAATATCAGTTAACTAAAATTAACCTTTATCTCAGAATAGCAGTATGTTTTTTAATTATTAAGATTAAATTAAAAAAATCATGTGTGAGAAACTTGCCCTTATAGCAATGAACATAACGTGATGTGATAAGGATAACCCAGCGTCTTCAGAGATCTAGGTGAGGTCAGTAACTGAAACTATACTTGTATGTATGTATAGCATTATCTATGTACTTAGTGGTTAGAAAAATAATAATACTTATCAGATGTTACTTTATTAATAAACTTCCATTCAACAGTATATTTTTTTATCATTTAAAAAGATAATAATTATTATCAGCACCAAGGCCTTTACTACTGACTCTCATCTTTTTATTTAAGTATTGTTTTTCTTTTATAAGTCGCTAAGCACATAAAAATAAGTTTCAGTAGGTAAATTAATTGTGCTTATGTTAATTTTGTATGCCCTTTAATGGTAAAACATAGTGCACATATTTAAGACAATAATACTATCTGTAACCATACCTATGTTTAACAAAATAAATGATTTACTGAATTAAATTGAATTGAAGTACTTATTGAAAGTTATTTATGCTATTTCAAATGATTACCATTGTTTTTTACTATATATTTGTATTTAATGCCAGTAAAACTTAATTAGAGCTAGATGAGCTAGGCAAGCAAAAAGTAACATTTTTTCCAGAACAATAAATAATCATTAGGCAGAGATGTGTTGAATTAAAAAATAGAAATTAACACAATACACTCACCAGAAACATTAATAAAAAATATGTAGTGGAGGTCATTATAGGTCATAAAGAATGTATTGTTGAGAATAATGTAATTAAGTACCTACAAATATTTTTATGGTATAAGTTGAATATTAAAGCATAGCACAACCTTGTTCCTACTACTAATATCCAAGTATCTATCTACATTTATTATTTGTTTTCCAATTCCAATAAGAATTAGCTGATAACAAGACACATTATGAATGGCAATATTGAATAGTGCAAGTGGACTTACAATGCAAACTAAACCATAATTTGTATGAATATGTAACCTATTGAGAAGTTGTGTAATAATTTACATTTCAAATAATGTCCACCAAGGTCTCGTGTAGCATAATCCCTACGGCCAAAACCAATGGCATAGATTTTTTGATAATTAAATGTACACAATTATTCGATGAAATTACAGTTGTACGCATGTCATGAAAATGCATAGCGTTTTCGTAAAAATCAATGGATCACATGATTTATCGAATGAAGTCACATGATCAAAATGCACTTAATACGAGCAAGCAATTATTTTAACATGGAAAACTGATAGTAGCTCTAAAAACCGTTCTCAATGTTACATAACTGAGGGCATGACCATTTAATACTTACCATTGTTACCATTACCACTGCCACTCTTGTCGGTCACGGTATTGTTCGCGGGACATTTTTTCACTTTTTGAGGAGCATTTTTCGTGGAGTTATCATTCACTTCACTACCGAGAGCCATCACAACACGAGGAATCAATCCGGTTCAGATTGACCGCAACGAACACGGCTCCACTCAGCTGAAAGAACACATGCGGTAGACTTAAGGTTCAATTTGGACTAACAAGATTTCGAAATTCAGTATAACCCTTCAAAATTTAAAGTACACACAGCTTATCAAATCTTCAGGTAATATTGTGCCTACACAATATTATAGGTTTATATTACAGTCGTACCAGAGGAAAAATGTCATTATATAGAAGAGTTAAATGACTACAACGCATAATTCATTGCTGTCTAGGTTGAAAAATTGTTTGACATTTTGTTGATAAGCAAGCAAGCTTTAATGAACATTTAGTTTGTACGATTCCTTATAAGAGACATCTAGCGAAAAGTAATTCAATTTTTAAATATATGACGTTTATTTTATGACACTTCCATAGTTCCATTGTGTTCTTGTCAAAATTAAAAACTTACCATGGAATTCGTTAGTACTATAAATAAGTCAGTACAAATTCGTCCAGTGTTAGATGGAGATTTACGTTTTTGTCAAAATCAGTGTGTACCTAGCATTATATCTGTGTGGTCCAGTGTCAGTGGGTCGCCTACAACTAAAATGATTTATAGGGGTAAACGCCGTAAACGATTAATCTGGCATCAATCTAATCAAGATCAAAGATTGAAGTGTAAAGTGATGCCAGATTGATCGTCTAAAGTGCTGAATGCTTTTGACACCGTAGGTAGAGTTTGGCCAACGAAAGCTGACAGCGAATTATTTTATAAACTTTTTTTTAAACTATAATTGCCGCCTTTTTTCTAGGTCAGACTCTAGGTTCGTGTGGGTTCGTTTGCAAGCCCGTTGCCGTCGGTGTCGTTATCGCAGACCACAGAACCAAATTTTTAGCGGAAACATACACAATTTAATAAACAAAGTGCATTTTGCCGTTATCGATTTTTTATTCTCAATACGAATCCTCTACTAATTCCTGTTGTTTCAGCGGTTTTTGGGGTCCACAGAACCTTGACAGATCGAAACATTGATTTACAGTGGGAAATAGGTTTCGTGTAGTTGGGAAGTGCATCCGGTGAGGTTTGCCGTTTGGCCACATACCTTGGATACAGTGGAAGACTATATTTGTCGAGGGTCTGGCACAGCAAAACATAATGAAGCCTCCCTAGTTTTCTTAGTTTATGTAAATATTTATATTAACATTTTGCAGAACATTAACCGATTTTTTTACAGCCCGTTTCAGAATTTTCGGTTACATTCATATGGAACTAGTCTAGGAGTTGCAATAGCGTGTGAAGCGCGCACGAAAATGTTAGCTCCCCTTGACCTGCCCTGGAAAGGTTAGGTTGTCTTTTGAACATTCATACATATATAGGAGTTATTTGTGGACTCATGCAGAAACCATGAGAATAAAGAGAATGTTGGATGCAAGAGCGAGCTCGAAAATTTTAGCATCCTGTATTAATATTTGCATGTACGGGGCCACCAATTACTGCTTCTTATTGAACATAATTATTTTGACATAATTTGGAATTCGATTAAAAATTACTTCTCAACTTCTTCACAAAAATTACTTAACAAACTTACCCATATTCCTTAAGCTCTTGGGTATTAAATAATCTGCCTAGCCTTTTCCCAACGATGTTGGGGTCGGCTTCCAGTCTAACCGGATGCAGCTGAATACCAGTATTTTACATGGAGCGACTGCCTATCTGACCTCCACAACCCAGTTACTGGGTAATACCGTAATACGATACCCCTTGGTAAGACTGGTTGTCAGACTTTCGGGCTTCTGACTACCCGTAACGACTGTCAAAGATCCACGAATCCTTAAGCTCTTGGGTGTTTTCGCCTATTAATCGCGGCAGGATAACAATCCGTGTAGCATGAGCTTTAAAACCAAATGCCACAGAGACGGCAAATGTGTCAAATCCACCTCAAAAACATGGTCCAAATTTTTTTTTATTAATTCTTACTTTTCTAGTTTTCTACGACGATTTTGAATACTGGCAACCTCGCGAAGAAAATGTCAAACAAAGAAACAGCCAAACGTAACCAAAATAATTTTGTGAAAAAAACAATTTTGTAAGGAAAATAAATTATTTTCATAAGTGTTTACCACAGTTTTTATACTGGCGTCGGAAAATTATTCTAAGGTTGTATTATTGGGCTGTTTTAAAACAATCAGTCATTTGTATTGGATTATATTATTTGTTTTCGAGTAAGAAAGCAACAACCCGCCTGATATGAATAATTACTGCACCGTATTAATGATTTTAAACCGAAATCATTCAGCAAAATCCGACATGATGCATTCTTAAAATGGCTAAAGTTATTACTAAACGTTATTGATATATTTTTATTTCAGAAAATGCTAGACGGGTGGTACTGCCGCTCTATAGCAAACATGCAAGCAAGCGAGGCCAGTGTGAGCAATAACGCTCCATCGGAACCCCCGCAGGCGCGTGACTCCCACAAGGAATATTCTAGTGACAGCAGCAGTGAGCCTGAACCAGAACCCAATTACAGGGTTCAGTACATGGCACTTAAAAAGAAACTCAAGTATCTCATTTATGTAAGCTCAATGATTTAATACTATTATTTACAAATAAACCTATTTTTTTTTACCAAGGTACCTCTTCAACAAAAGAAGAAGAATTTAATGGGTTGGGTTAAGATATTTTAAAGGACATCATTAAAATTAACCCCATGGCTGTTATTTACAGATAAACCATTTTTTTTTTACCAAAGTACTTTACATACTTGTTAAATAACTACTAACTTCTTCTTCAACAAAAAAACAAGAATTTAATGGATTAAGGTATTTTAAAGGACATCATTAAAATTAACCCATGGCTACTATTTGAGATTGAAAATGCCAAAAATCATAATTTTATCACAAGTGTTCTATGCATATCATTAATAAAATCTATTTACAAAAAAAAACAACAGAATTCCAAAAAAAAAACTGCAAAGTGAAAAATAATTTCGGAAGTTGGTGTCAAAACAAGAAATTGCGGAACCAGCAACACCAACTTCTGAAATTAAGTTATTTTTCACTTTATAGTGTTTTTATTGGAAGTTGGTTGTTTTTTTTTTCTTGTAAAAACATTTTATTTTTACTTTTTAGTTGTACACATGGCTACACATCAAGCTATACATAACCAGTATAAGCTGACTTCTGATTGTACGAAAAACCTATACAACTCAAACTGGAAATGCATAGCTTGATGTGTAGCCGTGTGTACCTACCCCACACAAAGTCATATAACACTACTTACTTGCTATGTAAATATCAGTGACAGGAAGCTATTAAATCATCATCATTATACCACCCCACCACCCCAGACTCCCCTGAGGCATACCTTATCCATTAAAAAATGAGGGAATTTTGCAAATCCATCATAATGTGACTGTGTTATGCCCGACAAACATTAAAAAAAATATAGTTTATAATATTTTTAAATGTATGTAATTGAGAACCTCCACCTTTTTTAACGACTTTAAAAAAAAGAGCTTATAAATTCGACACATATATTAGGTCTTTACATTATGAAATTGGCGTTTTGTACAGGAGGAATATAAAGTGTATTTTTTTTTTTTGTAAAATTTATTTAATTAATCAAAGTATGCACCGTTGTTATCTATGCACTTTTGCCATCTCATAGGAAGTTCATTGATCCCTTTACTAAAAAAACCATGGGGGCGAGAATCAATGAACTCTTTGAAGGCGGTTTGGACTGCCGCATTGGAGTTGAATTTTTTTTCCTTGTAAGAAGTTGTCCAAATTCCGGAAAAAATGGTAATCTGTTGGAGCAAGGTCCAGGGAGTACAGTGGATGCTGCAGACATTCCAATTGTAGCTCATCTAACTTAGTGGTTGTTTGTTGTGCAGTGTGTGGTCTTGCGTTGTCGTGAAGCAGCAGTGGCCTAGAGCGATTGACCAATCTCGGTTGTTTAGCAGCTAGTTCTTCCTTCTTGGTTTGCAGTTGCTGACAAAAGATATCTGCCGTAATCGTTTGGCCAGATTTTAGAAAGCTGTAGTGAACGACACCGGCGCTAGTCCATCAAACACTCACAAGTAACTTTTTTTGAGTCAATTTTCGTTTAGGGCAGGATTTGGCTGGTTCTCCAGGGTTCAGCCATTGCGACGAGCGCTTCCGATTATCGTACAGTATCCACTTTTCATCACAAGTAATGATTCGATTTCAAATCCCTTCATTATTGTGTCGGTTGAGCAAAGTAACACAGCAGTCGACGCGTGTTTGCAAGTTCGATTCACTCAATTCATGAGGTACCCATCGTTCAAGTATTTTTACTCTCCCGATTTGCTTCAAGTGGATTAATACAGTTTTATCACTTACCCAGAAGCCTGCAGCTATCTCTGAAGTGCTTTGTGATGGAACCGCTTCCACAAAAGCCTTTAATTCTTCGTTTTCCACTTTGGTCTCCGGCCGTCCACGGGGTTGGTTCTGAAGGTCAAAATTTCCAGAACGAAAACGTTGAAACCAAAAACGTACCGTGCTTTCTTTTGCGACACCAGCGCCGTACACATCATTAATCCTTCGAGCTGTTTCTGCAGCACTGGTGCCACGGTAGAACTCTTACTCGTAAATATACCGATATTTCATGTTTTCCATTGTGCGGTAATAAGCGACACCAAAGAAAAAAATAATGAGGAAAAAACAAATGAATGACTATTTTCAAGACTCAAATGTACCACCTATACAATGAATTTATAAATTTGAATTTGGAATTCTTAACCAAAGAGGAGATATTTCAGATCAAAGTGGTCAGTACGACAAAACGCTAATTTCATATGTAAGGACCTCATATTATGTTTGTAATATTATAGGAACTGCATTATATTCACATATGACAATCTATTAGGGCTTCCAACCAAATATACAAAATTTTATAGATGTATTATGTCCACGCATTTCTCCGCAACCATTAATCG
Organism: Gortyna flavago; assembly: GCA_963669345.1. Lineage (NCBI taxonomy): Eukaryota > Metazoa > Arthropoda > Insecta > Lepidoptera > Noctuidae > Gortyna > Gortyna flavago. The sequence continues at coordinate 8,142,522 of OY770139.1, forward strand.
GATCGTGACCACTTTTTTTAATGGCTTACATTTACTTCAACTTAGGGAACAGTGCAAGTTTCATCAAAATCGATTCAGTAATTTTCAAGATATGGTCTAATACGTGTAAGTGTGACGGCCGGGCTTATTGATATGAGCTACGAGCTACGGCCTGTAGTGTCAAAGGGAAGAAATCTCAAAACCTTGGTCAAATTCTAGTTCAATATTTACAACAAAACTATGACCTACTTATTACAAACCAATATTCCAGAAAAGTTACGAAATAAAAAAGCAATTTAAAAAAATTAAATCAACATCAAAAAAAAAATAACTTAAAATTATGAAATGACTTTAGTCGGTGGCAAATAGTTAATAGGTAATACGGGCTGTTGTCCGCAACTCCACGTCAATGCGCGTATCTTGCGTACGGGTGGGAAAATCGATTATTCAATCCACACTAGCTCCTCAAGGAAGGCCAGCAACGCCTTGATGTTACTGACCGTCTCACGTAGGGTACCTGGGTTACCGAAGTACTTTGCCCTGTACGTGGCGACCACCGGGCAGTTTAGAAGCACATTTGCCACTGTTGTCTCGTCGTCCTCCATGCAAGCCCTGCACAGCGGACTGTCTGTTACTCCTATGACAAAGAGGTGTTGGTCAGTGGGTCGTCTTAGGGTTATTAAATTGTGTGTTATTAAATGAACAAAAGCTGCATATAGTTACTGCAGCTTTAACAGGCTATGGGCCTGTTAAAGCTGCAGTAACTATATGCAGCTTTTGTTTAGTTAGACGGAGAACCTGTTTCGTGAGGCGGCCATCCAATGTGGTAAGTGCTTCCCTAGCCTGCCAACATTCGCCTTTGTCCGTCCAAAGTTTGTCATGTTGGTCTTTGGTGCGTTTCCTTACCAGAGTGCGTATATACCCGAAGGGGAGTGGGGCGATAGGCTCAGGTCCCACTGGTCCCATACTCGACCCCCTTCTGGCGAGCTCGTCGGCTGCATCTTTACCTAGCGAACCGCTGTGTCCTTTGATCCATTGAATGGTTATTTTATTGAGGTTACCCACCTGGTTGAGGCGCTGGTGACACTCTTATATTAGCCCAGAGTCAACTTCCTGTCCATAATGACTGATGCGTCTAGTGAAATGCCCATGCATTCGGTCTGGAACACTGTGTTATGGACCCCTAAAGGTGTGGCAATATGTATGTTGAAGTCCTCCGAGAAAACTCCAGCACCTGTGCCACTACCTGTTTTAGATCCATCCGTGAAGGTGCGCAGCTCTACAGGGCGCAACCCCTCGCATCGGCTATCCTCGTGAAGTTGGATCATGTATTTTTTGTCGAAGATAAATTGTTTGGGTACCCGGTCGTTTACGGCTCTCGTAAAGGGAAATTCCTTGTGGAGTCCCTCAAGCAGCGTGGTATGTGGTGTATCACTCTTACCCCAGAGACTTAGTGTGTTAAGACGTACTACCGCCATCGTCGCTTCCTGCTGTATGAACAGGTGGAGCGGTGGGATTCCCAGGACAGCTTCAACAGCTGCGGTCGGAATAGTCCTCATGCAGCCCATAGTCGTCATGCAGGCTAGTCTTTGCATTCGTTGTAGTTTGTTGACGGCTGTAACTAGCTTGGTGCGGGGCCTCCAGACCACAGCCCCGTAGGTGATCATGGGGCGGATCACTGCAGTGTACAGCCAAAGTATAATTTTAGGGGATAGGCCCCACTTCTTACCTATCATTCTCCTGCACTGCCAAAAGGTTATGCAAGCCCTGTTCAGTTTGTTGTCCAGATGACTGCTCCAGTTTAACTTACTTTCTAGTGTGACCCCGAGGTACTTGACTTCGTTGATCAACTGGAGTTCAGTATCGAACAGTTTAGTTAGGCGAAAAGGGCCTAAAGCTCGTATATGGGTAAACATGACAAGTTCAGTTTTAGTGGTGTTCACTGAAAGGTCAAAATCCCTGCACCATCACTCTACGATACGTAGCGCTTGCTGAGTGAGGTTGCATATCGCGCCCGTTACCTTCCCCGAAACAAGGATTGCGAAGTCGTCTGCATAACCTACTGTGTAATAGCGGTTGACGTTGAGTTTGGTGATGAGGTCATTAATCGCCAGATTCCATAGAAGTGGGGACAGGACCCCACCCTGGGGGCAGCCTCTAGCTATCAGTCGACTTACCTGAGCTGTATGCGTGTTGGTTACCATGTAGCGGTATAGTCTTCAGAGCGCCATCCCTCAGTTCCCTACTATCACACAGCCTTTCCAGAGTATTTAATAGAAAAGAGGCCAGGCTGATTGGTTGGTGGGATTTGGCGTTAGTGTAGTCACCCTTACCTGGCTTAGGGATGAATATTACTTTCACTTTCCTCCATCCTTTAGGAAAGAAAGCCCAGACACGCTCTCAATAAAGGCACCAGTTTTATGGCGACAGAGGTGTCACCCCACTGCAGTAAGGCGGGGAACACTCCATCAGGACCAGCTGCCTTAAAAGGGTGGAAGCTGCGGATGGCTCATTGGAGTTTCTCTAACGTGATCACCCTGCTAGTGTAGAGCCAATCGTTGTCTGATGGTGTCTGAATTACATCCTGCCAGTCAATTGCCTGGGCGAAAATACATACCGGGAAGTGAGTTTCAATAAGGACGTGTCTCGTTTCTTCTGGCGAGGATGTTAGTGTATTGTCAGGTTTCCGGAGGGTAGCGGGCCCAGGTATATGCTGTTGCGCTAGTACTTCCTTACCCTGTTAGCTTGCTGGCAAGATTCAATAGTGTCGATGGCAAAAAACTAAAATACAGATCCCAAAAAGCCGACTTGTGTTGTCTTTATCTTTTGTTTTATTATTGTCTTTTTTTAGGAAAATGAATGCTTTCAAGATGCTCTGAGATGTAGTCAGAAAAGACTCTTGAAGGTATCAAGAGACCGCAGTTTCCTGCTTGACAGACTGTTGCAGTATGAGAAACCAGAAAGTACCACGTCAGAGAGCGAAGACACAGAATCTTCTGATGATCCTGAATACTATCGCATGGATGTTAAAAGGTACCACAAATAGTACATCTTTATTATTATATTAATGATATTGATCTTGTGAATTAATAAGAAATACTTTAGTATACTTACCAGCATGTAGTATGCTTCCATTCATTTGAATAGAAAATGGCCCTTGTCAAGACAGAATTTATGACACCAATTTAAGAAAGAATAAAATTAAGTTTTTGCCACATGTCATTAGTACTTAATTAATCTGCCTAGCCTTTTCCCAATTGTGTTGGGGTCGGCTTCCAGTCTAAACGGATGCAGCGGAATACCAGTATTTCATATACAGCGACTGCCTATCTGGCCTCCACAAAATGTCAGAAATACACACTAGGTAAAAAAAGCCTTATTAAAAAAAATGTGTTTTTACACCAATTAGACCTAGTTTAGCAAAATACCTGACCAATTTACTTAAGTATTGAAACACAGATTTTTCGGTCCCATTCAGTGCATCCATCATTTTCATCGCTGGTTTCCACACTGGCTAGCAGAAATTGCCTATGATATCTCCAAGTCTGGTTCCTTATAAATTATAATTCAGAATTTATTATGGAGTGTATTTTTTTATTGTATTTGCAGGAAGAAAATGGAAGCCAATGCTGCCAACCAGAATCTGTCAACAAGCTCTTCAGTCAAGGGTTCAAGTGCAATAAAAAGAAAAAGGGCAACTGTTCCAAAGAAGCCACCCAATGCTAGTCATCTTGTAAGTGCAGTGTCAAAATTTAACAAGTAGTTAGTGGTAAAAAATTGTTGCATGATGTACAGTCAGCAAAAAAGGAGGTTATCATTATCCATAGAGAAATTCATAACAATCACTACAGAAAACCAATAAGTAAAAAAAACTAATTTAATTTCTTCCAGCACCAGTCCAGTGGTTCAATGCTGTCCAAAGTTTCACCAGCGTTGGGTTTCGGCCTGTCTGCTGGTGATGGCCACATGACTCCCGAGGAAGTGGAGCGCCATCTACAGTCTCGGCAATCGTACATGGAGCTGTTACCGGAGCGTGCGCCGCCTACTGTGCCAACTGAGATGTTTAGCAATGATCCATCACTTGACAGGTAATTATCAGGAATTCAGGCGCGGTCGCAGACCAAGGTTTTGGGGGGGTCACACCATAGTGACCCATGTGCCGAGGTATATTTTAAGGGAGGTACATCTCATTGGTCTAGTGGTCGCAAGCGTTACTGCTGACCATGAGGTCCTAGCTGGGTTCGATTCCAAGGTCGGGTAAAGTGTTATTAGGTTTTTCCATCAGAAATTTCTCAGAAGCTGCCTGGAGTCTGGCTTTATACCCGGTTGGCGGCAGTAGGCTCGCCCCCCTATGACTTCACTTAATAACTGGCGAAATGTGGGTGTAAGTACTATATGAAAATACACCCCTGCCTAAATAATGCTGCGAAATTGGTCGTATGTATTGGAACGAAAGATCATGCAGGGTGGGGTGAGCGAGCGAAGCGACCTCGAAAATTTTGCACACTCTCGGATAGGTTCGATTTTCTCTTGGATCATTCCAAAAGGACAAAAAATTAAGTACTTGCTTTGTCGACTTATGAAGAAAAACTCAAGAATCAACACAATGTAGATTGCAAGAGCGAGCGTAACGAGCCTGAAAATTTTAGCACCCCACCTTCAATAGTTTGTTTGCTTTTAACCATCATACAAAAAGAGAACTTACTTTATCGAATTATGACGAAAAGCTTAAACTCGATTTACACAGCAGTTTCGGTTTTGGAATCTGGCCTTAACCTAAGCCTTTCGAACCTTACGTAAGAGCTGGGTGCCCAATATCCCGAGTTTACTTCAACTTCAAATACTTTATTGCGAACTAAGTGTACAGAATTTTGAAGATGTTAACAATAGGTAGGTGCTTAGAACTTAGTTGCCTGTTAAGGCATTGCAATTTAGATTTTAAGGCATTTCAATTTAGATTAAAGAAAACTTCGCTCGCTCTTCCATCCTAGATTCTATAACAGGCTTTTTAAAGGAAAAACTTTTTAGGCGCGTTAAAAACTTTGTCATTTCATAGTTTTAATTTTTTACTTCAGTCGGCAGTCCTCATGTCTGCCTATGTTCTTAATGTTTTTGAATATACCCATCGGGGTTTTCGTGGCTCAAGTCCAGTTTTAAGTTAGTAAGGCAAGTAAATCATTCAGACTCTCGACAGCTTCAATGGTTGGGGGGGAGGGGGGGGCATGACCCCCACGACCCCCCCCCCTCCCTCGGACCGCGCCTGCAGGAATTAACCCATTACATTACACAAAAGATAATTATAGGTATGTAATAATATATACAGTATTTAGTATCTACCAAAGTACCAACCTGATGTATTTTTTATTTTGATGATAATTTTTTGCTTTTGTAGATAAAGCATTATAAAAATCCGTGTCAATTTTAATTGTTATGTGTGACAGCCTCTTTCCAAAGCTAGATAATTATGTCGCCCAGGTCCACCCAGCAACATAATTAAAACTTTTGTTTGTTACAGTGAATCGAACGATGTATTGGAGAATTCCCCGAATGTGGAAGAATGGTTTGATTAGTAAAAAGTTACAATTATGTTAAGTGTACTCCTAGAATTATTTCAAAATATAAGTAAATACTTATTATTTGATGTTTATATTGAAAACTGCTTGGACTTCTAATACCTAATTCTTTAAATAAAAATGCACAAAATACGTATTGGATAAATATTTTATTAAGAGTTACATTAATGGGTTTTGAAGCGCAAGAACAAACATCTATCTGTTACAGAATCACACCCACTTTGTGATATATTACATTTTTGATAAACACACATATATACGAAGTGTACATGTATCAAATAAGCATATACATTCTTTTAAATTTCATAATATACATACTAATAATATTATGGGTACCACATAACAAGATTAATAAAAACGTTTGTAATGATATATTAATTTATTATTAATGTTCTCTTAACAAACCTACCATGCAAAGAAAACTTAGCATGCTTGCTACTAATAAATTTATAACAACATTTTATGTCCATAATACTAAAGTCCCTAAATCTAATCTATTTTGTGGTACATATGAAAATAAAATCTTCTAGGTTTGTGAGATTCCTACTATCGACTCAAAAACACGTATACGCAAGACACACACCAACACATTTTAATTAATCTCTAACAAACAAATACATTTAAGATGTCATGAGTACGAAGCTGATATACTAACACACATGTTTAATTTCGCAGCATTTGTTTTTAAATGAGTAACTGGTACCATTAAAATAAACATTGGGATAGTTTTTTAAAAATAAATTATAATGTAGTATTAATATGAAGCCATTAACACAATGACCCAAAAAAATACTCAAAATTACTTTAAAAACAATAAAAATAGGCCTATCATATAGGAATGCGTGTGAAGTAGGTAATAATATTTTTAAAACGTCGATAAGCACCAGTCATGATGGTAATGTTGATTACACTGACTTGTATTCAGGACAATGTTACTGAAGTTCTTAAAATGTTGAGTAAAGTTCTTAAAATGTTGAGTAGTGTGTAAAATAGGAAAGAATAAGTTACTTTTAGGGTTTGATATTTTAGTCTATGTACAAAAAAGAGGTTAATACATGGAAAATGTAATAGAGGAACACCCAGGCTTACAATCTTCTTTCTGGCAATATTATGAAAATCACAAGATGACTGATGAAGGTTAATATTTTAATACAACAAAAAGGATTTTATTACCAAAGTTAATACTGTATATCAGCTTACACTTGGAGATATTTATTATTGCCATTAGTATAATTTACTATGAGTTAACAGGAACATTAAAGGAAAAATAAAGAGGGTCCATTACAATTGCAATGAATATAATAGTGTACCAATGATAAATACTACATACAAGTCTAACTGGAAACAATATTATATTTCATAATATTTGATACGCGTTATATTAGATAATTGTACAGACAGAAATATTATACTCACCAGTATTAGTTAATATTTGTTGAATAATCGTTTTATGTTTGTTTTAGACATGGTTTTTTTTTACCAACCAGTAAAGCTACTCATGAGTATAATACTTAATGAAACAATCGAAATTTTGATACATGATGACGTTAACAGCCAAATAGTTACTTTGGTATGAATTATAATTTTCTACATTATACCATAAATACATTTGAATATACCTAGAAATATGCGAGACAACAGTACAATCTGTGACACTAAATAGCTACCTATTCATCGCCCAAACAAGACACTTATCAACCATGAAATATTGCATGAGAATCTCATTTATCCTCTATATATACAAATCAAGCAGTAATTGGTGCAGATGTTATACCATACCTAAAATATCATAAAATCCATCAAGCATGCTGCAGACTGATGATCTTGATAAATGATTACAAATGACAAATAATTTATATTATCTTTTATTATAGTACTACTAATATCAAATTAGGTTTTACAAATGAAAATGTATTGATTTACAAAACACGATGAATTAGGTAAATTCTTAGCATATTATAATATTGAATATATTATTGTAATAACATGAAAGTAAGTAGTCCTTGTCTTTTGAACATCTTATCAAATCTTATAAATCGCAGTTTAAATGTTAACTAAAATAAATCTCGATTTACAAAACACCTAACTCTATATTAGCAATAAAATAAATCCAAAATTGTACATGAGAGATTTCATTTCATTCTATGTTCAGTGCAAAGTTCACAAGTGTTTTGCTTCAAATATTTTCCGAATTGTACGCATTATTTTATCAACTCTACATGTAAAGTGACTGTGAACTTCTAGGCGACTATAACACCAACTTCATTGTCTAACAATGTTGTTCATATATCATGATTCCTTTGAACTAAACTTAAAATTGATCTGCTAGCAGATTGCAAATTTCATGTGAGACTGTTTCCTTGCTAGATCTTACAGTCAGTCTAAACATTTGAGCTTGTTTGTTTGGTTCCAATCTCATAAGACATCCTACTTGCTGCACTCTGGTGTGGACAATACCAGCACACACAAAGTTATCAGGATTAGGATCAATTCCATCTAGTAACTGCATACCAAATCCAGCTAATTTGGTGCGCGTCGCGGGTATGTCAATAGAACCTGAAGCTTTGAATATCTTTTGTGCTCGCTGTTGTTCCCCTCCTAAGTTTTTCCATCTGGCAAAGAATGACTCACCATTCATTTCAGTTGGTTCAAAGAATTTGTTCAATGTGAGTGGTAGTTTCATAGTAATTTTCTGGGGCACATTATTAAACACAAATGAAACGGACATACTTGGAACATCAACAAAATCTTCAATGCACTCAGCAGTAAGCATTTGTTGGATCTGAGCACCTGCTTCTAATATTGGTTCCATGGGCTTCATCTGTACATTCAGCTTATGCAAATCAGTCCAGTGTAGTTCAGGACGGACAGTTTGAATAGGAAACTGTGTTTTGTTGCCATAGAATAAACCAATCCTTCCCAAATTCTGTCTGAATTCACTTTTGACTCCAATCTGGATTAGGTCATTTTCAAAGAGAACTCCATTATTCTTGAATAAGAATTTTTTTATGTTGTTTTGTTGCACAGTACTTGGACTGATTTTTGGGGCTGTATACAAATCTCCAAGTACATCAAGCAACCCATTTCCAGTTGCTGGAGCAGTAGTTCCTGGAGGTGTAGACAGTCCTAGCAAATCAGCACTTGAACTGTTTGTATTGTTTGTGGAATTAATCACCGCAGTGGGTGCTGCTGTGGGCTGGGGACTCTTTGATTCTCTTACATCATCTGGTATGCGGCCAGGTTTTTTCTTCTTCAAAACAGCCAGAATAGAAGATTCCCTCTCTGGGAAAGCAGGCATTTCTTCCAGTACTGTTGCTAAAACATCAGCACTAGCTACAATGCTTAACTGTAGATATTCAGAAGCCCTTTGTTGTAATTCAACATCAGAGGAGCGCAAGTTGGAATCAGCACGAAATACTTCTTGAACGCGATTTTTTATTTCTGGGAAGAGATTAACAAGTTTGATGTATGTAGACAACAGAAGTGCTCTTGTTGCTGCTGAGCATAAATGGTATTTTGAGTGTAGCAGCTCAAATTGAACTTGAGGTGAGGATCTAGTATCTCCAGCTATCAAATTGCCAAACTCTCCAAGTATGTATCCACCAACCTTAACCATATTTTCATGACAAGTTGGTGCTTGCAGTGCTTCAAACACAGTTTTTGCAGCATATCCCTGAACTTCTTCTCTGTTGATCACAATCTGAATGACTCTGTACCAAACTTCCTCAGAAACATAATCTCCAGCAATTCTTATAAGATTAAGAATCACATCAACATACCATGTGAAATCTGTAGCATATTTCTCAGCCAAAATGGCAACTTTCAAAACCATTTCTTCCCTTATGGAATAATCAGCAGTTTCTAAGTAAGCTAACATCTCTTGGACAATTTCTTCAGCATTTGTTTTATCGCACATTGCATATAGCAAATCCACAGCTTGCTGTCGGACTGAGACATCCTTTTCCATTTTCATAGATAGAATAACAACTTCTTGATGTTTTTTGACAGCCTCATGAGAAAATTCTGATGTAGCAAGATGGCACATGGACTCAAGGGCCAAGTATCTTAGATTTGTCTCACGGTTGCTAAGGAATTGGCCAAGTTGGTTGCATGCACGAACAAGCAAATTAGGTTCACTGTCATTGTGTATAATTAGGCTTATGGCCTCAAACAATACTGCATTCTTAGCATTAGAATGTTGTACTTTTTTAGATTTAGGAGGTTCTTGGGCTTTATTAAAAATTGTTTCCAAACATTCTGATAGGCGACCTCTGACACCAGGCTCTTCGGATGGTGGAGTATAGTTCTGCAGCAGGCGCAGCAGTTTGACTGAAAGCCATGGGGCTGGCACAAAGTAATATGTATAATCTTGAAGATCAGTGTAACTAGCAGTAACAATCCTACTCAGTCTAGCAACAGCTAGAGTTACACAACCTTTGTACTCTTCTGGATTCTTTTTTACAAGGGCATCAATAAGAGATGTTGCTGCAGTTACAACACCCATATGTGGGTCATTCAAAAGGTGTATGATTCGAGAAGTCCACTCACCTCCCGGAATTATTTCAGGTGACTTTCTGAACAGTCTTAACAAGCAAAGAGCAGCAGATTGCTTCACCACATCCATTGTATCTCCTGAGACAAGAAGTTTTGGGATTTCTGTGCCAAATGCTTCTGCCATGTCTTTGCTACCAATGTTGGCAATACATTGCAGAGCCAAGTTTACGTGTATAGGATTACGTGACTGCAGGTCATTTTTAATGCTCTGGATGATAAGCTTAATTAGATCACTGTTGGTGTTGACCAGTACTGATATGAACAAATAGCCTATTTGTTTTTCAGAATATTTGTTGGATGAAAGTAAGTTGACTGCTTCCATATGACCAAAGTCGATATCATGACCCAGCAAAAAGATAAATAAAAGTTTACATACATATTTCTTTTTTTGGTAGCCATCAAGGGTTTTGTCACCTTTGAACTTACTTCTTATATTGGCCAGTTCTTTATTGATCCTCTTAATTTCCGCTTCTTTGCTTTTACAGTTTCTTATGTCTGATATGAAGACTGCGAGCCCTCGCATTCCATCTCCCCTGACGGCAGGCATATTGCCAAGTGACTTATCGAACACCAGTTTTATGCCTTTTCTTTACACTTTTAATCGAAATATTATCTTCAAAATACTATCACTAACGTATAAGATGAACAAATTGTAAATCGGCGTTGAATTACAACTAATCAATTAGCGGCCGTCATTACAATTATTCAGAAAAGATGAGATTTCTTCTGGTGGTTCTACAACGCCTTCCTTTTCCATAGATCCGTTTGAAACGTCAGACTAAGCTTATTGTTTATGGATCAATAATATACGCCAATCAAAGGGCGCTCACGCGTTTATAGCCGCTGAAACAATTGCAGTAAAGTATAAATTGGCTCAGGAAGGCTTTTGACACATGAAATAAGGCTGGTAATATAACGATGGCACCTTTTTCTTCATTACGTATGGCTGGAAGACGAAACTATAAAGCATAATAATAATTATTCACTAATATTCATGGACTTATAATAAGCCCATGCTAATAGAGCCCTAAATCATAATTGCCATTGCAGAAAATGTCTCGATGTCTAGTTTTTTCTCTATTCTTTTGCACAGATTTTTCCTCTATGCAGGCGTCTATGGCAGTCTGTCTGTCCTAAATTTTTTTCCTCCATGGTCTGTCCCAAAGAGGTCTGTCCAATCATGTCCAATGTTCATGTTCGTTCTTCAGTCACGAGACAAATGTAATAAAAATTGAAAATACGTCTCTAATTTACAAAACTTTGTTTTAAATCCGTGCTGTAAATAAATATGACACTTAAGTGTTGTTGTTCTTTAAAAATGTTTTCGTTAGTTTCATCTGACCTCTTGTGAAAGGCTGGTGTCAAAGTACGATTCAACTGATGAATGATGCAGTCTATTTTCTGGACAGGGAGACTGCTATCACGTGCTTTACGAAATGGACTTTCGAATTTCTCAAGTGCTACTGAATTAAACGTTTCGACAACAAAACACCCTTATTTAATATCGGTTGTGTGTGGTTTTCCCAAAGACATTGCTAATGGAAGAACGCGGAAGGGACAGTTCGGTGACGACGCATGGTTCTCCACCAATTCCAGCAACGCGGATGTTATTGGTGAGACCTTTTTATTTTCATAACTTTTATCTGTTTTCATTAAATTCATTAACATGAATCCGTTTCATGGTTAGAAACATAGTACGTTTTACTTGTGGTTTTTTTTAAGCATCAACCAATTTTAAATTAATTTCCTGTGTTTTTCATTACGAGCCCCAAAATACAGACCTGGGGCTCATGAACCTGCTTACTGGACAATAAATATTTTCTATTTATTTCTAAGTAGGTTGATTAAAATTTGATTCCTAAATTCAAGTAACTGATGAAAATATAACTAAAATGGTTAAGTTGGTCTTAATCATACACACTTTAATGTTTAACAAAGCTTTTTTTAACAAAACTAGGTTTTGATTATTTACTTTAAATTAAAAAAATGAATATATCCAGGTATTGTAGGTAATTGAGGTATTGTATAATTTATCACTAAGGCTATAACAAAATTGTTGTTTGAAAATATTTTAATTCTACTAAATACACAAAATCAAATAAATTATTACCTGATTAATAATTTATTACAGTAATGAGATTAAATTTGTTTTGTCTCTTTTATTCTTCAAGTGTTTGTGACAAGTCATGTTCTACTGTTATGAAGTAGATAGTTTAGTGATCATGGTATATAATTATATTTATGTTAATTTCTTTTAGGGCTGATTTTTCAGTCTTCTGATCATTTTTATTATCTGAGGAATAAAAATTGCAGTTTGACAGTTTTTATACAGATATATGTCAAACTGAAATATTTGTTCATCAGATAGGTTATCCGACAATTGAAAATGTTGGGTTTTCCAGCGAAACATGTTTACTTTACTACTTGTTATTAATTTTTATAAAACAGGTGACTGAATAAATATAAAGACTTAATCACACTAAAAGTTGAGTTCAATTGGTGTGGTTTTCATTTCTCCAAAATTGAGGCCATGTCACCTTTGAACATTTTTCAAATAGCAAGTACCTATAGTATGTCGAGTTGTTGATATGGTTCTTTGCAGACCTTGAAATCCAAAATATGTAGGAAATTCACTCCAGGGCTGGGGAACCTTAGGCTGAGGTCCTCAATCTTAGCAAACATCTTGAAAATCTGATAGTTATAATTTAAGACATGAAATATGTATAGCTGTGCCCTGCGGTTTCACCCAAGTTAATTTAAGGAAAAAACCTACTAAAATATATTCCATTACTTGTAAGATTATTACTTATTATTTTAGGTACATCATGCTATGATCAGTAAGACTGGAACTATAGTACTCATGACCGCCCGCCTTGCAGAGTTATTTTAAGAGCGTTTACGCCGTACAACATTTCATACAAACTTTCAAGCTCTTGTTTTTCGAAATGAATGAACGGATTTTAATGAAACTTTATACGCATAGGTTGGATACAAAGGTCTAAACAGTTAGCAGAGAACATTTTCGAAAGAATTTGTTACAGCCAAATTAGACCGATTTTAAAGTTTCCATAGAAACAGAGATTTCCAGTTATCTTTTTTTAAATAGGACATTTCGAAAATGTTCTCTGCTAACTTTTTAGACCTTTGTATCCTGCTTATGCGAATGAAGTTTCATTAAAATCGGTTCATTCATTTCGAAAAACAACGGCTTGAAAGTTTGTATGAAAAGCCGTAGCTTTTCATACAAACTTTCAAGCTGTTGTTTTTCTTTAGTTGTTAGTCTTAAGAGCGTTTACACCGTACGCGGTGTAAACGCTCTTAAGACTATGCTAATTATCTCTTATGATATTCATTGAAATCAAATGCTGTCAAGGGCAATTTTGTTTAAAATTAAATACTTGTGATGAATAACATATTTTTTTGTATGCGGATTAATATCATGTTTATAAAAACACCTTCGCAAATAATGCATTATTTTAGAATAAATTTGATTACCTTATAAACTCAAACTCAAGCTCAAAGCATTTATTTCAATTAAACCATTTACAGGCACTTTTGAATTGTCAAGAAGTCGGTCTGTCAGAAAATATGAAGCTAGTTGCCCAAGTTGCTAAAAGGTTATAGTGAGTCAACCTTAAAAGATAGACATGCGGTCGCGGACTTTTTTTAGAACTTTAAAGGGGAAAAATTCCGTCATCGTTTAGGGTCAGTTCACACCGCGACGCGAGGCGGCGCTGCGTGCATTTTTTTTTTTTTTTTATAAATGGCATCTCGCAGTTCATCCTTTATGAGGATGGCTACTGCTTAACCGGACTTTCCTGTGGATGCCTCGAATTAAGGCCTCCAGCCAGGGCAAACAATAACTTAAAAACTAAGCGACAGCGCTAAGGGTAACCCCCTGCGGGGTTCGGACCTCGGCTCGGGGCGTCGCTGGAAGAGGACAGCAAGGGACAGGCTGGATCGGTATTATTATTGGTGTTTAGGGGCGAATTTAAAACTACAGGCTCAGCTGCGCGGGCTGGCTCGAGCAAGGGTCGGGGGGGGCACGGTGATGGTGCGGGGCGTCGCGACGGGCCTCGGCGGCGAGGACGGAAGGACGGATGTCTGAGCTTGTGTTTGTGTTGACGTCTGAGAGTACTAGTGGCCTTACTGCTCTCCTGGAGGAGGGTAGTGGCGTCGTCGGGGATAGTGAGGGTATGCCTTGGTCGGCGAATCCTACTTATGCGGGAGGGAGTGTATCGGGAGGCCGCCGCAATCAGGGGATTGGGGTGCTTTATGGCAGAGTCAAAGAAGCGCTTGGAGAGGCGTTTCATGAACTGCTGGATGGTGGGGAGTCTGAGATCTAGATGCAGATTCACATTTCGGACATAGAAGGGGGCTCCCGTGACCTTTCGAAGGAAACGGTTCTGAAGGGTTTGCATTTTATGCAGAAATCGCGGCTTGGCGTGTGCGAAGACTACGCAAGCATAGGTCATGATGGGACGGATGACCGCGGTGTAGAGGCGCAATTTGCACTTGAGTGACAATTTGCTGCGGGCAGTTATCATGGAGTGGAGCCTACCGAGAGCGAAAGAGGCGCGCGAACGCGCCGTCTTTATGTGCTCGTTGAAGGTGAGGTTGTGGTCTAGGATGACACCTAAGTATTTGGCTCGCTTTCCCCAGGGGATCGGCTTGCCATACATAGAGATCGGGCGCGGCCAGGGGATCGGCGCTGCGTGCAGTTTTCAAGATAGCATTTATAGACCTTATCTACTACTCAAAAAAGTACACAATTCAGTGAGGGGGTGTCTACTACGAGACATGCGGTCGCGGACTTTTTTTAGAACTTTAAAGGGGAAAAATTCCGTCATCGTTTAGGGTCAGTTCACACCGCGACGTGAGGCGGCGGCGCTGCGTGCAGTTATCAAGATAGCATTTATAGACCTTATCTACTACTCAAAAAAGTACACAATTCAGTGAGGGGGTGTCTACTACGCTACGTCCAGCTACGCCGCGCGACCTCACTGAATTGTGTGCCTTTTTGTGTAGTAGATAAGGTTCTTGAGATTAGCACATTCAACCAAACAAACTTTTGAGCTTTATAAAATGAGTATAGATTAGCATTGTCTACAAATTGTAACAATCACTTTTATTTGTTTGTTGATGTATGTAATTTAAAAGTATTTCTATAGCATATTGTTGTATTATTTTTATCAATTTATGTGTCATGTTAGTCATTCAACTACATCGTTATTTGTTGGATAGTTTAGTTACCACACAGCAACCTTGTGGAGTTATGTACTGATGAGGAAAATATTGTATTTAGGTATATAAGTTTATTTACCAAACAAGTCTTTATATTATGTCTTAATACCATCTTTAAGATAAATTAAACCCATAATAGGAAAGGTCCATTTGCAAATCATACCAGTCAATGGTAAACATCTAAAAAAAACTCATTTTTATAAAGTTTTAATTTTAATCTCATTGTAGTTTGAACTAAATGAACACAGAAATGTTACTAACTCATCATAATTTTGATGATTTATCTTCAAAAGCAACCGTGATGGATGCCACATAAAATTTTTGTTCAATAGGTGTGGCAGATGGCGTAGGAGGATGGCGTGCTTACGGTATCGACCCTGGCGAGTTCTCCTCGTACCTCATGAAGACGTGCGAGAGGCTCGTCCAGATGGGGCACTTCAAGATGTCAGAGCCAGGGGACCTGCTGGCCAAGTCCTATTACGAGTTATTGGAACATAAGAAACCAATACTAGGTTTGTAAAAAAACTTTATCCAGAATAACAGTACAGTCAAAAAAGGAGATAACTCTTAAGAGCCATTTCACGTTTTCGCGCGAATTTCCAAGATTTTAGTCGCCTAATTTACCGTCTTAGGTAATACTCTAACATTGTTGAACACATATAAAAAAAGACCAATCTTTCGTATTGATACTTCATGTAACACATTTACAAAAACTTATTTGTTTACTTTGTTTTGATTAATCTCCCACAACTAGTTTACTGAAAAATCATCGCAGAGTCAATTTCAGATTCCTATATTATCATTAATATTTATATATTTGACAAAAAAAAAATACAGAAAGCATCAGACATATAATTTTGTTGACACATAATGTAATAGAATATCGATTACTAATAACACTAATTAGTAAAAAAATAAAGTCTAAGGGCAATTTTTACGTTTTATATCGCTATTTTGGCTAGGTTTTTTGATTTGAATAAGGTGTAATTACATTTAAAAAATCATGTCAAAATAAAGTATGTTCTTTAAAAAAACTAATTCTGAAATTTTATTAAAATCCCTTCATTTAATTAGACATAATATCGTTATTGACATCACTCTATTTAGAATAAATTACAATGCATCGGCGGGCACCGATTAGTACGGCGCGAGCGCCCATCGACGAAGGATCTATGCCAATTTTTCCCGCGTCCCGATTTTCGAGCGCACTTATCGTGAACGCATTATTATACTACGAGTACAACATTTTGATCCTCTTCGCATTTTTTTTTCAAAAGGTAAGTGTTTTGTTTATTATCAATTAAAGTGTTACTTTAGTAGGTAGTTTGTAGAATAATTATAATATATTTTTGTGTTATTAGTTTTAGCAATGGGGCGTAAAGAATGTGTCAAAAATTGTGACATTGTGTCAAAAAAAGGAAAAATTAAAATTCTGCAGCCTTAGAGAAAGCAACAGAAGCGAGGTAGATATTTTATTTTTATTTGCAACTCATATACACAGTAATCGATCACATTATCGAAATGGACTATAGATCCGTAATTACAATTTTAATAATTCTAAAAACAATATTGATTATTTTAATAATCATTTAATTATTATTGAATAGAAAAAATATTTAAGTAATTGTAGATATCGAAACTTGACAGCTATTTTGTTTTCATTTTAGAATGAGAAGTCGTGTGAATCGAGTAGAGGAGGATAGTACCTTTAGAAGAGACGACGTGCCGGGTACAAGTGAAAAATCAGATTCGACAATAGAAATTGTATTTATTTATTTTTATTCAGACTCGATCGTTAATATTTTTAGTACTTACTTTTATATTTCTTTAAATTTCAATTAGATGTTTTAATGTTCCTTTTGTTTTTAGAACGATCACATTGTTGATGGCTGGCGTATAATTGATTTTCAATACTTTTGGAATCAATTAATAAATATAAGTGAACACAGAGAGAAGTTCGGCTGCAATTGAACTATTTGAAAATAGAAAAAGAGAAACAGTTGGGTCCCATGTCTAAATTTGACTTGAAGTGTATGATGTGTGGATCTAGCTTTGTTCTATAAACTACGGAGACTGAAACAACTGAACGATCAAGACTCGACCTTAATGCAGGAGCGGTATCAGGTGCAGTCATTACGGGAATTGGTCTCTCAAACTTAAATGAGATCAGTGCATCGATGGATTTGCCAACAATGCCATTTCGATTATACAGTCAAACACATGATGCTATTTTCGACATGTGGAAAACTGCTGCTGAAATGACAATGTTAAATGATGCCAAACAGGAAATTAAAGCGGCAGTATCTCGTGGCGATGTTAGCAATTCGGACCAATGATAGCGGTCGCAGCGGATGCTTGTTGGGGCAAACGCTCTTACAAAAATAATTATTATGTTATAAATATATTAATATATAATGTCTGATTGTTTACCTGTTCAATTTTATTATACACTTATACATAACATATATTTGTGTTTTTTTATTAGTCTAGCAAGTTAGTAGACTGAATAAATAAAATCACTTTTTTTCATAAGTCTCTAACAAAGGTGCATTACAATCATGACGGC
Organism: Gortyna flavago; assembly: GCA_963669345.1. Classification (NCBI taxonomy): domain Eukaryota; kingdom Metazoa; phylum Arthropoda; class Insecta; order Lepidoptera; family Noctuidae; genus Gortyna; species Gortyna flavago. The sequence goes on from OY770139.1 coordinate 8,160,438, forward strand.
TCAAGATTGTTTAGTCCGTCTCGACACTCGCGCTACACTGTTTGCATTGTGTATGTGTGGATAGCTACGCACACATACACAATGCTGCCGTCTTTTACCTAAACTCGAGCGTCAAACTTTTGTGAAATGGCTCTTAAACAATTTTGTGAATGTGGTAGGTATTCCCATTCAGAGCTATTAAGACATCACTATTCGAAACTATGTCTTAGGTTTAAAAAGTTATAATGCACCCAATGCAAATGAATATGGACATCATAGTGGAAATATGAATATTCTTACATGTGCCCACACTCTTTTGTTGATCTTACATAAAAAGTAGCTCTACCTATTTTCTGAATATATCCAGAACCATATCCAAATTCATAGTAATATACCAGTCTTACTGACTGATTTGAAAACAGTTCTTAGCAGTCATCATTACATGCTATTCCGCAATCTTATTTTTCTTCTCCAAGTTCTTCTCTCCTAGCGACCCATGCATAACTGCTCTGAGAAAAAGCTCGCCTTGACCAAATTAGATACAGATAGACTATGCTTTTGCAGTATGTAGAATTTTATGATTGAGATGTATTCAAGACTACATAATATTTATACTGCAGCAGACAACTGTCTCAATTGAACAATACAAAGTCCTATTTTATTTTCCTTGAGTTAAGTAGCAAACATTGATCTGTAGCAGTGTTATATATATATATATATATATATATATTTGCAAGAAAATAAATTACTGATAAACGCTGTACCTATATGCCAGATACTTTTTTTTGTTGTAAGTCTTCTGTTCTCTTGTTGTTTATTTAACCATTTACATAATTCATATAATTGAATTTTATAATGATAATAAATTGGTTAGTATGCATAATTAATTTCACATCAAGGTTCTTATTAAAATGGATGAGAATTTGTCAATGACATAAAATTGAATTTGAACAGAAAATACCTATAAAGATAAAAAAATTAAAGAAACGTTGAATAAGTTGGATAATTAAAAAAAAATAAACCTAAAAAGGCATTTACTTCTATTTATTCTAAAAGTATTTATCTTCCAACCTGCATTAAAGAATTTAATTTCAAATTGATACATTGTTTGCTTTAGGAAGCAGCACGGCATGTGTGATGATCCTAGACCGGACAGAGAGCGTGATGCGCGCGGCCAACATTGGCGACAGCGGGTACATGGTGGTGCGTGGCGGTCGAGTGGTCCATCGCTCGCACGAGCAGCAGCACTACTTCAACACGCCCTACCAGCTTAGCCTGCCACCGCCCGGACACGACCGGAATGTGCTAAGTGACAGGTATACACCAAACATTTCAGCATAATGTATTAACCACGGGTGAAGTTTTCCCGCGGCGATATTTTTATCGCGCACAAAATTTTCAACTCTCGGTGTTGTGTAGAATACAACAGAACGCATCCCAGCGCGTCAATAAAGCGCAGTTTTTGATTTTCAACTCTCGGCGCTAAGCAGTGCGTTGAAAATCCAGTAGGTACCCGATTTAAATGGCCGCGTAATAGAATCGCCCGTGCAACGAGTGTAACATAACAGCACCTGTGTATTGAGTAATCATAATTATTTGAATTAGAAACTAACGCTTCTGAAAACGGGACAGTGGAAAGTGAGCTAGGACACTAATTTGATGTATATAACTTTCGACTTTGGTGTGACAGAAACCACTATATTAACGTAATTTACGTAGAAAGGTAATTCGTTTTTTTTGCGACACAACTCACAAGGTGTATATTAGGCCTTCGACCTTCAGATTACTATGTATTTCTTTTAACAATTACTTACTTCGATGGTGTTTCATAACAATAGTAAGAAAACAATAACAAATAACATTATTGATCTTAAAACAACAATATTTGAGGTACGCTACAGGCTAGGTGATATGAAATCAAGATTATTTCAAAATGACATTGTACTGTTGTACCGACTGTCTGGATTGTTATTTATGTGTTTATCTCGCGGCTACTTATTTGATAAAAGAAGTATATTTAGTGCGTCATATTAAAATTTCTTGGTGATAAAATGAGAATTAGAGCGAAAGGTTACTTCAGTACCGATAATAGTGTAAATACTACTGAAGGCTTAATATGTCTTATTATGGCCTATGATGGGTAACTCAATCATGTTTCAAAATATCTGTTCCCAATACGACTTGAACTGCACTATGCGTATGGTGGCCCAGTAGTAACGGTCGCGACTTACAAGTTGTAGGTAGGAAGGTTAACACAAAGTGCCTGTCAGGCACTTTGTGTAAATGATTCCATCACCACTGCTTTCAAAATGGTGAAGGAAAACATCGTGACGAAACCAGCATGTCCTAGAACCAAAGACTCGAAGACATGTGACATCCACTAACCCGACTAGGCCCGCGTGGTGGAGTACAGCCCACTCTGTGTCCCAGCAGTGGGAACATTATAGGCTGTTTATGCTATGCTTGCTTTTGCCATAACAATGTCAAGCATTCTACGACAGTTTGGGTGAATACTCGCTGCGTATTGTTGACAGTTTTCATTTGGTATCGTGCCAAATCCATTTTTTATAGTGTGCCGTTATGTTTAAAAACGATTTACCTTTGTACCTAAATTTCTTTTGCTGTAGGTATTCGTCCACCCATCATAATAATTTGCATCATCTTTTTCGTCTGTCTGGATTACTGCTATGGGGCAGTATAGACCAGAGTAACCGACACCGAGCCGTTTATGTAATTTAGCTGTATTGTGAGCTCGCCTAATTATACGTAGTCTAGCTCAGTACATCGATGAAAGACACTCTTTATAACCTGAAATAACGTGTCATGTAAAAATGTAAACATCATTGTCTTTTTGCTAAACATGTATGTAGGCACTAGGTACCTATTATATTGATTGCAGTTATATTATTTATTTTGATACTTAAACAAAAACGAATCGTTTTGCTTACCAATGGTAGCGTTTTTTGTTACCAAACTGGGCATTTAAAAAGATTCCGAGTAAGCTTATTTTATCCGTGATAGGTACTTCGATATCAATTCAATTCAATTAATGGTAGGGCCTACTATGCTACTTGTCTATAATTAAGCTATGAGATGAGGTCTTTGCTTCATTATTGGTAAAGATACAAGAGTCCTAATTTTAACGAATAAACGGTCCGTAAATAATAGGAATCGGCTATACGCTTGACGACAAATCGAAAATACTTCATCTTGATCAAGTGATACTGTGCTCTATTTTTATTTTAGCGATGCAATGCAAATAATTTTTACAATGGCCAATGGAGCCTCTACATTACATGTAGTGTACTGTTAACAAGTAACAGTAGCCACTTAGCCGATGTACCTAAAGGTTTACAAATAAATGCTATTTACTAACATTGTCAACATTACGTAACAGTTTTATTCAGACTCATTATAAATAATGAACTTTTATGACTTTGTACTATCGTGTTTGCGGGTCACAAGAGATTAAAATGTCGAATGACACCGGAATAAAATTCATCTCAGTTGATTAAAAATGAGGATTTTCTTATCACTAGAATTAGCAGATAGGAAACATGAAATATACCGACGTTAGATATTATAGTCTTATCCCCGCAGTCATAAGACTTATTAGTATGCTTCAACCACGAGACTAGTAGTCATGTGCTCATTCCACATACAGCTGTTGTATTTCTGTATGCACTAATATTAGAATTTTTAGCTCATTGGATATTTGCCAGATCATTAAACTTGCGCGTTCCCTCAAAATTTATGGAATTGTGTTTACTTGTTTAATATTGGTACGATTAACGAAAGCCCTTTAGAATGAATGAATGGATGCTAATGTTTAATCGCGGTAATTCATAAATGACGTCACAACGTAAGAATGCAATATAGCTGTGAGGTTGTTGACATTATTATTAAATTGCATCATTGTCATCCAACAAACCACACAGTGTCGTCACTGTTTATACAGGGTTACTTGTAATTTGACGTATATCCGTCAGGAGCTGATAGGGGGGCCAATATGCAATAAATTGATCCCTGTAAGTCTATTCAACAAAATAATTAAAATGATGAGCGATAGAATAATATATCTTACCAATATTTTAATTTTACGCTTCAAAAATGTTTCCATGTGTCCAGTCTTTTTTAGGATTTCGTACCAAAATGGTGAAAAGGAACTCTTATGGTGCGACTCAGTCTGTCTGTCCGTCTGTCACAGCTGGATATCTCAAGAACTACTAATGCTATCAACTTGAAATTTAGAATAGTTATGACGATTGCCCAACTATTTTGCAAATAAGAATGAATTTTATTTTTTTGCAACGGACTGAAAGGGAGTCTGAAAAATTCGAAGTGGGGCTACTAGGGCATGTGGGGTATCATATGAAAGAGCGCAGTTTGCACATTCTCAAACACTTACTTTTTTCTTTAGGCCGTTTAGTTTTCGACTTTTGATGAAACATGAAAAAAATACCATTCCCGCATTATCTCCAAAGTTTGCATAGAGAAAAATCTGAAATTATCCTATGTGTTAGAAGTTTATGTAAAGATTACTGGGAAAATAAAACGATGTCTCTAAATAGCACACTTTTTCAGAAATCATCAACTATTCCACTAACGGTCAGAAGATGGCGCTGACCAAACCAATACGCAATTCGCAATATTCTAAACCGCAGCGTGCAGTGTTAAAATTCTCTGACGACTAAAGGCTTCGCCGATGACAATTTAATAACATAATATGATGGTACGGAACCCTCGTTGCGCGAGTCCGACTCGCTCTTGTCCGGTTTTTTTCTCCCGTAAATTGCTCTGTTGTTCTTCTCATTATTATTATATGTTCATTTTCAATTGCGACGTTTTAGAAGAATTAGAGAGGGGCCCGTGGCGAAATAATAACAGCCGCACAGGTCGATCGATCAGGTTAAGCTACGCTTGCCGCGGTTGGTCTGTGGATGGGTGACCATCTTTACATACCGTGTTCCCTCCGTGCCTCGGAAAGCACGTTAAGCCGTTGGTCCCGGCTGTCATTCGTGGATCTTTGACAGTCGTTACGGGTAGTCAGCAGCACGAAAGTCTGACAACCAGTCTTACCAAGGGGTATCGTATTACCCAGTAACTGGGTTGTGGAGGTCAGATAGGCAGTCGCTCCATGTAAAATACTGGTATTCAGCTGCATCCGGTTAGACTGGAAGCCGACCCCAACATAGTTGGGAAAAGGCTAGGCAGATGATGATGACGTTTTAGAAGAATTATGTAGTCGTAGTTACAAGAATTGTGTACTTGTTAGGGCCTATGTATAGAGGTACGGTGTTTTTTTTTACGCTCTGCAAATGCAAGCGCTGCTTTTTCAAGGTAGAAAACGCGCAGCCCGGTGTATGCTAGCAAAATAAAAATTTGTTAATATACAACATAATTGTTTGTGTTCATGCCGCCTGCGAGGAATTTGAAAAATAGGTATTTGAAGAAACTATTGCCGTCGCCTTACCTCTAGTCTTCCCCCGTAGTGTGTGATAGGGACAGCTGCAGCTCAGACCAAAATTATCACAAAAATTTTGACGAGATCGACGTTTCGTATTCCCCTTTTTTCTCCTCGAAAACTGAGCCGATTCAATTATTTATTACATTAACGTTTTAAGAAAGTATGTAAGTATGTTTAGGGTCCTTTAATTTTTTTTATGTTAAAATCTTTTCTAATTTGTCTGGTAGTCCTCCAAACACGGCGGTAAAAATAGGGCATTTTTGTAATTTTTAGAGGGTCATATTTTCTTTACTAAATAGTGGCAGAAAAAAGAAAATGACAGGGACGTGTTTACAGCGGACCTTGATTTCATAAAAAAAAAAAAAGTTGCTCTATAGGCATTATTCAGGAAGAAAAAAGGGGAATACATTTGTATGGAGAATCGCACACCCTGTTCCCTCTTAATTCAGAACATCATTCTTTTTTAGGCCAGAATCAGCTGAGACGGCTGAGTTCACAGTGGAGTGCGGTGACGTGATCCTGGTGGCGACAGACGGAGTGTTCGACAACGTTCCCGAGCCCGTGTTGGTGGCGGAAATGCGGCGCGCTCAGGGGCTCGCCGGCGAGACCAAGCGGCTGCAGGCCGTCGCCAACTCCATCGCGTGGATGGCGCGCAACCTGTCCTTCGATGGCTGCTACATGTCGCCCTTCGCTAAGAGCGCACGACAGAACGGCATTGATGCCATCGGTTAGTAAGAATAAAGCATCGTACTTTAATAATTAACAGGTGCCAGAAAACTGATTGCTAAATAAATTCGATGAAAGCAATTCAGCATTCTGTGTGTCTCTTTGTGATGATACATCTTAACATGCGTATTATTATTTGGTATCATAATTGATTATCATTGTTATTTTATCTAGCTACTATAACAATTGAATGATTAAATTCGACAGGAATGTCTATTCCATCACTAGAATGCCGCGTCATGACTGATTCAATTTTTTTTTTGCAGGGGGAAAACCGGACGACATAACGGTGCTACTTGCTATCGTAGCGCTATGAAAATGTCCCTATGTGATTTATGTAGCTAGATTCTAGGTACATTTTTGTTCAAGATTACTACAAAATTTAGTTAAATAATAGTAATAAACAACGAAGCCAAAAAAATTTAGTTTGGACCCTTTTTTGTAATTAATCTGTAATTATTTTTGGACGTGTTTGGTTAAAAGTGAAGGAGGTGCCCACTTCATTTGATTCGTTGCGATTAATTATGAGACAGATGTATTTCTGTATATCTGTTTTGTATGTATATTTGTCGTTAACTATTACATTGTGCATAGTAATGTGTAAATACTTTTTGTACTATATAACTTCAGTTTTTATTATACTAGATATTTCTGTATGATCTCAAAAGTTGTTGTATGCGTTATAGTAATTAATGTACAGGGCCACGCCATGTTAACATCGATAGGTCACCTCCTAAGCTTGATTCTGTCTACCTATGTTGTCAAATAGAATTGTTTATTCCGAGATATCACGCTGTGAGTGCTGTGACGCCATGATCTGACTGTTGTGCTTCTAAATTATTGTGAGTTACATGAAGCTGCTTGATGTTGTAAAGCTGAATACAAAGTGCCGTTTACTTGGTGTAAGATTTGAGAGAATTCTGAATGTAATTGGGTCAACGAAAGTTATCCGTGACCGACATTAGTAATCTTTGAAACAACAGACCTACTTTACTATCTGTTATTTTACTATTGTACACAACTCGCTATAATTTGTACTGTTGACCTTTTTAGTCTTTTTATAAACGACATGTGCTCGCATACTACTGGTATAATCGATAACATTGATTGAAGTCGATTGGAAAACAATGATGAGAGATAAAAGAGATAAAAATACTAGCTCAATTACATTTGTTCAGAAAACATAATTTAAATTAATTGTTGTCAATTAAATCGATAATACACAGTGTAAGCTACTGAAAAGTCAGCCTGATTACTAAAAAGTCAGCCTGTACGGGTTCAACGCATTGTGTACTAGATAATATTGTGTTTTTTTTTCCTTCTGAGTGAGGATGTAATTAAAGAAAAAACTGTATTTAATGTGAGAAAGTATCATGCCGCCTTTTTAATAATTTTGTTGACCCAATTGTAAAATAGTAGAATAGAGTTTTATTATTGTGATTACAAACTTGATGAGTATATCCTTCTTAAATATTTGATTTTACAATCAACCGTGTTTTGGAATTGAGTGTGAGAGTTTGAATGAAGACTGAATACAACTAGATATACTGTTCTTGTTGTTACTAGTAGTTTTAATGATGTTACGAAACTATATTTGAAACGATCGCAACTAACGGTTCTATTCTAAGACACTTCATGTTATTTTATAAATTTTTATGTAAATTATATATTTAATGTAATGATTTTATGACCTTTGCAGATTTTATAATTTAATTTGAAACGATACACACACTTTGGATGTAAGATCTTGCTATAATTAGAAATCATAGTTAATAATTAGCTGCAATCATAAAGTGCATTTGAAGTTTATTTTAATAATAGAAATTATGTTGCAGGTAAAATTCAACTAATAAAGCTCACTCATTGCTCTGTAAATAGTTCGCGAGCTGAAAATTCGTGCAACGCTTGGATTCTTGAACGAGTCACAACTAACTTTCCTGCATGCACCATAAGCAAAACAAAATTTTATTGGTGGCATCTCATTGGCTTGTTGTTTCAGAGTGTTGTATTTGGGCTCTGTAAGTTTCGTTTTATCCGTGACCTTAATGTTCAAACGTCATGTAATTTAGTGAGAGTTCTTTGATATGCCAAATTAGCCGTGGCTTACAATTTGTAAATAAAAATCAGTAGCAAAGAGCTATCCTAAAAGTAGATAACAACGCTTCTATAAAAGTATGTCAAGGTATTGTCTGTAAGTAGTCACTGATCAAACGCTTATTCATTACGTATTGACATGGACTTAATAACTAACTGTAATTGTGTTTTTAAAATTCACCATGATATTGCGTGAATATAGAATAAACAATTCTTATTACGATCTAATCTTTGATTACATAACACCCGATCTTCTTCTTAGCGTGTCCTAACCCGATGTTAAACCACGCCTGTGGTAAATAAAATATCTAACATGTTTTTTTTTTTTTTCATATAAGTAGTTCAATAGTAGGAAACACATTTTGATATTCAAAGATAATTCAATGTTAGTTTATTTAAAACCAACTGTTGATTGCAAGAAAGAGAATGTCACATAATCTCACGGCGTTTTATGGTTCTTCCATACAAACTAAGACTTCCATAACACTCTTTAATTTGGAAAAACTAATACTGGCCAACAATATTATTTACTCTTAAGACAAGTATTCGTGGTAAGTTTGAACATTACATACAAACAAAATACCCTCTTTACAATAGATATTTTCAAAAACAACTTCTTAGTGCTCACCGCCTCAGCTACATTATAATAAAAGGAAGCCTTGTCTGAAATTTCCCAGTATTATAGGCTGGTATGTTAGTCAGTTTCTCCTTTTTAACCGACTTCCAAAAAGGAGGAGGTTATATGTTCGACTTTATGTATGTTTTTTTTTTCTTTTTGTATGTTCACCAAAGGATGTGTTTATTTTTCGGCCAAACTTGTACCGAGGTACAAATTACAAATGAAATTCCTTGCAATAAATTGTGATAGTAGCAGTATTTAAAATCCTCCAATATTCGATTGATTAAGAAATAAGAGAATGTAAAAAATCACTACCTCACATCGTAACTGCGTTCAACGAAACGTTCATAACAGCAGTGACAGCTGTCAAGTGTCAAACTATTCCAATTGTCAAAATAAATATGATTCCGGTTGTTTTAGACTACAATATTGAATATTGTATAATAAAGATGCATTTTATATTTTTGTTTTTTTTTTTATATTAATTAGTCTGTGATCACATCAGTCCTCACTCCCCAGCGAATACATTTCATCATCGATAAAACGATGGAGCCATTAATATAAAAATGGAATGGATTTGTACCATATAGGAGGCATGGACTTCCTATCAGTGACGGTCATCGGTCTATAAAATGTTGTATGACAGTCCAAGGGACCTAAAATGTGTATTTGTTCGTTCTACATACCCATTCCATCTACTCTTTGATTCTACGATAAATTAAATACACGTTAAGTATCTGGTATTCAAGGGCTCTGCTCATCAACATTCAAACCGCCGTTTAGGTATTAAACAGTTGGTTTATAAATGTCAAACTCCTTAAGGAAAGAATAGCCAAATCAACAATTATGAAATCACACACGAAATAGCACTCCAAGAGATGGGAAACCAACGAACGAGCCGAGGAACCGAAACAGAATTATGATAAGATGTTATTTATTGGTAAACAAAACAACTAATTGAAAAAAATTGATAATTATCGGCCTTGGAGCACAGTCTTTTGGCCTTTCAGAAAGCTAACCAAACGCATACAATATCTGAATCAATTAATGTCTTCTTTAATTCTTATTCGCTAAATGTTTCACAAAAATAATGTTTTATATAACCAAAAAAACTTTTTTTAATACTATAATAAGATAATATTCAATATACTTTTAGGATAATTTCTTTATGTTACTTTTATAACATGAAGTAACGAAACGCATCATCGGAAAAATATAAAATGAGATTGCCAAATTAATTCATGGGTTGCAAGTTATTAATATCTTTGAACGACAATTTCATGTGGTACAAATGTATAAATAAATCCAATATTTTTTTTTTCAGAATCTGCAAATTTTTTCCTGTATTTCAGTACTTTTGTTCTTAAGGTACATTGTTTGGCCACAGTTGTATGAAAAAAGAAACACCTCCTTTCTCCGTCAATTGTGGATCGATTTATAAAATTATTTTTTTGTTTGAAAGGGTATACTCCCAAGGTGGTCCCATTGTCAGCAAGTTGGAATCTGATGAGAGGATCCCATGGAAATCGAGGGAAACCCTCGAAATTTTATTGGCAAACCTATAGCGATTTGGATATTTTTTAGAGTAACTTGACCATTTGCTCTCGGAAATCATCATTTGGTAAAGTGGAGCTGATGATGAAGACCACAGACGGCCATCGGAACTAATCAAAATCAATGATAAATATTTCACGGGTTGCGATTCGATTACTTTAATATGGTTGCTAAGCAATTTATGCTCGTCACAATGTGTGTGGTGGTGGAGTGGAGTTCTCTAGATTCTTACCAGGAGAACTCCTCAACAATTAACGTCCCAGCATCGGGAAAAGCAATATTTTGTAAAAGGTGATGAGCAGTTGACGTTAGGCTATTGTAACTTAGATAAATTACAAACTCTCTCACTAAAAAGTGAAAAATAAAAACTTTTTTACAAAAAAAAAAACAACCGACTTAAAAAAAACTACAAAGTGATAAATAACTTTTATTTCGAAAGTCGGTGTCGTTGGTTCTGCATTTTCCTTTATTGAATTTAAAGATAGATAGAGCTTAGAATTTAAACTTTACTACAATAAAACAATTATTTATTTATCAATCATTTGTATTCACAATTAACAGACCCTTACCAATAAACTTTTTACACAAAATACATTATATCGATTCAATGCTAATGAAGTAATCGCGTCCAGCATTTTTTTTTGTACAAATTCATGTAATCCTTAAAAAAAAAACAATAATCCGTTACCCATGAGAAAACATATTGCTTACGGCCAGTTTCTTCATAAATAGTAGGTAACAGCCAAAATAACGTCACAAAAGTCAAAGTAACGGTTAAATTTGTTTCTTCACTTTTTTGCTGTTACGTCTTGAATACATACACATATGTGCCATAGTATCAGTAAATGTCAACAGTAAAAGTCAGTTTAAACTGATTACTTTAATTGTTGATGAAGAAACTGGCCGTTAGTGTTTTAAATTAAATATTAATTGCACTAATTACCTGAAAGAATATTAAGTTGTTACATGGTAGTTAGGATATTGCTAGGTCTAGGAATGAGCATGGAAACCTTTACCCCGCGACCTAACCAAAATGACCGTTCGCGCGAACAACGCATAATGCGTCGTATGCGATCGTCGCGTTCATAAGTCACTCAATTGATCCGTAAACCGGAAGGCGCCCTCTGTCGACACGACCACGCGTTCGGGTTCACACTTCACCATACAAAATAAACGCAACGATCGATCGTATAGATACTTGCGTGAATATTGCATTGCTAACGACTCGGCCTAAGGCTCTGCTCAAGAAATAGTTTGTATTATTATGGAGAAAATCACTAATTTTATAAAGAGTATCGCAGCAAAAGAAAGAGTAGAAATCATTAGATATTCTTAAATAAATATTTTGGTTTGATGTAGTTACCAAGAACTAGCTTATCTAGCATCCTCGTTCTCATTATTAGGGCGGCGCCAGTCGAACCCTCCTGGTCGCACGTGATCCAGCTCCGGGAGTGGACCATAATCTGGCTCTGGGGCAGGATCAAATAACTTTTTTCTGAAATCAGTAGAAATGCATGTGTAAATATATTAAAATAAAATAAAAAACTTTTTGGAATTAACAGCTGCTTATAGAAAAATGTTTATAAAAAATAAAGCAGCAGCTCTGAAAACGGTGAAAAAAAAAACATTGTAAGGAAACTGGTATGTCCTAGAACCAAAAAATTCGATTAAATGTGACATTTACCAATCTGCACTGGGCCCAAATGGTGGATTACGAGCTAGTGCCTCTCACAGACAAGAGGCCTGTGCTAGCAGTGGTAACATTATAGGTTGATTATGCTTAAGCTTTTCAAGAATGAAAACATGAAAAACAGAAAGTTCTGAAATCAGAACACACTTACAAAAAATTTGGAGTCTTCAGTATTTTTTGACCGCCATTCTGTCTTGGTAGTACATCCTCCATAAAGAAATATATATGGCCAATAGCCATACCTACTAAATCTACTGATATCGCATTACCAAGTAGCACAGAGAAACCCAGCAACACCCAGGGAAGGTATGGTGCCTGAAAAAACAAATTCATTTGCATAAATTAAAACAACTTTATTACAGAAACACCAAGGAACTTTAATATTATGTATCAGCTTGGCTCCTATAACCAAAAAAATACTAATTGCTTTGCTTTTGCATATTTATTTATGTCTCTATTGTATATGACGTAATGATGTATGAACCATCACAAATGATATCTTATTGGTCGCCTTGTTAGTGCATTTGCTTTTAGTTTTGTATAATCTATATGCAATACCACACATTATTACATAAATTAAGTGTCTGTACATGTTATTTATTTTATTTTAATATTGGTAATATTTTTTTGTTTCCAAACTGGGCATATAGAAAGATTTGTAAGCTAACTTTGCCTATGGTAGGTACTTCCACATGGGAGAGTCTACTATGCAAAGCTATGAGGTTGTTGCTTTTTTATTGGTAGAGATACAAGAGTCATAATTTTAACCAATAATGGTCCTTATATTATAGAAATTGGAGATTAACTTGTGTTACCAATAATTAAACCAGGTAGATTAAGAAATACTACTATAATGCTTTACAACATAATATAGTGCATGTATGTATTTTTTTTTTTTTTTTGTTTATGATGCAGACTGTCCATTTACTGACATTCAGTATATTTTGCTTTCCTTTAGTCATGCTTGGTATGCGCCCAGTGGTGCATCCACATCAACCCGTATATATGTTGCAGCCAACTGGTTAAATTAGCTGTTCAGTTAACTGCCTAGCCTTTTAACTAAATGGCGCCCGTTCAACTAACAACCTGAATAATATTCAATTACAGTTTAGGTTGGAAGTCTGTAACCAATCACGCGCGAGCAGAATTGGTCACAGTAACTAAGGCAGGGCACCCCGACCAAATGGGTTAGGTTAGATTAGAACTGTGATCAACCGCGTGCGAGCCGAGAGAGCGAAGCAAGGCGAGTACTACTTCTAAAGGCCAGGCAGTTAACTGAACGGCTAATTTAACCAGTTGGCTGCGACATATATACCGTCTTATTCCATAACACTTTCTAAATTTAGTACTGGGATTATAACTAGGTTTAAACCATGACTAAATAAAACGTTATTACAAAATGAAGTTTATCACTAGTTCATGAACTATAGAGTCTAGTAAAATAGTGAGTGTACAGTACCTGAAAGTTCATGAGACCGAAGAAATTCATCCTCACAAAGACATTTCTTCGAGACCATACATACACAATCATTATAGTAAATGCTTGTCCTAAAAATAATAAATTCACAAAGAAAGCACATAACTGTTATAAACATTGTTAAGGAAATTTAATAATATTTGGCAAACAGTCATCCTTTATTTCTAATTGGCAATGATGATATAGTTTTGAGCCAACTATTACATCAGTAAATTTAAACTTAATAACATACCTCCTTTGTAAGTATTAATAGTATGTCCTAAGCAATATTAGGCAGTGCAATAATATTATTGTGTCACAAGGCCTTCCAGCAATTTAGTCAAGTTAAAATGACATATAGAAGTAGGTCAATATTAAATAATTTGAAAGATAAAGGATACAATCATGAGGACACCTCCAAACACGAACATAACAACAAAATCAGCAGTTCTTCCTCTGAAAGAGCCCTCTTCAAGCATTCTACAATATCTGTAGGTGAATATCATATTGAAGAAAAAGTTGAATCCTAAATTCCCAAAGAAAAGGAATGTGCTTATTAACCTCCATAATTGGTATTTCCTTAGTATAAGATTAGGATTAAAATATAACTGAAATGGTGAGACTAGGTCCAGTTGCTGAAACAGAGAAATTAAATTGTTACACCAAAGCTTACAACATAAAAAAAGCTATAATGACTCAGCAAATGACACGTCTAATTAAATAAGTAAACAAATAAGAAAACTTACGACAGCTAACGTAGTAACAACACAAGCCGTGGTATATGCCCTGGTCACGGGAGGTATGAGCATGTATTCTTGGAGAAGCGTCTGATACGCCATTTTTCAGCTCAAATAAGTTTTCGTTTTTACACTTCGACGTTCAAAAGGAAATAAAATTTGTTAAGATAACAAAGTCACAGTTCGACTCGACATGATTGGGCCACATCAGACCTAAAATTGTTCACAATAGGGACATTCGTTGTTGTGATTACAGTAAATTAAACTGTGCGGAAGCTGTTAGGCATCAAATAAATTTCATTCAGCAGAGTAAATGTTATTTAAATTAAACAATCATCCGTTGTTGAAAGTAGTACTCTAAAACTTGAAAATTCCCAAAATCTACAAACTAGCTTATAATTGACAGACAGCTAGAGATGACATGATGACTGACAGATAACATGACAAACACAAACATTTTTAATATGAATACTTTTTTGCTCTGGTAATGCGAAAGTTAAAATACCGTCTTCTACATCACAGAACATAATACTCTCTAACGCGAAGTCTACATCATCATTTAAAAATGAAATTAACTCCGGATTCCATTTCAGCACATGCTGCTTATTCACACTGTTCAAATCCAGAAAGTGTACATACAAAAATAATTACCCAACCACGGACGGACCTCCCAAAGCTTACCTTATTCCTGTCAATGTCATTCAAGAGCCAAAAGATCCTTGTAGCACTATATACTCAGAATAAGGAAACCAATTCAGAGACTATATAATAATTATACAAATGATCATCTTTTTCTGTTCCTTTTTTCCAAAACTCGAAAGTCCTTTTGACGTGATAACGTCTTATAAATCGATGAACGCCGCCGGCTGCACGCACGAAAAAGCATGAGTCATTGTCACGTTCCTCTTGAGCCGAGCATGCAAGCGAGAACGCGGAACAAGCGATAGAGACATAGAGAGGCACGATCGGCCTAAAAGCATTGACTTAAATATTATGAAGCTCAACCAACGTTCAAGTTTTTTTTTTTACTGCTGAGCATGAGGTCCTGTCCAAAAAAATTGACAAACAATGGGAAAAAGGTACAAAATGTTTGAAACCTGAATGATGTCCTTTGTTGCACATTTTCAAAAAAGTTTGCTTTTATAAACTTATGTTAGGATTCTCCTCTGCTCATGGCCCTCTCGGGCCGGGCCCGGGGCCCGTGGCATTTTGCCCCAATGCCACCCTATAGTTACGCCACTGCCCTTGTTATTTAGAACTTAAACATAATTGGCGAAATGTGAGTGTACTTTAATAGGTACACACGGCTACACATCAAGCTATACATTTCCAGTTTTTGCTGACCTCGCATTGTATAGGTTTTTCGTACAATCAGAAGTCAGCTTATACTGGTTATGTATAGCTTGATGTATAGCCGTGTGTACAGAGGCCAGCACATCAACCTACCCCAATCTGTCAAATTTTCCCAATTGAATATGAACCTTACACCTTTGTCGTAAAGTTGAAAATCTATTAAAGTTTGACAGATTGGGGTAGCTTGATGTGCTGGCCTCTGTACAACTCTCTATTAATAATAATCGTTTAATAACCATACTGTGTTCTTACATTTCCATAAAAATATAGTACAAATAAACTATTCCTAAAATTATTGTTGCAAGCCCAACCCTTCAAGGAAACAAGGTGTGATGTTATCACTGACCAGAGCGGGAGGGGTCATTTGATGATTTCCCATTCTTAAAAAAAAAAAAAAGGGGAGCGCCGACCCACTAGTGGCGCCCTCATCGTTTGTTTCGTTATTTCTTTTATTTTAGAATGAAAATGCAGAAAATAAGTACGTTAAGTTGTGCTTCTCAAGATGATACGTTAATATTATTATAAACGGTAGTTTTACATTGTTTAGTTTTATTATAATCCTAAACGGATAATAGTGGCCACTATTTACCGTTCTCATCTCAAAATGCGTACATAAAAATGTACCTGTAGATTTATGGGCTTTCTTCAACTTAAAACCCGAGAAATACATGGTGAATTTTTCAAGTGGGCGTGGATGCCTTATCTATGTGGAGATTTACTTGGTATCGCTCACCCTATTGATTAATAGTAAAATACAGGATGGGAAAAGGGACTCTTGAGAGGCTAGTTACAAAGGGTGTCATGCACCATTGTTGCAAGATAATCAAAATAAAAGAAATGATTCAATTAATAGATATTTACTATATCAATAATATAATATGCTTAATAGACAAAAACCGATGCTAAATCATCATAATCATAAGTTCTCTTCAGGAATAAATCTAATAGAGATACTCCAGATATATTACATAAACCTGTATTTATAGGTAGAGCTGTTAGGCTGATGTAAAAAGATTGGCCAGGTTCCAAAGGCCCGAGTTTCTTGTTCGAAATACCACACCAAAGAAGACTAGAATTCTGAAGGGAGCGTAATTTTAGAATTAGGTCTAGAGTCCTTTCACTGGCATTGACTATTTTGCATTGAAAATCAAAAGGCTCCTCCACAGACACTTTACTGGGTAATTTTTCAAATGTGAGCCGGATATCTCCATAGTCAGGCGTCATTCTCTGCAATTGACTAGTTTGTAACCGCCCCTTTTCACCCAAGTTAGACCTCCATACAATATCCAGTTTTCCAATATTTTTAGCAGCTGCCAATAGTTTTATTTCCTTTGAAATATTCTCTCTTGGTGTCAAACAATAGAGATACTGGCAGCTTTCTTGTGTTTGAAGTAAAGTGACTTCTCCAAATACAGAAATTCCATCATCAACTTCATTCAATGATTTAACATTAAACTGTTGGGAGCTTTCCAAAGAGACCTGCTCTAATATAATTGGTCCAGATGTTATGTTTTGAACTTGAGCTTCAAGATATACATCATCAGATTCAGCATTGTAAAACTTTGTCTTCACATCCAATGGTTTCATTACTTCAAACTTAAAGAATTTCCTGAATGATGCAAGTGTGTTATAGTTAGACATGTATGTTACTTCACAGACAAGAATGTGTGTGCCAAGATCCTTGACTTCATGATGTATGACATCACTTAATGTTTCATCTACATCCAGCATTGTAGGAGAGAGGTTCTGTTGAGTTGTTAGTAATATTCTCTGTGAGTTTGTTTGCAAATCAGCTTTTATGGACACACTTTGCACAGGGTTATTTGTTTCATTATGTACGCAAACATAACAGGAAAATGTTTCACCAAGATAAATATTCCCGAAACTTTGGGGAAGTAACAGGAACTGGCCTGCAGCAAGGGTTTCCATTTGTGTGACAGACGTAGCATCGTCTTTGAGGTAATTGTTTAATATATTCCCCGGTAAGTCTTTAGAATCGCAAGTTACGATTTTTGGGCTTATTAAAGCAGGTTTTGTCAACCTCATCACTTTTAATGCAACTAGATGTTCTACTACTTCCTTGGGATCCATTATAAAGTGTTAATTTTATTATCACAACAATGTGGCACCAGCGCAGCGTATCAGACCTTCTCTTTAGGATGATGTCTATAAGAATATGACTTTGATTGAGCCTCTAATCTATAGTTTAGAGGTAAAATAAACAAATTTTTATTTTATACTGCTATCTTTGAATACACTGCTAGCCTATCAATAATATCGATTTTGATGTTTCCACTTTTCCAGTTCCAATTTTGTTGTCATCAGTTTTTTTTTTTTTTTTTTTGTTTTGGCAACTGAGCCGATGTCGACTATTCTGCCAATGTCAAGTGATGACGGCAGTAGAGCGAGGTGAGCCGTCGAACTTTGCACTCCGTGGTGTTTACTAGTAATAAATATTAGTAGCTAAAAAGACGAAGAAAAAAGAAGAATATATTATTATATACATTTAAAACACCACAAATCTATATTATTATATATTTACAAAGTTATTATTACTACAGACCAACCTAAAGTTTGATTTTATTTAAGTTTAAAAAAGTTGACAAGATGTGAATAAGTTTCGGAGAAAAATTATTCAAGAGGGCATGGAAGTTAGTGGGAAGAGGGATTTTAATTTTGGAAAGCTTATTATACAAGTCAAAAGATTGGGAATTTAAAGAGCAAGAGAAAAAGATGTGGTCCAGGGTACCATCATCTAGACCGCATTCGCACAAGGAACTGTCACGAACACGGATCTTATTTAAAAATACTGGACTGCAGCAGTGACCAAGTCTCAGTCTACTCAAAGTTGCAACAGTTCTTCTGGATAATTTTGGACATTTAAAAAACCAAGGTTTCCGCTGGATGTCGGGTTGAATACTGGCGTAGTACGCACCCTTGCGCTTCGAATTAGCCTGCCACACAGCTGACCACGAGTTGTACAGCTTATGTTTGGTGTCAGTCCGTAAGTCATAGCTATGCACCACGTAGTGTTTCCGATCCACCGGGTTAGATGTAGCAAATTTTGCCAGTGAGTCGGCACACTCGTTGCCACCTATGCCGGAGTGACTGGGAACCCAAGCTATTTCAATGTTTAAACCGTTGTTCGAACAAGTAAACAGTAAATTCAGGATATCAAAAATGATTTTACTGTGAATTTTAGATTTAAGTTGGTTTTGAGCTAAAGCTTGAATACTACTGCGCGAATCTGAGAAAATTACTGCATTTTTTATGTTATGAGTTAGAATGAAATTGATGGCTTCTAGGATACCGATGCATTCCCCTGTAAATACTGAGGTCTCTGGTGGACATTGGAATAAGAGGGCTATTTTTGAGTTTTGAAAATACGCAGAAACACCTGTACATCCTGTTGAAGATAGTTTGGATGCGTCCGTATAAAACAAATTCCAACCCTCCCAGTATCTTTTAATGGCCCGATCGAAGTCGTCTTTTACGTCCTGGGAGTTTTTGGAGATACCAAGTCCCAAAACAACCTTTGGCCTGAAATTAATCACCTCATATGCGGCGGAAAAGACCGGAAGAGTGGGGTGTTGACAAACAGGTGAAGAGAGGTGTTTAAGCTCTCTGTATCTATTCATCAATGGAATAGACTTATTATTCCAGTAGGAAGACGCGTTAAGAGAGAGGTAGATTTCATCTAAAATGGGGAGTAAAGGATGGGACGAAAGGGAGAAAACTTTTGACAAGAAACGGTCTGCTAAGAATTGTCTACGAAGGTTAAGAGGGGGTTCTGCGCATTCTACCTGGAGAGCGTTTATGGGGGAGGATTTCATGGCACCAGTCACTGTCCTCAGACATTTAGCCTGGACAGAATCCAGTCTACGCAGAGCATCTTTGTTACACGGCTCAATTAAGTAACTGCAGTAATCTAGCACGCTTCTAACCAGCGCATTATAGACCAGTTTTAAGGTGTATGGGTGAGCACCCCACCAGACACCTGCCAAAGCCTTAAGGACTGAGACCGAGCGCTCACATTTTTTAACCGTATTACTAATGTGGTCCACTCCCGACAATTTAGAATCCAGGGTAACCCCCAGGAACCTGGCTTTCTCCTGGATTGGAATTGCTTGGCCGTCAATATTAATGTCGACTATGGGAATAAGGCGTTTACGAGTGAAGACAACTGCTGAACTTTTTGGAGCACTTAAAGATAACCCGTGATCTAAAAGCCATTGGTTTAACGAGGACAAAGATATATTAATGGACTGAGCTGCATCCTGGATAGAAGTGCCAGAGACCAATAACGCAATATCGTCTGCATACTGAAGACTATTACAGTTAAAATTTAAACAAGAAGGAAGATCAGAAGTATAAATGTTATATAAGGGGGGACTAAGCACGGATCCCTGAGGTAGACCTCTCCAAACCGACCTCGGCTCAGAGTTCTCCCCGGGAATCCTGAGTTTAACACGACGTTCTAAAAAAATGCTGAATATGATTTGACGAATCCTAGCCGGGATTCTCAGTTTTTTCATCTTCTGCCTGAGAACTGGGAGGAGAACAGAATCATAGGCTGCTGAAATATCTAAGAAAACTGCAACCACAGACTCATTCCTGCTAAGGGCCAGTCGGATCTCTGATGTGAGAGTCCCCACACTATCAGCTGTGCCCAGACCTTTCCTGAAACCGAATTGAGTCGTTGGGAGCAGTTTCCTGCTTTCTACAAACCATTCAAGACGGTTTTTTATCAAGTGTTCTAGAAGCTTAATAAGTATGGACGATAAAGCAATCGGCCTGTAAGAACAATGATCACTAGGATCTTTGCCATGTTTTAATATAGGAATTACCACTTGAACCTTCCAATCAGGAGGAATATAACCGGAAGAAAAACAATAATTGGCCAAGTCCAGATAATATTGATGGGTCTTATCACCCGCTTTTGTAATGAAGGAGTAAGGGAATCCATCCACTCCAGGAGCAGAATCCTTTACATGGGCGAGGACCGATCTAAGCTCATCCAGAATAAATGGCTTATCCAGAGGGTCGTCTGATGCTAGCCAGGAGTCCGTAGCGACACACTCATCCAAATTAGGAACATAGACTGGAGCCAGTTTAGAGAGAAACTGGTTACCCAGTTCCTCAGATATTATGGTCCCGGAAGGGGGTCTCAAACTAATCCTGAACGACTTCAGCTTACACCACACGGCCGACACCGGAGTGGATGGATTCAGCGAGCCACAATATTTCCGCCAACCTTCTCTCTTTTTATTCTTAAGTAATTTTTTGGTCTTAGCCAAGATATGTTGAAAGGCAATGATGTTATCCAGGTTCATGTCAGAGTTGAATTTCATTTCAGCCTCATTCCTGGCCCTGATCACAGCAGAGCATTCCCTATCCCACCATGGCGGGGATGGAATTTTGCCCGATGGCGCTTTTTTTGAAGGGAAGCAATCATCTGCTGTAGAGGATATTGTGTGGGAAAATGACGAAAAGCATTCCTGCATGGAATCAGTGTTAATGGATGGAAGAGAAGAGACACGTAAGTCTAAAATTTTGGAGTAGAGCTCCCAATCTACTGAGTTCAGCTGGTATTTCAACAAAGGAGGGGAAATTTTGTCAGGGATAGTCTTGGAAGGTATTTCAACCATGATGGGATAGTGATCACTCCCATAAGTCATATTCAAGCGACTCCAATTAAAAAGGCTGGCTATACTAGACGAACAGAATGTTAAATCAACACAGCTGCTGTTCTGCCCTGGCGCAGACCTACGTGTGGGACTGCCATTATTAATAACACATAGGTTTAGTTCATCTAATATATCCACTAGGCCTATACCAAAGTTGTCACAGTTTTCTGAACCCCATCTATAATGATGGCCATTAAAATCTCCCATAATAAGTAATGGACCTTGTATACTACTCAGCAAACTTTTAACTGTAATAAGATCTTCAATTTGTGGGTGTGCAATATAAAAACTAAAGATATTTATATTCTCAGCCTTAACAGCAACAACATTGATGTTGTCACCAATGAAGGGTAGAGGAATTGGGGAGAATGGTACTTTGTTATTAATGAACAAAGCACATCCTCCATATCCATCTGGTCTGTCATGGCGAACACAACTGAAACACGGTATCCTGAAATTACTATCAGAACGAAGCCATGTCTCAGCAATGCTGCAGATCGATGGTTTGTATTTATTAATGACAAAGAGTAGGTCAGGTTTCCTGGGAGTAATACTCCTCACGTTCCATTGAAGGAATGTCAGAGGGTGGAACATTATTAATATAGTTAACAATGGATGACAGTTTGTTGGCAACGTGGTCAGGTAACGATTGTGCAGGATTAGCTAATACAGTTATTAGTATATTGGCTATAATATTAAGAATATTTTCAGACTTATCAGGATTACTAGTACCTTCCGTGGGGAAAGCACAGCCATTTTGGGAGGGAGAAAAGGAATAATCCTGAATAAGGGCTTGATGAGCCTGCTTGTCATAGCTAGGTGAAAGAGGGGCATGAGATTTGGGTTTTAGAAAGACCGTTTTACGGTATGATTTTGTTGTTTGGGGAGCAGAACTGGGATGCTGGGGTGACCTAGGTATTGGTTTTAATTTTTGGGATGGTCTAGCCACTTCAGCATACGATCTTGAAACTGGAGGGAAAACCTGACTTGCTTCCGCATAGGAGACAGATTTCTCAGCCATAAGAGCTTTAATGCCTTTCTGCCGACCAAGCTCAGGACAAGCCTTATCATTAGCATAATGATTGCCAGAACAAGATACACAAATGGCACAATCAGTGGGAACTTGGCATCCATCACCTGGGTGGTCTTGACCACATTTAAAGCAGCGGGGTTTTGAGCGACATACTGTACGTGTGTGACCGAAACGACAACAGTTGAAACATTGAATAGTTGGGTACATGTACCTCTCGACTGAAAGGGCAGAGTAAAAACAATAAACACGATTAGGTAAGACTTGCCCATCAAAAGTTAGAACAACGGTTTGAGTGGGTTTCCACTCCGTAACACCCAGTGTAGTCACCTTTCGGCTCATTCTCCTTGCCTTTATAACGGGGCCGCATCCAACAGGAACCTTAATATTTTCAATAACCTCATCCTCTGTCCATTCTGATGGTACGTCTCTAACAAGACCCAAACGAGTAATATTGAACTGGGGAATTGTAGCAATGAAGTTATTCTGAGCTAATGTATGACTTATCAAGAAGCTGTTTGCATCCTGGTGCGACTTAAACTCAACTGAAACTTTGTTTCTTCCTAGACGTTTGACACTACCCAGGAGAATATTGCTGTAGTTGTTTTGCGTCAAAAACATTCCAAATTTAACCGGATGTAGAACAGTACCAGGGGTCTCGCCGTCTTTTAAAGAAACGTGTACAACATATGGCGGATTATCCCTTATCGTATAAGACTGTCTTCCCATTTCTTTTTTGGTTAATTTTGGGGGGTTCGCTACAGTAGTCGGAGAAGAAGAAGCCATTCTTTTCCTACTTGCAGATTCGGTATCCATTGAATTATTTATCACATTGTCATCGGGGAGGGAAACTGTTAACATTGGAATGTAATCAAAGGGATCAGGAGGGTCAGGGGGTTTTTTGGAATTCATAATGGATGCCGGGTAAAAACTTTAATAATAAACTAAATTAATGCTAAGACCTACCTTAGCTAAAACTGAGTCACACTATAAACAACACTAATACACTACACTACTAAACTACACTCATTCGACAACATAAATAAAGAAGATGAAAAAACCACGTAGGAGTTTCGAAAATGGCGCCAAAGCTCTCAAACATCAGTTTATTATATTCTATTTTTATCACCAACAGTCAGGTAACTGTCAGAGCGCTGTCAGCAGTGTCAGCCCAATGTCAAATTGTCAATGTCACTTGCCAAGCGTTATTTTCGGATACACATTACAAAGATTGAGAGGCTCGTCATTGAATCGGTGGACGGTGACCATCCATAAACCGAGGTCTGAGAACTAGTCTTGCCAAAAGCCGTGTCGTGTTACCCCAGTGTTAAGACTGTAAGTCTAATCTAAACCCCGGTGCCCCAGTGTTCTGTGGTTACTGGGTTGTAGAAGTCGGAAAGGCAGTTGCTCCATGTTCAGTTCAATCACTGTCTCTGTTCAAAGAAGTGGTTCAATCAGTTTGATACTTACTATAATTATTTCATATACGTTAAATTCTTATATTCAATATATAACACAACTTACTATTTACACTGCTCAAATACTAAATTATAGGCAATTAACTTAGTATACAAATAAATTAAACAAAATTAAAAAACGATGCTTCGTCGAGTACTCAAATTCAAATTATTTCAAATTATTTATTAACAACAATCACAATTTACAAGAATAGAATAGACAGTGACCCCCAAACTAAACATTTGCCTGTATCTTGGGAGTCAGAGTTCCGATATTGTCAAATTTGGAAATTTTGGAAGGGTTCAAATTGGAAATGTATAGCTTGACGTGTAGCCGTGTGTACACACGGCTACACATCAAGCTATACATTTCCAGTTTGAGTTGACCTCGCATTGTATAGGTTTTTCGTACAATCTGAAGTCAGCTTAAACTGGTTATGTATAGCTTGATGTGTAGCCGTGTGTACATAGTGATTATTGCATGACAGGAAAACAAAAACTAAAATTAAAATTAAACTTATCTAAAATCAGTAAACTTAGAATATACAATACATTGCCATCAGCGTGAGATCAAACTAACCAAAATAAAATCAACAGTACGAGATCAATTAAATAATACTTAAGTAATAATACCGAAACCAACAGGATATAAATCAACAAAAATCTAATCAATTATGTAAATCATTTATACAATACAGTGTAGAGTGTGAGCGTATGTGTTAGAGAGTGTGAATGTGTTAGGGTGTGTGTGTATGTGTGTGTGTGTGTGTGTGTGTGTGTGTGTGTGTGTGTGTGTGTGTGTGTGTGTGTGTGTGTGTGTTTGTGTGTGTGTGTGTGTGTGTGTGTGTGTGTGTGTGTGTTTGTGTGTGTGTTTGTGTGTGTGTGTGTGTGTGTGTGTCTGTGTGTGTGTGTGTGTGTGTGTGTGTCTGTGTGTGTGTGTGTGTGTGTGTGTGTGTGTGTGTGTGTGTGTGTGTGTGTGTGTGTGTGTGTGTGTGTGTGTGTGTGTGTGTGTGTGTGTGTGTGTGTGTGTGTGTGTGTGTGTTTTGTGGACGTCAGTGAGAACGTAGGAATACATTTAGTTTGTTTAAATGTTGTTCATCTAAGTAAAAATAGTATTTTCTGTTTCATCGTAGGAGAGAGTGAAAAGCCATTTCTTTATTAGGTTTTTGCACAGGGATATTTTGAGGTCTTTTATGTTGCAGAATCTTATGGCATTGTTGTAAATGCGTGACATTATTTCTTGGTAATCTGTCCTGAATTTTAGTTTTCCATGAATGTGAAGTATTGCGTTGAGGTTGAACAGCTGTCAGTACTCTTTGACAGCTGTCGAACACGGAGGACCGGGAAGTCATTGTAGAGTTTGTTGGTTGTGTACAAGAAAGGCTTCTTGAGCATTACTTTAATGACGGCTCTTTCGACTTCAATAAATGCAGTTTTGCCAGCACCACCCCAGACGGAGATTCCGTATTGAAGGACAGACTGGCAAAGTCCAAGGTAAACAGTGCGGAGTATGGGGATGGGTGTGCAGTCACGTAGTTTTTTCATTACATAAATAAGTCCGCGTCGCCGTCGTAGTATGTATGTATGTACTTACTGTGGTACAAGTACTTACTCCTTAAGGTGAATGCGCAGTGGTAGACTGCGAAATTCAAATTTTCTTACGTTTTTTGCAATTTTCAGGTCAGTGTCAGGTTGTATCTTGATTCGCGACTATAGCAGGTACGTATTTACATAATTATAATCATTACAATCATTAAGTAATACATCTTTCTAAGCTAGATTTGTACCATAAGAAGCAATTTCATGGAAAAGTGCTTATGGGACAGAGGCCAGCACATCAAGCTACCCCAATCTGTCTTTTCCCAATTGAATATGAACCTTATTCCTTTGGTATAAAGTTGAAAATCGATCAAAGAAATTTGACAGATTGGGGTAACTTGATGTGCTGGCCTCTGTACATACGCCAGCATATCAAGCTACTACAATCTGTCAAATTTCTTTAATAGATTTTTAACTTTATCCCTAAAGCTTTAGGTTCAAAGTTGATTGGGATTTTATATTTTCTGGTAGCTTGATGTGCTGGCGTCTGTACAAATCTAACTTAGAAAGATGTATTAATGATTCTAATGATTATAATTCTGTAAATACGTACCTGATACGTAGTATCTTTAAGTAGTCTGTGCGTACCTGTTATAGTCGCGAATCAAATTTTGATCAAGATACAACCTGACACTGACCTGCAAATTGCAAAAAACGTAAGAAAATTTGAATTTTGCGGTCTAAAACTGCGCATTCACTTTAAGGGGAAGCGCTAAGGTAGCCCGCGAAATTCAAAGTTTCTTAGGTTTTTTTGCAATTTGCTGGTCAGTATAAAGTTGTACGTTAATTAAAATATGATTCGCGGCAGTAACAAATATGTATTTACAGAATTATAATCATTATAATTAGTAATACAACTTGTTTATTTTGTGTAATCCTAAAATGTCAAGATTTCATGAAATAGTCATTCAGTAAGATTATATGGTCTTAGAGATTTGTGTTGATGGCTTTAATGATTATAAATCTATAGACACATATTTGTTACGGCCGCGAATCATATTTTAATCAACGTAAAACTTAATACTGACCAGAAAATTGCAAAAAACGTAAAAAATATTTAATTTCGCGGGCTACCTTGACGCTTTCGCATTAAGTTCAATGCAATGTAGATTCTATTTCCATACAAAATTTTTTTCCTCTAAGTTCTATTCTATTTTTCTTTATGGCAATGGTGCCGATGTAGACAATTCTGCCAATGAGAAAACGTGGCCACGTTTTCTACCACGCGCGGTGGTGAGGTTCCACAGAGTACTTCTGTGGTGGTGAGGTAAAAAAATTACAAAAAAAAATCTACTATTCTTCATCCATTATTATTTCCAAAGAAAATAGTTGAATTTAATGTGAAACTTGTTGAAAAATATTAGTAAGTACACTGAAACAAATAAATAAAATAAAAAAATTCTTAGTTCTACTATTAAATAAGTATATACTTAAATGATTACACAGAAATCATCATAATTTGATGTTATTGACGCGGATAAAAATACATCAAAGCTTCAAGGAGCTTTGGGGAAGAATATGTTATTAGGGATTGAAAGTTAATTGGGACAGGGATCTTTAATTTAGAGAGATGGCTATACAAGTCATAGGTTGGGTTATTATTGGAGCAGTTAAAAACATGTGCTCCAAAGTACCTTCATCCAACCCACATTCGCAGAGAGATGTGTCTCTGACCTTTATTTTGTGAAGAAACACCGGGGAACAACGGTGACATTGCGGAGACAGCAAATTACAGAAATTACTTTCTTGGATATTTTTAGGGTTCCGTACCTCAAAAGGAAAAAACGGAACCCTTATAGGATCACTCGTGTGTCTGTCTGTCCGTCTGTCACAGCCAATTTGCTTCGAATCTTATAGACCGATTAAGTTGAAATTTGGTACACATATGAATCTCTGTGACCCAAACACAGACGTGTACCGTAAATAAATGAGTTTGAAAATGGGAGTCATTTTTGAGGGGTAAATAGACAATTAAAAAAAAAAGTTTCGCAATCTGTACCGTGTGATATATCAAATGAAAGGGCTTACCGTGAGGATCTCAAATATTTTTAAAGTAAATTGTATTAAAGTTATTTAAGACAATAGACGGAAATTTCAAAATTTTAGGCTTAGTAGTTTTGGAGATAAGGGGGGGGGGGGCCTTATCTCCGAAACTAGTGAGCCTAAAATTTTGAAAGAAATACAGAAAATAGTTCTATACCTATAGATTACAGGAAAATTAATAAGAAGTCTATGATCTTGAAACAACATGATAAATCTCTCAATATTGTGCGTACAAACTTAAATTTTCAGTTGGAATGTATGGGAGAACATGTTTTACAACTTCAATGTTAAGTTTGTTCTTGGGATAAATTCATTCCAACTACGGAACCCTTCATTGTGCGTGGTCCGACACGTACTTGGCCGGTTTTTTTATATGGGTATAACTAAGGCTTGGGTGTAATATTAGTCTGTATTGCTTGATAAAAAGCACCTTTTCGTTTACTTGAGTTTTGCCACTGCACCTGCCATGAGGATAGCAAGCTCTTTTTTGGAAGGCTCAGCCACTGAGATAAAGTACTACGTAGGCTCAGCAGACTGCAATGTTTTTTTTTTTTGTGTTTTGGCAACTGAGCCGACGATGTCGACTATTCTGCCAATGTCAAGTGATGACGTCTGTAACTGCAATGTAGATTGATGTTGAGAAATTGAAATGACAAATGTCAAAATTGTCAAATCATCAATGACAACGAGAATTGTCAATATATTGTCAATGTCACTCTTGAGTTATTGGTCAAGTCCTGAACTGTGATTATTTTGTGCAATCGTGGTTTTGTGATTTTGTGCGCTTGCTGAAATCAGAAATTCTAATTGGTTCTTAGGAAATAATATTATTTTATTTTACTTGATCAAATTAAGAAAATGGTGTTAACAAAGGAATTCAGAATTTGTATGCCGATGACAGTCGAGGAGGTACTTGTCTACTTTGCTTGAGCTACGCAGGATTTAAATTTATTACAGAAACTATGTATAATTTTCACAAATTTCAAAAGTATAACTTAGCTATGTCTATAGACTACCATTTAAAATACATACTATGACATATATCTTTTCTTTGATGTAGCTTGTATTTACGACAAAAAACGTCCTTGGAAAGATTATCATTTGTTTTATAGTTGCCTAGTTTTAACATTGCTTAGGTATATGCGTATTAGTTTTTTATTATTTTTACTATCTCCTATGATTCACTAGTCTGTTAGCTGCAGGGTACAGCTATCAGTACAACCATTTATCATTTTAATTGATCACATCTTATCACTAATTGCATGTCATGAAACTGAGGCTTAAAGTTCACAGTAATAAATTATGTAAACAGTCTGGTAGCACAAAGAGTTTTATCTGAAACATGTGTATGACTGTTATGCTTTATTCCAGTACCGTATAGGCCAGCTGTACATGATAGCAAGGCATAGCTTTGAGCAGTCCAGCAATGGAGAGGGGGTTGAGGTAGTGGCTAATGAGCAAGTCACTGATGAAGTCAATGGAGTGGGACAGTATACCGAGAAGAGAATACACCTGTCTAGGTGTGTGTAATAATTTGAATTTTACAAACATGATGTATCTCTCAATCTCTCAAACATTTTCAGTCTTTATTATGGGAAGAACATATTCAATTATTTAATTTTATGTTACATTAAATAACCGGGTCTTTCTAAAGCCTAGCTTGTAAATCTAGCCAGGCGTGACAAACATTATTCCCGGAAAACACATTTTAAATTCATAATCTAATCTTGAATAGATAAGATTAAGATTTATGAATTTGTCAATGAGGTGTGCCTTTTTTATATTTATATAATGTCTGAGTAAACACTTAGTTTTTGAAAAAAAAAAAAAAAAGCATTTTCTCTCAGTAGCTACCTACAAGATGTTACATAATAGAAGTTATATATACATAACTAAAACTAGGTATTTTTAAATGTACAATAATCTACAGCACCTGCATAAAATGATACTACATCTAACTATGTTTACCTTTTCCTTGTTTTACAGTCACTTACCTTATTGGGTCCAGTCTCTGATACCAAAAATATTTTATGTCACCGAAAAAGCATGGAATTATTACCCTTACACTATTACAGGTAAATAAAAAAAAAACGCAATGTAGGTTTATGATCAATTTTTTTTGTCTTCTCATTGATAATGTGGGGCAAACATTTTGTATATTAGCCTAATCTTTTATTCAACAAATGTAAGTTGAGCCATAATTGTTTTGTAAGTTAATTGAAATTGACTATCATATTAGTAACACGTTGACTGCCAGACAACAGACACAATAGAAAATCTATTGTTCGCGGTCACCATTTGACTGCGTGGCAGCGAATGTGTTAATTAAATGTGAAATAATTGACCACCTGACACACTTACTTAGATTCATGAAATATTTACGGAACTTGTACACAACAGAGAGTTTCTTTTAAAAATAATTACTTAGAAAAATACCTTATAGCTTGAAAATAATTGTATATTTTTAACTACTGTTTATATGATTTATTGTTTATTTTGATTTACAAATACTTTTAATTTTTTTTTTGTTTTTCATGTCGCTGAATCTTCACAGAATATACAGTAAGTATGTTATTTCCAAAGTTTTATCAGCTATTGTTCCAGTACGAGGCTAAATAAATAAATACCTATTTAAGAAAGTTGTTTTTTTATTCCTTTAATACTAATAACATTTTTATTTTTCCAGTGCTCCTTTATTCCAAAGTTTGCTATTTCAATTCAAACAAGATATGAAGATAATAATGGTACTACAGAAAATGTAAGTTATTGAACTGAAACTTTAGCAACCAAAGACAAGTTTTTCATAGATCAAATTACACTCTTTTTTTTTCTAGTGTCTGGGCATGACTGCAGAAGAACTGGAACAAAGGGAAGTAGACTTCTTAGACATAGCTTATGACGAGATTAAGCCACATCATTACAAAGAGGCGGAAGACCCGAAGTTTTTCAAGTCTGAGAAGACTGGACGAGGTCCCCTTGTGGAGGGCTGGCGGGACACTCACGAGCCCATCATGTGCTGTTACAAGGCGGTCAGTGTCAAGTTCGAGGTGTGGGGCCTGCAGACCAGGGTCGAGGAGTATGTTCAAGCAGTAAGTAATTGGTGGACTTTGTAATTAAAAGACGGAAGGACAATCGCCACTTTGCGATATCTCTGCCTAATATGGTTCTAGTAATGTGAAAATGCGCGTGACTCTTATACATAATCACGATGCGTCATGTTGCGGTAACCTTGTTTTGCTTATTTTAGCCTTTTGTTGCTTACAAATAATATTTTGTTTTCTTGCAGGCGATTCGAGAAATCCTGTTGCTTGGTCATCGCCAGGCGTTTGCTTGGATGGACGATTGGTTTAACATGACATTAGAAGACGTCAGGGACTACGAACGAGAGATGCAAGCGAAAACTAATATGAAGGTACAGGCAGACGCGGTCAAATACAACGCAATATTACTTTAGGACTAAGATTCGACCTTAAATATAGTTTTCGGCCGCAGATTCGGTTTCGCCCAAAAAGTGGCCGTCTTCGGTCCGGTCGAAACTAGCATTTGTGAGGTGTTGGTGTTGATAGAAAGCTGGGTTCGACGTTAGATTCCTTGTAGGGCGAAGTAATATTGGGGTTCACAACCCTTATTTTTCAATAGAAACCTGGAGTCTAAATTTGTGCCATTTTAATGGCAAATAGGTTCAACCCTTATTAAATGAGACTTAAAGAGTCCCTATCAATTTCGCTGTCTAAAACAGAAAATCAATTTTTTCAGGGCATATATCTTAATAACATAACATAATCAGCCTATAATGTTCCCACTGCTGAGACACAGGCCTCCTCTCTGTGAGAAGGAGGACTTAGGATTATTTCTCAATAATCTTAAGTTATCTAGTTTTATTTTAAATACACTGTTATTTATCACCTAATTATCTATATCAGTCTTTCCCAAAGTGGGCGATAACGCCCCCTTGTGGGCGCTGCAGGTCTCAAGGGGGGCGGTAAGAGACCCAGAAAGAAAATGGGGGCGTTGTGTAGAGGGGGGGGTGATTTGTAATTTTATTTAGCTAGGAGGCCTCTTAAACAACGACTGCAAGAGCTCTCGACTCTCAACAACAACTTGTGAACATCAACTAATATGAATTAAAAGATTGCTCAAACTCGGTTCTATATTTTTCTCCGCGTAGTTCATATATCTGTCCTATTTTATTGAATATAGAAGAAAATCATGTCAATCGGTCGCTCCGTTTCGTAATGAAAGTAGAAAAATAAAATTCCAGATGTCCTTGGTGTACATTGCGTTATTCATAGACAACATTTAGTTGCTAGAAACTTAAGTGAAAAACTATTTCAATCACTGCAATATGTCATCAAAGCAGTCAATAAAATCCGCAACAGCTCTTTGAATGATAGATTATTTCATCAGCTTTGTGTTACTAATGACGAGGATTTCAACCGTTTGTTGTTTCATACTGAAGTTCGTTGGCTATCAAGAGGCAATTGTCTGACTCGATTTTACAACCTGTTTGACTCTGTTATAGAGTTCTTGGAAACTAAAGATACAGAATTGCACGACAAGCTCATAACATCAAAGGATGATATAGCTTACATGACAGACCTGTATAAATTGTTCAACGACATGAATCTCCAACTGCAAGGCGATAAACTAAATTTAATTAAAACACAAAACGTCGTTGCTGCTTTCGCAACCAAACTACTTCTACACAAAAAGAATCTGGGCAGACGTGAGTTTCACAATTTTCCAAATTTATCAGTATCATGCAGTAACGACGAATTGTTTGCCTACTGCCAACATTTGGAAAACCTCCACATTGACTTCACCGAACGATACCAGGACATTTTGAACTTGGAAATACCAGACTGGGTGTTGGATTCGTTTTCAAATGTCAACACAGCAATGTCACCTCAACTGGAAGAAGAACTTATAGAATTGACAACAAACGAGGAAATAAAAATCAAGTTCAAAAATGGTTATCAAGAATTTTGGCTACAAAAACCGATCCCGCAATTGTACCCTGGATTGTGGTCAATCGTTCAACGATTCTTGATAGCATTCCCATCGTCATATTTGTGTGAACGTGGATTTAGTGCTGTGACAACACTGCTTACTAAAAAGAGAAATCGTTTGCTTGTTGCCGAACGTGGCGACTTGCGACTGTTCTTGAGTAAATTGGAACCTGATATCAACAAACTTATTAAACAGCATCAGATTCATCCTTCACATTAGTTTTTATATAAGGATTGATTATTTTAGTTATATTTTTAATAAAAGATACTCTGTTTTAATACTATAAAGTTGCGTTTCAATAATCATTCTTATTGGCAGGTGGAGCCCGTAAGAGTTAACTTTAGACCTAAGCGCCGTTGTATGTTACCTACTGCGCTCAGGTTTCAAGTTGCGGGTTATAGTAAAAGTTTCGTTTAGAATTCTCCGTTAATATACATAATATGCATATCTAGGTCACAATAATTAATTAATTTAATTTGAAGTTATAGTGGTTTTTAAATAGGTGAAAAAAGGGGGCGCTAAAAAATATTTATTCTCAAAGTGGGCAGTAGATAAAATAAGTTTGGGAACCATTGATCTATATTATCTAAATTCGTAGACTTACTTGATAAATAACGGTGTATTTAAAAAGAAACTAGGTAACTTATGGTTATTGAGAAACCTGCGCTACAAAAAAAATAATTTCGCTAGTTATGTTTAAGAATCCCTATGGATTCTTAAACATAACTAGCGAAATTTTAAAGTGCCCCTGCCTATCCCTTCGGAGAATACAGTCGTGATGTAGTGTAATAGAGATCAAACATATTTCCAATAACTGAACGAAAATATTGTTAAATTTATCATTGCACTGGCTATGAGAAAGTAGATAATATTCAGTACATTTGTTTCTATGAAATAATGTATTATTTCAGGATCTCCCTTGTTTCATCACAAATATATTGACAAAATATCACTTCCCAAACAATTTTCTGCATAGTTTCATTTGCCAAATCATTACTTAGCAAATAAACTCTTGAAATTTTTTTTAAACGCTAACCTAATGTTCGGCAAGTGAATGTTTAAACAATAACTTGCTCATCTAGTACTTTACCAATTTTAATTCAGTTGGTATAACATATTTTATGCAAAATAAAATAAGCCAAATCAAGCGAATTCTGCAACACAAGTCTGAATACTCTGAAATGAATCGTTAATGTTCATTGCAAAAAATTTTAAATTGTAATTTACAAATATTTCAGTTGGTACCTAGTAGTACTGTCTGCCTAAGATTTCAATTGGTCCTGTTCAATTATGTTCGCTACCAATTAATATATACCTAGGTAAAGGTATTTGTATTCTCACTCGCTCGCTCTTGCATCCTACGTCGCCTATCGACTGACCGCAACCATGCAATGTAATTAAAAAAAGTAATAATAAGTAATTATGTAAGTAAAACCAAGTAATCCACAAAAAAAAAATTGTCTATATATTTTTTTTCATAACAAATCATTTGACTAAATGTTTATTATCTAAAGATTGTTTGCTGTAATTTTGATTAAAGACCAAATGCCTTAATGACATTATCCTTGGTAATATTCTGCCGAGTAAAAATTTGACCAAATGAAAATGTGCGTACTAAAAGTCTATCCAAATATTGCATTGGTAAAAAATAAGGTTTAAAAAAATTGTTTGGATAATGAAATTTTGTCAAAATCTTTTATTCAAAACAGCAGGATCCCATTAATTTATAATATGTGCGCGTATTTTTTTAATTGAATAATTAATTAAATTCTTCCAACCATAATATTACAACAATCTCTTATTATACAAACAAATCCAGAAACCCAGTAACACTTTCCTCAGGCTGGGAATCGAACGTCACGCTTATCACTTTCACCTTCCATTAATACCTTCTTTATAAAATTCTCAATAATTTGTTTCAGTTGAAGTCTACCACGGAGGCCGTCGAGGGATCTAATGAGGACAAAAACTCTGACTCTTCCAAACCACAAACTCCTAAGACTCCTAAATCACCGAAGAGTACGAGCAGCACTCCTACAGGTGAAGGTCGGACATGGTTCAACTGGTCTTAAGTTGTTTCACCGTCGTCAGAAGGGCTTGAACACCGGTTAGTTCAGTAGTGTTTAGTCAATTGCTGTCTCTCTTATGCCTTGTTTCCGATATTATTAACGAGTCAACAAGGCTCTTTTGTGGTTGTAGAACAAAATAGTTAAATATTTCTAGTTTTACTCTGCATTCCTTAGCTTGAAAACGAGAAGAAATGTATAGCTTTTAAATGTACGAGACTGGTGTGAAGTCCTTCAGAGTAATGTTGATTTTGATCTCATCTTGCTGTCACGACAAGGTTTGGTTTTGTCGACTTGATGTGTTCACCTATTGCCTTCGAAGTTACCTATATCTTCTATTACGGTGTTTCTTTATTATTTCACAATTAATTCGATCCAATTTTGTTCCTAGTTGTTTTACGTGTAAGTTATACTCATGTTTAAAATGGTGTTCGTTAGACAATATTATTTAATTAATCCTTACCTAAGGGATACCTTATTCTAGGGAGATAAAGTTGGAACCCTGCTTGATTTAATAATGGTATGTAGCATATAGCAGAGGCGAAGGAATGTGCCGAAGTTAATCAAACAAAAAGGCTAGGTGGTTTAAGGTGCCTTTAAGCGCCATATACAGTGTCCCCTAAAACATATTTTTGCATGAAATATAAAAAGTATCGTTGTTGCAAAAAACTCGAATCTTTAAAATCTCGTTTTCTTTGTCATATTGTACTGTTTCGTAAGTGTATATTATTTATACTGACTTCAGAATAAAGGCACCTCAGATATTAAATAGTCAAGTAATTACATAAACATTATAGTAATTGATGTACTTACTGGTGTATTTTTGAGATTGACTTTGAGAGAAGGAAACTGTTCCCAATATATATATAGCCATTATTAATTATGTAATTATAAGTATTAATATTGTTTTTTTAATTAATGGATTGACAAAATTATCGGACTAAGACTTCAGTCACAAGTATAAAGGGTAAAATTAAACTAGCTAGCGAAATTCTGCAGACGTGATGTGACGTGAAGTTATATCTAAACACGATAAAATAAAAATAAATTAAGGATTTTTTTGGGGTCAACGACCTCTCGTAGTGTTGTTACTTTAGAAAATGTGTTTTCTTTTGTAAACAGATTTCAATACCCATATTACGTCTGCGGAGTTGCGCCAGGAAATTTGATTAATTTTGATCCTGTATTTAAATATTTAGGCGATTTTTATACTACTGTATTGACATAACTTCTTCCTAATCTGACTGTGTGAACCCCCAGGGGGAGCTCTATTCCTATATTACATTCTTTAAATCATATATATGTTAGTTAATGTATGTTTTAGATGACTTTATGTTAGATGTTATTAGTGAGTTGTCTTTATTGAGTGTTGACTAGTAACCTTTCAACAAGGCCTATAATTAGAAAATGGTTGTATTTAAATAATGTCGAATTATCTACAGAAGTTTGTAATAAGTAAGACGTAAACGGGTATGTCGAATAAGCTGGACAGATATCATAGTTACCTCTAAGGATATGATTTGAATAAAAAACTAAGTGTTGTAAAATTTAGTTATATGCGTGTTATGTGTGCAATATACGGTTTAATGTTCTACAAATATAAATGATTGACCAAAGTTCTCGACAAGATACTGGTTTCTATAATAGATGGCTATATGACTCGATGTAATAATAGTTACAAGTTGAGCTTGAAACTTAAATACATATTTATTATTGTAATTGTAATTGCTTGCTTGCTGAGATGGATTTATATTGAGATATTTAGTACAAATAAGTTATCATCATCTCTATGTGAGCCAGCCAATGGCTGCCAACTTGTGTTTATAGTTTCATTTGAATAATATAGGTGCAACAAAGTTACCAGTAAAGTGTAGATTCAAAGAGGCATTCGTCATGGATCACTGAATCGTCAGATATACTACGAAATCAACTCAACTATGTGACAAATGTGTGTCGTAATCTCAGACGATTGGCTTGTCCAAGGAAATGGTTCCTGCATGTTGGCGTTGGCTGGCCAATGTTTGTGTCTAGTTTGTTTGATTGAATGTTTTCCTCCATTGGTTCAATGCGTTCCGCTTGATAGGTCGCTCTTAGATATTTTTAGTACTGTGAATTCTTATGAAGTTTATTTAAGCCTCAAAACTGTATTGAAATTATGGCGTCCGCAAAAGCTAGTGTTAACGTATATATTTTAAATAATAGGAATTATTAGGTCACAAAAACTACTTTTGCGAGTTATGTTCCAAATGTAACCTATCGCCTAATGATTAATGTACGGTAACTTATGTGTTGTCGATCAAATATAATGATTGTTTATCATTCAATTAGTTTTCTTATTTAACTTCCTAATAAATATCAAAGACTGGTTATCACTTATCTAATCTTGATTCATATTCTAATCGTTCTTGAGAAGCGGAAATCTGGCTTGTTACCATTGGAAGTTGGAACACTACACAACTTTTGGTGGCAAGTTCAACAACTTCAAAAATCACTTATTGAAACGTAGACCAAATGCCAAAGCTTACACACTGGGCTGCTACTGTGAATATAACATTTATTTACTAAAATAAAGCTCCACCACTCAGTTAATTGGACACAAATAAACTATAGGTACAGTCAGCGACAAAAGTCGAATAACACAAAATTTTTTGAAATGGTAATTATTGAGCTAAATAAAACTTATTAAAATCGGAACAAAAGTAAAAGAATATAACGCTTAGCTAATAGATATAATGCTGAAATACAAAGCATCGAATAATTTTGTGTCAATTTCAATGAAGTGTAAAAGTAGCAGTGTTTATCGACAGCCGCTGACCGAACGAAGGAGATAAACCCCTGGCCCTGTTACTGTCTACAGATTATTAGAAAAAAAGAAGTGTAATTTCTGCTATAAAATCATTTATTAATTCGTCATCAGTTCTCGTATCCATGGTAAATGCGATCCGATGCTAGTGTAAATTCCTGGAAGACCAGGCACTGCGCAGCTCATGCCGTAACTACTCACTGCTTCGATAACACCTCCGGAACAAATAAGAGGGCTTCCTGAATCACCCTGGAATAAAATAAAGATAACTGTACAACTACTATAGATAGTGCCATCCACGAAGACGCGCCCCGCTCTTTTTACTAATCGCTAATAGTGGTTATCGCTAGGTAGGTACTTAATTCCGCTAGTGTTTTAATTTTTTCGATACACACTAATTACCCACTCTGATGGGCTTTGAAAGAGAAAGTTTTGCCCGGGAAGTATGCTATGTACCTACAGTCAATCTCGTACCTACGTCCGGTCGGCTGCTGGCAATACCGACGAGTTCAGTGTGGCTGTAGGCTTGCACCTGGGATCGGCTTTAAGTCCTTACCTCTTCCTGTTGATTATGGACGCTCTTACGTCGGACATCCAGGAGGAGGCACCCTGATGCATGATGTTTGCCGATGACATTGTCCTTATCGGTGAAGATGGACCTGAGATCCAGAGCAGATTGTAGAAATGGCAACAGAAGCTGGAGAATGTTGGCTTGAAAATCAGCAGAACCAAAACCGAATATATGTTCTGCGATTTCGGCGGTCTCTCCAGTTCTGGAGCCATAGAGCTTGATGGCGCACTTCTCCCAGTCTGCTCCGACTTTCGGTATCTCGGTTCACTCGTGCAAAGTAGGTAAGCTCGATGGCGAAGTAGATTGGACGGTTAAGCACAGAATTAACACTGCATGGCTGAAATGGTGGCAGGTTTTTTTTTTTTTTTTTTTAAGGATGGGAAATCATCCAATGACCCCTCCCGCTCTGGGTGGAGCGGAAGGGAGTGTCAGACTCTTACTGACTAAAACACATCCGTGTTCCTTCCTTAGCCCTTTATGTTCCGGGGCAGCGGTAACCCTTTCGGACAATCCCGCTGCCCCGGCAGGCTTCGGCCCTAACGGGCCCCTTCTTTGATGCTGACATCTCTTTGAGGCGCGCGTGGAACACATACGCGCCGTCTGGCACGGGCCTGGTCCTGATCGGACGGCGAGCTACCCATTACTCGCCGTCCGCAGGCCCGCGCCTACGGTGGCCGGGAGTCGTCACGCGGCTCCCGACGCCCGGAGCGTCTACCGCGGCGGCTGGGACGGGCAGCCCTCTCGGCTCTCTCCCTCTCCCATCCCGCCACCTCCTTCGCTAGCATGACTGCTTCGCAGAAGGAGGTGACTGCCTCCCACTCCCTCTCGCCCCGGACCATGGCTTGGACCAGGGCCGGGCGCGAGAGGTCGCCGCCGCTGCCGATCGCCTCTACGAGGACACGGCGGTGCTCTGCCCAAGCGGGACAGACCTCCACCGTGTGCACCACCGTGTCCTCTGGGCGATCCTCGCAGTGGTGACACCCGTGCGTTTCCTCCCGCCTGATTATGTGCAGGAACCTCCCGAAACATCCGTGTCCGGTGAGGACCTGCGTCAGGCGGTAGGTGAGGGCGCCGTGACGCCTCTCTAGCCACTCCTCAAAGAGGGGCCTTACCGCCGCTATCGCGGCGTGCCCTATGGTGGCAGGTCACGGGAACAATCTGCGACTCTCGCATTCCCTTTAAACTTAAGGGAAATATATATAAAACCATGATTAGACCTGCTGTCTTGTATGGATCAGAATGTTGGGCCACAAAAGGGATGAATAAAAGGCAATTGCATGCAGAGCTGAGATGAGAATGCTAAGAGGGATGTGTGGTGTTACACGAATAGATAGAATAAGAAATGAATAAATACCTATGAGGAAGGTATGAAAGTGGCATCGGTAACTGAAAAGTTGTGTGGAAATCGGTTGTCATGGTGTGGGCATGTGTTACGGAGAAATGATTAAAATGTCGTGAGGAGAGTTTTGTGTAAGTATAGATGTCGATGGCTTTTGAGTAGGGGAAGATCAAAGAAACGATGGATGGAATGGTTAAATGATGATATGGTTAGAAAGGGGCTGACTACCGAGATGACCGACTATATAGAGAAATAAGGAAGGAAAAGACATGTTGCGCCGACCACAAATAAATTGGGATAAGAGCAGGAGAATGATGATAAATAAGTAATATATACACTTACGAATACCTGAAGTATTTATTTTTCTTTCCCCTAAAAGGAGGAACCGAGGCTGTCCCGCGCGGGACATTTAATTTTAGGCCAAAAATCGGGGCGTCTGGCTGCGCTGGTGGGGCGCGTCTTCATGGATGGCACTACCTGTAAGGCCCTTTGTACACACACGTTTTTTTGCAGTGAAAAACTACGGTTTGTTCGTCGTGTGTAGGCACGGTCGGTCGGTCGTCAGTATTGTAGATATGGATCACTATGGAAGCTGTACACGGACAGGTTTTTTTACGGCGCAGTTTATACGCCGTAGGTACCGTAATGAAACCGTGCAGAGTACAAAGTGCCTTAGGTATAGCAGGTAGGTATACTTAGGTATGAAGTAGGTGGTAGGTACCTAACGGTAAGTAGCCTAGGTCACAGATAATATAATACTCTAGTAGGTATAGCAATTTCAATACAAAATAACTACTAACTACGAAACGACGTACACACAACAAAAGTTGAATTTATTGCTTCTAGTCAGTAAAACCACAATGTAGTAGAACGAGGGTAAGTTTGAACTCATAGACTTATAAAAAAAGATGGACTCCGCGCCACGCATATCGAAAGTGAAGCACAGTAAGTATGCCGCCGGACCGTTTGTACAAACACGCCTCACGCTCACATTTACATCATAGTATGCCGATTGGCCGCCA
Source organism: Gortyna flavago (assembly GCA_963669345.1). Classification (NCBI taxonomy): domain Eukaryota; kingdom Metazoa; phylum Arthropoda; class Insecta; order Lepidoptera; family Noctuidae; genus Gortyna; species Gortyna flavago. The sequence goes on from OY770139.1 coordinate 8,200,740, forward strand.
TTACGTGACACGACAGCGTCAATCGTCAATCACGCGCACATAGATCGGTTCGTTGCTTCACTTTCGATATGCGTGGCGCGGAGTCCATCTTTTTTTATAGGTCTATGGTTTAACTGTACAATTTTGTAGAGTTTTTTACTTTCGGGCCGGCTCATCAATACGTTTGTCATTTTGCCGCCGCTCGCGACAGCACGGCATCGGTAAGGGAAACTATTTTGTTTGCATAGTGAGTCTAGACAGATAGCTAATGAGGTACCTCCATTATTTTTTAAGACTAATCCAGCAAAATGTTATCTAAGTTATGATATAATCGTCACCTTTGCAGGTTAATGACGTCCTCGCTATACACGCAACATATGTAGGTACCTAGGTTTGCATAGCGAGCGGCTAGATAAATGATAAATCGGTGTAATCTACTTTCCTACGTAAATAATTAAGTACGTCGTGTCTTGTGTTTATTCTCTCAAAAATTATTAGTTACTGCACTTGTATTTAGGTACATTTAGAAACAGTAATGAAGAGGAATTGAGTTAATTAGTTTGACGGTACCTGGCAGGCGTCGACTCCGTCGCCAACAGCGCACATCAGGCCGCTGTCATACCGGGGCGCTAGGTACGGCCCCAGGGCTCCGGTGCACTCGTCCAACGAAACTATTCGCAGTGTGCCCGCCAACAGTCGCTCCGAAGTTTCCATTGAATCCACATCTTTGTACCCGTACCCGAATATTGTACATTCACCTGAAACGTGGTCGACGTCCCCCAATAGAGAACATACATAAGAATATAATTCATTCAAATGAATAATATCTGAACTAGACGATCTAAATATTAATGCGACCTTATCCTACCCTAATAGGTAACTGCAGATATGGTTTATACTTAAAATAATAGGTATTTCATGTAAAGAAAAGTGAGATTAAGTTTGGATTTACACGCAGTAAAAATAAATAAAAATAAAATAAATATTTTAATTTTTGGTACAAATATTTTTCGGTTTGCCGGAAGATATACGGAGCTAAATAATAAATTATATAAGTTGCTATGTTGATATTCGCATGGAATTTATTCTTGGATGGTTACTAAAACATAAACAGATGTTGAATTCTAAGCTACATAATCTTCCTTACACCTACGTCCTTATGCTATCAGACAATCACCTGATATCCCGAACGAGGATGTGGGTAAGAGCGAGCGGTTAAGCCAAGTGACATCACCGAGATGAAAGGCGACCCGCAACAAAGCCACGTCGTGTGCTCTCGTGATTCTGAAACCATACAACGTGACTGAACGTGGTGCTGTAGCGCTGCCGCGGATTTACTTCAATCATAATCCCTGCTGCGACCCGACCCTTTTTTGTTACTCTGGCACTTTTTTATTGGACTTGTTTTGTACCATGTAAGGCGATTTAGATATTGTTTCAATTTGCTGTTGTGCGACTTCTATCATGATTTTGAAACATGCAGACAGGTGCATGTGCTACGAAAGCGCGTAGCACGCTGTTTCGTAGCAAGAGCTTGCTACGGCATTTCATTTTCAAAAACCTTCAGTCTGGCGTAGCAAGTAAGTATACAAAGTGGACACAACAATACGACAGTAAATTAAACTGCTAATTGACGTTCGCAGTCTGCATACAAAAATTCAATCAAGTATATCCAATAGTTTAGTCATAGCTAGTCAAAGATTGGTCAAATCCATAGTCGGCCCATCACTAATATTTATGGGTAGTTTGTTAGAAAAAAACACTTTTTTAATTCAATGTCAGCATTAGTATTGCCAGTGTTTTAATTTATTGTTGTCTCCACATCGTATATGCCTAACCAGCCTAACAAATTGTTCATTTACATAAGCAAGTGCAGATGTGCAGATACAGTTAACTTAATTTTATAAGAGGTCATGTGTTTTTAAATATACATAGTAGATTACAACCAACCAAACGACAACTGAAATACTTACGGATCATACAGCTGGTGTTTGATAATTTCCAATACTTCAGCTTTTGGAAGAGGGTCATCACCTTCGACGCAGTAGTTGTTCAACTGCAGTATGTAGTGATCTTCATCCTTCAGCACACAGTGGGCCGCCGTCAGAGCGAAGTGTGGCGAAAGAATCGTAGCCCCGCATAAGTGACGTAGGCTGCTTGAGTTGCGTAGCGATGCTACGCGGGGTTGTGTGCCTATAAACATAATTTGAAAAAATTTTTGGGTTCCGTACCCAAAGGGTGAAACGGGACCCTATTACTAAGACACTGCTGTCCGTCCGTCCGTCCGTCTGTCACCAGGCTGTATCTCATGAACCGTGATACTTAGTTGAAATTTTCACAGATGATGTATTTATGTTGCCGCTATAACAACAAATACTAAAAATCAGAATACATTTTTTTTAAGGGGGCTTCCATACAACAAACGATACGAAACAAACGAAACGATTTTTTTGGTAGATATTGATAACGGCAACAGGTAGACGCTTGAAATATTCACAGAATATTTAGTAATATATTCACTAAAAATAAATAATTAAATTAAAATAGAATAAATATTTAAGGCGGGCTCCCATACAACAGACATGATTTTTTTGCCGTTTTTGTAGTCAATGGTACGGAACCCTTCGTGCGCGAGTCCGACTCGCACTTGGCCGGTTTTTTTATATGTTCTTTGTTTGTTAATGTTAACTGTTTTAATTAACTTTGGTTGACCTAATGAATGTCACTGACTCATGCCGCAATCAACGTGGCCACCTACTGGGGCCCAACTACGCATTCTGTAGGTACATCAAACTAAGTAACACTGCATAAAATAATTGCTGGAAAACGACTTTTATTTTTAAACAGAAAAAGTTTTTTTTTATCTTGTGTTTGCGGTAGTGCGCATTGTAACGCATGCAAAACATTGTGCTTATGGGTGCAAGCAACGGTACAGGGGTCGTGGGGGTGGTACTTAAAGTTGTTATAAACTTATAATATTAAAAAACACGTTTTCGTAAAAAAACGTCAGTAAAAGTTGGAATTTTCACCTTCAAAAACTGAGTAACCAAAGAAGGTACGTAAGTATGGTCCAGTACAAAAATATGATTACACTTAACCGAAAAATGTACCTACGGACTCGTATAGTGCTAGACATAAACCTTGCTTTAAAAACCTTTGTTCTGGACTATACTTAACAAACGCAGTGTGAGAACCCTTTATCTCTGATGTTGCGGCTTTTTGTTATACTGTGTTTACTGCCTGACCTCTGCAGTCCTTAGGGAAATCATCTGACTTCAATATAGTCTTATCAATGCAAGGGATATATATTTTAGGTAAATAAAATAAGCTGTAAGTCCCCTTTGTGTAAACAAGGCGCATTCAAATATGGTCATCTAAACGGCACGCAGATGAACAAAAAATTCAAACTCAAACTCAAACTCAAACTCAAAGCATTTATTTCAATTAAACCATTTACAGGCACTTTTGAATTGTCAAGAAGTCGATCAGTCAGAAAATATGAAGCTAGTTGCCCATTCCAAAGCCTAGGTACCTATGGAGAAGAACGGGCAAGAAACTCCACTCTTTTAAATTATATTTTTACAAAAATATTAGTTACATCATTAATGTTGAATTTATAATTGTGAATTTAAATTTAAAATGTTGAATTTTACATGTGAGAACGATGTAATCAAATAAAAAAGACGTACGTGTTAAGAGCGTCCAGAGTACAGCAAATAGTACTTAACAAAACAACAATCCAAAAAAAAAATTTTTAAATAAGCCGAGGCAGCCAATTGATGACCAGCCCCAACTGACGGCGCCCGTTCACGAACATGACGCATAGATCAGCACCGTTCAGCTCAACCATTTTGAAGGGAGCTAAATGATCCAACACACACGCCACCGTCAGCGAGACATTTTAGTGAGCATGACATACTATCAGCCGCCAGGGCACATTCAAGTCAATGAAAGACATATTATTACCCGGTAAATGGTAGCTCACATAGAACTCACATCTGTGCTATGAAATTATACAATACAAAGGAAATTGAGTTTATACAATGCAAATATAGTCCCACAATCTTCAGCAGCTCCAACAGTATGTTCAAGTGTTAATCAATTAGTTGTGGTTGTGGAGCAGGACCAGCATTGATCCAGGCATCTTTATCAACGATGTAATCCCCTATTTTATAATATGCCTGCCTGCTTTGAGCGAGTTGAAATAATATTTTTATAGTTGAATTGCGAGTGTCTTATCAGTTATCACCATAATACAATTTTTCAACAAAAAATCTTACAACTACACAGGTATTTGTACGGTTTTAAATTCATGGATGAACAAAGCGTGTCTGGAACCTTTTTATCCCATTAGGTAGGTAGGTCCTCATTTTAGACTTAGGTCCTACTTAGTTTGACAAAGACGTCCAGCACGATTGAAATATTGTTTTATAGCCTTTATAGGATGGCACAACCCTATATAGGAGGGGCTTGTGGCTAAGTAATAACAGCCGCATGGGTCAATGGATCAGGTTAAGCTACGCTTGCCACGGTAGGTCCTTGGATGGGTGACCATCTTTACATACCAAGACCCCGCCGTTGGTTCCGACTGTCATTCGTGGATCTTTGACAGTCGTTACAGGTCGTCAGAAGCCCGAAAATCTGACAACCAGTCTTACCAAGGGGATCGTATTACCCAGTAACTGGATTGTGGAGGTCAGATAGGCAGTCGCTCCATGTAAAATACTGATATACAGCTGCATCCGGTTAGTCTGGAAGCCGACCCCCAACGTAGTTGGGAAAAGGCTAGGCAGATGATGACAGGATGGCACAACCTGTTACCATGGATTCAGAACATGACTCAGGTTTTACGGATATTTAAAAAAAAAACTGTTCCATAGATTTTGACCGCTTTGCACTTTTGTAGGAAACAGCAGATTGAGCGTTTACGACGTACGGCATTTCATACAAATTTTCAAGCCCTTTGTTTTTCTAAATGAATGAATCGATTTTAATGAAACTTTATACGCATAAGCAGGATACAAAGGTCTAAAAATTTAGTGAAAATATTTTCGAAATGTCTTATTTAAAAAAAAGATAACTGTACATCTTTGTTTCTAAGGAAAATTTAAAATTGGTCTAATTTGGCTGTAACGCTATTGTTCGAAAATGTTCTTAACTAACTTTTTAGACCTTAGATAGTATCCTGCTTATGCGTATGAAGTTTCATTAAAATCGGTTCATTCATTTCGAATAACAAGGGCTTGAAAGTCTCTATGAAATGCCGTGCGTCGTAAACGCTCTTGCAAACAAATGCTTAATTATTTATGTCACAAGCAACTTATGGACATTAAGTAAACTGAACTCTTCAAATTGAAGTCAACTACAAAAAAATAATCTTAAAAATATGAAATAAATAGAAAAAAAGAGATAAAATGGTGGTGATAAAATTATTTCTGTCATAATACGAATCCCTGAATTCATCCCTTCCTTTCATTTAAAAAAATATTATTGTGTTTTTTAACGTCACGCCTGTACCTACTTCAGTAAACTCTTATTTCGCCAGAACTTATGTTTAAGTCCCATGGAGGATAATAAAATACCTAGATACTAAAAATACCTGAATATGAATAAGAAAAATATTATACCACAGTCGACATCCATAGCTCCAACCACTCTTTTGACTCTCCCACATTGTGCCAAAAAACAAAGATTTAAAACTATTTTAAGAATTGCAATAAAAACTATAGTATTCTTTGTACAACACATTCCACTAAACATTATAAATTCGAAGAGTTATTTAGGTACTTATAGCTATACATTACATACGAAGTAACGCGTATAAAACTCTTTAACAATTTACAAGTATTTTAAAGTACTTAATTATAAATTGTAACATATGTACCTATGTACGACAAGAACCGGTAAAGTAGATAGTAAAAACTATTGTGGAAAGTCGTGACGACATAAAACATTACTGAAGTATGTAAACAGGTGTTTATAACCGAGCATTTACAGCAGTCGAGTTGGAAATCAAATATTTTTCGATGAAGTGTTTGTTTATCGTGAAGAGTATGATAAATCACTTGGAAAAGAGTGTGGTTAAGTGGTTACAAAGGCATTAAATTCTGTAGGTACAGCTAGTTTTGATTCTCCTTTTGGATCCTCGTTCTATTAGTGACGACATGCGTTTGATTAAAAAAAAAATAGTTCAACCAAATAAATATTCCCAAAAGTTTAATCCAATCAAATCACATTATAAAGGGCGCTTTTAACTTGCTTATTCCATGACCTTATAATAAAAGCGAGTGAACTAACTACACGAATGAGGCGGCATAAATTACCAATAAAATATAACGAAAGCAGTTTTCATTGTGTTCAAAGCCTGATTAAAATTAAGGGTAGCGGTCGAAGGCCACCCTAATGTTATTGTTATGTTCGTTATCAGGGCTGCAGCGCTAGGGAATACACGATAGCAATTTTTTGCAAGACCCAAGCTTAATATTTTCGTTTTCTGTTGTAGGCAGATTTTACAGAAGGTTTCATTTAATTTTTTGCATGTCTTTATTTACTGGTGGATGTTTTCGTTGCTCGTTGTTCCGAGATATTCTGTTAATAGTGGTAGGTAGTTAGGTATATGTGTATGGTTAAATAAAGTAGAAATTACCTTTCTGGATGTGTTAACGTGGGTTACCAAGAGTTCATTAAACATTATACCTTCGATAAAAGTAATTACGTTTTCAGCGTAAAAGAACCTGGTTTCAGGCCAAAGTGAGTTCGGTCGAACACATGGCAGGTCACCCTTGACAAGTCATTACTTATTATGAGCCCACCCAGGTAGTATCAACCTACCTAGCCACCTACCTACCAATCCACGGTAGCCTTGGTTTATTGTCTATGAAACAATGAAATGAATGAGAGCGGAAATGGTTCGAAATGTAACGTGTAAATCAAAGAATAACATCACTGGCTCAGTCGGTTCTCTAGTCTGCTTAAAATTCAATGCTATGTTAAGATGAAGTGCTACAAATTAGTTTGAGTCGGCGTTGAGTGAGCTTAAAATAGTATTTCTATAATTATTTAGTGTTGTTGTTGTGGTTCGCATGTGATGCCAAAACGTAGCGACAACAGACAGGTGGGAGCGGGCAGCGGGCAAGCCGCGCGGTTTATGTAAGGCGAGGGTTAGTGCGCGGCGGCAGGCGGCAGTGCTGGCCGACTGTCCGCCACGCCGCACACGCCATGGAGCGGGCGAGCGGCAGCCCCCCCCCAGACAGTCCCCCCGCGCAGACCGGCTTCAGCGCCTTCTGCTCCGCGCTCTCTGACACGCTCTCGGTACGTACCCACCACGCGCACCGACCGACACCTACACACCTACTCGCAATTTACTCTTTATGACACCCCGCCATCGTCCAAAACTCATTTTGGCGTCGATTCGTTTATTCCGTTCTCGATAAATTACGAGAACCTAAGATGAGTGTCGCGTTGCGGTCTATTTTGAGGCGCACGTGGTCCGCGAGGTCGAGGAGCGAGGCCTTGGCGTCCACCGCTGGACATCAGTGAGGAATCAGAATAAAAGTCATGGAGGGAATAAAAAATATAAACAAGTTTATTATTAGAGTGCTCGTTGAGGCCGGGTCGCACGGTCGCGATTTGTCCGATGGCTGTGATCTACAGAAATACCCGCGCATTAACCGCCCGCCTGGTGCGACGTACAAAGGCCACGCGACACCGGCTCGTGCTGCTCAGCAACCCTGTAGCCACCACCGGCATCGCTCGTGCCTGCTCACATCGCTCGCGCCGCACCCGCCGCGCCACTCGCTGCACTCGTCACCACAAGGCATAGGTACAGAACTAATAATCACCTGCTACTCTAACCGATGGCATTTCCGGATTTACAACTAAACTGCACAAATAACAAATGTATGCGATGATCTTTAAAAGTGTTGGTGTTTTCTTGAAAATCCTGTGTTGTGATATAGTGACACTCTGAGACGCTTCGGGCAAAAAGAAAGTTTTGAGGATTTATTCTGAAGTTAAGTGTTGAGATAGTAAAGTCGGCTTGTTGCAATTAGTGCGGTTTGTTTATCATTTCGGATGCGGCGGCCGGCGAGCCGGTGTCTGTAGCTGAGTCTGTTGACCGAAGCTTTTTAAAATACATAGTACCTACAGAGGTTTTATATTTTCGTTTTCGATTTTAATTTCTATTTATTTTTTTAAATTCACCCAATAGCACTATGATTGAGGCGTGTAAACATAACATACCAAACCATCGGGAAAACTTTACCTATCTTTTAGTTCGAAGTACCTGTAAGATAAAAAAATAACCTTGTTACATATAAAAAAATCAGGCCTAACTACATACAAAATTAGTGAATAAGAGACAGTAATTTTGATTAGTTAATGTTAGTAAATAATCTTTCTATTCAGCTCCATCAAAGAAGTCTTGATTGTAAAGGGTACGTGTTACCATGTGAGTATGACAATGTTCAGAAGTAGTTATAAGGTATAAACCTACTTGTCAATATATACGTATATTACGTATAAACTACATATTAGGTACGGTATATTTACGTGTTTGATCGTGGTGCAAGGTTGGTCCAACGGTTTGACCGCATCGATCGGTGAGGTGCCGCTTGCTGCTACGCGCTTTCCTCAATCAACATAAAGAACTTCCGATCAACCTTAAACTTGACGACGACGTTACATTTATATAAGTTATTACATTTTTATAAAAAGGTTCATTTTATCGCGTCTTCACAGTACAGCAGTTTGTATGCTAATAGAACTTGCATATTTGTTCAAAATATTACAAGTCTGCTATTTAGTACTAAATTGTCTGTTTACAGAGAATGTTATTGTAGTTATCGACCGATATTCGCGCTGTGTCATACAATTATCTTAAATAGTGGAAGGTTATGTGAAACTTGGTTAGTTTTTGTTGTTGCCGCCAATTGCAGAGCCTCGTTAAGGTATTTCGAAAATATATATTTATTTATGGTTACATTCTAGTCGTTTTATACCTATTTATTACTGAATTAACTATTTCTTACAAATACTTATCATAATTAGCTAAACTTTTGTCGTTACTTGTTTATCAAATTCAAACCAAGATAGTTACTAATGATCCATTTTAGGAGAATCGTGCTCAGCAGTACCTTAGACTACGATGCACTGAGTAATTGTTAGCTAAAATAACTGATATCACGCAAGTTGCAGCCTGCAGGGCATTCGGACAACTTGGGGTTGTGTTCGCCCCTGAAAACCATAAACGGTGACTAGCCGAAACTCTAAGTCTTTCATAGAGTGTGTTCCTTATAATTTTGTATCTAGCAGAACTTAGTTACACTTTGAAAAAGCTCGTTTAGCTCTATGATCAAACTCTTCTCCTAGAACCATCTAGTATTTTGTTGGCATTAAAATATGAAAGTCTTTGAATGTTATCCAGCTTACTTCGACTCATTCCGTGGAAATCAAAAGTTAATTCGCTAAGTATCTAACCATCAGGCGTAGCCCGTAGCGTTTGGCGTAGCAAATGTCGTAGCGGTTTTTAAGGACAATAAAGTGCTACGAAATGGTGGTTTGCTATGAGACCACTGATTGATTCGTTTTCAAGGTTTTTCTGATACTGAATATTCCTTTACCACTTCTTTCTACTATATGTATGAGCAGTAGAGAAAGTAGCAATAAGTTCTAAAGTCTTAAATTGTTCACCCGCATTCCTATTCGATGTCTCAAAACATTAAAGCATTCTAAAACCAAAGTGATTTATGTTGCGGATTCTCGCACATTATTAATTTTAGGGTTTCGTGCAAAAATGTAGAAACCCAAGTTCGAAACCATGAGAGTACATTCGGCACTTTCTCGTCTTTTTACACTAAATGGTGTGGTAATGCCAATTGTTTGTATTTTAAATTGTGTTATTTATCATCATTATTATTGATGAGTTTTAAGATAAATAATTGCTTTACATCGCGCATACGCATATACCGGTTTTTTTTTTACCGTCTCAAAATTTTTACAGGGTGTTCTACCCATGAATATGAACAACTTTCACTATGGGACCAACTCTGAAATAACGAAAAAAAAAACAGCTTTTTAATACAAAAGTTCAATACCTACTTGATCAAAATGTATGAAACAGCTGATTTTTTTAGTGATTTCAGAGTTGGTCCCACAATGAAAGTTTTCATATTTATGGGTAGATCAGCCTGTAAAAATTTGGAGTCGGAAAAAAAAATCATCCGGTATAGGTATGATTTATTAAGTAGTCTATAGTATCCCTCTACGGCGTAGACCCTCTACGCGTAGAAGGACTACGATGTAGAGGGACTACGCCGTAGAGGGTCTAGTTCATTAAGTCTACGGAATCACAGTGTTATATCAATTATATCGTATCAATTCGCACGTGACCGTTGTTTTTGTGGCAATACTCAAAAGTGTGAATCTGTTTAGTATTTAAATTATGATTTCAGATATTGTGAAGAATTTTTCATTTGGCCTCACTGCGTACGTTGTGGATGAACCTTTTTAAAATGCGTAGGATTTGTTATGTTGAGCTGAATCCAAATTGGTCGCATGAGAAAGAAACACGCGTCTCTGTAAAATTGAAGATACATAACTTGTATTAGTAAGTCTTTACTGGTTGTGCAGTGGGATTAGCAATTGGACAGTGTTTCGTATCAGCCGGTACACTTCGAACATTATAAATAGAAAATAGAGAACACAATCGGGAACTCGGCCACTGCTCCTGCTATTTCTGATCGGAATTTGTCCCGAAATCAAGAACACGGCCAGGTTACTGGCAACTAGTAGACGATGAATGTGCGCTGTCACTGGGGGCACGTCATGTTCCGGAACATACGTGTCGGGTTACAGCGCTTCGCGAACTGTGTAAGTCCTTTGTTCTCAAATTTTTTACAAAAAAAAAAACACTCAAATACTCCATTTTATTTTTTGTAGCTTAATGTTATTATGCATGAAAATTTGCTCTCTATCATAAGAAAAAAGTATTACAATAAATGTACTTAAAATTCAGGTACACGCGATAAGTAATCTTGGTGCGAGTAAAATTTCAAAAACCGTTGAAATATCAATGACGTTCGAATAACTTCGATCAATTAGGAGACCACAACTTATCTGAATAACAATGATCTGGCGCCTTGTTTGATAACCTTGACCTACTAACAGAAGGTCGTTGACATCTGCACAGGGAGTATGTCTTCTAATATCAGCACGAGTAACACTATTATAATGACCAGAAATATGTTTGACGTGTTACGGTTAACGAGTATCTCTTCGAACAAGCTCGATGCTATGCATTTAAAAATATATATTTATACCAATATTTTGAATTTTAGGTGTAATACCTAAATCAGAAATCTCACAAACACTGAGCGGGTACTGTAGCTATAGGTACAGCCGCCAGTACATCAAGTTACTACAATCTGTCAAATTTCTTTAATAGATTTGCAACTTTATTGCTAAAGTATAATGTTTAAAGTTGATTGGGAAAATTTGACAGTTTCGGGTAGATTGATGTGCACGTCTGTACACTAGTAGCGTATTTTATATATAATCTTCCGAGTATTATTTTGGAAAAGGGCCAATTTAATAAAATGTAAGGTACTTACTTACCTTGAATTATGACACGGCAGGATATTATTTACATAACCTGAGTAGCCATGAAAATATTTTCGTTTAATAACTACCGGTTACGAAAACGTTACCTAACTAATGGATTCTTTTTGGCCATAACAATGCAATGGGGTATTTTACAACGTTGCCTTAAGAAATTTGGTTTTACACAATGAAAAACTAGTTTCCAAATTCATCCAAGCAATTTTCCAAACGATCAATCATTTTGTTAATTACCCTGTATGTAAGCAATAGCTAGTAAAATCAAAATCATTTATTTCACATAAACTTACATGCATGGGCACTTATGAAACGTGAAGTTAGGTGCACGGTTCCAATTGTTCGTTTCCTATTCAGAAGAGCCGGCAAGAAACTTTACGGTTAAAATGATTGTTTAATATTTTATAAGCTTTCTCATAACGTAGTGAAGAATATTCACAAACATTAGTGAAAAATATCTGTCCGATAGGCCGTTTATTTGAAAGGAACTGCTAATTAGCTGAATAACTCGAAATAAAGCATTTAAAGTCACATAAATTACGATAATAGTGGTTTGAAAAGCAATTTAACAGTCATCACACTGACTATATTAATGTTATTTTATAAACATAGTTAAAAGTGATATTTAAATATGTTCGTATAGTTTTTATTAACGTGTTTTATTTTACTACAGAATAACCGCTTGTCACATACCTACCTAATTTACACGAAAAAAACAATTTTTAAAACAAAAACTTCCGATTAAAAACGTGATTTGTTTACGAACAGTTTCCTTTAGAAAATGTTTTTGATAGTATCCAATCACTTCTCTGGTAATTAAAAGTGGTAATTTACAGAGTTCGTAATCAAGTCCACGTTTTGTAATTATGTAAGTAACTGACAACCCATTAAAATAGTTACTCACCCACTCATTTTGTTTGATAAGGACAGGTGTAATTCCAGTAATTATTGCAAGTTGTGAGTAAGTGGCGTTTTGGTAGAGTATAAGTTTAGTGGTGTACGTTACACGGCTGCGTCAAGACAAATGTTAGCTTTATATAATGTGTCAGAGCTTTCTTAGTGGAAAGTGAGAATATTTGTTTCAAGATTGGCAAAGGAATGTAAGTTTCTAATGAAGACTATTTGGTGTTAATATAATTATTTCTGTCTTTACAGGGCATGGCTACTACGTCGAGAAGCAGAAGAAAAGTAAGTTGTAATTTAATTTTAAGTAACTTGTGTTATTAGGTCCATGGCCCTCTCATTATGTGCTTTCTATTTATTAACTTTTATATCACACACATCACTTTCATTAGTATCACATCTCTTGGATAATAAGTAGGAACCGGTCAGTGGGTAGCCTTAGGGGCGGATTTGAACCTTTACGTATGTCTTTATTTTATGAGGAACTAGCTTATGTCCGCGGCTTTGCCCGCGTGTCTGGTTGTGGAGTTGGCGTGGTTAGCCGGAATGAACAGACAGACAAAGTTTAAAAAATGTTTTTTTTTGTTATAAGTACCGTACCGAACCGTACCGTATATTAATACTATCATTTTTGACATTACAAGCAGATACGTCAATTTTATTTGTTTCTATCTACGAATAAGTAATACTTATTTGTAGGTGTCTATGTATAGATGTACGAGATATAGATGTATAGATAACGCAACTACTGAATACTCTGCACTGCGTTTGTTTTGTAGGTGAAACTTTAGCGAAGGTCTTTCACTTCTACGTATCGTAAATACGAACAAAATAAATTGACAACGTCACAGTCGTATTTTAATGTTTAGAGTGGTTTCGCCAAGAATTTCTGGAGGACATACGCTATGACATTCGTCTGTTTGCCTGATATGTTGGGAATCTTTCAAAGCGTCTCTCAGCTCAGCGCCGCCGCTGAGGGCAAGTATGCAGCGTATGCTTGTGAACATTTCACAACTATGTAATTTGAAACATTCCTCGCCGGCTTTGGTCATTTATTTGAAGGTTTTGAGCTGCTCGGCGTTCAGCGCGGCCTTGTTACAAAGGGTCAAGAATGTTACATTAAAAGCTAGGTGCTACTAACCGATGGACGCGGGCTTTAAGAGGCCAGCCTTTTACTCTACCTAGATGGTCATTGGCCATATGACCCTAGATATTTAAAGGTCGACAATGCAATGTTTTCACGAACTATTAACATTTTCTTATTTTTATTCGTAGCATGTGATAAATGATGTTTTCATGTAACTGTCAGCTCGTCGTTTAATTTAGCGAACGTAAAAGTAATGGAGTGTCACCGTACTGACCGTACACTAAATGGAATAAGAATTCTCATTATCAGAAAGCTCCGGCACTCAAGGCGCTTTGTCTATTTGTTGAGAAGCCCGTACAATTGGGTGAATGCGGCTCAATACCTCATAGTGTTATAATTATTCATGAACAATTATTTTCGTGCGCAATCCAGCATAACGTTTTCGGAAAACTGTTTTAATTTTAGGATCGTCTTGTTTCGGTGCGAGTGTCGTTTAACAATGAAACGGGTTGATTTAACGTGTTCTTTGAAGCGGCGTGCACGTCGTCTACTCATCTTAGTGCCCGATAAATCACAGCTTCGGTTTATTTACCTACACAGAGTTGGGCATGTCGCATTTTTTCACAAAGCGGGAGGTGTTTACTGGCCGCGTCGCTAGTTGACGCCGTGCCAAGCGCGACACGAGCTATTTCAATGCGAACTCCGCTCGGTCACATTCGCACTCCACCATGCCTTATGCTACTAATCTCTCTATCAATCATTCATTACGTACTTATTTATTTAGAATACGTTTCCTTTATGAAAAATCTAATTTCATGAATCGTATGAAGGAAATATTGGGGTCAATGTTAGTAAGCTTTCGTTTTTAGCTTTTCTTTTTGTAAATCTGTGCTATTTGTATCCGTTATAATGATTTACGATTATTATTTTTTTGTTAGCATATACTGTCCCACTGCTGGGCAAAGGCCTCTCCCAAATCCTTCCAGGAATTCTTTTCCCGCGCCACCTCGAACCAGCCCTAGCGGTCCGCGTCCAGGACATCGATTTTAATATTATCTATCTGCTTATAAATTTATTGCCGTAATATCCAAATATAGAAGATATAGGTACTAACGCAGTTTCTCAATTGGTGTTAGTTTGTTTATAAAAGTATATTTTCGCACTAATTATGAGTACGTTGTTATTGTATTTAATATGGTCGTCACAATTCACTACGATTTGGCATGGTTATCAGCCAATATGAACACATTGGCATCAGGCGCAGTGATCACGCGCAAGCTATGTCAAGGTTACATGGAATGCTTAATTCTAATTTATTATAAATAGTTCATTATTGTAAATATTATACTAAATGTGGATTACGTGGAAAATACCATAACTCCAACAGTAAAGACAAACGTGATTTTCACAAATGAATCTGTGTTTGTTCCTCACGGAGAGAAGTGCGTAGGTATATTTTCTTTTATGCGATGCTTTTTTAATTTTCCTTCCTTTATTGCATAACGTAGCAGGCGTTTGCTATGTAAATCAAACCATACACATATTTAACAACAGCAGGCGTGAGGGCAGTGATAAACACTGTTCTAAAAGCCACAACATATTTTTTCAAAGTCAATTTTACTTTAGTTTCCAACTACAATATATCCCTACTTAAAACCACAACAATGCACTATTTAATCGTAAAGTATTGCAGCTTGCATTAGTTTTATTACCTACTTCTGACTTTACAGCTTCACAGTAATTTATATCTACTAAATATTTCGGTAACAAAACAGTCTCTCATTCTCTCTTTGTAAATTCAGTAGGTACTTACTTAAATAGACGAAAGATTTCAGATATGCATGGCGAAATCTTTGCCCAAAAGTCTTTTTAACTTGGGTAGTTATCATCAATTTACGAACTGTTTTCTCAAGACTTGTTGGTTTTTATATACCCAGTGCTTCCTACCTTTTATTTCATCACGACTCAATTGGAATCATCGTGGGACAAATTTTTTATGCCGGTGCCACACCAACGGGAAACGGTAATGCCCATCATCGCCGTAAGCACCGCGGTAATTATTCCGATAATTAACGCGATAAATTGAGTGGCCACACTTGACGTTGACGCTGCTGCACTGTATTATGTCGGGGCCACACCAATGGGAAATGTCGTTGATTATCGCGATAAAAAAATGAGCTGTTCCGTACATTTTGACTGCGAAGGTAATTCATTTTTGTATGGAACAGCAGTTTTTTTTTATAACCTACCAAATGTTTCAACGTAGGCATTATTCCAGAATCTACTGAATCCATGGTAAGGTTGCGCGTCGACTATAACTATAATTAGCCTGACGAAAAAGCTGTCGTAGATAAAGAAATGATAATGATATAATATTTATTAATGAAAAATGTATAATCAATACAAGATACAAGCGTATAGTATCACATCTCAACGTTATTGCACCTCTCGAGGTCCTGCAAGTGCCGCTCTCTCTTCCGGACGATTCCAGCACTTTATGTAAAACTCTCCGAGGTTCCGCTGAACTTTGGCACTTACGCGCCTTTATGTCGAGGTTACCCTGCATACTTCATGGATATAAGTTCCCGGAGTGGCTACATGAAAAACATAGTAGTGTACAAACTTGCAGTAGGTACCCTCATATACTGGCGGTTTATTCTGTAAAAATCTCACCGCGAAAACTTAGGTGAAGTGAGTTTGACCTGACGCTAGGGATTGACACTATTGACAGCTCACGCCACGCTCACTTCACCTAAGTTTTCACGATGAGATTCTTACAGAATAGCACTACTGAACATGTTCTCGGTACAATAGGGTAAATTTTTTGAAGTTTACAAAATTAAAGTAAATTTTTACTTTCAAGACCACAGGTCAAGATGTAGAAGGGGAGTCTTAAATGTTATACAGACAGCTTTCATATTTTAAGGAATATGTGAAATGCTCATGTGCTAACCATGGCGCTACATGGTGAAATAAATAACCGGTCATGTTTTTGTGTGCCTGTGAAATCGTTCCATATTAAGTATGTATTAATTGTTCAGGTACTCTTTCTCGCAGCAGGTCATCATCTTCCTGCAGTTGTCCCATGTTATTTTAGGTCGTCGCAAAAACGTGAATGATATTTTTTTATGATAATTCTATCAGACTGTTTAGGTATTTATAATATGTAGGTAATAGGTAATTAGAACTCTAATAGGCGTTACGTGTCTAATAACATTGTATGCAGCATACGAGTACGTGGGCAGGTAGACATGTCGGAGCTGAGAGCCAAATGCAGTAGTACTAACGTGTTACATTTAAAGATCACAATGGTAATGACATTTTCCTATAAATAGTGCACCGTCTGCGACCGCCAGAACAGTCCATTTTTCTACGTCGTCGACTACATCCAGCCATAGGCGGTGGCAGGCCAGCGGCGACGTAACTATAATAACCCTGACGAGTATGAGTCATGTACGTCCCATCACTATCTGCACTATCACTCTTCCCTAAATCACTCATTTCACGCCATGACTATATAGACAAACTTATTATATTTCCAGTAGATAAGCACGCTTTATTGATCAGACAATAGTCCGATAAAACGAATGACAAGATTGATAACACCAGCAAATTGATAAAAAAAAAAAACAGTATCAGTTAGCATTATTTTCTTACATGACTTGTTAATAAACACTGCGCGTTGGCAGTGCAGTCAGTTGTATACAGAATATATTGTGGAATAGTGTTGATAATCGTGTGTATGTCTGAAAACAGTGCACTGTTTGATTCACAGCAGGAAGATGAGAAGAAGAATAAGAAGAAACAGTCGCCGGTGGACGACCGGCCCGTAGTCCCGGCGCCCAGCGAAGCCATGCTCAACAGTGAGTGTATACGATTTTTCATATTTTATTTATCATATCACCTACTTTTGAAGTTTTAACAGCGACACGGGCAAGACAGAACTTCGTAAATAACGACCATTAGGTACTCTAAAGTTTGGATATTATTCAAAAGAAAAAGTTCCCATTTTTCTGATGAATTTATTTTAATTTCACAATTTTCTATTACTCGCAATGTCATTTCCCGAACATTTGCTTTAAAATATTTTTCCTGTTTCATATTAAAGCAAATCTTATTACTTAAGTTTTGAGTGATAGTCATAATACACGATATTTATATCTTTAATGGTTTTCATTAGAAGCTCGTCATAACTTGATATTTTAATTGATGTTTACATTTTTTCGCCTCATGGATTGACCTGAAAAATGTGGGTTTGAGCTAATTGTATGATCGATTCATCCACCCACACTAGTTGGCAGTTCGATGGCACTGCTAGTGCTAGGTGGTGTTTACCTTTGTGTTGTTTGACATCAATCGGAACTATTGTCGTCACTTCCATGAACGTCCATTAGGTACATTGGTTACATTTTACTTCTTTGTCTGTTTACTTTCTTTATTAAATGTGGCTTTGTCACGTAGTATCTATAGAATAATATTAATACGAGTATGCTTTTGATATCAAAATAGTCGGAAAACCGTAAGGCCCTTTATAGACACGTCTTTCTTGCCGTGAAAAACTACGGTTTATTCGCCGTGTGTAGGCACGGTCGGTAGGTCACGGTCGGAAGTTTGTTGACAGACACGTTTTTTCTACGGCACGGTTTTATACGCCGTACCGTAAAGAAACCCTGTTGTATACAAAGGTCCGAACAAATTTTTTTTAAACAATTTTTTTTTGTTTCTTCCGTTTTACTTTTTCTTGGTCGATAAAGGCGATGACATGGTAAGCATCAAATCTTATCTTCCTGCAAATCCAAGAGGAAGAATGACGCATAATATATTTGTTTGTCGTACTTAGTTTACGAGTCTGTTATCTATTGTTTGTTGAAACATTCAATGACTTTATAGAGGATCTCGTCAACCACGCACAGATACCTAAGCTAATCATGACAGTGTTTAATTGCTGATTCATTCGAACACGAACGGTACCAAGACACGAGTAGTCATTGCAGATATTTTATTAATAGTAATCAACGATTAACGAAACTGATTAATGGATATTGAGTGGGCGGGGCAGATTTGAATGCGAAAGATATTAATTTCAAAGGAGATGTTTCAAAATGTATGGAGCCTGGGCCAGGTCCTTGTACACTATACAAAAAAATAGAAAAATTCATTTAAAACAGTTCTCAACTGTCCAATTACTTTAAAATGGCTTGTTTTGCTGGTAAACACAAGAAATTACACTTGAAATTGCAACACACAACAAAAACCCGTCATGGCGGTAAACTGTCATTTTGATTGATTAATGACGTTTGACATGTTTATTTCTGTGGAGGAAACCACACAAGAAAGTCGAAGTCCTTACAACACAAGCCGGGTAACAGTCCAAAAACGAAAGCCAGGTAAACAGATGGGAAAGAAACGGTATTAAATCCAAAAAACGAAAGCGAGGCTGTTAAAAAGCACTCCAGAAACTCAAAACAAAACGAACACAATCACGACCGACGACAAGACGAAAGTGACTGAAGTGACACTTTTGTGACAGCTAACAGCTCTATTTCTATGATCAATGGTTAATTGTCCTTGTTTTTAAGCACAGAGTAACTAAATCGGTGAGACGCCATGTTGAAAGTCGATAAAAATAATTGATAAATATCAATTCACTACCAGAACAGTATACATTTAATTGAATTATCTGTATTTTTCCTGAATTCTATGGATTTTTCTCTTTTTTTTGAGTTACTGTACATAGACCTGGCCCATTTTGAAACATCTCCTTTGTACTTAATGATGCGATTAAAATAAAGCTCAAATAAAAATGCAATCATTGTAATGCTTTATTGCATACGTGCAGTTCACGTGTGGTAAAGTACAGTACCTTGCATGTTTAATCGTTATAACGATTTATATCACTTTAAAGTTTTTTTTTCAAGTTTCATGTTTGATACGCCTTCAAATCGTATACTTGAACTAGGTAGAATATGATTCTCAAGAGACATTACTAGTCTATTATGGAAAAATTATAAAACGTGAGTGTTGTCCAAAACTGTTTTTTGTGTCAAAGTCTCGAAGATTCTACTGACTGCTTCTTTTATATTCTTTAACGCTTGGTATCACAGATGCTGACACGAAGTGAGACTTTGCAACTGGAAAAGTGTCTCAAAGATGAAACTTTCTAGCGGTAATCCAGTTGCCAATTATAGTTATGTCTTCGTATGATCGTGTTTCTGAATAACCTGCGGGTTTTCGTGTCTTGGAAACATTGATCTTATTATTGAAATGCCTGCTGGATATTATTGGAATTAGTGAGACTGTTGTTTTTGATAGGAGTCTTGTAGCAAATAATGAGTGTAATGACAACAAAATAATTTTTCGTGTATTGTCTTAACCTATGTAAGTTGTAATGATGCCGATGGCGAGAACTATGATGATCGACATTTTGTAATTATCTTCAGTCTGAAAATTCTTCTCCTTTGTGCTCACAGTACTTATACGGTGACACATTTTATTTTTTATCTATCATCTCCGTTGAGATTGTTGACGAATTGACTAATTGACTTTACTAAAGCTTTGTCGATCTGACAAGTACCGTCACGGAAAATTTACAAAAGTTATTATGTAATTTTAGGAAATTTTGTATTACTTCAACTGCATAATATATTACATATATACGTACGATAGAAAGCCGTTGTCTGGACGTCCGAAATGTACAGTTTTTTTTTTAATTGAAAACTGCTAACTAACTGAGCAGGTACTTGATTTCTCACCTTGACCTTTAGAGAAAAGCTGCCTTGTGTTTATTCCTACGTGTCCAAGCCGCTGGGCTGTGTATAATTATAACCCATTACCGACATGTTTACATGTAACGCAGTATTTACTTGATAACAATACTAAACATTACCCTATGTAAACATCAGCTACGTCAACTATACGACGTCTAAGCAACTGTTCTTCTTCCCCGAGAACGCTATCAGTCACGTTATCTGCAAGTATAGATACATTAGTATGTCCTATGTAGTATTAGTCTACTTGTACTTGCTATCAATTTTCATTGCCAGACGTACTAATGAAGTAATTAATTTACTAATCCCGACATCAGAACACTTAATCAAGTCTAGGATTAGTAAGTCAAGAACGCCCGAAATGTTTAATCTCATTTGTGTTTGGTTCACCAACTTAAAAATAAGTTGACATGGACAGTAAAATTGAACAAACTTTCTTAAACAATCTTAGAAATGGGGATTTAAATTTACTGAATTATCAATCACTAGTAGGTAGACCAGTTAATTAACTGGTAATTAGAGTAATTACTCTATCTGTAATTCTGTAGTTATTATAGTTATCCTTCGAATTCACGATCATACGCCATATTATGTACCTAAGTACAAGTACCCACCTATTACGCATTTTAAAATGTTGTTGTTCTTCGTCATCTCTATATCCGCAACATAAAGATGAGCGCCAGCATCTGCAATACTAGGAACTTTAAAAATAATCAAGTGCTTAAATCAAAGAAAATCTGTCGGACTCACGAAAAAACTCATTTCGTAGAATATTGTATAGGTGGGTGATATTTCTGGAACAGGCGATACGCCGGGAATATATACATTGTTTAGAGTTAGCTGGTCGTTATCACCAAGCATTCCTGCATAATGTGTAGGTATTCTTATTTAACGAGTTGCTAAGCGATTATTAACTTTTACGATATTCTTAATTTACACTTTGTAAGAGGGGCTCGTGGCTAAATAATAACAGCCGCGCAGGTCGATCGATCTGGTTAATCTACGCTTGCCGCGGTTGGTCTGTGGATGTGTGACCATCTTTACATACCGAGATCCTTCGGTGCCTCGGAAAGCACGTTAGGCCTTTGGTCCCGGCTGTCATTCGCGGATCTTTGGCAGTCGTTACGGGTAGTCAGAAGCCCGAAAGTCTGACAACCAGTCTTACCAAGGGGTATCGTATTACCCAGTAACTGGGTTTTGGAGGTCAGATAGGCAGTCGCTCCATATAAAATACTGGTATTCAGCTGCATCCGGTTAGACTGGAAGCCGACCCCAACATACTTGGGAAAGGGCTAGGCGGACGAAGCTTGTAGGTACCTCTACTTACGCCGTATATGTATCGTGTGTCTATTGGAGTTAAATAATGATTCACATTCATTAAAATAGTGTATAATTTGAAACGCACATCACGTGAAAAATTCGGTATTTTCGCTGTCTCCAATTCTTATGCTTTCACAATTAGGTTATTCCCGCATATTTCTAATTGTACGTATGGTGCAAACTGTAAATATAAGTTGGTTATTAATAAATAAAATAAACACACGTCGTCTCGTTGTGAAGAGACATTAAAATGAAGAGTAGTCTGATAGATGTCTCCGCTAAATTTAACGTAATATTCGGAAATGACGTCAAGTCGACCGCTCGTAATAAGTCGTGTGATATTACACCAAGAAGATTAAAAAGCGGTCATATTTAAACGCACACGCATAATGTTTTGAGTGTAGTTTTAACTAGGTAGATTGTTTGAAGTCATTAGAAATAATTAATACGACGGTGTTAATTTCCAGTAATTAGTAGGTAGGTATAAAAAAAACTGTGGCCACACTTCTCAAGAAAAGTCAAAAACGAAACGAAACGAAACGAAAACGATCGACGATCGGTCGAAACGATCTGAAGAGCTCACGAAAACAATTTACACAATGAAAATACAGATAAAAAATCAATCTGCCTAGCCTTTTCCCAACTATCTTGGGGTCGGCTTCCAGTCTAACCGGGTGCAGCTGAATCCCGGTACCTATTTTACATAGAGAGACTGCCTAGCTGACCTCCGCAACCACAGTTACTGGGTAATACCATACCCCTTGCTAAGACTGATGGGCAGACTTTCGGGCTTTTGACTACCCATAAGTAGTAACTGACAAAGATCCACGATGTCCGAGGCATGGTGTGGTAAATATATATTGTATGGTATGTAAAGGTGCGTTCACCCATCCACGGACCGACCGCGGCAAGCCTGATCGATCGACCCGTGCGTTATTACCTATAGCCACTAGATAAACATAATTGAAAGTGTTTGGACAATTTTTGTATTTTCTTCTTGCGACACATTGTTTTTTGTTCAAGCCAAGGCCGAATAATATAAATAATATTTTATTATTTACACCAAAATATTTTTTAACGTTAAAAGTTACCAGCAGATGTACAGAGGCCAGCACATCAAGCTACCCCAATCTGTCAAATTTCTTTGATAGATTTTCAACTTTACCGCAAAGGAATAAGGTTCATATTCAATTGGGAATATTTGACAGATTGCGGTAGCTTGATGAGCTGGCCTCTGTACAATAAATATAATTTAAAAAATTAATAAGGTGTGTCATGTCACTGCACTTTTCTCAATGCCGACATTTTCATGGTTTATTTCAAAAGTTTTCTTCCAAAATTTAACTCCGTACCTTCTTAAGTATGTGCCTGTCTGTTGATGTTTTCTTTTCTAACGCTTATCTAGATAGCAATGGCTCAAAATAATTTAGTGCTGAGATAAAACAGGTACACGCCACAATGTTTAATCTTTTGTCAATATTGCCGGGTATGTATATGACGAGTCGAGACAACAATTTTAGTAAAAACCTGATGTAGATAGCGGTAGGGACATCTAGATAATAGTGGTGATAACGTAAGATGTACCCAAAATACAAATAACAAAATATAACGAACCAGTGAATTAACTATCTATTAATTATATTATTACTGTGACTGTGATGGCTATGAATAGGGGTAATGATTTCTGTAAGTACCTCGTGAGTTTTATCCCAATATTACTATGTGGCGTTTATTCGTATAATTTGATACAATACACATGTTTACTCTTGTATCTCTTATGTCGACTTCAGCACATATTTGCATACACGTCTTGTAGGTTCACATTAGGTAGTACCTACCACAGAACAGGTTCTGTGGTAGGTACCTTACCTTTTTTATGAGCCATGTTTTCCGACAGTCAAAAGGTAACGTTTTTATTTTCGCAACCTCTCTGAAAATTAATTTCAAACGTTGTCTGCGAGAAGACTCATAACTCTGGAGAAATATAATTTCAGGCGCATATTAAATAGCTTAATTGCGTTTTTTTGCGATTTTCTCAGATTTGCTGTAAAGATTTGAACCTGATACTCAACACTGTTTACGCTTCTCTGGACTTAATTGGTACTTGAAATCTTACAGTTATCACTATGGCAGTGTACTCTTAACTTTCCGTAAACACGTCTACATTGAAACGTAGCTGCTACAGTGGCAGCGTAGCTGCTACGCGTAGTAGCATTTCATATAAGTAGTAACATGAAATGAAAACATATCTTGCTACGCCGTAGCATTATTTTCAATGTAACTTGAAATGCAGGAGAGTCTGCCTGTGCTACGCCGTAGCATTATTTTGTAACTTGAAATGAAAAAACATCTTGCTACCGCTACGTCGCGTAGCAAGTTTAGAGCGTTTAACGATTGGCCATAAAATTTTAGTACCAGTTATGTTTTCGACTTTTTCAGTTGTTGCGTTCAATATTGCCAAAAATGTTCGACTCTACACGGAACAAGGAACAAGTAAAAAGGGGTTGTGACATAATAGCTTCGAGCTACAATATTTTTACATGGGTGTTCCATTTTCCTGATTCTGTTATGAAACACATCATAGGAAATATTTTCTGTCCTACTTACTTGTTTGTGCTCTTGAACTATATCTTGAAAACTTGACTGTTGTTATTAAATTGAATGTTTTCGCTTACGTAGGTGCTATTTATGAAGTATTGCGTCTCAAACACGAAACTAACTTATCCATTATGATCAATCACTCAATAATCTTCAATCCCATGTTAACTATATCTCTACTCAGTCTACTGCAAGTTAGCACTGGATTCATAGCAGAAAGCACCCAGCGACTAACTGTCAAATGCGTTGTTTCAGATCTGCGCACGGCGTTCGGTCTGCTGGACCGCGACAGTGATGGGCACGTCACGCCGGCCGAGCTGCAGTTCATGCTGCGCAACCTCGGCATCACGGTCAGCGACGACCTCATCGCTGAGCTCATCAAAGACGCCAGTAAAACTGGTCAGTACCTCCACTTTGATATCAGCACCGTATCATTACAGGGCATTGTAATATTCTCTAAGGCGTGAAGATTCTCTATCCGTTTGATTTCTATTGATCATATTCTCGTGTCTAAAACTGACACGAACTTATAGGTCAACACCTATAAGTTCGTGTCAGTTTTCAACAGATGTTAATTCTGAAAACTCTCCTGATTCTTACATGTCTTTTAATTATTCAAGCAGTTACTTATAGTTTTGAATGTTATCTGACTCTTCCATCCAGTCTGACATTACTTTGTTCTCGTCACTACCTTCAGCGGTTACATCCCTATAAGTAGTGTACTATGTTTTAAACCTCCACGGAGAAGTGCTCCGTGGAGGTTTGGGAAGGATGATGCTAGTGATGGCGTCAAACACGTAGCCGAATTCTACCATCAACACGCTAAGAAGATGAACCTCCACGTATATGTCGCAGCCAACTGGTTAAATTAGCCGTTCAGTTAACTGCCTGGCCTTTAGAAGTACTGCTCGCCTCGCTTCTCTCTCTCGGCTCGCACGCGGTTGATCACAGTTCTAATCTAACCTAACCCATTTGGTCGGGGTGCCCTGCCTTAGTTACTGCGACCAATTCTGCTCGCGCGTTATTGGTTACAGACTTGCAACACTGTAATTGAATATTATTCAGGCCGTTAGTTGAAAGGCCGCCGTTTAGTTAAAAGTTGATTTGACTTTATACGCTTAAATAAATATTTATGAACGATCGTCGTGTTTTATGACCCAATATCGTTTGGGAGGCACGCTCACGTCATACATTGAGGTTACTGAGGCCTAATAATGTCATTTATCTAGGCGCAATTTCCTTCGTTTAACCTTGGAAGGAATTCATGATGGAGTAGAAATTACTAACAGAACAGCTTCAGAATGACATTTTACCATGACAAAATGTTTTTACGATCTCATTAGTGGTGACATTACTGTATTTTAAACATGTCGTAAAGTGTCCATATCTAAGTGAATAAATAAATAAATATATCTAATAACTATGTATGTACTTATACTAAAATAGCTGGTTGTCACTTTGAATTGCTGCCAACATAGCACATGTTTTTTGACATACAATAAACTCGCTGAGATTATTGCACTGTTTTAAGTCAGCAAATGTACGTAGGTACTGTGACTACAAATTGCTAGTTACGAAGCTTACAGAGAGCAGCAAACGAATATAATTAAAATATGTATACATTACGTTGACATATCACGAGTTCACGACATATTCAGTAATTGCTGAAAGAATGTTGGCGTAGAAATATTCAGGGACTATGAAAACTTTCTGTATCTACTTATTTGGCTCATTAGAATACAGATTCGCGTGAGCCAGTATAAGTTATACATATAGTACATTAATAAACAAAACCTGATTAAATCGATGAGGCAGTTAATTTAGAGGGTTATTGTAAAATGGCGTGCGCGCGTAAGGCGGGCGGCATCCGGCGTGCGCGACCCTCACCCTGCCGGTACCTACTTTCTCGCGATACCTGCGCCAAGTCGTTGTGACGTAATTGATAAAGTTATACTTGATCACTCACCAGTGGAGTGCCTAATTAACTATACAACTTGCTTCATTACTTTGCGTGCCCTCAAATATAGTCAGTAACTTTTAGTACTTATTACAGACTTGCGTCGCAACGTAAACTAAGTGATTGACGGCTTTATGGTGGCTAACAAAACATATAAATAAAACTTTTCTTGGCTTTATAGCTACTAAAGACCGCAATATTTACTTACAATTTATTTTGTTGGTGTGTACTACAGTACATAGATAAACAACACAATTGACATTGTAAGTCCCGAGGGTTTATTTATTATTATTATGAGCCTGTATGCCCCACTGCAGGGCAAATGTAGCGTTAATTATTGATTATTTAAATGCAAACATCTTGCCAAATGTATAGACCTACATACTCACCTAGATTATAATATTATGTTGTAATTTTCCGTATATAAAAAGTACTCTTTGGTTAGTAACCTTGAACTACGACAGCAGCTGCTATACCCAGCTGTTGTCGTAGTTTTGATATGTTTTTTTGGGAAACCCGTCATTATTTCCCGAGATTCGCTATATATTGCCTTATCAGTTATGCAAAGATAAGAATGGAAACAAGTAAAACATAAACTCCACATCCACCTAACTACAGGGGATGTATCATAGCCAAAGAAATCCAGCAGATTCGAAACAAAAAATCATAGGGCAGTACTACTGCCCCTCAACAAAATACACCTACTGGAAGAATCGAAAGCCCCAGCCAGTACAAACGAAGTCAAAGCACTATTAAAACTATAACTAAAACGTGTCTTATGTCCAAGTAGCTACTAGAGGCCTATCCAAGGCGCCTTTGGTTGATTTGAACAGTGACAAAAAGTTGGATGAAATCTAGTTAATGTCATCATTTGACGAGAGATTGAAAAATTGCAACAAAGCTGCCAGTTCTAAGCCAAAAAATGAATACTACTCTAAAACTTATGGCGTCGAACTCAGATGGGTTACAAAAACATCAGAACGAGTTACAAATAGTATTTGACATGGAAAAAAAATATGAAAAAGATCACTTCACAAAGTAATCTCACATTAATTTTAAAGGGTACAAAGTATAGGTACCATGCATTTCATCCAGACAATTCAGCAAGAGGCGGTAGTGCCATTATTGTAAAAGAAAACCTACAGCACTATAAAGAGCTTAAATATGAAAAGAAAGATCCAAGCAGGTGGCGATTTGTCTACAAACAAAAAAATATCTTGTTACAGTATCTGCCATCTACTGTCCACCTCAGTATTTGATAAAAAAAGCCCTTGCCTTTAGAAGTTGTTAGTCTAGAGTTGTTACTAATGAATGCCATAAAAGAGCTGAAATGTGATGACATATCAATTGGAAAGCCCACCTATTGGCCAACAGATCCAAACAAAATTCCGGACTTTTTGGTAACCAAGGATCTATCAATCAGTTATACAAAATTGAAACAAAGCTATGACATGAACTCAGATCACACAGCAATCTAACTAGAAATTAACATTTTGTATAAAGAAACCAGACCCACTCTCGTTAATATGTGTATAGACTGGGAGAACTTCAAGACCAGAAATTTATGATGAAATAGACCTTAAAATACCATTAAATACACCCGAAACTCTAAATATCGCAGTAGAAAAGTTCTTAAAGCACATCCAGCAAGCAGCGTGGGAAAATACACCCAACTACAACATTAGTAAAGGGAAATACATACCCGCTCAAATCAAGCAGAGAAAAGAAGGCAGAGAAAAATGTGACCTCAATCTAGGTGCCCTGATGACAAACGAAAACTAAATAATCTGGCAAAAAAAGTAAAAAGACTAATTCAAGACTTTAAAGACGACTCAACCTAAACCTATGTTCAGAGCCTAAGCAACGATCAAAAGACACATTACTCCCTTTGGAAGGCTCCTAAGCACTTAAAAAGGCCGATTACCCAAATCCCACCTATAAAATGTGGAAATGGGCAATGGGCAGTTACTATTGAGCAAAAAGCAAAGAGGTTTGCAAAGCACCTAGATAATATATTTCAGCCAAACGACGGGGAAATCAATGTAGATCACACTTTGGCTAATATGGTGACATCAGAAAATTAAGTTACCATAAACCTAGTAATACTGAGAGAAGTCGCACGAGATATAACACGTAATATAAGTAGACGAAAATCACCAGGTTACGATTTGATAACTGAAGAAGTACTTAATAACCTCCCAAGAAAGGGTCTGGTTAAGTTAAACCAAAAATACCAGACAACAACATAATACCAGAGAACCTATTTGGTTTTCGAGAAAAAACTAACAAACATAAACGTAATAGAATACACCCCTGAAGACAAGAAAGTATGTTCTACTGTATTCCTAGACGTAGCGCAAGCGACAAGAGCGTAGTACAAGCGAAAGAGACTTAATCAGCATTTAGAGCATGTGAACGTCGAGGCAATCCAGCTTCTCGAACACACAAATATAGTTAAAAAGAACAAAACCGTTCGAGCTAGTGTTGTGTGCCAAACAAACCCAAGAACGAAGTGTATTCGCTTTAATAGAGACAATAAGAAAAGTGCTATTGGACACATTCTTTAATAGAGTATTATATTATCTGTGGTTTAGGTAATAATAAAATTACTTATTAGTCCATTTATAAGGCTAGATTTTATTAAGATTAGGATCCAGCCTATTGTTGAACCCTAAGAAAAAGGGGGAAAAAATCGCAAGACATACTAAATTACTTCGAGACAGTTCAGGGCTTCAGAGCCGCCGCCGCCGCTATCGCGGGAGTGGGTCAGCCCCACGCCACGCCCGCTCTATCGCATCGCACCCTGATAATCTCTTGATCCAATCAGATTGTATCCAAGCCTTTACGAGGTTAACATTCTGAACACGATATAAAATCTATCCATTAATGCTATATGTCACGTCCTGGGCTGAGATTTATATTATTACGGTTAAGCTGCTAACTGTATGAAGATTTAAGCCACATGAGATAAGAAGGTAATCCTAATCTCTTTAAATAAAACAAGAGACCTTCTTTGAATAAAAGGCTTCGTCGGGAGAAATTCTAGACAATAAAGGTGCAGCGTAGCCACAGGTGGTGCTAAATTCCCTCGTACTTGTCTCCGTAAGCCTCGCTGCCTTTAAAAGTGCTTGCACATCTGGCAAGCTTTGCATATATTAAAATAAATTACCTTCAGTGTACCTACACAAGTTCGCTAAATGAATCCCGAATTAAATACAGGGATAATTATTTTAGTTTAGTACCACGCATTAACAGTAATCTTAGGAAGCAACATAATTTATTTATTTTTTCTAAATGGGACCGCTCTTGACCCCGAACAAGCCTGATGGAAAGCGATAGATGAGGTCTATGATGGAACGAGCGTGCCCATATATTACGAACGTAAGACTACCTACAACATTAAAAGTTAATGAATGACGAGGTCTGACTTTATAGCTAAACATTGATAATGACTGTTATAATTAACTGGAGCTAATACTGTAGCAGGGGGTGAACTGCTGACGTCATCACTTTAACGACTCTTCCTGCCACCGCGTTAATTAAGATTTAACGACTTAAAGCCCTTTTGTTAATTGTCACATAACATTTTGTTACATATTATTTGGGCACGATTTAATTTTATTTTAATAATATGTCGGTGGCTGGTATACGTTTATTTTCTCGTAAATCTTTAACTGTAACCCAAAAAGGTTTTTGTAGGAAGGTAACATTATTCGGGGTGGTATGTTGAAAGTTCGAAACACATTACGCAAGAAAGTAGTTAAAACGTGTAACTGTTTCTGTTTTGTAGGGCTTTACAAAGGGAAATACAACACGCTTTTTATTTCCTACTTATTCTGTCTCTAATATTTTATGTAAGATTTTGTAAGCATGTTTTGCAACACGTTACATAATAAAGTAAGGTTTTTCTTCTTGATAGTCACGTGCGTGTTTCGTTTCACGCGTAAATAGCACTCTCACAGCTCAGAATAAATACGTAATCAAAATCTGCAATGTGGTCTTGTGAGACCTCTGATGACTCCCGGAGGTCCTGTAAATAAGATATTAGTTCCAGCTACAGTTCTTTACAATCATGGCCGACTTCTTTCGTATTATATTCATAGACATTTTTCGGAAACGGGTGGCTGTCACGCAGCACGCTCTTGCTAATGATATTGTTTGAAGAATAATTATTTTAAGACTTACTAAGGACCAACCGGGTTTTATTAATTGGCTTAGGAAATTCTAGTTGATATAGGAAAGGAGAGACCCAAATCACGCACTTCGAGATTTAGTGTTCGAGTAAAAAATATGTAAAACTTATGTAGCTTCTGGGGCAACGCAAACTGCGGGATAATTGTGTAACAAGTTACAATGTCTTTCATTTTGACTGTTGTTATTTACGTTGTTGAGCAGACAAATTTTTCGAACATATGAAGCAACAGATTAGCAATATCCTTCAAAATGATTCAGATTATGATTGCTAG
This sequence comes from Gortyna flavago, assembly GCA_963669345.1. NCBI lineage: Eukaryota > Metazoa > Arthropoda > Insecta > Lepidoptera > Noctuidae > Gortyna > Gortyna flavago. The sequence continues at coordinate 8,231,430 of OY770139.1, forward strand.
TGTGTTACAATTAGGGTACTAATCACCGACTATTCAGCATTTAGCCACTCACTTAACTTATGAGTTAAATTGTTTTCATTGCAGGTAACGGGCTAATAGATGAGAATGACTTCATGCAGTGGGTGACGAAGATACAAGCAATACAAGGGATGGACGTGACGACGTGCGGCGGCGACTCTGAGGAGGAGATCACACGAGATCTACTCGCAGCATTTAAGTGAGTTCCTTCAATATTAACCGGTTTTATATTACATGGTTTTTATATTTATTTTATCACCACTGCTCTCAAAACGGCGAAGGAAAACATCGTAAGGAAACCGGCATGTCTTAGAACCAAACATTCGCAGACATGTGACATCTATCAACTGGCACTGAGCCCGCGTGGTAGATTACGGCCTTCTCCCTCACACCGAGAGAAGGTCTGTGGGAAAATGAAAGGGCGATTCTGCTATGGTGCCAATTTTATAGAACCGTTCGGATCGATCGTTATAAGGCTCGTTATTAAACAATGATAGTAAAAGACTGGTCTAGACAACTTCCTACCTGCCCAATAAAGAAATAGCTACTGTAGAAATCTACCAGCCGAAGGAATCACGGAATAGTTTGCTTTTGCATGCTGATGCAATCAACAAAGCTTGCAAAGTCGTAATTCAGTAGTAGACACCTAGGTAATACGTGATCTAACTGAAGGCTTTGGGTTCTAATAGCATAAGACACAGATTAGAGCAGGCAGTAAATATTGCAATAAGTGTTATGTAGGTAAGCATAGGAAAGGAGCGAGGGTGCGAGACACACGTGTACGACCAAGCCAATCCGACGCCGACTTACGAGGCAATCAGAAATTGATTTTTATCTCAAACTATTCCAGGGTCCCCCTATTTATTACACCTAACTGGCGAAATGTGGGTGCAAATATATGTAGGTCTAGGTACACCTCTTCATAACCCTTCGGACAAAACTGGCATGATGTTGTGTAATGTTATTCCAGGGTGTTCGACCGCGACGACAACGGGTACATAACGCGGGACGAGCTCCGCTCAGCGCTCGAGATGATCGGCGAGCCCGTGACCGACGCGCAGCTCAACCAGGTGCTGGCGCTCGGAGACATCGACCACGACGGCAGGATCGACTATGAAGGTACCGTATTTATTTAGGTCTACCAACAACTGCTTGCACTACAAAAATCTTACAAAAAAAAAACTTTATTACAGAATTTCCAAATTGACTTAAAAGTCGGTAAGTAATTATCTCACGGGAACGTACTACTGAGATAAAAAACCGGGCAAGAGCGAGTCGGACTCGCGCACCGAGGGTTCCGTACCATCATATGTTTTGGCGAGGCCTATATTCGTCAAAGAATGTCAGCACTGCACGCTGCGGTGTAGAATATTGCAGTTTTAGGTCACCGCCATCACTTGACCGATAGTGGAACGAATGTAACTTTTGTTGATGATTTCTGAAAAAGTTTGCTATATAAAGACATCGTTTTATTTGTCCTGTAATCTTTACATAAACTTCTATCACATAGAATTATTTCAGATTTTTCTCTTTGCAAACTCCGGAGATAAGGGGGGGGGGGGGTGGTATTTTTTTTAAAGTACATTTTCATCAAAAGTCCAAAACTATCCTCACTCGTTGAAGACTAGACTGTGTGTGAAAGTTTATCTTAACAGGTTTAATTTTATTATTTCAGAGTTTGTGAAGATGCTGTTGTAAAGTGTACCTCGTTGAACAAGACCTCACTAGATATAATGGTAGTGTTAATGAATTGCGGTCGGCGCCGAGTGGTCCTGATCTGATCGCGAGTCGGGCGTGGCTACGATACCTTCGCGACGGTAGGAGGAACCTCCCCAAGAATTGCCCACGAGGACCTACATATTGTTCTCGGATCGAGTGGAAGTTTCCAGCAGCGACTAGTGGTGAAATTGTTGTACATAGGAGTAATTTTGTAATTAATAAAAATAACAAATATCTAATGTAGTTATCTACTAATTTAGGATATCAACGTTATGTATAATTAAATGTTTATCTATTAAATGATTATATATTTTGCATACGTAATTTGTTTATCGGATATAACTAAAACATGGCCTAAATAAACGTGATCAGTAATTGTGTAGGGGAAAAAAGACATTACATTAGCAGAATGCTATTTTTAGTAGGTAAGTAGGTAAACCTACTTGACTCAACAGTTTTGACTTAAAGAAATTGTCAGTACAAATACTTATATTTATTTAACAGCTAAATTAAAAGTATTAAAATATTTGTAAAAACATGCTACCTATCTGTTTTTCTATATCTACCTTCTCTTAGCTTTAAGATCTTAGCAAGTTAGCACACTAGGTAGGTACTTATGTCGTTTTCGTTTACTTAAGAATCCATGGTCTCTGATTCCATTAAACTATTTTCATCATACCTAGTTAGTAGTATCTAGTTTAAAATCACAAGAATATCGACTTACTCACCTTTCTAGAATGTTACGTTGGATGCAAAACTGTCTACTTACAATAATATCTACTTAATAATAAAATAATGTTGTAATTTTATGGTTGTGAATGATAAGTTACACCAGAGTTGTTATATTTATGGATTAAAGTGGTATGAGTACCAACTGAAATGTTTATTTTTATAACTGGTATTAACGAAGTTTGCACACCAAGGGGCCCGAGCCGCCCGAGTAACTACATACCTCCTACACTTTCATGCCTTTGTCAGCTATGCTATTGTTTCCCAGAAGTGCGTTGGCCACATTGATGGCTGTCATGAATGTGATGGCAGGATTGGCAGGGTAGCGGGGTTAAAAACGCTCTCTAGGAAAACACGTCGTATACACCAACTAACTTTCATAAATAAAGTTTCAGTGACGTCATTCGCCGGTAAATTGCAGACGCTATGTGGTCATAGATAAAGCTATGTGGTGGCGACCGCACCTCTAGGAAATCACATAAACCTACATGGGCACTTATGAAACATCAGAAGCTAGGTGCACGGTTCCAATTGATTGTTTCCTATGGAGGAGAGCCGGCAAGAAACTCCACGGTTACTCTTTGAAAAATAATTGGCTTTTACAATGTTTTAATTGGAGGTCAGTAGGAAACCGTAGCGTAATCGTAACTGCGGATCGCGAGTCGCAACGGCTACTAATACCTACTACGACGCGATTGTGTAAAAACATTGTAAATTCATGATAATAACTAAAATTGTATTTACCTACCGTATAAAGAAACAAACAGTCTACAAATTGTACTTATATTTTTTTCAAACGCTTAGTTTAGGTACTTACATCATTATTTTCAAACGTAAGTATAGGTTGATAAATATATAGGTACCTCTATATATTTATCAACCTACCCCTTCGGGGAATAGAGGCGTGATAATTATGTTATGCAACCATTCTATGCGATAGCGTCTTGTCTTTTGGAAAAAAGACCTGTTTTAACTGTTCTTAAACATTTTTCTGTAGGTAGTTTGAATTGAAGGCCTGTCCCACTGCCAGCGATTAACGAGAAGCGAGTAGCAACTAAAAACGAGTGCACGACGGCGACGTGCGATTTTACTCGCTGGTTTGAGTACCTATGTAAGTAGTTAACGCGGGCCCTACAATCTTTTGTACGTTTCTTGAGCGAGAAAATGTTTGATAGCTAATCGCTTTATCGACGGCGGCGCGCGGCGGGCGCGGCGGGCGCGGCGGGCGCGGCGGGCGCGGCGGGCGCGGCGGTCGCGGCGGGCGCGGCGGGCGCGGCGGGCGCGGCGGTCGCGGCGGGCGCGGCGGGCGCGGCGGGCGCGGCGGGCGCGGCGAGCGCGGCGGCGGCGGCGCGGTCTGCGCGGCGGTGGGACAAGTGAGAAAAAAATAAACAGTACTTATAGAGTAGGTACCGCAACAGGAACATTTACACATTTAAAAGTATATATGTCTTACTTATGTCCTTCCATGGCAGCTATTTATAGGGTCAATGTTGTAGTTAATTTACACCTACACTATTCATATTCTGTTGAACATTTGAAACTCGAATCACCAAGTGACTTGGGTTCTAAATATTTTTAAATTCATTAAAAAAAAATATAAATATACAGGGTCCCATTAAAATTGATGGACAAATTTTAACACAGCGCTCAGTACCTACGAGTACGTTTAATCAAAGATATTCAAGCAAAAAAAAAAAAACACTGATTAAAGTGATTTTATTTTGACCTAAAATAATAAATTGCCGGCACATTAGTGTATTTTCGTTAGCTGATTATTTTTCTTGTAAGATTAAAATTCGTTTTTCTTATCTATTTTTTTTTACCATCGTCCTTTTGGTGGTATGAATGATTTCTAAAAGTTTGTCAATCTATTTTAATGGGACCTTATATACCTACCTGAGCCTTCTTAAGTTATACCTGTGATGTGGAATGTAAGTGATCAATAAATTGAATTTGTTATTTATTTATTTGTAATCATTAAAATATTTTTCAATTCAATTCATTCTGCGCCGGCGAAGAACTTCGAAAGAAAGTCGGTCGGCTGACGTTCGACACTTGGACTCCAGTGCCTCATGATATGGCCCTTCTGTTGCCACTGATGGGTTATTTCTTTAAGCTCGATGTAACCCTGTAATCGTAAACTGTTTAAAAAAATGATCCAGTTTTTAACATCAGATACCTAGCCTAGGTCATATGCTTATTTATGGTCATAGTTCGAATGCTCGAAACAGAAGGCCGTAGGTACTCCTGAGCATCTCATCTGTCTACCTATATGCAAAGGTATCAGTCATTTGCTCCTAACTCGTTGCACACCGGCTTTTAATGAATAGATGTCTTAAAATTCCTCACGGTGTTTTCTTTCACTGTCGTGTTACTCTTGGGTTTTTGGTATCCTTCATATCAGCCTGGAGTTGGGAATGTGGCTGTTTTACCCCGTGCCCCTGCCGTAAAGCTCTTGCAACTGATCTCTGTGAGGTCATGTTGGATCATGACTTCATAGAGATTTTGCTTAGATGAATTTCCGCCCAAGGGACTACGAAAGTGAAGGAAGAGAGTGCACCTGTGAGGTAGTGTGTACAAACACACACATTTGCGTTTACAGTATCCTATCTCCTGCGAGTTTAGCTAAACCCCGACAAAGTGTTAGAAATTTATTTAGAGGTGTCCATAAAATATATTGTTTATTTCTTAAACCTACCTAATTATTATTTTATGTATTTAGGTACAGACGCCAGCACATCAAGCTACTACAATCGCTCAAACTTCTTTGATAGATTTTCAACTTTATCGCTAAAGCATAAGGTTCAAAGTTGATTGGGAAAATTTGACAGTTTCGGGTAGGTTGATGTGCTGGCGTCTGTACATAAGTAGGTGAGTGCATCACTCGGTACCCGTGGTCCCGGTGGGTCAACCCATTACCCGGTCCATGGGTAATTTTCATTCCCTGTGGTTCCATGGCAAATGGAATAATAATAATAATAATCAATAATCGCCTAATATCATGTAGGTATGGAAAAAAATCTAGCATATTGTAATGACGGTTACCTTGATCACCAGCAAATCTATGATTCGAACATCAGTGATACAGGAGTTTTTATAAAAATACTCCCTCAACTTCCACCGATAGTCTTCTTCATTTTTCTGAACATCGAAGTACTTAACTAAAATTGAAATTGTACAGCTATGGATTAAAATGGAGGAGGACCTATTTGCGGCGTACCGAGCGAGATCCGAATGATCTGATTCAAGACAATTTCTTATTAATCGTTTACCTACTACTTATCCGAATCAAAATCAAAAGTCATGTACCTATTCAAATTAGGCTGATAATCAGCACTTTTCGAACGTCAAAATTATAAGACAGTCCCCCAAAACGCCCGCCATTCATCACTTCCTATAATAGAGCTTTCGCTAGGAAGAAGTGGCTCTACAAACTCCCCAACAGCACAGATGTATGTTCAGTTAAAAAAAACTTGCTTCTATACAAAGGTATACAAAATACTTAGTTAATACTATCCATACTAATAATGTTATAAATGAAAGTGTTTGTCTGTCTGTCTGTTACCTCTTTACGCTTAAACCGCTGAACCGATTTAGATGAAATTAGGTAGGTATATAGTTTTAGTCCCGGGAAAGAAGATAGGATACTTTTTATCACGATATTTCTACGGGATCGAGAATTATGCGGGTGAAACCGCGGGGCACTGCTAGTTTGCCATATGTCAGCTAGCCGCTACTAGGTGGACGAAGGCCTCCCCCGCCCCGGTAAGTCTCACGATGTTGCACTTTCTCGCCAATTCTCGAGTTCTAGTCATCGGCGTCTTAACATCGCTGTGGCCTGCAGCGAACTCCGATCAGGGAGGTAATACTTACTGATGTACGGAATGTATCTAAAAAAAGCCCTATATAATCCCAGAGCTCGTATGCGAGCTTGAGCGAAATCCTTGGACATCAAAGGCCTCACACATCTGGTAGCTGCTTGCCGTGAACACATTTTGTTGATAGAGCTATCAAAAAGTACTCTATAGTGTGGAGGAAACAACTAATTTAAAACTACTGACATACGCTGACAGTACCTATGTACCCTGTGGGTGACACTTAATTTATTTTTAAAGGTAATAAACCTTTATTGTCAAATCAAATACCTACTCGCGAAAAATTATAGGTCCAAACTGGTCCAAACCACAAATCCAAACATATAAATCCCTTGCTTTTTTCCCAAGCTTTATCATTTACATTTCTATGGTACTTACATTCAGACAGATTAAATATCTCCAAGCTATACGATACACACGCATCTGATAATTAGCTGATAGAAATGTCTAACCAAATAATAATAATAATACCCCACGTCGCGTCGTTGTGGTGGGGCTTGCCTGTGCCGGTAGAGTTTACCTTGCCGGAATAGGTCTAGGCTAGGGTTCGCAGATCAAGAGAGATACAGAAACCCGCAGGGCAGCATGTGGCGAGCTGTTAGGTAGTATCGACCCCCACGGACCCTATCTCCCGGGAGTAGTCTTGTTCCTCACCTCTAGCTTGCCTTAAGACGGCTGGAGTGAACACTGACGAAAAACAGACCTCCCACCTCTGTCTTGCCTCTATTGGCCGGCTTGAGTGGAGATTCGCAAGACCAAACGTGCTCGGGGGAAGGAAGTATTCCAGTAAGTGCTCGTAGGGATCTTGACCATCTTCCGGTCTCTAGGATTGTTCTGAAAGCCGTGGAATACCTCTCCACTCCTCAAGCATCTCAGGACATGTTGCCCCCTAGTCGCTACGTCACTATGTGCTAGCGACCTTTTCCGGGGGGCCATTATTGAGTGTGCAAGTCACCCCCCTGCCATTTTATTGGTGTAAGTACTTATATATAAAACATTGATCAGGCAGGGGCCATAGTTCTTGGTAACCAACCCAGTGAACGAAAATAAATTTCGTTCACAGAACCAACCCACTTTAGCCACCCAGACCCATAGGCCAATTTTTTTAATTTTCTATATCCTGCAATAGTCCTACACCAACCGGAGGGGGGAAGGGGGTCCTTGGGTGCACTTGCATAGTGCGTACCGGGATAACCGTCGGTCAAAGAGTACTTTGTATATACGGAAACCGTCGGTTGGTGCCGCATTTCATTAAAATTTCCTGAGGGGCCTCTGCGAGTTGGCTTTGACCCCTCGTACGCTTTCCAAAGGACCGGGTCCCCAAGGTCCCAAGATATGTAATAACATAAAAATAAATGATAACAAAACCAAAACAGCTAAAATAACTCAAAATAAATGTCAGATATAAAATGATGGTGGGTCATATTAGAAATGAGGTGGTATTTGGTCGTAAATATACGACCCTGGCGAAATGGACACGATAAAATTTTTAATTTGCCGGATTAATCCGGCGTAAGCGGTTAAAAGGTTAATAAACTAACTTTTTATAAAAAGTTACAGTTTTATCATGTTGAAAAATGTTGCTCTACAAAAAGTAATTTTGGTGTGCATGCAACTTTAGGCTGTTAACCAGTTGAATCCCGTAATTACAGGAATAATTAAAAAGCCATTGTGTCTTGCTTGCGTGGATCAACGTTCCGGCATGCAAAGGGTTAAAAGACAAAATAATATGGATTAAAACTGCAATAATCATGATCTGATTTCTCTATTTCGTAACATTTTGTTATAACTTAGTGTATGTTTAAACTATTTACATATTCCCTATTCTTTTATTCATTTCCATTGAAGAATTTTGAAAGGAAATCTTTGGGTTTGGGTTCCTCAGTGGGCTTGAAGTAGTTCATAATGTGACCCTTCTGTTTCCACATGTTCACTGTTTCCTTGAGCTCCATTTGACCCTGAAAATTAAATATACATACAGATTATGTTAATGAGAAATTAAAAAGCCAGTCTCTTGGGTGGATCTACATTTTGGCATACAAAGGGTTAAGTAACTAAATAAGGGCGCATTCTACCAAACTTTTATACCTAGAATAAGTCATACTGAGAAAAAAAATTGAATTTTTACAGTTTTTCCATACTACAACTGTCAGACGTCAATTTTATTCTACGAATAAAAGATATCTGACTTTAGTAAAATCAGCCCTACACACAGCAAACAGATAGGTAGTGGCAATCATATTTGTGAAAAATAAATAAAAACCTTAATAAAAAGTAAAGAAATCCAAAGATTACCTTGATAACGAGCATATCAATAACCCTGATGTCGGTCACATCTTTGTTTTTTAAGAACATTTCCTTCAGCTTTTGACGGCATGCATGTTCTGTCTTTGGAATATCATAGTCCTTAACTGAAATGGAAAATATAATATTAATTTCAACTACAATGTTTCTAAATGCAATGAGTATGGTTCATTCTATTTCTTTAACCAATGAATAATAATTCTTTTTATTAACTCTATTAACGTTAAGCAATATAACATAGCATATAACAATACAACAAATGCTTTAAGTATTTTACCTATTTAGCTTTTGAAGATTGTTGCTATTCTGGACTTACATTCACCCTTATCTGTATGTATACAAAATATTCCAGCAAATTACTTTTCACCAGTTAATTCTAAGTACTTTTATTTTAACAGTTGGTACCATAGAACACCTCGTTAGAACTCTCGTAAGAACGACTATAACCCAACGGCCAACAAGAAGCTGCATTGATGACATAACAGGCCACTTACCCAAGTACGGGATTTGGCGATACCAAGCCTTGTACAGGTTCAGTACTCTCATTTTTGCCTCCCCATGGTTTAGGGAGAGTACTGGCCTTACGGTCTTTGTGCCTACTTGTATGGCTTGCCTCGCGGACATTTTTCTATCTAAAACTCAGCACTTGCGTCGCAATTTCGAAATGTTTTGATTTTGTGATTATAAGTGACAGTGACTTCGTGAGTTACGTCTGTGATTTTGACAATGACAAATATGACAATTTCTCTCACTTTAATTTGACATTTGACATTGACAGAGCCATTGAGATAGGAAAAGCATGGAAATGCCTTATTCTACTATACAAGTAACAGTTATACAAATATCTATCATATCGACACACATGTCAAAAAGCATTTTGTTTCTTTTTAACTAATCAAGAGCTGCATATGAAAAGTCGCCGGTCGACATGTCGAGTGCCGAGTTTTAGGAATGGGTTTGTGGTAGATGTGCTGTCAAACGGTTGATTACTCAAAATATTTTTGTAGTTTTCGAGAGCAATTCGTCTATATAGGTACTAGGTATTTTAGTGACCATTAATAGGAAAATCATGCCGTCGTGTTGTATAAAACAGTGTGGTGCGAGAAAAATTAAAAACAACCCTACGAAAGGCGGCCATCTTAAGTGCCCGATTAGTGTAGGTATACACGCTAATTTTGTAGGTATGCCCAGTCCATATGTTTATTTAGTCATTGGACTTTTATTACCCATCAGGTAGATAGAGAATGATATTCTATTCACCCACCTCGGTTCGGTCACACCATCATTGAGATAATTATAAGCATGGAGATGCCCTATTCTACTATAGAAATAATAGTTATACAAATATCTATCATATCGACACACACATGTCAAAAAGCGTTCTGTTTCTTTTTAACTAATCAAGAGCTGCATATGAAAAGAGAGACATCTAAATGTTTGTCAAGTACTAAATTAAGCAACACTTTTGTGTGACGTCAATTTCATGTCTATGCGTGTCGGGCCGCCATGTTGAGTGCCAGTTTTATGAATGTTTTTGTGGTAGATGTGCTGTCAAACGGTTGATTGCTCAAAATATTTTTGTTGTTTTCGAGAGAAATACGTCTAGAAATTAGGTGTTTTGGTATCAATTAATAGGAAAATCATGCCCTCGTGTTGTATAAAACAGTGTGGTGCGAGAAAAAACAAAAAGAACACTACGAACGGCGGCCATCTTTAGTGCCCGATTTGAGTAGGTATACACGCTAATTTTGTAGGTATGCTCAGTCCATAGGTTTATTTAGTCATTGATTTAATTATACACTTGTTTAATAGAGGTCAGTGCTCGGTCAGGAGATACTAGTATTGCTAGCCTATAAAAAACACAAAAAATCATCAAAGATGATATTCTCTTCAAATTCTTGCTTTTTTCTTGCAGATATGTGATGATTCATTACAAACTTGTGGATTCTGAGTTATGTACCGCATTAAAGTTCTCAAGTGCCTGAATATTTGGATCTACGTATTCGCGACTTTCATTGCATTGAGTGTTTTACAAATTCCTTCGTAATTTTGACGTAAGACTCGAACGCTGACCAAGAAAAAAGGTGGCATTTAAAAAAAAATCAAAATCTGTTACCCTGACTATACACTGCGTAAACGCAGTTGAAACTATTTATTATTCATTGCGATTTTATTGATATAATGCCATTGAAAATCAGGATTGACAGTCCTAAAATGTTTCCATGCTAAAAGTTTAGAAAATGATTCGTGGTCAGCTTTCGTTGGCCAAACTTTAGTCGTTTTTCTTCTACGACACTGTCCGAGCAGTCGAAACGGACATCTCGAAAATGACCATGTCACTGGGATCGGTCTGTCATTAATGATCGGACTATTTTCGCCAATAAGTCTGCTAAAGTGGTGATCATAGAGTAAAGTAATATATCGTGGTGATATATTGATTAGCGCGCCGCGCATTGATTGTCGATGTTGCCATTCCGCATGACGAGAACCTCGTTAAAGATGAGAAAGAGAAAAAAGTCAAATATCTCGACTTTGCACCCGTGGACGTTGATATGTGGAATTTAAGCTCGGCAGCTCGGCTGTCATTTTGTCGCAACGGCCAATGGCCTGGATGCTGATGGCCGAAAGCCTCGATCAGTGACCGTCAAGATGGAGGGACCAACTTAGATTTCAAATCAGCCTACATAAAAGTTTAATACTATAAATCTACTATTTGCTACCTTTGCGAGAATTTTAGCTACCTCAATGTATAGTTACGTAGTTATTTAACAAAATCCTTGGACGTCAAAATGGAGAGAGCATTATGGATAGGCTGGTCGGAGGAGAGCTACCTATAGGTATATTGTAACAATACCATAACTGTACTTTAGAAATATGTAATTTGTTTATCTCTAACATGAATCGTTTGAGAAATTTCGACCATAAATGTTGCCCCCTCCATAATGACGATTCAACAATTTGGTCAGGCATTGATGCGTTTAATTTAGGAGCTTAGTTATGTTAGTTAGAGCTTAGTTTTTACTTTTCGTTTTTCGTTTTTTTTCCTCTGTTAAACTTCTTGTTAGAAAATGGATAGTTTTTTCCTTATTTTTCGAAGAGTTCATATTTAGTTTCTACCTTTAGATTATGCTATAGGTAAAAAAATTATACTAAGTACTTAGGTACCTAATTATTTTTTATACTTATTTGTATACAAGATGTTAGTAATTGAAATACCTGTAACCCAAAAGTATAATAAATTGAACTCATCATTGTGAACAACGATCACAATGGAACCAAAGCAAAACGCGCGTGGAAAAATCAGTGGTTCCAAACATTTTTTAACCGATTTCAAAAAGGAGGAGGGTCTTAATTCCACTGTACCTATTTTTTTTTGTACATATTTTACGCGATATTCCCGGCAATTGTGGATCGATTTCGAAAATTCTATTTCTTACTGCTGACGTAGCAGTTACTTTCATCATAGCCAACGAAAAAGAGTTTCTTCTTTGTTGTTTATGTACAGACGCCAGCACATCAACCTACTACAATCTGTCAAATTTCTTTGATAGATTTTCAACTTTATCGCTAAATGTAAGGTTCAAAGTTGATTGGGAAAATTTGACAGTTTCGGGTAGGTTGATGTGCTGGCGTCTGTACCTACCTACATGCTAATCTAGATTTCATAACAAATGTAATAGGTGATACGGGCTGTTGTCCGCAACTCCACGTCAATGCGCGTATTTTGCGTGCATATAACAAATGTAAGTAGATATACCGATTATCCGTAAGAAATACAGACTTACAAAGAGTACTTAATGAACGGTACCTCAGAGAAACACTTAGGTTTTAAACGAGTTAAATAAAAAAGAATGATTTTCAATGAGTATTGTATTTTTTTGGATTATTTAGCTAAATATAGTTACAACTAAACAATTTTATTGGTAATACCTAAAACAAGTTACAATTTATTACAAAACATTATCTAACCCAGAACTTCAACCGCCGCGCCACCCGTGACAAAAATAGGCACCTGTTAGTATTCATAATAAACAATTTACTTCACTTACTTTCTAGAACTCAGACACACGAGTCTGTTTACCTATTAGAATTTAAAATTGATTGAAAAAATTTGGCAAGCTTGACGCCACAGTTAGACGACTTACTGTTACCAAAGTATTATGTTTTAAACCCCTCTTTTCTTTGTCTCTCGCAAGTAATAAATTTAAGAAAATAAATCAAAAGTTGATTTAAACAGAAGGGACACGGGGCGGTTTGAGGTGCGAATTTTATACTGTTTGACGCGTTTGTGGTCGTTTGTAGCAGCAGTCTCGGTTTGACTAACGTCCCAAAGGACACGTTTTAGCTCCGCTTTTCGGGGTACGCTCTGAGCTGTAGGGGTTGATCAAGTAGGTATCTTTCGTTCTTCCCGACATATAAGTGAAAAATATGTCTCTGAAAAAAGAAAGATTCATTTATAAAGGTTCCTATTTAGGTACCTGCGTATACTCCAACTGCCTCCTTGATCTTCGATTCCCAGGGTCGGACAAAGTGTTATTGGGTTTTCCTATAAGAATTTCTTAGCAACAGTCCGGAGTTTGGAAATTGGCGGTTTAATACCCCCGTGCCTCGGAAAGCACATAAAGCCGTTGGTCCTGCGCCTGATCTCTCCCCGGTCGTGTCGGATTGCTGTCCCATCGGACTATGAGAGTAACGGCCTGGCCACGACCTTGCCGCTATCACCGGCAGCTTAGCGTGGGGCGGTGAACGGTAAAAACAAATAATACAAAAACTTTATGAACCATGCCACAACGACGGTTTACCTATGTTTCATCGAAAAGAAATTTACAAATTATCACTTCCCAAACAATTTTCCGCATAATTTAATTAGCCATATTAGCAAAAAAATCTCTTCACTAATAATTGTAACGCAAACCTAATGTTCGGCAAGTGAACGTTTAAACAGAAACTTATACAAACTTTCAAGCGATTGTTTTTCGAAATGAATGAAACTTCATACGCATAAGCAGGATACAAAGGTCTAAAAACTTAGGTGAGAACATTTTAGAGAACAACGCGGCGCCGCTCGGCCCACCTCACTGAATTGTGTGCCTTTTTGTGTAGTAGATAAGGTCTATAAATGTATTGCTATCTTGAAAACTGCGCGCCGCGTCGCGTCTCGGTGTGAACTGACCCTAAGTAGTCTGTGAGTAACTCCAAAGAGTATAAGAGAGAGAGTAGAGAGTAGAGTGTGTTTTTCTTTTGATGCGTCATGTTTGCCGCAAATAAACGTATTTTCTTTCTTTCTTGTCTTTCTATAATAATAATACGGGAGAGTAAGTCTCATTTTATATATATTAGTCTATGGCAGTAAGTTCCATATTAGCACAGTATTAAGTATTGTAATACTGTGATATTAGTGTATAGTCTATGAGTTAGACACCGCGCCTCTTGCCGCCAGGCCAAAAGTCGTTGCCAGGCGGTAAAGGAATAAAAGGAACAGAGAGTGCACTAGTGCACCTAGGCTGTGTTTACGCACACACTTGTGCACTATAATATCTCCTGCGTACCTGGCTAATCTTCGTTGAAATTGGCCACCGTGACCGAAATAAAATTATTTATTACTAGCCTCTGCCCGCGACTTCATCCGCGTGAAATTTCACCCTCCCCCCATTCACCATCTTTTGAGTGGAATTTCGAAAAACCCTTTCTTAGTGGATACACTTCACAAAGAACACACTCTCCAAAAATGTCTTTACATGACCAGCGGTTTAGGCTGTGCATTGATATAATCAGTCAGACAGGATCACAGGACTTTGAATTTTATATTAGATTATAAAAGTAAACCTAAGTACCTACCTATCTAATTAAAAAAAAACTCAATAACAGAAAATAAAATACCTAAATAAACCTATTTCTGATGTTAACTAATCTAAACTCAATAAATAAGCAAAATCACTAAAAACTAATATCTATACAAATGACTATTCCTACCTAACAGATTTATAAAATAACCTACGGTCACTACGTACACTATCAAATATACTACCCATACTTTAAAATTAAAATCTATACCTACGACTTATAAAAATAAACCTAAATAACTCTACCTTAAACTGTACTTATAAGTAAAAACTAAAAGGAATAAAAAGGTCGCACTGAAAAGCACGGTTTAGAATTGCAAGTAGCAGTTATAACATACAATTTATAGAATGTTAATAAGAACGAACGCTCGCCACTCGATCATACGTCCGTTCAAATCAAAGTTCAAAAAGTGTAAGCCAAATTCAACCTTCAGCACTACGTTTACAGTGCGGGTGACGTAACCTACAACAAACTTATTATTTGCGGTTGGTACGGTAATCGGGTCTAGGGATCGAACCGCAAAATTAAGTTTGTTTTTTATTGTATATACTTTTCCGGGATAAAGTACCCAGTGTGGTGCTCAGGATATTAAAGAATAATTATACCTAGTTTCATCGTAATCGGACCGGTACGTTTTGCGTGATGCCTGAACAAACAGACAGACAGACAGACAGACAAAAATTTTTTGAATCACATTTTTGGGTTCGGTGTCGGTCTCGTAACAACCCCTGCCATTTCAAAAAAATAAACAAATAATACCTATTTTATAAAATAACAACAAAAGAAATTCAAATAAACTATTTAAAGACTAAAAGTCGCGCTGATAAGCCGCGATGCCTTATTAGCGTATTTCATGTATAAGTTTGGTGTTTCTATACCGATTACTATGATTCTTTTTTTATTGAATAGGTAATAATATTTGAGAGTATTATAAACGTAAGAGTAAACAAATATAATCAGAAAGCTTCGAACTGCTAAGCTATCGGGACTTACACGTGTTATTGTGAGTCAACCATAAAAGATAGACATATGCTGTTGTGTGATATTGTTTAGATAATTTTATGTAGAACATTTCCGTCATAAATGATTTCTATGTAGCTTTAACCATTAAGGCTGCACACGCGACGGAAGCTTAAAAAATGGAGCAACTTCTCCCGTTTTCCCAACATTTCCTTTCACTGCTCTGCTCCTATTCATTCTAGCGTGATCAAAAGTATACTATAACCTCCCCAGGAGTATGAAGAATAATTGTACCAAGTTTCGTTAAAATCCGTTGAGTAGTTTTTGTTTCTATAAGGAACATAGAGACAGACAGACAGACAGACAAAAATTTTACTGATTGCATTTTTGGCATCAGTATCGATCACTAATTACCCCCTGATAGTTATTTTGAAAATATATATCATGTACAGAATTGACCTCTCTACAGATTTATTAAAAGTATATAGATTATACTCTGACGTGGACCGTGGTCGCAATATTTATTTTATTTTATTGTGTCTATGTGGCTTTCGAGGTAATTTACGACAAGGCAAATACAAGCTTTCACAGATAGCACGATGGTTTTACTTACAAGAACGGTTTGTTTGGGTAATAATCATATTTAGTTGTTGACCACCAAAGGCGTGTTTGTTCCACCTGTTTCTTTCTATTTCTTGTTGCAAAATCTTGCAACAAAATTTCGAACTGAAAAAAGCAAATAGGTACGTAGGTATTTTATATCATATCCTTAACTACTTAGGTACCTAATAGTTTTCAGAAAGAAAAAAGAAAGAAAGATGACCCCACTTAGAAATAGGTACCTAATATTTAGAAGATAGATGAATGATGATACACAATGACATATCCCCTGCAGCCCAAAAAAACGATAGGTACCCAGTCAGCCTCAACGGTGCAATAAGAGCACTTAATGCACATGAGCGTTGGGTATTGTAGAGCAAACTTATTTTCTGTGGTTGATTATCAACCAAATTATTATTATCAAATATTGTGCCTGCGTAAATAGGTATTCATCCCAACTACGGAACTGTGCGTGATCCGACTCGCACTGGGCCGGTTTTATGGTAGGTATCATAATATGATACAAATTTTGATATTATCTAAATTGATGGAGTAGGGCAGATTGACCAACGAAAGCTGTCCAAGGAAAAAGACGGCAATTTAAAAAATCAAGAGCTGTTAACCCTGGCTATACCTTCTACATTGCGTAAACCGAGTTGATATCATTTAATATTCAATAAATATTGTATCAGTATTTCATATTTATACAGGGTCAAATTAAATTACCTAGAGAAACTCTGCAGACGTGATCGGTAGGTGTAATCGATAGCTAAAGACGATAAAATAAAAACGTAAAATATTTGATGTTCTTTTTGGGGGTCAAGGACAGTTGTTACTCGAAATATGAGTTGAGAAAATCTGTTTTCTTTTGTTTTATCGTGTTTAGATATAGATACTTTTGTGAAGTTTACACAAAAAAAAAGATTATTAAAGTGATGTTTCAAGCGACGACTAACTACTAACTAACTGCGGTCGATGACCCCATAAAAAAGGTCAACAAATGAATTTGTTTTTTGTTTTGTCGTGTTTAGATATCGACACACACACACCCCGTCTGCAGAGTTTCGTTGGCTAATTTAATTTGACCCTGTATAATAACTAGCTAATGCCCACTATGCGTTGCAATGCTTATTTCTTCTCAATGTTGGGGCTTGTTTTATCACACCATAAAGTTCGTTTATTTTATTTCTAACGCCGAAAAATTAAAATTATCCAAATTGGAAACTGACAATTTTGACAGTCTTAAAATGTTTCCATCCTAAAAGTTTAGAAAATAATTCGTGGTCAGCTTTTGTTGGCCAAAGTCTTATCTGTTAATTTTGGCAGTTGCTAACTACAAAGTTAGGACTTTATGAGTATGTACGGCGGCGTGGAATGGAGTAGTTGACACTTGTTGAACGCCCACCCCCGGTTTACCAACCCTGTGAAAAGCGGAATGGCTTATAAGCAAAAATATCTTTACCAATTTCTGTATTTGTTTTCGATGTGACCAATTTATATTTTGCAATTGCTTCAGAGAGAACGGTATTCTGAATGCACGGGCTCTGAAGTCTATGTGCTTTAAGTCGAGCCATCGCCGCTGCGACTGTAGCACCATCTGTTCTGTAGAAAAACAAGAAATATTACTTTACGGGTTCAAAATGAAAATTAATGAAAATTCCCTTCATAAAACTTTAAGCTGGCTACATTTTAAGTTTTTTTGTATTACTGGCAAAATCGTTGTACAGATTTTTTCTCGTGCTAAAAATGGTCAAATGTGATGGACCAACATAACATAAAAGTGCATTTAAATAATTGCATTCCATATCAATTAAAGTGATTTTCTTTATATTTCACTATGTCTACCTATACCTAATTTTATTTATGTTTTCGCCAAGAACACAACAACCTAAATAAAGCAAGCAATGATAATGAACCGTCAAAATGGAAACCATTCCTACTGTTAGTGTGTTGTTTAATTACCCCGCTGATTATCTAACTCGAGGCTAATTGGCCTAGTTGGGCTATCATCTCGGGATCGTGGACTTGTACAAATAATAGGGAAGCACCACAATTAACTGCCCCGTTGGTGTCGTGGTCGTAAGTGGAACTGCTGAGCGTGGGGGACCTGAGTTCCATTCCCGGGTCGGGCAAAGAGGCATTGAGTTTTGCATTAGGAATTTCTCAGTAACTGCCCGGAATTTAGAAGTTGGTGGTGTGAAATCCCCGTAGGTACCTCGGACGTAAAGCCGTTAGTCCTGCGACCTGCGAATGATCTCTCCACGCGTTGTGTCAAATTGCCGTCCCATCGGACCATGGGAGTTATGTCATTGCAGGAACGGTGCCCACGTACATGTGCACTTTAACAAGTCCTAGGTACTTGGCTAATCTCCCGTTGAGATTGTCCACCGAGCGGAAATTCGCGAAGGAAGTAGGAAGTGTAAAAAAATAAGGAATTTAACTAACTGTGGTGCCTTGGTTTCAATTTGCCCCTGACTCGATGTCTGGCCCACTCCTGAAGATTGTTCAGCAGATTTGCTTGTGGTAAGTGAGGAATCAGAAGCGGTGTATCCGAAAGATCAGCCAAAAATGCCTGAAATTGTTTAATATTAATAACGCGCAGCAAAATTTAAAAATATAGGCCAATAAGAAGAGAAATAATGATCATACCGCGAGGAGCTCACTTTTTTTCAATCCAGACGCATTTAATGTGGGCTCTGATGCTATAGCCTGTAAACCAAATGTTAAGAGTAAGTAGGTAATGAAACAAGTATTCTATACATCAATAAATCTTAAGGAGCGGAGTAGGTAGGTGTCTATATTCCAGAAGGCCAATTCTAGTAAAACATTGAAAATCTAGTCGCAGTCTCATCTCAGCGACAAACAAATGTCAAAAACTTGTCAAAATGTAGGGAAATTAGAGGTATTTTTTACAGATTGAGACTAAGATCAGACTGTGAACCTTCTTAAAATTACGAGAATTGCCCCTCTGGTGTCTTCCTAGAAAGCAACTATACATAATACCTCAATTATTTTTTCTAAATGTTAGGTACCTACCAACGACCCACTTACCCACTTGGTGTGATCTTTTAGTGAAGGGTATTCTTACACCATGTTAGATAGATCCCTAAACATATTGTATTGACTGAAAGATCTTACCGTAGTTTCTTCCGATTTAACTGCTTCCGTAACAGTATTTTTTATGAAATCTTCCATAGAGTCCATTTGAAAGACTTTAGCTTCATCAATCCACAACGGTCCATGTCTCGTGGGAGGATAGAAATATTTCTCTTTGTTGCGAAGTTCCTCGTTGTAGAAATCATATAAATGGCCACATTTACATTTGGAGTTCTTTATAAAGTCCATTATGGCGGGTTCCCTGTAAATAGCAGGTAATTTTAGGTAAGTAAAAATATGTTAGGTATGCATTCTCACATATTTATGGCCTGTATATTTTAGCCTTTACCTTCCGGAGTCCAGAAAGGCCTGGAGATGATTAGAAATGAACAATCCTCTAAAGGTTGAGTTTCCCACCTTAAATTCTAACTATAAGTAGGTAAAATTATTTTCGAAATTGAAATAAAAATTAATAACTAACAAAAAATCTTTTAATAAGTATCATATGACTTTGTTACGTTTTCACGCTAAAACGGCGAAACTAAACGGATTTGGATGAAATATGGCACATGGGTAGATCATGATCATGAATTGACCATGATCATGAATTTTTATCTCGGCAGTAGGTACGATGCATGCTTTTAAGAACGGTATTCTCTTCACAACACTTTGTGCGCGCGCAATTTCTGTACCTACCTAACTATTCCGTGGCAGTAATCAACAAAAAGTACTAGGGCTAGCACGAATTCTCGATAGTATTTCATTCAATTATAGTATTATGCTAATAGATGGATAACCTACTTATGGATTTGGATGAAATTTTGCGCACAGATATCTTATAACCTGGATTAACGTTTTAATCCCGTTAGTAGGTACGTTCCCGTGGGATAGGTATATTCCGGCACGGCATCCACGCGGGCGAAGCCGCGGGCAAAAGCTAGTCGTAACTATGTATCGGAAAGAAAAAACAAAAATGGAAACGAAGAAAAAACAAAATCATAAATACCATCTGGTCATACAGTCGCATGTATGGTCACATTTTTCTTCCGCATCTTTAGGGAATTTCCAAAAGCCGATTATTAACGTGACGACTTCTCCGTTATGGATAGCTACGCCATTGTTGATAGCTATGTAACCCGTTGGCATTACAGAAACATCTAAACAAAACATAAATAAAATTGTTATTTAAAAAAAGGCTTTTTCATTTGATGACGTCACGTCATTACATGACGACAAATCTACTTTTTAGGGTTCGCTACCAAAATGGTAAAAAGGAACCCTTATGGTGAGACTCAGTCTGTCTGTCTGTCCGTCTGTCACAGCTGGATATCTCCAGAACTACTAATGCTATCAATTTGAAATTTAGAATAGTCTTAGATGACTTTTGCCCAAATATTTTGCAAATAAGTTTTTTTTTTTGCAACTGTTACTGAAAGGCGGTCTTAAAAATTCCAAGTGGGGCTACTAGGGCATGTGGGATATCATATGTATGAAAGAGCGCTGTTTGCACAAACATTTTTTTAGACCTCATAGTTTTCGACTTTTGATGAAAATCGTAAAAAAAATACCGTTTCCCCCCATATCTCCGAAGTTTGCATAGAGAAAATTCTAGTTTATGTAAAAGTTACAGGAAAAATAAAACTTATGTCTCTAAACAGCATACTTTTCAGAAATCAACAAAAATTACATTAGCTCCACTATCGGTCAAGAGATGACGTTGACCTAAAACTGCAATATTCTACACCGTAGTGCTAAAATTCTCTGACGAATATAAGCCTCGCCGATGAAAATTTAAAAACATTTCACGTTTAACAATACGGAACCCTCGGTGCGCGAATCCGACTCGCTCTTGACCGGTTTTTATTATAATATAGCATTATCTTCCGCAAACTTCAAACGTTGTTAAAAGACCCGTTTAAGGGTTCACAAAGACGACTTGCCAGCGTGTTACTTGATCTTCTTCTTAGCGTGTCGGTAGCAATCTAAATGGATTCGGCCCAGAATTCGGCTACTTAGTTTGGCGCCCTCACCAGCGTCCATCAATTCCTGTAACGTGCAGCTGACAGGACACGCAGGACTATCGTTTATGGAACAACACCACATTTACACTCCAAGGCGGAATTGTCAAGAACACTCGTTAATCGGTTCAGCAGCAGTCTCTCAAACAGTTTGTACGTATGGCAGAGCAGAGATATTGGACGAAAGTTTTGCTGGCGGGCGGTGAGGCGTTGTTTAACGCGCTCGCTGCGTGGGCGTAGTGAGCATGCCCCGTGTGCGCAACGTGTTCACCGCGTTTGCGGGACGAGAGCGATTGACCTGAGTGCACAAGAGAGAGCGAGACAAGCGAGTATACAATGTATATTTTGGAAACGCAGCGAACACGTCGCTCGTTTGCGAAAGTCTGAACTAATTAAATACAACATACGTACTCATAATATACATACAATACTCAGTTCCTACTGCTGGGACTCAGGCACTCTTTCTGTATAAGAGGGAGTGTTCCATAAACCGGGCTCAGTGCGGGTTGGTACCTATAGGTTCGTTGATATTGGCCCAGTTCCTCACGGTGTTTTTCTTTCACCGTTTAGAGAGTATGGTGATGAAATCATTACGAAAACTAAAGTGTATGCTGGTAATGGTTCCGACAGAACTTGTTGTAAATTATAACCTAGGCGCCTACGTAGGTACGAACTTTACAACTCTATTACCACTGGGCTTCCATTGCTCTTTTATGCTGCGATTTACTTGCATTTGTGTAGAATTAATGCAGTGACTCTTGCGCTAGCGAGGGTGAGAGAGTACTTACTAGTGAGCACGTAACGTGGCCTTCCTCCCGAAAAGCTGACGCCTGAGATCTGGTACTGTATGTTTTCGTAAGGGGCATAGTACCGAGGCTTAGCTTTCATCTTCAACATGCGCAATTTGGTCACGTACGCACACAGCTTTGGGTCGGTATTACCTAAAAAACATATTTTGTAAGTAGTTAGGGTTGAGTATTTCAGGGCATTATTCCCATAGAAAAGACCTTATGACATATCGCTCATTTGGAGAAACATCGAAATCAATGTATTTTTTCCTAAAAATTTGTTAAATATGAAGCACTTAGAAAGCGTATTTATTTACGTTAGGAAAGCATAGTCGTAAAAAAAACCAGTGACACTCCGGGACTCCGGGAGTGCCGACAGAAATGAAAACAAAACAAACAGAATACTTTGCCATCCCTCACTGACATATCGGATATACATTAAAACCAAGTACATCCCGAGGACAGCCGAATACATCCGAATGTAGCGCGGTGTCGGTAACAGTGTCGCAAGTTCAATGGTTTTTTCCCATCTCAAAAAATGCCCAACGCGCTTAAAGAAGTTTTCACTTCAAAAAATAGAGGCACTCCAGGAGTGCCGACAGAAGTGAAAACTTGAACAAATACGTGTGTATTTTTAAAAGCATAGTAAGTTAATAAATAATATGTTTGAAGGTCATTCTTCCCAAAGACAATGTCCTGCGCGTTGATGTCTTTATAATGGCCAAAATTTAAAACAGAGGTTTCGGTAACGGTATCAGTGTCGCGAGTTCAATGGTTTTTTCCTAGCTTAACGCGCCTAAAGAAGCTTTCAATTAAGAAAAAGTAGCAGTTACGTCGTTGTTTCTCCAAATGAGCGACAGGTATTATTATGTGTGTGTAGTCTAAAACATTTGATCAGTTCCTACCTACTTAGTAAATAAATAAATTTTATACTAACGCAGAGTACTTGGTGGTTCCCAAAATTTATATTTACAAAGTCTCTCTTGTTGTTTGGCTTTTTTATTTCTCTCTTTGCGTTTCTCCAACTAAGAATGAGAAGTAATTAGATGTACAATGAAAAGTGCGTTTTTTGGTAAGTAATTAATTTATTAGGCTAAAATGATTTTTAGGTATGTAGGTACTCACGAATTCGTTACTTATGCATAATTTCTCATAACTCTGTAAATAAATAAAGTATCGTGAGATTGCCTAGCAAAAACGTGTATTTATTTATTTAATACTTCAAGCACATAAATGTACAGAGTCGGACTTAATGCCATAGGCATAAAACGTGTTTCTTCTATGTTATAAGATAGTGCCATCCGCCCATCCACGAAGACGCGCCCCACTCTTCTTACTAATCGCTATTGGTTATCGCTAGTTAATTCCGCTAGTGTTTTAGTTTTTTGATACACACTAATTACCACTAATAAGTACTTACTGTGTTTGGACAAAACTAAAACACTAGCGGAATGTTGCACACTTGTACTCTAGGCGATTAGGAAGAAGAGTGGGGCGCGTCTTCGTGGATGGCGCTATCTGTAGGTATAAGTAACTTGGATTGTCAAGTTAAGTAACTTGAGCGTTTGCTCTCAGAAATCATCATTTGGTAACGTGGAGCTGATGATGAAGACCACAGATGGCCATCGGAACTACTCAATGATAAATATTTCACGGGTTGCGAATATGGTTGCTAACTCAGACCAAATAAAAAACTAAGCAATATGCTCGTCACAATGCGTATGGTGAGTGGTGCGTCCCAGCATCAGAAAAGCAATATTTGGTAACATGTGATGAACAGTGTTTTAATAGATTCCCGTCACTAATATTTACATAGCTTGTTGTATGAATTTGTGTGGGGTAGGTACAACTAAAAAGTGAAAAATAAAAACTCTTTTACAAAAAAAACAACAGACTTCCAAAAAAAACACTACAAAGTTATTTTTTGGAAGTCGATTTTTTTTTGTTTTGTAAAAATGTTATATTATATTGTGGTGTCTTACGACTTCCACGCGAACTAGTAAAAGTTGTTCTCAGACATAATGCTTAATGAAATTTTAAAGTGATCTATGATTCTTCTCTTTATCCGGCAAATTATGCGTAAAAACTTACTTCATCACTTCTTAGTTTCAACTTATAGCCAAGAGGCAAAGGTTTTTTCTCCTTCTTTGGTTTACAGTTGGTGTAAAGGGGGATGTAAATCCTTTGTAAGTATTCTCCGTATTTCACATTTGGTTGATAGTATTTCTTTTTTTCTACAAGCAATTGAATTGTATCTATGTAAAACCATTTCGACAATTTGTATACATTAACTCAACTTGTTCGGATCTTCTCTCTGACGGGCGTCGACAATGGCTAACTGGTAGCAGATTCACCTGCCCGGTGCCCGCGTAGTCTGGCTCTAGCAAGAACCCATCATACAGGGGAAGTTTATTATGTACGTATGTGTGTTTGCTATGTAGGAGTATAGACCCTTACATGTAGGTATTGTCATAAATTCAACCGGTACAAAATGTGAGCAAAAGCTTTTACTAGAGGCATCTTTTTTGTGGCCAAATCTATGGTCGATTGTAAGTTGGCAACTCGTTGGAGCTTACCTACATTGACATTTGAAATGTCAATATAAGTGGCTGCTGGACAGACGACGACCTCATCATCAGCCTAGCAGTTTCTCAACTATGTTGGGGCTGGCTTCCAGTCTAACCTGACTGGTATAATCCAATAAACGGGTACCGACCGATGTACGTCGCCGTCCGTCGTGTGCTTTAAATTTGGTGGTATTACATTGTAGGTAGCTAAACTAATCGAAATAACTTTTACTCACTTTTCGGATGTTCTATTGATATAGATTTATCGTAATGAGTTACACGGTCTAGTGTTTCTACGCACTCCTCCATATCAATGAACACTAAGCACGATATCAGGATCCTGGCGTCCATGTCGTATGCTGAAATTAATATCATACTGCAAGTAAGCATTCAGTACTTAACACGCAACATCACACCTAATTCCTCGAAGGGATGGGCTTGGGTGTTTGGTGCACCCAGCACAGTTTGCCAGTTGTTGTATTTCATTCACATTATGAGAGAGCCTATTGCCATCAAACGAGTACGACTCAAGAGTCCGGTCAGCTTCTGAGAAGTCCCTAAATGAAAAACCGACCCGACTTGGGGATCGAATTCAAGACAAGATGCTCAGGCACTCAGCATAGCGCTTGCGACTACTCGACCAATGAAGCAGACAAGACCTAGCTCAAAATATGAGTGGCACTTTGCCAATAACAGGCTGTCGACTATACTTAGCATGGATAGCGATTCGAATGCCCGCTGCAGCCTGCAGTGACCGTACCGTCGGCAAAGAGCATCTATCAACGTCCCTATAGAATTAATAAACGTACATGGTTGTAATTCATTCGGCGATTTCTTATAAACTGCTTGGTAGAGTTTCCAAAAGAAAACGCCGGGATCCTCAATGCTGGCATCCATCGCCTGCATCAACACCCTTCTCGGAATTCTAAGCGTTACTCCGAGATCAGATAAATTCGTGCGCATGCGACGAGGTACATCTTCTAATAAGTCTTGGTGGATATCCTGTTTTATATGTGTTAGGACTTCCCTCTGCTGACTCGAGAGTTCGATGTACCATCTAGGGCCAACTTCCTTCTGGAGCCTTCTTTCCTTTCTTTTACCTTGAAATATGCAAGAAAATATTTAAATAGAAAAATTGCCTTTCAATTTATATATTTTATTAAAGTAGATTTAGGTAGGTAGGTACTTAAAAAAAAGTTTGTACTTATAAGTAGGTAATATAAAGTTTTGGTAATACTGAACACAAAGCGCAAAAACCGTAACGCACTTCGCTGGTATCTTTAGGTCTAAATTCTATATACCTTCATGTGAAGTGTTGGATCCGAGGCCGGCCACTGTCACGGCGGTCGCAACTTCCTACAAACTTTAACGGATGGCCTGACCAACGAACGTAGCGAAGCTCTTTGATCTTCCAGAAACAGACGCGAACCCGCGGGGTAATTACGTAACATACATTACACACTATCAGCAGCAACAATGGCTTGTGATAAATAGATCACTTTAACTGAATCTATCACTCCTTGTGGTTGTACTTTTACTGTCGAAACAAAAATCTGGCGAAACAAAAATCTGGCGAAACGAAAATCCGGCGAAATAAAAATCTGTCGAAACGAAAACAACCCTTCATTTTGATAGTTCAAGAACATTCATTGCGTTATTTACGTTGTTGAGCAGACATAAAGCAATGGATTAGAAATATCCTTCAAAATTATTCGAAATTTGGTTGATAGTGTGTGTTACGCAATCAGGGGCCAAACCTCCGTCGTGGTTTTCCGCTCAGTGCATCGGATAGCCTTAGGTGTTCTATCTTGAAAATCATCATGGCTCCGTTACACCACAAGTATCACAACTCAGATCTCAAACTGCATCAAATAAAAGGAAAACCTTTTACCTTCACAAAAGTAATGGTATTTCAAATCCTTAAGAAATCGGAGCCATTTTCCTACTTTCTCGTTGTATGGTTTGTTGGCGATGTTGTTTTGCATTTCCTTTTCTAGGCGGACCCATATTGGATCTTTCTTTTCCCCGTAGATGGTCTAGAATTAAACGTGTCACACATATGTTTACAAAAGGCATACCGGAATACGAAGTTATAAAACTAATCGAGAGATTCTACTTTGTACGTTGTAAATGTTATAACAGTAACCATGTTGTCACTTTTATGAAATAAAGAAAGAAGAAGGATCAAAATTCACCCACGTCAAACGTGGTCAAACAATCAAGTTATATCTAATTCTCACTAGTTCGATGTTCGGTGGTCGAACAAGTGAGAAAAAAAAACCTTAATTATTCAATGATAGAATTCAATCATCATAAGTCAAGATAGCCAAGTATTTCTTAATGTTGTTAAATATTCACGTAGATATTATTGCCCCTGAACGAATTTTCATAGCATTTTTTTTATATGTTACCTACTTTAGGGATGGAGTTTGAAAGCATGCCATGTTTTTACACCCTTGTTTATTATTTTTTAAATACTTACTTCTTTTTGTGAAGGACGTGGGTTCATTTTGTATGGAGCGTGCGTGCCCCTTCTTCTTTATAAGTATTTAATACCTAAGTACCTATATAATTATTTAGGTACCTACCTACTTACCTAGTATTGTGGCAACATTTAAAGAAAGTAAGTTATATTTAGTACTTCTACGCGTCGTCTAGCCCGAATGGCCGAGTACCACCTTCCTAAAAACCCAAAAAACTGGCTTCACCCGTTTTCTGAAGACAGATTTCTTTACGATAAGGTTCTCCCCAGAAGGACAACCAAGCTGATAAGTTCTTATATGGTGCAATTTGAGGGAAATCGAAGTGCAAAGCCTGTTCCTATGTACAGAGGCCAGCACATCAAGCTACCCCAATCTGTCAAATTTTCCCAATTAAATATGAACCTTATTCCTTTGTAATAAAGTTGAAAATCTATCAAAGAAATTTGACAGATTGGGGTAGCTTGATGTGCTGGCCTCTGTACTTACATTCGTCCCGTGCGCTCTGTCAGTACCGACTTTGCTGGTAGTTGTAACATGACTCCTGAATTAACATATTTACAGCATACCTTGATTAACTTGCTAGATATGCTTTGTATGTGTCTACTATATATGTGTGTAGCTATGCTATGATTAGCATAACTTGAAATAGGCAGAGGAAAACGGACACTAAAAAAGACGCTGAAATGTAGGTACCTTAGTCTGGAGAATTTTTTGAACTGATGAAAATACAAATTTGCCCATAGTGAATAACTAATAATTTGTATTTATTAAATTCTAAAAGATAAAATAACACATTAAAATTTTAAATTTTGCTTGACCATTTTGGTTCCCATGAAAAATAATCGTCTTATACTGGTTATTCCATAACTGTGTCATAGAGGAAAAAAATTTAGTCTATGTCTATCTAGTACTACTAATTTTTTTTTGTCTTCAGAATTTTGGCCAGGTTTATTTTAATCTATTTGAGGTTTTATTGGATACCCGGTGAAATTATTTAATATACTTATACCTTGCTTCACCCTAAAGTAACTCAGACGACATCAGCTTTTGTGAGTTCCGGCCGGCGCGGCGGCGGCAGAGCGGCGCCTTGCCGTCGTACTACGACATAGACGCATCGCATCGTGCTTCTTACTACAGGGCATACGGCGCAGCCACGCAGCATGGTGTAGCTGATGTGCATCGCATTCGCATCGAGCGACTTCCTAGTTCCTAGCTGTGGGCTTCGGCGTAGCCGTGTAGCATTGTGCATGTGCAACACATCGAGCGATGTCCTACGGACTACAGCGTAGGTGCGTAGCATGGCGTATGCCGCGGCGTAGTATGCGCATCGCCTCGAGTGACATACTGCGAGCTACGGCGTAGCATGTTCAATAGGGTATTACCGATTTTTTTGGGTTCCGTACCAAAAATGGTAAAAAGGAACCCTCATGGTGCGACTCTGTCTGTCTGTCCGTGTGTCACAGCTAGATATCTCAAGAACTACTAAATACGCTATCAACTTGAAAAGTATAGTTTTAGATGACGTTTGCCCAAATATTTTGCAGATAAGAAAGAACAATTTTTTTTTTTGGATCATGAACTGAAAGGGGTTCTGAAAAATTTTAAGTGGGGCTACTAGGGCATGTGGGGTATCATAAGAAAGAGCGCAGTTTGCACATTTTCAAACACTTTTAATTTTTTTAAGGCCGTTTAGTTTTCGACTTTTGATGAAAAATGTAAAAAAAGTACCATTCCCCCTTATCTCCGAAGTGTGCAAAGAGAAAAATCTGAATTTATTCTATGTGATAGAAGTTTATGTAAAGATTAAAGGAAAAATAAAACCATGTCTCTATTTAGAGAGCACACTTTTTCAGAAATCATCAAAGTTACATTAGTTCCATTATCGGTCAAGAGATGGCGCTGACCTACAACTGCAATATTCTACACCGCAGCGTGCAGTGTTAAAATTCTGACTAATATAGGCCTCGCCGAAGAAATATTAAAAACAAATGATGGTACGGAACCCTCGGTGCGCGAGCCCCACTCGCTCTTGCCCGGTTTTTTTTATTTGATTCTTCGAAACAAAGAAAAAATAGTATTTTTTTTTTATATCTCATTTTGCTCCCTTTTTTTCCTGTGTACCCTTGGCTGTTCCCTCTACTAAACCCCAGATGAAAGAAGATACAAATACAGATAAGACTAACAGGTTATTTTTTTTCTATTTCTTTTAAATGATAAATGATTTATTTTCTGTAAGTAGGTTTGTACAAACACTTTTACACGTCAATCATATTTTTTTAAACTAGATGAGGTCGGCGTTTCCTATCTGACTATTCTGAGAAGAAAGGCCGAAACAAACTCAGAGGTCACAGTCTCTTTTAAAGTCCAGACATAATCTTGGTCAGATCATGTGAAGACCATGTAGATTGGTGTCTGAAATGGTCTTTTGAGGAAAGAACCACACAGATTGAGCGGACCTGTCCAGTCAGTGCACGCATTTGTCAAAATCGTGCAGCTCAACTCAGAAGTTGAGGAGCTCAACGATTCGACGAACAATACCAAAGAAAGGACATTTGGGTAGGCCGCGTAATGTACTCAAACTGCCAGATCATGATTAAAACTAACTAAGAAGGAAAACAGTAAAAAAAGAAATGACCCACATAGTCCTCACATTCACAACAATTAAATAAAAAAAATAAAAAATACTTTACAAAGTAAATATTCATGTCATTGTATATATAAAAATCATCAATGTCAAAGTGTATATAAAAATTCGGGCATAATCTTTGAGGGCCATGTAGATTGGTGTCTGAAATGGTATTTTGAGGAAATAACCACACAGATTGAGAGGACCTGTCCAGTCAGTGCACGCATAAAGGCAAAAAACAGTGTAATAAAACTTTTAAAATATCTATATTCATTTATTATAATGATCTTAAAATATAATAATTAATACACTTATTTATGTACTTTTATTTATTAAATATTTAAAATTAGTAATATATTGTTTTCTTTTTTGATGAATGGAATTATTTTGAAGATTTTTCAGTATCTTTTATGTGCATATTCTTGGTTTTTTCTAATATTTCTTTATATGGAGGATTTATGGGACCTTGTACAGGTTCTTTGTATTCATATGATGTTTGGCCTTCTAGCAACAGTGGATATGATGTGTCAGAATCATAGGCGCTCAAATCTCCACACGCATTAAATGGTACTATGAACCTGTTAGGACCGGTAAATTGATTGAAATCACAATACTTGTGATCTAGCAGCGGATTTACCATGTTTGGGATATATCCTTCAGGTGGCTGATAGTTTTGACATACAACAAAAGCTTCTATGCTGGAGTTCCTTGAACTTCTTGGTTTAGAAACTGTTACATATTCAAAAAATTGCTTAAGCTGTGAATATAAGAGAGAAACATCTTCCCCACGGAATATCTTAGCCACAAATACACCGCCAATCTTTAACACATGTGTTGTTATATTAAGTGCTGCTAATAACAGCTGCGACTGTACATATTCATCAATGTCATGTAGTCCTGTTACATCTGGGGCTCCATCACATACCACTAAGTCAGCTTTGAGTCCTTCAAATTCCTGAATTATAGCATTTGCAGTAGAAAGTTTTGTGATATCACCCTGTATCTGTATTACACCAGGTAAAGCTGCCATAGCTTGTAAGTCTACAGCAACAATTTTAACATCGTCGACACAACTTGCATTTTGTCGTAATTTTTTTGTCAGTACCTGACTCCAACTGCCAGGAGCCGCGCAGAGATCTACAGCGCGTGTTACTCCATTGAATATATTGTGTTCTTCGTTAATTTGTAATAATTTAAAAGCACTTCTTGCACGCCAGCCTTCTTCTTTAGCTAACCTGTAATAAATATCCCTTTTATCTTTAGATGTTTTGCCCATAGTTGCTTAGTTTACAGATATCGATTATACTATCCCAATCCAGGTTTTTGCACGTTACTACCAATGCGGAGTAATAATTTAAAATTTACAAAAGTAGCACAGAGCTGAGGCACAGAGTACTTTTTGATAGACTGTAAAAGTACTCTGTGTAGACTGTACTACTGCTATTCTCAATCTATCAAAAAGTACTCTGTGACTGCTATCAAAAAGTACTCTGCACATATCTGAGTACTTTTTGATAGAGTGAGGCCGCTTTCCGAATTGGCCAATATCGCTCACAGCACTCAAATCGTCTCACATGCGTTCCATAATGGATATCACGATTATGACAGCTGAGAGCTGTCAACAATTCGGAACACTCGTTAGCGCGCTCACAGTGCTTACTCGGTGTCAAAAAGATATTACAGCAGTATTTCTTCATAAAAACACCACACGTTTCTTCCTTTTCTTTGTTTATGTGGCGACTGTCAGCCAGAAGCACAATTTCGAAAATGCCACGTTATTAAAAAGATATGGTGCAACTCAAAACAAAACACACACTGACACATCCTCATCCTCACACACACACACACTGTCATTTTTGACAGCGCTCACGGTGATATTTGTACGAGGCATGGTCGGCGTTATCGCAAGATGGCGCATGCCATGACGTCATCTATGACGATTCACGGGACATCGTTATCGCGCTCACGCCAATTCGGTACGGGTTTTGGCACGCTCAAATCGATTACATCGATTATGTCCTCAATTCGGAACGCGCCCTGAGAGTACTCTGTGTACTTTAAGTAGCGTCATACGCACAGAGGAAAAAATAGTCATACATAGACACAGAGTTACAGAGTACTTTTTGATAGACTTATAGGAAAAATGTCGAAAAATGGTATATAGCGTACGAAATGTATATACACACGGCTACACATCAAGCTATACATTTCCAGTTTCAGCTGACCTCGCATTGTATAGGTTTTTCTTACAATCAGAACTCAGCTTATACTGGTTATGTAGAGCTTGATGTGTAGCCGTGTGTACGAATCCGTTAATGACTAAATAAACCTATGGACTGAGCATACCTACAAAATTAGCGCGTATACCTACACAAATTGCCAGTACTTGACAAACATTTAGATTCCCTCTTTTCGTATGTAGCACTTCATTAGTTAAAAAGAAACAGAACGCTTTATGACATGTGTGTGTCGAAATGATAGATATTTGTATGACTATTATTTCTGTAGTAGAATATGCAGTCTCCATGCTTTTCCTATCCCAATGGTCCATTTACACGTCATGTCATGTCAACACATAGCAGATGACATTGACAGTAACAGATACGCAAATGTTGTTGTTGTGCTACAGCCTCCCGTATTATTATTATACTCTTTGGCTACAGGCTACAGCTATACAGTGCTACTAAAATTTTTCCTCTATGCCTTGCCTAAGTGCCACAGTAGGCTAGTCGTTAGAGTTTTGTTCTCACTCTATTAAAAAGTACTCTGTGGTTTTGTCTTAGTTTCGGCTTTTGCTTCTATTCTGTAGAAAGCAAATTTATTTAATTGATAATTTTCAACGGTTGAGTGATTTCTAGGTTTAGGCTCTTCAGACTTCTGACCGAGCTCAGTGGTACCCTCTGTAATCATGGAATACTTCAGTGGCTCCAAGAAATTGTTAGTATTTATTTTAGAAGACTGGAAATTGCTCTTATTCCTTACCATTTTATTTGGTTTATATTTTTACTACACAAGTACTTTTGACTTCTTCGAAAAGAAAGGCATTCCTTATAAAAAACCAGTGATATTATTAGGTAATCTGGGACCCAGATTGAGAGGCACACAATCGTTTCATGAATTTCAATTAGAAGCATACAATAACTTTAAAGGAAACCGGTATGGAGGTAAGTTCTGAACTTTGAGAACTAAAAGAACAATGTTATTAGTTTTCATTGTTAATACCACAGAACAGCTGTGGTTAATACTTCTGTCGTGACTAGTTTTGTTTTGTTTTTAGTGATGATGCTGTACATAGGCGGTTGTCTTTGTTAGTATCGCCTAAACAATTGTGACAGAAAAATCCTGCTATTTCAATTAATGTAGGATACAATATTGTTTAATTAAATGTTATCAACATCTAATATTTATTCATAATCTCAGTCCTTTAAATTACAATTAACCTTTACAAAACTTATTTCTATTAAGTATTGTTTTCTTCATTATGTAAAACTTCTTATTTTGTTTGAATGCAGGATTATTTGAAGGGAGAAGACCCCTTTTAACTATTATGGATCCAGACCTAATCAAGGCGATAACAATACGCGATTTTGATCACTTCACTGACCGAATCTCATTAAATGCAGAAGAGCCCAAGTTCTGGAGTCGTTCACTTCTCAACTTAAAGGTATTTTGATAATTAATTAGTATTTTTAACCGACTTCTAAAAAGGAAGAGGTTCTGAATTGGGATGTTTATATTATATTTTTTATGTATGTTCGGGCATAATTCCATCATATACAGAATGAAATTGAAAACATGCGACAAATCGAAAAAAAAATCTGCTGTTCCCTACCCTACATAAATGTAGGGAACAGCCGATTTTTTTTTTCGTGATTTCAGGTTTGGTCCCATAGTAAAAGTTCATAATGATGAATACAATCTCCCATTTCGATTTGTCGCATGTTTTCAATTTCAACCTGTATAGACATATTTGCAAAATATTGTTTTTATTAGAAAGAGGTTTATTCCGAAATGGTCCCATTTAAATTTCGTAAAGATCTGATGATGAGTTTGGAGACAGACAACAGAACTCTTCAATAAAAGCCAGCAAATCTTTTTTACGCAATCACACAACATAACATCACGCCTGTACCCTTTAAAGGGGTAGACAGATGTGTTCAATAGCTTCCTGTCACTGATATTCAAATAGCAAGTAGTGTTATAGGAATTTGTGTGGGGTAGGTAGGTACAACTAAAAAGAGAAAAATAAACACTTTACAAAAAAATAAAAAACTACTTCATAAAAGTATAAAAGATTTTTTATATTCACCATTTTTAAAGCAAGCATAAATTTAATATGATAAGGAAAAATACATTCTATAGAAATATACTCTGGTATTTATCCAAAATACAATTTAGATTTGGTTTTAGGGATCAGAATGGAAAAGTGTTCGAAGCACATTAACACCAGTCTTCAGTTCAGCACGTCTAAGAAATATGCTTCCACTCATACAAGTATGTTCAACGCAAATGGTTGAATTTTTGAAGCAATATGGTAAGTTAAATATGTATATATTCTACTTTGATAACATAAAGAGTGCTATTGGGTCAATAGAGTTTACTATCTATCTGCAGACAGTTTCTCATCATCTGCCTAGCCTTTTCCCAGCAACTGCCTATTTGACCTCTACAACCCGGTTACTTGGTAACACAATAACTCTTGTTAAGACTGGTTGTCAGACTTTCGGACTTCTGCTGACGACCCTTTACAACTGTCAAAGATCCAAATGACAGCCGGGTTCAACGGATTACCGCGGTTTTCGAAGGGTCTCGGTATGTAAAGATAGTCACCCATCCACAGACCGATGGCAGCAAACGTAGCTTAACCTGATTGACCATCCCATATGGCTATTATTACTTAGCCACTCTACACTACAGACAGTTTCTATCTGTCTATCTATACTGTCTATAAATAGACAGTGTACTCTATTGACCCACTAACCCTGTTTATCAATCATCTCTGCAAACTTTCACATTTCTAATATTAAGCATACATCTACAACTCCCACTGTTTATCAAAAGTAATAATAGTTAAAACATACACAAGTATTATTTTTGTATATGTATATTTTTATCTAACTAGATTGCACAATGCTATCTTGTGGACTTTGGCTATAACTAGGAACATTATCACATTGACATAATAACTTTGTAGCTGTTGCCCTACAATAATAAACAACAGTTTTTTATTCAAGTTACTAATAAAAAACTGTTATATTTGTAGAGATTAAACAAATACCCATGCGTATTCTATGCACTGGCTGTACTACAGAGTAAAGTAAAATTTATTTACATAGATTGTTCTAATGAAAGAATTTTTATAAAATGAGTTACTTAGGTAATTATGACAAAATAAAATTATTTTACAGAAGACCCATAATAATTGCATTCTGCTTAAATATTTACTAAGTATACATCATTTTCATTAAAAAAACATTATTTAACCACATGTATGTTGCTAATTTACAGATAAGAAAGATGTTGAGATGAAGAAAACAATAGGGCACTTCACGTTGGAGGTAATTGGGGCATGTGCGTTTGGTATCAAGTGTGATGCCTTGTCAGATGAGAATGCGCACTTCTTCAATGTAAGTAAATACTGTTTCATGCCTTTGTACTTACGTAATTTAACGAATTATGTAATGAGGCAATTTGACTGGGTACCTACTTGGAATTCTTAATTACAAACACAAAAAAGATGTATCCTGCTGCTAAAATTATTTTAATTTAATAGATAATTATAAAGAATACTATAACTAATCTAATGTGATATAACTAGCCTGTATTGTGCCACTGCAGGGCAAATACCTCCCTCTCCCTTTTCTACACAATTCAGTCTTTAGTTCGTGTCTATTTAATAACAGCCGAACGGGTCGATCGATCAGGTAACCTACGCTTGCCATGGTTGGTCCGTGCGTGGGTGACCAAATTACGAGACCCTTCCGTGCCTCAGACAGAACGTTAAGCTGTTGGTCCCGGGTGTCATTCGTGGATCTTTGAAAGTCGTTACGGGTCGTCAGAAGCCCTTAACTCTGACAACCAGTCAGATAGGCAGTCGCTCCACGTAAAATACGGTTCAGCTGCATCCGGTTCTGGTTAGACTGGAAGGCAACCTCAAAAAAAACCGGCCAAGTAGTCGGACCACGCACAATGAAGGGTTCCGTAGTTGGAATGAATTTATCCCAAGAACAAACTTAACATTGTAGTTGAAAAACATACATTCTCCCATACATTCCAACTGAAAATGTAAGTTTGTACGCACAATATTGAGAGATTTACCATGTTGTTTCAAGATCATAGACTTCTTATTAATTTTCCTGTAATCTATAGGTATAGAACTATTTTCTGTATTTTATTTTAAATTTTAGGCTCAGTAGTTTCGGAGATAAGGGTAGGGGGGGGGGGGGGTGGTAAATTTCCGTCTATAGTCTTAAATAACTTTAATACAATTTACTTTAAAATTATGAAAAAAGTATACCTATTTGAGATCCTCACGGTAAGCCACACGGCACAGATTGCGAAACTTTTTTTTTATAATTGTCTATTTACCCCTCAAAAATTACTCCCATTTTCAAAACTCATTTATTTACGTTATCTTCTGTGTTTGGGTCACAGAGATTCATATGTGTACCAAATTTCAAATTAATCGGTCCATAAGATTCGAAGCAAATTGGCTGTGACAGACGGACAGACAGACAGACACACAAATGATCCTATAAGGGTTCCGTTTTTCCTTTTGAGGTACGGAACCCTAATAGTTGGAAAGGCTAGGCAGATGATGATCTGTCTTTTGTTAGTGCCGGCACTAACAAAAGACAGATTATCATCTGCCTAGAAAAAAAAGTTATAAAATAAATTACAATAGATAAAGTGGACTACCCGGGTAGTCCACTTTATCTATTGTAATTTATATTTAATGGGTTGACGTGACGGACATTATACTGTCAGCAAAAGAAATAAGTATGCAGGATCGTCGGATATAGTTGAAGTTTAGTAAGAAACCGATAGATGTTGTCGACTGAAATTAAATTTCAGCTGTTTGTTTTCTATTAATAAAATTAAATTTTATTCGAGAACATCCATCGGTTGCTTACTAAACTTCAACTATATCCGACGATCCTGCATACTTATCTCTTTTGTTGACTGTATAGGTACCTAATGGTAAAAAAATAATCATTTTAGGTGGCCCAGAAGTTCGACTACATGCCTCTATACAAAAGACTGGTGTTATTCTTCTTCCTAATATTTATGCCGAAACTGATTAAGGTTTTAAACTTTTCATTTCTGAATTTGGCATCTGCAAAAGAGTTAGTAAGGATTTTGAAAGTGGCAAAAGCTGAGCGACGCAAATCTGGTGTTAAGTAAGTTAATAAATAATATTGGAAGTACTTTATAAAACTTCAGCAACTTATATGGTAACTTAATTCTTATTTATTTACAGGAAAAGTGATTTTCTCCAAATCTTAATAGATTTTTCAGAGAAGGAAAGAGCTGAATGGGAAAAAACTAAATCTGATATTCGTAAGTAATTTTATGTAGTAGACAGTTGAATGATGAGATTGAAAAATATAATCTTTTTATAGTGATAAAGATGTTAAAAACTATGAATTAATTTTGTTTATTGTGCAAACTACACTACATACCTACATAAGTACCTACCATATGCATTGTTATTCTATTGTAAATAGGTATCTACTTTGTGTGTTTTGTCATGTGGATGTATTTGTGAGGTGTGCCATCATTTACGAACACACGATATTATTTGCAATCCTTAGAAGTAAGAAATGAATGAGATAATTTGAGTAAGAACCTATCCTGTGTTAAAAATACTCGAGGAATTTGCCATAATAACTGGCAATTATTCACCTTTTATAGAGCCTTTCAGCGTAACCTTCGCACTAGTATTTAATTAAGATCATAAATTATTTGAGCGCTCGTTCAATAAAAAAAATAACGAAAGCGCAGCATGTGACTTTTATGAGCATTGACATAAGGTTTAAATTACAATGATGCTTGTGTAATGCAGTAACTATACCTACCCACGTAAAGTATTTTTATTTTAACCAAGTAGGTATACAAACACCCTGTGAATATACACACATTCACAGCGTGTCTTCACACACGTGAAGTCCAGTAGCGTGAGCACATAACTCACACACCCATACACCCACTTCAGACTTCGCCATTATCTCAGATGGGATGGTACCCAAACTTCCTGCGGTTACACACACACTCACAGCATGTTTGTATATTTATAAGGTGCATGTCGCTTTGTGAGATAAAAATACTATAATATTTATTTGCTTCAGATCTAGACGAGGACACCGTAGACGCGCAGTTGTTATTGTTCCTCATCGCTGGTTATGAGACCTCGAGTACCTTATTGTCCTTTGCCATCCACGTTCTGGCCACCAAGCCTGAACTGCAGGACAAGCTGCGGTCCCATGTGAAGGAAATGACTGATGGAAAAGAATGCGACTATGATCTCCTTGCGCAGTTGCATTACCTTGATGGATTTTTATTGGGTAAATAACAATAATTATTTACATCCTTAACTGCAAGGTATTGCGATACAAACAATGTGAGATCACGCATGTGCTTTGAAATTTGGCGCATGGGTCGACCATGACCTGGGTTAGTAGGACATAGGATACTTTTTATCCCAGTAGTACGTTCCCGTGGGATAATTTCTGACCTCCACGCGGGCGAAGCCGCGGACAAAAGCTAGTTTTATCATAATTATGACTAGGTACTTGCAGATAAGTGACTCACTTACTTAGGTACTTAATTAGTATCTTCCAGATACTAAGACTATGATTTACCAATGGCGTGATTCAAGCTTAGAATTTTATTGATTGTCGTGCGGATTTTTGCAGTGTGGGATTATTGTTTCAACAATATGATGATATATATTTATTTTTCAGAAACATTACGCTTGTTTCCTCCACTAGCCAGAGTGGATAGAGTTTGTACAAAGCCATATACTGTGCCTGGTTCATCTATACAACTCGAACCTGGTAATGTAGTTGCCATACCTTTGTACGGCATTCACATGGACCCGGAATATTACCCAGAGCCGAAAGAGTTCAGGCCAGAACGATTCATGAATGAAGACAAGAAAGACAGAGCATCTCATTTATATCTTGCTTTTGGAGTTGGTCCTAGAAATTGTATAGGTAAGCGTAACAATAAGCTATTAGAACTTGTTTTTTTTTAAATACCGCAGCAATATGCTGACACATGAGCCTTTTTGGCGTCGCAAAGACTTTTTCAATTTTACTGGTTTTAAGAATTCTCCTATTTTTTACTGTTTGTATTTCCTATACATGTCCCACATATTTCTTTTTTCTTTCATTGTTATCTTGTCATACACGAAAACAATCACCAAGATGCGATGTATGTTAAAAAAAGTTTCTTCGTCATCCGGCCAGTAAACAGTCACATATTGATTGGGTGCGGCACCCAATCAATATGTGACTGTTTACTGGCCGGATGACGAAGAAACTGCCAGATACTGTGTGGACAAAATTTTGTCGAGATACGCATGCTGGGCAGGTCATCAACTTTGCAGGCCCGAAATTTTCCATTGCATATCTGCCATAACAACTATCTTACTAAATTAAAATAAAAACGTGTGGGGTCGGAGCAGGCACGAAGTTCAAAATAAAAATTGAAGATGGCGGTTGCGAAAAATTTCAAAATGACGAAAATGTGTACCTTTTTGCAGTCAAATCATCTTGGATTTCCATTTTGACCAGAATATCGGCTTTAGCACCCTCGAAAACCATAAAAACGACACCCAAGACGAACAATTTGAAAATTTTTGTACCCGCCATCTTGGATTTTTATGTTGACCTC
Source organism: Gortyna flavago (assembly GCA_963669345.1). Taxonomy (NCBI): domain Eukaryota; kingdom Metazoa; phylum Arthropoda; class Insecta; order Lepidoptera; family Noctuidae; genus Gortyna; species Gortyna flavago. Next base: position 8,270,954 of record OY770139.1, read on the forward strand.
ACTATCGGCTTCAGCACCCTCGGAAACCATATGTTAACTATCTCTCTCTCTCTTTATATTACATCAATAAGAATTGCATGGAGGGCCATAACGCTTTTTCGTTACGTGACGTTGACTCCTACCGCAGTAAAAGAACCCGTAAAAGAATCCGTAAAAGAACTTCATTCCAATAATTATTTTCTTGTCACCTTTTTACAGGTTTGAGATTCGCGATGCTATCAGCAAAACTGGCGATGGTTGAACTCATTAAGAACTTTAATTTCTCTACGTGTGAGAAGACGGTTGACCCTATTCAGTTTGATAAACGGTCTATTTTGCTGAAGGCGCAGAGTGGCTTGTGGGTTCGAATCGAAACTTTATAAAGTACCTACTTCCGTAAACGTAACTCACATTTTTAGGGTTCCGTACCTCAAAAGGAAAAAACGGAACCCTTATAGGATCACTCGTGTGTCTGTCTGTCTGTCCGTCTGTCACAGCCAATTTGCTCCGAATCTTATGGACCGATTTAGTTGAAATTTGGTACACATATGAATCTCTGTGACCCAAACACAGACGTGTAACGTAAATAAATGAGTTTTGAAAATGGGAGTAATTTTTGAGGGGTAAATAGACAATTTAAAAAAAATGTTTCGCAATCTGTACCGTGTGACATATCAAATATATTTTTTTCATAATTTTAAAGTAAATTATATTAAAGTTATTTAAGACAATAGACGGAAATTTACCATTCCCCCCCTTATCTCCGAAACTACAGAGCCTAAAATTTTGAAAAAAATACAGAAAATAGTTCTATACCTATAGATTACAGGAAAATTAATAAGAAGTCTATGATCTTGAAACAACATGGTAAATCTCTCAATATTGTGCGTACAAACTTACATTTTCAGTTGGAATGTATGGGAGAACATGTTTTTCAACTACAATGTTAAGTTTGTTCTTGGGATAAATTCATTCCAACTACGGAACCCTTCATTGTGCGTGGTCCTACTTGGCCGGTTTTTTTTGCAGGACAATCGGTATGATTATTTTTAATTCGAACGTTTTGTGTTATAATAAGTAACCTAGGTATAGTGTGCTCTTTAAAGATACTTTAATGAAGTACAAACAACTCGTATGAAAAATACAGTGCCTAAAATGTTAAATACCCTCCTCTATTGACGTGATTATATTTTATTTATAGAAGACAGATATCAAAGAGAATGTAAACACTAGCGACAGATATGATTATAACAAAAAATGTGCCTTTTTGATCTTTAGGCTATTTCGCGGGAATGTAAACATAATAGAAGTCTAATTATCTAAAATAATAATACTTGTAACAAAATAAAACTCGTGCAATGTTTTATCGATAGATATAGGTACTGTATTTGCATACTTATACTACAGAACACGGAGATACCAATATAGAGAGAGATTAGTATGGTACAAGTTAACGTGTACATTTTGAAAACTACAGTATTTTTTGTATTTTAAAGTAATCGTTTTTTATTATTATTTCGCAATGGGTACAAATATCAGTGTTTAATAGTAAGTAGGTGTTAAGGCATAGTAAAAATAGTACACACTTATCTTTTGTGACATTGTGTTATCTTATTTATAACAGTTGCTTTCTTACTTTATTGACATGAAAATGATAAGGACATGTTTTTTGAAAATTTTAGATGGATAGATTGTAAATGGCAATGGTAAATTGGAGAATAATGGGTAACCTTATTACATATAGTTTTCTAGGGATATGGGAACTGTTTGGAATTCTTGGTTTGTTCAAAAAACTTTACTTGATCCATGCCTAAAGCCGTAAGAATATTTAAAACTAAGCAAGTTCTGTTAAAATTTAAAATACCATTTTTTTTATTTTTTGCCTAATTAGTACTCAGTTATAGTCTTGTAGAAAACCTCTAATAAGTAAAAGACGTTTTATTTTTTAGAATTTTATAAATGCTGCTATAAAGAAACCTATTGAATCCCTGTATATATGCTCCACTGGTCTAAGTTCATTGTTTTCTGGACCAAATCTTTGCACCAATAATCTGAAAATAATATATAAATAACTAGTTGACCCGGCCACGCGTTGCTGTGGCTAACGTTTTTGTCATTTTTTTTTCTATCCCATCTTTCAAGTTGGATCAAACTGCACACAGTGTACAAATTTTATTAAAATCGGTTAAGTAGTTTAGGAGTCCATCGCGGACAAACATCGTGACACGTAATTTATATATATTAAGATGTGATAATTTAGTGCCAGTATGATAGAGTCAGTACAAAAAGACATTGTTTAAATTACTCTTAAAGTATTTTTGTTATTATTCAAAAATATATTACTCAATACACAAAAGATTCTTGCCAATAATGTTAAGAAAATGCATTTGTATATTTTAAAATAAAAATGTTTTAAACCAACCTTTGTTCATCATTTAGACCTTTGTTAGGTAACCCTGGTCCACCATGGATTGGTTCTGCAGGTATTAGTTGTAAGCATGGGAACTTTTCAAGTGCCCATGCAACCATGCCTTCATTTTCTTCAACTGTAATAGTGCATGTGCTGTAGACCAGTTTCCCGCCCACATTCAATACTTTTACTGCCTATAAAGTAATTTAGGTAGGTATATAAATATTATAAAAAAAAATAACACCACTATTAAGCCGCCATGTTGGATTTTATGTGACGTCATATAGCCTTTAACCTGCAAAACATCAATGCTTCCAATGACACTAACAAAATTTGTCAAAATACGACGAGTAGTTTAGGAGTTGAGCGAACAGATGAACCAACATAGATACATTAATACAAAGCCTGTTCAAAGTCAAAGGAGGGTTCCTTTGGCTTTGCCGTAGTCAAGTAAAAACTTAAATGTATAAATAATGTTATGATTATTCAGGGGGTTTGTGTGCAATCTATTGTGGAGTATGCAAAATACATTTAGAATTGTGCACTTACTTCAGCCAATAATTTCCTTTGGACAAACTTATAGGAGCTTATCATTTTAGGAGTCATTTTGTTAATTAATTGTGGTCTTTGACCCAATCCACTACAAGGACCATCCAGTAGCACTTTATCAAAACTGTTTGGTGGAAAAGGGGGTCCACTGTGGATTCCTTTACTGTCTTCTGAACAGCACTTTGTAGAGTCAAATGCATATGCAGTAACACAAGTCACTCCTTGGATGTCACAGCTTTCCTTGATCTTTGCAGCTTTCTGTGGTGTCTTATCCAATGCTATTATAAATGCCTGAAATATACAGTAATGATTGTGTAAGTTTATTGTATTGCAGCTTATTAAATAATTCCACCTAGATAAATCTACATAGCTTTTAAAATACTTACTTGATCATTTGACATTTCAGCTAAATGTGTAGTTTTATTGCCTGGAGCTGCACACATATCCAGAATATGTTCATTGGGCTGAGCATCCACAACCCAACCACAGACAATGGAAGGCAGGTTCTGAAGGAGTACCTCACCTTTAGAATACATAGTTTCATTCACCACAGGCACTTTGGACGCTGGCAGAATAGTATGAACTGCTATACCACTAAAATCAATTTGAAATAAGTAGGTATACAAAAACATTTTTAGGTTTAACATTAAATATTTTTGAAACTTGGCCAAAACCAGCTATATTGTAGTGGAAATACATCATGATACTTGCCACTCTTGAACATGATAGTGGAACCAAAAAAGATTTTTTACATGGCTGTAAGAAGCTAAACAAAATCTTGCAATACCTGGGTTGAACACCATTATCAAATAAATCAGTTCTTAACATTTTCAGATACCCTGTTCCCACATATAGCTTTTTGCCTTCATAGTGCACTTTCAGACCCCTTTTACAGTGGCCTTCTAAGTCTCCATAAATGTCAACTCTTTCTCCTAGCTGATAGTCTGCAATAATTGACGCATTTTATTTAAATCTAATTAGAATTATGCAATTTGTGTATGCCACAAACATTATGATTATTTTAGGTCCATGCTGTTAGCAAATTATTGCAAAACTTTAAACTTTGTTTTAAAAAAAGAAAACTCTCCCTTTAATATAGTGAAGTCAGCAGTTTGCAAAGATTACAAACATTGTGAAATCTGTTCAGAATTTGACATTCCCTAATGTGCTATCTTAATTACTTTCCATAAACTAGTCTTAAATTACTCACTAACAGGTAGACCCATGACCCCAGGTGCAAAGACATGAGCTCCTCTCAACACTGCTGCTGCACACAGGGCATCAACTATTACTTCCTTCCCAGTCTTTTCCAAAGTTACTTTATCAGCCCATTGATCAAGTATGAGACAATCTGGTCTTATGAAGGAACATTCTGGTATGTGTGTTGCATGAAGTTCTTTGTTTTGCTGTGAATTTTAAAAACAATGAATACTGTTACTATCTGTAGTGTCAGCCTGAATCATCACATTTTATGGTATAGAGAGATGACTTCCTGCACTGCAAGATGGCGTCTTTGGTTTACAGTAATTATAAGGGGTGCGTGGCATCCGGCCGCAGGGTCTTAGGGGTCGCAAGCCAATCAGGCCATCACTATTTTTATCCACATGGCTCCAGCGCACTAACTGCCCGTCACTTCCTAGAAAAATTCCACCGGCTTGTCGCCAACGCACCGTCAGCAAGGTAACAGCTCGCTGCTGGCACGCCACCGGTGACTTGATACCTTGTTTTTTACGCGCCGCTTACTAGTTAGTAGCTCACCGTCCATGCACCACCGGCTTGTTTTCAGCTTACAGACGGGTTTGCAAACTGTGGTGCTGTGTTGTGTTAGAATTAGCAGGCGATGGAGAGACAGCCGCGCGAGCGGCACGTAAACCGCGCGAGGAAGGCGAGGCGCCGGCACGCATACCGCTTGCAGGCGTTACTTTGCCGGGGAGCGGGTTACCGTAAAATTGACTTTAATGTATGTAGTTGATTTAAAGGCCTAACTTGAATGACAAGTTATTTGCTGTGTCAGAGCGGTGCTGTAATGAGTGATTACCGTACTTAAGTATTTAAAAAAATGCAACAAAAAAATTTAAGTTTCTTGTTTTTGATGGCAAGAGTGGCGCATCCTGATTTTATTTCGTTATTTTGGGCGCCTTTACATACCTACCTTTAAGATAACCCTAATATAACTTACAGCTAATAGAAAATCTTGAAGAACACGGACGTCAAACGTTTTTAATTTATTTATCCTAAACGTTGTGTATTTCGGTGACTGTGATAACCAAGCTTTCATACCAATATCCTCTAGAATTTCCATGATACTATTTAAATTCTTCCCACACGTAAAATGATGAAAGTTATTCTTTCATCGAGCTTTCCTATGTACTACAGTATAAGACACAAAACAAAAATTGCACCAATTTAATTATTATGTTTTCAAATGTACAGTAAAAATGTGCCGATTTCACGATTTGTTGTTTAGTTTTTTGCAGGGAAAAGTCTATTCTATTCTATTTTTCTTTATGGCAATGGTGCCGATGTCGCAGGGAAAAGTCACAGAGTACTTTTTGATAAAAGTTTGATGTTTGTTGAATATGACCACAGAGTGACAGAGTACTTTTTGATAGAGAGAGTGAGACAGTGAGACACCTCTATAGTTAATTAGTTACTTTCGTAGACAGAGAAACTAATAGACGAAGGGACTCTGTAACCGCGGTTGAGACAGAGATAGTTTGTCAATGTGTGCGTATAATGTTGCCATAGTAACTGCATTCCCCTGTTTTTGGAATGTTTGATGGAATAGGGTACATTATTTTCAGGATTGAATTAAAACAAAACGAGATTTTTTAATTGACTTTTTATACAACTTACTACTACTATACCCCAAACAATAAAAAAAACACATTATTGATTGCGAAACAATGTTAATTTTGTAAACATATTTCTTACTTTTTCTTTAGGCTCAGATAGCTGTTTTGTAAACTTGTAAATTCGAATTTGGAGGTATTTCATGGTAATTGCTTTGATTAAAAGGATTTTATGATCATCTAGAGGAGAATGATTGTAAGAAACACCATGTTCTATAAAGAACGCTTTTCCAATACATTGACGAAGACATTGATTAATTAATTGTAGTAGAAGATTATTTCGTTCTAGTAGTTTACTGCCCAATTGTGTTAAATTTTGTTTAAATACTTTTTCAGCAATTTCACAAACGGCGATTACATCAGCAGCAGGATAATGTAGACCACCTTTATCCTTTTTTAGAATTAATTTATAATTGTTTTTAGAGGCAGTGTCAATCATACACATCAAGCAATTTTCACATTTCACTATCTTTGCTACTTTAGTTACAATAAAACCTGAAATATATATAATTATCTGCTTAGTGAATTCTGTAAGTCGTGTAGGATCTGCAAGGTAGTCATGATCATTGTCAATAGTTAAATAATCATTTTCAGTTTCGCATTCTAAACCGCTGGAATTTCTCAAAAGGGGTAAAGTAGCATTTATTGATTTTTCATAACGCGAGTTAGTATATGTTAAAATGCTTATATTTTCAAGAGATGTGCAATTTCCAGTATCTATGTGTTTGAGTTCTCCATGAACGACTTGCCTTTTGTATGCAGCTCGAAACTGCAGCGCTGAGGGATTATTATTAAATCCACCTTTAGACCTAATTGCACTAAAAAATTATTCTAAATGATCCTGACTCAATTTATAAGTAGGTAAAAATATCAACTCTGAGCTGTTGATAAGTCTATTAAATAAAAATTGCACCCCACGAATGCAACATCTAAGTCCGATTATGCACGCCTTCCTGTTACTTTGAATCACATTTTGGCCATTCGACATTTTAAGACTGTTTAAATAATTAAACATATCATTTAAAAACACATTAATATTTTCAAAATTTTTCATATTAAGAGGTTTTTTATAACCATACGCATTAATATTGCGGCTATTTAAGATATCGAACAGATGGTTTATTTTTCTAATAAATTCAACGGTAGGTGATGATCCTTGGAACTGTTCTAAATCAATTTCCTCACAAAATTCAATAGCATCAGCAACTGAATTGCTAAACGTTTGCACAGCCAGTTTCACTTTCATGATCTGTTTTACAAAGTTGATGTGAGCTTTTCTTAATTTATTTGCTAAGTGAAGACCTTCTTGTTCCTGCAAATCATGCAAAGATGTAATAAATGACCATTTTATTATTTTATCGTCACTAGTTTTTAATACGGCTTTGTTGCCCAGCAGATTTCTAATTAATTTCACCATGTGTGGTGGATCAGGAAAAAAACAACATTCTTTAATAACACCGTCCATATCAATTTTAAATACAGGTTCAACTTCGTCATCATATTCAATTTTGCAGCCTAATATTTTCGCCATCGCAAAATTTGATGGACATCCATCACAAGTTACAGAAATAACATTTACGTTACATGAATACAACAACTTAATGCAATCAATAACAAGCTGTGCCTTCTGTTCTGCAGTTACGCTTTCGATTAGAAAATACCCTACAGGTATTTTCCAGGATTCGTTTAAGGCTGTTACCATAAAAACCAAAGCCTGGGTGGCCATTCTAATGTTATCGCCGTCTAAATTGACACCAATATTAACTAAGCCAACACATTCCACGCCCTCTAAAGTCACGCCTTTCCTTATCGCCATTTCGTCAAATGAGAGGCACACATGAACGTTTTTACCAGATGCATTTACTTTTAGCTTTATTGCATGCAATGCCTCTTTGGTAAATCCGGGATTACCATCGACTGATCGATACCAACTAACCAATGTTTGTGGGTGTGGAAGGCAAGTATTAAATTGTTCTCTTACGTAAGAATAAGCACGTGGACTAATAAAATGCAAACATAATGCGAACTTTCTCAATGAAGGAGAATATTTTTTAGTTTTTCCAACTAAACCTAAGAACCGTTTAAGGAAATCTTTGTTTCCGCTATCAATAGTGCTTAACATGTCAGCATCTTCATATGATATCAAGGATTTGATTTTAAGTTCCGAAATAATATCTGATAATTTAGCATTTCGTTTCATTAGGCGCCTATTTGTTTGCCGGACAGCACGTATTTTTTTTGTAAGATTTGCAACAGCCGCAGTTTTTTTCTTTAAGTCCGCTTTAAGTTTTTTCTTTCTTGGGGTATCTTCCTCTTCCGGCAAATGTAATTTTCTTCTGATGGTTTTTAGTTTTGCGTAATCTTGAAAATTGGTACTTGAAGATGTGGATGGTACTGGATCAGCACTCTCCTCGGGTGTTGAAATCTAAAACATTCAATCAAATTATTAATAAAGTATGTTTAACCTGTTGACTCTGAACGCATATTATTCAAGAAGAATGTTGTCAATAGAAGAATACCTTGATTGACTTTTCTGGCTCTTGTGAAAATGACACTGACGCTGACTTTGATATTGTTGAGTTATCGCTTTCAACAACTTGTATCTGCAAAGTAAATCATAAAGTTATGAAAAATCTTTTGACAAAAAAAAACTAAATTATTTTATTATAATAAATACTTACCGCATTAAAATTTGGTACTGCATCAGAATGCAGAACTGTTTTCTTTTTCTTTTTTATTAGTAAATTTTCTGGGAAATGATTGCTACATATTTTACAATATTTTGTGGGAGTCCAATCTTTTCTTCCAGTTGCTTCGATCCACTTTTTGCGTAGGTCTGGATCGTCTGGAAAGCTAAACGATAAACTTAGCTATATTATTAACACTCACAGGTAGTTCAGGCATTCTGTAACGACAGATGTGTCGTTCTTATTCGATAACAAATAGGAGACAGAATAAATGAAAATAATGTATTTATAGATAACGAAGCTCAAGCTTAACATAAAAGATACTATGATTATATTCCGTATTTTTTTGTTTTCATTACATTGTCGCATGTCGTCGAGTCAATATTTTTTATCGAGACTCGGGGCATTTTTTAGCTGACGCTGGCAACACTTACACGATATTAATTATAGGTTATGAATGATAAAAATTCGACAAAATCCTATTATCTTCACAGTTTTAACGAGAAATATCGTTCCGTCGTACTTTGGCATAAATAACCATCACTGAGAAACTATATTTAGGGACAAAACCGCCGTACTTACGCGTGAAAAGACACACCGGCAATTTTCTTCTCACTATCGCTTTTACATGAAATAACACGACAACGCACCATTGTATAATCGTCGATGTTATATACGGATAATTTCTCACTGGATTAGAATCGTTTTATAACTTATAAATAAGCAAAACTAGAACATCAAACACAATGAAGGCACGAAGTGTCAAAGTTTGTTTCGCAATTTAAGTTGCTGACCTTGAATAAACCGGTTACACGGTAAGAGACAAAAAAATGGATAATTGTATCTCTGTCTAAAACATTCGTAGCGTAATTTTCGCTCTCTTTCTTGTGTAAGCGAGAAAGGAATCGTCACTGCGTCTATTAGTTTCTCCGTCTACGGTTACTTTACTCTTTTGTGATTTTTTGAGTTTTTGACACTTGACAGACACTTTGACTGTGGCACGGCACGGACCATAAACCCATGGAATTACGAAGTACCTTTAGAACTCTACAAGTGTGAAGTTGATAGCGCTCTCTCGTGCTCGTACGTCGGTCGAGTCGCCCGACCTGTATTGAATATACTGTTCAGTGTTCCTGTGTAAGGTCAGTGGCCGACCGACGTCAGGGTTGAAGGCCGAGTCTTCCTGAGTCCGAGATTTTGTATTATCAGGGTGCTAACTCTCGAATCTAATTCCGATAGATCGACATTGGTCAAACGTCAGTTGGTTGAGTTAAACGTCAGGGATTGGCTAGACTCAGTGAGTCCAGCCAATCCCTGACGTTTGACTGACAATTCCAATGTCGATCTATCGGAATTATATTCGAGAGTAAGCACCCAGTTTCAATTGCATCTCACAGACTGGCATCAGCCATGTATCGGCAATACATTAAAAGTGACAATCTCTCTATAGTTACTTTACTCTTTGGTGACAATGAAGCACAAACACTGACCTGTATTATACAAGAGGTCAGTGAGCACAAAGCTCCAATAGAATGAAATAGCAGTAGTACTTACAACTTCCATGGCTTTATTAAGTTCCTTTCTCTAGTTCTGGACTTCTGGAAAAATGATAAAGGAGAAGTAATATATTGGTACAGACGCCATCACATCAGCTAACCGAAACCAAAGAGTATAATAATAATACGAGAGCCCGAAACTGACAAATTTTCACAATCAACATTGAACCTTAGCTTTAATATCATAATATCCTTGGACATTTCACACAACGCCATATAGTCCCAAGCTAAGCAACTTAATGCTTGTGTTATGGTAACGAGATGCTTTAGCGATAAAGTTGAAAATCTATTATGCTGGGGCCACACCAACGAGAAACGGCAATGCCCATCATTGCCGTAAACGCCGCGGTAATCCGATAATTAACGTGATAAACAGGTACAAGGTAAAAAACAGGAATAATAACTTGTGGCTACACTTCGGCGTTTCACACACTGCGCCGAAACACGCAGCGGAGCGCGGGAAACGGAGCCAAACTCCACTTTTATTCAATTTGTATGTAAAAAATCACGCTCGGGGCGCGTTATCTGCGCCCGGTCGCGTGGTGCGTCGCAGTGTGTGATCCGCCTTACGGTTAACGCTCAACATCGCGATAATCAACGGCGTTTCCCGCTGATGTGGCCCTGGCATTAAAGAAATTTGACAGATTGTAGTAGCTTGATGTGCTGGCCTGGCGTCTGTACATACATTACCAGTTTCCTGATGCCGGGTTCACACCAACGGGAAACGCCGTTAATTAACGCGATGTTGGGTGTTAACCGTAGACCGTGTGTCATCTTAACTTTCAATTCCACAACTCTATTATCGTTGCATGCAACCAAAAACGCAACGTTACATTGCGCGCTGCCGTAAACAGCAATGTTTACACAAAAAAAAAATATGGTTGTCTATATAGTCGGTTTACGGACGATAATTTTACGTGATAACGTCACAAGAGATAGGTGCGTCACAAACCGAACGCTTAGGCCGATCGTGCCTATCTACCGCTTGTTAAGTGACAAGTTAAGTTGTTAAGTTGCTTGCATGGGGGTCTACTCCCTAACTCCGTCCGTCCGTCTGTCGGCCCGTCCGATAGTAGTCCGATACGTCGGTGTGAACCCTACTCCCTAACGATTTCGGACTCATCAGTTTCAAACGGAATCATAGACAATATTCGTGAACGAACGACGCATGGCGATACAGTTGCACTATTTTATCGGTCGATTACCGGTTTACTTATTTTGTAGTTTTCTAGCTTATTAAACAAAAATTAATACTTTTGTCGTTAGAAAATGACCACATTAAAAAAATATACCTTTTATTATGTCTATAAATATAGAATTGAATTATTTTTGCCATTTTTGTCTGGAAACTGGCGTCATCCTGTTATACCTTTACCTGTTTATTTTTTGAAGGAAATTTTATAATGAAATGTCAAAGGCCGCATTCCGAATTTAGTTTGTCTCATCGTCTCACATGCGTTCCGATTTAGTTATTACGATTATGACAGCTAAGAGCTGTCAACAATTCGAAACGCTCGTGAACGCGCTCACAGCTTACTCAATGTCAAAACGATATTATTACAGTATTTCTTTGTATAAACACCACATTTCTTCTTCAGTTCTTCTTCTTTAGTTAGGTGGCGACAGTCAGCCAGAAGAAAAAAAAATACCTCTACATTCAAAAATAATTTTGACACAACTTAATCGAATTTGACAATCGCGACACTACGTGGAAAATATTGCCGGAATTTATAGCCGGAAGCGCGCAGGTGGGAGCCTCGACGTCTTTTATATGGAATTTTTCTCTTTTTGTATGAAAAATATGAATAATTATTACCTACGTGTTGAGTTTTAGGGGTTTACGGGTTTTATAAAGGGGGGTCGAAATTTTCATTATTTTTACGATAGGACACACCGTTTTCGAGATATAAGCAAAAGAAAAGAAAAAAGATACAGTACTGTTTTTGTTGGTGTGCCAACTAATTTTATTCCACACCTTTTTAGTCGCGATTAAAAATAGTCAGATTTAGTTAGAAAATCTAATCGTTATCGCGCACGCTAATTCGGTGCGGGTTTAGGAACGCTCAAATTCCTGTAAAGCTTCTTTAATATTTAAAAAAGCAGTCATACTTAGTTTGAATTCGTTTAAATTGGTAACTTTCGTCGACAGCACGAGAACTATTTTGGTGTCGTATCAACTGACATAAATATCCGTCAAAACCAGTGTCAACTTCAATTGTTCGGACGGGCTAAAACACATCGGGGGTAGGGACAACTATCAAATCGCGTTGTCATTCATTCTTCGCTCGGGCCCCGAACGAATCATCCGTCCGTAGGGCATAGGGAGTAGGAAACGCCCGTAACGAAGGCCGAAACGACGGACTTCGTGCTTAGGGAGTAGACCCCCAGGCGTAACGTGACAATGAGTCGATTTATTAAGATTATCACGTCAATAAAACTGTCCTAGCAATATTAAAATTGTGGCTCAATGCTATTTAGTTTGCTAAACAGAATACTGGGCTATGTTTATGTGATAGGTTTTTCTACATCCTGTATAATGTAATGGTACGATTTACGAAAACGGTAAGGTTACGAGGTTTAAGATTCTACCATGCGTTCAACATTCCCTTGGCAAATCTTGACCTGAACTTGTATCATATTCGAGCGCCTTAAGTCTCTATTCATCCTGTATGTACGACATACGAATGGATGTGCGAATGGATAACACAGTGGAGAAGGTCCTTGATTGATGTTTAGGTATAAATTACACCAATCCTGGGTAAATGTCGCCGAGCGTGATCCAGATGCATTCGTTTTTATGTTAAAATATGCAAAACGGGGTTTACGTGATACCGTGCCACGTTGCATAAAATGCGTGTGAGATTATGTTACTCATACAGATGATGGTGGAAGGAACTCCGTCTCCGAGCCACGTCATTGCTAATCGCCGTACGCCGCGCCGTATTGTTACAGGCTACTTATAAAGTGCACTGAAGTAGAATTGTTTACCATTCGGCTACGCAATCCCAAAAGCCGTAAAACTGTGTATAGTGCTCCGATTCCGACTGCTCCAACATTTTCAACATTCGGACGGAACGCGAATCGCGGAACATAAAAAGTAAAAAAAACTAAACCTTTTAAACGTATACGTATAAAATTAATTGAATTTTTATTTAAATAAATAATAATAATTGAATTTCTAAATACATTTTTCTTCCACAAGCTTAGACTACAAGAGATGTGAAGTTTACAAAGTATTAATTGTTTTTATTGTCACTGGCCACTTTTTTCCAATACGTGGCAGAGGCACGAACAACTTCCACGTTCGCCGCCATTTTGACATCGAGCGAATTGTGTAGAATCTACTGATTTAAAGCTTTTTTTCTTGATTGTGTTGAAATTGGCATCTGAGAATGTAAGTATTTCATCTGTTTGTGCTTATTAAACGTTCTTTATGTTGGATTATCGTATTAAATTAAAGCTGTAAGTTGCGTTTTGTATACTTTACAAACTGAGGGTGGTGACCGCAGGAGAGACCAACAGCGGTGTCGCTCAATCTTTGTTGTAAATCGTCCCTGCTGGACGTTGTATTTGTGGCTAGTGTTCATGATATAGTTGTAATTGATTTGTTTGATCATTTACGACTCAAGTTTTGTCGTCGTAAGTAACTAGGAAAGAAAACATTCTACGTCAAATTTCAGTAAGGACCTGCCATGTCATTATCATTGATTGAAATAACGTGCAGACTTGACGGATGACTCAGTACGGCTATATTGTTAATTTCTAGTATTATTTTGTTATTTCAGACTAACCGCAAAGCTTCAAAATGGGGAACATGTTTGCGAATTTATTTAAAGGCCTATTTGGCAAAAAGGAAATGAGAATATTGATGGTTGGCTTGGATGCTGCTGGTAAAACCACAATCCTATACAAACTTAAATTAGGCGAAATTGTTACGACTATTCCCACGATTGGTGAGTATTTCACGTTTTACTTACTGTAGAAGTTCAATAATTGATTTCTAATTAGATGTAAAAGTTAGACCCTTTGTTGATTTATTTCATCATAAAAGATGACACTTCTAACATTATCTTTTTTTGAATTTTATTATTTCTTGTGTCCTTAAGTTGTAGATAAATTAAATGCTCGCATCCCATAAAGTGCTTAATGGTAATCAACATAATATTAAATATTAGCTGTGTTGGCAGTATCATAAGGCTAATTGCTTTCATATTGATTTTTATCTTGTAAAATTTGACTCAATACTGTTTTAATACAAAGATAACTAATTACTTAACTGTCTTAATACTATTTGTTATCTTGTTAGAAGATGGAAAATAAAATTTATTTTTTTGAACTTAGTGTTTCCGATACATGAGCATTTTACATGTAAAAACTTGCAAGCAATATTACTTTAATTATTGTTGTGTAAGTTTAATATGTGCTTTTTGGGTCCTTTTACATACTATTTTCAGTGTATGACACTGTTGAGTATAAAGAGATCTGCTATAAAGCTTTTTAAAGTGTACTGCATTACAAAAACTGAATTTTAAATTATGTAGGTACTGATGTTTCAAATTTCCAACAATGATTCATACCAATTTATTACACCCATAAAACAGGAACTGTTTAAAAAGAAAAGTGTATCAAATGCTTTTTATAAAATCAATCTAATCAAAATAATGTTAAAGACTAACAATAATTCAAATATGAAATTGCATTACAATCAATAAAAACTTTATTGAACCATTAAAACCATGTATTATGTAACATGGTATTGCAGAATTATGATTTTACAATTCAGGTTTATCCATTATAAGGTCTTATTACTCATAAAGGAGTTTCTTGTTCCTTTTTCCCATTGTGTGACCAGTGATTGGAATTTCATCACCTTCATTATCCTGTTTCCAGGATTCAATGTGGAGACTGTAGAATACAAAAACATCAGTTTTACCGTGTGGGACGTCGGCGGTCAAGACAAAATTAGGCCACTGTGGAGGCATTACTTTCAGAACACACAGGTCAGTGCAATGTTTACTCTATTCATTTCAAACTGCTTCAATAATCCCACATTAACTTAGGATACTTTTTTCATACTTATTGAGAGGAGGGGCTTGTGGCTAAGAGAGGGGCTTGTGGCTAAGTAAAAACAGCCGCACGGGTCGATTGATCAGGTTAAGCTTAGCTTGCCGTGGTTGTTCCGTGGATGGGTGACCATCTTCACATATCAAGACTCACATGTTAAGCCGTTGGTCCTGGCTGTCATTTGTGTGTACAGGTTGTCAGTAGCCCGAAAGTCTGACAACCAGTCTTACCAAGGGGTTTCGTATTACTCAGTAACTGGGTTGTGGAGGTCAGATAGGCAGTCGCTCCATGTAAAACACTGGTATTGAGCTGCATCCGGTTAAACTGGTAGCCGATTATGACTTATTGAGGTGGTGATCAAAAATCATCAATTTTATGAATCATCACATAAATGAACACAAATAAGTAAATATGGCTGGTTAAACTACATGCTTCAAGTATAAAGTATGTATCACTCTATACCTGAAACATGGAAGTTCTGTATACTGTGTGGATATAAACGGAATAAGGACAAATAATTGTGAGAGTGTAAATAAGTGGAAGCCCTATTGTATTGTTGGAACTGGATGGCAGGGTTAAGAACACTTTAATATTAGTTGTAATTTTTTATTACTTAATTATCTATCATCTGTATTTGAGATCATAAAGAATGCCATGAGAGTGCCTCTTGTACAATCACACATTGTGAAAGTAGGTCATTGTTTTTAATTTAAAACTAACAGATGATTTAATTTGAGTATTGTTCAAACTTGAGTGTTGTTATGTTGTTGTTGTTCTCTCTTATAATTATTGTACTGAATTAAACAAGTTTTTTTTTTTTTAAATTTATCATGTTTCAATGCTCAACTTTCTATGAGGAATGAGCATGGTTCAGTAGTAAAAAAAAATCCTTTGATATTTTCATTCATATATTTAATTAATTAATCTTCTAAAGCTTCTTCTGTAATTAATATTTAACCTGAGTTTTTTGTCTCAAGTTTACTTTTTACTGTTTGAATGTAAGTTGAGTTACTTAACTCAAGTTAGAAAAATCTTAAGTACTTAAGCGCTTACTTCTTACTTGTCGTACTTCGTATTTGTGTTACTTTTATATATTGATGCATGGCTGATGATTTTAATTTGTCCTACTTTCTTAATTTTGGGACAGCTCTCTGTAAGTTGCTATGTAATGGGTTTGGTTTCCACACTTAGTCCATCAATGGACCATCTCTGTAACTCTTTGGTTAAAAGTGTAAAATAGTACCTTTATTTATGGACTTCATTGTAATATGTTAGCCTCTTACCAACATGTTTGGTTTCAATGTATGTAATTCAAGCAAAGCATTTTACAAATCGAATTTTATACTGAGAATAAGACTTATTATGCTATCTGCAATTTTGGTGACTCATCAGTTTGAACAGACTGATAATCCAAGTCTCTGCATGTCCTATTGACATCAAAACATTTTAATTAATTGCTGATGTCAATTTAGCGCTTAGTTTAAAGATCGATGCGTATTACGGTGATTTTAATTAACATATTGGAGTCGATAGGACGAATTTAAAGTTGTCTATTTATGTTACTTCAGTCGCACGCGTTAACCTTGGCGTTTATTGTTTTGATAATAATTATTCATTGGATTATAAAATGATGGCAATATTTAGGTGATAATAATCACAACGTTTGTCCATTTTGTAGAAATTGGTTAAGCTTAACTCTTTTCAAATCAAAGCTTTCAGCATAAAATCCTGACTAGCTTCCGCCCGAGACTTCGTCCGCGTGAAATTTCTTGTTTTAACATAAAATATATCCTATGATGCTCGGTAATAGCATAGCTTCCCATTAGTGAAATCATTTTCGGAATCGGATCAGTAATTCCGAAGACCACCACCTACAAACTCACTAATACCTCTTTATAATATTAGTATAGCTTTAGGTACACATCGCGCAAAGAGCGAAGCGAATGGCCAAGCAAATGTGTGATTGGTGCGCTTGCCATTTGCCGCGTTTGGCGTTACTAGCTTCAATGTTTACACATTCGTATTGCAAGAATGTTTCGCCTGCGATTAAGGTTGTGGAAACGCATTTTTTAAAATCACTTAATGGTATTTAATGTCTTATTTTGTTCCAGGGTCTCATCTTTGTAGTAGACAGTAATGATCGAGAGCGTATCGGCGAAGCACGCGAGGAGCTCATGCGAATGTTAAGTGAAGACGAACTACGGGATGCTGTACTTCTGATCTTTGCAAACAAACAGGTACGTCACATGCATATTTTATGAAAAAAGGCAATTTTTTTTACCAGAAATAATCAATATTTATCTTTTTTTAAAACAATCTCAAATCTCTTCTTTACTCTTCTTTGTCATTAATTCGGCACTTGAGTCGAAATGTGCCCGTGTGCCAATACGATCTTAAGAAAACTTGAACTAATACAAGATTGTGTTACTAGGATCTGCCAAACGCAATGAACGCAGCTGAGATAACAGACAAGCTGGGCCTGCACTCGTTGCGCAACCGCAACTGGTACATCCAGGCGACGTGCGCCACCTCCGGCGACGGGTTGTACGAGGGCTTGGACTGGCTCTCCAATCAACTCAAGAACGCCAACCGCTAACCGCATGTGCGCTACCAACTCACAGACAAATCTGATTACTGAAAGAGACTATGGTTTAAGATATGTTAACTTTATTTGCTATTGAATATTGAATACAATGTATTATGTGAGTTAACCTGCGAATGCATTACTGATATGCGTCACCCGGTGACCGATCGACCATCGCATTCATTCAGAACCAATTGCGTTCATTCAACGTTTAAAAATTAATTTTGGTATTGGGTGGTAAGTGTACAAAATAAACCACGCTACTTAGCGATGTGGTGTTAGGGTCCACGTTATTAGAATGCGCTGTTTGATCGATCCCTGAGGACGTTGAACAAAAAAAATAGTGTGTAAAGACGATACAAAATTATTGCAGATTTGTTTTCAATATCATTATTCGAAGGAGCAAAACGGTGGTACCTAGACTCGCTGAATGATCGTACATTGTGATGTGGATAGGTTTGTAGCTGACTCGTGATAAAGTGAATCACATCATAACATGTTTTATATGTATACTATGTGGAATAAGTTGTCGCAATAAAGTATTTAAAGTTAATTCACAATTGATGACTTTAATTATTTAGTTTATGATACTAGTGACCTACAGTTTACGTTGCGTAGGTAGGTACAGTAGCAAGCAGTATTCGAAGTGTAGGCTCTATCGGTCACCCGGATGCGAGGCGCGCGGCGTGCGGCACGCGTCCTATACACGTGGCTTTGTGACTGGGCTGTTGATATCCCAAGTTCTTTCTGTTCCATTGTCACCAGTTTTGTGCATTAATATCACCTGACCTATTATATCGATGGTAGTTTATTTTTATGGAAGTTATCTAGGTAGTTTAAGCTGTTATGTATTTTAAATCCAAAACCATTTCGTACAATTCTCGCTTATTCAAACGGCTCGTTGTGATTGACCTGCATTTAAAGTCAACCAAGCTTCTCATGACGAACCGACATTAATTTGTAATTTAGGTATAAATATGTATTAGATAAACGGTGTCATTTTGAGAAGTGTTTCCACCTACAGGGAACAGTGCTCAGAATTCTCAGTGGTACATGCTCTACACAATTAATTGTAACTTAGCATTTTTATAATAATTTAGAAAAAAATGTTGAAACAGTAACTTTGTGGCAAGTGTGATGGAAGGAGGTTCTTTTTTATTTTTATGAAAAACAAATAATGAAAATGCGAATTGTGACATTCCGGTTTATCTTATGCTGTATTATGGAATAAAATTTATCCTCACGAATGTTTCATTTTTGATTTAATACATTCAAACTTAACATGCGGTAAACTTCAGAAGCCAGGTAACAAACCTTGTATTGTGATTTGTAACAGAAATCTAATGATTAAGTTAAAATATAAGGTTCTGGACGATTTTTGCGACGAATTTTATACCGAAGAAATTAATAGTAGTTGTTTATTCACTAATAATTAATGTAAAAGTCAACCTAAGGGGGAATCTGAAGTTATAGCATGACGTAAAAAAAAAATTTTGTTTTGAATTTAGCCCTGATGTGCCATCACAACAATCAAGTTAATTTTCATGACTGATATAATAAATAAATATGTTCCCCTCCACTTCCACGTAGGTTGAAAATTATTAACAAAAACCCCCATAAGGTTTTGGCGCGGTATGAAATTAATTTTTAACCGTCTGATCAGAGAATTATTATCCTGTTTTTCGTGGAATTACAATATAAATGTCATGTTTTGAACTTGGGGTTAAATCACTAAAACCTCCCCCGCGGCGTACCTAGTCCTAAAGGCGCCCTGTATCGAAATTAGTTGGGCTGTCATTGTGATCTTACTAAGAGGATGCAAGAGAGAGTTTTAGCATTAGACCGCACCTGTAGCGTTTCGTTGATACGGCGGCGGTTGGTTCGTCTCTGGTAGCAACTGGTGGTAACTTAGCATAAGTTGTGCACGATGAATAGGTGGGTATTCAACTGTATGGATTTTATGAGATATTGCTATAATCAAATGACTAGGCGCTACTGAATTTAGTCAGGTTTAGTGATGCGGTCGTACGAATTTTAAGCTTTGGTGCATCGATGGCACAGTTTCAAATAATTTACGCATAGGGCGAATGTTATCTACTTGTTCCGTCTAAATCATTTTTGGATTTCGATATATTGTCAAATGAGTACCTACTCGACGTCAAGAAACGTGTTTTTTTCGGCGTTTTTTGCCTTGTGGTACGGAACCCCTCGTGTGCGAGTCCGACTCGCAGTTGGCTGCTTTTTGTTTTGTTCAGGCCCTCGGCACGAGAAAACGTGATATTATTCAGGATGTATCGGCGTTTAGCATTGCGTATCATCGGATTACGACCGATTCCTAGCAGCCTTAAAGAAGGCCTAATTTTCCTACAAGCGATCATTTTTAAATTTCCGAAACGCTCGGTTCCTCGGTCGCAATGCCATACGAACTCCTCTGTTCATCCAAGGTGCAGGCGGACACTTCAACTTGATTTTCTCGATAGGAGCTTGGGCGTCATAGCTTGAGCACAATATCGTTGAAAACCTTTTCGTCAATTGAAGCTGCTGGTTCCAGGGGTGGCCAGTCAATATTGGACGCATCTTGTTGAAGCCTCTCACTATTCATACGCGCAAAGGCACGCCTGTACTGGAACGTTGGTTTTGGTTTAGGGGGTTTAAGGACATAGGATAGGAAAATAAGGTCGTGATGGGAAAAGTCAGGGACATCATGTAGACCATGTGAGGAAATTAGACAAGGATTAGCGGAGAGGATGATCAAGCCAAGTATCATCACCGACTATAATTATTGTGATGAGTGGGTTGAAGAGGCAAAATATGCAGACTGGATGACACGATTATATTTTAGTTTACATACGGGACCGAGGGAGTTGTGGGCAGGGATCCCAATATTGTCGTTATTAGTTTAGTGGTGACACACAGGATGAAAAAGTTCATGTGTACCCTACGAAGGTATGCTATTTAGTGCGTTTTAATTCAGTACGGCGCAGATATTGCCCTCAATTTCTAGGAAAATTCAATGTTTATTAAATTGCGTCTGGCATCTGAGGGGCAATTCGTCACATTTTTATGGTAGGACCTACAGTCAGCAACAAACGTCGGGCTACAGTTTTTTAAATTTCTAAGTACCTACCTTGGTTTCATCACCAAGGGTAAGTACCTACTTACCTTCTTGTTGTTATGATAGAAGTCTGGCAACACTGTAGGTCTAATAATTACAAAGTTTTGTTATTATTATTTTTATGTCTGACATTTCTCGGGATCTACGAGGGGCCGAAGCCAACTCGCAGAGCCCCTATAAACGCTTGACATTTTAATAATACTAAACAACGTTTTTCTTATAAGATACATAATATGATTTCTCGTCGGAAAAAATGAACGTCCATACAAACTTTCATTCTCCATTTAACCTCTTCAGGGGATCAATTTACAAAAAATCTTCCTTAGTACTCACCTTCGTTAAAGAAGGAACTTACTCTTATGTAAAATAAAATTATACGCTTGTAGACTCATTGGCTTAGGCTGTGTTGTCCGTCAGTGAATACATAGAAGATTTCTATGAAGTTAGTACTTAGATGATTTTAACCATCACATGCATCGAGCCAGTTTTTGTAACCTAGGTACTGACACAGTAATTCAGCCTGATACAGTTCTTTTTACAAGACTGACAACTGTCGGGTGTTTCTAACCGACTTCAAAACAGGAGGAGGTTCTATGTCCGTCTGTAGTATGTATTTTTTATGCTTAGGTAGGTTCATCGATATTTTCATAAATTTTGGAACGATTTAGAACATTATTTTTCCATAACAAAGCAAAGATAATAGTATGGGACCACTGTCCCATGTTACAAACTTTGCTTGTGTAGTTTTTGAATTAGCTTCAATAATAATAGATATTTAACGACTTGGTGTGATGATGTTATAAAACTTCCTGTCACTATTATTTATATTTTTTTTTTTTGCAAGTGTGGTGTACGAATTAGCGTGGGGTAGGTACAAATACTTAAAATGTGAAAAGTAAAAAAAATACAAAAAAGAACGACCGACTTCCAAAACAAACACTACAAAGTGAAAAATTACTTTATTTTCGGTAGTCGGTGGCAAAAAACGAAACAACAGAACCCAAGACACCGGTTTTTCTAACTTGCCAGTTTTCTGTAGTCGGAATAAAGTTCGAAATAACAGGTACTTGGGCTAAAGTTAGATCTCATTATGATATAAGACGGTACCTACCTATTATGAAAATTTGTAGGAATAGCCAACGTTATTGTACCTACCTAATATAGGTATATAAACTGAAACGGACACAGTTATACAGGGTGTCCCTGGAAGTATGGATAAAATCGATTAGGGACGTCGGCAAGGTCATTTCAAAACTTTTTAACCCTGAGAATGACGGTTAATTTTTTTACGGTTCAGAAGTTTTGACCAAATTTAGTTTTTTTAATCATTTCGCATAGTGCTCAAAGAAAAAAATCATAAAAAAAAACTATCACATCACGGCTATCTAAAGCACTATGTGAAGTGATTGCACCTCGGATAGGTTCTTAAGAGTTTACACACAGGAACAGTAGTTTTATCTCACGAAGTGACGAGCGCTGTATATGTGGTAACCAAGTGTACAAAGTCTGTGAATGTGTATATTATGTGAAGATGAGTAGCGTCAGCACATAATACACACATATCCACATTGCACTGCTGACTTGACTACTGTCTCGGCCGGTACCAAGAGCTCCAGCGTTACAAACGCATTCACAGCTTTTTTGTACACCCTTTAACCACAAATAAAGCGCGCGCCGCTTAGTGAGATAATAGTATATTGTTTGCCAAGGGAGCAAACAACTATTTTGAAGGCGAGAGTGTTTCTTTGAATCCAGGGTGGAGCGAAGGATTCTAGACTGCGAGGGGTTCTAAAGTAGAATCCTGAGCGAAGCGAGGGATTCAATGCACGCCACTCGAGCTAAAAAATAGTGTTGCTCTCGGGAGCAACACTATTTTTAGCTCGAGTGACGTAGGTACTTAAAGAAAAAGTAGTGTCCACCTCGGGGTGGACACTACTTTCTATCATCCTCTTTGAAAAAAAACCGGCCAAGTACGTGTCGAACCACGCACAATGAAGGGTTCCGTAGTTGGAATAATTTAACTGAAGAACAAACTTAACATTGTAGTTGAAAAACATGTACTCCCATACATTCCAACTGAAAATGTAAGTTTGTACGCACTATATAGAGAGATTTACCATTTGTTTCGAGATCATAGATTCCTTATTAATTTTCCTGTAATCTATAGGTATAGAACTATTTTCTGTATTTTTTTCAAAATTTTAGGCTCACTAGTTTCGGAGATAAGGGGGGGGGGGATGGTAAATTTCCGTCTATTGTCTTAAATAACTTTAATAAAATTTACTTTAAAATTATGAAAAAGAAATATTTGAGATCCTCACGGTAAGCAATTTCATTTGATATGTCACACGGTACAGATTGCGAAACTTTTTTTAAATTGTCTATTTACCCCTCAAAAATGACTCCCATTTTCAAAACTCATTTATTTACGTTACACGTCTGTGTTTGGGTCACAGAGATTCATATGTGTACCAAATTTCAACTTAATCGGTCCATAAGATTCGGAGCAAATTGGCTGTGACAGATGGACAGACAGACAGACACACGAGTGATCCTATAAGGGTTTCGTTTTTTTCCTTTTGAGGTACGGAACCCTAAAAATAAGTAGGTAAGTGCAACTTATGAATAAGAATGGTACCTATGTTTATTTATTTACATACAATTAGGAGCAATACATAGAAATAATTTGAGGCTAATGTTTATACCTATTTGAACAATTATGGAAGTGCATCGTTACAATTTTATTACTACCATCCGTTACAGTTGTAGATTTATTTACAGCTTGAGAATTAGAAATAGTTTCAGAAAACGGTGTCTTAGGATGTATGTTTTGAGAAACTTGATTATTTTCTAGCATGGGTGATGGTTCACGAAACGTAGATGGGCGCGGAGACGGCTCTTTTAAATTTGAAAGAGCCGTCTCCGCGCTCATCTACGTCTAATTAGGATTTTACTTAGTGTTTTATAAAATCATCATCTGCCTAGCCTTTTCCCAACTATGTTGGGGTCGGCTTCCAGTCTAACCGGATGCAGCTGAATACCAGTACCAGTTTTATAAAATATCAAAGCAAAAGATTTTTTTTGCGCCTGTCTCGGATAGGTTTTTCTTTTTACCATTCATACAGAAATAGGAGTTAGGAGCAAAGAGCATCAAATTAATCCCAGCCTCTGTCCTTATTGATCGATTTGATTCGTTTAAGCGGTGGATTTGATACGTCTTTGCCTGTTTGGTAGAGAGGTTCTGTCTCTTCAAACTATAATAATAATATATTTATTTGCGTAAAAACACGATATAAAAAGATGGTAAAAGTACAATTTAGAACAAGACATGTTTTGCCAATAAAATAATAGGGGCAAACTTTTCAGTATGTAACTGACATTAACATTGTTTCTCAATGAAATCCTTAACACTATAAAAACTATTAAAACATAACCATTCGTACATTTTATTTTTAAATAATTTAGTATTTAAAGGAGAGATTTTTTTTTGTTTGGGGAATAGGCCCACCACAAATTGTGGCGTATAGCAATGAAATGCACGTTAGTTTATTCCTTATAATCTCTAGATTACAGTGGTAATATTAGCAAAACTTTATGTAACCGGAATACTGTGAAATACGACAGTCAAAACATGACTCTCATATTAACCTAAAATCTCACAAGAGCTATTGTCTAATGAGTGGATAGGTCTCCTTGGTATTTTAAGTCAAAATAGTGCACTTTTCAATAATAATATTATAGCATAAAACAATTATACGATTTGATAGACTTATTCATGAAAATGGATTAGATGTAGATCTAAAATAATAAGGTGATGTGTTATAAGCTGGTTGTGCAAGGAGAAAAAAAAAACACATTAGGTATAGGTACGTCACAAGAAGTATTTATTACTGTTCATCATCATCATTTTCAAAGTCATCTCTTAAAAGCAGTATTTCATCTAAAAAAAGATGCAGGTGGCTCAACCTCACCTTGATAAATACCACACTATACACATCACATGTGCACAGCAGCCAACAGTGCGTCTGCCCACTAAACAATTACAACAGTATCCAGCAAGAGCAGCTCTAGTGTTAGTAATTAATGGGGTGGTGTCAACTAATATATAAATATAATAAGTTTTCCTACTTGTGTGCCTTGATTTTATCGGCTTTGTGGATTATGCACTGTATCTACAGATGCCATTTTCATAAAATCTTTCGAATAAAAATATGAAAAGAACAGAAGAAACATACAACTATTACAGGAAACAATAATAATGTTGTCCAAAAAGTATGTAATCCTACATTCTATGTTGTCTGTCAAACAGTTTTTTTTAAATGTTTTTGGCATGGCTTCGAGGTCTTTATGACAATCTGTCAAACTGTTTGAAACTGGACCACAGAGTATCTGCAACGGGCTATTAATTACGTTTCGTTCCATGGTGATTTTTAAAGTACGTTGATTGATATTTATAACGTGATAATCGTTAATAACAGCATTAATAAAAACAAGTTCACTGTACCAATTAATTATTACCTCTTTAAACGTATTTTAAAGCTTATTACCGCTGCGCACCGTAGTAACATTTTTTTTTCACGTTAAAATAAACCTAAAAACGCTCCTAAACAAGCATTTTTTGCCGTAACACTTTTTTACTATTATTTCATTATTCCGGTTATATTTCTATATAATTTCTGGTCTGTTAATTATAATAAGATGATCACTTTTTTCATGTGCAATATCATTAATAAACGTTACCGTTTAACAGTGGGCCCAAAAAAAATTGTCTCCTTTTTGAGATCATTTGGTAACTTATTATATAAACGTACTGTAGCGAAATAAAACGAGAAGACGAAACACTTCGCTAATAATCACGTATAATTTGTTTGTAAATAAAAAAATCCGAAATACAAGAATTCAGTATAAAAAAATAAAAAAATACAAAATATAAGATTATATTATGAAACCTTGTGAAGTTAGTTACGTATACGAATTGGAAATACTTAAGGTTTTGGGTTTTGTATGAATAAAAAATAAAGAGAGAATTTCGTCACGTTGACGTGATTGCAATCAAGACAATACTAGATAAATTTAAAAGTTAGCGCGGTCCAAGGGAAAAAATAGTTAAAATAGCACACCCGCCGTATTAGAAGGATAAAGAACACGCGATTTTTATAGGAAAATAAATCTAGACAATCTACTATGAGAGTAGAGTAAAAAAGGTATCTGTTTCCAAAAAGGGGTCTTCGTGTCCGCTCTCGGGATCCTTGTAGAATAGTATGGCAGATCAATTAACAGCTAGTAGATCCACAACAGCTAGCTGCGGGGACTCCTCAGGCGAACAGCTTTAACTTCGTCACGAGAGTCAGGGTAGGGTGAAACCGATCAAATCGGCTTGCCCTTAGTTCGGGCCGTATCCTGAGGTAAAATTTAAGAATAAGTACCCGTGGAGCAAGCAGAATCACTTGTAACCAAGAAATAGAAAAGAATGATACATACCAAAAAAATGAACAAATTAGGTTCACAAATAGGTTTACAAATATATAGTTGGTATCGAGGTACGGTTAAGGAGTAAAACCAATTGCGGCAGTAATAAAATAGATTCAATCAACTCTTCACAATAGAATTTCAGCGTTAATTTTCAACAAAAAATATCTTCCTCGTCACAAGGTTATTTTCAAAGTGACCATGGTTACCGTCAAAAAAGCCATCTGACGTAAATACGATTCGTAGTTTAAAAAAATATCAGATGGAAAATTTGTGGTCAGACCATGGTTCGAAAGTAAGGTTGAATATGAACTTGGAAGGAGGATTAAAGCCAAAAATACCATGCAGGATTTATTAATACTGCAGTACACACATTGCAAGGCAGCTTTTGTTATATTTAGTTAGCCTTGGAATCTCGCTTAGTACGAGCCTGTTGGGGTCTCGTCGGTTTCGGACATTAATATCATCTGCTTTCACAAATAAATTCTGATGCTTTCTGACAAATATACATATCTCATAGATATAAAGAGACGGTAACGGTAACAAACCAAGTTTTTTGAATACAGGTCTACATGATTCGTCTGGTTGGAGCCCGTAAATTGCTCTAATACATTTTTTCTGAGCAACGAATACTCTATTATAATCGGTGCTGTTACCCCACATTATTAAACCATATCGCAACAACGACTCGACATAAGCGTGATACGATGTTATCGCCGTTTTAATATTAGTTACGCTTCTAAGCCCTTTGAGTGCATATACAAACTTATTTACTCTTTTAGAGACATTATCAACGTGTGTTTTCCAGTTAACATCTTGGTCTATATATAGATACACCTAGAAATTTTGTTTGTGTTACTTCTTCAATCCTAGGTACATTTAGATTTATATTGTATTTAGGATTATTTGATTTATTAAACTGTATTTAGACGGATTTATTTAGATTTATTGATAAGTTATTTTTGTTTAGCCATTCAATTAGTTTTTCAATTGTGTTGTTTATGTCAGTCTCATCACCTTTAACTGTGTTATTCTTTCTATCGGATGTAACAATAATGGAGATGTCATCGGCAAATAGTATACATTTATGATTGGTTATGTCAGTAATGGAATTGATATAGAGTAGAAATAGGATTGGCCCCAAGACACTTCCTTGGGGGACGCCGAAATTGTTATATTTATATTCAGATGAGTGTGATATAATGTCCTTATTTTTATCAATTTTGGTAATGGTTACACGCTGTTGTCTGTTGTTCAGGTACGATGATATCCATTGATGTGCAGGTCCCCTAATCCCAATCTTTTCTAGTTTCTGTAGTAATAAATTATGAGACACTAGGTCAAAGGCTTTTGATAAGTCAAAGAATAACCCTGTCGTTAGATGGTTTTTGTTAATATTCGTTAAAATTATATTAATAAGAGAGAAGATAGCTAAAGTAGTGGATTTTTGTTTTTGAAAACCATACATGGAATTTATTGCAGAAGTCAATCAATCTCTTATACATGCACTTTTCAAATATCTTTGAAAGAATGGGTATTAATGTTATTGGGCGATAATTATTAAATCTAAGATAATGAGAGAGGAAGTTTAATTTGAGATTTATCAGGGGTGGATCCAGATGCTTTGCCACCTGGATCTCCGACTGAGTTATAATTTTTAAAACTAACGGAGAGTCTCCTCAAAGTCGAAAGAGAAATCAAGTCCTAAGTACCTAAGTCATTGTGCAGGCAGTGTTACGGCTAAAGGTCTTATAGCCAAGAGCTTCGATCGTCATCCCGTTAGGCAGTTCAGCTGGGTGCCGAACGAAAGCAAAACGAAACGCAAAGGTAGTCGTGGATGGTCAGTATTGTTAGGAGGATTCTCATTCCTAAGGACCCCTGACCGCCGTTAGCATATCAGACCCTATTCCCGATCCCAATGGGGCACATTTTTTGTATTAGTGGGCAGTAGACTAGGTATAAAATATTGTTCCCCTACTCTAAATAAAAAGAATGTTGTGTTACATGAACAAATAAACATACATTTTATTTTTATTATTTTATTTTATTTATTTGGGAAAAACAAACAATTGTACAATATGTTTTACAAAAAAGAAAAGAAAATATAGGTAAGACATATGAGTAAATGCATTTCCACAGATTACTTGTGTACAATAATAATTAGATAGGTAGGTAAGTACAAATTACATTTAAATACTAAGTAGGTATCTTAAACTTTTAGCTTAGTGACTAATCAAATTAATTTTGTTTTTGACCATCGCACAAAATATCTATATTTTTTTCTTGAAAATGCTTTGAGACAGAAAGAAGATAAAAGTGCTTATTATAAATTTTTACTAGTCGACGGAGTGGAGCTCGCTCACCAGCATGTGTTCGGCTAGTAGTCGTTGCAAAAAGCGGGTAAGCACGCACCTCCCGTCTGATTACAGTTCTAGGCACAATATATGAAATATTATTAATTAGTTCGATACAGTTAAAACTTATACATACCGATTCTTTTTGATCGATCTAAGTTCGAAAACCTACTTAGTTAGTTTACCAACGTTAGATTAATTGAAACGGTAAACAGAAAGCAAGTTCGAACAACAAAACGATTAGTCATCTACACGAGCCCTAAATGTAACAACATTATTAAATCATATCATTGTTATGACGTCACAATCAACTACAACTTTGTGTAAAGTAAGATAACAGAATCGTAAATAGGCTAATACTAAGTATGTAGGTAGACTAGTTGGTAAATATCTCTTTCAGTATAAAATTTCCATTTATATACGTCAGAAGTCGTAATACGATTTAATGAGTTGGAGAAACCTTGTGTGGGTGTTAATATTACGGATATTTAGTAGCTAGGTATGTTAGCCGCGCTCGTAGCTGCTTAGGGCGTAGCTCAGAGTGAGCCGCGTAGCTTATAGTGCAGCGTAGCGTAGCTTATTGTTTGAAGCGTAGCGTGCGTAGCTCGTTGTTTGCGGCGTAGCGAGCAACAGTGGACGGTTACCCTAGGCATACGAAATATACATTATGTGGTGCACAGGCTGTGGGAATACCTAATATATAATTATAGTGTTGTAGGGATTATTATTTTATTCTGTGCTAAAGAAACTTACGAAAAACGACAGTCTAATCGTTCGAAACCAGACGTGCTTTGTTTTATGTTAACTGAGTACGACGTGTGTATTTTATTCTGGAGTACACTTACCGGGTAAAAGGTCTCGTCGTGATAAAAGTTCGGTAACAATTATTAGAAAATTATTATTGTTTAATAAGTAATTATTGCTAACTAAATAATTAACTCTACATAAGTAATTATAACTATTTTATCAAACTATGTTCTGCTAGGACAGGCTAATATTTTTAGATTGTGGGGTCAGAGTGAGCGAGGGTAGCGTGCCTTAGCGGGCGGTACCCAGACCCTCCAGAACATTGTCCCAATAAAGCGAGGCCACGAATTTTTTACGAAGGATGTCAACGGAGCCCTATTACTAAGCCTCCGGTGCCCGTCCATCTGTCTGACTGCCAGCGGGTCGTATCTCATGAACCGTAATAGGCGAACAGTTGAAATGTTCACAGTATATATTTCTATTGCCGCTATAACAACAAATAAAAAAATAAAGTTAATAAAAATTAAAGGGGGTCCCATTCATGAAACGTTTTTTGCGTTGTGGTAGGTACGGAACCCTTCGTGTGTGAGTCCGACTCGCACTTCGCCGGTTTTTTCTGTAATTTCTTATATTTTGCTGTACTAGCCATCTCAGGTGTTAGCACCTAATTGTGGATTGATGTTTCAAAACGTTCAATACCTACCCTGCTTTTCAGCTTTTGCCTTCATCTAATATTGAAATCAAAAATAAATCTAATCCTTTCAGCTGTTTATTTGCTACTATTGTTTAACTAACATTCAATCTTCCGCATTTACGAACTCATAATTTATTCTAGGATTTATCTAATATCCTAGAATTTATTAGAATGTTTTATAGGCTGATCTACTGGCTTGTCTGGATTTGCCAATAATCAGGCAGTTACAGTAAAGTATACCTACTTTCATTTTGTAGTGAGTTATCCACGGAATCTCGTTTCCAAGATGTGATTTATACTTACAGTAACACAATACTTCAAAGAATATTGACGTTTAACATCAAAAATAATCAATTGCAATAAAAGTTGTCTGTCAAATGCTTTTCAAAACATTATTGAAAAGGAGCTAGCAAGTTTTGAAACGTTTGAAACCACTGAAACACAAGGCTTCATATGAGAGTGTCAACTTTTTATAAGAAACTTTTTGATTATTTTCTCAAATAGTTTGATGGTAAGTTTAGATTGCGGGGGCGGCTGCTGCAGGTGCGGAAAACCTCAAAGTGCGAAAATATTCCCATCTTATATGTTCGATCCGTTGGGGGTTGAAACACTAGGGTCATGGGGTCCGAGTGCCCACTTGGATTTTTGAGACATCGTCAACACCAAGGTCGACTCTTCACGTGACGAGAGGGCTGACCTATTTTTTGACCAAAGAATCAGCATCGCCATACAACGTGACAATGCTGCCAGCATTTTGGGCACTTTTCCCGCTGACAGTGATGCGGACGAATTTTTTGATGCCCTATGATTATTTACTCTTCTTTTGTTTTATATAGATGTACAGACGCCAGCACATCAAGCTACCCGAAACTGTTAAATTTTCCTAATCAACCTTGATCCTTTTGCTGTAGCGATAAAGTTGAAAATATATTGAAGAAATTTGACAGATTGTAGTTGCTTGATGTTCTGGCGTCTGTAAATATTGTTATTTTAAGCCTGTTAGCTTTTAAAGTATGTAAATATTATCTTGATTGAAAGTAAAAAAAAAATTACTTAGTTTAGATTTATATTACAGAACACAATTTTTTAACAGAGTTGTATTTAGACACATTTTTTACATAGCTCGGTTATCCTGTATCTAACTGATCCTGTGTCTAGTTGTACAATATCGGCGAAGTCAGTACGAGGTCATTATAATTATAAACTTTCACATCGCTCATGACGTTAACAGTTTTTACAGCGATTCACTAGCATTGTACCAGCTATTGATATTCCCGTTTATATTCTAAAGATATGAAATATTTATTATACGAGTAGTTGGGCTTGCTGCCAAATACAGTTCTGCACCAAATATATGTAAGTAATTCTGTAAATTCTTATGAATGTGTTCAACATATCTGAATTCGACGCACATCGCAGCGGCGAGACAAAGCAATAACAATTTGCGTTCTGTGGACTCGTAAAATCGGGGATAACTCAATTCTACAGTCAATTCAAACGGAAACAAAACATTAGTTTAGAAGTCCTAAAGCTTTCGATAAATCTTAGATTTTGTGTTGTATTTATATCTACTATTTTGTAGAAGACAGTATCTAAGGGCTGTTTGACATATTAATATGTTGATTATCAACATCAACATCGGCCGTTATATTAAAAAGAAACATCTCATCTCTCTCATACAGAAAATATTTGCTCTTTTAGGAATCCTTATAATAATGGTAGCAATATATTAAAATGCTTCATAAATTCACTTCTCTCAACTTTTTACTACTTTTAACTTTCGCAATGCGAACCCAACGACACAGACTTCCGAAATTAAAGTTAATTTCTCTTTGGAAGTCGGTTGTTTTTTATTGTAAAAACGTTTTTTTGTAAAGCTTGCTTGTTAGTTTGGGTGAAAGAAAACAAATTAGAAAAAAAAAGATCTTACTAACATTGTGTCATTATTGTCTAATGGGTTTTGGAATACTGGACAAGACTCGTGAAACATATTGTTTTGGCTTCTACTCATTCTTCACTGTAGACACATTTATTAGATGTCTTGAATTCACAGACACATTTTAGCGAAATTCTTTAATTTTTTTTGTATGTAGTTAGCTATAAATTCGGAATGTTTAACTAATGGCTCGCCGGCTCGCTCAAACCAATTGGTGGCGTTAGAAACTAGTTTAAAGAGATCTTCTTATCTATGAGTGTTGGAGGGACCTCTATGTGCACTTGCATTTATTAAAAATGGCGGCTACATAAAGTCAATATTTTTCTGATTGAATTATCTGTTAACATTAAGTTTTGGTTATAAAAACATAGAAACAGTAGCAGGGATTAAGTTGTCATAATGATCGGCAGATAATAATGGTGTGCGTTGGTGCGGCGGGCGGCGCGACGGGCGGGGCGGCGGGGCGGCGGGGCGGGCGGATGACGGCGCTGCATTTTCCCCGCCCGCACCGCGCTATTGCCGCGTTTTCCACGAGGGGCGCGCCGGCCCCCTCGCCGCATCAGCCGGGAAATCGCGCGGCGCTCGTCTCAGTCCGGCTCAGCCGTCGCGCTACGACGACGCCTCCGAGTCGCGCGCTACGATCGCGAACCTGCGCTCGCTGCACCTCCGTACGAACCGAGCGCGCGCGGCCGAAATAGTGAGCTCGTGGCCGGGAGCAGTCGAACCCCGTGAGAAACAGTGCGGCGGCGCCATGCTGCGCGCGCTGCTGCTGCTGGCGCTGGCGGCGCTGGGCCCGGGAGCCGCGCGCCGCCACGCGCCCGACCTGCGCGAGGACGAGCCCGCGCGCCGCACCACGCGACCCGCCGGTGAGTGCACGCTGCATCATGAGCCGCACGCGCTGCCAACGATGCCGGCCGACGTAATTAAATGCACATCGATCTTTCTCATCTGCCCAGCGCCAGCGAGCCGGCCGCCGCCGGCCGCTGCCGCCGCTCAGCTGCGGAACGTGCCCGCCTCGCTTAGGGAAACAGCGAACCGCAATAGGCACGTATGTTTATGTAAATAATTACATTCCGAGGTTTCCGCACCGGTCTCCAACTACTAGGTCAATTAAAACGCACGTATGCATTAGTCTCAGATACTTGACTAGCGAGCCGCGTGTTTTTAAATTGTTTATCAATGCTCGTATCGTTATCAGTGGAACCGATACCAGCTGCGGTACCTACTCGGGGATAATAAAAACAATACCACGTGAGAGCCGCTGACTTTCGTCAACAAATGGAGAGAATTGTTGAGAGGTTCTATTTTCGGAGAATGATACAATAAGTAATCTGTTATCGGCCAAAGACTCGTCAAAAGTAATCTCGTAAATATTTATTATGTTATCAATTTCTGTCATTGATTCTCTCTGAAAGGTTTTCGCGGAAACTTGACTTTATATTAAACAGAAACAACTAAAATAATTTGTAACTATTATAATCCTTCATATATTTGTATTGGTATGCAACCGCATCAATATTATCCACACACGCAAGCGAATGCTAGTGTGCGGCAACATTTCTATAAAAAATATTTGTAGAATATACATAAAAAATAGAAATTACGTAATAAGTCGGAAAAGTAGAAAGATAAGCGGGTTATCTCTAATTAGCACAAAGGGGAAAATGCTGCTAGTTAGGTGTACCTACCCTCTGTCACTAATTGATAAAAAATGCTCTTTCAAACAATAACATTTTAGGAAGAAACAACTATCACCTTTAAAAAAATATATTAGGTTTAACTACATCTTTCTAGTAGTTTTTTTTTTAATAAACAGAGGTAAAATTTATATATACCTAGTTTCAGTTACTCACACTTATTGATGAATTAAATACAAATCTGATAAGGTTTTAGTAGATACGAGCAATATCAAAATATTATCACAAGGTCGATAGTGGAAAATAAAATAGCATAAATCATGATTTCATGAAGTTGTATTGTCTTGCAATTGTTATATCATCATCAGATACTCTGAGCACACGTACCTGAATATCAATGTCGTATGATTTCACAATCTTATCGGATAGTGTTGTGACGATTGCCTCAAACGCATATAAGATTTTATGTACATGTGTTAGCTTAGGCCTTTTAGTTTATTACCTATTTATGTCTCCTCATATGCCATATTTAATATAAAGTTGAAGGAGGCATTCCATTGCATCAAGTTATGATAAAACACTAAAAATATTCGTTTTCCAGCTGAAGGTTATTGTGCTATTTTAATTTTCGTCCTTGCACTGTAAATAACTAAATAGATGTAAGATCACATCCAATTAAGATTACAGCTTTAGCCTTGCGTCCGCGAGTGATGTCATTACTTTTACCATTTGAATAGACAGCAAGGACTTTCTAAGCCCCGCTCGATGGCCGACGTGACTCACGGCGACAGCTTTCATTCATTTTCCGGACGTGATAAAAGTTACAAATGTTTGCCAAGATTGTATTAACAAGTCTGCCAAAAATTGTATTACCGAGAAGAGAAAAAAGTTGTGTTCGTCTGTGATGTCTAGACAGGCGACCGGGACAAGACGTGTCGTGACGCGAAATTTTCAAGCTTTTGTGGACATTTTGACGACCCTTTTGGCTCGATTTATATAATGCTGCCGGGCTCCGGGTGAACTCATAAAAAGTCTCTTAGAACTGTAATATAGTCATTAGTACTTATAATTACGTTAGTACATTACAGAGTGTAAGTCATCGCAAACGCGTGACGTGTGATAGCAGTGGGTGTCGGCTGAAAGGGCGTGCTAATTTCAGGTTGGAGGCTTGCGTAACTGTAGTACAAACGAAAACAACGCGGAACGGCAGCAATGGCCGCTCGTCACCTGACAACTTCGAATGTCACATTTCTGATTGATTGTGACGCGGTTATCAATTCAGTTATTATCGATCGATACAGTTGCGTACCTATTCTCAACTATGTCTGTTTTGTAAATATCTGCACAGCAGAAAATATGCTGTTAAATAAATACATCGCTTTAATAAAATTGGCAAATAAAACGATTAATATGCTACCAATAGCCTCGCGTGTTCTTGGAAGGGGTCTTTGGGACAATAGGCCCAATTTATGAGGCAGATGGGTATTATTTTCCTAATCATAATTTATGGTAGAGGCGAAGTTGGTTGTTATAAAAACCTCGTCACTACAACTATTTGAGTATAAATTCCCAGGCATTTATTTATATACCTACACGATATGTATTTATGCAACTCAGATTGCAGAAATTGATAACAGCTTTTGTAGTTAGTATAAATATTTATTTATTTTTATTAAGTTCAACTTAAATACATAAAATTAATCCCGTCATGGTTCTAAAAGGAACGATAAACAGAAGACCAATTCCCGTAATTAATAACGTTAAAATCTAGTCGCAATCTCATCTCAGCGACAATCAATGTCAAAAATTTGTCAAAAATTTAGAGAAATTAGAGGTATTTTTGACAGGTTGAGACTGAGATCAGACTGTGTACATTTTCAAAAATTACGAGAATTGCCCCTCTGAATTTAACTGATTTTAACATTTTGTTGGTAACAAATAAAAAACAAGAGCAACAGGAAGTGCTGACCAAAACATCACGGATCGTTAATAAACTTGAAAACAAAAGTACACTTCGCGCATTGTTATTTTTAACACTATGATCGAACCTTATCGGGCTGATCTTTTAACCCGAAAGCGGCGTGCCATCAAAAATACTTTTTATACTCTTGATAGCGGATAGGTATTCGAAATTTGTTGTTATTTTGACTATTAGTCCGTGCCGGTGACTCCTCTGAGTTCTGATGCCATTTATAATTTTATTATATAACATGTCTGTCTAGCCAGCTCCCGATTCAGAAGTTTTAGATAAATGGGATCGATTTCTTATAGATTCCTATGATACTTCCCTGCAACAAGTCAAATTGAAGCATTACGACTTTCAGTACCTTTCCTCGTTGTTAAAGGTTCTAGTTTGTTTACCAAATCAAAGATTTTTCTTTTATTGCTCTGCGTCTCAATTGTCAGTTCTACAATTCTTCTGTCTTTCGTCACACAGACCGTTTTTCGTCATGCAATTTTCCTCCATCATATTTAAACAATTAGGTATAATGTAGTCCTTGTTATCACCAAAGGATAACTTGAAATTATCTAAAACTAGCTGACCCGGCGAACTTCGTACCGCCATCGAAATCAGTCAATTCGTTCTCGAGATATCATGAAATAAGCCGTTCCATACAAAATGTATGAGAAAATGAGTTATCTTTTTTGTTTTCGTATGTTTTAATAGCTATTCTGCTACTTATTCGGGGCGGAGACAATTCCAACAAATCATAGATCATAAAAATCGGTCCAGCCGTTCTTGAGTTATATAAATGGTGTATCTAACCCGACTTTATATAGATTCAATTAGACCTTCAAATTTCTAGAAAGCGAGCCAACTTTTATTTCCCGAGAATCATATTATATGGCTGTTCTACAACTCTGCCTAACCTTTTGGGCATTATAGGCGTAATTTATGTTGTGTTTTTAATACCAGGTCCTGTATTAGGTATCTACCTATTATATTTATTGTGTGATGGACATTTTTATTCCTCGTAGGATCGCAATAATGATCCTAGATTCGTGTTTTGCATTCCATATTCAACCTTGATAGAGTCATCTCGAATCTATGACCGTTTTGGATCACCAAACATTGCGGTCCAGAAATGAAACTTCAGATAAAGGAGTTCTTTGTTTACTTTATAATATCAATCATTATTTTTTGTCCTGTGGCACAGCCCGCGGCTAAAATAATGACCAAATGTAGTCAAGCGACTCATATCGTAATTAAGATAAAAATTATGTTCCTATTCAGTTTTACGTGTGAAAAAACCTAAGTAATAAATCCTCAGAATTAAACAATAAAATACGTAATTAGCCATGTTTTGGACGTTAGAGGCCTTACGCACAGCATTGCGCTAGATAACAATCTCAGCTCTCAAACGCAGAACGTAAAGTTGTAAAGTACGCAAATTATTAGCGGATACCCAACCCTTATTTGTGGAATGTTTTAAATGCGCATTTATACGCAAATATTATATAAGATTGTTTGCGTGCACGCAGTCGCATCACGCGCGGAATGAAAATGTACTCGCACTTGATTGCGCCTCATTGTAACACCGGTGCACCGCTGCGCCCGCGCACCGCCGCACTCCGATATCGTTCACTAATTGTCGCTTTACTTACTCGTATTATTTTACAATCGCCTTCTCCTGTATCGGAATTCTACTGGTAGCTCATTTGAATAAACTGTTCAAACCTAGGTAGGGTAGGTATCTATGTTACGAAGTACCTGATCGGATTTGTTTAGATAGGATGTAAAAAGTGACATATCAAACAAGTTAGTAGCTAGATAGATGTGTGCTGCGCTGTACCGCGCATTACTTAATGCGTCTTCAATACATTATTTACCTCGTAAGATGCACATCAAACGCCATTGATAGATTTATAGACTATCATCACCATTAGGACTCGTCGCCTTATGTGAATGTTGCCGTTTTGCAGTACTTTGACGAAGTGAAGTTACTTTTGCAAGTTACAATCATATTGCATGGCGTCACTCGTAATGTCGTAAATCGTGGTTGGGTTGCGTTATGTCCGTGGCGCGGGCGCAGCGTCGCAGGACACTTACGTCCAATTCAGTCGCTGGTTCATTGCCCCGCAGTGAAGCTGGGCGTAACAAACGACCCGCTGACTGACGTCACATCATTACCATAGCACTCAAATTGCATTACCCGAGGGCTACTTAAGCACATGCACATCACCATACCGTATGGTCACATCATTCTACTACACAACCACATTAAGTTACTACGTGCAAAAGCAAAACCGGAATAAAACCATAAAACTTTATCTGATGATAAAATATATCAACGCAAAATTCATAGAAGTTACAATTATTAACAAAATGTGAGGTTCCTTGACATGCGGAGGTTTTGTATGTGTGCGTAAATAATCTTAATATATATAAACTAGTTGCGCCCCGCGGTTTCACCCGCGTAAGTTTCGATTTAGGGGAATGAAAAATAGATGTTGGCCGATTCTCGTAGATACCGGATAAGCACAAAAAATTTCATCAAAATCGGTCAAGCCGTTTCGGAGGAGTATGGCAACGAAAACTGTGACACGAGAATTTTATATATTAGATTACGTGTCACGATGTTTGTCCGCGATGGACTCCTAAACTACTTAACCGATTTTAATTAAATTTGTACACCGTGTGCAGTTTGATCCAACTTGAAAGATAGGATAGCTCACATCAATATCATATGACAAAAACGTTAGCCACAGCAACGCGTGGCCGGGTCAGCTAGTTACATACCTATAAAAATTTGTTTTAGTTTAAAAGTGGTCTGTATCGTAGCCAGTAGATATAGGCTACGTGAAGTGCTTTGCTCGTAGAAAGCTCTTCATGTGTTTCCTGCGCATGTGAATTAGACATCATCTACAATTACAATGAACATGGTGTTTGACCGCTGCGTGTTCTCCGCACAAATATTAGCGCACTTAATTAACGCCCGACGAACTCACTTCCACGAAATTAATTGGGGTCAAAGAATTTGAGTGCATACATCTCAATTAAGCCCGACGCTACACCAGGAGTCATCGTCACATCGTAACACAAAAAAATTCAATATATTTTAATCGCACCAGACGTACTCATGTGTCCTGGAAATAAATAATAGCGTGTCATTCCTAATCCCTGACGCCTCCTGCCAGCATCCGCAGACAATAGACATTAATTTTCAAAGGCGTGAGACAGGAATGTCGTCCTCGCAGGTAGAATTTTTGCCACCTTTATGATCAGATCCTGACGTGTCATAAGCCACCCACGGCCCTCATTAAGCCGGTAGCCTACAAAGGCGCCGGGTCGACCATAATGCTGTCGGATTATACGGAGCGAGCGACGGGCGGGTCGTCGGCCTGTGGTGCCCTCGCGTGCTACAATTGCACACAATATGCCCCCGCGCGACCCGCCAAACCAAAAAGTTTGAAAAGTATCGCACGCTGGTGGGACGCCACGCCGCGGCGATACCATCTCGGCGCCACGCGGCCGCCGCGCCGCGCCGCGCTGCGTGCCACCTACACCTTGTCTCGATCCTTAAATTCGATCATTTTGTAGCTGTCCGGGCCCCTAAGGAGCACGTCCGGTGTCGGAGATGCCACCGTCGGCATTTAATTAGAAGTTTACTCTTAAGAACCCGTGAAATATTGCGCACCTTGGAGAATTTAAAGCGCGCGGAGAAACGATAAATGCAATTCGGAACTTTGAGCGATCCGATTTATTTTATGGACATTTTCGGCGAGGAGCGTTCGGATCCCGCAAACGACTCTGTTTATCTTTATCGATAATAAAAGTTTTGTATAATGCGATGTGTTGCCGAGAGCGGGGCGCGGGTGTGTCGGCCGACTTACGGAGCTCCTCCCACGTACGGGTCTCGTTATGAACTTGAATTAAATGAATGACGCAGTTGTATGAATGGCGCGGGAATGAATGTGAGTCGGAAGTGCAAGCCGCGCTTCAGCACGCTAGCCCATTGCGCCGCGCACGTGCATCCGCCGCCGCGCGCTGCGCTCGCGCCTCTCTGCTTCTAGTGCAACCTTACACCATTGCGTTTGTCAATCCTCGAAGACGACATAGGATAGTTAATTATGATGTATGCATGCATCTAACTCCTTTAAATTTCCTTCACTGGAGCTTTGAATGTAAGCAAAACTAATAATGTCCGTGGCTTTACGTCCGCGAGCTCGCGACAAGGGTATAAAATTTCATCAGCCCGAAGATAAGAACAGTTGTAGTAATAATTAACATGATACAAATTACATATAACACTCGTGTACGAGTAAGTAATTTGCATGCGATTGTCTCGTAAACATCAGAGTTCACTGCGCAATATTTTAATTATTCATACTGGGGAATGAATAACGAGACCCTTAGTGTTTGAGTTAATACTAACGTTCGATATAAATGCGCGTAGTGGACTGAAGTTAATTAGGACACTGAGTACTGTGGCTAGGTCATGTAGGATATTTCTAATACTAGCTGGACAATAGGTTCAATGGAGTCGACCGTTGAGCAATGTTGAGTTTATAAATTAATTGGGTGAGCACAGGTGTGAGGAGGCGTCGTCATTTGTTTACTACATACACGCGCATAAATTAGCAATTAATTATTATAATGCAAAAGTGTTCTTATATGTTGTTGTGTTGTGTGTTTATGTGTGGCTAGGAGTCCGGCGTCAAGTCTTAGTCAACTACAGATTTACGTTATCTAGCGGAATTTTATTCTGAAGTCATTTTGCTTATTGGATAGTTACTAGTTAAATGAATATCTGTATCTTTCCACAACTCCATCGGAGTGCTTCTTAGTCGAATGGCATATTTTGTGTCCATTGTTCTTGTTAAATTAGATTGGCAAAGGAGAGCGTCAATCAGTGGTTTAAAAAGCTCCAGAACAGTTAGTAACTGTTTAATTTATCTTCGCTTCGTTGTATTTACCGCAGACGCTTCGAAATCCCTAGTTTTCGTCGCGTAGCCGCTACGCAACACAGCCGCTACGCAGACGCTGCTTAGACGGACGCCGCGAGTGCTACGCTGCCGTAGCGCTGACGACGCATGATTCAATGCTACATTAAGTACTATTCCTAAGTTGCTGCTTAAATGAGTTTTATAATAAAACCAAAATTAAATAAATTGATAAGCTATGGAGATTTTACTTGTTATGTAGGTTCTTCAAAGCTAATTTTGAACTACTTTTTATTTTCACACTTTTCATTCCGCTGATAAGAGAGATACAACTTAAATAAATAAAAAATATAGTTACTTTAAATAATTTTATATTCAGTCAATTCTAATGGGCAGCTTTCGTAAGCCATTCAGTCATCAAGATAAAAATAATATAGCCTTATTTAAAAAGCTTATGTAAATTGATGCGAATTAAAAGCCGAAGAATATTTTTTTAATGCATTAATGCAGTTTTCGTTGCCCTTGACAAATAAAATGTAGGTACTGGAACCCGTCAAACGTGCCTATAATAAAATTTCTTTTTCTTTCTTGCAAATATACTCATACCACGGTAGACTAAATGGTGGCTAAGAAACAGACCGGCAGACATTGCAAATAAAAACCGACAGGATGTGGCTATTCGAGTGTTGATTGTTTGTTTAGAATGTATTTTCTTTACAGTACCAATTGGCATGAGAATCGTTTGCATTGTCATTGAGAAAACAAAAGATGAGCATTTTATTATTTCTATGTCTCGCTGTTGTACCTACACATTTGTTTGCTTTATTAGTTGTACATTTTCGTAACGATGCTTTGTCGACGTGCCGGTATGTGTGATGTTGGCATTCGTGTTAAAGAAAAATACACATTCATAGCATAATCATTTACTATTAATTATGTAGTTGATTGATAAAATAATACATTACCGAATGAAAAATGAAACATGTTTTTAATAAATAGTATTGTTATCTGTATTTACATATTTTTTTATCTCAAAATAGTTGGACAAAAATGATTTAATATTAACGCTAACATTTGTATAAATCCATCGCCCATGAGTATTTCGAAATAAATTTTAAACACGCTGCCATTTATGAATCCAGACTCGATAAATATGTAGCCGCGCTCTGTTCGCGCCAAATGGTGCACTCACAATCACTCACAGAGCTCCTTTTGGCGCCGAATGTCAATTTCCTAGAGATTGGCCATTGCCGGAGCTGTTCGAGCGTCGACACGACAACGACTGTGTGGACTCGAGCTCGCGAACCTC
Source organism: Gortyna flavago (assembly GCA_963669345.1). Taxonomy (NCBI): domain Eukaryota; kingdom Metazoa; phylum Arthropoda; class Insecta; order Lepidoptera; family Noctuidae; genus Gortyna; species Gortyna flavago. Next base: position 8,312,781 of record OY770139.1, read on the forward strand.
ACACTTATTTCAGATGCTCTAATGGCGATAATCGAGCGACGACAGTTTGTTTATTCACGCAGCACGTAATGGATCCGAGCACTCTTCTCAATCGGTCGCAAAACGTGTTTGGATAAATGCTAGTGTGACTTTCATATCCAAGCTCTTGAGCGCAAAGCCTGTAAGTGCCTATGTGTGTAAACTATGTCCTTATGCGTGAGTACTTTAAGTTATGTTGTCAAACGACTTAGAGCTGTTATACAAAGTATGCAGTTACGTTATTATCTTTCTTGACAGCAATTATACTTGAGAGTATGTGTTCGCTAAAGTATCATCTAGAGCTTGTATCTGCGCGAAGTCGGCAGGCAGGCGTTCTTAATTGATTGTCATATGTATGCACAGTGGGTTATGAACAGGTCTCTCATCGAACGTGTCCAATTATTCCAGTCCATTATTCCAGTAAAGTGTTTTCCAGTAGGCTTTCATCAAAACTGTATTTGAACTGTATAGGATGTATTTGAGATTTTACATAAAGTTGTATCTAATGGTGATACCTATGGGTACGTCTTTGTACTGAACACCTATGAAAAAACTTCGATGACAATCTGTCTCACTCAGGTATTTGATTTAAATAACTACGACCATCCTACCATTGTTTTGAAATATGTAAATGTAGTATAGTTTTCAATCAGGATAGTGTTTAGTCATTTGGACCGCAGCTAATGCAGTCGTCGCACAGCTGTTTATAATAGTGTCCGAGTACATAATAGTGTGTGCACGTGTAGTGTGTAGTTAGAAACAGGAGCGATTGATTGCGGTGTAGAGTATCAACGGTCGTCTCGCTGTCTGCGGGCCGCAGCTCGAGGGCATTCTTTACTAATCCTATATTGTGGAGATAATTGAGCATCGCGGAGGCGCGCTCCCTCCCAGGCTACTAAGCGAAAAAACTGGAACATCTGTAGTAGTGCGTTTGGCGTATGCGATACATACGTACTGTACATAACGTACGTAATGACAGTGCGTCGACCTCGCGACAGGGGCGCATTAAGCACAGCCTGGCGCTTGATGAATGTTTTCCTGCTATATACCATTGTTTTACAGTGTTCATGTTCGATGTACCAGAAAGAATACAATGTGGACTTGCTTTGTGAGTACTGAAAACAAATCATCGAGCGTGAAATAGGTAGGTACTTATGTGCCTATCGAGTTGCACTGGGATATTGAATGCCATTGTATCTATGGGACAAAATCATCCAACAAATACAGAAACGCTAGATTCTCTACCACGACAAACTACTTAGTGGTTAGATAAAGGTATGTAAAGGGTTGATTTCATAAACTTTAAATTTTGCATAAGTACCTATATTATTTTAATTTTACTAGGGGTCCCTAAAGTTGTGTGCGATACAATTGGTCGTTATCATCATAGTGTCATGTACTTGCCAACACATTAGTTAATAATCTATATCAGCAGCGGCAACATCGATTAAAGCCAATGTTTATGCTGATCACACACTAACTGCAAGCTTTAGTTGACCGTGCAAGTACCTAAATTTGTAGTTTTATGATCATGGTTACAATTTGAAAGTTGCGAATACAATGTAACAGATGCAGTTTCTTAAACTAGCTCCCATACTATAATTTCATTTACTATTCGTTTGCAATTAATTATTGCTAATTTTCGCGTTAATTTGGCTAAGACAAGAGCCTGCGCTAAGATGTCAAGTCAAAATTACGGGCTGATCAGTCTAAATAGGGGGCAGTTGGTCCGGTTGTACAGTTGCGCTCCTTAGATGGGCTTCGGCGGTGCCCGTTTCTCTTGGCGCGGCGGCGCGGGCGCAGCGCTGTTCGCGGCACCACTCGCAAGCGCAGATAAAGGGCACGCCTACTCTGACGACACACTCCGACACGCCGACACCAGCATGTGGCGAAACGCACAAAAACTTTCATCTATTCTAACCTACGTTCATTCTAGTAGGCCCAAAATAACAATACTCGGTCACATTAATAGCCGCATCAAAATAGATCCTTAAGCAGAATCCGATGAATCACTATTACAAAACGCTAAGAAAATAAAAATAATGATAAAAGTCTGGCGCGCTGCTCGCAGTGAGCGGCTCTAAACTAAAGCTCCTCGACCGCACACTGTCAAAATATTGTCGAAGTGAATTCCACGCGTCCAATATATTAGGTATAATGATTTTCCACTTGGCAATAATCCTAGCGATTTATTTAGATCTCAGTAGATATTAACCGCATACCGCATATATCTAGACGAGGCGTCATTCGTGGTCTCGGCTAGGTTGTTGAACCTCCTTTTATTAAGGCTGACAAAGGCGGTTAGAGAAGTTTAGCACTTTCAGTTTTAGGCAATTATCGAGCGGCGGGCGGCGGCGATGTGTCTCATTGTCACGGCGATATATTTAGTGGTGATGGCGCGTCACGCGACGCTGCGGATGCGTCTGTCCTCGCGCCGCCGTCGCTCGCGCCGTGTCTGCTGCAGCCCCGACCAGCGCCTGCACTAACATTTGGCAAGGTCCCGACTCCCGACACTTAATGAGTGCGAGACGTGCTTCCGCTTGACCTCGTAAACGTAATCTATTTCACGAGTTTGCCGAATAGTGTTCGTCTTACCGACATCATTGCCTATTCGTGATGTACGTCTTAACTTTTCTTATCGACAAACAATGACATTAACTACGTAAACAGTTTTCCTAATTACAGTTTGTGCTGACTTTTACAACTAAGTATGGTCGTTGACAGTGCTCATTACTTTTTATGATAGGTTGATCTTCTACCATTTCAATCCATCGAGCACTTTCTAAGCAGCTACCTCGTGCCTTTGATATAAGTATTTGATTTGTTTATCGCTGATAAACGACTGAGATACGAGACCGGGCCAGCGACGTTACTAGAAGACGGTCCGCCCAGCAGAAACTTACGATCTATTTTTCATGTATAAATATTTCAAGAATGATTCATGAAAAAACCTATTTTATACCACATAAATTATGTGTAACATAAAAGTGTTTCAAAGATTTACATTTCATTAACTTTTTTTTAAAGATAACATTTCCCTCGGATCTATTAGTAATAGAGATAAATTTTCCCGTCGCGATAACGTTTCAGAGTAAATATGTAGATAAATACATTTCCACCATTTGACGCCTGAATGTCGTACAGTTGCATAACAATGATAAATGTTAGCGAGTCATTGACCTTTAGTTATCATCCCGCCGTAGAAGGCCGCCCTCGCCAAAGGCGCCCCGCCTAAAAACTAAACTGCCCAACACACGTTATAAACTGCATTTTCATATTAGTCATTTTATTTTTAATTTTGCAAAAAGAGTTCAGGTATACGTAGTATGAATTATTTTGGGTCAGGAAAATACTTTTTATTATTTATTTTATGTATTAATTTTATTAATATCTTTGGCAGATAATAGGTAATATACATTGGGGTTAATCAAATAATTTATTTTAATATCGCTAAAAGATTTAAGGCCGCTCATTGTATATTTTGTAGTGTTTGATGATTTTTTTCATGTTATGTATTTTTGTGGTGTACAATAAAGTATACAGGTTGAAATTGAATACATGCGACAAATCGAAATGGGAGATTGTACTCATCATTATGAACAACTTTTACTATGGGACTAACACTGAAATCCTGAAAAAAAAAAAAAACAGCTGTTCCCTACATTTTGACGAGTTAAACGAACATAAATGTAGGAAACAGCTGATTTTTTCAGCGATTTCAGGTTTGGTCCCATAGTAAAAGTTGTTCATCTCCCATTTCGATTTGTCGCATGTTTTCAATTTCACCCTGTATAATAGGGAATTTTAATTTTTACATTTGTCACATGGTGAAGATTGCAAGTAACACAAAGTAGCACCTATTCGTCATTAGTCGTTTGGTGGATGTGATCTATGGAGTATTGCAGTTGTTCTGCTGGGTGCAGGAAATTCATCTCGGAAAAAAGTTCATGGCTTCAGCTGACTTCAGCACTTTCGTGTTGCTGTCAAATTGTTGTTTGTAAATAATTATATCGCTAAGTGTGGATGTGTGATCCGTTACAATGATCGAGACGTCAGCGTGTCGGGCAGCAAGTGACACGTTGTGTCGCACGGTGAGTCACACGCGCCCCGTACGCTGTGGAAGCGCGGCGCGTTGGAGGCGCGGCGCAGCTCGGCGGCGGCGGCCGTGGCCCAGCTATATTTTTATTTGTCGATATCTGTGATCGGCGCCTGCTCCATTAGTCATGTGACAGTATCGACACGAGATCGGCTCTCTCGACCCTCTTTAATTCCAGTCGACGCCCGCGAGACTGCACTCGTGGTGTTATGCAAATTTACACGTTTGCGGCCAGCTGATGAATGATGTACTGACACGATCCTGTCCGTCTGTTGCCGCGCGAGGCCTGCCGTGATAAGCCTCCGATATTATAAAATAGACGAACAGTTGGGGAATGTTTCATGACTCACTATACAATTCGTACTGCGGTGGATATAATAAATAGTCAATTATTTTTTAAAGAAGGTCGCCTGAAATAATTTTGTTTACGAGAGTACGTAGACCCTTGAAGAGATCATTTATAACCATTGTACATAAAAAGTGTCGATGGCGGTGCGCCTGCGCCGGTGTGATGCAGAGCGCTCGTGTTGTCAGCTGGGTCAAGGAGGAAGGTGTTTTAGAGGATTGTAGTGATTATGATTGACATTGATTATGATTTTTTTAAAGTTTGCTAATGTTTCGAAATGAGGCAATGTAGGCAATGTAGTGCATGGCAGCATAGGAATAGTATGCGTCGGCGGGTGAGCTAGGGTCATTGAGCTCGCTCTGACTCACCGCATGCGTCGTACGTAGTCTCTATTACATTAATACTTTCTTATAAGGTTGTCGCGTTTAAATAATGCATGTTATGCAACTGGTTGCAATTTGTGCTCTCTTGCGCCGTGCTAAATTGTTCCACGGTCTCACGCCTCCCGCACTATACGAGTTACTATACATGCGAACATTACATACATATTAAACAGTTTTATTTAGGTCGTTAGCATTTTATGTAAAAGAATAGTAGGATATTCAGAAACTTGCGTTAAAATGCAGTTTTATTTGCAAGGTTTTTTAAGTTTTTGTACACAAGAATTTTCCTTACTTTTTGTATCGTCCTCGGTCGGGACATGCTCACTCTCCTTGAGTTTAGTATTTTCCTCACATCTGACTCTAAACGAATTCCATTCACTTACTGTATTTTTTCCTAGAAGCTTTTATTTACAGTTATTTTTCCTACTGCATGTGTTTGTTCGCTTGGTGCCTCTTATAGATTCATTAATTTTCGTTGTGATAAAAAAATAACAACTTATTAATCGTTGTATATGTTTATGTGGGTACCTACTCTTTAGGGTTTATATTTGCATGCATAATACGCAGAAAAATCCATGTTTGAGTTTTGCCGAAGGGCGTGAAGGCACGCGGCACCTTGCGCTTTACTCATATCAATTCCATCTTAAACAAGCGGCTATGTCGCATACCAACCGAGGGATCTTAGGATTTATGTGCCGACACCGCTAACAAATCTAATGACCTGGCGATGTATGACGGTATTTCGAGTAAATTCACGTTTATTGGGCCCCATACCGTTTCTGTATGTAAGTTACGGCACATGTGTGGAGCGATAATTATTTTAGTGAGTCGACAAGACAAAATGTAATGTTCAGAGCCGACACACGACTGGCATTAAAGACATTATCGTGTTATCGATCAGCGTCCTTAAAGCGGTTTGCAATTAGTGTTACCTTAAGCGATGCAAGTGCGGACCTCCCGCGCGCGAGACGCCGTGCGCCGGCGCCGCCTGCGCCGCTTTATGAAATTATAACTAAATTGAGAGATAAAACTCGCTCTTTCTGACGCGATAATAGCCGCCCCCGGCAGCTGCGTTTTCCTATTTACGTCTCGTTTAACGTATTAACGTATTCTGATCAATTGTTTGATTGAATTGTTACTCGTATCTCAAGCCATGTAGGTATTTTTGATGTTTTTGCATTTTCCTATATTTTTGTTAATTTTTTTTCATGTGGATGCTTGGTTGTCTGACATACCTAAATATCAATAAGTAATCATACGTTTCAGCTGGACATAGCTGAACTTATTAAATATACAAGGTAGGTATAGGTACCTATGCCTACCATGCCATGTATTTCATAAGTTCAGCTATACATAGTAATAGGTACTGAAACAATTTCAGCAGTGGGTTTTTACCAGTTTGTCTGATAAGGCCTACACTGAAATCAAACAGTGATAAAAAGAAGCGCTGTTTCTAGTAACATAAAATTGTAGAGTCACTAGCAAAATTAATTCATTTATCGCTTTACTCATTTTTCACTTGAATTTTCCGTGAAATCACATGTTACAGGTGTAAAACTAGAAAACCCAAGATAACTAAAAAGTACATTTCTTATAATAAACTTGAAAAAAAAAATTGTTACATATAAAGAGCCGCATGCAGCATAAATGGTCAGCCCGCGGTATCACATAGGGCGTCGGGTTGCCTTAAAAGGCACTGTCACTTACAAGAGGCCTTTCATAACATTTAATAAGATGCAGTGCGAGTGTAAAATTTCGTGATGGATCCGTGAGAGCAGTCACGAGGCGCCCGGGGCCGTGGGACATGGCGACTTTGTTTTATTTTCATTGGCTTATGTAGTGCCGGCTGCTAATTACACGGCGGGTTGCTTTTTAACGAGCACTCATTCAACTTAACGGCACGCGCACGCGCGCCTGTCGCGCCGCCCGCGCCTCGGTTTCACGTCACGTTATAAATATGACCATGCTTTTTAATACCTACTTGCATTAGCGAAATTCGTTTTGCCAACCGCCCCGGCCTAAAGTACGATTCACATGAAATTGCGGGCACGCAAACAACATGTTGCTGCGAATATCTGAGTTGAGACCATCCATGTTTACTCGAGGAGGCGTTCCCTACTAGCGGCGATGTAGCCAGCCGTGGCTAACGCTAATAAAATATCCTCTGGTAATGTCTGGGGAACTAGACTGTAATTAACGACTATTAGTGAACAGGGCAGCCATTTCTAATATTGGAGCAGTAACTTCATTCGCAAAATATTTATTTTAATTTAAACTCTGTCATTGAATTAATATAGGATTTTATATATAATCACAATTTTGGGAAAATATGTTCGCAACCAGACTTCAGACGTTCAAGGTAGATCAAAAACTAAAAGTAAAAGCGGAAAATTTGCTTACTGTCTTTTATTTCAACACCGAATAAATTGTCTTGAAATTTGTGTGATTTTTAACGACTTAATGTATGTTCGACTATAAATTTATTAGCACATTTTACGTGAATGCCCAGACATTTTACGAGGTATTTGTTAGTAGAACAGAATGCGTTGAAAACTGTTGAGTCGGTGTAATTCGGTCACAGCAAAATAGTGCTATGTTGATATACAGGTATGAGCCCGTCATAAATTAGCGTTACTCATACTAAACACACACAGTGTAGACCCACTTGCAGACAAAGTGATGGGTGGCCTCACTGTCCGTCAGAATTTACCAACAATATGCTACACACCGCTACCATTAGATATGTCCTTTTCATTTTACAACTACAAACAAAGATAGTAATTAATGAACGATTTTGCAAATTCACTCATTTACCGCTTGACTCACTAAATAACGATTGTTTAATTCGATAAGACAGTTGATAAATAAGATATATAATCTACGGATACGATAAGTTAATCATGATAAATCTAAAATAATCAGTCATAGAAATTCTTATCATGATCTCGTAGAATCGTAGGTACATAGAAACTTATTGCAATTTTCCCTAGAAACAGGCCTTTCATAGATAGGTACTAGAAGTTGTGTACGAGTATGTATAGCCCCTATTATATGAAGTGTTAACAGAGGTGTAAGAATAATATTCGTGGTTGTATATTTACAACATCCTGAGATCATCCATTCTCGTATAAAAAACTGTTCTAACGTAGTATGTGTGTTACGTAGCTTATACTATATCAATCTAACACATTTAACAGTTAAGTAATTTATACTTATATTTGTTTTAAGTAATTGTTAACTGGATTGAGCGCTCACTTCGAATTTAGGTTACGGTTATCGATTGTTTTAAGAGCACATACATATTTCTGAGTTGAATAGAAACAATTTCGAACGCGAAAGTAATATATTTATTTACGGCAACATATACATTTGTGGATGATGTAGTGGTGTAATGTAAAATAACGATAAAGGAGGTTGCGCGAGAGTGACGACGCGTTGACGGGTGGCGTCGCATCGCTGCGGCGGCCGCTCGATATCGATCTCGACTCGAAACGCAGCCTTCCAAATAGGGAGCCCTCTGCTCCCAAATAGGCACTGGTCGGGCCGACGCTGCTGCCGCCGCCGCGCAGCTATCGAGGACGCAACACCGGCCCCCTCGCCTCCTTTCATTGTCTACGAGTTTTTTGCTCGCTTTATGACCAATATTGTACCATGGCCGATGTCCACATAGAGCAGTACTGAGTTCAGAACGTCTAGGTGCCGAGCGAGCATTGCGTCACTGCAGATAATTGTCCAAGCTAAAGGTCGATTGGTCATCAGTTCCTTTGTTATTTGACGTCGGCAGTCGAAATAAACACTGAAGTATGTTTCACTATGATGCATTACATATGCATGAGCAACGTCGCATTGCGAACATTAACATGACATAATAATGCATGTAATGTTAGGGTTCAGGATGAGCTACCTCCACCAAGATGAACGGTGCGTGTGCGCAGAAAGACGAGTGGGTTCGGTTTAGTTGGCGTTCATAGCGACACCCACAGTCGCCACTCGAGTTTAGCTAATAATTCAAACTATTCAACAGGGAGTTTGTCTTCAATTCAGACATGTTTATGCGGGCATTTCTCTTAACGAGTAACTGCGGTTACCGAGACTTCATTGTCATATACGGTCTGTACAACCACACGTTGTCATGGTGGCAACACAGCCTTAAATGTTCTCCTTTGGCTGCAATAAAAAACGAGTGAGGAGTCAATAACTCCGAGCTGCAGCCGACGTTCGAGCGTCACTATTAATTGAAAATGGACTACAAATGGAGGTCAATTGATACAAAAAGCATTCGTGTGGGACTGTGGGTGTATGTCGGCGTATTGTTCACAGATTCGTAGATGTAGCCGTCAGTCCTGCGGAGAATGTGGCAGATTTTAAATAAACTGCAAAGGATTATGCATGCGTGCACGCGGGCGGCCCTGAGGTATCGCGGCATTGTATTCAAATCCGGGCGCGTCACCAGCCCGGGCGCATGGGGCGATCGCGACGCAAGACGCGAAGCGCCCGCGTCGGCCATTACTCAAACTCGCCGACACGCCCTTCGCCCTCCATTTGTTATCACCTTTCATTTTATTTTGAATTGAGCAACAAACTAATTATAGAAGTGACTTTTGCAACAGAAGTTTTTCGCTGGCTTTAGGTCGTAGGAGCTCGAAAGGGAAACGTGTCCGTGTCTGTTTGACGTGAACTGAAAGCGACTTTATGTGCTGTCAATGCGTTTATGTAGTAAAGTAATGCGCGTTGTTGATGCGAACGGACGCTTATCCCGCGCACTCTACTGCATCTAACACCCGCTGACGTATCATTCACTAGGACATCTATTGAAACATGAGACCGACATGAGATACTCCATATAACGTCATTGCTAGGGCTGCTGCAGCTTATTGCAACTATGTGTAAGTCAAGCAAGCTTACAGTACACTTTTAATAGGATTATGTACATACAAATGTACGGCCATTTATGTAATACTAGCAGCGCCCCGTGGTTTTTACCCGCGTTAGTTTCGATCCCGTGGAAATATCGGGATAAAAATGACATATCCACACATATCCACCATACCACACATATCCTATGTGTTAATCCTGGTTATAAACTATCTATGTGCCAAATTTCATTCAAATCCGTTCATTAGTTTTTGCGTGAAGAAGTAACAAACATACAAACACACTCACAAACTTTCACCGTCATAATATTAGTGTGACAACCTAATATTCCACATGCATTTGAACTTGTGTTAGTATATTCAATTAAATTGCTTCGGCTTTAAATTATCCTGGGACTTGCCCAGGATAATTAAAAAATACGTTATTTGCAAATAACCGTACTATTGGAAACGAAGAAAGATTACGAGATACGAGCTTAAATCAGGAATCCTGATATTAGCTCCTATTATTACGAAAATCTTAGTTTCCAATAGTCCGGTCGTTTAGTCTGACATAATTACAACCTGTAATATCTGGATGAAGCCAAGGTTTGCTGGCTATAATAGTTTCTTTCTTTTATATATTGCGTGAAGATTGATACACTACATTTGCGTCATTCATCAACTTTATAATAACGTCGTATTTAACAAATAAGTAGCGACTAGATCAAGTCCAAAGCTTTTTGCTAGCAATTGGTGTGAAAAGTTCAGAATTTTGTTGCATAATTCAAAAAAGTTGCTCCTATCCTATACTATAAGCGGCAGAGTAGACAAAAACGTTTTTTTTTTTTAATTTTGGCTTTGGAATTGTTACACAAAGCTCGACCAATAAAGATACCTTTTTTATCGTTTTTTTTTTAAATAATATTTTAATAACATCATTATTTTGTTTAGGTTCTGCTTCAAATATTTTATCAGAATGGGATCTGTGTTGCTTCAGTGACAGTATTTATAGGGTAAGGGAAGGTAGGTACCTAAATTAATCCAAAGTCGGGTTTAAATTTAAATTTTAATTAGGGCGGCCAGAGGCGCGGGCGCAGAGAGGCGCCTTGTCACCAAACACGTATAAATAACGCTTTTAGCTCACCATCCGAGTGACTCTCTGGCCACATTTCTCGAATAATAACTTCTCATAATTATGATAAAAACAAACGATTCTTAAAAGCGGTATAAATATAAATCATTCGGTAATAACAATAACTAGTAATCTTATAATTCAGCAGATATTGTTTCCAGTGATTACATTATTAGTCTTTTCTTCCTTATACTGTGGTTCTTATATGATACTACATTGATAAGAGTTTTGCGAAAAGTGGAGAGCGTGATACCCACTATTACTTTTCAGATTATCTTGACTGATTTATGAGTTTGCCTATACACCTGATATTATATGCTATCGTTTTTCAGATTATGCATACTGATTACACTTCTTCAGTAAAATGAAGACTTTTAATATTTTGTTAACCTACAGTACTACTGGACAAAGGTCTCCCCCAAATCCTTCCAGGAACTCTTTTCCCGCGCCACCTCGAACGAGTTTTAATTACCTAAAAAAAAACATTGGCAGATGTATGAAGTTCGTAGACTCGAGCGTAGATATCAGTAGATGAGCTCAATTTATTAGTAAAATCGGTAGTTAGTTAAACGAATGCTACCATTTCTAATAGGTAAGAACTATTCCTATAAAGAAAGCCAGTTTAGCTAAAGATATTATCAATAAAAGACAAATTATGTTGGGCCTACGCCGCTACGAGATTTGTTTTTTGTAAGACAAGTTGCCAAAATATTATGTTCTAGACAACGACCATGGTCGTTGGTTCTAGCATATTAAAACCCGTTTCCTTATCGTTAGATTTACTTTAAGTGCCTTTTTTATTAACAAAATGTACTATAATATGCTAGAAATGCTTATGACCGTGTATTAGTTAACTTACTATGTGGCAGCTACGGAATTGATGATACAGTTTAATCAAATGTATTTCTAAGTGCAAATAACAGTTTCACTTTAGATAATTTAATCAGGATAGTCCTATGTATATTATTGTTAACACTCATGATGCAGACGTAGTGCAAGTGGCTAGTTCTCTGGGGAAAGTCAGCACGCACCGCATTATCCAATTCAAATGTAAATAGTGAATAAAGTGTCGTTTCTTCACAAAGCCTTTATTGGTTTCACTTTATGATATTTGAGTGGAAATATGAAAACAAAATCGATAAGATAATCGAATTAAAATTGGTGCCGCTCGGCGACACGATTACTTGAGATGTAAATGACATGGTTTGCAACTATGCATCGGATATGTGTATGCAAGCCCACCCGCGTAGCCTACGTACAGTCGACGCCATCATTATCAGACCTACATGTAGGTAGTCATTTAACCTTGTTTTTGAGTTAATACTTTAATAACACGTCATACGTATTTGCTAGTAATTATAGGTACTCCTAGAATCGATGATGTTCCAATTTTAAATACACGTTCGCCAATAAATTAACAAGGATTAAATTCTGATTGGTTTTCTCTTCCAGTAGTTTACCGAAAACGTTATTTGCGATTTATGTGACATTAATCGCGGCAAATTAAAGTCTACTAATGCAGTCTAATAATAATCAAAGTGTTTTGGTTGATGTGTTCTTAGAAGCGCAAGTTTCTGGGAGTAATAATATTCAGTCAAGTTATTTATTACACAATTGTTTATTGCATGTGTCGCTGAATTTAATAAATACGTGCACGGCTCGTGTTCTGTTTAACTTCATACAAAATTGGTAAATTTCACATTTGCCGATTTCGTACGAAGTGTGGCGAAGCGATGGTGTAGCGCATCGGTGACGTTGTAGTGGTGTGGCGGTGGCGCAAGTCGTAGACCACGCTTCGCCATGTCGCTGTTTGTTAACGTGAATACTGGCGTCCCCACCCGCCCATTAATCTTCATATAATTAAATGATCAAGTAAAATTATATTTAGACCAGGAAATGGGGTCAAGCCCACGCCACGCTGCGCTATGTCTCGCCCTGTGGGACCGCACTGGAAACCTCGTGAAAGTTCAAAGATACGTTTCGTAATGCTGCTAACAGTACCTTATCTTAAATCCAACTAGTTGACACGAGCTTTAAAGGAAAAGTGTCATTTACTATCTGTAGCGCTTTCAGTATTACCTAGGAACGTTAGCCGGTTACTCTGTTGTATCTCTCCCGTACAACCCACACGTTTAATTGAGTTCTATCTTGAAATTCAATTCAAATTAGACGCAATAACATGTCAACAATTTATTAACACGATTAATTAGATTTAAATTGAAAAAAAATAAAAAATGTTGTCATACAGCAATATCTGTCAACTGATTTACTTCAACGTGTTATATGGTCGTTTTGGATTCTTAGGCTCTGCCATGGAATTTGTGAGTTAGCCACATTAGTTATTGTTTTGAGGGTCTTAATAAGACCCTGACACAATTTTAGCATTAAATAAAATAAACAATTCTGAATAACAACTGTGCGTGCGCGGTTTGTACATGATTTTTGCAAGCATGCGCAAGAGTGGAGGTTTGCATAATTACTCAGAGATTATTATGAGGCTTTCTACTAGGTCTGATAACGGTGCCACAAAACCATTAATGAGTGTACTCGCCTGGTGAAATCGCCGAGGAAAAATCTCAAGTCTTATTAACATAGTAGTAGAGCTAGTTTATTCATAATTGGCGGTTGTGCCCTCCCCGCGGTGGCGGTGCGTGCGGGTCCGCCCCGCGCATGCGCACAGCGATCGTGCGAATAAATTGCGATCATAATATCTCGCGACGCACACCCAGCCCGACCACAATTAAAATTTGCATTCTTGCGTCTGATTGATAACTCTGTTGAGTAAGTGAGGCGGTATTTGATTTGGGAAGGCGTAGCCAAAGGTATCGTAGACATAACTATTTGCCATTCAATGTTTTTTTACGGCCATGCCCACTGCCCATGCGCCTGCTTGTGATTCATGGGTTGACACAGCTTCTTAAAGTGCTACACAGGACTTTTTGTTGAATGATTGTAGTACATGTTTTGTACCCACCTAATGTGTTTATTAAGGATCCCATGCTCGCGAATGCATTGCGCATTGGCAGCAAGGTAGTGCTGTAGGTATTCGGCCAAACGCACTGTAGGTAACAAAAATATAAAAGCAAGAAAGATTTATTTTAAGGTAATGCTTATTTTCAATCCATCCGCGCGGCGCTATTCTGATGCGGAATTACTCACAATTCCGTCAGATGATCGGACTACACATAAAGGACGAGACGTTTTATTTCGACTGAAAGTAATGTCCCGTCATTTGTTTTCTGTGTGAAAACTATTCCGAAATGACAGATATATTATTTTCTGTGAGAAACATAATATGCATCGCCGACTAAATCCGTGGTTCGATGGCGACACATGTTCGCGAAATATTTTTTAAGTTTGTTTTTATGAGGTGCAACTGTAAGTCACGCTCGCTCCCCAAGCATCCGTAGAATGATACCCAATAAATTATAAAGAATATTTTTGTTGAGTAAGTTGGCTCACGTCCACTGCTCGCTCCTGGGCATTTTTGTTATCATATTCAATAACAAGCCATTAAGTATCCGAACGGTTTAACGAGCTGCGCACAATTTGTATGTGCAGAGCTGAATGCTGAAACTCGAAGCTCGCGCCTCGTTCCCTATATGGTGTCCAGCATCGCATTAAGACCACCTTGTACTACTTAAGCTGTCTACACCTCGTAAAACTGTCGCAATATAATAGTCTTCCGAAATTATAAGAAAATAAAGATCACGCCGCCGGACAACGTAAAGCGCTCAATAAGGAAGGAGAATGATTTATATGATTTTTATGGTTCCTACTAATTGGTTCGACAATGTAAACGGCCTTTACATCGCCTTCTTGCATTTTAATCAGGATACACTGGAAATAAACATATATAAGTTGAATTATGGACATATAGAACGAGAAGAACCAGTCACAATTGCGACAAGCAGGCGCCAGGCCCAGTCAATGAAGTCTACAATAATAAATAAAAGTTGAGGGAAACGAGACTCTATTAATACACAGACAATTTATACTCCGAGATACCGACTGATGAACGTTACTAGCGTCGTGTTTTGTTTTTAAATAAATTATAATGTTTTAAATATCTGTTTTATTGTACAGTTTTTACCTAAATGATCTGTATTAAACATAATATTAATTTAATCCGTACATCACAACTAAATAAGAAATGTCGAAAGATATAATTTATTTTTGGTATTGGACGTAACCGAGCCATCGAGAAATATGCGGTGCTATCAATAACTAGCAGACTCGATATGAGAGGAGCATATTTATGTGCCCTTTAATTTAAATAGGATAAAGTCGGTTATGAATCGTTAAGGACCACCGGCGAGAAGTTAAGGAGGCTTGTCAGTAAAGGGAATGGTTATGTCTGTAGGAGCAGGAAGGCGCGCCGGCGCCGATGTCGTCAACCTTGCAATGCATATTCCGTGTACATAATGTAAGCGAGGACGATTACACTCGAGCACAACTATAAAACGGCCTATTGGCATGATAACATCTCCCGCAGATTTTGCGAGAGACGGTGACGCCTCGGTGTCGCCGCACCGTCATACCGATCGCAATGCTGCACAAATTAACTTAAGTAAAACTGCCAATTAGTATTTTATTAATGAAATCGAGATTCTTTTAGAAACTGTTTATCCAATACCGATTTCAATCGATAATATTGGTTCTAATATAAGTCTTATATTTCTACCCTTTTACTGATGTTATAACATCGCGATAAAGCATCTATTAATAACAATTATGCATGCACAGCCTGTTTGTTTTTCTTGCATCGCGTTCAAATGTTTTTATAAAAATAATTTATTGTTCGCCGGGAGCAGCAGCGATGACACATGAAGAGCATATAACTACGCGAAATCTATGGCATTTTTTATTATAGAATTTATTAATCATTTATCATTCAGCACTGACAGTTTTGCATGCAGTTTCGAGAAAACGTCTAAATATAGATGAAAGTTTGGTTGTTTTTAACCGTTTGGCTTGACTTTTTAGGGTTCCGTACCCAAAGGGTAAAAACGGGACCCTATTACTAAGACTCCACTGTCAGTCTGTCCATTTGTCACCAGGCTGTATCTCATGTTGAAATTTTCACAGAATTTGTTGAAGAACAAATACTAAAAACAGAATAAAATAAATATTTAAGGGCTCCCATACAACAAAAGTGATTTTTTTGCTGTTATTTTATATGTGTGTTAAATATTGTATGGTGTTATGGTACCCTTCGTGTGCGAGTCCAACTCGCACTTGGCCGGTTTTTTTTATTAGGTAAATGACTTTCTGTTGTCAATGTTTCCGAGCTAGTCTTAGAATAAAATAAAAGCATTAGTCAGTTGCCTGTATTGGAGCTTGGAGCGCAAGTTATGATGATTTTATAAAGGTTTAATCGGGTACGGGCGTCGCGTCGCGTCGTTTTGATGCTGTCTGACTCGTGCCTCGTTAAATAAAGTGCATGTAATAATATTATTAAACACTACACAGACTGATTGAAAGTCCCAGCTTCTCATTTAGATTTATTAAATGATAAGCTAAAATAAAAGTTTGAAAAGAAAACATTTATTTCTTTTTTAAACTTTTACACTGTTTCCAATATTTTGGAAACTGACTTTTTGGGTCGCAGTTTCTGTGAACATGTTTTTGAGTATTGATC
Source organism: Gortyna flavago (assembly GCA_963669345.1). Classification (NCBI taxonomy): domain Eukaryota; kingdom Metazoa; phylum Arthropoda; class Insecta; order Lepidoptera; family Noctuidae; genus Gortyna; species Gortyna flavago. Next base: position 8,329,253 of record OY770139.1, read on the forward strand.
TTGCGTCTAAATCAATACAGGTATTGCGCAATAATTAAAACAATAACCTTATTCTATATTTTTTTGGAAGGTAGGACGGACAGCAATAAAATTTGTTTATATTCCACAAATTATTTTGCTCTCCATACCTGACGTATTTAGTTCACTGACTATCGTCCACATCTTCAGTAGCTGTGCAGAACTTGACTTTAAAAGTTTTTATTGCACCGATTATTTCCACTCGTTTTTAAACGACGCTAATTAATTCAGTTCACACGTTAAATAACTAACAAAATCCATTTTACTGGTTTTTTTGCACAACACTGAGAATTCATGTGCATGATAATTTTGCAGTTTTCTAAGAAATTCCGACTTGTTTCACCACTTTGTGTACATACTGAAACAATGCCTTTGATGTGAAAGAATTTGATCGAACTCGGGCCCAGCGAAGTGATTGTGATGTCGTAGAATGTTGGATCTTTTCATTTATTTTCAAAATGCCTGTAATATCAGATTCCATTGTTACTAGGTGTTGTTTTATCATTGGACCGTTTACGTGAACTTGATGTTACTTTACCACTGTGAAATAATATGGTAAAGTTTGTGATTTAACTGATGAAATCAGATATAATATTAAATTGAATCAATTCTTTAATTTCCTTGAAATCATACGATAGAGTGTGACCAATTAATAATTATTTATGAATGTAACCTGAGAACTTTAGTACAGGTGTTGGAGACAAAGCGGACAAAATTATTGAAACAGCTCGCCGGCCAGTCTGGCGAATTTAAAGTAAATTAACATTAATTAATGTGTAATGATGATGTCATTTGCGCGTCAATATTCATAATTATAACTTGCAAAATGTTGTTTTTGTCTACGCTACCTACACTTGATAAAACTTTATGCATGGACAAACTGTCGATATTATAAGCTTATGTAAGGTGCCAGTTCTAAGATAAATTATCAGTTTGTTTATCCTTCTCCTTAAGTAAATTAATTTTCGTATGTCCCACCCTTTTCTAGAGGATTGTTTTCAGGATTTTACGAATATTATTGTTAATCTATGGCTTTATGGTGTGTCTGTGTAAGGTGGTGGATAAATACTATTCTCAGAAAAAAATCATACGATTTAACTTCCACTGCTGAACATGGGTTTCCAAATGACCGCTGCAGTCACAAAAAATATTTCCAAAATCACCAACATGGGCAATGGGTTTGCGCTTTGACTCTAATTGAATATAAATAAAAGAATAATAATAATGTTTATTCAGTATTAAAATTGGTAAAATTATTATATAAAGTCTTAGAAATTATTTGCAAAGGTAATAATGAGAGAACGACACATACTGTGTCCCTATCTGTTGATAAGTATAATCAGTTAGTAATTAAAAATAACCCATAGCTTGACTTATTCTTTGCCAGTTGTAACTAAACTGAAGAATAACACAGTGCAATCTCGAATATCAACTAAAAATAAATTCGTACTCTACTCTGTATTCGTACTATAATGTTAACATACAGTCAGGCGCCACAGTCTTTTTGTACCTTTTATCAACCGTTTTTGTATTATTTGTGCAGTTCACCTCGTTATACAAAAATTGTGTGAAGCCAAGTATGCAGCTACTTATCTACGAGTACATTCAATTAATTTAGTATGGAGTTTGCCTACGGCCATTTTACAAGCTGCCAACAAAAAAACCACGTAGTTCTAACACTGCACGGATTTAGAGCTACTAAAGAACATAGCGTAGTTTATAGTTTTGTAAATAACGCGGTCCATTATAACACCATAAAGCTATTTGTTGCACCAGGAGGACTCGCCGCCGCCACCGCTCGGGAATGCACGCGTGACCGTTGTTGATTCATACAGATTACTGATGTGTTTATTAGACGCGTAATGGCAGTGTTACAGTTGATTCATTAGAGCGAGTGATCAAATCAATGCGCCACAGTAATTCTTATTAGCGGCGATAGACACCTGTCGGTGACACTCGATACTCCGCGCTTTACATAATACCCGCGCCTCGCCACAGCCGCGCGCCGCCGCGCCGCCCGGTCAACACCTGAGGACGGGCACACCTACCGACTACCGAATTATGAAACACACATTATTTTTATAGACCTAACTAGCACTTGTATGGGATTGTTAGGAGGTATGTATGAGACGATGTCAGCCGACCCACAGGAATAATCTCAAGCAATGCCGAGCTAAAATTGGACAGCCTATTTTTGTACATTACAATATGGACGTAAAATAAAACATCTCATTGCCTTCTGAAAAAGGAATACAGATTATGCTCCGAGGAGTTTGCTCATGTAATTTGACTAATACAGGCAACATTGAATTGAAACGCGGAGTCCTTTAAGGTAACAAACAGTTTCACTTTTTTGATACCAAATAAGCTTATGTCTCAGTTTGGCGCAAAATAAAGAACAACAAGAAAAGTATGGAGCTATAGCATAGCACAGCTATAGTTAGCCGTCGTGGGTTGGGTATGATAGCGTCACAACCGAAGTATACGTAATATTAAGTGCACGCCAAGGGGCGGCACAATGAGCAATCATTCAGCGTGTGGGTGTGTGTTTCTAATGATACACTGTACACTGATCAAAGCAAATTGACTGATCTGCGGCGAGTCGCCTACACCCGCACCCCCCACTGCACTGTACGTGCTTTGATACTGACTGAACTGTATTCTGTATATAAGATATAACTGCAAAAAGAAAGCCAATTCTACAGTTCGTTAACAGAAACACCGATGCGAAGGATGTTGTTGAATTTATTAGTGATAGATGATGAATGGTAATCTGTGCGGCGGTATCATCTCGTGAAGTATTTCCACACTAGGAGTGCGTGTGTAAACTAGTCAGCGTGTCGGCAAAGCGAATGTCAAAATATCCTGCTTAGGGCTAATACAGAACGAACAATTTATGCGCTACCCACGCGCGCTGAAATACGGCGCCCGCCTCTTTCAACCCTTTTATGTAGAGGATTTATTAAAGCGACTTGCGCACACTTCAATGAGCCGACCATATACTTCTGGTTTGACATGCAGCTCATACTTATCGTGATCTATGCGATGCTATGACACAATACAGTAACCCTGAGCCGGTCGAACATGCCACGCTCTGGAGATTAAAAATTGTACCGAGACGATACCTATGTGTGGACACATACAGGGGACAGAATTTGTTAATAAATTATGGAGATATGTCTCATTTGTATGATGAATTCGTGTTGCAGATTATATTAGGTATAATGACAAAAAATTACACTTAAAAGACACTACTACTGTTGGCTTTGGCGAAGGGATAATATTATAACCTAAAGTATGAAATCGTGAAAATTTCCAATATACGGACGATAAATTCAAAATAAACAGCGGGTCGTATCGAGTACATTCCATAAACAGATCGTGAAAGAAGCATAAGACGGGCGTCGCCAATACTTCATTTCCCTGGCGAAGCGTTTCTGGCTCATCGCCAACGTTTCCGAGAAAACGAAAGGAAGGTTACGCGATGTCTCGCCTCACTTTATATGCCTAAATCATGTCAGAGATAATATTTTTATATACATAAATTCAAAAGTCCAGAAACACGCGCGGCTTATAAAATAGGTGGTGTGTGTGAACGCGGCGTGTCGGCTTGTCGGCGGCTCTGCGCCCGCGCCGCCCGCGACTTTTAACGATATTCGTATGTAGGTGTGACGGTAAATAATGCTTTTTTGGCACTCAATGCACATGAAAGGAAAAAATAATAAACAAGTACTTTCTTCTTGAGCTGCATTCATAATTTGCAATTTTAATGAAATTGACGTCGGTACTTGTGCAAATTCTGTAATAAAATATGGAGATAATGTCGGTCGTATCTCGTCGGTAACGCAGTACGTATTGATCGTTGCATCCTGAATATGGGTCGCCGGCGCATCATTGGCGTCACCCTTCTTCCTCATTACACTTGACGTCGTCTGTCTGCCGCAACTATGTTCATATATCGTCTAGCTCCGTTATTGAGTTGTCCACCATTTTATATTGTCCGCTGTAATTACTTATTGTATTTTTTTACCGTGAAATGTGTCGCATGTCAGTCTGTCCACGAATGTCAGCGCTTGTAACGTTTTAAAAGCTTAGTTGGAGTTTTAAATTCTGTCTAGATGAACGACAATGTTTGTACCTACTCGTAAATGGGCACCAAGAGCAATATGTTCTCACGCAACATGTCTCATTCGTTATCAGTGCACTCGGGAGTGAGGTTAATTAAATAGTTACGAGAGGAAGATAACAGTGACGCCTATATATAGAGGCCGGCCACCTTATCGACCCGACGCATCTGATAGTGAATCTATCTGCGACACCTAATCACTTACTGTCGGTTTGCTACGGGATAAAGTTACATAACGATTATATTGAGATTTTAGTAAGAGCATATTGATTTTATATTCTGCAACTTCGAGCAGTTCGAATGTAAGGAAACTGGAAAGTACAAATCCTGTGAAGCCTACTCTTGAAGGTTTAGTTGAACAAAAGCCTCGTCGAATGGTTGTTCCAGTTTGTTCGTAGGTAATTGTTGATGTGCCTCTACGATGCCATGGAACTGACATACAAAAGGCGGGGTTAGAGGGAGTGAAGTGGGCAGGCGGGGTAACCACATCAGATGCACCAGTTTATATAATTAGACAATTTATGGTATATTGTATTTAAATATACCAACACTTCACTACATACATAAGTAACTTGAAATTAAGTACCAGCCTCATAAAAACATTACAAAATGTTTGTGAATCTGCAAATATCTGGGCTTGATTATCTACAAATAATAAATGGTAAAGGTAAAATATTTGAATTGCGTTCCTGTGATCATCAGAAAATTATTGAAGAAGAACCCAATGATGCGAACTATCAGCACGCTATACAAAAAAACAGATATTGAAGTTAGACGAAGCTTTTCAGAAAGCGTCAAGTGACAGAAAAGATTCGAAATACCTGATAAAACAGCATTATATTTGTAAGAGCTTGTTTTAGCATTATACCAAAAAAAGACCTTCCCTCGCATAGATACAAGAGTGTCATTCCGCATGCACGCGTATGAACTTACTTACATTCATTTTAACACTACGATGCAACTTTTATTTTTAGATGTTCGCTCACGAGTTCGGTATGTAAATGCAACTTGTTAGCCTGTTCTTGCAGGCTCCATAGCTGCTAACTTATAAATCAAATAATATAGAGTAAAATGAACGGCTGGTAACCTAAAAATTGCTACTGCGTAGACAAACTGCAATAATCCAAAAGAAATCAGCGCAAAAATAATATTTAATGGACGATAACATTTGCAAATCTTTATATTATGCACATACATGAGAGATATGAACGGTAATACTACGTACCTATGTATATTTGTATTATTGTATAGAGTTTATAGAAATAATCGTGTTCGTTCACTGTTTACTCATGCTGCTGTGTTACTTCGTTTTCTCATCTATGCAATTTTACATTCTTCTTCAACTATGTTATCTATATTTTTTCCGCAGATATCACTATGTGATTTTTTTTGTTTAACTTTTAGAATAACACTCCCTGCGTTTACTTTTTAAAGACGTCTCTGCGGTGCAAGTTGTGTACATCCAAATCTCGTTTTCCTTTGCGAAGTATTTAAGTACTTAACAACCAATTTTTCATACTAATTTGATGCGTTTGTCTTTGTTATAGAATGTTTATTCGGCAAACAAGCGATGGAGCTCGGCTCCAAGTGGTTTGCGGACCTGGGCCCGCCCTTCGGCGTGATGTACTGCATCAAATGTGAGTGTGTTGCGGTACGTATTCCCAAAACATGGAACTAACTGTACTATATTCATTTTTATGATGATTAATCTGACACATACAATAAGCCTAGGATTATACATAGCGTACAGCACCCAGGCTGTAATAGAATACACATACACCGAGCTTTGGAAGGAGACTGTCACACAGCAAGTATAAGTGGCAGATGTGACGCTTTACAAAGGCAAACTATTTCTAGTCTGTTGTGCCATATTATATAAACAAACGTGTTAGTGTTTTATACAAACGAATAAAAAAAATATACCTATATACCTAAACGGCTGTGTATTGTAGTAGGTACGCAGACGTTTATATAAAAAAAAAACTTATTAATTATTGTCTTCAATCTCGCTTCGACGTTTTATTTTCCTAGGTGTACCTGTATAATTAATTAGTTCTTTAAAATAATCAAATTTATTTTCGATTGACGGTATAATATACCGCAATTCAATATTCAGCATGTGTCATATCTACCACCATATTGAAAGTTGAACGAAGTTTATGTAACAAAACATTTAAGAAGACCTGTTTCTTACACAAGTGATGTATTGCAGGTCCAAAAGAAAAGACGTGTGGTAGCTAAAGTACACTGTCGGAACATCAAGAACGAGTGTCCTGAACCTTCCTGTGACACTCCGGTTCTGCTGCCCGGCAGATGCTGCAAGACATGTCCCGGAGATTTGAACTGTAAGTGCCTTTTGTTTATTTAGATCAGTCAATGCTTTTTTTGTGGTTTTATGTCATTTCGTGCTACCTAAGGTCAGATGCGTCAACAGTCCTACGATACAAAATGCAATGCAGGAAAGGATATATTTCGAGCTTTTAAAAGTTCTGTCAAAACTGTTGCATTCGACATTTGCAAAAAGCTCGAACTTTAGTTTTTAATTCTTATTTTTTTTTGCTATTATGTTTTGCTGAATGTAAAGTACTGGTAAGCGGTAAAGTCCTGGCGGCCATTTTCTTCAAACACTTAACCGCCTTGACAACATACGACTCTAGATAACAATAACCACGGCAGACCTTGAAGTCATTTGCCGTGTTTTTTCAGCCTAATAGGAATTGCTCATTATAATGACACTGCATGTTTTTCAATAGCTCTCCTAATTTGTAGAGTCAAAAAGTCACACGATTGACGTGATGTTCCTCTATGTACTCTCAGTAATTGAAGAGAGAAGATTGAGTCACTTCTAATAATGGTTAGGGAGAGCAGTGGTGTTCCAGTTGTGACAGCCTGACTAGCTGTTCGTGAGTTCGAACCCAGGCAGGCACTTTGTGTATTTAATTTCATCACCACTGCTTTCAAAACGATGAAGGAAACATCGTGAGGAAACCGGCATGTCCTAGAACTAAAAATTCGAAGATATGTGACATCCGCCAACCCGCGCTGGGCCTGTTTGGTGGATTATGACCCACTTCCTCTCGCAGAGAGGATATTATGCCTGTCTCCCAGCAGTGGGAATGTTATAGGCTGATTATGCTTATGCTTAGGATGCTAATAATAGCATCCTAAGCATAAGCATATATATAGGTCCCTGAATAACACAATAGGTAGTAAGTAGGTACTTAATTAGTAAGAACTAAGAAATGTTCTTGAAACTGCAATGGTCGTAAAGAGATCTCCAACATTAGGTACCTAAAGATTTTCTGCGACCTCGTGACTAAACTGTGATTCATTTTTATTGTGTATGAAGAATGATACGTTAATTACAAAGACGTATAAATACCTATTCACTATACTACCTGTAATACAAAAAAAATCCGTTAATAATATACTCAGATGTGTTTAATTGCGACAGTTAATTCTGAAAGGAACAAATATACGTTCAGAGTTCGTATTGATCGCATTGTAACAACCGTGAAAGAGCATCGTGATAGCAATAGGTCTGCGGCGAATCTAGACGGTGACTTGAACAATATTAATGACGCGGGCGCAGTTAAGTCGGCGACTGTTTAGTTAGGCGGAGTCGTCACGGGAGCGGACGCGAACGCAGATTCCCGGCCTGATAATATTATAGTAAACATGATAATGAAATAAGAGATAAGTGAGGTGATCGCCTGACACCTCCGCGTCTGCGCCTGAGCACCGCCACAATGGACGTGTGCTCACTGCGACCAGTTTTGCATTTCTAAAGAACCGCACTTGAAAGTTTAAATACAATAATGAAATGTACGCCTTATTAGACTTGGCCTGACGTCATCACAGTGATTTGGACAATTTCATTTCCTAGTTAATGATGTAATTTTTTTACAACCATGTTCATAGTAACACGGTGCTGATGTCATGCCTTATACACTAGACATTTGATATCCTAAACTTGAACAAACAGGAGCGGTCGTTTGATTGCTAATAAAGTCTTTAATTTTGTCTTAATAGACGTGTTTCGTTTGTTTTTTTCATCTAATATTGGTGTAAAATGATTTATAAATATTGTCATCTCGATTACATTGGAAACATATTATATGCCCAGCAACAGGTTAGTGAGTCATGGGCCATCTGTCGCGAAAACTATCCACACATGTGGAAATCGACTGGACGACATATAACTTTATGGACTTTTTGCAAGTGGAGTCTCTTTGATGGCCGCTATTAATATGCCATTTTGGTGTGACCTGCTTCGCGTATGTAATACGACACTTCCACGATTTCAGGTTATTAAACACGTAGGTTTACCTGCGAGCAAATTAATTATTTTATAATTATCATACCTACTTTTATCGATCTCCAAAATTGAATTCAAATTGATTTTAGTTTGTCAAAGGAAATATTATACCTCCTCAGCTAGTAACATTAAAAGTACATTATGACATTTAAGTCATTACCGTGTTTGTAACGTTGCCCGTACGGTTGGGTGCAATTCTTGATTGTCGCCGCTCATCATCCCATTAAGTACATTTTTTTATGTAATCGGCAAATTTGTCGACTTTAAAAGGTAATTGCAGAAAATAAGAAAGTATGCGTATGCGCAGTGACAGGAACTGGCGATGACAAATGACAGCGTAGCGGCGAGCGGCGCGCGGCGGCTCCCACGAGCGCTCTCATCAATATACATTAGGTATAGCAGCACACATGGACGCCACGCACTCGACACAGTTCATCATCATCTTCTACTTACTCGTAAATTTGTAATCAATTCAATAAAACATAAATAATGCTGTCAAATTATTGGTATGGCGTTATCTGGGATCTTCCGTAGCCAGTGGCGACAGATAGTGATTTACGAGGTGCATGATGCGTGGTGGGTTGTGCGGAGGCTGCGAGTGCGCGCGGGCTCAGCCGCAGCGGCGACGTCGCCGACGCCGCGTCTGCCCGCCCGCGTCCACTCATTACGACTATATCGAGAGCATTACAATGGCATTACTCAGATGCACCGGGCGGTGGTGCAGAAATGGCACGCGCTGGTGCCCCCCTGCGCCCGCGCCGCTGCTGCAAATATAGCTGCTGCTGCTGGTTATTCCGGGCGCGGCCGTCGACCCGTCGCCGCGACGCCGTCTGCTCGCCTTTTTAGCGAACACAACTTACAACACACATTTTTTGCGACAAATATCGCTGATGTCAACGTACGCGCTCTTTTACTATATTTACTAAGTTATATTCCAAGAAAAAATGTGATATATTCACTCCAATTAATGTCTCGCCAGTGCTTTTACTTTCATCGTTAAATAGGTCCCCGTAGTCGAGATTCATTTAGCTCACGGCGTGATATGTAAACAAAAGTGGCTATTCTATTAGCAACGATTAATGTTTTGAAGAATTTACTGCAGCTATTTCCTCCTAGTTCTGGTTGCACAATGTCTAGTGAATTCACGCGACCAGTGCTAGCACAATGAATTAATTGTGATTCCGATATGGTTTATAAGCAGTTAAAGCAAGGCATGGCGGAACTGTAAGCCGGCCCTACACTCTATCTGAGGCTCGTAACTATAAAACGTATCAAATCTGATTCACAGTTGCCTTTGTGAGAACTCCAGTTGGCCGTCTGCCGTAATAATATAGTTTATCGTGCTTTTAATATCTCCTGAGTACCTTACGACGACAGTAAAAACGGATAATTTTTAATTGAATCTCAGCCAGGTGTTGCCGTAATAAACTAAATAAATTTCATGCCTTCAGCAAGGGAATCGTTAGCAAAGTCAGTGAAGTGAGAGTTATTTTGAGTTTAATATGTTGCAAAGAAATTGTGTTGATTTATTTGTTTTCAGAATTGTATAACCACGATTTAACGTTGTCGTGTTGGCGTTGAGAAGATAATTTTGAGTTGCTAACTTCATGGACATAATTGTTTGTACACGAATAGCTTATTTACATATGCTAATAAATAACTCAGTAGATATACCATACAAAATAACTTTACTATCCCTGTTAGGGGATACTTGTGGCAAGTTTCAAAAGGAATTGTATGGTTCCCGCATGAAGGCATATTTACCAAAATGTGTTAAACTTTCTAATCTGCACGTCGTATTTGGTTTACCTACCTACAGTAAAAACTGTAAATGGACCACATGCGGGTAGAAATGCAGTACCTATGCGTATTTATGCTGCTGAAAATGACTAGCGCCTCAAGTAGTGCAGTGTAGTCTAAAGAAAATAACAAGTTCTATCATCTCAATAATTGGCCATTGCTTCTATTTTCCTTATTTTCATCTTTTAGGTTCTTATTGCTAAAACTAATAAAACGCGCGTTCTGTGAGTGACTGATGAAATATTATATTTACTGACTGTAGGTATTGACTGTTTAATAACAATCTTGCATTGATTTTAATAACTTTATCTTGTATTTTTTCAAATGAATACTCTATTAAATTGATATTGCAGTAAAATGACCTAATTAATCAGAGTTACATGGAAAGGTTAAGTGTCTCATTATCGTAAATAATGTCAAGTATAAAACTTGGGGAAAAAAAAACGTTATGTGGAGATAAACTCTGTAATACGGCTGAAAGCTTGTGTACCTACTGTCCGCAACTCCGCACGTGACGTCACTATGGTGCAGGCGGTGTCGCACTCGGCGTGCATGTGTGTGCGTGGGGACCGCGACGTGCTGCAGAGGTGTTCACGGTTCAGCGCGCAGTGCGCCCCTCACCACTCGCTCACGAGTGTATCTAATTCAGTGTACAGCAAGTGCCTCCGAGGAATTTATTTTGTGCACGCCGATGCACGATGCCGAGCACAATCGACGTTTTATTTTTGTGAAATCGGTATCTCTCGCTGCAACACATACCTCGGCGCATAATTTTGTTTGAGCCTTTTTCGCCGTTTACTGCGTAAAACGCTTTGATGTCAAAGTGCTCTCTTTTTATTAAGAGCGCCACTGATGCACGAACGTCGCGCGTAGACGTGAGTGGACACGGATGATCGTTAATTTGGAATATGTCACAGCCGCCGCCTGCCATCGCGAGCTCTACTGAATCATTACTTTTGTAGCGGGCTCAACATTCCGGCCGTTATTGTAGATGCTCTGAATGGGGATGGTTGGTGGTTGTTGGAAGCAAGCGCACCCGTTATTATTTTAATGTCGGCTAATGAGGCAATGTTAGGTGAATGCGGTTGTGAGCAGGCTTACCATGAGTAATAGCGAGTGGTTAGTGGTGCGAACTGTGCGTGACTTGGCGTGCCCAGTTGCCCACCGACGAGCGCGCTGTGGCGCCAGGCCCTTTCTGATTACCTTAAACATTAATCTTTTGATTAAACTGGGTCGCATAGTTCTTTATGTATACCTAAGCGACAGTAGAATATCTAGTTATCGAATTACAGGCCACGCTCCCGCGCCGATCCGTTGAGTACTGTTTGCGCAGTAAAATTTCTCTTACCTCGCTTCGCTAAAAGGATTGCTAAGGTCGGCGTCGTAAAAACAGAAACACTAGTAGTTTCGGATATTTGCTGACGTCATACTTTTCGTAATTTAGTACTTACGTGTTTGTTGAAATAATGCGAAAACGTACTTGCGTAAATAGAGAACATACGCGATGTGCAAACAAGGCGGGCGGCGGCGTCGCGACGCCCGGCGCCAGCGCAGGCCGGCGCCGCCGCGCGCCGCGAGGACACGCGATCTACGACGCGAATACTTATTTCATTACGCTAATTACAATATTTTGAGTGGCACCCAATCTCTGGCGACAAACGTGATCTGTAATCTGACCACACTTAACGCGTACTAGGTACTTGAAAGATTTCCTTAAGCTTTTAACTGTTTGGAGCTTTAGTTGGCACTTTAATTACTACTTTTGTATTTTTATGAGTAGCATTACATCTGCTTAAATTATAACCATGGAGATGCGGTCAAGATTCAGTTAAATTAAATCAAAACAGCCTGTTCAAGCTGCACAAACAAACAACATGCGCACGCGTTCATTCGTAAGTTATGGTTAATTGGCTGTTACAAGATAATTTTAGAACATTAATAATTTTGTCAAGACGCAACATTAGTGATGCATCTTGATGTCAACGCGTACGATAAATCCTTTTATCTAATCATTATTGTTATTGTTATTACTAAGTAGATAGATACAATGGAAACAGTGACAGATAGTGGCGCCAGCAATATGCGGGTTAATGTGAGCACGACTCTTGATTTTATTTCGCACAATACGACACGAGTGACTCTACGCAGGTTCACGCAGTAAATCAACTTGATAGAATATTAGAATTCCAAACGCGCGGTGCCCGGTTTTTTTACAGTAAGTTACTGTCGTTGTGTTTGGATGTTCAGCTGGCAGGTTTAAGTGTTTAATTTGTCCAGAACAAGCCGTCGTTGTATTGAATTAATCACTATAAGAATCATTAAAGCTGAGCAAATGGAGCTTGTTCAGAAGACGTATTTGAAATGTCTTTTTGTGTTCATTTGTCAATTTGTTTTGCTTTAGGCGCAACCTTACTAGAAATTCTATCGTTTGACTTATTTCCTTTCGTAACAGGTCCCAAAACAAAGATTATATTGGAAATTAAACATAAAATTTTCGCAATAAATCACACAAGCACTGCCTAGGTATGGATGCCTATGTAGGTGTGTCATCGATTGATAGTGTGGCTATTAATTACGATCGCGTTCGTTGTTCGAAGTCGGGGTTTGTTTGACTCTCTGTTCACGTTCAACTGTGGATGGCCTACGGGTGGTTATGTTCGGGGCTGAAATCGCTCGAATCTGCCTTTATCGCGTTGTATGACACTAAATGATACGTGTGCGGCGTGAGAGCTCAAAACACTTAAAGGTGTAATTATTAAAGACGGCGATAGGCGTGCTCTATATTTTTATATTTATTGCAGTACCTATCTTACGATGAATGAATGAGATTGAGCTATAAATTCTCGTTCATAAGTGACATGTTAAGCTAACTTTAGTCTTCTTCTACTTCGTGTCACTGGTACGACTTTTCTCAGATTTTGTTGGCCCAAAACTTCGTCGCTTCCACGGGGTATCGGAGGCAGCGCAGTGGTCACTTTGACTGCAAGCTTTGTGGACACAGAGGGCAGGATAGGAGGTGGATCATAGTTTTCGGCATATAGGTACAACACAGCCTGCTTAGGTTGTTCTGTATTTTTTGTTATCGTCATCTGGTTGGGCTGAAAGTTGACCCTAAAACTGGTTCTGAACTATGATAATTCAAGATAAAAAAAAGCAATTTCTCTAACAGTTTTTAAAAGTTACATTTGCGTTCGCATGTTACCTACTTAAATAAATGAGTGAATAGGTCGCATTTGTAAATTTATAGGGACTTCCCCTTTACAATGTTAAGTGTGGACATCTCACGATTATGAATGCTGATGTGACGTACCTTAATGCAGTATAGTTGCGTCAACTCTTTCACGGGAAAAGATAGGCTCAAACTCTTAGTGTACCTAAGCTATGTAGAAATGACTTTTTACTTGCACTCTTCAATTATTCTTTAGAATTTAGTTTTGGCTGCAAAAGTACGAAACAACCTACAAACTATGTTCGTCAAAAATGAAACTTCGAACTTATTTCTGTCTATTACGAAATGCAAATTAAAATAATATTTAAAAAACATAAATAAATGACAGATTAAACGCGAGCCATAAAAACGGTCCGTTTGTTGTAATATTGATAATTTAATTTTAATTTAATTCATATTATTTAAATTTATTCGTTATTAACGCTGTATTTATACTGCTTTTAAGGTTTTGTCGACATTCACTCATTGGCGGTGTCGTCGAACCAATATCGTTATCTTGTTGAACTATATGTTGGTACAGTGTAGTGCTAAATCATATTATGTAGCTAAAGGCCCTTTGTAATGACCTCTATTACGACATTACTTGTATACTTGTAAATATCAAGTGGAGAGAGTGCGTCAGTAAAGTTTAAGAGATAATAAACGCTTCATATTAATAGCTATACCTGGCTGTGAGTGTGCCGTGGCTGCCCTTTCGCACATAAATCGTACATACGCAAAGATTCTGACTCTGGGCAAATATTTAAATGTCATTCTAATATTAATACTAATGGGCTTAGGTTTACTCTAGAGTCCTAGTGCAAGTACAGTAGGTAGCCAACGCTAACGCAATATTTACCATCATAAACTTACACGTGGAAAACTGACACGGAAATAATGGAAAAGGTACATACGTTACTGCTTCAGTTCCCCATTGCATAATTCGCTTTGCCACCTACCATTCTAACATAATGTTTTCCACTATTATCGCTACTTAATGGTAGGTACTCTGGAGAACTCAGACAGAGAGTATTATTACAAAAGCGTATTTCTGAGAATTGCACATCATCGACTGAATGGCACTTCAATTGAACATATTGGCTGATCATTGATTAGCCCACATACGAGCTCGATGCACTTCGAACTAACTTATGACTTGACATTAGGAGCCCACATCGCGCAACAATCACGCCATTCGAATGTCTAATTTTATAAAATGTGTGGTTTCATGGTGTACTAATATGTAGCATCACCGTGGAATCGTTCTTAGCTTTTCTGTATATTTTATCACTTTAAGTCGTGATTAGTTTATGAGCTAGGAGTGGAACACAGACTCGTAAGGCGTGTATAACGTGCGTAAAAGGTCACAAGCGAGACGCGAAGGCTATTCGGAAAGTGGAGTGGCGCCGGCGCAGCGGCCGGTCTACGCAAATTCGGTAGATTGCACGTGCGCGCGCCACAGAGCTCTGAAAGGAAAGTACGAATTGGCAAGTTTCTTATTTTCACAATACCTTGTTTCTATCACTTGGAAAGAATTTAGTCTGTTGGAATTTTAGGTGTTTACGGAAATGGAGACGGCGGCTTTGATTGTAGTTCCGCTTCTGCCACTTCAATTTTTTCTTGATCTACCTAGGTCACCCAGAGTGAGAACGAAAAATTAAATTAAAGGATTCAATATCTCTGTTCGGGCTTTTCATTATAATGTAGCTTAAACTCTACACGAACTAGTCGTTAGAAAAGTTATTTTTTATCAATTGAATTTACTTAGGTAAACAGAGTTAAAGAAAATTATAACATAGTTTTGATTGTACTTAGATGAGTAAACTAAAGATAAAAGCACATGAAACAAGAATATAAACCAAGAGATGAAAATTATATTGAAAAGAAAGCAGCAAGTTGTAAACTATTTTCATGACGAAATAAGCTTTTCAGAAAACAACACTGATATCGTGTATTGCCCGTGGTCCACCCGGCTAGTCCACCTGGGTGGACCACGGGCAATTATTTTTCCAGTGGTCCACCTGACATCCCTTGTCTTAGATATGTCTGTCCAATAAGCTAAAATTCATTGACACCTAAATTATATTTACTAAGCATGTAACAAATATTTCGAATATACTATATAGAGGTTTAACGAAACATAATACTATAAACATGTTCTTATAACAAGTTAGTAATTACCTATCAATAAAGCCAGCAGTTAATATATTGATTCATGGATTTCTATTAAAATTTCATAATCCACTTAATGGAATAATCGTTAAAAGGCAGTTAACACAGTTGAAACAGAATTAGAATTAACTTAAGTGTGCTGTATTCACTTTAAGCAGGCACACTTGCATATTTATTTAAAGAAGGATAATAATTTGCCTGCGTAGGCACAGGTACGAAATGCGAACAAAAGCAACTGAAAGCTTGGTCATTATCCAAGGACGTGACACAATCGGGCGAACTCATAAACGGAGTGTAAACGTTAATACGTGCAGTTTTATGGCATGCGCGTGCGCGGCTTATGATGGAGGGTTTGGCGCCATTTCCATACCATTTCATTGTTCATAGAAATGTGGCGCCGCGGCCGTGCGGTCACTCGCTCATATGTAATTTTATGATCCGTCGTTCGCGAACGCTGTTCTCTCCGCATTTTAAAGCCCACTTGACTGTGAATAGAGCGCGACATCCTCTAACTGTTTACAAATTTAACATTTACCAGCGTCTGTTTACGTGTTCCGAATCTTCTCATGAATATTCTTAAATATGACAGGCTTTCGGCTGTTATTCATTGTAGGAAGCGAATCGACAGAATCAATAAACAGCGCATTACTCAATCGTATTTACGGTAAGTGCACCATCCGTCCATCCGATCAGGAACAACTGACTCATGAGCCATTTTTGAATGAGAATTAGGTCGCATCGAGATTTAAGTTGATGCGGTAACATGTTTTTAAAATATTCCAGAGGAAATGTGCAGCTACATGTATTACAAACAAGTGCGAGCATTCATATGGCGTGTCAAATTAAACTTGAAACATTAGATGTAAAGTAAGACACAAGCGATGGCATGTATGTTTATTGAACTATGTTAGTGCGAAAGGCCGATGAAAGGAATTTATAAACATTTAAACATTGTGCCTTGAATACTACACGAGTTGGTCTATGGCGCGCCGGCGACGAGAGATTTATCCTTAAAACTTACCGTACGGTATCTCGAGCAGCGATTGACTTGTACGTTCTGAGAATTTATGACTTTAAAATGTTATATACAATGCTAATGTGCTTTTTTAAGAGCGATGTTTCTAGACGTTAACTACGCTAGTAGACTTATCAATTCATGACTACGCATATTTGTCAATAACACGGGCATATTCCCTAAAATAACATAACATCACGTCAGGCCCAAAGGGTTAGGTAGAGATGTACCTGTCCATAGTACACCCACATTTCGCCAGTTATGTTTAAGTCCCATGGGGGCGAGCCTATTGCCATCAATCGGGCACAAATCCAGATTCCGGGCTGCTACTGAGAAATTCCAGATGGAAAAGTCCAATAACACTTTTCCCGACCTGGGAATCGAACCCAGGACCTCATGCTCAGCAGTAGCGCTTGCGACCATTAGACCTATGAGACAGACAAAAATGCTGAAATAAAACAGATAAAAATTATCTGCCGCGTAATTAATAAGATTTGAATTTAAATCAATAAATAAAATAAGGTTAATCGCCACCAACAAACCTCCTAAGATCAAAATCCGTTGGTACTGTATGTAAATGTTAATTTTAAAACTGAATCACAGACATGCCGCATGTATTTACGAGTAATATAGGTACGTCTTGACAGTGTTATTTAAATAAAAAGGATTAAACACAGGCGTGACTGCTAAGACTAACAAATAGGTCACAGTGTCTCACCAGATTTATAGCCCCGACAGTGGGTTCTAGGCGGTCACACGATCAGATTTCAATAGATAACGACTATAATAGGATTACTATGTGACGGTAACTGTATCATAATATAAATTCACGACCGCAATCCGGACGGAGATGATCGATTTAATATCCTGGGGAACCCTAATAAGTTTCATGATACAGTCACGCACTTTGCTGAGAATATATTGTAAGTGACAATTTATTATACACGTTTATGTCTGCTACTATTATGTGTCTGATTTTGCCTTTGAAATCTTCTGAAGTTAAGAAGAAAACGCACACAAGTTAGTACTGCAGTATTATTGGTGCAAAAAGTCCTATACGGTGACGCAAAGAAGCCCTAATTAGCTGTTTCTCGTTAATTACAAGATAAATGGCAACTAGTTATTAATTTCAAAATCATAGTCAGATATTGGAATTCCTGATGCCGATATTTAGTCGCCACCGAAGATAAGTATCTAGGTATTTAATTCCACGTTTAGAAGTGGCTATTAGTAGCAATTTCGACGGCATTTGGTATTAAGAACTGCATTAAGATTTAAATCGTGAACTATCTGACCAAAATATCAGTCGGTCTATCTCGTGCTCAGTCGATAAGCATATTTCTTGCTACATATTTAGATAAACATTAAGCTCGCAGTCGCCTGGCGTCAATTGTCTTTGAGTTACAACACTGTTGCTACACTTAATGTTGCATAACGATGTCGCTGCAACCAATTGATGGATCGTTGTCATAATAAACATCATAAACATTATCGTAATAATTTACACAAGATTAACAACGTTTTTGTCTGTTCCCTTCACATTTAATCCACCACCGATCAGTTCAATAAATACGCAAATATAATTGAAGCGATAAATTCTTGTGGATCGTTGTAATATCTAAGCTGGACAATTAATTTTCATGCTAATCAATTGATTCTCGCAATTACAGGCTTGACCTGTGCCCTGAGAAACTAATACAAGCGTCTTTTGAAGTAGGTGCGTTCAACACGAAAAGACAATTTATCTATTCAAGAAAATTGATTAATAATAATCAATGAGATATTAAGAGGTTGTTCACACTTAGTTAATCTTTTTGAGGGATTAATTTAATGCCATCAAATTGATCAGTTGTATTTGGTGTACTAGCCACGATAGTAGAAAAAAAACCGGTCAAGTGCGAGTCGGAGTAGCGCACCTAGGGCTCCGTACAAATCAGGCATGTAAATAGTTTTAATTTTTTTTGTAAAGTAACTACATTTTTCAGATTTTTTCCTTTACTTGTGCTACATGACATTGCTTCTTGCCAAATTTCATGATTCTAGATCAACGGGAAGTACCCGGTTTTATTTCGGAACATGTATGCGCCCGTATCTTTTTATTGCGTTGACTTAGAAGTTTGATTTTTTTACTGCTTCAAGGAATTGCAGCCTCGAGTATTTGATATTACTTTCAACTTGACAACTCCACGAGTTCCTGAGAAAAAGGGTCTTGACTGATGGACAGACAGACGGACAACGAAGTGATCTTATAAGGGTTGCGTTTTTCCTTTTGAGGTACGGAACCCTAAAAATATGATGATCACATAACATAACGCCTGTAATCCCTGAAGGATTAGGCACAGGTGAACCCATAGAATACCTACATCTCGCCAATTATTGTTTGTGTCTCATATGTAAAAGAGGGCGAGCATCAACCGGGCACAAATCCGGACTCCGGACTCCAGTGAGAAGTTCCTGATAGAAAAACCCAATGACACACATACTGATTAATAGTTACTATTACTACTAACGAGAAATATGTCTTCATAAATCGAGTCCGTAGCACTTGAACTGCAAAAGTAGGTATGATAAAATCGTATCGTGTGTAAAGTTAGAATAGTATTCTACTACATATTTATTATGGCTATTATCGTTCAGAAGATCATGATCAATAGATTCTGACGTCATCAGTAGAAATATTATTAGTTACTATGTAGGAATAAAAACTTGGCCAAGTTCGTGTAGTACCTACCTACATACGTTTTATAAGCGTAGTATGTCGGTAGTATGCTTTTATTACATTAAATTTTTATTGTAGAATGGAAGATGCACAGTACGAGATATAGTCGATTGAGCTCAGACGTCATACCATCATTTAGGTCCTTCATATTCTCCACTTCCGGATACGTTTATTTATTGCAAAATGCTTAACTAAAAACGTACAAAATTTTGATAACATTATTTGGAAGGCCAATTAATACATAATCTTTTCCATTCATATAATAACCGTATTAGTTGAAGGTTGTAGGTACATAACTAGTGGTGCTAAGACAGGTCCTCACTAATTTCTAATTTTCCTAAATGGCAGTGCGTGATGATACTAACATACACTTCATCAATATTCCTATATATATAGATTTCTACGTAACAATAACAAGCGTAGGATGAATGCAATTTACATTAAGGAACTTCCAGAGAATATTCTTAAATTTTCCAAACGGTACTTGGTCAGAGTAATGTCAGTATCGTCAATGAGTGCAGAAACTGTTTGCTGTAAGTTTATTTATTTATTTAGAATAATGTTTTTTTTAAATTACGAATCTGTAATGTTTCCTATCTAAAGCTTTCACAAGTAACAAATATACTTTGGTATTATCTATACAATACAGCGTTTTCTCATAACGTAAACAACACCATATTAGGTATTACAATAGTGACGTGACTAATGATAATTTTGCGTAATTACCTACATGATGCGATGAGCAGGCACCACTTCATAAATAAGTACTTATATAAATAGTAAATACTCATATAAAATTATTTACTGCGACTATAAAATACAGTAGTATTTATAATAGCAGTCGATATCGATAATTTATTCGATGTCGCTTCTTCGTGAGAGACAATACTCGTATCTAGGAATGGTGATGAGGTGGTTTAGAATGGAGGTCACGGAGGTGGCCGGCTGGCCGGTGATGGCCACGGCTCAGGGCCACACCGGCGCCGTGGAGCCGGGAAGCGCAGGCGCATGGCACAACGGAAGCCATTCAGGAACCAACCCACTGCCGCTATTACTGTAATGTGTTCGAACTCTAGCAAGATCAAGGTTGATTGTTCCGTTGGCGATCCAATTTATAAGTTATAGAGGTGAACTTTGAAGACGCCTTGTTGTATTAGTACTTATCAATATTTCCATTCAAAAGACACCAACAATAATTTAAAAGGCAACAGTGTAATAAAACAATATTTTATAAAGAATTCTTCAATAGGCATAATAAATAACTGATAACCAAAGAGCAAGCATTCATTAGTTACATTTAACTTATTTTTTCAACAAACTTGCTTACTGAATTATGTTTTTAGCAAATAATTTAATATCTCAATTTGAATGTACAGAACCAAAGCTAAACGTATGAAAGCTTCACATTGTTACAAACTGGTATCGGCACATTTATTTATAATTAAGTTCTGAATGAACAATACATCTGCAACGGACTCATCTTGACGAGCCTTAACAAAGTCCATTGTGTTTGTTTTCCAATCATTGTTTTGTTTATATGACCTGGCGCTGTTTTTAATCTCAGCTGACCTTTGTCTATGTTCATGTCTTACATTTGCGTATCTACGCAATGATTCAGTGATTTATTAAATCAGGGTTTTATTAATTTATTAAATCAGGGTTTATTTAATCAGGGTTACCCGTGACGAAATTGTTAACAATTTATACTGGCATTTGTGACTTTTGTTTAGGAAATCGCAAACGCTGATAAAAGTTATCCATTTTCCGATAAAATTTTTGTTTACGAACTCTATAGGCAAAGTTGATTGTGCTGCTATAAAACTGTGGGTATTTCCATCAATTGTGTACATTAAAGTTTCTTTGAATTTTACTATTACGAAATGTAGTGCAACTGAATTCCCTCACGATTCGCGGAACCTCGACCGTTGATAGGGAAACCCCTAGAGTATGGCAATATCAATTAGCTATATATGTGTTCATCAACAATTAAAGTGTGGAATATTTAGACGGTAAATCACGCCATTGAAGTCTGCGCCACGGCTCGACCTTGGCAGTGGGAAGGTCATGGTCGACTGACTAAGAAGATCCTTAATGGTAACGCTTTATTTTTTAATTTAAACTGATTTTGGCGATGCAAAAAGGAAGGCTTAGCAGTCCGTTTGATGTATGCGTAGGCGCCCTTAGTGTGATAAATTATTGGACGAATTATTCGGTTTAATATTGTAACGAAAAACATTTACGTTATGTAGTTTATGCAACCATTTCAAATTAAATTGTGTGAGTTTGGGAAACTTGTGTAGTAGATTGCGCTTGACTTGCGAGACTCACAAACATAGCTAAGTACATAGCAGTAGACACTTAGACAGTAAATGCGTTAAAATCAAGTTCGGTCAATTTGTGGACACCATCAAAAAGTTTTTCCTGATCCACTAATGCCCAAATTAATGCCTATTTTAAAATAAATAGTACCTACCGTAGTAAATAGTATAGTTTTTTTTTAAGTACAAAATGATAATTTCCTAAAATATTACAAAGTCAGCCAGTTTAGGCTGAATAAATAAATGAGTCCAGACTTAGTCAGGCATAACAAGTGTTAGTCCATTCTAAAATAAGCACGCTAATGAAGACGAATGACTTAGACCACGTGTGGTCATTAGCTTTAGCGGAGACTTGCTCAACAAACACTGCACTTAATTAATGTTTATTAATTATTAACGTTTTAGCCGCCATACATGGAATTTCTGTTGTGTGAACATGTTGCTAAACAACTTTATTTGATGTCTGTTTGTTTATTTTATGTAAATTCAATTAGCTGTGTGCAATATGTATAGGAAAACAACACTATATATACAATGTGGAGACGACAATACGACAATAAATAAAAACACTGGTAGTACTTATACATGCGATTATTTTGGAAGTATCAAATAAATACTAACATCGAAAATAAATATTTTTTTTTTAAACAAACTAAATACTAGTGATGTGGTGGGCTGACTGAGTTTTACCTTTCTTATCTGCTCTGTGGGTTTGACTAAACTATTAGATATATTTGACTGAATTTTCGTAGTCTGGGAACATCATTGTATGTGTATACGCAGTTTAATTTATTCTCGTATTGTCGTCTCCACCTTGTATAATTTATTTGGAAAATACCGAATACATAATACGTTCGTTTTGGGCTGTGTACAGACTGATTCAACTGTATACCAGTCAGACTATCGCTCCACGAGAACCACAGATCTATGATAGAATTTATGGTAAAACTATGATAGAGTGCACAATACCAACAAAACGTGCAACAAGAAACAATAAAATCAATTCAAGCTACAGCTAGATATTACCATTTTATTAGTATTATTGTAATATTGGATCGTAACTTTTATAATAACACCAACAATTTGTTGTTTATATTGCAATATGACTAATAATGGTCTTACTTAATGAGTTCCAATAAAAATAAATTTATTTATAAGTCGTAATGTGACGCTCACGTAATTAATGGTGATAAATTTTCTATTTTAATCGATGATTTGATTGTCGATTAATCTATGACGGTTTGTGATTGCTTAGTAGTTCTCATTGTTCCTATAAGGTAGTGCGCGGAACTTGTCAAGACTGTCTCAAAGTCAGACTGTCGTTCAACGGGAACAATGATGCAGAACAGTGTTTTGACTTATCGTAGTCAATCGTATCGTAGAGAATCTGTTTTGATTGAATTGACTAGGTCTATGCATGGCCTTATTGTTCACGCAGTAAATTGATGTTAGAAGTTAATGGAAGAAGTATGAACTTAACCAAGCAATGTCTTCTCATGAATCATCATCATCTGCCTAGACTTTTCAGAAATATGTTGGGGTCGGCTTCCAGTCCAACCGGACACAGCTAGAATACCAGTATTTTACATGGAGCGACTGCCTATCTGACCTCCACAACCCTGTTTACTGTGTAATACGATACCCCTTGGTAAGACTGGTTGTCAGACCCACAACGACTGTCAAAGATCCAAGAGTGACAACCGGGACCAACCGTCTTAATGTCTTCTCAAGAATATTTTTTCCAAATCTTTGAAAGTTCAGGACAATGCATTTTGGAAGATGAAAATTATAATAGGTAATGTTTGTCCTAACGGTATTTAGTGAGAGCTTATAACGTTTTTCGTCAACGAAAGTTGTAAACTACGCGTAGTACCACTACGCGCGTAGGCCTACGCGTAGCAATTCTCTACGATCGCTACGCGAGAAACCATCACTCGAAATTTTGAGATTATTATATCATTATTAAATTGGGCAAAATGAAGTCAAGCCAAGCCCTAGATTAGGTTCGTGTAGTCGGAAATCAAATGAAAATTTCCAAGATATAAGCAGCGCTTCGCGCGTCTTCGCTTACTATAACGCAAATGGCACAAAGTACTGTTAGAAAATCACCGCGATACGTTGCGATGTGCATGTCCTCACGTATTAGCCTACTTTATCAGTTCATTGTACCATACTTGTGTCTGTTATGCCATTTAGCACATACATAACGATGATCTGATGTGTGTGCGCATGAATCGCACGATGACCTTCTGAGGTAAAATAATTACGATTTAGCAATGACATATGTATAAACATTGAAAATGGGAAAAATATTAGGGTTACTACTGACATAACTCGGTAATATCATTCAATAAGCTTTTAATCTACTCTCATTTTCGTTTTGGTTTCCATCTTCTTTATAAACGAGAGTAATATTTTATTTACATTTACTTACATGTGGGACGTAGGTACTTGATCCTCCATATCGATAGATGTACAAGCTACCTACATGTTTTCAATGTATGTAACATATTATTCATAAAAAAATCATTCAAGGATAAAAATAACATTATTATCGTGTATTTTATAATGTA
The DNA here is from genome assembly GCA_963669345.1 of Gortyna flavago. NCBI lineage: Eukaryota > Metazoa > Arthropoda > Insecta > Lepidoptera > Noctuidae > Gortyna > Gortyna flavago. The sequence goes on from OY770139.1 coordinate 8,353,520, forward strand.
AAGTAATATTGTTACGTCGTCTTAGAGTCTACAGTGTTACTGATATGGTTATAATTTAAAATAATATGTCGTATATGGAGTTAATTACTATGTTATGAAGACTTGAAGTCTGTGTCGGCAGGATACGCTGGCGTAGTTGGTTTCTCCTTAACATTATGCCAATAGGAATTACCAATATTATGGCCACACAAAGATAAATAAGTAGAAATGAATACAGAATTAAATGATGTTCTGCACTGTTCCTACTCAGTGTTGCAGGTCGTGTACCCGGCCTCAGGTATTTCGCTCGGGGAAAATCTCACGCGAATTCCTTTTGTACTTCAAAGTAGGGCTGACAATACTATGAATGGAGATCACGATTTTGACAGATGGTATCAATGGCTCGTTAACATATGGTTCTCGTAATTAATGATGCACGGTGGTATATTTTTTATAACTTGTATATTCAGAGCGGATCGTGCGGCCGTGGCCTTGCGCTACCGATATTACTCTGATGATAGATACGCCGTCATTCGCCAATCAGCACTCGTCCGCCTCATTTCTAATTAATTCCATCAATGAGACCATCGCCCGTCATTACACTGCACTTCATAATTTGAATGTAAGCTGTGTAGCGTATAGAACTGCACTTCCTTCTAAATGTGTCCGCGCCGTACGGGTAGTAATAATTCATCATTAAAAATAATGCCTTCAATATTTTTCCGGCGCTTCGCTTGACAAGTATAATGTACCTACTAAAATATTAAGTACGTATTTAAAAATCTAAAAGTAACTATAGGAAACTCATGTTGTTGCCGGTGTTCGAGTGTTCGTTTGAGTGTTTATACCTACAGTTAAAATAACAAACAACTTTATGGAAGAACAAAACGTAAAGAGGTGTCTGTTTCCGATATTTGTTTACATTTTATTATCTCTGAGGATTAACTGGCAGCACAAGCAGCTACGCAGGAAGCAATTGACACCGAGAAACAGTAGTCATTCTTAATATTGTCACTATCAGCGGGGTCTCATTTTTTCTGAAGATAACGCATATGATTCATTTCTAGCTATATGGGAATGTTAGTGTAGATAGAGAGAAATGCAAAACACAGTGCTGTTTCTGGCGGCGACGGCGTGAGCAAGGCTGTAGGCGTAAAATGCAAATCGCGAGCGTTTCACCGCAGGACAATGCGCCTGAGTGTTGCGCGTCTTGTAAACAGCGCGGACGTGGTTTGTTGTTCTACTTTTTTGGGTAAACGGTTATCCGTAAACGGCGGTGCATAGGCCGCCGCCGCAGAAATACCGCGGTCAGTACAATGGCTCGTTCGCCGTCGCCGTACATGGCGGCGCGGGCGTGAACGCACCAATTCTCCTCGTTCGATGTTTCCCAAACACACGTTTGGAAAACATCGAACGAGGAGAATACACACTCGACACCCATTTTAGTTATTCTTGAGAATCACGCAGTTTAGGTTTTATGAAAACGCTGCAAGCGACCGTCAGTAGATAGGTATAAGTTTGGAACAAATATTTGTTATGCATTCGGATGTAGAGCAGTCCACAATTTTCGCAATTCGAGCAATTAATGTGTGTAGCTGCGGTGCGCGTCGAAACATTCACATCAAGATGCATCCAGAGCGCCGAGGCGAAATTATATTTTATGGAAATGGATGTTGAATCGAAGCCAACACTCGTTGCATTCTTACAGCGCGACAGTAATGCGGGCGTGTGTGCGGCACTGCGACTCGAGCACCACCAGCGTACCTATCGAAAACAATAAGACCGCACCTTGTGCCATAAACATTCTTTGCCACAATCATTACGAATATAACCTATAAATTAGTACAAAGCCGACTGCGAACAACTCGCTTGCCGTCGCGGGAATTTGCAATATGTGCCGTGCGCCCATGAGCACTGACAGCCTCGGTGGAATAGCGCCGCTCTCGTACCGCGCCGCAGCCGCCGCACTGCCGCCTCGTACCGAGCGTCTTCCTCACCACTCCCTCAAATATGATATCCCAAACGCATTATGGATTCGTCATCGAGCTTGCGCCTTCAATGCAATTTATAAAGCCAGTAACTCATCAGTTATGCTTACAGCATTCTTTTGTTATAGAGCAAGTAACTCGTATAACTCCATTGATTTCAATACCGTTTCAATCAACCTCCCCCTCTTGTACTGTTAATTGTGTAATATACAATCTGAAGTCAATTAGTTAATTAATTATTAGTTAATTTTAGTTTATGTATAGTTTTAGTTAAATTAGGATTTAATTTTGTTATTTAGGTATGAAGGGCCCGTGGCTAAATAATAACAGCCGCACAGGTCGATCGATCAGGTTAATCTACGCTTGCCGCGGTTGGTCTGTGGATGGGTGACCATCTTTACATATCGAGACCCCTCCGTGCCTCGGCTGCCATTCGTGGATCTTTGACAGTCGTTACGGGTAGTCAGAAGCCCGAAAGCCTGACAACCAGTCTTACCAAGGGGTATCGTATTACCCACTAACTGGGTTGTGGAGGTCAGATAGGCAGTCGCTCCATGTAAAATACTGGTATTCAGCTGCATCCGGTTAGACTGGAAGCCGACCCCAACATAGTTGGGAAAAGGCTAGGCAGATGATTATTATTTGCTTATTTTAACTATTTGAATAAAGAACCCATTTGCAAAAAAGAAAGAAAGAAAAGGTTGAGAATTAAGAAGTTATTTAATATAATTTAATTAGCGGTGCTGTTTTTATTCGAACTAGATATTTATCTTCGTACAACTCTAGATAACAAAATCGCGCTTGTAAGTTGTAACAATGGCACGCGTGACGCGATATATCAATGTTATCTACGAGCTTGTGTGACAAACATTTAGGTTAATGGTTAATTAGGTCGAGTACTTAGTGTAAGATTGAGAAGTAGTATTGATTCTACTAGATTAATGTACCGATATGAATCAGTGCGATGTTGTCGGGGAAAATAACGAAGAATAAAGTTTCTGGCATAGTTACAAGTAGTGGCAGGTACATGGTTTAGATGTCGAGGTGACATGAGCGACGGTGTTTTCAGTGGAGCGTCGTGTATGACGTCACTAGACGTGTCGTCACTTTGTTCAGAATAGTTCCGGCGATGCGCGGGCGCACCGCGACCCATCACGGTAAATGAAGTTTTTCAGTGTAGTCGAGGTCAAGGTATGAGTGGACGCGCCTGAACATTCAATGCTACGTTCGTGTAACTTGTAAATATTTAACATACCACTGCATTCGATAGGTAAATCGATTTTGATGAATGATGCGCCCGTGTACCTGTCATAGCGTACTGTATAATAAATCGATTTGCGGACACTTGATAACTGTTAGATAGGAACCGAATTACATTTATGCAAAGTATTTGTATAATTTATCTAATCCGCTCTTAAACGGCCCATAAACATACAGGCGCTTAGTCGGGAAGAACGGAACATGGAGCTGTTTCAAGACGTCTTATGTAGACGCGATTGATTGTGCAATCCTTGTTAGATCTGGCTCCACAAAACTATAGGTAGTGCCATGTTGTCAGCACTCACTGCTCGGTCTGCTGGTGACGGAACTCGGCTAGTTACGACGTAACACGGCGCCTGAACACTTCATCATTATTTCTGCATTACCATTGTAAAAAGTTTTACATAAAATTACGACGTTCAAAAATTATTTCAAAGCATTTTCATGCTAGACATCATAAAAACTTTAAGACGGTCTAACGAGTGATGTATCGCACATCAAATATATAAAAGATTTTTGTGTTCACCTATACGCTTGTTAGAATACGTCTTAATTAATGACAGAAAGTCATATAGCATATATGAATCTGTTGCGTTCCGGCCGGTACGGATATCTGGCAGCCGTCACACAGTTTCAATCGTTTGTGTGATATGACATCGAATGAGTGTTATATCTGGCCCCTTTGAACCGATTTAGTGGCGTTGTGCGCTTCTGTGCACGACGCGGCGGGGCGGGTGCCGGCGTCGCTTGCGCCCGCGCGGCTCGGCGGCGCCGGGTTACATCACACTATTGGAAAACTCGTCGCGACGCAGAGGACTAAACGATAGGCCGCGACCAGACTAGAAATGAAGCGATCACGGTTCTAGTCGCGGCACGTCGCGGCTTCGAGGTTGCTTTGAAAAGTTTAAATTTACGCTAAACGACATTAATGAGTGGTATCGGTTGAAACGCTACGTGTCGCTCTGTTCGCGCTGAGTCGCTAGTGTGCGCTATGCAAGTGCATAAATATTCATACGGGCACAGGCGCGACGAGTGAGCCAAGCTTGGCCGAGTCAAAGGTGTCCGACGACGATCGCACTCTCTCTACTAGGGCTGGCCACTAGCCGCATTCTTGTACCCACAGCATCATTATTCAAGTTCACTAGATCAATGAGGAGATTTGCAGGAAAAGTCTGTGCATTACGGAACTAACTATCGGTAAACTTTAGCCACTTTAGCACCAAAGGGTAACTGGCCCGTAGGGCGTAGGGCCAGTTGCCCTATACCTAGATTAGATAGCAATAGATTCGCAAATGACGTCTGGTACAACTGGAATAATAGAAAGGCATGTTTACAAAAAAATAAAGAAACCCTGACTTGTAGAGACCAGAAACACAAGATATTATGTATGAGCAAATAAACAATAATACACAGAAACGTCCACGGTTGTCCTACTATGCCGCTAGCGCTGGTATTTGTCACTGTTAATGCATTTTAATGGCCGGCAGCATATTTTACTGTATTTATTCATACTCCATGCTCAGATATAACACGTTGGTAATATTCTAACTAATAGTATAATTATACCGAAGCGGAATGTTTGTTAATCGATTACACAAACACTAGGATAGCTTTTAATGTAATTTGGTACATATTTCGTTAAGCAGAATAACTTTATGATATACATTTATATTACTATTATATTATATTACTTCTGTAATACAGGTTTTTACCTAGCTCAGAGGTCAGGGTTTTCATAGGATTCTTGTAAAAAAGTTTGTGAATAAAATTTATTATTATTTCTTTATTTCAATATATACACATATAAATTATATTTTTAAATATTATGATATATAGATATAAAAACATTTAAAAATATAAAAAATAGTAGCCCACCGGTATCGGGAACAAGGTCCAAGCTACCGGCGGTCAGGGCTCCAGAGAGAGGAACCTCCTAACAATGCGAGCCGTGTCCAGAAGTACCGCTCTCTGAATCAAGCCCTTGATCCAGCTGCCCAACGAGAGCCTCCTTAGGTGTTGGTCGAGGCTCTTGGCTATTAATCCATTGGCTGTTACGACTATCGGCACAATGATTGCTGAGTCTACATCCCACATGTCGACAACCTCGCGAGCCAAGTCAAGATACTTGATTTGTTTATCTTTCTCGGCTTTCACGAGGTTCTCATCATGCGGGACGGTTATGTCAACAATCATTGCGCGCCGCTCTGATCGATCCACTACCACTATATCAGGCTTATTGGCAACAATAGTCCTGTCAGTGATGATGGATCGATCCCAGTACAATGTGATATTACCATTTTCGAGAACTGGGTCGGGCACGTACCTGTAGTACGGCACCTCCGATTCCACAAGGTTGTATTTCAAAGCAAGCTGCTGATGGATTATCCTGGCTACAAGGTTGTGTCTATGCAAGTACTCTCCGTTAGCTAGACGAGAACACCCAGAGATGATATGTCTAATTGATTCCCCCGGCCGGTGACATGCCCGACAGATGTCAACCGTGCCGTCTTTTACAATAAATCTCCGGTAATTGTTCGTCATCATAACTTCGTCCATAATTGCACAAACAAAACCTTCGGTTTCTCCAAAGAGGTCACCGAAACGTAGCCAGGCTACGGACGCTAGTAGATCTACATCGGGTCCATGTAGGGCCCGGAAAAAGCGTCCGTGAAGCTCCTTACTCTGCCATACCTCCATGCGATCATTAGTGTCAAGCACTGCTGGTTTGCGCCAGTTCTCTTTAGCCAAGGAGAGCGGGGTGAGGCCATTGTCCACTGCGACTACATCCCGATGCATCCCCACGTCGGTTTCTAGGAAATATTCCCTGAGACTGCATATCTCGCGATTGTGGAGAGTCTTAGCGTTTAAAAAGCCTCGACCTCCACACTTTCGCGGGATATACAGCCTCATTACCGATGACCGTGGGTGATGCATTCGACTTTCAGTCAGCAGTGTACGGACCTTCCTATCCAGGGCGTCGAGTTCGGTCTGAGTCCATTTGAGTATGCCGAAAGAGTACATCAAAACCGGCATGACCCAACCGTTGAAGGCGCGCACCTTGTTTCCGCCTGATAGAAGACTATTAAGTACTTTTTTCAGGCGGCCAAAGAAGCGCTCCTTCAACGATTGCTTCATGTCAGTACCATTGATCCCTAACGCTTCCAACATACCCAAATACTTATAGGTTTCGGATGCGGAGAGGGCTCTAAGGTTTGTGGAATCCGAGAGTTGAGTTCCCACGGATTCCACAATCTCCCCTCGCTTTACATGCATGACCGCACATTTGTCCACACCAAATTCCATCCTAATGGCGTTACTGAAAGTTTGAGTTACTTTCAGTAGCTCCATTAGTTGTAAATTGTTGGGGGCAAAGAGTTTTAGGTCATCCATATAGAGGAGGTGCGATATAACCTGACCACCTCTCCTCAGCCGATAGCCTAGACCTGAAGCCTCCAGCAGTGTGCTTAGAGGATTCAAGGCTAAGCAGAACCAAAGCGGGCTCAAACTGTCGCCCTGGAATATGCCTCGCTCGATCGTTATCGGTTCGCTATTCCTCTGAATATTTCGACATCCTGGATAGCGAAGGACTGTCCTCCATTGCCCCATACACGACATCAGGAAGGTGCGCAGAGTTGTATCTACTTTATACAACTCCAGCACCCTCATGAGCCATGTATGTGGTACCGAGTCATAGGCCTTCTTATAATCTATCCAACATGTCGACAGATCCTTTCGGGAACGACGAACCTGTTGGCTAATGGTCATATCAATGAGGAGTAGCTCCTTAGTACCGCGGGACCCATTCCTACATCCATTCTGAGATGCAGACATGATGGAGTTGGTGTCTATATGTTTGTTAATTTTAGTTTTCAAAATGGATGTAAGAACTTTATAGACCGTCGGTAAACATGTGATCGGCCTATAATTTTTGGGTTCCGCAGTGCTACCTGATTTATGGAGCAGGTGGGTAATTCCTGTCGTTAGGAACTGGGGTAGCGAACCAGACTCTAAAGCAGTCTGGAACTGAGATGCCAAGCGAGCGTGCGACCTTGAGAACCATTTGATCCAAAAGTTATGCAGCCCATCCGGCCCTGGAGCTTTCCAGTTGGGCAACGGACGGACTGCACGAGCTACATCTTGGGGGCAGATAGTGATAGCCCCCATTTCTGGTATTGGATCGCAAGCTCGCTCAATTTCCCGAGCCCAATCACCTTCGGTTTATTTATTTATTATTATTATTATTATAACATTTGGACAGAAACATTGCACACTTACAGGCTGTAAGTTGTAACTCACTTTGGGACGATGAATTTAAAGTAGAAAATAAGCTATTTATCTTGTGGAAAGTAGCATGACTACCAGTTGGTACATAACATAGCAACCAGTAATGCGTGCGATGAACGTGTCGTCAGCCCTGGGTATCGGCGGCACATTCCCTCGCCGCCATCTCTCCGTGCGCGCTACTCTTTGTTGTGCTTGCAAATATCCTAGAGCTACTCATCGTCGCCTTGGCGCCATTTGCAAATAAATTTAGGGCTGTCTCGGATATGTAATGAATTTACAGAGTGAATTATGAACGGCGCCGGAGCGTGCCAGATTACTATCTGGCCGCGTATACTTCGTATATACACGCGAGTCGCGTAAACAGGTCCCCTCATCACAATGTTTACTGGACACTATATACTTGTTTATCATGTCATTCCCCTGTCCGCTGCCAATGATCAGATAACACGATTTATTAGTCTAACTCGCGCTGCGTTAATTCATACACAACTATACGTAATGCGCTTAAACATAGATATGGACAAGTTGCAATATAATTAAACCATTATTGATATTATATTACAATGTGACATTTACATGTTTATTAAGACTGGGAGCACTTATTCTATTAAAGTAATTACTTCTAAAGACAAGTAGTTATTGAAAACTGACATTTCAAATTTATGGAAAAATATTGGAAAATGTAAAGTGTTTGAGTCGTTAGTTATTATATAGGTATTGTGCATTATGTTAATGCAGGTACTTATTAATTTTGAATTATTTATTAATACTAGTTTGTAACTTATGTAAAGACACCTGTATCGTTCCATTGGTTTTTAGCACCTACCCTACCGTAAACAGCTCAACTGCGATTTTCTGATTTCCATTTCCGCTAAGATTACGTAGGAAAAGCTGTTCCGCTAGACGGACATCCGAAAGGTGTGTAACAAAGGGCATGTTGATTGATTTTCAGATCTTGGTATGGGAACAAATTATCTTTTGTTGAATTTAACCTTTCAGTTTGGTTTTAGTTCTGTTTTATGGAATTAATAAACCACACCACACCACCACATATTATTTTGAAACCAACCAGAGGGTTGTTCGGTTAATATCGATCAAACTACGCTATCTAATCAACTACAAATTCCTAAATGACGCTGGAAAGGTGTTCCTTTGCAGCGTCATTTAGGAGTAAAACCATAACCCATGTATGTACCAACTTCCAACCTTAAGCACCAGTTTAACTCAATAACTTATTACCTTAGTTACTTGAAACTTACAAGTCTCGGGAATTACTCGGGCATTAAATCAGGACTTACCTACATTACATTTAACTAAACTTGATAGTAATAACCCGTAATGTATGCGTTCAGTTCTAGTTATGGCAACACAATAAATATATTAATACAATACGCATCGGGCATTTGGGTTTACGAGCATTTAACGAGCGAACATCGACAAATCGGGTACCAATCAAAGTGTCGCACGAAATGTCAGTGCTCCCTCTATTTCTGTCCATAGCAGACCCAACAAGAAAGCTATGCAAAACGCAAATTCTACCGTCGCCGTCTAGACGCTCGCGCCGATCTTGTTACGATTGAATAACATTTGATCCAATCAACCCGAATGGAGGGGTCGGGGAGGTCTTGCGAACGGGCCCCGCGACGCCAGCGCCGGCGCACTCACCATCAATTGATCCAACTATACACGACTTTTTATGAGGCAGCGTCACGAGAAGAAAGTACCCATATCTATATCAACAGGGAAACATTTACATTTACTTAAAATTATATTTCCTTCCGTCTAGATTTCACGCAATTATGATTATCTATAAATGTAAATTTTATTTGTTTTTGTAAGTCAATATCTCCGTGTATAGAATACGTCCTAAGCACCTTTCACCGTTTACTTGGAAAGTAATGTTATCGAATCGGTATCAACCATAATATTTTAGTGCCCTATTGCATTTCATTAAAGTTGGCGTCGTTTTCTAAGCTTATGAAAGGCTACCCTTTTTCTGCCTGCAAATACTGCCCCAGCAACTGATATTAAATAATCAAGTAAAACCATTTCCTTGTTTCAGCTCCCGATATCGTCCAAGAAGATAGTCCAGTTGTCATTACGACTGAAGAAGACGAAAAAAACATGAAATGTAAGTTTTGCATGCAATTTTTGAAGACATATTCTCTGAATTTCCATGTATGTGCGAAATACATGATAAATGATACCCCATCTTCCAGATTTCGCATCGTTTTTGACTGGCCGGTCTCCGCTGTGCGTGCGACGTGATGACATGTCAGGGGTGCCGGTCGCGGCAGGGGTGGCGACCGCGCGCCTCACGTTCCGTAGACGGCACCTCTACTGGTCCGTGCTCCTCAGCCCCTCAATACAGAACCAGCCTCGAGCAGTCGCATTCCTCGACCGAGAGGGCCGAGTGCTACTAGAACAGTCGCTCAAGAAAATACCCGGGATTCACGCAACGTATGAAGAAAAAACAGATAAGGTAATTTAATTTAAAGGTAATTGCTCGTGCTGTACCTACATCGACTGATTCTATGAAATATTGAAGTAGGTACTCATTAAATACTCGTTATAGGCTATAAACGCAAGAATCTGTGTTGTTTACAGCTTTGCGGTGTCTGGCGTCGAGTGCCGCGCCAGTACAAGACGTTGTTGAGAGACGGCGACCTGCATGTGGCGTTGCTGTGGGGCGACGCGCGAAACAACTCCATCGATAGCGCACTCAGCGGCAGAATCGACAGGTAGGTAAGGAATAGGAATTTTAAATGAACGCCAACTTTGTACATGCCGCCGCCTTGATATTAATTACCTTATGAGTAATCTCCAGCAGCCTATCAAATCGAAGTAATAAATATTATCGCAGTAATTATTCCCGGGAATCTATGAATGGTGGTACTGTTCGCCTTGGATTGTAAATTTAATTAACCGCGTGATTAACAACGGAAAAGTGTAGGTTCACCATTAGAAATAATTCTGGGAAAAAACCTATACACAATATGTTTTATAACAGGCCATAATGCTGTTACTGGACACTCAATTGATTCGTACTATTAATTGCTTTTGCGCTACCGAGATAACTAAGATATAGCCAATGCATTAAGCACATTTACTGTTCATATTTAGAAATATAGTAGACGAGATTGGATACTACTTCTCGGAAAATGAACGACCTTCTTTTCAAATAATTAATCGTACGTAGAAAAGAAGTTGAGGAAAATTTGATGACAGACCAGATTTTCCCTAATCATGTGCTTAGATCTTACATGTAGCAAACCTTTTTTTAGGTACCCAGCTCTATCATCAGAGATGTTCACAACTCTCTTGGAGCCAGAGCACCCTCCTACTTCCATCGGCGAAGGTGCCTGTCGAGACTACCCTGTGATGGAGTACGAGGACGGCTGGTGGGGCGGCACTGCTGTCATCACGGCGGTCGCCGGAGCCACGCCCAGCCTCTACCTGGCGCTGGTCTTCAATGGAGTCTTCCCCAAAACTGCTGTGACTTCTCATCTCGTCAGAGTGGTGCTCACACTACCGGAGAAAAACCAGACTATCATTGATCAGGTATTTTCATATTTATTCCTGTACTTATTATATTACAACAACCACGTGCCTGTCTCGCGATGTAATCAAATTGTAGCACAAAAAAAATTGAGACGACTTCTGTTAATGAGGTTCTGAAGTGGCTAATTACTACCAATAAACGTAAATTAAATCCAATGTTAAGAGCTCGTGAAATACTGTATGTGTTTACTTTTGCTTAACTTCGTCTCAAGAATTTATTTAATTATTTTCGATATTTGTAGGTACTCGTACACATTATAAAGCATGGACCATGGACGTGGTTTAAGAAACCAATTGGAACCGTGCATCTAGCTTCTGAAGTTTCATAAGTGCCCATGTAGGTTTTTGCGTATTTTAACACGAATTGTATTTAAGAGTAAAAATGGATGTAGGTCTTAGGTAAATTAATGTGTTTTTTCCAGGTGCAGAGGGTAAGTAAACCCCATTATGACTTCAACGTTCTGGAGGTGTCGACCCCGGTGTCGGCCGCAGAACTGAGGTCTTTAGCAAGAGGCCGTTTACTGCTCACTGTGGAGGCTGTTGGCACTCCGGAGAGGAGGATCGTGGGCAGTGTGAGGCAGAAGGCGGCGTGTGAAATGTACAACGCACCGCTTGTGTCTGAGAGGCTGTCAGCCACGCCAGCGCCTGAAGGACTTGCCGTGCTCTACATCGATAAAGAGGGATCGCTCGTCTATGATATACAGGTAATAGCCACCAAATAATTGAAGTAAATAAAGTGCAGGCCATGGACGCACGACCTGTTACCATGGAATCATGCAGTACATGATTATTATCCCTTTGCGTTGAAATTTTTAGACGATTATTAAAAAAAAATTGTTGTCCCATACATTTTCACCGCGTAGGGCACTTTTGTAGGAAACAGCAGATTTTTTAATAACAGACGAAAAATTTCTACGCTGGGGTCCAGAATCGTGTATTGAATCCATGGTAACAGGTTGTGCGTTGATGTCCTTGCCAACCTGTTTAATGTAAATAGTAAGTTTAAATCATGCTGATCATCTCAAAGACTCCGTTTTCCAATTAATATTCAATGAAAGTCCTCCACCCACACATGTGCGGATAAACTACAACTAACTACAACAGAACACATGATGGTAGCTACCGGCAATGAGAATGAATGATTGTGAATTCAACGTTCATCTCTTAGAGAAACCTTAAAAAGTTGTGTAAACGCCACTGTATGTGTCATAAAGTAATTTAGAATAGATGTTGACACATTCTAGGCTACCTATTCTTTAGCGCTCCGATTAGCGCCATCATACATATTTTCCACTCAATGTTATCTCTCATTTATAAAATATGTAATTGTTCCAATGACTTGACTCGTTTAAAATAAAGGAATTTTATATGATTCCGATGATATTTATCACTTAAAACCAAATTGCTTGAAGAGGCTACTTAATAGGTTACTTGAGGTCGTTGTGAGGCACGATTCATTAAATTTGTATTGGACACAAGTGTTAATCGTTTCTTTAATTTTGTTTGGATTAAATGTTAGGTACTTGTTATTATAGTAAGATCAAATTTAAAAAGAAGCAGATGCAATCATAATACCTTTTCCTTCCGGTTTTGTATATCTATACATATTATAAACTAGCTTCTGTCCGCGACTTCGTCCGCGTGAAAGATCCACCCCGTCGCATCGCATCGCCTGCCCGAGCTATTACTTCGGTTTCGCTTAGCGTTCTCTCTGAGTCTTTTTTTGTAAGCTCCTAAGGGCCCTAGTGTGATTTTAAATATTCTATAGCTTTATTCAAGAATTTGCTAATCAAATGAATAAATATTTTTTCAAATCCTACTGATAGTTTCAGCGATTAACGCGTTCAAACTCTTCAGCTTTATTATTAGTATATAGATTAAATACTTATTAAACTTCATACAATAAAGAAATCTCGATGTTTTGTTAGGTTGTAAAAACCGTGCGAAGCAGGGGCCGATTGCTTGTATTGTACGTTATATTCCTTACATAATTTGTAGAATCAACATATTTATTGATACTAATGATTTGTATCCTCTTCTTCAGGTTGACAATTTGGGTATAACAGATCCCAAGATAACGTTGGTGGAGGAGCAGGGCAAGCGTCACTCTCAGGTAGAGATACTGGACACCCGCATCGGTGTGCTGGCGAGACCAAGCGCCAGAATATTCCAGCCATTGTATGAGGATCAGCTCGCTGTGCATATCAGCGCTGATATCGGTAAGACTCTCTACTTACTTTCCTTCTATTTATCAGCTGGTGAATTCTTTCGAAGGTTTATTGCTAGAGATTCGGATGATCAGAAGAATGCTTTTAGACCAAACGTTAGTCATTGCAGGCAAATGATGCTGCGCGTTAGGTCCTGGATTCGATTCTCAAATCGTAAAAATAATAATTTATGATATAAAATTATATTTATTTCTGGATCGGAGATTTAATGTGATAAAATAGATCTATTTAATCAATATTACAACTGGACAGCGGGACACTATGGCTTATCCATATTTTGATAACGTCATTAAATCCCAGTAACTGCAAGCCAAAATCCGATGTCTGGTTTTATTTGCACTTAAATGTCAAAAATAATATTTTTAAACTACATAGATGAGATAATGAGTGTTTTTGGGTTTTCGATTCGAATTTTTTCGGTAACTGCCTGGACACTAGATTCATGCCCGGATAATGGCAATAAGCCTGTTAAAACTTAAACATAATTGGTGAAATGTGGGTCAATAAGTGGTACTATATACATCTGCCTAATCATATCATTCATTTGGAGAAACATCGACGTAAAGCCGAGGCACACATTCGTAAGTCCATCAATGCCTAGTTGTGGCCAAGGCTTGTATAGTACTTTTCTCAAATATTGCGCGGAAATTTAAATACAATTACCTACTTTTCAAAATCAATGACGAACAACGAACAACAATATTTTTTCCAGCGTTAAAGTGTTAATTTTTTTTTGTTTTACCTCCTTGGTTGCCATGTTTCGGAATAAAATAATCTTTCCATTTTTAAATAACATGACAGATATGAGTTTACTATGAAATTAATTTTGGCCGCTAATCAGGACAGTAATGATTTTCATACTTACAACTTTTGCCGGCCGCTGCTCGCATGTATGTGGCCAGTACAGCAATTTCGATTTATCTGAAGAATCAAGAATCATATCTATCGAAGGTGCTGAATGCTCTTCTGGTTGCCAACCCTGAATGTGATGTGTTTGCGGATGAATGGATTAAAATTATGCGTATATGTCTGGAGTTCTGTGAGAGAAAGTATGCAAGGGAGTCCACTGTTCCACGTTAGTTTTAAATTATGTTATTGTCAACGTAATTATTGTCTCTATGTTAATTAATGTAATTGGTGTAGCACCGTTTTAATTAACAAAAAAAAAAAAAAAAACTCGAAGAAGGTTTGTCAAAACAATGCTCTTTCCAAGCATTTTTTTCCCAAAAATTCCAAAGCGTATTTATGTTAGGAAAGCATAGTAGAAAAAAAGTAGCAGTTCTCCAAATGAGCGATATAGGGAATACTGGCGCGATGCTATGTTATTTCACGTCGCTCAAACTGTAGGTACCCCTAGACGTGAGATGAAACAAAAGACGGTATAATTAAAATGAATGTTGTGCTGTAGGTAGTTTGTTGAGCGCTCAATTGAAATGACTGCCTGATCGAGTTTGTTCCTATTAAGATGTGAATCGGCTTTGTTAAGCAAATAGTCTGAATTAACAACGTAATTACGGGAATTTATGAGAGATTAGATTTATTATCATAACGGCTTTTGACACCTCGAAGTTCCTATCATTATATTTTTTTTTTTGGATGTTGAGATTTCTTTAATTTATATTTTGTATTGACTGAACGACTGAACTGAATTTTCTTTCAATTAGAATCGCTCTACCCCTTACGTGTTCGAGGAGGTAACTACATTGTGCATTTTTCACACTATAATAATGATGAAAATTCTCATGTGGTAGTTGACCGCAGCAGAAGATTTGTTTGTTATTAAGTAGATGATGGTTTGGCGTGTGCCAAATAAAAATATTGTTCTTACCTTCTTTTTTTAGGTAACACCTTTACCAACTTGAATTATTTCCCCCTTTTCAGGTCCACCTATCCTCCGTGGACGGTTAACATCTCGGATGCTGCCTGATGCCGCCGGTTCCGGTCCCGCTCTGCTAAGAAGAACGGGGCAGGTCCGGCTACCAGCCAACATGGCTGGGCTGGCTTGGCTGTCCGTCGATTCGCTCTGTGGATTGTATTATGAGGTAAGGAATTGGAAATTACTAGTTGCCGATATTCTTGGATCAAAAATAAAAAATCAAAAGTCATTTATTCAAACTAGTGTGAGAATCAGCACTTTTCGATTGTCAAAATTACAAAAGAGAGTCCCCCAAAACGCCCGCCCTTCACATGATGGATGTATATGTATATGTTATATATATATTATTACTAGCTTCTGCCCACGGCTTCGCCCGCGAGTATGTCGATAAAAACTATCCTATGTCCTTCCCCGGGATGCAATCTATCTCTCCGCCAAATTTTATCGAAATCCGTTCAATGGTTTAGGCGTGAAAAGGTAACATACAGACAGATATAGTTACTTTCGAATTTATAATATTAGTATGGATGGATTGTTATTATTGTATACATTATACTTACATTATAACTTCATAGTAAAATCCGCAGTAAAATTCTTGAATGTAAGACTCTGATATTTAACTGTTATTGAAACTTGTTTAATACCTGAACAGACAGACAAAAAAATAATATGTTGAAATTTAATTTGATTAGATTAGATTCAGAAGAATAAAAAAATATTTGAAGTACAACTCGTTGCTTTTTTTCAGACGGTGGTAACGGGTGGCAACGCTCGGTCCTGGTCATCTTGGTGGCTGGAGTCTCACGCAGGCGCTGAAGGAGGGGCAAGAGAGTTGGGGGGTGAAGAGGGGTGGGTCCTGGAGCCAACTGCTGCTGAGCTGGTCGCGCTGCATGTAGGAGCCTCGTATCTGGAGCTTCGTGCACACGACAATATCACTGTGATTCTGCGCACGCGAGTACCACAGGTGAATAATATTATCTACATAACTAATAGTATCGAACAAACCTTAAGTTATGGTACAGAAGGTTTGGTTTACTGTGACCGGACCACCGGACTTAGGCTTTTTCTCTAACTTACAAATTGCCACCATTCCTGGTAAGCGGATTGGTCTCAGAGCTACGTCGTATTTATTATTACGAGTTTGTTCATTTGATATACATTATAAATGATTGTAGAATAACACAAAATGTAAAAAAAAAACCAAATTTTCTTAATAGTAGTGATAAGCCAAAACAGTAATAATTCTAAAAAACTTAATTCACTTTACGATTAAGATAAGCCTAAACCGAACTATTATTTAATTTGACTAACAATTTGTTTGTGCTGCAATAGATTGGGAAATTAATCGGTGAGTGGATAAAATATTAACATGACTTTACACTAGTTTTCAACAAAAAAGGCTTAGACCGAATAAGATTTTTTCATGGTTCCAGATAAGCGTGCCACCATCGTGCTTGCCAGCGGTCCCAGGGACGTCGGACAACGAGCTCAGTGCCAAGTACACCCCAGGTCCACTCGAGGACCAGATCACGGACTACTCCCTGTTCCGCCTCAACGTAAACTATTGTACGCAGAGAGATAAGTTCTACAAGCTTGGAGAGACTTGGACAGATACTGAGGTACCTAAAAATTAAACACATCAACTGTTTTAGTACGTTAGTGCTGACGAAAACCACTTACCATGTATCTTGAGTGCGTCATATTCTAAAGACTTTTTCAATGATTGCAGACTTGTTCAAAATGCTGGTGCGTGCTGGGTATTCCCAAGTGCGAGGCGGTACAGTGCCCGCCTGTCAACTGCCTCGTGCCCACCATCAAGCCGCCCGGACAGTGCTGCCCTATCTGTACCAGTGAGTATGACCTTACGGTGAACCTGATCCAACAGCGTGGTATAATAACGTTGTGGCAATTGTAAAGGACATCGGAATATGGCAGCCACTTTGCCATCTAAAAATGCAAGCGGTAAACAAGAATCTGATATCCACCCAAGTAGCGCCATCATAGCTATATCTGGTTCCCCGGGAAACATCGATGACCTAAGTTTTGAGAATTGACATCAATTTTCTTTTCCAGACTCTACAACGGCGGTATGGTCAGAAAGTGGCAGCTGCGTCCTCGCTGGTCAGACCTACGCGCCGGGCTCGTCATGGCACCCCTACCTGGTGCCCGGTGGGTACGACACTTGCGCCATCTGCACGTGCAACTTCGCCACCAGGCAGATACAGTGTCCCAGAGTCAAGTGCCCGCTGTTACGTTGTAGCGAGAAGGAGGCGTATAGGCCAGACAAGAAGGCCTGTTGCCGTGTATGTCCAGAGGTGAGAATGGAACCTACTTTGAAGATAGTCAACAACTTTGCTCGCGAAAAGTTTGGCCACATCAACATCACTGTATTGCTGATCCTCGGATACTCTCATCCAGCTACTACCTTCCGAAGATTATCGCAAATTTTTACGAGTTATTTTATTTTCCTCAGGTGAAAGCAAAGAAACCAGACGAAGAGACTCCAAAAGACCAGGGTGCGCCGCGCACGGCTGAAGAGATCTTGGCGGAAGGCGGGTGCAAGTTCCCCGACGGGCCGCTGCCCAACGGCAAGGAGGTGCACCCCTCCATACACTCGCATGGGGAGCAGCGCTGCGTCACGTGTCGGTGCAAGGTGAATACCATCTTACAGTTTAAGATACTTTGTTTCACACAAAAATAATAAAATTATTAATTTCTACGAGAAACATAATACGGTTTCGCCGGATGATAAAACTAAAAGTAATTTTAAATAGAAAACAGTTGCTAAAAACTTACAATTTAACGTTTTCCAAACATGGTGCTTTAACAGCCTTTTAAAAATTGGAAGACATTTTGATTCCTTTATCATTTAAATACCTACTTCTGAGGGTCACATGCCTCAGGCGCAGCGATGTTTGTATTAAATGTCTTTTCTTGTCTATTCCAGGATGGAGAGGTGACGTGCGTCCGCAAGCGCTGCGGGCGCGCGGCGTGCGCACGACGGAGGCGCGTGGACGCGTGCTGCGCGTGCACGCGGCACCGGCGGCAGCGCGCGCCGCGCACGGAGCGGCCGGCGCCGCCGCCGCCCAGCTGAGCGCACCCCGGCCCTCCCCGGACACAGTATTACTGCGCCCGACCACCCCGTCTATACCCCAGACTGCTCGTAGGCTAAGTGAGTGAGCGCGTAGCTCTATAGACTGACATATTTTTATGTACTCGTGCGATTCGAATGTGTCTCTAGTTTTAGATTGCGTCATCGGTGGCGCGCCGTCACCGGACCGAACGACTGCGATGCGACTCACGAAACGCTGACTGAAAGTTTCAGTGCGGCACTAGATGCGACTCTTGTTTGCACGAGTATGAAATGTACAGAATTTAATTTTCTCTATATCTTACCCGACGAGAGCGGAGTAAATAAATTCGATTGTATTAATTAAAAATATGAGGCTTGGCCAATTAGAGGTTAATGTCATCACCGGAGTGATTGTGTAGACTGGCGGTGCGTTCGGTCGCGGCGTGGTGTGGCGGCGACTCGGTAGGCAGGAGGCAGGTCGGCCGCGCGGAGGCTCGGAGTCGATCGACGACGGACGGTAGCTTTACTGTGTATTATTTAACGGCGTTGAATATTTACTTACCCACCGGTATTTTAATTGGTATTATGGTAACCCGAAATTTAGGCGCATTACATGATCCGATACTGATTCGTATTATTTTAGTGGTAGGGCTCGATCGCTCGGTCGTTACACAAGGATTGCGAGCGCGTCGATAACAGATGTGCCATATTTTCATAAATGTAAATATAAATTATAATACTACTTATGTGCATATTTATTTACGTCTCTATTGTATATGATACGGGATAAGCGCACGTTTAGGTAATCATGTATGAACCATCACAAATGCTATCTTATTGGTCGCCTTGTTTGTGCATTTGCTTTTAGTTTTGTATATCTATTATAATACCACACGAGTGTCTGTACACGCTATGATCGGTAACTTCTATTACCTGCGTTATATTATCTAGTTGTAGTGAAGGAGAGGAGATATTTAATGTTATTTTATATCTAGACAATAACAATCGACGTATTGGAATTGATGTTGCTTCAAGATATAATTACATAATAATGAACTGTATCCCAGTGGTTTATCCAGCAGAACATGCTTTTAGGAACAATAATCACTGGTTGAGTGACAAATCTTACTTGTGGACATATAATATGAAGTTTTAATACTTATATCTACTTATCAATAGACTTTATATACGTTTGTCTAAATAAATTTTTGTAAATATTATAGTGATTCTAGAGTCTACATTACAATATGTACTGTATACACAGATACCTATTACGTATTGTACCGATATAAATCAATATAGATAAGGTGTAGTTTACGCAAACTTCGTGACTAGTTTTGTTTAATTACTAGGTTAACGGTTTAGTTACGTAATTAAGGAAGCTAGTCCAAATCTTTCGATGTGATGGATATGAATGCCATGTAGCTAACGATACGTCTGTTTTCATTACTGATTATAATAGGAATTTATTACTCTTAAGTTGTATCCGAGGCCTCATAGTCACTAGGTGTAAAAACACTAGCGTTAAGTAGGTACGTTCACGTGTTAGGGAATGAGACGCCTTTTACAAATTTTATGCGCGGGCGCTTTAAGGCGGCTTTCTTCAAATTGATATTGGATTATTATATAAAAAGCGCTGCAGTTTTTACATCACGTGAAGATGAGACCTGAAGGTAATATTGTGCCGTAACAGCACGTATTTTAGCAATTAGATTTTTTTTTTGAAGAGTCCATTTGCCTAAAATATCTTCTAAATTAAAATTTTCACATTTCGTTGTGGGTTCTAGTCCAGTCAAAATTTTTGAGGAGTTGTTGTATTATTTTAATGTTATATTGGCTATTATTTTATTTTTATTTGACATAACGAGAATATCACTCGAGTAAGCACCAGAGTTATCTTGGTTCTAATATTTTTTTTTATAATCTAACAATAGAAAAGTAGTCACCTATGGCTTGCGAATAACATAACTAATAGCCATAAAGAATACTATGAACTCGCTTGTATTGCATTGTTTTTCTATTTAATAAATCACTGCATTCAATACCAATGTAGTGGTATTATAACGGGATGATATTCATTTTATTTTTATTTAGAACTCTTTAGATTCAATTAGAAAACGTTAACTTCTTTAAAAAATTAAATTATTTGTGGTATAAATACCACACAATTTGGGTTGTCTAGGTGCATCCAGTCAATAGTTTGTAAACCGTCATACATTGATATGAAATAAATGACCTGTGAACAAATATGTCTTTCAATCCTCCCAGCTTGTGTGTTTTCTTCTTTTAAATTAGTTTCGAAGTTTCAGAAGAGGTACCTACATATCAACTGCACGGTATGATATGCCCGTGACGTCGCGTGGATTTCTGACTCTATTTTATATAGGTACCAATTTATTTATTCAGAAGTTTGGTTTGTTTTGAGTTAATAGATTTTTCATACAGGTAAGTATACTTTAAACTTACCCTTAATTCACCCGCACAGTGGTTGAATAAAAAAAAAAAACAGTTACATCCATACATCGAGCTCCTTATGGCCCTGAGGGTGTAATCAACTCATGCTCCTCTGCTGGACATAGGCCTGTCCCAGACTGCGCCACAGCACTCCTGGCCAAAATTATTATTTCGGCGATCTTTGATGCTGTCGTTGGTGCAATACCTGGGATTCTCGGTCATTTCTTGTTTATTGATATTGCAAATCCTGTTAATCAACTCTTTCGCCACATAATAAATTACTAGGTTATGGTCGTTTTGCAAAAACTAACCGGTGTACTAGACATTCAGAATTGTTATGTCAACACAGCCCTCATGCAATTTATAGGCAACAATTTTGACGTACTCACGGTCAAGGACAATCAAAGGTCATCCATAGATCGGGCTCCTTGGTTGATGTTATACTGGGGGAGGAGGGAGGGAAAATAGGTACTTTCAGTAGTTACTCAAATATCAACTCAAATCCTTTAGAAGTAAATCTACAATCAAACATTTTTTGAAAATCGCATTGCTTGGGCCGCTCGAACAAACTCAAAATAATGCGAAAGGGACCATTATCATGATCAATCCTCAAAAAAAACTGGTAGTTTAAGTTGATAAGCATTTATTTTGCATAAAAATATAATATATTGTCTTATTAATTATTTTTAACATTAAATTAGCCGTTTGAGCGACGCTTTAGGAATAGACGGTACAAAGAAAAAGTGCAGACCTTATTATCTACCGTCCGTTCGTAGTTATTTTACCTCTGACAGCATCAACCTTATTGTAAAGTCAATAAAGATCTCAATGATTTTGGCAGACTGGTCAGTGGCAGCAACCGAACAATAACCTTTATTTGAATGAGAATAAAGATCACTGTGATTTTTACAGGATGCAAAATCAGAGGTTAAATAACTGTTAAAGTCTTTAACTGATAAGTGTAACTGATACTGACACCTATTTCTTTCGGATTTTTCCTATTATTTTAGAGAGAGGACTTTTTGAGTGCCCGTAGGGTGTCAGCCATGGCTCCAGCCACGGCGTCAGCGACCTGTATTGTGGAGTTGACGCCCATGATGCCAATGCGAAGCGCCTTGCCCACGGTCGGGCCCAGACCAGCGAATATTAGGATATTGTGCCTGTTGAAGATTAACATGGATAAATTAATAAGATACTTGTAGTACAAACAGCAATTTTGATCGCCGGCGACTCGTTGACGATTTAAAAATCTTACATCCACACACAGATTTTGACAGTAGATTTCTCACTAGCAATGTCAAAATTTGGAAGAAATTCATATTTCTGGTTTGAATCATGGCCACGATTTGCTGACCGAAAAGATTGATTGATTTTGATTGTTGCTGCATGTGCATGTCGTGCCACCAAAGCATGCACTTTGTCTATTTTCATCGATCGATACATCATCAGTCTCTAATTTCATAACACGCCTGTAATTCCCGAAGGGTGAGGCAGAGGCGTACTTGGTAAGGCAGAGGCGTACTTGGTACACCCACATTTCTCCTGTTTCCTGTGTGTGTGGTCGAGCCTATTGCCATCAACCGGGCACAAATCCAGACTCCAGGCTACTACTGAGAAATTCCTGATGGAAAAACTCAATAATACTTTGCTCGACCTAGGATTTGAACCCGGACCTTATGCTTGGCAGTATCGCTTCCGACCACTAGACCAACGAGACGGTCTAATATTCACCATTAAATATGATGTATAGTCTATTTAAAACAGCAACATACGTCAATATCTACAATTCCCAAATTAGTGTTACACCCAGTAATATTTCTATGTTTCTGTGTTTATCGGATTATTTCTGTAAAGTCGACGCTAATAAAGAATCACAAATTGCAAAAACAGAAGCGTTTAAATGCAGAAATTTCTTTGCAACAATGAAAGCGGCGTATTTTTATTCACAAGGTATTTGTTTGAATGAGTTACCGCCAGGGTAACCGTTAAACCAAATACTATGACTTAGGTACTTACTTAGCTCTCATATACTTCACGAACTCAACGTAATCATATCCTATCGGCAGCTTCACGGTCGTGACGGTAGCCAGGCGGTCTTCTGGCTTCGGGATCAAGAACTCGAAGGAATACTCCCGGAGACGCTTGTGGAAACGAGCAGTGGTGGCGGCGTGGCGGGCCCAGGAGATAGGCAGGGTTTCCTTTATGACCTCCTGGAGGCAACACCGGAGGGCCCAGAACAGTGGGGGACTCATAGTGTGGTGGTATCTGAAGAAATACAATAATATGTAAATTTTTTATTAGCTTTAAATCTTAGAATGATGAGACAGGCAAAAGTCTGGAACACTGTTTAAAACTAGGAACTGAATCTAGAATCCTACCACTTGGCAGACATGCTCGCGGGCATAAGGACTAGTTATAGGTTTTATGCAGAATATGTAATTTGACTCCTATACGTTACATCGGAACTCGAAATACCGAATAACTTCATCCCGAAAGAACGCAATCCCGAATTTCTTTCTGGATAGCGTTCATTTGGGGTAAAGTGATTGGGGATTTCGAGTTTCAGTCTAACGCATAAGATTCAAGTAATTTCCTTCAATACGTATTTACTTATAACTAAAAAGGTTGCCTACAACATAGTTGTGGATAGAATATGAGTTAACGCATCCAACGATACCAAAATAAAATTCTTACGTTCTTGTGCTTCCGTAGCAGTTCCACTGTTGCGCTAACAGCTTGATGTCGAAGTAGAAAGGAGGATCGTGCTGCCGGTTCTTAATCTTTTCCCTGTAATAAAAATATAGTTAGGTAATACTCTAGTTTAAGTGACCACACTATTGGGAAACTACAGTTTTGAGCCGTTTGGAGTCGAAACACTCTGGTCATGGGGCCCGAGTGCGCGTTTCTCGCCGACTGGTCGACACTTACGTGACCAGAGGGCTGGGTCCTTCTTTGACTAAAGAATTAACATTTCTATTTAACGTGGCAATGTTGCCAGTCTTCTGGGCACGTTTCCGGATGACAGCGATGCGGATGAGTACTTCGACGCTTAAGCGTCCTTTTCTTTTTGTATTTATTATTTGTATAGTTAGTTCCTAGTGTAAACAGATAATATAATTCTAAGCTTTTTAGAATGAATAAACATGTACTTATTAAAATTAAATTAATGTAGCTATAAGTATAATAATTTAATTTTCTTACTCAGCACGTGCGCTGAATGCCACAGGAGATATACCAGCAGGTCCGCTGAACACCTTCTGCGTGGAGGTGTAAACTCCATCGATTCCCCACTCGTCCATGAAGAATGGAAGTCCTCCCAGCGACACCACGGTGTCTACCAGAAGTAAGGTGCCATATCTGAGAACAACGAAAAGAAAATTCTGTTAAAGTATGTTAATTATGAAGGTTTAAAGAACATTTTTATGAATCTCAAAGGACATTTTACAGGTAGAAAGTAAATCAAGTCAAACGGCCACGCTTAAAGAAGTTTGGAAAATTTTCGAATACCCAGTCAGAATCTCCGAAAAACTTTTTATCTTAAGTTTTACCGCGCTTGGTATTTTCCACTGCATGCTAATTGCAGACTCCTTCACAGGATGCAATTAAAGAGTTTTCAACTCGAACGTATTCAGGGAGACCTAGATCTAAGTAAAAAGCCGAGTCAGGAATGAAAGAGACAACGACTGTAATTAAATTGTTCGGTCCCCGTGTCCCAGTCTCAGTAGGTATTTCTCGGGCAATCAAATAGTTTTTCTGCTAAGTTCGCTGCTTTTTTAATTTGGAAGTGAAAGGACGACAGGAGGAATGGTTTAAGCACAGCAGATTGGATAAAGCTGGGATTGCGGTTTTTATAACAGTTCGTTAAGTTGACAGACAGTGAGCAAAGATGGGAGGAATCTAGATAACTAGCTTGATCATTTGATTTGGGTGAAGTGTGTTCATTGTAAAGCTTTTCTGCAATGTGATAAAAATATATGTCAGCAAATGTTAAAATTCAACATTCAAGTAACCATGACTTAAAATGGGACTAGAATTACTAGATAAATAACATACATAATCAATGTGCTGGGTCACAGGCCTCCTCTCGGTTAGAGGGAGTGGGCCGTAATCCACTACCAGCCCAGTGTGGGTTGGTAGTTGTCATAATTATGTCTTCGATTATTTGGTTCTAGGACATGTTACTTCACCATGTTTTCCTACATCGTTTTGAGGACGAATCAAACTAACAGAAACGAACTACCAGAAAAACAAACTATCAGAAAAAAAAAGAATTATTCGAATCAGCCTGAAAAGCATGTTGAAAATATTAGATAAGTAATACGTGTTTTTTCTCTAGCTAGGTCACCGTGTAATCCGAGACGCGCCGACTGACCAAGTCTAGAGTTAACTCAATAACTACGTGGTACCTGCAGAATGTATTATATTAGGTACTATTATCCTTTCTCTGAACTAGACTGGGTACTAGGCAATGTCGGTGATTGTATTATCCCATATTTGCTAGTGCTAATAACAGATTCGCGCTTTTTGAAGGCGAGCTCTTTGTGTTTCACGATGATAAATTGATTTAGTGTTTTAAAAAGTCTGTATCATTAGTAGGATAACATAGAATTCATGATTTTTGTATTAATAAAAAAACACACACGAACATTAAAAATAATGTTCTCATTATTTGAGATTTGAGCATGGACTTATATTTGAGTTAAGATAGATTATGAATAAAGCAGCAAGCAGCCAGCAAACACAATATTTGGAATCATTAAACCTATTAATAAAGCCTCCTTCCTTTTATTAACTTCTAAAAACGCAGTTAACTGGCCATACGTCCCCAAAATAATATGTAATGCCATTAATGTTTTCTTATTCGCAATTTAAAAAAATATTATTTATTATGGCTTTAACTTATTTTTTCATCAGAACCAGCCATCATTTTTAGAATGTCATTAGTGTACTCACCTTTTTATTATTTACCTATTTAATTGTGAATGCAATGTTTACGCAACACATTTTGCCGATGTTTTGCCCTGAAGATTTTTAAAGGCAACAGACTGGTTATTGGTAACAGTTTGGAGGGGAATGTATTTTAAAGTTTTACCACTCACTTGTGACAAAGATCACCCAAGCCCTGAAGATTTTGTACAGTTCCGGTCGAGGAGTCTCCGTGGGTGATGAACAAAGCAGCTGGACGCAATCTTTTCAGTTCAGGCTCCAGTTGTTCAGGACTGAAGGTGACGTTTAGAGGAACACTCACCACTTCAGTTTTAATGCCTAGAATTATTTACAAAGGGATGTCATTAAAACTTACGTATATCAAGCCGTGTGAAGGATAGACATACATATAACACTTGTGACAAGTGTACCTAAGTCTGCTAGATTCTTTTAGATTTTCCTATGAAAGCATAGCGAACATTACAGCGCGACGCATTTTCATAGAAAAAGTGCGTTGCGGCCTAGGCTGTCGGCAGTGTGCTTTGGTTCATAGAAAATGTACGAAACTGATGAAGGAGGATTTTTGCGTTGCTGCGTGGCCTGTCCAATTCTGCTTTAGCCTTTAAAGTCATAAAACAATCTTGTTTGTTATTAAAAAAAAACAGTAGAAAAATTTTAATTACCATATCTATTAGCTATCATGAACGCGCGCTGATCCCATATGCCCCTGGAAGCGATGAGCAGGGTTTCTCCCGGACCCACCAGGTTGCTGATCACAGCTTCCATTCCAGAGTGACCAGATCCACTCATTGCCAACACCAGCTTGCTTCGGGTTTGGAACACGTATTTCAAGCCAGAACGGATATCATCCAGGACCTGGAATGGAAAAATAAGGACAAAATTTAAACAATAATTATCCACGAAAAAGTCAATCTATGTTTTTTTTCTTCCTCGAAAAGCTGTAGCGGTTAGCTTGTGTAGCAATCACCAGCTGCATAAGAACTACACCCACTGCTGCCCTACAGGCAATGCTTGGACTGCCGCCTCTACACCTCATCCTCTACACCTCATCGGGCGGTAGGACGCGGTCCTGGCTGCTTTCAGACTCTATATATCAGGAACCCTGAGCAAAGATTCCAGGGTCAAGCACATATGCATAAAGGAAGATGCGATCAAACGGCAGCCAATGATGGCATCATCTGTGACAAAGCCTTGAAACAATACTGCTTTCAAAAGCATTACAACATAGCGCTTAAAGAGGAGTAGTGTATAATGCTACTGCCACTGCACACTGGCCACATGAGCCCAAAATAATGATGTGATGCCATTAGGGTTTTATTTTTATTAATTTATTTTAATATTATATAGCAGCTATTTATGTGACATTTATAGCAGCCTGTGTTCTATTTAATTTGTATCGAATGCAACCTTCATGCTTACCATTATTATAGGTACCCAGTTAAAATAAAATTATTTCAAAATTGTTTCCTATACCTACTCCATTCAAAACGACAAATACCAGCTAAAATTATTGTCTCGAAAAATGCCACTATGCATTGGTACATTTGATCCGCATTTTTTTTTAAGTTTACCTACTGGTAATCAGGACTGCGGATAGGATTATCAAGTTCATAAAATAAGTACCAATTCTACAACTCAAAATCATAACAATATCCTTCCTGCCTTCTCATTCAGAATCATATTTCAAATAAGTATTCAACGAAAGAAGGCGTCATTAATTTCGAATATAATATGAAAAGAAAACCTCAACTCATATTTGAGCTTTTATACTCTTGAGATATGACAAGGGCTGACCTTGGTCGACCGTATGTTTGCCATCCCTTACATAATGGGAACAAACTCGAAAAGATTGTTTACCTCTCAAAACACTCAGGAGTATTGAGGTGCAGCATTCTTGTTACTCATGAGCGAGACCTTATTTTAATATTCATGTAATTTCACCTGAATACATAAGAAATCAAGGTTTTGTTTTTACATACGCATGTTCCCTGGCCAAATAAAAGATAAAAAACCTGAAGGCCAATTCCCGAAATTAAAAACGTTAAAAATCTAATCGCAATCTATCTAACCGACAATCAATTCAAAAACTTGTCAAACATATTGGGAAATTTCGGGTATTTTTGGCAGATTGAGACTGAGATCAGACTTTTGAAGGTTCTTAAAATTACGAGAATTGCCCTTCAGATTGTCATTTAAAGGACGTAATGAGGATTCTAGAAAGTTCATAAAAGTTACCGATAATCAGTAGGTATCTCCTCGAACTTACAGACTGCGAAAACAAATTTATTATTACAGCTGAGAATAAATGATCCACCCAACCCGCAGATCTTATAATAAGATAATAGTTTTTATTTTTCACTTTTTAGTGAGAGAGTTTGTAATTTATCTAAGTTACAATAGCCTAACGTCACTGCTCATCATCTTTTACAAATTATTGCTTTTCCCGATGCTGGGAAGTTAATTGTTAAGGAGTTCTCCTGGTAAGAACCTGGAGAACTCCACTCCACCACCGCACGCATTGTGACGAGCATAAATTGCTTAGCAACCATATTAAAGTAATCGAATCGCAACCCGTGAAATATTTATCATTGATTAGTTCCGATAGCAGTCTGTGGTCTTCATCATCAGCTCCACTTTATCAAATGATGATTTCCGAGAGCAAATGCTCAAGTTACTCTAAAAATATCCAAATCGCTATAGGTTTGCCAATAAAATTTGAGGGTTTCCCTCGATTTCCCTAGGATCCTATCATCAGATCCTGACATGATGATCATGAGACCACTTGGGAAGTATACCCTTTCAAACAAAAGAAAAATTTTCCAAATCGGTCCAGGCGTCTTCGAGAAATCGGGGAACATACATAAAAAAAAAAAGGTTCCGACGAATTGAGAACCTCCTCCTTTTTTTTAAGTCGGTTAAAAACTACTTACGTTGAAGAACTCATCGCAGATAGGTGTGAGGACAGGCTTGCTGAGAGCCTCCGTGACGGACGGCCAGTAGTCGCAGGGGCCCGGTCCACACAGCAGCGGCTTCACTATCTCTCGGTCCACTATTCTTGGAGGAGGCACTATGAACTTGTTGGAGGACATCTTGGGGAAACTGGCTGGAAATAGGAAAGGATGGTGGTTAAAACAATTTATATTCTCATAAAGAACACAATCAGTTCACTTAAAATATGAGATGTACAAATAAATGATACAGTTTATAGGATGACATAATGAGAAAGAGTGAGTGAAGGTGTGGTGAAAACTAGAAATAACATTTTGTTGAACTTAAAATCATCAGAAGGCGTCTAAAAAAAAAATCGTTTTAGCTACGTGTAACAATGTTTCAAAAAACATTAATAAAAAAAAATAATTACTGGACACGAACGTATCACGTATCACACCATGTAAAGTTGTGGTAAAGATAATTTTGTGCACCATCCATAACCATACTAATACTTAACTTATATTATAAATTTGAAAGTAACTTTGTCTGTCTGTCTGTCTGTCTGTTACTTATTCACGCCTAAACCACTGAACGGACTTAGATAAAATTTGTCAGAGAGATAGATTGCATCCCGGGGAAGGACATAAGATAGTTTTTATCGAAATACCTCGCGGGCGCAGCCGCGGGTGGAAGCTAGTTATAAATAAATGCGATAGTGTGTCTGTCTGTCTGTCTGTCTGTTACCTCTTCACCCATAAACCGCTGAACCGATTTAGATGAAATTTAGTATAAAAATAGTTTGTGTCGCGGGAAAGGACATGGGATAGTTTATATCCCGTTATTCCCACGGGAAACTTATGCGGGTGAAACGGCGGGGCGTTGCTAGTATATTATTATAAATGCGAAATTGTGTCTTATCTGTCTGTCTGTTGCCTATTTACGCTTAAACCGCTGAACCGATTTAGATGAAAGTCCCGGGAAAGGACATAAGATAGTTTTTATTCCGATATTCCCTATGCGGGAAACTTATGCGGGTGAAACCGCAGGGCGCTGCTAGTCTTTTATATTCAAGCACGGACATGTTTATGGTAATTATAGAGATAACATTAGTAATCTCAATAGGTACAGCGTAACGTCAGTTATATTATGGTGTAATTTTGTTTTCATAAGACAACTTTACATTTTTCGTCTCATTAGCATTCAGATGTAGGTTCAATTACAGGCACGCTCGCCAGAAACAAGCTCGTCTCGAGCGAAACTATCTCGCACTCAGTGACCGATATTCGGTGCAAGTATTCGTGAAGTTTGGTTACCGGAATCGGGTTAATGTTTAGATTTAGTGCTAATAGGGTGGTTGTAAATTTGCTACAATGTTCTGGCGCTATCGGATGGCACATTTGGCAAGTGCGCCGCGCCCGGGGCGCGCGCTGCTTGCCAGCCTCATATTTGTTCCACATGCTATCGTTGCTAGCCTGCGGTTTAACAATTGTTTTTATATCCCAGTTTACCATTCACAGTATTTTCGTTTACAAAAAATAAACACGAATGTTATTTACGTTTAACCGTGCACCGTGCCATAGATAAGGGAGGTCAAGAGTGCATTTGGCAGCGCGCTATTGACATGATAGTTCGTCGTTTCCGAGCTAGAACCAAGGTTATATAAGACTAAGACGTGGGACGAAGATCGAAGGAGCGCAATGTTGTCTCGACAAATTGATTCGATTCCCATCGCGACTGCCGAAGCGATCCCGGCTTCCCAGCGGGACACAGCAAAGCGAAAGACGAACGACCCGCCGCCGCCGCCGCGCCGGGACCTTCAAGCTTACAAACAGCGCGACTCCAGCAGGAATATCATCGTCTTGTCAGAGCTGCAGCCGCAAAATGCAACGTGAATATTTCATTTGTTTACGAGTACACATTTGAACTTGTGACTTGCTTGTGATGCTATCGAACTTGTACTTAACTCTTAACTAACGCATGGTCTAATTTAAATATAATTAAAATAAATAAGCAGGTAAGCAAATAAGTAATAAATAAATTGGTTTAACTCACTTTGCAATCACTGATTCCAAAATTATTATGCTCGTTCAATTTTAATGTCTGTTTCTAATCATAATGGCTAATGTCCAATGTGTCCCCCACCGCTGGCTAGCGAGAACTGACGATAAGTGGGGGTCATTAGTTTATGTACTATACTTTCTTTATGTATGTACCAGTATCGATAAAATTGTTACGATACAGTCGTTTACAAGTTATGTTATGCTTCTGATAGATATGAGAGAATAGACATTGTTGTCGTCCCTTACTCTCGACCTTTTCATATTTCATTTCATTTCATTTACGGTCTAGAACGTTTCCTAGCAAGTTTTGAATGTTTTTATCACTTTACAACTGATTGAGATACCTACATTTACGTGGTTGGTAAAAAGATAACAATACAAACACGTAGGATTTATAGGAACATTTTTTTTACAATTCATTGTTTAAATAGTTTGGCGATTGAATGGCTCGAAGAGTGTCCGCCATGGCGTCAGCAAGTATATCTGCCACGTCAGTTCTCGCGTTCACTCCCATGATGCCGACGCGCAATGCTTTGCCCACTGTTGGGCCACGGCCTTCCAGGACCAGGATATTATGTCTGTTGAAATGAATATGATATAGTTAGTTAGCTTATGGTAAAATGTGAAAATGTTCCACTTAAGTTTTGCAGATTGTTATATTATAATCACATACGAGTATTATTATGATAGACACTTAGGCCCACTTGCACCACAAATCACTAAATGCATTTACTTAGCGCTAATCGAATTGGAAACATAGTTCTATTTCTGTTCATTTTTGATGTTTTTTGGTGCAAGCGGGCCATAATGATAACTTGACAGACTTTGTATTTGCCTACAGTAAATATGACTGAATGGGAAAATAACTTTAAGTAATTTGCTTTACAGGTTCGTGAATAACCTGGGGGTAGTTTTTGTCGCTTTAGATGAGTATAGCAATTGTCGTTCGACTTGATTATTTTGGTAATATTGTGAGGACCTAATTAAACACACTCACATCCTGAGTTATTACTTGTAATTTTTTAAATGAAAATCGTTTACTTTTACCATATTTGTAAATATGTGAGCACCATGTATCTATGAGATTATTAATTTATATGTCATGGTTTCATTTTTAATTCTTTTACCTATTGTGGTATAGTAATTTTATTTTAGGTGCATCGTCTTCACATATTATTTATTATATAATTAGTGTACTTATGCAAAATATAGTAAAACATTTTAAAAGAGTACCTAACGGCGGAGTTTCTTGCCCATTCTTCTCCATACGAAAACTACCTTTTGGAAGGGGCGACTAGAATCAATTCTGTTTTATTGTAATTTTTGACTTCAAAAGTGCCTTTTATGTGCCTATTTGAAATAAATGCTTTGACTTTGACTTTAAAAAAACGCATTCGATTTCAATCTACGGGTTACTCTCCTATGCTACGTATGTACTCCCCGTCACTTTTTCCTAAAGGTTCATTACAAAACCAGCGTCAGACAGCATCTGTCTGGCATTAATGCTGAAATGAACCTTTTTGGCGCAGCCGTGAGGCACACGCTATTGTTGCTTGAAAATTATTTTGATTTTGTTAATTTGGTATATTGTGTTTCACGAACTGTGTACAAATAAATTTTTTTCTTTCTTTCTTTCTTTATGCCCCACCATTTAGGTTATCTATAAAAACCAAATGAATGTGGGTGATTACTTTTCCGCCCCGAACCTTGCTTGAGCCAGCCCACGCCGCTGAGCCCTGTATTTTAAATTCGTTCGTAAATTATCCCGATTCAGCCTGTCCCTTGCTGGCCTCTACCAGCGACGCCTTAAGCCGAGGTCCAAACCCCACAGGGGGTGCCCTTAGCGTGTAGTCGCTTAGTTTTTAAGTTTTTTAAGCCTTGGCTGGAAGCGTTAATTTATTGAGGCATCCACAGGCAAGTCCGGTTAAGCAGACGACAACTTCCTAGGTTGAACTGTGAGATATCTCTCAAAAAAAAGGTGTTTACTTTTCTCTCAAGTAACTTGTGAACACAATGTGATCAACTCCTGGAGGAAGCACCACGGTAGTGACTGTAGACAGCCTATCTTCTGGCTTTGGGACTAAGAACTCGAAGTTATACTCCTTGAGACGTTTGTGGAAGTGAGCTGTGCTGGCAGCGTGGCGGGCCCAGGAGACTGGCAGGGTTTCGTTTGATATCTCTTGGAGACAGCATCGAAGGGCCCATAGCATTGGAGGACTCATTGTGTGGTGGTAACTGAGGGAATATTTAAACATTAAATTAATTAAAGAATACACATGCCCAGAGAATTTCTATTATACTGATAGGGAAACTTATTATATTATTTTTGGCTAGTAAACAAAATATTTAAAGTTTCAAAGAGACATGTGAGACCCGCGCTGAATTCGGCGCAAAGTGAGTCCAGCTATAATGTTAGTAGTCTCGCATTTAAAATCAAATTCATACCTAGGTACTTAAGTGCTCTGTGGTACTTAATTTTAAGGATTATCATGATCTTGTCATTTGTACCTATGAAGAGATGACACTTACTGCCTTGTGTCTCCGTAGCAGTTCCACTGTAGCGCCAACAATTTGACATCGAAGTAGAAAGGAGGTTCATGGGTTCTGTTATTTATCTTATGCCTAAACGAAAAACAAATCAAGATGTTAATAAAATGTTTGTTTGATTAGTGATATTACTTTTAATTTTTTTAAGTTAATTGTTGTTGTTGTATTGTATAGTATTGTTGTCTTCTTACTCTGCGCGGGCGCTGAATGCCACAGGAGCTATTCCGGCAGGTCCACTGAAGGCTTTCTGGGTGGAGGAGAATACCCCGTCTACTCCCCATTCGTCCATTAGGAAGGGGACTCCAATGAGGGACACGACAGTGTCTACCAGGAGTAAGGTTTCATATCTAAAAAGTAATTTATTAAACATATATTTATTATTTTCATAAAAGCTTTTGGTTTTATTTTCCATAAGTGGATGGTATTATTTTATGTAAAAAAAACTGTGTATAACAAAATAAAAATAAATTATTTTCTTGCTTGTTTGCTATTGCATCAAACAAACAGAAAAATAATATCAAAATGAGTTTAGAAAGACTATAAGAATGTATATTCAATATTATTAAATAACTGGTCGATATTAAGCCAAAACTAACATAGATGCCACAAAAAAAAAAAACAAATTAAATCTTTATTGGCATCTCAATCACGAATCGGGGACGAATGTCCAGCTTTTTTTATGATTTTATAACGTATCATAGCAAGGAGTTTGTATACCCGAAATAAAATAAGGAAATAATTATTTTTAGGCGAAATCGGTTAAATTAAAAAATATATATTTTATGCTGACTTTGTAGTAGAAATAATTTTCCATTTTAGTTTCTTCACGTCAACGTTCACTTACTTGTGACAAAGTTCACTCAAGCCCTGCATTTTCTGTACTGTTCCGGTTGAGGAATCACCGTGGGTGATGAAGAGGGCAGCTCTTTAGTTCAGACTCCAATTGGTCTAGAGTAAAGGTAGCGGTAATTGGAACTTCGGTCAGTTCGGTTTTAATTCCTGGAAATATTCAGATAAAAGTAGGTTTATGTAATTTACTGTGTAATTTTATTCTATTTTATTTAAAAGTAACGCAAGCGTTAGGTATAATTAGATTAAACTTCTATAAAATATAGACTGTTATTTATCACTGGCAGTACCTAAAAATCAAATACACTGCAACAACGATCTTTTGGCGCTCAAACGATGTTGCATGGGGCGTTGTTGGTAAACTTTTGTGCAATTTACCAACAATGCCCCATTTTGTGACTTATCACTCGAAATGTAATAAAAAAACAAGATGGCGGCGTTAGTTCCAATTTTGGCCCCGCGGCAAAAATCTTTGTTGCGCTATAGGTACAAATATCTACAGCTAGTTTTGTGGATAATCTTACCTAGTTTTACAAAATAAATATTACCTAATCTCTTGGCGATGATTTCCGCGCGCTGATCCCAAATGCCCCTGGAGGCGATGAGCAGGGTTTCCCCAGGAGCCACCAGGTTGCTGATCACTGACTCCATACCAGCATGGCCGGCGCCACTCATGGCTAGCACCAGCTTACTCTGGGTTTGGAAGACATATTGTAAGCCTGCACGTATGTCGTCCACAACCTGCAAATAAATTACAAAGGTTCATATTTAGGGGTTTATTTATATACGATGATTAAAGTTAAGTGACGTTTAAACGTCAAAAAGTATGGTTAAACAGTCGTTAATCAGTACTTTGCTTTAAGCAACGTTTATGTTTCAGGGGGTTATTTAACGTGACCTGACCCCTGAATTCCCAGAAAGGGTAGTAAAAGGTGAGTACGACACATTTCAGATGTTTTTAAGATCAAGTCAAGCCAAAGGGAGCGAGTCGTCTGACATTAACTGTGCACACATCCAGATTCTGGGCTTCTACTGAGATTTAGAATGGTCCCTAATGGAAAGTACCTATTAGCATTGCAAAAAATCCACGCTCTGCAGTTGTTCTGAATATCCTTATCATATTCATTGATTACGGAAATGCTAGAGAGTGGTTCTTTAGTATAATTCCATTCTTGACATATTAAACTTGAAAATTGCCGTCTTCAAAAAATGCTTCTGTTGACTTCCTCTAAAGCGGCTCATCTAGTCCTTGACTTTCATGGCTTATTATTGTACCTTATTTAAATAGGACAAAGTGAGTACATCTAACAAGCATTATTAAATATAAGGTTTTTGACGATATGCGTCAATAATAAAACAAAACAACTTAATATACGTGCTTTTATTCTGCACAAATCGTTTATGTATCGAGATTTGTACCCCGAAAGAATGTATGGACAAATGTCAGTATTCAATCACCTTAAGAAAAGTAATCTCACGTACGTTATAGAATTCATCACAGTTGGGTGTGATGATCTGCCTGCTCAGAGCCTCCGCCACGGAAGGCCAGTAGTCGCAGGGTCCCGGTCCACACAGTAGCGGCGTCACAAACTTCCGGTCCACTATCCTCGGAGAGGACACCCTCAAGTTGTCGAAAGACATGGCTTGGAAGCTGGAAAATAAACAACTTTATTCAATAAAGATGATATGTTAAATACGGTTTGTGAGAATTTCTCTGCTCGAGACCACCGCGAACAGTCAGTCCATTCACAATAATTTTACCTCTAATTTTGCATCACTGTCAAAATTACAGATAATCAAAATCAAAACATTTTATTTCACATAAAACTACGAGTACATGGGTACTTTTGAAGCATCATAAGGTAGATACTAGGTTCTAATTGGTCGATTCTTATGGAAAATAGCCGGTTAGAAACTCCCCGGTTACTTTAAAAAAATAATGTGCTTTTACAATGTTTTCATATTACAGGGAAGGACAGTTTACTTAATAAAACTGAAAATGGTCTACAAATCCACAGTCTAGACTATAACTGTTTAATTATGTAGATCTAATCACTGTTTGTTTTTGTCTGATACTGACAATGCTTTTTTAAACAGTAAACGATACAGTTTTGTTTTACATTGCATAACCTCGAATTCGAATAGAACTTTATTTTGCATAAAATATAAAAATAAATATTTGTTGTTTCATACATTTTGACCACGAGGGTATTGCACTTTTCTGTGATCCAGAGGGGCAATTCTGGCAATTTTAAGAATGTTCACAGTCTGGGGGCCTAAAAAGGCCACTTTGGCAGAATCGTAGAACAATTCATATCACGCAATTTCGTCTGTATGACAGTTTTGTACGGAGATTCATAAAATGCTATAGGTACACCTCTGCCTAACCCTTCAGGGATATATAGGTTTGAAACTGTCAAACATATGAATTGCGCGATATGAATTGTATTTATTATGATTCTGCCAAAGTGGCCTTTTTTGTCCCCCTGATCTCAATCTGTTAAACATTTTTGACAGATTGAGACTGTCTCTAATTTCCCTACATTTTGTAAAGATTGAGACATTTGTATGTCGCCGAGATGAGACTGCGACTAGATTTTGAACATTTTAAATTAAGTACGAGAATTAGCTTTCAGCTTTTCTAGAATCATTTGCTGAATAGGTACATGGTTACAGTTTACGCGTCGATGTTCCCGCCATCCTGTATATATGACGCAACTAATTGTTTTCACTAGTTACTAAATTAAATGACTAACTAACTAAATATGGAAATAAATACAAAAAAATAGCCAATTATGCAAATAACTACAAAACAAAAACATCAAAGGCCTTAAATATAAAATAGTTCAGTTCCACACGTTTTTACTTACTTTTTTCAACACAGAGACAAAAAAAAGACACCCTATAATAAAATTTTATACAAAAACGGTTATTACTACTGAAATCCACACGAAGTTTGTAGATTTTTTTGTTTAAGTACATAACATCACGCCTTGTCAAATTTATCAAAACCGTTATGTATGTTTGCGATTATGTTTAAGCGATTGTCTTTCAGAATAAAAAAAAAAACACAAAAATTAGATTGTTATTAGAAAACCTCCTAGATGTTTTCTGTTTATAAATACACTGAGTCAAATAATTTTATTTTAATATTTTTCTGGTTCTAGCACACATTATGTATTTCCGAATATAATATTATGATGATCTATTTCCAAAATGTAGAAACCTCTGGAACTAACTGTTTCAAAATAATTCGGTATAAGTAACAAAACAGAGCAAAAACATAGAATTGGCTTCACAATTCTGTTACTTGATCTGTAGGTAATCTATGTATAGTTGAGTATTTATGTGTTTCACATTGTTTGTCCATATTTCAACATGAGAGCGTGCATCTATCACTATCAGTCAGCCGCCATGACCCATGACCCGTAAATACTGCTGGTCATTTAGTTTATAGAAAACATCACACCATGACTTTATAATTACGAATGTCAACACTTATGGCTGAGTAGGATAAAGAAATAGTAATTATATTAATTAGCCACCCATACTTAATTGTTCGATAGTGAATTAAATATTTCTTGTGTAGTTAAATGTAGAGAAACCCTATGTTGTTATTGCTGGGGCGGTTGCTATAGGTGAAGAAAACCTCAAACGGCGCAAATACTCCAATTTTTTTGGAACTTATGTGTCAAGCCGTTTAACTACATAAAAATAAATAAATAAACTGATTTAAATGAGTTTAGTATTGTTTAAGTAAGTTATAAAATCATACCATCATTAAACCATCGTCACTTAATTGTGCTTTTGTGTGTTGTGCAGTGTGCTGTCTTTTTTTGTACTGAATAAACATGTTTTATCTATCTATCTTAAAGTATGGATGTATATTGAAATTCAAACTGTTTTAAAAATGTCTTTGAAGTAACTAAGGATAAAGAATTCGATAAACCAACTTAATGTTTTTTTCTAAGTATGTTGTTCTACTATACTATGTAATATTAATGGTGTACGTAATAAAGAATATTCTATTCTTGTTTTGGTGGCTTTCTTTGATCTCTTATCTATAAGTAGGTAACCTTTAGTATTGACGTGTTTAATGTCGTTTATCCATATCTTTATTTCACCATGATTGAATTCACTTATCAGTAAAAGTGACCACCATGACCCTTGATTATTGCTTGTCATTCAGTTATGATAACACAAAATGACACACCATAACTTTATTTTGCTGAATGTCATTACTTATGGCACATACGTGGAGATAAGACGAAATAATAATTTTACATAAGCCGTTATGGTTTATGTAATAATTATTATTTTGTCTGTAATTCTAGAAGGGTTATGAAAGGCGGTGGTAATTTTTTTTATTTTTATCTTGTTCCGTTTGCCTTGATAATCAGATTTCAATGGCAAAGGTTGCATTTTTTAAAAGTTATCATGAACTAATTTTAACACAATGTTTTCCTTCTTAAAGTTAATTCCATTTACGTTTCGATAAACTAATTAAATATAGTTTTTTTTTATTTAAATTTCGGTGTATATTTTATTCAACTTAGCAAGGCCTATGCGTCATCTGCATTTAAAGCTGATGATCTTTGCATAAAATAACTCTTATTTTTAAAAGTACCATTTGCTACAAAAATCTGTTATTTTCTTGGAAACGTTAGGTAGTTAATCAATGTTGATTAAGAACATGTCACTAGCAGAGCCCGACTTAAATGGTTGCTTTCATCTAAATGTTTAAATAAAAAGTCACATTTTGGTAAGATTAAAAATGACTAAAGCAAAAAAGTAGTTTGCGTTGTTGTAAAAAGGTTTAGGTAAATTGTTGCTACGACGTAACCCACAGCTACGCCGTCGTAGCGCATAATCGAAAGGGCAGGCAAGCGCAGAGTCAGAGTTGCCAAAATTACGTTGTATTTGGTAACAAACAATAGTGCAGTTTGCTCCACACCAGACGCAAAACCAATGAAATAAATTTGAAGAGCAGGTAATTTATTCTGAACTAATTTTGAGTGACGAAAATATTACGTTATGTTTGTCTCACCATACCGTCAGACCCTCTAATGCTTTATGGTACAACCTACTCGATCGAATACGTTATAATAATTGTTTGGCTTCCTCATTAGAATTATTATTATACATAGTAGGTAAGTAATTTTAAGACTCAAAAGATTGTTTCCGATTACCAAAACAATCTCATTTTCTAAAACTGCTCATCGTATTTATAGGAGTTGGTAATAAGTTGTTGAGTGCCGGCGACCGTAAGTAGAGTTACATGGAACAGTGCAGCCGTCTGATTAATAAAGAGGATTTATTAACTCGTGCGCTGCCAGAACTTTAGTAACGCTAGCTTTTGACGTGAGCTACGACTGTTTTATGGTCCTAAAGCGTCGAGAGATTATTTTCTCATCACTATTTATTAAACTTCTGCTTATGTCATCTATCTGTTGACAAATGATGGCTATACAGAGTGAAATTAAATTAGCTAGCGAAACTCTAAACACGATAAAATAAAATAGATGTTTTTTTGGGGGTCAACGGCCGCTAGTAGTGTTACTGGAAGTATGAGTAGAAAACATCTGTTGGGTAATGGGTAAAGCAAATGCATCACAACAGCTCTATTGAAACGCTATAATTATTTCCGAAAGTAATGTTACAAAACGTACACCTTCAAAAAACAAAATAACTTCTCAAAAAGAATTCCTTTCCTATAAATTATTTAACTTTGAGCGCAGCCTTTCATTTCGTAGCCTTTTAAGGAACGAATATTTTAAACAACCATCACTGAAAGCATTTTACGTCAAGCCCCGGAAAGTACTAGCACTTATTCATCTTTCCACAAACAAATATAAGCCACGAAACAAATTTTAAATTAAATCCCTTTCTCTCGTCGAGTTAATGTCCCGCGAGAATATTCTCTGGTTTTAATTTCCGGAGTGTTTTCAGTGAGGAAATAGTTGGTGGGCAAACACTGGCCACCTCTCGGCGGAACGCGACAAAGGGCAGAATTAAAAGCATGTAGGTAGATATACTAAGTTGTATCTAACAGTCCTAATGTATGTAGGTCCTTACCTACATTGTACATTTGTCTAAACCTATTTATTTTTTACTGTCATTCGACATATTAATTACCTTATTAAACAAAACTTTCTGTTTTTCATGCCCTATCGCAACTCCGTCGGTATTTTTAAACCGTTTTAACTTTATTAATGACTTAGCAAGTAAATAAGACACAAACGAAGGAAGAACTAAGCACTTAAGAACTTATACAATTAATGGGAGTTTAAGAGCTGAATGAGAGATGTGAGTGATGAGAGAATGAAAGGGTAAGTGGCAGTGATCTATTGAACTTACGTATAAAACGGTCAAATAGAGGTGCAAACGAAAAAAAGCTCGTATTGTTCACAATATTTTACAGTAATTAGGTAAAATACGAGTACAGGTAGTTTCTTGAAAATACTGTAAAAATATCAACCAAAAAAGGCAACACAGAGCTGGTTATACGTCGATGTTTAACGTTTGCTGGTGAAATATGGCGAAGCAGTGACGGCAGAGCGCTGAGTGCATTAGTC
Organism: Gortyna flavago; assembly: GCA_963669345.1. NCBI lineage: Eukaryota > Metazoa > Arthropoda > Insecta > Lepidoptera > Noctuidae > Gortyna > Gortyna flavago. The sequence goes on from OY770139.1 coordinate 8,394,132, forward strand.
GATTTAAGACGCGCATTACAGTGTACCCATTATTTTCACACTTCGTTTGGCAGCCGTCGACATGGCCTGCTGTTGCCGCAATTTTCAGTAACTCGACTAACTCCTGCTCGTGTCGTGAGCCGTTAATGTACTGGCTAATAGTTCGCAGCAGGTTTTTATGTTTGCTTCTCTGCTTCTACTAAACAACTCATAACTTTCACGATGTCACGTCAATTAAGGTTTGTGTCTTTTAGTTTTTGGTTCAGTAGGTATTTCGACTTTGAATGTTGGAGCTATTTGGTTTTATTGAGAGAAGTATTCAGTTTATAGTCACAAAATTAATTAATTAATTCAAAATCTAGTCGTGATCTCATCTCAGCGTTACTTAATAAATGTATTTTTTTTTTATGTATGAAAATTAGAGGTTTTTTATTTATTAAAATTTAGGGTAAAATATAGAGGTTTTTTATTTATTTAAATTAAAATTAAACTTTCTTAGAAACACAGTACTTGCCCCTCTGATCGCTACAACCACTGGGTGTAGCTATTGGTTATCGGGTTATTGAAACTCACGTATCTACCTAATACCTACTAACACGACTACACTACACTAATCCACAACATGAACTTAATTTCCTTTCTAGAATTGAATAGTTATCGAGTAGCAACGGTTATTATATTGCAAATTGTAGTAGGTATTGTACAAGAGTATTCAGTATCTTGTCTATGATCGGAATTGCAATTCCATTTGCTTGGTCAGCTTGCCGGCGTTTCTCTAATTAATAACATTGTCAATAGTCGATATGGTTGTAAACACTTCAAACACTAAACTATACAAGTTATAGGTATGTAGCGTACCTATGTATGTACGGAGGAATTTTCCACCAATTAGATTATTATTAATAGGCAGAGATTAGTGCCACGTGCAAGTACTCGTACTGTGTGTGTGTGTGGGTTAGTGTGTGTGAGTGTGTGTGTGTGGGAGAAAGAGAGACTGATTTTGAGTGTACCTACACGACGTGTAACTAAATAAGCGAAAAACCCCACCCTATATAATTTATTATTAGGAGCTATATTATAATAATTGATGGCCAGTAATGTAAATAATGTCACTCTTTAAAGACTTAAGTAATAGTTATGTACTAGATCATTTTGTAAGTAAATTTTTCCAAGTCTAGCTTTATAAGGGCTATACTAGTGAGCTGATTTTTAGTAGGAGCTAATTGAAACAATAGAGATCCATTGTATCAAAGCACACGTCCTACAAAATGATTCTAAAGTAATTTAACCGATTACAGGACGCGATGCGAGCGCGCTAAACCGAGCACCCATACCCATTTCACCTACACTTTCTTTTCGTAATTAGATTACAATGTGGGTTCCCCCACTCCCCCCAGGGGCCCAGGCACCTGCAAGTAATGTGCCTCATTACACGTGCGGCGTAACTTAATTCCTAAGTGACACAATTATCCCTGCGCCACTTATTTACATAATATTCAGATTCAGTCAGTTTGTGATTGCACTCACAAATAATTTACATTTAAAATGCAAGTCTACTTAGGCTGGGGTCTCGGCTCGCATGCAAACTGTATACTTTGATATTCTCAGGATGGGTAATTAAGCAGAATTAGCATTAATTTTAATAAAGTCGATACTTGTTTGCTTTTAAAAGTTGTGGAGCTGAAATTCGTGATCGGCACCCTAAATGCGTCACTTACAATCACAATCTGAACCATTTTGAAGGATATTGCTATCAATTGCGTCATATGTTCAAAAAGTTTATCTGCTCAACAACGGACATAACGCATTGAATGTTGTTGAACTGTCAAAATTAAAGCCATTGCTATTGTTAGTGCTACGCAATTACTCCGCAGATTGGTTGGAGGACTATTATTAAGTTTGTAACTGTTTGTATAACATAGTGTGTCAAGTAGTTTAAATGTACTTATAATGGATCGATCTGTTTCATACATAACATTTTGACTAACTGACCGAATCCTTGATAGTTCAAAAGCGCTTTATAAATGTTACAGTTAGCCTGCATCATCCCACTGCTGGGCAAAGGCCTCTCCCCATGACTTCCAGTTCTTTTGATCTAGGGCTAAAGTGGGCCACTGGTCGTTTGTTTTGTCCAGCTCGTCCCACCATTTTTTACGGGGTCTGCCGCGACGTCTTCTAGCTGTGTCAGGGCTCCACGTGGTCGTTATTTTGACCCACAGCTTATTGGGCATACGGCAGACGTGGCCAGCCCAGTCCCATTTCAGCTTAGCGGCTTTATGAGCAATGTCAGTAATCTGTGTTTTGGAACGCAGTGTGGTGTTGCCAATATGGTCTGTCAATTATAAATGATTTAATTGAAATACCTAAATACTTTGACTTTGATAGGTATCCTTTTTCTACCCTTTCCGTAACTTTACGTATAACTACGAACCAACCAACCTAAAAACTGTAAAGACAATTAGGGAATCGAAATAATACACCGTCTCACGACGCTATACAAATATTGGCGACTTGTATAAAATCATACGAACAAATCACACGGTACAGTAAACGGTTACTCTACCAGTTACGCATGTTAATTACCAACTGTTAAAAACTAATTGAATCTTACGCCAGTCTCGAGAAATAACTGGAGACTTGTAAAACGTAACGAGAAGTATGAAAGCTAAGGATAACTCACATTACAGTTATCAACTACAGTACCAGTTTAGAATTTCTATTATGAGAGTTCGTAAAGGAATAATAAACTCGAAAGATTCTACGAGCTTCCGTGTTTGTTTCCGACTTCTAGTTGCATTGTTAGTTATAAAAGTAGGGGTGCCTAGAGACGGATTTGATTTTCCTCAATCTCCTGTGTATAAGAGTTTTTATATTTAGTTTTATTTTGTGCGTTATAACTTTTTCAGCTTATAGAGTGCAACCTTAATAGAGTGTACTCAGCACACTCACACCTTTGTTTAAAAGTAGTTGCAAATTAGCTGCCTGTATACCAAATAGCTTGTTCGACCGTACCAGGGAAGCGTGGCACAAAAGGGAGGAGGTCTATACCCAGCATTGGGTGGAACAAGGCTGTCAATGATAATGATGAAGTGTTTCTTTACTTATCGTCTTATTTACTCAGCATTGATGTTCAGACGCTAGCACATTAAGCTACCCGAAACTGTCAAATTTTCACAATCAACTTTGTGTTTTATGCTTTAGCGATAAAGTTGAAAATCTATTAAACAAATTTGACAGATTGTAGTAGCTTGATGTGCTGGCGTCTGTATTCATTGTTTAGTAGTGGACTACATCAGGATACTGTAATGATTCCAATAGTCCTCCAGACCGAATTTTAGCCATGGCAACCAATCTCAACAGAGACTTACGATCTACCCTAAAGATATTATAGTGCACAAGTGTGTGCGCAGATACAGGTGCACTCACTCCGCCCTCACTGTCATAGTCGAATGGGACGGCAATCCGACACGTCCGGAGAGAGATCAGGCACAGGATCAACGGCTTAACGTGCTTTCCGAAGCACGGGGTTTTCACATCGCCAACTTCCGAGCTCCGGGCTGTTACTGAGAAATTCCTAATGGAAAAACCCAATAAAACTTTACCCGACCTAACCGAACCCAGGGCCCTACGCTCAGGAGTCGCGCTTGCGACCACGAGTCCAACGGGGCAGTACTGTAGTGAACAAGTGGTCATTAGCAATGGTCGTCAAAGATCTCCATTTGAGCTTTCGACTTCAATACAGTAAAAGTACGAGTATGTGTGTAGCACCTGGTTTAACTCCATATTCACAAACGAAGGCCAATTCTATTTACAACCCAAAATAAGTGTATAATGTCGTCGGTATAATCGTGTGAAGTGTAGTTAAAACTTTTGCACTTGTTAGTTAACGAATGTACGGGTATGTATAAGTCGGGACAAGTTTCGCAGCTATGTCGGCCGCGCGTCTGCGACAAAGATTTCAGGCTTAGTTTTATGAGTTACATTACAGTTTTAATTAAATAACTCCCGTGATTACTGATGAAACAATTTACTGTGATGCTGTAAACCCGGTTTGTCTGGAACTCAGGAAATTGTTTACATACACAATGTTGCTATAACAAAGAAGATTTCTTCAATAAACAACAGTTTCGTATAACTCGACATCAAATTTCTCACGAAGATATTTGCTGTTTCAAGCGCTGTCAGTTTTTTCCGTAAAATCGAGGAATGTTAGACAATAAACCAGCGATCGGCCCCCAGGGCGCTTGAGTACAAATCCAATTATTTCCTGTGGCGCCGCCTGCCGGTGTGTAATTGATTTATTTGCTCATTTCTTGCACATACAACCTATCTTCGGAATACAGACACCGGATTAATCTTTTCTCTACTAGTGTATCAGTAAAAGTTAAGTTAAATTCAACAGGGTACAAAACTTTACGAAACGGGTTTAAGTAACAAACTTCAACAATGAGTTGTTGAAGTTTGATATGAGTATGGATTGTGTAAATAAAAATAAAGCTAGAGTCCTACATAATGTCTGCTCACGTAACCTTTTACGTGAAGGAAATGAAATATATATACGAACTAAGTTTGAAGTGATCCTTTTGCTTATATTATACCTAATATTTGATATAAAATGTGTTGTGCCGAGGTTGAAGTTTCTGTATAATAATATGCTCTGTGCTTCTGTTGAATGGAAAATAATATTGTAGAGGTAATACGAAAACTGTCTTTGAAAAAAAGTTCGAAGAAACCTTTTAACTACAGAAAAATAAATTACGACGTATCCTGGATTAATGGTATAATCCGTACGTGAAAACAAGCGAGCCATAGATTTTATAGGGGAGGATGTTATCGATCCCGGAGAGCATCCGAGTGGACAGAGCGTGGGCGTGGGCTGGTCCGTGGGCCTGCGGGCCGGCCGCGGCCTGCCGTATTTAAGAACGCATTTAAGGGGCTTTACTTCGGACATTGACGGATTGCCGCCACTCTAGCTTAGGTCGCACCGACCCAACCGCACCGCACTGTCCAATTGACGTTATAAATTGATTCTTGCGATCCTATAAAACATTTTTAAAAGTTGTTCCGCCTTTTTCACTCTATTTAGTTTAAGATGGCTCGTTTTGGAGTTGATGTTATTGTTAACCAACCAACTGAAATAAGGGTAACTATAGTTTCCTTTTACTAACAGACAGCGTGAGAAAATGTTAGCTTATTTATAGTGATAAATAGTTCAGAGGCTAACCTAAATGTTTAACGTCAGCATGTTTAATATGGTATTATCTATTATGGTACTTATCTTCTACTGATCTTCGCGCATGTACGCGATCATCGGGCTCTTTTATTTATGAATATGACGAAGGTACTCCTGCGATAAATCAAGTCGCGTTTGTTCGTCGTAATTCATACAAACAATCGCCTACTCGCGCGACGATAGCTTTTGGTTAAGATGCTGGGCTATTCTAGTGTTGCATCTAAACTTGTAAGAAAATTTTGGTTCAACATAACTGTTTTACAGGTCTTATTTATTAAAACTTAGGTTTTGATGAGACTGTACAGTTACTATTCTGCGCAGCATAATCGCCATGCATGTCGAATATGTTTGAAGGTACCTATAACATTTCAATAGATAGGTAGGTAAGTACTTATAATTAATTGAGGCGGAATGTTGCCCAAGAGTTCGATAATTATGATAACTGTCGGTGGAAACTGCTGCAAGTGTCTGTTTACAATATTATCATGATATAATTTGCCTTCGACAAATGATGATAGCACTTCTATTACTGAGTATTGACACGAGTAAGTCAAATTCGTTGTTCATTTAATGCCTTATTATCTTTTATCTCAATTTTGTTTGGATATTGTAAGTATTGTAACCGATGCCGATGCCGCGAAATCCAGCGATCAGGGCTTGAATGAGGAAGCTCTTGTCAGTAAGAGACGTATTTAACAGTAGGTGCAGCTTTTTGCATCAAGCCCTTGGCCTAACTGCCTCATGAAACTCTTTTCAGTTGATAGTTTAGGCTTAATTTAATCGACTTCGAAAAAAGGAGGAGATTCTCAATTCAGTTGTACTTTTTTGTTTGTTACCTCAAAACTCCGTCATTTATAAACCGACTAGCTGCGCCCCGCGGTTTCATCCGCGTAAATGTAATGCCCATCCCGTGGGAATATCGGGATAAAAGTAGCCTATATGTTAATACAGGGTGTCGGCTACCTCCATACAAAGTTTTATCAAAATTGGTCCAGCCGTTTGAGCGTGAAGAAGTAGCAAACATAAAACACACACACACACGCACACAGACTCACAAAATTTCGCCTTTATATTATTAGTGTGATTTGAAAATATTTTCTTTTGTTTGAATGAATATACTTATAGAGTGCTCATAGAGTGAGTGGTAAAATGTTCTTTATTAACTTTTAAACCTTTGTATCCTGCTTATGCGTATGAAGTTTGATTAAAATCGGTTCATTCATTTCGAAAAACAATGCCTTGAAACTTTGTATGAAATGCCGTACGTCGTAAACGACGCCGTGATGTCGAAAAAAGTAAAAAAATATGACTTTGCAATTTTTTTCTATCGAGAAAAAATCATTGAATACGAGTATTACTTTCACATGCTATTAGACCAAAGAGTCAAAAAACATATTCCAAAATGTTTAAATCCCTATTCCACATACTTAACAAGGTAGGTAGGTACACGAAATAGAAAAACCACATTTTTTTCAACATATCACCTTAAATTCATCTATACAAAGAAAAATATATATACTCATGTGATATTCAAGTAGAACTGTTTAATTTTAGTCACATACGTCAGAATTTCATCCGCTTACAGTTTGCGGGTTGAACTCGGTTTTAATTTAATTTTAGTGTATTGCGTTGCAATTTCATTTAATATCGTCTATGAATGAACGCAACATTGTAAAGGACTGTATTGTCCACCAGACTGTATATATATATTATATATGTGCAGTACATCAGCATTTTATACGGCAATGCTTTGTCATGTTTCATGTAACGTGTCATCCTTTGAAAGTCGTCGCGTTAAAATAATTGTTTTCCATAATATGAACTCTGCCGTCTGATGAAATTGTCTGACGCTTTTAATTAATGGTGTTGCCTGTGTGCAATTATTTTGATGTTATTGTACTACCTATTTAAACATATACTTACCTACATATAACAAATATTAAACAATAGGATATCGACCTTCGTCTGTGTTCATATCTACTTTAGTCAAATGTGTTCTAAGTTGATTTTTTTAGTGATCATTTTTTTAACAATAAGTTTTTGGTTGCAATGGAATTTGAACTTTGCTAGCTAAACATTCAGTTTGTTGTTCCATCACTTGAAACTTATCTCAAATTACTGTCTATAACATAGTCTAAAATGATTGCACTGAAGACTTACTTTCATGGATCAATGTTATAAAAACATCTGCGCGCATTAAAATTATACATGACACATTTTATTTATGCGGTTAAAATAAATGTTTTATTCATGTAGGAATGCAGTGCTGCTCGTGAATGGTTGTCACTGTATGCAGGTGCTGCTGTAGTGTTTACGTTCATTTGTAGTAGTTACGTACGTAGTTCATGCCTTCAGGGCTTCAGGGTACAGGCTAACAAGCCACTGTCAATCTCTGAGAGCACAACACTGTAACTTGTAAATTCTGTGAAAGCTATTCGGAAGGTACTTGGTTAAGAAAGTGTGAAGGCTGTTTAGATGAATTATGTAGAAATTTCATGTTTCATTTCAGGTGGGTAGATACTTACCTATTAGTTCAATATGTCAGAACCTTTTACGTTTTTGTAACAAAGCGTATAACGTTAAAGGGCATGCATGTAGCTTTTATAATGACAATTAGGTAATGATGTTTAAAATACAATATTTTGTAAGTTCAGACTTTTGAGCACTGAATTGCTCAAAAGTCTGAACTTACAAAATATTGTACAATTCTAGTCTAGCATTTAAACGATTTCAGAAAGTCTTCAACAGTTACTGCGGGGTTTATAGAACAATTTTCCTCTCTGCTCAACTGGGACTCACAAAGCAGAACATAGCTCGTTCAATACACGTAGAGAGACGATCGGGGATCACATTGTAGCCTATGAGGTTACGGGGGAAAGCTGGGGATTTGTAACCTGTCGCCTTATGGGTTACATCCTTAACCTTATTGATAGATGGTGAAGGGTGTTGTTAATGTTATTGGGATTTTATTTATCATGCTGCAGCATGTGTGCCCACTGCTGTTTACATTTTTTTTTATCATTCTGGATTTTGGATTTTTAAGAACTTTATCTTTAAGGTGTTTAAGCTCTAGGTCAAAGTCTTATAATGAGCATTTAGTGTGTAGCGTATAAGCCGAGTCAACAAAAGTTAAGTCTTACTAATAGGTATTCACATGGTTGTGACGCATTTATCATCCTTTATGGCGAGACCACCAAGGCTATTTCCATGACATCCGGCAACGAATAAAAATATATCGAAGCAAAAAAGATTTATGTAATTTCTTCCTTTCATGACTTCCTCAATTTCCGCCAGGTTGTCATACACTAGCGGTTAATAATTCATCAGGGCGAGGCTGTGACCCCGTATGTGTGGACAAATTAATAAATTATCGCAGTAAGGGACTCGGATGCAATTTACCGTACATGTGAAGTCACCGAAGATCCCAGGAGGATATAATACATGTATGATTTATTCTCTTCCGTATGAGTAATATTCGCCTCGAAAGACTCGTACAAAATGACGCTTAATAAGGCAGACATTTTGTTAGCGCAGCCAGAGCAATATCAAAAAAGCTAATAACGTTAATTTTAAATATTGTAATTTAATAATTACCACTAATATCTGGAAAGTGGCCAGCTGTTGTTATAACATTATTATGAGGGTCTTAATTGAGTTGGGTGAAATTTTAATTGATTTAAAATTATAATTAGATACTTCGTAATTTTATAATGATAGTTGAAGATAATTGAAAAAGGGGCGCTATGCAAAGTATGTGCTATAATGCTGTTTGAGAATTTAGTCAAAATAATTACTAAACAAGATACATTACAAATGCATTTCAGTGAAATAATAGAATGAGATACTAACTCTGAATAGAATAATAATATTATTTATTGTTGCTGTAACAAATAAAGTAGGTCAAAATTAAAAAAAAAGTATCTCTACAATATTTCTCTGATATTCATCGTCAAAGCACAATTATGACCAAATAATATAGCATTTAACACCTGCAAATACGAGCCCAGCAACACAGCATATGCCATAGTACAGAAGTGTGTGGTATCAAACAAAAACGCGATGTCGCGTGTTCGGTCGTACCGTGTATTAACCTGGTTCAGACCATGTTCCATTTATCATTAGTTTTAAACTGTGAAAAATCATGTGTTTAAAGTCATGTACCTATTACGTAAGTGTTGCAAAAAGCATAATTGTGATAAAGGTTTGCCTTTTGCTTGTGGTTGCCTTTGTCAGCTTTAGCTGTTTCCTTTGGTCAGAGGTACAGGTTCCAAAGTCATCTTAGTAGGACTGAAGAGGCATAATAAGCCTATAATGTTCCCACTACTGGGACACAGGCCTCGTCTCGGTGAGTGGGAGCGGGCTTGACTAGATAGGTCTGAAAAACGCTATCTGTTAAACTAGGTGCACCTTTGAGAAATATAAGCGTAATGTTTTGATGTACCTACATACAGTTGGCATCTGAGCTCTCTTTAGATTATTTCACCCAAGCAAGAAAGAACGTTTGTTTATTATAATCTAGACTGTGGCTAAGCAATAACTCGATCGATCAGGTTGAGCTACGCTTGCCGCGGTTGGTCCGTGGATGGGTGACAATCTTTACATATCAACCCCACTCCGAGCCTCGGAAAGCACGTTAAGGGGCTATGTTGAAAAAAATGTGTTTTTTCTATTTCGTGTGTGTATAACTTGTTAAGTATGTGGAATAGGGATTTAACATTTTGGTACCTATATGTTTTTTGTCTCTTTGGTCTAGTATCATGTAAAAGGAATACAGGATTAAAAAAAATTGAAAATGTCGAAAAAAGTAAAATAATAGAAATAACTTTACTTTTTTCGACATCACGGCATAACGCTTAAGAGCTATTCAATGGAACTTACTTTAAAACATAGAGAATTATCATATTAAAGTTTACTCAAAGTAGTTTTAAATTTAATTCATTTATTTTGTTAAAATGGAGTAAATTCGTTTTGGCACATACGTTGTTTTATTCCGAGGGCATGTACATTACAGCTATCTCTATTCTTTTGCGTTTCAAAAGTAATTGCGTCACTTTCGCTCGCTTAGTAGGTTTTCGAAGATCTTAAATTTTCGAGGTAGCCCCTTAAGCCGTCGCGTTGGTTCCGGCTGTCATTCGTAGATCTTTGGCAGACGTTACAGGTCGTCAGAAGCCCGAAAGTCTGACAACCAGTCTTATTATATACCCAGTAACTGGGTTGTGGAGGTCAGATAGGCATCCGGTTAGACTGAAAGCCGACCAAAACGTAGTTGGGAAAAAGGCTAGGCAGATATTGATATAATCTAGATTCTAGCCTCAGCTAATAATCTAAAATAAGGACTGTTCGCTAAGGCCAAAATCTATATTTTAAATTACGCGCGCTCTGCAAAAATCCGAGCACAAAATTGTCTTGAACTTGGGTCGGTACCTACCTATGTGCGTGGCAAACAAAGGCAGCAATAGACGTAGTTAATAGTACACCGCTTTGATTACGCCACGGTTATATCCCGCCTGTAATGAGCTCCTCTTTGTGTAATTAGCTACTATGGACGCCACTGGAAGATCCTTTGTGAGGTGCGATCTACCTTTATGAGTGGCTAAATGAACGATATTTTTGGGTACCGTGGCGTATTTCAAGCCATGTCTTAGGCTATTATTATATTGTCTAGTAACATGAGAACACGCAAACCATAATTTTATTTTAATTAAAAATTTTACTGTAAAAAAAAAAAAAAATTAATGTAAATGTGTTAGGTACATATTGTCAATAGAGCAACATATAGTATTCATACGCATAACCTCTTACGGCCGATCTCAATAATCTATCGAAAGTTAAACTCGGATAGCTACCAGAGATTTACTCTAACATCTAATCTATCTGTGACTGCCGTCTTAATAACAAAATTTCCGTAACGCTAACTATAGTTAAAGATAGATAGGGCCGGCAATCTTCGGTTACTGCCTCCCTCCGAAGCGTTCCGTTTTTGCATTATATAAAACTGCGTCATGTTTTAAGTTCGCGAAAAAAATACTATTTTTGTTTTGACGATAATGGATTGAGTAATATCATACTTCATTTAAAACCTACTTTTATAATTGTAAGTAAAACAATAGATTTATTATAATAAATAATGATGAAATACTTTCGAACATGAAGCAATGAAACGCATTTTTTTTGACATTAGCCAGCAAATGACGCTCGGGTTCCCGTGTTCACATCTGTTTTGCCTTTTACGAGTAACTTTGTTTTGTTTGGAAGTTTTTAGTTTATTTAAATTTACTTGTGCAAGTATATCACACACAAAATGGCTGAACAACAAAATGTAAGTAATACCTGCGCAGCTACCTATTGATTATATTTTCAAAAATGAAATTATAAGACAGATACGTAAACAAAAACATTTTTCATTGCCACCAATTCGCGCCTAAATTAGGTATAATTTACTTTCAGATTAAGGCTAAGCCACTTGTAAAGGACAGCATTATTCTCCTGCTCGATATTATAATGAAGCACCAAGTAATTACTACAAAAGCGACGAACGCTTCAAATAATAAATTAAAGGAAGAAGCTTGGAAGTCGATTGCACAGGAGTTCAGTGCTGTTACGGGAGATATGCGGCGTCCTGAGCAAATGCGACTCAAGTGGGAGAACTTAAAGAAGTCTGCTAGGAAGCGTAGTGCTTTAATAAGACAAAACAACCTTAAGGTACGTAGTTCTAGGAATTTACAATAATTATTTGTAGTCATGGATTTATTGCGGTACCTTTAGACTTTTTTTAAATTTACAGACTGGAGGGGGGAAGTCTTACATCCCTCCTGATGAAGTTTTAGACCGAGTAGCATCTATTTTAGGTGCTACATGTAATGGCTTAACTGCGGAGTTTGGTGGTGATGCAGACACGAATGAAGCAGTTGCTAGCGAAGCCACCTCTGAAGCAGTTGTGGAAGTTTTGGACTTCCAACCATTGCCGGAACTAGCTCAGGGCAATAGTATTATGGTGTTGGATGATAATCCTATTAATACTAGTGGTGGTGGTGGTGGTGGTGGAAGTTACACACCAAAAAACTTTCTTTTTAACACCCCAAAAAATGCCTGTAAGTTACATATTTCTAAGTCTATTTACTAAAATTACAATGTTAGCTGCATAGTTCAGTAATATGGTTACCGTTGTGAGATAAGTTTTATATTTATACATGTGTACTGGTTAAAGGTTGTAAGTTGTATAGACTGGATTCATGAGTGTCAGCAGTGGTGAAGGAATATTGATATAAAATACTGTTTAAATTAAATATAACCCTTTTATCTTTACAGTAAATAAACGGAGGAAGCTCTCTGAAGAATTACAGAGAGCTCAAAGAGACAAGGATCTGGGAATGGCAGCTTACTTTCAAGCTAAGACAAGAAAAATAAACTTAGAAAATATCAAATTAGAACTAGAAATAAGACTATTGAAGCAAAAAGTTGACGGTAATGAATAGGTTCCTAATATTTATAAGTTAGTAAGTAGGTATATTGCATGCATTGTTAAATTATTATGTAGTGTGGTGGGTAATTAATTAGTGTTAAAATAAAAATATTGTTCATGATTTGTGTTTTTTTTATTAATATTAAGTATCTAAAATATAATGAAGGTATAAGAGAGGAAAAATAAAATTATTAATGTTCTTTTTAATTTTGATTTAATTAGCATTCATATTTTTTTTAATAATATGTCTTAGTTAAATCTAGCCACAAATCTTCTCTGTAGACATCTGAAAAAAGAAACAGTTTATACCCTTGATTAATATAAATTATTTTCAAGAATCATAAGACTGACATCAAAATGTATGATGTAGGTACATACCAACTAAAATAATTATGTATCAGTTGTTGTCTAGCACCATGATGATGGTGACCCAATCCCACAACTGGGATAATATCAACTTGCTCAAGCGGTATCTCAATTTCAGGTTCCACATCACTAATATTATTCAATCTACAAATGTTGTGTAACACAGATGTGGCAATAATAACAGCTTTTGTAGTTTGTAATGCAAGACGAATTTTCAATGAAAGCACTGGAAAGCGTCTTTTCCATACACCAAAACATCTGAAAAAATAATGAAAATTATTAACAATATTTAAGTGATCCTGATCACTACCTACGAGTACGTGTAAATTTAAAAACAAGTAGGTAAATGACCAATGATATTGATGAGTGGTGAACTTATGTGGTTATGATGTGGAAACCCAACCTTTCTATGGTGTTCCTCGTCTTAATATGTGCTTCATTGTAGCGAATTTCTGCAAGAGATACCGGGTTGAGCAATGGTGTCAATAGGTATGAAGTACAAGGATATGCACTGTCACCAATGAGCCATCTATTTTCAAAGGTCCCATCTTCACATTGCACTGAAAATAATAATAAGAATGTAATTTTATGTAGGTATCAATAATAGTTAGGCTTGAACAATTAAATAATACCTACATACACTCACTTTTAAAAATTGAATTGTTAAATATAGTAGCATCATGAGCAGACCCTGGCCACCGAGCAACTACATTCATAAATAACAAGTCTGCATTACAGACTCCTTGGACATTCATTGAAAATATTCCTTTTCTATTTCTGTACTCTTCTCCTATATTTGAATCTAAAAATAATCATAGTACTTATTAGATTAGATTTGAGTAAGTACATAAGTAACATTTTAACAGAAAAATTAAATACCAACTTACTGGGTGACTGTAGAGGTATATGTGTACAGTCAATTGCCCCAAGTACTTTAGGAAATCCTGCAATGGCATGAAAGGCATGCTGGGTGTTTTCCAAAACTTTAACATAATTAGGATACAGTCCAGCTATTGCACGAGATACATCAGACACAATTCTGCTAGCAGTAGCTTTTGAAACTCCAATGAAGTCCGCAACAGATACAAGCATTGTGCCCAATGCATAAAATCTAAGCGTGAGCAACAACTGGTGTAGTGGAGATACACCATAGTTCCTGAAATATATGTAGGAAAATATGGGTTAGTTGTAGTCATCAATACTTGAAAACGTAAAAATATTTCATGACTATCGAAGTACACTGTCATGATACACTAGTTGGTCATTTTTAAATACGTTTAGGTTATTTACTCACCGGGAGGATGTTACTCTCAAATGTGGTATTATTTTTACTAATAATTCATTTACACTAGTTTTATTTAATCTAAATCTAAATGTAAATTCTGAGTCAGAAAATTCACTTTCGTAGTTAATGCGACTGTACACACTCTGCGTTCATCAGATTCTGTAGTTGCCGCAGAATCAAATATACCGGCTTCAAACATCTCATTATCACTTTCATCACTGAACAACTCCATTATTTTAATAGAATAAGTTGTAAATACTATATATACTAGCAGTTAATCGTCCGATTTCGAGAGATAGCAAATTCTTAACTGACAGTATTTCAAACAAACTAAAGTTAACGGTTAGAATGTTATTGAGACGCTCTACCTTTTTTTTCTATTGCTCTACCTATCTCTGGTAAGCGGTAAGCCCTCCCAAAGATAGATCAAAGATAGAGATAGTTATTCCTATCTATCTTAGTTTATCGAAACGCACATATGCGGCTACAGCTACTAACGATAGCTAGTTTAACAGATTGTTTAAGATAGATAGGTTATTGAGATCGGCCGTTAATCTTCGTTTCGATATTCACCGTTGAACGTAAACTTTTTTTTTAAATGGCCAGCTCTTTACCTCTATCTTGCCTGGTGGAAAGCTATGTATGAGGTCTATGATGGAACGAGCAAGCCCAAATGATGCCTGTTCACTTATAGCCTCATAACATTTCTGGAATACCTGGTAGATATACCTATCATCATCTGCCTAGCCCTTTCCCAACTATGTTGGGGTCGGCTTCCAGTCTAACCGGATGCAGCTGAATACCAGTATTTTACATGGAGCGACTGCCTATCTGACCTCCACAACCCAGTTACTGGGTAATACGATACCCCTTGGTAAGACTGGTTGTCAGACTTTCGGGCTTCTGACTACCCGTAACGACCGCCAAAGATGCGCGAATGACAGCCGTGCTTTCCGAAGCACGGAGGGGTCTCGGTATGTAAAGATTGTCACCCAACCACAGACCAACCGCGGCAAGCGTAGCTTAACCGAATCGATCGACCTGCCCGACTGTTATTATTTAGCCACGGGCCCCTCTGGTAGATAAACCTATATGCAACATTATTTCAGGTAAAGATATAGGCTGCAACCTGTGTTTTGATTCGACTCTATCTGTAATTGCACGAACTACTTTTAGGTTAGCACTTTATTACAAATAATGCAATACTTAACTGCCGCGTTGGTCCTGGGTTCGATTCACGGGTCCGGCAAAGTGTTATTGGGTTTTTCCATCTGGAATTAGCAGCCCGTAGTCTGGATTTGTGCCCGACTGATGACAATGGGACTTAAACATAAATGGCGAAATGTGGGTGTACAATAATT
Source organism: Gortyna flavago (assembly GCA_963669345.1). Taxonomy (NCBI): domain Eukaryota; kingdom Metazoa; phylum Arthropoda; class Insecta; order Lepidoptera; family Noctuidae; genus Gortyna; species Gortyna flavago. The sequence continues at coordinate 8,409,818 of OY770139.1, forward strand.
ACACCTCTGTCTAACCCTTGGAGGTATACAGGCGGGGAACATATAACATGTTATGTGTTATGTTATTTATTAGTAAGTTAGTTATACTTTATTACATGTCGCTCCCTAAAAGGACTTACCAATGCTAAGTGAAAACAGTCCCTAAATGCCAATAATTTGCAGCAATCACTGCACACAATCACCCCGTGTATGATATGGTACTAATTAGTGCTTAACGTTGCTTATAAACCCACTGTATATGCAATACGAGTTAGGGATGTATACAGGGTGGTCGAGCTATTCACAGGAAATGATTTCATTACGACATCTGCGATCAATGTATGTTGCATAGCCACCTACTTACCTATATACATTGATGTTGTACATTGGTGTTATGTACAATTAGTGAGGATTATTACATTATGTATATAAATAGATTATGTTAGTAAACAAGGTAACAACCCTTTATACATGATTTCACATTTACGTAGCATAATCAGCCTATAATGTTTCCACTGCTTGGACACAGGCCTCCTCTCGGTGAGAGGGAGTGGGCTGTAATCCACCATGCGGGCCCAGTGTGGATTGGTAGAAGTCACATGTATTCGTTGGTTTTTTTTTGGTTCTAAGACATAGCCGGTTTCCTCATGATGTTTCCCTTCACCATTTTGAGAGCAGTGGTGTTGAACTAATTATCACAAAGTAAAGCGCCCGCCTGTCAGGGTTCGAACCTACGACCTATAATTCGTAAGTCGCGGCCGTTACCACTGGGCTACCACTGCTCTATTTACATGGCTCCTTCCATAATTATGTACAGTCAACAAAAGAGATAAGTATGCAGGATCGTCGGATATATATAGTTGAAGTTTAGTAAGAAACCGATGGATGTTGTCGACTGAAATTTAATTTAATAAATGAGCTGTTTGTTTTCTATTAATAAAATTTTATTTTATTCGAATACATCCATCGGTTTCTTACTAAACTTCAACTATATCCGACGATCCTGCATACTTATCTCTTTTGTTGACTGTACCTACAAATGATTAAGTTGGAATCGTCGATTATTTTGTTAGTAATTGTATTAATGACTACCAGCTGTTGTTGATAAAGATAACAAAATAATGATTGAATTGTAGTAGGTGCTTCTGTTTTATCCCATCATAATATTTTGTTTATTACAATGATGTGAATGAGGTAGGTTATGAAACGTAATTGAAATAATTTAACAAGTAGGTACTAGCGAGCTTTAGTATTATATTATCTGTGGTGTCGTGCAATTACTTCAATTCAACATTGTATTCAGTAGGTAGAGAAACGAATTGCCGCTATCATTATTTAAAAATGGCTTCAAAGCTATTTGACATTCAAAGCATACCATAGTGTAACAGAATTCTAGACAATTTAGACTGTTTATACAATCATGTTTAAAATAAGAATTATTTATTTGGTTTTGTGTTGTTTTTTGTTCTGTGTGTTAAAGTTTAGTGTCATTCGTTTTTGTAACTTTTGCATGCGTACTGGTAAAACATTATACTCACACTAAAACAGCTGCACAAGTCGATCGATCAGGTTAAGTTACGCTTGCCGCTGTTGGTCTGTGGATGGGTGACCATCTATACATACCGAGACCCCTCCATGCCTCGGAAAGCACGTTAAGTTGGTCCCGGCTGTCATTCGTGGTTCTTTGACAGTCGTTACGTTTAGTCAGAAGCCCGAAAGTCTGATAGTCAGTCTTACTAATGGGTATCGTATTACCCAGTAACTGGGTTGTGAAGGTCAGATAGGCAGTCCCTCCATGTAAAATACTGGTATTCTGCTGCATCCGGTTAGACTGGAAGCTGACCCCAACATAGTTGGGAAAAGGCTAGGTGAGAAGACTGGCTGTATTCTCTCTTGGACATAACCACGGAATCGTGAACGTGCTTTCAAAAACAAAAGCATGCAGAACACTCAATAGAAACAAGGGAACCGCCCAACTTTACAAAAATAAAGTTAACTGGGTAACCTTCGATCAATAATGTACCAATAAAATAATGCTTTTATGCTCGAGTGCCTTACCCGCGGTTTGTTATCAGACGTCTGGAGCGGCGCATAACGACGAACCAAAGACAATGTTCCCCTTTGTATTCCACTCCACATATTCTCGAAATAACAAGGGCTCTATTTTCAATTCCTCCACCACGCTCCTCCGGTTCCGCGGTTAGGGTGAGCCCTTGAAATGCATAAAGACTTTATGCATACGCGAGCAATTTTTCTTTTTCTGTTTTCCTCACGTTAGTATAAGCGGAATGAATACCAAATTGAATATTGAGATTTCATTTGAAATTTAAACACGTAGGGAACGGTTTGTAAGTGCATCTGACGCAAATCCGGAATCTGGTATCGGTTTCCGGATATCATACAGTATGTGCACATTCACATTTGACGACACGGTTGGCGCAGTGGTTGAGCGATTGACTGCTGCGCAGCATGTCGCGGGTTCGATTCCCGCACGGAACAAATATTTGTACGACCTACAAGTATTTATTCCGGGTCTTTGTGTTTTCTCTATAATATGTATGTATTTACAAAAAAAAAATGTATATAAGTAGTTTATCAGCCATCTCGTTACCATAACACAAGCATTAGGTTGCTTAGCTTGGGACTAAATGGCGTTGTGTGAAATGTCCAAGGATATTATATTATATTATATATTATTATATTATATTAAAATCGGAATTCAGCTAAACCTGATTGGAAAGCTTATTACGATCTCAAAAGGAATATGTTCTACCTACTTATTTTCCAACAACACGCTTGATGTTAAAAGATGGGTTACGAAATCCTATTCGTAATAGTGACACACGATGTAAGTGTCATGTTTGAGAATGGGCACCGTCAGTAGACTGGTCATCTCTGAGCTGCCACGGCTTATTTTAATTTCTGAAATGTGGTTTTTGTTGTTTTATCTTTTTACTAAGGACGTTTTTAACGTGCATGTCTTTCTACATCGTTCTCACATGTATAATTTCAACATCAATGATAGATATAACCAATATTTTGATTTAAAAGAGTCCGTGGGGTTTCTTGCCCGTTATCCTCCATAGGTACCTACTACGCTATGCAATGGGCAACTAGCTTCATCTTTCTGACTGACCGATCACTTGACAAATCAAAAGTGCCTGTAATTGGTTTAATTGAAATGCTTTGCGTTTGAGTTTAAGTAATTTATTTAATCAATGTTAATATATGTTATAATGTTATTAATAGGTCAAGTAAATGTTACGCATTTCCTTATAATATCGGTACCTACCTACTTGCTTAAGTGAATATTAATGTGTGTGTTTCTAATGTGTTGTGTTAAATGTTGCATGCCCAAAGGAGAAAAATGGCTGAGCTTTAATATATCTTAACAACTATTATGTATTACCCTTATTTACAAAATAAATGTCGATAACTATTATTCCATTCTATCGCGACCGCTACTCCTGTATATTGTTCATTGTTGAGTCACAAATCAACTTAGTCAATTTACTGTGTAAATATCCACAATGAAAACATAAATATCAGCAATCAGCGTCAGATGTGAGCGTTTTATGTAAAGGTATGGATAAGCGTTTAGTTGAATCTTTTGACAAATTGCAGCATCGTCGGTGGCGTCATAAAACAAAGCACGGAATCGCGCCGCTTACAACAATCGTCAGGTTAACGAGCGAGGTGTATACTGGCGCCTCAGAATACATAATTCAACAGAAGGCCTGCTATCATAGTTACATGACACGCATTATGTCCAAACACAATACAAACGACACGTTTGTTTTGTGTTTGGACATAATACAACGCAATTTTACGCGAATTGCGCAATTGCGTAACACACTATCAATCTCATTCATTTTGAAGGTTATACCTCATCCATTGCTTCTTTTGCTCGGAAAATTTGTCTGCTCAACAACATAAATAACTCAATGAATGCCATTCCTACTGTTACGTGTTACGCAAGTACCCTTCTGTTCATGTTCACTTTTTTTTCTCCTTTCTGTTACAAGCAGAAATTAATATGAAAAATAGCTACAACAACGGCTATTTAAGAAAAATTCTATCAAATGCTCAAATTTAATTATATTAAGAATACTTATTGACGATTCTTTGCCTCATTTCCATGTGGGTTTGCGGCTTCTGGTTACTTCAATATTCTGGGGCCGTCGCCTAACACCCAGTGGTTTCATCACGACAGATTCATTAGATATTCCACTGCAGCGACTGCTCAAACGTTCCGTTTACACGATTATATTAGCAGCAGTAAAACGGGAAATGGTGATTGGATTTATCTGGAAGGATATTCAGAATTTAATGACGGTATTTCAAATATTGTTGCTTCGATCAATGTTTGAGTAATAATCAGCTTTCATTCGTAATTATAAACTACTGAATTAGTTGTCGGTATGCAATAGTTTATCATGAATTGAAAACTATTGAAATTTTGGATAACATGCGAATATTTCAATGACATCAACCAATCTCTTCCATTTGCATTTTAATCGCGCCGTGTAAATCAGCATGGGACTAATTGCGTGCGAAATTTTTTTAAAAATAATTTACCTTAAATGTTTTAATAATTATTTAATTAATGATTAAATATTAAGAATATAAAAAAAATATCATCATCTGTCTAGCATTTTCCCAACTATGTTGGGGTCGGCTTCCAGTCTAACCGGATGCAGCTGAATAGCAGTATTTTACATGCCTCTGACCTCCACAACCCAGTTACTGGGTAATACGATACCCCTTGGTAAAATTGTTTGTTAGACTTTCGGGCTTCTGACTACCCGTAACGACTTTCAAAGATCTACGAATGACAGCCGGGACCAACGGCTTAACGTGCTTTCCGAGGTACGGAAGGGTCTCGTTATGTAAAGATGATCACCCATCCACAGACCAACCGCGTCAAGCGTAGCTTAACCTGATCGATAGACCTGTGCGGCTGTGTGTGTTAAATTCATCCTCAAAAGGGTTCAAATAGGAGAGTTTAAATCTATGGAAGTTCATAATTTTTTCCGACGAAAAATTCCGTCGAGCACACGGCTAGTAGGTACTTTCATAATAAAGGTATAGAACTGCAAGGAATTTTTCTACTCAAAGTGCAAAGACGTCTTTCGTACAAATTAAGTAAGAACATTATGTTTTAATGAATAACCTTCAATTATAGTACTATAACTTAATCCCACACATTAAAATGTCACGTAAGGGTCAGTTCACACCGCGACGCGGCGCGCAGTTATCAAGATAGCAATACAATACACATATACAATACAAGACCTTATATATTACACAAAAAGGCACACAATTCAGTGAGGTGGGCCGCGCGGCGTAGCTCGACGTAGTAGGCACCACCTCACTGAATTGTGTACTTTTTTGAGTAGTATATAAGGTCTATAGGTCCTGTCTTGAAAACTGCACGCCGCGCCGCGTCGCGTCGCGGTGTGAACTGACCCTAAGACGATGAGCGGCTAATAAGCTCTCCTTTTTTATTTCCAGATGAGCCAAGAATTCTTATTAAGAAAAGAAAACTACCAACGTCCCAGTTAAATCAGCTGTAATTCTTCCGGCGAATGTTCGCCAAGCTTAAACAACGTTTATAAATAATAGAGAAGACGTGTCTTAACTTGTAACTACATTGTGTCGGGCTTGCCGGATATGTTCGGCGGGTGTGGCCAGCTCCGGCTGTAAAAGAAAACGGTTCTAACAAACACGTACGTCTACATCATAGACTATAATTTTCTTCCACTGCATGCTAAATGGTACTTGCGGTAACTACGCGCAAACAAAAGTAAACAAAGCTATCACCTTCTATAATAAGTTTGCGCAAGTTTATGAGCCATAAGAATTATTGTATAGGCTTACACAAAGCCAGCAATGGCAGAATATTGTACGCACACACGTGAACGCGTTATTACCGTTCTTATACAAATACCTCCCAGCAATAATGTTTCTGGCATTCATAAACTTCCGTAATTATATCCGACATTCAGCAAAAGTAGATTAAGTGTTAAAAACGATGAAAACTGATGAAATTTGTCGAATCTTTACGATTTCTGTAATTGGGCCCATTATGCGAGTGAACTTCGATCGGCCTTCTCGGATTGAGCGGAGAAGTTGAAAGTAATAAACTTGTTCTTTGGATGAATTGCCTTATTCAGAAGTTAATCACAAGAGAGTGAGCCGGCATCGACGTCGTCGGCGACCGAGAGAGGTCGCCACCGTATTATACCGTGGGTAAACCAGACATTGTAAGACTCCCTACACACTCCCCAAGTAAACAATACTAACCATTAACTTTACTGTTATTTGTTTTGGACTTGTCACTCGAATGACGTGTGTATGATTGATTTATTTTTACATTGTATTTTGTAATACAAAGTCTACCGAGGTTCGTGCACATAAAAAAAATTCTTTAGCTACGGGAAATTGGAGAGCCACAGTTCGCTCCTCAGCCGTGTTCATCATCATAGTCAGTCTCCTCAATACAACTGGGTGCAAGTGTGTAAGCTCCATGTACACGATGCAAGTTGCATGCCCGAATACTACAATAAAATTGAAGCTACAAGTGACTCTCATAGTAGAAACACTGCTTAGAAGGTGCAACTTTTATTGTTGCTTATACATGCCATAGGCATTTCAAACGCGCCGTGTAAATCAGCACGGGCCTAATTGCGTGAAAAAAAAAATAGAAATTATTTAAAGTTTAATAATTTACATTAAATATTTTAATAATTATTTAATTAGTTATTAAATATTATTAAAAAAAAAAATATCATCTGCCTAGCCTTTTCACAACTATGTTGGGGTCAACTTCCAGTCTAACCGGATGCAGCTGAATACCAGTATTTTACATGGAGCGACTGCCTATCTGACCTCCACAACCCAGTTACTGGATAATACGATACCCCTTGGTAAGACTGGTTGTCAGACTTTCGGGCTTCTGACTACCCGTAACAACTGTCAAAGATCCATGAATGACAGCCGGGACCAACGGCTTAACGTGCTTTCCGAGGCACGGAGGAGTCTCGGTATGTAAAGATTGTCACTCCACAGACAAACAGCGTCAAGCGTAGCTTAACCTGATCGATCGACCTGTGCGGCTGTTATTATTTAGCTACGGATCCCTCTTTGAAAAAAAATTGTATTACTTAATAAAAGTATTTACGTTAATTTATTAAAAAAATTAAGATTAATTATATTAATATATATGAATATTATTAACCCTTTGCACGTCTAATTATTGTTGAACTGCCAAAATGAGTTCCGCAATTACCCCGCAGGCCGTTTCTACATTGGTGATCTTTCTGCAGAACATGCTTTGTTACTTTTTTCTGCAATAGCCATATTATATTACCATTAATATTTGAGCTAGAAGTAATAGCTTTAGTTTCCAATCTCATCTCACTAATGGTAATATTATTTAATATTTACCAAAACAGATCCACACTTTCACATATAAAATACAAATGTGAAAGTTTTGATATGTTTTGGTGCTAAAGCATGTCATCTCATAACATAATAGTTTGTTAATTTAGTCTGGCAATATATATTTAATTTAATTTTGAAAACTTCCTAATAAATAAAAGTTTTTAAATACGAGCAGCTTATGTCGCTGTATTTTATTAAATACGCAGAAAACAGACATTGGAATAATATTAGAATTTTGGTTTTAATCAGTTTCTTAAAGGTTCCTATTTTATTGAATACTAGCTTTTGCCCACGGCTTCGACCGAGTGGATGTCAGAAAATATCTCATGGAAACATACAAGAAAAAGTACCCTATGAGCTAATCTAGGTTATAAACTATGTGGGTGCTTAATTGAAGGCATCAGACTGGTTCTCACACCAAGGCAATAACTTGTTTAAATATTCAATGTACAGTTTTGACTTCGTTACCATTTTATTATAATTATGTAAGTATAGAAGAAACTGACATATTCTCCTTAACTCTCAACCTGTGGGGAATCATAGGTACCTATAAGCTATCTTGGTATAAATTTTAATGAAACAACATTCTATATTGACTGTTAGACATTGTTTTGTTTATTTCTATAATAAACAAAGGGAAAGTTCCATAGATCAATGTTTGCAGAGCAAACACACATCCCCGACTGTTTTTATTATAAATAACGAGAGTGGAAGAAATATTAGTTTGTCGCATAAAAATACAGGATTCATTTATTATTTTCTGATATTACTTTTGTATTTATTTATAGATATGCGGGAAAGTCAATTGTTTCATCTCCTTTGCTCGTGGCTTCATGTCATTATTTAATTTTGCTTATTTCTTCTAAATTATGTATAATTTTTTTTGCTTAGTCAATTTTTTTGATAACATTGCTACAAGGCTTTTTTTGTAAATGGCATCTCGTAGGTCAATCTAGAAGGTTGTCAGCTGTTTTACCGGGCTTGCCTTTGAATAAAGGCCTCCAGCCAAGGCTTGAAAAGCTTAAAACTAAGCGACTACACGCTAAGAGCACCCCCCTGTTGAGTACCTCAGACCTCGGCTTAGGGCGTCTCTAGGGGAGGCCAGCAAGGGACAGGCTGGATCGGATTAATTTATTGCTACATCGAATGAAAAAATAACTCAAATAGAATTTTCTGGACATAAATAGGTATATTCTGGTAGTCAATAACATTGTTACTATGTGATATTCAAGTAATGTTCAAGGTAATTAAACTGTCACGCTACGGACAAATTGAGTTCTCATTGTGGTTTAGCTAACCACTATTATCCTATTTTGCCAATTAACCGGAATTAACAATGTTTATAAGTACAAACATTAAAACGCCATCGATTCTTTATGTTACAATGTTTCGTAGGCACATTACTTGGTAATCTTTCCAAACCCTCCTGTAAAATTTTAAATGTCCTTCTAGGAATTATTGTACCACCGTAAATCAACAGGATTATTGGAACCCAGGACATTCCAGTAAGTTACCACACCCTTACCGCTGCGAAGATAGTGTTTCAAAGTTATTGCTGAAAGAAAGGCGACTCTTTTTCAAGAAAAACACTGCTAACTAGCAATTTTATTTTTTGTTTTTTTCCAGTAATGATCCGTATACCCTGAAATTATTATAAAATGAAGCTGGTGGTTTAATCCGATATCAGCCCAGTTTATAGGCAAGGATTAAAAATTTATCGGTGTATTAAATCTTACTTAGTTCCAGATTCTGGCAGATTGAATAGGTATCTAACCCTGACAGGAAATTATTATCTGACGTCTAAATTAAACTTAGTATACAATGTAAATATGTAGGTACGTTATGTAAATGATTATTCAGTAGCCTTGAATAAAACACATAGGGCAATGTGTAAATATTTCCGTCTGGCCTCTATCTTCGCTTGTTATCTTGATTTGTAGTCCACTAGGGGCACTTGCTATAAAAATAACAGCCAGTATCCCTTATAATATGTTATCCTAGTAGCGAGCTCAAATGGTCCATACCGTGCTTTATAACGACACACGTGGATCTAATGTGGGGATAAAACTGAAGGTTTTTAACGTTGACGATAACAACGAAACAACCGCTGTATTAAGTTAGGGAATTTTCCTCAGATATTTGTTGCTAGACGGCTTTAAGTTTCCATCGCGTGTACGTGATAATAATTTTTTCTGAAAGTTACAAAATAAAATATGTGTTAAAGTTGAGATTTTTTTTTTTTTTTTTTTTTATCCTTTATTAATAAGAACTAGGTTCTTAATAATTAATTACAATCTAGCCTATAAGACTAATAAGCAATTTGAATCTAACTTAATTTTTTACGTGATAATTATTTTAAAACTTAGAATAGTGTTGATTGTACTTTACACAAGTCCGTTCCACTTTCTTAGAGTCTGATATGATATTATAAACACTTTGTTCATGTGTTATTATGTGTGTCATTAGCACTATTATTTCTACACTTCTTACACTACACTAACTCAAAAGGTTTTGTCCGTTTTAGTCTTCGCACTGTATTTGTTTGGTCTAACAGCTGAATTGCCTCGATGTTCACATGTCGGTGGAGTCGGTGTTCATGGGCCTCAGCAAATTTTTGGATTATGTTTGTGACGGGTTCCATTTTTAAGTCACGATGGAGGTCGTCATTTCTTATATACCAGGGCGCATTAACAATACTCCTGAGTACCTTATTCTGGAATGTTTGTATAATATTGATGTTGGTCGGCTTAGTACAGCCCCATAATTGGATGCCATATGTCCATATTGGCATAAGGATATGCTTATATAATAAAATTTTGTTATGTATCGATAGGCAGGAATCCCGTCCAATCAACCAATACATGTTTTTAAATCGCATTTCTAGTTCCTGTCTTTTCTTCTTGACGTGCGCTTTCCAGCGCAGTTTCGCGTCAAGCGTTATGCCAAGGTATTTGGCTGTATTTGCGTATGGCACTGGTTGGCCATTTATGAAGATTGGGTGGTAGTCACAATTCCTGTTGGTGAAGTCAATGTGAAGTGACTTCGATTCATTTAATTTTATTCTCCATTTTTGTGCCCAGTCATGAACTTTATTTACAGCGATTTGTACCTTTTTTATTGCTTCCGTATGGCATGACCCTGTAGCCATAATGGCAGTGTCGTCCGCAAAGGTTGCAATAGTATTATTTTCCAGCTCTGGTATATCATGCGTGTACAGCAGGTAGAGGATTGGACCCAGCACACTACCTTGAGGCACGCCAGCTTTAATAACTTTTAACTCAGAAAAGGCATCCTCATGCCTTACTCGAAACATTCTACCTGTAATGTATGATTGCAGGATATCGGCAAAATCATTGGGCAGCATTAGTCTTAGCTTATATATCAAACCCCTATGCCAAACTTTATCAAAAGCTTGTGCCACATCTAAAAAGACGGTGGAGCAGACTTTTTTATCTTCAAACGTTCTCTCAATGATGTTGGTAATTCTATGTACTTGGTCTATGGTTGAATGTTTCTCTCTGAAACCAAACTGATGGTCAGGGATCAGATTTCTCTCGTTTATTATAGGTTTTAGGCGTTTTAAAAGCAATTTTTCAAACAGCTTTGATATGATTGGCAACAGGGAAATGGGCCTGTATGATGATGCTTCGTGAAGTGGTTTACCGGGCTTTGCAATCATAATTACTTCAGCCACTTTCCATGGCTCAGGAACATGCTTTAGTACAAATGCAGCATTGATGAGCCTAGTAAGCTTAACGATGGCTTTACGCGGGAGATGTTTTAGGATTTCTCCCGTAATAAGGTCATACCCTGGTGACTTTTTTAGGCTAATGTTTTGAATTTCCCTTGCAACTTCTTTTGGGGTCACAAGCTTAATTCTTTGATCTTGCAGAATATTGGCGAACTGCAGGTTGTCTATAGACCTGTCATTTGGCTGAAAGGTATCTTCTAAGTGATGAGCAAATCTTCGAGCTTTTTGCTCATTGCTTATGGCCCACTTTCCGTTACCATCTCTGATAGGGGGAATAGGTGTAATTGGCCTTTTGAGTGTCTTTGTCGCTTTCCAAAGAGAGTATTGCGTTGAATGGTCGCTGCTTAACTGACGAAGGTTAGTATTGAAAGCCTCATCTTGAAAAGTTTGTATTTTTCTCTTCAGTCTTTTCGTAAGGTTATTCAATAGAGTTTTATCTTGCGGGAATCTAGTGTGATGCCATCTTTTTCGTTGAGTCCTTTTTTCATATAATAGGTCTATTATTTCCTTTGGGTAGGTATTTCCTTTAAATTTCTTTATAAACTGTGGTGTGTTATTCCATGCACATTGTTGGATATTATTGCTGAACTTGTTTACTTCAACATCGAGCTGTTCTTTGCCTTTTAGTGAAGTTTTTAGGTCAATAATATTTTGCAGATCTATGCTAAAACTTTCCCAATCTGTAAACATATTGACTAATGTCAGGTGGTTTTCTCTTAATAATATTTTGTGACTCAATTGTAATAATATCGGAGAGTGGTCGGAGTTCATGTGGTACCCCTCTTTCACACTCAGATAATTTGTTGATATGTTTTTGACGATGAAAAAGTCGATAAGGTCTGGTAGTTTCTGAGGGTCAGTAGGCCAGTATGTAGGTTTTCCAGTACTTATGACCTCACAACGCATGTCTTTTACTGCACTTAGAAGCTGTCTTCCCTTAGTTGAAGTTAATCTCGATCCCCAATGAGTGTTCTTAGCGTTAAAGTCACCGCCTAATATAAATCTCTGTCCAAGGAGTCTGAAGAAGTGTACATATTGTTCTTTGTTTATCGTATATCTTGGAGGACAGTATACGGCCGCTACTGTAACATTAAATTTATTTGTTTTCACTGATATCGCCACAGCTTGCGTGTCTGACTCCTCGTATTTACATTGTTCATAATGGCAGATATTTTCTTTAATAATAACCGCGCTACCTCCTCGGGCCGTGTTGTTAGGGTGCAGCGAGTGATAAATCTTATAGCCTCTAAACTTTACAAAAGATTGTTTAGTGAAATGCGTTTCAGAGATCAAACACACATCAATATTTTCTATGTCTAGGACTACTTGCAACTCATGTTGGTGTTGCAGCAGTCCGTTGGAATTCCACGCCATTATTTTTAGTGTGTTATTCATGATTGATTCTTATAGTACTTGATTCTAATTTTTCTAGTCTCTTGTCAAATGATGATAGGCACTTTAAGATCTGATTGAGCTTGTCCTCAAGACTTGGTGGTTGTGTGCTTGGTTTAACTGCTTGTGCATAAGAGACACTTTTAGATGTGTGTGCAGTTTTCGCGGTTGTCTGTGCAAACTGTGCACTTTGTTTTGTTATCGGCTTGTCGGTATTTCTAACAGTTTGCTTAACTGCAAGGTTGTTAGGCGAGTTATTTTTTGAGGTTTTGTCCTTCATCATTTGCATCTCCTTGGCAACTAAACACCCTCTGTAGTTGGCTGGGTGAGGTAAGCCACAGTGGACACACTTAGGTTTTTCTTCTGCAGGTTTGTTGCATTCAGCTGTGAGGTGTTTACCTGTACATTTTACACACCTTGGCTCTTTTGAGCAATACCTTTGGGTATGACCATAAGCCTGGCATCTCTTACACTGCGGTATTATTTTTGATGTTTTAAGCGGGGTTATTTCAACTTTACACCCTAGTATATGTTTAATGCCGTATATTTTATTGACGTCTTCGTCATTCTTAAATGATAATATGAACATATTCAGCGGTTCTTTGGTTCTCCAGCTTAGCTTGTTGGTTGCATTTTCTATCTGGAATCCTTGCGACGTTAAGTCATCTTTAATACGATCCGGTAGGCAAGAAGAATGCAGTTTTTTCGCCACTACTCTTATTGGCCTGGTCTGCTTATCCTCATATGAGTGCCATAAACAGTTTTTTTCTGTTAAGCGTCGAGAAATCACTCTGTAGGATTCTTCAGTTTTGGCATTTATTTTCACACTATTACCGCTTAACATTTTCGCGGTAAAAGTTTCTACTGGCTGAGATTCAGTCAAAAAGTCGTAGAATGTTTGGTAATTGTTGACACCGTCCACTACGATTGGAGGCGGTGCTAGAATTTTTTTAAAGGTGGCCTTCTCTTTTTTGTTGGGTTGCTGCTGTTGAGCGCTAGTGCTAGCTTGTTGTTGTGGTGGTGGAGTAAGGGAGGTGTTCAACTTCCTTTTCTTCCTATTTTTAGCCCTAATCCACCCAGTCTCTTTGGCGAGTTCATCCTCGTCTGTGCAGTACTCAACGTCACTTTTAGTAGGCTGAGCAGGTGTTATGGTCTCACTGACTTGTTTATCTGTGCTTTCTTGTTTTTCTTGTGCCTTTAAGCATTTTAGTTGTCCTTGAAGGCCTTGTATCTGTTCCTGCAAGCTTTGTATGTGGCCATTCAGTTGGCGTACCATTTGTTGCAGGTTTTCTCTGTCCGTTTTCTCCTGGATGTAACAGTCATACAACTGCTTTTCCAGATCAGTTTTTATTTTTATAGACTGTTTTGCAGCCATTATCTAGTTTGAAGGCGAGCGTGACACCTTAACAATTATAATAAACACTTCATGACGATTTCCGCACTTGTAACTGGGTCATCGCGGTGACCCCGATAGGTCGATGTACCTACACCGCGACGGCGGTGTTGTGATGCGTCTGCAAAATACTCTTAACTAGAGCACGCGCGCGCGATCGGTACGTCCGTTCACGATAGTAGTCAAACACGGATAGTGAAAGTTGAGATGGATTTAATAATGCATTTTGATAAGGCCAAAACAAGACAGGATAAGACAACTGAAGTGGATGCAGTATTCTCCTGAACAGATATTCAAACAGAACAGAAATTTGTATAATACATATCAAAGAATTCCTGTTCGTCTCGGTACCTTTGTCATACCGAACCATAAAAAGCGAAAATCGAAAATGGTAAATCAAAGTAGATTACAAAAACACTTGGCATGTCTGCAAGACAAAACCTCCAACTAGGTACTGCCAACATCAACCGAGTCAAAGAGAATGATAGTGATTAGTGCAAAAACTCTGGTAAAGTGTGGTTGAATTTAGGAAAATCCAGGCAAAATCAAGGTAATCCTACAACAATGAAAATTATGAGAAGAAATCGCTTTTAAGAAGTCTTGTACCTTATTTACATATGCTTTTTAATAAGTTGCAGCGTACTCACACCACGACTAAAATCTTGGTACGTAAGTTTAAGCAGCATGCATTCTTTGAGCTTAGAGAAACTTGGTTGTTTTTCCTGTACTTTGGATGGGCCACATAATACATCACATGAGTTTTAACCTAGACTAACAACAACTATGATTGTGGTCCACGTAAATGTGTGTCCACGTGAACGAAGCGCATAAACCACTGTGTTAATCAAACCATCATCCCACGCATGATGAAAAAGCATCATGTAAACGGGGCCTTATCACCCGAACAATGTTTCCAAAAGCCGCATTACCTACACCTCTAAATAAAAGCAAGTGTAAGTGTCCGTTGCAAACTTGGCAATTTATTGCATCACTTGCATATGTAATCAGTGTTAGGTTAGGTACTACAGGCGGCTCTGTGGAATATGCAAAGCTTAATCCAGTGAATGCGTGTCAGGGTATAACGTACAGTGACGGGGGAAGCGGATAAATGTGCTTCCAGAATTTAGTGTCTGCTTAGAGCACTTCATTTGTTAGGTCTACTGCCTGCGGTATTGTGTTATTAAGTTTATTTGTGTGGCTTGGCTGTTGGAATATTTCAAGTGGAATTAAGTGTTTTAGGTTATAAATAAATATAACTTTGAACGAGGTGTTAAGACAGTCGCAAGCACTAATATTAGGCCCTCAATTCATAGACCTCTCTTTATTTTGGATTATCTTCAATAATTTGAATGCTGCAAAATAATTGAATTAGTGGATGTTACCGTTACTTCATGCAGAATTGACAAGAGAAGGAAAGTTATCTCACAGAAAAGTAAGCCCCTAGGTAGATACTTATTGATTTCTGAGTAATTTGCTTTCCTAATAAATAACAATCCGAAAAACACCCTTAAATGAAAAAAGCTTGTCTGACAAACCCGGCACACACAGAGCGTAATTTAATTAAACCTTCATTAATTAAGAATTCCGTCGTCCGAAAGCGTAATAACATGTCATACAGGGATCCTTAATCTAGATTAATAGAAACAATGGTTAGGTATTGTTAACGTCTGCCTAAGAGATATATATAAGGTACCTACCGAAACAGACCCAATAAACTTAATGGAATTAATACTCGATTGTTTTTTGTATTAGACAAATAAACTTACTATTTGCTGAACATGACAATATGGTGTAATTAGAGTGAATAGATATACTTAGATTATAATATTATGAGGACTGAAAAACGGCCTCCTATGGGACTGTAAGGGAAATTGGAAAATCCACCACGTTTGCGTTAGGTAAGTAAAAAGCCTCTCATAACAAGAACGAGTCATTTCCCTAGAATACCTCTTTGACCATGGATAAATATAGAAAGATTGACCATATTATTATTAACTAGCTGTTGCCAGCGACTACGTCTGCCTTAAAAAGTAGCCTATGACCTTCTCCAGGTCATCACATAGGCAAATTTTTATCCTGGATCGACGAAGTCGCGTGCATAGTAATAATACGGTGAATCTTAACGGATAACGGATTTAGATAAAAGTGTAACAAACAACCATACAAAAATCTAATCTGTACTCTTTATAATTTTAACTTTAGATAGATATCAATATAGCAAATATTATAACACGAATAGGTACTGTAACATTAGTAGCTAGACGTAACTTTGTATAGACGACAGCAGACGACAGCAGATGTGGTAAGTTAGCCACACTTCATAGTGAATGAAGCAATTAAGTCTACCCACAAAATAATTCACCGTTCTCTGAGTGCATACACGTAAATTTATTACCCCATTGAATTTTACATGAAAATTTAACAATACTTAAAGATTACAGCAGCTAGGAACAAAAGGAGGTGACCATTACGCTTCACAAATGGCCGATAAAAGAAACCATTAAAGTTTTTGCGGCCACCGTGGCTTGACGACATTGTCGTGTTACAGTTTTTACACCGCCGCCTCGGTTTTGCTGTTATATAAGATTTTATTAGAACTATAAGCACTACTGATACTTGTATCATATCTT
Source organism: Gortyna flavago (assembly GCA_963669345.1). Lineage (NCBI taxonomy): Eukaryota > Metazoa > Arthropoda > Insecta > Lepidoptera > Noctuidae > Gortyna > Gortyna flavago. The sequence continues at coordinate 8,426,409 of OY770139.1, forward strand.
GCAATAACTACTTGTGAGCCACTCACAATACCTCCCTGATAATTGTAGGAGGTTTCGTTATTTTTCACCAAATTGGATCGTTTTGGTTGTTTTGTATTTTATTGGTTAGGTATATTGGATTAGTTTTATGGGTAAGTACCTTTCGGCCTCGTTTCTGTTTATTAAAATTTTTTGATATACCTACTTTTCTTTTTGATGTTTCTTTGTTTGTGTTTAGTTTCTGCGAGACCCAATAAATACTTATTTTTTGCTTACTTTCAATTAATATCATCATCATCAGCCTACAGTTTAGCAGCATAGCAATAGGTACTAGCAGACAACTGATGGATATAGGCCTCTAGAATTGCACGCCATTCAGCTCGATTCTCTGCAGCTCTCATCCAGCTACTACCAGCTACATGTTTAGTATGATTTTACATAATGACAGTTTATTTATTTTTTTGAAAATTAAAATTGGTACATTAATGATTGTCCTAGATGACAGCGACTTATGTACGGAAAACTGAAATGTTGTTGAAAAGTTTTAATGTTAATTAATACTTATTCTTGAGAAGTGCTGATGTTATTACGTGGTACGTTTAAAGACAAAATAGATTTCATAACAACACGAACCCTCTCGCAGTTTGTAAGAAAAACTATTCCGGTTTTCTTTGAATAATGTAGAAACTGATTTTACATAAGCAGGTGCAGTTTGCAAACTGTTATACCTAATGTAAGTTTTTATTAAAATGCAAAATATCAAGAATATTATTTCAATTGTAAGTGGCTAAGTATTGTTTCAGTTTGTTGCCAAGTTTATCTCGAAATCACTTAAAAGAGTTTCCAAGTGCAGGTATGAGAGCTCAATTTAATTAAAAGTAGTTCTGTTTGGATTCGAACTCCGAGCTCACTGTTGCATTTACAGTTTCTGGCAGTAGTGAATTGTCTGCATTTAATATGACTGCACATGTAGGTACATACGTAGGTATATGTGGGCAGTCTTTGTGATAGCAATTATTTGTGCAATGGCAATATTGGGACGGAACTGAAGGGTTGGTTGGAACAAAAGGCCCCACAAAAAGGTCAAGTGCTCGGTCGAAGAACCAAAATGATTGTAACAAATGGCATTCTGTAAATTATCCATTTCAAGGAAAAGTCGGAATTCATTAGCTGATGGAACTAGGGGATGCAATTCTATCTTTAGGTAACCTGATGCAGAAACTATATCTGGACCAGTCAAAGGCTGTGGTAACGTTACTAATTGACAGCAGAGTAGAAAACTGCAGCGAACGGTCAACATGGCCTGAGAGGGTCACGCCAGTCAGGACAGTTCGTGCGACGCCATTAATTCAGCTATTTTTTTCTACGAACTACCCAAACGACTGACTCAATGGAAAAGCCATTGCAATTTTTCACGGAGCGTCTACTTTTTCTGGAAAATGGGTCACAGATTTTCAGATATAATTCACATTCAGTAAGAATATCTAGGAATATATTATCCTTTTACTAGAAGATGGGAAACCACTTTGCGTAATGAAAATTCATCCCTCAAAATGATGTTCATTAATTTTAAACAAACCAATCCTCTTCCTAATGTATCAGTTTTGTTGAAGGACGAATAATTTGGGTTAATGATATTTCATTTTTACCTGACTACGACGGCGAAGCAAAAAGGAGGGCTGTGATTTTGACCGGTATGTATGTGTCGGGTTTTAGTTTTTAAACTTATTTTTTGTCATACTTTTTAGAGCGTGATTTTTTAGTAGTCGGGTTTTAGTTTTTGAACTTATTTTTTTCCCCCTATTATAGTTGGGCAGAGTACACCTCTGCCTAACCCTTCACCGATTCCTGGTGTAATGTTAAGTGAAGATTATTATATATTATTATATATATAAGCATTTAACATAATTATATAGTACTAATAAGTAGTTTAGAAGTTATGATTCAACAGATGAACATACAACCACATATACATACACACCAGTCAAAATCATAACCCTCCCATAAAATATAATGAAATTCGACATCAACCAAGGAAATGTAAAAGAAAACTTAAAAATATGAAATGAAAATAGCACCTCGAAGCAAAGCCGGGTAGTAAATTCATTGATATTCAATTTAGTTGGCAGCCAACGTGTAGACGCTGCTTCAAACCATCAATCACCATGATTCAATAAAAGAACTATTTATTCTCTGTACGCTGGCAATATTTTCTCAACACCTGAATGCCGAGAAAACGTATGCGCCAGGAAATCAATCACAAATCTTGTTTCTACCCGCATATTTGACGGAAACCAAGTTAGGTGCCAATATTTTTCGAAGGCGTCTTGACTCCGGTGTAATTTGGTCACCTTTTATGAATACAAGTATGGCGTTTTTTACACACCGTGTGTAAACATCAACTTTTGAAAGGGAATAAGGTATTTTTATGTTAGAACAATGTTCAAATTTTTTCTAATACCTATAGTCTTTTTATAATTTCCGACTTTCCTGCTTAAACTATAATGTAACTTAGGTTTGAAGATATTTATAGATAAGATATTCTCACTTAATTATAGCTAAACTATGTGATATTGAGGCTATTACTAAAAATTATAGTTAGGCAATAACTTTTATAACCCACTTTATTAGTCTGATTTAATTTAAACTTCATCGGAGATGAGTTTGACGAGTGATTATTCGAAAAGCAATAAATGCGAGTTGACAAGCGACTCATAAAACAGAGCCGAGGTTCGCAATGGGCTGTAAAACGCCATTAAACCATTTGCGGCATCCCTGCTCTGCTGTTAAAACAACAATGTAACCGCTACTCTGAGATATGGATCGAAAACACTACCCACATGCGTCTAAGTCTCCCTAAAGCTATTTTTACAGTTATTACCAAGTAAATACTATCCTAAGAGATAAAATTCCTAATCCTCCCTCACAACTTTCAGCGAAAAGTAGTGGATAATCCAAACATATTGCTTTAGGATTCTATGCTCCATGAAATAGCTATGATTGCATGTAATAGAAAATATAAAACGTAACCGTTTCACGGGTAATGTGGCTTAACTTTATCCGTAGTAGGGGAGATTGGGGTTGTAATACACATTTCGACAGGTATAAAACTTACAATGAAATCAAATGAGTTCCTAGCGTTAGAAGGAAAGTAGAAATTTCCACGCTGACTTGCCATATTAGAGCGCATATTAGAGTATAACGTGCTAAAAGCCCATGTAACAAGAGTATTATGTTCAGCCATTCCTTTACCGAGACAGCTATTGTTCCAGCAGATACGCCAATCTTATGCGAGATTACGGCCAAGCGAGATATTCTCTCGTCTATACGACGAAGGAAAAATATCTAGTTTACAATTTGAGTAAAAAATTAGGACGATGCAGTAAAAACTATAAGCATTTTTCTTCAAATCATCTGAATAGATGACAAACAGTTTCGTGCTTATTATGTAAGCAGCCCAAAAGATGGAGCAATAAACTGTCAACCATTCACAGGACAGTTCACGACAATTAGGCGAAACAAGATGGCCGATACAATTTTCCGTACAATTTATAAATTCATCACCATTGGGGCATCAATAAAACAGTAGGAGAGTAAAGACCTGATGGCTCACATGTGATGTCGTGTGTGAAGCTATTTCTTTAGTTCTCTTATGTTTACGACGTTAATGCCAGCGGTGGATTTCCGCCCTTGCTGGATCCGGAAACTGACGGAGCGGAGCGCATCCGGAACGTCAGCTTGTTTGCTACCTTCTTATCTCTCTTGTAAGCCTCACGTGTTTATTTGCCTTTCTGATCATACTTGTTTGTGTTGCACGGAATTTTGAAGTAAACCTCCTTCAGGTAGGTTTAGTAGGCGGAGTGGGTGTGTCCTGACTACCATTAACCAAAGAACGAACAACCATGTATCACTCGGGTGGTTTATGGGTATGTGCGTCTTAAAATTAAGTATGCTCGATTTCATTGACTTTATACGTAGTATTAACGCTTACCCTGGTTTTCTGTCTAGACGTTTATATATTGTAGTGGTTAGGTTTACCTCTCCCTAACGAATCACAAGGCTTACTTTGTTATTAATGCCCCCTTTCATTCTCTCCTAACAAATACCAGACGGCTCTCATAAACTTGTAACGCACTTATTTTCGTTAGGTTATATACTTACCTACTCAATAATCATGGATCTTTCCCCTTGTTATAGGAAAACTTAAATCCACTACGACGAAGTTAATGACATGAATAAAAAAATCCCGCTTATTTGTTCCCAACTTTTCTCTCGAAAGTTGAGAAGTGGGTCGAGATTCGGGACAGTTAACACCATAAGATCGTAACTCAACGCAGACATTCAGCGAACTCGTCTGGTAATCTCATTTGACGAAACAAACAAACTTTCCTCAAGTGTCCAATATGACTTGATAGATGATCAGACTATACAATAAATAACACTATTGGTATCGGGAAAATCGTAATAAGTAATATAGGAGTATTTCATTGACACAGATTCGAGTATTGGAGGCTCGGTGAGCCAACATCACGTATCCACGATAAATTGATTTGGTAGCAGATGTGCACGCCGCTTACACGACCAGACACACCACTTTCTTGACATTATTATTTTTAAGGTTTATTTTGTACGCGTAAAAAGGAGACGTGTACAAGAACCTTTGTTGGGAGTCTTTATCCAGTGCAGGGCAGTTTTACAGCCATAGTTTTGTCATTATTATGATGCTATTAAATTTGAACTTGATCTAATTAACTGGCCTCAGCTGTTACAATCAATATCACTTCGTTCCTCTGGAGATGAGACGTTATATTGGAGACATGAGTTTACTGTTGGGTATCGCAAATGGCCACATTGACTGTCCTGAACTCGTTGCTAATCTGTCATTACGCACGAATCTGATGGGATCACGTTAACGGCCAATATTAAATATACCTTTTGCAATAAATGATTAGAAGAAGTGCACTTAGTTTCAATAGACTTCATAAGGACCTTAATGTCGACTTGTTTTGCACCAGTGTGGCGACTTTATGACGGCTTTTGGTGCAGTAATTTTTCAAGGATAGTTATCTACTATTCTCTTACTAATTATATTAACTTAATTATGTAAAACCGATCCTTGTGCCGTACGAAACACAGACTGAGCCGTAATTTCTTAGTGTTGAAGCTTTTTAGAACAACTTAATAGTTTGTGTGCGATGACTTAGCGGTTCTCGGTGCGGGTAGATCGCTGTACTCGCCGGTGATGGATGACGCGACGTCCCTCTAGCCCGGCTTAGGACTCATTGAGGGGGGATTATATCGGGACGTTGACGAATTGCTACTACTTCACACACAGATAGCACTATTCAATCGATTTAAAACTTCACTCGCTGACCAGCGGGGGACATTTGTCGTAGGATTAAATGGTTCTTCACGTTATTGGTTAGACGCTGCTCCTAAATTGTGTTGCAGATTGTATTTGTTTCTGCATTGAATAGTATTTCGAAATACAATATTGCTCTCATGGATCAATTTGTATGAGTTATAAATATCAACAAAAACTCATTTTCATAATTCAAAAATCCGGGATAGCAATAAAAATGTCGTTTTTATGTAATTTCCCCTTTCTCAATACAATATATGCATCAGTAAAGATGGAGTAACGTATAAATAGTTGCTGCCATTATAGTTACTCAAGTCCAAACGAGGCCGGTGATAAGGCGGCAAGAATTAAATTTAATTTTGGGGCTTATGAATTTATGTGAATTGTTGGTAGTCTAGTAAATGTTGTAACTTTCGTTTCGGCTCGACCTAAAGGCGGGAACTTTGTTACAAAACAAAATTACAGTGGGAGCAGTTTATAGGCACGGCTCCGTCGCGCGTCGGGAGCGTGCACCGATCAAAATATAAACGGGATTTTCACTTTGCTCCGAAATCCTGAAAGTTTAACAAAATCCAAACGATTATTGATAATTTGTTGCGATGCCGACCTTTCGCGAAGGCGATATGGAAAACAATGTTAAGGTCATTCGGGAGCTGGGAACGAGCCACGGATGGCCGGAGAACGTGACTTTTAGCTTGTATTGCTCGTTTATTCGGGTATTACTCAAGTAATTCTGTTGGCCATTTACTTAGCGATTTGATAAACGGTGAGTATTTTTGTTGAGCTGCTCCCTTTTATAAGTACGCAATCACCTTTCAAGTGGGTACTTAAGTAAAAATAGATCGTATTGTATGCTATAATTATACTTAGCAGAAAACCCTGAGCCAACTTTTCACTGAGTACTGAAGTTTTCCTAAATTAAGGTTTCATGAACTTTTCTACTCTTGTTTATTTTACAAGCCGGCTCGGCGGAGGGGCTCGTGGCTAAATAATAACAGCCGCGCAGGACGATCGATCAGGTTAAGCTACGCTTGCCGCGGTTGGTCTGTGGATGGGTGACCATCTTTACATAACGAGACCCCTCCGTGCCTCGGAAAGCACGTTAAGCCGTTGGTCCCGGCTGCCATTCGTGGATCTTTGACAGTCGTTACGGGTAGTCAGAAGCCCGAAAGTCTGACAACCAGTCTTACCAAGGGGTATCGTATTACCCGGTAACTGGGTTGTGGAGGTCAGATAGGCAGTCGCTTCATGTAAAATACTGGTATTCAGCTGCATCCGGTTAGACTGGAAGCCGACCCCAACATAGTTGGGAAAAGGCTAGGCAGATGATGATGATGTTTATTTTACAAGCCTTACAAAAAACTTTTTGTTTCTGAAACTCTTTCGTAATTTTGAAAATATCGTTATTATGAAGAAGTTGTAGTTTGAATTTCGAATAATATATTTTTTTGCTCAAGTGGAAGTTTTTATGAGTTTTCCAATAAAATAAGGTATTCGTTTTCTAGCGAAACCTGTATATTCATGTGTTAGAATAATAAAAGGTAGTAGAAACTATGAAAACTTTTGGTTAGTATAAAAGTGGAGCTCATAAAGTGAAAAGAACATTTAAAACATCACACGCGACTAGTGGGGAACTTTGTAACTTGCAAAATTTAAAGTTTGTAAAACGGTAAAAGACAAAACAGGAACTTTTAATGATTGGATATACTATTTACTGATAAAACAAAAAAAGGGTAAACCACCATTACTGTAATATAAGTAAATTTCAATGGTTTGAACGATATCACCAAATGAATAAAACAGTTAACGTTAAAGTTAACTGTCATGACGGTAACATTTTGCCTCTACCTTTATCTGTTTTCGGATCAGTAAAAATACTGTTTTGAACGTTAGGCTCTTATGGAACTGTTTAAAATAAATAAAAAATAAAATAAATTCATCTTTATTTTCGATCAGCAGTATCCCGGGTTAGTAAACAAAAAGATAACTTATACCTATGTTAGTAAAGTTATTATCCATTATATTTGGAGACAAGGCTGTTGTTCGAAATATATCTTCGAACTACATCATCTAATAATGTAGACTCGCACCTCCCCGCTAAGGTCTTCAGGATGGAGTTGGAGCTCTCCCGCACCTGCAGAGCAAAGAGGCAAATTTCTGTCTGACGATGGCGTGGAAGCTATTGACGTGTGCTTATGCAAACATACCTGATGCACTGCAGAAACCGCCCCATCAACATCCTGAATCCGTTATTATAGTGGACCCGTAGGGCACTGATAGCTCGCTGAGTATAGTTGGTCCACAGACTGCACGTGTAAAACACTTGGCAATATGTTTTAAAAAGCGTTATTTTGACTTTTACCTACGAGTCAACATGTTACATCGGACTGCCAACGCCCTACGTTCTCTCTCAATATCCACTTGGTACATGTACCTAATGCTCCAAGTACTTGAATTATTTAAATCAGTTCAGATCAATGATTTTTCATTTTTATTTAAGTACCCACTGCTTATTTCCTTCAGTGTGGTTTTCTTTAATAGTTTCTTATGAAATATGTTGCGTTGAACATATTGAGTTTTTTGCGATTCTGACTTGACTGCTATATTATAGGTACTCATTAGGAATTTGAAGTACAAAATCAATAGATTTTTTTTGGTTAGACTGGAAGTCGAGCCTAACGTAGTTGGGAAGGGTTATGCAGATGATGATGATGATGAGGAATTTGAACCACGATTGTAATTTTACTGCAATAGGTAATACGTACCTACTTGGAATTCGTAAATGTAAGCGTTGCAGCATGCAAAAGCTTATTGTTGTTATTAGTAATTAAGTTAAAAACCACCTTAAATCATTCCTATGTTTGTGGTAATACGAGGCACTAATTAAAACTTTGAATGTTCTGTGTTTATATTAACTTATTTTACAGGTTTATCTGCACCGAGATCAGTATTTCTTTCCATAAACCTAACGTTTATGCGGTAGAACCTACAATAAAAACTAACTGATATGAAACGGTTATCGCTTGCCTAGAAATTATAAAATTTATTCAAACGTGTGTTATTGAGGTCACAGGTAGTTCTAGACTCGTAGCTTTTATTTCTCAACGCGGCGTCATAACGCCTTATGGCCGACAGTTTACGATGCAATACGCACCGCTGCCGCACTTTGCCTGTAATTGAATCGCAGGCGCTTGCTATAAATGTGGATTTGCCGGAGTTCTAACACCAACAAACAATGCCGTGATCCGCCGTACAAAGTTTAAAAGTAAAGTGAATGTTTTCGTTCAAGTTTTCTTGCAGTTTACACATTTTGTACTGTGGATGTTTTTAAAGCGGTAGGTAGGTGATTGTATCTTTGCCGATTTATTCTAAAAAATCGTATTTCTTATATAAACTTGTTACTTATATGCTAAATAATTGTCAATGTTTCCTTTATTAAGCTGTTTTGAAAATTTTCCCTATTTCAAGAGAATAATTCTGTAGATATACATATGTAGGTACCTAGTTACGTTACGAATTGAATATCATAAAATATTATCAGAGTTAACACAACGCACTTTCCTTTTTCTAAATGTTACAAAAAGCGCACCTTACATTAAACATTTAACAAATTAAGTGCTTAAAACTTTATGAAATTCAGCACAAATGCATTGCATAATGGGTCAGGAGGGTAAGTCGGTCGGCTAGTTAGCCATTTGTGGGCAGACGCTCACCGCGGTCCAACCCGCCAGTATTATTTAGTAAAGGTTCTAAGGCTTACTTACCGGACTTTAGATTACAGACTGACCAGAGTGTAAGTTTTGTAAAGGAATCTATTTATAACTGATCAATTAATTAATTTCCATTAGATCCTTAGAGATAGAAGGTAAGTACCCTAAAATTACTAACAATCTGCCGTCTAGGTTGTTTGTAACTGGTTTCGGATATTCAATATCTTTTATTTAAAGACTTACCGTAAGTCTTCATGTAAAATGGGCAACTTACCTATATGTTTAATCGATCTAGCTACTATTAAATGTAACTAAATAAAATTTGTAAAATACCTACCTACGTAACAGTGAAAAAGAAAATAATACTAATATTTACATCGTTATTTACATATATATATACAGGATATACAGATACAGGCAAATGTCTAGTTTGGGGGTCACTGTGTCTTCTATTCTTGTAAATTGTGATTGTGATTAATAAATAATTTGAAATTTAGAAAGTAACTAGCTGCGCCTCGCGGTTTCACCCGCATAAGTGTCGATCTCGTGGGAAAATCGGGATAAAAAGTAACCTATGTGTTAATTCAGGGTGTCAGCTAGCTCCATATCAAATTTTATCAAAATTGTTCCAGCCGTTTGTACGTAAAGAAGTATGTTTGTTACATACAAACACTCATAAACATTCCCCTTTATAATATTAGTGTGATTTTCTTTTGTTTTCAAGCAGTCTACTGTTTTTTTTTTCAATGTTCGTGCGAGTTACAGCTCTGAGTGAATTCACTTATAACTTTTAACATTATATTCCTTCCTAGTTCCCGACGCTAAGCAGTCACTTTTGATGGTTCTCATGCTGCTTTTATTTTGTTGCGGAAAGGTAGAAATATACGAACTTTAGACTGACATTTATACGTATACGTTTGAACCCCTAATTTCAAATGTGAAGCCGACTGCAATGCGCGTATATGAGGGAAACACGAACATACCCTGTTTAACCCTATCAATAAGTACATGTATACGTATGTAGGTACATCTATATAAGTTCTGCAGCCCTTATTAATGTACCGGCTGATATTAACGAGGTGTATTGGGATACCAACTCGTCTGCGCCCTTCCTTTCATGTAAGGACGTCAAACGGGGGCGTATCAGAGCTCGCACAAAACATCCGATATTGTTCTTTACGCTTACAGAAGAAGCAAATTTTGCTTAAGTGGGCTACTCTGAACGCGGCACCGCGTCAGGGGCCCGCCTCCCCAACATGGCCTGTGTTTGACTCCCGGGCAACGCTAAAATGGAGCTACGTAACTGCAATTAGTCAATTTTCTCGTTCTGGCGAGGTGTTTAATATGTTTTTTCGCATTTATTGCGCGGTTTTTTATTTGGGTGTGCAGATACAACTGTGGCATGAACGCGTTTTGTTTTCGCCTGAACATAATATGCTGAAGAAGAAATAACTTGGTTTATTTAACGTGAGCTGAAAGTTTTCCACATCAAGGTAAGTATTAAACACACAGATTACCTATCATTTGTGAATCATACGAATAAAAAGAAATTTACACCAAGACCGCATGACACTTAGTTCAAATTAGGTGCGAGAAGAAGTAATTTACTTATTTTCAAGGAAAGTTATGTATAATACAGCTGCTAATAAGACAATCCCAGCAATATATGTCACATATTTCTATTAGTATTGACAAGAATAATATTTTTTCTCAATGAAAGCGAGCAGTTCGTCTTCCAGCGCCATATTATCGGCGTTAACACTTGAGCTGCCAGCGATGACGTGCATTGTTGAGAAGTAAGCACGCATGTGCTCTTTGTTCGCGTGTGCAATACTTATGAATTTCCTAGGGGAAGTTTTATTGTGCTGCACTACGATAACAACTCAACTATATAGTTTTAATATATGTACCTCACTTTGAGTGATACGTGCAGAGGGTTGAAGGCTGCGTGACTGCTTTTATGAAGGGAATTTATAAGGAATATTAGGTAGTTTAAACTTTTTGATATGGTTAATAAACATCTTTTGTGGGAAACTTTATTAGTAATAAACTGGATGTAAGGAAAGTTATGCTCGTATAGAGCAAGCTAAGAAAATGCTTCTCCATTACTACAATAATAAAATGAAATAATTGTGACCATCAAAAACCTATCAACAACGAAAAATTAACATTTTAAAGACAATCGTTACTAATATCTGAACATAAAGCATTTTTTAGTGAGTAGGTATACAAATGCAACGAACAGTTCCATTTATATTTAACAATTAAAATAAATCAACAACAATTACAATTACAATTACAAAATACAATACAATACAATTACAATTTACTGATACTACGTCACCATTTCAAAAGATAAAACTCTTAGAACAGAGGTTGACAACGTTCACAGTCCCACTGGGGCTCACAAATGCAGACTTTAGTACAAACTAGTGCACTACAAGGCTATGCGTTCTCACGTTCCTCAGGTAAATGTTCAGGAAAGCGACCACAACAATATGAATAGTACAGTTTTCAAGAAGCATGTTCAAAATTTTTGGGGTCCACACTCAAAAATGTTGTCACCCCACGACCGAAACGTTTCCGGGCCCCATGGCAGAAATATTTTCAGGTCCACAAACGTTGTTGGCCAGTATTTTCAGGGCCCACAACATTTTAGAGCACCGCGTAAATATGCAGTTTTTACACTGTTACTCAAGCCAGTTTTGTTCGGATTACGGCTAACTTTATGAGACCTAATAAAAGAATACTTACGGTTTTTGCTGACTTATTTAGTGTTGCGCTTGGAGTTTTCCGCAGAATGGAAAATAACTTAAGAGCGTTTACGACGTAGCTCGTAGGTACGGCATTTCATTAAACAAACTTAAAGCCCTTGTTTTTCGAAATGAATCAACCGATTTTAATGAAACTTAATACACATAAGCAGGATACAAATGTTTAAAAAGTTAGTAAAGAACATTTTCGAAATGTAAAAAAAAAGATAACTGGAAATCTCTGTTTCTATGGAAAATTTAAAATCGGTCTAATTTGACAGTAACACTATTTTTCGAAAATGTTCTCTTACTTTTTAGACCTTTGTATCCTGCTTATGCGTATGAATCTTTAAAATTGGTTCATTCATTTTGAAAAACAAGGGCTTGAAAGTTTGTTTGAAATGCCGTACGTCGAAAGTTTATAATTTCAATAGTCTCAAATCATATTTTTATTCTTTATTTATTTGTTTAATGATTACCAAGGAGAAACATTACAATTCTCTTTTACAATAATAAAACTTGTATAATATACAAATTATCCTATAATGCACAGTTAGTTACAGGTAATCATAGCTTATACGTTTTCATTTTTAAATTATTATTACTTATGATTTCAGTCATTTAATAGGACTTTTTAATATAGGTATCTTTTATTTTAGATACGATTTAGCTGACGTAACATAGATAGATATATAAAATGTCTTCGCTAAATACACTTATCACAGAATTTACCAAAAATCTCGCAGCTTTCCACTGTAATTCTCGCTCTGTGGCGCTTCTACAAGGAGCCATTCTCAGCTCGTGACAGGTATAGCTACCAAATATTTTCCGATTAACTAAAGAACGTTTACATTACCCGAGATAGTAGCACTATTTGGAATTTATTGCCCCGTTATAGTGGCGAGTGCATCCCGGCTGCCTTAGTGTAACTCGCGTTAATGATCTTTTGATTTAATTAATATTTGTTATTTTTTGTTCAAAATAAGAAATGATGAAGATTTAATGTGACTATAGACTTTGTTATTTATTGTTAGCAGTGTTTGTTTTTCTTTGTTGTTAGCAGGAGGCAATTTATTGTAATTTTCAGATTCACTTGATGTATTTTCCTTTCGAAATTAAAATTCATTTATTGAAATTAGGCTGAGAATCGGCACTTTTCGAACGTCAAAATAACATAAGACATTCCTCCAAAACGCCCACCCATCACCATTTCCTAGTACTTTCGCTGGGACAGAAGAAGTGGCGCAACTAACTCCCCAGCAGCACAGCTGTCTGTTCTTATGGATAAAGATTTTACTTACTAATAACATTATATTTAGGTACTAATAGCATCTACCTTTATTCAAGTTAACAATCATACATAGTTACCCTAAAAAGTACTAAGATAACTCCTGTCAAAAGTACAACCGATCACATAAACTTGTAACACGTAACCGCGTTACTTGATACATTTCTGTACATATTCCGAGCATCGAATGCGACGACATTAAGTGAAGTAGTCGACATACTGTCGGGCGGGGAGTTCAGCCTGACGCGAAATTGATTCAGTGCGCGACGTGAGCCGCCTTCACAACAGCGCGATTCAAATGTAAGTCAGCGGCCGCTGGCAGACGAAACGAAACTTTATGTTGACACCTAACAAATTTAATTAGACACACCGCTTTAATACCCCCCCTGTACGTGTAAGAAAATGTTTCTTCCTCACGACTAGCTATTTTGTTAGAAACGTAAAAGGCGCTTTTAATAACAGCCTTAATGTAACAGTAACTGATAAATAATTAGCTATTACATTGATGTGTCAATTGGAGTGTTTTCAGCAGCAGGTGTGAATGGTCCCTAACGTTCGAGTAATTGAGTCGTCGCGTCTGTAAAGTTATATAAACATCATTATCGGAAAAATATTGGACGGAAAACCATCGTCAGCTTTATATTGTTTTCTAAATCGGAATCAGTAGTGCCTGTCGCTTCCGGCGATTCAGCTTGTTTTGCGAGAAAATCCACTGTTTTTTCTCTCTGATTCTTTGATTTCTTTTTTATGCCATCATTGTTCCGTTCTTGGGGTGAAATGTAGTCATTTATATTTTCAATGGAATCAATGTGTATCTAATGTGTATTTCTTTTGATAACTTACATAAACGATCTGTTTCAGATAATAATATTGGATTGTTATTTAATCCTCTGATCCTAAGCGGCCAACGATCTTATTAGATACTCGATTGGAATTTGTAAGTAGACGAGCTTCGGGCATTTTTGTTTCGAAAGCTGATTAGAAATTTTCCGTTCTTGTCGAGGAAAATTTCTTATACTTTCCTGTTTCTTTCTTTATATTGTAAGAAGTGAAGTACCTACCTACATATTAGATATCCATTAATTATTTTTATAATAAAGCCAAAAGCATAACTTAAGGTCGTTTACTCCACAAGTAAACCGACTTATAGTCATACAAATAAATGGTTACAAGGTTATTTGCGCCGCATCTCGCTAAACTTGTCCCGTATAGTCTATATCATAGCTGTCGAAGTGTTTATAGGTTCTAATGTTATTTTTGAGGCAGACTTGGGGGAGCAATGGGGCACACACTCGTCGGCTGATTGCCGCCGCGTCGGGCACGGGGGACATGGGGGGCAGGCTGGCACTGTGAGTGCCCCACTTGAGGTAAATTACAGTCTACTGTGCGCACTATCGGATGTTTTGTGTGAGTCGCGAACTGCATCACGGCATGGTGTGCATAACACGAACGTAATCTACCCGTCTTGGGGCGAGAGTGAGCGAGGCCCGTGCAAATTTCGAGGTATTTCGATGGTATTCAAAGCTTTCATTCGCGTCGTGTCGCTAATGCACGCGCCGTATGTAAGGTGCGCTGCATGTGTGAATCGTTCGCTGCCAAGTGTCGTCTACGCTGACTTGGCAACTTTACCGCTAGTTATCTAGTATATACCTAGCTAATGTGGTTAATTAGTTCGGGATATTCATGGTTATGTTGAGAGTGTATGAGATAGTCTCTGATTGTGACTTCGAGCAGGATTTTAACTAGTAGCGTGTTGGGCACAATGCCAGCAGTTCTTTTCTATGATGTAAAGAGATGGGCAACAGCTGATCACCATTCAATTTGGCATGCGTGGTGAAAGTCGGAACTTCTTTTCCCTCGTGGCCTCACCAGCGTTCATTTTGCAGCAATCGACCTTCACCGGCGTAATGGATGGATTTAGGGTCACTTCCAGACAAAATATTTTAAAGAAAATAATGTTAAATATTTCTACATTTAACATTGTAGTACAGCTCCTTAGGGAGATACATAGCTAGCTCCTACACTACAACTATCTAGGACGAAAATTAAGGCAAATATTAAACTCAATTTTACCCTCCAGATAGATGAGAAATTCAATTTCAAGTTTCCAGAAATAGTAAGCAGCTTTAAAGTAGTATGAAATGAAGATGTTTGTTATACATAGGTATTTCATACATTTCAGTTTTACGTTATGTGAAGTGCTAGGTCATACAGGTGACCCATATGCTTGCAATTATAAATCTAGGTTAATTTGTATATGTCAATGTAATCAGTGTCCATACATAATTGCTAATTTGCGACGATAATTGATTCATATTACCAAGTACTATGGCTCACTGGCTACTGCAAAACTGAATAAGTCAAGCGATAAAGTAGGTCTTCATCTATAATTCCTACTTTTCAAAGTTGTCTCGAGTTTGGTAAGTGTGACTGCTGACCCAGATTTAGATAGTTGTCCGTGAAGGTTTCCGGATCTATTATGCAATTGAACACTTGAATTATAAATGCTCTGTATTGTATATTTTGTACGCTTAATGTTTTTGATATTGTAACTACTTAAAGCCAATGTAAAACGTTAAACATCTCAATAGCTGTGGCGTGCATTGGTTTTCAGGATAGGTAGGCACTAGGCAGACACTAGGCCGGATCTAGTCTAGGCAGACGCGGTCACTAATCAAACATAAAAAAAGTATCTAACTATTACCTAACAAAAAGTTTTACCTCACTATCGGCGATCTCAATATCCATACCTTTCTTTCTTCGCACGGTCAAATTACGAACGAATTACAAATTACGATTATAAAATTCATAGTTTCATACTCGGTTGGTTAGAGTAGGCATGCCTACTTTAGGGTTATAAATTGCGAAGGTCGAATGTCACGGTATTACGCGTGAGACGTATGTATTTTTAATTTCTTCGTATTAACTTGAACGAGTAAAGACCAATGACAACGCGCGAATAGTGTACGGGAGCCGAGTAGGCCGTCTGGCGAATGCCTACTGCCGTGCGTGTGTATAGGAAGATTTTGTTTTTTCTTATGTATGGTAATTTACTGTGGGGAAAAAATACAATTATTTTTAATTAAGTAATTAAATTATAATTACACTAAAATGTAATTGACAGGCTTATGGTGATTTATCGAGGTAGGCACTGCTTTTATGCCTATGTGCAATGCACGCCACTGCTCAATAGATAGACATTTTTTACTATCTACTAAGTAGACTTCCAACAGAACAGGTCTGTCCCTCGTACACGATCTTCCAACACATATTTCTTTCCGAATAATCGATAAAGAATACCGAATAAAATTTTAAAATTCGCTACACCACGTCCGGGAAAAGCGCAGAGAAAATCGCATGAGCCGGCCCGTTTCGCACCCATGGGCGATACAGAAATATTTTCCGTATAACTAACACCGACCGTGTCACAGGGTACTAACATGATTTGAAATTTATTTCCCGGGCCCGAGTTGCAACGCGATTGCACCTACACTGGAGATCTCGGCGAATAAAATGGCATCGAATAATCGTTTTCACCACTTTACCGGAATATGGATGTGTCTACTCTACACGATAGAGGTAGCGTGGCAAACGTTTATGGGGTGTTGCATGCTGCCCACTTACCAGTAGTGTTCAGCTGATAATGTCGACTTGTTTCTTTTTCAATAGAGAATGGTTACTTGTTTGTATGAAAATGTGGAATGTACATTGTATTTCACCGTCTATTAACTACATACTGATAGCAACTTTAAATAAAAATTAATAAGACTCATAATAGAACGAAAAGGGGCAGTTATTGAGGAACTAAAATTGTAATATTTGTACACTATAAAGTGCGAGACGCTTAAAAGGACTTTCCCAAAGAAGTAGGTACTCTACAGATTTTTTTTCAACGTATGTGCTCTGTCGTGATAATGACACAATGTCTATGGTCACGCCATATGTAAGACGAGTTGTCGTAAAACAAATTCACCGTACTAGTAGCAGTATTTCTCTAACGTCAGGCGGTAAATTGTTGTTTAAAGTTCATTAGTATCTACTGCATACTGTTAGGTACCTACGTACTTACATAGTACTAAAGTATCTAACAAATGCTGCGGGTTAGTAACGTTGAATAACAAGTAAATATAAGTTAAATTTGCAGCTATTATTAAATTAATTCCGGTACAAACTTGCTCTAACTTGAAAAAATATGCAAAAGTTTAAGACAAAACGCGTGAATAAATGAAAAGCTTCCGAGTTCTGTATTATGAAGTTATTATAGTTTGTTACTTACACAGTGCGGAAATAGGAGTTCGCTGGTGGTGCATACCTACAGATGTACGTACTCGTATGAATATGTAACAAGCTAGCTGAAAGTGTGCATCACGTAGGATATTTTAGCGCTCAATTGATAGACTCAATTTAAATGGTTAAATTATTGGCGAGACGAGTGCTTTAGTGCATTACCGTGTTCGCACACACGAGGCAAACTTCAAAAGCAAATTGCACAAGCACGGTACATTTATCTCTGCTACTTGAACGATGAAAGCTTCCATTACGAACGGTATCGGAATGGATATGTGCACTTAAGGTTGTCTTTAGTTCGTCAACGTGGCGATGTTGTGCGATCGATTTCGTGTTTTACGTCGTTGAGCGCGAAGAATGTCGTGTATCAGCGGCCTGACGACAATGTACCCAATACCTTATCAACGTAATGAGCCGACGCGCGACGTGACGATAACGTGGACCATTTCACGGCAACTGATGACGGCTTGGTCACATAATGGATGACTTAATCTTTATCAAACATCGCTTTAGATTCTTGTCACACTATCTATGTATCCATGTCCTACAATGTGTTATTTCTCCGACGAATAAGTTTTGGTTCACGGGTCACAAGATCTTATGATTAGTTATCTTGTGTTTGAGTTAGTTGAGCTCCGTTACTGCGGATGGTATGGTTCATACTTCAATTAATTTTGATAGTTGAACTTTGATACTTAAGACTTGTTTTGTTCACAATTGAGATGTTTACTTACTGCATAAAGTGAAATACATAATTATGTTTTTCACAAGTCGTTAAACTGTAGTTTGAGGGTTGGAATGGTAACAAAACAAACAGTTTGTTTTGTTGGTGTTTGCAAGTTTTTGGCTATGAAAATGTAGATGGTACATTGTTCACTTAAAGCTTGAAGATTTAGCCCCACAAAATGCTTACTATAAACATTTCCTTTCATAGTATAAGCTCAATAGCCTAAACATAAAACACTAGGTATGGTTTGAATGACGTTAACAATAGAACCATGTCAAATTTAAACTTCCCGCCATTTCTAAGGTAGTGCTAAGTGAAATCATTTGTTGTAGCTAGTGATGGACGAGCACGCATGACACAAAATGTATTGTCATAAATATTTTCATGTTTGTTACCTTTTTTGGACATTTATATCAGCCGGATGAATACCTAGGACAAACGAGCCATGGAATGGGATGAGCTTGTTGAAAATTAATTGTATTGTATGCCCAAACACGTTGATTGCGTATTGTATGTATTGAATGACAAACAAGCCAAAAAATACCCGCAGCCATAGATCTGAGTTTTGGACATTATGTAGTTTTAATTTTTTTATTGCGGTATTTTGTATTTTTTCACTTATAATTTGCAGTTGAGTGTAAAATATTGTCACTACGGCTTCACATCAACAAAATTAACAATACATTTTGGTTTTAAGGTTCTCATTATAATTTTATTTGATAATATGAAACTGAGCACTGGTGGCCCAGTGGAAACAACAGTAGTAGGTCTTAGGTTCGAACCTAGGTAAATTATTTCGTCAACACTGCTCTCAAAACGGTAAAAAAAAACCTCGTGAGGAAACCGGCATCTCCTAGAATCATAAGTTCGAAAACGTGTGTCATTCACTAACCCGCACTCACACTCACATAGAAGAGGCCTGTGTCCCAGCAGTGGGAACATTACAGGTTGATTTTGTAATATTAAAGAAGTATTCCTGTTCCACGTTAATGTTAAATACCTCCACCATGGAGGAACATAATGCATCGTGAGGTAACTGGTGTGAGACTAATGAAAGTGCCGCCAGCACATAGAGGGTGTTAGTTATCAAAGTTAATTTTCAAGTTTCCCGAGTTAGTTTACTTCGTCAATCAAGGTTGTGAACTTGTATAACCATCTTATTAAGACAGTCGAATTGGAAATTTTAAGTGGATATTATTTGGGAATAGGTCCTGTAGTCGAATTTTACTCGTTATCAAACTTAATCCAATTTGTCTTTGTGGCGAATTGAATTACTTAACTTAATTGTGAATTTTATTGTTGGTAAAGTTTGGAGTGTCGCGGTGGAGGCGGATTGTAAATGTTGTTTTGCTTGTTTCGATGAAAATTTGCTTTGATAACATGTCATGTAACATAAAACAAGGGTAGGCAAAAGACACCTTCTTTTGCCTACCTTTGTTTGAATAGTAAATTAATATTGTAGGTAACTATAATTAGACATACCTACACACCAAACAAAATAATGCTTCGGGTAATATAAAGTTACACTTCTTCAATGCCACAAATATTTTTTTTTAAGATTCACGCGTTCTCTTATGAAGTAGGTACCTTGCACTAGCACCAGCTGAAACTTTACATACTTTTTCAATTTTACGTGTAGGTATGTATAAGTAAAATTAAGAGAAATATATTTACACTCAACTCAAGTACGTTTTCCGAGGATCTATGAACGTTTTTTCACCTTCCACCCACTACGTTACACTACTGCTGTAATTCGCGACTAAAGTTATTATATTGTAGATAAAACAAGTAAGCTAAGTGACTACCAGCAATATATTCTGCAAAAAAATCACCGCGAAAACACACAGACAGAATAGATCGGCTGTACCTATACAGCGAGTTTAAGAAAACACAACAACCACAATTTTCTTCATTCCTGTTAATTTGTGTAGACAAAACACTCGCTTTTCACAATTTCCAAGAATCTGAATGTTTTTTTTAGGTACTTGTTCTTCAGAATTCAATTCAGGTATCGAAAATGAATTTTTTTTTAAGAAAAGGTTAATTTAATGAATCACTAAACATTGTGACGCGTAAAAATATTCCCTTCACAAAACCGCAATCTAAATATTTAAACCTGTAATAATACAATTACTAGGAACTACCATCACTATGTACTACATGTAGGTACCCTACGTAAATATTAATAATATAAAAATGTGTGATATAATTTTTATTTTTGTAACGAGACGTCACAAATTGGGTCGCATTCGTTAAACAAGAATGAATCCAGCTTTCATTGATTTCGATGTCAAGTGGAGCTGTACAGCATACAGCGTACAATGCTGTGCCTACAATTCATTACTTGATTGAATGGCACACAGATGGTGTTTACACGGTAATTAAGAACAATATGCAGTGCAGTACTACGGCTCGGGTACTCGGGTAAGCCCGGATATATGAGGCCGATCATCCATCATGTTGGTACCTACCTACATCATTCTCGCGTCTATATTGTGGTAAGTAGGTATTAATCGACACTTACAGTACGTATACAACAGCTACCGTTATTTTATTTTCTAGACAAAAGGTAACGTTTATTTTTATTATTATGCCTATCTATTTGCTTACTTAAATAAATTTTATTTTCGTTGACTTAGAAACCGCTGATAGGTATAGCTATTTATGGATGATGCCACTCTGGGCTAGACAGGTTCTAAACGAAAGATATAAATCAATGTCACCAACATCAAACTCGAACTAAAGATGATAAGGTAAGGGTGAAAACTGGCTGATGAGGTTAGGTATATATATAAAGAAGAAGGAGACATGCTGTGCCGACCTAAAATAATACCTGAGGGGCAATTCTCGTAATTTTAAGAACGTTCACAGTCTGAATCTCAATCTGTTAAAAATACCTCCAATTTCCGTACATTTTTGACAAGTTTTTGACATTAATTGTCACTGAGATGAGATTGTGCTACTAGATTTTGAACGTTTTTAATTAAGTACGGGTATTGGCCTTCTAGTATTGGGACAGAAGGATGATGAAAATCAAACTAAAATAGATAACAAGTTGAAGGGGCGCACACTTAGCTGCGGGGTAATTGTGTAACACACATAAAGTGCTAATTGATCGCAATGGGTTTCATTTTGACAGTTAACCCACGTTCATTGCGTTATTTACGTTGTTGAGTAGAGAAATTTTTCAAACCTATGAATTAATGGTTTAGAAATATCTTTTAAAACTCTCGGATTGTGATAGATAGAGCGTTAAGCAATTAGGGTGCTGGTCACTTATTGCAATCGCTGAAAATCCAGCTATCTATCATGTATTTCCGATGTTTGCATGTGTCTCACGAGGCGGGGTGACTGTTTAGCGTTCACAAGGTGTTCACAGACACATAATCTGATACGCGAAGTTTGAATGATGTTTATATACTTTCATATCGTAAAGTTCTTATTTTGAAATCAAAAACAGACTTTGTCCACGTGCCACACTAATTTCTAAAAGTTTTATTAGAACACACTTTCCCTAACAGTGCCAAAACTACTATTATGATAGGCATAGACCACAAAATACGTGTTAATAAAATGGACTGTTAAATCAGAGTGGTCATAGGCATTGGAACTGTACGTATGACAATAACAAGGACACACTTGCCTTTGAAAAGAAAATTGATTGAACAAGATGATCGCTTCAATTTGAATTTTATTGGAGTAAATACCGGTCAAGTGCATGTCGGACCACGCACAATGACGGGTTCCGTAGTTGGAATGAATTTTTCCCAAGAACAAACTTAACATTTTAGTTGAAAATCATGTTCTCCCATACATTGCAACTGCAAATTTAAGTTGGTCTACTATTACTTGTAAACTTGTAAAGCCTACATAGCTGTGATAGTTTTCCTTTTAATTACGTTATACCTATAAACTACTGCTGTGATTTTTTTCACGTATCCAAAAGCAACCATTTAGCTGACAGGGGGGACACTTGACTCTAACAAAAATTTGCACTTTAAAGCTTAATTTTTCACAAACGGATCCCTGAATCGAAAAATGGTTTTCACAAACCCGCAATATTTTTTTAAAAGCCCTATCCAACGATATCCCACGCCATGAGGTAGACGACAAAAAAAACATGTTCCCACATTACGTGTGGAGAAGGTAAGTACCCAATTTTTTTTTTTCTATATTTTATGTTACCCCTTTGTCCAATATGTTTATTACGCATGATTATTTTCGAATAACACATTTTCCTTTTATTATATTATGCTTCTTCGTTTTATATGAACACCGTTTATTTCTATGTAATATGCTCAGCTTTCGAAATAAGTGTCTGGCTTAATAATTCGTTGTAGGTAATAAACATCTCAGGGTATGTTATGACTGTGTCTACGTTCAACATTGAAGAAACGAGAAACCTTTAGGGAAATTAACTATAACGACCCTTTTTTGAAGTGAAAAGAATCGAGAATTTAGTTTCAGTTGCTATTTTTATTATAATAAGGGGTGCTATTTTTTGGAAAAAAAGATACTTTAGGCCTGAGTTCACCAACATTCAAACCATCGGTTAGATTTAAACAGTTGATTTATGTCAAATGTCCTAAGGAAATTTGACATAAATCAACTGTTTAAATACCTAACCGATGGTTTGAATGTTGGTGAACTCAGGCCTTACTCCGATAATAAAGTTGAATAATCAAGGTTACAAATAAATTTCGAAACTTTAAACATCGTTATTATGAAGAAAGTGAATCATTAATCAGTCATGGCTTCACATAAATTGATGGCTGCACAGTTCATAGTTCAGTTTCTATTTTTTATTCCTATTTAAATTGAGTTATTTTGGTTGACATTTCGGATTGACCTGCGACTATGAAATATCCTAAATTTAAGAAAAAAAAAATGTGTGTCATTCTTCAGGCAGTGAAATGCTCACATATGGCATACATTATAATATTTATGGCAGCACGAAGTAACCTCCTTCATTTGTGAGTTATGTGTCTACGAACTTTTCATTTGTTTGAGTTGGCGATCAAAAATAACTTTCCACATATATTTTAGAGAAAATGCTTTAATATCAATTGTAGTTAATCCAATTTGTATTAAAACTTCTCATTATAAGTAAAACGTAGTTATGTTGTTTATTGGAAAATATTATATTTATAAACAGCTTGTATTCTCTGTGATGTTAAAAGTAAAATGGAGTTAAGCTTTTTAGCTTTGAACGGTTTTATTTTTTACTATTGTATATTATTAATTCTGTTTCAGTATTACCTATTTCTTGGAATTACTTAGATTTTGTATGAGAAACATTTTTAACATTTTTGGATAATAAGTTAGGTACTTATTATCCAAAAATGTTAAAAATGTTTCTACCTAATTTGAAAGCGCCGTCGGTAACGAAAATATTTTTTTTAAATTGAGATTAATTAAATTATGGAATTTCTTTGGTTGCTGTATTTTATTTCTTATACGTGTTAACAAAACTTGACTTTTTATTTTGTATTTAATAAACTAACCTCTGGTTTTTAAAACAGTTCGACAACCGATCATTATTTGTCCTGCCACAAACTTGAATTCAATACGTCGGTCGTTACTATAAGGAGCGATCTCAAATGGTTTCAATTTATTCCAAACTCCTTTGATATTTTAAAGGAAAATGCAAAATCAAAATGTATGTACACATTGTAACTTGGGTACAACTTTATCCAGTATTTTGTTGCCCTGTGGAAGTAGATACCTAGTCAGAAATTTTGTTTTTTATTACAAGGTTTTTGTTTTATTAATTTGCTATAAAATATGGTCCTTACATTAAGGTCTTATTAATAGAATAGAAATCTAACCGTCTTAAAACAGTAGGTGATAATAATGTGTACATATATATAAAAAGGAGGAGAACGATATTTAGTTAATATTGTCCAAATTTAGGAGAACTAGAACTAGGAAAATTAGATTTCTTTTTCTTCTAATTTAGGTATCTGCATTTAATAATTAAAAAAACAACAACCAACCAGATGAATGAAAACGGCAACAAAACTTCGCAGCAGAATCTACACATTTAAGGGAGTTCCTGAGTTTAGCCACCATTTTTATCACTGAACAAATTACAATACAGCTGTACCCATTGAGCGCTTTCTATGGAGTAGTTCATTAAGCGTGGCCGTTCTACAGTTACACAATGTTATCTTGAAGACTTTTCTACAAATTTTCAAGTGCGAGTAAGAGCGTTTCTATTTAATTAAAAGTTGTACCGTAGGGATCCAATCGCGACGGCTCTTGCTTTGTGCCAAATGATGAATGGAAAAGCTCATTGCGAAGAATTCTTGTTTCTTTGTTTAGAAAATGCTGGAAATTTTGTCCAGAGCATCAGAAAAAAATAAGGTTTGGTTTGTAACTCATCTGTCTGATCTGTCAAAAATACCTCTAATTTCACTACATTTTTATCAAGTTTTTGACATTGCTTGTCGCTGAGAAGAGATTGTAACTAGATTTTGAACGTTTTTAATTTCAAGAATTGTCCTTCAGGTTTTGTATGTACAAAACCAATAGGAAAATACTTTCAGATTAATAGTATAAGATATAATATCTTTGTTTTTCTGCGTGGTAGGTACAAATATCGAATTAATATAGCTAATCCAATTGATTTGTGTTGCCAAAGGAAAATATATGAGGCCAAGAATATTATTGAGGACCTAGAAAATTATTTGTTTTATTACGTAAACTGCCTAGTCCAGTTACTAGACTGTCTACTTAATATTGGTACGGTTTTACATAGTTTGCCCCATATATTCATGGCTTTTTTATGGACATGGACAAGTAATAGGCATCTAGACAAGAAGTACACTTTTTAGGGTTCCGTACCTCAAAAGGAAAATACGGTTCCCTTAAGTATAGGATCACTTCGTTGTCCGTCGGTATATTTTTCTCAGGAACGGCTGGAGGTATCAAGTTTAAATTGATACCAACTACGTAGGTCTATACGGTACCTTGGAGCTCTAAAAAATCAAGTTTCTAATTCAACGCAATAAAAAAAGGCAATTCAAGCGACATATTTTGATACTCGCAAATAAATCAAAACCTATGGGTACTTCCCGTTTACCTAGTAGTTTTGCAGTTGGCGAATTGACCGTTGCATAAATCGATGCATGAGAAAATATTTTTCAACTATAAAGTTAGTTTGTTCTTGGAAGAAATTCATCCCTTCATTGTGCGTGGTCCGACACGCCCTTGCTCGTTTTGTTTATGAGGGACATTACCTTTTAAAACAAACATTATGGGTTAAAAAGTAGCTGCCTGCATGTTTGCCTCTTTTGTTGTCTATACAATGTCTTTATAGATAGAATGTCATATACCTATATATATGTTTGTTGCATATTACGATATGCAGACGACATTAAAGCGATGCTCAGTCGTCTCCGGGGTGACTATAAAGTGTTGTGTCTCGGAAACTATGAGCGAAATGATTGCCATGCCGATCAGGAACTGCCTCAATGTAAAAGATGTACTTGTGCTAACTACATAACTGTAGTAATCCTTTGTGGCGATAGGATTTGCGGCTTAATACATAAGTTTGGTGACTGGAATACTGGATACAATTCATAGAAAGTCTTCTGGGCACGTTTCAAAATGACAACGATGCCGACGAGTACTTCGATGCCTTATTGTCCTTTTGTTTTTGTATTTATTTGTATAGTTAGTTAGTCATTTAATTTAATACCTAGTGTAAATAGATAGTTATCTATATACACAATAAAGGATATTCATAGAAAGTGGAAGACATTTAGACCAACAAATCGTTAACGTTTATCGTTTTCACAAAAGTAGAAAATCCATTAAAGATAGAATAAAAGCCTAACAGCAACACGCAAAAATCTAAAAAGGAGACATAAATAAGACCTTTTTGTATCCTAATCTTAAACGAAGGCCGCAATTTGCAGGGAATACCAAAAACCTTTGTAATATTCTGTAGGAAAGTTCCATTTGTGAATAATTTTATCGATGTATGTATGTGCCCGAATACAATAACAAATTGTTTATAGTGTCGGTATTATCTGTCGGTTAGTGGCCGTTGGAAGAGACGGGAGGGACGAACCTCCCCGTTTATGGCGCTATAGCGGATCAAATGCCCTGGAAGTGATACACCCAGTGATCGTTACACCCAGTGATCGTTTAGCCTTTATTACGCTATATGAATATACGCACTACAATAAAACGGATTTTAATTTCTTTTTCTTCTTCGATTTAGCCACTTTTTGTAAACTTTTACACTTAAAATTCTTTATTCTTTTGTCTGACCTTTTCTTTTCTTACAATTGCTTTGAAAGTTGTAATATCTTTGTCTGAATTTGGAATCACAATATCCAATTTTAGGTTTAATGTGAATTTGAAACAAGAGCTGTTATAATGACAAATCGGATAATAGCTTTTTTAGAATCAGCTTTCTAAGTTGGTTGGTGGTTGGTTGGTAATTTTGTTCTGTAATCTAAATAAAATCAATTCTATTTTACTCAAGTGAAGAAACTAGGTGATTGTTTTGGACAAAAGGAGAGCTATATATTTTATTCTACTAATATTATAAACGTGAAAGTTTGTGAAGATGTTTGGATGTTTGTTACTCAATCATGGAAAAACTACTGAACGGATTTGGATGAAATTTCGTACACAGATAGTTTATAACCAGTATTAACACATAGAATACTTTTTATCCCGATATTCCCACGGGATCGAAACTAACGTGGGTGAAACCGCGGGGCGCTGCTAGTACTAAATATATTCTCATTGGTCGATCAATGTACCACATAAAAGTCTTCATTACAAAATCTAAATTACGAAGGATAACAAAAGTCCCTTTCATCATAGGAAAAGATATGAATGTTTACCCAATATCCAAGAGCGTCTTGACCGGCCGAATAAATTTACAGGAAAGTATAGATATATTATTCATATTCACTCAACGACGCCAATCTCCTCGCCCTTTTCAATGAAACAGGTTTTTACATAAAAGTAAGAGTCACATAACTTGTATATGCTAGGGAATACACGGCATTCTGAGGACACTTCAAAGAGCCAGTAAAGTATATTATCAGGCACTACGTCCTCAAGATTGTTGAATTGCCTTCAATTTCCTTTCACAAGTGCCTCTTATACTGCCCCAATAATATTGTCATGCAATAACGCATTCAGCTCACAAAGAATACAGTGCATTTACTTTTTTATTTTTGTATAGTGGATGCTCTCGTTTCTGCCTAAGAATCCAATTATCATCTCCTCGCGGGCCAAATTCTTGGCCCGCTGAACAGCTTCTTGGAGGGCGGTCTTCGCCGCTCTGTACCCCTCGTACAGCTCCGCCTCCGTGGCTTCCGCATCCGGAGGGCGAATGCGGAGCCTGCGGTGCCTGGTGTACAGGTGTCGCGCGTCAACGCACGCCTTGCGTAGCGCCTCTACCTCCTGCGACCACCAGTACACCTGACGTCGGGCGCATCCTGGCCGGACTCGGGGCATTGCCACGTCACAGATCTCGGACATGGCCTCCCGGAACCACTCAGCCTCGTTGTCAATGTCGGCAGGCCTGTCTGGTGATGACACCCAGGCCTGCACGATTGAGGCTTCCAGGAGAAGCTCCCGGTCCAGCTGCTTCAGCGCCCACCGCGGACCACTCGGGGCCTGTTGGACCGGCGCGCTGTAGGTCTGGGCGGAGACGTCGATCCGGATATACCGGTGGTGTGTACATCCTTACTAATCCATACTAATATTATAAATTCGAAAGTAACTCTGTCTGTCTGTCTGTTACCTTTTCATGCCCAAACCACTGAACGAATTTCGATAAAATTTGGCAGAGAGATAAATTGTATCCCGGAGAAGGACATAGGATAGTTTTTATCGACATATCTCGCGGGCGGATGCTAAATGTAAAACTGAACAGTGGTGTGTGCTCAACAATTTTAAACGCTATTCCAATATTTAATTCATATTATTCACACCCATAAGCCGAAAAATGGCGAGGAAATGTTGTGCACGACGCTACACTAAGTAAGGATGACAGAAATTAAAAATAACGCGCCACCGCGATCCCTTTCAAATTATTTGGAGAAGAATGTAAGATAAAAAAAGATAGATAAGAAAATTATTCGTCTGACGCGAACAGTTTCCGGTGGCTGGCCGCAATTTATTCCTCTCACAAACACGAACTGTGCTGATTCAATATTGACACTGGCTGGAGCCTCGCGTACCTAGCCTATTCCCCAGTGCTTCAGATAGAATCTAACTTCGAAGATACGACTTTGTACCCGCTTTTTAAGTTGCAAGCATACAGGGTATTCCTTCAAATACAGTTTCTCTCCCTATTTGTTTATCTTGCGATTGCTACTGAGACGCAGGCGGTGCGTGCGGTGGGGTGTCGCTATGTTTGTTTTCAAGTTCTTTTGTTTCCTAGAAACTTTGAAACTGGTATGTTTAAAAAATAAACAGCCACACATCCGTTCCGCCTTTGTCAGTACCTTTATATTTTCGCAGAAATCCTTGGGGAGTAAATTAGTATTCTAGTCGGGGTTACCGTTATTAATTAGACGGTGTTAAAGGAATCTGTACGAATAGTAATTGATTAGCACGTTGTTCTATCTGATCGTCGCCGTTCTCAAATAGATGCGATCGCTCAAAGTCAACGTTAATCCTCTCTTAATGAGTTCAAAAGCAGCAATTGTTGAGAGCGGCTTACGTTCTGTTACCGACCCTCGGCTGTAGGAGTGCTTCAACCATCGCCATGGGGATTGAATGGCATTACAATAAATTTGAAATTGTCCGTTTCCAATTGTTAAGTTTGTATTCCCGTTGATGTATCTTTTGTTTGCGTTTTCAATACTCAATTACGTCATAACTAAGCCAACAACAATAAATTCACGTCACATAATACAGTAATTTAGTGTCTGTCTAACAGCGACAGTAGGTAACAAAGTTGTTTACGACTAACATTCACAAACCTCAGTGACATTTAAGTTTCGTGGATACAGCTAGAGACCGAAACTGTGTGGTGATTGTGCACAGTGCACACACTTGTGTTGTGTTGTCAGACAAACGTGCCGCGCGTTCGGGAGCGGGAGCGATGTCGGCGACACGCGAAAACTGCATCAATCATAAGGAGGGCAGGACAATGGAGCTTTTTATCGGGAATTCCCGTTCCAGAGGGATTCGTCTGTGACACCATTTCACATTTGTCACATTACCTACCCACAAAATCTGTCGTTTTCGCTTTTTTTGGGCTCGTTAGAGATTTGATGTCAAAAGTTTCACCCAAATTGCACACGCATTGTGGAGACCGACGCAGCGGGTTATTTTCCTTATAATATGATTTCCTTTTCAAAAGGTTCGTAATAAATAAGGTTATTTGAAAAATAAACATTTGGTTGCTACAAGGCTACTTACTTACTTATATAAAATATAGATTTAATTAAATAATAACATAGGTTTACGGAACTTTTAATTTTTATGCGACCGTATATAAAACAAAATTTTAGTCGCATTTTTGTTTATAAATGTGGAAAAAAGAGACAAAATAAGTCATCAGATACCGCTGAGGCTTTAGAAAGGCTTTCTCTACATTGTTTATCTCAAGTCCTAAGGGACAGTTGGAAGAAAAGAGGGAAATCTCCGAGCTAAGCCGTCGTGATTTAACAACCCATGCTATACCCATACAGAGGGACATTTGCGTGTAATGTTATAGTGAAAAGATTATTTGGGGAAATAAAGCGTTAGAAGAAGTTGAGGTGGGTTGACTTATCGGCTTCCTGCATCATTTATCTGGTATATACATATATACACTGGGCCGCAAATAAAGCGGGTCGGTAACAAAAACCTCAATAACATCCAAAATATTGGAGCTAGCTTTGTGAAATAAAGACTGTGTTATAGACAACTTTATAGAGCCTAAATCAATGTCATAAAATTTTAATATTATGAAGTTTATTTTGAATAAGAGTAAGTTAGGCAATTAAAAAATTTAACAAAAAAATTTAAAACAAGTAAAATGATTTTATTGCTGAATGGGCACAAGGTAAACTGTACTAAATATATTATAATATTTACTGTGCAATTAAACCGCCATTGTTCCCAAAAATGGAAAACAGAAAACCAATCTTTTCAGCGAAGTCGGGGGACCTGTAAAGAACTGTTCCAAGGAAACGTCCCCCGACTGCAATGAAAATACTGGATTTCAGTTTTTCACTTTTGGGCACAATGGCGGTTTAATTGCACAGTAAATATCTCCGCCCGCGTGAATATCGAAAATTATCCCAAGGGAACATACTCCCGGGATAAAAAGTGTATCCTATGTGTTATTCCAGATTAAAATCTAACTCTGTGCCAAATTTCATCAAGATCCGTTCAGCCGTTCTGACGTGATTGAGTAACAAACATGCGTCCATCCATCCCAACATCCAAACTTTCGCATTTATAATATTAGTATAGATATAGATTTTGTCTTCAAGACGCAAGCGTGGAAACGAATAAGCCTTTTTTTTATTTTTCTATGGGATATTGGACAGTACCTACTGTTAAATTTATTTAATTTCATTTGTTATGTTATTAGTGAACGAATGCATATTGAATACTACTGGTATATATTTTAGTTATGTACTAAGCAAGCCCAGACGATGATATTTATGAAAAAAAAATGGAGATGGCTCCTCTTTACATTTTTTTTTCACCAGCCTATGTTACCCGGGATAACGCAACGCTTCCAACGAGACCACATTCATTGATATCAGTTAAGGGGGGGCATAAAGCCAGAAAAAAATCAAATTTCACCCGCGCTTCCTTGCCTACCCCTCTCATCAAACACGACAAAAACAAAACACAATCCCTTCCCGCCAGCAGAAACTTTTCGCCCGGCCAAGTAAGCCAGAGATTAAAACAGAAGAATAACTAGCAGGGGATCGAGGGGGGAGGGGGGGGGGTACTCATGGGAACAGATCGGTATAAATCATATATATTTGTGTTTGAATTTCCATCTTCTGTAATAAGTATATGCAAAATAATCAGATGAAACGGCTCTATTCAATGTACCTAAGTATTATAGCAGGCTGTGCAAGTAGATATCTTGATAGGGCAATATTATTGTATGTCCCTGAATCTGTTCCGATGCTGGTAACAGATTCACGGACATACATGTAATACAGCCTATCTATGAATTTCCAATTCTGGATTGAAGGACTAACTTTACTATACAGTAAAAAAAAAAATCTTATATTAGAGAGCAAACCGAGTTGAATGCCTATACATTTTCGATTCCGAATGAAATTACAAATTAACGATTTTTTGATATTTTCCTGTACCTATTTATGCTGTGAGACCTTGCTTCTTGCCAATTTTCATTATTCTAGGTCAACGGGAATAATTAAAACGTATAAGGTACACCCAAGGATTTAAATTTCAAAACACGCGACATGAATGGCAATTTATGCTAGCTTCTAAGTCAGCGTCTTTGAGGCTTGATATTTCTACAGCTCCAAGAAACCGTAGATCTAAGTATTTGATATCAATTTCAACTTGATACGTATTCCTGAGAAAAAGGGACAGACGGATGGACAACGAAGTTATCCTGTATCTAAGGTTTTCGATTTTTCCTTTTGAGGTACGGAACCCTAAAAAGCAAAAGCACTTCCATCAAAGTATTATATTACATACTCCTAATCATAAATCATGATGAAAACAAACTCAACTAATTTGTTTTTTTAACAATATAAAGGCCAATGTAATCACATCGCTTATCTTATGATTTTTTATTTTGAGTTATATAATCAAGCCTTTTTAGAATGACGACGTTGTAATGGTCATATTAAGGACAAAGATGATTGAAAATATCTATCAAAAATCTTAGAAAACTTGTCGCACCGCAGTGATGAGCAACCCTATTTAATTTTCTCGTATTGGTTTCTCAAATTACAGTATCGAAATATGATCATTGTTCATTCCCTTTATTTTCAATGCAATTCTTTAGTAAGTAAAAACATCCGTTTATTTTGCATATACTTACTATACGCTAAGTTTGAATTCAGAATCTAAGAATCATGTCTTAGTATTTTTTTGGAACTAGAAACTCAATGTTGACGTAACAAAGTTCAAATTCCAATGTAACCAAATTTTGTTTAGGACCTACAAGTTGGACGTCACCACATCTTGATGAAAAACAGTGTTGATCAAGAAAAAAATTATATTTGTATATCGTGGATTTTTCTTTGCAGGATCGTGCAAAGTCAATAAATTAGCAACAGTGATACCCAAATAAAAAATGATATTCGTATGGTGGATTTTGCACTGTATTATGCAACGTCAAACGGCATGTGTCATAAAAGCCTTTCCTGCGCGAAGTGCGAGTAGGAAAAAATCCCCACCGAAAACATTTGTGGAAAACGAGGCTAAGTTCGGAACAAAAGAAGTACATGTTTGTCGGATTTACCAATATGGCATCTATGTAAATGGGTTCCAAAGTCTAAAGTTCATTAGGTTCCTCTTTTGTAACTGTTGAAACTTTCCAAGTTTCCAACTTGCCAAGTTATAATATGAACTGTAGACTTTCTCTCAACTCTATAGAACTCAGCACCCATTCAGAGCTTAACTCTTTTATCGGCGAAGCCGACAATCCCAAACATGTTGATCCGTCACAACCTTTACTCATCCTCACCATAAAAAGAAGGCTAGTCATGAGAACACTATCTGTATGAAATATTTCATGTGCCGTTTCGTACTTTTGTCCACAATAAACTCATTACGTATTTAATTTCCGATATTTCTTTTGTATGCTCCAATAATGATATACCCTTTACGCTGAATTTCGAGTTTCAACTTGATTTAGGGAATAGTACTTACTAAAACCTTATTCGGAGTTTGTCAAGAAAAGTGGAAGAAAACGAATTTGGATTTTGAGTTAATCACAGTAAGGTCTAAAATCTCCAGCACAAACTTTCAAATGAACGCTAGTTGGCTATGTTGCAAATTTTCTCCGCAAGAAAATGAACCGAAATGCAGAACAATGGCGCTAGTGGTACTATACCAGTCAAAAATCTGTCAAATAAAATGTATGTCATCTTGACTTTTCAAATATCAATATTGAATTATTTCAATATTTTTATTTTATAGTTTTGCCTCGGTATTTGTTTAGTTTATCAAGTCTTATTGTTTTTAATAATCGTTTCGGGAGTGGTTTTAGTTATTTTTCCATGTTTTCTGTTTCACAGTGTCTTTCCTACAAAGTGATAAATTACGAAAATATTGTTTACGTAAATTAAATAATAGCAGCGCAGCCGAAAATTTGAGCGCAGTCCTCTCGTCTCAACAGAGCGGGGGCGACTGATTTGTGAAACATATATATGTTTGAAGTTCCCGCAACGTGCGACGGAAGATGATTTCTTCCACGAACTAAGAACGTCGTAAGTGCTATAAGCTTATCGTCGTAATAAAACCACAAATAAAAGTAATAAAATAAAATCCTTCCACAATCTAAGTCGCTTTATATTAATAAATTAATCATCAAATTTTCATTCTAGTAGTCATTAGCATATTAAGTACAAATCGAAAAGTCGTGAAAATTGGAGGTAACTTCGTGATGTTTTTTATTACAGAAAATTTTACTATTTTGTGATTTGTTGCCACAATAAGTTTGGAAATATCATGTAGTTATTCGTGTTATTTTTATTTTATACCTAAGTCTCATCAATTTCATGAAAAATCATATTGAAGTTAGGCTATTTTGGTTGATACCTGCTCTTAAGCCGTTTAGAAGTTATGGTGAACTAAAGAAACTCACAAACATACATGAACCCTGAAAACATAACACTCCTTTTTTTGGGTAGCCGTGTAAAAATGACCATTTTCACTAGATTTCGAATAATGTGCTACCGTACTGATTAGATATTAATGTGCTACCGTATCAAATATGCAATTTTTACACATTTTAGTGTTTTGTTTACCACGAGCTATTAATACAGCTGATACCTATACGGTTTGGAATGCTTTCCATCAGATTTTTGAGCCGATCCTGAGGAATATTCTCCCAATCCGCTATCATTGCTTCTTTTAGTTCACGAAGCGTGATTGGAGAGGAATTTGGCTGGCGTACACGTCGTCCCAGTTCGTCCCAGTCATGCTCGATGGGGTTCAAGACTGGGCTGCGTGCTGGCCACTCCATGCGTGTGATATCGACATCTTCAAAGTAGACAATCACGACGAGCATTATCTTGCATAAAGGTGGCGTTCTCGTCCAACATACTCAATTAAGATTTCATTTACGTATCTTTCTGCAGTTAAAGCGCCATTTTCTATTTCCACTAGTACGGTGAGGCTTTCGGAATAAATTCCAGCCCTCACGTGTACGGAGCGTCCGCCGTATGGCACTTTGTCTTCAATGCAAGCTTGGTTATAGTGCTTTCCAGGTCTTCTGTAGACTATTTGCCTTCCAACGTGCGTGTATAGCATTAACCTCGACTCATCTGAAAATATTACTCTTGACCGGTCATCCAGAGTCCTTTCGAGTTTTGGACCAATTGTAGGTCTAAATGGCTTCAGGTTTGCTTCAGCAAGATCTCTGTGCACGTGCTCGGATTGCTCCCTCCAGCACGTAGGTCATTATTCCCATGAGATTTTTTATTTAACTTTTGGACAGAACAAGGTTTGTCAGGTCAGCTAGTTACAAATAATATGATGAGATGAGCTTGACGCCTACCAAAAGGACTAAACTGCATTTGCAGAGAACAGAAATATGTGGAGAAAGTAGAAGGAGACCCTATAGTATGACTTGCAGGCTAGATAGAAAGAAGCTGTATGACTGTGATGAAACAAGGAAACCATTTTGAACAAACTCAACAAAAAGGCCAATACGCAGACAACAAACGTTGTTATCAACACGCCAAGTTGTTTTGTCCTACAGTAAGCCAGTGACAATTTAAATAAATAATCATAGTTATCTAAGCAAAACACCTTTGGACACCGTCGTGTTCGCAGTTGACACTATAAGGTTTGCTCATTATAAATCACCTTCTCGGCGTACGGCTAGATTTGCTAGCCAAACTGTGAGAACTAGGACACTAGCTTGTCTGCCACAATTTCTGCTGTATATTTTAGAAATATAAGCTCTTTAATGTTAAAATACTGAATGAATGGTTGTCATGGTTCTAGAACAGTAAGTGTAATATATAGTATAAAAATAATACGCGTAATTGAGCTTTCTTACCCTATATTTCCACGAAAAAAAATAATATCTCCTAGTCTCCTTTAATTTGGGTGTTGTAAAAAACAAAGGTATCAAAGAAAGACAACAATAATAAAGTTTATTTGGACTCAGCGTTCGTGTTTTTATAATATCAGGATAAGACAGATTTTTAGCAATATCCTCCTATATTCTCATAACAAAATATCTATCTAATTGCCATAGCCCATGCACCATTACCACGGTCAGTGAATGAATGTTCAGCAGTTATTTTTACGAGTATTTCAGTAAAACCTTCATAATGCAATTTCATGAAGGATCGGGGAGGCAATAGAAGTGAGCTGAGTACTTGTATGTATACTCTAGTACCTACTGTAGAGGGAAACTTTTACCGTTATTCATGCCATGAAACACACTTGAATTGCTTTCCAGCACATGATTGATACGTTCTGTTATATTTTAGATGTACCGGTTTTAAAAATTCATGGCTGCCAACTTTTTCGATATTTTTATTTCACTAAACCCAAGTAAGAAGTTTTACTGACGCCGAAAACTTTTAATATTCGATGATGGAGGTTTTACAGGTACCGAGAATTCAATGGGCTATTTTGGATTTTTTACTGTGAGCAGTATGGTCCAGTGGAGGCAGTCACTTTATTTTGTGTATGTAATTTCTTCAACAGTGTTCTCAAAACGGTGTTAAAAGATCGTAAGGAAACTTGAAAAAAATCGAAGACATGTGACATCTACCAACCCGCACTGAACCGCGTGGTGTATTACGGCCCACTCCCTCTCACACGGAACAGATCTGTGTCTCAGCAGTGGGAACAAATTAGGCTGATTATGTATTGTGAAAAACTCCATCGGAAGAGGTACTTCGTCAATCTTTTTTTTTTCTTCTTCTTTTTTTATTTAATTTATTTTTTTTTGTCTTTTGAAGATGTCGTCGTCCACACAATATTAAATAAAAATTTGGTTAGTCTATTGTTAACTTATTCAGTTAGGTGCAAGAAATTTCTAGGAACTTTCTTCCTTATTTAGCCATGCCATTTCCCCAATTTTTCAATAGCTACTCATAGAACACAAGGCGACGGTCTTTCCATTTCCATAAAAAGAGTTACTTTAAGTTATTACTTTAGGGGCTGATTTTTCCAGTACCAGATAATTTTATCCGAGGAATTATTTTGAATTTCTTCCATACAAAAACTGTCAGACGTCAATTTTATTCGACGAAAAATAAATACCCATCTGTCGATTGAAAAATCAGCCCTAAATTAAATTACAATTGCCAATAACAAATTAAAAGATAGTATCGTAAC
Source organism: Gortyna flavago (assembly GCA_963669345.1). Lineage (NCBI taxonomy): Eukaryota > Metazoa > Arthropoda > Insecta > Lepidoptera > Noctuidae > Gortyna > Gortyna flavago. The sequence goes on from OY770139.1 coordinate 8,463,013, forward strand.
TGCATGTCTAATGAGCAGTCACGATATTATATGCAGGTTGGTAAGTCAGTACGGTAGGTACTGCGATTAGAGCGGGGCTTGCGGTTGCGAAGGGCCTGCCTGCTCCAACTATTTATGTGTCCAGATTAGGGTCCCCCACAAACCGACACAATTACTTTTGCACTGCGTTAAATTAGTTAAACTGACGATTATTCCACTAATAATTGCTTTAGCTTTTAGTGTGTCCTTATCTTTACGTCAGATCTAGTGAAACTAAGCGCTGTTTGCCACGATTTCTGCGCAGAAAAGTGTAGAAATATTATACGCGTCGTTTAAACTTCTGTTTGATTGTAAATTGTGAAAGTCGTGAAATATAAAAATCATATTTCCACATAATTGAGCTCGGATATAATATTCCCGGTTCAATTATCTGGAAACAAGATTTTCATATTTGTGAACAATTCGCCTGTAATTAACAGTACGCCGTCCACACAATAGGTGTAGGTCATAATCGTGGTCATAATCAACAAAGACCACATTGCAGCTACTACATTGTTGCAAATAGTACCTCACAACTCGAGACTCGAGAATAGCTGAATCCCTAGCTCGACATCAAATGCCAAATTACCTCAAAGACATTCGTAACAGCACTGATTTCCTCACTACAAACAAATGGACCCGCATTTTAATCCAATGGCAGTGTGAGTCGGCGTCCCGCAGTTTGCGTGTTACTGCAGTTATGTTTGTGCTACAACATTTGCCATGTAAATCTAAGTGGTGGAGGGGCTGCCAAGAGATCGCGTGCATACGCCGCCGCGCGACGACGTCTGTCTTCCGCACGTTCCCCGAATTTGTAGATTATCCTGCAAGAATATAGTATTAGACATGTTGGTTGAAAGCATTTCTTGGAACTTTTTTCTTATCCTATTTCGCTAAATGGAAGGTTTATGTTTGTCCACCAGAAAAGTGACATCTGACAAAGTTAAAACGGTTTTCCTGACTAATTGAGTATGTAATAGCATTTAACGTTAATTCTGTCTTCGGGACCTAAATATGAAAGCACTTGTATATACCTACACTCTGTAGAGCATAGTTCGTTATAATAGGTTTACGGAAGGCTTAATTAGAAACTGGGGTAATACCTTACAAAAGGGGGTAATGAATTAATACAGCCTCCCGTATATCTAGACCAGTATAACGAACCATCCTGTGGAACGTTGCTATGATCATACACTTCGTTAGCAGATTGGTCGCTGTATCATGGTATTAGTACTCAAAGCAAATTCTGAAGGCCTGTAGTCGCCGTAGTCACCGGCCGGAAGCGAAGTATACCTTGCATGTAGGTACCTCGTTAAATTCGTTACTAAAACATGAACATGGAATGTTTTCTCTAATATTCTTTTACTGATCCTACGTCCTTTGTTTAAGATGATTTATAAAGCATAATATGCTCCGCTTGCACTTGCGCTTGCGTCTCCCTGCACTTTTAAGGACATAAAGAACGCCATTAGTAGCCGTACCGCTATTGAACATGGCCACTAACTGGGCCCAATATGTGATCTAATAAAGAAGAACCATCGTTTCGACATGAAGAAAAAACTTGAGATTATCTCATGTAATTATTTGCAGTGTTCTTATTAGTCTCTGTCATCTCGTGCTCAAGTCCTAATCCCCATTTTCGTCAAATTCTTAGAAGAGTGTTTTGTTACGCGCCACACAAACGAAACAGCTCAAAGGTTTTCGAGTACCTACAGGCTCTCAGGCCATCAAAGGATTTCCCAGGAGCGTGTTTAAGGAACAAAATATGGAGTATCCTAGTAAACAAAACAAAAAATAAGGGCGATCGTTTTAAAATCGAGACTTAATGATACTCATGACGATAGAGAGAGGCCACTCGAAAAAGTCGATGTTACAGAGAACACGCGCGGAGCGAAGTTTTTACGAGAAAATTTTACACATAAATTACGTCACATACGTTCTTATCCCCCATTATTTGGTCTCACTGAAGTTTCCGGTTGCGTACATTTTTACAATGTTTTGGAAGCGGTGTAATTTGTCTCAAGGCATCTTGATGCGGTCTTGTGTAATTTCAATGTGTGTTCGTAAGTTACGGGGACAGTAATTGGTGGTACAAAGTTGAGAATTTTGTTTTGATATTGCAGAGATCAGTGTACCTACACCCGATATAAAGTGCTATAAGATAGAACCGCACTACTGCACCTATTTTAGCGTTCTATATTTTATCATTTTCCGTCACATGTTAGCGGATGAACAGGAGCATCTTAGTATAGCAAGCACGTAAGCACAAGAACTAGGATCCAAGTAATTTTCCAGAGAGGATAAAATAGTTCCTTGATACAAGTAATTTAATTAAAAGGTAGTTGTTACTCTTTGAAGAAAATAAACAGCAAATCATTAGACGTGGCTCTATTTGTCATCGAATCAGCGAAAAGTCATTTACTCCTGGACAATGGACATAGGACCTATAGTCCGATACCTATAAATAATGTCATAATTGTATAAACGTATAGTATTTTTATCTCACTAAGCAACACGCGCTTTACTTATGGTTACTATGTAAAAACACGCTGTTAATCTGGAGCTCTCGATATCGTCCGAGATAATGGCGAAGTCGGAAGTGTGTGTGTGTGTTATGTGCTCACGCTTCTCGTATTCAAGTACACATTCACAGCGTGTTTGTACACTTGGTTAACACAAGTAAAGCGCGCGTCACTTCGTGAGATAAAAGTACTATAGCATGTATATTTCCAACCATGCTTGCTATATAATACACTCCGGAACTTTTACTAACATACGGAAATTTTATTGGGTCAAGTTTCCTGTGAATTTACAAGAACAACACGGATATTCCATAGAATATCCGTGCAGCATACTGCAAATATTCCCTATACATATATCCTTTTATGAAAGCAACGCATAAAACATCAATAGAGATGTTCGAGCAATCGATTAGTCGATTGAACTGACTCCGCGACGGCTTTTGTCGACTAAAAGACAAATTAATCGAGTTTGCGATTTGATTGAGTTGTGCTATAGAGAAGAGTAAACTGCAAAGTAATGATAGATCTATAGTGAAACAGGGATATATACCGTTGGGATGTGTGTGTACTAAATTAGAATGGCAGGTTTTTTTTTCGATAGCGTTCGACAATTACGACTGAAATGTTCTAACGTCTGTGCTTTTTTTTTTTTTTCATTTTTCACATTTATTAAGGAATATACATATTTCTTTCCGTTTTTCAGCTTTTCTTCGTTGAGTGCAGCCTTGACCTTCTAATAATGGACCCTTTTAAAAATTAACAAACCATTAAAAACTTTTAATAATAATTGAGCCTGTTTTTATTAACATTCTAGCCTTTTCTCACAGATGGTCGCTGAAACTAAGCTAGGGCACTCCGGCTAAATGTGTTTAGGTTACACCCACGGAATAGGTTAGACCCGTGATAAATCACGCGCGAGCCGAGCGAGCAAGCGAGCGGTGCCGCTGTAGCGCTTTGCGGGAGCTACATCCGAGTTGGTCGCAGTTCTTTTTTTTTTTTTATTAAGTTCTTGTAACTTTTTGAAATAAACATTTTATTATTATTAAATATTTATTACTTGGCTATTTAGTATTTATAAGACCCCAAAACGAGCAGTGGTGGCCCAGTGGTAACGGCCGCGATTTACGAGTTGTAGGTTCGAACCCAGACAGGCGCTTTACTTTATTTATTCCATCACTACTGCTCTCAAAACGGTGAAGGAAAACATTGTGAAGAAACCGGCAAGTCCTAGAACCAAAAATTTGAAGACTTGTGACATCTAGCAACCCGCACTGGGCCCGCGTGGTGGATTATAGCCCACTCCCTCTCACTGAGACGAGGCCTGTGTCCCAGCAGTGAGAAACGTTATAGGCTGATTATGTGAAACCCCGAAATAGGAACTATTTGAGTTTAGTGTTCATTAATACTCGTATTTGTAGGAGTGCAAAATGGGAATTATTAGGGGTTCCATTTCCATTATATACATGCCATTCTGACTCCCAAGATACAGGCAAATGTCTAGTTTGGGGGTCACTGACTATTCTATTCTTGTAAATTGTGATTGTTAGGTATTAATAAATAATTTGAATTTGAATTTGAATTTGAATTTGAATTTGAATTCTGAAATTGGTTAATCGACCCATCACCCCATGAAGTTTATAGGTGATAAGTTGTTGATAACAGATATTTAGCACTTTATTGCCACACTTGTCATCAGTCCTTCATAGGATTGGCACATTCTTAGGGTGCCTGTTTATATTTCCATTCGCGATCGTAAAAATCGTCAATTTTACTTATATTTTTCGATCATCGTTACATCACCACGAAATGAGCCTCAGATCAGAAAGGATCACACAAATAACTATAATATAGAACGTTAAAATGATTACTAAACTCTTTTTTCCGGGTCGACTCTCCGCAATAAAATGAGGTCGGTACATTTTATTGACAAGTTTAGTTCGCCTATAGTTAGGTAGAGCTAAGCGCTTTGGGCGGTTTCAAACCTACTTCGGGTCATCGACTAAACATTTATGGACAGATTTATTTCGTTTTACTGAGGAAATTATATGAGAAAATGATTTCTATGTATGTCCAGGTTTTCTATAGAGAGGATTTACTCGTTTATTCGGATACGGATTCTTACAGCAGCTAGATAAATTTCTGCGTCGCAATTCTCACGAGTAGATTAAACATCACTTTCATGAACAGTTCTTTAAAAATAACCTTTAGAACGGAACTTTAAAAATACCAAGTTAAACTAATGCCAATTCAACGTATAGCAAGGAGATATAACGTCACGTCCTCTTAGAATAACTTTACAAAAATATAATTCCCTCAGCTAGGAGCATACCGGTCACGTGAAAGGTTAAAACAACGCACCAAGGTATTTCTCTACATCTAATACTAACTGAATTGTCTTTACTATGAAATCTCGTGCAGCAACACACCTCGAGGGCCGGCGGAGCCTTAACGAGGAAATAGTGGTCGTAAATCACGGGAAATTCGTTCTTATTGAATTTCCTTTTGTCGGCGAACGGAAGCGCCGCCTAGGTTTTTGCTCCAAATAGACGCTTCGAGACATGGACGCTTTTTTTGACCCGATCGCCCACAGGTCCAGCCCACTATGTATATTAATAGCGGGAATAAAACTATTAAATCATTTCTGTTGTGTGCTGATGTAATACCCAGACATCTTCTGCACTAACAATAGCATTATTTCCACCTACTGTGTGTACCGTTGTCTGAGAAATCAGACTGTAATCAGTTGAAACATTTTTAAAGAAATAGTGTGATTATATTAAATGATTATATTATTATATTATATTATTAGGTCATAAATCATTAGAACTTTTGTTATTGTTTCAAACGTTACACCCGAATTATTGTAACGCGTGTACAAACCAAAACAAATATACTTACGTTAGTGTGAATTAGTGGATTTATGAAATTTTGAAAACAACGATAATAAAATAATATATTATTTTATTATCCCTGTTGAATGAGGAATGAGCGAAAATACTTATTTTCAGTACATTCAATTTCCTTTGTAATTTTTTTTTGTTTTCTTATTTTTATGTTTTTTTTTTTTTCGTGTACAGGATCGCTATGAGGATTAATTAAGTATGTACCTACCTATGTTTAGTTTACATATACCTAGCAGTAAGTACTATAATAATAATAATATATAATAATATCCTTGGACTTTTCACACAACGCCATTTAGTCCCAAGCTACTTGTGTTATGGTAACGAGATGGCTGATAAACTACTTATATACATTTTTTTTTTTTGTAAATACATACATATTATAGATAAAAAACCCACTACTACTAACCCATTTCCGCAGTTTTATAACAATGTTGTCTGTTTAAAAACAATTTGCTTGTGTTATGGTAACGAGATGGCTGATAAACTACTTATATACATTTTTTTTTTTTTGTAAATACATACATATTTTTAGATAAAAAACCCACTACTACTTACCCATTTCCGCAGTTTTATAACAATGTTGTCTGTTTAAAAACAATTAACTTTATTTCAGTTATAAGTTTATCTAGGTATATGTACATTACTTTTTCAAAGACATTATTGAGTCATACTACTTAGTTTCTCCAAAGAAACTTTACAGCATTGAAAAATTAGGTCATCTGTGCCGAAGTGAAGATCTTTATTCGAAAAGTTCGCAAGTTTTATCGAGTTTTATTCGTATCTTCGATCTAATCTTAAAGTACTTCACTCTATTGAAGCTAATTCTTTTATCTTAGAAGAGAATCAAGCCAGGTATTGATTTCAAAACTCGCAGTTTATGTTGGTCCAAGTTAAGCCTTACAAATCTTCGCAAGTGTAACAGGAGCCACCGAATTCACTGAAGTTTATCATAGTTATGAAAATCTCAGAGTTTTCAGACGAAGGAAACTAATTACTATTCTAGAAAGTTACGGTCTCAATCAGGCTCTTTTAGGAGTTTCATAACAGTAGCGAATCCTGTAAAAGTTTAACGTTCGGCCCGCATAGGAATAGGTTTTAATTTTATGCTAGCTACAGGTAAAGTCATACCGTTACTTTCAAGTTGGTTTTCTGTAGAAAATTACGAGTTTTAGCCAATTAGGGTTGTAACTTTTTAACAACCTCAAAATGTTTAGAACCTGTAAAAATGAAACATCGGCTTTTAGTTTTAAACTACGATGTAATAACTCCTCTCCGACGTTTATCATTTATGTTAGTAAACTCATATGCATTCATTCACGCACGCTCGTAACTCGGCAAAGTTATTAAATTCCTCCTGAAACTCGTAAGATTAAAAAAACCTTTTGGAAAGCGTAAAACACATTCCACGGAACGAAGCACACGTGCAAATCTTAATTGCACGCGCTCGAGCCGCCCGCGCCCTCCGCGCCGCCCGAGTCGCACTAGTCCAACGAAACGTTTACACTTGACGTTTTAAAATATTACTTTTGCATTTTAATAACATTTATTTAGAAGGAAGCGGACTCGAAGCGAAATAATGAGGCGACGCGTGAATTTACCGAGAGCACGTAGTCGAGCTGCGGAATAGTTGCATCGGCGCTTGCACTCGCCTTTTGTGTTCGCTCGACCGTGCCGCTAGGAGTTGAGCGGAAAATGTTATGATACCGTCACCTCGGCGAGGTGCGGCGCGGGCGCGGCGGCGACGCGGAGTGCTCGCCGCGCTCGTCAGGTCACCCCGTGCCGGAACGAGCGAACAAATTAAAAAACTTTCCCGAATTTAAGACCGAATTTTCCTTTTGCATATCAGTCGTTCCCGTGTGGGTTCATAATCGCGTCCCTTGCATATTTCCGTGTTTTTACACCATTTAAAACTTCTCTACTGTTCAATTCAGTGTGTTTGCCATGGTTATAGGTTTGGTGATTGAAATATGGCACGTAGCTTTGTGTTACCGAATACTTCAATATGAAAATACTGTACAAAGCGAAACCAACAAGAAACCAAATATTTGTTGTTAAGTTCTTAAAAATTTTGAAAATAAATCAGCGAACTTCCCGAACTGTTGTATAGAAGTCTGAGTTGGTATAGAACGTGCATTCGGCGCGTCGTGTTGGGAAGGGAGTGTGACAGAATTTCAGTAGTAAATCTCTGGCAGAGCGCGGCCGAGGGCGGCGGCGGCGGCGGGCGTACGCGACGGCACGCTATCTGTTGCGACATATTTGGCAAGCGCGCCGGACTCTCGGCCAACTGTGACAATGCCTTCGTCGTAGGTAGGACGCGGGAACTTATCTGATCGGCTGGTTTTTCAGATTAATACCTACTTACGATTTTGCATTTATTTTTATATAAGCACATTTCACGTTGGCAGGTCTGTTAACTTTGCGAGGTTTTAGAGCGTGTGCATTTCCTGTTCCATCGATTTTTCAAAGTTTTGTTTTACAACTTTTAGCTACGAAGTTCGTTGGTTTTCGTTGTTTGAGTCCTTCCTGCTACTACCGGTCTAGAGTTACAAACTTGGGCAGTCCACCCACACACATTTACGAATATTTATCCCAACTAATACCTAAACCGTTATTTTATTGTAAATCATAGTGATATATAAAGAACGACGACGCAATTTGCTTCGATATTTATAAAAGCGATCTTTACTTAAACCTTCTAAGAAAATATAATGTCAGTAATTGGTTAAATTTAGGTAAATTGTGCAGCTACGAAGACTTTAATGGTAGTCTTGCGTAAGACATTTCAAGCATACCATTAAATAGTCTATCTAACTTAAGACTTTTTATTTAAAAGCCAATTATATAAGAATCATTAACAATTAACGTATGCTTTTAAGTTTAAAAACGGAGTTAAAACATTATTGAAAAGAAAAGAACAAAAGCATACAAAAGCATATGACAATTTAGATATATTTTCGTTGGATCCCACTTTCGAATCCCAGTTTAATATTTTTGTCGTTGGATCCCACAAAAAAATGCACGTGTGAGTGAGCCCTGCAGGTTAAAAATAACATTAGAACGCGGTATCTCAATCTTAGAAGCCTGTTTAATAAATCAGTGATATAAATCTTCTGACTGTCACCGCATTGTCTAATTTAATAACAATGCCGCCATACATCACACAACAAACACTGCGTTGAAAAGAATGTACGCAAGGGTTCACGAATACCATTATTTTATATCGTGAGCATATATATTACATTATTTATGCATCTGTGGTTCATTTCGATGGTTCATTTCGTACAGATAACCGGTAGTTTTTGTGTGCCACGAAACTATCAGAGGCACTCACGCGAACGAGTAATCATGGCCGCTAAAGTACTGAATGAATGAATGCAACAAATCGAAATGTTTTAGGTGGGAAAACTTAGCCTACGAGATAGGCGATCTCATCATTAGTTTTCGCTTTCCCGGAACTATTGTGTTGGTATTTTTTTCGGTATGTTTATGGAGGAAAAGTTTTTTTTATTCCGATCGTAATCGTAGGTGTGTAATAACTAATACTACGTTGCTACAACTACAAGAAGCGTAGCACCGATCGTAGCAGTGAACGAAGAGTGGAAGTTTAAGGGCATGGTTGGTGCAGTGGCGCAGCGATTCACTGCTGCCTGCTACGCTAGGGGTTGCGAATTCAAAGCAAAATTCCGAAAAAAAAATGATTACTCTATTAGGAAGCAAACTTTTGCCGTGGAAACTGAAAGATTTCGAAAGTGAAGAAGGGTGCGATGCTCATTAATAATTTTAGTGGATAAAAATAGAAACCATAATTAGGTGTATTCATAACAATATAGAATAGTCGTTGTTCTTTTCAAACCGGGGGAAAATAAACAACATTTTTAAATCCGTCTCACCATAAAACATGTTGAATATTCGTCACAGTATTTTCACATTTGCCCCGCTCTATTCTAATTTTGGATATCGAGGTCAAGCAAAACAATAAGTACCCTCCGGCCAAAACTTTCCTTATTTCTTTGTTTATTTATTAAAACTGTGAAGAAAGCACTAAACTTTGTATAACTTGACGTTTTCGTTTATTTGCAATTTCATTTAGTGGCTCCTTTACTTGTTTATGTTTGTTGTCTACCCAACTTTGACGAAAATAATATTTGATTGGTGACTCTATTGTAAGAAATATGATTTTCTGTTTGTAAATAATAAAAGCCATTATTACAAATCATGCTTGCGGATATAGTAATAATCTTGTTTATATCTAAAGGCAGTAATAACTGTCAGAGCTAAAGTAGCAACACAAATATTGGAACTATTAATGCCACTAGTATTGCTGGGACATCGAAATACATATTAGTTTTCGTGGCTTAGGAATCGTAGAAAAGTTAGATTTACTTTTTTTTTGACAACTAGCTGATCACCACTGACAACATAAAGAATAAGTAGCATTATTTATTTGTTTATATAATTATACTTTATTGTACTCCAGAAAATACATAACAAAAAAGAAACCTTTAGCACCACAAAACATACAATGGGTGCGAGTATTATGTTTTTAGTGGTAACGGTTGCGAGCTGTCGGTCGTAGGTTCGAACCCAGACAGGCGCTTTACTTTGTGTAAATGATTTCATCACCATCACCGAAAACATCGTAAGGAAACCGGCATGTCCCAGAACCAAACAATTCGTAGACATGTGGTAATAATATGTACCAACCCACACTTGGTCCGCATGGTAAATTATGGCTCACTTCTTCTCACCGAGAGGCCTGTGTCCCAGCAGTGGGAACATTATAGGCTGATAATACATATGTTTCTAGCTTCTGTCCGCGAAATTTCACCTCCCCCCCCATTCACCGTCTTAGGGGTGGAATTTCGAAAAACCCTTTTTTTGTGGAGAGTTAATCTTCACAAAAACACACACCCTCGAAATATCATTTGTCTTTATGACCAGTGATTTAGGCTGTGCGTTGATATGTCAGTCAGACAGGACTTTGAATTTTATATATACCTAAGATGTTTTATAGGCAAAAAATCTATGGGACTCTGTCAAGTTAAATATAGATAAATAAAAACATCAACCCCCATCTGCCTTATTGTAGACATATTATGTCAATACACACTACTTTTGCTATCTTCATTGTCTCCATCTTTCAACTTTTCGGCTTTCGGCCATACCTAGCTTTAAGTCTTGACTGACATATTAAGCTCCTTAGATAAAAATGAGTCACAAGCATTTGGTCCCAACACGCTAGGATGCTTATACACAATAACTACCCCTAGTATTAAATAGTAATAGAACTTTTAGAAATAGCTAAGCTTTAAAGAAGATAAAGTTATATTAAATAAACGTAAATTTATATATTCTATGATATAATAAAAATTTCTATGAAAAGGAGTAGGTATCATAACATTTCTTTAGAAGTCTGTCTGTCCATCGCACTCGGCTTGTGGTTTCATTACACATTCCTACGATTTCATTTGCTTACGTGATTCGTCCATCTCGAGTCTTTTATTCCTGTGACATGTTCTCTCATTTACATTTATACGATTTATGAATGGTTGTGAACATCGCTTTTATAGATATTTTTCGCTACGTTGGTGTGATTATGGGGTTGTATGAATCTTGTATTATTGTGATCTCTTTTTGGGATACTTTTATATCAACATTGAGAACTATGAAATTTTGAAGAGTTACATGACCAAAGCATTTACTATTATATTATTATACCGATTTACACGGTAAGGTACTACTTACACATTTATTTAAAAGACCCACAAAACAAGTGACTTTAATGGAGATATTATTTCACAAATATTATTTCAAGATGCTTCAATTCACTAATAAGCAAAGTTTTACTTATGTGAACCCTTCAGTTGTGGGGTTCACATCTCTCTGAGCGCGTCCCCTTCCCGCAGATAAAAATAATAATGGCAACATTTATCAAGAGATATTTGAATATGGCCTCTCTTCGATATGTTTTATGTATGTTCATAATAACGGTCGGAAGAATTCCTCAAACCTAATAAAACTACCCTGCCAATTATAATGTATTTTTTCCTTCTTTGGCAGTATAAAAAAATCGAAAAGATTTAGTTTTAGGGTCAAAAGCTGTAAGCTTTACACTTCATCAGTTTCCACTGCTGGTACACAGCCCTCCTCTCAGTGAGAGGAAGTGGGCCGTAATCAACCACGTGGGCCAAGTGTGGGTTGGTAGATGTCACATGTCTTCGTATTTATGGTTCTAGGACATGCCGGTTTCCTCACGATGTTTTCCTTCACCGTTTTGAGAGCAGTGGTGATGAAATAATTTACACAAAGTAAAGCTCTACACTTATTCCATCAAAAACATCAGCTTAAAACAAGAATACACTGTTCTGACCCCCGAGTACCCTGTAACAGCAGTTAGTATTGTAGCTGTTTACCTATAGACGGCAGTAATAAAGTAATTTAGCTGACGCGGCTTCGACGGAGGCACGGACCACACTCCCGACATGAATATCAACAAGGGAGCTTGTCGTCATCGCCGCCTTTATGGCACAAACTTGGGAGACACCCTCACCATTCACACTGTTAGTGATAAACAAAAAGCTTGTAATTGAACGTCAATATTGTGTTCTACATTCTACAATGATTGTCGACTGAAGTCGGGGTATACGAGTGTTGAAAAAGTATAACAAATGATCCGAAGAGCAATTCTCATAATTTTAGGAAAGTTCAAGTCTGACCTCAGTCTCAATCTGTCAAAACAACCTCTAAATTCCTGACATTTTTGACAAGATTTTGACATTTGTTTGTCACATAAATGAGACTTCGACTAGATTTTGAACGTTTTAAATTACAAGAATTGGTCTTCAGTTTAAGCTTCAGTTTCGCGTCATCTCTGAAAAAGCCAGATCGAAACTGACGACCCTGTTTCTCTGTGTATTTCCACGTAATAGATGAGAACAAAATGATGCAGGTTCGCCTTTTCAGTAAGGCTTTTTTATTTATGGAGGAGGTTTTTGCATACGTATTGTGCGCGATATTCCGACGTTCCAATTTTAGCTGGTTAATTTCTTTAAAGGCCTTCAAATCGGTTTTGTCCATTCGTTTGCATGATAAAAGCGACATAGGGAGATTTGTAGTTTTGAATCTAAGCTCCTAGTCAAAAGGATAATGGGTTTTATTATTTGATGGATTTAATCACTCTAATGGGAAAAAATGCCCCCCTATTTACCCCGGGGTAAATATAGTTGAAATTAGGTGAGTAGTACTATTAGGGTTGATTAAAATAAAACCCAAATTTAAATAACCTTCGGGTTGCTTTGGTCCAATAGTGAATTAATGAAAAGTTTCTATATTCATATACCTAGATACAGACTAATCCTCCTCACAAACTTCGTCTCCTGTTTCCGTGGTGCGTAACAGAAGCTGTTATCTGTCATGATAAAGTACGTGATTAGAATGCGAATATGAACATTCTCACAGACTGAATATTCGCGAAAACCGCATCAAAAATCATTTTGTTTGCGCAACGGATTTTAATGGGATTTCCACTGTTCCACCCCGTAATACTGCGGTAATCAAATAAGCTATAAAATCATCATGTCGAGAGGGGTGGATTTTTTATCAATCAGGCAAGTTACTTGTGTACGTAGGTACCGATATACCGGTGAAAAGAAATTCGTGCTTATCTTTTTGTATTCTCAGTTTCAGGTATCGGGGGTAATGCGAGGTAAAGGTTGAGGTTTTTCTAGTGTTGTATCTTTCAGGTGACAGCTTAAATGTTCAGCAATAGATTACTATTGTCCAACGTATTGACATAATATGAAATATTAGTAGGTAATATTGTAACAACGCTAAATGCTGCCTCAATTTATGTATATGATAAATTGTTGTGTGTTGTTAAGTTGATATAAATATTTTTTATTTTTTTATAAGCCCAGGTACACACGGGCCCGTTTTTCCCGTGGCGATTTTTTTCGCGCACGCAGTTCAAAATCCAACATCGTGTTTTGTCGACGCGCTGGGATGCGCTCTGTTGGATTATCAATGCTCGGCTTAACACCGAGAGTTCAAAATCGCGATATTTTTATCTCCGAGCGAACGTGGGGTAACGATAAATTCTTACTTAAAGAAACTATTGTTTTGGAAGATACGACTAGGAAGCCTTCTTCTCATAAGTATAAGTACATTTATGACACCTAGGTACAACTTAGGTATTAAAAAAAAAACAAACACTAATCTGTAATAGACCAGATAAACTAAGCGTAATATAGAGATATACTACCAACGTTTATCTAAACCGCTTCACAGATCTAGAAATATCCTCCTTATCTACCTTACCAGTTTTAAAGGCTACTTAACGATGGTATTTGAGGCCATGTACAACACCAACTAATCTAGCCTACAAGAAAACTGCAGTATTCAAATGTAATTCAATTATGTAAATAGTAACGCGAGTTTATTTTTGCAGCAAGCTCGTTTGGAGCCAACTAATGAGGTGCTATCCGGTAACACTATTCACACCTCAGTAGACCTTACAGGATTTATACAGGAAATGGCCTCGGGGAATTGCGCTTTTCACCCCTTATTTGTATATGAGTTATTTTGTTTGTGCGAGGTTTGTGCAACTTTCCTATTTTGTAGTGTACCTAATCCAAGATGTTCTTGTTTCATTGTAAATATGGCATGTTTTAAAAACAATGGAACCGCTGGCCAGTAGCCTAAAAACTATTTATCATTTGCTGCTTTGACTTAGGTATACACTACAGCAATTTAATGTAATTTATTTGACTTTCAAATAGAATAGCAGTGCTACAATTTTGTTTTCTTTTAACCTTTGAAATTAGTGACACTCTTAACTTCTTTCAAATTGTAAATAAATTACGATTAAAAGACGAAATACAGGTCTTGGTACTTTAACTTTGGCATATTTAATCTATATAAATAGCCGCTTTTTGTTCTTCATTCGTTTTTGTAGGACTTTTAGGAGAAGATTTGTTTTTCATTAATAGACTCGCGCTTGAAGACTGTCCCTTTATAATTCTATGTCGGACTTTAGCTGCAGTAAAATGACAGCTTATGTGTTAAAAAAAGACTGAAGTTGATGTCTTTTTTTTTCAACCAAATCTTGTTTTTCTAGTACAGAATAGTGTAACAAAGGAAACTTATTTGACATGCATATCTCTAAACACAGTCCGAAATGAGTTATTAAGAAGTGTCATTTTACTGCAGTTAATTAAAAGTCTTAATATAGATGGTAAGCGATGATGCAGTTGACAATGCACCCTTGCCTCATCATCATCATTCTGCCGAAAAATGTCCACTGCTGGATATAGGTCTCCCCGAAGCACCGCCACTTCGACTGGCTCTGTGGTTATCACATACAGCGGATTCCTGCGGCCTTCACTACCTAGTGAAGGCCGCAGGAAGCAGGCAGGGCCGACAAGGAGGACAAGGAGGGCCGATGACCTCATCGGCCCTCCTTGTCCTCCTTGTCGGCCTTCCAACGCTACGTTTTGAACGCTACGTCCACACCGGTACGGGATCGCCACTCCAGAACCTTTCGGTCCAATCGTCCATCTGTTATGCGAGCAATGTGTCCTTAAGTTCTGAGTTAAGCTGCACGGTTCTGACAAATGCGTGCACTGACTGGACAGGTCCATTCAATCTGTGTGGTTATTTCCTAAAAATACCATTTTAGACACCAATCTACATGGTCCTCAAAGATTATGCCCGAATTTTTATATACACTTTGACATTGATGATTTTTATATATATAAAAATCATCAATGTCAAAGTGTATATAAAAATTAAAAAGTAAATATTCATGTCATTGTATATACAATGACATTTAATTGTTGTGAATGTGAGGACTATGTGGGTCATTTCTTTTTTACTGTTTTCCAGTTTTAATCATGATCTGGCAGTTTGAGTAAATTACGCGGCCTACCCAAATGCCCTTTCTTTGGTATTGTTCGTCGAATCGTTGAGCTCCTCAACTTCTGAGTTGAGCTGCACGATTTTTGACAAATGCGTGCACTGACTGGACAGGTCCGCTCAATCTGTGTGGTTCTTTCCTCAAAAGACCATTTCAGACACCAATCTACATGGCTTCACATGATCTGACCAAGATTATGTCTGGACTTTAAAAGAGACTGTGACCTCTGAGTTTGTTTCGGCCTTTCTTCTCAGAATAGTCAGATAGGAAAAACCGACCTCATCTAGTTTAAAAAAATATGATTGACGTGTAAAAGTGTTTGTACAAACCTACTTACAGAAAATAAATCATTTATCATTTATCCTGCCCACTGCCACCCTTGACCAGAAGTAACTTACTCATTTACTCAAGACAACAAGACTCTCATGTTAGAGCTACAAGGAAACACAGACACCGGCAATTATATAGGTGGTGTATTGTGCAGGAAAGTTTATGCCATATCCAGCTTATTTCAAACCTCTGTGCACTTCATTATTGAATGGGGTGATAACTATAACATGTTACAAGAACTAGTTATTACACTCGTTTGTCGTTGACGTTAATATATGCAATCGTTATTGATATCTGCCAATAAAACTTAACTATAAAATAGAGCTCATAAAATTCTACACTTTACTTTGATGACTATTATTTATGAAGTTAATTGATATGTTATCTAAAACTGCTGTTTTTAATACTGGAATTGAAAGATAGAGATAAATTTATTACAAATTGAATGTCTTCATCTGAGGGATATTTATCAACATTGTTATTGTTGAATTAATTTTAGGTAATTAATTGAAAACGTAACTGTAATTAAGTAGACGTTTTTAATAGTTTTATAATTGCTGGAAAAATTACGTCTGCCAGTCAAGTTCGACAAATTGATTAAGATTAAATATAAAAGAAATCCTTATTTGTAAAATTGTAGCAGTCTGTAACTTGAAAGTGCGCACTTCAAGTTCAGTGAAAAGTTTTGAGAGAAAACCGTATCATTTTTTAATAAAAACTAATAACATAAACAATAAACTGCACCACTCCTCTGTGCATACTATATGTAGGCATAGGCTTTTGAATGGCTGCACTATTCGCAACATGCTTTTTGCGTAGCCTATATTCTGTACCTGTGCTTCCAACATCCATACATACATATTACAATAATTACACATCTGACCAAGGACCGGACGGTAACAGTGCACAAGTATAGTAATAATTTACGGCCTACGAGTAGTTGAGGGCCTTCGACCATAATAACCAGTTAGATGCTACCAGTTCACCTATCCTGGTACCTAATAACGAATTTCTTACAACTTTGTGTTGTGTACCGTTCATTAGCGGGCATGTTTTGTCTACACAGACTACACAGTACACAGATCTCCATTACGATAATTTGAAAAGCAGCCTCTGTTAAACTAATTCGTTGTTTCTAAGTTAATTGTGGAAACACTGATTGTATTTTACAATCGTGCTTTGTTGCGGACGAAATTTATTATTTCAGGTTAAATGTATTTAAAATCTAAAATGAGCTTTTCACAAAACATTGTATTCTGCAGTCCATGAATTTTTAACAGGGTTCTTAAATTTTTAAAACCCAAAATATACGGACTAAAAGCAAAGTTAAGTGAAATATTAATAAGAACGGAAATGGAAAAATAAAGGCAATAGCTATGTAAAAGTGGTGGAGGCGTCGCGTCGCTTAGTCAGCAGTTAATGGCATTTGTGTTTACGTGCAACCAGACGATGCCGGCTCTACGTGGATAATTTCGGGAAAGACAATGCTGGATGCGACCGAAAAGGTAAAGGAGAAAAATAAACCACCTTATTGGAAGATATTAAAGTCTAGTTTGCACAGGTTTTGTTGGACAGATAGTTGTGAACGCATGTATAATACGGTACCAACGTGTCATCTGATAGCAGTCCCCTGCTGGACAAATACCTGTAAAATGTTTGTTCCTGCAGCTTTTTTTAGATAAATTAGTTCGTATTCCCACAAACCATATTCAGTAAATTCACATTTTCTCAACAGCACCCATAGATATCAACAAGTTTGTAAATGAAGCAAGGTTCAATTAGCCTTATATGTGTATCATTACAAGTCCCAATAACTACAAGGAATTCTCAACTAAAACTAACTCGATTAAATAGCTTCCCTTGCTCGACAATGAACCACAAGGGTGATGCATTACTTTAACAAACCATAAATAATTCTAGCTCATTTTTTCCTTAGATAAATTAAAAAGAAATATTGCTACCGTACGGAATATCCATATTTTAATAGCAGAGTGCGCTTTTAGCTTAGTTATCAAGTCGGCACACGCAATCCTACAATCAGGCTTGAGACCACAATGAATGCATATCGAAACTACGTTTTAGCACCTCAACAATACATTCATAATGCCTTTTCGTGATTTTACGAAACTTTCAAAAGAAGGAATTGCGTTCTTTTATGTTTAGAGCCGAATTGAGGTCAACGTTTATTTAGCCTTTGTTATTATAATTGTGTTCGTTAGTGACTTTCATTCTATTGTCAATTTATAAGAATTTTCCTTTTTAATAAAAAATAACTGTTTACTGAAAGTCTAATAAAATGGTTTATCTCTCTCTATCTCGGAAAATTGGATGGCTTGGTGAAAACCCGTAAATTCGCTAAAAGACTCAGAAGTATCTGGAAATGTACTGATGACCGTAATAATGTTACTAAGTTCCTTTAAAAGATCGTAAAAGTTAAAAAAAACTTCTATCTAAATGAAACGTAGATATTTTCAGTAGAAATTACAATATTTCCCAAAGTAGACAAACCACCAACATCATTTGAAATATTATCATTGCAACACAATTACTTATTTTTTCACGTGACCAGAGGGCTGGCTCATTCTTTGGCCAAAGAATAGCATTGCTTTTCAACGTGGCAATGCTGCCAGTCTCGGCACGTTTCCTGTTGACAGCGATGCGGACGAGTACTTCGACGCCTAAGTGTCCTTTTGTTTTTGTATTTATTTATATAGTTAGTTACTCATTTAATTTAGTATCTAGTGTAAATAGATAGTTGTGTTATATAAAGCATTTTAATTTATAAGAAGTAAATACTGCCTTATTTCTATAGTCGGACTTTTAATTAGCTGCAGTAAAATGACAGCTTATGTGTTACTCAAATGACTGAAATTCTCATCTTTTTGTTTTTTCGCGGTCATCAACCAAATCTTGTTTTTCTAGTACAGAATAATGTAACAAAAGAAACTTATTTGACATGCATATCTCTAAACGCAGTCCGAAATGAGTTATTAAGAAAATGATGAGTTATTTAGAATGAGTTATTGAGTTGTTAGTTTTGAAGTTTGAATTACGCTATAAAGTTTATAGCATGTCTTAATAGTATAAAGTATTAGGTAACCCTAATATTAATTTTTTGCAACTTGAACCCGTTTTGATAGAAATATACCAAAACGGGAACGCTTTCCCTCAAGGCAAACGTAAATAAGCATCTTTTAGGCAAGCGTGCTGAATTTTAGGCCACATCTTGGCTTAGTGATGAGGCTGTGATCAAAGCCTTGAACTATTTACACAAAATATGACAAGC
Source organism: Gortyna flavago (assembly GCA_963669345.1). NCBI lineage: Eukaryota > Metazoa > Arthropoda > Insecta > Lepidoptera > Noctuidae > Gortyna > Gortyna flavago. The sequence continues at coordinate 8,481,988 of OY770139.1, forward strand.
GGAAAAGCTACTAAGGGAGAATTTTACCAATTAAATTGAGCGCGATCAGCACAACCTAAACGGTTCAAGAGCTGTCAGTGTCATCATTGTTGTGGAAAAACTTTTTTACAAAAAAAATAACCGACTTCCAAAAAAAAACACTACAAAGTGATAAATAACTTTAATTTCGGAAGTCGGTGTCGTTGGTTCTGCATTTTCGTTTATTGACACCGACTTCCGAAATTAAAGTTATTTATCACTTTGTAGTGTTTTTTTTTGGAAGTCGGTTATTTTTTTTGTAAAAAAGTTTTTATTTTTCACTTTTTAGTGGGAGAGTTTGTAATTTATCTTAGTTACAATAGCCTAATGTCAACTGTTCATCACCTTTTACAAAATATTGCTAATAAATTTTTAGATTTTTGTTGATTTTTCAGAAACCGCTTTTCCGATTTCTATAAAATTTTGATGGGACCATTTGGGAAGTATACTCTTTCCAACAAAAAAAGAATTTTTTAAATCGGTTGGCAAGCGACGGAGTTATGCGCGAACAAACATAAAAAAAAAAAAATACAAACATCCGAATTGAGAACCTCCTCCTTTTTTAGAAGTCGGTTAAAAATTGGCACTGACAGCTCTGGAACGCGATTTAAATGTGCCGACCGCGTTCAGTTTCATTGTTAAAATTCGCCCTTACCTACAGTTAAGGAAACAAACGCCACAGAAGCGAGAGAATCTACGTTCCTTTTAGAAAATTCTCAGTCCAAATTCTGGCGTAGGAGTATTTTATATCTATTAAAATGCAAATAAAATATAAATGTATATTACAGTGCAAGCAATAATTAAACCTTTCTCATCATTAGCATATAATAAATATTCAAGCAATGTAATTTTTATTGACATTAACGTCACACTACGAATGCGCCCCGTGAGAAATTTAATATTGCAATCTATGTATTGATTTAAAGATCGTATCTATTACGTCAATAATAAAACGTTTCTAATAAAAACGATGAGATACTGACTAACACATTCAATAACTCGATACGTACTCTTAAACATTCATAAATATTTATTACACTTCATAATAACTGGATACTCGAACGGATACCACTAAAATAGAGGTTCGTTTTATTTCTAAACTGATATCGATAAAATAGCTCAACAAAAAACTCCACAAACTGTTTCACATCACTATTTCGCGCAGCTATAGTCCGCTGATGACATAAAAGACGAAAGCATGGCGCGACCGATTGACGGTGCACATGGGAACTGTATGCTAATTCGCTCAGCCGTATTTCGGCGCACTGTCAACGACTAACACAGCCTTCTGTACCTGTCCTACTGCGTGTGCACTGAACGTGGAAGAAATGCAAAAACTTCGAACAATCGGATGTTTGCTCACGAGCTTCGGTAAAAAATTGCTATTTTACTTGTGTGAGAATCGTTCGGATCGTAGTGTATAATGTGACTAGGAGCTGTGTGTGACATTTCTTTTAGAGCTTTGTTTTTTTATCTAATTTCGATTCAATGTTCTTTTTATGCGGAACCTGTTCGCCGTTTTATTTTAATTTTGCCGTTTCCATAAAACTATTGGTATTATAACATAAGAGATAATTCGAATATGTTTAAAAACCATAGACTATTTCCTTTAAAACTACCCACATAATAATTAAATGTCACAGCTATTAAAGGAATAGAGTACTAGTACCGAAGTATTGTTAGCCAATATGTAGGCCTAAAAATGGTGGCTTGTCGAAAACTTTATTGGAACAGGTATCTTACGTCTTATGCCTCTTTTTCTTCATTTTTTCTTCATTTATTTACATAAACTCCTAAACTTAAAAATTAAAGAGTTTAAAGACCGTCACATAACTGGGTCCTCTTAATTTTTAAAGAAGTCCGTCAATCCGTCGTTAAATTAAAATAAAATGTAATAGCTGTGCTAATGGGTGTCCAAGAGCTCAACAATAAATATTTTATCCCAGCTACATTTCCCCACTCATTTTTTATGAAACAACTAAAAGCTCGAAATAAACCGACAAAGAATAAGTTCATAAAGATATTTCCTCATAAATTATAAAATTGTTTATGGAGAGAATCTGAAGCATTTTACTTCAGGACTAATTCCTTAATGAAAAGTCTTTCTCGGTTGAAAGAGTCGGCGGTAAAAAAGTTTCGTGTAATCCCTTTTACTAACTAATAACTACAATGCAGCTGATATCAAAACATAATTTTAAACTTCTGTGAGGCGGCGTGTAAGAGGTAAGGTAATTAAAACAAACTATGTATAATTTGCCCATCATTGTTCGGTGGAAGTTCACGTGCAAGCAACACTGACACTATACATTGAGATTGATGAACAGTTTCTGTTAGATTAAAGTATTTTGAACGAGGATTAATAACCTCTCGCTTTGAACATGAATGTCGAGGAAGCTACGCACAAAGCCGACATGGAAAGGGTATTAAACAGTGGCTTCAATAAACGGCCCAATAAGTTATGTAAAGTGCGGGTGCATCGCGTTACATTACAACCCCTACATGCCCGGGGTTGGGACGCATGCGCTCGCACCGCCGGCCGAGCACGGCATATGCGGAATATTAAAGGAGGAAAGAGAAAAAAATTAACTTGTGAAGCCATTTTCGTCTATCGGCGGTCCCCGCGCGCGCCGTAGGGTTTCTGTGATGCAGGCAGAGAGGCTCGCGCGGCCGCCGCGACTCCACGCCGCCGAACGTTCCGCGTCACTCGCCGCCGCTCGTCGCCGCTCGCCGACCGGTCCGCCCGGTCTTGTGATTACACCTTGTGCGACACATTATAATTGTGCAGTGTTATTTGGACATTTGAGAAGCATTCGCTATTTGGACACAGTGTTACTGTCCAACTAACTAGGACCTAACTTCTAAGTGAGTTTAACTTAACTGTGAGTGTAAGTTTTTGAGAAGTTCAATTTTTATCTCCTTCAGTGATACATCTTGTAAAGTGAACTAAACTGTATTTTGAAGTCGTGTCTCATGTGCCGCGTCTGTTTACTTGACGAGTTTGATGCGAGTAGCAGCTATTTAGTAATTTGGTGAAGTTGAAACTTTAACAACTTACACTAAATTCGTACATTTGTGTGTTTCGTCCGATTCAAGTTCAACAACTTATGATCGCATCCTTAAAGGTATTGTATTTACTATTAAATTGTGTTTTTATTATTATTTAGTTTATTGTGTAGCAATTAAATTATTATTTGTCTTTGAGCTAGACGGACATTTATTTTTCCAACGAAATGTAGAGTCGCTTGGACAACAGTTTTGATATGTTTAATGTCAGTTACATCTGTCGCATGCATAATTTTATTTTGTACAAACATCTGTGTTTTTATTGCTTTACAGTCTCTGTATATTTTGTTTGAGCTCTTGTTAGTGATAAAATGTTTCACCTGTTCACCGCATCAGCTGTCCCACGGAACCGGCTACGAATTGTATTTGATGAGCCCCAAATATTCCAACAAAACTGAATACATGGAAACACCATAAAGGATAAAACAGTCATAACATGGATGAAACTATCATACGACCTCTCAAAAAGTTTTAATGGCATTCTGAGGATATAGTAAATCAGATCTTTTATTTATGAAGTTATAACAGTGCGACAGAGTGCACTCTAAAATAGACGTGTATAATAAAAAATCCATACTCCTCTTAATAAATTATCGGAAGACGTTCTTTTTATTGGAGTAACGAATGGTGAGATGAGTAATGGCGTAACTTTGTCCGATAAATCATGCTTCCCGAAACTGTGAGGAGCTTCCGACGTTGGGGTAGTATTTGGCAAGAGCAACCCTCGCTTGTTAGTTGTGTATCATACACTTATCGGAACTGCAATCGATGGTGTAGAAAAAATAATCGTTATGGTTTTTGTAGACGATCCCCAGACTGCAGAAATATATGAGAAGCACATACGCGATATATCGATAAAAGTTTCAAATTATCAAAGCAGCAAATAACACGAAGAAAATATTGATAATGGTACTTGAAGCCCATTTACATGAATTAAATTGAAGTCCACTTACGCTACGCAATTTGTCATTGTTGGTCATGAAACACGATGGATAATAATATGGTAATAGAACATGAGCAACAACATGATTTTGAGCTAAAACGGTATTGTGAAAGGGTGGTAAAACTGGTAATTGTAGAAAAGCGATTCTCGTCAAGAAAATGGAAGTGCTGAATGGTACAACGGCCGATGGTCCGTGAAATGACACGTCGAGTGAACCGATACCATTTGATGAACTATTGTTTAGGAATGTAGCGATGGGCGGAGGCGGATTGGACTCGCACTTGGATTTTGTGTAGACTGGCGGTCGAAACATGAATTGGAATTTTGTTAGGAAACTCTTTTATTATAATTTGGTTGATAGAGCAGATAAGATGAGAATTCTGGTTAGATTTAATTGAAATGGTCTTCGATAATTTCAGCATTGTATACATGTACTTATTACAATTAAGTATGAGAGTATGAAGTAGATGTAACAAGACTTGCATCATTTATGGAAAAGTTACTTGGGTTATCGTTTTTATTCGTTTATTATCTCAAACTGTTTGAATGTAGTCCACAATAAACATGAAAAAATGGGTACGTAAGTAAGGTAGGAAGATGTTATTTTACTAGTTTCGTTACTAATACAGAAATTGTTATATTTGAAATTGTTGTCTTTGAAAAAAATCTCAATGTTCTCATTTAGGTACTCATGAATCCGAAATGCTTAACATTATTATCTAAACCAAATTGATTGGACTCAAACATTATTAGGGGAGGGGTGGATTATGAATATCGAATATCAGACTAGAAATTATCGATGGCTATAAAAAGGCGTTCCCACGTTGCCGGAAGCAAGCACTGGATCGCCACGCTTCGGTACTTTGCTCTTTCACTATTGTCCCTTTGTCCGTACTTAGCTCCGTCAGGCCGTCAAAAGAGCGTCTCTTTATTCCATGGATCTAGTTTGCCGCACTTAATTCGTATTGCATCATTCGTTCCACACCATTTTCTTTTTTTAACATCGATCGTACCGATAACTCCCCCAATGTCGTGTCGTGCATTCGTAACAAAATTCTCTACACTACTTACCTTATCATATTTTTCAATCGGCGATTTGCTGGCTTATAATTGTATACCCGTACCACAATAGTTTGTAACGTATAATTTAAAGCCTTATTATGGAGCTCTTAATTAGTAATTTCTTAACCGGGCTTATGGTTAGCCGCCTTCATTTAGTTGCAACAGAGTTCAAGAACATACCGGCCAGCAACACTAGTGAAATTTGCATTCTTGCTTCGCTCAGCCGACATAGCCTAAGGACCACCCGCGTTGAACTGCCTCCGATTCAATACCAACTTTATAACATCGAGATAGAATTTTGAATCAAGATTCTCGTTTCTCATCATACCTATCGCTTGCAATAAGACGCTCTACAATCTACTCGCGTTTACTCGCGCAAATTTCAATATGCGTAGCGGGAGAATATTTTATGTCGGTTCGCCCGTCCCGTTCTGCTAAGAAACGAAATCAGTATTACGTAAACAAAAAAACAAAACGAAAGGCTTTAATTTGCGGTAAACATATTTTCTCCTGCAATACCGTAAATAGAAACTCTCAGCAAGATTTTTTTAATCTTCGTCCTACATCTCGAATAATACAGCTGCAGCATTCGAATCTCATTAGCAAGTGAAACAAGAGAAAAACTCAGAGCAATAAATTTTAGCAAGGCTCAAGTGGAAACGTTTACGGTTCCTTTTAATTTGGTTGGCATTGTCGAGGCGTCCCGTTGCGCGCCGCCCGTTGGATTTCTTGCTAGAATTCCAGCTGTTTCAAACATTAGTTACTTCTTATTAGTTGATTACGAAAACGAATTAAATGTTATATTTTTCATGATTAGACTTTATGCGGCTGTAATTTTGATATAATCATCCTATAATTTTCCCACTGCTGGGACACAGGCCGCCTCTCTGTGAGAGGGAGTAAGCCGTAATCCACCACGCGGGCCCAGTGCGGGTTGGTAGATGTCACGTCTTCGAATTTTTGATTCTAGGACATGCCGGTTTCCTCACGATGTTTTCCTTCACCGTTTTGAGGGCAGTGGTGATTTGGTGATGAAATAATTTACACATAGTAAAGCGCCTGTCTGGGTTCGAACCTACGACCTACAACTCGTAAGTCGCGGCCTTTACCAGTGGGCCACCACTGCTCTGATATTTGTCATTAATTAAATATCAATATAATATTAATCACATGTGAATATTCACTAAATAAACCAAAAAGTTTCAATATCCTCCGACCTAAAAAAACACCGGCAGATGCAAAAGCGACTGAGACTTAGGATCGCGGAGTGTATCATAAATCAAAGTGGATTTTATGATGGTATGATGGGACCAATAGCTACCTCTCTCGACACATTTCGAAGAAGGTTTGTTTATTTTAAATTATTTAAGTAATTCCAAGGGTCCGGCGAGGAGCCGCAGGAGAGTGTGAGATCGATGACGTTGCGTTTTCTGCCGCGCCGACTGCGTGCCCTTAGACTTATTAATACTAGCCCAGCTATCGATGGCGGCGATCAACTTGTTTGAGTGTGGAAAGATACTATACTACTACATCAATCATCCGGTAGTAATTGAAAACATGCAGCTGCGGCTTTACGATAAAACAATAAATAACCTTCACGACCCGAGTACCGTAGAAAATGTTTATTTCATTATGGTTCTTCAGAAATATGTTCTTTATTCCGGCGTTAAAGCAAGTGTTACTAGACATTTTATGACCACCGCGACACGTGTTTTGCAAGAATCCTCACCAACTGCGGCCCAGCTGTGAGGAGCAGAACGTGCCGTTCTGGGTGCACATTAAAATTCCCACACATAAAATTCAATGATAAAAAAAAGGTTCGCCCGATGGCCCCTTTCCTACTCACAACAAACAAGCAGGTAAGCGAATCTTTACGAGCCCAACAAAGTGAAATATGCGCAATCCGGTGAAGGATTTTACATCTTGTTACTGCTGCGTAAAGAGTCACTTTATGGAAGTGAAGTGAAGTGAAGTGAAGTGAAATCTTTCGCAACATTTGGAAAGAATAAAAACTTTGTTTTCTTTTCTATTCTCCGACAAATATGGTACCATGATGTAAAAAAACTCCATTCGTTTTGATAGGGCTTTTGGAGGTCTTCGGTTGGCAACCCCTTTACTGCGGTTGATTGTACCTTACACGGTTTGCTTCCTCAATGCGTCCGTTGCATTTAGTGTTTTGCTTACATAATGGGAACTAATGAAAGTGAATGAGTTGGGCTGGTTGGGACACGCATCCGCTTCGGGAAACAAAACAGAATACTATCTACATTATTTGTGTAACTACCATGTATAAGTCATTGATTCTGAGTACGGCTTTGTTTGCTCTACAACCACATATTACGAGGTCATTGACAATACACATGTCAAGAAACGATATCCGTGGGTAAGTAAGTACATGCATCTCAACTTATTTCGGATCCTCTGTATCGATTCTCATCAATAGTTCGTGACTGGATTTCGGCTAATCATTGTAAGAGCTTAAACCGGCTGTGACAGCGCACTTGTAATACATTCCATTGTCGCCCGCGCCGCGCCGCCTTCCATCTAATACAGCGAGGTGGTCGGGCAATCAAAACAGAGCAATGTGATAAACTGTTACGGTTACGCATAGTCCACTTAAGCTCCACAAAGGTAACGTAAAGGTCGTTTCAGAGGTTATACACCGCGTTTGTATGAACAAAAAAGGACGAATCTTTTCTTTATAGTTAGCTAACAATGAACTTTTGCAGTTCCGAAGAAAGATAATAAAAGATATCTCCGATTGATTTTCGGTGAAACGCGTTTGAAGATACCAATTACGTTTTTATACTGTTCGGAGTGGATTGGCATTGTTAAGAACCTTTAGAGCTTTCTAATAAAGCTGTTGTCCCTTGGCTGCACGACTGAACAAACTTTTAGGTGTGAGCTTTTTATTTCTCTCTCATAAGCAGGTGCATATATTATCGTAACTATGTTATCTAGCAACAAATAGTATTAAGTACACCTTTGTTGGTCTGAATTAATTTGTTCAAACACAACTCCGTGCAATGTAAACAGATTTCTAACAAGTTATTCGTCAGTACATGTGGTTGCTTCAGTTATGTTAGGTATGTATATCACAGGTGTTTTGTTTACATTATTTTTAAATTTCAAATAAGGTTGATGGTTGATCTGAGGTTACGTCACTAACTTAACTGGTTATGGTTAGCCACGTCCAGCGCTGGGCGAGCAATGAAAACAATAATGTTATGATAGGAGGCGGCGAGCGCGGCCACGGACTATCTCTGTTTATTTTAAACATTCGCCGCCAGCCGCGTAAGATTATATTCCTTGTAATGCTATACCCAAGGGGTATGTGCTTTACTTCCGGACCATTGTTTAACGGCCACGCACTTTGTTTACACAAATTACTTTAAACAATTCGGTAAACACCAGCTATTTCATAACAGGTAGTTTTGTCTGTGATAACTGATAATAACTATTAATCTTCCGTTCCACCGACGCAAGCGCAACATTTTCAATGGGACTGTTGTGTTCTGTTATAAATAACTGAAATGTTATTTTTATCTCTTAAAACGGAATGCTAGTCAATGAGGAGTTGTTATTAAATAATTTGAGTCGCAACAACTGCTCTGTATGTAATACTCTCGTTAACCAAATCGTTCAACGACTGCGACTGGTTTCGAATAATTTTAAACGGTTAGCATCAGAACAGTTCTGTGGGCAAATGGTTCAGTAATTTCTATTTAAAAGGAGATAACATTTACTTTGGAATTTAATGTCAAACATAAAAATCTTTACGGCGTCACGTAAATAATTATTTTGTTATTTAACAACAAACATCGTAAATACATTTTGACAAAGATTATATTATTGATTCGAACTCAATCAAGTCGTAAACTGTACGTGTTAATGGTATAATCAAAAGTTTCCAACTAACCACACGAATGCCGACTCCACGAGAGAGACACACTCCGATGTAATTAAATTGTTTATATTGAAAATCGATTATTGAGTTCAGGGTGTGTATAACTTAGGTGGCTATAACTCTGAATTTCGTGCAGTTGACTTCCGAGCCCCGACGTGCGAGGGAATCGAACTTTACTGCCTATAAACTCTTTATTGCCCATTGTCGACAATTATTACTTAACCCTCATGACTTATGAACTAATAAATTCGGTCTTTTCATGCCGATCGTGCTTACGATTTCACTCGTACGAGCTTTCGGAGTAAATAAAGAGAGCAATTTTGAAGTTTCATCGTTATCAAGTAGACTAAAGATAGGTGCTGGAGCACTCGAGCAATGATAAATGCGGCGCTGCCTTACTCGGTACTGAGTCGGAATACCGATTGGACTAAATAAGAACATTAAGGCGGAGGTTACTTGAAAATGGTCAAAAAGTTGGTTTTTAAAGCAGTGTATCTCTTATACCGTAAATAATTTTGACCAAAAAAAAAATAGACATATTTCCAAGTCTTATTTTAAAACAGTGATGGAACTCAAATCACAATTAAACGTACATTAATGCATCAAAAAAATCTTCAAATACACCTCTGACATTTCTTTAAAAGCAGTGTATCTCTTCATTAACAATTTTAATTATAATTAAAAATATACCATTACCAAATTGCTAATGCCAAACTGCATTCAGTGATGGATTGTTTATTATTAAGTAGTTTGTAAATAGTTTGTAAATAGATGATTGTTTCATATTTTGAAATAAATTACCAGCGTTGTGTCATCGCGCTTCTCTTTCTTTTCTATGCAGTGCGATAGTGACCGCGTTTTAGGTCATGTAGTCGCCTTAAAAGCGTGCAATGCCGCGTGCGTGAATCAATAGATTAGATGGAAATAAGCTTAAAATATCTCCGTATGGTCTGGCTGTAAATAACTTGTTTGTAATTGCGGAGCCGCGATTGTCTGCTACTATAAGGAGGGCGGCGCTGTTTGATAGCAATCTTGCTTGTGCCAGCCTCGGCTCCCCTTCCTACCTTATGCGTACTGGAGTGCTGTTTGCATGTTCCGTTTTCGGTCATTGCCTAAGTAATACGCTGTCAGTGCGCACAATATGTCATTGTAATAGACTACGTAAATATTCTAAACTGAGCTGCTATTATAACCTTTTAAGCGCAGTAATATTATCATGAGGGCACAATAACATTGCATTATTGCACAAAGGATATGAACAAGAGAGTATAACATCTAAGAAGGAACATTGGCTTTATTGAAAGCCATGCTTGCTTTATACTGTCCCCCGCTTTCTGAGGCATAAAGTTATTTTCACAACAAAGCACGCGGAGCCTGTGAGCTCCTTATATTGGACCTCTCTTGAGCCAGCCCATTGTAATCTTAATGCCGTATTATATTAATGCGATAAACATCTCGGAGATCTCTGTGCTCATTTTTCCGTGAATTATAGTGAGTTACTATTGGCAGGGTACAGTTTGTTAGACGAGACGTTTCTCTGGTTACGAGGTCTTATCTTCCATCGATCCGAAGGGATCCAATTCTATGAAGGTGTACCTACTTTAGGAGCTTTGTGGTTTAATTTCTTCACCGGCTGTATAGAAACGGAATTTATTTAATAACTCATCGAATTCAAGCAAGGCTTGGAGATGCTCTGAATAGCATAAATAATGGAGATACCGACGTCATCTCATCAATGTCACATGCTATTAAATATGTATAATACGGAGCGCATTAAAACACTTATGTCGGATGACAAGGCATGAAAATCCAAATTTACTGAGCATATTACTATAGAGCGAGAGAACAAGGCGAGCCACGCACAATGAAACTTTGTGCCTTCCCTGAATAATTGCCGTATTTAACTGTGGAGATTTAGTGTCCCAGCTTGCATCACAATATTCACAATAGAGTATTTAGTCCGTGACAAAAACTAAAAAAACGATTGTTTGTCACGCCTGAGACAAATAATCGCGTACATTTATTTAATGGAAGATAATGGAGTACCTATCTCCTACGTAAGTCTTACAGTGAATGTATTGGAAGCCCAAGTAGCTGGGCGATTTGATTGGTCTGACTTGAACATACATAAAGCAATAAGGTAAGAGGGTATCTTAATCAAGTTTCTTAACTTTCACCGACATTTTTGCTTTATGTTGGGTAAGATTGAATAGCTTTTTGGGCGATTGCAATGGACAAGGGGAGTAGCGGTATTATTTGCATCAGCTCCCACTCAGAGCCTCTGCGGAGATTGAATTAAGAAAATTCCGAAAATCCTCGATCGATTCCCACTTTGCCGGCATCGAGGTTTAAGACCTACGGAGTTTCATTAATCTAACAGTTTTTTCTCATTAAAGACGCAGTTTTTAACTATAAAAACTGCGTCTTTAATGAGAAAAAACTTATACTAATAAGTCAAGTGATTTAAGTCCATAGTAATAACTACAATGTTATACTGCCAGAAATATTTCATACATCAATTTTAATGACTAGCCAACATTAATTTCAAATAAAATTGTATTTCTCACAAAAGCTGTTAAATTAGCCTTCATAAATCATAATACGCTTACTTAAAAACTTGGTTCACAGCCAAGAACAAATGTTTTCGTTCAGACATACAATGGAACATTGAAATCATGACTGTATGGTGTCACACCATATTTATTTTAATGGGAAAGGTCATTACTTTTGGTACTTTCGACTGGACTGTTGCAGGGTTGGCGATTCATCAGTCATGTCGCCATTTAAAACTATTCAAACTTAAAAAATATTTTAAATACTAAATTATTTGAATATGGAAATAATTATTAATTATTATTATTCATTAGTAAGCTAATCGAAAATAATTATTCAGTAGTTGTCTTATACAATCAAGCACCATTGAAAAAAAAAACCATTTCACCATCCCTGGGCGCGGGCGCCTTAAAAACGGGGCCAAATCCTGAGAAATGCATATTGATGGCAACCCTTAACCAGTACAACGTCGCTTTGTGTCCCGCTGAGTAATCGTCACAACTTAGCTCCTCGAATTTATGTCCCATTTATACTTCAACCATAATGGAATATTTAGGGGTACGCGAAAACTTTTGCTCTGTACAACCATATTTTATTTACGGTGACATGTGAATGTTATGTTTTTTGTCAGAGCCACACGCGCAAAAGGTTCACGGTAGATATTGTTGGATAGTTTTTTATACAATAATAATAATGGCCAATAATGTTTTAGGAAACACAAAATAATTTTAAATGAAAATTGTGGTGTTTGCTTCGAAGTGCTACGAAACTGCTACGAGTATATTAACTAGATTTTTCTGTGCAAAAAATTATTTCTTTTACCAAAATAATGTGTTAGTGTTATAAGTATGTACAGAATATTCTATTGTTATTTATAATATATTTTCTTTTACAACAAAAAATTTAGTAACTTACCTGTAAGCCATTCTAATACAAAAAGCAGACGTTAAAATTTAAAGTAGGGTAGTACTTTTAACTGACTGCTCTTGACTAAATTCTATCCACAAATCCACAAAATGAATGAAGACAAAGTGTAGTTTGCAACATGTTATGCTAATATCAACCTAGACACTCAAAAAGCTAGAGGATTTGAGTTTCAACTTTAAGTAGTTTTTAATGTACCACCAACGTTCTAAATATGTAAATTCTTAATCTCATTTCATAGAGATAAGATTCCATAAATTCCATTAAAAAAATTAACTTATGCTTAAGATGAGCTTTATTTTTTATTGGTGGCGTAATTTTTTTACCAACATTTATTTCTATCATTTATCAAAAATGTAGGCAATGCGTTATATTTTGAATAACATTTTCATACTTGAAAATGTATAATAGAGCCATAAATAAGTTATGAATACATTTCTGTATTAACGGAATCGGATAACAAGTCATCTGTTTCTCATTAAACTGCCTTCTGGTTTATCTTCAACTCTTGCGTCTGCACGAGAACGGATTATGCCGTGGTAAAAATTTTTGGCCAGTCAGCAAGGTTAGTATTTGTACTCTGGATTTTAAGTATCTGCTATGGTTATTTATTCATTAGACACTTATTAGCTTCTGAAATTATCTGAAGGGAACTACTACCGGGACAAAAAGTAGCCTATTTCCTTCTTCAGGATACCATTTATCTCCTTGCCTTTGATTGAAATAACGTTCCTACTACTGGGACACAGGCCTCCCCTGTGTGAGAGGGAGTGGGCCGTGATCCACCACGCGGGCCCAGTGCAGATTGCTAGATGACTAAAAATACTAGCAGAAAAGATTGCACACATTCGACTAAATTTATAGCATTCTCAAAAACTTATGAAGTGAACTTTTGTGAAAAAGTAGTAGGGCGTTATAAGAGGAGAATACCCATAATAAAAGTACCAAGTTTTCTACGTAGGTCGTTCTTAATATTACTTTCGACTTTGATGTTCTGTCCTTTGTGTGAAGTACCTACATTTCTTTCTACGTAAGTGCTTACTACTTAAGTAATATCGAAGTCAAAGTTTTTTATTTGTTAAACATAGGTGTAATAATAGGTGAGGGGCTTGAGCTAAGTGATAACAGCCGCACGGGTCAATCGATCAGGTTGCTACGCTTGCCGCGGTTGGTCGGTGGATGAGTGACCATCCTTACATACCAAGACCCCTTCGTGCCTCGGAAAGCACGTTAAGCCGTTAGTCCCGGCTGTCATTCGTGGATCTTTGACAGTCCTTATGAGTCGTCAGAAGCCCGAAAGTCTGACAACCAGTCTTACCAAGGGGTTTCGTATTACCCAGTAACTGGGTTGTGGAGGTCAGATAGGCAGTCGCTCCATGTAAAATACTGGTACTCAGCTGCATCCGGTTAGAATGGAAGCCGACCCCAACTCAGTTGGGAAAAGGCTAGGCAGATGATGAGGTGTAAAAATAGGTGTTTGAAACAGAATGGTTACAGAGATCTCTATGTTTTGCCATAAAATCAAGTAGGTAAGTAGGCATACGAAATTACAATTTTGTATTAAAATTTTTAATTGTTAAAAATTAAATAACAAGCTACCAGAGTTAAACTATCATCTTTCAATTATTTTTTTTGAAATATTTAAAATGTTAGAACCATAATAACATATATAATATTTATAACATTTCTTATGTATTGGTATTATTTGAATAGCATGGATTCGGTTATTATGTTTATGTTATTGGTCTGCGATCCAGGATGAAAGTGTAGCCTATGCCCTTCTCCGGGTTATGGTCTATCTATGTGCCAAATTTAATCCAAATCCATTCAGCCGTTTTAGTGTGAAAGCGTAACAAACAAACTTACTTTCGCATTTAAAATATGAATTACTAAAAAAAATATATATATAAGTATGTACTTATAATTTTAATATTAGCGAAACAACGGTCAAAGTTTTGGCAAACAATATAATAATTCATCTTGTTCTAGGCAGTTAGACATGACAGAATATTAAACTAAAGATGAAGCGTATTGTAATATTATAAGTAACTGATGATTGATACCTTTTCGTTAACTTTGATATTTATCCATGTATAAAATCGAAGGATTATTAAGAATAATAGATCTTTTGTTACGAAGAGATGAAGCTGCATTTTAAACTAAGTTGTTTAACCTCCGACCACCGGTATTTGTTTCACACCAAAAAAATGAACGATAATTACTTATCATCGAATCTGAACAAAGACAGTCTACGTTGAATTGATCAATACTTCGTTATTGGGAAGTAATTATTTCTGAAAAGAGCTTCCCACGATTTTTGAGAACATTGTCATAAAATTCTTCTGGCGAATTATTAAAAGGCTCAACTCACATTTATACATATATGACTTTTTATAATGTTTTCTCACATTATTTCTTGCCTTAACTGGCTCTTGTGATCACTTTGTGCAAAAGTTGATAATAATGCTGACTGATCGTTCTCCTTACTTCATAGGTAAAGCGGCTTTTAATTGACGAAATCTACCATTAAATTAGTACCATGGAACTAGTACATAATGTACTATATAGTTAGTGCCAGTTTCTCACGATGTTTTCCTTCACCGTTTTGATAGCAGTGGTGATGAAATAATTTACACAAAGTAAAGTGCCTGCTTGGGTTTGTACCCACGACCACGACTCGTAAGTCAGTGCTATTACCACTGGGCCACCACACCACTGCTCGTCATGCTTGTGCTGCTCCGGCATGTCCTAGAATCAAAAACTTGAAGGCATGTAACATCTACCCACAGAACAGTTAAAAGAGGTTTTTATCTATTCTGTGCATCTGCATCTACCAACCCGCAATGGGCCCGCGTGGTGGATTATGGCCTACCTCTCACAGAAAGAGGAGGCCTGTGTCCCAGCAGTGAGAAAAGAATAGGCTGATTATGAGAGTTATTCCGGTCTGATCCCCTGAGCCATGGATCCCCTGCTAGTTGAATGGTAGCGATATCGCCCGGAGGAAAAAAAAACAGGATAAGAAACATTATGAAATAAATTATTAGGTAATGTAATTTTGATCATTACCATGACAAAACGGTTTTGCTTAGTTCGATGTAAGTCGACGTTTATTAAATCATAGTGTGAAGTTTCTCCACTTAAGACCCCGACTACAATGTACTGAGGTTTCTCGTTGAATAAATAATGAGTGGAGCCACGTTAAGCCCCTCGTCCAGTAGTCAACACTTGACAAACTTGTCTTTAACATATCTAATGTTGTGGAACAAACATTTATGTTATGATTCCGTTTGGCAGACTAGGTCTTGACTTGCGACTAATTTAATTAGCTGGGCTAGGATTTCAGTACATTACCTACAGTTTCTTAAATGTACTAAGTATGTAGGTACAGACGCCAGCACATCAACCTACTACAATCTGTCAAATTTCTTTGATAGATTTTCAACTTTATCGCTAAAGTATAAGGTTCAAAGTTGATTGGGAAATTTTGACAGTTTCGGGTAGGTTGAAGTGCTGGCGTCTGTACAATTATTCAATGACGTGGTTACATGAAGAAGTCATCATCTGTGTGCCTTTTCTCAACTAAGTTGGGGTCTGCTTCCAGTCTCACCGGATGCAGCTGAATACCAATATTTACATTTACATTTAACATTATTTATATGAAGCGACTGCCTATCTGACGACTAGTTGTCAGACTTTCGGGCTTCTGACGACCCGTAAGGTATGCCAAAGATCTGCGAATGACAGCCGGGACCAACGAGAATTGATATGTAAAGATGGTCACCCATCCACGGACCAATCGCGGCAAGAGTCGCTTAAATTGATCGATCGACTCGTGCGGCTGTTATTACTTAGCCACAAGCCCCTCAGTTACACGAACAAGTACCTAAATAAATAAAAGTCACCCCGTTGATTGTTACGAATTATGTTATCATGTGAAAATATCAAAACGTAAAAAGCTTTATCTGAATCTTTGCAAGGTGTCAAATAAAAGCCTTTTACATTGCTGTACACTAAGCTTAATTACAAACATTACACTCAATTAATTTCAATAAAACATTTCACCTGCTTCAATAAAAACGTAATAAAATGCTGTCAACACTCAGGCAGGAATGTTCAATGTTTTTATATATTTTTAATTAAGATATAATAAGAAACGTGAGGTAGGTAGGTACTACAGAAAATACACTGGGTTGGAATACAGCAAGTTATATTGGTGAAAAACTGTTGTTTGCGGAGTTCGCAACTCGCAAATTTATTTTTAATTCGTTAAAGATACGTTCTCTCATTTATCGTTGCATTAATTATTACTAGAAACCCAAAAAGTAAATGAATCATTTCAATATTAACCAGTAAACATCATACAAGTATTTTAGTTTCTGTTTATTCTATACCTATAAAGTTTCTCAAAAAGAATTAAATTAATTAAACTTATTAGGAGAAATACAAGTTAATCTTAATACTTGATACACGAACTTATGAAGAACGGTAGGTGCTCGTAAATTAACTAAGTAGTAAGTAGTAGATGCTCAAATATTTTTTCTTATAGTGCTGTGGGTAACAAGTGATATGTTTTCGTTGGATCCCACTTTTGAATCCCAGTTAGTGTACCATTACATAACTATCATACCATTCATTACATTCTTAATGGTTAGTCACTAACAAATTACACATTGTTAATAGTAGCAAGCTGTTGTGTGTTGCTGTGTTTTTTTGTAATGTTTCAAAATGATAAGATAGTTTAGTTCCCTTGGTATGTATTTCAAATAATCGAGAGAAATCTCATTCTAAATAAAAATCAAAAGTCATTTATTCAAATTAGGCTGAGCATCAGTCCTTTTCGAACGTCAAAATGACAAAAAACAATCTCTCAAAACGCCCACCCTTCACCATTTCCTAGTGCTTTCGCTGGGAAGCAGAAATGGCGCAGCAAACTCCCCAGCATAGCTGTCTGTTCAATTAGGAAATACTTGATTGTATGCAATACAATACACAATACTAGGCTATGTAAAGT
The DNA here is from genome assembly GCA_963669345.1 of Gortyna flavago. Taxonomy (NCBI): domain Eukaryota; kingdom Metazoa; phylum Arthropoda; class Insecta; order Lepidoptera; family Noctuidae; genus Gortyna; species Gortyna flavago. The sequence goes on from OY770139.1 coordinate 8,499,469, forward strand.
AATTAACATTACAAGACACAGAACAATAAATTAAATTACTTGCCATTATGTCAGTCATTCAATAATCACAATCACACATCATAGTCATTAAAAAGTAATACTTACCTAACGGCACATGTGACTTACTTTGTTGTAGATTCTTCCAGCATTGTCTGATCCTTATATTTGGCTACTACACCTATAACTTCTTAAATCACTAGCGTGACATATATTATGTAAAATATTACAACAGTACATCAGTATATCACTATATCTACATGAACGGAAGTACGGCGGCGTCGACCTGATGGATTTATAGTAAGGGGCGCAACACGACTACCGACTTATACTTGCTAGGTACTGCGTTATTGTGTAACACGATAATGCTTTAGCCGCTAAATAAATGCGATAAAAAACCCCTCTGTATCGCCTTGAATAATAAAAAGGATCGTGGTTAGGGGGCCTTAATCTGTCATGGTTGGGTTACATGTATTTAACGTCGGTCTCTATAGCATGGTGAGGAATGTCGACTATGTCGAGGGAAGCTGATGTCACCAATATGCAGGACTTAAGATATGAAGAGACAGAGAGAAAGTCTTTAACGTAATTGATGTGGAAATAGACAAGAATATACATATAGTAACTTGACAATGCGTGAAAGTTATTGCACAAAGCGTTCAGAAAGCAATACTGAATGTAATAAAAGCTATCATATATTTCATACAATTTAATGCGCACAATATCGTATTATGGTATTTCACAATTGAAAATAAATACGCTTTTTACGTGTTAAAGTAACATCGTAGCATTCGACAGCTAGATATTGTTTGCCATCAGCCGGGGTAGGCAAGTCCGTTTAATTGGCCGGCACCACACGTTCCCGTGTGGCGTGTAATATAACACCACGGGTATAACACACTCCAAGAGTGTGCACTATGCTGCTCACTATATTCTCCAAGTTACAAGGGCTATTTTTAACTTAGCCCGGTTATACCATCACGCTGTACGTCCACTTGCCGAAGCATGGCGACAATTATTAAACGATAACACTTCGGATATGGCTTTCCTGTGCCTCGGGTCGTGGGCATTAAAAATAAATTATGACAATCGCCCGGAATTTTAGATTCGATAAGGACTAACGTGAACCGGAGATATTGGTAGAACTTATAAAGCTCAGTGTTTGTATTTTGTATTGGCAGTGCAGTGCAATGTACTCAAATATTAATAACCAATGTTTCTTTTGCCTGCAATATTTTACAAAATTCGGCATACAATAGTGTATCGATGTTATTAAATTACAGAAATTCAATTTCGACATGACACATTTTATACGAAAAATATGGCTTGTGTCAAAACAATATTTTTGTACTGACATTATAAAAACAAAAAAAAAACGAAATTTAAATTAAAATCAGCCACAATACGACACAGAAATAGTTCTGGTGAGGTAATTGTAGAGAAATAGTAATGGCGGAGTTTGAAGACTGCAGACGGAATAATTTGAATTTGCATAAGTTTGAATAAAACATTCAATATATTTAACTATTATTCAAACAGAGAAACAGTTGCGCGGCAGAGTCGATACAGAGCGAGTTATGGAGTTGCAGTTTAAGTTTAACTTTAGTTTTATATGTTCAGTCGCTTGGAGACTTACCAACGTCGAAGGTGTTTTAGTGTTAATATATTCTCTAGTTAATAATGCGCTATGAGGATTGCATATTAAGTTTATATTCTAGTAAATATGTCATTTTTATTTATATTTCAAATTAAAGACAACAGAATAAAATAATTACTTACTTACTATACAAAATTAAAGTAAAGTAAATATAGTACCTGTCTAAAGTATTTTGAACTTTGATAACCGAGCTGTCACCATGCAAATCAGTTCATCGGATCAGACAAAGCCACCAAAAAAGTCGACACAACGTTACACGAGTGAGCGTCACGTCAAAGCTGTCTTTGTTCTTTTCGAGCAAGACGTTGAAGATAACCCGTGTTCCTGTTTGAGTGGCATGTCTGGTCGCTCGCGTGCTGAGCTCAGATCCATTAATGTAGTCAGCCGTGTGCTGCCGCCAACAAACAAATTACTGATGCAAACACGTCGCAACACGCGAGCCAGCCTTGAAAGCCTTTTTGCTTGCTTTGTCAATTTTGTTCCTCGTTCTCGTTCCTCCCTCCTCTTCGTATCGCCTTCGAGTTACTCGCCCGAATAATTTGATAAATGTTATTGTTATTGGTAGTGCCAACAAAGGTAATTGTTTTAGAGTTTGCTCACGCTACTCTGTGTACATATTCGGGGAATCGTTTCTGAATACGCGTTTGTTTGTTGTGCACTTAGTTTGTGAATGGATGGGACTGCTGTGAATGATTAGGTTGTTAGGTTTAAATTACTCAACAATGTTTGTATTTACTTTATTGTTCTATGTGGAATCTCACTCACTCTGTTTTGTTTCAGACTCTTTTTGTGTTGATTTTCTGTCCCGTAGCGTTCCGTCTTTGTCTTGGTCTTTAACTCTCCAATTGTAAATGTTCGACTCACAACGTCTTCTAACTAAGTAACCAACTTAACCAAGGAGACTACTACACTTATCAACCTACACACTTTCAAAGCTTGTAAGTTTCCTCATTCTTCAGTCTTGGCACATTCTACCAATCATACTGCTAAAGCTTTGAATATATCTCTGAATCGTAGCAACCATCTTTTGCAGTCGGCCACTTGTAACGAAGGCTTCACGTGCAGGGTGTGACGTAAGCAAGAGTGGGGGGTGGGGGGTGTAACACGGGCTCTGCTAATTTCGCAGTCTCATGGGCTCGAGTCGACACCGCGCATTTGCCCGCCTGTTGCCACAATCCCGTCTTACTCAAAGGATTAGTTAGTCCTTTTAAGCAAATAATAAAGAAATTACACGAATTGAATCCGTAGTTACACATATGTTTATAATTTAACATTTTCCAAAAAGACGCAAAAGAGCGTCTCATTTTTTGTTTCGTAGAACGTGGGTGGTCGATTATATAGGTAAATTATTGCTGTCGGAAATTAACGTTCGCCAAAAAGCTTTGCTGACGTAACCGGCTACAGATTATTAAATTCTGAATAGTGTTTGCATAAAGGCAATTTTATTAATGGTGCTATTATTTTTCTATAATGTTTGCAAAATGTCCAATTACGTGGCCAAGGGGAATTTAGTGAATGTATTCTTAACACAAACGCTGCGTCTCATTTCCGTCGAACTCCACAATGTAATTCGGAGCTGTATAGATGTTTGGCTACAGCAGTCGCCATTCGGCAGTGTAGCACATAAAAGCATCGATCTATTAGTAGCTAGCTAAAACAGTGGCACTGCATTGTTGTGTAGCTGTGTCTGGCCGGGCCTGTCAATTAGCCGGTAGCAGCGCTTCGGCCGTCGCTGTCACGGACCGAACTATGTGAACATTTAGTTTGCTCGATTTTCGGATATTTTTGGAAAATTTTGAATTCATCGACCGTTGGACTTTGTGTGGCCTTTATTAGTGGCTAATGGGCAAGAAAATAGATGCTAGCTATAAGCTATTATTGTACTAACTAGTTTATTTTTGTAATAAGTAAACAGTTATAATTTGAATCGAATTCTCTTGCGTAAAGTCGGTTTCTATGCTTACCTACCTAAAACTACTTTATGGCATGAAAAAGGTTCTTATAACATAGGTATCGTACAAAACTCATTCGGAAATTATTTAAATTTGTCTTAGTAGATAAGTTTAGGTAACAGTACAATACCATAACTTACAGCAACCGTCAATTTGAATATTTAATCGTGTTGTATTGTTCCGCTGGTTGATTCGTTAATGTAGTTTTGAACACCTCACAATACGCCGCTTACCGGATGCGACTAATTTCGAGGCGTCCACTATTACGTTTGAGTGTACAGTACATGATAGGTAGATACGCCATGATAGCTACATAAGTGGTTTCTAGTGTCACTTGGTGAGTTCCTTGCGTGGCCACTTAGTGTGGGTACTTAGCTTCACCAAAATTTTAGGTAAAGTTTACCTACATTTGCTCAATACTCTACGGAAATCACGTTACATTTGTTGAATTTATTTATAAAGAAAAATTCGTAGCGACATGAATGAATCGACCTCGTAGCAATTCTTTCGTAGCTCGTAGGCCAAAAAGATTTCAAATAATATTTTTTATGAAAATAAAATTTAGAAAATCTCGATATTTTTATATAAAATTTTGGGTCATCAGTCATATTGTTACAAAATGAACATTTCATCAAAAGCAAGTACGAATCTAAACAACTTAACTATATGTATTTAGATCATCCTACTTCTATTGTAACTTTCCTTACCACGCGAGGTTTCAGAAATCTTCGAGCCCACAAGGGAATAGTACCTACCTACTTGTCCAAACGATAACAAACAACTTCACACACGAGTAACTTCTGGAAATTTGATCATTTTGTGAGCCTCATACATAATAAATAGTATTCCTTCTTTAATCAAAGTATCGAGAACATTTGTTCGGTATTCCAAAATGGCAGGATACGGGTTGAAGAGTTTATTCACCTTCCCGGGGCGTCGCATGTAAGGTTTCACTATGTGTAATGTAATAATATTGAAAATTGGTAAACTCGTATAGTTGGTATCGATCTAAATTGGCTGTTATCCGGATTTTATTCTGATAAGTATATCAGGGGTTGGTTAGTAAGCACAAGTTATAAGTTTGTTTGTCGAGTTCGTTTCCATTCGTTAGGTGAACTTTTCTGATTACAGTAATTTGGTTTGCGATGAAGGACAGTTGTCTGTATAAAATAACACGCTATGTCGGTGTTGACAAGGATACTTGATTATTTACAAACGTATTGAGTTACTAACGACCACAAACTATCCACATTTCTATATTATATTTCCTTTAATTTGAAAGGTAACCTTGTAGAATTATTAAGGCACTCGTCCTGGTTCAATTAGGGTTCTATCAGTAGCGATTTAGGCAAACAAGTCTTCTCTGGCCCTAAGTATGATTTAAGGGTTACGTAAGTAGCTATATTTTGCTGGAGCATGCTTATGAACGTCTGATATAAGGAACCGCTTATAGGTACTAAAAACGTTACTTAGGTACCTACGAAAGAACCCAAGATGGATAGCTGTAGGCCAAAAGATAAGTAAAAGCTTAAGTATGGGGGATTATATTACTGTATGGGGAAATATATTTCTGAGTCAGTCCAAGTTTCAGTACATTTAGGTCAAACGAAACGTGTTTAATTTATATGATTTTTGTAGAAAACTCTCCAGTCATCAGACAGAACTCGTGCCAATAAAGAGCCATCAAACGTTGACTTGGCATTGCGATGCCACCGCAAATACTTGTCATTCCGATCAACCGCGACCGACAAGCGTCCTCGAAAATGCATCCGCACCATTGAATAAAGAAGTCCACTGCAATCCACTCACGTAGAAGTACAAACGGACAGACTGACTGATGCGTCACGTGCACCCTGGTGCACTCTTTGCCCGCAACTTCAATTTAGTTAAAAGTAGTAGCTGAGTGCAGGCGTGATCTAACTTCTCTTCGCGGCAGGAATTTGGTCTTGCTTTTTCAAAGCCCGAACAACTTTATACCACAGAATTGCGGTGACTGGAAGCGGTGCGCGCTGCTGCCGAAACTCCGGCGTGCTCTGTTATTAAACGATTTTTATTACTTTGGTTTTCAGTGACGAATAAAGGCACTATATGTAGGATTTCATTGATATGTGGTATTCGAATTAAACGCTTAACTACTCATAATCCAACAATAAGCAAACGGAGCTGTATGCAAAACAGTATAAAGCTGTCTAATTACCCTACAAAAATAAAAAACAATACCTATTACATTCCGATATTGATCTAGGTTTTTTATATGCAATATGTTCACCACATATCATCGCGTGTTCGTGTTAAAAAAGCGTCTAATTTGGACGTCTCTTGTTTTATTTTAAGAGACAACACTCGACCACCGAGAAAGTTTTTCCACGGCGTATATCAAAATGTCTTTTGCTAAAGCCAGCTGAGCAGAGCAGACTGCTTTCGTTTATAATTAATTTTGGCTGCAAACTTTACACCACGAATATCTTTGTAACTCCAAGTTACTATTTTAGAAATTTAATACGTCCTTGTTTTGCGGGTATGTCTCGAACTCTCCAATTTAAATATCTTATAAGGGAACTTTTGTATGCGGTAATTTTCGAACAATTTTCACACAAGTGGATAATAAGATGAGAAGTCAAAATAGTCTACCTTAGTTGACCAAACTAATGAGGAAAATTTAGTACAATGTAAAAAAGAAACGCGGCATCCGAATAGTTTAATAAACACGTAATTTATTCATGAAATCGAATGTAGAATATGTATGTATCATGTTAAAACGACCTTTGTCGATGTTATCACTAAACCATCCATGTAGCTGGTCGGTTTCGAGTTTTTTCAACAATAGCCGAAGCAACGACATGTGTTTCGTCAGCCGGAACCGCCCTCCGATATTAACATACAGTTACCGACCGTCTAAAAAACCTTTTTAAAACTGTGACATGACAATGATGCGTTAACATTCTGACAATGCCCTGTTAGAGGTAAAATGGGAAGTGGCGTCCATTTAAGTAGGTATTCACGTTCGAGGCGTGTTTACAACGGGTTCGTTTCTATAGAATATTCGGGCACGGTAATGCTTAGTCACAGCGCTACGGAACTTGTTGCCTTAACGAAATTTTTATTAATGATCTTCGGGCCTCCGAGGAAGTCTGATGCGCGTATAATTCGGATGCGGTCTATTTGGTACACATTTGTTTTCTGTTTAACGAACCGCGCGCATAATAATATTTCACTTTGTACTATCAATCACGAGTCGACGCGCGTAAATATTGCTGATAAATATTCATGTGGAAGTTCGATTGCTTCTCATATATTACCCGTTACATTCTCACTGTACGGATTACGCGGCAAGAATTGCTGATATCTTAATAAATAGCGCCATTAAATATTTTGTCGTGGCGCGATTTATGAGGAGAGAAGCTTAAGCCCATTCTATATTAAATTAATTCCTTTTTTACGAGTGTTACCTCCTACGCGTGGCCAGACACTATTATAGTCGTATGTAACTTATAATAATTTAATGCATGGCCGTCCCATTAAAATCCATTGAGTGTCGGCGGAGTATCAGAGAGCATTCAATCGACCTGGAGGTAACCACAAATAAAATAAGAGTTTACTGTCGTTTTATACGCAGAATATTAACTTACCGCATATTAAATATCACGCTTTATACGCTTTGTTCAATTATTTTCGTGGTAGCGAACATTCCGGAATAGGCTATAGGTAGGCAATATTAGAGTTACCATCAAACTAATGAATGGAGAATTACTGAAGATCTTATGAGGAGTGCGACCTTTTTACCTCATCATTATTCTCTCAACTTAGTTGCTACACAAATAAAATATTGTATATCACAGACGTAGATCTTCACAATAATTATTTTCTGAATAATTGTGACCTTACCTGAGTTTTTTTTATGTACTCAACATAAATTACTATACGTATGTAGGTCAGTATAAAAACTATTTGTTCTATCTCTATGTTACTAATCTTCACCGTTTACGCAAAAGCCACTGAAATACGGGATGTTTTTGTCAAAAGAAACTGGCAAACCAGAGCCGAATGACATTAAATGATAAAATTCAGGGTCATGGCGGGGCCGTTACAAAGTTATTCCTACTTAAAAGCCTTTACTTAATTAACGCTCCAAAGATTTATCACGGGTCAATCTCGGCCATTTATTTTATGTGGGTTCCGGCATTTGGAATGCCTACTAAATATTCAACAAATAGAAATGTCCGTTTGCAAAATCCTATTTTATATGATTCAGTTAAAGTAGAGGTCAGACTGTGTTTGATATGGAGGATTTTAAGGACGGTTCAGTGTGTTTCATGGACGTTTGGACTAGGTATGAGTCATCGCTTTCTTTATTTTTAGATACCTACCTACGGTTTTATTCTACACGTTTTATCTGCTTTAATTACATTGACTATTGGGTTTTTATGAAAGCTTTTCTCTAAATAATATTTTAAAGAGAAAAGATTTATTTTATTTTTTGTGTGTTTGTTTATTATGGATAAACTTAAAAAAACACTTAACCGATTTAAAAAATCTTACAGCTATACAAAGTTACAGTATTAGCGAGTAACATGGGCGTATTTTTTTTATATATTGTGGTGCCTTATGAGGCGCGACTTCCACTTGAACGAAGTCGCGGGCAAAAGCTAGTGTAAAATAAAAAATTTGGGCTTTCAAATTACAGTTTTCAGCATAAAACCACATGAGTAGATAAATGAAAGTGTAATGACGAAAAGTGAATCAATCAGATGTTTAACGCAAGATTTCCTTATCATATTGGAGACATAATTAAGTAACAAAACGACAACTTTATATCAGACAATCTTCATATCCACCTAATAAAAACAAAATTACTATAGAATGATATGTTTGTTGAATTCTTTTAGAGAAAATACTGTTAGTTTGGAAGACATTAAGAATAATATGATTACATTATATCCACCCGACGCTCGCCTGAAGCAGATGGTCCACCAAATTAAATACCACCTGTAGTTTAGTAGACCGGCTCGACCAATGATTACCGTAGGTCTGACTCTAATGGTCTACTATCATTACTATTTATCGTTCAGACTATTTATTTGAATCCGAATCGTATGAAGGAACGAGTTCTGAATTGCATTTATTTAAATATTTATAGAGTTTGTTTACTTAAATTATATAATTAAAATTTAAATGGGGCTGATCAATGTCGTATTTGACGATGAAAGTAACACTTGATAGAGAGACGACATGGAATGTTCGGCGTGCGTAGGCGCTTGTACAGTCAACCCCAAAAAGACATCCTCTCGAAGTTAAACTTTTGAATTGAATGAACTTTTAGATTTATTTACCTCGTTATTGAATGATTGTGTACATAATATTTGTGATGTAGATTTCTTTGTTTTGATCAAGGGATGTTAAGATGTTTACTATTACTACACAACACACAACAAAATGACAAAATGTTTAGATACTATGTTTTATACCTATGAGGTGGATACACTACTCTTTCACACGCTTTTTTTTTTTTTTTTTAACAATGGCATCTCGCAGTTCATCCTTTATGAGGATGGCTACTGCTTAACCGGACTTTCCTGTGGATGCCTCGAATTAAGGCCTCCAGCCAGGGCAAACAATAACTTAAAAACTAAGCGACAGCGCTAAGGGTAACCCCCTGCGGGGTTCGGACCTCGGCTCAGGGCGTCGCTGGAAGAGGACAGCAAGGGACAGGCTGGATCGGTATTATTATTAGTGTTTAGGGGCGAATTTAAAACTACAGGCTCAGCTGCGCGGGCTGGCTCGAGCAAGGGTCGGGGCGGGCACGGTGATGGTGCCGGACGTCGCGACGGGCCTCGGCGGCGAGGACGGAAGGACGGATGTCTGAGCTTGTGTTTGTGATGTCGTCTGAGAGTACTAGTGGCCTTACTGCTCTCCTGGAGGAGGGTAGTGGCGTCGTCGGGGATAGTGAGGGTATGCCTTGGTCGGCGAATCCTACTTATGCGGGAGGGAGTGTATCGGGAGGCCGCCGCAATCAGGGGATTGGGGTGCTTTATGGCAGAGTCAAAGAAGCGCTTGGAGAGGCGTTTCATGAATTGCTGGATGGTGGGGATTCTGAGATCTAGATGCAGATTCACATTTCGGACATAGAAGGGGGCTCCCGTGACCTTTCGGAGGAAACGGTTCTGGAGGGTTTGCATTTTATGCAGAAATCGCGGCTTGGCGTGTGCGAAGACTACGCAAGCATAGGTCATGATGGGACGGATGACCGCGGTGTAGAGGCGCAATTTGCACTTGAGTGACAATTTGCTGCGGGCAGTTATCATAGAGTGGAGCCTACCGAGAGCGAAAGAGGCGCGCGAACGCGCCGTCTTTATGTGCTCGTTGAAGGTGAGGTTGTGGTCTAGGATGACACCTAAGTATTTGGCTCGCTTTCCCCAGGGGATCGGCTTGCCATACATAGAGATCGGGCGCGGGAGGGGGGGGGGGGTAGTTTGCGCGGTTTCGAGAAGATGACCGCCTGACTTTTATCGGGGTTGACCTCGATTCTCCATTTCCGGAACCAATCGCTCAAGGCGCTTGCGGAGGTTTGGAGGTTTCGAGCTATGGATGACTGGTTGACACCCGAACAGTAAATGGCAGTGTCGTCGGTGAAGAGCGCCAACTGTGCCTTTTTACTGTTCGGGATGTCACTAGTGAACAGGGTGAAAATGAGGGGAGATAGAACGGAACCCTGGGGGACTCCGGCGCGGATGGGGTGAGGGGGAGAGAGAGCGCCCTCGATACGGTAGCGGAAAGTGCGGTCCGACAGAAAATCTCGTAAGATGAGCACGAGACGGTCTGGCACACCTAGCAGGTACAGCTTATATAATAAGCCATTGTGCCAGACCTTGTCGAACGCCTTCGCTATATCGAAGAACAGGACGCCTGTCGAAGCACCTCGCTGAAAAGCAGCGCTAATGTGCTCGACTATGCGGTGGAGCTGGTGGATGCACGAATGCTTCGGGCGAAAACCGAACTGTTCGGGGGGATGAGGCTCTTTGCTTCGGCATAGTCTTTGAGGCGCTTATAAATAAGCCTCTCGTAGACTTTACCGAAAACATTGAGCAGACTGATGGGGCGGTAGCTGGAGGGCTCAGACTTGGGCTTGCCTGGCTTAGGGATGCCTATGACTGTGGCTTCTTTCCACTTTCACACGCTGTCTACATCTCTCTATTTATTTTCCTATCGCAGGTATGCTGGAAGAGATTTCTTATGAAATAAGCATCACCTTTGTACCAATTTTTCTATTCTGTTTTTTTTTTCTTGTCTGTTTATATATGTGTGTACATAAATGGTAAAATAAAATAAATGAATACAATGTTGTGGAACAAAGGTTATTGACAACAAAATGGTTCCTTCTCCGTGTATAGGTACTTATTTTTGGGGCTGACTTTACAAAAGCCTAGGTGCTTATTATTGTATCAGTGAGAAATATCAAAAGTTAATGGCCGCTTGTCCACCGGTTCACTGCTCTTGGAAATTAATTTAAAGTGCATGGGAGGGGTAATTATGAGGCCAAGTAGCCATTATTTTAATAAACAGATGAATCATCTCGCTATTTGCACGATAATGTTATGCATACAGGGCATTATTATTTTATGAATAACGAAAATCAAATGAATAGTGGCCTGCATTGGTTTTCAGAATAGGTAGGCACTAGTCAGGCACTAGGCCGGGTCTAGTCTAGGCAGACGCGGTCAGAAACATAAAACAAAAGTATCTATTACCTAACAAAAAAAAGTTTTACAGCCGTCATCTTAGATTTTCATTTTGACTTTACGGCTCCAACAAGCTCCAAAACCATGAAAACGACACCCATGACTAAAACTATTAAAAAAAATTACATGGCCTTCTTGGATTTTCTTTTTGACCTCACTATCGACTTTAGCGCCCTTGAAAACCATAAAAACGACAAGCATGATTAAAAAAAAAATCTGCCGCCATCTTGGATTTTAATTTTTACCTCACTATCGGCGATCTCAATATCCATCCCTTTCTTTCTTGTCACGGCCAGATTACGAACGAATAAAAAATTACGATTTTAACATTCATAGTTTCATCATACTCGGTTGGTTATTTGAGTAGGCATGCCTACTTTAGGGTAATAAATTGCGAAGGTCGAACGTTATGGTATTACGCGTCAGACGTATGTATTTTTAATTTCGTCGTATTACCTAACTTGAACGAGTAAAGACCAATGACAACGCGCGAATAGTATACGAGAGCCGAGTAGGCCGTCTGGCGAATGCCTACTGCCGCGCGTGTTCATAGGAAGATTTTGATTTTTCTTAAGTATGATAATTTACTGTGGGGAAAAAATACAATTATTCTTAATTAATTAATTAATAATTACACTAAAATGTAATTGACAGGCTTATGGTGATTTATCGAGGTAGGCACTGCTTTTATGCCTATATGGAATGCACGCCACTGATGTATAATAGCTTTTATGAGAGCGAAATAAAAAAAAAATAAGGACTTAAGTGTCATAAAGTTTAAAAATGCTCAGGATAATCAGCCTATAATGTTTCCACTGGTGGGATACAGGCCTCCTCTCGGTGAGAGGGAGTGGGCCATAATCCACCACGCGGGTCGTGTGCGGGTTGGTAGATGTCACATGTCTTCAAATTTTTGGTCTTAGGTCATGCCGGTTTCCTTGCGATGTTTTCCTTCACTGTTTTGAGAGTAGTAGTGATTAAATAAAACACAAGTTAAAGTACCTGCTTGGGTTCGAACCCCCGACCTACAATTCGTAAGTCGCGGTAGTTACCACTGGGCCACCACTGTTAAAATGCTCGCTGTGATTAAATTACCCTTAAATAGAATACTTATGCTTTTATACCTATTTAACTCAGATGACGTAGACGCTTATAAAACCAGGTTTAAATATTTAACTGCAGGTTCAGAAATATTCAGAATGAAGTTGGGATTAAGCGCGAGTGATTTAATATTCATAAAACCGTATGCACACTCCTAGGAATCGTTCAATGGCTTTTTTCCGTTGCTATCGACGTTTGTTAGGTTTATGGTAGTCATTTGATCCCTTTTATAGTCTCTTCGTTGCGATTTTCATAGCTTTTATGGATTCATGTAATGTATCCAGGTACCTATAGTATTTTTCATAACGGATTTGTGTTTAGGCTGTGTCATTGCTTGTGTTTTGGTATTAGACCTTATAGTCATATTAATTTATTGCATTCCATATTGTAAAAAACGATGTTACAAAGGTCAAGTTATGGCACAAAATATAGACCCTGTAAAGTCACAGCAACAGAATAAAATTTAAATAAAAAAAAAATACAAAAATCATGTTTAAAAGTATTACATAACATAACATCACGCCTTGTTTCCTCGAAGGGTTGGGCACAGATGTACCTATAGTACCTACACCCACAATGACTAGTATAAAAAAACTAGGTATTTAAATTAATTTAACAATAAAATATGGACATAAGTAGTTATTATGATTAGACGATAACAAATAATTAGAGCATTTATTAATAATTACTGAGATGATCATAATGAGCTTATAAAGTTCCCACTGCTGGGACACAGGCCTCCTCTCGGTGAGAGAGATATGCCGTAATCCACCACGCGGGCCCAGTGCGGGTTGGTAGATGTAACAAGTCTTCGAATTTTTGGTTCTAGGACATGCTGGTTTCCTCACGATGTTTTTCTTCACCGTTTTGAGAGCAGTGGTGATGAAATAATACCAAGATTGAAAGCAATGTACTAATATTGATCTCAGTAATCATTAATAGGTAAATGCTATAATTACTTGTTGTACAGAGGCCAGCACATCAAGTTACCCCAATCTGTCAAATTTCTTTGATAGATTTTCAACTTTACCACAAAGGTATAAGGTTCATATTCAATTGGGAAAATTTGACAGATAGGGGTAGGTTGATGTGCTGGCCTCTGTACCTATTATGTTATAATTGAGACCAATGTTACTATATTTGTGGTGATTTTTTATTGATGTCTTTTTATGATTTGAGGAAAGGAATATGCAAAGATGAAGATGAGTGGAGACTTTGAGAGACAATTTAATAGCGATTTCCATACTCATTTTAAAGAAGACTTACAAACAGCTTAACTCTACCTACCTACATAGGTAGTGCTTATTTCGTGAAAAGCTATCTTTTCAGTACCTATGTTTGTCTTGAATATCTGAAGGCCAATTCTCGTAATATAAAACGTTCAAAATCTAGTCGCAGTCTCATCTCAGCGACAAACAAATGTCAAAAACTTGTCAAAAAGTAGGGAAATTAGAAGTATTTTTGACAGATTGAGACTGAAAGTTCTTAAAACACTTCTAATTAAAAAAAACAAAAAAACTTCTAATTTCCCTACATTTTGACAAGTTTTTGACATTTGTTTGTCGCTGAGATGAGACTGCGACTAGATTTTGAACGTTTTAAATTACGAGAATTGGCCTTCAGGTCACTGGTCGTAAAAGACATGTCATATTATTTGTATACCTACGTACTTACCTACTTTCCACATACGTAATAGAAATTGGGATGCAAGTAATTTTCGTTTCCTTTCATAAAATGAGGTTTCTTTAGAAAATGCTCGCGTCTTAGCATTCAATGCGTTAATTATTTTCCATTCCTTTGCGAATTGTACGAGCGTGGCTTTGTTAACGGCGTGTAAAGATTATAGCACGAGATTGGCCACGCCCAGAGCTGATTGTTGGCGGTGATTGGTCGAGCGCACTCTTTGTTGCTCGCCGCTTTGTTTAACATCTCAAATTAGCGATTACTTACCCACGTTAGTTAGAAAGTTGCACGAAGTTGCGTGGGCATGGCGGCTAGTGAATATAGTACCTGCCACGAGCCAATCAGTGGCTGCTCTGTTAGTTTGTTTTCCCAAGATTGTGCTTCTTAACGTCCGTCAACGCGGCATCGCCGGCGCATTCGTCAGCTTCATTTTGTTGCGTAAAAAGTAAAGATTGTACGCTGAATTAATTTCCCAAGAACGAGAGATGCATATAAACTTGTAGTAACATTTAACTTTACTTCTTTACGAGGTCCAGTGCCGCAATATTGATGGCCATAAAAGGTACAACATACAGGTATTTACGGCCTTTACCATGTGCAGTTATTATAAAAACATGCTCGCATTCATTGAAAAACTAGGCTTATAAACGAGAATAACTTTCAGTCCAGCTTAGCCGGTACTTTATTTTTACTGCGAGGCTCTTTAGTAACGTTTTAATTTTATAACGGGCAATATTGTGTTAAAACAATTAACTGTCTGATTTATAATCATAACTTTGTTGATTACGGCATCGTTTAATATTAATAGTTTGCGAAATTCACTGAGTTTAATTTATGTTTATAATTTGTTGCACGTGGCTTCTGTTAACAAGTTAGTATGAATAATTAATTTCTCATGGACTGATAATTACTTTGTACAGGTAATACTATACCAAAAGTATAAAGCAGACAGTCAGTCATTGCGATGCTTTAGTACTGAATTCCAAGTTATGACCCGTAGACTGTAAATGTAGGTTTTTAATAACTGAAGGCCAATTCCCGCAATTAAGAACGTTCAAAATCTAGTCACATTCTCATCTCAGCGACAATCAATGTCAAAAACTTGTCAAAAATTTAGAAAAATTAAAGGTATTTTTGACAGATTGAGACTAAGATCAGACTGTGAACGTTCTTAAAATTACGAGAATTGCCCCTCTGAATCACCAATTCGTCCTGAGTGTTACACATGCAAGTATTTCTTATAGAATAACACTAAATATTATATTAGCGATATAAAAACAAGCTGCGGAGACAATGGCTCTCATGCGTCATGCTCGGAACAGGTGCACCGTGCGAGTGTTGCTGATTTATTATAATTTATTTACTTTTTATAATGTAACCTTCGCGGTTCCTGGGGGTCTACTCCCTAAGCACGAAGTCCGTCGTTTCGGCCTTCGTTACGTGCTACTACTAACGTGCTACTACGGACGGATGATTCGTTCGGGGCCCGAGCGAAGAATGAATGACAACGCGATTTGATAGTTGTCCCTACTCCCGATGTGTTTTAGCCCGTCCGAACAATTGAAGTTGACACTGGTTTTGACGGATATTTATGTCAGTTGATACAACATCAAAATAGTTCTTGTGCTGTCGACGAAAGTTACCAATTTAAAAGAACTCAAACTAAGTATGGCTGCTTTTTTAAATATTAAAGAAGCTTTACAGGAATTTGAGCGTAACTAAACCCGTACCGAAATAGCGTGCGCGATAACGATTAGATTTTCTAACTAAATCTGACTATTTTCTCTCCCCCCTGCGCGCTTCCCGCTCAAAATAAAGTATTTTCCATGGTGTCGCGATTGTCAAATTCGATTTAGTTGTGTCAAAATTATTTTTAAATGTAGAGGTTTTTTTTTTTTTTTCTGGCTGACTATCGCCACCTAACTAAAGAAGAAGAACTGAAGAAGAAACGTGGTGTTTAACAAAGAAATACTGTAATAATATCGTTTTGACATTGAGTAAGCACTTGAGCGCGTTCACGAGCGTTTCGAATTGTTGACAGCTCTTAGCTGTCATAATCGTAATAACTAAATCGGAACGCATGTGAGACGATGAGACAAACTAAATTCGGAATGCGGCCTTTGACATTTCATTATAAAATTTCCTTCAAAAAAGTAAACGGGCAAAGGTATAACAGGATGATGCCAGTTTCCAGACAAAAATGGCAAAAATAATTCAATTCTATATTTATAGACATAATAAAAGGTATATTTTTTAAATGTGGTCATTTTCTAACGACAAAAGTATTAATTTTTGTTTAATAAGCTAGAAAACTACAAAATAAGTAAACCAGTAATCGACCGGTAAAATAGTGCAACTGTATCGCCATGCGTCGTTCGTTCACGAATATTGTCTATGATTCCGTTTGAAACTGATGAGTCCGAAATCGTTAGGGAGTAGGGTCCAAACCACAGATTACTAATATGTAGCAAGCTAGTTCACACCGACGTATCGGACTACTGTCGGACGGGCCGACGGACGGACGGACGGAGTTAGGGAGTAGACCCCCTGGTCCCAGTTATTCAGGCGTGGCCCCTTGGGGAATAGATTACGTTTAAATAGGTACGGTTGTCTTGTGAGTGGGCGTTCTGTGTTACATTTTGTGAAAGGAGATGTTCAAATGTCAGGCATCCCTTTTTTGGAATACTTGACAATAATGTTCTTATAGTAATTTCAGACAGTAGCCTAGCTAAGAGGCACAATAATGTATTGTGCCTCTTAGCTAACCAAAGATAACCTAAGTCTACGTTGTATAGCGTCTGTATACACAACGCTTTGTCTTCTTCTTTCGAAAGTCAAATTACTGACGACTGAAAGAGAGAAATCTGTGTGTAACTATTCATCTGACTAAAACGTATATTAGTAAGGGGGTTAAGACAGAAAATAAAGAAAAAAAAAACATTTATTTAGCACAGACTAAGAGACACACAATACCTACACCAGATAAACAAATCAGATAAAAACAAAAAAATAAAGATCAAATAAAAAGTGTAAAGTCTGATATTAGAAATCAGCAGAAAAATGTGCCTCACGGCTGCAAAAAAAAGGCCCAGTTCAGCAAAAATGCCAAACAACTAGTGCCTGACTGAACTGGTTAGACTTTAAATCTTATAGGTATAGAGAACCAAAGTTTAACTTGAATGTGAGACCAATTCGTTGACACAGAAACAAGAGACGTAACAAACACGCAAAAAAGGAAAAATAAATCGGGTAATTTATCATCTTATTCATCATCGATAATATTAGTCGTAAAATAGCCGCTGGGCATAGGCGTTCCGATCTCCCATAAAGAAAAGTTCTCAGGCACAAACAGGTCCTTTGATTTAATAAAACCTTCTTTCTTTTGTAACCTTTTGATCCCAAACTTGTGTAGCAAGGTAGGCAAGTAAGTACTCGTCCTTGTCATGTATTTCAAAGCTAATTTAGGAACACATTTGATAATTAGGTATTGTTAAATGATCGTGAGTGATCTCATCGCGCTTGTCTGAGTCCCGACTCTAATTGATACGAACCATTTCAAAAGCCGTGGGTATTTGCCAAGGATTTAAAGCCCTACCATCTAATCTTTTTAAAATTAGATGCTACAATCTGGGCGTACCTACTTATTTTTCTAAAATTAGATGACAACATCACATCTGCCTGTAAACGACTTCTACTAAACAGGTAATTTTTTTTTTTTGTAGACCTAATTTTATCGACCGCCCCTTTGGTCGTCCTATGTAAAGTTTCTAGATACTTTATATGATGAACATACATAAAGGGTATTCTAATCTATTCTACGTAGACGTAATTAAAGTCCGCAATTTTTTTATTTTATTAATTTATCGTTGTTGGTGTTGAAAGCATGTGGTTGCTAGTATGCATTAGGATCCAGGATATTACCAACACCCGGAGAAAGGAGATAGAGGTGGCTATACTTTACTTGGAGTCTGGAAGGCACACGGCATGTCATGTAGATTGTAGGTAGAAACACTTCGTGCACAGCCTTTATAATTCCACAGCTGGGAAGTACACATAAATTTGCGCGGAAAGTGCAGCAGTTGCACTAGAGTGCAGCATAATAACTATGGACCAAATTACAAAAATGAAGCACCTGGACTGACGTTGCGTCCGTCTAAAATATTCAACCTGTCCCTTTGCACCTCTCATCCCTATTAGGCACCACTTATAATTTTCGCTTTTGTTAAGAGCCACCAACAGAGACATTTACCTACAGAAAATGGAACACCTGAACGTAAGAGCAGAGTAGGTATAATCATGGACCAAATTACAAAAATAAAGATCCTAAAGTTGCGTCCCTAGAGTCCCTACTTTTACATATTGGATATGTCCCTAGAACTACTTATTCAGTAATCCGTGGCAAGATTTAAAAATCAAGCAAAGCTCTTCTCCTGTCGAGGTCATGGACCATCATGGACATTAACATAATAGTTGTGATTCTTGTTATTACCTATGGCAGTAAAACGATTCTCGAATGACGAACAGGCGGCATTGGGTAACTTTTTGTAATGCTTGACGCCTTCACGGCACTTTAATGGGATGTAATGGATGTCGCAGCATTCTTCTTTTGCGTGTCTCGATCGTTACAATGACTGTTGTGTTACAATTTTGTTTAATTATAGGTAATCAGCATACAAAGGGGTTTTGAAGATGCGAAATGATACATTCGGTTGTTGCAAGACACAATTTCAGTGCCTAGATAAAAACTTTTAATATACAGAGGGGAAGGGACCACCATTTATTCAGTACTTACATGATCCTGGACCATCTGAGTTACAATTTGACGTGGGTTATTAAAAAAAAAATTGCTTTTCCATAAATTTTTACCGCGTAGGTATTGCACTTTTGTATGTAACAGTTGATTTGTTTCTGTACTCCCTAAATCATGAGCTGAATTCATTGTTACAGTTTGCGCGTCGATATCCCTGCCACCCTTTAATAGGTATATGTAGTCTTTGTAGGTAAATGGTAATACCAACAATTTATAGATGAACAAACATTTTCCTCAAAATTCTTTGTAATAAATTTCTTATTCAACTCTAGACTTCTAGAACAACCACGTCTTGGCAGTACAGGTGAATGCAGGCGTCCATTCAATTTTAATAGCAAAACTTATGCCTTTGTCGTCTCGCACGACACCCAGGGGAACCAGTGAGGTAGACCAGTCGCAAACATATACTATTACTCTACCGTATGACTCTTACATAAGTCTGTGAACTGTGGAAATTTAAGAAGCTTATTATTCGTGAGTTGTCGGTCACCCAGAATAAATATAAGCTACCTACAATCGTACCCAGAAGAGACCACCGATAAATGAATATTTTATGGGTATGTACTTTTTAAATAATTCATACGCCGGTATCGTTATTCCGTGGGACATAGACCGGCGACTAATACATATTTAACAAACCCTTGCCGTCCCGTAATAAAGACAATGAAGGCTTTCGTGGCACAGCAAAATAAATTCCACTTCTCAACAAAACATTGCAATTACTCGACTCAATGAACGCAAATCGATTCTGACGATGCTTTACGACCTTGTCGATTCTGGTTATTGTTGAAAATTCAAGTGCAAACTTCAACATTTTGTGCTGAGCGGGTGCGCCGGCAAACCGAAAGGCACTCGTTTGTCGTCCAGTAATAAGATCGACCACTCTCCACAATGATAGATAATTTGTTTAGAGTAAAAAAACCTGCAAATGGGCCTTAAGCCTATAATAAAAACAGAGATATGGCGCTGGTGGGTCGGATCGAGAAATGAATTTAGATTACAGGTTAACGCCGACTAAGTGTGGGTTGCCGCTTCACCTGTGCTTGAAAAAACATCGGGTAAAAAACGGCCAGCGGACGCCTGCTCTCCAGCCCGCGAGCCGGCGAGCCCGTCACACGAACCCGGCCATTTTAGGCGGACGCTTGTCAATCTGCCGGCTTATTATGAGTGTTACCGTATTACAAAAAGCATTTCCAAGTTCGTAACTGTTCACTTTTTATACTAACAAAGTATGAGAAAACTTCAGATAAGATTATACATTTTTTGTCACTTAACGTTTCTTTAGCCATCGCTGCTTGGCGTTTTTAATTCAAAATATCCCGGCTGATTCCGGTGAGACGAAAAACTTCGGCACGTTCCCAGCAAAACACAATTACACGTGTTAACCCAATATTCATAAATGTTATTTTTCAATAACACGCCGTGAAAAAAGATGATCGTTCGCTGCAGAGAGCCGGCCGGCAGCGTCGCATTAACGAACAGTAAAAATAAAAGCTTTCGACTGAAATTAATAAATTTTAATTGCATAAAAGTACAGGTTGCCGCCGGGTTTAAGTGGTAACAATCTACCATTCGCCTCTATATGGGTAGGAACACGACAGAATTAAACGATACGTACAAATAGACGATGATGGATGCGCACCCATTATGTGAGTACGTTCTAAATCACAACGTACAATAATAACAACTCAACCGGTTCCTACGTAGCATTAACAGAACGTTTAGACTTTGATTACTATTTATGAGAGGGCAATAAAAAAGACACGACAAACTCACAAACTACAAAGAAAAAATTCTTTATACGAAAAAATAAAAATCTCATAATCCCACGGTGAGAACTGTTTATGACAAGTGTCTGTTAAATCGAATTTTACACCGCTCAGACGTGTACAAGTAAAAAATCAAGTCGCCGATGGTCTTCGGCACTCAATAACACGAACGTCTATTTACAACAGAAATAAAGGCATGTCCACACTAAGCGGTTATATCGTAGTGACCCTTCTCGGTGCATCAGAACCGGTCGTACGAGAGGAATAGTTTCGACGTGAACGCTATAAGCACGCTTATTAAGCAGCCATAGTCGCTGTAGGACGTACCCAACCCGTGACTAAATATGCCCACGCATATAACTTATGATGCTTCAAATAATTCCCTTGCCGGCGGCGCTGCCCCGTGAACCCACCATTTTCTTTCGGAAGCAACGTTTCATAATTAAATTTAACGCACGGTTTACGCAGACGCCATATAATACGATTATAATTAACTTATGATCAAGTTTCAAATACGCTTGACGTGTATCATTTTGTAGAACGAGGCCGTCATATAACTCATTACAGGGGTGACTAGGATCGGATTAACAATGTCCGATATAGAATAGATTATTACGTTTATAATCTCCAATAACGATACAGGCTTACAAATTAAGCTCATCACTCGCGTTCATGTTTTTCAAAGGAAACTCCACCATTTTGATTCGATGTCAGAGCGTAAAAATAAAATGGCATCGATCTAGTATGAAAGTGAATTAAGTTATCTTTGACATTCATTAGTTTCATAAAAATACCTCTCTAACTCGGAATAAAAAAAAGCCGGCGGATAAAAGCTCGTTAAAATCACTCGCTCTTCGAACCTGAATAAAAGTTTCGAACGTACTTTCTACCTACGTGGATAAAAAGAGAGGGCAGGAAGTGAAGCGTATTTAATCATTACAAGCGCGGCAGTCATTTTTTCATCTCCTGAATTAATTTTAAATTTGATTCTATTAGCATAATAAAATAAATCAGTGAGTGCCTCGGGCAAGAGTGAAGAAGTAATCTTGAGTGGGGATCTCCGAGATTTGAGGTCGAGAGGTTAATGTTGATTTGTTTGTACAATTGTGTACATGTTGTGATACTGCTCGTTACTAACCGAAGTCCGTCGGTCGTGTTGCGGACTCTTTGAGCCCGTTAACGTTTTTGTCGGTGGTCCGAGACAAAAACTAATACTGTGGTGCCCGAACAAAGGTTCTTCTAATGAAAAGGTGATGCTAACGTCCAAACACGATCTTCTACAGTTCACAAGGTTTGAACTAAAAAATATTACAAAGTTTGTTATAGAATTAAATTATAGACGTGAATAATGTTTTCGATTAACATTTATTTCTGAAAGGGAACATAATCACATAACATACTGCAGATTTGTCTGTGCCGTTACTGCCTAATAGCTGTTATTATCTACCAAAACCTTGAGTTTTAATCTTCTTATTTCTTTTACTTGGACTTGAGCTGATTGTCGGTTTTCGTATAATGCTTATTTATTTTTATTAGAATGCGAGTTATCTTCCTAGATAAATTTTAATATTCTGAAAAACAACTGCCGTAATTTCATGTTTCGTGCACTGTCTTGTTTTCAACGGCAACAACAATAATAGAATACGCTGCTAGTTTATAATACGTAGTAAATCACGAAATTATTAGATTTATGTGCATTATGCTGGGAGCCAGTGCACGAATCATTTATAAGCTCTGCAGCGAGTCCGATGTGCGGAGTTAAAAGCTAAATACAGGGAATCGAGCGACCTAAATGCTTTAATACAGAATAGACGGGTACAAGAGTGACCAGCGACCACGGCGCGGCGCAAGTGTGTCGTGAATACAAAACGGTATTTCATATTTACATACGATGGTACGAACATATTCGAGGAAAAACCACGACTGTTCAATCATGGCTGATACTGCAAACAAAATGTGTTTGCTTGTAGCTTGTAAAAGTAAAGCTGTACTAAGTACTACCCATTCAGTCTAGCACATCTATTCTGTAAAATCTCACCGTGAAAACATAGAGCTTGAAGTGCGTTGTCAATCTACCTGATGCTACGGCTTGACAGTACAGCTCACTTTAAGCTCACTTCACGTAAGTTTTCACTGTGAGTTTTTTTTTCAGAATAGTACTGCCGCTTTGTACATTTCTGGGTATACTCTCCTTCCGAAATAGAAATGCAACATACCACCTTGGGGTAGCTCGTCAGTTGAATAGTATTATACAAACATGACTTGAAAATTTATTTGCAACGCGTGCGTGCGTCACTTTAAGACGTAAATAGATTTTTTATTTCTTTCTTAATGCGCAATCAACACTAGAATCTATCTTCATCATTATCCAAAAACCGACTTTACCCGCTGCTAAGCATAGGCTTCTGTTATCATGTGCCTAGAATCTATACATCATATAAATTAAAGTTCTACACTTCGCAACGGATTTGCAGTTTTCACCATCATTTAGAGAATTTATTCCAGAAGGTTTATGTGTATAAATATTAATATAAAACTTACATTTGTTAAAGAAATCTCGATGTTTTGTCAATTCGCAAAAACCGTGCGGAGCAGGGGCGGGTCGGTACAGTATTAGAATATATCGATCGGATTAGAAGTTCATACTTTGATAATGCAACTTAATACTTTGTTGTCGTGAATGCAAAGTCGTGGTTGCAAGTTTTATCTCAAGCGATAGAATATACATGAGTTCAGTTGCCTTCATCAATAAGTAAAGAAGACTCGGTTTTGCGGTAGATATCTGCCAACAAAGGAATTTGAAAATTCAAAGTTTGGATGTATTTTTCATTCTCACGAAACCTGTAACGGATTTCAATTAGAGAAAACTCCTTCTTTTGATATCTCTTGAAACCAAAATGAAAATTAAGTACGTATAATTTTGGATTACATAATAGTAAACAAACTTAGTCGCAGATATTCCCTAAGATGTAATAGTATGTATAATTGCAAAGGCCTAGTTGATTTAGGGTCAATTTCAACACTGACGCTGAATCCGATCAGCGTATTTAAACTACGTTCAAGAGCGGTCAGCGTCAATTTTACAACAATGATCACTACGTTTTCTCATATCACATCTGACATTGGCAGAATTGTCGACATCGGTACCATTGCCATAAAGAAAAATAGAATAGAATAGAGTTGATGACACTGACAGCTCCGAAACGCGGTTAAGATGACACGTTTTTGTTTTTTTTATTAAATTATACCTTTTTGTAATAATACATAATCTATTATATATATTTCGTCTGCCAACTACATCCGCCATGACAGTATTACAAATAGAAAACATTCAAAACAACTATATAATGCGAAAACCATATTCATATCTATTTAGCGGTTTATGTGTTAGAGCGTCAATACAAACAGAATTAGTAATCGTTCGTTACATTTAGAATTTTAGATTGATAGTTAATAGAAAATATCAAAAACGCACTGTTATGTGAGTCCATACAAATCAAATGATGAATGCAACAATTAAATTATGTAGCGCATAATAAGTTAATAACGGTAGTTCAAATAACAGTTTGTTAAAGCTAAATATTATGCTATTTGTCCGTTGATTATATTGAAATCCAAGGTATTGAGTTGCACTGATAATATGTAGTTATAAATGATTTTGATACCCACAAAACGGTAACACGGTTAAACGGTAGGTATTACTTTATTATTTCAATTGAGAGTGAGATAACAAACTATGTAAAGGGGCCCGTGGCTAAATAATAGCAGCCGCACAGGTCGATCGATCAGGTTAAGCTACGCTTGCCGCGGTTGGTCTGTGGATGGGTGACCATCTTTACATATCGAGACCCCTCCGTGCCTCGGAAAGCACGTTAAGCCGTTGGTCCCGGCTGTCATTCGTGGATCTTTGACAGTCGTTACGGGTCGTCAGAAGCCCGAAAGTCTGACAACCAGTCTTACCAAGGGGTATCTTATTACCCAGTAACTGGGTTGTGGAGGTCAGATAGGCAGTCGCTCCATGTAAAATACTGGTATTCAGCTGCATCCGGTTAGACTGGAAGCCGACCCCAACATAGTTGGGAAAAGGCTAGGCAGATGATGATGATAACAAACTATGTACAGGTTGGATACAACAAGAAGACAACTCTATCTATATGTACAGCCTGTAAGGTTGGAATCAAATGCAATTAATAACCCTATGCGTATTTAAGTTAACATAGTTTTTCAGCAAACATCTTAATTAAAATTTGTTTAGAATACGTTCACAGCTATTACAGCTGCATTCTGTTTATTCAACAATAAAATTAAAAAGAAACAGTCTCGATGAAAACGAGACAGATAGTCTGCGCAGATTCAATAAATGCTCCTTTTCCTAATTCTGGCAGGGAATTCTAAAAATAAATGTACTGAAGCCTTACATTCTGCCCATCTAAAATAAAATAAGCTCCGTCAGTATAAAGTAGGCACCACTCTACTGTTTTTATATCAGCAGTGAAATACGCCATTAATAATTTCAACACCACCAAGGAAAACATTGTTCAGCCCATAAATATCCCCCTTAATGGCAAAGCCCGTAATATTTCTTCCCTCATCTACATTACTTCTGCAAAAATAACAAAATAGTATTCGCAGATTGCCACAGCTCGATAAGCCTTGGTGGACTGCATAGAATGAGGCACTTCAGGAGTGTACCTTTGTTATCTGATGCGGACAAAAACGAATCATAATGCAAGGGATTAAGATTGCTTTTTGTGTTTAAAGTTTTTATCTGGCAGTGCCACAGAGGTACTGATTTGTAGTCGAGATAGGCACGCGAATGATGCTCTCGGTGGCCGCAACAAGGACACAGCTAAAATAAAACTACATATTACTACGTGCAGATAAGGAACGTCCGCCTCTTACGACTCCAGCTATTTTTATGAACATCACGCTTTCTCAAATCTAACGTTTCACAACCTCGACTTATGAACTTATGACGTGTTGAAAGCAAATATTAGTTGTCATATTTTATTTATTTAGGACACACCGGAATATAAATCTGTATGGGAATTAAGAAGAAATGGGTCCGTTTTCCGTTGCCCATAAATCTACGACAAATAATAATATCTGTGAAGTAACTCATTAGTAGTGAGTAAAAAACTATGGTAGGTAGTAATCCGAGCCTACATAGATACAAGAAATCTAGAACATCCGTTTAGTGGTGTTAGTCATTGCGGTTTATATGCGATACACTGCCCATGTTTTGTATGTAGATAGCTAACAAAATGATTAACATTACGGATTCAAATTAGCAGTCGGAGCGCAAAATAAACACATCACCGTGCAGTGTCCGTCAGTGCGTCGCGCCAACTCAGCCATTACATATTTATAACATCTTACACGGACTCAAATCGATGTTAAATTTTCATATCCAGCCAACAGCGGGGCTAACGTACTGGCAATCGTGTCACGTACCACCATATTAGACAAGTTTTCAATGAATTTTAATGTGGTGCAAGATGCCCCGGACTTGGGATCGCCCATTCAGTGCGGTCGGGTGCAGTGATTGATCGAATGTTCAAGTAATCTGATCTTACATCGATTTAATCCGCGTATTTTGTGATTTTATTCGCTATTCTATCGTTTTATGCCCGTTTGCCTTTATGTTGATGATAATGAAGACGTGTTTACCTCCATCAAAGACTCTTAGGGCTTTGTAGTAGAGCTTTGTCGATCATATCAAGTTTCAACTTAAATTAAAATCAGCAATTAGCAAGCAAAACAAGCAAGCTCAATCGCCGTGAACGTAATAATAGCATTCGTTGCTGTCTGACGCCTGCACCCCTTAATAAAACAAGTTTTTCTTTGTAGATGGGGGATTCTATCCGGAAAACATATGATATAATAACCATAGATGTCTTAAATGTGTCTCTTTTCTCTTGAGAGCCAAGTAGAATATTTTTACGCAGTCTCCTGCTCCTGCTGGGCTTGGTTCAATTTCCTGTTCAAGCCAAATGTTTAAAGGGTTTGCTTGTGATTCCCAAAAATCGCAATAGGCTCGCCACAGTATGGGCCTTAGAAGATTACATAGATAACTGGGGAAAATAAATGGGAGTCCAGTACTACACCTCTGCCTATCACTTCGGCGACCACAGGCGTGATGATATTACGTGTAATTTGCTAGTTACCTATAATTTTCTAGCTACCGATGCACAGTGATCGGTTTCTTCGCTTTGTTCTGTTTCAATATAATAGTTTAAGCACCATAAGTAAGTGCAGAAAACATTTCGATAGAACTATAGAATCGGTTCGATGAAGAATTTATTTATAGTTAATGGCAGACCTTCTTGGAATTAGCCTTCTTGCAGAACACTAAATTGAATAACATTTCTTGGAAACTACACTTACGCAGCATTTTGGAATGGGTATAATAATTTTGGTATTTTAATTTAATTACCTACCTACTTACTTATTTTTGTAAGTTTTCTTTATTGAAATATGGAGAATACTCGTTCTTATTGGTCTGATGCCATTTCATCATTTCAAGGTATATTGAACGACTTCAAACACGTACGACAAAAGTATTATATTGTGTATCCATAAAAGCTCTTCCACAAAGTAATAACAATACTTACAAGAAACTTATAAACGTTTTGTTTATATCCATTTTATAGTTTAATAACAATTTTACAGCTCGAAACAATACGCGGCTTTTATAATAAAACACTGAATGTCTTAAACAAAATCGATTTATTTTTAGTGACATATTGTCCTGTATGTGGCCCATTGTTTGACGTCGTAAAATGCGCGCGTGTGCACTTGTTAGGGTTAGCAAGCCTTAACTGCACTTTGTAAATATTCATGGGATAATAAATAAATCGTATGCCAAGAATTGCTCGTGAATGACTAGCTTAACTAATACTATGCATTACTGGAATTCTGTTTTAAGTGCAGTTTTAAATTGCACGGTTAACTCACTTGAAAGTAAAATAATACCCTCCTGTATTTCTCGAATGACAAAACATATACTTATGACGTAATTCCGGACTCGTTCTCTAGGGACAGCCCTACCCTGCGCATGTGTGAGTGGGTCGTGTATGCAGATACTAATTTCGCTTTCGGCGACGTCGACGTTTAACATTTGGAACGCGGCGCGAGTTTTAATTTGTGATCAATTATGCGAGGGCACTGTTATTTATCG
This sequence comes from Gortyna flavago, assembly GCA_963669345.1. Classification (NCBI taxonomy): domain Eukaryota; kingdom Metazoa; phylum Arthropoda; class Insecta; order Lepidoptera; family Noctuidae; genus Gortyna; species Gortyna flavago. The sequence goes on from OY770139.1 coordinate 8,527,354, forward strand.
TTGTTTTATTTCATTTGCCTTCTCACAGCGGCTGTGGGTGGTCCGATCACGATTTTCGGGTTGCGATGTTCACCAATAAGTTCCACTGATTGCGCCATAGAGTTAGCAATGTGATAACAAAGTCGTTTGTGGTTTGTAGTTGGATGGTTGAAAGGGATATTGAAACGACAATAAACAGTTTTCGTGATAATATATGTACTGGAGTTTTCCCTTTATAAGTGCTTACATATTTCAAATGGACATTAGCTTTTGTAGGGATAAACCTTCCTAGCTTACCACGTTATAAATCAAAAAGGATACAAGGTTGGTTTAATACCTGGTATCATATATCTTCCCCACACTTAGGATAATTAACCGAAACATAAAGGGCGAGTCGAAAATGTATTTAAGAGCAAAACTTTCATGTATGAAATTTTCGCGATTCCAGTTAATTTTATCTTGAGCATTATGTATATGGTGCACACAAGAAAATTTAATTTTCCTCTGAATTATACAGATAAACATAGCTAATTTCCCAGAAGTAAAGTAATAAAGCAAGAAAATGTTATTGCGTCCTAAATATAACTCCGGAGAATTAACTTTTGGAAGGCTTGTTGTTATTATTTTTTCACTTTTATTGTTCTTTGGTGAGTTGGAGATGGTTTTGTGTCGTATCTAAGTATCTATAAAGTAAATTTAATACCAGTCAAGTTCTTGATTAGTAGGAAAAGTTAGTAGATTCTACACTGACAAAAAGAAAAAGTAAAAAAATATATATGAAACACAATTTTAGTTATATATCTTAATTATATTGCTCCATTAATATTGCTCATTGTGTTAAACGCAACCTGTTACTAATAACAGCTGGACATACGGCTAAAGTTATTTTTGTTAACAGTTTTTCTTAACTTTAGATGAAAGAGCACATTTGGAGAAATACACAAATTTTATGTGGCAGTGCTAACGAAGAAAACACTAGCAAAAAAAAATACAGAAAAACCTTCGACACACCAATATTTCTCCAATAAGACTATTAAATAAATAAATAAGACCATGCTGCATATTCTGACTTGCTCGATTTCCCTAAGTGCCCGTTCACTTGCACATTGAATGACCTAAATTATACCACAGATGCAGCGGCATCGGCATGGAGATGGATGGATGGGAGAGCCTAGTAGATGGCCACGTTGATAGCTCTAACAATATAAAACCTCGAAAAGAAAAAGAAGTGAAATAAAAATATCGATAAAATATATTAAATAAAGGCGCGTCAATTCTACACTCTCCTTGATCTCCTGCGTACAGCCATTTTGTTATTCCGAGCGCATCGGGGGCCCCACGACCGGTTAGCGGTAAATTGTTCCACGTAATGTGATTCTAATTGAGCAGCTAATTCCTACTGAGCATACACTCAGTTAATTAGCCATTGGCCTCACTGAGACCGCTTCTTGTATTGTAGAAGCCTTTTTGCTGCCACTAAGTCGGCATTATGAGGCTTACTCGGCTGCAGAGATTAGGTGTACTTATACAATCAGCGGAACTTTAAGTGCAGTTTGCGTATTTTGGTGTGTAAATTCGCCGCTGAAAGGGAATTTAGTCGCTATGTAGCGAGCATATATCTTGTTGCGAAAAACGGAGAGCAGTGGTGGCTCCGAATTACGCTTTACTTTGTGTAACTTGATTCATCACCACTGCTCTCAAAACGGTGAGGAAATCATATCCTGGTAAAAATTCGATGACATAATATGTATGAGATCTACCAACGCGCTCTGGGCCCGCGTGGTTCATTACGGCCCTCTCCCTCTCACCAAGAGAAGGCCTGTTTCCCAGCAGTGGGACATTATAGGCTGATCATTTAAATGGAAATTAGTCGGTTACATAGCGAGCATATTTCTTGTTGCGAAAAACGGGTCTCAAATACATTAAAGAATTTAAAACAATAGTAGAATTATCTTGAATGAGATTTAACTGACAAGCAAAAGTGAATATAAGCTTTAAAGAGCGGCCGCCAGCGGCTTTGTGTGTTAAAATGAGAACAACGAAACCTTTCTAGAAAAAGTTTTCGACATTACCCCGAGCTCGAGTTTCTTTAATAATTATGTCGACAAAACAAAATGAGAAATTGTTGAACGTTTTCACTGGAACCAATATTATATTTAACAACAAAAAACAAACCAGTGTTTTGAATACCTACAGATACCTATAGATGAGTTCCACAGCTAATATTCCACAGATAATAAAATTTCATAGATGAAGTCCTTTAGTGGCTTGATTTGTTCTAGACAAAGCGCTGGACGGATAAATGCAAATCAATAACATTTCCTTTTATTTTATGGCTTCATATTACGGCGATTTTATCGGAGATATTGTAACCAATTATCGGTATGTAATAATTGTGCTATGTTGTATCGTATTCCGGCTTATTGTCCGAGTCCACTTCGCTCAATAAAACTGGTCACGTGCTGCATGTTAAGCGCACGTTTGGTTCTGATTTGGCGTAGACAATTGACCTCCTTTAAGAATGCGATGTTGGAGTAACTATGACTTTTTAAGAAGATTACAGGTGGAATAATGCCAGGATTTTGGCAGCTTTAACTACGCTCATATGAATCTAATGGGAAATTAATCAAAGACAATGGAGATTGATGATTGAAGATTAATTGACAAAAATATACATTATGAACTATGGTTAATGTTAATTGAATAAACACCGCGAGTACGGCTATGCGGTATGTTAGCGCAATATAGCCGCGAAGACGCCCACGCAGCTACTACGAAGTTGCATCGCAGCGGCTACGACGCGTCTACGCAGCGTCGCTGGGCACGCTCTAGACAAACGCTCGGTATGAAGACATAATAGAAAATATATATATTTTATTCGCGATGTGAATGGCTTATGTTCTGAAGATGAGATGACTAGAGCTTAGTGCTGCTTGAAAACGTACGTCAGGTAAAGTTGCAAAGTGTATAACGTAAAGGGTGCAATAGGATCTAATGAGCGGTATTACGTACACTGAAGAGTACTCGTCACCGTATTCTCTCAGCGTATTCTTGCTAAAGAGGATGTATAAATAAAAATATAATATACGCTTGTATGCCTTGTTTTATGTTAGTTGTAATAGGATTAGTACTTTTAAAAGAAGATGTTATGCGTCGGTCGGTAAGTTGCATTTTTAAAACTTTTAATTTTATAAACACGGAACGGTTTTTTTTTTTGGAATTGAAGAAGCCTCCTCATGTAGCGCTGTTTGTTCCGCCAGTTACTCAACTGAACCAAGCGGTCGGTGCATCCTGGAGAGTCACACCCAACACCTTATTTGACTGGCCAATTCTTCCCTTGCGGTGGTAATGCTAACGCCCGCCTGGTTTGCGACCACCCTCCCACCGGAGTCAAGCAGCCTGCTGTGTTTCGTCGATGCGTGGGAGTTCCAGTGCCTTAGGCATCTTTTGGGCATGCTCGTTCAATCATAGACCTCATCCATCGCTTTCCATCAGGCGTGATCGAGGTCAAGAGCGGGACCATTCAGAAAATAAAAACGGTGTTGAAATTCGGTACTTACTAGGTACCTAAAATCTTTTAAAAAATCATTTTTATTTACACCATCATCTGTATAATATATAATATGAAACAATAATAATGTATGAGCCTTGCTCCGTCTAGGCCAGAAATAACCAATTACCTATTTCATTTTCTACCAGAATTCCCTTTATTTTAGATCAATTCATAGAAGACTCAAAAGGCCTCATGTAGTTTCGATTACATTTACTAATATCCTTTCTAATTACTTCGGCTCGTAATTTATTTGGTTAGTGCGACTCTAGTAAGAAACGTACGTTTAATGAGGTAAAATATAGAACCCTTAGTCTAACCTATCTACCTACTATTCATAGAATACTGATTAGTTTTATCGCTAGTCTGTGAATAATGTAACCATATGGCAAGATTGAAAAGAAAACCAAATGTCTTAGTTGCTTAGTTGTTGTGGCAAATGGTTTATTAACTGGCAAAATGTGGGTTTACTGTAGGTACACCTCTGCCTAACCCTTCGGGTAATACAGGCGTGATGTTATGTTATAGCTTAGTACAGATGCCAGCACATCAAGCACTAGGAAGTGGTGAACGGCGGCGTTTTGGGGGACTGCCTTTTGTAATTTTGACATTTGAAAAGTGCTGATTCACAGCCTAGTTTGAATAAATAACTATTGATTGATTGAAGCTACTACAATCTGCCAAATTTATTTAATAGATTTTCAACTTTATCTCTAAAGCAACAGGTTCAAAGTTGATTGGGTTCCACAGTTTCGGGTAGCTTGATGTGCACGGCATCTGTACCATCCAAATTATAATAGATGGTCGTTCAAATGCACGCAAACTGTCTTCGTTAGCTATAGTTGTTGGATCTTCTGTCCGCAACTTCGTACGCGTGAAATTTGTTGTCCCCCGAGCCCGACCCACTCCATCGCATCACATTCCTGCCCACGCTACGGCTTCGTTTTCGCTTAGCGTTCTTCCTGACTTTTTTTTCTTTTTGCACGGCTCCTAAAAGTCCTAGCGTGATGTTATATAGCCTATAGCCTGCCTCAAGAATTGGGCTATCAAATGCAAAAAGATCTTTTCAAATCCGACGGGAAGTTCTATTGATTAGCGAGTTCAAAAAAACTCTTCAACTTTAACATTAGTTTATAGATTAGTATAGATTATTATCACTCGTTGGTTTTCAAACTGGCTGTGAGTGTAATTAAATCGAGTAATGAGTTATATTTCAGTCACACGGAATAGAGTGGGAGTCGAAAGTCATTCTATTATTTATTTCTACGGTCAATTATTCGTTACTTTTCTATGTTCACTGCCTACGTAGTCTGAAATTCAGATTGAACTTATACTAGCAAAGTCCGAATAAATTAAGTATTTAGTCAGATTCCGAATAGGTTGTACCCATACCGATCTATATTAGACTGCGTCTATTCAAATGAAATCCATCCCACTTTCTTGAATAATTCCTTTGGAGAATGAGTTATATTGTCTAAGACAGATCCTTATATGAATACAGTTCCGACTATTTTCTAAATATTTCGAAAATCAATTCATCTTTTTTTTCTTCTATACTTCATTAATCTTCATCTCGGTAGTACCCACTTTCTAACCATCTCATCATTCCATTCCAACCATATCAACCATCATCGCATCATTGCAACTTTTCAGTTACCGGTGTCACATTCAGACTTCCTCTTATGTATTCTATCCATTCGTGTAACACCACACATTCCTCCTAAAATTCTCATCTCAGCTGCATGCATTAATTGCCTTTCATTCATCTCTTTTTTTGGCCTAACACATTACAACTTCAATTAAATATTTCGAAAATATGAAACACAAACCCTAAAAGTTTCCGTCACTATTACGGCCTGTCTAATAAGCTTGTTAGCGTTACAATTAGGACTTAAATAAGAGGAAAACCGAAAGATTTGTTCCTACCCACTAGCGTAATTCATGTAATAAACGAAAATTACTCTTTGTTCTTGGAATTCCTGTGTTACCTACCTATACCTTACCTATACCTACTTGTATCAATGGAGGTTCATTAAGGTCGTGTTAACAGAATTATGGTTTATATTTATAGATGGACAGATGACTGAATTAAAGTATTTTGTCTGTTGTTTGCTTAATTTATTTTTAAAAAGCATCCAATGCGAGCCAGACTGACACTCGAAGGGTTCCGTACCACAATGAAAAAAAAAACGCCTAAAAAACACGTATCTTGTATAAATACATGCACTGTGATTATTTCAACTGTGTACCTATTAGGTACGGTCCATGAGGTACACCCCGCTGACAGAAAGACGGACGGACGGACAGACGGACGGACAGCGAAGGCTTAGTAATAGGGTTCTGTTGGAACCTTTTGGGTACGGAACCCTAAAAATTAAGTAAATCATGGCTCTGCGGGTTTTGGAAAAAATATAGTGCAAAAAAAATGTAAGAATAAATTTGATATACAGTCTTAATAAAGGTAACCTTTCTCAAAGGGCGGAGTCGCCAGAACATTTATTTAATTTGAATCTAAACATAAAGTAATAAGTTTTACTTACAAAGTGAAGGATTGCGTGCTCAGCTTCGTCGCAATATAAAACAGAATTCATTAATTATGCACGAGCCAGTTGCTATTATTTTGATAAATGTTCACAGAAAACTGCAAGTTTAATCCATATTTTAAATATAATGCAAGCAAAACTTAACAGAACATACATAGCCTATTAGACTGTTAAGTAGGTATAAGTCAAAATAAGGTTCTAATTTTAACAGATCAGATAAAAACAGTGTGGGAATCAAGGAGAAGCCACAACCGCCCGGTTACCGGCGGTCCTTGTAAAAAACGAACAGTTACCGGTAGCCAGTAGGAAGACGGTTAAAAACCGTAGCAAATGTGAATACGATCTGTGAGCGGAGGGTGTAATGTGTTCTGGGATTAACATGAATTGCTTTTTCTCGGAACCCATGGGTCGGTTCGGTTCGACTTAATGATTTGCTGGTCATCATTGACGTCAACTTGATTGGTAAGAGAAAGTAACATATTACACTGCGTGATTTTAAGATGGCCAATTCTATTACTAAAGTAAAAGTTTTAACTATATTCTACTAGCTTCTGTCCGCCACTTCGTCCGCGTGAAATTTCACCCTCCCTCCATTCACTCTCATAGGGGTGGAATTTCGAAAAACCCTTTCTTAGTGGATACCTACTCTTCACAAAGCACACACTCCAAATTTCATGTCTCTAGGATCAGCGGTTTAGGCTGTGCTGATATATCAGTCTTTAAATTTTTATAGATTACTAGCTGCGCCCCGCGGTTTCACCCGCGTAAGTTTCGATTTAGGGGTATGAAAAATAGATGTTGGCCGATTCTCATAGATACCGGATAAGCACAAAAAATTTCATCAAAATCGGTCAAGCCGTTTCGGAGGAGTATGGCAACGAAAACTGTGACACGAGAATTTTATATATTAGATATTCTATATGTGCTTGAATTTGTTTAGTTACTAACTAAGTTTCGATTATTTTCATTCATAATTAATTAGGTACTTATATTATTTTTTGTATTGTATATCACATCGTTACGCCTGTATTTCCACAAAGGGTTAGGCAGATGTGTACCTATAATACAGTCACATTTCGCCAGGTATGTTTAAGTCCCGTGTACCATCGAGAAAACTTACATCTATACACCGTAAGGGCTATTCTTGCTTGCAGCGCTCGGCCGCTATAGTAACGCTTAACAGATGTGGTCATTGTGTGCATGGGATTTTGTTTTCAAATTGGGCAGGTGTAAGTTTCCTCGATGTATCTAATAGGGGCCGAGCTTAATGCCATCAACCGGGCACAAATCCAAACTCCAAGCTGCGACTGAGAAATCCCTGATGGAAAAACCCAATATGTATTCATCGTCATCATTTCAGCCCGGAATCACCTACTGATGTGTGTACTAGGTAGGTATATAATTCAGCTTATGCCATTATATACGTTTAATTTAGAAATACTACACAATCGCTACGGAATTTATCCGCATTGTTAGATTAAATATCCAATAATGTATTAAAATTAATAAGCCAGATAATTGAACCTTATCAATAATTATGTTTTACGCAGAACTGCAACCGTCAAGGGGGATCGCTGAAATGTGTTAATGAACGTAACTTGATTTAAATTAATTTAAAATTGGTTCGTTTTTACGTGAATATAAATTTTAAATGCAACCGGCTCGTTGACGTGGCCTGACAGCAGCTCCTGACTGCGTAAAATTTACGTATTTTTATTAATTTATTAATAATTTGCAGCTTACTATATATGTATTATTATTTACAACAATGGCAATTAGAGCGATAGTTAATATTTGCAGGGGTTGTGGTAAACGGTAGAGGTTGTAAATCAAAGTCCTAACAGTGTTTGTCTTTTGTTTCAGATCATTAAGCGTCATTAAAATCTCTTCGCTTCTTGGACCAGGTAAAATATAAACACCTTTTCTTTAAATAATTCTCATTTATAAGAATTATAACTTACATTATGAAAACGTTTAATAGTTTTTCAAAGCAAAAAACAGCCAACCACGCCTAGGTACTGTATAAAATATGGCTACAAAATGTTGTCTATGAATTTTAACATGAAGACATCCTTAATACTTCGAAGTGCGTTTTATCATAGAAATCGACTATTTATTTATCTTTCATAACAACACGTATGCGCCGTCAACAAAAATTTAAAAGATAATTATCTCAACATAAACTCAACGAGTGTCGGCAATCATTTATACGTGACGACTGACGACTGTGTTTAATTTAACTTTTTAGTGCTCACCAATGGCTAGAGGTGATCAACAAATGAATTTATCCCTGAGAACCGAGCATCGTACGTGTTCGTTTGTCACTCGGGTGACATCGTCCACGCCCCCGCCCCTAATTAGTACAGAAATAACGTAGAGAGATTTGTCAACTTCCGAGATTTTATGGCATTCCTTTGAGGTTAACTCCCACCGAAGAAGCATCGCCGTTGAACGCATACAATATCTCACACAGGTACCCAAATAGATCGTTAACTGACTGTGAAATATTATTTTGAACTTTGGGGGTGGTCCATGTTAATACCTCATATTATTTAGTAACATCGCCAGAACAAATTAATCTTGATTGCCGAATAAAGTTTGTTGTCCAAAGTTTCTTGATGGAAAAAGTTTAAATATATACTTAAGTACTTTGTTTTTTAAGAACCAAGTTGTTGCCAATAGTTTATCTTTGCTTTTTGCTTCGCTAAATCTTTGTCACTCGCTCTTGCATTGAAATCTATTTAATTAACTTTTAAATTACCCTATAATAGGTAATAGGTAATACGGGCTGGTGTCTGCAACTCCACGTCAATGCGTGTAGTTTGCATTCGGAAATTAAATTAAATTATTCGAGGAATAAAATTGACGTTTGACAGTTTTTGTATGAAATAACTAAATAATAATATATGCGCTGGACAGAAACCGGTGGAGACGGATCATCCGCCTCAGATGCAACTCCGTAGCTGACCACGATCCTCAGACATGAGGGACCGACTACAGAGAGAGTATGAAATAACTACCTCGAATAAAGTTATCACATGATTGAAAAATCTATTTAAATTAAATTACCCTATACTTAAACAATTTTCTTCTTCAGAGGTTTTCAAAAGCCATCCCTACTCATTTATTTTTTCAGCAAAATGCTCAATGTTGCTAATTTTATTAAAGAGGTTTGTTGTTCATAAAATTTTGAACTTATGCAAACTTTTGCACCGAATCTGAAAGTTAGTCCGGTCGTTTACATTCGCATTATTCAAAATTTCGTTAAAACAAGAAGAAGGGGTTATACAAAAATGATAAAACTAAGTTTTCCGAAGTCAATATTACCGGGAGAAATTAATCTGAAGCTACAAGGGAGCCCTCGAAAGTTATCTGAGGAAGCTGGAGTGGGGCATGACCTCACAATCAAATGTCAAACAAAGTTTTATCAGCGCAAAGTTGACAAATAAATTCCCCGTCCCGCAAGAGAACTTTTCTCATAGTCGACGCGACGAGACGTGATCCCGTCGACTATATCGACCTCCTCTCCTTGACGTATGCAGAGCTCAAGTTTTTTGTTGTTACCATAATGGCTGTAATTTAGTGTCATGTAGGTACAGTTTACTTGGATATTTTTCACAAAAAAAATCTGACCATTTTTTTAGTAAACCAGCCAAAGATACACATTTTTTACATGCGACAAAACCCTCATTTGTGGATGTCTTCAATTATCCTAAAAACATGTCATCTTTGTAGTTGTTTAGATAATTGACTAGCCTGTTTGACAAACACGCACGGCGCGTGGGGCAGCCGTGTCACGCGACTAATCCGCTGCCTCATAAAATCTGTTAGACTCGAGACCCACTCGGGGCGTCGAATGAGGAACGACTGACAAGTACGCCCACCTTGTCTGACTTGTCTCCTGTGACAACGAGTTCTCGAGGTTCTCTCACTTATTATTTCTTAAAATTATTTTTGTGAAACGCTATCTGAATATCTCTCTTAGGTCTCAATTGAGAGCGACTGATTGGCGACTCATTTGAATGTTTTTTGCTTTGTTTAGCACATGTTTTTCTACTACATATAAACTTGTCTAAAACTAGTCTAACTGGTTTATTCTACTTGTCTAATTTAGATAGAATGTACACAAACAAGATGAACGAAAATAAAAGGTATATTTAAAGAATGCCGGGACAAACGAGAACATTCTTATTTGTACGGAAAGACGTCAAGAATCTGAACTTGAAACATACTCGGAGCACCCTTTCAAACCGCTCCCTAACGAGCCAATGAGCTACTCTGCTCGGAAAGAAGATTCAGTAAACAGTAACTTACAAGTTTCGTGTTACATTTTGGAGAGTTCATTACTTTGTATTGTTTAAACTCCGGTTAAGTATGCTTAAACAGCTGTCATTTGTCAAGTGCTGGCCAAAAGTGATGGATGGCACGGGCGTTTCCGTTCGACTTTTAAAACTGGGGACCGTTGTAATGGGCCAGTTGTTATTTCAGTCGTCGGAAACGTAACGAACTAACGTATGGGAATGTTAAAAGTGACGGGGCACATATATTTTATAAGCGTCCATTTGTCTGGAGGCGCATGTGTGTCCGCCCGGTGAGCTGAAATATTTACGAGCTATTAGCACAACAAGAACAAATACGCAGTCGAGATGCGTCTCGGAAGCCGGATCACAGGCGTCTCTTAGCGCATCACTGATTTAACACCACTACAAAATTAAGCCTAAGTAATTAATGTCGCATCTCCTGCTATATTCGTATCTTTTGAAGTTAAGACATAATACATCAGTAAATTATTTTATGTGAAATGGTGCGTTATTGATCTTTGAATTGAAACATTATAAACGTTCAACACTCAAACATAACACGTCCATTATGGCATTAGGTAAACGTAAACTGTTTTATAAGGCACAATTTCCTCTCATTATTTCGTCGTTAAGCTTGAAAATAGACGGTCTTATACGTTGTGCTTTTTATCCGAGAGTTGGAAGAAAAACTGTGCATATTCGATGTAAGAGCTTATTTGCTTTTTAATTCGACGGACAAATGTGAGTGGGTACGAATTAATCCCAGGCGCCTTGTTAAGGGTGATGTACGGCCAGTATTAACGCAGTAAGTAATTCAATTTCACGATGAAAATCTGTTTAATGAGCCTAAGTTAATGTGTCCACTGCTAACAAATAAAGGCGCAGCGCACTGACAAATTGCTTAATTTTATTAAGTGGCGGTACACTTGGGCTGAGTGTAGTGTTTGTTGGCTAGGAAGTATTTACAGCTCCGCGACAGGCGACCCTCGCTCTATTCGCGGTTCATAATGTACAATTCACTGAACTGCTATATTAGCCGACTGCGACAAAGAGACGGTAATGGTCCCTCATATATATGCTAATAAACTTTCCAAATGCGTTTTAAATTAAAATAATCCCGAATTTATATGTAAATTTCTGACCGCACTTTGTCCTTCGCGGCTTCTCGTTCCGAAATCGATTACATTACACGGATTCGAGCTTAGATCCGACTCTGATAATTTTAATGAAGGGTTTTACTAAAACGGAGATCCTTTAGTACAATACACTGGATTGTTGATTCTATTGGCTTTCGATTTCACTCTTAAACAAAAGCACGAAATATAATTGTTGGAACTCCTAAAATATTTGTTTTTTTCATCGTCGTGTTTTATGTTGGTCGGCACGAATATATTCTATAACAGATAGTATTAACGACGTTTTTATTTAGCTTTCCATTAGGCATACCAGTATTATCTTAATTTTTATGTGGTTAACCTTTTAGTCGTGTATTATCTTATATTATAAAAGCTCAAGGCTGCATCCACGAGACCACCCGCACATTCCGACTAGTTTCGATCTAGATGTGTCCGTATCCCCCTTGTGTCAGTCCAATTAGTCATGATTAACTTAAATTTATAGGTCTGTTTATTGGTCCATTAACGAACTCACTAGGATCTAACGACTTCTTATTGTGAAGCTACAATTCCGTAAAACACTTTCATCCAATTAAACAAGACGTTGATATTTGATCCCAATACGTTGATTGTCACTCTTTATTTGAGTTTATTGCTTAGAAGTAATTGTATCAGAAATATGGTTGGTAACATGAAGCCCTTATCCCGTAAATCACTAAAGACGCAACATTAAAAGATGAAGGTGTGTTTTATTTTCCTCAAAGAGAAAATGTTTAAGCTTAATTTGAGCAGACATTCAGTAAGGTTTCATTTCGTTGAGAACGTGAAGTGGGGCGTTTTGTTTGAGATATTGCACATTTTGCCACGCTCGCCTCTCTGTTTGTGCGGATGGTATCTCACTACATTTTGAAATGCCGACTGTTAGGTTTTTGTATCAAATAACAAAACACGCGATCGCAGGCTTTTATTCTGAAGTTCACCTGTTTGTATTTCAAGGAAAATGTTGTTATTTTGTTTAAGTACCACGAAAGTGTAGATTTGCTGGTTGTAATCAACCATGGTAACGTGTTTTCTCTTGATTGTGTAATCGTTCTTCGTTATTAGAAAGCATAGCTAGGTATAGCAATAACATTGATTTATAGATTTTCTAAAATTATGAATGAACCTACTTAAAACATGTGCATGTGTCACGAGCAATTGGATAGTTTTATCTCTTTTTGATGTTTACGTTTATTTTCTTACGACCTTTCACATTAAAGTCCATGCGGTATATTTATGTATAGGTGGCTACTTAATAGAGGTCAAAAATATTAGAAACTTACATCTAACGTGAGCTTTTTTTTATATCGAAAAGCTGTTATGACAGCTAGTTTTATAAAGTTCTAAGCCTTTATTTTGGATAAATATTAGATTAATTTTTGGACTTTACAATAAATAGATGCTATAATCGAATGTTGTATTAACCACGTAAATGTTGACACATAAAAATATGATAGCGCCGAGCTCCTTATGTATTGTATGATAAATGGTTTTCAATTTATACAGTGACAGCGACTGAGGAAAGCTTCGGTAAGAAATGCTTATGTTTCGAATGCACGCGATGTATGGACGTGGCAGAATGGTTGAAGTAGTGGGTATAGCAACCACACTAGATAGCTTTCGCGATTATGTAAAATGTAATTTAAGGTCTGTTTTGGTGACGTCACTCGACGCGTAGCTTACAAATTAATGATCGTTTTAATTGCAGTTATGTGAGTTAAAGTGGTTCTACATTGCTGATGAATTTGCACTCAGAAAAAAATAGAACAATTTTAAATCTGATAGACGCTAAATAGTGTTTACTTATATAAAAAAAAAGTCTAAGGATATGGATTAAAATAGTTTTCTTCTATTCAAACTATTTTTGAATTTGAAAAAAAAGAAACGTGGTTCGTATTGAGAACTTCTTCCGATTTTCAAAGTCGGTTAAAAGAACTGTACCTGTATCTGTTCTTATGATAAATCTTTGAAAATATTTCTGATAGTATGACCTCTGTTCATAAAACTTAGATAAATGTGTTTTCCGTCTCTGCTATTATTGAAACGTAGAAAAATCTTTATCGTTCTGCAAAATTTTAACCTAAATTCTTAAGTTATGATAATGAAAACCACGACTACGCAAACAGACTTGAACTGTCATTCGGACTTAAAAAACAACATAATTAAGCTCAAAAATTTTGAACACGAAAATTTAAATAGTAGCCATAAGTTATAAATTTTAACTGTCGTTTATTTATAAAACGAAGGGTGGCTAGGCGCAGGCACCTTGGAGGAATGCTTCATTAATCACTACCCCTAATACCTCGGGCAAAACGAATATGTTAAACCGGAAGGCGGCGAGAAGCCACCGACTTTTACGTTTTCAAACGTTGCCATAATCCTGATTCACTGAAACGACTCGAGACGGAAATAAATTGTACCTATTCTCGAAGCCCGAAGGTCATTTGTACGACGATAATTTATGGAAGATCTTGTATATGTAAATAGGAGTGTATTTATTTCTTTGCTATTTCGTTATCAGAATGGATTATCTTTATTAGGAATTCATTAATTCTGAGAAACGATTTTGTGTCTGAATGTAAAACGAACGCTCGTTGTTTATGTGTTTTTAATAAATAGAAATACCTAGGAGGCTGATAAAAATATATTTTGGAGCTCTTAGAAAAATCTATCAGAAATAAAAACAGATAAAAAAGTAGATCTATTTCACTTTTTCGTTTATCTGTTTTTATTTCTAAAGGGAGGCCTTTACCCTGCAGTGGGACAACACAAGCTTATAACAATATAATAAAAGGAAAACCACTCACGTAAATAAATACTAGCGAAATCATTATTTTAGCTTGTGTGAATTTGAGACAAACTCAAACTCAAAGCATTTATTTCAATCAAACCATTTACAGGCACTTTTGAATTGTCAAGAGGTCGGTCAGTCAGAAAATATGAAGCTAGTTGCCCATTCCAAAGCGTAGGTAGGTTATATATGTAACCTTGACCTATATAGCACAGGCCGGTCATAATTATTAATTTATTCCTTTCGAACATCCAAGCAAACGTCTAATACTTCAATATGATATTTTTAAACAGATAGAATCATTATTAAACTTACCACGGTCCTGTGAAGTACTCGCTATAAAATATACCTCAGTAAATCTTATCCCTCTTTAATTGAGAGGAAAGCTCCCTCTGAGTTTTACCTCTCACAGTTTGGTGGCGTAGCTGATGTAGAGGTTATATATGTAACCTTGTCCTATATAGCACAGGCCGGTCATAATTATTAATTTATTCCTTTCGAACATCCAAGCAAACGTCTAATACTTCAATATGATATTTTTAAACAGATAGAATCATTATTAAATTTACCACGGTCCTGTGAAGTACTCGCTATAAAATATACCTCGGTAAATCTTATCCCTCTTTAATTGAGAGGAAAGCTCCCTCTGAGTTTTACCTCTCACAGTACCTATGGAGAAGAACGGGCAAGAAACTCCATGGACACTCTTTTAAATTATATTTTTACAAAAATATTAGTTACAACATTAATGTTGAATTTATAATTATATGTGAGAACGATGTAATAAAGCACAAAACAACAATCCAAAAATAAAATAATTAAAAATAAGCCGAGGCAGCTAAGTGATGACCAGCCCCAACTGACGGCGCCCGTTCACAAACATGACGCATAGATCAGCACCATTCAGCTCAACCATTTTGAAGGGAGCTAAATGATCCAACACACACGCCACCGTCAGCGAGACATTTTAGTGAGCATGACATACTACCTATCAGCCGCTAGGGCACATTCAAGTCAATGAAAGACATATTATTACCCGGTAAACGGTAGCTCTATAGTACATAGAACTCACATCGAGTGTAATCTAAGCGAAATAATAAATAAACTAAACCAAACCAATATTTCCATAACTTATTGAAATACAATTTATCAAAAATAATGAGTAGATACTGAAGACTACCTACGACTAAGTAATTATTTACTTTCCAAATTGTAGGCAAGAGATTCACAACATAAGATAAGCAAATAACAATATAGTATACGAACAATCGTTCTAAAATTCTTAAGATATCAGAAACGCCACGTTAATTAAATCCGGAATAAGAACACGCTCAAGCATTATTTATTAAAACAAATGAACTGAACACGACCGCTGACACATCGCAGCGGTCGCCGATCGCTAACAAATAACGACTAATATTACTATTAACTACTAGTATTGTGTTACGAAAACCAACAGTTGATAGTTAATCATACGTTATCTGACTTCGATCTAAATCTAGTACAACGTTGATCATAATTAATGCGCCCAGTGCCCAGCGAGACGCCTGCTCAGGAAGCGTTTTGTCCGTATCGCGACCACCATCATCTGTAACCACCGTCAAATGTGTTTAAGCACCCTTAATTACCACTGATATTTGAAAAAGTGGAATAAAAATAGTGGTGATGGTCATTAAGGTGGTTATCGGTCCATCTCTCTTGTATGGAAATTAAATATTAGGTTGGATGGTATGGTTGGACAGACAACCGGGATGGGGTAAACAAATAAGAGCATGTGAAAGTTATGTCTTTTCTTGCATGTAAGCATTTGTATTTTGTCAAAGACATGACATTTCAAATCAAATCAGTTACTCAGTTATCAGTTTACACATTTACTTCAGCGTCAACAAATTCTCACTATCAGCTCAAACCTTTATGTAAGTACCCTAATATTAAAATCTCCAACCTTCAACACTATCAGTATGAATATTCATTGATCCAAAATCGTCTTTGTAGCTCTCAAGTGATCATAAACATCAGAGAAGGCACTTCACGTAAAGCATTTCATCTAAATTGACAGGATTCTTTGAATGATCGTATAAAATTGTATTTCCTCACATCAAAGCGTGAACAAAAAGTGCTGTAGCAGGATTCTTCATAAGCTGGTAGTCGGTTCACCTCGAGTTTTGCTGTACAGAGGATTTTCCCCCACGCAGTTGACCCTTCGTATCTTATTCGAACCCCTGCCGTCAGGGGTTGTAAATCATAATTTATTTCACAAAGAAATTTCTTAAATAAACAAACTCATAGGCGCAATTTAAAACAATTACTGTCTGAGATTTCATTTTAAATTACGGGATCATTATTTTGAATGAAAGATGATTTCAAACGTAAAGGCCTACAATAACTTTATGTTTATGTCGGTATTTTCCGGTTCATTTTTCAACTTGCCTACACGAGCGTGGCTAAGGAGTGGTATGACCTGAAACAACTTCAAGGTTGAAGAAAGTGTATTATTTTCTTTAAAATTCAATGACTTGAAAAAGCTTCCAGTAATTATATCTTGGTAAACAAATAACACATTTACTTCCTCAACGATCTGTATTTTGTAAAGTTTCTAAGTACATTTACCTACTGTGGTAAACAAATGAGGAGCTAAATCATGAACGTACTCAAAGTAAACTTTGCTCAAGATGAATCCAGTCCGTCGATACATTTCGAGATTTTTTCCTTATTTTTACAGGAAAGCGTGAAGTACGCATGTCAATATAGAAAAATGCGCAAAACCAACGCTTTACGTATCTCTAACATTCCCCGAATTGTGCTGAACGTGAGCTGAGAGACAAATTTGTTCCCGCACACATTTTCCTTGAGAAAGGATATGGAGAAAGAAATTTTCTTAAAGAGAAAACTTTTTGTACAAGTAACATGATTAGGTAGGTATGTAGGTACTCTTGTCAGTTTATACATAGCGTGCCAATTGGTATGAATGATAATGGTGCCGATTCTTTTGTCACAAATGCCTCATAACTAGACTAAAAATCACAACATTTTTGTTAATTTCTGTCAAACGACGATTTCCTATTCTGAAATTGAATAAACTGACACAATTTAACTATATTTTAGTTTGCCAGCACTAAGATTGCACTGAGTATTAATTTATTGAAAATGCCAATTTTGCTATTCAGAATTTGATGTTTTTCACCAAAAATTTTCATTATCTAACTAAATCTGACTATTTTTAATCGTAATTAAAAAGGTGTAGAATAAAATTTGTTGTCATGAACTAAAATTCACACCAACACCTCGACTTCAGGTGCAAAAACAGTACTTATTGTATCTTTTTTTTTCACACTATGTGTTTTGACATACACGAGCACACGCGTATGTATGTAGGCAATTCACATAAAATGGTTTGGATGTAAAGTAGGTACATGAACCAGCACGTAATGTTTCACATCTTATATTTTTAGACATACAATGCCATCTAAAATTACTATAACTCATAATAATAGTATATTTTTCTCGTTACTTTGACTTGACACTAACTTATTTAACCATCCTTTACCTCTCTGGTATCCATCTCACGAATTGCCTATGGTTTGCAAGAAGCTTTATCCGTATGAAAAACTTATAAAAGAAATGTGGACAGAATTTCAAGTCTACGGAATATTCGGTGCGATATTTACATAGGATCGTCAACCGTCACTACGTAGCAATGTGTCAAATATTTTCTTCTCGAAGTTTCCTTTTACATAGGTATATTGTTACTACTTGCGTCCGCGTCCTCGTGCTGTCCCATTTTCAGCCAGCAAAAGTTTTCACGCTGACAAAAAAGTGGACTAAGAGCTAAGAGCGCTTTATTATTTACTTTCAGAAATTGCGTGCAAATTCAAAGGGATATAAACAAAAGCGATTTTTATAATTCATTTTTTTCTGTGCGACAAAGGGCAAGTGTTACCCGGGGCGAGTAAACACTCGGATGTGAGAAATAATAATTCCCTTTTCATTTTGTTTCGTCATTGCGGAGCTGCTCAAAGACTTGAGGGCCGTCGATGGTGGATGAGTGGCTCATGGCTCATACTTTATTATTGGCTCGCACTGAATCGCACTCGTGGGGGAATGTAAAATGAGGTCGCGATTTATCGGTACACACTCGGCTCTTTTGCATATTGTAGGTTTAAACAGATAAAGCTACTTAGTCATTCATGAATCATTTATAATAAATACCTAAGCTTTACGCATATAAGTTCATAATGATGCCTTCTTGGAATTATGTGAGTGCAAAATTAGTTTTTGATTGGTAGTATAAAGCTTTCTCCAAAACATTAAAAAAAACAGTTAAATTTAGGTAATACTAGCTGCGCCCCGTGGTTACACCCGCATAAAACTCGATCCCGTGGGAATATCAGGATAAAAAGTATCATAAGTGTTAATCCTAGTTATAAACTATCTGTGTACCAAATTTCATCTAAATCGTTCAGTAGTTTTTGCGTGATTGAATAACAAACATCCAAACATCTTCACAAACTTTCACATAAATATAATATTAGTAGGATAGGATAGTGTGATATCGTATCTCTGTCAAAAAATAATGTTTGTAAAGAAATAAATAACCGAACAAGGACCTTATTATTATAGTAGTAAGGAAGAGTTGTATACGTTATCCTAACTAATATTATAATTGCGAAAGTATGTTTGTTTGTTACCTTCTCACGCCTAAACCACTGAACCGATCATCCTAAAATTTTGCATATACGGTTTCAGGTGTACAGAAACTGACATAGAGTAGCTTTCATCCCGAAAAAAAGTTCTGTTCCCGAGGAAAATAAACAAAAACGTTATTATGATAATAGATGGCACCACGTGTCTTTTGTCTTGATCGCAGACGAAGTCGCGGGCAACAGCTAGTTCGTTATTTAAAATACCGTTGGTCAGCGCATAGAGGCACACGGCATAAACCACAAATGGCTTACTATCTGTCTTAATAGTATGATCAGAATAATAGTCGTTCTACATATAAATATCAATATCGGACAGTCAGTGACCGCTCCAGTCCAATAAATATAACGATTGATATTATTTTTTTATACATATTCAATTAACTCTCAACTATCAATTACAATTAGAGTAGCATATTTTTTGTTTGGACAACCGCAAAGAAAAGTAATAATAAAGAGAACTGAATCGTAACCGGATCAATATAATAATAGACTTGCGTTTCGCTGTAATGACAATAAATACGGTTATTAACTTTTAATGCATTTTTATGTGACTGACATTTATAAAGTGAAAATTACAGGGGCTCGTATATTCCGCGTGACAAAAGTGTCAACGTGCCGTGACAGTTACTATCATGTGTCCCCGATATTTCCGTGCGTAAAATCCGTAACAATATTTTCGGAACACAAAACATTGCGGAAAAATTCCGTCAATATACCACGAAGCATATAACAGGATGTATATTATATGGGCGATTTACATATAATATGAGGACTAATGTGGATAATAATAATTGAAACAAAACGAGTGACATTTCTTTTCGTATCACGCAAATCGTACAGATTACGGTGGGCTCAGTTTCGTAGTAAATTACGATGTTGCCCCCTTACACGCCACATAATGTTGCGTATTTTATTATTCTGAGATTAACTAACGGAATACATTAGGCACACCTACATTATGCATGCCACCTGTTATTTGAGAAGTTATTGCTGTCAATTTATTTAAAAGAGGTAATATAAACAGTTATTTTGTATATTTGATATGGCGGGACAAGGCGCTAAGCTTATACAGCTTTTAATTTGTAAAACGTACCTCACGTAAGATAGCATTTACATTTTTATGGAACGATTAATTAATTTTGCATTAGGAAACTATTAAGTAAATTACAAAATGAAAGTTTTAACTGTTATTAGATAAAATATTTATGTAACTATACCGGTAAGTCGTTTATCAGAAATATTTTATTAAATAGTACACATAGAACTTTAATTTCGATAAACAAACATAATATTATTATTAAAGTAAAACATCATACCAGAGACATAATTATATAACTTCTTGAAGCAACTGTATATTTTAGGATACACAATCTATTTGCCCCACAAATAATAATCAAAAAGGAAATAATGTGATTGAAATACGCTACCACATATGCTGTCAAACCTATAAATCTAACGAGCATATAATTAGAAACGTTATCAAGGGTTCAAGAGCCGTTTAAACATCAATGTGAGGACATTACTCACCTTGTTCTAGTTCAGCGAATAAGTCAGGAAACACTCCAGTTCGGTCACGTAAGGGTGTTCAACATTCGTGCCTTACTTTGGGCAGTAGGTAATTGAAATAAAGCAGGTGACATTACTACGGTTTGTCACGCACTCCTGATGTATTGTGCAGCGTTACGCAATGTTCCCGGATTCGCTGGATTATCGTCACTGATGAATTTATAGAATTAACACTTGCCAGGAGTTTGTGGTTTTGTGTTTTGTTATTTGAAATGCCTTTATATCCATACGAAATAAAATAATATTATTCGCTTCGCCCATTTTGTTTTCTAAATTCCAACCTCGGCTGTTGCTAGGCTTGTCATCTTCTTCACACATCCTCGCTTTTTCCATTTATGGTGGCATAAATAATTTCATTTAGTCATACGTTTATTTCGCTATCCCCCTAAAAGCTTTCAGTCGTTAAAATGTAAGTAATAACATTACTTTTAAGGAAACACCTGATAACAACACAATCGGTGAACATGAAAAGAATATTTGCGGCCAATAAAGTTAACGATATCAATTAGTATTTCCCGTCAGCGATAGCCATTTCGATTTTTACAAAAACGAATTGGGATTTTCTTATCTTTAAGATATCTTTAAGTGGTAAAACAGACCTTAAGTTATCTCACATATTAAGGTGCTTAGATAAAGGTAAAAACACACCATTAATTAAGGTGAAAGAGCTGGTAATCACAGGTGACGCCGACGGGAGAAGCTCTTTACAGGCGTAATTACCAAACGTTACGACTAATGCAATATGAGCCTAAAAGAAGAGATTACTTAGTCGACATTAGTCAAGAGTTAGTGAATGTTAACTAAATATACTGTTTGTAATGACGAAATAATATAAGGTGAGAAAAATGTTACAAAACTTAATCAAGTTTTGTGACATCATTGAGAGCAATCAAAATTACATTCTAAAGCTACCTACTCATATTATTTCATTATGTTTTTATTTCGAAACCAAAATAACTACTTGAATGTGCAATAAAATAAATTTTAACTGTCAATGCTCATGCTCAGAGAACGTTAGTATCTTGGGACAGCAACTTAAGTATATTCATGTACTTAACTATAACAGATAAGTGGCTGTTCATTCGAAAGCCATTTAATTTTAACGTTCATAAATATTTATCCTCATTTTAAATCATTAGAATTTCCAAAACCTTCCATTTAAGGATTATCACAAACACTTTACAGATAGGATCTATCTTCGGTACCACATCCGTCGCAGACATGAAGCTTGACAGCCTAAATAATGGACCAATTCATTAACCGATCTCTCAGTAGAAGACACGATGAAATTTTAGAGCTCTTATTGTTAGGGCCCGGTGCTATTGTCGACGCCCTCGAGGCAAGTTCACATGTAGCCAGGCCCTTTGTGCTTCAGATCTGTCCCTGACGTCGTCGGCCTGTTAAGATAAATGAAGCTTTCACAATTATATTCAATCCAAATGATGAGGATTATGTGCTTGCAGTTCCTTATAGTGACATTTTATAAGGATAAAATTAATTATGATATACTTGGGTGAAGGCAGTAAAAACTCCGTGGCCATTGATCTCTTTCCAACTATTATTATACTTGTAACTACGTTGACTCAAGTGACATTCGATTCTTGAACTTCAATATTGAAATACAGACGAAAGACACAAAGTTTGATTCGAAATGAAATCATTTTGTGGACTCGAAATGAGCAAAAGTGGCTCTTTCTTGGAACTCGGACTATTGTTTTAGGTTTCAGAATTTGTAAGTCAATTTGAATTGATATAGATTCGGTTCATCAAATGTTTTACAAGATATATTTAAGTAGTTATAGTAGTTGTAGTTAGTATATATTGATCCACTATTCGTCTACAGATGCTAGCCATTGCCCAAGTTCAACCTTGCAATCCTACTACGAGGACCTACTTGTAAGTTAACGTGACTCAGTTTTTTTAAACTAAAACACGAAATACAAGTAAAGCCAGACGTATCAAACAAAACTTCTATAGGAATATAAATAAGCTAATCATTTCGAAACACTTTCAACAAGTATCACGGAATATTATAATCGTTTAGTCACCTCGTTGAATAGTTAACGAGAATTGGGCGTTTAAAAACGTGAACAAAAAGTACTTATAATAAAGCTCCGTCGTCAAGAAAGAGTGTTGCCTCTTTTTGGAGGTCTTAAAGAAATTGTGGAGCTAATAATGTGCTACAGTTTTATGACGGAAGCAATAAAAAATAACAAGCAGAAAATATATCTAGACGTAAGCTTGCAGCAGGTGTCAAGAAACAGTATTAGTTGTTAAATTATAAACATGATTCATACCAGCTTACAATTCCTAATTGTTGATCGGCTGGGACCGGTCTGAGTCGTCTCAACGGCTTATCCCATTTAAAATCAATGGCGCGATAACGTCCTCATGCATATTCGTCTACATAATCGTAATCCAAATGACCGATTAGAGTCTCGTGCGCAGCGTGGGCGCGGATTAACCTTCGCCCGAAATTTAGTCGGCTCGCCCTACAAAATTAAAAAAAGCCTTGACTATGTACCGCCGGCGTAATTATAATGCCGTAAGTCAGGTGACGCGGCTTTTTACAACGAATTAGGCCGCTATACAAACACTTGTTAGAGATGTATATCACGTTCTGGCATACTTTTTTATTCATATTAAATTGCTACCCTCAACATACAAGAGTTTTTGTTCGCGAATTGTGTATTGAAATGTTGTGATTGTGTAGCGATCATGTTAAATGAGTTGTGTATTAAGCGTAAATAAATACCTAAACAAAAACCGTACTTTCGCCGTTTGGTATAAGATTTTTGTTGTTGCTTAAGTAATTAAATGAACCCTTTTTTTTTTTAAGGATGGGAAATCATCAAATCACCCCTCCCGCTCTGGGTGGAGCGGAAGGGAGTGTCAGACTCTTACTGACTAAAACCCATCCGTGTTCCTTCCTTAGCCCTTTATGTTCCGGGGCAGCGGTAACCCTTTTGGACAATCCCGCTGCCCCGGCAGGCTTCGGCCCTGACGGGCCCCTCCATTGATGCTGACATCTCTTTGAGGCGCGCGTGGAACACATACGCGCCGTCCAGCACGGGCCTGGTCCTGATCGGACGGCGAGCTACCCATTACTCGCCGTCCGCAGGCCCGCGCCTACGGTGGCCGGGAGTCCCGACTCCCGACACCCGGGGCGTCTACCGCGGCGGCTGGGACGGGCGGCTCTCTCCGCTCTCTCCCTCGCCCATCCCGCCACCTCCTTCGCTAGCATGACTGCTTCGCAAAAGGAGGTGACTGCCTCCCACTCCCTCTCGCCCCGGACCATGGCTTGGACCAGGGCCGGGCGCGAGAGGTCCCCGCCGCTGCCGATCGCCTCTACGAGGACACGGCGGTGCTCTGCCCAAGCGGGACAGACCTCCACCGTGTCCTCTGGGCGATCCTCGCAGTGGTGACACCCGGGCGTTTCCTTCCGCCTGATTATGTGCAGGAACCTCCCGAAACATCCGTGTCCGGTGAGGACCTGCGTCAGGCGGTAGGTGAGGGCGCCGTGACGCCTCTCTAGCCACTCCTCAAAGAGGGGTCTTACCGCCGCTATCGCGGCGTGCCCTGCGCTGGGTTTCGACAGTCGCGCTTTCCATGCCGCCATGAGATCGCGCCGGAGGTCCGTCCGCTCCGCAGCAATTTGCCGCGGAAGCGGGTTTTCCCCCCGGCGTAGTGCCTCCGCGCGCCACTCATAGAGGCGCGCGAGGACTATCGCCTCCAGATCCCATGGCGGCAGTCCGGCAAGGAGGCTTGCCGCCTCGCCCGAGATCGTGCGGTACCCCTGTATTAGCCGTATGGCTACCACCTTTTGGGATTACATGAACCCTTGTATAGATATACTACAGAATTTAAGATGCAGGGTAGGAACTTGGTTGGTATAACAAGGACCGCTTCAGGAACAAAATTCAAGGTGGAGGCGATAATTATTCGAAAGTTTGAAAAAAAAATTTTTTTTTTTATTTCTTTGCTTGGATTTAAGTATTTGATAGTTTCAAAATACTCTTATGCATTAGTATACGCGCATTGACGTGGAGTTGCGGACAACAGCCCGTATTACCTATTGCCAGCGTAATCTTTTATTGTCGTATTATTACATTGTATATGTTCAACAGTAGGGTTTAGGTTTATTTCTGTCTAATTCCGTCTGTATGTACGTACGGCTTTAAGTTTAGGCCACCTCCACAGGTCGTCTGCCTAGTAAATTCATTACTTAATTTAAAATGCTAATGGCATGTCGTCTGGACGGCGAGCAGATGAATAATGTAATGAAACAGCCGATTCCGATCTAGAATCCTGCGATGATTAAAGTCCCCGTACTTAGGTGTAAAAAAATCATTGAGTTCACAATGAACGAAAGAAAAACGTTTATTTGGACACAGTTCGTGAAACACATTTTTTTTTTTTATTGTCAACTTCTTGGCAAAGGCCTCCCACATATTTTTCTTAGGGCTAAGAAACGCTGGCGTGACGAGGACGATTTTTACTCGTTCCTAACCGATCGGACAGAGATGGCACAGCACAAAGAAAATAGGTACAAATGAAAAAATTAAAATAATGTTTCAACTACAATACAATTATTACAAAGGGGAGAGCAGTAATTTAAAAGGCTTCAGAATTATCTGAACGGGCGTCAAAATATTTGTCCGTATCCTTGTCAACAGGAAAAGTGTCCAAAAGGACACTATCCATCCACCATCCTCTCCAACAAGCCATCTCAGTCATCTGCCATCCTTTTGCCAACAAGAGTCGACCAACCGTTTAGCAATGCCTCAAAAAGCTGAGTGGGCACTCGGACCCCATGGCCCTAAAGTTTCAACCCCAAACGGCCCGAACATACAAGTTCTAATAAGATTGGAATTTTTGCGCCGTTTGAGGTTTTTCGCACGTGCAACAGCCGCCCCAGCATAGTCCGCTATGCTAGGAAAATGGAAGATTATGTAAATACTATGACTTGGTTATCTACAAAAATCGCTTATCGAATATCCAAAACTCATAAACTCCTCACAACATACAGATTTGTTTCTTTTCGAATTTAATATTTTTTCCACAAATTTATTAATAATATACAGTGTTTATGTAATTATAATATCTAATAAATAACATTAAAACCATATTTATAATGATTATTATGACTCTCAGGTGTTTAATTTCCGAGCAATAATTATCGTAACGTCCGTCAATTTTTTTCATCTTGCTTATTATTTCCATATTTTAGCTTAATTGTCCCGACAGCCAGTCACATTAATCGAAGAGAACGAATTTTAAATGTCTAATTCCGTTAAAACCAAACATTAACTTCATAACTTGCTGAATATTCAATAAATTATCAGCGATGGGTTATCATATATGCTACAACACATAGATGTAATTATACCCCAATGTGACAATAGGTTATCAAACACAAGACGTAAATAAACAGTAAATAGGTAGGAAAGCGGTGATTTATTTGCACCCTGTGTAGGTGTAATTGTATGTATGGGACACGGATAGTGCTATAATGATGGTTGCTCACTCAGGCGGCTGTCAGCGTCGTGAGAGTGACGTGTTTGTTTATTAAGAAATATGTGACGTTTATTGTCAGTCAATAATCCCGCATGTGGGTGTGGGCTCTATTATCGGTCAATTGAGGCGGTCTTCGTGACGGTCAAGCTCTCACGCGCTCAGGACTCACTAATCAGTTGACGTATGCCTTCCTCGTCATATTGACATTACGACATTTTTATATCTATTTTATTGGGTAGTTCTGCTTCCATTATGTCTAACATTGTTTGTTTTCTTTTTCAGAATTGGACGGATAGAGTGCAGCTTAAACATGTCATAAGGTATCTTCATTGTTTCTTATGCTTTTATGTTTAGAAATTTGGCTCAGTATGAGCATTTGTAAATGCCTTTACAAAGTATTTATAATTTCAAAAAGCAGGGTCCTTATTAGCCAAGGAAAACCTATACCTTAGTTCACAAGATCCATAGTTAAATATTATCCGTTTCTGAAATATAAAGTTTTAAAAATTCAAGTAGATCCCACTCATTGTCACGATGTGAAAACACTGGAAAAAAATTTTTAAAAACCCATAAAAGTTATAATGGTCCTTACAGGTAATTCCTGACAAAGTTATAGGGTATTTTATTAAAGCTGAAAGAAGAGGATTTTGGAAAACATAAAACTTTGAACTTCATAAATAACATTACATTGAAGTTAAACATAATGGAGAACATAAAAATAAGTTGAGAACAGCCACTTGATATTGATCGAAGTTAGTGCACAAAGATTTATTCGCAAACTCTCTGAATTATGTTAGTCTTGTCCTTATTAAATCACTTCATTGTAGAATCCAGCTATCAATTCATGAAATTTATGAGGTTCTAGAGATACGCATACTAGTTCACGATAACTGCGAGTGTATCTACTGTGGATTTTAAGTGGAACGACTTTACCCCCTATAGATACACATTTTATTTTATTAATTACTTTCGAACTATAGATAATGAAGTCATCATTAATTTAATTTAATAATTAATCCTTCGTTACAATTGGAATTGGAAATTAATTATTCTTTGTTCATTAAACAATGTTATCAGTTAAGGTAACATGCAATTCAAAAGCTAGAAAAATATATACTACTAAACAAAACTTTAATAAATAAACTGACAACCACACGCCACGACCACAAAAACAATTCGATTAATTGGAAAACATAGTTTTAATAACACGTACGGCTAATTCCGATGATTATAAAGTAGCAACTACCAACATCAACCACAAAGCAGTTATTTCAAATAATACCTAGTAGTGAAATGACTATAGTTAGATTCGTATAACCATGTTCAGAAGTGATAGTGGACTCGAAGAAACGCTAAATAAGCATCCAAATAACAATAAATTCGCAGTTTTTAATGAAGTATTGCGTTTAAATACCTAAGCAGAATTAGGAAGCATAACAGACAAAAATAAAAGTCAAAATCGGAATATTCTGTAAAAAGTTATGCGCGATAAAACCAAATCAACCAACCAAACCAATGCTGAAATGGCAAAATATAAACTAAATTTTGGTGAGCACTTTTTATAGGTACGTACGCGTCGACTTGAGAACCTCCTCCATGTTTTCGTAGGTTTAAAAGTAGATCACGTTTTGAATCGTTAAACGAAAACAAGAGAAGAGGAGTGGTCTCCTAACACTAGCCAGAAAAGCCCTTGGAGTCTATTTTCGCATCGGTGTGCTTCGATAACAGTTATTATGTGGTTGTAGTTGTAGACGCCGCGTATTTACCGTGGACACATGGACCTGGCGCTACACGCCGCGCGCCGCCGCCGCCGCCTCGCCCCGGGCACCCGGCCGTATGTCAACCGCTCCACTGCAGATTATGCTCTAATCCCCTTTCTCTCAACTAAGCCGCTTTCATTGCTTTGTGCTGAGAATGTTGCCGAAGCCCGTCAAGTGGCCCGAATCTGTTTAGACCCTGTGATGTATATTATATATTGTACGCGCCACTACACAGCTTTATTGAGTGATAGTTATACGCTTGGCTAAATTATTATCATCTCTGCCTGTAGTGCCTTTTGCCTCAGGCCCAGGCGCTCTGTTTTCGAGATTATTTATTGTTCAGTAGGTAATTTATGGGCAGGATAAAACATATTCTATTACTGGTCCAGGAAAGATATATATGGCTACAACTGGTAAATTCCGTTAATTGATTCAGTCTGTATATTGATATTGCAGACAAACAAGCACGCTCTTATAACATTTCAAGTGG
The DNA here is from genome assembly GCA_963669345.1 of Gortyna flavago. Lineage (NCBI taxonomy): Eukaryota > Metazoa > Arthropoda > Insecta > Lepidoptera > Noctuidae > Gortyna > Gortyna flavago. Next base: position 8,555,708 of record OY770139.1, read on the forward strand.
ATTAATTAATAGGATATTTGAGCTCTTCTCGTCTTTGAACACGCAAAGTAGTACCTACTAAGTTAAACATTTCAGAATGCTTAATATCGATAGTACTTCATCTGTTCAATAAAATGAAATCCTTTTAGAAATAAAATGAGATTAAACAATTACGAGTATTTACTTGTAATTCTTAGGAGTAAGAACATTTTACTTGTCTGGATTTCTTTTGAAACTTCTTTTTATTCTTTCAAAATACCTTTATCAATGAAGAATTTAAATGTAGCTGATAAACTGAAAGTACCTATTATTGGAGTTATAATTTCAATATTTGATTTTGGCGTTACAATTAGGGCAACGTCGACCGCGCAGTGTCGCAGTAATTATATATGTATATTAATTATTAGAATTTAATTAAGTACCTGTCTACATAAAACCCAAATTTTGACTTGGTTCTGTAGATCAAAATTTGATCATCAGATAAAGATGAAGACGTGAAATTTCGAATTACGATCATCTAGATAGATTTTAATTCCATAAAAATCCTACTTAACTATTTATTTATATAATATCTATTTTAATAATTTATGTAAATACAACCCTGCCAAGTGTGCCTGGTGGGATTGCCGATCGGCTAAAAGGACGAGGTTCCATACAAATTTTCATCCCCTATTTTACTCCTTTTGGGGATGAATTATTCAAAAATCCTTTCGAAGTAACACAAGTTCAAAATTTCATGCTTCTGTCAGTGAATTAATTGAAGATTTTGACTAAGTAGATTTGTAGCTTTTTCATGGACTACTACCTACTATTTTAATTCTGAAATATTAGCTATACAGGGTGAAATTTCAATCACTGTTTTCCTCATGTTCGCATAACTCGTCAAAATGTAGGGAACAGCTGATTTTTTTTTCGCGATTTCATGTTTGGTCCCATAGTAAAAGTTGTTCATAATTATGAGTACAATAACCCCTTAAGAGAAAAACAGTGATTAAAATTTCACCCTGTATACAACAAGCGATCTAAACAAAAACTTAGAAAAGATCAACGAAACAAAACGCCGGCTAAATAGCACGGTACACGAAAAAGACATTTTTCACGACATCACGTAAAATAACCTTCGCGTAACAAAATGTCAAGTCGTAATCGATGGAGACCTAAATGTGGGTTTAATGTGGCCGGAGCCGCGACGCGTGCCCCAGCATCGCCCGTCGAGATTACGCCATAATCCGCTTTCTTTGTGCCTAAGTCACTCCGGCCTTCCCTGACTAAGCTGAAGACGCTATTTGGCGAATCAATTGCGATTTATTGTGCTGTGAGCGCATTCCAGATGTCAGTTTATTAAATCCTTTGTTGCTAACCGACTATCTGTAGGTTTGTGAGTCGTTGCTATCTTGTATCGAACGAAACAGGCCAATTGAAGCATGTTCCAATAAATAACTCTTCGTCCCTGAGGTCAATATTCTGAAACTTATTTATAAAAACAGAAAATTAGTTTTGAAATAAGTAAATTGTAATGTAAAACTTAACCTTCGACCTATCCTAACTTTCATATTTGCGTAGGAAGCTTCAAAGTTTTACTTTATTATGTACCTATATCGGTTAAAAGGTGAAGCAATTTAAATAATTCAGTCTCTCATTTCATTTAACCTTGGAGCTAGTTACTGTATGTTGATATTCATTCCTTACAACCGTAAAGTTCTTAATGAAAAAAATTGACAACTTAGACACGGGTATGACGTCAGTTTTTGTAGTTCGAAATTTAAAAATGGCTCGATGGTTTAAACCTGGGTCTAAAGTTAGCCTTGTTTTAAAAATATGTTCCTTTACTGTCCAAATGTTGATCAATGCTTTACGAATTTGCTTAATGACGTTATAATCGTCACCATCAAACTAGCTGTCCTCTATAGCATCGCTAATTTGACGTACAGTTAGTAACTATTCAGTAATCTGTGGTACAGTCTTCACAGTACCTATAACTAAATTATCAATACATAATGTAGTTATGCAATGACCTCATTCTGACGTTACGACAAACGCAGACATGACAGTTGCGGCTCTCCCATAATCCAGACAACTGACAGAGTGAAATCCTCGATCGCAATCCGCACTGATCCATTGTCAGCTTGCACCACAATATTACTTAATACTGACACTAATAATGGAGGTAATATTATTCGAGCATCAGAAATGCCTCAGGTAATGTTATCCGAGATTTGCTGATTTGATCATAGTCAGATAATTGTTATTTCGATACGAATTATTTTTGCAGAATTTCATACAAAAGATATTTAAATGCCTTCCAAGAATAACGTTTGTATACAATAATGAGTACAATAGATTGATAAAACGAAATCTCGAAAATATCAAGGAAGACAAATTAACTACCAAACAATTCTCGTAATTGAAATTTCATCAGTCCGTAGATATTTTCCTCTGAACCTGGCCTTCGTAAACGTTTGTGTTTTTGCACATCGACCTATGTACAAACTGTCATACTTACGGCAACATTTCCTTCATCACCTCAGTCGACAACTAATTGGTTATATGTGCCAAGGTTGACACATCTGGGCATTTCCGTTATGGGCTCATGGGAAAGAATGCTTTACTAATAATTCTTTCAATGCAAACAATAATTTAGCTTCCGTTTTTACAAAGCTCAGTTATTTGTGAAACGGCCCGGTAGGCACACGTGTTTGTTATTTTCACAGAAAGTTTATTCTGTGTTTTGTTATCCAACGAAATTTAAATAGAAATAACACCACATGTTTGACTCAGGGACGCGTATCCTTAAAATTTGTTTGTCTTAGTCCCAGGCAAAACAAAGAACATCATGGACCGATACTGTGAGAACTTTTATCTGTTATTCTGTTTTCTATTATACCCATACAGTTTGTAACACTGTCTGTATATTATGAATATTAATGATTATTTTAGGGGCTTGTCCGTCAAACTGTAAACAATTGCCTTGTTTATTGTTCTAGTTAATCGTTTGATACCCAATGGTCCTATTTCATTTAAATATCTGATCAACTATTGTTTTCCTTTTCATGAAGAGTTAATCACTGTTGGAATTATTTTTTCTTTTACCCCCTTACTAATAAACGTTGTATAGCGTCTGTATAGTTACAAAACGCTTTGTCTTCTTCTTTCGAAAGTAAAATTACTTACGACTGAAAGAGAGAAATCGGTGTGTAACTATTCATCTGATATGATACGTTTATTATCAAGGGGGATAAAGTTTATGTTCAAATAAGGTATATCGAATTAGGCCATAACTTTTGCAAGAGAGTCATCTACTGCGCAATGCTTGCTACAGCATCGCTTTCCTTCGTTCAGTTTCAAAGAAGAAAAAAAAAATTAAGTACCACTAATTTTTTAATGAAATAATAATAATAATTACTGTAATTGTATAAAGCGTTGGAAGTGGACTTAATGGCGTAGCTTCCGCCGTGCGCTCGCGCGCCCCCGGCCACGGAACTTCAATTTCCGCTCCAAAGCTGATTTTCCCTTTATGACAGCAACACTGCTTCTATTTATTTACCTTTTATTAAGATGCTTATTGACAGAATTTCGTATTCAATGCTTATACGAATTGGAAAGAACCGTCATAATGAAGAAACTTGTCACTTTTTTTTATCTAAGAGGGTTAGACTATCTTTATTAACACTTTCGATCGGCATGATAGAAATTTATCGATATAGTCATGCAGGGCATCTTAGTCCATTTAAATTCAAAGCGTTCTAGTTTTCTCAAGCAGAGATGTCTTATAGTATATCTACTGTCTTGCCATAGTCTAAATAAGATGTTTTTAATGAGGTTCTCATCTCAAGGAAGCCTATTGCAGTCCACTGCCGCACAAAAGCCTCTCAAACGTCCCGCCACGGCACTCGATCGACGAGCTGACCAGATCATTAGCCTACATGTCCACCAGGCAAGAGTTCAGCTTCAAGATTCTAATACACATCTTAAAAAGAGGTTTAAAATACATGAGAATCTACTTGAATACTTTTAAAATGAAAAATGGATCATCTTAGAAGAAAATGACCGAAACATCCTTACCAAAAAATTACTTTCACGGGTTCATTGATTTATCATTACCAAAAATATAACAACCGCCTGTCCAAACAATCTCGGCCGTTACGACGCGACATATCTCTACTACTAATATAGTACGTAATGCTCACATAGTCATCAGTATACTCATTCTTGTGGGCACGAGTATAAATCTGTCGTGAGATCGTGTATTAATCGTCGTATTTGTTGAATAAATTTACTTTTGTTTGAGTTTGCTTTTGCTTTGGCGTTATTTATTCAGTAGGACGACCCGAGGCCACAGTTGAGAGATATTCCGCTGTTTACATAACATTTTCGTGCCGCCGACTGTTCGCCCCACGTTTCCAACGACTTGAATTTATCAAGTATTTAGTTTCGTATTATTGAGGGTACCTTTCTTATTGATCTTTCTTGTCTTTGGATCAAATCCATTGATGTTGTTACACCGTTTGCACACCCAACCGTCAACGGGACGTCAACGAGTAACTGAGCGTGACGTCCCGGTAACGGCTTGTGGTGGATCCGCGGCCATAGTAAATGTATGTATCGCTACTTCGGCGCCGTCATCTCGTTCTCGTTGACGTTGCGTTGACGTGGCGGTGAACAACTATAAGAAGTTGTTCGAAGTTCGCCTTAGCTTGATTACCAAACTTCTATCATTTCATTACTACATATGCAAAATTTACATGAAAGTTACCGAGGTAAACCGAATTAAAACAATTTAAAAAAAGCAACGAACAAAGAACGATACCAATAAAACTTTCAAAAAACGTAGCACATAAAACAATTGACCTGTTTCACGCAAATTTCGCTGGAAGTTGCAGTGCGGCGCATAGCCCGCGAATTGTAACAGATATAGCTTTATTTATTTTATTAACGCCCTCACAATGTGGTGTATAAGTTATGCTATTGATGTGTTTACGATTTGTGGTATATTTCGCTGATGGTCGTATTCCGAGGCAGCTTGTTGCGTGGGCTCTGATTTACTGCGATCGATCGCGCGACAATAGGCGTCTCCTTGCTACAGGACTACTGCCCACACTGAGCATGTTTGGCGTCGTTATAAAGTGCTGAGGTGTCTGCATTGTCGTCTTCACGTCGCGAGGGAGTTGAAACTCACATTTTATACAGCAAAACTACTGAGTAAGGTTCTGAAAGGAATACTTTTTTAAAAGAAAACTTTATTTTGTTATTTTTATAAGAATAGACCACCTCAACGTGTCCTGCGGGTGTCCTGAAATTACTAGATTATTCACGGGTACAGCGGCACCTGTGTACTTACTAATGCTATCATTCTGCACTGTACGAGGTATACCAATTATAGCAATTTTACTCAGAATTGCCGGCCGTAGCTTATAGAAACGGTTCATGTTCAACAGTAATCAATTATAAGGCGGTTTGATGATGATAAATTACTATCTATATCTAGCAAAGTTATTGCCTTCAATAATTATTATTATATTCAATATTTTACGGCAAATAAATAGATTTACGTAAAAAGTAAAATAGTAGGTAATTCCAGAGTAAATATTTGATTGGTACTGAATCGAATTACTGGTCTTATTGTTGTACCTACTTATTTACATACGAAGGGTAAAGTAATAGCTTGGTAATGCAATGCGAGTTCTTTCATATTTTCCTCTTACATAAAAGACAAAAGTAAGAGGTTTTATTTGACTCACGAACTTTATATACGAGTATGTTTCCTCGACAGTACAGAAAAATTTGGTGCTCTTTTATTTCGTTGAAACAACTTTTCCTGTCAGTTGATCAAATCCACCGAATCCTAACTGCATCACAAACCTGCAAGTTGGCTTTAACTGAAGCCACACCACCATTTAACTTCCCCATGGGAATTTCGTGACAAAAACAAAACAGAATCACCATAAATAGCTGTACTTTATAAATTTACATATTACTTACATTCTCGCAACAAGCAGACAGAACACTTCCTGTGTGCTCCACAATGAATGCATTTCCATAAAAAAGAAGTGGACGAAAACAATAAATAATTGGCAACGTTTTATTTCGCCCATAACGTCGAATATAATAAGGAATTTCAACACCTAAGTATTTCGCATTCGAAATTAAGAAACACTCTTACTGTAATGAACGAACGGGGACGCCATTAAAATAGCGGATCATAAATAATTCAAGCGCGGGTTTGGCGTCGTTTCAAGACATTTCCACATTAAATTTCATGAGAGGTTCTTTTTTCCGGTGAGCGACGCGTGCGATCGTGCGCCCTGTCGCCGAACGCCCGCGCCAGCGCCGCGAGCACAACGACGCGACCACTATTTCACGAGTAATTGACCGTTTTGTCTGATTACCAGAACCGTTGCCGCTGAAATTGTTCGATTCCACTGACATACAACCTATTCACAAACATTTTTGGAGACTGTCAATACTAATAAACGCAAAAACAACACTTTACAACGTAACCTTAAACTTTCCCCGATATATTTAAACAAACGACAACAATGCGCAATTCTCAAACAATTCTGTCTTAAGTATTTCCAGTCGTGGTGGAAGAAATCTTATTTGTTCGTTTTGTGTCGTCGCCTGAACCGCCGGGAGCGCTGACGGGGACCACTCGGTTCATTTTTATTTTTACGTCGTAAACCAAAGTCTACGAGTTATGAACGTTGATTTATATGTTAATGGTCTCTGCAGCGACTGTCGAAATTTCATTTAGTCTGGAGCAGCTACTCCTCATACGAGTGGTTGTTACTTCATAAGCGAGGGTTCCATGGCGGTGCGGTGACATTGTGGAAACGGCCATCCATCATCCTAGTATCAAAATTTGAAGTTGACATAAAGTGGATGAGAAAATGATTGATGCGTCGGCGACTACCCAAAGCCATTGGCACTTACCGAAACTAAAGCATTAATTGAATAAACCCTTCGTAATTAGGTATGTGAGCACAAGAAATAAATTATGTTTCTGGGCTATTTTCGTTCTAAGGTTAATAAACGATATTCCTGAAACTTTTAACATTAATATCGTGTCCCTTATTTTTGTTCGCTAGGAAAAAATAATTAACACATTTTACCAAACAAGCCTGTCTGTTTTCATTTATTTGTAATGTTAACTAGCACGCCATCCACTAATTAACAAATTATACCTGAACGGAATGCTTAACAAAACGGGAAAAATGAAACCATTAAAAGGTAAAAAATTGTAACTATCCGATCCGACATAAACAGAGCAGCAAATCTAAGAGATTAAAGAAATTCATACAATTTATTTGTTTTTAGAGATCTGCAGGCGTTGTCAGATGAATCGCTTTTGTCTGTCTCCTGTCTGTAGTCACAAATATAGATGTAGGTACAGTCGGCGTCCCATAATTCTGGGATTGATATAGTTGCCAGAATGAAAGGTCAGTGCGAAAGGAGGATCTTAAAATAGGAACCCTTCACGGTATATTATTGGAATTCCGTTGAATACAATTTCGATCTTCCGTATTTCATATGGAGTTTCGAACAGGCTTTTCTGGTTCTGTGAGGAATTTTCGAGGGCACGCGTGGAATGATCGAAATAAATCTTAAAAATTCACATTCGAACTTGAATAAAAAATTTGCGCTACCGAAAAATAAATAGTCTACAACAATAACGTATATTATTCTTAATGTAGACAATGTCACAGGACTAAGCTTCTGTTTCGCAGAACTTAAAACTTTATAAGCTAACTCAAAGCAAAATAAACCACGATATAAACTGAAACAACTCCTATTTCCCAGTACCTATTTATTCAATTTCGAAGTAAATTCACAGAAATGCCAGTAATCATAACAAAATACTTTAGGTATCAAAATATTCCCAACGGCTTGCGCTTCTACGAAAGTAAATGTGTTGTTCCTACTGGTTCCAACTGTACTTTGTGTACGTGCTCGCATGATCTTACAGTCATTAGGTACCTACATGAAACGTATAGTAGGTATATAGGTAGTTCGTACTAGCAACCGAACGTCGTCCGTAAAATTTTCCCCGAAGCCATTACTTTAAACTTCATATGACAAGGGGAGATTGCAATTTCACGTGTAACAGTCTAAAAACTGGGCATTCATTAGTTTGGTGACTTGCATTGTGAGTCTACGATACGTTAATGGTTTTGTAACGCTTACTAGAGCTTTGCTCATTGCTGTTTGTGTTGGAACGTGCCTCGCGTGTGATGCGGGTAATGCCCATTCTGGACTTGCATTTTTAGTGTGATTACTGTAAAGCTGATGTAATATAATGCATGGCTGCTGCTTCGCGAGTTCCTTTTTCTTGGCTTGAATTTGGCTTGTCAAGCTACCGCGTGTCTCGATTCTGAAACAGTTCTCCGACATTCGTGTCTCCGATGAACGTTTCGCCGACAGAAAGCTTCACTTTTCGTTGTTTCACCGATAGAACGTTTCAACGACGAATAAATCTTTCGTCAAAAACCTTTTACCGAACTTTTATAGAACCTTTTACCAGCGACCTGGTCTATTTCATTAAACCTACCTAAAAATTAAAGCTGTTTAACTAAAATTTCAATTTGTTGTCAGTGAATTGCTACGTTGAAAACAAAAAAGTAATCACACCGCCATGAATTGTTAAATAACCAGAAACATTATTTTTAATTACATTTAATATCTCTAAAACGGTCATTTGTTTATAGCGATCATTATCACAGTTTTATTACGAACCCACAGCCCCGTAATAAATTCTCCACACATAAACATTTACCCCGTTCTAGGATTTATTTGATTGTTTTCATGACTTGCATGCCTCCCTTACTCGACTGATAACATTTTTTATGTCCAAACTACGCGAAAAGAGGTTACGACGACCCTTTCGTTGATCCATGAATGACGAAGTACTTCTATGGGATCTAAATCTTGCCCTGAAAATATTATCGACGAAAGCTCGAACAGCCGCGTCACTGGATTTAGTTGTTTTCTTCATTTGTTTCATATTTAATGCGAATTCATTCATAATTTTATTTAATGTAAGCTTAAAATAAGTACGTAAAAGCCTGTCACTCTCGCGACGTTTAATCAGCCTGTGAAGGATCACCGCTTAATTTGTAAAGTGTCAAAATAAACAGATTGATTAAATTATTTACAAAGGTGGGTTCAGACGTGAAGGTGAGTGGATTCATTAGTCCGTAAAAGCGAATGTCACCGACCACCTCCGACCGCTCCCGACTCCAGCTTATGACGACCGCCCCACGGTTTTACTGCTTTTAAAATACAACCCGGATTCACCGGCTCCATTACACTAATTACGTTTCGAATTTAGAACGCTCATGTTTATTTATATTGTTTGTTTTGTCCAAACTTGATTGCTCTTATAAAAGTTTAAAATGTCTAAATTTACTCATTTTAGTTGAGCCAGCAATAAAAGTAAAAACACTCCGGTTGTTAATTCACTCAAAAATCGACTAATTAATAATATTTTAACTTTTAATTATGCTATAAAAATGAAATTAAGCCTCTACCGTGTTGGTTATTAATTCGAGCTTATCAGATTTTACTTGGAACGAGTTTACGAAAGTTTTTTTTATCTGATATAATTTAGCAGGTGTCGTACAAAATATTGTCCATATTGTTTAACTTTCCTTGTCATTAAAATGTAGGAAGGTACTTTGTGTATCATAGTCAGCTCCTTTTATCTTTACAGCTTTATCGTTGTGAGTTATAACGTCATGGACTTTCACCTACTGTCGCGTGCACTTAAAATTAAGGGTAGATATCAGCTAAGTACACACGGGCACATCGCCGATAGCACTGCAATAAAGTCGGGCCTCATCACACTATTTTGTAATTGGATCGTAAACTTCTGTAAAATTATTACCTGCCTTTTACAAGCTTGCTTTCATGACCATTTTATTTGCCTACTGACTAAATTTCCTTTACAAATTGTATGCATGATACAATTTTGTTCTGTACATCATTTTATTGCATGTAAATAAATACGCTGTAAAACTTATTTCAAAATAATGTTAAAAATAAGTAGGTACATAAAAATGTTTCAACAATTCTGGACAACGTTGAAATTTTATTCTGAGTTTTCTTTTCTTTGCGTTAAAATTATAAGCAATAAAATGTCACCATATTTTTCAATTTAATATGTTTTAAAATATTTTATCAGTGTGTTGGGGCGTTAGGCGATATTTTCATCGATAACTTTTGATGATAGCCTATTTATGAAACATGAATGGTGTTTTTCTCGAAAGCTGCGATGGGTAACGGAAGATTGGGCAATATATTTCAACATAATATCGTTTATCTGGCAAAATTTATAATAGCTGGTATATTTCAGCTAGATAAACTGGGACCTTAAAGCTGATGAACGATTAGATAGATAAGTTTCAGCGTAGCTTTGCGTTTTAATAGATAACAAAGCTTTAGAAGTTTTATAAAACACTGGCTTCTATACGCGGCCTTTTAATGCGGAACACTAATTATTAAAAAAAAAAGTTGCCTAAGTTACTCTTTGTAACATCAGCTATCTCCCGACAGAATCTGTCCAGTAATTTCGGAGATTAGCGGGAACAAAGAGACAAACATAAATGATAAAATTGGATTTTAGTTTTATGTAACTTTCATACGCATTTAGCAAATCGGTCTTATTTGAATGTATGTATAGATATAGATTTTAATAACGAATATAGGTACCTAGCTCAACATTTTAGAAAAGAATAAGTATCTCCTACGTTTATGTTAGGAATTTTCATGTAATAGTTAAAGCTGGCGGTCGCAAAAATTCAATTTAGTATTATAATTCTTACTCAGCAACGCCTCAATTCCGTCTCTATTAAATTCTAGCCAATTTTGTTATTGTCCATTTATTTTTAAATAAATGGACGATATTATTATTAGTGTCATTATACAACAAGTATTGAACGCTGCATGGTGACCAGCACTGGTATCACAGAGAGGATATATCTACATTATCATATTGCACCGACTGATTGATGCCAAAGGTCGCCAGCTCGTATGACGTGACGTGCCTATCTGTTATGATGCCACATTCATATCAGTATGAACGCAGCGTGTAAATAATTTTTTAAAGCTCCTCACATTTCTCTCTTGATACCATCGTGTAGATAGGCTAATTGTAAAGGGTCGGATACAATCATGAATATTGCGCGCTTGACAATTTGACACTGCGTAGGCTTCGTTCTGATTTATAACCGGTACAGCAACCAGCAACATCGCGCCGAATTCCTCACATTTACAACAGAATGAGCTATAAGTCAGTTCTCAACATGTGTCGCTAAGATAACGTCATTAGACAGCTTCATCTGTCAACTGAGGCGTGGCCACAGACGTATCAGAGACGCATCGAATGCCGGGCATTCGTGGTGACTAATGCTGGATTAATTATCTCTGTTTACTATGCAAGCCAGTCGGGGCGAATGACCTCTCATTTTTGCACTTCGGGTAAAATGCTGATTTGATGTTGGTTACTACGGCGGCGACTAGTTGACACAAGCTAGACGTTACAATAATATTACTATTTTCAGTCAGCTGTTTGAGTTAGTTCTCATCCAGCGCGCAAACTAATTTATTCAGGGCGTGAGTTCACACAGCCGGGACCACGAGGCTCCGTTTGTTCATCGTGACTTATATTAAAAATGTCATGAAAACTAGGAAGATTTGAAAGTATGTACTTATGTGTATTTAAAAATACAAACGGCCATGCAATCTAAGCGCTATGATGGTTACAGTATCTTGTTATTTCTCAGTTTAATTTAAATATGTAAATTTTATTAGGCATAATACAGACTGAGGACTCTTGAATTGCAAATGAATGTGACATTACGTTTTATAGGCTGGTAGCCAATTCGCCGGCTCGTTTCCTTGGAGCTGACGGGAAATTTTCACTTAGAAATGCCCTCAGATTTAGTGGTATTTCAATAGATACACTCTGAAGCGATTTAACAATCGGATTAAGCAAAAGAACATTTATTTAGGAGAAATTTGAAATTTCACATAGTTTAATTTTCAACGTGCTTGCCACATATATCGAGCTATTCGTGTAAGTTATTTTGTATGTGTGTAGAAATTTACAATACGATAGTCGGGGTATACAATTACAATTCAACAATACGGATTGTACACACAATGAACAGTTTTGGATTAAATTCTCAAAACAAATAATAAACTTTATGCTATTTAATTTGTGGTTCGATGTCTGAAAACGGCTTATTATTACAGTTAAATGATCGCACAATATTATATTATACTGCGATTTGATAGCTCGTCGTGGAGTATAAATGTTGTAATCCTCTGAAGGCAGACGATAATCGCTAACATTCACCCAATACATATTTAATGCTAAAGATGAAAGACAGACTTTGTATAAAATGATCCTGACACAAATCCTTAAAAATGTGTTATTGGGAGCCACGGGGTCGGAGCAATATTGAAGGTAGTCACGCGTCCCACCTTAGGAAAATCTCGCGGTAAAATAAATGGACGATTTCATAATCCGGAACGTTATATAAAATGTGGAAAAACTATTTTTGAAACGCAAAGATTTTGCAATGTTCGTAGCTATAATTCATTGATGCGAGGGATTTGGAATATTGTAAAGTGTTCTCTCTAAATGTTTTTTCGTACAATAATATTCTTTACAACTTTTTAATGAACCGCTTAAAGTTGTTTTAAATTCTGGCTTCTAACTATTTGAAGAATACACAGCTCAGAAATGTTTAGTAGCTAAAATTATGTAATTAAATTTCTTTTTGCCTTTTTTTTCTATTATGATATTTATCTAGTTTGTTTGCTTTCAAGTGAACAACTATTAAACGTTTAAAATTAAGTCTTGTGTGTTTTATGTTTTAAAACAATTTGTTCTGGTTTGAAGAACAACTTAGGTAGACATACTATCACGACTGTATTCCCAGAAGGGTAGGTAGGTAGACGTGTAGGTACTTACCTATAGAACACCCACATTCCGCCAGTTATGTTTAAGTCCCATGTAACAGGGGGCGAGCCTATTGCTATCAATCGCGCAAACATCCAGGCTCCGAACAGTTACTGAGAAATTCCAGAAAAGGCCCAATAACACCCGGGAATCGATCCCAGGACCTCATACCTAGTAGTAGCACTTGCGACCACTAAACCAACTTCCACTGTGCAATTCTAGTAATCTAGAAACCGTAGCAAAGAGCTTTTGTGTCATTTCTAATTCCACTTGTGAAACCGCTACCGGGCTGGATATCAATTCCTCAGAGTGTTATGAAAACTGCAAGTCGTCGAGTGAGGAGTGATATCCTCACTCGACCGCGTACAATAAAAACGTGTTGAAAGCGAATATCTTTCCTCACTTTAATGTTAATATATTCTATGGTTATCTACCATGTAAACTTTGCTCTTAAATTCCCTTTCACCGAGATGTTTGTTTGCTACGAACGATGTATGAATATTTACATCGTACCTTTATAGGTAGCTTATGGTGTCTGAAGCCTGTTGTATTTTCTATGTCTGATCTTTTGTCAGTAGATCAATCGATCGTATGCCCAATTTCATAATCAGCCTTTATTGTCCCCCCTGCTGGGTCCCAGGCTTCTTATCTTCGAGAGGGAGTGGGCTATAATCTGCCACGCGGGCCCAGTGCGGGTTGGTAGACGTCGGTTTCCTCACGATGTTTCCCTTCACCGTTTTGAGAGCAGTGGTGTTCAAAGCATTAACACAAAGTAAAGCGCCTACCTGGGTTCGAACCCACGACCTACACTCGTAAGTCGGGGCCGTTACCACTGGGTCACTACTGCTCTCATGTCACATTTGATGCAATGCAATTTAAAGAACAGTGTTATAATTAACAACGCATTCAATTATTTTTCGAACATATACAAAAACATGTATATATTACACGTAGGTACTATAAACAAAATGGTATGTTCATGTATGTTAAAATTCTGTAGACACGCCGTTTTAAACTAAATAAATTAAAACCTTTTTACGAGGGTATCTCCTTCCCGCTGAGTACAAGTTACGGATCAAGTTCAAACAAAACGCTAACTTAAATCAACCAAGTACTGGAGGAACATTTGAAGAGACTTTATTATAATAATTACACACCCAATTTCGTTAAACAAATATAATAGCTTTTCTTACATGTCAGGGGTTCGGGAGCGTCCCTAATTTCGGTTGCAAAGCGTGTATAAACTGGGGTATAATTGTTAAGACGAGTGAGCCTATTCGTTTGTAATGTGTTCTTAGCTTTACTGAATTTTAACGAGGCTCCGACCTAGTGACGGATCGCGAGTTCGCGGAATCAAGAATGTACAGTCAAAGGCAAACATATACTGTAACGATCCTTCACGATATTTATTTGAGCAAAGTAAATAAAATATACTTAAAAGAATTATAACATTCTATCGATTCGTATTCTAACAATTCTCAACCATTTATGCAAAGGTCAGCTAATTGATATAACTGACTGTACAGCAAACTAAGTAACTTTGGGCAAAAATAATTGCTGGAAAACGATTTTTATTTATTAGAGTGAAAATTCACGGTTTATGGTAGTGTGAAACGTAATGCACGCACAACATTGTGCGTATAGGTGCATGGCACGGTACAGGGATCGTGGGAGTATTTAAATTTAAGTTATGACATTTAATTAAAACTTGTTGAACAAAACAAAAACATAAACCGGCAGTTTACCCATTTTTTTGGAACAAAGTTCCTTAACGCGCTGTCTCTTTCTACTATACCTACAGGACGGTCCAAATAGTGACGTCTATAAAAAAATTTAGATTCCTCATACCTAGGGGTATCCGAAAATACCCCATGTATGTTCCACGATTTTTGATAGGTTAAGAGATAATATTTTTTGAATTCTTGGGGAAATTCTTCGGGGACATCGTTAAAAATGTATAGTTTTTTTTCGACAAGCTCTTTTTATTATTATTTTTTTGCCATGGGACTATCATGAAATACCAATGTTCAATGTTCAGGAATCCAATGTTTTTTTATTGGCGTCACTATTTGGACCACCCTGTGTAATTATTCTGTGGTATCGCGTCAGACCGGGCACACTTTAAAAAAAAAAATCGCTACATATTTTTACCCCTGACTGTACACAAGAAATTGTATTAAAACTTTTAACTCGCTCGATTACTTCAAGCTTCGAGGTATATGATTCCAAATTCAAATGTTCGTGCCATCGTTCCATCATGCGTGTGCGTTGCTACAATGGCTTCAATTTACATGACCAAACATTTTGTATTTGATTGAGCGTTCTTGTTTTGTCTCTGTTTTGTTTACAAGTCGAACTTGTCGCTAGTTCTGTTTACAACGAAATGTGTTAATAAATGTTTATGTATTCCAAAAACCGAAACAAAAAGCAAGAACATTATGAATTAATTATCTTATACTTACTAGCGACCCACCCCTTCTACCCACGGGTGCAATGTGGCGACATGTCAAATCATCGAGAGTTCTGTACTATTTCTAAGTTAAATATTCATATATTAGTTATGGTTAAAGGGGGACGGGCACCAAAAGAAAGGCGTCGAAAAAAAAAAAGGAAAAACAAAAGGAATGTCGTTTTATTTATATATGTGTGTTTACTGTACATAAACCTTCCGTTACTGAAAACCGCATCCAAACCTAATGTACAGTTTCAGAAACTAAGCGGTCACAGACATACAAAAACCGACTTTGTTTCATGGAAGCTTAAGTTTAAAGAAACACAAATTATTTAGGTACATATTACAGCCGTTGAATCGTCGTCAGTTCATAAGAATATTATGCAGAACGTTTTACCACAACATTTTACTTCTTGCAAAAACCACAAGAGCCAGACAAGCGTGACGGCGGAAAAGGCTAAGTGAAACATTTTATTAGAGTTAATTTATTACCACAAAAAACTCTGTAAGTTTAAGCGATACAACCATGTATTTTAATTTATTACATTATATCAGACAATTATTCTTGTAATTTTAAGAACGTTCACAGTCTGATCTCAGTCTCCATCTGTCAAAAATACCTCTAATTTCCCTACATTTTTATCAATTTTTTGACATTGATTGTCGCTGAGGTGAGATTGCAACTTGAATTGGAACATTTTTTTAAGTACGAGAATTGGCCTTCTGATTTAATTTCAATAAGAACAAAAACCTAATACAATTATTAATTTATTAAGTAAATTCCCCGAGCTAAACAACATTCTGAAAATAATAATAATTTTCTAAAATAGCTAATTACAAGTTAAAATTAATTTCTAGACAGTAGATAAACTGCTTTTTATTTTGCAAAACTAAAATGACAACTGGTATTAAACACTGTCAACATGACATAAAAAGGTCGATCGCAGCACGCGTAGCATGACGACCATAGACACGGGTTTTGTCGACGGAAGAATAGACAAAATGACAGATTGAAGAAAGATTTCTACCGTCTTAAGCATGGCGATGAAGAGAAGAAAATGTGTTCATTTTTCGGTCGACAAAAATCTACAATGTCTAGCAAGACAAGACGATCAATTTTTCTCTAGGTACTCATTGCTACTTACCAAGTCAACAAGAATCTATATTGATTTCAAAATCTGCTCTCCGTTGCTATGGAAAGAATAAATGTCTTTGTGTTCATAGAAACGCGTGAGTCTACGGGTCGCCCCAAGCACAGACAGAAGAGATGTCAAGTTGGATAGAAAGAACTTTGTATATTCTTGGTAGAATAGCATGGACTTACTTACTTGTAAGTATTAACTTACAAGTCATATAAAGAATAGAGATAGAATTGGTCATGACGCGAGCAGGCGAGCAGCTGTCATTTTGGTCTAGCAAATTAAAAGTCATAGTTTAGGTATCCCTAAGTTAAGAGTGAAATGAGATACGGATTTAATCTTATGCAATGTCTTTCTTTACTCACTACCTGTTTATTACGATGTGTGTGTAACTGTGTGTTCCCGAATTAAGTAAATAAATAAAGAACTAATACTTACTTAAGGGCAGTATTAGTAGTCAAATAAACTGTGAATGGTTACGTCCTGCAGAGATATTTTCGCACATTTTATTAACTACTTTCTTAGCAATAAAACGCGAAGATCTCTCTCAAAGGGCACTTAAACCGTCCTGCGTTGAGTGTCGCATAAACCAGCCGATAGGTACCGGCATTAACTGTTCTCTATAACATTTGTAAGTAATAGTTTCGAAGGCTCAACCCTAGTCTCTTTAATTATATTCTGAGCGAACAGTGGCATAATATGGTTACTATCGCGCCAACATATATGAAAATACATATATCTACTTATTTTAATTGTAATTTAGACGCATAGGATTGTGGGAAGAAATTAAACTCAATGACGTGGAATTTTATGCACACCAGTAATAATAAATTTTGTTGTTTTCCAAACAACATTAGCTCTTTCTGACCGCTGTTTATTTTAACTGATATAAGTAATTACATTGGCCTCAGAATCATAAATAAGATCATGGAATTAGTGAGTATTAATAGAATCATTATCTTTATTAATGGACGGCTTTGCTTCATCTTAGCTTTTAGCTAAACTTTCATTTGTTACTTATTTATTTCCGGAATGCGAGCACTTCGGGAATGGAGCATAAAATAAACAGAATTGTCGCGAAAAAGGCTGAGCTCGTTTCGAATTCAAATCTGTGAACGACGGCGTTCAGTGTAATAGCTTTCTTATACTTGTTGTAGAATGTACCACTTAGGGTACTTAGGTGCTTATGTGGGACTTGAACATTCAGATCTCAGATACAAAAAGTACCGATAAAGTTTTAAGTCGTTTAAGTATCGATGGTGACTCCACAGTAAAATAAAAGCGCAGGCCACACTGGGAATTAAGCTAAGTTCGTTTAGCTTCGTTCAAAATAAAAATAAAATCAAAATCAAAAGTCGTTTATTCAAACTAGGCTGAGAATCAGCACTTTTCGATCGTCAAATTTACAAAAGACAGTCCCCCAAAACGCCCGCCCTTGACCACTTTTTTTTTCACACCTAGTGCTTTTGCTGAGGCGAAGAAGTGGCGCAACAAACTCCCCAGCAGCACAGCTGTCTGTTCAGTTATAAAATACTCGATTGTATACAATACTAGATCTGCAAAGTATCTAATTAACGTTCATGTGCTAGCGCGTGATTGCATACGTCGCGATCGGTTCAAATCGCGAACTATGTACCGAAGTATAAAAACACGCAATTGCCAAATGAGCGAAGCTAAACGAACTTAGCTCCATTCCCAGTGTGGCTAGTGATTAACTATGTTACACACAAAAAAGAAATAAGTATCAGAAAACACACTGATCTGAAAAAGTACAAAATCTTAAAATTAAAAAATATACATAACACAATTGTAAATACAGTGTTTTACGTACGAGTATTGTTTCAATATTTACGGTCCGTGTTATACAGCCAAGATTGGCACCTTGTAACTGCTGTATGGCTGTGAAAAGCAAAAATATCGATATTGTTAATATTTTACGTTAGTGATATCGAAAAAACCTTTTACCAATAAATTTTACCTTCACTTTCTGATTTCATGTAATTAATATTTTATTAATATTGTGTTTCCTGTTCTTCTTATAAATAAACGAACCACAATTTTATTTTTACTTAACAAAAAAAAAAACAAACAAGCCGGTATCTACATCTCTGTTTATTTAATCGGAAATCGGAACATATAAAATATTAATATTATTAATATTTAAAATGGATCGAGAATAGTTCACCAATTAAAATGCGAATGGGTAAATAACTTCGTTGCTATTGAACATAAAAGGGATTATTGCAGAACCAGCGCTGGAGCCATTACGTAGTAATATTCAATCAACTGCATAACCCACTTCGTTACTAACGAGTAACTATAGGTAGATTATTTTATTACTTTTATTGTAATAAGTTCTCTGTATTCAATTACTCTCGACTGTCTATATCATGTTGATTCAAATAAAATAGACCTACCTTCTTATAAATATTATGCTGGTGAATAATAGTAAACCATCTGACATGCCGTTACTATCGAAGTATACGTAAATTTATTTCGATGCATGATCCAATTTACCGAATATTTCGTGAAAATAGCAATTATTAATATATAATAAGCAATAAAAAAATAATAATAATAAGCAATTATTACAGTGGTCATCGTCTATAAGTATGCACACCTTCCAAACGCTTTAAGTCGGCAAAACAAGCAATAACATTTAAGCTGTAAAATATTCAACCATACTTAGTAGATATTAGTAACTGTGCAAACAAACATGATTCCATCATAACTGTGAACAGTAAAAAGAGGGTTTTTATAAACAAGTTGAACGTGACCTATCTACGTGGCAATCAGACTCTACAAGGCATCGGGCATAAAGATATAATATTACTTAACTATGTAAATACACTTGTATCCTTATCTTAAAAAAACAAGTATTTCTGTAAAAATACTTGTAAAAGCTTATAGATTTATTCACGACAATATGTTCTGGTGTTACAGATATAGCAGACTTTAAATTGTTTTTCAACGTTTCTAAAGTAAGCACTGCCTCAGTAAACGCTAGAGCCAGTATGTCTTCGTATACTCCTTTGGGAAACAAAAATCATAAGCTCTCTATTCTGTAAAACATATTTTAATCTTCAAGATAAAAAAATCGGAAAGTTCTCACTCTCGCACACCCCCGATCCGTGAAATAAAAATAGGAGTTTCTTAAAATAACACAAATTGCATTATGTATAAATATATTAAATTATATATCAAAAATTTATCCTGATCGTCATTAGCATTTAAGAATGAATCTAAAATGCGTGGAAATTAGAAATAACTTTGTGATGTTTTTCTATCGAGAAAACGTTATCATTTTATATTTTTGTTCTACAAAGTACTCTTGCGAATTCATGAAAATCAAATTTACGATTGGCAATTTTGCATTAGGCCCAGTCTTAACATTCTCATCTGACAAAATAGTTCTTACATTACATAACAATTGACTAATAACGCCTGCATACTCCACAGCCGGTCAAGTCAATCACAGACCGTAGTTAAGTAACGACAAATTAAAACGTGACAAGCTTTCATAAGGTCGTCACCTAGTGAGTCACCAGGCGGTTACTGCGACGATAGGTACTTGATACATAAATAATTGGTTCCCAGTGTGGTGCCACTGAACTGTACTTACAGCTTCTTAGAGATGTTTCAGTAGCCTTACCGAAATAAATCGAATTGGTTAGCCTGTTCTTGCTGAAGAAGAACATTTTTGAGAAAACTCTGAAGTTATTGACCTCAGTACTTAGTCTGATAAAATACTTTATCCGCCTAATTCGTGGTACCCACTTCAATTCCTGCATACTTCAGTACATCTCTTTTAACATCCCACTAGCCATTACAGTCCTCTATTCAAAATACCTCAAACCGGTACCATAACCCTTAATTAAGACCAGTCCATTGTACCTAGCCCTCACCCATATCAACAACATTCTGCTATATGACGAGTCCTCAGATGTCTTCGCGAGTACTGAACTGAGTTTCCTGAACACTGCTACTCGATAGCTGGAGTCCATTGCCACTACCAGTACAATCTCCTTGGAGTAAAACAGTTACCTGTTATTACGAGTAATAACTCTATTCCAATTTATCCTAATTCTATTTAATTTTTAATCTAATTTTTACCAATTTTGTTTTCATTTTATTCAAATTTCATTAAATTTTGTCCAGTTTTTATTATGTGATTCACCCTAATTTTATGATTGTATGACATGTATAATTAGTAGTAATTACTAATATTGACTAAGTAATAACTTGTATGTGTGGTGCAAACTGTCAATATAAGTTAGGTAATAATGAATAAATAAATAAGTAGGGATTTTTCACAGGGTGGCAGGTACCTACATCGACGAGCAACTTTTTATAGATTCAGTGCCTATATGATTCTAAACCCCATTGCTTAGGTATTGCACTTTTGTATGAAACTGCAGATTTTTTATTTTGATAACCGTCGAAAAGTGTATGCGCTAGGGGGCTTAATAGTCTATAAAATTAACTGCCAACTTAAATTGTCCGTTTATTTAAATCATAAGTACCTACATGCTTTGACAATTGTATAAAATGACTGTAGCAAGTCGAATTGGCGTAATGTGTCAATTTGATAAACAATTAATTTCCCACACTATACTTAAGTCTGGAAAACGTTTGTTTCAGTAAAAACACAGTGATGCTTCTGAAAGCTTATAGGAAAAGACACACATCATAACTAGACATTTGACTCAATAAACGACGTAGATTAGTTGTTTTTTTCTTAAGGCGCCACTAGTCGATATTTTTTCCATACAAATTTCGGGAGAATATTACTCCACTGTTTGACATTATGCATCCAAAGTTAAGCATCATATCGTTTTGACTTATTATTATTTATGTCTGTACGGAAACAGAATAGAAAAATAAAAAGCCATTAAAAAGTTATGAGCCAACAAAGATTCGTTTTTCTTGCTATTTTTAACGTAACTTTGTATGTAAATAAGTAATAAAAGAACTGTAAAATCTTCAAAACCAAAACCGTATCGATAAAGGTCAGTTATCGAAGAGTTCAATAAACTTTATTTATAATTGATTTATGCAGTGGTTTTTCCATAAAACTCGATTTTCCAAAGCACTTTTCGTATTTTTTTACGCGCCTGTCAGTTCAGAACGGTGTTTCTGTGCGTGAAAACTAGACGTTGTGCATGTAGACTAGCGTCTAACTGCTCATCACTGATACTAGCTCTGTCAGACACGAAGCTAGGTGAGACAGTGTGCTTTTTAGCCATGACCACAAGTGAGTTCGAGCTCGGGACTAGTTTACTCTTAAGGATGGGAAATCATCAAAGACTCCTCCCGCTCTGGGTAGAGCGAAAGGGAGTGTTAGACTCTCACTGACTAAAATCCATCAGTGTTCCTTCCTTAGCCCTTTATGTTTCGGGGCAGCGGTGACACTTTCGGACAATCCCGCTGACTAGGTTGGTTGGTATGTGTAATAAATAACCTAAACATTAAAAAAAAACGAAAATTTAAACAAAGAAAAAGATAATTTTCTATTATTTGATTGGTTAAATATCAAAGCTAAAAAAGAAATTATTTTTACCAATATTATTATTACGGCTAAACAAATATTATTCAATCACCGCAGGCCAGACGCGTCTAAAAGCAATCTAAATTCATCTAAATCTAATGTTAACGGTGAGCACACACACATTTCATAAATATTTAATCAACAATTTGTCAAGTAACGCCATCCAAAGTAGAAAACAAAATGTCACACCCGAATCAAGGCTCCCGCAGACAGGCGTGACCTGTACCACGATGTGTCTCATTGCGGCACTCGTTTTCATATAAATTGTTCTACGGATATATTGCAGAATCGCGTCGCAATGTCGCGATGTGCCTGTCTGCGGGAACCTTTACTATGGACGGTGCCGACCACATGAGTCCACAGTACAAAAAAGTTATTATTTATAATGATGGTCGTGGGGTGCATAGAAAATAAAACACTTAGTATTTTATCGCCTCCTGATGGATAGTAATTACAGTAATGCTGCTAAATTATTATTGTACAATCTGCAGG
Source organism: Gortyna flavago (assembly GCA_963669345.1). NCBI lineage: Eukaryota > Metazoa > Arthropoda > Insecta > Lepidoptera > Noctuidae > Gortyna > Gortyna flavago. The sequence goes on from OY770139.1 coordinate 8,578,279, forward strand.
TAGTGCTTATGCGATTTTAATATCGGGTTTTCTTCGTCTCGTTCTAGCAGTGAATTGGTTATTTTTGTTGTGTTTTCTATAGACTTATTTAATTTTTATATTTTATCATAACCGTAACCGATTAGTCTAGAGCTAGACTACACATATAAAGAGAAAAGATCTGATTTTTTGTATGTTTCATAGTTACGCTTTCACGCTAAAACGGCTGAACGGATTTGGATAAAATTTGGCACATGGTTAGACCATGACCAGACCAGACTATGATCAGATAGACAGTCGCTCCATGTATTGAGCTGCATCTGGTTAGACTGGAAACCGACCCCAACAAAGTTGATGGTGGGCTAACTTAACATAAACCCAACCAATTTTAACTTAAATTCACGCAATCCTATGACCAAAATATCTAAAGCTCTATTCAAAATTCATCAGTAGGTATAACCATTACAGTGCAATGTCAAGTTTTTAATGCGCGTTTTTAATCCCCTTAAATTAATGTCTGCAATTAGTGTCAGTAATACTGTGTAACAATAATAAATTTCAATACAATTACGACGCTGTTATGTGCATTGCATGATTTTTTAACCCTCACAAAACGTAATATATTCTTAAGCTTAGGGGAACTACAGAGGGGAGCTAAAATGTGCTTACTTAACGCAGTATGAGAACGCAATCGTAATATATCGTTCTGTCACTAAATGTATTCCACTTCGACAGTAAAATTCATTTTTTATGTATACAACATAGAATCGATCAATATTTGGTGTATACGGAGGGTGCCGATCGCACCTGCAGCATTCACTAAAATATTCGAAGCCAAACAATATTTTGTTCTTGAGGACACAAAAATAGGTAGAGGGGTCCGTGGCTATATAATAACAGCCGCACAGGTCTATCGATCAGGTTAAGCTACGCTTGCCGCGGTTGATCTGTGGATGGGTGACCATCTTTACATACCGAGACCCCTCCGTGCCTCGGAAAGCATGTTAAGCCGTTGGTCCCGGCTGTCATTCGTGGATTTTTGACAGTCGTTACGGGTAGTCAGAAGCCCGAAAGTCTGACAACCAGTCTTACCAAGGGGTATCGTCTTACCCAGTAACTGGGTTGTGGAGGTCAGATGGGCAGTCACTCCATGTAAAATACTGGTATTCAGCTGCATCCGGTTAGCTGGAAGCCGAGCCCAACATAGTTGGGAAAAGGCTAGGCAGATGATGAGGACACAAAAGTGTCTCGAAAATTGCCTTATATAAAGCGAAAGTCAGGCCATAGACCGTCGTTTGCGGAACAGAGGCGAGCCCAAACCCGAGCGATGCGATGGTGGGCTATGTAACAAATTATAGCGGACGGACGGTCAACGGGCTCTTTACGATCCGCTTCCCAGCGCTGATGATGATTTAGATGCAAGGAATATCGGGCGGAAACGCGATAAACCGCGGGGACACGTTGCCATGGCAACCGAGGGTGTCGCGTCCCGACGCCCGCCCTTGCCACTAGTTCATGGACACTTATCGTTAAAGTAATAAATTGGTCTGGAATTCGTGCAATAACATCCGAGCGAGACGCAATAAAAATGTTGATTTCGAATTCGGTTATGATAGTTACCTACTGTATTTGTGGGCGATAAATCGAATGTAGTCACATAGAATTTACATCCCAATGTGAAAAATATATGATCAACACATTGCTAGCAAGTTTTAACGAAATTATAAAGAAAAATGTATTTTACTCAACTCTAATTTGTCTTTTAATATACCTTCATCACTCTTAATTCGCATAACAAAGCAGACGTGACATTACGTCACATATCACCAAGCAACAAAGCTTCTAAAAATCCGCCATATAAAATGTACACACGACACAAAGTCCCCGATTTATTACGCGGCGACTGATGATGATATATCGACGTCGGCTGCTGTGTTGATCGTCACTTACCCTACCCTTATCACGCAGCACGTAATTTCGGATTCATTGCCCTCGACCCCGCCGCCGCCGGTGTCGGTCCGTGGCTTTTATTAAAAAGAAAATATTTCATATTTATGTCTAATGTTCCATCAAATAATAATGGTCTTTAATTTTTTACAGGTACTAATTGGATATGAGACGATGAGCCATGGAATCACGAAGCGCGCCGCCGAGCCCCGACGAGCCCGGGGAGGCGGTGTACGACAGTCGTTGTGGACGGTACCCACACCCTCCCACTCTCCAGCGCAACTTCGCCAGCTGCCGCGAGACCACGCGGCCGCGCCCTCACCACCGACATGCCACGTCCGAGCCCGCGCGACCAGACGACCACGTGCAACAGTCGTTCGTCACAGCAGAGGTTCACGACTACCCCTCGTCAGAATCCGGCATCGCAGCCGACTGCCCTCACGCTCATACTAGCAATGCCGATGACAGCCCTTCTTACGACCGCTCAGATTTTGAAGGAAACTCCAGCTACAGTCTGAGACACACTCCTGATTATCACCATACGCTAGATTGTAAACATAGGCCTATTGATTATAATCGTAGCCACACGCCTGATTACAATCACGGTCATGTATCAGACTGCGACCGAGCGCACGCACGCTCACAAACATCTCGCCGACCGCATAGGAAGCACAGGCGGGAGGAAGACGATGGCGCGCAGTCGCTTGATGAACGCTGTGCCAGGGATCTGGATGAAATCCTCCCAGCGAGACTAGCCGCCGTCAATTTATCGAGAGAACCGCCCCCTCAGACATGGAATAGGAGCAACATCGCAGCAACTATGGAGCGATTTGAACCCGTCGATTACTCCTATGCTTACTACGACCACCACTTATCCATGCCATCGTCATCAAGGAAGGTGAACCGTCAGCGAGGAAGGGGTGGCATACCGCGAGATCGATCATCTCGACATAATTACGTGACGAGGTACGGCACTGAAGAAAACATTTATGAAGAAATTACCGATGGATCTAGGACGTGTCCAAAACACCGATACGCTCCACGACAGTCACTAGTTTCTTTGGATAGAAGTGTTGTTGAGGAGGAAGTTCGTCGGGTAGAATCGAGGCACAAACGAATTTTGGGAGAGTTAAATCTTAGTGTAGAAGCAATGCTCATGCCGGAATGCGAATCTCCCGATTCGGAGCGCGCTGAAGACAGAGACAATATCGAGGAATTGTTGCGAGTTGGTCCGACGGACGAGTTACTTTCGCCGGCAAGTTGTAATCCACCAGACTTAGACAGTGGGTTTAGTGGCAGCAGTAGCGGGGCAAGTTATGTAGGTAGTTTGCGTCGTAAACCGACGGGATCAGTGCCGCACTTGCCTGCTGTGGCGTACGGCACGCGAGGGGCTGGCGTGCGGATCCTAGGGGCTGATGAGTGTGGTCTACGGTGCCCCAAGGATATACCTTCACCACGCAGCTCCAGCTGTGGAGACGCCAAAGCTAGTGGGTTTTGGAACAAAAAAGCCTGGAAGAAAATATCGGGTTTCTCTAGTTCCAACAGCATCAACAAAGCCGGATTAACTGGTAAGATTTTATTATCATTTACTACAATCACTTTTTTTCTTCTTCACCTTCTAGTTATGCATGTAAACGTTTAAGTAATGTAGCTGTTTTATCTTAGAATGTCTTAGTTCATAATGAGTTCATAACTTCTGTATTTAGCTCAAACTAAACTTAAAACATAAAGCACATACTCCAAACATTCGTCGTCGCCACTTAGGAAGTTCCACGATACACAGCGTAGTATAAACATAAATCCAGTACAGAAATGCATAAAGCATAAACTTTCATTCTCCCATAAAAAGTGAATGAATCCTAGCGGTATCAAGTCATGAAAACCCTGAGAGCCTCATTTCTTTTTTTATTTTGGCCCGCTTTCGTCCGCCCATAGGCGTTTTTCAGATGGACGCGCGCGCGTGGCTCTGTGTTTGTTGTTTTCATTTTGGTTTAGTTGTTTGTTTTGTTAACAGTGCGGCGTTTTGCATTGCAGGTCTGCTCGTTAGGTACACTTTCCGGCGTAAGTCCGGCTCGCAGGGCTCTCAGGGCAAGCGGCGTGCCGAGCCCGTCCAATGCGATGCGTGCCTCTCACAACGATGTTAGCCGCTCTATGGTAAGGCTCTCCGCCAACACACTTGTCATTTTGCTGGCAGAAAGTACACTGGCTTTCATCTCTAATTAGCTGGCAATTACATAAAATTCGATAAATAACTTTCTACCAGTAACTTATATGATAAATTACATGAATAACTCCTGGAATTGGCCAATGCGCGTCCATTTCAAAATTTATCTCTCGTAGAGAAATTCATACATCAGATTTTATTTTATTTTTTATTTTCATCTCACAACAATACACAACACAATTGAACACTTAACAATGTGATTTTAAACAAACAAAACTACTTAAAATGATAAAGGCAGAACAGATCGAATCGGTCGGGTCAGAAACGATTAACGAAGTCGATACAAAGTTTCCTCATTAAGGTATCGCAGATATTACTTCTGCTAACTTCGGCTTAAGATAAGTATATTTGTTCCGCAAGAGTCGAGACAATAGCGTGCGCTACCACTTAATTAAACCTCGTCGATACGATATAAACTATGAACAAGCGGAAAGTTTCCGTTTTATCCGCCAAGACAAACGTTCATTACAAAGAAGACCATAGATACAATTTAAAATCGTTCACATTGAAATGTCTTGGTTGCAGATGACGCGTGTAGGCCAAGCAGAGCTAAATCCAGAACAGCCACTATACCATACAGGTTAATAACTACTTATTACTTACTGTTCGTTCGTTCTAACTTAAACATACATAGCAACTAGTTTCAAACTTTTATAAATAAACGCAAACTTAATTGTGGAGTGGAAAATGTTCGTGTAATTTCAATAGTTTTCCTTTGTTACAGCTACTCCAACGGAAAACTGGTGGTGCCGCTGGATTCCCTAGCACAGAGCTGAGGGGCCGGTCCCCCGCGGCATTCCCGCCTCCAACTCCTCAGAGGGACTCCTCAACACCGCAGGACAACGATGAACACCAAGCTAGTGACGTAATGCGACTGGGGAACTTTTCGGATATCTGTCGTGTTACATGCGACGAAACATTCCATTTGAGCCCAACGATGGGCACCATTAAGTTGTCGACACCTCAGTGAGTCTCAAAGACAAACTGTTCGTAGGTGTATGCAGTGTAAATATAGTGAACAGACGTTGAAGTATTACTGTAGGACAAACGAGGAGAGTATACGTTGAAGTGATAGAAACGCCTAAATTAATTATTTGTATTGTTATAACGATCGTTTCATAGAAACGTAATGACTCCGTTGTTGTTACTTATCAATTTTTAGTAGTTAATAGGTACATGAAAAGGCTGACAAAGTTGAATCCGATTTTGTACATGATATGAAGCTGCCATGTTAGCTAAAACTTCAGTGTTGTCTACCAATTTGGCGTTTATCTGCGACTTTTCTATATCAGAAATATTAGATAAATGTAATTCGATATAAGAAAATTTATTAGTCTAAAAGCTACAGATTTTTGCCCAATACATGGTGCTTTACATTAACATCTGTCACTAGTTTCTTTACCGACCTTGTAAATAAATAACTTCATCTACAAGAATTGTAAGGTCCAATCTATTTAAATCCAACATGAAAACATGTGTAAACATTTTTTTTCATAATGTTATAGAACGTTTATCTCATTCGGTAAAAATATTGTTAATAATTGTTAGTACATAGTTGTATATTTTGTAAATACATGCGAAAAACATGGTGCACTATTTGGTTTATAATTTATGTAAATAGATATATAAATGTACGTGAACAGTCACAATCGTAACGCTTTAATTTTATTTTACATGCATATCGTAAACAGTTGAGTGTCCTCGTAATAAGAGTTTGAAATTAAAATGTCAGTGAATATCGTATTTTGTTTTTGTGGGATATTTATTGTATAATGGTAACTGAGTAACTCATTCATGGATGTCTAATGCTGTGTTGAATTGGAACACAAGCCTTTATAGTAGTATTTTGGTATTAAGTCGCTGATCCATTACATTTGCGTACTCGGCGCGAGGCGTCGTTTGTATTCGAGGCAGTCGCTTAACTCAAGCCAGTCTCAGACGGAGCACCGGCTTTACGTGTACAGATTTGACATATGGGAATTACTATGCGTACTGATTTACAAACACAAATAAAACTGAACGGCTTTCACTCTACGCCACATGTTGCCAGTAATTGGTTCATGACTTTGTATTATGGCTACCGATATACAGATGTTACATGTCTTAAAAATAATATCCTTCCTGTAATTTCCTTATGGCAAGTTAATCTTCAGATTCAGAGCTCATGCTCGGTCAAACTAATGATTTAATAACAACTAGAAAAACTGCGCTGGGGCTCTGTCTAGCATAGGGTCGCAGCATAATGCTGAGCGATAGCCGTTTTGCGTGAATGTGACGCATGTTTCCCCCCTACCTTTTATTATTTTTTGTATTTGTTCTTTTTTGCGTCATGTTCACCGCGAATAAACGTTTTTTCTTTCTTCTTTCTTTCTTTCAACTATCATGTTCTTATTAACCAAATGGTACTTTGAGATATTTCAGTCTGTCCATTTACCTAGCCAAAAAAAGAGGCGTATAGTGAAAGGCTTTTATCGTGATTAAGATTATAATTTATCACCAATGTCACACGAGCAATGTACATAAGTAGTAATAATGTAAATTTTCATTTTATCAGTCAGTGAAGGAGTCTTACTTGTAACTATTATTATTCTAAGCTCGACTGATACGACGTAAAATAATCTCAATGTTACATGAAATAATATTTCTTTAATTGTCTGTAATTTAGTGATCGTGTTCAAGTCAAAAGAGATTTTTATTAAATAAATTACAAAAAGTATTTGCTTTTTATTTTATAAACAGGAACCTCGAGACTGTCAGCGAACAGAGAAGAGAGACGTGCGATACACGACGTACTCATTAGAAAAAATATGAATAATACAAAGAGTACACAAACCCGAACTAATTTACCTATGCGCTCAGGACCCAGCTGTGAGGCTGCCTTATTTTTATAATATATTATGGGAATAGGTACTCATTCACGGGTCCAAAGCTTTCATCTCGCAAACCGGAGAACAAGCCCTAAATTCACCACAATACGCCTTCAATGAGTATAAAATTTCGCCCCGCACAGTAGGGAGCCTCCATTCCTTTATGCCTCTCGACGGGTTAATTGTTTAATTGCCAATAAAAATAAAAAAACAGAGCACACAATCATGTACTCTTTGTTTGAGTACATGCAATATACAGCTGCTTGTAAAATGATTGTTTATTAAATCGCGAACGATGAAAGGTAGAGAGTATAGGTATGTGTAGGTACCACTACCATATGAATTTGAATACGGATCAATTTTCGAAGTAAGTTTAAAGGCGAAAAATTCTCTGTCACATAGCTTCTGGGTAACTTAAATCAAACACGTTGAATGTTATGTTTAAATAACAGAGTCGAGTCACAAACGTTAAGAAGTTAAGCGTCTCTATCGCATTAAGAAACAATTGACAACAGAAAACGCTTTTTCAAAATTCTGAAATTCCTCGTTGAAAAAGTTAAGCGCAAGGAGACTCCTGTGTCCTTGCTTAATTAAGTTGCCAGCAATACAAAAGGCGATCCATTTACTTGAAGTTATTGGTGGACCACAGTGAATAATTATTAAACTACCGATACCACTTACCTTAGACTTAAGACCACTTTAACAGAAGTAATAGAAAATTACTCCACTTACAAAATATCGGGCAGGTCGAATCGAAGTTTGAGGGCTCATCGATTATATCCTAAGTGAACTTTATCATGGTTGTTACTGATCTCATTTGACTTTGTAATATAAACACACCGGCGAAGCATGAATCAAAAATATTCAATTTGATCAGGTGAATTATATCGAAAGATATAAAAATTGCTTAAAATGCCTCGCTTCATTTGGATTTATTTGACGCGTGTATCATAAATACACAAAGGGAATTCCTACATTCGAGCCCGTCCTTTATTAATTTGTTGTTAGTCCTATCCGAGCGGTTTCTGCGTCGCCCAATTAATATCAATATAGCGTGCAGGGATTTGAGCATACCATACAGATGGCGGGCATTACATGTCTCGAATTGCTTGTTTGAACGAATGTTCGGCTCGATAAATTAGAGTTAGACACACAGTGAACCTCATGTCGGATGAATTCTCGCGTCGGATGGATCGCGGATCGGATGAATGCCGTATTGATATTGCCTGTGCCTTGATGGATGTACGGAAATCTGTTTGCTCTAGCGTAACGTTTGTTAGCACTAATAATTATCTGTCACGGATACGAGCTGCACACTTATCTTGTTTGTTTAATTGAAATGCCACTGTGGCGGGTTTTATTACGGATTTGTAGAATGTGTTTATAGTTTCTGCAAATAGGTTTACGTACTGACTATAGTGATATAACTGTGTACGCCTTTACAAAGGGATTAATGTACAAACTTAAACATTTTCATCAGCCTGACATCTCTTGAATAAGTTAAGATATAGTTCAGTGTTATGTTACCTTATCTCCTCATTATCCAGTACCTAACTTAAGTGAAACATTAATAAAAGTCCTGTTAATACAATAATGTACAAAAAATAGACAAAATTAACATCCACCAATTTATCAAAGCCAGCGAGTGGTCTAATTACCACTTAGTACCTACATCAAAAAATAATTTTCAGTTAATTAAAGCTCCGAATTAACGGGCAGCATAAACAAGTCCTCATTACCCACTAATCTCCTAAACAAGAAGGAAGAGCAGTGTTAAATAACCTTAAATATAATGGAGCATTACCATTAAACTGCTCCGCTTCGGCCCAAAAACCGCAACACGAAATTAATACAACAAAGTAGAGATAACTATGTATAATGAACGGGCTTGTAACAATATACGCCTCTGGGCGTTGTTTTTGTTCGGGAATCCTCGGAGATAGGCACTATCTGCGCGGGGTAAGTTGGCCTTAAGTAAACATTATCTGACTTGCGATAGTCCAACCTTTGCCGACCTCTCCCGATCTCTCCCGACCTCACCCTTGCCTCTGACCAAATTAGTTTTTAACACTAACATCAAAGTAGGCAATAACAGTGTTCGCAAGTTGATGCGAGTTCCCAATTTGTTCTCTGATTGTCATTTGCGATGTGTGTCCAATTTGTTAGATTTTTTTTGTCTTATTAGGGGAGAAAATTGCGTTGTCTTTTCACCTATCACAACATACGGTGGCAGGAACATCGACGCGCAAACTGTAACCATGAATTCAGCACATGGTTCTAAGCGTAGAAATTCTTCGTTGGTTATAAAAAATTAAAATTCAGGACGAAAAGGTTCAGTGTCATAAACTGAATACATGGTGACAGTGCGAGTCAATGTCACCCCGTAAATTATGACTAGCACTCGTCGAATTCAGACAAAAACTGAGTAAGTCGAAGTTGCATAATGTGTCTCAAGCAAGACACGGTTTGCAACAACAGAAAAGTTTTAATTATATTATTACTGCTTGCATCACTCGCCCACCACCTGCGCTGGATATACTTAGACTAAGAATCCAGCTGAGACGGGAAACTAGCTTATTCTTGAAAATATCTTAGAAAGGAAACCTTAGAGTGGATCTTGTTACTTGATAGCTCATACAACATGAGGGCGAAACTGAGATAAAGTTAACAATGATGAAGGAAATAAAGTTATTCTCGTAACAGGTGGCTGTTAAAACTGTAATTAGTTAACTTCTCTCGCTGAATTTAAGGTTAATATTCGTATTTTGGAAACTTCACTTTTCTGTGACGACTCACTGGTGGGACGAACCGGAATTTATTAAATTAAGTAATTTTATTATTAATTCCCATTGGTCGCACTAAATAATTTATGGCTGGTGATCAATGGTAAAAAAAAAACTGAAATGAAAATGAGTTCGTTTGTTTCGCTTTCACGCTAAAATTGATTCAGACGCTTTCATGTTGACAACCACGGATTTAGGCAACAGGTAAATACTAGGTAGGCTGCAGACTACCTCAATATTTATTAATCTCACCGCAGCAGTATAGGTAAAAGTATTACAATCACCAAACCTCAAGGACTAAGTTATAGACATGCAAGAGACAACTACTTTAGTTTACGGCATGCAGAACTCTAACTGGGCCCGCGTGGTAGCCCACTCCCTCCCGATGAGAGGAGCCCTGTGTCCCAGCAGTGGAAACATTATAGGTTTATGCAGAACTCAGCACTGTAATTTTGATAGAAGAAGACGGATCCTTCTAAATTCCAGGGCTAATTACGCCACGCATGAAGCCTTTCATAACTCATAAGCACGAAAGTAATTTAGCACCATCAGGCACTTTAAGTGACTCTAAAAATCTGAAAGCAAATTTAAAAAAGATGTCAGCAAGTCAACACTAACATGTACGTGAGGTTACTTATCCATTCCCCACAAACATCTACATTTTTGCTGACAGAAGCATAAAGTAGTTCCACCAGATACACTTGCGCTGGGATGAATTACTGCCACTACGTGGATGCAGGGATGCAAACAAACTAGAGGGGATCTAACTAGCATGATTCGGTACTTCTCTTATGGTTTCTGATTATGTAATATTATGTTAGATGCAGAGCATGCAATATCATAACTAATATATGATTTTAATTATCAGAAGTTGACTGAACTCATTCATAATTAACAGTCGAAGAGATTTTATTGGCGCATTACATAATTGAAAAGACCTGTCTTGTGTACCGCTACAGACTAATAACAATAATGATGATACCTAATTAGACTGTTGAAGAGTTCATCAGCAAATTTTGCTTTTTCAACACCACTAATGCAGTGTCTATAATTTTTAATATAATTTGTAGTACCTATCCAAAGTCTACATACTATTGTATAGAATAATTTTTTGACAGCTGTGCTGCTGGAGAGTTTGTTGCGCCATGTCTTTTTCCCAGCGAAAACACTAGGAAGTGGTGAAGGGCGGACATTTTGGGGACTATAGTAGGACCGAAGCCGAAGATGCTTCACTGCGATAACTCGCGATCGTGGTTTAGCTCGCTACCATCACCTCCATGTAAAAAAAAATGCATGCAAACATGCATGTAATTACACTTATGTAATTTTGACGTTTAAAAAGTGCTGCTTCGCAAGCTAATTTAAATAAATTACTTTTGTAACGCGACGAACACATCAGCGCGGCAACACTGCTCCTGCGCCGTGTGATCGACCCGACGAGTCATCACCTCCTCCCCGCGCTACGCGTCCCCGCCGTGGCCTCGACCGCCTATAAAGCCCCTCTCAGGAGCTAGCAGCGGCAGTCCCCCCCCGACCCTTGCTCGAGCCAGCCCGCGCAGCTGAGCCTGTAGTTTTAAATTCGCCCCTAAACACCAATAATAATACCGATCCAGCCTGTCCCTTGCTGTCCTCTTCCAGCGACGCCCTGAGCCGAGGTCCGAACCCCGCAGGGGGTTACCCTTAGCGCTGTCGCTTAGTTTTTAAGTTATTGTTTGCCCTGGCTGGAGGCCTTAATTCGAGGCATCCACAGGAAAGTCCGGTTAAGCAGTAGCCATCCTCATAAAGGATGAACTGCGAGATGCCATTTATAAAAAAAAAAAAAAAATAGCAGCGGCAGTTCGAGTTCGGCACGCTCCGGGAATAGTCTCTGTATCGACTTAGGTCGGTCAAGATTACCTCGCCTCTTGCTGAATTTGAGCTAGCGGCGTATATTGTTTGTTTGGCTGTGTTGGCGTCGTTAGCGGACCGCACACCACACAGACGATATACAACGCGCGTAGGGATTTATTACATATTATCAACCTTCCTTGTTAGCTAGAACTCAATCTTGTAATTAACGTATTTAAATTATTGTAATAGATTATTTTCTCTAACGTCTCGTGTTATTTTGTTATTCTGTCTGAGATAGTTTAAATAAATAATTGTGGTTACCTAAATTGTGGGTTTAGTTTATCTCCTCACACATAACCTGCTTACAACTGGCATCCCAACGTAGAGGCTTTCCGTTAATAGATACCCACGTAAAACGTAATTGTCAGGTTTTCTTTTTCTTTGTTTTGCTTTTAGTACTTAATACTAGTTTTAACTATCTACCCACTTTCATTTTTTTTTTTTACTTCGACTTTTTATAGCTTTTTTTAAACGTTTTATTAACTTCACGCTAGGTCCCTTTAGGGATAGGTAGAATTGTACTTGGTAGCGTAAAGTAGTTGGTCAACAATATTGAGTTTTATAACATATTACCTAGGCGTAGCCGTAGGAATTTAGGCGATAATATGTCGAACGTCAGCTTCTCTGACGACCAATTCCGCGATCTATTAGGGGTATTGGCCGGACGGAATGATCAGGTCCCGCAAAAATCTGGTAGCTTTGCGTCATGCACTGCTCGCTTCAACGGATCTCGTAATACCGCAGTGGTTGAGTCATTTCTATCAACCATTAGCACGTATAAGAAAATAGAGGCAATAAGTAATGACAACGCCATTGAAGGGCTCACATTGCTGCTGGTTGACGAGGCATCCATCTGGTGGCTAGGAGTGAAAGAGACAATCACGACCTGGCAGGAAGCTGTGTCCCTGATAAGGACGACGTTTGCACCGAAGAGACCAGCTTATCTGGTGTATGATGAAATTGTTTGCGATAAGCAGCAGAGTCCTTCGGCCACGGAATTATTTGTTGCTAAAAAGCGAGCCCTTATGGCGGAGTTGCCCAAGCCTTCTCTTACTCCATCGCAAGGCCTGGACCTCTTGTATACTTCCCTACATATAAGTATAAGAGATAGAATACCGAGAGATTCTGTTGCGACCTTTGATGAGTTCTTGACAAAGGTACGTCAAATTGAAGAGTCAGTCGCTGCACGATCAGGACCCAACGCAAGCAACACCTTTGCCACTCCATCAGGGAAACGACCTAGATGCACCTTTTGCCGTGCTTTTGGCCACAATGAACAGGAGTGTCGCAAGAAAGACATCAAAGACAAGGCTCCAACGGAACATGTCGCGGCAGTTCCAGCCGCATCTAGAGCAACGCCTACTCACAAAATCACCTGTTACGGTTGCGGTGAACCCGGCGTAGTCAGGAGCAAATGTCCAAAGTGCAGCAAAAACAAAGTTGGTGCAGTGGACGTCGGATTTTATTCCTTCAACCCCACCCTGGCATCTACAGCACGACTTAGGCCAACTGTCAAGATTTGTATCGCTGGCATCAATGGACAAACTCACATAGATTCTGGGGCCAAACTAAGTGTCGCATCTACGTCATTGTACGATATGTTAAAGCGAAAGGGAGTTGAATTCAAAACTGAAAATGCGACGATTACCCTTGCTGAGCCTGCCAAAACAGCTTCACTGACAGTCACGTTGTGTGGTCGGAACATCCCCACAAATTTTATCGTGTTGCCCGAGTCACACGATAACCGAACACTCCTAGGAGTAGATTTCATCCAAGATGCAACCATTGTGCTCAACCTGCCGCAGTTAATTTTCCATTTCTTGAATGAGCCTGGCAAGAAATACGAGCTCTACAATGAGGAAGAAGTTGATGCATCCGTTTCCACGGTGCAAACAGAACCTGAGAAAAACGAGTCAGTGATTTCTAGGTTAGCCAAAATGACGTCTCTGGAACCAATGCTTAGCCCGTTGCCCACGACACCGTCCCAAACTTCACATATTCCTGAGGAATGTGACATGGCAGATTCGTATGGACCACCTCCATTAATCCAGTACTGTACGCCGCCGCAATCGCCCTCGCGACCAGAACCCAAGCTAACTGGCTACTCGCCGAGATTTGTTGGAGCGCTGTTCCGGGATGCGCAATCAAATGTTAATAGTGCTGAAGTAACACTCTCCCCACACAGTCAGCAGCTATTTGGTCCCAACATCGATATTGCTATGGTCGCAGTATCTGATTCGGGAGACACAGCCACTGAAGAGAGTAGTCAGTTGAATGCTATATTGGAACATCATTCTGCCGTCTTTATTGGTAACGGAGAACCAGCTAGCCTCGTGGAGCATAGTATAGATACTGGAAACCACAAACCGATTGCTGTGCCACCATATCGACTATCACCACAACGTAAAGAAATTCTACGTAAGGAGGTCAATCAGATGCTAGAAGAAGGTATTATCACGCCATCGAAATCACCGTGGGCAGCACCTGTTGTAATGGTCCCCAAAAAGAACGGTGATATAAGGGTCTGCATAGATTACCGCCAGCTAAATAGCATAACCGTGGCTGACGCGTATCACTTACCTAGGATGGATGACCTATTACATGAAGCTAAACCGACACCTTATATGTCATCTTTAGACCTTAGAGCAGGGTACTGGCAAATTAAGGTGCGTAATGAAGACCAGGAAAAAACGGCCTTCGTCACACCGTTCGGACTTTATCAATTCAAGCGAATGCCCTTCGGATTACGTAACGCTCCAGCGACTTTCCAGCGATTTATCGACAGATTGAGGCTGCAACTAGACGGAGTAAAGCTACTGGCTTATTTGGATGACCTTATACTGCTCTCTCCATCATTTGAACAGCACCTGCAAGACCTGGATAGACTTTTCCAATTGCTGCGGGAAAATAATGTCGTTGTAAACCGGCTAAAGTGTCGATTTTGCCAAGATCAGATTCCCTACCTAGGACACATCATAACCAAAACAGGCTTGTGCACAGATCCTGCGAAAATAACAGCTATACTCGATATGCCGGCACCGAAGAATGTTCGGCAGGTACAATCTTTCCTGCAGACTTGTTCCTGGTATCGTCGTTTCGTACCGCACTTTGCGAAGATTACCCAACCACTTACCCGATTGGCGAAAAAGGACGCAACATGGGAGTGGGGAACTTGTCAAAAGGACGCTTTCAGTAAGCTCAAACGATATCTAACTAGTGCACCAATCTTAAGTCAAGCGGATTTGAGTAAACCATATATAATCAAAACAGACGCTAGTGACTACGCCATTGGAGCTGTTTTGGTGCAGGGGGAGGGCACAACCGAGCACCCCGTGGAATATGCAAGTCGTTTATTGACAAAGGCGGAACGTAATTATTCCACCACTGGGCGGAAAGGCTGCCGTGCATAAGATATGCTATGAACACATCAAACTGTCTTAGTACAGGATATACACCGGCATATCTTACCTTTGGCAGAGAATTAAGAACATATGATGATGTTAAACACGACCTTCGCCAGATAGTTGTATCTGAAAATTTCATACCCGAAATAACCCCTAAACTTATTCTATTAGCAGATACATTGAAGAGAGCGAGAGAAGTGCAAGGAAACAAAGAAGAAACCAGAAAGAAGTGGATGGATAAACGTCGTAGACCTGCTCCTGCCTACCAACCTGGCGACTTTGTCCTGGTTAGGGCCAATGTCCTGAGCAACGCAGCCCGCTTCCACACGGCAAAGCTGGCTCCACGTCGCGACGGGCCCTACATCATTCTGCGACGGCACGGGCCCTGCTCTTACGAAGTGGCACACCCGTCGGACCAGAAAATCCCCCTGGGCATTTACCATTCCTCCGCACTGAGCCCATACCAGGGCTCAGCCTTAAACTTACCTAATCCAGAAAGACCCTTGCGCAGACGTGGTAGACCAAGGAAGCAGCCGGCAGCCACGGACCCACCAACTGGTCTCCTCGTCGGGACGTCTTCGGGACCAGAGGGGGAGACTGTAACGCGACGAACACATCAGCGCGGCAACACTGCTCCTGCGCCGTGTGATCGACCCGACGAGTCATCACCTCCTCCCCGCGCTACGCGTCCCCGCCGTGGCCTCGACCGCCTATAAAGCCCCTCTCAGGAGCTAGCAGCGGCAGTTCGAGTTCGGCACCATGCCTTACAATCTTACTCGTAGAAACCCTGCAACAGCATTGTGATAGCCCAACTTATTACAGATGACATGTACAAAAGATACATTTCCAGCTGGTTATTAGCTTTACAATTTCGTAGTATAATAATCTGTTAGTTTAGTATTGTAAAATCAGAGGCGCTAGTGTGGCGTATAATATAGGAAAATAAAAAATATTCAAAATATAATACTACACTAAGGTTTACAATGTTCTCCCTAAATAAATGGTATAATATTAGTAGTACTGTTAAGAATGTGTTTCCATAATTAATTCATTATTTGCTACATAGAAGTTTGATTAGTTCTATTATTGGAGATAAGCAAAGAGTGTTTATTGTAAATATAGGGTTCGTTAGAATAAATTAAATATAAACATACGTGTCCATGATGTTAAGTCATTTTTGCTGAAAAAAATTTTGAAATAAAATGATCTTACATACTTTGGTAAGAATTTAGAGATATTTAAATATATGCCCTGGCAGCACTGGCAAGTAATAAACAAAAATGGCTGTTGTTGTTTTGATGTCGTTCTGCTGTGAATGCTGTGATCGTTCGTTGTACCTAAATCCCCCTTACTAATAAACATTGTGTATCGTCTGTATAGTTACACAACGCTTTGTCTTCTGTCGAAAATCAAATTACTGACGACTGAAAGAGAGAAATCGGTGTGTAACTATTCGTCTGATATAATACGTTTATTAGTAAGGGGGTGTGTAATTTAAATAATATCTAAATATGTTGTAGTAGAATATGTTGTTGTTGTTGTTGTTGTAGTGGAAGCCGACCCCAACATAGTTGGGAAAAGGCTAGGCAGATGATGTGATCTAAATATGTTGTAGTAAACAGATTTTGAATACTTATATCGGTATAATTTTACTATCTCTGTTATAGTAAACAGTTGGACCATGAATGGATCTAGGTCGCGCGATTATAATACTGACACGGATGTAGTTTAGTATTTTAATAGCAGAGGGCGCTTTTTTAATGTTATCGTTCAAATCGCGCAAGATGGCTCTCTATTTCCGTATATACAAAGTACTCTTTGTTCGGCACGCTCCGGGAATAGTCTCTGTATCGACTTAGGTCGGTCAAGATTACCTCGCCTCTTGCTGAATTTGAGCTAGCGGCGGCGTATATTGTTTGTTTGGCTGTGTTGGCGTCGTTAGCGGACCGCACACCACACAGACGATATACAACGCGCGTAGGGATTTATTACATATTATCAACCTTCCTTGTTAGCTAGAACTCAATCTTGTAATTAACGTATTTAAATTATTGTAATAGATTATTTTCTCTAACGTCTCGTGTTATTTTGTTATTCTGTCTGAGATAGTTTAAATAAATAATTGTGGTTACCTAAATTGTGGGTTTAGTTTATCTCCTCACACATAACCTGCTTACACTTTTCATTTAATTTTTGTAAGTCTCTTCCGTAGGCTATCGTAGGTGGCTTTTCAGCCAGCTCTGTTTCAGCACACATTGTATCACAATACGCAATCAGCCTTAAATTGCAATTCAACATTGCAGTCGAATAAAAGTCACAATTTCGAAGCGTTGTCATGAATACGCAAATCTTGTTGAAAATTATGTAAAACTTAAGTTTAAAGAAGGCACAGGGCAAGTCATAAACAAGCACTTAATTTTGCAGTCACGTAATATACGCTAATGAAAATTGTTCTGCGACAACTGACTTTGGGGGCATTTTATTTTGTGCTAGGCAGATCGAAGGAATCTAATTGGACTTCTGACTGTTTATTTACTGGTCAACATTTATAGTCAACAAGGGATAATCAAATTATATCCAGCAGTAAACAAATGTATTCTCTTTTAAAAAACTCAGAGACACTGTACGATATTTTCATTAAATATTTTGCATGATTGTAGCAGTGAAATACCTAAACAAAAAACCGGCCAAGTACGTGTCGGACCACGCACAATGAAGGGTTCCGTAGTTGGAATTAATTTATCCCAAGAACAAACTTAACATTGTAGTTGAAAAACATGTTCTCCCATACATTCCAACTGAAAATGTAAGTTTGTACGCACAATATTGAGAAATTTACCATGTTGTTTCAAGATCATAGACTTCTTATTAACTTTCCTTTAATCTATAGGTACAGAACCATTTTTTGTATTTTTTTCAAAATTTTAGGCTCAGTAGTTTCGGAGATAAGGGGGGGGAATGGTAAATTTCCGTCTATTGTCTTAAATAACTTTAAAACAAATCACTTTAAAATTATGAAAAAAATATATTTGAGATCCTCACGGTAAGTCCTTTCATTTGATATGTCACACGGTACAGATTGTGAAACTTTTTTTTTTAATTGTCTATTTACCCCTCAAAATAGACTCCCATTTTCAAAACTCATTTATTTACGTTACACGTCTGTGTTTGGGTCACAGAGATTCATATGTGTACCAAATTTCAACTTAATCGGTCCATAAGATTCGGAGCAAATTGGCTGTGACAGACAGACAGACAGACAGACACACGAGTGATCCTATAAGGGTTCCGTTTTTTCCTTTTGAGGTACGGAACCCTAAAAAGGTGTATTTTTACAAATTACAAGAATGAGCAGGGCAATAATCGATGTCTAACATAGAAGTTTATTGAAATTGGAAGCTGCAAAAAAAAATACTATATTTAAAAACGCATGTTTGTTGGTATTTAGTTAAACAGTTATATTTTCTACTAATCATCGCTTACCATTCCAAAAATCAGTCGTTGGAACAAAATAACCTAATCCAGACTTAATGATTGAATACAATACAAGAACACGGCAGAGGCAAAGTTAGATTTAAAAGCTTTCAAATTATGAAATTTTAATTACACCACAAAGAGTAACAGGGTTTCGTGTGTAGCTCTCACAGTTTGAATTTCTACAGTGAATTAAACTGTCCGAATTACTTTCCCTTGCTTACATTTATTTAAATCTAGGGAAGAACGAAAATTATGATTTTGCTGATAACATGTAAATACTACAGGTAGGTGCAGTAAGTACAACACCGTGATTTTCAGTAAGTAGGTACAGACAAATTCTGCCTTTCCTTTGTAAATAAATTGCCAGTCACCTGTTAGTAATACCCAAACATATACCCTATCTTCGAATTTCCACACACTGCAAAAAATTTAAAACATGGTCCATAAAATAAGTAGCTGTAGATATAATGAAAAACTCATTGCCTCTCTTTATGCATCCGCCAGATAGGATAACGTAAAGCAAATTAACATCGATAAAGATCCGAGATTTAATACTGAAATAGCAACAATAACTTGCGCTACACCTCGCATAACTTTATGGTTGGTTCCTTCCTAAGGTTCCTTCGCTAGCTAACGCAAATTGCAACCACAGAGTACATACGCGTGTGTGTGCACCTGTGGGATGTGATGGTGTGTGCGTGGGTGTGTCAGTGTGTCACACAGAATCGTTGATTGTTCCAATATGTGTCTGTTTGAGCTTGTGTGTGTTTGTGTGCGACTTACGATCTCATCTGTATCACCTGCTACGATTACTAGGCCGCAGGACATACTTGTAACTAAGCATCCTGCCACATTAAATTGATTTATTTTGTAACGTCTTGTCGCCATTTGGAATGGTAATGGTAGTGTTTGAATTGTTGCCGCTTATAATGAACTTAGTTTTCAAACTAGGATATTATTTCTATAATTTACGATGTTGTTAATTTTGTGGAAAATTCCATCTAAATTACAATTCAAAGTAACAAAGAAAACAACATATTGTGGTAACCACACAATTTTCATAAAACATTAATTTCGACAATAATAAATATAATTGGTTTACATTGTAATTGAAATTACAATAATAATACTGAACAAATAGCTCACCACAATACACATTTTAACCTTTTACATAAATAATTCTCTTAAAATATAAATACAAAAGTAGGAAACTAGGTCATTTGACTTGTTGATATTATGATCAAAGTTGTGTACCCCGTAAACCCTTTGGATAATAAAAGCTCCAAGTTAAGACCTTCGAATAATTCCAAGTCACAAACTGAAGATTAAGTAGACTCGCTGACATTACGGAAATGTTTACAGAAAAAACTCTCTCAACATTTTAGCATCAATTTAGCTACCTAGTAGATATATATATACAATTTCCACTGATACATTTTGTTAACAAATGGACATCAATTTTCGATCACCATTTGGCGATCGTATATAGTTTTGGGTAGCAGACTAATTGATATGGCAACACTTAGCTTTCTACGCAAAAGGTCGAAGGCTCGATTCCGATTCGGAAACAAAATTAGGTGACTTACAGACTAGAATATAATAGATATATATATATTGCAAATATGGGTAATAAATAATAAGCGTCATGATACATTTAAGCTCAGTCATATATATCCATTCGGCATGCATTTATTTTAACATTCACTTAAGTTTAACCAATTACCAGATCAATCAATCCAGAGCAATTCAGGCAATTCTTTTCTCTGATAAAAACTCAGTACGTTTTATTCATAAAAATATTACGTAGTCTACTCTTAAACAGCTGTCATATAACTGCAATGAGAGTTAGTGCAAGTGTTTGTGTGTGTGCAAAAACACCCACGTTTCATTAAACTCTTTCGCTGAAAAAGAACGACATGGCATAAAATTTATCTAGGTTATAAAAATTCTATACTTGGATGTATAGTTTTTCGGTCGCTAGGCATATTGCTGGCTGGTTGCCAGATCAAATACCAGTTCTGAGGCAGCGAGGGACGCCTGCCTGGGGACGGGAACGACACTTAAATTTTACATTTTTCCTACGTATTCGTGACGTGTTCCATAAAAGCATGAAGGTACCACGTGTGGGTGATCCTGTTGTTTTTAAAGAAGACTTCAAATCTTAATAGCTAGTCACAAATTCTGAATACCAGCTTTTATTAGTATCAGCACCCTAATTGCGTAACACGCTATTAATCCATTGCTACATATGTTCGAAAAATTAGTCTGCTCAACAATGTAAATAACGCAATGAATGTTGTTTTACTGTCAAAATGAAAACCATTGCTACTGATAGTGTGTTACTCAATTACCCCGCTGTTCAGTTTTAGTGTTAACTTTACTATGACATTTAACACCTCTTCTCAAAACAATACCATATTCCAAGAGACACATGCCACTTTCATCAGTCAATTAATTATAATTGCGTATAAACTATCTTCGGTAGATACGTATCGAGTGACTGCAACCTGTCGGAAACGCAACACAGCTACTTCAAACCATTCGGATGCAATTTTAACGTTCCCAAGTCGAAGTACACGGTTAGTGAGCTCGTTCTAACATGGTATGCAAATATGAACGTTTAAATAAGACTGCGGTTATAGAACAGTGGGTCGGGTAGCGTTTAACGTCCTTCTTTTTTCGAATTATTGAAAAGCTTGATAGTAGCGTTGACTGCCAGTTTGCGCCATGCTATAATGTCGTCATTCGTAGCTTTAAACCCGACTTTTAAAACAAAATTGAATGAAAGAAACCTTCTCGGTTTGGCAAAGAATCATATTACTTGTCTATTGGTTGTGACTGATCTTAAAGGTGACTTGCTATAAAGCGTTCAGTATTAATATTAGTTTTTAGTATAGTGATGAGCACCACTAAATATCCTAGAATCTTGGCTGTTGGTACGTATCGCTGCAACGGTCTACGGAGTGCCTCCCATAACACGCTAAGCTACGAAAGCCTAGAAAACCGATGGCCGCCACATAACAGCCGCTATAAAGATGATGGCACCAGGGTTTGATATTATACGGTGTCAAAAAACGCTCTCTAGGAAATCACATCAACTTACTTTCATAAATAAACTTTCAGTGACGTCATTTGACAGTAAATTGCGGACGCTATGTGGTGGCCACCACACCTTTTTTACCCATTTTTTTGTTTTGCCTTTTTTTGTCTTAGAAACCGTAACTTAGCTTTAATACCTACCTACAGTGAAAAACGCCCCGCTACCCGCCCAAAATTCTTGTAAACCCAACCTTACTTACATATTCCTACGAAACGTTCGATAATTGACTCACTGGGTCTGCGTGTCATTAGCGTAGTAAAGAATGACAAAAGAAAATGTCACCTATATAGCGTATGGACGGGAAATCCAAACAGACTGGTTGATCGGTCGGTCCTCGAGGGAGAATGGCAGTAGGTAGGTGGATAGAATGGTTAGCTTATTTATATATTGCATATTTATTGATTGTGGGTCCTTAGTTTTTCAATGCAGTGCTACTACTGCATTGGAAACGATTAACTCTGCGCATGTCGAGCGTACAACATGTGTACCGATAACAATAAAATTTCTATTGTGTCTGCTAATTAGACGCGCGACGGGTTAATCATATTTTATGAATTAATAAACTCATTATCTGCCTAGCCTTTTCCCAACTATGTTGGGGTGGCTTCCAGTCTAACCGGATGCAGCTGAATATCAGTATTTTACATGGAGCGACTGCCTATCTGACCTCCATAACCCAGTTATTGGGTAATACTATACCCCTTGGTAATACTGGTTATCAGACTTTCGGGCTTCTGACAACCCGTAACGACTGTCAGAGATCCATGAATGACAGCCGGGTGTTTTACTTAATTAAGATACTTACTCAATACTAATAAAATCTATAGAACGAAGTCTATTGTCGTCCAAAGCTCAAAATAAATCGAATCCCTATAAAAAATCAATACCTACATCTTTTTAGTTATAAAGTTCGTAGGTCCAACTTGTTTAGCTTCCCGTACATTTTGTCTTGGATCACATTATAAAATAAAAAAAACACAGGCAGCTTCATTAATCTTTCGATACGATGCCTAAGTTAGTACATTGTACAGACAAGCTGTGTCTAGATTTCCCGAAGACTATATTTTATTAACAAGTGAATTTAATCTCTATAATTGACTAGATAAGTTCTGTTTTTAATTTGAAGGTATAAAATGTTGGAATGGCTTATCATCAAGGAAGACTTAATTACTTAACTAAGCTTTCCTTGACGATAAGCCAGTTTTCCGGCCTTTTTTATTAAATTTGTGAAAACAAAAGAAAGTCGTTTAAAACATTATGGGCCATAAAATTTACGCCTGACAATAATTCAAGTATGGAAAAACTGTCAAATATCCAAAATTTATTCTCAATAAAAGACATATAATATTCTAGGTATAAAAGTTTGGTGAAATAACCCTTAAATTTTTAAAATAGCTAGGATAACTATTTACTTTATACAGTAGAGGAAATCTATATTCAGGAAAACGAACAATATTAGTTGAATTTGTTTATTGTTAAATTATTTCCAGTTATTTTTAATACCTACTGTTTGTGTTCTCTAAAAAATAAAAAATAAATCGATTACAAGTAGGGAACATTATATAAGATAAAACGCAATATCTATTGTAAATAACTGTCTCCACAGAGTAAACCAACAATGTTAGAAAAGAGCCAGTCAAATAAAACGTACTTAAATTGAATAAGACAATCCTAACAAAAATATACAAAAGGTTTATTCAATACCTACTGATTGTATACTACATTTCTTTGAAACTCGACATAATTATTATATACCAGCATCAATTAATTACATGCAGACTACAATAATACTGAGAAAGCTCTCAGTTAAAATAAGGCCAGATGTAGTACTCCATTAAGATAAGTAATACAATCGTTTTGTTTTTATAATATTTGCTAAGTGGGTGGGTCGGGTCACGATAATTGTTACACTTTATGTATTATTCAGTAGTAAATTAAATGAATGTTTGTCGAAGGACCGATGGCCGGTGGAGCAGACGAGTCCCTGGAGTGGAGACCGCGTATCAGCAACCGTAGTGTGGGATGGCCCCCAGCAATACCGCCGCCTGCTTAACTAAGACGTTGCCTGAGTTAGCTGCGCGATGCGGGAGGGGATCACCCCTCCCGCATCGCGCAACTTGTGACAACTATCAAGTTGTCACAAGTTGACGAATCACTGAGCTCTCGCATCACGTCACCATACCCCTCCCGCACCGCGCTGCTACCTCAGCCAACATTTCCAGTTCAGCGGTCGGCCTATAGATGGACGGACGACCTAAATAAGGTGGCTGGGGTAGACTGGATGCGGAAAGCGGATGACAGGGTATTGTGGCGCAGCATGGGAGAGGCCTATGTCCAGCAGTGGACTGCGATAGGCTCAGTTGATTGATTGAGTATTAAAATAAATATAGATTTAGAGCAGATGCTAAAGATTTTAAGCCAAATGGTTATATTTTGACACAGTTAATTAACTACTTCCTTTCATTGATCAAGCAAAATGATAACGTTCTCGTTTTAAGAGGAAAACGCGAGGGTAGCCCGCGAAATTTAAATTATCTTACGTTTTTTTGCAATTTGCATATCAGTGTCAGTATGTATTTTCAGAATTATAATAATTAAATTCATCAATACAACCATCTAAGTTCATATAACCCTATATTGAATTACTACTCGTATTTCATGAAATATCAATCGGTTATATGAATATAGAGGGTAACAAACACGAATCCATTAAGAATCATTATTTTTCCACGGCGCACGATTTACTTTCGATTAACTTCCGTAAACATCCAAACTAAATTGATAAACATTAAAAAAACAAGCTAGTATTAAAAATACGAGTGTTCCGAAAAAGCTGCGACCCAGTTTAGGTTTCAACAATATGTTACAGCGATACTTACAACGTTCGGTCCCAACAACAATTTAGAACTCATTATTTATTTAAAACGCGCAATCTACACACGAGCGAGTTATGTGATTAATGGTTCTGCTAAATACCATTTCCACGCTAGTGGAGAATTGGGTTCTTAAAACGCCAAAGTGGACGGCCAAGTGCCGGAATTTGGGTCAAACGACGGCCTGTATCGCAGACTCTTCTCCAACCAAATGTCGCACCTCATTTTCCGTCACTTAGCACCGCGCCGGCTTATATATTAACAGAAAACTTATGTTCCCCCTACGTCACACTCAAAGTCAACTTTGTGTTGTAAGTGGGAAGGATACATTTGCAACACAACGGTAAGGTATTGTGGGGCAGGAAAAATTAAGGCACTTTCTTTGAACGCCCAGTTTTGATGAGTAGCGTCAAAGAACTGTGTTTTTAAGAGTCTTTAATACCTATGTATGAAAAAAGCTACAAAGGTTTTAATATTCAGACGGTGTAACGTCCTTCGGGTGGAGTGTCGTTGGGTTCCCGAAGTTGCAAGTGAAGTGCCGTAAGGACATTTTCTGCTCAAGATACTTTTTTACCCAATTGTTACGAGGCGAAGACAGAAGTAATGAAATATTATGGGTTTCGTGGAAATTCTGCTTGTTTACTTTACGTTTTAATACGTATTAATTTGCAGAGGTAAAATACTCGGAATAATACCTAACAAAACATTTATGGAAGTTAAGAGAAAATATTTATAAAGTTCTTGTGCCACATAGTACTGGATGCAAAAGGAGCTTACACTTTAATATTAAAATGAAGATGAAACTAACCACAAAAACTTTCAATTACATTCCAACTTATACGAAATTGACATTCACTAGGACCAAACTAGACCTGCACTAACGCTTTCAAATAAGTACAAAATAAAATCTAAGTAGTTAGGTGTTACTAAGTGCGACATTAGTATCCATGTTGGTTTAGTTGGCCGCTCAGACCTAAGAAAACATGGCTAATGGAGACACGGCGGCGTCTAGGTCTGTGCAAATAGGTAACATAGGAGGGTATTATTGAATCTTGCGTTTACCTAAATCTGAGAGGATTGACTTTTTGGTGACCAAAAATAAGTCGTCTATCAATATAAATAAAATTCAAAGCACAGCAGTTTTTGCACACTTTCCTGCAAATTTCTTACATCGGACCTTTTTATTTGATCTTTTGTTTTTTTTTTTTTATCTGAAGTGTATGTATCTGGTGTATTGTGTGTCTTTTAGTCTGTGCTAAATAAATGTATTTTCTTTCTTTCTTTCAAAGTCCTGACTTACTGATATATCAACGCATAGCCTAAACCGCTGGTCCTAGAGACCTGAAATTTGGAGGGTGTGTTCTTTATGAAGATTAGGTATCCACTAAGAAAGGGTTTTTCGAAATTCCACCCCTAAGAGGGTGAATTGGGGGAGAGTGAAATTTCACGCGAACGAAGTCGCGGGCAGAAGCTAGTTTATAATAAATATATAGCTGACGATTAATTTGGTTAGCTTTGAAATAACTTTTAGAACATTTTGTGTGACTAACGGGAAAATGTAAACAAATAGGTATATTATACCGTGTTAGTTTTTAGTTTACCAACCTACATCAAACTTAATATTGGCGTTTAAGTCGCCAGAGTGAATAAGCCTACTGCGGATTGTAGTTTCAGGAAAATTTATACCAAAAATCCCTTGCAAATAACGTTTGCGAGCGGCAGCCAACGCGAGTGGTTTTAAAAATAGAACCCCAGTACCTACATTACACTCGAATTACCAACTTACTAATTTGATTCCTAACATGTTAGCAGCTAAAAACCTAATTACAGCACACAATGGGGATTCAGAAAATCTGAATAAAGATATTATTTCATTTAGATATACAAAGCACCTTTATTGTAGTCTCATAAACTAGAAAATTAATAAACGACGTTACATTTCATTATTTCATGGAAGGTTGTAATTATAAAAATCTTATTTACTTTTGTGAGAAAATGTTTGTTTTCTTAGGCATTCATTTGTTAAATATTATAATCTCATAGAAACGTTATTCTTAAGAATATTAATTAGAACTTATACTTTATTGTTTCTAAGATATATCTAAATATTTTTTCTAGTTTCTCGTTCAACCTTGATTTTCTCGTTAATTTTGTTTGCAAATTAATGTTCGTCGTCGAAGCTTATAAAAGCCAATAAGCTGCAGGCAAGTAGCAAGGTGTTTCACCCCTCAACATCAAACACAAACAACACCATCGAATTTTCTCGGCACAAGGCACTCGTGTAGAAGTAATTCAATCAACCAATAAAAAGGCGTAAAGCATAAAATGCACTTCCCAAAATTGTTTTAGTTCAATCGAGCGGTACATGACAAACCTTTCTCCCCCGTTGTCAGTCAAAAATAAATTCGCCATCGACAGGCATCGCTACTTCCGGTAGGTGCTGGCGAGCGGCTTCCGGTATCGATCGCCGACGGATACAGCTATTGACCCCCCATAATAGTGCCGGCGGCTGTTACACCTACACCAACCTACACCAATATTACTCTACTCTTTGCCAAGCACAAACCCTTAATCAAAACATTCTATCGCGATAACAATAAGAGCGATAATCCCTCGGCAATATCCTCCCCTATGTGACAACTTGTGCGCCGTGAAAACTTTTATAATACCTCTGTTATGTGTGCTAGTACGCACACCATACGTAGGTATCGTTTTTCGTGTGAGCAAGTTTGTTGCGGCTGTGTTATGAGATTGCGCGATCACGTGTTCCAAACATCTCTGTAGGGTAGAATGTGGCAGGAATCCTCGGCAGCAAACGTGCAACATCTGCGAGCCGGCTCCGGTCTCCGGCACCGGTATTACCGGCCCGAGCCGGCAAACAAATGACTGCGTGTAACAGCCATTCGGGCTTGAAACTTTGGAGCCCTAGGGGTTCCAAACATTCGTATTTCTCAGGAAAGCCGTTGTTATTTAGAACAACAAGCCAGATACGTCTTAGAATGGGATATTGGACTACCAAATTCAACGAAACTGACTTTGTTGAGCCGACGTCGTAACATTGAAACCAGACTTTAATATAAGAAGGGCTGCTATTCATTTTATAAGAGAGTTGAGATTACTTTATTTCAATAATGATAAATGATTTATTTTCTGTAAGTAGGTTTGCAGAAACACTTTTACACGTCAATCATATTTTAAAAACTAGATGAGGTGTAAATAGATTTCCAAAGTGACTTCGGTTACGATACGGCACATAAACGTCCGTCAACACAAGCTTCCATAGTGATCCATACAACACTGACGACAGTGCCTACACATGGCGAATAAATCATAGCTTTTCACGGCAAGAAAAAAGTGTGTGTGGCCTAATTGTGTAGTCAGAATTCACTTGTTAGGCCTATGCCTAAGCATGAGCGAATTTTTCAATGTCCCTTAGGCCTTGCTGTCCATTGAAGGTCTTTAAAGCAAAAGTATTCCGAGCAAGTGCTACGCTACAACTCATAGAGCTCGATAGTATTTTTACATTCTTCATTAAAAATTAAGTAGGTACATAATAGAAGGATTTTCTATTGGCTACCCAATTTCGTTGAAAATACCCCGACCTTCGACAGGTAGGTAACTCTTCAAAGTTTCGTTCACTTCCAAAGAAATAAAGAAATATACGAGACGGAATCTCTTGGCGCGGATCGTCGGGTCGTGTGTCAGTTCCCAGCAAGACGTAAAATTAACAAGCCTTGCACCCGACCCCGTTTGTATCAGCTACCGTCTAAATTATAGTGCGAGTGTCTTTGACTTCACGGTTTGCTTGTTTTAAGAACTTTTGTCTTACTTTTACGGAAAAAGCGACTCTGTTAGGTAGGTAAATACATGACAATAATTTTGTGCTACCCAAATCTCTACTTATACGAAGTTCAAAAAAATTAATTTCGTTTAAGTAGACATTTAGGTTGTACTTACTACATTGAAGCGAATGAATTATTTATGAACTAACAAATTAAAAAAAAAAAAATTCGCTTCAATGAGAAAATAAACAGTACCGTTTTTAAACGCTGATCTCTCACTACTAATTCGTCACGCAATCAGACAACAAAATCTCAAAACAACATGATAATCACAAAAGTCTACACCGCGAACACAGACCATTAAACACACTTACAAACTCAACTAAACACACTTTCAACCAGATTAATATCAGTCATTAATCAGAAATCTATTTTCTGTGTCCCAACACTGGGTGGTTTGTCCCCGCACTAATTTCCCGTGCTAATAAGCCGTGAAGGAATCGGCGCGCGCGCACCGCACACGTGGCCGCCGGATACACCGGCCTTGCAATATATTAGGCCTGTCATGTCATAGCCATTCCCTTTTTGCCCTTTTACCCGGTTATAAATTTGTACTAAAGCTCACAGCATATTGGAATTCCCGTTTGATGAATAAAGTATTTATTAAAAATGTGATGAAAGAGGTCGTTTGTATAAATAAGTGGAGCATGGTCCGTTTCGTGTTTCGTATATTTCTTCATCCTAAAATAATAACATCCACATTAAAAAAACAAAAAAGCAAGTCGTTAATCATGTAATTCACACGATGATCTACGAAATTAAATGATGTAGGTATATTATTTTTACAAGCAAAAGTAATGCTCTACCAGCTACTTTATTGTAGTCTAACAGCAGCAGATAAAGACCAAAGAAAAAAGAAAATAACACTGATCCCCGGTAATTTCGTATCATTCCCACTTAACCTGATTTACGCATATTTTTTTTTTATTACTCTGCAATGTAAACAAGTTGACTTTTGGCATATGTGGCGTGGCCTTTACCCTGTTCTCGGTGACGCGTGCGCTTCCACATGACTGGGCGAACGTCACTTGTTGCCAACACAACTCTTCACCTGCAAAGGTAATGATGGGCCGCAAATGTTGTGTCGCTCTTGACAGTAACTGTAGACTCATAGATGTTTCGATTTGTTGACCATTTTCCATTTTGTTAATGACCTGGTAAGTACCTACCTACATGTTGACAGGCGCGCACTGTTTCCCCATACCTATCTATTAACACCGTAATTTAAAAACATTGTGAAAGCCATTCCTTTTTAAAAGAGTAACCGTGAAGTTTGTGGTCGGCTCTTCTCCATAAGGAACGACCAATTGAAACCGTGCTCTTAGCTTGTAACTGTTCATGTGTTTTTCTAGGTATAAATGTGAAATTAACATAATTTTTATTTTGAAGGTGACCATGAGAATGATCTTAAGTTAAATGTAATTAGTTTTTTTTTTGTCATGCCTATTTATGACATTGACGACCTTAATATCTGGAATTGAATCAATTGAGGGCAAATTCAAAACATTTTCTTTTTATTACGATTTCGTGATTCCGGTTAGACTTTATTAAAAAAATCGACCAATTAAAATTATATTTTTATTACTTTTTTTAGGTAAGTATAATACAATTAATAGACATTACAATTCAGGGGCCTCAAAAACTATCTCCTTTCTATAAAAAAATAACAAACCAACTTGACAGTATAATAAATTGACATACAGCCAAAACTCGCAACATAAACGCAAACAGATTTGTCGAAAAAGCAGCTCACGGTTCACGGAACATTTCACAAAACCCCAAACAAAATGTAATGACATATAAAGGATTATTTCAATCCATTATAAATACATATGTTGTATAATTTATAACGTACGACAAATAATATAGCACTCATGAACGTCAAATTAATTACAGAGTGACCAGTATAAGTTGATAGTCTGATAGTCTGGGGTGGCGCTGCTAACAACGGCGAAATGTCAAAATCAGTACATTAAACGATTAGTTCTTCGTTTCGCCGTCTGTCAAGATATAGTGGACACTCCGTATAGCCACAGTATAAGCCTGTGAAGCGCCGACCACCCGCGACTCCGAATGATTAACAATCACTCGTAAATATTATAAATATGAGAGCAACATTTATAACATTAGTTTGAATTGATTATTGTAGTAACGCGAGATGAAATAAACATAAACACTGTTCTTTGTTTCGATCCAAGATGAAGGGCACATTGTGTTGCTATATTACAACTTTCACTGTAGGTATTATTTTTCTAGACGTACAATAACACCACTATATTTCCAAGTTGCTGTGATGAACGACATTGACTCTGCCAGGTTCCGTTGGAATATCTCTCTCTCTCTCTCTCTCATCTCTCTCTTCTGCAATGAGGCGAACACATTAATTTAAGAGTTGTTTCTATCAAGCCTTAAAAAATGATTCAGTCTTTTTACAATAAGATTCCATTAAACACCGTCGACTAGTGAAGGTTACCGCTGCACCGCTAGAAAGAACAACGTTTTCCCTGAAAATCTTTATTCAGTTAAGGGGACTACATGACCTAAAGCGCGGTCAATGTCGGACTGCATAGAAAAGAAAGAGAAGCGCGATGAAAATATGAAGCAATTATCTGTTTACAAAAAAGCTATTGCTTGGACTAAAAAATTAAAACACTAGTGCTTTAGTATGTTGCTTGTAGAAGAATCTGACAAAAAATCAGAATGATTAGGTTTTTATTGTAAAAAGAAAGTTTTTAGAGGTATCTTCATGATTTTTTTCTATCGTATCAAATTAGTTGTATTATGTTTTCAACACATTATCTACCTAGCATATATCCTGGTGAATATCATATATTTTCTCATTTTATTTACTGCAGTCGATTAGTAGTTATTTGCGTTTAGGTCCGGTAATCCCCTTAAGCTAGGGTTAAATAAGAGTCTGGTGTCCGCTACATTGCGTCCACAATTTACCGTCGAATGACGTCGGTGAAACTTTATTTACAAAGGTAAACTGGTGTTTCACCATGACATCATTGACTAATAACATTATGAAATGCAAATAAATATGAATATAAATTGCAGACGCCATGTGGCGGACACCGCAGGCTTAGTGCTTTCTTCTTTATCTACTAACTTTAACTTTACCTACGACGCTTTAACTTATGACGCTTTAAATTTACCTACGACGCTTTAACACACAAAGTAAGGTCCCTGGTCAATATAGTGGCAGCAGATTCAAGAAGCTTTCATCGGCTTCTATCAAACGCATATAAATCAATCAATCAATGAGCTCAATTATGCAATGATGTCAATGAGCTTATGTAGAACAACAGTTACATAGATAGCACAGGAGTGTCTGGACATAACACTATTCACAGTGACATTGTCGGTTTTCATTAATTTCGCTTTGTGTTGCAAAATTTCACTGACCGCAGCCTTTCGGATCACATCGAGTGACCGAGCTTAATCCAATTGATGTTTACGGCATTGTCATATTAAATGTTAGGGCGGTTACACATGGTCTACCAGACTGCTGCGGTATCTTGATTGCAGTCGGTTTATCACTGCAACAGATTTAGGGTCAGTTATTTCGTGTTTCGCAAAAATAAATAGAAACAACGATTTGCGTGTTCCTAGCATAGTGTAAAATATTATAACAGCAGTATTTGTGACGCGTGTTCGTCATGCATCACCTTTGTTCGATTAAAGATATGCTACAATGTTTAATGGTATCAGTAATGATCATTTCAGCCGAAAGACGTACACTGCTGGACATAGCAGGCTCTCCCAAGCATCGTCACTTCGACCAGGTCTGTGTTTCTCGCATCCAGCAGATTCCTGCGGCCTTCACCAGGTCATCGGTACACCTTGTGTGAGTACAATGCTACATCTTCCGATACGCGGTTGCCACTCCAGAACCTTACAGCCCCATCATCTTCCATCTGTTCTGTGAGCAATGTATATAGGGTGAATAATGCGGGTACCATGATTTATGAGTATTAGCACTTTTTTCAATATCTTTTAAGGCTCACGAAAAATTATTTGTAAGCTTAGACCAATACTGAAAAAAAAAAATTTGGTACTACCAAAAAGTTACCCTATATTAAAAAAACTTGTCTATTTAATGACGATTAAAATGAGGGTACCCATTTTCCTATTTATTACTGGTATTTTCTTTAAAAAAAAACACTGAAATTGTCATAACTTTTAAGGAGATCAAGTTAGGGCTCTGTCACAGCGATATTTTTTACTGCAAATAACCCCAACTATCGCCCTGTTTCGTTTGATCCACGATTTTTAACCCACCCTGTATATCAATATATTCCATGAAAATTCTTGAGTTATACCCAAAGTTTTGACAAACAAGTAATTTTATATTCAAAAGTTTCTGCAACTGCTTTAGGGCATTATAAAAGTTACTCGATCAAACAGTTCATTTTGTCGTAGTTTCTGTGTAACAAGTTAAGCTATGGGGCGATTTGTTTACATAACAATAACAAGATACTTTACCGAAGTATAATAGTTTGTTTACTATTTAGGCAAAGTTAAACACGACTAACTAACATCAGTACAGTAATATTAGGATTTGAAACCACGAAGTACCGGTTAGGAAGCTCTAAAGTCAATATTTTGTTTATGTAACCGTACATGCAAAATATTAGCAAGGTGAGAGAAATATTCTTAGGTATAGCTATCATAGCACTTATGTAGTTTTCAGTGATAATAAAATTGGTACTTAATTAGTACCATGTGGAGACCGCGAATCGGCAGACGTAAGGTAGGACGCCCTCAGGCTGGGTGGACCGACGATTTTCGCAGGGTGGCTGGTAGCAGCTGGATGAAAGTTGCCGAGAATCGAGCTAAATGGCGTGCAATAGGAGAGGCCATCCAGCAGTGAACCGCCGTAAGCTGATGATGACCATGTTTGACAGAAATCTTTTGAACCCACAAATGAGAAAAAAATGGAAATTATTCTTTGCAAAAGATCTGACGCATGACCTCTCAAGCTCCGCTAATGAGACACAATTGATTTTCTATTGTATCGTACTACATAAGGTACGCGCGGAGCTTGACTGGATAAAAGAGAGTAATTCAAAAAAGTCTAATCCGGAAAGTTTTTCTTATTTTCATCTGCCCTATACATTTACATCTGGCGTGACTTCATGGAACACCACATAAAAATATCACTAGAAAATTGCGAACGAACCAAATGAAAACATTTCTAGAGCTATATTTTCTTAAAACAGTTCTATTTTCTAAGCATTGCAATGAAGTAGAGCCAATATAAGTTTATTTTAGCTCGCGACAGTCTGTCTGAAGCACCCATGTCCTAGGTACAGTTTCATTATAAGGCAGACGACGCAAATACCAGGAATACCTAGCCGCTGTACCTTCTAACAAAATGTTTTAAAATGAACATTGTTTTTGTTGAATTATCTTTGTAATTAATTTTAATAAATAAGCTTTAGTCTGCATTGTTAACAGGGGTATAAAGGATAATGATAGGTACAAGAAG
Source organism: Gortyna flavago (assembly GCA_963669345.1). Lineage (NCBI taxonomy): Eukaryota > Metazoa > Arthropoda > Insecta > Lepidoptera > Noctuidae > Gortyna > Gortyna flavago. The sequence goes on from OY770139.1 coordinate 8,612,159, forward strand.
ATTTAAAAGGCTTTGTTTTCTGCTCTTGAGACTATATTAATCCTTCTAGGTTCTGGGAATTAAGACGAAAGGCTATTTATAATTATTAGACTTTCCAATGTGTGTTTAAACTTCTACTAGCTATTATTTTTGAATTGTTTCATAATGAAAATATTTGTGTATAAACTTGGGTTAAAACTTGCCAAATATAAACTTTTGAGGGGTTATGAAAAGGCTGGTGTCGCTAATATTTTAACGCAAGCAACATCTAACTTCATTCAGCAATTCATCAGATTAATTCAAGTAACACCTTGAACTTCTGTGAAAATCTATACTTGTAATAAATCTGTAGAAGTGAAAATTCTGTACATTGAAAATATCAAAAAAATTAATGGCAGGGGGTGTTACTAGACCGACACCGAACCCAAAAAGGTGAATAAAATTTTTTTTGTCTGTCTTTCTGTCTGTCTGTTTGTTCAGGCATCACGCCAAAACTATATTTCATATTTTCGTATCTTTAGATGAATTTGTATGGCGAGCGATATTGTATCTTAAGATAAAATATTATAGTATCTTAGCCGTGTGCAGCGCCCCTAATTTATGCTGTAAATGTAGTGCTGAAGGTTAAATTTGGCTTGCACCGTTCGCAGCACACGCGTGGCGCGCGGCCGCCACGGATCGGAGTCTGAGCGCGCGCATCATACATTTTTTGAACTTTGATTTGAACGGACGTGTCGAGTGGCGAGCATGCGTTCTTATTAGCATTCTATAAATTGTATGTTTTAACTGCAACTTGCAATTCTAAACCGTGCTTTTCAGTGCGAACTTTTTATTCCTATTAGTTTTTACTAAGTACAGTTTAAGGTGGAGTTATTTAGGTTTATTTTTATAAGTCGTAGGTATAGATTTTAATTTTAAAGTATGGGTAGTTAGTATATTTGAGAGTGTACGTAGTGACCGTAGGTTATTTTATAATACTGTTAGGTAAGATTAGTCATTCGTATAGATATTAGTTTTTAGGGATTTTGCTTATTTATTGAGTTTAGATTAGTTATCATCAGAAATAGGTTTATTTAGGTAGGTAGGTATTTTATTTTCTGTTATTGAGGTTTTTTTTTATTAGGTAGGTACTTACGTTTACTTTTATAATCTAATATAAAATTCAAAGTCCTGTGATCCTGTCTGACTGATTATATCAATGCACAGCCTAAACCGCTGGTCATAGAGACATTAAATTTTGAGAGTGTGTTCTTTGTGAAGTGTATATAGGTATCCACTAAGAAAGGGTTTTTCGAAATTCCACTCCTAAGAGGAATGGGGTGAATGGAGAATGAGAGGTGAATGGGGGGAGGGTGAAATTTCACGCGGACGAAGTCGCGGGCAGAAGCTTCCTTCTTTCATTAGTTAGCTAGCTCTAATATATCAAACTAAAAACTAAACTACCAATTAGTTTAAAGTGTAAAATGAAACTAGAGGAAGTCCTCAAGGTGAAATTTTAACGGCTCTGTCTAAAATTATAGTTGCACAAAGAAAGGGCAATTATTACGAAGCTGTGTTGCTTTCTCCTTTCCGAAATCGCATGTTTACTATGGCCTTAGTTTTACCTGCAAGTTATGCTGCGGTCCCACGGTCCGCTTTCTCAAAGTCCAGATCGTGCCAGGCCAGGCTGACAGGCCGTGGGAAGCGTCGCATCCGATGAGGCCTGCTGTGGACTGTCGTTGCCCGTCCCATCCGTCGAGAATCCGTAAATTCAAAGGCGCTGCTAGGTGCGGCCCGGGGGCACTTGACGCGGCCTATACGCGCCCGTATCTTTTCGTTTCTTTTTGCTGTGGTTATCAAATGTTGACCACTGAATAAAACCACAGCGGCTGCAGGCACACTCCGGTGTTTAGTGAATGACTGGCACGAGCCGTGACAGGCCTCCACAGGCACAGGAATGCCTGGCGCAGCATGTAAGTTAACGGGCCGTGGGGATACTCGGCACGGGCCGCGACAGGCGTCGACAGGCGTAGGAACATATGGCGCGGCCTGTCAGTTAACGGGCCGTGGGACCGCGGCTTAAGCTTTTTCATCTGCGAAAAATCAACAAGGGACACTAAACATTTACTTTTTACATCAAAACAAAAAAAAATAGTTATTTCCGGACTTATTAATTATTTCCGGATTTCTTTTGTATTTATAAAGAAAATTTATATCCTAAGCTTACTAACGAAATTAAACGAAGAAAGTTAGCAAAGTCTAATTTGGCCTTATTAAAATACTTTCAGTGCCTTTGGTATTATTTCATCAGTACGGGAAACTTCATACATGGCTCATGGCGATTTTTCCAATTTCAGTTCCATTTTACTAGCGAATTGGACGCGTCCGTCGAATCGAAAAGGCTTGTTGAAAATTTACATAATTATGCTAGTTCAGTCGGCTGGAGGCAATCAACCTGACGCAAATATCACTGGACACTGTTCTTATTTACATTCAAGTTTTAAATAAAAAACAAATGCTTTAATTGTCGACTATTTACAAGTTAAAAATCCAAATATAAATACTCTGACAAAGCGCTCAACTTTCAGCCAGTTACGATTTATGATAGTTCTTATATATTAATATCACATTTGGAAGCAAAGACTACCATTATTTTACTAAGTTAAATAACACTGATTACAGCGTCGCTCCCATTGACAGTAACGACTTGTGTAATACGAACCATTTAGCAATTACGAATGAGAAGGAGTAACGTTTGACTGGGGAACATAACAAAAAGTCGATTGCTCATACCCATATATTAAGTTAATGGGTTCTGGCACTAAGCACGCCCTTGACTTTAACGATGCGGCAGAAGAGGCACGAATAAATTTAAATTGGTCGGGCGTCGGGCGCGGGCAGCGGTCACTCCGACGCGGACGCTCAACTATGGCCGATGCAGTTTAATGCACACGTTCACATACACTTCAACTTATTATTGCTCCACAAAAATTATTCATTTTGTTATATTGCATTGATTCAGCACTCATGTTGCGTACAAAAAAAAAACATTTCTTATAGAAACTGTGTCATGCGAAATCAAAATACGTAATAAAAAATAAGAATTTTGCGCTAATAAGCGTCTATTTGTAACTGAAAAACCACACCTAATTACTTAGGTGGTGGGTTAGGTTCCTTCTTCCTACGTGCCTTAATCTTGAAACACGTTAGAACCACGCGTGTAACGTTGGATTTCGGTAGAAAAATACACTTGAACAAGCGAGTCATCTCAAGTAGAGTGCACATTCGCAGAGACGGTGAGAATCGAATCCAAGATTGGCTTGCTTTTACATTTGTAAAATGAGTGCTATGCGAGGCAAAACAACGAATTGTTGAAATATTCATGTTACCCTTCTGGCTATAAAATAAAATATTGCGAACAAAGCCGACGGCACTCGAAACATTCTGAATTTCAGGAGAAATAAGTAACCTGCCTATTGGTGTTTCATGACTATTTGTCATTATCTTATGTACTTTAAGTTAATTAAGTAAAGTTAAATAATGTTTTTACAATGACCTAGTTGCTAAGAGTATAATCACATTGTGAGCTAATTTAAAGATGCAAATGCTACTGGATTCGACTTCTGTTTACTCCATAAATAAATATACCGAGAAAACGTTAATATAAACAGATTTAATTCCAGGTTTCATTTCATCTGAAAACATCCAGCGCTTGGTAAGAATAATATTTTCAATTCGTAGAAAAAGGTTGAACAACAAATCTCAGAATTTTTCACCATAGTTCTGTAGCCCTCTTCATTTATGTAATCCAAAAGCTTTGTAACAATATTAGTTAAGTACTTTTGTAAAATACTAAACATTTTCTATTTATTACTTTGAGTTGCCTAATTCATGTTAAATAGCGTTTTATTAAGTATACAGGAAAAGTTTTAACTTTCATTCGGTATAGCTCGTGCAAATGTTTGAAAATGTTGAGTGAAAGTGTAAAGGTGTGGCTGTACGCGGCATTCAGTAACTTCTACTTAAATTAATGATCAACTTACTTGAATTTATGGGTTTGCATTAGTAGTTGTACCTACCACAAGTACCTAACTTATCCAAACGAAAAGCTAAACTTTTCAAAGCTACGAACTACGACCTGACATAAAGTAATTCAAATAAAACAAAATGAAAAATTTCACTCCATAATATGGACCAATTTTCTTTTTCTTCTATTTACTAAGAGAAACTTATGAAAAAACACAAAACACTACAGCGGTAGTTCCATTGCCTTGTTAGATGATTATGCATGATGCATCACACCCTTTATTACTCGTCCATCACATAGCCATCATACATCACTCCGTAACGTAATAACATATGAATAAATAACACGGCCGCTAAATACACGGCATGAAAGGATCTAAAAATATGCAGCGGGAAACTCATTCGCCTGGTCTGTTTGTAGTCTGTGGCCATGTCATGGCAAACTTTTGACACGATCAAAAGTTTCAGCAGTCAAAAATTATGTCTTTTCAGTGGCCTAATATAAAAGTAGGTAAGTATACACTATAGCATAAGCACAATCAGCTAATCAGCCTATAATTTTTCTACTCCTGAGACACAGGCCTCCTCTCGGTGAGGGAAGGGGGTTTACATTATGTGACTGCAATATAATATGCTCAGATTATTGGATACCCGATTTACCCTACCTTTTCCTATTTATTGTAGATACCAGCCTAACCTACAAAAAATCTAATAAAATGTCGCGGAGCGAAAATCTATAAAGTAATAGGTACTAATTTCTCTAACGAAACACTTTGACTAAAAATGAGCGGGAAACACGTAGCACTTTGAAATAACAACAAATAAAATTCGAGTACAAAATAATTTCGTTTCACCATAGAGACACAACAAGCATGACCAAAAAGCAAAACTTCAGTCTATGGAAAATGAAGCGACAAAAAGGCTTCCATTTTTAAACTCGCTCAATTACGTCAGTCACCCCGACCGCGCTAATCCGCACAGCCCTACGAATAAGTCAGCCTCATAAAATGCAACAGAAAGTTTCAGTTAATGAGCGACGGCTAATTTCTTTTAAAGTCTCTATTATGGTGAACTTATCTGAGGCTGGCGGCTTCTGCTGATTTTTGTTCTCTATCTACGGAACCCAGGTACGGTAATTAACCACGACGCTACTTCAATTTATTCCGGGAAAATTATCTTTGTTGACCCACGCGCCTCTGGTAAGGTGCTTAATTTTTTTCGCTCTTTGTAAGCGTTTTTCATATCCCTCCGTATCCGTCCTTTGTTTGCAGTGTCTGTTTATTAATTTAGTAATGGAACGTGAAAATTAACGGTTTGTTTAATACGTTGATAACATGTTTCATTTGTTACGCCTCGATTAGTTTGTTGTTTGATGCATTTGCTGATTGATCGTTTGCTGTACAAATTGTGTGGGTGTAAAATTCCATAATCGCCTCATCATTAAAGTGATAGTTAACATTTGTTCACGGTACTTATTGTTTTATCTATACTTTCATTCATTGAGAAATATCTATTAATGTAGACTTACTTTGCGTAGTTTATATTATGGACTCATTGAAAAATATATCCAAACAAGTTTTTGTTTTGCCAAATAAACAGCAATCGACTAATTTCCTGCCGCTAATAGGGCACGGGTTTATTAAAGTAATCATAATTTACCTTTTGACTCCCTTAAGGGAAAACCACCTAATTTGTATGTCATCAACATAGCCTAAACCTACTTGTGAAACGAGTGGATTGAGGCCAGCCTTTTATTAGACGATGTTGCTAAATATAAAGGATTTTCACCAAGTGACTGCGCGCTACAACTTAGACCGGAATAAATCCTTTTATACATGGACACACTATAATAAACCTATAATATTCCTACTGCTGGGACACAGGCCTTCTTCGAGAGGGAGTGGGCTATAATCTACCACGCGGGCCCACTGCGGGTTGGTAGATGTCACATGTCTTCGAATTTTGGTTCTAGGGGCTTCATCCCCTTAGTGCCATGCTGCCCTGGTCTGCGTGAGTCGCATTCCGGTCATACCCTCGGCCTTTCATCGTTGTTTAATCAATAAAGGTTACATGAAAGGTCCTGACCAGGTAATTTATTTAAAAAACTCGATAGACTAAAACGCAATAGTTACAAGCTCAGCATTAATAGATCAAAGGCAGGGCCCGAGTAGCGAACGACATGACACGGGAGTAGCTTCCCGGTCCCATTTCACATGTGCACTGGGGACGGCCCGCCATTGGAACACTAATGCAGCGTGCATTTTTAATTCATGTCAAGAGTCCCGAGGCGGTCGCTCTAAGTGCGGCCATGCCGGAGTGCCGGATAGCACCCGTTTACGGCTTCTGAACATGTCGCGGCGGTAAGCAGCTTCAGTTAGCTATTTTTATACTTTGCCGCGAGATCGTCGAACGAACCCTTTAGAGTTTTAATTGTGGAAGGAAACGTTGTTCAGTTGTGCGGGTTTTTATCAAAAGCTTTGTAGCATTTTTTCAGTCATTTGAGTTTGAAATAAATGTATTTTAACCAATAGGCATTTTATTTTAATTATTGTTACCTATGTTTTATATTCTCTTATTTAAACCACATTCTTCATTCATCATCATCTGCCTAGCCTTTTCCCAACTATGTTGGAGTCGGCTTCCAGTCTAACCGGATGCAGCTGAATACCAGTATTTTACATGGAGCGACTGCCTATCTGACCTCCACAACCCAGTTACTGGGTAATACGATACCCCTTGGTAAGACTGGTTGTCAGGCTTTCGGGCTTCTGACTACCCGTAGCGACTGTCAAAGATCCACGAATGGCAGCCGGGACCAACGGCTTAACGTGCTTTCCGAGGCACGGAGGGGTCTCGATATGTAAAGATAAACCACATTCTTCATTCATCTCTATTAAATTGAAAATGTTATCATAGATCAGTGTTCTACGAATGAAAAGGCAATCTATTTACGATCAGTTGTGGATTATTGCAATTTTCAAACATAATAACTTATCCTTGTGCTTGGCTTGAAGCAATAGAAGTACCGTTCACCGCAGAATGAAGCAAACATATTTCTAGGAAACCTACAGCAGAACCTAATTAGATAAGTAACTACGTGTATTTTCTTACAAGAAATCTTGTAATAACATACAACATTTCTGTTCATTATTATCTAATTAAGTACCTATAGCGAACTTAGAAAACAGCTAAGTTTTAATAATTTACTTCATAAAAATACCGAATGAAAAGTTATTGAATATGAATACCTTTCCACTTTATAAAGAAGATCAATGGAATCAGTCAACCGAAGGAAAATAAATTAAGTGGGCAAAGACTTGTTGCCTTTAAAGTATCATTAATTTAACTGTCATGAGCTTCGTTGGTATCGAGATGATGCGATGAAAATTATATTATTTCTAAGAAACTAACTGGGAGTAAGAAACGTAAATTAATATGGTACATTTTACATTAATATTTTGAAAAATATGTATCACGAAAGATGCAGGTTTACTGGTTCGTGGTTACTGCCAGCCTGTATCATCGAACTGCTGCTGGGCTTAAACCTCTGTGACTGCCAGCTATTTAGATCCAAGGCTAATGTGGGCCATTGAATATTTGTTTAATAAAAGGCCTATGTCCAGCAGTGCACGTCTTTCGGCTGAAATGATGAAGAGTCGGGTTTAACATTATATTATATTGATCGATAACCTACTGATGTGTGTAGACCACAGAAATCTAAATAATAATTTAGAATTCTGTGGTGTAGACTCATCAGAAAGTTAATTCCCCTGTTTTTAAGAATGTTCGCATACTAATCTTATTTTCAATCAGTCAAAAATAAAACCTAATTTTCCTAAATTTTTGATAAGTTTTTGACATCGATTTTCGCTGAGATGAGATTGCGACTTGAACTTAAATGATTTTAAATACGATAATACCAGTAATACCTTCATATATTCCTCAAAAAAACCTAGTACCCAAAGTATTAAGAAAGTAAGGCAACGATATCCGAGAAACCATAAAGTTGCCATATAACGAGCAAAGGTCGCGGGTTAGCTGAAAACTTACGACCTGGTCGACGAGGCTCTAAAATGTTATAACTTATAACGTGACGGTTTAAGGGTTAGAGAATGAATAAATTGTCGCATGTTCAATAAATTTCAATGTAATATGTAATCGTTGAACCTAATAAGAGACCTCGACCAGTTTGAAAAGAAATACCGCAAGGAATTTCTCTTCGGATAGAATTTTACGACATTAGCAAGCTTGTAAAAAAACTTACGTGCAAAAGTGTTTTCAATTAGATATAGAATAAAATAAGCCCACCTCGTTGGTCCAGTATTCGCAGGCGTTACTACTGAGCATGAGGTCCTGGGTTCGACTCCCAGATAAGGCAAAGTATTATTAGGTTTTTCCAACTGGAATTTCTCAGCAGTAACCCGCCCCATATTACATGGGACTTAAACATAACTGGAAAAATGAGGATGTAAATACACCTCTGCCCTATCCTTCGGATTTAATTTAATTTGATAGTCGAAAAGTCTACAGTTAGAAACAACTCAAACAAAGAGCGATCCTGTAAATCGAAATTAAATGGTGTACCTATTTATTTAAAAACAATCAAACAAAGTGCTGACCAGAAATAAATGTGGATATACAGCCTTCGTTGCACAAGCACTTGAATTTCAGGAAAAAAATACTAAAATGTTACGATCAGTCTCAAGTGCTTGAAAGTTACAAGTGTGTGAGTAAAATGTTTTAATTGCCAAACTTGAAATCGTTTTTATGTACTCGGATTTTACATCTAAAAATGTGCCGGCGATTTGTGCGTTTGGAAAATCTTAGAGGGATTTTTATTTCTGGGAACGCGTCCGTCCAATTTTTTATATGTTTTTCACGTTCGTTTTACCTTAAAAATATATCGTCTTTAAAGGACAGTGAAATAGTGAGTTTCAAACGCAATTTTTTAGACAGACGCGGAATTATATGCAAAATGTTACACAAGTTCAAAATGTGGGTCATGTGAGCAGTGAGCTTCAGGTATGCGAGGCGAATTTATTTTTTAATTTCATATAACACCGTGGAGGTGTACCGTTAAATCTGGAGCAATACTCTCAACTGAATTAAAAAGGTTTATTTACATAAAATTTCACGAAACAACATTTGGATAAATTCAGTGATAAATTCTGATTTAAAAACCGTCACGAACATGGAATGATTTTGTGTTTATGATTTTATTTTAAAGAAGACTACTTCACTGGCTAAGCAGCCGAAATGAAATTCTTTGCGCGGAAAATCCGTTGACTTTGAACACGCTGAAAGAGAACAAGTAGAATAAGAAATAGCCAACACCAAGCGTTCAGAGCTCTCAAACATTTTGTCGTATTTTTCAGTTACAGTACCTGCCATAGATTACAATCTGAAAACTTTATAAACGCCGAGTAGTTTGAAGATTTCGTAGATACAGAAAAAAATACGTGACCACCTCAAGTTTTAATTAAAAAACTTTCTACTTAATTTTTTTGCTTGTTTCGAGCCGTGTCGGTTGCGCTACAAAATTGTTTCTTTATGTGAACCTGCTTATGTAAATAACTGAGCTGACCAGCTCTGTATTTGCTGTAAAACCTCTCTTTGTTTCAAATAAGTATGTATGTACAGAAATAATAAAACAAAGACAATTTGAATGAAATTGTCATGGAACTCACTAGGTTTCATAAATCTAGTTTCAGTTACCTACCTCTTGCTATTTTATTCAAGAATAATAAAGCCACCTTTCACAGGTTCAGCGCTTGAAATCATAAATTATAATATCAAACTAAACTCTTCGTAACATAAATAAAACTACATAACAAAATCATTTAACAAAAAAGGTATATCTAAGGATCTATATATGAAATAGGTATGTCTAGATCCTACGGAATGTTCTGAACGTAAATAATATAATAATAATAAAATAACAATATTAGTCAATGAATCAATCAACTCAGCCTATTGCAGTCCACTGCTGGACATTATCCTCTGCGCCACAACACCCAGTCCTCCGCCTTCCGCATCAAGTCCGTCCCAGCCACTTTCTTTAGGTCGTCCGTCCATCTAGCTGGGGGCGTCCTACACTACGCTTACCGATACGCGGTCTCCACTCAAGGACTCTTCTGCTCCACCGGCCATCGGTCCTTCGACAAACATGGCCAGCTAACTGCCACTTCAGTTTGCTGTTTATCTTTCTGCTTATTTGCTGTTTACTTTTGCTTCTTGTCAATTCTAATGATGTAATAATTAGTATACTTTTCCTGTAACTTTAACGAAAAAGCCACGTAAAAAGAACTCGAGAACCTTTACGTTCATAATTATGTTGCGTAGAAGCGAAAACAAACCTACATAAAATAACAAGCTCTGCATCACAGCAGCGTTTTGATAAACGTGTTTTTGCATGTATACCTAGCGTATATTGTGACGCAGCAACTGTAGGCATGCAATGAAGTGCAATAGCTCGACAAGGTAGCAGCACACTGTAGTTGAAATGTCAACAGCACGCCACGTTCACCGAGCAATAATGGACTGTTTACACTATCCAATACACGCCCTTATTCCGACTAAACCCTGCCAACCCATCCACCTGCCGGCACCCTAATGGATTACTACGATATTGATAATTCACTGAACCACTTGACAATTCCACCCAATAGTTATTGCTTACGAGTACTTGCCGAATACACATTGTTATTAAAACATATTTTCGTTTCGTGCACTCTGTTCAATCAATAGTCTAAATCGGGATAAAATTGTGTGATTGACGTTTCATTCAGAATTCATTAGACTATGAGGAAAGTAAACGAAATGTCGGATAATTTCAGGTTTAAGTTAATTACATTTTATGTTCAGAATTAGGTCTTGAAAAAATGTAGAGATCAAATCAGTGGAAACACAAAAAAAAAAGTATCGAGAATGCCTACTTTTTTCAATATCGATAAAATATAGACACTGAAAGTAGCAAGACATACTATTACACGCGTACTTTGTAACGACCTATGAGCGAACGTGTGAACGTAGTCGCGATAAATCCAGATCATTAGACCGCATCAATCCGAAGGAAAAAGAAAGCTGAAGTTATTTTGTTCTAAATAAAAAGATATGTGTAGTCGTGTCCCTTTCTTGAAAAAGAGTGTCTGGTATGTTTGTTCCATAAGCTAGCAACATTAAGTGAGCGTGGAGCGAGCGTGGCCGGCAGGGCGAGCGTGAGACTCTACACAAACGATGAATTATTGCGTGTCATCAATTACCGGACAGACACGACTCACACCGATGTGTGACTCGTGTTTCTAGATATGTCTTGGGATAAACGAGCAGCAATTTAAGTAAGAAATGATTTTTTTAATAGTTCAGTAATCTCGCTCTCTTTGTTAGATTAACTCGGAGGTCGGACTTCGTGAAATCTAGAATCTAAAACAAAACGTATTCAGGCTAACACTAGATAGGTACCTAATCATAGTCCCTCTGAATTTCATATTACATATTTCAAGAAATCTCAAAACTAGGCTAATGAGAGTGATAGCGTTTGTTGGTTTGTCCTTTTTTCAAGCAACAACGCAGCAACATACGACGTAGAAATATAATTAAAATACGGCCTGTATCTAAATAGGTACTTTAAAATACGACCTATACATAAAAACTTTATATAAGTGCACCAAAACTATTTTAACCGAGGAGGAATTAGGACCAAAAAAAGTTCGCTATTTTTGTTGTAAATACATAGGTACTTAAAACAAAAATAATAAAAGAATTATTTATCAGACGTAAACGAAATGCTATCGTCTTCTGTCACGTAATTTTTGTCGTCTCTCTCTCTCTTGCGCTGTAAACTGTCTCGTCATTCATTTGTGTTTTCTGAATAAATCCCTTTTAATGAAACCAATCTTGTCTTCTTTCGGCACATTTAGTAGCTCTATACAAGTGACTATTATTGTAAAGTGGTGTTTACATCATCCTGCTTTATAGAACCTGAACGGCTTTGGCACGCAAACAACACGATGTTTGTTCTATTGTACATCCAATACGTTTGTCTTGTGACGCCATTAATAAGGAGAGTATTGGCAGAGATAGATTACTATTATGAAGGAGTTCGAACAGTGTGGTCTTGCCCTTTGATGACGCTTGTCTTTTTTCCCTCTCAATATGATATCAGAGAGTGAATTATTTTATTCCATGTTGATAATGGTGGTTGAAAACATAAGACAGTATTTTTTTTATGTTTGCTTACTTATTCTTAGCTTGTGGCTAAGTAACAACAGCCACATGACATGTTGATCGATCAGATTAAGCTACGCTTGCCGCGGTTGGTCCGTGGAAGGGTGACCATCTTTACATACCAAGACCCCTCCGTGCCTCTGAAAGCAAGGTAAGTCGTTGGTCCCGGCTGTCTTTCATGGATCTTTGACAGTCTTTACGAGTCGTCAGAAACCCGAAACTCTGACAACCAGTCTTACCCAGGCGTATCGTATTACCCAATGGGTTGTGGAGGTTAGATAGGCAGTCGCTCCATATAAAATTCTGGTACTCAGCAGCATCCGGTTAGACTGGAATCCAACCCCGACATAGTTGGAAAAAGGGTCGGCTGATTATGATAACCTAGGTACGTATTCTAACTAAGCAAGTTCTTTACCTAGTACAGATTATCTTTGTTGGATAACTTGCTAATTTAAATATTACACAGTTTTCATTGAAGCACAGAAACAGTTTAACAACAAAATAATACAATTGTTGTCGTCTGTTTTAACTTTATTAAATTAAAATGCATTGAAAATTTCTAATTTAACTTTAAGCTGGTGAAAGCGCGACATCCTTCAAAATTAAGTCGGCAACACTGAAATGTCGACACAGTTCCAGTGAGATTGTTCTTGACAGGTTTAATTTTGTCGTAAAAACGTAATTCCAGCGATCCTTTAAATTCGGTATTTTTGTATTAATAAAAAACGTGAAGGTTTTTCTTGAACATTTTAAGCCACCGTTTTAGGCAAACTAAGCTTTTTGAATACACGATACCGAGAAGTATGGCAGAAAAGGGGCCGCCCCTAAGACGACCCTCTGACCCTAAACCCAGCAGTGGGTACTTCCAGGCTGAAATGATGATGATGTAGCTTTTTGAAACTGGAGTCCTACTCTCCGTCAACGAAGATAAGCGAAAGTCCGAAAGTACTTCGAAACTTCAAAGTGAACCCTATACCGGATTAATTAACCTTTTTGGACGGGCAAAAGCACATCGGGAGTCTGTATAACCGTCAAATTGAGATGTCGTTCATTCTTAGGTCGGGCCCCAAACTAATCTTATGACCGTGGGTGATACGGAGTATGAATCGCCCGTAACTCAGGCCAAAACTACGGATATCGTGATTTGAGTGGTTATTAGAACGGATCATATTATTTATCCAAACTATCGACGTGTTTGGATAGATATGATCCGTTCTTAGCACAAAAAGCCTAAGGCTACGTCCGCACTGACAGGCGGCTTGCTTAGCGCCTAGATCTTTGCTTAGCGCATACGCGATGGCTGGACTGGTAGATGGTTTGCGTGTTGAGTCACTAGGAACCTACGGTAGTTTGCTTGGTGGCACGAAGACGTCACTTTCAAAAATTATTATTCAGTAAGAATTCATTTTGAAAGTATACCATGTTACAGCCATATCCATCACATTGGTTCATGAGATAAATACATCAAGATCAACAATGACAAGTTTAATGTTCCATATAAACAATTGCATAGTTTTTACGATAAGTTTTATCTATATTTGCGTATCTAAAAATCTGATGGAATTAATTTCATCCATATTTTGTATGAAAAATGCTTCGCGCCTTGTGACAGAAAACAAACACGTTTGTTTATTTCGATATACGCTAGGCGACACGCAAGGCGCTACAATTTTAAGACGTTCGCTTCACTTCGCTACTCGCCAGGTGATTCGCTAGGATCTAAACGCTAAGCAAGCTGCCTGTCAGTGCGTACGTAGCCTAAGGATATAATTCTGTGATAAGTAATAAATTATAAAATGTGTTCCTAATTTTCTAGATACTTTAACTAGAAAAGTAATTTACTTACTAAGAGATTTTTTTAAATATTTTAGTCGAATATATTAATGTAAAAAAGCAGACACCTGTACCTTTACTTATCTTTAGAAAAAAAAAAAAATTTGATTTTGTAGATGTTCTTTTATTACTTACCAAACTTTTCTAAAAGAGACTAAATAATTTGTTAATAATCATTGCATTAAAAGCAAGTTGTGTTTCCTAATTTTATCCATTTACGACATCTTTACGAATACGAATCTGACATACCAATTTTGATGTTTCATACAGCAGTGTTATTCGAACCCGATACAAAAAGGTAGAAAAGTTTCATCACATTAAATCAGGAACTCGTGTCTTACGCATAAATCTACTTAGATTTAAATTACATTTATAGCTTTATAACCTTGAGTGAGAGCCATCTTTACTACGTACTTAGGCATCCTATCCTATCCTTCTTACTTCCTTCTAATTAATATTAATTTTAATTTATGAATCCTGTCCCACTAGTCCTACTTCCTACTAATATTATAAACGCGAAAGTTTGTGACGATGGATGGATGGATGGATGGATGTTTGTTAGGTGCTCTTTCACGCAAAAACGGCGGAACGGATTTAGATGGAATTTGTCACACAGGTGGTTTACAACCAGGATTTAACACATAGGATACTTTTTATCCCGATATTTCCACGGGATCGATACTTATGCGAGTGAAACCGCGGGGCGCAACTACTCGTAGTAATAATATTATAAACGCGAAAGATTGTGAAGATGGACGGATAAATGGATGTTTGTTACTCTTTCACGTAAAAACTACTGAACTAATTTTGATGAAACTTTACAGTATTGTAGCTTATACATCAAAATAACACATAGGATACTTTTATCCCGATATTTCCTCGGGATCGACACTTATGCGGGTGAAACCGCGGGGCGCTGCTTGTGGGTAATTTATTGTAATCATCTTTCTTTAAGCAACCAATTATTAATTAAAATACGAGTAGCTCCGTCTGTCTGTATACCTATTCACGCCAAAACCTCTGACGGATTTCAGCTAGGAGGCAGATCGCATCCTGAGTAAGGATATAGGCTAGTTTTTGTATCAAAAGTGATTCCTAAAGGGGTGGTACAGGCCTAGGGTATAAAAGTTTGTACTTATGGGAAAACCGGTGGAAGCGTTTTTGTATAATCATCCCACAAGGGGGTAAAATAGTGGATGGTTGTAAATTCACATGTTACTAATCATTATCATCATCATCATCTGCCTAGCCTTATCCCAACTATTTTGGTGTCGGCTTCCAGTCTAACCGGATGCAGCTGAATACCAGTATTTTACATGGAGCGACTGCCTATCTGACCTCTACAACCCAGTTACTGGGTAATACGATACCCCTTGGTAAGACTGGTTGTCAGCCTTCGGGCTTCTGACGACCCGTAACGACTGTCAAAGATCTTTCAAAATGTTAGTAATACTATTGACATTTTTGTGTTGGTACCTCTTTTTAAGCGATTGCGAACTATAGTCTGTCTATTACCTTTCGACTGGACGGAATTTAATGAATGGCGTATTTACAGATAGGATATGCCCTGCGTTAGGACATAGGATAAGTACATTTTTATCCCGGTAGTACGTTCCCGTGGGATAATTTCCGACATTCATGCGGGCGATTCCGCAGGCAAAAGCTAGTCTGATATAAATGGCTGTTAATAATAATATCAAACGCAATGAAAACATTGTAAAGTAACTAGACCAAGCAATTATCTCTGTACAAATAAAGTAGCAATACCAGCACGCAATATGTTGTTACAGCTTGGTACTACGTAAACAATAAACCGCTTGGTATTTAAAACTACACTATAAACGAGATTGTAAACCATTGCCCACAGACACCCATTTCCCTTGCTTTACTTTTACAGTCTGCGGAACTATTAGCAGTTCGTTTTCTTTCAGGGCTTTTTAATTACAGATCGGTAAGTAATTTACTGAAGCGTTTACAGGAATTTATCATAAAACCACTATTTATATATCCTGTTTCATTTATAACTCATTAAACTATATTTTTAATAGTGTTTAACCGACTTCTAAAAAGGAGGAGGTTCTCAATTCGGATGTTTATTTATATATTTTTTTTAACATTGTTCTTCTCAACCAAAGCAGCTGCCATTTAATCTCGTCACCACCCTTGGTTGACTAGTAGAGAAGGCCTTTGTGGGTACCTATCCTTATTGTGTGCGAAAAGTTTAAATAAATAAACCACGTCGTGGCCTCCAAAAGATAGTTCACTTCAGCAAAAGTATATCACAATATACCACATTATTTTCTCCGCCTAAAATCCTGTATATTATGTATTTTGTAGAATCATCAAAAGGCGCGTTATGAGAAAAGCTGCCCAAAGTACCTATTCATCATGCTGATAAAAAATAAAGGTTATAAACGTTCATAGCTAATTTCAAAACACAGCTTTATAAGAAAAAAAGTTAAACCTTTCAGTATTCTGAAGATTTCATAAGAAAGAAGATTATCATGTACTTAGTCGTATTTGTAGGTCACGCTGTTTATCTACCTACCTCCCGCAATAAACACGCGCTTTGGCAACAAACGCCCAATCAAGCTTTTTATGACAATGCCTCTACCGAACCGAGACTCAATCACAAAAATGCCGTATCCTAGTGATTGCGTCTGCAGACATGCACAGTTTGGACTCGGTATCTAGTACCTACTACCGTCATCAATTAATGTAAAGACATTAATTAGTTTTCTAATCAGCCTGTAACGTTCCCACTGCTGGGTCTGTGAGAGGAAATGGACGGCCCATTTCCTCTCACATCCACCACGCGGGCCCAGTGCGGGTTGGTAGGTATCACATGTCTCCGAATTTTTGTTCCTAGAACATGCCGGTTTCCTCACGATGTTTTCCTTCACCATTTTGAGAGCAGTGGTGATGAAATTATTTACACAAAGCAAAGCGCCTGCCTGGGTTCGAACCCACGACCTACAACTTGTGAGTCGGGGCCGTCTGAAGGAGGTAAATCCGTGATGTGCTGCACAGAAGCCTACTAGCCCCACCATAAAGATTCAAGACTATAACAGAAGACCACTCACTCAGCCACAAGGTCACCAGGCCACCAGACGAGAATAAAAGGTAATACTATTAGATCAAGGATCGCAAATAGTCACATAAAATGTACTAACGTGATCCCATCGCATCAACTGAAGTGCGAATTCGTCGCAATAAAAATTTCATTACACGCATGGCTGGCCCGCGTACGATGCGAGCGATACTACCCGTTACATATATTTAATATTACGAGCCCAATATTAAAATTGTATCGGGCTTGTCCATAGGAGATCGTACTGTATAAACTGATGGTTAATGGATTTTTTTGTTAAGTTCACTTTGATTGTTTATTTGGTTGAGTAAATGAAGTTGAATGTAAGGTTTAACGGCAGACGACGGTCATACTTTATGGGCGTGAGTAGTACTCATGAAAAGGAACATCTTTTCCTATGAGTCCTGGGACTACTATTGTAAAAGATGTTCTTTTAGCTCTGATTTATCAAAAACAAGCTTCTGCCCTCGACTTCGTCCGCGTGAACCTTTGCGCCCCGATCCACCGCATCTCATTGCATCGCCCGCCTGCGCTATTACTTCGTTTTCGCTTAGCGTGTTTTTGCGCTTTTATGTCTAAGGGCGTAGCGTGATGTTTTATAGCTCAACACTCAGGAACAATGCAGCTTTCTACCAAAATCGAAAAAATAAATAGAATTGGATCATTAGTTCCGGAGAGTCACATTTTGATCGTGTAGTTACCCTTGCACTCAATATTCCAGAGTTGCTCCCATAGTCAAAGTAATTAATTTTCATAAATACTAATCACACCCCCTAACATCCTGTACATACTGATATAGTAACGAAAAAAAGATAGATCTGAAAAATTATAGAGTGAGGTAGACTACCTACATAATCTCAAGACTAGCAGCAGCTGTTGCGGATGGATCAAATAAAACATTTCCAAAAAAAAAAAAAATTGGTCGGTTTTTTTTACCCTACTAACCGAATATTAACGCCATTTCAATATCAGCATATACACAGCATATACAACATTATTTTTTGTATATGCGAAACCTGAATATAGTTTGTTCAGAATAAGTAACTGAATCGATTTCAATAATTTTTACACCATGTTATATTTTGTCCTAAAAATATTAATTCACTAGTTAATTACAATAAAATCGCCGTAGAGTTAGTTACCTACTGCCAAACTATTATCAATGAGCGTACGATGCTGGAGGAGCATAAAACATGGTCACCCCGCGCCGCGCCGCGTGGTGAGCATGTTTTTGAACGGACAACCAGGTAACATAACACGCTTATAACTTTGTGATTTCTCATGATACAGTTTTGAAATTTTGTACATAGATTCTTTACATAAAAATACTAGACACGTATTTCGGGTTTCGCATATACTAAAAATAATGTTGTATACAGCTTTAAAATATAAGTTAATTTTACTTTATAAATAAGACGAATTTCGTTTTGTTTCAGACCGAATCCAAGGTTTTAAAGTAAAGGCACAAATGGAAACGAAAAATATATCAAAACATTTTAAATTGAATGCTGCAAAGGAAATATTTCGATAACATATTGAATATGTACCGAGTTGAATAAACATGCTTATTTATTATAATGTAGTTTTGTGATCGAAATATGTTCGACTAAGGGATTAAGAAATGAGGCGAAGGCCTTTCCTTCGCCTCATTTCTTAATCCCTTAAAGAATAAAGGTAAAGAATTGAAATATAAGTAAAGACAATGAGCTACTTACATTATCTTCCTTTGCAATATTATTTTTTTTTTTTGCAATTAATATAGAATAATCTGTCTTTGCAGGGGTTCTATGAAAGAGGTACCGTTGAGGCGATGTTGTTATTATGTTGTGATGTTGTGTTAAAAATAAAATCTGAAATGAACAACAATAAAAATAAATGACCTGGCTTGTAGCTCTGTCTTTGGACAGTGTTCCGGATACAGCCGGTGAGAACTAATTATTTATATTATAAAATGTTTTTATTAATTAGTAGTATCAAACAGCATAACCTTGAAAAACAACATTAAAATCTCAATTTTAAAGTTTTTAATATAAAATGTAATCAATGTGTTAATTAAAATTTTAATTGTCAAGCGTAGACAAAAGCCCTTAGAGCCTAACTAAGTCCCGGTGAGTAATTCACTAATGGGCTATTAAATTCAGTCAGAAGCCATTAAACGTGCCGTATGAAGTGTCAATGAGGACGCGATTATGAGAAAACATGTTCGCGAAATTTTATCAAATTCAATTTTGAGTTTGATGACACAGCTTCACCGTGTAATGACGCATGAGTGTACATTAATTACTTTCGTAAAGTATCTACTAATATTTTAGTAAGCTTTTGGTCAGATGTAAATTGCTATGTGGGGAAGATTAATTAGTTTTCCTTCAAAGGTATGTAAAGAACAAGGGAATGGTAATTGCATGACTTTATAATGTTCCCACTGCTGGGACACAGGCCTCCTGCCCAGTGCCTGCCTGCTCCTGGCCTGCCCAGTTTGAGTTGATAGAGATGTCACATTATTTTAATGTGATACCTATCTGCTAATAAGGAACTGCTTCTAATCAAGTAGGAAATAACTTGTTCTGGGCCATTTCTATGGGATTTCACCTTGCAGCTCGCACCCATAACTTAAACCACCAGACCGGTAAAACTTAAACAAATAAAAGGCGTAGTAAAAACACTTTTACCTTTATAACGTTGCGTCACGCATTATAAACTTTATAGGTTACTTACGACCATAAATAAAAATAACTTTTACGCTGCAGTAACTGCTTACTGAATTAAACTACGAGTAATTTACCAAAGTCAAATCACCATCATCATCTGCCTAGCCTTTTCCCAACTATGTTGAGTTGAGGTCGGCTGCCAGTTTAACTGGATGCAGCTGAATACCAGTATATTACATGGAGCGACTGCCTATCTGACCTCCACAACCCAGTTACCTACTGTTAAATATTATAATATATAAGCGCCAATAATTAGGTATCAATATAAAATATAATCAAACCTTCTTTTTACTTGGCCTACTCTGTCCCTGTCTGACAAAAAGCCTCCTACAAATCCTTCAAAACTATCAGAAGGCCAATTCTCGTAATTTAAAACGTTCAAAATCTAGTCGCAGTCTCATCTCAGCGACAACCAAATGTCAATAACTTGTCAAAATGTAGGGAAATTAGAGGCATTTTTTGACAGATTGAGACTGAGATCAGACTGTGAAAGTTCTTAAAATTACGAGAATTGCCCCTCTGTTGTCTTATTTTAAAAACAAAGGTAATGTCTAGACTCCAGACTGGACTAAAATATCGCTATAGAAACGAGAAAAGCTCTATAGTGATCGCAGTGTCACCCATCAGAGTTCGATCACATACGTCATCATATCCCGATGGACGCTAGGTTACCAAATAATTGACAGTAAAATTTCAAAGACATAAATATATTTATGAAGGTTTACATATTCGGGAAAAACAAAAAAGCCGCAAATGTAGAAGAATTATGAAAACTGTAGAAAAATTTCCTTCTAAAAAATATGACATTATCGAATCATAGCACCCCTAATCTTTATCAGGGTTAAACACGAAAGGACAAACATAAATTTGTTACCTATCTTAGGCGTAACGCGCCTGATAAGCATTACTCTTCGCTACATTCTCGATCAGAAAGCAATGGATATCTCCCCTTATCCGAAGCTGAGCACATAAAGTATTGATCCATCGCCTTCACGGGATTGCGGGACGGTAATAACGAGACATTATTGCCTAAATAAGGAGCCGTATGCCTCATAAAATTCAACTTCCTCGAATCTGTGAAATAATCAAAGTATTATTGAGTCATAAATCCTTATCATCGCTTTCAACGGCGACGTATCGCGCCGACTATGTGAATATTTGATAAGTTTTCAACTCACTTTTACGACCCACTATTATTAGGAATTTCGAATATGCGGTGTACGGTGTGTAGGTTTTGATACAGAAGAAGCTATAACCGAGGCTCTTCACTATAGGTATCGTTAGAGACAACTATAAGGAAGTGGTCAAGGGGATGGTTATCAGCGTCCGGCTGCATGCTGATAACTACATCAGTTATCAATCTTTATACTTAGAGAGTTATCAATCTTTATACCGCTGCTCGTTGTTGGCTGATATAATAAGGCAAAATATACGTAAAGTTACAGTTTCTACTGCCATAACAGTCTGTGATATCGGATTTATCGTATAGTATTTCATGCCACAGTAATAAATCAACCAATCAAGCCATCGATGGTTCGTTAGAGTTGTACCGTGTTTGTCCCCAGAGCGGATCGGACAGAATCCTCCCAAGGGATTGAAGTCACTAGCAGTGCAGATTTTACACGAGACTTTATCAATGTTTTGGTGGCGACAAATTGAGTGGTGTTTTTCTTGTTCGCACGTGATGATTTAAGTTTAGCTTGCCGTGTTTCTATCAGTCACGACTGCGGTTTTAAGTTCTCTCAAAAAACTAAAGAAAAGAAACCCTCCCATTCTCGACAGACAAACTTTTCTAAAGAAAAGACAAGATTTGAGCTTTATTTATATAAAATCCCCGCCTACGTTCCCCGTTTCCTCATCCCATTTCTCGGGTACCATTCAGTGACGTCTTTGTTTGGCCCACTTCTCTATTCTGCTTCTGATTGTGTCTCCGGGGAAGGCCAGTGCGTAGATGGGAGGATGATCTCAGTTCGACGGCAGGCGCCGCGTGGAGGAGAAAAGCACAAGATCGTAGAATTTGGAAGGGTCTGAGGCCTGTGCTAGTGAGCAAGAACAAGACAAACCAACCGATATCTGCTATTCACAGCAAAATATGTATAGTTTTAAGTTTAGTTAATGAAGGCTATTTGAATTTGAATTGAATATATAAAATCGAGGCACGCTCTGTTATATCGATAAAATTAATAGAAAAAGTCTAATTTCGCATACCGTAAGAATAAAGTAGACGAAGAATTTCACAATTGATTACAAAATTGGACATCAATCTCGTCGATATCCATAAATCTAAGAAGGGATCGCAATTCCAATATATTAAAGTCACATATATACAGCTACTTACTTTTAAATACTCTCAGTGGTAACGTTGTCCCTAATGAAATTTACGGGCATACCTAAACATCTCAATTTTGCCCTGCCCCTGCCCGCATCGCGCCGTACCGGGCAGACCCTCAGGCAGGCTTTTCATCTTGTAGATTAATTCTAAATTAGATTAGATTAACATCCTTCGAATCTGTATCGCTGTCGTTTTTATTTAATCGCCTTTCTGACTTTAGGTGGCTTGATGTAACATTTTTATTGCTCTGAATGGTCTTATATCATAACAAAAGAGCTAGTAAACGTTTAAAATGGGCTCTTCTACATATTGCTCAATTTAACGGCGAAACCGACTTGAAGCGTGATCAGCGTGACAGATCACCATTCCCAGTTTTTTTTTTCTTATTCTATATAATTATTTAAGAAACTAGGTACTGCTGTTTTATTTCCACCTTTTCGAATGAAATAATTCCATAATCATGCACCTATTTTGTCACACAGGAGTAAAAAAATGAGATTTACGCACATGTAGAGGTATCTTAATTTGAGAGCAGTGGCCCAGTGGTAATGGCCATGACTTACGAGTTGTAGGTCATGGGTTCGAACCCAGCCAGGAGCTCAACTTTGTGTAAATAATTTCATCACCACTGCTATCAAAATGGTGAAGGAAAAATCGTTAGGAAACTGGCATGTCCTAGACCTAGAAATTCGAAGACTTGTGACATCTACCAAAGTAACAACCCGCACTGTGCCCGCGTGGTAGATTACAGCCCACTCCCTCTCGAAGAGGAGGACGCTTGGGTCCCAGCAGTAGGAACATAATAGGATGATTATGATATCTTAAATTGGCTGAGTCATCTATACAATGTTAAGATATTCGATCAAAGGCGTGCATATATAACGTGAGTCTACAGTTGTAGGCGTTTAAATGTTCAACCTCAAAAAAACTCTATCTGATACCAGTCGCGCCGAAAGCAATACACGGCTATCTACAATCTACATAACGCGAATAAAACGTATGCGATTAAAATCGGAGTTAATGTAGTTTTGTTGCTAAAACAAGGCACGGAATACGAACATCCGCACTGGAACGGTCGTTTGCCAATGCGCACATAAATATGATAAAATTGTTTCAATTCAAAACTGCCTGTAAATGATTTAATTCAAATAAATGCTTTGAGTTTGAATAAACAACGACGGGCAATTAGCACAGAATATTGAGGGAATATTATAAAAATAGTATTGAATTTGCCACGGCAAACAATCAAGTAAACATGCCTTAATTCGGAAGTAACACAGTTGTGGCGTAGAAAAAGGTTATGGGGATGTTTTAAATTTATTTCCACTTAGAAATGAGACCTTAACAGTGAGACAGTGAAAACGAAGGGACATTGATCCCTGAGTTTGTTTTAGCCTTTGGGAAACGAAAAAATAACTCAGCAAAATTAACATATGTGTTTAGACAGAAACGTTAGAAGGATTAAACGTTCTTATACATAACCACCGATAACAGAGACAGCAAATACATTTTTCAGTAAACAAAAACAAATTTCGGAACCAAAATATTGCAAAATAGACTGCTATCTATTACGGCTTCAGATATTCCCGAAGTTTCGTCCACTATTTTCGTTTAAAGAGCTTTTGTGGACGAACTCGACCCGAACAGATTGTCCGCATCGCGATTGCACTGGATTACAAACCGATGAAAAATTCCGCGAGTACGAACACTGTACAGATAGAAAATCGCAAATTGAATAGAAACGTAGTTTGGTATAGTCCAGTCTGATACTAGCTTTGTATCGCGTATTGTTCCAGATGCTTTTGTACTGTTAGACGCGACCTAAAGTATTCATTTGTAATAACGTTTCGAGTTATGGCTGCAATTTACACGGAGTATTTGAAAGATTTACACGGAGTATTTGAAAGATTTACAAGGAGTATTTGAAAGATTAAAGGCTCCCCGCACAGAGGCGCGATGCGACTCTGGTAGCACAATTTCCATAAAGATTTCAAAGAAATTGTCTACTACAGTCGTGTCGCACTGTGACGCCGCACCTGTCTGCGGGAGATTTAAGGGCTTCCGTCTGATACCTAAGTTCCAATTAAGGGGACTACATGACCTAAAGCGCGGTCACTATCGGACTGCATAGAAAAGAAAGAGAAGCGCAATGACACAACGCTGATAATTTATTGCAAAATATGAAACAATCATCTATACAAACTACTTAATAATAAATAATCCATCACTGAATGCAGTTTGGCATTAGCAATTTAATGGTATATTTTTAATTATAATTAAAATTGTTAATGAAGGGATAAACTGCTTTTAAATACATGTCAGAGGTGTATTTGAAGATTTTTTTGATGCATTAATGTATGTTTAATTATGATTTGAGTTCCATCACTGTTTTAAAATAAGACTTGAAAATATGAAAAAAATTTTGGTCAAATTTATTTACGGTTTAAGAGATACACTGCTTTAAAAACCAACTTTTTTACCACTTTCAAGAAACCTACGACTTAAACTACACATCATAATTTGGGTTTGGATTATACCAGATAAACAAAATTCTCGGGATATGACGTTAATAGTAAACTTATTAAATACACAAAGTTTAAATTGCATTGCTCTTATACTTTAGATTTTATTGATATCTATAACGAAACGGCCAAACCTCATATTTTGACTATGGTGTAGAGTTTGTGAAGTTAGGGCGTGTAGAATTAGAAGCTAGGTTCTACATGAGATCTGAAGGCCAATTCTCGTAATTTAAAACGTTCAAAATCTAGTCGAAGTCTCGTCTCAGCGACAAACAAATGTCAAAAATTGTCAAAATGTACTGCAATTTGAGGTATTTTTGACAGATTGAGACTGAGATCAGACTGTGAACGTTCTTAAAATTACCAGAATTGCCCCTCTGATAACTTTTTGACAGTGCGAGCCATATGTGGTCTCGTCTTGGCAACATTTTACATGAAAATGTTTTTGGTGAGATACTTAAGGCGCAGATATACGACTTCTAATGATTTTAAATTCAACATCACGTCTAATCGACCGGACTGATTTCTTTGAAAAAAATAAATGTTATACTAGACCATTTGCTTCGTAATTTAATATGTGAATATTTGCAATTATATTTTTTTAACATAGTGTAATTAATTTGTAAAGTAATGTCTACCGCGGACATAAAAACGATAATCACGCAAACACTATCGGGTGTATTTTCATAAAACTTTCACTATATAAAAGACAATTTAATCCCCCGAATTTTAGTATACGGTTTTTATTTGTTTGGTGTTTGATAAATCAACAATAGATGATTGTTTCATATTTTGCAATAAATTACCAACGTTGTGTCATCGCGCATCTCTTTCTTTTCTATGCAGTCCGATAGTGACCGCGCTTTAGGTCATGTAGTCGCCTTAATACATTTAAGCGTCAGCCTTATGCTCAGGTCCCCTCGCGGGTTGCCAGGCGCTGCGCGCTGGTTTTCAGCTTAATCTCTCAAGATCCGCTAATGAGACACAATTGATTTTCTATTGCATCGTATCACTGACTCCCAAGATACAAGCAAATGTCTAGTTTGGGGGTAACTGTCTATTCTATTCTTGTACAAATTGTGATTGTGATTAATAAATTATATGAATGACATACATTTTATTTGACAGATTTTTGACTGGTATAGTACCACTAGCGCCATTGTTCTGCATTTCGGTTCATTTTCTTGCGGAGAAAATTTGCAACATAGCCAACTAGCGTTCATTTGAAAGTTCGGGCTGGAGATTTTAGACCTTACGGCGATTAACTCAGAATCCAAATTCGTTTTCTTCCACTTTTCTTGACAAACTCCGTATAAGGTTTTAGTAAGTACTATTCCCTAAATCAAGTTGAAACTCGAAATTCAGCGTAAAGGGTTTATTATTGGAACATACAAAAGAAATATCGGAAATTAAATGCGTAATGAGTTTATTGTGGACAAAAGTACGAAACGGTGTGCACATGCAATATTTCATACAGATAGTGTTCTCATGACTAGCCTTCTTTTTATGGTGAGGATGAGTAAAGGTTGTGACGGATCAACATGTTTGGGATTGTCGGCTTCGCCGATAAAAGAGTTAAGCTCTAAATAGGTGCTAAGTTCTATAGAGTTGAGAGAAAGTCTAAAGTTCATATTATAACTTGGCAAGTTTTTAAAGCTAAAGTTTCAACAGTTACAAAAGAGGAACCTAATGAACTTTAGACTTTGGAACCCATTTACATAGATGCCATATCGGTAAATCCGACAAACATGTACTTCTTTTGTACCAAACTTAGCCTCGTTTTCCACAAATGTTTTCGGTGGGGATTTTTTCCTACTCGCACTTCGCGCAGGAAAGGCTTTTATGACACATGCCGTTTGACGTTGCATAATACAGTGCAAAATCCACCATACGAATATCATTTTTTATTTGGGTATCACTGTTGCTAATTTATTGACTTTGCACGATCCTGCAAAGAAAAATCCACGATATACAAATATAATTTTTTTCTTGGTCAACACTGTTTTTCATCAAGATGTGGTGACGTCCAACTTGTAGGTCCTAAACAAAATTTGGTTACATTGGAATTTGAACTTTGTCACGTCAACATTGAGTTTCTAGTTCCAAAAAAAATACTAATACATGATTCTTAGATTCTGAATTCAAACTTAGCGTATA
The DNA here is from genome assembly GCA_963669345.1 of Gortyna flavago. Taxonomy (NCBI): domain Eukaryota; kingdom Metazoa; phylum Arthropoda; class Insecta; order Lepidoptera; family Noctuidae; genus Gortyna; species Gortyna flavago. The sequence goes on from OY770139.1 coordinate 8,639,012, forward strand.
GTAAGTATATGCAAAATAAACAGATGTTTTTACTTACTAAAGAATTGCATTGAAAATAAAGGGAATGAACAATGATCACATTTTGTTTAAATATTGTAATTTGAGAAACCATTACGAGAAAATTAAATAGGGTTGCTCATCACTGCGCAACAAATTTTCTAAGATTTTTGATAGATATTTTCAATCATCTTTGTCCTTAATACGACCATTATAACGTCGTCATTCTAAAAAGGCTTGATTAAAATAGCTCAAAGTAAAAAATCATAAGATACAGGATAACTTCGTTGTCCATCCGTCTGTGCCTTTTTCTCAGGAATACGTATCAAGTTGAAATTGATATCAAATACTTAGATCTACGGTTTCTTGGAGCTGTAAAAATATCAAGCCTCTAATACGCTGACTTAGAAGCTGGCATAAATTGCCATTCATGTCGCGTGTTTTGAAATTTAAATCCTTGGGTGTACCTTATAGGTTTTAATTATTCCCGTTGACCTAGAATAATGAAAATTGGCAAGAAGCAAGGTCTCACAGCATAAATAGGTACAGGAAAATATCCGAAAATCGTTCATTTGTAATTTCATTCGGAATCGAAAATGTATAGGCATTTAACTCGGTTTGCTCTCTAATATAAGATATTTTTTTACAGTATAGTAAAGTTAGTCCTTCAATCCAGTATTGGAAATTCATAGATAGGCTGTATTACTTGTATGTCCGTGAATCTGTTACCAGCATCGGAACAGATTCACGGACATACAATAATATTGCCCTATCAAGATATCTACTTGCACAGCCTGCTATCATACTTAGGTACCTACATTGAATAGAGCCGTTTCATCTGATTATTTTGCGTATACTTATTACAGAAGATGGAAATTCAAACACAAATTGATTTATACCGACCGGTCTGATCCCCTGAGACCCCCCCCCCCACCCCCTCGATCCCCTGCTAGTTCTTCTTCTGTTTTAATCTCTGGCTTACTTGGCCGGGCGAAAAGTTTCTGCTGGCGGGAAAGGATTGTGTTTTGTTTTTGTCGTGTTTGATGAGAGGGGTAGGCAAGGAAGCGCGGGTGAAATTTGATTTTTTTCTGGCTTTATGCCCCCCCTTTTTTTTTTTTTTTTTTAAGGATGGGAAATCATCCAATGACCCCTCCCGCTCTGGGTGGAGCGGAAGGGAGTGTCAGACTCTTACTGACTAAAACCCATCCGTGTTCCTTCCTTAGCCCTTTATGTTCCGGGGCAGCGGTAACCCTTTCGGACAATCCCGCTGCTTTATGCCCCCCCTTAAGGCACATATGTAAGGGTTATAGGATAAGTTTAAAAGAAGAAGACACTTTAGTTAGGTACTTCTGCTTTAGTCATTGTTGGTGGATTACGATCAGATAGATGGGTAGAAAACACCATAGCCTTTTAGTCTACTGCTAACCTGAGTGACATAAAACTACCCCGACAAGATCCATCATCATCATCTGCCTAGCCTTTTCCCAACTATGTTGGGGTCGGTTTCCAGTCTAACCAGATGCAGCCGAATACCATTATTTTGCATGGAATGATTGCCTATCTGACCTCCATGACCCAGTTACTAGGTAATACGATACCCCTTGGTAAGGCTGGTTGTCCGACACTCGGGCTTCTGACGACCCGTAACGACTGTCAAAGACCCACGATTGACTGCTGGGACCAACGGCTTAACGTGCTTTCCGAGGCATGGAGGGGTCTTGGTACGAGTATGTAAAGATGGTCACCGATCCACAGACCAACAGCGGCAAGCGTAGCATAACCTGATCGATCGACCCGTGTGGCTTTTATGACTTAGCCACAAACCACAAGACCACACCATTGCTGCACTATTACGGAATCTGACACTGCTCAGACTATTGATCCATGAGTATACCTATCCTTACATTATATGAATTTCAGGCATCTCTGAATTTAACAGCTTACGCTGACAAAGATCCACAAATATTTTCCATAGCCGTATGACAAAAAAGATCCCTAAAACAAATATTTGTTTATTCAAAGTGGAAGCTCAATCGGTGCACTACTCGTATTCATTTTAGCGGGATCGCGTCATGCGTCGAGAATCGTGCGGGATCGGGCGGACTCGGGCGTTCGGGAGCAATAATATCGGGACTACGCGGCTCACTCCATTAACATGTTGCCAATAAACACGCTCCAAGTAACACGCTCGCGTTTGCACAGTACTAATTTAAACATAAAACAGTGTTAGATTGTTCATTGTATTGCGATTTTTGGGAGGACGTTGTTTTTGAAGTGTAGGTAGTGGAATCAATCGCGATTTATTCAGAAGAGTAGGAATAGGAAACAAGGACCGGCATTTGTAGCGCACCTTGCTATGCGCAGTGCACATTTGGAATACCAACAGACTTTGTTAGGTAATTGATTTCTCATGGAGCTTGTGGCTTCGTTCCCTGACAGGCGCCAATCTTTGTTTAAATAATTTCATCAACACTGCTCTCAAACCGGTGAAGGAAAACATCGTGAGGAAACCGGTATGTCCTAGAACCAAATATTCGAAGACATGTGGCATCTCCCAACACGCATTAGACCCGCGTGGTGGATTATGGCCCATTCCCGCTGACGGAGAGGATGCCTGTGTCCCAGCAGTGGGAACATCATAGTCTTATTATGCTATTGCTATGATACTTCTTAGTCCTTGCTATGTCATAAAAAATTCTGGGCTTCAACAATCTTCGAGTTTGCCTTCTAACAATGGATTGAATAGTTTGAACGTCTCTAGTTCAAACAAAGCTGTCAACGATGCGCCGAAGAATGCGTTCACACAGCAGACTGCAGAAATCAAGAAAAAGTTCCATTGCTTCTAATTCAATGATTGAGACAATCAATTAAACAAGTGGGAACGAATTAAAGAAACAATACGAACAAAGTTCTTCGAATCAATCAATTAATTCGAATTACCTCTACATTGCGATGTGCGCCGTGGAAGAATGTTGGTACAGTACATAATGATAATTTCTTTATTATCTAAGGGAATTCTTGGGAAGTTTTACAATCGTGTTGTAGAAAAAAAACTACTCATCACCATGGATTAAGTACATGATGATGATTTTTTTGCGTGAGTTGAAATGTTTCGTCAATTATTAAAAAAAAATATTGCTTTTCCATACATTTTCACCGCGTAAGTATTGCATATTTCTATGAAACAGCACTTATTTTTTTGTTTTTATTTTTTTTTTTTTTTTTTGTCGGAAGATAATCTTTTGCTTCAGTTTGCGCGTCAATGTCCTTGCTTTGTGAGTGGCACAACAGCATACCTATCATTTTTATCTATATAGAGTGCTATATAGATAAAAATGATAGGTATGCTGTTCGTTGATAAGCGCATCACTTGAAAAATACTGGACTGATTTGGCAATTTTTATTTACTTTAAAATGTTTGTAATAGTCCGAATCAGGCTTTTATAAAAATTTTGAAAAAAATGCCCAAAAATGTTCAATCTGGGGAAAAAAAAATTAAGCTATTTTTATGGGATTTTTGTTAGAACAAAATAACGTCTATCGGGTCAGCTAGTTATCTATACAACATTATTTTTAGTATACGCGAAACCCGAAACACGTGTCTAGTATTTTTATGTAAAGAATCTATGTACAAAATTTCAAAACTGTATCATGAGAAATCACAAAGTTAAGCTTGTTATGTTACCTGGTTGTCCGTTCAAAAACATGGTCACCACCGGTGGTTTTATGCTCCTCCAGCATCGTACGCTCTTTGATAATAGTTTGGCAGTAGGTACCTAACTGTGCGGCGATTTTATTGTAATTAACTAGTGATAAAATATTTTAGGACAAAATATAACATGGTGTAAAAATTATTGAAATTGATTCAGTTACTTATTCTGAACAAACTATATTCAGGTTTTGCATATAATAAAAATAATGTTGTAAAATGTATAATCAAAACCACGATAAATTGATTGTTTCAACAGCTGAAGAAAAATCATCTAGAGACGATCTAACACATGATCTAACGTACGTAACGTAGTAACTAAAGCAACCATTTCTAGTACATCTTAACCTTAATCGCAACTCATTTCTTATTCTTTCTAAGACGTATGTCCTCCTAAGAGACGCAGCTGTAAGCCGGCGACTAGTACAAATTTGTCCAATGTTTTGACCAAAGACAACGGAAAAATAGATTAAGGTTAGATAAGTTAGAAAGCTTTTATCTAAATACTATAACCCAAAACGCTCCACTTAGGCTAGTCAAGAAAAAATAACATTTTAGGCCCAGAATACACTCACAACAGGAACGACTGCCGATAGATTTACTATGCCAACCCTCGAAATGTGTCAACGCTTATTTATTGTACCCTTTCTTCTCAAATGCTCACTTAGATCGCCAGGGTTACGTTCGTCTTGGCTAAAGCTTGGATCATTCTCGGAGATGTTGTGCACAGTTACCCACTTTATGTTTTACGATATCGGCCTTCCGCTGCGCTGCTAAGAAAAAACAAAGTAAGTATCTACATCAGTCTTTTCCCTCAAGCTGCAAAAAATTAACCGTAGCAAATGGCTCGTAGGCAAAAACTCGTAGACGATGAGATAATAGGCTTACGCTCGTAGCTGCTACGAGTATGAACGAGCCTCAAACGTAGCTTAAGTACTCTTACGAACACTGGTGGTCGTGACTAGGAAACTATTGAAAATTAATAAAAATGTAAAATCAATAACATATAGGTACTTACCTTAAACATATTTTGTGGGTTGGCTGACAGTTTCAATAATTAATTAACTCAGACAATCACAATCCACTGCTGCCCTTTAATGGCGTCGATATTATTATGTATCTATTAATTCCTGACTGGATTTTCAGACCGTCGGTCGCAAGTTGACTACTAGGTCTACTTTAGAAACAATTTTCACAGAATAACCTTTCACAACAAATAATTCACTTTTATTTGTAGGTAACAAAGTACTAAGCTTTCATAACTCGAGACACGTCGACGCACGACGGATCGCCAAGCTTACCGCCATAGCGATCACCGACGCTGATAAATCTATGACATTCACAAGTGTGAAAGCACCTTTAAAGTCCTAACACTACGGTAGATATTACATCATAAAGTGTCATAATTTTAGAGGGATAACTATTTCGCTGTTACTATGGGAAAAAAGTCATGAAATTTGTTAAAAATATCTTTCTTTTCTAGGCTTCTAAATGCCTGAAAGTGTCCGCGGTGGTGAAGTAACGGCAATATTCGGAAAAAATAATTACAAAAACGTTTGTAGCTGCATAATTTTTAAACACAAGAAGTATTTAATAAAGTAAATATTATACCTATAAGTAGGTATATATTATTTCTACTCATGGTATAAGTAGAAATTACTTATAACCACCTAAATACCTGTAAATCACAGTTTAGCTAAGTACACAATGTGGCCTAACTGCTTATGCAAATTTATTCATAAGCTAGCCAACTTAGAGAAATATTATATTTTGTAATTTTAACTTGAGATTTACTTTATCTTGTTAAAGTTTAACTTCATTTAAGTTAGACAAAACACCTTTAATTAATTTTGTTAATTTTCAAACCCGAAATCATAGAAAACAACACAAGAACTAGGTTAAAGGAAATTATTAGATTACGCCTTTTCTACCAAACCGTACCTATCTATATGTATTTAAATGGTTAATCCCTTAACCATTTAATTGGGTATATAACCTTTCATAAGGTCAAGAATACAGTCACCAGCATCCTTTGACGAAATAAATAAATAAAATAAAAATTGTTTATTTGCACCTTCAAGTAAAAAACTTATATGGTTGGTTAACGACAAAAATAGGCCTAAGGTAAGTAGAGTTGTATGTTGGAGTTGCAGCCAATACCTAAGCTAAGATAACTTAATATCTTGTAAATGCCAACTTTGCCCTAATTTTACATTAAAATACTTTCAGTTAACATGACAAATATCTTTGGGTATTCACCGACACCAACAGCAGTTTGATATTTTTATAAACTCTAGCCAAAATGTTATTAAAATACATACAAAACAATTTTACAATCTCAATTAATCGATCAAAGACATCAAAACTACTAACAGTAAAGAACAACATTCTGGGAAATGTAATGCCATTAGAACGAAGATAGACATTAGGGCGTGTCACCTGTCATGTCTTCCGGCAGGAATTGAGAACCAACCTATTTAACAAAGAGGTTCTTCCAAAACCCCTGCTTACGCTGTAAAGGAAAACGTGCGTGAAAATATAAGATGATGGGGGAATATTTTTAACCCTTTTTCACTGGAGCGCAACCAGTTATTGTAAAAGAGGAGATTAAGAAATGGGACTTCTATTTAAAAATTACAGCGAGTTTAATGTAAAAGTATTTCAATTAATAAATGTAATCGAAACAAAATACATATAGGTATAGTTGCCTAAGAAAGAGATGGCGGGATGAGCTGGACTCCTTCTTAAAGGATTGGCCCACAATCGCAGTAGACCGAGAAAAGTGGAAGGAGGGAAGGGAGGCCTTTGCCCTGCAGTGGGACAACACAGGCTTATAATAAATAATAATAAAATGCCTAAAACTAAAAGGGATCCATTAAAAAATAACGTAAAAGTTAAACCTATCGCTCAACCGCTGAACAAAATTGCGCCTCTACAACCAACTTGGTCATACGAAAACGGCCTTCTCTGCCTTTTGAAAATAAGGACAGGAAAGAGCAATCAACAAAAAGGAAATACCTACCCACTTACCATCATATTTGTCGTAGATACCCGCAATTTCCACGGAACAAAATTCTCATAATTCTGACATACGACCCAACTTGACCTGGGCTTCGGAAAATTCATACTTTCCTCGCTCGACCAGCCATAACCGAGCACTTAAACCTAGCAGACCGAAGACGTCATAACAATAGACATAGATAATATAAATTTCTACGTATACCTAGGTAACATCATGTATTTCTTTTGTAAAGTTTTCAAGAAATATTTCTATAGAGCTACCGCAAGATATATATAAGGTATTGTCATGTCGGTCGACGGGAACGCATTTGTTATTCCATTATTACCCTTATTTAATACCGCCGTGATAAATATTGCCACGTTTCCAAGGGTCAGATTAAAATACGAAAGAGTTGAGTTTTGTGAAGGGAAATTGTAGGAAAATACCGATGACTTAAAGTTATTTCGGTTTTGTGTTGTTGACTAAAGACTTAGACCTTGTAACATATGTTGTTGTTAATACGTTACGTTTTCGGTTTTTATTTAAACAAATGCTCACCTATTAGGACCATTTCGATGTAGTTATAAAGTCATAATCAAAAGTCAAATCATTTATATCAAATAGGCACTTTTGAACGTCAAAATACAAAAAATTTAATTGATTCTAGTCGCCCCTTCCAAAAGGTAGTTTCGTATGGAGATGAATGGGCAAGAAACTCCACCGTCAAGGTACTACAGATACATCCAACTATATGAGAAAGTATACCCTCTATAGATAAGCAACCGCTTTAGTCGTGTATGACTCCATTATTATACCGCAACTAACGTAACTCTCCAAACAAATATTCCCAAACCCGTATTCAATATTAAAACCAAATACAAACAATCAAACATTACAGATTAGACAGACGATACTCGTAATTGGATTAGATATATCCTAATACAAACAGGATTCCTTTTGCTTTCCCCATTGTGCGCACTCGCTCGACTAGATGTCACATAATACGTATCAATCGCGAGAAACAAACACCCTGGGGGAGGGCCATGTAGTGGAAGAGATAAAACGTACCCCCTCTGAGGACTTACCCTCACCTACTGATAAAACAAAATGTTACCCAGAAATGTGGACAATTTTTCCGTTTTACATGTAAGGTCGTTTGGATTTTTGATATACGTTCTTCAGTGACTCATGTGAACACTAAGTCCCGATAGTGAAAAATGTGCCCCATGTGCTAGTCCAAGTCGAGTTCATGATTTATTTCCAAGTAATCATCATCAGCTAGCTTTGCTTTTTCCTACTATGTTTGGGTTGACTTCCAGTCTAACCTAACATCCATCTGGACTTATTCCAACTCTAGAGCATTTTTTTTATGTTTTTCGAAAACTCGTTACCTAATAAGCTACATTAATTCAAACAAGCAAATATATAAGTAAAAATGTAAATAAATTATTTAAAAATCAAAGAAAACAACCACCAAGCCATGGCTTTTCATCTTCCTTACGAATCGGAATTAAAATAAAATCACATAATCTTTAATCAGAAACAGACCGTTTTTAAAAAGGTGTACTTTACTTCTAATAAATAAACACGGCACAAAATTATGGCTTCGGGCTCACTCAGAGAAATGAAATTCATTTTATTACGGTGACTGAAGCTTTCATACTTTCATTCGAATACAATTTGGCTAATGTAATTGCTGGGAGGTGATTCCATTTCACCAGCAGATATCACTGAAAACGAAATATCTTTAAAAAATAGGATAAGTTTGGGATAACATAAAACTAATTAGCAGACATAATTTCTTATAGCGCATTAGGTGAATTAAAGGCTGCAGTGATAAGATTATGTCGTAATTTAAATTTTAATATAATTTATAGCTATCTCCCCTTGCTTTAAGGCATTCGTATATGTACCTACTTATAATTTAAATTATCTTAGCTGAAAAGTATTATTCCTGTCGTATTGTAAAGGAGGCATCATAACTTTTCTTGAAGTATTTTGAATTGTCCAAATAATTTCTTGATTGAGAAAAAACGTAAGTAGATAGACTGTATATTCAACATTAAAACATGAATAGATACGCATGTTTGCCAATTCAGTCAGGCTAATCTAAGACTCCTCTAACATAAATTATACGATACAATTAATTACAAAACCTCCAATCTATGAACAGTTTGTACACACAATAATAAACCCATAGATTGGATTACCAATCGAATATACCCGAAGTTAGCGGACTAAAACCGAAGTGGTTGAGTTAACAAGTTAGTCTTTGAAGACTGCAGTCTGTAGTCTGCATAGGATATTGTGCCACCCTGGTATATTGCTACAATAATTGCATTACGTAAAGCTGCAATGCAAACTGTAAGCTTTGCGTCGTGACCAAGGAATCCAATCTGGAATTATAGTGGCACTGACAGTCTGTGACTGTGTTTGACTTGCGAACGTTTGATAATATAGTTTACGTTGATATAATGGTGATTCGATTTTGTTTTAGAGGAAAAACAAAAGCATATCTTGTGCATGTGCTAATAAAGCAGTTGTTTCTGTTTACTTGTCGCTACATTACCTTTCGAAAGTTTCATGACCTCCCCCCTTTTTGAGAGCGACATAAGTCTTATTACTTACAGATTTTTGGTTTCATAACGATAACAAAGTTTCGGCCCTACAATGAATAGCCAAAAATCCTAGATAAATTTTAATTCTGATGATCTCACAACATAGAAAAGAAACCTTCGTATCTATTCATATGACAAAATGCTTTACGAAGACGACAGTTGGCAGGTTTTGTATCTAGGCCGCTTAGGATTCTAATGGTTCACTACTGTTTGACAAAAAAGGAATGCCAAATGATCATTTTAAAAATAACAATATAAAGAAATAAATTCTCAAGTAAATTAATTAGGTAAGTAAGTAATTATCAAGCAATGTCAAATGATGTTTTAATGTAATGAAATGTTGTCTTTCAATTATTTTTCAAATGAGTTATTTACAAAAAGAAATAGTTTGTAAAGTAATAACTTTATCAAGCATCTAACATTATTTTTAAAATGAAAATTTGTAATTCGTTTTTTGTCAAATGACAGGACACCATTCTAATCTAATTGAAGGTACCTCTATAACCCTAATCCATCAAGCTGGATCATTCTAGTTGGCTATCTATTGCATGAGGACTAAACGGATGCGTCGATAAAACTAAGACTAGTGGATTTTGTCAAGTTCAGTGTGTTAGGTAATTTGACGAAATTACTACACTTGGGAAAAGGTCTTCATACAAGAAACACACACACATCACTGACATCACACATACATCATCAACATCATTATAATAAAGAGTATTCTATCTGTCTATCATCTTGTTCTCATTCTACAAAATTATCAGTCATAATAAAATAAACTACATAACACCCATCTGTATCTATATAACAGATATAATATAGACCACCGAGACGAGTCCGCATAAATATTATAATCAGCAATAGGTGAGTAAATTATCGGGAATCCCCGGACGAATCAATGTTAAATTGCACCAGCTCGAACCAATTGAGCCATAATAAAACGAACCAAACCAACTAAATAAATGTAGGTAATTCATTGATTCAGAAGGTGGTAAACCTGCTTCTATTATTCGCTTTATAAATGAGTTTAAAGCTAATTCCGTCGAGCCAGTCTGAATTACACCATAAAAAGATTTTACGGTCCGGTTCTCACCTCCAATTTACTTTTAATTCATATGGGACAGGTAAATTATGCTGTTAGGACCTTGCATAATGTTTGACTATGTACTGTACTGACGGCTCTTTATAACGTTATACGTGGGGTGACATTTTCATTAGGTAGGTAGGTTGGAGCTACTTCCGTGGAAGTGCATGATAAATATTAAAATAAGCTGCGTGTAATAAAGTGTCGTACCTACCTACCTATCTACGTTACTCTTACAAAAAAGTCTGGTTACGGCTGAAAAGGATCTGATTTTCAGGCAAGTACCTGCTATGAATCTTATAGATTTATTATAAAATATTGTTATGATTATCATTTTATTGGAACTATTGTTTATTTGAAGAAAATTATAATCCCTTTTTAGGGTTCTTACATCACTTCATTGTCCGTCTGTCTGTCCGTCTGTCGTGAACCTTTTTCTCAGGAAAGCGTGGAGTTATCAAGCGGAACCCTCGCTGCGCGAGTCCGACTCGCACTTGACCGGTTTTTTCATTCTATTAAAACATCAAACTCAAGATTCAAATTTTTTCCTACAGATAATATTTAGAAAATTGTTATTCTAATGAAACTTAACTGTTATTGTTGGATTTTTCATATAAGTCAGTAAACCGTTTTCTGGGACATCTAATTATAAGTTTTATCATATAAGCAATGAGTAATAACAGCCAGTCGTATTTATCCAACACTCACTTTATTTCCACGTAAACGTAGCAACGCCAGGAGTTGACTACAAATAAGCGCCTGTGACATATTAATAGCAACAGTCCACATCGACGTCACAGGGAACTACTACAAACTGTACATGAGATGATATCACGTTCGCTGAACATGTAAGTTCCATTTAGCACCTCTGAACCGGGCGAATGGCATAGTAAACTCGAATGGTAGTCATGAAATGGTATCATTAGCCGAATTAAACACGTGACCGCATAATTGAAAGGGACCCCAGTTGCTTACGAGCAGGTCAACCCGGGTGCAAGAGCGATGTGAATAATTTGCAAAACAATTGGCCCTCAGGTGTATCGCTAGCTGTTGACTGAGGAATCCGGCGGTAAATGAAGATGTATTGAACACATTTCGAAGGGGCGAATACAGATTTAGAAGTACAGTTAAATGGTTGTGTTCAGGTTAAGAATGAGAGATTTTATTTTCTTGTTTGCAAATTAGTGTTACAATGTAAATGAAACAAGTACCTTCAAATTTAAAATGCCTCTTAAGATTGTCGGAAAAGTTTAAGGCGAACGTATCTACTTTTAAATATATCAATTGAACACGTCGCACAAGTTTATAAAAGTCTGCTCGTAAACACCAACAAAAACACTTTCAAAACCATGTTTCTAACAAACCCCAAATCCCTCTACAAAAATATTGTAGGAACGAAAACTCCCGAACAGCTTATTTAATTTCCTTGCTCATTTCTCGTCAAACATTCGGAGAATCGTAGTCAAAATTCTACCGCTTTTCTATGCTTAAAAAACTTATAATTGAAACGTTTTGTTGTGCTTGTGATGACGTCATGTCGATGGCGGTCCAATCGTCAGCGACACAGGAAATTACATCTCTAATCTGATTATTCCGAGCGAATGCAGACAAGTGAAGCGGTGCCCGATGTGGTTCACATTGCCCCATGTTTGATTCCGGATTCATTTATTTACATTTCATATTTTGTTAATGTCTTCCTTTAGTTTAAAATTAACGCTAATGTGTTTTTGAAGCATAAATATTAATGGTCACGATGAAATCTTTGATGGTGTTCCGTGTGAGGATTATTGGTTTGATTACACGTCAAAACAAACCATTTTCGTAAATAAACGGACACCTAATTGATTCATCTCATATGATCTGCTCTCAAAACGGTGACAGAAAACATCGTGAGGATGTCCGGCAGAGCATTTTGTGACATCCAACCCGCACTGGGCCCGCGTTGTAGATTAAGTATAGCACTCTCCCTCTCGAAGAGAGGAGTCCTGTGTCTCAGCAGTGGGAACATTATATTATAGGATGATTATGCTAATTGACTCATAAAATACGGGATTGACATGATGGCAACGTTTTAACTTTTGTTAGCTATAAGATATAAAGACTTTCCGAAAATAAACATTTCTTTGAATTTATTAGTTACTGCTTGCTACCACGGTTCATGTCAACCTCTCAATACACTAAGCAATTACTGTTGCTAAAAATAAATCTTATTTCTACGAGAGATTCTTATTACTCAGTTGGTACTCGTAGGTACATATTTCTTTATAAAGGTGTGTTGACATCCGGTCACAGCAATATTGCGCTGAATTTCAAATTGTAGCAATAGTATAAAAGTTGTGACAACACACTTTCCCATTTTCTACGAACACTAAAGTTTCCATATCCCTAACTTAACTCTTACAACTTGAGTGGAAAGATAAAGAAGCAAACACACTTACTTTCCTCGTCTATCCGTCGGAAAATCGCACGCATTAAGATCGACTCCGGCACATAAAGTAGCCCCACTAATCAGATGTGATGTGTGTGTTATGTATGATGTGTGTGTGTGTGTGGTATTAACCGAATTAATACCATATTTAGATCAAGGCATAAAGCACAATCATTAATTAAATTAAGTAACGGGTCAGTGAACACGATTGATTACGGTCTTGTGTTTTATCGAACACTTTGATAACGGCATTAGTTATGCGTACCTATAAGCAAATCTCATTATATTTTTGGCAACGGTCCTCTGAACCCTACTTTGTCCTATATACCTATTTGTATCAAATTCATATATAACAGCACATAAAATCCAATAATAAATCACTTTAAATGAAATTACTTTTTTCCAAAGACAATGAAGTGTTCTATTGCGAAAGTTCTTCTCTTACATTTGTAACAAATGTTTCACTCATTAAAACTCGTCTTCGTTTTCCAAAGCTATTTGCTCTTTAAAGAATAAAGTTGGTAACAAGATATTTAATAATTAGACACGTATAAATCACCGAGTCAGTTTGCTGAAACACGTGCAATGCTCGCAGAGTACACAGACGGAACTCTTTCAGACAAATGCAGCTCGGAGTATAAATTCTTAAACAAACATTTTATAAATATAATTTTAACGTTTAACGGCATGAGCTTTAATTAAGTAGCAATGTTTTCAAAGGAAAGCTCTCGCTTTGAGGTCTCTACCGACCTCCGTAGGGTCTTAATTAGTGTTAATCTTAAGATAATAAGCCACGTGTTTTCACTAATTGGTGTAAATTGAAAGAGTTGGAAATCCCTTTGAAGAAAATTTGCAAATTTTGACATTTCGGCAACATGTGATGTCGTTACTTGTCTGTTTAATTGGCTCTCTGATATTAATGAATTACATTACGCAGCTATGGGACAGCTCCTGATTACCTTTAACATGATGTTATAGTGGGTGTCCAGGTAGGTAAGTACTACGTGGAATTGTATAGGTATTAAATAATCCACTTTATACATCTATTACTCGCATGTCGCGGGTTCGATTCCCGCACGGAACAAATATTTGTACGACCTACAAGTATTTGTTCCGGGTCTGGGTGTTTTATCTATAATATGTATGTATTTACAAAAAAAAAATGTATATAAGTAGTTTATCAGCCATCTCGTTACCATAACACAAGCATTAGGTTGCTTAGCTTGGGACTAAATGGCATTGTGTAAAATGTCCAAGGATATTATTATTATTTATTATTATTATTCCATAACTCAATTCTGTAAGAACTTAAAAGAGCCGAAACCCATTATACCCAGTTTTAGGTCTGACCCTCATTGGTCCTTCACCTAAGAACTTTGTTTTGCAATTTTACGCGGAATTCTGTCTGACTTTTGAGCCATCGAAAGATCGTATAAAAATTTCATTGTTTTACAAATACAATAAAATATAATAAGAAGTCAAATATACTATATCATGGCATAGTTAAACTTATATGGAATTTCAGTCTTCACAAAAAAAGGAGTATGAAAGGATCGTAGCTGCAGATGACATTCTGTAGGTCCTGCCTACCCTCATGGTAAATGAACATGATGTACGTATGTAAGTATATATGTGGAAGCTTGTAATATATATGTGGAAGCTTGTAATATATATGTGGAAGCTTGTAATATATATGTGAAAGCTTGTAATTAGCAATTGTTAGTTGTTTACTATTTCGTTACCATTTACGTGTATTTAATCTGTAAGCTTTCTTTTTTTTTTTTTTTATTCTTTAAGTTTTAGGGACTTTTATAACGCACAGCGTATGTCTGTCCCAGTCCCATCGTAACCTAATACAAGTACACATCAAACTAATGAGATTAATATGTCAGGGCCATAAAGTCGAACAACTTTCTCGCATCTTCAGAGCTCGGCTTGGATAGTATTTGATGGAATGTACCTATATCGTTCTTGTTCAACTTCAAAGCCCCGAATAACTTACTCCTATCAGACTCAAAGCGAACACATTCCATCAACAAGTGATGCATGTCCTCTACAATTCCACACACCTCACAGTTGGGAGAGATATTTTTTTACTATTTTAAGCTTTCTTAAAATAGTAAAAAAAAAAAGTTACTATACCTAAAATTGAAAATACTTAAATAACCCAAAGGTTCAAAATGTGTCCATATATCCTCAGCTGACATTCGTAGCCAAAATGATTCATAGAGTCGATGATTTCTATAGTTTTGGAAGCAAATAATATTGACGTAGCTACTACATTTTCTTTAAAGTTATCCTAAATAACTTTTATGAAACTAAAACTGTAAATAACTTTTCATGCTACGAATACCTATAACGCCACAAAGAAATCATACGCATATTTCCCAGTTTATTTACAGCGGTGCGGCGGCGCGGCTTTTGTATTTATTTTTTGATAAATATTTCAGAAATTTAAAATAGGCAGCTTTTACAAAAATATATCACTTTCAACCTGAATTACGTATATTTCTTTCATAATCTTGGTCGGATAAAATAATAGTACAAGATAATTGTTTATTGAAATAATTAACTTACATAAATATCTATAATGTAAAGTGACAGAGACATCGATTTATTCCGGTCTGATCCCCTTCCACCCCCCTCCTCGATCCCCTGCTAGTTCTTCTTCTACATCGATGCACAACCTGATGTATTCAGTTTTTATTCTGGACACCCTGTGTTAAATTTTTCATCGGTTATTTAAACAAAAATCTGCTGTTTCCTTCGAAATTGCAATCCCTACGCGGTAAAAATGTATGAGACAGTTCTTTTTTTGTTATAACCGACGTAAATTTTTAACGCAGTTGTCCAGCGCGCGGGGTAATTGCGTAACACACTATCAGTAGCAATGGGTTTAATTTTAACAGTTCAACAATATTCATTGCGTTATTTACGTTCTTGAGCAGACACATTTTTCGAACCTATGAAGCAATGGATTAGCAATATCCTTCAAAATGATTTAGATTGAGATCGATAGTTTCTTACGCAATTAGGGTAGGTACAGGATCTTGTCCTGAATCCATGTTAACAAGTTGCGCGTCGATGTCCGTGCAACCCTGTATAATAATCTCTGCGAAGATATCCTCTAAATTAAATGTAAAAAGAAGGTTCGCATGTCCCTAGGCACTCGTTTATTCACAACAATTTAAAGCAAGAATGCCTCCATTACAAGCCTTACGTAAAAAAACTAAAAAGAGAGAAAATTTCGAGAAGATACCAAACCTACAACGCAAATACCAAATTAAATCGAACTGTCTAAACTCAATCCGAAAATTGAAATCAAAGTTTAAACGAACAACAGATACATGCCTTAATTAAATACGGCTTCATGTAAAATAAAGTCACCCCCGCGTATCACGAACTCAGATCGAGACCTTATTATTTTAAATGAAAACAATAACGTATTAAAGCGTCCGTATCTCACACCGTTACACTTCATTAAATTTGGGTCAAAACAATATCATACAGTACATTAGATTGTTCGATACGTGCGCAGTGGTAATCAGGTTACGTAAGGGGTGGTTGGTTACGTGTCGGTGTGAAAGTTGCCGACATCGGCCGTCAGAAACAAAGCATATCGTATGGAGGAGCGGGGTTGATGTTCCGGAAACTGATAGAATGAGCCCGGCGCTCGCTGCTCGCTACTATTTGCACAAGAATAATACCGTAACGACTCCCCTTGAGACAACGGCAAAATGCGCAATTTGTTCAATCACTTGTCGTGACAATCACAGATACGGTATTGAATTGACGTGTTACGTATTATCGTGAGGCGTTCAAGTGTTTGAGGATACATCGCTGTATGAGTTCGAGTGTGAGTGCCTATCATATTGTATTACTTCACATATAATAACAGTTCTGAAACGTCTTATGCTGGGAATGGATATTGTAGCTTACTATAGTAAATACTAGCTTCTGCCTCACTCGGGTGGATGTCGAAAATTATCTCACGTAACGTGCTCCCGGGACAAATAGTATAAGTTAATTTCTTAATACTCCTTATAATATCAGATATTAGCCAGTGAAAGTCCCGTCAAAATTGATCCAGCCGTTTCGAAGATTAGCCGGAACAAACAAACCGACAGACAGACATTTCATACGCATTTAGTAAAAAGCTGTTATTTTGACATTAGGTACAGACAGACATTTCAATTTATTTGTATAGCATAAGGATATAACGTAAGGATATAACGGCCTATAAAGTTCCCACTGCTGGGACACAAGCTTCCTCTCTGTGTGAGGAAGTGATCCACGCCCAGTGCGGGTTAGTAGATGTCACATGTCTTCGTATTTTTGGTTCTAGGACATTTCGGTTTCCTCACGATGCATTCCTTTATCGTTTTGTGTGAAGTGGTAATGAAATTAAATACAAAAATTAAAGTGCCTGCCTTTTTTTTTGAGGCTGGGAAATCTTAGAATGACTCCAGCTCTGGGTGGAGTGGAAGGGAGTGTCAGAATCTTACTGACTAAAACCCATCCATGTTCCTTCCTTAGCCCTTTATGTTCCGGGGTAGCGGTAACCCTTTCGGACAATCCCGCACCAAGGTTCGTACTTACGACCTACAACTCATAAGTCGGTGCTAATACCACTGGGCCACCACTGAGCTCATTATTTGTATAGATGAAGCATAATAAAATTGTCACAATCAAGTCCAGCAGTCGTCTTTAAAAACAAACAAGATAATCAAGCTTCCAGAGATTACTTAATATTGGTTCTTAACAACCATTAGCACTACGTAAACTATAGACCCAGCTTCACTTCTCGGAATACTTGGCTACCTACTCAGTGGCTAGAACCTTTTAAAAGAAAAAAAAGTAGTCTTCCAAAGTTCGTAATGACTAAATTGCCGTGGTAGGGGAGACGGGGCTTATTTCATCGATTGGAGGCGGAGGTAGGTGCTCAGACTAATCCCATTTCAAGTCTATACCAAAACAAGGACTGTTTCAAGACAAGTGGCAGACGATGTAATCTCAATAAAACCTCCTTTAACTGATCTTTTTGAAAGTTCTAATTAAATGTTTGAACTACTTTTATGTTTATTTATTACTGTATCTTTACAGATTTACTGTTTAAGTATTGAAACATGTTCACTTAATTGTTTTATGTTTGTTTCGGAACTGTCCGCAACAACTATAACACACACATTGGCGGGTTAAATGTTAGGCTTATCTAACTGTGCTTGTAGTAGTAGTGTGCTTAAGCACACTTATGCCTAACCCTTCGGAGATTGCAGGCGTGATGTTATGTTATGGAATGGTCCGTTTAGTTTTGGACTCTTCCTTTCTTATTGAAAAGCCAATCTTGTGGTGAGAACCCACCACAGTGAGAATATCAATTAAAACAAAACATCTTTTTTCTTGTTAGGGTTCCTTATCTACCTCAAAATGAAAAAACGGAACCCTTATAGGATCACTTTGTTGTCCGTCTGTCTGACTGTCTGTCAGTCTGTCTGTCTGAAATTTAGTGTTGAAATTAAAACCATAGACTCTGGTCTACAGTCCCTTGAAGCTGTGAAAAAAACGAACTTCTAATGTAACGTAAAAGTTTATACCGCAAAAAATGTAAGTTTATTTCGACACTCTCAAGGGAAAGAAAATTTATAGGAAACTTCTCGTTGACCTAGAATCATGAAATTTAGCAAGAAGCAATGTCATGTAGCACAAGTAAAGAAAAAATTCCGAAAACCGTAAATTTGTAGTTACATATACCTACAAATTTGTACGAAACCGTCGGTGCGCGAGTCGGACTCGCACTTGACTGGTTTAAAAAAAAAACGGCATCAACCTAATGTCTGTTCCAAAAGATCCGAAAGGGGCTGGTGGCTAAGTAATAACAGCCGCACGGGTAGATCGATCAGGTAAACTACGCTTGCCGCAGTTGGTCCGTGGATGGGTGACCATCTTCACATACCTCTGTGCCTCGGAAAGCACGTTAAGCAGTTGGTCCCGGCTAACATTCCTGGATCTTTGAAAGTCGTTACGGGTCGTCAGAAGCTCGAAAGTCTGACAACCAGTCTTACCAAGAGGTATCATATTACCCAGTAACTGAGTTGTGGAGGTCGGATAGGCAGTCACTCCATGTAAAATACTGGTATTTAGCTGCATCCGGTTAGACTGGACTAATATAGTTGGGAAAAGGCAGATGATACTTAATATTTAGGTACATAAATATACGCTAAATGTACCTATATAAAAAAGGAGAGGAAAGAATCACAGGGCATCAAAAAATTCGAGACCTTTTTATATTACCTAAATTGTTACGCAATCACTCATTGAACGGAATTAATAACACATTCGTCTGTATTTAGGAGCTTTCAACTTAATATCTTACTTCTCTTTTCAACAATCACTGTTTGAACAACATTATCAAATTGTAATTGCAACTTCATCAACGAAAATTGAGGTTGTAATATTAACCGCAATTTTCGAATATTTATCAGGTGATTAAAAATTAGAATTCCGGGTAAGTATTCTAATTAAAAAAAAAAAAAAAAAACAAATCAAAGCACGCAGTTTGTAAGTGTGACATGACAACACAGCCTGTACATTTTCTGGTCTATTTGTTTACATTTTCATTAAAGAATTTTGGTACAGACCATAAACCAGCTACTTACCTACGCTACTAATAACTAACAAAACAGTACAGTTACAGTAACCTTGGTAACTTTAACTATTGGACGGAGCTCGTTGGCAAGCCGCCACGAAATAGCGCAATTTGAACAAATTTTAACACACCATATTTATGCCAAACCTGGTTGAAAGTAGTTCTTTTTCACAGTTTTGTCACAATTAATGAATTTAACACTCATTGAGGTTTTAATATGACCGTAATTTTAATGAATTCATGGTTTATATTAGTTCAAGAACTGTTACAAATCCATATTGAAAAGGTTTTATATCGTATAATATTCATAAGAACTTATATTCACTAAAGTATATCGAAATCAGAAAAACAAACCTGTAAAATCGTCTTCAAATCTGCACCGATATCAGACGAAATTGCTGGAGAAAAATACTTGTGTGCGATCCATACGTTCACTCAAGCTGAAAATGATGGCTGCAAAAACACCTCAGATTCGTGAATGAGGTACTTTGGTACATATGATACAGTTTGCATGTGCAGATGTGACGAGGCGCCATCTAGCCGTCTGCGCCGGAAATTCGTCTCCAAGTCGTTCAAACCTCATTGAATCGTATGCGCAATTTGCCGATTGAACCTTTAGGGTTGGCCTTTTGTGAAAATGCTCCCGGCCGGACCGACCAGACTAATATAATGACGGTAATGAAATATAACGATGTCTATCACCCTTACCTATCGCTTGCAGATTCAAAATGATAGAGGGTAGATATCAGAGCCCGGAGGTCGATCATCGCGATCATTGATTTAATTAAGCCATTGTGAGCAGTAATCTTGTTATAATTAAGGGAGATGAAAGTCACATAACAGTAAATTTTCAAACAAACCCGATACGCATATATATGCGTATATATTGTTAAAATAAATGGTTTTACAGATCAAAAAAATACCGGGTGGCATGTAACGTCGCACCAAATATTTTCTCTGTCCGTTGTTTGAGCGTAACGATCCGTACGTCGGTGCATTTTTCAATCAGATTTATATCGGATTTAAATTTTAACGAGTTGTCGTCACACAGGCTTTACTCGTCTTTGTGAGGACTGCCTTTGTTAAAAAAACTCTATTTGACGATATAATAAAAAGGAAACGTGAAAATAACCTTTTTGGTTTCCATGGTATTAATACAACTGGGTATAATCGTGTTTATATTTAGGCTGGTCCCTGTTTTTTTTTTTTTTTTTTTTTTTTAAATGGCATCTCGCAGTTCATCCTTTATGAGGATGGCTACTGCTTAACCGGACTTTCCTGTGGATGCCTCGAATTAAGGCCTCCAGCCAGGGCATACAATAACTTAAAAACTAAGCGACAGCGCTAAGGGTAACCCCCTGCGGGGTTCGGACCTCGGCTCAGGGCGTCGCTGGAAGAGGACAGCAAGGGACAGGCTGGATCGGTATTATTATTAGTGTTTAGGGGCGAATTTAAAACTACAGGCTCAGCTGCGCGGGCTGGCTCGAGCAAGGGTCGGGGCGGGCACGGTGATGGTGCGGGACGTCGCGACGGGCCTCGGCGGCGAGGACGGAAGGACGGATGTCTGAGCTTGTGTTTGTGATGTTGTCTGAGAGTACTAGTGGCCTTACTGCTCTCCTGGAGGAGGGTAGTGGCGTCGTCGGGGATAGTGAGGGTATGCCTTGGTCGGCGAATCCTACTTATGCGGGAGGGAGTGTATCGGGAGGCCGCCGCAATCAGGGGATTGGGGTGCTTTATAGCAGAGTCAAGAGTGTTTAGGGGCGAATTTAAAACTACAGGCTCAGCTGCGCGGGCTGGCTCGAGCAAGGGTCGGGGCGGGCTGGTCCCTGTTATGACGTAAGCAGTTTTATAAATAATGTACCTAATGGATAACATGAAACCATTCTTGTTTTTTGAATGGAACGACATAATTTCCTATTTTTTCAGGACAATAGAAATTGTAGGCTAGTTTTTATTATGTAAAATTACACAGCACTCATATTCCTGAGCGCCGTATAATTTTAAATAGTAATTACTTACTTAAATTGTACTGAAAAAAGTCTAGTGTCGTTCTAGTCTTAATATTGAAGATTAAGACTAGAATGAGACTATATTATGAATCAATTAAAAAACATAAAATTACGGGTTAAGATTTTTTTCATAAGCAAAATTAAATAATACGTAATCACACTTCAATTCATAATTTAAGTACCTACTTAATTTTTGGGTTTGTGGTAGACATTGTACTGACATCGGTGAAGGAAAACTGCACATTACAAGTCCGAGAGTTTTGGAGGATATTTCTAATCCATTGCTTCTTAGGTTTAATAAATTCGTCTGATCAACAACGTAAATAACGCAATGAACGTGGCCGAACTGTCAAAATTAAAGAAAACGCGATCAATTGTCATTTTATGTGTGGACAGTTAATATTAGTCTGAAATCGCCAACACGTCTTGAGCAAGCGTGGTGATAGAGGCCTTTGCCCTTCAGTGAGACAGTTACCTACATGCTGGTATTATTATATGAGTCTTTGAAATATCTCGGCACCCTGGGATTCCGGACCTTTGGAAGGCGTACGACCCAAAGCCAACTCGCAGAGGCCCCTTATACAATTATAAGTGTTGTGTGTGTACAAATACACCCAAGGACAACCCCCAGTTGGTGCAGGACTATTGCAGAACATGGAAACAAAACATATTGGACTATGGGTTTGGGTGGCTATAGTGGATTGGTTACCCAGAACTATGAAAGGACTATGTCTCCTGCCTGATCAATGTTATGTAATACACGGATAAAATGGCGCACTTGCACACTCAATAATGGGCCACCGAAAACGGTCGCAAGCAAATAGTGACGTAGCGACAAGGGGGCAACACTTCCTGAGGTGCTTGAGGAGTGGAGAGGTATTCCACGGCTATTAGGACAATCCCGGAAGCACGGTCAAGATCCCTAACAGCATCTTACTGGAATACTTCCTTCCTCCGAGCACGTTTGCTTTTGCGAATCTCCACTCAAGCCGGTCAATAAAGGCAAGAAAGAGGTGGGAGCTCTGTTCCTTATCAGTGTTCACTCTGATCGGTCAATTAAGGCAAGCCAGAGATGAGGAACAAAACTTCTCCCAGGAGATAGGGTCCGTGGGGTCGCTACTGCCCAACAGCTTGCCACTCGTATACTGCACCGGCACAGACCCAGAGTTAGAGATAGAGAGACAACGTAGAGATACGGCGGTGGAGTATTATTATTAATATCCCATGCAATAACCTTGCCACTGCGACACCATAACCTCTTAACGGAGGATTAAGTTAAATTAATATCCAGTCTAATGGCACACACCCAATTACGTAATACACCTGTAAAGCTTGAATATCAATTTGTTTGATATAGTTATCTTGCATTGACGAGATATGGACGGATTTAGACGGATACCCTGACAGATTTTAGGCTTAAGTTTATGGTTTACTAACTTCTGCAAATGTTTGCAATTAAATGATGTGTAATGGACTAAATCCCCATAACATGCGTTGAGAATAAGTAATATTAATTAAGTTTTATTACTATTTTCTGAGCTGAAAAGCTAATAAATATCTTGTTCTTATCGTGTTCTTATTAAATATTGGCAAAATATTGCAGCGTTCATAATTATTTTTCCGTATTTTTCTAGATAACTAAGTAATATATTAGCTCAAAGACCACATCGACTTAAAGGTCTAATTTATTATTTCCTAAGTCGGCCGTTAAAATATTAACCAATCAAAAATGTTACGTAAAAACAGAAACATTTACCAAAAACACCGTAACCATTTATTTTTAGCTAATATATGAAACAATAAAATTAAATTTCATTACATTTTCTTTCGTATTTTAGTGAATACAAAAAAACCCTTCGTATACCCTTGCAAAAGAAATGTTTAATCAACATGAACCTGTAAGTAACTTTGTTTTACGTGAAGGCAAGAGGTTTCATACCGATATTAAACTAACATTACTTAGCCATATAATCCGCATCTTGGAAAGTAATCTATCTTAGGAAAAACATCGACCCGAAGAGAAAATTACCAACGAAGGTCGAACACATCGAAATCGTCTGCTACGAGAGAAGTTTCAGCTTCGCACGAACCTTTCCCTGTCGATGTGTATACAGTAAAACTTATTGTATCGGTTTTTGTAACCAAATTGGGACTTGTAATACAAGTTTGGTCTTTTATTCTAAACTAGCTTTCGCCCGCGGCTTCGCCCGCAAGGTATGTCGATAAAAACTATCCTATGTCCTTCCCCGGGATGCAATCTATCTCTCAGCCAAATTTTATCGAAATCCGTTCAGTGGTTTAGGCGTGAAAAGGTAACATACAGACAGACAGACAGAGTTACTTTCGAATTTATAATATTAGTATGGATATGTTCAACGAAAACCTTTTTAAGTATTTGTGTTTATTTGACGTAGAGGTGACATTTCTTGTCTATGGTAGGAACAATGGAAATCCAAACTAGAATCGGTCTCGTTCTCTATAATAGTCAGACCGATGATCGGCCAAACTGTTAGTTTGTGGGTTTGTCTCAATACGTTATTTTAATTTAATTGATCGCTCGCAGGGCTAAAACATTAATCAAGGTAATTAGACAGTTAAGTCTTTAGTATCATACTTTTAAAATAAAGACGGCACTCCTAATCTTAACAACACGTTTAACACTTATGAGTTAGCATAAATAATGTAAAAACGCAAAATTATTAACGGAATTAATTATTTTTTACATAGACCTACTGGATTTATTATCTGTGTAAAATATAATGAATTTCAATGGTTTAATTGGCTACCGGATTATAAATTGGTTTTGGAGCTTTATGCAACGGCCCAATTACTGCTTTCAAGTTAATATAATTATTCTTTAATCAGAACTATTGCAAATTCCAAAAGTCGATACTGAATTCATCACTTTACACACTTGGTAAAGGGGTGACTCAGCGGGAAGTTTGAAAAAGAAATGAAAGAAAGTACGTCGCAGCGTCTTTCCCCAATGCAGATCTATTTTATATGAAGGCGAATATCATCAATAAGTATGTATTAATATTTTCAATAAATATGTAGTAGCCAATACCAAGTTAAATCGAGGCTTTACTGGAGTTACGAACATAGCTGTTTGCGGGCTCTTTCGGAAATTGCGGCCCTCTAGCGCCTGAGTCGTGATATATTCGGGCTATTGTTGGCCCCAACGGTGGGCATTTGTTATTCCAATGCTACCGTTATTTAATGCGCCCTAGATAAATATTGTAAACCCTTTTTATGTCCGCGGATACGCAATGTGATCTAATTTTGGAGGAATTTTATAAAAATACGTCTTATGAAAAAATGAGGGGTTTCTGTCGCGTCATTGGATGAGAATGATTGCTAGATTTGTCGCAGCCGACGCTGAAATTACGTTTGATATTGATATCTTTACGTAATGAGGATATTACGAAGAACGTTTCCAGGAATTTAAGGAAAGCGCCCTTTCAGCAGTTGATGTTAGAAATACCTATATATTTTCTGTTGTCGTGTCGTGTGAAAGCGATATCGCTCAAAAACAGGTTTGTACATGATATTCAGCGAACTTGAACAGTATGTTCATTATAGTTGTCACAATAGGTATGACATTCCGCGATCTTGCTGACAAACATTGCCAACAAGACAAGACAAAACCTACATCGTAATATTTCCGGGAGTCACCAAATTAATTAAACGTAATGAAAACACTGTTTCAAGAATGAAGACATGAAATCTGAAATTATCCGGAAGTAAAAACCCGAGCTCTATTTAGTATACATAACTCCTAACTATATAATATTAGACATAAATGCGAAAATGAGTTTGTTTTTTACGCTTTCACGCTAAAAAAACTAAACGGGCTTGGATGAAATTTGGCACATGGGTAGACCACGACCTAGAGTAGGACATAGTAATCGTTAATCCTGGATCGCGAACGAACGAAGTCACGGGCAAAAGTTGGTTCGATATATTTGTCAAAAAATTTACACATTTTATAAAACCTAAAACGTTGGTAAGCAAACTTGTAAAATTGTCGAATTGTCAGATTATCGCCTTTCGATTTTATTAAATAGGCCCCAGGTCTAACGAAGTTTGTCATGCGTAGTGCGTACCTACTTATACCCACTGACCGCTATATAGCTAGCACTACGTCCAGTATAAACTTTTTA
Source organism: Gortyna flavago (assembly GCA_963669345.1). Classification (NCBI taxonomy): domain Eukaryota; kingdom Metazoa; phylum Arthropoda; class Insecta; order Lepidoptera; family Noctuidae; genus Gortyna; species Gortyna flavago. The sequence continues at coordinate 8,664,667 of OY770139.1, forward strand.
ATCTTCCGGTCACCTCCCAAAACTTTCAACATTAAACGATCATAAAAAAAAAGTAACACTTTAACTAGTTTTTGGTAACAAAATGAAGAAGCAAACAAAACATCAGAGTGTAACGTAGTTAACAGTTGATGTGACTCCGTTACGGAGTGGTTTCCTACCCGCAACTTCAATATCCGCCGAGCTAAGTTAGTTTCTGAACAAACTCCAGTTCTATCACTTCCCGACAATAGGTCACCATTTGTTATTTATTAATTTTATTCAGCACCTAGTTTGAAGACAGTACGAACTTCTAGTGCAGCGAGATATATTGTTTAATTTGTAGGTAGTATTTCGGCGGCTAGCAGAGACTTCAGAATTTGAGGACTTGTTTGGAGTAAAATAGGCAAGGATCTTCATGTTTCTATTTCTTCGTCAACTGTCTAGCACATCAGAGTCACACGCTAGATCACTTGTCTACTTGCGTACCTATCTCCCAACTAAAAGACACCACCAAGGTACTACGCTGATAAATAGGCGACTAAAGTTATAACCAAATTTAACCCTTACTTTGTGACAATTCGCGATGATTAGCCATTTTGCTGGTCGCATGACCCGCTGAGCACGAACAGACGGCCCTAATTATAGAATAGTTACATAATAATGAACATCTCACGCTAAGCGTAAACAATCTAAATGTTTATAATTACTGAGCGCACCCACCGAGCTTAATCGTTTAACTTCAATTAAACTTCAAGCATTATGCTCCGATAGAAACGTAATTAACAAAACGATATTAAGTGGAAATTAATACAAGTTCTCTTTACAGCTACAAAGCTCGTCAGAACTCGAGGTCGGCTGAAACTTGGCTTAGCGTGTTTTAACCATGATAAACTCACCCTTGAATTCGACAACATCCTGATTACAGACCGCCTTGTTGTCCACCAAATAAGGTTCCATTTCCCTTAGCGTTTGCGGATGCTATCAGTAATGTAAGGTGGTAGGTGTGAACAAGTAGAGCTAACTGTCATTGTCATGCCTGGCCTTTGTACTAGAAACTGGGCTAACTTAATCCACGCTCATGTCGACGCGCAATTGACTTAGTCAACCTAATTTGTATTTAAACTATATTTATAAAGGGGCTACTTATAGTTTGTATTTTTAAGGATAGCCAAATAACGGAAACTTTTGTCGAGCTAATAAAATATTCATAGGTGCTTTTAAAATGTGCTGCACTGGTCCTGTGTCCGCTAATACATGGGACACAGAAAAGTTTTACAATTAAATGTGAGGTATTTTCCCGTATTCTATTTTATTTAAACATTCCTTTGATATTTAAGAACGGTTTCATGCACGTAGTGTAGTTCGTAAAAGTCAAATTACAAGTGCGCTGGAGCAACTTTTGAAACCTTGGCTGAACAAAACGATTTTGAGTCTCTGCTGACACAAGTATATCTCTTTGATTAAAATTTCAAAGAAATTATAGAAAGACTTTTCTTAATATCTACTTTGTAAGTCTAACCAACGCAGCATACCATTTTAACGGCATAGACTTGAAACTAATTATCCTATTTGATAATACCATTCAGTTTCACCAGTCATTCTACAAACCTTGTTGATTCTGAAAATATCTCCTGGAACCTTTTAAGACAGATCTACATGGTGGCAAGGACATCGACGCGCAAAGAATTACCTTGGATTCAGTTCATAATTCTGGACCCAATGCGTTGAAATTTTTTTTCGGTTATTAAACGTTATTGCACTTTCGTATGAAACAGCAAATTTAAAAAAAAATAACTAACTAAAACAATTTTTTTAACGCGTGGTTTTGATGTCCGATTTTCCTACCTACATACCACACATTTACATACCTTACTAACCCACCATATTTATTTACCTGTCTATGTAAGAGCGGGAGGACTCGGGGATCTCAAATGATAACGATCAGACATCTTGTAAACACTTTTAATCACTCACAACCAATAATGAATCACACAACTTAATTTTACAACGAGATGTACACTGTTCAAAATACAATTCAATACTGTGTCCTCTGCATTTTTTTTTTTTTTTAACTGTGGCATCTCGCAGTTCATCCTTTATGAGGATGGCTACTGCTTAACCGGACTTTCCTGTGGATGCCTCGAATTAAGGCCTCCAGCCAGGGCAAATAATAACTTAAAAACTAAGCGACAGCGCTAAGGGTAACCCCCTGCGGGGTTCGGACCTCGGCTCAGGGCGTCGCTGGAAGAGGACAGCAAGGGACAGGCTGGATCGGTATTATTATTGGTGTTTAGGGGCGAATTTAAAACTACAGGCTCAGCTGCGCGGGCTGACTCGAGCAAGGGTCGGGGCGGGCACGGTGATGGTGCGGGACGTCGCGACGGGCCTCGGCGGCGAGGACGGAAGGACGGATGTCTGAGCTTGTGTTTGTGTTGTCGACTGAGAGTACTCGTGGCCTTACTGCTCTCCTGGAGGAGGGTAGTGGCGTCGTCGGGGACAGTGAGGGTATGCCTTGGTCGGCGAATCCTACTTATGCGGGAGGGAGTGTATCGGGAGGCCGCCGCAATCAGGGGATTGGGGTGCTTTATGGCAGAGTCAAAGAAGCGCTTGGAAAGGCGTTTCATGAACTGCTGGATGGTGGGGAGTCTGAGATCTAGATGCAGATTCACATTTCGGACATAGAAGGGGGCTCCCGTGACCTTTCGGAGGAAACGGTTCTGGAGGGTTTGCATTTTATGCAGAAATCGCAAGCGCTACGCAAGCATAGGTCATGATGGGACGGATGACCGCGGTGTAGAGGCGCAATTTGCACTTGAGTGACAATTTGCTGCGGGCAGTTATCATGGAGTGGAGCCTACCGAGAGCGAAAGAGGCGCGCGAGCGCGCCGTCTTTATGTGCTCGTTGAAGGTGAGGTTGTGGTCTAGGATGACACCTAAGTATTTGGCTCGCTTTCCCCAGGGGATCGGCTTGCCTTGACTGGTTGGCACCCGAACAGTAAATGGCAGTGTCGTCGGCGAAGAGCGCCAACTGTGCCTTTTTACTGTTCGGGATGTCACTAGTGAACAGGGTGAAAATGAGGGGAGACAGAACGGAACCCTGGGGTACTCCGGCGCGGATGGGGTGAGGGGGAGAGAGAGCGCCCTCGATACGGTAGCGGAAAGTGCGGTCCGACAGAAAATCTCGTAAGATGAGCACGAGACGGTCTGGCACACCTAGCAGGTACAGCTTATATAATAAGCCATTGTGCCAGACCTTGTCGAACGCCTTCGCTATATCGAAGAACAGGACGCCTGTCGAAGCACCTCGCTGAAAAGCAGCGCTAATGTGCTCGACTATGCGGTGGAGCTGGTGGATGCACGAATGCTTCGTGCGAAAACCGAACTGTTCGGGGGGGATGAGGCTCTTTGCTTCGGCATAGTCTTTGAGGCGCTTATAAATAAGCCTCTCGTAGACTTTGCCGAAAACATTGAGCAGACTGATGGGGCGGTAGCTGGAGGGCTCAGACTTGGGCTTGCCTGGCTTAGGGATGCCTATGACTGTGGCTTCTTTCCACATTTGGGGGAAGATGTTGTTGCTCAGGGCGCCATTGAAGATGGCTGTCATGAGCAGTATGAGGGGGGCGGGGAGGAGTTTGTACACCCTATTGGTGATACCGTCCGAACCGGGGGCTTTGCGGGTTGCGAGCCCTTTTATGATGTCTTGCACTTCGTCGGGAGTGACGGGAGGCAGAGGATCATCAGGGTCTTCGACTGGCGGGAGGGAGGCTCTCCGTTCGACTTCAGCGTTCACCTCGTCGAGGTGCGCTCTGTTTACTGGTTGAGAGCTGGGAGTGCATTGAGTCTCTAGGCTGTCGGCTAGGCATTCGGCCTTTTCGAGGTTTTCGAAAGCGACCGTTTTGTCGGGGCGTGTGAACTGTGTCCTCTGCAGCTAGAGCGAGCCTATTTATACGTTTAAACAACTGTCAACGTCAGACACCGACGACTTCCGTTGACACTTGTTTTAAAATATAATTTAGATTGTATTTAATAAAAATAATGTAATTGCGCACAACATTTGACTTGTAATTAAAAACACTTTAAATTGTAAATTTAGTTAGGTAACAATAATTTTATTTAAAAGAACTAACAGTTACAATGTTCCAATTTCTTTCTTTAGACTTTCAAATTAATACTTAAATAAAAACATACCTTATTTAGTACGATTTTATAATATAATGCAAAATCACTTATTTATTTATTGCACTGATTCGTATTTCCGTTACGTCATCAGCCGTTATGACGTTTGTTTTAGTCTATGGTGCTGTTTTTATTTGCCAGCGCTATCATCTATAAGAGGTCCATGAAACATAGGTACACGTACTTAAGCCACATCCATCAAATAGGTCTTAAACGATACTATCACTACTCCTGAAATACGAAATTACACAAATTACGTGTAACTCGAGCATAATATGAAGCACCAGATTACTGAATATGATTATTAATTTCCCGTTGCGATTAATTGCTAGCTGCCTATGCGTATAACCTCTCTATTACGTCAATACTTGGGAATCCATGTATTGTAACAGTTCTAGGAAGACGATGAGAATTAGTTTAAAAAATATGAAAATATTTCAGCAAAGATAAATTTATTACACTTAAATTTAGTCCCACTGCTGGGACACAGGCCCCTCTTTGTGAGAGGTAGTGGGCTATAATCCACCACGCGGGCCCAGCACTTGTTGGCGGATGTCACATGTCTTCGAATTTTAGGTTCTTGGACATGCCGGTTTCCTCCCGATGACGATCCTGACGTTTCCACGACGACGATCTCGGTCACGACTTACGAGTTGTAGATCTTGGGTTTGACCACAAGCCGGCACTTTACTTTGTGTAAATTATTCCATCACCACTGCTCTCAAAACGGTGAAGGAAAACAAAATGAATAAGTATTGTCTCTCATTTCCTGAAACAAATCTATTGGACTAGAGATACTTACAAATAAGCTAACAAAACAAAGCTTATTTCCTTTTCTTCTTTGCGAAGACATAACTTCGTATTATTGTCTTCCGCTTTAAAAGTGAAGACTGGACTCTCTGGACCATTCATATTTTTCATTGACAGCAATAATAACTTTACGATGATTACACTCCTAAATCCAGCAACAATACTAAAACAAAGGAAGTACAAAGTTAAAAAATATAATAAGTGTTATTAATAAAGAAGGCATGGAGAATGTAATTACTAGATGTACTGCTACCCGCCCACTCTTTCATACGGGTAATCGGGAAGATGGGTAGTTTAAACAAATGATTAACTACTATGCATAGCACGTGCACCTACACGCAACCAACCTATTTTCTGAAGCAATAAATAATCTACTTAACTTGGATTAATTTTATGAACGCGAAAAAAGTAAAGAAAGATATTGGATTTTTGGGCATTGAGCCATCTGGAATATCTTTAGATATTTATTAGAGGTACAAAAATACCTGGACATTTTTGCTTCATATTCGAACTGATAATTTCAATGCCTAAGGTAATTATTTTCAGCCTCTATTATCCAACTGCTAGGTGCTATACAGGGTGTTAGTGTGAACAGTGGCAATATTTAAGGAGATGCATAAGTATCATGAGTAGATTCTAAACATGTGTGCGTGCGCCGCATACGCGATCGTGGCGGCAGGCGCGCGGCGGCCGGAGGGTGGGGGGGGGTCTCGCTTCGTGCGTTAGCGTAGTATTTCGGAATTAGAAAACTGTAAATTTCGCAGATACACATCGGCATACACATATTAAACTTTTGATTTTTTATTTTATTTACGGTTATCTTTCTGTCCTTTGAAAGTTGCCACTGCTCACCCTTATACCTACACCCTGTATAATGTAATTAACAATATTTTTTACGCAATCTTTTGAAGCCAGAACATATACGGGATGGCTTGGGCATCGACGCGCGATATGGACCAATCGCTATTTTGACCATTCGCGATATGGACCAATCGCTATTTTGACCGAGCGCGATTTTGACGGTTTTTCAGTCACTTGCACCCCTGGGAGTTCAGAATCTTAATAAAGAGCTTATCAGGCTCCTGCAATTAAATGTTCAAAGATTTTTTAGTTACGTTAGTTTATTGCAAAACAAGCTTCTTGTACATAAACTAATCTGCACTACCAAACAACTCCACTGCATTTTCCTTCTCTCAACCCTATATAAATTCAAAGTCTCTAGTCCTTTAATGAAGACGGAACCACAAGCCGAGCTAAGCTTAGCTACTAGTACAAGTTAGCTAACGGTACACTGAGTACAGTAGGCTTAAAGCTGTATAACTGTTTAACCACATTAAGGGCCGGGTTGTCACTCTGCAGGAGCCGCATGCCCCAGCTTTGGGAGCTAACTTAATGTGATGCCGACTGTACCTAATTATATCTGTTCACTGATACGGTTGGTGAGGATAGTTAACAGTTGTTTCTTGTTTGTTAAGTTTGATGTTCAAAGTGAAATATTGATGAAGATTTCATTTTAAATGGCGAATTCACTGCAGGTTAACTGAGGGATACAATAAAGGCAGTTTGGCGAAATTTTTAGTCAGCCTCATAAACAACTAAGAGCTAAGTGCGGCAGTCATGCGCGAAATAGCCTTATGTATGACAAAATTAATACACTTCGTAATTTCTTAGAATTCACAAATAAAATAAACTATAAGCAGCATTTACACAATTTGCTTTTTTTCATTCCCTGCTCAATAACCAAGTAAAACTTACTTTATTTTTTTAAGTAGGTAGGTACTCAATTCTCATAAAATAGGTAGTAAATTTGCCGCAGAATATCGCACTTAATATAATATATTTCGTACGGTAAATAAATTTGCCAGAGGAACGGTTGGCATTGGAACGATTCCGCGACAGACGCAATTAGTCAACAAGGATGAAGCGAGAAGCCCACGGGTTTCTTATCTAAAATGAGTAGCGCCTGGACAAGCTGCCTAGACGACAGGATCAACCATACATTTCCCCACTTACACACATATACCTATACACGCTAAATGAAAAATACTGTCTGTACTTTCCTTCCAAAAATGGTGTACAGCGGTGCCAAAACGTTGATTACGTATTTTCTACAGCTTAAGCGTCCGTTTCTTGGTGCCAAAGTCTTTTGTAGGTATGTATATATATTATGAGGTTGTAAATGCTATGCATTATAGTAAGTGATCGCCGACCGAGATTGTTCTCTCTTCTCATTATCTTTAATTATAACTATCACACATACTAATTTGCAATGAAGGGGCCGTGACTAAATAATAACAGCCGCACAGATCGAAAGCTTTCCGCGGTTGGTTTGTGGACACCCGTCCAACTTTACATCCGAGACCCCTCCGTTCCTCGGAAAGCACGTTGAGCCGTTGGTCCCGGCTGTCATTCATGGATCTTTGACAGTCGTTACGGGTAGTCAGAAGCCCGAAATTCTGACAACCAGTTTTACCAAGGGGTATCGTATTAGGTACCCAGTAACTGGGTTGTGGAGGTCAGATAGGCAGTCGCTCTATGTAAAATGTATTCAGCTGCATCCGATTAGACTGGAAGCCGACCCCAACATACTTAGTTGGGAAAAGGCTAGTCTAATTTGCAATAAATTCAACAAAATGATTGACAACATCATCCATCCATTACATTTACCTACTAACCAGAAAACTTTATTAATTTTCCCCGTATGAAATGTTAAATAAATACAAAATCAAACGCAGTGAAATACGTAGAAATTGATATTCATTCATTAGAAACATTCAGAAGCTCTTCATAAAACTGTACCAACTGAAAATCCTACATTCGTCTTTCATACTAACCTACATATATACTATTAAACCTGCCATGTAAATACGACACATTCACATAACAGACCCTTTCACTCCTTTGAAATTCGAAACGTCACCCAGTGGCCGAGATCAGAAACAAGCAGCGAATTTACCAGCCAGCCCATCGCCTCTAATGAAGCAGTAAATTCTCCGAAACTGAAGTTTCTCTAACGGTATGCCATTTCAAAACCGCATCAAATATTATTCACGACGGGTTGGACACCATGAATAATGGATAGCAACCCGTGCCCAGCTTAGTGTCAATGAGATCACGCGCACCCGCTTCCATATTGGATTATTGCGAATAAATGACAAAAATGGTTTTCGATCTAGCATCACGCCGCGTGCCGCCGGCGTATACAGGATTCGTAAAATGCAATTTACATCACGTAGGATATCGAAATGAGCGAGATTTTCTCTCGCATCGAATTCATTAAGTTCGCAATATTTGAGAGGGGTTCATGTACTTAAAAATACATCGGTATAGGTAATTATGGTAAAAAGATTCGGTCGGATGGCCCGCAGCAACACAGGTAAACATCGCCTCGTATTTTTCCCTCCCTTGTAATTGAATAACGCCCCCCGCTGGCTCAGCGGATGCTCAGAAAAATAATTCTATTATTGCCCTCTCTTTCTTCAGCTCTCACTTTGCATGAATTATTTCAAAAACAATATTAACTTTCGTTTTATAATACTGGTACCTACATAAAATTGAAAATCATCATTGGGTTTGCTACTCCGTGTCAGCAATGCATCAGCTTGATGTAATACATAATTATGAATATCAGGTTAATTCGCTTTGTATCTGTGATTCGCAGAATAGTACAATACAGCGGATTTAGTTCGTTATTTGTTTGTACTCTAAATATCCGTTTACTGATCCATTCGTTTATTTAGTTATATTCAATTAATCCATTCTGTAGAATCATTAATTTACATTACATTAATCCTCGTCCCGAGTGTTATGAGAACTTTGAAGAGGCGTGTCTTGTCCAGTCGAGGACTTTGACGTCGATTTTGCAACTATACCTGCCTACCTAAACATTTTAAACAAATCCAGTCAAGGTAATTCAATTTGATTCGATACAGATCCTACCATAACCCAGAATTACTTAGACGAGACGAGATTTCACTTTGATTTGTCCCAACAAAAATAAATTCGCACATAAACAGAAAGAAAGAAAAAGTATTTATTTGCGACTCGTACAGGAAGATCACAAACTAAACTAAACACGGTCAAAAATACCATATTAAATAAAATTAAAAAAGTAACAAAAAAAAATTAAACAAAGTCCTATACGAGGCCAAAAGGCACACACTTCTGATATATTAACTTTGTAGTGAAAACTGGAGCTCAAGTCTGAAATAAAACTGGAACCAATTAAGGAAAACAAGGTGGTCGTGCCTTAGGATTAATAAGTTTAATGAACGGTTAAGGAGCGAGAGAGGATCATTAAAGGCATCTCGGTGACTACTTGCTGTAAACCAGTGTCGCTGGCGTGTTGTATAGTTTACGAGTTCACACGTAGCGTGATGGTAAACTGTATGGCATTGCCAGATAGTTTGATGGACTTTATTAAAGAAGGGAGTCAAAGGATTTATAGACTGAAAAGTTACAAGCAAAGTAAACAGCTTCAAAAATAAAGATACCTACAGAGTGGCAGGGACTGCGCAACCTGTTACCATGAAATCAGTAGGTAAATGATTCAGGCATTGACTGTCACCGCGGTCACCGGTGACCGCGAACAATAGATTTTCTATTGTGTCTGTTGTCTGGCAGTCAACGAATTTCACTTTTCTATGAAACAGTACATTTTTTTTATAATCGACAAAATATGTTTACGCTAGAATCATATTATGCTGAATTTATGTTTACAGTTTGCGAGTCGATGTCCCTACCACCCTGTATACCTACTCATGATCCATGAATGTGCAGAACTGCAAAATAGACTAGTAATATTTTGGTGTTTCAGTCAAACACCTTTTTGAATATGATTTTAAAAAAACACCATCCTAAAAAGTATAGGTAAGGTAAACAAAATTGTAAACTATCCAGTAGCATTCTTCTAATAGAGCCAACAAACACGTATGAAGCGATCAAAACGTCAAACGAAATTCACTAACAGGTAGGTGCGTTGACCTCGTAAAAAACCTCGTAGTAAAATGTATGGGAATTGGAAAAAATTATGGCGACACAATTATTAACCTAGGGATCGATGTCGTAAAAATAAATGATCAGTTTTATAGCGGCGGCGCGAGTCCAATTTTATGATGTGGGAATTTCAGTAGCCTCACGGTATAATATTACGCTTATCTCGTGAACGTCTCGGACTAGGTCGGGGATAAGTCTACTAAAATATAATTTAAGGGAAGTTTTATTGTTACACATATATAAGTATGTCTCAAACGGAGAATTATGGACATGTGTATTCTCCCCATTCTCACATATGGTGCTCAAACCTGGTCTGTGACACTTCAGCAGAGGTCCAAGCTCGAGGTTTGCCAGCGAGCCATGGAGCGTAGTATTCTAGAGGTTGGAATTTCTGACCGTATTAGGAACACAATACTGCGCGCCAAAACCAAGATAACGGACATTATCCAGAAAGACGCTTAACTACTTTGTGCTCACTAATTCCTTTAACAGTTCCTTAGAAGGAACTACTGAGAATTTTTGGATCAGTGGGCTGGACATGTTTGCCGGATCTCAGATGACAATTGGGCTAAGAGAACCACCGATTGGGTCCCACTAAACACACGACGCCATCGCGGCAGGCCAAGACGAAGATAGCGGGACGAGCTTGAATCCTACCATAGAGACTGGCCGGCACTCGCAAAAAACAGAATTGTGACAAAAGGGAGATCCCAGGCCTTTGCCCTGCAGTGGGACAATACAGGCTAGTTAGATTAGATTACATGTAAGTATGTTACTGTCGAGGTAAGTAGGTCGACGACGGTACACGATTCGTAATATTGATAAATGAAAATATTAATTCTGAAAATGGTTGATTTATGGTTATATTTGGGTTCAAGTCTTGTAGAATCCCCCTAGTTTAATCTAAAATACATTTTACCTTGTCTATTAAAAAAAATCGACAACCTGTTCGAACTCTAAAATGTGCAAACCACGTGATCAGAATAAAAGGCAGAAAAGTTAACAGTAACAATAGCACGTTCATAGGTTCGAATACAAGAATAGGAACACAACAAGAAGTTAATAACAATAAGATAATCTTTAATATATTAATATATTTAAATTACGTGTCACGATGTTTGTCCGCGATGGACTCATAAACTACTTAACCGATTTCAATCAAATTTGTACACCGTGTGCAGTTTGATCCAACTTGAAAGATAGGTTAAAAAATATATATATATGACAAAAACGTTAGCCACAGCAACGCGTGGCCGGGTCAGCTAGTTAAGTATATACGAAATTGTAAAATCTGAGCAAGACATACGACACAACGTGAAGCAAGCGACGCTTTCCGATATGTATACAAAATGTGTACGTAGCATAACGTTACAATTACATACACACTTTGCACGGTATTCACGCGATATGTACGCGCCAACAAATTGCATTCCTCTCCTCACAGCTAGATATTTTGCCTTGCCGTACAAAGGGGATATGACACGCGTTATAAATTGTCTATCCATAGTGCCGGCGTACCGGTTGCGGACACGAAAACATTAAAATGACAAATTGTTCATCGCTGTGATTCCATTTTTCACGACGAAGGAGGTACGCCCCAACATTACGGCGTAGATGTACGTATATTAATTCGCGCAATTTAATTTACGTCAACGATTGACGCGGTAAATTGATGAAAAAATGCTCCAACATTTTTTTTTTATAAATTTCTTATTGATTGCCTGGTCTACGATTGATTTGGTGGAAGTTCACGGGTCTTTGAACACTGAACGTAATAATTGGCGGAGTATTTCCTAATTATTTTTAAGTTGATGAAGTATTTGTTTAGAATAAGAAGCTTTAAATAACAGGATCGAATTTAACTGCTCTCTTTCGCCTCTATACCCGCTTTTATCGGCTTTTATTGATATTACTTATTTATATATGAAATATATATTCGTTTGATCTTTCGCGAATTGATTGAAAGATCTTATTTCGAACTAAGAACAAATTTGTCAATCAAAGGGGCAATTAAGGGATTAGGAAAGCTCCTAATCACTTTAATGCTGGATCAAAATCCACAATCAAATAGGTAGCTGAGTTGCAGGTTTATTTATTTACTTCACAGAAGTCATACGTGTTTTCCAGAGCATGCTCATGAAACAGCACTTATACGAGCTATAGTCACAATTAAATAATATATTACAAACAAAATCTTAGACAAAGAATAAAATCTCACAACACAATTTGTCAAGTCCCAGACGGTTACAACGGTAGCAACAGTCACAATACAAGTCCTTTACGAACAAATTCGCATTTAAATGCAACTTAAAGTTTGTCGACTTTAACCCGGTTTAGGAGGCATACGAGCGAGTGAACTCGTTAACGGTGTAGCTTAACTATTTCTTCGGCGAGTAATAGCTTAAGCCCGTTACACTCGTAATACATGTGTAGACAAATCAGTGTCGATTGCTGAGCCGCTATCGCTTGCGAGAATAACGACAGTAAAATGTGGCCGGCTTTCACACCATTGTGTAGCAAGGAATGATAAACGTGGGAGTCCTTTTCTTGGAGAAATTTCTTTAAAAAGTACTATTTTTCAGTCCACATTCAAATTCAGGAGTAGTTTTCAATCTATGATGAAGTAGGTATCTAAATCAATAAATTCTAACATTGCTGAGTTGAACAACTACTCATGGCATGTAATGTATTATTGTATACATTAGCACTAATAACTGTGTACGAACATCGTTTTATTCAAGCATAAAGTATGGCAATCATTTGTTCATCTCCTGTTCCTTTGGCTACAATAATACTTTACAAGCTCGACGCTTATGCACTTTAATTACAGTTGAAATTGCGTAGAAGTCCCGTGAGACAAAGACATGAAAGTCAAACATCCAACTAGGTCATACTGCAAAAATATAAACTATTTTCCTATTCTGCAACTCGAAGAACAGTGCAGAATATATTCATTATTTATTGTAATTTTTTTTTCTTCATAAACGACGCATTATTTTAGAGTTTTCCAACTGAAAGCACAAATCAGTTACAAAATTGTCCAAGACGCGTACAGTTCAGTCGTAAAGACTCTGCTATCAATCCGAGACGGCACTAAACATGGAACACGAAAGAAATCACACAAAGAGACGAACGGATTCATGATTGCCGAACCTTATCTGTGACATAAACGAATGCCGTAAAACGATTATCAGTCATCTACGATGTTCGTGTAAACACGACTCGCCCGTCGCGCTCCACTCGCCCGCCACTCATCCGCCGTGTAAACAACAGGCTGTAAACGAACAAGCAAATATAATTTATTGGCGACAAAGCGCTCACAACGGTGACATTACCGCTCACATAAAATCGCTTAAATTCAAATCGTCGTGTAGGTCCCGGCGCGGTCGCGAAGGATTGAATCGCTTAAGCGACAATGTCGTTTCGGTTCGCCTCAAATTACTCGAATGGGTTTTCGATATACCGCCCATTTGATGGGGAGCCCTTTTAAGTTAGGTAAAAGCTCCTAACGCAAATTGTAACCACTAGCCGTAATAGCAACACGTAGTATCTATTAGGGTACCTCTCTATAGGCGCTTGAGGTTGAGATGAAGAAAGTATCACTTAGGAAATAACATCCGAGGAGCTCCATCCTAATACTGTATTAACTGGAAACCGTTTTATTTCTAGGATCCATAAAATTACTCCGATTTCTTGAAAAAATAATGAGCGGGGCCTAAAAGTTTATATAACCCTGTTTTAACAGTACGCTCAGGCCGATCATAACAAGGCGAAGTTTTATTTAACTTAAAAATTAGGAATAAATGAAGAGCCATTCCTTGTTGTCTTTCAGTCCTCTGTAAACTCTGATGGTCCGAAAAACTAATATTTTACGGAAAAGTTTTTATTACGTTTGTTATGATATCCGCGAAGTAGGATCCTGCACTGAATTTGGAGATCCGCTTCGTGATTTTACTAAAAACACTTTGAGAGTGGCGGCGGAGCCATGGCTCGACTCGTGCAAAATACTTGAGTTATATAACTTTATTCCTGCCACTCCTGTGACGGCTCCAATTTATTTATTTTGTTTTTATTCGTGGAATTTTGGTTTGGTGTATTATGTTAATTTACAGATATTTATTTTTGTGTTTCAGTAAGAAAAGCTGCCGATACGGAAATATTGCGACCTCAAATAGGATGTTGCATTTTAATTTGTACATTGCTAGTACTTACTTGTAACACTATATTGAAACCTAATCTCTAGGGCTTAAAGATTTCAAACTTTCAAAAACTGAAATCGCTTAGAATCAAATGAACGCCCTGGAGTCATAAAAATACTACCATAATATCTAAAACGGTCGCTTTTCACGACTGTTAACGGTTACTGGTAAACAGAAGCCAAAGTAAGAACCACAATTTAATTTGTAAAAGGTAGCACATTATGCTATTTTCTTTTATTGCTCGGGTACGGTTTACGTGCTTCATTTCCTTTACGGAGCAGGTAAGATCCAATCAGCTGTTCAGATCTAGTGCCTCTAAGTATTCCCTGAATAGGTAGATAGGTACCTACTAAAATAATGTAAGTACTTGTAAACTATCGAGAAAGGTTGAGGTAGGTACCTACTATTTATTTTATGTTTTTTATTTAGAACGGCTAGGTTAAATTTAATTTTCTACTTTGCCTGTATTTCAGAAGTTTTATAAAATAATTAGGAAAATATTTGAAATCCTGTTTAATCCGAACGTCAAACTCTTAATTAAAATTTGTGCGAGTTCAAATATACCTCATATATACGAGTACCCAGATTAACAGGGTAACCCCTAGTGTATTATAACATGATATTTAACCCACGGAAAATCTATTATTATAATTAATCATACCAAGTGTACCGCTCAACTTTAGGGCCCACGAATGATTGGGCCAATAAATTGTGCCACAAACATGCGCAAAACATCAACAATTTCAGATACCGACTTGACAGCACCAAATTAATGAACACCGGTCACAGCGGATTTATTAGGGTTCCGCAGGGAGTGTGCTCTCATCGATTACACTGCTCCAGTCATTCCTAGCTTTGGTTCAATATGCTCTTTGAAATGTACCGAACGGGTTAGTGCTTACACAAACGTTCTTCTTTCAAACAAGCTTACCGAGATTTCTCTGGAGAATCCAATCGGGATTATTGTCAGTTATTGAACGGGCTCTGTCCATTTGGGATACGTCATTATTTTCTCAAATAAAAGGATTTTGTAAACGATTTTAGGGCAAACCAATCACTCTATCTGACAATAGAGGGACGCTTGATTACATTACAGAATCTAATACAGTAGACTGGCTTTTAGAAGAGCAATTTGAATATAGTAAATTTTATTAAGAACGTGAATAGTTACGATTCCATTGGCACACGACTGAAGTACAAAATTACCTAACCGTGCGCTCCTACTAAAAGCATCTTATTTAGTATTCAAACTTAGTATGGAACCTTGCCATTCAAATTGAGATATACAGGGTTGTGAAAAGACTGCTTAGTTGTAGTACAGTGCGCCCGAGTTGAATGAAAACACTTCACCAAATGCTGTTAAGAATACTTAAATGTATCCGAATGTCGGATTTTGCAGTAGGTACTGAGGTACGTACATGAACTACAGAGTAGTTCAACTGGTGACCACTCTATCACTAGTTTATACTTAAATAGGAACATTGCCATTGGCCGATTATTACCCATTAACAGCAATGTTCCTTTTTATTAATAATTTCTATCTCTTGAAAGTCTTTTTCATAACATAAATCCAAAACCTTTATCCAATATACTCGTAATATCCCGTACCAAAATAAACTGCAAGAATAAAGTTTTACAACCAATGTCGGAAAAGTTCGTGTTTTACTAAAAGACTAATAAAAGTCTCCACATTACACAGAAGCCTTTAGGAGCCTATCGTCAAAAATATAGCCAATAAAACGGACTATCAACATAGCCCATGATAAATGTGTGACAATTCATAAGTTTTGTTCGCGAACCGTTTGTAAATCACTAGAATGTATACTTTTACTAAAAACGAACGATTCTTGTATTGAATAACTCAGAAAAAGCCGTGGATAAATGGGCCCATCTATTTCTCCAAACGAAGCTATTTGTGATCTGAATTGTAGATTCTTAGTGTAGATAATGTTTGTCTATATATTTACGGTAGAAACGAATATAGTTATAGGAGACGAAGAAGCATTGCCAATATTTATAATAATTGTTGGGGTATGAAGTTGAAATCTCGACAAACCCCGAGCTTGAACGAATACCCCGCAATCCATTTATGCCGTCTCCTGATCCGAATCACGTTCGTGTGAGGATTCTCCATTCTCTTCTTCTTGCTGTTTATTTGATAACAAATAGCTGTGCTCATATTAGAGAATATATTGCTGAGCTTCACTACGTTGATAGGGTCGATAATGTTCACATTACTTTCGAATCTCTAAATCCCTAAGTTATCAACTACAAACAGCTTCTTGGACATCTAATGCGCGGTCGTTAGATAAAAACAAAGCTTTTTGCTTACGAACGTTCTCAGAAAAAAACTAAAAGACAACCGTAAAATATAGGAGCTAGTAATTTAGTCAGTGGCAAAATATTGTGTCCTAAAATGTGTAGCATGAAATCAAAATGTATTTCCACGGCGTTACGTGCGTAATATTTTCAGGTTGAACTTTCCCGGGCAGAGAGCACTGATGAAGTTTGCCCCATAACTTTTTTGTGGTCATTGAATTTGTTTGTCGACCACTCGCTACCGAACCACGGAAGTTTGATGAAAACTTATACTTTGCAAGGATACTTCTGGCCTCTTTTGTATGACTTATATTCCAACTTTGAACTTGTGAATGTTTACGTAACTAACTTAGCAATGCACGTAATATTTAATAAAAAAAGGTATGGATTTTCAAAGTAAAATTAAAGTTGAGGTTAGAAGGCTTTGTGATCAAGGTACTTATTTTTGTTATAAACTAATTACCATTACAGATGGCCTGGCACTATGATATTATTGGTGCACACACAACTTAATTCGGTAATTCATGCCCTTATTTATCGGCCCTTATCAATAGACTGGTCCACTCAAATCTGTGTGGTCAATCTACATGGTCTTCACATGATCTGGCCAAGATTATATCTCTGAGTTTGTTTTTTCTTTTCTTCTCTGAGTAGTCAGTCTTTTTTTTATTTACAGAAATAGCGCCCCACGGTTTCACCCGCATACGTTTCGATCCCGTAGTAATATCGGGATAAAAAGTATATAATGTGTTAATCCTGGTTATAAACTATCTGTGTGCTAAATTACATCCAAATCCGTTCAGAGTTTTTGCGTGAAAGAGTAACAAATAACAAACATATTATAGTAAGATAAACAATTTCATTTTATTTCAATCTGCTACAACACCCATGGAAGTTGTCCCATTCAGCTATTGAATTATCAACTATAATATGACCAAGAAAAATAAGATATGTATTTTTCTTAGACTACAGCAGAAAATATAATCTCAAAATTGTAATAGACACAAAAACAAAAATCATAAAACAAATCCGATAATAACCCATAACAATGGAGGCTCATTAGTAAGATGAAAGGGAACAAGCCACCGTGATATTGAAAGCAACTTCGTAATCATTATAATAGGAGGTATTCTTTCATTTTCAGGTATTAGACGCCGCATAACACCGACCGACTAAAGATGAAGTCATAAAGGCCTTTGACAGCCCACCGTAAAAAAATGACAAAGGGACTTCATATGAAGAATCCTCTTTTTATTTAGGTTTCGAGTCCGCTCGTAAAATGTGAAGCCTACTAATAAAATGTGTGCTCGAAGATTGTATTCAACCCGCCCTTTTTGTAGTACCGACGGTCGTTTTTTGAATAACAATAGAATTTAATTCGGGCCGTGCGCAATTTCCGTATGTTTCCATTATTCGTTTCCTCCTTTTGTGAATCTCAAACTACCAGTGTGTATGGTATTGGTTGCTCTTGTATAATACATTGTAGGTATTGGGCTCGTTGGATAAATACGCACGGGTCGATCGAAGGTTAAGCTATGCCTATGCTTGCCGACCATCCATTACATATTGAGACCTCTCCGTGCCTCGGAAAGCACGTTAAGTTGTTACCTCGAAAGTCTAAAATCCTCGAAAACCTAATAAGCGAGCAAAAGTGATGCAATTACTTTTGAAACGCAAAAGAAGAGAGATGGCTATAATGTGCGTGCGCTCGGAATAAAACAACGTATGTGCCAAAACGAATTTACTCCTTTTTAACAAAATAAATGAATGAAATTTAAAACTACTTTGAGTGAACTTTGATATGATAATTCTCTATGTTTTAAAGTAAATTCCATTGAATAGTAAAAAAATTGGTATAACTTTCCAAAGAGTCAAAAAACATACCAAAATGTTAAATCTGTATATATTCTATACTTAACAAGTTACACGAAATAGAAAAAACTCATTTTTTTCAACATATCCCCTTAAGCCGTTGGTCCCGGTTGTCATTTGCAGATCTTTGACAGTCGTCACGAGTATTCCGAAGCTCGAAAGTCTGACAACCAGTCTCACTAAGGGGTTATTAACCTGCCGAAGCCTGCCGGGGCAGCGGGATTGTCCGAAAGGGTTACCGCTGCCCCGGAACATAAAGGGCTAAGGAAGGAACACGGATGGGTTTTAGTCAGTAAGAGTCTGACACTCCCTTCCGCTCCACCCAGAGCGGGAGGGGTCATTTGATGATTTCCCATTCTTAAAAAAAAAAAGGGGGTTATTAACCGATAAAGGGGTTGCAGAGGTCAGATAGGCAGTCGCGCCATGTAAAATACTGGTATTCAGCTGCATCCAGTTAGTCTGGAAGCCAACCCTAACATACTCGTAGTTCGGAAAAGGCTAGGCAGATGATGACGTAAGTATCGTATGAAAAAAATAAAAAGTAGCCAATCAAATAAAATGTGATAGGTATGTCGATGCAATACGATTTCAATGTAATTGCTAGGCAAACGTTATTTTAGTATGTTGGTATATTTTGGACGAATGAAAATGTACCTAACTCTATTCCTAGATAAAACCTACAAGATTAAAAAAAAATATGAACTTCTACCTACTGCATATTCCACATGCAGTACACCTACTAACACAAAACTCACAAACACTGATCAGAAGTTTACAACCATAATTTTATTAGGGATTTATTGTTCGTTCGTCCTAAAACAAAAACTTAATAATACTCTAAACAATTCATCTCTTGTATTTCAAAGTAGCACACCGGTATCGGGAACAGAGCGAATCTACCGGCGGCGGTGATATAAGGGCTCCAGAGAGAAAAACCTAACAACATGAGCCGTGGCCAGAAGTACCCCTTTGTGTTCAGCTACCCAACCAGAGCCTCCTCAGGTGTAGGTCGAGGCTCATGGCTATAAAGCCATTGGCTGTCTCGTTCATCGGCAGAATGATTGCTGAGTCCACATCCCACATGTCGAAAAACTCGCGAGTCAAGTCAAGACACTTGATTTGTTTATCTTTCTCGGCTTTCCTATTCCTAATTGTGCAATTATTATTATTGATCTAGGTGGGTGGTGGTGGTAGGTGGTTGGTTTGATCTAGGTGTGCTGAACCAGTCGACATCATCAAGTTAATTCCAGTTGTCACTGAACACCAGCGCTGTAGATCTGATTAGCACATGAGTCGCGGCATTAGCCCACGTTCGCACGAACGTAAAAACGGGTCGAATGTTATCACGCACTGGTTTTTAACTCTGGCGTGAGCAGTGCGTTACAAATCCAGTACGCGGAAAAAAAAACGCCGCTAAACACGCGCCCGTGCGAACCTGGGCTTACCTAAGCTGAGTGATGGCCGTTTGGCGCGGGTGTGCCGCATATTTTACCCATTTGTTTTCTTTTTGTATTTTATTTTTAATTGTATGGTTCATATTCGACGAAAATAAACTTTCTTGCTTGCCCTTTAGAAGAAACTCACAGATGACAAGTGTATGTGTGTGAGTGGATTTCATACACCCATTTCTGGCTATATAGCACATATAAGAATCACAATCATGCTCGAAAAGCTGAGGTTTTACAATAAAACATGTACCTACAGAAAAATAAATAATCAAGACGCAGAATAAAAAACTGTATAAAGTTGCCAAGATCATTCTCCTTCCTGATTATATCCTTGAAGAAGCCAACCGAAAAGTCTCATAAACACCCCTCTTAAAGCCTAAATTGGCCCTTAAACCCAAAAACGTCTTACTCTTAACTAATAGCACTTTCTGCGATAATATTTCTTTGATGTAGCACCAGGGAGCAATTTCTAATCTAGCCATGTTGTGTATCAGCCCGTCTCGCAATTATGTACTGCTGAAGTGTCGAAGATCCAACGGACATGAGTTGTTTAATTGAGATGAAATGCCCGCCCCAGAGACCACAGCCCCTCACAGCTTAGTGATCAAACTACTATGATACCTAACTGAGACCAATTTATAAAGCAACTACGATTTAAATGGAGTTTCAGAAGTTTACCACTAATTAACTGCCAGCTAATTGATGTTATTGCATTGGTTGTTGAGGTATTCCAACTATTTCGCTCATAGTTCCAATAGTGCCCGATCATTCCACTTTTTATTCATAAAACGTAGAGTATTTAATTAGCGTCCTACCCCACGCACCCTACGTAAATATTCATTGGCATGGAGTAAATTTATGTTATTGTATTCAAGTGAGATACTACGGTTAAAGGTTTTCACACAAAAATCAAGTTTAGTCAACCGGGCGAAACATATTGTAGCGAATTCGTTAAATATGCAAGTATTGACATACGGTACCGATTTTTTGGAGCATGAAAACGGGAATTTTAAAATTGTGTTTATTCTTTTTTTATCCTGTTTTTTAAGCTGCCAGTAGGTAATAATTTTATTTTAATGTTCCATAACTACCTAGGTAACTACTATTAATTATTTTTCTTTCCTTCATCGATTACTACTTGACTTGGACTGAGAGACTTCGGTCGATTTATGCACCGCAGTCTAATATTTTATTCAAGTTACTAAGGCTTCCCGGGATCCTTTGCTGATCATCGTGGGAAGTATTTAAGTAGTCTACTTTATTACGAGGCTTCTTGGCTTCGTTTAAAATATCAATGACTAACTTCAAGTTAGGTAGGTATTGAGTATAAGCTCTCAGAACCTTGTTTATAATACTAGTGTGTGTAGTGTAGTGAAATTTCACCCTCCCCCCATTCACCTTTTTATAGGTGGAATTTTGAAAAACCCTTTCTTAGTGGAGACCCTCTCTTCACAAAGAACACACCCTCCAAATTTCATGTCTCTAGGACCAGCGGTTTAGGTTGTACGTTGATATATCAGTAAGTCAGGACTTTGAATTTTATATTTATACATCTGCAATTATATGTATATGACAGGTTTTAACCGGTTTTTAGCACAGTGCACTTTACATGCGACCGTCCAATAAAAATAACACTAATTGATATTGCAATTTTAATTTTCGTAATAGACCGATATGAAATAATGTCAGTACAATGTTGTGAAACTGTCTAACAGTTTGCGGATGTGTTGTTGAAACCGACACCTATTGAATTAAGTGCTCCCCATATTAACCCATCCAAAATATGAATCGTCGGAAACAAAGTGAAACTTTTGTTCCAAAAGTTTAATTGGATCCAATGTTCCGCACACACTGAGTTACCTAAACATGCACAAACTCTAACTGCGGGTGTGGATATGTTATTTAAAAAAATAAAACTCGTGGTTTTAATTGATGATTTCATGTTTCCAAACGGATAGTATTTCTCTGAACTAGCTGTAAAGTCTTTCTAAATATTGGCCCGCCCGTGGTACAAAGCAAAGATAACTAGTCGGGTAGTTAGTTTTAGTTTTTGTGGATATTGAAAGCTTTGCTCTGATATTGATTGCGTAGGTAATAATTGTTTTTTTTCAAACGTTTTTCCGTTTGGTCTGTTTGATTTTTATTTTCAAGTGATTCGTGTATTAAACGCACAATTATAATAAAGGTAATGAGTTTTTGTAAAGAGTTTTTGTTCGAACGTGCTCACCTCTGGAACTACCGCTTTATTTTTACATTGAATAACCCAATTCTTGAGAAAGATTAGGCTATTTAACATCACGCTCCGACCCTTAGGGGACGAGCAAAAAGAAAAAAAAAAACAGAAATTACCCTAAGCGAAACCGATGTAATACGAGTAGCTCGGGCAGGCGATGGGATGCGACGCGGTTGGTCGGGGGCCGAAATTTCACGCGGACGAAGTCGCGACCAGAAGTTTTTTATGTAAATCGTAAGTAGAAAAAATGTATACCTACTATTAATTCTCAAATTAAATCTAGGTACATGAACATAATACGCTTGAATTTTTATTTCGTATATATAATTTATTTGTTAATCCGATTGGGTATTCAAAAAAATATACCTATTCGGTCGCAAGATAATCCCAGATCCAATAAATTGAAAGACGCTTTTGTGAGCATTTTACATGCTTCACAGAAATCTACGACAGCCCGATTTTATGAGATAGATATATTATTTATAAAGGATTTAGATTCATTGAAAGTAAACTTCAAATGGCAATTCCAATTAGGTAGAGCAATACTTTTATTCCACTACTTAATTGAAATTGCCATTTACCAGTTACCTACATATTTGACTTCAAAACGAAAGAAGCTAAGTACCTAATCTCAACTTTATTCAAGGGTATCTCTGAATGACTTGTTCTTTATCACTTCTAGTCGAACCATAATGACACTAGTAGTCTGGCATCGACCCACGGTTAGTGAAATATATATGAATCAGGGGTTTAATTTGTATATTGATCGTTTCCGAACTTGGCAATTTGCCCTCTACACAGTAGTGAAAGTCAGCCTTCGGGGCATAATAGAATTTTAAAATATCGATTTTCAATACCTGCATGGATATACAGACATCGCTAGAGACAAACAATTGTGTAATTTATTGTGGGTCAATGAAGCCATTATTAATATGTTATTTAAAATTAGCTTATTGTTCTGTAAATCCATGTCCACTGCTGGACATGCATTTCCTCAAAGACTATACAATGAAAATGTTTTACGTAATGGCCATAATAAGCAAAAAAATTAATGACTACCCGTGGGGTGCTGGGTTCGATTACCAGATCGGGCAAAGCGTTATTGGGTTTTTAATAACGCAAATTTACCCCATCCCTCTATTTTCCCCCTATTACAGGGAATTTAAACATATTTGACGAAATGTGGGTGAATACTATAGGTAACACCTCTGCCTGATCTCTCGGGGATTACAGGTTATTGTATGATAAGCACAATGACTTTAAATTAAACAGTTGGACTGTAAGTTATTATTATTTTAGAACAAGGAAATATCAAATTTAATTTAAGTAAACATAATATAGTTTCACTTCTTGCCGGAAGGACAATATAAAACGATAATTTAAAGGTGAAACGGCTCATAAAAGTGTATCATCCATTTCTCAAATTAGTATTTCTCAAGGGTGCGTTAAAATATTCATGGCGAGCGAACGCAAGTGCGCAGACAAAACGTAACGGGAGCCACCGATTTCCAGTTGTACGAAGATTGTAGATAGACTAGTCCCGCCGGCCCATTAAAGTAGTTTGTGACAATTCTCGAGTTTGAAGACGAGCGAGGCAAAAGCGATCAAACGCCATGGAACGTCGGAGGCAGCCCTGTGTAGTTATAACTTCTGCTTATGTAAGCAACTGTTGTTCTATATCGTGGTCAGCGAAATTGGAAAAAGTTGTTTTGTGCCTATGTTTATTGGCAGGAAGGTAGTGAACAAGCAATCTTTAAGGGATGTTTTCAAATAATATAGACATTATAGTGCACTTTTGTATACGGTAGCGATGTTTTCAAACATTTTATTAGTAGTTTTATTGTTCTTCTTCTTCAAATCGGTCCCTCATTACTGAGGATCGTGGTCACTGGACTATTATCTGTCTCCATCTACTCCGGTCCAAAGTTGCCATCACCACCTGCTAAAAATTGCTTGAGGACGTAGCTTCTTTTACTTGGTCGGACTATCGTGTTAGCGACCGGCCTCGGATGTTTTATTAGACATCAATAAATGCGGTTATTTTGGAAGTAAGAAATGAGTAGCTGACTTTATGTGATAATACCAGCCTATTGTTGTCCCACTGCAGGGCAAACATCTCTTCTCATTAATAGAAAGCACGAGCATTGATCACCAAGCTTGCTCAAGACGGGTTGGTGATTTTAGACATATATCCAGGTTACCTTACGATGTTTTTCTTTCACCGATGTCAGTTATGTCCGAGATAAATTTGAAAGTACCTAAGCTACTGACTAGCTGATAATAATGAATTACTTCTTACAATAGCAAAGTCTCAAAGAGAAGAGTTACAATTAAGTACGATACAGAACCTTAGATTGTCATTGTTCTGAATTCTGGCTTTGCTGAAGGCTTATATCAAATCAGTCCAAACATGCTTCCAGCTTTGCTCCAGGTTTCCAGCTGGTGACACAGCACAGGTGAGACAGCTGTATCTCTCTTTATTTTGTTTTAGGTATACAAATTATTTAACTCCTCTACTTTAAAACTGGTCACATTGGTAATAAAAAGAACATGCTGTATTTCCTATAATTGTTTGTTACATTTAGCTCTATATTTTCTAATGCTTCCTGTAATGCCTGTAGTAACTAACTAACGTTAGTAAATCTAAATAAATAAATAAAAGGTTTCGAAAAGAACCACACCCCTCAAGAAACACCATTTACACTTCCAAAAAAATAATCTCATCTACCTTCATACAACTTTTATTTCACGTTCCTAAGGTCGCCGTGTCACGTGTGCCGTTATTTCAATATATTTTCGACCACGTGCGTCGCTGAAATAAAAACGTGCCGGCGAAAGTGTGTAAACAGGTACACGGGTTGTAGGTACAGTCTCGAGCATAAATACCTTACACTTACGCAATATTCAAAAGCGAGTTTCTTGTAAAGTATCGATAGAAATTGTAAGATGTTACGTGTTTTCTAAAACCTTACTAGGTATTATGAAATAGGTCTTTCTTCAAAGTTGAAATCGTTATTTCTCGAGAAAATCGCTTTTGATTGTTGCGTAAATGTAAGATATTTATGCTCGTGACTGTACCTTGTATGATGGATATTTTATTTATGAACTTATACTTACACAAACATAGTTATTATTACGTAAATGTGTTTTCAACAAGTTTGAGAAAGATCATCATTATAAGTGATAAAATAAAAAACGTGAGCTACGATTACTTTAGTAAGTACATACCTATATTATTGCAAGAATCATGAAAGACAAAAATTAACCTAACATAAGAAAAATTCAAGAATATGAATAAACAAATGAAATTCAATTGACTTAACCAAGCCACATTCACAAGGAAATAAAATTCAATTAATTATCCAGTTGGTAAAATTACAAATTAATTAATATCATTAATATTAGGTTTCAATATTTTTTGTAAATCTATTATTATTATTATCTCTTTTTAAAACTTATATGTTTGCACCGTTAGGGGTTGAAACGCTAGAGACATGGGTCCGAGTGCCCAGTTAGTTTTTCGAAAGATCGCCAAGCGGTTGGTCGACTCTTCACGTGCCAAGAGGGCTGGCCTATTTTTTGGCGAAAGAATCACCATTGCCATACAACGTGGCAATGCTGCCAGCCTTTTGGACACTTTTCCTGTTGACAGCGATGCCGACGACCCTTTGATTATTTCCCCTCCGTATTATATACTTGTACATATTTTTTGTCAATTACAATTCAAATAATAGTCTTTATTAAAAAAAAAAAATGTAAACTACATTATATTTACATAATTTAAAAAGCTAAACTAAGCTAAGCTTCTACATATTATTATTATTTTAAGACAGTTGTCTTTTAAATTAGGTGCTTTAATATAAATAAAGACCTTTAACGACTATATCATTTTCACCTACAATTAGATACAAATTGTAGATCCTTACATTTAATTTATTTCGTATTTTCCTCAACCGTGTCGAGACTAAACAAAATTTCATCTACACGTGCCTTTCAGTGAAAGCAACTCAATTTGATTTACTTGGCCTGGTACTTAGGTATATATATACATAGGTTGAAGTTTCCTTATCTTTTACTTACTAAAGAACATAATAGAGGCTTACTTCACTAATCAAATTGCTTTATATGATTATTAGGTACTACAGCTGTTGCCAAGGTCTATTTTCGTGCTAACACTTCACTCTTTTAGATTTTGAATATCCAATTAATATGAAATATATAGCTGATCCTCAAAAAAACCAATTGACCTTCTAGTGATGCACGCTTTTTTATTTTAATAAATAAACCTCTAAAAACTTTTTGGCCTATTAGGACCCCAAAATAGTAAATATATCAAACTTTCATAGTTATTTTTCAGATAAAAGTTATTTGACTATTTTCAAAGTGAAAGTAAATCATTTATTTCAAATCAAAGGCACTTTTGAACGTAAAAAATTACAATAAAATAGAATTGATTCTAGTCGCGTAGGTAAACGTAAAGGTAGTGTTCGTATGGAGAAGAATAGGCAAGAAATTCCACCGTTACTCTTTTAAAATGTTTTACAAGGTTTTGTATACATTCATTATATAAATATAGGTATGTGAAAACGATGCACCTAGAATAAAATTAGTATACCGCAAAAGTAAAAAAAAATAAAAGTGAAGCAATGACAGGTAAATAAATTATAAGATAGATAAATGGTGCTCACATATTTACAAATATTGTAAAAGTAGATATTTTTTCTACAATTTTAACAAGCGAAGAGTTGCTGTACCTACTCACAGAATGAAAAAATCAATGTCGCAAATTTTTTTAAAATATTAATTAAATTAGCAACCAGTTTAATTTTGTCTAGACTCTAGATTGTCGTATGGAGCAGAACCAGCATTTTTCCAAGCATTCTTATTGAAAAATCAGCCCTTAATGAATTCAGTGACTAATCCATAACTAATACAGAAATATAATAATAATATCCTTGGACATTTCACACAACGCCATATAGTCCCAAGCTAAGCAACCTAATGCTTGTGTTATGGTAACGAGATGGCTGATAAACTACTTATATACTTTTTTTTTTGTAATTACATACATATTATAGATAAAACACCCAGACCCGGAACAAATACTTGTAGGTCGTACAAATATTTGTTCCGTGCGGGAATCGAACCCACGACATGCTGCGCAGCAGTCAATCGCTCAACCACTGCGCCAACCGTGCCGTCAACAGCAAATCGCTAAAATCAGTAACATTAAACTAGACAAATTAAAAGACAGCAATTACATCCCAATATTGACAAACCTCACTCCATTAATATTCAACAGGCAAAAAATCATCAGACGTATTCAAAGGGGAAGCTAAAAGATTTGTACTTTAATTAAATGCAAACCACTGTATAAATCGCGACGAAAATCCACTTCAAATTCCCTTAAAGCTGTTAAAAAATGTTAAAAAGCCTCCCGTTATAATTACATGGACCTTTTTACTCGCTGTTTAAAAGAGCACTCTCATTTTATACGACCGTTGGGAAACCATGAAACACTGTTTTAATAAAATACCTTAATCATTAAAAATTGTATGGGAATTAGAGCTATGTTTATTTGAGAAGGTCATAATATCGTTTAGCGAGTTTTAAAAGTTTTATGTTGATGATATTTTCCTTTGACTTTGTGGTTCCCTTGAGTGTAGTGAGGTTGCTTGTTTTTGTTGATATTGCTTTTCTTGTTGGCGAGTTGAAAGTCAAAAAGTTAAGAATTAAGTTAAGTACACTGTAACTCTTCTCGTAACTGAGAGGTCACAAATGAGGGAAAAGATATGAACCCAATTGCGTTTCAAAAGCAAACATTTTGCCACCATTTGGTTTTTAATTCAAATATCTAAGGATTTGCCAAGCGTGTGGTCGACTCTGCACGTGACCAGAGGGCTGGCCTATTTTTAGGTCAAACAATCAGAACCTACTGCCATCCAACGTCTCAACGCTGCCAGACTTTTGGGTACTATTCTCACTGACAGCGATACGGACGAATTTTTTGATGCCCATACTTGTAGTATATATATTAGTCTTAGATTAGGTATATATTGTATTAAGATTCCTTAATAAACAAAGTTGTCAAAAAACTGTAAATAAAAAACAGAGTTAATATGATTCAATATATTCATCAGTTATTCCAATTATCTACTTGACAGATTATACGACTAGTGAACACCAGGTATATGGATTCCATTAAACCACAAACTTACACAAATTAATTGCAAATCCTCCACATTTTAATGAAGCAATAACCCCGCTCCCTACACGTCTTTAAATACGTTAAAATATGCGATCGCAAATAGGCGCATACAAATTAGTTGTAGTTCAATTAGGGAATGTAATTAGGAAAGCTGCGGCGTGCACCGACGGTCTGCAGAAATAATTACGATATTGGTGTCGAGCAGGTCGATTCCTACCTAATGAATTACCTGCGAGCTACAAATTAATTACAAGCTCCACTGCCTCAACCTCCGAGGACATTGTCGACTACGATTTTGAAATGACTTAAATGATTTTCAGTTAATTATAAACACCATTTCACTAATTAAATACTGGTATTCAGCTGCATCCGGTTAGACTGGAAGCCGACCACAACATAGTTGGGAAAAGGCTAGGCAGATGATGATATAAGTACCATTTCACTAATTGCGTCCCCCGACATGCCACACACGAAGTCGTACATTTCCAAGTCAAGTTAGAGTCACGAAATGGTTTCAGATAACATGTTGATGCCACTTAGCAATTTACAAGTTCTACAAATAAAGCGCACAGATATGCTAAAAGTTCCGCTTATCGCCAATCTTGCACATAAAATTGGTATCCGCCAGCACAATACCAATGCGATGTCTTACCCTCAGCGTCGCCCTTCCTATTCTTTCCCCAAGGACCGCAATGCTGACGTGCGGATAAAGAGGGGAGATAAAAAATTGCCTCACTGTCGACTGTGACCACGCAGCTGAGCCGGGGGTGCATGTGCATTCCCGCCGAGCAATTTGATAAATTACACCAAACTCAAAGTGATGAAATTTCCCTATGAGGAGATTACATACCGTGCCACTTTTGAAAGCAATAAAACCTTTGCAATATGGGACCACTTTTTTATTAAGTTTCGTTATTTGATTTGCTTCTTTTGGACGCGAAATACCTAAATGTTTTATCGAACACCATAAACATACAAATCTAAAATTAAACATATTTGTCACACGAAGGTGCCAATTTTTGAACTAGGTACTTATGTTTTTACAACCGTATTATCAATTCATAGGCTGTAACATAAGTGTCTATATTATTATGAATAAAGCAGCGTTTGCATCGACCCTAGTTATAAAACTGGAATGGTGCTCGTAAAACGGAGCAGTTCTGAGTTGTCTCACCGATCCACAAGAGTTTTATATTTCCTATAAAATATTATATTCTGTAGAGCGTGCAATATTCCAACATTCTACACAGTGCAATTTTCTGTCTATTCTAGTCGTCTAAGAAAGTGCAAGGAGGTTGATGGCTAGGTATCCGTGCAATCGCTTTATGAAGCAGGGGCGGCGCAAGCACTCAATTGATTTGCATCGCGGACTCCGGACAAAGCAGCGCTGCAGCGCCCGACCGACGAGGAATCCCGCTCAATTCACTCCTCAAACTAAATCGGCAGATTAGAATTCGAGTTGTGAACGAGCTGAATTCGAGCTGTGAAAGAAATTCTTTGTAGAACTTCTTTTAATCAAATGAATGTATTAAGATTTTCATCTTTATACAATTGCTGTGTTCCTGATGAAAGGAGATAGAAAAGGTTTTGATACTTTAGTTCACTAAGCACGCACGAATTAATGAAAGCGAAAGTGAGGAAAAAAGGAAATAAAGTTTTCATGAAGCGTAATTTGACCCGTAAATATCTTTTGTTCTCTATCCTTGTAATTAGAATGACAAAAATACGAAACATAAGCTGATTTCCAAACATAATGACCTGTATGTAACAAACGGCCTGTATTTATGTGGTAATAACGTTTTTATGTTCTGTATTAGCTTATTATGCCAATGCAATGCAAATATGACAACCACAGTTGAGTGAACATTATAGCGGTATGAAAAACCATTCAGCAAGGTATTAACAGGTTGCGCTTGCACAAACAATATCAAACGACAATTGCAAGTAGTTGGTGTAAATGAGTCCGTTTATATTTCCTTTCGGAGACAATGGCTTCACCCGGCGATATTGCCCTCGAGGACAACAGGAATAAGTGGCGAAAACGTAAAATATCTAATTGAATTTTTTATCTCACTCTAGGATTCTCAGGCGGTTTATTAAACTCGTTGAATAGCGAGCTGCAAGGGGCAATCGGAGCTCCCTTGATTTGCATTACCGAGAGAAAAGACACAAAGCACCTGCAGAAATCTAGGAAGGAATTCTGCAGTCAACGTCCCTGCAAGGATCCGGCGGTGCCTCGCTACCTTTCGGACACGACACTTGCCAAGTGGCATTGTGATGCATTTACAATTGCAGATTATAACTGAGGAATTGCTTATTCAAGGCATTGAAGTAGTACCTATACTGTTTGTTATCACTACTGTCCTAGCAGTGTTGGCCCAGTTGTTCGTGGGTTCGAACACAGGCAGGCGCTTTAGTTTGTGTAAATAATTTCATTACTAATGCTCCCAAAACGGTGAAGGAAAACATCGTGAGGAAACCGGCATGTCATAGAACCACCGAAAACATGTGACATCTACCAACCCGCACTGGGTCCGCAGGGTAGATGACAGCCCACTCCCTCTCGAAGGGAGAAGGCCTGTGTCCCAGCAGTAGGAACATGATTATGCTGATTATGCTACGTGAACCAATACATTATTTGTAAGAGGATTACGAAAACTTTCTTCTTAACGCGCCATTACTGATGGCGCTGCGGATGTGACCAATGAAGGCCCGTGATTGGACAAGACGTCCTATACGTTGTCGACTGTGCCCGCGACTTCAAAACAACTTCAACAAAACATGTTGGATTCATGCGTTTTTTTTTTGCGCGGACCCTGGTTTCTTTTCTAAAATAGAAGTAGAAGAAGTTACTCCTTATAACATCAACTATCTGCCAGTGAAAGTCCAATCAAAATCGGTACAGCCGATTCGGAGATCAGCCGAAACAAACGTACAGATTTTTTCTTTTAGTTATAATTTTTAAGTTATTATAATTAACTTTCTTAAGCGTTTATTTAGTAAAAAGCTGTTATTTTGACATTACAAAAATACATTTCAATTTTATTTATTTGTATGTATAGATTGGTGCCGATAAAAAAGTACAAATTACGAAGTGTTTTTGGTATGTATTTTCTGGTGTCCAATAAAGTTATTAGTTATCATTTAGCCAACATCGGAAACCGCAAAACGTTATGACTTGCTTACGGAACTATTTCGTACCAAATCATTGGCAGTTCGGACTAACTCGGCTCCAAAAACGGCAGTAACAAATATACCAGATATCGTGTAACACAGTCGTGTTCCATATACCCGCTGGCTTGTTTGATTTATACACCATTTTATTGACAATGATAAAGGTCTGCATTGGTACTGACATTTCGTTATGTCGGGGTGAAAAATGGCGCGCTGTCAGTATCGCGATAAACCGATCTTATGTCGCATTAGCTTGTTTTTGTCACAAATACATGATCATTATCTTAGATATCCGGAGCAGGAAAGTTTTGGGATATGTTCTATGTATCGAAATGGCATCGATTTATTGTAAACTAGCTTCTGCCCGCAACTTCGTCTGCGTGAATTTTGTTGTGTGTGTGTGTGTCCGACCCAACCCGTCGCAACACATCGCCTGCCCGCGCTAGTACTGCGTTTTCGCTTATTGTTATTCAAGACATTTTTTTTGTTTTTGGTCGGCTCGTTAAGGTGCTACCATGATGTTATATAGCCTTCTTCAAGAATTGGGCTATCTAATGCAGAAAGAATTTTTGAAATCCGACTTGTAGTTCCAGAGATATACCCTCTACATACAAAATTACAAACAATTTTCACTCTCGTCTCTTTTTATAATACTAGTATAGATAGCGATGCCTGTAAATGTTATGTTTCAATGTTTGGGTACCGATATGTAACTAAAGCCTTAGGGTACTCACTCACTTACTGTTTTGTCATCTTTGACATTTGGAATTAACATACGGAACAGTATCAAATGAAATCCAATGTGAGCGAAACGAATCCATACAACAAGCTTACCTACTTGCTTGTTACAAAATTAAAATTTATTTAAGTACCAAATTACACAAGTCAATTATAATGGAGCTTCTTAATATATCAGTTTCCAATTACGGAAACAATTCGTTTGTAATAAATTTCAATAACAAAGCGTATTCTGATGTAAAAGAGTGGTTTGAATAAACACCTGGGAAATTTTCCGCAATTCCAAAAAGTCTTACCCTATACCATAAATACTATCAGGAAAAGATAAAGATACAAATAATATCAGGCTATTTTGAACGATCTGCAGCGAGAACAAAAAAAAAAGCCCAACTAGTATTTTTGCTAGTCTATATACCTGCAGAATTCTGTGATTTACCGCATGTAGATGCGTCCAGTGTGCGGTCAGCAGCCATTTTTATCGTCACCACTAACGTTCACGTTCTGACTTAATTGCTTTACTGTCGTAACTGAATCGCTGCAAAACGTTGCCGGTAATAGACGATAAGGTAAATGGTGCACAAAAAAACTTAGCTACGCGAAAACTATACGTTCTCATCACTCGTGCTACGCAGTTGCTACACGCACATACGCGGCTACGCGCCTGCTACGCGAAAAAATCACTTGTGCTACGTGTTCACTTCAAAGTTCATACACGCACGCTACGCCATCATCGCTATGTTTGGTGTGTTCCAAAAGTATTTGATAAAAATTTAAACAAATAGGACCGACAGCGTATCTGTATGTCAATTTGTAGTGCCACTTTCAAATTGAGATTGAGATGTGATTAAAGACGTTTTTTTATTTGACAATTGAGATTAATTTTATAACCTCAATTTTTGTCGATGATATTTCAATGACAATTTAGTAATTTCGTTCAAGTGCAGAGAAAGAGCAGTGGTGGCCCACTGGTAACGGCCGCGACTTACAAATTTTAGGTCGTAGGTTCGAACCCAGACAGGCGCTTTACTTTGTGTAAATTATTTCATTACCACTGCTCTCAAAACATCGTGAGGAAACCAGCATGTCTCAGAACCAAAACAATCCACATGTCACATCTACGAGTACCAACCCGCACTGGGCCCGCATGGTGGATTTCAGCCCACTCCCTGTCACAAAGAGGAGTCTTGTGTCCCAGCAGTGAGCTGATTATGTACGTACATTATGTAATGTCATTCAAACAATAATTGCTGGAAAAATAGACGAGATAAAAATTCAAAAAAATGCGTAAGAATTTAACCTGACCAGGGTTTGTTTACACTTCCATCAAATACTTTCGAAACAGACAATAGATTATTATTGTATAACCTGTACAATTAGCGTAATTTCTCTGCTAATAATATCCAATGTGTTAGCAACCTCGTACCGGATTTTTAGATCGCAATAGTGCACAATAGTCACACGTCAGGCTCATGGGTTCCGACCGTCTGATTTACACGTTTTCAACTGTTGACGGATAAATAGAAGTTGTATATATGTAGGTACATTGTTTATCTACTTCTTCAGTTTCTCCGATAGTATTTTAACCCGAGCTTGGTTAAATTGGCAAGGATAAATAATTGGGTTCTCAGACGGACTTTAGGTACCACTAAACACACCTTGATCAATATTAATTGGCGAGCATTGCTGCAAGTAACAAGCCAACTAGGTATTAAAAAAAACAAATGACAATAAGTAACATGTTCATTGCTGAACGATAAGCTTGCCTAGCGATGTGTTCGCGGATGAATGGAAGATCTTGTCAGGTGTTCCTATTGTGAGGATTTATTCCGGTCTGATCCCCTGAACCCCCCCCCCCCCCTCTCCACCCCCCCCCCCCCTCCTTGATCCCCTGCTAGTTTTGAAATCTTCTTCTGTTTTGGAAATCTTACTTATAAAATTTTATCTAGGTTTCTCTTTATCACAGGTAAGTACAGTCAAGAGATAATAAACGTTTCATGTTTTACAAAATCAAAAAACGAATTCTTTTTTAATGTGCGGGTACCATGCGCATATGACTGTGGAGTAGTTGTATACTTTCCGTTATTGAATTTAACTTATGTGTTTGTGTTTTCAACCAATGTAATTGATTTGACCTTTATTTATTAAGTATGTTACAATAATTAAATAAATTACAACATCTAACAAAAATCTCGAAGCAAATCCTTCTGTTTACACAGTCAAAGAGCAGAATACAATTTACCATTTTGATTTGAACAACAACAGCGATGAATCCCGTCCAGTGTTACCATATTCAAACATTCTGTGTTATGCAGATTATACTGGTTTCCTAGTATACGGATTTTCATAATCACGCCAGCCAACTTTGCAGAAAGTAGATACAGCGCAGGTGTAGGAAACTCGCCTTCGCAGGAAATTACGTAATACATACGTCATAAGCGTATTCTCGTTAATTCTCGCTGTGATTGAAGAGATGCGGGATTGGTATTAAGATGTGGGGGGTGAATTAGGCACTGTGAGCCCTTTACGAGCTCGCGGAACCAGGATGAATAAATTAAACGAGGGCTTGTCGAAAAACCTCCATAATTATTCCTAAGAACGGTTCTACAATACATTTTATATTTTTCTACTATGTTTTTTCTGCTATCTATAATAATAATAAAGCTGAAGAGCTCGTTTGTTTGTTTAAATAATAGTTTTGATAATCTCTGGAAGTAAAAGCCAGATTTCAAAAAAAGTAATTGGATTTGATAGCCCTATTCTTGAGGGCTAATTATATGCTGTCTTAACATCACGCTAGGACCCTAAGGTACGATGATAGCGAGGGTAGGCGATGCGATGCGAAGGGTCAGGGGAATAAGAAATTTCACGCGGAAGAAGTCGCGGGTAGAAGCTAGTTCTTTAGATGTGTAAAACAATGTTTGTCTCGTATTTTTGCCACTAACTTTTAACGGACTCGCGGAGGTTGCATGTAAGCACCAGATAAGTACCACTATAGCCTTTACAGTACCTAGTTGGTATTGCCATCGGTTTGGATAGATTGGTTTGAAAAGTTACAGTTTTTTAATGCCCTTGATCATTTTAAGCAATGCTGGTAAATAAGACATCGTGGTTCAACGATTTAGAAGTTAGGATTGCAGAAACGGAAATGATAAATGATTTTATTTCTGTATGCAGGTTTGTACAAACATTTTACACGTCACTCATTTTTTTAAAAGCTTTTATTTAACATGCAATTATGTTTAAAACCAGATGATGATGATGATGATGGTCGGCGTCGCCTATCTGACTACTCTGAGAAGAAAGGCCGAAACAAACACAGAGGTCAGTCTCTTTCAAGTCCGTAAAATGATAATAGATTATGTATAATGACACAAAAAGGATGGCCCACACACTTGGCACAATATCTTTGTCAATTATCTTGATCCTATAAAAATATGTCTAATACGTAAAAAAATAACGTGTCGAAGAAGAAAGACGAATTATCCTTAATGATCGATCGAGGACATCGCAGACATATTTACAAACATACGGTACCTAACAGATACATTTCACCGAAATATGTTTTGTTTTGATGTGTACACTGAAAGGCAGACATAAACGTTACGTTTTCCTTATTTTTTATCATCCAACAAAAAATCCAATATCTTCTAGCTATCTTCTATACTAATAATATAGCTGAAGAGTTCGTTTGTTTGAACGGGCTAAGCTCTGGAACTACCGGTCAGATTTATGAAAAAAAATACTAGCTGTTGCCCGCGAGATCGTCTGCGATCCAGGATGATAAGTAGCCTATGTCCTTCTGGTCTACCCATGTGCCAAATTTTATCCAAATCCGTTCCGCCGTTTTAGCGTGAAAGCGTAACAAACAAACAAACTTATTTTCGCATTTATAATATTAGTTAGGAAGATAGGATAGTTATATAGGAGGCTGAAAAAACGGTCTATCGACACTCTAGACTCACAAAATGTATTAGTTTTCTAATATCAACCATGACTCGAAAAAGAAGACACGTGGGGCCATATATTATCATAATAACGTTATTGTTGATTTCCTCGGGAACAGCGCTTTTTTTTGGGATGAAAGGTGTACAGAAACGGACATAGAGTTATCTCCGTTTCTGTACACCTGACAACGTATTTACAAAATTTCAGGATGATCGGTTCAGTGAGTTAGACGTGAAAAGTTAACAAACAAACAAACTTACTTTCGCATTTATAATATTAGTTAGAACAGGATAGGATTCTAAAAGAAAAAAAAAAATAGAACGCTAAACGAAAACAAAGTGGGTCAGGGGAACAAGAAATTTCACGCGGACGAAGTCGCGGGCAGAAGCTAGTACATATAACAAAATAGTAACTGCACATTGAATATTTTTGGAAATAGTAATTATTATGAGGTGTGGCCCGAGACTGATCCAAATATAGTTTTTTAGAATTTTTGTCCGTTTGCCTGTTTGTCTGGATGTAAGTTCTGGATTGGCGCAAAAAGGCTGACCAGATAGGATGAAATTTGACAAACATATAGTTTACTAGCTTCCGCCCGCGGCTTCGCCTGCGAGTTATGTCGATAAAAACTATCCTATGTCCTTCCCCGGGATGCAATCTATCTCTCTGCCAAATTTTATCGAAATCCGTTCAGTGGTTTAGGTGTGAAAAGGTAACATACAGACAAACAGAGTTACTTTCGAATTTATAATATTAGTATGGATAGTATGGATAACCAGAATTAACACTTAAGGTACTTTTCATCCCGGTAGTACACACGGCCGGCGACACATCAAGCTATACATTTCCAGTTTTAACTGATCTCGCATTGTAAGGTTTTTCATATAATTAGAAGTCAGCTTATACTGGTTACTTATGTGTAGCCTTGTGTACATTCCCGTGGAATATTTTCCGACATCCACGCGGGCGAATCCGCGAGCAGAAGCCAGTATTCTTTATTTATCGACAAACGGAAGAGTCCTCAACCTCCGTTACTCTTGTCGGTACCTAACTGTTACCGAAGAATCGATGGAAAGTCGCAAGTCGCAAATAGTCGCGCCATTGGATTTTTATGGCTCAGCTAAAGTGATATACGGGTTATGGGGGCCTTCAACCATTGAGCTGGTGTTTAATCTGATATTTGAGTATTGAGTATTGATATGACCGTGTCGTAATTTTTGATTTGTGATATAGTTTTGGGAAAGCGAAAGGAAAAGATTTATTGATTGTTTTTTGTGGATGTTAGGCATATTGTAAGATGTACCTATGGAATTCCTATTTGAACAACATACTGTGGAAAAGTCACATTTAGAAAACTTATTTTTTCAGATTCCGGCTATTACAAAAACGACCTTTTAAGAGACAAGGTTACTACCTTGTCTCTTAAAAGGTCGTTTTTGTAAATATATTATGTCTACTGAAGTAATTGTTTGATTGATTTAAGAACAACCAATTCGTTTATATGACAAGATAATTAACAACGTGTTAATTTGACCATTTACCATTTACCACCTATTTTTTACTTATGTTCACAAAATAAATGAATTTGATTTGATTTGATTTGAAAAAGTACCTACTATCAAAAACTAAAGAGGGGTTTGCACGTTGACTAGAGTAGTAGGTACCTAATTGATATGCCTATATCGATTAAGTAACCACCCCCTCTTCAATATATCGAGATCAATATCCAAACAAATGCAATATAGATAGGTAGGCACTAAATACTGTAATCCAATCCCTAAACACTTCAAATTAGCAATATCTTCCTTCCTCCTACAATTACAGCTTTAGCTATAATTTAAATGAGCTATGAATCAAATAAATTTCTGTAAATTAAAATAATATGTAAGCAAATAACAACTAATACCTAATTAATTAATAAAAATAACTAAATTAAATCCTAAATTAACTAAAACTATACACAAATTACAATATAGTGTCAAAAAATTCATCCGCATTGCTGTCGACTTTTAATGTACCCAAGAGACTGGCGGCATTACCAATGCTTAGCCTCTGACCAAGGTAAAAGCCAGCCCTTGGGTCACGGGAAGTGTCAACCAGCCATTTCGAAATTTCCTTAAAAAGACCATGAGCACTCGGACCCCACGGCCCAAGGGTTTCAACCCCAAACGGCTCGAAAATATAATTTTCGATAAGGTTATTATACTTACGTTTTCCGCAGCCGCAGCAGCAGCGCCAGCACAGCACGCCGTGCCAGGAAGATGGGATAGCGCAAGAGTATCGACACACGTTCCATCCCATACTAAAGGCCTACCCACCTTCCATGTAAATAAAGACATACCGTCCGGTCTCTTGCCATCGTCGCGTGCCAAGCCATTGGGTTCTAAAACAGCTGGAACGCCAACGGTGACAAGAGCTCGTCGGATGATGTCATTAATGTTCGCGTGCCGCGCTAAACGACCCGCACTTCGGCTGCAAGACAGGCCGTGGTGTCCGAGGCTGTCGACATCTTCGCCACAGTAACAGCGATGATGAGAACAGTAGGGAGTTTAGTCGCAGGGAAGCAGCGAGGCGGAAAGTAGTGTTGTCGAACAAAGTGCCTATAATGAGCCATATAATTGGCGTGGAAACAAAACAGTGCGGTTACAAGAACTTATTATGTAGCAGAATGTTGTTGTTATAATGTTAGAAAACAACAGACAACATCTCCGTGTAGGTTCATGTTCTGACTCGGAAATTAATATATTTACATACAAGAAGAGGTTGCTGATTCTCATTTAGTTTCGAAATTCTGATGTGGTTTTATGTTATGGAAGATTTTGTATTGGGATTTTTTTATAAATAACCCTGTGCTTATTTTAACGTCAGTGATGTATTTTCTTGCTGTCCTGCTAACAACAAAACCGAATCCACAACTTATTAATACATTAATATTATGACGTATTTCATCATAAATAATCTTTTTCTTCAATTACATAATATGCCAAAAATAAATATATCTTCCTCCACAAATACGAAAGGCCAAAAGCGCCAAAAAAATACATTCAGGTCATCACAATTCACGAAGCACTTAAGAAACATAATCCTCAAAACATCAGGTCGTCGGACAACGGAACCCTCAAATTAACTTAATTGCAATTGTAATTGGCGAGCGCAGGGGACCGCAGAAAAAGGAAAATATTTATATTCCCTCCATCCTGGCTAAAATATTCGAGTATTCGACCATCGGCTTGTTTTTCCCTCAGATTATTACCTACACAAAATGTTACAATACCTCGTCGAGAAATTATAGTACTCAACAAGTGTTCCCAAACTCGGTTCCTAATTAGTTTTATTCCATTACAGAATAAACCTGTAACATAAAAGTTTGTTAATGAACGTTACCGGCACATAATTAGTTAGGTTCACGAAATGTTTCGGGTGCAGAGGTGCCAAAGTTTTTGGGGAGACAACTCAAAAAATTTTAAACTGGCAATTTTGAACAGGGTTTTATCAGATATGTAACCGACTTCTAATATTGCAGATGACGCATAATTTGGCAGCCAGCTCCCCTTCCTACTGTTTACACGTCTATTTCGTAGACAATAGCATCGTAAATTAAAACAACAAAGTAAATAACAGTAAGTTAAGAAGCTAGGGGTGAGCCACAAAACGTGTTTTGTTTCAATTTTATTTTTCGAAGCGAACAATTGGCGCCAGCTCAATTAGTATAATCTAATTAAACAGGAATGGCGTCGGACTGTTTGAAATAAAAGAAAAATATTATTATTCGCTCCGAGAAGCCTCTACAAGATTGTCACCGAGTGTTAATAGGCTATTCTGAGCCATTCCACAGTTTATTCAAAGGGTTGGACAGTTTTATTCGCTTCGTTAACAGAACTGGAATGACAAGTCTGTATTTATTTTATTTTTTATTCCATTATATCCGCTGAAAGCACTTAAAAGAGAGCTTTTTTGAATTGGTACTGAGTTTTACGTGTTCGCTGTTTTTGTTTACATGATGCAGACATGTTTTATATATAGAAATAGCTTTAAAATTTATTTTTTCGTAGGTACTAATTAAACGAGAGATAAAGTTTAAGAGAACTTGTTGACGTTATTAAATAGAAGTGTGAAACTCTTCTGGAAATATAGCTACGTTCGTATTTATAAGATAGATAGATAGGTAAATCGTTTATTTGTTGCACACAAAAGACATAGCACAACATACAAAAGCCCGATGAAATGATAACTAATTACCTCAGACCAAATAAAAAACCAAGACAGACGGCTGTCAACAGTAAAGTGAAGCCGGTTTCGTAAACATGGGTGCACTTAATGAGGTGTAGTTTGATTGTAAATGGTTGTAAATGTGTGCGAGTGAGCGTGCATGCACAGAGCGGAGGTGTAGTTTTGATATGCTTCACTGTATCGTTCTCAGCACTCTGTCTTGGTTTTTTATTTGGTCTGAGCTAATTACATGAATATTAGGAAATAGCTACAAGGTGCCAATATACAAAAAAAAAGCTATAAGGATATTGTGACGCAGAAACTTGTGTTAATTAGTGATACGCGGAAGTAACTCTTGTCCTAATTAGTATAGTTCACATTGCACATTATGTTTAACATAATTTAATTACCTACTTATGATAACAAAG
Organism: Gortyna flavago; assembly: GCA_963669345.1. Taxonomy (NCBI): domain Eukaryota; kingdom Metazoa; phylum Arthropoda; class Insecta; order Lepidoptera; family Noctuidae; genus Gortyna; species Gortyna flavago. The sequence goes on from OY770139.1 coordinate 8,705,400, forward strand.
CTAGATTTTAATGACCGCAAAAATTATGATCACAAAATACAAGTAGAACCAGTAGAACCTTCTCTTCCGGGAAACACAGGCAAAATGTTATGTAAAAATATGATGATTAAAATTACAGATATGCTGTGATAGATAGGTATATACCTAATTACAATATGCACTATACCTACATCATTGCAGAAATCATTCACCAATCGCTTGTTCCTGTAACGCACATCTCACAAAAGTGTCCCTCCCGAAATCCCTCACATTCGCAGCCAAAATATGAAGATACGATCGTTGTAATATCCGGCCCACATCTTAATATCCGCTTACATCTATCCCACTTAGATGTCTAACTTGGATTTAGTTAAATCTGATTAGTTATTGAACAAAAACTTGAGTAGGAGTACCTACTCAAGTTTAGATAGATAGATACCTACTCAAGTTTAGATAGAAGATAGCCTCTACAGTAGTAGAGGCTATCTATGTAGCCTTGTCTTTAATAACACAGGCTGGTCATAATTGACAGCATATTCCATTCGAACGTTCAAGCAGACGTCAAATATATTGATTGGGTATTTTTGGTTGAGTAGAGAAAAAGTGCTACAAATAAGATGACTATGTAAAGTCCCTCCTCTCAAATACATATAGTAAAAGTTATCGCTGTTTGATTTTATCGTGAGGTCCCTCTGAGCCTCTCCCCCCTACAGTACCTACCTGTTCAAGGTTTTTAAGATGTTACACGAAACGTCGTCTCACATAAAATCATATAATTTCATAAAATCTGTCATTTACACCAGTATTTGACATTAAGTCAAACCCCGCTGCCCAAAAAATTTAATCGCTAGATTTGCTCTTACCGTATTTAAGAGAAGGCTGAGCTCACACATTATTAAATAGCATTTTCATGACAATCAAGTCAAGTCACTGTGTCATTATGAGTCAAAACGAAACGCGCGCTTTGACGCGGTAGGGCGAATCCAACGATTTAAATCATTGCCGCTGTTATTATTTTCATGAAAGCCGTCACAACGGTCGATAAGAGCGGCCAACGCTCTTCTAATAACCCGTAGCTTTATTGTTAGTTCTTATGAATAAATAAAAAAGATCTAGGAATTACCATGCCAGTATTAGCGTTCGTTCGTCTTCACATTATTAGGACAAGGAATTTATAAGAAGGCTAAAAACTATACCATTGGATATTCGTCCAACATAACTTTGTATCAACATAACAAAATGTGTCTACACTGGGTAAGCTCACTCCATCGTCGACTCTGTCTCTGTCACCTCTGACCTAGACTAGAGTCAAGAGCGAATCCATTTCAAATAAAAAAAAAAAAAAAAAAAATTAGTAATTTGATCGTTAGTAATTTGACTATCAAAAGAAGAAGACAAAGCGTTGTGTAACGTTTATTAGTAAGGAGGTAAGAGTAAAAGTTCTGTTTCTAAATAAGTGTTGCTGCTACTCTGTAATAACGTAGTAAGTCCCTATTTCAAGCATTTAAGTACGTTTTCTGCTTGTCAATTTCACTTAGAGCCCAGCTTAGCTCTCGACGTATATCAGTACAATACCTCGAGAGCTAAGCTGGGCTCTAAGTGAAATTGACAAGCAGAAAACGTACTTAAATGCTTGAAATAGGGACTTACTACGTTATTACAGAGTAGCAGCAACACTTATTTAGAAACAGAACTTTTACTCTTACCTCCTTACTAATAAACGTTACACAACGCTTTGTCTTCTTCTTTTGAAAGTCAAATTACTAACGACTGAATGAGAGAAATCGGTGTACTATTTATCTGATACAATACGTTTATTAGTAAGGTTAGAGAGAAACTACGAGCTTTTCTTTCAGACATCATACAAGTGAAACTTTTTTTTTTTGTAATATGGCAGTTAGCTAATACATGCCTATTACTGTCCCACTGAACGACAAAAAAGGCACGACCATTGATCACCGCGCTTGCTCAAGACGGGTAGACGATTTCAGACTTATATTAACCTGTATAAATAAGTCCAGTTTTCCTCACGATGTTTTTGATTCAGTAATGTTCAAGATAAACTCAGAAAGTACACATGAATTGAAAAGTCACTTTGGTCGCATGAAAGGCTTATAGAGAAACTTATCAGACATCAAAAAATATTTAGTTATCAAATAAGCTTCCAAGAAACGCTGCCCATGAAACCCATGTTGTTATCATTTTGACTCCCATGAGGAAAGTTATAACAATTTACACCAAACAGGCTTCCGCAAAGGTCGTGGCATTTGCACACCCACGCCTCAACAAATATTGTTGTTCAGAATGCCTTGAGCACCTTGTTGCCTATTACAAGTTGGAAATCTCTACTTATAGTACGTAGCGTAAGAATAAACTACTGCGGTAAGCTGAAAATATTACAAATTGTTTGTAGGCTATGAGACGAGATTTTGAGAAAGCCTACTGTATACTGTAAAGGACGATGGCGGTAGTAATGTTGGTGAAGACCTTCGAAATTACACTGACTCTAAAAAATTATGAGTACAGAGTAACAGTCGACTATATATATAATCTATTGAACTGAATAAATACGGTGTAGGTTCATAATTGTTTCAGTTTCAAAGATTTCCGCATGAGGCCTGTAAAGTGGCTCAAGTTGACAATTAAACCTTTGAAAATCTTAGACCCAATCATAAACTTTATTATTTACACAAAATCGCACACTACGATCTTGTAGTAACTTAGTAACTCGCACATGCATGCTGTACCTTCGATACCGAAGCTGAGAGGGCTCGGTACCCTATCGGACCTCCATAACCACGCCAATATTACATAAGGGGGTGTAAATTAGGGTCCCAAATACCTCTTTATAGAGATTGCCTATCCGTTTTGGGAGCGAGTCACGTAATAATACGGTGGTGGACCTAATCGCTGAATACGTTGTATCGTGAGGTATTACAGTACGCATTTGGACTCCCCTGCGATCCGACTGCCTTGTAATGTCCGAGCTTTCATGCAGTTTATTGCATCGTCCGGTAATATGCTGAGGATTGGGAAGAACAAATAAAAATGTCAATTCACTGTAGCTCTTCTTGTTGTTATTCTTTTTGTAACTATTGTTTGTTGTCTGAATGTGTGCCCAGTGGCAGCAGCTCCGCCTTACTAGTTATAAGGTCGTGAGTTCGAACCCATTTAGGCACTCGCTTCACTTTGTATAAATAATTTCATCACCAGTGGTGACTAAATTATCACACAAAAATGTGAAGGAAAACATCATGAAGAAACCGACATGTCCTAGAAAATCGTAAATTCAAAGACATGTGACATCTACACATCTACCAACCCGCACTGGGCCCGCGTGGTAGATTATAGCCCCCTTCGTCCCGAAGAGAGGAGGCCTATGTCTGAATGCTGTCTGAATGCGTGATTTGCAAGATATTTCGATTAATTTTTCTGCCTACGCGGTCCCAAAAATGTCTTATTAATCTATGACACCCACGTTTTGTCCCATACCAATGATACTATTACTATATGAAAATCTACGAAGCCCATTCCATACAGCTGAGCTCTATTAATTCTGACAAATAACGTCGTAGAAAACACTCAAGTCTTCCATGTAACTCATACAAGACTGAAAGGCTAAAACTGGCTAACCGGCTAATGGGTAACACGTCGGTAGACTAGGCAGGTTACCCAATCCGACGACCACGGTCCTGGTGCGTTATACGATCCGACGTGCATCAGATTGGCTTCCGAGATCGGACTGCCTGTATCTATAGTGCATTTACGTCCAAAACTTTTACTAAAAGTGCGTGAATAAATATAAAAAATACTGGTATCGGTTTCAGGATGAAAAACGGATCAAACTTTAGCTAGCATCCAGTTTTGGCGCGTCAGTATTGACGTTTGAAAAAGTGATTTTCGGTTCCAAAATGATACACACATAAAACAAATGAGCATCGAATACAATCCTTTAACTTGAATTTAAACAGTGCGACAAAGCTCAAACAGAACATTATAAATTGGCAAACAATCATTACTCATGTCGCCCCTAGTCACACAAGGAATCAATAACGCAGCTATTACATCGCTAATATAGACATATTCACACAAATACGTTGTACCAGACACACACCTGCTAGTTCCCAAACAAAGCCCGCATCATACAACACAAACGGCAGCATAAATGGTATATAAAATAAAACAGTGATAATAGAAAATTTTCCTGTTTCACTCTATTTTTCTTAGTTTTTCTTCGCTTATCAGACTCTTTACGTCTTTGAGAGCTGTCTGTTACACCGCAGCGGATTAGTTTCTATTGAATAAATAATAAATATCATATTGTTATCGTGTAATTAACTTGTGCGGATTCTAGTAAACTTGTAGAAAATATTATGTAGAGGAAAATGGAAACCAAGAAATACGCGTAGGTTGCAATATTCCCAGGAAACATGATTATAAGTTATGGAAATTCGCTTAAAGTATGTGTTATTAAGCGCTTTTGGGGTTTATTTCGTGTTATTCGATGTCTATTTATACCTTCTAAAATGTGATTTGTAACTTTTACAATATTTCCTTATATATAGGTAGGTACATGGCATACTTTACATTTGTTATCACCACGAAATACCACAAAAAATAAATGAATTGTTCTAGTGTAACTGCACTTAGCACTCGTGTCTAATCACATTTTCAATTCCCCTTGATAACATCTGCGCAAAAAAAATCGTCACTAATGATTTTTTACGCACCCTTGAAGCTGGGACCGTTACACTAGGGTGTGACACACGGCCAAGTCGCGTGTCAGTTGACGGATGGGCTGAGCAATAGATTAATGGAATAGAGCACATACCATAGACGCGTGCGGCCGAAACGGATTTCTGTCAAAGCTGTCACTAACACAAGCGAAAGATGCCGTTTTCACGCCTTTTATAACATGTTCTTGTAGTTTTTTGCTCGTCATTTGTTTTGTTCATTAATTAACTCAAACGTATAGGACATCGACATGAAATTATTTACTATGATTATATTGTTGCGGCCTAGAACTTGGCCACTTTGTCTTTGTAAGTTAATTTTAATTTTGCTACACCGGCAACGGTAGTGTGTGTGAAACTGTTTAATATTAAGATCATAATGTACCCATAAACTCAGAAATAAATAAATCTAATTTAATCGTAAAATGCTCAGTTTTTGTTGCACTGTTAGGTAGGCGTATTGGTACATATTACAAGCCAGAAAAAACTGAGTGTATTGCCAAATGCTCAAAGAAAAGACTTAAGTATTCAAAAATATTTCATAAAAATAAAATAGTAAGTACTTAATGGTAATAACTTTTATTTAGGTGGTCATTCGATTCAACTAACAATCAATTACCTTAAAATTGCTTCTTACCGCGCCTTAGAATCGTTATCACTTTAACTTGGCTGTCTTAGCAGGAGCTAATTAGTACTAGTACAGAACATAAACTTTTAGTTTTACATTCTGTGATTGCTATGCTTGCTTTTTTTTTGCATTTGCTTTTTATATTTCGCTAACTGTTGTAGTTGCCGATAGAGAGTACCTACCTCCGGACGGCATACCCTTGTTTAAATATACCTACAGATATTTAGCTACACAACTCAATATGCAAATAACGGTAATTAACCCAAGATTTTGACCGCGCTAAAGTCATCTCGATGATTGATCGATCTATGCTAAATCCAGCCATAATCGTGAAGTCCTATATTTTAAATATTCCAATAGATTAATGAACCCGAATTTATTCAACGTCACTCACGAACAGTTCTTACTCACAGTGATTATCGTTATTTAAAATACCTGTCATTTGCTGTGAAGTTAGACAGGTTTATATTTTAAAGTCTAAAGCCGGCCTGCTGGCCAGCTGGAACACAGAATAAATTGCTCAATTTATCTTTTTTTTTCAACGGTACACGATTTTGGTCTATTCGTATATCTGACTCTAATATATTTTGCTGTCTAACCTGAAAAATAAAAGGTTTGAACTTTACTGTAAGTACCTACCTATCGATCATGCTTATCAGTAAAGAAAAATGTAGTACACTGATAATGGTCAAGAGTTCAGTTCTACTGGGTTATTTTAAATTGGCTAGCCAAACTCCGCAGGTCGACGCGATGGGGATCGATATATTATAAACACGATAATATATATAAAGGAAGGAGGTTTTGAAGGTGAAGACACACGACGCCGACAACGTTACGTGTACAGTCATAGTTTTAAGGTTTTTAATATGTATTAGTTTATTATTGTTTTAGTTTATTATTGTAGAAGATTATTTCGTGTATTTTATCTATGAGCCTTAGCTGCCTGATAATAAAATTATTATTATTATAAAAAATTAAAAGATTTAATGGTTTTTTTGGGAGGTCAAAGACCGCTGTAAAGTGTTGTTACTTCTAAGTATGAGTTGAGAAAAACAGTTTTATTATGATTTATTAAATTGATATTTCAAGCGAATACCATATCTGCGGTCGATGACACCACAAAAAAATAATCAAATTAATTAATTTTTGCTATCTAATTTAATTGAACCCTGAATAGATAAAATAGATAGAATACTCATAGCTGAGTTGTGTAGGTATGTTACAAGGATGGTTAGTGATGATAATCTTTATAACTAAATGTTCATAAGTAGGTATCTTCATACTCAAGAATGTTTACAATCACAATTTTATACCACGCCCTACTATACCACCACTTTCTATTCTTAATAGGGGGCTTACAGGAACTAAACGCAAAAAAACGCAAATTTTTGAACCAATAAAAATAATTATATGATCTACTGCAGTAAACAAAATCAGAAAAATATATGATATTCTTCAGGATATATTATGCGAGGTAGATAGTGGGTTGAAAACTTAATACAACTAATTTGATATGATAAAAAAAAATCATGAAGATACCTCTAAAATCATTATTTTTACAATAAAAACCATAGTAATATGCATAATATTATCATTATGATATTTTGTCAGATTATTCTACAAGCAACATACTAAAGCACTAGTGTTTTAATTTTTTAGTCCAAACAATAGATTTTTTGTAAATAGATAATTGCTTCATATTTTGCAATAAATTACCAGCGTTGTGTTCATGCGCATGTCGGGATTATCTCACGGGACCGTAGGTACTAAAAGGGATAAAAAGTTTCCTGTCCTCCTAACCCAGGTCATGATCTATCCCTTACCTTGCCCCCGAACCACCGCATCACATCGCGTAGCCCGACCGCGCTACTAAACGAAAACGAGGTAGGAGCGCGGTTGGGCTTTATGACTTTTTTCTTTTTTGCTGGGCTCCTAAGCTAATCACTACGACCCAACCTGATGTTAAATAGCCTTCCTCAAGAATTGGGATATCAAAACAAAAAAAAAAAAACAAATCAGAGTAGGTGAGATTAAGCACTAACGCTTCAGCTTTATTATATTGTACCTATAAATCATTAAATGATTAATAGAAACAAGAATCCTATTCTGACATAACTAATTAATTTATGATTAACCTGAACCTAATCGGTGCAATTACCTAATATGGCCAAGTATTAATATTAATAATCCTACTCCCTACTAATATTATAAAAGCGAAAGTTTGTGAGGACAGATGGATGGATATTTGTTACTCTTTCACGCAAGTAAACTAAACGGATTTGGATAAAATTTGGCACAGAGATAGTTTATAACCAGGATTAACACATAGGATACTTTTTATCCCGATATTCACACGGGATCGACTCTTATGCGGGTGAAACCGCGAGGCGCTGCCAGTGTCTAAGGTTTGACACACAACTATCAAAAAATAATATTTATAGAAGCAGAGCCTAAAGTTTATTTCCATTCTCAATTAAAGTCAACATTATCGAAAACCTCATTCCAACCAACATGGCAACAATTCCTCCCATTCCTTTGTAGTAAACATAATTCAATTCTTGCAGTCACCATTGTGTGAAGGGCCAGTTTTTCTTATTTCCCGAAGTCCAGACCACAGACTATACATCCCGGGGCCACGTCGTTGTCAGCCGGTCATTTATTACGCCTCTATTCAGCCGATCCATCCATCTATCAGACACATTGTTCCTAGCTGTGCGCTTGAGGACCTCTATTTAGTGACATTTGAAGGAAGAAATTCCACTAGAGGGATTTTACTGTTGTTTGAAGAATATTTTTAGTAATTTTTTTTATTTTCGTTACTTTAAACAATTTTATTGTTCTCTCTAACAACTGTAGTTTATAGAATGCTGTTCGTTGACAACCGGATCACTAGAGAACGACTGGATGGATTTGGTTTTTATATTATAGATTAAGGTTTCTAGGGATAGGAGAAAATATACCCAGAAAATTGGAAGTTCGGAAAAAAAACTGAAAATGCAAAGGACAGGGTCAGCTATTTTTTAATAAATAAAACATTTTCAATTACTAGGTACAGTTAATAATGTTCGTGGAAAGCAACTGAAATTTAATGAAGAACGGGTTTCAATTGTTTTTCAGGAACACTCAATAATTTGTATAACTTCTAATTTTTCTGGTTGACCTTACTTTCCCACGACATCATTTTGTTTATTTTATTTGTGGTCCCAAAATACCATTTAAAAATAATTATAGGTGGAATCCGGGACCGCGGTCCCGGTCCCGAAAGCCCCATGACCCGACCCAATATTTGAAATAAGAAAAATAATGTACCTACTCATAATTAACATTACTTACTACTTATTTATATAGAAGATTAGATAAATAGGATATTGCAGAAGTAGGTATTAACTTGAGTGGCCTGGATACTAAAAAGCAGATAGGCAAATAATTAGAAGTCATCTCTCGTTAGAAATAGGGGTGTGTAACCGTACGACACCTCTGCCAACCCCTTCAGTTTTACGAGTACATACATCTTTTGACCAACACAGAAACTACCTAGAACACCAGTCTCTACATCACTCACAGACTTTCTAATGATACAAGATTCCGGTAGATGGCGGCTAAGTAAACACCTCCTTATTTAACGTATAGATGGCAGCACGTTCAGATATAGTAACTTCGAGCTCAGAGTCTCGAACTGAAATGATTTTATTTTGTTAAACTTTTGTGTGTCTTGCATTCTTTCATTCTTCAGACTTTAGAACATTTTGATTTGATTAAAACTATTTGGGGGATCATTTAAATTCAGTACGTCGCACATGGCGTTGATATGGCGGACTTAATTCATGCACCCTGAATAGGTATTCATTATTAGTTTACTTTGCTAGGGAAAACTTGATTGCTAAGATATGGTGATCCTTTAAAGATCTAAGCGGAATTTGCAGAGTTTCTAGTACTTAATATAGACCCAGACTTGTTGTCATTATTTATCTACATAATGAGTAAAAGCCCTGAAAAGTTTTAGTGATCCTACTGCAAAAGATACCTACACCATCCGTCGTATGAAAACCTAGAGTTATACACATTGATAAGGCAAAAAATATCAAGGAACCGAAAATGGATTAAAGGTATCCTTTTTGGTTCCTTAGATATCTTCCACAAAGACGACAGAGTTCAAAAAACTTATATGCTCATAACAGAACGACAATTGAACAGACAGACAAAACACACGCCCAAACAATCGCTAAAACCTTACAATTTTTGTCACCCAAAAATAATAGAAGTAAGTAGTTAGATACGTGAACACTATCACCTGCTTACCTTCCCACTTCCCAGATTCCCACGCATTCCGAGACAAACGGGTTACCTACAATAACTTGACGTAGGCTGTGACTACCTGCCTGAACCTGCGCCTGCGCTGCGTGCTGTTGGAATGTTTGACGTAACAGCTGACTGTTGTAAGACTGGGAGCCTGTTGGCACACCCACTAGATTAAATAGTACTGCTGTAAACTCTAATGATTTGTGGCATATTTATTGCTATTGATTATGGCATAAGTTTTGAGGAATTTAGATTTGCAGTATTTGAGAGAGATTCAAAAGCTAAAGTGAAAACACTTTTGTCAGGTGTTACGGCTCAAACGATGAGGTAACCCATCGATTACGGTTGGTCGTGGTCCTAATACTGTGTACTTATTCAACCATGTGGTCTCTAATGTCTTAATAGAGTATGGTACTTGGTAAAGATAAACAGGGAGGAAAATGGGTCTCCCCTAATGTGCCAAAACATCATCATCTGCTCAGCCTTTTCTCATTTATGTTGGGGTCGGCTTCCAGTCTAACCGTATGCAGCTGAGTACATACCACTATTTTACATGGAGCGACTGCCTATCTGACCTCCACAACCCAGTTACTGGCTAGGTAATACGAAACCCCTTGGTAAGACTGGTTGTCAGACTTTCGGGTTTCTGACGACCCGTAACGACTATCAAAGATCCACGAATGACAGCCCGGACGTGGTTTCCGAGGCACGGAGGGATCTTGGTATGTAAAGATGGTCACCCATCCACGGAACAACCGCGGCAAGCATATCTTAACCTGAACGATCGCGTCGTGCGGCTGTTATTAATTAGCCACAAGCCTAATGTGCCCAAACATCAATGATCAATTAATAAATTCTTTAAATAAGAGCCTTGTGGCCAACGAACAAATAATATTTGAACGAAAAGCATTATGTCACGTTCCCCAGTGTTTTTATATGTAAGTGACACTGGCACAAACAGGGTTCCTCAGGTTCTGTTTCTCGTAGGCGATATAGGCTACCTGCTCTAAATGAGCTAGGAATCTCTCAAAGTTTCAACGTAACAGCTGTTGTAAGACTGGGAGCCTAAAGGCACACCCACCACGTTTCAACATCGATTAGTGCTGCTGTGCAGTGTTCATTGCAATTAGTGACTTAATGGTTTTGGGTAATTGTTAACAACTCTATATTTATGACATTAAAAACTGCCTCTTGGATGTTTCTTTAAGCATTATGCAACGCCTTGAGTTTTAGTCTACATACAATGCTGTGCATGCACCTTATTTTACCAAACAGCATAAGAAAGAGAAACCGTTATTGGACTATCTAATCCTCTTAAATCGGCGCCTCGCATCGTGGAATTTTCTGTCAACCAGATCAGCACTAGGATCTGGTAGCTACTCTGTCACTGACTCGAAATAACCTGTAGAAAAACAAATAACAGCGAGGTAAACAAATTACATTGTGACAGTTCCACAATATTCAATGCGTTATTTACGTTGTTGAGTAGACAAATTTTTCGAACATAATTATGAGGCAATTGATTACCAATATCCATAAAAAATCTTCAGATTTAGATTGATAGTGTAGGTATTACGCAATAAGGGTGCTTGTTCTTAACGACTAATAACCAAGAATCAACGCTACGTAGATCAGCTTACCGCTTAGCATTAATAACCACTTGTACATGATATGTATTGCCAAACATAAGTTATATCTAAAAGTTAAATCGGCAGCTCGTGATTGAAATAGAAAGTACTTACCTATAGGTGCTATACACACTTCAATTCATTTAAAATATTACCTATTACATGTTTATCTGTCGTTATATCATTATTTGTACATACGGAAATGTAGCCCCCAGGCACCCATTACTGTTGATAAGTCTACTCAATGATGCAAAGGGGCCATGGATGACATATAGGAGAAAACGTGGAATACTGACACCAATCTCAGATAGCAACCTCTGATTTGACCCGAAGCATTCTTATAAGGAATCCGCCCGTTAGTCACTCGCCATCGATTACGGTTGCCACAGACTACGTAGGTACAACCAATCTGCAACAGCCAACCAACCACGATTAGTTCGCATTATTCTAAACTGTGACCTCAATAGTAATTGGAGTCGTGTATACTTCAAGTTCAATGAATTCGTATCAACCTTATAAAACTTTATTGCCTGTGCAGCTATTTCCAATTGTTTCATTTTATTGATCTATTAAATAACCCAATAACGGGTGAATTAACGGTCAATTTAAAATCGACCTATGAATAGAATTTATTTAAATCTTGCAATCATCGCGACAGCTTTGCATGTTGCACGCTAATTTTCACTTTTGGGCTCATTTTTGCCATACAATAACTTGAGTCATGTTCTTATAGGTATGTCTTCTTCATTAAACGCGGTTTACCTGCGACCGAATCTGCGTTACCTGTATATAAAAACAATATCTTCAAAAAATTTGTGTTACTTTACTCGTTGTTGGCAACCCTGAAACTTCAACGTCTAATCTCCATAAACGATATCGCAGCGAGGACTCAAAGGTATCATTCAAAGTTGGCGAGCGAAGCTACGCGTGTTTGACTTATATCTGCGAATGTATCTAAAATAGAGAGTTGAACTCCGTAACAGTAACGCACCGGTTTTTATGGCGCCAGCGTTCCTCTTGCAGCCTAGTGAGGTGACTCACGGATTCTATGTCAGTTTAACTGTACTACCCGACTCACCGAGTTTTATTTTACGCAGATCAAGAAACAATCGCTCCAGCAGACACCGCGGATATCAAGTGCTATAAATGTGCTATAGAGATAATTCTCATTTCTTAAAAGAGAAATGAAATGAACAGTATTTTTATTGTTTCTATGATTGAGGTGATGTATGAGAAGTGGCCCAACCCAATGACAATTGAATGAGAAAGGTCTTACTGACGTATAGATACCGGTTGCCTTTACTGATGAACGTAGAGTTCAAGAGTTCACGTTTGCATAACATTATTGGTGATCACGTTACAGATACATTAGAGTCGTTCTAGAAGGACCTAAACGATAACGAAAATGCACACATGCCGCGTGAGACACAATCCGCAATTTGTTAATGTCAGTGCGCTGTTCTGGGCCATTGAACGGGTCAACTGAATGGCGGGCCCACGTCTGGATTCAAACCGATCTGTTTTTAGGTTGAACACATCAATCAACTTATTGCTTTTTATTTCGATACCGATTTGAAAGATAGTGATAACCGGATATTTGACCCAATATGACCTACAAAGCCATAAATTGACATTAATTTCGAAATAAGCAATACATAGTAAGTGTGCAAGTATTATTACACACTTAATTTAGAATTACATACCAAACTTTCAATTTCTGTTGATTGTGCGCCTACTTTTCGACAAATGCATAAAATTTAAATTAAACACTGATTTGTCAGAGGTTTCTTCTAAGAAAAGGAACCGATAATATATATGAAAGAAGCTGGTAATGATACAACGAAGACAGTAGCAACAGCATCGATTCATAACGTTGATAAACTTACAACAAATATAAATAGAAATGCAGACGACATTATAATACATTACATGGGTTACAATAATAGGTGTTGTGTCTTGAATCATCCAGTGAATGACATTAGTCACTCGTTAGCTATGTGGGTTAGTATTTCTGCAATTTGTGTGTCGACTGTTGACCTTTCACTTATCTCTGAGACAACCCCTTCGTTGTATGGGTTATTAATAAATTGCTTGAGTATAAATGTTTTAATAGATATGTTGCGTCGTGTGGAGTGAACGGCAGCCGATGACCAAGCTTCAGGTTCGGCCTTCGTGTCAGCTGTCCCACCCACTTCTATTGAGTCATTCTCGACATCGCCCACTGTCTTCAAGTTACTCCCTGTCATTAGCATAATCTTTGTATTAATGTTAACGGCTTCCACGACCTTGATGTCTATACTTATTTTATTAATAATATCAATCAATGTCGTTCATATTTGCACGTGCAACTTGACTAATTGTTGTAGTCTCTCCGTAGTTGCTAATGGGTTGGGTTCTGGGTTAGCGCAGGGAACCGTTAATGTTTAACATGCGTGTTTACGAGGATTTCCTCTTTTTTTTTTCAGAATTTAATAATACCTATTTCTAGCGTACAATCAAAGCATAAAAGTGTACGATCTAAAATGGAAGGCCATTTATTCGGCGACGACGCTTCAACGACATAAGTTATGATCTCAGCAGTCATGACATGAATATTTTAGCAGCGCAACCGATTCTGAGTATTCGTTGTATAATATTTAGGAAATGTTTGCGATTCCTAAGTTAAGGATGTTCAGGTTAGGTTCTTTGTTCCTTTCATAGATTTAGGTTCAAATATTTTCATAATGCTGAAGAAGCTCAAATTTCGGCGTGACCACACACCGTGACTCCTACTTTAGCCAATAAGTGACAAATCACGTTGCACCTACAAAAGGGTATTATATTGAACCAGATCTTGATAAGATACTCGTACACCTGACTGGCAAGTATAAGTCGGTATGTATGTCATAACGAGTTGTTTCATAGCTTCAGTTTATACAGTGGATCCTGTCCGGTTTTACGACGTCCGGAGCATCAAGTCAACGGACGCAAGCACGCAAGTGAAGCTCCAAAATTAGCCAGTGCGAATGCCGACCACGTGACCGGCGCGGACGGGCGCGATGCCGATGCCGGTGAGATAATCATTGCGTGTTTAGACGTGCAAAGGGGATAATACACACGTGACGACGCGAATTCATGTTTGAATTGTAGCGTTTTTGCATTTAAAAGGATAATTGCTGTATCTCAGAACGCGAATGCGAATTTTATTCGGTCTTTCCGAACATGGAGTTCAAGTTTGTGAGGGTTAGATACCTATTCGCATATTAACTACTATCCTGTCGCAGTAAGATATTTATCTTGCTTGAAGTTTCGCAATATTTCATAATCTCGAAGTCCTTGTACCTTAGAATGTAGAGGTGTGCCAAATACAGTTTTAATAATGTCTAGGCCAAGACCTTTTCGGGCAAATGCGGCCCCGTGCATGTTGTATGAGGCCTCAGTTCGAGACCTTACAACACCGTCATTCATGAGTTCCTCGTGGCAGATTATTGTACATTGCCCCTAAGATAGACGGGAGTATGTGGTGCATGAAGGGGAGAGGGGGGAGTGTATGCGCATGCGCATGAGTCACAGAGTGGATTTCATGTCAATGTAGCACCGTTGAACTTGTGATTATAATACACTTCGTCGCGCAACTTAATTGGTGCTACGGTTTTTTCTGAATGACTGAGATGAAATTGGCCCCAATTATACAGTTTTGTATTCAATTACCCCTTTATTATAGAGCGTAATGTTAAAATAAAGGCAGTAATTGAATAAATTCTCTTGGACCACTACTTTCTGGCAACTTGCGGATTTCTCGGTAATATAAAAATAACACTAAAATATAATTCCTTTAACCGCAAGAGAAACTAGAAGTTACTACGAGTTTACGATTTTACGCAGGAATATTTTATGTGTCCGCGCTCTATACGGGTAGCACAAGCTTTCAGTTTGAAGGTACTACATTACGTCACAACATCAATCTGAATGCAAAAAACGCCCATGACAAGACAATCGGACACCGGCAGCAGGCTAGTCTATCACCTGTCATAGTAATGAGAGGGTTCGCACGAAGTATTTTCTAATAAGGCGAGTATTACGAAACATCAGTGTTGTTATTCAACAATTAGGTGACAATTCGATGAGGTGAGATAACGATGCAGCGGCTGGTTTCTGATGCTGTTTTCTCCGAAGCGTGACGGCCTGTCTTATTAACATTCTTTTCCATTCGGACACTTATTCTGAGAGCACATGTCGATGAACAAGCGAAATCTATCGATACTCGCCCACGCCTATCAATCAAAACTAATATAAAATTTCTGCATGAATTTAGACTGCAAAATTATAAAATTTTAAAACACCATTGCCATTGCGAAATAGGTAAAAAGCTAGTTATAAATTCCACGCCTATCATTTATTTCACCGAATTCTTCTTGATTGAAACGAAAGGCGTTTGTTATCTAATTGGTAGTCTTAATTGACTCATCACATGTTCACAATTCAGCAGAAACAGTAGTACCAAGACCAGATCAATCATTTTCTCCAATCCTACGAAGACGTATTAAACTTTCATAGTACTTTCACGGCTGTAATGACGAATGAGATTGTTTGCTCAAGTAAGGCTGACCAGTTTTTCTGTATAAACGAAAGAATTGAGCGCCACGCGTAACGTATCTTTAATTATAGAAACTGGAATTTACCTCACTGAGTTGTCGTAATGGTCTCTCTCACGCATTGTTCTGAGCTAGAGGCCTTTATCAATAAATTTGTTCTTAAGCGTAGGTAACGTGCCTTCTCTACGGGGAATTGAGTTCACGCAAACGCTTAGATAATCGTTTAAAGATTTATCATGGTCACGTGACATACATTCAACCAACATTTTACTGGAAAATAATTGATACAAAATATCAAATGATCATTGTTATAGGTACTTATATTTCTGTAGGTAGGTATGTTAGTAGGGTATGACGAATACAGAGCGATATACACATGTAACACTTGCCCGTCTACAAAGGGGCAATGTAACAAAAATATTAATAAATAGTTGCGAAAATAAAAAGTGGCACGGCCTCATTGCGTGCGGTAAGAGGAGCCCGTCCTCCGCCATGCGGAACGATGGAGGTGTTAAACTTAAAACAATTCGATTGGATCAGGTTTTTGTTATTATAAAACTTATTTGAATGGCCGCGTGCCGTGTGAAACAATAAGATGGTCTATACACGCCTAATATGAACTTGTCCCTTTCATTTCAATCCAATAGTAGGTAATTGTATGATAGGTACATTGTTTGGTCTAGAAATGTCAATCAAATATCTAGACAAATGTATTTCATGTTATAGGAGCAAAATTTATGTGCCGGCTCTGGTAGAGCAGGTAAGATTAATTAATTATTAGAAGGTATACCAATATTTTCCTTGAGAAAAACAAGTAGCGGGAAAATTCGATTCGGGTTTTCAGAAAAACAACTAGTGTTCAGTGTTTTCTAATGTGTTTTAAAATTAGACTGAAAGAAGTCTGAAAAAAAGAAAGAAGTCTGGAAGTTTCATGGAAACCAAAGAAATAGCAAAACTATTGTATCTATGTGCTTTTGTTTTTATAGACTGTATGTCTCTCCCTAAAGCATCCAAAGAATCATTGTTTCATTCAGCCGAAACACGTCCACCGCTGGACATGCGCCTTCCCCAAGCACCGCCACTTCGACTGGCAACGACCGGAAAGCAAGAATGTAGGTACAGACGCCATCACATCAAGCTACTACAATCTGTCAATTTTTTTTTTTCAACTTTATCGTTACAGCATAAGGTTCAAGGTTGATTGGAAAAATTTTACAGTTTCGGGTAGCTTGATGTGCTGGCGTCTGTACTTAAAGGCACCGATCGTGATCATGATCTCATACAGTTCTTATAGCCAACAAAGCCCTTGAATTCGAGAAAAATAAACCGTATATTTATTTACTGCAGGGTCAATACTAAATGTAAAAATAAGATTAGGCATGACTAATGCCTCTCAAGGGGCGGACTGTTTCTGCGTCTGGCTCGCAGTCAATGACTTCCAAATATTTGATTCACAGCGACTTCTGCAGACACGTTTTTAAATTATTTACTTGAATCTAGAATAAAAACATGTTAAAATAAAATTAAGAATATTATATTTCACTAGCTTCAGCCCGCAACTTCGTCCGCGTATTTCGGCCCCTCTACCCAACACGTCGCATCGCATCGTCTGGCCGCGCTATTACTTCGTTTTCGCTTAGCGTTCCTTCTGATTTTTTTTTGTGTTTGCTCGGCTCCTGAGGGTCCTAGCGTGATGGTAATTAGCCTATCCTTTCTCAAGAATTGGGCTATCAAATACGAAAATTATATTTTTTCAAATCCGACTGGTGTGCCAGAGATTAACGAGTTCAAACAAACAAACTCTTCAGCTTTATCATTAGTATAATAAGATTTAATTCCATAGAATAAGACAGGCGTAGTCCAATGGGAAAGCTTACTTATTAATCTTCACGTTTTCAATAGGTTGGAAATGCTGGAAAACAGAGAAGGCGGCACAAAGCCAAGAAATCGTTGGCATATGACGTTGTTGTTTTCAAACAACACCTTTATAGAATGACCATGAATCCTTGAATACTCCTCTCGTGTTAGTATATCCTTTGATCTGGATTATTATGGTGTATGATACGCATGAATCATTTGATATTCACGCCGGGCAGTATTCGGAACCATCAGAGGAAGTATTCCGAAATTTATTGCTGAAAATGTTATTGAAATCCGTTCTACAATTTAAGCGTGACAGATCAAGTGAGCGTGGTAAGCGTTCCGTTCGCAAAAATACAAGAATCTCCATCATAGAGCTGTTATCGTAGCCGTAGCGTTCGTAGCGCTTGATTTTATTTTTAAATTCAAATTAACGTAGCATAATGTGTTTATTAACAAATAAATGTCGTATAACGTTTTTATAAGTGTAAATAGAGAAAGCAATAAAGTTTTATAGTCTTGTTTAATATGAGTGAGGGTAGTAGTAACGTCGTCCGGCGGACGCGGGCTCGGCGGTTCGGCCGAGCTCGGAGGAGCGGTCGTATCTGGCGCCCGGCCGTTGATGTGCGCACACGCCGGAAACCGCAGGTTCGCAGAAGCGCCGCGTGTAAATATTATTGCGGCGAACCCAGTGCCGCTCTTTAATAACGTGGCGAAATGCAGGCCGCGGGAAACATTCCACTGTACCGCTACACGATGAGATATTGGCAAGTTTTTGACCGCTACGCATGTTCATCGACAAGAATTTTCTTTGTCCCGTTGAAGTTCAGATTGAGAAAGCGAAAATACTTCAGCATTCCTTATTTCAACATACCACAAAAAACAGCACTTATCTCATAGTTACCTTATGATGTAACGATCTCCAAAACAGCTGTAGATCATTCAAGAATTTATCAATGAATAGAATGGGACCATCTTTCTCAAAACTGGTCCAAAGCAAATGTTTCGTCGAAAAACTGGCAGTAGATTTAACGGTGCTTTGTAGACGGTAGAGACAGTCCGCGGCTCATTACAAACCCGTGCGTTATGTTTGTTCCTGTGTAGACAAAGCTTTGATGGCGACCACATCTAGAGAGATAATCAAAACAATAAAATTGCTTAGAAAAGCAAACAGCTTCAATAAAACTCAATTTCAAACCGGAATAACATATTTAGACGTCATACTAACTTGGGCTCAAGTCGTTTGCCATGTGTGGTTTCTAAGAGTTGGTTTAATGTTCTAGACGACATGTACACGCGTTTCCCCGGAACGCGTGAAGGTATACACACATGTGGACAATGAGGGATGTGTCGTGTGTCGACGCGTCGCCGACAAAGGCACGAGGCACGAGGCTATTTGTCAGTCAAACCTACACAATCACGACTGGCTCCGACGCACATACAAATGAGACGAAGCTTCACAGGATATGTATGTAGTACAAAAAGTGCTGCAAACTCTTGTTCCAAAGTCAACAAGGTTCATCTAACCCTCCAATACTAGTCCCTCCACAATTTACTGTAAAGGTTTATGCAACAATCTTTATTGCAACATCAGCTTTGATCCGAAATATTAGAGAAAGTGAAATATTTTCGACCAATGCAATCGTAAAAAATTCTATCATGCGCATCGTAAGATTTTGTTGTGGAATCATTTAAGGGAGAGAGAGCAATAAGGGCTTATAAATTAATCACCTTTCGTTGTAACTTTCTATCGAATAACTTGTATTAGTTAATGATCAACAACCATTCATTACTCATAAAGAGGTCAAATTTTGTAAGGAAAAGTGTTTACGACGAAGCATCATCAATTTATAGATTAGTTTTTTATTAACTTAGAATACGCGTTACCAATGTCATTATGGTTTGAATTAACTTATAATAATATATGTATTTTACGTTAGACTAGGTAGATTGTAATAAAGTTATTTCTTATGTGTGTTTTATTGACCAGCTGCGGTTGTACTACCTATGAACCTCTATTAAGTAAGGTGTGTAACATATATATTTTAGTGCCTCCAGGTACCCTAGACTGAAACCAAACCCTGGGCCTAACTTACTTAATCTAGAATCACAGAATAAGCCTACTAATTAAGTTCATATGTGGTAAAACTGTTGTTGGCTATTGGAAAATACTATGTTCTTCTAATAATAGTTTTAGAGGCGCTTCACGCCCTGAAAGCCTAAGATATAATCAACAGGGTGTCGTTAGTCCTACAGACCAGCTTAAAGTTGCCATTTACAGGGTGGAAATCAGATAGATAACTTTCCGATAGATCAGCCTGAAAGATATAGTTTTGATTTTTTCACCTTTGCCCTGAAATAAGCTTTCAGTGGTAATAGATACTTAAATAGATAGGTAATTTCACAAGCTATCTAACTACATGTTGCTGACACGTTGGGGTCTCATTTAAAGATATAGGCATATAGGCCTATAATAGCATTTTAGTTAGGTTCATTTTTAAGATTATAATCGGGAAGAAATTTCGGGTTCTCTTCATGGTATAGTTTCGAGCCACTTAAGCAATCATTTCAACATAAAAAATTCGTAGTCATCGGCAAGATAGTTCCTAAAGAAACCTGAAGAATCCCGAAATCGCTTCCTGAACACTTATGAAGATTAGTAATACAGTGCAGTATTATTTGCCTATAAACTCCAGCACATAGGCGCAAGTCATCAAGTCTTCCAGTACATAGCCGCAAGCCAATAAGTCTACAGAATTCCTGAAACACCTTGAGCATATATATATAGGTACATACAGGACGTCAGCGCAATCTGGACGGGGAGACTTACAACCTCCCCTCACCCCTCGCGTCCGTGGATCTCCGGATACCGTCCGGTACAAAAAACGCTTTTAGCTTTAGCTTTATTTTCAAGTTCGAGTACTTATTTGATTAATCTTACGCTTAGTACTTGACATGAGTTCGAATAACAAATAATAAATGTCCCAATGGGTTGGTCGTCATGTTCCCACATATTGTCGAAGCATGGTGGATATACCGGACAGTTCCACCGGCTATGACTCACCATCGACTGGAGGTCAAGAGCACGCCTCGCCAACTGACTACCTGATGAGCTTAGCGCTTGCCACAAATCAACCTCTCCGCGCTTTTTCCATTCATATACATATTTATTAACTTCGTTGAATTATTTACCGTCTGTTTATCAGTCTGTTACATAATAATATCATCACGAAATCACAAGCGATCGGAAATGAAATGCATCTTAATTTGGTACGAAAATCGTAAACAACGATTCTGTTTTCTGTTTTTTAATTATACAACTCTTAAATAAAATAAAGTGTAAACACTGAACGTAATTGTTTTCTTCTTTATTTACCGGTAAAACAAACAGCTTGATATTTCAACCACAACAAAATGTCAAGAGATCCGGTAAGAAATATTTTCATTCATCTGGCTTACATTAAATGCAAGTTATGCATCTCATTTCTTATTTCCATGTAAACCGTTAATACTGTAAACCAGTAAGATAGAGATTGAATATTTCCACCTAAATTACCGTAACGGATTGTCTAAATATAGCACTATTATGGTGTACGAAACAGACGACCTAAATCCGAAATCATAATGTAATAGCGCTACAGTTGAATCGATTGAGTGGGCTATCGTTCATATTAGACCGTCGCGCTCTCTTCAAATCGCTTTATAATAAAGGACAAACTAGCCACGTTTTATTCTCACGATAGTCAAGTGTGATCTTTACATGAATAGCGGACTGCGGGCGGCTGCGCGGGCGCTATCGCCCACGCTTCCACTCTCGCCTCGGGCCCCCGGCACACGTGACCAGCGGACAGGAACGCCATTCTTTACTTATTATTGTACGAGCACTCCGAACAGAGATCGAGTACCCTCGGCCCCTCGACATTCGCTGCTCAGGAATGCTTGATGGGTGAAGCATCGCTGAAGATTTGCATTACTGTCATTCCCATCCGTCTTGTACACTGGCTCAATGGTCTACAATTATTGTGAATGGAACCGTTGAGAACACAAAGCTTCAGAAATGCCCATTACTTTTAATCACAGAAATCGACAGGCGTTTTCAGTTCGATGGTAAATTATAGGTCTAGACATGGATCGAAAATGAATACATCATTAAGTAGTAATAACGCGTTTAACGAGTATATCGGTGTATGTGAATAGTGTGCCATTATTCAGTAGTTAATGCACATCTACTAAAACAATTTGTTTGATCTCGTTCGGTGCTACACTTTGATTATATACATGTCTATAATCAAAGGTGCTACAGTTATACTCATAATTATCATTAAAGAGCATTAAGAATTTGTTTACGCTATGTGCATTCTTGGAGCCTGTATATTATAAACAGTAAAATATTACAAGTAAGTAGGTATATTGTGTTGCATGTTTACAGGCACACTCTTCCAAAAAGAAAATGTCGTCATCATAAAATGTAATATCACAACAAACTGTTATGACAGTTGAATACATTTTATCTGCAAGAGAACATCTGTTCTATGCTACTTGTAACAAAACAAATGTCGTTGCAAATTATTTATGTGATGTTGCGCTTGCGACACAGTACGTAACGTTGCGATGGTATCACTTACATTCACAATGTTACTGTGCTACGGAAAGTGAGATTTGTATTGGGACTTGGGAGATCTATGAAAAAGTGCCTCGGAGTCCGGTGCGGCTTGTTAGTGCACGTCGTTAAAAATTTGAATGCCTTTTTACAGTGCAGGCGCAGCCAACAAACCTGTTTGCGCGGGAGTATCGACCACACACCTCGCGTATCATAGAGCATCGTGATTGTAACTATTGCAACGACGGAAATGGCCGACAGCGAAAAAATAATAAAATTAACACTGCTTTATTTACTGCCATCTGTTCTATAAGTAAATTGCGAAACGCCACAGAAATTAAGAAGAATGCATTTCGTCGCGAAACCTTTAATTAAGTTTAAATGTATTTTAAATTATGCTGGTCGCGTCCACAGTGTTGCCTCATTACGTCTTCATCAGGCATGTCCAAAGGCGCAGAGGATAGATCGGCACCTTTGTCTTACCTTAAATCGGTTCATGTTTCGTTGATTAACAATTTCCAACATCTTTTATAAGGAAGCTGTTAATTTAATTAAGTACAAAATTATGTTTTAAAATTTGCACGGAAAAAAACAATGGAAAGCTATGGCCAAAACCATCAAAAAGTAACCTTGCCTGTTTTCGACATGTCATAAAGTTACCAACGAACCTCGTCACTTGTGTTTCCTAAACTTTCCTGTGAGAATTTTCCCAGACTACTAAGTATCTACTACCTACCTACTTCAGGAAAAGTCTGCTCTCAATATCTAGTTAATCCATAATCAATTTACACTTTTCATACGCTGTAACAGTTTGAGTGCTAACACACAGCGCGGCAGCGTACAGATAAGGTGGGTAACGGATTGGTAATGTTATGGTCCAAATGTAGGCCGAACAAATAATGATAACCGAGCCCACCATAAAGATAAGCGGGCCTGCGAAATATTATAACAGGTACTGGGTTAAAAATAGCTTTGTTCAACACGATACAAAAAAGTACGAAAAAATCCAGAGAAAGAAATGGCCTCCCATATACACATTTCCGTCACCAGTGTGGTAAAAGATAGTCAAGAGGCCATGACAGCAGCGTCCCACAGTCTACTAAAAAAATGTTGAAATCACGAATGTGACTGAATTTAATAATTTTGGCAATATTCTATGGGGAGAATGAACATTCTAGAGGTCATTAGAAGGTCCATGCTCAGCCCAGATCTAAGTATACTATACGTGATGATAATGATGATACAAAAAAACCGACTCTTACAAAATGAACATCATTAAGAAAGATCTAATCTCGAAATCAGTACGCGAAAGTCACTATCGATTTTCACGAAACGTATGCCTGGAATGTCATTACAAACTAAAACATACCACCCACGGTTCGATCGATCACGTTGCAAAGTATTGAGTATTCTGATGAAATACCAGAAATTTTGCCAAGTATCGCGGCGTTCTCACACTTTCGCTGAGACAGTTTGGAGTCGTCTCATGTGGGCTTGGGCTCAATCGCCAATGAAATAAGGCCTCGGACAAAATACATAATGCATGCAGCTATTAAAGTTTTTAAACCCTGCTGTAGATCACTTAATAATGGACGAGTACGTACAATATTATACAGGCTCGCCGGGCCACCCAAGGAGTTCGCGATGGGTTCTCTCGTTTATTTCCTATTATCTTATCTTGTCTTAATGATCGTTATGGGTCACATCGATGGGTTCTGCACTACGTTCAAAAAATCACCTACCTACACCATGCGTTTGTTGAACCGATGTGTCGTTATTTCATCGGAAATAAAGCGTGACATCAAATGGTTTGGAAAAATTTGATGAGATTAGGTTGATAAAAGTTCAAACCAAGTTTTATAATATTACTCTAGCGTTTTATGTAATTTCTTTGTCCTTTCAAAACAAATTGCACATTATATCAATAAGGGATTGACATTTAATTGTAGGTAAATAATATGGAAATCTTTGGAAAATGCACAAAAGAATCAGACCAAA
Source organism: Gortyna flavago (assembly GCA_963669345.1). Taxonomy (NCBI): domain Eukaryota; kingdom Metazoa; phylum Arthropoda; class Insecta; order Lepidoptera; family Noctuidae; genus Gortyna; species Gortyna flavago. The sequence goes on from OY770139.1 coordinate 8,729,699, forward strand.
AGCATCAGAAAAAGACATGCACGCGTATAATCAATACGTAATGGGCATCAATTCTTACCCATTACTTTAAACACAGCCTCAAGAATCATCACTGTGTCCTACTATAATTTCAAAAGCAATCTTTAAAATTATAGTTACTGACCGAGGCGCTTGTAGTACACTTGATATAATAAAGAACACATTTAAGTTTATTTATTTCGACATGCAAATATTCGTACATGAAGCAAAATATTTATCGTACACTTGAGGAGGCCGTTCAGCGTCTCGATCTCCACATTATGCAACACATTGTGGCCGTGACCTTTCTTTTAACTGCAATCAAGTGCTCCTGGTATAATATATTTAGTATAAGTATTACTTCTCCCAATATTTAAGTACTAGTGACGCGTGCTTGTTGCTTGCACATTTTTCCTGAAGCGCATCTATTAATTTTCCGCGACGTTATGCAAATATTTTCGTTTTACTCAACACTCTCGTGTCTCATATCTCGTTCTTCTCAGCATTGTTATATCATGCATGCACCATGAACATACGGTACTTATACTGCGAAAGCAAAGATCTCACGAGCGAGGGTCTACGTCATCTGACTGCGCATGTTTCACATTTACAAACACTCGGCATTGCACCCGCGCAACTGTCGGGCCACATGAGAATTCATTGACGAAACGCCGAAAGGAGTCGACAATGGGAAAATATTTGCTTATTGATCGATCGGTTCGAACGCATATTTTCACACAGCAAATAGAACGGTGCTGGAAGTACTTGTTCTTCGTGGAAACGCGGTTCATAAATTTGTGTTGGACTACGAAAAAATACTGATGTTAGGCGATTTAAGGTTCCTATTTTTAGCTATAAATAAACAGGCGTTCTATCGTGAGTTTGGTCGAATTTATGTATTTAAGATTCTAATTTCGTTAGTCGTAGTCGGTGTTTATACACTTGATGTAATTATACACTCGTGGACATGAGCGATACGTTTTGACAAATGACTGAACATTAAATCGCTTTTCAAATTGTCAATTAACGTGCGATCAGCCTTGCGTGTAGACACCGCTTAATAATGGCGTAGCACCTCGTAGCACTTACGACATGCAAAAAGTTATGACAATAATAAATTGGTTATTTCAACATTTTATATTATAAACTGCAAATTATTGATACAACTCAATATAACGACAAACGAACGCGTTGAATATTTCCAGTCTCGTTGTGTTTTACTCGAACGTTAAGTGGGTTTAAATCGTTTAGTATGACAGCTTATTTGCTTCTTAAAGACAGGGAATGCAGGAGCAATTCGTATCGGGTTATTTTGTTATACATCGACTGCAAGTGCATATTGCGTAAGAAGCCGTAAGAAGTTTACGCGCCAACTATGTTCCTCTCACTCCACCAGGGTTGTCACTATAAAAACCATTCGTAATGTTAAAATTTACCAACTAATAAAGAAGTTTTAAAAGAAAACGGGTTTATTTCGCCCACTGTTTGATGTAGCTAATTTCAATTCCACAATTCACAGTAGATATGGTTTAATGACAATTTCATTGTATTTTTTCCAGTCGTTTATCGTATAGGTAAGTAGCATCTGGTAGAAAAGGCCTCACAACAAAAATAACATTATAAGCAGTGAGGGAATTTAAACTAAGGATTGGACTGGATTTATTTAATAATTTAATTTTAACTAGTTGATTTTTTTACATTTCGCGGAATAGCGTGAATGTAGATAGTAAATTTTTATGTAATGTTCTTTCTGGACATTTCCTGCTTTAACCTTTAATAAAAATATATAATCAATGTTGAATGTGTAATAATATAAAACATGGAGACTAATAAACTTTTAAAATATACAAGGTAGTCAGCCAATAGCAGCGGTTACCTTGTTTCTTTGTCGCTTGCCGCGCTCTACATAGCTGCGCAGTGTGCACACGCATATTTGACAGCCCTATTTGGCAATATTGACTCGAGCATTTAGCAGTGTACAAGCAAGTTGTAATCTGTAGCTACGCTCACGTTTGCTTTATGAATGTAAATATTCAATTTGCAATAAATTAACTGACATTCGCCTGTGAATACTTAGCACTTTTCGTAATGCTTTGTGTTCTTTAGCAATAACGTTTGCCATTCTCATAATACAAAGAAACTGTTAATAAAAATAAAAGTACTTACAGCAAACACATCTTTTTACCGGTGATTAGGCGAAGTAAATAGACGATTTTATCTTTTAAAGGTCACTTTAGCCACCTTGGTCAAAGTCAACTAAACTGCATAATGTTTTGTCACTTCCGCGGCCATTTGCAGACCGAAAACATTAGTGCAAAAACGGAAAATACAAGAAGAAAAGAAAAGTGAAATTGAGGGTCATCAGAGTTGCTTGATGTCGTGTCATTCAAAGCACAGTTCTACATGAAGGAGATTTATTTTACGGTGTTAAATTTCATTTTTAACCGCGGTGAATATAAGGCTTGCATACTTGAAACGTGTACACTGGCTATTCACTAATGTTTAAAAGACAATGAATGAAATGCAACGTCGACTTTGAACTGCTCCAAAAGTGTTGCGCTTGCGGCGGCTTTGTAAGTGATGTATATTTATGCAACGAGCCACTCGACAGTGACAATAATTTACAGCCGACCTCGACCTTGCCGCAGAGTGCTCCCACTGATTGCCGAATGCAAACCGCGCAAAATTCACAATAAAACACGCCATTTCGAAGCACCCACATGCACTACTTTGTTATTCCACAAACTGGGACGCACACGATGTAAATTTTGATAGCCTTTAACTTTTATAGCCAGAGGTCGTCCTGTTTTATGTTATTTTTATTGCGAAAAATATTTTGATTTGGGAATTAATTAATGATCAATAATGCCATAACTGGAGCAGTGGTGGCCCAGTAGTAACGGCCCCGACTTACGAGTTGTAGGTCGTGGGTTCGAACCCAGTTAGGCGCTTTACTTTGTCTAAATAATTTCATCATCACTGCTCTCAAAACGGTGAAAGAAAACATCATGAAGAAACCGGCATGTCCTAGAAACAAATATTTGAAGACATGTGACGTCTACCAAGACCAACCCACACTGGACCCGCGTGGTAGATTACTGCCCACCCCCTCTCGAAGAGAGGAGGCCTGTGTCCCAGCAGTGGGAACATTATAGGCTGATTATGATAATGCCATAACTGTAAAGTCATAATCAAAGTAAACACGCGGTGTTGTAAAATTCCCATAGCCATTGGTTTGTATTCCAAAACAAGGTTTGCCAATAACTGCAAGAAGTTAAAAGCAAACTTTTTGTTGGTGAGACCTCGATGTTTTATGTGTTGGCGATACTTGATGTACTTACTCGTGTACTGTAACTGGACCAGTATCGATAAAATATGATAACGAAATGATCTATTGTCAACAAAGTACTATTTGTCATGGATCGTGATAGGATCACTTGTACAGCTTCCACCGGCCGCAGACAAATTAATTGCTTCGCCGGAGTTAAATGTTATTGTGTCAAGGCTATGTAGTTTTATTTAATTCTCAACTATTATATGAATACTCTGTGACCCAATTCTGAAATACACTGTTACACAATATTATATTGTTAAACTTATTCAGCAGTTATATATTGTGTTTATTTTTTCTGATGCACACAAAATGTTTTAAGATTCCCAATGCCTACCTACCTTCTACCTACAATTCAGGAGAGGTATCTGTTTCGCTTAACGTTATTTTCGTGTTTTATTATGCAAGAAATACCTATAACAAACTAACTATGGAACACTTCCTTGCAAAAATCATTTGAATGGAACAGGTTACTCAGCTGCTCTGCTATTTTTTTAAAAGAAACACCCAAAAGCGATCGTATTTTGGCTGCCATGCCACGTGGTATCACGAAAGACATCTGTTCGCCCTTAGGGCAAAAAAGTGTGACTACTTATTACTTTTTGTTCCATGTCTGGCTGGTTCACCTTCTATTCACCTCCATTTATTCTAAAAGTATCTAATGACAACTACAACGTAGACTAAGATTTTTATTTGGGTTGAAAGCATTTTCACTACTTTCTTAGATAATTTTTCATTATAGAAACAATACATCTTAAGGCGACTACATGACCTAAAACGCGGTCGCTATCGGACTGCACAGAAAAGAAAGAGAAGCGCGATGACACAACGCTGGTAATTTATTGAAAAATATGAAACAATAATCTATTTACAAACTATTTACAAACTATTTACAAACTACTTATTAATAAACAATCCATTACTGAATGCAGTTTGGCATTAGCAATTTAATGGTATATTTTTAATTATAATTAAAATTGTTAATGATGAGATACACTGCTTTTAAAGAAATGTCAGAGGTGTATTTGAAGATTTTTTTGATGCATTTATGTACGTTTAATTGTGATTTGAGTTCCATCACTGTTTTAAAATAAGACTTAGAAATATGTAATTTTTTTTTTAGTCAAAATTATTTTCGTTTTAAGAGATACACTGCTTTAAAAACCAATTTTTTGACCATTTTCAAGTAACCTCCGCCCGTGCCGCCTACACATAATCGTATCGTTAAAAAACATCTTAACTACCTACCTAAAATGAATTAAAAACAAAACGAAATAACTTGTCCAGTCCATACCTTGTTTTGTAATGCTTCTTCTACTACCTGGCTCTTTTACTGCAAAATTAAATAGCAATTTATTTAGATGTCTATGAGCTCTACATTAACTTTCATTTGCTGTGAGTGCAACGTTTAAACGATGTACGTGTTTCGCGTTTCCCATTGTCGGAGAGCTCATAAAACACCTACACGCTAATTAAAGACCCTTTATTTGACGTATGTTACGTTGTCTGAAGATATCACCGAGTGCTTACATAACCGTGGAAAGTGAACCTGTCCAGGATTACCATTCGCGAACAATTGACGCTTCATCGAAATTTCAGTTTGGAAAGGACAAAAAGTGGTTCGAATATTTACAGAAAGTTGTCGCAGGACAGGGGGCATCGCATTCGCTTTCGTCGATCGAGTACGAAAGTACTGTATTGTAGTGCTATCCGGTTTTCTGACCTTGGTACAAAACAACAAAACCAAATACTTATGGCAGGCGTGACTACGCTATATAGAGCACAAAAAGAAATCACTTGCGAACTTTTTTTGGCGAACTAATCTCGAGTAGTTTGATCTAGTGAAAGTTAACTACTTTACACTTAGCTGTACAAATATGAATAACTCACTATTCATTTGTTACTTCTCTATTTCAATTAACTCTGCTAACGAAGTAGTTACTGTGAGTTGGACACTCCCTTGAAGCAGATAATTGAAAAACTTTCCTTACCTATTACTATTTATTCCAATTGATTGAACAAGAAAACAGTTAAGTACATCATTACAATTCATAGATTGATGTCTCTTATTCCAAATATACGCTACTGTTTATATTAAGTATGAGAAACAAGGCTAAAAATATATACCTACAGTCACGTCTCAAAATACAGCAACATTTACTTCACTATCCTCCTTATTTTCACCTGAGCAGAATGTGTTCCGTGAATGTTGGTTTCTAACACTTAAGACAAATCAACTAATAGTCCAATTAGAGCCAAACATCTTTACACAGATGTTATACGAATCGTGGAATCAGCTTCACGAGCGGTGCAGTTATGATAGCCGGTAACGTTTCACACTCCGCCGATGACAGATTTCACGTAGAAATCGATTAACAAAAAACAAAATTAAAAAATTATCGATTCAATTTATTACCTGGATCATAAAATCCGAGAGGTCGATGACCGAAATTAAAAAATATAGTATATCGATACTCGCTATTGAATGGAGAATAACGCCTAAAGCTTTTTAACCGACCGAAGGCGGAGTCTCACAATTTCTCCATAAGTTTACGTCTTCCAAGTTATGTAACATTCAATTACAAACCGTAATGGGATATCTTTGACAAATTATCAGCGGCCGCTCCAATGTTGGGACAATGCCAACTTTCCTGGAACCTCATCATCATATAAATAAGTCTATCAATCAACGAGATTATTCTATTACAAACATGCTTGCATTCAAATTAGCGGAGCGTGACCGTCGTCACACAACAATGGGTGCGGGGCGCGGGTGTCGCTGGGGAGGCACTTTCACTGTGCTCTTATCAGCAGCCCGGGCCCGGAGCGCCCCGGAGCTGGCCGGATGCCCAGCGCCCGAGCCACGCGGAACCCACGCCGTGCCCTAATCAGTACCACTGACCAACTAGCGTTACATAAACCAACAGGATGACGTCGTTACGACGTTTCCACATTTCTTTAGCTACCTGCCTTCTACGGTCATTTACTTAGACTTCCGTAGTTACCCGAAACAAGCAAAAAAAAAAAACGGTTGTAGCGGATTCTAGGCTCTGTAAAGAACGTCTGGAAGGCGAACATAAACCGCATTTGAGTTGTGTCCGCTGGTCGGACTTAACTAAATCGCTCTGAAATTCTGAAGACTTAGATGGGTCTTTGGTCGAAAAACATCCTCTCTCTGCAGTGCGTCAACATAGCTTTACAGAAAATTATAAATTAAACGCCGCACCTGGTCATCAATGGCCATTAACATTAAGACCCCTCTTAAAGCGTTAAGACGCTTTAAGCCTCAACTTTGCGACACAATCAGAAGAAAACTATTTAGGTCTCCAAGCAAAAACTATAATAAAGTAGGCTAACGAGCGGCCATGATTTCTTTAATTACGAGCTCATATTCATGCTTACGTGAGCACCGTAATGTTAGGTGGCAAGTGTTACTTATTGTGGTCAATAGTTTTGTGGTTAAGCTCGGCTGACACGACTCCAGCGACTAGTCCTGAACAGTTTCATGTGATCTACATATCTAAAAGTCATTACCAGGTTGCTATCCATCTGATGTGGAGGGCAGTTCGTAAACGGGCAATATGCAATCATAATTGAGCATGCTTCCTTGATTCCTTAATTATTTTTAACATTTAAAGTGAGTAGGTGTTAGTCTATCAACCTCGCATTGAGGTGACTATGTTGACTATCCGTATGCGTATTTGTGAGAGTGCAAGTAGGTACTCAGCCAGGCTGCATATAGCCCAAAATTATGACCCAAATTGTCTTCAATATTGCTTGGCACCTGGCTTACTGTATTGGATTGCTTACAAGAACTACTGGCCTCATGTCAGTCGGGCCTTACATCCATATGACCACACTTTGTATGCCATCGCCGTACCCGCTCCGTTAACCCTGTTATCTTCATTGCTTGCGGCAGGCCACACAAAACACCGTTACATGACTTTATGCAATCAGAACTTCCATCGCATAAAGTCCTTAAACTTTTATGTCGCTTTGCCGAAACGTCTACCGTGAACTAAGCACCGGTCGTTTGATCTTCTTCCGGTAACAACTTTGCCTAAACTACTTTGTACTTGACTTTATTTGGATCAACCAGGAAATTCTGCTGAGAGCTGGCTTGAATTACTTAGCAAGAAGTCGACAGCTACAACATTGTAGGTGGACTGGAATGGAACTAAATCTTTGTCTAAAACATTGTTTCCTAACAGGAAGTTGTAAATCAAAGTCGAAAGAATTTCAGCTCCTAATCTTTGGCTGGTTTGCCTTTACTTGTAAGCTACTTTATTAGAAAAAAAAAAAAAACAGAAATATTTTATAAGTCCTGTTCTGGAGCAAGGTAGGTAGGTATATTGGTAACAGCCCCACCGCTACTTATACACTCACTCATAAAAACCCGACCTATTTAATTTAGTATCATAGACACATTCCGTGTTCCGATTGTCTCCTGCTGTTTATACACTGTGACGATACAATGAATGCAATCGCTTGCTGCAACCACAACATCGATATAATATCCGGCTCATTGAATTATATTAAACGATAATTACACCGCTGAACCATTATCGCCAGTCAGTAGGTTAAGGAAACCACACAAATTCTTAGACTCAAAACAAATCATTGTCCATGGGGTCTGTCTTAACTGCTATTCTAAACACACAAAAACAATGAAGTCGCTGAAAGGTATTATGTGGCAGACGGCAGTGTATCTCACGCTCCATCGACGCCAGTTTATATACGTATTCAGTTTCATCGACCTGGATTTCCTACGAAGAATACAAATAGTTCAACCAATACATAGATTTAATAGACTGAATCACGTCTCGTAATACTTAGGTTTCTGTCTGTGTCATCTGCTCTATTATGCAATGTTCATATCACACATTTTCAAACTTATAAAGCAGAGATCAAAAGTCCCACTGTTTACTTTCAGCGTCTATTAACAATTACTTGCGACAAGTTACTAGTATTACGACACTGGTACGCCTGTAGCCTTCAGTGACTAGATAACTAGGTAGGCACATCAGCGAGGCACGTGATAATATCAGTCGAGAGCGAGACTATTTCCATTTGCCATTTCTCCGATTGGACAGTCATGCAAACGTGCAGCAATGTTATTAACTTATCGTTTCTCATTATCTAGACATTACACTTAATAAAAAAAGACTATTTTCTTCGTCCAAGTCCAACATTCACTATTCAGCGACCAGTCACTATAAACATTTCCGAGAAACCTTGCAGTTGGCACAGCAGCACATTGCTGAGATCCTAATAACGACATACATCCTTATCCGAAGACATCTTAATTAATTACAACCGGATTTATGATAAGAGAGCTCATACTTGTAGTTGACACTTTGACATGTACTTGAGACGTAGAGGAAGATAGCACAGCCTAGAAAGCTCTCGCGGACGACGCGCGGCGGTTTTTTATACATACGTCCAACGGCCGCAGTTACAGCACCCACCTGCCTTGCACCGCCTCCGCCATTCATCGCTAAGAAAGCAAAAGAATATTATAATTTAAATAACAGTCATAATCGAGGCATTGAACTTGCGTTGCGTCCATAGACGAACGACTGATTAATCCAGAATACTTTCACTCGAACCAGCCAGTTATCGCGCTTATGAATTTGACTACGAAAATTATAATAATTATGAGAATTGTATGGGCAGTGATTCAGCTAGCGATGCTTGATAAGAAGCCGGTAGTGTCATCGGCTGCGGCCATTGTATCCGATGAACTTTCGATCGCTGATTCTTTGTAAGTACAGAAAGAAAGCGGACATTTTCTTTTACATAATGAGAGGGATTATAATTCGCACGACTCTCATGGGAGCGTACACTAAACGGATTTCTATTCTAAGCCCATACGGTCTGTTAGGTTAGAGAGTTTAGAGACAATAACCAATGTTTCGCAATCGTTTACAAACTGTGCATGACACTGTAAACGCGGTAATAGTGTTACGGAATATTCGCAAATTTTCAATACAATAGCGGTGTTAGCGAAGCTTATGCGTTTGGGTAATAGCCTGCTAACAGTACTTACTTTATCCGAGCTGCGAGATATTGTTCTTGAACTAAATACGAGATTCAAAACACTTCACGGTTACGTCTGTAACACCTCGATTATCGTTGAAGTTTGGCAAATGCATTTGAAGTTGTAAGGAACACAGTGTTACTCATTGATGTGTTGGTTTCGTGTCAAAAATAAGTGTGAATGTATCGGCATTTTCCATAAATAAAATGAGAAGTAATAAAAAGCGAATCAAAATGAAAGACTATTAGTCATATTTACGAGCGAAGCCACACCTCCCACGTTTAGTTGAAGTGCACTATTAAAGCATAAATTAAAAAGTCCGATTAGCTGGTAAATTGAACGTATAGAAATTATGTATGGTTACGTAACGACACTACATGTAAATCACCTGTAATTACTATATAAACGAAATAGTGTAAGTAATATCAACAGGTGGGCCTAAGGCTCTATCATTTCAATAAATTGTTACACAACCTGGGTATCGTATTGGACCCGTCCAGAAAGTTGATTGTGTAAATTATATACTACAAAGATTTTTAATTTGGACCGTGAATGTAATTAAATAGTTTTAACAGAATCGATTGCTTTCGTGGCACTAAGGTCATACTAAGAAAAGTTGATTGATCTGTAGCAGGCGTGCATTGCGACCACGGTCAGTGCAAGTTCTAAGTCTCGTGAGAAATTTCAGCACCTAAGTACATACCTATCTACACGAAGGCTTGGTTAACATGGTGCATGGGACATACTTGCTTCTTGTTTAAAATACTTTTTGCTAAAAGAACATCCAGTGAGGGGATGCATGTTGCAATAGTCCAATTGACCCCCAAACTAGCCTGGTTTGCAATCTTTGAATCAATTTATCTTCCTGTCTTGTATATTGTTGGTTTAGGGGTATATTGTGCAACCTACCCTAGAAAAAATAATGATCAAGACCCTGTGATACCTAACTTACTTTTTTTTTTCATCATTAAGTAATTAGAATTGGTTAAGTATATCTAACACTGATGTAAGTTTACCGCAAAGTTTAAGTAGGATTTTGTCGAAATGACTTTAAATTTTCTCAGCAACCACTTAACTAAGGCAAAGATCATAAAGATTAACTTAATTAGGCTAATCAAACGATCAGCACGGAGCAGTGAGCTACGATAACACGAAAGCGATGATATAAACATCCTATCAGTTTATTACTATTACATAATATGTCAGATAACGGGGAGCTCTGAAAAGGTAACAACAACAAAGTAGGTGCATTGACCTCCGCCCCTAGCGCCGACCGTTACCGATTGATAAGGCGGGTTAAATGGTCCGTGCCACCATGAACCCATAACAATGCTTCTCTATTGATACACGCCATTCACTTCGCTAATGTCCCTTTAATTGGTTGAGTGATTTATCTGAAAATAACCGGATTTACCGCTCCGAATTTAAATAATTTTAAAATAAAACTCTTTAAATAGATGAGACCAATCAAATTACATAAAAACGATTCAATTTACCGTGTCTAAACTGAAATTGTAAACTTGTCTTCTGTTTATTATTGTAAATTGGAAAGACAAACCAAATTCATTACTTAAATATTATAATACACAATATGATAAGCTGTTAAATAATTTAAACAACAAACATGTTTCAATGTAAACTTCTTTTGAACATTCACCTGCCTACGCTATGAAGTAGACCTAATGACTGGGTACCTAAATATCAAAAGGTTTAATATATTTTTAGATCTGTCTCGGCAGTCACATCCTATCCGTTACTTTTAGCTCTCAAGACAAACTCATGAAGCGCAGAGTTCAACAAAATGCCGCCACTCAACCGTCTGATAAGTCATCGTCTGAAGCCGAAAACTTTTGACAATATGAACATAAAAAGTTACCAGAAAAAATGTGTTTATGGTGTGTTTCCATTGCCACATAGGTACCTACAGGACATTGGGAAAATCGTCGATAAAAAATTTCTGAATTTTTGACACACTGTACTGAGTACTTAGTCGCTATACTTTTTTATGGTCCAGCACTACAAGGAGTGTTCCCCGTTGTGTCCCCGTAAAAGATGGCGGGACGAGCTGGACAAAACAAACGACCAGTGGCCCACTTTAGCCCTGGATCGAAAGAACTGGAAGTCATGGGGAGAGGCCTTTGCCCAGCAGTGGGATGATGCAGGCTAACAGTATCAGTATCAGTACTACAAGGAGTGACGGACATTGATGTCTATCAAACATGGACTAATGGAAAATGAAACAACTGTTACCTTATACCTACTTCGGAAAATAAGATTTTGTTCCATCATACATTTAATTTCCTTGTTTCGAATATCATGTAGAGTTCATGATTCTATGTATAACTACCTAATTCTCACTATTTTTGTTTTACTTTTCTTTATTTGCTCCCTTCCGCTCCATACCTACTGTTCCAAAAAGCTGGTTTGGTAACGTCAAACCATTGTTGTACAATTACAGTCAGCCTTTACTCATCGTCGACAACGCTTAATAGCCACCTTATCGATCCTATTAATTTGGCACCACGCTGTCTACCCTACGTGCTTAATAAATTATTCAATTACATAACTCTTTAATGGTCTTCATAACAAATTAGCAAAATAATCACCTGCTTAATTGCCTTTCAACGAATCTTAAACGAAATGTATTCAAATGAATGTCATGTCCATTATTCTCCAAAACGCTTGAATAAACAAAAATCTCGTGTTCGAGTGTGTCATGGTAAAAAACCCCATGAGTGGTAGTCGACTTTGAATCGACGGAAGTCCTTAATTGTTTATCGGGTCCCATCTATTCTTCATCTTTGTGTTGATGATTCCCGACGATTAACTGTAACTGATCAGGAATGGATCAGGAAGGACCTGACAAAGTTCACTGCATTGTCCATGTCTCACATATTAAAATGTGCATGAGACATTGTCTATGTTCTGACTCCTGAATAACATTGTGTCTATGGGGGTCTTCATTTGGTTAAGCTACATTTCGCAAATATTTACTTACTTCGGGTCTTCGCTTCTTGAATTATCGGTAACAGTAGAAAAATCAATGGCACTTAGGTCCTAGTAACATATTTTCGTCTACAAACAAAACTTTCTTCATTAAGTATGGTAAAATGCAAATTGTTCATAAATGTTACCTCGCAAACACTTCTAGAAAATTACAGTCAATTTGTTTAGTTATGACCAAAAGCTACTTAGGACTACATCTGTTGGTAACGGGAAAAAAAGACATGACCATGAATTAGATTTTTTTTTACCTGTACTAGAATAAAACGTGTAAAAATTTTAATAACACTAAAACGATGGAAATGTAAAGTGACATTTTAAAAACATAGCCTTTTTTGAATTCTCATGAGTTAGCCAGATGGGTGATCAGCAGTGCGATTCTGTATCTAACCATCTCACCGTGAAAACTTAGGTGAAGTGAGCGTGGAGTGGGCTGTCATTAGTGTAAATCCCTATAGCATCAGATGGAATGACAGCTTACTTCACCTAACTTCTCACGGTGAGATTCTAACAGAATCGACCGGCTGATCAAGTACTTAGGTACTTAGGTAAATATTAACTTATCAGGTAATACAGATACATGAACTACATGTAATAAATAATGGGAAACTTATTTTTAGCTTGCAAGACCTGACGAGGTTATCCCAAATGGGACTTTTATAAATCCATTGGGTTTGCGTAAACTGAGTAAAAGGCTGCTGTTTCGAAATTACCTTCTAAAATATAATGTTAATAAACTGGTGTCTGGTCCCGTAATATGACAATCGTAGGCGTAGTCTTTAACTGCGGAGCATATAAAGTTACAGAAACATCCATTATGTGTCTCTTAAGTTTAATGCTTGTACAACCGTTAGGCATGTTGACAAACGGTGAAATATTATCCAACCAGGCAGGTACCATTAGCATTTATCCTTGGACCGAAATAGAAAGGATATCCGTTCGAACTGTGTGAACTTACATTACTTAAATAGGTACATTACGAGTATTTATCTAAATTCTTCATTGTGTTATTTTAATATATATGACATCATTATTGCTACCAGGTTTTCCGGAAGGTATAGACTGCAGTTTAAATCAACTATGAAGAAGAAATAGCTTTCAATTAATTTATTGGTATCTTCGCAATGACTTGTAATTCACTACTCAACGAAACTGAAAAAAATTAAATAATTACCTACTAGGTTTTTGTTGTATCTTCTGCATGTGCTTCTGCTCCATGAAAGTTTAAATTATTAGAGGTCTATTCAAAAACCAAATCAAAAATATGGGAATAGTAATTTCCGGTCCCAATGAAGAGTTGAACTCGACTCAAGGACGCACCCAAACCACACCCTATTTCCGTTCCATGAATTGGGGTAAAGTTTATTATTACCTAGCGAGCAAAAACAGAAGCAGATGGTCCCGAACTCACTGACAGAGCAGACTTTGGCGAACAGGCAAATAGGATCTCCGTCGTATCATAGGTATCATGCTTAATTTAATAGCCAATAATTACGTTGTAAACTGTTTAAAGCGAGGTCAAACTCAAAGTTCGCGGAATCCCTTCCCTGTTCACCGGTAGAAAGGCACGAAACACTATGATCAAGTTGTCGCATTAACACTTCACTTTCCCTACAACCAAGAATTTAAAGCGTTTACTCATCTGCCGGCAAACTACCAGTAATTACAGGCCTACAGGGGTGGTTACCCGAGCCCTGTAATGATAAAGGAGAAACTCGTTACACTCCTTGATAGATCGCCAATGAAGGATCACTTTCTCCAAAATTAACTGAAAGTCGGCCGTGTGAAAATATTTTTTTCGAAAATATGCGATGGAGGCTGATCTCTGTCGTGTTGCCGACGAAGGTCAACCACTGCACGCTGCGCGTGCTTTCATCAACAAAACAGCCGCTTGTTTATATTGCCATCCGCGCATACCGTGTTCCAGCCGACTACGACTCACCCGTCCACTTCTATGATAGTTCAGTGAGGTGCAACAATCTACATGATCAGTGCAAGTAAATTGCTCGATCGCCTGTAAAAATTCTCACGGTCAGTAGGAAAGATAGAAGCAACATTGTGAGTTGTATTGTAAAACCAGCATTTTAGAGGTTTCAATTAATTTTTATTGTTCCTAATGATGCATTTACTTGCAACTTATACCTTATTTGAAGGCCGTTTAGATTGTCTGTTAAAAAGTTCGTTACAAGTAATTGCTTGTTAATTACAACATTTAGACAGTTTTAAGGAGGTCAATCTCGATCAATAAATCTGTAATTGAATACACCTGTAATTTCAAGCACCAAGCGCATATTGATAATATCTCTGTTGCAGTAGGATACCGAACGCAGACGATGCAGGTTCAAAATAAAATAAAATGAACGTAACGTAATAATGAAATGACTTGCGAGACGAGGCGGGAAGGATAGGGGGCGCGGTAGAAGCAGTCGCGTGCCCCTCCACCCGCCCGCACACCCGCTGTCCCCGCAGTCGAGCGAGAGGCGACAGCTAGCCAGCTGCGCGTCTTGTGTTTTTCGGATTTTGCGGTGCGATCGACGTTCCTTTCTTATTTTGTTGTTATTTATATAAACAGTTAATCAAGTTTTTAATTAGACAAGATACGCGTGTGAACTTTTTGTATATGCAACACTGAAACCTAACCGTCTGTGAACTTTTGTAGTGCGTTAGGACTTATAAAAGTGTTCGATACATGGATACCTGTGTCTGTCTTTTGTCTGTTGTAAAACAGTGGATTCTATGAGAGGTGGTGGTATTTAGTTGTTGAGTACGTTATTGTCAGATCTTGTGCCCGTGGACCCGACAGTGTGACCAGTGATTGTTGTCGTGGCCGGTTTCCAGTGAGGAAACTTTCCAAACGTGCATAAAACAGTGGGTAATGCTTTCCTAGCGAATGCGGGCCCTGCCTGCACGCATTCCGTAGGGAAGCAAGTGCCGGCAATAAGCATTTTACGGTGAGTAAAGCGCGTTCAAGTTCATCGTACTTTGACCTAAAATTATGACAACGGATGACAACGCCTGCGCCTGGTGACCAGTCCAGTGTCAAATGTCAAGACGACGTGGTATCGTGCGGTGTGTCAGCGTGTGAAACGTACTAGATTTATTGCGATTGCACCAATGATAGTACCGATTAATGAATAAACTCGAGTGTGCTCAGTAAATTATCTTGAATGCAAGGCGAAACTAGCTCATTGGGCTTAATTAGGTGCGTAGTCACCAGCTGGCACGAAAAGTACTGGTAATTGTAAACAAGTGGTTGTTCCCCTTATTGTATAACAGTGTGGTGGAGCAACTCCCCTACTTGTCATTGTTCCACCTATTATTATGCACATCACTTGATTTGTGGAACAGAAAACCTGTGGAACTGTTCAATATTTAGTTGTTAGTTTTGTTTTTATTTTTTTTATTTGGTCTTTTCACTGTAATAGCACACTGCAAAATTATGTCAATAATATTTAATAATCTGAGGAATATTTGGACATGCACACTTGAAAAAATTTAAAAAGACCATATAAATATATGATGGTAAGTATGTTATGTTACAAAACAAAGTTCTGAAAAAAAAAATTAAAATCCCTGGGCTGAATTCCAGTCACACTAACATTACAAGGAAAAACTTTATCAACAATGTTAAGTAAATAAAAGGGATAGGCTTCTGACTAAAGACAAACAATTTGATAAAACTATGCAAGTTCTTATCTTATTTGCATATAATTCAGGGTCGTGGGATTTCTACTGAACTAACTAGGTATTGAGCACTTATGAGTGTAGTGCAGAATAAGACTCAATTGCCTTATTTAAAAATTTAAGCCTTCCCTGGAAGTGAGTGAAAAAAGGAGATAAATGACTTTTTTGTTGAATCAGGTCACCGTTCCTACTGCTGGAAGAAATCTTCTCCCTAAAATTGAACTATAATAGCAGGCTATGAGAAAAGGTGTTTGTTTTGATTTGCCCGAAATACGAATTTATTTTGGGTTGGTGCAACATGTCTTAATATACCTCAAGAATCTCAATCTGAAAGTGTTCTTCAAAATGAAATCATATTATGAAGTGATCTAAAACTCCAAACCCAGACAAAAGTATTTTGAATTGCAATGGGAAAATTATGAAGATTCAGATACCTAAGTGGTATTATTTAATATAAACACTGTGTAAACATGGCTCTTACATAACTGAAAACAGAAATTACCTAAATGATGAAAGCTAAGTAAATTATGATAATAATTATAAAGATAAACTGGAATCAAACCCCTACATAGTTGGGAAAAAGCTAGATTGATTGAATTATAAAGATAATCCCCTTACTTCATAAACATTGCTTAAAGTTAGTTATGATAAGTGACTGTTTAACCATACATTTTTGATGTTTAAATGTCACTTAACTTTAATAAGCGTTTATAAATAAAC
Source organism: Gortyna flavago (assembly GCA_963669345.1). Taxonomy (NCBI): domain Eukaryota; kingdom Metazoa; phylum Arthropoda; class Insecta; order Lepidoptera; family Noctuidae; genus Gortyna; species Gortyna flavago. The sequence continues at coordinate 8,746,474 of OY770139.1, forward strand.
CCCAAAATTAACACATACTTACCTTGATAATTCATCAATTTAGCCTAAGAGGCTAAGACATCTAATGCTGGGCATAAGCCTGGGTAATAAAACTGCATTATTTTCCTTCCTATATATTCCAAACGAAAATACATTTTCAGTGTAATGCCCAAATAATGGCAGCGCTAATGTGGTACTTCCTGTAGTTACTGTTATTCTTGGAAATGAGTTTATTCCACAAAATTGTTACAAATTAATTGATTGAATTACTCTTTCCTCAATACCTGCCCGTACTTTCATGGTAAAAACTTATTTTATACATTATCATTTCACAATTCCACTTTTATTGATAATAAAACAATTTGTATTCATTGTGTACATAATGATTCATTCATGTAAATGATAATATTATTTAACTATGTAAACCTATTTTCATTTTCTTCTCTACTAGGTAGACCACCCAGTTTTTTAAGTTTTGTAACCTTTGTCTCTGTTCATAATCATTAAAACATTTGAATGTTTTAGAACAGGTCATTTGATAAACCACTACTGCACTACAGAACCAGATGCTATTTCTGTCACTATTTTATTATCAGTCCACATGTTTTCAGTACACACCCTCCATAATGTTATTGTCTTTCCCACCTTTTTATTTTTATTTCCATGTTGACTAAAGGAAACATAAAAGAAACCATTCTTCTTTTGTTATTTCAAAGTTGTTACTCTCTTAATTTTGTTGTATGAAAGGAGTTGAACAAATGTTTAGTCATGAAAGTAATCATTTAAGATCCCGAGATAAACAAGTCACTATGAAAGTTTGATGTAATACATAATCTTTGAAGTCTTTGAAACTAGTATTGGTATCATAATACAATGTGATGTGTATTACTGTTATCTATAACATGTTTCTGTTTCACCCATACCCACAATTCAATTGTCATCAGCATATTGTGTAAGTACTTAATTAGTTGGTTTGTATGATTTTTTTTTTTTTTAATATGGTTAGCATGGCTTTTAGACCAATTTTAATCAATTTCCTCAGTAGTAGCCATTTTATTTTTTATTTTTTTAGGATGGGAAATCATCCAAATTACTCCTCCCGCTCTGGGTGGAGCGGAAGGGAGTTCACACTCTTACTGACTAAAACCCATCCGTGTTCCTTCCTTAGCCCTTTATGTTCCGGGGTAGCGGTAACCCTTTCGGACAATCCCGCTGCCCCGGATCCCGCTGCCCCGGCTCAGTAGTAGCCTGGGGTTTGGATTTGTGCCCGGTTGAAGGCAATAGGCTCGACCCTATTACATGGAACTTCAACTGAACGGGCAAAATTTTAAAGGTACTATAGTTGCACGGTGCACCTCTGGCTAACCTCTTTCGGGGATTACAGGCGTGATTATATATTATGTTATCTCTGTATTTACCCACTACTAATTTATAATCTGTTATGTTTTCTTGTCATATCATACTTTCTTGGTTTGCCTCTACTAAATTTTTTTTTCTGAAGTTTCCTTATCTCTGTTCCAAGGAAACATTGGTATGTAAATAATTAACTTGTCATTGAACTTGCTAGTTACTGTTATGTACTGAGAAAGAGGCATTGTTAAGATTTTTAAGCATCTTGGAATCCTCATGTTTTCACAGCAATTAGGTACTATGTTTGTTTCTGAACTACCTACTTACAAAGACAATGAATGAGATAATTAAATCCATTCTGTTGAAAATGGAACCTAGTACCTAGCTATATCAACTAAGTTTATTTTGAATTAGGTTCCCCAGGATCCTGCAACCAAAAATGTAAAACTTGCACATAACAACACTTTATAAAAACCAGACTAATAATAGTATTCAAACTGAAAATTAAAAGCATTTATTTCAATTAAACCATTTACAGGCACTTTCGAATTGTCAAAGAGTCTGTCAGTTAGTCAAAAAGTTAAAGTCAGTTGACCATTCCAAAACAAATCTCTATTGAGAAGAACGGGCAATGAATTTAATTAGCCCAGTATGCTATGACTGTTGCGTTTTCGGGGGCTTACTTGTGCGTGGACTCTTGTGATGCTGCAGGTATGCCTTCAAAACGTGGGTACAAGGAAAACTGAGGAAGATAACCCATAGTATGATTGGCAACACCACACACCCATGGGATGCTGAAAACAGCAACAAAGAATAAATCGTTTTATAAATAGAAATAAATTGTCTAACCACTCATGTAATCGGGTCCAATTTCGCTTAATTAACGAAATGGATGAAAACGTGACCACGCGTGACTGTATCGTATCACCTTGCCTATTTATTATCTTGGAGCTTTGATGGTTTTCTATTACTATAGTGACCAGAAATACAAATAATTGATATATTGATGGTATACAAATTTAACTCAATACTGGTTGCATCTCGCATCCATTCTTCTGGCCACGATACTTTCTACTCGTCTCCGTGCGAATTCTCCATGAGTTGCTGCATATTGGTGCTTTGGCGTAAATTAAGCCATAAGGCTTAAACACAAGGGGCAGTGGATGATTACGTCATAGACTGGCAACCTGTCACTAGTTATGCAGACCTTAGATCTTTAACCCCACAAGTAGCTACTGTGTTTCTTTGTATTGTTGCCGATGTAGTCAGAGATAACACCTTTCAGCTCCGTATAGCTCAAACTCGTATAAACAACTCTGAAAACTGGGATATTATTTACAAGAAACTCGTGTTCACCACCTTTGAATCACCCGAAATGTTGAATCAAATAAAGAAAGCTAAAATATTTCGTACTTCGTCATCAGAGCCTCAAACAATCCCACGAAAAAAACAAACTCGTAAGAAATGCCACCTTCCAGCTGAATTATGAATTTATGACTCTTCGAATTCGTACCTAAATACATATTTTTAAAGTAGTAAGCTATGTGCAAAATTCGTAAGTTTATAAAACGAACTTTCATAAATCACTCACGAATTCGATCTGCAACTCCGGAGTCGGAATTTTCACGAGCTATTCAAAAATTGAGGTTCCGTTTTTAATAAAAATCAAGAAAACCAGGTTTCGAAAAAAACTTCTTGCAAATTGCTCAATAATCCAAGTATAGTGTACTATATCTATTAATTCCTCTAGTTTATACAGTCGCAATGTTTAATTCCTTTGTTCTACATGGGAGTAGCTCTGATGACTAACGCTTAGCAAGTCAACATTAGCTTAGTTATTGTACTTTGTGCATCGCTTTTGCAATTGTTTTTATGGTGTTATGATGCTATATATATGGAAAAAACCTATAGGCATGTTTCTCGGAAATTTTTTCACAAAAAGTCGAAATATTACAGAATAATGGTTTATTCAGGTACACAGTTTCATCCACTTGTGCGCTGATGACGCCATGTTGCAATTACACATCCGCTTGCCAAGTTGATGATTATGACGACATCGCCCAGCTTTCGTTGATTTTAGTAGTTTATAAATGCACCAACCATGTTCATGCGTCGATGATTTGCGATCAAAAAAATCCCTTCTGGCTTCCAATTCCTTTGTTAAAGCTACCTAAATTCAGCATACATACTACTAGCATAGTTAGTTTGTCTTGTTAAATAAGTGATGGCGCTCAGAATAGCATTCAAGGTCACGTAAATCAGCATCAGCTGTACGTCTTGGTATCCTGAGAGCGAGTGATTGATCAAAATGTTGTAGTTGCTCTATATGACTCGGCCATAAATCCAGCCAGTTCATCTAAGTGGAAGCCCAGATCAACATTTACATTAAGTAATGAAATAAGTGTTTAATCCTTCAATGGTTTAAGGTTGCAAAAAAATCATGACTACGTACGCGCTACCGAGCGTGAAGTCCAGATTTCTTTAGCCCGGGTCAGGGCAAATTGAGTTTTTCTACTAGGAAATTCCCATGGACATTACGGAGAGTTAATGGCAAAGGGTACGAACCATTATACCAACATCCTTCGGGTAATACATATGAAGTTGTGCTTACATTAACGTTGTGATTGCAGAGAGGCGAGCGGAGCGGGTGGCGGGGCGGGCAGCGTTGGGCTGCTGGCCATGAACGCCACCCAGGTGCAGTGCGAGCCCCACGACTCGGTCGTACTCATTAAATGTAAGTAACACCCACTCATAGTAACCGTTACGTTTGGAGTACTCAGACATTATCTGTGATTGAATCAACGACTTTAAAGTGTAAACAGATGGTCTGCATCACAATCAGTGAGCCCGCAAACGTGTGATCAAGACAAATGCATGGCAAATTCCCAACAGCACTACAAAACCTTCAGACAATGTTTATGATTGTTGTTGGGATGGGTAAATGCATTTGCGCAGACTGCGATTCGCAGTTGCTTGGATTGAAGTGGAAGCAACTCGCCAGTAAACACGCTGCACCACCAACGCAAAGCGCTGAAGAATCCATAATCATAAAATGTGTGGTGGCCAAGATCATGAATTTACTTTACATCACGACCAGCACATTGGATCTTTGTATTAACTTTGTACATACTTATGTGTTATCATTATCATTGTATTAATTTTCCTAGGGGAACAAACACTACGACATGGCTGTATTCAATTCTGTCTAGTGAGTATCTAAGTAAGACTGTAGATAAATGTTGCAGCTCAGCCTAATGTGACATTTGTAAGCACCAGAATTTGTTTTCATAGATTAGATTATGTTTTATTATGTTAGCATCAATCCCCGACACTTTATCTGTTGTGTTTATTTTAGAGCTACTAAACATAAGCGGTTAGCTGACTCACTTCTCTCTAGAATTGTAGATGCTCGGACGTCGAACTGCATCGCATAAATAAAATGGTAGTTTACTTCGTAGGGCCGCTGAATCCATCCTGCTCCGCAACGTCTAGACGCCTCAGTACCTAATTATGCCTAATTACACTAGAAGCCCCAGCACGCTTTTATATATGGCAATATATTTAGCTCAAAAATGTTGATTTAAATTCGTTCACCGTCATCAGTCAACCTTATACATTGATTAATCAGTCTAGCGCACGGCTCGCGAATCGCCATAGATTCATTGGCCTCATTGCAATATGCTTTTGTATATTTTTGGACTGGTCTCTACTGCGTACTGCGTCAGTTCGATGTGTTGCTTGCTGGCACGACTATTTGATTGCAGACTTCTCGATTATTTGATGTGCATTCGTATGTCATGTAGTAACGGCCCAGCAATTTGTTATACACGATCGGTTCTGCAATATTTATATGCGGTTATTATGTGTTATTACTTGACTTGAATATCTTCTCAGCGTGTGGTATGCATTATTATGATCCGTGTAGTTGTAAATGCAATAGCAAGACGCTCGTCAATCTTTTGCCATCTGACTGAAACTATCCTTGAACTCGACTCAATGACGTAATTCCTATGTACAATTTAAATAAGCTTTGTTGAAGTTGAGGCTGTGACACGTCCATCAAGATACACTACACAAACACTCAATGTAGTCAAACATCAGCTTCAAGCGGTCCTACAGCATCCACATTTGTGTAGTTTTAAAATCATATAAATTCAACTTTCTATATCAAAACTTTCATCACCTAAACATTTTGTTCCAATAAATTATTATGGTCTCGGTAAAACCGATTTAGTAGATGCGTTTACTTTAATGAATGAAACATGTGATAATGTTTCCTCGTTTGCGGTTTACTCTATTCCTAGGTTTTGCGGTTATCGCGAGCAATTTGACATTCATCCTAACATACTATAAACATCCAAGTATTGAACAAATTCTTCAGTTCCAAACAAGATCGTTGCAATAATGACCATTTTCGGAGGCCCATTTGTAAGACTGATTTGCAATAAATATTCAGATTCCATGAAAAAGGAATGGTTGTGACAATGTCAGCGATCTCTTTACATTGTCGCAACGATTAATATTCCCTTCTTAACTCGCCATTTCTACAAATATAAAACAATTGTGTTTATTTCCGTCCCTGAAAGTTCCCCCGTTGTGCCGCCGCGCCGCCGCTGCCGATGCGCTCAATTGATGCGGGAGGCGCACATATTTACAATTAGCTTTGTTTGCGTGCTTGATAATAATAATTGCTGGACATAAGCCAATGTTAGTATAAATTTTTCAACATGACGCTGAGTGGTAGGCTCGGCAATTGCCGCAAGCACCAATTATGTTGATCCGGGTTAGTTTTGAAGGGACTGTGCAGTACGGTGCACGTTGCGAACGATGCATTTATTAATTTGTAGAAGTTATGTGAGTTGTTTTTGTGTGCGTGCGGGTGTTGTGCGACAATGCAGTTTACGTTGGTAATCGTCGTAAACAAAGTCAAGCTATGTCCGGTGATAGAGGAGCCGCTGAAACCAATAGGTAAACTGAACATGACGCATATTATGTAATGTTTTGTCTGGCCGATTTCATGCATATTGATTTTCCTTCAAGGATACAGCAAATGCTGAAAATAAATTTTATTTCTTGTTTATCTTGTCTCTTATCATAGAGCTTATGCATGTCACTTTAGTATAGCTACCTATAACCTAAACGACGCTGGAGGTATTTGATCAACAAATAACAACTTGTTGATCGAAGGCCAAAATGACGTAGTGGTTGCAGGAGTGGCTGTCGAAACGTTTGATCCTGTGGGTCAATTCGTTTATTCTTAGAATCGGTAAAGTAGATACTGAAGGCGGAAAACCGGGTGTTGCATGCAGTCTTGTGGTGCAGCTTGGGAGCGACCAATTTCCAGCGGTGGAAATGTATTCACTTCAAATAAACTTGGATTTCAGTAAAAAAATCTCTGCAACTCACATTAATTTGCACTTATAATGGCTAAAAATAACAAACGTCAACGACATGCGCTATTAACCCAGCTTTTAGATAAACCTGTGAAATGTTTTGGCATGGCAAGCACATTTATTTAGCCTGAATCATATTATGAATCATAATAACCAACTCAATATATTTCATATATGAATATACGATAGAACCATTAGCTTGGTAGGTGACACCAGCTGCCCATACGCCGCCCATGTGTGGCAACACCGAACGATATTGTAAGTGACATTCTTAACCATCTGAATAAACGTAATTGAACAATTTCTATCAACCCATTGCCCTTATCTACTTGTAGCATTTGTAGCGGTAGCTGGACAAATTCGAGACACAATTGGTCGCAGCTAATCATTGTAATGTGTTTAAATTCAAAGCTTATTAGGACATGTTTTATTGCTTATCATACATAAATAAACTCACGCCTTCTTCCCATGAGGGTAAGCTGGAACTACAAACCGGCGCGTGCATGTAGGCAGGTTATAAAAAAAAACTAAACTAATAATAAAGCTGAAGAGTTTGTTTGAACGCGCTAATCTCTAGTACTGCCAGTCGGATTTGAAAAATTCTTTTTGCATTTGATAGCCCAATTGTTGAGTAATTTATATGTATAAATTTCACATCACGCTAAGACCCTTAGGGGCCGAGCAAAAAGTAAAAGTAAGTAAACGCTAAGCGAAAACGAAGTAATAGCGCAAGCAAACGATGCGATGCGACGGGGTGGGTTGGGGAAACAACTTAACACAGACGGAAGTCACTGGCAGAATCTAGTAATATTATATTGCCGCCTAAACATGGAAATTATATTCTAATTCCTAACAAACAAGTAAACCACATTCGATTGAAATTACCTTAATTGCTCATACAAATTGATATTGTTCCGTGTAATTTCCTGACTAAGATTCCCATGACTCCTTAATTGACGTCAAACGAACAATGCGCAAAATAATGAACAGCGAAGATGTGCAGTAGACTGAACCCACATACACACACTATTCCCGCAGCGCACACCATACGTCAGAAATTATGTCAAGCACATAATGTCGGCTCGAACGGTCGGCTGCAACGCCCTATTTGCTGCATTCTTATCTGAAACTTGTAATATGGCCGTATGAATCATAATATCTAGGCGGCCTAATAATGAGGCTGACTGACGGGCGCGGCGCGGTTCCTCAGATCTCGCCATTCTCGACCCACTGCGATACTCAGATTATAATTATACTGGCCGAAACATAAATCGAATCTTGTTATGGACCTGCTATTTCGCTATTTACATTTACCTGCATCAGATTATCCCATCTAATGAGGTTATCGGCTTCCACCCAGTTACTATTGTTCCGATTTCTGTTTCGCTGCTGTGCTTTATTAGTAACTTGCCTAAAATGTCTGCTCTTAAATTGATTTCGATTTACTGTTCTAGTGTCTGTGTTTGGATTTCTGTTCGGCCGAAATGATGCAGATTGTTGACCACCGTGTGAATTCGCATTCCACGTTCTTAAATGAAAGAATCCAATTGTAATCTCGACCTGGATATAAAAGTTGGTCACTTTAACAAGCTTATACTTAATACAGATTATTTTTTCACAAAAAATAACAACATAAGTAGCATTTTTGGGCTGAAACCGATCCCAACATAGTTGGAAAAGGCTAGGCGGATAATGATGACGAACTTTTTTTTTAAGGGAAATTGACTGAAAAAATCAAACTATCAGGGTAGCTTCTGTTTAACAGTAGTTTGACTTTTAAATTCTACAACTGACTAATAAGAATTGTACCCGCGGCTGCGCCCACACATGTAGGCAAGCACTTTATTCTTTTCGTCTTCCGTCTTATTGTTTTGTTATGTCCATCAAAATATACTTGTCTTACAAAACATTACCAAACATTCAAAATCCATTACGGAGGATTAAGAAACCCCAATCATCCGTCCTTTCCAATATAATGTGAGATATTCAATGTTCCATCCAAATGAGATTTTAAACCTAAAACTGTCAGTCCTTTTAACTCACTTGCTTTGGTCTATAAAATGCTATCTCTGCTTGTCAGTATAATTTATCTTTGACCCCGCCATTACAATATCTAACAAGAGGGAGTTCAACAATGTTCAGGATGTAGAAGTCTTAATTTCGTCCATGATGATAAGAAAATAATGGATGCAGGGCTACCGCTATGATAAAAGCAAACAGCATATTGTTTTAGAGATGTTTGTCATCTTCATCATCTTCTTGACCTTGTACCAAATAGTCCCCTAAAAATGGGATTCAAAAGCGGGATCCAACGAAAATAAATCTTCATTTGTAGTCGGCGCAGCACGTCCTTTTGTTCCATACTTACATTTGAATTAGCTGTCATCCCAGTGCTTAGAGCAGTGGTGGCTCAGTGCTATCGGCCCCGACTTACAGAGTTGTAGGTCGTGAGTTCGAATCCAGGCAGGCACTTTACTTTGTGTTTTAATGTCACCACTGCTCTTAAAACGGTTAAGGAAAACATTGTGAGGAAACCGGCATGTCCTAGAACTAAAAATTCGAAGACGTGACATCCGCCAACCCGCACTGGGCCCGCGTGGTATATTATGGCTCACTCCTTCTTACAGAGAGGAGGCCTGTGTCCCAGCAGTGGGAAAATTATAGTCTGATTATGCTATTATGCCAGTGCTTACCAACTTACTACCTTCTTAGCTATATCTTCAGAGCAAGTAATTGCTTTCTTGGCTTTCTTTCAGTAAGTGTTTACGAACTGATTATTTCATAATAATTGCTAAATACTTATAGGTCTCCAAATGGCAGCAACCCTTTAAATAAAGTGATACCATTAACATATTAAATTAAGCAAGTCTAAAGTTAAGGCTTTATATAGAACATTACAAAAGTATCAGCAAACTGTGCAAATATATAATTTAATACCCATTAACGACCGTTAACGGGTCTTCAACCCTGGTCAGTGGTCCTCAGGACCGCGGTCTCAGTTAACAAATAACTTACTATCATTCGTTAGTTGAACACCATCAGCTCATTGAGAAGTCGGTTGGTTAGTATGTGATCAAACATCGCGATGTCGACACGTGGCCGACGTTAATTGTGTTTATTGTGATAAAAATTAGCCAATTTAATTCTTATTCGTATAGCAATATGTGCATAATTAACTTGTGTGTACTCATTGTGCTGTGTTAACTACCGTGTTATTAATTCAAGAACCTTGATCTCGCAATAGAGGGCGCAATTACGTAACGTGCTGTGATGGATACGTACCGGTATGGTGACACGAAGAATGCAAGAAAGTGTGATAAAATAACTAAAATTAAACACAAGTTGATAAGGAAACACAGGCTAAGTAGGTAGTTATACTAGTTTTTAGTATTCAATGCATCATGGTCACGTTTGCGATAAATTAAATTGATATGCAGAAGTTTTAACGTCTTTTTTAGTCTCGTGCTATGAGCCACTTGGGCGTATTCTCAAAACGTGGTCGCCTCAGCCGCCTACACGCGCCTTCAAGGCCTCTAATCCAATTAATCAGCGTTTCGACTTATGGAGCCAAATGAGCCGATATAACTCCGAAAGAATTTTTGCAACGAACATTCCCAGTGTATTTCTCCATTTGCCATATTGCTGTTCACGCTAAATTAAACCTAGATAATTGATGTTACGTCTAAAATATTGATACTGCAAAAAAGAATCTCACATTCGCTTTGCGTTTAGTATGTTTCTCTGTCTATTTATTTCCAGTCCTGCACAGCACACACAATAATTTTATCTATGGAAATTAGCCCCCCTATGTAACTACCGATTTCTTTTTGTTCTTATCAGTCAATTACGAGAATTCACTAATTCAAGGTTAGCTCAATATTTATCCGTTTATGTCAAAACTGACTTTAGTCCAAATGTTGTGGTTTAGATAAGGAATAGTAAACTTTATCAGCAGTAGTTTATGATGTCATTATGTGTGAGTTTGTGACCAACGAACAGCTACTTAATGTAATAAATAATCAGTTAAAAATTTCTTAGAATCCTAATCATGTTTTGACTGGCTTTTGACCGACATTGTTTGAGTTATTGATTTTAAACACTGTTGATAATATTGTGGAAATGTAAAGCGACAGTACCACAGCAGTATTTATTTATTTAGCTTAGCTAGCATCCTGAGAACCAATTTTTTATGTTATTTTTTTGTTTTATTAGTTGACACAGTTTGAAGAGAAAATTGTGTTGTTTGAATTCCTGAGTATACATAGACAATCACTCCCTCTAAAAGCTTTTCATTTCCCAAATAGTCTGCAAAGTATGCAAACACACCTTCAATATTTCTTTAGTGTATGTAGAAAAACGCTATAGTCGCTTACACGTATGAAATACACCAAAAACCCTTGTTAATCTTGTTTTTGTTCTCCCGCAGATGAGCACCGGTCAGCTGGCGGCAGTTGGGAGGAGCCTGTGAGTGCCGTGCGGAACACACCGCTCCGGCGCTCACAGAGGCTGAACTCGACCCTGGACTCCAGGTAACGAACCATTGTTTTTTTTTATGTAAGCTATCCGGTTTCTTTTGAATCGGTGATTCGGTCTCCGGACGTATACTGTTCTTATTACTACGTTTGTTATTGTGTGTGATCCTGTAGGTCTCGTTCTAATTCGCAGGCGATATGCGCGTGCGCAAGTGCGATAGTAAACTAATTTGAACTAATTTCTTTAATGGTTGCTAATTTGATTACTTACTAACTTATTTGATTAGGTACTTCATACGACTTTTATTTGTTTAATTTAATAAGTATTATACCTTGTAAGTTAATATTATGACTGTGTCTGTGATCATCACTGATTTGTCATCTTTACTCAGAATAACTGTAAAGCAACCGTCGTTTGAGATAATAATAAATCATGTTTTTGTTTCTCATGAGTAAAATAATAATTACTAAGATATTATGGTTTTAACAAGTGTAGTTAAAATGGTTATTTGCTATAACTATAATATTTAAAGCTACAGCTGCAATAAAATTATCTATTGCAATAATAATATATTCTGAAGCATTAAATCGATCAGTACTGGTAATATAAAGTTTATTATCACGCATGAAACACATGTACAGTCAAACGCAGAAAGCCGTTTATTGGTGTCAGAAGTAAGTGTGATGGATTGTACTCCCAGAATTAGAACCAATTCTCGCCTTTAAGGAGGGGTGGTTATGCCTAAAATGGAACACATTTTACTGTCAATAAAATTATTGTAGCCAAGTTGAAGCATACGTTTTAAAAAGAGAGTAACTAAATGATGTCATTGTTGACAAGTCATCAGGTTTTATGTCTTTTTAGTAAACTTACTTAGAGATTACTGAGAAAAGAAACTAGAATTTAACTTTGACAATCTGTGCGAAACTGCTTAGTCACCGCTCTACTAATTACTTCATCCAGTACCAGGGTCTCATAAAACGCAATAGATTATTATTTGTCATGAAAGTCATAACGTTGCGCATGCACAGTGTTGACAGTTGGCGCATGCGACTTCCCGTCGTTGCGCGGTGTGGTCCAGTCTCGCTCGACAATTAGCGAGCGGCGCGCGGCCAATTAACACGAATTTCCTGTGTTCAAACTCCAGGGGCCAACAGAGGGCACTGCCTCCCGACAAAATGATCATTCACGCTTTAACGGATACCGTCTATTGTCATTCGGTTCAAGATCCAATCGCTGTATAAAATGTTCTGTTCACAATGAATTTTGTAACAGTTAAGTTTGCAGATCTTTACAATCCAGTCTATGACTATCCCTAATTTTGTAACAGATGTTGCTTGAGTTAGAATCGCACTTCCAAGCACTCCATTTTTTTTCATGCCGCTCTGGGTTAAACTAACACCTCATGCAAGATGTTAGACTTTACCTACTGTGGGAATTAGGTTACTGTGGCACTCCTAGGCCTAACCGATGGGCTAACAACTGATAATTAGGCCAAATACTTTACGACTGCTACCAGACCTAAACATACACAATAATAACAATATTGACTGACGATATTAAATAGGTACAGTGATATGATTTAAAGTTCCCACACGTTTGTCGTTTGGTTCCATGCCATGTTACTCGGGGCACCTGTGCTCGGGGTACAATACTGGTACTGGGTAAACGGGTACAGTACACTGGTGGTTAAACTACGCTTGCCGAAGTCGGTCCGCCGCCGATGGGTGACCATCCATTACGAATTGAGCCCCTCCGTGCCTCGGAAAACACTTCAAGCCGTTGATCCCGGCTGTCATTTGTAGATCGTTGACGGTCGTTACGGGTATAAGGTAGTCAGGCCCGAGGGTCTGACAACCAGTCTTACCAGTGTTACCCAGTTACTGGATTGTGAAGGTAAGATAGGCAGTAGCTCGATCTAAAATACTGGTATTCAGCTAGATCCGGTTAGACTGGAAACCGACCACCATAGTTGGGAAAAGGCTAGGCAGATTGATTGAATACTCTTTACTTAAAAAATCTTTACAAAAAACTTAATTACACCACGCTGACTTCCATTGCAGGTATAACGTCTCGTAATTATACCCAAACAAAATAGCACATGAACGTGACAAAACTTAGACTTAGACTTACTTTTACTACTTAGAAAACTTAGACTTACTTAAGTTTATCACCTTAAGACCTTCACGTACGAGAACATAAATATTCTATATTCCTATATTCATATTTAAATGCTTTTGATCACGCTTCTATATTTAGCGGATAAACAGATGACTTGTGACATTCTGTATAAGCATTTAATGTTTAAAAATAATGTCAAGGACCTTCACAGCCGTTGATTCGCATTCGTGTTGATGATAATACCAGCTCATAAGTCACTATCTATTTTGAACTGAGTCATCCTGACCCGTATGTGTTGATTATTTAAACAGTAATTAGTTTACACGCTCCAAAGTAACATTGCCTTTAATAAAAACGATAGATAGTATTTTCCTGTAGGTATTTTGGGTGCTTGGCAACCACAGCTAAAAAAAAGTTTATTTCATATCATTTTATCTTACATTGCATGTCGAGGAAAATGACTGTAGTTGAAGGCTCCGCTCTTCCCTTACATCATAAACATACAAAGAGGAAATAACAAAAAAGAAAATACGATCAATTGTATTAGTGTGTGTGTGAGAGAGAGAGAGACAGATTTTGAGTGTATTGTGTGACTATTGACTAAATATGCGAATAATATCTATAATTCAAAGTCAATCTATACAGGGTGAAATTGAAAACATGCGACAAATCGAAATGGGAGATTGTACTCATCATTATGAACAAGTTTTACTATGGGACCAAACCTGAAATCGCAAAAAAAATCAGCTGTTTCCTACATTTATGTTCGCATAACTCGTCAAAATGTAGGGAACAGCTGTTTTTTTTTTCGCGATTTCAGGTTTGGTCCCATAGTAAAAGTTGTTCATAATGATGAATACAATCTCCCATTTCGATTTGTCGCATGTATTCTATTTCAACCTGTATAACTTATTCTTAAGTCACACGTTGCAAAAGTAACTCTGTATCATCATTTCGCACCTTTAGAATTGTAGAGACCTAATTCGAAATTTGGAGATTTCAACTTTGACTACCGTCTTCATCGAATCTTAATAAAACAGACTTAATATGGTGTAGAAAGGCACAAACTTATATAAGAATTTATTGAAAGTGCAACCGAATAAACACCCTTTTCTAAAAAAAAATTAAAACATGCGAAACTTTATTCAAAGTTTCCCTATTTTTTAGATAGGTCTCTATAATTCTAAATGTGCGATTTATAAGGTAGCCATATTATTAACTTCTTTTTGCATATTTTTTTTTCTTTTTCAACAAACCCTTGATGATTTCGTTTCTGAAAGTTAGCTTATTGCCAACATTAAAACAACCAGTGTCATAGTAAATATAATATCATCCAAACGAGTGTCGTATGCACCTCCTTTGTTTTTTAGATGCCTTCCTTACTTCAAACAGCCACATTCTCACTATTAAATTCGTGGTATCTTTACGAATTTCAAAAAAAGAGTATTGTCATACACGCGCATTTCACTACTACAGCGCAGTAATTATAAAAAAAAACTTAAAGGTTATTCAACATAGAGTCCTTACAATACTGTACAACACAACACCTATGGTTTCAGAACCTTTTAAAGAGGGCTAGCTTCCGCCCGCTGCTTCGCCCGCGAGGTATGTCGATAAAAACTGTCCTATGTTCTTCCCCGGGATGCAATCTATCTCTTTGCCAAATTTTATCGAAATCCGTTCAGTGGTTTAGGCGTGAAAAGGTAACATACAGACAGACAGAGTTACTTTCGAATTTATAATATTAGTATGGATTCATATCATAGTTGTAGATAAACGCTTGTATGCAACTGTACATAATTAGGTATTAAAACACTCATGTGATAACCAGGTTCGTGTTTTAATACCTCTTATTATACAACAGTTGCATAAATAACTATTAATATGCGTTGTCGTGATCCGACATTTTTCTACTTTTACTACTTTTACTAATACATACCCGAATTCGGTAAAATAACAGCTTTTTTAAACGTGTTTGTTATTGAAATACAAACAAGGTATTGTTTGGACTTTGTATAATGAATCGAAAAAAATATAATGCGGAAACAGTGTTGATTAAGTCATTACCTAAGCAATGGCATAAAAACACCATATCAGCCTCGTAATAATAGATATTGATTAAACAAAATAATAGCTATTATTAATAGATAGCGATCAAAGTGAGTAATAAAGTAAACTTTCAACAACTAACTAACCAATCTGTATCGCAATTCATTAACATTGATTGTTTTGACATTGACTAGAGTTTTTATTTTCTCTAATTGAGGTCAAATGCCTGTTAGCTTTACAACTCGTGATGTGATGAAGGAAATAACTTTTTTAGATCTAGTGTTTAATGAAATGGAAAGGTCATATTTGATCCATTTAGGTACAGACTGTATGCCTATTGTTCAAGGAAGGACGTGGGAACTTATAATAGAATAGGAGTCCCTATGTAACCGCGACGTACAAATCTCTAGTTTAGTTCTAGCTCTGCCAAAGCACACATACCTTAAAGTAGTTTCAATTAAACCCAACTACGACAAACGGATAAACACGCTAACGAAAAAGAAACGAGACATCGATAACGATTTTTTTCCGGTGTTCGTATAGCTGGAGTCACACGTCATTACTAAGTCATAGGGCATCAAAACCATGCAGATTATCATCCTTTTAACTTCGCCGTAGTAGGGTAAAAAGAAATCTATATGTGCTTTGGGAACTTGCCATGAGCGACAAAAAGTACATCGTTGAAGCAAAAAGCTAAACAGCAGCTGTTTTACTAAAAGCATTTTAGTAAAAATGTAAGTCAGCGACAATAGAAATTGCAGTTTTATCAATCGGTATTGCCCACGTAGTAGCTACTATTGTGAGACTAGTTGTTTTTGATTCATAAGCTAATGTTATTTATGTGTCGCAACCAATTAGCTAACCGCCTAGCCTTTTAACTAAACGACGGCCGTTCAACTAACGGCCTGAATGATATTTAATTATAGTTTAGGTTGGAACTGTAACCAGTCACGCGCGAGCCGAATTTGGTAGCAGTAAGCCAGGGCACCCCGACCAAATGGGTTAGGTTAGGTTAGAACTGTGATGCTGTGGGCAGCCTCCTCTGGGCTCTCCCTCCTCAACAGAGGGAACGTCCAGACATGCGTGCGGCGGCAGGGTGGCTCGATAGTGGACGTCACTTTTGCCACCCCTGCGTTGGCCGCGCGCGTGCTGAACTGGCGGGTGGATCTGGTGGAGACCATGTCGGACCACCGCTACGTGCGGTTCGACATCTCCACCGGTGTCCCCGGAGGGACGCGGCCCCCCTCGGGGCGGCCAGCGTTCCCACGGTGGGCTGTCACCCGCCTGGACAGGGAGGCGGCGGCAGAGGCGGCGTTTGTCCAGGACTGGCTTTCGCCGCCTTCCGCTGACTCGGACGTAGACACGGTGGCGGGACACCTGAGGGAGTCTCTGACCGAGGTGTGCAATGCTAGCATGCCTCGGTCTGGCCGACCACTGCCCAATCGGGCGGTGTACTGGTGGTCGGTGGAGCTGGAGGGGCTCCGAGCGGCGTGCGTGGGGGCCAGGAGGGCCTACGCGCGCAGCCGGCGGCGGCGTCGTCGAGACCACGCCCACGACGACCACCTCTATGCGGTGTACATGGAGGCTAAACTGGTACTCGGGCGGGCTATCGCTGACGCCAGGGACTCGGCGAGAGCGGAGATGCTGGAGGGTCTCGACAGGGATCCCTACGGGAGGCCATACAAGGCGGCGCGCAACAAGCTGCGCCCCTTTGGCCCCCCGGTGGTCGAGACCCTGGAGCCCTCATTTCTGGATGGGGTGGTTCAGTCCCTGTTTCCGTGCAGGGACAACTTCACCCCACCAGTGATGGACCCTCCAGGGGGGACAGCTCCGCCAGCCGAGGAGGACGAGGAAGCCCCTCCGGTCACGGAGTCGGAACTCAGCGCGGCGATTGTGCATATCCGCGCCAAGAAGACGGCTCCGGGCCCCGACGGTGTCCCGGCAAGGGTGGTGGCAATTACCGCCACCCAGATGGAGGAGCGGTTTCGGGACCTCTTTAGCGCATGTCTTGCGTCTGGGAGGTTCCCGAAACCGTGGAAGGAGGGGCAGTTGTGCCTCCTTCGCAAGGAGGGCCGTCCGGCAGACTCCCCCTCGGCATACCGACCCATCGTCCTGCTCGATGAGGTCGGCAAGATGTTCGAGGGGATAATCGCTGCCCGCCTAAAGAGCCACCTGCGGAATGTGGGGCCGGACTTGTCGGACGCTCAGTTCGGTTTTCGGGCTGAGCGTTCGACGGTAGACGCGCTGGCCCGCCTTAAGGGCCAGGTCAAGGAGGCGATGGAGGTGGGGGACGGATTGTTGGCGGTGTCATTCGACATTGCCAACGCCTTCAATTCTGTTCCCCACAGCACCATCCTGGAGGCGCTCCGTTTCCACGGGGTGCCTCTATACTTGCGGCGTCTACTGGCCAGCTACCTGGAGGATCGTTCGATCGTCCTCGTAAACAAGGCTGGCCAAGTCCGGCGGTACGCAGTCGGGGCCGGCGTTCCACAGGGGTCAGTCTTAGGACCTCCCCTCTGGAACGTCGGCTACGACTGGCTCTTGCGGGGAACTCTCCTCCGGGGCACGAGGGTCGTCTGCTACGCGGACGACACTCTCCTCACCGCCCGGGGGGAGAGTTTCAGGGAGGCGGCCAACTTGGCATCGGCGGGCGGATCCTTGGTCGCAGGGAGGATCCGCCGACTGGGATTGACGGTGGCGCTGCACAAGACCGAGGCCGTGTTCTTCCACGGGCCTCGGCAGCGCCAGCCACAGGATGCCCACATCTTTGTGGAGGGCGTCCGCATTGAGGTAAAGGCCCAGATGAAATATCTGGGCCTGGTACTCGACAGCAGGTGGCGTTTCGGCCCGCATTTTAGCGGGCTGTCGACGCGCCTGCTGAAGACTGCGGGCGCCCTCTCGTGGCTGCTCCCCAACTTGGGGGGGCCCAGTGCGAGATGCCGGCAACTCTATGCCGGCATCTTGAGGAGTATGGCCCTTTACGGGGCCCCTATTTGGGAGGACTCCCTCCGCAGGAGGGAGAACGCCGCCGCATTGCGGGCCCCCCAAAGGGCCATAGCCCAGCGGGTGGCGAGGTCCTACCGCACGGTCGGCTTCTCCGCGGCGTGTGCTCTGGCCGGCACCCCGCCTTGGGAACTCGAGGCGTGGGTGCTCGCCAGAGTGCACGAATGGACAGCGGGGCGGAGGGCGAGAGGAGAACGCCCCGCCCCGGAAGAGCGGGAGGCCGTCCGGCGGGAGGCGAAGGACGCCATAGTCGTCCACTGGACGCGGGACCTCGCCGCCGCAGCCTTCGGCCGCCGAACCCTCGACGCGATTGGGCCGGTCCTGCGAGACTGGCTCGAGCGGTCGCACGGGTTCCTCTCCTTCCGTCTGGTGCAGGTGCTGTCCGGGCACGGTTGCTTCGGATCGTACCTGCACCGTATCGGGCGGGAGGAGACGCCGTCGTGCCACGACTGTGGTGCGGCGGAGGACACGGCGCAGCACACTCTCGCGGTGTGCCCGTCGTGGTCCGGGCCGCGCCGCAGTCTCACGGCGGCGATCGGAACGGACCTCTCGCTCCCCGGCGTGGTCAACGCCATGCTGAGGGACGAGGGGTCCTGGGCGGCAGTCGCCTCCTTCTGCGAACATGTCATGTCCCAGAAGGAGGCGGCGGAGCGCGCGCGGGAGGAAGACCCTCTCGCGGCGCCGCTCCGAAGGCGGAGGAGGGGTCGGAGAAGACGTCAGTATGACGGTCATCTCCGACTCCTCCCAGGTGGAGGCCAGCAGGCGACGGGTGCGGGGGCACCCTCGCCTGTATTGCACAGGCTTCCACCAGTGCAGGACGGGAATGGCCAGGTGTTCCCGGCCATTCCCGTAGCCCTCCAGACGGGGGGACATGCGGGGCCCGCCAGCTAGGCGGGCATGCGCCGGGGGGGTTGTGGACGCAAAGGCTGAGCCAGATTCCCATGACCCCCTCACCAAGGCGATGAGGGAACACCGCTGAGTTTTAGTGGGTATACTGCCACCCTGGCAGGGAGTCCCACATACTCCGTCTCGTCCCCCGACGAGCGGAGATGCGTAATGTCATTTCTCAGCGACAAAAAAAAAAAAAAAAAAAAAAAAAAAAAAAAAAAAAAAAAAAAAAAAAGGTTAGAACTGTGATCAACCACGTGCGTGCAGAGCGAAGCGAGGCGAGCACTACTTCCAAAGGCCAGGCGGTTACCTAAACGGCTCATTTAACCAGTTGACTGCGACATAATTATGCATAACTGCAATTACTTAGGTACATAAACAATTACTAGTTTTTCTAGGAGTATAATGATAAACATAATAGCAACAATACGGCAGCAGCTAATGTCATGAGTTAAAATTACAGAATGTGTATTTCTGTTGCCGCTATAACAATAAATACTAAAAACAAAATTATATAAATATTTAAGGGGGGCTCCCATACAACAAACGTGATTTTTTGTCCTTATTTTGAATGTAGTGTTAAATATTGTATGGTGGTAAGGAACCCTTCGTGTGCGAGTTCAACTCGCACTTGGCCGGTTTTTTTTATATTTTGTACAAAATAAAACAAGTTCCTCACAAATAAGTAAAGATCTAATTTCCGTAATAATTATGAAGTCTTGCTCCAAGCACTATCACAGCTCATTGCTAATGTCTGCTTTCCGATCCATATCATAAAATAGTGTCAGGTTGAGTGTACGCCGCCTCAGAGCACAGCATTAACTCATTTCCCTAACTTTTATTATAAGTGGGATGGTAAACACCTGATGCATCATGTTTTACAAGTTTTTTTTATGCAAAATGAACCAGTCAGTATACTTAATGTAATTAAGTATGTATGTATGTGTGTTTTATATTCATTTTTATGTAGTTGCGCTTGTTAATTCAGAAGAGGAAATCCTAATTAATTGATGATTATCCTAATGGAAATTATGTAGCGTCTATACTAGAATTGTTGTTAATACAGTTTGTATCTTAGTTTTGTATCATTCTGCATGAGTTTTATGTCTATCTACGTTATTAGACGATATAACCTAATCATTTACTGTACCTAAGTTAAATCATCAGTATTAATTAGTGAAACATAAATTAAGGTTCTCATGTTAAAATTCAACCTGTTGCCTATTGCTATTGGTGTGCGATTTTTCGCAACAGCTGGTTCTTTAACATTGTATATACCTATCCACGTTTAATTTATTTTAATTTTTTCATTATATTCGCAGTTCGCGCTGATGTTTTTTCTTCATTGTCTGAAGGCATTTATAAACATTGAACATGATTGAAAATGCTAATTTTAAATAAATACTGTGTATCGATGCATCCATACTAATATTAAAAATTCGAAAGTAACTCTGTCTGTGTCTGTCTGTATGTTACCTTTTCACGCCTAAACCACTGAACGGATTTCAATAAAATTTGGCAGAGAGATAGATTGCATCCCGGGGAAGGACATAGGATAGTTTTTATCGACATACCTCGCGGGCGAAGCCGCGGGCGGAAGCTAGTTAACTATAAAAATATCATTGTTTATAATTACGAAACGGGTCATTGCAACAGATAAGCTGGCTGGATACAGACAGTGCGTCGTCTGTCATCCATTTATTGCAACTTATACAATCATCTTCTACAGTTTATTGTCCTGTAAACTATTTTGAATTACACAATTGTTGTGTAAGTACATCTATTGTTCGACCATTTGTACTAAACGCGTACGATTCTAATTAGCAAAATTATCAGTGACTAGCAGCGCCCCACGGTTTCACCCGCAAAAGTGTCGATCCTAGGAATATCGGAATAAAAACTATCCTATGTCCTTTCCCGGGACTCAAACTATCTCTCTAACAAATTTCATCTGAATCGGTTCAGCGGTTTAAGCGTGAAGAGGTAACAGACAGACAGACACACTTTCGCATTTATAATATTAAATATGGATTTTTTAACCTTTCGTGATTTTACAGTGTTTGTTTATTTTGTGATGTGATTGGCAGCAGTAAAGCTGATTGTGTATCTCTTAGGACTTAGACCTTGTAGACGTAATGCATAATAATAATCGCCTTATATAACAACTAGGAAATATGCTTGTCCTTACTGATAAAGTGATGACATTACATCAACTCATAAGCGTTAAATAAGTGAGCATTCAGCTTCAACTTAAAAAGGACGTCCATCGCAACACAAAATTAAACCTTTGTCATACCTCGATTGCACTTTCAAAGTTCAAAGCCCATAACTAAGTATTTAAAAAAATTGCTTTTATTGATTCCTTACATTTACAATACATACATTAATATTATTAATTTAAAAAACTACATTTCAAATCAGTTACTTAAGTAAAATAAAAAACATAAAATTGTTTTTTCATTCCAATCAAAAATTTAATAAAAACATATTAGATAATTATAGTGTGAAGAAAAATGTCAACTGATAATTAATTAGTGATTCAAATAATTAATTTTACCTACTCATCAAAGCAAGTAGTATTACAATCGGAACGCTTCAGCCTCACAAAAGAATAAATACTTACTCAACGACTAAATTTTATACAAGTCTTAAAAGTTAAAAGTTTAAAACCCAATCGTCTTAATCAAAATGAGAATCGTAAACTCGTTAGCAGACTGTACCGAGCTTCGATTAACACAGACTTAACCCTGGGATCAAGCGATGATTGTCGTTGCGAACACAATTAGCAGAAACAAGATGGCAGTTTGTTTTATAGATATTCGCCTACGAAATCTAGCAGGCTCTCGTGAAAATCTAACTTTGTTGCCAAAGTGTCAGATTTAAATTCACACGTTTTTGGTGGCGAATTAGTTAGAGGGACGAATGTTGCTACAAGATTGATTGTTGTCTTGTCAAGGTAAGTTAAAACAAACAGGAAAACGGATTGTTGCAGATTTTGTGTTCTAAGATATACTTAGAAAATTTATAATAGTGTTATTCATATCCTAATATTAAAGCTGAAGAGTTTGTTTGTTTGTTTGAACGCGCTAATTAATCTCTGGAACTTCCAGTCGGATTTGAAAAAAACTTTTTGTATTTAATAGCCCAATTCTTGAGGCAGGCTATAGGCTACATCACGCTAGGACCCTTATTAGACGACCAAAAACAAAAAAGCTGAAAGAACGCTAAACGAAAACGAATTAAAAACGCGGGCGATGCGATGCGACGGGGTGGGTCGGGGGAACAATAAATTTCACGCGGACGAAGTCGCGGGAAAAAGTTAGTTATAAAATAGTGGTCCTTGGAGCCGGATTCTCTATCACGTACCTATTGATTTATCTTTTTGTTTCCGTTTTATTCAACTGTGATAGTTCATCAATCTACAATGTACCTATTTCCATGCCGAAAATTCCATTTCCCAAGAATGCGTTACAATACTTATTAATAGGTATATTGTAGAAAAATCTACAGATAACGCAACAAGAGCTTGTGCAATCATTAGACCAATTATTATCTAGAAACATAACACAGATTGTCTAGTGCAGTTTTTATTGTATATTACGCTGAGAGAAACAATAAACGACCTTGGAATGAATAATGTTTTGCCCCGCTTTACTACAATAACGGAGAAAGAAAACTAATAACAACAAAAACTACACAGTAGCGTTCCCTCGATCCAAGTCGACGACGCCTCCGACATAAACTTGCACTACGCAGATTGTTTCGAGTGAGGCAACCGCAAAGACAATAATTATTTAGGCTTTAGTCTTTCATCGCATCACCAAATAAGCTCTAATATATTCGCGACTTCAACTCATACATAAAACATTCAATAAATATTTTATAACCATTGCTACATTGTTGGTCTAACCTTCAGCTTATTCTTTGTTTAGTATTTAGTCTTAACTAACTAATTGCTCTATTGTTAATAATAATTGTCGTCTGTCGATTGTTTCATCTGCTGTCATCTTAATTTGAATGTTATTGCCTGTAGAAATATTATGATTGATGATTGGATAACGTTGAATGATTAGCGGAAATTCATTAAAGAATATCGCTCGGCCGCCTACTAAGTAATTGCATTTTATTTTATAGCCTATTTATTACCATACATGTAATTTGGAATGGTAAATAAAAATATGTTACATAACTAAAGCTTAACGATTGTACTTCAGAAAGTAATAGACTTGTACAGAAAGTCGGATCAGCTCTAGTTTCTATTACAAGTTTCACCAGTAATTATTGTTTTCTATCATTAAATGTGCGTCTTCCGTGTTAGCTAATTGTCCGTATCCTTCAAATTACATCATAGACTAGGTAAAAACGACTGCTTAAGGTTCTGCGTGAATTAAATAATCGCTACAAAGGTATTTAGAACTTTCCAAATAAAGCTCGTGCTGGAAAATTAGCGTCATTAATATGATAGTCTTCCTGGATCTGCACTTATTAGTATTTATCACGTTTTCTACTGTCAACAGCACCTTACGCCATCTGTTCAAATACGACGATTTGCCCGAACTCATGGCTTGGTCATGTTTTACCAGCCATACCTAATGCGAATATCTACAACCATCAACGCACAGTCACCTGCAGTATTTTGGAACCCCGCATTCTGTGAAACTTGACCATTCGATGTTTCTAGAGATCTTAACTTCAATTTGTCCCCACTTAATTTTTTGTTTGTTTTTTTTTTTCGATCGGGGGTCGGGCGAAGTGTTATTGGGTTTTTCTATTGGGAATTTCTAAGTAACAGCCCGGAGTTTGGAACTTGGTGGGGTGATAACCCCGTGCCTCGGCGGAAAGCACTGCGTACCATCTCCGTTGAGATTGGCCACCGTGACCGAAATCGTTCGGGAGGCAATTAACTTCAATTTGTCCCCAACCAGTTTATCTTCTGAATAGAGCGTTAATTCCTTTTCTTTTTAATTCAATTACATTTCTCCATATTGATTCAGGAGCAGTGGTCAGTTACGCAACACGCTGAGCCGCGCTCGTGAGCTGTGCGAGCGATGGCGAAGCGGCGGCGGAACGACTCCTGCGCCTCCGGCACCCCCTCCCGACGACGAGGGAGGGGGGCGTCTGGCCCGGTGGTTCAGCGTGAGACGGGGCTCCTCGCACCAATACGACATGCATGGACACGAGACCGACAAGATGCCCAAACTTCCAGAGGTTTGTACCAATTTCCTACTAAACCTGAAACTTTCATGATGCGAAGTCTTTTTACACAAATGCACACCATCCACTAGTCACATTCGCGACTACATATACTTAAGCGGTCGTACTCCGCGCGTACACCCTATTTAGTACGATACAGTAGAAAATCAATTGTGTCTCATTAGCGCAGCTTGATGATTATAAGAATTCTAATGTATTATTTATGAAGCCTAAAATCGGTGGATAGTTGTTGCGCCTGAAATTCCCGGGCATGCAATATTGCGCTTTTGTACTCATTACGTCCTATACAATAATACCAAGAGGAAAATAAAAGAACCACAGGGGTTTGGCAAAATTAATTAAATCTTGCGTAGTATTCTGGAAGAAAGGCCTTCTTCCGAAGAGTTCTTAAACTTTTTGCTGTTATTAGATCTCAACGTGATTAGGATCAAAAATTTCAAATATTTTCGCCTGATTTGTTATTCTGATTTCACCATGTTTCTCATGGTGAAATCACAATACGCATTGGCATTTGGAACGGTCTCGCTGGATCGATTCCAGGACCTCTAAAGCATTATCGGCGCACGGTGATTTCTATCAATAGACAAATGAGACGGTATGTAGTCCTCTGTAGAGCTATACTGTATAGTTTTCATAATAAATGTATTTACCATTCAGTATTCAGTTTCTATGAATGAGACCGGTCTTCATTCAATGATGGCATATAAAAGGAATGCATCAATAAATACATCCAGCCCAGCAAGTTTGTGTTACGTGATAGTGACATTTCTGGAATTACATGCCATACACAGCTCTCCAATTGTCCTTTAACATGACTGGGTATTATAATATGTAACATTTATCAAGAGTAACATAGATGATTCACAATTATGTATATTTCAGATGAATCATGATCGGGTCATTGAGTAGTCAGTCAACAACAAACCGCAGTAACGAGTGTATCGTAGTGCGCGTCGCCTCCGCGCCTCGGAGATCTAAGTCGCTAAACAAATAATCTATTTTAACATGTGATATAATGATGTCACAGTGGATACCAGTCAGCTACCATATTGGATTCATGTACACGATAGTAATTTTCTTATTTCAGTTTATTTTTAGTGAGACGACGTGAATAACGTGTGATTCGTAAATGTCAAAAGTTAATTCAATGCCAGTTCGCTTCTAGACGATATTGTAGCAATGTTTTGTCCGTCGTGTATGAAACTGCTCCATGACAAGGCGCAGTATTCGTTGACAAGTTTTAACGTAAGTCACGTGGTGGTTGGTGTTACTTTTGACGTTTACGTTTTATAAGTAAGAGACAGTGGTTCTGATGACGCGATTTGTGACGTGATTACACGAGAAGGTGACTGTTTTCGGTGTGTGAGAATTTGTACGGAGCGGCCGGAAAGCGTCCTCGAAACGCGAGTTACAGCCGCGCGAGTTTAATAATCACGCACAAGTTATTTCTGTTCATTTAACAGACACGCGACTCGAATAGCGTCATCGGAAGCTTCAAGCGAATTTGATTCTGGAGATAAAATGTGTGTTGTGTTTATGTATTCTGTGTTGGTGCAAAATGAACAGAGTTTGCGTGACGTTTTCAGTTGGAGGAGGATTTGTTCTCATGCGGAGGAGAGGTGCGCGGCGGGCGCGTGCCGCCGCCCTCGCTGGGCGGGCCACCCGACTCGCTGTCACCGGTGCAACTACGGCGCCGCCATGTGGTGGCTGCCATCATACACAGCGAGAACTCCTACGTCGCCACGCTGCAGAGGCTCATCAATGTAAGTCGAGTTACACATACTGATGACCTGAGAAACCAAGACATCGATGAATTCTTCTTCTGAAACTTAGTACCGTTCGTCAATTCACATGCTCGTACAACTTTACAAAGAATAGAATGTAATATTACATAGACATGTAGGTACTTATAGATAAACATACTGCGCTTCACACACTCATTAGTCTCTTACTTTCGTATTTCGTTGTAAATATTGTTCACATTGTTATCTATAAGTATCTAACATCATATCCGACTCTTATACCATTGTTGCATGGGGACTTTAGTTATAACTAAAGTCCCCGTCACGAGAAGCTATACATTTTGTAAACACACATTCAGTTGTTCGCAACCTTTGGATCAAATAAAAAAAATAGTTTAGTAATGATTTTTATTTTTAAATATGGATATAGTAATGTTAACACACACATCTAATTACTGTCGTCAGACGATTCCGAGTATTTTGCATCTGCATTTTGCAGCATTGACAGCGTCAGCGTGAACTTAGTTTAAAGGGGCGGCCCAAATGTTTACATTCCATGAGTCAGACGCGTTCCAGTACCACAAAACATTAGACGACAACGCTTTATATCGCTAAAATATAACCCGACCAAGTGAAATTGCTCGTTAGTTTCGTAATTCACGTATTAACATACTTTGAGTTGATTGAATTTGGGATTATTTGTTGTTGATTTAATTGTTGTTACGTAACTTAGTAGAAGTTCTTTATTTACAAAATTTCTAATATGTCATTAAGCGAAGATTGAGATTGAATGACATCACTCATTCGTGTAATTGATGTGTGACACTTTGTAGTAGGAGGACTCGTAGGTACTACGGTAGATGACATAATTAGTACGTAAGTAAGTTCTTGTAAATAAATAGAAGTAAACTTTACTGAGACTAAATATATCACCCAGAATGTAAATAATTGAAATCCACCACATTTATCTTTGGCAAATAATCTGTAATTATCCGTACACGGCGACTCACGAAATATTTACGTTGACCAATTATGGTCAACCGAAATAAGTACACTGTCAACATACCCAGTAACTAATAGTAGTTACTGTACACAAACCGGTTTGCTATCATAGTAAGTATCTCAGATCCTCAAGTCACAATGTTTGAATAACATACGCTGACATTTCTCATGACTCCGGGGAAATTCGTGATCGGGAAGGAAGCACGTTTAGTTTGATGGCATAATAGCCAGCAATTATAATGCAATCATAATAACGTCAGTTCCCATTGCGTAACCTGTGGAGCAAATAGTGCTAGTGCAAGCCACTTTTGATTTCTACTTCAGGGAGGCCTGATTGACTTGACAGGCCAGTTAATTAAGCAGTAAGTTGACTTGCAAAATTGCGTGTTAAACGTTAGCGCCCATGTCGCTATGCTTACTAATGAGATTACTTGTTCTGAAAGTGGTATTAAATAGCTACTGGAGTACTTTGTATAACTTCATAGGCGCACTAGTAAAACACTTGAATATCTGCTGAACTTGAAAAATTAGTACCTTACGGTTTCGATATTTGGTAAACTAACTATGTAAATTGCCTATCTTCAACTGAATGACTTTGATATTTTATAGAGAAATGACGATGTCAAGATAGGTTCATCAATAATCGTGATATTTAGTTTAACTAAATTACAATTGCTTGATTAACATTTAATTCTATCATTGCAATAATTGCGCAGATTTCACAAACAAACAAAAGAGAGAGAGCTTTCTCTAAACAAGAGTTTATTATTTTCGCAACTTTCTTTTTTCTTCAGAGACAAACGGTTATGAATTTTTATTAAGTTTTGAGGCAACAATGGTAAATAGGAATAAATAGGAAAATGGTCGCGGCGACGCATTGGTAATGTCAAAAATCTCAACTAACGTACATATGTAAATATGAACCTGTCTGGCCCACTTTAGCATTGTTTCGCCTACAATTCACATGCCATAGATTAGCATATTAGGAAGTGGGGCAATTTGAATAGGCACTATTTGCAAGCGGAGTGTACGAGGTCGTCCCTCTGTAATGAAAATGGCGCCGACGTCCACTGGGCTGTGTTTAATGCGGTAAATTAGAGCTTTTGTTCTAAATACAGTTTGTTTTTTGTTGTGGAACATTTCTAATGTATTCATCTATGATTTTTAATGAAACTGTGGTGGCAAACGTTTCAGCTTCTCGTTATAAAGTCCAACACATCCTAGTTTGCAAATCTTTATACAAAAGGCTGTGCTAGATATCTTAAAATTTATTTAAGTATTATTTATTAATTTATTGGATCGCCAACAGAGGCTACACAGTTACATGCATGTTAACATAAACAGGGACAAATACAAGTGTGCGCTTCCAATTATAGGCGACCACATCATTCACTTTACATCTTGGTAGGTACAGTAAGTTTGACAAGGACGAACACATTAAAATAAATCACATTACCTACAATACACGAAAATTATATAAAGGAAAACAAAATTAAAAGCTAAACCAAGCATTCATGATTAATTAATCTAATCAAATCCAATCAGTTTTAATTTTATGCGTCAACAAGTAGGATAAGTCCTCATAGCGAGATCTTCTTTGCGCTTTCCCAAAAATCGTCTGTTTATTCCATTAAGCATGCGTTATGACTAACCCATTAGCACCAAGCTTGTTGTTATGTTGTGGTTAGAAATTCCCTACTTTCCGTGAATGTGTGACATTTCTACAAATCGAACTTTCCTGAAGAAGGAAATACGTTTCATTCCGTACAATTCTAATATTTTAAGCTAACACAGTAGATGGCTTGTGGTAGGCGTATTACTTTATTGCCGACAATACGTGACTAGTAATAATAAAATAATAACCTGTCGTAAAGTGTTGTTGACCTATCAGCCGCTAAATACAATTTCCTCATGTCTCTTAGTAATTCAATAGGTATAATGCAATATTATTAGGAGTTTACCGAGAGTCCAACGCTCCCTTGAAGCATTGTTTTGTCGTAATTTATCCTTATTATTTGATATTGTTTCCAGCCTTAACCCACTTCTGTCTAGTCGTCCATGATTTCGCTATCAATTCCTAAGTAAATACATAATCGTGGAAATAAGTGAACCTTCAGAGAATCTTCTTCGCGTTAGGACCTTGTGCATCTCGTAATTATTGCTATCTTCTTCAATCTTTGTACTATACAATGTCGTCACTAGCAATTATCTGAGCTCCATAAATTGAGCACAATGCAACCGTTACGATTTGCTTACGCACACATCTAAAACAACTTTGCACAATAAAATACATAGGTCTTAAAAGGGTTTCTTATGCATGTCATAAATGCATTATAAGCTGATAGTCGCATAACATTACCATTTATGAGAAAAAATCCAGAAATAATTACATAAACGGAGGTAGTGAAGGACATTTCAGTGGGAACAAAAACAATGTACTTACATACATATTTATCTAAACTAGTTATCTGTAGATGTCTGAGAAATATAACGAGCTAAGATGGAGCTAAATATGCACTAAATGGAATTCTCCGTAGCCTTTGTCTATGGCAAACTGGAGTACGAAACATGACGCTCGCGGAAGCAATCTTGCACTTTACGTTTTGTCCCATAGACGCTTTGTCTCATAAGACCCATATAGGTTTCTCCAATTTACATTCAATAAGCCAACTTATAATCAGAAATGACGCAACTTGTGACGGCTTCTAAGTTTTTATTTCTACACCTGAACAAGGTGGAACAAAATAAACATCAGAATGTCCGTTGGACTTTGCTTATTTTGTTTTATAAAACAACATTTGTTTAATACAAAAACTGATGCTCGAAATGATCGCTATTAACTATAAGCATTAAATGTAAATGAACGCGGTAATGCCGGTACATTAATGTGTATAATTACGTTATATTACCTGCAAGTCAGGGACGAACAACTTTTTGCTCATGTCTATGTATTAACTTCTATGGCAAACACGTGAACAATCTATTCTAATATGCAATACCTACCTTCTTTGTAGTCTCGTGTTCATAACTACACAACGGAACCACGATTTCCCGGGAGTGTACCTAATAAAGGGGACTCACTGGATACTTAATCATGCCGCTGTTTTTTTTTTTTTATTGACTCACATTTGTGACTGCAAATATGCCATTCTGTATTACGTCCAAATGTCGGTAGCAGTTTTCTAAAACGTAGCGCAATGACAATTCAGCTAGGGCACGCCGCGATAGCGGCGGTAAGGCCCCTCTTTGAGGAGTGGCTAGAGAGGCGTCACGGCGTCCTCACCTACCGCCTGACGCAGGTCCTCACCGGACACGGATGTTTCGGGAGGTTCCTGCACATAATCAGGCGGGAGGAAACGCCCGGGTGTCGCCATTGCGAGGATCGCCCAGAGGACACGGTGGAGGTCTGTCCCGCTTGGGCAGAGCACCGCCGTGTCCTCGTAGAGGCGATCGGCAGTGGCGGCGACCTCTCGCGCCCGGCCCTGGTCCAAGCCATGGTCCGGGGCGAGAGGGAGTGGGAGGCAGTCACCTCCTTCTGCGAAGCAGTCATGCTAGCGAAGGAGGTGGCGGGATGGGCGAGGGAGAGAGCGGAGAGAGCCGCCCGTCCCAGCCGCCGCGGTAGACGCCCCGGGCGTCGGGAGCTGCGTGACGACTCCCGGCCACCGTAGGCACGGGCCTGCGGACGGCGAGTAATGGGTAGCTCGCCGTCCGATCAGGACCAGGCCCGTGCTGGACGGCGCGTATGTGTTCCACGCGCGCCTCAAAGAGATGTCAGCATCAATGGAGGGGCCCGTCAGGGCCGAAGCCTGCCGGGGCAGCGGGATTGTCCGAAAGGGTTCCCGCTGCCCCGGAACATAAAGGGCTAAGGAAGGAACACGGATGGGTTTTAGTCAGTAAGAGTCTGACACTCCCTTCCGCTCCACCCAGAGCGGGAGGGGTCATTTGATGATTTCCCATCCTTAAAAAAAAATAAAAATGACAATTCTGCTGAATGTTGTTAAGTTGTTTTACATGTTTTACATGACCTCTCATACACCAACGTCACTTTTTACTTTTTTATTTGTTTTATCGGATGTATTTAATTGTGTGTATTTTAGTCTGTGCAAAATAAATTTATTTTCTTTTTTTCTTCTTTATACACCACTATAATGTATCCTTTGTATGACCTATTTAACCTAACGGCGTTTTTCGTCCGCCCATCTTTGTAGGATCCAGAACTTCCAGAAACATTCACTGTGGCTGCAGATCACGGGTAGGATAGGGGGCCGTTTCTGAACTTATAATATTAAACCATGCCTAATTTACAGGACTACAAAAAACCCCTTGAAGAGAGTAGTCCAGCGATCCTGAATGGGAGCAAGATCCAGACGTTATTTCACCGGCTGCCCGACATCCTACAATGTCACCTACACTTCCGCACAGCATTGGCCGATTGCGCGAGAACGTGGGACCGCGATGAAAAAATTGGTGAGTGTCACTGCTAATGGCTATTTATTTGTCTAAAAGGCCCTATTAATAGGCTGTTTGTACTTACGTCCTAGTGAACCGCATCCTTCGTGGCACGGAAAATTGCAAAACCTATCCTATCCATACTAATATTGCTATAAGTGTCTGTCACCTTTTCACACCTAAACTAAACCACTGATTTTGGTTGCCTGGGAACTGGAGAAGGACATAGGAATATTTTTATGTATTATAAATCTCCTACCACCTCGCTTTGATTTGGCTGGGTAAGCGAATGGTATTTCCAGCACTAATTTCATTATCTGCCTTCAAAATGTGTCTGTTTGCCACCTTGCCACTAGGAACCTCGAACCCTCTGGATTGTGCACATACGACTACAAACAATCTAGGAGCTAGCATCTATCTAGCTAAGATTGTAACAACTGCGCACATTCGCTTTTTTCTTCGTGTAAAAAGCACAGCCAGCCAGCACATCAAGCTACCCCAATCTGTCAAATTTCTTTGATAGATTTTCAACTTTACCGCAACGGAATAAGATTCATATTCAATTGAGAAAATTTTACAGATTGGGGTAGGTTGATGTGCTGGCCTCTGTACAAATGGATGCGGGCGGGTGGTATTGGTTTTTTTTTCAAGTCACAGCATGTGAAAATTTAACTTCCTTATTGGCCCGTATGTGATAATGCGTCTGTCGTCTTCAATAGTAGTTACAAAATAAATAAAGCTGGTAAAGCGATAAATAATGTGCTATTTTATATCTATTTTTATATTAGTTAAACAGAGCAAAAAATGGACGGATGTAATTAATTGGTGGAGGCACTTTAATATTACTTATTGAAGGAAAAAACAAATAAAATCAAAGACAAATTATGATTAAACCTTCTTTAAAGTTCATGGTCTTATGACCATGGTTGACTGACCTTAAAAGCAAGTTGATAAAAAAGGTATATCATTTGAAAAATTTGCCTCTCGGGTTGTCTGGAAAGCAATGATGCCTTCCAGGGTTCAATTAACCAAATGTTGTTCCCGAACTTAAACTGTGTCCTCCTGATTACTAAAAGTTGTTTAAGAAAGAAGTTGTTGTTTTGGTTTATAAACCAACTAGCAGCGCCCCGCGGTTTCACCCGCATAAGTTTCGAAAGACACGTGGCGCCATCTATTAAGATAATAACGTTATTGTTGCTTTCCAGCACAGCAGCACTTTTTTTTCGAGATGGAAGGTACCCTATGTCCGTTTCTGTATACTTGACAACGTATATGCAAAATTTCAGGATGATTGGTTCAGTGGTTTAGGCGTGAAAAGGTAACAAACAAACAAACTTACTTTCGCATTTATAATATTAGATAGGATGCTATTGTTTGCGATTTTTCTTCTTAGCGCGTCGATGGTGATTCAATGTCCCTGCCACCCTGTTGAATGTCTGGGCTTATATCTGTATATAAGCCCAGAGTTTGACTATGAGCTTGGCACCTTCAGTAGCGTCCATCAACTCGTGTAGCGTGCAGACAACAGGACACGCTGGACACGATATTAAATACCCCATTGTTTGTGGGACAGCACCACCATTACGGCAGCCCACGCGACGGGGCGCGGCAAACGGAGCCAAATTCAACGCACGTAAGCGCGTTTTTATTGAATTTGTATGCAAAAATCACGCGCGGGGGCACGTTATCTGTGTCCCGTCCCGTGTTGTGGTGTGTGATCCGCCTTCAGTCCAAACATAAAAAATAGACAAAACCAAGATTATAGTACCATATTATACGCCTTCACCGATGGCCCATTAGCAACAACCATGAAAGTCTTCAGTCATTCAGAGTCCTAGACGTTTTCCTAGGTGCTCTTCTTCATAATTATGATAAATTTTCTCACCTTACAGGCGAGGTCTTCTTGAGCGCGTTCTCAAAGGCCGTGGTGCTGGACGTGTACTCGGACTTCATCAACAACTTCTCCGTGGCCATGGAGCTGGCCAAGATGGAGTCCAAGCGGAAATCGGCCCTGGCAGACTTCTTTAAAGTGAAGCAAATCAGTGCGCACGACCGACTGTCCTTCTTTGGGCTGATGGTGAAGCCTGTGCAGCGGTTTCCGCAGTTTATTATGTTTTTACAGGTAATTTATAGTAAAAATAAGAACGATTTAAAAAAATCGTCGTTTGTTTTTGAAGTCGGTTATAAATGGGTCCTGGGGCCGTATTACGAAGTATTAATGCGATCATGATTCCAATGCGAAAACGGGATGGTGCTATCGGTGATGTATAGCTCCGTTTCTCTCTTACACTGGAATCATGATGGCATTAAACCGTCCATAATACGGCCCCTGAAGTTCTGAATAAGTAAGTAAGTATTGTATTTGAGGAAAATGTATAAAAGAATTACCGCTAAAAGGGACTTCAAATATGTTTGTAGAATACATAATTTTATAATAGGCGCAAGCACAGTCCATCCTGGATCTACTTACTACACTTGATGCCTCCTCTCTCCACAGATACAAAAGTTTTAATTATTACTTTAACATGAGCATTGCCCCGAAAGTATTCACTAATCAATCAATCCACCTAGATAGATTTCTTGTAGCAACAACAGTGTATTTACGAACCTTGTTACTATGATAATAAGCAAATAGTAATAATTATGTAGTTTGTTTGTAAGCCGGTGTCGCCTACAGTTGCTAGAACCACGTATTAATTTGCAATTTAAGCATAATTAAATATTGAACAGACAACGTAATCTGATATTGATTGAACAGACAACCTTTGGAACCGACACATAGACATTATTTATTTTACGAACATACACATGCTTTAACACGACAGGTGGCACTTACTCATTCTCTATAAAGACACGTGTTTTTCGGTGTTTATTTATAATTATGTCACCGCTTATAATAAACACATAATATTGATACAAGTTCTCCGACTGCTGTTCAAGTGGATACCAAAAACTACAGCGCGGATTTTCTACATTTGTCACTGCTCCTAATAGTTTATGAAGAAAAATATTCATGCATTCAAATTAGATGGACAGCTATTGATAAAATTGACATTGTTTATGTCCAACTTCCTACGCTTAGAATTATAAACAATGGCTTTAAGTATGTTATTCTGAAAACGTCATAAAAAAAATCATGTAATTGACTAGTCAATCAATATTTCGTCGTAAATTTGACACAGTCTGTCGAAAATAATGTTGGAATCTCATTATCCTACTGCTCTTATGCTAATTTACAAGACGCAGACACAGTACATTTTATTTATTTATACAGGGAATTAATTATGTATTATTATTAGGAGATGATCTCCATACTACAAAGTTCACCTACAAGGTAGCCTGGAAGTGATCGCAGAAAGCGATGAGGCTGCCCATTGTATGTTTTGTAGTGTTATTATATGATGTGCAATAAACTCTATACCTATACCAGATGATTTTTTTTTACAGTGTGTTCTCCCCATTAATATGAACGACTTTCGTACAACCTGTAACAATTTCGAGACGGTAAAAAATATCTTCTGGTATAAGTATACTTTATTGCACATCAGAAAACACATTTAACACTAAAAAACATACAATGGGCGGCCTCATCGCTTTCTGCGATCACTTCCAGGGTACCTTGTAGTAGGGAGATCATCTTTTTCTGTTTACACACGTACAAAATCCCACTGTATGCTAGCTACCAAATTCTTCTACTTTACTACTCTGTCATGCATGAAGTCTCCAAAACTAAAGGTGTAATATCTATTGCAGGACTTATTAAAACACACTCCTCCGGGTCACTCGGACCGAGTGTCCCTACAACGTGCCTTGACAAGGCTAGAAGCTCTAGCTGATGCTCTGAACGAGAGAAAACGAGACGCTGAACGGACACAGGTAAATTATAATTAATACTCTGTTAAATTCATTGGTAGTCTTTATAAAAATTGAAAAATATCAGATGGCTTTATACAAGGGCCCTAATTTACTATGACCACTTCGAAACCACGTCAATTCCTTAGTTAATCACGACATCTGCTAATAACGTATTCTCTATGACACAATGGCGTCCTTGTCGTTAACAAAACACGATATTGACGTGGTTTGCACGTGGTAAGATTTCACGGGGAATAAATACAGAATTGGGGCCAAGGTGTGTGTTGAGGCATTTTCTAATCGAATTTTAAAATATAATCACATTAATGGTCAGAATTAGAACAACTTTTAGGCCGCTTTCCGAATTGGCCAATATCGCTCACAGCACTCAAATCGTCTCACATGCGTTCCATAATGGATATCACGATTATGACAGCTGAGAGCTGTCAACAATTCGGAACACTCGTTAGCGCGCTCACAGTGCTTACTCGGTGTCAAAAAGATATTACAGCAGTATTTCTTCATAAAAACACCACACGTTTCTTCCTTTTCTTTGTTTATGTGGCGACTGTCAGCCAGAAGCACAATTTCGAAAATGCCACGTTATTAAAAAGATATGGTGCAACTCAAAACAAAACACACACTGACACATCCTCATCCTCACACACACACACACTGTCATTTTTGACAGCGCTCACGGTGATATTTGTACGAGGCATGGTCGGCGTTATCGCAAGATGGCGCATGCCATGACGTCATCTATGACGATTCACGGGACATCGTTATCGCGCTCACGCCAATTCGGTACGGGTTTTAGCACGCTCAAATCGATTACATCGATTATGTCCTCAATTCGGAACGCGCCCTTAGTGTTTATAATGGGTAACCATTCTCTTTGGCTTCCTAAATACAGTTAAACATGCGAATGATATTTTAGAGATAAATGGTGTATATTTTAACACCATAACACATGTCATTATAGCGCATCTCCCAAGGCTACAGCTGTTACACCCCACAAAACTACAAGTGATTGGGATGTGCTCCTCCCTAGAATCCCTGTGTAACGTATCTCCTCATTCCAGGCATTCCGCGCAGCCCTCAGACGGTTAACGCGCGGCGGAGTAGCGGGCGCGGGCGGGGCGGGCGGCGCGGCGCGGTTTGGAGCCGCGCGGTTGCTCGCTTCACGTGCTGACAAGCGACATCTGTTGCGACAAGATGACTTGCTGCAATTGGTCAGTACTTACCCTTTTTACTCTCATATTAAATATTAAATGACAAACTCAACTATTTATTTATTTTAATGAAACCATATTTACTTTTGAATAACCAAGGAGTGAGTCAGAAAGATAAAGCTAGTAAGTACAATGCAAACTCAATGTTATGAAAAATACTATTATCAGTTTTATTAGACTTTTATCTTCGACTTTTGTAACTAATATTTTTTTGTGAAGTAGCAAGACTAACAAACTGATAAATTCTCGTGAAACGGGTGAAAAAAATTAGCAAATTGTTGTAACCTGGAGCCATACAGCTTGAATATTTAACTTTATCTCATGCTCTTATTCGTAGGAATTCAACCAATCGGGCGGTCTAACAAAGTGCAAGCCGCGTCGTCTGTTGCTGTTAAACGACCTCGTAGTGTGTGTGTCAGTCGGTGCAGGCAGTGACGACGCGGAGCGGCTCGGACTGAAGTGGGCGCATCCCGTGCAAGATGTTGAGGTGTTAGATACTGGCACCTCGCCTACGCTTAGTAGGGTGCTCGCTCAAGGTAAGACAGATTACTTTTAGAAAGCTTTTGATTATCGAATGATACACTGTAATGCTGGGTAGGTATAGATTGGCGTTCATTGCTAGGATTAAATTATAACAATTCGTAAACAAGCTTCCAAAAATGCAAGAATGTAAACGAATTAAATTTTTAATTATTTATCAAATATTTGTTATCGATTATCGAATTTCGTTTAAGTTTTCCGTTTCTAATCTTCGCCAGGTATGAATCGCAGCGGTAGTCTGCGATCAAATTCGAGCAGCGGCATGACAACATCAACGGGCGACTCTCTCTGCAGCGAGATGTCCGCGCTGATGCACGACTACGAGACCGTCTCCCGCATGGCCGACCTCGCGGCCTCGCTGCGCATGTCCTACCCCGAGCTCGCCTCCGACACCTTCCGCGCGCTGCTGCAGAACATCCAGCGCAGTATACAGGTGACGAACATTCACGGACATACATGAACGATTCCGACACGAGGCCTACCATAGATATGCCAGATAACAGACCCTTAGTGCAACGGGATCAAGGAACTCTGACTTCTTATCAAACACTTGTCTAAGAACCGATTCTTACCACGCTTTTATTAGCTTCACTTGTAACATACAACAAATCTTAAGAGTTCAATTTTAACCTACTTAATTGTCGCATCGAAATGAAACTTTGTATGTATTTGTAGTTCGGAAGAAGTCCAATAGATTGCACTTGGTGTTGAGGGTCTGATGATGGAGCCAGGAGGTGGATAGTGGAACTTATTTATTCGCCTTATTTGTTCTGATTTTCTTTACCTAAATATTTTTATGGACTCAACTTTAACAACAACTTTCGCCTCCACAGAAAAAAGACGACGAGATGGCATGGGTAGACTCCTGCTGCCTACAACTCACGATACGAGGTCGTGAAGAACCCCTTACCTTCCGTGCCAGCGAGCCGGGCGCGCGGCTAGCGTGGGCCACTGAACTAAGGCTGGCCCAGCTAGCACAAGCGTCGGCCAATTCGCCCGCGTGGAGGTTCCCGTCGCAACAGGCGCCCGCGCATAAGATGCCGCTATTTGTTGCTGCTACGCCAGTTTACTCCTCGCGGCAACTTACTGAGGTGTGTAGAATTATTAGTATGTACTGTAGTAAGCTGCACGTCCATTGTATCAATTGGATTTCATGGGCTACTGAGCTAATACTCGCTCAGTTAGTAAAACCGTCTGCCAACTTGCCCGCGTGGAGGCGGTTTACTGGCGGTCGCCAGTTACGACGCACATAATTATGATCTTCTCTCTCTTTGTTTCTGCCACGCCGGGGTGTATTCGTCGCAGCAACATACTGAGGTGTGTATTCACTGTAATGATAGTGATGTAACAATTTGACTTAGACAGAGGGCCGTCTTAACCATATTGGGCACCCGTGTGCGAAAATCAGCCAGCGCCGCCCCCAACCAACAAAAAAAACAGCTCGCGGGCAGCGCGTCGCGCACGAGCCGTCAACCGTCGAGCCGAGCCCGCGCTTCGAGCGAGCAGCGCGCTCCCCGGCGAAGAAACGCTTTCAAGCGGTTACCTGCTGGCACCTCGCCGTCCGCGCGGTGACCCCTCGCCGCCCGCGCGCGGTTCTTCTTCATAGAGTGCATAGCCATAGACTTAAAAGGCAATCTATGATTGCCAATTCGCATAAAATAAATTGAGACATAACGTAGAAATGCGTGCTTCTCAAGCATGATCACTCACTAATGTTCGCAAAACCCGTTTGTAAGCTGAAAACTAGCTGTTGGCGCGTGGACGGCGCGCTACCAATTAGTAAGCGGCGCGTGAACAACGAGTTGTCACCTCATCGGTAGTGTGCGAACAATGCGCCTTGCTGACGGTGCTTTGTCGGCAAGCGGGTGGTATTTTCGAGGCGGTGACAGGCGGTTACTGCTGCGTTGGAGCGGTGCTGTTATAATGAGTGATCACCGGTTTGCGCCCTCTAAGACCCTGCGCTCGGGTGCCACGCACCCCTTGCCCGGGTAAAGACGGCCCTGGACAGTGCCTTTATTTTGTAGCAATGAAGTCTGAGGCGGTTTTCGTAGTTCAACTGTATTTCTAACGAGAGGCCCAAGTTGTATGTCGTGATGGGACATGCAATATAAATCATAGAGCCTATGGCTCGAAATCCTAAACGCAAACATATTTTGCCATGATAGTACTAACAACAAGTTATTTCATACTGGCTGAAATTCATAACAATAATAGTTTTTCACAGCTAATAAATAAAGTGGCTTTTTGTCGTAAGCATGTCGTTTCTGCTGTTGTTTTGTTTGAAATGTATTCACCAACTCGCACCTCACTGTTTTTGTTTCAATAATTTTAATGTTAACACCAAATAAACAAACACTTTATAGTTCCAGTGACATTCATTTGTATTTTGGAATTATTTTGGAACATTCATTGACATTTAGAAGATGGCCATAATAAAAATTTCCGATAAATTCCCAGGCTCAAAAGTCATTTGCCAAACTCGATCGGCTGTTTCGATTTAGCTCGAAATTAACCGTTGTTATATTAAATTGCAGGTCCGCTGCGGCTGCTTCTACACGTCGAGCGGCTCCGGGCGCGGCGCGTCGCTGCGGCGCGCGCGCTCGCTGCTGTGGGTGAGCGCGCGCGGCGCGGCCGACAGCCACGTGGCCGTGCTCACGCACCGCGCCGCCAAGCTCAAGACGCTCGTCACGCTGGACCTGCCCGATACCAAGGTCAGTACCTTCTGAACATGCTGGCCACCACACTCGAGGGTCGGGAGGGTACATGTGGTATTCAGGACCAACTTTATTGGAGGAATAATTTTGAATTTTTGACAGTTCCTCAAACAAAAGCTGTCAGACGTCAATTTTATTCCACGAACAAAAATTATCGGTCGATTGAAAAATCAGCCCTAGGCTTAAACTGCTAAGTAACTATTAAGTAAAAGAACGCTTCGTGAAAAAATGTGTGGCTTATTAAAACGTGTTAATCATTTCAGGTGACCTCAATGGAACACGCACGCGGAGTGCAACAAGCGACGACACTCTGCGGCGATACAGTATGGCTCGGTACAGAAGATAAGAAAATAATCATATTCTCAGCAATCGAGCCAGAAAAGCAGGAGAAGTTAACCGAAGTGCCAACGATCGCGTCCATCACGCAGATCCGGTACCACTGCGACGCCATGTTCGTGGGGCTGTCGAACGGACGCGTGTCCGTGTACCGACGCAACCACGACGACTCGTGGGCTCTACAAGAGCCGCTCGCCGTCGAACTCGGCGACAGGCCCGTGCACTGCGTGCTGCCTGTCGACGGCATCGTGTACGCCACCTGTGCACGACGAGTGTTCGCCATCAACGCGCTCACTGCAGAGATCATGCGCATCCTAGAACTCAAAGGAGACGGCGATCGATCCGTCAAATACCTCGCGCATTCCGGAGTCGGCCTCTGGACAGCCTTCTCCGATTCAACATACGTGAGCCTCTATCACGCTGAAACCTTCGAACACCTCCAAAACATTGATGTCGCAGCTGATGTTGCGAAAACTATCGGAGCACGAGAGGGAAGCAAGCCCGCGTACGTGTCGGCCCTGCTGGCGTGCCAGGGCCTGCTGTGGGTCGGGACCACGGCCGGCGTCAGCGTCACCGTGCCGCTGCCCAAGCTGGAAGGCCTGCCGCTCGTGGGCGGACACATCGCCGCCTCCTACCACGCGCACGCCGGGCCCGTGTCCTTCCTCCTCAACCTTATGCCGGAAACTAGAGACGTCGACGTCAACACCGTGCGACGGAATCTATCCAACGCCCGCCACCTCGCCGAGACCGTGAACACCCTGCAAGAGTTCAAGGAGGAGGACGGCAAGGAAGAGAACGACAAACCTAAACTGGAGAGGCGGATATCAGAGGAGGCCAGCCCGTACCGACCGCAGCGCGTGCAGTCAGCGGTCGTGCGGCGGAAGAAGCCGGGCGACGTGCGACTCAGTAAGACTCTACCCAAGTGCGCCAACTTGAACGCGTGTGACGTTTACGGGCTGTACGGAGACCTGATGTTCGTGAAAGATTGTGTTGGCGAGGCGGACGTGGGCGGCTCGGGAGGCGAGGCACTGCGCCGGAGCGATCCCGAGCTCGCTGCGATTCCCTTCCGGGTGAGTACGCTCGACAGGCGCCTGCGCATGCGCGCCGGACGGCCGCGCAGTCTGGACCTGTCGAGTTGGTCGGTGGACTCGCGCGCGTCCAGCCTGTGCACGTCGTCGGGCAGCGAGGAGTCGATGGCGCTGCGCGGCGTGTCGCGCACCAGCTCGGGCGCGTCGGGCGCCGCCGCGCTGGCGCCCGTGGCCGCGTGCACGCCGGACTCGAGCTCGGCCAAGTCCAGCGCGTCCGAGCGCTCGGTGTCGCGCGCGGAGCCGGGCGCGCCGCGCTCGGGCGCGCGCAGCCTGCGCGGCGCGGACTACGTGGTGGGGGCGGGCGCGGGCCGGCGCTCCGTGCTGACGGTGGTGGGAGGGCGCGGCTACGTGGACTGGCGCCAGGTGGCCGACGCGGCCGAGCGCCCGGCGCCGGCCGCCGAGCCCAACCCCAAGGACGCGCACCTCATGCTGTGGGAGATGCGCTTGTGACCGCTCGGCCGGCGCTCGGGGAGTCTCGCCGCTCCGCTAGGGATCGTCCGCTCGACGGATGATATCATTGTACTCGGCGATTTATGTGTCATATTTAATTTGTCGATGGCCTGTAAATATAGTGCTAATACGTAGACTCGTTATGTTAAGGTTTTACACGAATTACGAATACGATGCTACTACACCTACACGTCCGTTAGCATTGCACTGAAATAATTGATGTGTGACACAAATATTTACATTTGTAAATTATACGAAGCTTTAAATTATTTTTTGAAGTTAGAGCTGCTGTCCGCAGGCTCGACGTTTACATTGGTTTAGTAATTTAACACTTGAGAAGTGGTGCATTATTTTTATGATCAACTATTGAAATGTTATAAATTAATAAAGACTACATAGGGTGCGTAATATTTAACTGTACGTTTTAGCGACACTGATGAGTGCGCCCTTAGAACGAACGGTACGTCAATTAGCTGAACAGTTATTCGTTTTTAGACATAGAGAATCCATAGTTGTG
This sequence comes from Gortyna flavago, assembly GCA_963669345.1. Classification (NCBI taxonomy): domain Eukaryota; kingdom Metazoa; phylum Arthropoda; class Insecta; order Lepidoptera; family Noctuidae; genus Gortyna; species Gortyna flavago. The sequence continues at coordinate 8,788,869 of OY770139.1, forward strand.
ATGGTTTAAATAAGCCTTACACTTTATACATAATTATTATTAATTGGACCAAAGCTTTCAACAACGTCTTGACTTGATAGCAAAAACTTACTTTTACAGCAGCTAAAGCATATCAAATCTAATATCCATCACCATTATATTAATCAAATGTAAATAAAAAACGTCCATTAATCTGCCACCAAAAATTTTATTACACCTTGCCAAACGTCGAAAAACATCAAAAAATTATTTAATATGGTTTTTTGTAAAAGTATCAATTTATCATTCTATTTTCAGTGTAAAATATAATATATGAATAACACGAACCGCCTTTGTTTTAGAATAATTACATTTGTAAAATTTATTTGTATCAACATAAAGAACCGTCATCCAATAACATTAAATTAGTTTGTGTCATTTTTGACATTTTACTAATTATACTTTTAGTTTTGGATGAAAATTGATTTGCATAACAATTAACATTACATAATGGTGGCCTTAATATGTACTTGAAAATTTCCAGTGTATGATTTGTATAGCATTTGTTTAAGCTTTATTGTTAGACATATTAATGTCGCTTTAAGAATTAGACTGATTTAGCTAAGCGTTAAAATGTACTGTTAATGGAATTATTAGTAAATAAGATAAACGACATTTGAAAGTTTCCTCAAACTGTGCACTTTAATAACCTAATGCTACTGCATTGTAGCGAGAATGCACATTTTCAAATCGAACGAAAAGCTTTTAAATACTTGATTCGAACATTTTGTTGAATTTATGATATACTGTATATTCTTGATGTTATGCTTGTCTACAATCTGTTGTTGAACACGGTTGCTACTCCATATAAAGTTTGCTCATGTTTTGTCAAAGTTTATAATCAAATTATCGCTTTACAACACATGTTTTTTTTTCTCAATAGTTGATATTGTCTTACATTCTATTAAAGTTAATTGTTACTATATTTGTTTTCGGTCAGTAATCTCACAAAACAATATTTGTTTTGCTCACCCAAAGAATTTCATGTTAAGTCAGGCATTACGAATATTAGATGAACCACAAGAAATTTAATGTGCCAAATTGTAAAATATCAGATACCTACTTATTATTTTTTGTACATAAATTCTGTACATACAGAAATATCATAATTATGACATGTATTTCATGTCTCATGTATTGAGCACAAAATACAATGTTATATGAGATGTGAAATACCTCCTTATTATATTTAATTTAATTAATGTAAATACAGCAATGTAAAAAACGAAATCTCGAATGAACACACCGAAACAGTTTTGTTTAACCCCATATCTAAAAAAATTGGATTATTTATACTGCAAAACGTCACAAGTGTACTTTTGTGTAAATAAAATTTAAGTTTATACATAATATACACACTGTATTTATTGTTTTATTATATTCTCTCCACTTTAACAAAAGCGTAACAGTAATACATACTGTATGTTTGTCAATCATACAAACATTATTTTGTATATTTGTCTAATGACGAAAAGAAAAATCATCAATCAGAAAATATGGGAGATGCTACCATATTTTGATCGATGATTTTTCTTTTCTATCATAATCCAATCCATACTAGGTTGCATGCCATTGTGCAATACCACGTTTGATTATAGTGATCAATGGCATGTTTCTTACTGGCACGTGTACGTCTTCCTGGCGTTTTAGGTACACACGAAAACATTTCAAGCTGTACCTACATTCCTAGTTTTAGCTGACCTCACATTGTAAGGGATTTCGAACAATGAGAAGTACGCTTATACTGGAAATGTAGGTATAGCTTGATTATGTCGTGCGTACGAATGACCATTTATCAATGTCATGTTAGGAAATAGGAATGGGAATTATAAAGCGACGAGGAATTCGAATTTGGGTATGCGAATCGTCTATTATTAATGATGATAGAATTAATGACGAATCTAAATACTTAAAACAAAAACATATTTGTAGAGGTTTATTGTTGTTGAATCAGGTGTGTTACATGTCCATTGTTAAGAGGAAGGTGTGTGGATTGATTGTGGCGATTTTGCTTGCATCTGATGAGTGGCTACGGTATTCCTGAAACAAATACATAAACGCATCGTATGAACTTTTACAGGGACTGAAGAAGTTTGACCTAATTCAACACCTCAAAGTTCGCCTCTGCAGCGGGATTGTCCGAAAGGGTTACCGCTGCCCCGGAATATAAAGGGCTAAGGAAGGAACACGGATGGGTTTTAGTCAGTAAGAGTCTGACACTCCCTTCCGCTCCACCCAGAGCGGGAAGGGTCATTTGATGATTTCCCATCCTTAAAAAAAAAAAAAAAAAAAGTTCGCCTCTATAACCATATTAGGCATTTTGTTGTTATGATTAATGAAATTCGCGTTTGACTATCATGTCGTTTCAGGGGATATAGGTATATCGCTTATTTGGAGAAACATCGACGTAACTGCTACGTTACTTTTTTTTTACATACCTACCTATGTTTCTCCTAACGTAAATACGCTTTCTACGTGCTATAACATTTATTTAAGTATCTAGGTAACTCATTTTTGGAAAAAATACATTTACGTCGATGTTTCTCCAAATGAGCGATGATGGCGCCGATTCCCTTGTTCACAAACTAAACTAAATTTAAGTTCAGTGCATCTTTTTCTTTCTATTTAATTAAGAAAAGGACAGAAGATAAATATTAGTTTAGTCCAGTCAAATTAGTCAGCGCCTGACGTAAATTGAAGTATTATTAGTAGCCAATTTTTTAATCACGTCTAAACTGTCTATGGAGTATCTTAATTTGACAGGACTAAACTAATATTTATCTTCTGTCCTTTTCTTAATGAAATAGAAAGAAAAGGATGCACTGAACTTAAATTTAGTTTAGTTTGTGAACAAGGGAATTGGCGCCAATGTCAGTGGCAGTCGTGGCAGAGTACCTATGCAAGCTCAAATTCATAGTTTGGTTAAATTGACGTACGGTTTTGTTGCTTGCATTGTTTGAGAGCTTCATTAAACGCTTGACACTGTGAGATGTCCGGGTTGTTGGCCGCGCAATTCAGGAACTGTTGGATTTCGTATGCACAGGGGCCCCTGGGTTCTGATCCGAGATCGTAGTCGCGTGGAAGGGCATGTACTACTTCTTCTCGACGACGACCGCCGCCGAACAAACCGGTTATGGCTTCTCCGGCCACGTGACCCTAGAAATGTAAATAAAATACAGTATGTTTGCTCATAGCTCTCGCTTCAAGATACATCTAGGTACCAACTTATGGTAAATATAAAAAAAACTAGCAGCGCCTCGCGGTTTCACCCGCATAAGTTTCGATCCCGTGGGAATATCGGGATAAAAACTATCCTATGTCCTTTTCCGGGATAAAACTATATAACTACCTACCAAATTGTATCTTAATCAGTTCAGCGGTTTAAGCGTGAAGGGGTAACAGACAGACACACTTTCGCATTTATAATATTAGTATGGATGTGAAGACAGTGCCAACTTGGTGAATCTCGGCAAATTAATTTTTCACACCAATCACGCTAAAAACACTATCTATACCTAATATTCACTCCTGGTGAAGTATGCAGCAGCATGAGAAAAACCTAGAGTGATTAATCAGACTTTTTTGTAAGTAATGACATAATGAAATAACTAGGTAGGTACTTAAATAAACTAAGTACCTACCTACCTATCATCTTCATCTATCCGTTGCATTTTTGTCTAAGAGCCAGACAATGCTGAGATGCGTCACATAACCATGACGATCAATATTTTACCATTTCCTGAAACAAACCTTGAACATCCGGCAGTGTGTCAAAGGAACGATTACAATCAATTACCTAGGTACATGCACTTTCTAGTACCTAATATTCTATATACAATAACAATAGAACATGAATTCTGTCCAATCCTGTAGGTATCATAGATCTTTACCCAGTTGAGAGAAGTTCTTTAATGTGTTAATCTTTTGAAACTATTCATTTACATAGTGTTCCGACGTACCTACCTAAATACCTAGGTATTGATCAGCAACGCAAGGTTTCTGTAAATTTGTATGTACCTATATTCAATGTCGCAGCAATTCAGATAGAGGTACGTAGGACTATCTCTCTACCCTAATGTACCTATAAAATAAGCTGCAGAAAAAACAGAAGCCCTACACCTGCCCCTATTTAGGTACATTGTAAAAGAAAAGGCTGTGAACAATGAACTGGGGGCCTAAAAAGGCCACTTTAGCAGAATCATAAAACAATTCATATGACGCAATTCGTCTGTTTGACAGGTTCACACCTAGGTATATATCCCTGAAGGGTTAGGCAGAGGTGTAGGTACCTATAGCATTTTACGAATCTCAATACAAAACTATCACATAGGTAGGTACCTACATGAAATTGCGTGATATGAATTGTTTTATGATTTTTCCAAAGTGGCCTTTTTAGGCCCCTAATTGAACACGAATGCTTCAGAGAAACAACGTTTTATCAGTTACTTAACTTTATTTTATTAATAAAACTTGTAATAGTAGGTATCTACCTACCTAGCCATAGTTACTGTTAGGTACCTACACAATGCCCCCTAGGGAATAGATAAGTGATACTTACAAAGTTACAAACAAACATGACCAGAGAATTCTGTGGTTGAAAGCATTGCTTGGTTATTGCATACAGATATAAAGTGAGCCTACACACAGCCGGCCAGCACTGCACACATGCTGCAGTGGCAGCACCATTATTTATTTCCTGTTCCAGCACCTCTTAGTACAAATCCATTGCGTACCTCAGCAACAACACGACTCAACTCAAGCGACAAGCTAAACTGAATGTTTCGTAGATCGTACCACAGCTGTGCCCACGGTGACTCCTCCAGCTATCGATGCAGCTTGACCGAACAGGGATGGGCGCCGAGACGGAGACATCACTGGAGGAGGACTTTGAGCGGGTGCATGCTGGTATCGTCGCGAATAACGGGACCCACTGCATCCAAATGTTGAGCATTAGGGCGGCAGTAGGTAACTAACGTCTCAATAAATACGTTGTACAAAATAAAAAAGCTAATACTACCCCTGCTGCTGCCTAGCTCCACGACATCTGCTACACATTTTTTTCTGTGTTGTAAGTAGGATGTACTTTCCGATTCAATGGTGCAGATTACAATGTGAAGAATGTGTGCTTATTTAGTTTGAGTAGAGCCTGCAATGCAATTTAATTAGGTAGATATAATTCATCAATTGATAAATAATACAGAGTTAAAAACGATAATGTAGGGTACGTAAGTACATACGTGTGTTTTACTCGAAGCTATTAGGTACAAATCTTACATTTACAGACTCAACTCTTAAAAATACATAGGTACCAGCAAAATTAAGGGAGCATTAGGTAATAGTAATTTTGTAATATTGAACAGAATATAAGAACTGCCTAACAGGATTAGGTACAGGACCCACAAATGAAAGGTGTGTGTTCCTCTGTGGCCGGACCACAGTTTAGTACCTACTCAGATGCTATAGTTCGAAATAATACCTACCTAAAGTCTACTTTCATCGGAATATATAAATATTTTTAGTACCTCAAGAGATATCTTTTTAATTAACAATTTATGTGGTCCGGCCGCCAGGCAGTGCTCTCTGGCCGCGCCACCTCAAATTAAATAGAGTATAATGAACTATTAATAAATCAATATCCCGAAAAAAACTACCTAAAGAGTACCTTGCATACGACAAATATGGTCCACTATAGCCCTTTAGTTAAGGAGTTATTGGTCGTAGGGTGTGGTCCGGCTGGAAAGTATACTCTGCAGCAAATCAATTTTGCAATATTTAATATTAACTATCCATAAATCAATTTATATAATAGTACCTTTTCTCTACTCTTTGTTGATACTTTTTTATCTTAAGAAACTATTCATTTTGATTAATTAATCTTAAAAGCATGTGGCGCGGCTATAAGGGAGGATTACTTTCAGCAAACATAACGAAATATGGTTTATTTCTTTATGCCAACGAAAACTGCATAATAAGTACTTTATAAAAAGACGGACTTCATCTACAAACTTTTGTTTTTATTACAAACAGTGATTTTGAAAAAGGTGCACATTTTGGTTTTTGTTTATGTATCTACCTAAGAATAGGTTAATTTGACGAAGTAAGTGAACATTTTGGTTTAAAATAAACAATAAGTATACGAATAAATTGTGGTCCGGCCGCCAGGCAGTGCTCTCTGGCCGCGCCGGAGGACCGGGGTTCTCAAACTTCGACCTTTTTTCTAGTAAAAATAAGTCTTATTCATCCATATTATATTTTGACAAATACTGGACATAACACTCAGAACGAAGCCGCGCTCTACTGCGGACAGGCAGATTCCGCGAGCGTTCCCAGAACCCACGCCGCTCCCCGCTCCGCGCTGCCAGTCTGGCCAAGCACTTAAGATTCAGAATGAAATTACTTATCCCGAAAAAGAACTGGAGAATACACAGACATAGCTTGTAGATTTAGGTGAGGTGGCAGTGACTAGGTCGGTCGAAGGACTGATGGCCGTCGGTGCAGAAGAGTTTGTCGTCGAACCCGTAAATCGGTAAAACGATCTCCTCAGCTTGATGGAGCCACAACCATAAAAAGGCGACTGGGGATGGCTGGATACCGAAGTTAGAAAATCGTTATGGGACTTGGGGTGCAACTTCGAAGAGGTTTATGTCCAGTTAGTGTCCAGTAGCGAAAAGGTTACATGCTCTGTGCAGTAAGAGTACGACGCTGGGATAAGACTGTACCTACGAATCAAATTCTGCGCCAATTCATTGAGCTTGTATGGCGTAGAACACAATGCTGAAATTGATTCGGACCTTAATGGACTGATGATCTTTCTAGAGGATACAAGTACAACCAACCCCCATGAACAATAAAAGTAAGAACTGCTACCAAAACAATTGGGATCAATATTATACTGGTTAGTGCACAAGTAGTATGCATATATGCATGTTTTCAGGTAATTTTTGAGTAGATAGGTACTAAAAGTAACTTAAGTAGGTACTTCTCTATTATACCAAAAAACATTTCTTGGTGTAACCATGTGGGTAGGTTGAACTCATTGGATTGGTTGGCAAATAAGCATGCTGCCCACCTAATGGTAAGTGACCACAAGGCCACCTCCGAATATTACAAATACCTACCAAAGGCATCCCTGCTGGGACTTGGGCAGGTCTCTCTGATAAAGAAAAAAACAATGTAAAATTATATTTGTGTAAAATTGTTCCCTTGAATTTGCTGGTAATATGCATATACTAATAATACTAACAAACACTATAATACATACCGTATTATGGACAAAATAAAACAAAACATTGGGTTTTGGTTGTATATTTTATTGTTCTAAAGTTTTAAAAGAAATGGATAATATAAGATAATGGATTATAGAATTCTACATCACAATAAATTGTCATAAAATATTTAAATATAAAACAATAATAAAGTCACTAACAATTTATTGTACTACACATGATAACCTAGGAAGTTTAATAATTAATCAAACTAAATCAGAAATAATAGCTACTAGGAAGGTGCCGCTGATTTTTATCTAAACGAAATGTTTTGACTTTGACAAAGCCTTTTATGGAAAAGACTTTTTGTAAACATCTCTTGTACAACATAAATAGAGAAGTTGGGAAAATATAATACATTTTTAGATTTTCTTTCATCTAATGGCACCTTGAAAATTAATGAGACTAATTTACATATGGTTGTTTATCTTGCATTGACGTAAAGCCTCATTAAAGCCCTCACAGAGGCTCAAGTCGTGCTGTTGCTGAGCACATTCAATGAACTGCTTAATCTCCCAAGCACAAGGGCCCTGAGGAGTCTGGTTCTGGTGCTGGCTCAAAGTCTGAGCTGCTGGCGGTGCGGCTGCCTGCTGCTGTGCAGGCTCGCTGCCACTACCACTAAACAAGCCAGTTAGAGCACTACCAGCCACGTGACCCTGCAGCAAAACATTTTATATCCATTGTAATTTCAACTTTAGGCACAACAAAAAAAAACTTCTCTAAAATAAACTAAGCTGATTCTCTAGAAAGAAAACAACTCATCATTACGCCAATTATAAAACATGCAATAATATTATTTATTGTGCATAATGTCAATTCATGTAAACAAAAAGGACTGATTAATGATAATGTCACAATAACATGTGACCATCTTCATCACATTGCTTGGCTCCTAGCCAAACTTAATGCAACTGTAAAAGAGGGATAATTTCAATATTTAATAACTACTAAATACTGCCATAAATAAAAAATTTTTTCAAAGTTATGTTCAAAAAGTATTCGACGCGTTTACATTACGTAACAAATTACGCACCACTGCCGATCCGACGGCGACACCGCCAGCCGTGGCTGCCATCTGCTGAAACATCGACGGCTGCTGAGATTGGGCCATAGCAGGCGCAGGGGTTGATGGAGGAGCATGAGCTGGAACTCTGCTCGGTGGTGGAGATGCAGCCCTAAAAACATCTCGCTAGGTTAGCTATCTCCGCGTGATGAAATAAAATGTAATAAAGGAATCCCAATGCAAATAAATAACCAACTTACCGTCGCTGCGGGGCTGGTGGAGGGCTCGCGGATCTTCCACGTCGAGGCATTTTTTTACAAACTTTAATAACTTGGGGGATACACAGAGATACTGTTCAATCAAGAACAACACTTCCAATAAAACTGACACTTCAGACTTCGCTGTCAAATTTCTAGCATCGAAGGTTGCAACTGAAGAGCAAAAATTTTCTAGAATATTATTTATTTTTATATTTAGAATAACTATTGCTATCTCAGTTTGGCATACTGTTACAGGATCACGAACGACAGAGACAGCAAATTTTACGTAATGACAACATAACGGCAACAATTTTATGGAAGCGTTCCTTATTTAAATAATTTTATTTTGATATTCGCGATCAAAGATTTAATCGAGCGTGTTTAGAACGCATCTTCATTGTAACGAAACATTACTGTTTTGTTGCGTTCTTATAAATGGCTTATTTTTCTAATTTATAACATTGTTTTAGTCATGATAATTTCACACTCGTTCATGTCATCGAACAGAAAGATTTTAATCAATTTAAGTATTTTTAACACTCGATTTTATTAGGTGTTCGATTTATTATAAATTTATTTTTTAGAAATTCTTTCAATAGTTGGTCGATCAATTCTATGATACAGCTTTCGATATGGCATAGTACACACGGCTACACATAAAGCTATACATTTCCAGTTTTAGCTGACCTCGCATTGTATAGGTTTTTCATACAATCAGAAGTCAGCTTATGCTGGTTATGTATAGCTTGATGTGTAGCCGTGTGTACACCCTTCGCTTGCACCTCTATACCTCGTTTCATTCATCAATTGCGAACAGAAAAAGATGGCTAAATAAAAGTAAATGTGAGAGCTAGCAAATGCCGGGCGTGCGGAATTCCCAGCAGCATGCCCCCAGCCTGCTTGGACCCTAATAGGGTTCAAACTTTTTTTTTTATCAGGTTTTCACTAATGAAAACTTGATTAGAAAAATACCCATATAAAAAGAATTAACCTGCTGCTTCTGCCTCCGAATCCTCCTCTCCCTCTTCTCATATTATTTTGTTTTGTGAATTTATTATAATTTCAGGTTATTTCGGTGTTACTATTGCAGTTTATTTTGATTGATGTAAAAGTGATATTTTTTTCATCTACTCATTTCGGTTTAATATTTTTTCTACTCCAGCCAGTAAAAATTCTGAATTATGCTAGGTACACACGCATACGCACGCAGCGACTTTCTTTTGATTTCATAATCTGACGTCCACACAAAAATGATGAAATCGCCTAAAAAAAACTAGCGACATATGAACTGTCAAAGTCTGTGTCTGGACGTGTGTGTGTCCCTAAAGCACTGACCTGATTAAACAAGCAGGTCAGTGACCTAAAGGCACATCCCCACTAGGGCCGCGCGGCCTGTTGCAGTTGCAGCTTCCGGCCTCGCGAGGCTTTTGCTGTTTTTTACAACGCGTCCGGCCGCGCGGCCTACCTTGCGCAGTTGCTTTCGAGATGTACACCCGGCTACACATCAAGCTATACATAACCAGTATAAGCTAACTTCTGATTGTATGTACGAAAAACCCATAAAATGCGAGGTTAACTCAAACTGGAATTGCATAGCTTGATGTGTAACCGTGTGTATGTACAGAGGCCAGCACATCAAGTTACCCCAATCTGTCAAATTTCTTTGATAGATTTTCAACTTTACCACAAACTAATAAGGTTCATATTTAATTGGGAAAATTTGACAGATTGGGGTAGGTTGATGTGTTGGCCTCTGTACGTAGAAGAGGAGTTGTTTTTAGCTTCAGAAGCATTTATAATAATAAGCATGTAGCAATTTCCATCGGGGCATCATTCCTTTTGATTTTATTTGAATAAAAAGAAAAAACCGACACAAACCAATTAATAAAAGAGTTTGATCTTTAGTTCACTCCATTTTGGCGCGAATACAAACACTCGGTGTAGCGGAGGTTACAAGCTCACTGACAGGCGCGGCTAGGCGGACGCGCGGGGCTGCGTCCTCACTATAACCACAGCCGCGCGGCTTCCTTTGAAGTAGACCAACAACCGGCGCGGCGCGCCGCGGCGGCCGGTTGAGCGAGGCCAGCCGCGCGGCTCAAGCTTCGCTCACGTCCATACTTAAGTGCTTACACTATCCAATTTTTAGGAAATCTAATTAGGAAAACTCCAACTCGGAAGCTCTATCACACTACACTAAATTGGATTCTAAATCGGACAGACGATGATGTTTCTCCAAATTAGCGATATATGTTTTGCCATTTTGTGTGGAAATACGTCTGCCTTACAAAAATAATTATGTAGATTTAACAGTGAAGTCAATTGAAAAACGGGTTACTGTAGACTAGAGCATCTCCCCAGGAACCCCAAGTTCCACACAGTAACCCGTTTTTCAATTGACTTCACTGTTAAACCTACATAATAGAAGAAAAAGAAGATTACGTGTGTGGTGGTAACTGGTAAACCACCACTCAGTGGATCCCCAATGGCAGGAAACGAAGAAAAGAGATGGTGGGATGAGCTGGACTCCTTAAAGGATTGGCCCACGATCGTAGTAGACCGGTAAAAGTGGAAAGAGGGAAGGTCGGCCAGGCAGGATTAGGAACAGACCAAAACTAGCTTGCAAGTTTAATTGTAAAATAACAGTTTTTTTTTTCTGTGGCGGACGGCCTTTACTTGGCCTGTTTAAAACTTGAGTTTCTTATGAAAGCATTACAACGCATGATAAAAATAAAAAAAAATTACAGAGCCATTTTCAAACGGTCCATTGAATATATAATTATGAAAAAAAAAATAAACGAAACATATAATTTCATTCAAACATTTTATTTATAATAGGGCAAGGAGCGTACAGGAAAGGCACATCACTATTTGGACGACACCACGTGGTATAGGCTTTTTTTTTGGTAGTCTGATGTGCACTCCATGCGGCAGCCTCTTGCGTCGGCGTCGGTTCACAAAGAATGACTTGTTGAACGACTCCTGAGTACTTCATTCATTCAATGGACTCAATCGCTTCAATATCGTAATAATATCTGTGGTTAGTTATTGTGACTTTGTGACCGCGTGATCGTAGCTGTCGTGATTTTCGATTCTGTGACTATTTAACGTTTTCGTAAAGAATTTTCAGTGAAAATGGGCGATATTCATGCCGGTCAGAACACTAATGTGTTCCTGATAGGAGGATTTACAATTTTCCTCTGTGTAATTGTACACTTTGTATACAAGATCGCCTTCAAAAGCAAGAAAAAAGAAGCACTAGTACATGAAATTGAGAGCGATTCTGGTAAGTTAAATCTGTGAGTTAAATTGTCTAAACATACTACAATAAGGCGAAAAAAATTGATAAGATGATGGCAAAGTTACAGTATATATTTTAACGTTGGTCGTGTGATAAAGTAGTTTGAAAACGGCGGCAGAATTGTGTTTAACTGGACGAATATCTTGCGGTTTTGTTGGATGAGAATGGACGAAGCTCTTAACTAACTGTATATTATGAATGCAGCTGACACATGTGTCTGTTCTCATGAATAGATTGGTATATCTTTATTTTATGAAGCATCTTTACATAATATTTGAACTTCGGCAAAAGTTTCTGAAATACCATGCTTGTTCTTCAAAATTGAGCCATGTGATCCTCATCCTCTCATATCCTATCCCCTGAAGTAATGTCATAACTGTAGAGTGACAATTTGCAATAAATTATGCAAAAGTACATATTCATTTATTTTATAGACCACAACAAAGAGTTGTTACATTGTGCTGTGTACATTCATTAATTTAAAAATAGTTTGTAAATAGGTATTTTTAATGTTCATACCATACCTAATCCTACATCTAATAACATAATAATACAAAGCAATTCGTTTACTTTTAAAATAAAGTTTTATAATGTTGTGTCTAATTTTTAAATACCAAATACAAGGAAAAATTACCATTACATTAAACTATTTAATAAATATGAATCCAATGCTGTTATGCTGTGACTTTGACGGATGTTTAATGTAAATGATTATAACCTTAAGGCACCATGTGGACATGTTACAAATGTGCAATAGTTTGGACACCACAAGATTTGAAATTGAATTGAAATGTGTATTTTTCACCAAAAAAGCAATGAATAAAATTAATAATTAATATTATAAATATTGATTGGAAACCTTGTTAAATTGTTTGTATTTGAGAATGTGTAGGGGGTATCCCTATACATTCTCAAATACAAACAATTTCCAAATCTATTGTACGATAAAAAATGCATAATATAAGGAATGTTTTACTTGTTGTGGTTTTCAACAAATTGGTATGACATTCAACATAGTGAAGTTGTCAGACCATTATGTTTTAATATACCGTAACTTAACACTTGGCAGCTGAACAAACACAATTACAGAAACTCTTGGTGGAACAGTTAAATAAAGAATGTTATATTTATTAAATGATTCATTTTCATGTTAATTTTTTGTATTGTTTTACTGCTGGGTGACCTATCTTTAACACATGTGTTGTTTATACATTGAGTCATGTAGATCACTGTAATACTTTAATGCATGATGTATGTTACAAAATAAAATTGTCCTATATTGATAAAAAAAAAATTGCTTTATTTTGCATCTAAACTGGAAAAAAAAAGGTACCTACCTATAATATCTAATTTGCAAAACTGCACTGAACATTCATGAGAGATTGGATGAGGTACTAGATGAACATAAAAAAAAACTCATGTTGCAGTTAGCAAGTAGATAAAGTTAAAAAAAAGTCAATAGTATAATATTTTATCTTCCTATCAATTTTATTTCAGTGCAGCATGGCCTGCCTCACTTTCTCTCGCGTTAAAGTGAACATTATCTTACGTAAGGAGCTTTAAGTCGTTTACTTTCGGCGTGCTAAAATATAAATAGGTAGCAAACTGTTTATAGTACTGATTTAACTTTTTTGTACATTTCAGATAATGTGGTAATTATCATTAACATAAAATTTAACTTATGTTCATCTTCTCGAACATAAATAACATATTTACTTATCTATTTTTATCACATTTGATTTTAAAGATCAAAATACCTACTGACTTCGATTTTGTAATAAACCTATTGAGTATTACATTACTGACGAACTACCTAATCAGTTTAGAAGGTACCTATCTGATCAAAAAAATAGTTGCTAAATTTTCAAACCACATGTGGATTGATGGAACTTTCGAGTATCAACATAATGAAACACATCTGCCGCCAAACGGCTTTGCCTTTGAATGAGTTGAACGTGCTCAACTCACATAAAAACAAACTGAACGATATAATACATAAAGGAAGCAAGCTGACTTTCTCACGTATTGGGTAAATTAACGGCACCTTTCTTCGTTTCCGCCGCATTATTTAGAATTTGCGATCTGTTGATGAGACAATGTCTGAGACAATATTGCGAACCAAATTAAGTTACTGTCCAAACAATAGCCTAAAAAAAGTCTTTCAAAATCATTTAATTTATTTAATTAGGCGTAATGTAACTGAAACAATAATATCATTAAGTTGTTTGCGCTGAATTTTTCTTTATTTATATAAAAAAATGAATAAATTCAAAACAGTACTTAGGTATTTTCAGATCGTTGCAACGTAAAAACTGGTAAGAAGTTTTTAGATTATTTAACTCCATAATGTCTAGGGCAGTGTATTGTATTCTTCACCTTTGGATTCCACGTCGCCCGTCATACATAATTATATTTCTAATGAAAATGATGAATCACTAACGAATAACGATCGATTAGTCCGATTATGTTGAACTCTTATAAATTTATAATCTTATCCATGACCAGTGCTATATTTCACGGAACACCCGTTTTATCGTGTTTGTACTAATTTACTAGAATTTATCGATTTAATCTTTTTTCAAGATAAGAACGGGACAGGAAGATTTTGGCACCAGTATTCAGTGAAATAAGAGTTTTACAACAATGTTTTCAAACATATATTTCCTCACAGTAACCCAAGTCTTCGCCTGTATAAAGTTGTAGTTTAAAAAAACACGTTATATTGAATAAAATCGAATGCTAGCTCACGCCTCAACAATGACGCGTAACTGACATCATCTTCTAATTCCTACACGAGACAGGTACGAGGAAACTATCGGCTTGCAATTGTAACAGGATATGGCATGTATAACTATTATATCTATTCAGAAATTTTTGTCCGTTAGTCATCACAAGATCATGACTATGTAACGGTAATTTTATAAGCATCACGTCAACCTACTTCCAGTTTAAAGCGTTATGTGGCACTAAGTATGTAGATATTTCAAGATTCGTCATCATAAAACAATTTTTACTCATCATCTCCATTGAATCGTTTGCGATTTTTAGTTAGTGCCCAGTTTCTCTGGGAATGCGGAAAGCAAAGCTCTTTTTGTAAATAAGTGAATGACCTGTCGTCACTGGTTGTGCACTAATATTAAATCAATAGACCACTTAATTTTTTTGTCGTACAGACCGTATTAGAGTGCAAAAATCTTAAGTTCATTACCCTTTTTGAGGCGCGCGGTCCGCCTGTCGCGTACCTATTACTAATCAATATACCTACTTGTATTATAGGAGCTCCCGCAGAAGAATTAAACTCCGAAGCGACTGCGACTGAAACCCGGATCAGTGGGAAGTCGAAGAAACGCGCAACATGGAAAGGAAAATCAGAATTCAGTCACCCATGGCTGTTAAAGAACCTCAAAGGACACCCAGGCACCGTTCTTCTAGTGGACTTCTCCGCCAACGGCAAGTTCATGGCCGCTACCTGTGATGGTAAGTTACCTTATATCTTTGTTGTTGTAACTAATGAACATTCTCACGCTAAGAATGTTTTTTAATTTCCTTTGAAAACTAATGGTCTCATTTCTCCATTTTCATTATAAAGAAATCAGATGAATGTTATATAGTTTTAAAAAGTTCGTAAATACTATGTGGTGTGTTTGCATTGTCTTGTAAATATTAGAGAGCAGAACAGAAGGAACAGTTTATGCAGGCATACTTTAAGTATTTGAATACTGAATTAATTAAATTGTCGTGAAGTATGAGGCCATTATGACAAAGGCTTAGTATAACGAGAAAGTATAATAACTGCTTTACCGCGTACCATTAGAATTACGGCTGTAAATATATTCTTTCCCGCAATAAAGTTAATACTCTCTTGTCATACAAAATTTGCTAATTAAAATGCTGATTCTAGTGAGGAAATACGAATATGATTGGAATCTATAAATAAAGTTGTTGATGATTTGGTTCGCGAATACAAAACAATCAATTGTCTTACGTAATACAATTTGTTTATTTCCAAAGTGTTGGATTTAACCTCACTAGATTTGGTGTTACGTAAACTGATCGAATCTGAATTTCATCAAGCTAAACATAGTCTTATTAATTAAAATGTATTTGGTGAAACGGTGTGCACGATTCCATAAAATAAATTAGACACTAATATGTCACTTGCTGAAATTAAAATTAACGATCACTTATGCACACTACGTAATATTTTGAATTGTATTATAATATTGTAAGTCTGGCTTGGACATGGTGCTCTCATGCTCTCATAATTAATACTCTTGACATTCCAATGAATCAATGTTTAAAGTCATTTGTTGCAACAAATTTTCTGGAACGAATTTGTAATATTAAAGAGAGCAATATGTACCAGCTTTATCAATTTAAGCTTATCGTGCAGCCATTAGATAATATTGATTTGTCCGATAGTAGTTTTTAGAATTATTCGGATGTTGTGAAATGTTTTGATTGCTCGGATGTTAACATCCAATGGCTGGATGAGGAAGCGGCGAGCTCATGGTTCCGCCAAGGCCTCGCGTTTTTGTCCCACTCCGCTACGCCACTGTTATGTGTAATTTGGAGGTCCGCCGGTCGAAGTCGCTCCCAAGGCTGTCTACACTACCTTGCTGGAATTTCTATCCAGAAAACGCGGTCAGAATATTATGCAGTTAATTTCACGTCAACAGTTGCATAACCTGCAACGAATATCAGATTTCCCAATCAAGTGAAAGGCGTTAACAAATTGAAGTTGATTACGACTTCCAATTCTGAAGTCTTAGCATGATGTTTAGAGTGTGAAATTTAATCTTAGTAAAAGAGTACTAATTGATTAGAAGTGCTACACAACGACTTCCCTATACTTGAACAGAAGACGCTGATTACGACTGTACTGTACTAGTTAAGCTGCGTAGTGTTACTTAGTTGTGGTATTTGATAGTGAAATCTAATCTCGGTTATGTTAATAAGTGCATAATACTACATAAGAGTGATAGGCAGTTCATTCAATTGTTATCAGATTGATAAGCCTACCTACTAGCACGCACAACGTATTACAATCCAATCAATTTCTATATTTATCAGTAGGTACTTATCAAACTGTTCCTCAATTTAAAATTCAACGCAAATAAATCTGTATGAAATAGTATCATATTTCTTTTATAACTAGCGACCCGTCCTGGCTTCGTACGGGTGCAGTGTAGACGGCAGTAGGCACACCCCGCGCCCGCTGACCGACCGCTCTGCCAACCGGACGGACGTACGGCCCGCCAGCCGATCTGCCCCCGCTTTTAAAATCTCTGATATCTTCTAAGATAGGTATTCATTTTAATGATATGCTGTAAAGGGCAATTTCTTTTTTCTCATTATACGCGCATTGACACCAGCCCGTATTACCTAAGGGCAATTTTGATCTACATGACTTGCACAACGTATTTAATTGGATATGGAATAATACTGTATTGTTTAAAATACCCTGGTAAATAACCCATTTTTTTGTAATATGTAAAAGGTTTCAATTGTTACTGTGGGTTATCCTTATTAGATAAACATATACCATCGCTGACTTTTTTGTCGATCTTTTTAAGATACACAATTCTGGATCTATCTCTAAGGTTTAGCCAGGCAGCGCTTGCAGCCTGTCGGGGCAGCGGGATTGCGCCTGCCGGAGCAGCGGGATTGTCCGAAAGGGTTACCGCTACCCCGGAACTTAAAGGGCTAAGGAAGGAACACGGATGGGTTTTAGTCAGTAAGAGGGTCCCATACTTATGTGGTAGTTTATGGGATGTTGGTGAAAACGGGCATCCCTTCCGCTCCACCCAGAGCGGGAGGGGTCATTTGATGATTTCCCATCCTTAAAAAAAAAGGCAGCGTTTGCAATGTAAGCGCACAAAAATATTTTTGTTACCACATCACATTGCAAATATTTGAATTTCTCGGGTCTTCTCTACTATAATATGCATGTATAAAAACCTTCCTCTTGAATCACTCTATTACTGAAAACTGCATTAAAATCCGTTGCGTAGCTGTAGTTTACAAGATCTAAGCTACAGGAAGCGGGAGCGACTTTGGTGTATACTATGTAAAGATTTACACAAAATGTTAAATTATCATAACGGGTCAACTTTATTTTAAATAATAATAATGTTTTACTTATAATTAACTCATTATGTAGCTGCCAACTGTGGCAGAAGCTATTCGGACGATTAATAGAGTACTTACTACAATGTATGCTTCCTGATTGTTTTATCAGACTATTATATGGTAAGATATTTAGATAATAGAGTTATAATAATTGTAATTTACAGACCAACGAAGTATAATGTTGTTAGTATATGGCAGAATGCAGCTGCACATCATGCTGGCCATCTAAGTAACGTTCTAATTTCTTGAAAACAATTTCATTATTCAGGCATTAACATTTAGATGGTATCATGGTAACAATCTTTCAATAATCTGCTGAATAAGATTTAATGTAAAGCAGGATTGCTTCCGCCATTAATTCGAAGCCGCATCGAATCAGTCCTTGAATAATCGCAGTAATCAAACCGACGTGATCTATGTTCAGTGTAGTTTAGTACTAACAATGGACTGATCAATTGAATTAATTATTACATAGTTAATAGGCTAATTGATCGATAGAGTTCATCTAGAAAGTCATGAAACAATAAGTTGGTCGAATCGAGAACATTCAGACGCTTTCATTCTAGCAGTCTTACCAACTGACACTTGAAGATTCCTAACGACGCTGACACACAAAATCGATTAAATGTAATTAAGAAAACGCTTATTTTACGACATTAAAATAATTGTGATCGCAGAATTATGGCAATACGACAGCGTAAAAAATCGCGGCAAAAAATCAGTTTCCCGCTCTAGTTTGCAGCTGCAGACGATCAGCCGGTACTGGGCAGCCGGCAGCGGCAGCGACAGCCGCTTCTGTGTGTCGATAAGCTAACCGGAATGATCGCCATCGCCATGATAGCGGGGTCGCTCACCTCGCCCAAACGGCTGCGACCCTGTGCCGCAGGCTTTGTTTACACTTTATAAAACTAGGTCGAAATATTTAATAAATTTTATCATTTCACACAATTGCGGCACGTGTCATTCGCGAAAATTTTAAAAATGAAATCTAATAGATTTTTGTTCATCTGATTGAACACTCGAATCTCAAGTACGTGTTTATCTTATCGTTGCTTCCTGTGAGAAAAATTGATGTAACGGTTTTCCTAAGTACTGTGACGTAACTCGCATTGGGAAATTATTACATATTGCATGAAACAGAATAGACTTCATGTTTGTTGGACGAACGAACCATGCCGGTAGTTTATTTTAATTTTAAAACAGTATGCTTAGATGTTGGGTGCACGATTACATGTTGGCAAGAAGTGAATTACATAATTTATACACGCAATGACAAAGATGCTGAATAATGATATGTATGATTAGCAAGCGGCTGGTATATAGCCGCAGGGCGGAAGCATACGGAAGGCTATACCCATAACACGTCGTATCTGGGCATACATACCTAATTTGTGAGTAAAATATTGCCTCCTCAGTCTAACATAAATCAAACTGTTTACATAATAAGGATCGGGTAAAAACTTAATAGGTACCTACCTACCGAAATTAGCAATCTGACCTGACTTCTTACATTAGCAGATTTATGTCATAAATATACATATGTGTCTATAGACTGTAGTAAAAAATACTACACGAAATTACAAGTATATGCTTTTAATCAATTAACATAACGGTAAACACACCGAAATGCAACTCTTCTAATTGTAATTAAGTACAATTAGGTGTTAATTTCATAATTAACACCTAATTGTTGTTGATAGCAAATAACGGCCCCCGGCTATGAAGCCGGGGGACGTTATTTGCTATCAACAACAAATTTTTCAGTAATTTCTCTAGAATCAAACCGTTCGTAATGCAGACGCGTTGATGTAACAAACGATAATGCTGATTTTCGAATTATTGATACTAAATACCTTTGTTACAATAAGTAGTACATGTAGGTTACAAAGGGTAAAACAAAGGGGCAATTCTCGTAATTTTAAGAACGTTTACATTCTGATCTCATTCTGTCAAAACTACCTCTAATTTCCCTACAACTTTTTGACATTGACTTTGATTGTCACTGAGATGAGATTGCGACTAGATTTTGGACGTTTTTAATTACGGGACTTGGCCTTCTGATTGCAGAATAAAGTCCGCGATAGTGACAATGACGACAGCTGATCCTAATCTGTCGTTCGCAGATAAGTTATTGCCGATCTATTTACGTAGCGGAACAATAGATAATGTTTTGCGGGCAGTAAACTACAATATGAAGTTGTCGTTATGGTCCGTGGATGCTCGGCGAGGACGGCCGCCCTAGGTCGCTCCATGGTCATGCTTCACGCGTCATCGCGTGTTGTATAAGCTATACCCGATCCGTGACTACCTCGTGAGTAGTGTAAATAAATCGCCTATGGGGACACCGATGCATACCTACGTATTAAATCAGCGCAAAAACCCGGTTTCCTGAAATTTTAGTTGTATGTACCAGAATAACAGATATCATTTTTGGATAGATAGCATAGCGCTGACCCAATGTTTTATTTTGATCAATTAATGCCAAAATGAATTCACTGATGCACTCATCCCATACTTATTGTCAGTCAAAATGAACCTTATGTCGAATGAGTCAAGATAACCAGTCCATTGCAACATTGTTTTTTTCGCCTTCAGACTTAAAAAGTTAAACACCCAATTTACACAATATGAACAAGTAGGCAAGATAATATAACTTAAATAAATCGGCTTTTTTTCTTGCGAATCTACGTTATTCTAAATGTTGAATGATAAGAATTATCTCGTAGTCGCGTCGCATTTGGCCTTGGTTCATTTTATAACGCTTCCTAGTTTCGGCGAGGTGTTCGTCTTTTTGGAAAACTTTAGTTTTGCTCTGAAAATAATTTTAAATTGTCTCCGTTTGTACCTTATCGTTTACGCAGATAACAACAAATAAATTATTTCATATTTGTAATCTTAGTGTCAAGCCTAAGAATAAGAATTAAATTAGGTTGGCAGCATTTTTAATCTCTAAAATCTTTATCTATATCATATACCGTATAAAAATTGGTAGGTAATACTTACATAAGCTAAAGTTTTGTATTGCACGAACAAAAATACGAATCAACTCCAATAAAATCGAAAAAGTGTTTACCTTGATTTTTAACCGACTTCCAAAAAGGAGGAGGTTATTTTAATATTCTCTAAATGTTACAACTAATTTGTATGTTTTGTAGAATACATTTGGGATCTTGCATTACATTTTTCGCTATTTTTGACTTCTGAGCTTTGGAAAAACACATCGATAGACAGATCCCACACTACAACGAACCACGCGACGAGGCGCAGATAACGCGTTCCCAGGCGTGGTTTTTTACATACAAATTCAATAAAAACCGCGATTGCGCGCGGGCTTCCTTTCCCGCGCCCCGTCGCGTGGCGCGTTGTAGTTTGTGATCCGCCTTACATTACATATCACACTATTGCATGTGTGTGGGCATTTGTGAATAAATCCCATGTGTTTTAAATCAGCATACTGTACACTAATTTGGAACCTTTTAAAGGTTTATCAAATGCAAATTGTTAGCAATCTGTTAATTTTCCATTAGATTCAGTTAATTAACAATTCACGTTGGTTCGTTAAACATTAATACGATCCGAATAAAGATTTCATAACTCTTACTTTTTGCATAACCAACGTAGTTTTGTGTTTTAAATTTGTTGCGTTCAGAAAATGCTGTGTTACTATTCCCATGTAGATATGCATAAAACATATTAAACGTTTAAAGCCAGTTCAATTTAGTAAGTTATAATAATAGTTAGAACAAACACTAGCTAAGAGTACATCTAATCTTCTAATATATAAAATTGTGTCACAATGTTAGTTACCATACTCCTCCGAAACGGCTTGGCCGATTCTTATGAAATTTTATATGCATATTCAGTAGGTCTGAGAATCGGCTACTATCTATTTTTCATACCCCTAAATCGAAACTTACGCGGGTATAAAATACTTCTTTCTTTGCGTTTAAACCGTGACCGTGTTATGTATTTGTGTTATTCAAGTTTCGTAATGAATTTTGCAAGTACTTATTCCTTGTTTTCTAGTAGTACTTGTGCACGCGATAAGCGTTACTTGTAATACTTAGTGGATACATAGATTACCTTCCATAATAATTACTACTGTGAAATCACTGGAAAGGAAGAAGTGTAGGTATATAAAATTAGAAATCAGCTCGGCAAGATTACTGGTTGACGACGAGTTAGCGAATCTTGTTCTCTAGAAATAGGTACACAAGCAAGCCAAAACGTCAAAGAATACAATGGGCTATTAAATTATACGACAGGCTGCATGACCGAGTTGTCAGACACGCCAAGCGACGTCGCCGACCTCTGAAACGGACTCGTTTAAAGCTATCGTGATGTAGTGCCTCCTTGCATAGGCTTCTGGGTGGCATTGGACCTATCGACTCTCAACTGATTTCATTAAGCGAATGCATGCCCCCACATCATGCAACTCAAATGACCGAGTTATTCCGGTCTGTTCCCCTAAACCCCCCCCGCTCTGCATGAAACAATAAACTATGGCATTGAATTATGGGAATTTTCTATAAATTAAATGAAATCTAAACTCATTAGATTGAGAACTAGAAGACTGCCTTGACATCATTGCTTGTGTCATCTTAAAGCGCAATGGTTAGTGCATTTCAATGGACAAATTACTGAAATATTCTTGTCTTTACACATTTCTGTTGGATTTACTTAAAATGTAGTGTGTTGCTAGTGGTTGTTCTTTTCAATATTTAATTAACGTTTGCTGAGGCAAAGACAGTCATGTAAAACTACCAAAAACTAGAGTCTCTAGAATTCTTATCAGTGGTCAGAGACTAAACATAGGTTCTCAACCTTATTTTGCCCACCGCTCTTAGCGAATTTTTTTTTTTCTGTTGCCCCCCTATTTTTTTTACTTACCATCTGTCGCGAATCTGAAACAGCTATTGCCACGATTATATTTAATAAAAACGTGTAGGTAATATTTTTGTCGTAAGATGGGATATATAATTTTCTCTGGGTTTTCCACTGTCCCCCTGAAAATTTGAAACGCCAGCGAGGGGTGTTATCGCCCACGTTGTGAACCTATGATTTAATTAATTTGAAAAACTTCAGCCTAAATTACTTTATTTTATTTTAAGCTATGGATACTTAAGTTTATTATTTTTGGAGGAAACATTACCTTTGTTTAACTAGTAACCCGAGTCGGTTGTTTGATTGAACTGAATTCAAGAATGGATACAAAGCAATGGGCGCTATACTGAACATTAAAATTTATATTTCTGTTATCGCTCACACAGCTGAAATGGATTTACTATAATAGTTAAACGAGGTCAGTTCCATACTACAACTTGTAGCCAGTCGTAAATTGAAATCAGCAGAGTGGAAGGTTCCGATCCGATAAAGAAAAGAAAGAAAGAAAGAAAAATTGTTTATTCTGCACAAACAAAGAAAATATAATGCTCTAGTATTTTTTCTTTAGTTACGTTACCTGACATTTTGCTTCGCCTAGATATTGCCAGATTTATCCTTAACGTAGCTTCATTAATTTATTAAAATTGGCACTTAAGCGAAAAGTAATCTCAATTCTGTATTTTTTAAATTATGAGTTTTTTCATAAATACCGTACTATTTGATAAAAATGTTATCGGTCAGCAAAACTGAGCTAATCTGGCTTTACTCAAGGATATTTTTTACAGACTATCTCATCACTATGGCGATTACCGAAATGTAAATCCTCTTCGACAGTCATGGCACTCCCAGACTATCTTAGACCATAGTATCTTTATCATATTACTTCGGTACGTAGCGCCAATCAAAGTGTATAATAGGTGTACTTATGTGATAGTTTCCGATCATAATATACCTAGTGAGTGAACTGATAACGAACATGCTTCCTGGACTTTTAACGTTCTTCGTGTTGCCAGTCATTGATAACAACGGTTAATGAGGATGTAATGACGTTCCGTTTCGTGTGGTAATTAAATTAGATAGCTATTTACCTTGGGATTTTCATGATTTGAAAACCTATCTGCATAATAAGTTTTGCTAATGATTAAAAAACGGGTAACTACCGTAGTCACTATTGCTGTTGTGGTTTCAAGTTTTAGAATGAATGTAATTTGTAGTTTTTCCCCGTTCTCCATCTTTCACCTCTTAATACTAACATTCTCAACTCAATCCACCAGTCCTGGAAAGGTAAAAGTAATACGAATGTAATAATCACAAAACTTTCCATTTACGGGTTTAGGTACTGCTCGAGACACGTAACCATAACATATCGAAATTACAGGTTGCAATAATGCTGTAAAGTAGGCACTAGGCAGCGAGTAAAATCACAAGAAAGTTGGCTATTTCCTCCAGGCCACACCTCCGAGCAGCTAATAAAGACAAGACTTCAATAAACTTATAATATGTTTCTTTATACTAATATAAATTCATCGTAAAAAACATTTAGTGTGCACAGCTGAAGTTTAGTCATAGGCGCGTCACGATAAAGATCTGCCTTTACATTTTTCGTTAATTTCCTCATTACATGATAATTATTACTTCATCACTTATGTGATCGGAGTTCACATAAATCTTAACGTAAAACGGTTCATTGTTCTATTGATTCTAGGAAGCCAGATTGCGTCATGTCTGTATGCCATCCGCCGGAATCCTCGGCAGTTCCTCCAATATTCCATACGTGCATGAAATCTTGAGTTTTCTTTTTATAATAAATTATTTGTACTTAGTTTTTAGGTAGGTTTGACCATGCAAGTTCGTGGAAAGTGTTATTCTATTTATGTTATTTGGAAATTCCACGTGCAGTGTGTTTATGACTAATTTGACAGATTATTTGGATGTCAATGTCATGATCCTCTTACTTTCCATGGCATGGATGCGCTCATTTAGACAATTTTTTGATGAAAACTCTTCCCTATTTGTAATAAGAATTATGCATTTTCATACGAGAAAGTTATTTTGTAATTTATCACTTTGTATGTTTTGCTTATTTGCAACATTATTATAAAATGTAGGTAAAGTAAATTGCACTAGGAACGACTGTTTTTGCGTTTCATGTGTCTTATTGTTATAAGTCGAACTTTTTCAACGGTATGGTCGAAATATGATAGAATTAATAAACGATTCGCATATTCGCCTGTCGCATCTCAGAGGTGTCAAATTAACATTTAAACAATCTATCATACACTTAAGCCATGTATTCAGACATCAACATTAATGGTTATCGAAGTTTATCTTGTTCTAAAATACACATTCAATTAATAATATCTGCTAAACCGTTATACTTAATTTATACAGTACAGTGCAAAGTGCTATTCAAGGAATGTAGTAGCATCTAACAGAAATACATGTATTTTTACTTATTATTACGTTTGTAGTACAAATAATTTGTAAAGATCAGTTGTTTTGTGTCTAGGAGACAAAGCGTTAACCTCTGACCGCGTCGTATCTGATCCACCCAATATTTCCATAGCGATGTCGAATTAAGTTTTAAAAACATGGAATTTTTGATGAAAATCGCAAAGAACTAACCTTGTACACCTAAAATCTTCAAGAAGAGCCTTGATCTTATGTTTGGTTTATGTACGTTTATTGCATAGACGTCGTATACATATTAAATAGTCTCATGCTCTCTTTCTTTGTACAATTTGTTTGTGTAACCGTAAGTTTGTGAATGGTACTAAACGTAGGTTTTCGTTTGTCTAATCGTTTAGTTACAAGCATTGTGTTCATGAGATCAGCGATGACGGTGTCTAACAGACGTAGGCGTCACTGACGCGTATCACTTAATTAGTCTATTCATTGTTACTAAATTAAAAATTTGAAGTAGTCAGAAAATAAGGCTATTCACACTAGATGAAGGTCACAGCAAAAACAAGCACTTAGAAACCTAGACATTGATTGTAGGTAATTCGGTGTTTTCCACGGTATACTGGAAAACTGAGTCATAGTTTTTCATAATCCTTGTAAAATGGTATATATTATATTCGATTAGATTTATTTATCGGCTTAGGTAGTTTAATGATGACATTATAGCTAACTACCTCTCGATGTCGTCTTGTAGAGCTTTTTCAGAAATGCAATAAAAGTATAGTTCAATACTTCAAAGTAACTACTGTTTTGAAAGTAAAGGCCTATTCAAACCTAAGCGGTATTCGCTGCCGCTGTGGGTAGAGGTACATACCGCGCGGGTTTCGCTCAGGTATTTAGTATCAAGTTCCGCGGCTAGAGCGGAATAATTAGTGCCATAGTAGCGCATAGGTATTGTTTACCTTCTTCTACAAAAACTTCTTTACCTTCCTGAGCTAAACTGAAACTCGGTATTCTATCCACAAGGATAGCGAAATCCGCTTTGGTATGAACAGTAATATTACCGCATACCCACTCGGTTTTCTCTACCGCAGACGGTAGCGAATACCGCTTAGGTTTGAATAGGCTTTACTTCGGAATGTTAGCTCGGTACATTTCGAAGAAATTAATTGATGCTTACGAAAAATGTTTTTAAAGATAAGTATAAAAATATAATTCCGTTTCACTGCAGTGATAAGACAAAATTCTTCAATATTTACATAAACATGACTTTCTACTTTATCACTGTTTATACCTATACTGACCTACCTACTTTCATAACTATAGTAAGTACCTAAACCAATATAAATAATAAAATACGCAATTCATTTATATCAGCAAAATTATGACTTTGTTTATCAAAAAATACATTAAATACGTAACGCTAAAAAATTAGGGAACTGTGTTAAAGTATTAAAGATAATAATTAAACGTGTTTGTCTTATGATTTGGTCAGTTTTATGAGTTGAATCAGGAAGACAAAGAGCTCTGCCTACATCATGGCTCACAGTCACGGAGTTATCGCCACGACAGAATTCTTCTCATTTGTATGTATTACCAGGCTGTGACCTTCCATTGTTATTTTCTGTAAATAGGAGGTGTTTAGTGCGCGGACATGTTAATTTGGCGTGCACGAATAAAGTTTCCGTGGATGCTGCGCCAGCGCAACTCGAAAGCGAAATCTGAGATTTTTAAACAAAAGTTTTGCTGCCGAAGCGGATATGGACTCTTATGAACAATTCCGTTGGGCGGCAACAATAAATTGTATGCAACGAAAGCGTAGCACTTATTTTGCGACACGACTGTTCCATAAAGCCGGCATGATAAACGAGTTATAAAAATCGGACATGTTGATACTTACTTTTATTTGTAAACATTGCTTGTGATATAATCCCAAAGTCGGATAAAGTGATATAATGTATGCGCGCGGCGCTCCGGACTACTTTCTCTTGAATTCGGTCGCGAAAGTTGTCTCACTGCTAGGGTTGCCATATTTGGCAAGGCTCGTGTCGGGACGCAAAGAGAAAAAAAAATTAAATATGAATGTTTTTTATTAAAAAAAAAATACTAATTCTACAGTATGGAAGCAGTGCTAGACGTAGCTTGGTCATATTTTGCTGAAGACTTTACTTTTTAAGTAATTCTTTCTGTCCTTTTACATATTTATAAAACTCCGTGCAAGTCATATTGAAGTTAACCTGTCACTGTAATATGGACTCCACAGTCTCTGGCAGCAGGCGATTTCTTTCATCGGTCCACTGGCTCGACATTAATGAAAATACTCTTTCTACTGTAGCGTTGTGGCCAGGTATCGCAAACAAATGTTGGCATAATTTGAGCATTTAGCATTTTCTTTCAGGATTTTTGACAACAAGTTAAAAACGACAAAATTGTGCTATTTAGCTAAACACTAAAACAATCAACAATGCGAAAGTACAAGCTTTTAACTCACTGTATTGGTGTTTGTTTACCCACTTGCTCGCTTTTGCTGCGATAGCATGTGGCGGGGTGCGGGGGCACCCTTCTCCCTTCCCCAGCGCGGTACTCGCGAGCGACGCGCGACGTCGCTACCGCGCTCCGAGTAATTTGGCGCGCGTATTTGAATTGCTTTGACCGCGCTATAAAACGGGACGTAATAGTGTTTTGTCGGGACGTCGGGACAGAAGGCCTAATGACGGTGACAGTCCCGATATATCGGGACGAATGGCAACCCTACTCACTGCGCACTTTCTATAGTTCAGTATGAGTGTTGTGCCTTCTTATTACTAAAACAATATTTTACATTTTCGTTTTTATTTGTATTTACAATAGGACTTCTAATGTTTTTTCAAGTACCTGTTTAATTAAGTATTATACACTTATAGTACTCTTTCGTAAAACAATGCGCGATAAACAATCGATGATATAATCCCTATCGTTTACAGCTAATAGATAATGATTTGAGCACGACACAACAAAACACTATTCACATAATATTTACACATGTGTAACTAATTTATGGCCTTCAATTTGCTAATAGGTCATTGGATAAATATAGTTTTATGATGTGTACTATTATGTATTGTATCGCTGTTTCCGTAATAGCTGGCATTGATCAACGTTGCTAATGTTGGAAAGCTAGGTGAAATGCCTAGCTCGCGCTGGGTGCAAACCAAGGCGCACTAAACAAGTCGATCCACTTTCACCCTCCTTGCATCTTAGCCAACTCTCAAGAAGCGCTTAAAATTTCAAACGCAATATTGCCAATACTTTTACCTGCTTAAACTATAAAGGGAACCGTGCAGAATTAATAAAGGAAAAGAAATTGCGTAGAAAACAAATATTAATTCATTTGTAACAGTCTTCTTTAATCAGCAGATATCATGAGTTATAGCATTGTTCCAGTTGACCAATCCGATAGAGTTAAAAAACACGTGGTACGTTATTGCGCTACGAATTGTTATGCACCGACCGCGACCTGTGAACCACGCGGTGTGCGTAGTGTGCGTACCGCTAGTAAATACGTTTTTACTATACAGGTATAATGACCAGTCCGTTGGCATATCGCTCGCCACTCAATGAACTTATCTTAATTAAATTATCGCCGGTAAAACAAGTGAAGGCGCACTGAATTTTTATTGTACTTAAACCATGACTGAATGTATAATTATACCTATTTAGAATGTTTGATAAGTTTGGTTTCTTTTTTATTGACCGGTAAAGTTCGGTAACATTTAAGTTTTTTATCCAAACTGTGCCTCTGTTTGTTCGCTGTTAACCCTGCCATCTAGTTGTTAAGTGTAGATTCACTAGCATGAGACACCTGGCTGAGGTTCTAAGCGTAGTCGCCAGATGGCGCTACGAATATTGAAACTTGTTCAATTATGTAGCTTTTCATTAATTAACTATTGTATAATATTGAATTCTATATTTTTATTGAGATTTATCCATAAGGCGTTAGAAGCTTATGTAAAATTTTAAAATAGATGTCAATGTAATTTAATGAAGAAGAAGAAAAAAAACTTTTGAAAGTGAAACAAACTGTTAGGTAGGTGTTAGATTTTTTTTCGGTGCTGATTAGTTTTGACTGAAAACATGTCATTTAATTCTCGATTTCAAGGGCGTAAGAATTTACAAAAACTAGGAAAAGAGTAAACGTCGAGGTCTTTTGTCTCCAAACAGCGGCGTCACCCCAATGGCGGAAGGTCCTCGGTTCTAACCTTGGTTTCATGCACATTTACACAGTCAACTTCAGTTGTACAGTTATATTGTACGTTTGGCTCCCTGGCGGGAACTTCCACTCAAGATTTTTATAATTTATTTATAACACACAATATAAAGTCTGCACACTTTCATTTACATAACGTAGTTTTTTTTTTTGTATATAGTGTATGCTTATTTGTTTTTTTCATAATCTCTTTATTTTCCTTCTACGTAACTTAATTTATTAAGTAGAAACTTAATAAAAAAATTACTTTCAGAAATTTCATGAGATCGATCGAAAAAAAATAAAATCCAGGAAAACCTGTATTTAATGTATTCAAGCATTGTTGTTCGGTTAATGTTTTTGGTGTAGCAATTACGCAAATCTGGTGAACCGAATCGCGCACTAGTTTGCGTACAGCTATGAATGATGCTTACATCATTAAATTAAGTAAACAAACATCAGACCATGACATCAGCGCATATGAAAATATGCAACTGTGATCAAGTTTTTTTACAATCCATTAACATTTACAAACATAATAATAAAACCTCTAAGGTTTTTGAACTTTGACTGTCATCCAATGAGTTTGTGAAACTGGTTTAATGTTATAGCCTGGGTAACGTAAGAACCGTTACTAATTATTGTCATTTCTTCGAATTTTCTTTTTTTGTTTTTTTTTCCTCACACTTACATAATGCATGTGTATTGCGTTCTCGTATTTATCTTCTCATAATATAAGTTTTTTATTTAAGTACTAATTTATAAGTATTATTTTAGTTTATTTGATCATATTTTTGTTTATTTACATCAGAACTACGAACAAACGACCGTATGGACCATCGAAAATGCACATGGCAGGCAATCTATGTAACATAATGATTAAACCGCTAAGCTTTATTTATTAACACTGGTGATGGTATAATGCTAAGATTATTTTAAATATTATTTTTATAAGAATTAACGACTTGCTTGTGTATTCAAAGAACCGAGATTTCGCGAATTTACAATGTTATAAAAAAGCTGGGCAAAGACTACGTGCTATTAGGTAATGATTCTTGAAATAACATTTAAACTATCTCTGTAAAAAAATTTTAAAAATTTCGCATTCAATGTCATTGAAATGTACTGAAAGAATAGGGTTTTTGCAATGAGCTTGACCTTCATGAACGTTCACTTGCAATTTTATAGATTCTTAACTTAATCTTTAACTACTTAAATCGAGGGCTTAAAAACTTATATATTAGGTCTTTACATATGAAATTGGCGTTTTGTACGGGAGGAATATAAAGTAATTTTTTTTTTGTAAAATATATTTAATTAATCAAAGTATGCACCGTTGTTATCTATGCACTTTTGCCATCTCATAGGTAGTTCATTGATCCCTTTACTAAAAAAACCATGGGGGCGAGAATCAACGAACTCTTTGAAGGCGGTTTGAACTGCCGCATCGGAGTTGAATTTTTTTCCTTGTAAGAAGTTGTCCAAATTCCGGAAAAAATGGTAATCTGTTGGAGCAAGGTGCGGTGGATGTTGCAGACATTCCAATTGTAGCTCATCTAAGTTAGTGGTTGTTTGTTGTGCAGTGTGTGGTCTTGCGTTGTCGAGAAGCAGCAGTGGCCTAGAGCGATTGACCAATCTCGGTTGTTTAGCAGCTAGTTCTTCCTTCATGGTTTGCAGTTACTGACAATAGATATCTGCCGTAATCGTTTTGCCAGATTTTAGAAAGCTGTAGTGAACGACACCGGCGCTAGTCCACCAAACACTTACAAGTAACTTTTTTTTGAGTCAATTTTCTTTCAGGGCAGGATTTGGCTGGTTCTCCAGGGTTCAGCCATTGCGACGAGCGCTTCCGATTATCGTACAGTATCCACTTTTCATCACAAGTAATGATTCGATTTAAAATCCCTTCATTATTGTGTCGGTTGAGCAAAGTAACACAGCAGTCGACGCGTGTTTGCAAGTTCGATTCACTCAATTCATGAGCTACCCATCGTTCAAGTTTTTTTACTTTCCCGATTTGCTTCAAGTGGATTAATACAGTTTTATCAGTTACCCCGAAGCCTGCAGCTATCTCTGAAGTGCTTTGTGATGGATCCGCTTCCACAATAGCCTTTAATTTTTCACTTTGGTCTCCGGCCGTCCATGGGGTTGGTTTTGAAGGTCGAAATTTCCAGAACGAAAAAGTTGAAACCAAAAACGTACCGTGCTTTCTTTTGCGACACCAGCGCGGTACACATCATTAATCCTTCGAGCTGTTTCTGCAGCACTGGTGCCACGGTAGAACTCGTACTCGTAAATATACCGATATTTCATGTTTTCCATTGTGCGGTAATAAGCGACACCAAAAAAAATATAATGAGGAAAAAACAAATGAATGACTGTTTTCAAAACTCAAATGTACCACCTAAATGAATTTATAAATTTGGAATTCTTAACCAAAGAGGAGATATTTCAGATCAAAGTGGTCAGTACGACAAAACGCTAATTTCATATGTAAGGACCTAATATTTTTGAAAGCTATGTCATTTAGAAGATGATTGATATTTTATACGAATTAGACTGATAATGCCGACAAATAATGCCAAGAATAGTTAGTATGTAGAAAGCGACTATCTGTTTTCTTTTTTCGAGTCTGATGAATTGATACGGCAGTGATTTATTTATGTCGTCAATCTCTCATCTGCCTAGAAACTATTTTTCTTTAGGTACACCAATACTATGTAAATCTACATTATTATAATTTATTTTAGAAAAAAAAAATATAAGTAATGTAACAGCAGTAAGACATTCTATCTAGACTAAGAAAAAAAAATTAACATGTGGAAATGTTTGGGAATTATTTAAGATCTTAAAATATTTGTTGCAAACTCAAAAAAATCGCATAAAAGGACTTTTTGGTTTTTATTACTAAAATTTTACTCATAGATAAAGTGATGACTAAATAATAACAGCCGCACAGGTCGATCGATTAGGTTAAGCTACGCTTGCTGCGGTTGGTCTGTGGATAGGTGACCATCTTTACATATCGAGACCCCTCCGTGCCTCGGAAAGCACGTTAAGCCGTTGGTCCCGGCTGTCATTCGTGGATCTTTGACAGTCGTTACGGGTAGTCAGAAGCCCGAAAGTCTGACAACCAGTCTTACCAAGGGGTATCGTATTACGAAAAAGGGGAAAAGGGGGGAAGGGGTATCGTTTTCGTATTCGTTTTTTTACGTATTATCGTACTGGGTTGTGGAGGTCAGATAGGCAGTCGCTTCATGTAAAATACTGGTATTCAGCTGCATCCGGTTAGACTGCAAGCCGACCCCAACATAGTTGGGAAAAGGCTAGGCAGATGATGATGAGATAAAGTGATGACTACTTATGTATATCATGCAAGTACATCTAGAAGTAGGAATCATGAAGTATAAATAAAAGTAACAGGCGAGCTAGTTGATTACCGCCATTCAAATTAGAGCGAAGTAACGTAAAAACGCGTAGTCCTTGGGCATTCAACTCTAAACCGTTACGAATCACCGTTCAAAGCTCCGTCCAGTGTGTGGTTATCTTTTATTCATTTTTTTTTTTCATTTAACCTATCGAACATACTTTCAGGTACGAAAAATAACAACTTAGACAAATTAAAGATCGCCATGTCAGTGTAATTAACTGCTGTATAAAGTTGCAATTTTTAACTTAATTAAAATTCTCTTTCAACAAGAATGTAAAGTGAATCCTTCGTGTTCTGTATACACAAAGTGGAGTCGTGGCGCTTAAAGAACAAAGCCCGTAACACTGAGTAGGAAACAGGAAAATAATTCAATGACAGGCGCATCCTAAGTACAAAACGACGTTATAATTTATTGAAAATGATCTGAATACTGAAACAAGAAATACTTGGTACTGCGATGTTAGAACAAAAACTTTGTGTTAAAACTTATATTGGGAACAGTGGGCGTAACACTTGCTACGAAACGCTACGATTATGTCACAAGGAAAAATGCTCGACTACCCATATTCAACTGTTACATAAAACCTTTTGAACAATTCAATATCCGTTAGTTACTTCGCGAAGTCAGTCTCTGTTGATGTTTATCTATAAATATACAACAACATAATTCACCGCCTTCCGCGCCGGGAAATGCTTTTCAAACGAGCAATTTCATTTTCTTGACGTAATACAGAAAAAAATTCAACCAGTAGTCTCCTTCCGATTGGATCAGCCACCGTAGTTGAAAGAAGAAAATATGAATGGAACATATATAACAGTTTTTATTTCATTTTCGATTGACCTAGAAATAATAATTCGTTAAGGGAATTTAAAATAAACAGATGTCATACATATTTTGGGATAATTTACTAATAATAATAGAATCATGTTTAGTCAGAATCAAAATTTACCTTAAAAATGTGCGTATTCACTAGGCCGAGCTGTCAAATTTTACGGATTTCGATTTCTCTCATCTCAATTTAGTTTGTTAATTTCTCGAAGCGGCTCTAAGCCGATTGTCGAAATGGCCACGTTTGCATAAGGCCATGGACGCCGAAATCGCGTCACCGCCTCTTCCAATAGGCAATAATGGCTCCTAAATAATCAGCGATTGACTTGGTAGACAGACATTGAAATGTAAAATTATTTTGATACTTACTCGTTCATTTATATTTTCTTGTAAATTGACGCCAACCTCATACACTTTGTCCTCTATATGCAGACTCGGATCCTAATTCTTTCATTTGTTTTGCATATGAGTTGTCATACTTTGATAAAGATCTAAATGTATTGCTCAAATATTTTCTTGGAAAGGCGTAACTTTATTTTTGTTAAAATTCAAAATGTAAATACGTTGCCCCGGTGAAGTTTATTTAAATAGTTTAATGCCTCGTAGCAACATGTCTGTGTTCGCATTTATATATTTTGGAATAATCGAAAAGCTGGGGCATGCCGTTAGTCTGAAGTAGGTATGGTACAAAAACATTGTCAAAACAATAATGTTTTAAATTATGTATATCGTGTGTAAATTCGACTCTAATCGTCATTCATGACACACAAATTAAAATGGGAGAACAAAAGAGGTTCGTTCCGTTACTTCCGCTGACGTCATCCTGATCTCCATAAAGATGCTGAATAAATAGAGGAATTCATAGCGATACTGTAACCCAATTCTGCTGCCAATTGGCAAGGGACCACATCCGCCACGAATTTACCTTTATTGATTATACTTAACGAATTAAGTGCAAAAATAAATAATGATTATGATTCTGCCTTATGTAAGATTTGTTCCCTATTTAGAAATAAGAACACGTGCTAGAGATACATACATATAATAGTTGTTGTTTCGCGTGTAAAAACGTGTTGAGACTTGCTACTTGTGAGGTCAGTTCGACAGTTAGGTTTATGGTTAATTTAGTTACGGTTTACTAAACTCTGACGTTACTTAATAGAACGTTTGTTCATGTCCATTTGTAAAAAATACAAATGGTTTCCTTCCTTATTAAGTATTGATTTTTTCTGACAAGAATCCGCGTAAAATGGAGTATTTTTTACAGTTACTTTTTGTGGTACTTACTTAATTATAATATTAAAAAATTGTAGTGTTAATCAAACGGCTCGTCCATTGAAGTTTTAATTGCAAGACCTTCAGCTCCATTACATGGATAACGGCTTGCATAACACTCGTACAAAGGCACTGCAGCTTGGTGTTTCCGTTTAGAAACCAGCTGTTTAAATTATTAGGCAACTGCGATGTCTGCCGTCGCGTCCTATTCACATGGCACTGGTGCTCAAGGGTAGATTAATCAAAAGGCTAATCATCACTATTTATTACATTAAAATTAACTACTTATTATAAATCCTCGGATTACCATTCTAGACAACTGAAATCTAATTTGTGTGTGGCAAGTATGCGCATAATTCGTCTATTAACGAGCGTAAAGTTGTGGGTAATAGGCATTTCTTAATCATCTGCATATGACGTATATTATTATATCATACGAGCGTTTAGCAATTTTCCTTGTTTTGAGATCCGGTAATTCCTTCGATACGTAGAGGTAAACGGATTTGTTTCTGTAATATCCCACGAGACTGGTGAATAAGATGTTTGACGTCACTCGTATTGTATTAATTCGGTCACACATCCTCCTCATAATGTAACGACGTTCTCCATGTGAACGTTAGCTGCTCGTCTTGCTGATAATTGACTCTACGCAGTAATAAGCTTTGAGATCGGGTTCCGGCTGTGCCGACGACGCTCTGATTATATACTTGCAGTACATAAGAGCCTCTGCAGCACATACACATTATGTATTTGCTTTGACTAGTGAGAAAATCAATACGTGGGTTCGCATTGTAATTATTATGCTATGTAGTTACCAATTTAGTTAGTACCAATTCTCCCAACAAGTTGTAATTAAATAAAAAATTGAGATTTCGTATTGAATTATATTTAATTGTACTTTTTACCTACACATCACCTCACCTCTTCAATTACTGGTTAGGTTTCTTGTTTAATTTGTACATCATATTAAATACATTTTCCTACTTCATATCAATAGGTATAATTATAGTCATGAAAGGTCAGTTTCCGCCACGTCCATTATGGTACTGTACGTCATCGATCGGCCCATTTACTGGCGTGAGTAGTGGTCTGAAAAATTCATTCATTTCAATAGCGAGGGCCCCGTTTTGTTAATTCAAAAAAACAGTTAGATCACCAGACAGTCAGTTCCACAACCAGACAGACCAGACAGTACCAGACACCACCACCACCAGTACCAGACAGTTCTACCAGATAAATACCTAACTGTTTTCTTAAAGTACAGACGCCAGCACATCAACCTACCCTAAACTGTAAAATTTTCCCAATCAACTTTGAACCTTATACTTTAGCGATAAAGTTGAAAATCTATCAAAGAAATTTGACAGATTGTAGTAGCTTGATGTGCTGGCGTCTGTACAAGACCTAAAATTCCTTCACGGACAGTAGCTAAACTATTATATTTTATCACCGCAATGACTCATTTCCGTTAGTTCATACAGCTTCAAAGCTCATTTACATTACGTTGAAAACTCGGACGATTAATTAGGGTATTCTACTTTCCGGGAAACAGCCAATATAAAGGATTGGTTTTGTAGTCACAAAAAGACTACAATTGAGTCTTAAGCGTTAGCAACTCACATTGGCTGCGTTTACGTTGCTTGT
This sequence comes from Gortyna flavago, assembly GCA_963669345.1. NCBI lineage: Eukaryota > Metazoa > Arthropoda > Insecta > Lepidoptera > Noctuidae > Gortyna > Gortyna flavago. The sequence continues at coordinate 8,825,535 of OY770139.1, forward strand.
ACAGCGTAAACGCAGCGTAGCATTGTTATGAAGGCATGTAGGCGTTCCGTAGCAGTGCGTTGTAGCTGCGTAGCATTATGTTAAATTTGCGTAGGCGCTCCGTAGCACTGCGTTGTAGCTCCGTAGCATTGCGTAGAAGACGCGTAGGCGGTTCGTAGCATTGCGTCGAAGACGCGAAGGCGCTCCGTAGCAGCGCGTTAAAGCTGCGTAGAAGTCGCGTAGGTACCGCGATGCGCATACGATCAGCGAAAGCCTAGCCTGGACCAACGCAAAAGTGTGTTTATGCAGCTGGGCCTTTTCAAAAGATTGAAAACATTGAATTTATTAGAATTCCATGTTTCCATCGAAACATTGGACAGGTTACTTTCGAAACTCCCAATATTTCCGGGAACAGCACAGCATTACAGTGTGCACATGAACTTACTTGTATGAGCCAACCAACATATCAACGCGATGTAAGCCTTTTATAATATAGGTACAAATAACAAAAAAAAAAAAAACAGCCTTCTAATGGACATCTACAATTTCGCTTGTACGGATGAACACGACTGCCCGTGTTCATCCGTACAAGCGAAATTAAAGATGTTCACAGTAATTTAGTAGTTACAAGCACATAGATAGAAAGATGGTGCTGGACATCCTTTCGACGGTCTTTGTCGGTAACTATTACACTGTCAACCCAGTACATTATAACACTGTAACTACTATATACGACCCATTACGAGTTTGAAGATTTGTCAGCTGAACGTTATACAATACACCCACACTTTTCCTCCTACACATTTTTTAAGGCGACAAGTAGGTAGTAACTATGTACCTACGACCCAATTATGGTACTCAACAATTTATCAATTGAGCATTTGAGTTCCACTGTAGTGTTTGACCGGATTATTTGACGAGTTACATACCTACCCATTTGGGGTCAAAAGTAAATCAAGTACTTAGTGTTGTTCTTGGCAACAACTTGGTGTAGATTCAAATGTGGCCTGATTCAGTTTAGTTTAGGAACGGAACAATATATTAATATTTCTCTTTGTAAAGGTTTAGTTAGCGTGTTAGTGCTAGTCAAAATACTAATATAAACTGTAACTGAAATAAACATCAATATTCGAAGTACACAATAATATTAGTTTATAAAAAAAGGCCTTTGAACGCCTGTGTTGCCAAAATACTGCACAAAAACAAGCCTTCCTCACGGCTCACGACTTCAGCCACTCCTCTATACGGAATTTGGAATATTTCATAAAAACGTTTACCTATACAGGACGATATGTATATAACCTGTATATAACCAATGCGTGAGGTTTTTATCTTACACGTCGATCGTGATGATTAAGTGGATGGCATTGTACTCTTCTGTAAATTAGCGCAAAGCAATTTGCATATGACGACAACACCGCTCATGGACTAACAAGGCCGATGACCGCCATACGTTTACTTCACTAGCGATCTAGCATAAAATCACCGGCCACAGTTACACATTTGCTTAAATAACCTGTTATCAAACAAACAGCTCCGTGTAACGTGAATGTAGAGCTGTTACATTTCATTACGATATTTTCTATACATAGAATAGTAACGAAGAATTGTTGTCCGTTTGTCTGGATGGTATGTTCAGGATTGGCGCAAAAATGGCTGAACTGATTTGATGAAATTTGGCGCACATAGTTTATTACCTGGATTAACACATAGGTTACTTATCGGTAGTACGTTCCCGTGGGATATTTTCCGACAACCACGCGGGCAAACCCGCGGGCAAAAGCTATTATTTAATAACATCTACCTCGTTGTTTCCGCACGAATGAAGTGGCCGCTTCTTTTGATATGGGTTTCGTGGGAAACAGCTAAGGGATCGTGTCGAGAGGATAGGCAGGCGACATTAACCTTCTAAGTGCCAATAATAATTTATGTTTATTGCGATCATCAATCGTTTTTACAGTCTTTTGAAAACGGTTGTTTATTTTGTAGGTATCTAATAAAATCTACCAGCAAATATCCATTGATATTTCCGAATTTGTTTTTTTTTTCAAATTATTTATTAATCACAATTTGTACAAGAATAGAATAGACGTGACCCCAAACTAGACATTTGCCTGTTTATATAAAGAGGTAAAATTTGTTTGTTTATATATAGGGGGTAATCTTAGGGACTGCTGGATATATTTTATGTTAAAACGAGAAATTTCACGCAGACGAAGTCTCGGACAGAAGCTAAGTCTATTATAAAAGGAAAATAAATCAAAATGAACGGTACGAGTAAGATAGGTCTAAATAAAACAACAGCTCGGTAAGTCTTTTGCTCTCCAAAAACATTACCATAGTGATTTGCGCGCTGTAAAGCTTGGCTAATTAAATAAAAGTACCTTTGAATTCAGAGATAGTGATCAGGATACCACTGAACTGTGGTAAATCAATTGTATAAACTTCATTAAATGAACTGAAGGAGAAACATTTTTTGGACGGTAAAAAACGATTAAAGGTTTTTTACTGGTCTTTTTATTAGAGAAGAAAAAGCTATGTTAAAAAAATCAATTCACTCAACCAGTAACTATTACTCTGTTAAGGCCATGGGCGCCGTGGAGGTCTTACATATCAGGAAAATAAACGGTATTCTGAGTATTGGATTAGAAACAATCGTAACAGTTTGGCTAATTGACAGAAAAATCTTCTAGAAGACTTTAATGATGATGATTCGGTTTAGTCCACTCTCGACCCCTCGACCCCTAAAATAATATTTGTCTATTTGTTTCCTCTCAACCCTTAAACATAGTTCACTCTCGACCCCTAGGGGGCGAGACTGAATTTTCATACAAAGGACAGGCATACCTCGTCCACTTTCGACCCCTAGTTCGGTAAGTACCTAAAATTAATATTTTGGTACAGTAAGGTACAAAAAGGTAAATAAACGACCAATTTTAGAGAACACTTAATAGAATTATTTATTACCCTACTGCACCAGAAGGAGGGTTATGTTTTTCGAGTGTATGTACATATAAGCATAGTATATTTATTTGGCACGCTCTGTAGCCTAAACGGCTTGATCGATTTCAGACAGATGTGATGTAAGATTCGTCTTAATGCTCACAATTAAGACGAATCTTACATTGATATACCCAGTGTCACTCTCAAGTGACACTGGGTATATAATAAAATAATAATAAAAATATATAAATAATATAATATAAAAAAATAAAATGGCAGATTTTTGGCGTCATATTATGTCAATATATAAAGGATTTCATTTATAGCTTGTAAAAATTTACGCAACTTGTATGTTTACATGTAATTTGGAATGAAAAATGCTAAAATAATAAAAAAAATACAACAAAAAATATTCAACGTTACAACATAAATAAACTAAAAAGCTGGAAATAAAAAAATGTAATTAAAAAAACCTAAAAACCCAACTGCGGTAAAAACTTAAGTTAAAAAAAAACTGAAAGCTAAAAACAAGTCCATTTAAATTAAATAAAAGTTGGAAACAGGCGGGACCCATTTGAGTTTATATCATTCGAACATTTCTGTCACGATTGTAGTTAACTAACACTGCGTTGCGTTGTTGTTGTCGTTGATTTTAATAATCACTGTGATCCTGTTCCAGTACAAGGTGGATTTCGCTACCTAAACAAGAAAGCCTTATTTGATTTTTTTGCAACCTGCGACAAGGCGTTATTGACGAATTGTTGTGAGTTTTATTTATTTATAAATCAAGACAAGTTTATACTCCATGGAAAAGACTTTCAATACAAGATCCCAAAGTTTCAACAAAATCAGGCGGACCACTTGTCTATTATTATAATTCGAAATGTGTGTTAAACATCTCTGCTCACCTCTTCGGGTGTATAGACATAGATACATTTAAACTATAACATATGAATAGGAACCTGGGGGCTAAAAAGGCCACTTTGGCAGATTCATAAAACAATTCATATCACGCAATTCATCTGTTTGACAGTTTCACACTATATATCCTTGAAGGGTTAGGCAAAGGTGTACCTGTAGCATTTTACGAATCTCCATACAAAACTGTCATACAGATGAAATTGCGTGATATGAATTGTCTTATGATTCTGCCAAAGTGGCCTTTTTACGCCCCCTGTTGTGGTTGATGTGAATGCTTTTTGTTTATATAAAAATCATCTTCCTGACCTGAACAGAAAAATGGCTATATCTCTAAAACTAGGCATAATTTTTTTTTGCGCCCATATTAACTTTCAATCAGCAAGTTACAGGCTATATTGTATCAAAATTTCAGCCAAATTCACCGAACGGTTTCTCCATACATTTTGTGCGGGGTCCTTTTGTTTCTTAGCTATTTGGCTGGTTTAAGCTACATTAACGGGCCCAAGCCAAGTCAATGTAGCGTGTATGTGGTGTTTTTTTTTTCCTTTTTTATGAAGAATTAATGTTACGAAGAGTGATTTCATTTTCGTCAATTTGCATGAACTTTCTAACTATTCTGCAGGTATTTAAAATTGCGGCTTTTTGGAGTGTTATATAAATTGAGTCTCTTAGGTCTATTTGTTTAAGACTGTTTGTTTAAGACTGTGGTGAAGGTCATTGGGTATAACACCCGTCGTGGAGACAACAATGGGTACTACGTTTCATGATATTAGTTTAGATAAATAAATAAAAAATATAGTAATAAAATACAACAAAAATAAAAATAACTATAGGGTAAATAAATATAGCTGTATAAATAAATATATATATAAGTATATGTTGGCGGGAACGTGAGCGCAGAGATAGGTGGGTCGTCTCTCTAACCCTGTGGTAAGGGTTCCATAGCGTGGGTTACTCAGGCAAAACAATATGATGCAGTGGTAAGACTTTATTACTAAAGAGTAAACAGGAGTAATCACTAGGTATAGGTACTGTGAACTTGATGGGTTCGATGATAGCGTGCGCCCACTTCGAGCTCTCGATCCAGTCTCACAGAACATATATACTCTAGGGAGTCCAGTCTGCTCGCACACCTAGTCACCTACCAAGTACCAACGACCCCGTCCACGTGCGGCGATCGAACGATACTGGCGCCACACGGCGTTCATTGTACGTATTAAACTAACAACCAATCAGAGCTAAGCTATGTAATTTGACATGTACTCAGAAATCAACTGAGTAACTTATTAAAGCTAAACTTTCGTTAGTGACGACATATAAATAAATAAATATAACTGTAGAGTAGACTGATGATTTATCATCGTAACTGTACTTTGGGGGTCGAGAGGAAACTAAAACTTGTCTGGAAAATAAAATGCACTCTCGACCCCCAAGGGTCGAGAGGAAACTATAGTTAGGGGTCCAGTGGACACATTATTTATTGGGGGTCGAGGGGCCGAGAGTGGACTAAACCGATGATTCTAATTAGTTGTTTATGGAGCCAAATCGTGTTTCGTCAAAACGAAATAGTACATGAATTATAATGATCGCATTATGAACTTATCAGATCTTTACGTAGTGTGACGCACATTGGCACCACGCCACCGAGGACTCCGCCCGCCTCAGTCAATCCGATGGCGCGTGTCGCCGCCTCGTTTGTCCTCCACCTTGAAATTTAATTGATCACAGCTAAAAATAAGAAAGTTTCCCGCTACCTTTTATCAAACTATAATAAATACATTTTGTAAAAATCCTCAATAAAACTGCGTCACGAGTTCACGACTCTGCTGGTTTCCCAAAACTTCGATATTATTACGACCTGTTTGGCTTACGACGGCTTAATTAACATTTACATATGTAGATTTTATTTAAGTGGGTCGTATATAATCAACTTCAGTAGGTATTTAGGGAAGTATGATTAATTAACACTATTAAGAGTGTAGTCATAAAAATAAACATTGGTGATATGCAAGTGGATCCTACATACTGCGCAGTAACGTACAGATAAGCGGTCAATGTAGGAAACGTAGTTTCCTACTATCGAGTAGTTTCAGACGGGTCGCTGTCTGGGACTGTAATTACAATAGTTAGGTACTCAAATGCTATTTGCCCATTAACGTAAAACCATTATAAGAATTCCGAGTACATGATAAGTATATCCAAATCTGTAATTATGTCTATATTAGCAGCCAATTAGGATTTGTCATTAGTACAAAAGCAATAGTGATTACGGGCGTATGTGTAGGGGACTCGCCGTTCGACGCTCGCCGTGGACGGTCGTGCTGCCCGCTCTCGCTCGCTGCACGCCCCCACCGCCTCGCCGCCCCGCCACCGCCCGCTCTCGCTACGCTAGCCGTAACGAGCTCAGTAGTCTCCGGACTACGCCCGCACCCTGTCAATAGCCGCCTTTTTCAAGGCGTGGTTGATAGAAGTTGTTTCTTTAAGAGAGAATCGTCATCACACGTATCGTCGAGGTTTTTGGCCCCTTCCGGGTAAAAACCACAGTTTCGTGGTCCTTGGTGGATACCTCACGGTGCCAACGAAGCCAAGGGGGTGGTGCCCCAATCTCACCCGCCGAGCCCCATCAGGGCGAGGCTGTCAATTGGAATCGGGAGCTAGAAGCTTGGCCTTGGGGGTGGCTCCTAGTCAGCTCTAGCTTCGTAACTAATCCCTTGTCCACAGCTCGCGTCTAGTACGGTTGGGTGTGTCAACCCCTTCGTACTAGAAGCCGGTCTAGGGTGTCTCTACACCCATCGCACAGACTGGTTAGGGCCCCGTTCGCACAATAAGATCGGCGACGGGTCACAAGCTTAGGGCTCACTTCAGGTACTCACCTCCCTGTCTCACACCCGACAGGGAGGGTAGGATCTCACACCCCCGGGCCCATCCACCCGGGGTGCTAGGTTTTCACGCCCCCCATGGTTCTTCCCTCTCCCCGCCCCCTTCCCGATCATGGCAGACGCGGTCATTTTGGCGTTCGCTAGAGAGGTCCTCTTCAAGGACCCCTCTTTCCTCACCCAATATGGCCAGCGTCTCATAAATTTTAGACGCCCTCCCGGTTCGGTCTTAGACATCGACATTGACTTCTGCGATGCGCTAGTCAGCCCCCTCTTTCCGCCAAACTCAGGCGAAATCCCCGAGGCCGCCGCCGCCTCCCCTCCCGCACCCTCCGTGCCAGCCCCCTCGCCTGCACCTTCAGTGCCAGCCGCCGCCCCCAAACCAGCACCTTCCGTGCCAGCCCCTAAACCCGCACCCTCCGTCCCAGCCCCCAAACCCGCACCCTCCGTGCCAGCCCCAAAACCCGCACCCTCCACGCCAGCCCCTAAACCCGCACTCTCTGTGCCCGCCCCAAAACCCGCACCCTCTGTGCCAGCCCCATCACCCGCTCCCTCCGTGTCCGCCCCGAAACCCGCACCGTCCGTGCCAGTCCCCGATCCCGCACCTTCCGTGCCAGCCGCTATCGCAGCTGATACTCAGGAGAGTATGGACACGTCCGTACCCCAATCTCAATCCGACTCAGAGGAAGCCCTCTCTGACTCTTCGTCCTCCTCGGAAGACGACTATATAGTCGTCGGAAAGGGAGGCAAGAGAAAGAAGAACGCCTCCTCTCACGCCAACAAGGCCAAAAAGTCGGTCGCGGAAAACCCCGCTCCCCGCCCCCCCACCCCACCCTCCGCCGCACCGCAGGCCTCCCCCGCTTCTAGCCTCTCGGCTACCCCTCCCGCTTCGAACGCAAAGAAGCCACGACCCCCGCCCCCCATCTATGTCCAGGATAAGTCCAAATGGACAGAAATCTCCAAAGCGTGTGTTGATCAAAAGATCAACTACACGAACGCCCGCTCAACCCAACAGGGTATTAAGGTAACGGTCGCCTCGTCCTCGGACTACAGGGACCTTACCCGTCTCCTCCAGACAAGGGCTTACCCCTTCCATACGTACTCCCTTCCGGAGGAAGTCCCCACCCGCGTAATCATCAGGCGCGTCCCCAAAGAAATCCCCACCGAGGAGATCAAAGAAGACCTTGCTTCACAAGGCATCCCCGTCTCAGCAGTCCATCGCTTGCACAAAGCATGGAAGGGCCTAGTCTACGACATGGTCCTGGTCATCTGCGACCCTACTGAAGGACATCACCCCATCTTCAAGGTGAAGTCAGTTTGCTCCCTCTCGGGTATCTCTATCGAGAAACCCAGGAAGTCCAACCTCATCGGACAATGCCACAGGTGCCAACTGTATGGCCATTCCCAATCCCACTGCTACGCGACACCTAGATGCGTCAAGTGTCTAGGTGCCCACGGCACGTCAGACTGTCCCCGCCCCAAAGACCGCTCTCAGTGCACAGAGCCACCGAGCTGCGTTCTTTGCGGCCAATCCGGGCACCCGGCTAACTACCGTGGCTGCCCCAAGGCTCCCAAGTCTTCTTCTCCCAAACTGACGAAGCGCGCGAGCGACCGTCAGCAAAGGGAAAGCCCCTCTGTGAGGATCCCGATCCCTTCCTCCCAGATGCCCGATAGGCTCAGTCCCCAAAGGCCCTCCCCATGGGCGAACCTCAACCACCTCAAAGCTCCCGCAGCTTCGGTGCCCCCCCCACCCCCGACTATCCCAGCGCTGATGGCAACTGTCATCCCCGCGCCATCAGTAGGCCCCTCGGTCCCAGTAGCCCCACCGGTAGCCCTTCCCGCCGCCGCGCCCAGGGCTCCCGCTGGTCCCAGTAGGTCCCCCCCGACCCCCGCCTCCCGCCCCCAGCCTAGCAGCATGGAGGTAATAATCGGTGCTTACGCAGCTTTTATTGCCCCCGCAAATGCCATGGCAGCGGAAATCCAAGCCTGTAACGGCAATCCTCGGCGCATCGCCGAGATTTTCAATGCGTATCCTCAGATTACGCAAGTCATGCAAACCCTCAACTTCTAAAAAGCTCCAATGGCTTTACAAAGAATGAGCGTTACCAAACCCCGATCCCTTAGACTAGGGTTTTTTAATGCAAACGGCATTAAAAATCAACGCGATGAGATCGCCGCGTTCCTCCGCGATCACCAGCTCGATGTCCTCTTAGTCCAGGAAACCTTCCTGAAGCCCCATCTGCGGAACCCGAACATTGCCAACTACAAGATAGTTCGCAATGACAGGGCTCGCTGCCACAAGGGCGGTACCCTCATCTACTATAGGAAGTCCCTCCATTGCATCCCGATAGACCCGCCCGCCCTCATCTCTCAGCTAGAGATCTCTATCTGTCGGCTCGGCATGACCGGTCACCCCGCAATCACCATCATCTCCGCCTATATCCCGCCCACCAATGGTGCGGAGGATCCCATCTCTCTCACTACCGATTTCACTACCCTCTTCGGTATGAGTGACTCCGTCATCATGGCGGGGGATCTCAATGCCAAACATCCCGCTTGGAATAGCAGCACGACCTCTACCAGAGGTAGGATCGTGTTCAAACTAGGCGACTCCCTCAATTTCGATATCATCGCTCCGATGTATCCCACTCATTTCCCGGGCGACCCCGCCCAACTTCCTGACGTTCTCGATGTAGCGCTTCTCAAGAATGTAAACCTCCGTTTGCAGTCTATCGAGACGGTACAAGAGCTTAACTCTGACCACCGCCCGGTCATCTTGCACCTGGCCCCCTATTCGGGCCCCCCGCACGACCCCAACCAGCCCCCCCCGACCAAAACAGTCACCGACTGGAGGAAAGTAAGCGAAAGACTGAAATCCACCACGTCTCCCCACCTAGACTCCATCCCCGAGCAAATTATCTCAGTCGCAGACACGACTGGGGCGATCGACTCGTTCACAGAGCACGTTCAATCCGTACTGACGGATTGCTCACGGGAAGTTCCAGTGATGGAAGACCATCGCTGGAAACTGCCCGATGACGTACGTGAACTGATGACCGAGAAGAACGCTGCCATTCGTGCCTACGACTCTTTTCCCTGCGACGCGAACAAATCCCACATGCGCCATTTACAGCGTGCTGTAAAGAAACGCATAGGGGAGTGGCGCTCCGAGGGATGGGATAAGTTGATCGGCGAACTCGAGCCCACCCACCACGCCTTCTGGCAACTCCAGAGGAAGCTCCGCTCCTCTGAAGAGGCCACAGTTCCTCCCCTCACACGCCCCGACAAAACGGTCGCTTTCGAAAACCTCGAAAAGGCCGAATGCCTAGCCGACAGCCTAGAGGCTCAATGCACTCCCAGCTCTCAACCAGTAGACAGAGCGCACCTCGACGAGGTGAACGCTGAAGTCGAACGGAGAGCCTCCCTCCCGCCAGTCGAAGACCCTGATGATCCTCTGCCTCCCGTCACTCCCGACGAAGTGCAAGACATCATAAAAGGACTCGCAACCCGCAAAGCCCCCGGTTCGGACGGTATCACCAACAGGGTGTACAAACTCCTCCCCGCCCCCCTCATACTGCTCATGACCGCCATCTTCAATGGCGCCCTGAGCAACAACATCTTCCCCCAAATGTGGAAAGAAGCCACAGTCATAGGCATCCCAAAGCCAGGCAAGCCCAAGTCTGAGCCCTCCAGCTACCGCCCCATCAGTCTGCTCAATGTTTTCGGTAAAGTCTACGAGAGGCTTATTTATAAGCGCCTCAAAGACTATGCCGAAGCAAAGAGCCTCATCCCCCCCGAACAGTTCGGTTTTCGCACGAAGCATTCGTGCATCCACCAGCTCCACCGCATAGTCGAGCACATTAGCGCTGCTTTTCAGCGAGGTGCTTCGACAGGCGTCCTGTTCTTCGATATAGCGAAGGCGTTCGACAAGGTCTGGCACAATGGCTTATTATATAAGCTGTACCTGCTAGGTGTGCCAGACCGTCTCGTGCTCATCTTACGAGATTTTCTGTCGGACCGCACTTTCCGCTACCGTATCGAGGGCGCTCTCTCTCCCCCTCACCCCATCCGCGCCGGAGTCCCCCAGGGTTCCGTTCTGTCTCCCCTCATTTTCACCCTGTTCACTAGTGACATCCCGAACAGTAAAAAGGCACAGTTGGCGCTCTTCGCCGACGACACTGCCATATACTGTTCGGGTGTCAACCAGTCATCCATAGCTCGAAACCTCCAAACCTCCGCAAGCGCCTTGAGCGATTGGTTCCGGAAATGGAGAATCGAGGTCAACCCCGATAAGAGTCAGGCGGTCATCTTCTCGAAACCGCGCAAACTACCCCCCCCCCTCCCGCGCCCGATCTCTATGTATGGCAAGCCGATCCCCTGGGGAAAGCGAGCCAAATACTTAGGAGTCATCCTAGACCATAACCTCACCTTCAACGAGCACATAAAGACGGCGCGTTCGCGCGCCTCTTTCGCTCTCGGTAGGCTCCACTCCATGATAACTGCCCGCAGCAAATTGTCACTCAAGTGCAAATTGCGCCTCTACACCGCGGTCATCCGTCCCATCATGACCTATGCTTGCGTAGTCTTCGCACACGCCAAGCCGCGATTTCTGCATAAAATGCAAACCCTCCAGAACCGTTTCCTCCGAAAGGTCACGGGAGCCCCCTTCTATGTCCGAAATGTGAATCTGCATCTAGATCTCAGACTCCCCACCATCCAGCAGTTCATGAAACGCCTCTCCAAGCGCTTCTTTGACTCTGCCATAAAGCACCCCAATCCCCTGATTGCGGCGGCCTCCCGATACACTCCCTCCCGCATAAGTAGGATTCGCCGACCAAGGCATACCCTCACCATCCCCGACGACGCCACTACCCTCCTCCAGGAGAGCAGTAAGGCCACGAGTACTCTCAGTCGACAACACAAAAACAAGCTCAGACATCCGTCCTTCCGTCCTCGCCGCCGAGGCCCGTCGCGACGCCCCGCACCATCACCGTGCCCCCCCCGACCCTTGCTCGAGCCAGCCCGCGCAGCTGAGCCTGTAGTTTTAAATTCGCCCCTAAACACCAATAATAATACCGATCCAGCCTGTCCCTTGCTGTCCTCTTCCAGCGACGCCCTGAGCCGAGGTCCGAACCCCGCAGGGGGTTACCCTTAGCGCTGTCGCTTAGTTTTTAAGTTATTGTATGCCCTGGCTGGAGGCCTTAATTCGAGGCATCCACAGGAAAGTCCGGTTAAGCAGTAGCCATCCTCATAAAGGATGAACTGCGAGATGCCATTTAAAAAAAAAAAAAAAAAAAAAAGGGCGTATGTGTAGGCTTCTAATCCTCGTACTGAGTCTTCTTGATACCAGAAACGAATTCTCAGAAATATGTGCTTACAATATTATATCTAACTTGATACCTGGTTACTCATTAGGGTGTAACTACACGTAGCGGATAACCATGTTCCACGTAAAAACGTATGCATTCGTTATAATTTATAGTTCTATTTATGGAATAAGAATGTTTTTGTTGTCTTTTAGTCTGGTGTCTAGAATCAAGATTTACTGTAAGTAGTTGGTTAATTTTTAACAAGCATATTTTCCATGCCAAACGATAATTCGTCAAATTTGACTTGTCAATTCGACATTTTAGATTACAGTCAAACAAAGTTCGTCTGAACATTAAACATAAATAAGAACCTTGGCTAAGAACCGATAAACATACATTATTGAAAATCAGCAACTCGTGCAATAAACGTTCTGCAAATAGTAATCGATGCGTTCTAAAACCGTTTTCAAATAGTTACCAGCGCTACGCGATCATTATCGGCTGTCCATGAATTTTCAAACGTCAAATTACTCCCGTTTATCGTTGACTTTGATGAGTATAAAAAGCATTGTACGACAATAATTACTAGAGTCTGCACTTTACTACATAGGTGGAAATATGAAGGTGACGCTGAACACATTTCTGCATAAACACTTCTTCTCTGTCCTTTATACTGTCAGACAGTTGACGACGTTCGATCTTTAGACTTTGAGTTCAATCTTTAAAACACCCATTATACAAAAGGAAGCTAGATGTCTTGACTTGTTTATTGTGAGCTTTGTACTTTACGTAATGACTTGAATAATAATCGCCAATGTAATGTTATTTTGACAAAGATGATACGACGAAATCAGACGTATCATTATATGCGTATCTCGTATAAGGTAGTATGTGAACCACGGTGTTAACGGATGGACGTGCCCCGAAAACGTGATTTTTCCGGTTTTTTGCAGACTAGTTTAGTTTTCTTCAATCCACCGTTATTTCAATTGTCCTTATTAGCGACCGCTCTACTAGTGTTAAGGTTTTTTTGGAACTTCGCAGTTAAGCCATATTTAGATCGAGTCTTTTATAATTGTATGATGTTAATCTGCCTCATATCATCTCATTTCTACGCGTCGGTTGTTTATTGGTTACACAAACACTTGAGAATTTAGCGGTTGTCTATTTGTTTACATTAGTGGGTGTGTTATTGCGAAGTTTATTGTTCACTTCGCATTACCCTTCTATTATGTTTCCGTTGTCATTTACTACATATTTCCTATTGTTAGTCATTTCCTCGAATATTTACTGTAGTCAGCGAATGTAGGTAATATCGATACTTAAGCTTATTCATATGGCTTAAAACTGCGGGCCATTCATACGGTTGGCTTAGTCACAGTGGCTACGCAAGCTCCTTGACCTACTTGCAGTTGCGCGACAGTGGTCGGCTGCTGATGATGTACAACTTTCACCGAAACATTGTGTCGCGATGTTATCAGCCCTCACTAGCTTTGTTGTTACTCTGTGACCCACACACTGATTATCACAGTTATTTTGGAGCATAACAATGAGTACGTTATATGTTTAGACAATGAATTAATTTGACATAAAACTGTATTTTTAGTTCCATTAATTAATGATTCCAGTGTATCATTGACATAAACCTAATTACAAATATAAAATAAAATCGGCACGTTGCGCGTTGTGGTAAATTCACAAACTGGTTACGATGTAACAGGTTCTTTGGTTACGAGTTCTCTTATAAAAACTTTGTTGACATCTGTCTCTGAAGCTTTGAATTACACCGTCACCACCGCAAAAAAACTGGCGGTTCGATGGTTAAAAAAATAATCACAATCAAGACTGTGATTTTCAGTTTGTTGGAGGAGTCAAATGTTTTATTTGTAATAATAGCTACATAGTTAAAACCATCTTAATTTTTTGGGACATTAACGTAATAAGTTGTATTATTCATGCAATTATTTCTCAATATGGTCACAGTGTGTTGGTAATATTTAACGTGCGTTTGTGACGTAGAGCCTGACGGTAATCATTTACTATATTTGTCTTTACTGTCAAGGTCTTTCGAACAGCATAGGTAACTGAAATTTGAGTTCCGGTAATACTCATCGCTTGCCGTGGCCCACTGACCGCGATCGCGAGTAGAACAACAAAAGTAGGCGTTTACGTTTATTATTGGCGTCGTAGACAACCACTTATTCCATTTATACAGTTCTCTTATAACGGATGTCATAGTAGTGTTGAAGTAAATCCAGGTGTGACGCGACTAGTGCCGCGACATGGATGGGGAATACCTCCAGTCCCGGTTCGTCCATTGTACCGCGTTCGCACGTAACATAAACACGTTTAGCTAGACGAGAGTTTAACGAGAGCATTCGCACCGCATCGTTAATGTTCTTTAATTAGCCTATTAAATAACGATAAACAAACAACTAATTTTGGCACTTTGTAGATAAAAGATATCTTATCGTAGCATTCATCGCTGAAAATAAGTTTAGTTGACATAGTTCCCAATTATATCGATATCGACACAATCATATAAACGTAACCGTATTCTAGTTCCTGTAAAAATGCCGCATTACAAGTGCTAATATATATAATCGGTTTCATTTGCATACTACCAACGCACACATCCACAAAGAGTACTTATAATTTCAAACATCGGAGTAGATCATCCTACATTATTTTAAGTAGGTAATCTGTTAGAAACAAATAGAAATTTAAATAAAATAACGGGCAATTAAAATTGAAATAAGTGTGTGTAGGTAAATACCTATTATACATATTAAATTTAAATAAAATCGTACACAATAAATATTGGAATAAGTGTATTTAAAACATTTATTTTGTCACATAAATTGTGAGGCGTTTTGTGTATACAACTGAATGTCATTTCAATAAATTAAATTAATTTACTTTATGCCCGTTGGATAGATACCGGACACGCTGGGAATTCACCAACTATTTTAAGCACCGTAAGCTTAAGCATTCTTTTTAGGTTTCATTTACCCCATACGCAACGTGCCCTATTTTCTTGCGTAATTCCAAAGCTATCAAAGTAACCCCATTCTCATTTTATAACTTTGATTAGACAGTTTTTATTTTTTTTCTCAGAATCAAGCCATATTTTTTCACATATTATTACAGAAATCGCGAGTTTAAAAAGAATCGATTACTAGACCGATTATATATTTTTTTTACAACCAGAGATTCAAAAGATATGGACCTTGAAAGTTCAATATTGATCAAAGTAACCCCGGTTTACGGTACCCTGTATAAAGCTCTTCAAGGAATTTGCGGTGCAAGCAGCGTAGCTGCTCCACAATCCGGTGTACAGTCCGGTACCATTTCTCAGAGTGGCTCTACTGATTCTAAGTTTTTCTCATATTTTATACTAGCTTCCGCCCGCGGCGTTGTCTGCGTTGCGTTGTATGTCGATAAAAACTATCCTATGTCCTTCCCCGGGATGCAATCTATGTCTCTGCCAAATTTTATCGAAATCCGTTCAGTGGTTTAGGCGTGAAAAGGTAACATACAGACAGACAGACAGTTACTTTCGAATTTATAATATTAGTATGGATAGCATGGATACTGCTTCGCGCCATCTAACGTGTCGAGCTGTCCTCCCGGCACAAAAGAATTTCGTAGGAATCATATTAGTTTAGACAAAGTGGTCGCACGGGTCAACAGAAGTATCGTGTACGGTACCGTTCGCGTTCGCGTTCGCCGAGTCGATGCGCGTTTGACATCGAAGGTTATCGCCGGTGTCAGCGACCAGCGCGCCACGCCCACACGCGCTTCTGTATACAAACAACTGCTCAGCACACATGCTCACACGCTCGTGCTATATACATGTACATGTGGCTACGTCTATGCTAGTCAGCAGCAACTGCACGATGTACGCACCGACAGACACACAGACATGTTATTGCGATTATATACCGTATCCTTCGTGCGCACATGCGCTTGATAGTGAAGTTCATTACAGATTATTGATCCTAATATAAATAACTTAGTGGAGCGATTGTTTATCAACAAAAACAACTAACAAGTTTTTGTATACATGTACATAGATCTATAGATACCAACCTAATTATTTCAAACTAGCGTCGTCCGCGTAGAAATTCTTGTTTTAACTTAATATACCCTATGACACTCACAAATAATGTGGCTTTCTATTGGTAAAAGAATAATGTTCTAAATCGGTTCAGTAGATCCAGAGATTACCCCCTACAACCTCACAAACTTTACCTCTTTATAATCTTAATATATATAAATTACGTGTCACGATGTTTGTCCGTGATGGACTCCTAAACTACTTAACCGATTTTAATCAAATTTGTATACCGTGTGCAGTTTGATCCAACTTGAAAGATAGGATAGAAAAAAAACCACAAAAACTTTAGCCACAGCAACGCGTGGCCGGGTCAGCTAGTATTAATATAGATGATAGAGATATCTTAATTACACGCCCTATAACGTTGATAAAACAAACTTTATCAACGTTATAGTTCGTATAATAATTTCCCTAGCACGACCAATTTGATATATCTGTAGTCACTTATACAAATATTCCGAAAACCTGTGTAAGTTTCATCCTAAACTCAAGTGTCTCATACCGACAAATAATATTTCACAAAGACAGACTTCACATGCAGACAGTATTTAATCCTTACATTATTAGCCTTTAAGCTTATAAATAAACCCTGAGACAAGCACAGTTTATTTTTAAATACGATTTTCATACACAGCGGAGTCAGGGTAGGGCAACGGCCGTCCTTCCTTCCGCTACCGGCCGTACTCCCTCACTTACAATTAACTTCTTCGTATGTAAACTATACGTATTACTATCTACAACAGGCTTCTTAATGGTTTCACCAGAAATCATATTTACGAAAATTACACGTAAAGTTAGTTAATGACTGAATCATTATTTAATTAATATTTCTTAGTAATTTCCTATGAACATAATTAGAATTAAACCGAATTCGAATGTTTCATTTATATTCCGCAGAAGAAATGTCATTGCTATAGAATACTTTCTTAAAAATGCCACATGGCGTCGTTTTTATTTATAACTGTACGTAAACACCACGCGGAACATCAGCTGATCTGTGTAAACAAAGCGTGCGGGACTTTCTTGATAGCATTTAGGATTAGAAGTAGTCTTACCAATGTTTCCTTACTACGACGTTATTAATATGACACTTTTTATACAATCTCATTTTTCATTTATTTACTAATATGAAGCTTTTTATTGTTTAGAAAAATGAGAATAGGCCGGTCGATTGGCTTGTCCCGTTAACGAACTCGCGCTACCTACGCGTAACGTATAAAGCGTAGGCAGCCCCACCATCGCGCCATTAGTACAGCGCCCGCGCGCGCGATAGCACGTATCTCTGCCTCCAGCTCCGCGCACGCTATCTCGACTCTATGTGTACACAAGCTAGTAAAGAAACATGCATTTTTGTATTCAATTACACGATTGGTTTTATGAAGAGACCCTCGCGTCGGTGGACTCTGCCAGCGCTGCAGCACGCCGGCGCAAGCCGCGCGATCGACGCCGCCCCCCGTCCGCGCCGCCGACGCCGTCGACGCCGTCGAGAATCTCCACTGAAGAACTGGTAGAAGCACTCCGACCGCATCTTCTGTCAACCAAGCGCATGTGGACGCTGGGATATCCGCTCGAAATTGATCCGAACTCGTCGAAAGCTGTGGTGTATATCAATCCACCGCCTCGACCTAGACCTCCGCCGGCTACTACTTGGGACGTCAACGCGCCGGAGTTTGTGCCCGGCTCACAAGGCGACAGCGGCCGCGGGTCGTTGGGTTCGACTCCGCGCTCCGACAGTGATGAAGAAGCGGATACAGTGGAACATTTGTGTGTACGTTGTGATAAAATGTTTCGAATGACTCGCGAAGGTGAATATCTCAAGGATGAACCGTGTCTCTATCATTGGGGACGTGTGAGTGGGGATTGCCGTTACACTTGCTGCAAGTCGCCGTTAGGCGCCAGAGGTTGCAGCACAGCTCGCTTCCATGTTTGGAGCGGCACTCGTCCAGGCATGAATGGGCCTCTCGAAGGTTATGTGCGTGCCCGTTCGCCTCGCGGTGGTGTATACGCCATCGATACAGAGATGTGTTACACAACGGCAGGCCTGGAATTAGCTAGTATCGCGGTCATCGCCGCTGATGGCCGTCTTGTATACAAATCACTAGTGAAACCGAGCTCACCTGTAGTTGATCACAACACCCGTTTCTCGGGCATCAGGCCGCGCGACTTGGCGCGCGCGACTAAGACGCTACGAGATGTACAAAATGACATACTTGGATTCGTAGGGACTGACACGATCCTGATCGGACATGCCCTGGATAATGACCTGCGTGCACTGAAGCTGTTGCATAGCGCAGTAGTGGACACTTGCGCGCTGTACCCGCACGCGCGAGGCTTCCCCATGCGCCGCTCGCTGCGGGCGCTCTCGGAGGAGCTGCTCGGGCGTATTGTGCAGCGCGGAAGTGCTGGCCACTCGCCCTTGGAAGATGCTCGCGCCGCTATGGACCTAGTACTTCTAAAAGTACACGAAGAACGAGCCATCGCAACCCGTACACGTATTTCGAACCAACTACCCATGCTGCAGCCGTACGATCCGTTAATTAGTGCCGCCTAAATACTGAGTTAAGTTTAAGACGACTGTTCTATGGACATGAAATAATGATTGAGGACTGACAATTTTTAAGTGACAAATTCGTCACGTTGACGGAGCTGCGCGTACTGTAACAGTATGTGCCTTCGAATTGCAATTACAGCAATAAACGTGATATTTTTTCTTAACAACTTTGTTTGTTTTATCCTGTTCCTAAACACACAAAAGAAATTGGGTATGTACACATGAAAACAACTTATAACTGAGCTTAAATTACAAAACATCATGCATTTAATATAAGCTTAACGTTTCCGAAATGTCAGAATAAAATTAACTGTGACATCGTTTTATATTTAACATTAATAATCCGTTAGATTAAACTGTGGTAGGTAGTGTTTTGTGTGTCACTGTAGGTAGAGCCATAAAAACTTTCACTGTGTTAGGTTTCTCTACTACGTAACCAGTGCTAGTTTAGCTATGCAACTCGACAGTTTTTCACTCACTTAGTTATCATTATTTATCAGAATAAATACTTTAATATTCTTACTACACGATCGATACTCATGATTACGTACGTGTCTCTACTTAGCTGCTTAGACTTGCTGTATATAAAATATTTGTCTGACGTAAGGGATTCCCAGATTGCGAGATAATACCAATACTACTACTAATGATTCATGAATGAGGGGTAACGGAAACTACAGGGAAAATCACACGTGCGAAATCTGACAGTTTGCAGGAAACTTATGATTCTTAAGCGAAACTTCCTCAACATTGTTGTGATGCCTAATTGTTATCAATATTAATGTACATCATAAATAATGATGTAATTTTCCTAATGACTAAGCATTGTCGTTAGCATATTTTTTGTTATTCTCAAGAACTGAGTCAGCGCGCATCGATGTGGATTCCCGGTAAAAGCTTTTTCAGTGATCGCCTGACCTATATGATGCATAAGTAAGAGTATTAATTATAATATATTGTTTTAATGCAGCTCTTCAACACACAAAATCACGCTCTAGTTTAATTCTAAAGAGGCGCTTGTTTAATTTGATATAATTGAATGACCCTGCACTTAAAACCAGTTTACATAATGCTCTTACATAAAATATAAATGATGAAACTAGCATGACATGCGTCCTCAATGTCTTCCATTAGAAATAACCAGAGAAATTCCTGAAATTAGAACAATTAGGTAGGTACCTAATGTTATTTCAATTGATTGATAGTACCGTGGTCACCGTGGATTATGGGCATGTGCTTTGAATGGAATTAATGTCCCTGTATGTGTATCTGTTTAGGACAACATAAGATCGAAATTTCAAAAACATATACGTTAAATACATAAGATACTGCGTATATCAGCTAAGAAAGAGCAACGCCCTCCCGCCCGGTCGTCTGTGTGAGCGTTTTGTTTACGTTTCGTGTCGCCCCAAAACGTTTATATTCAATTCACAAAAAGATCACACAACAACAAAGTCGAGCAAATACTACGCGCTAGAATTTATGTTTGCTAAATTAATAGAAAAAATGTACCAATCAAACAGGGTCACTTAATCATTGCTATTATAATCATTAAGGAGATGTATTACATTTACGATTTCCTTAACTGATAGCGTAACCTATTCTTAATAAGCGTTCCACGTTGTATAATCTAATCAACGTGTAACACAAATAATGATGTAGGATTTCTGAACATTTGAACAATACGGTTAGATACTTTCTTTATCTGGCGATCGAGATACTACAATATGATGTCAAATATTTAAAATAAACAAAATATCAGCCGGCTTGTTATGAATGATAGCATAGTTTGTGATGTGACACTTAGTATCAACAAATAACATTAATGACGCGCTGGTTATCTACCGGTGAGCGGGCACACTTCCACGAAAGAGAGCAGACGACAGCCGCGCCACGTCAGCACCGGATCGAATGAAACAGCCCAAAATAGATCAGCACAGAAACGTAAGTATTGTACAGTTCGATGAATTCGTGATACTGATAATGATATCAGCACAATCAGATGATACTGGCATGTTTGTATCGTTGCGTTTGTGTGTAACCTCCGTATCGTATTCGTGTTGTCTGATTGTTACACTCGCTGTGTCGAAATTTTTGTAAGAAAACTCGATAAACGCGTGTTTACCATTGCAATCGAAGAAACTAAACGTTTATTACCGTAGTACTCCATTAAATTCGTATTAATTTTTGTGTATGTGAATCGGTGATCTTTTTCCTAACCTTCAGTCACAAAAGTACCTACCTACTCTTTTATAAGTCAGAATGGACGGTAATTAAGTATTTAGTATTTCTTGCTCGTGGGTTAAGTTTTTGTCCTGAAATATTAGGAGCTATTTGTTTAACGATGTTCGTAGAGGTGACTTATGCATAATAGTATTGAGAGTACATCGTGTTGGCCTCCATGGCGCCGCGCGCCGTCGTCGGACTCGCCTCCGCGTCAATAGGTACCTCTTTCACAATAATACTTGCACAAAATGAGGCGTTGTTTCGTCACCGGCCACACTCCGACACGCCTACGTGGACCTCACCATGCAATACTTTATTCATAGGCGCTTTGTATAAGGCGAATGTATACTTACACACTACTTTAGTATTTTGCTGTTCAGTCTTTATTCGATTTTGAAAAAATTCAATGTCACTGAACTCATTAAAACGATGAATCATTTATTTAAACCTATGATTCATAATGTGTGTGCTCATTTAACCAAATCATCGAAACAGTAATTAAATGTGTAGTTGTAGAAGTAGGTAGTACATAATATGTAACCACCTACTGCCTACATAAAGAATCGCGATGGTGGCTGGCCTCAACCAGACTGACAATGCCATTGGACCTTGAATTTGGTACGAGTATTACTGACACAGACGAGTTTTTGTCTCGGATAAGAATCGCTAGGCTCATTATGTATGTATGAACCAAGAGCCATGATTATTTTAAATAAAATATACACAAAAATATATATACGTAAGTACCTACGCTACGTAACAATCATACATGATGGCTATTGTATATATTTTTTTATTTCTACATTAGGCCACACCAACACACTTCCTAGTTCTTGATGCTCGAAGAGGCCAATGAACGAAAAGAGTTAAACGCGTTCAGAATTAATAAATATTTTTATTCTTGCAATCAATTATTTGATCGTTACGGATCTTCAGACAATCTTTTAATTACTAGGAAATTGCTAGAAGGAACATCGTGACATGAATTATTTAAACGAGGCACAACTGCACAAGGATATGCATCGATGTTGTGTTTCATCTGTTTTAAACCGCAGTTTAAACTAACTGAGTAGGTCTCTGCTTTTAATTGATTGATACATTATACTGTTATTTGGGTGTAGGTCATATTGACAGGTGCCTTTTATGTCTATTACTTTTTTTTTCAATTAAAGTCAACAACGTTTCCTGAATTGACAATATTTATTTATATAACGCCCAAGGCTGCTTATATATATATACTTATAAATAATAGCCCGTATCTAGTATCTAAAAAATATCATACATTCTAAGTTGCGATTTGGTATTGTAAACGCTAACCATGAAATCATTGCTCCTCGGTAGGGAACTTAACTTCGCATTGCCTGAAATCATGAGGCCTTGATACAGTGACTCAGTTTCGATATCTCAAGTGGTCCGTTGACCTTTTACCGGTTCGCTCATTGTTGCATGCATAATTCATTTTACCTACTTTGATAGTACATAACAAAACTATATTCCGGTGCATAATGCAGTTCCTAGAAAGAGCGCGAGAACATCGCTTTGTGAATAAAAGATAATACTGTTCCGTTTGAGTAAATAGTCACAAGCTTTATAATCACATTCAAAAATGAACGACTTCATACATAATTGATGGTTTGTAATTAGTTCTCGAGGGAAGCCAAGTTGGTTAAACCTGAATTATTATAATGTGTATATACAGATATTCATCTAACCGCATGACCTTCAGTTTTTATATACAATATTACATTAAGTAATGCAGTGTTTTTCAACCTTGTTGAATAGGCGACCCCTTTACTAATCGAAAAATGTTAGCGACCCCCGGCTATACTTAAACTAGAAGTATCGTAAGATAAGGCAGTTGAACTGGCTGGATACCTACCACGAGCTGTTAACGCGATCCACTTTAGGACCTAAACTGAACTGTTCTTCTAATTCGTACCATGACGTCAGTTTAACGATTCAATTTAGGCCGTGCCATCTCAATACCTACCACGAGCTCTTAACGCTCATTCACTTTCAACGATCCAAATGCCGCTAAGCGTATTGGACTTCATGGTACGACTGTGAGCGATGCAGTTTAAGAACCTAAACTGAAATGTCTTGCTTTTGAATCGTTTTTAAATAGATCATGGAGGCCTCCTGATCTAAGAGGATGAAAGAAAATCTTATAGATTTACCTGCTGGAGGCAAGCTCCAAATGGAATTTCATGCTCAAAGTATTGACGTCTTTTGGATGAAGAGAAAACAAGAATATCCTTTTTTAGGATTCCGTACCTCAAAAGGAAAAACGGAACCCTTATAAAATCACGTCGTTGTCCGTCTGTCGGTCCGTCTGTCAAGACCCTTTTTCTCAGATACTCGTGGAGTTATCAAGTTGAAATTAATATCAAATACTCAGGTCTGCAATCCCTTGAAGCAGTGGAAAAATTAAACTTCTAAGTCAATGCAATCAAAAGATACGGGCGTTTATGCGTATATGCCGCATATTTTGCACTCGCAAGGGAATGAAAACCTATAGGGTACTTCCCATTGACCTAGAATCATGACATATGGCAAGAAGCAATGTCATGTAGCACAAGTAAAATATGAAATCCGAAAACCGTAAATTTGTAGTTACATTTACAAAAAATTATAATTTTTTGGTGTTTATTTTGTAATGTAACTACAAATTTATGATTTTCAGATTTTTCCTTTAAAATATTCGAGTCACGATTCCCGTGATAAAATATTTACATACCTACAAATTTGTACGGAACCCTCGGTGCGCGAGTCTGACTAGCCCTTAACCGTTTTTTTTTTAATATTAGTTACCTACTTAACACAGCAGGTAACTAGCCTTATATTGCCTCATCTACCAGAAAAAAAAAAATGGCTATAAAGTTACAATACTCTGTGTCTGTAGTATAAGTAGGTAAGATTTGGTAGTTCAATTAGTACATACAGCTGTTTTATTATTTTCACAAACAATATCATTTTAAACACCTTAACGTTCTCATAACAGAATTTTGGGGTGACTTCGACGCGCTCCGAAAGGTCGAACCCGAAGAGGTTCTATGACCTTATATTGATTTTATATTTCTTTGAATCTTGTGTGGCAGACGTGCGCCAAATTATCAGGCTCGTCTGAGAGCGTTTAATAACCGATAGATATTGTATTCAGATGGCTCCGTGATCCTCTGGGACGTTCGTGATCTAAACCAGAAAGAACACAAAACGTTGCGTGTGAACATCGAATTTGACCACGCATCGCACGTCGCCTGGAGCCCTGACTCGAAGGCATTTATTGTCCACACCGTGCGTGAGAATCACATCATAGTCTACAAGATAGAGAAGAAAAAGGACGGCACCGTAGGGTCGGCGGCGCCGGTCATCACGTTCGATAAGGTTAGTGAGTCTTGCTGTCTCAACCACTGAAACGGACTCCCCAGAATTCTTGTTGACTTGGTCATTGCATCGCTCGAATTTTAAACGCCACATGTTTGTCCGTTGATCTGTAGAGTGCAACGTCTCGTCAAATGTTTCATTTCTTTGTATGTCTTCTGTAGTGGTGCAGGTGGTACACATGTAACGAGCCTCTAATATTCGGTAGTCAACTTAATGTAGAGTTTATGCAATCATATTTTCTTGGCATACTTTTACTGGTAGTTTCACTACATATAATTGTTTATTTTTGCTCAGTTTATTGTCGTCGAAACACGCAACTTATATGCTACTATTAGTTATGTAAGAGCTATTTGTTGTTATCTCTCGTTATCTCGACTACAGATGCATCGTACCATCTCACGACACGCGGCTAAGCGCACAGGCCGTACATTGTACCACGTACGTGTACTATCTGCCCAAATACACATTGTATTAATGCTCAAGAAAGTAGGTCAGTAGGTTATGTACCTATTCGTGTCATAATAGTTACATAAAAATTAGTAGCTAAGTCTGTGAAACTATTGTTTTGATAGCTATGTGGGAAAGGATTTGGTGCATGTACCAAATCACAAGCGTGTACGATTTTATGAGTAGCATATGTATAAATAAAGCCTTTGCATTATCGTTGTAAACTCCAGAATTTATGTTTCATTACTGTTAATCCACGTTCTTATCTAATCGAATATTTATTTTGGATTAAGTTGATAAGTGGAACAAATTTTTTATAAATTATAATCTGGGTTCATCGTTTTAGGCACATTGACCTAATGGCGTATCATTGCCCTGTTTAGTTCGTCCTCTAGACTGAATCGAGATTCGTGTTTGTTTGCACTGCATCCCCAAAGTCACATTCATAAGTATTTTGATTGAATAGGAGAGAAATATTTACATTTGTTTGGAGCAATAACGTGAAATAAACATTAAAGCGTGGCGCAGCTGAAAATAGGCGGGCGTCATAGTGTAAAGGCATGCTAGGAGCAATGGCCGCGGCTGTTGAAAATTCAAATTGAGTTCAATATACATATGTAATGCCGGTCGTGGAA
This sequence comes from Gortyna flavago, assembly GCA_963669345.1. Taxonomy (NCBI): domain Eukaryota; kingdom Metazoa; phylum Arthropoda; class Insecta; order Lepidoptera; family Noctuidae; genus Gortyna; species Gortyna flavago. The sequence continues at coordinate 8,850,926 of OY770139.1, forward strand.
TGTTCGGCCACTTGCAACCACTACAACATTTTATTAAAGTGACCGGCTTAGGGGTTTATTTATAAATGATAATTAAAGTTTAGTGACGTTTTATTGCAGTCTTAATCCTGTTCTACTTACTGGAAAAGCTTCTCTTTTTCAAGTACATATTCATTTTAACAGGCTCTTTTTGTTGTTGTTTTTTTTTTTCGACAAACTTAACATATTCTGTCGAAGACCCATTGAACTTCCTAGATTCTTTGTAGTCAATTGTTAGTGGTTCCAAATGTAGAACAAGTAATTAACTATTCAATTTATTTATAAACGTTGCGTAAAGTTAAGAGACGTTTAAACGTCAAAATGTGTGGTTAAACAGTCGATAATCAACGTTTATGAATAAAGGGATAATCTCTATCTGATCCGAGTGCATGTGCATCTATATAATACCTTCTTTTATCTAGGTTCGTTTTATAAACTTCTCTTTTAGATATCAATGAATCTATTTAGAATTTGATTTTATTACTCATGTCAACTTAGGTCATAAACTTGAAATAAATTTCAAGATCGAACTAGTCGGAATAAAACTTTATTGCACAATAGATATCTTTAAAAATAAATACGTATTGTAACTATGTAAACTAATAAATCAGTACGTTTGATACATAATCGTTTATTTATTGCTTTTTGATCCGTGAATCATTCTATTAGCGCTACGGAAATACTATATGATGCAAAAAAAAACGTGTGATGACATTGCTCTGATTAGATCAGTGCCGAAACAAGATTCGTCATAAGCGTCATGTCGAAGTGTTTTTATGAAACGACATACTGATTGTTTTATTTTTTGGCGAGTTTGACGTATTGGGAATTTGCTATAGGAATAACAACAATTAAATAAGACTGGGGGCACGGGAGTGCCCCCGCCAAGACGAGTCCAGCGAAGCGCATGGGCACTACCTACCTTTTCTCGAAGCGCTTCGTCGTTTATTTGAACCCTCATAACTTGGGTTTGGATTATACCAGATAAACAAAATTTTCGGGATATGATGTCAACAGTGAACTTCTTAAACATTATAAAGTTTCAATTGCATAGCTCTTATACTTTAGATTTTATTGATATCTAAAAAACCCCGATTTCGTCACTGACTCATCATCAAAACTCTAAATGTAGAATTTACCCCCCGAACCCCTTAAACTAGGGGATGGAAGTTTGTATGGGACTTCCGCAAATTTTGATGCTAGAGGTCTGAAAATTTATATAGGGACGCCTTGTTATAAATAATAAAATACATAATTCAGGATTTTTAGTAAATCACCCAAAAAAAAAAATAAGCAACTTACAAAAATATGTGAAATCCCACCAAAAACATTTTCATGTAAAATGTTGCCAAGACGAGACCACCCACATATGGCTCGTACACTTAAAAAGTTATCAGTAGGCCAATTCTCGTAATTTAAAACGTTCAAAATCTAGTCGCAGTCTCATCTCAGCGACAAACAAATGTCAAAAACTTGTCAAAATGTACTGAAATTTGAGGTATTTTTGACAGATTGAGTGAGACAGATCAGACTGTGAACGTTCTTAAAATTACCAGAATTGCCCCTCAGATCTCATGTAGAGCCAAGCTTCTAACTCTACACGCCCTAACTCTACAAGCCCTAACTTCACAAACTCGAGAAAGAGTTTATGAAGTTAGGGCTTGTAGAGTTAGACGCTTGGCTCTACATGAGATCTGATAACTTTTTGACAGTACGAGCCATATGTGGTCTTGGCAACATTTTACATGAAAATGTTTCTGGTGGGACTGATGTTGATATAATATTTAAGAATGTGAAGGTGATAATGTGCGAATTGGTTTGTTCAAAAGGAGTATATGAAGTTGCATTAGAATCGTCGTCTGACAGAGATAGAGCTTCCCTCTATCCTTGCTTTGTTGGTACAGTATTGATTCTGATGATTTTAGGAAATCTTTTCTTCCTAAGAAGTGGCAAAAAACTAACAACCCTTAAACTAAATAACAAATAAACCATTGAAATTAAGTTCTTCTTTTACTAGGATAGGGCTGTCATCACCTAAATACGGACCCCGGATAAAAACTTCAAAAATCCCGGACATTTCGGTGAAATAAATATTTTTACACGGAGTCCCTCGAAAAAAAAATACAAAAAATAAAAACATTGTTAATTATCATATTATTTTTTCTTATTTATGAATACGATTTCTATAAAAAATGAACTTAAACCTCAAGAATACAAATGAAACGCTTAATTTACTAATCAATTATACACTCTTTCTTTATGTGAGAGGTACTCTGGTAACAAAAATAATTAGGAACGCTCTTCTTTTTGCATCAATGAAAATTTAAAAAAAAAAATGTAAATCTAAAGCAAATTATGAATTTTCACGAGCGCACGGGTATAATATTTTCCGCGCCGTGAATTTTTAACTATGATTTATGCTTTATTTATTGCAAATCATTTAAAGTCGGATTTCTCTTAATACAGATTGTGTGTGTACCTACAGGATGAAATCCGGCCACTTTCTGTGTTGCATTTAAAAACCCCGCGTGGGTCATTCCCTAAACTAGGACAAATCCGAGGACACCCGGACGGATGGCAGCCCTGCTCCTAACTAGGGATAAATGTTTATATAAATACATGTTTCGACAATAGCTGCATGTTTAATCACAAATACCTAACACCCTTTTGCTATCTCCAAATTCTGACTTGCCAACGGACTTTCATCGTCTCGAGATAATGTCTTTGTTCCGCACAGTAAACCCGATCGGTCCGGGCTCTTATCGAATCGCAGCAATTAGTCAACACCACTTCCACTACGCGCTACGATAACTCTAAATCAATACGATTATAATATAAAACAAATCTGTTTTTACTGATAACATATAAATAAACGTACCCACGATACCTTAACAAAGATGTAAGTACTCGCAGTTCTTTCACCACCCCGGAAAAGTTTACTACTCCTCGCAAACAATTATACAGACATTATCAATTAAAAGAGCCTTTGTTTGAAGAATAAGTGGGCTAATGTACTCGCTACAACCGATGTTCTTGACTAATATTATACTATATTGAATTTGATGTATTGTAATAAAAATTAGGAAATCATTATTATTATCTCAGCATCAGCATGTGCTCAAGTTCGACATAAATGTATACTGAAAAACAGATAAACCGACAATCTAATCATCAGACAATTTATCATCTTCAGACAGCATGCACTGGTGATAAAATCAATGTAGAAATTGTCGTAAACTTGATCCGGAATAAATAAGGTTAGGATGTCTGGTAATGAAAATGTGCAGGACAGCCGATAGTTATAGGCACGTGTTATTTTGTATCTTTGGGCAACAAATAGGCAGCAATATAATATGATAATAACGATTTTTAGAAAGTAGATGATGCCTGATGTTAGGGACCCTACGGCGCTCGGGAACTTTGGGTCACGTATTGTATTTTATTATTACCTGTAAAAAAAGATTATTTCCATCGCCCATTCATAAAAATACGCATTTTCTTAGTAACCTTTTCAGGTTTCACCAGGACACTATTCAAAAACCCAGCCTGGACGCTCCCTGGACGCCCTCCAAACTAAGACAAATCTGGGGAAATTCGGACGGATGGTAGCACTATGTGCCATGCGCTCGAATTTCCGAAATTTTCATTCATACAAACCTTGTCCTGGCAATAAAGAACACAAAAAAAAAAAAAAACAATTTGGTGCAGTCATTCAGAAAAGTTATGCGCGTACAGACATTTTGGCGACTTTGTTTTATGCTATGTAAATACATAAGTCGTATAACTGTCTGCTGTTTTAACAATGGAATAATAAATGGCACTAACTAATTAGTTTAAAGTAAGTATATCAAACTAAACCATTTAGGTTGTTCGTTAGTGGTAATGCATTAAGGGCGACTGTCCATCAAATGAAGACGAATGACCGACTCAGGTAACCATATTTATCAATATTGTCGCGCAACTAGGTAGAAGCTTCAATCATTTAAGTGGTAATTGACGTACATTATAGAGGTCGTACAAGCGTGAGCATTTGAGCCTTTTAAATGACCACTAAACAGTTACCCCTTAGTAGTGATTAGCAACTGTTTAACATTAACATTTTTGTTGAAGTTTAAACGTCTTTTAACTTTAGTTAATTACTTGTTCTACATTTGGTACTAACAAGTGGCTACAAAGAACCTTAGAAGTTCAATGGGTCTTCGGCAGAATATACAGATGAATTGCGTGATATGAATTGTACGCAAATAATTTTATGAATTGTCAGTTTGTGACCATTTTAAGACTTATAATATGATTCATAATGTTATCCATTTATGATTCTGCCAAAGTGACCTTTTTAGGCCCCCAGGAAGTAGTAAAACCGATATTGGCAGAATAGTCGACATCAGCTCAGTTGCCAAAACAAAAAAAAAAAAAGTAGTAGAACCGATTGTCATTTAACAAGACTGACAAACATGTCTTACTCGTAACAAGAAGGTATTGCACGTTTTATCATAAAAAAAAAATTTGGACGAAGAATAAAGCTTTGTCCGATGCATGTTTATACAGTGCAGTACCTACATATTGGTACAGTGTGGCCGGCTCCGGCCGTCCTCCTCGGAAGACGACTATATAGTCGTCGGAAAGGGTGGCAAGAGAAAGAAGAACGCCTCCTCTCACGCTAACAAGGCCAAAAAGTCGGTCGCGGTAATCCCCTCTAACCCCCGCCCCCCCACCCCAACCCCCGCCGCACCGCAGGCCAATCCCGCGTCTAGCCTCTCGGCTACCCCTCCCGCTTCGAACGCAAAGAAGCCACGACCCCCGCCCCCCATCTATGTCCAGGATAAGTCCAAATGGACAGAAATCTCCACAGCGTGTGTTGATCAAAAGATCAACTACACGAACGCCCGCTCAACCCAACAGGGTATTAAGGTAACGGTCGCCTCGTCCTCGGACTACAGGGACCTTACCCGTCTCCTCCAGACAAGGGCTTACTCCTTCCATACGTACTCCCTTCCGGAGGAAGTCCCCACCCGCGTAATCATCAGGCGCGTCCCCAAAGAAATCCCCACCGAGGAGATCAAAGAAGACCTTGCTTCACAAGGCATCCCCGTCTCAGCAGTCCATCGCTTGCACAAAGCATGGAAGGGCCTAGTCTACGACATGGTCCTGGTCATCTGCGACCCTACTGAAGGACATCACCCCATCTTCAAGGTGAAGTCAGTCTGCTCCCTCTCGGGTATCTCTATCGAGAAACCCAGGAAGTCCAACCTCATCGGACAATGCCACAGGTGTCAACTGTATGGCCATTCCCAATCCCACTGCTACGCGACATCTAGATGCGTCAAGTGTCTAGGTGCCCACGGCACGTCAAACTGTCCCCGCCCCAAAGACCGCTCTCAGTGCACAGAGCCACCGAGCTGCGTTCTTTGCGGCCAATCCGGGCACCCGGCTAACTACCGTGGCTGCCCCAAGGCTCCCAAGTCTTCTTCTCCCAAACTGACGAAGCGCGCGAGCGACCGTCAGCAAAGGGAAAGCCCCTCTGTGAGGATCCCGATCCCTTCCTCCCAGATGCCCGATAGGCTCAGTCCCCAAAGGCCCTCCCCATGGGCGAACCTCAACCACCTCAAAGCTCCCGCAGCTTCGGTGCCCCCCCCACCCCCGACTATCCCAGCGCTGATGGCAACTGTCATCCCCGCGCCATCAGTAGGCCCCTCGGTCCCAGTAGCCCCACCGGTAGCCCTTCCCGCCGCCGCGCCCAGGGCTCCCGCTGGTCCCAGTAGGTCCCCCCCGACCCCCGCCTCCCGCCCCCAGCCTAGCAGCATGGAGGTAATAATCGGTGCTTACGCAGCTTTTATTGCCCCCGCAAATGCCATGGCAGCGGAAATCCAAGCCTGTAACGGCAATCCTCGGCGCATCGCCGAGATTTTCAATGCGTATCCTCAGATTACGCAAGTCATGCAAACCCTCAACTTCTAAAAAGCTCCAATGGCTTTACAAAGAATGAGCGTTACTAAACCCCGATCCCTTAGACTAGGGTTTTTTAATGCAAACGGCATTAAAAATCAACGCGATGAGATCGCCGCGTTCCTCCGCGATCACCAGCTCGATGTCCTCTTAGTCCAGGAAACCTTCCTGAAGCCCCATCTGCGGAACCCGAACATTGCCAACTACAAGATAGTTCGCAATGACAGGGCTCGCTGCCACAAGGGCGGTACCCTCATCTACTATAGGAAGTCCCTCCATTGCATCCCGATAGACCCGCCCGCCCTTATCTCTCAGCTAGAGATCTCTATCTGTCGGCTCGGCATGACCGGTCACCCCGCAATCACCATCATCTCCGCCTATATCCCGCCCACCAATGGTGCGGAGGATCCCATCTCTCTCACTACCGATTTCACTACCCTCTTCGGTATGAGTGACTCCGTCATCATGGCGGGGGATCTCAATGCCAAACATCCCGCTTGGAATAGCAGCACGACCTCTACCAGAGGTAGGATCGTGTTCAAACTAGGCGACTCCCTCAATTTCGATATCATCGCTCCGATGTATCCCACTCATTTCCCGGGCGACCCCGCCCAACTTCCTGACGTTCTCGATGTAGCGCTTCTCAAGAATGTAAACCTCCGTTTGCAGTCTATCGAGACGGTACAAGAGCTTAACTCTGACCACCGCCCGGTCATCTTGCACCTGGCCCCCTATTCGGGCCCCCCGCACGACCCCAACCAGCCCCCCCCGACCAAAACAGTCACCGACTGGAGGAAAGTAAGCGAAAGACTGAAATCCACCACGTCTCCCCACCTAGACTCCATCCCCGAGCAAATTATCTCAGTCGCAGACACGACTGGGGCGATCGACTCGTTCACAGAGCACGTTCAATCCGTACTGACGGATTGCTCACGGGAAGTTCCAGTGATGGAAGACCATCGCTGGAAACTGCCCGATGACGTACGTGAACTGGTGACCGAGAAGAACGCTGCCATTCGTGCCTACGACTCTTTTCCCTGCGACGCGAACAAATCCCACATGCGCCATTTACAGCGTGCTGTAAAGAAACGCATAGGGGAGTGGCGCTCCGAGGGATGGGATAAGTTGATCGGCGAACTCGAGCCCACCCACCACGCCTTCTGGCAACTCCAGAGGAAGCTCCGCTCCTCTGAAGAGGCCACAGTTCCTCCCCTCACACGCCCCGACAAAACGGTCGCTTTCGAAAACCTCGAAAAGGCCGAATGCCTAGCCGACAGCCTAGAGGCTCAATGCACTCCCAGCTCTCAACCAGTAGACAGAGCGCACCTCGACGAGGTGAACGCTGAAGTCGAACGGAGAGCCTCCCTCCCGCCAGTCGAAGACCCTGATGATCCTCTGCCTCCCGTCACTCCCGACGAAGTGCAAGACATCATAAAAGGGCTCGCAACCCGCAAAGCCCCCGGTTCGGACGGTATCACCAATAGGGTGTACAAACTCCTCCCCGCCCCCCTCATACTGCTCATGACCGCCATCTTCAATGGCGCCCTGAGCAACAACATCTTCCCCCAAATGTGGAAAGAAGCCACAGTCATAGGCATCCCTAAGCCAGGCAAGCCCAAGTCTGAGCCCTCCAGCTACCGCCCCATCAGTCTGCTCAATGTTTTCGGCAAAGTCTACGAGAGGCTTATTTATAAGCGCTTCAAAGACTATGCCGAAGCAAAGAGCCTCATCCCCCCCGAACAGTTCGGTTTTCGCACGAAGCATTCGTGCATCCACCAGCTCCACCGCATAGTCGAGCACATTAGCGCTGCTTTTCAGCGAGGTGCTTCGACAGGCGTCCTGTTCTTCGATATAGCGAAGGCGTTCGACAAAGTCTGGCACAATGGCTTATTATATAAGCTGTACCTGCTAGGTGTGCCAGACCGTCTCGTGCTCATCTTACGAGATTTTCTGTCGGACCGTACTTTCCGCTACCGTATCGAGGGCGCTCTCTCTCCCCCTCACCCCATCCGCGCCGGAGTCCCCCAGGGTTCCGTTCTGTCTCCCCTCATTTTCACCCTGTTCACTAGTGACATCCCGAACAGTAAAAAGGCACAGTTGGCGCTCTTCGCCGACGACACTGCCATTTACTGTTCGGGTGCCAACCAGTCATCCATAGCTCGAAACCTCCAAACCTCCGCAAGCGCCTTGAGCGATTGGTTCCGGAAATGGAGAATCGAGGTCAACCCCGATAAGAGTCAGGCGGTCATCTTCTCGAGACCGCGCAAACGACCCCCCCCCCTCCCGCGCCCGATCTCTATGTACGGCAAGCCGATCCCCTGGGGAAAGCGAGCCAAATACTTAGGTGTCATCCTAGACCACAACCTCACCTTCAACGAGCACATAAAGACGGCGCGTTCGCGCGCCTCTTTCGCTCTCGGTAGGCTCCACTCTATGATAACTGCCCGCAGCAAATTGTCACTCAAGTGCAAATTGCGCCTCTACACCGCGGTCATCCGTCCCATCATGACCTATGCTTGCGTAGTCTTCGCACACGCCAAGCCGCGATTTTTGCATAAAATGCAAACCCTCCAGAACCGTTTCCTCCGAAAGGTCACGGGAGCCCCCTTCTATGTCCGAAATGTGAATCTGCATCTAGATCTCAGACTCCCCACCATCCAGCAGTTCATGAAACGCCTTTCCAAGCGCTTCTTTGACTCTGCCATAAAGCACCCCAATCCCCTGATTGCGGCGGCCTCCCGATACACTCCCTCCCGCATAAGTAGGATTCGCCGACCAAGGCATACCCTCACTGTCCCCGACGACGCCACTACCCTCCTCCAGGAGAGCAGTAAGGCCACTAGTACTCTCAGACGACAACACAATCACAAGCTCAGACATCCGTCCTTCCGTCCTCGCCGCCGAGGCCCGTCGCGACGTCCCGCACCATCACCGTGCCCGCCCCGACCCTTGCTCGAGCCAGCCCGCGCAGCTGAGCCTGTAGTTTTAAATTCGCCCCTAAACACCAATAATAATACCGATCCAGCCTGTCCCTTGCTGTCCTCTTCCAGCGACGCCCTGAGCCGAGGTCCGAACCCCGCAGGGGGTTACCCTTAGCGCTGTCGCTTAGTTTTTAAGTTATCGTATGCCCTGGCTGGAGGCCTTAATTCGAGGCATCCACAGGAAAGCCCGGTTAAGCAGTAGCCATCCTCATAAAGGATGAACTGCGAGATGCCATTTAAAAAAAAAAAAAAAAAAAACGGCTCCGGCCGCGGCCCGGCCGATATCGGCTCGGGGCAGACAGGCGTTACTGCGCAGATACGTACCGCGACTATTTCCGAGATGACCCACATGCATATGTGCTTATTGATTTTTAATTGCTCTCGTTCAAATATACTCCCTCCTACAATGAATTCTAGGCTACCAAAACAGATTATATGGTTAAAGATTCACTGCGTACTGATACAAATCTTCATAGTTAGTCAATTCGAGATATTATGGGCGTGATGCCAAACTCCAACGACCATTCAATATCCTTTGGCTGTGTTACGTAAAGCTAAGCTCTTTGTGTGTCATAATAGTTCAGGACTTGGTACTGAGCATGAGTCATGCGCCCGTTGTAAAAATATGCGTAAATAACGGTATGTGCAATACGAGTCCGTGTCAACATTCTTCCCCTGAAAACTTACTCGTGTTAATGGCTTACTCATTGTTTTATTGATACTTAAAATATTTCCATGAATTCAGAGCGAGTAACAACGTAGGAGTAATTTCATGGGAATTACCATTTACATATAATTTCTTCAGCAATCACCTTGTACACCGTTTAATTCGATTATTTAAAATAATTTGTGTTAAAATGAACCCGCATCATAATATACAATTTTAAGGATCTACCTAATTTGAAACAGTAAATGAAAGGCTGTGAACTAATGAAATATCCAAGGTTTTACTCGAATTTCAGCTTTGCATAAGCTTTGACAAACTTGAAATCTCGCAACCTCGTTTTAAACAAAGAAACTACTCATCCACAGAGGATATACGAACTTGCTTTTTCCAAAGCCTTTAGTGGTATCCTTTGCACAAAATTTCATCAGTTTAAACGAAATTGGGAGATTAAGTAATTAACTAATATCCCAATGAGTTGTGAAATATGCTAAGTACGTAATAGGTTTATTTATTAATACCCCCCCAGTCAAGTTTCAACCAGCATCTAATATTAGACGAAGGTTACGAAGGCTCAATACAATATCTACCCTCCTATTTTAAGAAACGTAGGTACCAGTGTTGACGTCACGCCAACGTGCCGTTATTGTGACGTAATGATGAAGCTCTATGAGAACGAAAACTATTTTTGGTAGCAATCAACCTGTTATTATGTAATTAATTTATTACTGTGATCATTAAACGCGTATTTTAATTGCTGTTTGCAGTTGAATGCAAGTCTTGATGTTGTTCCGCGTTATTATGGTATCTACGAGTAAAGGCGCGGCTTCAGTAAATGAATTGCTTACAAGTCTTTCATTAAATCCTCGTGTTATTTTTATTTGGTATAGGTAAGTTTGATCACCATCTCACCTGAGATAGTGGTAGTTATAGTTTTAGGTACTTTTGCGTAATTGTAGATTGAATTAATGAGTATAATTATGTTTTTACTGGGTGCTTACTCTCGAATACAATTCCGATAGATCGACATTGGAATTGTCACTCAAACGTCTGGGATTGGCTGGACTCACTGAGTCTAGCCAATCCCTGACGTTTAACTCGACCAACTGACGTTTGACCAATGTCGATCTATCGGAATTATTTGAGAGTTAGCCTGGTTATGAAGTAGTTCTGTTATAAAGATGAAATTATTAAAGAGTGGAACTTACGTGTTACGTAATTAAATTCTGGGTATCAAACCTTGATACCTAAGTACATGACGCAAAACAAAGTTAGCTTTCCCTGAAAAATATTTCAACAGAACCATACAATCCTTATTGTGGAACTCAGGGAGAGTTTCTCTTTGAAATATTTTACGTAACATCACTTGAGAGTTTTCTCTTTAACATTTTGTTTCACACAAAAGACGTTCAAGTAATTGTTTCAAATACCGTAAAAAAACTTCTAGAATGAACGAAAGAAAATCATTTCACAATGTAGCATTGAAGGTCTGAAGCTGCAAAATATATTGCATGTAACATTTTAGTTTCTCAGAAACAACCGATGATGGACAAGGTAATATTCGTAACACAAACTTTTCGAGCAGGGCCTGCGATGCGGAGTGAGACGTCGCATTAAAATATTTATACCAGAAGGCAGTGGAACAACCCTGATAACTAAACAGTCTACCTACGACATTCAGACAAATAGGCGGTTAAACACTTTATGAGGGTCCTTAATGACATAGTGAATCGCGAAAAGATAATGAAGACACAAAAACACAGTCAACCTTGTAGTTAGTTCCTTGTTATGGGTACGTACGTACATTACAAATTATTCCCAAGTATATTTGCAGCGGGTGAGTCACAAGTCGCACGGTTAGTGATAAGCTGCAGAATTGTACTCAATGCTTAATCATTTGTGTAGCCCTTACCTATAACAATATTGGCCTACATACCTATTTGTACGAATATGAACACACCCACCAATTATCGCTGACGGCCAAAATTTCACATTTACTGCACTGCTGTTCATTAATTTTGACTGAAATGCACGCTCTAATGGTCTTTACATTTTGGGATAGTGGAAATGAAATTGATACTACTGTGAGATTCATTGTTTTCATGGACCGCGGACTTCCTATTGTTTGTAGACTGCAAGAGTAGCTAATGAGCGTCGCGTTCAATGAGTAAATTAGTACGCATGAGCCACACCCACACAGTTTGTGGATTCCTGGTAAACCAACACAAACTCTTTGGTACTCCAGCTCGTGTGGATGCATTTTGGCAGGTATTAGTAATTCCACTATCCTTAAATCGGATTTTCCCAACACGATTTGATTTTATGAGTAACTACGGCCCACTCGCCCGGAATAAGCCCTTAATCGCCAGTTACGACCGCCCACGGGAAGAAATGGGGTGCTCTATTATTAGACGCAGACCACACAGCCAGCCGGGGATGCGACACACGTGCTGTTATGAGCAATATTTAATTAATTCATTTGCAAAAATGATAAACAAGCTCTGCTAATCAATACTTAATCATTTAGATTTGAGATTTTCATCATTTACAACAACAAGTTTGCTTGTACGCGTAGACTAGGCGCCACTAAACGCAGTGTCCTTTGTCTTTTATTATTTTACTTTCAATTTAATAACGGCCACATCGGTTAAACAAATAAAACCAATAAAATGATAATGTTTATTTACCTACACAAAATATTTATTCATGCTAAAATAAAGGAAAATAAGTTCCATTGTCTTTTTTTACTATTCAAGGCAGGACAAGGTATGTATATTTTCGAATAATTCACCTGAAGTTAATGACGGCAGTTTAAAGCGGGCTTTTAAAAGCATAAATTTCGAATATTTCATCCTTAAATTGCTACTTTTCTTGAAGGACTAAAGGAAAAGGTATTCATTTCACCACAAAAGAATTTTTACAGACCAATTAAGTCGTAAGGGAGACCGGTACAGCTGCTCCCCAGTGAAACACGTCTGGAATGGCGCCCCGTTCAAAACAGCAGTTACATATTTTGAATTCAATTGTGGTGAGGAAATAAACTTTTTTGAAACGCAATGCTTACTGTTTCACAACACGTTTTGAAATGTTACATCATAATATCTGTGATGGAAATGAGATTATATTGAATGTTACGTGCTTTGTGGAGAAGCTAAGTGTCGATTGTAGACAATATCACGTACTATTTATCACTCCCCGATGTTCATTGTAATACGAACAAAGATCTGTTTGTTGCACATATATCTGTTTTTGTGTTTGAGATGATGCAAACTCGGTAAAATGATGTCAGTCATTGATATACTATAAACATTTTAACTTCAACCAGATGATACCGCATCTATAACACCTACGTATCTACCTAATACGTACGTCGCCGTCGTCCACTTACATACGTATATCTAAATCTTCCATATACGTATGCTCTAATCACACTCGACATACGTAGCTTACTATCAGAATATACACAACATAACTACGTGATTTATCTAGTCTTAATAGTGCTCCAAGTTGCAACGCATATTAACGAATTTACATAATCAACTATTCCGTACAGAATATATCGCCTTTAGTGCAGATTATCTTCCGCTTGTGAATAAAAAGTTGGATTCACCATAAGAGCAGTAGGAGGCACAATGTCAGTCACGCCCGCAGATGTGTTTCGACATTTTGTATAAAAATTAACAACCTTGTGTGCTCGGCAATGAACCTCCGCAAAAAAATATATAAAATATGAAATGACTATTGTTTCGTCCGATGTATGAATCTGTATGAAAATCTGTTCGTTATATATCTTACACGGCTCATGTTTTTCTATGTCTGCTATTGTTAGCGGTGATACGATCACAAGATTTCGCTAATTGTGGTGCATGATTCATGCACCACAATTAGCGAAATCTTGTGCAGCATGAAGCGACTCTCGAATGTTCTCTGCACTGTCTCAATGCTGCAATAATTCCCATCGTTAAAGAAACCGCTAAAGAAAACGACATCATATCATGAACTTGTTTTCTGTTCAAGCGTCTCCTACTAGTGTGTTTAAATTGAAACTGTTTTCTAAATGTGGTGTGCTTTTCAAACATTTAAATAGGTCACAAGCTCATACAGTTAACACATGTTAATTTTGGTTAGTGCTGATGTGGGTTTCAAAGAGCAAAATAAACCGTCGACGTATGATGATACAGATAGCACTATTCTAAAGTAGGTTTGAAGAGGCGGTCGGCTTTAAATAAAATGATGATTAAATCGAATCAGTTTATTGATATGCGATCTAGAACACGCGCAATCACACTTATAAATGAGGACTACTGTTAAAGAAGAACTGAGCTTACTAATTTTATAAGTAGGTGGACACAGATAGTATTAATATATTTATAATCAATCGTATTTATATGTTATAAACAATATAACTCACTTTACAGTATTGATTCTAGTCTGTATAACATTTACACAAATATCGGGGTCGATGTAATGTCGCACTAGTTACCAGGTTGACATGGTAGAGCTGCCATTTATGCAAGTGTTGCTCTCAATAACCTTTTTCTTTGTTGTGGTTTTGCAGGCAATAATATTAACTTAGTCGCTTAGGTAAAGGCCAAATACTCTGGTGCAGGATACTCTGGTGTTGGTTTGATCTGAGTAGCAAGTCTTTAAAAGTTTGTGAAACTTGAGGAAGTTTGAAACAGTTTATAGAGATAGCAACAGTTTTGTGCGCGTTTCACACTGAATTTATCTGAACTCTGCCAACGCGAATATTTAACAATCCGATGATACAATACACATACTTAATGAAATGGAGAAAATAAACTATAAGTGTATATGAGACCATTTATAAGAATTGTTCTCTCCTGACTACAAGACTCGAGATGATTTTGCATAATATGATAAGGGAAAAAACAATACGTCCAGGGGTTTTTACTAGTAGTGATAATAGAATTATAAATTGTTAATAATTAAATAACTTATAATAACAAATATATAAATAATGTACAGAAAGGCCCAGAAATCAGCTTATTGAAATATAAGTTGAGCTTGCGTCATTCGGGTCACGACACTGGGACTGAAATCGGTTTACTTTGATACCCGAAAATCTATGTTTCGTCTACATTCATTTTAAATAAGTAGATATCTTGTAACTGTATGCCGGTGGACGATTAAAAAGGCCTTCCACCGGAACAATGGCACTTTGATGTTGGCGGTACAGTGATCAAAGCGTTTACGCCATCTGGTAAACGTTTGCGCTATCTTCACGCGAAGGCAATAGTGCCTATAATGGCTTACTTATTGCAATATTTATGCTTGGCTTATTGTGTGGCCGATTGTATTGGCTGTATTGCTCAAGTATAGTTACGTTCGGATCGTCGCACGCGCAGCCTCGAATAATATTATTTTTAGTCGCAGGAAGGTTCTCTGGTTCGTTTTCCGCACGCATATGTATATTGCTTACATAAAACATGATGCGCGAGGCGTCAGGACTACGCTGAATATTCAACAATGTACTAGTTCCGTGTTAACCTATGCGCTTATTCTTACACAAGGTATCAACCTCATTGCTGCTTAGGCACCGCCTTATCTATTATAATCCGTTAGTTAAATATTAGATCTACATCCATGTTTGGTATTAGCTCTTATCACTTCTAGTTTACTTAACAGTACTAGCACTTACAGCGACCCCTTTCTGGCGGCTACAATGCAATAGAGAGCATATAGATTACAAACCTAATTCATGCCTAAATATTTTGCATTCACAGGTCCATGAGGTGGATGTAGTTGGCTTCGACATATCCAGCAACGGCAAGTTCATGATGTCGTGCTCGTCAAACAACGACATGGTCATATGGGACCTGAAGGGGCAGCAACTAGATAGGCTCGACACGTACTTGGTGACGACACACACCGCCAAAGTTTCACCGTGCGGCCGTTTTGTGGTCGCGACGGGTTTCGCACCCGACGTCAAAGTGATGGAGGTGTGCTTCACAAAGAACGGTGATTTCAAACAAATCACAAAGGCATTCGAGCTAACTGGCCACTCTTCAGGTGTGTACGACGTTGCCTTCGACGTGGACACGTCACACATCGCCACTATATCGAAGGATGGCACGTGGAAGCTATATCATACAAAGAGTAAGTATATGACATGTAATGTTAATGCGCAAATGCTGCCTTATTATCACTTGCATTTTACGTACCTACATGTAAAATTGAGACGTGACTCGGGAGGAATATATAAAGTAAGCAAGTAGCGCAAAAATGACGTCATCGTCGGAGGGTCGCCCCGCGGCACAGTATGATAAATGCCTTGAAAAACGGACATCGCTTTTTTATTCTTCTAGTCGATAGTATACACTGTTTTGATTGCTACAGTAGAACTCCCAGAAACCAATTCAGCTTAGAACCAGAGCTATATTTTTTTCAATATTTTATTCTGGTTATCCATAGAAATCAAAAGAATTGTTTTAATTGCAGTATGTTATAAAGCCAAATGTCTGCTATTTTTAGAACCTAAAAAATATTTTTTTGATGTTATTTAAAGCAAGCTACGTAGTTTTTTCTGTAATTTTAAAAATATTTTTTGCGCATTTTTTTAAGGTAGTAGCATTTTATTTTTACACACATTATTATTTAGTGTTATGTTAACCTGCCTGTAAAATATCAGAGGAACAATTCTCGTAATTTTAAGAACGTTCACAGTCTGATCTCAGTCTCAATCTGTCAAAATACCTCTAATTTCCCTACATTTTGACAAGTTTTTGACATTTGTTTGTCGCTGAGATGAGACTGTGACTAGATTTTGAACGTTTTAAATTACGAGAATTGGCCTTCAGATGCTTAACACGAAGGAATTCGGATTTTTCGAGTTTAGACTTTTTGTTGTTAGGGTTTTCACAAATTAAAAATCTGAAAGCAAAAACATTTTATTTTCTAAATTCATAAAATTAAGTCAGTTTTACTCATTAACTATAAACAGTAGATAAAGAGGTACCCATAGGTAATTTAATGGAATAAAAAGTTTTCTTGGCATAAAATAATATTGTGAAATAAAAAAATTGCTCGTAGTGGCTGTTTGTAGGTATACTTTTGTAAAGTTTATTTTGTTTCACGTGTATATTTGTTCGTTTAATGTATTGTAATATAAAACCGTTTGATATAAAAAAAAATACATTTACATCATTTATATTTTTCTAATGAAGGGGTAAGGGGTAAATATGGTCGCGCCCGGCCCTGGTCCAAGCCATGGTCCGGGGCGAGAGGGAGTGGGAGGCAGTCACCTCCTTCTGCGAAGCTGTCATGCTAGCGAAGGAGGTGGCGGGATGGGCGAGGGAGAGAGCTGAGAGAGCCGCCCGTCCCAGCCGCCGCGGTAGACGCTCCGGGCGTCGGGAGCCGCGTGACGACTCCCGGCCACCGTAGGCGCGGGCCTGCGGACGGCGAGTAATGGGTAGCTCGCCGTCCGATCAGGACCAGGCCCGTGCCGGACGGCGCGTATGTGTTCCACGCGCGCCTCAAAGAGATGTCAGCATTGAACGGAGGGGCCCGTCAGGGCCGAAGCCTGCCGGGGCAGCGGGATTGTCCGAAAGGGTTACCGCTGCCCCGGAATATAAAGGGCTAAGGAAGGAACACGGATGGGTTTTAGTCAGTAAGAGTCTGACACTCCCTTCCGCTCCACCCAGAGCGGGAGGGGTCATTTGATGATTTCCCATCCTTAAAAAAAAAAAAAATAAAAAAAAAAAAAAAGCGGTAAATATGGTATAGGGAAGAGGTCCGCCCTCGTCAGGTTATAGTCTCAACAGAAATTATTTGTTGTATTTTTTGTGTTCTAAGAATGACAACCCTATTATCAGAGATTGAAAACCATAGAATCATCATCTTCGATTTCCTGATAGATTTGCATCAATTTTTTTTTGCAGTTAATAGTACAAATCTGAAGAATATTTTAAGATAATTATTAGGTGCTACTGACAAAAGATGTCCCAGGGAAAAAATAAAAAGGAATAAATATAAAATCAGGCATATTTATTTTTCTAATATATATTGAATGGATATATTGATGGCATATTTATGTTTCGCCCTTAAAATACCTTGCATTATAATGTCAATAAACTTCAAAAACAAATGTTATATTAAATCGTTAGTTTTTGCGTTTTTCTAAAAATAAAAAATCAAAAAAATCGAATAAAGATTGTAACTCTGTTTTAAAGTATATTTAAGGTCCAGGAGTTCTACTCTCGCATTCAAAATCCATACTAATATTATAAATGCGAAAGTATGTCTGTCTGTTACCTCTTCACACATAAACCGCTGAACCGATTTAGATGTTTGGTATAGATATAGTTTGAGTCCCGGGAAAGGACATAGGATAGTTTTTATCTCGATATTCCCACGGGATCGACACTTATGCGGGTGAAACCACGGGGCGCTGCTAGTAGTTTATACTTTCAATTAATAGAATAAAAAAGTGATGTCCGTTTTTTGAGGCATTTATCATACTGTGCGCGGATGTCGTGTTCGTTTATTTTGATAAACGTTCAAATTAATTGGAAGTGGAACACTAGTTAATTCATTGTTCTTTTATCAGTTTTATTGTATCATTAACTTCATCTCTCAATTTATTTCTTGGATACTACGTTCTTCTTTTACGTACATTACATTCAGTACGTGGAGTGGTTTAAGTTATTGACATAGATCGTCTTATGATAGTGTCACGTGTGAGTATTTAATTACAGTTTGTATTGCGCAGATTGTTCTCACACTCATGATTAAAGTCAATGAATTATTATCATCACATAATGGATTCATCAAAAACCACGTGCCTGATTCCTGATGTTATTGTCAATATTGCTGGAAAAATATTTTGATTGGCAGAATATTATTGCGTTTGTTACGGACTCTGAGGTCAGATCCATAATAACTACTTGATTTTTTTCTCACTATATGCCTACACATGTATCTTTATTTCAAATAATAATATTCATGCCGGGTAAATGTATCCTTACTTAAACTAAGCGCGTAGCGCGTTGTAATATGGGTGTACAATTTGCGATTTGTTTGCATGACTAAGTTATATTTTCCTATAAGTATCCTTAACTATGTATCCAGTGCTATTATATGCCTTTTTTGTGTAACTAAGCACAATAGGTACATATGTCTCTTCTACAGAAAATCCACTATGTGTCGCACGCAATTCAACATATACAAGTACCTAATGTATTTCGAGTGTGCATTTTACTGTACCTAAGTTTTTCATTCTTTTCTCTAGAGAAAACTTGAACCAGAGATTTCAGTAAATCGGTCGGTTTTATAGTCCTAGCACCGTGTAGGTTTTGATTTCGAAATTTTATTTGTTTGCGCACTGTACGTTGACATAGGTCAGGGCTGCCATTAAACATTGAACCTGTTTCCTTCCTTTGTTTCCCTGTAACATCTTGAAACGTTTTGCAACCATGGACAAAATAATTAAATCAAATGACTGACGCTATTGGGAATTGTGGAAAACATCGTCTACGGGTATCATTGTCCGTTTACTACGTGATGTCTGAGAATTACTAATGGCGTACGGACACGTCATTATGGGTCAGTCCCATACTACTTAAACGTGTTACGGCAAAGCCATTTCGAGTAACTAGTTAAACATGCTGATGATACCAATATATTAAAAGTCGTGTTTATCTGTATATCGCATCAAAATCTGTTCTCAGGCCATAATGTGACGTACGAAGTTAACGGTATTAGAATATTAATATTCTGACACAAAAAAATCGAAGACATGTACATCCGCCAGTCTGCCAACCCGCACAGGGCTCGCGTGGTGATTTACGGCCAACTCCCTCTCACAGAAAGGAGGCCTGTGTCCTAGCAGTGGGAACATTGAGTCTGATTATGCACTCTAATACCAAAATATTTGCAATAACATCGCCTAATGGAATTTTAGCATCAGTTCTACAATTAAATGTTTATCCATACTAATATTATAAATTCGAAAGTAACTCTGTCTGTCTGTATGTTACCTTTTCACGCCTAAACCACTAAACGGATTTCGATAAAATTTGGCAGAGAGATAGATTGCATCCCGGGGAAGGACATAGGATAGTTTTTATCGACATACCTCGCCGGCGAAGCCGCGGGCGGAAGGTAGTTTTGTATAAATTAAGCATGTTTTCATTTAACAATTTAATATGCATATTACATTGCCATAGACTAAAGTTCTAAACCAGACTGAACGAACAGCTTGGAGGCTTTAATATAGGATAAAGTTTTTTAACTCTTCTCTTTGACCTCTTCGTCTTTGTTGTTCCTGTGATGTTTTCTAAGGTTTCATTGATCGCTCGTCGCTATCTCCTTACATAGCTCTTAAATTACAAACAATTTCATTGACTACTTTTCCTTCTTCCTACGCATCAAAATGGTAGTCGTCAGTTGGTTAGCTGCTTTCAACAATGATTAGGTATTCCAGTAATTTAATATCACTTCTGTTTATGTTCCAGTCGAGTACACTCGAGGAGAGTCCCCGCACGTTCTCGAGACGGGTACATACGGACAGACAGCGAACTCTCCGCGCATCGCCCTCTCACCCAACGCCGAGGTACTGGCGGTCTCTGTAGATTCCTCCGTGGAGTTCTACGACACCTACACCGGGAAACTTTATGATACCGTGGAAAATGTTTACTCCGGTAAGTTTATTTTTGTCTACTTATATGAGAAACTATGTCCGGTTTCCGAGATGTTCTCAAGCGGAGTCGTAGTATTCGATAGGGCATTTTATTCGAAATCGTGTTTCCGACAACTTGTTTCGGGAAGACAATCGCTGAATTCTCGAATTAATTCTCGCTGAATTATCGAAATAATTAATGGAGAGATTTTAAGAAGACCTTAATAACCGGACCCAAGAAAAGTTGAATTTTGGTAGTCTGGAAAACTGTTTAATAAAAGAATCTGGTTTAATTTTAATATTAGCAAAGTAAGCCATACAATTTTATAATTATGCCTTGTATAGTCGACTCTGGGGTAGGTACTAGTGAAATTGAAGATTCAAAAGAAATAGATACTACCCCAGACTTGTACTGGCCGAGTAAAAGTTTGTGTCGATGTTACGTACAATATTCTTAATCGATCGATACAAGCTGAAGGAAGCTTGTTTCCGAAGATATAGGTGTATTATAATAAGTATATAGCCAGTAGTGGGATATATTTAGTAGTAGCAATATTTTCAAACTTAGTTTCGAAGCGAATATTTTGAGGAAAATACTATTCCACGGAATTCCCAATGTCTACGTAACAGGAAACTGAAAATAAATTAATCGTTTATATTCAATTGTGAGTAAAGCAATTCGTATGTTGTTATTCAGGAATGCCCGATGCAGCGGGCTTGCAAGTGTCATTTTCCTTTTTTTTAAATATTATTAGACACAGATATATCAAGTTCTGCACGTTTAAAGTCATTAATTAAATCATATAATAAATCAAAGGGCATTTAATTGTGTTTACATAGCGGAAATATTAGAGCCTCTATAGCCAGAATCCTTACATAGTATAAAACAAAGTCGCGAAATGTCTGTACGCGCATAACTTCCGAATGACTGCACCAAATTGGATAATTAATTCTTTTTTTGTTGTGTTCGGTATTGCCAGGAAATTTTCTTTCATTTATTTAATTATTTAAAACATAAGTGAAACATTTCGAAAAATAGTGCACTTACAGCTAATTCAGACCGATTTGAAATTTTCCATAGAAAAGAGATTTCCAGTTATCTTTTTTTAAATAAGACATTTCGAAAATGTTCTTTACTAACTTTTTAGACCTTTGTATCCTGCTTATGCGTATTAAGTTTCATTCGGTTCATTCATTTCGAAAAACAAGGGCTTGAAAGTTTGTATGAAATGTCGTACGTCGTAAACGCTCTTAAGTACGAAAGAAAAATAAAATGCACCCTTGCGAAGTTGGGGCGGGCCGCTAGTAGAACTATAAAATGATACGATTATGTTGTTGTCATGTCATTTGAATAACGCCGAGACCTTGGCGACTAAGGAGGACCGTCACGAAAAAAATATACCTAATGAAGTTTTTGTTGAACAAGCTCTTGTTTATTTACCTTATATTTCGATTTTACGGAAATTGTAAATACTTAATATTATGGTGTTTCCAAATACCTTCAACTCATTTAAAAGTCTAGCAGACCTTCAAATATCAATCGATGAGGTTTTATTTAAGTTTGTAGCTGATTTTACTACAATTAAATTGATTGACAAAGACATAAAACACTAGAAATTCTATGGCATAAATAACGTAACATAAACCAAAAGTTGGACCTAAACTGTTCGGTATTAATGGGCGTGTAACTTTTGTATTTTTAACTCTGCTGCGAGGTTACAGGAGGTCGTGAGTTATTGAATAGGCGATTCAAGGTATCGTTATCGATCACTTGCACATAAACCGTCTATAAATGCACGAGTTGTGATAAGGATGACGGCTATTTATCAAAATTAGCTCGAACTCAAATGCACGTAATTAAGCCAATTCTTTCCTCGTTATTGTTTCAGGATTAATAAACTACATGAAATTTGACGCAAGCGGAAAATATTTGTTTGTTTGCGGCGACCGTGCAGTTCGGGTGCTGCACAATGTTTGTGGCTACTACACCACTATAGCAAGTTGCATCAGGCTGCAAGGGTCCAAACAAACCTCGGCGACTGTAGAACGACAGAAAAAG
This sequence comes from Gortyna flavago, assembly GCA_963669345.1. Classification (NCBI taxonomy): domain Eukaryota; kingdom Metazoa; phylum Arthropoda; class Insecta; order Lepidoptera; family Noctuidae; genus Gortyna; species Gortyna flavago. Next base: position 8,873,233 of record OY770139.1, read on the forward strand.
ACCATCCAGGAATGTAAAGAGGCCCTCGCGACATTCGGAAAGTAACGCCATTTATCTGTTCTAGACGTTAAGACATTCTTGTCAGAACTGCATTTACTTTGATATATATTTTTATAATTACGTATACATTTGTGTAATTGTCAGTGTTGCCAGAACATATATTCAGGGAGGTTCATCTCTGTTAAGAATTGGAATGAGTTATTTTAAATATATTTAATTTACATAGAGATAAGTTTTATAAAACAAAAGATTTGATTTATTATTTGTTACTGCAATTTATGGGGATAAGATTAATATCTGGCAACTCTGACGATAATATTTATAGGAATATAATGACGTAAGTTAATTATCATATTATTTTGTCACCGTTGACATCGTTTTATTGTTGATCTCGGTCCAAAGTATTCTCAAAATTATAGAGATAAATACTAAGAATTAGCAAAAATACGAATTTTTAGAATGCTGTATTGCATGACTGAACCAATAAATGTCTGTTACGTGATATTCGAGTAACAGCAGTGGTAATTTGCATGTCAATTATAATTATTACTGCTATTGTAAGACCACTACATAATATGATAAACATTATATAACGTAACAGCCTGGGACAGCACAACTTTAGTTTTTTGTGTTTATAAATTACAGAAACTCCCATGAAATAGTTCCTAAACTTAAACTATTCCACACAACTTCGTCCTTGCAGTGTTCCTTCTAAATCATTTTTGTATTCACTCATTCATTACTAGTTTTAATTTCAACACTTCAGCAATTATCACCAATCACTAGGAATTAGTAAGTATGGCCCAACAAATCAACTTTAAAATTCATTAAACGATCTACGATTGGCCTTTACCAAATTATTGCATTTAATTAATAAAATAAGTACCACATTTTTTTTATTATTATATCCTTGTATTTTTTGGGTATTTTGACGCTGGCTGATTATAAAAATAACATAAACCCTAATTTGGTAGACGTTAGCTGTGTGTCGCAATTCCTGAAGTGTTAACAATTTCAACTAGAGCCAGGGTCGGTTTTCACAACCGCCACGTCATAGTTCAGTGTCTTTACGTAAATACGTACAAATTATATTGTTATTGATCGCGGCCGATGAGTGACTTGGCCCCTGCATGCGATGCGATTTTACAATTAAGTCAAGGAACTGACTAAGGTTATTTTTTTATAAAATATGTATTTCTTGTACACATTTTCATGCAATGTTTGGTGATTTTTCTCCCAGTGATAATCTCTCTGCATTTAGTTATAATTGATTTGTCCAATAAAATTATATGTTTTTAAAGGGCAGCTTTTTTTTTCTGAAGAATTTAAAACCTTCAAAACGAGTTCTGAATAATAATGCAAATAATAATCTTAAGTCACAGTTCAATTAATTGTTAGACGCAAAGGTTGACGGCTTAGCGCATCTGAATGATTTGCGTCTGCGCTAGGTGACACGGGTTCGATTTCCGCATAAACATTTGAATGGAAGGAGTTTGTCCGTGAGAAGTTTGTTTGTAAACTCATGCACAATGCATGAGAAATCCGTTGTAAAAGGAATTATTGTTCACGCCTATGTAGTGTTTTAGAAGTTCTACCTGGTATACTTAGCCCAAATTAATATTTGCGCTAACTAAATTCAATACTTGTGTAAAACACAGCTTAAAAAGAGGTCACAGCAAATTAATCGGAAACACACACAATATAACAATGGTTTTAACGATATTTGCCGTAAATGCAATTTCTTCGGTTCCGTCATGTGCGCTCATTTTTTATGTCAATAAAAATCAACTGCGCAGTGTGGGTACAATAAGTCTATACTATTTCTACTAAGAAGTTAAACAGTATTAGCAAGTGACCTTTTTAAGAAAAGAGAAAGTTGTGAATTAGTATAACACACGGATGTTTTACATAGAAACTGGAATAGTGGAATAACAACGCGCGTGGCTCAGTAACCGAGCGGTTGGTATACTTCGCTACGGTACGTGGGTTCGAAAATTGTTCTTATTGGCTCATCTGGAGAGCATTTTATTTTGGATGCTGTTTAGGTTTACCGAGCTATATCGTTCACTCAACTTGTCAATCGCAATAATCACGGTTCAGATAACTTTACGCAATATTCACTTACCACAGCAACGCAGTTCTACCTCCAACATAGCGTCAGGTCTCCGTCAGTTAAAATTTATATTAAGCAAGAACTGAGCTTGCTGAACTGAGTGTCCCAAGTGACCTAAAGAATGCCACTGATGCCGCAATCAACGTGGCCACCCGTTGGGCTCAAGCTACAGGGCGGAAAAGATCAATGGGCCCTGAAGGTAAACCACTTAAAATCCTTAAGATAGATTCTTTATTTTTAAAAAGAAACTTCATTCACAGATTTCTCGACAAGCTTACCTAAACCGGTAATCGAACCAGCAAAAAATAAAAAAAATAAACACTTACTATTTTATTCTACTGATGGAAGAAGGAGCAAGAACTGATGATTAAAAGCCATTTTAATGTTTTAATTTAACTTTATTGTGTTTTGCACAAAAGTGACGCTATCGACATTACACTGAGATACTCTGTGATTATAATTTAAGTACAGATTCACAGCTTCTGATAATTAAATATACTTTAGCTTTTAGGCGTACATACAATCAATAAATGAGTCCTCTATCAATTCCATCAATTTTGTCTGAAAATAGTCGATCTGATGCCAAAATAGATTTATTAATCTTTTAAAACAATAGAACACTTCTTCACTACGATTCATTTGAACAGTTTACATCTAATGCAAAAAATAATTACACATCGTATATATTTATTATTATTATTTTGTACCAATCTGCTGTTGAACTGTCCTATTCAAATAACTATCTATAGAGATACTGTACTGATTGCGATTAATTTTAAGAAGGGTAAGCAGATATAGATTTTATAAGTGTAATCTTATTGTTAAATGCTCTCAGCAAAGTAAAGGCAGTGTAAGCGAGTTGTGACGACAGAATGTATGTATGTAACAGTTTTTATTAGACGACACTAAAAGTAGTTCAGTTTATCAATTTTTAAAGCTGAAATCGTTCACGACAACACAAGCACACAATGTAATACAATACAACATACAAAAAATACATACATGTATAGAAGTTAGAAAGTAAGTTAGTTAAGAATCGTTAACTATTCCCCGAGATAAATTTTATATAAGACCGGTAACCGCAATAACAGTGTTTTGCGAAAACAGCAGGTATATGAACAAACGGTATGAATAGAAGCTATGATAAAGTGCGTTAAAATAAACAACGATTACGTAAAGTGTAAACATACCATTGCATACAATCATAAGTCGTTATCGTTATGCAACTGCGGATAGATGACCTTAAAGGAACTTTATTAATACCTACGTCATTCATCAAAGTATTGAATCCAATAACTAAACACATGATAATATTATGTACGTGTTGTGATAGAAATAAGCGGTGTAACAACTAGCATAATATTCAAGAACTCATGAGAACATGACAGCTATAATTAGGAGTCTGCTCTGTAACATTATATGATTGAGAACAATAATCTCAATGTGCACTTGCTACTAATTATGGCATACTAAATGAACTCGAGCAGAAGTAATAACGAAGTGGTTTTAAGATATACTGATGGTCTAGTTCCAGGAGACGGGTTTAGGTTCGAGTTTTCACGAGTGATTAGCCTGATTCTCATCGTAGACATTAGACCCGTATTTACATTACATTTAACATAACAATAACACGTTAGCATGCGAAAACGGGACCTATCTCGGTGGTTTTAGAAACCACATTTCCAGCTAACGTTCCAAAACAGAATTAAATTTTAGCTTGAAATGTTTAGTTAAACTAGAGTAAAACCAAATTCTTCAGACATATTATTATTATCATATATGCATATTTGCAAACTGTACCATTCCAACACCATGTCAATTCTTCTCAACTAGGTACATACGCGCTTTTCTAAATTATACATGCCAATCACGTTTTAACTTCACGCACATGCTAATTTTCTTAAATGGTTTGTTTAGCAATAATATGTTGGAAAATGGCATCGATACGGCTGTTAAAGTACATTGCGTAGCATTTTTTGAAACCCTTCAGTAACTTCTTCATGGTTTTATTTTAGCTGGCATTGTATAATATAGAAAAACACGTTCGTACAAAAAACAGACTAGATTGAACCCTACTGCACAAATCCGTTTGCCGGTGTCCATCACTTTACAATAGCTTAACCTACACAGTGATAATAAAAAAGCCTCACATCTTAAAAAGTAATATTTTAAAAACGATTTCATGTAGATTTAAAAAAATTGTTGTGATTTTTTTCAATGAAGTAAGGTAACCCTTGTATCTAAAAATTGCCACCAGAAAAAGTCTTTCATAAAATTTACTGAGACCATCAAAATAAATTTAATAGTTTTAAATAGAGCAAATATTTAAATTTTAACAAGAAATATTAATTAACTTACGTAAGTTATATTAATAACACAGAATAGCTGAGGGGCAATTCTGGTAATTTTAGGAACGTTCACAGTCTGATCTCAGTCTCAATCTGTCAAAAATACCTCAAATTTCAGTACATTTTGACAAGTTTTGGACATTTGTTTGTCGCTGAGATGAGACTGCGACTAGATTTTGAACGTTTTAAATTACGAGAATTGGCATTCAGTTCAGTTGTCGATGAACTATTATTTCTATATACATATTCTCGTATTGTTATGTTAATGTGAGGCCTTGATTACATTGCACATGAAATAACTACGTTTTTAATGAGATTCCGTTTTTAAAATTACGGTAACGTCGCCATAGCGGTGTTAAAACAATAGAGAATATTGTATGCATTGTACAAGTAGACGTACTAATAACAGGGTTTAGTTAGACATAGTAATTTGTCGTGATAATACCGTTATATAGCTATTTGTTATTTGAATTCACGGTGTAATATCATAATTGCCAGTTGGTGGGGACATGTAATGTAATGAATAGGTATTAAAGAGATCTCTAAGTACTTATTTCATGACGACAAGAGATCAATTTCAGGTGCCTGTAGGACTCAGGTATTATTACATACCGAAGATGCCTCACTGCCTTACATCGCGATCACAGTTTAGCTCGCTACCTCGATGTCAGCTCCATATAAAACAAATGCATGCTAATAGGCGCACATGCCAGGCATCGAGGTAAACCCTCAAGACCGCCCGAGATGTATCGCAGTGAGGTATCCTTCGGCATGTGCGTGCACGCTTGTCTATTGACTTAGCGAGCCAAACCGCGCTCGCAAGATATCGCAGTGGGGCATCTTCGGCATGTAATTACCCATAGAGTAATAATATGGATGAAAGTTTGATAAATTCAGTGTAAACGATTGCAACAGAGTATTTTACCAAACATGTTCTAAAATACTTAACGATTTTAACAGACGTACATATCCCTTATCAGGAATTCTTAAATTAACACAGATTTCGTTCATCCTGGTCCACGTAAGTCACTCATTCAACCTACGAATATCATAAGTTATACAGTACATAAAGACCAACTGAATGAGATATATTTTATAAGATTTTAAAGTTGAATCGAAATAACCATAGCTTGAATAAACAGTCAACGTCATTAAACTATAGCGAAGAGAAATTTACTTATACTATTATAATCAGAATAAATTAGGGTGATTTTAGTACTTATGTTTTTTAGTTAACTTTAAGAAAGAGCTTTCTTCGAACGCATGATATGATGTTATTGTTTTTTATTGAGCAATCCATAAAGATGATATTTTTTTACTACAAATTCAGTTCAAACGTAACGTGATAAGGATTAAAGGCTATTTTGTTCTTATGAAAATTCTAATAGCATACACGATTACATTAATGTTTTAATCATATAAGTCATTAATCAAAAATATGGCAGCGAGACCTCGACAATATAAGAAAAACAACTAATTTAGTAGAAAATAATGTTGTTGAGTTTTAAATGTTGTATGCAAAATAGTCTTAAAGTTCAATTACTGATAATACGAATCTTAAAGTTTTAAATGATCACATAGGTAGCTATTTCATTATAACTGTAAATAGTTAGCACATACTATGGTATTTAATATGTTGCGGCCAGGTAAAATTTACATTTAGCAACTTACTGAATATCTGACTGATTACAGGACAAACTGCTGCATGCAGTTTTGGATGATGTATGCAGTTAAAAACTTTATCTCAGTATGTCGTAGCTCTACAGGATCAAATTAAAATATCCAGTGAGACTTTGCAGACATCTAAACACGACAAAATAAATATATATTTGATGTTTTTTTGACGACCTCTGGGAGTTGAGAAAATCTGTTTTCTTTTGTTTTATCGTGTCTAGATATTTATAATTCTGTAAAGTATACACAAAATAAAACTGATTTTTAAACTGATCTTTCAAGTTAAAACACTGGCTGCGGTCGGCTACTGGATATGTAACGCGAACAACTGATCAATATAGAATTATTTCCATTTTATTATCTTCTTTATCTAGATTGTATTAGTTGTTAGAAGAGGCATACGAGGAATACCCTAAATAGATACTTTATTATAAATATTGTCTTTATTCACTATTATTGTGTGAGATTTTTCAATTTCCTCGATGAGAAGTGATATCAAATAGTAACTAACGTTTGTTTAAAAATAAATGCGCTCGTCTTACGACTAGTTAAGCGAAGTTAGATTCGCCAACAACATTTTTTGATACACTAAAATAAATAAAGTGATTATGTCATTGACAAGAATTAAAGACTAATTCAAAAATATCGCTGATTGCACGGTGGATTATCCAGTGACACTTTAAACACAGAGTGCGCAATATTAACATTATTATAAAACGTCACAATTCGTAGCCCGCATAGCTGGCGAAAAGTAAATAAAACGAAAAATACATATAAATCAAAATCAGTCATAATATTGTCAAATTCCGTATAAGCGCCGAATTAAAATCGACGAAGTAAAACCTTTTAGAAAATAACTTAATCAACTTAATACGAAATAAATACTGTAAGTACTAAAAATATAATAATTGAATAACGCAGTGGCCGTCGCGCGGCCGACTAAAGACTTTGGTGCAAGTATTTCACCCTCGCAATCCGTGTATATGGCCAACAGTTCGATTCTCCGTTATAATATTGGACTAGCATGAAATTCGATTACGATGCGCTCTCCAGCGCTCCGCTCCCCTCTCTCTTTACACGACACCTGGAAATAACACGAATAATAATAAGTTTTAAATGTAAATTCGTAGGAAATCTGAATATTTTATGCCTATAGTTTATTATTCATCCCATGCGAAATTTGACGAGAGAAATAATTTATTTTGCCCTCAAGATTTTATTCAATATTTTCTACGCTCGTAGTACTTATATGGTCCGTGACAATCAGTCATAATTAGCTAGCATTCGTCAACGTTTAGAGACTAGAACAATGGCTAGAATGAGGGGGGGTCAAGTAATAAGCATTACGTTTGACTATGGCACGGACTTTATTCTTTGTGCGAATACTCATAATATAAAAATATTACGACCTACGTAATACATTCTATTGTAGGGGAAAATAATTGCGTCAGCGCTACCACGCGGGGCGGTTATCTCACAGTCATATTAAACGCTCACCCTCAATCCGTTCTCAGGGTTCACCAGTAGGTATGCAACCTCAAGCAATCCGCAGCTAGATCAGCCAGCAGCGCCCTTCTCTTAGGCAGCAGCGTAAGTCCGGCCACACGCCGCGGCTTCCTGTCCGCCAGGTCGGACACGGCCAGCACGCGGCCCGCGCCGGCGTCCAGCACCAGCAGCGCCGGCCGGCCGCGCACGCAGCGCGCGCACACCACGCGGGTGCCGTCGGCGTCGCAGTCCAGCGCCACGCCGCCGTAGCCGCCGCGACCTGGGGACAAACATTTAATACATAAGTAAGATGTATAGTATTGTGTTGAAAAGGGGTTATGTCGTAGAATGATGGAACAAGGGTCAGATAATACAGCAAATTCAAACTTGCGAGATTCGAAGCGTGCGTTATACCAATTTTCCGTTTTTTTGACTGCCCCGTTGGTCTCGTGGTCGCAAGCGCGACTGCTGAGCGTGGGGTTCTGGGTTCGATTCCCGGGTCGGGTAGTGTTATTGAGTTTTTCCATTAGGAATTTCTTAGTAACAGCTCGGAGTTTGGAAGTCGGCAGTGTGATACCCCGTGCCTGGGTGCGCACGTTAAGCCGTTGGTCCTGCGCCTGATCTCTCTCCGCGAGTGTAGGATTGCCGTGCCATCGGAGCATGAGAGTGAGGGAAGAGAGAATGCTCCTGTCTGCGCGCACACTTATACACTATAATATCTCCTGCGCCGAAAACTAGTCTCCTTTGAGATTGGCCGCCGTAGCCGAAATACGGTCTGGAAGACTTTATTTTATTTATACCAATTTCAACCGTATATAAAAGGAACTAAAGTTTCATTGCTTGTTATTAAGTAATTTTTCGGAAACTCATGTTTTGTGGAAATGAGATATAGAGTTTTCTCTATTGCGGGGTAACTGCGTGACACAGTATCAGTAGCAATACTAGCAATGACTTTCATATTGACAGTCCAACAACATTTATTGCGTTATTTACGTTGTTGAGCACACAAATTATTCGAATTAAAAGCAATGGATTAGGATTATTAAGCAAGGATTCCTTCAAAATGATTCAGATTGTGATTAATTGTGTGTTACACAATTAGGGAGCTGGTCAAGCCAAGAGTTTCGGCTGAGAGAATTTAGCTGTGTTATAATAGTAGCATACTACAAATATTACAATTTCCAATTGACTTCGAAGCGTTATGGGTTCGGCAAATGCTGAAAACGTTTTAGGTTAATACCTAGGTAAGCATAATTGCTTACCTTTCGGCACTGGTGCAAATACGTTTTTGAGATTCCCTTCGATGTCGTATACTCTGACGGCGACATCTGCTATGATGAGCAAGTCTTCTGACAAGGCGAGACCACCGACTAAACCCAACTCTCCGTTGCCGACCTGAAAAATATACGACAGTTTGACATAAGTTTTGTTCAAATTCCTTCCCCAATATGTAGCTTACCTTTAAGACTATCATACGTACAGGGTTATTTTAAATTGGCTAGCTCAACTCCGCTGACGCGATCGATATCTAAACATGATAAAACAAACAATATATTAATTTGATGTTTTTTATGGGGTCATTGACAGCAGTTATTGTAATCATTCGAAATAATATCAGTTTGGAAAATCAGTTTCTTTTTTTAATTTCACAAACGTGATGGGTATCGTTATGTAAACACGTTAAAACCTAAAGAAAACAGTTTTTCTCAACTCATACTTCAAGTAACAACATTAAAAAAGAATTAAAAAAAAAACGTGTTTAGATAGCGGTACCCATCGCGTCAGCGGAGTTTAGCTAGCCAATTTAAAATAACCCTGTATATTCATCTTTTTTCCGAATCGATGGCAAAATGTTGGTTTTGTTTTGTGAAATATCCCTAAAAGGCACTACTAAACTATAAAAAAACAGGAGTGTTTCTTGCTTATAGTAGTCACCGTCTGGCGTGGCTCGATCGCTGATTTCGTTAGTGTGATGCTCATTAGTAATTGTTTTGTTAGTGACGGGCTTAATAAAATCTTATAATACTGACTTCTCTCTCAATATTCCCTTGACTATCGAACAGGAACACGGCTCGCGCGCCATTGTCCGCGACCGCCAGGCGCCGGCCGGCCGCGTCGGCCGCCACGCACACGGGCTCCACCAGGCGCTCGGAACGTATCGTGCGGAGTGTGCTGCCGTCTGCGGTTACCTGCAAGGGAAAATGTTGGCTAATTCATTAAAACTGCAAGATATAATCTGAACTGTGTTTCCATTCGGAACTTCGAAAGTACTACAGCTCCATTCAAACTTTATGGCGGCTTTGAAGTGCTCTACTTGCTGCGCAGTACGTGACCCCTCACCCCCGCTGACATGTGAGTATTTTACTGCGCAGCGAGTCGCCTCTTGTTCCGAGCCGCCATAAAGGTTGAATCGGGCTGTATTACGATCCCGGCCAAATAAAACGAAGATCATGATGATCAGATGTGAAAAGTAGGCTATATTTTTACCACACAAATTATGGCATATCGCCCCAAATTGAGAACACGAGGCCACGTACGAATAGAAAACTAAGAACAAAGTTATGTTCTTACTATACTTTTTATCCATTATAGAAGACTAACATAACAGATTGCTAACCTCAGTAAGAGTTCTTGTTCGCCAGTTGACTGCCACAATGCCTTCAGCAGTCACCGCTATCCCTGTACAACTCCGACCAGCTAAACCTGGAACATAAAAAAAAAAAACTTATTGTTTTGTTACGTAAATGACATTCAAATATCATCCTTACAAGTTATGTACGATATAAGCTCCGAGATATTAGAGTGTAACAATGAGTGTACCTTCGTTAACGATATGCGTTTTAAATGCGAACGTCTCGTCGTCCAACACCTTGACTCTAGAGTTGCCTGCGTCGAGCACATAGATCTCCCGCCGCTTCGGACATCTGCAGAAACAAGAAGATATCTCAGTCAATGAATAAAAAAAATACAGAATGAACGCTTTGTTGTTGAAAAAAACTGACAGGTTATAGTAATGTCAGGTCAAATGAGTTTTAAATAGAGATTTAAGGTCTGAATTTGTATTTAGCTATGACATCTCCAATGGTAGATCTATCCTGAATTAACCATATCGTTTGTAACCTATTCATGGAATCCTCATAAATACTCTTTACTACTGCTCGGGGTAGACAGAAGAGTTTGTCGGGCTTTAGATACATGAATTGTTGGAATTATAAGCACTTATTAGCATTTCGTACGAGATTACACACTGCACCGGTTGACGGCGTCGTCACGTCAAAGCCGGCTGTGGCTGAAAACCAGCGCTGGGGCTGTCTCGAATAGGGTCGTAGCACTATGGTGAGGCTGTTTCGCGAGGATATGACGCATATTTTCCCTTGACTTGTTATTTTTTGTGTTTTTTCCCCGCGTCATTTTTGCCGCAAATTAAAGTACTTATATTTTTTTATAAGAACAGTTTTTATACCTGGCTAACGCAACAGGTTGACTAAGTTGCTCTTTCCCGGTGCCCCGAGAGCCCCACACCAACAGCGGGGAGGCCGTGGCCGCGATCTGCGCGCGCAGGGGCGAGTCGCGCACGCCGCGCGCGAACACTAACACGCGCACGCATAGTGCACCCGCGTTCCAAGGACGCATTGTGATTCTGTAATAGTAATGTTATATGATTTAAAAACAGAAACAAAATAATATGCAATAATATACACGAAACTGAACGTATCATCTAATAGCGCGATACGCCACGCACCGTCTAATAGCGCGATTTTTGATGCTTTTAGAGCGTTTGGTACATACGTTTAACCACAGGTTTAACTGATTATACAGAGTATAGTCCTGACACGCTGAAATTATCGCTAAATACATAGGTATTAGTCTAGTTTCTTCTGTAACTAGACAAATATATATTTGCCGAAATTTTGAATGTGTTTACAGAGAGAGTTTCACTTCCATACGAAGTATACTGTTTCTATTGCATAGATAAGATGAATATATATATAACTGGGAAACATTCATGTATTTAAATGTTTTCAATTTATTCACATAGTCAAAACTCCAAAGGATTTGACCCAACAACCTCGTTTAGTGAGCTCATGAATAGTGGATTAGTTTGATTCTAAAAATAGACGGCCAAACCCGAGACTAGCATGTCAACAAAATGTTAAGTAATCATAATTACAAATGTGTAACACGAAACTTAAAATAAATTGGAAGAACTTGCTTTAGGGTTAAAATTGCCTTTCAGCATTTAAATATTTTTTATTCTGTTTACGTAAACACAAATAAAAGTGAAAAATATGGGGGAGACCAGCAGTGGGACAGTACAGGTGTAGGAAAAAAAACAAAACATTATTAAAGCCTTGAAATGAACCCACATAAACATACATAACAACCTATACATACAGCCCAGTATCAAGGTCGGTGACGGTGCAAGGCAAGGGCGCGTCATCAATAGCCGCGGCAGCACTGACGAGTCTGCTATACGTAGGACCACTACTACTTCCAACCCTCATACAGATGCTGATTATATAGTTTAACCAGTAATCAACGATAATAAGCCTCGTAAATAAGCTACATACCTATACAGGCCAGTGTCAAGGTCGGTGACGGTGCAAGGCAGGGGCGCGTCATCTATGGTCGCGGCAGCACTGACGGGGTCGCCGCCTGTGCACCGCGCCTCGCCGTGGTAGTCCACTGTACGGAGTACCACTACCACTTCTAACCCACATACACATGCTGATTCTGGAAACAAGAGATATGAGGTTATCTTCGTTATATCGGGATTTTAGAGTTAGTCCCATAGTAGAAGTTGTTCATAAGGATGAGTACAATGACCCCTTTGGCGGTTTTCAGTTATTTCAATTACACATTCAGTGTGATGTCTATAGTAGGTATGGTGATGGGTAAATAATTTACCTAGTTTGAAAAACCAAGAATCACGCTTCTGTTTTTCTAAGTGTAAAGATGAACGACATTAATAGGGACAAATTAAATGAGCCCAAGCTCGATAGGTTTACTAGTAGCTATTTAATGGTTTGGTCTGGCTCGGTGGTACCATACTATTGTATTGTCATCAGAATTACATACATAAGTTTCAAATGGATACGACCACTAGAAGTGGGTGACATTCGTATTCCTAGATTTTCTTACAAACACGTTCAGGTCGAAATTTTATATATTAAATGGCACATAAGTTCACATACGTTTACTTAATATGATTCAAACATGGCAAGTACTTACTCGCGACTTCTAAATGCATAAATTATGTACTTTCTAAGTTGATATTATAGACATCACTCACTTATGGTAACGGAAAACATCGTAGGACAGTAGGAATTCTAATCATCTAAAATTACGGACACGCAACGAGCTAGCCTGGCGATCGATACATTTCCGTTTAAAAAGAAGGAAGCAGTGGGAAATTTGCTAGTTTTTATTACGAAGTAACCATAAGTACTCATTGAACTCACCTAGCTGCAATGTACAGAGCCCAGGGAAGGTAGTACTGGTCCGTACTCTGCCCAACTCCGCTAACGCCTCAGCAAACCTGTGCTGAGCGTCGTTATGAGCGAAGTCTACGGCTAAGAAGGCATTCTCTCTTGGTTCTGCGAGAGCGGCCGCGTCTCCTAGTCTGGCGCCTAAGGCTGCTGCCCGACTACTGACCTCACGGACTTCCACTTGTTGTTGGAGACCTGAGCATTCGGCTTCCACCTGAAGAGTTATATTGGATGTTAGGTTTTGAATGCCAGGGGTCAATAAGATTTGAGTTGGGACTGTGTGTACCTTAGCCTTTTCTGCATCAATCAATTTCAGTTGTTCCTCAAGCAATTTTCGTTTATGTGTAGCAGCAGCCGCCGCGGCCGATTTCAATTCGCTGTGGCGTTTGTCGATCGCAGCCTTCAGTTCTGCGAAATGTCGGTCTATCGCTTCGTCCGCCGCCGTCGCCGCCGCCTCGAGCCGTCTCAGCTCGCTAGCCACCGCATCTCTCGCCGAACCGAGTTTGCTGAGACATTCGTTCGCTCTGTACAACAGTATTTCGGACATTCTTTTCAATGCTATGGAGAATGGTACAACTGTGTGGTCGCAGGGGGTGTCACTGTGGGGTCCGTCAGCGCAGTGTCGACAGAATACGCAATCACAGGTCTCGCAGAAAAGTAGTTCCCTGCCTGGATGCGAGCTGCACTGTGGTATGACCTCCCGACGTTGGCGGGCCATTAGATCAAGCAGTTGATTGACGAGAAAGGATGGCGGGAGAGCGGCTACCCCACCCCGCGGTATCGTGATAAGCTCGCGGCAGATGGGACATCTGAAACTGCCCGCGTCTCTGGTCTGTGAGGCAGCTATTCGTGTGAGGCAGTGAAGGCAGACTGTATGCGAGCAAGGCAGAAGCTTGGGGGTGTGCTCTCCTCCATCGTAAGTGCCTGGAAAAATACAGAACCAGGTCACAATATAATCATAACATAATTAGCTTATAATGTTCCCACTGCTGGGACACAGGCCTCCTCTCTGTGAGATTAAAGATTGAGAGTAAATATTACTAAATTATTGTTCATTTTACAAATGTGGAAATCTAATTATTTTAAGAATGTATTTAGTTAGCGATAAAACTACTTGCTGACCATTGTTCGAATTTAAGTGCTAGCTCTTCAACGGTTGTCATAATGCTCAGTTTTATCTGCATGACTTATACGTAAATAATACGGAAGATTATACAGTCATTAACGGAAATAAGGCACTGATTAACATGGCACAAGTATAATAACAGCATAAATGATAATGAATATTAATGATAACATTTAACATGGAGCTACTAATACAAAACATGCTAATAGGTATAGCAAGAGTTACTAGCAAGAGTAATAGAAATGATGCTAGGAAGATACTCAATAAGTAAGTTTACATGTCTGTCTATCTAGCATTTATTCTGCCCCTGCAGGGCTAAGACCATTCTCCTCCTTTTCCACAAATGACTGTTCTCTTCTTGATATCAATTCAACATGCTATACTGACTCATTCGACATGTAAACTTCTTTATCTCGTGTCAAAGTGATGGTGTACTAACATAAACACGTGCCGCAGGTGAGAAAGCTCTCGTTAAAGTCCTCGTAGTTGATGGAGACGGTCTCGACGAGCGTAGAGCTCATGCTCGCCATCCCGACGCCCAGCCGTGAACTGGCATACATAAGAAACATATTTAATATCACACCACAGATAGTCTGGTGTGCAATACTTGCATGGTAAGGAGGTAGAACGAAATAAGATTTACGTTATGCCCAAGAGTTTGATATTATTATATTATTGAGATCAACCAGCTTCAGAGTTTATGTTGGACACTGGCATCCTACTGGCAGAATACTTGAACGCAAGTAATTATCAGAGTGGTTGCAGTAGGAAATTAAAAATCTGTCTAATGCATGGGTACAATTAAAGCTTGAAAATTTGAATACACCAAAATTTCTAAATCTAGGTATTTCTAATGCTAGGCACTTACTCACCACACTTCTTTGGTTAAAAATAAGTAATAATACACATTTAATTTACAAAGATAAATAAACTCCTAACCACTGTTTTTTGTAGACCGCCGTACTTATGCTAACAAGTTTAAACAAATTAATATTCATAGCAGTTTTTATTATTGTTTTTTCGTTCATCGCTTTTGAGAGCTTTAATCCAATGGTTACGCTCCATCGGAACAAGCTTTAACACTAAAATAACACTGTGACTCAGTACAAATCCTTTAACAAGTTCATAAGGAAAATTAATAGAATAATAATGTAATAAGGAAGAATTGGAGCATTGTTTGTTTGCAAAACAATTTGACCTTTGCTCAATATAAGAGGGCATATTCTTGAAGCAATTGTTTAGAGGTGCCTTTTTCTATAAGGGGGATTCGCTAGGTAGACTGCAATATTCAAATTTTCTTACTTTTTTCTGCAATTTCCAGGTCAGTGTCAGATTGTATGTATGTTGAACAAAATTTGATTCGCGAGCATAAAAAGATATATTTACAGAATTGTAATCATTCAAATCATCAATACAATAACTTAAAATGAAAAGGGGGATTTTTGGACTATTTTTACATTAGAGTCCAGATTTCCCCCCTGAGGGGGATTCTGTCAGGGGGCAATAGTGGAATAAGCCAAGTTTATATAATCCTATTGAATGACTATTTCATGAAATATCAATTAATAAGATTTTAAGAACTTAGAGGGTTGTATTGATGATTTTATGTGAAAACCCTTTGACTCATGTACTTAATACTTTGATCATCTTTACAATTGAAACATTTTTAATTAACATAACACACATGCTATGTTAATTACTGTTATTTATTTAACTAGCTTGCTCTGCCCTCTAATAAGTTCAGCGTGATATTGACAAGCAAATAGAGTATGATGTGATAATGTTAAAAACTGTGTTTGGTAATCATTATGCCTCTGATATTATAAATGTAGAGCAGCTTGATTGTTGGTTAAACATCCTGAAGGCATAACAAAAAAAAGATTTTCAAAAGGTTAACATTGTATCTTACTAACACCCCCTTCTGTGCTTCATATGCTGTGGATGTGAACAGCGTTCAAGCGGTTAAGGGTCTTGCTGTTTAAATATATTATATTAAATATTTTTATCATGAAACCATTTTTATGAACAGATTATATTTGTTGCAAATCTATTATAATTATTGGTCCAATTACAACAATTTCATAGTTTTGTAACTGGGTTAGCTATCAAAAAGTAATATGTATACGTAATAATATGCACGAACATTAACATTCATGATTCACCAATCAGTGCAGATTGCTCTTGTTCCAAGCCATTGTCTCCAATTGAACTAATTATGCAATTGTTTTGACATTCGTCATTGTAATCTAGAATATTAAATAGGTTAAAACTGCAAATCATACTTTTGTTTACTATTGTGACTGATGTGATTAGAACATGCTTGAATTAAGTACTTATTATTAGATTGGAAATAATAATAATATTGATTTAAATTAAATCTTAATTTAAAAGCCCAATTTTTGATTTTTGGTGTGTAAAGTTGGTTTATTAAACAATTGTAAAGAACCTACCTACATCCAATCATTAACCCAGAAGGCCAATTCTCGTAATTTAAAACTCAATCTCAAACTCATCTCGGAGACAAACAAATGTGAAAAACTTGTCAAAATGTAGAGAAATTAGAGGTATTTTTGACAGATTGAGACTAAGAATCAGACTGTGAACGTTCTTAAAATTACGAGAATTACCCCTCTGTGGTTACTGAAGTTATATTGAAAGCCAGGAAAAGGTGACCTTTTAAAAGGCCCATCACAGAATCTAGGTTAATATGAATAGCAGTAAACAGAAATATCTATTAGCCTTGGAAAATAAACAGTAACAACTTACCTACCACCAGCTGATTTATTTATCTTGAATACATAAATAAACTAAGAATTAATGTTGCATTTACATAATATTACTAACTAGCATGAATAAATTACACTGAGAATCATGGAATGGAGTGTCAACATGGAATTTGTACAACAGTGAACTTTAATTTAGATAATATAATCAGTAAGAATGTAAAACTGTAAACAGATGATGACAGAAACATTATATGAAAGCAGGCTATGTTATATTTACAAATGATGAAACTCAACTCCAAAGATTAAGATAAGGTGATATTTTTTAATAAACCAATAAAAATACTACAGTCACACATACAGACTCAAAGGTCATTGGCCTCACCAAATTCCTTTTAGTTTTGTTAGTAGTTTGGTGCAAAATTGTACCTTGTAATGTGCAATAGGACCAAAATATAAACATTACAGTGCAGATTGTTAGATTATCCATCGTTTTATTAGGTACCTACTGTGATTTATGCATAGGTATAAAAATAATGTTATAACATTTTAATAACGTTAATGCAGTAAAATATGATAATACTTACAGGAAGGAGCAACAATACATGGACGTGATAACAGGAACAAATTACGCTATGGCTCAGTCTACGTATCTCACATTACACGCGACGACACTAACACTAACTAGCTTTATGACTTTTTTAAGTAAATTGAACGCGTGATTACAACGAAAAGCGAACGTAAACACATATTTTATTAACACGTTAGCAACTTCACAATCACGCACACTCGCTAATTATGTACACATCGCACTCTGCACATCTATACTTATTTATTAAACGACTTCCGTAAATTATTATAAGCCACACATTTCTTTTTGAATGTTAAACTTAAAAGCTCTTTCGTAATCGATCGATAGCTAAAACGAAACTATTCTCATGACAAAGAAACTTCATTAAAATAGACTTATCATCGGTGTAATATATTAGTAAGAAGAATAAGCATAGCACTACTTTTAGAATGCGTTTTGATGATTTGTTGTTGACTAATTGACTTATTCTTATTTGGATGAAAATCCCTACCCAAATATTTATATAAACTATTTTGTATCGACCAATAACCTCACCATCACCTAAACATTTTGAACTGTCAAACAGTAAGGTTGTACGTGTATGTACCGACCTTTGTTTGAATGCTACGCGCACCTATTTTATCGATATTTCCAACAAGCAACAATTTTAATGTAACTAGGTTTAATAAAAGTGAAAACTTTGTACGATATGTCTTATTATAATAATACTTGTTAAGTTCTGCTTCAATGAGCGGTCCTACAACAATCGCTACAATGCTTAGCAAACGAATGTAATCCCTATTGTAATATTTTGAACGCAACATGGAACTTTTACAGTCAACTGCAGATCTTTGGTAGCACTTGAATCATGAAAAACATCCTTACTACTTACCAAAGAAGATGTCGATGTCGTTTCTATTTCCATCAACAAGCATTCAAATGATTTTAGAAGTGACTTACCGCTTCGATATCGATGTTGTTGTTTAATCGCTCAACCCTACTAAGAAAGTGTTGTCAACCAATGACTAACCTATCTCAATGTTGTCAACTCTAATATATAAGTTTTAGTGCGTTCAAAAATAAGTATTTATAAGTTTCTAACATAAAGTATGATAGGGAATTCTAATCTGAGTCATTATTGAAATACAATTACTTATTAGCATTACGAGGATTCCAACTTTTAACTTTAGTACGTGTGGCGGCAGAGCAGTTGGATAGAGTTTAAAAATTCTTGAGGGTAGTAAACAGTGTCCTCGATGTTGCACACTGTGTCGATGGACTTGTAGCATGTCTCCTGTAGTGCTATTCCGTAACCATCTCAACGTGAAAACTTAGGTGAAGTGAGCGTAGAGTGAGCTGTCAGTGTCATCCCATCATGCTAGATGCTTGGGATTGACATTATTGACTCACTTCATCACTTAAGTTTTCGTTTCGAGGGGGGAGATTTTAACAAAATAGACGGCTGGTACTTTTTGTACTATAATATCATTATTTCGTGGTGACACTATCACAGTATTACAATAGGTATAGGAAATATTGTAATACTGTGACACTATTGCTCTGCAACAAAGCCAATTGTAATTCCTTGTAGGTAGATTATCGATTTCGGGGATAAACAGCGTTAAAGATGTTTTAGGCTGGATAAAATTATTTATTTGATTAATAATATAAAAACTATCCTATGTTCTTTCCCGGGACTCAAACTATCTCTATAACTACCTCATCTAAATCGGAGAGGTGACAGACCGACAGACAAACAGACACACTTTCGCATTTTATAATATTAGTATGGTTGTTACTCCTGATAATTTAGCTTCCTATTGGTGAAAAAATGGTTAAAATCGGTCCAATAAGTAGTAGTAAATAGTACAAACAAACAGACAAAAAGATATTTCCTCTGTGTAAGTACCTATCTATCCTTTACCACAGTCTTTCCCAAAGTGGGCGATAACGCCCCCTTGAGGGCGCTGCAGGTCTCAAGGGGGGCGGTAAGAGACCCAGAAAGAAAATGGGGGCGAGGCCTCTTAAACAACGACTGCAAGAGCTCTCGACTCTCAACAACAACTTGTGAACATCAACTAATATGAATTAAAAGATTGCTCAAACTCGGTTCTACATTTCTCTCCGCGTAGTTCATATATCTGTCCTATTTTATTAAATATAGAAAAAATGAAAATCATGTCAATCGGTCGCTCCGTTTCGTAATGAAAGTAGACACAAACAAACAAATAAAAAGGCAACAGACACACTTTCGCATTTTAATAGTTATTAGTACTCGTAGATATCTATCATGTTTTAACAAGTTTTTGTTAAATAACCCGAATTGTGCATTCCTGTATCAGTCGGCTGGTTCATTGAATACTTGTTCGGACTTGTTGAGTACGATTGAGCGTCGAATGAGATAAACGAGTTTATGCATGTTTGATTTATTCCTGTCGGTGCGTGCTGCTTAAGCATTCCTATATAAACAATGTAATATTTATTTTATTTTCATTTGTGGTTTCGCGCGCAATAGATGAGCAGTACTTACGCCTTCTCTACACTACTCGCGAAGTTGAACGTATTTCTCAAAGCAAAACAATGTCGGAAGTAAAAAAGAAGAGACGGCAATACTGTGCGGAATATATTAAATTCGGATTTATTGAAAATACCACAAACCCATCGTCGCCTTTGTGTCTTCTATGTCTAAAAATATTTTCGAATGAAGCAATGAAGCCTTCAAGGCTGCAAGATCATTTGAATAAAATGCATCCAGATAAGAAAGACAAGAATGTAGCATATTTTCAAGACCTAGAGAAGAAGCATAATACTCAGCCAAGTGTAGCAAAACTATTTTCGGCGGCTGCTAAGCAAGATGACGACGGACTTCGAGCTTCGTACAATATCTCTTTGTTAATTGCTCAAAAAGGCAAACCACATAACATCGGAGAAGAGTTAATATTGCCAGCAATAAATGAAGTAATAACTACTGTGCTTCATAAATCGGCCGCAGATATTATCCGAAAAATTCCTTTGAGTAATAATTCTGTGCAAAGACGAATTGATGAAATGGCTGAAAACATTGAAGAATCATTGTGCGATCACCTGAGGACAAGTCAATTCTCAATTCAGCTCGATGAGTCCACTTTACCAACTAATGAAGCATTGTTGTTGTCTTACGCGAGGTTTATTAAAGATGAGAAAATATGTGAAGAACTATTATTTGCTAGAAATTTAGAGACCGATACAAAAGGTGAAACCAAATTCAATACATTGGAAAAGTTTTGCGATGAGAAAGAGATTCCTTTGAAAAATATTATTTCAGTTGCTACGGATGGCGCTCCGGCTATGACAGGGTGCCATAAAGGCTTCATAGCGTACTTAAAAAATAAAATTCCAGATGTCCTTGGTGTACACACGGCTACACATCAAGCTATACATAACCAGTATAAGCAGATTTCTAATTGTATCAAAAGCCTATACAATGCGAGGTCAGCTAAAACTGGAAATGTATGGCTTTATGTATAGCCGTGTGTACATTGCGTTATTCATAGACAACATTTAGTTGCTAGAAACTTAAGTGAAAAACTATTTCAATCACTGCAATATGTCATCAAAGCAGTCAATAAAATCCGCAACAGCTCTTTGAATGATAGATTATTTCATCAGCTTTGTGTTACTAATGACGAGGATTTCAACCGTTTGTTGTTTCATACTGAAGTTCGTTGGCTATCAAGAGGCAATTGTCTGACTCGATTTTACAACCTGTTTGACTCTGTTATAGAGTTCTTGGAAACTAAAGATACAGAATTGCACGACAAGCTCATAACATCAAAGGATGATATAGCTTACATGACAGACCTGTATAAATTGTTCAACGACATGAATCTCCAACTGAAGGCGATAAACTAAATTTAATTAAAACAAAAAACGTCGTTGCTGCTTTCGCAGCCAAACTGCTTCTACACAAAAAGAATCTGGGCAGACGTGAGTTTCACAATTTTCCAAATTTATCAGTATCATGCAGTAACGACGAATTGTTTGCCTACTGCCAACATTTGGAAAACCTCCACATTGACTTCACCGAACGATACCAGGACATTTTCAACTTGGAAATACCAGACTGGGTGTTGGATCCGTTTTCAAATGTCAACACAGCAATGTCACCTCAACTGGAAGAAGAACTTATAGAATTGACAACAAACGAGGAAATAAAAATCAAGTTCAAAAATGGTTACCAAGAATTTTGGCTACAAAAACCGATCCTGCAATTGTACCCTGGATTGTGGTCAATCGTTCAACGATTCTTGATAGCATTCCCATCGTCATATTTGTGTGAACGTGGATTTAGTGCTGTGACAACACTGCTTACTAAAAAGAGAAATCGTTTGCTTGTTACCGAACGTGGCGACTTGCGACTGTTCTTGAGTAAATTGGAACCTGATATCAACAAACACATTAGTTTTTATATAAGGATTGATTATTTTAGTTATATTTTTAATAAAAGATACTCTGTTTTAATACTATAAAGTTGCGTTTCAATAATCATTCTTATTGGCAGGTGGAGCCCGTAAGAGTTAACTTGAGACCTAAGCGCCGTTGTATGTTACCTACTGCGCTCAGGTTTCAAGTTGCGGGTTATAGTAAAAGTTTCGTTTAGAATTCTCCGTTAATATACATAATATACATATCTAGGTCACAATAATTAATTAATTTAATTTGAAGTTATAGTGGTTTTTAAATAGGTGAAAAAAGGGGGGCGCTAAAAATATTTATTCTTAATGTGGGCAGTAGACTAAATAAGTTTGGGAACCACTGCTTTACCATCTGACTCCGGCCGTTGTACGAGGTCAAACAAATAATTCTCAGGGGCCGCCGTGTATTTGCCGTCACCTCATTCTATTTAGGTTTTTAGAGTTGATTAGTCTTTTAACCGGTATATATACGTAGGAGTAACAATGAGAAATAAAACTTTGAGCGGGTGTTATACGTTATTATCGGTACGAAGGCAAAATTCCGTACAGTAAGTACAAAGATAATAATTTCTATTAATAATCTTGTTTTTGTGATCACCGAGTGTCGATTATGGTAATAATAGTTGGTAGATGGTACCTACAGCAAATTCACGTTCATACATACATAATGTAGGTACTTACCTAGTTTCAATTTAAAGCCATTAAATAAGTGTTTTTTATTTATTGATTTAACATAGGTAGGTGCTCAGACCAAATAAAAAACCAAGAGACAGAGGGCTGTCAACAGTAAAGTGAAGCCGGTATCGTAAACGTGTATGCACTTAGTGAGGTGCAGTTTGATCGTAAATGTGTGCGTGTGAGCGTGTATGCACAGAGCAGAGCTTGGAGGTGTAGTTTTGGCAATTTTGGCATATTTCACTGTATCGTTCTCAGCGCTGTCTTATTTTTTTATTTGGTCTAAGGGTAGGTGCTGTTCAAACGTTGCACATACCTACGTAGGTGACGTGATCTTTTTCCTTTATCTGTGAAATTTTACTAAGGTATTTTTTTTTTTAAACGATTTGGGCTCTGAAATACCTAGGTACCAGTCTAACTACAGTAAGTTTTGAGAACATGGCGAAAATAGAGCCACTTTGCCTTGGTAAATGCTACCTACACCCAGATTAAATGGTCTAAGTCTAGAGCACACCGAGTTTTAGGAAAAGGCTGTCACACATCTGGGGGCCTAAAAAGGCCACTTTGGCAGAATCATAAAACAATTCATATCACGCAATTTCATCTGTATGACAGTTTTGTATGGAGATTCGTAAAATGCTACAGGTACACCTCTGCCTAACCTTTCAGGGAAATATAGGTGTGAAACTGTCAAACAGATGAATTGCGTGATATGAATTGCTTTATGATTCTGCCAAAGTGGCCTTTTTAGGCCCCCTATTCTGTGGTCACACAGGTATGACGGTCGACCAACATAACCCTTCACAAACTCGAACTTTTTCTAAAACTCAAGTAGGTAGGTACTAAGTCTAAGGTCAAAACTTCAATAATAATATAAATACCAACTACCTACTTTGTTTTAGAAATGTCCGTCGAAGTTACTCTTCGCCTGCAGCGTCACAGGAGCCGAAACCATACAAGTCGATACCTGGACTTTCGTCTTTACCATTAATCGGACCACTACATCACTTTTTGCCTATAGTCGGTAAGTTCTTGACAGCCGCACAGGTCGATCGATCAGGTTAAGCTACGCTTGCCGCGGTTGGTCTGTGGATGGGTGACCATCATTACATATCGAGACCCCTCCGTGCCTCGGAAAGCACGTTAAGCCGTTGGTCCCGGCTGCCATTCGTGGATCTTTGACAGTCGTTACGGGTAGTCAGAAGCCCGAAAGCCTGACAACCAGTCTTACCAAGGGGTATCGTATTACCCAGTAACTGGGTTGTGGAGGTCAGATAGGCAGTCGCTCCATGTAAAATACTGGTATTCAGCTGCATCCGGTTAGACTGGAAGCCGACCCCAACATAGTTGGGAAAAGGCTAGGCAGATGATGATGATGAGTCGGTAAGTTCTTGGACGGACTTCCAGTTATCCCAAATTCATCTACTTTGCTCGTTTCGTAGTAAAAATAATGGTGATATTCCTATGCCCGTTCGGAAGTCCGTGCAGGACCTGCAGGTAGGTAGGTACCTATCTACTAGTGATTCTTGCGAATGCATTGGTAGGCAAGACCAGCAATGGGGTTGTGCCCACCCTGTTTATTTATAAAAATCATAATCTATACTTATAATAAATCTGTAGAAGTGAAAATTCTGTACATTGAAAATATCAAAAAAATAAACGGCATGGTGTTATTAGACCGACATAACACCGAACCCAAAAATGTGATTAAAAAAAATTTTGTCTGTCTGTTTGTTCAGGCATCACGCAAAAACTACCGATTCGATTACGATGAAACTTGGTATAATTATTCTTTAATATCCTGGGCACCACACTGGGTACTTTTTATCCCGGAAAAGTATATACAATAAAAAACAAACTTAATTTTGCGGTTCGATCCTTACACCCGATTACTGTACCAACCGCAAATAATAAGTTCGTCGTAGGTTACGTCACCCGCAGTAGAGTTCACTAAGGGGCGCTGCACACGGCTAAGATACTATAATATTTTAATTGCTTGCCATACAATTCAATGGACTTATATCACACGACGAAGATAGAAAGAAAGATAATAAATAATATTTCATATTTTCGTATCTTAAGATGAATTTGTATGGCGAGGCTTTTCAGTGCGACCTTTTTATTACTTTTAGTTTTTACTAAGTACAGTTTAAGGTAGAGTTATTTAGGTTTATTTTTGTAAGTCGTATAGATTTTAATTTTAAAGTATAGGTAGTATATTATTTGATAGCGTACTTAGTCACCGTAGGTTATTTTATAATACTGTTAGGTAGGATTAGTCATTCGTATAGATATTAGTTTTTAGGTATTTTGCTTATTTATTGAGTTTAGATTGGTTATCATCAGAAATAGGTTTATTTAGGTAGGTAGGTATTTTATTTTCTGTTATTGAGTTTATTTAATTTTTTAATTAGGTAGGTACTTAGGTTTACTTTTATAAGGCGTAGACCGTATAGATTTTAATTTCAAGTATAGGTAGTATATATTTGATAGTGTGTAACGTAGGTTATTTTTAGTACTCTTAGGTAGGATTAGTCATTCGTATAGATATTAGTTTTTAGGGATTTTGCTTATTTATTGGTATATATGTCGCAGCCAACTGGTTAAATTAGCCGTTCAGTTAACCGCCTGAATAATATTCAATTACAGTTTGGAGCCGAATTGGTCGCAGTAACTAAGCCAGGGCACCCCGACCAAATGGGTTAGGTTAGGTTAGAACTGTGATCAACCGCTTGCGAGCCGAGAGAGCGAAGCGAGGCGAGCACTACTTCTAGAGGCCAGGCAGTTAACTGAACGGCTAATTTAACCAGTTGGCTGCGACATATAGGTACATATAAGTGTAGGTAGGCGCTAGGTGTTAGGGCTCTTCTATAAAGATAGTCTTAAAGATTTCTTTATTTTTAATACGGACATACTTATAACACGATGCCTTCCAGAAAGAGACCATCTCTTTCTGCTACATCGAGACACGCTAGGCGAATGAGACTAGCCAGATCACAAGAATCAGCTGAGGAGCGAGAATCCCGGTTAAGCCGCATGCGGGATAGCATGACTAAAGCAAGAGCACGCGAAACCAGTGCCGATCGAGAATAACGTTCTACACAAATAGCACTTTACACAAAAAACTCATTGATAATTTTGTCATCCACGCGAACGAAGTCGCGGGCACAGCTAGTTACAAAATATATTAGGTATTTCCTTGGAAATTAATAAGACTTATTAATATACTTGGTCGATAAATTATTTATCTTACAGCAATCAGCTGTAATCAAGGTGTTAGCACTTAGCAGCGATTTTTAAGGCGACGATTTTTTTTATCCAACACAGTGCACCCCAGCGCGTTAAAACTACACTGTTGGATTTTCAACTCTCGGAGCTAAGCAGTGCGTTGAAAATTCAGTACCAAGAGGGTACGAGAGGGCTTATGCTCGGTTCCTATAACCAAAAACGAATCATTTTGCTTACTAATGGTAGCATTTTTGATTGCCAAACTGGGCATATAAATAGATTTGTAAACTAATTTTACCTGTGACAGCTACTTCCAAATGGGAGGGTCTACTATGCCAAGCTATGTGGTCATTGCTTCATTATTAGTAAAGATACAAGAGTTTCAATTTTAACCAATAACGGTCCGTAAATTTTGGAATCGGCCATTAATGGATAATTAAGGCAGACATATTTTATGTGCTTATCCCACTATTGAGTAACAGAACTCGAAATAGATTCTTGTGTGATGCAATGATATCTTAGGTAGGTAACAAATGTACAAATCTAACTACCTAAGAGATAAGACAGATAAAATATCAGCTTATCATAAAATTAGTTCTTCACGCGGACAAAGCGCTAAACCCTTGTGATACCTAAAATAAGTATAGCAACTTATCAACGAAATGTATTGTCTTTCTTCAGGGCAATTTGGACCAAATGCAAACATATTCGATGTGATGGGTACTTTGCATAAGAAGTTTGGTCCTATAGTTAAAATGGACGGGGTCGTAGCAAGGGCTAATATGGTCATCTTGTTCGAGCCGGAGCATTTTGATCAGGTACGTTTGTGGATTGAGTTGATGTATTGATATTAAATAAAATGCAAGTAAATATAATTTGTATTTTCTTTTTGTAAGGTTTACAGGGCGCAGGAGGCAAACCCACTACGACCCGGCTTTGAAACACTGGAGTATTTCAGAGAGGTCACCAAGAAGGGTACTCTTGACGGCTATTACGGATTAACTACAGCGTAATATTTAATGCTATGTTTGTTAATTTAATTTTTAATAGACATAAATAATTTAATAATTAATCCTGTTCACTGTATTACAGACAAGGAGAAAAATGGCGCGAGTTTCGTACAAAGGTCAATCCAGCTTTGTTGAAACTAAAATTGGTAAAAGTATATGCGTCACCGCTTGATGAAATTGCTCAGGATGCAGTGCAGAGGTAGTATTCCTATATTTATAGTATTTGGAAATAATGTTTTGTGTCAATATTCACCAACCCGCACTGGGCTCGAGTGGTGGATTATGCCCAACTCCGTCTCACAGAGAGGACGGTGTCCCAGCAGTGGGAAAACTATAGGCTGATTATGCAATGTTGTCGGAGTCACTTTTCAGGATGATGCCAAACATTACTGAGAGGAACTAACGTCTGAGGGACAATTCACGTAATTTTAAGAACGTTCAGTGTGATCTCAGTCTCAATCTGTCAAAAATGCATCTTATTTCTAACTTATTACCCTACATTTTTAACAAGTTTTTGACATTGATTATTGCTGAGATTAGATTGCAAATGCAGATCTCCAGAATCTCTCTACCAGCTTACTCCTCTTAATCATATTCACTCATAAAAATAATCTTTTCAAGGATAAAGCGACTGAAAGATGACAAAACTTATTTGGAAAACAACTTTGCTCTTGAAATGAATAAGTGGTCCTTAGAATCGGTAGCCCTAGTGGCTTTAGGATCGAGAATGGGATGCCTTGAAGACAATTTATCAGAGGACCATCCAGGACGGAAACTGATGCAGTGTGCGAAAGATATGATTGAAACAGCTTTTGAACTGGAATTTATGCCAAGCGTTTGGAAATACATTTCGACACCAGCTTTTAAGAAGATTATGAAGACATACGACACGCAATGGCAGTAAGTAAACACTTCTAATTGTTTTGAAAAATAATTATAAAGATCTGTTAGTAAAATTACATAACAACTACCTATTCCCTACAGAGTTAGTACGATGTTCATTGAAAACGCACAAAAAAGGATAAACGAAAGAGGATATGATATTCCTGAAGAAGAGAAAAGCATAGTCGAAAGACTGTTGGCTATTGACGAGAGAGTAGCTATCCTGATGGCTAACGAAATGTTGTTCGCTGGTATTGATACGGTAAGAATGCGACGTGTACCTAGGTGCCATCACGGATACTGGCGGCTTTCAACCTTATTACTAGGGCACTAGGAGCCTTATTGTAAGGTTACAAAAGTGATCAATCGCATTTTTTACAGGTATCTTTTACAGCTATAAGCATAATTTATAATTTAGCGATACACCCTGATAAGCAAGAGAGACTACGTGAAGAAATACGTTCTGACGATCCGCACAAACGTTATCTCAGGGCTTGTATGAAAGAAGCGCTCAGACTTTGGCACGTAGTTCCAGCCAATTTGAGGAGGACCGATAGAGACCACATTGTTGGTGGTTATCATATTCCTGAGGGGGTAAGATTGATTTTATTCAGTTGTATAATGGTTTCGGTAAGCCGGTACCTAACTAACACATGTACACTGCGCTCACAATTTAGATTTCTATTTATATTATTTCGGAAAAGTAACTTTAGTGCTTAGTCATAAAGCTTCAATTAAAACTACTACTACTAAACAACTTTTGAAACCTCTTCAAGTACTACAGTAATTCTAAAATCAACTTAATTTGCGAACTAGTAAAGTTGATATTTGGTTAAAATGAAAATAATGTGTATTGGAAAAGCTTTTAACGTTTTCTTGCATTTCAGGTTGATGTGATAGCACCAAACGAATATCTATCCAGAATGGAAAAATATTACCCCCAGGCCAACGAATTCGTTCCCGAGAGGTGGCTAGCTGATAAATCTGATCCTCTGTACTACGGAAATGCACCTCAAATGGTAACATTACCGTTTGGTTTCGGAATCAGAAGTTGTATTGGAAGAAGAATTGCTGAACTAGAGATTGAAACTTTCATGAAGAGATTCTTTGACGAGTTTAAAGTTACATGGGAAGGACCCCCAATCAAAGTTGTCACTAAAGTTACAAACACTTTTGTAGCACCTTACAACTTTAGATTTGAAAATGCTAAATAATCTACCTCCATTTACATTATTATTTTTATGACTTGTGTTTGTTTTTTAGAAGTAATCAGCACACATTTTTTTATAAGTATATTATGAAGATAATTATTATTGAGGCATTTGTTTCATAAACAAATGTTTTTTTTTTTACTGAAGATTTTGCACTTATTTATGAAATATAATTATGCTGGAACTACCGCAAAATGTTATGAAAAGATAACTATAGGGCACCAAGTCGCCGCATATTTAGCTACTAAGAGAGGATTTTAGATAGTTTACTGTTGTCCCTTTTTTCAGTACACCAAATTTAAATAATAAATATTATTCCTGTTATAATGGTTTTCTATATTTCCCTTGTATCCACACTCTGTACATTTTCAACATTTTCCCTCTATTCACTTGAAGCCTTCTGTCAATCAAATTCTGCTCTTCTTTAAACCCAGCTTTATTGAATAAGTTGGTTATTTCTTCTTGAGTAAAGAAGTAGACTCTAGTGTTGTCACCTCGGGCATAGAAGTTGTCAGATATGCACCTTCCCTTCTTGAACCTCAGCTGTGCTAAGTCATATCGGCCGTAGTCACGGAATACCACTAATCCTCCAGGCTTAAGGTATTTGTAAATATTGTTGATTACAGTTGTCATCCTGAAAATAGAATTATAATATAATATATATAATATAATATATATAATAAAATATAAGACTAAAGACAATAAATGAATAATAAAAGAAAATCATTGCATTAATAATAATAATAATTCAACTTCAGTGCTTCAGTGCAGTGTGTGTAGTCCAAAATCAAAGGCAATGGAATAGTTTTGATGTTTTTTTGAGTTTCTAATGTATTAGGATTATTTATTTTTAATATATCGAAAGATAATTTATTAATGTTAGTTCTGCATGATAATGTTTGTCATCTGCCATATTCTATTAAACTTATTATTTTTGTAACATGCAGAAAACCAAACTCCCACTTTGAACCTAAGAGAACATATTTGGCTCCTTGTTGGACTGTAATCTGAAGCTGACTCCAAAATAGTTGGGAAAAGGCTAGACAGATTTATTTTTGCACTGTAATCAGCAACTAGTAGCAAACAAGTTATGGTTCCAATGAAGTTACAGTATTTTTATCTCACAAAGTGACATGCACTTTACTTGGGGTAACTAAGTGTACAAATACAATGTGAATGTGTGTGTGATGACGAGTAGCGTTAACACATAACACACCCACACACACATACACTTCGGACTTCTCCACTATCTCGGACAGTACCAAGACCTCCTGGGCTTGCACAAATTTATAGCGTATTTGTATACTTGGTAAACACAAGTAAAGCATGTGTCGCTTTGTGGCAAAAAAATTCAAAATACTGTATCAAGTTGAATCAGTAGCAAAAAAAATTGCAAATTAAAATACTCACTTTGCAGGATCAATAGCAGACAAAACGAATATCAACACAATAATGTCAATAGAGTTTTCTTCAAATGGTACATCCCATTTGTCAAGTGTGGCGTCCAGTACAAACACATTACACCTATTTGTTTCATACAACTCACTTTGTTGCATAATGTTTATTGCTTTTGAAGAGAAGTCACAACCATATATAAAGAGGTTTGGATCTCGACTATACTGCAGTATCGGGAATATAGTGTTGCCCACTCCACAACCAATTTCAAATATGTAGCGTTTAGTGTCACTCTTAGTCTGTTCTGTAGTTTGTGTGGACTTATTCTCTCCTTCAGGATATACTCTCACTGGGGCTGATGTGTTGTCTGGAGCCAGTTCTGGGAACTCGGTGAAGAGCCAGTGACGGTCTTTAAAGAATCTGGAATTTTATATTAGTAGGTTTTAAATTAAAATTTTAAAATATTCTATACCATTTAATGCCTAGAATTTAGAAATTGGAGGCTAAAAATAAACTTGAAAGTTATCTGTAATGACCTGTTTTGATGTATATCATAAAAGGCATCCCAATGTTTGTCAGCATCATCTTCCAATGACTTCAAACAATCCTCAGAAAATATTACTTTGGAATTCTGTTTAACTTTTTCCTTTGCTACTGTTTCTTGTTCTTCATCCCAGTCAACATTGTCCCTGCAACCAAAAAGATTTTAAAACCACTTCTCATTATTTTACTAGGCATACTATGACAAAACTTGTGTTGAAAAGTACCAGGCATTAAAAAGGTAAACATGCTTCGAATCATTCAGATATCGACCGCCACCAGCCGGCTTCTTCCTATTCCTAGTTTTTTCCAGTTCTATTATGTACTTATCACTTCGAGAGTTCTTACAAAACCTAACCAAAGTAGTAAATATGGTACCACGCGTTATGTTTGAAAACTTCGTCAGCATTTTCCAGGTATCTGTTGCCAAATTGGGGTCTCTTATCAACTTGAGAATGTTCCATTTGTGTACTTTCTACTTACGAGCTTATTACTCTTATTTTTTTGTAATTAATGATCAGTTTATCTGGAAAAATACGGAAACTTATCCCCCTTATCTACAAGAGTGACAGAACTGACAGATCAAAAAGTACTCTGCAGTACTCTGTGAGTGACAGTCAATGACAAACGATGACTTTTAAATGACAGTGACGGCAGACATTGCATGTCAAAATACTGCGTTTTATTATTTCAGAATTTGTTGCACATTACTTCATTACAAAAAAGTTGGTGGATGGAAAAAATACAAAAAAAAAAATATTTTCTTAGATTTACATTGAACAGTTGAAATACTTGAAAATGTTAAAATACAATTATTTTAACATTTTCAAGTATTTCGACTGTATATATGATATTTGATGGCTAAATCAGCTTTTCCATACACTTTGCGCACAGTTGTATGTAGGTACTTGGCTACCAATAGATGGCGGGACCATCACATAACATAGTAAAGTTAGCATCGCTGATGCAGAACAGTTGACCTATATCTCATAACAAACTTGATGGCTAAGAGAAAGAAATCTGCTTCTTGGAAGAGTTCATAACTCACGATATAACGTCACTCCTGTAGGGTAATCTTTTCACCGCTAATGAGACACAAATTGATTTTCTATTGTAACGGGTCTTTATCATAAAAATCACAAGCTTATGAGAATAATCTCGTAATTAAACCACTACGATTCAAATTAAATTTTGTAAATGTGTAGTTTTTTACCCGATAGTTACTGGGAATTGTGTGGACGAGCCTACTGCCTAAAGTTCGGAAGTTCTTAGTAGCGGCCCAGAGGCCGAATTTCCTGATGGAAAACTCAATACTCTGTCCGACTTGGATATCGAAGCAAGTGCGTGGTACGCTCAGCATCATATTGCATCATCATTGATAATTGGAATCTTCTGATGCTAGGACTAGGATAGTAAAAGTAATAATCGCATCCACTGAACTGAGGTCCTGATTCGGTAGGATATATTAATAGCAATATATTTATTAGTTTCATTGTTCCATGATAAGTACTGTGTGTCCCATAGATAGGGGTACAGCTATACTTATCTACTCCTGTACAAGTCTTGAGCAGGAAATAAAAGGGTGATGGCTGAAAAAAATGGGACGCATGAGTTATCGTGTTCTCTAATTAACCCCATGTAGATTACGCCTCCCTAAGTAAAAGGGGATTACATCTCTAATGAAATTCTTTAAAGATTAAGCTCCATATAACCAACTGGTCGGGAAACTCGTGTAGGTATAAAATAGATATAGGTACCTAAGTCAGGTAGATACTGGTCATACTGGAATATACAGGGTTGTTGGAAAAACACCAACAACTTCATTAGAGATCATTGTACTCATCACTATTAACAACTTTTACTATGGGACCAAACCAGAAATCGCGAAAAAAAAATCTGCTGTTCCCTACATTTTGACGACTTACCTATACAAACATAAATGTAGGGAACAGCTGATTTTTTTTGTAAAAGTTGTTCATAATGATGAATACAATGACCTCCTAAAAGTTTTTTGTTGCTTTTCCAATAACATGTATGTTTTAAAACCTATTCCGAAGTATTCCACTATAATTAGTAGGTATACCTACCTAGCTGCCATACAAATCTATTAGTTTTAGAAGTCTGTTCTGTTTCGACTCGAGAATATAATATAAGATACCTAAGTACATAGTAAAAAACAAAGTCGCGAAATGTCTGAAGACATCCGTGCGAATCTGGGGCGGGCGGGCCGCTAGTTTATTATAAACTAGCTTCTGCCCGCGACTTCGTCCGCGTGAAATTTCACCCTCTTAGGAGTGGAATTTCAAAAAACCCTTTCTTAGTGGATACCTATATACACTTCACAAAGAACACACTCAACTCCAAATTTTATGTCTCTATGACCAGCGGTTTAGGCTGTGCATTGATATAATCAGTCAGACAGGATCACAGGACTTTGAATTTTATATTAGATTATAAAAGTAAACCTAAGTACCTACCTAATAAAAAAAAAAATCAATAACAGAAAATAAAATACCTACCTACCTAAATAAACCTATTTCTGATGATACGTGGCTAAATAATAACAGCCGCACAGGTCGATCGATCAGGTTAAGCTACGCTTGCCGCGGTTGGTCTGTGGATGGGTGACCATCTTTACATATGGAGACCCCTCCGTGCCTCGGAAAGCACGTTAAGCCGTTGGTCCCGGCTGTCATTCGTGGATCTTTGACAGTCGTTACGGGTAGTCAGAAGCCCGAAAGTCTGACAACCAGTCTTACCAAGGGGTATCGTATTACCCAGTAACTGGGTTGTGGAGGTCAGATAGGCAGTCGCTCCATGTAAAATACTGGTATTCAGCTGCATCCGGTTAGACTGGAAGCCAACCCCAACATAGTTGGGAAAAGGCTAGGCAGATGAGGCAGATGATGAACTAATCTAAACTCAATAAATAAGCAAAATCCCTAAAAACTAATATCTATACGAATGACTAATCCTACCTAACAGTTTTATAAAATAACCTACGGTCACTACGTACACTATCAAATATACTACCCATACTTTAAAATTAAAATCTATACTTACTTATAAAAACGACTTATAAAAATAAACCTAAATAAGTCTACCTTAAACTGTACTTAGTAAAAACTAAAAGGAATAAAAAGGTCGCACTGAAAAGCACGTTTTGGAATTGCAAGTAGCAGATAAAACATACAATTTATAGAATGCTAATATGAACGAACGCTCGCCTATTATTATTATCTTCGTCGTGTACTACGACAAACTTATTATTTGCGGTTGGTACAGTAATCGGGTCTAGGGATCGAACCGCAAAATTAAGTTTGTTTTTTATTGTATATTTTTTTCCGGGATAAAATGTACCCAGTGTGGTGCCCAGGATATTAAAGAATAATTATACCAAGTGTCATCGTAATCGAACCGGTAGTTTTTGCGTGATGCCTGAACAAACAGACAGACAGACAGATTTTTTTTTAATCACATTTTTGGGTTCTGTGTCGGTCTAATAACACAACAACTAATACCTATTTTATAAAAAACAACAAAATAAATTCAAATAAACTATTTAAAGACTAAAAGTCGCGCTGATAAGCACGGTTTGTTAATATCAATTATCGTCTGTCAATAAGGTCGAACGCTCTGAACGCATCAACAGCCAAATATTGAATGAAGCTCGCGCTCGGACCTCCCTTACCCTACCGCCGCCGCGATCCGCGTCGAGCGCGGCAACCGTTACACAAAAATAATCCTTATGGCATGATTCAGTATTCACGCGCGACGGCGCGATGGCTTATTAGCGTATTTCATGTATAAGTTTGGTGTTTCTATACCGATTACTATGATTCTTTTTTTATTGAATAGGTAATAATATTAACTTCTTTTAATTAGGGATGAGTGAGAGTATTATAAACGTAAGAGTAAACAAATATAATCAGAAAGCTCCGAACTGCTAAGGTATCGGGAGTTACACGTGTTATTGTGAGTCAACCATAAAAGATAGACATATGCTGTAGTGGGATATTTTTTAGATAATTTTATGTAGAACATTTCCGTCATAAATGATTTCTATGTAGCTTTAACCATTAAGGCTGCACACGCGACGGAAGCTTAAAAAATGGAGCAACTTCTCCCGTTTTCCCAACATTTCCTTTCACTGCTCTGCTCCTATTCATTGTAGCGTGATGAAAAGTATACTATAACCTCCCCAGGAGTATGAAGAATAATTGTACCAAGTTTCGTTAAAATCCGTCGAGTAGTTTTTGTTTCTATAAGGAACATACAGACAGACAGACAGACAGACAGACAGACAGACAGACAGACAGACAGACAGACAAAAATTTTACTGATTGCATTTTTGGCATCAGTATCGATCACTTATTACCCCCTGATAGTTATTTTGAAAATATATATCATGTACAGAATTGACCTCTCTACAGATTTATTATAAGTATAGATTAATATAATGCTATACCTAATATAATGCTATGTATTACCTATAAGTATGTATATAATGTTCCAAGAACTTCCAATTTTGTGTCGAATTTAAAGTTATTGCGTCATAAAAGACGTTGAGATGCTGTTCTCTGATCAAAGTAAACACCATAAAAACGATTCCACGGGTCATTAAAGACTTCCCACAAACGAAATAGCCGCACGTTCGTTTATATCGTCGGTATAAAGACACTTAGGACACATTTTCGTAGTTAGGTTATACAGAAACACAGACAGGTAAGTAGGTACCTACCTATAAGGTTATTCTTGCAGTGCAATAATGCAATTATCTCTGTTTTGAAGATTGGGCAATTTTCCTGTAGGACGTCTCACCTTTTTTTTAGGTATTTTATATCGAAATTCCAGATATTTTAATTACATTAATTTCCGTTCTTCTTCGCCTCCTAAAGCATAGGAGGCAAAGTAAGAAGAATGAAGGGCGGAGTTGTTTGCTGTAGAAAACTATCAATCCGTTATCTATACAAATAGGTATCTAATTATTATATTCGAACAAGATCTCTATCAAAATAATTCCTGTATTTATGAATTTGAGACTTCGAGGACCGACGTTCATTGTTCAGTAGTTACAAAGTCTTAAGTAAAACGTAGGTAGGTAGAGTAAGGCAGGTACAGTAACTTATACATTCTCAACGCAGAGCAGACTATCAAATCTAATCGTTGAAATTTACGACTAACACTAAACGAGTGACTAAATGATTGGAAAGCCAGTAGTAAAAAATGGTAGTACGGTACGAATAATGTAATAACCCTATTCGTTTGAGAACTTCGGAATCGTTTCGCACAGCTGAATTTCCAACCTGTTGATGAAAATTTTACTTCAACTTTTTCCTGAAACCATATTGGAAAAAACCTCCTGTAGTTAGTATAGGCTGAATAACTAGTGTGTGTTAACCAACCTTTTACCTAATTTCAGTTCCCTACTCTATCAAAACAGAATTTAATCTTTGAGTGAATATCGAAAACATTTCAGAATCGACCACGACGAACGAGAATCTTTGGTACTATTGTATGTAGGCGTAGCGTAGTGCAACATAACTACCGTACTTAGCAAGTGGCATGAAGTTACGTCGACGCGAGACAGTTCCCAAATCGACTGCATAACTTGCATGAAGTTACCAGCGTTTGCGATGGAGAGATGCGACAAACGTAGGTACAGTTCACAGACTTGTAGCTTAAATTTGTGTTACGACTTGGATACTTCATACTTGCGAAGGCATATACCTACGTATTATATTTAGCAAGAAACTAGTTATTTTCATAGTTTGCTGTAGACACACGTTCCGTTTATTAAAGCTGACAGCGAAACTATAGCGTACATTAGAGGATTATTAATTGTGGAGCCATTAGAGTTAACCTTTGATCGTAGTTTCAAAAGCTTGGCGCTTAATATTGAGATGAAATATGTTTTAAGTTGCGGAAATGTTAGGATGACGCTGGCATTTTCCGCTTTACTTACTTCTAATAGACTAGTTTATTGATGGTGAGTTTCAGTTTTATGCGAAGTAAGCTGGTACTACGCTCCTTTTAATTAGGTATCGAGAGAAACCCGTGAAGCTTTCTAAAAGCTTTTTCTAGTGTGATATTATTTCATTTATTAGTGCTGGTTCATAAGGATGCTCCTATATCCAGCCACATTAAACAGTCTCATGGTCGCGTCTAAAGTTACAGGAATTTAATTAGTAGGTACTTAGGTACGTCCTACTCACATCAAAATGCAATGAGCTTTTTAGAAAACTCTCAGCTACTACGACTTTGTAAAGTAATCTTTATTTATTTAATTACACTATGTAAACTGGGTCTGTCTTTTCTGCAAACTCATGACGAATTCCCATTTAACCCTTGGGGTCACCAAGGCATGAATTTCCACACTTGACCTTATTGCTCGTATTATAGGGCTTAAAACTTTTCCTCCGCTATTTATGTTACTTACTCAGACGTGGGTGGCATATTATTGTGAAGAGTTATAAGCTTCGTGGGCATGGAAGCGTGGCCCATCAAGTACATTACGTTAATCCGACTCCAAGGACCAAAATCCTGAATAGTTCCGATACTCCAGTTCCCGGTTTAAGTGCCTATTGTTCCTTACTTTACATGTCTGAATTCGGTTTACTTTTTGCACACATCGTCGTAATAAAGTTTGTACGACCCATACCGCCTCACAAACTGAACCGATTTTAATTAACTGAATTTTTTACTTGATTTAGATAGACTTATTTAGAAACTTTTTCCTTTAGGATTTTGTTTTCATATTTTTCTATATTTGTAGTTACTCATTTCAAAAGCATTACAAAAAGGTTACCATAAACACATTGAAGACGCAAGACTTTTATATAAAAGTAGCTAATAGGTCGTAAAAGTTGGAGTCCATCATTTTTATGCCAAACGCAGCGTGTGTTTCTGCCAAAAGAAAAATGTTGGCACTTAATTGTAACTCCACATGGCCTACTAATCAATAAATATCATGGTAGGGATTTTATATACTTATGTACACGTGTGGTTATTTTTTGTGGTCTAACACAAAAAAAAAGAGTAAGAAGAATAGGTACCGCGAAAGTAGGTATGGCGTTGGCTACGGGCCCTTTTTTCATAAAATACATTGCATATCGGTAACTCTTCTTGTAGTGTAGAAGTGATTGCGTTGCGTCGTCAGTTTCAAAAGTCAGTGTGTAGTCCGTACCTAATTTTCATTTATTTTCTCCTTTTTGGCAAAGTTGGGATGACTCTTTCACAAAAGTAGAATCTGATCGAATTTTGTTTTTGCTTTTCGGAAATTTTCGTTTGCGGACAATATTTCCAGCTTTGGCCGAAAAAAGTGAAGAAATATCAATACTTTCAATTAATTTGTTCAAAGAACATCCATAGTCTCAACAATTAAAAGGACACTGAGAAAGTGCAAAAAAATATTTTATTCTTTTACATACATTCAGATTGTTTAGTTAAGTACCTACCTATGTTATTTCTTTGCGAAAACTACAAAGTCTCCTGTGATTAAAGTACCTATTGACGGTTAAATAAGATGATTAAAAGATTGACCCCGGATTTCTTTTACTTTTGCCGCAGAAAAACAATCGGTCGAAACTGTAAATCAGTCCGAATTTAGTTTTCGTTATCAGCCAAAAAAGGAACAATTTCGGTCCTACTACACAAAAGCCTTCAGCCTTATAGTTCAACTTTCTATGTTATTTATTTGAACATTATTGTATCTCATACATGTCCTTTATCGATTCAGTCCTCAATAAACGACATTTCAGTAGATATAACACAATTATAAGTTCTTCCTATAATCTCTATTTTCAATCGCGTCTGCCCTGGGGGCGCATTCACGTATTATATAGCCTTCGGGACTGTGCGCGAGTATTTATTGCCGTATCCTTGTGATATAGGGAGTCAACTGAAATACATGTTAGAATCGCACCGTGAGAAGTTAGGTGACGTGAGCTGTCATTCCATCTGATGCTACAGGGATTGATACTAATGACAGCTCACTTTAAGCTCACTTCACCTGAGTTATCACGGTGAGATTTTTACAGAATAGCACTACCTACAGATGCCTGATTCCAAATTAAGTCACTGTTTCGATAGGTATTCAAACGTTCGGGTGAATAGTTTTATTAAACGACTAGCTTCTGCCCGCGACTACGTCCGCGTGAAGTTTCTTGTTTTCGCTTAGCGTTCTTTCTTCTTTTTGTACGGCTCCTACGGGTCGTAGCGTGATGTTATTTATAGCCTATAACCTTCCTCAAGAATTGGGCTATAAAATGTAAAAATAATTGTTAAAATCTAACTGGTATTCCTAGAGATTAGCCCGTTCAAACAAACAAAAATATATGTAATACTATATTAATATATGTAATACCTAAAGTTTAAAATCACGTCAG
The DNA here is from genome assembly GCA_963669345.1 of Gortyna flavago. Lineage (NCBI taxonomy): Eukaryota > Metazoa > Arthropoda > Insecta > Lepidoptera > Noctuidae > Gortyna > Gortyna flavago. Next base: position 8,912,544 of record OY770139.1, read on the forward strand.
TCAATTTTAATTTTTACTATAACAAATAAAGTGTAAGTGCTTACATAGTGATCCGTATACAACACTGACGAACCGTGAATACACACGGCAAATAAACCGTATATTTACACGGCAAGAAAAACGTGTGTGTTACATTGCCTTCTTTTTTAATTTTTCCGGGATGAAAAGAAAGTGCTCACATTTATTTTATTTCATTTATTCCAGGTCAGATTATTATTCAATAGGTATACTGTGATAGGAAATCAAACACTCATCCTCTACACACACTCATCATCTGCTTAGCCTTTTCCCAACTATGTTGGGGTCGGCTTCCAGTCTAACCGAATACAGCTGAATAATCTACACACACTATATACCTGAAAATTAACCCTTTCATGCGTGGTAAATAAAAAACCTGAGCTAATAACACAAAACCCTGTTTTGTGGTTTAACCCATCCAGGTTACACCACAACTAAGTACTACAGGGTGATTTTATGTAAGTAATAAAGTGGATGGCTCCGCTATACCTACATTAACCTATGTTTAGCACACTTTGATTTCCATCGAGGGATCACTAATTACCTTGATGGACCTCTTGGATGAAGGGAGCAGTGGACGTTGAAGTGTGTCCGCCATGTGCCATTGTGTATGGAAATCATCAGGGCTGCAGCATAGTCATTATCATCATCAGGAACGAATACGAACACTAAAAACGAGTATTGATAAATAAGATGGGTAAAAGAATAAATCAGACAAAAATTAGAAAATTGTGATATAATTATGTTGGATTAACTTATATCTTTTGTTTTACCAAAGTCTGGAAATGTACTTCTGACAAAAACTGTTTTTTTTTTTACCCAAAAGTGTCATATTCTAAAATTCAATAGTATATTATGAAGTAATAGATACATTCCCACATCTTAAGCCCGAGAAGATAATCTAACTACTAGCGGAACTTAATAATAAATAACACGGTTCCAATAACTCACGCTCAAACAGAATTTAATTTAAAACTAAATCTTATAATTTTATCGTGAAGACTATTTCTAAAACGAGACACCCTTGCAGGCTCCATTAGAGGCAGCGCGGCGGTATCGGCGGGGAGGCGCGGGGCGGGCGGGGGTGGTTCTACAAACAATCCTCGCGGATATTGAACGGCGATGCGTTCGGAAATGCAGCGCCCGCGCGCCCGCCGGCTGCGTGCAACGGAACGCTCGCTCACGTCTCATCGCGCGAACAACGTGTGAAGATATGAACGCCCTCATTTTCATCTCGTTTGTATTCATATTACATTTCAATTTTGAATAGACAATAGGAGATTTTGTTTTATAAACACCCTGTTTGATGCTTGATGTTTGGATTGGACTCGGCCTTGAATTTTGAAGTTTTGACTTCTATACGTTTAGCGTAGTTTTTTTTAAAGTATTTTCTCCGTAATTAATAAGATCGTATTTTATTATTGCCAGGATAACATAGTCTAGTAAACATCAACAACAAAATAAAAAAAGAAACAAGAAGAAATTACTTTTAATAGATTTCGCGAAATTGTTTCGTTTAAGATTATCCTAACCATTTTGAACTAAGAGCAACAAGACCACCTGCAAGGCACGATGATTTTATAATAAAAAGAAATTGCGTCGTAAACTCGCCGTTCATACAGGAATATCCTCTTTTTACTAAGTCCAACCAACCTTTCAGGCTGAAAACTTAAATTAAAGAGAGCCTTAGCAGGCCAGTAATATGCAGGGGTAAAAAAGTGATTGAAATGGACGGTTTCAGCGCTTGGATGTTTAGATATTATAGCTATAGGTAGTGAAGTATATGTAAAATAGATAGATAGGTGGTGAGCCCAGCCATCTGTTGCGGTCAAGTGTTCTCCTTCCGAAGTGGGATGAGCCTCCATCTTTCATGGACCAAATAAAACGATGTGCGCAAAGTATATATATCTAATGTATTGTATTATACGTACGTCATGTGTTTGGATCTTTGCGTTCGTCTTTTTGTCCGAGAATAGAAAGCATTGTTGTTGTTTTTTTGCGATGGATAATAGGAAATAATAAGTCTTAATTTTGCTGAAATAAGTTTTATTAATACGACCATTCACATTGGTCTTCTGAACAACTAGATACTTATTACCCTTATCTGTCAGTTCAATTGGTAAGTAAACGAAGTAAGTACTTACCTAATCATCTTTACATAATGTCCCTATAACTTTACTAAAATTACCTAGCTTATGACAAAGTTGAATGTCTGTCAGAAGATTCGACTGGCAATTATTTTTAAGCCAAGACCGACTGATGTATGTGATGCCTCATGGCATTAATCAGTGTTTTCCCCTTAACATAAAGTGAATAAGAAAGACCCTATTGGACGATTTCTTAATTGAATAATTAAGAGTTTAATTTGTTTTAGCAGGTTAGTTTGACATATTATCCATACAAAAGCTGGCACGCGTTGCTGTGGCTAACGTTTTTGTCTTTTTTTTTCTATCCTATCTTTCAAGTTGTATCAAACTGCACACGGTGTACAAATTTGATTAAAATCGGTTAAGTAGTTTAGGAGTCCATCGCGGACAAACATCGTGACACGTAATTTATATATATTAAGATATTGCGGTTTGACAGCTTTTGTAGGTATTTTAGTATGTTCATAATCCCCCAGAGAAAAGTTATTGTGTTGAGTATTGAAAAATCAGCCCTAAGTCATATTTAAAATACTAATACCTATTACTATTAGCGAAAAGACTAGATTGTAATGTGAATAAAAGTTTTACCAACCGTGATACTGTATAAAAGAAAAAAGGGTTAACTTTTTACCATTGGTTGCCACCATTGTCATGAAAGTGTTAATAATTCATAAATAGGTATTCACTTCTATTCTCAAATGCAACCCTTGTTTACATTGTCAGAAACTTCTACAATAAGAAACAATAGCTTTTGTATGGGTTAAACAAAAATCTCAACCTACGTACATTGTACAGTCCCCTTTTCCTTAAAAATATTTTCCCAACAAGTTGCCGTTTTCATTTTTATTAAAAACAAAACATTTGTATTACAAAAGCCTTTGTACGTTATCGAGTCTGGCTCCTTAAGAAATGAAAACGATACGGTTGCCAACAACACAGGTAGCCAATAGGGATTGTATGGACAAACACAGAATAAGTTAAGAAAACACAGACGTTACATTTATTTTGAATTCCATTATTTATTGAAAATGTTTTGGTTTATAATTTGTTTTAGAATTAACACCGTTTCTTGTTAGCACAGACATGAAATTAAAACTTTGTAGGAACACGTCATGTTTATTTCTCGCGTCTCCAAAGTCGAAGGAATAAAGTTACGGGTTGTAATTATCATATTAAATTAACCGTCTTTAAGTCCCTCTACACACGGGTAAAGTATCTAATTACGTCCGTTGGAGCCGTGTGAGGTACGCCACCAACGTAGATAATTCTCAAAGGTAGAGTTAAAACCTCTGGAATAAAATGCCTGGACAAAGAGCCTGGTTCCAAAGACGAGTGCATCCCTAGTGCAAATGTAACTGTGTGCAGACATTGTGTTCTGGCTTACTTCCAACATCGCGACCCTTGGTTACAGCCCGATGTGCTATGTACTATGGGGTAGTGGTAGATGGTTACGTAATCACATAAAAGGTCGCGAATTGAACACAACAGTTGTGAGGTACGGATTACTTTTACCAAAAAAACTGAAAACATCCGTGCAATCGTTCTGATCAGGAAGAATTCGCGCGCCTATCCCAATTATTCGCTTTATTAATTTTCTACTTACGTCACCAAAAATATTTTGGAGCGTTTTGCATTTTTATGAGCCGTTTGTAAAAAAATGGTCGCGAACTATTAAAACTCGTGTATATCGAAACAGAGTTCGAAACAATCGTAATATTAATAGTCATTAATAAATTCATTCGTGTAATTGAGATAATTTTGGAAGAGTTGGTAGCAATTAGCGTCAGTCGGAGGCGGCGGAGGGTGCTCCTCTTAAGAGCCATCTGGCTTGCCTCCAATGTGGCTCTCCTTAACACGAGAAAATTCACTCGTTCACCGGCAAACTGTTTCACAATGACGATGCGAAGAGAAATAAAATTTGGAGATGTCACTGTTAACGACTGCTGTTCTTTACTGCAAAATACATTCACCTTCAGAATAAAACATGAACCCTTTTTGAAGTCTAAGCACTGTACATTTCTAAAAATTTTGAATTCAAAAAATCCGTTTAATATTTTATTGTGCCTTTAATGTTAGTGGGTACATATATATAATGCAAAGGAAGAAGGAACCTTTTACCCTTTCACGAGGATATATCGAGTGAATGACGCCTCACTTGCACTGCTTCACTTCCGATATAAGAGAGCTTCGAATAATGCATGCTTAGCTTACATACACGAAAATACTTTAGCTGCGGTCTCTCATTGGCATTTTAAAACTAAATCATTTAAATATATTAGCATAACATTATGCTAATATATTTAAATGATTTAGTTTAGTTTGATATGTCATAATTACATAATTATGACATATATTATAAATTATAGTTTTAAATATATTTTACAATTTGGCGTAGCTCCAGCGTAGCGCGTCGTAGCAAGTATTCCCCACGCTTCAATTGTGCAGTTTCTGTTTAACTAGTCAAATGTATTGCGTTAAGTGGCTAGAAGTCTTGTAACTAACTAAATAACTGACTGTTTGGAACGTACTTCCTTTGAAAAAGTACTCAATTAATGACTTTACTGCATATTAAAAACTTTAATGTTTTAATTTAGGGGAAATGTCGATAAAAGTTCATTAAATGCGGATAATTTTAAAATTAAACATTTCATATAACTTAATTTGAATACATTACAGTTGTATTTCATTACGATGACAATAAACATTAATTAAGACATGTGAGGTACGTATCGTGGCGAGTGGTACAGTCATGCTACTCTCTCGTACAGTCGATCACAGAGCGTGGCGTCTTACATCAGTGCCTCAGTGGTGAAGTGGGCAAGCAGTGTGCAGAGGTCGAGTGCCCCTGCCTGGCGTATTTCCAAACTATTCAGTTGCTGTACGTACGTATTTGTCGCTTTCTATCGATTTGACTCACTGAAACTGTAATTTCTGGTAACGACGCGGCTGAAAACTATTGTTACAAAAATCTAAAGAAAAAATGGCCTCAAAAATCAAGCCTTTTCCCAACTATTTTTGGGGTCGGCTTCCACTCTAACCAGATGGAGCTGAATACCAATATTATACCTAAGTGAAGCGACTGCCTATGTGACCTCCACAACCCAGTTACTGGGTAAACCCCTTGGTAAGACTGGTTGTCAGACTTTCGGGATCCTGACGACCCGTACCGACTGTCAAAGATCCACGAATGACAGCCGGGATCAACAGCTTAACGTGCTTCCCGAGGCACAGATGGGTTTCGGTATGTAAAGATGGTCACCCATCCACGGACCGACAGCAGCAAGCATTGCTTAACCTGGTCTGATTACTTAGCCACCAGTCCCTCAAAAATAAAATACTCAATACATACAGACATAGCTACTTCATAACTTACGAGAAGTATAACCACCTTGAACCGTCTTGATTGTTCCAACTTTAAATAACTTTTGAGTTTACAGTGTTTGTTGCGTGGGCCACGAACTTACGGCCAGGTGGGGAAAATTTATTCCATTTATTAATATGCAGGCTCAGACAGGTCTATAAATCCCTTGCAAAGTACACATCGGGCGGCGGGCTTTCCTTGAGTTTGTTAAGTACCTATTATAGCTATTGGTAAACAGCATTCAACAACATCCTGTTGTGTCATTGATTACAGCTATCGCATTTAATTTAAGTTACCTATGTGATTGGATGAGTAAGGAAAGTTAGTAGTTGGAAAACTTGTGAGCCGAAAATATTACATACATACGTACTCACGAACTTACTCTAGTATAGTCGAGACATGTTAACTGTGATAGATTATGTGTGTTGACTGTTGGTGTTATGTATTATGTAGTGAGAGAAGATTGACCCGTGGCTAAATAATGACAGCTGCACAGGTCGATCGATCAGGTTACGCTACGATTCCCGCTGTTGGTCTGTGGATGGGTGACCATCTTTACATACCGAGACCCCTCCGTGCCTCGGAAAGCTCGTTAAGCCGTTGGTCCCGGCTGTCATTCGTGGATCTTTGATAGTCGTTACGGGCAGTCAGAAGCCTGAAAGTCTGATAACCAGTCTTACCAAGGGGTATCGTATTATCCAGCAACTGGGTTGTGGAGGTCAGATAGGCAGTCGCTCGATGTAAAATATTGGAATTCAGCTGCATCCGGTTAGATTGGAAGCCGACTCCATGATAGTTGGGAAAAGGCTAGGCAGATGATGAGCGAGAGAAGGACGGGTGTAGTCAGTACGCGCCTCTCGCCGAGCTTGAAACTTGAGTGGCCAACTTTGTCCGCCCCGCGGTGAAACTTCGTTTTTCATTTAATTTGCCCGAAACGAGTGCAGCTTACAATATTTTCAACGCTTGCAACTTTCGACTTGGTCCTTCGTTATAAATTTTATAGTTAGACCGGTGTTGTTACCCTTACCTTAACCATCACTTATAAAACCGCGCCAACTCTAATAAATTTAGTGCCTGAAAAGTCAAGCAAGCTAGTGTAGACGACAGTTTTAAACTAAGTTTCGTATGGAGCAAAGTGTTACTCACTTTGCTATTTCTTTCTCTGTTATGACTTGTATTTAGCGTCGAGATTATAGTTTGAGCTTTATATTCGTCTGCGTAGGAGTGATCACTCATATCTCCCAACGAACAAATCGTATAACCGCTCATATAAACTTGTCGGATAGTATCGTCAAACATATTGCGGACGGTACATTATTTTTATGTTGCCATAAATCGAGCATGTAGGTAGACGCTGAGACATAACAGTGAACGGTTTTCAATAAACAAGCTTAGCTCAGTGAAGCGGGAGTGCACGCATCGGTACTTCCGTCTGCATTCGGCATGCGTGCAGCTCCATGTAGAATGTGTCGCAAAGCCTTTTTTGTACGGGACTGTAGCGGAGGCTCGTTCCGGCAGACGATAAGGACTGATCTGCGGAAGACAGCGTTGCAGCGTGCAGCAGACGCGATCGATACTGCAGCGGGGGCACCGCCTGCCCCCCTACCGCCCCCATCGACGCCACCACCCCCTCTCGAGCCGCCGGCTGAAACTTTCGCGATAAGTACGGAACTAGCGCGTGGCGTACGCAATGCAATATTGTTAGCCGGTTACGAGTCTGAAACAGCGGATATTAAGGCTACAGAGACTGCCGTCCCGTTTTTACATTGTGCCTGAGTTTGAAATGCATACCGAGTTACTGCGCATTGTATTAATTTTTATTATCTGCTCGTAGGTACGTGTTTACTGCTAATGGTATGTGGAAGCGTAGCATAATTACGCTTTGCGGTAGAGCTGAGATAGAATTACACGAGCATACCCTGTATACCTACGTAAAATATGCTTTAATGCACCACCATCAAGTTTAATGTTGTGTGACACTTTCAAAACTGGAGTTCATCTTACTGCTAAATGAAAATCAAATCGAAAAAGTTTGCGTAGCAAGTGCTACGAGGAGAGATTGACTTTACCATAACTAATTACATGCAATAATTTATCTTTAAAACTTTCCACAGAAGTATGCCTGTTACGTGCCCAGACGTGCATATATCCGCCGCCATAAAATATTGCATATTACATCAATAAAGCATTTTAATGACAAAGAAGACGGTCGGCATTTCGGTGCACCGCGGCGCGTGGAGTTGGGCAAGAAAGTTGCCGTTGGTCGCGGACGGCGAAGTTTTCCAGTTCCGACCACGCCTGGCACATACAGTTTGCAGCTACCCCTCCCCAGATGTGACACATAGATTTTTTTATTTCTTACTAACATGTTCTGTAATATTTTCCGAGAATATCACCACACACGTCCGCAAATATGATAGAGATGCGCATATGAGAATTTAATTACGCTCCACAGCAAAATAACTAAGTTTGATATAATATAGTATTTCCTTTCAAGGGAAAAATCTTGGTTCTAGGTTTTTCTTAATAGCTTCTTTTTTATAAGGACTCGTTGCGTGTTTAATATAGCTTTGAAAGACTTTCAATAGGAATTTAATCTGATATTTCCTTAGGGAAAATATTGTATGATTTATTTAAATTTTATATTGACACTGCAGTACGTTAAATATACGACGATAAACGATTACTAGCAATAGGTACTTGTAGTGAAACAAGAATTCAGCTGAACTGAAATGTTCCCAGCTAAGTACCTACTATAAAATAAGTACGATTAATAAATTTTCCTTGTACTCATTAAAATGTCGCCAGAGGGAACCAGTACCTAGTACAATTTCGGAATTATTAGCCGGCGCAATAATTAAAAGTTCGGAAACTGTAGCAAACTATGAATGTTCCTCCGGGAAACTGGCGGAGAAGCGGCGAAATCGTGATTTCTTTGACGAGATGTTAATAAATGGGGCGCTTACACCTTATAATTGGGAAAAACTGTCGCGTCCTCCTCTCAGTTACAGATGGGAATAAATCTTTATGTAGACTGGGATCGCTGGCTTCCTTTAGCGCGCTGTCGGTAACTTATTCTGGGCACGTGCTCACTCTGTCCTCTGAATATAAGGCGTTGCGGCCCATTTATTGTACGTCGACTGGCTCCCGCTAAAGATGTTCAGACTACGCTAAATAATTAATGACGAACGTCACCTAAGGCAAATTTTAATTATGTTCAGGCACGGAATGGCGGATAACTAAAGGTTTTTGAATTGCAAATACGCTTATAATCTATGGTTGGGGCAGCTATTTGCTTCGGTTATTATTTTCTTGATTATGTTTGAACATTATGGTTGTTAATTCTATTTTGGTTCTTACTTTTGGGTAGAGGACAAAATTGATTAAAAAATAATTAATAAGTATTTACTTGTAAGGTTGTGCAAACACTATCTTATTAGAAACTTTTCTACTGATATTAATTTCAATATTCGTGGATCTTTGACAGTCGTTACGGGTAGTCAGAAGCCTGAAAGTCTGACAACCAGTCTTACCAAGGGGTATCGTATTACCCAGTAAATGGGTTGTGGAGGTCAAATAGGCAGTCGATCCATGTAAAATTCTGGTATTCAGCTGCATCCAGTAAGACTGGAAGCCGACCCCAACATAGTTGGGAGAAGGCTAGACAGATAATGATTAATTTCGATATTATAAAGACGGCTTGCTATTTGACAATATATGAGAACGTGATACTTTAGTAGTCTACCAGAGATTTATATCTCTTGTGTCTACTCTTTTGGTTATTATTTTCTTGATTATGTTTGAACAGTATGGTTATATTGGTTATTACTTTTTGGTAGAAGACAAAATTGAAAAAATAATTAAGTATCTATTTGCAATATTGTGCAAACAATATCTCATTAGAGACTGCTATCAATATTAATTTTGATATTATGAAGACAATTAGATAACTAGTGACAAACTGACCTTTACTGAATGTGTTTTTAACAATATGTGATAGGTACATAAAGGACCTATAAAAATATATTAGTATAATTAATTAAAAAAAAACCCTTTATCCTGCTACAAAAAACGTTGACACCCCTGAAAATACATTCAACCCGGAACAGGAAACGACCACGAAAGATACGTATTTACGCGTTGATAAAACTCATGGTGTAGTGGTTCCAGACCGACGATAACCATTGGATTGTAAGGCGCCCCATGAGCCATTTATTGCTCCAACTAGCTCCATCCACGAATGTTGCAATTATTCCGTGGAAACTAATAAATCACTTTAAATACTTTACATTTGGTGCATTGCGCTTTTAAACATTAAATTTGTAGATATTTTAGTTTAGCGAGCTTTGTTGTCTTGTTTTCGATAAAGATGTTGTATTTGTAGGTACAACAACATGCGATATTATTTAGAAGTGTCAAAAATAATCGATAATTTTTATTGTAGGGATGGTTGTAGTGTAATTCGTCTAATTAATTTGAGAGGTTTTCATCGTTTGTTTTGACTATCATTCTATGTAGGAGTTATATTGCATGTGTATTTAGGTATCTACTCTTAAAGTTTGTAAAGAAACGAAAAAAGTAGCCTACCCGGACATGAATATCATTTCTTCAAGTATCTACAGTTTCAGCTCATCTTGATTGACCGTTAAGGTCCATAAAAGCACGATGTTATGTTGAAGTCCCGCTGTAAGGAAACGCATAGTTTATTTCTTCTCATTTCTTTACTGAAAACTGTCCTATGGAAGCAGTGTCCCTAAAACCAGGCTACGAAACCATAACACGTGTTAAAAATGTTTTACAATTAGGGGGTCATAAGTCATAACTACCCATAACCAATACGCATAGTAAACAAACTGCATATTTAGAGGGTCCCAAAGTGTATAGCCCAACAGTAACAAATTATAGAAGCAGTCTGTTAGCATTGCCTTCGAGCCCCGTAATGCCCGTCTCTCTCCCGACTCATACAAATTACACAGATGATAGTACACACTAACGTGTTGGTTTTCCACTGCCATCCACAATTATTAACATGCGGTTATTTCCAAGACGGTTTGATGGAATTAATGGAACGTAATAAATTGAGATATCCTTAACGTTTCTTATAAATATTATAAGGAAGGGGACAGCTCATTGCGTATTCCTTCCACATATAAGCACTTCGTGAAAATGTGACTGGTATGGGTACAGAGAAGCTGTGTTCTGTTTTAACTTATGAAGGATATAATAATATTTTTATATATAATCTATTTTCATGACATACTCTGAAAACATATTTTGTACAGCTAATCTGTATTATAGTGTTTCGTTACTAAAATTCCCTATAAGGGTAGTCTGGTATATAAATTGTTGAACATATTTGCTGAATGAAGTGTATATTATTTTGTGTAAGTACCTTTTTGCTCACATCAACGCTCGTGTACATAAAGTACAAAGAGCTCTCTAAAATGTGATGCAGGAAACACAAGAACATGTACTAAGTTTTATTTTTCTACCAAGGAGGAAGCTTTCTTTTCGTTGCTGCTTACATATGCATAGTTTCAGATAAGTTTGCATGAAAATGTTGTATATTCCAGCGTATGTTCGTCTTCACTAGTTCCATATTTATGACACGAAAAATAAAATGTTGCTGCCTGTCGTCGATGGTTGATAAAAATGCAAACCGTTGCCGCGGGCTCGCCGGCTCCGACGCCCACTGAATATGAGTACCTATCATGAGGATGGAGACAAGATTACATTTTAAGAGTGTTTACCCAGAGACTGCAAACAATTTGCTTAACTTGTACGAGTGCGCCCCTACTGACATCAGACTGCTCGGTAAAGTAGTAAAATTGGCCTTAAATGCTTATTTCGGGGAGTCGGTCGGCGTAGTACGTATGGCTACGAGAGTATAGCGCGACTCGTAGCGTCGGCCTCACCTGACCGTCAGGCGGTCGCAGGTAAACATTGTAACGTGACCCGACCACGTGCGAAACATGTGACCCCTCGCCAGAGCGTCCGACGCGCCGCCGACAGCTGCACTTCATAGATGCGATCAACAAATCCGACGACATAGGATCTCTAACACACAAATTTAATGATTTTTACCCAGTTTTATTTTATCGAATTTCCAGTGAGGAAGCGCAGTTACCGAGTTGAACCGGTGGGCGTGTTCCAGACAGTATTGATTTTGTTCTCTCTTTTCAGTCGGCGAGGCGTGAGTTGTGCGCGTGCGAGGGAGAGAGCGCTACAGGCTGAGGTCGGAACCTAGTGTAGAGTTTCCGTGTAAACCCGGCTTCGGCTCCGAAAGGACTTAACTGCGGGATGAATGAAAGCGTGTTGCGATCCTGAAGCGACGGCCGCTGTCGACGCGTCCGCTTCCGGTAAATCCGCTCGACAACTTCGTGCACTTAGTTTTGTTTAAAACTGTTCCTATTGCTCTTTCAAAAACTAAAGTTGATAAATATTATGCCTGGAAGCAATAAATATGGCAGAACTTCGGTACTGATACGTAACATTATATCTTTGCATGTCAAAAGAATATCATAAATCATGTAATGTAGAAGATAGCAGTACGAGTGAATGCTGACATAAATATCATCAATTATTTATATTCAATGGATACTCTTTATATTTGAGGGGCCCGCCGTGGCTAAATAATAACAGTCGCACAGGTCGATCGATCATGTTAAGCTACGCTTGCCCTGGTTGGTTATATGGATGGGTGACCATCTTTACATACCGGGACCTCTCCGAGCCTCGGAAAGCACACTAAGCCGTTGGTCTCGGCCGGCCCGTTGGTCCGTTGTCATTCGTGGATCTTTGACAGTCGTTACGGGTAGTCGGAAACCCGAAAGTCTGACAACCAGTCTTACCAAGGGGTATCGTATTACTCAGCAACTGGGTTTTGGGGGACAGATATGCAGTCGCTCCATGTAAAATAGTGGTATTCAGCTGTTAGACTGGAAGCCGACCCCAACATAGTTGGGAAAAGGCCAGGCAGATGTTTTATATTTGACTTCAACGCCTAATAGAGCTACACTTAATGTTCTGATTGTGTTTATACATATATTGACCAAGTGCGTGTCGAACACGCATTAAGGCTGCCTTCCGTCACCGTTATCGAAACATATTCTTGTATATTTAAAGCATGTCGTTGTACCTAGGTTACTCGTAATAACTGGTACTCTACATTTTGAATACACCTTATGTTAGCCGTTTACAAAAGTTCAGTTAGTTAATCGACTTTCAAAGTCATAAATAACAAACAATAGCACTAACTCAATACAATTGACAACTTAATTACATCTGTATAGACTTTGTCAAATACAGGCCTTGACCGCAGCCCGCGTCGAAACAGCTTCATTCAATCCTATATTTGGTCGCATGAAAAGTTTTCCGAGATTTTTTAATTTGTGGTAGATAAAAAGAGCATGGCCTGCAATATATGAACATACGATTGGTCGGATAGACGAGTTCAGTCGACCGTGACGTGTCGGTATTACGGACAGTTATGCCAAACAAATCATCAATCATTAAAACCGCTTTTTGGATGAATGTTTCGAGAGAACTCTTTCTTAGTAAAAGACAAATACCTTTTACTGCTTATCACGTGTTAAAACTTTTAAACATCATCATCATCTGCCTAGCCTTTTCCCAACTATGTTGGGGTCGGCTTCCAGTCTAACCGGATGCAGCTGAATACCAGTATTTTACATGGAGCGACTGCCTATCTGACCTCCACAACCCAGTTACTGGGAAATACGATACCCCTTGGTAAGACTGGTTGTCAGACTTTCGGGCTTCTGACTACCCGTAACGACTGTCAAAGATCTACGAATGACAGCCGGGACCAACGGCTTAACGTGCTTTCCGAGGCACGGAGGGGTCTCGATATGTAAAGATGGTCACCCATCCACAGACCAACCGCGGCAAGCGTAGCTTAACCTGATCGTGTTAAAACTTTTAAACGACAGCAATAAATAATGTAAAAGTACAATGTCTCGTTTTGCCTGTTTAAATAGATTTACGAAAGGAATTCTTCGAAGATTCTGAAAAAGTTGGGGTGGTGTGAGTATTTTCACCAACATTGGTGTGAAGTGTGCCTCGCCTTGGGGAGGTCGGGACTTCGCATCCAATACTTGTGCTTCCACCTCGTAAAAATATTCAGTTTGTCGTTTTCCTTTTGCGTTAGTACCTAACAATTTAAAATAGACCTTTGCTGTTCAGATTGTGTTTAAAATTATAATCTTAAGCGTTTCTTGTTTTTGTGCTATATGTATTTTGATTCATACAACCACTGGAGAGTAGCTTTCTCTTTTGAATATGCGTCGAATTTCTGGAATTATATATCTTTTAGTATCCATTTTTTCCTCGTATAACCCATGCGTTACGAAATTCCCTTCAGCTGAAACTTTAGAAACGGTCAAGAAGAAGCTCATTTTAACTAAAACTTTATTTAGGCTGATAAAAGTGAATGAAGCATTGGATCCAAAACAACATTCATAAACATTCAGTGTTCATTGAAGCTTTTGTTACGTCAAGCTTACGCAGGTAGTTTAAATTTTGATACGCAAAGTTTATTGCCCTCTGCTTCCAGACGAAGCTTTCAGACCCCTTTCAAAACAGTACCTACAAAAGGCTTAAAATTGTAATCGAATTTGTGGGAACTATGCAACATGCAATGTTTCTAATTAGAGGTGGAATTTTTGGTGTAATGCAACACCGTTCGGTAATTCAAACTGTTGAGTCAGCGTGCAAAAGACCGTTTCGAATCCATTTTGGAACTTTTCATTGTCATTTCCTACTGTGTTCGTTAAATGCTTTAAATGCAACCATGTTGCAGTTGCAATTACATTGCACGTTACAGAAGCCTCCGAACCTCGTTTAGTAAAGCTGATAATTCTATTTTAATGACTGATGTTTTGTCGCCTGAAATTTTAAGGAAAATGTTGCTTTTTATAATCACGCTAAGTTTAACGAATCATTTGAAAAAAGAAATCGTTGACTTTCTTTTCTTTTTGGTCGGCTCCTAAAGTTCGTAGCGTGTTGTTAAATAGCCTTCCTCAGGAATACGACTATCAAAGGAAAAAAAATTTTTTTTTCTTTTTTCTTTTTCTTCCAGAGATTAGCGCGTTCAACAAACTCTTCAGCTTATTATTATTATTAGTAAGTAGGAGATAGAGACAACACTATGTTTTTCCAAAGTGTAAGTTATTTCAGATTACTCGTGATTCTGCAGAATCGTCATAAATTTAAATCTTTATGTGCTTTAGTTGATGCCGAATAAAGGTTAACAATGGTATTTCATTAGGCAGTGCTAAAACCTCTAAGAATAGCAGACAGTAAGAATAATAATCGAATCGACGGTAATAGCTCATTCCCTGATAACAAAGGGTTCGTTCATGCGAATTGAAATCGGTAAATTGCTCTTACCTACTTCCCGTTGAGAGGTAATTATTGGTATAATTGATTGATTATGGCAAAAATTTTCGCAGAGTCGATAAATGCTCTAAAACAAATTCTAGGTATAGCCAACATGGCCCATGGTGTACAGACTCATTAAAAGATTTAAGTAGCTTTGCTCAGTCTATTTACTCAACGGCTTTGTTTGTTTATTGACTCAGCTAAAACAGACATCACAATGCGAATGTTGACCTCAACATTTCCAAAGATTACGGAAACACTAAATTAAATGTCTAAGAAAACTAAACCGCCTACGATTGACTTATTTTCTAAATATATTCTGTCTTTTTATCGCAAAACGTTATCGTTTTGTCAAATTAGGCGAAACGCCGGTGGGCAGGCACAAATATCTCTATTAATTCGGAGACAAAAATAACAATGAAATTATTTACGTGCTGGTTTTGCACTGGATTATTCTTCAAAAGCCAGTTTTTCAGTAACTGCATAGAGAATAACAGATGGGTATGCTCAAATAATCGAAGTGATATAAAGCAGCGTTATTGGTAAAAATTGAGCTTTGCACCAGATGTGATAGATTGCTTCCCCGACTCTTACGACCTCCACCGCTTCGAATTGAGGTCCCATAAAACATACACGGTAAGTTAACAAGTTGAAACACTCTCATACCCAAATTATTAAATAAACGTTCTTCGAGGAACAAGTTTTCGAATAATGTAAGCTCTATCAAAGTCTGTTCAGTGGTTCTTGAGTTAAGCCAGACACAAGCGTGGAGGAAACTTGCCGGTACGTCGTGATTACTGTCTTTTCTGCAGGGGGTAAACCTCTCCAACATAGAACCATTTATTTAAAACAAAAAAACAATGCTCTGTGAAAATTTCCACACACTTTTTCCTTCCATCGAAATGTAGTTTTATATGAAAACTTGCATCGAAATTATTTTAGCGCGGAATTCGTTTGTATAGGCGAGGGGAGGCGATGTGTGGAGGACTTTATAAACATTCGAGACGAGACTATTATATTATAGGTACGAATACATTCAAAGGTCGGAACCATTTGTAGCTTTGCGAGATGACTGAGCACAATTTAAACTTTTATCGATTTCTGTTCCATTTCGATGGTTGATTGTAGAAAATACACCATTATAGATAATACACGGTGGTTGTATGTTTTCACACCGTCTACCTTTACTTCACATTTCAATACAAACAAGTTCAAATATATTCCAAATAACAAACATAAACTACTCAACGCCTTCCACACAAGTTATGTTGAAAGATATACACTGAGTAAGGTAATAAATATTGTGGGTCGAGAGGCGTTGAAAATTAAGTACTTAAAATAATTTCACTCATACATTTAACAAAGCTTTTACCACACATTAGGTTGTAAGTTTGTACCTGGCTCATTTACCAGAGTACTGTGACGCTCGTCTAAAAACTGTTTATTCAAAATTCTTGGAGATAACGAGATGAAGCGGAACATTTACGTCTAATTTATACGGAGACAATGGAGGTGGTCGCAATTAGTGAAATGGCCACTGACAACAAACGCGTTTCCAACAAAAGAGTGGAGGCTTCGGCTCAGACAAGGGCCCTCTTTCATTTCTTCCAAATGAGCAAACTACAGTCGCTAGTAGGGAAGATTTGTTGTTCAAGAATGAAGGGCTCGTGAGTGAGCATTGTTCTTTCAGCGGCCAGTTTGGTAAGCACTTGAGTTCCGTTGTTCTAATCAAGATTACGAGGGAGAATTATTTGGTTTGCTTGTTATTTGTTTCAATACTAACTGATGTTATCGTGGAACGTATGCTGTAATTTGTTCCCACTTTTGACTTGTTTTTATCAGTGATAATTTACTTGTGTGTACCTAATATACAAATTAAGATAACGACTTTAGGGTCCACTTAGGTAATAACGTTATTGAGTAATACGTTTTGAAACTTTATGCCTAAGGGCATTCTACAGGGAATCGTTGGGATTGCTTTTCCAAACCTAATTGTGGAATGCCAAACAAAATGTTAAGGCACCATCTTTAAGCCTAGATTTATTTCGAAAAACAGCAATGCAATAAACTTTACCTATTTTGAAAATTAAAACAAAGAAACTGTAATAGTAAATCATTTAATGCAAAGGCAATTGTAACGGTTATAAATCAGGTAAGTTGGACGTGCATACAATTTAACAAGTCTGTAAGTTAACAACACATTACTATTCCCCCCGGCTGCGGCTGCCAACTGTACCTATGTATTGCGTATCGTAGTTATACTATTCGTAGTTGTTCCTAGGTACGCCTGGTGGCGTAGGTACGGTGTAGCCACCATGGAATTATATTAAGATTTGCACAGGTTAGTCGGCGTGTGTTCGTCCACAGGGTTTAATTGTTCCGTGTTCCTGTGAAGGCCTAGACGTACATGATGCATACCTTAGCCTGTTTTGTGTGTGCTCATTCAAATTGTTTTATTTCAGTCTGGAGTTTTAGACCTTTAGGAATTTAATTTTCCACATTACCGTACAGTATGGGAGTTATGATAGACATAGGTACATATAAAAAATTACTCCTTGAAGTTAAGGTTTCTCACATTTTTCTGTTATCGCGGAATTCTTGATATCGCGAACGACTTCTGTGTAGGCGTTATAAAACTTGATTCAATCTTCACAACCTATTGCAACTTTCTGTGGGTGTTATAAATTCTGAACAGCCTTTGAGAACTGTCAAAGGTAAGTACGTGCAATTTCTTGTGACGTTCTCCAGTGATCCTCATTACAGACGGATTTATATAACTTTATTTATTTATTTATTATATTTTACAGAAAGCATACTGACTAATAACATAATTAAAAATCATTCGTAAGCAGGAAAATTTGCTAACTACAAGCTTCCACATATAAAATAGGTACATAGCTGTCTGTTTAAAAAAAAATGGTTAGGTTAGGTTAGTAAGCAAACATAGGTCTAGATGTAAATCAACATTATCTACCTAGCCTTTTCCCAACTATGTTGGGGTCGGCTTCCAGTCTCACCGGCTGCAGCTGAATACCAGTATTTTACATGGAGCAACTGCATATCTGACCTCCACAACCCAGTTACTGGGTAAAACAAAACCCCTTGGAAAGACTGGTTGTCAGACTTTCGGGCTTCTGACTACCCGTAACGACTGTCAAAGATCCACGAATGACAGCTGGGATCAACGGCTTAACGTGCTTTCCGAGGCACGGAGGGGTCTCGGTATGTAAAGATGGTCACCTATCCACGGACCAACCGCGGCAAGCGTAGCTTAACGTGGTCGATTGACCCGTGCAGCCCCTGTATATAGAATATATTGTTATATATTATACTAGCTGACCCGGCCACTCGTTGCTGTGGCTAACGTTTTTGTCATTTTTTAAATTTTTTTTTCTATCCTATCTTTCAAACTGCACACGGTGTAAAAATTTGATTAAAATCGGTTAAGTAGTTTAGAAGTCCATCGCGGAAAAACATAGTGACACGTAATTTATATATATTAAGATAGATGCTAAACACTTGCAAATGTTGTGGGTGAACAATATACGTCCTTTGCCAGTTTACCCCTTCGGGAAATACAGTCGTGATATTATGATAAGGTTCGGTTATGAACTAAATAATAGGTAGATACCTAGATGTTACATACGTACATACGTGTTCAATAATTTCCGTGCGATATCTATTTAATTTATCAATGTGTGCCGTTAAACAGTCGATGACACGGCTAGCTATGAAATTCAATTAGAAAATGTTATTGAAACCTGATCTCATTTTGTGTTGCGAGCGTGAAATGTGGCGATGACATTGCCAATATTAGCTCATGTTAGGATTTACTGATATTTCGGTTGATTGGACACGCCCGTCACAGAAGTTTTTGTTGTAAGTAAACTAGTAAGTAAGTAAGTAAGCGGACGTGGATCACGTCCACTTGACGCACGCGCATTACAAAAACGCAAATTACAATATGGCCTTGACGTACGTCAAATAATAACGATTACTTAAACATTATTTTTTGACGTACACGTATGTTACGTTAACGGACCGTTTGATGCAACCGGCCCTAAGTTTTTTAGTATAGTATTAATTTACTACTAAATAAATTATTAAACTATTAAATTATTAATCATTTATTTACTAAAAGATAACATCAGTAACTAGCCTAGGTAACATCAGTGTTGTTTCAATAAGGTATGGGATTACATTACAGATAAGTAAGACCCCTGTCCTTCAAATTAGGAAAATCCTATATCTTGAAAGACAGTGGACTTTAGTGGGATGGACACGTTTTACAAATTATTCATAATTGCGTAATAACTCTGCTGTCAATAAGATTTAGGAAACAATCACAAAACTAAGTACCCAAAAAGAGGTATGTTATGGTGGATGGGTTTTTTTTTTACTGTAGTATCGTAAGTAGATCCTAAAAGGATATAGGTACCTGCCAATATCACAGCGATGTCTAGAGGAAGGGTAACTTTTTTTTTATTTCAGAGACTAACCTGATTTAAGTATATAGGATAGTTTCAAAATTGATTTTTAACTATTAAAGAGCCAAAACTAATCTTTTAAAACTCTTAATTAGAATATTTATTATTATTATCAGTCGTTTGTGTCCCACTGCAGGGCAAAGGCCTCCCTTCCCTCCTTCCACTTATCCTTATTTACTATTGTTTGTTTGCCAATCCTTAAGAAACTAGTTGAGTTCGTCCCGCCAATATTGTAAACGTACCTAATAAGTTCTTTTAAAGGTTATTTTGGGTTGAGGATTTTTAACAGTGATGAATAATCGCTTTAGTGTCGTGTCTAGATATGACCTTGGAAAAAGTATTTCGGGATAATCCGAATGAATCATCAACGTTTCCAGCGAGACAATAAAACTTTCACTGCTAATTTATTCCGTCCTGTTTTCGCACACGGGGGGATTATTAGAGGCAACCCCCCTATGACATTTTATACCCTTCACAATTATTATTAAACCAATATTATGTAACATAATTAGCCTATAATGTTCCCATTGTTGGGACCAAGGCCTTCTCTCACCGAGAGTCTACCACGCGGGCCCAGTGCGGCTTGGTATATATCACATGTCTTCGAATTTTTGGTTTTAGAACATACCGGTATCCTACGATGTTTTCCTTCACCGTTTTGAGAGTAGTGGTGATGAAATTATTTACACAAAGTGCCTGCCGGGGTTCCATGACCTACAACTCGTAAGTCGGGGCCATTACTACCACTGGGCTACCACAGCTCAGTGCATGTTACATACATTTCTGTAAATAATTTCATCACCACTGCACATAAAACGGTAAAGGAAAATATCGTGCTGTCATTGTAATACAATGTCTATACCTACTTACTTATAGATCGTGGTTTGTTCCTTTCCTCAAGGCGCGGCGCACTGAAGCGCAGTGCCACTAAAGAGTTAAGTTTCCGTTTGCATTGACAGACATACAGACACGCATACAAACACATGCATGTGTCGTCGTATAGGCATAGAGTAAATTATGTCGCCGCATTGAACACTGCGCGACACAAACTGAAAGGACTAGGTCGGTGTGATAGCGATGGATTAACGGTGTTCTTTTGTCTTCAGAGTAGTTATCATGAAGCAGTGGCCAACTTGGAAGACTATTAGACTGGTTTAGGGCGCAGATCTTGGTTGAGTGGCTGGAAACAAGTATGCGCAGTACATCCCAGCTGTAAATGGGGAATCTCTGGCAAAATAAAATATGCACTGCTGGATACTTCCACCTTTAAGCGGGATGACTTGAAGCAAAGACAACAGTTCAGTTCATCAAACTAGAATGCCTTTGAAACCCCTGAAAGTCATAGGTATGGTAAAGTTTAGGATTGATCTCCATCCCTTACGTCTATTTATATCCCGAAGATGTTATAAATATTCATCAGCCTTAAGGGCGTCCTACCAATGCCCTCCATGCCAGTCCTTGTTCTTATCTCGTACCTACATGAAGCAAAACAGTGGCATATCCCACACCACAGTTACTTACGTCACTGTGAAGACGTAGTAGCCTAATATTAATTTTAGATCAGTGAAAACCAACGAAGCGTGTAATTGGACGCGATATTTAAGGAAGGCTATCGTGAGGATAAGATCTTACGACCCTTGACCCTATTCTATAATCTGCACTATCGATATTGCGCCAAAAAATTTTAAGGATAAGAAGTCAGAAAAGAAAATAATTGAAGATTTCATGAGTCTAAAACGGTAGTTAAATCTAATTGCCTATTAAAGCTTGTCCGTGTTTAAACAAAAATAAATAAATTGGATTATATGTGTGGCTTTCCTCTATGTGCAGGAAACATCCTGATCTACATCGTAGGATTGTTAAAGTTGAATTTATCTTAGAGTGTTATTAACGTAATATGCTGTAAAAATACATACATCGTCTCATGTATTTGCGTGTGAGGCTTGAGATTAGAGCAAATAAATACTCTTATACCTACAGATACAGACCCGATGGCCAGATGAAATTATGGATATAGACATTATCTACTGAACTTTATCACGTTTCTAGCAGGTAAGTATGTGAAGCGGTTAAGGCTGAAAAGAATACGATGAAACTTATCACAAATCGCTTCACCCACCGCTACAAATCGCACCTCGTACTCGCACTAGTAAATGACACACTCGATGTTCTGATTGAATTGTTTACCTACACCCGATGTTGGTATAACTAACGTGATTCGCGTTCATTAATGTTGCACGTATGGATTTAAAGTTCGCTAGTTGATAGCAGTTTATTCAGACGCTAACTCTGACTGAGTTTATTTCGTCGGGTGGTGGTGTGGAGCAGACTGTTGCAGCTGTATATGCAGGGTACGTATGTTATAGATTTTAGTGTCTGCATGCGGATCTATAGGATTTTATATACATTTATATCTTTTGCTGTCGATTCAACACTAGCTTATGAGATACCTAGCTCATGTAGTGGAGGATTGGCTATTCCGCAAAGTTGGAACCGGGGCTTTCCAGTATGGGACTTTAATGATCCTAACGGTTTGAGAAATAAAGAAAGTAGGAAGTAAAGAGAGCATAATAGAACGTATTGGTCATGGATCCTTCTTATAGAAGTACCTAGTAGTACTTACGTCCATGCACTCTGCAATCTGGAAAACTATAACGAACATTATTTTTATCAAACCAAAAATACAGGATCCTATTTTGTACGAATCTGTTAGCTGTGTACTACTCACTGTTTAATACCTTGCAGTGTACCATTACTTGAAGTTTAAATATAAATAAATATACAGCATGATGAAAATATACCAGTAACATGCAGCGACTGTTCGTCAGTTCACCTATTTACTAGTACAACAGTAACCCCTTTTCCTCAGCCAGCTTTTACGACCCGCGCCGGTTGATAACCAAACATCCCGTTTTCTTTTACTGCCAGATCAACGTGCAAATGTAGTCAAACAACTTGGGTATAAGTTGTTTCACGCAGCCAGGAAATTCAGTCGCCTAGGTGTCGCTATATCGAACGGTAGACAATCAGAAATCGAATGCCAATCACGATAAATAAAAACAGTTTCCCCTAAAGCCCTTTATCCCAAAAGTTACTCGAGTCGACACACGCGAGTAATGGCACAGTAATTCGTTTTTGATGTCTGTCGCGTAATATATGGCGTGCTAGTCAAAATATATTGCCGACTCCTTTATATTGTGCCGTAGCATGCTCCCATTGTGATACTTGGTTCTTGGCACTTGGCATTTGACGCTTAGTGACACGTGGCGTGTCTCTGATGAGTTTAATAGCTTGTTCGCAGCTTCTCTTAAGTCTTTTCATTTCATTTGTGATAGCGCGTAAAGAGCACTCATATGACTGAAATGTTGAACGATAACGTTCAATCACATATTTTGATTCAAAGGTTTTTTTTTTAAATTTCATGTTGCATTAAAACTAATAAAATGTGTTAACGCTTTTACTTAAGGTAAATTTAAAGGGGGCGACCCCTTTTAGGAAGTGTCGCGCACCCTAATAATTTAATTGTAAGTTCATAGACGTCGAGTCAAGAAGTTTGATCGAAGTAGGTACCTACACAAAACGTATAGTTTACAAGTACACACAATACGACTGTAACACAGTAGGATTGCTCAAAGTATAAATATTTAATGGACAATATTAAAAAACGAGTTTAAATTCTGCGTTTATTATTCGTGTTCGTATCGAAAGTGTAACTTTTAACTCAATTACAAGTTGTACTATAAATCAATCGGTGGTGGAAAATCTCGTAACCTGTGGCGGTGTACGCGCCCTACGCTACACGCCCCTTGCCTCTGCCGCCGCTCGCCGCTCTCCGCTCGGCGGTTATTTTTGCGCAGACGTAATGATTGGCGACGGTGGCGCCACGCGGCGAAAACTCAAACCTTTTGACAGGCGGCTAAAATGGCCGCGTGAACACGCGATCTGCCACGCTGAAGTCGCTACGTACGTCACACGCGAAGTTTTACTTAACGCCGGCCTAGTAAACTATGTTATAGTGCTTTTAATCGGTCTTTCTATTGCTAATCGGTCGTAAAAGCTATTAAAATGGCTCTCCATCTCGAGACCGCGTTGCAGCGCAAGTTAAACTTCAAGATGACCACGGTAAGTGCATGCCGCCCGCCGCGCCGCGTATCGATCGGAGCCCGCATGGTCCGAACATATGGTAGCCGCTACGAGCTCGTAGCACCCCGTGACACACGAACTACGTCACATGAAGCCTGCTAACGCATCCGCGTTGATTTTACGTACGAACGCTAATGTTATTATGACACCATCAGCTCCTTATTATTGTATTGTAAGAGATCACAGTATGAGCGCGTAAATAGGTAAATAAACACTTGTAGAGACACGCGCTACGCCGATGTCGGAAGTCGGAATATGCGGATTAGATTCGGAAAAGAACGATTTATTTACATTTTATAAGGAGATTAGATGTTAATATTTGGTTAACAGTAAACGTCTACGATCTTTAAGATATATACTCGATTTTGAAGTAGATTTCCGCCGGTAAATTACTTATGCCGCCGGCCCGGCCGGTAAAGGTGTTTAATTAGTTTATCCTATATATATAGACGTATGTATTGATTTAATAAGACATTTTCTCCCATTAAGTAGATTTACCTATGTGGGCGTAGGCTGTATTCATACGTACCCATGTATATCTATGTTTGTGCAGGCATTGTGTGCAGGCTGTAGAAGTCGGTTTACGCCTACGGACGACTGAAAGGTCATGTTGCTGAAATTTCATTGAAATATCACAGTGAAAGGTCACGGGTTTCAGTTTGAATTGTCCGCTAAATAACATACATTTCAATCGGTTAATTTTAATAAATCATTAAATTAAATTCTTTCCTAAACACTGTTGCAATAATATTTATCTTTCCATTGTAACTAAATACCTGTTTCTTTTGTTTTTATTAAGACTATTCAAGTGGCTTTCCACTTAGTAGTATTTACCTTTACTGTTTGCACATTTTATTAGTCATATTATTTTACAACAGTCCGTTAAGTACATTTTAGAGAGAGAAACAGCGACTTTTGGATTTCAAATTTAAAGTTAGAGGGAGACAAATAGATGAGCAAGCCGACCGGCTATAGAATCCTGAAAAAATTTTTGAATGTTCTTTGGTATTCATGTTTTTACTTAGAATGTAATACTACCCTAATAGATAATCGGTCATCCAAATTCATCCAATCCTATAATATCTTTGGAAATCGTTCTACCTTTGTAGCTTTAACGATTAATTTACATATTGCCCTTGTATCGAGATTAACTGGAAGGAATTTATCACACGCTAGGTGCAGTTTCAACAATTACTTAACTTTTAAGTAATTGGAAATGATAAAAACTGTTACAAATAAATACGTACGACTTTTAAAAAACGTTTTAAGTAAAGGCTCATTGAGCTGTTTTTTTAGAATTTCGGTGATTGATTTCATTTGGTTGATACCTGTTTTAATGACAGTATTTATTGATCAACGGATGAAGAAACTAATGATGCGCTTGCGCAAGGAACTGAGCGAGTTTTCTAACATAGGGTTACAAATGTTAAAATCACGTCGTAGAGTGTTTGTAGGTTGCTAGACAGTCTGGGCCGCGTTGCAATCAATTCCAACAACGATTTTATCTAATTTTAGATTATTATGAGTTCATAATAATCTAAAATTAGATAAAAACAGTTGTTTTTAAACGCAAATTTTATATATTTTATCAATTTTTCGTAAAAAAAAACTAAATCTATTTTCACATTGTTTTATAATTCCGCACGTCACGTTACCGTGGACGTCGACGTCTACGATTTAAAAGTTGATGTAAACGGTTTATTAGTTTTTTTTTTGTATTAACATACCGTGTATCTTTGGTGCCACTTGGGATTTCGGAAAAGTGCGGACGTCATGGTCTACAACCGACGACTACGTCTCTTAAACATATTGTATTTATGACTTAAAAAAGAAACTGATACCGTCACTGGACGTGCACGGAAATTTAAACGCGTCTGCATATATTTCCATACATCTTACTTCCTTGTGCAATCGTGACGCCGCGCGCCGTGGAGGTCCGCGATAACATCGTCACGTTAGAAATTATAAAAGCACATATTCTTCATTCAAATAATTGAAAGATTCGTGCCTGTGAATAGACTTTTATTTACTTCTCTTATGGCTGATTTTTCAATAGACTAACTAAAGTTATTGACTATTGAAAAATCTACTTTATTTAGATGGATGGGGATGGTCAACAAAATGTTTATACTTATAGTACCTACGTCGCACAAGCCGTGCTGCCTCAAAGAATAATCAGGGATGATTTAACGACATTTTTGAGTACATCACTCTTTCAATTAAGTATAGAGAATTTTCTATAGTTCTGTCGCTAAAAGATGATCGTCATGAAAACTTCTAATAGAAAAGCCTGGTACAAACTTAACATCTTATAGAACAATAACATCGACTTGACTTTGCATCGCTTCAGCAGAGGGTCCGGCGCAGCTCGAACTGCTGTCTCCTGAATGTGATTGCGGGGAAATTTGATTGCCCGTTCATACATCATTTGTCAAACTTGCATGTGTATCGTAATCAGCCTATAATGTTCGCAATGCTGGGCCACAATCCTCCACGCGGCTCAGTGCGGGTAGATTTCACATGTTTTTGAATTTTTGGATCTAGGACAAGCCGTTTCCTCACGATGTTTTCCTGCACCGTTTTGAGAGGCTGTCTGGGTGTTAATGTTTACCGTAAATTTATGGATGTTCTTCTAGTAAAATTATTATTATTATTTCAAAAACATAGGCTCCTAAATTGGCGCTTCATAGATGCTACAAATAGGCGCCGTCGAGTCAGAGCGGCCCTGCCCCGCATACATCTACTGCCAAACATTCATTACAATGATTGAAACTCAAATAACTTCTGTTTACAACCTAAGTGTGCGTAATTAAACTTTCCTTACTACAAAACGGCTATCAGCGCTTTCATTACAAGCGAAAACTCATCAAAATGCTTTCCCCTCTTTTTGAACAAATTTTCTTTATGTCTGTGAGTTTATTTTTTTATTTGCAGAACCTGAGTAAAGTAAACCAGTTTTAAATTAAGCCACAGAAACGTCGGGCTTATCCGCTACAGCAGAATTAGATGTACCTACAACATAATGAAAAACAGAAATATCTTCTGCTGTTAAAAAAAAAAAGATTAATTTTGCTTCCATCTTCTGTATATTTATTCTCGTCTCCTGCAAAACATATAGTACAACGTAAACGTAAGCGTTAACGTAATATTTTCTTTTGTCCTACTTTTACGCTTTTTATACTTCATGTACATCATGTATGTACTTCAGTCAAATTGAGTCACAACATTTTTTTCTTAACTTTGGTTTTATATATTTTTTTTGTAAGTACAAAAACTCAAATTCTGTTTCTATTTTTGTTATCGTTGCAATGAGTGCGTATTTTTTTTAAATCTGATATACTTGTTTATTGTTCAAATTATTTTTATGAATCTGAATAATGCTATAACACAAAAAAAAAACATTCTACGAATAGGTACATGTTTTGAGAGCTTAGTAGATACTAAATTGTGTTTTTTTTTTAATGAAATAATGGGGCTAACATAGGTCTAGATGTAGATAACACAGAGATATTGAATTGAGAACGATTTGCGGTATTGTCAGTGCATCAGTCCTAAATTGTCATGAGAACTAGCAGCGCATTTCCTCGGCTCTGACCTATATTAGGCGATAACAACAATAACACTCATAACATAATGAATTTAAATAATAAGCACTTATCAATGAACAACATGTGCGAAATTCTACGCACATTACAAAATGTGGGAGTGACAAAAGACGGTCTACGATACTCATTTCCAAGTGCGTCGCACACATACCTACATTCCGCATTCCCTTTTACATGCGCGTGTGTTAAATAAAACATTAATCTCTACTAATAGGATGTTACCGTTCGAGGCTTTGCGTTCAGTTTAAACGCATTACGTTTTATTACTTATCTGTAAATCCTCGTGCAGCTCGGGCGCACACGTAAAGGCCAGTCATGTGGAACCGAACGGAAGGGTCGCTTACACTCCTTATACTAAATAACGCTTTCCTTACACTCTTTTGAGTGAGAAATACGTAACGTTATCAAAAGGTTAGTGAAATATTGGTGGCAAATACAAAGAATTACGCCGTTGGGGTCCCAATAGCTTGGCACTGATTTTTTGAAATATTTCAGGTAGTAAAAAAACCTAGCTACCTAACCCGTAAATCAACCGTTCTTTGAGATCTATTAATGTTGTCGTGATCTGAATTCGTATTTATTACTGACTAACTGTTCTGCCTCGCATATATTATTAAGTATTTGTTACTGTAATAGATTAGTTCCTAGTAAATGCTAGCCGTGTTCACAGAACATATTTGACCGGAAAAGGACCCGCTTTTCTTCCTTAGTATACCTTAACTTAACTGAAACCCTTAACTAATTTAGGGTTGAGAAGTAGCTCAGAGCTAAAACAACAGAAATCCTGTACAAAACTAACTCTTACCTGTTTTTACATATACTATACGATACGATACTGGATAATAGAGTTAATAGTATAAGCCTAAATGAAGTTTCAATCTTTTCTCATGCGCAAGAGCAATAGGACAAGTATTTATAAGCAGACGTCGAGCGAATCCTCCATCGTGTATTTGGGAGAAATGTCACAGTTTCTAAAATATTTAAGTATTATCTCAATGGTGTATAAAGATACTTGTCTCTTTACAAGAAAATGGTATCACTATATGAAAACCATCTTCTTATAACATTATCACAAAACCATTTCAAATATCTTATCTGAAATAAATAAAACCGGTCAAGTGCGAGTCAGACTTGCGCACCTAGGGTTCCGTACAAAGTAAGTATGTAACTACTTTACGGTTTTCGGATTTTTTCCTTTACTTGAGCTACATGACATTGCTTCTTGCCAAATTTCATGATTCTAGGTTAAGGGAAATACCCTATAGGTTTTGATTCCCGTTGCTAGTATCAAAATATGTGGCATAAGCGGAGCATAAACTCCCGTTGGTATCTTTTGCTTGCAGTGACTTACTTAGAAGTTCGATTTTTTCATTGCTTCAAGGGATTGCAGCCCTGAGTATTTGATATTCATTTCAACTTGATATAATTTCAATTTATGTTACCTATTATGACCACAAACTCAGCAGCAAACCAACATTATTTTGCAGCGCCCTGACAGGGTTCATGCACAATAACGGACAGTAATTATTCTGTAAAATGTATGATGTATATGAGAGCAAATAAATAAATAAATAAATAATAATTCCACGCGTTCCTGAGAAAAAGGTTCTTGACAGACGGACAACGTAGTGATCTTATAAGGGCTCCGTTTTTTCTTTTGAGGTACGGAACGCTAAAAACGACGTCAGAATCAATGATGTTATATATAAAAATCTCATTGGTCAGAATATATTAGGTAACCAAGATAAAAATAACATAAGAAGATAAAAACCGCGAATCCATCAGCAATGAAACGTCATATGGTTTTTCTCATGTCAAGATAAATACATACTTACACATGATAATATTTATTTTGTGATTCTTCACGAAATACCTGAAGAAAAAATAAATATTACCTACCCACCGGTAATCCAGTAATGCTCTCAAATATTTCTGATACAGCAAATCTATAAATTGTAAAGCATTTTTTCAATCGTATTGGTTCAACAAAGGAAAGCTACGCACATAAATCACTCGTGCCTTTTCCTTATGAACGTTACTTCAGGTTTGAAAAGATTTCCTTTCATAACTGTTGTTCGTTCACCCACAGAGTGGCGAAAAAAGATAGAGATGACGTCTGATACTTGAAGTGTGAAAAGGTTTTATACCAAAATGATCATTCGTCTATTATGGTATCTACTTATGTCACAACATTAGAGAATTTGTTTGAGATAGAATATGATTTTATCACGCGGCGATTCAGGGCATTTGTGCGCAACTCTTTGTACATAGTTTTATCAATGCAGCGGTAACAGTTCAGCAAGTCCCCTTCATTGAATCTGTTGCGAAAATCTTGATCGTTTTGAATGTCGATTAATTCTAAGTGCATTGACTCTGGTGCAGTTTCAGCTGAAATGGTGAAAGGATTGCTAAATATGTCCAATAGAGGTTTAACTTTTTGAAACTCAGAAAATCGTTCACGAAAAGATTGTATCAAAATATCTACTTTTCTACAAAGCTAAGATTAACCGCAGTTATATTGAATTTTTCTGCCATTTTCTTGGAATTTGGAAACGTGATTCACTCGAATATAATTGAGCTCGGTTCGAACATTTCCAAGTAGGTACGCACCATGCACCACACAGCGAGCGCAATTAGTAACGCGCGCGATTCAAATTTACATTATTTGTAAACCTCAGCAGTATTTTTCCTTCAAATGTAAGAGGGAATAATTTTGCTGGCGGGGGCCAATGGCATATTGCAGGGGGGCCGCGCGCGGCCCGTGGGCCGCGATCTGTGCATCCCTGCTTTAGGGCGATGCAGAGACAAAACATGGCAGGTGCAACATACGGGATAAATAGCTAGGAAATGACTATAAAATACAAGAATAAATACTAAAGATACATACATATACAATATATAATATCTGCATGGTTTGTGGCATGCAACCTTTTTGGTAATTATAAGATAATAGCATAACATCTATCTATATACTATATTAATAAAACAGTCGGGTTAGTTACACCATTTATAACTCGATAACTAAAGAATGGCTGGACCGATTTTTATGATCTTTGATTTGTTGGATTTCTCTCCACCCCGAATAGCAGAATAACTATTAAAACATGGGAAAAGTTCACAAAAACGAAATAATGAAGATAATTGATTTTCTCATACATTTTGTATGGAACCGCTTTTGTGATGATTTATTTTATTTATTTTTTATTGGTCTACCAACGATTGTTTACACCAGTTATGGGCATAAAAACAAGCAAAAACAGATAAACAATAGTGTACAATCAATTATATCTCGAGAACTTTGATTCTGAGGCAGTACGAAGTTCGCTGGGTCAGCTAGTTATAAGATAAACGCCAATACGAACTGAGAAGGCAGAAAACAGTAGGCGTCAGATTAGGCTGACAAGCCAAGGGACAGGGATAAAAATGTATGTTTTTTTTTAAAGAATCTGTAACAATTATTTATTTCGAAACCTCACCTTCCTCTGCCACAGTACTTAAACAAAGCTATAATACCGGAAGCAAAAGGTTGAAGCGTCAGCATTACGCTCAGGTAGAGGGGTGCAAAGCGCTGGTTTTCAGCTTAAAAACCCTTGATACCTGTTTTCAAATAAATTAGGTAGGTACATTTTAGCAATAAGGGGGCTAATCAATGGTTAATATACTATACCGATATTGATATGATGACCATACATTAATAATAAATTAGAATTTAAAAATAGTTTTTTTTACAGTTTAATTGAAAAAGAAAAGAAATGTATAGATAAAAACTACCCACTGAACGATGATGGGCATATTTTATAATAAATTGGTGCTATGTTTTTGATAGGAAAAGACAATTTTTTTTTTCTTTAAAATTCATTGAGTTTTAATCATCGAATGGGAAGATGGTACCAACGCACGAAAAAAAAATTTTGTGATAGCTATGAATAAGGAGATGGGCACAGATTCTTCAATTGATTCTGATGGAAAAATAAAGAAGAACATCTCTATCTTTTTAATGCTCTGTGGTATACTCACACAAGTTCACCAAGTTTTGAATACCATCGACGGAACGGAAGGTATTTTTGTTTAATAACCATCTAATGGCTGGAGCTATTTTTAATATCGTGCAGAATCCACTTTGTCACTTTTACTATAATATAAACCACAACAAGGCGTAAAGGATTTACCTTGTGCCCACGTATTTTCATTTGAGGCACTAAAAGCGAGGCTTTATGAAATTAAAACATTTAATTTTCTCTGTCGCCTTATTAGTCAGGTGTTTACGGAGTTTTAATTCGTAAGCTTCAATTACTCAGAAATACTCAGGAAGTAGCTTAAAGTTTCGGGTCCGATATCCATTACCTACATCGGATTGATTGAAAACTCTCTTCTATTCTCTCAACAATTGTTGCTTTATATTGAGATGGGTACATCTATGCATATATGTGCATACACAATATCGCCGTTTGATAATATTTTTCATCACCCACGTCACTCGTCATTATAATTTTATTAAGATAACTTCGATCAAAGGTCGTATCGCACTAACGCCAGCACTGTGTGAGAATCGGAAAAGCTCTTGAAGCGCATAAGTTTTCTGGATACATATGTGACGATGCTCGGAATGAATACCCGGAATGGAAATAAAAAAATAATGATTTTTGTATTTCCATTCCGGGTATTCATTCCGAGTATCGTCACAATTTAAGCTGTCAACAAACTTAAAATATAATATGAAAAGGAAAATAAACATGATATTTAACAGTGAAACGGTGTTGTAACATCCCAGTTCGGCAGTCCTTGCTGGAAGCCGATTAGTTCGCGAGTGTCTCTTGGCTGCAGTACTTAGCTACTTGTTTGTTGTTCTTAATGAGCACTGCCAGCCAACTTTGGGCTGTTTTCGCTTCAATTAAGACTAAATACATGACCGAATGTTGTCGTTTGGTCGCTCACATGACGTTTGTCGTCGCTTTGTTTCGCAGTGCTTGTGTATTAAATTAAATATGTACCCATTCTTTTATTTACTTGTTGGTTTGTATTGTAAATGCAATGCAATAAATAGTCTAGCTGTATTTGAATACTTTTGAATCAAGGATAGAATGTTGGAAAGCACTGACACATACCACGTCTGATGGTTTATTAATTTGAGAATAATTAAACGCTTTTATGAACGTATGGTTACTGTTAATCTTTGTATCATAGAGTACCGACCTTATACCATTCTGTCGGCACGTGCGTATCACCTACGAATCATACAGTTTTTTTGTATATCAACTCTTCTTTAATTAAATTCATGGTTCGTCATCGCTAGCCACCTGATAAAAACTCTTTGTAGTACGTGTACACATGTCATTGACATCGATACGTTTCATGCTCAGTTAATAATATAAAAACTCACAATGCTGATACATCGAACTGGTTATCGGAAAATATAGCAACAACAACAGATTAAAATCCAAAAAAGCAGGTCTCGTATCATTCTATTTTTGATAATATTGATTTAAAAAATATCTAGTGGCCTTGTTTTCATTTATGAAGGTACTGTTTTTTGTTGACATTAAACTTGCCCAAAATGCTAACATTCGCGAAAACCAACCTCGAATAATTTCCTTGATAATCAACGATACAATTATAAAAGTGAGTACACAAAACAGGAGCGCTCAGGCCCATTCGTGAGCACATTCGTTAGCCTGCAGGCGATCAGCACCCGCTGTATTTGTGTTCAAGTTCACACTATCAGAAGGCTCGTTTGTTGTAAGATTTCCCTTCTTAGATTTCGAGATCGCGAAGTGTGGTCGATCTCGAGGTCTTTGCCCCTTCACACGTACGAATAGCAGCCACACCCATTAACGGTAGTTACCGCTCATAATTCCACATCTTTCGTTTGAATGGCCAGAAATACCATGGATCAATCGAACATAGACTGAATGAATAAAGACCACCGAGCAACCTAGACCAATTAAACAGATTGACAAGGGGGGATGATAAATGTACGTGGGTTACATTTCAAAGGTCGCAAAACAGGTAGAGCTACGAAAACATGATGCACTGAACCCGAGGGCAAAAACCTTCATAGTATAAAATAGTAACGTCTAACTTTTCTCCTAAAGTCTAGCATCGATTTTACATACTATTTTAGTAACCCGGCCTCATGCCTTTTCCGTCTGACTCACATAATACAAACCACAGGAATTTACTAGAGATATTCGTTCATCTTGTTCGTCACCCTACAACCCTATGATGTGATCACACTGATCACATAAATTATAATGAACTCTATCAAGCGACGCATGCGACGCGACGTCTACGCGAGTTTACGCGGCTGACATATTGAAGTGACTTTATAATTGTAAAGCTAAAAAGTAAACATTATTTTCGTTTCCCATTTAAAGAGCAAACATTCTTGTTTGTCGATGAGCTCCCTCAATGATGTACACACACATAAAACGGGCTTAACTGTGGTAAAACGAGCCTAACATTACAATATACATACCTACGTAATGTATATATTTTTACTTGACCTAAATGAGAAATTAAAACTGCCTTTCTTGGAAAGAAATAAGAAAAATAATCCGCCTCAGAATGATTCAAGGCGTGAAACTATCTGAGCTTATTTGAAGTTGTTGGCTGTGAAAATATTACTGAAGTGTAAGGCTGGAAAAGGAGAGGTTTTTGTTCTTCTTTTATAGGTACTGAATAATAGGTAATGTACGTATCCTGATCATTTTAGTTAGCGGACTAAAGTTTGTAAAAAGAAAACGTAAATAGATATTACAATAAAATTAAAAGTTTTCCATGAAGGTTTTCAGCAAAGAACAAACAATCTAACGAAGATAGTCAAGTGGTCTAAGCAATCGATATTCTAGATAAAAACCACAAATAAGCACAGGTTCTTATTTAGCTATGCAGCGTAGCAATGCATTTAAAAGATTTATAGGCATATAAAACTGTGAATATATTCTCAATAACGATGTTGTCATGTTCACTATTGAGTGCGTCGCAGTCTGCCCTTTTGTGTCTCCATTTTGAATTCGCGAAGTAGGGTCGTTAAAAACCTTGTCATAGTCTAAGTTTATAAACGATTATATTTTATTATCTTCAGTGATTGATCGTGTTGAGTTTAGATGAAGACGCAGCAAGCGCCTACGTGCACTAAATGCACAGTGTTGCGCGGGAGTGCGTTTTGTTGGCAAAAAAGTTAAAGTAGGTATGCTACATTAGTTTGTACAGAGTGGCATTAGTATCGTATCTTTTAGATACGTTGGACAGATGTTCCTTTGGACACTAATGCCGTTCAGTAAAAGAGGGCTTCGTAGAGTTCAGCATTTTCATGCTCAAAATTGCGTTGCTTTTGATTTTCAACCTTTGAACACACAACAGAAACACGAACAATATAACACGTACGCACAGATGGGATGCATGAAAAACAAATGTATTAAAATTCGCCTATAAATACCATTATTAAAATCCGATCGCGGCGGCTGTTGAACCGCGGGGCGCCACGGGGAGGCGCGGCCAGAGTGATAATTGACTATTATAATGTTGCCGACAGTCATAATCAGTG
Source organism: Gortyna flavago (assembly GCA_963669345.1). Classification (NCBI taxonomy): domain Eukaryota; kingdom Metazoa; phylum Arthropoda; class Insecta; order Lepidoptera; family Noctuidae; genus Gortyna; species Gortyna flavago. The sequence goes on from OY770139.1 coordinate 8,947,253, forward strand.
TTTTGCATAAAGGTCCAGTGTTCATACGAACAAATGCCACTGTAGATACGTAGTTTATTGGAGACTGAGACCGTTGACATGCAGTTGTACACGACCTCCCAGTTTGGCAAAGGAATCTTTGGATTGCCCATTTGATAGTTGCAGAAAAACAAGATAATAGATTACATGAGACGTGATAAACAGAATTAAAAAAAATTGGCACGTGTTTTGTGAATCTAAATAATATCAGAGTTCTTACACTCTTACATAATAATGGTTGTTTATTTCACGCTGGTTTGGTAGTGAAGAAAAACATAGATATATCTCGCGTTAGTCTCAAACGTGACCGCATGGAAAAGTATTGTATCTTTTGGTGAACTTGCGAAGGGCGGTTTTGAGGGTTTTATTTTACTGTCTACGTTAAGAAAATGGTAATTGGCTTTTGTTTACTTTGAAAGAATTATATTTGATTTGAAGATTGTAGTGTAAGGTCCGTCCTAACATCGACCTTCAGCGATCTTTACGTACTACCTACCTACGTTTATGAGCTTACTAGCTGCGTCCCGCGGTTTCACCCGCATAAGTGTCGATCCCGTCGGAATATCGGGATAAAAAGACATAAACATATAAACACACACACACACACACACTCACAAACTTTCGCCTTTATATTATTATTGTGATAGCGCTCCCAAAACGGTGAAGGAAATCATCGTGAGGAACCCGATGTCCTAGAACCAAAAATTCTAAGACATGTGACATCTACCAACCCGCACTGGGCCCGCGAGGTGGCTCCCTCTCATCGAGAGGGGGCGTGTGTCCCAGCAGGGGGTACCTACATTATAGGCTGATTAGGATTATAATAGGGTTATATAAATTATTATATAACCTATATTAGAGGTATGTCTGCTGCGTTCTATTTTCCATACAAAATACACTAGGGCATGATGTGTAGGTTGTTTGTATTAACTATTTAGTTTAAAAGTGCGGACCAAGCTAATGACATAGTAGAACAAAAGATGCCTTTCCGGTTTCTTTTTACTGGAATATGCCATTAGCTGTGAACCAGTCACTTCATAGTAAAGTTTAATCAACTTTTCAACCTACTGTACTTAATAATTAATTGCAATAAGTGTTTATACATAAGAAAATATCAATTCATGACCGGTTAATTACCTATAGTCATAGAGGTCATGGATCATCAATTGATATTTTTTTATTGCAAAAGTTAACACTTACCTGTATTTAATCCTTTCCTTAAAAACAAAATTATTATTAAAAGTAGAAATACCTACACATGATTCTGAACCCCCATGCGTTGAATTTTTAGATGTTTATTAAAAAAAAAATGCTCTGCCATATAGGCGATAAAACATCTGCTGTTTATTACAAAACTTCAATGACAAAATGTATGAAACAGCAGATAATTTTTTCGTAATTTTAGAGTTGGCCCATAGTGAAAGTTGTTCATATTCATGGGTTAAAAATTATGAGAAGGTAAAAAAAACATCCAGTATTAATACTCCAGAACCCATACAAAGTAACAACAACAGGGCTTGATTATTGAAAAAAATTTTTGAAAGGAAAATGTTAACTCGCTAAGCCTAAAAGGGTCAGGACAAAAAACGATTTAGCTCACTCACGTATTTTAACCGATCCTAGGGAAGCCCGATAAAGAGTTGTTCACTTTAGAAACACTTTACAAACGTATCGAATAACAAAACCCCTTTTCAATTCACAGGGAAATAAAACATTTCTCAAACTTTGCCACTATAATCAATGTTAATAATGTCTTTGTCAATTACGCTAATCATATCTATGCATAGGTAAATGAGATGTGTTTATGTATAGCTGGTCAATGAACAGCAGGCGATGATTGCGCATGTAAACACAACAGTTTACATAAATAAGTATGTATAAGAACCTATTATAGAATTCACAGTCGCACGTGTTTCTATCGTGTCTGTATTCCAATGTGTAACTTATGTAAGCATATAAATATACAAAGTTTACGTATATAGGTAGTACGTGAGCGATACGTCCATAATGGCACACGCTGCCTCCAAACATCTGTTCATTTCTTATACGCAGTTCCTGACGTATTATTAATTAAAAGTTAACGACATAATGACGGGCACGAATTTGATAAATCTTCGAAAAGTTTGTCTGACAAGTAGATAAACAGTCTACATTTTTTATCGAACAAAGATAGCGTTTGGAATCTCTGCGGTTTGCTAGTCTACCCGATGCACTTAAGCCCCTTCTATCTCCATAAATAATAGAGCAAGGATCAGTTTCAAGCCCTGTCTGGTTTAAAAATCAATATTTGTGATACAGAGATTCGCACGGAACCTGGACACGGAAAGAATTTTCACTTACTCTGTTTGCTGCGAGAATTCTTCGACAGCGGCAAGAATGTTGAATTATTTTTCTTTATTCAGTTGAAATTCGCTCAAAAGATGTTGCACAAACTCTAGACTATACCTACATTGGCGTTTTGTCAAAACTATTTCTAAATCTGTTCAGAAAACACTTTTCTGAATGCTCATTGTCTGCTGCCGACTGGCAGAACAACACAATCTGTGACGACACAGTCGGAACCGCTTCAATTTCGTTAGCAATAATAGGATTAAAACTTTGAACTCTGATGTTTGGAACAAATTACGTTAAAATCTATATATATAGTCGGGTTAGTTACACCATTTATAACTCAAGAACGGCTGGACCGATTTTTATAATCTTTTATTTGTTGGATTTGCCTTCGCCCCGAATAGCAGAATAATTATTAAAACATGGGAAAAAATTACAAAAAAAAAATCTGAGTACAACGGTCGCCGGGGTCAGCTAGTTGTTAATAAACGATTTAATAAGTTTTGAATAAACCATTGTAGCAAGTTGGGTGAGATTACTTTGAAGTGTTTAAGTCTTAACGTTGGTTTCATCTTTGTCTGTGCTTAATTTTGAACGAGTGCAAATTGTTTACTCATTCGTTTGGATCCTCCGTCTGTTCGATGCACAGTGCACGGCGCACATGTTCGTCTCAGTGCATTGCCTTTGTTTTCAATGTCAGTAAATGAGCGATGAATCAAGTATTGTTTGGCATCACATTAGTTCCGTAATGAAGCGTAGTTTCCCCATAAAATTAAATTGAGCTGGTCTTAGTTATATTGTGTATTGAAATAAAATTATGTTAGACAAAAAGGAATCTCGTTCTGTTTGATCGTAATAAAGGACGCTTTGAATCGTATTTTTCCGCTTTTCACAGAATGAATCTATTTTCCTTTGCTACCAACTAAACAATAAACTTATTTATAGAGATATGTTTTGCTCCAATAATGAGAATCATATAGCAGAACTAAGTAATACTGACGGATTGTCTATGACGTCAGTGGTTGCATTGAAAATATTATTAAGAGCTTCATATTTGATCGTAGAGAGAATGCAGCCGAGTCCACAATGGTTTGCCCTTAACCTTTGCAGTGCGTTGGAGGCACTGGGAGCCCACTGTGGGATGGGGGTGGCCCATGCCCACGGCACTGTTTAAACTAACGAGATCTCTTTTAATACTCCATCCATTGTTGGGCCCTTATCGCAGTTTAGGTCTTCCGTCATACTGAACATACATATACATATAGGTAAGTAGGTACATTAACTTTTTTAATACATTCTGCATACATTTCAACATTGTAATGCTTCTTTTATCTGCCTCTTGCCAACGGCATGTGTAATTACTTGTCACGTACCTACGTTACAGTTTACCATGTCGTGTTACTACCGAGAATTTGTATAAATGTACTATTAATAGAGGATTAAGATCTAATTAGCGGCACTAATTAGTAGGAAATTATATTCACATTAATACAGATACTTAAGTACAAAATGACGTGTAGCATCTTATGTGTGTAACTGAACAATAGTTTTCACTTCATTTGCCACTGAAGAGGTTGAATGGGATTCTGAGTACCTATAGAGTATTATCGATTATTTATTTGTACTCTGTCTTGATGAATATCGACTAGGGCCCTTTATACACATGGCACGATCGATTCCCTAAACTACATTCTATCTATCGTGGCTGTGCAGTGAAAACCTCGTGATGGTTATAAATTTTACTTTATAGGGGAAGATAAAAACTGTCTGAACAATAGCCGTCATTAACGTGCTTAGAGCTATGAATGATGAGTTATTTTATTTTTGTAAGTAGGTCACAAAAACTTTTACACGTCAATCATATTTTTTATAAAACTAGATGAGGTCGGCGTTTCCTATCTGACTACTCTAAGAAGAAAGGCCGAAACAAACTCAGAGGTCACAGTCTCTTTTAAATTCCAGACATAATCTTGGTCAGGTTATATTAAGACCATGTAGATCGATGTCTGAGATGGTCTTTTGAGGAAAGAACCACACAGATTGAGAGGACCTGTCCAGTCAGTGCACGCATTTGTCAGAAATCGTGCAGCTCAACTCAAAACTTACGGAGCTCAACGATTCGACGAACAATACCAAAGAAAGGACATATGGGTAGGCCACATAAATTACTGCAAATCAAACTGCCAGACCTAGACAAAAACAGAACAAGAGAGAATAATAAAAAAAAAAATTACCCACATTGTCTTCACATGCTCAATAATATAATAGCTACTTTACAAAGTAAGCAAATGTCATTGTTTATATATAATTCATTAATGTCAATGTGTATTTAGAAAAAAATAAAAACATTCAAAATGTAAAAATTGGAAGCAGCTCAATCCCAAGCCTTTTTGTCATCAATATAATCTTTAAGTAGCAGTATAAAAGGCTTTCTGGCACAATTGAATTTATTAAGGCTATGATCAGTAGAAGGTCGAAGAAGCATCGGAGAGCTGTGCACGTTTGTTTTAAATGTGCATTAAGAAGTATTCTACACAACAACTAAATAAAAAGAAAAACAAAACATTTTTCTTAACATGTTTTCACAGCATGGCGACGCTATCAACTCAGTATATCGGTGTCCACTGCTGTATATAGGCCTCTCCCAGGCTGCGCCAGAATACCCTCTTCTCCGCTTTCCGCATCCAGTCAGTCCCAGCCACCTTCTTAAGACGACGCCGACGGCGCAGTGGCGCCCTCATCGTTTGTTTGGTTATTTCTTAAAACGGAAAATAGTAGCCACTATTATCCGATATAAGGATTAGGTATAAAAAAACTAAACAATGGAAAACTACCGTTTGTGATAATATTAACGTATAATCTTATGGAGCACAACTTAACGTACTTATTTTCTGCATTTTCATTCTAAAATAAAAGAAATAACCAAACAAACGATAAGGGCGCCACTGCGCGGTCGGCGTCGCCTTAAAGTCATCGGTCTATTTAGTCGGCCACTTTTCCATAATGTTATTACCAAACAAGCTAGAGTTACCATAATTTTGGATAATTATAAAGGCTTCTACCACGCCTTAATTCCTACTCAAAGCTGGGTGTCCTGTACACACATTCGCTAATAACGATTTTCAGTCCTTTGAGGAACGTAACTTAATTCTTTTTGTTTACCTGAAAAGTAGTAGCAAATAAACAGCCACATTTGCAATTACTTTGGGTTTTTTAAAAGATTATATTGGCCTATTTTATGAGTAAAGAAAGTAAAGATCGCTTTTAGCGATAAGACCGCCTATTGTGTCACCCTATGCAAAATTTTTACATTTACAATTATATCTGTAATTATATGGTGTACATAATAAAGTATTCTCTTATATTCTAAAAAGCCATTAACACTCTCTCTGCCATGGGAACCGCCGGCGACCCCCAAAAAATTTTGTTCAGCAGGCCAAAGCACATTTTGTAATACTTTAATCACATTTTCCATAACAGCACGCCAGTAGTTGTAAAATTTATTTGAATTCAGGAGGTCAGGGCGGATCCCACGGCGCGGGCGTCATGAATTTTTTTTTTTGGACCCACCCTCCTATCCCACGGCCTCTTGTAATAATAATAATAATAATCCCATCGCCGTATCTCTACGTTGACGTCGTGGTGGGGCTGGCGCGCTCCGAACTCTAGGCCTGTGCCGGAAGACTTTACTTTGCCGGAACAGGTCTAAGGTGAGGAGCCAGACCAAGAGAGATACAGAAACCCGCAGGGCAGCATGTGGCGAGCTGTTGGGCAGTGTCGACCCCACGGACCCTACCTCCCGGGAGAAGTTTGTTCCTCACCTCTGGGTTGCCTTTATTAGCCGGCTGGAGTGAACAATGACGAGGAACAGAGCTCCCACCTCATTCTTGCCTTTATTGGCCGGCTTGAGTGGAGATTCGCAAGGGCAAATGTGCTCGGAGGAAGGAAGTATTCCAGTAAGATGCTGGTAGGGATCTTGACCGTACTTCCGGGATTGTCCTGATAGCCGTGGAATACCTCTCCACTCCTCTTAAGCACCTCAGGACATGTTGCCCCCTTGTCACTACGTCACTATGTGCTAGCGACCGTTTCCGGGGGCCCATTATAGAGTGTGCAAGTCACCCCTGCCATTTTATCCGTGTATATATAAAACATTGATCAGGCAGGGGTCATAGTTCTTCCATAGTTCTTGGTAACCAGTCCACTTTAGCCACCCAAACCCATAGTCCAACTTTATATTTTCCATATCCTGCAATAGTCCTACACCAACCGGGGGTTGTTCTTGGGTGCACTTGTATGGTGCGAACAGGGATAATCGTCGGTTGGTGCCTCATTTCATTGAAAACGTCCAACGGACCTCTGCGAGTTGGCTTCGGCCCCTCGTACGCCTTTCAAAGGACCGGGACCCCATGGTCCTGAGATATGTTAAAACATACTAATAATAATAATAAAGTTTATTTACCAAAATAGTTACAGAAGTGTACGACAGTGTCTAGCTTATAAATTCACCATTTCTATACAACAGTGGACAGTGTCGATCTACCGTTTAAACTTGACAGCAGGAATAGTTGTGCGTGTACGAGTAAAATGTGGAGGGGATGTGTAGTGGTGTGATGTGGTATGTGCTTGTTGTGGGTTTGTGTGTGTGAATATAGGGGTGAGAGTGTGTGGATGTATGTGTGAATATGTTTGTAAGTATGCGTTTTTTTTATTTTTTTTTTATTTAGGCGATGTAAGTAAGTAAAGACTCCGTGTATGTGTAGTCTTTCTGTAGTAGCCACTCTGTTACTGTTTGTTTTAATGTGTGTGAATTTAAATCTATAATTTTGACTTTTGACTCACGGCGTTCACAAGCAAAAACTTTGGGACCCGCCGGCGACCTCCATGGCCTCCTGAACGTAAACAGTTTTATATACGTTTTGTCGGCAGGGAGAGTGTTAATAAATATTGTTAACAAAGCTCTATTTATTCAAGCCCATGATTATTTTGCAAATCGCGCAACAGAAATGACATGAACAGATACGTAACGCGGACATCTCGTAACCATAGTAACCGCAATTATTATTTCAGTAAATACGCGTGATACAAATACAATTCGCACGTTTGATCATTACAATACGAAGGCTTTACTGATTTCGTGTTTGTTTTAAAGGCAAAGTTATTTATGTGTAGGTAAGTAGGTACTTTGTTCCTGATTTCTTTATTAAATACCATTAGAGAGCCATCCTGGCGCTAGTTACCGTAGCATACTTGAAAAATAGACTTCGTACCAAAGTAGGCCGCAGCCAGGACACCTCCGCAAGTTGCGGTTAATGGGCGGCACAGACCTTCGGTGTGCATGCAGTTCCTCTCCACAGAAAATGGCTCACCTCCCAATTTGCACCACATGCCCTGTCACCTGCACACGTGAAGCCTAATGGCTGCGACAGCGAACGGTATTCAGGTTACTGAAATTTAGGCCCACCGAATTTAAAAAAAGATATATTCGGTCGTGTTATTTTTGCTAACGACACGTTAAGAAGAAGACTGTTTTTCTTGTAACCTTTGCCCTCTATAAGAATATTTTAAGTAAGTAGGTACCGTGTGTGCGTTTACAGACCATATAAATATGTAAAACTCAAGTGGACATGGAATCTCATATGGGGAGTTAGCACCCTTAGCGGAGAGCTACAGATCAATCGAGCAATTCGAGATTTCCAGTTCATGCCAGAGTGTCGAAACGGATCTAGATCTTGGACCGCTACATCCACGTGAAGTTACTATCTATCAAAAACCATATCTATCAATCATATCTATCTGGCTATACTTCAACTCAATTTAGCCTATCGCAATTCACTACTGGACGGAAGTACTTAGGTCTCTCCCCTTTTTGTGCCACTGCAGGCTGCAGCCAGTGTTCCGCCTTCCGCATCCAGTCTGTCCCAAGAGTCAGCCACCTTTTTAAGGTTGACAGTTATGCGAGCACAGTGAGTCTCTGGCTGCTCCAATGTTGTGATCATCCGATATAAATAATCAATACCTAACAGCCCGTGATTTATTATAAACTAAATAAAACACTTAAATGTTAAAAAGATTTATAATTAGGGGCATTACGCATAACATTTTTCAAACAATTTGTCGGTGCCACTTTCCATCACTTCTTAACAAACTTGGATGGAACTTGAACTTTTTTTTGGATACCCAGTGCTACCCATGTCAACCAACTTACGCGGCCCGCAAAAGGTTTCAGTAATTTTCTTACGGAAAAACATTAATTACAAAAGTTTGAATTTGTCCTTGTCTCTGGAATGGCAGTGTTTTGGATGGAAACTTTTTAGACTCGGTTGGCATTTTGGGGTATTTTATTGTGCTGGCTGGAGTCAAAAGGTGGACTAGTTGGGTCAAATAACACACTTCTGGTTTCTAAAAGCCTGTTCTTTACCAAATTAACAAAAACCAGTCATATTGTTGCGCGCCACAATTGATATTCGTTACCACTAGCGCCATCTAGTATCGAGTAGAAGAACTAGTGTCAAGAACCTTCTAGAAGCTTCGATGATAGAACTTTCTAGAACTATCTACATCTGGTCAGTTGGGGCCGGAATGTACTCGAACATTCTAGATGTTTCTACAATAGAAGGTTCTAGAAGAATGTGAGGCCTATATAAGGCGGGAATGCTCCGCGAGCCGACAGTCTTGGATAAGCGATACAAGCGAAAACATCGAAAGGAAAGCGATCTTCAAGTGCGACTTAGAAGTGATCAGTAGTGCAATTGTGTTTCATAATTAGCGTTAAAGTTGTAATTTGTGTTTTTAAATAAAAGTGTTTATTTTTGGTTATTAAATCGGCAGTTTTTAATTGTCACGAACCCCAAGCTCGTAACAATTGGTGTCAGAAGTGGGATTAAAATCATGCCGATTTTACCCAAGGACGACACGGAGGGTATCCGTACCCGGAGTCAACGCCAGCAGGAGACGGACCAGAGGCGATTCGGTGGAGCAACGCTACAAAGGTCGGAAGGCCAGCTACCGACCACGGAGGCCGGAACGTCCACAGCTGCTCCAGCGTCATCACCACCAGATTTTGCTGCTCTGATGATGATGCTGCAGGAACAGGCTCGCCGACAGGAGGAACAGGCTCGCCGACAGGAAGAACGGGCCCGGCGTCAGGAGGAACAGGCTCTTCGGCTGGAAGAACAGCTCCAGCGTGATAAGGAGGAGCAGGCTCGCCGACAGGAGGAGCAGGCACGCCGCCAGGAAGAGCAGATGCTCCTTATGAAGGACCTTCACGCTACCTTCGGGAAAGACATGAAGGAGATGAAGGATAAGGTTGCTCAATATGACAACCGCCTGTCGGAAGCAGATACCCGAATTGACCAAGTGAATAATCGGGTTGACAACGTGATGGCTGACGTGAAGAAAACCGTGATGGCTGACGTGAAGAAAACATTGGATTACATTAAACTTGGGGATGGAATCGCAGCTCCCGTAGCTACAACACCTTCGCTACGTGGATTCAAAGTGCCACCATTCGACGGAACTTCTTCTTGGTCGGCCTACAAAATCCAGTTCGAGGCTGTCATGAAGGCCAACGGGTGGGATAAAAATCAGGCCATGACTGCCCTCACCCTAGGCCTGCGCGACCAGGCCTTAACTGTTCTGGAAGCTATCGGTAAGGAAGTGACTTACGAGCAGCTCCTTGAGGCATTGGAGGCTCGGTATGGTGACGCTCACCTGGAACACGTGTTTCGTGCGCAGCTCAAGGATCGCGTGCAACGCAGCAGCGAAAACCTGCAGCAGTGGGCCCTTGAAGTGGAGAAGCTGGTTCGCAAAGCTTACCAGTCCGTACCTGCGCTTATTGATGGGAACCTGGTGCAGGCCTTCATCGACGGCATCCGCGACCTTGAGGTTAGAGCTGCTGTGAGGCTCGGTCACCACGAGACGCTTAAGGATGCCTTGGCCCATGCACTGGAGGTGGAAGCTGTGCGGCAGGATCATCGTCCCCATCGCGTCAGGGAGGTTGCAGTGGCTACAGTTCGCGATCGTAATAGAGGATACAGCCCTAGGTGCTACGAATGTGGGGAAAAGGGCCACCTTCGATCCAGTTGCCCTAAGCGAACTGCAGGAAGAGAAGAATGGCCTATCCGTCAGCAGCCAAGGAGATTGCCAGTAGCACGTGAAAATGAAGTGAAAACCATGATTGTGGGAAAGGTGAAGGATGGTGTTATTGAACCTTCATCTAGTCCATGGTGTTCACCTGTAGTGCTAGTAAGGAAGAAAGACTGCAAGCATTGTACTAGGCAAGAAAGTAAAGAAGTCGTACCTGTGAGGATACTCAGGACAGACCTCAGCAACGAGTGGAAGGAAAGACTACAACGTGCACAGCAGGAAGATTTGGACATCAAGCCGATTCTGGAGTGGATGAAGGCCAGAGCTCCTAAGCCCAGGTGGAGGGATGTCTCAGCGATGAGTTCGGTCACAAAAAGCTATTGGGCCCAATGGGACAGCTTGGTGATTCAGGATGGAGTCCTGTGCCGTAAATGGGAAAATGTTCGGGGAGACAGCTGTCATCTGCAAATGGTTGTCCCTAAAGCTCAAGTACCGGATGTTCTACAGCTGTACCATAATGGTTGTTCAGGAGGTCATCTGGGAGTAAAACGGACTCTACTGAAGATACGAGAACGGTTTTACTGGGTCCACTGTCGGGACGATGTTGAGGACTGGTGTCGCAAATGTTCTAGTTGTGCGGCTGTAAAGGGACCTCAGACACGTAGTAGAGGTGCATTGAAATTGTACAATGTTGGTGCACCATGGGAGAGGATAGCCCTAGATGTTGCTGGACCTTTCCCGGAAAGTGAAAGTGGTAACAAGTATTTCATGGTTGTGATGGATTACTTCACTAAGTGGCCGGAAGTCTTCGCCATTCCAAACCAAGAAGCTTCAACAGTTGCAGATAAACTGGTGCATGAAGTCTTCTGCCGTTTTGGAGTACCCTTGGAGATTCACAGTGATCAAGGAAGGAATTTTGAGTCCCAAATATTCCAAGAAACTTGTCGAGTTATGGGTACTCATAAAACTAGAACAACTTCTTACCACCCACAATCGGATGGAATGGTGGAAAGATTTAATCAGACATTGGAGAGATACCTGGCAAAAGTGGAAAATCGGCAACGAGATTGGGACAAGCACATACAACCGTTTTTGTTGTCATATCGAAGCGCTGTTCACGAAAGTACATCGGTGACACCAGCTTTCGCAAACTTTGGAAGAGAATTACGGCTGCCTGCAGACCTGATCACCGGAATACCACCTGATGCCCCACGCAGTATAACCGATTATGCGAATGACTTGCGGAACAAAATGAATGACATTTATGAGCACGTCAGACAATCAGGCCAGCAAATATCTGAAAAGATGAAAACCCGTTATGACCGAAAAATGAACAATAAAGGGTTCGACGAAGGCTCACTGGTGTGGTTGCACAATCCAGTCCGCAGAAAAGGGAAATCTCCTAAGCTTCAAGCTAAATGGGACGGACCGTACCGGATTGTGACAAAGATCAATGACGTAACCTACTGGATACAGAAAGGTGCAAGAGGTACTCCTAAGATCGTCCATGTGGATCGACTGGCGCGTTATTATGGGGCCGATAATGCTCGGGACGAGCATGTCTTAGGAGGGGGCAGTGTTGCGCGCCACAATTGATATTCGTTACCACTAGCGCCATCTAGTATCGAGTAGAAGAACTAGTGTCAAGAACCTTCTAGAAGCTTCGATGATAGAACTTTCTAGAACTATCGACATCTGGTCAGTTGGGGCCGGAATGTACTCGAACATTCTAGATGTTTCTACAATAGAAGGTTCTAGAACAATGTGAGGCCTATATAAGGCGGGAATGCTCCGCGAGCCGACAGTCTTGGATAAGCGATACAAGCGAAAACATCGAAAGGAAAGCGATCTTCAAGTGCGACTTAGAAGTGATCAGTAGTGCAATTGTGTTTCATAATTAGCGTTAAAGTTGTAATTTGTGTTTTTAAATAAAAGTGTTTATTTTTGGTTATTAAATCGGCAGTTTTTAATTGTCACGAACCCCAAGCTCGTAACAATATGTTAATTAATAGTTTAAATTTAAATGGTCGCCATTGCCGAGGTCGGTCCGTCGATGGGTGACCATCCATAATATACCAAGACCCCTCCGTGCCTCGGAAAGCAGGTTAAGCAGTTCGTCCCGACCGTCATTCGTAGATTTTTGACAGGCGTTACGGGTTGTCAGAAGCCTAAAAGTCTGACCACCAGACTTGCCAAAAGATTTCGTGTTTGCCAGTAACTGGGTTGAGGAGGTTATATAGGCAGTCTCTCCGTGTAAAATACTGTTATCCAGCTGCATGTTACACTGAAAGCCGACCCCAGCATAGTTGGGAAAAGGCTATAGGCATCTGCCTATACCATTTCAATCTTGAAATGGTCACGATTAAATGTAAGTAGTCAGTAGCTAAATCGACCATGTCCTTCAATATTTTCCTCCGTATGCTCCTCACACACAATCTAGGAAGAGGAGGAGCAGCAATAAAAATAATACATATCTTAAAAACATGAACGATCACGAGTGCTGAATTGCTGAACTCGGAACATGTAACAAAATGAGGAGAACCAACCTAACAATGTTCTTAAAAAATTAACGTGATTAACTTGTTTTCGTTTTATGTTTCATGGAATTCATTCGTTTTACTTACCTATTTTCAGTTTTCAGATGAGTAAAGTCCATGAATCTTCACAAGTTCCTTCACCGTTACTCAAAGTGTTTATAGCAAAGCATAAAATAAGAATAAAAACGTAACAAAACAAATAATTTTACGATGCTCGTACATGCATTTATTTTATATTTGTTCATGTTCAAAATTAGTGAAACTCGTGCAATATAATTTTATTTGCTCATAATGTAGGTATCATATCTACAGCTCCACCGTGTACGACATATCTCCTTTTGTTTGACACTGAGATTTGACAAGGTTTATATTTTGATAAATGTGTTTACCGAACCGTGGCGCTTGGTGGACTAGCCATAAAATACTCTCTACTTACGATATTCGCAAAGCATTTTGTTGAACAAACTTGATAAAAACTGTGGGTTAGCTTTGAGACGGAATAATAAAATAAGCTGAAGAGATTTATGTTTGTTTTATGATCTCAAAAAAGAACGCCACGAAGAACTAGACGGAAATTGCAGAAAATATTAAACACAAAACGTTAATGCTGTAAACTCTGTAAAGGAACTCATTCATCAAAATTGAACCACAGCCGCCGTATAGTTAAATAAAAAAGAAATTTTCAATGAATTGCAACTTTTCATATTTATCCTTTTTAACAGGGCTTTTAGTTACATTTTTCAATAGAATTTAATACCCACGCAATTGAAATCTTCGTTTTAATAGTGAAGCAAAAATAAAAAAGCGCTTAGGCTCCAATCTTCCTTCTGTGGAGCATTGATTGCACCCCTACCACAGCTTTGTAGTTGAATAAAAAGTCGCTTGGTAAAATGCCAGCGCGATGAAAAGAATAGCTTTGCTATACTGACATATTATGGGAGCTCTAGGGTCTGTGTACACTGCTTTCTGCGTAAATAAATTCTATGGCTTTCGACAGAGATTAATTTTTCTAATGCAGGGGCAGCAGAAATGAACGAAGTGGTTTATGTTGGCGCAGCGGCGTAGTAGGTACTATAACTACAAATTTGTAGGACAAAAGGGTCGAAGGATGATTCATTACAATATTACGCACATGTATCGCCGGAATTTGTATTGGCATGTAGTTACGAGCGTGTATAGACTCGGAGCCAGTGTGCGTGCACTGATATTTATTTGTCGTGGAAGGGCGCCGACGACCGACAGCGAGTGTCTGGTCGGACTACTTCGACCCACTACGGGGGTCAAGGATCCGCGCGCGACGCCCGACGGCTCGTGTAAACGCCATTTACTCATTATAATCATCCTTTTGCAGCCGTTTTCATATGTCGAACATTGTAATCAACGTTTACCTTATAAATAATTTAAAGGTTAATTCGATCACCTAAATGGAAAACTGTGTCCTCCGTTCCACATATTTATTGGGCTTTATGAAGCTTGACATGGTATATTTTGTTCAACCACTTGTTAATATGAATGTGTTCATAGATTATTTATAGAAGATTATATCGTGTGACGTGAATTTACAGCTCTGCAATATCCTTCCTCTTTGATATCGGATATAATCTGAAATCATTAATTATTGCGTAGGTTTCACCGGATAGTAGATCAGTTTTATATAGATACGTGGGTAGATAGATACTAATGAGGGCTTTAAACAAATAATATTATATAGACGTACGTCAGTAGGTGTGTTATAGAGTTGTCAGTGAACAGGAACATGTTCCAGGTTTGATAAAACGTCCCCTGCACACCTATCGGAATAACACTGGTAGGTATCTATAGGCGTTCTATTCTATCTCGATTATTGTAGACACGACGCACTTGGAAACTGAAGCTGATAAAATTGCTCAGTTATCGCTCGATAATGTTATGACATTTTATATAATTTCCTAACTGTCATGGGTTTTTACTATCATTCATCCCGTTCAACTCGGTGGAAATTTGGTATCTTGATGACGCTACAGTATGGTCACTTATAGCCGCAATGGGGTGCTTAGCAGATGGATTTTTGGTTTTGCTGACCAAACCACTGCTGCATTATTTTGACATCTGACTGGCTGAGATATCAACGCACAGCCTAAACCACTGGCCCTAGAGACATCAAATTTGGAGGGTGTGTTCTTTATGAAGAGTATAGGTATCCACTAAGAAAGGGTTTTCCAAATTCCACCCCTAAGAGGGTGAATGGGGGGAGGGTGAAATTTTACGCGGATGAAGTCGCGTGTAGAAGCTAGTTATCCCATAAGTTTCTGATACCTATTTTGTTGGAAAGGAAGTGGCCTATTCCTAGCCAACAACAAATCGGATTGAGAAAATCTCCATACTATTGTGGAATTCCGATCGAAATGTCTGTTAAGTTAAAAAGGGTTTGCTATTTTCATTGCAAGAGAAACGGTCACAAACAGTTGTAGATTTATTCTTCGGTCCTAAAATTTTCCTTTTTTCCAATCTCCGTAATGAGAAACTCCATATCTTAGGTTTACTTTGGTAATAAGTCTTAGTAAAGTGGGTAACAGAGTGAACTAATGGGGCAGAAAAATCGAATGGAAACATTTGGGTATTTTGATGGACTTTCTACATTTAGGTAGATTTGTCTGGATCATTTACGAAGTGCCACGTTGCTTCTTTTATTATAAAAAGTCAAATCGCTATCTTGACAAAGATGTCGGGAATTGTGCGTAAGTCATTAGTGATTTGGCAGACAATGTTGAAGTATACAAATAACACTAACACCAGACTAAAACTCAACATTCTTCTAGAAGAAATGTTGTTCTAAATAAGTAATACTAACTTTTTATGAGAAGGATTTATAGCCAATTCTTTTCTGCTGTCCTCTTCATGTACAGACGCCAGCACATCAACCTGTCACAACAATCTGTCAAATTTCTTTGATAGATTTTCAACTTTATCGCTAAAGTTTAAGGTTCAAAGTTGATTGGGAAAATTTGACAGTTTCGGGTAGGTTGATGTGCTGGCGTCAGTACAACCGACATATTTTCGGGTGGAGTTGATGTTCGTTCAAAAACCTTATCTGCCGTATTTAAACTCGTTAATATTACTGAAAAGAGTCTATTTCAGTAGATAATTCTAGCTGCAGTAAAGTTCTAAAAAACGTATTAGTCTGGAATGGTTTAAAGCGTACATAAGACGCACCAAAGAAAGTTTAATTACACGAGTTCAGCACTGTAACTAGAAGTGTTGAACATAGAAGTTCGAGAGGCGACGTTTTGCGATACACGTACTACCCACACGGAAACTTTGATTTCATTAGATCCTAGTGTATGTATAGAGCATTAAAGACACATGACTTTAGTTTTTTTTATTTAAAGCCCGCATCGAAAGATTGCCCTAATCGGTAGGTACAGATTCGATCAACTTATCGTGCCCAAACATTGTTTACAGTATTTCTTTCCTGCGAATTGAATTTCTCTGTTGTTGTTTGTCTTAAATAATTCAAAATTTTCATGTAAATTAAAAACCGACGCTATAAATAAATTTGATATTTTTCTCATCTAATTTTCACAGCGTTACAGCTTCAATCGTTACACTTCTCGATTAATGTTAAGCATAATTTGACCTTTCATGTTTTATTTATACAAGCCAACAGAATATTGAAATAATATTGTCGGTATTAAATTTCTTTAAATACAGGCTCGGTGGTAGGGTACGGGCCTCTCCCTCGCCCATCGCTCCCACGCAATCTACCAGCCACCTACGCCTTTCGCAATTTATTTATAGGTATATCTATAGCCACTCGTCCAATGTGTAATCTAGAATTCCTAGCGAGAAATGAATGGAACTTGCTATGCATGAGTAATGAAAGCCGACTGACTCAGCGGCAGGTGAGATAACTGACAAATTACTTACAAATTACAATCCCTCTTTGTTAACCAGCAATATTCTTCATTGCGGATCCTCTAGAGAGACTTTGTTAACAGCCTCGATATCTGAAAGGGATCCAAGCTTTTTGTTTTGCGACACAATAAATAATAATGTGCTTACATAATATATTTTTGTGATATAACTAGGTACATACGTCATCAGTAGAAGAAAGTGAACATAAATCATTCGGGACATGGACGAGAATGTGAGTTAGTGAGGGCTTTGTTAAAAAGGATATTAGTTAGTCTAGCGAATTTTATATTTAGGATATACATTGTTTTTCTTAGCCTGTTTTGGCAGTCTGATACTTTTTGAGTGTTTTGGATACAGAAATTCCATGGTAAGGAATATTATCTCTGGTCATGAAAAAAATTGCACGATCCCAAAAAAAAAGAGCATAGCCAACAATCACTAATTAACAAACTCGTATATTGAAGCCATTTTTTATAATCTCAACCGGTATGCCCAGTTCATGTGCGAGTTAAACTTGGCCTATTAATTTATTTTTGATCTAATTGCTCGAATATTTTTAACCATGTATTTTTAGCCTTCACAGCTGCGGGTTCTTGACCCTATTGTAATTGACATAAATTATGAATGTTATGCTTAACGTAGCATTATTCTTTTTTTTTTCAGTGCCTTTTTCAGACTAGGCCAAAGTGCCTGCCCTAGAGGGCGCTATTAAATTACGATTTATTTTTCGGAGTGGGGTGCGGGGCGCGCGGGGGGCAGTTATCGTTCCAATCGAGACTGCTGATGGATTCCCACTGTCACAAGAGAGATACGACTATTTAATTCGAGTTTGCACACAGTTTTTGTGAGGTTTTTCCCTCCCTACTTTACAGTTTGTGGGTCCGATGCCAGGGATTTTGAAATATTGGTCTGACAATTTGTGGAACTTTTCCTATAAAACAAACATACGAATTGCGAATGTAACGCGACTAAAGGGTATAGGTAGTTGATGCATGTGGTTTGTTTTTACGTGCAATTTATTAAAGTGCCCGTTGAATTATTGTAATGAATTAATGCCCTCGCGATTACGACATTACAGACATTTTGACATTTTCGAAGTACAAGCTATTAAGTTTAGCCGTATTTTATAGCTAAGTTATGACGATATTCAAGTCTTTCAGTACATCACAAAAAGGGTAGTATCGAACACAATATGTTATGTCGTTTTTGTAGTTTGTTTTCCCCTTGTCGGCCGTAAGTAATTCCCTTATCCTCGAAGAAAAGTTACAGCATAGGGTTCCCTACTTTACACAGGCCTGTAGTTTTTTCTTTATTTTTGGGAACGTATAATTCTCACTTTACCAAACAGAAAACCCGCTTTTTTGTTCTCGGCCCTTTTATTGAATTCCGCACTTGGTAGCTGAAGGAAGTTTGTAGTGCCTACCCTAACAACATTCTACAAATTCCACGTTACCTAATGTGGTTACAGAAATACGACTGCCACGTTCATTTTTGGGTTATGCAAGTCCCATTGCTTTAATACATTTATTCTTACTACTACGGAAGGTTAAGACTTTTATTTATGTGTCAAACTTGTAAGTTTGGATCGAAAACATGCAAAAAATATGATATCTTTCCAAGTTATAATGGTTGTTATCTACGGACTGTAAAGGTTTTTGAATGGCGCTTGTTTTGTTAAATGACTATCACAATACTCGGAAAAAGCTATTTCAAGAAAAATAGACTAGAATAGGATCCTTTAGCCAGTTGCAAATGACGTTTTCTTTGTGTTGTAACTGTGTCAAACGTTGGAAGAAAGTCCTTGCGGGTGGCATTGCAACGTGGGTGCATTGTTCTCCCTACACGACTGACTTACCGACTGCACGTACTCCGGCGCAAGCAGAAAGACTACAGCGGAATAATTAGAACCGTGCCGTAAATTCTTTATTTATTCTTTTGAGCTAGTCAAAACTAGAAGTACAATGGAAGGTTATTGGCTTTACATCCGTCAAAACAATCGGGAGTCCACCCACGATGACGTAGCGTGCTAAAAGCAAGCCCGGTCAAACAAAAAACGTTCCGAGTCCTTGAGAGGCAATGCCCTCTGCGTCTTATTGCTGAATAGGCCTGCTCTTGACCTCGATTACGCCTCATGGAAAGCGATGGACGAGGTATATGATGAAACGAGCGTGCCCAGGAGATGCCTAAGGCACTGGAACTCCCACGCATCGACGAAACACAGCAGGCTGCTTGACGTCGGACTCCGGTGGGAAGGTGGTCGCAAACCAGGCGTTCGTTAGCCCTACCACCGCAAGGAAAGAATGGGCCAGTCAAATAAGGTGTTGGATGTGACTGTCCAGGATGCGCCGAGCGCTCGGTTCAGTTGAGTAACTGGCGAAACAAACTGCGCTACACGAGGAGGCTCCTTCATACATCCCAAAAGTGTTTATCGAATGGTCATTAAAGTGATCTACACCTGCCTTTGTCAAAAATAGCACAATCATCATAATTTATATTTAAAACAGCATTCATGGGTTTTTTTGTCGCAATTCTGATATTTGATCTTAACATTTTTGCGAAAGGACATTTTTTGTGGCAGGAAATATATAAATAAGTCGGTGTGGAGACGCTTTCGCTTAACTCTTGCTTGTACTAGGTTTCTGATTATGACGTACAATACATAACATATTCATCCTGAAGCACTCCGTTCGGAGAACCAACAAATACGCAATAAATTCTCAGGAAACTAGCTTCACAAAGAGCCTTAACAATTTTAAATGAATTGCAATGCCATGACATCATTTCATTTTGAAATATTAAATTCCTTATATAATTTAGTGGTCTTACTACCTGATCACAACAATTTTAATGACGGTTGGGTACCTACTGATTGTTCTTCTTAGAAATAAAAAGTCGAGCCCACTTGATTCGATTTAAATTGCAGATAATATTATACTTGGCAACGTCAGCTGGCTGACCATAGCTAATATAAAATCTACTTATACGTAAGTGTTTAGATGTTATCTAGGAATGAAATGCAGATTTTTATGTTGATAAACTTGATCTGTGACCAGTAAATTTTCCTTTCGCGATAAACAAATTTATATCTACTGCGAGATAGGATCTTCTTTAATGTGTTCTAGGAGCCGCATTAATAAAAAAGAAAATGGGATCCATTTCGCCGAGATCGGGTGGAAAGAGCATTTAAATCGTAAGTCATTCAGGAGGGCTAGCGTAAACATCGTAGCGTGGGATCTAAAAGCGATTTGTCATCCATCACGGGTGAAGCGGGGACGCCAAGTGCAGTCCCATGTCGACTGTGACTCATTAGACAATCGATCCTCGGCAAAAACCGGCTGTTTCTATTTCTAACGCCGGAGTCCGCGGTTAATGTGCCTAAAATAGGACCACTTTAGGCGCGATCCGTGTTGCTAGGACTGAGAGTCAGCCAGGCCCAGCCGCCGGCCATTATGTCGACCCGCACAAAGGTTGTTGTGCTGCTTCGTGCACCCAGATGAGAAGCACTAACTTAAGCTCATTAAAATCCTATGTTTTACGTTATAGTTGGTTAGGTCTATTACTAAAGCTAAAACTTTATGTACAATAACCAAACATTTTGTTCACACTTTATTTTAATAGGTATTACTTGTAATTAGGTATACGATAAACTGTACTACGGTCTACTTTCATGACCTATGAAAATTACGTACTATTAGATAATGCAAAATCAGCCTATGATGTTTCCACTTCTGGGACACAGGCCTCCTCTCTGTGAGAGGGAGTGGGCTGCAGTCTACCACGCGGGCCCAGTGCGGGTTGCCAGATGTCACATGTCTTCGAGTTTCTGGTTCTAGGGCATGCTGATTTCCTCACGATGTTTTCATTCACCGTTTGAGAGCAGTGGTGATAAAGTTATTTACACAAAGTAAAGTGCCTAACTGGGTTCGAACCCACGACCTACTACTCGTAAGTTACCACTGAGCCACCACTGCTCTCTCATTTGATAATGAGATAAATAAGTTTTATTATAAACCAATGCCGACATCCACTGAATTATAAAACATAAACAAAACATTCCAAAGTTGTTAAAAATTGGGCCAACTTCGTGTTAATGTTGAATCATGAGTGCGAAATAAATTTTTGCACAATTGGATGGAATTGGTCGTCAGGTTGATTGACCTTGCGTGGTTCGTAAGGTAGTCGCATGATAAGAGAACAAGGGTCAGAGCTTTAGTTATCAATGGCTAGGTTTAAGTGCCGTCTTGAGATCAGGCCCCCGCGTCTTATTCCCACAAGTAAAATTATCTGACATGCCACTACTAGTGTGATGCTCTTTACGTCAATGATTTGTGTATTGAGACCAGTTTTTTTTGCAGGCTATAGCTAGCCCCAGACAAACTTTGTTGAGGTTTGTTAACCAGATGTAGCAGAATATCAGTTCTTAACACGATGTAACGAAGTATACTGATTGTTATCTTTAAAAATAAATTCCGAATAGGAATTATTACTGTAGGCCAACGTCCATTCCGAAAGTACCTTAGACAACCTATCTTTATAAATTTCAGAACATACTTTCGTAACTAAGCGTTTGCGCGCCTTCAACGCAATGCATTCGGATCGCCTACGCTTCTGCTACGCGACTTTCAGCTATGTTAGCTCCAACTCCGCGGCCGTGCTACGTGGCTTCTACGCCGTAGCACATTCTGCTACGCGGCCTCTACGCGGCGTCTGCGCTACGTCAATTCCTACGCTGAACGAAAGCTTGAAAGTGCAAACAAACCAGTATTCATCATTAATTATCAAGACAGTACATCGCTCGGCCAATCCGAGAATATCATTGCAAATTATTGTATTGGTGTGCATGATCAATATCTATTAAAAAAAATAAGATTTTGACATGGTCATTTTGAACAGTTGGCAACTATTTTACTTTTTTAAAAGGTTAAAAACCAAAACAAAATTACCAAGACCCGCGGCAGCAACAAAAATAAACACGTTGACAAGTCTTAAATGACAAAATCTAGAAGTGCTGTTCGTTAGTAAGCGCATCACGTGAGAACGGCTGGACTGATTTGGCTATTTTTTGTTTAAAAACGTTTGTAACATTCCAGATTAGGTTTATATGGAAAGAACATTGGAAAACTTTCCCGGAATATTTTTAAATTCGGGAAAAAATTAAGTTCCATTTTAGTATTAGATTTTTGTTGTATAAATTATGTTCCCGTGAACACTTGCTTTGCTTTCTTCGACCATAAAACTCTCAGCCCCATCTCATGAGCATAGAGCGTCATGTCAGATATCTATGCCAAATCTCATAGTTATCGATTTTGAAATCGTTGAGTAATGACCCAACGTCTCAAGCCTGAATTCTGGAAATTTAACTCAAATACGACATACTGGCTGACTTTTTATACAATCTAGACAAAAACAGGTGATCCATTCACCTGTTTTTGTAAAAGCCTATGGCACAGAACTCTTTAGTTTTTTCACAAAAAATAAAATAAAAATATTTTTTTTTTATTGAATGTCGCTACGAATTCGCTAGGATAGATTTCTATTCCATTCACCTTTTATACGTTTTTGTCCAGACGGTAAAAACAGTCAGCCGGTATACAACAACTAGGTACTTTATAATGATCTATTTCTAATAAACTAATTTTACTAGAAATAAAATATCTACTATTATTCTAGATGACTATTCGTAAGGACTATCATTCAGGGTCTCAATATACCTGTCTACTTGAATGAGCATCTAACCCTGAAAAATAAAGCTTTATTTCGTGAGGCCAAAGCACTCGCCAAGAAACTCGCTTTTAAATATGTTTGGATCAGGAACTCGACGGTGCTTGTACGTGAGCGAGATGGACACAAGTCATTTGCGATTCGATCCGCTGAAGATCTCAAAAAGATCACTGCAAGCGAGAAGACCGGTACCGAGAACTCTATTTAACGACTCGATGTGCGCTGTTGTTTTGTTGCCTTTTAGATCCGTGTTTTCCTTTAGCTTGTCGCTTTTATGTATGGTATGTGCTCTAGTCTACGTTCCCTCAGAGTTATGTATGTACTGCTGTCGTCCTTTTTCAACTGACTTCATATTTGCTCGTTTTTATACTATGCGCAGTCAATCGCAGTTCCAATGTTACATTTCCTCCAGTTTCTTAAGCATGTGTTGTTTCAATTTTATATCTTATTGCATATGTACCGGCATAAAGTTTCACATAGTGATGCACCGGACCTCAAATTTGGAAGTACTTTTTCAGTATCATGTATCGGAAATACGTATGTTCATTACTATTGTAAGATTCTAATTATCAATGGCTACTAATAACATTGTGATTTATTATCAGAACTGTAGAGGGGTCCGCACGAAGTTACACACATTGTACATAAATATTATGGCGTGTTCCTATGACGTCATTATACTAACGGAAACCTGGCTGATTCCCAGCATACAGGATAACGAATTTATTGACGATCGTTATGTGGTCTTCAGATGCGATCGTGATCGTTCTGTGACAAATAAAGGCGACGGAGGGGGAGTTCTAATAGCTGTTCTCCGTGAACTGCGTCCTACCAAGTTACTGACACAATTCGTCCGGGCAGAAGTTGAACAGGTCATAGTCCAACTGCCTGCTTCCCAGCTCAATAAACGCCATATCATCAGTGTTGCGTACATGCCACCGCGAACGCATGAGGTAACATATACACATTACTTAGACATGCTGCAAGACTTAGCCAACGATCCCTCTACCGACTCTTACTTTATTATCGGTGATTTTAACCTACCTGACATTGACTGGTTGGACCATGGGAATCATGCGATCGCACAAGCTTCGAACACAATCGGACAAATATTATTGAATTTTATTAATTTAATTGGTGGCTTACAATTCAATACTACAAAAAACAAATTAGGTCGAATACTAGACTTGTTTATCTCAAATGTAGACTGCCAGTCCGTATCTTGCAATGCTCTGCTTGACCCCGATGGACATCATCCAGTTTTGTCTGTATTGACTTGTCTGAATACGCATTACACTCCACTAAAACACCGCTCGGTCCGTAGACACAATTTTCATAAAGCTAATTACGATAATATAAATTTTGACTTGAGTAAAATTAACTGGAACTTGGAACTATCTCACCTTGACTCTGATCAAGCTGTCGAAGCCTTTTATGAGAAATTGTACGGTATTATCAAGTCACATGTTCCGCTTACTAGAGTAAGAAACTCGAGTTTTCCTGTCTGGTTTACACCCTCTCTCATAAGAATCTTTAAAACAAAAGAACGTGCTTGGATAAGATGGAAGAAGTACAATAATCAATCTGACTACCTCAAATTTTCTAACTATCGCAAGCTTTTTCACGGTGAGTTATATAAATGTTATCGTAAGTACATTGATTCGGTCGAAGACAGTATTCCTAAGAACATAAAGCATTTCTGGTCCTACATCTCATCTAGAAAAGGAAAAGCTAACTATCCGGCTAGTATGTTTTTCGGTAATGTTTCTTCAGATGATCCCATACACATTTGCAATCTATTTTCATCTTTCTTTTCTTCTGTCTACGAACCTTCTACTTTGGACCCTGTTAAATGGCAACCACCTAGTCACTACGCAAATGGCTCGTCTTGCATTGCCGAAATATGTTTATCCACGGAAGTTGTTCGCGCGGCTTTAAAATCTTTAGATTCCTCTAAAGGGGCTGGACCTGACGGCTTACCACCCAGCTTTTTCATAAAAACTTGCGATAGTTTGAGTACTGCATTACATATAATTTTTAATAAATGTTTGCATGAGGGTGTTTATCCTGCAATATGGAAACGAGCGTTTATAACCCCTGTTTATAAGACTGGTGACAGGAACAATGTAGAGAATTATCGCCCTATCTCTATCCTCTCTACTTTGTCCAAGGTTTTTGAGAGTCTTGTGCATGGCGCCGTGTACCCCCACATTCATCAGCTTATTTTACCCGAGCAACACGGTTTCGTCAAACGTCGATCAACCGCAACTAATCTGTTAGTGTTTACCAACTACTTATTTGAAAAATTGGATCAAAAAGTTCAAGTGGACGCTGTGTACACGGATTTTCAGAAGGCCTTCGACAAGGTTGATCATACACTGCTTTTAGAAAAAATAGCTTTCAACGGAATACGTGGTAATTTGCTTAGATGGTTTGTGTCATATATATATAATAGGTCCCAAAAAATTGTGGTTAATGGTTATGAGTCAGACCCTATAGTTGTTACATCTGGTGTACCACAGGGATCCATTCTAGGCCCCCTTCTTTTCATTATATTTATTAATGACATTAAAGAATGTTTTGTCAACTCAAAGTTTTTAATGTATGCGGATGATATAAAAATTTACAGATCCTGCAAGAGTGTACAAGACTGTCTACTTCTTCAGATGGACCTAGATAGATTATATACATATTGCAACAACAACAAGCTCTTTCTCAGTCTACCCAAGTGTCAAGCCATCTCATTTACCAAAAAGAGAATTAAAATAAATTTTAATTATTCAATTAATAACGCCCTCTTAAATGTAGTTAGTTTTGTTCGTGACTTAGGTGTCACACTGGATGCCAGTTTGCACTTTGACAAACACGTTGACAATATAGTAAATAAGGCGTATCAGATGTATGGTTTCGTTATGAGATCTTCACGTGACTTTGTGCGGCCTTCTACATTCTTACTGCTTTATAAGACTTTGGTACGATCCCAGTTAGAATATGCCGTCCCGATCTGGAACCCTTTCTATGACAAGTACGGCACTAGAATTGAAAGGGTACAGAAGAAGTTCTTGCGGTCTATGAACTATAAGTGTTTCCAATCAAAGGTTCCTTATGTGCAGCTATTGAAACGGTATGGCGTACTGGATTTGGGATCTAGGCGGCTGTTACTTGATGTCATGACATTACACGGTATATGGAGTAATAAATTTGATTGTATTGACCTAACAGACAAATTGTGTTACAAGGTACCCAGAAGTGTTATTCGAAGGGGGGTGCGCGTCCCTCAACTATTCCATACAGATATATGCAGGACTAACGCTGGGGAACGAGCACCTCTTCGTCGCCTTGTTGATTCTTACAATACACATTTTATTGACCTGGATATATTTTGTCTATCTAAGCAATCATTTAAGAAAATGGTTTTGGATGCTTTGTTTAGCGAGTATTTTAGTTAAGACTAAGCTAAGCTAAGTAACACAGCAATATTATTGTGGCAGCGACTATTGTTTTACTTTTCTCTTTCTTTTCTGTCTTTAGCACTTTTAACCTTTAGTTAAAACGTGGACAATGGTGTGGGTTACATGTTTGTTAATCTTATTTTAATATTTTTCTGTATTTTGTAGCATGTAACTGTTTTTTGTCCCTAATAAATAAATAAATAAATAAATAAATAAATATGCATTGATCGTTCGGCCATTCAATACTTCTTCGCAATCTCTGTATGATAAAATAATACTAAAAAACCAAGATATAATTATGAGTTTCCAACTTACCACTGTATTTTTCAAAATGCAATTACTTCAGGAAACTTAAAAACTTTAGTTCTACTTTGTTTGAAACTTATAGTTCGTTAGCGACCTCAGAATTTCTTGGTAATAATAATGTTATTTGTTTTTCTGGATTAAGTATTTGGTATTTCAGTTATGCTTTGTGAAACCTTACACGTAACTGATGATTATCTAAACGTTTTTAAACATACGTAGAAACAGACTAACTATGAACACAAATGTAATGTAGGTATGATAGATCAGAGGGACAATTCTCTTAATTTTAAGAACGTTCACAGTCTGATCTGTCTCAATCTGTCATAAAATACCTGTAATTTCCCCACATTTTGACAAATTTTTGACATTTTTTTGTCGCCGAGATGAGATTGCGACTAGATTTAGAACGTTTTAAATTACGATTACATTTAATTGGCCTTCCGGTATGATGAAATTGGAAAATTGCATTTTATTTAGAAAAAATTGAATTTATATTAGTTGGTTATTATTCTCGGTGGGTTTTTTTTAACATTTAGTTTTGACTACAAACGCGTAAAATATGTTTCATAGGTAAGTAATGCAGAATACAGATTTTAGATATAAATATATCTTGTTGTTGCTGCGTAGCTATACCTACCTACGATACCTTACTAATAATTCTCATCAAAATAGCCAACTGCTGATTTAAAGATGTTCACAGGCAAAACATGGAAAAAATACACAAGCATGTGTTATTTTAATAGCTACTGTTCCACTTCTATTACTAAGACAAACACTTCTTAAGCTAAGTGTGGAACCCGATAAGTGAGATACCACTTTAACTGAGCAACTGAGCATGGGAGTAAATGTGCCGCCCTTTGAGAAGCCACTTACTGAACCACACATACCTACACACATAGGTACTTGTCTGTTAGGCCCCCCCATAGATCTCGACGAACGATCTTGGGGGGGATAATATCATAATCCTAGCTTGGCAGGCAGATTGGTGATCTCAGTATGATGTAGAGAGTAAGGATGGTACTGCACATCCATTTCGTATAAACCTCTCTAGTCTACCTCTAATACAAGGATGGAATGGGGCGACGAATGCCGTGTTCTCAGATTGTGCGTTTGTGCGTACATGTCTGATGAGCTGTCTTGTAGGAGACTTTACTTGTACGTCTTACGTACCTTCTGTCGTGTTAGATAAGCTTTTATTTTTTTAAAGTGATGCACCACATTCACGATAACAACTTTATTATTCAAGTCGTAGATCGAAAGATTAAAAATAACGCTACGTCATTAAAAAACAAATTGTAGGCTAATATGGTTAGTCATGTCTCAATAAAAATACCACACGGGATTTTCCCGTGTACAGCAAAACATAAAACCTTTCAAGGATTTCAGAGAATAGGAGAAATAGGTAGCTTAAAGAACATCCAATCGACGAGCAAATAATAAAACTACGGAGTGCATATGAAGCTCGCCAACCTGTACTTAGTCTTTTATTTACGAAGAAAATGCGGACGAAATATTTCCATTCAAGTTTTTTAAGTTCCTCCTCGAAGTTCTCGGTTCTTGGATCCTCCTCATAGTGTCATGCAGCTCTTTGTTCGCACACAATGGCTCCGTGGCTGCATGTGTAGAATTGCGCGGAGCCACAGACCGGCCAACTCATTGCATCGAGGATATTTGTCATGAGAACGCCTAGTTGCTACCCGCGGCCTGCTGCGTCATACGCGGGACCGCTATTCATTTTCTTACCTATTCATCTTGAAACTCATTTTAAACTTTTATTCTTGTACTTGTGTGTCTTATTGTGAGCTGCTACTGGAACTACAGACTGCTAGCTATTTAGATTTGATAAAGACATTCTCGTGTTATAAAAATAAATCAGATTAGTCTGAGTGGTGGAATCGATAACACTGCAAACAAAATTATTAACTCAGCATCTTTAAAACACCTTAAAACTTCGGTGTCTACACAAAGAACCTACTATTAAAGCAAGATCTGTCATATCAATGATCATTAGTTTATGACCGAGATATTTTACAATAACAAGGCAATAAAACAGTCTGAACAGATCCGTCCCATTGGAACATGAAAACTAGGTCTAAGGCAAAAATATTACGGAAAAAGTAACAATTTATGGATAACTATTCAATGTTATCCATAAATAGTATGTTTTAAACATATTTCATTATAGCCTATGAGTCTTTGACCCAATACATTTCTCATAGTTTTCCTGAATTGGCTCACTGACCACATATCCTTTCATACATAGTATGTAAACTCATTTGGCGCAGAGAGATGCACATAACGACTAAGTTATTTTCGTACATAGGAATTAATTGAAGCGCCGATGCAGATAATAGCTTCAATTAATAATATTGAAGCCCAGCAATATTATTGGACATTCTTTAGATGAGTATTTAGAACGGCGTCCTAACTATGTTTTCGCTCGGTAAGGGTATGTCTAGATAAATATTCTAGATAAATGTCTGTTGCAGAGCCGACTCGGCTGTTTCAGATAAGCAGTACAGGCATGCAACCTGCTAAATATGTG
Organism: Gortyna flavago; assembly: GCA_963669345.1. Classification (NCBI taxonomy): domain Eukaryota; kingdom Metazoa; phylum Arthropoda; class Insecta; order Lepidoptera; family Noctuidae; genus Gortyna; species Gortyna flavago. The sequence goes on from OY770139.1 coordinate 8,976,145, forward strand.
TGCGATAAATCAGTGAATAGAATACAAAGGACGGGTGTATCTATTAAATTATCGTCTAGTTTAACAAACCGAACGGTGTTCTTAGTTAGACGGATAGCTTTATGGCAACTTTCCAAAGGTATTTCTTTTAATAAGATTGTTCGGGCTTTTCCTTTACGAGATGAGCGGAACCCGCAAAAGGTCGCACACTCGCACCTGTTGACTTTAAGCGGACAGCATAGCGAGTTAAACCTACATTGTGGCAGAAGTTATCCATTTTCTTTTATCGTTCTGTTCTGAGTCGTAGTATGGCCGACTGAGCGCTGCGCCACAATTGGTTTTATCGCTTCTTAATTGATATTATCATGAAGACACAATATTCATATAACGTTGACATAAAGTTAGGTATTAGCTGATGTAGCGCGGGCTCCGGTCCGTATTGAGGGCCCATCGAGTATTGGTCCTCGAGACGAGCGCCCTGCACCGGAGACTCTCCATGTACCTACCTATCGACGCTTTGTAATCACCGTCCTCAACCCACCGCCTTTGAATCACGCCTATTGTTAACATTTATCTCATCTACATTATAAAAAATAATTTGATATTGTAATACTACATTCACCAGATACCTGGATATTCAAATGATCGCACTTTTAAAGATGTTACGCTATTTCGATTGGCGATTACCGAAACATGAATACTTTGAGTCACAGCCTGAATAAATGAATAACAACTTATTTGATGATCATTATAATTTATACGCTGAATTTATTTCATTCATGCTTTGTAAATATATTCAATGAATAGGTAGTGGGTCATGTTTTGTGAAGTTTTCACTTCATTTTAAAAAGTATCACTGTGGGAAGTTACGAACCTACACAAAGTGGACTTTACTTGATGCGTGTGAACCCAGGACAGGATGATTGGCGATCTAGTGCACGGACAGGACATGACGTCACACAACGGGCACAGACATCCAGTATCTTGATGCAATCAATTACTACTTATTGCAATACCTAGTCTATGCGTAGAGGGTCGTAGTCGTCGGCGAGACTCCATTGTCTTTGATTAGGCTTCCTGCCACTTTATTGGACTATCGTTGTGAGAGCAAATAATTGAAACGTATATTGAATTGTATGTGTCATGTTGCGAACATGAGAAATTGGTCGTAAATCATGTATTTTGCGCCCCTTGTTTCTACAACATTGTTAGCGTAATTCTAGTAAAATAGCGATGTTTTATCTGCAGTCTGTTCAATCTAAATATGGAGCCAATTACCCTGCCGAGTTTTACGAATACTTAACAAAGAAGGAGAAACTTAGAATGGACCGACCACAAACTACATTGCTAGATTCAGACTTACCAAAGGGAATGTAAAGCAACTTGTTTGTACTTAAACTTTAAATTGCATTTTAAATTTTGCTCGTTAACATTACACTTACTCAAACAAGCACTTAAATTATTCCCAGAGTTGTCTTTTCTAAATCTAGGAATAATTAAGTCACAAGTTTAAAGCTACCAGTGCCAGTGGCATATCTCTCAAATTAAGCCAGTATTTAAATATAAAAAAAAGCATTCACGTACATCATTCTAAACACGTTCGTACGTCTGATGATAGCCATCAAGAACTGACTCCACTAAGCAGACATTACGCAAGTGTTTACGACAAGTAACGCCTAAGAAAATCATAGGAATGCCGTAACAGTTGATGCAAAAAGCCAGTTGTAACGGTACTAAAACATATCTATCGCCGATTTGTGTCTAGTCTAGCCATTGCAAGTCACGTATGTGATCTAATTGTGGCATGCGGCCGCTGACGTAACGGGCTTTAGAGCCGGTTGAGTGACCGCATCGCATGCTACCAAACGGCATCCCGAACGAACTAAATCGTCTCCATTTATTACTAGCCGCAGCCCGTCAAGGCAATCCTCTTAATTTTGCAACATAACACGGGATGGCTTGACCACTGCACACGCATAGAAATAGAATTACAAGATGCGGTTTACTATCGATATTCAGCGATATACAGCGACCTTGACGTACCGGTGTCTGCAATTTTTTTGGGCAGTTGTATAGTCTACGTATGCACAACAACACGTAACTCTATTTGTGCAGCAATCGTGAATCAAAAACTCATAAGAAGTTTTTTAGTTTGGAATTTCTTTTTTATTTCTTCTGATTTTCAATCATCTTTTCAATTCCGAATTAAATGTTTCGATAAGATTTATTTAAGAATGGGAGTCGTCAGGGCTAAGGGTCATTTCCTCCTCATGGTATCATTTTCTCATTAACCATCTTCCTCCATTCGGTCGGCGGGTAAACGAACTGTGGCGATGTGTCGGTGTGGGTGCGGATTTAGTCGGATCAACACCTTCGGCGTCCCTTATTTTCTGACTTTCGTCTTCACAATTCGCAGTTAGTTTGGCCAAGATTTACAGGATTTGGATGGTTCTAGTAAGATTGTACGGAGATGATTTTTATCCGTAGATAGTTGTGGAATCGAGTAATGCGTTCAAGATCGAGGCCCAGCGCAGCTTCGCGGAATCGTGAGTGCATCTGCACATCATTTACAATGTTAATGTTGCGTGAGATACATTAAGCAGCCAATACGGAGCTAGAGAAAATTACTTTATTATTGATCGGAAATTTTTCCTGCATAATACAGAAACAAAAATGCTGCACGCCTTACTTGTTGATACAAGTAAGGTGTGCAGCATTTTTGTTTCTGTCCTTATTAGCATTTTGGTTTTTGTTATTGTATAATGGTGATAAGTCAGAATGATTAATGTCTGCAGAATATTTACCTGTGTGGATTCATACTAATCAGTTTTTAGTTTTACGAGTCGTAATACAATTTGGTTTGCATCCTTAGCGTCGAAGCTGGAGCGACCCAGGGTTAATCTTAACTAAGTTAGAAGTTGCAAGTGCACTGCGCTGATACGGACCTTTGATATTATTGCTCTTTGCTCTACAAAATGTAGCTCTCTGTATAAAATATTTTTGTCGGAGCAGAAACGTTAGTGCGACACTAATTCTAACAAAAACGGTTACAGTGCAAAACGTGACGCGTTTGGTTATAAAATGCGACGGCCTCATATCAAAGCAAAAACTTTATGAAAGCTACTGACGTGCAGTGCGCTGTTACTAAAAAACTGTGGAAAAACGTGCACGTTCGTAGTTTTAGTTAAATAGAAAACAATAGCCAAGCTAATTATCGATAAAACTGTGAGTTGAATGTTTCATAAAAAATCGTCCCATGGCCACTTAAGTACGGAAATCCAAGTGTTTACACGATACTAAGATACATAAGATGCAAGTGGCCGCACGTTCCATTTTAGCCGTGTACCGCTACCACCAGTGCTAGTGCCAGGGTTCCGAGAAAAACGCCAACTCGTTTACACTGCCTTCCGTTCCACCTTCTTAGATGAACTAAGGAATGCGAAGCGAAATTACTGTTGTTATTATGTTTTTACTGGATCCTGATCCACTACGCTTGTGCTGCCTTTGGTTTTTTGCTAAAACCTTTTTGTCTCAAGCCTTCATCTAAATATTTACCTTCAAAAGCACGCAATCTCAAGTAAAGACACACGAGAGTTGAATTTAATCTCTTATCTCATTTAATCTACAAGTTGGCAACTTTGAAGTCTGCAAACTATTTCTCCAGTATGGAATGTTGTCATAGAGACGCTGTGATGGCTAAAGTAAACATACGTGAACATTTATGATTCAAAGAGTACTTACGTAGTGGAGTTTAAAATTAAATTGTATAAAGTTAGACTTCCCCGTTTACTTATATCTATATATGATCTGACTTTATAGATAAAAATATTCCATTTAACATTTAATTTGAAACAATAAACATAACAAGACAATTGCTTTTATAGGTTGATGTACCGATAACATTGTTAGTTATTGTTTGACAATCGAAATTCGATAAAATATAGGTTTAAATCATTTTTTTTTGTCAACACTGCCCTTTGTCAAACTCCTACATAATAATCTGTTTTTGTAATAATGTTTTTCCTTATACGAACATATTAAGCATGTTCAAATATGCAAAGGATACGAAAGAGGCTTTTCCTGAAATTTTTGGAAAGATTTGGGAATCTATTAGAACAACATAAAGAGTTGTATTAAACCTCTTAGAAAGTTCACCGGTTCGAGTTGTTTGTCATTGGGACAAAGTTCAGAAGCCTTGGGAGGCTTATCGGTGACTTAAACTTGGGCAAATTTGGATAGTTTATGAGTTACGGGTGAAAAGTTCATTAGAAGGTAACGCCTTTTACAAATATTAACTGCCGCCGTGATCTTTTAGACTCCTTGAAACGAATAAAGTTGAAGAGATTGTTGAATGTTGGGATATGAATGTAGACATTTGTTAGAAGTTATTATTTTCTGAACGTTAGTTCGATCTACCTAGTTGTTAAATAAACGACGGACTTTTGCACTGGTAAGTTTTTTTGAATTATTATTACCTATTGTATTTCATAAAATGGAAACAGGTTTTATCAAAATTAAGACTTTCTTCGTTCCAAGAGATACTTACAAAAATAGTTGCGACAGATTGTAATCTGTTCTAATAAAGTCAGTCTTCTATTGGATAGTTAGTTACTCAACGTTTTATGACGTACTAATTATTTTCATCGCGTAGGTACTTACCTACCTACCTACTTTAGATGAAAATAATCAGGGCGAAATGTAATTAACATTTTTAATAAATGCAAATTGCTATTTTTAATACGTTAATGCATATGTAGAAGAAATTATCTTTAGGATAAGTTATCTAAATTATACCAGCGTATTTATATAGTTTTAAAAGCGCCTACGTATAGCCAATAGCTATAACAGCTTATCGCATAACCAATAAATATAATAAAACAATAGGATATATATGTTTAATTTGTTACTCACGTCTTAGGAAGGGCCAACTCTGGACTTTGCCACACTATTAAGCCAAACAATTAGTGCAGTGTATCCGTTATCGATACAATCGATTAAACTGCAAATATTTACAGCCAAATTGCAGAGTCGTCGAACTTGACGATACTATTAAAGTAAAGTCATTACTGTTATCTCAAATTATCATCTTAATGACGAAACCCGTTGATATTTTCTGAGAACTGCCGCTTCGTGTCTCCTGACGTCAGATATGGTTCCGATTAAACTTTGTTATTTTGATAAAATGTTGATATCAGCGATACCTACGTATGAAACTGATAAGGGTTAAAGAATCATTGTATTTCTAAAGATAAAAAGAAATGCCAATTTATGTTTGTAATGCAGTATAGGCTTCCGGGAAGTACCTATACATTTGGTAGAAAATGGACACTGTTTTGCCAATTTGGTACAGAAACCGAATGTGTCAGAAAAGCTATAAAAAAATGGTCAGATAATTTTCTCATCCACACCCAGTAGCCCTGCATGGTAGTTGTAACTCGGTTGAAAACGGAACAAACGTTCATGTTGTCAACAGAAGACTTTTTCTGTGCACTATGTCTAGTAGAACATAACACGGCAAAACACAACAACGGCGACACATTAAGCTATACATTTCCAGTTTAAGCTGACTTCTCATTGTAAGAGAAACCTATATACAATGAGAGGTCAGCTAAAATTGGAAATGTATAGCTTGATACATCGATAGTCTGTGTCATAACCTACTCTTTGTTCGTATAATATTATAGGTAACTAGCTGCGCCCCGCGGTTTCACCCGCGTAAGTTTCGATTTAGGGGTATGAAAAATAGATGTTGGCCGATTCTCATAGATACCGGATAAGCACAAAAAATTTCATGAAAATCGGTCAAGCCGTTTCGGAGGAGTATGGCAACGAAAACTGTGACACGAGAATTTTATATATTAGATATTGTCTGCAAAATACAGATGTTTGGAAAAAGACCTTTGTGGCTATAATTTTATTCGGAGTTCGTCCTAACCTACAGTTAGGCATGAGTCTTGAGTAGGTAACACATAACCTACATATCTAATAGAAGGTACGTATCTGATAGTATGAGTGTTAATAATACCAAGTTGTTAATATGGCCAATACACGCGGTTATTGAACTATTACAACAGATCATGTCAATGAGACTTCCATAACTGAATGGACCATAACAATTGAGATAATCTAATAATTTACGTCATATTAGTCCTTTATGTTATGTATTATAATTTATATTATGTTAGTACAAGGTATTTGCCTCTTGTGAGGTACACAACTAATCTAACCTAACACAACACATACTGTCTGTAAAAGTCGTGATTTTCCTCATCATATCAGCTTACTAATGTCAACGTCAATTGCTTAATGTCATATCATCAAATGGGTCCTCATGGTTTTCCCGGAAACTCTTTGCGGCCAGACCACCATTTTGTAGGTAATTTGGGTTTTATATTCAGAAATTATGTATTATCTACAGGTCACACACAACACTCTATATTATGACAACATCCCTAAAACCGTAGGTACAGGTTTCACATGGTTTGAAATTGTAAAATTGTTGTTCAATAGCAGACTACTTAACAAGAGCAAGAGACTCTTTCCTAACGTCACAATACACCATGTTAGAGAGTCTTGCCATACCTTATCACTTCGTTATGGCACTCGACGTGAGTTCGTGATATAATCTAGACGTCTCTCCCGATACTCAAGAGATATTTCGAAGTCTGGACCACATCACATAAACACGCCTATTGCATTTACAAAAAGACTACGTTACGTCAGATGTTCGAAAGTAGAGATAAAAATTACGAAACTCGTAGTTCAGAATAAGCCTGTTTCTATTCGCGACTTGTCAGTTTTTGATATGCAATCTAACTGACTTTTATAACATAAACGGAATTGAGAAACTGAAAAAGGTAAAAACAATTAGATACTTTTTTGTTCCGTAACCGCTACGGAATTTTGGCACATGAAGGACAAAACGCGTCGGGAATTACCAATGGACAAACTAGGACCGTTTTTTTCACGTTGCAGAAGCGTGCGTTCGTATATAAATAAGTAATGATTTATTATGTAGCGTTGCAATAGAGCGTTATCTGAGGCACAACAGAGATAGGTATTTATAAAGTTATATAAATATCTCTTTCTCTCAATAAAATACTTCTAACATGTGTGGTCATTCCACCATATTTTCTGCTATTCGACCTTTTAACTTTGAGAAAAGAAATGTGTGTTTAACCTACCCCTTCGTAATGGTATGGCCAACGATATCTTCGTAAGGATATGAGTGAATGTGTATGATGTTGGGAAAATGGGTATAATACAATGGTATGGTGTAATACATAATACGGGTGGCAGAGATATCGACGCGCCACCAGTTGCCTTGTATTCAGTACATGATTCTGAACAACCCTGAGGCAATTTTTTTGTCGGTTATTTAAAAAAAAATAACTGCCATCCTGTACAGGAAATAATCAACGTAGCAAGCGACTGTAGGTAATACATATTGATCCCGAATGATCAAAGACTAGAAATGACTTCCTGTAAACCCATTAGTGAGAGTGGAGATCAATGACATTCAGCACATCATCCATCCTTTGCGCAAGCTAAGGAGAGTTAAGGAGACCAAAAGATTTTATTTATTTAACTGTGCCAATTACTTTAAAAAGATGCATTCTAAACAGTCCTGTATCATTCATTTATCAAATTGTGAAACATTAAAATCCGACAAACAATATTTTTCACAGTTACCTGCGATCAGCATCAAATTAGTCTGACAATATATCCCGGAATTGTATACAAACTGTCCACAAATATCGAATTCGCTGAAAGATACAATACAATCACAGTGATTCAGTTGCGCTCACCGTTATCCGAACAAATCCGAGTCAAATGTTGTAAAAAATAACCGCGAGTATTTTTTGATGGCGGCTTTAAAGTCGCCTATACCTATCAATGTAATGTTTACTCGACACTATTCAATACAAAAACATTCAATATACAATGATATTTTCCGCAGAAGCCTTTTCAAGACCACTTAAATAAAAACGGGATAGATTGTCCTCGTTTCACGTTTTACCCGAAGAACGGATATTTTTACAACTAATCGTAACGTTTACGCCTGGAAGGACGTGAACAAATTACAAGCTTATTGTGGAACAGAATCTTACAAATATATTTCTTTCAGCCCTTAAACAAATGGGGCTTGGACATCTACAACGTGCGGTCTTGAGGAAAATATTGTCATAAACGTAAACACCACGCTTGCTGAAGGATTAGTGATCGCAATTATGCTGATATAAGCTTGAAAGAATATGCTCCACATCTTTTGCGTTTTACATCACACAAAATTCCGTTTTATCTACACCAAGATAAGTGTTGTTCTGAGAACTACCGAATTGTAATTGTTCTACTTTTGATTTTCATTAATCTCTTAATACTGAACTGAACCTCTAAATCTGATCTTTGTTAAAGCATAATATCATTACCAATGATCATCTCCGAGAGGCAGGATCATGATACTAATGAAATAGGGAGACCCAAAAATGAAATATTGTCCGCGAATTTTCGTCGAAAGCTCCTCTAATTCGGTACCAGGAAAAGAATTGTGTGAAATGTAGGAAAATATGTAAGAGTGGAATAGATGTAGTACAGCGACAAAAAGCCGGGCCCCGGGTCTCGGCCGGCGTGCCGTCGGCTCGCCCTGTCACTACCAGCTCGAGATTATATCGCGCAATCCAATTTTGTGGTTTTGTTATCGCTCTCACAGGAAATTCACTAGATTATTTTCTTCTAATGAAATTTAAGTTTTCTTTTAATGTGAAAACTCAAGTTTGATGCATCCGGTGAATTCCTTGCTATTGGAAGTTATAAATCTGAGAGTCAGATTACGTTCGGACACATTTTGGTGAAAGCAAAATTAGAATTTTATTTACCTAAAACAAAATGCCTCCTCAGGGTGACTTTATACATGCTCCAACAAATTAGTCATGCAAGCTTACCTTGGCATGAAATAAAAATTTGAACGTTCAAGACTTCAGGTTTCGCTAAGTAGATTTATCATTGGATAAAGTTGCACGAGTTAGTTATAATATTTGAGAAATGAACGTAATGTCAACGGCGGCATGCGACCCGGGGTTTGGGGCAAGATAAATGAGCAAACACAATGCAACGTAACTTAAACTTTTAATAGAAATAACAAGGAATATTAAAAAAGAAATCCAGAAACATTTTTTCTGGTTTCATTTCTAAAATAAAATTGACCTGTCGCAAAGACCACAACATTTTCTAGATATTATTGCAGGTCTTGCAGGTTGGAAGACTAAACCTTTTTCAAAGAATAGGCTTACGTTTGAGAATGATGAAACCAGTGAAATTCAGTTCAGAGGATTTCAGGATTAACTCGCACGGTCAGATAGAATTCGAGCTGCAAAGGAATACCGAATATTGTGTTCTTGTAATTACGAATTCGTTTTAAAAAAGAGAATTTAGCATAAGGGGAATATGATTTGGGTAGGTAACTATACGGATTTCAATAAAACCGCGCTGTAAGAATAACTATATGGGATATTTGTTTTATAGATTCCGTCGATCTGAACGCACGATGTGAATACTATATTGGACATAAAACATTCTAAACGCCAAAATCATTTGTGGTCATGAATTTAAGTTTCGCAAAATCATTGCCCTAAAGTAATTTCGAGAAACCTTTCGTTATTACCGGACAATTCAATCACTGCATCGATATCTATAAAACCGAGGCGAACACAAAACGTGAATAAAATCTCATATTGAACATTAAACTTTATATGATCGCATTATTTAACCCTGCATTCGTTCTAGGGTTACAAAGCAACTGTCATTCTTCTACGGATTAAAATGAGTTACTTTGTTGCTTTACCTGCATACTGTCGCAGTCGGCGTCCTTACAACGATCTGTAAGCGTTTACTCCGCCAGCCATTGGGGATTTGCTATGGTATTGTGCCTGCAAAAAATAAATTCCCCCAATATAGCTCGGCTTAACAACTTAATTTAATTAACAATCATCTTAATGAAGCATAAATTGCCCAGTCATGGCTGAGCCGTACGCAGGCATATATTTTTTGTTGTTTGTTTTAGTATTTAATTTGTCTGATACTCAGCTTACATTTACATATCTCAATTTGTAGTATTTTATGTTAGTCGCTTTACTCTTACAATGAACGTCGTTGTTAATATAAAAAAAAAACCAATTGAGCGAATTGAGATGAGACACTTAAAGTAAAAAAATATGATTTGTTTAAACGAAATTCAGAAACAAATTATGCCGAACAAATTCAGTCCCCTCCTCGACCTCGTAAATTCAAATTTACAAGAATAGCAAGAATTTGTTGGCGCATGTATCTCTAACGAAATTTATTCTGAAGGATCAGTTTGGGACATCCCTAGTCTATCTGCTATATGGCTGGGGAGCCTCAAGTGTCGCCCCTCCCAGTAGTTAATGCTTAGTACAAACCTTCAATTCATATGAGTCTGGAATACTAGAATTGTAAATGCGATCGTGTCATTTTATGAAGCCTAGAAGGACAATTGCATTAGGGATATCAGTCTCAAGCGGCCCTCATTGTCAACTGTCATAACTTTATTTGATTTATAAACTTTACTACGCACTTTATGGTTCATGAAAACAGAACCTTTTGCATTCTGAACACGCATTCGGAATTCAAGGTATTCAATATTTTATTGTCAATTTCAATATCATTTACAACTGTACAAAGTATAAAATTGTGTCTGCAATTTCTCCAATTGAACAAATTACGGCTAATTGGAATTATTCTCGACAAATGTAAAGTACCTATTTAAAAATCTTGTTGACTCGATCACGAATTTTATGAAAAGCATTCTCGCGTGTGGTGACGATATTCCAGGTATAATAAAACCATAAGCATTGACATTGTTACCTTACACATGCTAACCTTTAGTCAGACAGGATATATTGTATACATAGATACATTTGTATAACGTGATCGTAGTAACCATTGACAGTTACAAACTTTTGGAAATCATGCCTTTATTATGATAACATCGCTATAGAGGAAACGGCGATGGTCCGTAATGATGTCATTTTGTTACTGATAATGTTATAACTACACAGTAAATAACTGCAACGTGCTATCCTTGTGATAAATATACATTTTTAGGAAATGTTGTATAAATATTGTTTCTGCGATAACATGCATAAACGAGCATATTTATCCACTTGATGGAGTTTATAGTTCAGTAGAATAGTAGAACCTAGTTGACAATAGTTCGGAATTTCTGGCTTGAAATATTTTTAAACTGCGATATAGATCAAGGGTTAAAATAAACTACAGAGTCTAGCGCAGATCACGAGCACGAGGCATAAAAGTTGGTTTTATACTTTTATGCGATGAATCGCTTCACTATTAACGCGATGGAGAGGCAATATCTCGGTGTATTGCAAAAGAATAAAAAGGGAAATAAAGTAACTTGTATGGCGGGTCGGTTGCAAGATGCAGAAATCTGTGCGGTGTGGGCGTGGGTGAACCGGTCTAGACGAGATGAACTTTAAGGATCCGACAAAACAAAAATAAAAGTTTGCTATATCGCGACACCGAGCCGGGGGGACGCTGGCCTTAATGTCTGATTTTAGTTGCGAGTTGATTTAGTAGGATTTACTAAACGTCAAGAATTCATGGAGCACCGCCAGCGAAACGAGACCAGGGAAGCACGCTCAGTCCTTGAATTCGAAAGCGAAAATTACAAATAGATACATTATCTTTCTGTAAATGAAATAGAAAACAAAAGACACATCATCTGCATGATTCTCTCTTCGCAAGTTTTAAGAATTGACTCAAGAAAACTAGTTATTATGATACCCTTAGACTCGGCCGGCTACTTATTCACTTTTGCTATCATTAAACCAACATTATTGCTATACATGATTTCCAACATGCTTCGTGTAAGTATCGGCTCGGGCTCGGTTTATTCCAAAAAGGAAAACCGCATAAACAAAACATAGATGAGATTTTATGGAAATAATCTTATTTGCCTTACTGCTATTATCCCCGTATATTTTGTTTTCCTCGATGATGTTCGAGGTAAAATTGCGTATGATATCAAAAAATTGTTTTTGTGAGCCCTTCTGCAGAATGTTACATTTAAGCTAGTCGTAATATGTCTATCTACTTCAAACTAATCTATGGCAGAGTTGCAGTCTAATAGACATTGTTTATTGGTTAAATCGGTATTTTGGATCAGACAGCGACTACGATTGTTTTATGGAACCGAGTTTAATCGCTAGAACAAATGCAATTCAATTTAATGAGATTTTTCTAAAGCACAATGAACTTTGTCGGAATTTATTGTGAACTCCCGAGAGAAAACCTCTAATTTACCGCGAGTGGACACAATTGGAAGAAAACACAAGAGAGGGCGTCGCACCGGATTAGATTAGCGCTGATAAGATTAGTGGCGTCGCAAGCGAGCGATGCACCACCGCCCCGGCTGCCATGTGAACCTGCTAATTGCAAACTCCTCCCATTGTGGCCCAACGCACTGCTGCTAATTACTGCACTACTGACTCCACGTGACCATATGGGCGCCTGTTGGTGGTTAGGAATCTTAGAGGTGAGAGGTGCAATGTGCGGCGCGGCTAACCGCTCAAGCAATTTGGACTTATTGGAGATTGGTAGCCCTCCGCGAATATTGAAGGTGCGAGGCGCGGACCAGAGTTTCGCAGGCTGGATTCGGGCGGGGCTGCACCCTAATGCAATGATTCATATTATTCGGTTTGCGGGCGAGTTGAACGTCTTCCATTATTGTCATTCATCGGAGGAAGTGGGCGGCGAGGGGGCGGCGCGGGTGCCGGCGGTAGCCCCCGCTCGGCTCTCAGTCGCTCGCCGACACTCTCGCCGCCAGCACGCGAGAGCCGCGATTCACGTTGCCTTCGCTTGACGCATTCAGTTTCGGTCCGCGTGTGTGTGCCACTGTGCCCTCTCCGTGATCCGAGATCGGAGCTCGTTTGAACCACGTGCAGTGTAGCCGCAGCCAGTGCGCCTCTTCGGATCTTACGGTCCGAGTGCAGCAGCAGTGAGCAGTAAGCAGTAGCACGCGCAGCCGACGGCTCAGCTGACCGGCACGACTGCCTGCGACGCACGGTGAGTGCGATCGATCACTGCATGCACGCGCTCGACATCACTTTGTGTCTATTTCGAGACGCTCGCGAAACAGCTCCCGATAGATCGCAAGTACGCATCTCGGACATCACCGACAGCTGCCAAACGTCGATGATTTCGCTGAGGAATAACGACTCATGTCGAATGTCGTCGCGCTGGTGCAGCGCGCGTGTTGATAAACAGTGTCGGTTTACTGCGAAAATGGGTAACGAATCGAGGTGCTTCATTCGTCCGTGGAAAATCGTTTTAAGTTTCAAGTTGACACGTTTGTCTTCTGTAATGAGGTGAAATCGGTTTCGGATTGGAAACTTCAGAGTATGGAGAATTTAAAGGAGTGGAATGTAATCATAATATGGTGCATTAGTGAATCGGCGCGGTGAGTGCGGGTTGCATGCGGTCCGCGTCGGCCAGCTGACTTCCCGTCGCGTTGCACTCTTGCGCAAAGCGCACGTCTAGCGGCCGCGGCCCCGCGCCCGCCGTCGTCTGTCTGGCCCCCACCACCACTACCACCGCAACATGTCACCAATTTTTGCTAATGAAAATTTTTATTGATCGTAGTTATCTACGTTGTATGCCGATACTTCACTAATTAGATTTACGGCATGCCTCCGCACGTATGATTACGTATTAGAAAAACTTGCGTTTACCGAAGTATCATAAAAATCTTTATAACAATGAGGCTATATAATCGATTGTACAATACAACTAAACAATGAAAACTATAAAAGAATTATTGAATGTATGTACAGTACCTACACTACAGGTAGTTCATACGTACAGTAACAAAACTTGTTATCTCTTATCAATCTGCTCTTGCGAAGGTCGTGCTGTTACCACTCACTGTGTGGCAACAGAAAGAAAGTAAGATTAAAATTATTATCTATCTAAAAAGGGGAAAATATGTCATGTTCAATATAACTATAAGGTACAAATATGTTTTCCTATTCAAACTCAAACTCAAACTCAAAGCATTTATTTCAATTAAACCATTTACAGGCACTTTTGAATTGTCAATCGGTCAGTCAGCAAATATGAAGCTAGTTGCCCATTCCAAAGCGTAGGTACCTATGGAGAAGAACGGGCAAGAAACTCCATGGACACTCTTTTAAATTATAGTTTACAAAAATATTAGTTACATCATTAGTGTTGAATTTATAATTATATGTGAGAACGATGTAAAAAAAAAAAAATATACGTACGCGTTAAAGTGTCCAGAGTACCTACAGCAAATAGTACTTAACAAAACAATAATCCAAAAGTAAAATAATTAAAAATAAGCCGAGGCAGCCAAGTGATGACCAGTCCCAACTGACGGCGCCCGTTCACGAACATGACGCATAGATCAGCACCATTCAGCTCAACCATTTTGAAGGGAGCTAAATGATCCAACACACACGCCACCGTCAGCGAGACATTTTAGTGAGCATGACATACTATCAGCCGCCAGGGCACATTCAAGTCAATGAAAGACATTATTATCATTACCCGGTAAATGGTAGCACTACAGTACATAGAACTCACATTTGTGCTATGCAATTATACAATATAAAGGAAATTGAGTTTATACAATGCAAAGATAGTCTTACAATCTTCAACAGCTCCAACAGTATTTTCAAGAGTTAATCAATTAGTTGTGGTTGTGGAGCAGGACCAGCATTGAGCCAGGCATCTTTATCAACGATGTAATCCCCTAACTTATAATATGCCTGCCTGCATAGTGTGCGTTTTATACAAGACTTGAATTTTGTCTCATTCAGTTGAAGAATGTGGGGAGGTATTTTATTATAACATTTTAAACAGTATCCCATAAAAGATGAGTCTACTTTAGCCAGTCTGAAACCTGGTTGAACTAATAGGTCCCTATTTCTAGTACTATAATTATGTCTTTCACCTCTTTTGCTAAAAAGATGTAAATTTTTCCTTACATACATGATGTTTTCGTAGATATATTGACAAGGCACCGTCATGATGTTAATTTCCTTAAACAGTTCCCTTAGAGAATCGCGCCTGCGAAGATTATATATGGCTCTAATGGCTCTTTTCTGCAGAATAAAAATAGAATCGATGTCTGCAGCCCGTCCCCAAAGTAAAATACCGTAAGACATGATACTATGAAAGTAACTAAAATAAACTAGTCTCGCGGTATCTACATCAGTAAATTGACGGATTTTTCTGATAGCATAAGCTGCTGAACTTAACCGTCCTGAAAGAGATGTTAAATGAGGACCCCATTGTAGCCTTGAGTCGAGCGTGATCCCCAGGAAAACAGTTTTATCGACGAATTCTAGTTTCTCTTGATTCAATATTATCTCACAATCACTACCTTTGACATTTGGTAAAGAAAATCTTATGCACTTAGTTTTTTTTTCATTTAATACTAATACTATACCTACCAGTTTATTTAATAAATAAACAACTAAAAATATACAACTAATCTTTTTATAGTCAATGTAACGTTAACCATAATAAATTTTGCAGCCAAATAGCCAATTCACATTCATTTTTGACACTTATCACAAATTCCATTAGATTATAGAAGATTTATAAATGTATTTTGTGAAAACAGATTTGTTTTATATTTCCATCAACATAGTAAATGCCCTTCGCATACTACAATGGAATTAAGAATGTTTAGACAGAGGAGGTGATTAATTTTAATGACATGTAAGTACTAAAATAACGAGTTGTTTTAGTAAAAATGTTTGTAAGTCTTAGTGTAGTGCATATCCAGTGAGTATACGTAATGATGTAATTACACTATCCATTTTACTAGAAAACTCGATTACGATTAGTTAGGTAACCACGTTAACTACATGGTACATACCTAAATGAACGCGTTCATAACTCGAATGCATTTACCATATCTGTTTTATCTGTTTAATCAAAAAAATTCTGATAAAACCTGAAGATTTCCATTACATTAAGTTTATGTATTTATTGTAATTTTAGCAAACTTATCATGAAAAAAATATGTTGTAGGCTTGCAGATAAAGTCAGATATTAATAATGACATTGACATTTCACTATTTACTGTATATAAACTTACCTAGTTTATTTTCAGGCTATAATCAATACAATAAATCTACAACATTTGTAATTTATGAAATTCGTCCGATGACCTATGGCCTTATATAATTAGCTGTTACAACATAATGTCCGCCCAAAACTATGCGATGGAATTCCACAGGTCAAATGTGTAAGGTCAATGTGAATTTTAAATAAACATTACTCCGGCTTGTTATCACAATACTAAATAATATTGCTGCCTAGGTACGCTAAAACAGTGACATTTACCAAACTGAAAGCACCCTTAATGTTATTTATAGTTGTCGATAACTCACTTTGAACCCTTGCTTTCGTTTCCAAACTTATTTGAATAAGGGTAAATGCCTATTTATGTATTCGGAAGACGCTACAACATTTCTGTGGCCAAATACCATATATTTGGTGAGAATTAAGCCGTTTAATTTATGTAACAATCACTGATAACATACCAAACCCGTCTCCGCACAGATAATGAGAGGCACGCGAGACTATTCACATTTACTTTCAACTGATAATAGTTTAAAACGTACAACCAAATCGCCGACTAATGGGTCACTCCATTGTCAGCAGGTTATTCAACATCGAAGAATGCTCGAGCGCATTAAGGGCAAATAGACTCCCGTATCGCGAGTACAAAAGAGTATTGACACATGGAGATAAGCATATCTGAGTGTACACTAATGTAGGTATCTGCGGCTAGTTTACACTCATTGTTCCGTTATCACGTACGGTTAGCACATTATGTGGCCGATAAGCAAATAAATGCCCGTTCTTTGCTGTCTGCAGACACGTCGCCGGACATTTTTGCTCGTCTGGCCTCATCTTCTGCACACATCTGTTTTATTTTATATAAAAGACATGCACGTCGCACTGCGACAGTGTTTTGCACTCACTCTTGTGATCAATTTTGCAAACAGGTTCGAACGAAATTATCAACATTTAAATTATTCTTTATCAAGTTAATAATCATTTAGTTGCAAAGTTAAAGTTATTTGTTGAAACAATTGAAGACAAGTTGAATACAACTGAAGCTATTGTTACAAGACCAAGACCATCAAAAAAGCGCTACGCACGTGCTACGCAGGCGTAGCACCGAAACATAAATGATATTGTTCTAGAATATGAAATTAGGAATTTATTTTTATTACATTCTTAAATGTGATACAAAAGGGCGATTTCTTAAAATAATAAGCACAGAACAAACTAAATAGTAAGGCATGTAAAAATTCTCCTGTCTACGACAGTGTTACGGCTACGAAGTTGATGTAGCATCTAAAATTTGTCGTAAAAAGTGTTTGATTAACGTTTTTCTCGGAGAGTTGTGAGTCAGTGGTGATCGCATCCCGCGTAGTTCACAGCAATTTTCATAGTTTAGCAATTTCATTGGCAGCGTCTAAGCGGCGTGTCGGCGACGTTGCGTCGCGCCGCGTTCGTTCACTTCGCACAGGCTATATTTAGTGGGAGCGGCGCTTCGCTGCGGGCACGCCAGCTGCACGGAATGCAGTCCGCCGAGCGCCTGACCTACCACAACGCGGCTGTACCGCTGTCACAGTTTCGGCGCACGCACAGCCTCTCACCGCGCACACATCAGGATGCACCGTGACACCCGTCCGCCACTTCTCGCCGTCGTACCGTTCGTTGAGCCTAGTCCGCTCTTCCACATTTACGACAACACTCGTAAAAGTATGATACGTACTTGACACCAATTACATCTTGTAGAAATGGGTAGGTGCTAGGTGCAGCCTGCAATTTCTGTAACTCTAAACGTTACTGTTATTTATGTTTAAGTTTCACTGTTCATTGTGTCGTCATTTGGAAAGTTCCAGGTTTTCTACAGTTGAAATGTAATGTATGTATTCGAACACTGAAAATTGGGCTATACCGGGCGGCATTGCTGTAGAGAGAAAGGTTGAGATAGTGATCGATTATAATTCAGCGTAATTATTTAAATTATTTACGTTTAACAACGTTTTTGTCGATGATTAAGTATATCATGCTGGAGTGCTTGTGCGTTTGCTTACGTCATGAAAGAAAACTTCTTTTCATTTTATAGTCTTGCGCAGCTCGGTCATGAATTATTCACTAATTAGAACAATCGTCTTCACGAGCAAAGGATATTAACAAAATAAGATTAGAAAGGTTTCGGTGAAAATTGTATAAGCTCAATCGGCGTGTACTTGGTGTTTAACCTAATATTTATTCCAAACTTGGAAGGTGATTACCATAATAATTTGTGTCATGTCATGTCGTCGGGTACAATATAGGCGATGGTTGAACAAGACACAGCCCTGAATAAGCGCTGAGTCGCTCCACCTACGTAGTCAGTCTGGGTGTAGGGGTGCGTCGTCCGGGTGGCGCCGGCTAGGTCAGACGCCGCTATTACATCCTCAGATTGATCGCAGCTCCGTCGCGTTTCTTGTATAGACATCTTATTTTTTTCGCCAACAGCCAAACGTGACGCAATATCGCAACCATCATGTTTTTTTGTTCGTCTAGGGTTTATAAAAGGCTTCCTGTCGTTGGCAATTAGTGTCTGTACTCCTCTGTTGAAACAACGAGGCCATATCTCAACCCTGGCCTGCATCACGTGTGGAGCAAGGTTATTTAGCGATAAATGATTCTACATACGTACCTCCAATAATCATGCTATTATTATACCAAATCGCGATATCACAGTTTTTGCATGTTAAATATTGCTGATTATTTTACATTGTTTCTTTGCCTGTTATGTTATTCAAATTAATATACTTAATATTTAATATTTTTTGGTGCGGGGAGACTGCTGCGGCAGATATTTTATTTAGTTCCGCCAAGAGAACCATGTTGAATGTTCTTAAAAGCAATTGATTGTTCTAATTAGATAAATTTAATTTCCAATATCATAACGCAATGAGCACTCAAAGGCAGCAGAATCGAACAATGTTTGACGTCATAAACAGAACACACAACTTTTATTACTCGTTATCGTAAATATTTGTTGCAATTCACGATAAAATAAGAAGTGCTTTGCCAGGCGCGTAGATAGGTAACCACTTTTATATTAGTTACTCTAAGTAGCCTTGTTTCATAGTATTATACCTATGACGCAAATTATAAGTTAATAAAAAAACATTTCAAGTGAATCTTAGATCATAACTTGTCGTATTGCTTAACTCATTCAAGTTTAATATTCTGGCTTTCCGAATAAAACATTGTTTTTAAATTCTTGGAGAAGTCTCGTCTCAGACATTATGCATGCAGTATGCAGGCGACCGCGCGACCGTAAAATCTGTAGCCGACCATTTTTGGCATCCCCCAGGACGGTAACTTGTCGAAATACCTGTTTTGATTTGAGATAAATTATTCTGCATCAACATTGTATGTTTAAAGGGACTGTTTAAGCCATTTTCTTGGTAAGCTTTTACGATAAAGTTCACATATTCCATTATGTAGAGAATAAATTGTTGGAATGTCTTTCTGTTGTAACGCAGGCAGGTATAACTTACGCGCATTTTCACAATTTACGGCCACTAAAGTGTAGCTACATTCCACACCTACTTTAACGTTAGAATATAATCCCGCGTTACTTACTATAACCTTCAGATCTAGAGCAACTTAATAGAAACTGAGTGTGGGACACTAAATCCGTGTACATTACAACAAATTGCACGTAATTCTGAGACGAGCCATTTCGTTTGAGGAGGGGACTGTTCCTCAAGCTGTTCTAATACGTAATGAAAGAAGGGGGTTTAATTGTTTGTTTTGTAAGTTTATTACTGACATTGTACCTATAAAAAATAATTACAGCGGGTTGTAAAGTTTACTATAAATTATAAACGGTTAGGATAGCCCTCGTAGCACATGAGTAGTAAAACCGAACAGAGATAAAGCTTCATTCAACCGCGCGAATCGGTTGCACTACTACAAGCACGCGGGGCATGTGTGCGTGGCAACTGGCCGCTTGTCGCGTACGCGGCGAGACTGGAAAAAAACGGTTTACGCTGGCACAGCCAGTTGCTAATCTCAGGATCAGTGCGACACACGTTTTTGTTCTGTTAGTTGCAAGTTTGAATATTTTTGTGTAAAAACGTGGAATTTTATTATTAATAATGGGTGTTTATTGTACTGTGTGTATGAATAATACTAGAAAAAATAAAAATATATCGTACTTTAACTATCCCAAGGTAATAGGTAAGTAAATATTTGATTATTACTTTTTCATGTGAGTACTCTTATTTTACTGTATGATTCTTTTTTAATATGAAAAGGTGTTTTTTTACCTTTTTATTATTATTACAAGCTTTTTCTAAACATAGATATGTGAGTGGGTTGGTATGTAGGTATGTGTTAAGTTCAATATTGCAAGTAAGATTTGAACCACTTTCCGATGTCTGATTGAGCTGAAATTTTGTATAGGTACCTACCTGCGTAACTTCGGTGACAATGCATTAATAAGATATAACCTCACACTGCAGCCAGGATTGTCTCCTCACTAGGGAACTCTTCAACATTTAGTAGCACGGTCACGAAATTTTATATGTTAGTTTAATTTTGATAATTCAACAAGATTTTTATCATGTTAAGCGATCTGAACAACCTATAAATATGGGCAAAGATTCTCTATTCAGCCATTACAAGGATTTTAATGATGGTAACGTACAATCCGGTTTTTTTATTATACCTCCTGATAATTTTATCGCATTTGTTGAATTGCTCTTAAGATTCGCGAATATTTCGATCTTGACATAAATATTGTCAATGTTCGCCACGAAATACTTAAACGTATTAAACATTGTAAATTTGACATGCCATGTGAATGTTTCCCCTTAGATTACTTGAAAAAACTATATGTTAGATTTAGAATTTAACACACAATTAACAGAAACAATAAATTATTAAAACACAAAAATTATAAAAGAAAATTATTAGAGTAAGTAATTTGTAAAGTTTTCTATCATATTGAATAATAAAACTATTTCACAAATGTTTTGTTTAATTTATTTTTACCTATTGTGACAGTGACAATCCTACCAAAATAGGTAATCATTTTGCACTTTTCTATGAAGCTTTATCTCTGTTCGGTTTTACTACTCATGTGCTCGTAGCAAGCTAGCAATCAATTACTCGTACCACATAAAATAACAATAAAAAAATGAGCTGGCTCCGTCTAGTTGGTTTTCACAACCGAGATAAATCTAATAATAGCCACATTATTATAGAAACGGAACGGAGGGCTTACAAGAAATGATTTATGTCTCTCGGCATCGAATTGTAATTTGTATCTATGTAGTTTTCTGAAAATAATTCTTAAGTTTCACAGGGAAATACAGAGAAAAAAAATGTAAAGCTATAAGAAGGAAACTTTTAAAGAAATAAGGTTTATTCCCTTCCTTTTGGCTCCGCTTAGTTGGATAATAAATCATTCAGGTGAAGTAAATCGCGTTTAAAATTTTCGAGATGCAAATTATTACGGAGCACAACAGTTGAACGTTTGGATCAACGCGTTATTCGCGAAGATGATACGCGTTCGTTTCACGTGTTCTGTATTTCTTTTTCGTTCAACAACACATGACGAACAGTTGTATGAAATCGTGCCATATGCGTTGCAATTATCGATTCGCCAGAGTACGTGTGGGATGTGTCTGATTATTATCTGAGCATCAACTTTCATTTTTCATATTATCTACTGTACGAAGCCAAGTCTTGTAAGTTATAACAATGGATCGATCTTGTAGACTCGAGTGCGAAACCTTGCGCAGGGCCCCACAGAACAAAACGTCGGGAATTGTATTCGAATTCACTGTAAACCGGTAATGTTTAATGTTATAACAATAAGAAACAAAAAGTTTAAAGTCATAGGTCAAAGAGTAGATACCTACTTTCTGAAAGATTACAGTGTCAAGTGACCTGGATGTTATTTTCGTAATTACCTACCAATTTAAATTCTAATTGAACAAGACCTTCGAACGATATCATAAAAGTAATTTTAGAAATAATAGAAAGGCTGTTATCTGGTGTTGTGAGCCCTCGTCACGACACGCGAGGATGTCACCGCGCTGATAACGGTAGCAGTCTGTCATGTACGACAATGCGCGTTACCTAACTCAACTACAGTGATAAGGCAGCAAACAATCGCGGCCGTGAACGTTTTACGATTGATGTTAGATCACATCTTGAACGCTATTCCTGTATATTGACTATACAGGCCTTACAAACCATACCTACTGCAATTGACACAAACGATTCTGGGTTCTTTTTTCGAGTAAATCCGCCCGCTCATATTATTATTGCTGTAGATCCTGTAAGCCAGGATGTATTAATATAGTCTCCACTGAAAACAGCAACGACACTGGGTTTGTGCAGAGGGGAACTCAATTGTCAAACCTTGTAACAGTGAGTTTGACTTATATGTATACGGACCTGCATATCTTTCAGTAACTTATATACTTAGTGCAATTTCATTAAACGGATTCCACTAAACGCACTACAAGATATACCTACCGTTGGCGCGTACCTTCGACGACTTTATTACAAATCGGCCCCATGCATTCCGAGTGAGCCACATACATCAAATAACAGTGCCGTTTTATTGCACATCGTAAATCAATTCAATAGGTGTTGCCCCAAGTAATTTTAAAAGTTCGCTTGAAAATTTTTCGTTGGAAACTTTGGCGATTTGTCTGGAAAGATTTTTAGTTACAATTTTATTGGAGCACGCACGGATTTCAAGACATATAACTATTTACCAATTTTACCTGAACTCCTTTATTTAATGATTTTCCTTTTAAAAACCGCGTACTTTTTTTCTCCAGGCTCTAATGATTTCGTACCTAATATTGTACAGCTACTGTGCCCTAAGAGTCTTGGAATCTATTCAGCGCAAGAAGCAAGGGGTCTTCGCCCTGGGAAGGGTAATAGCCCTCTCGGCGTGCGGCGAAGACGTCGATAATTGGGTCCATTAGGCGTCGCTTGCAGGTGCCGCGGGGCCGGCGACAAGTTATTTAGAAGCTCTTACTCTAACGTGGAACCACCATAACTTTCTTTGCCATTAATTCTCGCTGTGAGCTTATAAAAGTATGCAATACAGTCAAAATTATATCTTTGTCCTCCTATCCTCCTTTAGTTATCCCTAATTCCGTATTAAAAGCTTTAGAGTAACTGCTAAAAAAAGGCTATCTATGTACTTATAGTTAAGATTATTCGACATGATCAAAAACGTTTCTAAAAAAGAAAACAAACTGAGTGCTGTAAAGTTAAACTTTATTCGTAGGAAATCGAGTTAGTATTTACGGATAAGTCAACCTTAAAGTGCACTGCCTGGTACTACGAGTTTTGATGACCTAATCAAAAAATTAATCATACGAGATAAGAATACCCATGATTCATTAATTACCCTTTATAAGGTAAGAAGAATATAACTGCAGAAGTAGGCTATGGATTACTTTTTTGCTGGTGCCTACGAAATTTTTTTAAGCAAAACAACTTGTTAAAGTAAAAAATTGTGCCATTTATTATATTGTTGCTAAAAGCATTTTATGGGAAAATTAATTTCGTTTCCGGAAATACGTAGCCACTTCATGTCGCAAAAATATAAGAACCAAAAATGTAACTTTAAAATTTTATGTGAGAGAAATATTTTGTCTTCCACAACCGAGTGCTTTAAGTTTTAAACAACCATCGAATTTCCACGAAGTTTCTAACCCATCGGCCTGAATCCTCGCTCGAAGCATTTTCAAAGTATTTAACGTTTTCTCTCGACGACAGACTTTCAGTCTGTAAAATTTTTATGTTACTTACTGCACCCAATATTTCCATTTTCCAGGCTGTATTTTTATCTAAAATTTATATTTTCTTTACAGGTATGTACAGTTTTTCTTCTCGTTCGTAAGATGACAGGATAGTACAGTAAGTTCAAGAATGCTACAAGTGATAAATTAAATAAAAGAAAACAAATTGATTGAGACAGTTGAGATCTAATTGATTTTATATCGTTGAGAAGGAAATACCAGTTCACAAGTGATTATTCCATGATTATTACAATCACATTGTCAGTGAAATGGGGGCAATTCAGTGGTCTGACGATGTCAGAGCCGAACGGGGGCTGAACGTTGGAACTTCAATTAAATCAGAGGGTTCATAACCTCTATCGGGAGCCGCCCGCATTATCCTGACAAGACAGCCAATCACGATCGGGCTTAGCGGTCGTGTACGACATGAACGATTTGAACGAATTTAGTCATTCACACGTTTAGCCCGCTGACGTCACGTGCACGACACTCGGCTACCCTTTGTTACCATTTATTGAAATTAATTGTTCTAACAATCATTTGTTCACTTCCCAATCACATAATTATACGTAGAATACCATCTACGTGGAACCGTTCAGTACAAAGTACATGATTTAGTCATAAACGGAAAGTAATTGGATGAATCACGCTTGTTTTTATGTAAATAGGTAGCATATTATATGGAATATAGAAGTTTGTTGTAGACAATAATTGCACATTTGTTTGCATGTGTCCAAGTAGGCGACGAGTCGACGACGCCGCGGCGGATATCGTATTTGTGTTGACCACAACATGCTCTCTACTCGATCTTATAGCGCAAATATTTGTCGAGTAACCGATCACCGACCTTATTGTCTGCTATGTGATAGCCTTTGCAAAACACTACATGCGATACTTTCGTATAGGACTGAAGTGTGGTGGCGCGTAAATGCGGCGCTTAGTCAAACAAACAAGTAACGGTTTCCTTTAACCGTGTGAAAACAGGGTTATGGATCAAAATATAATGCGCATTAGGTATGTTATCGACAAAATACAATCGCAAACGCATCGGTAAGTATTTAGGGCTGAAATCTTGATATCTTGCTTTTGTGTTTGTTTGTCTTAATGTTTGTTGTCTAATAAAATAATATTGTTAGTAGGTATTGTGTTGTTCTCTCGATGTCGTAATTTCTTTCGATCTGTTTTGGTTCAAACTGATGAGCTTAAAAATGAAATTCTTTAACCGTGGATCATTAAAATCTTTTATGTATAAGTAGCACGAATTTCTTACTATTTGTACGTATGTGGAATATGCTATAATACTGTTCAACTGGAATTTCAATAACGAGCAATAATTGGCAACTTATGAGAATTAATCATAAACAGATTACACGATAACTTTGATGCGTTATCAGCACTTCGGGAAAGGGTTTAAAATTCGCAATTTTTTTTTATCGCAATCGCAAATCTACACCTGGATAACAGAATGATAGGGAACCGGAAAAAGTTATAAAAAAGCGTCGCGTGCGGCTTTGTACGCCCCCCTTCATCCCTCGCGTACAGCACCCCTGCACCCACCACTAATTAAAAACTTCGCCATCTGATGTAAATGAAAATGTCAGAAGAAAAATTTTTATTCTCACCATAAAATTGCAAATCTCATTTGTAATGATAATGTAATTAAAAACAGCGTTATTAGCACCGTTTAATGATTTTACATCTGTGACTGAGGCTTTTGTAGAATTGCTTATTGTTTTCAGATGAGTTGTTTAATTAAATGATTTTATGACCAAACTGCTGAAAGTTGGCTGTAATTGTTTTTTTTAATATCTTCAGTTTTCGTACGACTACTAATGGACGACACTCATTGCATTGGATTTCAATGAAAAGTCAGTGATGTTAAAACTCAAGTTTTCTAAAGCCTGTCTCTCTTTTTTAATAAATTCTAAATATCCAGTGAGATTGACGTCACACTAATGCATGTGCGGGTATGATGCATCCTAACATTTATGACATCATAAAGCAACTCATTACCTGACTCCAAGCTCCAGTTTCTGCTCCAAACTTTTAATGTGCTTTCTATTTTTAATCGCTTCACAAAATTCATTTTTTCGATGCTTATTATCCAGTGGAAGTGGGTCACGCGCAGCTCAGTAACGATGCACTACTAACAGTAATATTTACCCTGCTTACCTATTGTTGTTTGCCCTGTGGTGTGTACCAATTTCATTTCAAAAGTTTTGCTTGTCGGGAAAAACACACAGACTGTTTAAATATTTGTACTGTAGAACCAGTATCACAATCAAGGTAATCAATTTGTTAAATATTAAACTTTCATTTTTCCTAGCATATGGTATGGTTATACTGCAAGTCCGCAACGTCACGCGGAACGCACGTCATTGATTACAGAAATATCGTTTGACCACAATGATGAATAATCGTACAGTTTAATAACGGCGAAGCATTTTAATCATCACAAGTACATAGATTTTAATTACCCATTCTGTAATACATCATCTTTAACGAATGTTTATTTATGGTTCGGTATGAATCAGCACGAGAAACGTATTAAACTCGAAACGGTACGTGTTCGACTCCATTCCAGTTGCAGCGCGCGTCCGCGAAAGCTACGCGGCGCAGGCGCATGCTGATTTAAAACAACGGAATGTCTGAATTGAAACTAGCAACCGCCATTCCGTACATATTTCCATCGTCTAGAAACTTTATTAATCAATCGCACAATAAATACCTTTGCTTCAATTCATATTTGTTAGTTGCTCTGCTCTAGCTACCAGTAAATCCGCTCTACAATTTATTAGCGATCAGGCTGGAAAGATTACATGCTATAGAAGATGAAGGTATGAGGTGAAAACCGCTGGATGAGATGCATTAGAGTGTTAGCATAGTGTTTGTGAATTTATTGCAATATGGCATTTCCCATTACCTATGCGGCCGAGGCTGGAATGTGAGGCGCTCGGCTGCTCGGTGGCTCGTCGGTGAATCATAGCGAGCGACGTCGTTAGCCTGAGGTCACGTGGCTCCGCGATGCCGTCATTGTTGCATTACGTCGCTTCACGACCGTCAAACTACTGTACAGAGATAACGATGAACATTCAGCATATAATGTTCCATAAATGCCATTTTAAAAACGCATATTAAAGCAACAGTCGCCGCGCAACAAGGCCGCGGATAAACTGCTGAAATTGTTCAAATCCAGTTTAAGCGAGAATAACAGGATTAGTTGTATCCTCGCAAAACAACGCAATTACGCAAAGACACCATTCTTTTTGTCTGAAACTTTTATGCTGGTAGAGAAAACAACGAATATCTTAAATCATAAAATCATTAGTGGAAGCATCAGCTCCTGAAATTGTGTAAGAATCCATTTAGAACCATCATCACAATTTAAATGGTACATCCATATTAATGGTTCCGGCATCAGTCAATCGACTCTGTGTAAGCGCGTGGAATGTCTGGTATGTGCCGCCGCCCAGAACACGCTGGTCAATTCAAAAGCTATCTATCATGAAATGCGATAAGCGTCTAATATAATAACCGATTTTCCTCTTTATGACGTCGTGTATAGAGGTGGCGATTGCATGACTAACGGCCCTACGTTGAGGTCGATATATCTTGGGGGGGTTTATTGGCGAGAATTGGGCGCATCCCGGTTGTTCGACAAAATCGCTATCCTTCCTACGCGCTATTATCTGATGGGACTTAGTTTCGACAAACCAGGTTTCATGCCACGTTAATGTAATAACGGATAAAACTTCCGCCCCTCTCTAACTTTGAATCCGCTTTAGTTCCCTTTAAATTTGTTCGTTTTGATTCGTTACATCAATACTTTGGGACTTTGAGCATTACGATTGAAACTTTGTATTCTTTGCGGATTTTTCAAGCGAGTTTGGAAATGTTTTATTTACTTTCTTGTTTTAGGAATTGTGGGAATGTACAAGCATGTAAGTTTACAGAGCTTAGATGTTGAAGAAAAACTAAGTGTAACGTAGTCCTAGTTAAACATTGGACATCTGACACGATTGACTGAAACCCAATGGTTTACAACATACATATTACATACAACATATATATTACACTTACTTCCTCATTCTCTTTACACTAAAACTACATTTCATTTTACCCCATTTTGCTGAATACATGTCTATTTCTATTCGTGTAAATCTCATAAAAGGTGAACACCAAATCCGCTCACAATTTGTGGCATTACTCTACCAGAGCGGTTTAAAAAATGAGAGCCACGTATATTTCAAATAATTTTCCTACTTCTATTTAAAATTTCCTCTTACCACGATACATTCCCCATATTATTATAGAGGTGCACTCACTAAGGTTAAAGGACAGTACCATTAGTTACATAGCCGGTGCGAGGCACCTCTACGCCTAGTCGGCTCGTTAACGGCTCATTCATTGGTGGCCATCTGGCCATGTGAACTCATTCACTTACCCTTTTTATCTGATGCTCTATTTTACAAGTCAGATTCTATCATTTTTAATAGATTCATTCTCAATATTAGGTGACCGTACATTTTTGGCTGTTATTGTTCTTGAAACATTTTATGCTGTTTTAGCTGCAACTACCAAATGTACTATTCTGTCAAAAAAGTACCGGGAAAAGATGAATAATACACAAAATTTTAGTTATTCATCCAAATTTATTTTATCGCCTTCAAAGTATGCTCCTTCAGAAATTATACACTTACGCCAACGAATAATACAATCATCAAAAGATTTTTAAAACTCTTTTTCCGGAATTGAGTTTAGTTACTCCTCTATGTTACTCCTTTATGTCTTCTACTTCTATTCCGAGTGCACAACACCGCGATAGTCAAAGAAAACAGTAAACATGACTTTGACTTTTGATCGACTTTAGCGTGGTTTTTTCGGTTTCGGTTCAGTTGGAAGGCGCCACTCCGAAGCTTGTTGACTAGTTTGCATGTCAAACTCGTAAACCCACGTCTCGTCACCAATGCGTTTCATGAATGTTGGGTCGGAATTGACTCGTTCAGCGACGCGCGTTCGTCTTCAGCGATTTTTATGCTATTGAGGTTTGGAGAACATTTAGGTCTTTTGTGACTAGCCGAGTGGCAACATGTTTCATACCCAAGTGACTATTTCAAATGATAGGGATCAACTCGTGAGATACAGAAAGTTCAGCGGCTATCTCTCTCAAACTTGAATGGGGATTTTCAGTCACTATTTCCTTCACTTTTCGATGTTAACTTCAGTTGAAGATGTTGATGGCCTACCAGGGTAAGGCATATCTCAACCGCTACTTTTGAACGCTTTGTACCACTCATAAGCACGTGTTTTTGATACACTCGATTCACCGTAAGCCTTCTGTAACATTTTCAGTGACTTCGAACACGAAATTCCATTAGCGATGAAAAATTTAAGACAAACTCTTTGTTCGATGTTTTTGTCCATTATGAAATTCGCAATCCTACATACTAGATTATGATCTAACTAAAAACAGCTCTAAATTACAGAAAACAGTTGTGCAAATCTAACAATAAAAAAAAATGGTTTTGGAACCTTAAACAAATCATCCATTCCCGATAAGTTTTTTGACTGAATGTATAGTTGACTGAAATGCTGCAGTGTGGAACCTAGGTAGTAAAGGAAAAACAATATCCAAAGCATCCAGTTCAATCCAGTTCGTAGAAATCCGTCATAACTTTTCACAAAATTTCCAAGTAAGCATAGACTTCTCCTCTCTTGTTTTGCCATTGCCAAATAAATTAATGCAAGGGAAATTCATACACAAATTACTGTATAGTGTTGCCCAAATGTTTAAAATATTTCGTTAGTAGGATAGGGCTCGACGCGACGCACACGCCACGTCAGCTGCGCCTGCGATTGGACGAGCTCACTCAATTGGTTCTTTGTGCGCTCTCCGGCAGCCCGTGTCGGCTCATCACTTCCCTACAGTCATTGACGGCCCTGTAAATAGCACTCATTTCGACACCGAATTGATCGATACATACTAAATTGGATATTAATTTAAACGCACAATATTCTCACACAATTTAAATAAGGCATTGTGTTCAGAGGAAATAAGAATTAATATTGTCTGCCTATTGTGCGCCGTTATGCTTTACAGCGTCTGTTTGTACTGTGCA
Organism: Gortyna flavago; assembly: GCA_963669345.1. Lineage (NCBI taxonomy): Eukaryota > Metazoa > Arthropoda > Insecta > Lepidoptera > Noctuidae > Gortyna > Gortyna flavago. Next base: position 9,006,173 of record OY770139.1, read on the forward strand.
TATAATAAAGATTTATTATAAACAGCTTTTGTATAGTTTACCCGCAGCGTCGCTCAAGTGGCATTTGGCTTTGAACTAAGTTTACTATTCAATTATCTTCAACTAATAAAATGTCAAGAAAGCTATAATTTTGTTGAATAGTTTACATACAGCTGTTAGCACGCATGTTTCAGCGCAGTCGTTCTCAATGTTACACGTAAAAGTAGGGAAAACAGAGTTCCGACATTTATGTTATGTTAAAACGAAACAAATAATAACATAAAGTTGACATTTATGCGTTTTTGCTATTTTTGTTTAGGCTAGTACTCGTAACAATAAACATGTACCCGTGTTGTATACGTTTTACTTTTATCGTAAAAACTTTAAGGGTTGTACTACAATAGTATAATAATTGTGTCATAAAACTAAACCAAATATCGAGCAATAGGTACAAGACAATCTCTCCGCACAATATGGCTAAATGTTTGAATCTGAAATTCACAACGACGATTACACGTGTAGGCAGCCTGCTCTATATTTATCACTTGCACAGAGCGACGTTTTCCGTGATTAATACAATCGGATGCGTTCGAAACATCGACCCCAAGCCAGCCCTTTTGGGAAACAGTTGCTTTGATTCGTCCAACAGGAAAAACTAGATAAATATTCCCATCTACTGTTTCTACTTATTTCCATCGTAGATACATTTTGCTTTGATGCGAGGCTTTTGTCGATAGTAAATATAGGTATAACGTTTTTTTTTTTAATTTCCAAGGCTGGTGTACAAAGGAACCAGTGAATAACAAAACGTAAAGCCGTCACTAAAGCCTACGTTTATGTTCTCCTGTAATACACTGAGAGACAAATCTGTTCCATTATTTTTAAAGTCTCTCAAAGCAGGGAGATTCTACTGAGCGTTATGATTGGGAGGAACAATTTCCCGGCGGGACAGAGAGCCTCATTTCCTGCCAGTGCGCGAGCTGGGGCGATGCGACTCTCCAAAATATTATTTTAAGCTTCCGCGAACATCTTTCAACGCACGAAAAGCTTTATCTCCATTCAAATTTTCGTTTCTAAATAGCGCAGTGAAAAGGGTTAAACATTGTATTTCGCTTTTCAAAGTAGTAAAAATATTTACTGTTAGGAACCGAGTAACATTGAAGGATTTTGCTCATTACGAATCGAAACGAAAATGCGGAGTTATTTTCTAAAATTAAAGCGCAATGTGCTCCTTTGTTGTTGCACATCCTCATGCGCATTAGGAGCTACCAAGGATATATGAGAATACAAGTACTGAAGTTGTACTGAAAAATCACAGCATTGTCTCAACTTCCGCGTGCGTGGCTCGAACTCGGATCGAGCCAATAACATGAAAGTACAATTCAGTCGGTACACCTCTTTTATGTATCCGCTACTTTAAAATGCGAGTCTTGTTTAAAATGGGCGATATGCACTCCAGACAGTGTTTTTATCAAAGATACATTAAGATGCAAAATAAAAATTCATCACAAAATATTCGAATCTTGTGAATTTAGAAAGCGCGGCTGAAATTATTTATGCGAAAAGATCGCTTTCTCGTTGAATGTAAATGTTTAGTGTAAAAGGAATACCTTTGTGGCGAATACTTCCGTGCAGTATATTTATGTAGGTTCGCCGAGCACAACCCGGAAGCTGTTCAATTAAGTCTGGTATTTAAGGTTGCCATCCACCGGCAAGCTCTGATTGCGCCTCACCTCCCCCACCCGAGGGAATTCCTATCTTCCTTTTAATTTTCGAATACAATAAATACTCTCTCACCAAAATGTCTTCGCTGACAAAGAGTTTTTTCACTTATAGATCTTGGTATATTGTAAAATTTTACGCCCCGGGATTAAATATAATGAAGTTTTAAGCTGACAGCTTCGCACCACTGAAATATTTTCTATAGTAAATACAAAATACGTTAATGATTATCTAAGTGTTAAAGATGGAACTCACAAAATTTGGGACAACATCAAAGTGTCGATAAGCACATTACACAAATTCCCGAAATAAAGGTTTGAGGGCCCTACGCGACCGTCACTACGCTTCATTAAATTTACTCTCGATTCTCTCCGGTTATACCTACAGGTTTGGAGATTATGTTCCGTGATCATTGTCATGCTCATTTGTTGTTCTTTTACTGTATTAATTTTTTACGTAACCTTCGGATTACACACGATTTTTACGAAACGCTGACCGTAGAACTTTGTAGCACAGTCAGCGTTTTCTCGTAGCACCTCAATCCGGGACCTTTTTCACGAATATTAATTCTGTAACGTTAATTCAGATCTCTTATTTGAATTATATTTGCAAAAACGTCTCCGTATTTTAAAATAAGGTTAACAAACACGAGCAGATGGCGGATGGCTTCCAAAAGTATGAAATGTGAACGCAATAAGCTCGACGTGTCTCATCTCCGGTATCGTTTCACTTAGCGCACCCATTCCTGAGCGGACACACTTGAATGGCCCGGGGTGAGGCCGGCCCGCGGAAACGTTACGACTGGATGTACTAGAACCGTCATAAACGGCTTCACCATTTACATAATTATTAAATAGGCAATCGTTTGCCAAGCTGCGTGCAAATTGCTTACATTACCTTTTGTAGAGCTTAACACATTGTATTGCTGTTTTGTGTTTTCTCTCGTCGTTAATTCTCCTTCCGTGATTTACTTCCGCTGACATATTAGTATTGCTACATATAAATAATAACTTACAAGTTAATATTGTAGCCGCAGAACTTAATAAAAAATAAATAAACGACTTTTCCACTTAAAGCATGTCATGACTAAATGTTGTTATAGGCATGAGCGATATTAAAGCGCAGCGCCAGGTGTAGTAAGTGTGTTAAGCAATAAATTTATGAAGCATGCAGTTCCGGCACTCGCTCACTAACTAATTTTCTTTATACCTGTTTACTTAACATGAGTTAACAACCTGTTAAAAGTACTTCTGTAAGAAGTATTTCTGTCGGTTCTTCCAGTTCCCACTTTGTCCAATGACACCACTCAGATTTATAACTCAGTAAATCCGAACTACACATTCGCTGTGGTTAGTTTTACGCTCGCACTAAATCTCGTACGATGAACTGCCCTTTGTTTCGCTGGACAGAATAAAAGCGGTGGTGTACTCAGTAAGTCAGCACCGCCATCACTAAATACTTAGTTGTGTCGGCGATAGTGATTTTTGCATTTAGCAATTCAGTGTTGTTGTTTCTTGGTCGTCGGCAAGACAGTTCATTTGAGCTGTTAGCAGATAACGCTCCTCTGTTTCTGTGTTGTAATTTATTGCGCTGTAAATTCAGAGCCGCCCGCCGCCGCCGCCGGCGCGCCGATGACTTGCACTTCGTACTCCGTCCCTACAAGGATCAGGCGCTTTTAAAACATTTCAGTGCGCGCTACGAAAGGGGACATTAATTAATTTCGCCGCATTACTGCGTGCGTTCAATTTGAGTGTGACTGCGTGTTTATTCCTTTTTGTAGCTCTCCGCTAGAACTACACGTCCTTCGTTTACGTTTAGTGAAAGGGTTTTTGCTCCCCAACTTTTGAGAGGAATTGCAAAGTTATTCCGCCACGCCGCTCTTCCTCTAGATAGATTTTGATCAACTTAATGGATGAATGGTACGTATGACTGAATAACAAAAGATTGTGGCGTAGGAGTCTTCTACGAGAACGGAGATAATTTAGTAAGCTGTAGGTGCATCCTGTTTACTCTCCCATTCTAAAACCACTTGTATAGACGTAGGTACCTATAGGTACTAAATAACCACAGATTACTCATTTAAGCATTGCATACTGCGTGCCTAACTATACATGTTTATGTATTTATTGAAGCTATAAATAAAGCTGCCCACATGAAGCTAATGAACTGTCTGTACACTGTTCTTCAACTAAACCCCCCGCTATTGTTATTCGCATTAGTGGTTGCTACGCTTAGTCCCCAAATTCACATGCCGCGCCGTCCCGACACCCTACGCTTTTGTGCTGAAATCCGAGCGGTCTCCGATTGCCAGTGACTTGCACTTTACCGTACCTTGTTAATTGTGTCTGCTACCGCGTAACATATACATTCATACGTAGAACCGTGCGCCTACATTTACCTACGTAACTACATGTACCTACGTGGCTACTTTTACCTATGTGGCTACATTTACCTACGTGGCTACATATACACCTACGTGGCTACATTTACCTGCGTGGCTACATTTACCTACGTGGCTACATGTACCTACGTGGCTACATGTACCTACGTGGCTACATGTACCTACGTGGATACATGTACCTACATGGCTACATGTACCTACGTGACTACATTTACCTACGTGGCTACATTTACCTACGTAGCTACATACATACGTGGCTTCTTTTTCCTACGTAGCTACATTTGCCTACACATTTCGTCCACTTAGCGTCACTGCTACGAAAAAACACTACATTTTGTGTTTGCTACACACCGACGCGATACGGTCGTGCAACGCATTTAGACATAAGACCAATTAAACTTTATTGGGTTTTTAAATACCGTTACGAATCTACTGAATAAATAAATAGGTAGCAGAACATTTTAAAAGCGTGTGTATTTAAAATATTACGATTATTTTTCTTTCATATACTATGGGATGCAAGATCGAACAGACACAACATAACAGCAAACTGCAACCGCACTGTTACCAAGTTGTTAACGATACTCGGAAAAAACGATAAGAAAAAGTGGGAGGCATGTTTTATTAATTCTCCGTACACACGGCGCGGCCGCGGAATGGAGTCGACCGCCATTTTTCTGCGGACGAGATTTAAATATGGAATTCCGGTGTGCGAGCGGGAGAGGCGCGTGCCATTGACCTTGCGGCATCGCCAGGGCCGCGCACGCGCCGCCCGCCCCGCGATCTGCGCCCGCGACGCCCCCCATACACAACATTGCACTTTTACGTTTACATTTTATTGCATTGTTGCATTCATATGTAGACGCCTGTATTATCTCCCGTCGCGTCGGTAATCTTAATACATGACCAATATCACGGCCCCCAGGCTTGAAAAAATATTCATATAATTTCTTCATCAACCTTATAAATAACAATGTTAAAAATACTTGTTTTAATTATAAAAGATACAAAAATTTATTCGCGTTAACTTTCATTTAGGATTTCGCTTGCTAATTTAAATACGAGAAATCAAGATCATAAACATGCGCCAACTGCATTTTTTCAAAGGTCATCATAATATTGTCTCGATGGTCAGAATCCGGTCATGTGTTATTGTTTTTTTTTATGTTCATATGTAAACATGCATATAGTAGAGAAGATGCTAATATAAAGAAGAGTACTTAGACTCCGAAAGTCCATTAAAAAGTGTAAATAAGTAATTACTACAGCAAAAGTGCACTTGTAGCCGGGAATTGCAGTCTCGTTGATAGGATCGCGTCGCATCCCAAACAGCGTCTGCCGTCGCACTCACAACACACGTCGAGCACTTAATTAGCGAAATTGTTCTTTGTTTACATACCCGTGTTGGAAACTTGCCTAAATCACCGACCGCCCGGCAATCAACGCTATGACAGAATCAAGCGCGAAATGAAAATACACGAAGGAGGCGTGGATTGAACATTTAAAACAACTGTTCAGCGTATATTATCTTTTCTTTACATCCGCTTTCAATCTCGCCAGATGCGAATATCGGAATAATTTGTCGTAGATAGAGAGTATAAGCCATAATCAGCCTATAATGTTCCCACTGTTCTGGGACACAGGCCTCCTCTCTGTGATAGTGCGGGATGGTAGATGTCACAAGTCTTCGAATTTTTGGTTCTAGGACATGCCGGTTTCCTCACGATGTTTTCCTTCACCGTTTTGAGAGCAGTGGTGACGAAATAATTTATACAAAGTAAAGCGCCTATCGGGATTCGATCCAGCAACCTACAACTTGTAAGTCGCGGCCGCTACCACTGAGCCACCACTGCTCTCACTAGAGAGTATAAGTGTCTGATATTTATCTAAATGATATCTCAGGTGCTTAGTTTAGACCGCAGTGAGACTTTCGGGCTTCCGTTTCTCGTGCAGACTGTTATAAATTATTAAAGTGCTCTCTAAGGACCTGAACGGTCGACGTCTAGTTCTACAAATGTATAGTTAGAGTCTAATAGTTGCATGGCGCACTAGAGATGTTAATTAAATGAAGACTGAAGTCTCCTCTCAATTACTTCGAACGATCATCAAATGCAAATCAAAGGAAATATTAAATTAAGTACATGAAGGAGGCGTGAACAATACATTGGCAACATGTCGATCGTATATCTCACATATAATTTATTCAATCTATAGGTACACACTGAGATCCAATCGGAATGTAAATCGATCCAATCGATTCTCAAGGACCATCTTGCAGTCTAATGTCCATATGAATGTGCTCTTAAAATAGGGCATGATTCGCGTCTGACTTGCTACGGCAATCTGTTCGTACCTATATGTAAAATATTCAGATGAATTATGTAGTTTTTACACACACACGCACATATATTTTCGGATTCAATAAGGCGTTACATGCACATATTTTAACTAGCATTTAAATTGAATTGTTTCTCGTGTAATCGTGATCAGAAATCCGTTTGCGAAGTGTGCTGGTTAGGACAATATTCGCTACTACTATCTTAAAACATACCTAAAATAGATCTATGCAAACTGTCCAATTGGAAACAATTTGTCCTAACAGATTCGGTTTCAGTAACTGCGGATTAAAGTGGAATTCTAGGAAGATCTAAGACCACCTCAAAGGCAAGCCTATTACGGCGAGCATTGTGTTATGTGAGATGTTGTCGCTTGTAGTGTCTCGTTGCACGGGTTGCACCCGACAATGATGACATACACGCACTTTACTCACTTTGTTACCGCTCCTAGAATGCTGTACCTACTTCCAAAAATGTGCTTACTTGAGTGTTGTGAACCTTATTTAGTATCAAGCTCGCGTCTGCATAATAAAATCTCAGGCTAAATCATTTAAATCATGCGCTTTCAACGTTTTATTATTTAGAGAGTTTGCAATTCTGAAAGGACCAACATAAACCTCTTTGAATTGTAGGTACATGCTGTATGTACTAAAGTTTTCGCTGTTTACAGATAGAATCCCTTTGTATACGGGAAGGACCGCTCGTATTAGTTTAAAAACGCATTTTGCCGGTAACGGTCCGGATAAAGTTTCAAACGGATCGGGAAAAGCCTGGTGGGCACTAAGTGGTTGATATGTTGACCACCGTCGGCTGCAACTTTGTGTATGGAATGCTACCGACAACTGCAGAGGTAGCTACTGGCGAGAGTACGATTTCACAGTAATTTCCCTGTCCGCTAGCTACAGGTTTTTGTGGATCAAGCCCGTAATGCGCCCATCTGAGCGGAGTAGGTATGTCCGTCCCGCAATATTACGGACTAAATTGTTTTGTATTTAACAACACTGTATTTTTATATTTGCTCTCTAAGAAATTAATACTCGGTAATTCCTATCTTGTTTTAAATAATACGTACAATTAAGTAGTTACAGTGTAAATTCATTATCCTTGTTAATTTATGTATTATCCAGGAAAACCACTCACATTAATAAGTTAATTTCGATTTATTTAGTAGAATATAAAGCAAAGGTATTTTAGTTATTTTCCTTGTGTCATTATTAAATTCAAAGCATGAGGCATTGATAGCAAGAACCAGATAAAATTAATGAAATCAATTCAATTTAGGGCGCGGCCTCATCATTACTCTGAGCGGATAAAAGGGGAAGAAACTTTGTATAAGCAAAAATTTAAATGAAAGCAATTCACGGTGAGACTGCAACTGTTTTTAAGTTCCATTGAAAAAATATTGCGGGTTGAAACAATACTCCGGTGACTCATCAAATTCTCACTTTGAAAACAATGTTTCAACGAAACCTGACAAAAGTTTTCAATATCGGCGTAGAATAATAAATGTTAATACTCTGTTAACAACTTAGCTTGGTTTCTGTGTTAACCCACAGATTTGATCATTGTAACTTTACTGTTACACCACTTTAATTTTATTGGGTTAACCTTTGTTATTGTTACACTTTTAATCAACTTTATTTTGGTTAGTAAAATAATTTACTGTTTTACTTTGTACGGTATATCTCTGCTTCTGAAAGCTCTGTCTGTTCTACTTTTGCATATATCCCGTGTTATATGAACGGGTTAGTAAACCCTTTAAAAGGCCCAGGCTGACTGTACCATGTACGGGTTAGATAACCCAATTAAAAACACTTTCCCTCGAAAGGGTTTTTAAGGTTTCAGTAGGTTAACCGTTCAATCTTTTACCAGAATGATAAGGTTAACCCATACAATAATGTCAATAACAGCATTAATGGCTACACGCACGGCACAACGTTCAAGCGGGGCCTGTACAGTAATTAATACATGGCAATACAAAACCATTAAAAACGCCTGTTAAAAAAAAAAGTTAAACGGTTTTAATGAAAATAATGATGTAGATAATGTACTAAAAGCTAAATAAAAACTTTTTTACAAAAAAAACAACCGACTTCCAAAAAAAACTACAAAGTGATAATAACTTTAATTTCGGAAGTCGGTGTCAATAAACGAAAATGCAGGACCAACGACACCGACTTCCGAAATTAAAGTTATTTATCACTTTGTAGTTTTTTTGGAAGTCGGTTTTCACTTTTTAGTGAGAGAGTTTGTGATTTATCTAAGTTACAACGTCAACTGCTCATCACCTTTTACAAAATATAGCTTTTCCCAATTCTGGGACGTTAATTGTTGAGGAGTTCTCCTGGTAAGAACCAGGAGAACTCCTCAACAACCATTCACTATAAGCATTGTGACGAGCATAAATTGCTTAGCAACCATATTAAAGTAATCGAATCGCAATCCGTAAAATATTTATCATTGAGTAGTTCCGATGGCCGTCTGTGGTCTTCATCATCAGCTCCACTTTACCAAATGATGATTTCCGAGAGCAGATGCTCAAGTTACTCTAAAAAATATCCAAATCGCTATAGGTCTGCCAATAAAATTTGAGGGTTTCCCTCGATTTCCCTGGGATCCTATCATCAGATCCTGACCTGATGATCATGGGACCACTTGGGAAGCCTTTCAAACAAAAGAAAAAATTTCCAAATCGGTTCAGGCGTCTTCGAGAAATCGGGGAACATAAGATTCCGACGAATTGAGAACCTCCTCCTTTTTTGAAGTCGGTTAAAAATAATTCGGTAGGGCCTAGGTACCAGTCATCACACCACTTTCCTCATCAATCTAGGGCATTGATCAGAAAAAAAAAAAACGTGGGGCGCGTGTCTTTCAACAGTCAACCGCCTTTCAAAAGCCATACATATAATTTACTCAGGTTACGCTCTACGCTAATTTTTGTTTAATTATTTTATTTTCAAGTTTTTAGTTTTTTTTTTCCATACGCTGTGTTCTACTTGTAAAACCCGTTCATTTGATACTCATTACCCATATTGAAACAAAAATGAAATTAAAAATATTGAAACAAATATGAAATCTGGCATTTTGTGCCGGCGGCCATCTTAGATTTGTAATTTTTCATAGTGTGCAGTATTTTAGTAGACAAGCCCTTTCATGTGATACGCATATTGAGGAAGTTGTGAAAAAATATGTAATCCGCCATTTTGTAGCGGCGGCCATCGTGAATTTACAATGATACTGATTAAATTAAATTGTATTGTCAACACAACTAAAGCTGTGTACCAAATATCAGTTCAATCTGCCAACAGGAAGGGGGTAGAATTTCAAGTATTAAATTAGACCCAAATAACAAAAACAAACAGGGCAAGATAAATAAAACCGTTTAATAATAAAATCGTTTAAAATCAGATTTGTACATATGTAAGTATTTAGTTTGTGGAAAAAACCATCAGTATAAATATAATATTAAAATATTGCCTATTTATGTAGATATTAATGGATACGTTATGGTTTTAATGGTAACCGAAGATAGCTTAATATAAAAGCTTCATTCCAACGTGAATCACACCGCATCGTAAGAACATACAATTATTAACAATTCGCTGGACATAAACATTAGCTGGGCATAATCATCGGCTATGGTTATTTCTTTACTTAGCAAGCAAACCATTTCCATTATTAGGCAATATATCACCACTAAGTATAATACAATTATGATCAGTTATAACTTCTTGTAAAAACTTCTCGGGTGTGATAAAAAAGTCTCATTGATTTAATTTATTTCTTACATTTATTGATCTTTCATCATTCACTGCAATTAGGCGCTTGCAGTGCTAGTATTGCCCAGGCGCACGCGGCATAGTTATCTTTCGCATAATTATTTATAACTTCATAGCTTCCACCTCCCCCCCCCGCCGCCCTGCGTCTTCCACCTCCCCCTCTAGCCCGCAGTATAGGCACGCGCATACGGGTACTATGAAGAAGGAAACTTAACAATTAATTACACTGATTGAATTGTCTATCTGCTCCATTGTCGTCATATCTTTCTTCCAATAAGTTTTTATGGTTCCATTATTACAGTCTATTACCGTCATTATGTTTTTGAATGTACAATAATGATTTGTGAGATAAGTTGAACTTCGGGGAACTGACGGTTAGTTTGCTTTATTGTAGTAATCAGTCAGGGATAAAAACTTATGTCCATTTTTTATTCGTTGTTTGATAACGCATTTTGTTGAATAAAACATTAAAATTAACATTATTTTGGACACATCTTAACTGACAATTTTATTTTCCTTACTGTCAGGTAACTCATCATAGTAATGTCAGATTCAATTTTTTGTGCAATTGATTCGGCAGTAGCTTTGTGATCGCAGCTTCTTACAAGTTTCAGTCCCGTCATGCCAAGTTACGAGTTACGCCTTACGATCGGCTACGAAAGCTCCACTGAATTTATACAGACTAATTTCCTGAATCCATTTGTTAGGCGAGCAGACAACACTCTGCTGCGGTAGGGGTACTTACCTCTAAGTTTTTGTTAGATTAAAATTATGGTCTCACTAAGTCACAAACAGCAACATTGGAACAGGCAAGTCATGAAACACGCCGTTTGACGTGCACGATAGTGAGTGATGATGTTCTGTGATGCACGTCAGGTGGCAGTGTGACGCGACACGTCGTCGGACCACTCCGGCGACACGCGGACGTGCCGGGCGCGTGCGCCGTATACAGTACGACAGTTCCGGTGTATCGCCTCCGGGGCCCGCAACCCGTTCCGAGAGACTGATGACCGCAAGATAACGGAACGCAATACCACTAGAGAGGCCCGCCCAGCGCATGCACCCGCCACATCACTACAGCGCCGCCTTGGGAACCACGCCATTCATTTTAGCAATCTCACAGCACGTTACGTAAACGAAGGACCGTTAAGTAAATGTCGTGTTGCTGAACCAACCTGTTTTGTACAAAATACTGGCACGCATTCGTGTCATGGGAACGACCGACGGGCATCATAAAACCCATCCCGTCACAACGGTTTACAAATCTCGTGTACTCGTAAGCATTTGCAGCAACTAACTAAAGTATTCGTTAAAAGCTCTCGGTGTTCTTTAAAGCGTTTTCTTTTATCTCCCCATAAATTAGGATCCGACGGTAAAGTTGCAGGTACGCCAGATTCTCAAGAGAGACGATGAGCTGAAAAAAACGATCAAAACAAACAATGGCAGGGAGGCGGGTCGAAGGCTATTCAGAAAAAAAAAAATAAGCACCGTGTCTCAACTCTGTGCCTACGACAAGACACCTGCGCGCCAGACGAACAAAAAATTCGCGCAAAGCAATCTCACGAGCGACGTAGCAGCGTAGCTCGTGAGTCGTGTGCCGCCGCGCCCCGGCCGACTTCGAATCGAACAAGAAAAGAATTGCACACTTTCGTTGCAGTTATGATGTTCGTTCGCAGATATTTTACCTGCATAGCGGCCATATTTCTCATTCATACTTTTAGAAACGTATTTGAATGGGCTATTTTTCTTTTATAAAATTTTATGGAAAGGAAAGGATTTTATGTTACTTCGGAAATCGTATTTGACCCTAGAAAATTTTAATACAAAACAAATGGGAATTTTAAATATAACACAGCATTAAATCCCCCGGTTGAACTCACACTATAAACAAGTAAGGTCCACATTGTGTGCTTTTTGTTGCATGTCAGTCTTGTCGATACAGCCTGCATATCAAAAGTAAATTATTATCATTCGTTGTGTAAATACAGTCTTAAAGAGCGAGAGGTTGTCGAACTCGATGATAAATAAAACGTTCCGCCGTCATTTATATTACATTGACACTTATCTAAATCATCTTGATAGGACAATATCTGCACAGTCGGGCGTGCTGCGAAGTAGTGCTGTGTCGCAATTTCGTGTTTAATAACATCTACTTTAAATCGATATAATATCAAATAGGAATGGGTCGTAATGTATAAGAAGCAGAACCCCCGCCGGTGGTCGAGCGAGACGGCAATTTTTCGCAGCCGGATACCGTGTTACTTTCAACTATAAGGAATGCGGCCATTGGCCAGCTTTTCAAGCGGCCGCCGCCGCGCCGCCGCCGCACCCGTCTGCTCCGAGTCGCAGCACTATGCTGTGCGGTGCGCACCTCCCCTGTGCTTTGGCCACCATAGCAAACATGCTCTCGTGTTTACATACTATTTTTATTATTCAAATAATGAGCTGTTAGTTGAAAAAATGGCAGCCATAAAACATGTTTTTCTACAAAGTAATTTGTAAGAGAAAGGGTTTGCCGTGTAACTGCATAATTGCATATAACGGTTAACACTTTATATTACCAAAATTATTGGAATGTTAAACTACAGTATTGTGAAATTTTCTCAAAATAAAACGTAAAAAGTATCTGAAATTCTGGTGTAGATAGATAGGTATCGATGTTCTAAAATGATTCCAGCAAAGAAATTGCATTACAGCACTTTTAAGTTACGCGAAACTGAACAACAACGCCTTTTAAAAAAACATTTATCATTAATTTCCCCGAGGCTGTCCACCTCCACCATCTTTAATCTTATCTCATTTACAACAGGCTGTGTGGACAACACAGACGGCTTGATATCCTACGTCTAAACAGTTATCTCTTGCCGATAAATCATGTCATTGTTTTGTGAAAGACATCTGACAGACAAGTTCCTTTTCACACCAAATTACTGTAAATCAATGTTAGCTGTGCGGCTTTGTGCGGTTTTACTACGTAAAATGTTGTAGATACACTTTCACACAATGAGGTGATTATGTGAACGAATGTGGAATTTAATCATTTATCTGCACGCTTCTTCCTTATTGGTGGCGAAGCTTCATGTTCAGCAAAACATCACGATTCGCAATTGTAGTAAGCCAACCCTCACTGGCTCAGCACTGATCCGTTTAAATACCACAATTGACTCCTACAACTCGCGTAGGACGACAAACAGCTGATCCACTGTGTATTTTCATTCATCCGTCTATCAACAAGAGAAACTAACAAAACAAATTAAACTCGACTGCTTACAGTTTCTAACTGCCAAGTATTTATGAATCATAATAAGTACATACGAGTATGTACGTGTGTGTACAATAAGTTAACACGCTGCTGTCTGGCCTGGGGCAGGCTCGCTGCAGCCGCTCGGTGACGTCACGTGATAGATTAGGTCAACAATCAACATTATAATCTCCTGCTATGATAGCACATATCACAGATTACTCTCCACGTTATTTAGGTCGTCTTTTCAGAGTTTTTACGTCCATCACAGCGGACAAGGACGCTCGCTTATCTCGACGTCCGCCAGCCGTGCACATATGATGCTTGCTTTGCAAACATAATAACATGGAGTGCTGATAATATACCTAAGTCTTTGTGCAAGCCGAGATGTATCGCGTATGAGAAACAGCCGCTACACATCACGTACGGCAACAAAAGCGTAACAAATTGTGTATTACAGTAGCGATGCAACAGTGAAAAATGATTAAATACATTATGAACAGTTGTCTGTCGGAGGCCACGCCTAACAAACCATGTAAATGTCATCCTACAGACACGAGAGATTTGCATACCAACCGTTTGTATTTGCGAATAGCGTCTAGCACCGAGAGCTTGTCGAAATTCGCAATGCTAATAATACAATGGCCAGACGCACCTCGTGTAGCAGCGCATCTGTCGAATTCAATCGAACACATCAAATAAGCAACCTTATATACTCGTGACAAGTCGCTGTTTACCTTGAATACTAGTGTTCAATAACGAAACGGAGAACTAGACACATAATTTAGTGTTCTCCTTTGGCTGGGTGAGCGATGGCAAGGTAAATTCGCTTCATTTATGAACGACTTTAAACGCTACAATCGCGTGACGGCTACATTGCAGGAGCTCTTTGTAGGCTATGCCGCCGTCGTATTCACGGATAACTTTCGACAGTCATTGAATGGAGGGTTCAATGACCCGACACCGAAGCGCTGTTCGAATTTGCATGTGTCAATGACACGATCTGCAGCGGCGGCGGCGCACACCGCTGTGGCCTATACTTTTCCTTTCAGTCGCCGAGAAACACTTTTCGGAATGACCTCGTGACACAGCTGCATCATTGGACTCGCACTGTTTTTTTTACGATACAAATTTACGATTGACTCACGAATACGATTCAACGCCATTTATCTTCATGTTTACAATTAAAACACACTGCATTATGTAATCGGAAATCGGTCTTCATTTCTGAGTAAGTAATAGGTAGAGGTGTTTCCATTGACGTGTAAGTAAAACTTAAAATCTTGTTATGACGGAGCCGAGGGACTGCTCAACAGGTGAGCGCTATAAACGTAACCCACTTTCCCGCTGCTGAAATACATTCGTACAATAGTTACGTTGTCGACGAGTCTAAAGATAATTTTGGAGGAAAATTAATAACTAGCAAAGAGTTTAGCAAGAATCTTCCGGCCATCAAACACGTCGAGTCGGAACGTGCGAAATCCAATAAAGAACTTGCACCACCTGTGCCTTATTACATTCTTTTGGTGATGCTCACCGTCCGTGCTCCACTGAAATTCGCCCAACTTTCCATGCCAGGAGATTGCTTGTTGTACAACTTTTACTTTGAAAATTCGTTCCATTAGTATCAGCGGTGGAACGAAAGTTTTATCAACGAAATGTTTTCATAATTCAGTATTAAATTCCTCCCTGTTACGTATTCGAATGTCGCAATTCAAATCAATAAAAAGCTTTCGCTGATCTTACATTTTATTCAATTGCAAAACTATTAACATATGTTAATAGTTTTGCAATTGAATATTGTGCAAGATTGAATTGCATTTATTGTTATAAATATTTTATCGTCATATAAATAATAAGTAAGTAGACACATTTCACATGTATGAAACAATGGCGTTCCCTTGTGGGCGTCGCGATCTTAATTGCAAATGTGTTATTAGCATATGCGCTTTGTGAGTTCTTGAATGGTGCGGGCCCAAGGCAATGTGCGATGTCCTTACGAGCAATAGATGGATGTCACCACGACCACAACCTGGAAACTAAATTAACTGTCATACATGCATGAATCTTATTCCAACGCGAGGATTTGCATGTTTTTATTACTGCGTACATACCACCTACACTGTTGTGTATTAAAAGTTATTAGAGGACGTGCCGTGTGTTCTGAGTATGGTGCATATTGTACTCGGAACCGGCGACGTATTGCCGCAAGTTGAAATTAAATTATTACATTGAAAATTTAAACAGTTACACAGTGAATTGAAGCCAGTTTAAAAATTTATATTGTTCAAAACGTTGTTCCAACTAATTTAAGTGTATATAACTGTGCTCACTGCAGCGTATTTAGCTACTAATTAATAAATAGAACTCTCTAAACATAGTTTTCCGAATGGCAGCGCCGAGGAAATTATAATTAGTAACTGTGTGTGAAACATAATTGGTTTGCACCCATTACATTACATACCTAGTGGATGTATGTATAGGTATATCGTGTGTATGCAGGCGGCTCAAGTATACATACTAGTGACTCACGAAGGTGAAATAGAAATACAGGTTGACAACGAAGATGATGAAATGATTACTTATTTAAAAAATAATAAAGTATAGTTTAATAATAGGGCTGTGCCTGTGTTTTCAGCGAGGTACTGTAAACCACTGTGATTATGTCATCGATTACGGCGTTCCCTATGAGTCAGTTTAAAACCTATATTAATGTGCAAAGTAAGAATAATCTTAGAATCAACAGCTTTAAATTATTCAGTAATGACATCAAAAAATTTAAACGATAGAACCCTTTAACTACTGTATTAACTGTTTTAATTACTTAACAAATTCGTAATGTTATTGCCTAACGGGTTTATTATCAGCCGATCCGGAATCATTTGTGTAGGTATACAGTTTATTATCGTCTTTAAGTTTCATTAGTAATTCAAATTTTATTAAATTACCTAGACGGTCGTGAACTTGCGTTCTTACTAAATCATTACATATAAACAAGATTGACACTATCAAGGGTCAACCAAATATAATTAAAGTTTATACTGTAATAGGATAATAACAACTTACTTATCAAACAAAAGTCGTACCTAAACATAATAAGTTGCATAATCATTAGAAATAAAATAAAGTCAAAGTTCAGTTATTATCTATTCGAAGTATTCTCTAGGTACATGAGGACTTTCTCTCTTTTCGAGACTAAAAATTCTTGGGCGTTTTGCGAATGTTTGCAGCGCAGATTACTTATCGTCCATAATGGCAACCATTTTATAGATTATTTATAGGAAAGTGT
The DNA here is from genome assembly GCA_963669345.1 of Gortyna flavago. Lineage (NCBI taxonomy): Eukaryota > Metazoa > Arthropoda > Insecta > Lepidoptera > Noctuidae > Gortyna > Gortyna flavago. The sequence continues at coordinate 9,022,920 of OY770139.1, forward strand.
TCCAGGAGCTGTTAAAATAAAGTTATCACTCGCGTCGTATAACCTTATCACTATATTTCACTTTGTAATTAGACGGGTGACTTTCTTTATTTATTACTTTGAATTAGTGTCGAGTTGCTATGCCATGTTATTTATAACTTCGGCTAATTACGACTGTTAATTGTTACGTGTCGACAAACTGCTCGGTTTTATGATACTTGATACTTTTTGTGGGGGACTCTTAGCTCCCCTTAACAGACGTGCAGTTGAAATATACATCAAAATGTGTCAAGTTTAAGCATTGCGGTTCTCACCAGTAGTGTCATGTAAAGAGCACATGTGGCCAGTTTGTATGTAAAGTTGGCTTCTGTAAAGGCTTCATAGGTATTCATTACGTGAAATATCTACGGACACAGACACATAAATAATTCAGTTATTAGTACTTTACTGGGCGACTGTATGTGGGGAATATTAATTCAACTTCCTTCTTCCGCTAGCTCATAGACCTCAATCACAATTTCAAAATTTTATGCTAATAGGATGTTAAAAATGTCATAAACGTCTAACATTACAGTTATTTCAACAATACCTACATAGATACACCTTTATCGTATCTTTATAAAATGAATATGTTGTATGAACAAAGTTCAAAGCCATATACAAAAAGTAAAAACATCTTGAAAAACTTCGGATGGATTACCGGTAAATTAAATTAAGGAATTAAGAGCATGAAATATACACGAACGAACAAATGGCTCAAGGTGAATTTGATACCTAAAACCTAATGTACTCTACGTAAACTTTTCCTATATATCAAGTTATTTACCTAAATGTAAACTATGACCACTCAGTGCATTCAAAAACTTCTGAAAGAGTTTGCTGAAAAAGCACTATAAGTTAGTTTTTAACTTTTTACTTGTTTAAATACTTAGACGTGTGAACTAATATTAGATTTATGTTCTATGTTATAAGTTTGTACCCAATCAATGCTTTTTACTAATCCGAAATTTTATGTTCATCTCTTTATTGCAGGTACGTAACAATTCGCTATGCCAGACGCAAAGGAGTTACGTATACAGTAACAGCTTCGTATACCGAGTAAGTAACAACATTATTATATTATGACGTGACACGAATACTCGTATTGACGTTGATAGACGTCACTGCGTGCTATAACGTCACGTCTTGATGTTGTGAGTAGTTTTAATACAGGCAATGATCGTATTTCCCCGGGTAATGGTGAATATTCAAAAAAGTATCTTGCGATTTCTAATATGATATGCCGCAAATTACCTGAATATTTGCAGAAAGCCCTGAGAATCCCGAAATCTGAGGTCCACGGTTTAAAAGAAAACCGTGATCGACAGTTCTCTGGTTGCCTGGTTGATCTAGTGGTAACTAAAAGAGTTTCTGTTAAGGTAAGATAATCATGTACTAAAGCTTTTTTGCTGTTAACGATAATTCTAGTTTTATCCTAGGACTAGATTTTCAATCAATGCAACATTCAGCTTAATCAAGTAGAGTACCTACATAGTAAATCTTAGTCAAACTCTTTAGCGATCACAAACATTAGAATTATTTCATCCGTAAGACAGTCAAAACCCTCTTCCACCGTAAATCGCAAGAAGTATTTTATAGCGTGCTAATTGAAACGTGTCGGGCCCGAAATGGGTTGATAGTGCGGACCTCAGGTAATTCTCCGGTGTAACAAACGGTCCCGAATGTTTGTAGCGATTTGTCAAGCGGCCTGCAGTATCGGGACCCGAGTGTTTGCGACAACTGTCCCTCGAAACCTTCGCGATCTCTTTACGACGTCGTATATCGTACGCGCAGTAATTGAAGGCAACAGTGCGTGTCTTTGTTTCTTCTGACCAGCCCGCTCGTTACGTTCCAACTGTAAATTTCAACGAATGACGTGCTAATGTAATTTTTTTATTGACTCGATACGGAACTGTAAACGTAATCATTTGAGGGGGGATTCGGTCGTTATCTGAACCTCAGCCGTCAGGAAAACGTTCATTATTTGTATTTGAAATTCATCTACAGATTACGTTAATGGATGAATCGTTTCGGACTTGAATTCACCTTTTTTGGCGTCGACTAAAAACAGATTTATACAGTTAAATTAATTTGTTTCGTTTACTGTAATACGAGCGAGGGCCACAAAGCTTGATCAACTCGTAGGCAATAAAGGTCTTCCTGAAAATATTTTCTTCGCGTTTTCTTTTCAAAGTGAACATAATTAATGCTTTGCTGAACTTTACACGTCGTAAGTCTGATTTTATCTCGAACATGCATAAGGACAATGATTAATTATCTTGATGTTTTTACCAAGTCCAGCCTGTCGATTCTGTTAGAATCTCACCGTGAGAAGTTAGGTGAAGTGAGCTATAGTTCCATCTGATGCTATAGGGATTGACACTAATGGGAGCTCACTTTAAGTTCATTTCACCTGAGTTATCACGGTGAGATTTTTACAGAATAGCTGTACATGAAACGTTTATTTTCTCTTGACTGTACTAACCTGTCAAAAAGAGTAACCTAAAATAAAGTGACAGACATAGATTAAAACAGAAAACGAACTAGCAGGAGATCCAGGGAGGGAGGGGGTTCAGGGGATCAGACCGAATATTTTTAATTTGTTACAAATTACTATTTTTTTCTTTCCTTTTATTACTACTGTTAAAGGTATTAATTATATACAGGTGGTATAAATAAATTATAACAGATCTAATATGTCATAGTACGACGAACAGAAACTGGTCTCCCTCGTGGTCCTACTAGTAGGACAAAATAGTAGGACCACGAGAAAACGGCGAATAAATCGTAATTTGCAAGTCACGCAGTGTAAAGAATATTGTGATTATGAGATTTACTTGTTAAAATGCTTGTATTTAGGTGCATTGCTTACTTTTAGTACATATTTTGAGTAAAAATGGCATTGTCATAACTCCTGTAACCTTCAATATTGTTGATGAAACTAGCCACTCTATAGTACTTGCGCTGTAGCATGGTGCGGGTGACAGTTGTTTTATTTATGACTAGAACATTCAACACACAGTACTGTGGTACTGTGTATGTAACTGTAGTAAATTAAATTAAACCCAATAGGTAGGTACCTACATTTATAACAAAAAAAACTACGGGATTTAGCAATATTGCAACATTTTACGGCAGCATTGCCAACACACATAAAATTTATGGGCGCTAACGTGTCTAAGCTGGCAATAAACAGTTAGTCTGCTGAGTAAGCCGCTGGAGCGCCACGGGACCTTTTAATATTTTCTTGTACCGGCGGCGGCCGAGTTCGGGAGAGTAGCGCGGATGCATCAGGCCGCAATTAAGGGCCAGACAAAACGTCGTCGCAGGGAGCCAGCGCTTCATCAAATATTAAAACCGGCCTGCGCCCGTACATGAACAAATCCTACAGCGCATTTAATATTTTACTTAAAACGGCCTGCGGTTTCCGCCAGCGGAATTTTCTTGCGGCTTTGCACGGCGATTTAAGTTTTGTTTTAGTGGCCGCGAGGGCAGGCGCTGCTGCGTGCCCGCGCCGCCGCGCCGCCGCCGCTGTTAAATACTTGATGCGATGCTGTTATTAGTGCCTCCTTCAAAGTTCCGCGGTCCCACTAAACATATAATGAACTCTGACGTATGCTCCGAAACAATTTCCGGCGTCGTTAATGCTTTAATGAATTATGCGGCCTAATATTTACCTCGTTCAACTTAAATTAATTTAGGCCGGCTCACGAAAAAGCCATTCTAAACACTAAGCCATATACAAAGCGAAGTGAAACAATCGCTAATGTGTCCACCGAAAACAAATCGTTGAATCGTGCTCGGAGCGCCCTACCCTGAATAATGAACGCAAAATGCGAGAAAATATCCACATTAATCGGATGCGGTATTAACTCCCCAACTGAGTAGATAATGAATATTCAGACAAACTGACACCGCTTGTCTTAAAATTGCAAGAAATAATCCCAGCGTCCGACAGCTATAAATCTTTCAGTATCCACCGAATGTTAGACATTCATAAAAAACGCGTCTCGACTTCTCAAGTATTGTTTACGGTTTGGCAGAAGTCCATTATACAGGAAGATATTTTTATCACCATCCAAATCTTTACAGGGTGTTCTACCCATGAATATGAACAACTTTCACTATGGGATCAAATCTGAAATCATGAAAAAAAAATCAGCTTTTTCATACAAAAGTTCAATACCTACTTGACCAAAATGTATGAAACAGCAGGTTTTTTTTTACGTGATTTATATGTACATAAGACGTTAGTGATATCAATCTCTATGAATAAAGAAACTTCAGTGAGTTCCACAAAAAAGTTTTGGCCAACCAAGACACGTCCAGAGTGAGCATAGTTTATTTGGTTCGTTTGACGACCCAAATGCGACCTAAGAAAAAAGAAAATTACTTTCATTAGGCGTTCTATTGCACGAAAGATAAACGTTTTCAGCAGTGCTTGGTTCTTTTTTATATTTTTTGTACGTTTGAGTATGTAACGTATATTAATGATGTAGGAATGTTTAGAATAAAATCCTAAACCTTTTGGAGTAAGCCACCGCAGCTGTTGTGTTGCAAAAACGATTAGGTACAGTTACAAATCGGATGAGCTTAACTTGTCTTCCACATGTGTTGTGCTGTCTGAGCACTTCCTCAGGAAACATTTAATGATATTAAGTTACAATTTTACATTACAAATGCCGTATCCTGTATCAGAAACTGCATATGATTCTTCATAATAAAAAAAGTCCTTAAGTTATGATTCCGTTTTGGTCGGGAAATTTATCAAGTCCCCGAAAACCCATTGTTAAGAGACGAAGTCACGTAAATATTGTATTTTTGTAATGCAATACATCGTCGCAGCGCACGCAATTAAGCAAACAAGGAGATTTCATTAAAAATAAAAGAAGCCTGCGTCCCCCGGTGAACAAGGTACATTGTATTATTTAGTACAGAGATTATTCTTCTCTGTGAATAATGCATGCTGTGCGCTCCACAGACACAAAGCGCTTTATAAACTCAGATGTAATACACCTTGTTTTATTTATACTTTCGTAATTCTTTGGAAATCATTGTGTCGCAAGTATCACTGCCAAGCTTATGATCTTCCATTTTGATGAAAGAATTAAGTATTATTCCCCTTCCATTTTACTTATGGACATGTTTCTTCTAAGTATTTTCGTTAAAAAATATTTCGCTCGCATTGTGTCGGCACACACCCCGCTGTAACCGACAGTAGCGAGCAGAGAGATGCTTGTTTTCCTTTAACACCGGCGGTGTTTGGAATTCCTGCGTCAATTAAATGCTTGTTTGTAAACACGGCCGACACCGAGTACAGTGAACACGATCATTTTCACGGAACGCGCCTTTCCTCGACCCCCTGTGCCGGTGTGGGCCCGGCCTTACTGGGCCTTCTTTGAAACCACTCCTTTGAGCACGGGCGCCGATAATACAACCCTCGCAGGTCAATTGAGTGCTTTACAAAGACGAGTAGGAAAGCTAATTAGTTGCACATTTTGTGGGTCTTTTATATTTAACCTAGCCAAGGGTTACACGTGTAGCAAATAAAGAACATAACATAGCAAAATAAACGACAAGACGTGCTACATAACGCGCTACATTGTCGTACTGTCAACACGAGACAGTCGCAAAATTAATACAAACATGACCAAGGAAAATATCGTACCTACCTACGTCACGTAGCCGATAACAGGTGGCGTGTTTGTCGTTTGGTTTCAATTCGATTCACCGAAAACTGTATTGTTGTGGTGGACAAAGGGCGGCGGCAGCGAGCGGAGCTATCGCCGACGGGAGCGGAGCGAGCGAGCGGGGAAAGGAAAGCTGTCTTCCGCCATCTACCGCCGCGGTGCTGATTACCCAGAGATGCTTAAGTAATTTCGTGTCCGTCCCTCGTTAATTGCGGGAAATGAGTTAATTAATTGTTTTCCTTTTCTCTCAGATTTGTGCCATTTAGAAGCGGCATTTATTCAATTGATTGAGCCGATTTAAAAGCTGCCGTCTCGACTCTTATAGGGCGGAATTGTAGTAGTTAAGGCTTTCAGATAGTTTAATGGACAGGATAACGGTGTTAAATCTGTTTTTATATTGATTTAGGACAAAACGAACTAGGTATCTAAGAAGTAGGTACCTACTGGAACTCTAGCTTGTAAACTGTAAGTTCACTTGAAACCATCTTTGCACAGTTAGTCAATTTTAATGAGATGCTCCCGTACAAACGTAGTATCTAAAAAATGTTTCTTATTAATCAAGTCTGATAAATGACCATCAAAATAATTTATTCAAATATACTACTTATTCGGTAAAAGTGCAATGATAAAAAAAAATTTGGTATTCAATTGATTAAAAAAACAATTTTTCTCCTTGTTCACGTTTTCATAAAAATACTACTTAAACAAGCAGTTTCCCAGCGGTACCTACCGTAAAACTATTCTGTTCAACGTCTGTCCGCAAACAACTTTATTAGAAGAGCAGACAGTACAACCAAAATAAACATTCTACGTTTTAGTAATTCGATGAAAACTGATTCCTGTAAAAGTCGCATCATTAAAATTATAAATGTTTCGCGGAGTGCATCTGCTTTTGTGTTTTGTCGATGTATTTATTTATAGGAGCGAGGGCGGCGGCCGGGCGGGCGGGCGTCGACCGAGCCGCCCAAACGCCGCGCCGCCCAAAATCAGCCGCACTTCGTTTGAACAATTTGTTATTTACGTGTTGTGCACCTCCAGACAAAACACAATCACAATACTTTGTTATAAGGCATTTAGATAGAAAATAGATTACAATTTTGATGCAGAAATTCTTCTCTAAATGTACCGGTGATTATGTTGTGTCCGTCTGTCTTACGAGTATCTTCAGTGGAACGGTCGGCTCGCGGTACAAGGGTCCGATTAGCACCGATACCACAAAAAAGGATCATAACCTTTTTTGTGGTCTCGTGGTTTTTACTTAATTAACGGAGTATACTTACCTACCGCAATACCTATTCACCCACAACGAATCGGTAAATCTTACCATATAATACGTTCCGTTATCGAGCAAGCCGTTTTAACTTTCAAGTTTAATTAACCTAAATATTAATATTCGTAATCGCATACCGCAAATATTCCAACTGAATATCTATGGTAATGGCATCTATAATAATTCGGTGCCAACAAAGCGTACGTTTCATGATGAGGTTAACTGTGGGAACCGAGGAATTTAGATAATTAGCTTTAGGGGATTTCATTTGTAGCGAAGGTAGGTAGCACGTAGCTAACAATAACATAATTTACGTACGTGTGCACAGATTAGGTGTATTACTGTATCCTGTACCTATCATATTCCATGGGCGGATCTAGATTACTATAATCACAATATGACTGCTCCACAAAACCTAATATTTATTTAACGACACAGATATCAAGCTTGCTAATGACCTCCGATGAGCCTGGGCACACGATCATTATCGGAACGAAGTTGTCAACAAGGTCCATCACTACTTGTCTCCTGCCAGCTTACTATATTCCATGCTAAAATGGACGACATTATTCGCCGGACTCACGTCATTAGTCACCGTCCGCCTCGCATAAGAACCAAATGAATCGATACGTGACGACAGAAGGAGCCCGGAATATAAATATCCTAGGAAAGGTTCCGGGGAGCAATGTGCAATGATAAATATCATACCTTCGGTGAATGCCGTGGATTAGCAAGAAACTAAAGTGATAATGCGGGGGCGTACACGTGTGCTCTAGCACATAAGTTCAGTCTACAGAAATAATAAATCAGAATTACTCTGCAAGTATGACGGCTCAAGACGCGACACTGGCGATCGCCCAATCACGGCAATCACGGTTCATCTCGGTTAATCTACTTAGTCGAGTTTGATTCTGTCAAGAAAAAGGCGCATGCGTTACCCACTCGTGGTCAAATTTCACACAAACGGGCAGTTATATTGATTTTAGCAATAGTCTGTCAAACAGTGCAAATATAGTGACAGGTTATGACGTCAAAGTGGAGTGCATCGTCGGGCCGAGAGCTCTCGACGCGACCGAGCTGACCTCCACCTTGCTCAAACAATCGCTCGGCCATTCAAGACCGATGCTGGCAGCCTTCTGAACGTGACACATTGTCTATGTTTTTATTACTCTGTGCAAGTTTGTTCTTTTTTATTTGAGAATAACCGATGCCTATTCACGGTCTGTGAAGTTCATAACGATTCGTTAAACGTACGAAGATTAAAATGGAAATAGAATAAAAATGACAAGGCAGAACAATAAAATAAGTTGAATTTAATTTATAGTGAGCTTGTTGTTAGTAATAGTTGTAATAAAAGTTACATATCATTTAATTCATTTATAAATAAGACTCAACTTATTCATAAAGTCAGTGAGTACAGGGCACTAAATAAAAATAAATAGATTTATGTTAGACAATTCCTTAGTGAACTTTTATGAAGTATAAATCTTAGGATGTTACGCTAAATAAATTAGCGGCCCCATCCCCCCGAGAGGTCAAATACCATCTGTTAGATTTATTCGAAGCGATACTAACATGCCGCATTTAATAATATTACAATTTATATCACGCTATGTAAAACTTAACCGTTTTGTTTTTCTTCGCGTAGAAGTTAACTTACAAAAGATAATGCACACAATCTTTCTCTATAAATTTAATAAAAATAGCTTTTATTTTCACAAAATTTAATTTAACTTAGAATTTTCTTATTGAATTTCTTACGACTTTGTAGGGACGGTCTACACTTGAACAACATATTTCTCGCGAAAGTAACAATTTATTACAACAAAATATTACTTATTACAAACTTGAAGTTGGATATAAAAGCAATTATTTCTACATGTATTTCAATAACGGTCGGATTACAGAATGTAACATTCAATATTGGGGTTTAATTTGGGCTATGTCAACGTCTCGGGAACAATTGCCTTGGCATATTGCGGTCTAAACACCCGTGTGATTGGAACCGCTTTCCATATTGGATAATCATCATTTGAAATTCAAACTAAAACATACATGTTATTATAACAGCATAAACTACTTTAAGTACTTGTAAAGTTGTAAAAGCTTAGAAAAATCACTCGAACTGCCTACCTACTTGGTAAAAACTATAAGATTACGTCGTAGTGCACTTTTCGTTACACTAAAGCTCTCGTTTCGGCCGAAGACAGTTTTCGCGTTTTTCTGAAGACGGTATAATATGGCGAAACGTAGCTACAGTTCTAAGATCCGAAGTAAAAAGCTCTTTGCTCTAATAGCATTACGACTCTGTTGCCTTTTAAATGAAGATATAACGGAGAATTTGACAGCTCCCGCTGAATCTAGCCTCTCTTACAAAGTTACAATGTAGTTCTAAATGAATTAAAAGCGGAAATAAAATGGAACTGCGGAGCGCGCCCGTCTGTTTACGATCGTGTAAGCCAACGGCATTATCTCCTACTTCCCTGGATTTTGGTAATTGGCTGTACGACGTAAAACGATTACCAAATGCGAAATCCTTTTCTCTCTCAATCCCTAGGCTATTTTGGTTGCGTTTTCTCAATTTACTCGCCGGTTCGGTAAACGAACTCCAAAATTGTGAATCAGACTTGATTGAATCGCAGTCGTGCCCGCGGGAATGGAGTTATTTTCCAAGCTATTTCATGGCACGTCGTCGCACGATCGACAAGTCTCACAGCCGTGCACTCGCTCGCGTTTCATGTTTGTACCCTCTCGAGAAATTTCTTTCAGTTCATTTATTTGTTTGGAAACTGTCGTTCCACTCACAACACCCATATTTGATATTAGTTCATTTTTTATGATTTGTCAAACAATTGCCTTTTGAAAAACATCCTCTTTCCTTCAATAAGTTTATCCTTATGTGCGTTAGAACAAGACTCAAAGATTTACGGTAAATATTAGGGCACGTCGAGCAGTGATTGCTGAAAACGAAATATAAAGCTACTAAAATCTATTATATTAAAATTCAAAGTCCTGACTGACTGCTATATCAACGCACAGGCCAGGAAATTTGGAGAGTGTGGTCTTTGTGAAGAGTAGGTATCCACTAAGAAAGGGTATTTCGAAATTCCACCCCTAAGAGGGTTAATGGGGGGAGGATAACATTTCACTCGGATGAAGTTGCGGGCAGAAACTAGATCGTCATAAAATCTTGAAAAAAAAAATTATTCAGAACACACTCATATCGCAGGAGGGATAATCGTCAGCAATAAAAGAGCTCATTTGTGTTACTGGTCCAGTTGTTTCGATTCACGTTGCTTGGACAATGGGCAAACGTACGCACAATGTGGCCCCATCGTCATCAATCAAAGTCCCTCGCCCCACCCACGCACCCACGCACCCCTGCAGACCGTCCGGACTGATTTACCCCTTACGTTACAAGCAAATGCACGTCTGCGTCAATACCAACCGACTGCGGCAAATTGAAACTAAAATAGCAGCTGTTAAACTAAAACAACGGCTAAATGTAGACTTGCAAGAACGCATTACAATGACATGAGATATAAATTGTTAATTTGTAAAGTTAAAGTTTCGTTAGCGTCTTATGTTACAAGTTAATCCAGTTATATCTTTTATTGATTAAAACTCAAGATGAGGTTACCTGGCCGATCATTTCAGATAGATTTTTATCAAAAAACATAAGAATTACGTAACGCAAAACACATTCGATTTGGTCAGTCCCTTCCCCATCCTACATGTTAATTCCGTTTTCATTACCGTTTCGTGTATGTAAAGTAAAATTTATTCCCCTCGCTGTGACGCTGTGATGCTGTGCATGCAACAGACAACATAATGTCAAAAGGAGACAATCAGTAATCATGCGTCATCCCCGTGAGATTACTCGAAACTTCACACACAATACCGTGTGTAAAGCCTCTATTATATCTGCACTGGTTTTTCAATAATCTACTTTTTTCATTATATAAATAAACTGGTTTAAAACGTCACTTTTCACATCAACAATAGACTGGAAAATCACAATTTCAAAAGAAACTAAACTGCACATAAAGAAAAACAAAGTTCGTCATCTAAAGTCATGTTTGCTACAAATTAATTCAAAGGTAAATTAATTTTGTGAAATAAAATAAATTGTTGAGGCAATTTAGGTGGAAGGCTCATTTCCATGTGACCGTACGTCCAAACAGGCCGCGCCGGACGTTGCGTGACCGACCGGGACATTCCCCACCCTCATTACCACTTTAAATAACACTATTCAGACCAAACTATTGAATTTAGTAAGAAGTGTATTAGAAAATTACGTTTCTAAGAACTTTGAAAATAGGACTTTTTATTTTCGTTGCGTTGAGAACATAATGACGCATCAAAACCCGAAATTATCAGTTCTTTTACGTAAACAAAACTGTTATAAACTTTTTATTGGTTTATGAAGATAAAAGTGAACAAAACATACATTTTGATCAAAAACATTAGAGTCCTATCACTTCATATTTTGTTAACATGAAAAAACCGGGCATTAGGTTCCCGGGATTCAATTACCGGACAGCGTCGATTGTATCAGTTTCTAATTAGAATAAGTAATTACGTTGTATTGATAACATAATTACTGTTGTTATTTTATCAGTGGTATCTTCAAAGTTATCTATTTTGTAGATATTTAGACTCTGTCCATCACATCGCACAATATTATGTTATATTTCGATTGACTAAAAAACAAACACACCATTATTTCACTGCAAAATACATCTTATTTAAACCAGTTTTAGACATATCCTATTTAAGGATTAAATAGGTCCACAATTGACGGAGAAATCGGTGAACATCCTACCTACATAAAAAAAAACATACATAAAGTCGAACATTCCACCTCCATATTGGAAGCCCGTTAAAAATGCTTGACATAACTCATAATTTTTTATTTTAAAAAACAAATATAGTATATTGTAGCGTTCTTAATGAATAGTCTGGGCATTAGGTACGAATATTAGGTGTAAAGACAATACCTAACCAACCTGCTGCAGACTGGAATAATCTGCTAAATTGTACAAACGATGGGGAGTACTTGCAACCCTTCATGATCGTGTGGAGGCTAGCTTTAAATACAATGCGTTCTGTATCTATGTGGGTGTAGTGCTAGCCCAGCGGGCACTATTGATAACAGACGGGGCTCCAGTACGCATTGTCAGGGAAAAACACAATGAAAACTACTTCAACCAACATAGATAGTGGAAAGAAATTATATTTTTCCCGAGATTGAAATAAATAAACAGGACAATAGACCTCTAGGTATTTTTGGGATTTATATGACTGCTTTCGTCGCATTAAGGATTGTAAAACTTCAGCACGTCACGTCAGTGACTCGTATCGAACACTTTCTTATCAAACCACTTCGTCACGGCTAACATATTTCTATTTGAATAACAAAGCATCACAAAAGATCCTAATCATATCTGCGTTTACCAACGGCTGTGGCATATTCAATATGGCAACATTAGAAGCGACACCATCCGCAATCGGTGTTGCCACCCGGCGCGGAGGCGTATGATTAGAAATCGATAACTATGCGTCACATTTCGGCTTACACTTATGTATTGTTGATCCTCTATTGGGATCTGACCCAACGTTATCTGTAACAACATTTACAACGCTTTTAGTACGTCGGTAATCCCAGTCAGTGAGGATTTCGTCATTTCCTTTTGTTGAATCCTTATCTCGACAATTTTTTTTTGTTCCACTCTAGCACGAACACGAGCACGGACAGTTTTAATAAATAAACATCTGTCAGCAAGAGATTTGTTGACTGAAATAGCACTGAAGCAGACTACAATATCCATATTATTATAAACAGTTGTTCTCAGATACAGGGAAATAGTAGTATCTATCTAATCAAGAAGTTGATACTCAACACGATATTTAGATATTGCAAACTTGTTTAAGTGGTTAAATAGGGAGTTAATTTATGTATAGTTGCCATTGAAAGTGTCAGTTTACACTATTAATGAAGTTACTGATGTGTAACCCATTCTGTGCTTATGAAATAGTAAACAGACTAGTATCTATCTAATCAAGAAGTTGATACTCAACACGATATTTAGATATTGCAAACTTGTTTAAGTGGTTAAATAGGGAGTTAATTTATGTATAGTTGCCATTGAAAGTGTCAGTTTACACGATTAATGAAGTTACTGATGTGTAACCCATTCTGTGCTTATGAAATAGTAAACAGACCTGTCTAATGACTAATAGTAGGTAACGTCCTTTGACTCATGTTTGATGCAGATGCGGAACACAACCGATGTGTTTATAAAAGTGCACGTAGCAACATAGCAAACCTCTACGACAACCCAAAAAAAAAAAACATAATTTTGACTCAGCATTTTTGTAATAGTTATCGGTTTCAGTACATTTTCCTCGTAAAATATTATTTTGTACTATCTTTATCAACTCTTTTAAGATCTGTTGTGCGGACATTACTTAAAATTACTTTACAGTTATGTCATCGATGACAATCAAAATTGACCATAATTGAAATGTAATTGTAAGTAAAGCTCCATAAAGAATGTACTCAATCATGAGCATACAAATACGCACGTTTCACCAATTTATATCTGTTGGCATGTCAATGAAAGTAACGTTAATGAGTAATTGAGTGCAATTAAGAGAAACACGCCACCACCGCACCGGCGGGTTACATGCTCGAAAGTATTGCTGTAAACATTCATTGCATCATTATAAAGACAATGTATTGTCCACTCCCATCCGCATCGATACCAATTTCGTGCCCAGAATTATTGATATCTTTTGTTTTAGAACTCATAACACGTTAAACCTTTTATGAGATTATTTTATTTCGACTTCGTGACGGCTTCTTATATTTTTTTAGGATTTCGTCTGAGCCAGAACCCTTATAATGGCATATTCGTCCCTTCATATGTCACTAATGTCATATACCTACTCGTAGGTATTTCTTTCAATATAATAACGGATTTGATGAAAATTCACAAGGAAATGCTTTTATAATAGCCATTTGGATGGAAAATTTACAAATGATTCCGGAATTGTACTCTTTAATCATTGTAAGCAGAGCTCGTTGAAAATATCTTTTAAAATGGAACAAATTCGCCTCAGATCATTTTTTATTTTGACGTTTTGATTACAAGTTATGAGCCCCCAAGTCGTTTGTCCTACCCTTGTTCTACATTAAAGCATTTCATGTTATATAAATAGAACGGTATTAAATGAACAAATATTCGGCTGCCTCTTGGCTATTCGTCTTTTCTTATATTTCATCCTCAACTAGGCTTGATAGTTTTTGTCTACTTATTTTTTTGGCTACGTACCATATCGTTACTTATACAAGCTATACATATTGTTGGAATCCAGACTAAGAATTTTTATGGCTCCAAGTAAAGGCGTAACACTCATATTCGGGCGATCGTCGCAGGCCCGTTCTTCTCATAGTTTGGCGACACCATTACGGCATTCTGAGCGCGAGTGAACAATAAATCTCCCTGGGGCTCTGCAATGTATTCTGCATGCAGCTACTGCGCTTCGTAGCCTGGCAATTATTACTCTCTGTACGAGATTGCTAAGTTATCAAGCCGCTGTAAGTACCCTAGCTAGATTTTTAAACAGCTTTAAAAATGGAAGTTCTTTTTCATGTAAGTATACCTACCAGGAATATTATGGAGGGTGTTATTTTGTGTCATTCTACGCCATTGCACCTAATATTGGTTGCGTATTTATGTTTATGTTGACAAGTATCCTTTGTCCGGGCATTTCCAAGAAACCACTGAAACGACTTCTATGGAAACGGTTTTTGTCTTATTGCACATGGTTCAACTTAGGTCATCTAAAAACATTCTCGGCACAAGAGCTTCGCTTGGTAGACGCCTTTTAAATTATATATGTTTTAATAATACCTATTTATCAGATAATAGTGGTTTAATTTTAGCTTTTAGGTAAGTAGGTATGCGTGTTTGTTGTTATGTGCAGATTTAAAAAGGGTAGAGTTCATCGTAAATAACGAACGTACATAATACTTGTCATATTTACCTACGACGCCTTTAGTTACGATGTAGATAGAAGTTACCTACAGGAAATCCGAAATTAAATGAATGAAAAAAACCTCCATGGGAACACAATAAGCAGCCTCCAACAAACTGCATCTATAGAGTTTCGTTTTTGCACGACCCTACATACTTAAACAGAGGTACATTCCACACTGCTAAAACCTACTGCGCATTTAACAATCAAAGCTTTCAAACCTGTTTAAATATTTTCAAGTATGTGCAAGCGCTGTTAAAGTAAACTGTGAAGTGAGCGTGTGTTAAACACTACCGCTAGACCCGATACCGTAGCTGTAACCTCCTCAAGTGACCGAGCGATATTCTACGAAGTCATTAAGTGGCCGCCTTCACTAAACTTATCAGAACTTTACTTGTACATAGATGATAGCTGGAAAGCAATAAAATGTCTGCCTGTATTGGATAGGAACTGTCGCGCCTGTGTGCAAATGATCCGGTGCGGCGTACGCCGAAGGACGCGGCCGCATTCCGCACCACACCACTACACCGAGATGACACACATACCGACACGTAGCCGCTGTGTGTGTGTGCAACAACACATTAATACCAAAGTACATAAAGCACTTTTGCAGTACGCCGGAGTTGGCGTCAGTGTACCGCTAGCGGTGTGGAATTCCTTATTACGATGCAACACGTTGCATTCACAAAATTGTGTAGAACTGTTATGTTAGTCGCACGCCGCCCGTCTACGCACCACACCGTTATCGCTCCACATACGATATTAAACTTCAAATTATTCGTGGTATAAAATAGTATGAGACAGATGAATATTTAACCGCACAGCTTCGTTGTTCACATCGACGTGAGAGATAGAGACAAAACGGAATATCTGCAAAGCGGAAACAGTTTAATCACGCAGCGTGTACGGACGGTGGCAGGCGCTAATCTCACGTCGCGGGCAGCCGTCGCCGAAGCGAATCGCATACAAATGTGCCGCCAGTCAGAGCAAAAACTGCTGAATAAATGTCCCCTCACAGTTGTACCACTCGTACGAGCTTTATAGCACACATAATGATGCAGTCACGGCACGCTCTATGCATTTTACAACCGCATTACTTTCGACCAGCTTTGTAATATTATAGCTTTTTAATATGAAGAAGTGTATTGTCAGTGTGTCCATGTGCCATATTGGACACAAACAGCGATCGGATTGGCGCTAGGGTCAGGTTGCCATGTGCCAAGTGCGTCACCGCCGCGGATCGGGTGACTGCATGCAATGGCCACCGAGCAATGTGCACTGTGTTACTCACCTTATTCACCTTTTTTATCTTGCTTTGAAAATTGTTTTAAGCTACAGGAGATGACTAATTTCAGAAGAATTCTTGAGACCTAAAAGTAAAATATAAATCTAATGCGTTTATTCTCATGGAGAATGTGATCCGATGAAATGCACAAATGTCACAATTATCATAATTTACTTACTGTTAGACGAATAATATTACATCCGCTGATGTAAACTCTAATATCAAACGCGCAAACGTATCGTAATCGTAACATTCGTAACTGACCTACGCAAGGTAAACATTTTTCAGTGAACGGAGTGACTCCGTCACTGACGTTTTTTTGTTATTCGCCATTTGCTGTTCGGGGAAATTGCTGAGATTTAGCGTCATTCGATGACTCACTGATGTCTATGTCTACATTACCAACAAATTTTTTGTTGCTTGTCTAGTTATAGGTACACTTGCACCGTACACCAGCCCATACTTTTTGTAGGCGCAGAGAAAACAAAAAATCTAATTGGGCTTGTCACGTCTGTGAGTAATCTATTCCATCGGTATTTGTAAACGTCGAACAAAAAACGGAGTCGTTTTTCAATAAAACGCATTATTCAAAAGTGACGCTCTATCGGACACCCATTGATGTAGTCGAAACAGTAGCGACATAGTACAAATTATTTACATTGCCGCCGGTCTAACAATTTGGGAGCGGTATCCGGAATTCATGGAAGACAACTGCGCTCGTCATCGCGGCTTTGTTTGCGGGCCGCTGTGAGCTGCCGGTACGAACCGGGACGGATTAGATGCGGTCGACGGCCGGGGGGAGGCCAAAGATGTGAAAGCGACTAGTTGAAACGTCTGCGGCTCGTAATTTGCGGAGCCGTCGCTGTCGCAGCCAAGGGTTGACCTCGTCTGGTGATCGCCCACTCAATTAAGAATTTCACTTAGCCAGGCGACTGTCTTAATTGTAATTACAGGATTATTTCCAATGAATACTCGATTGACTGCAATTGCTAGCTCATAATAGTGAGCTATTTCAAAACCCTTCACATTCAACAAGGACATTGATGACACAAAAATGTTATTCGTCCAATAAAGTCTGGAGAGCGTAAAACCGGTGGTCGTTCAATGCTTTTAGTGAAACCCCACTTTATTTGATCCTGGTCGCCCTTGCTAAAGTCGAGAAGTAGCTACAGAGAGCAATTTTATTGCCTCTTATTGGCTAACGTTCAAAGTGACAACTTAAAGACTGTACGAAACGAACGTATCGGACACGCGGCCGAGGTTGACTTTAACCGGCTAACGTGCTCTCCGTGTGTAATTCCATAAAACGAGCAGAGAAATCTTAATAGATCCACTTTCGTTTTAAATAAAGACGAAACACAATAAAGGCATGAAATGTAATAAGACACTGTCCTGTACCGAATCGGATTTGATTTTGATTCCTGGTCGTATCGAATTTATGTCCATCGAAGTTTGAATGGACAATAACTTTGTTAGTTAGAAGCGAATGATCTTTACTGAGAATTATGGCAGTACAGTATCCCGAGTCGCTCATGTTCGCTATCTATTCACAAGCAAGTTATATAATTTCCTGAATCGTAGGTACCAGTCTTGTAGTCTTGCTTGTACTACTTGAATGAATTAACTTCCAGTATTAACCAATAGATAGCCGTTTGTTTGACTTTAACAATATAGGTATTGTTTCTTTAATAATTTTCTGTTGCGTGGTATTTGAAAACATAGACGCTTTGGTGCAGTTGTGTTTGATTGAAGTTCGCCATGAAGAAATACCAACTTATCTATTGTTTAAAATATAAGGATTTAGATTTTCATAGAAAATTATTGTAACTTGATGCAGTTCACCAAGTCCCTAATGAATCAAACTTCCTAGATCCAAGTAGGTACAAAAGCAACCTTGGTATAGAACAGATGCTGTATAGATACTAAGCAGTATAGTGATATCACAAAGCAATTCCAGTGTTCTCGAGGCTATAGTTACAGGCGTGTCCATTCCAGATTAAAAGCGGATCTTTAGTGGGTAGGGGGTGGTGGTGGTAGTGAGAGAGGAGGGTGATGAAGGGGGGCGGCGCACGCGGCACGAGGCAGCAACAAGCTGGCGTCGAGACAGAGCCGGCGCGACCCGCCGACGCCAACAGTCCCACTCAACATAAAACTAAATCTCCACAGACAACAAGAAAACGCAATAGCTCTCCACAAAAGACGTGAACACTGGCTCGAGTATCAATTCTCTGCTATTCGGCTCGACGAGTTTGTGTTTTCCTCACTGGCGAGTTGGCGACATAGTAAGCAAAAGATTCGATACTTCAGTTTTCTTCAGACAAGCAGAAATAAAACCGTGCAGTTTTATACGTAAGCAAATCCAACTTAACTCCTTAGTTTTGTTAAAAGTTTTTCTATTTCTTTTGTGTCCGTTTAGTCAACAATGCTGAGCAAAGTGTTTAAACTTCGGGCCGTTCTGAATAAAAGTAAGAAAAACCTAGACGTTCAAATGATAAATCACATGGACAAAGTTAAATTACGGCTCACTTCATGAGTTCCGCAAAATGGAATGAAACCTAATTTACGTAGACTCGCGAGAAAATTGACAATGAACCTTAAAATTCATGTTGCCATTTTAGTTGACATGGCCTTAACGACGTACTAACTCACTTAAATGTAAGAGACCACAATTTTGTGTACATAAGTCTTTACGTAACGTCTCGGAAATGTTTCAATATTTTCAATAAGTACACAAGTTACGTAGGTAGGCACTTCGTCGATAACCTTCAGGCTATGCGCGCACTACGATTTTAATCATTGCGATTTAGTTATAAAATTGCAAACACAAAATTCATGCGAATTCTCAAGCGATTTTTTCCGCAGTGCGCGGACTCTAGCATATTTTCTATTGTTCAAAGATTGACGAATTTTCTTCGCAACGATTAAAATTCGTAGTGCGCGCTTAGCCTTACCTACACGCATTGTAAGATAAAATAAACCCAATATACCTAGATAAATTCTGATCTGCTACCGCCAGACTTACAGTGGACGTGAGGTCTCCGCTTTTACTGTAACAAAAATATATATTTTACGCTAATTCCTTGTCGGTGGCACCACGCACACTAAGCGGATTGCCAGCTTATCGCCTTACAGACATACTCACCTATTTTTTCAATAGCAAAAAATAGTTTTAAAAGTATAAGAATGTAACTTATCGAGAGAGAAAAAAACTACAACAAAGCCCTGATTCTGGAGGCTTTCCTCGTGGGGTTTTCGAATTCCGTGACTCAAATAATTAAGTCCCCAAGATGGGGTCGCTGGGTGAAATTATACATTGTTATTGCCCCCATAAATCTCATTTTGGGCGAACGCACTCGCTCAGAATAACAAATAAAGACAAAAATTTCATATCACATCACAGCCCTAAAGCGCGAATGTTTTATCTAATTCAGTATTTTAAACCTTCCTGTGTTCATGTGTTGTACTCGTAACAGAAACAGTATGTTGTGTGCTTATTCACCCGTGCTCTGCGTAGGCGTTTCTGATAGACAAATTACTGGAATCGCAATAAATAACGTTCGTCTATAATACAGCTACGAATGCTACCACAATGATGTTGTAAAAGCAATTTCTTCGGTTTTTAATGCTCCAAGTTTTTCTTTGACTATTAGCGTTTCTTAACCTCAGTACGAATGGATATCTCTTTTCTTTTCTCTTAGAATTTTTCCTTTGAACTTAATTCTCACAAACTGGGAATTGTGAAACGCTGAACTGTCTTGAAACTCCTTGTGAATTTAATTCTCGTTCGCGTCAAATTGTTGGTGGCAATTGTCGTGGATTCTGGTACGATATTCTCATTGTAGAGCTAGTGTAGAACGAACAACCGCACAGTATGAAAAATAACCTTAAATGCGGTCATCCTCTTTTTATTGGATACTACAAACTATTTCTTTTGTCAGAGTAGAACTCCCGAAGTGCAGATGTACTTAGAAACGAAGTTTCGGCGATTTTTAGTTTTCTATAGAATTTCGAACAAATCTCTAAACTCATACTTTTCACAAAAATTTAACGAAGAAAAAAAATACGATTTGGTGACAGCCCTGACACAGTTTTTAAAAACTTAAATATCTCTGAAATCTTGCATGAGTAAGATTAGATATTTATATGGTTTATAGAAAAGATTCTAAGGAACCTCTGGTGAAATAATAAAATCCACATTCGTAAAGAATTAAGAAAAAAAAATTGTTAAAGAAATAACACTAAAAACGACATAGTTTTGTTATTATTAGGGATAAACTTATAGGGATTGGTGGATAATGTAGATAATTAATCTTTTCATAATATTACATATAAAACAACTGTATTTGCTTAGTACTTTTACATTTATTTATTTTATTTTATTTATTTATTCACGTCAAATTTTTCACGTCTTACTTGAATTCACAAATCCGTAAAAAATAGAAACTTAGCCAGATACCTAAGGTACATGTAGGTACACAAGCAAACCTACACATAGATCTATGTAGTACATTATGTGCATGAATACGGTATTCTAGACGTTTGCGAAAGTCTGCAGACACGCTTCGTCACGGCTCTCGGCACACAGATGCCAATCTGTTATAGTCATATGTCTACGTCAGTGGCGTGATGCAACATTCGGATCCCTAAGATATACGCGCATCAGAAATGCTTCTGGATTTAAATCTACTCTTTAAAAACTAACCTTAATCGAACTAACATAGCCAATCTGCATCTTTGAAATGGTAAAACAAAAGATCTATAGCCGTATACCGTACTAACTACTTCTAATTTTCTTGTAAACGAAGTTTTTTTCTTATTTTCTTTAAAGACTAAATAACAATAACTGCACAAAGATGCAGCTCTTACAAAAACAAATTGCCATCTCGCTTTGCGATTCGCATCTGTTTTTGTTAGAAACTTTTCGCTCCGCTACACTACGGTCCATAGCCGAACTTCTTACCACTAGACTAATGAGGTAATTATTCCACTAGGTAAAAGAAATTAACAAAATTACCAAATGATTCTTTCGATTGATATCATTTTAACTTAATGCTACTAAAAGTGTCTTTCAACTTAACTTTATTAGGCGTCCAAGGCGGAACGGAATACTAATTTAGGAGTAGGTACCTACAAACTAAAATTGTAACAAAAGAGGACGAAGCATCATGTTTTAAGTAAACTAATTAGGCACTAGGTAAAATGGTTTTACAATGAAATTACGCCCGGCTTTGCCTCCTCCATTACGGTAACCGATAGGAATATGTTTGCAAGCCATGTATTATCGCAACAAATGGCCGCTTTGCAGTGAAAGTTGTACCGACTACACAATCACGATAGCTTCATTTATTAAATTTTCTTATGGCTTTATCCTGTTGCAAATAGTACAGTTCGTAGTAATAGCAGTGTATTGTTCTAAGCTTTTCAAAATACGACGGCTTTAATTTGATGCAGCTGAATTGAATTGAATAACTGCATATTTATTATGCACTAATCACTACTAACTAACCTACCTAGTTGCATTCCATTGCTATGCACGAGCCTCTAAAGAAAACATTATTCAGAGTTTGTACCTATAGAATTCGCCATATAAATACCTAGTGGCTTAGAAGTTAACATGGCCCCCACAAGTAACGCTCATAGCCAGGAATACTAGCGACTGATTACCTCTCAGTAAGTTACATAAGCACAAAGCTTTACTCCATTTAGTAAGTAGGTAATAGGACGCACGAAAAAGAAACTGGACGAATTGCAGGTCTTTTTTCAGTAAAAGTGTAAAACTAACAGTTTGTCTGTATTGTTCACAGAGTACCGGCGGCGGTTGTCGCTCAGCGAGCAACGCGGGCGCGGGCGCCGTGACGGTCGCAAGTGGGGGCGCGGGCGCAGGCGCAGGCGCGTGCGCAGCGCGCATGGCTAGCGCGGGGGCGCAATACCGCGGCGGAGCGCAGCAGTGGGCGGCGGCCTATGCGCCGCAGCCCTGCCGCTACCCGCCGCCACAGCCGCAGCAGTACGCAGCGGCCCCAAGCCCTTACACTCAGCATCAGGTGAGTCAAATATGAAACATCTCAGATCTCTTACCTCTGAACAGCAGCAATCCATACGATCAATGGTCATAGCAATAATATAGTCATTACGCCTGGAGAGATTTTGGGGTGTGTGCGTGGTTCATTCTTTTGCGCATAACGTTCTTCACTCGATAGAGATATCCGCAGCAGAAGAACAGAGGATTATTCGTAGCTTCAGCTTAGTCACTACATACTCTGGAAACTTGAATGCTTCTTGCCTCACGGCGTTCTGAGAGAAGAATCGTCGCAAGAGGACTGAGGATCTACCTACAGGAGTTTATAGGTACTTCAATGGCGACAACATCCATTCTCCTTCTATTGTAAAAATCAACAAAACGCTGCGGAGATCGAGTAAATTCGGTATTCAACCACTGCAACTCTTTTAGTAGGGAAGCTACAGCAGTGGCGTCTAAAAAAGCGCTAAGACCAGAAAGCCAATTCTCGTAATTAAAAACGTTCAAAATCTAGTCGTAGTCTCACCTCGGCGACAAACAAATGTCAAAAATGTAGGGAAAATAAAGGTATTTTTGACAGATTGAGACTGAGATCAGACAGTGAACGTTTTTATTACAAGCTTTTATTTAACTTTCAATGTAGGTATGTTTTATCGGGTGAAATCTTACAACTCAATTTTGAAGCAGATATCTTCAACCGATTGAGCTGAAATTTTGTATACACGTTTAGTTTGGATGACAATGCATGGTTAGCTGTGACGTCATTCTAAATCCAACATGGCGGAACACCCAAGATAGCGGACTAGTTATTTTTAATGCACTCCTCCTACGATACGGGTATCAAATGAAAGAGCTTGTTGAGAATAACTCGAAAAATAATGTGACGTCACTCTAAATCCAATATTGCGGACTTCTAAATATGGCGGACTAAGTTTTTTTTATGCTTTTCTACAATATGGGTATCAAATGAAAGGACTTGCTGAGAATACGAATGAGAGTTAAACTCCGTTCTCCAATCCGTCTGAAATGTTGGTGTACTGGAGTTTTTGGAGTCCTCGATTATGATATTGAGGTCGAATTGTTCGAGTCTGTGGCATCGGTTGGTTAACTTTGACTTGTGTAATTTGGCGAGATAGACGTCAACAGCATTGGTTTGCAACACAGGTTGCAAACCAATGCTGTTGACGCCTATCAAGGCCAGGTTTACCTGTGTAGATAATCAAGTAAATTAAATAACTTAAGCTGATTGATTTTAAGTTTTTAAAGGAGAACGGCAGGCTTGTATGGGAATTTCGTACAGCTAATAAAAGTTCGTGTTTTGGAATACTTTTTGTTTTAATTGGTAGTTAATATGATAAACAAGCCCTTTTTAAATTCATAGATTTTTAGAACTTGGGACGTAAAAGTTATAACCAGTTTTGTTTTTTAAGGTTATGTACTAGTGTACCAATGTAAATTGATACTTAGAGGTACTACTCACTTACTTAGACTTGTGTGCGTGATTGATGATTGACGCTGT
This sequence comes from Gortyna flavago, assembly GCA_963669345.1. Lineage (NCBI taxonomy): Eukaryota > Metazoa > Arthropoda > Insecta > Lepidoptera > Noctuidae > Gortyna > Gortyna flavago. Next base: position 9,046,761 of record OY770139.1, read on the forward strand.
CGTGTCACGTAATGGCGGCATAATAATAAATTGCTCAGATGCAGTCACAAACCATAATCCAAAACAACAGCAAAGTTACTGAACCATAGAGTAAAGTAATATTTCGGAACTGAACTGAAAGACAGAATGATTTTCTTTTCCTGTCAATAAAATAATTGCCATATGAACAAAAAAATATTTTGGCGAAAATCATTCCTATCATAAAATCGTTAAATAATATGATTTTATGCAACAATTAAGCATTCATAAGATTATTATTTAAGTGTTTATTTATATTTAATGTTATTTCCATTTCTAAATAATTAGTTATCATTTCGGTATTTGTGTTATTTTACATATGGCAACTTCTAAAAAGATAACTGCGTTTAGTTTACGATTCTATTACGTTTATTTATTAAAATCTTTTTATTCATTTTATTAATTAATCCGAAGTTCTAAAAATAGTACACTTACATGAAAATAAATGGCTTAGTTGCCTTAATAAGTGGTACAAATTCTATAACAGAACAACAAAAAAAGTATCCTGTACCAAATCTGCCGTTCACCTTTGTTATGACGTTATAAATTGATAGTAAAAGTTTTAAAGGAAAAGTTTATTTTATTATTTTTAGCGCATTTAAATAAAAGCTTGTTTTTAATTTTTTTTTCAATTTAATTTACTTTCGAGAATTGCCCCTTAAAAGAATACTCTGCCTTGGATAGCAAAAAACCAATCCATAAAGAAAACAATATTGGAGAAGTAAGAACTAACCGCAGTAGAGCCTAAGAAAATAAACTAGGACAACATCTATACCTACTTATAATAAATCTGTAGAAGTGAAAATTCTGTACATTGAAAATATAAAAAAAATAAATGGCAGGGGGTGTTACTAGACCGACACCGAACCGGCGAACCCAAAAAGGTGATAAAAAAAAAATTGTCTGTCTGTCTGTTTGTTCAGGCATCACGCAAAAAGTACCGGTCCGATTACGATAAAACTTGGTACAATTATTCTTTAATATCCTGGGCACCACACTGAGTACTTTTTATCCCGGAAAAGGATATACAATAAAAAAAAAACTTAATTTTGCGGTTCGATCCCTAGACCCGATTACTGTACCAACCGCAAATAATAAGCTTGTCGTAGGTTACGTCACCCGCACTGTAAATGTAGTGCTGAAGGTTGAATTTGGCTTGCACCGTTCGCAGCACACGCGTGGCGCGCGGCCGCCACGGATCGGAGTCTGAGCGCGCGCATCATAAATTATTTGAACGGACGTGTTGAGTGGCGAGCGTTCATTTTTTACTAAGTACAGTTTAAGGTAGAGTTATTTAGGTTTATTTTTATAAGTCGTAGGTATAGATTTTAATTTTAAAATATGGGTAGTATATTTGATAGTGTACGTAGTGACCGTAGTTTATTTTATAAAACTGTTAGGTAGGATTAGTCATTCGTATAGATATTAGTTTTTAGGGATTTTGCTTATTTATTGAGTTTAGATTAGTTATCATCAGAAATAGGTTTATTTAGGTAGGTAGGTATTTTATTTTCTGTTATTGAGTTTTTTTTTATTAGGTAGGTACTTAGGTTTACTTTTATAATCTAATATAAAATTCAAAGTCCTGTGATCCTGTCAGACTGATTATATCAATGCACAGCCTAAACCGCTGGTCATAGAGACATTAAATTTGGAGAGTGTGTTCTTTGTGAAGTGTTTAAAGGTATCCACTAAGAAAGGGTTTTTCGAAATTCCACTCCTAAGAGGGTGAATGGGGGGAGGGTGAAATTTCACGCGGACGAAGTCGCGGGCAGAAGCTAGTTACATTAATAATTGTTCTTTATTCATTTACTGCGTGTCTTCTTGGAAACACATATCTACCGCAACTCCCGATGCAACGCGATATTAATAATACGTTTCATAATAAGTCTTGTAATAATACTTCCGCGATACATTATGTTTATCCTACTTCCGGCATTCTTTCAGCTAGTAGATCAGATATGAATCATAGGGCACTTACTTACTATTTTTATACCGGCGCACGTCTTGGATCTAACACGTGCTCTCACATCGTATCATAGTCGTTGCGTATGCGCCTATATTGTTTTTATTTAAGCTAACACCACGACTAATCCTAAAATATCGAAGTCCTAAAAATACTGAGGGTTTTTTCAAATACGTAGATACCACCGTAAAATTGTCTTGTACAAAGTCTCAGATATTTATATTTAGATATTTTGGATATCGATTAAGCTCACGCAACTACTAAATCGCTACGAAAGCTTCGATCGTGTCGTAGTTTTCGTAGTGGTGCTCTCGTAGCATTTTAATAAGTATTTTTGGAGTTCTTTGCTGAAATATCGCTTAAGATTAAACAAAACACTCCGCGTAAAATAAAAACATTACATCTTAGCTACGAGATCGCTAAAGTATTCACATCGGAATCTCCGCTACGAATGACGTAGCGCAGTCAATTATGTTGGCACCAAATACGTCCATCAATATCGCACCCCCATTCCGTCTCCTTGTACTGAGCGCAAGTATCCCATAAATAAAATAGAATCTTTAGCCGGCGCCATCTTCTGCATGTTCTAATGAGGTGTGTTTAAGTTTACGATCGGGTTTACGAGCGTCGGCGACCGGAGGTTCCGCTGTCTGCCGGACCGCGAACGCTTCCTAATGTTGTGAAAGGTTTTCCTTTCATTGAACTAATAAGTGACTATTAACGTAACTTTCTTTGATGTAAATATCATCTCTAATAAACCTGAGAAACTGTGTTTAAATCAATAAGCGTGAATTCTAGTTAGCAAGTGGCAAACCCCTGGCACACCGTGGCAGCGTTGCTTAAGTCTCTGGACTGGATAATTAACCGCGAAGTCAGCTCGTTGACATCGCTCCATCAATTTCTACGCCCGCCACGGCTGTAGTTCGTTATGCATTACACACAAACAATATATGTGATTAATGTCTTCTCGGAGCACTTAAAACAACACATCAACTAGATCGTGATTTGCATAAAACTAGTTAATTTAGAAGTTTACTCTGTTTATCGTTAGGTATGAACTCGTGAATTGTTTCCGCGTGCTGACTATAAACAGGAGATTGATAAACTGTTACGATATCATAGCAGACACACAAGCACATACTTCTTTAATGCATTAGGTAGCTCTCTTTTTATACAATAGGATTTTTTAAACCTTAGCTATAGGTATCCTAGGGCAGGAGTTTCAGAGTGGAATAGGTCGGCGGTCCACCATTAAGTACACTATTTATAATTTAAAAAAAAATAGTTTTAGCTTGCACAACTTCACTCCAGGCTTCAGAGAAGTACCTACTTAGTTCAAAGTAAAGAATATCATTTTTCACATTAATTAGTTTCATATTTATTTTTGTTGTACTTATCTACTAAAGTAATAAAAAAATATTCAGGGTTTCTTTTCGTTTTACCTATTTCCTTTTTTTAAATCTTGGTTGCTATTAATCGTCTGCCACATGGACCGCGACAGTCATATTGTTTTTAAAAACGGATCCCCAATGATACCAATTGATCATAGATATGTCGCAGCCAACTGGTTAAATTAGCCGTTCAGTTAACCGCCTAGCCTTTCAACTAAACGGCGGCCGTTCAACTAACGGCCTGAATGATATTCAATTACAGTTTAGGTTGTAAGTCTGTAACCAATCACGCGAGAGCCGAATTGGTCGCAATAATTAAGGCATTGCACCCCTACCAAGTGGGTTAGGTTAGGTTAGAACTGTGATCAACCGCGTGCGAGCCGAGGGAGGAAGCGAGGCGAGCACTACTTCTAAAGGCCAGGCAGTCAACTGAACGGCTAATTTAACCAGTTGGCTGCGACAGATATAAGAAAAATTTATGATGTCTGCCCTAGGGATTAAAAAATCCGATTTTCTAACGTTGTATTGATTTCACAGAGCATTCCAACCAAAACGGATTTTCTATAAATATTCTCCAAAAAACAGTGGTCCGATTCTTTGTGTACAATCACAGTTTTGTGTGAAGTGTCATCGAACAGAGAGCTTACTGGGCTGTTTACGAGGCGACACAAACCAGATGTTGCACAAAGAGCGACTGCACCTCGCCACCCTCCTCCACAAGAATCTCGTAAAAGGAATTTCTCGCGCCCTTATCGCTTTTCGAAATAAAATGTAGCTCCCCGAGCCGTACGTGTTTTATTACAACGCGTCTCCTTCAGGATTTATCTCATGGTCGCCGCACTGATACTGAACTCGTTTTTCTACATCGAGAAACATTTGAAAAAGAACTACGCTTATGAGATTTGCTGCACTCGAGTTTACTTGTGCAATTTTATATCGTGGTTAAAGATCCGCTGTAGGAGTACCTACTGTCTTGTAGAATTATCGAGAAATAAATGTAGTATCGGTACTAATTTTCTATTTCTCTATGCACTTATCCTTCCTAATCCACTTGTCACGTTTCATATTCGATAAGATCAACACTTACCTAAAAATGTGTTTGTACTAAAAGAACATTAAAAAACGTTTTGTTTTCCGTTAAAGTAATCGTAGTCGTAAAATAGTCGAGTTATCAGTTCCGACGATTCTTAACTGTCGTGGTAAAGTGATGTTGAAGCGATCAATAAAATTACAGGTTTGTTTTAACTTTTATGTCGGCCTCGTGTCTTCATTTACCGTAACAAACGCTACGTTGAATAATGTAAAAATTAACACATTAGGTCCATTATATTTACTGCATTTTTATTATAAAATGTACAAACGAGCAATTTCCGCTGTGAAAATAGTAAGTGGATGATTTTAAATACCTTTTCATTTTATTTCTGGAGTTGCCCTGTGTTACACTAATACCTCGTGACAGCAGTAATCAGTTTATTGTCCCAGTTTTTAGTGAAAACGACTTTGATTGGACTTCGCCGTCCCCAGTTTGTAGTCGTAACATATATCTATGACCGCTTGATTAATGACCGGAATATATCAGCTGTCAGGGCTGTCACAACTCCGAAGCTTGTTAGATCCATCGGCTTTCCCAAATATGGCAGCCCTAAATAGAGGTTACGTTTTTTAGTAAAGGACCCAGCGTTTTTATCGTAAGGAGTGACAGAAGTGTCTGACTGTAATACTTTAATGCGTTTTACGTCCGAGCCCACCCTAATCCGCCGGTAGCTGTCTTTGTAGCGATACCCAACGAGTATGCTTTCATATTTATTTTTTATTTACTACGGAGATGTTAATATCTAAGGTTTACGAGGAAGGCTTGAGCCGAGATTAAAGTAAGTTGTAATTCCTTTCCATGTTTCTATTAGAAGCATCTAGGCCGAAGCTACTCGGTTTCCTGGGCGCTTCATTTTCACACGCACGCACTCAAAGATTATGCTGATATATTTAAATGTATTCGCAGCGGAGAATTTTTTTTCTGTACTTAAAATTACCACATTTATTTTGGAAGGTTTCGCTGCCGTATAATTTATATTTGGAAGATCCTTTTTCAATGTCGAACGCGGTAATACCTACCTAACATGCATGACATACCATAACTGCGTCTATTTTGTAAATGAGCCTGGGTCATTAATTACATCCCGAGCAACGGCGATTGATGAATACCTACCGGTGTGAAAGGTTCACGGAATATTCCTAAATAACACAGTTTTGCTATTATCTAATCACGTGATATGCATGTGTTGACTCTGTGAGTATAATAGTTTATTTCGGTACAATGGGGCAGAGCACGTCCCACGTGTGCCACCCTCCCGTAAACCGGGGTGAAAGTATAAATAAACAAGGCTTGCTGATATCTGTCATCCAAGGAATTAGATTTATTTCGGCTCTGGCGGAAGGTGAAGGACCCTAGCCCTCGTGAACAGCCGCGGAAATATTATCACTCTCCACTGACGGATATTTATCGAAATGCGATAGGTTATTGTACCTATTGAACGTGATGCGCTTGCGACTAATTGTTCTCTCATTAGAAGCAAAAACTTAGATTCCTGAACACTGACACCGACACTGTAGGTATGTGGCTCAGTTGTGTATTTAAATAATTGAAACGGTCCATGCACGCTTTTCTTATCCCTTCGTCGTGCAAATGTTTAACATAATGTAAGTTCCATCAAATTGTTTTTATAGGGTAGGGTACAGCGTCGGCGGTGAAACTTGTCCAATATTGTGAACTATAAGGTCGGGTCAAAAGACGCAGAAAAAAGAATCATTTTTCTCTGCTAAGGGTGGTGTTTTTTTTTTGTTGAATTATGTTAATGTTGGTGTGACAGAGGGTAGGGCCGCGGCCGCTACCGATATTTAAATTCGTCCATACCAGTATTCTGAATCATTTGCCCCTGCCAATGGTTTTGTTTTTCTGGGTCTCCATCATAACGTTTTTTATTGACTTAAACACCGGATGATCAATGAGCCATTAAGCTAGTCTTTCTATGTAAAGCTTCTTCTTTTCTTCAGTTCAGAGAGCGCTTCTATTTTTAGAGTGCAAGCAAAAATGAACTTAGTGGTGGTCAGGCGGGAGTGTCCGCGATAGTACTTACTTATCAGTCTGAGAGTAGTCTGAATGCCATAGGTAATTAATTTCACCTGTCTGTCCATCACCGGCCGAAGCCTATCTACTCACGTATTCTCGCTTCAACTATCTCGTAGCAACCCTATTTATTTCTGCTATTGTTAGTTAGCTAGACTCCTCCTTTTCAGATGTGAATTATGTAGTGTCTTAATTGCACTAGCATTTCAGTTCAGTCTAATTAGTAATAAATGAATTAGACTCAAAAGGCAATTTTTATACACAATCTAAATAAAAGTAGGCACTCATCAAGTGGACTGTCTCGCCGTAGTAAATGGCGAACGAATTGATCGATTTCCTGATTGAATCGACGATAAAACAAATGGAGTGCTCAATTTAAATAGATTGAATGGGATTTATGTTTCATTTCGTGAGCTTCGGCGTGAATCAGTTGGATCCCGCGCTGTGAATGCGCTGGCCACCGCGTCTGTGGCCGCGCGGCTACTTTAAAATTGAAACTGGTATTTCATCGTTTATAAAATTCAAACGGATGGGTTCACACCAATTTCATGTTCCTAATTAACGTTGTGCGATACGTGAGCGGGTAATTCGAATGCAGTTACAATAGTAAGTATGTATGGTACATAAATGTACAAAGTTTGCGTGTTCGTCGGCCATGTGACGTAGTCGGCGGCACGCACGCGCTGCGCTATCGAGCCGGGACCAACTGTTGAGTGCTATCTCCCGCCACCCCATTGCGTTTGAGATACAGCTCCGCTCCCCAGCGGCCCTCCTACGCGCGTGACGTCATCACCCACAGTCATATGCTCCCGATGGACAGCGTGTGCGTTCACGTTACATCATTAAATTTTACTGTGGACAAAATTAAAATTGCGTGTTTTATTGCCATGTTGATTGCCGGGCGGCGCGGCGGCTACACATAAAACAGCTGATGTTGCTGTTACATTGGAGTCACTTTTACATTTATGGGCTGGTTTTTCCAATGCCTGATAATTTTATCCGAGGAATAATTTTGAATTTTTGGCAGTTCTTCCATACAAAATCTGTCAGACTTAAATATTATTCCACGAATAAAAATATCTGTCGATTGAAAAATCAGCCCTTAATTGGCTAGTCCAGTCTAGACATAACACTCATTTGTTTTCTCATGGGTTTATTGAAAAAATAAGAGTTTTTCTAGAATTAGCTGGTAAATAGTAAGAGGAAAATAATTTTCCAACAATTCTATGAAGGTGTTTTAAGTTTCAGACGTTTTCACGCTCTTATCAACTATTTGAACCTGCTTCATTTGAAACATCATTGAAAACTCTGTTTTCTTGTAGCATAGTGAAAAACCGGTCAAGAGCGAATCGGTCTCGCGCACCGAGGATTCCATACCATCTATGTTTTTAAATTTTCATCGGCGAGGCCTATCAGAGAATTTTAACACTCCACGCTGTGGTGTAGAATATTGCATTGGATCCCTTCGTGTGTGAGTCTGACTTGCATTTGGCCGGTTTTTTTTTATAGGTATGGCGTGGTATATATCGGCTCAATAAGAGGTTTATTTACAAAAAAATTAAAACAGTACCTACATAATACCTATACCTAATCACTATAGTCTAACAAACACATACCTAGGTACCTAAGGCAAAATTCTTCGAATTTATAACAAAAATCTTTTATTCACAAAACATACCGAAGTTTCCACAAAGCAGCCGCTTACGTCGAAGTTCGCGCAACTTGGACGCGTGATGATTACCTACTTGTCATAAACTGTCACCTCCCACCATTCAGTCACTCCTGTGCTCCGGTAGGTACATTTTGACACCTGTCGAAGCTAAGCCAGACTGATTGGAACTTACTTTCGGCAGGATTCCGTGGTTCTCAGAAGCTTACAAGATTGTTATTTATGGTTGTAAAATTCGCGTGTTAGGTATTGATGTAATCCGTGATTTATTTTGAGGAAATATTTTAGATACAGTGTTTTATTTTTAGAATGTTAGATATAGGTATAACAGGGGTATTATGATGAATTGCACCGTCCTTTCTATCTTATAGAGGGTTAAACCGTAAAGTAGCAATATAGAAAATAGAAAAAGGCTCGGATAATACCTAATAGTGGAGCATTAAGGTACCTAGTTCTGCTGCAATTTATTTTAAGCTACAAAGGCATCGTAAAGTTCTGTTATATCTCGGTCACAGTTACAGTGGCTGGCATTTCCGTCAACAAACTCCAAACACGAGCCGATGTGTAACACTCAAACTTCGGTTGTTCCGTCCCGCGAGTACACTGGCGGACGACTGGCCTGACTCACTTAATTACCCATCCAAATTTCCGAGCAGATAATAAAGTTAAATTGAGTAAATTGCACAGGTGGCCGACATAATGTGAACTCGTTGTGAACTACACAGTTTAAATAGCTCTAATCGGACATTTTGCCTTTTAACTGCCACTTAAAAGTCGTCTTGTTAACGATTGGTAGGTTGTAAAGTGTGTCAATTACATTAATCATTATTTCTTAATTGAACATGCAATTCAGTATTAGTTGAAGGAGGGCTAAAGATAAAATACATACCTACCTCGAAGAACATTGCACATAACTAGAGGAACATTAAGCTTCCAATTCCAAGACCCTCGGAAGATTTCAGCCTTTCTGTTAATCATTAATCAACAAATATAATATGTAGGTACCTACCTACTAAGGTGGAGACGAAACTACGCAAGTCGTTAGGTTACCAAATTATTAGCATTAGATACCTATTTTAGTATTTTTAATCTACCTACTGTCAAAGTTCAGACCAAGTTAATAGAAACTAAATCGTTTATTAACTTCCTCGAAGTTTAAATGCGAAAATAATTAACGAACTGTAGTTTCCATAATGAAAAACGCAACAAATTTTATTTTCACTTTACAAAACGTTTGTTCTTTATCGAAATCGTGGCGGTACAAACCAAGTATTTTGCTAATTTGTTTTTATGTTGGCGTATGTATCGCCGCGGTGGTCGTTCTGGCAGTTAACACAAATTGGTCTAATTACCGTCGTCTACAACCAAGATACCAATTGGATTACGAATCTAAATTCCTCCGGTAACCCCGTGAAAAGTCCTCTTAAAAGGTTTTAAAGGTAAAAGATAATATGTGTACCCTGAACTTAATTACACAAATGGCAAATTTACAGCACATATGTAACTCCACTTGATGAGTTGTTACGTCAACGACACGCACAGTTTATGGGATTAATATGTTAACTAAATGCAAATAGCAGAACATCGTCGAGTACCCACTGTAGTCTGTATGTGCTGGTTTAGATGTAAGTAAAGGCAAATAATTACCTACTGTTTTTCATTAACTAAAGTAAATGGCTTTTTCGTCGTCTGATAGAGAAAGGAAAAATTCGCGCACGCGTTAAATGCTCTCCTTTCCAAACCGGGTATATTTTATACCATAATAAAACCGGGTTATGGTGCCTCGTTTATAGCGACCATACCGTCAGATTACACGATATCCTTGTAATCAATTTCATGTTTGCGTTATCAAAGCGTCGTTTTACGCTACGAGTACCTATCTGATGTAAAATATATCCATTAACGTTTTCATGTTAAATACTTGTTTATCGAACCAAATTGTTATTTCCAGTCTTCGACTCCCGAGCCTTCTCGTTAATCCAAACTAACTGTCCATCCATTAACAAATTGTAGCGTTGCTGGAACGGAGCACGTGCAATCCGTACCGTTGGCTTTTCTTAACTCTGCGGGTATCGAGCATGCGAGTCGATTAAGGGTGCGTGCTCGGAATCGGCATGTGCTCATTACTCCTCCCTATTCATTACTCGTCGGCTAGATAACTAATAGTCGACGTCTTAACGCGTTTCACTGAGAACAGTTATTTCAATGAAGTCGCCTCGATGGGGCTCCGCGTGCCGACTTATTCCATCCACTGAATATAATGTAATCGTTCCGACACCGAGCTACACCTACAATGTGTTCACGGGGATTACAGCCATCAACATCATGTCTCGGTTATACACGCAGAATTACATTTAATTAAATAGTTATGTAACGTGTTCAAGTTGTTCAAGACAGTCATAAATCAAGATGTTGGTTTTAGTTTATGTAATAGGAAGAAACAAACCAAACTAATAACTATTTAAGAGTACCTATGCACTTTTCGATCAGGTTTACTCATTAACAGGTGTGAGCAAGCGGCTAGGTATATCGACCTAGATGAGCCGACATGAGCCCAGCTCACATACCATGAATTGAACTTCATGTCTTGCACGGCATGGTGCTTATGGCAGTATTAGCTTATGATCGTTCATTGTAGAAATCCTTCTCCGTTCCATTAATTTATGTACAGCAACGGGATATTAGGAACCGATGTAGTTTCACATGTAGAACGAGAACTGAACATGAACTTCCCAGACCTCTTAGAACTCCTCATTCTTGTGTAGGTGACACTTTAAATTCTTGATGTGTTGTTTCAGTACACGGGCACGGGAATGGGCGGATGCGGCGGAGCCGGTGGCAGAGTGCCGACGGCGGCCTCGCCCGCCAACACAGCGTCGTCCTCGTCATCCAACACGGGCTCGGCCGGCGGCACGCGCTCCACGTCGCTGAGCACGGCGCCGCCGCCGCCGGCCTCGTCAGCCTCCACGACCGGCGCCGCTGGCGAACAGCTCAGCCGCACCAACCTCTACATACGAGGCCTCAGCCAGAACACCACCGATAAGGACCTCGTGCAAATGTGCCAGATGTAAGCCTTATCACTCACATACAACATCTGTCCCCGATCATGTTACCAACTTTAATTTACGTATTGTTTTCAGGTATGGCAACATAATTTCAACAAAAGCAATATTGGATAAAAATACAAATAAATGTAAAGGTAAACAACATTCATACCGTACGTCCTCTTTTATATACACTATGTCATAGCGAGTTACCAAGTTATCTACATGTAAAGTACTATACTTAGTTATAAATCTGTGCATAGTATCTCACGTATGTATTTAAATATTGTTTTACAATTTATTACTTGAATAGAGTTGCATTGATACGATTACTCGTAATTGAATTATTTAAAACAATATATTAATATTTTCTAGAATACCATATACCTACCTTCATTAAACTAACCCATCTATGGTGAGACTTTTTTCCAATATATGCACGAACACTAGATACATTCAATTTGATTCATATTTATGACATTATCATATTTACTTAAATGTTTATTTTATATATTTTTATAGTAGATATATTATCATGTTCACTATATTTGCACCCAAGCACAGATGATACTAAATTATTACCTCGATATGAAGTTTGCACAGTAATTTTAATGTTCATCACGATGTTACCCTTTTTCGATGTCACATTTTCATCACGCTACTGTCGAGTAGGCAATATACTCGCGCTCATTAGTTACATATCAAATGTATGTACCATAGCTGTTTTCTTTGGAATTTTAGAATGTTACAAAATACATACATAAGGCCAAGCATGAGTCAAAGAAATTATAAAAAAGAACTTTTTTAAGCGGTCCCTATCGGCTGAGGTAACTCCCTACTATACAATAATTTAACTTTTTTTCTCAGGTTACGGTTTTGTAGATTTTGAAACGATCGCGTCGGCTGAGGCAGCTGTTAAAGGATTACAAGCCAAAGGTGTTCAGGCCCAGATGGCTAAAGTGGGTATCTGGTTCCTGCGTAGACTGAACCGTGTACGTTGTGCATGCAAGTAATACTATTATGACTAACCGCCTGCTCCTTGTCCGCTCTCTCATCCCATCGTCTTCTACTTCTGCTCCTTCGCCTTTACTATGAAGACCTACGAAATACTAACTCTTAACTCCCTGTTCCGACTAAAATCCTTAAATACTAAACGAATGTCCAAAAGCCATTAAACACAAAAGGAATGGCAACTGTGAAATGAAGCTCAGTGCGATTGTTTCCTGTCGGGAGTTATAATCGTAAATGCTTTGAGCCTTTCATAATCCAATTTATATTTCTCGTTACTTAGGAAGATGGCAGACTTTCCGCCATTCAGACAGTTGCCTTCCCCACTGATCCAACCTTTTATTCCGTCTTCCCTTACTTATAGCTTTAGTACTTATACCCCCTTGTCTATATAAGAAGTGCTGTTAACATACATAACTGAAAGTAAAGAGTGTTCCCTATCTTGTAAACTTTGCTAGATTTGACATTTATGCATAAATGTAGCATAAGCATCCCGATCCATGTAATTTGAGGTGAAATCTTCGACGTGCTCCTAATTTTCCGCCATTATTATAATGCCTAAATTTGTTTGATTCAATAGATTGACTGTCTAGAAGTAGGTCCTGTGTTTAGATCATCGACAATATGGGCGATAAATACTTTGAAATGTCCCGGTTTTAACACAGCTACCAAGTACACGATCATTCATTTGTGTAGTCCATTTTGGGAAACAAACCGAGTGGTAATGTTGTGTCAGCGTATTCACAAACGAACAATGTAACATTAATGTGTTGTAAGTATGTTATTATCCCTTCAATGGTTCGCAAATCGACGCAAATAATAACGCTTACTTAATTCTATACTTCAGACATTGTTTCATCCTATTAATTCTATACTATTGTCGTATGCTTCAGCGTTATAACAATGTATAATTATATTATCGCTACTGGGCTCGGGTATTTCTATGCTTTCGATATTAAATTAGTGTGTATGCGAATTTTAACTAGCTTCGTAATCTCTATGCTAATGTATATGCCCATGTCGTTGATAACACCTACGTAATATTAGTACATTAGATCAATCTGCTGATTTACGTCAGAGCTGGCTTCAGTGTCTAGATATTCTATGCGGGCTTCAAGCTAATTTTAACATTCTAAGAACAATTTTACAGACACGTTAAATTAACGCTTAGAGACATTTAAATTAATAGTTAACAAAATAAACAAGACATGTCATGCAGCCGATGATATCTTGTGACGTCACGGACTGCTCCATCACACACACGTACACATTGGAAACATGTAAATAAAGCAGTATGTATTAACTCCCCGAATGGTAATGCTTTCCTAATGGTGGGTGGCAAAAGCAACCATGCAATGGATATTTTTGTGTCATCAGCGCACATATCAAAGCATTTACAGTGGTTCCGGGGCTTGTCACATGGTATATGAATCTCAAATCCCCACAATAGCTCAATGTGCTAAGCACTTTCAAAGTATTTCAGTCTCAGCACTTGTTTATTGCTAATTAATCACCCACTGTGGTGCTCGAAATTTTCTGATAATGTCACTGAAACTTCCAATTTGAATTTTTAAACATTGAAGATTTGGAGAGCAAGTTCTTCACCTATTACTCCGGGGCATTTACAGCAACAAGAACAGGATCCCACCAACCTGTACATGGCCAACCTGCCGCCGCACTTCAAGGAGAACGATGTGGACCAACTGCTGGCCAAGTTTGGCCAAGTGGTGTCCACACGAATCTTGCGTGACACCCACGGCCAAAGCAAAGGTGTGGGCTTTGCAAGGATGGAGTCCAGGGAGAAGTGCGAGCAGATTATTCAAGTGAGTGAAAATATCAAACTTATAACGCACAACAATCATCAGCAAAAGCCTCGTTATTTAGATGTTGACAAATACGCTAACACCTTATTTGTTATTCATCCCATAGATCCGAAAGTAATTCAAGATAAAACTCAACACATTTCCATTTATTTCAGATGTTCAATGGCAACCCGATTCCGGGAGCTAAGGAGCCTCTACTAGTTAAGTTCGCCGACGGCGGTAACAAGAAAAAGGCACTGTACAACAAACAAAACGATAACAACGGACGAGCATGGAGGGACAACAACGATTCCATTACCCAGGTAGCCAGTTGACAGCCATCCATTTAGTAGCTAGCATACATCATCATCCCGCCTTCATGAAAATTGGCCCGGTGGTAACGGCCGCGCCTTACAAGTCGGTCGTGGGTTCGATCCCAAGCAGGCGCTTTAGTTTGTGTAAATTATTTCATCACCACTGCTCTCAAAACGGTGAATAAAAACATCGTGGAAACCGGCATGTCCCAGAACCAAAAATTCGAAGACATGTGAATTCTGCCCACCCGCAATGTCCCCTCGTGGTGGATTACTGTGTCCCAGCAGTGCGAAAGTTATACGCTAAATAAATGATAAATGATTTATTTCTGTAAGTAGGTTTGTACAACCACTTTTACACGTCGATCATATTTTTTTTAAACTAGATGAGGTCGGCGTTTCCTATCTGACTATTCTGAGAAGAAAGGCCGAAACAAATACAGAGGTCACAGTCTCTTTTAAAGTCCAGACAAAATCTTGGTCAGATCATGTGAAGACCATGTAGATTGGTGTCTGAAATGGTCTTTTGAGGAAAGAACCACACAGATTGAGCGGACCTGTCCAGTCAGTGCACGCATTTGTCAAAAATCGTGCAGTTCAACTCAAGTTGAGGAGCTCAACGATTCGACGAACAATACCAAAAACAGGACATTTGGGTAGGCCGCATAAATTACTCAAACTGCCAGACCATGATTAAAACTGAAACAATGACCCACATAGTCCTCACATTCACTTTCGTTTCTCGGCTTAAGCAATCGTTGGTGAAAAGCTTTTTTACGGGAAAGTACCTAAGTGTTTGCGTCCGAATAATTTTTAGTTTGCGTGTTATTTTGTTTCCTAATTTATGTTATAGGTATTTTGTAAGGACCTTTTTTGTTTTTTAAGTGTTTATCAGTGGAAAATTGTTAATGGCCTTCAAATGCATATTGTTTAAAACCACTGTTTATATTAGTGAATAGAATAAAATAAAATACATCTCTATTAGCCATCTTCTCAGTAGTTAGTGTAGTCACTAGTCACCCCCATTTTAGACATATCATCTTTCACAAAACAACAATCTTTCTTTTACTTAATCCACCCATCGTTTCTTTGGTCTTCCCCTAAATCCTATAGCTATCCACATACTTATGCATAACAAAAACTCAATAGCCAGCATACGAACCCTACGTTAAAGGATTGTCCTACATATTGTGATTCAAGAAGATTCATCATTAGATTACACATTATATTGGGACACTGAGAAGTAGGTAGCACCCATAATGGAAGAGACAACACGTCAGACCTATGTATTGTTCTGTTGCATCGAAATACTCGAACAACCTGCCTACAGCAATACAATAAATAGGTTTTCCGATATTCGGCTTGTGAATGTCGATGTGTGAAATTACCAAGACTGGCAGGCATCCTGTTCTTTCTCTACCATTGGATAGTCAGTAACTTAACTTAACCTTGTAGACTAATTGACAACGGCACAGCAATGAGGCCATCCATTAGTTTTAATTTCGTTAAACAAATAACGTGGGGTTCCCGTAAAGAACCGGTACCTTACGTAACTCAAAGCCTTCATTAGCGATAAAATTATATTTTTTTTTTCATTGCATGTCAACCTTTGAACTGGCAATTGAGGTGTTCCTAATTATGATTTCGTTAACTTTGCACTGAAATATTTTGAATTTGTAAAGAATGAATGATTTTGAAGAGAATACATTGTACTTTTCTACAATTCCAGGCCGCAATGGCTGTAAGCGGTGTTTACGCCGGAAGCGTGGGCGGCGGCGGCGCCGGCGGCGAGTGCGCCGGGGTGTACCGCAGCGGCGGCGGCATGTACGGCGTGGCGGCCTTCCACCACCACCCGCAGCTGCACCACCACCACCACGCGGCGCACCCGGCCGCCTGGCTGGCGCCCTACGCCGCGCTCATCCCGCCCGCGCACCCGGCGCACCACGCTACGCACCCCGCGCACCCACATATACCCATCGACGCTGTGCCTAGCCAATACGTAAGTGTCCCGTACTCATTCCACAACTAGGCAACTGGCCCATTTCTCTCAATTAGGTGCATCAATGTCCTGTCTTACTCTACAATTCCGCAAGTACTCGGTTGTAGACCTTTCAGAAGGCCAGTTGTCAACCATGCCGGGACACGAGGAGTGCGGTGGTTAGCAACCTTTATAAAAACAGAAGACGGCCTATAAACTACACAACTATCGAGTTAGAGGTTTACGAGAATATATTCAGTCGAAAACAATACAAGACTGATAGTAATTCTCTGTTTTCCAGGTAAACTGGGACAGCTTAAGGCCGGAAAATGAGTTATACGTGAGTGCACAGTAAAATTGTAATCGAACGCTCTAACCTTCCGTGTCCCATTGCTTACGATCCACCGCTCACTTAGCGCTCCTCTCGCTTTCTCTGCCACACGTTATGCTGCCACTCTGCTATACGACACTAAGTGCCTGGTGTTACCTCGTGTTTGCTAAAAATGGGAAATTAATAATACACACAAAGATGGATGATGTTTAACCGTTCAATGGAAAAAAAGAAATGAAAATTAACACACCTGGGGCAATCAATATATCGATAGAGCGCTGAGACGGCACGATGTTGTGTTGCAGTATTTCACGTCGCACCCGTATCAGTACTTCGCGGGTCCGACCCCGCCGATCATCCAGATGCCGATGGAGAGCGAGCACGCGTCCACGGCGGCGTCGCCCGACGAGGCCTACCAGCCGTACCCGCCTCCCAAGTAGACCGTAAGCCACGCTACAACACTACGTGCTGTACACGAGCCAAAAATCAAAGCAACTGTGACTTTTTACGATGTTAATTTGTTTTAGTTTTAATTTGCGGCCGTTATAGACTTCATCGAAAGCTCCGCTGCGCGGCGCCCTCGCCCCGCCGGCGCTTCTCTAGTTGTTAAGCCTATTACTTGATCGCCTCGACTATTTATTTTCTCGACGGGCTTCGTATTTGGCTGGTCCTCTTGGCTTTATGCTGGACGTTCGATTTGCTGTGATGTTTTGATGAGGTCTTTTGACGGTTCGAGGAGAGGATTTGATGTATAGATATAGTTGCAATTTTAAAAGTGTTTTGCATTATAATTTTATTATTGTTTTATGAAAATTCATTAAGATTTTAGGCGCAGATTTCGTACATGTTGACAGAATTATTTAAGATAGTTAGGTATTTATTTTAGCATAGAGTGTTTTCATGCATGAAGTGACAAATTAAACTTGTCCTCAATGCAGAAAAATCGGTAAATCTTATCATATTATTTGATTGCTAGTGTCATACTCAAACCTGTAACTATTCGGTTACCGTTTGTTTCTTGACTACGCATAAACAATGAACATGACTAAAATCAAACAAATGGTGCAATCACATTATACAAAAGTATATATTTATTGAAACTTTAAAACTAATCATTTGTGTCATTTTATTTAAATTATTTTTTTAGATCGGAGTGTATGAGGAGAGCAATATCTGTGAATCGGATAGAAAGATAGGTGGAAAAGGTCATATCATGGAATCAAAAATATTAACAAAAATTGTAAAGAAATGATTAAGTGTGTAAGGGTTAGTAATGGTGGGTACACCGATATTAGATCTTGTACGATAAAAAAGCCGGAGATTTAGAATCTTCCGATGAGTTTAGGTATTTTTAAAATACAGTCGTTACGTCATTTTATAGTCGGAAACATAAATTCAGGCAGCTCTACGTAGTAAAATCAAAATTAAGTTTCGCTACAGGAGCATGGAGGGAACACCATCCTGAGTGCGAATTGTGTAGACCTATTATACGTTAGCATGGTGCTCTAACTCATTATGTTCCCAGAATATGTGTATGGATATGTATAAAAAACAGTATTATTTATCAGAAACAAATGTTCATACTGGCGCAGTCTTCCAAAGATCGCGATTCATTTTCGTATGGCTCACTGACCCAACGAGCGCCACGTGTATGGGCTGTCAGCCAACTTAAAATTGTCTTTCAAATAGACATAAACAACCTCCTTGAACAAACCTATTACTTGTAAGAGGTACGTAAAATTATATTTCTTCTTAAAGTCATTATTTTCTCATCTCAAATAGGATTATCGTATTTCTTATTCATTTTCTGCGTGTACTATGCGATTATGAAACAAACTTCAATAACAATAACGTCGTTGCCAAACCCGAACACAGACTGAATTTATGTATACCTACTTTTAACTTCCAAATATTTCTGACCCGCGTTTTGGTTCATAACATAGGGACTGCAAGGTGTAGACTGTAGATACCCGCACTCCGCGAGCCTCTGAACTACATACACGTGTACTACGACTACTGCATGGGCATTGACTTCCAACGGAGACGTCTGCGCTTGTAGGCACTACCGTGCTGATGATACGGCAACATTTAGCAATAAGCAGTTGTATGTAAAGTCTATTTATACATTTTACGAGTCTATACAAATTTTTGTACGTTGAAAACACATGTTTGAATACGTGAATAATGAAATGATCCTTTTTTGAGAATCATGTACTGAATCAACTGTAGTTGTTATTTTGTAGGCGGTCGGCACATTCCACTAGAAGAAAACTCAAACAAAAATTCCACGATTGATTTCCACATTATAAAATGTAAATGGATTTGAAATCCAAAGTGTAAACACCGTTTTGGTGTAGTTGAGCACTTTTTGTACCATCACGTAGGTTTTGGGTACACTTTATGACTTTATATGAAATTTAATATTTTTATATTGAATATATATAAATTATACATGGATATGTATACATGTATACACATTGTTGATGGGTACGAGTAAAAGCCTACTATATCGCAACTGTTTAATTCTATTTTGGCACGTCAAGAGTTTCATCAGAACCAAAGTATACAAATCATTAAAGTCGAGTAAGAAGTAGGAAAATATTTATACAACTCAGGGACTGAAGACTAGTTAAATGTTTGATATATTAACTGTATTTTAACTGACAATTAAGCGGTAACCTCTTTATTCAAAACCTGTGAACCGACTTAAAAGAAACAATACAGGAACTGAAACTAGCTGACGACAGGTTTTGAATGAATAACGTAGATTTTGAACGAGTAAGTAGATCTGTTTGATTTGTAAACAATAATTTTATTTATTCAGGAAAAGGCTGAACTGTACTGTTGTTCCGTGTTGAATTACTTTTTGAAATGTACATACATTAGCTCAAAAGATTTTCACTAGTTTCGTACTAGTAACTTACTGCTAAACATCTTCCACGTAGAGGCACAACGTAACTCACGACTCTCGAGTGTGACAGACAAAACGCAAACACGTAGGTAGCCCCAGATAGTAGTTGTATTAGCTGACTGCCTCATGACCGCACGATCGCAATGAGCTGACACAGCCGGTTCGACGCATTAAGGCATTGACTGCCAACGCGGTCACCGGTGACCGCAAACAATAGATTTTCTATTGTCTGTTGCCTGGCAGTCAACGTGTTAAACGCCTCACGGCAACCCTAATGGAAACCGACACGTTTCTTAGTGTAACGTTCGAGTGACGACGTACTGAACCACAATACTCCGATGATCAGGCTCGACGTCTGATCAAGCCAAATTTTATTGTACTGATAAGAACCGCCTTTACTTGTGAAATGTAATAACCATAAAGTGCAATGTAGTACCTACCGAGCGTCGCGTGGTACTTAGTTAAGTATTCATCGTTTAGTGTTCCACGTACACTGTGGCTTCCTGTAAATGCAGTCTTCCGATAGATATTTCCGCTAAACTTTGCATTTAAAATTGATGTCAATGTATTAAATAAATTAATTTCACGTTATGAGAATCACCCGAACTTGGTTGAACGTACCGTTTATAAGTGTATCATTTATTTCCTTGCTCTAATGTTTTAGTTTCATTCCAAGAAACAAATCGTTGTTTCCGTAAATCGTCGTTGTATAAAGCAGATATGTATTTTAGTATAGACATGTACCAAAACGAGGTCACGTAATGCACGTGAAGTATTCATCTAAGTGACTTGTAGTTATAGCGTGGCACGGTCCTGTGTAGTAGAACACCGTCGAAAGCAAAGTATTTTAGCACGAAATTATTTTTCTAATGCTTCCCTTCCATTTAAGCAATAATAAGTTGATTTAATGGTAGTGCCTTCAGCTTCCTCTAAAGTAATGCTCAGATATGAATACAATATAGCAGTTGCATGTGCTTTACACAATATTTTTACAGGTAATAGAGAACTTACCGTATTACATAAACGTAGTGATAATGTAAAAACTATGTTTAAATATTTTGTATTAACAACTAAAAGAAAATAATGTGGCTGTCTAATCGTTGCATTTTTCACACATGATGTAAAATTAATTGAACTCGACAGAAACGTAGATGTTCCTAGTTAAACTCACTTGTACATTCTAGACATGTGTGATAACTGATAACAATACTTTACTTTGAGATTACGGACGATGATTTGTAATACTTACATAAATATAATATGTAGTGTAACTAAATAAAAACTTACGATGAGCACAAAGATGCGATTGGGGAACCAAGTCTTGAAAACCAAAACTATGTTTCAACAGAAAATCATGTCGAAGAATAGAAATGTTAAGTAGATGTTTTTTAAAATAAGTCATTTAATTATAAGCGAACGCACGGATATGTCGATACAGTGAACAGTGAAGCTACGGCACGATAACGAATGACGGCTAGGATTAGTTCTTAGGCTTAACTATAGATAGGATAGAATAGAAAACAATGTTTCGACGCTAAGATAGATAGCATAGAGCCTTAGATTTAATATATTTGTCGGGCGGACGGCGCGGGCGCGCCATGCCGGCTCTAGGGTAGTTTCCTTTGTTAGTTTATTAAATAATTTAATTTGAATGGACTGAAGCCGGCACGCCGCGCGCGCGCGCCGCCGCCGCTAGCGTAAGTTACACGTCTAAGAGAATAGTGAACACATTCTTGATAAGTTTCAGTTCAACAAGTTTGCTTTCACCTCTTTCGTTATGTAGTTGAATAAGTGTAAAGAAGAAAATTACATGAAAAAAAACAGAAGTGTCGATACGATTGTATTTGTCCAATGTGTATTAATTTAGTGTGGTGTTCTACCCAGCAGACTAGTCTAGACAGTAGCATAGTATAGGTAAATATTTAGTTAGGTAGTATTATAGAATTATGAATGCAAAAAATAAAAACTTCATAAAATGTAAAAAAAAATGAAATGAAATTGTTGGTAAGACAGATTATTTTTAAGGGACATGTTGCTTCGTTGTGTTATGATGTGAGGTTTGGCATAACTATGATAATAGTGTAAAAGCATTTCTCTCAGAGAAAAGACGAAGAGGAAAGTTATGTATCTATTTTGTTACAAAGTGTTTGCAAGTTTCTATATTGTGCTATGAGCATTTTATGTGACCCGCATTATTTATAGTTATGCTGAATGGAATCTAAAATATAATATAAATAAATCAAAATGGTACTAAGAAGCATGTTTTATTGTGACGAGTCATGTTCCTTTGCATTGAACATATTTTGTAAGAGCAAAATGATTGAATAAAACAAGCGAAACCAAATCTAGTACATTATTTTCTTTCCATTTCCTTTATTTGTAAGATTTTTTTTCAGCAATACCGAACCTGATTTTTTTGTGAAATTAAAGAAGGTTGACTTCATTTCACTCTGACTTATGGATATCTAAAGAAATCGGTCCGTATGACCAGCGGGGCAATTCCGTAACACACTAACAGTTTTTCGCATATGACGCAATGGATTAACAATATCCTTCAAAATTATTCAGACGGTGATAGTATGTTGCTCAATTAGGGTGCAGGCGCCTATTTGATAAATGAAACAGGTGACAGGCGACAATCCGACAATTTTAAAGCTTTTATACATTTTCTGCTGTATTAAACAGCACCTGTCGTGAAATGTGCTAATTTTAGACAAATATGTCACATTGTCAGTTATATTAAATAGGTCATAAATAACGTGTGCAGTCCATTCAGTTATTTTACCTCTGAATTTGAATCTGTCGAAATCAAAGTGATATTTATCGTCGTTATAATAAGGTTGCTGTTTGGTTGCAGACTTGTCAATGGTAATTGACAAGTCTTGTCAAAATCACAGTGCTGTTTATTGCAGTTACAATAGGTTTGCTATTGGGTTGTTGCTGTCAGAGGTAAAATAAATGTAAAACGACTCTTTGTTTCTTGTTGTGATAATGTGGCTTTTCTCCTGACAGATAGCAAGTTTATATAATCAGCAAATGTCATGGCAGTAGTTCTCTATCGATCTATGCAAAATTTGCCACTTAACTTTGACCACTGAATAACAGTGGTCAAAGTCGGATCGACATATTGTAATAACACGAATTTATTGACTTTGTACGATCTCGATCGCTTTGGTGTTTTAACACCCTAAGAAGGTCGAGAAATAACCTACACAACCAACATACTAGGAACTATTGAACGCTTTTGAAATTAATAAACAACTTTATACTTAATAAAAATATCACAACCTATCAATATTTTCAACCGAATGGTACAGTTCATATAAAACTAACAAAGTGTAAGCAAAGAAATATCAACACTGCGCTGATTGTTATAAAATTGAAAATAAATATAAACTTCTACTAGGTACTCTGCGAGAGCATCGAGGTGTACTGATAAAGTGTGTAATGATAAAGGAAACATAAAAGAAGGGCAATTTTCATGATTTAAAACGATCAAAATCTAGTAGCAATCTCATCTTGGCGACAAACAAGAACGTCAACAAAAACTTGTCAAAAATATGGGGAAATTAGAGGTATTTTTGACAGATTAAGACTGAGATGATGATGAAGATAGCAATTATAGACCGTATTTACTACTCAACAAAGTACACAATTCAGTGAGGTGGTGTCTACTACGTCGAGCTACGCCGCGCTGCCCACCTCACTGAATTGTGTGCCTTTTTGTGTAGTAGTTAAGGTCTATAAATGTATTGATATCTTGAAAACTGCGCGCCGCGTCGCGTCGCGTCGCGGTGTGAACTGACCCTGGATGTTCTTAAAATTACGAGAATTGCCCCTCAGATACCACTCTACTTATTCAAACCCCTTTGGTCTATAGATTATGCTCAAAAAAAGCTCTTATTAATGCCACTGGAAAGGAATTAGGATTAATTATGACAAAGTTTGCCGAGAAAGTTATCACAAAATTAGAAACCGATTAAAATTCAACTTATTTATTATTCGTCTTATCCGCTAATAGAAATATGAATCTAAATAACATGACGTATACCTAAGACGGACGCTTTATTTGTGAATAAACTCCAAATAAATTGTACAAAATAAAAACTTCAAAATTTATTTCGAACACTAGTAGGTATTGGTCAGTCATAAAATGGAAATTAACCCTCACGCGCTTCCGTAGTGTTTCGCTTTGAATATTCTAAGGGTGTTGTCGCTTGAGCCGCTGACGAGCAGTGCAGGGTTGGACCAATCACAGCACAGCACTTTGTCTTCGTGTCCGCTCAAATCGTACAGAGGCGTGCGCGGGCTGGAAAAGGGAATAAACGACTTAAAAAATATAGTTAATGAAAAAAATGTGAAACATTTGATTTTGAACCATATTTCCATAAAAATAAGTCTCAAAAAATTCATGGATGATTTCTTAAAATTAATGCTTTTCATACAAATTCGTAGAACTAAGCGCACTTTGGAAGTAGCCTATTTCAAGTAGTGGATTGTAACTGCAGAGTTGACTGATTGAAAAAACTACTCTTGCAAATGATGACCCTAGTACCTAACACTAACGATTGGCTTTAATTAACCTTCAAGCGGGCGCGCGGTCATTTGTAATGCCAGCGGTCGCGCGTAACCTAAAAGACCTATGGGATATTATATTTCAGGGATTTAAAACACTAACATTTTTTTTTTGTATCTACCTAATACATTATCATTATGGACATAAAACAAAATTTTGAAATCAAAATAATATTCTAATTTTCTTTAGATTAGTAAGCAATTTGACATCATCAATTTTCTTACACCTCTAACTTTGGCGTGCTTTCCACGCCTACGTCGCGATTAAAACAAATGCGATCTATGCACTCCGGAGGGTGCGGGGAGGGGAGGTAAACAGTTTATTTCGTGCACAGTGAAACAATGACAGGCTATGGGATGGGAAATACATGCGACAAGAAATATAAATAACGATATTAAGAACGAAAATGTATCGAAAGCGATCGACTCGACGCCGCGCGCCTGCTTGAAGGTTAAATATCCTGAACAAGTCTAAGAAATCTGGCCGTGTTACTTACCTCCTAGTTTCCCACAATTTAACTTGTCCATCATAGCCTGCAGAGAGGAACAACGTATCCTTCGTTTTGGACCACCGGACGGACTGCACCCACCCCGTGTGGGAAGTGAACGTCGTCTTCACGATGCTCTCTGTTAAATAAGTAAATAGATTATTTAAAGCAGTAAATAGTACTTATCAAGTATTTGTGTGAAGAGCACTTGGCTTAGGAAGACCCGCATGGATTGATCGAGCGCAAGCCTAGTTTGAAAGTGCTTATCTTTGTTTACAAAATAATAGAGAAGCCCAAAACATTAAAGATAGAAAAACTTGAATTTTGAGCAGTAGTTGTCATTTAAAACGAAAGTGTGTATTAGATCTTATTCCTTCGGATTGGAAACTTGAAACTTAGCACAAATACTTAGGTAAATAATAAAGACCGTAATGATTGATTTACAAAAATGACCCTTATTAAAAGGGGGTGGATGGGTGTGAGTTAGTAGAGGAAAGAACGAAATCTGCGCGGACGTAGTCGCGGGCGAAGTGCTACTGATATGAATAAAAAGCGTTTGCTATCGTCAAAGCGTGTGCAGCATAGGCGTTGTAGCTTAGCATTTTGCGTAGCGTCAACGAAGTTCATGCCTACGATGAACATATATACGCCATTATAAATAACAAAAAAGAAGGAACATAAAAACACATGGTAAAATTTAAACAAACCTGTAGATCTAGGGTCATATAAACGAATGTGTCTGTCCGCTGATGCTGTCACAATACTGTTGTTTAGCGGAGACCAGTCCACGTCGAAGAATGCTTTGTTACCTGAAAATATTAATTAAGAAAATTAAGTAATATTAAAAGCAAGCGTCTTACGAGCAGCCTTATAGACTACGTCGTGGTATGTAACAGTCATATTTCTTTCGAAAGATCTTGCCCATTATGGTTTCCCTCTTCCTACGGATTGATGTTACATCTTGTCAAATTACTTCATTAGAGTCTTACGACACTCAGTGTGAATGTGGTACCGAAAGTACCGCATTCACCCTTCAGACCATGTCCAACTAGCTGGAGAGTCCAAAGTGTTCCTACATCTGCACTCTAAAGGACACACGCCACTGACGCCGCGATTAATGTGGCCACCAGTAGGTGATAATACTGGGTGATAGTAGGTGGTAATTACTTGGGCCCAGCAGAGCCCAAGTAATTTGACTATAGTGATCAGTCAAAATCAGGTAATGTGGTACAATAAAAGCGCCCTTATAAATAACGGCACGAAGCGTTTATCCCGGCGCACCCTAATCAGTTATCAGTTATTTATCACGATAGAAAATTCATTGAATTAAAGACCATGCAATTGAAAAAACTATTGAAGATGAATTACCAGCAACCTCCTGTTTGATGCCACCAAGTTCACAATCCCATAGTTTCAACAAATGGTCCCATCCACTGGACAGCACTGTGTTGAAATCCATCCATTGTACCCCCGATACTGCCTCTCTATGTCCTTTTAAAGTTGACAAAGGTTCCTAATAAAAAATCTAATCGATTAATTAACTTAGAATCAAAGCAAGTTTGAGAAAAATATTATTTATGGTTTGTTCCAAAAGTATTGTATACCTCGACGACTTTTAATATGTTATTCAAACAATAATTGTTGAAAAAAGAGTGAATTTTAAAGTTTTGCTTCCACTTTCATCAGATACTTTTGGAACAGACTATAATACACATTAGGATTACCCAACACTACATGATAGGCGGTAATCTAATATAGATTTTATTTTCAAGACCTTATGGCAAATTTTTTCCTTAAAAGCTTTGAACATGTGTAGAGAAGCGCAGTTACTTAGGATGTTGCCACATAGGGCTGACAAAAAACAAAGGTCAGTCATACAAACTCACTGGACACTTCACAATGTGAATTTTAAATGCAATTAATACATTTATTGTCTTCAACCAACAATCATCATAAGAAGACTTTCAAGAATGTGGAACTTGTTCCTCTTCTATCAGTATCATGTTCGTTACGTGCACCACACCTTCCATTCGTATAATCTTCAAAAGTTAGCCTTTTAAGGGTGAATTCCACCAAACTTACCATAAGGAATATATTTTGAATTTTTTTATAGTTTTCCATACAAAAATGTTAGATGTCAATTTTATTCCACAGACAAGATAACTGACTAGGAAAATCAGCCCTAAGTGAGATTAAGAATACTGACCCTAGTATTTCCGTGTTCAGGTTTACTTCTTTTCTTTGCTGGTACATTATCCTCATCTGATAAGCCTGCAAAAAAGCCACATTTTACACACAATAATTTTTAAGGCAGAGACTATGTTAGGTTATCAGTTCAGTTTTAAAAAATGAAGCAGGACTATTCAGAAATGACTGAGGGCATTCAAATAAAAGTGAATAAATTATTGGTTCATTAAAATAAAACTTACTGGTACTCCACAAGCAGACATTGTTGTCCCAACTGCCAGTAGCAAAGCGGTTAGCATCAGCAGATACCGCAAGACATTCTACTCCTTTTTCATGACCACGGCATGTCACCACACAGTCCACTGAGTTGCGGGGTACATTCCACACCCATAGCATAGCTGACTGGTCATGGGAGCCACTGAAATAACATGACATTTTTAGAAAATAGAACTATTATAAGGTTATTCAGTATTGTTTAATCAGCACTTTAAATAAAGTTTCTTGTTTTTATTGTTTATTAATCTTACCTTACAAATACTGCTTTATCACCATTGAAAGAGACCCAGGAAACAGCTTTTACTGGAGATGTGTGTCCAGGAATGGCAAGTTTGTGTTGACCCTTGGTACTCCAAATGTGAATGCTGTTGTCATAGCAACCGGATAATATCCTGAAAAAAACATTATATTTACATTATAAGAACACAAGGAGCTAAACCCAGGATTATGCTTTTAAAGGATAAGGTGTTGTAAAAACTTAGCACTTACCAGTTTGAGTGTGCATGGACTGTAGAAACCCAGTCATCATGCATCAAGCAATCCTGTGGTGCCGGTGCAGGAAATCTTTCCAGATATTCTATTTCCAATGTCTCTTCTGTAGACGCTCCTTTCTCTTGTAAATGCTCTGCGAGGGACGTACATAAAAGCTCCCCACATACTAAGAAATCAAACTCAACTGACTTCTCCAGTGATGGGTTTGTCTCTTTCAGCAAAGCATTTATCAACGTATTCAACTCTGTCGACTGAGTGTTACTCTGGATTGCATAAGGACTGTCGGGTACTGCATATCTATAAAAAAAAAAACAATATTTTGTATGTACCTAACAGCCTACCATGCCTCGCCACGCCGGATGCACAACGTTACTCACTGTTCTTGTTTGGTTATAAACCGAACTTGTAGTTGGGCTTCTGCTATTTCGACAGACATTGTAGTGTTTTAACAAATGCGGACGATAAATGAAGAGAATTGCACATACAATATTTAATTTCAACAGAATATCGCTGACTTAAAACTCGGTGCTAATCCGAATTGACATCAAAAAAAGTACTCTGTGGAATTGGAATTGACAAACATTGACACTAGGAGTGAGGCATATTTATCGTAACAGATAGAAATAACAGATATTTAAAAATAACAAGTAACAATTGTTCCTACCAATATAACTATCTGTTACATAAAATAACAGACCCTCAGAGACTGTTACTAATGGTAACAGCTGTTACTGATATTTCAATAAATCAGTCCCCACACAGGCTCAGAATGTTACCACAGGACTGTTACTTTCATACACACTCACTCACACTAAAGGAAGGAAAATAACAGGGTTATCAATTTCTCTCTCTTCCTCATTAAAGAATGACCCTTGCTAAAAAGAGAAACACCTATTATTTCCTTCGAAATATGTTTACTTCTCACTCTTACTAAAGCGGTTAAACTACGCTAAAAAGAGAAGCACCTAGTATTTATTATCCCTAAAATACAGTTGGTGGTCTAAAAAGAACCAACATTTTCGAAAAAGTGACTCCTAAATTAGGTCGTGTTACCTACCTGTTATCTGTAACAGTTAGCCAGTTACCATTATAAAAAAACAAACTACATTTTTCTATATGGAAAGGAGAGGTCAAAAGTGGTATAATATTCCAAAGAATTTTAAGCGCTAATTTGGTGTACCTTAATAATAATAATAAGCTACTCGATTAAAGTTAAATTTGATTTTTTCAGGTGCCTGTTTTAGAAAAAAAGTGAAAAAAAAATCAGTACAAACAAAACGCACGTGCGTTTTGTTTTGTCGACAGGCATCACGTAGCTTTTATTTATTCATAGCTATGCAATATAATTATTTTAAATGTGGCTAAAGACTAAGATTTTATTATAATTTTAGCTGCAACTTCATGAAATTAAGCCAAAAAACATTGATAATAATGACAATGCAATATCTATTCTGTTATATTTTTCTCTATGGCAATGGTGCCGATTATTGCAATATCAAAACGTTTCGAAAAAAGGTCAAATCTATCGTCAGAATGACGTTGAAATAAAAAAAAGCCGCTGGTATAAGTCCGCGAGGCGGAGTGTGTTTTTTTAAGTAAAGAATTAAGTCAACAAATGTATTAATGTCGCCATCGTATCCGAATGCCTTTATTATCTCTGGTTTGAAGCAATTCATCGCAAAATGCTCCAGGTATTTGCCTGGTTTGTTTGTTAGTGTTGACTTAAAAACTAAACATTTTTTTTAAAGTTAGGCAACCAAAAGAATTACAGTGATCGTGAACGGACCCCTTTTATCTATATTGTCTTTGGTTTGACGTTTGATGGGATTGGTCGCAAAATGTTCCAGACATGTACAACTTTATTGTAATAGTAATAAAAATGATATTCAATTGAAAATAATTTGGTTTGTTTGTTGACATTTTTGAAATTTTAAATCCTGCTTTCTTTCTGAAGTGTAATTAGAATTACTGGTGAATTGTAATTTAATTTTTTTCGATAACCTGTGACATCACATTTAATTGATTATGGCGCCCTCTAGTGGACATAAAATTATGAACAAAAAAATTTTTAATCATGCAACACAGCATGATTAAAAATTTTTTATATTAAAATTTTGGTATCAAAAGAAAATATTTTTGAAATAAGCCCCAAAATATTTTTTTTTTTTGTGGATAAAAGTAGGTGGTGGTCACTACGCGACCTACAATTTTAATTTGTAAAGCGAAATTGTCTTTTAGAGCCTTCGTGACTAATCTCAAAAAACATAATGATAAGAAGCAGGAAGCAGCCCACGGTTCGGGTGCTTGACAGAATCGGTAGTTCCAGTGCCAGCGGGCAAGTACTGCCATCCCAGTAAAACTTCGGAAACGATTTTTGACTTAAAACGAAATGAAATAAAGAAGATACTCAATTGATATTTTTATACGTATTTATCGTTGGTACAAAAATAACAGGCTGTTATTTAATAACAGTTATTTGGATCTGTTATTTTTGTGGAACAGTAACAGTGATAACAGATATCATGTTTTACCTGTTACAACCCATCTCTAATTGACACCAGTCACCACCACAGAACATATATACCCTGACGGGGTCACCACAGAACCACAGTATTACAATATTTCCTACAGTAGCGCGACGAATGTACAGACGCCAGCACATCAAGCTATACTACAATCTGTCAAATTTCTTTGATAGATTTTCAACTTTATCTCTAAAGCGTAAGGTTCGAAGTTGATTGGGAAAATTTGACAGTTTCGGGTAGGTTAATGTGCTGGCGTCTGTACATGCGCAGAGCAACGGAGGGGAACTCGCGGGGTGTCGGGCGGTGCGGGCCGCGTACCGCAAACACGCTTAGTTTGCGGTACCGAGCGCGAAGGGCAGACTCAAAAAGTACTCTGTGGGGCAGACGTAGGTTTTTTGTGTGATAATTTTATTATACTAACATAACTAATTATTCTATAATGGTGCGCACAAACTGTTCTGTGTATGGATGTAAATAGACATCGAAATCCCAGAAGGACTTAAAGTTTCATAGATTTCCGCGCGACGAGAGGTAGGTTTTTTCATTTGTGAAGAATTTAAATCACAGCCATGTTCATGCTTTCCTCATTCTTTTCTTATCAGATTGTTCATCCGAATGCGAATACATTACGTAGTTAAATTTTATAATAGACAATTAAGAACATCCAAAAATAAAGTGTCACGTAAATATTTAGCAGTGCAAAAATATATATTTATGAATAAATAATTACATTAGATTTAATAATCACAATTATTTTGAATGTTCAGAGGCCAGCACATCAAGTTACCCCAATCTATCAAATTTCTTTGATAAATTTTCAACTTTATTACAAAGGAATAAGGTGCATACTGAATTTGGAAAATTTGACAGATTGGGGTAGCTTTTTGTGCTGGCCTCTGTACATATGGATAAATGATTACATCATAATAGTAATAATCACAATTGTTTTATTTCCCATTTGGTGACAACCCTAGCATATTTGCATGTGAAAGCATAAGTACCTACACTGGCGGCGGCATCGCGCGACATCAAAGGCGTTGCGCTACTGTAGGAAATATTGTAATACTGTGACCCCTTTAGGGTATATAATGTTCTGTGACTGTGACAGAACGATTGATTTGATTGACACTGTGACACATGCTTCTTTGCTTGTCAAACTTGACATGTCTAGAAACGTTTTGAAAATAGTTTTTAAAAATCAGCCATTTATGACACCATATTGATGACAAAACACAGCTTTTCCGAACGAAAAATGGTTGCGTTCCAGGATTCCAACGTCGAAAAAGTTTAGAGCCTATTGTAAAGCACGGTATTATTCTATCTATCTCTTTCTTTCATAGTACAAAATTTATCTCTAGTTCTTTCTTAAACTATGCTAAAGATACTAATAAAGTTATAAACTGCAAAATGACATAAAGATTGAGGTTAACTCATATGTTCGAGTGTAACATTCATGTGTTTATTGAATTGAAATGCGTAAAGACAACTTACTAAATACAGCGTTTTAAACCTTCAAAATGGGTGTAATGGTAAACGGTGACAGTGAAAAAGGCGTTAATTATAATTTTCATAGAAAAGCAGGCCGGAGTATCATCGAACATCGTCCTGTTTTTTCACCGGATGGAGAGTATGTTGAATTATTTCATTAGGTCCTCTAATAACTCTTCTTGTGGTCAATTACTTAAGCTTCATGGTGATTCCAGGTCTGTAGCAATTATCGTCGAGAACATAGTACGAGTGTACAACATTCAAACAGGGGACTGTGTCCGTACACTCGAGACAGAGAGCCCAATAAATGAGCTCATTGCCATACAGTTTCCTGAAAATGAAGACTATAACTTATATGGATGCTCGGACACGGGCTATGTTACAACATGGACTTGGGAGAATGGAGCTGTTCTTAGAGAAATTGTTAGTATTATTGAAAACAAAACGTTGACTTAACCTCTACAATAGTTTATTTATTTTATTGCTACTCATATTTTGTTGTACAATCCAGTACTAATTAAGGTTTATCAATCAATAATAACAATAATAATAGCCATTTTATCCTGAAACTCCTTACCTGTGCTAGGTTAATTGCTGTTATTTTCTCTTCTAAGTTATAATATGAATCTCGGAGTTTAGTGTGCCTCTTGGCAAGGCCTCCCATAACGATTTCCATTGCTCTCTGTCTTTTGCAATTATTCTCCAGGTTGAACCCGCTGTGAGATTGAACATTGTCAACCTCTATTTCGTTTGCCATCTCTAGGGTACCATTCTGTCAGACCATTACTCTTAAAAAAAAAAAGTATAAAGTATTCTCAGTTCTTATGTGTCGTATTGTGTTAATTTTTTAAATAATTTTATCTTTGCAGAAACTCATACTCCCAAACAATGTAAAAGTACATACATTTGACTTGGTGGATAGCAATGAATGCTGCATTACAAGTTCCTCTAAACAAAAACAACTAAATCTCAGCACTTATTCCGTAAAGACCGGTGAACTGTTGTATGAGTATAGAGACACAAGACCAACATATGGTGACATGGTCTGTGTGTCTTTAGGATGGTGTAATGGTGACCGATATGCAGCTTTAACAAACGGGACAAAATTCTTATACATACAGAATATACAGCATCCACATATTAAAACTAGGTAAGTTGTATTTATTTAAAGTTCATTCTTAACAAGTAAAAATGAATAAAAAGAAAGATTATATGGCACAAATATTTCAATTCATAAATAATTAGCTTCTGCCTGCGACTTTGTTTGCATGGAAGTCATAAGAATTACAATTTATTAAAACAACAGTAAATTTTGGTAATTTTTCTCGGCTCTTAAGGGTCGTAGCGTGATGTTAAATAGCCTATCACCTTTCTCATGAACCACTGTCCATTGGTGAAATCTGTACTGCGTTCAGAAAGACAGACGCAGCAGACTTTGTTTTATAATTTCATCTTCTATATATTTTTTTCAGAATAATCAACCACAATGGCTACCGCATAATGTCAGTGACAGCCCATCAAAAAGCAAACACCGTAGCTATTACAGATACGTTGGGCAGAGCCACAATCATCAGAGGAAACTTGTTCGACTATAAACAAATTGCAAGAGAAGTGTTGCATTGGCATTTCTTACCCCCACTGGCTACATGTTTCTCCCTGCAAGGTAATTATGAAAATAAACAGGATACAGAGTGCTCACACATAGCACATTAGAAAAAGAACACACACAAGAACTTAAATCCATGCCCATCTACTTACCATTTCTAAATGATCTGGGATGAAATCACATGCTTAAAAACTTATAACTCTAAAAAATTCTCCTCATCCTTTAATAGAAAATCGTGTATTCATAACTTAGTGAAAATATTTTTTTTTTCAGGCAATTACTTGTATACTGGTGGAATGGAGAAAGTGCTGGTAAAGTGGACTATTGGCAACTTAGCATACAGAGCCAATGAAAAGGCCTTTATCCCTCGTCTGCCTGGAATGATCAGATTTATTTCCACAAACAACAGCCATGTAGCTTTGACATTAAGCAATAATTGTAAGTGCAGTTGAAATTTAACCTTATGAAAATGGAGTGAATGTTCCTGACACTTATTTATAATGTTTATCAGGTTTACTTAGGAGTTTGCTACATTTCTCGTCCTCATGATTTATAAGCTCATCTGGCATCGAGGAGAGTTAAACTGTGTTCTTGAACATGAGCTCCGTTCTAGCCTGAAACTAGTCGCAAACCCGTAACATGCACGTTCATGAAAACCGTCAACTAAAAAGAAACTGACATGAACACCAAAAAGTCAAAATCATGATTTTTCATAACCTATTTATTATTAAAATATGTTACAATTTCAGCCGTAGTGATAGCGAACGCACAGCTACGCGTGGTGTGCACGATCCTGGAGTGCGGCGGCGTGTCGCCGGCGGCGCGCGCAGTGGGCGGCGCGCTCGTGTACCACGCGCCCTTAGCCGCCTTGCTCACTGCGGGGCGGACGGGACATCTGCAGCTGTACTCCACTAGCACGGACAAAGTGCTGTATAATGTAAGTAGATACTTGCGGACGCACGCTGTTATGCACACACGTGGTGTGCACGTTCCTGCTCCCCAATTTCGTAAGACACTAACATTTGTAATGTATTTCATTTTGATAATTTGGCAAAAGTAACTACTTTATTTACGTTACCAAACGAAAGAATTTTTCAATCATATCAAGCAATCATCATCATCTGCCTAGCCTTTTCTCAACTATGTTGGGATCGGCTTCCAGTCTAACCGAATGCAGCATTATATTAGGAATTTCAAAAGAAAGCGTGTTACGCAATTGGGGTGCTGGAATGCGGCGGCAGGTCGCCGGCGGCGCGAGCTGTGTGCGGCGCGCTCGTGTACCACATGCAAACAGTTTGTGAATAAAAAAATCCAACAGTATCGAAAGATTGTTCCAAAGATAACAATATTCAGACAGAATCTCGCTGCCCGCGATTTATCAATAATGATGCTGAACGCACTGGATCTCGTCTTGCATCAAGACCGCGCACATCGAGTTTGTGGTTCAACTATAGCATTCTTTTTCTGTACATAAATACTATTTTCCTCTGTTTCATTGCAGCTTGATATAACAGAAATGAACAATTTACCATCAGAGAGGTGGAATCTATTGCCCTTAGAAACCGAGGTGACATGTGCCGCAGTCAGCGGCAACGGCGAGTGGCTCGTAACCTCAGAGTACAGAAACGACGGCATCGTATACCCAGAGGAGAAACTCAAGTTCTGGTCAGCACAATACAAAAACGCTACACCTTTCCAACTCAACACATGCGTCAATCTATCCCACGGAGGATGCAATGTAGTTTCTCTTGCACTCAACTATAGAGGTGACTTTTGCGTATCAGCCGGCACGGACCAAAAATTTAGAATATGGAGGAAAGAAAACACTTCACAGACACATCGTAAAAAGATCGCATGGAATTGTTTAACTGCGTGCTACTACTCGTCTGGGATTGGTCAGTTCATTTCAAACAGTGTTCATAACTGTTTCAAAGATGGCGTCAAACATAAGCCTGGTAGGGATGAAGACTTGCCGTACTTGACAGAGGTTGAAAATAAGAATGATGTTATAAAGAAGTTGTTTAACATTCATAAAGAACATTCATTAGTTGATGGTGAGACAATTAAAGTGCCTATGAGGAGGGATAGCGAGTACGATATGGGGGGTGTAGCGATATCACAAGATGGTTCTCTGATCGCCGCGTGGTTTGGCTGCAAGCTGACTTTGTGGGACTATCATCTGTGTAACCTTAGTACTACGTTGTCTCATCCTGCGTTACGACCTAAAGGCGTACACGTTCAGTTTGGGAACAGGGATGCTGCGCATTATGTAAGTATCATGCATAACATGGACACCTTTTTATCCAAGCTTAGGTTGAGATCTAGAAAGCGTGTTCAACTCAGCATAGTAACTGTGTCATACGTAAATGAACATTAATATGAATAAGGTTCATTTTTAACCGACTTCAAAAAACGAGGAGGTTCTCAATTTGGATGTTTTTTTAGCTTAAGTAAAGTTTAAATATGCTTTATAGATGTCAGCCTTAGTAACTGATGTATAAAACTTGTTCGTTATTTCTAGTTGGTGTGCACGACAGAAACTTGCGTGGCAGTTTGGAGTTTATTATCCTTGACAGTGAAATGGCTCGTGCAAATCAACCCAACGTGCTTGGCCGCTCATAGGTTCTCCAATAAACTTGCTGTAGTTACGAAAACTAATGATGGTAAGTATTTTGCGTTACTTCATTATTGTTCAAGCGGCGTCTTTTAAAGCAATGTGTTTTAAAAGTGTCTTAACTTGTTTGGAACATCTATAATTCTATTTATTTGAATATTGCTTTCTCGATCTTTTCTATGAAATCTTACCTTTTTCGGTCTGTCTGCAACTAAAATTATTTTCTTAATTTAGCATTGGCATCCAACAGAAGCGTAGAGTAATGTCACCTTCTTATTTCAGTTTACGTATTCACACCACACAACTCAAAACCAATATTAACGAAGAAGCGGCTACTGGACCCGTCCACAGGCATATTCAAACAATGTACTTTTGGTACCTGCTTCGATGATAACATTAGACTGTACCTAATGAGAAATAATTCCGTAAGTATACAAATAATATTGTTTTTTCAGCAATTTATTTAACATGATCCGAAACTTGAATTTGGCAGAGAACACAAACCTGAGCCAAAATATTAGACAGTCTTAGCTACATAGTCAAATTAAATTAACTGGCGTCTGTGAAATGTCGCCATTAAATCATGATTGACTTTTTAGTCCTTACTGATCCACTGCTAGGCAAAGGCTTCCGCTGCCTCCCTCCCTCCCTGACTACTGATATTCACAGGGCTAGTTTTAATACATGAACTCTTTCAGGAGATCTACTGCATAGAACCAGAACAGACGGAAGAGAGTCGTCTCGAAGTGATATCACACCGCAAGCTGCCCACATCCAACTTCAGCGCGTTGTTAGCAGAACAACAACTGTCAGAGGTGCAGCCGGCCACCGCCGATGCTAATGTCATCGATGTCAATAACCTGGCCGCCTCCACTATAGCTCAGGTAATAATAAAGTTATCGCAGTACTCCCTCTAGAAACGTACAAAAGCACGCAGCTTGGGCGTAAACAACAAGTTTGTAACAAGGGACATACATACGGACAGACAGACGGATGACGAACCGTTTACGCTACGCCACAAACACAAGATAGCGAATAGATATCGGCTATCACGTGTCGTAGTAAGCCAGCATAAGCCTTCCTACCCACGGGCGATTTTTATCGTGCACTTGATTTTCTACGCACTGCTTATCACCGAGAGTTGAAAATACAGTCTGCGATAAAAATCGCCAAATAGCAAAGTCTGTCATCAAGTCTGCTCTAAAATATCTTATCTCTTATTTAATGAAAATATATATTATTTCTCAATAGCCTTTTTATATATTTACGAATTGTACTCCGATATCTTGGTTGACTGATAGTACATTGACCTTTATATTGTTGTGCAAGTATCCTTGCGATATGACGTAGTAACATTGCCTTTATCAACTTGTCCTTGAAGTGTTGTGCAACTAACAGATTCTCAAGAATCTTGCCAGAATAATTAAAAATAATAAATCAGGTTTTTTTTCTGATGCACATGGTAAACGTAATAGAAAATCCATTTATGCACTTTATATATTCATTGTTTTGACTGATGTTTTTTCATAATGTTAGTTTAACCGTTAATATCTAGCAATTTTGTCAGCTTTTATTATTATTTACTTATTGACAGTCATCATTTGCCTAGCCTTTTCCCAACTATGTTGGGGTCGGCTTCCAGTCTAACCGGATGCAGCTGAATACCAGTATTTTACACGGAGCGACTGCCTATCTGACCTCCACAACCCAGTTACTGGGTAAAAGACTGGTTGTCAGACTTTCGGGTTTCTGACTACACGTAACGACTGTCAAAGATCCACGAATGACAGCCGGGACCAACGGCTTAACGTGCTTTCCGAGGCACGGAGGGGTCTCGGTATGTAAAGATGGTCACCCATCCACAGACCAACCGCGGTAAGCGGAGCTTAACATGACCGATCGATCTGTGCGGCTGTTAATATTTAGCCACGGGCCCCTTATTGACAGTATTTGGTGATATTGACTCATTGTGATTTTGGTCCTAATTGCTTCGTACAGCTATGGAATACTTCCCTCTTATTGATGATTATTACGTAAAACGCTTTTTAGGATCCTTCTTAATACAGTTTAATCCTTGGCATTCTTCTTGTGTAAAGTTATATTATGTAAGTATGTATTTTACTATAAGATAACTTCCGAATAGGTACAGATGTAAAATAAATGTCAACTGAGTAGAATTTGCTTTGTTCTTATTCTGTAAACAGTATTTTTAAACATTATCTAACCGATAACACTGTTTAATTCCTGTTTTTGGTTGTTTCAGTTCTCGTTGGCGTCACCGCATATGGTCCCACCCGTGAGCCTTCTCTGCACATCATTCCTACAGCGACTCTCTGGTATGGAACAACTTGAACAGGCTGATGACTCCCAAGAAGACAAGCCGATGGAAATAGACGAAGATTCCAGTGATGATGAAGACGGAGACGAGTCCAAGCTGAACGGACCTTACGCCCCACGAGTGACGGAACTGTGGACGCCGAATTACGAAGCCGTAAAAGAAAAGAAATTAAATAAAATCATGAACGAACCCTTCCTAGACTTACATTCTACCAGTTCAATGTTTGGCGTGTAATTATTTGGTTATTCATTAAATAAATTTTATAAGCATGTGTATTTTGGATTTGTTTTTTCACCTACTTTTGACATACTTGTTTTTTTTTAATTTGCTGTCCCTACAGTAAGTTGTTCTTCGTTATCTGTCACACTATAATATTATCAGCAATACCTAGACTACCCTATAAAACACTGCAATTGTTTGTTTAGATGCATACTATACATTGCTAATGTTACAAGAAACACGCATAAAATGGAATTAATAAGTCAAGATGAAATTAATTTCATCGCAAAACAATGTGGGTTTACCAAAGTGTTGGATTGGAAGATGGAGGACTTTCCAGACAAAATTATTGGATATCTGGGTGACCATATGAAACTGATAATGGAAGTAGAGTTGAATGGGATCAGTTCTACACTTAACCTGTTTGTGAAGTGCATGCCGAGGTCCGACAAATGGAAGGCAGAATATCTTAGGGAGCTTGGATTCTTCAATAAGGAGTACATCATGCTGAGCACGCTTTTTAATGAATTTGAAAATGGCACAGGTAAGATAGTTTCTGTTACAAATATCCCAATTAGCAACGTTCTTTGTCCTATTACCTTAATTTTTATAGTTATAACTGTAACAACAACAAAATTCTTTGTAAAATAATAATGTAAAACACCCCTACGTACTAATTGTTTCTTACAAACTTTCTTAATTTTATAGGGTCACGAAAATGGCGTCCTAAATTACTGTTTATCAAAGAAGACATTTTTGTATTTGAAAACGTCTCACTACTTGGATACGTAATGCCACATCACCAGGACACCATGACTTTCGAAGAATTGAAAGCTTCTGTCGAAACACTAGCAAAATTTCACGCTCAATCATACATTTATGAAGAGAGGAAGAGTAGACAGTTGAGCAGATCATACAGAATATGGGAACATTATAGTGAATACCTTCAAGAACCCAACAGGGGACTCGACTGGCGGGACACAGGAAGGAACGCATTCATTGATTATCTCAAAGTCTTTTCCAAGTATAAATCTAAACCAAACTTCAATCGATACGTAGAATCGATTTTGCCTACATTATTTGATAGTGCTATGGACCTTATGAAGCCCAGCTCAGAATATCGGAATGCAGTAGTGCATCGTGATCTTTGGACCAATAATATGTTCCTCAAAAAGGATCAAAACTCAGCATATCACGCTTTGTTCGTTGATTTCCAGACTGTTATATATTCTTCTCCGATGCTTGACCTGTCTTCCCTGATATATTTCAATACTGCACGGAGTGACAGAGATAAATGGACGGATGGATTTATGGATGTTTACTATGCAGTGCTGTCTGAGGAACTGCAAGCTGACGGAGTAGATATAATGAACATATTTGATAAAGCTACTCTTACGGAAGCATACAATAAAAGTATAGTATTCGGACTTACTCAGGCTGCGCTCATAACACCTATCGTAGCTATGAGTAAGGAGAAACGAGAGGAGATATTTTGTGATCCCGAGTTATCTAAACGAGCTAACGTAGTAAGTCGTAGTCAAGTGTTTATAGATGTAGCTAAAGAAGATGAGAAGTACCGAATTAGAGTAACGGAATTATTTGACGAAATTGTAGAGAGATTTGTGTTTCCCAAAAATGTTGAAATTACTTTTATTTTGAATTAAGCAGGCAATGATGCATTTAGTTATAAAGATCTAAATTCTAGTAGGTAGGTCCTTATTTCTTACCTACCTATTGTAAGATATTTAATGTTAACATAAATTATTTCTCGGTTATGACTTGTGTACCCAGCTACTTTATAAACTAATATTTTCTATTTATTTGTCTTATCACTGTGTTTAACTTAGATAAAATCATCAAAAAGTTGCTATCGTTGTTATTGCCAGCTTTTCAGTACCTAAGTAAATTAAGTATTAATTTCCTTAATTAATCATGGACCGGTTATAATACCAATAGATAAATTACTACCCCAATAATTATATCCAAATAGTTAAAAAAGGTAAGTTTAACAGTCAAATTAAGTTTACTGTTGAAACGTCACAGACGTGATGGGTACCTATCGAAGTCTAATCAAGATAATTATAACAAAATAACATAGGCAGTCTAGGGGGCTGTCGACACAACTGAAAACTATAAAATAATGTTGCACAACACATCACCCTTACAGCTACAGATATACTGCTATTACAGCATGTCCGTCACGCGAACCATGAGATTTCCCCCTCTTAAAAATCGTTCAACGCGCCTAAAAAAGTTTTCACTTCCAAAATATTTTCGAACCACTTATTATAAGTAGGTACAAAACGGTCGCTGAATCATTTGTCCCCCTCGAATCCCCTTCCCTATTTAATGCAAGGATTTTTCCCAGTAGTCTCAAGTCAAATAATAAAACTATTTTTAGCTATCCAACTACATATCGACGGTAAAAAGGAAGTATATAGAAGTATATATATATAAGCGACATATTGGTCAAAAATGAGTTATATATGCCATCCTACTTAAAATTTTCCACTCTTTCGAATGCGCTTACTCCCATGGCTCTACGATGACTTTTTTTGCGTTTAAACCCTAACAAAAAAATCATAAATGACAAAAATACGTCAGTTTTTGTAAAAATTTAAAACTTTGAACGGCTCTCCTGAACATTTAATTTTTTGTCACTTATACCCTATTTCCTCTTATCCGTCGATATGCATGTACGTATATAGTAATTTATTTCTCTCAAAAAGGATATGTATTGTATAGGAAAGGATATGTATTGTATAGGAAAATTCCCAAATTCGTTGGCTTTTCATATTTTATTCCAAAGCAGCGCTGGCAATACCGACGCAGGTATTTCTTTACCTAACTATCTTATATTTACTTTTACTAATTTATACTAACGATATTAATATTTACCTACTTAACGTTCTAACAATATTGTAACGACAATCTTGTCGAGTATCTACTCGAACATCAAGCGCATTTTGTCTCGCTAAATTTAATTGCCTCAGTTGCTCTCCTTAGCCAACAGGCTGATAGACTTTAACTGGAAAAAATGGCGACTGCTGCTATCGAACTTAACGAACAAATTAATCATATAACAGAAGAAGATATCAAATTAATTTTGGCTAGCTACAACCGTACAAATGAAGAAATAATAATAGAAAACTATTCTGTTCACCCAGCTAGTAACAAAATGTTGGGATTTTTAGCAGAATATTGGAAAGTGAAAGTGCATTTGTCGGATAGAAGAGTTCTTTACTTCTTCATCAAAGCCATCTCCAGATCGAATGCAGCGAAAGCAAACATGGTGAAGGAATTGCGGCTTTTTGATAAAGAAGCGTTCTTCTATTCTGTGATCAAGGAGAACATTGAAATACCGGGTGAGTAGACATTTTCTTTCCGGTCTAGGATAATTTTTACATCACGTGATGACGAGGTTATTAATCTATTTGGTTTTTTTAGGTGTTAAACCATGGGCTGCGAGGTTAATAACAGCTCTGAACGATGCAATGGTTTTCGAAGATTTAAATGCCAAACAGTATAAATTACGAAATAAATTTGATAGGTTTGACATGGGTCACACGCTTCAAGCATTGAAGACGTTAGCCAGACTTCACGCATCTTCCATTATTTATGAAGAAAAGAAAAGTAAAGAAACTATGGGGGAATATAAGGGAATTAATTATGAGTACGAAAAATCCTTGGACAAAGGTGGATACGAGCTATCATCAGATTGGTTCTGTCAGTGCATGACAGGGGCATTAGAAGCTATGAAATCATTTTCAAAGTATAACAATACAGAAATGAATTTGATTGAGAGTCGTTGGCGTGACGTGTGGTCTACTGCTTTGAGTTTGAGTGATTTTTCTCCCCAACAGAAGAATGTAATCTGCCACCGCGACTTGTGGAATAATAACATTATGTTTCACTACAGTAAGGACGAAGAGAACCACTCGGAGCCTGATGATTGCGTGCTGGTTGATTTTCAAGCGATAAGGTGCCAACCACCTGCTGGTGATGTCATGTGTTTACTCTATTGTAATTTAAATCCAACTTTTAGAGAAGAAAACATCGAGATATTCTTGAATGCTTATTATGAGGAACTTAGGAAAATACTAAATAACTATAATATGAAAATCGATAGAATAATGACAAATAAAGAATTTATGACTTCTGCTGAAGAACAAAGACTGTGGGGGCTCATCATTTGTGCTTGTCTTATACCACAGTTTTGGTTGGACGATGATCTTACTACCGAAATTTTCTGTGATAATACTCAGTTTGATGAAATACTCTCCAAAAATAAAGGACTATTTATAAAGAAAATGATGAAATGTAATTCTGATTACAAACAAAAAGTTTTGGAAATCTTTGAAGAAATCGCAGATAGATACTGTATGCCTGCAAAATAATACGTAGATAAGCAAATAAATGAATACAATGATCAT
Organism: Gortyna flavago; assembly: GCA_963669345.1. NCBI lineage: Eukaryota > Metazoa > Arthropoda > Insecta > Lepidoptera > Noctuidae > Gortyna > Gortyna flavago. Next base: position 9,089,558 of record OY770139.1, read on the forward strand.
GTTGTTTAACTTTACTAAACACATCTTGTAGAATGGTTGCTATGTATCTACCTAAATGATTTGACTGTTTAAATAAAAATTACCTACATGTATCAACATAGTGAAAAAAGAAAAAAAAAAACAGGAAATAAAACAGTCAACCTTGTATAGACGAAACAAGAAATATCTATAGACCATTTGTTAATTATTATCATAATACCAATATGAGACGACAGATAAGAAATAAAAGAGGGAAAAAACAGTTTAAAAGAAGCGTAGGTACCTACTTCTTACCTACACTGTTTTTTTTTTTAGTATATCAATCGGAAATCCGAAAGAAAATAGATGGCACCGCGTCATAAAAAGTTTCAGAGAGTTTTTAAAAAGCCAATAAATTAAAAGGATCAACTAAATATTTCCCATACCTAAATCTTATAATTATCTTATAATACAAAGTCACCTTTCGCGTCTCTGTAGAAAACGTACTACGTAATCTAAAGTACAAAATGGAGTTTGGTGTAGTTTTCACCATTATTTAGAGAATTTGTTCTGGAAGGATATTAGAGATATCGGACAGATATACCTATCAATGTTTTAAAAAGGTCGCTATTGCACTCGTGCGAATCAGGGGCGGGTCGCTAGTCGGTTATAAAAATAGGAATATAGAAATAGGTAGTAAGTAGATATTGACTCTATAAATCAGTGCTAGCGTAAACTTTGAATCTGTAAAATGTATATTTTTGACACTATATTATAATTGATATACTTATAGGTATCCACATAAACATCAATTGATATTATCGTGAAATATATCACGATAATATAAATTTTATATAATAGCAATACTTACTTGATAAAAAACTACAATTTGGATTATTTTCCCGAAGTGGCAATTTAATCATAAGTTTCGGGGATTTTCCAAATAACGTTCAAGTACGGTTAGCTTTTTATTGAAATTCAAACCTTTTATCCATATGAGTTTATAATACGGTATTCCTCTATAGTTATTAATTTTCTAATTTATTTGAATCTCCTTATACCACTAGAGATAGAATGAAAATTGTGTCTTTTTTTATACACGACTAGCTTCCGCCCGCGGCTTCGCCCGCGAGGTATGTCGATAAAAACTATCCTATGTCCTTTCCCGGGATGCAATCTATCTCTTTACCAAATTTTATCGAAATCCGTTCAGTGGTTTAGGCGTGAAAAGGTAACATACAGACAGACAGAGTTACTTTCGAATTTATAATATTAGTATGGATATACCTATCAAATATCGGATTTTTACGAACCCTGCTATAAAACCTGCTTTTACATTAATTACCCAATATTGCATCTGTTGTCGTGAAATTTTAAGACTAAGGCTAGTACTAGCAGCGCCCCGCGTTAGTGTCGATCCCGTGGGATTATCGGGATAAAAAGTATTCTATGTGTTAATCCTGGTTATAAACTATATGTGTACCAAATTTCATCCAAATCCGCAGTTTGGGCGTTGAAGTCCCAAACACTCTATACACTATATATCTAGAATCACGTACCGAGTTAATGATAACAGTATCATTAACTCGGTACGTGATTCTAGACATAACAGAGTTAAACATTTTAGTCGGTTATTAAAAAAATACAGTTTAGTACAGTTAGTACAGTTTTCTGGTAAGCGCATCACTTGAGAAAGACTGGACCGATTTGGTATATTTTGTTTAAAAATGTCCTTACTAGTCTGAATTAGCTTTTTATGGAAATAAAAATTGAAAATAATAACAAATTCGGGAAAAACTGAACATCCTTTTTTTATATAGGATTTTGTATCAACTCAAGACCATAGGACAGGATGACAACTGTCGGGTGACGGGTCAGCTGGAAGTTAATAAAAACAAACGTAGTACACCTGAAAATTTATGATGAAATGTAAGTTTTATCTTTGTCCTGAATTAGATACTTGATTTGAAGCGATATTCATTAATGCTACTTATGCGCTATTAAACTATGTAGACCATTTAATTTCCTATTGAAAAACTGATCTGATCTGAACAGCTAAAACATAATAGAATGTACTAGGTACATACACGTTCTATTGTAAGAGACGAGCCTGCTTCAAATTTGTTTATCGTATCACGGCATCATTCCAACTGGGCGTGCTTCTGAGCATCGGTGAGGTTGTGCGGCACCCAGCGTGAAACTATCCTCCTCACGCGAAGATGCACGTGTAGAATTTCGTGAAAGACTTTCCGATCCAACCTGCAGTATATGCTAAATCTCTTGACATGTATCTAACTCGCCTATTGTCTTGGATTAATTTTTTCACTGCTAGCAAGTTTTCTTCCGTAACAGCCGTCAAAGGGCGACCACTTCTTTCTTCATCCCCCAAAGTTAGTCGACCGGGCTTGAATTCGTTATACCAGTTATACTAACGATACACGGTTGCCTTAGAAGGGCCTTCATCCATTAATGCCATTTGAAGTCTATCGTACGATTCGTCCGGTTTCAGGTGACGCTTGAAATCGTAAAAAATCATAGCGCGAAAATGTTCGCAAATCCGAATGACCTCTATCAAAAAGTACTCTGTGCGATAATTTAAATTAGCTCGCAAACAATGTGGAGGGAAATTTTGAAATTGGAACGTACCTATTTTTACCAAGGTACAAATAATCATATTTTCAAAATAGATTTTATAATCTATTAAAAAAGAAAAAAAGTTTTAATGTAATGAGAGACTGGCCAGTTATCTGGCCAGTCTCTCATAACATTAAAACTTTTTTCGCAATACTTTCTGAGTGGCCTGGTAATATATGAACCAATAACTCTAGGAAACTTGCTCGTTACCTAAATATATCGACGGTTAAGAGGAATATAATGAAGAGACGGTAGGTAGGTATAAAAATACTAATCTCGTAGGCTTCTCATTAGAATTTAATGAGAGCGATCTTCAACCTTAGGTGTATCCTTGTCCCCGACCTTCCCATGGTATGTCCATCCCCAATTCGGGATAAACTTATTATCTTGAAGGCGTCGCATACCAAACCTCCTGTGCCAAGGGTCGTCATCTCGCTGGCTGTATATGTCGCAGAATGGACGAATAAGCAGAATATAGAACAGTTCTACAAAGCTGAGGATGCTGGCTCCCAAGAACAACCCACCAGTTCCGCCAGTGGATACTGTAAAACAAATTTCAGTATGTTTAACTAAGTTTCAACCTTCTTTTCATGAGCTTTAAATGTTCAAAGCCAGCTTAGTTCTAGTTGAAAGACACGGCGTGTGTTACGGAACAATAACTACTTAGGCATTCTTTACCACTTGCTGCTGTTTATTCATAGCCTACTTGGATATGGTTTTCCCTGCCGTCCCTGCCTATAGGTGTACTATACTAGCTTTTGCCTGCGACTTCCTCCGCGTAATAGGTATTTCTTGCTCTCCCTAACTAACCCATCGCACCGCATCGCCTGCCCGCGCTATTACTTGGTTCTCGCTTAACTTTCTTTCTTACTTTTTTATATGTGGGCTATCAAATGCATTTTTTTTAATCTACTGTTAGATCCAGAGATTGTCCAGACAGCGTTCAAACAAACTCTTCAGCTTTATTATTAGATTTGAAAGGAACGTAATTATACTATTAACTTTTTTCGGTGTTCTCAAACTTTTGAGTTGCCATCATATAATTAATCTCTCACCGACTAAGTCCAGTACTCCACGCACCACATTCCTCCTGTACCGCTCACTGGGCAGCACTGCCAGCTCTATCTGAACACTTGCGTAGCTGTCGGTCGTGACGAACTTGAAGTCCTTCGTGATTGTGATCTCTGCCTCCGTACACGAAGGTAGGCAGTTACAAGACAGGCCAGCACGGGGCGACCAACTAGCTTTGAGGACCTAAATTCAAAACAGATTCTATTTATCGAAATTCGTCGTACAATATTTCCTCATTCGAGTAAGTGGGTTGATTGTTTTTATGCGATACGCACACCGTGTGCGTATTGCATAAAAACAATCAATCAACTCAATTCAACTCTTCAAAATTCCGAAGTAATAATTTCCCACCTAATTGATATAAATGGTATCGATATAATTGCCAAGGAATCGTATTAATTACGACTAAGTACATGGCCTATGGTAAGTATGGCCTTGTGTGTACGTTATATAAATCAGAAATTTTAATTTAATATAATCTAGTATTATACTTACCGAAAGTTCATGGACGTGGCTGTTCAAGCAGATAATGCCGCTGACATTACATCTAAGATGTTCCGGAACGTTCGGCATGAAGTAATTAGTACAGTTACAAAGCTGCAACTGTGCGTCCTTTCTGCATTGCACAGTGCACGCTGTGTACGAGTAGTGGTGGTACACTTGCAGGAAGTTTTCGTCAGTGTATCGACATTTCCGTTTTTCTGGCGATATCAAGCGGGCGCCGGCGTCATTCTCTATGTTGCGTATGGTTATATAACGCCTACAAACCATGCAAAGGATTACTAAAATTACCATTATTAAAGCACTATTTATGTGAAATTCCTTGGACTCAATTTGTTAAGTGTCACCTAATTCGATGATCTCGTTAGATAGCCATCGTTTTACGAGAGCTATGCATGCGATGCAACACAAAATGACACAACGGGACGTGGTTATTTCATTATGGTTCTTTTTTAAATTGATGGTCAAATTCGCACTTTCGTATCATGTTGTCGTTTATTTAGACCCCTTTAGATGAACATGTTGACATATTTTAGGCAACATTATACATTATAAGTAAATATGACTCACTTGTGAAGTATTTCTTGTCCCACAGTTAAAACATCAGAACCTATTGTAGTGAGCGTCGGCACTTCTTCCTCGTTCAAAATGTAAATATTTGCAGTGACCATTACATCGAATTGTATTGCTCCAGGTCCTGTAGTGCGGTTACTCGCCATGTCTAATCTAGGAGAATTCCTTTCTCTAAAAAAAAATATATAATAATGGGAATTACCTACAGCTCCTGAGCATGAACTTTTCTTCCATGCTTAGTACTTAGTAAGTACAATTTATGAGTGTTGCCACGGGGTCCTTGTCGAAAAATAGACCATTTCCAATTTTCAAGCATCCAAGCTTCTGTCGTAAAAGGTGGCTAGATGCCGATCCATATGCCTACTTCGGTTTATTAAGGGGCCAGTGATCCCCAGTCTTCAGAAGCTATATCTATCTAACATTTTACTTTGAAACAATTTCACTGCCGGAAGAAAATGAAATAGTGATGTAACAGTTTATTACGTGCAGTAGCAGTATCTACATAACCTTCTATACACCTATGAGTATCGATTGACACTTTCCCTTACCTTCCTTGCAACGTATTAATAGCATAACACGTTCCGAGCTCAGTGTCCATCGGTCTGAAGTACTTGCAACATTCGAATGGGATCCCATTCCATGAGCAGTTCGCTAGAGTTTCCTCACAGGTGCTCCTGACCTGAAAAGATTATTAAAAACCCCTTCATAGATTTTGTAAGTCCTTGAATGTTCTAGAAGAATCTATTTTTGAAGAAACGACACCACACTTTCCTAACATTCACGACCCACGTAGCAAATAACACAGACAGAGACTACATTCAAACTTCAAATTCAATAGCCTAATTTAGTATCAGAAACCATTACGCTGTTTTACGTTTTGCAAAAAATTGCAAATGAGCACAGAAATCTGAATTTATCTATTTATTCACAGTTAAGAGGCTTGATACTTACTAAATTAGCATAATAAGTCAGGTTCGTTTGCATACAGTCCGGCAGCGGGTCCACCAAGTTACAAAATTCTGACGTATAATAAGTAATTCCTTTGAAAAAAGCTAGCTCTTTTAACACTTCTTCCATGTTAAAATCGTGATCTTGTCCCCATAATCTACAAATAATAATTTAGGAACCAATTAAAATCATAAGTCATTTATTCAAATTAGGCTGAGCTGAGGTTCAGCACTTTTCGAACGTCAAAATTACATAAGACAGTCCTCTAAAACGCCCGACCTTCACCAATTCCTAGTGCATTCGCTAGTAAGAAGAAGTGGCGAGCGCTAAGAGAGACCTAAGATGAGAGACCTTCCCACAGCAATAAAGCCTGGAAACTTAAAAAGTAGATATCTCGAGGAGAGGCGCTACCTTTTCTGGAATCAACGGAAAGGTAGAGTAGCAATGGAGCTATCATAAATTTTACAAGTCCGCTTAGGAAATTACTATTACTAAGTAGCCTATTTTACTATGCAATTAACTTCAATTAAGTTATCAGCTATTCGTTGTATTATGCATATTTATGCGACAGTGAGAAAACATAAATATAATAATATTATGTAGAAATTGTTCACTCAATTTCTATAAGTATTGTCTAAGCATTCAGAGTCGTAGTTGCTGATTAACACGAATCGTATTGCTATAAAAATAACTTTTTAGATCGGTTCAATCAAAAGCCACGCCATTTCAAAAGCTAACGCTGAAGTTTCAGTTACCACTTTGTGCGAGCTTTTCTGAGTTTTTAACGACATGAACGTATGGAAACAAGATTTACTTATCAGATATTGCTTCGACGCGGTTAGAATTGTCATTTTCGCAAACAACAACTGCCGGGAACTCTGTGTTCCAGTCCTTGTAGGTTGTCTCCACGACGAATGAGATGGGGTTATTCTGGAAGGCATCGTACTGAGCTGCTATCAACAGGGACGAGCCATACCATGATAGAGCTACAACTACCAGCCAAAATATCCTGAAACATACGAAATATGTTATAGGTAAGGACATCAAGATTCTCCAGAGTCGAAATGAGAACTGCATATTGAATTCACCCAAAAACTGAATTGAGGAGTCAAGACATAATCTTTGTCAATTATTTTAATTAATTACCTCTCCACCCAATGTCTTTTATTATCAGCAATGAATCTAAAACCATGGATGGACGTCGTCTGCGGCAAACTTTTGATTCCATTCCACCAAATCTCCAAATATCTTTTCCAGGATTCTTTTGATGACATATCACTAGGTATACCTAAGGTGCTGAGGATCCGAAATGACTAAACTTCTTTCATTTAGATATTTTATTTTTATACAACAGCTTTCGTGCGTAACAACAACGTACATGATTCAGAACAAATAAATAATGGAGATGTAATGATGATTACGAATTTACGACAGGTGCCTAAGTCTAATAAAGATTTTAATCAGAATGAGAACGACACAGCTGTTCAAATGGTAGAACCATTATACTGATAACAATTTGTGTAATTGTGTGGCGTAATATCTAATGCTGTGTACAAACCACACAAGGCTTTGCTATGCTTCTATCCAATACACACAAGTTAACTATTAAATACCCCCACATCTAGTGCCTCTAAAAAAAGTTTAGTTAGTCTCACTCATTGAATGATTGAAACTGATTGAAACTTGTACAATACCACCGTACCTACTTAAAAAAATAGGTCACAATATTTTCGCATACTCTATCTTCACATGTTTTTAAGTAAACTGTTGTCCCGGTCCAGTACTGGCCGCAATTTCGTTCCAGTATATTGGTCGGTATCGCCTGATGTGCTCGAAGTGTACTGGTCTCTGAGGTTGTATGGTAACTTTAGTACTTCTCTTGCCACGTTGCCGTCGCGAACGAACCTCTCGGATCAACTTCACGGTGAAAAAGTAAATGAACTCTAACACCGAAACGAAGCTGAAGCCGGTGATGAAGCCACAGGTAGAACCGATGTTGCCTGTTAGAATGTAGATATATCAGAAGTAGAACCAGCTTCAGACTAGGTATAAGTAAAACATTGAGATCGACAAGACCGCCCATAGTATATTTTGTAGTGTTTGATGTATTTTTTTACCGACTTCCAAAAAGGAGGACCTTATGTATGTTTTCTTTTATTTATTTTTTATGCAAGTGTATGTTCACCGATTTCTCCGTCAATTGTGGACCTATTTTATTTTTTTGATTGAAGGTTATACTCTCGAGGTAGTCCCATTGTCATCAAGTTGGAATCTGATGAGAGGATCCCATGGAAATCGAGGGAAACCCTCAAATTTTATAGGCAAACCTATAGCGATTTGTTTATTTTTTACAGTAACTTGATCATTTGCTCTCGGAAATCATCATTTGGTAAAGTGGAGCTGATGATGGACACCACAGATGGCCATCGGAACTACTCAATGATAAATATTTCAACGGGTTGCAATTCGGTTACTTTAATATGGTTGCTAAGCAATGTATGTTCGTCACTATGCGTATGGTGAGTGGTGATTAACGTCTCAGCATCGGGAAAAGCAATATTTTTTTTAAAGTGATGCGCTGTTGATATTAGTGTATTGTAACTTAGATAAATTACAAACTCTCCCACTAAAAAGTGAAAAATAAAAAAACTTTTTTAGTAAAGTATTGATGATTATCGGTTAATGATACCTACCTACGCACGTGTGCACGACACATACAGTCCCCTATCTAGGATCGAAGTCTATAACAGATAGTGATTTATGGACCACAAAAACGAAGTTATGAACTAACTAACCTAATGTGCCTATATACAATACTTACTAATCAAATCGAACCACTTCATAATAACATTCTGCCCGTAACAGTCGGCTACATCCCTCGCGTACTTCACTTGAACCTGCGAGGTTCCGGTGAAATTCACGCCTTGCCTGCAACAAACGCCATTGTTCTTGTTCAGAACAAATATATTCAATGTATCCAACGTGCTTCGCATAACAAAGTGTTGCCTGCATTTCCCTATTTTTGTTCTCTGAAGTTATTTAATTTGCAGATGGGTTCAATAAAATATAGTTTTCTCTCACGTAAGATACTTTGGAGTCTCTTTGTTCACGTTTAGGTATACTTTTACAATCGAATTTTTAATTATTTAGAAGCACTGACCTGTATAATATAGGTACACTTGTTTAATAGAGGTCAGTGTTTAGAAGGTATTTGCTATGAACTTATAAACTTTTGAATTTCGTAACTAGCCTACTTTTTAGTTCCATGACAACCTTCGCGATAAACAGGCATGAACGACGCCCTTATGTTTCGTTTCCCGAACGACGATATCAATAAACAACACTGACAATGTGAAGTTGACTTGAGTTGACTCTTCGTATTCCTCAAATACTCCTAGATTTTTTCTGACCTTTTATTAAAATTCGTATAAAATAATATTTTTAGGCATGGCAGACACTAACTATACAACTGTAGACTTCGAAGTTTACGGCAAAGTGCAAGGTGTTTTCTTTAGGAAACATACTCAAAAGAGAGCCTCGGATCTAGGGCTCAAAGGATGGGTGATGAATACTGCGCAAGGTACTGTGATAGGACAGTTGCAAGGGCCTAACACAGCTGTCGGAAAAATGAAGACTTGGTTGCAAAAGGAGGGAAGCCCCAAATCGCGGATCGAAAAAGCTTCTTTCAAAAACGAGAGTCCCATAACCAGCTGCGCTTTTAAAACTTTTGAGATACGAAAATAAAATAATGAGTATGTGACTTTGCTTGATTGTTACTTATTTTATGTATTTGAATAGTCTAAATTTTTTCTACATTATAGTTTTTTGATATGAATGAAATGCGAATAAATTCTTTATTAAGAATTCTTTTCTTTTACTTCTAAAATAACTAAACTGTATTGTATTCATATGTTCTATGAATTGAACAACTATTTTTTAAATAGAAGAAAGAGTTATGTTCAATCAAAAATCTATTTAATTTTGGTCTAGTTCCGACTGTAACCCAAAAAAAGTAATCGTTTTCATTGTACAAACTTGTGTGGTTGCTACAACATATTTTTGTGTTGCTGACAACATAGCATGCAGAAAATGTGTAAACGTTTTCAAAAACGACAGCAACACAAAACCATATTGCTGCAAAACTTTGGGTCACTGAATATTGAAGAACTTACAGCCAATCATCCCGTTCGCTATCTGGTACGGTGTTGAGATACTCCGGGTATATGAGCACATTGTTGAAGTCGTAGCTGTAAGCTGTCTTGGAACAGGTCGGGTTGCACATTGGACAGTCGATACCGCCGTTAACTGCGTCCAGCTCTAACTCTTCTGGAACATGCTCATGGTCGTTCGGGCGTACAGTTATGGACTGTGCTGCAAATGTTAGGTACATACTCGGTAAGTATAATGTTGATGATCGTAACTAATCAAGATAAATGCAGGTATTTACCTACATGTGATGGCACAAGCCTTTCAGGGCAGACTGGCTTTAATGAAGGGCATCATTCAAAAGTCGTAAAATACTTACAATAATAGGTTCTAAGACAAGGCACATCTTTCATGTTACACGTTCTAGCAGTACTCATTTTCGGCATATTGAATGGCGTGCAGTTACAATTGTCCAACAGAAAATGCATCCTACATTTGAGCATGCAGTCACTATACGTGTAAAACGGGAGATACGACGACTCGTCATAGAATCTACATTTCCTCAATTTTATCGGCACGTGCTGGATGTCTCGGGACGCTTCTGTGAAGCTAGCTGTTACCATCACCGTCATCTATAACGTTAAACTTACACATGAATGAGTTTTAAAGAATACACCTTAGAGCGGTGCTCACTCGTGCGAATAGCTTCATCGAAGTGGAAAGTCATTTTTACAATTCATTGAGTTGACGTCTAAATATATTTCATGATGCGTGCAGAGCTATATAATATATTTATAATTTGTTCTTACTTCTACACGAGGACTAATAATTTGCATAGCGAAGCTCCCACTTGGTGAATCAGGAAAGTCATATGCATCTGAGAACTGTAGCTGCAGAACAAGGAACACTTTATATCTACATTTATTTCAGCCCAAATATATAATTGAATCATTTATGCAAATACCTGCGCCCCTTGTAAGGGTATGTTGTAGAAGAAATCGTCACTTTCATTAAGCCGTAACAAAACTCTGAGTCCCTGATCGAAGTCAAAGAATGACTTGTTTCCGTACCTGTACATATCAATGCTTCTTGAGCTGCTGGTTTTACTGCAAACAACATTATAAATGTAATTAGAAATATCAATAATTGTTAATAAATAAAGGATATTGAAGAAGGTTTTCCAATATATACCTTTGAAACAAAGTATCGTAGATTCGTAAATAGTTAAAGGTGCAACAGTAACCGTTCATAGTCAGACGAAAGTCAAACAGATCTAGGCAATTCGTCGCCTTTGTGTTCCAAACGCAGCGAACCAAAAGATCTTCACACCGAGGTGTTAACTGCCAGTCAATACATAAAATTAATGTAAAAGCAAATATACTCTGTATGTTGTTCATCAATATAAAAGAAGACAGGTGGCTTGCATAGAACTTTTATTGTGTTTATGGTATTAAGTAACTGCGTCCTTGGTTGCAAATACAAAAGGTACCTATCGCTGTGGATTATAAATAATTTAAGAGCCATGCCAATGAGTCCTGGCCAATGTAAGAGAGAGATATAATAAACTTTAAATGTAGACACTGGACTAATAATTGACCTCCATCGTTCACTGGTCAGAATGTGATGTTCGGTCGAACAAGCTATTTGGTATACAGGCAGCTAACTTGCAACTACTTTTAAACAATGGTGTGAGTGTGGTGAGTAGTCAATTATTTTACACCACTCTATTAAGGATGCCATAAGCTGAAAAAGTTATAACGCACAAAATAAAACTAAATATTGGCAGTGTAGTGGAAAGATGAATATATTTGCCTGTATACCAAATAGCTTGTTCGACTGTACATTACGCATCAGCTCATGGACATCATATTCGCCCAAAGCGTCGTGCAGTTTCATTGGCGACACGTTGTTGAAGTTTACTGCACCTAGTCCGTACAACTGTCCCAGCCCGAAGAGAAGGGACATCATATCCTTCTCAGTGTAATGTTGGTTGCGCTCCGCTTTGAGTCTGCAACGTAAAAATTACATGGTAAATGGAAAATTGGGACATTAATGTCCAGATCCTAGGTACCTAATATTCTAAAAGAAATTTTAATGGATGTCGACAGCTAGTCATTTGATGAACTTATAAATGAGTCTGAAACATAACGAGTTGTGGAAAATAGAGTTACTGCCTACTTGGTTTTTAATAGAGCTGAGAATACTTACACCAAATATGTGCGAAACGTTCCAGCGCAGTTTTTTTGCCTGCTAAAACGGTGACTTCAAATTTTTGGTGATTAGGTACCACTATTTCCATAGGACCACATAAAGTAGAATTACAACATAAGAGCCATTGTCTACTTACAATTTCTTGGCAAGTTCCGCAGCAGCTCGCCTGCTGATTCTGTTGTTAGTGCAGATGCCGACGGCAGGGAATATGATTTTGTTAACGGACACACCCTCGGGCAGTTGTGTCGTCACCAGCGGCGCGCTGTAGTACTTATCGAACGTCAACCACACCAAGGATATGGAGCAGATCAGGCCAACTACTAGTGTTATGATCCAAATGATTCTGTAAAATGACGTGAGTGTAGTGGAAAGTGTAGCATAATAGTCCTTACAGACAATGTAAAATTCAAAATTTAATTTAGTTGTTGTGAACGATTAATATGCAACATTATTTTTAGTATATGCGAAAGCCGAAACACGTGTCTAGTATTTTTATGTAAAAATGTACAAAATTTCAAAACTTTGTATCATGAGAAATCTCCAACATCGTACGCTCATTGATGATAGTTGGACAGTAGGTACCTAACTGTACGGCGATTTTATTGTAATTGACTAGTGATTAAATATTTTTGGGACAAAATATAACATGGTGTTATAATTATTGAAATCGATTCAGTTACTTATTCTGAATAAACTATATTTAGGTTTCGCATATACTAAAAATAATGTTGTATATGTAGATCGATTAAATTAATAACATATAAGAGATTTTTATTTATAATCTGATAAATTGAATGCCGTAAGAATCACAGTTAGGTATACCTATAGGTTATTGGCAAAGATACGGTTAGCCAATAAGACACGGACAGTAACCACAAAAGATACATAGATATGACTCTGATGGCACTGATACAATATTGTGCCTGTTTATATTTTGAACTAGCAGCGCCCCGCGGTTTCACCCGCATAGGTTTTGATCCCGTGGGAATATCGGAATAAAAATTATACTATGTGTTAATCCTGGTTATAAACTATCTGTGTGCCAAATTTCATCCAAATCCGTTTAGTAGTTTTTGCGTAAAAGAGTAACAAACATCCATCCATCCATCCTCACAAACTTTCGCGTTTATAATATTATAGTAGGAAAGGATATTAGTAGGAAGTAAGATAGGAATTAGGATAGTAGGATACGAGTAGTAGGATAGTACGAAGTAGGATAGGATTAGTAGGATAGTAGGATTAGTAGGATTGTATGACTTACGCGTTAGTATGAAACGTAAGTTATTTCAAGTGATGTAATGAACAACCAGCCTTTCCATTTCTAGATAGTAGATAGCAATTGCCGCAAGTATAGATACCTTACGAGAGCCAGCTGAACAAGTTCATGACAAGTTTATCTGCAACTCAGTAACGAGCAATAATCCAAGTACCTACCTACATAAATGTTAATCCATTTATTCACTATTCAGCAAAGTAACTCTTACGTATGACCACATACCTTTCAATGAACGGAGTGTTTTCGTCAACAAGATGTTTGAGTCCGCAAATGGAGGACTCCTCGCAATACTCCTTGCTGACTGTCTTCATACTCGCCTTTAGTATTTCAAGTCGGTTAGGTTCCAGAGCTCTCCTGCGTAAACGACGTCGATAAGCAAATTCATACGAACTTTTTGAATTTCTATCCATTATGCACGTGGTTAAACTAGTTTTTTTACTATAACAAACGATTTTACGGAGAACTATTTAATTCCAACCAAGCAATGGGTCTAATTTGTTTTTAAAGTTCTTTATGGGAAAGTAGGTAAATAGCAGTTGTTAAATATTCTATTTGACGATCATCAAGCTTGATGTGAGGTTAATTGCTGTGATTTATCGATTCTTCTCGTGTATTACTAGTTTCTATTGATTTGAAAACGATAAAATATGATTTATAGCTGTACGTTTAGTCGATAGAAGACAACAACACAGAAAAATCTCGATTCAAGGTCGGTCTGTGCGTAATTCTGATTCTAGGTAACTTTTTAATGTTTGTGCAAGAATGAGCGTCCTAGAAATGTAATGGTTTAAATTAAACTAGAAAATAACATTGACGAAACCTAGTCATATGACTATTAGACCGAGCATCTTACTATCACAGATGTAGGCTCGATTTCGATCGAACTTGCAACATAATTGCAAAACCCATTGCCAAACAATTTGATCATCTCCGATTCCAGACATTCACTTATACCTAATGTGTGGAATTTTACCTTTTATATATTGCAATGATTATCTGTTTTATGTCTGTCGTTCAAACAGGATGATTAAAAGATTGCTTTGTACCTAAACCCACTAATATTACCGGTTCCATTTGGAAAAGAGGTATTCGCATTTCCTGGTTCAAATATTTTGAGAAGATAAGAGGGAATCAGATAGCATCACTGTAATTTTATACTTTTCAGCACATATTCTACCATCTTCAGAAACTACTTACATAACTTATAATCTTTCTGTTGCCTTATAGCTTGAACAACGAAACATGGGTCAAAGTCTCCGCTCAGCACTTTGAACTCACGCAATAGTTTGTGAACAAAATCGACAGTCAAGCAGAAATTACGTCAAAATAATTGTAACATTACCAACACATGTTATTACATCCACAGTGTCTGGTCAGGTGGTCAGTTCTGACGTCCTTTCCCCATCGCGTCAGAATGACGCCGGCGGCCGGCGTCCGCGCAGGCTCCGTTGGCCACGCGCTCTTGCATAAACTAATCTGCATGAGACAATGAAACTGTTATGCGTAACATTCGTATTTAAATTACACATGTTATCATAATACTTTAGTAAGTAAGTAAATATAGCTTTGTAAACTAAGTACTTATTAGGTACCTACACTACCTACTTTGCTGCATGCTTACTTGCATGCTGCCTGCTTGCTGCTTGATTGCTTGCATAAGCTATGTAATACAAATTTGTTTTAAAAACATTATTAGGATAAATAATTTCAAGTTAGGACTTATAACTTTAACTTTTATTGAAAACGGAATTTAGGGCATATTGTATTGGATTTCAATTTTACGGCAAGTGATATTATGTGACATTAAGTTCGGGCAAGTTATCATTCGGACAAATGATGATTAGGACAAAAAAAAATATGGCACTTTAGATTATGGATAAAAAAGTTAGGGAACACATTAGAGAACCCCCAATTTTTTAAGGAGGATAAATAGCCTACCTATAGCCTGGTTCACTAATGTTTCACCAAAACACCATTGCCAATGTTTAGATTACAACCAACGTTTCATAGGTACCTACTATTTATTTCACAAACAACTTATTCCACAAATGTTCTGTTTTTTATACACTCGTTTTACAAACATTTATTTGGCAAATGCTTCTCTTTACAAATGTTTCGGATGATATTTAATCATTTATACATTTATTATTCAGGTTCTTTTGGAAAAATCACGTTTATACAAAATATAATTTTATAATACATTTTGTAAACCAGTCACAAAGTGATCATGGCGGTATTGTAAGTTGATATGCTAAGGGTCATGGGGTCAATAATGTGCAATAATAATAAGACGTATTCGACGGAGCTTTGCAGAGCCTTGTTTGTGTCTACAGGGTTTAAAGGAACCTAACACGTAGGGGGTGATAGGGGCTCGTTCGCTCGCTTTGCTCGCTCACTTGAGCCCCCATTATCCCCTTCGATCCTAACCTGTCCGAGTTGGGGTGGCCCAAGTCCCGAGCTCGCTTCGCTCGGTCTTGCGTAATAATAAGTCATTAAGGAAAACGTTTTTATTCCAACGTTGTTTTATGAGATGAAATTGAAAAAAATGGATTGTTTATCAAATAAACCGTTATTAAAAAAACTTTAGAGGATAATTACGAGATGAATTATTTGGCAAACTTGTTATTGTACTCGTATAATGATGAAATGACAAATCATGTGTTTGCCAATCGCTGCTTGTCAAGTAAAAATTTGTAAATTATTTTTCGGTGAACTGACAGGACACCCTATAGCCTTTTAACATCACGCTACTGCAACCCTTAGGAGCCGAGCAAAAACAAAACGGAGAAAGCGTCCGGGCCATGGCGCGGACATAACCTAGTAACAGATTTTGAAATAGTTAATGAGATATTGGATGTCTTGTGCTTCAGTTATTAAATTTCCTAAACATAGTTGTTACACCGCTTGTTTGATTAAAACAAACTGGTACAGACAAGCTCCACTTGGCAGCTTTTAGTACCAACCTAGTTTCAACTTATAGGCATAATATAACACAGCAGGAAAAGCGAAAAAAATATCGAAATACCTATCTGCATTATGTCTAGACATTTCTTGCCTATCTAAGATCGAACTAAATATGCAAATATTTATGTTTCAATCGTGTCAGTAGCGTTCCAAGTTTGCGGAGTCTCTACTGGTGCATATTATTTTTTTTAATCTCAACGACGAGTCACTAAAATTACATCAGCTGAAAATTACATAGGTGTGTAACTTTACTTCAAGAGATATAAAATTATTTTGAAATACTCTTAATTGCGATTTCATCCTTTGATTTTAAGTCTCGCAATTTCATATTTGTAAATACGAATGACATTAAGAGCCGCAACACTTTTGCGTTTAATAACATTAGATTTACACACATAAAACTTGTCATGCTGGGTACCACTACTTTCAGAGAAAACTAAAACTTTTGTTGATACATTAATATGCTTTTGTTGTAACAATTAGCTTGGTATCACGTACTTCAGGAGGTAATATAATATGTGCTTGCATGTTACATGCTAATCTAACCTACCACGTACCTATCGTTGAAAATTTTAAGGCAGCGTGCCCTAGACACGACATTTCCATGTAAATCAACAACTCTACTGCATAGTGCATACCAAAGCGTAATAACAAGCTGTTATCATTGAGTGGTATGAGGCCACAAAAATAATTTATGAGGCTTTTGAGCTTTATTAAAGTGCTTTTATTAAGGGGACTACATGACCTAAAGAGCGGTGACTGTCGGACTGCATAGAAAAAAAAGAGAAGCTCGATGACACAACGTTGGTAATTTATTGCAAAATATGAAGCAATTATCTATTTACAAAAAATCTATTGGACTAAAAAATTAAAACACTAGTGCTTTAGTATGTTGCTTTTAGAATAATCTGACAAAAAATGAGAATGATTGTATGTATATTAGTATGGTTTTTAATTGTAAAAAGAAAGTTTTTAGAGGTATCTTCATGATTTTTTTCTATAGTATCAAATAAGTTGCATTATGCTTTAAACACACTATCAACCTAGCATATATCATGAAAAATATCATATATTTTTCTGACTTTGTTTACTGTAGTCGATCATATACTTTTATTGCTTCTAAAACTTGCGTATTTTGCGTATTGTCTTGTAATCCAGCCTTACCGTTAGCTTGCAATCATAATGTTGGACCTAGACCTAAGCTGTCCTCGATTAGTGGCACAGTATTCTTGGAAAAAGATTTTGAGAATGATACTATCTTTTCATGACTTTCACGGATCTTTTAAATTCGAACGTCTTTTTTCAGCGTGAAGCCTTTTGATTCGAAGATAATCACAATCATTTTACGAGTTAGTAGAGCGCAAACAAAATCCTTGAATCACAAAGTTAACTAACGGCAATGAAATATATTACTTATAATAAAGGAGTATCGGTTTGTAAAGATTTTGCAATCATTTAGATGGGTCATCGTTGTTTACATAATCAGTGATTTAAAAGTGCGCAAGGTACAAACATTTTTCAAATTTAAACGTCTCATTACTTTACACAACGTTTATAAATAACAGGGTAAGTAAATGTCAAGGAATATTACTGATAACAGGCTTTTTTTTTGCTAAAGAAACAGCTGTCCCTTTTTTAACCGACTTCCAAAAAGGAGCAGGTTATATTATGTTCGACTTTATGTATGTTTTTTTTTTATTTTATGTTCACCGATTTCTCCGTCAATTGTGGATCGATTTAGTTTTTTTTTTTTTATGTTGTACTCCCAAGGTGGTCCCATTGTCAGCAAGTTAGAATCTGATGAGAGGATCCCATGGAAATCGAGGAAAACCCTCAAATTTTATTGGCAAACCTATAGCGATTTGGATATTTTTTAGAGTAACTTGAGCATTTGCTCTCGGAAATCATCATTTGGTAAAGTGGAGCTGATGATGAAGACCACAGACGGCCATCGGAACTATACTCAATGATAACTATTTCACGGGTTGCGTTTTGATTACTTTAATATGGTTGCTAAGCAGTTTATGCTCATCACAATGCGTAAGGTGAGTGGTTGTTGAGTTATCCTGGTTCTTACCAGGAGAACCCCTCAACAATTAACGTCCCAGCATTGGGAAAAGCAATATTTTGTAAAAGGTGATGAGCAGTTGACGATAAGCTATTGTAACTTAGATAAATTACAAACTCTCTCACTAAAACGTGAAAAATAAAAACTTTATTACAAAAAAAACAACCGACTTTCAAAAAAAAACTACAAAGTGGTAAATAACTTTAATTTCGGAAGTCGGTGTCAATAAACGAAAATGCAGAACCAACGACACCGACTTCCGAAATTAAAGTTATTTATCACTTTGTAGTTTTTTTTTTGGAAGTCGGTTAGTCGGTTGTTTTTTTTTTCACACCACTGCTACTTGTACGCCCGTCGTGAAAATGTTATGAATAAACGTCTTTTAAAACCGAATATTACGTAGCCTAATATAAACTTTATTTTACCTACGTATCTTTAATTAATTGACCCGTTTGCAATCTAAACGGTTCATAGAAAGTCACAAAAAGAAAAAAACCTACAAATCCTGGAAAACTCTTAGATAACTAGGTATGTACCCATAGCGCATCATAAGAAATGTTTTGGAACATTTATTGTCGTAATAATATTATGATAGCCAAGGTTTGGCGCAACACACGCAGTGGAGGTGGGTCGCAGGCGCCGGTGACCACTCTCTTGGCGATTCCTCAATTGCAAATGTTGGTCAGCCTCACTCGAAGACACCAGCTTCGATAGATACATATACTGAAGTATTTATAATCCCGAAGTTTTTTGTGTTCGGTACCATAGTGTAGTGTTGGTTGATATTTGTGACAAATATTTGAGAAACAGTTTTCGGTCAATTGTGTTTGAATTAAAACGGATTCTCTCATTTTTCAGGTAAGCAGATAGCTGAAGTAATTAATTTCAGTTTTTTTTTGTCACATTATCGTTTTATTTAACCCTACATAGAAAACAGTTAATCTAAAAAAAAAAAATTTGGTTGTGGGCGTTGATGTCTTTAGTTACAAAACAATATTATTTTGTATTATTTCTTTAAATTCTTTTTATGTTTTATATCATCATCATCAATGTCTATGACCCTCAATTAATTTTTTTCACGACTGACAATTGCCTAATTTACTTGGTAGAATAGTACCTACTACGTAATCGCCATCCAAATTTAACGATCATCAATTGTGAATACTTAATCAATCCCACCAACTTTGATGAGCTGTCGTGTTTTTTATATGGAATTCACGGCATTTTTAATTGATGACATATCCCTAAACAGAGGTATTTGCGGTATTCAACTATGTACACGTATACCACGCCCTACCTGTATCATGTCCTTCGTTTCTGGTTGGTTACTTGTGTGCTATTGATCGTAGAGTCAGACCTCTTTTATTGGGTATTTTGGATAAATTCTTCGTTCAAAGTGCACAGTCCAAAGTGCGAATATTTATTAACACAAGTCTGCTATACCCAGCTGCTGTTGTTGACCTATGTGGTAACCTTTTTAATGAAACGACACTTGCATTCCTAGCAGATTATTTGCATTAAAGTTCATCTAGTCACGTTAGGAAATAACATTATTTTAAACAACCAAAACAACATTTCGTTGCTTAACATTCTCATGTTTGTTTTGTAGCAATATAGTAACGACCGCTAACAAGATCATCTAACATCCATTTTATTTTACGCAGTGTGTGCTGTAGTCTCTTATACATATCGCTCACCTAGTAATATATCGGCACATCTACAAAAAATGTGAAATTGAGTTTTTACCGTATAAGTGTTCAAAAGTGCATAATTTAAAAAAGTGGTAAAACGGCACAACGCTACACTAGTAATCAAACCCATAAAATAGTAAAAAAACGTAATATAAACCCATAAATCAATTTTTAACATTTTATATAAAATCTTTGATCCTCGTTTCTGTAAAATGTGAAAAACGTAGATGTGCCAATATATTACTAGGTGAGCGATATGTAAAAGGTATGAGAAGTGTATGTTCTCGAACATTGACCAACAGTTGCGATTGGATTGTCCGTCCAATCCGCTGATGGTTTGAAAGTATGTTATGTTTTGATTTTCCGACCTTGAGGCATTGTCCGAAAGCACGTGTGTCTTGCTAACGGTCGACCATAGATTGATCTTACGATTACTTGTAGTAACAGTTATGTATTAGTGTCAAGTGTAAGAGTTGCATGTGCTTCGAAAATTACTATTTAAATGTGTACCTACATATACTCGTGAAGAAATGATCGATGAGTTCACGAAACATCGTGGAGTTCAATAATCTGCATACGCTTGTGGTGCATTATTCTGATATCAATTAAGTAATTTAAAATTTTCTCAGAGTTTTGTTTTGACCATTTTCTCATTTATACAATGTGTGAAATAGGAAGAAGTCAAAACAAAGTGTGTCAAAGTGTGTCATCACAGTGTTTAAGCTTATTGACTTTTAAAGGTTTTTAATAAATGGAACCTTCAGCTATTCAACGACGATTTTTGAATAGCAAGGCAATTGTCTCATGAAAACACTGGTCATGTCACCGTAAATAATTATTACTAGGTATGATTCATGGCAAAATATATAATAATTATTTATTTATTTCTCTGATCATCATCATAAATAGTACAAAGCCAATTTTCACTATAAAGAGACTGGTGTCTGTTTTAGGTAAAACCAGTATTACAGATCACTAGCACTCGATGATGAAAAGCACTCGATGTCCTCATGACAAAGTAATGCGCGTCTTCACTTATTTATAGGCTTTGTTATATTTTAACAAATAAAACATTACGTAATTATAGGTAATAATAACCTACCTACTTATGTCTTTGATCTTTCATTTCGGTCACAGGCTCACAGGTCACCTGTGATCTGTTCTGTAAAAATCTCATAAGTGGGCTGTCAATATTGTCAATTCCTATTATCAGCTCACTTCGAACTCACTTCACCTAAGTTTTCACATTCAACAAAAGTAGTAGAAAAATTGACAAAAATATAAAAAGGTGAACAAAATAATTAACTACTAGCACTTTGCCCGCGACTTCGTCCGTCTTCACATGATCTGACCAAGATTATCTCTGGACTTTAAAAGAGACTGCGTCCTCTGAGTTTGATTCCGCCTTTCTTCTCAAAGTATTCAGATAGAAAACTCATCCAGGTTTTTTTTTTTTATGTGACGTTTGATTCCGATATCTTATTTACAAAATAATCAATTTCATTTTCATTTAATTTCGTCGCCTTTCATTCATCCTCTAAACTTAACCAAATCATCTATGCATATATGTATACTCTTTTCAATTTTGGTCTCTACTGAAGAGGCAGTGTTTTAAACCGCTACGTTGCCTTATAAAAACTAAATTAATCAGATCCATATTTTACCAAACATTTGCAGTTGTTAACAATGAAAACACTTGTGTTCCTGCTAACAACATGCACGTGCCTAGTGAGGTGCCTACCGCCTCCGCACCCCGATGTCTTAGCAGTGAAGCGGGAAGAAGAACGCTTGCACCCTTTACAGAGAAGCCCGGCGTTACGGAACCCGCACCTACTGCAAGTGCTGCCTCTGACCAGCCTGTTACACAAAGGAGAGAATTTGGTAAGGACTCACACTCAAGTATTTCTCTTTCTTGAATAACAACATAAATAAGAGGAACATAGGTATATACCTATGTTCCTCTATATGTTGTTATTCAAGAAAGAGAAATACACCAATGCGAAGTGCACCAATTCATTAATATTATCCCCACAGATTCTCCCCATATTTTTCGTAGTTTTGCGAATCAATAATATTAAAATGAATGAAATAAAAATCATTGAATTTCTAGAAATATTTTATTTGGTTTACACTCTAATAACAAACTAGTTTATGGCAACGTCACATTAACAGTTTATATTTTACTTTCAAGGTTTACGCAAGAGATGCTCATGATGTGCCACGCAAAGAAATTTATAAGATCCTCACCCACGCGGGACTGATCCCAAGGAAAAAATTTCCGCTGTCGGAAGTTAGTCATAAAAACAACCACATCCCTGTCACTTGGCCTGAAGAGTGGAGCGAACAACTGTTTTATGGTTCAGCTTACTTCCCCAACCAGGATCTCTTACAATACTTGTAGACTGTAGTTTTGCACGTTATTTATACTTTAAATTTTTTAATGTAATCGGGGGTCTCCAAAAAAATCTAGGGTAAGTTATGTGAGTCGTTTAGTATATAATGTAAAGGTTAGGCGATTAAATATAAATTAAATGAGCTTTATTTAAGCAATTCAAGCATCTGACCATACAATATCTACAATTCATGGTTAGTTTCGATTAAGGATTTTGATAATAAAGGAGAACGATGACCCCGCTCAAACGTTATTGGTCCAAATATTGTATCCTATCTAATATATTGCCAAGACTAAGATAGATTTAATTGTGTACTTAAATCGTTAGTGTAAAGTTACAATATTGTTTGAAAATCATTGTATTGTGTGCTTTTTGATTTTCTAGTGTGAACCGCCATTGTTGAAAATAAACAAAACAATTACATAGACAAGGTTGTTTAATTCCAAATAGACGAAATGGCCTTGGACGCTCGGCAGCCGTTGTTGCGCTAACTTGCGCTGTATAATCATATATGTCATAATTCTACATAATTAATAATTCACATCATTTGCACAACATGAACCGCTACTGGTATTGCTTTTTATCGACCATAATATTACTTTCATCAGCCGTGACGATACTAATAAAGTATATGTGCAAATAAACATATTTATTGTTTTCAATAAGTATGTCTAAAACAAAAACGACAATATGTAAGGAGTTAATTAAAGATTATTGTGCTAATTGCACGTTTGCTGGTATTCATTATATTGCTGACGATACTAAACATGTGACTGAAAGGTAAGGCAGAAGCTCAGTCGTTTTTTTCATCTCTTTATGCTCTATATACATATTGTACCCAGATAGAAATACCCTTAGCTATTCAATATTTCACCAGAATATTATGGCTGGTGCTAGTAATTATATCATGGTACGGGTCTGCACTCCTCATCATCTCGGCATGGGATGCTTTTCTCACTAGCCCCATCAGCTTTGGTTTGGAGACCACCTACACTGACTGGGAGACGAAGATGCCAACTGTGGCTATTTGTGAAACAGCTAACAACCCTAAAATCTTCAACGTGTCTGATACGTAAGTAAGAGAATGTTTATTGAAAATTAAGTTTGCTGAACGGAAACTTGTTACAGTAATATTGATTAAAGTTGTTTCATAGTTGTTTTACCTCTAATTTTGCATCACTGTCAAAATCACAGTAATTTTTAATATCGTTGTAATGAGGTTGCTGTTAGGTTGCTGTTAGTCGTACAATGTCTGTTTCCATTGCCAATTATATGGTTTTTATTTTTACAGAATTTGGCCTCCTGGTCACCTTTTGGATTTAGAGGATGCGCTAAAGGAAATAGTCTACTTTCGTGGCGTGACTTACGTTCTCATTGGCACATGCTACCTCAACCCCGATCCTGATCCCTTATGTCCTAAATCAAACTACACCTACTACGCAAGTCTTGTGCGAAGCGAATGCACCAAGATTATAAAGAACTGCACTTACAACGATGAAGAATTTCCGTGCTGTGAATATTTTCAACCCATTGAAACTGACATAGGACCGTGTTTCATTTTGAATTCCATACAAACAAAGTAGGTACTTACTTTATTTTACTGAAAATGTAATCTAAGGAACTTTTTTGTTATGTCAACCTTTGTGTTGCAGAGAGCCTCACCCATATCCAATGGTAAACAATTTGCAAAACCTGCGGGGCGTTATTAAATTTGATTCATTTTTGACAACATTGGTAAGTACCTACACTTTTAAGTTTTGAAAAGTCGTTCAGCTAGGTAAGTAGGTACCCGGCAAATCGATCAGTCAGAAATCTGAAAATCGAACTACACAGATAATTTGAGATAAACTGTTAATTTTAGATGTACACTCTGGGGGAGGATGAGGTACCAACTGTGACTACGCTGCATTCTTCTACTTTAAAGATACAGCCTGGCTACATTTACCGGTAAGAAGTAAAATAACTCAAAATAAATGCACGGAGCGCAAGTGGAAAACCACGCAGCATTAATGCATGAACAATCTATTTCAACCCAAAAAAGTCGGTCCATAATAGTTTTCTATTATACACCAGTAGGTGTATAATAGAAAACTATTATGGACCGACTTTTGGCTTGCAAACAAAGCAAATTTTAGACTCCAGCATTTAAAAATGCTAACTAGCGTTGTATCTTCACTCAGCCGTATACTGTCAGTGCGCAACATAGAAAACGATCCCTTGATAACGGAGACGACCCCGGAGCAACGTGCCTGTCGATTCCACCACGAGAACGAGGGGGGGTTGTATCCTCAATATTCGTACAGCGCCTGCACCGTGCTCTGCCGAAAGCAAGCGCAACTCGAGTCATGCCAATGCAACGACCACTTCATTCTCGGCACCAGTGAGTCTACTTGCATTCACTTATCTTGTAAAGTCCCTTGTCGCGTTTATATCGTCTAGGTATCTAAGAAATTCTTCGAACTAAATGAATTTAGCGATTCTAATCGGTTGATGATCTGCCGTAGAAGAGCTTAGTCGTAAGAGAACTTCTTGTTATCTGTTTTACTTTGACTACGAAACACAAAAGGAAGGATGGAATGCTCCCTTCAGTGTAATTCCATTACTCTTTTGCGTAAATAAATGTACCTACCGTTTTTTGCCAAAGCGAATAACACTTGGCCACTAGTTTGTTTATAACCAAATGCAATCTAATTAATATGGTTAGCTCAGTGAACTCGTTTAACAATGTAAGTAGCGCACAAGATTTGACCTTTATGTAATCGGCTATCAAGATCGGTAGCTACAGGTTCTTTTAATCTTTTACTCTATTTCAAAACTCAGTTTTCGCAAGTAACATGATCTTGATAGAAACTTTGAAAATAACAACATCCAAAACTTTTCAGCTGAAGAAACACGATGCAATTTATCAGGAATGGCCTGTCTTAACACACTGTCAAGTCACTTGACCACTCTGAAGCCGCCCTGGGCAAATCGCCCAGGACTCTCTTGCAACTGTCTGCCTTCCTGTGACGAAACGGAGATTACCATTATCAAGGACGTCACTACTCCGTAAGATCTTTTTAGAATACTTATAGTAATAATATCTGCCGCATGTCAGACGATCAATGGGCCAAACTTACGACCCAGTGGGTCCCACTTAATGGCAAACGACATCGCGGCAGGCCCGGATAGAGATGGTGGGATGAGCTGGACTCCTTTAATAAAGATTGGTCCTTGGCAGCTCTGGACAGAAAGAGGTGGAAAGAGAGTAGGGAGGCCTTTGCACAACAGTGGGACATTAAAGGCTAATAAAAAAAAAATGTGATTCTCAAACAAATGCAAAGTAAACAATTTAGCTCGCATGCACGACGTTTCCAAGGTGGACCATCATCATCTGCCTCTTTATATGTTTAGGCTACCCTAATCACGAACATAAGTACAAATTTTTGGATAAATAGGCCCCGTTTTATAAAATGTGTTGGTTATATCTCTACTTATTTAACGAAATTCCATCCCTTGGTAAAAGCTTACCATTGCCACAATTACCATTTATTCATCAGCTTATTTAGTGGGTGCTGCTCTTTGTTTTATTTCTTATTGGGCATTACTTTTCCAGGGTTAAGGGCAAAGCTCACAAAAAGAAGGCGCGCGTTGAAATCGTTCTCGCTTATTTACCTACCGAAAGGTTCAAGAGGAATGTTGTAAGGAGTCGACTTGATTTAGTTGGTAAATATAAGTAATTTTAAACTACACTCGCTACGTACTTCTCCATAGGAAACTACTACGCTTTGGATCACTATCTTCATCTTTCTGATTGACTGAATCCTTTACAATTCAAAAGTGCCTGTAAATGGGTTAATGGAAATAATTGCTTTGAGTTTGAATTTCATAAAAAATCATAACTAATACTCTGCAGTGCAAGTAAGTTAGTTATTTATAGTTTATGCAAACATTTCAGTGTCAGTTGGAGGTACAACAGGGCTATTCGTTGGAGCCAGCTTGCTCAGCTTCGTCGAACTCTTTTTCTTTTTCACCGTTCGCTTCATCAGCAATATCTTAATGGAAAGGAAGAAGAGAGAGAATGTTGTAGTTGTCCAACCTGTTAGGACACCGATCCCGCAGGAACTGCTTGAACTTGATGAAATTGTACCACATAATATGACTGGAGAAGCGTATCTTACAAGTGGAGTCCCTACTTTTTATCATAAATACACTGTAAACAAACCTAAATAACTCTAAATACTAATTCACAATGTTCGAGTTTTCATTCTTATAAGCGTTAAATGCGAACCACATAAAAAATATGAAAAATGTAAATCGCCTTATGTCGTTTTCTTCTCGTGTCCCGCGATTATGTCGTTTTCTTTTCATAACAGCTTTGCACTCATAAAATAAGAGGATTCAAAACACATGTGGCCTTGTTACCTGCGCTTGTTACATTGCTCTCTTTGCGATATTGCTTTTTTCGCTTCGTCGTTATTTATTATGAAAAAGTTGAACTTTTCTGAATAAATGTTTCGTAATCGTACTGCAAATATTATTTTAACTTTGTCTACATTTTGCTTGCAGAAAGGTAACATTTTTGGCAACACGTTTCCTGGTTGCGTCAGATTACGGGTAGCAGATTAACTTTAAGTAGTAGGTACCGCGTTACGTCCCAAATGTTACAACACTATAACGTAACATGATTCACAGGTACTTCATTACGAAATGGTCAGTCACCGAGTGATCAAATAGAAGTGTGTGCACTTTCTGGGAGTGGCCCAGTTACCAGTCGGTACAGGAAGACATCGGTTAGACTCGATGTAAGAGCCCATTGCTCTCTACAGACAGCCCATCTCGTAATACGTGCTCAATTATATGCTTGACAGCAGATACGTCTTTAAGGATGTGTGTTGGGTAACTTCTAAGGGCCGTCTTTTGATGATTTCTTTAGAATTTATAAAATAGATAAAAATAAAAACAGAGGATTTGAGGATTGCAGGCGTAATACGTGAATTAAAAAAATTGTATATTAAGGCCAACGGCTTTATTTTTTAGTAACAACAGAATCAGTTTCTACTCTACTATAACTACTACAATAAATATTTTACTCTGCTAATTAGATAACCGTAAAAATAGATAATACTGATAAGTTATATTATAAGTACTTAAAAAAGTTAGGTTGGGATCACACTGGTTAAGCCGTGCGGTGGTGCAAGCACGTCATTGTTAGCTGTAAAACAGACTTTGATCTCTGGCACAATACGCCATATTACGCCAGAGTTCTCTGTGAAGAGAATGGGTATGACAGTTCTAAGCTAAGTTAGGATGAAATTGGCTTTGGCAGTTTTTAAAGAAAACAGCTACCACCGATGACGATGAAGTTGAATAGACGTTTAGGCGTCTCTTCAACTTGACCAGACGGTGAAAGGTTCTAGTGTAAAAGCACTTTCGCTGTTACCTGTCCAGCGTGACCTCAACCTTTATTTGCGTTTTTATGACCAGATAGATCAGAACATTTTATTTTCTTGTTGACTTTTATTTATTTAGGCCAGTGCTAACATCTGATAAAAAACCGTTTTGTTACAACATGATACTATTTGTTTTACTAGAGAATGTGGTGTGTTCTAATCTATCTGCACCTTACATAAGTTACTCACAACGATGACATTCTATTATTAGATGTTTCTTCTACGTTCAGTCATGCATGCATATCATGTAAGATGGAAAGGATTACAAAACAGACGAAATAGTAGTCCACATAAAATTTACCTAGCATCTTAACTTTATAAATCTTTTTATTAAGCATAAATTCGAAAGTTTTTTTTTTTTTTTTATTACAATTCTCCTTTCAAAGTATCTCTTTATCTACAATCTTTAAAAATCTACGATGCAACCGCACTTTGTTATAATTATGTCCAGTTTTAAATCCATTCACATTTCAAAATAAATCTAAAGCACTCCTAAAATTCTACAGCTATTGATAACGACATAACTAATCAAATATAGTTACAAACTTTCAATAAATCTAATATCTACTACATTGATGAAATAGTAAGTAAATATATAAAGTTATTACGATACATTAAGAAATAATGAAAGGTCCCTAGAGTCAGTCCAATAATTACGAAAGTCTGAAAGTGCATAAGATGTGCAACTTTTACATAATATAATGATTAGCTGTTGTACTTTGCGACAATCTAAAAGTGATTATATATATGTAGATGTTCTTGTTCAATGTTCAAACATTGAGATCGCCGGAGAGGAGACCGTAAACCAACAAATTGCGTCCCAGAATTCCTACAGATATTAAATATCCGACGTCTTCGACATGTCTGTCGCACAAAGTATTCGCAATCATTCAGTCATAAAACATGAAAGCAACATTCCGATTTGGTGATATAATTTTATCTATATACTTCACAGTCAACGCATAGGATCGTTTTCAAGACCTCCAATGCCTGGGCGAGATCCTCGTGTATCATGTACGGCGCATGAGTAGCCAGCGGCTGCAGTGACCGTGCAGCTGGAACTTCCTGTACCTCATGCAGTGCCACTGAGGAATCTGCTGCATGCGACGAATTGCTTCCATCTGGAACAGATAAAATAATCAAAACCTTGATTTTTACTCAACTATCGCAAAGTCGCATTGGAGTGTAAAGTTGTTTTTTTATACAAAAGATATCACGCAGCCTGCAAAGGACAAAGGCCTCTTGCCCTGCTGCATAAAAGTTACAGGCTGCTGAGGTGTCTACTGTTTAGAGGAAGAAAGAAATGAGCATTGATCACATATTTAACACTCGAGGCGGGTTACCAAAATTCAAACAAATTAAGCGAGTTTTTCTCAAAAGTTTTCCGGCACTCTGTAAGTATTAATACATAATTGGAAAAATAATAATAAGTAAAAGTTAAAAGAAGTCGGCAAATTCGTTCAAATATTTTCTCGTAGGCCACTGCTACGAATTTTGAGTGCCCTATTCTTTTTCGTAGCAGTGCTACGAGATTTCGTAGAGAACGAGTTAGTCCCCAATTTATAGGTCAGTTTAAATTACAAAAAGGGGCAGAATACTTTATATTTATTAATATTTAGATATGAATAATATGCAATAGCCATCTAGCAAGACGATAACAGCATTTCTGTGCAGTGATATGCCATTGAAACATGACCTAAAAAGACTTTTCAAACTACACACTTGAAAATTTTTAAACTTTCGCAAGTTTACGTACATAAGCCATTTTATTCGCTTTATTTGGTACTGAGAAAGAAGTATATGTAATAATTAGTCATGATCGCCAACAACCTATCATTAAAAAATATTTAAGTGCAAGTTTATGACTTACACTTTAAAAAATTAAACTTTGTGCTATGAAACACTTTTGCCCACCTTTTGCTTTAAAATATTGGAACTACCTAAATACTACTTTTCTAATTATTTAAAGTACTCACATAATCAATATTTCCCGCTCGAAACGGAAACGCCTCGCACATTGCAATCGAACACAAAATTATTCCAAATATTAAGCACACGTACTGTAACTTCATTTTCACAAACAACGATAAAATTTTCAAAGACGCGAAATTACTAGAAGCGATACGTAAATTGTTCCCAGTTGACGTCCTGTGGGCGCTCAGTTGTTGTGAGAAATGTCTGGATAGCTGCGATTCCAGCATTTATACAGTACACACGCCTACTCACTTTCTTCCCGACTGGCGTCCAGACTCGTGTACGTACTCGTAGCCTTGTTGGAGCGGACAGTCGGCGTAATTAACTCGTTAATTAATGTATCTGGACTCTTGATAAGGAGTGATTCTTCGAATTAAAACTCTTACAAGACAAATTCAATTTAGTTATTAATATTATAACACTAGCGGCCCGCCCCAGCTTCGCACGAGTGCAATTTTTTTTTCGAACATTTTATTTTTCTCTCCGTAAGAACCATCCTCGTACTTCAAGGAATTTTATAAAAAAAGAATTAGAGAAATCGGTCGTGCCGTTCTCGAGATTTGCGCTTAGCAACACATTTAGCGATTCATTTTTATATATAAGATAACATCACGCCTATTTGCCCCGAAGGCTTAGGTGGAGGTGTAGGTACTGTAAAGGATGTCCACTAATGTCAAGCTTATGTAGTGCAGGCTGGCTATAATTAAGCGCGGGTTCCATTCGAACGGGTGTCAAATGTTTTATTGGTTTTTTTGTTTAGGAAAAACAGTGCTAGTTTAGTCGGAAATATGTAAAGACGTTCAGTCAATATAAACTTAACGAAATCCTATCGTTGTTTGAATTCTCTGAAGGACTCAATCTAGCCCTTTACAGTACATAGTACATTTCGACAGTTATGGTTGACCTAAAGTCATCAACTAGTTAAGCCTAGCTTTAATTGGGGGCCTTTTCTTTTTCAGAATGCCGTTAAGCTAGCAAAAAACTTTATAAAAAAATACTCTTCTTATCTAATCAAGGAACCGCCATGAACAAATCAAAATCAAATTGCTTTTGACAGTGCTGAATTAACGTCTGATAAAATAAAACTACCAAGAACAGATTTCATGAATCTTAACTCAATTCATGCAACTTTACCAGCTTAATATGTTTTTAATTATAAGCTTGTAGGTTTCTAATAATCTGTGATTCTTTGTTTAGCATGACTGTGGCAGAACAATGCTTTATTCTCGCTGAGATAAGATGTGCGGCTCTTTTGTTGTCCGAACCGTACCATCACTGATGAAATTATTTTCTACTAGCTTCTGCACGCGCCTTCGTCCGAGTTTCTTGTTCCCGATCCATCCCGTCGCATCGCATCGCATCGTCTGGCCGCCTAATACTTTCTTTTTTGCTCAGCGTTCTTTCTGACTTGTTTAGTTTTTGCTCAGGTCCTTAGGGTCCTATAAGCATTGGGCTATCAAATGTAAAAATAAATTTTCAAATTCGACTTACCAGTCGAATCTTAGTTCCAGAGATTACCGCTATATACAAACAAACATACAAATACCTCTTTATAATATTAGTAGAGATATAGATTTGTATCAGCTACCACTGATGACAGTACTTATCCATATTTATTGAAAAAGAAAAGTAAGTTTATTTAGGATTCTTCTTCCCACAAAGTTGTTTTTTATCAAGTTACGTATGGTCAGAAAAAAAAATCGAGTTCTCAATACGACTTACATTTTTTGTTAAAGTAATTGGATATTGTTTTGTCTTCAAAGTCGATGCTAAGCTGAAAACAATAATTGTCAAGTCACACCAAACAGAAGGCACCAACTTTCTTTTTGGCTAGATCAAGCAAAATAATAGCAGATCATGATCAAATTACATTGATTAGATTGTGCATTTTTTGTCTTCTATTGGCCGATAAATCTAATTTAATTTGGTAAATTCTGATGAGTAACGGTTTCAGTTCTAGCTCTTTAGTGTTGGAGCTACATACATCTTGATAAAAGCTCTAGTAGGTACTGAGTATAGGTATTTAACTAGGTGAAAGGGTACAGATTTCTGCAACCTACACGATGACGCTCTTGAGCTGTTTGAGATAACACCAAGAACTAAAAAAAACGTTTGTTCTGTGCATAGCAGTTTCAGTGTATTCACCTACTGCTCCGTATATATTCCTATAGGATGTTTCATGAATGGCCATTATTAATAATAGCGAACACGCAGCAACAACATGGTTCTATAAAAAGAACTCGACTCGTTAATTAATTACGAGACAGGAACTTTCCAACCACAACACCACTAAATAAAATACATACCTATTGTCACATCTCATAACAAGCTTCAATTAAATTGTTTGTCTGAAACTCGATCATGACTCCAGTGAGCCGCAAGTAAATTCTTCCGTGAACTGCGATGAGGAACATTGAGTCAGATGGTATAATTGGATTAACCTTTTACGCTTGCAAATTCCTATATTACGTGGCAAGTGAGATTTTTCAAGACCTCAGCTAGTTTCTCGAATAACAAAGTTTCATTTAATCCTTCCTTGCTTCGTCACCTGTCCCAGTACTTACATAATTAACTATGTCATGCATCATGAATATTTGTCAACCCTGTTCAATATAAGGATCATCTGCCTAATAGCCTTTTCCCCAACTATGTTGGAGTCGGCTTAGAGTCTAACCGGATGCAGCTGAATACCAGTATTTTACGTGGAGCGACTGCTTATCTGACCTCCACAACTCATTATTGGGTAATACGATACCCTTTGGTAAGACTGGTTGTCAGACTTTCGGGATTCTGACGAACCGTAACGACTTTCAAAGATCCACGAATGACAGCAGGGACCAACGACTTAACGTGCTTTCCGAGGCACAGAAGGGTCTTGGTATGTAAAGATCTACCTATCCACGGTTACCTATCCACGGACCAACTACGGCAAGCGTAGCTTAACCTAACCTATCAACCCGTGCGGCTGTTATTAGGTACTTAGCTACAAGCCCCTCTCCCTATTCTAAAATGATAAATACAAATATTTCTGTTCTTTCCTTATGTTGTAGGTCCTACTATTCCATGTGGCTGAAGGCTTATAGGACAAACAATTTGAACAGTAAATTAAGCATACCTTATACGTCTACTCAGCACTAGTAGGAAGTATTTTAAAGACAAGGTTTACACGTCAAGTAGACCGTTTAGAGGGAAGCCTTAGGAAATGAGACGGCATTAGGCAAGCTTAGAGTGGCCATAAATGTGTGTCGTTTGCTACGATGTCCGAACATCATTCAATAAGCTCATTGGAGTCAGGTAACTTAGGTCTTAGTTTGGAATTAAATGAAGACAAATTCAAATTCAGAAGAGGCTTTATTACCATTGCCACAAAAAAGTTAAATCTGAAGACATAGTTGGGAAAAGGCTAGGCAGATGATGATGATAATGCTTGTAACAACTAGGTTGTTTCAAACACCTCTCACTAGCTTCAATGTTTACACGTTTTAAAAAGTATAACTTTATTAATGCTACCTACGCTTGAAAACTTTTTCCATGAGAATGGTCACCCCAACCGATACCCAGTATCGATCGCGAGTGAGACAACAAAGAGGCAGCTATAGCTCCACCCTGCTCGTTTGTCGCATAAACATGAAAACACGGCCTTATTTACCGGCACACTATCCTAAAACACCCATGAAAATCCAAAAATCTATGCAAGAAGAGTAAAAATTAAATAAATCTTTTGGAAAAGTGTATTTTGTATAAAATTCTATTGAAAATGTAGTGTATTTGAGTGGAATCGGACTTGTTATTGAAAGTGCTGTTAATTCGTTATTGCGCTGCGACAATGGTAAGTTATTTACTATTTTATAGATAACTATCCCTAGTGTGTTCTGTTGAAAAGTCTAAAATACATACAATGTAATTCTCTTGAGAAACGCGTAACTAAGATTTTTTTCCTGAAGTATTAAACTCTAATGACTACAATGTTTTAGTGCGTTCTTTTGTTCTTAAAAATATTAATAAAATTAAGTCATATTGAGTAAAATGGTTTAAGAGTTTTTTATTATCAGTCGATTGGCAGGAAAATCTTTATATATACAAAATGAAAATTGATAGCTATATAATTTTCCGACATTGCTGTGGATAAGATTACTGTTATTTGCTTTCTGAAACGACAGTCATGTAATCTAAACGCATTATCTCCTGAGTGGGTGTGATTGAGCCTGAATTTTACTGAAAACATCGACTGTAGCGATTTTTATTAATATTCCTGTCTTGATCCTAATTACAACGCCTTTGATTTATTTACAGAGACGCGGAGATGACTGAGCGAAGCGAGCGGAGCAAGATGAGCAAAGCGCTGAGCGCGCTCAGCGCGCTGAGCGGCGGGGAAGCGTGCGGGGCGCGGTGGACCCTTGGAGCGCTTCTCCTAGCGCCGCTGGCCGCTGCCAACTCCAGCTACTGCGCTGTACCCGCTGTCATGTTACTGGCCCTCTTCATCACTGTAGCCAGTAAGTTGAGTAATTTTTTTACCAACTTCTCCCAGTCCACCATCTGCGTCTTCAATCTATATAGAATTGGAAACTTAGATGCATAATGCAAAATGAATTTTGTTACAGCCTTCACATGCAAGGATCTCAAAAAGCTGGCAGAAATACTTCCACCACCAAAAACATCGAGAGGTCGTCGGGAGCGGAACCTGCGTTCTTTTGCCGACTTCATGGCAATGTGGATGACATTCCTGTCGCATCTGGTGGCCGTTGCAATCTGTGCTCGTATTCTGAGCGCTACCGCGGATCATGTGACTGGTGGCCGGACCAGACGGTGGCTGTTTGGATATGAGACCAGAGCGTTAGGGGAACCTTGGCCTGATGTGCTCGGTGTCACAGTCGTGATGGTCGTCTGCGCGATGTTCATGTGCGGATTAGAGGTAATTAGGTACTATACACAACAACTTTACAATACTCTCGGTATTGCAGCACGGACTTTGATCTTCGATCACGTAACTTTCTATGAGATCACTTGTTTGTCTATAATTGCAATAGTTTCGTAACCTATATGTTCGTTACCAGTTAAGTGTCAATGATTGCCATATTCGATAAGCTTGGTCAGTGGATTGACTATAGTTATGCAAAGCTTTTTATGAGGCTTTTTTTTTTTTGTAGAGTATTCATTATACCTATAACCTAACCATAAGCTAATGTATTTTCAAAACACGCCCAGTAAACGTTTTGTTAAATGAAAATTAAAACAGTAGGTATGACTTGAATATTGATTGTTACTATTTGTTTCAGGAAAGTATGATGTTTACCTTCATGCTGTTAATTCTGCTGTACATATTCAGCCAGTTCTTTGCCATATTTGGCCTCATTAACTTTGATATTGCCAACATCAATATGCCAATACCAATTACAGTGTATGAGGTATGCAGCACCACCAACCGTCGAAACGAAATATCTTGTAACAAAGAATACAAATAAAGCTTTTATTTTTATTTTTTACAGCTGTTTGCTGCAGGTGCACCAATATCTTACGCATTCAATGTGATACTCCCCAAAGACAATGGAACTCTCAAGAAGAATCTCTTTCTTATGATTGGACTACCCACCATAGTGCTTTCAGGATTATGTTTCCTTTATACTAATATGCTTAAAGGGTAAGCAGATATTATTCTACTTAAAACCTAACAACTAAATAGATTGGCATTGTCATCATGCAGGTATCCTTTAAGTAGGTTGTTCTACCCACCAAACGTGGTTTCTAGCATTTCATCTTATTACTATCAATGGACGTAATAATGGATAATCGTACATATCTGTTTACATGCTCATTTATTCATCAACCTACAGGAACAGCATCGATGCAGCTCTGCCAGTGACCACTCTGCTAGAAGCAAGGGCGGCGGGCTGGGTCTGTCCAGTACTCGCTGCAGTGACTGTCGCCGGGATCTGTCTGGCATTAACAGAACTGTGTCCCTTACTCTTCACTGTCCTAGTGGCACTAGCCTCTCCAGAATGGAAGGTGCTTACGAGGTCAATGACTTACGAAAGCACAACCACTGGCAGTCCAGTTCTCGCCGTTTTTACTGCCGGTTCGTACCTAACATGTTAATAACACCTGTTGCAGTAGTATTTTGGGTAATCAAATTAGGAGGTTTTACGCAATAGTAGCAACTATGCCAGGCGTCGACGTCCTGCCAATTGGCAATAACGAGTGAATAAATCAGGGATGATGTCATTTAGCAACCCAACCGCGATACTCTGTGGGACAACTGGTTATCGCTTAATCACGTAACTACTAACTAGAATTATCAAATTACAGTCCTGATTCACATTTGTGTGGGTGAGGCCTTAATTGGTGTATTATTTACAGGAAGTTTGGCAGCGATACTTGCATTTGCGTGTCCCCTGTCTCATATGATCACGCTGATGAATGCAAGCCACTTGCTCGGGATATCGATACAGGCGTTACATTTTATTATCATGCGATGTGTGCCTACGGCCGAACAAAAGGAGGCTGGGGGTGAGTCTACCTACTAGTTCCATCTTTTTACACATTTCTCATGGTCTTCCTTTTTTCCTTCAGTATTATCCTCAACTATGATACGCACTGTGATATTGCAGATATTGAATACAAACGCTTAGGAAGAGAAGTTGCGCGAGGATCTAAAGCATCTGCGAGTAAAACCAAGCGTTCTGGACTCTGGTTCATTCCATCTGCCATCCGCCACACTAAGACTCTGGAGAGCATCAAGTCCAAAATGACTAAAGGTACAATAAAGATTTATATCTTCTTCCGCCCTTATTACAGGATCCGATTTCTATTCAAGAATTTTCCACTTTGATCTTGATTTGTGTTTCTTCTATCGTCGTTTCTTCCGTAGTTACCTACATTAAAAGACATCTAGGTACATTTAAGTAACCATACTTAAAATATAATGTACCTAGGTAGATGTCTTGGAAATACGATACCTATCCAAAGAAAAGAAATAACATCTCTTAAACACACATCTCCTAAACACACAAACATTGTTAAGGCGACTACATGACCTAAAGCGCGGTCACTATCAGACTGCATAGAAAAGAAAGAGAAGCGCGATGACACAAAGCTGATAATTAATTTATTGCAAAATATGAAACAATCATCTATTTACAAACTACTTACAAACTACTTAATAATAAATAATACATCACTGAATGCAGTTTGGCATTAGCAATTTAATGGTATATTTT
The DNA here is from genome assembly GCA_963669345.1 of Gortyna flavago. Taxonomy (NCBI): domain Eukaryota; kingdom Metazoa; phylum Arthropoda; class Insecta; order Lepidoptera; family Noctuidae; genus Gortyna; species Gortyna flavago. The sequence goes on from OY770139.1 coordinate 9,126,612, forward strand.
TAATTATAATTAAAATTGTTAATGAAGCGATAAACTGCTTTTAAAGAAGTGTCAGAGGTGTACTTGAAGATTTTTTTGGTGCATTAATATACGTTTAATTGTGATTTGAGTTCCATCACTGTTTTAAAATAAGACTTGAAAATATGACAATTTTTTTTTTTGGTCAAAATTATTTACGGTTTATGAGATACACTGCTTTAAAAACCAACTTTATGACCATTTTCAAGAAACCTTTCTTCAAGACTTATTTGTTTAATAACAGTTATTTATGCAACTGTTGTATAATAAGGGGTATTAAAACACGATTGTGCAATAGTTGTCACATGAGTGTTTTAATACCTAATTATGTTTATTTATTTATTCACAAGGCAACTACAACAGGCAATGCCTAATCACAGTAAGTATATCACTAGGTTCAAATTATAGGTTTCGACCTGACTATCACCCAATGCGTAGTCGCACAACTTATTCAAAGCCTAGGTATAAAAAAATCACTGGATATGTACCTGAGCCTTCTTCATTTTCCGAGTTTTCATTTCTTCATTTTTCCTTTCAGAAACGGAGGAACGAGAGTGTCTCCTCCTCGATGAGTACGCAGGCTGTCCAACGGAAGAGAATGACCCGAGCAGCAGCAGCGGTGTGCCGATGGCCACTGCTGAAGTTGACGTGGTATCTGACGCCGAAGTCAGCGAACAAGAGATGTCTTCTGGAGATGACTCCACAGACATTGACGCGGTTGTCAAGGAATATAGGGATAGAATTCAAGTGAGACATTTATTTAGAAGTAGGTATATTCTATAAGGGAATTTTGCTAACTTAGATTGAACTGGCAAGACCACCATCAAAAAAACGCAGTTCCGTCTATACCTCTATTTGGGGTGATGGGAATGGAGATAGGATTTTCGTCATCCAAGATTTTACGATTAAGAAATCTGAAAACCATTAATATCAACGATCACAACACTTTAGATAGGTAGGTAGGTACAAGGAGGCCGTGTATACTTAGGTGTTAAATTTTTTTTTTCTCCAAAATCTTTCTGAAACACACCCTTTGTAGAGATGCTCAGCATCTCCAGCAGATTCCCCCCGATTCGATTAATGAATAGGAGAACAACGATATTTTATTTGTAGACCTGTAATTAACTAAACCTGTGAATTAAATCGTCTATTTTAATTTCAAGGTGGTGACATCAGTTCCCGAATCCAGCGCGCCGTCTCCGCCGTGTGTGCGCGGTTCAGGCTGGTCGGCAGCCGGTGCTGTAGTGCAATTGGTGGCCGATGCGCTGATCGCAGCTGCCTTTTGCAATGAAGCCATCAGGGTGCCCATGTTCGCTACTGGGATACCATGTGAGAACATTATCTATACCTATCTAATGCTATCGACAGTGGTCTAAGCTACTCCAACCAATTGGATGGTCGCAGAAAAGATTAAAATCCCTACCTACTCTAAACTAGGGAGAAACACCAAGGCCCAAACCATAACATCACCCACAAGCCCAACGATTCAATTTTTAATTTAATTTCATTCCAAAAATGAAATAAAAACAAAGCGAGTCCTTGAGCGTTGAACTCTACCCATTATTCTTAATTTTGAAAACATTGTAGGCAATAGATAGGTACCTAAAATTACCTATAAGAATAATGTTATGTTTTATTGCAGTATGGCTTTCGGGTACTTTCATATGCGCGTGGCAGCCCGCTCATAACTTGGGTATGAGGAAGGCCCAAAGTATCCAAGGTCCCATAACTATGCTGACTGCTTTGTTGTTCCTGACTCCGTTACTACTTGATTCGTGGCCAGCCATTACTCTCTTCGCAGGCGCTGGTAAGTACCTATTTTATTAGAGTAGACTGACCTATACCTATTTATTTAATACTTCAAGCACACAAATGTACAGAGGCGGACTTAATGCCATAGGCATTTTCTACCAGTCAACCTTAGGGTGATGCAGTTACAGTGATAGGTGCAATCGACCTATGGTCACACGTCATCAGGGGGATCCTGAAGTACCTATAACTATACAGACTCGGTGGATTCAAAAACACCCTTTTGACCTTCAAGTACCTCGCAAATTAGCAGCTGCAATTGCGTAAATTGGGCTATTAATGATTATTTCGTAGGTACATCGCTACTTACCTGTTTTCTCTGCTGCACTGTGAAATAATGAACTACCTACTTATTTAGACCCAGAAGCAGGACCCGTAGATTTGTAGGAGAAGACTGCTAGCTGGTGATGCATACCCACCATATATTTATCTACATAATTCCTATGTATTCCAGGTGTAGTGATATACGCTCGCTGTGAACGTTGGTGCGGTGACCTGGCTGTGCAACAAGCCCGCAGTGCTTTGGAGAGACGCAAGCTGAGGCCCGTGTCGGCGACTGTACCCCTAAGCGGCGCCCGTCTGACTCACATAGACACCGTGTATATAGCCAGGTAAACACATCAGACGTGGGGTTGGTAGGTACCTACTAATTTATACCATGATGCTATTTTGCTAATGGGTTAGTAGAAAGTGTAGTTACTAAATAAATTATTATCTTAAAATGATATTATTATAATGATAAATAAGCCAAATTATAATTTTTTGACATTTTATCACACATTTTTCACTGATCATGATTTTGATAAACAAGGAAGACCTTTTTACCATCATCGTTGATATCTATCAACGATTGTAAAGTCTTCCTTGGTTCGAAACAGTACACACTTCTCGTCTGCATATATAACCCTCGCTACTCGTTTCCAGATGACAAGAAGATGACTCGGATACGAGTCTGGATAACCTATTAGACGCGGAGGAAGACGACCCTGACGGAGAATGACAACTGGCTGATGCTATTATTCTCATCGCCCCCTAATCATCTTATTACGACTTCATTGATTAATGCACGATGGCTTATTGGCTTATGCAGGTTGGCTGATTGGCTCATAAACCTGGATAATCATGTCGATTGATCGGAATCAATACAATTCGTAATTTCATACCTACCTACGGAGGTTTCTCCATGATTGGGCTGATGATAAAGCGCTCTTGTGCTACAATATAGCTAGCTACGAGTAGATGGTAGAAAATTCTTACTAATGCCTGTAGGTGTAGGTACCTACCAAATTGAACGATTTGTTATTTTTATGTGTAAGACTACCCATTTATATACAAAGACGTGCTCGCCCTTGATTGCCCGGAGCACGCCATTATGGGCAACTTCGACTACTTACTACCAAATAAGGTAACTTAAAAGACGTTAAAACCACCATTGAGTCGGCAGTAAAAATAACTTAATAATGTGAAAATAACTCTACCTATATGTAAAATTGTATTCTAGTGCCTGATTCTTTGTAAGTATTCATGCTAGCTGTTAGGATATTTGAATACCTAATTAGGAAACCTTTTGATCTTATTTGTATGTAATATCGAGATACACTCAATCTAATAGGTACTTACTCAATTCCTAAAATAGGTGATTTTTACTAGATTACGCTAGCTTGGTGCGATCTTAATTTTCAAAATTATATCATGATAATGTGATTGTAAATAAGGTACTATGTAATTATTTTTTAAATGTCGTACATGATTGTTAAAAATTCATCCGTCCATTCCGCCATTGCCATGTTGGGCACGCTTTGCCTGTTGCAATTAATCACGTGTAAGGAATTTCTAAGGAAAAAAAACCTTGTATTTTTTCACTACTATTCATGTTAGGTGTACTTAAGTAAAACTTGTAAATAACACTTTAACAGATTTATAAAAGAAAATATAAATGATGCATAAAAGCATTTGAAATAAATTCACATGATAATATAGCCCTTGAATTGAAAGATGTTTGAATTTTAAACCTTTTGACGGTAATACAATTTGCAGTTATGATTAGTATTGCTAACTACTGTAAAAAAATCGGCCTACACGATGTTATAGAAATAGTAATGATCGTGATTAATTTAGCAATAAAATGCTGATTCGCATCACAGTTGTTTTATTTCATTGCAAGCATTAACAATATTATTTAAAGTTTATTTTTCTAACAAGTACATTTTATATACTTTCTCAGCTTCTTGATCTTCGAAACTAGGAGTGAAGTCAACAGGAATTACTTCTTTGAAGCCCTCATTAATTGATGGTTCAACATATTTGTTTCTGAAACAAAGCAGAATTTTATTGAGTAAATTGACCACAGTTATTTGTTTTTGTTTTGTGATTTTGCCTTTCTTATTTCCCTCTGAAATGAATATCTTGGCTGTAATAAAAAGTCACAGTCACAGAGCAAAGATGGATTCACACATTTCACACGACTTACGTGTCGTATCGTGATACATCGTACATTAGAAGCCTATCGGAGTCATACATTTTGTATGAAAGCGTGCAGTCTATAATGTAAATCCAACTTAACAAAGTAAACAAGTTTTTTTTTGGCATTTAAAGAAATTATTTCACATGAAAAATGGAACCTATATAAGATTACTTTTTATTTTTAATAACCAACGAAACTCTCCTCACATTTTTTTGAGGTCTCAACTGAGTATGACTAGTGCACTTACCTGTAAGTATGATAAACAATGTCATTGACTGGAATGTGCTTGATTTTCATAAGTTCTCGGAACTTGTTGTTGTGTTTCGCATGGGCCATGCTAGCTGTCAGGTTCACACATCGGCAGACCACATTCATCTCTTGGGCGAGCGACACCCAGCGACCGCGAGATTCTTTGTCTGGATTAGTGCTGTCAACTATAACACTTTTGCCTCGCTGGAAAGAGATCCATAGTTTACATAAGGAGGATGCTAAGGTAAACCCGCGTAATTCAAATTTTCAAACGTTTTTTGAAATTTTCAGTTCAGTGTCGGTCCAATGTTGATCAAAATATAAATTATTTACTCTACTGTAAAGTAATGAGTATTTAAAGAATTAAAATCATCAAAACAATTCTGTAACTAAGAATTGACCTAAAATGTCAGGACTTTATGAAATAGTCACTGAATAGGGTAATTTGAACTTAGAGAGTTGAATTCATGATGAAATGGTTATAATTCTGTAAATACATATTTGTTATGGTCCGGTCACTAATAATAATAATATAACAATCAACATACAACCTGATACTAAGATAATTTAAATGTTGTAGGGTACCTCAGGAGCTTTTGCCTTATGAGCAGATAGTTCTGTATTGGTTGGATGGTGGTAGAAAATGGATTTTCATTAGCTTTGTTTATGTTTTTTATGAAGTGAAGAAAAGTAGTTATGTGCAAGAAACCGAGGGACACTTAACACATGCCTTTAACATCAGCAAGATCAGATTTTTTTTTTCCATTTTAAAAATAATCAATAATAGCAAACCCCTATTGCTTTGGCATACTGATGGCACAAAAAATCTATAGGTAAGTATATAATTTTCCTAACATAATTAGGTATGTGAACTTACCCGTAGCACCTTGGTTGCTTCAGCAGCACATTTTTGCCAAGAGCCAAGGACGTCTCTACATACAGTGACATAGTTGTACTCAGATTTCTTTTCAATTTGTTTTGCCAAAAATGACTTTCCACTGCCAGGAAACCCAACCAAAACCAGTATCTACGACAACACATTATTACAAGTTTAAGAATATAATTAATTATAGTACATATTTACTTTTTTTAGTACCAAATTTTTTGTTTCAATTTTTAACACAATATTTTAATAATTTAAAAGCTAACAGTCTTAAAATAACAATCTGTGCAAGTATATGGGGATAGCATCATAAAATTCTATCATTCTTATTTTTTTAATAAACACTTACTTCTTTTTCATTTCCAATTAAAGCATTATTAAATGTACCAGACTGAAGTTCTTTGGGATTGAAATCTGGTTTGTTCATAGGGACTTTATTTCTCGGGTGCTGCATGAAAAATTCTTCAGGAGTGTAAAACTGAAGACCAAGATTTTCAGCCATTAGTTTGTCAGCCATAGAATGATCTTTCTTTTTGCCAGGAGCCCAATTTGCAGGTCTGCCTGCTGCATCACCACAATAAAAGCTTTCATCCATATCTATTTCCAAGCCATCATTTTTCTAAAAAAAAAAAAACATTTGAGATTTCTTTATCAAATTTAAAACAAAGAATTAGCTGTATGAAGTACCTTTTCTGTTCCTCACCTGTTCTGACAAAACTTTCCACATTCCAGTGGTTGGTTTTCTGTAAAATCCTTTACCTGTGGCTAAGTATACTTGAAAAGGAACATTCAAGGTCATTACAATATTTTCAATTTTTATCTTAAAGTCTTCTATTTTAACCCTCCCATTACCTATTGGCGCTTGATTACTTAATATCACAAGCCTATAACCTCGTTCTATGAGCTCTTTTAACTTTGTTTGAGCATTGTGAAAAGCTATTTGCCAGTCATTCGTGTCAACAGGATGCACTTTACCAGATTTGGTCTTGATCAAAGTCCCATCCATATCAAATGCTGCTATTTTGTGGCTAGGTTTGACACCTTTTCTAGTAAATACATAGAGTTCGCCTTTGTCAATATCTTCCCACAGATTTTCCATAGCTTCTTTTACTGTAGGAGTTTCTGTTTTTAAGCTTTTCCTCTTTCTCGGAGACTCTCCTTCTTCAAGTTTTCTTTTGTTGCCTAGTTTTAGTTTGTCACAGTTATCTGGTGGTGGATCAAATTCTATGACATGAATATAATCATTCAACAAGATTTCAATTCTGGAGCCATGTTCTACTTTATATTCTTGGTTCCTTTTTAGAGCAAACCCATCTAGACCTGAGGAATTTACTCCCAGCTGTTTGACTTCAACAAGGCATTCTTCACAGTTTGCTTTAAGGGAAACTGGAAAGAGAATAACAAGAAGTAACTTGTATTTAATTGGTAATAACGGTTTTCAGAAAATTAAGGAAGCACTGTACTTTAACACCCGGCGGCGCTATGAAATTTTGCGAAAGTGTTTAACATAAAGACAACATTGTGCAACTTGGCATGCGCGGGTGTTAATTAAAGTAGGTACCTACAGTAAAGCCAAAATTAATACTAATAGTAATGTAGGTTTGAAAGAAAAAGATATGCTGCACCAACATGGACAAGAACTCCCAAGTTATTTGATCTTCTTCTCTCTTTCTCTAATTCTATTTCTGGACAGTGTCATATTCTTTGGGTTTATTCAAACCAAAAGATTCAAACAAATGTTACTTACGTTGCTGACGAGAACAAGCTGGGTCCTTAATTCTTGTTAATTTGCTGCGACCTATTGTTGTTTCGACATTGTGAATTAATTTTATAGGTGCATGGGTGTCCAACAGGCATTTTAAAAAACAAGAGCGAAGTACAGAACCCATTAAAAGAAGTTATAAGATTACAATATTGTGAATTAAATTCATAAAATAAAAATACACGTTTTCAATAAACTAACATTTTGGATGTATTTTTTTTTTTTTTTTTTTGTGTTTTGGCAACTGAGCCGATGTCGACTATTCTGCCAATGTCAAGTGATGACGGCAGTAGAGCGAGGTGAGCCGTCGAACTTTGCACTCCGTGGTGTTTACTAGTAATAAATATTAGTAGCTAAAAAGACGAAGAAAAAAGAAGAATATATTATTATATACATTTAAAACACCACAAATCTACATTATTATATATTTACAAAGTTATTATTACTACAGACCAACCTAAAGTTTGATTTTATTTAAGTTTAAAAAAGTTGACAAGATGTGGATAAGTTTCGGAGAAAAATTATTCAAGAGGGCATGGAAGTTAGTGGGAAGAGGGATTTTAATTTTGGAAAGCTTATTATACAAGTCAAAAGATTGGGAATTTAAAGAGCAAGAGAAAAAGATGTGGTCCAGGGTACCATCATCTAGACCGCATTCGCACAAGGAACTGTCACGAACACGGATCTTATTTAAAAATACCGGACTGCAGCAGTGACCAAGTCTCAGTCTACTCAAAGTTGCAACAGTTCTTCTGGATAATTTTGGACATTTAAAAAACCAAGGTTTCCGCTGGATGTCGGGTTGAATACTGGCGTAGTACGCACCCTTGCGCTTCGAATTAGCCTGCCACACAGCTGACCACGAGTTGTACAGCTTATGTTTGGTGTCAGTCCGTAAGTCATAGCTATGCACCACGTAGTGCTTCCGATCCACCGGGTTAGATGTAGCAAATTTTGCCAGTGAGTCGGCACACTCGTTGCCACCTATGCCGGAGTGACTGGGAACCCAAGCTATTTCAATGTTTAAACCGTTGTTCGAACAAGTAAATAGTAAATTCAGGATATCAAAAATGATTTTACTGTGAATTTTAGATTTAAGTTGGTTTTGAGCTAAAGCTTGAATACTACTGCGCGAATCTGAGAAAATTACTGAATTTTTTATGTTATGAGTTAGAATGAAATTGATGGCTTCTAGGATACCGATGCATTCCCCTGTAAATACTGAGGTCTCTGGTGGACATTGGAATAAAAGGGCTATTTTTGAGTTTTGAAAATACGCAGAAACACCTGTACATCCTGTTGAAGATAGTTTGGATGCGTCCGTATAAAACAAATTCCAACCCTCCCAGTATCTTTTAATGGCCCGATCGAAGTCGTCTTTTACGTCCTGGGAGTTTTTGGAGATACCAAGTCCCAAAACAACCTTTGGCCTGAAATGAATCACCTCATATGCGGCGGAAAAGACCGGAAGAGTGGGGTGTTGACAAACAGGTGAAGAGAGGTGTTTAAGCTCTCTGTATCTATTCATCAATGGAATAGATTTATTATTCCAGTAGGAAGACGCGTTAAGAGAGAGGTAGATTTCATCTAAAATGGGGAGTAAAGGATGGGACGAAAGGGAGAAAACTTTTGACAAGAAACGGTCTGCTAAGAATTGTCTACGAAGGTTAAGAGGGGGTTCTGCGCATTCTACCTGGAGAGCGTTTATGGGGGAGGATTTCATGGCACCAGTCACTGTCCTCAGACATTTAGCCTGGACAGAATCCAGTCTACGCAGAGCATCTTTGTTACACGGCTCAATTAAGTAACTGCAGTAATCTAGCACGCTTCTAACCAGCGCATTATAGACCAGTTTTAAGGTGTATGGGTGAGCACCCCACCAGACACCTGCCAAAGCCTTAAGGACTGAGACCGAGCGCTCACATTTTTTAACCGTATTACTAATGTGGTCCACTCCCGACAATTTAGAATCCAGGGTAACCCCCAGGAACCTGGCTTTCTCCTGGATTGGAATTGCTTGGCCGTCAATATTAATGTCGACTATGGGAATAAGGCGTTTACGAGTGAAGACAACTGCTGAACTTTTTGGAGCACTTAAAGATAACCCGTGATCTAAAAGCCATTGGTTTAACGAGGACAAAGATATATTAATGGACTGAGCTGCATCCTGGATAGAAGTGCCAGAGACCAATAACGCAATATCGTCTGCATACTGAAGACTATTACAGTTAAAATTTAAACAAGAAGGAAGATCAGAAGTATAAATGTTATATAAGGGGGGACTAAGCACGGATCCCTGAGGTAGACCTCTCCAAACCGACCTCGGCTCAGAGTTCTCCCCGGGAATCCTGAGTTTAACACGACGTTCTAAAAATATGCTGCATATGATTTGACGAATCCTAGCCGGGATTCTCAGTTTTTTCATCTTCTGCCTGAGAACTGGGAGGAGAACAGAATCATAGGCAGCTGAAATATCTAAGAAAACTGCAACCACAGACTCATTCCTGCTAAGGGCCAGTCGGATCTCTGATGTGAGAGTCCCCACACTATCAGCTGTGCCCAGACCTTTCCTGAAACCGAATTGAGTCGTTGGGAGCAGTTTCCTGCTTTCTACAAACCATTCAAGACGGTTTTTTATCAAGTGTTCTAGAAGCTTAATAAGTATGGACGATAAAGCAATCGGCCTGTAAGAACAATGATCACTAGGATCTTTGCCATGTTTTAATATAGGAATTACCACTTGAACCTTCCAATCAGAAGGAATATAACCGGAAGAAAAACAATAATTGGCCAAGTCCAGATAATATTGATGGGTCTTATCACCCGCTTTTGTAATAAAGGAGTAAGGGAATCCATCCACTCCAGGAGCAGAATCCTTTACATGGGCGAGGACCGATCTAAGCTCATCCAGAGTAAATGGCTTATCCAGAGGGTCGTCTGATGCTAGCCAGGAGCCCGTAGCGACACACTCATCCAAATTAGGAACATAGACTGGGGCCAGTTTAGAGAGAAACTGGTTACCCAGTTCCACAGATATTATGGTCCCGGAAGGGGGTCTCAAACTAATCCTGAACGACTTCAGCTTACGCCACACGGCCGACACCGGAGTGGATTGATTCAGCGAGCCACAATATTTCCGCCAACCTTCTCTCTTTTTATTCTTAAGTAATTTTTTGGACTTAGCCAAGATATGTTGAAAGGCAATGATGTTATCCAGGTTCATGTCAGAGTTGAATTTCATTTCGGCCTCATTCCTGGCCCTGATCACAGCAGAGCATTCCCTATCCCACCATGGCGGGGATGGAATTTTGCCCGATGGCGCTTTTTTTGAAGGGAAGCAATCATCTGCTGTAGAGGATATTGTGTGGGAAAATGACGAAAAGCATTCATGCATGGACCCAGTGTTAATGGATGGAAGAGAAGAGACACGTAAGTCTAAAATTTTGGAGTAGAGGTCCCAATCTACTGAGTTCAGCTGGTATTTCAACAAAGGAGGGGAAATTTTGTCAGGGATAGTCTTGGAAGGTATTTCAACCATGATGGGATAGTGATCACTCCCATAAGTCATATTCAAGCAACTCCAATTAAAAAGGCTGGCTATACTAGACGAACAGAATGTTAAATCAACACAGCTGCTGTTCTGCCCTGGCGCAGACCTACGTGTGGGACTGCCATTATTAATAACACATAGGTTTAGTTCATCTAATATATCCACTAGGCCTATACCAAAGTTGTCACAGTTTTCTGAACCCCATCTATAATGATGGCCATTAAAATCTCCCATAATAAGTAATGGACCTTGTATACTACTCAGCAAACTTTTAACTGTAATAAGATCTTCAATTTGTGGGTGTGCAATATAAAAACTAAAGATATTTATATTCTCAGCCTTAACAGCAACAACATTGATGTTGTCACCAATGAAGGGTAGAGGAATTGGGGAGAATGGTACTTTGTTATTAATGAACAAAGCACATCCTCCATATCCATCTGGTCTGTCATGGCGAACACAACTGAAACACGGAATCCTGAAATTACTATCAGGACGAAGCCATGTCTCAGCAATGCTGCAGATCAATGGTTTGTATTTATTAATGACAAAGAGTAGGTCAGGTTTCCTGGGAGTAATACTCCTCACGTTCCATTGAAGGAATGTCAGCGGGTGGAACATTATTAATATAGTTAACAATGGATGACAGTTTGTTGGCAACGTGGTCAGGTAACGATTGTGCAGGATTAGCTAATACAGTTATTAGTATCTTGGCTATAATATTAAGAATATTTTCAGGCTTATCAGGATTACTAGTACCTTCCGTGGGGAAAGCACAGCCATTTTGGGAGGGAGAAAAGGAATAATCCTGAATAAGAGCTTGATGAGCCTGCTTGTCATAGCTAGGTGAAAGAGGGGCATGAGATTTGGGTTTTAGAAAGACCGTTTTACGGTATGATTTTGTTGTTTGGGGAGCAGAACTGGGATGCTGGGGTGACCTAGGTATTGGTTTTAATTTTTGGGATGGTCTAGCCACTTCAGCATACGATCTTGAAACTGGAGGGAAAACCTGACTTGCTTCTGCATAGGAGACAGATTTCTCAGCCATAAGAGCTTTAATGCCCTTCTGCCGACCAAGCTCAGGACAAGCCTTATCATTAGCATAATGATTGCCAGAACAAGATACACAAATGGCACAATCAGTGGGAACTTGGCATCCATCACCTGGGTGGTCTTGACCACATTTAAAGCAGCGGGGTTTTGAGCGACATACTGTACGTGTGTGACCGAAACGACAACAGTTGAAACATTGAATAGTTGGGTACATGTACCTCTCGACTGAAAGGGCAGAGTAAAAACAATAAACACGATTAGGTAAGACTTGCCCATCAAAAGTTAGAACAACGGTTTGAGTGGGTTTCCACTCCGTAACACCCAGTGTAGTCACCTTTCGGCTCATTCTCCTTGCCTTTATAACGGGGCCGCATCCAACAGGAACCTTAATATTTTCAATAACCTCATCCTCTGTCCATTCTGATGGTACGTCTCTAACAAGACCCAAACGAGTAATATTGAACTGGGGAATTGTAGCAATGAAGTTATTCTGAGCTAATGTATGACTTATCAAGAAGCTGTTTGCATCCTGGTGCGACTTAAACTCAACTGAAACTTTGTTTCTTCCTAAACGTTTGACACTACCCAGGAGAATATTGCTGTAGTTGTTTTGCGTCAAAAACATTCCAAATTTAACCGGATGTAGAACAGTACCAGGGGTCTCGCCGTCTTTTAAAGAAACGTGTACAACATATGGAGGATTATCCCTTATCGTATAAGACTGTCTTCCCATTTCTTTTTTGGTTAATTTTGGGGGGTTCGCTACAGTAGTCGGAGAAGAAGAAGCCATTCTTTTCCTACTTGCAGATTCGGTATCCATTGAATTATTTATCACATTGTCATCGGGGAGGGAAACTGTTAACATTGGAATGTAATCAAAGGGATCAGGAGGGTCAGGGGGTTTTTTGGAATTCATAACGGATGCCGGGTAAAAACTTTATTAATAAACTAAATTAATGCTAAAACCTACCTTAGCTAAAACTGAGTCACACTATAAACAACACTAATACACTACACTACTAAACTACACTCATTCGACAACATAAATAAAGAAGATGAAAAAACCACGTAGGAGTTTCGAAAAATCATTTTGGATGTAGATTCTATGTATTTTGATATTTTGACAGTGACAAGAGGAGAGGGCCAACAAAATTGACAAAATTTGATGTCAATGTCACGCCAATGTCAAAACTCTACTCACAGATTATAGATTTTGTTTTCAATAATAAAAAAAAAACAAAATCTATTCTACATATTCTAGCAAAAAAATAGAATAGAATAGATTTTGTTTTTTTTATTATTTATGCCTTCAATTATGTAGACTGAAACGTCCGGACTGAAACAGACTGAAGGAGGTTGAATCTGTTATAATTTGAGGGGTTCGCCTGGTGCCCCTTTTTTTATCCGACTGCGCCAGAAGGAGGGTTATGTTTTTCGAGTGTATGTATGTATGTATATTTCTTTGGGCTCGGCCGCTCTGTAGCCTAAACGGCTTGATCGATTTCAGCTTGCGAGGTGCCGTGCCGTTAGATTCGTCTTAATTGTAAGAGTGACACTGGGTATATCAAAATTAAAAAAAAGGCCGATTTTTGGCGCCATATCATATCTTCAATCTTTTTTTTTTTTCAAAACCTATCGTTTGGGGTATCAAAATAAAGGGTTTTAAAATGTGATTACAAAAATTTAGGCAACTTATATAGTTAAAAGTAAATCGAACTGACAAATCCTAAATAACACGTAACATACAACAAAGAACTAAATCGTCAGCGAAATCTTTCACATTAATTTGTAAACTAAAAAGCTGGAAATAAAAAAAAACTAATTATAAAAACTAAAAAACAACTGTGGTAAAAAACTGAAAAGCTAAAACAAGGCAATTTTAAATTAAATAAAATTGGAAACAGGCGGGGCCTATATCATTTATATTATATTTTCAAATTTAAATGGATCCTGCCTGCTTCCAACTTTTATTTAATTTAAAATGTGCTTGTGTATCGTATTACCCAGTAACTGGGTTGTGGAGGCCAGATAAGCAGTCGCTCCATGTAAAATACTGGTATTCAGCTGCATCCGCTTAGACTGGAAGCCGACCCCAACATAGTTGGGAAAAGGCTAGGCAGATAATATGATGGGCTTGTTTTTAGATTTTCAGTTTTTTTTTTACTTTTAAGTTTTTTACCGACGTCAGGTTTTTATATCCTGTTTTTCAATCTTGAAGAACTGTCATTCAATCTTCATTGTCGTTTATTATAAATAAATAAATTTAAAAAAATAGGTTAAGTGTGTCATAAATAAATGATTACAATAAAAAATTGTATAGAAATATTGTAATCGACCGATAAAACCGTTTTATTAAACGGTAGCGTAATAAAATGGTTTACGTTTTATTAGACTAGCGTTTTTGCTGACAGAACTGTCACCACAAGCCAGTGTCTGATATATATGAAATACTGTTTTTTTTGAGTACACAAATGAATGAATAAGCAGTTGCAGTTACGTATCCTTGAGAATTTGTCCTATGACCTATGACCTGAAGGCCAATTCTCGTAAATTAAAATGTTCAAAACCTAGTCGCAGTCTCATCTTGGCGACAAATAAATGTCAAAAACCTGTCAAAAAGTGGGGAAATTTGAGGTATTTTTGACAGATTGAGACTGAGATTAGACGGTGATTAAAATTACGAGAATTGATATCTTAATGCCTGGTTTACACGAGGAAGTCTGACTTTTTGGTTACTTTACTCTATGATGTTGGTCGTGATGTTGACTGTGATTGGCTTGTAAGAGCTCTGTTACTGACCTCTATTAAATGACATTGGCAGAATTGTCGACATCGGCACCATTGCCATAAAGAAAAATAGAATAGAATAGACCTCTATTAAAGAAGTGTATACTGACAACGCACAGAGCCTGGCAAATCTCTGAGGGCTGACCACTACACCGTAAGCGACCGTAATCTAGTAAAAACCGTAATATGCACGGGTGACAACCAATGGTGAAATAATGATAACTGAGCACAGCCTTAATGACATGTTTGAGTGTTTGACATGTAAATGACAATTAAATAAATTGACAGTTGACATTTCCTAATTTAGTATTTCTATTTCCCCCATTCTTGCTACATATTATTATCAGTAATCTGTGCCCCATTCGTTCGCGTTTGTGACGTTAAGAAACTCGCTTGCACTTTTCTAAATAATTTTTTTCTTTCGGTTAATAAAATGATTTAGCAATAAATGAATGGTCATTGATCAGTCATACTTTTCATATTTGGAATCAAAGTACGACTATTAATTTTTATACAAATTGATTAATTGTTTGCAAAATTAAGGTTTGTAGTCAGCTGAAACAGAACCTAATTCAATGACGTGTATTTATTACATTGGTGGTGTCATGTGGATTTAAAATATTATTTTTTAATAAATTTTCAGGCTATACTTGGCTCAGTCATGCCGATAACCAAGCGTAAGCATTCACCTGAGAAGGAAGAGTTACTTGAAAATGGTGACAATCCAGTAGAGGGTGGGAGTGGGCGCAGTGATATCAAAGGAGATGAATTTAATATTGCTGTTTTGCTTTTTCTATATACCCTTCAGGGTATACCATTAGGACTTGCTGGAGCTGTGCCCATGCTCCTTCAAAATCGCGGTATAACTTACACCCAACAGGTAAGGATTCTTTATTCATGTTATTCAATATTTCTGCTGCTAATCAATCCTGCATGGGTTTAACTCATAAAATTACCTTTTATGATAACTATTAAATGCATAGGATTGTGATTACAAACTGTAATGAGGTTTTTTTATTATTGCATGTCTTTGATAATGATTTATGTTTGAGTTGTGGAATCACAAAATAAATTGCACTTCATTGTTTGTTTTTATGTAATGTCCATTGACACCTCTCTTGCTCTTCCTCTGCCCTTGATGCAGAATTGATTGGAAAAGATTTCTTCCGTTTCAATCAATTTAAATAAAATCAATAAAAAGTCTAAAATATGTGGGTTCTAAGGTTTTAAGGTCATACAATGCTTTCAATAGTTTAATTTGATAAAAAAAGAAGCGCTTTAAGATTTATTTGTTTTGACGAAAATAGCCATTGGCCTCTAAAAGTCCACTCCACCTCTGAGTAAAGTTCCATTGAAATACTTGGCAGTTCATTTCTTGTTGCATCCTGTGAAACAGGCCGTAATGTAAAACAGGTAGTGTTTTACTGATGATAATTATGAAAATAAAATATATTATACTATTTACTTTTCAGGCAGAGTTCAGTTTTGTCAACTGGCCATTTAGCGTGAAGTTATTATGGGCTCCTATAGTGGATGCTCTATTCTGGCCAAACTTTGGTCGAAGAAAAACCTGGCTTGTACCAGTTCAATACTTAATTGGAATTGTGATGATCATCATGTCATACAGTGTTACAAGTTGGCTGGGATCAGATGAGATAGCTCCCTCAATGACTGTACTCACAATGTCATTTCTTTTCCTAAACTTCTTGGCTGCTACACAAGATATAGCTGTTGATGGATGGGCGCTTACCATGCTTAAAAGGTAAATAAACATAATCATACTCCATACACACTAAAATTACTGTGTGTGGGTGTTATTACTTCCCATACAGAGATGGAATAATCAAAAGACTCATTGTGACTATTAAATTCATAACCTTGTAATTGCCTTTCATTCATAAGATCATTTGGATGTCTGATTTATATTGTTTTATTCAAGATAGTTGAAACTGACTTCCAGCATAATCCTCAGTTAAATATCAGTTTTAATTACTTTAAACACATTGAAAAAAAATTGTGCATAATTATAATAAATTTTACAATATTGAACACAACTAACTATTTACACTAAGTACTAAATTAAATGACTAAGTAACTAAATATATGGATAAATACAAAAACAAAAGGACTCTTAAGCACAGAAGTACTCGTCTGCATTGGTTGTGAGATGAGCATATGACTGTCTGATTAGTTGTATACTTTTCATTATTGTACTTAACTTATGTGTTTGTCTTTTACTAATGTAATTGGCCTTGGCAGATTTATGTAAAAGAAATGTGTGATAATTATTGATTTCTGATAATGATTGATAAGATAATAATCACTTCTATTACATAATTTTGTTCTATAATTTTCCAGGTGTAATGTAGGACACGCTTCAACATGCAATACTGTGGGTCAAACTGCTGGATTCTTCCTTGGATACGTAATGTTCCTGGCGCTAGAATCTCCTTACTTCTGCAACAAATACCTGCGCTCTGAGCCAGAAGAAACCGGCCTTGTTACTCTGGGCAGCTTCCTACTCTTCTGGGGATGGGTGTTCATAGTCACCACTACACTCATTGCAGTTTTCAAGCATGAAATTAATGAATTGGCTGACACCAAAGATAATAATGTGAAAGGTTTCAGTGACGTTGTGACCGCATACAAGCAGCTCTACACAATTATTAAGTTGCCTGCGGTACGCACTTTAGCTTTGGTCCTGTTTACTGCTAAGGTAAATATCTAACTAAATCAAACTGGTTAAAATTTGCACAAGAGTTGCGCCAGCTATATGAATAGTAATTAATCTGGTATTATTTTTACAGCTCGGATTCAGTGCAGCTGATGCGGTGTCGGGACTGAAACTCGTAGAGGCTGGTGTACCGAGGGAAGACTTGGCCCTACTTGCTGTTCCACTAGTCCCAGTGCAAATTATAATGCCAGTGGTTAGTATTGAAACGAAATAGTGAACGACCGAAGGTTTGTTTCGGCCCCAGTTTCGGTGTGGGCCAAAAAGTGGCCCGACCGAAACTGACGTAAGGCGTTCGTGATCAGTCTGTTTTGATAGAATACGAACGACTGACACAATCTTATCAATTGGATCCGGTTAACCCAAAAAAAATTATGTCATTTAGGTTCTTTGCAGGCATGCTGTTTTTTGTATCAGCGAGGACGGATTTATTCGCTTTCTAGAAATTGATGCAAACTCTTAAGTAAGGGATTGTAACAAATCTACGAAAAACGACTGGTCAAAAAATAATTTAATTTAATACTTACACTAACTTTGTCAAAACTTCCTAAGTCTCGGTTTCGGCTGAAACTAGAAGAGGAGCCGAAAGTTCAGTTTCGGTTAATTTAAGAACCCCTTTCAGTCCATGTTGCAAAAAAAATCTTTCTTATTTGCAAAATAGTTGGGCAAACCTCACCTAAGGCTATTGCAAATTTCAAGTTGATAGCATTAGTAGTTCTTGAGGTATCCAGCTGTGACAGACAGACAGACTGTGTCACACAATAAGGGTTCCTTTTTACCTTGGTACGGAACCCTAAAAGAACGCTAACCTAAAACGAAGTAATAGTGCGGGCGGGCGATAAGATGTCACGCAGTGAGTCGGGAGCCGAAACTTCACGCGGCGGGCACAAGCTAGTATTTATAAATAGGTAGGTACTTACTTGGTAAATTCACACACACACTTCAATATTTGTGTTATCTGCCACCAACACTTACTATTCAATTTCAGAACAGACCTTCCAGACTTTACATATCCCTAATGTATGAACCTTATGAAATATAAAACACTTTTTTTTATCGTTACTTTATTTACAAACTGCAATGTGACGGAAATGAGTCTCCAGAATACTGTGTTAAACGAATGAATAAATAATACTCAAATATTAGTTTATATAGGTAGACAAGTGAATCAACTTGGAGAATAGTCACGTTTTAGCATAAAAGGGTATTCCCCAAAAAATATTAAGTAGATATAATGCTGCTGCCCGCTTAAAAACTATCGGAAATCTCCGATAGTTTTTTACTTTCTCAAGGTGGGTGTGGAAACCCACATGAAACTTATATGAAATGCTTTTTCGTTTCATGTAAGTATGCTGTATTTTCTCACGATCTCAGTTCAGAAATTTAAAATCGAAACCTAACAATTCGGGAGACTTTCTTTTTATTTACCTTTTAGGGACCTCAAAAGGAAAAACGGAACCCTTATAATTATATTAAGATCACTTCGTTGTCCGTCTGTCAAGACCCTTTTCTCAGTAACGCGTGGAGTTATCAACTTGTAATTAATATCAGATACTCACGGCTGCAATCCCTTGAAGCAGTGAAAAAATCAAACTTCTAAGTCAATGCAATCAAAAGACTCGGGCGTTTATGTTCCGCTTATGCCGAAAAAACTCTCGACAGTCTAATTTGTATTCCATTGAAATGACTTTACTAAGGTTTACCGTCGTTTAATGCTGCTTTATAATGTTGTCTTTCGTTTCAGTTGTTAGCAAAACACACTACGGGTCCAGCGCCGCTGTCACTGTGGTTACGTGCGTACCCTCTCAGACTGCTAGTGGGTCCGCTGGCGGCCGGTCTCGTGGCCCTCACACCCAGCCTCTTAGGCGACACCGGCCCAACATACTCATACCTATTCGTTTTGATGATGCTTTACGTCTTTCATCAGGTATGTGAGCGCAGGACATAATTACTTACTCTCTCTGATGGCTACAAAGACATGCCGGCCGCATTCTAATGACAGTCCGTATTTTTTAAACTCGCTTTTGTTTTTTTTTTCTTTTTTTCACTTTATTCTGTCCACTAGGATAACCATTTTTTGACAGATGGAACTAATGATTGCAGCAACGTCATAGCACACATTTCGATAATTTACACTTTAATTTGTATGTAGTATAAATTATTGACTTTTTGCTGCTATATAATTATGCGGTTTCTATTGCTGCCAAAGACAAACATGCTGCCCAAACTTTGGACGATGCTGAGCTTTGTGTAAGGATATAGCGCATATTCTGTACATTTTTAAGAACATAGACATTTGGCAGCTTGCGACGACGTGCGATGGACCGTACTTAGTCCTTTAAAAAAAAAGTTTATATCTAGTTTATATCAATAATCCTGTATGATTGTTTCAGACATGCCTCTACTGCATGTTCGTGGCTGTGATGGCTTTCTTCGCCAAAGTGTCAGATCCAGCTGTAGGCGGCACCTATATGACCTTCTTGAACACAATGTCGAACCTTGGAACTAACTGGCCCAACACTCTAGCGCTCTGGGCCATTGACCATCTTACGTACAAGAAATGTTCAGGAGATACAGACAACATGTGTGCCACGCTAATGGATCAGTCGGTACGTAAAATCGTGATAAGAATTTAATATAAATGGAAAAAACAAGGAAGTGTTTTCTGTGTGTGGGATCTCTGCCTAATGCCAGTGTGTGTGGGACCTCTGCCTAATGCCACTCTGTGTGGGTCCTCTGCCTAATGCCAGTGTGTGTGGGACCTCTGCCCAATGCCAGTGTGTGTGGGACCTCTGCCTAATGCCAGTGTGTGTGGGACCTCTGCCTAATGCCAGTGTGTGTGTGTGGGACCTATGCCTAATGCCAGTGTGTGTGAGACCTCTGCCTAATGCCAGTGTGTGTGGGACCTCTGCCTAATGCCAGTGCCACAGCATCTTGTAACTAAGTTGTTTAAACGTGTTTTACGAAAGCCAGCTTGAGTCAATCTCAATGGTTTGTTTTTCACATAAGTGTTCCTAATGAGACCGGGGCTGATACAATTTTCGTTTTCCCTAAATTAATCATGGATAGGTTTTGCAAATATTTTGTTGTGTAAACTACTTACTAGGTACTACCTACCTACCTTGTACCTACTTTAGTTCGTACAGTATGATTATATTATAAAATTTCCCTAAACCTCTATACACTGCGCCGGGGAACGTGATTGAATGTAGGTACTACCTACTATAGCTATTGACTGATATAATCTAGAAATAATAACACAGCGGAGTGCTTACCTACGCACAAATACCTATTGGACATTGGTTGTTGCGATTTTCCCTACATCACAGAAATACAAATACTTAGTTGTAAAAACCCAGTATCTACATCATAGTGTCAGTTTATAACAATAGTATTCCTGTTCACAGCTGTGTAAAGCAGACGGCGGCACATGCAACATTCGATTTGACGGATTCTACATAGAAACCGTGCTTTGTCTATTGGTGGGCTTCCTGTGGCTACAATGGGGCAGGCCGACCATCAACAAGCTACAGCGGCTGCCCGCGTCCGCGTGGCAAATCAGCCGATATAACAGATAAGACTGAATCTCTTAATTCCGCTATAATATGTATTCAATGTAAAGGTTTCCAGGGAAATACGTCTTCTGATTTAATTATTCATCAAAAAAAAAAAAATCTTTTACTAGTTACGATACAGGAATTTTATAATGTTTGTGTATTACGTTTAGATGCACGGTTGGTAACATATGGCTTTGATTTTTAGTAAAATTGTGTGTGTTTATCATCAGGCCCTTTGTACACATACGTTTATATTGCAGTGAAAAAAAAAACTACGGTTGATTCGCCGAGTGAAGGCACGGTCGTCAGTGTTGTATGGTAGTTTGTTGACGACAAGGCGGCACTATAGCACGACGCCGTCGCCGTATACCTTAGGACCGTGTTATATACAAGGTCACACGCACTGAACGAAGTCACACGATTTTTCTACGGCGCGGTGAACACGTACAAAGGGCCTTAGTCATTATGGTAGCAAAGCCGTATAAATTCTTTCGAAGATTTACTAATTATTTGCAACCGTGTGACAAAGTATTAGTAGTTAGTTACACCTAATGAAACACAAATACAGTTAGCACAATTCCAACGAGTGGAATTTTTATTCCACTCGTTGTTTAGACCTCTATTCAAAGCATATTGCATATCATTTGCCTGTCGAGGCTGCAATAAGGTAAAAATTCATAAGAAAGTCGTTACTTTCTTATGAATTTTCCATATAGTTTCTTTTTTTTTAATAATATGTATACTATGCTCTATATACTATAGTTGTTGGTGCTCCTTGCTTAGAGCGGTTTCGCACTACGTCCAATCCGAATCCGAGAAATGCCGGTTCGAAGTGACCATAGTCCTATTTGTATTAGGGATTGCGCACTAGATCCGAACTAACCCGTCAGAATTTAGAACATTCCCAATTCGGATTGAAGTCGGATCTTTAATTCGGATTCGGATCGGATGTAGTGCGAAACCGGTCTGTAGTGGACCCGGACCGTATAATATTCTTATTTTCGTAGGGCTGATTTTACCAAAGTCAGATAACTTTTATTCTTGGAATAAAATTGACGACTGACAGTTCTAGTATGGACTACTGTCACAAATTCAATAATTATTCTCAGGATAAGACTTATTCTAGGTATAAAAGTTTGGTAGAATGCGCCCTTAATCGTAATATTATGTATCCTCAAATCCTCCGAACTGTACAAAGCGGCCTATAATTGACTTGGCAATCGTCGGCAATGACCCGGTTTCTCAGCATTTTCGTCGATTATACCTCAACCCTACATTTTATAAACAGCTCAAGACTACATTTTAACATTTCATTCTTACTAGCACAGCATCACCAAAATTCAATTTATAAAATTGCCCCACTACATAATATAATATGTATATTTTATTATCATGTATTGCATTAAACGCATCTTTTTATGGGTGCAATAAACTATTCCAGTATGATGACAGTTTATATAATTTTTATATAGTCGCGTCAGTCGACGTATTTAAGTAGCAGTAAGGTAGTTTATAAATATTAGAATTTTAGTTAATTTACATAGGACGTGTGATTATTGTTTAATTTATATATTATGTTAAAGTGACTCCTTTTAAATAAAATTGTTGTTTGTTATAAATTGTTTACGTCCGTCTTAATGTTTAAGTATTACTGTTTAGCGTACAACGTCTATAATTAAGGGATATCTATTGTATTTTTGTCAACAGTACAAATTTTTATTGTTTTCTCATTTTTCTGTATATATTTATTGTCTAAGAACTTTTTATGTAAATATAAAGTACAGGGAATAAGAAAAAAACAGTAGTGACGTATTTATATAATTTCTTTCTTTTTAACAACGATGCTATAGTTCATTTATGTAATTTGGGTCATGAATACACAATAAAATCCATATATATGAAGACATTTACGTAATATTATAAGAGTACACTTTGTGCTTGGTATACTTGCAACTGTCACAAATTCTAACAAGTATATTCCAAAAAAAAAAAAATATCAAACATAACCAAGCATTTCTGGAAGAAACATTTCTACATAGAATCTATGTGAAAATACTGATATAATACCAGTAACATTTTGTGCTTTCGTACAATAAATCATTTTCATAAACAGTTTAAAACGATCTGGAATAACAATTGAATAACCCCGATACTCAATATATTTTATAATAAAATCATATCAAACATTCAACGTTTCACATTGTAATATTCATGCAAATGTTTTAAATCAAGTAAAAAAGCTAGGATTTTGTTATTTTCGACAAACTCAATGTAATTGAGCTGCCGCAGTGACGCAGCACTTTGTTTTTATATATTAATTGACCCTGTTATACTTGACATCAAAATGGCACTGTGAAATGAATTTTGTTTGACTATAAAAACCGTAAAATTATTTGTTTTTTTTTTATGTAGTTTAAGATTCATAGAGGTGAACCGTCTAAGCGAATTAAACTAGGAAGTCAAAGCAGGTCTATTTTGGTAGGTTCACGTACAAAGCATAAACATAAAAGCAATACAATCAATAGTTCTACATACTTCACTGCCAACAACTCACAGCAAATAGGGAAAGCCAAATTGGTTACATAACATAACCAGCCTATAATGTTCCCACTGCTGAGACATAGGCTGTGAGAGGGAGTGGGCCGAAATCCACCACGCGGGCCCAGTGCGGGTTGGTAGATGTCACATGTCTTCTAATTTTTGGTTCTAGGACATGCCGGTTTCGTCACGATGTTTTCCTTCACCGTTTTGAGAGCAGTGGTATCGGTTACATATTTAAAATAAAATAATTTCATTCATAAACCCGAAACACAAATAGTTACCTACCTCTCATAGTTGCTGCATTTCACGAGCGTGCATCAATCATTGAAATTTAAACCATAATTTCAATGACATTAACGTCCGATATTGCGAGCTCGTGATTTGCAACGACTAGATCTAACTTAACTAAAATTCTTTGTCATTCCTATATTATGTTTTCTAACATAATCATTCTTTGGTATTTTTTAATACATACAGGTATTTGAAATTTGAGATTCTATTTGTTCACTATTCTATAGGTACCTGTATACTATTGATTATAATTTTATAATACGATCACACTATACGATACTAGATACCAATATGTTAGTAAATACTTACATTAGTTTTCTCATTTACTGAAATACAGTTTGTATCATTATTATACTTCATTTGAATTGGAATTCATTAATTAATTATGTAAAGAATAAAGCACCCAAAGTATCGTGCGTCTAACCCTTAATGAAGCGATGTCATTATTTTCGTTTCATAACTTAGCAAAATCGAATTAATACAATATTACATAACTAAGTACAGAGGCCAGCACATCAACCTACCCCAATCTCTCAAATTTCTTTGATAGAAATTCAACTTTACTGCAATGGAATAAGGTTCATATTCAATTGGGAAAATTTGACAGTTTGGGGTAGCTTGATGTGCGGCCAGCACATCAAGCTACCCCAAACTGTCAAATTTACAAAGAATAAAGCACCCAAAGTATCGTGCGTCTAACCCTTAATGAAGCGATGTCATTATTTTCGTTTCATAACTTAGCAAAATCGAATTAATACAATATTACATAACTAAGTACAGAGGCCAGCACATCAACCTACCCCAATCTCTCAAATTTCTTTGATAGAAATTCAACTTTACTGCAATGGAATAAGGTTCATATTCAATTGGGAAAATTTGACAGTTTGGGGTAGCTTGATGTGCTGGCCTCTGTACAATTTACATAAATTCCTTTGCGGTTTAAGCCCTAACGAATATTAAACACTCAATAATCAAACTCTATTTAAAGCACAGTAAGATATGGTGATGCGCTTTAAACTATGCTCAGCTGTTCATACTCCCGCCAAATTGTGATCACAGTGATTATGACGGCCACGCTTGTGGCAATACTTTAGCAAAAATCAGTTCTAAAAAGCTGGCATGACTAAGAAAACGTCGAACACAGTATATTGTTTTGATTAAGTAAAGAGATACCTAAATTCAGTGATTTAGAATCAAGGTTCGCGCCTAGACAGGTCGTCGTCGCTAATGATTGGCTTGCGGTCGTCTCCCTTGCTGCCGCGAGCGAAGCGTCCGACGCGACGGGCGATGGCGTTGGTCTTCTCGACCGCGCCCCATCCGCCGCTGTGCCCACCACCACTCGCTGACCGCGATAACAGACCAGTGACGCCCTCACCCAGCTTGCTGTGGTGGATGCCGTATAGGAAGTATAGGAGAAGGCCTGGAAATATAACGTTTAGCGTTATTTCAAGAAATCATTATTACATCTACTTACATAAATAAAACATTTTCTTCTGATGTCGTGTGACCAGCGAAGAACAACGCAGTTTAATCGCAATTTTGCATTTAATAGCACATTGTGTAGGTACCTTTAGGTAGTAAACTTATTGCTGCCTATCTTTTCATTTATATAATGCTTTAGTTACCTTTTTCGGAAATTACGTACAGAGGCCAGCGCATCAAGCTACCCCAATCTGTCAAATTTCTTTGATGGTTTTCAACTTTACCTCAAAGAAATAAGGTTCATATTCAATTGGGAAAATTTGACAGATTGGGGTAGGTGATGTGCTGGCCTCTGTACATACACGAGTAAACAAATTACAAACTCATAAATATACTTACACTTACCCTGTATCTACAACTACTTACGTAAAAAATATACCTACCTATCATGACTACTGTAATAAGTCGGTAATGTGACCACTTGTAATTAGTGACACCTACATAATTAGTCTAGGTGGAAAAGTTCCAATATTTTTGGCACGTAAATTATTTAGACGGGAAAAAAAAGGTATGAAAAATGTAACTGACCGAAAGTCATCCAAATAGCGAATCGGGCCCAGGTAAGAGCGTTGAGATTGATCATGAGCTCAACATTGAGTAAGACGCTGAGGGCTGGCAGCAACGGCACCCACGGCACACGGAACGGCAGCCGCGTCGGACTTTGTTGATGTGCCCAAATGATCACCAAACCTGTAAAACATAGTGACGGAATATTGAATTTCTGGCATCAATAGGTAAAAGAGCCGCATATAGCAGAAAAACCACTTACAAGCAACGATAATGAAACTGAGAACGAAATCTGGAAGCAACCCCCACAGTCCAGCGGGCTCTGCTAAGAAGTGGTTGTGGGCGCATAGAGCAGCTGCGGCGGCGGTAAACAAGTAGACACAGCTCGTGACCGCAGCCCCGGGAGCCCGGCCCCCTGCCACCGGCTCCAACCAAGCGTACTGCGCCCGAAGACGACCCACTGTCAGAGCTTCAAACATCTGAAATGGAAATAAGACACATTATTAGAATTACCAGAAAGTGAATAAAAAGACACATGAGAAAATTACTTCATCTACCTCGGATGAAGAAGAACCGCCATCAGTACCCGGAGTGCCAGTCGCTGAGCTATCTTCGCGGTCACCAGGAGATTCTAGTTGTGGAATTCCAAAACTCTTATCTTCCACTGCAGGAACGGGCCGGTAACGCAGTATGATGACTGCAGCACTAACAATAGTGTACGCTAACAGAGTTCCTATCGACATAAACTCCACAAGTTTTTCCAGGTCGAACAAAAGAGCTATCAAAGCAGATGACAGACCCGAGATAATCAGATTAACAATAGGAATTTGTGATTTGTTACTAATGTCACTGAGAAAACCGAAAAGGAGACCATCTGCGGACATCGCATACAAACAGCGTGGCAGAGAAAATAAGGAGCCTAACAGAGTTGTGGTCATACCGCAGACGGCTCCAACCGCAACCGCATATTTAGCCCAGTCAGCATGGACTGCACCGAGGGCTGCCGGTAACGCAGCATCGGGGTTGATAGTCTGATACGGAACCATTAAAGTCAAAGCTAGAGCCACCAAAATGTAGCCACAAGCAACAAGTGCCATTGACAGTATGGTGGCGATGGGGATCGACCGTGACGGGTCTTTAGCTTCCTCGCTTGACGCGGATATACTGTCAAATCCCACAAATGCGTAGAAACACGTAGCTGCTCCAGCTAACACGCCACTCACACCGTACGGCATAAAGCCACCATTCTTTTCGGACCAGTTACCTAGATCGGCGTAATAGAAACCAAGAAATATGACAAGGGATATAACCAAGAGATTTAAAATCGTAAGACCGTTATTAATGTAGGCTGACGTTTTAACACCAACTGCTAAAATTAAAGATGCTACGATACATATTAGAAATGCTAGAACGTCTGGATATCTACTCAAAAGAGTTTCGTGCATTTCTCCCGTAATGGAAACAGTAGCGTTGCTTATTGCACCGTCCAACATTGCATCTAGATACCCGGACCATGCTCTAGCCACGGAGGCAGCCCCTGAAACAAACAGCGAAATTATAGCTCGGTTCTCGGACACATGGGAAAAAAATTAAAGGAAAAAATGTACATAAAATACAATGTTGCAGAATCTCACCTATCATATATTCCAATACGATGTTCCAACCTATGATGAAAGCCCAGAATTCACCAATACTGACGTACGTGTAAGCGTATGCACTGCCAGCTCTCGGGATTCTAGTCCCAAATTCAGCATAGCATAGGGCAGCTAAAGTAGATGTTATTCCAGCCAGCAGAAAACTTAGGGCCGTTGCCGGTCCAGCCATGTGCCGAGCAACAGTTCCCGTCAGAACGTAAATACCAGCTCCGACCATGTGCCCCACACCTGGAAAAATTAAAAGGTTTTAAGGCATCCGGATCCGAGACACTGGCCACGGCCACTAACGGAAGCCATCCACTACTAAGACCTCACATTTTGTGGGAACTCGCCACCGGGCACAACGATCGCTGCGGGGTCTTCCTACAAAATATACATAAGTACAAGTATAATACTTCTTGTTGACCACGATTTAAACTATAAGTCCCATCAACAGCAATGAAAACTGACGTTAATCGTGTCTCAGAGTCATGATTGTTTGAGGAACCCACAACAGTTTCAATCCATTGGGGAAATAACTTGAGTGCAAAAGAAACTTTCTTGGAATTTCTCAGATTGTTCCACTTGGGTTAACAATAATAATAATAAATTATTTATTTGCATAAAACATGGTATAAAAATGGTGTTGAATAAAATAAAAAGTAAAAACATGTTTTGCTATGTTATATGCAAAAATTTTGGCAAATAATCTGTAACAATAAAGAAACTTATCAACATTTACTATCCATAAACTCTTTCAAATTATAATAACTGCGTTCACATAATTTAAGCGTTAGCAACCTTATACCTAGAGACTTAAAGTGGCTTGGCATGTGGTTATAAATACGCACACACATTGCTAGGCAGTTTCTATAGTACTTGGTTCTTCTTGGCAAATCATGAAGAACCAATTTATAGGGATCTCGTCTGTTGCGAAGGCCATCCGGTTGTAGTCCATACATACCTCTAATGGCCCTTTTTTTGGGCCACGAATGCTCTACTCAGATCGACACTGTTACCCCACATTATAAGGCCATAGCGTAGGAATGATTCCACGTATGCATGGTACGATGTTACTGCAGTTTTGATGTTAGTAACATTTTTAAGATGTTTGAGCGCATATACAAACTTATTAATCCTAGTGCTTGCATGATCTACGTGTTCTTTCCAGTTGTTACCTTTGTCTATTATAACGCCTAAAAACCTTGTATGTGTAACGTGATTAATTTTATTAATATTCAGACTGACATTGTTATTATAATTATTCGATTGATTGAACTGATTATAGACAGATTTGTCAAGATTGATTTTTAAACAGTTTATGTTAAGCCAATTCAGTGGTGTATTTGTGTTATTAATTTCAAGCTCATGATCTGCAATGGTAATTTTCTTTTTCAACAACAGGAAAGAAAGCACTTAATTAACTAAGTACATCGTCCTACTCACCCAATAAAGTGATGTCCAAGGTAGTGAGACATCGGTTCAGAGGGGTATCCATGGAGTCGCCGTATATAGGCTTACGACGATTCATTTTGTGGCAAAAGCCAGATAGTACGTGCCCGAGAATCTTATGCCTGGCTCCCGGCATGGTGACTTTTCATGAAAAAAAAAAAATATATAAATTAGATTAGAAACTATCTAATTGTACACCTTAGTATAATTACATCAAGTTATTATAAAGTACATTAATGCAAGTAGATAAATCGAGATATAATCGAGTCACACTGCACTATACGACTTACTCCAGTTATTTATTGACTTAGAATTGTCACTATGATGCTAGAGCTATATTCGGAATTGCGTTCAGATTCCACTACACTTCAAGGCTTGACCGTTAATGAAAGCTACGTTTTATAGATATTTCTTGGACACATTTTATAAACGTTTGTTTTTAATTCATCTACTTGGGACTGTAAGTAAGGCTTGAACAATACCTGGTGATGTTAAAAGGCCAGCTGACGATATTTGCGTGAACTTGTTCAACTGTTACACGAAGATAAGTCGGCGCGCGCAACTAATCGATTTCTTGATAGGTAGCTACGTATGTATAGGCATGTTTAGATACGCGATGTTGGTATGTTTAGAAGACTTTACTGGAAAAAAGGGAAAAATTACAAAAACAATAAGTACTTAGATCTTTAAATTAAATTCTCTACCTAGTTGCTTACTAGTCAAGCTCAAATTCACTTCCCCAGTAACGGAAGAAAACTTGTTACTTATATTCCCACTAGGTTAGCTATATCCACTTTTTCTTTGGCGGGATAGTGGAAGTGCAAGGTAGTGACCTAGTTGAGCGCGCTTGACCAGCTTAACAACACCGGGAGTAGGTACACATTCAGGTTTCACTCGACCCTATTGTATGAACAAGCTGTCTGGAAGCGGTCATTTAAAATATAAAGAATCATCAGCCTTCACACACAAACAGGCTGCTCAACAGTAAGATGTGAGAATATTACGTTACCTTAGGCGTTTACCTACTTCCTTCAAAATATTTCTACCTTTTTACCCGAATACGGCGAAGCAAAAAGGAGGGTTATGATTTTGACCGGTATGTATGTTCATCTGTTCCCTCATAACTTAAAAGTACCTACTTATTACTTATAATAATTTGACAAATGAGGTATCCTTAGAAGCGTCTTGACCGTCCGCTGGTTATAGGCTATGTGGCTACACTCAATATGACGCCCTCTAGAGGCCTTATAGTAATGAATTTATAAGTAAATATTTTGAGATGGTGCCTTATGGGAGTTGTAGGGTATCAAATGAAAGGGCTTAATTAGAACATTTCAAAAATATAAATGTTAGGTAAATAACGCTGAAATAAGCCCCAAAATAAATAATAAAAAAAAGTTTAAAAACTAAAACCCGACTAATGAAAAGGATGAAACAAGAAAGTACCTTACAGTGCGGCCGTGGTCGCATGCTACCATCTATCTCTATAATATAAAAATGAATCGCTAAATATGTTGCTAAGCGAAAATGTCGAGAGGAGCAGCATACCTACCACGAGCTCTTAACGCGATCCACTTTAGGACCTAAACTGAAATGTTCTGCTAATTCGTACCATGACGTCAGTTTAACGATTCAATTTAGGCCGTGCCATCTGGATACCTACCACGAGCTCTTAACGCTCATTCACCTTCAACGATCCAAATGCCGCTGAGCGTATTGGACATCATGGTACGACTGTGAACGATGCAGTTTAAGAACCTAAACTGAAATGTCTTGCTTTTGAATCGTTTTTAAATAGATCATGGTAGGCCTCCTGAACCGATTTCGCTAATTATTTTTTTGTTGTTTTCGGTATTGTCAAGACAAGTTTTGTATGAAAGATAAAAAAATGTTCGAAAAAAAATTGCACCCGTGCGAAGCTGGGGCGGGCCGCTAGTAGCTTATAAATACGTTTGTACAGCGCCATGCGACCGCGGGAATGTACTTTCTTGTTTCATACTTTTCAGTAGTCGGGTTTTAGTTATTAACCAACTTCAAAAAAAGGAGATTTTAAATTCGTCGCGTATTTTTTTAAATGTATGTTACACCGATTACTGTCAATTGTGGACCGATTTTGAAAATTATTTTTTCGTTTGAAAGGGTATGCTCTCGAGGTGGTCCCATTGTCATCAAGTCAGAATTTGATGAAGGCACCCCATGGAAATCGAAGGAAACCATAAAATTTTATAGGCAGACCTATAGCGATTTGGGTATTTTTTAAAGTAACTTCAGCATTTGCTCTCGTAAAGTGGAGTGCGTAAAGTGGAGCTGATGATGAAGACCACAGATGGCCATCGGAACTACTCAATGTAAAATATTTCACGGTTTGCGATTCGATTACTTGAATATGGTTGGTAAGCAATTTAAAATTATGCTCGTCACAATGCGAATGATGAAATGGAGCTGATGGTGAAATACCAGGAGAACTCTCAACAATTAACGTCCCTGCATCGGAAAAAAGCAATATTTTGTAAAAGGCGATGAGCAAGTTGACACTATGCCATTGTAACTTAGATACTTTATAAACAAACCCACTAAAAATCAAGAAATAAAAACTTTTAACTTTTTTTTTCGTGAAAGTAGGTATTCAATATGATATGAATGCTCCATAGATAGATAAAATACTGGTATTCAGCTGCATCCGGTTAGACTGGAAGCCGACCCCAACATAGTTGGGAAAAGGCTAGGCAGATGATGATGATGAATGCTCCATAGATCTATGATCATAGATAAGAAATAAGTTTTTTATATTCCATGTATATGATGGTTTTTATTTCCTAAGCCGGTACCTACGTGTCAATACCTACTGAAGTAGAATTACTTACTTACCCATTGCAATAGATAAGTGGATGAGCTACTGTGAGTAGGTGGATGGACACCCTGCCTGTCCCTGTGTGACCCTGCGATTGCAGCGTCGTATTTAAACCGCTCTTTCATAAGCTTTTCTTATGTGTAGTGGGTCTGCCTTTACTTATCTGTAGATACCTACCTGTTTCAACACAACTTACGGAATGCTAATGTCGAGGTCCCAGAGATTACCGTGGGCTATACCAGATAATTATAATATTCACAGATGTACTCACCACAAAAAACAACAGTGCTTTTCGCATATTTCAAATTTCATCATCATCATTTCAGCCGAAAGACGTCACTGCTGGACCTAGACATCCCCAAGCACCTCCACATCGGCCGGTTCTATGCTTTCCGTGTCCAGCGGGTTCCTGCGGCCTTCACAAGGTCGTGAGTCCACCATGTGGGAAGTCGATTTAAAAAAAAAAAATTTTTTTTGAATTTGTTTGAAGTAGGTGAGTACCTACTAATATATATTCTCAAAAACTATCACTGAGCTGATAACGTTTGGCGGGCTAATTCAAATGCGTTTGTGGGCCACTTAAAAAAAATAAAGTAAATCAAGTTCAATCTGAATAATGGGAAAAGTTATCGAAGTCAATAAAAACAGTGATATAAATACCATTTAATACTTTCCGTGAGTAGTAGGTACGTAGCCTCTGATAGCAATAAAACTGTTTGCTATCGGATGGAGTGAGAACAATGATCGCAGAACTGGGTCAACCGCAGATCGTTAACGAGCTGACCAACGTGCCAGTGATTTTTGACGTGCCTAGATAAAATATCTAGGTAACTACATCTAACTAAGTACACACATCAAAAGTGTCTAGGGATCAAGCATTTTTATGCGGATTTCTTGAGATTGAGATGTGGCTTTGTAATAAATTTATGATTTTATAAATTTATATGGATCCTTTTTGGTGCATTTCATAATTTGAATCAGGAACTGTGAATCAAATTCGAGTAAAAGATGAAAATCAGCTGTCAATATTTTCCCTATAAAAACATACAACGCATTGAAGACATTATTAGTGCTACTGTTTCCCTACTACTGATTAAAACCAACGTTATTATGGAGCGGCGACGTCATTTAAGCAGGGAAGAAATGCTCAGAGCCGTGGGAATGATAGAAGCTGGTTCCCGGCAATGTACTGTGGCTTTAGCTCTGAATACAAGTCAGAGTGTTATCAGTCGACTTTGGACACGTTACCGAAGCACTGGTACCGTGGCTGAGCGCCATGGAGGACGGTATCGCTGCACCACACGGAGACAAGACCGATACATTCAAATCTTAACTCGAAGAGCTCCAACAATAACCGCCATGATGTTAGCCGTGAGGCTTCATCACTCTTCAGGGAACTTAATTAGCGACCAAACAGTCAGAAACCGCTTGCATGAAGTGAACCTTCATTCCCGAAGACCGCTACGGGTACCACCTATAGCAATGCACAATCGTAGGATTCGATATCAATGGGCTCTTGAACACAGAAATTGGGCAGAAGAACAATGGCGTTTCGTGTGCTTTTCTGATGAGTCTCGTTTTGGTATGAGACCGGATACAAGACGTATACGACACTGGAGAACCCCTGGACGCCAACAGCGATTAAAATCCTGCCAGGAAGTCCATCCTTATAGTGGTGGAACCATCATGGTATGGGCGGGTATTTGGATCGGCGGAAGAACTGAGTTGATTTGGATCAGAGGCAACCTCAACGCTCAAATTTATGCTGAGACGATTGTATCAGACGTCATCGTTCCTCTACAAGTGCAAATCGGTCCCTTATTTCAGTTAATGCATGATAATGCACGACCGCACACCGCAAGAGTTTTAAGACAGACTCTCGCCGCAGCTAACATCAATGTCCTGCCCTGGCCTGCTCAGTCGCCAGACTTGAACCCGATTGAGCATGCATGGGATATGCTACAGAGAAGAGCTCTGCCGAATATGGAGGGTATCCAGTCGCAAGAAGACCTTTTTTTGTTGTTGCAACGAACATGGGCGGCCATTCCACAGCGTGATTTGGATGAACTCATTTTGAGTATGCCAAACCGATGTTCTTGTGTTGTTAGTGTTCGCGGTAGAAACACGGATTATTAATTGTTTAAGTTACCCAATAAAATTTTAAAGAAAACTGTTATTTCAGTCTTTTTTTCGAACTTTTGTGTTAGTGGTTCAAATGTCAAAAATCCCTTTATTAGGAAAATGGCAAATTTCTTTATTAATGCAAAGGTGACTTGGTTTATCGTTACTGTGACAAACGAAAACACTTTATTTGATGAATCCTTAAAGAAAATTTTAATTAATATCAATCAGGAGAAAAGTTATTGCAAAAATATTATGTTGATCCCTAGACACTTTTGATGTGTGTAGCTCGTTTACATTTAATTTCTACTTTTAATCAATTCAGCAGGTATATAAAGGACTACGGTAGGTACATTCTAGTTTTCCAACAATTTGAACCTTCTTTATTCCCGAAGTCAATACTACGCCTACGCTATTTATTTTTAACTCGAGCTAAACCTGGGTGTTTCTTCTGGGATAATGGTTTCATTCAGAGGCTGTTTTAGTCTGTCGATCTTTTATCGGCTTTTACCAGCATGTTTGTGTAACCCAAAAAGGGGGGGGGAGAGTGATTATTCTTATTGCTATAGGTACAATTGATCTTTCTGTTTTTTGGTATCTTTCCTCTCTTAAATTACATACAGAGGAACAACGGCTATGATAATAACCACAGTCGTTGCTTCTTACAAACTTGAAGTAGGTGTCTACCAAAGTTTGTTTTCTGAACCTCGTAAGTTCCCAAAATGCTTGGTTAGCCTGTAGATATTATTGAAGCTTTACATTACAGGCTTTAGGTGCACAAATTTATTATTTCAGGGCCTTTTCTTAATGGTTCCTTTATGTTTAAACTGATCGTTTCCCGTACATAATACGATGCATGGACTATAAATAGCGAAATAAAACAATAAACCTTCCATTCAAATTTTTAACATATTATTTCTACTTTGTATTACAGACGAAACGTAAACTGTGTTTACAAAATACCTATATAAAAGTACAGTACACGACTTAATTTAAATCAATTAGTGACATAAAGTAACATTTTGTTAATTAAAAACACCACGTATTTTGGTGAGTAGCTAGATGGCGTGGCGTGATAGTAAAGAAATAGGTACCTACTTACTTAAATGTTGCAATATGAATGTTTCAGGACTGCATGAACATAAATAAGTTACTTATTAATATATACTTAATAATATAAAATCCAAAAATCATTTAACTTTTTGGCATTTTCCACAAAATAAAATAATAAATTAAACATTGTTCTATGCGCACCCAGATAGCTCTACATTTTCCTGAGGGTGAGGTATAAAAGGTCTAATTAATATTTTGCTCGTAACATATCTAGCATAATATTTAATATTACAAAATAAATGTACCTATTCCTTTCCTGAAAGAAGCAGGGAGATATAAAAAAAGAACAAAAAAAATACGTTTTCTCGACCAAAATCGACTTGTAGACTTGAAACAACTCTTCCAGATAAATTGGGGTAATTTATAAAGAGTTAAGTACAGAGGCCAGCACATCAAGCTACCCCAATCTGTCAAATTTATTTGATAGATTTTCAACTTTTACTACAAAGGAACAAGGTTCATATTCAATTGGGAAAATTTTACAGATTGGGGTGGCTTGATGTGCTAGCTTCTTTACAATGCTTTTGATTGAAAACTTGAAAGAAGCTAGCTGTAAGTATTGAACTGGATGAACTAAAGTAACTTATAGTAGGTAGGTACGCAAACTTAAAACAAACAAACAAACGCAAAACTTGCCAGTTTTATTGCTACGAATACCTACATTGTCGCGATAAAGCAAACTACACTTCGCGCGCTCCCTGTTTCTCATTCTACGGCTACATTGTCGCGATAACGCGAACTATACTTCGCGCATTCTCTACAGCGAGACGTCGCGTCGCGCGTCGCCGTCGGCGTCGGCGCGTCGCGTCGCGTCGAGCGGTGTGCGAGAGAGAGCGCGCGTAGTGTAGTTTAGTTATAGCGACAAAGTAGCTGTCTGTAACATCGAAGTAAGAACAAAATCATGAGAAAGCATGATTTTATTAGTGTATTACATAAACACGACTGTTTACAAATAGTCAACAGTCTGTCGCATTCGAATAGTAATGTAAGTCATTTTAATTAATGTGTTTAAAAATGTAGGTACCATAAAATAATGCATTAGTTACAAGAAAATACAAATAAATGATATGTTTTAGGCGTCAGTCTTGAGAAAATGTAGGATTTTGATTTTATGAACTTTATACAATTCCCTACGTAGTTAATACAATATAATGTAAACGTAGGTACTTATCTAACGTAATAGGTATATTAAATGGCACTCAACTACAGCTGTACCTTAGCTTACCTATATGGCCCTTAACGGCAACAATCTATCGTTATATTTTTGCTTTCTAATAGATAGATACTTACCTATATTTTTAAGTACTAACCCCTTAGCAAAAAGCAAGATAAATTCGGGCTATATGAAACACATCTATTAATAAATCTCTATTTTATATAATTATTGTATACTTATGCATTTACATATTTGTCTTAACTCCCAAAACATTATTTGTAAGTTTTACATTTATTAGTTAAATAAAAAAAATGCCACGAAACTGTAACAAGTGTGACATAATAATTATTATATTTATGTACTTACAATTTCTTAGTTTTTAATTTAGATATATTTATAAAAATGTAAACAAGTCATAACTTTGACGATTTAATGGTCCCAATGTTAAACATATTATTATTTGGAGGATTACCACAAAAATAGTGTAGATTAAGTAAGTAAGTAATACAAAATATATACCTAACCGTATAAGTAGTGACTAGATTTCTTTTTATAATAAAATCAGATATTATCATAATAATATATAGTATAAAAATTATTTAATTAGCCTTTGCACAAAGGAACTTACAAAATTTAAATAGTGTGCTGACCAGATTTTAATATTAAGAAAAAGTCAGTACCTACCTACCTACAGTTTTGATTTAATTACGAATCTGTGTGTACAAACGCTTTATTCACCGAGATATTCGTCGTCACTCATATCATAACGGAATAAAAAGTTAAGTTTAAATTAAAACGTTGAAGAAAATACTGTTTCTATCGCGCCCATTTGCATATCGTTAGGTAATCAGATTACTTGCACAAGCATTCGGTGCAAGTCAGATTCGGCCAAAATGAGGGTCTAATTTTTGTTACGCAAATCGTAGGATATCTTTGCATATCTTTAAAGTATTTTACGTATTATTATAATATGTTCTTACAACAGAGGTCGTAAAATAAAATAAGCTAACATTTATAAAAAATATTTATTCAGTTTTTTGGATGTGTCATTCATAGTCATAGGTACAAGAATCATGAAAAATTTTACGAATGATTTTTGCGAGAAGTACTTAAATTAAAAAGTTTATTTTTATAAAAAGTAGTTACATTATTTTCCTTTTATTAGAATTTATCATTATGATAAAGAACTGGCAGTAAACTCTGTATTCTTCTAATTGTAAATAAATTATATTCATGAAATTGGCTCGGTTCATAGAAAGTATCTCATACTACAAGATGAGATCGAGGATCTTCATCAGTAATATGCGTCATCTTACAATATCATTCGTAGAAAACGTAACTTCTGGAAATACGCTCCAAGATAAATAGGTAAGTAGTATAAATATTATATTAACATACAATTATTTGTAAGTAATATATTTCAACAAAAATATGACACAAGTGTATTTTTAAATTTATATGTCATGTGCAATGTACCTACAATTAATGGAAACACTAAAATGTCTATACCTACTAAAATTACCTAGTTACACATTGGTTTAAATAAATTGGTATTTCAGCACAACATTATGGCCTACCTAACAACTTTTGACAAATTGAAATAACATAGATAATTACTATTATTATTTTATTCGCCAAATGTACTCATAAATGTCCTGTTTAAGGCTGTTTAAAGGTTCTACTGACAGTTCTGCTACAACAGGTATAGGTACTCAACACATATATTGTCGAGTTTTAATTATTAATTAATGTCACTGATATTTAAACCGGTATTTGTAATC
Source organism: Gortyna flavago (assembly GCA_963669345.1). Lineage (NCBI taxonomy): Eukaryota > Metazoa > Arthropoda > Insecta > Lepidoptera > Noctuidae > Gortyna > Gortyna flavago. The sequence goes on from OY770139.1 coordinate 9,164,404, forward strand.
TATTCTATGTTTCATACTACCTACTCATACACATAATAAAGTTAATACCTACCTACTGTTTATTAGCCAATAGTAGAGAGCTATTACACAAGAATCTATGTAATTTTCATTTATACAGGTCACAGGTACTGAACATTAATTAATCAACTAATTTAATCAGAAAATACAAAAAAAAATATATCAGGTAGGAATCTGCAAAAAGCAACGCAAAATTTTCTGTCAGCTTAATTAGCTGACAGAAAATTTAGTTAAGTACTTGAAATATTTGCCTATATTTTTGTAATTTCTTACGAGGCGAATTTTGTTTGTAAATAGCTCAGCTATAGTAAATCAGCGTTCATGTATTAAAAATAATTTAAAAGCAATACTTGGGTACTCGCTACGGAATTGTAAATACATAGGTTTATTACTTAATTAGCTCATTGTCAAAATAAATAATTTGCGCTGATTAACTCCAGAACTATATGGCATCGGGCCGATGCCATTAGCGGTGGTTCCCGTAAATATACGAACCGAAGCTAAATCGGCCTTCGTATTGCGGCCCTACTACCCTAAAGCGCGATTGACTCGATTTACAAACAAACTATATAGTACCTGGGTCTGTTATAATTACTTAACGGTCGAGAAGCAAAAAATGTTTATGCTATTATGCATCTAATCAGTCACAATATATGTATGATATTATTAGATAGCTACCAATTTTTATAAATATGTTTTATTTATAGAGGGCATAGAATCGAAGTGGCATAGTTACCCCACCGTCATTTAATTTTTCCTCAAAGTTGCACGATGAAACTCGCACTATGAGTAGAGAACAATTAAACAAAAAAATGACCAGGTATATGAACCGACTATGCCAGCTTCCATTTGAAAAGTTCAACCCCTTACACAAAAGTTAAAAAAGAAACGGAATTACAAAACAATATAACAATCAAATTTGATAAAATTGCAAGGACTACAATCACAAGTAAATAATAATTTGTACATTAGATATTTAGTGCGAAAATAACTATAATAAATATGCGCCATGTGTATCCATAAAAAATAATAAGGACAATTTCAAATGACATACCTAAAAAGGCCGAGTGGACGGAGGGGCGAATTTATTTTCAACCCTCTAAAAATGAGGTCCGACCGAGGATCTCAGTCATAGTCGTAGTAAAAGCATTTGAACTAAGTAACAGCTGCTGGTAATAAAATGAGTTCTTGCGAGGTTGTCCACAATGGTGGGAATCTGTGTAATAAGTTATGGCTAGTCAAAAGAGCCGAAAAATAATGTGATCTATCCTTTACCGTAAACTTTATTGGGATTCAACAACACATCGGTCTGTCGATTAGAAGAAAGAGGTTTTCTGGGAAAAGATTGAAAAAGCTTAGTATACAGCCGGACTGAATCCAGGATAGACTTCGCTTCGGAGCTAATAACAAAAATTCCCAAAAGGTGCCTTTACCGAAATAGATCTATTCGTTTAATTTATTAAACGAATAGATTATGAGTTTTTTTTTATGTATGTTATACTCAGTTATGTATAATTTACCTTCAGTTTAATCAAAATGCTTCTATTAAGCCCTTCTACCTATAAACCACATGAGTAGATAATGTGCTATAAACAGTCAACATTCAGCAGGGAAGTAAGTACATCAAGGGGCAATAAAACTAGATTATACCTGCATTTAGGATAATTTTACCATCCTGTTTGTCCCATTATACCTGCATTTAGGATAATTTTACCGACCCTAACATAGTGATATAATATTAAGTACGTAGGTACGTTCATTAAATCATCAATTAAATAAAAGAGCTATTACTGCTCAGAAAAAAAGCTAGAATGAAATCTTTGTGCAATAAAATGGAAAGTGTAAATGTGTCGATACAAAATATACAATTAATATCAAAACTTTTAATATATACTTAGGTAATTTATAATCTTTTAATATACACAATAAATGCTATAAAAGCATATAAAATATGGTAATGCGAATAGAAAAGCGAACGGTACCTAAATTACTTTAACCGTGTAGGTACCTACGCTTATTTGTGAACGAATTGAGCAGATATCTTACGTGCTTGTAATAGGATGCAAATGTGCCTACCGCTGTACCGCAAACAAAGATCTATTAATTTGTCGCAGCAAACGGATAAGGTAACTGCCTTTTTAGCTCCCATGAACCATGATAGGGAAGCGGAGCAAACTGAGGAAGGTCTCAAAGAGTACCTATTATTACGAAATAGGAGAAGCTGTTGCCTAGCAGAACAAAATGACATAGATTTAGATTGATGGATGAATGATGAAGAAATTCATGAAGAGGGGTGTTTTGAAAAAAATCCAAATAAATTACTTGGGTGTGCCAGGTAGATACTTGCCCTGGGGCCGTATTCTCTATGACACAACGTACGAAACCGCGCGAAATGAAGGCGAGGTTGGCGTGATTAACTAAGGAATTGACGTGTTTCGAAATAAGGAATCATTGAGTGGTCATAGTGAATCGGGGTCAGGAAGCAAAATGGACTGAATTACTTGATTTATAAATAAACAAGAATATTTGATTGAAAGCTGATTGAAAATTTTGTTTAAAACTTGGGCGTATTAGTGATCATGCCTGAAGATGTAACGGGGTTGATAGTTCATGTATTCGACTTAATTAAATAAAACATTATTTTAACAATAAATTCACAAGTATCACATAATTACAAAAATATAATATATCATAGACATTCATTACAACACGATGTCAATTCGTCATTAAATATGTAGGTATGTACAACATTTAGCTGTAGCCTACCTGGAAACTAGGCCCTTATATAGTTTAGGGCACAGCACCTTGCCACTCAAAAATATGGTGGATGTAAGTATAGTATTTTCTCATTTCTGATACTGATAAAATATATAACTGATACTTTCCATTCAGGCTGTATTAAAAAATTGGAGTTACTAAAGTAAACAGACAGAATGTAATAATTACTTAATTACAATACATTTTTTGAAACAACACAGTTGTTACAATTCGTACTTAATCAGTACCTACCACTTTCTAAATGCTTGCTACATTAATAAAAATTAAATCCATAACTAGATAAAAGACACAATTATTTTCAATTTATATTTGAATAAATTCAACCTTTTAAAAATAGTAATATTCCTTTGATAGATTTTCCAACAACAAAATATGCTCTGTCCCTTAGCACCTTAATATTAGTTTCTACTACAACATTATTTTACACAGTTATATCACATTTAAATTGCACATGCAGACAACAGAAAACCAATGTACTAAACAGGAATTAAATCCATTAATTTTCAATTCATTCTAATAACGTTCACAAGAGTACATTTTCAGAAAACCTCGCGGTTTTCCGTGTTTAGGTCACCACTATCCACCTGTTCCATTGAAATACTGTGCGTGTTTCGTGTACGGAGCGGCAATGTGATAAGGCGGAGGTTGACCTCGACCGTATACTGGCTCAGAAATGCTAGGGCTATGCCGGTGGTTAACCACACTTGGAGGATTAGATGAAGCTGGTATGGCATCATATAAATCGTACATATTTTGGCTAGTTGGTGAATGCACGTGACTGTAACTTCCATCATCTGATATTAATGGCGTGGTAGCCATGCGGTAGGGGTTAGTCGTGTTAGTATGCCCTGTCGGGGAGTATAATTCTGGAGACTGTGATGATACATAAGTGGGACTTGCTGTGACGCCATAAAAATTGGCGTTTGGTGGTTGTGTCTGGTGAAGAACTGTTGAATACTCATGACTTTCCACTACGCCACCAGGATAAACATTACTATAACCACTTAAATTTGGCATAGTCGTTGAACTAACCACTTGACTAACAGTGTGTAACCTAGGACTTGGCAAATCACGATTCCCGTGTGAGTGATAATTATAGGTATCATAATTCCGCTGACCATAAATCTTATCTTTGGCACGCGTGCAATTGTCGCTGTCATATATACTTTCATGGTAATTGTTTTCTGACACAGAGTGGCATATGTGGTCTTTTGTAGCATATATAGGATCAAAAGGAGGATTATTTTCCATCATAGTTCTGCTATTATATGCAGTTTCAATAAAATGTGGTGATAGAATACTTTCATTAACTAGCTGCCTTTCTTGAGAACTGAGGCTCAACCTTTGCAATCTATTGTGAGAGTCATCTATGCCAGCTCGGTAGTTCACATCATTTGGCAACGGGTAATTTTTATGCTCTATATGTCCTCTGTACATATTTTGGGGTAAAGCTATGTTTGCTCTATCCATATCTTGTCTAGAACTGTATTTGTCAGTCTGCTTTGAGCCATATTGTCTTTGTGGTAACAGATAATTATCACCACATTCTGCTTTGAAATCACTGTTAGCAGTCCCAGTATTTTCAGGATACAAAGCATGGTCAACACCTTTGTAACTTTTATCTTGTTCATATGAAAGATCTAAAGGTTTATCATATGCATTCTCAGCAGGAAGATTATCATACACAGATGTTTTCATGGGATCCTTATTTATTCCTCGCAAATTACTTTTTCCAACACCTTCCATTTCCATTTTGTTATCAGATGCAAATCTTTGCTGTAATGTAGGTGTTATTTTGGCAGCTTTAATGTGTACTGCATTTTGCATAGGAGGTGTAACATCTTGTGTGCCATCCTTGTGTATATTCCTGGCATGCTTTGCTAATGCCCTCAATTCTTTCGGGTAAGGTGTTGGGGCTCTCCTCAATTGCCCTGATTTTTCTGTAACCTTAGGAGCAGCTTTCATGTCAACAAAACTAATATGGCGGGCAGAAGAGTTGGCCTCCACATTTTCAGATTTGTCATTGTCCACCTTCATTTCAATAGGGGTTAAAGGCACTTGGGGGAAGAGAAAACAAGTAAGGACTTGTTCATAGGTCTGAGGGTCGACTTCAGAATGCATAGGCACTAAAGGTTTGCTTTGGTTTTCAGACAGCCAGAGGGCTACTAAATTATCACAATTCAACAAGGACTGAGGAAGACAACTTAATGAATTCCTTACTAAGTTTAAAACTCTTAAGGAAGTTAAATGGCCTACTTCTGGAGGGACTCTCATCAATTTATTAGATCGTAGCGATAGCACAGACAATTTTGTACAACTCCCTATCTCAGGAGGTATTGATGTCAACATATTATCGTCAATATTAAGATATTTCAGTTTCCTCAGAAGTCCAACAGAAGATGGTATTTTGTCTAAATAGTTGCACATAAGCATTAATTCTTCAAGATTTGTCAGCTGTCCTATGCTCTCTGGTAATGAATATAATCTATTATTATCTAATTTTAATGTTGCTAAGTTACACAGCTGCCCAATGCTGTCTGGAAGCTGTGTCAAGATATTTAATGATAAGGTCACATCCACCAGTTGAGTGCAATATCCAATCTCTGGAGCAAGTTCTTCTATCATATTATTACTTGCCTCCAAATGTATTAAGTTTTCTAATGGTTTTATAACAGACGTAATGCATGTCAAGCTATTGTTATCTATCCACAGCTCTCTTAGCTTTTCAAATCTTCCAATCACTTCAGGAAACTGTTGAAAATCATTTTGTCCTATATCTAATCTCTGTAATTCAGTTGACCGAGACAATGACTTAGGTAAAATCATCAAATAATTATCTCTTAATTCAAGTATTCTTAAATTTGCTAGCCGTCCAAAGTTTCCTGGAAGATACTCCAAGTATGTGTCATTCAGGTATAGTTCTTGTAATGCAGTAAGATTTGTAATAGCATCTGGTAGTTTTTCCAATGGATTAACACTAAGATCTAAGAATGCCAGATACTTTAGGGCCTTCATATTTTCTGGTATTGATGTCAAAGTATTCCTGCATATATTCAAGTGTTGAAGATTCACTAACGAAGATATGGCTGCAGGTAGCCCTGAAACTTCATTATCACTAAGATCCAAGTATTTCAATCCATGGCACATGAATAGTTGGCGTGGGAGTTCCGTCACACGGTTACTCTGACAGAGCAGAGTTTCAAGTGTTCTTTCGTACACAAACACTTCAGTGGGGAAGTCTACAAGTGACTGATGCGAATAGTCCAACTCTACGACATCTTCGACGCCAGGCCGCACACAACACAGGAAATCGAACGGCATTATGTTGGAAATTATTTCCAACCTCACACACCACAAATTACACTATTTTTTTACAAAAACGCTCCGTCCAAATCACTAACATTGTTTGTAGAACTCAAACATTGCGGCGCTTCTTTAAAATTAGTCAAATTGAGAAGAACTCGGTAAATAGTATAAAATTACATAGTAATGAATCACTCAAACAAAATGATAACCTTCCCCGCCCGACCAATCCCAATAGTATTCTCATTTTCTTAATCCGGTCCGTCACTTCTGTTTCTGTCGTTCGACATTTATCAAAAAGTGCTCTGTGAACATTTCATTGATGAATCGTCTTGATGCTTCGTCTATTGAACTATTTACAGAAAATTATTATTTACGATTCCCAACACCCAGGTCATAGAGGAAAAATTTTAATAGACCCAGGTCCGATTCATAATCGACTAATCCAAACAGTACTTTTTGAACTTTCTGTTTACGGAAAGAATGCGGAAAGACCACAGATAACTATATACAAGTCACGTCCGAAAGAAAACTTCAACCCACATGACATTAGAGTTGTTGCTGTTTATGCACGGCACTTCTAAAAGAGTCTGATATTCTCGGTAGCCTTAGAGATAACTTTAAAATGTTTTTGAAACTAACTGTGGTGTGGTTATCGGTCACTGACCATACACAATTACACATACATAGAGGTCAGTGTTATCGGTTGTTATAATATTGTAAAATATTTGTAATTTGGCGTATTTCTTCCAGGACGTGACGTTCAAGGAATTCCAGAAAACCCAATTTTCATGTATTTTTAACTAAATAGGGATCAGTTTTCTCGAAACTTTCAAAGGACATGTTAGGTTTTTGTATGGAGGCTGGGCTTTTATTCGAAGCTGCTGTTGACAGGGAAGATGTTATATTTTTATGAAATAACATAAATTAAGGAGACTTTGTATATATAAATATATATTCTTTAAAGCACCCTTATTTAATTATTCAATTTTTAAATTATTATTATTAAATTATAAATTGCAACCCATGGTAATTATTGATTTTGGCAACACTTTTCTGTTGGATACTTGGATGTCATTATTGTCATTGTGACATGTAAACGTCAATCAAATATCAAATTCAATTCAATTTAAGGGTGCGTTCCGAGTTGGAATGTAACTTAGCGTGCTTAAGAGCAGGTATCAACCAAAATAGCCTAACTTCAATATGATTTTTCATGAAATTGATGAGACTTAGGTATAAAATAAAAATAACACGAATAACTACATGATATTTCCAAACTTATTGTGGCACAGAAAGACATAATAGTAAAATTTTCTTTAATAAAAAACATCACGAAGTTACCTCCAATTTTCACGACTTTTCGATTTGTACTTAATATGCTTATGACTACTAGTATGAAAATTTGATGATTAATTAATTAATATAAAGCGACTTAGATTGTGGAAGCATTTTTTTTTATTACTTTTATTTGTGGTTTTATTACAACGATAAGCTTATAGCACTTACGACGTTCTTAGTTCGTGGAAGAAATCATTTGCATCACGTTGCGGGAACTTCAAACATATATATGTTTCACAAATCAGTCGCCCCCGCTCTGTTGAGACGAGAGGACTGCGCTCGAATTTTCGGCTGCGCTGCTATATATTTAATTTACGCAAACAATATTTTCGTAATTTATCACTTTGTAGGAAAGACACTGTGAAATAGAAAATATGGCAAAATAACTAAAACCACTCCCGAAACGATTATTAAAAACAATAAGACTTGATAAACTAAACAAATACCGAGGCAAAACTATTAAATTAAAATATTGAAATAATTCAATGTTGATATTTGAAAAGTCAAGATGACATACATTTTATTTGACAGATTTTTGACTGGTATAGTACCACTAGCGCCATTGTTCTGCATTTCGGCTCATTTTCTTGCGGAGAAAATTTGCAACATAGCCAACTAGCGTTCATTTGAAAGTTCGTGCTGGAGATTTTAGACCTTACGGCGATTAACTCAGAATCCAAATTCGTTTTCTTCCACTTTTCTTGACAAACTCCGCATAAGGTTTTAGTAGGTACTATTCCCTAAATCAACTTGAAACTCGAAATTCAGCGTAAAGGGTATATTATTATTGGAGCATACAAAAGAAATATCGGAAATTAAATGCGTAATGAGTTTATTGTGGACAAAAGTACGAAACGGTGTGCACATGCAATATTTCATACAGATAGTGTTCTCATCACTAGCCTTCTTTTTATGGTGAGGATGAGTAAAGGTTGTCAAGTGACGGATCAACATGTTTGGGATTGTCGGCTTCGCCGATAAAAGAGTTAAGCTCTAAATGTGTGCTAAGTTCTATAGAGTTGAGAGAAAGTCTAAAGTTCATATTATAACTTGGCAAGTTGGTAACTTGGAAAGTTTCAACAGTTACAAAAGAGGAACCTAATGAACGTTAGACTTTGGAACCCATTTACATAGATGTCATATCGGTAAATCCGACAAACATGTACTTCTTTTGTACCAAACTTGGGCTCGTTTTCCACAAATGTTTTCGGCGGGGATTTTTTCCTACTCGCACTTCGCGCTGGAAAGGCTTTTATGACACATGCCGTTTGACGTTGCATAATACAGTGCAAAATCCACCATACGAATATTATTTTTTACTTGGGTATCACTGTTGCTAATTTATTGACTTTGCACACTGACCTCTATCTTGTATAATACAGGTCAGTGACTTTGCACGATCCTGCAAAGAAAAATCCACGATATACAAATAAAAAACTTTTCTTGGTCAACACTGTTTTTCATCAAGATGTGGTGACGTCCAACTTGTAGGTCCTAAACAAAATTTGATTACATTGAAATTTGAACTTTGTCACGTCAACATTGAGTTTCTAGTTAAAAAAAAAATACTAAGACATAATTCTTAGATTCTGAATTCAAACTTAGCGTATAGTAAGTATATGCAAAATAAACAGATGTTTTTACTTACGAATTTTATTTTATTAAAGAATTGCATTGAAAATAAAGGGAATGAACAATGATCATATTTCGTTTAAATATTTTAATTTGAGAAACCATTACGAGAAAATTAAATAGGGTTGCTCATCACTGCGCAACAAATTTTCTAAGATTTTTGATAGATATTTTCAATCATCTTTGTCCTTAATATGACCATTATAACGTCGTCATTCTAAAAAGGCTTGATTAAAATAGCTCAAAGTAAAAATTCATAAGGACAAGCGATGTGATTATATTGGCCTATATATCGTTAAAAAAACAAATTTGTTGAGTTTTTTTTCATCATGATTTATGATTAGGAGTATGTAATATAATACTTTGATGAAAGTGCTTTTGCTTTTTAGGGTTCCGTACCTCAAAAGGAAAAATCTAAATCCTTAGATACAGGATTACTTCGTTGTCCATCCGTCTGTTCCTTTTTCTCAGGAATACGTATCAAGTTGAAATTGTTATCAAATAATCTACGGTTTCTTATAGCTGTAAAAATATCAAGCCTCTAATACGCTGACTTAGAAGCTGGAATAAATTGCCATGCATGTCGCGTGTTTTGAAATTTAAATCCTTATAGGTTTTAATTATTCCCGTTGACCTAGAATAATGAAAATTGGCAAGAAGCAAGGTCTCACAGCATAAATAGGTACAGGAAAATATCCGAAAATCGTTCATATTTAATTTCATTCGGAATCGAAAATGTATAGGCATTCAACTCGGTTTGCTCTCTAATAAAAGATTTTTTTTTACAGTATAGTAAAGTTAGTCCTTCAATCCAGAATTGGAAATTCATAGATAGGCTGTATTACTTGTATGTCCGTGAATCTGTTCCCAGCATCGGAACAGATTCAGGGACATACAATAATATTGCCGTATCAAGATATCTACTTGCACAGCCTGCTATCATACTTAGGTACCTACATTGAATAGAGCCGTTTCATCTGATTATTTTGCGTATACTTATTACAGATGATGGAAATTCAAACACAAATATATGATTTATACCGGCCGGTCTAATCCCCTGAGACACCCCCCCCCCCCTCCCCCTCGATCCCCTGCTAGTTCTTCTTCTGTTTTAATCTCTGGCTTACTTGGCCGGGCGAAAATTTTCTGCTGGCGGGAAGGGATTGTGTTTTGTTTTTGTCGTGTTTGATGAGAGGGGTAGGCAAGGAAGCGCGGGTGAAATTTGATTTTTTTCTGGCTTTATGCCCCCCCTTAAACCCGTCCCGAATTAGCGTGAGCGCGATAATGATATCCCGTGAATCGTCATGTCATAACATGCGCCATCTTGCGATAATGCCGACCATGCCATATAATAATATCACCGTGAGCGCTGTCAAAAATGACAGTGTGTGTGTGAGGATATGTCAGTGTTTTGTTTAAAGTTGCATCATATGTGCGATATCTCCGATAAAATAGGGTTACAACTCGAAAAACCTGGATTTTTAGAAAAGCGAAAATTAACTCACGGATTTGATAATCAGTCTAAAAACATATTTTTTTTAAAGCTTTTCAAGACTGATTAACAAATCCGTGAGTTTATTTTCGCTTTTCTAAAAATCTTATTATTGAGTTGTGACCCTATTTTATCGGAGGTGCGTCTTTAAATTAAACCAATGTAGCATTTTCGAAATTATGCTTCTGGCTGACAGTCGCCGCCTAACCAAAAAAGAAGAACTGAAGAATAAATGTAGTGTCTATACAAAGAAATACAGTAATAATATCGTTTTGACATTGAGCACTGTGCGTTCCGAATTGTCACACACACATATTGTTACAGCTCTCAGCTGTCATAATCGTTATAATTATCTAAATCGGAACGCATGTGAGATGATGTGAGTGCTGTGAGCGATTATAGCTAATTCGGAATGGGGCCTTATTCATTGCGTTTGCATCTGTGGTTTGCACAGATAAGATATTAGTAGCAAGCTACAGATGCGACAGTAACTTTCTGCTTAGTTTCATATTGATCCGTTTTGGCGCTGCAGTCACTCAGTTTGACATGACAGTACCATGGACTACGTCCATGGACAGTACATACAGCTCGACCTTGAGCTCGACTCATGTGAATATATTTAGTGATGTGACAATTAGATAAAACTGATATCGATAACTAGTGATGTTCTATTTTGTCGATTTTAGGGTGCTTGCCTGTGGTTAATAATACTAACGGTTACGACTCCTTTCATTTACGATACGCGCAGGCCTGCGACAGCTTTAGTTCCAAAAAATGCGTTATGTCGCTACTTTCGGTAGCCATGTTGGTGGCAGCCATTTTGGTCGTTGTGTCATGTGTTGTGTGCTGTCAAACTGACAGAAGTGACAGATGGTATGCCAGTCATTCGTCACAGAGTATTTTTTTATCATTCGTGTTGGGTTTGTGTACAAAGTCGTTCTCCTCGCTTTATTGCTTGAGTTGAGATTTACTTCCAAGTTCCTTGCTCGATACGAATACTGCAGTGCTCTGGTGCTTTGGTACGCGGCCATGGCTCCTATCAAGTGCTGTGTTGTCGGTTGTATTTCAACCAACCAAACTCATCGCCTTTATAACTTACCAAAGGACGATAAACTTAGGGCTTTGTGGCTGTCATTCTTGGTGTCAGTGAATACCGAACTTCTTGGTCTATCAAAGGATCAGTTAGTGAATAAACGCGTGTGCCAAAAACACTTCGACAAATACCAACTGGATAACAAGGGTAATCGTCTCAAAGATGGTTATCCATGTCTATTTTCTACGAAAGAAATCGAGCATGGGGCACCTTTATCTGGTAAGTTATTAGCTCTACATATTAATAGGTACCTACACTTTTAATTTATAGCTGATGTGATTTGAAAATAAATGATGAGTCTGTTTACAAGGGATGGAAAGATTGATAAAGATGTGGAAAGGAGAGTATATGCGGGAAATAATAGTGCTACACATGCAATTGTGATAACCAGTTCATGTCCCAAAAGGCACGACTGACTGTTCACAATGGTGCTGGTGCCTACGCTTATCTAAGGAAGTGAATGTTGGGTGTGGCAAAAGAAGCTGAGAAATGATATACTGAGGAATCATGTGTTATGGCAATGGTGCGGTTTAAAAGAAGATGTAGTGACAAAATTAAAAAGAGTATGCTAAGATGGTTTGGTCATGTAGAGAGAATGAATAAAAGGTGACTAACAAAAGGTATTTATAAGGCAGATGTGAGTAAAAACAACGGGAGGGCACTACCTAGGAGGACAAATAGTGATATTCTTCAGAAAGGTCAGGTACCTAGTCTTCGCGACCGGCATGTGTGTATGACTAGATGTATGAACCTAAAAGGAGTATGTAAGGATGGTAGTAGGTGTCTCCTTGTAGTTTCTGCCTACCCTCTTTAAAAAAAGGCGTGAGTTTGTTATGTTAAAATTATTCAATTAAACTGATTATTTTCAGGTGATCATTTATATGATCATAACTACAGTAAAACGGAAGACATCGAGGAAATTGAGGAAAATCCAATTGTTGCCCAAGGTAATGATACTTATTTTTCAATCTTATCTTACTTATGCTTTGGTATAACTTATGTTTTATTTTCTGATATACACTTTTCTTATTTTAGAACATCCAGTTGATCATTTATATTCAAGACCAGCCACAAATCCTCTTGCATCTTCATTTCTCAATACTGGTAACAATTTTTAACAACTTTTAATTTTTTATTAAGGTTTGTAATTCATTAACTCATGTGGAACCTCTGTGTACACAATACAATTGAAAATTGCCAATAACAAAAAACTTATTAATGCTATTTTACTTACATGTTTTTCTGTTGCAAAAGGATCACATTGTTATTATAGAATATTCTATTTGTCATCATTTAAATATTATCAGTTAAAAAACATCCAGTTAATATCTGCATCTAAGTATGTTACAATTATGTCTATTTGTAAGTAGTTATTGATTCTGATCAGAGCCACTTGTCCAATTCTGTTGAAATGAGTGTTTTTTTTTACAAAATTAATGTTTTATTGCAGATTTCCCTACCTTCGAATCAAGTGAAATACCATCAACAAGCAAGTGCGAAAAATCATCACTAATACAGATTGACTCTTTAGATCAAGGTTAGAATCATAGAAACTTACATAATTTTTAAGATATTCAGGCAAAGTCATATTATATGATTAATAAATTAATAATATTTTAGTAATGTTCCTAATAGATTACCTATTTTGTTTTGATTATGACATCATCATCTGCATAGCCATCTTCCCAACTTTGATTTGATTATGTACTGTTAAACCGAAATGGTTTCTTTACACAACTGTATTTTATGTTTTAAGAAACGTGTGCTACTTCATTTCTTAAAGTAGCATATTTTGGTTATAATGTCCTTTTTGTAATTTATTTTATTTTAGAGACGTCAAAAGCTAAATATAGCAATATAGGAAAAAAAAATGGCTGTGATGGCAAACTTTGCTCAAGGTTCCAAAATAGTTATCTGATATTCCTGATTCGCCCTTACTTAGAATTGAATGTTTCTTCTATTTATTACAGATGTGATGCGCAGTGTAACTCAATTAAAAAATAAAGCACCAAACAGAATTGTTACTAGGAGAGGAGGTAATGTATATATTTTTAAACACACATAAAAAAGTTTTTCACCTAACTCACAAGAATATCAATATCCTAGTTACAGAAAAATATTGTCAAAAAAGTTTCTACACAAAAAGATATGTTAAAATCCTTTACACTTGTTTTGCTTCATGGATAGAATCTAAAAAAAATATTGTATGAAAGCCTTTATTAGTAGGTAAATACTCATTAGTAACAGTTTATAAAGTAAACAATGTTATTATTATTTTACAGCTAATAACTTGAAAACAAGAAGCAGGTGCATTATAAAAAAATTTAGAAAAATTGCCATAGTGGAAAACAAAACTCAGAAGCCATTTTTGCAAAGATTGAATGCTGCTAAGAAACTAAGCTGCAGCCAGTTGTTTAATAAAAATTTTGATAAAATGTCACAAGAAGCCCAAGATTTTCTACTCATGCAGTTAAAAATGGCAAACAGAAAGAAGAAGGCAATGAGATATACTACCAGTGAAAAGCATCTGGCGTTGACCCTAATGAAGGAAAGCCCAAAAGGGTATAGGTTGCTACAAAAAATATTTAATTTGCCCAGTAAAAGAACATTAAACCGTCTTGCTGAAAATATAATGTTTAATGTGGGGCTAAATGATAATATTTTTAGAGTACTAAAGCACAAAACCCAAAAATGGGACACAAAGAAGAAACTGTGCTCTATTTTGTTTGATGAAGTTGCTCTTACACCTCATCTCACTTATGTGGAGTCCCAAGATGAGATAAGAGGCTTTAAAGACTTTGGGTATGAAAGAGAATTAAGGTTTTGCGATCATGCCTTAGTATTCATGCTAAAAGGAGTGTGCTCAAACTGGAGACAGCCTATTTGTTTCTATTTTTGTGAGGGAACAACTGCAGCTGCTACAGTGGTAACGATTTTAAAGGAAGTGGTCACTAAAGTGTCAGAGTCAGACTTGATACCTTTAGCTATTGTATGTGACCAGGGCTCGACATTTAGAACAGCCATAAATATGATAAAATTGGAGACCAAACGCAAAAGGATTTTAAATGAGGAATATAATGGTGAGTTGATTCATGATATTGACATTGTTTGCGAAGCAGTTGTAAATTGTCTGGATAAAAAGTGTCCATTATATCAGAGTATCTATCTGTATGTTAGTTCAGGTTATGGTCTACATGTGTACCGAATTTAATCCAAATGTATTCAGCTGTTAAATGATTATTGGGTAACAAACATTTAAACTTTGACAGTATTTTATAAATAAGTAGGATTTGGTTTAATCAAATTAACTTGTTGAACTAAATATTTTGTTTTTTTTTTTTTTGTTTGCAGATGGAACCATTGAGATATCAGGACAACAGATAAGCGTAGTGTATGATCCCCCGCACCTACTTAAGGGCCTAAGGAACAACCTTCTCACAAAAGATATGGTATTCAAAGGCAAAGTTGCCACTTGGAAGGACATAGAAACTGTGTTTGATGCTGATTGCCAACTAGGTCATACTAGAATGCATAAAAAACTAACAGAGCACCATGTTTACGCAGCAAAAATGAAGAAAATGAAAGTTAGTGTAGCTGCCCAAACTCTGAGTGCAACAACCAGTGGAATGCTTAAATATACTGCATTGTTCAGTAAGTTTTTACTTTTTTATCAATATGTATTACCTAATAATACTAAAATCATCTTCTTGATCACTTACTCACTCACTTTAATTTTATTTAAGTACCTCAAAAAAAGTTAAAAATGACCTTTTAATTTGGTTCAAACTAATGTAATATCCTTTGCACTTTCTTAGTCTGATAGAATGGAAACACTTTGTTGTTAGTTTTGTTTGTTTGTTTAAGTGATATACTTATATATAATTATGTAATATTTCAGAAACTACAGCCTCAGGTCAAAATGTCAGTGAGACAATGGCCACAACAGGCGAAGCTGTAGAATTCATAGATAAGCTCTTTGATAGCGTCAACGGATCTCGAGGGAGCACTGTCCGGGGCAAACTGCGTGGACCAGTAAAGCCGAACGCCCATCAAGTTTTCAATTTTTGGACAGAAGCCAAACAAATATTGAAAAATATCGAATTCATAGATAGTAGTAGCAAGAAAGCCCTCAAAAATAATAAAACCTATAAGGTTCGAGTTCCTTCTCTTAATGGATGGGTTACAACTATAGAAAGTTTTGAAAGGTTGTCGAAACTGTTGTTCGAAAAATATGAGACACAATATTTTTATCCTAGAAATGTAAATCAGGATCCCCTGGAGAATTTTTTTGGTAGGATCAGAGCCATCAACTACAGGAACGTCAATCCTGATGCAAATACTTTTATGAATGCGTTTAAATCACTGTTAATGTCTAACGTTATGGGTCCACATTCAATATACGCAAACTGTGAGGATGAAAAAGGAGACACAGTAGTAGATTTTTTAAAACTTATATCTAATGTTGATGCGAGTTCCTCATTAACATTTGATGAGGATAAAGAAAATTCCTTAATAAGTAGTAGACCCATAACAATGACCCAAGACATTAGCAGTAATTGCAATCAATCACTAAATCCAGTGAACGAAAGATTGCGCGTGCACTCTTCTGCATATACAGCAGGGTATATGTGCAGGAGAGTGACAAAAAAATTTAATTGTGGGAGATGTTCTGAGACTTATACCCAAACAGAAAGAGATGTGTTTCATAAATGGATCGAACAACGAGAATACACACTTTTAAAACATCATAATTTAACATATCCATCAAAGAAGTTTTTAATGTTTTATAGGAATGTCTCGGGCCTTATACATGATTATTTAAATAAGTATGCTTACAAAGAATGTGTTAAAAAACGTTTAAAAACGGAAATAATTAAGAAATTTGATGTAAATTGGTTGGGGTGTACACATCATAAAACCGAAGTAAAGGAGTGGTTGCTTAATTTAATGATACGCACCCATGTTCATAATTGGTGCAACATAATAAATAAAATTTTAAAAGGAGGTGTACGAGAACAACTTGTGAAACAGATGTGTGCACCTCAACAAATTGCCTTTGATAAATATAAAGCCCATAGTTTAAGAGGAAAAATAAATAAAAAGTAATATCTCTAAAGTTTTATTTTTACCTACTTAGTGACAGAACCTTGCAAATAATAAAATTAATCCTATACTAATTTTCCATGGCACATCACTATGCTATCGATATTCAATGCCGGATGGTCATCGTCATTTTTGTATCTGTGTCATCACGACACTAGGTGACATTACGACACTAGCGCTTGGCGCATATTTTTGGAACTAATTGTCAACCATAGTACTGTCCTATCTGTCTCTGACTTGTATATAGTTATCTGTGGATACGCGTACCTTGAGTTTCACTCATGACTGATGATGAAAACAATGTTTTTATATTTTTCATCGTTTTATTTATTGAGACATTTCTTTTTTATACTAGAATTCTTTATATCTAATATTAATTTAGATACCCTTAAAAATCTTTTAAGAATGGTGTTCCAACTCTTCAGAGACGGCACTTTCACAAATCGTGGTCTTCCTGACTGTAAAGCATGCTTGCTACTTTTGTCAATAAAATATAAGGATTGAATTTTTTTTATGGCGTCAATCCAAAATGCGTGATGAGGCGAGTCTTTTTTTATGGCTTTCCTCTTTTTGCTCCACCAGGATAGCCGTTGCCACTGCTCTTTGAAGTAATTATGTTCAAATGAATCAGCATATCCTGAAAAACAAGCGAGAATCATTTAATATTAAGACTTTATTTTTGTTTGAGATTTTAATATTGATGAATGAATATAGGCAAGCTAGATACACACCAGTAGTTGTAGTCACCTTTGATGGTTCAGTGACATCTTCCTCATCTTGCTCCTTGAAATAATTATGTTCCTGTGTAACATCCCATCCTGGAAAAATAAATTGTATTGTTAGTGTTGTAATATTTTTAATTTAAAGTTGAAACACTATCGTCGCCCTTCTGGGATGTAGGTAACAGCTACTCATCCACAAAACTGAAGCATTGAAAGCAGACTAGTTCATGTTCCAATAAATTATGTCATGAAAAAAACCCTGATATCCCTTAAAAACCTAATCATATCAATGATTTCTAGTGTTAAAACAGTTGGTAAATTATATAGTAGCTGTTATACGAGTATAGCTGTAAAATAACAAAGATTCAGATCATAACAAAACTCACCGGTTACACTAAGCGGAACACCGTGAGCTATTTCTTTGCCAGTAAATAGACACGGGTATGAGTACCGCAGTCTTCAACCTTCAAATTCGTGTTCAAACTGATGTTTATCAAAATGTTTTTCACAGACACGTTTTCCTAATAATTGCTCTTTAGACAGTCCAATGAGGAGGGAATTTGTGGGCACTAGGATAGACAACCACAAATTTCGAAGTTTATCGTTCTTGGGAAAACTAAAAAGCCGGTTCGTCTCACTTGTTGCATTGCAACCACCAACACAGCACTTTTGGGTCCCCATGACGAATATTTGCATAAATAACATGCACAATCACTTGTCATTAATATAGATAATAATTAATTGTCAGTTGTTGTTGTCAGTGTGTTCTATTCTATTCTATTTTTCTTTATGGCAATGGTGCCGATGTCGACAATTCTGCCAATGTCAGATGTGATATGAGAAAACGTAGTGATTTTTAGAATTATAACAAAAAAAAAAAAAAAAAACTAATATTTTACATCCATGATTATATCCAAAGAAAATAGTTGAATTTAATGTGAAACTTGTTGAAGAATATTAATAAGTACACTGAAATAAATAAATAGAGAGAAAAAAAAAATTGTTATGTCATTAAAAAATAATAAACATATTATTATTTACACAGAAATCATCATAATTTGATGTCATTGATGCGGATAAAATACATCAAAGCTTCAAGGAGCTTTGGGGAAGAATATGTTAACAGGGATGGAAAGTTAATTGGGACAGGGATCAGGGATTTATAGAGATGGCTATACAAGTCATGGGCAGGGTTATTATTGGAGCAGTTAAAAAAGATGTGCTCCAAAGTACCTTCATCCAACCCACATTCGCAGAGAGATGTGTCTCTGACCCGTAATTTGTGAAGAAACACCGGGGAACAACAGTGACCTATGCGGAGACGGCAGATTACAGAAATTACTTTCTTGGATATTTTTTTGTAAGGGTAAAACCAAGGCTTGGGTGTAATATTAGTCTGTATTGCATGATAAAAAGCACCTTTTCGTTTACTAGAGTTAAGCCACTGCATCTGCCATGAGGATAGCAAGCTCTTTTTTGGAAGGCTCAGCAGATCGTAGCCCTGGCATTGGAAATGCTTAAGATCAACGGCTTGGGACGTGACAGCATCCTTAGCAAGAGCATCCACATATTCGTTTCCTCTTATGCCACAATGGCTTGGAATCCAAACCAAGTGAACGGTTTTGTGATTCTTGGCACAAGAGAAAAGAGACTTTTTGATTTGCAATATAATCGGACTGTGCAGTCTACTCTTGAAAGGATTCTGCTCCAAAGCCTGTAAGCAACTAAGTGAGTCTGTAAAGATTACACCTAAACTTATGCTATGGGCTTCTATGAATAAGCACGCTTCTAATATAGCCACGCACTCACCCGTAAATACCGATGATTGTACAGGGCATTTGAATTTTAGAACGATTTTGGAGTTTTGGTAGTATACCGCAGCACCAGTGCAACTTGCATCTGATAATTTAGAAGCGTCCGTGAAAAATCTTTCAAAATTGCACCATCGCTCACCAACCGCCGCATTGAACATAGAGTCCGCCGAAGGTGACTTTTTCGAAATGCCAATATTGTAGAAAATATCTGGTTTAAAACATATAACTTCATAATCAAAATTAAAAAGAGGAAGTTTCGGAAACTGAACAATGGAGGAATCTAAATTTTGATAACAACGGAAGGAATTTAAAATCAAAGGAACTTCTTTATGGTTCCAATAATTGGAACTTCTGCATGCAGTATCCAGGTCGTCAACCTTTTGGACAAGAGGGTGGGAAGATTTGGAAATGACTCTAGCCCAAAATCTCGACGCTAGATACTGCCTTCTCAAGGCCAACGGTGGTTCTGCGCACTCTACCTGCAATGCGTTAATTGGTGAGGACTTCATACAACCCGATATGATCCGTAGACACTTAGCCTGAATTCTGTCCAGCCTTGTTAAAGCACCTTTGTTGCAGGGAATCAAAAGAAAAGATCCGTAGTCCAGAACACTCCGGATTAAGGCATTGTATACCAGTTTCATGGTGAAAGGATGAGCACCCCACCAGACACCGGCAAGCACTTTTAATATGGGAATAGTTCTCTCACATCTGTTAACTAAATGATTTAAATGATGTAAGCCACTCAATTTGGAATCTAAAAAAACACCTAAAAATTTGACTTTTGAAGAAACCGGTATACAATGCCCTTGGATGCCCACTGAAATTTGTGGTATCATCCTCCTGCGAGAAAACACAACTACAGCACTTTTTGGGGCAGACAAACTCAGACCGTGGGAATTTAACCATTGATTTAAGGAGTCGAGGGATACGCAGAGAGATGTAGCAGCGTCGCTAACAGAGTTATCGGTGACATAAAGAGCTAAGTCGTCAGCATACTGAAGAATTTGACAGTCGTTATTAAGGCATGAACCGATGTCAGCTGTATATAAGTTGTACAGTAATGGACTAAGAACTGAGCCTTGTGGTAGACCCTTCCATGACATCCTGACGTCAAATTCTTCACCCGGCACTCTCAAAACCAAAGACCTAGCCATGAGTAGACTACATATACACTGTACCATTCTGTCCGGTATGCTCAGCTGTTGCAATTTTTGCCTGAGAATGGGAAGAAGGACATTGTCATATGCAGAGGAAATGTCTAAAAAGGCAGCGACTACGGATTCATTTTTCGAAAAGGATGAGCGTATATCTGATACCAAAACCCCTACACTATCCATGGTACTGAGTCCCTTTCTAAAACCGAATTGAGACCTAGGAAGAATGTCTCTGGATTCTACTAAATATTCTATTCGATTCTTCACTAGGTGTTCTAATATTTTTGCAAAGACTGATGACAAAGCGATTGGTCTGAAGCTGTTTGGGTCATCAGTGTGTTTGCCTGGTTTTAAAATAGGTATGATGATTTGAGTTTTCCACTGATCGGGTACCCAGCCATTAGAGAAACAGAAATTTAAAATGTCTAAAAAATAGTTTTTTGCTTTAGGACCTGCGTGTGACATAAAGGAATAGACAATACCGTCTATACCGGGGGCAGAGTCATGAACGTGATTTAAAACTGAGTTAAGCTCCTGTATAGAAAATGGGGCATCTAAAGGATCCTGTGAAGGAATGTGAGACAGCTGATAATGTTCTGTTTCCGAGGGTACATACGGAGGAGCTAGTTTATCAAAGAACTGCTCAGCAGTCTCTCGAGAGATGGGAGAAGAAATTGACGGGGAACATCCCGATCTAAAACGGTTGATCTTCTTCCATACAACTGATAAAGGAGTGGAGGGGGATAGAGAACCACAAAAGTCAGCCCAACCAGCGCGTTTCTTCCTTCGCAGCAATCTTCTAGATTTAGCAACGGTCCTGTTGAATGTTACTAAATTATCGCTAACCATCGCCACATTGTAAATCATTTCAGCATTATCTCTTTCTCTTATAGCTGATGTGCATTCATGGTCCCACCATGGTGGAGGAGGGATCTGCCCGCGTGCTGAGTTTTTAACAGGAAAGCATGAGTCTGCACTAGCTGTTATGGCCGAAATGAAGTTATTATAACAGTTAGACACATGGGGGGGAGAAAGGGAATCAAAATCACGAGAAACTAAATTTGGAAGTGAGGCTATTTTATCCTCCAATAATGAGGAATACTTTGTCCAATCAGGATTAGACAAATTATACCTCAAGAGTGGAGGGCTTGATTTTTCTAAGTATGTTTTATCAGCCAAAGATATTATAATTGGATAGTGGTCACTCCCATGTGACAAACTGACACATTCCCAATGACACGAAGCTGCAATATCCAGAGTGCAAAATGTGAGGTCAACACAACTCTTATGCTGTCCAGGAAGAGACCTACGGGTTGGGCAACCATTGTTTAGGATACACAGGTTAAGGTCATCCAAGATTTCAACTAAACCTTCTCCAAAAGAGTCGCAACGTTCAGAACCCCACCTAAAGTGATGGCAGTTGAAGTCCCCCATAACAAGTACAGGGCCTTCTATGTTTTCCAAGGTACGCTTTAAGATTGGAAGGAAACTTTGGTGAGGGTGAGCAATATAGACAGATAAGAGGGTTATACCCTCTACCCTAACAGCCACGATGCTAATATCATCACCTAGAGAAGGCAAAGGTACAGCCGCTAGTGCTACACGATTGTTCACGCAGAGAGCCGACCCGCCATAGCCATCAGGTCGGTCACATCTAAGCACATTAAAAAAAGGTAAACGAAAACTAAGACTCGGAAATAACCAAGTCTCAGCAAGGGAACAAGCTAAGGGTTTGTATTTGTTGAATAGGAATGTGAGCTCGTGCTTCTTATAAAACACGCTCCTCACATTCCACTGAAGGAACACGAACTGAGGCATTATTAAAGGATGAGAGTGAGTTGATAAGTGTAGAAGCAACGTTGGACGGTAATTGAGTTTTGTTGGACGAAGACATTAAAGTTAACAAGAGTTTACTAAGAAGTTCAATGATTGAAGACAAGTTTTCAGGAGATTCTGCTAGTTGACTATTAAAAGCACAGCCATTAGACTGAGAAGATTGAGGAGTGCTAATGAGCTGCTGATGAGCTGTTTTATCATAGGAGGGAGAAAGGGGAGCATGAGTCTTTGACTTTAGGAACACAGTTTTTCGGTATGATTGGGTCAGTGATTTAGCAATGTCTGCATAGCTACGAGTAGAAATGGGAACAGTTTTACTTGCCTCAGAATATGAAATCACTTTCTCAGCCATAATTGTTTTAATAGTCTTCTGCCTGCTATACTCCGGACAGGCCCTGCTATTTGCAAAGTGACTTCCAGAGCACAACACGCAGAAAGCTTCACTCTCAGCAATGCTACAACCATCACCAGGGTGATCATTGCCACACTTGCTGCAACGGGGTTTGGAACGACAAAGAGATTCTACATGACCAAATCGGCAACACTTGCGGCATTGAATAGTGGGGTAGACATACTGTTCTACAGCAAGAGAAGTATAAAAACAGAAGATTCGTTTTGGTAAAACTTGGCCATCAAACGTGATGACACAAGTTTCCGTGGGCCTGTATTCGGTTAAACCGTCATTATGAACCTTTCTATTTAATCGCCTAACTTTTATAATTGGACCACAGCCTACTGGGACCTTTAAATATGATAGCACTTCCTCTTCTGAGAAGTCAGTAGGAATTCCACTTACAACACCCATACGGGTAATATTAAAAGATGGAATTACAGCTTCATATAAATTTGTCGCTAGAACATTATTAGATATAAAAGCATTTGAATCTTGAGGGGACGCAAACTCAACTGAAACACGATTTCTACCAACTCGCTTGACTGCAACAATATTTGATATTTTCTGATTTGCCAAAAAGCGCCCAAATGAAACTGGGTGTAAGGTAGTTCCAGAATTAGCTTGAGTTTCCTGACGGGAAACATGGACGATGAAAGGGCCTTTATCTGTTACTAAGTACGTAAGACGGCCTACATGGGTTCGCGGTTGTTTGGTAGGACGATTGGATATATCCCCATCATTACCGGGGCGTTTACGTATGTTATTCTGGGATGGGAGGATAAGAGACTCCAGGTTACAGACCACATCTGTAAACTGGCTTAATGGGTTGGGTGAGGGACTTAGGTTAGATGAAGAAAAGTGGGATGGGGGGGTAGTGGGTACATCATCAGGAGGGTCTGGGGGTTTATTTTTATTCAAATTCATCTTGGGTACGTATAATCGTGACGTAAAAAACAAACAGTAAGTAAAGAAACCTGATAGCAGGCAACTACAAGACAAAACACAAACAATCACAATAACAAGTCACAATAAACACAATATCACAAAAAAAAGCAAAAATTCAAACACACGTGTTCCCAAAGAGCACTCTGTGGCGAGAATCCCGTCAGTGTGTTGTTTGTTGTGTGTGACAACCTTACTGACACAGGTAATGTTTTCATAGATTCCATTAGGAGGCAAAGGAATCAATGCCACACATACAAATCATGGAGATAATTCGTTGGTTTTAATTTAAGCCATCTAATATTGTTTTAAAATATTTTAAATAACAATAAGGTGAATAATTTGCTTTAAAAAAATTATATTTAACCATTTTTTCTTTGTTTCAATGTGCAAAAATAACATAACGACGCAAAAAAAAATTCTGGATTTAAAATATTTATTTATGAAGTAACGGAGCTTTTAATTTTTTTTTGGTTTTGTAAGGCCATCCTGAATAATTTTCCCTATCAGAAAAAACACATGATAGCTGTTCAAAAATAAAATTATTTTAAGCCCATTTCAAACATGTCCTTTATTGGCCTTCATTACTATTCTATTGGACACACAACTTTCGATATAACCAAATGATCTAAAAGAAGAAGAAGTTTATTAGGTCCTTGAGGCTTAGCAAGCCATACGATTTTATTTTTTAAAACACCATTTCTGTATGTAAAATACAAAGACATTAAATTATTATTTACAATAGACGGGACATAGCGAACAAAATCTCTTTGGTAAAATACAAAGAAATTAATTGCACGTACTACAACGAAAAAATCGCTAAGTTGGTTGTCTTGCCCAACTTCTTCGGTAAAGGTGGAGGAAGAAAAAATCGGGCTAAATGCGTGTCGGCTCACGCACCATGAAGGGTTCCGTAGTTGTGATAAATATATCCCAAAAACAAAATTTAACTTTGTGGTTGAAATTAATAGATTTTTTAGGGTTCCGTAACAAAATGGTAAAAAGGAACCCTTATGGTGGCGACTCAGTGTTAAAATTCCCTGACGCCGATGAAAATTTTTCTTGCCCGGTTTTTTATTATCGCAGTGCTCTCGGGACCATACAAATTCATAATATCCAGTATGTAATTTACTTTTGACCAGACCTTCAAAAAAATGAGGCGGAACTATCAATTCGGTTGAATTTTTTTTTATGTTTGTTAGGTACTTACCTCAGAACTCCGTTATTTATAAGCCGATTTACAAAATTCTTTTTATTTAAAACGATATATTTTCAGATTGGTCCCATTTCATCAGGTCAGGATCTGATGATGGGATCTTCAAATATTACAACCATAGCGATTTGGGTATTTGTTTTTATAATAGGTACCTAACTCGTGCATTTGCTCTCGGAAACCACCATTTTGGTGAAGTGGAACTGATGATGAAGACCACAGATGGCCACCGGAACTACTCAATAATAAGTACCTATTTCACGGTTGCAATTAGATTACTAAGCAATTTATGCTCGTCACAATGCGAATGGTGAAATGGAGCTAATGGTGAAATACCAGCACCGGGAAAAGCAATATTTTGTAAAAGGCGATGAGCAAGTTGACATAATAGCAACTTAAAATAAATTATAAACAGACCCACTAAAAAGCGAGAAATAAAAACTTTTTAACAAAAAAAAAAAAACTACTTAAAAAAACCCTCAAAGTGATACTGTATAACTTCAATTTCGGAAGTCAGTGGCAAAAACCTAAAATACAGATCCAAAGACACCGACTTCCGAAATTAAAGTTATTTTTCACATTGTAGTGTTTTTTTTGGAAAGTTGTTTTTTTTGTTAATAAGTGTTTTTATGTCATGACAATCGCGTCACGAGCAGCCACGCCGAATGTGGTAAAATCCAATTTTAAAATCGCGGTGACATTTTTGTTGTGCATATAAACATGATATAAACCAATAAGTAGGTATGTTGCATTTCTGCGACCAAATAATAGCGCGATAGAATGACGCACAGCACGCTCGCTCTTAAGCTGTAGTCCCACGGCCCGCTTTTTCACAGGCACTGACTCTCGATAGATCGACATTGGAATTGTCAGTCAAACGTCATTGATTGGCTGGACTCACTGAGTCTAGCCAATCCCTGACGTTTAACTCGACCAACTGACATTTGACCAATGTCGATCTCTCGGAATTATATTCGAGAGTTAGTACCCAGACCGCGTCAAGCCAAGCCGACAGGCAGTGGGAACCGTCGCATCTGATGGGGCCTTCGGTGGCCTATCGTTGCCCGTCCGATCCGTCGGGAGTCGGTAATTTCAAAGGCGCGGCGTGGCGCGACGCGAGGGCATCTGTCGGAGCCTGTACGGGCGTGTTTTCTATTAATTTTTTTTCTCTATGGCTTTCTTTATCAAATGTTGACCACTGAAGAAAACCACCGCGGCTCCACAGGCAGCCATGCGCTCCATATTACTTGACATGTTGGAAAAGCAGCCAACAGACTGCACCAGACCAGGCCGACACGTCGTGATGGGAATGCTCGGCAAGGGCTGCGACTGGCGTCGTAACGTCTGGCGCGTCTGGCTGGCAGTTCAAAAATCAACATTCTAATTCCCAACAACCGATAGCTTTATGCTAAAAACGATCATAAATAAAAAATAATTGTAATCTGTTAATCACCATCCCAGACTGAGCTGCTCGTCTTCCCTTACGACACTACAAGAGGAATTGACCTGTTAGGGCTAATCCATACTTTTCAGCACCAAACAATATTTGCTGATGATATCAATAATCCTTTAACAGTTGAAAGGAGTAGCTGTGGCTGTAGATACAAGTCCAATTTGTTTAATTGAAGGTGGATGCTGTAGAGTCTAACTGCCTTCTAAACAAGTACAGGGTAATAACACTGACCTGTATTATACGCATACTTGTTTAATAGAGATCAGTGGGTAATAGGGATAATAAGCACATCCACAAAACTCAACAGAAATAATTATAATTTATTGCACTAAAGACGACAGATAAATAAATTATGATAAATTATGGAAAATAGGCGGAGACGGGTGTTGCCCGGTAGGTAGATCCTCGTGTAGATTTCTTTTCCCTGTAGTTTACTTTAGGTAAGTTTATATTTGTATTTTCTTTGCCTGTCTGACTTGGTGGGTTATTAGGCTTTGTTTTCGCACCTGTAAAGAAAACCAATGTTTAAGTTTCAGCCTCCTATTCTTCATCTTAATGTGAAAAAATTCTCATAATCCCAGTGAACGAAAATAAACATGGAAGCCTTATTCAGAACAAATTCCACACAAAAAGTGGCACTACTTGACCAACTTCAAACCATAATGACGTATGATTCAAACTACGAATCACATCCGAGGTTGCAAGAAGACATGCATGGTGATTGGTTTAAATTCAGAACGAAAGCCGGGATTGGTTCGCGCGCGTGCTGCAATGTCTGCTTTGACAGCTGGGTCGATTTCAAATTTGGGGCCAAAAGCATATATTTTCATTTATTTCTCATGGTTTAGAATTTATCGTAAGTAAAAATATTTTAAATCATGTAGTCTTATGAGACGCCCAAACGCCGATTAGAACGAACCTTTTATGATTGTAAATAAAAAAATAAATGAGTACCTATTTCTCATTAGTGTTAATGCTCCAAAGTCTTATATTTTTCTTCATTTCTCTAAAAAACGAAAACGCGTTGAGGAAAATCAAATTCTAACGTATTAGTGTTTTGTATACACTTTAAAGATGAATAATTAGAGATTGAAACCAATGCTGGGTAATAAAAAATAGGTTTTTTTAGCATACTAAAACTGTTTGTTTTTAAAGTATCAATTGTGTGACCGTTTCCAAATGCATGAGTAAACAGAATTTGTCCCTGATTTACCCTGCCCTTTGCCCCGCGCACTTCCCGTGTGCTCAGAGTGGCCGAACGCGCGTGGTCGACATTTGTGTGTGGCGTTATTTTAAGAGAAATTCCAAATGTCAGGTAAGATTTTGACTTTTGTAAAAAATTTATATCATTAGTGTTTTGTCACATATCGTGTTTAATTAAATGTGTTTTTTGTTTTTGATTTGGCTGCCTAATAAACCATTGAGAGCATATTTTGTTTCTAATGTACGGTATATTCTAGAACGTTCCATTTACGAAATAAATTCGAATTACTACCAATAATCTCATTCGTGTCACTCTCATTTGTGTCGATTCACGAGTCACACGAATTATATTGAAAGTCACACTAATGATATACATTTTTTTTTCTTCTAGATTAAGTATTAAAATGGCGAAACCAAAAAAACAAAAAAGTGAGGAAGAATTAGAGAGACGTAGGTAGAATAGCTAGAAGACAAAAATATCAAACTTAAAAACAAAATCCTGAGTTATATGCTGCTGAGCAAGAAAAAAAAGAAGATATTACTTAAAAGCGAAGGAAAATAAAAAAATTACAAGTATTAACGAAATGAGTCCACGCGAGCAAAGAATTCAAAGACGAAAATGGAAAGAGAGTGCCAAAAAGTTTTATAGAAAGAAAGTAAGTCAAATAATGATAGAAAACGTTGCAGTAAGTGAAGAAAGTTGTCATATTGAAAATGTAAACTTGAATACAGAAAAACAAGAAATAAAATCTAAACTAAGTATGCGTGACAAAAACTAATTTAAAAAATCAAAACAATGAAAATGCAGCACGAAAAAGAGAAGCGAAAATATATATTATTATTAAACAGATACAGGTTCAGGGTAAATTATTTAAAAAGAAAAATATCTACACTAACAAGTGAAATAAGTAATGAATCAGAAAATACAAAAAATGAAGACAAGAAACAATTATTTGATAGACTTATAAGCTCTGAAATAACACGGAAATTTGCTACAACTAGAAACAGGAAGGACAAAAGCGTTATCACTAACTTAATTGATAAAGAGAAGTTTAAAAAATTTAAGGTTGCTACTGACCTTCGCAAAGTTCATCTCTGAGAACGATTTAAGAAAAATGCACGAAATAGCATCAACGTTCAACAGTTAGTGCAAAAGTTTTACGAAGACGACATAAACAGTCGAATTACACCAGGAAAAAAACAGTACAAGAAGAAACATGGAACAGTTAAACAAGTCAGATACCTTTTAGATTCTATGAAAAACTTATTTTTGGCTGAAAATACAAACATAAAACCAGTTATTCGACTTTTACAAGACTCAGACCATTTTGGGTCTGTCTTCCACATGACGACCGTGATACGTGTGCCTGCTTGTTGCACACAAATTTTAATTTATTAATAACGGCTCTTAACAAGAATGATATTCTTCGTGTAAAAGATAGTCAGAATTTGACAAAGGAAATCTGTTGTGATATATATAGCCTAGATTGTCTTAATCGCAAATGCGCTTCATGTAAGGATAAAACCGTGCCATATAAAGAATTCTGAAATGATAAAGAAATACAGTACATGGTATGGGAAAGAGATACAAAGAGAGTAGATACTAAAGAAATAAAAATAATCAAGAAGAAAGCAAAGAGATCTGGTCCACGTAACCTGATAATTGAACTGGAAAATATGCTGCCAAATTTTTTATCACACATATCATCAATGAAGCCTTGATCCATATGGATTTTTCAGAAAACTATTCTTATAAATATGCGGAGGAAGTACAAAGCATGCACTTTGGTGGCAGCCGTGGTCAAGTCTCACTTCATACAGCAGTGGTTTATTTAAAAAATGATTCCAATGCTACTCAAGCTTACTCTATTTGCACAGCTAGTGAATGCACCCGTCATGATGCAGCGGATTGCAGCGGCAGTGTGGGCTCATCTAAATTATTTAATTAAATTTTTGATCTGTTAGATCATCGCAAATTAATCGCATTCATTTTTTAACGGATAGCCCCTCTAGCCAGTATAGAAATAAATATATATTTTATATTTTAACCCAATTAAGAAATGACTTCCCAGAATTAAATTTTGTCACATGGAATTATCAAGAAACTGGGCACGGCAAGGGTGCTCCTGATGGCATTGGAGCAGTGATCAAAAGGACTGCGGATTATTAATTAAGGTGTCATCAGGATGTCGGAGATTTTGATGCTTTTGTTAACATCATTCGAAGAAATATAAAAAAACGTAGATATGGGTATTATTCAGGAGCACGAAATCAAATTAAAGGAATTAATGTTGCCTAAAGATATTGCTACTTTCAAGGGAACTATGACAGTTCGTCAGGTATATGTTTATACAAAAAAATAATAATACTTTTTTTTTTTCTTTCAGGTTGTTTGGGCTGCCGATTCTGCATATCTAGAATTTAGAAAACAGAGATTTACAAAAAATTGACAGTAGGTTGAGGGTAGGTTGATGTGTTGGCCACTGCACCTGCTACAAATAACGTTAATGACAAATATTTTATGTTTTGTTGATTATTTAGTAACGTAGAAAAATAAAAAATATATACTTTCATTAGTGTAACCAGAGATCTCATTAGTAAATCACAAAATATCATTAGAGAAATTATGTTGCTCATTCGTGTCACTCAAAAATTTGTATTTTCCATGTTATTGGAAGAAATTAAAGGTTTGTTTGATTACCATGTGTTTTTTTAATTAATGAATGCACCTAGATATTTAAACATTAAAATTTTTAACATTTTTAAATATCATGCAATTCACATTTTTTTGGCCTCAAAATTGAAATCGACCCAGCTGAGTCATAGCGACGTGGACGATGTTATGCAATAAATGCACCGGACCAAGTCAATAATAAAACAATACTATTGTACAATGTTTTTTTTTGTAATATACATTTTTTTGTAATTTTTTTTTTTTTTGTAATATATTTTTTTTGGGTTACGTTTTACAATCCAATGAACTCAATGTCCCGCGAAATATGATTAATTTATTAAGTTATTGCCTAGAAGACATTAAAAGAGAATCTTTCAAAATCAGTGAACGAAATTAAACATCGAAGCATTACTTCAAGGAAAATAAGCGCGCATCTTAACACGAAATCCCAAACAAACTAACACATCGAAAACCCGTCGCTGATTCGCTAAATCACACAAAAAATATTATTACTATTCTATTATATAGTAGGTATGTATGCTAAAATTATACGTGTATTCCCGTTCGTCCCACCGACTTTGTCCCCGTCGTGGGACGAACGGGAAAGGTAAATAAAAAAAATGATTTTAACGTCATTATCGGCTTTAACACCCTCGATAACTATGAAAACGACACCCATGACGAAAAATATTAAAATTTTCCACCAATAGCCGCCATCTTGGATTTTAATTTTGACCCAATTCACACTTTCGTCAACTCCTACCGCAAGCCGCCTTAAAGAACTTCGTTCTTAAAATATTTTTTTTAAAACAGCAACGATAATTATCTATTTTCTCCATGCTATTAATGAAACTATGTACCTACCTACAATAGCTTAGTATATTTTACATAATGCCGTCCCCATAGAAAAAAAATGTTGTGTCTTAATAATAAAAGTCATTATTGTCAGGTAGAAAAGAAAATTGTTTGGTTGGCATAACATCATACCCATAGACTTCGTGAATCATTTCATTTTAATTAAAAATATCATAAATAACGATGTCCTACACGTGAAAACTAATTCCAGCATTCTTTTGATGCAAATGTGATTTATTTAAACACCACTTCACTGCACAAGAAGGCATTTTTAAATACTTAACACGCAAAAACCGTTAAATAATAATCGACCGCCGCCATGCGGACGAACTAAAAGCGTGAGCGGCGCAATCGGTCAGCCCCGCCCACCGCGGCGCAATTTGTGTTGGGTCCTTTTTTAGAGCTAGGAATGCTTTGTTTATTTTCGTTCACTGCATAATCCACATGAACTAAGTACTCATAACTTTAACATAATATTACTTATACCTTTTCCAATTTGGTTGTCTGTTTCAGAAGGTTGTAGATACTTCGGGTCCAGTCCAACTTTAGAAACTCTATCCTGGATTACAGGACCTGGTGATTCTTCTAAATTTGACGCCCTACAACAAAACAACAACATTATGAACGTTGGTTCTGAGGCGGTGACTCGCATTCCACATATTAACCTAATATTTTTTACTTAGTCACCAAGACATGGTAGACAGGTAAAAATTTTTTGAAGAAATTCAGCAATCTATCAATCAGTAACACTCACGATTTCGAAGTTGCATAAAAGTCAATAGATTCTTCAGTTATGCCGTGTGACGATTCAGTATGGTTGTTGTTTCTGGACAGGAAGTATGGCGTCGAACTTGTTGCTGTTTGGATTCCAAACCTTCTGTTCTGTATTAAGTCAGTAGGTTCCACATTATCCAGCTTTTTATGAAGCCATTGTATTACTAAAACAAGTAATTAATTTATTATTTTTTATACTACCTTACATTACATTTTATACTGAATGATTGTTTTTAGCGGTTCCACATTTTTATTTTACAGGATGTTCTTTTTTTACATTGTGTGACCCATGAATATGAACAATTTTCACTCTGGGACCAACTCCGAAATCGAGAAAAAATCTGCTGTTTAATACAAAAGTTCAATACCTACTTGACCAAAATGAATGAAACAGCCGATTTTTTTTTTCGTGATTCCAGTGTTGGTGAAATAGTGAAAGTTGTTCATATTCACGGGTAGAACATCCTGTAAAAATTTGGAACCGGTAAAAAAATCATACCTGTATAAATAAAAATGAAATCCTGTTTGTTGGTAAACGCATCAATTGAGAATGGCCAGACCGATTATTTTATGTTTTAAAATGTTCGCAATAGTCCGAATTAGGTTTCTAAGGATTTGATATTTTGAATTTGGGAAAAACTGAATGTCCTTATTATTACGGGATTTTTGTATTATTACAATTTTGACAGGCAACGTCTGTCGAGTCAGCTAGTCTACAATAAAAAGATAGGAAAGGAGCCTGCCTCCTTAAAAATACAACTTGTTACGGGATGGCAAATAAGCAACCAATGTAGGACCATTGCCATCCCAAAGAGGAACATAAAGACTTAATTCTTACCCATATTATTATTCTTGATAGTTTCATCTCTATCTTTAAGAGCTTTTTCATTGGTTTCATATTTTTCTCTTAAATCTTCGAACTCTTTTTGCAGCTTGTCCATACACTGATTTGTGTTACTAAGTCGCTCTTTTAGTTCTTCCGTTTCTCTGGTGTAACGATCTATAACTTTTTCTTGTTCTAACGCTATCGCTGTTCTGCATAAAAGCTGGAAATATTAAATGAAAGGTGTTTCAATTTTTTATCTTGCCCAGGACAAGCACATACCAAGATAATATGTGTTTTTTAAAACAAAAAACACGAAAAAAAATTAATTCAGAATATTATAATTTTTTCACAACTGAATTCCATTTAGATAAACAACAGATGATTACAAGTGGAGTGCATAAATTACCTTTTCCTTCATCTCAATTAGGTCAGCATTTTGTTTTGAAATAATTTGATTAGCTTTTAAAAGCTGTTCCGATGTTGATTGAAGAGCATCATTATGCCTATTTACAAGAGATTCACTCAAAGCTAACCGTTCCTCTAAACTTAACTGTGGGAAAAGGAATATAGATATATGTTTTAACAGGAAAATAGTAGATGATTATAATTTCTTATTTTATTTTAAGGAACTTTCGAGCACAGTATCCACCAGAAAGCTATACAAACCTTTTCTCTCTTAGCTATTTGTAAAGAACTGTTTAAATCCTTTATAACATCTGAGTTATCCTTCAATGTCTGTAAACAGAATAAAATCATAAATCAGTTTTAGATCAACATTTTGGTTGTGCCTTTTTTTATCATTTGTATAATTTTCTTTTCTTTAACCTTTTCTAAATAAATACATTTGGAATTAATTTGATGATATTGTT
Source organism: Gortyna flavago (assembly GCA_963669345.1). NCBI lineage: Eukaryota > Metazoa > Arthropoda > Insecta > Lepidoptera > Noctuidae > Gortyna > Gortyna flavago. Next base: position 9,197,896 of record OY770139.1, read on the forward strand.
TTTCTTTTTCCATTACATCCCTTTCTAATGAAGCATTTTTAGCTTTTAGTGTAGCTACTTCAATGTGTGATGTTTGAACTTCTTTCTCTAACATGTTCAAGCACTGGGTTTTTTCACTGAAAATATTCAAAAAAGTTAAACAAAAAGTAATACAATGAGATAATTCATGGAACATTCATTGTTTAATGTGTAAATTATACCTTAATTGATTTTCTAACTGTCCAATGTTATCACGCAACTGCTTACAGAGAGAGTTCATTTCATCTGTTTGTTTTTCTTTCTTATTGAGACTGTCCTGATATGTGGTGAGCTGTGTTTTCATGTTTAGTTCGGCATTTTGCTGCCAGAGCGTTTTTTCCTGTAACATTATTTAGTGTAAAGGATTTTATAAGCATCAAAAGTTAATCCAAATGATGAAAAAATAAATAAGTATAACAAATGGAGGATGATAGTTATTTTGACAAAACTGTACTAAGATATTTCAACCATTTATAAAATTAAACATGGACAATCACCTGCATCATCTTTTCCTTCTCCTGTTTTAAAGTTTCTCTGAACTCCAATTCATATTTCGACTTTTCTTCTTCCATTCTTGCTAGGGAATGTGTCAGGTCATGGATCTTTCTTTCCATATTTATACACTTTTCATTTAATACTGCTTCGTTACTCATGGCTGAGGTTTTATGTGAAGACAATGTTTTCTATAATCATTACTATTGTTAAGAGTTCAATTCAATTATAATACTCAACAGTTTTACAACAAGTATCAAATTAAATTTGTAAAAATTAAAAAATTCTAAGAATGGTCAGCTCTGGACAGAGAGAGGTATAATGAGAATAGAGGGCCTTTGCCCAGCATTGGGAACACTATGAGCAAGTAAAAAGTTAATAATCCTGCTGCAACAGAAATTGATTTGCAGTGGAAGTGACAAAGCTTTGGGCCAACAAGATCAGAAGGCCAATACTCGTAATTTAAAATGTTCAAAATCTAGTTGCAGTCTCATCTCGGTGACAACCAAATTTCAAAAACTTGACAAAAATGTAGGGAAATAAGGGGTATATTTGACATCCTGTAAACATTTTAAAAATTACAAGAAAAGCCCCTCTGAAATACAGTATTGCCAATGACTCAAAGAAGAACAGAAATGATCAGTTTTGCTACTCTTACTTCAAATGATTATGTTATGAATTCATTAAGTTTTCTATTTTCAGTTGCAGTTATTTTGAAAGTACCTTTAGGTTAATGATTGTATCGGCCATGTGTTGCTTGATATCTGCATCTGTAGCCGGCCCAGTCTTTAGTGATAAATGTACAAGTCTTTTGAACTCATTATGTTCTATTACTTCTAAATAATACTGCATTGGGTTTTTCTGTTGCATTATCAGAAACCTGAAGAAAAGAAGTACAATAGTTTCTTATCAGTTTTCATCTATTTGGGTTGTCGGCCTCTAACTTAAGTATGAATTAACCAATTCGTTGCGGATGGCACGCCAGGCGTGCCATCGATCGGTTTAAACAGGTCAAAAAAGCAGAAAAATTTAATTTTTTTACACATGGCTGATGGCACAGCACAGCTTGTCATCAACTTCTATGGCGCTTGGCACGACAGGCGTGCCCCGAAATATTTGTTCGCCGCCACAGCGAAAGTTTTCGAAAACTGGAGTCGCAACGAATCGGTTAAGTACAGATGGCAGCACATCAACCTACCCGAAACTGTAAAATTTTCCCAATCAACTTTGAACCTTATAGTGTAGCGATAAAGTTGAATATCTATCGAAGAAATTTGACAAATTGTAGTAGCTTGATGTGCTGGCGTCTGTACATGGAGCTAATGCTAATCTAGTGCTAATGCACCAGTTATCTCCTAATAATAATGTCATAATATCATATCTTATAACATCATTGTCTACACGGAAGACGACGGTACGGTCGAAACACTATAGCCTGACGTTTGGGCGAATAAAAATAATAATAATATCATTGTCCCCTAAACTGAAACCTGTTACCTGACTAATCTTGAAATCCTATGTTTACCACTTGACTCACATGTTGTTTGAAGCACAATGCTGTAGCAGCCTCACTAGCTGTGATGGGAAATTGTCAAAATCCACTAGAAGACCTTGTTGTTTTTTTAAATCTTCGTAGTCCATACGTGTGATAGTAAGCACACATAAAAATGTGGGGTCTTCATCATCCGATAAAGATATTCGCTGAAATTAAATACTTATATAAATTAATAAACTCATTTTGAATTACTACATTTTTGATAACATTACTATAATAATTTGAAAGTTTGAGAATTGAGAAACCAACCAGAGTATCAGTTTCAAAAAGTTTGTCAATTGTTACAGTCACATCTTTCTTGCAGTCTTCGAAACCTCTTTTAAAAGTAATGTAATATTTTTCTTTGTGGTACGTTTTATAAGCCATTATTATTGTAACAACAAATACAACATAGTAACAAAAAAAAAACGAATATGTTTGTTTAGAACTTCCAAATTCCAAACAAAACTTATACTTTCAACAAATGTCATTTTCAAACTGTCACACATCAGCGGTCATTTCACAGACAAACATATTTTGTAGAGAGGAAATCTGCACTGTTTTATAAGTTTAGTCGATTTTCGACGATAAGGCTATGAATACATTACGCTCCTAAGAAGTCAAGTTTTGTTTTACAACTTGTTTTTTACTTTGACAACAAACGATTCAAACCTGCAGGCCGGCTGGCTGTCAATTATTTTTATTTGTCAAACATCAAAATTCCCGCGCCCGGCGCTCTACGACGTGTTGAAACTCGTCAGTAAAACATAAAAGGAATTTTGTAATAGTTTTGAGTAAAAAAGAATTCATTGAAATTAAAACAAGGCGGCTATTTTATAAGATTAACTGTTACACACACTCTGTTTTCCAGTCCTAATATGTGGAATGGTAAGTAGTTAACATTACATGCACCTAGAAAACTATAATCCTCAACAGACATTCAATCAAACCATAGCTGTCATCATCAAGATTAGAATATCTACCGGTTCCGTTTCTAGACTTGTTTGTAAACTATGTTTCAGATCAGTCTGCTGTTGGTGGGGGGTTTTTCAACTCGCCAAACCAATTTGGAAATGTTAACACACCAAATCAGGCTCAAAAACCGGTGAGTACATTAGATTACCCTTGTCATTGGCCCTCCATACGTTTATACAGTACTACAACTACTTAAATCTTGTTACTTCTGTTCAGGGTCGAAGATCATCGCGAACAGCTCCAATAGTGATCAGACAAGCTCTACACAGTGGAGATGATGGTGTAAAGATATGGGGAACAGAGATCCAGATAGTGTCCATTGTGGCTCGCGTGAGGAACATCCGGATGCAGAGCACCAAAATTACTTACACCATACAAGATATCACTGGCAGGATGAGAGCTGTGCTTTGGCTGGACCAGGAGGCAGCTGATGAAGATGTAAGCTATTCTCTAATGACCTTGTATAAGAAGAAACCTTAATAAATAATTGTACATCTGTAAAACAGCAATACTTCAAACATTCTAATAGTATAACAATGATAATGTTAATTACTTGTTGCGGGTATATTGCCCCATCACAGATCTTCCTTTGTTTCTGCCACTGAGTTAACAGATCTTACTACCTATCTTGCAGGATAAAGCCACACCAAAGGTGCAGGTCAATGACTACATACAAGTATATGGCACTGTGAAGGCCAACAAAGGAAAGAAAGTCCTGATGGCATTCAAAATAATGCCAATAACAGATATTAATGCTATCACATTCCACTACCTTCACTGTATCCAAAACAGGCTTAAAATGGAAGCTGATTCTAAAAAGGTAGGTCAATTAGGCTGAGAATCAGCACTTTTCAAACATCAAAATTCCAAGTCTCCAAAAACATGATGCCTTCATGACTTATGGAAGTTTATACTCTTATTACTGCCTAAAAGATACCTCATCCAATACATCAACAGCTAAAATAATTCAAATATGCTGCTGTATCAAGCAGCATATTTGAATCTTCAGTTGAAGCAAAAAGGTACTTTTCTTTATTCTCTGTATCATCCATCATTTTCAGTAATTTCCATATTGTCTTGGACTTCCTAAAGATCTTCACCCAACAAATATTTTACTACGATTACTTTTACAGGAAAAGGTTGAAAACAATAACTCCACATTCACTGGTGGTCTACCAGCCAATTCCATGGTTGGTGTGACTGAAAATACTGCATCAGTAAACGGCCTAAACCCGCGACAAATGATGGTATTTAACTTGATAAGGGCTTCCACCTTGGAGCAGGGTATCAGTAAAGAAGATATGCATGTCTCACTGAAGGACCGCATGTCACAAGCGGAGTTTGAGTAAGTATTGTAACAGACACATACATACATAAACTCACACCTTTTTAGGCAATGATCCTTACATATACATACTCCTTTTGCTTTGTTTACTTTCATATATGGATATAAAATAACTTTGTAACATAAGCTTTGTTATTATTTTTACATATTGGATTTTTCTCAACTATAAAGCAGACAAACAACATTCAACTTTCACGCATGATTACATCCAATTTTATGTGTGAAAGTTAAATTGTCTGCTTACAATATTAGTATTGTAATTCTTAAAATTTTCAATCCCATTTTTTTTCACGTTTATCTCAGACCAATTTTTTTTATATTTACAAGATTTTTATATTTCCAGAAATATCTTGGAATGGATGTGTGGTGAAGGTCATATCTACTCAACAATTGATGAAGAGCATTACCGCGCAACAGATGCTTTCTAAGGACTACCAAAACGTATTTCATGTGAAACTGGCATTAACATAAAGTTCTCCAATTTTGTTAAATACACTAACTACCACCACCAAATCATTAAAACTTCTACTGTAATAAAAACTATTTTTCGTAAATATTCTGTTTTATTTGTAGTCACCCAGAATTGTTTACTTACTGCCTTTGAAGCAATTCTTGTCTAATAATTGTAACAGCATAGAATAGGCTCCCAGAAAATGTGACTGCTCCCACACTGAACTGCTTCAAGAATCGACTGCACAGTTTAAATATCTGTAAGCTATTTGATACACATGCATCAGCTAATTAACTTGCTAGTGTGTCTTACCCTAATAATAACTATAAAGCTTACATTCTAGACTAGTAGTAATAAAACTATTACTCTTTTCAAGAATGTTTGTATTTTTTATGCAAAATATTAATTATTAACTTACAATATCATTATCTCCCACTCATAACGAGGAAAATATAGTAGGTACCTTTGATAAAAAAAATTACATGAAGTACATTTTATCAAACTAGTAATGAATACATACAGAATTTATCAGAAGTTGTTTTTCTTGTTAAATGTTTTATGAGTGTTTTAAAAATAGTTAATTTTATAAATGCATAAATATAGATAACCTGTAAACTTTACTGTACACAAACATTTTAATAAGTATGCTATTATAATTCATCCCGGACAGACTTATTTTTTATATCAGGTTTCTGTCCCGGGTATGTTTGACTGTCTAACTGGACTTCTTTTAATTCTTCCTGTTCTACAAGGAATTCCTTCGCTGTCCATGCCTGGGCTCCATCTTTGAACATGAATATTGCTCTGTCATCATCAACAAGGTATCTGGAACAGAAATATGAATTCAATCAATCAGAAATATTTTTATAGCTTATCCAATACTATATTTTTAATAAAAATCAATTTTTTTTTAACATAAAATTTTCCATTCCTATTAATATTAATCTTTCAGCCATGGAGGAATTGTTGATTGAGATTTATAGGACTAACCTTTCCACTTGAATATGGTTACTCCATAGACTAGTCTGCCATATCTTAGTTACTTCCTCAGTTCTTGCTCTGGAGGGCTTGTTTGCTACGGACACAAACATCATGAGAGTTTGTCCTTTCTTAGTTGCTTGCAATACATTTCCTGGATTAGACAAATCCAGCTTGGTGAAATCTATCGACGGCGGCTTTCGAAGGTGTTCTGGCAGTTCATCTTCTGGTAATGGCTCCTCATCCTCTTCCCATTGATCAAAAAGTCTGAAAAAAAAAGAGTAGGTTAGTGTTAGTTTTTATTGTTTTCCGCTAGTAATATAATGTCAATGGTTTTCCGTAAAAAATAATAAACTACGTGTTCACTACATGACCACGTAGGTACATACCTTGCCATGCCTGTTTACATGGAAATTTTGATAAAATTGATGGTATTTTTATTAATATTATTAGATTAAAAATTCTGGCAACAGTTATGGTATACTTACCTTTCCATGTCAGCATCGGAGAAATCTCTTATGTCCTTTTTAGCCCAATCCGGCTTTTCCTCATCTGTAGGCTTTTTAGCTAAACTAATAGTGAAACAAATTAAAACTATAAAAAATAGTGTTTTAGCCATAGTTAGAGAAATCAACACTTTTCTGTTAAAACTAAATAGGTAAAAAACTTCATGAAAAAGAATTATTTTTGTTTTGAATTTATGGATAAAAGTACTCTGTGATATAAGGACGCTTTTTCACAGTTTCTCGAACTTAGTACTTAGTAGGACGACTTCACGACGACTTCCCCAGTTCCAGTTCCACTGCAGTTCCAGAGAGATTCGGCAATTTCGTAGTGATGTGTCCCTCACTCATGAGGCACCTCATTTGAGGTACTCGTGATCGCATATTGAAAGAGTTACTCGAATTTCAATATTGAACCACCTCATCCCTCATCACCTCACTCGTTTGACAATAGACAATCGAGGCGAGCGAGTTCGTGACTCGCGAGTGAGTATTGAGGGATTGAGCGGACTAAGTGAGCGAATGAACCGACTCAAAAATTGTATAGATAATTGAGAATGAGTGAGGTGAGGTCTGGTTTTAAAGCTATGGTTTATTATTATGAACTCTAAAAGCATTAGCATTAGATTGGTAATGAAGTGTCATTGATTCGTTTATTTTGGCTGTCTAAAATTTATGAGCGAAACAAAATAATGTGTGTAAGAGAGTGAGGACGTGAATCGTCGGATTATCGGAGAGCCATGACTCGTGAGTACTCGTGAGTCGTCGTTGCACCCGCCCGCCTCGCTCCCTCGGAGCTTCGTCTGAACTCGGCTCGGGCACACGAGTCGTGAGGTGAATACGTCGTCGTACGAATCCTCGCCTCAAATGAGGGGCACCTCGTGAGGACCTCGCGACGTAAATTGAGGGGCTCCCTCAACCTCAAATAAAATTGATGAGTTACCCATCACTACAATTTCGGCATTTGACCAGTGTTGCCAACTCCAAAAGTTCAAATTCGAAATTATTGTATTGTGGGCAAAATTATGGTACAAAATACAAATTCCAAAAAAAATATATAGGTACGTAAAACATCAATCAAGTTGATAACAAACGACAATGAATTTAAAAAAGTGAAAGAATGGAAAGTATATGCCAAGTTTCAGAACTAGTGTCCGTCTATATTACACTTACACGAAACTGTCAAATATATATCCCCTATCAACTTTGAACCTTATGCTTTAGCAATAAAGTTGAAAATCTATCAAAGAAATTTGACAGATTATAATAGCTTGATGTGCTGGCGTCTGTACCTACACTGACCTGTATCACTCACGTATCACATGACTGTTTATTTACTCTTTATTACTTCCTGTGCGCGCACGTGCCCACAACAAATTAGACTACAACATAAAGATAGCTAGATAGAAGCAAAAAGCAAAGGTATCATAACATATGAATACAGGATAAAACGCGGAATTTCGGACATAGAGGAAAATTTTTAATAGGGAACGGATAGAAACGCAAGTGAAAGAAATGTAAGGGAAAGGAAAGAGAGAGAAACACTTAAAGTGACATACACTTACTTGTTGACATAAGCGACATTGATGTTTTGTTGATTTGTTTTATAATAGCGTTTATTTTTCTGAGAAATACGTTTTGTTAATGGTACTTTTTTTTTATTCAATACTCAAAATTATCGTACGTTAGACATTCACTATCGTATGTACAGAGGCCAGCACATCAACCTACCCCAATCTGTCAAATTTTCCCAATTGAATATGAAACTTATACGTTTGTGGTAATGTTGAAAATCTATCAAAGAAATTTGACAGATTGGGGTAACTTGATGTGCTGGCCTCTGTACGTACATCGTACCATTGCCCAAATTATCATACGCCCCCATAATTATCGTACGAGTTGGCAACACTGCATTTGACTGACTTTCAGCCAGGCCGCACTCCGAATTGGCTATAAATGCTCACAGCCATTGAGATAGGAGAAGCATGGAGACGCCCTATTCTACTAGAGAAATAATAGTTATACAAATACAGGGTGGCAGGGACATCGACGCGCAAACGTTGTCAAAAGGTTACACCTGATGCCATAAATTAAATTACGAAAGTCATTCATCTCGGAAATGACCGGTTAAAAAAATTTACATTTTTGAGCGCGCAATGTATTGCAAACAACGCGATTAAAACGCTCCGCGGATGGCGAGCGCGCGCGCGCTGCCTAACCTACACACACATACAAATCTGTGGTGCGGCCGCCCGCCCCGCAGCCGCCGCGACCGGACGAACGTGAACGTACCTACGAAATATCGCCTAACGACAACATTGATAGGTACCTACCACATAAAATCATGTTTAATTAGTCTTGATAACCGATAACAATAAGCTTATTCCCATAAAATAGCGATACCGATGAGGATTGATAACAAAAAAGATGCTTGATAAGAACTTAGCGATCCAGTAATGTTTAATTGATGAACTTACCTTAATCTCGCTCATTCCTAATGAGATAGGGGGTAGGTAGGGTTCGAAGTGGCCGCCACCAACCCGCTCGCAGATCTGAGCGCGGCGCAGTTTCAGCGTGGACACGGGACAAAAAAGTGGGATCCTGGACACACTCTTCACGCAGCGTCGCAAACACATTCACAATGCGATCTCTCATTTCTGCTGCGGTATCGCACTCGGTCATAAACACCTTATCCTTGACGTAACCCCAATGAAAAAAATCTAATGGAATCAAGTTCGGTGAGCGAGCTGACCATGGTTGTGGACCGAATCTTCCAATGCACCGGTCTCTAAAAGATACGGTGAGGCAGCTTCGGACAGGAAGGGTCACGTGTGGGGGAGCGCCGCGCGCGCCATCGTGTTGGAACCATGTCTCGCGGAACTGGAGCACAGGCACCTCCTCGATTATTTCCTTGAGAGTTGTTTTTAGGAACTCGTGAACACGTGATATCGTGGCCCGTTTAGTCGTTCAGGGAGAAAAATGGGTCCAATCACGCGGTCTTTATAAATACCGGCCCACACATTTACCGACCATCGGGTTTGGTGCCTGAAGAATTGTTCAGGTCTGGAAGGCATTTTGAACGTCACTCTCAAACACACACGACACACACACAGAGAAAGAAAATTACTTTTTATTTTAAAAACTACGCTAAGATCACAAATTCGCGACAAACAGCACGCCCGTTTGCGATCAACGAAATCTAGGAACTGGCAAAAATCCGATAAAATCGGCGAAATCAAAAGAAATGTACTTAGCTGATCTTTCTTTCAATTTGCCGCACTTGCTGCCGACAGTTAGTACTTGCATTTTTTCTGTGAATACAGTGCCTACACCGAACACAGATCAACAAAATGATAGAGTGTACAAACACATTTAGTTGTACCTAGGTACCTACTCACGAAATTAATTGCGAAAATGGATGTATTATTTTTTTGTGAAACAGTAAATTACATTGTTGAATTGCATTCAAAACTAAAATTAATGTTGATAATAAAAAAAGTTTGAAAAATTACGTGACTATCAATACATTTCTACACGTTTTTTTTTTAAATCTTCTTTACTTAAATCGATGAAGCATTAGAAAAATAATTATCCCCATAATGAAACTAAAATAAAAGTAGTAAATGGGTCATTCATTTATGTAGATGATTAAAATGCCTCATGTGACGCGTCTGTTAGATTCATTGGGATACGTCGCATAGCTTCTTACGAGACCGCTCGCCGCCGCCGCGCCGGCGCCGCCGCCGCCGCGGTCCCTTTGTCGGCATTTGAAAACGAATAGCGTCAAGGTACTAAGCCAGTGTTGACCTCGCAAATGAACTTTTGCAAACAGCTGATCAGGTAGCCCTTTCGAGTTTTATTTACATTGCTGTTTTAAGTGAAATAAGTGAATTTACTATTTTTTTATTAAAAATCTCATTGGGTTAGATAGAAATAATGATTTTATACGATTTACAATAAAAAAAATTGCAGAAAAAAACGTAAAAATTAAGAAAAAGCCGACGAAAAATTTCAACGCAGGGGCGTCCAGAATCATGTACTGAATCCATGGTAAGCGGTTGCGCGTCGATGTCCCTGCCACCCTGTATATCATATCGACACAACACATGTCAAAAAGAATTCTGTTTCTTTTTAACTAATCAAGAGCTGCATATGAAAATAGAGACATCTAAAAGTTTGTCAAGTACCAAAGGCAACACTTTTGTATGACGTCAATATCATGTCTATGCGTAACTGGCCGCCATGTTGAGTGCCGAGTTTTATGAATGGTTTTGTGGTAGATGTGCTGTAAAACAGTTGATTGCTCAAAATATTTTTGTTGTTTTCGAGAGAGCTTTGGTGTCCATTAATAAGAAAATCATGCCCTCGTGTTGTATAAAATAATGCGGTGCGAGAAAAAACGAAGAGAACCCTACGAAAGGCGGCCATCTTTAGTGCCCGATTTGTGTACGTATACACGCAAATTTTGTAGGTATGCCCAGTCCATAGGTTTATTTCGCATGCTTAAGGGGGCGCCGACCCACTAGTATTGCCCTTATCGTTTGTTTGGTAGAGATGTCAGCATTGAACGGAGGGGCCCGTCAGGGCCGAAGCCTGCCGGGGCAGCGGGATTGTCCGAAAGGGTTACCGCTGCCCCGGAATATAAAGGGCTAAGGAAGGAACACGGATGGGTTTTAGTCAGTAAGAGTCTGACACTCCCTTCCGCTCCACCCAGAGCGGGAGGGGTCATTTGATGATTTCCCATCCTTAAAAAAAAAAAAAAAAAATCGTTTGTTTGGTTATTTATTTTATTTTAAAATGAAAAATGCTGACTATAAGCAGGTTAAGTTGTGCTTCTCAAGATTATACGTTAATATTATTATAAACGGTAGTTTTACATTGTTTAGTTTTATTATAATCCTTAAAACGGAACATTGAGCCATTGGTAGATAGGTTAGAATTATTTTCGGATTTAAATAGTTAATCATACGTTCAAAATACAAGCATTCATGATTAATTAATAATCAAATCAAATAACTTTTTAAATGTGATGCCTCAACAAGTAGGATATGTCCTCATAGCAAGATTATTTTTTTCGATAATTATCCCGAAATCGTCGTTTTGAGTTAAGTCAGTATTCCATTAAGCATGCGATTTAGTCATTGCTCACAGCACTCACATCACTTGGCGTTCGTTCCGAATTGGTAATTTTAACGATGTAATCGATCGTACCGAATTATCGTGAGCGCGATAACGATGTCCCGTGAATCGTCATAGATGACGACATGACATGCGCCATCTTGCGATAACTCCGGCCATGAGCGCTGTCAAAAATGACAGTGTGTGTGTGTGAGGATGAGGATGTGTGAGTGTGTTTTTTGTTTTGAGTTGCATCATATCTTTAAATTAAACTCGTGGCATTTTCGAAATTGTGCTTCTGCCTGACAGTCGCCACCGAAGCAAAGAAGAATAAATGTGGTGTTTATATAAAGAAATACTGCTGTAATATCGTTTTGACATTGAGTGAGCACTGTGAGCGCGTTCACGAGCGTTCCGAATTGTTGACAGTTCTCAGCTGTTATAATCGTACGGAATACGTTACGCATAGTGAAACGATTTGAATGCTGTGAGCGATTATAGCCCATTCGGAATGCGGCTGACAGTAGAATATGCCGTCTCCATTCTTCTCCTATCTCAATGGTCTGTACGATGACATGACATGAGCATGACGGTCTTGATCGTAGACAGATAATAATTATACTTTGTCTTGATATTGTTGAACTCTTGACATTTACGTTTCCCACGGTGTTTTTTTTTCTTTTGGGTTCGCTCCACTGACCTCTATTAAACAAGATAATACAGGTTTAGTGGTTCGCTCGGTTTGTACCGTTTAAATTTAGCCAGTGTCACGAGACGTAGTTTTTTTTAAAAATCGCGTCTGCCTATTTAGCCGCCCAGTTTGAAGTTTCCCGCGTCTTCTGTACGAGTCAAGTGATTGAGATTGATAGAGTTGATAACAGATTAATAAGATTTTTTTTAAATCCTCTTTCTTAGCCTTCTTCGTATCGACATAATTTTAAAGAGGTAAAGTTTTGTATGTAGGAAGTAATCTCTGAAACTAGTTTCAATATGAATGAACCTTCAGGGTGGACATAGGCGCACGTTATACCTGTTTTTTTTTTGCAGTTTTATCAAAATGTTATTAGAAATACCTACTTACACTGAGAGCACCGGGGCGGACGTTTTTGTTTTGCCACCCCCCAGGCACCCATGTATCAAGCTCAAGCACCGCGTTACTTTTTCGAATCACTTACGTGTAAATATGTTATCTGTGTCCAATTTCTTCGTTCATTCCGGTTCATTCAATTCAATGTGACAGCTACGCTTCGCGTGTTTAAAAAAATTATTCACGTCACGAACGTTGTGTTGTCATTACGGGTGCTCGAGTCATACGTAACGTCAAATCATGATTTGAGTTCCTAATTATTTTTATCTTCTACAGTATTTTATATTTAATTTATATTGTAGTCAGTTTAATTTAATTAGTCTATAGAAGTTTAATTATAAATTTAGGAGTTTAATTGACAAGCTACTCCGAGAAGTCCAAATTTCGGCATTCAAAGTTCTTGTTCTTGAAAGTGATAGTTGGCTGTAGCTCATACTGCACAGGTGATCTTAGTAGTGTATCAGTAGCTTTAGCAACATGGACCAGAGTGGTATAACCCCGAACACTTCGAACCAGCAGCTTGTTATAAACAGTGATAATGAATCGGCGACCGCGCTGCTGCAGGAGAAGCAAAGCAGGAGGAGAGAAAATCTGAGTGAAGTAACTTTCGTGGAATACATGACTGTCAGCATACTGTGCTTCGTCAACCTCATCAACTACATGGACAGATTCACCCTGGCTGGTAAGTTGATGAGCTTATTTGAACAACTACTTTCTATTACATTCATCTGTTGACTGGAACAAATCGTACTTGATATGATTTTCGAGAAGGCGATGTTTAAAACAATTTATTCCGTATCCAGGAGACCCCAATTAGAACCTAATGTTCAACATTTTCTAATAAGATTATGATGCAGGAAGTAATTTATTAACTTTTACAAGTTAACAGTTGCCTGACAAAATAATTATTTGTCAGAAGGTAAGATAAGAAGAGGTGTAAGATAGGAAGGATTTATTTTTCATTTGTCCATGAATAAATTGTTTATTTATTCTATCATAGTTATTTGACAAACAATTCTAATAGCTCTAGCTAGTACCAAGCAAACAGTTATTTTCTCATTTCATTCAGTACACAAAAGTTATGTAATCAACCTTGTACAATGTATGAAAGTGTATCACATATCTAAGTGGCAAATTTCACACTTATTGCCTCTCAAAATGTGTATAGTCAGTCAGAGCTAACTAAAAAAGTATAGTAACACAATACTGTAATAACTCATGAAGCAGTTATCAACAGTAACATATTTTTTTTTTAAGATCAGCCAAAACATTAGAATAACTGATTACCGAATGTAGTAACTACTTTATACCTCTGGGTCGAGAAGGGTCTGAAAAGGCTGCTTAATCTTAAACTTATATAATATTCCTACTAAAGAAAATTAAATATTGACTTTATTGGCTAAAACTAGGGTCTTCTTACCAGGTTGAGGTACCATGATATGTTTACTAGTCTCCTAGAAAAAAAAAACATTTTTTCATTGATTGTATTAAGTACATCAAAATTATAAGAATTCAAAGAAAAAACCCATCTACTAATATTATAATTATATTATAGAAAAGTCAATCTATTTTTATGCATTGTGTAGCTTGGCACCTATATCTTAGTTATAAACTTACTTTTTTATGGAGTACAAAATACAGCACCGTTTTTATATAAAGCACAACTAAAATAAATAATAATAGAAGCTAAATTAAATTTTAGTAACAAAAGATAAGCTTAAAATCTTATCTGCCTGAGTTGTACGTTCAGTTGCATAATCAAGTAAAGTTGTTGGGAGTCCCAACCACCAACACACCAAAACCGTTATTGTGGATAATACAAGGCACTTGTTTTATTAATTGTTTGAAGGACATTACTGCCTTCAAACAATTAATAAAACAAGTGCCTTAGAAGTGCCTTACAAGTGCCTTACAAGACACAATAGAAATTTTATTGTTATTATTCCTGGGGGGAAATTTTATTGTTATTTATCCTACATTTAAAAAAAAACCTTCACCATTTTATCCTATCTACTGACTATGTGCTTCCCAATTATCAAGACAATGAAAGTAAATATTTAAGCAAGTTCAGTGTACTTGACCCTAATTCATTGTCAGACCACCAACTCATTATTTTTATACATTTGATTGTGAGTACATTTCTGACTATTATTTCTTGTTACACTCAACTTCCGCATTATGTTATGTCTATATCTTATTGAAAGACATACAATGTATTAAAAATAGCTGTAGATAGGTAGGTATAAATAAGTTGTTGTTTGTTTCATTAGTCAGGCCTGCGCCTGAGCACGGTAGTTGCCTGAGTGACATTAGATATGCGCGTGAGCATGTTGGATCCATATCTTTGACGAGCGGAACACGCCACTAATCTTCCTAATTAACAATAATATCGGATGTACACCGTACCACCAATTAAATCACCTAAAGACATTGTGTGAAGATAGCCCAAGGCTTTCGGCACCATGTTTGTTTTAAAATCATTATAAAGTACAAACAAAATGTACAATAAAACTGAAAACACAAAACCAATACCTAGTGGGCCGCTTAATTTTCGAACTTCGGGTAAATAAATTAACCCTTCCTCTGCCGTAGTCGGGTAAAAACAAGTAAATCGTATTCTACGTTTTTTACGAATTGAAATCGCTTTTGTAAAATGATCCAAGCAACTACATAAATATATGCAGTAGGAACGGAAATTACGAAATTATATGGGTTCCTTACTGTAACTGTCGACGAAACCCTAAAATAGCGCAGTATGACTACATTAAAATAATAAGGGGCCTTACTTATGATGCAGTACTGATTCCTATGAATTGTGTTGCAACGTAAAGCCACGTCGCAGACTATAATTTGAATAAGTAACTCGAAATAAATCGACTAAAAAAATTCATAGAGGTATGTACACTAATAATAGTCACCTTATCATAATTTTCGTTAACCCGTCGCTTCCATCTGTGACTCTTGTCTGATTTAGTCAACTAGGTACTTATATCTCACTAATCGAAGTTAAACGGTTACGTCACCGGTATTTTCTAGTCAAGGGCTTTGTTTAACCGTAGACTAATTTAATTTAATCATATCTGCATGAATGCCAAAGCTCCGTCTGTTGTTAAAATATTCCGTGATTAATAGCCATTCTTATTTCAGTTAAAGAATGCTTGTGCGTATTAATAGATACGATAAACAAGGTAAGAGTTAGTGGAAATCACTACCTGTAACCGCGATAAATCTTGTGCCATGTTTCATGTTGAATTTACATAACATTTCTACGAATGGACTAAGCAGCACCTAATTATATTTTTTATATCTTAATAATTAAATAATTCTTAAATAATTATATCTTTTAACTGATTCATATGAAATAACTAGCTTCTACCCGCGGCTTCGCCCGCGTGTATGTCGGAAATTAACCCACGGGAATGTGGTACCGGGACAAAAAGTAACCTATGTCTTTCCACAGGATGCCATCAATCTCCTTGCCAAATTTTATCGAAATCCGTTCAGTGGTTTAAGCGTGAAAAGGTATATAAAAAGGTAAAGTAAAGGTATTGGATTTCATGAGTTTTAATTTTCTGTAGTTTCTTTCTAAATCAAGTAAGTTACTCCTTGTAAAATCTGTCAAAGTCCCTTCAAAATTGGTCCAGCTATTTCGGAGATTAGGCGGAACAAACAGACCGACAGCCAAAAAATTTAAAGAATCTTTTCTTGTATAACTTCCGTAAGTGTATACCTACTTTCATATACATACATATATGCATTTAGTAAAAACTGTAAAAAGTTGTTATTTTGACATTACAAACAGACACTTTGATTTTATTGATTTGTATGGATATAAAATAATAAGCAATCACTTCAGATGTAAGTAGGTAAGTTTACATTACAAGTTCTTAATTCCTTATAAATTTCATAACAATCGTCACGCCACACCTCTTGTCTTCAATTGGCTTACTTCCACGAAGGTTAGCTTTGCAATCAGTTGTATTTGATAGGTACTCGTTCATGATTTTTTTTCTCTTGGTTTGAAGATATCTTAGACATGACACTCAAAAGCCAACCTAAAAGACAAGATGGATAGGGTAACAAACAACCAACAAGGCGCAATTCACAAGAGAAAAAACAATAACTATAAATGGCGTAGTCGCATGTTACATCACCAAGCTTTTTGTGGGTTAATCTTTCCTTGTTGAAATAAAACTACATCTTCCGTCAAAAGCGGGCTTTAAAATAGATTAGTTAATAATCCTTTTTATCTTGGAAGCACTTTACTGTCGCTACTTAAAATTCCTGGAGGAATCCTGTTACGAAATATATTCAGAACCCTGCTTACGTAATGTTTACATTTCGAGCTAAGCCACGAACAATGTCATTGACTTTTTAAGTTTCAAAACCACCCAGGATCTCTAAAAGCACACAAAGAATGGAATGTTTCGTGGGCAGTTAGAGGCTTTTAAACGTAACGTGTGGATAGGTTGAATTTGTTACGGAATTGGTAATGTGGCTCCCATAGAAAATTAAAAACAATCCATGGTGTTTCCAATAGGAACCGATGTATTACCACGAGTAGTCACTGCCACTCAGAACATGGTCAGATAAGGGTAAGTAATCGTGTTTCGGGAAGACTCCGCAAGCCGGCTCCTCTTTTATAATTCCATAATGAATTCAAATACACGGTTTCACGTTAATCAATGCGATAAAAGTGTGTATTAGACGCCCATAAATTTCTATGAACGAATGGTGAACTCCAAGGGTGTGTCGATGTCACGTAATCAGAGAACTAATCTCCAGTGTCTACTCACGTGCGTGGGTTCTCCTCTCATTCTTCAACGAATACAATGTCGCCCTTTAAATATGGAACAGGTCAACAGGCGTTATAACTCGATTGTTTGTGGCATTAGGACTGGTATTCGTTTGAACATACTCGTACCTATTCTATACCTGTGTTCTATGTACCTATACACTCTTCGTGGGTATGTAAATCTGTTCATTTGTCTCGTATGAAAAAGTGGATTTAATATATTATACTTTTCATTCCCGGACGATTCATAAAAAAAATATAAATAAGTGTAGGGAGTCTAGGGAGTAGTAACAGTAAGTTCGTGGGTGTGTAAAAGCCATAAGTAATATTCTTTTTATATGACGCGATTACTGCAGGGGCGCAGGAGTGTTGATTTCCCCAGAGGGCAATCCACAAGTTACCACCGCAATAACACGCCACAAATATTGTTATCTTGATTAAAATCTAAAGTAATCATGAGATTTCTTTTGTCGAAGATATCGCACATGCACAATGATAAAATGATGATCGCTAAGGAAGATAAAAATAAAGCAGGTGTTCAAAATTAGGTAAAATTTTTATAAAACGTTTCAGTTGAAATGTTATATTGGTAGGAATTTAAACTTACCTAGGTACCTACTCGATTTATTACGATATGGTTGTCGATGTTCATGTGATTTTAAATGGAAGGAAATACTCAGGAACAGGATAGTAACTTTAAAAAAATATGTTGTTTAGTAGGGTTGTCGTTATCTTAATAATTTATTAATGAAGTATATTTAGTGAGTCTCGTGACGACTGGCAATGAAGATAACAATCACTTGTAGCCGTATTGTTTGCTTAATTTTTTACCGTTTTATTAACTCATTCATACCGTTCTCTGTTTGCGCATTAGGTACTAACATATTTGACAAAAGGTTATCATCGTTATCATCTACGAATCATTGATCACTCAAAAATTAGTCGGTCTCTGTATTTTTTACCGTTATTGCCCACTTGTGATAAATGATTAACATATTGGACGTCAGACAGTTTGTCTGGTAGGTAAATGACCCTGGTCTCATTTTATTATCTTTTGTTTACCGGCTCACGAAAAGAGACCATTCCAAACTCCAAAGTTGATTATAAATATTTATTATACAACGTTTAGTTAGATAATCATAATTTATAGTTAATATTCATTAGCTGAATCAAGCATACACTATGAATATTGAAATAAACGATTTTCTACTTTTTTACACGCATTTGTATATTACCATGAACACCATAATGTCCATATCCAATTTTACTAGTGGGTAACAAAAATATGTTATCCCGATCCGAACCTTTGAATTAGAAAAGGGTTCCTGTGATCCCTATGTTGCTGTGTGGTGTGTGCACATCGTTTAATAAATGAAATATGTAAAAGCTATTGCTTTTACCGCACACCGCGCCTAGCGAAGGGTTAAAAATGTGGTATTTTTTAGGGATGCCACTTTTTATAGACTATTTAAACATTAGGGTGTGTGTGTGTGTGTGTGTGTGATCAATTTAGATGTAACATTAGAAACGATATGCGCTTACACGATTTTATTAGTTAATTTTACATTATTCAAACATATTCAGGCGTCAATAGAATTAAGTTAAACGTTTAGATTTATACTTGGACTTTTGAACGTATTCAGTAATATTTTGTCAGTTCTACACTGATAGTACCATCGACTTATTCGTACATTTTAATAGCACTAACACCACCACCACCACCACCACCTTTTTATAGTGTCAGTTAAATGGACACTTAGGTGTAAATCTTAAAATTGCTTCGTGCATCGCGTTTTCTTCAAAGGCACAAATACAAAGCCAAGGTTCACAAGAAATCGTAAAAGTCGGACTGTCTGTCGTTCACAGTGATTGCCTTTATAAAGGCTATACTAGGGAATAGATTACAAAAGGACATAGACCATTGACAGATGTGGTATGCTTAAGGACTGAGCTTAAAAGCAATCCTTTTTAATGTTGTTTTAATCTGTAGCCATTAATCGATCGGTTTCGGTATCATGTGGTGGAGGATCAAAGAGGATTACTGGGAAATTGAGGCTTATATCTGGCAAGCATAGTAACTCTGATTTGGGTTAATGTATTTCATTTTATTCTTGTCCCTTGGATATTTTATGAGTGTTACAATGTTAGGCAAGTAGCAATAACTGGGTTTCTAAGTTCTTTAGTCTTTTTTGTGTTTAGCATCTTTACATTCACTATAACGTTCTAGTGTATTTTCCCGATAGATTTTGACGAGTTATGCGAACATAAATGTAAAAGTTGTTAATAATGATGAGTAAAATCTCCCATTTCGATTTGTCGCATGTTTTCAATTTCACCCTGTATGTTTGTTTAGATGATGAAATAGTTGTGACTTTGTGACCATTGTTGTTTTGTAGTATCAGTATCACAATCGCTATATTCACGTTTTCATCTTAAATTATCTTGTAAACTGGATAAGAGTAGGTACGCACGTGTTTTTGGCTTTGTGTTTAGGGTTGGGTGGATGGATACCATTATTTATTGATACGAGTGCGGTGCGGACAATAAGCTGATTTTGTAGTACAGCAATTGATCTCTCAGTCTGGAAGTCCAGTGCAGCTCCAACAGTAGTTGCTTTGATTTGATGCGATGCAGCTGTGCACAGATACCGCGGCTCCGCGCTTGCCTGGCATCGGCCCACGTTTCAAGTGCCCATCGAGACTCCACTTGGGGCCAATTAGTTCCGACTTTAGAGATACTATATCAACAGATGACGATAACATTTAGGCCTGTTGGACTAGTAAAAAAAAATCATATCGTCGTATGCATGTGATATGAAGTTATCGTTTTTTACAGTTAATGGTTTAGTAAAGATAATAGGAGTACATGGAAAATGTAGACTCTGAGGCTATCTGATAAAAGTCAATCGTTCCTACCAAAAGACGAAAACTTTCCACTTTTATGATAGCAGATGATAAAGGGTTCATGTCAGTTATAAATAGTTTATCAATATAATATGCTATAATGAACCTAGCTAGTTCCAATCTCGTATCTATGAATTATGGATTAGGACTATTATGGATAATAATATAATTAGAATCCATACTAATATTATAAATGCGAAAGCGTGTCTGTCTGTTTGTCTGCCTGTCTGTTACCTACCTCTTCACACTTAAACCGCTGAACTGAGTTAGATGAGATTTGGTATCTAAGAGATAGTTTTAGTCCCGGGAAAGGACATAAAATAGTTTTTATCCCGATATTCCCACGGGAAACTTATGCGGGTGAAACCACGGGGCGCTGCTAATTCATAAATACTCAAAAGTGCCAAATGATTAAATGTAGGTATGTAATGTAGTTTCGATTGATTCTCACAGTAGTCACAGTATTATCAAACGTACAACGTTGATGCAAAGCTATCAGAATGGTCCACTCCACTATTGATCTATTGGGCTGTGTGGGGCCTGTGGGTATGCCATATAATTATAAAACACGCAGGAATGAGTCCTTCGTGGATGACGCATTATGTAAGTAAAATAAAAGTGGTGCAGGTAAATAAATATTGAAATATAATCAAATTCCTAGATAGTGCTCCGGACTGCCAAAATCGGTGTTAAAGATAAAAATGCCGATATAATAGAGTTGCATTGCAACATACTCCAACTCCAGGCAAGCCCGGTCGTCAAGTGGATCAATGTTTACAGTAGATAGGATACGGGTAGGTACTGCCGATAATGAACACTTGTTACGATTTGCGGCTACGTTGTTGACCGCGGGATCCAACTTCAAAATTGAAACTGGTTACACGACGCAAATCAAGTTAGCATCAGAAATTAATGATGTCATAGTAAAAGTATGAGAAATTCTAAGGCTTTAGAAGTTAAGGAACGGACGAGAATGAAGAACAGCACCATGAATTAACTGGCAAGAAACTGGGGATTTGTTTACTAAGTAAACAATATTCTCTCATTTTATCTAACTGCTTCAACCTCGTCGAAGTTACGATGTCATGAGTTTTTATACATATATCAATGGATGTCATGCAATAAAAACAGGATTCGGTTGAGTTTTTGATGTCATGATAATCGTAGCTTGGCATTCCGTCGTTCATAAAATAATATAAAAAGTATAAATACTTCCAAGGCTATTTGTTGTTTTTCTATCACTTCTTCAATTCAATAAATCGCACTATTTCAGTTCGTTCTTTTAATTTTTTATTTGTCTCACCGTTTTAGACTACTTTTATTATTCGTAGACTACAGTCGAGATTCATCCCACTTGCTACCGTTAGTTCATTTCTGTTTTTAGCTTCCTTGCTTAGATTGCAAGCTTATCTGTTTTTCTAATGTTGTGAGAGTTTCTGGGGTAAGTAAATGAGATTGAAAAATCAACAACCTTTCCCGTTGTTGATGAGACATACAGTTGTCAACTTCTACATAGTATTTACTACGCGCACGTGTGTAAATGAAAGTTACTATCAGTGTTAGTGTTTCCGCTTTCTGTCAATATTGTTCTAGCGGCCTACCTCTACGTTAAAATGATAATGGCTTAGTTATCATTGTATAAATGTATAATTTTACAATCCTTAATTGTTTTAAAATTATTATGACAGGTATTCCACCATACTGAGTCTAAAAAAATGGTTGCCAACAACATAGTGCCGACGAGTAATAGAGAGAAAGTAAAGGGCCATTTCTCTTTTGTAACGTAGTGTGGGAATATCGCCGTTGTGTCGACGTAATCGCCCTTTAGCAAACGGGGTTCGAGGTTCACCCTCCCAGTAAAAACACGCCTTACAAACATGGGCGCCCCAGCCGCCAAACTTTATTTTAGCCACTTCTATCTCGCCCTATGTTTTTTTTTCTTTTTGCATGTTATTTGTATCATGGCTTGCTCTAGGATGCATATCCGGTAGGCTCTTAAACCCTTACCTATCCTACGGGCACGTCTTCCCTACCATTACCGCTGCCCCGGTCTATTCCTTGATATGCAATGGTCGCTGTAGCACCATGAACATGAGGCTACAGGAGCTAGTGCGAATCTTGGGGTTCATTCGATTAATCGAGTCTGGTTTAACCACGCTGGGATCGGTGCAATTCATTAATTTATTTGATGTAAGTAATACCACAGAATAACTAATAGTACTTGTAAAACATAATAATAAAATATCGCCACACCGATAGCAACGAAGTTAGATCAGGGTTAAACTTTAAGCTACTATTTACAGCTATGATTAAAAGATTACTTAGTGTATCGCCCAGAGGACACGGTGCGTGGAGCATACGGTGGAGGTCTGTCCCGCTTGGGCGGAGCACCGCCGCCGTGTCCTCGTAGAGGCGATCGGCAGCGGCGGTGACCTCTCGCGTCCGGCCCTGGGCCAAGCCATGGTCCGGGGCGAGAGGGAATGGGAGGCAGTCTCTTCCTTCTGCGAAACAGTCATGCTAGCAAAGGAGGTGGCGGGATGGTTGAGGGACAGAGCCTGACATCCCAGCCGCCGCGGGAGACGCTCCGGGCGTCGGGAGCCGAGTGACGACTCCCGGCCACCGTAGGCGCGGGCCTCCGGACGGCGAGTAATGGGTAGCTCGCCTTCCGATCAGGACCAGGCCCGTGCCAAACGGCGGGTATGTGTTCCACGCGCGCCTCAAAGAGATGTTAGCATCAGAGGAGGGGCCCGTCAGGGCCGAAGCCTGCCGGGGCGGGATTGTCCGAAAGGGTACCCCGGAACATAAAGGGCTGAGGAAGGAACACGGATGGGTTTTAGTCAGTAAGAGTCTGACACTCACTTCCGCTCCACCCAGAGCGGGAGGGGGTCATTTGATGATTACCCATCAAAAAAAAAAAAGTGTGTCTATGTTTGGAAGATTAATGTCCGGCTCCGGATGCACTAATTTTATAGTGCTATTTATATAAAATGAACCGCTGATGATGATATGTTTTATATTATTTACTTAGGTATTATCTATAGTTTACTGCAAGTATATTACTGCTACTGATAAGTGCGATGTTTATGTTATTGAACTTTTTTTTATCATTTTTCTGAGCACCAGGCGGTTGACATTTTATCATTTTAGCAATATTTCTCACTCAGTATTGTCTCTTCGGGTTTTAAGTATGATACTTAACGTGTTATTAATTACCTCAGGAAAATAGTGCAACTACTTGGTTACGTCTTTAACCTTAATTGAAGTAATAACAAAACAACAGCAGTTTTAATATTTTTTTGTGCCAGTTAATAAAAGTTATGAGCGATTTCTTTAATGTTGAATGTGGTTGAAGTAGTTTTGTCTGTTTCTTTTCTGTTTGTTTTGTTTTTGTAGTAGTTTTGTCTTAAGGCGACTACATGACCTAAAACGCGGTCTCTATCGGACTGCATAGAAAAGAAAGAGAAGCGCGATGACACAATGCTGGTAATTTATTGCAAAATATGAAACAATTATCTATTGTTGATTTATCAAACACCAAACAAATAAAAGCCGTATACTAAAATTCAGGGAATTAAATTGTCTTTTATATGGTGAAAGTTTTATGAAAATACACCCGATAGTGTTTGCGTGATTATCGTTTTTATATCCGCGGTAGACATTACTTTACAAATTAATTACACTATGGTAAAATATATATAAAATATATTATAATTGCAAATATTCACATATCAAATTACGAAGCAAATGGTCTAGTATAACATTTATTTTTTTCAAAGAAATCAGTCCGGTCGATTAGACGTGATGTTGAATTTAAAATCATTAGAAGTCGTATATCTGCGCCTTAACTTTGTGAATTAGAATAGAAATTATAACTGCAATTATGTCTTTGATATAGTTTATTGAATATACGTATCGATATAGTTCTGTGAAACTGGATATGTCCAGGTTAGGTTACCCCGGGTTCCTGGTATTGACAATTCACTTGCTGCATCGCGTTGCACAATAACATACACCTACGTATTCACAATATACTTACCTAGAATATCTACAAGGTATATTTGAATTAGCTCAAATCTTGAAACTAGATGTTTCGGAATCAAGAGTATAGAATAGATTACCAACGCTAATTTTTAATACCTTAAAGGTTAATCTTTACCTATTTGGTAAAGATTTTGTATAGTAAGTCATATTGATTAGAATAAGGACACCGAAAATTTTCTTTTTAGAATCTTTTTTTTATAAAAATGTACCTGTTTGCCATATCACAATATATAATATTACAATTAAAAATTTGTTGGGACGGCTGAGGTCTTGAGTTATTTATTTTTACAACTGGTAGAATGTATATAACGGGAATTATTTTAGTACCTATAATCTAAGTGCACGCAATCAAGACTTCGTAGGTAGGTCTGCTAACTGCTGAAGAAATACTGAAAACAATGCATCATTGTCAGCGAGGCCTTAACCTAATTTGTTCACTGATTTCACAATTTCAGTGTTTTCATTAGGAGTATTGTAATTGGGTGCATGATGATGCATAATGTCTAGGACTTATTTAAAGTAGCTAGTGTATTCAATGTTCTAATCCACGTTATCTTCAGGGATATACTGGGCGTGTTTGAACAGTTACGTAACCAGTGTAGCAGGTAGGTGTCAAGTTAGCTATTATTTAGAAGAAAATAAGTAAGTACCTTAGCAGATTAAAAGAAGAAAATAATATTCTTAATGACTTTTTTTTTAACAACTTGCAGTTTGTCGCCAAGTCATAGAGTGTGCTAACATGCACTTAGTTTAGAAAAGCGATTAATGGATAACGGTTACTGATAAGTAACAGCATAAGACAAAGCTGAGTTGAGACTGACAAAGACAGTAAATTAAAATTCTTAAACTAGAATAAATTAATTAAAAAAATTATACAAAAAGCACAAAAAATACAAATTACATAACTAAGGCTAAAAATAAATATAAGGCGTCATGGGAGTCATGGGACTTAATCACACTAATAATAAAAAGGCGAAAGTTTGTGAGTGTGTGTTTGTGTGTGTGTTTATTAGTTGTTACTTCTTCACGCTCAAACGGCTGCACCAATTTTGATAAAATTTTGTATGGAGGTAGCTGACACCCTGGATTAACATATAGGCTTTTTATCCCGATATTCCCACGGGATCGACACTAATGCGGGTGAAAACGCGAGGCGCAGCTAGTAAAATATAATTCCAATAATAATCAAATTCAGGAATCAAACATTAAGGAGATAGAAACTGAAACCGGACCACTAACAAACCCCACGGACATTGCTAATTATGTAACTGACAATTACATCAATTTGACGAACAACGACTTTGACATTAACACTAATAATTATGACATTGATCCTATTAATTCTAGTATGTTTCTAAAATTTTAATGCTCACTAATGATGGAGAAATACAAAAAGTAATAAAATCACTCAGGGATACAATAACAACAGGTTATGATCAAATAACTACAATAATTATAAAATACATAGGTCCTTTTATTACTCCGGTACTCGTACATCTAATAGACTTATCATTATTCACGGGAGTGTTTCCTGAGAAATTGAAAATGACAGCTATTAAACCAATACTTAAAAAAGGAAATAAAAAACTTGTTGATAATTACAGATCGATAGCTCTATTGCCTATTTTAGCGAAAATTTATCAAAAGGTCATCCATACGCGGTTAATAAATTTTATCGATAAGTTCCAACCAACACAAACAGAAACGTGAAGAGATGGATACCAAAAAAGGAAATCGACAACCACAGCGGCATTTAACTTAATTAACCTAGTTACTAAAAATATCGATCAGAAAATCCCGATAACTGTTGTATTTTTTGACATGTCAAAAGCCTTTGACTTGATCGCAATAAGTACAGGCGCCAGGCACAGCAAGCAGCAAGCTACTACAATCTGTCAAACTTTAATAGAGTTTCAACTTTATCGCTAAAGCGTAATGTTCAAAATTGATTGGGAAAATTTGACGGTTTCGGGTAGCTTGATGTGCTGTGTCTGTACCACTAAAAATGTGATAACTAAGGAATATGCGGTAAAGCAAATGCATGGTTAAAAAGATAGCTTACAAACAGATATCAATTTTTTGAAATGATTGTGGATAAACCAAATCAAAACGGTGAACTGAAATTTAAATCCAAAATAGGTTACAATTGCACAGGCGTTCCACAGGCCAGTATTTTAGGCCCCCACTTTTTCTGTTATATATCAATGACCTTACAGATCACAGAAGTAACTGATCATCCCTGCATACTCTTTGCAGACGATGTATCCGTAATTATCCCTAAAACTAAAGAAAACTATAATGAGGAAATAAATAGTACCGTAAACAAAGTAATAATTTGGATGGAAAAGAATAACCTTAAACCTAACATAGATAAAACCAAATATGTACAATTTCGTAACAAAAACTGAAATAAAATGGATTTAAACATCACTTATAAAGATAAACAAATACAACAATCAGATAGAATGACTTTTCTTGGGATAGTTCTAGATGAGAAGTGTTCCTGGATTAATCATATTGGTATGATATGTGGAAAACTCAAGTTTGCTTATGTTCTATGGCGTATATCTAACCTAACAAGTAGACAAGGCACATTACAGGCTTATCATGCATAAATTATGTATGTTGGTTCAATACTGCGTTATGGTATAGTGTATGTGAAACTCGATGCATCTCGGAAGACATTTCTTCGCACAAAAGAGGTGTATACGTGCGATTTGTAATGTAGAACCACTTACATCCTGTAAAATAGTGATTCTATTTAAAACAGAATACTTACATTAACTGATATTTATATTGGGAAAATATGTACTTACATTTACCAAATCTCACCCTGAGATGTTTAAAAACTGGGACATTAATGTAAGTTCCAAACTATATATCCTAAAAGATTAATTATTCCTGGAACGAAAACGGAACTATATACTTAGGCGAATTTGCTATCCTATGTGTGTTCAGATTTATAACAAGATTCCTAACCAAATTAAAGAACTTCCAATGGTCCGCTTCAGAGGGCACAGGTGGTTAATTGAAAATCCCTTCTATACTATAAAAGAATTCATTATGTTAAGCTACTATTATACTACCATTGTAAGAACTTTTGTAACCATATTTATCTGCAAATAAATCTTTGACTTTGACTAAGTTACATAATAATTAGTATTGGGTATTGTTGACACACTTGTCGCCAGGCATGTCGGTACTCCATTTACACACTTGGCAGATGCGCTGGCACTCACAGCGTGTACCAAACTACCAACTATAAATATACATTAGTTCTACCTGGCGCTTAGCTGCTAAGAAAGAGGGCAGTGCACTAGCATCATATTCACATGGTTGACTGTCTATAATTCCTGAACTATTGTCGTTCCTTAAAACCCTCTTGTCACTTGTAACACAGATATACATACCTAGAGCGTATATGTTTGGTTAACAGAAACCTGCGCGCGGTGTAATTGCGTAACTTACTAACAGTAGTAATGGCTCTCATTTGACAGTTCAACCACATTCATTGCGTTATTTACGTTTTTGAGCAGACAAATATTTCGAACATGAAGCAATTATTATTTATTTATTATAATTTTTTTATGAAGCAATGGATTATCTATATCCTGAAGACCAATTGCCGTAATCAAAAGCGACAAACAATGTCAAAAACTTGTCAAAAATGTAGGGAAATTAGAATAATTAGTAAATAATAATAAAAAATATATACTTGCTGGTTATTGAGATAGGGTGGGTAGTAAGGGCGACCTAAACCGTTACAATTTCAACTTTAGGAAAACTATCAGGAGACCTTCACTATCACTTGAGAGTATGCGCTGTTTTTTACATTTCTATGACGCGTCAATAATTCCCCAATTGGGAAAATGCTAGTTTGCCCATTTTCCGACAAGTACTGAATAGGAAAAAATATTTATTTATAGATCGATATACCTATGTCCTATAAAAAAAAGCTGGACTCCGCGCCACGCAAATCGAAAGTGAAGCACCGTACCGATCTATGTGTGCGTGATTGACGATTGCCGCTGTCGTGTCACGTAATGGTAGCCGGTCGGCAGGCGTGTTTGTAACAACGGTCGGCATACTTACTGTGCTTCACTTTCGATATAATATGCGTGGCGCGGAGTCCATATTTTTTTATAAGTCTATGGTCCTATATTGATCTTTAAATAAATATTTAATAAAATTATATCCTCATCCTCTCTGCTAATAGGTAGGTAATGGAGGGTCCCTGTATGTGGTGTTCAGAATTTTATTGAACCCCCAGGGCAGGGTGAGTGATCTGTCACCTCCAGTAATCGAATGTGTCGACGGAAATGAATGCCGGCAGTCAATTTCTTCCAATGGCGGTTATAGCGACGGCGACGTCGTGAAAATGTTATTACATGTCATGTCAGATCAGAGGCCTATTGCCGATGATGTTGGCAATGCGTAAACTATTTTTCTCTTATTTCCATCCTATGTTATGTAACAAGTGTTCATTGTAAATATTGTAATCAATTTCAACATGATTAGGTAACTGGCTTTTTACGTATGCCAGCAAAAATATTTCAGCAGATATAAATAAACGTGTAGTTTCGTCATAATGTCTATATTGACCGAGAAAACACCGCATCTCATGTCGTCGCTCGTCACGAGCCGCTGTGCAAGGGTTCGCGTTCGCGCCACGAATCTCTAGCTGCTGATTGGTTGTCGTGGTGGCGTGATGTTCGAAGCCGGTGCGTTCGCCGGCGGGCGTGCTCGTGCGCCAGTGCTGCCGCCACGCGACTGCTACCTCGAGGATGACGTAGCGTATCCGTATGATCGCACGACGCGCCACGCTATACGAGTACGACGCCCACAAGCTTATGAAGGTCACCGCACTAATCTTGATGATGAAGGCATTCTACAAACAATAACACCGTTGCGATAAAATACTCTCTGTCCATTTCTTATCGATTTTACAAACCGTTATGTACTGTAAAGTCGATTCCAGAAGTTCAATAGGTATCTTCTCTAAAATACAGGTTACCTAGCTAACTATCTGCCTAGGTTACCTAACCTATCATGACTTGAGTTACTAGGTAGTATGTAAATGTCGCAGCCAACTGGTTAAATTAGCCGTTCAGTTAACTGCCTAGTCTTTCAACTAAACGGCGGCCGTTCAACTAACGGCCTGAATGATATTCAATTACAGTTTAGGTTGGAAGTCTGTAACCAATCACGCGCGAGCCGAATTGGTTGCAGTAATTAAGGCATTGCACCCCGACCAAGTGGGTTAGGTTAGGTTAGAACTGTGATCAACCGCGTTCGAGCCGAGGGAGGAAGCGAGGCGAACACTACTTCTAAAGGCCAGGCAGTTAACTGAACGGCTAATTTAACCAGTTGGCTGCGACATATATACTGTATTTAAGAACATCCTTTAACGGTTATACGAGTATTTCCACACGTTTAATTTTCCAGGCTAGGAAAAATAAAGAGCTCGATCGTGTTTAGCAGAGTTGTTAAACTTGGTACAGGACCTACATTCATAAGAAAATATAATTTAAAAAAATAATCGAAACAAGTCCTAATCTTAGTTCTAAGTATTCTAAATCCAGACCAGACCAGAGCAACGAGTGTAGTTAAAATTAGATCTTAAATTTCAAATTCGTGTAAAATTTCAAAGTTGTCTTATTTTGTCACATTGGTGTCGATCCTTGTTTGCCTTCAGGTTCCTAACGTAATTTTTTTCAACGAAGATTCATTATTTTTGTCCGGTTATACATCATTGTTTAGAAGTCACCGGGCAATAACGAGGGACGAACAATAAATTAATCTAAATCAATTCTCAGTGTAGTGAGCCGTGTGCATGTTACTTTATGCATTTATTCATGACGCCATTGGAGGTATGAGCAGAGCTTGTACCTAATAAAAGAGGTTAACGCCTCATAATGTCCAACTAGCTTCACAAATTCACATCAAATTTCTTAATAATAGTCTAATACTTACTGTAAAAAAACTTAAAAAAAAAAAACAACCGACTTCCAAAAAAAACTACAAAGTGATAAATAACTTATTTCGGAAGTCGGTGTCGTTGGTTCTGCATTTTCGTTTATTGACACCGACTTCCGAAGTTAAAGCATTGTGACGAGCATAAATTGCTTAGCAACCATATTAAAGTATTCGAATCGCAATCCGTAAAATATTTATCATTGAGTAGTTCCGATGGCCCTCTGTGGTCTTCATCATCAGCTCCACTTTACCAAATGATGATTTCCGAGAGCAAATGCTCAAGTTACTCTAAAAAATATCCAAATCGCTATACATAGGTTTGCCAATAAAATTTGAGGGTTTCCCTCGATTTCCCTGGGATCCTATCATCAGATCCTGACCTGATGATCATGGGACCACTTGGGAAGTATACCCTTTCAAACAAAAGAAAAATTTTCCAAATCGGTCCAGGCGTCTTCGAGAAATCGGGGAACATACATAAAAAAAAAAGAAGATTCCGACGAATTGAGAACCTCCTCCTTTTTTTGAAGTCGGTTAAAAATATTAGTAAATTTTATGTAAGTACCTAGGTATGAAGAACATCCCATCCCAAATGCGAAGAAATCAGTAAAATTCCTTCGTATTTGGGATGTTGCCGTTGATGTTGTTCCAACTTCACTTTCTTTTCTAAACCTAGAAGTACGTGTTGCGTCAGCATAAAATCATATTGAAGATCAATATAAAAAAAAAAAACATTAATTCGGAGCGTTTGCCTTTCTTTTCTCTTGCGCAAGTCTAGTCTAGTGCCAATTTTCGCTCATAAATCTGACGGATCAATACTTGTAGTCTATTTAGTCATACTTTCTCCGTTTTAACTACAAAAGTTTTAATACACAATAAACGTCTTGAGTATGGAATCCATGAATCATATTTTAGGAGAAACTCATACCTATCTTCCTCTGATAAATTCCACAACGGCTTAATGAAAATTTATCCTTTACATAATCACGCTAATATTAAGATAATATTACCGTGACATAATGTTAGGAGTAAATTCCTAAAATTAATCAATTTCCCAGGCTGTATACAATTTCCTTATGCATAAAATGTTTGCCTGTTTTAGCCTTCGCTCATTTAATTTGCGCGACCGTGAACTGACCGTGGGTTTGCGTCACACACCACGACCTTATATATATCACGCCATTCCAGTCTACACGTCACATCAGCCCACCATGGGACCACCATCCAATCATGTAGTTTTTATGGGAGTAAAAGGAAAAAACAACTCGTTAACTCAGAACGCTTTTGTAAAATTCCATAGCTGTTAGGCACTGTTTTCGGTAGGAGTTAGTTCAATATTTCATGGATTAAATTACCTAATTTTTACAAGGAAAGAGTTTCGACGGTTAAATTAACTAATGATGAAATTGAATAATATCTTGCTTCACCGTCTGGAGATTTAGATAGCATGTTGTTGTCGGTTAACTTACGCCTAAGTACTGTTCTGAGGTATGCAAGTTTTATTCACCTTGATATCGTTACACCTTTTCCTACATAAACTGTTACAGCGTAACGTTCACTCCTCATTGTTATAAAAAAAAAACAAAACGCATAGAAAATAAAATACAAGCACTCGAACGTGGACCGAATAAAAGCTGGGGGCTTCAACAAACAACGCCGGGGCAAATAATAGGGACACTGTAATAAAAGAAATGATTTATAGAGGTGTCAAAATGATACGGGTTTTATAACAGGAGTCTGGAGATTCGGCTGTGCTTTTTTTACTCATAATATTTTGTTATTGAAATATAACATCAATAACTGAGGCTTACGACAGTTTTTATACCTAATGGATACTATTTCCTTTTATAATTTTAAAATAAACGGTTGTTTTCAGTAAATACTATAGATATTTACTGAAAACAATTTCATATTTTCTTATAAAGGGAATGACATAACCATAACAAAAAATAGGAAAATTTCTAGAAAAACAGAATAGCATGGGTATAATGGGAATTCAAATGCATAATCTAAAACAATTTAGAATCAATTTTGTAGTTACAAAAACATTTTAAGTACATTATTTCCTTCACGTCAGACTTCGTGACTCGTGATATTTTATGGTAATTGAATCAACTTGGGTGCTTTATGTTAATTTAATCGATTACCCAAACGTGTCTCGTGTAGACGTAGACGTATGGTGATAGGCGGTTCTTCAGTTTGTTTATCGTACTGTATCGGTTAAAATGGTTGAACCAGAGGACGCTCATGTTTGTCTGTTTACTTAGTTTATCGGGCAGTGCCAAGCTTATTTTGCAAACGGTGCAAAGAAATCCACACCTTCCCTTCAAGTTCTATATCAATATTTCCCTGGACTAGAAATATATTTATCTCTTGGTGAGTTAGTCATTTGTCACGTACACACTTGCGTCACTAACTGTTGGTTGAACTGGTTGAGCATAGCTTCAGCACAAATTATGGTCTTGCATCGTCTGTTGTCGAATGTGAGGCCACTCACCTTTTCAAGGCCGCTAAAAATATTTTGGCTTTAAATTTTTATACGTACACCATTTCTTGGCAGATAAAACATTAGATTCACATAGAATCTGGCAACTATAGATAAAACTATGAAATTCGTAGTATCTGTCGCACGTTAAGTATTTCTTTTCATCTAGGAAACACCTGTGTGCCTAAAGACCCACATCCTTTACTACACATTCTCCATAATGTTTAGAATTTTATTAGAAACAACGGAACGCCACGTGTTAAAATAGCTCAGGATTAATTTACTGTGACATAAGTAGTCGGTATAATTATTCATAAATCAGTATTATCGCTATCAACAGCACTTTAACTCGGCTAATTCATAATAATTATTATTTTTAGTCAAAAAGCCAGAACATTATTTCCCAGTTTAGAATCTACTTAGAGAAACATGTCTAGGCTAAAGAGTCAAATTTACAATAGTGCGGTTATTGGCGCGTGACCGTGACTGCTGTGCATAAAATAAACGCAAGGGGCGTTTTTTAGTGGCGAGACCCAATAAAACATGCTATAATTAAAACCGAGATAAACAATAACAACCAATATGTGACTAATGTTCTTTATCTAATTTTAGGTGTGCTGTGCGATGTCAAAAATGAATTCCATATCGGCGATGACAAAGCAGGGTTCCTTCAGACGGTGTTCGTGGTGGCGTATATGGTTTTCGCTCCGATATTCGGGTACTTTGGAGATAGGTACTCGAGGCGCGTCATTATGGCATTTGGAGTAGGGCTATGGAGCATGACCACGTTACTAGGCTCTTTCGCACACGTAAGTTGTTTGTTTTTTTTATATCATAAAGCGCCTTCTTTGCGAAGAAAATCAGCATGACGAAGTGTTTAGTTGTATGATTAAGTGGCCCAAAAATTTCATCATCAATCTGTTTTTACTCGACTGCGTCAGATCAGAGCTACTCAGAAGCCCCGTCGACTGGGCAATGGGCATTAGACTCATTCATCACCTTAAACTTAGATTATGTTTTATTGACAAAGATCATAATTGTAAATATTTTCTTCTTTTTTAGGACTTCGCTCTGTTTGCCATATTCCGCGGGTTGGTGGGCATCGGCGAGGCTTCGTATTCGACGATCGCACCCACAATCATCAGCGACCTCTTCGTGGGCAATATACGATCGAAGATGTTGGCTATATTTTACTTCGCTATACCAGTTGGCAGGTAATATAAAGTTACGAATATCCTTTTATGAACTGATAAAGGATGCACTTTAGATACAAGCAGCGCAAAGTAATTCACTATGGGAATTCCTGCTGTGGAAGTTGTAGTCACTTGTAGTAAGTACTTTGATTTACTGCAGATGATTGCCATTAACTGCTACTTATAGTTGTACAGACATAATTATGAAGATGATCCTATAGCCATAATGGATTTTCGTTATAACCAGCTATTTACGTCGTCGGCTAGTGATTGAACCATCTGCGTGCAACCAGAACCTTGGTCAGGCAATGGTTAGGCTTGGCGTGCAACTCGTGCAAGCAAACTTGATGTTTATAGGGCATGGGAAAACACGTGCTTCTAATGTGTTCACTTATTTATATATTCGCAATTGACCTAGGCGCTGTTGAGTTAATAGGTTTCGTTACTCTGCACATGGTGTCACACATCACATAATTTATGGTCAACAAATAATCGCCAAGTGTATGTGTTTTGTAAACGTTACATAGAAATTCTTTCCGAAGGGAAAGTTGTGGGTTGGATGCGTAATCGCATACCTCTACTACCTCTGATGTTTTAATTGTTTTGTGATCAAGTATTTATTATTTAGTTTCAATATAATTAGAAGTTCTCAAGTACGTACATACTTACGTAATTGTAATGATTCTTTTAGCACCAATGTCTGACGCATGAATAAGCTGACTTCGGACATTGAAATTAACTTTAGTACACGACGCTCATACGTGTTATAAATTAGATTACATTTAGACTTACGTATCGCGAGTAATTCAAAAGTTTTAGGTGGCTTCAACTTATGCGAGCTTTATTTATACATAGTAATTACTGACTTACTACAATAAACTGCAGAATTTCTTCTTTCTGCTTTGTATATTTATTTAATACAACCGTGTTAGATACTTAATTACATAGCTTTATAATAGCTGAGTAGGCAAAATCAGTTTTCTTTGAAGTAATCGAATTCCTTACTTTTGATAACATCATCATCACATTCCCCATAAATATGAATAAAGTAATAATAATGTTGAAAATGTCTGTTATGTGACATTTTGAACATCTATCAGCATACTTTTCAGCAATTTTCGTCCTTCTTCTATGGTGAGGGACTGAGGGCAACCACAACTCAGAACTTGAGAGACAGACTTTTTCTTATTTTGTTCTGTAAGCAAGAAAAACCTTTTCGGCAGGTTTTTATTGCTTAACCTTAACCTGTTTTTGAAGTCGGTTAATAAATAAATAAACATTTTCCGCAATTTCAGTGGTCTCGGATACATAGTGGGTTCACAAGCCGGTGCGGCGGCAGGCGATTGGCGCTGGGGTCTCCGCATTACGCCGTTCCTCGGTGTGGTAGCTGTAGTCCTCATATACTGGGTGATGCAAGACCCGCCGCGAGGACATGCTGAGGACAGCCAGATGAAGCCCACCACTTACCGCCAGGACATCCACGGCCTTATTAGGAAGTAAGTATTTAAGCTCTTAAATTAGCGGATGTAATGTTCCGAGATGTTTGTTCATTGCTTATGACTTTGTTCTAAATGTATACGCGGAGGGAAAAAAATGGCTTTGAATTATGTATGTAAAAAGGTATGTGAAAATAGGATACGAATTCATTTTCTTCGCCAATAAAAATGTGGGTAACGAGAGTAAACGAATCATTATTAATGGAACTACAAAAAATAAACGAACCGTAAAAAATAAATTAACACTTTTTAGTATATCTAAACTAGCTTAGTTATGAAATAATCATTAAGTATCATAAAATAAAAATATTTAGGAGTTCCTAAATATTTTTTTTTATCATAATGATTATTTTGGGAACTTCGACTAAAAGGTGCTGTTAAAACTTGCTTAAAGAAACTGAATTCTTTATCGTCATAATTATGTTCCTAATATATCCAGCTACGTCTAAAGTTTTCATCAAGTTGAATGAAATAAGCCCAAACACGCTGTCCTGCTGTAAATTGTTGAGGAGCTATCTCGACTGGCTTCCGTCTCGTATCATCAGAAAAATCCGGGTCTCTATTATTTTTTTTTTAATATTGGTTCACAAATCGGGCAACACAATAAAATTGTATCATCACAACTACATATCTACGTATAATGTGTGCCAAGTTTCAACAGAATCTGTTCACAGGTGAAAAATCAATCAACCCCTTTTTTAAGTCAAATGTTCAAAATCTGACTATTCTGTAAAAAGTTATGCGTGGTGTAGTGATACAATAAAACAAAAGCTATAAGCATCGACTAGACATCCTCATTATTTTTTTCGTCGGTAAAAAAATTATCATTTCTTGTATTTTTTTTGTTTGTTTTTGTTCTTGATAGATTTGAAGTTCACAGTAACTTTGTGTATTTCAGTCCGTCGTTTATGCTGTCGACGCTCGCGTTCACATGCGTAGCGTTCGTGACAGGCTCTCTCGCGTGGTGGGGACCGCAGTTCATCTTTCAGGGCCTCAGCATGCAACCCGACGTTGATATTACTATTGGCAGGTGAGCCTCCAACAAACCTTTTCCATGGAAAATTTTAGTTCTAGGCAGACTGAAGCTCTAATATCGAAATACTTTCAACTTTTATGTAAATAGTGTATTTCTACACAATTTTGCGGATTCGATTCCCGCTAGATAGAAGTGACAGGATTTGTATAGGTTCATAGGTTGCAAGGAAACTAAGTGTGGGCCGATCAGTGCTTGGTTGCACACTAACAGTCGAGTTTGGATTCCACAAGATTTTTCTAACATAATG
Organism: Gortyna flavago; assembly: GCA_963669345.1. Classification (NCBI taxonomy): domain Eukaryota; kingdom Metazoa; phylum Arthropoda; class Insecta; order Lepidoptera; family Noctuidae; genus Gortyna; species Gortyna flavago. The sequence continues at coordinate 9,234,569 of OY770139.1, forward strand.
ACATCAATGGTAGTGGTCGCCTCTGGGTTTCAAATAGATTGCAGTATATTAGATACAGGCCTCTTCACCGTATCTCCCAATAGTGACCCAGACTAATTTTCTTTCCATCCGTGAGCTCTGATAACTAGCCAAATCAAATTTGGTCTGTTAGCTAGACATTAGTTATAGGGTGACAGTGACTGAGTGACTGAAACTACGGCTAATAGGCATGCATGGAAGAAGACGTGTTGCCCCCCCTCCTCAAATAAATTGGGGTTAGGACAACGATGATAGTGGTAGGAGAGTAATGTATGAGCGTGGTGCAGTGTGTCGTACAAGTTCGGGCTGGTGGGCATGGCGGCGGGCTCGCTGGGCGTGCCGCTGGGCTCGTGGCTGGCGCAGCGCCTGCGCCCGCGCGTGCGCGACTGCGACCCGCTCATCTGCGGGTTCGCACTGCTCGCCTCCGCGCCCGTCATCTTCCTCGCCCTCGTCACCGTGGACTACAACGTTGGCCTCGCCTACTTCCTCATATTCGTCGGCATGACCACTCTCAACCTTACCTGGTCGATCGTCGCCGATATCATTCTGGTGAGCGCTTTCTGTCTTTATTGGTCCCGGAAATGTGTCATCTCGAATACTATTCCCTTGTTTTTTGTGGAGCACATAATTATAAAGTGACGCACAGCCGGACACGTTGCCGGGACCCGGCTTGCATGCTTGACAGTGCATGCAAGCTATTTAAAGCAGAAATCGATCACCGGCTCGAAGTTATTCTGGAGAAATATTCCAATGAGATGACGCGATTTCGCAGCACTTCATTGTATTCGTAACTTAATCATTTTGTGTGGAAATTCATGATGTGATACAATCATCTCATCATTATGCTAATTGTAGAGAATGCCGCTTCAATAATACGCACCTAATTATTGCACAGAAGCTTCAGTCATGTCAATTACACATGCTGTTTTCAAAATATTATATTTACTACTCATTAATAAAAATTAAATGCATGAAAACTCAGTCGAACACCATATTGTACTCAGATCAAGATATAAGTTTAATGTTTATCTAACCAATACATTTAGCATGCAATTGAATGCTCTATAATTTTCGCAATAAAATTGGAGAAAATTATAGGTACCTAATGTAAAAGAAAATACTGTGAAAAGGTGCATATTGGGCATATTCTCGTTGTAAAGCAAGTCTTACAAGAGTTTTTTACGGTTCTGTTTGCTAATTTAAGTTCGACACGGTCTGATCGAGATGTGGACGAGTTCGTGATAAGGTGCTCCGTGTCGAACCATAAGTAGTATATTAAGCCAATCGTTAAAATCTAAAGTAATGACAGAACCGAGAGATCTGGAAATGCCTTGATACTGTATGAGGTTCCAAACGCCGCTGTGAGTGGTGCATGTGATGACCGGTTCGATACTTTGCACGAAGGGTATCGCTAACGTTCGGCGGCATCACGATGGTGGCGGGGCTGCTGGGCGTGCCGCTGGGCGCGTGGCTGGGCACGGCGCTGCGCAAGCGCTGGCCGCGCGCGCACCCCGTCATCTGCGGCGTGGGCCTGCTCGTGTCGGCGCCCGCCATGACGCTCGCGATCATCCTCGCGGAGGGCTACTTCTACGCGCCGTTCGTCCTCATGTTTATAGGCCAAGTCGCTTTGAATCTCAACTGGGCAATTATAGCCGATATGTTGCTGGTAAGAGACTCCGACCGCAGGGACGCCTCTGGCTCGCTATCGGTTTTGCTTTTTTCCCCGCTTACAAAACCGATCGCATTCAGGGGCAGCCAATTGAGGTGGTTTTATTTATTTGTGTTGCGCTGCTAGCAATTTTCTTAATGCGTATATGGTTTTGTTGGATTATTTTTGGTTGAAGTATTTTGATGCATGCAAAACTTAACATGGTTTGTAGCATAACTAAATTATTAGTTTATTTATTATTGCTTTATATGTTTTATTATGCTTATAATATTTAGAATCAGTCACTCATTAGCACATATTGACGGCTCACCATTGCCAAGTTGTGATCAACTATTTCCGGAACTTGTGGTCTCATTGGAATATTTTTAGAACATTCAAGCCGGGTGGACCGATTTCAATGTGTGTAACAGCGCCATCTGTTGGATTTAGCTTGCGGTAATTACTCCCTTAGTTTTTATCCTTTCAACTTAGACAAGTAATAAATTAAAGACGGTACAGATGGCGCTTATCTCAATTGTGCTAATTTTATTTTATTGTAATTTTTCTTTCTTTTTCAATTAAAGGATTTTGATACTTAAAGTCTTAGCTAAGTACCTAAATAGTTTAACTATTTTGTGAGAATAGTTGCATGTAATTACCAGTACTAAGTAGTTTGTGAATTGGTGATTGTGACAAAAGTATGTAGTGTTGTTTTGTTGCATTAAAACATAGTGTCTAATAAAAAGCTGCTAACGATAACGAAGTTATAACATTTCAGTACGTGGTGATTCCACCGAGGCGGTCTACAGCAGAAGCTTTCCAAATTTTGATATCACACATGTTTGGCGACGCTGGAAGTCCCTACTTAGTCGGAGTGGTAAGTAGTTTATTGACAATAATCACTTAATAAACGTAAACATGGGTTCAAGTTCTACGTCCAGCAGTGTACTGGCGGGCGGCGTTTACGCCATATTTCCTACGCGTGGTTAACCGATTCGTGATAGCAATACAATCTTATTACTTATACGTTTAATTGCCACCACCAAAAGAGTAGGAGTGTTTCGTTATGAATTAAAACATACGATGCGCGATGGAAGGAATCCTGCATTGTTTATATTTTTTGTCACTACAGTTATTTTACTACTGGATTTTTTGTTTCAGATATCGGAATCTTTAAAAATATCTTTGTCACCTGCAGGTGCTAAGGAGAACCCTACCCCTCTAGTAGAGTTCAAGTCGTTACAATATGCACTGTTCATGACGTGTTTTGTTGAAGTCATTGGTGGCATTTTTTTTTTGTTAACTGCGATATACATCGTCAGAGACAAATTAAGAGTAGAGCGAGCTATTGCCGGTGAGTAAACAAATATTGTACTTATTTTGTCAAGTAAATTAAAATAAATGGTTTCTCCTTTCAATTCGTGTTTCTCTGAGAAATCTCTTAAATCTAGCTTTTGCTTTATTATTGCTATTCAAATGAACCGCTGCGTACTTTCTACATCTGCCGTCAATGCTTGACGAATTTGAAATCATTGGCTTGACGGTTTCATTATAATTATGTTGAGAAAATGAATTGTTAGATTCATAGATTTACGTACCTACTAGGAAGATATTATTATGTATACAATAGCAGTTGATCAGATTGTTCTATGCCAACCACAACATATCACCAAAACTGTTCAAATTGTTTCAGTTACTTCAAAAGTAGTGTAGTAGCGTGGTAGGTGAGTCTTCCAGAGCAATTAAAAAGCTTTCCTGCTGTGCACTGTGCATCTATATAACTGTGGCTTTGGTGACAATGGCGGGGCGCATTACCAACTCTTCATCTTTGATTTGAAACGGAAATAATTTTAGATTGTATTTACAGAAGCGGAAGCACAATCCAGGGAGCCTTCGCATAGTGCAGCTCACGAGGGAGTTGGTGGGGGCGAGGGTGAATAAACACGTGATGACATTTATATTGGATGAAATTATCTCCGTGATAAGTGAGAGCAAAGTGAGAGAACGCTTTTGGAACAGAGCAGGATGTTCCAATTAAATTACTATAATTAGGATTCCTTTTCATTATTCAACTATCGCCATTATTTATTAGCTCAACTGTGGCTAAAGACACAACTGAATTTCTATTGTTATAAGTCAAATTTTGATTTTTCAACAGTTGAGCGGGCGAGCTTAGCAAGTAAATAGTTAGTAATAGTTAGTTTAATAAATAATTATCCCATAGTTCGCAAGTGATTTCCGGACGAGATACTTAATGGGGAATTCAATAATTATAGTGATTTTATTGCAACACAATTATTATATAAGACTGAGTCGTAAGGCATATTGCTAAATAAAGAGGGTTGGTTATGTTATAGAGTGAAAACGACTGTGTGATTGTGAGTAGTTAGAAACTAGGCATCACAGTAGCTACTGTTACCTATTTCATTAAGAAGCCATGTGCCTATTAAAATAATACTTAACAAATTAATGCAAGCAGTTGTTCATATTTTTTTATAATTTGTAGTCATACATACAATTGATCAATGTAAAGACACATAATTATATCCGAATGTCTTTCATCTTTTGTGTTGGTATTTTAATTACCTCAAATGTTTTGTTATAAAATTCAACACATATTTATTGAAATGTTAATTATCGCACTATTTATTTGCGACTTATCGAAGCGAAATAAAATCGGTAGTTATTACTTTGAACAGTGTTCTAGTATGAAATTATTCATGCAGTTTAACAATCTTTGTCGTTTCAAGTTCCTAATGGATGTAGTTCTTTAGGTTTACGTGTAATGTAACAAATGATGAGCATCTAATAAATGAATGGTTTATTTTAAAATCTTTAAATCCTCTTGAATGTCTTGAAGATTTCTCGTGCTTGGTATCTTTAATGAAGGTCTCAAGAAGTTGCTTGTAAACATGACACACTGTCGGTTTATAAATGGTGTCACGTTGTGAGTATTTAATGAAGTTGCTAACACGATATGAGGATGTTAATATCATCAGTTTATACAAAGGCACACAACTGATGCTGAATAAGATGTATGTTATTATTTTGAGTTACGAAACTAACAAATCAATTTATGTGCGTAATATTGTATAATTTATTAAGGCTATAACTATTTTATTATTGTTCCAAACATTTCTTTGTAGAAAGACAAAGTTAAACTGTATTGAATATCATAGAAGACTGAATAAATTGAATTTTTGTCAAAATTTTTCAAATAATATAATAATTACATCAATCGTGTTTGTACATAACAGTGTACATAAGCTTCTCACGGAATTGAAATAAAAATTAATTTATTTTTGATAACATTCGTTTTATTGACAATAAAACCAATTACCATTTGAAAAATCAACAATATCTAATCCAGACTAACATGATGTAAAACTAAATCGGTGGTATCCGAGGCGGATTTGAGTTCTTAAGTTTACAAAGTCTTGGTGAATATAATTATTCGTACATTATCTAATGACTATTAGGAATCAGCTTTTTTTTAATAACTTTTAAGTACAAGTTAATCACCTGGTACTGCTTGTTTGCCACTTGTGCATGTATGCTTAGAAAGATATTATAGTTCACAAAAATAGTGGTTTAAAAGATATTTGAGCTTGATTTGAATTCAAGGCACTAAGCATAATAATAATATGGCACTTAAAAATAACACAGCAATCATTGAATCATGCATTCATTAAAATTAAACAACAAACTGTCACAGACATCACAAATGTATAAGTCTTCATTTTGTTATACTTGCACCTATGCACTAGGAACATTACAAATTAATAAGTATCTCTTAACAAAACTGCCACACTGGACTAATTAAAATTGAGAAACATCAAAAAATATCACAATATGTCCTTATTGAACAAAATTAGAAAAATATTTATTAAAAATAACAATTCAAAATAAAATGGTATTTAAAACACAGAAAATACCCGTCATTAATTAATCGTACTTCCAAAATCGCTACCTGGAATGTACAGTCACAAATTGTGTATCATAATTGTATAAAACATGACAATAGAATTATTAGGACCAGTAATATATAAAATTGTCAATGATTGTAATGAAATCTAGTCATCAGAGTAGTAACTGTTTGTAGAAGTAGTATCATTATGTTTATCATTACACATTCCGACTCGTAGTTTCTTAGGAATAGGTTCACATGAGCTGTAGCTGTTGCTCAAACTACGTTTTCCAGTTGCCACCAACCTTATCACAGTAACTGTGTCTGCATTGCCATTCTCATCATCTTCACATGAAGATGAAACTGTCAATTGAGTCATGCCCAACATTACTTGTTTTTGGGAAAGTAGTTTTTCTACTCTGATGATGACATCATTGTCCTATAAACAAACAACAACTTAATAAGTAGGAGTTATGTTGATGATATTTAGAAGTAGCTATTTAAAAAAAAAGCAGCATTTACCTGCATCCAGCTGTGGTTCAGGATTTGATTGAGAGTGATCCTCCTGCCAACTTGTACTGTAAGCATTCTCTTCATCAGCAGTTTGCCCTGCAAACTGATGCCTTTCCAGTGTGACTGCGAGTACCTGTACTTCCCACTCAGAATTTGATCTTTGAGGGTCATGTCTTTGTAATCTGCCGAAAATGGCAAGTACCCAACCAGACTGCAAAGTAATCAGTTAATAAATTATTCAGTTCAATGATCAACTTGTTTAAATATAAAGAAAGCTTTAATGAAAACAATGTAATTTCAAAGTATATTCTATATTCTTACCACACAAAGAAAATGACTCCCAAACTCCACACATCAACTTCAGGGCCATAGCTCCTTTGTCCATTTGCTCTCAATACCTCGGGGGCTAAGTACAGTGGGGTCCCACACATGGTCTTCATGAAACTGTCTTCTCCAACAAATTTACTCAAACCAAAGTCAGTTATTTTTACTATAGTGTCATCCTCCTCACTCTCAAGTAGCACATTCTCAGGCTGAAAATTGGGCATTTTATTGTTCTGAATATTAACTTATTGGTGGGAAAAAATAAAGAAATAGTATAATGAATAATGCAAACCTTGAGGTCTCTATGAGTGATGCCTTGATCGTGGAGGTACTTTACAGCTAGCACCATTTGCCTGAATAGGAACCTGGTAAATTGTTCAGATAAGTGACCCTGTTTAGTGATCCTGTCAAATAGTTCTCCTCCTTGCATCAGTTCTAGGACAATGTAGACAGCTTCGCGCGAGTCAAAAACTTCTTCAGTTGAGATTATGCAAGGCTAAAAATTACGCAACCGTTGAGTATAAGAAAAAACAAGCAATGTTTATGAAAATACATCAGTTTGAAAACACAGGTAGAGTATTTTAACCACACATTTTTTTTCACACAAGTAATTACTATTAAGAGAAGTATGGAAGACGGGAGACGATAATTGGGATAAGGGTATGCTTATGATGATTTTCTTCACACAAGTTTTCAGGTCCCTAGTTTACTTACATGCCTTACAGATTTCATAATAGTTATCTCATTCATTATCTTTTCTGGGTCATTTAAATGGTTAATTTGTCCATTTGTCATTCTGCTCTTTTTAATTATTTTCATGGCATACTTTGTACATTTGATCTGAAATTAAGAAATTGTTCAAATGTGATGCTAAAATAGGTGTTATTCAATAGAAATATATTGAAATAAAAATATGAAGCAGTACTTTGTCATAAATTAATTTAACTAAGCCACAGGCACCCTGGCCCAGTGTCCTTGAGATATAGTACTTCTTTGATATTTCTTTCGGAACTTGATCCTGCTCATTTTTCAGCAAGTCTTTGAAAATAAAAACTGAAATAAAAATATAAAAACAAACTAAAAAAAAAACATACATAAAGTCGAACATATAACCTCCTCTTTTTTGGAAGTCGGCTAAAAAACTTTCTATATAAACTTATTTGATGTTCATGAAAGTTTGCAATAAGTTTCTTTTCTCAAGCTGAATAAATATAACACAAAACTTTTCAAAAAAGTAAATGCTACTAACTTTTAACAATGGGATGAGTGATTGCTATCTCATCATTATCATCTAATACACAGCAGTTTCCTTTGCCTATCTTTTCCCCGTTGACAAAGGTCCCATTGTATGACAGATCAGTTATTATAGCAGGACAAAGAGGCTCCCTGAAAAGAAGGAATAGTTGATAGGATATATTTTTGAAGTATGTTTTTATGCTAATGATGTTATTTTAATCATATAAAAGTTAGAGAAACTTACGACATGTCCCTTTTTATGATAAAGTGTTGTTTGCTGACATTTTTTATTATATTCTCTTTTATCATGTCCTTTTTCATTACGAAGGTGCAGTTGAGGGCCCTTCCCAGAGTAAACTCTGGCTGTATGAGATCTGTGTACAAAATAAATACATGATAATTATTAACTTGCTCTAAGCCGAAAGTTCAAAAACATGACACAATAATTATGGCATTAACTATTATTCAGTCAGAATGGTGGCAGCAGGGTTAGCTGCCAATAGTGGGCCTTTAACTTACAAATAAGTTTTTTCACTCAAAGAGGCTGCTTAAAAGCTGAATGTTATTGTAAAGACCCCATGTTCCTTAGGTTAAAATGACTGAAGGATAACATGGGAACTCAAAATATTTTATTTTTAAAGGTCCAAACTCTAATTGCTAGGCAAAAAATAAACACGCGTACAAAGTAAAAAAAAAAAACAATAAATCACCTAAGATTGACAAAAGCGCCATGAAGGTAGATGATTTTTCAAATGTTTACGGAATGAAGTACAAAAGATATGTTCTCACCATAGTATTCAGGGTATTGGGAGTTATTCCAGCAGTGTTTCCCAGTTACAGCAACTTTAGTAGAATACAATCTTCCCCATATCGTAGGAATGGAAGATGGAGTGTTAGGCTGACTCCAGTCAATTTGGGAATTTTGTGTTTGCGTTTGAGTATTTGCACTGTCTGGAAGCAGATCGTCTCCCATCTTGATTTTTGAGTTTCAAAGTTTGGACATAAAAGTTTAAAAGCACTTCTCAAAAGTTCTAATTTCAGCGCCCGGTAAAGTTAAATAATTAGTTTACAAGTAATACCACAGTCAAACAAACGTTCAACAGACCACAGACCATAGAGGAAAAATTTTAATAGAGTCTGAGCAACGAAAGCTGACCAAGAAAAAAGGCGGCAATTTAAAAAAATCAAGAGCTTTTACCCTGGCTATACACTGCGTAAACGCAATTGATACTATTTATTATTCATTGCGAATTTATTGATTTATTGACATTGACAATTAGGATTGACATTCCTAAAATGTATCCATTCTAAAAGTTTATAAAATAATTCGTGGTCAGCTTTCGTTGGCCAAACTCTAGGACGAGAGAGCAATCATAGACATTAAAAGGTCTCTTTCTTGGCGCAAAAAGTATGACAGCTGAAGCTGTTTTGTATGAAAAATTAAAACCCTAATCATAAATCTTTAATGATAACAAAATTATTTATTTATCTCAGCATCTCAATTACAGGCCCTGATTAATATAGTACACAATCACAAATAGAGAAAGGTGTCAGAGAAAGGCCCTCCTTTCTCCTTTCTAAGTGTATCCAGACAGACAGAAGTCTGGCTACACTTAGACCATTTTTACCTAGTGACGAGTCTCGTCTTAGCATTACAAATAATCCCTATTTAGATAAGCGTGAATTGCGTGTATTGTGGATTGTTGAGCAATTGAGTGACGCGCTGACGCCTGACGCCACGCCACACATTTGATTAGAGCATACACTAATATATATAAACATAGACTAATATATCATTAGAGTCTAGAGTATGTTCGATCAAGTCTTGTTGGGGAACTTGCATTTTGTTATAGCCTATCCCGGGACAGGAAAACCATTTAAAGGAATGAATTTTCTAAGTACGTATTTCGTGTGAACTATGCATGATAATAAATAGATTTTTTTTCGCTTTAAAAATAAGTTAAAGATAATACATCCAGATTCCAGACCACTGCGTTAAATAATGGTGTATCACCAGTGGCGTGGCGGATTTACACATTTTCCGTGTTGGTAGGTTAGGTACTTAGGTTAAGAAATTTTCGCCTTTAAAATATTAGTGAGATAACACAGGTACTACCTACTTATAATTTGCCCGTGCCTAAATAGGGTTAAATCCTAACCCAAAGAGATTGCAATAATTGAAGAACAAGTCCCAATACTTACACAAGTCTCGTAAGTAGGTACCTGGGTTACACGATAGGTACCTATGTAATAAATAGCTCCACGTGGTTCAACTATTTTTTCAGAGCAAAAATACAGCTTCAGCTTTCAAACACGTGACCTACCATGTAACAGCCTGATCATTAAAAGTTTTGACAACCAGCCAAAGTTCTCTTCAATTCAAATCCACATATAAAAGGAATGATTTAAACTTTTTCATACGCAATATATATTTTTTGAATGTTATAAAATGATTTATTCCGGTCTGATCCCCTCAGCCCCCCCTCTCCTCGATCCCCTGCTAATTCTTCTTCTGTTTTAATATCTTTCTCATCCAATTTGAGAGAAGTGGTGGCCCCCAGTGGTAACTGCCGCGACTTACGAGTTGTAGGTCGTAGGTTGGAACCCAGACAGGCGCTTTACTTTGTGTAAATTATTTCATCACCATTGCTCTCCAAACGGTGAAGGAAAACATCGTGAGGAAACCGGCATGTCCTAGAACCAAAAATTCGAAGACATGTGACATCAACCAACACGCACTGGGCCCGCGTGGTGGATTACGGCCCACTCCCTCTCACAGAGGGGAGGCCTGTGTCCCAGCAGTGGGAACATTATAGGCTGATTATGTATGTATGTATGTATCCAATTTTATGCTAGGTTACTCTTTATGACAGGCAAGATGGCGCGTGTATACCTACCATGTAGCTTTGAGCGAACAAAGGCTTTCTAAGCAGAAGCGTTTTCATTAGTGCTAAATTGAGATAATGTAACTTAACTACGTACAGCGCAAAATAGTGTTATACCTACTCATAGACTAAAAAAAGATGGACTCCGCGCCACGCATATCAAAAGTGAAGCACAGTAATTATGCCGGGACCGCTTGTACAAACACGCCTCACGCTCACATTTACATCATAGTATGCCGACCGGCCGCCATTACGTGACACGACAGCGTCACACTATTACAATATATTGTAATACTGTGACGCGCGTCAATCGTCAATCACGCACACATAGATCGGTACGGTGCTTCAGTTTCGATATGCGTGGCGCGGAGTCCATCTTTCTTTATACGTCTATGGTTATACCTATAGATGAAGCTAGCCTTTGTAACGGCACAGATAATATAATACTCTAGTAGTCACGGTACTAAACGAGTTGTAGGCCGTGGGTATGGAACTTCGATCCCAGGTAGGCATATCGTACTCACACTTTTTTTTTTGCAATTTTTTTCATCACGACTCCACTTAAAACGTAGATACATAAACCGGTGTGTTCTAGAACCAATAATCCAAAGACTGCATAACAAATGTGACATCTACAAACTACCATCATCTACCAACCCGCACTGGGCCTGCCTGATGGATTACCTGTGTGGTGCCTGAGTCCCAGCAGTGAAAACGTTAAAGGCTGCTTATGTTTTTATAAGTAGGGGTAAATATTTAAAAGGATCTCATTCGTGGATCTTTGACAGTCGTTACGGGTTGTCAGAAGCCCGAAAGACTGAAAATCTGTCTTACCAAGGGGTACCGTATTACCCAGTAATTGGGTTGTGGAGGTCAGATAGGCAGTCGCTCCATGTAAAATACAGGTATTCTGCTGCATCCGGTTAGACTATAAGCTGACCCCAACATACTTGGGAAAAGGCTAGGCAGATGATCTCATCATCATCGACAGCCTGATTTCACCCACTGCTGAACATAGTTTTCTCTTTTCTTGTGCCAATCTCCACGCTTCTGTGTCAGTCTCACCCAGGTTCTACCCGCGATGGCAATAATAACGTCCGCCCATCTCACCTCGGGATGACCGACACTTCGTCTTCAAGTCCCTGGACGCCATCTAAATACATTCTTTTTTTGTTCAAAATTAAAGACTGTTTTTTTATTACCGCCGAAAATTCTCTGTGGAAATTCAGTAGGTATAAGTGGGAGACATTTTGAGTCGTTAAAATTAAGTTGCAAATTTAATTTACCTGATCTATTATTTTTTCTTTCCTACGAAATCCTTCCTTCGCGTCTGTTCGCATGTGGCAACCTTATTTTTATTTTGCTACTGTTTCTTCAATATTTCTTTTAGTTTATTTGTGTTTATAGGAAGCCTATAGATATTATTTACCGATATTTTAATACTACACTTTTTATTACTCCCTAGCAGAATTATCTGATAACAAAGCTTTTTTATAACAAAGGCTAGCATAGAGAAGCGTCCATTAGCTATAATGAACCATAATTTTACGACTACAGAAGATTATGTCTCGGGAGTGCGGCCGCGGCCCAGAATTATTGGACTTCTGAATTTTATCCAATCACTAAGGTAATTTAAAATATATACTAACTTAAAATAGCCAAAATTGTTTATTTAGTATCAACACCAACAAAATGTCTTTAAAAAGTTTTAGCCAGCCAAACACTCAAAAAGATTCTTACCAGACTTTAAATACTTTTTAAAATGTCAACTCACTGTGCTATAATCGTTTTATGATTAAAGTCCTTGAAATTATTTTATACCAAACTTAAAGCGTTTAATAAAGACAATTCTTGAGTCAGTTGCTAGACATAGATTAAAGATAAATTAACTATTTGAAAAAGAATGTTTTTTCTATTTCGTAGATTTAACATTTTGATATATGTTCTTTGACTCTTTGGTCTATCATGTAAAAGGAATACACGATTCAATTAATTTTTTCGATACAAAAAAATTGCAAAGTTATATCTATTTTTTGACTTTTTTCGACATCACAGCGTAATGCTTAAGAGTTATTCAATGGAATTTACTTTAAAACATAGAGAATTATCATAACAAAGTTTACTCAAAGTAGTTTTAAAAAATAATTTATTTTGTTAAAAAAGGAGTAAATTCGTTTTGGCACATACGTCGTTTTATTACGGGCGCACGCACATTCTTCTTTTGCGTTTAAAAAGTTATTGCATCACTTTCGCTCGCTAAGCAGATTTTAGATTTTCGAGGTAGCGCCTTAATCTACAGGTTGAAATTGAATACATGCGACAAATCGAAATGGGAGATTGTACTTATCATTATGAACAACTTTTACTATGGGACCAAACCTGAAATCGCGAAAAAAAAATCAGCTGTTTCCTACATTTATGTTCGCATAACTCGTCAAAATGTAGGGAAAAGCTGGGTTTTTTTTTCGCGATTTCAGCATAAGCTTTATTAAAGCATTTGTAGTAACAGCGGAGGTGGTAGCACACACTCTGTCACATAGCCTACGCCAGAGCTACGACGCGCGTAGGCGCTGCTACGGCGTAGCTAAACTTATTTCGATGCGAAATTTCGTTATTTTCTCTTTTCCTCACGTTTAAAACTATTTTTTTTGTAGCTTGGAACAAATAAACGAATGCTCGGATGTTTTAGTCATATTTACGCACGTATTTACAAATAGCTGTGGGATAAAGTAGGTATTCTGTTAAAATTAATCAATAATTTTCCGAGCATGAAAGAACATTCTAATGCATTATAATATGGTCATAAATAAGCATCTAATCATGTCGATCAGGAATATTACTTATCCCATTCAGAGTTTCACAGAAATCGAATAAGATAAATAACACAATAAATAACATTTGATTGCCATGACGCGACCGCTGCGCTGCTTGAACCCCTGTGGATAAAATGGCCTCCAAAATGGAGGCTCCATTTGCTGATTTTCCAATTCAGAGGGAATAAATAGCTCCTATTTTACTATGTCTGAGTCTATCGACGTCACATCGGCACGTGTAACGAATACGATTGATTATCATTTATAGGTTAGCAATCATTTTTCCTTTGCAAGTTTCTATTCTATCTCAATTTTCTTAGAAAAGTATCCCTAATTGCCTTTAGCTTGATAACCTTGCTTATGAAAGCGCGACTGCCAATTTGTTTGTAGGCGGGATACTTACATAAAGTACGTAAACTCACGCTTTCTTCCCATGGGGGTAAGCAGAAATAACCTATGTATTTATATTTCCTTTCATTCACTTATTCTATTAATATTTTTATGCAGGGCTATCTATTCATTTATTTAACTATATTTAATATTGCTTATTTCTCTTTGATCTATATTTTGGTTTTGATCTAATGCATACATTTTATATTAAACTTAATGGGAGACATTAAACCTCTGTGGTAAATTTATATCTAATAAAAAAATAAAAAACAGTGCATTAATGAAAAACTGTGCAACAATGAGAAAATACGTCCTTTGTGATCGGTTTTGTAGTGATAAATGATAACATTAGGTACTACGTAGTTGAAAGAAAAAGTTTATTGATTACTGTGATTTGAGATTTGAGGTTAAGTTTGCGAAAGATGGACATGCATTGAGCCTACTCAATGACCGACGTTGAACTTCCTAGCCAAGTACCTATACCTGGCTAGGAAGTTCAACGTCGGCCCCTATCTGATAATGTATAAAAATTGTATCACTATTCTTAACCCTTTTGTCTCATTCCGTGAAAGGTAGGTGTTCAGACGACTCGAAGACTTGTCTCCGTTTGGTTATTTATTTGCCAGTTTTTACTGAGTAGTTATTGTTTAAAAGTTACACGCGAAAAATGATCTCAAAAAAAATATGGGGTGTGGCTGTGTCATGGACACGGCCGTGTGTTGTACGTGAATACGTTTACGTAATGGGCTTGATCCGCTCGGCCGCATTCATTCTTTTACGTTCCCGGCACTGCTTGATTCGGTCATATGGTGTTTTATTGGTACATACCATCGATTGCTCTTGAGAAGCCCTTTCCAACCGTATAGGATCTCTGTATTTAGATTTGGCTTTTTGACTCGTTTAGACCGACATTACATACAGAGTGTTTGGTAGAAGGATCGACACAATTTTATTAGGGATAGGAAGTGTCATATTATCCTAGTTTTCACCCATGTCACGGTAGGTAATTGAGATAATAATTATGTTTCTTTCTTAATCACCTGAAATGTCGTCACAACTTTTTTATGTGGTTGTAATAGAACGCAATATTTTGTAGTGTTATTTGCAATGTACATTTATGTACAATTGGTTCAAAAAAATGACTTGGATGTTTCCAAAGTCGTAAATTGTGTTAAGGAACGAAAACTTTCAATTCAAAAATTCATAATAAAATTTAAAATAAAATAATTTTGTGCTAGCAAATGACATCCCCAAACCTTCAAAAAATTGTGTTGGTCCTTCTATCAAACACCCTGTATTTATGATATTATTTTTCTTTTTATTTTAACACATTTTATTCACTGTCAATATTTTACACTAATGTTTTGTGTAGAATCAATAGATTTTGACGAGAGCTGACGATTGAAACTTAAACGAACTTCGTAGCTTTTCCGAGTCAAAAGTTATTGTAAATGTAGTATATAGCGCTGCCATTTTGAGCGCGACCGTGCGCGATGCGTCGCAGTCCTCACTTGGCGTACCTAATGACTTCTTTGATCCTTTAGTCTTTAGCTATCCAATGGTGTAATTGAATTTAGGATGGAGATGATAGTTATCTGCAACACCAAACTGTATCCCTCGATTTTGTTATCATTGGTTTTTTTGACTTGCCTCCCACTATGGAAGCAATTTTAAAGACGGATTCACGTCAAAACCGCATTTCATAACGTACCGTATTACGTAATCCAAATCACTAACAACACTGGAAAATAAGAAAATTAGATTAACCTACAGCAAATACCTATTCAAAGTATTCGAAATCCCTACTTCCTACGAATATGAAGAGGTGTGATGGTAAAAAAGAATGTAAATTAACGCAATGGTTAATAGTCTTCCTCCTTACGCAGTTCGTTTGCTCCAAGGTATTTTGAAACGTTCAGCATTATTTGAATTCTACGGATTACTGGGACCGCGTCGGAACATTTGTGTTGCTAATGTTGCCTTCTATACGACTCCCTGTTAACCGATCGAAGAAAAAGTAAACTGCACAGCGACATGAAGTATTTGCATTTAATGTACAGAGTGAAATAACTATAGTAGTATATAGTACAATTAACACAGTTTTATCGCCTGAATTTAACTTTATGTAAGGTCCTTTGTTCACAAAAGGAACATCTTAATGAATCGAGATATTTCTCTGTCCTACAGTAGGTAAATTGTGGTTAAAACTTGTTCGAGGAATTCCTTTCTGTATATTTGAAACGGTTCTTTAATTTAGATTACACGTCTGTAATATCATACTTTATTCTCTTACCTTCTTCTTAAGTCATTTGAAGTGTATGCGGAACACAGCTAAGAGGTTGGTTTTGAATGTTGTTTGATGTTGGGTTTCAAGTGTTTGGATACTGTAGAAACATAGTTAAATCGTGGTAAGGGAGCCCAGACGGTTTTTGAGCAAGTATATGTAGGGCGAAAAGTTGATCGCTGTGTAGGTAAGTGCGGCATGATGAGAGAACATCGACAATATATTTGGATTCAGACAGGAGCCCCGCGGTCAGGAGTCCAAGATTTCGGAAATGGACCAAAACTAAAGTGATAGAATAGAGTGCTCGCTGGGTAGCCCATAAGATTTTACAGTGAGATATTTTTTCGAATATCTTACTGTGAAATCGTATCGGATGTTTTTCAAATAGTTGATTTGCTTAGTCTCATAGTCCTAAAATTTGGAAATATTCAACTTTGTTTATAGCGTAGGTACTCCGACGAAGTTTTACTTATGTGTTTGATATTTTCAAAGTTTTGAATGCTGAAAAATCTTTACAAAAATATAAGCTTCAAATTCAAATGCGATCATAGCTGCTCGGTTCATTGATTTATAGATAAATGAAAAAACTTTTTACAAGAAAAAAGAACCTACTTTTTTTGGAAGTCGGTTGTTTTTGTTGTAAAAAGTTTTTTATTTTTCACTTTTTGGTGGGAGAGTTTGTAATTTATATAAGTTACAGTAGCCTAATGTCAACTGCTCATCACCTTTTACAAAATATGGCTTTTCCCGTTGCTGGGATGTTAATTGTTGAGGAATTCTCCTGGTAAGATCCAGGAGAACTCAACGACCACACACCATACGCATTGTGTCGAGCATAAATTGCTTAGCAACCATATTAAAGTAATCGAATCGCCACTCGTGAAATATATATTATTGAGTAGTTCCGATGGTCATCTGTGGTCTTCATCATCAGCTCCACTTTAGCAAATGATGATTTCTGAGAGCTAAAACTCAGGTTACTTTAAAAAATTCCCAAATCGGTTCGGTTAGGCTATAGGTTTGTTAATAAAATTTGAAGGTTTCCCTCGATTTCCAGGGGTTCCTCTCATCAGATTCCAACTTGATGACAATGGGACCACCTCGAGTGTATTCCCTTTCAACCAAAACAATTTTTGTTAGAAAATCTGTCCACAATTGACGGAGAAATCGGTGGACATACATAAAAAAAAAATCTGTTAATAAATGCTAAATAAAACCACGTTTGGGCACTTTGCTAAAAGGCTCCATCAATCCGTCAGTTATTTATTTATTCACTATCTGGAAATGTAACACAAAAAAAAAATACAGATACTGCTGTTAATTTTGACCCTCTGGACCGAGTATCTACTGCCGGCGTTCACCAATATTCTAAGGTGTCTAAACAGTAGTCGGACTTTCAGGGACTCTGTGTAGAAATAGCTGAATTATAGGGGTTCTTACCTATATTATGTATATCTGTACCTCGAATCAAAGAGGTACCTTAAAATAGTTAAGCATCGGGTCACACAGCAAAAACATTAAGCTTCATTTTTGTCGTGGACCCCTTACACTACACAAAATTACTGCACAACATTCCAGTGTCGATTAAACTTTTCACGATGGAAGGGCGGCGCGTCGTGTTGTACTCAGCCATAGCTGCGTAACGTCGCTTTACCCAAGGCTGACCCGGAGGTTGCAAGTTTCATAGTTACATTGTGTGCAGCGTTGATGGAGACTTTTAATAAGAAGAAAAAGAAAAGAGCGTGTGTCAGGGATTGGTTGAAGAATCGACCGACTCATTGTCATCGTGAACTGAGCTTGGAACCTACAACTACAACACTTTATAAAAATTTCCTGAGGATGAATGAGAAAACTTTTGAACGCCCCACAACATAATATGTACCCCTTTATATTTGTACAATATTTTTCTTCACATTACGTCATATTTGCAAAAAAACTACCTTCATAATTTTGTGCAAAATTTGAGTTACATAATGTGAGTGCGTTAGAAATTCCGCAGAATTTCCAGTAAAGGAGACCTTCCATTAAAGGAATAAAACATAAATTAGACAAACAAAAATTTATTTCATTGATTATCTTTATTTATAATAACACTTATCTACAATAGATTTTATATAACGTATAAATAGCAGATATTTACTTATAATAATGTAGAGATTATAATGTAAATATACCTATAAAGGCAGGTCTTTAGCAAAACAATATTTCAGACTAATCAATAAACTTCAACGAAATCGTTCATGCAGTTGAAGAGAGTTCTAATGAAAAGTAGATTAGTTTATACTAGCCTAAAATATATTTGCCACGACCTACATAGACATTATACGCTATGACTAGACACGATCTACTTAGGTGGGTATGTAATTAATAGTAGGTAATTAATGTCATGAACCATCCACAGATAAGTTTATTTAGTAAAAGTTTTCTGAGCACGGTCTACTTTTAATTTAGTAGGTACTTTAGAAACCTCATTGGCTATAAAATAGTCGCTTTAATTCAAGCCCGACATGATTTAATAAATATTAATAAGATAAATAAGTATTGTTTACTAGTACCTTAGCTGACATTAAAGTGGCTGGGATATTTATTTACATTAATTTTATGTTCATATAATTAATTTGGGATGGTCAACGACCTCATTATGAAACAGCCGCTACGTTAAAGATAGTAATATAATGAATAATTTGAATATGTTTGTTGATGTGATGGGCGTTTCACAACAATGGCCGCTGAGTTTAGGTTGCTACTTTATTGTAAATTATTGAAATCATTTGAGTACTACACAACTAGGTCATAGGGTCGATGCGTCGTTGAGTCGGAGGCGTTCACTTGCGGAAGCAGGAGATGGGGTTGAAGTAACACTGGCGGAAGCGGACCTGGCGCTTGTCAGCGCGCCACTGCCTTGCCAGGCGCCCGTCAACCGCCCGCAGGCCCCAGCCGCGGGGCTCCGGCTGAGGCCACGAGCGGGACACCCTGCCCAACCTAAGAAAAAAAAAGATGAGCTTTGGATCCTAAAGCCTGCTTGCCTTCTGGTGTACAAAGTGGGCAAGGAGGAATAGCCACGTGATCGCTAGCAGTTCTATTAGATATAGGTAGGTCACTAGGTCGTTTTTTCAAGAAAAGGACTGTTAGGGTAAACTCGTAAAAAAATAAAAATAAGATATAACTGAAATAAAAAGACTAAGATTGAGAATTGCCTCTAAAAAGACGGGACTACGTCTTACCATTTTAATCAGTAAAAAATTGGAAAAATATCGAATCCAGTTTTCCCTATAAGGAAACATTAAAGAAAGTCCTCAAAGGTACCATAAACAAATGCAAATTATAATCATCTAATGTTACTTTGTGTTTTAAATCCCACGATCACACAGGAATCAAATGAACAAAGAAACAAACGTACCTATTTAAATGTACCTATACAATTTCATTCAGAATTAAAAAAGCTATTTCGTTCGTGGTCGCTTTGCAAGTCAGCGTCTGTTAAGTCAGAACTTGTTCGTAGAAAAAGGCTTTATTTTATTAACTTCGAACACCTAGTACCTACTAAGGGTAAAAAGTGTTGGTTATTACTTACCTACCTATGTCTATGGTTGATATCTATACTTATAATAAATCTGTAGAGAGGTCAATTCTGTACATGGTATATATTTTCAAAATAACTATCAGGGGGTAATTAGTAATCGATACTGATGCCAAAAATGCAATCAGTAAAATTTTTGTCTGTCTGTCTGTCTGTCTGTCTGTCTCTATGTTCCTTATAGAAACAAAAACTACTGGACGGATTTTAACGAAACTTGGTACAATTATTCTTCATACTCCTGGGGAGGTTATAGTATACTTTTCATCACGCTAGAATGAATAGGAGCAGAGCAGTGAAAGGAAATGTTGGGAAAACGGGAGAAGGTGCTCCATTTTTTAAGCTTCCATCGCGTGTGCAGCCTTAATGGTTAAAGCTCCATAGAAATCATTTATGACGGAAATGTTCTACATGAAATTATCTAAAAAATATCCCACAACAGCATATGTCTATCTTTTATGGTTGACTCACAATAACACGTGTAAGTCCCGATAGCTTAGCAGTTCGGAGCTTTCTGATTATATTTGTTTACTCTTACGTTTATAATACTCTGACTCATCCCTAATTAAAAGAAGTTAATATTATTACCTATTCAATAAAAAAATAATCATAGTAATCGGTATAGAAACACCAAAATAATTGATATTAACAAACTGTGCTTATCAGCGCGACTTTTAGTCTTTAAGTAAGTAAATAGTTTATTTGAATTTCTTTTGTTGTTATTTTATAAAATAGGTATTAGGTGTTTTGGTAGTGTTTAAATATTCGTTCAAATTACAAATCTATACTTATAATAAATCTGTAGAAGTGAAAATTCTGTACATTGAAAATATCAAAAAAGTAAATGGCAGGGGTTGTTACGAGGGCCTGCGGACGGCGAGTAATGGGTAGCTCGCCGTCCGATCAGGACCAGGCCCGTGCCGGACGGCGCGTATGTGTTCCACGCGCGCCTCAAAGAGATGTCAGCATCGAAGGAGGGGCCCGTCAGGGCCGAAGCCTGCCGGGGCAGTGGGATTGTCCGAATGGGTTACCGCTGCCCCGGAATACAAAGGGCTAAGGAAGGAACACGGATGGGTTTTAGTCAGTAAGAGTCTGACACTCCCTTCCGCTCCACCCAGAGCGGGAGGGGTCATTTGATGATTTCCCATCCTTAAAAAAAAAAAAAGGGGTTGTTACGAGACCGACACCGAATCCAAAAATGTGATAAAAAAAATTGTCTGTCTGTCTGTCTGTCTGTTTGTTCAGGCATCACGCAAAACGTACCGGTCCGATTACGATGAAACTTGGTATAATTATTCTTTAATATCCTGGGCACCACACTGGGTACATTTTATCCCGGAAAAGTATATACAATAAAAAACAAACTTAATTTTGCGGTTCGATCCCTAGACCCGATTACTGTACCAACCGCAAATAATAAGTTTGTCGTAGGTTACGTCACTCGCACTATAAATGTAGTGCTGAAGGTTGAATTTGGCTTACACTTTTTGAACTTTGATTTTAACGGACGTATCGAGTGGCGAGCGTTCGTTCTTATTAGCATTCTATAAATTGTATGTTTTAACTGCTACTTGCAATTCTAAACCGTGCTTTTCAGTGCGACCTATTTATTCCTTTTAATTTTTACTAAGTACAGTTTAAGGTAGAGTTATTTAGGTTTATTTTTATAAGTCGTAGTGACCGTAGGTTATTTTATAAATCTGTTAGGTAGGATTAGTCATTCGTATAATTATTAGTTTTTAGGGATTTTGCTTATTTATTGAGTTTAGATTAGTAATCATCAGAAATAGGTTTATTTAGGTAGGTAGGTATTTTATTTTCTGTTATTGAGTTTTTTTTTAAATTAGGTTGTTACTTAGGTTTACTTTTAAAATCTAATCAATGCACAGCCTAAACCGCTGGTCATGTAAAGACATTTTTGGAGAGTGTGTTCTTTGTGAAGTGTATATAGGTATCCACTAAGAAAGGGTTTTTCGAAATTCCACTCCAAAGAGGGTGAATGGGGGAGGGTGAAATTTCACGCGGACGAAGTCGCGGGCAGAAGCTAGTACTAGAATAAAAAAGCAACTAAGCGTTACCTACACGATTGTCAAAACGTAGCAAATTTCGTTCATTTCAGCAAGGTTTGTTTAAAAGCAAAGAAACAGTATAGTTAATAGAACTTTAGATAGGTACACACGGCTACACATCAATCTATCCATTTCCAGTATTAGCTGACCTCGCATTGTTTAGGCTTTTCGTACAATGAGAAGACAGCTTATTCTGGAAATGTATAGCTTGATGTGTAGCCATGTGTACATTTATTAAACAGAAAATAAAATCTTCTGCATCAATTCTATACAAGTCATAAACCTAATTTTTTTGCCATTTTTTTAAGGCTAACATGTATGTTACCGATATCAATTATGTTATGCAACGAGTGTGCACCGGAATCAATCAGGTTTAATTGGCCGGGACGCATATGAGCCACCTCGAACAATAAATCCTTATAAGTGGCACTAACCACGCATATTAATTTATTTTCCTAAGTAGTATTTACGTACATATTGATGGCATAGGAATGGGTGCAATACTGATTACATAACGATGAATTGAATTGTTCTTTTGAATAGTTTTTGTTATCTGCTTGCAGTTGTTGTTTTCATTATATTAGGTAAGGTAACGCTTTACCTTAGGAAACCTTAGGTAACGCGTTATTACTAATGTTTATAAAAATGTGTGTCTGTATTCTGGAACATATCTACATAATTACCTACATCGATTATATCTGTATATATCATTTTGTAGGGGAAGAAGCAAGAAAGAAAATAAGATAAAATGAGAGAAATGTGAACAAAAGTAATATTATAACGTCAAAACTTAAAACAATATTTTGAATTTAGAACGTCCTGTGTGCGTTCCACAGCTCAGCATATGCCAGGTGCTGCTATTGTGGAAGACCTCATTGCAGTCGTCGACAAATAAAAAAAAAAAGATTTTATGAAAATAGTTATGAGCTCGTTTTGAGAGTGTGCACTGACCTGTATTGTACAAGTGTTTAATAGAGGTCAGTGGTATTGTGTAAATCTTTTACTTTTAATTATTTAGATTATGTACCTAACACACTGCCTAAACTAACTAAGGAGATTTTTATTAATGTTACAAATTCGATGCTCACATTCCTACCTACACGTACTTAAGTAAAAACACAGCTCTTAATCAAAACTTTATTTTACGTTACCTACTTATGTTATTATACTGTATTTATTTTATCCATTTTAAACCCTTTCCATTGGGAAAACATTTTCAATTTACGGTTGGCAGTTTCCTTTTACAACTTTCTTTTATATTTACTTCATTGCACCAATTTTTATTTTGGCATATGCTTTTTTATATTATGTGATTTAAAAGTTACGTTACACCCTTAGAAAGTTTATTAATCTATATTTTTTCTATTAATAATAATTAAAAAATAATAATTTCAATAATAATAATATTTTTTTTAATAGTAATTCATAATTTTCTATTTCTTTTTATATTAGTAATAGAAAAGTAGTTAGTTCCGGTGATTAACGCGTTCAAACTAACAAACGAACTCTTCAGCTTTATTATTAGTAGATAAACAAACAATAGATTTATAAAAAATAAACCTTCATCGACAAAACCCATTTCACTTTTAAATATTTAGGTTCATGTAACAACAGCCGCGATCATCCTTTCGTCAAATTAATTCAGTTCACAAAACATTGTTCTGTATTCAGTGACAAACATATTTAGGAACAAGGTCCAATGTTGTGAGGAGTCCTCTAGTTAACAGTCTCCTGCCTACTACTTAATGACGCCGGAGCTAAACACAAAGTAACATAAGCCTCGTACTAACCAACGGGACTTAATTTCACACTTTGTTGTACATCAGTACCTAGTAGTTTTCGAAATATTCTAATACTACAGAACAAGTGATTAGAAGTAGTTAAGATTTCAGAATGAATTATGTTATTGACATTGGAAATGTCTTTTCGTTCGCTCCAGTATAGGCTCCGATGTCACGAAAAAGTGCGATCCCCTTATATCTCGGAGAGTTGTGAAGACATTATATTAAAAAAATTGCTCAAAATACGGCTATTCACGAGAGCTGTAAGGCGCAAAAAGAATTATTCGAAAAGTCAAAAACGAAAAAGTTTTGGCCGAAATAGTGAAAAACAAATTTTTTTTTCCGATTTTTTTTTTTTGGCGCTCGATATTTTGGAAACGAAGAATAATGATATCTACAATTTGAGAAAAACTCCTCCGGACAGTTTGTCAGCTACAATTTGAGTTTAAAACAAAGACGATCGGGTTAAGGGTTTGCCCTGTAGCCTAACCTTTTTGAAAAAAGTCAAAAGTCAGAACGACATTTTACATACATTGGAAATGTAGGTTTTTTTTTTTTGTTTTTTTAAGGATGGGAAATCATCAAATGACCCCTCCCGCTCTGGGTGGAGCGGAAGGGAGTGTGAGACTCAGAAATCAGAATTTAACAACATTCATCATCATTTTAACGACATTTTAACATTGGAAATGTAGGCTGAGCGCTCCTTAGTTGCCCGTCGCGTCGCTGAGTTGTTATGGGAGTGTTTAGGAGTTTGATAGTGAAATGTATTTATTTGTAAATACGTATTTTAATTTGATTTTATAATGATGCTTATTTTTTAAATTAATTTTGTTTTGCGATAAGTACTTTGAAAATATGTACTTCAAATTACTAAATAGAACTTTTTTTCTTTGAAAAATAGTCATAAGAATATTTAATTAAAGCTTAAATTTGAGCTCTATTACTAAAATCTATAATCTATTCTTAATAGAAGGGGTATCGAAAATAGTATCACATGACTGTTTTAATACCTAATTATGTACAGTTGCATACAAGACTTTATCTACACCCATGATATGAATCCTCTAAGGTTCTGAAATCAAAGAGTGTTGTACAGTTTTGTATACTCTTATGTAAATTCATGGAAAGTTTAATTGCTGTGCATCTAATACAAACAAACTATTTATTATAGGTAAACGACATTTCGACGTTTTTATTTTGTAACCTTTTCCTTATCCCGACTTTCTCGTCGCTCATTGACAATATTTTTTCGAATTCCGTACATTCATTTCCAATGTGCTCGATAGTCGTGTGAGGCACGAAATGCTGTGAATTTTTACATACAATATATGATTCAGTTACACGATTTGTGTCTCAATTATTTCTCGCTGTCATTTTATGGTAAAAAAAGCTACGCGTTCACTAAATTAAATGTACTCAATGCAAACAAATTAACTCTTAACATGTTGACTACATTTTCATCACTTCTGCGATCTACTCTTGAAACAATATCTTGTGTAAAGATTGAAAGGCAAGAACAACATAGTCACCTCTCCTCAGCATCGAGTTGCATCAGCATTTTTCGCAGTGCAGCAGTGTTGATGGCATCCCACGGGCCCGACATCTCTATGTCCGCGTCCGGATGCGCCCCGAGAGTGTTGTCCGCCTGCTCTTCCTCAGCCTCCTGAACAAACATCCCTCACTTGAGCCTGTGTGCACTGTACCCAGCCACGGAATACAGAACAAATCAGAAGCCGAAAAAGAGCACGAAACAGTTTATTAAAACTGCACTGCTATTTAAGGATATTTTGGCGCCTGAATGACATTGACAGGGGGGCGTTGTTGGTTAGCAATTGTGAAATTATCGCTGATATTGTAATAGTGTTTGACATTTGTTTGGCCATGTTTTCTTATTTATTAGGCAGTCTGATTTTTACAATATATGTGTACCTATAGCAAAAATGACATTTTTTATTAGAAAAATTGTAAATTTTTCCATAACCAGCCATTTACAGTGGGTGAAAAAAAAGGCTGTTTATTTTGTTTTAGGACAGTATGCGGCATTATGATCGTAGGCGCCTTGTGATTAATGCAGTATTATGTGTACCAAACCTACGCCACAACTCGTGGCACTCGTGAGTCCAGCGAACCATAAGCTTCACATTAGTCGCCTATTAGCAATATCAGACGGTTCGCTAAATTCCATCCACACACAACAATGCGCCCACTGATTGCTCACACTTCAAAAAGCCTCCTAAATGTAATTATTCCACGAAACAACATATTCCTTCTCTGACCAAATTCATTTGTGTAATTAAATAAGCCTGTTTTCCCTCACAAGGTCCTCTGACGCAGAAATAATTTCCTATTTCCTCCTAGCATCCGCTACATAAAGTGTAAAATGAGCCCTTAGATACTTCGTTCAGCAAATTGACCTTAAGAGCAGTCTTTGTGGGACCTCTTACGTTAATTTAATTTTTTTGTAAGAAGTATTAGACATATTCGGGAGTGAGGAGTGACTTCTCAGTAAATAATAAATAACGGGTGCAAAAAGACTCTTAACGAATGTTTCTTATACTCACTGTCATTGTAATAATTTTTTTGTTCTGGACCATACATGGGAACCTTCTGGTTACGGAGATATTGAAGGCCAAAATTCCAACTTTTACTGACTTTTTTTTACGAAAACCAGTTATTAATGTTATAACACAACTTTAAATACCCCCACGACCCCTGTACCGTTGCATGCACCCATAATCACAATATTTTGCGTGTCATTGCGCATTACCTACCGCAAACCGCAAATTTTGACACCCAAAAATAAAAGTCGTTTCCCAGCTATTATTTTTATGCAATCTTATATAATTTAATGTACAGAATGCGTAGTTGACGACTTGATAACAAACGTTGATTAAAATAAGATTATGGAAGTGTAACTAGAACCGATGCAGTTATTATCAGCTAGCACTTACTCGTAAAGCTACTTTGCAAACTATAATATTGGTTGAGAATCGACAGTACGTCAGCCCTGCCTGATAACGCGTCAATATTACTCTACTCCGTGTTTAAATAGAGAAAAATTTAATTATTGTAACAGAAGGTTTCATTACTGTTCCATGTTACTCGCAGAATTTGACCTAAATTTATCTTTAGCTGAAATTTTAGTCATGAATGTTTGACACCATTGTAATTTCCGAGCCAATATTTGATTTTCCAAAATAGCTGGTAGTCTGTGAATGAGAGGATACAATAATAACGTTCCATCAGGAGCGCAGTGTGAACAATTCTCGGACACTGGCAATTTTCCCGGGATTTAGGGAGTTTTCACTACGAAAAGAGTAAACCAAAATGTTGCTTGGTACATTATGTACTTAAAAGATAAAACTCCTGAAACCTTGCACTTTATTCTAATGTTGAATTTGCAAGAGTATTACAAATAATAATCGTGGTATAGTAGGGTAGGAAAATATAGTATAATTATATATGTATTATAGTTGTGTGTAAATAGAGTCTAAGGTACAATGGGGTTGACGTATCCATGTGGATAAAAACCCCTTATTAATAAAGAATAGAAACATAGAGTGGGCGACCTCACACAAAAAAACTATATAGGTACTTACCATTGGTGCGGCATGAACCGTGACGAACAGCAAAGCTAAGATGGCTGCGACAATGGCCAGGTAGACGTTGTACGCGCTCGCTTTCATTGTGATCTTCTCAACTGCAAAACAACTAATTTGATTAGCAAATCAGTTAACTGTACCTTGCCTTATAGTAAAGCACCTTCATTTTCAGTAGTTGCTAGCGTATTTTGTTTAATCGTCCGTCTTACGGATCGCTTAGTCCGTCTTACGGATCACTTCGTCCGTCTTACGCATCACTTCGTCCGCCTTACGGATCACTACCAGATTGAGCAAGGAAGAAATATTTTAAGGGATTTTTTTGCGTATAGGTAGTTCTTATACAGTGATGTTGGTCCCGGCTGTCATTCGTGGATTTTTGACAGTCTTTACGAGCGGTCAGAAGCCCGTAACTCTAATAATCAGTCTTACCAAGGGATATCATATTACCCAGCACTGGGTTGTGGAGGTCAGATAGGCAGTCGCTTCATGTAAAATACAGCTATTCAGCTGTATCCGGTTAAACTGGAAGCCGACCCCGACATAGTTGGGAAAAGGCTTGGCAGATGAAGAGTTAATAAACATGTTATTAACAATAGCATGGCGCCCGTATTTCCAGCAGAGGTAGGTAGAGGTGTATCTATAGTACTCCCATGTTTCGCCGGTTAAAAATAACCTGATTAATAAAAAATAAAAAATTGTTTACAAATCTGTTTTTTTTTAGCCCGTCCTTGCCCACTGCTGAACAAAGGCCTCAATCTGTTTATATAAACAATAAAATATATTTAAGAAACTCACAGGAGATTCCTGAATAACAGAATGTGTATTTCTGCACGTATTTATACATGCCTCACTCATTTGTCCCTTCTACGCAAGAAAAGTAAACTTAAGTACTAATTAGGAACCTAATGAATACTCGGCTTTAGCAACGAAGTTACATTTAATAATTGACATAAAATTGATATAACAATATTGATTTTTTTTCTCTCACGTTTTAACGGGTTACGCGAAATTCAATTAGATTGATGCCAATTATTTCGTTGCCTTGACACTGTAATTAATTAAAAAGCTTGAATATTTTAATCCTGCATTTATTCATCAAAAATTGTTTATTTTTTTGAGCTCAGAAAGAATACTTTACAGCATCTATTAAATTGGGTGGCGTGAAAGTATTAGGGGTGAAAATGATGTTTCCTTGTTCTTGTGAAGGACCTCGTCACGTCAATAGTAGTAGCAAAACCACTTACTTAAGGGTCGACCCCATAAAATCTTTAAGTGACGTGATAGTTTATGTCCGAGGCCTTTGACGCGACATTCTCGTTAAGATAATGGAAACAAACACAGCTGATTCTTGCCGCTCAGGTAGCTTTATCAGCAATAAATACACAACAGGTTCCGATCATAAGCTTATGGCTTATCAAAGGACCGCCTATAATAATATTTAGTGGTGTATTAGTGGACTATCGTTTGAAATGTTATTAACTACATACGGTACACACTTTAGAGATAAAAAACAACAGCAAAGACCGTATAAATTATCTACGTGATTAAAATTTAAACCAATAGGTACTTTCATAAGTAGGTAAGTACTGTAGAGATAACGGAGCATAGCCTTCGCAAAGTGTGTTTAGTTGACACAATTGGGTTTCTGCTGATGATTGAGGATCTAACAGTTCAGTCATTATGGATTTAGTAGCAATTAGTATTTATTACATTAGTAGTAATATTTGGGGTTTAACGTTGACTCTAGTTGATGATTTTTTTGAAATGTTTGCTTTTGGAGTGAGTTCATGGGTAAGGTGTGATAGTCTTGCACAGTTCTGACTTGCCCTTCCTCCGTCTTGGTGAGATGAAGTTTAGGCCAGGCTGTTGTATGAGGTTTTATTATGTATATTAACGCCTTCTGGGCTGATGTGAATTGTCACGTCAACTTTTGTGCTCTTACGAGGCCGTGGCGCAATTTTTTCGCCAGTTTTGGTGCGACGAGGATTATGCATGACGATGTAAGTTTGTGTGAGTGCACATTGGCACACATTAATATTTGATTTGACTGACACTTGTCGTGATGTAAGATTATCACGAGTCGTTTGGATTTTTCTTGCATGAGGCGGACCTCATAGTATCATTTTTATTTTTGGCGTTAGGTACGAATAAGTAATAAGTCCGTATAGGCTGTTTTATTTGTTATTTTGTGCTAGTCTCGTCTGTTTTTTGCACATCAAAAATGTGTTTTTGTTTGGTTGGTACATGTCACACATATCTTCGAATTTTTTATTCTAGGACTTTTTTTTTTTTTTTTTTTAAGGATGGGAAATCATCCAATGACCCCTCCCGCTCTGGGTGGAGCGGAAGGGAGTGTCAGACTCTTACTGACTAAAACCCATCCGTGTTCCTTCCTTAGCCCTTTATGTTCCGGGGCAGCGGTAACCCTTTCGGACAATCCCGCTGCCCCGGCAGGCTTCGGCCCTAACGGGCCCCTCCATGTCTGCTGACATCTCTTTGAGGCGCTGTGGAACACATACGCGCCGTCCGGCACGGGCCTGGTCCTGATCGGACGGCGAGCTACCCATTACTCGCCGTCCGCAGGCCCGCGCCTACGGTGGCCGGGAGTCGTCACGCGGCTCCCGACGCCCGGAGCGTCTACCGCGGCGGCTGGGACGGGCGGCCCTCTCGGCTCTCTCCCTCTCCCATCCCGCCACCTCCTTCGCTAGCATGACTGCTTCGCAGAAGGAGGTGACTGCCTCCCACTCCCTCTCGCCCCGGACCATGGCTTGGACCAGGGCCGGGCGCGAGAGGTCGCCGCCGCTACCGATCGCCTCTACGAGGACACGGCGGTGCTCTGCCCAAGCGGGACAGACCTCCACCGTGTGCACCACCGTGTCCTCTGGGCGATCCTCGCAGTGGTGACACCCGGGCGTTTCCTCCCGCCTGATTATGTGCAGGTTTATTCTAGGACTTGCCGGTTTCCTCACGATGTTTTCCTTCACTGTTTTGAATAATTTACACAAAGTAAAGTGCCTGTCTGGGTTAGAACCTACGACCTACAAGCTGTAAGTCGCAGCTGTTACGACGGACCCACCACTGCTCAGCGATAAATAGTAGGTATAAAGGGTCATCAAATCATACAGTGTACATAACAAAGTATTTTTATTACTGTAAGTACTTATATTAAATTTCAACGTCAGACTACTTAGAAGTAGGTAATATTTCTTCTAAAAAGGTGCAGGTCGCTCCACCTATAAAAATACTTAAATACCGCACGCTCAACATTATATGTGCACAATAGCTAACAGTACTAAGGTCTGCCCACCAAACAGATGCAACAGAATCCAGCAAGAGCAGCTTGCTGTTAGAAATTGATGTGATGTTCTAGGTAAGTACCTAAATAATGCACCTGAAAAGAAATTGAAGATTTGTATTAGAAAATAAGCGTATTCTAACTAATATTATTATTGTTCTTTTTGGTGTGCACAGAGAAGTCTGCAAAATAATGTTCTTTCCCGCAGTCATCAGGCAAAGTATACGTTTGTTGTGAAAATCGACATAAATGTAAATAGGTATTCCTGTATCCAAATCTCCATAATGTGTTTCAATACTTTTTTGCATCGTCTAAATGCACTTTCGTTAAATTGCATTATAGATGGTTTGACTTGCGTTGGTGAATCCTTGCGTTCACAAGTTACCGCACATCTGCAGTAGTTTTGGGCATGTCTTCGGACATTGCGTTGAAATCTTACTGAACAATTTACACAACATCCTTCTGGAGTAAATGTTGTAATGATGTAATGCATCTTCCAATAATACAATCCTTTAATTACATACAGGAAAACAGAAATATAAATTTCATGCAATTCGAAAGAAACGGAAAAATAAAATTAACTCTTTACAAAGTCGAACAAACACCAATGTAACAATATAGAACGGTTACTGTATTTTGGATCTAGCTATGATTCTTTTCTTGAAGTTTTGTTTTTGTGTGCGTTTCAAACGTACTAAGCTGCTGCTGGGAACCTGCCTCTAGTACTTACCTTAGATCAACTTGAATTGAGTTTTTCAATTACAAAATCGAGACAATCGAGTACCTGACCGTTAATGACTGAGTAAAATCACTAATGTCAAAAAAAGAAAGCGTAACATCACTAGTGTCAAAAAACAAAAAGCTTGAAGTGTTGCTCCTGCCAAAAAAATTACCCACGTACATTTTGTTGGGTTTCCCCAACAAAATGTACGTGGGTAATTTTTTTAAGACGACTTGTTACCCTTTTAACTTTAGCATTTTACATGATGGTGCTGTTGCAGATAGTAGATTCTAAGGTCATTGTTAATGTTACTGTTTAAATTAACTTTGACGGAAACTATAATGGAGCTCTTGATGCAACCCATCCAATAACTCAAAGATTCCACTAACTACGATGAATATTATAAACTGTCGTTTTATTTATCCTGGTACCGGTTGGCATACATAATATTATGTTCATACACGCCCCATTCATAAGGGTGATTGATTGGGTAATTAATTAAATTAAATAATATTCCATCTCACTTACAGCCATATACTTATAATTTCAAGCTCCTCATTTATTTAAAAACCTTAGTGCATACATTACCATTTACTAGAATATCCCAACAGAGATAGACCGTTGTCAAAGACAGGATAGTGAAGCTCCGCATGGATATGTCAGGCTAAAAGTTTATTGAAAAAAAGCATTCATCAGCCTCGTTGAAGTGGACCAAACGCAGATATATATATAATAGTTTCCATTCCTGTGTGCCTGAATTATCTCAATAATATTCAGCTTAACATTTCAAATAATTTGCAGCTCCAAGAGAATTGGAAAGTAGGTACTATATTTTATCGAAAGTAGGTAAATGGTACCTATTTCCATTTGAGCAGTATTTCAAGCAGAGAATTAATATTTCTGTTCTATATATTTTAATACTAGGACTGAAATTATTATCAAACATTTGGTTAGGTGTATAACGACAGTACAGATTTTAGCCATAATTATGTGGAAGGAAAATCTACATCGTCGTGGCATCACTCAAATAGCGGAACGAGTGTGGATCTTAGGCAAATTGTATATCAGTCATCGGAATTTCGCGGATTTTTATCAGGACTGACTATAATCTGACTGACTCGATCGCGAGGTATAGCAGTGAGGCATCTTTGGCATGTAATTACCCTAAGGCTAATAAGTGATCGTCGCATTCATTTTGTTCGGCAAAGTCGAACGCATCTTATCGGCGACGGAGGGCGCCTTACGGTTTTCCGAACAAATGAGTGACATAAATGATTGCAACGATCGCGTATTCCCGCAAAGATCGCTTATTATGATATTATAAGCATCTTTTGAATGTGTTTTGTTTCTGTAATATGGGTTTATAGGCACTACGCTCACATGCCGTCATAAAATCAAAATCAAAACTCATTTATTCAAACTAAGCTAAAAATTTGTACATTTTGAACATAAAAAAAATGAGGCAGTTCCCCAAAAACGCCCTCCCTTCACTACTTCCTAGTGCTTTATCTGGGAAGAAGAAGTGGCGCAACAAACTCCCCAGCAGCACACACAAACACCTCACCCGTGCGGAATATCCACAGTAAAGGGACCTTTCAGACAATAAGTCACCAGTCGCCCGCCTGTACAGCTACGTAATTACTCGCTTCTTTGTTTTATTATTTAATTTCCACCTGAGTGCTTACGTAGACAATATGAAGAACATGTTTACCTTGTACACGCAACACCCTCACTGACATGTACGTAGGCCACGGGCAGGTCCGTCTGGGGCGGACAGTCGGCTGATTACACATTGTTTTTTTTACTAACCGGGTCTCCTTCACCGGTGTCCAACACGTCATAAACACGATAAAAAAACTCACATGCTACAAATTAATATAACTTTGTTCACGGGATATTATGTTGTACTAGCTTCTGCCCGCGACTTCGTCCGCGTGAAATTTCACCCTCTTAGGGGTGGAATTTTGAAAAATCCTTTCTTAGTGGATACCTACTCTTCACAAAGAACACACCCTCCAAATTGCATTTCTCTAGGAGCAGCGATTTAGGCTGTGCGTTAAAATATCAGTCAGTCAGGACTTTTTTTATATATATAGATGTTATCCTTCTTCATGGAGTTCATTTTTGTTTTTGTTTGTAGAAAACTGAATCCATAAATAAAACCTTGGAAATAAACAAAACATAGGTAAATAATGCGTATAATATACTTGTAGACAGGTTACAGGACAGATATAGAAGTAATTTAACCATGAATGGTTATACCTATTTGAAAAGGTTCAGGTAAAGTTAACTATTTTAATTTTCAAGCAATTAAAGGTTACTATTTCGTTTAAAATTGATTTGCTAGTTAATCTGCAAGTTCTTGTGGTTAACCTAGCACTTTATCTTTATTGCCAACATTATTAGGCATTCTCATATCTGAAATCTAAATACCCCGAACCAGCCATAATATCTAGGTAGATACCTACTAATAAAACTGACAAAAAGGCTTTGCCGCGGCTGTTAATAAATAACACCTGGGGCTACTGAAGGTTAAGTTTTGTGCAAATAACATGAAAGGAATCCATTATTCACTTTTCTATCGGGTTATGAAAAATCAAAAATCCCGCCCACAATCAACTAAACTGATCTTTTCATACATACATAGATTGATATTCGCAGCCATTATAAAGGTTGGGGTATAACCTTTATCATACGTCTTCATAACATCCCTGTGGGGGTTCGTATCACAAAGCGCGCAAATTACGGTCACCCTACGGATTTGGAATCGCCTTGACAAATAAATTGGATATGTGAGACACTATTTATCGATACACCGCACGTTTTTTCGTAAAGATTTGAGTAAACATTGTGTCAGTTCATGAAAAGGGGCAGTGTACCAGAGATGTCGAATCTGTCCAAAAATAAAGCTGTTGTTGTAATTTCCATTAGTAGACAGTCTACTGTGAAGACTGATAGATCTGCCTGCAACTACGTAGGCATCGGCTGTTACAAAAGACGCGATTCGCTATAATGCAAAAACATGCATTTAGATTTCTTTTAGGAATATCTTATCATGTTAAAATAGAATAAGTCGTAAAGTATAGAACTGTATTTTACTTGTCTCAAGTATTTTTCATAATCGCAAATATAACTATTATGAAAATAGATTGAAACTCATCGCGCTTGCTCGTTTTCAATTTATTCAATTATATTGTTTAATATATAACCACAAAACCTAATTCAGCGGGCTATTGAAAGCTGTTAAGATTTATAAAATCTAGCTAAAATGGTTTGGGCGAAGAACGTCAGAAACGCATAATGACAGATTAGCGAATTGTCAGAAACGCATAATGCCAATGTCGCAAAATGACAAGATCTGGAGGCCTAAAAAGGCCACTTTGGCAGAATCATAAAACAATTCATATCACGCAATTTCATCTGTATGACAGTTTTGTACGGACATTCGTAAAATGCTACAGGTACACCTCTGCCTAACCCTTCCGGGATAACACATAGGTGTGAAACTGTCAAACAGATAATTTGCGTGATATGAATTGTTTTATGATTGTGCCAAAGTGGCCTTTTTAGGTCTCCTGATAATGACAGATTCATGTTATTAATATCTAGTTCATTTATATCTCTCTCGAGTTTATTTATCGAGATGTAGTTTATTTATATAAAATTAAGGCCAAT
This sequence comes from Gortyna flavago, assembly GCA_963669345.1. Taxonomy (NCBI): domain Eukaryota; kingdom Metazoa; phylum Arthropoda; class Insecta; order Lepidoptera; family Noctuidae; genus Gortyna; species Gortyna flavago. The sequence goes on from OY770139.1 coordinate 9,269,307, forward strand.
TGGACTCACCTTAATTTCTCAGCAAAATAAGTTTTGGCTGTCCACGCTTAAATGCACGCAAAAGAACTCTCTTCCACATTGGTTTCTCCCGAACCAATTATGGCAAGGATACTTTTATTAAAAGAGCATGTCGTCTGTACAACGACACAATTTCATTAAAAGCAAATCAAGATTTAGATATTTTTCACCTTTTTCTACCCAAATTCAAATTTTGTATAAGAAATATTTTGGCATCGAAATTTAAATAATAATAATGTTTTAAGTTATGCAATATTAAATTGTAAATTCTGTAAACTTTAACGGTATGAACTTATGGTTGAAATGTAACTGTTCCATATAAAAAGAAAATAAAACTATGTAAACAAATAAATAAAGTAAAAAAGGCCGCGGACCACCAAGTCCGCGGTAATAGTTTTATAAAAAAAAAAAAACTTATGGTTGTTGTTACACTTAGGTACATATAATTTACTTGTATAATAATCTGTAGAAACTGTTTCAGGATTGTGTTGAATTAATTGTATATTAATTTGACAGGACTAAACTAAAATTTATCTTCTGTCCTTATCTTAATGAAATAGAACGAAAAAGATGCACTGAACTTAAATTTTGTTTGTGAACAAGGGAATCGGCACCAATGTCGTTCTTCAAAGCTCTGTTGCCAAAAAATTATAAATATATGCAGGTATTGTGATAAAAAAACTTGTCTACCCTTTTAAAACAATTTCCGACGTACGTACCTACTTTTGTATTTGTTTTCCACCCTAAACTAGTTACGTAGATGTCCTGTCGATATTTAATTTAACCGTCATACATACATAAACAGATCAAAGTATTTGAGAAACAAAAAGAACGCATTTTCTTGAAACTCTTTGACAATTCCAAAGTTTATTTGCGAAGAATTTACTTATCTCAGTTTGTAACTAAGGGATGGAAGAAAAGGACGATCCTTCCCAGGAAATCACGTGGGTTCAGTCTACGAAGAAATAAGCCTTCCAACTACCTGCTTTATTGGGGAAAAGTTTTGCGAGCGACTAATAACGACTGTTTTGTGAAGAATGAAAATAATATAGTGTTCTCTTATTACGTGCAATATGAACTCCGCGACAAAGTAAAGCGTTGCTACAGGATTGCGCGCAGTATTTTCAAAGTGTTATATCATCACATTTATTAGCCTTAGAATTACATAATGTAGTACAATATCGCGGCTTCCTTTCTTTGAAATACATTCTCAGATTTAGTTACGTAAAATTACCATGTCAGCTTTTATAATGTTCCAGGTACGTAACTACGTATACAGTTACTTTTAGTTGTAAAAATTTGTACGAGCAGAGGCTTATGCGAAGACATAACATGTCTGAATAAGGTATCTAACTTACAAATACCTTACTTACCATGTGTAAACTTTTACAGAAGCTTAAAACATTTTCTTTACAAAATTATTTAGAGCGAAATTAGACAGAAAAGGAACATTATTTCATTATGGTAATAAGCCAATTTCCGTGAACGACATAATTTCAATTTTATTACCTCGTAAGGGTAAATAAGGGTATGCATACATTGGTAGATTGTGAGAGCGACATCGTATTAATATGCAAAAGCGATCAGGCTGAACGAATACGATGAGTAAAGTAAGCGCTCCCGTCTTGCATGTTGTTAAATATTAGTATCTTGGTGCAATAAGCTTTTTAGTGTTTTTTAATGGCACATTTTAAAGTCTCATTTGAATAACTTGTTATTGAATATGTACTTTAGTTTATCTGCGCATGTTTTATTTACTACGTCCGTCGATGTCGTTATGAGAGTCTCTATGATGTTTTTATTTCTGTTCATCCCTGTTTCACCTAAGTATGTATGAGCCTTGAATCTCAAACTCAAACTTAAAGCATTTATTTCAATTAAACCAATTACAGGCACTTTTGAATTGTCAAGGGGTCGGTCAGTCAGAAAGATGAAGCTAGTTGCCCATTCCAAAGCGTAGGTATCTATGGAGAAGACCTATGGGCAAGAAACTCCATGGACACTTTTTATTATTATTATTATTAAATATGAGTAGTTAGGTAGGTCACTTGTTTGGAAGTTGCGTGAATGTTGGAGTGATCTAGTAAGGGCCTTTCCGGTCTCCGATACAAATCACAAGCCACAATTTAATCTGGGCTTGCATTGTCATATCCATTGCTATGCTAGAATATATACCGTTGTGACTAGGTTAGGTAGACTTAAATGTTATTTTCAAAATGTGCTATGAAAAATATTGTAGTACTTTTTAGATATTGTTTTCATTCCACGCCCCCAGTAAAAGTACATGAGACTGTTTGCACGGAACCGGCCTGTCTGCTCCTCAAGCAACCTCTCCTCGAGCAAAATGTATGCGGAAATAATGGAAAAGAAAAATACTATAAAAAGAGAGATGAGCAGATGCGAAATCCATACGTCCCTAAAATATTAAGGTAACATTTACATACATATGTGTTACGAAATACTAAGTATACATTATGTAGATTACTTTTAAAATAATGCTATTTTCTGTTTACGAAATTGGGTAACCGTTTATAAAATGTCCATTAGTTTAAGTCCATACGATATATTTTTTTGGATACAACGCACTTTTGATAATGTATTGATACTTTAGAACAGCTATTGAAATAATAACGTTGAAAAATATCAAACTAAATTGATGACTAGCTTCTGCCCGCGACTTCGTCCGCATGAAATTTCTTGTTTCCCCCGCCCCACCGTCGCATAGCGTCGCAGGCCCGCGCTATTAGATACTTCGTTTTCGCTTAGAGTTATATTTGCTCTGCTCCTAAGGGTCCTAGCGTAATGTTAAATAGCCTATAGCCTTTCTCAAGAATTGGGCTATCAAATGCAAAAATAAATTTTCAAATCCAACTGGTAGTTCCAGAGATTAGCGCGCTCAAACAAACAAACAAACAAAAATGAAGGCCGTATAGACAACCTTCCAAGTTACAAACGCTGCTGAAGGAAATAGACTGACAACATAAACAAGCTAGTTTGTGTTTATGGTCTGTGCACATCTGTGCAAACCCTTCTTGTTATGATTCACTTTGTAAGTATGTGCGACTGAGCACCCAGAGTGACACGAAACAATTTTCTCAGAATATAACCCTTCTTAGTCCAGTGTCCATGGACCTTTTTCACTCTTAATCTATAGCTCTCAAGAATTGAAAAGGTTCCTAAGTGAGACCTTTGGGATACGTAAATATGTAGAATTTTATCGATATGTCAAATCTGTCTGATTGAATAATGAAACAGTACTTTTTCCATTTCTCTCTATTATTTCAACAGTTGATATCTGATAGATTGAGTGTTATTTTAGGTCTTCTTTGGCCCTCTCAAGATATATATGTGCTACAAAACACTGCCCTAATATTTTTTAAAGGGTATATAAGATTTCTTTTTCTGAAATACCCACATTGTTATTACTGTAAATTAGAAGATTTTGGGTCTGTCTGATCTATGAATGTTAGTGCTTATTTCAAACACGTAGATGTTCGATAAAAACTATTTGATTTAAAAAAAAATTCGTCATAATTCTAGCAATGAAAGATTTAAATAGTTGATTATTCCAAAACTTTTTCGAAGCAAATTATGTTATTATTCTATGCGTTCGTGACCGATGGGGAGCAATATCGCTCACCTAGTAATATATCGGCACATCTACAAAAAATGTGAAATTGAGTTTTTACCGTATAAGTGTTCAAAAGTGCATAATTTAAAAAAGTGGTAAAACGGCACAACGCTATACTAGTAATCAAACCCATACAATAGTAAAAAAACGTAATATAAACCCATAAATCAATTTTTAACATTTTATATAAAATCTTTGATCCTCGTTTCTGTAAAATGTGAAAAACGTAGATGTGCCAATATATTACTAGGTGAGCGATATATTCAGAGAGCAATATATAGGTATAAATCACACCAATTTAAAGACATATTTCACGGGTCTACCTTTTGTTTTGCTTAAGTGATATTAAATACGAATTTAGAAAGACCCTTCCTGCTGTTTCTATCGTAAACGTAGGTATTATACTCAAGGACACACGGTGGGCATCGATGGGAGAAAACAGATTCATCCAATTACAGGTCGAGTAACCCACTTTGAAGGGTACTTGATTTATTTTCTATTATATAACGTAGGCATAGGTAAGCCAGTTAGATTATCGGGTCGAATGAAGCGTTCGTCCTTCCTTTAAACCAAAGAGGGACCATACATTTTATTGTTGGCCGCTAAAAAAGATATTATGCAAAATGATATCTATCTTAAGTCAAACTAAAAAACCGGGCAAGTACGTGTCGGACCACGCACAATGAAGGGTTCCGTAGTTGGAATGAATTTATCCCAAGAACAAACTTAACGTTGTAGTTGAAAAACATGTTCTCCCATACATTCCAACTGAAAATGTAAGTTTGTACGCACTATATTGAGAGATTTACCATGTTGTTTCAAGATCATAGACTTCTTATTAATTTTCCTGTAATCTATAGGTATAGAACTATTTTCTGTATTTAAAAAAAAAATTGGGCTCAGTAGTTTCGGAGATAAGGGGGGGGGGGGGGAATGGTAAATTTCCGTGTATTGTCTTAAATAACTTTAAACATTTTATTTTAAAATTATGAAAAAAATATATTTGAGATCCTCACGGTAAGCCCTTTCATTTGATATGTCACACGGTACAGATTGCGAAACTTTTTTTTTAAATTGTCCATTTACCCCTCAAAAATGACTCCCATTTTCAAAACTCATTTATTTACGTTACACGTCTGTGTTTGGGTCACAGAGATTCATATGTGTACCAAATTTTAACTTAATCGGTCCATAAGATTCGGAGCAAATTGGCTGTGACAGACGGACAGACAGACAGACAGACAGACAGACAGACACACGAGTGATCCTATAAGGGTTCCGTTTTTTCCTTTTGAGGTACGGAACCCTAAAAAGCACAATAAATATAAATACGCGTAGACTTGAGAACCTCCTCCTTTTTTTCATAAAATAAAATAACGCAATTGATTCGCAATATTAATTTAACTTTCTTCGATGTACCTACCTAATGGATATACGAGTTTAAACGCAATTTGTAAATTCTACGCGACAACATTTTCTAAACATTCACCAACACCTTTAAAAACCAGATTACGTGGTTAACAGGGTATCATATTACACAGATATTACTTGTAATTAATTCCTTTGCATTTGCAAACGCAAAGTGGAAATTACTGGAGGCAACTAGTGCCAGGCAAGGACGGGTTCTCCACAGAACTTGTAGGTGATCCCTTGCATTAATTATAGTAGTATTACCTATAAATAGAGTTTTGTAAAACAGGGAATACGGCAAGCAGGCGTTACAGGCAGACCCGTAGCTGTGACAACCGTAACTAAAACATTGCAATGCAAAGACACTACGACACTAAATGAAAACACGTACTACTAATGCTTAATTATTTTAAAACTATCAAATTAAATCCTAACATCGAGATTGAAAACGTGATTTTTTCATACAAACTAAATAATAGTGATGTGCGGACTATGAATTTTGCCAATCTTTGGTTATCTATAGTGACAACTATTGAATAAAATTAATTGTATGCAGACAGGAAACGCAATTTCATTTATTGTCATCTTCATCTTGTTTAGTGAAAACTCCTGAAATGCCACATATTCCGTAATAGTAGCAAAATACTAGGTACATGGTAGGACACTAGAAACGTGCCACTAATTTCTGAAAACGGACCATTTTTGGGTAACAGATATTTTCGTTAATTGTTAGTTCATCAGATTTTTGTAATGACATCTTTTTTTAAAGAACGTTTTATTAGTCGTATTTATGGCTAGTTTTTTAGAGTTCCGTACCGACAGGGTGCCAACGGGACCCTATTCAAAGCGTCAGGCTGTATCTCATGAACCGCAATAAGTAGACAGTTAGAATTTTCACAGAGTGTGTGTCTTTTGTCGCTATAACAACACATGTAATAATTATAAAATATAGTTTTTTTGGCGTTTTTTTTGCCATTTGGTACGGAACCCTCAGTGTGCGACTCGCACTTGGCTGCTTTTTTACTAAATAATTCATAAATTAAAATTATTTCGTGGTTGTTGTGTTTTCAACACTATTTTAAAATGTAGTAGGCTTCCTCTGAACCACGATCATTAAATCTGAGTGAATCAAAAGTTTTTTGGATGCAGCACACGCACAGACACGATCGTGCTAAAAAAGAATTGTCGTGTCGGTTTTGCGTCACCGCCGCTGATGGGCAGTTGATTTTTGCCAATGGAGAACGTATGTAAATAGAATTCGGTTTTTCGGTACAGAATTGTACAAAAGGCACCTTAATTGCTGTATTGTTTTCTGTAACGTTTTTGAAATTTTTTGAAGTGTTTGATACGCACAATAGTTAGTTGGCATAATGGCGTGTTTTTAACTGTCTTATGATACATATATTTAGGCTTTACTGTCTTTAAATGTTTAAAATTTTATCGATGACAATGATGTTACGACCACGCCAGTTTTTCTGAAAGGGTAACAGGTGTACTTTACGTGACAGTGGCGTCTTAAAAGATAAATTATATATCAACGAGTATTTTGAAGAAATAGCAATTCCTTTTTCATTTGTAGCTAATGTTTTCTAATACAGCCATTTCCTTTTTACATCATTCGCGTGGGATTCCTATTTCATTAATATGTATGTATGTATGATGTGGGGTGTGTTGTTTCAAAATATGATCCATAACTTTAAAGATTTATTTATATTCATAAGCAATGTGACTATAACAACGCAATGTGAACTTGTAAAAAGGTTGCAGTCGATCACTTGTCTCTTTAATGCATGATTAAGGCTCCTAAGACATAATTTATGGATTCAGCGCATACAGATAAGTCCTTGTTAACTTATCTGGCAGATATTTAGATACAACTTTTGTTCCATTTTTATATTTATCTGATGTATAGTGCCTATCTGGAGCTATTAAATATTCTCTCATATTATGTTATGCCCTTTTGGACTCTTTTAGTATAGTTCTAGTACCTCTTCTTATACCCTCGTTACGGATACACATAGTCTTTTTTTGAAATTCACATCGTGTAACCTTCTGCAAAGTGTTGTGGTGTGTCATATGCTCCTTATAACATGACATGACATGACATTCTACTTCAACGGTCCAACGGTCTCATAAGACATTTTGTAAATAAAATTTTTTACATGGCCCTCTAACGAGCTAAATTGCAATTCTTGTTGTTTGAAAAGTAAGCTTCTAATAAATCGAATTGTTATTGATACGCCATTTTAATATTACGCAATTACGAAATGGAAGCAAAGTAAAACAAAATTGATAAAAATGTCTAAAATGTTCGTTCGAATTTCAAAATTGCAGTTCCGCACCGCAAACAATTTTAAAACTTTTCGTCAGAACGCCTCTTCTAAGAAGGAAGTGTGGATAGCATTATTATCACCAATTACACGATTTTCTTAACTAATTCTTCAACAAGGTACTTAGAGATAAATTTGCAAGCTTGTACTTTCTAAAACGTCTTTGGATGTTACAGTTGAAAGAAAATTATAACGTGTCTTTTCCTTGTTAAAAGTAAACTGTTCAAGTCTAGGTAATGTTGATTAAAGCCCTTGTGTACCAATTATAACATTTCATGGATATCTTGTTCGACAGACGAGTGTAAGACCTAATGCTTTTTGTAGAAATTTTATCTTTAACATTTTATGTCACTAGTCGATACAGTCATGTATCGACTAGTGACATAAAATTGCGAGTGTTTATTTTTTAATTTTAGCTGGTTCGATGCCCAGTTTAGGTAAGCTTGTCGAGAAATCTGTGAATGCAGTTTTATTTCTTTTTAAAAATAAAGGAATGTTTCCTTTAAGTAAAATAATCTATCGGATTTAAAGTGGTTTCCCTTCAGGGCCCATTGATTTTTTCCACCCTGTATATAAAATTCAAAGTCCTGACTGACTGATATATCAATGCACAGCCTAAATCGCTGACCCTAGAGACATTAAATTGGGAGGGTGTGTTCTTTGTGAAGAGTAGGTATCCATTAAGAAAGGGTTTTTCGAAATTCCACCCCTAAGAGGGTGAATGGGGGGAAGGTGAAATTTCACGCGGACGAAGTCGCGGGCAGAAGCTAGTCTTGTGTATATAATAGTAAGAACGAAATAACAAATTGATTTTTGACGATACAAGGAAGCTTGAAAATATACTTAGATAATCATTATTAAACGAGGTTCTAAACAAATTATTATTTTAACAGTATGCATGCACTTAAAACCAATATGATTAAAATTTTATTAAACCGTGACCACTTTATTTTTTTATACTCCTACTACCAATTTATACTCCCTCTCGAAGAGAGGAGGCGTGTGTCCCAGCAGTGGGAACAATATAGGCTGATTATGCTTATTATTATGTGACCACTTTGATTTTTATTATTAAAACTGAAATCGGCGCGTTACAGCAAAGTGCTGTCATTAACAGTTTCCGAATTAATTGCTCAAGGCATGATTGCTTTGAGCAATTAATTCGGAAACTGTTATGAAACACGGCAAAGTAAAGGACACTGGGCATCCTTAAGATTAATTAAAATCAGATCAACAAATTGATTAATTATGGTTTAACAACGAATTCGAATTATATTTTTTTATATTAAAACCATAAGTTAACAGCCAAATAGCTACTGCTACAGTGCAAATGAACACTTACATTCTAGACTATTACATATATACATTCTATACTTAAAAACTGTTACTATCTTAAAATAATAGTTTTTTGTTAAAAATGCACCCTTTACTTTACTTTGTCGTACCTATATCATTTGTTTCCAGAATTTGATCCTCATTAACGACACCATCGGACGGTGCAATAATACAGGCTGTGTTTTTTTTCCAAATTTATGAGTTCAATTCCTTGTTTTTTTAGCAATTGATTTTTCAGAAATCAAATGACGAAGTTTTAGTTTTCATCAAAATTGACTCCGTGACTCCTTTAAGAATTTTTCGGTATTACGGTTATTATTAGATCGGTTAGAAATAATTTCTTATCTCATGTTCTTTCATTTAATCTAGTTGACTAGCAACTGGCGGCCTAAGCAGAAGTGTTCTTGTTTAACAAAACTCTCATAATTAACTATTACTGAAAATTGGAGGCGATATCAGTAACGATATTGAACACAGAGGTTCGTAGTTAAAATACGAGTAAAACCTCGAATAGAAAAAAAGTATTACGGCGTAAACAAGTTGTTACTTTAATGTTTTCGTTAATTTTAGTAAGTATAACTTTCCACCTTTGCTAACTTTATCAAACAATTGACGATCTCTCAACATTTTTTAAAACATTGCTAGCTCGTTAGATAGCCCATATGTTGAGGATGTTTTTCAAATAATTGGTTTACTGTGTCATAGTAAAATGTTGAAATAATCAACTTTGTTTATGGTGTACTCCAACGATGTTTTAATTTTGCTACTTAAGTTTTAATCATTACGTTCAAGTGTTTAGTATTTTCAAACTTCTGAATATCGAGAAATCTTCACAAACGTGCCACCTTCCAATTCAAACAGTAATCGAAGCTATTGGGTTACTTGATTTAGGGATTAATACAAAATTATGGCCATGTTGGGTAATTTCCTGAATTGATGATATTTCCTCATATTTGCCAAAAGGCTCCATCAATCCGACAGATATTTATATATTCAGGACATGTAACACTATTGCACAGAATCACTTTTATTCGCCCTGAATATCCTTTTAAAAATGGTCCAAATTAACATTTTCAAAGTCGTCTGATTTGGGGAAAGCCCAAAATTTCTTCGTCAGATTTGCCTATTTAAGTCATTATGGGTTAGGACACATACGATCATATGAAACTCAACGGCTCTGCAGATCACTTTATTTTTGGCCCTTTTTTGAAATCTGAAAGTGATCTCCTGACCAAGGGGCTCGCTCCTATGTAAAACTTTTTAAAGATAATTTCGGTGTTCTCTCCTCATTTCACACCTACTCAGCTATAAACTTTTGACCTGAATGTGCTTGCTCAAAAGCCCTCTGGGCTCCCCTACCATAGGTACTTTGAAAGAGTTTTTATCTTTTGTGGATACCCATTAAAGTGTAGCCATAAGTGGTAAGTAAGTGGTCATGCTGAAAAAATTATATGACTCACGCTTATCCCCATGGGGTAGGCAGAAAAAACTGAACGTCATCTGCTGCGATATTTACATGCTCTTTTTGTTTGGTCATAATAATAAATAATATGAAACCACATTTGGTACTTAGGCCAAAATTTTATTACCAAAAATGGCTACAACAAGAACAGTGAAATAACACGAAGTAAACATTATTGCGTCCCACTTAAATGTGTTAATTGAATTAGATTTACACAGGTATACATTACATTAGATACCTAAGAGAGACCCATTAGACAGTAACCTCTTATTTCAATTGCCTTTTACTCCTTTCGCGTACTGTTGTACGCAAATCGATAGACAATGAATTTATTTACTCTTATAAAGTTGAAGTGAAGACGAATACAAGAGGATTATGTTAAAACCGTCTTTTTTAAAACAATTTTTTTTCTCGATCTGTAGTAATTACTTTTAGATGCGTTTGTTGCCAAGAAAAATATTTACAGCATGTTATGTTTCCCGAACCTTTCATTTTATCGACATATTCCTTCCACCCAATCATCTCTAATATCCCAAACAAACAACATCACGTATTTCCCGAAGGGGTAGACAGAGTTCTACAGTACGCCTGATTGAAATCAAATACTTAGTTAATTATTGTTGACTTACTTGCAACGGGAAAAAACAAATAGGCACATAAAAGGCACTTTTGAACGTCAAAAATTACAATAAAAAAATATAATTGATTCTAGTCGCCCCTTCCAAAAGGTAGTGTTCGTATGGAGATGAATGGGCAAGAAACTCCACCGTTACTCATTTAAAATGTTTTACAAGTACATGTATACATTCATTATATAATTATATGAGAATACGATGCAAATAGAATAAAATTTGTCTACCACAAAAGGTTTTCTAACAAGAACAATTAATTAAACAGCTGAATAAAACATTAAAAAGCTAGGATTTTAGTAAACTGTATTTAGGCATGAAAACTCATACAAAACACAAGCTATAATATCGGCATTATTAATGATTATTATTTATGACTCGCGGCGTAAGTTTCCGAAGTATTTTATGTGCTTCTGAAAGTGCTGTTAAGTGAAGTTACCACAGAACAGCTATAACTTAATATTAATAAAGTTTTCCTATTGTTTACAATTGATAAGCTAATTAAGTTTTAATAGTGCAGCTACAGTTTTTAATTAAGTTTTCAGTTGTAAGAACATTGCGAGTTTACTTTGTGGAAATTACTAATACTGATATTTTAGCTCCACTATCAGAAAACACTGAAATTGCAAAAAGTTTTTATTTTTCACTCCCACATTTAAAGAAATTAATTTTGGATATTTTATTCAAAATTTAATTTTGTTGTTTAGTTTCAAACTTGAAAACAAACTTCGAAATTAAATGATTTTCAGTTGTTTTCATTTGAAAATTAAATGAAGATAACCTGAGTTGCGAATAAACCTAAAAAACTACAAAAAAAGTATTTCCTATTACAGAACAATAATCTAAAAAATAAACTTACCTTTAAAATTCAGCACGTGGAAATAAATTCAGCTGTTGCTTGCTGGAGGTTTACGGGAAACTAGTAACAATCACTTTTATAAGTAAGTACGGGAGGCTGTGAGTGCTGCTTCCGTGGTCTCCCTCGATGGTTTTCGAAAGCAAATGAACGGTTCTTAGTGCCGGCCCGGTTTATATAGCGATGCGGTACTAAGTACGCCGCGTGTTTTACTTGCGTAGGTGCCGTAGGGCGCTACGCTGCTACGGCGCTACGACGGTGCTACGAGGCTACGAATTTTAACTGGACTTTCAAACAAGCACAGATTTACGATTTAATTAATGACTTTGTTTGGGATTTTGTAATTAACAATTGAGTTCAATATAAATCCATTGTTTAATACTTTGTTAAATTATACATTTGGAGTACCAAAAATAATAAATTAATTTTCACCAATAGAAGAGATTTAGAGATTTTAGCAACTTTTGCAATAGTTTTGAAATCAGTTTTGAGATATTTCGTGAATAGTTTTGATATTATTACTTTAACTTAAGAGCGTTTACGACGTACGGCATTTCATACAAACTTTCAAGCCCTTATTTTTCGAAATGAGTGAACAGATTTTAATGAAACTTCGGACGCATAAGCAGGATACAAAGGTCTAAAAAGTTAGTAAAGAACATTTTCTAAAAAATAGTGTTACAGTTAAATTAGACCGATTTTATTTTTTTTATAGAAACAGAGATTTCCAGTTATCTTTTTTTAAATAAGACATTTCGAAAATGTTCTTTACTAACTTTTTAGACCTTTGTGTCCTGCTTATGCGTTTGAAGTTTTATTAAAATCGGATCATTCATTTCGAAAAACAAGGGCTTGAAAGCTTGTCTGAAATGCCGTACGTCGTAAACGCTTTTAAAAAGTATTGTTGACTAGGAAGCATTCATTCTACATATAGTTGACATTTCGTATAATGAAAATGGGGTAAGGTAGGCCCCGTAACAAAAGATACGAAATGTTTGATTAACATTGTTTCAAAAATTAAAAAAGATAACAAACATTGTATAGTGTCATTCTTGAATTTGTGACATTTTGTTATTTGATAACGATCTATGAAAAAGTTACAAAACTAATACGATTTGATAAAACAGTTGTTTTACTAATGAAATTCCGTCGAAAACTTAAAGTTAATTCCATTGTGTGTTCTAACACCCGTTTATCTAATTAGCCATCAATAACAAAATAGTTATTAAGCAATTTCCGGACGGTCAACATCCAGTTAATGGGATTGTTGGCAGCCATGAGGCAATACGTCAACAGTTTGATAAAATTATCTCCCAATATGTCACGATAGGCTTTAATAACAATTTGGGGGCTGAATGGCGAGCACGGATTAAATGCTTGTGTACACTATCAAGATAAAAATGACAAATAGCCTCAATAGGACAAAGCTCTCTTAAAGCTTTTATCGCCTGTGAATCACGTATACCTGTTTCCTGGAGAGGGTTATTAAACATGATGCCAGGTGAAATAAACACTGATAGCGTGTCACGCACGGTGTTCATTATTAACTGTTTAGGTGTTAATAATATACACATGCAACTTATTGTGTCGTGTTGCTGGAAAACTTTAATTACGTGAAACAGACAAATAGGCTTCAATTAGGTTGATATCTACGGAATTATACCAGTATAGTAGTTCAATATATAATCAGCCTATAATGTTCCTACTGCTGGGACACAGGCCTCCTCTCTGTGAGAGGGAGTGGGCCGTAATTCAGATGACGTCACATGCCTTCGAATTTTTTTTTTAGTTCTAGGACATGGCGGTTTTCCTCACGATGTTTTCCTTCACCGTTTTGAGAGCAGTGGTGATGAAATAATTTACACAAAGTAAAGGGCCTGTCTGTTCGAACCTACGACCTACAAGTCGAAAGTCGCGATCGTTACCACTGGGCCACCACTGCTCTCAGTAGTTCAATAGGGAAATAGAAAGCTATCATCATTTGTTTCATATAACTATTGTTCAAAACATTTCAAAATATTTCTGTAATATCCTGTAGTGAATGTGGGGCCGAAAGGTTCTGGAGTGGCGACCGCGTACCGGAAGACGTAGCTTTGGAAGGCCTCCCACAAGGTGGACCGGCAGCCTTGTGAAGGCCGCAGGAACCCGTTGGATGCGAAAAGCACAGAACCGGTTGAAGTGGAGGTGCTTGGGGGAGGCCTATGTCCAGCAGTGCACGTCTTTCGGCTGAAATGATGATGATGATACCAATATTAAATAAACCGAGTGCTTATATATGTGTAGGGTATTATTAGACAAATAAATAGATTATTCACACTATATTAGCACTAGGTTTATTGAATACTGAGAACTTTTTAGCTCTGTGTTTGTGTAATAGAGCTAAATCTACCTAAAGTCTATTCCAACATGTTTCAAATTAATTAATTATTTCAAGTTAAACAAATATCAACTTTATTTTATTGACTATTAAGTTGATTTCAGAGTGATTAGCACTATTGAAAAAGCAATAAAAATGATTGAAGTTGTAGCATAAACTGAACTTTACTGTGTAGGATTTAAAGTTATATTTCCATAAACTCATATTTGTTTATATTTTTGGCAAATAAATCGCGAATGCAGATTACATTACATCAAGCTGGCATTCCTTGAATAGATCCTACTTCCTACTATCCTACTAATATTATAAATGTGAAAGTTTGTGAAGATGTTTGGATGTTTGTTACTCAATCACGGAAAAACTTCTGAACGGATTTACATGAAATTTAGTACACAGATAGTTTATAACCAGTATTAACACACAGGATACTTTTTATCCCTATATTCCCACGGGATCGAAACTACCGCGGGTGAAGCCGCGGGGCGCTGCTAGTGTTACATAAATGATTAAATACACCGCTATCAAACACACACATAAGCTCACTCCTTGTCACCATGGAGGTAGGCAGAAACTACAGAACATCAGTTGCCACGATCCTTACATACTCCTTTTGCTTCGTTTACACCGTTATCAACATGGTTTTATATATGGTTTTTTTAACCCTTTTACTCGATACTCGTATTCTCATAATATTGTTATGTATTCCAATGTATTAGCAGGATTTACGTAAATGAATCACCCAAACCCTTCAGTTCTTTGGACGTTCTACATAATACCTTTCCTTAAGAGGAAATGCGGTCGGAGAGACTTTTGAAAAAGCCTAAGTAAAAAGGTGTAACTCGAGCTCGAGCTGTATTTCCACCTCCAATATTGCACCAATTTAAAAGATATTTCATAAACTGAGTAAGAAGGATATATACTATGTCCCTATGATCTATGATCTTATGCCATTAATTGTTGTCAAATTTGTACACTATTAGGCCTCTGTTGACAACGGTTTAAATCGGCATTTTTTGAGAGTTCTAGTGCTTATAAAAATAATGTACCTATCATCAAAAAGGAAAACGTAGGGAAATATAAGTGATTAATATTTATTATTCGTTAAAAAATCATTGCTTTAAGGTCATTAACCAGAAAAAAAAACAGGCTAGAGCGTTTCTATGGATAAACGACCACCCGCATTTCGTCTTAAATTCCAATTAAATAAATTAATGTATTCTATTGAATATATTTGCTGTTCACACATTTCGATCAATGGTAACATGAATGGTACACAGAAACTCGTCAAATCGTTGTCTTGTTTGCCGTTTTACAAACATTACGACCAAATCTTTTATTTAAATAAAGTAATTAAACGTAGATGTTGTTTTTATATCTGTCTGCCTAGCCTTTTCCCAACTATGTTGGGGTCGGCTTCCAGTCTAATCGGATGCAGCTGAATTTCACATGGAACGACTGCCTACCTGACCTACACAACCCAGTTACTGTGTAATACGATACCCCTTGGTAAGACTGGTTGTCAGACTTTCGGACTTCTGTCGACCCGTAACGACTGTCAAAGATCCACAAATGATAGACTTGATGATTTTTATATCTTTAAGTCATCATAAAATAATTTTAGTGGAGAATCTTACTTCGAAGAACAAATCTTGATGGTCATACCTCATCAAGCGTAGCATTAATATTTTGGAATTGAAACAGCTGCTTCGTTAGTCTAGTCGTCAGGATTGCTTAACACGGGGTCTTGGGTTCGATCCCCAAGTCGTGCAAAATGTTATTGGGGAATTTCTCAGTAGCGGCGCGCGCAGTCTGGATTTGTTGAATTGTGTTTGTGCTATAGGTACCCCTGCCTACCGCTTTGGAAAGCACAAGCGTAATGTTACGAAATTAAAACAAAGAAATATCGTGATAACGATACTGTGACGTAAACAATACTCAAGTCTTATGACTGTTGTGTGAAATACAATTGTGACACGTGTGTCAATCGCACCTTTTATAAGGTAGCTGCTCCTTTCAACATACATTTTCAGTTATTCATTTTCTGTGAATTAAGGTACCTAGATTATTGCCTAATTTGTGGGTTATACAGTTACGCACAAGTTTTTAGCCACAGCTAACTTGGGCAGACTTCAACGTCTGTTTGGGCTTGGTCATACCTGTGTGATACTTATCCTATAAATTTAAGTACGGAGATCGCAAATTAAAGAAAAAACTTATCTGTACTAATCTAATATTATAAAGTGGTAAATTTTGTGAGTACAAACTCACAAAATTTTCCTCGAAATTTATTTTATGTAGGTAGAGGGTAATTTTCAGAACTACTGATCCGACTTGTTTCTCTTTTTGAGTATCACTGAATGTACTACGGAACTTAATTTATGAGACCAATAAACAACTTTGATGTTATGCTAAGATGAGCCTACGGCTTGAAGATAACGAGATTGGCTGTTTAAAGGTAGAAGACCGCTATATAAATAGTAGTTTAACGACATCATGCGTACGATGTACCCCTCTGCATACTTGCTAGTCATTCTTCTCACATAGCTGCATGAACATATCGGGAAGACGTCAATGGAAAAATAAATTAAGAAAGTTTCTGTTCTAAAAGTTTACGTTGAAGGCATAACAATAGATGGAGAGATTAATTTTGACGTAATTTTTTTTTTGTTGCTTCTTTATACATGATTGCATTAAAACTGTTTGGTTTGTAGTTATTAAAAAAAAACATAGGTAGTATCGATTAAGGTAGTAGTTTAATTTTCAATGTAATGACAATCTCTTAACATCATCCTGATATACTTAAATTTGAACGAAAATATCTCGTTTCATTTTCTTTAATTGTGCAGCTAGCACAATTTAGGCAAATGAAACGAGACATTTTCGTTCATACGTTTTTACAGGTACTGCAGCCTACTTACAGTCTTGCATTTTGACATTTCAGCTAGTTTTAGAATAGGAATCTATCTTAAACCGGCTACATCTACACTATAAATATAAACTCGTGCAGTCTCTATTTTAAGGAACCAATTTTAGATTTGCCAAAGAAGAAGTCTGATAACACTTGCACTACGAAAATTGCGCCACAGACAGTTACTGTTACGACATAAAGCCGCTGTCAATCACAAAATGTTACCATTGATGTACGGTAATATTGACATAAATGGTAAAATGTGAGTGTACATTACACCTCTATTTACCGCTTCGAAGAATAAAAGCGTGATGTTACATAGTTATACTTATAAATAAATCTTTATATTATCTCATCATCATATTTCAGGCATTGATTAATATAATGCACATTCTTAAATAGAGAAATGTGTCTGTGGGTCTTGAGTTACAGCTCACCCGCCTCTCCTAGATAGGACATGTTACTTTACACAACGATTAGAGTTAAGATATTTTATAATAAAAGTTTAAAATTATTAAATTTATTTATTTTTAACTTTTAAGTACAAAATTCAAAGAAATATACAATATTGTAGAAAAATAAACAAACCTTAATAATATGAAAGCGTAAAAAAATAATAAACGAAAACATAACAGGAAAATAGTCGCAGACTGTAATCTTATCAGATCGATCGACTGATTGGATAATATTGACCAGCAAGAAATAAAAGGAACTGCGGAACCAGTGATTGCAGGCGGCCGCTGTGCCTATTACATTCAATTGAAAATAAGCAGACAACGAGCTCGCTCCGAGAATCCTTCAAGCACAAGCTACCGCTCACCCCACCAAAAATAATTAAGAAATAAAAGTCAAAATCGTAATCGAAGCATTTATTTAAAATGGTCATATAAAAGGCACTTATGAACGTCAAAATTTACAATAAAATAGAATTGATTCTAGTCGCCCCTTCCAAAACGTAGTTTTGAGGTATTCCACTCAGAGCACTGATTTAAACCGCACTTGGACGAACCGCACCTAAGCACTTCCACTAACCGCACTGAGACAAAATTTTCAAACGTGCGGTTCGGTGGAACAATTTATCGAGAAGAATGGGCAAGAAACTACACCTTTACTCTTTTAAAATGTTTTACAATATTTTGTATGGCATTAAATATATAATTATATGTGAAGACGATGCACCTAAAATAAAATTATTATACCACAATAGGTAAAAGAATTAAAAATAAAACCATGACAGATAAATTAATTAGATACATGATGCTCACATCTCTACAAACATTTTAAAAGTAAACGGTTTTTCGGTTCAGTGTGCGAGTTAAAGTAATTACAAAATGTAAATCAATATCAAAAAATAATAAATTTTACAATTACATTAGCAACCAGTTTGATTTTGCCTAGACTATATTGTCCTACAGAGCAGGATCAGCATGTTTCCTAGCGTTCTTATCTTGGATAGTCCTTTAATTTGTAATATGCTTGTTTACGAAGTTTACTTTTAATATGAGTTTTAAATTTTCTTTCATTTAATTGCAATATAATAATAATCCTTCTATTCTCTTATAATTAATCCAATCAAAAGAAAGGCTTTACCGGAAATGTTAGACTATTAGTTTTATAATTACTTAATCAACTTAATGAAAGGGTGACGTATGACTATAGTATTTAAATTTTCCATGAGGCGTATACCGTGGGACCATGTGTCTTAGTTCGATAAGTACCCAAAACATGCCAACTCATACTTTGTAATGACAGTTCGTTAACTTTTACTTTAGCTAAACAAATACGCCCCGTCAGTTTTTTTTAATAACCACTTAGTTTATTTCATGTTTTGGCAATGACACTACCAGCCGATCTACCAGAAGTGTCGTTAACGGCACTACCAAGCCTACATGAGGTTTACTTATACAGACTCTTTATATCGTCAATTTCTATCTGTCTATAAGGTCCCATTAAAATAGATGGACAAACTTTTAGAAATCATTTAGACCACCAAAATAAGAACGATGTTAAAAAAATATATAAGAAAAACACATTAGTTACTTATAAGAAAAATAATCAGTTAACGAAAATACACTAATGTGCCGGCGCAATTTATTATTTTAGGTCAAAATAAAATCACTTTGATCAGTGTTTTTTTGCTTGGATATCTTTGGTTAGTGACGTAATGAGCGCTGTGTTAAAAGTCCATCTATTTTAATGAGACCCTGATACAGGGTGGCAGGAATATCGGCGTGCAACCTGTTACCATGAAAACAGCACTTGATTCTAAACCCTTTAGCTCGGAAATTGATCTTCGGTTATAAAAAATTTTTTGAGGTTTCATAGAAAAGTGCAATAGTTACCTATTACGCGGTACAAAATACGCAGAAGAGCTAATTATTTTTTTAATAATTGACGAAGAATCTATATATTTTCAGAATTATGTACTGAATTCATGGTTACAGGTTGAGCGATGTCCCCGCTACCCTTTATAGATAAATAGAAATTGACGTTATAAAGAGATTTTTTAATTTCGCTGAAACCATAAATCGGTGAAATAAAACAATCAATCTTAGCGAAACAAAAGCCAATCGCTGGGTTCGGGACGGGAGATAAAAGAGATGGTTTCATATTAGACCTGATATGATCGTTGAACGACCTATTAAAAACCCTCCGGACAGTCGAAAATAAATCACAGGTAATCACATGAGGATTTAAAATCCGAGCAAATAAATCCAGATCTCGGAAGAATTTTGAAGCCGAATAAGGATATCTTTATCAATTCAATCAAATCACACACTATCTCACAGTAACAGTGGCTTTCATTTTTAGATTTGCAGACAAGTTTTGCGAACATTATGAAGCAATGGATTTACAATATCCTTCAAAATGATTCGGATTGATAGTGTGTAACGCTATTAAGGTGCCAGTTAGTATTACTTACTTAGATTCTTACAAGTTGCGTCACAACTTCTCATGCAGTTTAGGAATTACACGCATGAAATCTGCATAAATACCTTGACTCCTGCAAATCTGCGAACTTACCTATAAAGCTGCACATTTAGGATAAGGGATTTCTGTAATATATTACGTATTTTACCTGAAACATCTTTAAAGGTACGAGTAAGAGCAGTTTTATACACAGGTTTTCAATACCAATATCAAAGGAAAAAAAACAAAAAAATATCTCTCTTGAAGATTTAAGTAACATTAAACAGTACTTCCATAATATCTAATAATATTAGGCACATTATAAAAGCTAATCCGTTTGATCGCAGTATGAGTTCACGTCACAATTATACATAATATATTATATGGAAGAAAGTAAAGCTTCTTCAAGAATCAGGATTCATAGATTTTACTTATTGAGAGAGATACGAATAAATGTGTACATTTTTCAAGAATCCCCTCTTTGCTGCTGAAGCTTTTATCCACTTACGATTTTAATGGAAGCCAAACAGAAGGTAGGAAAATTAGAGATAACTTTTGTTTTCCGACATTGAATGTAATAATCTCAAAATAACGGGTACTTAGGTATGTACTTTATTAAAGATATTCAACTGAATTGAATCTTATGATAATACAATATAATTATGTGGATAAATGTGTGCTTTAAGAATTAGTAAGTTAAATGCAGAGCAGTGGTGGCCCAGTGGTAACGGCCGCGACTTACGAGTTGTAGGTCGTCGGTTCGAACCCAGACAGGCGCTTTACTTTGTGTAAATTATTTCATCACCATTGCTCTCAAAACGGTGAAGGAAAACATCGTGAGGAAACCGACATGTCCTAGAACCAAAAATTCGAAGACATGTGACATCTACCAACCCGCAGTGGGCCCGCGTGGTGGATTACTGCCCACTCCCTCTCACAGAGAGGAGGCCTGTGTCCCAGCAGTGGGAACATTATAGGCTAATTATGTATGTATGTTATGTAAGTTAAATGCACAGCATTTAATCTGTGATTTTGTATGCCTATCAATTTGGCATTTTAGAGATCTTTGTACCTATTTTATTTATAACACCTATTTTTACACTTATGTTTAACAAATAAAAGCTTTGGTACACAGGTACCTAGGTACTCTTCAAGATTGCTTGTTGTAGCGAAATAAGGATGTAGCAAGCAGAAGTCTACGTCCACGTTTAACTATACTTCATGTAACATGTTATAGATATGTCACCGTATGAACAGCGTTAGTTTATAATCTATCCATCCAAAGGTTGTCTGTAAAAGATAGCTTTTAACGATAAGACCGCCCATTGTGTCACCCTATGTTTTCTACATATTATGTATCTGTAATTTTATGGCGTACATAATAAAGAGTATTCTATTCTAGAGGGGCCCGTGGCTAAATATTAACAGCCGCACAGGTCGATCGGTCAGGTACGCTTGCCGTGATTGGTCTGTGGATGGGTGACCATATTTACATACCGAGACCTCTCCGTGCCTCGGAAAGCACGTTAAGCCGTTGCTCCCGGCTGTCATTCGTGGATCTTTGACAGTCGTTACGTGTAGTCAGAAGCCCGAAAGTCTGACAACCAGTCTTACCAAGGGGTATCGTATTACCCGGTAACTAGGTTGTGGAGATCAGATAGGCAGTCGCTCCATGTAAAATACTGGTATTCAGCTGCATCCGGTTAGACTGGAAGCCGACCCCAACATAGTTGGGAAAAGGCTAGGCAGATGATGATGATGATAATGAAGAGTATTCTATCTCGCGAGATAATAAACTACTGAAAAATTGTGAAAAATAATGTGTTAAATTGTAGTAACTGCGACCAAATTGGAAGTAGCGCTCGCTCGGCTTGCGCGCGGTTGGTCACAGTTCTAACCTCACCTAACCCATTTGGTCGGGGTGGCCTAGCTTAGATTCTACAATTCGGCTACCGCCAAGAACCGACAAATCAGGGACGGTTCACAACTTTACGAGTGACAAAATCGGACAGATTGTGAACCCTGTCGGTAAGTGAAGGCTCATTCACAATTTGACTTTGGATAGATTACAAACTATCGAAAATGAATTAAATTTATACTGTAAGCAGTATGGTATTACAATCTCGAGATAGGCTATACAAACTAACGGTGTATATAATCATATGGTGACAGATACATAGGATACAGTCTACAACACGTAGGCGTAAGTTATTAACTGATGTACAACTGGCATCGTCTGACACAGTAACTAATTAGTCAATTAAGTAATTGTACAATTAACTAGTAAAAAAAATATAACATTGTATTCTCGCCGTTTGCGGGGTGCGAGCACTCGACGTCACTCCCTTTTGTGTTTATCCGAGTTCACGTGAAACCCCGTACATAT
Source organism: Gortyna flavago (assembly GCA_963669345.1). Taxonomy (NCBI): domain Eukaryota; kingdom Metazoa; phylum Arthropoda; class Insecta; order Lepidoptera; family Noctuidae; genus Gortyna; species Gortyna flavago. The sequence continues at coordinate 9,291,559 of OY770139.1, forward strand.
TTAATTACAACGAATATTAACGTAGCTAATAGGCGCCGCCACAACACAACCGAAATGCAACTGCTTTAATAATAATAAATGACAAAGTCGACCGAAACAAACGATTCTTTTGTTTCCATTTCCATTCAACACTCTTTTTTTAGATTAAAAAGTTATTATACATTCATACATTGCAGTTTTCATCTTCAAAAGAATTTGACGCTTTCTAATCTTGTTGCAAAATAGCTCGTACCTAGCAATAGTTTGCGATAGGTTTAGAATAGTTTTGTGCAATCCAAAATATAAATAATATTGATACGATTGTGCCGCATTCGTGTCTTCATCTTTTCAAATGTTAAATGTTAAGTGATGAAAATATCCAATAACGATGAATTAATGAGAAAATTATGGCTAGCCAACAGTTGCCAGCGGTTCACACCACACTCCCTCAGACCAAGTAAAAAGTCAACACTCCTTTATATACTCGTTCAGCCGTCCTACTTATAATTTTCCGGCTGGTGGTCGCCACTCCAGAACTACCTCAGACTTAAAGCTAACACTAAAAATTATATTATAAATTAATTCTAAGACCATAATTATTTTACTTTAAAAAAACCTTGGGCAACTACTTTTATAGTAATTGAGTTACCATAAGATAAACAGATAATATTTAAACACAATTCTTAAATTTTTGCCAAAGAAACACAGCATTGCCATTCAACGTGGCAATGCTGCCTCTTCTGGGCACCTTTCCGGATCACAGCGATGTGGACGAGTAGGTACTTCGACGCCTAAGTGTCCTTTTGTAATTATTTTTATAGTTAGTCATAAACAGATTGATTATGGTCTTTTTAATGTTTCACTTCGAGTCGCATTTTTGTTCAAATAATAATATTATAAAGGCGAAAGTTTGTGAGTGTATTTGTATGTTTGTTACTTCTTCACGCAAAAACTACTGAACGGATTTGAATGAAATTTTACACACAGATAGTTTATAACCAGGATTGACACATGATACTTTTTATCCCCATATTCCCACGGGATCGACACTTATGCGGGTGAAACCGCGGGCGCTGCTAGTATCACTATAATAGAACTTAACTTTAACAGTTACATCATACAGGTCTTTAAAAGGCTTTAAAAGGGTATCCAAGAGGAGGCACATTAACGCTGTAAGATAAAATATTAACAGCGTGATTGAAATAAAATTTAAATGTAAACTTATAGGTACAGGCGATTTTATGACGGAGGTCACCTAGAATATCATAACTTGGGTGACGCTAAGTGATATTATGAGAAGAGGATGACTAGCAGCATCATCTTGTCCACAGACAGAGGAAATGGGCTGAAAATAGCAGTTACCAGCCCCAGTAAGATACGGACGCAATAGAAAAGGGACATACTGCCCCTTTTGTCTTAATACTGTCTGTGCTAATTCATGATATATAGCAGAGAGTGGCTAAAAGAACCTTGCGTTTCTATGCCGGCCAGTTATTGTGGATTTAATGTAACGCATAGCTATATACGATCAAAGTAATAAAAAACGCCAAAATACATATTTTAGTAGTAGAATAATAATAATTTTTACAGCATAAAAGAATTTGTTGACGGGAATCATTTTGTAATGCAACCTATATTATTTGCTATGGTATGATATAAGCAAAACATGTATGCTGTATAACGTATTATTAAAACAACTTTATATACCATGTTTTACGCAAATAAATATTATTTCTATTTCTAGTGACCTAATCTCGCCTAAACGAGTGTCCAGCACCTTAATTGTGTAACCCTTTCAATCACAATCATTTCAATCATTGGAAGGATATTTCGTAACACAACGTATAGGATTGTTCGTAACCGTCAAATAAAGTTTATTGAAGGCTGATTTTTCCATCGCCAGATAACTTTTATTCGAGGAATAAAATTGACGTCTGACAGTTTTTATATGAAATAACTGTCAAAATTTAAAAATGATTCCTACCAAGTTGTTTACATCGTCTGCATCCTAATTGCGTATCACACTATCAATCACAATCTGAATCATTTTGAAGAATATTGCTAATCCATTGCATCATAATTATGTTCGAAAGATTTGTCTGTTGAACAACGTAGGTATAGCCATTAAGAGCAAGAACATTCCATTAAGAGGGGCTCGTGGCTAAGTAATAACAGCCGCACGGGTCGATCGATCAGGATAAGCTACGCTTGCCGCGGTCGGTCCGTGGATTGGTGACCATCTTTGCATACCGACAACCGACCCGTGCCTCGGAAAACACATTAAGCCGTTGGTCCCGGCTGTCATTCGTGGATCTTTGACAGTCGCTACGGGTCGTCAGAGGCCCGAAAGTCGGACAACTAGTCTTATTAAGGGGTGTCTTATTACCCAGTACTTAACTGAGTTGCGGAGGTCAGATAGGCAGTCGCTCCATGTAAAATACTGGTATTCTAGCTGCATCCGGTTAGACTGGAAGCCGACCCCAACATAGTTGGGAAAAGGCTAGGCAGATGATGATGTACTGATTCCATTACTCATCCTTTTTAGGGCATCGTATTTTACTCAGACACCATGTATCGATACACATGTGCGTCATTATAAATCGATATAACTTCAGTAGGTATACCTTAACTCACGTGTTTTGTAGTATGCAAAGTTCGTCAACTGTTCCATTTTGCTCTAAGCTAACATTAAAACTGATGTTGTACGAGTATAAGACTTTACATCAAAATCTTTTGTTTTACTCAGAGTAGTAGGTAAAAGTACCAACAATGTTGGTTGTAGGAAGATCTTAAAATATTTCATACTAGATGTGCCCGCGACTTCGTTCGCGTGGATGTCGGGTATCAATAATGCGTCGCAATGTGTATCATTAATGTGTTGTGTTGTGTGTGTTTGTGTGTGTGTATGTGTGAAAGTGTACGTACCACTGCTCCATTCAAATTCAAATACAAATTCATTTATTTGAAAAGGAAGAATATTTTTTTCTGTTTTTAAGTTTTAATTATTTTGCGCGGAACCCTAATTCGTTTCTAAAATAGAATTAAGTTACTTCTTATAAATCAGCTATCTGCCAATGGAAGCTCCGTTAGCATCGGCCCAGCCATTTCAGAGATTAACCGGAATAAACAGACAGACAATTTTTTTAAAATTGTTTTCATATTATAAGTAGGTAGGTACCATATTACTCGTACAATAAGCTCTAACGCATTTAGTAAAAATTTGTTAATTTGACATTACAAACAAACACTTCAATTTTATTTATTTGTATAGATTTGTCGGATTCGGAGAGAGACTCAACGAAGCTGAAAACGATGAAGTCCTCGGATTATTTAACTTTTTACATTTCACAATGCTTTGTGCATTTCGCAGAGCTCGCTGCCGGCCGCGGTTGAATCCGGAAATGAAAAAAAAGTTGAATGAACTGTTCTGCTAATATTCTGGAAACTGCTTATCTTACTGTTGTGAATAGCTGATGAATATGGTTAAAAATGTAAGCGTACAAGCTTACATTTATATTTAATAATATGGGTACACGATTATTTTGGATGTGTATTTTGAATAATATAGTATGGCAAAGCTTTGTATACGTCATACTCCTTAATGAATATCATTAAAATATTCGAAGACAGGAACACTGTACAGGAATACTGTTCTAAAGTAGCCTACGTACCTCGAGAGTGTCGCATAATTTAACATCTTCTTCAAAAAGGTTAGCAGTAGTTTTTAACAGACTTAAAAAAAAGGAGGAGGTTTTCAATTCGGTTGTATTTCTTTTTTTATTACCCCCACTTTCGTCAATTTTCTTAAGTCCCCTGTAAAAGCGAGGAAATAAGCCTTTAACGAAGCTCAAGACTCGGGGCTAATTTCTCAGAATTTTGCTACAAAACAGACCATAGTAATTCATAATATGTGTATTACACTATAATAATCACACTAACATTATAAAGGTGAAAGTTTGTAAGTGTTTGTGTGTGTGTTTATATGTTTGTTACTTCTTCACGCTCAAACGGCGGAACGGATTTGGATGTAATTTGTAACACAGATAGTTTAAAACCAGGATTAACATATAGGATAATTTTTGTCCCGATATTCCCACGGGATCGACACTTATGCGGGTGAAACCACAAGGCGCATCTATTCTAAAATATAGAAAGAAAATACGTTTATTTGCGGTAAACATGACGCAGTGAAAGAACACAAACACAAAAAATAAGAAGTTGAGGAAAAAATGTGTCACATCCACGCTAAACGGCCATCGGCTAAAAGTACCATAAACTTAAAGTTTAATTAATTTGAAGTCCCTCTGATCACGGACATTTTCTAAAGAAGAGTAATTCACGAGAGGAAATAGCAATTCTCCATACAAAATGGCGCTACAAATGTGACGTATTTTATCAACTGAAAACTGGAAAGTAATTCCGCGCGAAGAGGAGTTTCATTTCTAAAATGAGACATCATTATTTAAGACGAGTAAGAATCGTTTTAATGTTACGAGACACGTTATTAGGTACGCATTTCTTATTTGCAGGCTGTGTGCCCGATGGGATTTCACACCGGCAAAACGCATGATTCAAATATTCATTCACTATTTAACTTTTTTTTTTAATACGAACTGAAAGCTCACCGGAACTCTTGTGCTGTCATGCTTCAAGACTCGCGAGAATGTTTTTAGTTATCAAATCTTGTTATTTATTGATTTTGATTTTATGATATATAGGCATTTGCAAATACCAAAATGCAAATAAAAATACAAAAATGGTTTTTGCATAGTTGGGAAAAGGTTATCCTCTGGAAATATACCAAGGACCAGTTGAACCAGCTGGAACCAGTTGTCAGAAGCCCGAAAGTCTGACAACCAGACTTACCAAGTTACCGTGTTAACCTGTCACTGGGTCAAATATATTCAGCTGCATCCGGTTAGACTGGAAGCTGACCCCAAAAATTGCTGGGAACAGGCTAGGCATGATGAGAATCAGAATAATCATACTCCCCGGCACGACTTCGCCGACTGCTGGCCACAGGCCTCTACATTGTGTGCCAATCTCTAGTTATTCTCAACTGAGAATAACTTTATATAAATAGAAATCTCAATCGAACTGTGACTTAGGAAAACAATTATGTCTGTGCAAGTTCTATAAATAACCGCTAACTAGATGCTAAAAGCAGCATAACTCTGTGTTAAATTAAGTTATCGTTGATTAACGGGTATGGCCGCTTTCGCCCTGTTTAACCACTGATAACAAAATTTGCTACTCTCTTTAAATAGTAGTCTTATATTCAAAGTCCAGGCTGATTACTGTAAATACTATGGAGATTCAAGCAGAGCCAACCATACTGCATCCAAGTCCACCATGTAGGTACGTTTTATCGATAGCCATAAGAAATACGACCAATAAAAATAAAACGCAGGGGTCATAATATAAATAATTCTTTCTTTAAATTTTATAACTTAATCGTCTACTGGATGTTTATTTAAACGCGTTCATAATTTTATATTACATTAATCTAATAAACCTCGAGAATAGGTACCTACAATCCTCGCAAGAGTAGGTATGATTTTCAATGAATTCTTCACAAATTGCTCACAACAAGCTTGTGCTAACAACAACCTTTTTCTTTTAATTTGAATTTCCAGTAGAAAGTATTATTGTTTCCTTTATTATGCGAAGGCAGTTTCCGCCTGCCCGCTTGTACCGGAAGCTAAGCCGTCAATGCAAGCAAATAGGTATCTACGTTTACAGTTAATTATTAAAATATGAAAAACAAAACCATTTTAGTATATGTAATCAATTCATCTTTGCGTTATTTTTTCGTTTTAATTTTTTACATGCTTGTCTGTTCAATTATAATTTCTACTTAGGTTTATTCGCTGATAGGTTAGCAAAACAATTTAATTTTAAACCAAAATTAGCTTTACAGGTGAGCAAACGTGCTTTTCATAATAGTTTCCACAGCCAAAATAACAGAAGATTCAACTCATACGCTTCGTTAAATGTAAAGGTTTATTCGAGACGGACATAAGGGAGTCGTACAGATATCTAATTATAATTACATGAATAGGATAACTTTAAATAATCAAGGCCCAACCGCCCAGAGGCGCGAGAGCAATCAAGAAATGAAGGTCAACATTTGAATTTGTATCTGGTTATCTAATTTAACTGCTCTGACCAATATAAGTTTAGCAAATTGTCCAAATTGAATTCCCCGAGGTGTCCTAAAACGATTTAGATAGAACCGTAAATTGGTGTAGTAAATATGTTTACTAAATGTGTTATCTTGCTACTGGCAGTACTTACTGAGTACCTATTAGGCAATCAGCATCCTAATTGCACTATCAATCTCAATCTGAATCATTTTGACTTTGACACTAATACCTATAAAGTTATACCGAAAGCCGAGTTAGCCCGAAAGTCTGACAACCAGTCTTACCAAGGGGTATCGTATTACCCAGTAACTGGGTTGTGGAGGTCAGATAGGCAGTCGCTCCATGTAAAATACTGGTATTCAGCTGCATCCGGTTAGACTGGAAGCCGACCCCAACATAGTTGGGAAAAGGCTAGGCAGATGATGATGACCTATAAAGTTATTATAATTATCATAATCTCTTAGTCGGTCGTACACCCCCTGAAAGACAATGTTATGTAGGTGATCTATTACCACTGTTAAGAATTTCACTAGACTGCAAACACTTATATGATTCTAGAAAAAACAGTATAATGTTGGGACTAAAACTTTGGACAACAAGTCGGTCGTCGACGCGCGCGTATACCTACTCGTTGTCCAGAGTTTACTTTCATTTACATACCTTTAGTTAGGTTAGCGGTCAACTACCGAAAATAAAAATGATGTTTAGCTGTATCAACTTTTATGTCAACAGCACTCTACTTGCGTAATGATTCATTTTACAAAGATATTGCAAATCCATTGCTTCATGTGTTCGAAAAAAAATTGTCTGCTCGACAACATATATATAACGCAATGACGTAAGGTCACGGCCGTTACTACTGGGCCACTGCTTGCACTGCTTGCAAAGCCAACAAAGGAGATAAAATATCGATGACATTTTTATCCCGTACTGCTAGGAAAGAGTTTTACGTAAGTCAACGAGCAATCCTGTAGTGCGGTGACCATGCTCTACATACAACAAAGGAAATTCTTTCTCAAAAATCTCTTCAGTGTCTCGTTCCTCAAGGTTTTCTCAAAAGACAAAGAATGGAACTATATTACTTATAATGTAAAAGAGTTTTGGGCCTAGAAAAGAAAAGATGTACATCTTTTCCTCGTTCCCTGAAAATGAGAATGCATGCAAAAACTAAAAACTTACCACACCATTTTTTTTTTGCATTTGATTTATTACTGGTACTTATATCTTCAGACACTGGTACTTATGTAAAATGTTTTCTTATTTGCATTGACGTAACTAATTTAATGTTCTCATTGCTGGGACACAGACCTCCTCTCGGCGAAATGAGTGGGCCGTAATCCACCACGCGTGCTTGTGCGCGTGTGTCTTCGAATTTTTGGTTCTAGGATATGCCGGTTTCCTCACGATGTTTTCCTTCACCGTTTTGAGAGCAGTGGTGTTGAAATAATTTACACAAAGTAAAGCGCCTGTCAGGGTTCGAACCTACTACAACTCGTTAGTCACGGCCATTAACACTGGGCCACCACTGCTCTCCTAGGAGTACCGGGGTCATTAAATATATTCATCACGAATACAACTTAAACAATATTTCAAAAGTAGTTAAGTATGTCAAGGATCTCAAGAAATCCTGATTCCATTAAACGACATGCGTACCAGCCCTCGGCCTCACGTTACCTTGGCAGCGGTGCATCGCCGGGTATCGCTTCACTCAATCAGCCGAGCGACGGTGTCGTGTGACGCGTCTTTATGTCGAAGGATAAGATAATTGATACCAGTCGACTGTACGTCCTCGCAGCGTAATAGAAAATTCTTCTTATTTGTCTTTGCAGATTGTACAATATTGATACGAGGAACTGTCAACTTCCGGAATCCTTTTGACATGCCTGAAGGCGTTATAGGCCGTATACCTAACAGACACCTGTGACTGCATTATTTTAATTAGAACCCTCATCCATACAAACGCTTATTGGTTGATTCGCACGAATACCCTAGAGCGAAACAGGCGATTCGACACTTTTAAATACTTAATACTAGTTTTTCTCTAGGCAATTCGGCATGTCTTAGAACCAAAAATTCAAAGACATGTAACCGCTACCAACCCGCAAAAAGTCCCGCCCGCAGACCGCGTAGTGGATTATGGCCCACTCCCTCTCACCGAGAGGAGGCCCGTGTCCCAGCAGTGGGAACATTATAGGCTGATTATGCGGGTTGGTATCAGAATGACTGGATCGCAAATTGACCAGCTACTCCCCTTGAATTGGTGAAAGAAAGCCTTTTTAACCGACTTCAAAAAAAGGAGGAGGTTCTCAATTCGGCTGTATGTTTTGTATATTAAGCGACAACAGTACTACATTTAATTGTAACTACCAATAACGTCACACCACGACAATTATCATCCTGTCAATCAATCACAGTGACTGATGGTGGCAATATCTTCTTAGAACAGTTATGGTACGGCAGACGTTTAGCATCAGCTTGTTACGACATGGTAATCATAATGAATTAACTACTGACTGTAACCACTGTGTTCTGGATACATAGTATTTTAAACATTTTGTTTTTCTCAGAGTCCCAAATTACATTTTACTACGACAAGAATTGGTCTTAATTATCAATAACATTTCATAATGCTACGAGTCATTATTGGGAATCAGCGGTGTAATTGCATAACATATTACCTATCCGTAGCGATGGTTTTCATGTTAAAAGTTCAACAACATTCATTGCGTTATTTACGTTGTTGAGCAGACACATTTTTCTAACATAAACCTAAGCATATGCTTTAAAATAGTGTGTTGCGCAATTAGGGTGCTGAAAAAAAAATCGAAATTGACTTTCAAATCTTTCGGCCGTTTGAAGACGTATTTTCAAAATGTTACGTAGACAATCGAATAACTAGGAGAGGAGAACCAGAATAATTAAAAAAACTTAAACTTAAGTATGTAGGTAAGTAGTATCTATGAAATATATGACAAATTCATATCTATCTTGTGTAACAGATAACCTTCCAGGAGCGACGCAATATTCCGTATAACATAATACGGGTCTCACTTCGCGCTTGCAATTTATTAGGTACTACGACACTGAATCATTAATTTCTCATATGATACACTCTCGTGTAAAAAAAAGGACGTACTTTGCGAAATTTTATAGCAATAAAATAAATAAATGTTTTATTCACTATTAAAATTGGTAAAATATTAACATAAAGTCTTATAAATAGTTTACAAAAGTTATTACAATGTTAGAACAGACAGTGCTAGGATAAACCTGAATCACAGGCGGGCATGAGCTCATACTTTATGGGAACTGCAGGACAATACATTTTTTATCAATATTTAACATTAGAACTCTTGAAATAATGACAAATAATAAAAGAGATTTTTTTTTTTAAAGCAGCTTAATAAATCGTGAAATCTTTCCCAAAACTATTATTGTACCGATGTTTTAACTAACAAAAACGATGTCTCTTTCTTATTACAGTTTTCTGTAATTAATATTTTCGCAGAGTGTAAACATGTTTTTACATACAACTGTACCCTGTTGTAAAAGAAAGACATTTCTAACCTTAATATTTTCGATGTGTCAAAATATAGAGATAGAACATTTTGCTGCTGTATGCCCTAGAGACATGTTTCCTTTGTTTTACCCATAAATTATAATTTCTAGGTGGATTTAAAAAAATACTTTTTCTTGTTTCTTTCTATCATGTATGTCAAAACTTATTGCGCCAGGGTTCATTTAATTATTAACTTTTTCACTTAATCTTTTTACCGCACAGCATTATTATGTGTAAAGTATCAAAGCTACACTTTTCAAAGCAAACGTTTAGAAGAATATTAACAAACTTCGTATTACTTATTAACAACTTGGAACTAGATTTCTCTAAAACGAATTATGTACGTCAATAGTACTAATTGCGTTGCGACTTTACTAAAAGTTTTGAGTTATTAAATACGTTGGCTAACCCTCCGGTATGGTTACGTACAAAATTTTCATGGAATTGAGAACTTTCTGTAGATTTTTTTTTACTTTTACAAGTCAATATTAAAGTTGAGTATGTTTCGAGGCAGGTAAATTTTTGTGGTATAGATAAATATTTCAAATCAAAATCAAATCAAAATATTTTATTTCACATAAACCTACATGGGCACTTATGAAACGTCAGAAGCTAGGTGCACGGTTCCAATTGGTCGTTTCCTATGTAGAAGAACCGGCAAGAAACTCCACGGTGACTCTTTTAAAAATAGTTGGTTTTTACAATGTTTTTAAGTTACAATAGGTATGGGAGGACAGCGTAGGCCTGCCAACAAGTACCAGGTACTTGATAATATTTAAAAAAATCTGATAAAATCGTATTGTTCATTTCCCCGCCCACTATAGTGTTACTATGGCTACTAAGTTTAGTGACTCAAACAGCATTGAAAACTTATTTCATATACATATTCATAATCCGTCGAGCAGGTAATCACTTCACAGAATTTCAATAATGTGGTATATAAATCTGTGAACTCAGAGCCTGCAGAAATTGAAATGGTGGAAAAGGGGAAATAAAAACTTTTCCTTGGTTAGTAAGCAGGCTCATTATAAAATATTATAGGTATTGTTTTGAAAAATGTAGGTACAGCGAATGTAAAATATTGAATCCAGGAGAATTTGTGTTACACGTTATCTAACAGGAAACCTTGGTTATTTAGTTTAGAGAGAATATTACGATAACAGCCCCGAAAGTTAATAAATACACAATAATTTTGTTAGCTCCAGGCCAAGCAGGGGTCGGGATTAAGGTTAAGCCCACACTATTGCAAACATGCCCTTGGAAAGGAACGAAGTACAATTTAGGTATTATTAACTATCTATTCAAAAACAATAGGACACGCATGAAGTAGGTACAGCAATGTGGAGGACAATTTAGCCATCCGGAAACGTGCCCGGAACACTGGTAGCATTGCAACGTTGAATAGCTATGCTGCCAGCACAAGTAATAATACTGTTTACAAGATTAATAATACTGTTTACAGTAGTTGGTACCTTCGTAATTTTTCAAGAGTTGATGGTCAATACGAAGTATTTATAGCTGCCTACTTTCCTACTCGACAAATACCTACCTGAAAAAGGTGGCTCACACTCACCAACAGTACGAAATTGTGTTTAAAGAGACAAAACTGGTGACATTACTACTTGAATACCAAAATCAAGTATACGAAAATTAAGCACATTATATTAACTATCTATTTAGTTCGATGTGGCCATTAGCTTTAACATAGGTAGGTAGATGATATTCGATCACGCTCCAGGTCCACTTTCAATGGCCGACACAGCTAACTACCGACCATTTACCCTAAATTAGTACAAGCATAAACACGTAAGGCATACTTAATCGTGACTAGGAAAAGTTCTCTAGCTTTGTTGATGTCCAAAAAGGTACGAGTATATATAGGGATAATGGGCAACTGTGCCCAATGAACTCATAAGTTCACGACAATTTGTTAGAGAAATTAATAAATTACATTTTGATTATTATTCGCTCAAAATGCTGTCTACATCGTTTTATTTTCACTTAGAGTAACATGTTTCTTACAAATAGGTTACAGTTTCCGCTTTACTTGTAGGAATTGACGTAGTAAATTATTTAAAAAGGTCTTAATTCATACATTCTGAAAAGTTAATGTGGTAATTGCCTAGGTTCTTTATAAAGAACTGGAGAAAAAAAAAAGTTCTTTATAAAGCACTGGAGAAAAAGCAACTATGCAGAGCTTTTTGAAATCGAGCGCTAGATTGCAATGCGAAAACTTTTGGATAAATGAAAGATATTTTTTTATATTTTTTTAATAATAATAATTTATCACTTATTCTCTCTGCATAAAGCTGAATTAAAGTTAATGGTACAAAAAATGTCTCAACTGTATTCCACCTTTGTGAGAGACTGGTGCCTGATATAGATTTTTGGGAAAAACCTGTGTTACAGGTCACCAGGCTCCTTCCACGGGTAGAATTAACTTTTACAGAGATACCGTGCAAGAGTCGAAGTTAAACAATATGCATAACAAAAATAAAAACTAAGTAGGTACCTAAGAGTAACAATATAACAAAACACAAATAAAAGAAGTAATAATAACAAGAAAAATACCTACTTATGATTCTGCAGAAGTTATTGAGTCATGTTGTGAAACGATGGGTGATTGAGTTTTTATCTTGTGTGAAGTGTTAGACAAGTAGAAGATGTATGTGAGTAATTCATATTTATTTTCTACTCCGCGTTGGCAGCGCAGGAGTACATTTAATTGTTCCGTAATTTTCTCGTTTTGGCTTGGGCCATATTTTCATACAAATTATGCTAATTAGCAACTCCAACACGTTATTGTCAAACAAAGCGTAGCGACCCCAATAATTTCGTCACTGTGCAATGCAGTTCCCCAAACAGGAACTTCAATTTACTAATTTATATTTACGTTTGATTTAATGGTAATCGTTGTTTTCTATCTTGAATTTTCAACTGTTGTTGTATGAATATCGCTTTATAATGTAAAGTCAGAATTCTGAAAATTTTAAGCATTCACGTTTATGAATATTCAACAATTATTGATTTTCGTGCGTAGTTTGTAGGTAGGTAAATAAAATAAGATGTTTCTAACAGTAAAATGGGTAAATACTATTACTGAATGAAATAATGAATATAAAATGAGTAAGGTAATTATGACAAAATTAAATTATTTTTGAGGTATTTTAAAACAATAGTCGTAATAGATTTTTCTACAGTCAGATAACATTTATCTGAAGAATAAATGTGAATGTGTATAACGATGACTATTGTTTTAACTGTTAATGCAATCAGAATAAAATCAGATAAATCGAAACAATGTCTTATTAAAAGGTATATCAAAACAGATTTTTCAATAGCCAGAATAGATAACTTCTATCTAAGGAATAAATATTGCTTTTTGACAGGTATTGAATAGAAATATGTCAAACTGTCAGATTTATTCTTCAGATAAATTTTATCTAACTATAGAATAATTAGCTCTAAAATTATCCAGTACATAAGTCCATGGCATTTAAAAAGTCATTTCACACAGAACAGTAGCGTTTTCTTTTTGCAAAACTGTTGTGTTCCTCTGAATCACGTGCAATTTAGTGGCTATCGACTATTCAAATGAGCGAGCATCGATGTGGCGGTAGACGAAGCGGTATACAGCCTTACTTTTGTTCACACCGTAAAGAAAAGACACGCTGTCAGAGCATGGAAGCGTTCAGCGTTAGACTCTATAGAGGTGTGCTCTTCAAGGGTGACTGCTTTTATTCCTTTAGACACCTACGCGATAAAAAATCTATCTTCTCTAGATAACATTGCATGTCGTTTCTTTAGAACTTCACTTTGATGTGCGGAGGTATAAATAAAAATAAATAAATATGGAAAACGGAATATCATATTCCCACTCGCTTTATAATAGGCTGTGTGTAAAAGAAGTATCAACTATGAGAACAGACAAAATTTTATCATCGATAAAACTTTTTCAGTGACTGAGTATTTTAAAATTTTCATGAAAGTTTGTCCTTATAGCCACAATACTAATGTATGGCATTTGATTTGGCTGCAAAGTAAAAAGTTGACCGAATAGTACGTAGGTTGTGATTCCAATTTATTTAGTTTTTTAACCAACTTCAAAAAAGAAGGAGCTTCTCAATTCGGTATGTCTATATTTTTTCATAGGCAGGAAAATAAAGAGAAGGCAGGACAGTACGTATGGAGGCGAACAACAAACTTTCTATGATTCTGCGAAATCTCGAAAAGATTCATTTTCCTTTAACACTGTGTAAAAAGCGAAAACTTTGTCGTCCCTCTGGGGTATTCGGGTTCTAAGCACATTATGTTATCACATGTAAAGTAAAGATATCAAACTACAGTAATCAACTAATAAACCGATTACATACAGAAGAACAGACCACATCATACAACCATAAACTAAACAAGTTATCATCATCTGCTTAGCCTTTTCCCAACTATGCTTTAATTTACTTTTATAAACTAAACAAGTATCTAAAGACCACGCAGGGTTTTTTGTGTATACCTACCTAACACTTTGCGAGACACTTAACGCCCCCAGACGTAATAATAATAAAACTTCTATTGTGTCTCATTCAATGTCCTTCACTGGGTTAAGCAACTCAAGAATACCTACTAACATGAGGTAAAATAATTAAATCATCTCCACTTTGCACAAAACACATAATCAGCCTAAAATGTTCCCACTTTTAAGACACAGGCCTGTCTAGTCTAGCCGAGAGGAGGTTGTAATGCACCACGATGACCCAGAGCGGGCTGGTAGATGTCACATGTCTTCGAATATTTGGTTCTAGAACATGCCGATGTTTTTCCTTCACCGATTAATTAAATCATTAGAAAATCTTAAATTCAAATTCACAGTATAATAGGTACTGTAGGTAGTAAGTAATTAGGCATCTGAAAAAAAAAATAGCCAATTTGTGAGAAAAAATCTCGATGTATCTTACTCATCCACATTTTCACGAACGACACAATTCTAGTGACTGGTGGCACCATCTAGTTTCAGCTGAATATTTCAGGAGCGGAAGCTGTTAACTATTATACTTCGCTGTATTTATCAGCTGGCTGTAGGTCTCCTTAATATCGTGTTTTATTTGCTCTGCAGTACCGAGATTTGACGCTAGATGTCTGTTTTGATCTCGCGCCGCGTTTTTTAAAAGCGCAGCCGCAAAAGACCGGACTTGAAATAAATATTTTCTACTATATTATATTTAGCCATCTGTATTTTTTTATTTCTAATTTCTTGGTTTTGGATGTGCGAAAAGATCCGACACAATTATTGCTTCAATTTTATGGTATGCCACAGGCAATAAACTATACTTATAATCCAACTGATGATGACTCAACGATTTAATTGACTTACAATTTTTATTTTTATTTTAAGGTGGATTACAGACTAATAATGACTTTATCGTAGTTATATATCTACATAACTTGATTGCTAAGACAAACTATAAATAA
Source organism: Gortyna flavago (assembly GCA_963669345.1). NCBI lineage: Eukaryota > Metazoa > Arthropoda > Insecta > Lepidoptera > Noctuidae > Gortyna > Gortyna flavago. The sequence continues at coordinate 9,306,709 of OY770139.1, forward strand.
GAAATACTTTCGTAAAGACCGCAATACCATTAGTTGTTTGTAAGCAAGAGAAGAATTTGTTTTGTTTTTGTTAATAGAAAAAAGAATCTGTTTTGTTTGATTTGTTTAAGAATATATTTTTATTTTGGTATGTATTTTTATTTCTTTTAACTTTAGGTACATAGTTTTTAATTTGAGGAGGCTTGTAAAAGGCAGCGCATATTGTAAATTATTCCCCTAGATTGAGATTGTAAGCTTTCTGAAAAATAAATAAATTACAAGACTTGATTGATATATACAAAAAAATATCAATGAAAGTGTGACATGTTACTTTTCAAGGTAAATTATCAGTAATTGTTGTAAGATATTTTTGTTCAATTAGCGAATGTTAAGATAAGGTATAAGAAAGTCGATGGAAAGCGAAACGTTCAGTTTTCGTATGAGGTCTAGACAAAAATAAATTAAGTATAGCTAATGTCTGCACTCTACATTTAGATTTGTTTTATGGTCGTGGTGTTTCACAGTTTACGACATAAGTGGTTGAATTTTATAGGTAGGTACCACCTTGTATATTTTCTACGATCGGAAAGTTTTTCTATGTTCAATAATGGAGTTAGTTTTATTTGTCAGTAGGTATATTTCGAGAATGTGGCGACTCTTGGGGTAAGCCTATGTCCAGCAGTGGACGTGCTTTGGCAGAAATGATGATGATATCGAGAAGTATTTACGATATGCAGTATACCCCTTCTGACCTCCTGCCTTCCTTTTGACCTTAGAAAAGTAAGCTGTTTAAAAATCGCTGCTTCTTTTCACACCCACTTTTTTATATCTACTTCCCAATTTCAGAACCTACACCATGTCTTTCTACTCAATTTCATTATAATCCAATTTGGGATCCAGACGAGCTTTTTATTGGAACCTAAGGTCCGAACTCAGGTAGGTAGGTACTCGGTAGGTACCCCTCAGGTACAAAGGATCCGTCCAACATAGGTACTTGTTGGTCCTTCGGTACATTGTGTTAAATAACGGCGGACTTAGCTGTCCTGTAATTCCCAAAATAATGTAGGGCTCTTATTAAGTACATATGTCAACTTTGCAGTAAATTACAGCTGGCGTTTATGTTTTAATTAGATTTCGTGTCAGTGTCGTAATTTCTTTATGAGGTTTTGTTTATTTAGTGGTATGTACAAACATTTTGTTCCTTATTTAACCTTCATCATTAGATTGGTTTATTGGGTGCCTACTATTTTGTTGTTTTTTTTTTTATAGAAATCATAATTGCCCTGTCTGCGATGGATTAGAAAGACTAAAGATAAAAATAAATAACTCAAAACTTGGGCGTCCTCTTTAGAATCTATATCAAACGCCATGGAGGCCCGAAGCATATTTTTGCTTTTTTAGTGCAAAATATTAAACTGGGATTCAAAAGTGGGATCCAACGAAACTATATCATCGCGATAACTGGTAATATTTTATTCACCTAGATGAAATAAAAAGGAAATTCTTGGAAAGTAAATAAACTAAAAGTAACTAATGAATTATTAGACGTAAGTATATTTTGCTAACCATAAGTTACCGAATACTTACAAGTCAAAGTCACCTATTGACTTATAAGACCCACCTCCTCAAAACTTGTGAAGTAAAATAAATATCTATATATTTCTAACGGATGATTTTTCAATAGACCGAAAAATTTTATTCCAATAATAAAATTGACGTCTGACAGTTTTTGTATGGAAGAACTGTCGAAATTTCAAAATTATTCCTTCGATAAAGTTATTTGGGTTGGAAAAATCTGCCCTAAGTTTATTTCATCAGAAACCAAAATAATCGTTGCCATTAAATTAATTAATGCCATAAATAATGAGCTCTCCAAATAAGTCCTAACAAAACAGCACACGTTTCATGGGTGGCCCGTCTATTACGTTATGTTGTGACACTTGGGGCGGTTTCAATGTGTTTGTTCCAGCCTAAATATTAGAATATTGAATATTCACGTGTTTTGATACACACATGAGTGTGCTTTCAGGCCATGTATATGCACTAATTGATTTATGCTTGACTGATAATAATTGATAAACCATGAACAAATAACTATTAATAAGAACAAGCAACTTGTTATTCCAAGTAAACGGAACAATAAACAACATAACTTTAGAGGAAGCAAATCTGGTTAAAACCTTTTGTGTAATATTTCCATTATGAGTCTATTATCTAAAGGGCGGTACTCATCCCGAGCAATCCCTTGATGAATTTGTTTTGCGAACATTCGTTGTGCGCGATCATTTCGAGCCACACAGCACAGCCAGTAAAGGTGAGGTCTCATTCGCGAAACAAACATTCGTTCACGAACACGACTAAAGTCATTTCATAGTTTTTTTAAGCTTCTGCCCGCGACTTCGTCCGCGTGAAATTTCGGCCTCCGAACATAGTGTCGCATCCCATCGCCCATCCGCGCTTTTTCTTAGTTTTCCCTTTGCGTTCTTTATGACTTATTTTATATTAGCTCGGTCACAAACGGTTGTAGCGTGATGTTAATAGCTTCGTCAAGAATTGAGCTATCAAAGGCAAAAATATTTTTTCAAATCCGACTGGCAATTCCAGAGATTAGCGCGTTCAAACAAACTCTTCAGTTTTATTATTAGTATAGATTTGGCATTACAATGATCTTTATCCTCGTTGCAATAAGGTTGCCTTTAGAGATAAAATAACCGAGAAAGGCTTCGGTGAAAGGACTGTTTTTGCATTTGTTTTGCGTGTTTGGATTCACGTCCTTACCAAACTGTTCGCCCGTGCGTACAAAGAAATTCTAGTTATTATCGAAAACACTAGTGAAATAAATGAGGTGTAATTTACGCCTTTTCATTTACTTGAAGTAAGCGTTCAATCAAGGTTTTGACAATTTCACACAAATGAGGCAACGTGTTATTGCAACAAAATTTTATTATTGGATATTTACAGGGAATAAATTCGGAGGGCAAGTACAATTAATTTAGGACATAATTAAACAGTACGTACTATAATACAAAACATATTCTGTTACCCCTTCACTTATAAAACTTGACGATTAGAAACACCACTAGCTGTCTTTTTCATTTTCATGTCAATAGAGTGAGTGAGAAGGGCAATGGGGTATTCTGGTATTCTCCATTTAAGTTCAAATATGTTTTTGAAAGGCAGCTAATTTGTATATTATAGTATAATAAATAGTAGTAGGTTTTTGGCACAAATGCATAACTGGAGACGCCAGGATAATTTTACATAAGCTTAAAATTCCTGTATTACATTTTAAACATTAATTTTGGAGTTATATGTAGGTACTTATACAATATTTCTCATAGTTTGCAATACATAATACTTATTTATAATTACACTATGGTTTAGTTAGGTTACTGATATATAAACACGTAAAGTAATGGACATAGATAAGGTTAGAAGCATGTGACCGCGTTGAAGTAACATCGGAGGACGCGCCCCCGGCCGGTGCCGCTGCCGCGCCGCTGCAGCGCGCTCTGTAAACAAACGATAATGTTAGTTACATTTTAAGTCTATGTCGCAAACTTTGTTCACACTATGATAGACTTTACTTGGAAAATAGAAGCTAATCTTATGTTACGGACAATAAATACAGGATGAAATTGAATAGGTGCGTCAAATTAAAACATTCAGAAAATTTTGTCTAAGACACGTTGAATTAGACAACGTGTCTTAGACAAAATTTTGAGCATGTCATTAAGGAAAGAGATGCGCATTGGCAAGCAATTTGGCAACGTCGCATCGTCGCGCGCCCTTTTTTTCGTTGTTACGGTCAAAATTAGATTTATACCGCTAGTTCAACGCATTGCCAACTTGTTTCCTGTTGTAAACTATGCGATTATTGATTTGTTTCGTGTATTGCCCGTGGTCCAATCTGGCGCGCGCTAAAATTGATACATACTTAAATTTTTTTGGATGATAATTTTGTAAATTTTTTATATTTTTTACTGTATCGTGGTTAGTTCTTGGCTACTTGAAGGCAGTATCTACACGATTTTTTTCAAGAATTATTACTGCACCTCCTATTTCGAGTTGACGCAATTTTTAAATTTTATTCTGTATTGGGCAAAATGGGCATGTAACGTAAGGCGGGATCACACGGGGCGCGGGAAACGGATAGATATTTTTAAATTCCCCGCGCCTTTTTATTGAATTTGTACGAAAAAAACATCACGCGCGTTGTATTGTGTAATCCACCTTAAGTATGGATATTTAAAAGTATTTCACGCGGACGAAGTCGCGGACAGAAACTAGTTTTACTACAATATCATGTCAGCTGAGACAACAAGTGTAAACAATGACTCATTTCTCAAGTTATGGGTTACTCCGGAATTTAAGTCCTTTACAATAATTTTGTCGAATCACTTAAAGGCGCGGTCGATGAGCTCATTAACCACAGGCCTTCGCCCCCGGCTCCCTACGGACGGAAAACGAAGTCACATTTGTAGGCATCAACGATGCTCAAACTTGTTCGGACATTTTGTTTAAGAAAGTAATTTAATGCTTAAAGCCCTTCGTGTCCTTCGTAACTTTCAATGAATCGACCCCTACGCGAACAGAACGTCTTTTGATGTATTGTTGTTATTCAAGTGGTTAGGAAAATAGTTCAATGTTAGCAGGAAATAGTACCTACGCTTACAAGTAAACAAAGTCACTTAATATAATTCTATAGTAAATCACGTGTATTCTGACTACCCTACAAAACTGTAGCAAGGCTACGCGGATTCTACGAATTTGACTACGTAATTCTTAGTACATAACGTTTAACACAACACTAAGAATCAACTAGGAACAACTGCCTCATTTTAAACATTCCTATACTGAATAAAGGCAACGAGTCCATGATTAAAGTAGGTCATTCGTTAAAGCCGTAGCGGGGCTACGCGGGTTCTACGAAATTGTCTACGCATGCTACGTAGCGTATTATAAACCAAATTATATTACAGTCCACGTTTTTAAATTTCATTAATATGACTTAGTACGTACTAATACTTTTGTAGTAATTTATTAGTATCATTCTATGAATTCGTAGCAAGCCTACGTCGCTGCTACGAACACGTCTACGCATGCTACGTTGCGCGTAGCACATAATGATTATCTGTCTACGCGTGATATTTCTGTCGAAAAGTAGTCATTTGTGTCTCAAAATTTTTTTTAAGAATATATTTATTAATATCGTAATATCCAATGAAAACGTTAAACGAATTTATGTTTACGATGTTTTCGGAGCACCTTTGCCTATTGCTTTGCTAATATCAGTTAGCGTTAAGTTCACATTGGTACTAAAATACGTTGGAATAATAAAGTCCTGTTAAATTGAGTTACACGTCTCATCCCGTGCAGATAAAAATGTATTTCTGCGACCTTCAATTTATGGTCAAAACCCTCTACAGCGGCCCCGCTGGGATTCGAAGTATAATGCCATAGATATAAACATTGGTGTGGTATATGACTTAGGTATATATGAATCCTGAGTTCGGATATTATTTCAATTGTTGAGTAGTTGAGTGTTCTAAGTTTGAAACAGTTGTTTAATAGATTTTAAATAGAGGCCACATAAATTAAAAAGTTTTGACGGCATGGCCGGTGATCGCAAGTGGCTACGATAAACATGGATTCCATTCAACAAAAACAAAGTCCTTCAAACCTCTTAGTTTTTGCTTTTGAAATCTTACCTTCGATACGGGAATAATTCCTGATGTGGAGAATATTTGCTAAAGGGAGAGGCAGATTAGTAGACTTGTTTTTCTGGACGGTTCCGGTAAGTTTCAGTTGTTTTTAACCACAATTAAGAATAATTACAAAATCCAATAGCAGTTCTAACCAGATCATTCATCTCGTCATCAGCCAGCCGGAGCGGCGCCGTCCGCGGTCCATTGGGGTCGACGCGCTCACCATACGCGCGCGGTGGCTCGTTGTCTTCGTGTAGCGCTTTCTGCAGCGCCACTAACAGACGATCCAGCACTAAAGCTGCTCGTTTCTGGGGGACCACCTCCTGAGACAAAAAATAAAAGGTATGATCAAACTCTATATAGTGAAGAAACGGGAAGAAAAGTTTGGTTTGAAAAAACAAGCAATGATTGTGACAGAAAATCATTATCTTACAACCCTTTTGTTGAATCACGAGCCACTTAATCCAATATGAAAGTACAAAGAGGAAGTTCCCATCTTCCTCTTCATATATTTTTGTAGCCTTATAACGTTAAGGCTACAAAAAAGTAGAAGTCGCCATAATCGCCAAGCTTGGCAGATGGATTGGTGATCGGGGTTTTCTTATTAGTCAAGAGGACGCAGCACTCACACTGCATTCTCATATTTTGTTACTGCATTCTCATATCCTGCCCTTTGTGTCCCAAAGCATGCAGTCAAAGTGACCTCTGTGCTGCCACAGACGACCCCATATGGAAATGGCGAAGTTTTGGGCCAACAAGATCCGTGATACTGTCTTGCTAGCGACACGAAGAAGACTGTATCCACTTTTACATCACTCATGATAAATTTTCTCTAATTATTTCAATGCATATCGCCTGTGGTAAACATGGGCCTCCATGTTTACCAGTAGACGTAATTGAGTTTATTTGTTATTCTCTTGCCAGAAATATGCGCTCGTATTGTACTCGTATAGTCATATTTTCTTTATTTGTTTTCGAAAACTGATATTTTAGTAATGTCACGGAATGTTTTAGTACAAGTGCATATAAAATTATTTTATCATAAAAAAACGTCGACTATGGTACAAAGTATAAGAGGTACTTTGTTCTATATACATTCGACTCCATTTTTAAAGTAAAACGTCTTATCCGGCGATTCTATAATAAAAATAGGCGAGACTTCAGATTGAAAAAGTCCAGACATAAGTTTGGTTAATTGATTGTTTTGTGTTGTCTTGCAAAGTAACTACCAAGAAATTGGATATACATAGCTAACAATATACTCTCACCTTCAATACAAATATATTTGCTTCCTAAGTTAATCCGTTAATCCTACTGATATTATAAATGTAAAATATTGTGAAGATGTTGGGATGTTTGTTATTCACTCACGCAAAAACTACTGTATTGGTTTGGATGAAATTTGGTACACAGATAGTTTATAACCAAGATTAACATATATAATACTTTTTATCTCGATATTCCTACGGGATCAAAACTAATGGGGGTAAATCGCGGGGCGCTGCTAGTATTCATTATAACATATGTACAGGTATGTATTTCCGATAGTTCTCCAAGGAACTTTTCATCAATTATTTAATTATTTTGAGAGCACTTTATATATGTCTTCTCATCAGTTAACATACAACTTAGCAACGACTTCTTATATTTCAAGCCACTCATCACTAATAAAATAAACCATAAAATTAGCTGTTAACTCATGTGAGTTAGTTAATTTACCAAACGAATTCATGTTTCACTGACCGTTATTTAGTACAGTATCTTTACTGGAGCGTAATTATTTCTCGGAATTAAGTAAAAATACTTCTGCAGGAATTTATTCCAGAAGTATTTTTACCGGAAAATTCTAATATCCATTTTTTCCTAATTTAGCATTTTGATCATGTAATAATAATGTTCTTTATTTTCGGACAACAGTGATCCAGCGTGTTAGTAAACAATATATTGTATAAATAGCTTTATAAATTTATTACACGAAATCAAATTGAATTTAAGTTTATTACGACTTGAAAATAAGTTTTTATAAATAATATTATAATATCCTAGGCAGTTGCAAAACTATGAGTACCTACTTACTCCCTAAACTATAAAATACCTAGTTTAGTTTAGTAAGTTCGTTTTTTAATCCTAGAGACTAATCTGACATTTAAGTCTTTTGTGTTTGCGTTTTTTAGTATAGAAGTTTGACATTACACCTATCAGATTAGTCTCTGAGATTAAATTTAAAAAAAAAAAAACAACCGACGTCGGTTGTTTTTTTTTTGTATTATTTTTCACGTTTTAGTGGGAGAGTTTGTAATTTATCTAAGTTACAATAGCCTAACGTCAACTGCTGATCACCTTTCACAAAATATTAATTTTTCCGATGCTGGGACGTTAACTCACCATACGCATTGTGATGAGCATAAATTGCTTAGCAACCATATTAAAGTAATCGAATCGCAACCCGTGAAATATTTATCATTGAGTAGTGCCGATGGCCGTCTGTGGTCTTCATCATCAGCTCCACTTTACCAAATGATGATTTCCGAGAGCAAATGCTCAAGTTACTCTAAAAATATCCCAATCGCTATAGGTTTGCCTATAAAATTTGAGGGTTTCCCTCGATTTCCATGGGATCCTCTCATTAGATTCCAACTTGCTGACAATGGGACCACCTCGAGAGTATACTCTTTCAAACAAAAAAAATATATATTGGTCCACAATTGACGGAGAAATCGGTTAACATACATTAAAAACATACATAAAGTCGAACATATAACCTCCTCCTTTTTGGAAGTCGGTTAAAAATGAACTTTATGTAGCCCTGATTAAGATTATATAATTCAGCGTTACGAGACTAAATCCAGGTGATGAGATTCTGAGAAAAGTCTCGTATTTGTTCCTTATTCAAAAGTCACAATCTCATTATTTTTATTATTCCCCAGAAATTCTTACTTCTGTATAAGAAGACTTGAACTTGTAGTTCAAACACAAGCCATAATCTGAGCAGTAGAAAGTAGCTTGAATTATTTTCTACTGTTCAGGTTATTGTGTTTCGCAAAACAACTTTGCAGCGAACAATAACTGCAAGTATGTATCTGCTGGCGAAATGTATAAAATTTAAAACTGAACTCACCGTGTAGTCGTCGTACAAAGCGGGCGCCGCAAGCGCGCTCGTCAGAGCCAGTAGCAACAGTGCCACGGGACCACACATCATCGCTGGATGGTCATCACACACGGGACAAACCTGTTAAAGGAATAACGTAGATACATCGTACATATCCGGGCGTTAGTGTGACTCATTGAATTTCAGAAAAAAGACTGCCACACAGTTAACAGTGACAGAAACGTCGGTCTAGAAAGCCGAACTTTATGTAAAATGTGTTTTAAATATTTACATTCGGGTACTGCAAAAAAGTAACTTATTCAGAGTCCGACAAAGTGTTCTCTTGTTAGGATATTACCTATAAGGTAAATTACTGTTGGATGTTGTAAAAAGTTCTCACTTGGGATCACATGTTGTTTCGGACATTCCTCGCAATTAAGTAGTTTCCTAATGATTCAGAGATCAAAAGTCAGTCATAGATAATTTGTTACGTTTTAAAACCAATTTGTTCGAGGTCAGCACACAAACATAATATGTCGCTTACTAACGGTTAAGTGTAGCGATTATCATAATGACATTTCACGTGCAAATTGATGACTGAAATAAAGGGTGGTCTCGGCTAGGACGCGGGTCGTTGAAGCACCATACAATGGTCTCTAAATTAGCGCCAATGAGTCGCGTCGCGTGACTTCAAGAGAAGATAGGGATTGTGTTGTGGTCTGTGAGATATTTTTAAATACCGTGGGTCATGTTTCTGTCTAATTATGACATTTGCATGGTACTTGATTAATCCTGCTAATTCACTACACTTTTACTGTGTTTAGTTAACAAGCTTAGTACTTAACGCAGCCATCCCTTAACATTAAGGCCCTTTGTACACACATGTTTTTCTTGCCGTGGATAACTACGGTTTAGCCGCCGTGTATAGGCACGGTCGTCAGTGTTGTATGAATGCTATGGAAGCTTGTATATCGACACATTTTCTACGGCGCGGTTTATACGCCGTGTGTAGGCACTGTTCGTCAGTGTTGTAAGGATCATTGACTAACAGGTTTTTTTGTTACAGCACGGTTTATACCGCCGTGCCGTAATAAAATCGTGCCGTGTACAAAGGGCCTTATCATCGTGATAATAATATATGAGTTACAGTCTGAACATGCTTATTGCACATAATATGAAAGCTTATATATCAGACTGAAATTTAAGGTAATTTAAGACCCCCAAACATGTGCTACGATTAGATTTTTGCAACATTCTAAAACCGTGAATACCAACTGGCTATTTATGCGGAAGCACTGAGCAGTCGTATCATCCGGAGATTGGAAGAGATCAACTATTGTTTGACGAACTGAAGGCCAGTCTATAGAGACCATAGATAAATAGAGATTTTTTTTACAGAAAAGATCTCATTTTTGGTTTAACGAATAGGACTCGGTACTTAAACCTAAATATTTGTTATATTAAAACTAACGAGTTACTGTTACACCTTTTTCTTTATTTATTTATTACATACTTATATGTAATATATACATTTATTTAATTAATTAATTTTTTTATTTTATTTAGCTAACACTAATATAACTACACTAATATATTAGTGTTAGCTTGTAAATTGTAATGGTTGTGTATTTATGAAAAATTAACGAGTTACTTGTACCACTAATGGAAACAATAGTAGCCAAAAAACAACAAAAAAACAATAAAATCATCGTTGATGTTACAATCGATGTATGTTGTAACCTTCAGAACTGAAAATAATAAAAGTATCGATATCAATGTGATGGGACGCTAAGCGTTTATCCTCTTTATCTCGATTTAAAGCCTGCGTGATGAGCGGATGACAAGCTACGTATTTCTTTTTGAACGGGGATAATATTCGCCTCTTTTCATGCAATGTTTATCTCTTTCTGACGTCTGTGGATACATTTTTCAATTACATGGTAAATTAAAAGTACTTATGGGTTATGTTAACTATCTTATTATTTATTACATATAAATAAAAAGAAAAGTCCTGACTGACTGATTGACTGACTCATCAACGCCCAGCCCAAACCTTTGGACCTAGAAAGCTGAAATTTTGCACAGAGGTTCCCTTTATAATGTAGACAAGGAATAAGGTTTTAAATTCAACCCCTAAGAAAGTTAAATAGGGGATGAATGTTTGTATAAAAAATCTTATTCCTTGAGTTAATAAACTTGAAACTTGGCACGAATACTTATCTAAGTAAATAATGAAGTTCGGCATTTTTCGTTTTTCTAAATTACCCCCTAAAGGGGAATTGGGTGGTGTCAAAATTTGTATGGAAAAATTGTAACGCGCGGTCCAATTAACTTGAAACTCAGTACAAATCTATATTTATTTAAAACTACAAGCGCCCCGCGATTTCACCAGCATAAGTTTCGATCCCGTGGGAATATCGGGATAAAAAGTAGCCTATATGTTAATCCAGGGTGTCAGCTACCTCCATAATAAATTTTATCAAAATTGTTGTTAGTCCAGTCGTTTGAGCGTGAAGAAGTAACGAACATGTAAACACACACACACACCCATACACACATTCACGAACTTTTGCCTTTATAATATAGTGTGATTCAAAGATTTGATTTTATTTCATACTGCCGACAAACTGTTATGCAGTTTGGCAGACTTTATGTATGCTATTGTTAATACAGATTTTGAATAAATAAATAAAAAAAAAATCCTGACTGATTGATATATCAACGCACAGCCTAAACCGCTGGTCGTAGAGAAATTTGGAGGGTGTGTTCTTTGTGAAGAGTACCTAGGTGTCCAATAAGAAAGGGTTTTTGAAATTCCACTCCTAGGCGGGTGAATAGGGGGAGGGTGAAATTTCACGCGGACGAAGTCGCGGACTGAAACTAAAATAAGGTTTGTCTGAAGCTAAAATAAGTAAATAAGGTTTGTTAAATAACCTTTGTCTTTTGTGTGCGCCAAATAAATGGTTTAAATTATCTATCTATTTATTTTTCTGAAACTTTTTTTTTTAACTGATACCTACTTGTAATGTTAACGAAGTTACATATGTAAATAGATATTATTATATTATGGTTATTTTTTATTTTATGGTTTTGTTGCTGTTTTTGTGAACTGCACCGCACTGATATGTAATATGCAATTACCTTTGTAGCGCTCTATGGTTGACTTTTATAGAATGCCAAAGATATTAATAATAGTAGAGGTAAGGATAATAAATTAGTTTCTAGGAATTCCATTTTACTACGTCTGGGGGCCTAAAAGGCCACTTTGGCATAATCATAAAATAATTTATATCACGCAATTCATCTGTTTGATAGTTTCACACCTATAGATCCCAGAAGGGTTAGGCAGAGGTGTACCTATAGCATTTTACGAATCTCCATACAAAACTGTCATTCAGATGAAATTGCGTGATGTGAATTGTTTTATGATTCTGCCAAAGTGGCCTTTTTAGGCCTCCTGGTAAAGTATAGGGTTGTTATGGCCAATAGCTTAGACAGTATTTTCTGTTTGTAAAATAATTGAAACCATCTAAAACTTGCAACATTCAAGCTTGGGTAAATGCCCATTCAAGTGGATCTGATGATCATTCGTCACATTAGCTATTTCGTTGCTATCCCTAATAGCTCACATTCACTAATACGTCACTGTGTGCATCTGTGGCCTTAGTGTGAGTTTTTTCACTCACGTTCGATTGCGAGCGCGTTAGAATTTTATAGGGGAAAAAGTTATAGCGCCACCTGGTGGTCACTAGGAGAAACCTAATTTCCCATACAAAACTCTTAACGCGCTCGCAATCGAACGTGAGTCGAAAAACTTACACTAAGGCCTCTGGTCAGGTTTCTTAACTCGTTTAGGTAAGTACATAAAGTAAGAAAAAATAAAAGCAACTGTCAAAAAAGGTCACTTACGCTAATTCTTCACTAGATATCACTATTGAGAACACGTTTAACGAACGGCTAAGAATCAAAACGTTGTAACAATATTGTCCTTCTATTATATTGACATGAAAATGATTAAGAAACTATTTATATACGCACTTCATTCATAAAATCGTCATCAGGAAGTATAATTTTATTATAAATAACAGTCACTAGGATGAGGGAAACCCTATAACCGTAGTATATTAAAATGTGTACTGTGTCACGACCTATTTATTTACCTAATGGACAACATAATGAATCATCGTTACTTATTTTAAAACACATTATATACTTACTACAATGTATTTGTAACACATATTAAAGTGCCATTGTGAAAGCAACAAGTAAAACGTTTGTTTTAGGAAACCATTTTTTTTAGGAACGCTCTTTTTCTTTTGTTATTTACATACATACTCTGGCTCTTGTGATACAGGAACTCCCTGTTCAATAGCCAGTGCTACACTGAGGTTTGTGTTATGAAGTGAAAATAAGTAAATAATTATTTAAAAAAATATTTTATGTGTTTACACCTTTATTTTCTCATAATCAGGCTTTCCTAGTGAGGCCTTTTTTTTTTTTTTTTTTTTTTTTTTTTTTTTTTTTTTTTTTTTTTTTTTTTTTTTTTTAGGATGGGAAATCATCAAATGACCCCTCCCGCTCTGGGTGGAGCGGAAGGGAGTGTCAGACTCTTACTGACTAAAACCCATCCGTGTTCCTTCCTTAGCCCTTTATGTTCCGGGGCAGCGGTAACCCTTTCGGACAATCCCGCTGCCCCGGCAGGCTCCTAGTGAGGCCTTAGCCTGTAACCTTGCCTATTACTGAGAATCAGAAACGTGCCAGCAATAGCTTAGTGCAATTAATTTATGCATGATTTTATGTTTACGCTGTTTGCAGGAATTATAATATTTATGTAGGTACCAACTTAAAGGCAATTTGTTGTATAAGTTATTTACTTTATCCATATTATTACGTAAATCGGTTGGTTTGCATTTAATAGTCCTGTTATTGTAAAATTTAGCAAATGAAAGTTGATCACAGTTTCGAATTTACAACGTAAGAACATACAATAGACCTAAAGAGTTTTATATAAACTTATTTTTTCTATTAGAATTTAATATTGACCACTGAATTAATTTGCATTAAATCAACCATTAAAAATATAGGTTATTAACACTCATTTATACAGAAAAGCTGTCACTCTAAATTGTTTATAAAAAATAAGAACGATAATCTCTAACCAAAACCTATTAAAACTTTTATGGAAAATAAGTTAAAAATACTCACAAAATATAAAAACGCGCGCGTTATTAACAACTTCGTTAACAAATTGCAATATTTTCACTTATTTATATAAGTTTATTTATGAAACTTTCGTCTGGTCTGTAACCGGAGGCAGTAGCGGAGCGCGAAAGCTCTAATGATAATATAGGGCGATAAGCGCGCTGCCCAAGCCTTTATACGCCCGCCCAATGTGTGCACCTACACAAGGCTCTGTTTTGAAAATCTCTCTCTGTTCTGTTGTTTTGAAAAATATTGTTGTACGCACACAGTATTATAATAGTTTATTAATGAACGTACTAGCAGATTAGGGTTGATCTACATCATTGAACAAGGCAAAGGGGGGGGGGGGGGTAGGCAAGGTAAAAAATAGAAATTCACGTTTTATCTTTTCAGTTTTGGTGTGTACCTACATATCGCTCACCTAGTAATATATCGGCACATCTACAAAAAATGTGAAATTGAGTTTCTACCGTATAAGTATTCAAAAGTGCATAATTTAAAAAGGTGGTAAAACGGCACAACGCTATACTAGTAATCAAACTCATAAAATCAGTAAAAAACGTAATATAAACCCATAAATCAATTTTTAACATTTTATATAAAATCTTTGATCCTCGTTTCTGTAAAATGTGAAAAACTTAGATGTGCCAATATATTACTAGGTGAGCGATATATGTATATTAATTCAGAATGCAATTTACTCAATTAAGCTTTAAGTCCTCATTCGTCTTGTTAATTCAAGTTTGTAATTATATTGCGTACCTATAGGAGGTATTACTCCAACGACTTTTAATGTGCAAGAGAAGAAAGGCGTGAGTTTATGTTTATGTTTATGCCTGTATGTTTGCCTTTTTTTATAAACTTATTTCTTTTCTTTTTTTATTTATAAATATAATACTAGCAGTGCCCCGCGGTTTCACCCACATAAGTCTCGATCCCGTGGGAATACCGGAATAAAAACTATCTATGTCCTTTCCTGAGACTCAAGCTATCTCTATACCAAATTTCATCAAAATCGGTTCAGCGGTTTAAGCGTGAAGAAGTCACAGACAGACACACTTTCGCATTTTTCTTTTTTACGATATTTTTATGGATCATGTGATCTGCAATAAAGATTTTAATTTATTATTTAAATAAAAATGGAAACCAAGTTTTATTTCATAGCCCAGTGAGTTAAGTAGGTAAACGAGAATCAATTGTATGACGAGAATAAGATTTATCTACTAACAGGAAGTAACTTTTAATTCGCTACTTTTGTTAAAAAATTTCCTCGAAACGATCTACAGTTCGTCGTAAGTATTTTGTGGAAATTCTAATGCCTAGACATGATTTATTTTAAAAGAGCATGTTTATGTAGGCGATATAACTTCAACCCCACGAGAAAATGTGACTGGTCATTAGAAAACCATTTATTATGTTTACAAAGAGCGTCCCATCAATGAAATCCCGTGGGACACATAGTACATTGGTGGACATTCACACTAGGCACACGTTTGTGTTCGTGTGCTGCCCCGACCATGATTCCTTTTTTTTTGTTTATTGCTGAATGGGCCTGCTCTCGACCTTATAATGGGTTTTTATTTGGAGCAGTAGTTATCACAGCAGCAGGCATATGTTCATAGCTTTTTAAACTTTTTCCTAGAATTTTCATCCGTTTTCTCATTTTATCTTGGATTTCAGAATGAGTGCATGAAAATTTTCGCAAAAATTTGTATTTTAGCTCATGCAACCTACTTAACGAATACGCCCAAAAGTCTGTTTTGGATGGTGGATGGATAGAGATAAAGACCCCTCGTTCCCTTTTTTTTGACTTCTTCATAATAATAGGCTGAAAGTCTTACAACCATCTGAGTCTCTCGTTCTCGATTGGCCACTGTCTTCTTGTTGATAGTCGGAAAGTCTTATAACTATACTACAGCCTTTGGATAAAGCTCCTATTATAAACTAAACTGAATAGAAGATAATCATCGTTTTCATCAAAAATAGGTCCTTGTATAGCCTTATTAAATCAGAACTCTTATTACTCTTCCGTAAACGGCTCCGTCCATAAACATGTAGGTATTTCAGGACCTGGGTTTAATATGCGACTTTGTCCGTCCGTTGTGTTTTGTACCTGTAAGTTGAAGCTAGTTGAAGTAATTGTGGACACAGCTATCTTAGATGATACCTAAGGGTAGCAAACAAGCCCTGGAGCGAATACCGCGTATAGGCAAGGGTAGCGTGGGACGCCCCCCAACTAGATGGACCGACGACCTTAAAAATGTGGCTGGGATAAACTGGATGCGGGAGGCGGAGGACAGGGTGTTGTGGCGAAGCCTGAGGGAGGCCTATGTTCAGCAGTGGACTGCGATCCGACCTGAAAAGTTTGATGTGTGTACGGCATCTTAAATACTTTCTAACTTCGGCTATATTGAAGGTAATATACTTATGTAATTTAGGTACATATACATATATCTACAATACGCGTGCGCGAATATATATACCAGTCATACTTTAATTATTATAATTAATTAACAAAATTTCGTAATTAATTACACACATACATTACATCACATCATCATCAAAGTTTTTTTTAAATTTTTTGTTATTATTAGGTATATCTTTTCCTCATGATGATAGCTTAACCACTCAACCGTCCAATGCCGAAAATCGACACGGAAGGAACATGGCCGACTGATCCGAGTCCGAATTATCTTCTATAACTGTATGTAGGTATACTATGTGTAAACAAGTTTGTTAAATCATCGTATTTACAGCTATTGCAAACAACAAGGTAAGTAGGGTTTAGCCCTGGAACAAATTAATCATAATAAAATTATTATAAGCGTGGGAAGCTCAGTGAAGTAATATTAGTTTTAGATTGAAATAGCTACGAGTTATAACACGTTTAAAAATAAGCAAAATTATTACAATTTAAGAGAAAAGGAAGCGTTTGTTTTTACTACGATTCAAAACTACGCTTTTATTTATTTCGGGCGGTGTTCTCTTGCGAATCACGGAAGTATATACTTAATTACTCAAGAAGGTATAACATATCAGCCTATACTGTTCCCAATGCTGGGGCACAGGCCTCCTCTCTTTGTGAGGGAGTGGGCTGTAATCCACCACGCGGACCCGGTACGGGTTGGTAGACGTCACATTTCTTCGAATTTTTGGTTTTAGGACATACCAGTTTCCTCACGATGTCTTCATTCCCCTTTTTGAGAGCAGTGGTGATGAAATTATTTACACAAAGTAAAGCGCCTGTCTGTTTCGAACCCATGACCTACGACTCGTAACTCGGGGTTGTTAGCAGTGGGTCACCACTGCTCTAAACTAAGATAATTAATTTTTAATAATATTTTTGAAATGCTTTTCCTACTCTACGTACCTATAGTTATACTGTTTACAAGGCTTAAACTTACCAGTAGACAAATACCATAAAATAATTCTAGGAGGCAATAGTAAAATAGTAATAAAAACGTATTGTTATCAAATCCAAGGATTACCGGCAACTATTTAGTGGTGTGAGGTTATCATATAGTTTGAATATTAAGCCCTTCATGAGCACGCCCGGGGCTATTGATATTCAAAGCTAAAAACCCATAAAGGCCCGACACCAAATAACCTATAAAAATAACCGTAATAGTGAGTTTATCGTGAGAAATATATAATCTGACACAATGTGCCTAGATTATATACTTACGCTGTAAAATAAACGACAGGGCAATAGAAGCAATAATGCCGACCCCCACATAGGAATCAATACACAACCGTCAACAACAAACTGCATTTCAATTAGGTAAAATACCTATAGTAAGTTGACTTCCTGTAAGCAAATCATTACCTACTCTCCTTCTAGGGTAGTTGTGTAAGATTTTTTATTTATTCATTCGCGTGTTCGCATGTGTTGAAAGTATGTACAAAGAACATACAATACTTGGACGTTTTGATCCAAAAATAAGTACCTACAAAAAACTTGTACACTCGTACTTATATACGAGTTGCGTAACACTCTATCAGTAGCAATGGGTTTAATTTTGACTGTTCAACAACATTCACTGCATTATTTACGTTGTTGAGCGGACACATTTTTCGAACATATGAAGCAATGGATTAGCAATATCCTTCAAAATCATTCAGATTGACATTGAAGTGTGTTACGACTTGTACAAAAGGATTGCATATTAATTTTTTACCTAGCACTGTTGCTACGTTAAATGCTCAATTTTCCACACTGCATGTAGTAAAAGTATTTATGGTTATACTATAATTCTTTTCAAGAAAAGCTATCATGATATTCATGATTATTCTTAGTACAGTTTGGCTGACGTGGCGTCAATTGCCAGTGAAATAGTCAGAAGTACATGCAGTATTTTAAATGCCCTACTGGTTAGTTTAACTGTATAGCAATTTACACGCTGTTAGAGACATCGCGCGCAAATTCATCATATGCCTTTTCCTAACTATGTTGGGGTCGGCTTCCAGTCTAACCGGATGCAGCTAAATACCAGTATCTTACATGGCGCGACTGCCTATCTGACCTCCACAACCCAGTTACTAGGTAATAGGTACGATACCCCTTGGTAAGACTGGTTATCAGACTTTCGTGCTTGTGACGACCCGTAACGACTGTCAAAGATCCACTAATGACAGCGTAACCAACGACTTAACGTGCTTTCCGAGGCACGGAGGGGTCGTGGTATGTGAAGATGATCACATCCACGGACCAATCTCGGTAAGCGTAGCCACAGATAATACAATACTCTTGGCGTAGCTTAGCCTGATCGATCGACCGGTGCGGCTGTTATTACTTAGCCACAAGCCCCTCGAGTCTAGAATCGTGTAACGGTTTTGACGTCTATGTCCCTTACACCCCCTAATAGTAACCTGGATCTCTAGAGGTTAGCAAATAATATTGTGCCAAGTTTCGTCTCCCAACCTTCTATGTTAAATAAGGAAGGGCTGAAGAGGTCACAATGGCGAGGGTGGACGAACTATCGTAAATGCAACACGGCCTTCCCATTGTTCTAATGTGCGGCTCATGTCGGCCAGCGGGAGGCCTATAGCTAATCATTTCGGTCACTTAACGGCTACCAGTCCTTGAGAGTGATTACCCAAGTACGTAATCAATCGACTATTTATATGCTTTTAAAGTACTTGTCTGAAGAATCTTTCAATAGAAAAAGCAAAATTTTGTGCTGAATTTTTGTCGCGATCTGTATTTTTTTTAAACCAATCCTCTGCTGAATAATTGCGAAAACACCCGTGTCAATTCACATAAAATTTCATATTAACTGCCTAGGTACTACTTATAACAAGCTCATGATGCAACTATTACGTGTTGTAATTAATTAACTTTTTAAACGCCGTATTAATCCGACAAATATTTTTGTGTCCATTTCGCCAGGGCGACCAAACACCACAGCTCGTTTAAGCTGCTTTTTTGTTTAGGTAATTACCTACGTTCTATTCTATCAGGTATTTTTTGTTTTTTTTTTTCGGGCGCTAGGGGCACGACAGCTGATATGAAGTCGGGCAGTTAAAAGGTTAAAGTTAAAATATTAAAGTAATCGACCTGTTTGAGTGGACTACTTATATGGAGTGGACGGATAGGTACCTAGATTATGTTTGTTTATTATAACAAATCGCTACAGATCGTGATCTGCAGCTTTACAACGTTCACTTAGGAGGTACGTACCTACTAATATCTATGGTCAAGCAACTAGTGCAACATCTTGATTATGTCAGCCTTAGGGTAATTTATATGCCGAAGATGCCTCACTGCGATACCTCACGACCGCTGTTTAGCTCGCTCGCTACCTCGATGTCACCTCCATGTAAAACAAATGCATGCTAATAGACACGCACACACATAATGCCGAAGATGCCTCAATGCGATGCGAGCTGCTAGCGGGTTTACCTCGACGCCTACGAGAAAACAAAATATTTTGTTTTTACATCGCGGTCAATGGCAAGCTTCGGTTGGTATTGTTGATCGAAGATGGCAAGCATCGATGTGATCTAGCTCGTGATTGGTCAAATCAGTTCCACTTGTTCTTCTGGAGTAGGTAGAGTAGGTAGGTACCTAAAGCATAAACACAGGACTGGGCAACTGAGCTTTCAGGTACGACTGAACTGACGTGTTCGCACCGCTCGTCCATGTAGAAAAAGCGAGTATCGACATCGAGGTAGCGGCTTGTAATTACCCTTACCCTTAAGCGCAGGTCACACTGCTTTTATAGGTACTATACCGTTTACAGTTCGCAGTGTGAACCGAAGTATTTAAAGACGCGGTACTTGGTAGCTACATGAGCGAAGCTAAACGATCTTGCCTCCGTCACAGTATTACAATATTGTAATACTGTGGCTCCGTTTCGCATCGTTCCCAGAACGGTTTGCGCTTATTTATACGCTTATTTAACTAATCGTCTCGATCGTACAGAAGGTCGTGAGGAAATAGAAGGATAACGTAACAAAACGCCTATTTTCCCCGTAGGTTTGGGCAAAGATGGTACCTACCTCTTAGTACATCCACACTTCATTTATGTTTAAGTAATAAGGGACGAGCCTAACGCCATCAACCGGGCACAAATCCTGACTCTGGGCTGGTACTGGGGAATTCCGTATAGATAACTCAATAAACCATTGTCCTACCTAGGAATCGTACCCGGAACAAATAAACATAATCAAAGGAGTCAAGAGGGTACCTGCCTCGACATTTTCGGACACCTTAAGTCTTGAGTGGCAACAGTGTTGGATTTACACATTTGCCGCCAGTAGGCTATTCAAATTTTGCCGCCCCTACCGACCGATCTACAATAATTTATCAGTTCCTTGATTATTTTTACAATCCAACAATTTGTTTGAAATAGCACAAGATATAGTTTGTGGGTACCTATATTTCTGAGCTAAACAAAGCTCAATCATGTACCTACTACTCTACTACTTTCTGTATTCTGAAGCGCAATACACACTGAGCCCGCCGGGCCGCCGACAAAGCCCGGCGACACAACCCGGCGGCCTGTATGAAAAGAATAGGCCTGTAAGAAAGAAAGTTGCCGACATATGTCGGCGGCCCGGCGGGCTCAATGTGTATTGCGCTTGAGATGTACTAATAAAGCGGTTAAACAAAATGAGGCCGCCTCCCCCCGGTCTCTTGAGTTTGTACCTTCTATGTCAATAGTTTATACCAATGACTAAATAAACCTATGGACTGAGCATACCTACAAAATTAGCGTGCATACCTACACAAATCGGGCACTAAAGATGACCGCCTTTCGTAGGGTTCTTTTTGTTTTTTCTCGCACCACACTGTTTTATACAACACGAGGGCATGAGTTTCCTATTAATGGACACCAAAACACCTAGTTTCTAGACGTATATCTCTCGAAAACAATAAAAATATTTTGAGCAATCAACCGTACATCTACCACAAAACCATTCATAAAACTCGGCACTCAACATGGCGGCCCGTCACGCATAGACACTTCTAAAATCTAAAGTAGCTGTCAAAAAACGAATTTTAATGAATAATTTAATGGACAAAGTTGTAGGTTATTAAGTTCCTGTTGGGTTCAAGCTGTCAGAGGTAAAATAACTGTGAAAGGACTGACACGAAAAATCTATGCATTTCAAACTTCACACATTTGTGCGAACTTTTGTGTGCCTCAAAGCTTTGTGTGGGTCTAACAAAAATCAAATCATGATGTGGACTATTGAGAATACTCTATAAAAAAAGAAATAGTATTCGGTATCTGTATTACTCTCTCCTATCCGCAGACAGAGAATAAATCTCTGTCTACGCTCGACTCCTATCTCTATGTTGTACTGTACATCTGTTTGACAGTTTCACACCTATTTAAACCTGAAGGGTTAGGCAGAGGTGTACTAGCATTTTACGAATCTCCATACAAAACTGTCATACAGATGAAATTGCGTGATATGAATTGTTTTATGATTCTGCCAAAGTGGCCTTTTTAGGCCCCCTGTACAGTACAACATTGAGATAGGAGCGTAGACAGAGATTTTATCCTGTAAATTATTCGTTAAGGTGAAAGCGCCAGGGTAGCCCGCGAAATTAATTTTTTTTTACGTTTTTTGCAATTTGCTGGCCAGTACTAAGTTTTACGTTGATTAAAATATGATTCACGGCCGTAACAAATATGTATTTACAAAATTATAATCATTACAGTCATCAACACAACTCTCTAAGACCAAGTAATCCTACCGAATGACTATTTCATGAAATCTTGTCATTTTCGGATTACACTAACATATCAAGTTGTATTACTAATTGTAATGATTATAATTCTGTAAATACATATTTGTTACGGTCGCGAATCATATTTTAATCAACGTACAAATTAATACTGACCAGCAAATTGCAAAAAACGTAAGAAAATTTGAATTTCGCGGGCTACCTTAGCGCTTTCCCCTTAAAATTCGTTTTTTGACAGCTACTTTAGATTTCAGAACATCTATTCAATCAAATCAATCAAAATCTCATTATTCAATCAAATCAATCAAAATCTATTAATATTCTTATAACAAGTTTCACATTAAATTCAACTATTTTCTTTGGATATAATCATGGATGTAAAAACTTAGTTTTTATTTTTTGTTGTTGTAATTCTAAAAATCACTACGTTTTCTCATATCACATCTGACATTGGCAGAATTGTCAACATCGGCACCATTGCCATAAAGAAAAATAGAATAGAATAGATTTTTAACGTTTTAAATTACGGGAATTGGCCTTCTGACATTGGCAGAATTGTCGACATCGGCACCATTGCCATAAAGAAAAATAGAATAGAATAGAAAATCTCATTCATTCGTTCCTATTAAAATTTTTCCTCTATGATTCGTTCGTTCATTTCAGATCACGGCGACGCTACAAAGATAATTTGTTTTGTGCAGAAAATAAAATAATAATCATCTGATCGCGAAAACGTTTTGTAATGTGTGTATTTTGGCCAATTTTATTATAAATATTTAGAAAATCAAAGTGAGCTAGATATTTTCATTTACTGAAATTTGGTTGCAGGGCGCGCACAAAATCGCCTTCGGCGGCTTCTGAAAAAGACAAAAAGAAACCACGGGAAAGCAAAAAGAAGAAAGGTGATTCTGGGTCTAGCAGCAGCGAGAGTAGTGGCAGGTACGTTACCCTGCACTGATATTCCTAAACTTAGTTTTTTGTAGTTTGTTACTAAGATAGGTTATGTATGTGAGCTGTACTTTTAATATACAACCTACGTATAGCCTTCATTATCTATTCTACAAATCCATCTATGTAAATCGTTTTTGGTTATTAAATTTACTTAATTTATATTCTTCCCTAGTAAATACATTTTGTTGTGTAGTTCCTCAGAGAGCAGCTCATCTCGCTCATCGTCACGATCGTCATCGAGCAGTTCGGGCAGCTCCTCTCGCTCCTCTTCATCATCCAGCTCGTCAAGCAGCAGCAGTAGCAACAATGACCGCTCCAGACCAAAGAAGAAGTAAATACAGAATGCTAACACTACCAATAGTAATAACATTAAAGAAATAGGCATAATGACAATAAAACTTCTATTGTCTCTCATTCAATTTATAAATCTAAATCTTATATATAAAAAAAGGATCGCTAAATGTGTTGCTAAGCGCAAATCTTGAGAACGGCTGGACTGATTTCCCTAATTCTTTTTTTATAATATTCCTTGAAGAACGAGGATGGTTCTTACGAAGAGAAAAAAAAATTGTACCCATGCGAATCTGGGACGGGCCGCTAGTAAAAAATAAATATGTTGGGGCTATAGTGTTACTGATACCCTCTTGATCTATAGAGAATTATTATTGACAAATCACTTAAAAATATTAAACTGTTTGACCCATTTCAGAACTTCCCCAAATAAGAGCCCTGTGAAGGATCGCCGTGAACCTGACAGAGATAAAGTAAGGGACAGATCACCTCTTGATAAGAAGAAATTAGCTGCACCCTCATCTAATGATAAGGGAAAAAGCAAGGAGAAACATGATAGGTAAATCACTCAGATTATTAACCTTTTCACTGCCAAATCAAAAAAGCAAGAACATGCCCTTGGCGCCAAGCTACGAATTACCTACAAACGTCTGTCATGTAGTTGTGACCATGCCATGCTGGGCATATTTTGGTTTGGCTAGGTCAAAATGTTGATTTTCCAGACTAAAATGACAGCTGCATAGTAATAAACTCTGTCAACATATCAAAAAAATGTTGATTGCAGCTTTCATTTCGGTCTAGCAAATAAAAAATCAGAGTTTAGTAGTCTTAATTACAATTAAATGAATATTATTTTATTGTTGTGTTCAGACTAGCTGTAACTGCTATTCCTGCCAGAAATATTTTCTTTATTTTCCATAAATAGACAGAAACTTTTGTCTATTTTGTTATTTTGCTTTCAGAAATTAATCAGAATGTTGCTTTTCAGATCACCTGGCCGCAAGAAGCGTGAGCGCTCCCCGCTGCCACGCCCCACAAGAATTCATATAGGGCGTTTGACTTTGAATGTCTCCAGAGATCATGTTCATGAGATATTCTCAACATATGGTACTGTGAAAGCAGTTGAGTTTCCCATGGACAGACTACATCCCCACAATGGACGGGGATATGCATATGTTGAGTTCAGTAATGCTGATGAGGCAGAGAATGCCATGAAACACATGGATGGAGGTAAATAAAATAAGGCTTTCCTAAATACATTTTGTCTTAATCTGACTAAAATCCATCCATCTATACATGGTGTAAAAAGACTCATCACATAGCTGTCCATTAAACTAAGTAACATTGCATAAAAATAATTGCTGGGAAACAACTTTTATTTTTGGTGTGAAAATTGCTGTTTGCTTGTTAGTTCACAATGCAAAAACACGCAAGACATTGTGCTTATGGGTGCCTGCATTGGTACAGCGGTTGTGAGGGTGTTATAACATCAAAAACTTGTTTTCGTAAAAATACATCAGTAAATAAATTTTGACCTTCAATATCTTGGTAACCAGAAGATACCCAGTACAAAAAAAATTACAATGACGGGGAGTACAAGTGACTCTTGGCTTCATTAAATGTCTTTATACTACACCCGGATACTAAAACCAGGAATTATTGAGAATTGTATTGCAAATTTTAATAAAATTTGTATAACAGAATGCAAACTTCTATTATTATAGGTCAGATCGACGGTCAAGAAATTACAGCGGCGCCGGTCTTGATACCGTCGCGTCCTCGTCGGCCATCCCCGCGCCCGCCGCCACCCAGACATGCCCCGCCTCGACGACACTCTCCTCCTCGGTTAGTATTAGTACCTATTTTTTATGCTAAAACAAAATGGATTTCAAGTGTTGAATATATGTTTATGTAAAAGAATTGCCTCCCGATGCAAACGGCCAGACGCGTAAAGTATGTGGAAATGCCACGCGCGTCGTACACACGGCTACACAACACATCAAGCTATACATTTCCAGTTGCTGACTTCGCATTGTATAGGTTTTTTGTACAGTCAGAACTCTGCTTAAACTGGTTATGTATAGCTTGATGTGTAGCCGTGTGTACGAGGGGCGCCCGCACAGACCGAGCGTGTTTCGTCGTGAGACAGGCCACGCCCACGACACATCCTGCTAAAACCTCAGCTCCATTGATGATTATACATAATTAAATTACATAGTTAAATTATGCTAATGTGATTTCGTTGTTTGCAGGTATAGGCGCCGCAGCCCGCTGCCCCGGCGCCGCTCCCCGCCGCGGCGGCGTCGCTCTCGCTCACGCTCACCCCGCGCGGCTCCTCGCCGCCGACGTTCCAGGTCCTCCTCCTCCTCCTCCCGATAACTCCTCTACACACACATACACACACTACACACCCTTGTCACTGCATGAAATACACCAACATTACAGATTTTTTGACCTATCTAATTTTGGGAGGCTCTCAAAGTTACCAATCAATGGTAAATGTTCCAGAAATAACACCGAGGTAAGTATAAATCTACTTCCCATCTCTGTGGTCGATTCCAGTATAATTGTATTGTAGACTTGTTGTAATAATGGCGATAAATGTGCAGGTAAGTATTTGTGTTGTTATGACTTTGCACCATTTAGTTGAATAAACATTTAACGAGACATTTCTTGTTATAAAAGCTTGCAAAATGGAAACAACTGAGTGAGTGATCAATGCAGATGAACTGTATCAAAATATGACTTTAAACAGTGAAGTGTAATGTAATAATAATGTATTTGTAATATCTGAGGAATCCTGACTTTTTGCTAATAAATTGTATTAGTAATCAGACTTTAATTTTTATTCCCAGATCCAAAGATCCTGTTTCCAATGTCAAGTAGAAAACTATGATTCAGAATGTATCTCATCCTATGTTACGAATAATAATATTTTAAGGATCTTGTTGTTTTTAATTTAGTAGTCTAGCTAGTATGTACAATTGTATATCTACAAGGTGTAACGGAATAAACGCAAGTCCTCAAAGTAGTTTGTTAATAATTGACTACTGAATCGATTTCAGTAAATTTTAATATAGGTATTTTTATTTATTATGTATTTTGCCATACTGACCGCCGATTGAGCCAAAGAAAATTAACTCTTATTTTAAGGCGATAAGACTCAATTTTAAATGCATAAAGTAATTAGTAACATTAGCTTTAAAAAAATTAAGTTTTGGTCATTGTATTATGCTTTTAAATCAGTATTCTCAATTGGTTGTATCCTAAAATAGTAGTGAAGTCAAAACTATATATAAATAAACTATTGAATCATCATCATCATCTGCCTAGCCTTTTCCCAACTATGTTAGTGTCGGCTTCCAGTTTAACCGGATGCAGCTAAATACCAGAGTATTTAACATGGAGCGCCAATATTTACAAAAAGTAATTGCTGTCAAGTCTGGGGACAATATCTGCAAATATATTTAGTTTTTGTCTGTATATCTGAAGTATGTTCCAGCATCACGCAAATATATTACAGATTCTGTCCAAATTTTGCATATACATTATTCCCCTATAGGTCTGTTAGGTCTGTAGGATATGAGTTATCAAGCTATTTGCTATGGGGGATGAGCAATATTGCATTATGTTCGTATTCTTCTACAGTTTACCGGAAATTGTAAAAAGAAGAGCCTAAAGTTTAGAATATTGCAGGTAGTTCAGCCTATATTATTACAGTGAATCATGACACATACAGGGTGAGGTCATCTACAAACTGGTTACAGTTCCTCCATGCTCCATGTCCAGTTCATGGTTACATGAACACATGATTCTAGACCGCCTAGGTAAACATATTTCGTTGATTACAAAAAATAAAATCAGATGTTTCATAGAAAAAGTTGTAAGGGGTCGAAATGAAAATCATTTATTTTTAATTAACCAATCATACTGAATCCATGGTAACCGGTTGCGCGTCGATGTCCCGGCCACCTTGTATATTATAAAGTATTTATTTAACGAATATTTCCACAAGTTCAATCGTGTTTTTTGCGAATATACCATGACTATTGTTTCTATTGACTTAAACCTTATGCCAAAAGGACACAGCCGCGTGAGGCTGCCGCTGCTTATAAAAACCAACAAAATGTACAAACTATCAAGTTCCAGTTTTATTTCCAATAATTTTACAATAAGTTTGGTAATCTGAGACTAAAGTTTTTCCTTTGTATAAATGGTTTTCTTCTAGCAATATGAGCTCACGTACAGACCTAAAACAAAAATTTATATCAGCTATCGAGTTCAAGCAGATAATTTTTCTGTATAGCCGACCTCGTAATTGGTTTACCACCCTTTTTTTTTTTTTTAAGGATTGGATATCATCAAATGACCCCTCCCGCTCTGGGTGGAGCGGAAGGGAGTGTCAGACTCTTACTGACTAAAACCCATCCGTGTTCCTTCCTTAGCCCTTTATATTCCGGGGCAGCGGTAACCCTTTCGGACAATCCCGCTGCCCCGGCAGGCTTCGGCCCTGACGGGCCCCTCCGTTGATGCTGACATCTCTTTGAGGCGCGCGTGGAACACATACGCGGCGTCCGGCACGGGCCTGGTCCTGATCGGACGGCGAGCTACCCATTACTCGCCGTCCGCAGGCCCGCGCCTACGGTGGCCGGGAGTCGTCACGCGACTCCCGACGCCCGGGGCGTCTACCGCGGCGGCTGGGACGGGCGGCTCTCTCCGCTCTCTCCCTCGCCCATCCCGCCACCTCCTTCGCTAGCATGACTGCTTCGCAGAAGGAGGTGACTGCCTCCCACTCCCTCTCGCCCCGGACCATGGCTTGGACCAGGGCCGGGCTGGTTTACCACCCTAAGAGGTTTTGCGACAGAGTTGACGAATGTGACAGAAATGTACTGTCAATGTGGTTTCAACTCATCGGTGAAATTTCAATTTACTGGAGAATTTTTCAGGGTTGACTATACTTATGGTTTGTTTTTCATTTTATATTATTTACTTACGGATATTGTATTTTCATATTTTTTGGACCCCTCACTGGATTCCATGCTGATATAGGTGCTTTATTAGCAAGCATCAAACTGGCGACCGCAATATACAAGCCATATTCTTGGCACATTTTTTCCTGTAACAATAATGAAATTAAACATACATAGTGCAGCAAACACATTAAAGTAAAAAGGGTCAGTTATCAGTTACCCTCCATTCTGCGAGCATGAAGTCGGCGTCGCTGATGGCCGAGGCAGCTTTATCAACGTGATCAATATTTGAGAAGTGAGGCAAGTAGTTTTCTTCCAAAAAGTTTACAAATGAAATGGGTTGACTTATGAACTGCTCAATGATGTCTTCAGGGGAATGTGTGAACTTTTTAATACCAGTTTCTGATTCTATTACTGTAAACAGATAAAGTCTAGATTTAAAATATATTCCATATCTATGGCTTTTTTTACTTTACACATAACTAAATATCAAGCTATACATTTCCAGTTTTAGCTGACCTTGCATTGTATGGCTTTTCATACAATGAGAAGTCAGCTTATACTGGAATTGTTTAGCTTGAGATGTAGTCGAGCATACAAATAAACAATAAAAAATACCTTTAGGATTCAATACTCTGCCCACTCCATGTAAAATGCTTACTGTTTGATCCTTCCCTAATGACATAAATTTACTAGAAGAAGGTTTTTTCTTTCTAATGGTCTTGCTCTTTGATTCTTTTCCTTGTACTATGCTGGTGTCCATATTTTGTTTACATCCTCCTAAAACGAGATAAGGTGTCAAACCATCGGCAAGTGGGAATAGAGCAAATGAAAAAAAAGTATGTTGAGAATTTGAGATTGGACTTGCCTTTCAGGCATGCAAAATGTAAATTCAGCACTGCCGACCTCACATCTCCTGCTGAAGAGTTGACTACACATTCTATCACATCAGCTGTTGGGCAGTTATATACTGTGGTATGCTTCTTGCCTATTATACTTGCAACTCGTTTTAGAGCAGCTTTTAGATTTGTTGGTGCTACACTGTTTAACCTGAAAAGTTGAACATTTTGTTAATCTATCTATAGTAATAATAAAGCTGAAGAGTTTGTTTGTTTGAATGCACTAATCTCTGGAACTACTAGTCGAGAGTCCAATTCTTGAGGAAGGCTATACATTACGCTAGGAGGTTAAGGAGCTGAGCAAAAAAGGCAGAAAGAATGCTAAGCAAAATTGAAGTAATAGTGTGATCGATGGACCAAGAAATTTCATGCGGAAGATGTCCCAGCCCAGGCCAATGCCATTGCTTCTTATTAAGGGATACCAGAGCTGAGAAGTAGAGAGCTACTTACGAAATATGGTGTATGTTCAACTGCTCTTTCAAACCTTGTGTGAAGATGTTGGTAGCAGAATTCTTATTATCTGTATGGCTTTCTGAACAAATGAATACTATTGGTGA
This sequence comes from Gortyna flavago, assembly GCA_963669345.1. Classification (NCBI taxonomy): domain Eukaryota; kingdom Metazoa; phylum Arthropoda; class Insecta; order Lepidoptera; family Noctuidae; genus Gortyna; species Gortyna flavago. The sequence continues at coordinate 9,336,554 of OY770139.1, forward strand.
TTTGGCCCTCTGCCTGTATTGCCTGTACATAATCAAAAAAATTTACACGGTTTACAAAATTAATATCTTCTGATGGTCAATTAGAAATAACAACTGAATAAATAACTTACTGTAACACTTCTGTAAATTGTGAGGGTGTTCTCAAAAAGGTATTGGGAAAATCTTCTACAAGTACCAGTTTTCTACTATTATCATCTAACAGAGATGTAAAATTGGCAGCATTTAATATAAAATCCAGGAATCTGGCAGATTGTCTTTGCTTAAATTCAAATTCTCCTGAAACGAAAATACAAGTAACAGCAAAAATGTATAAAAAAGAAATTCATTATCATTCTGTGTGGGTAAATTAACTTATATTACTTCCTATTAGTAAGTATAGGTTCTATGAAAACTTGTTCTTGCTTTTAGGCAGTAAAATAAAGAACTGGAGATTACCATTTTCAGAAGGTATGTCAATATCCACAGGGGTAATCCATTCAGTAATTCTTATATTATACTTAGTTGCCAGTACACGTAAAGTTATGGTTTTTCCACAACCAACAGGCCCAGTAATGAGGAGCATATCACTGTTATTGTTATTGCTCACGGTCTTGACCCATTCTTCTACTTCTTGTACCTTCTTATAGTGCACAGCTAAATCTTCTACATTAACAGGTTCAAATGTTTTCATCCAATGTTTATGATCTGTTATAATGACAGGTTTCCGGCTTAAGTTTGCACCCAACACCTTGAAGTAACAATATTTTATATAGGCAGGGCTTTTTTAAATTTCACGTATTTCGTTCAAAGGCATTCACAAACCTACCTCACTTTCTACTGGCTCTATGTCTTCAGGTACCTTCTGAGGGTGCGTATCACTTTTTAATTTTTTTGATGGTTTCTCTTCATCATCAAAATCAAACATTGGTTTGAACCATTTCTTCTCCTGTAAAAAATAAAATTCATGATTATTATAGGTACAGAAAACCCTAACAATTTTACAACTGTAAATTAATAACTTACCTTCTTTACATTATTAGCCATTTTTACAAACGCTCTATGTGTACTGTACTTCGAAATGACTTCGAAGAAGATAATAAAATTACAAACGAACGAATTCAAAACTCTATCAGCTGTTGTCTGTCAGTTGCTGACAGCAGTGACAGCTGATTTTTTTTTTACCAAACCTGGTTACTCGTGATTTTAGCTATCTAAGTTTTAGCTGCGCCTACGAGGACCATAACCATGAATACCTAGTAATTAAAATTATTGTATCACGAAGACAACGGATTGTGAGGGACTGTCACTATATACCACTGACCTGTATCACAGTATTACAATATTTCCTACCTGTATTATAGGTATGTACAAGTACGTTTAATAGAGGTCAGTGGTCACTACCCAAAACGGAGTCACAAATCATTGTAGTTGTATAAGGTATGGTGCAGCAAGCCCATATATGGCCAAAAAGCGATGGCGCTGTCGGTGAATAAAAAATGACAGAAATTGACAATGCTGCACTAAGCAATACAAATACAACGCTGTACCGACCTTGTACACACGGCTACACATCAAGCTATACAAAACCAGTATAAGCTGACTTCTGGTTGTAAGATAAACCTATACAATGCGAGGTCAGTTAAAACTGGAAATGTATAGCTTAATCTGTAGCTGTGTGTACGGACAAGCCGTGTACACACCCCTTTATACGTACAGAGAACGCAGGCCTATAGATTATATTTCGCTTTTGACTTTACCTGTTCGTTCACGAAGTTAGGTAATAGGCTGTCGAGTTAAGGATCTTTGATGTTAATAAAAAAAGTTCTTTTTATCACAATTACTAAAAAAATATGTTAAAAATTTAATTTCATATGTACTTAGGTTAATAAAATGTAATTAAACATAATAATAACGTCGTCTTCATGATATTTTAAAGTTTAACATTGTTTTCTTTATGAACGCGCCACAAATTACGTAAAATTGGCACTTTGTTTTAGATTTCCATTCGTCGTCTAGTTTTAAGTGAAATTGCGTATTTTTATTCGACACGATTCATAGTTGATTAATGCGTTGATATTGTAAGTGATCTATCTATACCAATTCTAAGAAAACTTCTTTGTCGATGTATGAATGACAATAAAGTGTGGATCTGTGTTTACGTATTTTTCAGGCATGATGCAGGCAATTAAAGCTTTGGGGGCCACGGCTCCTTCAACGCTTTTGTCTGTTGTTAAGAAAGGTGGTTTCGCACCCATCGTAGATCAGATAAGGCAAACCCATTTACCCGCTCCCAAGCCAAATGAAACACGACCATACTCGCCGTTTCAAGATGCCAGCAACATGGCTGAGATGGCAGTAGCTAGGCTTGACGACTTATTGAATTGGGGAAGAAAGGGCTCAATATGGCCCATGACCTTTGGGCTGGCCTGTTGTGCCGTGGAGATGATGCACATCGCAGCTCCTCGCTATGACATGGACAGGTACTTATCTTAAAACAATAATAGTATGTTTTCATACATCATAATTTATGAATATTTATTGTATGTTCATCATTATTAAACCTTCATAATCACATTCCTATTAAATGAAAAGCCATAAATGTAAAGTTCTTTATGGTAGATTAGAGGAATGATGTTCTAGTACTTTTATTGTAGATAAACCTACTGATATCCCATACCCATGTATTTTATCTTATAACATTAAGTTTTTACAACATTCTAATAATATTTGTATTTGGCTTTGTCTAGTATAATTTTATAAAATCAGCCAAGAATTAGTATACATTTGCTCTTTATTCACTACTAGTGTCACATTTTATTATATTTTTAAGGTATGGAGTTGTGTTCCGTGCATCTCCCCGCCAATCTGATGTGATGATTGTAGCTGGTACTTTGACCAACAAAATGGCACCTGCTTTGAGGAAAGTCTATGATCAAATGCCTGACCCACGTTGGGTCATTTCTATGGGCAGCTGTGCGAATGGTGGTGGTTATTACCATTACTCCTACTCAGTTGTAAGGTAAGGAATCTACTTACTTATGAAATTCCCAAGACCAAATTCATAATTACTGTTATAAAACAAAGTTCATGGCTGTTTTTATCTATTTTCTCTGTATTTGATTCACAGAGGCTGTGACCGTATAGTTCCCGTTGATATTTATGTACCTGGATGTCCACCAACAGCTGAAGCTTTGCTCTATGGAGTTCTTCAATTACAGAAGAAAGTAAAACGAATGAAAACACTTCAAGTATGGTACAGGAAATAAATGAATTCAATCAATTGTAGATGATTTTATATTTATGTAAATTTAACCCTCTGTTTCAGTAATAAATGCTATAGTGCAAGAATATTATTATCATTGTTTAATTTAAATCCAAGATTGAACCTTCAAGCGTCGCGTCATAGCCGTAGCAAACATGGCGTCTAGGGTCAGTGTAGATGGAGCAACAAGATGCATGACGCAGCTTTTGTTGATTAATCGAAAATAAGCTTTAGTAGAAAGATAGTATCTACAACTCCCCTGATAATGAAGTTATTAAACATAAGAAATAGGTGTGGGTCTGAATGACGGATGTATTGTCGCAGAAATGAATATGTTATATAAGTATATGAAAGAAATGTACTTGAATGTACCTTTAATGAAATTCAATGTACAATGTACCTCCAAGAAACAAGAACAATTATAATAATAAATTGAGCTGCTGCAGTCCTGACAGTCCGAATGACTGGTGAATGCTGATAATGAATGTAATAGATATCTTATGGTTACCTAATATTTGCCAGAGGAATGTACTTTCAACGTACCTCATAAAAATCATCATCTGCCTAGCCTTCTCCAGTCTTCTCTAGCCTTCTTCCAGTCTAACCGGATGCAGCTGAATACCAGTATTTTACATGGAGCGACTGCCTATCTGACCTCTACAACCCAGTTACTGGGTAATACGATACCCCTTGGTAAGACTGGTTGTCAGGCTTTTGGGCTTCTGACTACCCGTAACGACTGTCAAAGATCCACGAATGGCAGCCGGGACCAACGGCTTAACGTGCTTTCCGAGGCACGGAGGGGTCTCGATATGTAAAGATGGTCACCCATCCACAGACCAACCGCGGCAAGCGTAGCTTAACCTGATCGATCGACCTGTGCGGCTGTTATTATTTAGCCACGGGCCCCCCTAACGTACCTCATAAAAATATCATCTAAAAATATAATGCGACGAGTACCTAATTAACGAGAAAATCAAGTAAACAAATTTTGACGCCTACCATTTTTAATAGCAATGTGAGTATAGTTTTATTTGCTCGTATTGAGATTTTACGGGATAGAGATACTTGGTCTATTTTTACATTATTTTCACACGATTTTCCTTGTTAGAGCTGAAGTTAAAACAGTAAACTATGTTAATTCGCTCTTCATTATTTATCTATGACTTTATTTTTATTTACGCTTGAGTGTATTTATAAAAATCTTAAATTAGTTGTGAGTGAAATTAAGAGCCAGCGCGCACTAGCGACTTTTTGTTGACCGAAAGTTTAATCGTTCAGGGAATTAGTAGGTATGGAATGGAGCTATTTTTTTTTTTTTGTGAACTTATGTCTTTATTTATGTAGGTATCTGTAAATATTTACATAATATAAGCTAACATTTAAAATATGAACATTTATATGAAAAAATAAGCAAAAGAATCATAGGGCATCAAAAAAATCGTCCGCATTGCTGTCAACAGGAAAAGTGCCCAAAAGGCTGGCAGCATTGCCACGTTGTATGGCGATGCAAATTCTCTGGTCAAGAAAAAGGCCAGCCCTGTGGTCACGTGAAGAGTCGACTAACCGCTTGGCGATGTCTCGAAAAACCAAGTGAGCACTCGGACCCCATGGCCCTAGTCTATGGAGCTATATTAAAGTGCACGCATTTGGCGATTAAAAATCGTTGACAGCTCCATACTAGTTCCCGAACGATCAATAAATAAAAAAAGAAAAAAAAATTTAAGGATGGGAAATCATCCAATGACCCCTCCCGCTCTGGGTGGAGCGGAAGGGAGTGTCAGACTCTTACTGACTAAAACCCATCCGTGTTCCTTCCTTAGCCCTTTATGTTCCGGGGTAGCGGTAACCCTTTCGGACAATCCCGCTGCCCCGGCAGCTGGTGCGCGCTGGCTCTAAGTGTTGTAGTTGCAATAACGTTACCTACATATTTATTTCTGTGTGTTGAGTTTTTAAGAATATTTCATGCGAGTTTAATTAAAAATTAAAAGGCAAGGAGGAAAGTGTACTTAGTGTTGTTAAATTAGAAGAACAAAAATAAGTGTTCGTTTAAATACAGCATGTACCTAATAAAAACCCTGTCCTATTATTCGGCATCGTACTGCGTACTATACCTACTATACAATAGGTACGTAACCATTTAATGGATTTGAGATTATTACTTTTCTCCAATAAATATTCTATATTATAAAAATTAATCGCTAAATGTGTTGATAATCTCTAGAGCAGCTGAACCGATTTCTCTTCTTTTTTTGTTGTGTTCGGTATTGTCAGAACCAAAGACATTAAATTATTATTTCTTAGATCTCTTTGGTCAGAACAAGGTTGAAAAATTGCTCCCGTGCGAAGCTGGGCGGGCCGCTAATAATGCTACCTACAGTATTGTGTTAAAGAAGCCGCCTGAGCGAGATTTATATAAAAAAGTACTCTGTGATGCAGGCGTTGGAACGCACGCTCCGACGGTACTGTCACACTTGGCCTATTAGCGAAGCGCACATCATACATTCTACCGATCGAACCGCAAAATTAAGTTTGTTTTTTATTGTATATAGTTTTCCGGGATAAAAAGTACCCAGTGTGGTGCCCAGGATATTAAAGAATAATTATACCTAGTTTCATCGTAATCGAACCAGTAGTTTTTGCGTGATGCCTGAACAAACAGACAGACAAAAATTTTTTTAATCACATGTTTGGGTTCGGTGTCGGTCTAGTAACACCCCCTACCATTAATTTTTTTGATATTTTAAATGTACAGAATTTTCACTTCTACAGATTTATTATAAGTATATAGATAAGCAATAAAATTTTTTTTAGAAATTAATTTTCTTATTTTTTTTTACTGCTTTTCATAAACGTACCTAAACGATAATTTATTTTCTTTGAAATTTATGTTTTATTTATCAAATCACATTGGTATATTCCCAGTCGCCCCCACATGGATTGCCACAACGTGGCAATTATTGGGAAAAGCTTATTGCCCCCACTTCAAATCTCTGTACATTGCGGCGTGGATCGCCAAACCTAATTTGTCATTGAACTCCGGGTTCCAACTCCTCAATCCTGATGATGCAGCGTTCCTGGTTACCTAAACCGTGAGGCTTGAGGATCTGTCGATTTTCAATAGATATTTTTGCACCAAGTAGAGAATACTACTGTCTTTGATTCGACTAGTGCGTATTGACAGTGTTGACCTATGGCACTGAAACGTGGTCGTTCGCAATGGGCCTCATTAGAAGGCTGGACGTCACCCAAAGGAGAGGGCTATGCTTCGAGTTTAGGGAAACTCCAAGTATAGCCGTACCCGTGGAGGAACCCGGAATGGGTACGGCGATTGACTCTCATTCTGATGACTATTAAATAATAAATGACTACTAGCAAATAAAATTCTGTTTAAAATGGCCGCAAAAATGCAACAGTATCTCCCCTTTATTTTTTGGTGCGCGGTGTAAATCTTCATGGACTTTACCATCGTGGGGGTGACAGAGGGGCATGCCGGACTCTTACCGGCTAAACCGCCGCGGTGTTCCACCTCCGCCTATGGCCGGGGGTACGGGATTCGCGTAAGCATTCACCGCTCCCAACAGCGCCATGCTTTGATGTCCGTGACTACCGCCGCCCCACCAACGCCAATCGCTTCTATATTTGGTAAATAATTACTACTCAATTGGTACGTAGTACGTCATAAACTGATTATTTGTATACTTAGAATAGCTGTAACATGCTCCCTTTTTCGGCGCTCATAGTGGTCCTGCTGAAGGGAGCGTGATACTACCGCCGGACCACCTTCAAAGTCGATTTTCTCGAAAACTACTAAGGTACCATTAATTTTGATGTTGAGTACTAATTATTTACCAAATATAGAAGCGATTGGCGTTGGTGGGGCGGCGGTAGTCACGGACATCCTACTTTACTTTCCTCAAAATATTATTGAACTCTCTATTATAATGAACGAATAATAAACTCTTTTATTGAACCTCTATTTCCATCTCGTCCTAAAAATACTGAATAGCTTAGTAACGGCGACCAACTTGAATGTAAACCTACCTCGGCACTGATCGCTTCACTCGCTCGCTTTGCGCGTGGTGGGTCACAGTTCTGACCCAACCCGTTTGGTCGGGGTATCCTTGCTTAGCTACGAGACCGAAACTGGCAGAAAAGGCCTTTTATAAAAAAAAATGTGTGCATCATTAGAACCCCAAAAAACTTTACAGTTAATTTTAAAAAGTGTGCATCGTTAGAAGAAGGTCAATAAGGTTTTAGAGGACCAGTAATACATAAAAAAAAAAATGCTTTTTATACCGGGAGGAAACGGAATGAATAATCGCCTCGTATTTCCTCTTTATGGCCGCGTTCTGCTAAGTGGGCAGGCCATTTAGCTCTAGACCTCGACCTTGCCTACTGGCTACTGGAAGTCTACAATGGAGCAAGCCCAGATGCCCGTTCATTCTTGCTTTGAAGGCCGACGGGTTTTACGTGAAAGGGCACACAAGTTCCACACTAGCCGTGCGCATAATAAATGTGGAGAAGCGCTGATTACGTCGACTAGTCGGTATATCGAAAAGTGCGGATGGTACCCTGCAGTCTGATAGTCCGGTTGTGAATGGGAGATGGGATCAGAGGGGCAATTCTCGTAACTTTAAGAACGTTCACAGTCTAATCTGTCTCAAACTGTAAAAAAATACTCGAATTTCCCTACATTTACAAGTTTTTGACATTTGTTTGTCGCCGAGATGAGACTCCGACTAGATTTTGAACGTTTTAAATTACGAGAATTGGCCTTCTGGTCGTAGAGCTCTAACGCGCACAGCCCGAAGTCTATTTATTTTGTCCAATCTTTTCAGGATATAACTGTCTTCGTGCATTATTTTGGTGGAGGATAGAAGTGTAAAAAAAATCTTATTGGTATAAAAATCAAAAGTTTTAATGGTATTTTCTGAATCGCACCAAGCTTTCATTTACTTTTTAGTATACAGAATGATTTTGAATAAACTATAATAATAATAATTCCGAGTCAATCTTGAGATTTTAAGAACACAAACCGTCAGATGTATCTGTAATGACAGATCCTAAATCCAATTTTGTCTGACTCAATGCCCTTTTAATAGTGATTCAATGGCACATAAGAGTTTACTAGTACATGTCATGTTATGGTCACTAAACAACTATTTTCAGAAATATTTCACTTGTTTGCAAATACAATTTGAAAAAAACCAACATGATTTATGATAAATACAAATCCGACTATTATTGTATTACTGTTACATCTAGATACCTGAGAATAGACACTACTTTGAAGTCAGACAAAATTTATTTCACAATACAATAATATCACATATTTTAAATGCATTAAAATGAAATAACTGCTATACCTGAAATTGTGTTCACTAATAGGAGTAAAAATAAATAAATAAAACTCCACTGGTACAATTGAAAAACCATTGAGATTTTTAACGGAAGTGTAAATTAAACTCCCGATGCAATAATAATTTATGGGATTTTCTTTTGTATGACGTTAAATAAACCAATTCTATATTTTAACGCTAATTTACATACTAATATTTACAGTTTATTTATAAGTATATATAAATATGTATAATTATATCGATAGCGATTCCGATAATCCTATCCTTTACAATAATCAGCAATTTTCATGTATAATTAACTAATAATGGTCACAATAACAACTCGATAGATATTTTCATGTAAATAAACAAGCAGTAGTGTACAGGCCGGCGGCGACGAGCGCCGCGTGTTCTCGTCCAATATTGCACATGTCGAGAAAGCGTGCACGCTCGCACCACCCTCTCCGATCCGCTGAGTCCGCCTCGCGCTACTACACTGTCCCGATACCGGCGAGACGGGCGGTCGACGGAACCGACAACCGTCGTTCTGTAAGCGACGTTACAATAAATAATTCTCTAAACCGATAATGCGAAACGATATACATTAAATTAGTCGTACTCTCACTTGCGACGTCGTTTACGCTACTCTATTTACACACTCGGCGACACGGCGGTTGCGCCGCATCGCTATCATCGCGGCTCCTCCTTCTTGAGCAGGTCGAGAGGCGCGAGCGGCGCCAGTGGCGGGGCCAGCGGCGCCAGCGGGGCCAGCGGCGCGTGCGGGCCGAGCGGCGCGTGCGAGCTGAGCGGCGCGTGCGAGCTCAGCTGCGCGTGCGCACCCAGCGGCGGCAGCTGCGCGTGCGGCGGCAGCGCGCGGTGCAGCAGCGGCTGCGACTTGAGCTGCTGGTGGTGCGCGTAGGCGCTCAGCATCTTAGCGCGGTCCTCCTCGGCGCGGATGGCCGCCTCTACCAGCGGCGCGAACCGCATGTGCTGCAGCGGGTCGAACGTGCGGTACGGGTCCCACGGCGGCGGCGGCGGGTAGGCGGCCAGCGACGGCGGCGCGTGGCGCGGCGGCTCCTTGCGCTCCTCCTTGATGGCTTCGGGCGCGCCGTTGCGCAGCGGCGAGCGGGCGCGGGCGCGCTCCAGCTCGCGGTCCCGCTGGTCGCGCTGCTCGCGCGCCTTTCGCCGCTCGCGGTCTTCGCGCTCGCGGCGCTCCCGCTCGTCGCGCTCGCGCCGTGCCCGTTCGCGCTCGTCGTGCTCGCGCCGCGCCTCGGCCGCCGCCTGCGGCGCGGGCGGGCGCACGCTGCGCCAGGCGTCGTGCAGCGCGCCCAGTGGCGGCGCGTGGTGCACGCCGTGCAGCGAGCCGGACAGCGCCAGGTCGCGGCCGTACGCCGTGAGGCCGAAGGGCGCGCCGGGGTAGGCGCCGGGCCCGTACCGGCCGAAGGGGGACACGCCTGAAACGCGCACAGCTCGGTGAGAGGCGGCGGGCGCGGGCGCGGGCAGGCCGGGCTCGTAGCGGCGGAGCGTACCTAGGTGCGGGTGGTGCGGCAGGTAGGGCGCGGGCGGCAGCTCGTAGGGCGAGCGGTAGGTGGGCGGCGGCGGCGCGGGCGCAGGGAAGGCGCGCAGCTTGTCCTTGTCGCCTCCGCCCGGCACGGCGCCGCCGCCGCCGGTCTTCTCCTTTTGCTGGTGGTTGTAGATCTCCCAAGCGATCCTCACGTGCATCGCGTTCCATTTTCCCGTTTTCTGTTCGAGAAAGATCATGTTAACAAATCGCCATAGAATATGAATTCTTTTTTGTAAAGGTCGTCACTGTCCTGGCGTGCGAGCAGGTCGAGTTCGACAAATATTTATAACAGGTGCATGCATAAAGTAAGTAATGTAGTGCTAAGAAGGAAACCTACCGCGACAGCGGGACGTGGTGGTGGTTTAGAGGTGGAGTCGCTTGCGGCTGACACTACGGGCTGTTAACATTATGCGATGCAGGGTTAATGATTGGAGCAAATTACAACATAAAATAAGCGTAAGCAAGTATTTCAAGAAAATTGTCAGTAACGAAATGAATTATTATGGCATGAGAAAGATTGAAAGCTACATTTGAAAGTTAGATTTGAATTGTATAAATCTATAATAAAAAAAGACATTAAAAGATTGTTGATTCTAAAGAGACTGATTCAGAAACAAGAATAAATTATGCATGCATTATTAATTGGTTATTATGAAAGAATTAGTAAAATATTGAACTTGCTTTTCATTTTGAAAATTTATAAAATGATAATGTTGATGTGAAAAATGCATTTCACCTTAGGAGCATATGTGGTAAGCGGCGCGGGAGGCACGTAGGGGCCGGTGGGGTGCAGGAGGCTCGACGAGTATGGGTAGCCCAGCCCGATGCCGCTGCGGTACAACGATGACATCTTGCTCACATCCTTGAACTGAAAACGATTGAATAAGTAATATTATTACTTTAATTTAAAAAAAAAAAACTAAAGACGTTCAATGTTTATCTTATACAGGGCAAGTTTTAACAAGTGCGCAAGATTTTTTTGGTGGGTTTTTTTATCAGTAATACAACACATTTAAATTAATTGTTTAATACTTTTTAATTTTTTTGTCCTAATTGAAATAAGAAAAAATATGGACACAATCTATTCGTAATAATATCAGCGGGCGCACGTGGCGATGCGACCCTCCCGGGCAGTACCGGGCGGGTGTGCCGTCACTGTGCTCACGCGCACGCTGTCGTGACGTCGCGTCGCTAAAATTTTACCTACCGGACACGATGTCATGACTTCACTAACCGCGAGTTTTACGAGATGGTGTAATTCTGAAATGGTGAAATCTTACTAGCAGCAAGAATGTATGGAAGGGAGAGCATACCTCGTTTGCTCAGTCAAAGGGATCCATAACCTCGCAGTCCCTAATGAAAGGAACATTTTAGCAGCCAATCAAAGGCAAGTATATAAAGCAAAAATTTGAATTACTTTACAAATAACTTCGGTCACGGCCTAAACTTAAAAAAAGTCTAGTTCGAAAATTTGCGTACCCGCGTAATTAGATATCCGAAAGCGTATTACGGAACTCAAATGGAGGAGTTGGGCAAGACACCTGGCAAGGCGCAGTGGTGACAGGTAGAGTAAGGTTGTGGCAGAGTCGCGTCCAAGGATTGGAAGACAAGAAGTCGGTCCTCCGGCGGCGAGATGGATGGACGACGACATTGTTGCCATCGCGGGCAAAACCTGGACGAGGCTGGCACAATAAAAAAAGAGAGGCCTATGCCCAGCAGTGGGTGATAAGGATGAACCCGCGCGTTGTGACGACACTCATACTTCAGTGAAGCTGTCTTCGCTTACTACGTTGCGTCGGCGCATCGAGCTAGAGGACAGCTGATACTACGCAACTAGCACCGCGCCGCGAGTCGGCAAATGAGCATAAAATCGGTTTCAAAGTAACTCTTTCGTAAACAAAAACTTATTTTTATCACATCTATTCAAAAAGAGCTAGTGTATTCTTCCTAAACAGGGACTAAAATAGCTCTTTAATCCCTAGGGACTAAAAGTGATTTGAATATGGAATGTGGATATTGTTGAGTAAATGTTCAAATCACCAAAGATCAATCACGGACATTGTATGAACGAGTAGCAGGCTGTATGACAAAGTAGAACGTGCGGAAGCCAAAGAAAAAAAAAAATCGTTTGTAAAAAAATAAAAACGCGCGATATGCATTCTGCCTTCGTTCGTAATTGTTTACTCAAATTAGGATTTTACTTAGTTGTATAAAAATGACTATGTCTTCCTAAGTAATTGTATGTAAATAAATAAACGTACTATTCTTATTCATAAGTTGAACTTACTTATTTTTTCATAGAGGGTGATAAAAAGTAGAGTGCCCATCTCGGGAGCAACACTATTTTAAGCTCGAGTGACGTTACTATTTTTATTACTAAAATGTTTTAGTAATAAAAAATTGTAGATTGTTTGCACAAGAACTAACTAACTATTTTGTTAACATTTGCGCACTGGTAACTTTTTGTTTTGTAGTTGCACGTGAGTGTGCTGTTGTATATAGATGTATGGATACGTACGAGAGGCGCGTGCGGCACCAGCAGCTGGTGCGGTTGGTGCGGATGGTGCTGCGCGTGCGGCGGGTGCTGGTGCACGTGCGTGTGCTGGTGCTGATGCTGGTGGTGATGCATCTCGGTGCGCACGGCCGACACGGCGCCCGCTGCCGCCAGGAACCGGTTGTCCAGCTCGCGCCGCAGCAGATCCGCACCTGGGCCTGAAAAGCACCCCTCTACATGTCCAACGACCACTTTTTACAATATTGTAACTAATCGACAAATTAAATTTACATATCTCTTGCTCTGTAAGTACACCCTTACACCCCTGAATGCCGGGGTGTATGACTATCATTACAGCATAGGTTTTGGAATTTGAAAAAAGAACTGTCATACTCATACTGCACGAAGAATATTTTTAAAAAGTTAATTTTTTTTTTCTCGGTATCGATTAATTACTCGAATCGGAATCTAGACAATTTATTTTATAAAGATTTTATTTTAAATATGGAACTATTTGTTTCCACATCGTATGTTAGATGGAATCGATTTAAAAATCAAACTGGCCAGCAAGATTTGACGCGCTTGCGTGCGTGAAAAAAAAAAGGCAGTCTACTAGTAGGCGCGAAAGCATCGCGAAAATAATTAATTTTCTTGTTTGAGTTCTTTTTCAAAAGTTTTAAACATGTCTAGTGACGAAGACATAGATCTAACGCCCGATTTTATTAAAGAAAGGGCAAAAACAGTTGTCGAAAATATATTACCGCCGAACTCGAAAGAAAGATATGTAAAGGCATACGACGAATTTATGAAATGGCGGTCAGAAAAAAAAGTGAAATCTCTTTCTGAAAGTGTTTTTATATCATATTTTGATGAATTATCTAAGAGGCTACAACCTTCCAGTTTATGGTGCTTTTATTCCATGCTAAAATCTACAATGATGACAAAACATGACGTGAATTTGAAAGATTTTTCTAAACTTACTGCTTTCTTGAAAAGGCAGTCTGACGGCTTTAAAAGCAAGAAATCGAAGGTATTTACTGCAGAAGAAGTACAGAAATTCTTAAATGAAGCTCCGGATGAAATTTATTTAGCAATAAAGGTACCTACGTATTTACTTGCCCTTTTTAATAAGTTACCAAAATATTTCACAAAAATACTATGCGAATTTGGTGCCTTTAATACAACTTATGTCTTTTTTACAGGTTGTTCTAATTTTTGGGATATCGGGAGCCTGCAGAACCGTGGAATTGACAAACTTGACAATAGAAAATGTAGAAAAACATAACAAATTACTACTCATAAAACTGCCTAACACGAAAACTAAAATTGACCGGTCATTTGTTGTGCATGAAGAATTTGCAAATTATGTTGAAAAATATCAAGCTCTTCGGCCTGAAAACGTGGATACAAATCGTTTTTTTCTTAATTACAGTAAAGGAAAATGCCACAGACAAGTAATAGGAAAAAACAAATTTACAGGCATGCCAAAGCAAATAGCCACATATTTAAAACTGAGTAACGTAGAGTTATACACCGGGCATTGCTTTCGCAGAACATCAGCGACTCTATTGGCTGATTCGGGAGCCAACCTCACTCTGTTAAAAAGGCACGGCGGCTGGAAGTCCAGCAAAGTGGCCGAAGGTTATATCGAAGATTCGATGGCAAACAAAAGCAAAATTACTTCTAAAATAACAGAAAATATAAACTTAAAATCACCACGTCAAAGCACATCATCTGAGCCATTTTTTAATGAAGAAAATAGTATCAGTCAACTGCCGCCATTTACGATGCAAGAACCTCAAGTCACTCAAACTCAAGTCTTATCATCACAAACTCATATTCAAACTATAAATATACCTAAAAAGAACGTGACCATATCTCTTACAAATTGTAATAATTTTACTATTAATTTTAATTAAATACACATTTTTTTCTTCTTAATAAATGTTCATTGAAACCTGCTGTCTTGTTGTTTACTTACCTCACAATCGATATGTAAAGCAGAGTATTTATCTCGGGCGTAAGCATCAATTGCATACTCGGGTTAATTAGCGCCTTCGCTTCGCTCAGGCGCCAAAAACCTCGTATGCAATTGATGTCATACAGCCCTTGTTTAATAATCTACTATTATCCGATACAATGACAGTCAAGTGAATCGTTAACTTCGATATTTTTATTTGAAAAAATTACAGCTAACTTACTGCTTTGAAAGAGCGATTCGGCGGAGAATGGATTAGGATTAGGCGGCGGAAGCGGCGCACCGAACAGTGGAGGAGCGGGCGCGAAACCAGAGGGTCGCTCAGCTCCGGTGGGCCTGCTGAAAGATATACGACAAACGTTATAAAAGACATATACATGATATAAATATAGGGATTTGAAACGTTACTCAAAATAACATTACGCGTAGTTCCGGTACCGATAATTTGTACCGTTCCACCAGGAAAATTCCACTTAACAAAATTAATTCCTTGGCTATAACGATACTGACAAACGGAACGAAATCTTAAACTGTTCATTAACAATATTATCAATTTATCGTTATTAGTATAACGATATAATAATGTTATTCGTTTCGATACTCAACTTTGCCAGCTTCATGACTTACAGACATATAAGATGATGACAAAGACGAAAAAGTATGAAGAAAACGTTATAAATGAATCAGTAACGTTTTATCTGCAATGTTATTACAAGCGGATAAGCTTAATGTTACTGATACTCTTTATAATGATAAAATATTGTTCTCCGAAAATGATATTCTATAACGTTATTGATGTTTTTAGGTTTTAGTATCGTTACAAATTTTGGTACGTTATACGATAACATTAGTGGTAACGAAACGAAATTGATTTCGTTTTCAAGTCCCTGTTTAAATAAAGCATTCCCCAAGCAGTCTCCATTACGGTCTTTATGCGGACGGGACGAGACACCACGGCGCCGGGCTCGAGGACTTCTCCTCGCGACTGACTGTAACGGGTGGAGTAGTATCGAGAAGGTCGCAAGTAAGGTCAACATGCTGTACTCACGTCACCCCCCAGTGCGCCGGCGGCTTGGCGCTGGAGCTGATGCTGGGCACGGTGGGCACGGGCGCCAGCGAGTGCGCGAGGTGCGGCGCTGTGGGCGCGGCCGGCGTGGGCGTGGGCGCGGCCAGCGGGGCCGCCAGCGCCAGCCCGGGCAGCGGGCCCGGCAGCGACACCGGCGGCGGACCCTGAGGTTTATACAGTTCATGTCTTTCTGTCCGAACCTTTAAAGTATAAATAACATCGACTATAGTTTTAGTAGCGTTTACGGAAGAATGAACAAAGTGCACGTGTGCCTTTGTTCGCTTTACATTCTTTCAGTGTTTTTCATGAATCACCAAAACGAAATCTGCCTATGGCCATATTTATGACATATGTGTAGAACACTTAATTATTTGGGAGTATTACCGGCAACGGGGCAGCTAAGGGCGTGGCCAGCGGAGCGGCGAGTGGTGCGACAAGTGACGGCGCGAGCGACGGCAAGGACGCTGCCGAGGAGCCCGGTGTACTGCGAGACAAACTGCTGATGTTGCTGCTGAAATCAATCACATCGTTGTATGAGATAAACGTTCACAATTGATCGTGTGATAGTACACAGTGCCCACGAAAAGTAGTCAGTACTAACAACACGCTTTAAATGAAACTTACCGAATTTTGAAGGTGTGCAGAGGAAAACATTTTCGGTCATTGGACGATCTCCGGCGTACAGCATATTTCCGGACGGCGAAATTAATCCAAATCCGCGAAAATACACAAAGGCATTTAGATTTTATTTTTAGAATGTGAATGAAGAATGTCTTTATAATAATTTAGTTTTGAATGACTATTAATAATGTGGCGTGTGTTGTGTACCTGAAACTCTCGCGTTCCCTGTTCGGACTGTGTCCGCGCGGAGAGTACGAGAGCGCAGCACCGGCCGCGCCCGTTGAGCCGGGCGTGTGAGGCCGCACACCCTTTGGTGTTTTTGGTGCCACTAAAGGTGACGCAGACAAACTCGTTCTCTGTAAAAATGTACAGAATACTTTTAGTACCAAAATAAGACCACTTGAATACGAAACAAATTTAACAATACTATATCATTTACTGTTTTCAGTTATTCAAAATCTTATTTTGCGCAATAGCTAG
Organism: Gortyna flavago; assembly: GCA_963669345.1. Classification (NCBI taxonomy): domain Eukaryota; kingdom Metazoa; phylum Arthropoda; class Insecta; order Lepidoptera; family Noctuidae; genus Gortyna; species Gortyna flavago. The sequence continues at coordinate 9,353,340 of OY770139.1, forward strand.
TTGTACATATCAAGATTAGGAACATTTCATAGTCATTCGTACCGTGTCTGCAGAGTTCCTCGGTGAAGCCGCAGCCGGTGGTAGGTAAGGACTGTGTTGCATTGTGGCGGCGTAAGGTGTGTACAGCGGAGGATACGAAGATCCCGAGTACACAGCCGGAGGCGGATAACTATTGGAAGCAAGGGTTGAGGATACGATTGGACTCTCAGTACGCGCAGGCAGTTCGCATGAAGGTATCGGAGCTTGCCTCGAATCCACGACGGGAGGAGCAAGGGGATGGTTACTGTTGCCACTGCTACTCGTCGCCACCGGCGTCCCATTTGTAGGAGTACAACTTGACGTGGGTAATGAATCCACAAGACTGCTTGGTAAATGAGAAGATACGGGCGTGGCAGCAGTCGGCTGTTGCGGTATATTGACGCCCGGGTGAGATTTAAGGCTGGGGGTGAAAGAAGACATCGTGGTACTTGTAATAGAAGCTAAAGTAGACGGAGGACCAATGTGATTTGGTGTAGGCGTCGCTAAGGAACTGGGGTTGACAACAGGAAGGTGACTGGAGAGACTTGTAACGGAATGACTGTTTATTGGATGGTTCATATGAGGGACTGGAGGTTGGATCGCTGCAGAAGGCTGTATATGACTGGATGAAATGTGGTTGGATATGCTGAAGGGTGCAAGATGTGACGGTCGGTTCCCATATACAGGTTGAACGGAATGTTTCTGTAAACTCGACTGACTCTGGTAAGCTATTGAGTGACCGTGAATACTGGAACTTATACTGGAGTTTACATGACTAGACCCGATCGACGGGGTAGGGTAGGGGCGAGAGGTCGGCGCGGCCGGAGAGAGCGACCGTCCCGTGAGAGTTTGACTCGGAAGACAGCTCGGAATTGAAGACGGCGTCGAATGTGGTGTTACGCTTTGCGGCACACTATTGACGCGGTTCGAAAACGAGGTAGGAACGGAGGGATGAGTCTGAGCTGCGATCGCTTGATTTCGAACGTCATGGCCGGGCATCACTGGGTGCGCCTGCGAGTGCGGGACGCGGCTCTGTAGACTAGGATGTGGGGCTTGCGCCGGGCTGGGCGCGAGGTGCGGCAGCCGCGGCGTGTGGTGCGCTGTGTGGTGTGTGTGCAGGTCCAGGGGCGCTGGAGGCTGTTCCGGAGGTTCGGTTCGCGTTTCATGATTCGTGTGGCGGTAGTCGGGCAACGCGGCGGCAGCGTGCGATTGAGACTGAGATTGGTAGGCGGTATGCGAGGGAAAGAGAGGAGAGGGCGCAGGGGGAGCGGGCGGGGCAGGGGTAGGACTGTCAGCGGAGGCTCTCGCGCCCGGCTGCAGCTTGCTGTTGCTGGCGGGCCGCTCGGGTGTGTCGGGGCCGGCGGCGCCCACCGGCCGCGCCGGAATTTGTGTGGCAGCGTGACCGTCGAGAGCCGGAATGTGCGCGCCGTTGGGCCGGTCGGCGCGGAAAGGTGGCGGAGGTAGCGCAGGCGGCGGCAAGGCGGCGGGTGCGGGCGAGGGCGCGGGCTGCGGCAGCGGCGCCGGCGCGGGGCTGGCGCTGCCTCCCACCGGCGCACGTGACAAGGCGAGCGCACCTCCGCTGCCGCCTCGCGCGACCAGCTCGTTTTTGGCGCCTCCACCCGTAGCTGCCGCGCCCGCCACCCGGAACAGAGAGCCTGCGTCCGATGCCTGTAAACATAATTCATGTCAATTAATCACTATTTTAGTTCTAATTGAATTTAAATGAATCCTCCATTAACATTCCGAATAACTTACATCTTCCATTGATGCATCGTGATACCTTGGAGAAGGATTTCTGCTGTTTTCGGGACTCGCCTGGAACAAAAACATCAAAGTTCAAATATTTGCTCAGCGCAGAATAAATACAAGCTTATGAGACTGAATCGGGAGGGCTGAGTAATATGGACCAGCGCGCCATCAAATGATAGCGATCGATATGTGATTGTTTAATTTCCATCCTGATTAAGGTGGTGTCTTATGGTAATCCAATCATAGTAATTCAATAATATGTTGTTCACGAATGAGCCTTGTAAGAAGCAAATCTACAAACAAACAGTAAATAATAGATATCATTACCTTATGAGGCAATTGAAAACAACGACGCGTATTGCCTAAGTCAGATCGAAAGTTACTACCAAAAAATATAACGGCGAACAAACAAATTAGCATCGATGTCTTAATGGACTCTTACATGGACGTGGGAAAAACAAACGGAACTTATAATTGACTTCAATTACGTAAATGATAAGTTATTACAGCTGTTACGGTAACACAAGAATACGCTCGCGAGTCGTCAAAGGGGATTGCATGTCGCGGCGGACACGTGTGTGTTCACGTCGGTCGTTAATAAATTATTAGAAGTGGCCACTGACGACAGCGGACCGTTACAATGATAGCGCTAAGCCGTCAACTAGCGACAGGACGTCGACGACGCTTTTGAATGAGCTACATACGTTCGCGAAGTGCGATTAGTTGATGCTCTCTTACATTTTTATTCAATCACAATTTTTTGCCCACGGCTTCGCCCGCGTGGAAGTCGGAAATTATCACACGGGAACGTACTACCGGGATAAAAAAGTATCCTATGTCCTAATCCAGGTCATGGTCTATTCGTCGTTCAACAAAATTCATCCAAGTTCAGGCTTGAAAAGTTAAAAGTTAGACAGAGTTACTTTCACATCTATAATATTATTAAAGATAATTATGGATTGTTAGTTTACAAACAACCGACTTAGATTATAAAGGATGCAACATTATACTTTAATTATGAGTGGCTTGCGCAACAACTTACAAAGTAAACGCAAAAAAAAACTGTCGAGTGTATACAGCATTTTTAATGATAATTATTTTTGCCTCTTCTAGTATTTATTTTATACTACATCAATGTGTTCCGCAAGCCATTAAATCCAGTGAAAGCCTGAATTTATCGTACTTGTAACTTCATGATTAATTTTGTTTATTTATGTTCAGTTCCTCAAAAACCTGACGTATTGTATTGACGTATTAAAGTGGTAGCGATTCTTTCCCTTGAAAAGTGGTTAATCCCACAGTTATTGTCTGACTCGATGTGATATTTATGACGCACGACATCCAAGTAGGTTGCTGCGTTTGCAAAGTAAATGTACGGTCGAAGAAACCGTAGAAGATACTTTTGTAAGAGAATCACGTAAGTCCTTTTTTTTGAGAAAAATAATCTGTCTTTGAATAGGAAAAAAAAGTATTTGGAAGAAAAAAAAAAGTATTTGGAAGAAAAAAAAAAGATTTTTCAAAGGACATTGTTCAGCGTCCATACATCGTTTTCCTAAGAACCAGCAGGGACGTGAATATACTTTCTGTGTTCTAAATAATGCATAATAATATATTCGTATTCGATTGAAACTAAATTAAAATAACGGACACTTCTGAGAATTGTAAAAAATCCAAAACACTTTTCAAAATTATGAAGTGTCCGTTCTTTTCTAATAATTGTAATGTAAATTATAATAAAAACTAGTAATTATTTTAAAGGTTTCATAAGTGTTGATTCATAGGCCATTTTTTACAATGTCCTTTAAGTATGTTACTATCCCCATAAAAGCTTAAACACATATTTTTGGGTGCTTTTAGCAAGCGCTAACAATTTTTTGTTGTCTTTGAAAGTTTCAAAGCTAGTTTTAGATGTATTTTTAAGTATATGTATATTGCTATTTTTCTTCACAACTAGCAACTGGTTTGTCTTAAGCATATCTATATTTTTCTCTGAAAATTCTTTATCTTTATTAATAGATTTTCTTTTATGACTTTTATGGTTTACGCATCACAAAATATTAGAATTAAAGTATTTTAGCATACTTTATTTTTATGCAAAAGTATAAAGTACATTTATCAAAAATAAAGTAGGATACGTTATTATAAAGTACTAGCTTCCGCACGCGGCTTCGCCCGCGAGGTAGGTCGATAAAAACTATCCTATGTCCTTCCCCGGGATACAATCTATCTCTCTGCCAAATTTTATCGAAATCCGTTAAGTGGTTTAGGCGTGAAAAGGTAACATACAGACAGACAGAATTTATAATATTATAGTATGGATGGTTGGCAACCCTAGACACACGTATGATCTATGTCCGGATTGTCACAATCACAAATGGGAACGAAATGGAGATCATTCCATCGTTCGTCATTATCATTAGTAGGTAATGAACAGCGTTGAATTTTTCCATAAAATCTAAAAGATAGAAAGACGTAGCTGTGCAAGTGTGTGATGTATCAGTATGTACTCGCGTTTAGCATAGCTAGAGCAGAGGAACGAGGCGATGCAATGCGAGTGCGACTGTACGTACCGACATGGTTAGTATTCACAATATGTATGCCTATTGTTCAAACCTAACACAATAACCGCCTTCGGGTTTTTTGTATTCATTAGATGAAGATGAAATCACGTCCGACACAAAGACATGCTAATGAGAATTATAAGTAAAACGATCGCATTAGTATACATCATACAATTATACATTCTTAAGTACGTGTTACTTCTCTGTGGGTATTATTATTACGTATAAGTTGGTTATACTTAATTAAGTATTAAATTGTGGTGTTTGGAATTTTTAAAAAAAATTATTTCAAATTAATAACAGGTTAAAGCAATATGATTTGTTATGGTTTGCGGTAAGTACGTAATTAATTATAATAATATTGATTTTAAACGGCTATCAATTATTTAGTACCCATTGAAATCGTTCTTATTCAAAACCGACTAACTAGCCATTATATTGGGTTACGTAATAAGATGACAAAACCAACAAAGGGAAAGACTCGAATAAACAATCGACCCCGCCAAAACGACACGGACGCGGATAAAAGAAAGTAGGTACTTAGATTGTAATCATAAAATGCTTGTTTATCATACTGTAAAACAATAATTAAAAGTAATTAAAGCTTTACTATTCTTGTCAATATTGTTTTCATTGCCGATTTCTTGATTGAAAACATTAATTATATTTTCAGACGATTGCCTTTGTGCCCTCAGACCAAATAAAAAACCAAGACAGAGGGCTGTTAACAGTAAAGTAAAGCTGGTTTCGTAAAAATGTGTGCTCTAGTGTGGCGTAGTTTGATTGTAAATGGTTGAAAATGTGTGCGTGTGAGCGTGTATGCGCAGAGCGGAGGTGTAGTTTTGGCATACTTCACTGTATCGTTCTCAGCGCTCTGTCTTGGTATTTTATTTGGTCTGAGTTTAAGCCTCCCTCAGTAATCGGATTAAACAATCGAAACGGAACCGATTCTTTATGAATGCAATGTATATTGATGATATTATGTGAGACAAAGAAAAATGTTTACTTTACTAAAACGAGAACAAGCTAGAGTAAAGCAAATAAATTAACAAGAAAAATGTTTATAATTAATCCTATAATTGAGACACCCACTGTGGCACATGACAACCTAATGTTCACTCAATTACAAAAATAATAGTTTAAACAAAACGTAATAAATGCTAACAATTTCTGAAACAATAAAAGTTTATTTATTTTACGGCGCGGGTTTCAAGTATTTAAAGGGAATGGAAAGTAATTACCCAGTGATATTTACGAGCTAGCGCCGAGAACGACTCAATAAAACTAGCGGGCTAACCGCGCCTTTTACGATGGACACAATTTAAGTAGCATTGTCTCTTAAATCTGATTTGCCGCAGTTGATTTAATTTTCTATTATTCGAATTGGTTTTATTTTTATTTCATGTTAATGAGCAAATATTTCTCTGTTTAGGTAGTTATGAAACCGCATTCAATAATTAAGCTACGTATTCTTTTAAAAAAGCCTTTTTGTCGATTGGGACCTGTACGTAAAAGAACAATAAAGTAACTTAAATACCCATAATATTGACCTCTGACATAGCTGCCAATATACATCAACATTTTATATTATACAAATCTTTCTCATCATTTTACTTTCTTCTAACACCCTTTAAATACTCGCAGCCGGAAGAAATAGTCAATCGATAGTATGGGGGGAACAAATCGTTTCGGGTGCGTTCCGGCAATTGAATGTTTAGCCTTATCCGGTGGGGGTGGGTCGTCGCTCCGCAACAATGGAGTGATAAATCAAGTATGGGCCGCGCGTGCCAGGCGGGCGGCGAGTGTCATGCCGCCAGCCGGCACCCGGCCCGTCGCGGCGGCTTTGCGTCCGGCCTCTCACTACAATAAAGACATTCAAAAGCACCGCCAGCCTATTAAAACATTTTCTGTCCCCTTACCACTTGTCTAAATAGAATATCAATGTCCAATATCGGATTAAACAGTTAATTGTTTTTTTTGAGACAAGTCTATAATAGACCACCTACTTTGATAATTAATTTATTATATTAGTGAGACCCTTTTAACGATATGTAAACTTTCACCTCGCGTATGTTGGAAAATAGGGGTTCTCCATCAACGTTGACAAACGTTGGCTGGCTGTCAAAACTATGTTACATAAAATATAATTATAATTCAGCACGATTAGCGCGATGACTGATGTCGTGTCGGCAAGTAATAATAGTTCCGTTGAGCCCACCTCCGAAGAGAAATAATACACGCGACTCTAAATAAATCAGCCATAAAAATAAACGAGCGCATTAGTCAACGTTGTCAAAATAAAACTACTTAAGAATATTTACACAAACTAAAATTTGAAGTTATTTCTTTGCGTTGCTGAATTATGTTTCGAAATTAGTTTCTTTTTTCCTTATCAAATGCCATTAGTAGAGTTGTTAAAGCAATTAACTCAAGGTAATAAAATAAAAATAATGTAAGCCAACGTTTGGAACGTTGCAAACCCACACAAGCGTTTATAAAAAGTTAATAACTTTTAATATGAATGAACTTTACGATTCTGAATTAATTAATTCGTATTCTGAATTCAAAACAGCGAAGCATAATCTGGCGATCCCAGCCTCGGGGCCGTTTTGCCCGCCTCCTCCTCACCCGATGTTGGAAACGGGGGAGTCGGAAAAAATGGCGTGATAGCTTTTCGCCCCTCATTCCAAATTCTAATACTTTCACAAACTTTTAATAGGATGGGACTTAAAATTCAAGGAGAATTTCATCTCTCTAAGCAAAGTTCAGTCATACCGATCCGTGACCCCCCCTGCGATCTTTAAAAGGCAATATACCAACCTACCTCGTAAAATGTGTAAAATACAACTGAAATGTAAATAGTAAATAGGTATAAACATACCAGATTAGTCGGACAATGACCATCTATAATCGTATCGATCATGATTATTCGTTTGGATAAAAAATAAATTATTATTGTTATTATTATTAATTCTCTGGCAGGTTTGCTATTCTTGTGTTCTACAAAATATGAACAAATTAATTACCAATTCCTAACAGATTTCTCAATTAAAAGATCCGAAATTAAAATTATACTTTACAGCTGCAAGAAATAATTAATTTTTTCTGCAATCATTAAAAATCAATTAGGTGAGCGTGTAATTAATAAATAATCTAGTTTTCACTAGGTAATACAAAAACTTGTAAAAATGAATTAAAATTTTGTTTTTCGCTTGTATTTGAGTAATAAAACGAATATGTCAACACCAGAAGTTAGTTGGATTAACATAAAAGTAATAAATTACAATCGCGCACATAAAAAGTGGAAAGCGTAGAGTCGCTAAGTATTCACCGCGCATATTTAGCTAAGAGTTGTTTGTTCATGACCCGAATTTAATGCTGCATACCAATTTTTGTTCTCAGTGACATTTAATGCATAATAAAAAGATAGATACATATATTTATTAGCACGACTGCTATACGGCTTTAATGTTCTGACAGCAGAATAAAAGTAAATTTGTTTCTTTTGTAAAAACCACTGGTGTCTTTATTTAAATTATGTGGCTTACAAAAGCGACAAGCAATCGCTACAGCAATTTGGGAAAATAAATTCCACTATTTAATAGAAAATCTTTTGCAAGATTTTTAATATCTCATTGCATTAATCTTTGGATATTTTTTTATGTAAGTCTAGTAGTTAAAAAAGATTATTTTGCAATTATAATCAGAATACGTAGTCTTTTATTTACAGTCTGCTATGTAATTTGCAGTAATTTTGTGAATTAACGACGGGATCATTGTTGTTAGACATAGTAGGGACTGTTCACAGAGTAATTACAATAAATTATACATTCAAGTTAGTTTCAAATAGTTATTTCATAATGAGTACTTCAAACTGTTTTTTAAATTTGAAATTATAAACTTGACTACTTATGTTAACTAGTTTAAATTTTTGTGTCCTGTATACAGTGGTCTTTTTTAGGGTTCCGTACCCAAAGGGTAAAACGGGATCCTATTATTAAGACACCGCTGTCCGTCTGGCCGTCTGTCACCAGGCTGTATCGCATGAACCGTGATAGTTAGACAGGTGACATTTTCACAGATGATGTATTTTTGTTGCCGCTATAACAACAAATACTAAAAAGAATAAAATAAATATCTAAGGGGGCTCCCATACAACAAACGTGATTTTTTTGTTTGATATTGATAACGGCAACAGGTAGACGCTTGAAATAATCACAGAATATTTGGTTATATATTCACTTTAAAAATAAATAATTATATAATATAATAAATTATATAATAATATAATGAGGGGCCCGTGGCTAAACATTAACAGCCGCACAGGTCGATCGGTCAGGTTAAGCTACGCTTGCCGTGGTTGGTCTTTGGATGGGTGACCATCTTTACATACCGAGACCCCTCCGTGCCTCGGAAAGCACGTAAAGCCGTTGGTCCCGGCTGTCATTCGTGGATCTTTGACAGTCGTTATGTGTAGTCAGAAGCCCGAAAGTCTGACAACCAGTCTTACCAAGGGATATCGTATTACTCAGTAACTGGGTTGTGGAGGTCAGATAGGCAGTCGCTCCGTGTAAAATACTGGTTTCAGCTAGCTAGCTGCATCCGGTTAGACTGGAAGCCGACCCCAACATAGTTGGGAAAAGGCTACGCAGATGATGATGATAATAAATTGTATAATAAAATAAATATTTAAGGGGGGCTACTTTACAATAGACATGATTTTTTGCCGTTTTTGTAGACCATGGTACGGAACCCTTCGTGCGCGAGTCCGACTCGCACTTGGCCGGGTTTTAATGATGAAATGAAACCTATTGTAGTACCTGGTATTGTAGTACCTAATAAAAGCAAATAATGATAATGTAAATAGAATAGTTCGGTGGCATTATAAAAAACAAAGAATAATAGACGAGTCAGCTGATTGGCAAGTGGAAACTAAACTATAATTACGTCGTTCATAGTGCCATAAACATTTGACCGGAATTACAAGTACTTGTAGTCTAACAGTTGTAAAAGCTAGTCATGTAAAGTTAGCGTTTCGGTAGTTCGTGACCAAGCGCAATAACCATTAAATTAGTTTTTCATACGAATATGTGTAAATTAAATATGAATTCTATAGCAGGTTGTTTCCATTGTTCAAGTTAATCTCACCAAAGTGGGGTAAATGTTAACGATGCCGGTCACGTAAGGCGTTACGATAAAATATGCACGTTGTTCACAAGGAATTAAAAATAAATTTATCTGTAGACCGAAATGGTCGTTTGATTTGTAGGACAGCATCGATATGCACAAGATTAAAATGAATAAATGTTTATTAATAAAGAATAGAGTTGTTCACATATTTTATTCTTCATAGTATTTTTCCTTAATCTATTAGACATCTTGCCGTTAGATTTTACCTGTTGTTCTGGCACATCCTTGGTTGGCGACGGTCTTTTGCCTTCCTTGTCCGCCTTAACAGTAGCAGAAGCCGTCTTCTCCTTCTTATTCCCTGTCACCGACCCGTGACCTTCCGCCTTTTGTTTATTTTTTTTTTTCTTGCTTTCCTTTTTGCTGCTGCCTTCTGCATTGTTCTTAGGAGTATCTTTGATCCTCACTATGGTGACTGTAGTGGACTTTTGGTGAAATCCGAAACTTAAGATTTATAAAAACGTACACCATTTAACTTAAACAATCATGCCTAGTCACTAATCACTTTTCACTATTTAATAATGTTGTCCCAATCACTTTTTTAAAAAATAATATAAACACCTTGTATATAAAGTGACGGTAAACTTAGTTAGTGCACTTGACATTTAAACAAACTCATTAACAAAAACGCATTTCCACTAGTGTCACTGCAATCCTTTAGCACTGAAATCCAGAGAACGGTAGGTATCCGAGGCAGGCCTAGATGTCAGTTCGACAGGACAAAAATAACGATGTATCGCGATCGTATGCAAGACAAAGAAAAAGATGATCGACAGACGGCGATCAGTTTGCCCGACGTGCGGGGCGAGAGTGCGGCGCGGCCCGCAGCCGGTCGTCGGCCGCTGTAACCCGCGCCCCGCGCCTCGCGCACGCGCCGGCCGCCGCCCGCCCAACATACCGACACTTGAATATTTCTTGCTACACATGTAAAATACCGACAGATACCAATATGAGTGGGAGAAAATATGTCAAAGAGACATCATAACTAATTTCATTTTAGAGGTAAACTAAATTTAAAATTTGAGATATTACAGCTGAGTTCAACATAATATAGGAAACTAGCAGTCCCCCAAATGTTTAAAAGTTGTTTTGAAAAATCTCGTAACGTTTTACATTGTATGTTAGAACCTTTCAGAAATTCAGTTAGTGTAAAAGAGATTAGAGATTATATTTATGTCTTTCGTTTTGGTATATCAAAGTTATGTGTTAGTAGGTACTATTAGTTATTCTGTGGTTATGTTGAAATATTTTTTTTACTTATTGAGAATATATTTGATTTAATGTATTGGATGAGTTATTTTATCTAAGTAGTTATACCCGAAAACCATTTTCCAACATAACAATTTGGAACTTTATTTAAATTATTAAAAAAAAAATCACTTCACACGGTATGCTGACATTCTGTGATATATTTTCGTTAGGCACAGTTTGCTTTTTAGATTTAGCTTTTGCTCGGCTGATAATGTAAATCTGCAATACCGACTAACTAGTAACAACACACAACTGACACATAATATAAGCATAATAATTATTTAATTAATTACTCATTATCATTACAGATAAAAGTGCAGATCATACTAGAATAGAATTATTATTTATTCGTGATTTTTACCAAGATTTAAATTTTTCGGTAATTACTAAAAAGGGCATCATCTAATTTATGAATGGATTATTGCTTTGGCTTTCATAGTACCTACGTGGATTTCTATTTCTATGTACATGTCGCAGCCAACTGGTTAAATTAGCCGTTCAGTTAACTGCCTAGCCTTTCAACTAAACGGCGGCCGTTCAACTAACGGCCTGAATGATATTCAATTACAGTTTAGGTTGGAAGTCTGTAACCAATCACGCGCGAGCTGAATTGGTTGCAGTAATTAAGGCATTGCACCCCGACCAAGTGGGTTAGGTTAGGTTAGAACTGTGATCAACCGCGTTCGAGCCGAGGGAGGAAGCAAGGCGAACACTACTTCTAAAGGCCAGGCAGTTAACTGAACGGCTAATTTAACCAGTTGGCTGCGACATACACACGGCTACACATAAAGCTATACATAACCAGTATAAGCTGACTTATGATTGTACGAAAAACCTATACAATGCGAGGTCAGCTAAAACTGGAAATATATAGCTTGATGTGTAGCCGTGTGTACCAAGCAAGTAAGTACAGTTTTTATTGCGTGGGTAGGTACACCAATGCTGTGAAACGCATAGCGTCCGTTCGTTCGTAGCAATAACACATTCGCGAAAAGCAGTAAAACGGCAATAAACCGATTTATTTATATTCGTTTTATAACTTATTGCTTTACGACTGCGATTAATGCAGTCGTTGTAGGGTACCCATAATCAACTCAACTCACTGTACCTATATTGATTTTATTTATATTTCATGTTTTGTAGTCGATGAAATATTATAGTCCTTGTCTATCATTAAATTCCGTTTTTATTCAAGACTAGCCCGCCTTTGCTTCGCACGGTTTTTACGACTTGACAAAACATCGTGATTTCTTTAATAATAAGTTTAATACTTAACAAACAACAAATCGACCGGAATGATTCTCTAAAAGATAACAACGCGGTCACAGACAGACATGAGAAGCAACTTAAATATTTTATAATATGTATAGATACAAATGGTGTAAGCACCTATATTGTGCAAAAGAATTATAGAAAAAATACATTTGGCTACCGTAATTTATTCTAAAGTATGTAATAAACGTATTTTCTTTCTTTCTTCTTTCTCAATAAAACAAAAACCCTTGTTGAACTTTCACATTGCTTGTTTTTAGGGTTCCGTACCTCAAAAGGAAAAAACGGAACCCTTATAGGATCACTAGTGTCTGTCTGTCTGTCCGTCTGTCACAGCCAATTTGCTCCGAATCTTATGGACCGATTAAGTTGAAATTTGGTACACATAATATGAATCTCTGTGACCCAAACACAGACGTGTAACGTAAATAAATGAGTCTTGAAAATGGGAGTCATTTTTGAGGGGTAAATAGACAATAAAAAAAAAGTTTCGCAATCTGTACCATGTGACATATCAAAAGAAAGGGCTTACCGTGAGGATCTCAAATATATTTTTTTCATAATTTTAAAGTAAATTGTATTAAAGTGATTTAAGACAATAGACGGAAATTTACCATTCCACCCCCCCTTTATCTCCGAAACAAGTGAGCCTAAAATTAAAAAAAAAAATACAGAAAATAGTTCTAAGTATACCTATAGATTACAGGAAAATTTATAAGAAGTCTATGATCTTGAAACAACATGGTAAATCTCTCAATATTGTGCGTACAAACTTACATTTTCAGTTAGAATGTCGGTGTCACGTTCTTTAAAAAACATGGTAGATAAAATATTCATCGTACGGAACCCTCTCCACGCGAGTTCAACTCGCACTTGACTAGTTTTTTGTATCAACAACAGCCCAAAAAACCCTCAGGAACCACTAATATATTCATACATATATTTGCACTAATAAAACATCCTTCTTTTAATACAATAACAAATTTACTTAAGTATTCCAGTATTAAAAGCTTCTCCTCCTAAATATTAATTTGAAATCATTTATTCGGCAGGAAAAACGTATAAAAGACAACGTATAATTTAGAAGGAAACAGTAAAGCGGCAGGAATAACCGAGATAAATCTCGAGTTGTCTACAATAACCGTCTCCGAAGAATAATATATAAATATATATTTAAAAAAAACATTTGTAAGAGTTTCTTTCCCCAACAAGAGGAACAGATTATTATTGCGGGGAATTGTGATCTCACGTAAAATATTAACGTATAATACCGAGGGGAAATTAAAATGATATGAACGGATCTCTTTGTATAAATAGTGACAAAAAATACTGAAATGAAAGAGAGATATAAACAGAAGACGTTTATTGTGCAGTCTTTTGAAAAACTAATTTTTGGTTTGGATATTTGTTATTATAACCACCGTAACAACAATCGCGGTCTGATACCTACTTGGCATGTTGTATTTAATCAAACCTCAAATAGGTCCGTCCCATTTTGATGTCCTAAAAATAATGAACACTCTAAATAATAATGAAAGGGCCACATTTTGTGAACCTCAAATAATTTTTATTTTGGTGTCCTAACAATACTAAATAGCCAAGTAACTGTGACCAACTTGAATTTAGCGCTTGCCGACCGCTGCCGCGACACCGGCTTCTCTCGCTCGGCTCGTGCGCGGCTGAGCGCGCAGTTGTAACTTTTTTTTTTAAAGTGGATTAATGCTCATGCATTCTGCACTACCGCGGGGAGATAGTGCAGTTATGTGGGACTCTAACCCACTAAAACTCCACGGTGTCCTCCTCTGCCGCTTACGGCGGGAACACAGGCACGCGTTAGCACTCGTCCGTGAACCCGTCGCGGCTGTCCGTCACCGGACCCTCCTCTGGGGAGTATTCCCCATCACCGGCGCACCAAAACACAGCACGCCGTGACCACCCCAGGAACCAAACCAGCACATGGGCGCCAGACGACCCCGTGTCTGGACACCGTTGGTCCCCCTGCGACGGGTCAGCTCATTGGCCCCGCCGCCTGCCAATTTTCGGCCGCAGAGGATATGGACAGCGGCTAACGTCATACCAATACTCCTCCTCTCCTGCGGCCCCACCGTGTCCCCGGGTGGCGACCCTATCAAGGCCGCGGAAGGTAGGGAGAACGGCGCGCCTCCACTGGCACTCCTCCCCCACCGCGGTCTCCAACCCTCAGCTGCGATGCCTCCCATACGACATCGCCTCAGTTGCGATGTCGCCCAAGCGGCACCGCAATCTCTTGTTGGCCGCTACGTCGTCGGCTTACCGGCAAAAGCCCTGACCAGTGGCCCCTCTTCGGGTTCCTCTTCGCTTCATCGTGGTTGACCAAGCCACGGCTACTGAGCCCCACCGCCTCGACAATGCGAGAACCCACCTAACCTAACCTAACGCAATTGGTCGGGGTGCCCTAACATAGTTACTGCGACCAACTCGGCTAACGCGTGTTTGGTCACCGTTCTAACCTAACCCGTGTGGTTAGTGTACCCCACCCTAGCTTTGTAACTGCGACTAACTCACAGTAAGTAATTTAGAAGTAAACTACCAATAAATTCAAGATCACGCCATATAATTTTAATTATCCGTTTAATGACACATTATGATAAGCTTATGTCCGGGATTGTAAAACGTATGATTATTATCTCTTAGCTAACAAGCAATTTATTTGCAAAACTACTTAATAATACGTACGCTTTTGAAATCATTATAAAACTAACTTTTGCCAGCGGCTTGGCCGGAGTGTAAGTCGGAAATTATCTCACAGGGACGGACTACCGGAATAAAAAGTATTCTATGTGTTAATCCAGGTTATAAACTATCTATGTGCCAAATTTCATCTAAATTCATTCAGCCGTTATTGTGTGATTGAGTAACAAACATCCAAACATAAGATTCACATTTTTATTATTAGTAGAATACCTACTCAATCAATATTACAGTACTTAATACAATGACCGATAACGGCTTTTGAGAAAATATTTTGGTATAGCACTTATGTATTAAACCGCAATACTACAATTCAGCACGATCATAACAAAACTTAGATTACATTCAATTTCACATGATAAATTGGAGTGAACCGATTGTTACGAGCCAGAGGGCAAAAGTTTATATTTTGTAAAATTGAAACGTCCCGAACGGCCGCGGCAGTGAGCCGGAAATTCGCTCGCGAGCGACAGCCGTGGTGTTTATTTTTTTCTCTCGTTTTCCCACCTTCGGTAGCAATAAAATCGGCGAGTAAAGATTTTTTAAACCTAACAAAATATACATTTCAGTATTTGAATCTAATATTATTTTTATACCAAAACGGGTATTTTCATTTCATTTACATATAAACTAATTGACTTTTTTGTTACAATTTGAAATAAAGTGATTCTTAATCGTAGATACAGATAGGTACCACTGTTTTTGGCGTACTTTGATTGTTTGAATGTTGACTGCATCAGGGAATTAAAACAGGGGAGTATTTGGTCCCTTGGAGGGATTAGTCTGCCAGCAATCTGTCATGATTATTAAACTCAAAATTCAGCGAGGTTGCTTATTCCATACACGAAAACAATGAAAATACCACCCGTATTTTCATTGTGATAAAGAATAGTATCGGAAAATTAAATATCAAGTTGCCAAACCATACATCATGTTTAATTTACATACCCATGTAAACTTAAAATTGTTAAAACAAATTTGTGATGGGTAAGCTATGTAAGAGCGTGCATTTACTACTAATACTAATTGATGCTCAATTAGTTTTTTGTTCATTGCGAACTGTGTGATACAGTTTTGATTACGCAGATTGAAATCAGTTCGCCCCTCGCTCTGCTTGTTAATGGTGCAATAAAAACGACGCTTATCGATTTAGAAGCCTGTTAAGAACGCTTCAAGGCATAATAATTTATTATCCAAACAATGTTGCGTCAGTCGATGTAAATTACAGTTCTCAGCAGCGGTGGAATTATATAACGACGAGATTTGTTAACCGCCCAGTTGCGGAGTGACAAAAGTAATTAACACTTACGATACACTAGAGTGCTTGGTTTACGACGCTTGAACCTTTGGGACCCCTATTTGGTTGGGTCTTAAACGAGGGAGAGAAAATGGGCCCTCGATAACGATCAAGCTACGTTTCACGACCCTCAATTTTTATAATATAGGTATTTAATTTTTCTGTGATCTATCAAAACATAACAGAGAACACAATTATACAAGAAAAAGATCGGCTATTGTATAAAAAAATAAACAATATCCGTGAAACAATAAGATCATATGGATATTTTTATTTTATTCGTCGAATGAAACCTCAACAACGACAAACAAGGGTGAGAGATACGAACGCGAACGGGAGGTACTGGTATTGAGTCAGACAACGACCGCAGGATTTATTTCGAGCCTCATTCAATTTGCGGTAAACGTATTGTTGGATTGCGTTTTTGTATCGTTCCCTCACTGAATAAACGTTATGTTGGTTAAAAATAAATTTGTTCCAGGCTGAATAACAATTATGTATTTTTATTTACCGTTTCGTTCAGGTCTTAGTTTAAGTATCTTTATCGCTCATTAAGAAACTATATTGTTAGTATCGCAAAAGAGAAAGCGTCGGCAAAAATTTGAAAGTGTTTCTACAGAACAGACGAGGACACACAAAGCGAATGCAAAGTAACGCACTAGACATTCAAATGTGAGTTGTGACTCGTATAGAATCTGCTCAATTGGAATAGTGATGAGAATGCACGACATGCTACTAAACATTACTTTAGGGCGTGCTAACTACCATCGAATTTAATTGTGTATATTTTAAATAGTGACATAGAAAGATACCGAAGAGAAAGAAAAACAACTACAAGGCGGAAAAACAATCGGAAGTCAGGGACGGAAGAATACTATACTTACACCGAATTTTGCTTGTCATCCGTTTTTTCTCATAACGTATTTTTGCAAGAACAAAACTTATTACGAACCGTTCGTAAAATAATTATGTTTGGTTTGACTTAAGAAGAGAAACTGACAGTTTAAAATGTAAACAAAGTTATATGAGAGTTGGGTATAAGGACTTAGCTTCATTCGACAGACACTCTTCGAAATCGAGAGAACAAAAATGTAATTAAAACGTAGAACTAACAAAATCTACGTGCCGTGTGTATACCGATAGTAAGAGCATTGAAGAGGGTGTAGAATTACAGATGCGGGGTGGGGGCTGCAGAGGAGGATGCAGCGAAAGGCGACATAAAATTTTCAACGACCACGTTGAGTATCTGACGGCATTATCTAGCTGTTTGCAAGTGCTCCGACGCTTTTCATATCTTTTGAATAAAACTTAGTGTAATATTACTTTAGAATTTGCAAATGTAATTCATATCAAATTTTGAGACGTATGTTCAAGAAAAACTTTTTTATAGTTTCTTAGTTGAGTACACTTAGCATGAAGACAAACGTAGTGTAATTTATAGATATTCGAGTAGGTACTTATTTCGTTTATACGAAGTCACCAGAAATTCTCGTTAATCATAGAATAAACATGACTTGAAAATCTTTATGAATATACCTGTATTAGACGATTTCGATAGTTAAACTGATGAAACTATTCAAATTTTTATTTCAGACCAGTGGATCCATATAGTGTTAGTATGAACTTATCCTATATTAGTAAATAACAATAACTTAAAAATACACTAATTGGTTACATGAACATGTGCACGCACATGTCTGCCAGTCCAGAGTCCAAGAAAAGGTCCGTCAACCTTGTCCGCCAGTGTAGCTAAAATACTGTGATCTCATCGAGCTGAAAATTTCTTTATCTAGGATTTCGATAAGGAATATTTTTAATTCATTAATAGATTATATCTTAAAGAAATGTCTTCAATATAATACTGCTGCTAGATGCTGCATTTACCAAAGTAGATACACTGTTGAAGCGCGTCATCATATCGAGTATTCAGAAAATACCAGTGTATGTAAATAAAACAGTCTTTCCAACACAGACCTTTCCAAAGTCGGGAAAATATATTTCAATAAAACCGTATCTACCGTATTCACGAGAAACGTACTTACAATTCAAGCGCTCTGTACTCGATCGTAATTTTAAAGAATGAAAGAAATTGGAGAAAAATTGTAATAATTTTATAACTCTAGGGAAAAGAAAATTATTTAAGTATGAGTGAGAGTAAATAATACGGCAAAGAAGAGTCTACAAGTAGATATAAAGTAAGCGGGGCAGCTGTAGAGAAGCGGGCGGGGACAGGGAGCACTGACAATCTCGTTATAGATGTGAATAAATAATGAGTAAGCATTAAGCTCGCCTTTCCCGCGCAGGGGCGGCTGCCGAGTTGCCTTTGTTGTCGGCGCTGTTTACTGCGCCGGGGATTGTGCCCGCCGCAAGCCCAATTTATTCCGCTAATCGAGCCTCACCTCGCTCGGCTTAAATTAATTAACAACGACTTAACCCTAGCATATTAAATTTACATACGATTATGTTTTAATATTTTTAATTCTTTGTACAAAGAAGTAAAAATATCGTTATGAAATGTTCCCTTAATTCGGCACAAACACGTTGGGGTTGAACTAAAATCTGTTTGATTACACGGAAAAAATACGTTTCAGCAGTTTTAGTTGGCAGTGAATTAGATTATCTAATCTATTTTAAATGCTTCTACCAATAATAAGAGCCTGAGTGAAGACAGGCGTGTCATGAATGTACGAGACAACAATTAGCGGTATTACTTTGTTATGTAGGTTGATTGCATTGCAAGGTATTTGTTTTATTTATTTATCAGAAGCTGACACGAAGCATGTGTGTGTTCTTTACTTCAAAGGGAGGCGGTGATACGTGCACGCCCACGGACCAGGTGGACACTTCCGACATTCCGCAGACATAGCACACTGCCAACAAACTTTAGAGTAGCGCCTAAATTCTTCAATCTGACTTGAAACATTCACCGATTCAAATTATGTACCTAACAATAACATTCAGAATTAACGACAAATGGTGTAACAAATTCAGCAGCACATGTTGCAAAACATGTAAAGATTATTTCCAAATATCATCAAAACGTAGGCTGTTAACTTGAAATTACATATTTCGCCAACAAAGCATTGTTGCATAAGAGGATTCGGTCAAAGAGAAAGAGAATTTCGACGCGGGCTTTGTGCGCCAAATTGAATTGAATGTCATACATAACGCATTCCGCAAGCTCAAAGGGAGTGTAATTGCGATCTGGCGGCTCCATTTAAAATGTATCCGTGCAAATCTGAACTAAGCACGGTGCGAGGCATGAGGCGACATGGCTTCACGACGCTATACGCTAGTAACCAGTGTTCGCGTTGCAAATCGCGCGCCCATCCACTCGTGTCGCTTTGCGCGACTTGGTCGTTTGCCAGCCGCTTTGTTTTATCGCTCTCGCGAACTATTTGGCATCTAAACAATGTTTCTATTTAATGATACAGAAAAATCGCATCAGATATTTCAATGTGTCATCACTGACAGTTTTAACAATGATTATTTAATTTCAGTCTGGTCATTTTACGACTCTGAAAGTTATTATGTTCTCCATCTGTCAAGGGGTCAATATACTTTAGTTCATGTCATTTGACTTCATGTTTTTAAATAAAAATATTTTAGTTTCTGTAGTTTCATCGTTCAATAATTTAAAACGAAAGCATTTTTGTAATCATTAATTCATGATAAAGTAGAAGAACACTTAAGTAATTTTGATCGAGGTGTTCATAAAATATCGTGCTAGAACCTATTTCGATATTGGCAGTAGTTAATCACGGTTGACTCTATTATTTGCTTTATTCCCTAATAAAATAATAGCGTCGTATAAAAAGGAGCAACAAACCAAAAGAGATAAAGAGAGAACATAATAAAAACAGTGCAATTTTAGGGGTATTTTGTCGAGGTTATATCCATAAAGCGAGTGGAGTGAGGGTGGGCGCCCCCACCGCCGACCCGACGTGGGTTGTAATGAATAAACTCAACCGGGAGGTTCCATCATTTTATTTAAGTCCGCAATGGGAGCGATCATACCTTAAACACTTAACAAACTGATTTGGCAATTGTTGTGCTTTTTTATTACTTTATCCACTTCAGGTTGCATTTAAATAAAAACTAACAGACGTCATGTGAAACGTATAATGTACTGGCTCTATGAATCTACTGACAGTACCGGTGATTGTTGACACAGTAAAAGAAGTGAAATTATAACATTATGAACACTGGCGCCTTCAAATTTTATCCTGGATTGAATTGTGCGCATAATCTCTTAATAAATTAGGAATGCAATGAAAGAACCCTCCTAAAAACCTTTAAAATCGTTGAGACTTGACAAAAATGTTGAAAAAAGAATATTTAAAAGGGGCGAAATGGAGTAGAGAATATTCACACATAGGTAAAGTAAACCTGCGCTCGGAAAATATTTCTGCGAAACATGAGAGCTGTAAAGCCCTGTAGAACAAAGGTATTAAAGCGAATTTTCAAGCTCGCTCGTTGGAAATACCGGGAAAAGCGACTCTACGGCACCACTAACTCATTTTGTTTGCTCTCCGTATAAAAATGTAGTTTGTTTCTCAGCGTTTGTAAACGGCGCGCCGACAATTGTGGGTGGTTTGTGTTATCAAGTTTTTCGCAATCGCATTTTGTTTGCGTGCAAATCATTAAACAGATTTTATCTATTGATTTTCAGCTTTGTTTATGTTTTTGTGGCATGCAATGCAATCGTTGGTTTGCAAGTTCTACAAAACTTGTCATTTACCTTCGATTGTGAGCATAAGGAATGCAGCGATGATTTAGAACAATTGTATTTCATGCCACTCTGCTTTAAATGTAAACTAGCGTTTTATACGAAATAGGTTAAAATATACGTATAAATAACCATTACTTAGGTAGGTGGGTACATGGAATTTTTATAACGAATGATTTTTATTACGATTTCAGCAGATACTTTTTTTGTTGTAGGCTATGCTCAATATTTTTAGGTCAGGTTGTTTTTTTAGTGCATAACAAAGACAACTATTTTTAGTTAAGTACCTAGTTTTGTATTATGATATTTTGAACGATAATTTAATTCGAAAGATGGCTGACTGAATACCCAATCCGTGTGTTATTTTATAGACAATCGTCCATTAGGATAAAACAGGTATGCTAAATTCTAACAAAATTACCATACCTGCATGCAAGATGCTGCAATGCATTGCATAATAATTTATTGTTTTACACATACGCCATAAATGAAACAAAATCATTAATTTGGCTAAAACAAACACAAAGAGAAAATAAACATAAATATAAATCAACAACGTACAAAGATGTCGGCGGATCACTTGTTTCTAAATAAATTTACGTAGTAACGTGAGTTGAAAATAGAGAGGGGAAACTAAGCGAAACGACGAAGAGCAATGAGGCGATGCATAAAGTCGCTTCGAGACGAAGTATATAAAACAACAAAGTGGTCGACGCATCTCGCTCGCCGGCATGAAGAGGGAAATAATCCGACACGACGAACACTAAAGTCTAAAGCATCGCAGAAAGGTACTTTACGAGTTCTTATACCTATAATAATGATGTGTCTTACAAGTGTATTTTATGATAAATTGTAAAACAAAACCATAATGCATTTCCATAATGCATATTAGAAAGCTATTAATATTAATAAACATTAATAGTCTAGAAAAACAGCATCAATAAAAAGAATCAAGTGTTGTATTAATGCTTTTGACGACAAATTACTATAAACGGCGGTGGTCGTGATCGTAGGCGTGGTAGTCGAGTAAAAGTAAGATGGGGACGATAACGGCGTGTCGGCATCGATAAGGAAAATAATTTATGATCCGACGTGGGGTAAAATACAATATAAACACTATTTGGCACTTTGTAACAAGATAATCTAGCTGTTTAGCATTTTTATGGGTTTAGAAGAATTAAATATTTACTTTTGCTAGCAACAAATTATGAGAATTGCTTTTCTTACAATTTTACTTTTAAACTTCTCAAGCTGAAAACATTTACCTACATTTATTCACGTTTTTATTTTACCGTCATTAATAATTATTGACACTGAATCATAAGAAAAAATAATGTACATGCTTGCATTAAGTACCCATGGATGTCTGACTTGGGTTTACGTACGAATACGGACCATAAAATTATGTACCTAGGTATATATTGTAGTTGACAAGCTTTTACGGAGCTTTTATTGGGCCGTTTCGTTTGCGTGGATGTAAATTCAGAATTGTTTTAACAATGTTTCTAAATTCAATGCTGCTTCAGCTGTGCGCTAGTGCTTGGATAGCGAAAGCTATGATGACAGAAATATTATCTCTAATATCCATTTGTGTTATTTTATGTAAATAACATTAAACGACAAAAAATATTCACATTTGAATAATTTATTAACTTCACCAGGTTGTATATTGCAAAATAAACAGTTAAGTACCGATCGATCATCCTGACATCCTGTTAATCAATCTAAATAAAATAAACATACAGCTAATAAATATTAAACATTAACAAACCACGCTTGAGTTGGCAAATCCTCAAGGCAGACAAACGCAACTAACCATTGAGATAAATAAAATGCATCCAGAGTCATAACAAGTAATGAATGTGGCAAGATCAGTAAGCTTGGGCGACAGCTCGCTTCATTGACTTCGTCTTGGCCGTAATACAAACTGCAAGCGGTGTGGGGAAGCGTTGCGGTATATTTAAACACCTGTCATCCCCCTCGACTCTCTATGGGTCGCCTAACGTAGATTACTTTATATTAATTCCTTGAAATTTCACTCCAGACGGAATGTATAAATTGGGTGTTGTCGCAAAGTTAGCGAATTATTAATGGACGTAGAACGGTTAAAGTCAGGCGGGACGGTGTATTCTACTGCTTTATCACATTGTCGCCGCGTAACATGTTTGTTTTCCCAGTTCCTCGGGCCACTAACGACCTAGAGCTATTTACGACGAAAATAACGACTGCTAAGGCTTTAACCGTTAGGTTTATCTTTTCGAAAGCTTTGAACGCTTGGTCTAATATTTATAATAATTAGATTCAATAATACTTGTTGTGAATAAAATGAGCTGTATTGAAATGTATGTACGTAGTAAATTGGTTAAAGATTATAATACTGGGTGAATTTTACATGCAGTTATAGTATATCGAAATCCTTACTACTTTCGAATATTTTTCGCTATTTCTTATAGTTTTGGATTTGGCCATCCAAGCACACTATCGAGATTTTATATCGGGGTAATTTTAAAGGTAAACTCTATATAAACAGTTTAATATATTGTTTGGTGTACATAACCTACAATAAAGAATTAAGAATCCAACAAAATCTGTTAAAACAAGAAGATAAATATTTAGCAGAGCTTGATAAACTTATGGCGATATGTGTTGTGAAGGTCCCAAACACAAACAAAGTAACGTCACAAACGGACAAAGCTCATCGGTTCCAAGGGACTTGTATAATTTGCGTACGGCAGCGTGTATTGTGTTAGTCGTGGGCTCATGGGGTGTTCGTGTAACATTCCGGCGAACTTTGCGGCCGGCTAATTACGGTCGGGCCGGGTCGCACACACGACTACGACGACGTGCAAATAGCCGGGCGGCTTATCTGAACATGTCGTGCGCCACGCCCGCAGTACCCTGCTCCGCTTGATATATTGGGGCTCATGATACATTAAAATTAATTCAACAATTTATTGTCAACTTTTTATAATAATGATTTATGTTCCGCGGATTTTGATATAAGTATGGAATTTACAACTTAAGAAGAAAATAACTACAAGATTACAACATTATGACTAATTTTATCAGTGCAATAACTTCTAATCTATATCAGATCGGGCATGAAAAACTTCTAGTCTAGGTAGTTTATTTACAATTACATAGTTTATATTTAAGAAGCTTTTAGTAACCAAGAACCTGCAGTCTAGTCAATGGCATTGTAGCAAATGCATTATTAGGAGTTTTGACTTGATCAAGTTTATTAATAAATTATCTAAGGCCTTCTTAACATTGCGATATCACTAATAGCGTTGATGGTTGAATTATACCGTAAGCGCTAAGCTTCTATCCGGCTTGGCTTCAGTGGTTAAATGCGCTCCGCATTCAAAGCACGTTGACATGCGTTTATCAGAGCGGGAGCTCAGACCGCAGTCGGGTGCAGTGACAAACGGAATAGCAGAGTGCATCCCGAGTGAGCTGCTGATTCGTCGAGAGATATCCCGACCTCGGTGTCGAGTGCTAACACTCGCCTGCCTACAGATGATTACGGCCCTTTGACGACGCCTCTTTGTCCTACACGTTTCGAAAGTAGTAACAACGCTTTTCGCTTTCTCTTGCAAGAATTATTTATAAATATTTATAAAGACAACTGCTATTTATTTTAAGTAGATTCTATTCTATTGCACGAGTTCCAATAATAGGAATGCGTTGGCTCTATATGACTTGTTTACATGACCAACCGATAGGAATAAGTCTACGTTTGGCATTTAACAAAGGCTTGAAATGTGAGTGATGTAAGTACGAGGGTTTAAGGTTCAATTTACACCGTTGCGAGTTAGGTCTTATCTAAGTCAAGCCGGTTAGACTGGAGCACGGACGGAGTAATAGGAATCTCCGTAGAACTTTGTGAGGCTGCGGGCGACTGAAGGGTGGCGTGGCGGGGAACGGGCGACTCTTGTTATTACACCCTCTCACCTACGCAAGGGGTTTCTGTTCTGAGCCGTACTGTAGCGCAAGATTAAGACGCTCCTCGCTTTGCTGTTAACACTTTGGCTTCCGTTCTGCTTGTTCTGAATAGCTTTAAATGTGCCCTACAGTTTCTTTAAGTCAATGATAATACACTTTTATCACATCATGTAAGTATATAAATGAACAACCAATTTATTAGAAGTATCGGTGTAAGCACTAGATAGAAATGCACTATAAAATGGTTAAAAGATTTATTAGTTTAACCGCTGGATTCAGTAACAATAAAGTAAATGCTACGTGTTGATTTTTGTAAGACAGTGTTGAATGCTAAATGTTAAAAAAGTAGACCGCTACATAAACAATGTGCCTAAATAAAAAAATAACAAAGCAAAACAAAATATAAACCTTTAACAAAAAACAAGATGTCAAAATGCAAGTTGAAACCAAAATCGTTTACTTCACGTTGTTACATTTCACCACTTCGGTTATAAATAAAAGTGCCGAAGAAAAGCCAGATAAGACGGCAGAGAAATAAGTTTAACCGAACGGGAGAAAGCATTATCATTGGCTGCGAGCGAGGAACAAAAGAAAATGGTGGAGAGCGAGCGTACGAGAGTACTTTATAGGCGCGTAAATATGTTTTATATCCCTCTACTGTCTGTTATACACTGGCGCGCCGCCGAACCCATCCCCCTGAGCCAGCCCACCCTCGCCCCGAGGGTTGCCGCGCTCTCGGAAATGCCGAGCTTTAATAAAACATATATTTTTCCGAGCGAGGAAAATACTGGGGAAACTCGCAATTTGTTCTTTCACTTTATGCTCGTTTACAAGACAAAAGTAGAACATTCTAGAAACATTTTGTTAATCACGCAGTTATGTAGTTTATTATAATTACAGTTGTATTAAATTAAAATAACACCGGTTATATGTCGAGGCAAACGTTGGTGGTTCGTTGATGGATGAAATGTTAGTAGGTGCGAGTAAGTCATAAAGCTTGTAGTGGGCGGTGAGGGGTTTATGTAGTTGATCGGTGGAACTGTGACATTGTAGTACTTAATGGTGTTGCGGTGACCCTTATCTCGCGTGCCGCAGCGCCGTCGCCGTGGGTGCGGCCGATTTATTGCGGTACATGTGGGTATACCACACTCAGCTTAATACTTCACTAAATATCTTCATGTTTTTCTTCTGAACAAACATAGGTACTAATATGTACGCGAGGTAATATAAATATAAACAAAAGTTTATAAAAGGAAATATTCCTGGAATGAAATCGTAATCTACAGAAGCCCACACAATTTATCCGCAATTCAAATCAAATTTTCACAGTAATTGCTGATTTGAAAAACTCTAAGGGCATTCATTCTACGCAAAGGAAATGAAAGTAAAAAGAATTTTAAGAAATAAGGGAACGCTGAAAGATGATAAAAGAGAAGTAGCGATTAAGATAATGTTGAAAACAAATTTATGTTTCGATTCCGTGGAGTAGATTAAATTATTTTCTTGTTGCTTCTAAAACGAGTTCTAAAAGGAGTCGTAAGCGGCCGCCCAACGAGAGAGCACTAAAGAAAACTGGTGATTACTGGTGTGTCGGAGCGAGACCGTTTTGCTGTTACCGCAACGAGGCACAGACTGTGCCGTAAAATATTACACCAAACGAGAGAAGCTCTTTCAATTAACCGAGGCAGCTTTGCGTAAGGTAAATTTTGCCAAGTGGCACCTAATACAGCATAAAAGAAATGAATGCTTCCACCAAATACAAATGATAAAAGGTTTTGCTATTTTATTTAAGTGGTTATTTAGTTGTACTGTTTTTATCAACGGGCATAATATAAACGAGATTAATGTTAATAGCACTTAAGGCTGGTGGCACCCGATCAGTATTCATGAGCTTATTAATGTGACAGTTCTAGGCAGCCTCCCCTTACGGCTGTACGCACAGATTTGAGATTACCCACCACACTGAGACCACCACCCGCTTAAATCGACCAGAACTGATATGCTCACCTGATGAATGATGATGAGCGTGAGCATAAACTGCATAGATTTATTTATATTATGTTTGTCAAAGTCTAAGAACGGCAATAGATATCTTGAAAAATATGTAGGTTGAAATATGATAATGTGAAAATTATTCTCACTGATACCTGATCAACATTATGACAATGTACACGGGTTTGGTGTGTCAGTTGCATTACCTGTAAATGGCAAGTTCGGTACGAGTGCGCAACTCGACGGATTGTGGTTATGCAGGGGCGGGCCGGTCCACCGCCTGCATCGCCAGTTGTCGGCTCCTGTTACTACTAAGCTAATAACAGAGTTTACCGAGCTCGGAGAGTTTGCTCAGATTCATGCTTAAGCTATATTCATAACCTCTCCATTGTTTCAGGAAACTTTAAGCAGGAAGTTCAATTTGCGTAACTTAACCGAACTTAACTATAACAGTCACTGAAGAACTAGTTTTCAGGTAAACCCTCTGACAAAATCTAACATGAAAAGTAGAGAGTTATAATTAATAAAAAATATAAAGGAATAATATAAAATTTCATTTCTAGCAGTACGCACACTCGCGCACATCGACGTGAGCTAGGTACAGTAAGTTGACGTTTGAAATGATGTTACGGAAGCGTCTACGTAATTAGCCAAACGCGACCGGATTTGCATATCAAAGTGGAGGCATAATTGAACTCCAGAGTGCAAATAGCCCAAGTGGAATCGGATCGAGTTTGTGGCGCTCTCTAGCTAAGTGTAGCGAGCAATGGCAGGCACGCGCTACTACGGCACCCGCCCTCACCTACACATCGCTCCCAGCTTGCGATGCTCCGAGCGATGTGCTCAGCGCTGTCAACTTCACGGGATAATTTAATTAATCGACTACGGCACAACACAGACTCGACTCTGATTTCCTCCTCAGATATCCATTTACTGCCATTATTGAGCCGTTCAACTTCATAATTCGATTATGTTTGACAACTACGGGATTATGTTTAAATTTGATTTCATTTAAATTGCCACTTCGGGATTTCTTGTTTGCTTTTCGGTACAACAACTAGGTAAACCTAAATAAATAAGCAAGAATAGGTTTTTAATCTATTCAGCTTGGGTTTAATGGAATACGCTAACAAGCTTGTATGTCTATGTATTTCCTTGAGAAAAGATTTGATAAGGTGGAAGAAGGGGCGTAAGGTTCTGGAGTGGCAACCGCTTGCTGAAATGCACAGCGTGGGTAGGGTACAAAGAAGTGGACTGATGATCTAGCGAATGTCGGTGGTATCAGCTGGATGCGAGGACGCACAGGACCGGTTGATGTGGCGATGCTTTGGGGATGCCTATTTATTTCCAGCTGTGGACTTCTTTAGGTTGCATGATGATGGCTAGGTAATATCATCAGCATACTAAACTGACGCTATTAGTAAAGACTTCACGAAAGTATTAATCGTTTCAACAAGAAGCTTATGCAAACCGAGATTTCATTACACATCAAGAGATGGATTGCCTAATAAAACACTTATACTTGGTTCTCCTGAGAAAATTGAGAGAAATTGAGGGTGGGGTGTTTCGTCCGGAGCAGGCAGTGAAGCGGCCAGATAATTAGATTAAGGGGAACGGACGAGTCGGGGTTGCGGTCGCCCGAACAATGGTATCAGTCTTTTAAAGCTTTCGGATTTGCACGACTGCTGTCACAGATTGTTCTACGAGGTTTTTTTAGACTTGGGCTGCATTTGATATGGACAAAGTGTGTTTAGACAATACCAACTGCTGTAACGATCGATTAAGTTACTTTGCAGTACTTATTATGTTGTATTGATATTAATTAATTTATCAAAACAACACGATTATTCAAATTCTAAAACTAGAGTAGAGTTTACGATAAAATTGAAAAATACATAAATCAATACTAATTTAGCAACACTAAATTTTTATAACGTAATAGTCTGACAACAGGCTTAGTATAAACAACATGAGATGTTAAAGCGCAACTGCCAGTAGTTAGTACCGCTAAAGGCGGTGTAATGTATTTAATTACGGGCACTTCCAGACTGCGCCAATCTAGTAATTACTAAACAGAGCGACGGCGCGTAATCAGCGCCCTTTGCCACGTCGACACACGTCGGAGAGCGCTCAACACTCAAACTCCGGCCGCTTTTGACTCGCATTTCACAACCTGTTGACGAGTTAGTTAAAGCCCCTGGAGCATGTACACTCGTACAGTCCGACTACAAAGCGGACTTCTTGCATTACCTACATTCGATTAGGTTGTTTTATAACAGCCTTACCTATATAACTACAGTTAAGCTAGTTGTGAGTACAAAACGTTAAGAAATCAAGTCCAATTCATTAACCACAATTCAACTAAACAATTTTGTAAACAGGTGCTTAGAACGTGGCGTTCCGCCCCGCGAGATTAATCACTGTGTACTGCCAAGTCCGACCGGGTAATAAACCGGGAAGGAGAAACTTCGCCACTTACATTACACGGACATTTATTTCCAACGCTCTGTTTCAACTCTCAAAGAGTCGAAGAGTTGAAGACTGGTTTAATTAATTTACGCGATTCGTAAATATCGTTTAGAAACATTAACTTCGAAGTTTGGAGAAGTGATATTAATATTAAAGTACTTGCCTTGTCATCGTCGCCTTCGCTATCACACTGAAAAAGAAGAAAAAAAAAATTAGAAAAAAAAGTGGCTTTTAGGGTAATTCGATTGGCTTCGCTCAATTCATGCATGTTGATTTTAATATACATTTGTTACTACAATCCGCAGCTGAAGATTAAAGCCGCAATTATCTGAAAGCTGCCAGCATAATTCTTACCACAAAATCGAAATCGTTTATTTTCTAAGAATAGAAGAACTCACACCTAAACCAAGCGTGAAATTTATTATAAACAGTATGTTAAAACAAATTGCTTAGAATTTTAAGTATGCGAATAGTCTGCTTAAAATAATGAGGTGATTTTGAATGTAGCTTGTTTATTGCTGTTACCAGAACAATGATCTTACTGAATTGTTTGGCAGTAGATGAACGTATTTTATAATTACAACAATTTAGAAAAAGTCCAATTCATAAAGAAAAAGAAGAATTTCGTAACATAAATCGACGACTACGTTACGCGTTATTTATGAGGTAAATTCACGCTGAGGGAAACAACAAGGGATCAGGCTGAGATATTACAATTTCAAATAAATACAGAACATGAAGTATTCAGGACGGGCGCAGGTAATGTTATGTAGTACGGAACGGCACCGCCTCGACAAATCTCGTGATTTAGCTGCGATACGCGCCGAATATCGAACAGGGTCTATGTGTGTTGCGTGATCTGGGTAAATTTGCACACAGTAATATAGAATTATAGCCATTACATGTCTTTTCCAACAGACAAGGGTTATTTCGACTTTTAATTCATTCAATTTATTCATAGACCGTATTGATTTATGTGTTAGTGTCATATTAGATATTCATAATGACAATAATTATGATATCTATTTAGCATAATACATTTCATATTCTGAAGAAAATACATGTACTAATTTCTACCTCAGCCTATCATGCATGCAGCAAGGGTTCTACTGAGTCGTGCGTGGTGAAATGGAAGAAAAGTAATACAGAAAGTTCTATACAGCAAACGGACAACATTGATAATACTCACGATATAGCCTTTTCCGGAACTACAGCGGCTACTGGCCTGTAGGCAGGAGAGAGAAAGCGAACATATGAGTGGATTGGAGTGACTAGGGGTGGTGAAGTTTGTCCCGTCTCTCCTAACACTCGTCTTAGCCACAATGCTTTCAAAGTAACATAGCAAACAGAGAAAAAGCGTTCATCTAAAGATATAACTGTATCTTCAATATTGCCAATAATAATAATAGGAGAGACGAGAAGATATGCAAATAAATAGAAGACATTTAGGTAAGTACTTATTTTTATTTCACGATCTAACACGCATTACAATCACAACACTAAGTGAATTCGTACATGCACCTCATTGAAAGTCAACGTATTCTTCTAATATTATAAAGCACGACACAGATAGACGATATTTGTGGCGTAAAGGACGAACAGGATGTACTTAAATGATTTCGGTAAGAATTTTCATACCTACGCGTACGTGAATTTCTTAGATAGAGAAATAATATGAAAGGGCTTTGCAGAGAGTTCATTGCTGAAGGTTCTATGCACTAAGACACGACTTGCTTTTGGTAATGGGTAGGTACTAGGGCGTAAAGTGATGTAAGATTAAAATACTTACGTCACTAAGACGATCACGGGAAGAATCGGGATCGCGAGGCGCCACAGAACTACCGGTTAGTCTTTCTGATGCCCGTCCACTGTCATCCGACGTACCAGCGTCTTGAAGCAGCGTAATACCCTGAATAAAACAAATGCAGGGTCAATTTAAATATCAGGCCCGCACTCAATAGGGCAAGAAAATCATAAGCTTTCTTACACACTTAAGTGATAGAGACTCGTGTACAGACAGATACCTTAAGAGCAATTCTTTTGCAAAGAGGGGAGCAGAGGAAAAGCTTTTTATATAAGGCTCACAAAATTGAGCGGTAACTAGGATATAAGAAAACTTGATAAGACGGGCCGGGAAAGCGAGGGTGCCGGCGGGATGAGTGGAGCCGACCCATAACGTACATGCCCCGGGCCCCGACAATAAAAAGAGTTTTCCATTTATCACATTTCGCGTCTATTTTACGGTAGGGTTCGAAAGGCGCTCGTTCAAGCGGGGGAAGCGACTGTGATGCTCAGCGACGAACGCTGTACAAGACTGCTAAAAGAAAATAAAACGAGTATAACTCTCCGTAAATGGATAACTTCGACGACCCTTTCGCAATGAACTTCCAAATCATTATATAACTTTACGGATTGTTAACTTTCAATTTGATTTCTTATTCATAAAATATGTATAAGTTTTGCTTCAGTTGTTAAGTGCTGTGTCCGTTTTAAACTTTGAGATTAATACAGGTTTCATAATAGTTTACCTGTTGCTTGATTACAAATCCCTTACATATGAACGTTGCTTATCGTTAAGTAATGATTAACTTCAGTTACTTATAATTTTTTGACGTTAAGCTTGTCTTAACTACAAGCAATGTTTATAAAGGGGTAAATGACTAACGGGTACCTACCTACCACTTTCACAAAATTGAACGTCCTATATCCACGCAAATGACCGGATACTTGACAGCTTCGTGCTTTAATTAAGTAATTTTCAACTCCCGAGTGTACTAGAATGACTTCAGTGAAAGTGGGTGTAAAATAAAATAAAGGGGTGCATGCGAACAACGGCTTGTGACCAATTTATCTTGTATCTAAAACAAGGTGTATAATTTAAGTTTAAAACACAATATAATCATTCGTAAACAAAAATCGGAATGAATTACAAAGTGCATTGCAATTCAAGTCGTATCTCTGAACCGTACAAGTGTAGAGGCCATTACTCGCGGCCGGTTTAGGTTTATGTAAACGACACCATTTCCGGGAACGGTCGTCGACCGGAACAAAATCTTTATACATATTGGTGGAATTAGCATACACAGAACAACATCTATAAATAACAAATAAATAGTGATATATCAAGCAAATAAAATAGTACATCACACAGATTCACAAGACACACAAAAAGCATGATTGTCAAAAAACTAAGCAGATGTCATAAACATCCCCTCCTAAATAGCATCCCAAGTAGGTTATGAAAATGAGGGAAAACAATAAAAGTTGAGACGTTCAGCTCCCATAATAGACAACAAAAAGACATACGCGCGAGATTATGTCTCCACTTCTAATAAAAGGGATTGCTTTCCGACCCTTTACATAAAACGAGTTAAGCAGCGTCGCACATATCAATTTAATCCGTCGTAGGCGAGCGAGATCCCTCTAATCCCTGAATGGGTCGTGTCTCTCGGAGATGTAACGGGGGATGTTGCCACATAATTACTTTCGCTCATTATCGTACGCCCCAATTATAGGAATAACATGGGGCTTCCACTCCCATTCGTAAGGTTTGTTCAAGTGCAAATTGTTGAGTTTTGTTACTGTTTACTTAGTAGACTTTGATTACAGTCACTTCAGTAAAAGCTTTTTGGTTATCTTAATTGTGTCAATATGAAATTAAGATAAATTATATTTTGGTAAGTGATCGATAGATATGACACGGTATAATATAAACATCATTTTCCCTTTTTAAGGGTATGATAGTGAAGGTAAATATGAGTAAAACCGGTTTCCGAAACCGATATAGATAAAACACAAGCAAGTGAGAAGATAAAACACAAGTTTGCAGAGAGTGAAAACTGCAATTTCCACGGATAAAATAAAACTAATTTAAATTTAATTCAAATTGCTATGAAGGATACGGCATTCATTCGAAAATAGTTTTGATTTCTGTGTAAGCGGTCTGTGGCGGGTGGCTGGCGGGAAGCATTCGTGCCCGACCGACGACCGTCGACACAACCGCTAATTGAAACAACGACCGCAGCCGAACATTACTTATTCATGAGAAGTCCATATGGCGGTGAAACGTGACCAACGAGATAAATCATTCAATTACATTTTTCATGAACACACTCCGGTGGATATGCACTCTCGGGTTCAGCTTAATATTGGATGTCAGATGATAATTCATATGTAATGAAATCCCTCCGGGTGGAAGTATTATATTACTACCGGTGCCGACCGGTTTGTTTAATTTACATTGTGTAATTTATTTTATTGCTATAATTTGGTAGTAAACTGCTGTAAGTATTGAAAATGCGTTGTTATTTTTAAAAAAATAGTTAAAAGCAGCATTTAGTCTGGTGTAGTCACTACTAAGCGAGGTCTACCGAGGTGCAAGGGTGCGTTGTCGTTAAGTGACGTATTGCATAATTTATTTATGTGGTAGCATGTTACTCCTCTTGTTTCGTTGACACAACACTAGTACCGCGCTCGAATTATGCTGTGCCGAGTTGTGATTTTTAGTTGTGTTTTCGTTAAATGTGGTGAGTTTTCTCCATAAGTTCCACCTTTCACTTCACTCTTTTGTGTTTACATATTTTTTTATCTGGGTTCTTAGGAGTTAGGACCGTAAGAATGAGTCAAATGTAATTAACGCACTAAGACTAGTTTTAACAGATACATAAACATTGTGACTGGAGATACCTACCTACTGGTATTTGTAACCAAATCATGTGTTTCT
Organism: Gortyna flavago; assembly: GCA_963669345.1. Taxonomy (NCBI): domain Eukaryota; kingdom Metazoa; phylum Arthropoda; class Insecta; order Lepidoptera; family Noctuidae; genus Gortyna; species Gortyna flavago. The sequence continues at coordinate 9,387,263 of OY770139.1, forward strand.
CACCGTTTTGGCGACCGACAGCCACAAAGTCGCGAATACTCCCATTCAATTCAAATACATATGTCAAAACACGACTCGAGTTTAAGCTTCAAATAGGTATAGAGAGATTTCAGCAAAAACACGTGGATTAGGCGTAGCCTATCACAGCGAACCAATCAGATCTGACGCGGACATCAAGCGGCGGCGTTAGCCCGTGGTATTTCTAAATGGAATTTTGCGACAGACCGTTCTAGTATTAATATAGTGCGGCAAGCCGGACGAATGGATATGTGATTGAATTAATATTGCCAGGGTGCCGTGGGCGTTACATCAGACATTTATATCGGTATTTTGAATAGTTGTATTTGGTTGCCTATGCAACACCTATACCTATATTCCTATGAATATCAATATCTATTGCAATTTAAGAGCGTTTACGCCGTACGGCATTACATATAAACTTTCAAGCGAATATTATGAATCGAATAATATAATATCGAATAATATATCGAATATTATGTTTCGAAGGTTACCTACGTACATGATCTATACTACATAGGTACCGTTTAAAATTTTGTTCTTTATAAACTACATTTATTATTTAGTTGGAATCCATACTCCATACTTATTATTATAAATGTGAAAGTGTGTCTGTCTTGTCTGTCTGTTACCTCTTTACACTTAAACCGCTGAACCGATTTAGATGAAATTTGGTATAGGGATAGTTTGAGTCCCGAGAAAGGACATACTACTTATAGTTTTTATTCCGATATTCCCACGGGATCGACACTTATGCGGGTGAAACCGCAAGGCGCTGCTTGTAGTAGGTATCTAATAATTTATTTTCTACATTTATATCTGTAATAATATTTATGGTGTACATAATAAAGAGTTTTCTTTCTATAATTAAGAATTGGGGTTTTATATATCTAACGTGTATGTATTTAATTCCAGGTACTCAAAAGGTTTTGGATTTATACCAAAAGAGTCGTCCCTGAGGATACCCAATCCCGTCTACGGAATAATGTTCTACTGTCTCCTAATATTTTTAAGTGCGTATAAAACTTATTATTGCGTTTATAGAGCTATCTGACCTGATTTTTGTTTCGCAGAACTTCCCAATCAAACTGTAGTAAAGTTAACGAGGTTAAGAGCGTTTACGCCGTACGACATTTCATACAAACTTTCAAGCCGTTGTTTTTCGAAATGAATGAACCGATTTTAATGAAACTTCATACGCATAAGCAGGATAGAAAGGTCTAAAAAGCTAGGTGAGAACATTTTCGAAATGTCTTATTTAAAAAAAGATAACTGGAAATCTCTGTTTCTATGGAAACTTAAAAATCGGTCTAATTTGGCTGTAACACAATTTTTCGAAAATGTTCTCACCAAAATTTTTAGACCTTTGTATCCTGCTTATGCGTATAAAGTTTCATTAAAATCCGTTCATTCATTTCGAAAAACAATCGCTTGAAAGTTTGTATGATATGCCGTACGGCGTAAACGCTCTTAACAGGAATTCAGTTGTAATCTATTTCATACATGGAACTAGAACTAACTACTTAAGTATGTTTCTTGTTTTTGTTTACCCCTGACACCGCAGTTCGAGTTTTTCCACATAGCAAGTGTTGGGTTAAAGATCACAAAGCCCTTTTTTTCTCTGTACGGATGGCAAAACAAAAAACAACTGTATTAAACTACGTAATGACTCGTTAAACTGAACGAAACAAACTATTGAATTGCACATAAAATGTAATGGAGTGCAGAGAAGTACGTAGTAATAATTTCAGCGTTTTACATGAAATGAACAGCGAACATAATAAAAGTGTATTAAATGTCAAAGACAGTTTTAGTTTACGAAACATTTTCGTGGTGTAGTGTAGCATTAATATGCAATGTCAGGTTGCTAACAAAATTTCCAGCAGTAGCAGTGTCGTTATGCATTAAATAAACTTGTTTGTCATTTTATTTCGTTTGGGGCTCAAGTTCTCAGAACAAATCACACCAACTTCTCGGCAAACACAGCTAGAATACTTGTTTATTAGAACTTCATACAGAACTAAAATACATTCTAGCACAAAACCTTTCTAGACATGGTTCTCAGACTTGTTGAGTAACAGTTTTAATATTAAGCTATCTAAACGTGTGATTGTACTCATTTGGGCACATAATTTATCTGTCACACAAGTAATGTATCCAAAATATAATAAACAGCTATGCGATGTTGGACTGCTGTGTTTTATAATTAATATAATCAACGGGGTGGGCGAACAAATATTAACGTGCATCATATTCATATGACATTATTATGAAATTCTCTACGGTTCACTGGATGTTACGAATTGTTAATTTGCCAACCATTGTGCAATTTCAATTAAAGTTCAATGAAGAAATCATTTACCAATAAAACAATTAAATTTGCAAAGCGCTTTGTAAATAAACGTATCAATTCCGTTGCTATGTTTAATGAGCGTGAGCTTGGCTTATTTCAATCGAAATCATTATTTAATTGTCTTCTTGATCCATTTTAAACACATTTTATTTCAACTGTGGGTACCGTAACTGAGGTTAAATCAGTGATCAGTGAGTATAATAGGAACTCACTGGTCGTCTTTTTGCGATGTGACCCAGTTTAGTACCTACCTGCGACAAACTTGGATGTAGCGCTCGCCGGCCACTAGTGGGCACCGCTAACTTTGCTCGCTCGGCTCACGCGTGGTTGGTCACAGTTATATGTCAGGGTGGGCCTAGCTTAGTTACAGCGATCAACTTTGAAAAAGCACAAGGACTTTAAATAAAAAAGGATCTTTTTTAGCGTTCCGTACCCCAAACCCTTGTAGGATCACTCGTGTGTCTGTCCGTCCGTCCGTCACAGCGAATTTGCTCCGAATCTAATGGACCAATTAAGTTGAAATTTGGTACACATATAAATCTCTGTAACCCAAAAGCAGACGTGTAACGTAAATAAATGAATTCTGAATAAAGGTTTTTTTTTGCGGTACAAATAGAAAAAAAAAAAAAACCTTTCGCAATCTGTATCGTGTGATATATCAAAAGAAAGGGCTTACTGTGAGGAACAGATTTTTTTTTCATAATTTTGAAATAAATTGTATTCAAGTTATTTAAGAATATATAATTGAAAATTTACCCCCTTATCTCCGAAACTACTGAACCTAAACTTTGAAAAAAATACAGAAAATAATTCTATACCTTTACCAATAATAATATATTACTGGAAAACCTATAAGAAGTCTGTGGTTTTAAAACAACATGGTATATCTCTCAATATTGTGCGTACAAACTTACATTTTCAGTTGGAATGTTATAGGAGAACATGCTTTTCAACTACAATGTTTAGTTTGTTCTTGGGATAAATTCATTCCAACTACGGAACCCTTCATTGTGCGTGGTCCGACACGCACCTGGCCGGTTTGTTTTTTAATGCTATCAAAACATTTTTAGAGTATAAAATAATATTCCCCTTTATGTCATTGTTCTTTGACAATAATGTATATTGCATGTAGTTAAGGTATGCAAAATTTCGGAAAATTTAAATGAAAGCCTCTATTGAACCATGAACGATGCGACCCGTTTGTCATTTAAGATAAGGCAAGTGAGGGCGACACAAGCAAACGGCAATATCGTCCAGAAAGGGGGAATAAAAAACATTTGGCATTGGCAGCGTGTCGCGTCTGTGGCGATACGCCAGCTTTCCCGGAGACAACACAATAAGGACGCTCTTCTGTCGAAAGCAATCCATGTCCGCCGCAACCAATTTCATGTTTTTTAACTTACAAATACAGGTATATTGGTATGTTTGTAATGTAAACTGTATAAGTTGGTCAGGTAAAAAATAAATACAGACAGGATGTGTTTTGAGACTCGGGAAACCATTTTCAAGTAGGTGTAAAGGTTTTAAGCAGATAAAGGAAAATGTGATAAATACTATTATTTTATTTAGGGACCACCATTCGGATCTCAAAACTGCTATTATGATAGCTATCGGCTACTATCCAAATTCAAAAGCAAGCACTAAAATCTTAATTAAGTTTTTAAATAAAGCGAGGTCACATTAAGTCAATTACTTGCTCAACTAATTAGGAAGCGAATTAATTTAAAGTTAGAACTTAGTTGGCTTGAGTGGTAGGTGTTTGAAGCAAATTTTACTGGCTCGTCGTCGGAGACGAGAGTGTAACTTAATGATCGCGTAGTGCGCACCGGGAGGCTATATTCTATTCGACAGCAAATTGAATCTGCGAAGAGCTATTAGCTGACACCGCAGCGGCGCGTTCCTAGCTCGTGCCAAACGATCGTGCTCATTCCCCGCTCAACTCTAGATATTGTTCAAACCGTGATATAGTCGGTAAACTGCAATCGAGTGGACTACTAATAAAACAAACACATTGCTGCACTGCAGCATTCTGTATGGAGATGAGAGTTTGTAAATATTGACTTGATTTTCTTTTTAACATCCATACGTTTAATAAATCTGCATTTAATTTCAGATAAGCATGTTTTATTAACGATTATCTTTAAGCTTAACGTTTTATATGCCCCCTTCGCTTCCGACAGTTTCATATTGAAGCTGACATAATTTATTCCGTCGGCGCCGGCGCGCTGCGGAGCAAGATTTTCCGCTTTATTCGAGCAACAGCACGAGCGGCGGGAGGCAAATTGGATAGGATTGCGACATATCTTGGCTGGCGTCGGCGAACTGTCGAAATTCACGGGGGAGCACACAGGGTAAACTGCTCACATTCCGCTCAGAGTACTCCTTTCGAATCAGAAATGTGAACCTATTTAGAACTCAAGCACACGCGTCGTCGAGTGAAGAAATAAATATTCGATTCTCGCAAACCGGAAAGGAATACCAATCAGGTCGAATATCTTGTTGTTTTTATTGGCAATATTAAGTGATATAAAGGCAATGAAAGCTAATATAAACACTAGTGTTAACCCCACCAGAAGTGCAGTGATCCTAATAAAAATTTCAAAAGAGTCAATTAAATACTTAGTCGAGAGCTATGCCGTCGCTGGACAGCGCCTGCCATTGCGCGACTGGCACAATGAATAAATAATTACGCATTCGACATGGATTTCGCAATGATTTTTGGAATGTCTATTTCTTTCCATATTAACTTTCCATGATTTCCTCGATTCCTGTTGGCAATTTAATGTAATATGTTATTCATTATAATAGTTTATACGATCAATAAGCATTTTAATTTAAACAATACTAATTTATATTACTTAATTTAAAAAACAGATCTCCAATCAGTATCAGAAATAAATTGATTTATTTTTTTGATGAATTAATTTCTGATTTGATTCCACGCTCAAGGAGGCTAATATTAAAAACAACAGTAAATTGGTAAACTATACCTACAGCATAATGAACCAACATAATCAACCATCACACCAAAAATAGATGCCTAAGTATTTGGAAGAATGCAGGTGCAGTAAACTTCAAAATTACGTTTGTTTAGGTTATCTTAACCCTCAATCACTACAAAATGGACTAAGTTTACTCTTGCGGTTATTCAATGCTTAATGGTTTGGCAAACTATTTAAAATACAGTAAACAAAGTATGCATTTCGCAGAGGTTTAAAAGCCAACTTGAAGATGAGTCGAGGCGCGTTGACAAGTCGATTGGCAGTTTGCATACGTTTTATGAGTTTGGCGAGAAAGCGGATCCCGGAAGAGGCACGCTCGATGGCTTACAGATTTAGATTCGCTGCATTTAGACGTGTGAGATCACCAGACACATTTAAATTAGGTGCGGATGTAAGAACATGGGCGATCACTGTTAACAAAGCTCGACTTTGTTTTCGAGAGTAAAACGATTGCTAAGAAACGAAACAATTTGCCGTTATTCGCACGAATCACACTAAAATACGAAGTGATGTACTATTGCACAAATAGAGTGTACCTACTGTGTTATGTCTACGGAACTATTAAAAACAAACACGAAGAGCACATGCATTAAACAGTTCTACAATAGTTCTAAATCGCTTTTGCACACCAATAATTCGGTAGTAGGATAACAGCAATCAAAATTTGTTTGAAATATACATCAAGTCTAAGACAAGATAAATAGGTGTTACTTACATGAGAGTTGACGTTGTTGGGCGGATGGTTTCGCCCAGGGTCGGCCGCCAGCGCCGCCAAAGGCAGGCGAGGCTTGGTGGACAGGGCATTTGTGCGAGGAGAAGAAGCGCATTTAACAGCAGCCTGTTAAAAAAAATACAACCATTATAATATTTGTTACAATGTTTAGAAATTCTGTAATTTCATTTTACAGAATTTCTATATATATATTAACAATTAACTTGGGTCGTGTTGTCTAATAATATTATTACGCGGAATGTATAAATAACATTAATAACTTAATCAAATAACTGTAACAAGTCAGGAGCTCGTTTGTGCTCAACGCGGAACTTACGTCATATCGTTAGGATGTGGAAAGCCGTACTTAGTAGCGTACGGATTTTCTCGTCTAACTTATATGGTTCCACTTTATCATAGTCTCGTGTACGCCCGTTTAGCTGAATACGCCCGAGAGCTGGAATGTGCTGACTAAGTATTCCGCTTCTTAGTTACGACTTGAGAAAACTACGACTTTGCTGCGACTTTACGTTTATGATAGCTTTTATTATGTCGTTTACTGTAGGTTAACATTACAATATGTTTGTAGCTAGATACGATCAGTTCAGATGTTATGGGGGCCACATAAGTATTTTTCTTCGTGTATTCATTGATATTTTTCAAGCATTAGCTCCAGTTAACCTATCCTTAAAAATTGCCTTTTACAGTTATGCTTACCTTAAAAATTTACCTTACCTGGAGGCAAAAGACTATACTATACTAAAGGTATAACTGCAGGTAAGGTAAATTGTGAGGTCAACTGTTCGAAAAGTTCAAGCTAACGATATATTTCGGGGTAGGTAATTGAATTGAAGCAACTTTTTAAGCTATGTTCGGATTAAAGAATATAATCTAAATATTACCCTGAAAGTTTTGCTTGATTTAAGTCTATAGTGTATTTATGTTGCAGAAATTACACTGAAATTGCTAGAGAACCTCGAAATTATGGACGTTATTCCAATTGATTACCTTTACACCCCGACACGGTTGGCTAAGGTTCGCGTTGGATTTCCATTAATCAAAAATATCCATCAAACGTGTCACCGAACGAAAATATTTGACATCTTCCGTGATTTCAGAAAATGTTTTATCATCCTTTCACTGCGAGAACACCCAAAACACAGGTTTCAATTCAAGGAATAAAAACCGGGCAAGAGCGAGTCGGACTCGCGCACCGAGGTTTCCATACCATCATATGTTTTTAAATATCGGCAAGGCCTATATTCGGAGAATTTTAACACTGCACGCTGCTGTGTAGAATATTGCAGTTTTAGGTCAGCGCCATCTCTTGACCGATAGTGGAACTAATGAAACTTTTGTTGATGATTTCTGAAAAAGTGTGGTATTTAGAGACATCGTTTTATTTTTCCTGTAATTTTTACATAAACTTCTATCACATAGAATAATTTTAGATTTTTCTCTATGAAAACTTCGGAGACAAGGAGAAGGGAGGGGGATTTTTTTAACATTTTTCATCAAAAGTCGAAAATTAAACGGCCTAAAAAAAGGAGCTGTTTGAGAATGTGCAAACTGCGCTCTTTCATATGATACCCCCCCACATGACCTAGTAGCCCCACTTAGAATTTTTCAGACCGCCTTTCAGAACATGTTGCAAAAAAAAACTTATTTGCAAAATAGTTGGGCAAACGTCATCTACTATTCTATATTTCAAGTTGATAGCATTAGTAGTTCTTGAGATATCCAGCTGTGACAGACGGACAGACAGACTGAGTCGCACCATAAGGGTTCCTTTTTACCATTTTGGTACGGAACCCTAAAAAGACAATTTTTTCGGTACGTTGTTTTAGTTAACTTAAAAGGTGTTATTGTTTTTTGACAAAATGAAACAAACAGATTGAAAACGATTATTTTTGTAACCTGATTTACTTTTACACCGTTTGTAGATTTTGTGATACTGCGAAAACCTTCATATCACAATCACAACACTACAATCAGTTATCTATAAATGCAATGATAACAATATTATCACTAAAGGAGATAAACGAATATAATCTCGTGAGTACATATCAAACAATTGAAATACTTGTCGTAAACTCGGCGCAGATCTCTTATGTAAATACAGAATCTGAAATCTTTTTTTATTCATACAAAAATCACAAAGTGAAATATGTGCGAGTAACACGTGCTACCGCGTTTAAACAATTTGTAGGGGAGATATGTTTGGCAGCGGTGACACAATAAGGGTCCCACTGACATATTTTTGAATGAACACGAAATATTCGATCGGCCGCCCGGCCCCGGTCAGGCGAGGGTGACGCGTATCGGGTTGGGGTGCTGATTTGATGAGAAAAAATCAAAGGGATCATTCATCGTCACAACGGTAACAGTTGTGTTCCGATTATCTCTGTTTATTTAGTTTCTGTCGTCGACAGTTAGTATACTGTTTTACAACGGAGAAGACCTGTTAAAGTTATTTATTTATTGATATTCGATGCACATGTACGTTGAACAGGAGGTTCCTTTTCGTTTCTAAAACGAATTGTTACATTCCTAAACAAAGTAGTAAAGATTTTTGATTCCATAGACTGCAAACCTCAACAAGAAATTGACTTGTCATAATAGTCTTAGTTTAGTTGTACATTTGTACCGAAACAACACAAAGGCATAGCGCTTAGAGCGAATTAACAATAGTAGGTACACGCGTAACCCCTTCACCCTCGATTAAATAGCTCTAGGGTGTGTGGTAAATTGGTGAGTGAGTGTTTAGCCAGCTTTCAGTACGGGAACAAGACGTGCGATACTGAGTACGGCATCCGCAAGTCTCGGTATCTAGCTATGGTCTATGATGTAAAGTGGCTCGTGCCACTGAACGACACGTGTTTCCGTGACCGCCCAACATGAATAAATAATAACAATAAACTACACGCTCCACATCCACAGCTGATAGCTTACACCATATTTTGTATTAATAACGACGTATCCATACTTTAATATTATAAATGCGAAAATGTGTCTGTCTGTTACTTCTTCACGCTTAAACCGCTGAACCGGTTTAGATGAAATTTGTTATAGAGATGGTTTGAGTCCCGGGAAAGGACATAGGATAGTTTTTATTCCGATATTCCCACGGGATTCACACTTATGCGGGTGAAACCGCGGGGCGCTGCTAGTTTAACATAATAGTACGGTAGCAGTTACTTTGCTTCGTTACCAATAGAAACAAATAAAATTGATTATTCTGTTGTCTTCCGACAACATTACCAGCTATTTAGTTTACAAATGTGAAAGATTTCGCAGATGATTTAGATCTTGTACGTGTTTTTTACGATTTGTCACTTCGAATTACTTTTAACAATATATGTTGTTTGTATTTTTGTAATCAACTTTTAAAACCCTTTAGTTTGATATCCCACTCGATAGGTTTTGAGAAAAAAAAAAAAAAACAGAGGTAGGTACTCCAGGAGTGCCGACAGAAGTGAAAACTAGAACAATTACGTGTGTATTTTTAAAACCATAGTAATTTTATATGTTGAAGGTCATTTTTCCCAAAGAAAATGTACCGCGCGTTGAAGTCTTTATAATGGCCAAAACTTGAAACAGAGGTGTCTGTAACGGTAACAGTGTCGCGAGTTCAATGGTTTTTTCCCATCTCAAAAAATTCCCAACGCGCCTAAAGAAGTTTTCAGTTAAAATTGAGGACATAATTATGATACCCAGTGTCACTCTCACAATTAAGACGAATCTAACGGCACCTCTCAAGCTGAAATCGATCAAGCCGTTTAGGCTACAGAGCGTGCCAAAGAAATATACATAAATACATACATACTCGAAAAACATAACCCTCCTTCTGGCGCAGTCGGGTAAAAAGGAAGAATAAACTTCATTTAACACGGAATAAATCTCTTCAGAACCGCGACGAAAGCAAAATTCTCTCGAGAACTTTGTGACTTCCACAAAAGATTTTATACAATTCATTTCAGCCTCATAAAAAAAGTTATCACGAATTCACAGAAATCGAGCGAGCTATTTTTCTGCCAACGGCGTTGCTCCCCGTGGGAAAAGCAGTTCGATTTTCGATGTCCGCAAGCATAACATAGTTTCAATTTACACTGATAGTCTGATCTCAACAATTTGTTCCTAATATTATTAACGCTAAGTTTTACACGTTAAAATAATAAACTAGCTACACTGGTTTCGTGATTCAGTAATTAACATGTTAACACTGTGTAAACGTCACGTTCTGTGTTTACAAGACGCTGTCAAATAATTAGCATCGGTCAATAATTCAGTAGGCCGCAAGGTAATCGCCTACCTACGCCACTACGCGGTCACACCTCGGCGAACAGCTCGCCGACAACGGTCATTTGCTGTAATTGCCTCACCAGCAACATATTAATCACTAATGTGACAGTACTGATCATCCATTATAAAGAAATAATAACATCATAATGGGCAGTTACAGTAATTCGTTACGTTCAGCTCATGAATATTATTGCATTAATTAAGCCACTCATATCAAATATCAACAAAAACTAGTCGTTCGAATTTAATCAGTTAATACATTTACAATAATTAATGTGACAACGTTGAAGCGGCAGCCGTTCAATAACTGCAGATTTTAAAATTAAATATGATTAAGCTTTTGATTTATTATTAATATAAAATTGATTTTCGTTTGAAATGTCTTTTAGAAATTTGGATGGCTTGAGAAATGATAAATCAATAAGAACCCAGGACTTTCATTACACCTAATGTTTAATCGCTATTAATACTTTTTTACCTGATTATGTCATGTATTAAACATAATTATAATATACGTTTGTTTGCGTTCACAAATAACCTGTCATCCGCACAGTAGAAATTACAGTTTAGAATTATTTTCCGTTGGATAAATTAGAAATTATATTCGGAGATGAGACTGGAAATGTTCACTACATGCTCAATTACCTCGCTAAACAGGCAGCGAGAGCGGTCGCCAATGCTGTTTGTCATTTAACGGGCTTTACCGCTATAAGAGTACGTATTAGTAATTACAATTTAGAATTTATGCAGGTATTTTCTGCTTTCAAATAAACTAGATTAACAAATCTGTGACAACAATAAAGTGTAGATTAATTCAATAAACTAACAATATCATCAGTCATAATTATCATAGCAACTGTAGGTTTATAATATTTGTCATAAATTATTAACGTGTTATTTACATGACAGGTCACTCATGTATTCATTAATTACAATATTTAATGATTAAGTGATCCTGTTTCACTATTTGGACTTATTTCAACGTAAAATACGTGACAATGACATTCAGATTATTTAATGCAGTGAATAGGAAGGGAAATCTTAAACATCGACTCCATAAAGTCACATTGTTAAAGCACGTCCTTCTTCACTGACGATATTTGCGGCCCTGTGCGTTCATCACACTCAGTCGCGTGGTGCGCACCAAATTGCATTTTGTTTTTAATCTGGAGCAGCCGCGGGCACAGGCATGAGCTCCAATTTGCCTGAGCTGTTTAATTAACAGCGACACGGCGGGTCATTAATTAAGTCATCAGACAAGCCGGCGGCGTGGTAGCACGGCGCGGATTAGATACTGAGCTGCGTGATAATGAACGATTATACCACTTTTCTAATAGGTTGAACAAGATGTAATTTTATGGATAACATGAATACGGGTTTTGGAGGGGGAAGCATAAGCTGTTTAAACTTTCACACTGAATAGAAGTCCTTACGAAATAAATGAATGTCGTCCGACATAATTTTCTGCAGGTGTTAACGTTTTTATTTAAGTTATTTGTAGGTATGGTATGAATCTAAACTCGAATAAAACCGAGGTATTTATTAAGAGCTATAAAAATAGAGCCAGATAAATTACTGAAAGGTTATGTCGTAAAAGGTCAGCGGGTGGCAGAAACGCCTCCGCTGAGCCAACACGGTTATTGATAGTGAAATAATTAACTCGCCCCAGGTAACAGTATTTTCAGCAACAAATTAATCTGTAGTAATAATTTAAATCATCCACAAGCAGCGCCGACCGCGCGTAATTGACTGCGAATAATCAGCTCAACAGTAATTAGGTATTGCGTTACTGACATTTAATTTATTACCTATTTATCTTTTGTTTTAAGGTATGATCTTTGTTTTTACTCCGTGGGTCTGATACTCGTAATTTTCTGTCAAGGTGTAAAATTGCTTAAGTATGGTTCTATTGTAGAACACGTAATGAATGATGTACCTACTTAAAACTTTTTTTTATACTGTTTTGTAAAAATGCACCTTAGCTACGCTAAAGAAAATAAGGCAAACAAAAAATAGCGGGCCATATAATGGTACACAAGTGGAGTATCAAAAGAAACCACACCGTACCTACTGGATATAAATGATATTTAGAAAACAATTATTATTTGTTGTAAGAATTACGCCGAAGCCAAGAGAAAAAAACATTTTTTGTTTAACTGGGAGCTTTACAAAAAATCTAGCAAAAACTTTCAACATAAGAACTATTTCCACTGTTTAGTCGTAGTCGACTATTGTGCAGGTAAACGAATCATGAGTGTCTACTAAAGTTGATGGTTAAATAATCATTATTGTGCTTTAGGGCAGCGGATATTTATTATTATAAGGTTCTGCCCGTGACTTCGTCCGCGTGAAGTTTCTTGTTTTAACATAAAATATATTATCTTATCACACTCGGCAATACTGTAGCTTCCCAAAACCAATTATGAAAACTGGAATTTTATTTTTTCTTGTGCATTTTCACGTTCAACTGTTCCTCTTATGTGGATATTTGAAATAAATGACTTGAAAGAATTTTCGGAAACGTATCAGTGGTTCCGAAGCATGACATACACACACTCACAAATGTTATGTACATACAATGTATACAATGCTAATAAGAACGAACGCTCGACACTCGATACGTCCGTTCAAATCAAAGTTCAAAAAATGTAAGCCAAATTCTACCTTCAGCACTACATTTACAGTGCGGGTGACGTAACCTACGACAAACTTATTATTTGCGGTTGGTACGGTAATCGGGTCTAGGGATCGAACCGCAAAATTAAGTTTGTTTTTTATTGTATATACTTTTCCGGGATAAAAAGTACCCAGTGTGGTGCCCAGGATATTAAAGAATAATTATACCAAGTTTCATCGTAATCGGACCGGTACGTTTTGCGTAGACAGACAGACAAAAAAAATGTTAAACACATTTTTGGGTTCGGTGTCGGTCTCGTAACAACCCCTGCCATTTATTTTTTTGATATTTTCAATGTACAGAATTTTCACTTCCACAGATTTATTATAAGTATATATTTGTAATTTGGACGAATATTTAAACACTACCAAAACAACTAATACCTATTTTATAAAATAACAACAAAAGAAATTCAAATAAACTATTTAAAGACTAAAAGTCGCGCTGATAAGCACGGTTTGTTAATATCAATTATTATCTGTCAATAAGGTCGAACGCTCTGAACGCATCAACAGCCAAATATTGAATGAAGCTCGCGCTTTTTTTTTTGACATGACCACTCGCAGTTGCAACTCGCTAAGGTTGCCCGGACCTCCCGCCTTTTTATTATACCCTACCGCCAAGACCCGCGTCGAGCGCGGCAACCGTTACACAAAAATAATCCTTATGGCATGATTCAGTATTCACGCGCGACGGCGCGATGGCTTATTAGCGTATTTCATGTATAAGTTTGGTGTTTCTATACCGATTAGTATGATTCTTTTTTTATTAAATAGGTAATAATATTAACTTCTTTTAATTAGGGATGAGTGAGAGTATTATAAACGTAAGAGTAAACAAATATAATCAGAAAGCTCCGAACTGCTAAGCTATCGGGACTTACACGTGTTATTGTGAGTCAACCATAAAAGATAGACATATGCTGTTGTGGGATATTTTTTAGATAATTTTATGTAGAACATTTCCGTCATAAATGATTTCTATGTAGCTTTAACCATTAAGGCTGCACACGCGACGGAAGCTTAAAAAATGGAGCAACTTCTCCCGTTTTCCCAACATTTCCTTTCACTGCTCTGCTCCTATTCATTCTAGCGTGATGAAAAGTATACTATAACCTCCCCAGGAGTATGAAGAATAATTGTACCAAGTTTCGTTAAAATCCGTCGAGTAGTTTTTGTTTCTATAAGGAACATAGAGACAGACAGACAGACAGACAAAAATTTTACTGATTGCATTTTTGGCATCAGTATCGATCACTAATTACCCCCTGATAGTTATTTTGAATATATATATCATGTACAGAATTGACCTCTCTACAGATTTATTATAAGTATAGATAGATTAGATAGAACGAAATTCAATACTACATTTAAAACTATGAATCAGGTAAACATAACATACCTACATTGTTTTAGTATTAGTTTGATTAGTAAAAACCTCGTAGAAACCATTCTCAAAACTGAAAATAACAACAGAGTGAATGTTATCGGTAGTAAATAACATAAAATAAATAATGTACGTATGGATATTTAAATCGAGCCGCGAGTGAAACAGAAAACCCCAATAGCTGTATAATTGAATGGGGGCGAAATAGTAGCGCGTCAAAACAAATATGAAGGGATGTTATCGAAATGTTTCTAAATGTGTATCGCGTGCCACGAACCGATTACCTGGCTTGTCAACTGCCACACGCTCAAGTCTAGAGAATAAAGACTAGTTTTCATATAAAGTAATATTGTGTGGCATTCTATCTAATAGGATCTGTGGTTTATGAGTTTTATGACTCGCTGTGGTATAATTAAAATCTTTGCTTCTTGTTCTAAATAGGAATCCCACTGTGTTTTAATTGCAGTTGTAATTGAATTTTTACTTTATTAGGTAGTGTTAACAGTTAAGGCATTGACTGCCAACGCGGTCACCGGTGACCGCGAACAATAGATTTTCTATTGTGTCTGTTGCCTGGCAGTCAACGTGTTAAACAATATTAGTAAATTCCCATAGAAAGTGCTAAAGACATTAGATTTAATGACTTGACTTGTTAATAAACACCGAGAGAATACAGTTGTTTATTACAGTGGCTTGATTGTTATAGGTTTCAATGATCAGGTGGGAGTCGTACCAAAAAGAGAAAACACGGTTATGCCGTGCAATAGCGTAATAGAAACAATACACGATCGTCAATACTATATCAAAAGCAATATCTCAGACGTTTCACTGTTTATCAGTCTGAATCAGACATAGCGAGACACGTCCGCTCTCGACCGACACCGTCGCATAGCTAACAACTTCTCGGTAAACATTTGCTCTAGCTGACGTGTATTTAGCGATAATGGAGTAATATGTTACTAATGTTTATATTATGTCGCGCACTCAACGCTAATACACGGTTCACGGTAGATAATCAATAAATAACAGAATGAATAACTCTACTCCACGAAGAGAAATTCATATTTCAGTTTAAATAACAGTTTATGTTATGAAATATACATTTAATATTATTTGTTGTTATAATTAATTGATGTTGTGAGAGAGCGAACGCAAGGAACATAATATTATTTACTAACGAGCTTTCAAAAGCCAAGCAAGGCTATGAACACAAAGCGATTTAGCATTCTATTGTTGGAATGTTATAGGAAATTCTTAACGTAACCAAAGAGAATATTATGAAGTAAATAGAGAAACGAATTAATTAGATAAACAACAAATTATTGCTCACATACTAATCAAGCAAGTTATTCGAGTTCCGAGTGGTTCTATCGGAAATAAATTGTAAGGAGTTTACAAATTAGAGATAGCATGAAAGTTACGCATATAAAGCGCTAAATCCGATAAGGGAGCCCTGAGAGCGGTACTCGGCGTAGTCAAGTAGCATCACAAGTGGTGGCAGCCAGAGCGACATATTCACATTGGCTCTTGCGACTCTCTTCAGAGTTTAGATCGCGATGGCCGAGAGGCTGCACGGTCGATCGCGGGCAGATCGCCGAGATACGTCGCGACCGCCCCGCAGCCGCCCGCCGCCGAATATCCCCTGACGTCGGCGCCACTCTCCTCCAACCTCGCGATTCTTGCCACTTGGGGCACTTGGCACATCTTATAACGAGTCTCTCGAGTGGGTAATACATTTACCATTAAAATCTGGATTGAACGACGTTTTATTTCCTTTGATCTGTTATACTTAAATTCTTCTTCACTTTATTGCCTTTACTGTTTCTTGGCAAATATCATCTGACATTTCAATTCAATGTTAATTTGTCTGTACAGTTTGTGTCTTATGTTTCATAAACTGAAAACAATGAAACGACAGTTTTACATCACATTTTCATAGCAGAAAATACTGTGAATTCTGAACGCATTTTTGAATTTCGTTCGTTATTTTTGCGTTTATTGTTTCGTTGTACGTTGAATGCTGAAAATATATTTTATAGTCTATTTTCATGCTCACAAAAAATACCTGTACAGTGAGAACTATGTAACCAAAATAAAGATATGGATATATGTATATTAAATTATTTCCTTTGTTGTACTATGGTTGCATCTGTTCTGTCTACAATGTGTGTGGTAACTAATGGTTATTAAAATCACATACAGTGTTTAGCATTGTGTTGCACTAACTATGTATTACATTATAATATTTAATGGCTTTGTATCCTGTTTTGTTTCGTAATATTGTATTCCACTTTGCTACTTTTCTCTGGATGTGTCATTTGAGTATCGTTTGTCTTTTTTATTAAGCTTCCTTTTACTTTATGAATAGTTTTTGATAATAGTGGCAAACAATTATAAATATTGAAACATATTGATATTTGATTTATATAAATTGAAACAATAAACACATGATATTGTAGTCAATATGGCTGATTCCTAAACAGCAGCTTTTTGATCGAAAATAGTTAAGGCCAAAATCCATACTAATATTATAAATCGAAAGTAACTGTCTGTCTGTATGTTACCTATTCACGTCTAAACCACTGAACGGATTTCGATAAAATTTGGCAGAGAGATAGATTGCATCCCGGGGAAGGACATAGGATAGTTTTATCGACATACCTCGCGGGCGAAGCCGCGGGCGGAAGCTAGTAGTCAATAAATACCAATGTCAGTTAAATTAGTCCTGAAAATTCATGCCTAGCCCATATTTCTATTCAATTACATAGAATTAAACTAGACAAACTAAACAACTTATCGTAGCTATGAAAGGAACGTAGATTTGCAGGCGGCAGCAGAGATCTTCCCCGCAAGTAAATATTGCTGCCAGATGCACTAAAAGACTACGAAGGAGGTATAATATTAGAGGCAAGACAATAAATATCAAGAACGCCATTATACTGTTAGTCCAACTTAATGTAAAAAGGTTCCTGTACATAGCTTATGCATTGTGTTGATTCACCTCCAGACGATCAAAGGACCTTACCTACCTACTTTTGTTTATGAATTGAATAGTAAATGAGGTATGACATTAATCGTAGTGGCAGTGGCAGGTTATTATTCTACGTAAATAATGAGTTAACATAACGTATTGACTCTATAAAAGGGATTTTTTTTAACAATGTTTGCCTGAAAATTTACGTCAGTACGTCATTATATTGGAAATATTTCACCAGGGAGTTTCAAATACCTCTGTGTCTATTTTAAACAAAAACTAGTTGTAACATTACTTTCTCCATATTTCAGCAACGTATCATAATTTTGGCTACTATGGTATTGGAGCGTAGGGTTTTTTACGAAAGAATCCTAATAATCTGAGGCATGTTTTGAATTTTTTCTTCGCTTCGACAATAAGTCACGACTGTTGATTTCCAATTAGATTTGATTTGAGATTTGTACGGAATCCATAAGTTTTAAATCAACTTGTAGTCTTTGACTCACATTATAAATAAATACACTTACCGGCACGGAAACTTGGCATGTTAATTTCACGATATTTCGCATTTAAATGTATTTTTGACACTGAAATAAGGGTAGATGCACTCAGCTCAGTGTTTCTTATGCTTTTAGAACTTGAAACTGAAAACGTCACTACACCAATAAGTTTATTTATTAAATTGGGCACTTTTGCAGAAACAAAGAATTTTATAATATCAATTTTAAAATTGGTTTATTGTCTCTACGTTTTAGTATCGTTTGTTTCCTTCTCTAGCCCTAAAAACGGCCTGCATTCGATCTGACATGCTTTGAATGATTGTTTCTGACATCAACTTGTGGTACCTATTGCTTTTCCCAAGCAGTCAGTGCTACATTTCGAAGTTGGTTAAGAGTTTCTGGCGGGTCGGAGGTGTGGACTTTATCTTTATTTTGAGCATGTCCCAGATATGCTTAATCGGGTTTAAGTCCGGCCTAGGAGCTGGCCACTGCAATTTTTGAATACCAACTTCTTGAAGGTGTACTTCAACGCAATGTGCAACGTATGGGCGTGCATTATCGTGCATTAGAAGGAATTGGTCGTGCCCAATGTATCCCGATAATACTAAAACATGTCCCTGGAGGACCTCCTCGATGTATCGGGCTGCAGTTATCCGGTTATCGACGATAACGAACTCCGTACGACCATCGGAACTTATTCCTCCCCAAACCATTATAGAGCCTCCATGGAAACTCAGTTTGTGTAGTGGTAATGGGTAGAAATCTCTCTCTTCTTCTTCTCCTCACTCGCTCCCGACCGTCTGGACTCTGGAGCACGCGAAGCTATTCGACACTCATCTGTGAACAGCACTCAAGCCCATTGCTCGTGGATCCAGCTGGCGTGTTCACGTGCGAATTGAAGTCGAGCTACTCGGTGATGTCTGAGTTCTGGACCGCGTGCTGGTCTACGGGCTTTTAAATTCACTTCCTCCATTCGTCTTCTCACCGTAGGCTCACTAACATTCACGCCTCTTGCAATTTGGAGCCGCTGGCGTATCTCAACAGCAGCGGGCAACTAGCGGTTTCCTAAAATTTCCAGGACAATAAAACGGTCGTCCCGGGCCGATGTGCATCTGACGCCTCCACTACCTGGTCTGTGGGAATAGGGGCTGTCTCCTGGTATCGTTTTAGGGCATACTGCATCGACGAACGTGGTACATATAAGCACCACAGCAACTTCACGCTGTGTCAACCCTAGGTCGATTAATGCTACAGCCTGTGCAACCTATGCTGGTGGTAATGGCATTTTTATTTGTGTTAAAGCACCTTCAGTTAATCAATAAAAAGCAAAAAACCACAATAATTCAATAAGCTAACCGTAAACTTTTACAACACACATTTAAACTTAAAAGTAAAGTCGCTCAAGAGACACGATTCAACTAAAAATTTTAAGTTGTACCATAGTGCATTCAAACATAATGAACTAGCTGTGGCCCGCGGCGTCGTCTGCGATCAAGACAAAAGACACGTGGCGCCATCTATTCATAATATCATCTATCATAATAACGTTATTGTTGTTTTCTTCGGGAACAGCACTTTTTTTCGGGATGAAAGGTATATGTCCGTTTCTGTACACCTCATCATCATCATCATCTGCCTAGCCTTTTCCCAACTATGTTGGGGTCGGCTTCCAGTCTAACCGGATGCAGCTGAATACCAGTAAGTTCAAGTGTGTAAGTTCTGTACACCTGACAACGTATAATATGTATATGCAAAATTTGAGGATGATCGGTTCAGTGGTTTAGGCGTGAAAAGGTAACAAACAAATATTTATTTATAATATTTATATAGTTAGGATTACCCTCTTGAACTAAGAGTGATTTTTTTTCCTAACCTCAATCATTCATCATTCTAATCATTAGAAACACTTAAAAGTTTTTGTTATTGCGAGTACCTATTTGCGAGATAAGCGCTTGACCAAGTTTCCGTGGCGCTGAGGGCGCTCATAGCTGACATTATGATATGGAATGATAGTATTGCTAACATTACCGTGGTATTGCCTTCTCAATTACAGGTCAAGTATCTGGTAACAATCAACGCATTATTTGTTCAACTACGGTCAAGGTCGAGAATTCCCGTCGTGTCGGGTCATCGTCGGTTCGGTTCAATTTGTACAATTTACTACCCACCTACCAGCGCGTTAAGTAGCTACCTACGATATGATCTGTAGTCTACTGAATAGTGACGAGGTCAATATGTTATCTTAGAAAATAATTTGGTAAGTTACAGTGTATTTTACAAGCTTTCATTTATTACATAGTTCGTTATTTCGACAGATACTTAGCATTGCGTGTTAGGTATTAAAGTATGAATGGGCAGGCCGTATTTACGAAACTAAGCAGCCTATTCTTCATTGCCTACACAACATAGTTATTCGGCTGGTTACAAAGTACAAACATAACTAATACCTAATCTTACATCACCATACTGTGCACTCGGAAATCAAATTGGCCTAAATAAAAGCTAAAACGTGGTTTCATTGAGTAGCAATAAAAGCGAAACGATGTAGTTTAAAAGTTTACTCAGGTAAGTATTTATGTCGCAACGTGCTAACATTGTGCTCAGGGGAATAATACAAGGGGATGGGTCAAAGGGGTGTCGGTGTCCCCGAGACATCGGTACTCCCGGCCGTTGTGAGCTTGTGGCTTGTCTTCTAAGGCGAATGATATTGATTTTGTATAAAAATGTTGACTTATCAGAGTGCATTCAAAACGATTTGTGCGTTTAGCTTATTAATATCCTTTTATCGCATTTTATTGATTCGCCCACGTGGGGCTTTGAAATGCAATAAGGCATAAACAGTATTTGCGCTAACGGGTTATTCCCCTAAGTATTTTATATTAGGGGAATTAATTTAATAAATATGTATGTTTGAGCCAATTTTGAATCGGAGTACTACTTTAGGAAAGCTTAAGCTATAACGATGAAGAAAACTAATTACTATACAAATTACGTTGGTAGGTAAATCCCATTGTCAGCTCTGTGGCAAAATGGTCGCAGATTATCAATATTAATGTTTATTGCTCGGTGGTTTACTAAGAGTTTGCAGTAATAAGGTCGTGATTGCCACGTAAAAGCATGTTGCCAAGTTTAAACGTGACTTGATCATTTTGTAAACATCCTTTTGAATATTGAATTTGTGTAAAAAAATACTCATAAACACACGAATTTAAGTCATTAACGTGTTTTGAACATGTAAAACTAACATATTTTTTATAATCTATGTTTACGTATCTATGTTGTTACACGTAATACATTTTTATGAAATAACAAATTATGTTTTCAAACAGTTTAGAATATTTTTCAATATAAAACGACGAAGAAAATTAATTCCAAGCAAGATTCCCTCGGCAAATCCGATGTCTACGATATTTCACGCCCGCTAACTTCTTCATGTCCCATCCAATTTTTCTCGATCGCTTATCTATCAGGTAGATGGACCTTGTCAAACTTTTCAAATTAGTTTTTTACATTCTTTTTTTATTTAGTGTAAGAATTATGAAGAGTGTATTCTTTTCTTTTGTGTTATGTACGGCGGATAAATATCAGGATAATGGTATCTAGTTGATATATCAGGCGTTACGTCTTATTTTCACTGTGTCTTTCTTTTAAATTCTTTTGTACCATAGCCATGCGCAATAGTATTGTGTATAATATTATACAAAGGTACAACTAGGTACAATGGGTTTGAATCAGCATTATTCAACATAAATTTCAAGAGAGTTTAGGGTTTTGTTTAAACTTTAAAGTAATTACGAGAGGCTTAAAATCTAGGATTAACTTGGTCACTTTCATAAGTAGATAGTAGAGTTCAAGAAATTTTTCTCGCTTGTGTTTGTCTTGCAAAAACTTACGTTCATAATTTATTTTCCTTTATTTTCAAAGGATGTCTTATTGAAATCATATTAGTCTATTCAAACTTTATTGTTTACGAATAACAATACGAAATGGGAATTCGATACATAAATCAATCTTTTTCTAAAATCCGTAGCAACTTGACGTAGGTCTATACCGTGGGAAAATAATAAGTTAACGCCAAGGTAATTGTTGATATTCAAGAGTCGATCGTCGCTCAACAGGCGTCAGACGACATCGTCACGCTCGACTGTTTTTATCCGATTAACTGTACTTCAATCCAGCATAACTAAGATTTAAAGTTAGAAGCGATAAAATATAAAGAGGCTTCATAATGTAAGTAATATTGTTTTATTGAGTTTGTTTCCTTTGTTGGTTAATTAAAAGGCATTTTGATTTTAAGTACAACATATTTCATTTACCTACGCGAATGCAATAAACATTTTAAATTACTCACTATCAAAGTATCTACAGATGTAGTGTCGATAAGTTTTAATACAACAAAATTAATTATTTAATTATTTGTTATCTTGATGATAGGTATATCGATTCAAACCGATAGGCCATCAATAAAAATATATAGCTTATTAAATTCCTAATTTTTACCAGGGACATACAAAAATAGTACGAAAAAACCTTCAAACACGTAATGCACCTCAGATTGAAATGCTACGCTACAGCGTCTAAAATCAACAAAACATGTAAGCGATAATGTTTCATTTCAACAATAACCTTTGTTTTTCGTCGAGTTGGGCGCTCGTTCGTAATTTAGTCCCAAAGTCCCAATACATGGAATAACTTAGATATTGTTATTACAATATTTACAATACTTATTGTTATCGTGAAATCGGTCTTATTTACAGTTTACGACGACTTTAAACTTGAAAACGTATTAAGTTTTACCTACTTTCTAGTTTTCATTTGAAAGACGTTATTATGTGACTGTTGTATGAATTCATAAGTAAATGAATTAGTTTTGCGATTATAGTGCATAAATACGGTTTATAATCACAATTAAACATGCATAGCTGGAACCGTCGATACAATGCCTACTTTGTTAAGTTTATTTACCTACACTCTTAGAGTACCCACCTACTTCTTTCGTCATAGGTACTAGTTACATGTAGTTAGATCTGTGTTACATAATTTACATAAAATAAGTAAATGTCACGGAAAATCACGTCTTAACATAGCGTCGTAGGTATAATTCGTGAGTAATAAAATAATACCCGATTAAATTGTCAATTACTTACGTAAATAGCTACCTGAACATATAAAAGATAGATAGGTGTGTTAATTACCATATGAATTTACTTTTTTTTGCTGTTTTAAGCCTTACGGCCACAAGGCACATTGTTTAGGGTCATTTCTTTTATGTCAATCAGTATTAGTCAGTAGGTGAGCAATTATTTAAATTTCATATCATTAATGCCCATTTGGATTTAGAAAAATATCATTAATAAGAGAGTTGCGTACCTGTGGCCTATGCCTACTCATGTTAAATATCTAGAACTCTAAATAATCTAAAGTAGATGCCTATACCCAGTAGAAAATTAAATTACAGCCATTGTAAGTAGAAATTGCATAAGCATTGCACACCACATGTGGTGAATTAAATAGGAGCAAAGGAACCTGTTCGGGCCTATAATACACGCGCGCGCCGCTCCAACGAACCACAAACGGCAAGCCTGTCGCCATAATTTAAAACGATAGCGGGGAATGTAGTTTTATTGTGCACATACGAGACTTCAACGTACACAACATATTGCCATTCGAGGACGGCGCGATAAATGAGCACAAACGAGCGAAAGCCACTTAGACCAAATTTACACTTTGTGGGAGACCGCGGCTGCACCTCGCTTGCCGAGCACGGCGCTCTGCGATCCGACAGGCGCGCCCGTCGACAGTCAGCTGCTCACTACATAATACATAACCGCTAAATACTTGTATCTATAGATAATACAACACTCCATGAATACAGGTTTTATTTTTATCGAAGTATAAAAAGACCTACTTTCATTTACGTAAATAACAACTAAATTTCACTATCTACTTTTTACACGCAGGGTTCATTCGTTGGGTCAATGCACTTCCGAGGCGACGTCCAAAGCGATTACAGAGCGCCGTTTTTTATAATGGGATACAAGAACATCCTAGTAGACTTATTTTGTTCTCTTTTGCTTACATTTATAGAAAATCTATCAATTTTGGTGGCAGCGATTGCATGACGACAATAGATGTCGTCATCACTTTACCAGATAATTTATCAAATTTTTGACATAGAGAATAGAGACCATAATTGCAAGGTTGGAGGCTAATATGCAAATGTAAACAACCTATAATGGCTCTTCTGCAGTATATAATTGGTATATAAAGGCAATACACAAGGCAATATCTTAAAATATACCTATCTAGTGCTTGTCACTTTGTTATCAAAGTTATACTGTTTCCAAAACAGGGTAAAAAGTACAAAGCTTTTCAGACCATTATGTACTCACCTCGAGATCTTCATATGTGCGAAATGCCATTATGGCGAAACCATCGATGATGTCCTCTTCCCCCAGCGGCTCCCGCGACTTCTTCCTCCTGGCAGGAGGACGAGGCGGCTTCTCTCTCGTAGGAGACTCGTCCTCGCCGCTGTCTCCATCCTTAACTTTGCTCTCTCGCTGTGCTTGCATGCGCTGTGCCCGCTCCCTTCGCCTGTTTCTCTGATTGCGCTGCTTCACTTCGTTTTCCATCGTTCACACATTATTCGAAACACCCGACCACCGTGCTTCACTACACTAAAGTCCGCACTACACTTTTATCACACATGGTTATCCGTTGATTCTACGCCGCGTTATTCAACAAAATACAAATCTTGCACTCAGAAAAAGACACTGGCCGTTTCCAATGGCGGATCGTACACCGTTGCCGCATTGCAAGTAAAATGGCCGCGTAGCACTCCACGGGCTGCTTTCTTTCACATTCACGTAAACGGAGGCATTATTCCACTTAAACTAAAACATACTACTATATATTTTAACAAGAACTAAGGCAATAATACGATAAATTAACTTTATACATTATTCTCTGTGTTCAGAATCAGTCAATAGTCAATACAATGAAAGGTGTTACACGACGCCAACGCTGCGTTGCGGTCGCGATGGTGAACTAAAAACAGAGCTGCCAACCTTATGCACGGACATTCCGCGATACTGGGCGTCATTGGCAATGTGGCGCTTGGTCGTACTCTTCTAACTGGTAAGGTTGTCTCTTTTATCATCACTAACATTAATTTAAAATCGTTGATTTATTGCAAGTGTGCACGTGAATCAATTAATGTCCTAATAATATAGGAATGAAATAATTAGTATTTATATCAGATACCCCACATTTTCTTTACTAGGTACTGCAATCCATATTTCTGAGGAAATGTCTAATTTTGATCTTTCATGTTGGCATTTCGTGAACGAATTTGTTTGGAGTACAAGTTTTCCAACTATTAATACTCTGTGGTACACAGTGTTTCAATTTCTCATCTATTTTACTTTACTTTTACGAACACTGTGTACAAAATGTCTCACAAAAACAGGTGTTTGAAAAGAGCTAATAAAATGAAGTTTGTGCATGTGTTGATTTGACGTTTATGTAATAGGTTGCGTTCCACGGTTGCGTTCACAATAAAATAATCTTCGTTATCTGTGAATTATTTACAATGAAGGCATGGAGTTTTTATTTTAAATTAACTTATAACATAGTTTTTAAATAGAAGTTACAAGAGAAAAGAGATTTGGACACAAGGTAAGTTTGAAAAGAATAATTAATGTTATGAGATGATTTAAATTTCATGGGCCTCTATCAACTAACTATACAATGCGAGGTCAACTCAAACTGGAAATGCATAGCTTGATGTGTAGCCGTGTGTACATCGGTTTTATACCTTTCTATAAAAAAAGTCACCCAGGTCGCCTTTGTTACGATTAAACTTGAATCATGACGTTATCGGCGGCAGTGGGCGAGTTTAGGCTACAAAACTATACTGCGACTAGCTGTGCCGCGACTTCGTTCGCGTGCATGACGATATCCGTTTTATTGTTTTTGTGCGGAACCTTAATTATTTTTTTCTGAAATAAGAAGGTCTAAGTTACTCCTTATTACATCAGCTATCTGCCAGTGAAAGTCCCGTCAAAATCGGTCCTGCCGTTTCAGAGATTAGCCTAAACAAACAGACAGACAGGCAGACAAAAATTGTAAAAAATATTATTTTGGTTTAAGTACATACATGCAGTGTATATGTCGCAGCCAACTGGTTAAATTAGCCGTTCAGTTAACTGCCTGGCCTTTAGAAGTAGTGCTCGCCTCGCTTCCTCCCTCGGCTCGCACGCGGTTGATCACAGTTCTAACCTAACCTAACCCACTTGGTCGGGGTGCAATGCCTTAATTACTGCGACCAATTCGGCTCGCGCGTGATTGGTTACAGACTTACAACCTAAACTGTAATTGAATATCATTCAGGCCGTTAGTTGAACGGCCGCCGCCGTTTAGTTGACAGGCTAGGCGGTTAACTGAACGGCTAATTTAACCAGTTGGCTGCGACATATACATCCATGCATTTAGTAAAAAGCGGTTATTTTAATATTACATACAGACACTCCAATTTTATTTATTTGTGTAATGTGTATTAATTGTGTAAAGTGTAATGTAATAGATATAAGATCTATAGATTAAATAGATACTTAACTACAAGAACCTATCCAAAACTTGCTCAAGATAGCACGCAAAAGTTTTATCCAGTTTCAAAAACACTGGTTAAAACTTTTGGATAAAATCCAGAAGCGAGATTAATTTTTATCTAATACCTATGAATTATTATTTTACAAAATTAATCCGGCGGGATCAATGATTGCTAGTAATATTATACATCAATGGTCGGGATATACTCGTATGCTGTTGTTTATCCTGTTCACTGAACTGATTATATAATTTGGGCATGTGACATCGACAGTTATCGGTTTGACGTTTTGAATAGGTATACGATGTTTTTGAAGTACATCATTTTGTTGAACCTTTTGGCGCGTGGCCAAAATGGGAACTAACGCCGCCATCTTCTTTTTTCAATACATTTCACAAAAATTTTGCAGGAGAAAAAAAAATGCCTCTAAGTTATCTGACTGTTAAAAAACCAGCCCATAAGTGAATAAAATTGATTGATGTACTTTTAAATCATGTTTGAATGTGGCGCAATAAAACTACTGTGATATTTTTAGAACTCTCTATTCATTCAATCTAATTTTATATACTTACTTACATTAATTAATATTTTTTAATTTAACCAAAATAATTAATCAATAAGTCATTAGCTAAATATATTAGTCATTCGAACCCAACACAGTTTTTGGCTAAAGGAGAGAAAACTTCAATAAATAATCGGGCACAGGAATTTCCTAGAGTGCTTTAATCAACTGAGCCTATCGCAGTCCATTGCTGGACATTTGCCTCTCCCAGGCTGCGCCACAACACCCTGTCCTCCGCCTTTCTCTTAAAGTCTGTCCCAACTACCTTTTTAAAGTCTTTTTAAAGTCGTCGGTCCATTTAGCTAAATGATAAATGATTTTATTTTTGTAAGTAGGTTTGTACAAACACTTTTACACGTCAATCATATTTTTTTATAAAACTAGATGAGGTCGGCGTTTCTGCCTACACCAGCGTCTTTGAATTCAGGTTAGGTATAGGAATAAGGTCATTTTATAGGTTTATCATAGATTAGGTTCTCAGAAATCTTATTGTTTGTTGTTGAACCAGCTTCGCTCCTTCACACTATATGCGACTGAACCGTGTGCAGTTGACGGTCATCAACGGAATGTGGGTGTACGGTACTCCGTACTTATTATGAAACTGCTGATGCGTGATGATTTAGATGTAAGTGCTCATAAATATAATAAAATTAACTACTTGCAATGAAATTGATCCTGTAATTTACTGCAATCACCCATGTGTATTATCCTTCACGTTATTCTTCCATTTTCAAGCAAACTAAATTACTTACTTGGTAGAGTAGCTCTTGCTGGCACTGAGATCATAGTCGCCAACTTGGATTCTAACACCTTTTTTTTTAAGGATGGGGAATCGTCAAATTACCCCTCCCGCTTTGGGTGGAGCGTTAGGGAGTGTCAGAGCCTTACTGACTAAAACCCATCCGTGTTCCTTCCTTAGACCTTTATGTTCCGGGGTAACGGTAACCCATTCGGACAATCCCGCTGCCCCGGCAGGCTTCGGCCCTGACGGGCCCCTCCTTCGATGCTGACATCTCTTTGAGGCGCGCGTGGAACACATACGCGCCGTCCAGCACGGGCCTGGTCCTGATCGGACGGCGAGCTACCCATTACTCGCCGTCCGCAGGCCCCCGCCTACGGTGGCCGGGAGTCGTCACGCGGCTCCCGACGCCCGGGGCGTCTCCCGCGGCGCGCGGCGGCTGGGACGGGCGACTCTCGAGGCTCTCTCCCTCGCCCATCCCGCCACCTCCTTCGCTAGCATGACTGCTTCGCAGAAGGAGGTGACTGCCTCCCACGCCCTCTCGCCCCGGACCATGGTTTGAACCAGGGCCGGACGCGAGAGGTCGCCGCCGCTGCCGGTCGTCTCTACACGAGGACACGGCGGTGCTCTGCCCAAGCGGGACAGATCTCCACCGTATGCTCCACCGTGTCTTCTGGGCGATCCTCGCAGTTGTGACACCCGGGCGTTTCCTCTTGCCTGATAATGTGCAGGGGATTCTAACACCTGGGGGCCTAAAAAGGCCACTTTGGCAAAATCATAAAACAATTCATATCACGCAATTCATCTATATGACAGTTTTGTATGGAGATTCGTAAAATGCTATAGGTACACCACTGCCTAACTCTTCAGGGATATTAGGTGTGAAACTGTTCTTTTCTTTTTTTGCTTCTCTTGTTTTGCTTGTAAAGGAGGAATATCATCTATTTAACCACACAGTATAAATGAGGCAGTATACGGTTTATCCTTAGCCTTAGGATTATAGGATGACCATACTTGGTTCGTAGTTTTTCGAGAAACTAATAACCAATAACAATAATCAATACAATATACCCCGTAATTTAATAACTGACGGTACTCCGTCAGTAATTTTCAAACGTAAAAAATTTATGGGTAAAAATAGTCGCTGATCACTGATTAAATTTAAGCATCGTTTATGATTATTAGGATTTAAATATCTAGTGGCTTTGTATTATTATTATATTTATTGAAGACTGTAAATACATATTATAATAATGTATGGATTAAGTATAAGTTTCATAAATATACATTGAACATAAGCATATAATTAAAGTTTGACGTAAATTACCTTTTTTAAAAGTAAAATCTAAATTAATCTTTATGATACAACATCTTTATAACCTGTTTGCGTCGCCGTCGGCTAAAGCTCGAAGTACGTTTAAAGCGTGCGAATAAACTTAATATACCTATGTATTAAATACCTACTTAATCATAAGAAAACGGTGTTATAGATCCAGTTGAGCTTGTGATATTATAAAAGGAACTCGTGTGTTATCAATTTAAAACGTGATTTAGATAACAGCTGTCGGTATGATAGTATTTACGCAAACATAAATTAACATTAATGTTGTAATATAAACAGAATTATCTATTCGTGGCGTGACGTGGACATTGATTTTGTGGGTCTTATTGGTGTGTGCTGTTAAGTTAAGGTATGTTGTTTTTGATTAATAAACGTTTTGTGTTATGCACCTTAAACTTGCCGGCCAGCTGTCCGTTCGTGAATGCCAGCTTAATAAAACGATGTTGGTAATTACATAATGTTATGGTATAAAACAATATCGTGTTATTAAAAACAGGTGTTTTAGTTACCTTCAGTGCAAAAATTGTATGTAAATGTTTCGTTATTATTTTAAGAATATTTTGTGGGCAGTTTTTCGAGTGCTAACACGATTAGTGTTTAATGCTTTAGTAGTTTTATGCTAATAAAACGTTAGACCTCCGGCGGGACCTACATTGTTTATTTTCTTTTTAATTTTTATAGCGTATGGCTATAATGCCGCGTGTACACGAAGGGGTGGCGAAACGGACCTAGGACTAAACATCGGAGCTTTTTATTTTTATTAACCGTTGTTGCTGTGTAGAGCTTTCGGCTTCCCCTTTTAAAATAAAATTGATTTACATTGCTAAGAACGTGTGAATGGATTTGGGTGATATTTGAATCGTTCAGATTTTAATAACTTTGTTTTTTTGCAACACTGGGCTTATTATCTATCGGTTTGTAACACTATTAATAAATAGTAGAGTTTTAGATTGAATACATTTTATTAATTGTTGTTATGCTCGTGTACACATTTAAATTAATAAAATATCATTAAACATGTGGAAAAATTTAAATTCAGTAATTAATCATGAATATGTATGAAGTTAAAATAAAATAGGAGAACTTTATCGATACCGAATAAACTCACTGTGTGTATCGGTCGTTTAAATATAAGTAGGTACATGAATGATCCAAGAATTAATATAAAATCATCAATATTCAAATAAATTATGACTTCATTTTGTATACTTACTGTATTATACTGGTTCAAATTAAATTTGCTAGCGAAACTCCGCAGAAGATAAAATAAAAAAATAAAACGGATTTGTTTTTTTGGGGGTCAACAACAGCTGGTAGTGTTGCGACAAGTAAAAAAAAAAAATCATTATTTTAAAACTGATGGTTCACGTGACTTGACGACTTGAGGGGCTTGTGGCTAAGTAATAACAGCCGGCAGCCGCACTGGACGATCGATCAGGTTAAGTTACGCTTGCCGCGGTTGGTCCGTGGATGGGTGACCATCTTTACATACCTTTTTTTTGTGCCCCTCCGTGTCTTGGTAAGCACGTTAAGTCGTTAACGTTGGTCCCGGCTTTCATTCGTATATCTTTGACAGTCGGTACAGGTCGTCAGAAGCCCGAAAGTCTGACAGCCAGTCTTACCAAGGGGTTTTGTATTACCCAGTAACAGGGTTGTGGAGGTCAGATAGGCAGTCGCTCCATGTAAAATACTGGTAGTACTTAGCTGCATCCGGTTAGACTGGAAGCCGACCCCAACATAGTTGGGAAAAGGCTAGGCAGATGATGATGTTTCACGCGACTATACTTACTAGTAAAATTGCGGGTTATTTTTTGTTTTATCATGTTTAGATATTGATACCTATCGTGATTATTTCTACATAATTGAAGAATAAAAATGTATAAATTCGAGCGGTAAACACCAATGCACTATACTCCGACTTTTAATTAGCGGCAGTAAAATGACACTTCTTAATAACTCATTTCGGACTGCGCTTAGAGATAATTATGCATGTCAAATAAGTTTCGTTTATTAAACTATTCTGTACTAGAAAAACAAGATTTGGTTGGAACAAAAAGACGCCAATTTCAGTCATATAAGTAACACATAAGCTGTCATTTTACTGCAGCTAATTAAAAGTCCGACTATATGTGATGTGAGCCTTAAGTAGCATAGACGTATATAGCAAATATTTATGTATAGGTAGATATTAGATTAATACGTCGGTACTTGGTTCTCGTATTACACGACAGACGGCCTCCACTACTGACCTTTATACTCTTAAATGAGCTTTGTCTCGAAGGAAACTCTTCAAATAAAAGCTTGATGGACAATTATGTTAGCATGTTGACTCAAAGATGTTGGGCCATAGGTAGAGAGAGAATCTTCTTCTCTGACATTTAGGTATTACACTTACATAACAACAACGCAACTGCCTGGGCAAAGAGTCGAAACTCCTTACGATAAAGTGCCTTGTCGGTGGCCGTCGCCGTCGGGGGGTATCAATGTGTAGGCGTCTTTTGGTTGACATGACACCCAGAGGGGACTAAGGTCTTGCCGATTGAATGCGGTGTTACCTTACCATACCTGATTCCGTGGAAATATGAGTATGCACAATATGGCAAGCCAGTCTCCGTCTTCCTTTTGTCCATACACTTCTGGCACTTCTGGCTCGTGCTAGACTTGCTAGATCCTACCTACAAGAAGTGAAGAAAGAAGAAGAAAAAGAAATGCCAAAAGCAAAATCAAGACTTCACAAAATGATGATTGTTAGGACTTTGCTTTATTCCACTCAAAATACTTATGACTTTGTAGAATTTTATCCCTATCAACATTATCGCTCAGTGCAACAGTCTACATCCCAGCCTTACAGGGTTTGGTTTCTGCCTAATCCGGGAGGTTTTTTTTGTAAAACTGTTGTTTTTTCCAAAATCGAACTCTAGGTTCAATAGAGAGGAACCGGGACCACCCCTATGTGCTGATGGTGATCGCCGGGGTGGTTTAAGTGAGGTAAAAAACCCACACTCCCCGACCTCCTTCCCCAGAGGTCGGGCGCCTTTTGAAAGTTTCGCCCCGACAACAACAACAAAAAAAAAAGGTTCAATAGATATAAGAAAGCTGGTTCCTTTGAAAACTTTGCTCTATTTATCATAGGTCCATATCTCCCAGAAGTCCCTTTTTAAAATTTGACTATAGGGAGATAGGTACTACATATTATGTCTTTTTTTTCTAGGTAATCATGGAGCCGAAACGCCTGAACCGTGTCATAGTGCTTGCCAGCATTCTTGGCATTCTGCTGTCCACTTACGCGTTATATGTGGAGTTGTCGGTAGAGGCAAATCCGGGGTACGCGGCACTCTGTGACATCGCGGAGTACGCAAGCTGTTCTCGAGTTCTTTCTTCGGAGTAAGTTGTAATAAATAACTATATACTTATTGTGATTTGAAAGATATAAGAGATTACATTACCAATTAAATTTTTTGAAAAATAGGTTACTACAAAAAGTTGTAGGTAACATCACTTACCTTCTTTGTGTAGGTATTTATTCGATAGATCGAATCATAATTTTGTTTATTATACATTCTAATATTATAAATGCGAAAGTGTGTCTGTCTGTCTGTCTGTTACCTCTTCACGCTTAAACCGCTGAACCGATTTAGGTGAAATTTTGTATAGAGATAGTTTGAGTCCCGGGAAAGGAAATAGGAGAGATTTATACCGATATTCCCACGGGATCGAAACTTTAGCTGGTGAAACCACGGGGTGCTGCTAGTTTAAGAATATATATGTCTTTCATTGAGATATTATGGCATTTTGCGTTGCCGATACTGGCAACCCTCCTGTTACAATGCTAGAAAATTTTGTGGGTTCGCCGACTGTTAATATCAGAAATCCATCAATTAGTACTAGTCAAGTAACTTGTAAATCATATGGCTCACTTACGGAAATATTTGGGAACAAGGAAAAATTCGCTATTAGATACGCATATTATGTTTCGAAGGTTACCTACGTACATGATCTATACTACATAGGTACCGTTTAAAATTTTGTTCTTTATAAACTACATTTATTATTTAGTTGGAATCCATACTCCATACTTATTATTATAAATGTGAAAGTGTGTCTGTCTTGTCTGTCTGTTACCTCTTTACACTTAAACCGCTGAACCGATTTAGATGAAATTTGGTATAGGGATAGTTTGAGTCCCGAGAAAGGACATACTACTTATAGTTTTTATTCCGATATTCCCACGGGATCGACACTTATGCGGGTGAAACCGCAAGGCGCTGCTTGTAGTAGGTATCTAATAATTTATTTTCTACATTTATATCTGTAATAATATTTATGGTGTACATAATAAAGAGTTTTCTTTCTATAATTAAGAATTGGGGTTTTATATATCTAACGTGTATGTATTTAATTCCAGGTACTCAAAAGGTTTTGGATTTATACCAAAAGAGTCGTCCCTGAGGATACCCAATCCCGTCTACGGAATAATGTTCTACTGTCTCCTAATATTTTTAAGTGCGTATAAAACTTATTATTGCGTTTATAGAGCTATCTGACCTGATTTTTGTTTCGCAGAACTTCCCAATCAAACTGTAGTAAAGTTAACGAGGTTAAGAGCGTTTACGCCGTACGACATTTCATACAAACTTTCAAGCCGTTGTTTTTCGAAATGAATGAACCGATTTTAATGAAACTTCATACGCATAAGCAGGATACAAAGGTCTAAAAAGTTAGCAGAGAACATTTTCGAAATGTCTTATTTGAAAAAAGATAACTGAAAATCTCTGTTTCTATGGAAACTTTAAAATCGGTCTAATTTGCCTGTAACACAATTTTTCGAAAATGTTCTTAGCTAACTTTTTAGACCTTTGTATCCTGCTTATGCGTATAAAGTTTCATTAAAATCCGTTCATTCATTTCGAAAAACAAGGGCTTGAAAGTTTGTATGAAATGCCGTACGGCGTAAACGCTCTTAACCCACACTTTTAAACATCTGCGTGAGATATCTAAAGCACATTAATGCTGTACCAACCGAAACCAATAAAAAATTAAACGGTATCAACTTTTACGATGTTCAGATGGATTCGCCAGTAAAACTGTAATTTATACTGAAACGAAGAAATCCATCAATTAATTAAATAAAGATGTCAACTTTATAAAGCTGTTTATAAGCTAAGGCTTAATATAGAGTTGAGACTCGGCTGTTAATCGTAAAAGTCGCATAAAAACTGTTTCCACAGTTGGAGTTAAAGAATTACCGAGTGGTGAAGCGAGTAGTAAGTACTTAATTACAATCGCGTTGCCAATAATCGACATAGCATTAGGCCCTTTGTGCGCACACGTTTTTCTTGCCGTGAAAAACCACGGTTTTTTTGCCGTGTGTGGACACGGTCATCAGTAGGTATTGTATGGATCACTAAGGAAGTTTGTTGACAGACCTGACGTTTGTGCGGCGTGGTTTATATGCTGCCGCGCCGCCGTACCGTAAAGAAGCCGTGCCGTGTTAAAGGGCCTTACGATGCACTTTCGGTGTCGGTCGGCGGCAGCGTGCAATTCGCACATCACTGCGTGCGCTTCGTGGTTGCCTTGCCGACTTCGTGACTTTACCACGAGAAAAATATTGCGAAACTCCGCTCTTGTGCTCACTCTAAGCTTATTTGGTAGCTCACGAACCGTGAATAACTGTTATCGTAATAGGCTAACATTGGTACACAGTCCTGGGAAGTGCGAAATTTTACGTGCCAATACGATTTAGGTACACGTTTAGGGAAAATGTACTCGCACGTCTCGCACCAATTTGAGCTAATTCGTTCCATTTAATCATCGTTAGTAGTGTGGAGATAACCGAAAGTTGTACGCAACTTAATTAACGTTTGTGTTTAATCAGAATCTATCTGAATTTGTTAAATTGGCCGCCGAACTCGAGAGCGAATAAGAAAGTCGAATTTATAATAATATTCCCAATAGCATTAAAGTCTATAACAATAAAAATGTTTCTCTATTTGAATATTTAGAGGGTTTGCGTGAGCTTTTATTGCTTCGCTAAAATGTTAATTCCGTGAAACATGCTCGTAAATGCTCGGGATT
Source organism: Gortyna flavago (assembly GCA_963669345.1). Classification (NCBI taxonomy): domain Eukaryota; kingdom Metazoa; phylum Arthropoda; class Insecta; order Lepidoptera; family Noctuidae; genus Gortyna; species Gortyna flavago. Next base: position 9,422,513 of record OY770139.1, read on the forward strand.
GCAGTGGGCATTGTGTTATTCCAGTCTGATATTGAAATAAGCCACAGCCGCTTTGTTTGATCTCTTTTGTTGTGTTGAGTGGTCATAATCTGTCATTGTAATTGCTCTATGCTTAATTTGATTTTATGACCCATTAAATAATGTTGGAGCTTAGAAACTAGTAATTGCGATTTTCTAAGTTTAGGAACTGTGTTTAGTACTATATTAGTAAAATTAACATTTGAATTGCGTTTTAATATTTATTTGTCGCATGGTTTCCGGCAAATCTCGATGATTGTAAGTCCGTAAAAGCACAATCATGGGAATTGCCCTTTGATCTATCACAGAAAAGACTTCAATTCGGGTCAAGAACAATAGATAATCAATTGCCCCATGCATGACTTGGAACTTGATGGGCTAAGGAATTATCCAGAATGGTGCCACCGATGGGTGCCACAAATGCTCTTATAAAAAGGAAAATAACAATTCTCTAGTTCACAATTAGAAGGACTTTCTAAAAGTTAAAACTGTTAGACAAGAATTTTACTAGGCAATTAATTTGAATATAAATATTTCAAATTCTGTAGATAGATATTTGTACACCAAGGCTCTCAACAAGCTATTACGTTGATGTATTTCTCACGACTTTACAGATAACGGTACAGTAACAACCAATCCTTGTTTATTTCAGCAACATTCGACCAGCTGCTTGTGGGCCGTTTCCTATTTCTGATCGCTGCTTCTTCGCTACCAATGTGCATCTATCTTGCATACCTTCTGGCCTTTGTTCTTCATGACGTGTGCATTGTCTGTATTTCCACCTACATCGTAAACGGCACCCTTGCCGTCCTGACTTACAAGAAAATGAACGCTATGGCCGCCAAGAGAAAGTAAATGAAAAACGATTTGATGTTTAATTGGCAAAGTACAAATTATTGTTGTTTTAATTTACGAAATACCTCATAAAATCATTCCTGTAAAATCCTTTTTTTTTGTTAATAAATATTTAACTGATGTACTTAGTACTCTATTTTATTTCAATGTTTATGTATAGCTGATTCAAGTTTCTACGTTCAAATACTCGTACGTAGCGGGAAAAGTAAAATACAACTTAGGTAACAAAATGCACTCAACCGCGCGTTGAATATCCGATGTGCGGAATAGAGTGTTTATTTTACAACTTTACTTTGTGATTTTACTCAACTACCCGGCGAGAGGAAAATATTGAGTTTTAATAATTTTAAGTGAAGTGAAAAAATATAGTTTTGCTAAGTTAACATAATATACATGTTTTAATGTTAGCAAAACTTAATAAACAATATGTTTGGTACGGTGTAATTGTGTTGTAGCACACTATCATTTTGACAGTTCAACAACATTCATTGCGTTATACGTTGTTGAGCAGACAAATTTTTAGAACATAATATGAAGCAATGGATAAGCACTAACGTTCAAATTATTCAGATTGTGGTTAATAGTATGTTACGCAATGGTACTAGTGTAGACAAAATACTGAAGCTGATTATGAGCGTTATGGCATTATTTTAGAACTAAATATTACGTAACTGATACAGCGTCCTTCGGCACCATAAAAAACAGCTGAAAACCAGTAGTCTACTGTAAATTTCCTATTAGTGCAATCATTTTTCGGAATCAAAATAGCTGAAAAGCGTGCATAGTACGTCTTAAAAAGAAAGTAACCCGCGTCGCTTCTCTTGTAGCGCTTGCATTTATTTCCACGGCATTTTGTGCGCGTTCGTGGTCTGCATAACTTTAAGCTCCGGCCAAATCTGCGGTTCCGTGCTCGGTCGTAGGAGCCACTTCTGGATAAAAGTGGCCGAAATAGAAACTCATTTTCGAATTCAGTTGGTAAATAATGTTGTAGGTAATAAACTGTGGCAATATTGAGGTTGTTATTTATGAGATGTTGCAAGAATTTTTAAAGTTAGGGTTAATGTTACTACGAGAACTTTTGTGTTTGGAACAAATTGTTAACCTTTATTTTTGTAAGCTGTTAACTAAGGTGAACAAAAAAATAGATATAGGAGCAAAAAAAAATCGAATCCAAGAAAAAAGTTCCAAAAGCATAAATATTTGAATTTGATGGAAGAGCTCTCCACCTCCAGCAAATTTTCGCGGCGATGACATCGCCGTGTGGAGACACGTTCTAAGAGAGTGTATAGAAATACGTGGCACGACGATAATATCGCCGCGATTCTCTTGCACGTGGAGGTGGCCCCTTAGAGTGCTGCTAGCGCCAGGTACCTGGTACCTAGGCACATAGGTTGGCTTGGTAGGTTTCTCCTACCAAGCATCAGACATATGAATGTTAGTCTTACTTTCACTATTATTTAGCACAACATGCGTTGATAATAAATTACGAATGGTACAACCCTATTACAGTTCCGGGTCATAATTATTATAAGCAGCTGTATTACATTTACTTAATATTATATGAAATTATTGGTATGCTTATTTTAAAAATACAAATAAAAAAATAATTAAAAATACAAGCGTAGTAGATAATATTATTCTTCTCCAAGCAATTATAAACGACTGTCTCTATAGGTGTACTACTACTAGGTAGGTATGTACCTACCTATTCCAATAACTAAGTGATTACGAAAATAAAAAAAATATACTTAACTAACTGAAAATGATGAATAAAAAATTTGAAACTTTAGTAGGTACCTATCTTAAAAAAATCTGCGGCTTGTTTTTAATATCTACTAGCTGTGCCCCCGCAGTTCCACCCGCGTCAATTTGAGGAAAAAACCTTCTAAAATATATTCATTACTTAAGATTAGTACATTACTTTAAAAAGCTACTTTAGGTACCGTACATCACGCTATGATCAGTAAGAGTGGAATTAGAGTCACAGCTATAGTATTCATGACCGGCCGCATTGCGGAGTTATTTTAAAACTATGATTTCTCCTAAGATACCTATTCATTGAAATCAAATACCTAATGTCAATCGCAATTTTGTTCAAAATTAAATACTTGTGATGAATAATAATATTTATTTGGATAAGGTTTAGTGATGTTTAAAAAAACACCTTCGCAAATAATGCATCATTTTAGAACAAATTTGATTACCTACCATAAAAAAGGTTATAGTGAGTCAAACTTAAAAGATAGAAATAGAACTTTTAAAGGGGAAAAATTCCGACATACTTAGGTACATTATTTTCGCGTAACTTTAACCGTTCAGACAGCGAACGCAACGGAAGCTCTCAAAAGGAATATATTTTCCCGCGTGATGTTATGTAGCCTTCCTCGATGAATGGACTATCCAACACAATAATAATTTTTCAATTCGAACCAGTACCTAGTTTCTGAGATTAGCGCGTTCAACCAACCAAACAAACAAACTCTTCAGCTTTCTATATTAGTACCCTGTCACAGCCTAGATAGAGCCTTCTACAAGCCAGAGTTTCAAAACGCGCGCCCCACGCGGTCTTAAAGATTTTGCTTTCGACTAGCCTAACAGGGTACGTTAGGTATGCCACGAACGAGGCACTATAGTCAATTTCTTTGATAAGAACACATTCAAGACACTGAAGATTTCTCAACAATCGCAAACCATGTAAAATAGTAACCGTAGCGTCATCTCTTGATGAATAGCTAAATCACTCCAACTTGTAACAACGCCACCTATTATTGAGCGGATGCAACAAAATAATACAATAGATGGCGTTATACGAAACTATAGTTTTGGATCCGGTGCTGACATTATAAATTCAAAATCTTTGTTATTTAAAAACATCTTAATCGGTTAGATCGAACGGCTGTAATATTGAATATTGTGCCATCTTCATGCTTGACAAATCGGCAGTGGCAGTCAGCAGAATACGTACTAACTTTTAGGTATTGGCGCATGCTCATCTTCTAATCATTATGTCTGTCTAACTAGTTGTGGTAACATTTATCTTGTACGGTTCTATCAAGCGATCTTTGAAATAGGTATGTAACGAACGTGAATAAGGTATGTAGGATTAGGTACCTATTTACACTCCACCGATGACGACGTGGTTCTAAAAAAAAATACACAAACAAGCGAAAAAATCAAAGCATTTAGGTATTAAGATTGAGTAAGTTTTATACTGCCTTGGTCAACCATAATGTCCGGTTAACGCAAGAGATTAAACGTCGGTAGTCTTAAAAGGAAGCACTATTATCCCTTTAGTGTCTGGGCAGACATTTCCTTGTTGAGTAGGAGCTTTACTGCGTACCTAAGTATGTACTTACATGACTTGGTGACGTAATGACCGTACCGATCACAGTAAAGTCTTTTTAGTGTCCTGCCAACTTTACTTCTATAGCTGGCTTGATCACGCAATTGTAGGGCCTGAAGAGACAACTACCATAAAGTAAGGCCTGGGCAGAGGAAACTACTGGTAGTTTCCTCTGTCGACTTATTTAGTACCTAGTGAATAGGTGCCCAAAGTTAGATTCCATGAGCTCTTTGCTTACAACAAATGCCTGCTTTAAACAAGCTAGCACCGTAATATATCTTGTCCAAAGTTGCAGCACACGAAGTTTTCTACTTTTCGCAATTTTCTGTTTAAGTACCTACCTACCTAGTGGGTGACAAAAACAATTTTGTTTCAAACCTCATAATTTGTTAAGCAAATTGATTATTTTCTACCTTTTGCAAAAACGACAATACAATGACAAGACGTATGGTCTGTCAGTGGTAACGACCTTACATGAGGACGCACGTTTTGTTTGCAGACGATCAGATACAGCTGTCGCCTGGATGATGGCCATGATGGGCCATACGTTCCGATTAAAAGCCACTGATTACGCGCAAGTAGCGAACATGAGGCATTTGACATTGTTCAAGTATGGCGGAGTCAAGACTGCGAGCTTTTGAACATTTTCCGACGAGATCGTTTACCGTGTTTTTGCGGATACACGTTTTAGTCTCGTGCGTGATATTATCTACTTTTTTAATTTTTAATGATGTGGAAAAGGCTTTCGTCAATGCGTGGGGAATAACTGTAATAAAAAGTCAAGGCAAAGTTAATCGTATCTTTTGTAAAAAGATATTCATCAGTAGACGAACAATTGCTTGCAAAGTACCAAGTTATCTAAGTAGGTACCTAAATGAGAATCACTGGTTCATTAATTGGTACGAGTTCCTCGAAATCTGTAATAATTACCTACTTAATGTTTGTTGTTCGGTGTTAACACAGCATGAGAAGGCCTACTCCTCGCAACATGCGATGCCGCTCTTCAACACAAGTAGAACGGAAGCACTGCATGCACGCACGCGGCGGTCAGGGCAGCCCGCTGTCCAATCAGACTATCAGACAAGCTTGCGCGCTAGCATGCTTTTTGGCAATTTGTGTGCTTCTAAAAGAAACAGATTAGCTCATTTTCTGCTTGCAAGCGTCCACACTGCTAAATATGGTTTTGTGGAAGACCGCTACAATGAAGGCTCAAATTGGAAATATTGAAATTATCACGCTTTTAAGGAGGAGGGAAGGAGGAGGCAGACTTAGCAGACACAATGAGTAGACATAGAGAGCAGACGGAATGAGAAGAAAGAAAGGGCAGATGGAAGAAGCACATGACGCTGACCATAGCCCATTTTGTTTCAAGAACACACCGAAAAAAACCTTATACCTTCAACTGTTGAACCTTCTGCAGCAATTTTGCAACACACCGTCATAAACTTTCGGCCATAAACTTGGCAATGTGGGAGTGACGAAGAGAACAATAATACGCATATAATTGTGAAGATAGCACCCGCCGTGTTGTCCCACGCTGTTTATGTAATTACGTTATGTTGCTACTTCACGCGGTTGTAAGTGCGCGAATAAACAGTCTCATTTGTGAGGAGGGGAAGAATTTGTAGACGTGTCGAGCGAGTGGAGATATGACTTTATTATCAAGTTGTAATATCACAGTATATTGTTTTATGATGGTTGTATTCGTGGAATCCAGATAATATAAACGAGGATGCATGTTTTTTTTTTGCTGCTGCTGCTGGTGCTGCTAGTTTTAATCTTATTTTTGGTGTAAATGTGGTTTCTTATTAATCAAAAATATAATCTAATTTCCAGGTTGAGAGTCCGAGATCGACGTCTAGAGTATTTTCATAACTTTGTATTGCTCCGTAGGTAGACGAGGCGCCTAGTCCAAACATCAAATTTGCTTAGTGTTAATAAAATAAATCAATACTTCGCTATAAAATCATAACATTTTTTCTAAATGTCGTATAAATGATAATTGAGTAGAACTACCGGTTGGAGTGACTAACGTTTATAATATTTTTCTGCCACAAGTTGTTCCCAATTTGCACACAAAGACTGCCCACGCGCATCGGACTACGTTTTATCTTCTGCGTGCTTTGTTTACGCTGCGACATTGAACAGCATTCAAACAAAACTTGCGGTAGACAGATTTCAGTGTTTAAAACCTCCTTTGAAGCACACTTGATGCACTTTGGCAACTCTACTTTTTAGCTCAGGTTACCGCACTGCAAGGATTAAACTTGAAGCTTCGTCTAGCAGATTGGCTTATATAAGAACATTGTGATATGGTCATCCCATATCTTAAGGTCATGGAGCTGAAACCAAGCAGTGGCAGGGTGCTTGCAGGAGAGTAGTGCGATTTTACAATTGAAAAAAAAAATGCAGATTCTGTTGATAGTATAATAATTTAAAGTTCAAAATCTGACGGTTAATTTAATTCAATAACTGTTGGTTAATATTATGACAAGGACGTCAATCCTTGTCATAATATTAACCAACAGTTCAACCTTGAAGCTTATTTGTTCTATGCTTCCGGTTTCTCAGATTTTAAAGACCAAAGTAGCGTGTCTGTCAAATGTCATTCATCTAAATGGCCCTTGCCATTTTTGGCGCGCGGTAGTGACCTTACACCGTCGGCCTAGTGCAGATTGCACCATTTAAGGAACTCTTGAAGTGCGACGTGTTTTTGGCATGACTACATCATCAAGGCTTAGTTAAGGACTCCTGTTGTAGGCCATCGCAATCTGCTACAATAACTTGTTTATGCGTGTGGGAGTAATGAGATCATTGTCATACATTTATGAGGTATTCAGGTTTGTATTTAGGTGGCTGTCAATTGTTTGAGGCGGTCGGTGTTACAATTAGTTGCATTTGTTGTGAGTTTTTGCATAGTCACTTCGGCCAGTGCAACCAGTGATATGTTTTGAGTTTCTTTCTTAGCCAACCCAATGCATAATGCCTTAATGTGTGGCTTTTCCGTGTATTCAAGTGATATATCGATTTGTACCAATATAGGTAGTCAACGCTGTTTGCTACGCTCATAACGATATTCTTTCATTTTGTTATTCTTGGTATACCTTTGGGCATTAGGTGTGGCATAATGCAATGCAGTATTAATAGGCCTTCCTGTACACCCTTTATCTAATGTGTAAGCAATATTTTTACGTCTTGCGAGGCAGCTCATAGTGACACAACATATTTTTTTATTTTATACCGCTACATTACACCTATGTGTAGAAATAAATAGAATATTATTTTATTAAATAATGTATTAAAAATAATTACAGCCTAACATGAGCAGCGTAAGAAATAGATACCAAACGGTCGTTTATTGCCCCCAAACGGATATTATTAGCAAACAGTTTAAATATTTCAAATACCGCAATATTTTGTACCAACCTTATTAGTATTCACGTCCTACGTGACTAAGTACCAGCTTAACGATGTTTATTATAATTTATACGAAACTCGATCAACGATAAGAGTTTATAGGAATTTGTCTGAATGCCCTGAATTTTGCCTGTCCATAAAGCAGCTCGAGCGGCGGCCCACGCAACTCCAGTCGGACACGGTGTTATGTTACAAGTCCCTAATTCACTGAAATGCTTCTACAACTAACTTATCCGTTTAATCAGACGTTTGATTTGGTAATTGAATAATTAATAGCCTGGTAAAATGTTGGTAATGTCGGTTCCCGTCCGCTTCAAAAGTAATATTCGAAGCTAGAGCTGTTTCAGTGAATTTAAATGCGTTGCTATTGACAAGTACCTACGGTTCTTGCATTCCGCAATTTATGTTTTGTTTAATAATAAATTCTTTAGTTTTTCTTGGAGTTTTCTCATGGAATACCATTGTCTTAGTAGCTGTTGGTAATTGATTAAACCAACTCTCCCGTGCCGTTGAAGCAATATAGTACAAGACGATTTAACTAGCGACGAGTTTCTTGTTCCTTTTCAAGTGCTGGACTTTTGAAGAACTGTGTCATCATTGCTAGCACAGTAGCAAATTAGTCAACTAAAAATTGGACCATCTGTTGATTATCAATAAATGTGTTTTTTTTTAAATCTCTTTTTCTTCAACTGTTGCTCTGCTGACGGATTTACATTACTCGAGTTTTCGTCATTTCACCAAATTCTTGTCTTAACACATAAATACTTTTTTAATCACACACACAGACACTTCGTGTATGTTAGTGTTAGTTTTTTTAGTATAATGATGTATGTATTTATAGTATTTTTAAGTTACTTATATTAATATTGTATTGTATGTGTTTATATGGGCCTTGATGCCTGAAATAAATGGATAAATAAATAAATACAGATCTTTGTGTAATAACTCTATGTAATAAAAACTGTACCTGACCGTACGTACTACTGCCATGAAGTAGCATTAATTATTTGTATGCGTTAACAAGGATTTGACATTGAAATTAGAGACATACGTCGGTTGGCAGCAGAGACGAAGCGGTTGTTACCATCACAGGCCATCTTCTTGCAGCGGGATTGTCCGAAAGGGTTACCAAACTACTCATGTGCCGCTACCCCGGAACATAAAGGGCTAAGGAAGGAACACGGATGGGTTTTAGTCAGTAAGAGTCTGACACTCCCTTCCGCTCCACCCAGAGCGGGAGGGGTCATTTGATGATTTCCCATCATTAAAAAAAAAGGCCATCTTCTTATTTCATCATTTACCTACATGAAAATCCTTTTAAACCAATCGCAAAGCGAGACTTACGTGAGTTATTTCAGTAACCAAGTTTCTTCATGTAGGTACATAGTGGCAAAATTAACGGTTATGAACGAATACAGCGCAGCAATTAGGCCTTAACAGGTTGCAACGGCCCTACACGCTTGGGAGCCAATCAAGCGATTATAAATTATGTATGCATATCGGTGAGCTATTAGTTAAAATTGTCGATAAAAGTAGGGCAATGTATTTCGTCATTTGCATAGCTGGGCTGTAAATTATTTGTAAAGCAGTTGTGGAGTGTACAATATGGGTGTTTATTTCTTAAAGATATATCTTCCAACGCTGGCGTGACGATTTGGACTCGTTCAACGCTGGCGTGATGATTTGGATTTTTTCCTGACCGATTGGCCGGAGAAGGTACAAGATAAGGAAAACTGGAGAAGTATGGGGAGACCTTTGCCCAGCAGTGGGACAAAATAGGTTAAAAAAAATAAATAGATTCCAAAATATATAATTATGTAGAGATTAGAGATGTCAGAAATGAGTATGCAGGTTACGTTTTAATTTTATTTTTCAATTTCTATAGAGCTGAGAGCTTACCAGTTAAGTTCAGATTGATTCTCAATAATAATTGTCAAAACACGAAAATTTTAATGAAAGTCTAACATACTTTTGGGAATATGATTGGCAAAATGTTCTTTCAGTGGTGAAAGAGCAAATAAAACGTCAAAAAATATAATACGGTTTACTTGACAGAAATGCAAGATGAACATAAACTCTTGTTATATTTTGGACCACCCTGATTTTAGGACCCAAATAACCTTAAAATGTAATGCGTTTGAAAGTTCCCTTGTCTCATACTTTGTGGAAACAATTGGCGATCGTTATTATCATGTTCTCATGATAATAACGATCGCCCTTAAGACATGGCGCACACTAAGCGACATGCGAATGAGACTAGACGCAACGACAGGCTGCTCCAATAATTTTCATATATTTTGTTCAAAGCTCCGCACACTTGGCGTCGAGTTGCAGAGTCGCAATGACAGGCTAGGGGAGTCGCATGCTCTCGCTACTTGTTGCAGCGTCTAGGCGGTGTATGCGCACACCCGATGGCAGTCGCATGCGACAGGTCAGCGTCTTGTCGTCGAGCTGTCGTAGTCACATGTCGCATAGTGTGCGAGGTGGTTAATAATGTCGTGGGCGTCCCGCAAGGCTTTGCCAAATGGAGTAGGTCGATTGGCATTTTCGATGGTATTTCGTATACAGGCATAGGTAGCTCCAAATATAGACCTATACGCTTTCAATTTTATGCTAACAGTCATATTTATCTTCCAATTCTAATAAATATTATGGAAAATAAAACCTCGGTTACAAATTGCCCTGAGTCATAGAGTGGCCTTTTATTAATGTATAATTATTTATTAGTGACCTACGCTGTTAGATACAATTTAGATTTGGGCAAATTATTGTGAAGGTAAATAAATAATGACTGTTTTTTTTTAAATCAATATATATATTTATAGAGTTTACATGCACGTTTTAAAACACCCATTGAGTATTTCAATGTTCAGAACGTGTAGTAACTTTCCTTGAACCAACGGAATAAATCACAGGATTTCACTAATATCCGTAGGTTCTTCGATTATTCATACTTTTTGCAACAGCAGCTATAATGATTGATAGCTCAATTAGTTGTGTAGCCCATGTTAATCGGTATCAATTTCCTCTACTAAGTTTTTACATACGTCAACTAAAGAAATATAAATTCGGAAATTGATTGAAGTCTCACGATTAGACTACCAGTTCTATAAATAACAATCACTTGTTTTTAATAAACTTCTACAAGGGTTTGTGCTTCCTCGTCATGGGAATCGATAAAAAACTTAATGAAGCAAGGTTTATGAAACAAAATGGTTCCATTTGGTATGTTCTATCAAATTGATAATAGATTCGTTCTCCTTTTCGGAGTCTTTATTCTAACATTCACATCACGAACACAAGTTTTATCAATCGCATAATTTTCATTTGTTTCTTTTTGCTCTCCACTTTCCTTCACATGAAGTTGTAATCTAGATTCTATATACATAACTCGCGCCTTCTTCCCATGGGGATTGGGGGTAAGCGGAAACTAGGTAGGTACAGAACGCAACCTGCTACGTTCCTTAAATAATCTGCATTCACGATTTATTTGCGAAAAATGTAAACAAATATAAGTTTATGGAATAATAACTTGCATTCCTACACAATACAGTTCAGTTTACGCTACAACTTCAAACATTTTTATAACTTTTTCAATGGTGCTAGTCACTCTGAAATCAACTTATTTCCCATTAAAATAAAGTTAATATTTGTTTAATTTGAAATAATATCAATTTGAGACATGAATATACTTTACGTCTTTTGCTTAGTTTCCTTTCTAGCTCCGCTCAATACCACAACTTTCTTCTCATAATAATATTTAATTATCCACTGCTCAAATTCCGAATTCTAATTCGGATTTCTTTTTAAATTTAAATCAGTCAAAGAAAAAAAAACTCATAATTATCAAACCGTTGTATAATTCAACTTTTTAACAATGATACCGTTTTTTAATGTAATTGTAAGTATTAACAAACAGGAAAACTCTGATTACAGTCATTGTGCCAAAGCGTAGGCCTAACGATAACGTCGACAACCGTTATTAGAATATATTACCAGCTCAATATAATAGATGGTGGCTCTAATCATTATGTCAAAGTAGCACAGAGTATTTGCTCAACCGATACGATGAAAGGTGTAACCTGTTATATTGACAAGGCTGTAATTTTGTATGCGCTGTTGTTTTGTCATTGTTGTGGTCATTGTGACCCAGTGCTGGTGCTAAGTGGAGTGTCAGTGAAGGGTAGGTTGTAGCAGAGGTGCAACAGTTCTCTTACAGCATTATCAGCCTATAATGTTCTCACTGATCATGATCAGCCTGCCCCCCCAGCGGAGCTTATTCCTCCATCAGTTATTTTTAGGTCTGCAATCATATTTTTTCGTAGCAGTGGTGGCCCAGTGGTAACAACCGCGACTTCCAACCTGTAGCTGTCGTAGATTCGTCACCACACCACATCTCTCAAAACGGTAAATGAAAACATCGTGAGGTATAATAACCGGCATGTCCTAGAACCAAAAATTCGAAGTCATGTGACATCTACCAACCCGCACTGGGCCCGCGTGGTGGATTAGGGTCCGCTCCCTCTCACCGAGAGGAGACCTGTGTCCCAGCTGTAGGAACATTACAGGCTGGTTAAGCGGCTGTGTGAACTTGGCACCCGACTTTGGAAAAAATTGTTTGTTGAAGGGTTTTTCGGAAGATTTCGGTTAGTAGTGGATAGTAGTGAACCTATTTTCGTTAGTAGTAAAACCAAAAAAAAAAAAAAATATATAAAAAAATGTCATCCCCCGAAATTCGAAAAATCCGTTTTTTTCGATTGATTCTCATAGGCAAACGTTGGTAGTGGATTGTAGTGCAATTTTTTTCGTTTGTAGTAAAACAGAAAAAATAAAAAAAATAAAAAATATTTTCGAGTATTTTTTCAAAACGATCTTATGTCTTATATTCTGTTCTGAAAGCTTCTACGATTACTACAAACGCTAGAATTGACTGAGGAAGGTCCGAAGAGGTTTGTAGTAAAAAAAAATTTGATAGTAGTTGAAAAAAAAGTTGATTAAAAGTGATAAATTGAAGAAAAACTCGTTTTGACGTCTTTATTAGTGAATATTTCTCGTTCAAAAAGATATACGATTACTACAAACGCTACAATTGACTGAGGAAGGTTCGTAGAGGTTTGTAGTGAAAAAAATTTGGTTAGTAGTTGAAAAAATGTTTTATTAAATGTGATAAACTGAAGAAAAACTCGTTTAAAAGGCTTTCTTATTGAATATTTCTCGTTCAAAAAGATAAACGATTACTACAAATGCTACAATTGACTAAGGAAGGTTCGTAGAGGTTTGTAGTGAAAAAATTTTTGATAGTAGTTGAAAAAAAAGTTGATTAAAAGTGATAAATTGAAGAAAAACTCGTTTTAACGTCTTTATTAGTGAATATTTCTCGTTCAAAAAGATATACGATTACTACAAATGCTACAATTGACTGAGGAAGGTTCGTAGAGGTTTGTAGTAAAAAAATTTTTGATAGTAGTTGAAAAAAAAGTTGATTAAAAGTGATAAATTGAAGAAAAACTCGTTTAAACGTCATTATTATTGAATAATTCTCATTCAAAAAGATAAACGATTACTACAAACGCTACAATTGACTGACAAAGGTCCGTAGAGGTTTGTAGTGAAAAAAGTTTTGATAGTAGTTGAAAAAAAATTTGATAAATAAGGATAAACTGAAGAAAAACTCGTTTTAACGTCTTTATTAGTGAATATTTCTCGTTCAAAAAGATATACGATTACTACAAACGCTACAATTGACTGAGGAAGGTTCGTAGAGGTTTGTAGTGAAAAAAATTTGGTTAGTAGTTGAAAATTTTTTTTATTAAATGTGATAAACTGAAGAAAAACTCGTTTAAAAGGCTTTCTTATTGAATATTTCTCGTTCAAAAAGATATACGATTACTACAAACGCTACAATTGACTGAGGAAGGTTCGTAGAGGTTTGTAGTGAAAAAAATTTGGTTAGTAGTTGAAAATTTTTTTTATTAAATGTGATAAACTGAAGAAAAACTCGTTTAAAAGGCTTTCTTATTGAATATTTCTCGTTCAAAAAGATAAACGATTACTACAAATGCTACAATTGACTGAGGAAGGTTCGTAGAGGTTTGTAGTGAAAAAATTTTTGATAGTAGTTGAAAAAAAAGTTGATTAAAAGTGATAAATTGAAGAAAAACTCGTTTTAACGTCTTTATTAGTGAATATTTCTCGTTCAAAAAGATATACGATTACTACAAACGCTACAATTGACTGAGGAAGGTTCGTAGAGGTTTGTAGTAAAAAAATTTTTGATAGTAGTTGAAAAAAAAGTTGATTAAAAGTGATAAATTGAAGAAAAACTCGTTTAAACGTCATTATTATTGAATAATTCTCATTCAAAAAGATAAACGATTACTACAAACGCTACAATTGGCTGACAAAGGTCCGTAGAGGTTTGTAGTGAAAAAAGTTTTGATAGTAGTTGAAAAAAAATTTGATTAAAAAGGATAAACTGAAGAAAAACTTGTTTTAACGTCTTTATTAGTGAATATTTCTCGTTCAAAAAGATATACGATTACTACAAACGCTACAATTGACTGAGGAAGGTCCGTAGAGGTTTGTAGTGAAAAAAGTTTTGATAGTAGTTGAAAAAAAAGTTGATTAAAAGTGATAAATTGAAGAAAAACTCGTTTTAATGTCTTTATTACTGAATATTTCTCGTTCAAAAAGATAAACGATTACTACAAACGCTACAATTGACTGAGGAAGGTCCGTAGAGATTTGTAGTTAAAAAGTTTTGATAGTTGTTGAAAAAAAAAATTGATTAAAAAGGATAAACTGAAGAAAAACTCGTTTTAATGTCTTTATTACTGAATATTTCTCGTTCAAAAAGATAAACGATTACTACAAACGCTACAATTGACTGACAAAGGTCCGTAGAGGTTTGTAGTGAAAAATTTTTTGATAGTAGTTGAAAAAAAAGTTGATTAAAAGTGATAAATTGAAGAAAAACTCGTTTTAACGTCTTTATTAGTGAATATTTCTCGTTCAAAAAGATATACGATTACTACAAACGCTACAATTGACTGAGGAAGGTTCGTAGAGGTTTGTAGTGAAAAAAGTTTTGATAGTAGTTGAAAAAAAATTTGATTAAAAAGGATAAACTGAAGAAAAACTCGTTTTAACGTCTTTATTAGTGAATATTTCTCGTTCAAAAAGATATACGATTACTACAAACGCTACAATTGACTGAGGAAGGTCCGTAGAGGTTTGTAGTGAAAAAATTTTTGATAGTAGTTGAAAAAAAAGTTGATTAAAAGTGATAAATTGAAGAAAAACTCGTTTAAACGTCATTATTATTGAATAATTCTCATTCAAAAAGATAAACGATTACTACAAACGCTACAATTGACTGACAAAGGTCCGTAGAGGTTTGTAGTGAAAAAAGTTTTGATAGTAGTTGAAAAAAAATTTGATTAAAAAGGATAAACTGAAGAAAAACTCGTTTTAACGTCTTTATTAGTGAATATTTCTCGTTCAAAAAGATATACGATTACTACAAACGCTACAATTGACTGAGGAAGGTCCGTAGAGGTTTGTAGTGAAAAAAGTTTTGATAGTAGTTGAAAAAAAAGTTGATTAAAAGTGATAAATTGAAGAAAAACTCGTTTTAATGTCTTTATTACTGAATATTTCTCGTTCAAAAAGATAAACGATTACTACAAACGCTACAATTGACTGAGGAAGGTCCGTAGAGATTTGTAGTGAAAAAAGTTTTGATAGTTGTTGAAAAAAAAAATTGATTAAAAAGGATAAACTGAAGAAAAACTCGTTTTAATGTATTTATTACTGAATATTTCTCGTTCAAAAAGATTAACGATTACTACAAACGCTACAATTGACTGAGGAAGGTCCGTAGAGGTTTGTGGTGAAAAAAGTTTTGATAGTAGTTGAAAAAAAATTTGATTAAAAAGGATAAATCGAAGAAAAACTCGTTTAAACGTCATTATTATTGAATAATTCTCATTCAAAAAGATAAACGATTACTACAAACGCTACAATTGACTGAGGAAGGTCCGTAGAGGTTTGTAGTGAAAAAATTTTTGATAGGAGTTGAAAAAAAAGTTGATTAAAAGTGATAAATTGAAGAAAAACTCGTTTAAACGTCATTATTGTTGAATAATTCTCATTCAAAAAGATAAACGATTACTACAAACGCTACAATTGACTGAGGAAGGTCCGTAGAGGTTTGTAGTGAAAAAAGTTTTGATAGTAGTTGAAAAAAAAGTTGATTAAAAGTGATAAATCGAAGAAAAACTCGTTTAAACGTCATTATTATTGAATAATTCTCATTCAAAAAGATATACGATTACTACAAACGCTACAATTGTCTGAGGAAGGTCCGTAGAGGTTTGTAGTGAAAAAATTTTTGATAGTAGTTGAAAAAAAAGTTGATTAAAAGTGATAAATTGAAGATAAACTCGTTTTAATGTCTTTATTAGTGAATATTTCCGGTTCAAAAAGATATACGATTACTACAAACGCTACAATTGACTGAGGAAGGTCCGTAGAGGTTTGTAGTGAAAAAAGTTTTGATAGTAGTTGAAAAAAAAGTTGATCAAAAGGGATAAACTGAAGAAAAACTCGTTTTAACGTTTTTATTTGTGAATATATCAACTTTTTTTTCAACTACTATCAAAACTTTTTTCACTACAAACCTCTACGGACCTTCCTCAGTCAATTGTAGCGTTTGTAGTAATCGTATATCTTTTTTAACGAGAAATATTCACAAATAAAAACGTTAAAACGAGTTTTTCTTCAGTTTATCCCTTTTGATCAACTTTTTTTTCAACTACTATCAAAACTTTTTTCACTACAAACCTCTACGGACCTTCCTCCGTCAATTGTAGCGTTTGTAGTAATCGTATATCTTTTTGAACGAGAAATATTCACTAATAAAGACGTTAAAACGAGTTTTTCTTCAATTTATCACTTTAAATCAACTTTTTTTTCAACAACTATCAAAACTTTTTTCACTACAAACCTCTACGGACCTTCCTCAGTCAATTGTAGCGTTCGTAGTAATCGTTTATCTTTTTGAATGAGAATTATTCAATAATAATGACGTTTAAACGAGTTTTTCTTCAATTTATAACTTTTAATCAACTTTTTTTACAACAACTATCAAAACTTTTTTCACTACAAATCTCTACGGACCTTCCTCAGTCAATTGTAGCGTTTGTAGTAATCGTTTAACTTTTTGAACGAGAAATATTCAGTAATAAAGACATTAAAACGAGTTTTTCTTCAATTTATCACTTTTAATCAACTTTTTTTTCAACTACTATCAAAACTTTTTTCACTACAAACCTCTACGGACCTTCCTCAGTCAATTGTAGCGTTTGTAGTAATCGTATATCTTTTTGAACGAGAAATATTCACTAATAAAGACGTTAAAACGAGTTTTTCTTCAGTTTATCCTTTTTAATCAAATTTTTTTTCAACTACTATCAAAACCTTTTTCACTACAAACCTCTACGGACCTTTGTCAGTCAATTGTAGCGTTTGTAGTAATCGTTTATCTTTTTGAATGAGAATTATTCAATAATAATGACGTTTAAACGAGTTTTTCTTCAATTTATCACTTTTAATCAATTTTTTTTTCAACTACTATCAAAAATTTTTTTACTACAAACCTCTACGAACCTTCCTCAGTCAATTGTAGCGTTTGTAGTAATCGTATATCTTTTTGAACGAGAAATATTCACTAATAAAGACGCTAAAACGAGTTTTTCTTCAGTTTATACTTTTTAATCAATTTTTTTTTCAACTACTATCAAAACTTTTTTCACTACAAACCTCTACGGACCTTTGTCAGTCAATTGTAGCGTTTGTAGTAATCGTTTATCTTTTTGAATGAGAATTATTCAACAATAATGACGTTTAAACGAGTTTTTCTTCAATTTATCACTTTTAATCAACTTTTTTTACAACTACTATCAAAACTTTTTTCACTACAAACCTCTACGGACCTTCCTCAGTCAATTGTAGCGTTTGTAGTAATCGTATATCTTTTTGAACGAGAAATATTCACTAATAAAGACGTTAAAACGAGTTTTTCTTCAGTTTATCCTTTTTAATCAAATTTTTTTTCAACTACTATCAAAACCTTTTTCACTACAAACCTCTACGGACCTTTGTCAGCCAATTGTAGCGTTTGTAGTAATCGTTTATCTTTTTGAATGAGAATTATTCAATAATAATGACGTTTAAACGAGTTTTTCTTCAATTTATCACTTTTAATCAACTTTTTTTTCAACTACTATCAAAAATTTTTTTACTACAAACCTCTACGAACCTTCCTCAGTCAATTGTAGCGTTTGTAGTAATCGTATATCTTTTTGAACGAGAAATATTCACTAATAAAGACGTTAAAACGAGTTTTTCTTCAATTTATCACTTTTAATCAACTTTTTTTTCAACTACTATCAAAAATTTTTTCACTACAAACCTCTACGAACCTTCCTCAGTCAATTGTAGCATTTGTAGTAATCGTTTATCTTTTTGAACGAGAAATATTCAATAAGAAAGCCTTTTAAACGAGTTTTTCTTCAGTTTATCACATTTAATAAAAAAAATTTTCAACTACTAACCAAATTTTTTTCACTACAAACCTCTACGAACCTTCCTCAGTCAATTGTAGCGTTTGTAGTAATCGTATATCTTTTTGAACGAGAAATATTCAATAAGAAAGCCTTTTAAACGAGTTTTTCTTCAGTTTATCATATTTAATAAAAAAAATTTTCAACTACTAACCAAATTTTTTTCACTACAAACCTCTACGAACCTTCCTCAGTCAATTGTAGCGTTTGTAGTAATCGTATATCTTTTTGAACGAGAAATATTCACTAATAAAGACGTTAAAACGAGTTTTTCTTCAGTTTATCCTTTTTAATCAAATTTTTTTTCAACTACTATCAAAACTTTTTTCACTACAAACCTCTACGGACCTTTGTCAGTCAATTGTAGCGTTTGTAGTAATCGTTTATCTTTTTGAATGAGAATTATTCAATAATAATGACGTTTAAACGAGTTTTTCTTCAATTTATCACTTTTAATCAATTTTTTTTTCAACTACTATCAAAAATTTTTTTACTACAAACCTCTACGAACCTTCCTCAGTCAATTGTAGCGTTTGTAGTAATCGTATATCTTTTTGAACGAGAAATATTCACTAATAAAGACGCTAAAACGAGTTTTTCTTCAGTTTATACTTTTTAATCAATTTTTTTTTCAACTACTATCAAAACTTTTTTCACTACAAACCTCTACGGACCTTTGTCAGTCAATTGTAGCGTTTGTAGTAATCGTTTATCTTTTTGAATGAGAATTATTCAACAATAATGACGTTTAAACGAGTTTTTCTTCAATTTATCACTTTTAATCAACTTTTTTTACAACTACTATCAAAACTTTTTTCACTACAAACCTCTACGGACCTTCCTCAGTCAATTGTAGCGTTTGTAGTAATCGTATATCTTTTTGAACGAGAAATATTCACTAATAAAGACGTTAAAACGAGTTTTTCTTCAGTTTATCCTTTTTAATCAAATTTTTTTTCAACTACTATCAAAACCTTTTTCACTACAAACCTCTACGGACCTTCCTCAGTCAATTGTAGCGTTTGTAGTAATCGTATATCTTTTTGAACGAGAAATATTCACTAATAAAGACGTTAAAACGAGTTTTTCTTCAGTTTATCCTTTTTAATCAAATTTTTTTTCAACTACTATCAAAACCTTTTTCACTACAAACCTCTACGGACCTTTGTCAGTCAATTGTAGCGTTTGTAGTAATCGTTTATCTTTTTGAATGAGAATTATTCAATAATAATGACGTTTAAACGAGTTTTTCTTCAATTTATCACTTTTAATCAATTTTTTTTTCAACTACTATCAAAAATTTTTTTACTACAAACCTCTACGAACCTTCCTCAGTCAATTGTAGCGTTTGTAGTAATCGTATATCTTTTTGAACGAGAAATATTCACTAATAAAGACGCTAAAACGAGTTTTTCTTCAGTTTATACTTTTTAATCAATTTTTTTTTCAACTACTATCAAAACTTTTTTCACTACAAACCTCTACGGACCTTTGTCAGTCAATTGTAGCGTTTGTAGTAATCGTTTATCTTTTTGAATGAGAATTATTCAACAATAATGACGTTTAAACGAGTTTTTCTTCAATTTATCACTTTTAATCAACTTTTTTTACAACTACTATCAAAACTTTTTTCACTACAAACCTCTACGGACCTTCCTCAGTCAATTGTAGCGTTTGTAGTAATCGTATATCTTTTTGAACGAGAAATATTCACTAATAAAGACGTTAAAACGAGTTTTTCTTCAGTTTATCCTTTTTAATCAAATTTTTTTTCAACTACTATCAAAACCTTTTTCACTACAAACCTCTACGGACCTTTGTCAGCCAATTGTAGCGTTTGTAGTAATCGTTTATCTTTTTGAATGAGAATTATTCAATAATAATGACGTTTAAACGAGTTTTTCTTCAATTTATCACTTTTAATCAACTTTTTTTTCAACTACTATCAAAAATTTTTTTACTACAAACCTCTACGAACCTTCCTCAGTCAATTGTAGCGTTTGTAGTAATCGTATATCTTTTTGAACGAGAAATATTCACTAATAAAGACGTTAAAACGAGTTTTTCTTCAATTTATCACTTTTAATCAACTTTTTTTTCAACTACTATCAAAAATTTTTTCACTACAAACCTCTACGAACCTTCCTCAGTCAATTGTAGCATTTGTAGTAATCGTTTATCTTTTTGAACGAGAAATATTCAATAAGAAAGCCTTTTAAACGAGTTTTTCTTCAGTTTATCACATTTAATAAAAAAAATTTTCAACTACTAACCAAATTTTTTTCACTACAAACCTCTACGAACCTTCCTCAGTCAATTGTAGCGTTTGTAGTAATCGTATATCTTTTTGAACGAGAAATATTCAATAAGAAAGCCTTTTAAACGAGTTTTTCTTCAGTTTATCATATTTAATAAAAAAAATTTTCAACTACTAACCAAATTTTTTTCACTACAAACCTCTACGAACCTTCCTCAGTCAATTGTAGCGTTTGTAGTAATCGTATATCTTTTTGAACGAGAAATATTCACTAATAAAGACGTCAAAACGAGTTTTTCTTCAATTTATCACTTTTAATCAACTTTTTTTTCAACTACTATCAAATTTTTTTTTACTACAAACCTCTACGGACCTTCCTCAGTCAATTCTAGCGTTTTTAGTAATCGTAGAAGCTTTCAGAACAGAATATAAGTCATAAGATCGTTTTGAAAAAATACTCGAAAATATTTTTATTTTTTTTTATTTTTTCTGTTTTACTACAAACGAAAAAAATTGCACTACAATCCACTACTAACGTTTGCCTATGAGAATCAATCGAAAAAAACTGATTTTTCGAATTTCGGGGGATGAAATTTTTTTATATATTTTTTTTTTTTTTTGGTTTTACTACTAACGAAAATAGGTTCACTACTATCCACTACTAACCGAAATCTTCCGAAAAACCCTTCAACAAACTATTTTTTCCAAAGTCGGGTGCCAAGTTCACACAGCCTGGTTAAGCTAATCATATTTGGGTTAGATACGGTAACGGGTTTAGTCATAATATATGTATGGACTCATATTATGACTAAACAAATTACCATACGAAACTCAACACCAACGTCATAAGGCGTGGTTTGACGATAGTTCCCCTTCGCCAACTCCTACATGTAGTAGGGGTAACGGTTAACGCACCGAATAATTGCACCTAATAGTTTGCCCTAATTATTAGGTATGTCAATGCAAATGTTTGCTTAGTGGTTTTGAAGGGTATCATTACAGATTTGGTTAGGGTATAATTATGAGCATTGAAAGCTGTTAATTCACTAGTTAGTTTAGTTACGTATTTCGTATAATGTTTGTCTGGTCTTACAACACTGGTTTTAGCGAATTTAATTTGGATATTTTATCTGTCAACATTTTATGAGTTGTCGTGCCTATTGGTGTTTTCTGTTCAACTAGTTTGTAAATTATTTGTGTGTTGGTGTGAACCTATAGATTTTTGATTAGAATATTCGCCATCTTCTCTTATCCAGACTAATATTATAAATGCGAAATGTGTCTATCTGTCTGTTACTGTAAATTTGGTAAGTATAGAGATTGTTTGAGTCCCGGGAAAGGACATAGTATAGTTTTTATCCCAGAAATCATCCTTTAAGGGGGTGAAAAGTGGTGTGGAGGTTTGTATGGGGAATCAATAACCATTGAACAAATTTAGATGAAATTTGGCACCTGGGTAAACCATGACCTGGATTAGGACATAGGACACTTTTTATTCGGATATTCCTACGGGTTCGAGACTTATGCGGGTAAAACCGCGGGGCGCTGCCAGTTTGGGATATCACGAAAGTATTAGCATTTTTTTTGTTTTACCATAAAGACAGTACTTAATGCCAAACAATCCAAAAGCTTCTTGTATTTTGGTAAAACCAACTAATAGGCATACAAATTAATATAAATTAATGGAATATGTGAGTTAGAAGCCTTGCCAAATATTTTGATTACTTCAATATCCTTAGGTGGCAAGATTTCGTTCGTCTATCCAATTTAAACACTTCGTCTCTCTATTTGGTATCGCAAGGACATAGCAAAAATGATCACATGGTCATTAAAGTTGATTTTATAATATTATCTGTTAGATTAATATTATAATAATAGGCATGCGCACGGATGTTTTCTGGGTTTTAACGAGATCACAGAGATTAAGTTCTTTGTAAAACTTGGAATAGTTTATTCAATAAGATAAATCGGTACTGAATCTAGGTGATCCATGAACAAAAGTCTATCCGTTGATATGGGTGACAGATGACAGATCCACAAAAAGAAATCCATTTGGTTCTTCTTATTCTGTCTATATCTTACGGCATTTCATACAAACTTTCAAGCCCTTGTTTTTCGAAATGAATGAACCGATTTTAATGAAACTTCATACACATAAGCAGGATACAAAGGTCTAAAAAGATACTGAAAAGACATCATTCACAATAAAATAAACATTTTACTGACATCTTCACAAGACCATAAAATACCTCAATAATGGACAATACTTACGAAAATAAATTCGCAAGTTTAACAATACAAGTGCACATCAAATAATAAAATTATGACACGTTACTAAAACAATACGAAATACAAACAGTACTGCAGTGCTTCTGACCTTTAGTCTGTCACCACCGTGTCGTCACACTTGCGCATCTCACTTTCGACAGCTGATCAAACACTCGTACAATGAGCAATAAACTACCGTAACTTACACTTCTGAAGGCCAAGGAAGAGTAAGGGGGTTAAGAAGTAAGAAGGTATACACACTGAGGAACAATTAGCACCTACTCATAAACGGTTACGGTCAAAAGGATCAGTTTTCTTCCATGTCACCAGGTGTAGTAACTGTACTTGTTTTAAAACAAAAGCTATAATGTTGTAGTTAATTTCCAGAATCAAGAAAGAAAAACTGTACTTTCACAAGCACGCATTATGCTGCAAATTGTAAGTTTGTACGAATCCAGGGCGCATTTTATTAAGCAACCGCTATAATTATTGTGTTCCGACTTTTTCCTGCAGTGGTGGCCCATTTTTGGCAATGAATACAGTATCTGCTATACTATACTGCGTTTGTCTATCAAATAAATATACTTACTTACCTAGTAGATGTAGAACTAAATAAATGAAAAACAATGGCGCTTGTGGTGTTCTTCAATTAGTAGTTAATACAAAACTGTGAACCTACTTAGCCTGTCTCAGTGCTGCTAGGCATAGTGCTCTCCCAGCCTGTCCTCCGCCTCCCGCATTCAGTCTGTTCCAGCCACCTTGTTAAGGTCGTCGTTCCATCTAGCTGGGGGGCGTTCCACACTACGCATATCGATATTCTCCACTCCAGGACTCGTCTGCTCCACTGGTCATCGGTCCTTCGACGAACATGGCCAGCCCACTGCCACTTCAGATTACTTACCCTCAAAAGAACCCCTATAAAAAGCTAACCTTCTATTTATTTTTGGGGTGTCTTACAAAACTGTGCCCGGGGCTTGCGGTATCTGACCACTCTTGTTACCATAGTTGTTATTAATAGAGCTACTCGTAGCTGTCGCGATAGTGATGTGATAATGAATCGTTTTAGAACTTGACATAGTGTGTAAGTGGGCGTGTAGGGACAGGTGATGGTGAATGTCATTGGACCATGAGAAAAATTGTGATTGAGGAGATAATATACTTGATTTGCTTGAGAAAGTGTCTTGATTTAAATATTGGTGGCCCACAATAGAAGAAAACCGTACGTAACGCGCGGACCACTAAACGATTTCTGCGTGCGTTGTTGTTTTATAAATCTAATGTTCCGTGAAGAGTTTGAAGCTTTAGGTATGACTGTATACTTTATAAATCAAGCTATTTGAAATATGTCAGATTTTTTCTTTTGGTTTAATAAGACCCTGCATGAAGTCTCTTTCGAGATTAAGTAATGCTTGAGTCTTTAGTGAGGATCTGTAATACAGACCTATAAGTCTTGCGACTTATTAACTAAACGTATTTTTATAAAAAAAATATGTAAACGAGTAGGTATTGTTAAACAGAGCGCGCTTAATAGCCGTGTGAATTTTGGTAACTCATAGTCATAATAAACCATTCAAACTAATGAATTTCACTAAAACAATTTAAATCATAAAAGCTGTGTCGTAAAGCCTTATCATTGATCAAACTTGAATAACCGTTTTAACTTTAGCTTTGATTAACAGAAAAGTTTAATAAAGCAAGGAATTATAAGTTATTGCTTTCAATTGACTAGACTAGAGCCTCGAGCACTCTGTGGGCGTTTAGTTTAGCACACAAAGATATAGGTATGTTTTATTTTTGAGAATGTTTCATAATTATAAACATGGCTTCGAATGGAGGATATAGGAGAATTGCGAAACGGTTTTATTAGTTAGGTACGACTAGATTGTTGACAGATAAGAATAGAGATGTTATTAAATTTAAATTATAAGATCTCCTATCCGTTATTTATATATATTTATTACCCTTATTAATAGTTATTAATCCAACAAAAATGGTAAAACCTTTAGAACGGCGCGATGACGCGCGACGTACGCATTTCATGTTACAACATGTGTCAAAATGTTAATATTGATTTGATGCAAGTTATCTGGGAGTACAGCAAAGTAACATCTAGACTGACAGAAGTACAATTGTGAGATTTGGTTTTGATAATAAGTCAAGCATGGGAGCAGAGCAGTGACCCCGCCTTATAAGTTGTAGGTTGTGAGTTCTAATCCAGGCAGGCGCGGTTTCATCACAACTCTCACACTGCTCTCAAAACGGTGAAGGAAAACATCGCGAGGACAGCGGCATGTTCTAGAACCAAACATTCGAAGACGAGGGGCAACCACTAACGGATAACTAAGTGGACTATGGCCGAGTCCCTCTCACAGAGAGGTGGCCCGTGTCCAAGCAATGGGAACACAATAGGCTGAGTAATAATTCTAGTGCAATATTGCAGTTTAACAAAAAACACAAATTATACACACAAACATAAAACAATAATGAACCAGCTACACACTAACCACTTACAAGCAAGTATAATATTATGTGAGGATACACAAAAACGCGACCCACGTCCAATTAGTCGGCATACGTGTTACAAGATCAAATTATATTCAAAATGGTCATACACCGAAAAAAATTTAGCTAATTGCTTACTTACTTTGTTTGTACCTACAGGCATATTTTGAGGAGACAAGGTTTACTCAGAGAATAGAAGATCATCGTCATTCTCTTGCCTTTGTCCCAATTCATTTGGGGTCGGCACAACATGTCATTTTATTTTTCTTTCTTCAGTAAATGGAAGTTAACTTTGATTAACCGGTTGAATGCCGTAATTACAGAAACAATTAAATAGCCATTGTGTCTCGCGTAGATCCACGTTCCACGAAGGGTTAAAAGCTGGGGAGAGGAGCAGGCAAAAGAGTTCCACCGATTTTTTCCACCACTGTCAGAGACTATATACGAGTATATCTTCTTCTTCCCTCTTCTCAAACGATCTCTATGAAAAGAGTTCGTGGAAACAAAAATAACAGCCTTTGGGCAAGGTTCTGCTGCCTATCATAAGATGAAGATGAAGATGTATGTATGTATCAGACAGTTGAGATTTGTTTAAACAAAAATCTACAAAAATAAATGAAAACGGCAAGAAAAAAAGAGGTGAATACTATGTGACGGTTGACAGAGATGTATCAAAGAAGAAGACATTCTGCTTGGACTCCAAATAAATTGGATTAAGGGCACGATGATGAAGTGCAAAATCTATTCAGAACTTCGATCGCAAGAGCAGCGGAGTTTACTACTTGGTTCCAATAAAAGCCCAATGTTGAATACTTCTAAAAGAGAAACGTCGCTTATTGGTGTCAATTAACAGAATAGTGAATACCTTCATAAGAAACCTATATAGTCGCAGGAAGTCATTATGTCCTTTCAAAACTAAAGCAGTCATTAAAGTTGTCCCATTCTACGTTTCATGTACCGTATTTTGAACATGTTAGATTACGGATGTCGATTGTCGACATTCATATTCACAGAATATACCATTGTACCTACTAGCAGCTACTTTAATTTTATAAGTGTCGGAATTTCATAGAATGGGTTTAGGTGTATTCAAATAAGTTAGCATGAATAAAATGACTGTCACTGCGTTCTTCAAGATGAGTAGAAGTATATCTGTACTGTACTCCTAGAAGGTCCTATAAATGATACAAGTGCCTACAGATAAAAGTGATCGACCACAAAGGAAGATGATTCGCAGCCTTATCAAATACATTTTAGATTAACCGCTGTTTAGTGTTTACTAGATCCCCCGAAAAACAAGAAGGGATCCCTATTTTTAAAACCTTACAGCAATTTATTATTTACTTACACGATCAGGGGGCCAACCACCGACCCGTATAGGAGTATTATTTTAATCTTACTTTAGTGTGGGAAAGAGACGGACGTACAAACGGCTACACATCAAGCTATACATACCAGTATAAGCTGACTTCTGATTGTACACACGGCTACACATCAAGATATGCATTTCCAGTTTGAGTTGACCTCGCATTGTATAAGTTTTTCGTACAATCAGAAGTCAGCTAATACTGGTTATGTATAGCTTGATGTGTAGCCGTGTATACTACTATACGTAATGTACCTACGACTATACGAGTACGTCCTGTATATCTGATCTCCAACTCTTAGCCCCCTGTTTGAAAATTTCACAAAAACCTATTGTCTTTTAAACCTAAATCCTTAAATACCTTTCACATGTACTTCATTTGGGACATGGCTGGCTGGTTGCTGCTGGATGGCTTCTAATACCTATGTATTATTTATTTAAGCCTGCTTTATTATTAAACAATAGCTATGCGCCCTCAATAATCGATTTGTGCGATGGTGCGCGTTCATTGTGCATTGATGCGTAAAGGATTATTATAATGTTCCTATTGTTTTACAGTATTATATTTGTCATGCAAAGAGTTCACATAGCACTTTTTGATGGGAAGAATTTAATGGCACAAAACAGAAAGGTACAGAAGTCAATCACATGTATGTACTTCACTTTTCATACCTACGCTCGGCGGTTGCGCTAGGGTGTTCAACTTTGGCCTATGCACAAAAAACTATCGTGATAGTGGCACTCGTATGATTGTTTGATTTATTGTTGTGAAGTTGTTAAAGTTTACAGAACAAAAACATGTAAAATTGTACACTTTGTAAATTTTCACAATCGAAAATACCTGATAACTTCTAAACGGATTACCCTATTTACACAATTCATTTTGCCCTATCCGTTTTAGACCTACACCTATCAAATGACACTAAAAACAACACAATATCTACACAAAAAATCATGTTTTCAACTTACGTAATATTTGGGTCTCAAGCGGATGGCATACGCGCTCGCACTGATCCCAACCGATCCGAGATATCGTGTCCGTCAGCGGTGTCCATGTGTGCGTTGCTCGAGCGCACTTTGTATGTAGATTGACTTCTGTACTCTCTGTATTTTGTGATAATGGTCCTTTCGATTCGCATATCAGTACTGATTTCCAAGTATTTATGACACAATGGATAGGATCCAACCATTACGGTGTTAAAACGGTACGATATCCAAATTCACTCAGTAAGACATTAAAATAAGATAAGGCAAATGTTTATTTATTTACGTCTTCTCACAAAGTAAGGAAACATTCAGCGTCGTCAGAATTTGTCGGTAGATTGCTATAATCTGTAAGGAAAATACAAAATACACGTCATGTGTGTCTCGGAATTGCAAATGAAATGTTTTCTCAAGCTTATCGGTTAGCTACAGTCCATCAAGATATGCGTGATGTCCATTTGTAGGACCAGCAAAAGGACCACGACAAACAAAATGATCGCTGACTCAGTTCAGTGATTATTTGCTGTTATAATGGATTTTTGTGGTAGGTCGTTTTATCATGAGACGTTTGTTGCTATTTTGACATTTCCGTTTTTAAAGGTTTTTATAGATGAGAATTATACATATATTTATAAAGGTGAGCCTGGAGCAGCGTATTGTAGTTCAGGGCTTAAATAAGGCGAGTTATTTTTCTGAAATCTATTGAATACAGGGTGGCCCTACGCGTAACTAATAACCAGTCTTACCATGGGGTATCGTATTACCTATTCACTGTGTGGTCAGATAGGCAGTCGCTCCATGTAAAATACCGGTATTCAGCTGCATCCGGTTAGACTGGAAGCCGACCCCAACATAGTTGGGAATAGGGTAGGCAGATGATGATGGCTATTAACAAAATATTTGCCATACATTTTGACCGTATTGCACTTTTCTATGAAACAGCAGATTTTTTTCTGAAAACCGCCGAAAAATTTCTACGCTGGGCGCATGTGCTGCATTCATGTATACAGTTTGCGCGTCGACGGCCGTGCCACCCTGTATAATAGAATTGAACATAATGCTCAATAGAAATTAGTTGACTAATGATTCTGATTCATAAGTTATTTGTCTTGACTTCTTGAGCATTGGATAGTGAAAATGACAGATGCATAGTATAAATAGTCAAACGAAAACACGAAGGTGGCGGGGGACCGGAAACTACATTATGCAAGAATTCTCCAGTAAAAGGACTGCGAATAACTTGATGGATACTCAAAAACGGTACTTAGTTTGATATCGATTGCTATTTACCTGTAAGAAATTGCTTGACCCCGGAAGACGTTTACAAAATAAGCACACAGTATAATTCAAAACATAGAACTGTATTCGTATATATTGTAATTTAATGTTCTAGTGTGGGTGGACGCTAGACGCCAACTTAGCAGACGCCGACTTCGAAATCCTTGGCGACTTTATAACATTATCATCAATAAATTCCATTACATTCTTCGCATAGCCCAGCCCTTTTGGAAGCAATATTGTCGCTGCTGCATACTAAATTTCTCTGATATGAATATGCTATTGGAATACCTATACTGTTTATGAATTCGTTATAGTGAATTATACAGCGTGTTCGTCAATTGTTGGAGCGAATCTTATCCACAGGTTATGTTTATTGCGTATTGGAATTTTTCGAAATTAATGGAATGAATATATATGATCGTTTTACATTACTTTCAATTATTTGTATTTCCACTCATGCGTTGAAAATTCGACGATTGGTTTTGAAATTTGGTCCTTGTGGTAGTGATTGCTATGAGAGCTCACAGTTGATTTATGACTGAGTAAGTAATTATTGAGTATCTGGAGTATATTTTCTACTAGGAAAAAGCAAGAGGTACTATCGCGGACACTCCCGCCTGACCACCACTAACTTCATTTTTGTTTGCACTCAAAAAATAGAAGCGTTCTCTAGTAAGCGCGCCAAGGTCAAATAGTTCGTCCGCAAAATTTACAAAATGAGTACACTTGATGCGTCACTAAGTTGCGCAGTGCAGGTTGCAACTAATTGCGTTATCGCTTTCCTCATAGGCGAAAACTATAAAGGGGCGTGTTTTGGCGCCGCCGCAGGATTGAGACGAAATTTTTTTAAGTAATCTGTCGTAAAAGGCCGCGATGGTACATATAATAAGCAAGAGCAACGTTGTTATTTAAATGTACTAAGTATACCTATTGTTATTTCAAAATAATTACTTAGTGTAAAAGCTAGTCGAAACAAAACAATTTTAAAGCACACAGATTGAAACATAACATAAGCTAAGTATACGACTATATTTAGACAAGTCGATCGAGCGGACCATTACTACAGTGTTGGCGACTTGGATTATGACATAGTTGGTAATGTTTATGCAGAAGTGCGCCCACGCCTTATTGGCATGCATCTGGGGCCGCGGCGATAAACAAGCGCGGTGGGCAGCCGTCCCTCCCACCGGACCGTCTTAAAGCCAAGCGCACATTACAGCCGCAACCGACCGCAGCGCAACGCATTTTCATACAAAAAAGTGTGGTGCGGCCCGCTTGTAGTGTATTTGATCATAGAAAATGTGCAAAAGTTGTGTAGGAGGATTTTTGTAGTGCGTTGCGTTGCGCTGCGGCTCCAATCTGCGCAAGCCTTTAACGTACCTCTTTTGTAAGTTTCCTAGTCCATTATAAGTTGACTTAATAATGGTGAATATTACAAGTAAGCTTTGAAAATGTTTGGCGTTAATATGAATGATAGGGCTTAGTAGCGCCTTACCACTTAATGTTGGCGAATTGTGGGTGTTGTAGAGAGCCCACTTTTGTGTCAAAACCATTGACTTAACTGATTTTGGACGTTTATAAAGCAGACTAAGTCTTCAAAAGTAGGTAATACAAATATATCTTGGAGCTGCTATTTTGAACCTTGGAAAGTCCTATATTGAACCTAGACTAGATTGCCTAACTTGACGCTTTTCTCAGCATTCTATGATCTGTGTTTAGGTACTTCAGTACCTACGTACCTACTGGTTTAGCTTGGTTATGTTTTCTATCGGGTCTCCTGTCTACATAAAACAACGTAACATAACATCACGCCTGCCTGTAATCCCAAAAGGGTTAGGCAGAGAAGTACCTATATTAGGTTCGCCCGTTTCGTTTAAGTTACATGTAAAAGGGGGCGAGCCTATCCTGTCTACTTAAAGTTCGTATTAACAGTTCTACCGCCCAGAAATCACAGTCCGTTTGTCTTAAGTAATTTTGCCTGTATTGAAAATGTCCTCTATTATGAACGGGTATCTAAAACCAGCCTCTTCGATATTGTACTACTATGCATAGAACTATTATTACTAGCGTACAACTATGTAATATTATTTCTTAATCAGGAAGTTAAAATTCCTGCAATTACTACTGCAAATAAATATTATAAGGACCACTGCGTACTGAAATTGCGTTTCAAGTTCTTGTCATTGTCTTTTTTTCAGTGCGTTGTTGTAAGGCAAAACAACATTTTTGCTGAGTCAATCGGGGGCGGCATACTGAACTAATTATATTTTTTTGCTACCGACAAAATTATCGTATGTGTGTGGGCCCTAATCTGTACTTTTGTTATGTCTGTTAATTATAAAGAGCAGTGGTGGCTCAATGGTACCTGCCGCGACTTACGAGTTGTAGGGTCGTAGGTTCGAACGTGTATAAATAATTTTCATTACCATCAAAACGGAGAAGGAAAATATTGTGAGGAAACCGGCATGTCTTAGGACCAAAAATTCGGAGATACCTAAGTGTCATCTACCAACCCGCACTGGGCCCGCGTGGTGGATTACGGCCCACTCCCTCTCACCGAGAGGAGGCCCGTGTATCAACAGTGGGATCAATAAAGGCTGTTAGTTACAGATGAATGATAAACCGTGACAGGTGTATGTTTTGTCATCTTTGAATGACTATGAATACTCGTGTAATAATAACAGACACTAAGCGATTTGCAAAACCTGAATACATTTTCGAATCAATAAAACTTCTCATACATGTGGTAAAATAAAAAAAACTATGTATTACTAAGATAATTATATATTATTATTATTTTAGGAACGATGAGATAATCACCATAATGTATTGACGCTATTTATTCGAGCATCACAGGTAAAGCAAAAACCATAAAGCTGTTTTTAAATAAAACCGGTTTTAAATGTAGTATAACCAGATTGTTCCCCATAGCAGTACTTAATGCGAAACACCGTCCGCGTCGTCGGTTAATTTAAATAAGATATTAAAGTTGTAAGCCAGGGCCGGATTAACCCAATAACAAATGTCGATAAACCCATGGATTTGGGCTTTTGGTCCTTTTGGTCAGGTAATAAAAGAGGGACGGACTCTACAGTTATTATATCATTCATTTATAATCATTGTTTCGGTCCACCTGTTCAGGAGATTCATAGACGACTTCGCCTTGGTTAAAGTGGTGCTGTTTCACAAACGATTAGACACATACCCCTTCATTCATAAACGTTGTTTAACGTTAAGTAGTGATTAGCGACTGTTTAACCATACATTTTTGATGTTTGAACGTCACTTAACTTTAATCATCGTTTATAAATACGCCCCTTAATATTATGTCCAGCGTATCCTGTCAGCTACACGTTACAGAACTGTTGGATGCTAGTGATGGCGCCAAACACGTAGCCGAATTCTGGGCCAAATTCATTTAGAATGCCATTGACGAGTTAAGAAGATGATCATTATTTCTGATAGATATTAGTTTCTCGTTCTGCATTTCGGGTAAGCTTTAATAAGTTTAGGAAAAATAAAAATAAAACATATGTAGTCTTTACACCAGTTACCCACTACTTGTTCTGGATTAAAGGTTTTAATAGCCCTACGGTAAACTGTGGTTTTGGTCCAAAAGCAAACACATCCTATAATGTTGAATAAAACCGTTATTTCTACAGACCACGTTAATACAAACCGCGCCACAGTGGAAAAAGAGACAAAGTAGGAAAACCTATAACAATTTGATACCCAATTTTCCGGGCTCGTAGCTAATACTTACGCTAATCTACGGTACGGGCCGCGCGCTACCTTAATCCGTCACTGTTAAGGCTGCGTCCACGCAGTTTTCCATGTTGGTCCTCGCGCCCCCACTCTTGCGCACTACACGAGGCGCGGTACAGCCGGTGTCATAGTGTAGTGTCTCCCTCTCGCTCGCCACCGCGTGTGCGATCGATCAACACCATCGATTTCCACCAATACGTTTCAAACATTTTTCTGAATGAAAAGTCCTTGTAAAACGTAAAACAATAACCTGTACGTGTCGGAATGTTAGTGCCATCGTTAACGTAGTTTGTGTAACTCCATTTTAACTAATCTGTGAATAATTTTCATTGTTTTCAGTGTATAGTGACTGAAAGTTTGTAAAACTGTGCGCGGTTTCGTAGTGTAAATTGTGAAGTTTACTAGTGGTTTTTTTATTGAACAGAGGTTTGTAACTACTTAATTATACATGCGATAGTATGCTACACGGCATTATGAGTCTTTATACATTTTTTGCGGTGTGAAGATGGTACCAATTACACATGTTGAGGTTGATAATTGTATTAAATTGTGGCTTGGTATATATGATGAAGCACAATTCTTAATAAGTCTTGGTATAAATATATGGATATACACAATAGCTATAGATAAATAAATAAGTATTACTGACGCATTTTCACCTTCGATTTTCCGGCTTCGTTTTCGTAGTTATACTTAGGAATGACATAACGACTAATACTTAAACTTATGGATGTTATGTGAGACATAATGTTCAGTGACGTAGGTGTCGCTCTAGGCAGGTTATGTGAAAATATTACCATAATGCCTTCACATTGTGTATGTTAATGTTTGTTTCCTGAAGCGGAGAATTACTGCGAATTAATCAGATTGTTTATTAGTGAGACCAGCAAGTGGTTAAGAGTGTGAGAGGAAATTAATTAAGCAATTTGTTTATTGCGAGATTTATCAATACACAGTTTATTGAAATTTCGGAAGGTTGAATAAAATATTTCCGGGATTCTCAATTTAGTATTTTCGATGGGTATTCTTTCAAATATTTCAGGGATGAAGATGAACAAGGCTTGCTAAAAAAATCCGGTAAAAATCGGCAATCCTCTGTGTGTTGCTGGTGTCCATAGGAGCAGGGTACCTTTTTAATATTGCTTGAGATAGGTACCTAACAGTAAGTTAACGACAAAAAAAATTTGGTCACTGTTTCAGTAGATCATAACAATTTTATTAATTTGGAACCAATTGCATTTTAGTAATCGTTCAGGAGGTCTATTTAAAGCATTAGTCGTCATTAGAATGATCTGAGGATGTTGATGAAACATCTTCTAAGGAAATCCAATTATTATGCATACATCTACGAGTATATTTTACTAATACGGCTTGGACATTACTTCATTTTCCTACAGATTACCATTTATACCATTTAAGATGCGTTTATCGACCGTCTTTATGTGCAAACACATTTACATATATTAATTAGTTAGTCAATTAAATATGTATGGCTTTAGAAGCTTTGTGTGAGGAGTCTTTCCTGATAAGGAAGAACTCCTTCTCTTTCTTTCTACATAACATCACGCCTGTAATCACCGATGGTTAAGGCAGAGGTGTACGTTCAGTACACCCACGTTTGGCCAGTTATGTTTAAGTCTCATGTAATAGGAAGCGAGCCTATTGCCAACAACCGGGCTCTCTTTCTGTGGGTATCATGAACCAGTGGACATTGAGACTAATCTTTCAATTATACAAAAATATTAAGCAACTTAAAAGGCTCTACGACTCCAATAGTAAATAAACCATCTTGATGGAAACGTCAACACGCTGCCTAAGCTGTAATCAGCAATTACCCCGGCTTTCAATAGTGACGTCGCTCGTGAGGTTAGGCTAAACACCTGTAGGATAATACCGAAAGTGTGACAGTAGTATCGATGGACAATAAAGCCTACAACATACATAATCTTACGCCTTCTTTCCATGGGGATATTCAGAAACTACAGGACGAACCTTTACATTCTCCTTTTGCCTCGCTTACGTTCATACATATGAGAGGCAATTCTCGTAATTTTAAGAACGTTCACAGTCTGATCTCAGTCGCAATTTGTCAAAAATACCTTTAAAATTCCTAAATTTTTTCCAAGTTTTTGATATTGATTGTCGTTGAGATGAGATTGCGACTAGATTTTGAACGTTTTGAATTACGGGAATTGGCCTTCTGATCATCTACGCACGCCTGTGGCGAATATTACGCACCTGAACTTTCTGAAGAACATCACCAAAACCCACAAATACGGCAATATTTCCGTATTACCGTTCATTGTCACAGTCTATTAGCAGGCCCATATACAGGCTGTTAATTACAAAGTCAATTAAAGCTTATGCGGCTTTCGTCAGCCCGTACGACGGAAGTCGCGGCCCTTCATCGCAGGCGCAGGAAACATACCAAACCGACCGATCAGCTGTAACTAGGGATGCATCAGAAGTATCGATACAACTACATAAAATTTATATCGAAAATACATACCTACCTAACTAGATGTCGAATTATAAAAATCTGAAAAAAGTTTTGCCTTTCGTCAATTCGCCTAGAAGCATCGAATACCTATGGATACATTATCGATATTAATCGGCTATCGTTTATGAAGATCAAGTACGTGGAACTAGTTTATTTAGGTATGGTTAAAGTATTACTAAAAGTACAAGTAGGTACTTATTTATTTATTATAGTTTAAAAAAATCGAGGTGGTACTCGATTTTTGACTTACTTTAATATTATAAGAAGTATCTCTTCACTAGTATTGATTAAAAATGAACTGGGTATCGAGGCTAAAGTATCGATACTTTTGGGATCCCTGCGTATGCGCAGGAAACATACCGAACCGACCGATCAGCTGTAACCGTTGCGTTATCCGTGTCGGCCATTGTCTCTGCGCATACTTTGTGCTAATGCTGTTGAAAACTATTCGTGAACAATTGTGGTACGAAGACAAATGTTTGTTTTATTGCTTGTGAAGTAAGTTGTTATTGAATTTGTAGTTTAGTTTTTAGGAAAAGTCTCTGAAGAAAATTTTACGTATGCATAGGCGAATGACGGTATACGGTAAGGTATATTGAATTGTCAATACACATATTGACAATTCAATATACCTACTCGTATATAATGTTGATGATGATGCCAATGTATCATTGAATTTAGCAGAATTATCCATATTGACGTAAACTTTATCTCATGGGACATACCTACTATATATAATTATCAGTGTTAATTGGAGGTCTGAACTTAATGCCATAGAAGGTAAATAATTCTCCAACTACTTGCTTTAATAGTCTTGTCATTTCTTGATCATTACTACCTGAGGTCATTTAGAAATATCATATCCATGAAAAACTATATAGCTTTTCGTAACATACCATAAATCTAACATACTTTAGATGTATGCCATTACAGTAACATAATAATCACGAACACACGCTGTTATTATTATAGAACTATTATTTTTATTCTTCGACATAATTATTAGTCATATACTGACAAAAAAAGGGACACAAAACATTTGTGGAGGCGTTATTATATTAGATTGAAGTATAATAGCCGCGGTTTATTTGCCAGAAGTGCGTAGGCGCATCTTTGTCGATCACACTGATATGTATTGTTACACAGATAATAAAATAATGCTTATTTCAGATCATTGATCTTTGACATTAAGTGCGAGGTCAAGAACGTGCATCAAGATACTTCGGTAATTAAATTTTTGTTTTTATTTCTGGTACCTGTGTCTTGAGATAAATGAATCTGATCTTATTTTTTAATAATTAACAGGTTTGGAATCGTATTTATTTAAGTATAAAAGTATGCAGGACATAAATAAAATCACACACATCATGCAGATAATCCTTATGAATTAAAATAAAAACATGAAAAGTTAAACAGTTAATACGCTATCAAAATAATCCGTGAAAAGAACCTTTATTTACGTAGCTTTTTATAGATCATCACCGTACAAACATACAAAACATTGCGTTATATTTTTATAGGTAAGTAGCTGTTCTTGAATGTTTATTATGACTGTTCAGCTATTTGATTATTCACTATTCGATCGACGGTGTAGTTTTTCTTTACCTCGTAACTTCGATACCGAAGTAAATATCCTTAATCAAACCAAAAAGTTTCGGACAACTATAATCTGTATTTTCCAGGACACAATACCTATAGTCGTGTGCCAGGATTTGACTCAAGACAACAACATGTGGCGTTGTGGAAATAACTACGAAGTACGACAAATAATCGTAAAAACTTGGACAGGATTTATGTTAGTCACATCCGTGCATGATAAGCAATCGTTTTCTAAGAAAATATGTCATACTAAGTTATGTTTCTTTACTTAGCTCGTTGGAGGAAATAAGCTCTTATAAACGCATTAAGTTGCCATGCTGTGTATGCGAACTAAGTTATTAGAACTTGGATTTTGAATGTGTGGGCCGAGATTATTTCGCAATTAGTCAAGTGATATAACAGGTTAGTGGAATCAGACTGTTTATTAGTTTTCCCTGTACTTGTAGAGCGATAACTGATATTGTTTCATATCAAACACCCACACGACCCACTCTACGAGTAATAAGTCTCTCATAGAAGAGGCGCTTTTAACTTTGTAGGAAATGATAATAATCTGGCTAAATAAGACATGTCATCGACATTCAAAGAATGTTTTCAATCATGACGCGTTTAGACGAGACACGCTAATGACTGGAATCTCAAGATTCATTATCACTCACTTCGAACAAACAGCTGCTTGTAGTAATTGCTTGTCCAACCACCGCTTATGATCATAGTACTTTCCGCTGAAATGTAGAACTTAAAAATAAGGTGGGTAAATAAAGCGATAACTATAAACGGTTTATATAACGAAAAAAAAAACAAATATTTCAAAATAAGCTGACCTAGAAAACGCCAAACAGATGAAATAAATTGTTTTGTAGAAGTGGTGGTCAGTGGGTCGTCTGGTCAAAATGAAGAAAACGAAGGTGCCTCACAATACGATTGCTGGAAAAACATTAGGTATAAGGTGCTTTAGGTAAATAAAAAATTGTGGCCATTTATTCTTTAAACGAGCTAGGTAAGTGATATGACCTACCGATCATTTCAGAATCTAAATGATTAATGAAAACTTTCTCCTAATAATGGCTATTGACCGTGAAGAAGTGCCTATTCTTAATCGAACTTACTAATATACTGGTTCACAGTAAAACAATTAGCATTTTTCCAACAACAACCGCAAACTTAGAATTCCTAATAAACCGTTGAACGTGTCTTTTTAAGCTGCTATGATCGGTCGTCTGGTGCTCGGGGCGTCGCGCGCATTTGAGCGCATTCCTGGCACAGCTAGAGTTACCATTTCGAAATATGAAAAGTCCTAAAAATATTAATATTATTATTATACTATATTTTTTCTTTCAATACTCAATACAAAAAAAAAACAGCTGTTCCCTACATTTTGACGAGTTATGCGGACATAAATGTAGGAAACAGCAGATTTTTTTTTCGCGATTTCAGGTATGGTCCCGTAGTAAAAGTTGTTCATAATGATGAGTAGAATCACCCATTTCGATTTGTCCCATGTTTTCAATTTCATCCTGTATTCTAAAAAATGTCCTGCTGTCGAGAAGTCCCGACTGTTTCCGGGCGGGGTCTAGAAAACTGGACAACTCCAGACAGATGGTAACCCTAGGCACTGCCGATGTTAGCAGCTAGCTGATTATTTACTACCAGAACCTAGTATTACTTGCAACGACTCGTTACTAAGGAGAGACTGTATTATAGCCTGCCGAAGTACCGTCGATTTCATTAATTTGCCGGCGGTTCCGGTTCGCCTTGTGAGTTGTGGACTGTGGTGCAAGGAAGCTGAAGCGTTAGCCATTGTAAGTGTCGAACTAATAGCTGCTACAATGCTGTATAAATAAATTTATTTGTTTTATAAGTCGAAGTAGGTCCAACATGGCCGAAGATCGCACAAGACAAGGTTTGGAAGGAAGGCACAGGTACTTAAGTCTGACGGTATCCATTATTTGAACATTAACTTAATTACATTACAAAAAATTCAAATAAGATGAGCCAATACATCGCATACGTACTATCAAATTATTAAACAAATTGCGTATCTACCGGGTTCTTTGATTAATGATTCAAATGTGAAATTAATCTTAATTGCACAACCCGATGGTATCTTCAATCGCCAGCAAAAAGTTCCGAAAATCGATGTTCCAACTGATTGTAAATAATTAATTATGTATCTATAGTCTTGCATAATTTTAACGCAGGTATAATAAGCTCCCAAACTATAATACGGACTACGAGGCGTATCTATTTATGCGTGATGACGGTTGACCGCAAGAATTTCCTTTAAAAATAATTGCCGACCGTTTTTGGCTGATCGTTTCTGTCTGTTTTGTTTTAGTAATTACGGTGCTTAGCGGCAAAGTACACAAACATTATAATGGCATGCAAATATTATTTAAAATATTGGTTATGTTTTAAGAAAGGTTTTCGATGTTTGTAGGAAATAACTTGACCTATTGATATATTTTTATGTCGTCTTTTATTCTCAACAGCTTCCGGAAATATTTTGGTGTTCTAGAAAGAGAAGAGGTTTTAGTGAACGGATGGACGATTCCCTAGGCGACAAGGGCAATACAGTTTTTGGTGTTCATTGGAGTATAACGAAGCCGCCAGCCAAATACCATTTTAATATTATGTAGTTATACTAACTACTACAATAGCCCAATTCTAATGGAAGGTATTTAACATCACGCTACGATCCTTAGAAGCCGAGCAAAAAGTAAAATGGTCAGAAAAACGCTTAGCGAAAATGGGGTAGGTAGGCGACGCAGTGGGTCGGGGGAACAAGAAATTAGAAGAAGAAGCTAGTTTTTTTTATAAAGCATAATATTGCAAATGCAAAAATAAAATAATGCGATGAGGCCTGCCCTACATAGAGAACTTAAATAAATTCCTGCAAAAGATGATTTTACAGCACATTTTATGAAGTTTCCTTTACCTACAAGTACTGACAACACTTCCGCCGAGCATCCTGCGGAAGTTGCTGGGATGACTCGGGAATCTGTTTTGAAGCGGATTTTCCTTATAGGTTAGTAGGAGCGGAAAATAGTTTAGAACGACTACGTTTACTTAGAATGTTAGTTCTAGTAGTGGTAAGTATCAGAATTTAACTTGAAATATAGCTATCTTAATAGTAGAAAGTGGTGACATTGGCTTGGTTAAGGAGGCAAAATATGATTTTGGTTTGACATTTTATTGGCCTTTCTTTGTTGGATGGCAATGAGAATTTTCCCGCGTTACAAATTGGAGGCAGTAAGTACTTAAACGTTATAACGGTTCAAAACGTAGATAAAAAAATAAATTGAAATACATCGTTGAATATTGCGTCTATTCGAAAAAAGTCCTCGTTAGGGAATCGTTGGATACTATCAGGCTAAACCTATTCGATAAGAGGATATACAACATATATTATATCCTATGTCTAGCTGACGAGGGTGGGGAAGCCTTTTCCCTCTAGTTTTCGACGTTGTTTAAAGTTAAGTAACGATTAATGACTGTTTAACCATACATTTCAGACGTTTAAAAGTCTTAACTTTAAGCAACATTTATAAATAAAGGGAAATATGTAGCTAGCTGGCGGTATTGCGAAGTTCCGGATGCAAATATCTTTTATTTATTTTATGACGAACAGAACGTTTAAACCATCTTCCTATTTACACATCTTTGTTGTCTATTCCGTACTTACTTGAGTACTAAGTTTTCCTGGTGCCACAGAGACCTAAGCCAACCTTCAGAGGATGGTCGCTCAGTGACCGCGTTGACCTTGTCGTTGTTTTTGCTGCTCAACCACTCATGCGCACCGACGGTCATCAATGTGAGATGATTAAAATGTTCTATGTTCATATTTCACTTTTTTTGCCTTAGATTAAATAGAAATACTAAAGAAACGGTAGCGTTGCACGCTTGAAAAATGTTTCTAAGTATTTATTGAAAAAGTCTCTCAATGCTGTTTACCGCACGGTAAATTTTCGTGGTGGAGCATTAAGCTGCGATTTTGTTATTCAACCTAATATTTTCATGATCTAAATAAATTATTATGGAGAACAGTCTTGGGGAAGTTTTGGCGCAACGAGACAAAAGGCTTTGCTGAAATTACATCGGACTTTACTCCTTTTATTATTTTGATCTTTATTTTTTGTTTTTATCTGGTATGTATGTATTATGTTCATTGTGTGCCTTCTAGTCTGTGCTAAATAAATGTATTTTCTTTCTTTCTTTCTTTAAATTCAACGAAATAGCTGTACACCTTTGGGTTGTAGGTAGGTTACGTACTGTGAGAGCTTTACTACCGGGACGAGTAAGACCATAGGTGTCGTATAAGTTCAATGGTTTATTTCTGGAAGATGGTTCTAGTTTTATGCAAATTTTATCATTTTCACTTGGCTTGTCAGCCAAATCTGATTCTTCCTATAGTTTTTCTATTCTTTTTATAAATCAATGTTTCTGCTATCTAGTTTTCGAAGTATTCATATAGGTTGCATTAAAACACCAAGTAGGCTATAAGTTCTACAGTACCTACATTTAAAAGTTTAGCAAAACCTTTTATGTCTTCCGAAGCTTGATCAATTGATCATTCACAAATAGATTCCAACTAAGTGGTTAACTAGGCTCGATCTAGATTATCTTATAGTTAACAGTAACTAATTGCAGGATTTAATAACACAGCCACGTATAAAAAGCAAATGTTTTCCTTGACACATTAGTAGCTGTTACCAAGTCTAGAATTACCATAATTCTTAGGAACAGCTGTCTACAAGGTCGGTTGTACCATGCATCATTCCGACATAACTAGGAATGTTTTCTCAAAAATACCGTATCGCAAATCAAGGAAAAATCTCCCATAGTCGGAATTGTGCAAGACGTTTGCGTCATGCCAAGTGTTGGCGAATTTCATGGTTTTTGTTCAAGGGTTCGTTAGTACATGGTGAGTCAATCACATTAGTCATTCTTTAAGTAAATGTTTACCTTTGCCGTGTTACTTCATCGGATTTACTTTCATTTTATTCA
The DNA here is from genome assembly GCA_963669345.1 of Gortyna flavago. NCBI lineage: Eukaryota > Metazoa > Arthropoda > Insecta > Lepidoptera > Noctuidae > Gortyna > Gortyna flavago. The sequence goes on from OY770139.1 coordinate 9,464,300, forward strand.
TTACTAGCTGCGCCTAGCGGCTTCACCCGCATAAGTCTCGATACCGTAATAAAATCGGAATAAAATGTATCCTATGTCCTAATACAGGTCATGGTACACGCATGTGCCAAATTTCAACCAAATCCGTTTATCTGTTTTAGCGTGAAAGCGTAACAAACAAACATACAAAAAAACAAAAAGACAAATCTTTCCTCTTTGTAATACTTGTTTAGATTTAAGGAGTGTTTTGAAAGCTCTGTTTCAAACTGAAACTGAAAGAATTTTCAAACGATTTTAAGGGCGATTTTTGCTTAAATTATTTAAAAAAATTAGTGTTACTTTGTTCTAGAAAGAAAAAAAGAAGTAATTTTTAAGAGCATATAAGCATATCACTATTACAATATCTCTCCTTCTTTTTCAATTTCTTTTCAGATGGCTAAAAATACTTATCAACTATTTTCAGATTTTTTCTCATTTCTCTTTTAATTAATTTAACTGAACCAAGCTTTACTTTTGGTTTTTCATGCTTAGTTCTGAAATACATATGTTGTGATTTCATTCAAACTTTTGTACGTAGATATGTGTAATAACTATTAGAACTATACGCAAAGCTCATTATTACGCTGAATGAAAGACAAACAATGAATGAAAAGCTTCTACAGGTACATCCATATAATGGCATTGAACTGTAGTTAATTCGCTTTATGTACATTCGCGGCACGCGCGTACGTCGTCGCGACGGTCCTCGGCATTCCTCGGCATTCCTCGGCAATCCTCGGCAATTGTCGGCAATGTCGAGGTTGACATGACCCTATGAGTCGAATTAACCCACGTAATTCGCGAATTGTGAAGGTTTGTTGTTCTCAGTGTCAAACTACGGTTGGAATACTAAATGAGTTTAATGAGTATTGGTTTAGGAGAATATGTTTTATTGCATTGCACATACATAAATTAAAGAGCGCTTATTTTTGTATTATTCGTAGGTATATATTACAAAACTGTTCGTAATACTAAAATAATTATCCTTATGTTACTCAACACACAAAATTGAATGGTTTTCAGCTCATCGTGCTCCGCGTAGTAAAAGTTTTCATAATGCGTAGCGCTTGAGCTTATCTCGTACACAGGATGAATTTTTGAGACTGGGCAGTAAAACCTACATTAATCGTTGTAGCTACTGGAAAATTTTCTTATACTATACTTAATTTATATAATATATACATATTTTAGTGTTAAATTGTAAAATAGGTTAAGTGTGTTAGAAATAAAGCTAAAGAGTAAAAACAAAAAAATATTGAGTAATCGATGCAGTTCCGTGAAAAGATTAAAACACTTTTCTTCACCTACAAAGGATTTAAAAAAAAAACTTACGTTAATTTGTATGCTCATTATAAGTTCAAAAGTTAGCATGTAGCTACTAAACAATATATTAGTTTAATTTACATTGTTTTCTGACAGACAGAACCATAACCAGCGGGTTATTTACAAAAAGCGACATTTAAGGACGTGCGAATTGAACAAACGGTCACGATTTTACTTTATTTATATGGGAACGTAATTGAATGGTACTGCAAAATAGATTTTACTTTATTGTAAAGGTTGTACGGGCTCGCTTGTCGCAGTCGGCGCATGGATGGCCCGACCATCCATTACCGAGAAGACCCCTCCTTGCCTTAAGCCGTTAGTCCCGGCTGTCATTCGTAGATCTTTGACAGTCGTTACGGGTAATCAGAAACCCAAAAGTCTGCCAACGAGTATTAACAAGAGGTATCATGTTACCCACCAGGTACCCTGGGTTGTAGAGGTCAGATAGGCAGCCGCTCTATGTAAAATACTAGTAAACAGCTGCATCCGATTAGACTGGAAGCCGACCCCAAATTAGTTGAGAAAAGGCTAGGAAGATTTATTTGTAAAGGTTCAACATAAACCTAACGAATTGCCTTAGACATCCATCAACCGGTACCTACGTAACAAAATCTCACTCGTTAGGGTAAGCTTCAAGCAATTATGAAATCTAATTGGAAAAACGTGTGTAGCCGACTAACCTGTATCTGCATAAAACATAATGTCGAAATAGTTATACTAATCCCATATGTTTTTCCCACGAACTCACGCATCTACACCACTCCAAGACGACCTGATCTTGAGGTGACTGTTATTTGTTTATGAACGTTGCAGGGTCGTGGTGGGCTGGTTTTAAATCTACATAATATATATAGAGATGACACGACTAGGCTTGACAAAACGTTTACATAACCGTGATGTAATGCTAACGACATATGTATATATGTTTTACTCGAGCGAAACAAAGCGCGGGTGATGCGCACGGCTCCACGAATAGGAGATGCCTAATTAAGTACAAACTCGGAAACTGCTGTACAGATTTTAATGTAACTTTCACTGGAGTGTGGGTGGGTATCGTTTAGCAATGCTTTTGTGGAGGACCTGCAGTCCGTTAACTTTATTTCCTAGTTTTAAGGAAGTTTCGACGCTCTCTATTTTAAGTCCCTGATTTATAACTTCGCCATACTTACAAAGAGCAAAAAGGTAAGGTAGATAATTATTGCAAACTAGCTGACCCGACAGACGTTTTCCTGTCCAAATTTCAACAAGTCATACAATATTCCCATAGATTTTCAGTTTTTTCTTTCCGTAAAAACCTGTTTTGGACTATTATTCGACCTAACCTAACCCATTTGGTCGGGTTGTGCTGGTTCAGTTACTGCGACCAATTAAACAAAAAATAGCCAAATCGGTCCAGACGTTTTCAAATGATGCGCTTAATAACGAATAGCATTTCACTATATAGATAAGTAGCATTAAAAACCTGAGGTTTATTATGACTAATATGCTCCTAAATATTATTAATAAAAAAAAAATTACAACACTTTGTCAGTTTTATACTGTGACTTTTAAACATTATCGAATAATATACCATTGATCAAACTCAAAAGCATTTATTTCTAATAAATCATTAAAGAAGCACAGATTACTAATCTAAATTTAATTTATTCATGTCGATACTTAACAATTTTGCCATAAATTCGTATTAATTTGGTTACATAAGTAATAGGAGGTAGTTACTTTAGTTAAACTTGTTTATCATTTCAAATAATTGGGACATCATTTATTAAGTAATAAAATATATGATTAATGTTGCCATACATAACACACTTATGTATGATCGATTACTATTGGGATAGGAGCACTGCGTAATATAGAAACCCTTCTGATACGAATGATACGTGTGGTTGTAATTGTTGTGAAATTCATTATGAAATATTTGTTATTTTTTTACTGATTTTTGTAATACAGTTGCATAAGAGACACGTAGGTAAATGTGGGTGTGTAGGTCCACTTCTGTCTAACTCTTTGCGGAATCAAGGCGTGATGTCATGTGTTATGTAGGTAATCATCTAGAATTAAGTAATATTGATACTTTTGTAACTAATAACTTTAGAATTAGCACGGGATCGAGGAGGGGGTGGAGGGGGGCTCAGGGGATCAGACCGGAATAAATCTTAATTTGAAAGTTCCAGAAAAAATATATTGTAACTCAAGTTTTAAAATAAGTAATCTTTCTGTTAGTTCCGATGGTATTTTTTCTGTTAAGTGTGAATAAAGTGTTGATTAATCTAAAAACCCATTTGAGAACAACATTAATCTTCCTTTGACAAATATCTTTTAAACCGTTTGGTTCACACAAAGAAATATAAACTTGCCTTATAAAAATAATAACCAATAAAACATCTGAATTATTATAGTGACTATCAATAAACATGTCTGCTGTTTTTTTAATCAAAAGCCTTAACAAGATAAACATGACAAGTTTTTACAGATTATAATGTCTAACGAACTACTTAGCTCGAATAGTCTTCATAATATTTAGGTTTTGAGGTTCTTTTCGATGATCAGCTTCTAATTTGATAAGAATGACGGTCGTTGAATATTTATTTCGACATTTTTATCCAGTACTAAGATCCATAAATACAGATTCTGCAAACCCTATTGTGCGATCGAAAACTCATGAATTATGTATGTATCGATACCGAATGCAGTATCGAGTATCGCGTTTGGCGGGATTTCGTAAATCGATGAACTCTTACAAGTGTTCGGATACAGTATCAAAGCTTCGATGACAAATTGAGCTTAAGGATGACTGTTGCTTCTATTGTGTGTGGGAGATGTTGAGATATGGATGCAAAGATACATATTTATCTATCGCTTTGAGAGACAGAACGGGTTGGCAATATGTGTCAGTGCTTTGATGCTATCAAAAACAATATGGACGCGTCGTGGTGGTATTGCAACAAGGCTTGAATTTCCAGCTTGTTGCTTTGTATTAAATGATTTTATCATTAATCTAAGCTAAGGATTGTTATGTTTCAGATAAAGTCAAAACAATATCTAAACCTGTCGTGGACGCCCAGAGGACACGGTGATGCACACGGTGGAGGTCTGTCCCGCTTGGGCAGAGCACCGCCGTGTCCTCGTAGAGGCGATCGGCAGCGGCGGCGACCTCTCGCGCCCGGCCCTGGTCCAAGCCATGGTCCGGGGCGAGAGGGAGTGGGAGGCAGTCACCTCCTTCTGCGAAGCAGTCATGCTAGCGAAGGAGGTGGCGGGATGGGAGAGGGAGAGAGCCGAGAGGGCCGCCCGTCCCAGCCGCCGCGGTAGACGCTCCGGGCGTCGGGAGCCGCGTGACGACTCCCGGCCACCGTAGGCGCGGGCCTGCGGACGGCGAGTAATGGGTAGCTCGCCGTCCGATCAGGACCAGGCCCGTGCCGGACGGCGCGTATGTGTTCCACGCGCGCCTCAAAGAGATGTCAGCAGACATGGAGGGGCCCGTTAGGGCCGAAGCCTGCCGGGGCAGCGGGATTGTCCGAAAGGGTTACCGCTGCCCCGGAACATAAAGGGCTAAGGAAGGAACACGGATGGGTTTTAGTCAGTAAGAGTCTGACACTCCCTTCCGCTCCACCCAGAGCGGGAGGGGTCATTGGATGATTTCCCATCCTTAAAAAAAAAAAAAAAAAAAAAAAAAAAAAAAAAAAAAAAAATAAAAAAAAAAAAAAAAAAAAAAAAAAAAAAAACCTGTCGTGGAGACGGATTTAAATTAACCGTCTCCAATAAAGTCTAACAAAACGGAATCCAATTAACATAGAAAACACAGACGTAACATTTAAACCTAAGTTTTTCGTTTGTTTACAAAAGTCGGCGAAGGCGCGCACAAAGTCTCGGTGCAAAATCGAAACAAACAATAAACAAAATCTGTTAGCCTTCACGCATAATTAGTCTGTTGTATCGAACAATTATCATTGGTTATTTCACGGGAGAGTACTGCGCCGATCAGAGGAGTTTGTTGCGCAAACGCAACTTTTGGCAGACTCCTACGCATGTGTATGAGAACTGAGAACCAGTCGTGGTTCGTAATAGGGACATGCCTGGACGGACGATTCTTAATACTTACGGCTCGCGTACACCTAATCCGTCATCGGCCAAACTGTGCTTGTACGGCGGCGTCGCCGATTCGTCCGATTGTGCCGAACATCTGTAAAAGAAAGTACCTAAGAGATTTGGGTTGACGTAGCGTACGAAAATGTGAAGAATGTGTGTGACTTACGAACATAGTTTAGCCGATGACGGATTAGATGTAAAGCTCGCGTAAGATGCAACATTGTTATTGCGAAACGATTTGATAACCACTCGTAAGACGTACCTACATAATTGTACATGTACCGTGAAATTGGTTAAGAGCGTGTTTTAGGTTTATTTAGTATTAAATTCTTCTTTGATACTGGTGAGTCGTGTTCTTCTTGTGTGTAACATCATCAATAAGTGGTTACCTAAATCGGTCGATGAAATTTCAATTATCACATAACTTCGCCAAATGTGAATCAGAATAGAAAATGTGTTACATTCGATTGTAATGTTTGTTAATTGTGTTAAGTTAATACTAACTTAACACAATTAACAAACATTACAATCCTACCTATACAGGTACATGAATTAAATTAAACGTGATTGATTGCTTCATAATTATACAGGGTTTGCTTAAGTTTGTGAAGGTATGAGTTTTTAGATGAGAGATTTTGTTTATGTTTTATTTTTTTTATTTTTTTTTTGATACTATCTGTCTTAACATTTTTTACTAATTAGACTCGGATTGACATTAAACATTTTTCTATTAATATTTGTATGCCATTGTATAACATAAGGCAAATGGGATGATCTGTTTTTATCTCTACTTTAACATCTCTTGCATGCTGACAATTTGTGTTCTATGTGTTGTACTCATGTTTGAGCAAATAAATTGTTATCTCATCTTATTTAAATATAGCATACTTAGATGAATCCCACAGATTAAAAGGAAACCTATAAAATCTATTATAAAAAAGCTATAAAATCTATTCAAATCAGATTTATTTGCCTTAAATCCGCAAAAAGTCACGGATACTCAGAGATTTATTTACTACCATTGTAACAAAAATATGTCCAAACAGTTACTTATAACCGTTAAATGGCTAAACAAGTATCATAGCATATTAATAAGGAAAGGAGGTCGTCTGTGCGACTCTAACGATTCCGAAATAGTAGTGACATTGGCAGCTCTTCAACTGTTTAGCCTAATTAAGAAGGCTGTCAAATAGCTGTCAATAAAGTAGCTGATGGTTGTTTCTATGCGCACTGCATGTTAGGGTTAACTTAAGGCTTTCACTGATAGGCGCGCCGCGACTCTGGTAGAGCAATTTCTATGAAAACTTAATGGAAATTGTTCTACTGGAACTTAATGGAACTGAGAGTAGTCGCAGACGACGTTTATATGTTGATTTGTTGAGGAATTTATGTTGGTTTTAATTCATTGTAGTCACAAAACAATGTTATTTATAAATGAGGACAGCTTTTAAAGTGGTTTTAAGTTAAATATTGATAAGTTTAATTGCCTTGTCACTTAAGCTATGGTTTCCTATAAGTGCGGCGGCCGCCACATAGCGTCTGAAATTTATCGGCGAGTGACAAAAAAAAACGAGAAAAAAAATTCAATAAAAAAAAGAAAGAAAAAAAAGTAAAGGGTACGCTGGGTGACTCCGCAAATAAAATGTAGGGTAGTACTTTTAGTGAATGAAAGTGACGGCTTACGATTTTTGTACGTAAGCTGGGCACGCGAAGTAATTGTTCTTGCGTTATCTAGGTGTATCTATAGGTATCTGTGGGGACAGGAAAGGCCGTTCTAAGGATTTCTATTGTACGTTTATTATCCTTTTATTTATATTGGAAGGTGTGTTTACTAATATTACGTGAGACGAGTGATTCTAAACAAGGCTAAAAGCGCAGTGCAGTCACTATGAGAAAGTAAAGATTTCAGTCAGTGGTAAGATCGGTCTCTAATAGAAAAAAATATATTCATGAGTTAGAATGAGAAAGACGACAGCGTTGAAGTATTTTGCTATTCTCCAAGAAATACCAGATGAAAATACCAACAATTAAGTTATCGAATAAAATACTCCTTATGTCCACAAAGTTGAAAAACAAGCAAGTAATAAAGTAGTATCGAAACTTGAAGAAAGTATCACTGAACAAGTTTCCTTTCCGGATCGAGTGAGGTCGCATGATTCAAGATCAGCCCTTACATGGACTTGAAAGGTTGCGCAGCTTATTTCTTTAATATCCACCGATAAATTAAGCTGATATCCATCGAATGAGATACGAAGATGATAGCCTGTATTGATACTGGATAATGAAGCAAGTATAAAAAAGGAAGCAAAAACAAAGCCTTAAAAACAGCTTCCTATAACTATATTTTTTCGTAAACTGAATCCTACGGTCAGTATGGTCTTTTTTTTGGACCTACATGATACCTACAGGAAAAATCAAGGTTCGAGTGAAATAAAAATTATATACCCTGCAAAATGTGGACACCATGGTATACACATCCTGCTGACATGACCCCACAAACGGGTCGTGGGGCTTTCGGGACCGGGACCGCGGTCCCGGATTCCACCTATAATTATTTTTAAGTGGTATTTTGGGACCACAAAAAAAAAAAGAAGGTAAAGTACAGGCCCCGGAACAATTGCCAACTATTAGCTACCGGCGAGACCAATATTTGCTCCCTTATTCCCAGCGGGGATCTAACAATCCGAGATCTAAATTCGTAGTGCAGTACCCAATCACGTCTGCTGCAATAAATCGTTCAAGATGTAAATATAAGCAAATTCTCAAAGGACTGAAACTAGTTGGTTTAGTGGTGCACAGTGGTCGTAAGTGCTACTGGTGAGTGAGTTCGGTCCCAAAATCGGGAAGTGTGATTGGGTTTTATCATAAGAAGATAATCTGTAGCAGCCCACAATGTAGGTCGGTTAAGGCTGCGTTTCCACCAGAGATGAATCGAGGATGCTGAGCGTGGGATGTGTGTGAAACCAACAAATAACATCACTTAATTTTTATAGCTTGAACTAAGTTAGCGTTGGTACGAGTATTGGTTAGTTTTACACATATCCCTCGCTACGCATCCTCGCTCATCTCTGTTGGAAAGGCAGCCTAATGGCTAAAAAAATCTCTGTCTCGTCTATTACTTTGACCTTATTGCATAACATGCCAAACGACATTACTAACGTTATGTTGTGTCATGGTAAACTAGCTTTTGCCCGCGACTTTGTCTGTCAAATTTTATAACGATGGGTTCAGTGGTTTAGGCGTGAAAAGGTAACAAACAGACCGAGTTCTTTTAGCAATCTATACAGACTGGCGGGACATCGAGGGGTAAACTGTAACCTGTATTCAGTACAACATGGTTCCGAAACCCGCTGTGTTGAAATTTTTCGTCGGTTATTAAAAAAAATATTTGCTGTTCCATACATTTTGACCGCATCAGTATTTTATGAAACAGCTGATTTTTGTTCTGATAACCGACGAAAAATTTCTACGCTAGGTTTTCTAGAATCATGTACTGAATACAGGTTACCGTTTGCGCCTCGGTGAACCTACCACCCTGTATATTATAGTACTATGGATGTTGTACATCGAGAGGATACCGGCATGTTCTAGAACCAAAAATTCCAACATATGCGACATCTAGCTACCCGCACAGGGCCCGCGCTGTGGATTACTGCCCACTCCCTTTCACCGAGAGGAGGCCTGTGTCCTAGCAGTGGGATTATTATAGGCTGATTATTATATGGGTGTTAAAGTGGGTTCAAAGGGCTCCCTGGGAAGGCACCCCCGCCACCTTGCTAACTTCTTACCATTTATACCACGGCGGCAAATGCTATTCTCATAACTCAGACCGAAACGAGAATAGACAGCAAATTCAAATACAGTAGTTAGTATAAACATTGTTCATTCACAATTCAAGTCATTATTATGCCGTTGTATCGTGAGTGAGATACTAATGAGGAAGCGATGGCTGCGGAATGTTGATGCGAGATCTAAGATACTCTTGATGTCATGCCAAAGGTGAGCAGGTTCCCTTAAGGTGATGAAGCCTACTTGGACGTTAATCAAGGGTGTCTTCGTTACTCGCGTACTTACGTGTTTATCTTGCAGTATTAATTAGGTAGGGCTGTTTGAAAATGTTATACATGTAGGTACTTCTGCTTCTCTGTCCCGATTTTTTGTAACGAGCGGGAGGTTAGTAGAAACTCGACGAAGGATATGTCCTCGTAGAAGTGTGATGAACTGGTGGCGAAACTAGTTCTCAATTCTCTTAAAACTAATGAGAACCTCATTGATGTTTACCTATAATAATAATACACAGTTTCACTAAAAGATATCTCCTATTAACTCCCATGAAAGTTTGTTAAGTTTGAGACTGATATTACGATATGTAAGGAATGAGCAGAGAGTGAAGTCATAAAATTCTTAAAATTTTCCTATTAATTTATTTAATAGGTACCTTTGAATTTCCTTTTAATACCTTTGACATCGGCAGCGGCGTTTGCGACTTCTAGCGTTCTAATCATAAATATAAGTATCTATTTTGTGATCCACCATTTCTCATAAATGATCAAAACAAAATAAGAAATCATCCGTAAAGATAACAAGGTACAATCTATAAATAGCTGAAGTCGCACTAAGACATGATATTTCCTAGCATTGAGCATTTATCTCAGTTTGCATGTTGATGTCCGATGTCCACCTATTAAATTATTTTAAAAGGCGATGCACCGTTGGGGTCCTCTATTTCTAATTCCAATTATTGAGTGGGTCAATTGACATAAAGGATGTGGGTTTATGATTCTACTAAGTGTTATTCCGATGCATCGTAAATTAATTATAAACATTTCTTATGTTTTGGTTTGAAATATTGCTTTAATTAATTCGTCGATCTCTAAGTTGGATTTATTGATGAATACTGTTGATTTAAAAGGTGACTACCGAGATGACGGCTAATAGAAAAGTTGGAAAATTGGGATAAGGTCAGGAGAATGATGATGATAAAAGGTACTCCAACTCCAATGGCAGTACAGAATATTTCAATTCAGTGATGCGTGTGCGGCTTTTTAGCTTTTCTTGGACAAAATTGTGCATTCCCTATGCTTATACTATTAGGTGTAATATCGCTATTTTGGTGTTGGTCAAACATGGTTATGTATGCTAATAGTCCTAAGAATCCGTCCTAATGAAGAGTAAACGAGGCATATGATCAGCACTTATCCTATTTATTTCCATTTGTGGGTTGATACTTTTCGCAATGATACGGACATCGAATATTTTCACAGGAATAAAACAGTTCCCAACCCTTTATGCTCGGGTAAACGAATACAGTATACAGTTTTATTTTTAGTTCGAATAACTTTATCGATCTCATGTCTCGTTGTTCACATGTCTATATCGTTCACATCAATTCGCCACAGGGGCGTATTGTCAAATCACTCGATACATTCAGCCGTCCAGAGGGTAACGGATACCGGTACCGATGACCCCTCGTATCGTGTTGAATTTCATTATAATATATTTCAGATTATAATACACCATTTATTTGCATGTGACCGTCCTTCTTTCGGAGTAACTTGACAGCTTTTTTGGCAGTTGTCACATGAAATATTCAATGAGATATTATTTATGCTAAAATCTAAACTATGTTAAGAGTTTTTTTCTTTTAGCTTCATCACTGTTCCTTTTTCTGTAGCACTTTTTAAAATTAGTAATCCTGGCCCAGTGGTAACGGCCGCGACTTTGAGTTGTAGGCCGTGGGTTCGAACCCAAGCAGGCACTTCAAAACGGTGAAGGAAAACATCGTCAGGAAACCGGCATGTCCTAGAACCAAACATTCGAAGACATATAATATCCGTCAAACCGCACTGAGCCCGCGTGATGGATTACGGCCCATTCCCTCTCACAGAGAGTAGGCCTGTGTCCCAGCAGTGCGAACATTATAGGCTAATTATGCAGTTTATAGGCAACGACTGTCTACAAGCGCAGGATCGTTTGCTCGACCCTAAATTCCTGAGCTTCTGTTTGCTTGTATCACCAGTATGGTTATGCTTATTACTTCCATGGGTTTTCTAGGATATAATTATGAGGTAGGCGTCAGTCAAACTTTTATAAGAATAAGGAAACTTGCGACAAAAATATGATACACATTTACATGATCTTAATAGACGAAGAAGAAAACGAATGAATTTAAATAATTCTGACTTAAAATTGGTCGAATCATACAAGATCGTTCGGAATGATAAGAATGCCGAAACAATGAGGCATTTGATTAATTTATTGAGGCCTTCGGATTCAGCCTTGAAACAGAACTGGCTTAATCGATCATGGACAATTAGATCCACGCTAGAAATTGATGGAAGTTGTACCTACAATTAGAGATTCATTACCGTGCTACGTGTGGGGTTCCTACTGAATATTATTCGGACTTGTCATGAAATTGTGCCCGGTTGATGGCAATAGGCTCGCCCCCTATTACATGGGACTTAACTGGCGAAATGTGGGTGTACTGGTACACCCCTGCTTAACCCTTCGGGGAATACTGGCGTGATGTTTTGGTATGTTGTCATGAAATTAATTCAAATAAATTTATTTGGAAGCTAAGTATTCACCGTTAAACTTCGTTTAAAAATATCATAAGAATAGGACCCGAAATCTGTGACGCGATCTACATGTATTGTTCATCCTTTTTTGTGGTAATTACAGCTGAACAAAAAGCAAATAACATAAAAATAACATGACATTAGAATACACCCCTGTTAATGTCAGTACACGCTTAGTCACGGTGTCTTCGAGTATGGTAATGTATGTTTATACAGTCGTCACATCGACGCCACACTTGAGCCAAGGTCAAGAGCCATTGTGAACCAACACACCAACGTTTGATCAACAGCCAGATATTCCGAATTTGCAATACGTTACATTGTTATTCTTATCTCATTGGCCGGCCAAGATTTATGAGCTGGAGAAGCAATGTATGCCAAGCTATTGTTGGGAGTCTCTAAACATAAATTGTTGGTACAATATTGGATGAAAGAAGTGTCGTTCTTTCTGTCATTCTACTTTAAGCAGAATCAATGTCTACGAATAGTGGTTTGTTTACTAATAGGTATTATATTAATGCGTTAAATCCGGTTTTAAAGTTTAGAGCATCATTCAATTACGCGTAAAACGACTATGTATAGCGATTCTTAAGAGCGTAATCATGTTAGGATGTCTGCACTTCAAGTTTTTTCTATGTAGGTACTGCTAATGATACACAAAAAAATAAAGAGAGGTGTTGACATTGAAGATTGTGTTGTAGATAGGTGAATTAAGTAATAGAAATATACTTGGAGATGAATTACAAGTAGATACTATTATTGAAACTATTAGCATTAATGATAATGAAAATGAACAGACTGTAAAAATTGACACTCGAGCAAAAAAATTTACTTCAAAACAATTTATCTCTAGTATTTAACCGCTTCAAACAATAGGTAGCTACTACGACCATTCCTTGTTTTGAAGTTACATTTTTTGCACGGGTACATGTACGGGTTTTTTTTTAAGGATGGGAAATCATCAAATGACTCCTCCCGCTCTGGGTGGAGCGGATAGGAGTGTCAGACTCTTACTGACTAAAACCTATCCATGTTCTTACCTTAGCCTTTATGTTCTGGGGCAGCGGTAACCCTTTCGGACAATCCCGCTGACCTATACGGGTGATGATGATTAGCCTGTTTTTACAAAATGAACAGACTGTAAAAATGTATCAATGGTCGTAATGGCTATACCTATTTTTTGAAGCGGTTAAAATACTAGAGATAAATTGTTTTGAAGTTACATTTTTTGCTCGTGTATTTAATAATGGGATTAAATGTACGGGGGATGATGATTATCCTGTGAAGTCTCTGGCGTTTTGCGCAGAATTCGCTCAAAGCTTCTGATAGATCTATTAGGAAAAACACAAATTAATTTTTCCTTTCTTTTGCCCGCAGTTGTCCAGTAATGTGCTGAAATGCCGATCACAGCCGTGTCTCGTGAGACGCCGCCCGCGTCGCCTCCGCTGCACGCCGCTACTTATGAGGAAGCTTTAGCCACCGTATGTATTATTGAAGTATTTATTATTTATTTTCCGTGCCTTGGAAAGCACGTAAAGTCGTTGGTCGTTGGTCGTGATGAGTGCCGTTCCATAAGACTATGAGAGCAAAAGAACAGAGAGTACACGAAGGTCGGGATTGTTTACTGTACACTATTAAGCACAATCGATGCGATACGATAGATTTCGGAAGGAGGGCATGTGCCGGAGTCCTGTGATTTCGGTTCCAATAATACAGGAAATGGAATCGTAACTGAACAGGTTCATTAGAATAAGGACAGACAGGATATCGGGGTAGATAAAGGACAGTGGAATAGACTTGAATTTTCCGAAATAGGAAAGTTATTCTCACTAGTAACTAATTTTTTGGAAGGTGTTCCCTAATTTGGTACTTATTCTAATGTTTAAGTTTAAATTACTTCAAAAAACCAGAAAGTTAAATATTTTGCGAAAATAACACTATTGATTTTCTGTAAGTTCCACGCATTATAGGTAGATGGCGCTGCTTGTTACAAAACTATAAAGACTGAACAATAATGAGCGTCAATTAAGTTTTAGATCATCATCGTTGGCACCTTCATCTTAGTCATACTAAATAATTTATATTCAGTTAATATGAGATGCATGAAGAAGCCGCCTCGTGTAGCGCAGTTTGTTCCGCCAGTTACTTAACTGAACCAAGAGCTCGGTGCATCCTGGAGAGTTACACCCAACATCTTATTTGATTGGCCAATTCTTCCCTTGCGGTGGTAGGGCTAACGCCCGCCTGGTTTGCGACCACCCTCCCACCGGAGTCCGGCGTCAAGCAGCCTGCTGTGTTTCGTCGATGCGTGGGAGTTCCAGTGCCTTAGGCATCTTCTGGGCACGCTCGTTCCATCATAGACCTCAGTCATCGCTTTCCATCAGGCGTGATCGAGGTCAAGAGAGGGCCCATCCAGCAATAAAAAATAATTGGAATAACAATTATTTACTTACGAAAATGTTCTTAAGTAACTTTTTAGACCTTTGTATCCTGTTTTTGCGTATGAAATTACATTAAAATTGGTTCATTCATTTTGAAAAACAAGGGCTTGAAAGATTGTATGAAATGCCGTATGGCGTAAACGCTCTTAAATTACTTCTAGGATAAAGGCAGAGCGCGTCAGAATACCGTTATATTAATACCTAATAGTTCATAAATATTTATCTTACATAAAGATTAGGACATGTAGGGCGGATATGATGTTGTATGGAAATAATTGTCCTTTTATGATGATCCTATCGTGCAAAAAGCCAACTGTTGCGTCCTTTCCGAGCTACAAACAACATGTTGTGACCACCAATTTGTCTATCAATTCAATATGGCAATAATATGACCTACTCAATTAATCTGCCTAGCCTTTTCCCAAATATGTTAGGGTCACCTTCCAGTCCATCCGGATGGAGCTGAACACCAGTATTTTACATGAAGCGGCTGCCTATCTGACCTCCACAACCCAGTTAAGGTGGAAGTGTAGGGTAGCCAGCGAAATTCGAATTTTCTAACGTTTTTTGCAATTTGCTGATCAATGTCAGGCTGTATGTTGAACAAAATATGATTCGCGAACGTACAAGTACTTATGTATTTGCAAGATTATTAGCATTACAAACATCAATACAACCCTCTAAGTTCATGTAACCCTATTGATTGATATTTCATGAAACACTCATTCAATAGGGTTTTAACAAAAGGGGGAAACGACACCCCTTGGTAAGACTGGTTGTCAGACTTTTGGGTTTCTGACTACCCGAAATAATATAACCTATTACGACATATCAATCGCTGTTGATACGTATAATAACTAGGTATGTGCATTTTCACTTTTTGCAGTTTCCTTGAGATAGCGTGATTACTTCATATTTGTATGACTTAGCATCGGCATTTCGTGCCAAACGTGAGGTTCCTATTGTCATAGGCACAGACCATTAGGCATGTTTGTGTTTATTATTTACGTACGAGTGGGTTTCCTCATCGTTTCATGTTTGGTTGTCGTGTTTGAAATCATCACTTTGGATGATAAGTAGCGGAAAATATACGATGGGTTCGGTTACAAGAGTGTTGACGTGAAAATATGAAAAAAAAAGGACAGCCAATTAATTTGAAAGAAACCCACACGGCTTGTCATTGCCCGAAAAAGGAAAATCTTGAAATGTCATCATCATCATTTTTAACCGACTTCTAAAAAAGGAGGAGGTTCTCAATTCGGATGTATGTATTTTTTTTTTCTGCCCTTATCCCAATATATTTAGTGTCAGCGCAACATTCCTTTTCCTTGAAATATATCAATACTAAAATGCATTGACAAATGTAACTAACTATTTACACTAGATATTAAATTAAATGACTAACTTACTATACAAATAAATACAAAAACAAAGGGCACTTAGGCGTCGAAGTAATCGTACGCATCGCTGTCATCCGGAAACGTGCCCAGAAGACTATCAGCGTTGCCATGTTGAATGCCAATGATAATTTGGCCAAAGAACGACCAGTTCTCTGGTCAAAAATGATTGACAAATTAATTTACACAAAGTAATAAGTAAAATATAAATATCGCAAAACCGCACAGAGTTTAAGCATCGATGCGCTAGATGCTAATTCCTTATCTATAACCTTGACATGGGATTTGAATAGACCGAAATGCTACTGGCTACTGTGCGGAGTGTATGCGACTGCGACACGTATCGAAGCGAGCGGATTGCCCCACTGTGTGAATGGAAAATGGCCATAATAAGGCAAACGGACGTACTACAATCCACCTGCATACAATAGCTTAGTAGTTTAGTTTGTTCACAGCTTCCGACGCGCGGCCTTCTCGCCGATGCGTTTGCCGCGAGTTATCACCGACAAATTAAAAATATATACAAATCAGTCACATGCCATATTCGTCGTATATGACAACAGTTAAGAGTGTGTGAGTCCGATCGTGACTGCATATGTGAAGTGATGATAGAATAAGTGGCGAATTTATGATGCAAACCTGTTATATCGTGATTTATATATCGTTGGTTTTATGGGATCGTTAAAAAATATTTTGTTTTTACAATTGAAATGTAGCCGTGAATCATTTGCGTGTGTAACGGTTTGTTGTGAAGGGACCTTGGCTTATTTTTTGTATTGAGATCGATATAATTATATAGTTAAGTTGTGCTATGTTTGGGTGCGATTTTCTCACGAACACTGAAGTATTGGATCGGTCACGACATTTATTTACTCACGGAATTATTTTTTAGGCTGTGGGCTCGACTTCACGCTTGAGGTTTTACGCTACAGTTCTTTATAAAGAGATCACTCATATATACAAATAGTAGTAGGTAATTCTAAAAATATACCTATACGGTTATGAACTAGTAGGTAATAGTTGTTATGTGCCGATTACACAATGCTTATGTGATAAAAAGTTATCTGCAGGAAAAATAAATGAAAATTCTTCGTAGAACGGTTGTTGATTTTATTATGAGGATACAATTTATCCATACATAATTTTATTGGAAAACACATTAATAATAAATGGCTTTTTAAATGAATACCGAGCGTAATTAAGTAGCTAAGTAAATTACTTATTAATTACTTAGTAATTTATATATTGAAATGTAAACTGGCAAGCGTTAATTTACAAATGAACTCGGAAGTTATCAAATATCCGTGTATTGTTTCAACAACTGAATATAATTAAACGGAAGCTTTATATTGAAAGACGGATTGTTCTAAGGATTTATCAAAGAGATCTTGAAGCAGGGCTATTAAACAAACACCTTTATTAATCTGATGATAATAATAGCTTGAAATTGACTTGAACATAGGTATATGTAAATTGTCAGTAGATAAGTGAATACTAGAACGTAATCTAGTGATTACATAATCTACTAAAATACTACTAACAAGAGATAATAAGGACGAACCAATGACAGGCTGTAATGTAGACATTTACTTGCATTTGGTAAAAACGGTGAAGGAAAACATCGTGAGGAAACCGGCATGTCCCAGAGCCAAAAATCGAAGACATGTGACATCTGCCAACCTTCACTGGGCCTGCCTGTATTAGTGTCCCAGTAGTGGGAACATGATAGGCTGATTATACATGCCATTACACTATACCAATACTAAAAGGACATCACTAGTGGGTTCTCTATACCTAAATGGGCCGTTTCAAAAGATAGGTTACTTGATCTAAACCACACGGAATGTACCTACTACTGTACATACGTGTACTTCGGTACTGAAAGTATCTCTAGAGATACTTCTTACGTAGTAGGCAAAAAAAATAAGAAGACCTTTAATTTGTACGA
Source organism: Gortyna flavago (assembly GCA_963669345.1). Classification (NCBI taxonomy): domain Eukaryota; kingdom Metazoa; phylum Arthropoda; class Insecta; order Lepidoptera; family Noctuidae; genus Gortyna; species Gortyna flavago. Next base: position 9,482,097 of record OY770139.1, read on the forward strand.
TTCTGAGGTAGATAATGATATGACCGTTCACTCTACATAATTATAACGTACTGGATAGGTCATCAGTTCACGATCAGAGCCTTTCATAATCCTCCAATCTTAATATCAAATCCTGCACTATCAACGAAAAACAACATTCTTTTGTAAAGCTGTGTTTGCACAATCATGTGTAAAACCATAAAAATCATTATCATCACCCTTCTGTCCCTATTCCAATATATTTGGGGTCGGTGCAGCATGTCTTCATTTAATCCTACAGAATAGTAGGGACATCGACGCGCAACCTGTTTTAAGTTTCAATACACTATTATGCGTTGAAATTTTACCTCGAATATTAAAAAAAATGTTGTTCCATACATTTTGACCGCGGTTTCTATAAAACAGCAGTTTTTTTTTATAAAAAAATGTCTACAAAGTCAAAGTCAAAGCATTTATTTCAAATAGGCACATAAAAGGCACTTTTGAACGTCAAAAATTACAATGAAATAGAATTGATTCTAGTCGCCCCTTCCAAAAGGTAGTTTTCGTATGGAGAAGAATGGGCAAGAAACTCCACCGTTACTCTTTTAAATGAGCTACGCTACGCTAATCTACGCTAGGGGTTCTAGAATCATGTGCTTAATTCATGGTTTTAGATTTATTCCGGTCTAATCCCCTGAACAACCCCCCTTACCCCCTGGATCCCCTGCCAGTTATTTTTCTGTTTTAATGTCTGTCTTATCTACTCAAACTCAAAGCATTTATTTCAATTAAACCATTTACAGGCACTTTTGAATTGTCACTTTATCTAGGGCTGGGGGTCTAAAAAGGCCTTTTTGGCAGAATCCTATAACAATTCATATCACGCAATTCATCTGTTCGACAGTTTCACACCTATATATCCCTGAAGGGTTAGGCAGAGGTCTACCTATAGCATTTTACGAATCTCACCGGCATGTCCTAGAACCAAAAATACGAAGACATGTGACATCTACCAACCCGCACTGGGCCTCCGTGGTGGATTACAGCCCACTCTTGAAGAGAGGAGGCCTGTGTCCCAACAGTGGGAACATTATAGGCTGATAATGTATCCATAAACCAATAATTTCACACAAATCACAATATTTGGTATTCTCCCAACCTTATGTGTGTATTACGATCGTTATATCATAATTCACAGATAACGTTCAGTGTAGCCTTGGTCGTAAATCCATCTCACATAAAGGTTGCTTACTTAATAACTATAATGTATGGTATCATCATGTCACTTCAGATGTATTATTATTGTAAAACACACATTAATTATGGGTAATTTATGTTGGTGTGGATGTTGTAATGTATCTATCAGGAGGATGGATAGAAGTATCCTTTTATAAGCTTAAACTATTATCGTTTAATTTAAAAAACACTGAAAACATTATTCCTAAACAGCTGGGGACAAAAATATCCTTAGGACGACCTATATTGGAATAAAATTACCGCGCTCAGAAAATCTGACACATGTGTCAGATTTTCTTAGCGCGGTAATTGTAGCTTCTGGTCTTTCAGTGTTGTAGAGATTGCCTTATGGGAGGGTTAACTTTATCCAAGATCGTTACCTACTCTTCTTGTGCGTGGTGGTTTTAATCAAGATATTTGCCTGGATGTGCTACCAATAGCTTTAATAAAGGTCAATGATTAGCAAGAGGTGGCGAAGGAGCACCTACTACTATTAACATCTCTTGACCATCCCTAAATAGTCACTAGATACGGCTAAAACGTTCACCGTTACCAACCGGCTTGGCTATTACGTTACTGTTACGGGCATAGCCTTCCAAAGACCAAAACAAGATGAACTGCACTAAGAAAAGAATAACAATACCATGCGATAGTGTGTATGTAGTATTACACAACACCATTCACGCACAACGGACCCAACAGCGACAAATTAAGAATAGCCGGTTCACCTTGCGCCCGCGCTGACCGCGCCGCCCGCCGTGGGAGCGCCGTTTTATGTAAATTCCAACGAGCTAACTACCGCATTTCTACATCACCTCGAATTAAGTCAATTTGGCTATTATACTAGATGAAAGGTCGTTTGTAAGTTGAAAAGTTGTCAGTTTTCGTGAGAGATTTCACGCGGTTTTTATGGCTCAATGAGTAGTTTGCATTCATGAATTTTGGAGAGGAATCACGATTTTGGATGTTACTTGTTTCATTTTGTAATAGTATCCTTTTTTTTCGTACTATAGCCAGTACTTACACAATTATTTGTTGGTCTATGAGTAGTTCACACGATTTAAGTTAGTTAATTTCAGCGAGCAATAGGTACCTACTGAAGGCATTTGAGTACATAATTACATATTATTATGTTATCAAAAATCTTAACTGTCTCATCGAAGTAAGTGAGAACGTTTAGTTCAGAAACGTTATATTTATAATTAACATAATTAAAAAGAGAACTAGTTAGTGGTGCATGGGTTAAATTACACCATGTGCGTAATTTCTCAAAAAAAGTGTAATAAACATTAATTCTTCAATGTCTAATAAAGAAGTTCCCACGCTCGCTTTCACGACAAAAACGGCATTCAACTAGGTAAGTATAAAGAATACATTCAACTATATAGTTGAATGTATTCTTTTTCACAGCATGTGTGCGTACTTCTTACTCACACTATAACCAAAGCGTCTTCTTCCTTAAGGTTCTGAATAATAAGGTTTGTTATATGGCAAATTGACAAGTAGAACGTTCTTCAGTGGATACTGCAGTTAATATGGCCTTCTTTCAGATGACTTTTTCGACTCCTTTCGATTAGTTAAGGGTGGACAGCGAATCTTCTATAAAAATCTCACCGTGAAAACTTAGGTGAAGTAAGCTGTCATTAGTGTCAATCCCTTGCATCATGTGGCATGACAGCTCACTTCACCTAAGTTTTCACGGTATTTTACAGAATAGATCTGCTGATGTCCTGTCCAAAAGAAAAACATCCGGATTCTATAGAGTCAAATAGACTTCAGAACTTAAACTTTAGAACAGTAAACCGATATCAAATAATTTGGTAGATCCTTTCTTAATGTAGTAACGATATTACAACTGCGATCAATAAATCGTTTGCTAAACATGCTTGAGGCAACATTCCGTCACATAACGATAGCTCTAGTGGGTCAAGAACAAGGGTGTTTCAATTTTATTACCTTTACTGAGTTAAGGAGTGGACGTAAACAGAACCATCAAAAGACTATTTTAGCATCATGATTGTCTATAATATACGTAGGTATAGACAAAATGGTTTATAATAAACTAGCTTCTGCCCCCGCGACGTCTTGTAGTCTCGAAATTTCATGTTTTAACATAAAATATATCCAATTCTATGACACTCGGCAATACTGTGACTTCCTATTAGTGAAAGAATTTTCGGAATCGGATCAGTAGTTCAGAAGATAACCCATACATACAAACTCAAATATTTTAACCTCTTTGTAATATTAGTACCTATAGACGGATAGACAAAACGGTTTAAAATAAACTACAGATCCACGTTTTCTTTACCTCCAGCAAAACGAACTCCTCTATAATTATGTAAGTCTGTCAGTATCACGTGTAAGTCATAGATCACGACAAAAACCTGTCACGTGGAGTCACCAGCATTAATACGCGCTTGCATCATACGCGGTAATGTATCAGAACCGCTAATAAATGGCTACTTCATGTTTATATTTAGTTGTTTACGGAGAGTAAACAACTTTTGTTAAGTATTTAGAACGTTCTGGTAAGCAGAGATTAAAGTTGTGTGATTATACTAATTATTAATTCGGATGAAATAAATGAAGGGATTCGTAGAAGAAGTAAGGTGACAGACATAGCCCGAAGAATTGCCAAACTAAAGTGGCAGTGGGCAGGGCAGAAAAAATGGCTGTTCGGGCCGATAAGTTTTGGCGTGGTGACTGCGTACCGGAAGACATAGCGTTGGAAGGCCTCCCACAAGATGGACCGAAGGCCGTAGGGATCCGCTGGATGCGGGAAGCATAAAATCGGTCGAATTGGCGATGCTTGAGGGAGGCTTATGTCCAGAATTCGACGTATTTTGGCTGAAATGTTGTTGTTGTTGTTATTCGGCCAAACAATAATTATATTAAATAATTTTTATGCCTTAAAAATATTCTTTTAAAGAAGATTATGCCAAGTGTGTTATGCCGAATAAATTTCGGAGCATCAAGATTCTGCCAGATAGAAGGAACCCTTTATGCAAAGGCGGGTCAGCTAATTGCTATAACTGACTGTACCTACCACACCTATGATAAAATCCCTATGATGAAAAAAACGGGAGGAAAATGCACATGGGGCTTGACATGAAAAATTTAACCTCCAAAGATTCAACTATTTTCTTACAAATCCGGCTATATGGGCAATGAGCCCAAAATAGGTCCACGTTGGTAGTATACTTGCTGTACTTACCTTATAAATGATGGTACCATAAGGGCAATATGAGTAACCTGATCATAATTATAATACTCTATAATCTGTACTGAATTTATTGTTTCAAGAATTTCGCACTTCGACAAAAAACGGAGACATAAAGAAAACATTACACTCCTTTTTGCGCTATCGCATAAAAACTTACTGTCAATCTGTCACGTGTATCATCATACCGGATTCTGTGATGACGAATTGTTTTACCTCTAATGCTCAACGGATGTATGATCATATCCATAAGTCAGGCAAGTCATTACCCTCATTTTTACTGCGCCATAATCGGGTAAAAACGTTTGTTCTACCAGCTAATGACAACGATGTTCTCGAGGCCCTTTTAAAGGTCGGTCGCCTAGAGTAATTAAACATTTATAAAAGGTTTGCCCTATCACATAACTTAGCAAATTCATCTTGACTGTGTGGATCTTTCAATCTAGATGTAACTGGGTAACAAAATAGTTTGTTACAGTTAAAGATCATGATTATGTGGTCAAGTCAAATTCAGTCAAGTTGGTCGTCAAAGCAACTTGTTCTTTCATGTTTTGGATATTTTGCAAGGAGCGTGCCTGATTTTTTTCGTAGTATTTTGCTACGACATAACCAAGAAGATTTAGTCATTAATTTCGTAGCAGTTGCTACGGTACGTAAAATTTATAGAAACGAAACACACAACACAACAAACACACACACACACACACACACACGACACACACACACGACATAGAAAGCTTGAAGGACTTTGAATTGTTCTCTAATTTTATTGCAAACTCTGAAGAGTGTCCCACTGTCTTATATTGTAACTAGTGTCTGAAAGCATTATATGGGTTTAAATGCAGATACGAGTACCTTTGTGTAACTCAGGTTAGATTTCTACAACACACCATTTGTGTCCATGGCTTAGACACTTCGACTTATTTGGAATATACAACAATAGTGAGTGAAATAAGGAGCTTGTCATACTGTCATTGGGGCCAGGTCGAATCATCACTCACTGTCCCATTAAGATATATAACAGTAACACTATTGAACACTCCCTTGCTTTTAAGGAAATATTAGATTACAATATTGAAATATAGTTTACATTTTGATTGTATACAAACTTGGACAAGCTAATTTTGTGTAACCCGAATTACCGACTTGTATCTACAATGATAAATCTATTATTTTGGGTTTCGAGGCCACAATCCTTTGTTAACAAATCCATGATATCAAAACTTTGGTCGATTGTCCATCTTAATAGGTATGTTAGAAGTCCGAAGATGATTAGTACTCGCTCTCAAATTATTTATGTCCAATAAACTAAAATTTGTTTTAGGGTTTTACGGGGAGAACCTATTCACATTTCCTTCGAGTGGACTAAAAGTGCTATTCTTCTTTTTAACTTCTCGATGGCAATCTAAATTAAATTAGCCCAGAATTTGGCCACAAGTTTGGTACCTTCAGTAGCGTCCATCAGTTCCTGTAACATGCAAGCAACATAACACGCTGGCTGGTCACCATTATTTGTGCAATTCGGGGAAACCTATTCAGTATAGTCATCGTTGGTCTAGACTAGTCATGTTACGATAGCATAACCAGACATACCCATTGAAGCATGAAGTCAATCACTCAAAAATTTTCATAATCATTGAAATTCATATGTTATTCAATACGAAATGTCTTTGAAAAGTTGAAGGTTTGTAATGTACCCGTATTAGGCAGTGCAGTCACCTTGCAGCTGGGATCGCCTTGCGGTGACTCAGTGTGAAACTCGATACGTATGGCCACTCAAGCGCCGCTTGTTGTGACCATACTCGTATACGAATTGGTTTGATTGATAGCTGTATTGACATAATTATTTTATTTTTGAATATTTGCCTAAAATGTATCAAGTATTTTGATTGGACATTTTTTAGAATAGAGAATGGAGAGAATGGTAACTAAATATATTAGATATGTTTGTATATTGTGCGAATCAAAAAGCTTTAGATGTATATTGTCAGAAAGGCGTTTTAGGATTTCGATTGTAGTTTACTACTCACAACCCACAACGTCTTTAATCTTTATCTTGACTTACTACATATTTACACTAAGTACTAAAGTAAATGGCTAACTCTAACTAAATATACAAAAAACAAGAAGACACCGAAGTACTCTACATCACTGTCATCCAGAAACGTGCCAAGAAGACTGGCAGCATTGCCACGTTGAATGGCAATGCAAATTCTTTGGCCAAAGAACGAGCCAGCCTGTGAAGAGTCACGTGAAGTATTGACCAGTCAGCGAAAAATTTCCATAGAAAGGAGACGCGCTGTCGGGCCCCATGACCCGAGCGTTTCGACCCCAAACAGCTCAAAACTGTAGTTACCCATTTACTACTTGAGGGTTTGGTAACCTTCCTAGTGAACTGATCTATGTTAAGAAAAAGTATCTATCAAGATTGAATCATTAGGTTAGTTATTATATACTAGGTACAACATTCCATACATATAAATATCCACATGCTTGTTGCTTATTACACTAATATTATAAAGAGGAAAGATTTGTACCTATTTTTGTATGTTTGTAATGAATAGGCTCAAAAAGTACTGGGCCGATTTAAAAAATTCTTTCACCAATAGAATGCTACATTCTTCCAATTTGACATAGGCTACATTTCATTTTGAAAAAAATTAGGGATCCTTGGTAAAATTTGAACAATGTAACCGAAGGTGTAGAAAAATGAGTCTTAAAATGTCTTTCGTCGAATGCGCTGCCGAAACTATTAGCGATAGAACAAAATAATGTACAACAATATTGAAGAACATCATAATGTCTACAAAAAACTCCGCGGTAGCATATGTCCAACTATTGTAGTTATGTCACTACAACAACTTTTTTCATTTTAAACATTAATGAAAATGCTAACCAAATTCAAACCATGCTATTTATGTGTTTATATTAATCCTTATCCAAATAAATTATTTTATGGTCAAGACCATTTAACTACCTATAAAATAGTTTTTAAATTATTTAAATTGGACTTTCCATTCAAAAGATATTATGAATTAAAAAATTCAAACAGTAAACAAAACCGCCATAGCGCGGTGGCCGTTGTTTGCGATGCAGTCTGAAAAGCGCGCCGGGCATCGCGGCGGGCGGGGTGGAGGGGGTGTGGGTTTTTTTTTTATATATAATTAATAAATAATAATTTTTTAATTAATTAAAAATGTTTGTGAAAAAAAGTGTTTTATATCCAAATTTCCAAAAATAAATATTTGTCTACCCCGTGCGAAGCCGGGACGGGCTGCTAGTCTTGTATAAGTATGTTACTCAAGTATGTTAGGGTAGGCTCCCAGTTTGATGCAGCCATGACAGTATTTTAGTGCGGACAATACATTCCACACTATTGTGTGCCTACAATTACTCACACGCACACAAAAACTCGGAAAACACTTCAGTAAAAAATCCAGCCATATAAGTCCATCAGGAAAAACAACGAAACAAAAGCATCGGTACTCGATAGAATCGAATGCATCATCGATGTTTGAATCGATTCAGCGAGTTACGTAGTAGACAAAGCGAGTACATGCAGCTTGGTCACGTAATAGCGATCTATTAATATTGTTATGTGCAGGCGCACGGTGCATTGTCTCGAGCTGTTAGCTGTTAGCTGCACATTTGTATTCCGAACTGTTGGTGTTATTTTGATACGTTCGCGTTCGTACGGTGCGGTTAGGGTGTAGTTTCGATAATGGTTGTTGAATCCGGTTTTAGTAGTCGATTCTGCTTAATATTTGATCGAGCTGTGTTCCTTAATTGGAATTAAGGCAAACCATAATAAGTGGTCGAGGTAGGGGAGTGATGGGCACTTATTCACATAAGAGGTAATAAAAAAGCACTTTTTAATATATTTTGCTAGAATTTTTGTAAAGAACAGTCTACAAATTATAATCAGTCTCAAAATTACAAAACGATTTCTGAAACATGAGAATTGTGCCCAAAGCTCCCAATGGATCCAATATCCATAATATTAACGAAAAATGAAAAGTTATATAATCTTAAACTGAAAAAATACAATCAATAAAATTAAATCACTCAAAAATAATCAACAAAAAGTAAATATTACATACTTCTGATACTAAGTATGTAATATTTACTTTTTGTTGATTATTTTTGAGTGATTTGGATACAGCTTAATGGCAAAAGATATCGCGGCAGGCCCAGACGGAGATGGCGGGATGAGCTGGACTCCTTTCATAAAGATTGGTCCTTGGCAGCTCTGGACAGAGACTGGAAAGAGAGTAGGGAGGCCTTTGCCCAACAGTGGGACACTAACGGCAAAAAAAAAACAAAAAGAAATATCTAAAGTGGAAATACAAGATCAGGTTTTGTAACGCTTTTCAGCAGTGGACTGTAAACTTAAAAGCTGACAGTGGAAGGCCCTGCAATAATCGTGTTATACCTACATACTTAATAATCAACTATTCATTTCAAATACCACTGAATGTTACCAAGATTATTGTGATTCGTCTACTTGACCTAAATATTGAGTCTATTCATAAATGTACGCAGCCCATAAATAATTAATTCAAATTTTACACATAGTTGCATATCATACATTTTAAACAAACAATAAAACAATATCTACACAAATATAATACAGCGGAAGAGTTTGTTAGTTTGAACGCGCTAATCTCTGGAACTACCAGTCGGATTGTTTTTTTTTGTAGGTACTTATTTATTTATTTATTTATACTATTACTTTTTTTTCTTTTTATTTGTACTTATTGGTTATTCCAATTCTTGAAAAAGGTTACAAGGAACGCTTAGCGAAAACGGCGGTCGGGCGATGCGATGTGATGCGGCTGGTCGGGGCCGAGGGAGTTTTATAAGAATGAGGCTGTTATTTTAGTATATGTGTATGTTACGACATTCACGCGAAAAGTCGCGGGCAAAAGCTAGTCTAATAATATCGAGACTATAATCGAAGAACAAAGAACACCTAGATTTCTAGGAAAGAAATGATTCTACACAGTTTCCTTCAAAGCGAAAATATCTCGTCTGTACTTTGTTTGTTTACAGTCAAACGGTCAAAAGCTTAAATTTTACGGGTGAAATGAAATCGTAGCTCAAGTGCGTCAGTCCACTGAGCGAATGACTGAACGGCCTTGCTTCACCAAAGGGTCAGGTGTTCGGTCAATGGGCTAGTTCGTTCACAATGTACTATCGGTTTCAAACCTGCTTAGAACTATTTACAAGATTAACTACTACTTACATAAATGATTGATCAATCATTATTTAAGTATAGTCAGGGAAATTAATTATTTAATAAATTAGCAACCGACTTAAATTGTCCATAAATTCGAATCACAACTGTAATTTTTTGACAGTTGTATGGCCACGGAAAATTGACGTAGGGTATCAAATTGACAAAAAAAAAAATTACCCTAAATGAACATTACATAGAAATAAATTGAAATGATATGAAATTATTATTGTCAATGTCTATATTAATCCGTTTTGACATTTATTAATTTAATGAGTATTATTCTTTATGTTTCCGGTGAAGCCAGGGATGACCCTGGCTTCACCGGAAACATAAAGAATAATACTCATTAAATTAATAAATGTCAAAACTTACGAGTACAGTTACAAATCAACTCATACGCATGAGCGTATGAGTTGATTTGTAACTGTACTCGTAATTTAAATTGAAATATGGAATAATTATGCATAATGAGCGTATTGTTGACGTTGGTGAACTTTACTGTTGGTTAAAAACAGGAAATTAAAAAGCCTGTAGGTAAATAATCTTAATTTATATACTATTATAACTAGCGAATACGCGAAACAAATCCTTAGTCTGCCTCGTTAGTTTAGTGGTCGTAAGCGCTACTGCTGAGTAGAAGGTCGCGGGTTCAATTCCCAGGTTGGGCAAAGTATTATTAGGTTTTTCCATCAGGAATTTCTGAGAGCTCGGAGATTTGTGCCCGGTTAATGACAATAGGCTCGCCCCGTGCTCGTCCCCTATTTAACGAAACTGAGTATACTATAGGTACACTTCTGTTTAATCCTTCAGAGATTACAGGCGTGATGTTATGTTATGTCATGCCCTTTGCCATCTCTGATGAAAATAAGAATAAACCTCGTCAATATTTTTAGGCAGGTACAGGTAAAAAGATTTGCGCAAAAATATGTTAGCCCAAATATCAATAACCTTTTAGTAATATTATTTACAAATGATCCCTACCTTTGTAAAGAATCCTTTAGAGTGTTATCTTGAATTATCAGAAAATTGATATTAGAAATGTGTTTTTGCGTTCGAGAAAATCTTATTTAGGTATATATTTTGAGTTCAAAGTTATAAGAGTTTTCACTTACAGAGTAACATTTATTTGTGAATTATTAATAAGGCTATGAACTGAAGACCATCAAGAGTTGTCGTAGAACTGGTTCCGTCCAACAGACGGCTATGCGTGGAAGAAGTGAAGGGAGGCCTTTCATCGGGAAAGCGAGTAGTTAGGTAGTAGAAAAAAATATGGTGTCTGGAAATCAAGGTCTCTGTCAAAGATATAAAACCAAATAACATAACGACTCAGTAAAATACAAAGTGATGTATTTCTTCTCGTAGTTTAGACGATGCTACGGTTTCGTTGTATGAGAGTAGGTGACGAAGCGTCTTCTGGTAATTTTCGTGGAATTATATCTACATGCGCGTTTATGGGAGATTGACAGGAGACGGCAACACACAGGGTAGAGTGGAAAGCTGAGGGGAGACAGATACAGGTAGAAAACAAAAACTACTCTCACTGAAAGGTTCAGCAAATTCAGGACAATAATGTCTCAAACAAAATATCGGTTACTTCGATAAAATAAATATGGCCTTTACTGCCATAAATTTGACGCAACACTAGATGCCAGTCTACCATGTGAAATTCTTTAATGACCGAACAGAACCATCGGCCTTTTACCAAGAGTAAAGGAACCACGATATCCAGTTTGTTCTACCAGTGCCTACCTATCATTTTGGCAATACCTGCCTATATTTGGCGTGACCTTTAGGGCGGGTATGTTTCATAAATGAACTCGTATCAGACAATGAAGGTTTGTTAAGAAAAATTGTTCATCAATGCATTATTTATTAATTGACTTCCTTGTGGAGATATTGATGGGGCATAATGAATATTAATTAAGATGTTATCTTTCTTATAACGTATAATAAATACGTTATGTGCCATGGGCCGGCATGATGTGATGATGAAAACACGCACATATTTCTTGCCACCTACAATTTTAAATGGTTGCTTAAACAAATCTGAGAATACATTACTCGTTATATTATTAATGAAAGTAATCGACAGATAAACAGTGCACATTTAATAATAGTACATTATGGTACAAGTGTGTAATGTTGGTGATTACCGCTGAGGCGCCATTGAGACCCGAGCCGTCAGGTGAGGGTCTTAAGAGAGCCGAGGACGGTAATCATCAATACACACGTGTATCATACGACGTTTTTCAACACACTTGCGAGGAAAAATAATTATTTACCACACAGCAACAAATGCGATACAAACAAAATATGAAAATTAGGGGAAAATTGGGAAATGGCGCGCAATTTTTTTTTTTGCCCGCGCCAAATGTAAGTTGATTGATTACAGCCATACAGCCTACTTCAAAATGATAATTTTTGTGATAAAATGCAAATATTTTATAAGAAATTATTGTGAATTATAAATAATTTGATAATAATAAATGTTTTTTCGTCTTAATTAGGGACACATTTATTTATTTCAAAAATGTAAATAGATTTTCGGTGGCATAAAACCTCTTTGTTGTTACAAAAAAAAAAAAAAAACTGTATTACCCGGTTAAATTGAAAATGCTCTGTTTACTCGCATATAATTTGCAGTTAGGTACTAACTTAACTTTGTAGGGATCATTCTATTATGCACTAGTGTGTAATATTATTATGCACGTGTATGTTATAGTTCGGTTTATGGCCCTAAGAACGATATAATAAGGCTCACTTTACGAGCAAGTGTGTTGAAAAAACAATTACCGTTTATAAACGCTGCTTAAAGTAATAAGTAAGTTAAAAAGAAACAAAAATGTTGTCATAATTTTTGTTTGAAATCCTGAACAATAAATTCTTACAGATTTACAGATATCGTGCAATATTTTGTCTAAACAGAAACCGTATCGCACTAACAGATTAATATCTAACTGACACAAAGAATAAAACTTGAACACAAACTATTTTTAAATGCACGTAGAACACTGATAAGAATCACCGCAAAACAAAAAAGCTCGCATTGAAACTTAAACAATTTCGAAATTCTTTTGTTTATATTGCGTTGTTCAAGTACTTGTAATACCTTGATTGATTACTTTGAAAAGAGAGCTAAGAGTAGGTAGACAGTGGGGGACCTTGAGTACGTCTCCTGTCAATGTTTATGATCTGTTACACCGCCCCCGTTCCATTACATCGGGTGGAACGTCGAGATTGCTCGGCGATAGCTCCCATTGTGTGCGGCCCGTGCCTGCCTGTAGGGCTGCCGAGAGGTCGGCCTTATGTGTGGTCTCTTTGTGATGGAAAATGAAGTCAAGAATTGTGAAAAATATGGGAAATGTCGACAGTTTATTTTTTTTTATTTAGGAAGATGTAAATGTTTGAAGTTGCCGAAGCTTTCAGAAATGAATAAAGCCAAGGTTTGGAATACCGGTCATTGTTTTTAGTTCACATATTTTCCACGATGTAGGAAGGTACTTACACCTAAGAAAATAATCGTAGAGGTAAAAAATGTAGTTAATATAACACGAAAATGAGCTTGATAGACTAATTTAAAAAGCTAAACCTTCGTGAATCTATCTATCGGGCTAATTAGGTACGAAGTATTGGTTTTCCGGTCAAGCTCCGCGCATACCCCTTGTAGTACGATACAATAAAAAAAATTGTGTCTCATTAGCGGATATTGAGAGGTCATGAAAACTATTTATAATTTCCTTTAAATGTTTATGTAAAGAAAGTCAACCATATCTTACTGCAACATAAAATTAAACGAAATAAAACTGTGGATGAAAAACAAAACAAAATCAATTAAAATTCACACCATTTTCCAACTTCGACAGCCCTATATACAAGGCGATACCCACCATTAGCGGCAGTCTAAATATTGTATTGTACGCAAAGTCCTAAACACCACATTGTTTCTGAGAGGCGTATGTCCGAACTGATGGCCGCGCGCGATACAAGCGATAGCCCCAAGCACACCTCGAGAAAACATGGGCCCGTTATTGCACCTCTCACCCTGTTACCAAGTCACTGGGACAACGGGGAAAACAATTTTGTGGTGCACAGTATGGTTGTTAGGGTTGGGTGTGGGAGATATAAGTAGCGGAATCAGCCAATCATCGCTCGATATCAGTTTTGCTGCAATAGCCAATAAATAGTGTACTGCTAGATATGGTTAACCTTCTTATGTAAAGACAGCTATTTGACTGGTCGTGAAGACAGTAGAGTATTGATTGATTGACACCGTTATCATTATCAATAGACTTTTCAAACTTACGGACTATACAGCCGTTCTATTCTATAAAAATCTCACTGTGATAACTCGGGTGAAGTGAGCCTAAAGTGAGCTGTCATTAGTGTCAATTTTTAGCATTAGATGGAATGACTTAGCTCACTTCACCTAACTTCTCACGGTGAGATTCTAACAGAACCGACCAGCTTCGCAGTCATGTTTCTAGCAAATTAGATTTGCAAGTTGTAAGTTGTTCCTAAGAGATCCACTGAGCTCTTCTTCTCATGTAAATCGTATTGCATGAGATTTCGCATAATTAAATTTATTATCATTATCATTGTCAAGGACTTGACAACACTGAATTAGTGCGAAGACTAAAAAGGGTAAAACCTTTTGAGTTAGTTTAGTGCAGTGCAAGTGAACAACTGTAGTGCAAGTGCTGAATCTTATAAAGAACACGTGAATCAAGTGTCTTCCCCGTATCATATAGTGAATAAGAAAGACGTTATTGGACGATTTCTTAATTTTATAGTTACTTAGCAGTTTAAGTTATATTAAAATTACTTATTAGCTAATAGGCTAGATTGTAATGTAAATAAAGTATCATCAATCGTGCTATTTTAAGTATAAAGGGGAAAAAAAAAATCATTGGCAGTCTTGGTTCACCCTGCGGAGTACAGGCCTCCTCCACTTTGTGCCATGTTTCCTTGGTCTGTGCGAGTTTCATCCGCGTCTTCCCCGCGATCTTCTGTAGGTCGTCCACCTATCTGGCTGTTAGTCCGCCAACGCTCCTACTTCCGACATTCTTCTTCTACTTCTTCCAACGGATCTTCAACGACCGTCTTTTGCTTTATTAAAATCTATCCTAAATGCTTACATGGTTGATGATAAATGTACTTTGCTTGATATATTTATCTCACCCAGTAATTTGTCTACCGAACTTGTAATCTTAATAATATCGTGACGATAAATCAAGGTGTGCTTAAGGCACCAACCTATTGGTAGGTCATTCCACTACAACTTTGAGTTTATTTATTAATTGAATAAGTTGAACGAACTCGTTTCCGATAAACATAATAAACTTCTGAAAGGTTAAAGGCGTGCATTGTAGAAGAAAACAGGATTTATATTTAATTAGGAACCTTGGATTGAAGTGTTCCAATAAGTAGGTACTGTAGAGGCTGTAGCCTGCAAGCGTTTCCATGCAGCGTCCGCGAATATTTTTTATGTTGATGGCATAATATGTATTATGAGCTAAACACTATTTGCATATTTAGAAGATAAAAAATAATAGCGTATCAGCTTGGAGAGCTGACAGAGCCCGTCAAGATACCTACCTATAAACAAAATAGGTGATTTGAATGAAAAATTTACTACTTTAAGTATTTTATTACGACTCGTAGGTATGTAGATAACATTATAAACGTGTTTTCAGCTGCACCAATAATTACTTTAGTATTTTATCTATGACTTATGCATTAAAATATGTTTTATTGATGAGCTTACCAGCCATTTAGTACCTATAAAATCAGAAATTATTTAGGTATCAGTATTATTTCTTTATGCACAATATTAAATAGTACATTCCTAAAAAACCGTTCTGTTTTTGTATCCGGATTTACAGACGAAATCGAATCCAGTGTATAATTTTTTTTAAGATTTGGGGCCATTAGGTACCACGAATTACCTACTTAATTATGTATGCGTCTAATTTGGTATCAAAGGAGCTATCTAAATGATAAATAGACAGGTTTCTTATAAAAAACTGGTTAGGAAGGCAGGGGTGATAAAAACTTCACTTATTAGTTTCCTAAATCAACATGAATTCCTTAATTTCGTAGCTCTATAATTTTTTAAAGTACCTAATATTAAATCGACTCAAAGCTATAGTTAACCAATATTTGGGAGCCTAAAAAGGCCACTTTGGCAGAATCATAAAACAATTTCGTATCACGCAATTCATCTGTTTGACAGTTTCATACCTATATATCCCTGAAACGTTAGGCAGAGGTGTACCTGTAGCATTTTACGAATCTACATACAAAACTATCATACAGATGAAATTTCGTGATATGAATTGTTTTATGATTCTGCTAAAGCGGCCTTTTTAGGCCCCCAGACCTCGTCTGGACCTGTATGTTTAATAAATTCAACGGTGAATTGGAGTGTCTACCCCAGGAAGATAAACATCTTCAATACCTGTATATTGAAGGTTTTTATGTAGCGCTTGGACAAACTTCGCAAATAAAATCGAAAAACGCACTACCGAATAAAAATCGAAACCCTAATAACAAAACACCCATATTCATTTCTAACACAATTATCTTACAAAAGCGGGTGCACAGGCCATGACCGAATTAAGTCAACACCAAACAATACGGTGCAGGCACAGAGGCGCGGGCGCATCACAATGTGAGCAGTATTGCACCGACCTCGCTCGTCTCGCTGCGGTGGGCACAAGGGCGCGGCCTCCGCAGTGACACCTACTAATGTGTTAATTTGTTAACGCGCTGATTGGACACTGATAAGGGGCTAATTAATTTGACTGTTAGATTGGTGTTTAGTAGCGGGCAGGAGTTATTAGGTGACAGAAAAAATAAAGGTATGAGGGTGAGTAGCTCGTTTCTACACTGTTTTAGTTATTTGGATTCCAAGGGCACCTTTTGGAAGTACATACTTTCGAGACTACTGAAATGTTTTTTTTTTCACCACGTCTCTCTTGTGTCGTACGAATTTTAAAATAGTCATTATAAAGGGTAGTCGTTTAGCCGTTGGTCTCAGCTGCCTCGTGGATCTTTGGCAGTCGTTAACATACGATCGGGTCGTCAGAAGCCCGAAAGTCTGACAACCAGTCACCAAGGGTATCGTATTTCCCAGTAATCGGGTTGTGGAGGTCAGATAGGCAGTCGCTTCATGTAAACTTGTAAAGGGTAGTCTAATTTTGTAATGTTGTTTTGCTTATTTTTCTTCCCACGTTTCGTTACGAACGTCACGAGTAAAACTCAAGTTGAGGTTATGGTGTTTTTACCCTAATTACCAAATGACCGTTTCTATTTGTCTCGAGATTTTATGGGCCTGTGACACTAACGAATGTGTTAATTTGTTTACATACCGATGGGACAGTGATAAGAGCCTAATTAATTGACCGTTTAGATTAGTGTTAAGTAGCGAGTTTTTAATTGTAGGGTCAGGTGTGTCTGAATTTATGATGGGTTGTTTGACGCGTGATTAACGGCTTTCATGCTATTAGTGCCAGTAAAAAAAATATTAGGAGGAACGAGCCTTTAGGAATTAGGACTAATTAAAATGTTCATATCCCAAAAGGAAATGAGAGATTTTCGAACGTAGGTATCATAATATCCCGCCTGTATTCCTAAAAGGGTAAGACAGAAGTGCACCTATAGTTTGACCTATACCGGATGATTTCTGCTGTTTCATACATTTTGTTCAAGTAGGTATTGAACTTTTGTATAAAACAGCAGTTTTTTTTTTCGTGATTTCAGAGTTAGTCTCATAGTGAAAGTTGTTCATCTTCATGGGTAGTTGTTCATATTCATTCTGTAAAAAAATGTAACCGGTAAAAAAATATATTCTGTTTGTAGTACACATTTCGTCAGTTATGTTTAAGTCCCATGTAAGAGGGGGCGAGCTTATTGGTCTAAGGCTGCCGTTATAGCCAAAAATAAATCCAGAAGCCCAAAATTCTATCCTAATTTTGCGATGTCATTGTGCTTCAATAACTTTATCCCAACAAATTGGTTCAGTTTTCATCAATTTGTCCAACAAATGGGGAAGTCAATACTGATGTATGTTACCACGTAATTATTATGTTTCCATCAATGGCGAGGTCAGCACAGGTGCTTAACCTGATGTCGGAGCTCATGACGATTGATTGGCAATCGACAGGCTTTTTTTTTTTTTTTAAGGATGGGAAATCATCAAATGACCCCTCCCGCTCTGGGTGGAGCGGAAGGGAGTGTCAGACTCTTACTGACTAAAACCCATCCGTGTTCCTTCCTTAGCCCTTTATGTTCCGGGGCAGCGGTAACCCTTTCGGACAATCCCGCTGCCCGCAATCGACAGGCTCACGTCAGACCTATACTAAGCACAGTCATCCTCAAAAAGAAGAATTTATTTGATTGTCCACAATATTTGTTTCATAATATTATATCAACGTGTATCACAAAACATATTACCTACACATTACTTACACCTTTATACCTACAAGGTGGCGTAAATGTTATCACCCGATGTTCTTTGGCTGCAATTTTTTTTATGAATGAATAGCTTTGGTTCAGCTTTTGGATTATGTTTATTTAATGTCTTAATTTTATTTTTATTAAGTCGGTAAAATTATATTGGCTAAGTGGCCTCCGCCTGAATTGATGACCATTCGGGCCATTTATGTCATTTTCCATCAATTTTGCCAGAACTTCCGGAGATAGGCATTCTCTTTTAGGGCTTTAAGATTCTGAGGCTTGTTGGCATAGATTCGTGACTTCAAAAAACCCTACAAAAAGAAGTCTGGAGCGGTTAAACCAGGCGATCTTGCCAGCCAGTGCAAATCCTCAAAACCAGATCTAAGAGGTATTAGGCGACCCGAAACAATTATTCTGCGTTCTATAAGAGCATAGCGATTCATGTCTTGTTGACGTCTATTTTGTATCTTACTTTACAAAAGTCAAAGAAGAATTGACATTTGCCGCCATTTGCAAAAATTATAGCATCTTCTGATAGGGTGATGACTTTTGCTACACGTTGTATATATAATTTTTCTGTACGTGTGATGTGGCTGAACTTCTAAATGGCTGGGCCGATTTCATTTTTTTTGTGAGTATTTGAGTGTGTTCCTGGATGGTTTAGATTCGCAGTTGGACCCGGTAAGTGGCGCTGCGATCGAGTTCTAGGAAACAGGACAAGAGCTAGTATTGATATAATATTATCGTAAACAAATTGTAGACAGTCAAATGAATTCTTGTCGATGTATACCTACATCGTTTTGAGACTGACTGTACCATACAGTGAGTAGTTGTCATGCGTCAGACACAATGGAACATACACACGGCTTGACAAATGACAATCATCGATCTTAGAAGGTTGGTTTCTGATATACTTTGACGTATTACTCAGGAACTTTGGACTGTGCCGAATGGTCCATTAGTCCCATTCATAAATGGTTATCTGCTCACCTCCGCTAATGGGGGTATGATGAAGGGATCCCGGCCAGTGCGAGAATAGGGATTTTTCTGCATCAACACTTACCGATTTGATACGATGATGATATTATATGGCATCTGGCGTTCCTCAGAGAGAGCTAGTAAATAGGTATAAAGATAGGTTTTTCTAAATAAAATTATGTACCTAATTGCCAAATGTACCGAAGTTCATTTGATGATCAATCTATCTTGCGTAGATAGATTCCATAAAATTAAATTCGTCCATGACCGAGTCTATGTGACAGCCCTGCACGGAGTCAAATAATATTAGCCCAGAATAAACAATTTTGACAACAAAAGAAAAATATGTTGTCATAAAAACTAATACAAACGCCTGTGTAGTCAGCTAAGTGCACATCTATCCATTATCCTCAATAGACTAGTGGAGACACGATACCGTCGACACGTGTATCCTCATCCAATAAATCATGACATTTGACACTGGCGCTGCTTGCAACGGCTAACGTCAACTATCTGTCAAATCCAATACATTTAAATTATAGTTCCAAATTCCGCCACGTGTCAAGTTATACAGGCAGTGGCAAAAGTGGCCGTATATCATTGTGCCGTAACAATTTGTCAATCAGGAACATTTTGCACGGAACTCGGGTCAATGGTACGAGAAGTCTTTCCGATGTTATCAGATTAATAATTATGTTATTTGAGTGACATGTTTTGGGAGTTAGGTGACGTGTTGAAAGGAACGATTAGTTATGATTTGTGTTGCAAAAGAAAATGCCACTTTGGCAGAATCATAAGACAATTCATATCACGCAATTTTCAAATCGCTATAACCATTTCATGGAAGTTGAACTTACGAGATTTGACGATAGATCATATCGAGGATTTCAGTAACAGATAGGCATGCAGTATTATAGGCAGGTACAGGCTGTGACCATGAATACAGCCTATGGTTAAAATTTTTCGTCGGTTAAAACCTACGCAGTTAAAATGTACGGAAATACATTTTTTTTAAATCAACGAATAATTTCAACGCAGGGGCGTTCAGAATCACAAACGAATAATTTAATCGGAGGGGCGTTCACAATCATGTACTTACTGAATCCATAGCAACAGGCTGCGCGTCGATGTCACAATATATGCGACATATGCGAAAACTAATTGCTGATCCTGCTACTACGTTCTTACGTAGTAGCAGGATCAGCAATTAGTTTCAGGAGTCTTCTTATAAATTGCTACTAGGTTCTTACCTAGTAGCAATTTATAAGAAGACTCCTGTTCATCTACGACATCGACTCGTGTATCCATTTATACTCCCTCGTGTCAAAACACAATAAAAACGAACAAAACATTATTATTTTATGCGCTCGTAAGTACTATTGTGCATTGCAATCTTGTAAGCCAATAGTATTCGATAAACAAAGTATCTAACTACGTTGTAACTAGAACTACCTAGTAGGTAACTAGGTATCTACCGATCTTTATATTTTCCTGACGACAGCCGCGTTTGGCGAGCTAATAACTTTTGCAGTCACGTGCAATATTTTCTACTTCCCCCGGTGGAACACAAATGGAAAAACTTTCCGTGTGGTTTATAATCAATGTGATTCATAGACTATGTAACTTTGAATAGATCCTGCTTCGTAGACCATTATTAATGTAGGAAAGCTCTTGAAAAATAGACCTTCCGTGAAATTCAAATAGGGATTAGGGTCTCAAGTACTGAAATGGGATGTAGATGAGAGGTTCTATGATTTTTTTAGACACGCCTTGTTGGCCTTTAGGAAACCAGTGAGCAGAAAATGTTAAGAGGAAAACTGGAATCAATTTCTATAGCAGAAATGAAAAGTTTTCCGAGTATTTTGATCGCTATTTGCAAGCAGAGAGCTTAGTCAAAGAGGATTTTATTTTTCATACTAAATTAAATCGAGTGAATTTCCTCGGAAAATCCGCTTGATAACTTTTAAATATTTTATTGTATGGCGAATTCAATATAACGCTTGGTCCCAACGGAAGCTAAGGCGTACGGACGGAATACTCAAAGCGTTACTACAGCATTGTGTGCCAAAAGAAAATGTTAATCCACGGCTCATTAATTAAATTACAGCTAAGCCTTGATTTTCCTTCAGTCGATTATTAACACGGCGCTAGGATACACGGTATTCGCTTCTTCAGTTATTACACATAAATAGTTAATAGCTCATAGAATATTTAGTTCGTATGTGTTTGTTTGTGTACAGGTAAATCGTAATGTTTTCCAAACATTACTTATTTATAAGTGAAAATTGTGTGGATAGTTAAATATGGTGAATAAACAATAGAGGTGAACTGTGACTGAATTTGTGCAGTGCAATTTTCCGCGGATAGTGAAAAATTTTATGAATTTTAATGGTGACAGTCTTTACGTTAAGCGATCATGGCGCCATCAAGCGACGGCCCCGAGTACTATTACAGTTCATGGCTGATCAACCTACTAACTACGATTTATATAAGTTCAGCTACTCGGTAAGAGATGGCGCTGCACGCAACAACAACAAACAACCATTCTGAGTTTTAATTACAGTTCCACCAGTTCAATCAATTTGTTATTTATTTTATTAAATGGTTTTTCTTTGTTACAGGCCGAGCCGGGGGATACAATAGCAACAACCAAAGAAGGTTTGTATTTATACTTTACTTGAATGAATAATTGTGTTCACAATATTATTTGTTTAATTAATTATTTTTTCCTTGCCTTTGCAGAAGAATGGGTGACGCGGAAGAAAAGCGAAGTGACAACGACCCGTCAGATCGCGACCAGAGTCAAGCGCGAACTGATATTGGAAGATGGTCGCATTCTGAAGGACTCGGGACCCAAGATATCTACCTCCGTCAATGAAGACACGCATACCACCAATTATCAACAAACTGAGGTAGATTTATTATTCTGTTTATTTCGGTTTAGTTTTAGAAAGAAATCTTTTTTATGCAGGGTGTGTCGTAATTAATGGATAACCTCTTAAGGGGTCATTGTACTAATCATAATGAACAACTTTTACTACGGGATCAAACATGAAATCGCGAAAAAAAACCAGCTGTTTCCTACAATTTGACGAGTTATGCGAACATAAATGTAGGGAACAGCTGATTTTTTTTCGCGATTTCATGTTTCACCTGTTTTTCACATGTTTTTCGCGATTTGATTTGTCACCCTGTATAATCGCTTTCCATGTTTCCAGGCAAGATCGAGTTCAAGAACAGGGGGCCTAAAAAGGCCACTTTGGAAGAATCATAAAATAATTCACATTACGCAATTCACCTGTTTGACAGTTTCACACCTATGTATCCCTGAAGGGTTAGGCAGAGGTGTACCTATAGCATTTTACGAATCTCCATACAAAACTGTCAAACAGATGAATTGCGTGATATGAATTATTTTATGATTCTGCCAAAGTGGCCTTTTTTGGCTCCCAGGCCCATTTAGTATCTAATAAAAAAGTCTAATTCAAAGTGATTGCAGAATAGATGTCGAAAAAAAATATGGTTTTACATATCTATTAAGTAGGTACCTACTTAACTAATTTTCTTTTGGCAGCATCGGGTACCTGACGAGCAGATTGAAGAGGAAGCAGAGGAAAATGAAGCTGGAGGTGCGATTGGGGCGCCACCTGACGGTAACAATCACAATAGTAAATTAACTTATGGAGTCTCTTTCAAGGCACTTCGAGCTATAGGTACACGTATTAACATAGGGAATAAAATAACCTATTTTATTGATATTAATTTCAGTGAAAAATATAGTCAATATTAATTCTCTAAAAACCTCTCGTGTCCTAAACAAAGCGACCGTCATGCGGACACGCATTCATTTTGTTCGGCGAACCTGAACATGCGACAGACAGGAAAACGGGAAGGCGCCCGCGCCCCTCCCATTTTTCCTAACAAATAAATACATGGACGCGATGATCGCGTATTCGCGCTAGCGATCATTTTGGTTAGGACGCAGGGTTAAACTTTAATAATCGTGGTTTCATCATATTGCTACTCTTAATCCAATTCATTTGGCATAGTTGCAGAATATCTTTATTTTTCATACCTTACAATCGATAATGACAATCTTAATTTACTCACTGACAATAAAATCTCATCATCTATTCTCAGAAGTAGACGGCCCCCTCATCGGCGGGGTAGTAGCTCCCGCCGGCGCCACGGTCCACGTGACGTCACTAGTGGTGGCCAACCCCGACGGCAAGGTGCGCGAGAGTCATGACAAGCGTGTGCTGACCAGGAACATCACCGAACGAGTGCAGGAGACGGAGGAGAGGATACATAAAGGGGATACAACTCATGACGTGAGTACTGCATTTTGATTGGTTCCAGGTTTTTTATGCAGTGACATGTATTTATTTTATTAATGTAATTTTAATGACAAGGAAGGTTTAGTTTGTCACATTTTTAGTAAATAAGAAAGAATTGGGGTGTACCTAAAGGTATTTACATACGCACTTAGCTAAAAAGCTATTTATTAATTCTTAGTTAAGTTAAAGTTACATACATGCCGAGTAATACAATCACATACATTTTGACAATGTGAGGTTGTAGATTCGGTACCAGAAATATGATTTACTTCGTGAACCTACTTGTACAAAATGCATAGCATTAATATTTTCTAATATGTAATTTTATTAAAAGGCATTGGTGCCTAATATTTTCTAATAACAATAAGTAATATTATTCAGCATTATTCATCCTCGAATCAACCTGCATCTTATATCATGACCATAGATTACACTAAAATATAAAATCATAGACACTAAGAACGTCGCGTTCCTAAGCTTAAGACACACATGCAAATTCCATAACCCACGTCAAACTCTTGATTACCGCAATTTACTAGCACTCTTAGCTTTTAGATGACGTGCCTTATCTCGGCCCGTAATATGCTGGGGACATGTCGAGGTGTAGATACAGGCAGGCCGGGGGGTTCGATACCAGCTGATACACGCTAATGGAGTCATGGGAAGTAGTACTCGTCTTATTATGCTGAAGTATTCCTGTGATAAAACCTATTTTTAGTTCGCTTCACGTTGGCTATTCGCCTAATCGTGGATGGAATTTATGCTACTGAAGTTGGTAGTGGATGTTTGATAGTGGTTTGTTTGAAGTTGTTTTTAAAAAGGAAACGTTTAAACGGCACTTTATAAGATTTTCCTTGATAATAAGAAACGATTTAATGAATTTTTTTTAAGTTAGGAAAAGCATCCTTCCCGGGAATGTTATGACTACGACCTCTATGTACAGCGTCGACCTATTTGTTTATTTTAATACTAAGGCCATGGGGTCTGAGTGCCCACTTGGTTTTTCGAGATATCGCCAAGCGGTTGGTGGACTCTTCACGTGACCAGAGGGGAGGCCTATTCCTTGGCCAATGAATCAGCATCGCCATACAACGTGGAAATGCTGCCAGCCTTTTGGGCACTGTTGCTGTTGGCAGCGATACGGACGAATTTTTTGATGCCCTATGACTCCTCTGCTTCTTTTTTATTATATATGTATATGTACTTATTATTATTTTAAGTCTCTTAGCTTATGTTATGTAAATGACCAATTGACTAGTGAGAGATAATTTTAATACTATTAGTCACTGTTACCAAAGCAAAAAGAAACAAGAGTTCGCCCTACTTAACTTAATTTTTCACAAGAGAATACAAAAGGAATGTTAATTTACAAGAACCTAAAACAATTTATTATCTTATTGATAATAATAAAGTAATTTAATCAGTGATACTGGCAGCAATCCAGTACAATTATAGACCACATAAATGCTACTTTAACGGCATTCTATTAAACGTAATAAATTCTTCATTGTGATGAGAATTACATCATTAATGTTATACCCATTTATGTCATTCTCTGTTCGTAATTGGAATGCGTTAGGTGCGGCTTGGCTGACAGTAATAATAACATATTGGCATAGCTGCTGTTGTGTTTAATAAATCAATTGCATTTGATAGCTCTCATATTCATTTTAAATTTTAGAAGACATAACGCGTCTTTTTTTTTCGTGGGGAAATCCTCATGGATATCCTCCATCTAGGGAGAACGGAGAGTTATGTCGGACTCCAACTTACTAAAAACCCATTATTCCTTCGACTACTATCAGTCGGGGGCCCCGGCCCGGGAGATACATGAACATTGGCCGCACCCCCGACTGGTATTAGCCCGCTATGCCTAGCGGGTTCCGTCACCAATGTTATATGCCTGAACAGTTCCCAAAATATTCGACACTCTGTGGCTAATAATTACTAAAATTAAATATGCATATTTAAAATTATTTTGACCGCTATTAGCTGACGGGTGATTGTTCATATGTTTATTACGACGAATACGAAGTGTAGGTCAAGCCTTACAACATTATTACAACTAATCAATTACCAATATTGTATGTACATAGCTCTGTATTTGATTTGCTAACATCCAGTTGAAATAGTTATCTAATTATTATGTTATAATTAAGTGATGTTGCAAAGCTTTGACGGGAAATTAACTTCCCGAAATGTTATTTTGTGACATTTAATGAAGTAATAGTGCTATAATATTTTGTGTTAATCAAAAGGTCCACTTTCTTGTGATAACAATTATCATGTAGGTACTTATCCAATCCGATTCATCGCCTCTAATCACCAATCAAAGTGTGCCAATCATTGATTGTGTCCGACCTGTGAGCTTTCCTCTGTATAGTGAACTAGTGATATTAACACTCAGGTATCTCATATATATTATGTATGTATGTTGCTGTTACGTGATTTCCGTAGTACGAGGTCGCGAGCTTCATGAAGGCAAACTTGTTACTTAACACTTGTATGTTCTCGAAAGCTTATATTGTATTGGTAGAGACCGTTTATAGGTAATTGGTTTTGTCGAAGAGTTGTTTGTAAGGCTGATCACACACTACAACGCACTACGCGACGGGGCGCGGGAAGCGGAGCCAAATTCGCCGCGAGGAAGCGCGTTTTTAGTGAATTTGGTGCGCTATCTGCGCCCTGTTGCGTGCCGCGGTGTAGTGCGTGATCCGACTATAGCGTCCATTAAAAGTTAGTAATTATACCTAAATCATGAGAATAGAAGATTATCATTTAAATGGGGCTACTGACTAAAATTGTGACCGCATCTGCTCGGTCGATTCGATGGCTTCAGGCAAAGTCGACAGTTTTAGAAGCTTTTACCTAACTGTCCTGTTGTTGTTTAGCTTTTATAATGCATTTTATTTCGACTATTCATTTTATTTTAGTCTATTTCAGACATTCAGACCTTTCAATAACTTAAACAAAAGCTGCAAATAAATGTAAACACATTTGTTTTTATTTCTCGGCTGATCCAAAAGCTGTAAACAACATTCAACTTTTAAAAGCTTTACTTTATAAATTCCTTTTTTTAAATAGTCCTCCTTAAGCCAGTCTGTTGTCGATGGTTTCGAATAACAGCAGTCCGTTCATACGAGTGATTCACGACTCGGTACAACACTAGCTTATTTTTCTCTTAACGCCTACGAACGGATTTTTGTTGTGCGAGTAATGAGAAAGCCTGAACGTTTATTATTTACGTGTTACATAAACTTAGTTCTAAATGATTCGTACCAATGGTTTTGTAGTTCTTATTTTATTAGGCGTTTTTCAATTAGAAGTGGAGTAAGTAATATGAGGTTTTCAGGTTGAAAAAATAGTTTTATCAGAAATGAAATGAATATTTTTGTAATAGCGTGAGGTGTCATCATCGTCTACATCATTTTAGCCAAATCCTCTCCTCTTTGGAGGTTTCTCCGAGATGACAGGCTTAGTACATTGTATAATAGTATAATATTTCTTTAATTAATGTTCAATAAGTTCTTCAATACCTGCAAATTACCAGATTTGTTTAATAAACAGAAAAAAAAAAAAATTATATATATCTCAACCTAAAAATGTGCGCTACGTAAAATTACACACGACGAATAAATTGAGGTTTTAAGTAAACGCTGATCAATCAAAGATTGCAATATACTGTATGTTTCGATCGTAAATAGACCATGTTACAACAGCTGAGACTTTGACATAATACGTGCTTAGGAAAGGCAAATACTTGTACGAAGTAATTTGTATTAGAAGATAGTTTGAATTTAACCTCTTTTAGCCTAAAATGGTCTTTAAGGGGCTATTAACAACACCGCATAATGGTGTGCGGTCTTCGGATAATAGGCCACCCGGTTTACTGCCGTGGTTGATGCAATAATCAGGCATCATTAAAGTGTAATTAAGGTTCACCACTCCAGGGATTATGACTTAGAACGACTCTGTCTTTTCTCTATGATAAAGTGGCAACAAATCAATGATAGGTGATGATGGGGTTGAATGGAAGAGTAAAAAAAATGTGTACTAAATCTGAAAAGTAGGTAATTAAGTTATTAAAAAACATGGAAAGTAAAAAAACCATTTCTAGCCAAAGGACGAGGCAGGAGCCCACAGACAATGGCAAAAATATGTCTTAAGCTTTTCAAAACAAAAATCGTTTGCTATGCTTTCAATGCTTGTACGCTATCTCCGAACGCCACAGGACACAAATATTCATATAAAATATTGTCCGAACATACCCACACAAAATAATCTACCAAACATAATTCCGCGCAATTTTATTATACCTTGGCGACATTGTTAATCGTAGATAGAACTTGTCAGGAATACTTTTTCTTTTCGCATCGAAAAACAATAGTAAGATACAAACTGTAAAATAGAGCATCGGTTTCTTCAGATGAGCATCCACATAAATCGATGGGGATTTTGAAATTATAATTTGTTCATGGAGATAGGTCGCCCGGGGCGCCGCGCCCACGCAGCGCGTCTGCGCATCGGAAAGCGCTTTGTTCTGAGTTTGTTAGATGATTTTCTTATGGTGGCTTTGTTTTAAGGATTTGTTGTAGATATTATTAAATGTTTTTTTTTTATTTGGAGGTCGATAGGAGTTATGGCATTGGCACCAGACAAGTTTTCTGTGAGCTTTGCAAAAGCTTTGCTGTTATAACGCTTAACGTTGAATAGCCTGCATAGTTAAAAAATAAAAATTTAGCTAACCTTTGCTGTCATATTTTTTTTTAAAGTCAACTTCTTATTGAATAGATTTTGTCACTTTCTAAAACCTTATGTTGGGTTATTTTGGGTTCGCACAATAAACCTTAACTCTTAAAGGAAGCAGGTAGACTCGGAACATACTCGTAAAGACAATTTGGGCACCCACTGCACCCAAAAACGACCTTAAACTTTTTTGAATGATCCAGGTAATGGACATAACTTTTTAAAGTCTGTTATTTCCATGTCCCAAATTAGCACTCACAACAATAAGTTAGCTACGTTACAATTGTATACTTTGTGATTCAATATCACTAAGCAGCTTGACCGCTTAAAAGCCGCTTCGTTTACAAGTCGGTCTTTTGCTCCGTGACCCATACATGTTGCAATCGCTGAGTAAACTGCACTTGCTGCAGCGGTGTGCCCGCTTAAATGATCAAATTATTTATTTATGAGCAAAATGCGTCTATTGCTGCAATCCCAAGTGTAGATTGTCTTGACATTTTCTCGATTGAGGACTCTCGACTTGAGTAGGTGAGAACTGAGGAGATTTTAGAATGAAAACTGGTTAGTTCGGTGATAAAAAATGAAAAACTATAATGTATTATAAAATAAATAAATAGCTGGTCTTTGAATGTCTTAACTTTGCAACAGGTGCGAAATCCGTTACTAATCCGTGAAGACGCTAATCTAGAAAAGATAGCCGATGAGATAATCGGACTGAATACAAAAACTCTTTCTTACTTCATTTCAATAAGTAGGCAAGCGAGCGCATTATACAGAAACAAAATTAAGAGCACAAGCCAAATTACAAATCTGCTAAATCAGTATTACAATGCAGTTTAACCCATCACTGCAACTGCGTAATAAGGATACCTACATTCTCGGAATCACAATTCGGCCTTTACTCTGCACATTCGACCTAGATAATGTCCGTATATAGGAGGCTATTGAGACATCGAAAGTGATGTTCCATCGAAAGTGATCGCCCATTTGCGGCCTGCCTCTTTGCGTGTCGCCCGAAGCAAACGGCCAATAACTCCACACTTTTAACGACTCGTCTCGAACACATGCCCCTTACTCGTATTTGGAATTTCGGATTTCGGTATTAGACTAAATCCTTTGCACGGTACTGACGTCATTGCATGTAATGAAGCTTTGGTACAGATCATTCATCATCCAGAAATTATTCACTGTTTAATACTTATTGCTTCGAGTACCTACCTCAAGAAAGATTGCTAGTTTTTTTTCTACCTGACTAATATTAATGTCTATCGAATCTAATCTAATTAGAATAAAGCTATGCTCTAATGGTAATCACGTTTTCACGAATATGATTTTTTCTTCAATTACAGTACGGATTGTGTATCAGAAAAAAAGATTAAAACTTCATTTTGATTGAATAGGGCTCGTTCGAGTTCCCAACGTAAAAGTCAATTGGAAACGCTTGCAATCTCAGTAAACCTATTTTTTTATTCGACGCAATTTGAACAGTGCCTATCTAAGCACTCGGCTTTGCAACATCGGCTAGTAATTTGACCTTACGCCGAGCATTAGTAGGAGTGCCCGCCGTGCTTTCAACGCGAATAGCAATAAAACCACAAAATATGTGCTTCACATTTACAAAATGCTGCGAAACTTCTTGGATGTGGCCTTTTTTGCACACGAGACGATGAGATTGAGGCGGCATGATGTCACCCGTTGTGTATCTCGTAATGAGAGCTATTTTTGGCAACACGCATGTCTTAAATTCTGGAATATATTTGCGACGTTTAACATCTCTACCTCAGCTTAAAACTACGTTGAAAATCTTTAAAGTACCGCGCATGCGGCGGTATTTGTAGCAGTGAATGCGCTTTAAACATGTTTACGAAGCAGCGGCTATCGCGCATGCTAATCAAATGTTCTAGATAAATTGAAAAGATGTTTGCTATTTGACGTTTTATACTATCGAACATGCATCGATTGCCTCATCCAACGTTAGGTTCAGGTGAATTTTCTAGTCAACTCCACGATTATAACGCTAGATGAGAGCCGAGTAGCTGCTCTCAGGACAATAATTTAAGATGTTTAGATAACATCTACAAGCCCTGTGCGGTGTGCCCAAGAATTCATGTGATCACCTCCAAGATTCAATCTTAGATATAGCCTCTACGAGGTGATGTTACGAAAAATTATCTCCGACTATGGGACCTGTTCTTTGTCAAAGATTATGAATCCCTGCAGCCCGCGTTGCGTGTAGCCGCCGATGTGCTCAGAATTCATATTTATATAGACGATTTGCACGCTAAGCATATATAGAACGGAATTTTGAATTAATGGATTTGAAAGTAAGGCTGTCTTAATATTGCTTTTTGTTAATATATGAATGTTTGAGTTCTTGTACCTAACCTTGCATTGTTCTTATAATTAAGCACGTACCTATTCGGTGCACTATCATTAATTATTTCGATGAAATTAAGAGCACACTTCATCAAAGCTCATTGCATCATAAGATGTATGACGTCCTGAGTTAACACTGTTGTGCTGACTGTACTGCTTTGCGGATCTTTGTTCTCTGCGATTGTTTTGTTTTCAATCGTCATTGAATAATATTTTCAAAGTTCATATTACCGACCTTGACCTTTCCGAACAAAAGGGACCGGTCAGCCATTTTATAGATAAATCAAAAATATGGCGATAGTACTTTACAATGTAGAGTTGAAGTTAATTACAAAGCCTTTTGGTTTAACATTAAACAGCAATTGTGGTTTAAGTTGTACTGACTGTTATTCGAGTATCAAACCGCATTCACACTCGATTAGATAGAAGAAATATCGTAGGATTTGGTACTTTGTAACTTTAAATTGGTCACGTTTATGTAACAAAGTAAATGGAAACGAGAATTTAATTCCACTTCTTTGTAGGACATCGCCTTCGCATCGCTGATAATAAGTAGTTTATTATTCACATCTTATTAAATGTAGGTATTGAATCTAATTGAATCAATGCACATTACTTCGATACAGTTACGTGCATAGATATCGAGTGAATTGTTTTATCGATTTTACCGTTAATCGAATGAGTTCTAGCAACAGTTAATGTCAGTGGAATATTTATGGGTTCCATGGTTGTTCCGCAGTCGACAGTATTCGTTCTTGACATTTTCTGCGTCACTGACGTACCCCACAGGTTCAGTTAGCGGATAATAATAATGTTTTATTTTGACATTTTGATTCAGTGCAGTTTGTTTGAGCGCATTCCGAACAGGTTCATTTGGTAGTGAATGTTGGGAGCGTTTGTACTAGCTGGGCAGTACATTGCATCGTGTAGGGGCGCGCCGCGGGTTAGAACTAACGCGAAAATTCGTAGGTACTACGGTGAATGTTCTGTTTACATCTGCACTGTGTGCCGTTTTTCGTGTTAGTTTTATTTTACGCAATGTGTTGTTCGGCGCTTTATCGTCAAGTTTTGTTATGAAGTTACTGGAACCACCGAAAAGGTCGGATAAAGGTGACACTGGCTGATTAGGGCTGATTATTGTCACTAGCAGAGCGTCGTATCGATAGTTGCGTCGCGGCTGTCTTCTGATGACAGCGAGAAGAGGTCAGGGGAGCTGCTACATCCCAGAACAATCCTAATGATATTAAAGCTGCTAAACCACTAATACGAAGACCACTTCTGATCATAAAAGCTATCCTGCGCCGTTAAATATGCAGGATAGCATAGACGCGCAAACTGAACCTAACCATGAATAGGTACAGCACATGATTTTGGATTCCCTAGCGTAGAAATATTTCGTGAGTTATGAAAAAAAATCTGCTGTTTCATAGAAAAGTGCAATACCTACAAGGTCAAAATGTATGGAAGAGCAATTTTTTTTTTCAAAAACCTTCCAGGATTATGTATCTACTAAATCCATGGTACCAGAATGCGCGACGATGTCCCTGCCAACCTGTATAGAATCATTCACATTCGTGGGACCCAGCTAGGACAGAGCTTTAGCCTTATTAAAGTCTCCATAACGTGCAGCCTGACTTAGGAAGGTATACTTAAACATATATTCTATGATTGACTTGTAGATTGCAATAGTTTCAACTAGTACAAAACGAGTTCATGACTTATCTTAAACTATTACACTATGTTATATTGTTTACACAGTTCTTGCTTAAGAAACAGGTCAATTGGTATTTGTTTACAGTTCAATAAATTCGATGGATAATAGGTATTATGTTTATTGTCCTTTTGACTTATGTATACGAGTGGTGGAGTATCAGTTTACGCGAATCAAGATCTTTTGGATTAATAATTTTCATTTGTTGTTGAGGTATCTATTCTATAGCCTGAAGTATCATTAGTGAGTTGGTAATTCAGTTGATTTTAGGGCAACAATATTGCAAAATATTTTGAACAATAGACCAGTGGTATACAACAGTTGGCTATAAGTCTCAGGAAGAGGTTGCGAGGCGATCTAGATGCATTACATACCGCAAGGGTTGGATCGAGGTGGCTCTAGACAAGGATGCCTAGAAGAATATGGGGGACGCCTTTGCTCAGTATCTAGTGGGACAGTGTAAGCTAGCAAAACAATTAATAAGTCGGCAAAAAACGTCATGAAAATATAATACTTATTCCTAGAATAAAGATCTCACTATAGGTAACAGCAACATAGAGTGAAAAAAAGTAGCGCGACATGTGTGACAACACAACAACACACAAGTAACTTTAATAAAACAGCAGCAATTATCCGAAGATACAATTACAACAATACAGAAATAAATGCTACAAATACAAAGTAACATTTAGAGACAATTGCGTGGCAGGTTATAAAGAACTTTTTACTCGTTTCATACAATGTCTCAACCTCTCGATACTAATTCATTCTCATCGAGAATGTTATCGAGAACAAAGTAAAAAATATACAAATCGATGATTCGCGTGTGTCGAGCAATTTAGTGAGCTATTCAAATGATGGGATGATGAATGTATCGGACACCCTGCTTGAGGTATGGGCATTTTAATCTCGAAAATGTGCGTGGTCTTTAGCTTTCGTTGTTGAAGTCTGAATTGGGTATTGATGGTAATTTATAATGTTCAGTATTTGCCCTAATGATACTTGATATGCGTCCGAAATGTAGTTACATTGTTACATTAAATAACAATGTAGGTATGTAATTATTATTACTGTACTTATATTTTTATATGTTTTTGTACACGCAAACAACATCAAAGACTGCTTCTTGATACCTACATGCAATAATGATTATATTTAGCTTTCTTGGCAATTGGCATGATAATTTTAGAAAACTTTCATTAAGAAATCCTTTTATGAAGTTTGCATTCATAAAAACTTATTTTATCTCTTCTATTTAACTATAGTTGTCCAGGATTTTATTCCTAAGCACATTACCTGCATTAGTAGATACTATTTACTAATATTAAGGAGTAGGAGTCTTGCTCCTTAATGGTAGTGAGTCCTGCTGGGCTCCATTAGTTGCTATTTAAATTAAACGTAGTACCGTCGTCTATGAATGAATATCGAGAAATTATGTAAGGCTTTATACCGCTACCAGCTCGCATGCAACTAATGTTAATTTGATACGTTTGGCGTAAAGAGCAGACC
Organism: Gortyna flavago; assembly: GCA_963669345.1. NCBI lineage: Eukaryota > Metazoa > Arthropoda > Insecta > Lepidoptera > Noctuidae > Gortyna > Gortyna flavago. Next base: position 9,515,870 of record OY770139.1, read on the forward strand.
AATAGGGGATCGGAGCTTTTAGGCTTTAACAGCCCTATAAAAGGGCGAATTCAGTCGAATTGCAAAAACACGTAAGCAATTAGAGTTAAGCACTGGGTTGAATCCTTGTTGGCAGGGCAGGGGGCGGGAGTGAGGTCCTATTCGTAATAGAAGAGTCGGCCGGACCCCGCGTTATTATCCATTCAGACCCGACAGATTGCAAGATATGGTCTATTTAATAACATAGGCACCGACGTACAGCCACAGGACCGCACTACACACGATACGTTTTAAATTTTTTTAGCCACGTACCCGTTAACTATTTAATAAAGCAGATAAGCACTTGAAATACGCACATTGCTACCACAGTTTTTATTGTAGCAAAGCGATTTTCTGCATGTAATTTAATAATTACAGTTTTAGATAAAAACGATTAACTCGTTGAGAATTTATTTAATTATTTACACTTGCCGATTAATATAAAGAAACATTATGTTTCTTAATAAATATTTCTGTTTTAACGTAAATCGCGTTGGCATTTAATATTATTTGCCATTCTGTAGTGCTATTCTGTAAAAATCTCACCGTGATAACTCGGGTGAAGTGAGCATAAAGTGAACTATCATTAGTGTCAATCTTTAGCATTAGATGGAATGACAGCTCACTTCACCTAACTTCTCACGGTGAGAATCTATCAGAATCGACCGGCTGCTGTATGGATTTAGGTTTTATCTGAACAATATATAATGTATTATTAAAATTAGCATAGTTCCATTACCTCATATGTTGGTAGCCATTTTGGATTGTCATTTGAAGGTCAGAGGTCTCAAGTCCGGTCCCCGTGTTAATGTCAAATGTGCATGTTTTTAATGTTCGGGAGATTCCACATTGTGCAGCTCCATTTTAAAATAAAATGAGAATGCTTTGTTACAAGGTTTGTTTACTTTTGTGTGATGTGAATAAGCGCTTGATAATCCGGGTGCAGTTATCTTCATGTGTTATAAATAATATGGTATTTCCCGTAAGTTTGTGGCTTTATTATATTGTACATACTATTACCATTTAATTGTGGATCAAAGAGTGTACATTTTGGCTTTTCCTAATAATACGAGGCTGCCATTGATTGTTTATTACCAAGATTCCTTTTTTTTGTTTGTGGAAGGTGAGGTTTCGAATTGTGCGGTGCTAAACGCGCCTTTTTTAAATTAAACTCTCATAATATTATTTTTCGTCTTACCTAATGCTAGATAGATAAATATCTGAAGAGGCCATTTTTCCTCTAAATTCCTAATTCAAATCCAGTCCTGCGCAGCGAGAACTAGCTACCACGCCTATTCGTAAGCGTGCTGCGGCAATATATTCCGTGAGGATGTACAATACTTTGTGCGTTAAATCCCGCTCCTTTGTGCGCCGTGGCGACGGCGGCGTACGCGCATTGCTGGCGTTTCCGAGGTGTCAGGGCTGCCTGCAGTTAGAAAAGAGAAAAGATTTTTCTTGTAAATGTTGAGAACGTGAAGAAGAAAGAAGAAGAACTTTCAGGTCTTATAAGCGAGTTTTAGAGTAAACATTAAAATTTTTAGTTTACATGAATTTAATTTACTAAAAGACTTTGTAGGCAAAGAAAACCCTTCGCCTTTCCCTAGTGTGAAAATATATTTAAGTATTGCTACACGCAAACAAGGTTTGAGCTGACTTAAATAAAAAAAAAATGTCTATTTTGTATCCCACTGCTGGTGAAAAGCCTCCCTTTTTTTCTTCCAAACCTCCCTGTCTTGTGCGATCTCTGGCCATGTTGCTATGTTGACCCCGCACACCTTATCGGATCGTCACACCTCCTTCGCCGTGGTCTACCTCGATGTCCTCCTTCAGATTTGCCAACGGGCAATGGAGCGTAGGAATCAAGTGTACAGACCGAGTAAAAAAAACTTAAAAGCAATAAATACAATTAGTTCTATGTTAAAATACACACAAATAAAAAAGCTTTTGCCATCAACAAAAAAATCTGTATACATCGTATAGGTACCTAAACAAACACTTTTCAAACGTGTTACATTTTACATCCTTGTCTAACAAGGCAATATCGCTACAAATAAGCGATAGAACCAAGGCGGTTGTATCACACCGTTTCATAGGCCGGGATCTTATTGTATATAATATACGTCACTTAACTTACTTTACTTAATAACCTTGGCTAAGCTTTATTCCTGTCACTGTCGCACAACTGTCAAACTACAAGTTCAAGATGGAGATGGGAACAATGTCTGTTTTTATATACGGTATATTTTATTTTTTTGTGTTTTAATATTTAACCTGTGTTCTTCCTGCGCGACTCCCAATAAATACTTTTTCTTTCTTTTTAAGTCAAAGCACGTGTGGAGTAACGTTTATACATCTCGGGCTTAGTAACGAAATCTAGTTGCCGCCCTTCCGTTCTGTGCTTGTTAGCTATTATAGCCGTTTTGCTTTTTAAGCAGCCATTTCATCTTTAATGGTAGGAAGCCGTTCTGATCGTCGATAAACGTTTTATGTGTGAACTTTTATTGCCGAAAGGAGATTATTAAAATCTTTATTTCTCATACTTACATGTAATTTTCTGCGTAAAAGACATCCTAGCACAATATTTTAAACCGAAATTGTTTTGGAACAGATAGAATCACTGATGAAGTGTTCAGTGATTCACAGGTTGAAAAAACCCAATTATTTCTACTTATCTAATAAGTATGAATGAATTTAGCACTAAAAGATAGCTCATAAAGATAATTTTAGAATTACCGTTACCTGTATTTTGCTGGCTGGATCAGACCGGAATACATCGCTTTTTCCACAAACATCATTATCATTTTTTTTTCAATTTTTTCGAGTTTCTTTTGGATCAACGATGTTTGATCTTTTTGCCATCGATACGTTATGAAGAAGACAATTTTTTTCCAAAAATGAAAAAAAAACCTTCTTTTACAACAAACCACCCTGCTCTAATACCCATATAAAGTACCAACATCAACATTAACAAACAATAAAATCGTTTGTCGATCGATACTGCTCGATAACGATCGTTAGCTCAAATGTTAGCCGTCTATCCATTGATCTGTGTCAGTCACTGACTAATACCTAAATAATCTTCGTTCCAGACGATGGTATTGTTTGAGTAACATAATATCACGCTTGTATGTTACGAAATGATAGACAGAGGTATATTAGATATACGCATTTTTTGGTAGTGATAAGGGACGAGCCTAATGTAATTTTCCGATTCTTGCGGAATCGGAAAATACGGACTCCAGGCTGCTTCGGAGAATTTCTTATAAAAAAATCCATTAACACAATGCCTGGCTCGGAAAGCAGAACCCCATCATCACCAGTTACTTCTTGTTACAAAAAGTGCGTGCAGTTACGAAGTATTTCTGTTCTGCCCTACTACTTCATCATCATTCTCCTGTCCTTTTTCCAATTTATTTGGGGTCGGTGCAACATGTCTTTTTCTTCCATAACTACATAAGCTGCTACCTAAGTATCATAAATTGGAGTTTACTTACCTTTATTACATGCACTTGTTTCCGTGGCAATAAACCATATTTTATTAACCGACTTCTAAAAAAGGAGGAGGTTCTCAATTCGGATGTTTTTTTTTTTTTTTAATGTTTGTTCGCGCATAACTCCGTCGCTTGCCAACCGATTTGAAAAATTCTTTTTTTGTTGGAAAGGGTGTACTTCCCAAATGGACCCAATGAAATTTTTTTCGAAATCTGACAAGTCGGTGTCAATAAACGAAAATGCAGAACCAACGACACCGACTCCCGAAATTAAAGTTATTTAGCACTTTGTAGTGTTTTTTTTTGGAAGTCGGTTGTTTTTTTTATTTCTTCCACTACTCGTAGACAGACGGCGCACACAGGCCGGCTGGCTTCTCTTCAAATGTAGGTACTAATAAAAGAGTTTGATTAGCAGGCAAGGATTAACATATTTGTTTTACGCAGATTTTATAAATTTTTACATAACTCAGACAAGCGAATTCACACACCAAATTGTGTTAATGAGTAGGTATGTAAAGATGGTGCATACTTATTTCTTTTGTTGTCTGTACATACGATGTTATTGTTTCAATTAAATATTAAATTTATTCAAACAGTGTATATCCTTATAAAATTGAGAACTACGTGAGAATATTTTTGTCTGATTCCGCCTATAAAATACCTAATTATGAATGTAAGAACGCAAGTGAAGTTATGAATAACTATATGGAAGGTGCGAAGACAGAAAACTGGAATGAAAATAATAGATTATTTATTCTTCTTACATATTTCTAGGAATAATTTATAGCAAAACTAGCGACAATCATAACTTCAATTCCCTATTGATAACATGAACTATAGAAAAATATAAAACAAGGAATATTATGATATGAAAAATTCCTCGGCATTCATAACTATAGTTGTTATAACCACCCATTGGTGTAATTAAACAGAAACGTAGACAATAACCGCTCCACAATGGGCGACCCCGATGCGTGGCGTGGAAACTGTCACAGCTTTCTATTGGAATCGCTTTACTTAGCCTCTTCTGTTCGTTGATAGCACTCAAGTGCGCCCATTGTAGATGTGTCAAAATTGTCTGATGATGATGATGTGTGTGTCTATAATTACTGCTATGCTAGTACTTCTATGTGATTTGGATTATGTTAGGGAATCGGTTAAGGTAAGTTCTGAGTATTAAGCAGTGCACAGAGGGTGATGCGTTATGACCACTGATCGGAGTAGGTAGATTGAATTGGGGTCATTGATCCGAAACGTATATATTAATATGGACATACCTCCGGAATTTCGCAATTGGTTGATTGTCAAAAAAAACCGGAATTGTAATAAATTTGCAAATTCATTTAGTTTTGATATAAAATACAAAAATATAATATATAATATACAAAATGCAAATAAATTTCACAAAAAGTTCTACAAAAGTGTTGTATCAGTCAGATAGTTCTGCAGAACACAGAGTTCCTTTTCCTACCAGTCGAGTATTTGGTTACATTGTAGCATGAAGCAATTAACACACGAATTAGCTTTAAAAATGTACGTCAAAGTTATGAGGCGCGATCGTCCTCATTACAAGGTTGATGACACAACGTATATCTTAGATTAGATAAGGGTGAAGTGGAAATTAGTTAAGATTTAAGCACACGCCACGTCCAGAATGTTGGTGTGTGCCGCAAAATATAAGAAAAGTCATTTAGCGAATACTTATAATATTTGTGTAATTTCAGAAAAAAAAAAATCTGTTTAATGCACATTAAACCTTGTAACTTCAAAAGATCGAGAGAAATATTATGCATTATTTTTTCGATTCCTATTATACAACATTATTTTTAGTATATGCGAAACCTGAATATAGTTTGTTCAGAATAAGTAACTGAATCGATTTCAATAATTTTTACACCATGTTATATTTTGTCCCAAAAATATTAAATCACTAGTTAATTACAATAAAATCGCCGTACAGTTAGGTACCTACTGCCAAACTATTATCAATCAGCGTACGATGCTGGAGGAGCATAAAACATGGTTACCCCGCGCCGCGCCGCGTGGTGGACATGATTTTGAACAGACAACCAGGTAACATAACAAGCTTATAACTTTGTAATTACTCATGATACAGTTTTGAAATTTTGTACATAGATTCTTTACATAAAAATACTAGACACGTGTTTCGGGTTTCGCATATACTAAAAACAATGTTGTATATAAGTATTTAAGTAAGATGTGGATTATGCGAGAGTCTGTCAGAGAACCTAACTGTTTCACTGGAACCTAAGACCTCTTAGATAATAGGTAATATGGGCTGGTGTCCGCAACTCCACGTCAATGCGCGTATTTTGCGTACGACCCCTTAGAGAAATACATTTTTTTTCAATTCTTATCGTATTTATGTAAGTGTATTCTGGGGGTCTGGGATGAACCTATTCGTCTCACTGGAACCCTGCCTTAGATCCTTGAGTAGATACCCTGGGTTAGACCTAATTAAATGAAAATGTATTTTTTTTTTTTAAGTTTGAGTAAGCTCCATATGATTTACAAGGCTTGCATACATAATAATAATAAAATAATAATAATATCCTTGGACATTTCACACAACGCCATATAGTCCCAAGCTAAGCAACCTAAGGCTTGTGTTATGATAACGAGATGGCTGATAAACTACTTATATACATTTTTTTTACACAAACGTTTTAAGCACCATAAGTGTATCAAACTGCTTCATCCACTCCTTTGTATCACACGCTACGATATTTCCTCAGTTTCATTAGCTACGTTCTCGATAACGGTAACGGGCCGTGGGACCTTACGCGCATTACGCTCTTTTTAATTATCGCTCCTTCCCCGAACCCCCCCTCACCTGTATCTCCCCTTTGTTCCCCTCGGTATCCCACCGGTCCGTTCACTACAACTTTTACATAATTGTTATGGATCTATCGTTTGTCTGCATGTTAGTTAAGCACTTTTATTTCTACATTATGTATGCTGTCATTTACAAGAAATTAAAATTGTAAAACGCATGCTTTTTTCATAATTTATTTTGTTGATTGACCATAAAAAGTTGCTAACAGTTCATGTTAAGCAAATAACGATTAAAATGATGATCATAAATGACACAACATCCAACAAGTTATAATGATGATGAATGCAAACAACTATTAACTTTATTTATGAATGTAATTTGTTATTTTTAACATTCCCGATTTTATCTCCAATTACAACTACAACGTTGAAAAATGCGACGTTATCTGAACAGGCGCTGTAAAACATCATATTAATTATAAACACCGCAAATAAAACTTATAGACATTGTTAATAAATTAAATTAATTACCATTTTGTAGTACTAAGTCGGCGAGATAAGATATAGATATCATCAACCACAGTTTCTCGGTAAAACTTCTCTCGGTCCACGATAAACGCACTAGCTTTAATTTTAAAATTGTCCCTTTAAAAAATACAAAATGTAATAAAAAAATAGAGATGGTGGCAAAAAAGCTTTACGCGTAGGCTCGCACCTGCCAATGGCGCGTCCAGATACGCCGTTTATATTTAGAAACCACTTTATTTAACTCACCGCCGAGCTTAAAGCTCCCGATAAAAAGGTTAACTTAGTGCACTTGCGGTGCATCGTTTATTAAGAACCATTTACTTTTCGCCCATGATTGTATCAATCGGAGGCGGCGACCGCACTAGAGCCGCGTAAATACTGTTCGGTAACGCAAAAAAAAAAAAATTCAATTCAAATATGAGTGAGGCAGAATAGAAAAAAAAAAAACAATACTTTGAAATAAGAAGGCAACGTATCAAGATGGTTGTTAGGTATGCGTTATCAGGTACGTTAAGTTGTACGAGGAGATAGTGTGCGGCCTCGCGAGCGGGTTCAGTATACGACGTGCCTGCTTAGAGAGAGCTCGCGCGTTGAACTCTTTTGCACTTCGGAGTGCTACGAAAACTACCATTTTCAACCGTATTGAAGTTTCTTTTGTTCAAAGAATATTAATTTTTTTATTCTGTAGTGGAACTGGAATTTTAATATGTGAATAGTGTTGTGTCTGTCTGGATTTTTAATTATTGTGACAATTGTAAATATACATTTTTGGTGCAGTCGAAATTTATTCGAAAAGGTGAGTGACATTTTAACTGTATAGTAACGAGTTTTTTAGCTTATTATAATTTTACTGGTTTTATAAACGTATTAAAATATACACTGCTGTAGGTAATCCTTCAATAAAGGCCTATAATATTGACATTAGCTGTTGCGTGATGGGAGGCAGTTAATAAGTATAATTTGCAAGGATAAGAATACATCAAGTAGATAACCGGATGCCTGGCTATCCTGTTTTGTAAATTATCCTTCAGGTTTCTAGGAAGCTGTGAAGGATGTCCGTGTCTTGTGTTATTATGTCGTAGATGTGAATACAAAATAACTTCTTAATGTATTTTGTAACGAGCAATCAAATCAATTTGATTATATAACTTGTTTAAATCGTTTAAGGAAAACGTTTTTATTTGATGTAAAATAGATTTTAAGTCATCTGACATTTATTTGAAATGTCATTTTAGAACGCTGATTTGAGCTTTTAAAAGTTCATCGCTATTGAGTTCATAGTTTTCCCGGTATGGAGTTATACTAAGATAATTCTACCACTTCATCAACATCATAATCATCTACCAAGTCTTTTTCCAACTATGTGGGGGTCGGTTTCCAGTCTAACCGGATGTAGCTGAATACCAGCATTTTACCTGGATCGACTGCCTATATGACCTCCACAATCCAGTTACTGGGTAATACGATACCCCTTGGTAAGACTGGTTGTCAGACTTTCGGGCTCCTGACTACCCGTAACGACTGCCAAAGATCCACGAATAACAGCCGGGACCAACGGCTTAACGTGCTTTAAAGGGCTAAGGAAGGAACACGGATGGGTTTTAGTCAGTAAGAGTCTGACACTCCCTTCCGCTCCACCCAGAGCGGGAGGGGTCATTGGATGATTTCCCATCCTTAAAAAAAAAAAAAAAAAAAAAAAAAAAAGGGGGCATGAAGGGGTCTTGGTATATATAGATGGTCATTGGTCACCCATCCACAGACCAACCGTGGCAAGCATAGCTGAACGTGATCGATGGACCTGTGCGGCTGTTATTATTTAGCCACGGGCCCCTCTAATTCAGTTCACGAATTATCTAGATTCTAACCTCTGTAATTGTACCACTTATTACATAAAATTTAATTTCAGTAATAAATTACTTCGCTTTGTTAAATAATAATACTAATAAAACCGTTAACTACTTATATTGGAATACGTTTTGACCTTCGATGTAAACATTTTGATCAAATAGGAAACAATAGTCGAAGAAACGTGATAACATTCAAAATTTTATTTAAAAATGAATGAACACGTTTTGTATTAAAATTAGCACAGACACAACTTGTTAGGTCAAGTATCGAAGAAATCTGAAATTAATTCATTAAAAGTTACTAAAGTAATTGAAATGGAGTACCTCTTTGGAAAAACCGGGTCTGTTTCTAGGAAACATTTTAATGTTTTAGTATTTTTGCCTCATAATTTCAATATGCAAAATTTTCATTATCGTTGACTATTACAGAAAAAGCTTAACTTAAAATCTCTATGATCTAAACTAAAAAAAAAACGATTTTCATTAACAACGTTAAGCACGCACTCATTCAATTAATTCATTTGTGTAAATCCGAACGACATGCGACATTCAAACTTATATAATCGTACGGCTAGAGACTCAATGAACCAAACAGCTAATTACCTTCACAAACAATATAAAGCAAAATAGTGTTTACAAAAATTACGCGACTTTAACATCCAACATGAAAGAAATGTTAGCGAGTCGCGAGTTATTTCGAAAGCGAAGCACTGGCGTGGACCTGCATTCTTGCATCTTGGATCTCGTCGGACCGGCGGGCGAGGGGTACGAGGTGGTGAGGCGGGGTGGGGGAGGGCGAGACGTCCTTAAGGGCCATCTCTTGTATTGACAAAAGGGAACATTAAGGGGTTAATTTAGTTTAGTTGTTAATTCTTCTCGTAGCTGTCTTAGGGACTAACCACACTTATTCAGCTCTGTTCAGCTTTTGTCGATAGAAAACAACGATTTTGTATGAGATGCATACGCATTCGTTGAGCCGCGGAAAGCTGAACGGACTCCATACAAAATCGTCCAAGGTTGCGTCTCGAGCAAGCGTGGTGATCAATGCTCGTGCCTTCTCTATTATAGGGTTGGCGATTTCGGCCTTATATTAAGTGCTAGCATCTGCCTGCGCCTTCGTCTTTTTTCTTGTTCCCCTGGCCCATTTTGCATCGCCTGCTGTGATGTTGTGTTCGGTATTGTGAGGACAAGGTTTGTATGAAAGAAAAACAACAAAAAAAATTGTTCGAAAAAAAAATTGCACCCGTGCGAAGCTGAGGCGGGCCGGTAGTTGTACATATAGATAAGTCTAGGTTTTCTCACGTTGTTTGTATATTATGTTTCCTACATATTGACTACATTCAAATAAAATAAGTGCTCGACTCTAGATAACTCGTGAACTGAATTAAATGTGAACAGATGTTCTAACCTGGATATCTAAATACCACGAAGAGACAAAGCTTGTTGTTGTTAATAACCAAATTGCAGATGTCTGACACAAAGGAGGTTTCGACAGCGTTTGTTAGCACAACTGTTTAGTTTTATTTGATAACCTGCTGAAATGTAATTTCGTGTTTTACTAACTTTACTATAATAAAGACTGGTTTTACAGTTTCCGAATAGATTATGAATTTTCACCAGAAGGCCAATTCGCATAATTAAAAACGTTCAAAATCTAGACGCAATCTCATATCAGCGACAATCAATGTCAAAAACTTGTCAAAAATATAGAGAAATTAGAGGTATTTTTGACAGATTGAGACTGATATCAGACTATAAATGTTCTTAAAATAACGGGTATTACATATATTAAAAAAGGAACATAATGTTTATGATACAATCACGCTTAAAAAAACTTACTCGGTGGTAGCGAAAAAACGCCTTATTCTCTTACGAATTGGGGCTTGTTATATTAATCCTTACTTGCTATAAATTATTAAGATAAATAAACAGATTATTCAGCTGTGAATAATTACGAGCTACCAATACAAGTGGCTGTGCCTTAAGTGAATCTCCTTTGTACTGACTTAGCAAAGAGCAGTAACGCTGAAGCGCTGCGATATTTTCAGCTAATAAAGCTTGCTTACTAGAGAAAATAGAGTAAATCTATATTATATTAATCCGCGTTAAAATAATAGTTTTAATATGATGGTTTATATATTATGGTGCCTGTGCCAATGTGACCTTTTCAATGTCATTCGTAATTTTTGAGACACTGATACTACTGACTGACGGTGAAGTAAAACTTTGACAAACAACGTCCAAAATATAACACATAACAGAACATCACGCTTGTAATCCCTGAACGGTAAAGCAGATGTGTACCTTTAGTACAGTCAACAAAAGAGAGTCTGCAGGATCGTCGGATATAGTTGAAGTTTAGTAAGAATCCGATGGATGTTCTCGAACAAAAAATTAATTTAATTAATAGAAAACTTACCGCACATTTATCAAATTAAATTAAAGTCTACAACATCCCTCGGTTTCCTACTAAACTTCAACTAAATCCGACGATCCTGGATACTTATCTCTTTTGTTGACTGTACATCCACATTTCGCAAATTTAGTCTAAGTCCCACGTAACACCAGGCTATTTTCGTCCCACTGCGGGGCAAAGGCCTCTCCTCATACAGAGAAGACACGAGCATTGAGCATCAGACTTGCTCAAGACAGATTAGTAATTTCACACTTTAAGTCTAGGTTTCTTCACGAATTTTCTCCTTCACCGTTGTCAGTAATTTCCAAAATAAACTAAGAACGCACATATGAATTGAAAAGTCACATTGGGTACTTGTCTGAATTTGAACCCATAACCTCATGCATGAGAGCCGAGGATCTAACCAATAGTAGGTATATCCAAATTCTAATTCTCTAAAATTGCCAAGATGCAGTAAGCCAGCGAGTTGATGAATGGCCGTTCCTTCTCTGTATGGGTATGCGTCTTTCGCCTTTGCACCGCTGCAAAATAAATGACTTCTTATTTTTCTATCATTGCACCTTAGAAAGAAACTATAAAATAACCATCAAAATGACAGATTTTATCTTTAAAATTATCTAACAATGACTAATCAGTATATAACAATACTATTTTACGTGCAAGCGCAACACTAAAGAAATCTTCCGACAGAATAGTGTATAGTGCATGCAGTTTCACAACTTTCTTAAGAAACAGTGAAAACTCGTAAAACTTAAACTCGGCGGTTGCTCTATGGTTCTTGAAAGTTAGGCGTTTGAGCACGTAGGTCTTGGTGCCAGGACATAGCACCTATTTCAAGGTGCTGTTTGCCGTGACAGTGCGATGGTGCCTAGGTATATACCATCTGAGGATGAAGCTGAAATAGCTGATATTTATGGTTTACATAGCAAAGAGTATTCTATCTATCTATCTGAATCATTCACTTCTACTCTCGTGTATAAGAACAGACAGCTAGCCAGGTTGGTAGGAAGGCATGAGTCCAAGGCTGCACAAGGCTCTTTCAATATTCAGTTTCAATGCTGAATTTGTTATAAATAAAGCCTTATAACAACGCTTGATGTCACGGTTGTCAGGGATGCTAAAATGCTGATGAAACAATAATGTATACTCCTAATTATAATCAAGTAAAGAAGAATGTTTGTCTGTTCGTTAACCGACTTCAAAAAAGGAGAAGGTTCTCAATTCGGATGTTTACATATTTTTTTTCAAAAACAGCTTAACAGATTTGAATAAAATTTGGCGTACAGCTTGCGCTTAACGTGGATAATATAATACATAGGGTACTTTTAATCACGGTAGTACGTTCCCGTGGGACATTTTCCGACTGCGTGCAAAACCAAGTTATAATTTTAATAAAACAAAGCATTGTCACCGTTTGAAAACACAAAACACTTCTATCACACATGTCCACGATTTACCTAAAAAAATGTAAAAGGAAAGCCAATAAAATTGTCAGTAACAGTCTGTTTAACATCTCGCCGACGATGTGATAATGACCGTTGACGCGGCATGTCTTTGCTTGTCGGCGGATTACGTAACCATCGACAAAAACGAACGCATTGCTTGCCTCGCAGCTCGCACCCGCCTAGAGATAGAAGAAAGTTACACAATAAACTTTATTTGCTTTTAAACCTCTTTGATAACTCAATGATCGATTGCGTTTTGTTTCGGCGACGTAGAAAGTCTTGCAGACTTATTTTGAGTATGTATATTCTATAATACTTAATATTATCTGTTCCTTTCAAATAAGTGTTCTCTTTTTAAATTAAGTTGTTTTAATTAGAAGTATTATGAAATATGTACTTATAATATAACACAATATATTAAGTATGTATTAAGTTTTTCTGTACGCGTTATGTTACACATTAGAAAATGGTGGCACAATTAACAATAAGCATTGTTGTCAGACTTCCTACCGTGAGATGTTTCAAATAAAAACTATGGTTTGAAAAATAATATGGTCCGTATCTAAGTAGTTTGAATCGGTAGTAGGTTCTATAAGTCATAATAATTCTTCTGCTCTTATCCCAATACATTTGGGGCCGGCGCGGCGCAACATGTCTTTCTTCATATTAGTTATCATCTCGGTAGTCACCAGCCATGTCATCTTTCGAATAGTTCAGCCATCTTTTCCTTGGTCTTCCCCCACTCTTATAGCCATCCTCATGCATACTCAAAACTTTAATCACAACATTTTCCTTATTCCTCTGCATCACATGTCCATACCCTACTTTTCAATCACCGGTGTCACTTTCCGGCTGCCTCCTATAAATAATAATAATAAATCTTTATTCCACAATAAAAGACTTTAATAAGACACTTTTTTCCATAAAAAACACAACAAAAACACACTAAATATAGATAAAAAATAAACCTAATCTATAAACCTACCTCACATATCTGAATGACGGTCTGTGTGCCGCCATCCAGCGACCTACTATTTGGCCATCCACCGTGCCGGCTACAGTAGCCACGAGGCTATTGGGGCTGTTGCGCACCCGTCGCATCAGTGATCCTATGTACTAATTTCTTACTCTATCCATTGGCAGTACGTAGGTTATATCAGTATCATCATTCATTTTGTGGTTCATGGCCATGTAAAAATAATTGTAATAGGCAATCTGTCTTCTGTCTATTCTGATGAATCATGGGTTTAAGCCAATTTAATATGGTGTATAATAATCTCACAAAAAATACATAGAGAAGCCATACCGATTTGTCTATGTAAGAGGTACTTACCTACTTTTTTCGCATTCATTATTGTTATTAATTGCTATATAATTTTACGACTAAATCAGAAATTTAATAGCAGTTCGATTATATTTTAGCTTCATCTTCTATCTAGTATCTCTATATATATAAAACTTAAATTCTGTTCGTTTGTAAGCACATCGCTTGAGAACGGCTGTACTGATTTGGCTATTTTTTGTTTTAAAATTATCCGAATTGGGTTTTTATAGTTAAACAAATTGCCCGGAATTTTTTTAAATTCTCATAAACTTGATGGTTCTTTTTTCTGTGGGATTCTCGTATATTGAATATGGAATATTACAACTCTCGGGTAGGGTCAGCTTGTAGATAATATATATATCGAAGACTGTGACATAACATTTAAATCATAACTATTTCATCAAAAGAAATTGATTTGCGAATTTCAATCATAAGTTGTCAAATTTATTAGTATCGGCTTAATGGATTTCACAAGGCTTAATAACGTCTGTAATTATAGGTTAAAGGATTACATATATAAATAAAACATTTCACGTAATAGTCTTTCCATGTCATTATTAATTAAAATTAAAATAGACATAACTATTCTTTATGTCGGTCGTAGCAGGAATACTAATGTTTTCATTTTGATTAATATCAACGAAACGTGGCATGAATATTATTTTAGAAAGATTATGGAATTATAAAAAAAAAGCGGAAAGACCTTAATTTCTTTGTTATGTGATGTAGCCTTAATCCTTCATAAACTCTATGAATTTAAATAAGTATTTACGGAATTATGTTCAAAGAGAGAAATAAAAGAGTTTTGCATAGGCATTGAGTAGATGCCTTTTTGGCAAAATATTGGTACACACGGCTACACATCAAGCTATACATTTCCAGTTTCAGCTGACCTCGCATTGTATATGTTTTTCTTACAATCAGAAATCAGTTTATACTGGTTATGTGTAGCTTGATGTGTAGCCGTTATATGAAGTTTATTATAACTTCACGGTGTAGTGCCTGTCTGGCATTAACCATTTTGGTGCAGCCGTGAGGCACACACAATTTTTTGTTTTTTATTTTGTACTTTTGTGTTTCACAAACTGTGTCCAAATAAACTTTTTTCTTTCTTTCTTTTACCTGAAATAGTAGCATAACTAACTATACAGTACTTCTTTTAACCCACGTACGCACGGAAGTAAAAATATCACCGAAAGTTGAAAATAAAAAAATCGCCGCTGTAAAAACAGGCCCGTGCATACCTGGCCTTAGTCCTTTAGTTTGCCATAATCGTATACGTAATTTCTGCCGTTTTGTAAATTTAAAATAAATAGTTTATGAGGTACTTGGTTGATCTTTATCATTAAGGTCCAGAAGTCACAGCCAAATAGCCATCTAAACTTAGTTCAAGCACGAAGTTACACAAAAAAAAGAGCGTAAGAAGCGTAAATTATATTAATAAAAACGCTTATAATTGCCGTCAACTGGCCTTGAATGGACGGCGGTCAACGAACGGAGAAAGGTACATGGCTGGATGATGTTATGTAAAAGTAAACAAGTTAGAAAATAACTTCGGTTACGATTATTGCGTTAGGTAGTCATATTTTGAGGGCGCATTGCTTTTGAATGAACTATAAAACGGAGAAAGTGAAGTCGTGGGGAGTATGTAAATGTACTCGTAAGATTTTTAAAGATACCTACACATTATTGTTTAAAGCTGTAATTATGAAATTATAGCGTTTATTTTTTTACTGCTTCGAAGATAATAAAAGCATAATGCATAATTGGTTTGGCTACAGGCGTTACTAAAAGTATAGTGATTGTTTTTGGCAACGATATTTTTTATCGTAGTTTAAAAAAAAGCTTAATATTTCGAGCTTTGTTTCTTAATATTCTTCTGAAATATTTATTAGAAATAATTTCTGTACAGACTACAGTCGTTTCCCGTCTTTTTTTTTGTACATTTTCAACTTAGTAAACAATCTCGCAATTTCTACATATTAAACTAAATAGGCATGTCAATAAAAAAGTTTCTTTTATCCAGACGAGGTCCATTACAGCTCGTCATTTCGTTTGTACGTGTCTAATAAAGAAATACAATTTGTAAAAGAATAACTATCGTTCGGCCTCCATGTCAATATGAGTCCGCAAATAAAAGAAAGGTTGATTATATTTTAGCTGGTATATCGACTTGAATGGTAGAAAAACGTACTTAGGTAGGTAGGTGGGTGGTGGGTGGGTGGTTTAGGTGGTAAGAAAGATGAAGATGAAGCTGGTTGCCCGTTCCAAGGCATAGTAGGTAGGTACTACGATTTGGAATGGGCAACTAACTTCATCTTTCTGAATGACCGACCCCTTGACGATTCAAAAGTGGCTGTAACTGGTTTTATTGAAGTAAATGTTTTGAGTTTGATTTGTATAAATCTTTTCTTTGTAAGTATTAGAAAGCGACATAACTGGTAATATTTGGTGAATTTAGCTAATTTATTCCTGATGTCAAAACAAATAATAATTACTATAAAAATTTTGTTTGTGAAATTCGGCGAGCAAGACACCTAAAACGTATATACTTTTCAGTTTTCACCAATGAAAGTTTTCAGAACTCGTTTCAAAATCAAACTCGAAATATCACTTCACTTCAGGTGCGAAACGCACCGTGATATCGTTACGAACGTTTATTATCAGGTAATTGCACAGTTTAGTTGCGAGCGACATAGGGTTAGATCGAATCTCCCTGATGTATAGGGATGCGATGCCCCCAAGCCGACGCTTATCGATGATACTGCGTCCGACTTTGCCGATTACGTATGAGAATAACGCATTATCGATATTCATAATGCTGTCCCTCGTTACGAAGCCAGTAGTTACCCCTGAGATAAGTAGCCACCATTCATCTGTAATGACGTTTGCGCTTAGCGAATGTGTCAATTAAATCCTTAGCAAGATTTAGAGGTTGTTGTTATCTTGATATTGTAGGTAGAAATGCGTAACTTTCGATTTAACTCGAGAAATTGTTCGGTGGAGCTGAATTAATATATTTAGTTGTGTCCATTGATTAGACTCGGTTGTCTAAGTTTTGCTATCTAGTCGAAGCTTCAAAGAAACTACCTCATGATGCGGATATTTAACTTAACCGATAGTATGGAATGAATTAGGGATCATAATGAGAAGGCTAGCGTCAGTGTTCTGTATGTATTAAAATGCAGAAACCTGATTTAAAAAATAACTTTTTGGAACACAAGCTGAAATCTATACTGCTGAGCTAAATTAAGTTGTTTTATATTTTTTAAAACAGTCACCTAACAATCTCCCTGTGTTTTTGTAACTTAAGAAGACATCGTTAAAATACTTTTGAAACCGAAAAAGCAAAAAAGCGGTCGCAGACGAGAGCTGGCTTCGAGATTTGGTTAATAGTTGTATCAAACATGATTCCCCCAGTTTCCGCGGCACGTTTCCCATAACGAATCGCGGTTCACACGTATTAACTTTTTTATGTACTATGGAGGTACCTACCTACATGTTATTTGAATATCTGTGGTCAATTTATCTCATACATATGTATCTAATTTTCAGCATAGTTTCGTTTACAGTTGCTTTATCCGAATATACGAAAGTCTAGAAGTCCTTATCATTGCGGCAGTTCTTTTTTTCTGTTTGAGCTGTTCTCACTTTATGTCATCTTTCTTGTGTTTTGACTAGAGTTCGTTTGCGGTCTATCACCAAATTGTAACCTTCTTTGTCCCCATACTCGTCATCTTATCTTACGGCATGACAAGCCCATCTCGACCTGAACCTAATGATACGTAGAATTCAACTTTGCCATCCGTATCATCGAATCTTTTCTATTCGAAACCCAAAGTTTCTCGAATACATTGCAAATAAAAAAAGCGTTGCCCTAACATTTAGTAGGCGTGCGAGAAAGTTACTCGTGTTAGAGATCGCTATCTCAGTGGGTGTCATAGGTAAGTGCCTGAGATACTATCGTCCGTTGTGTTGCACGTTGCGTTGCTATCATCGATCAAGTTGCGTAACAAAGCGATAACGTTTGGCTTAATGTGTCTATTATTAATTTTGGTTTATATAATACGGTCATTGAAGACACAAAGAGAGTTCGTTGATTTATTTCGATAATTACCGGTCTATTATATCATGCATTAATTCGTGAAGTTTGTCACGATTAATTAAATTAGGATTGTATTGCTAATTTTAATAAAGCATATTGATTAGCAACAGCTATAGTGATAGCTCCTTAATGAAATCTCAAAAGTCTGAATGTTCATTATCGAAAAGATAGACCAGAAGGCAATTCTAGTAATTAAAATGTTAAATCTCTAGTCCCAATCTTATCTCAGTGACAATCAATGTGAAAAACTTGTCAAAAATGTACGGAAATTTGAGGTATTTCTGACAGATTGAGGCTGACATCAGACTGTGAATGTTGTTAAAATTACGAAAATAAAATTGCCCCTCTGTTCTATCAACACTAAACAATAATACATGTACTATCGGTACAAAACAAAAGACGATCAACTTCTAACCAACCAATATTCGTTACAATTAGATGTTAGAGAAAACACGATCGCTCCACAAGTCGTCGGCTCGAAAAACAAAAGGCATGGAAGCGTTCGCCACGGTTGATTAGCCCCCGGAGCGAGCGATGTTACCACAGGGACGCGACTTATTGCGTTTGTAACTCAACCTAAGCAGCGCAGCGCACGGGTTTAGAGAAACGCCTACGAGTGTGAAGTGAGGGTTGGATAGTGTAATCGTTGGTTGAATGTGATGTTTTGAGTCGTCGGAGCAGTTGAGAATGTGTGGTTGAACCGAATGATAGAAGATGCTGAAAAGTTGATATTGAAGTGGCAGGTTTTGTAAACATTCTATAAACTTGTCGCATTAATATTTACTTTAGTTTTTCTTTCATAAATTGATTACTTACTTAGTTATTATTACTATGATGTGTCAATATGTAAAAATCTGTGCTGGGATGATCTTATAACTATAAATACCTATTATAGTATTTTTTTTGTACCAACTGAGATTTATTGGAAACAGCCCAGCCAAAAAAGAGGGCATTTCCTCTTGGTTAGCAATATTATTGATCACAAAATATTTGCTAAGCTTTCCTCATAGTTACGTCGTAGTTCCTCCTCGTTCCTCCGCTATCATAACTCCCAATTGAGTGACTTCGTGGGCGTCACGTCACGGCAAGTGCCATTCTGCGTATTGAAGCAACGCCGGCCGGTAGTTCAGGCCATGACGCAGCATTCTCGATCACGTTCCAAATTCGATTTGATTTGCTTTTTTACCAGCCAGTAACTTGCGAGAAATGTTGGTTGCTTCGTAATTTGTCAAATTTCGAATGTGTACGGATGAAGGTTTTTTTTTATTAAGTTTTTTGGGTGTGATGGCCCTGTGTGATGGCCAGTTCCAGTAAGTACAGTTCTTGACGGTCTGTTCTGAATGAATCTCATCGTGAAAACTGAGATGAAGTGAGCTGCGAATAGTGTCAATCCTTAGCATCAGGTGGAAAGACAGTTCACTCTAAGCTCACTTCAGAGTTCACTTCATTTTCCAGTGAGTTTTTTCAGAATAGATCGGCTGATTCTTTGAAGTTCAGATTTAAAGCTTAGGTTAGCTAGGCTCTGTGTCTGATTTACTGTTTCCGCATAAATGCAAATACGAGAATAACTTGGTATTTCTTCGATTTTATGCATTTCCCGTCTTATCTTCCTTGTTTCGGGGTCAATTGCGAGACTGTTACGTTATGGCTTTGCATAATATGCCTTGATTGTAGGTGTAGCCCGGATTGTATCGTAAAATAATTCAACGTAAATCATAAAGTCTTTAAAATGGCCTCTCTTTGAGAATCTTAAACAATGGGTAGTTTCTAATTAATAGGTAGAGAATTGACATGGAACATATTTTCATTGAATTATATAATAAAAGCAAAAACCCGAGCAATTGTGAAACAAACCTTAAGCTAGTTTGTACTTAGCTAAGCGATGGGCTTATTTCGAAAGGTATTTAAAGGTCTCTTTAAAAAATGATTGTTTAAAGAAATTAAACTAAGAAGTTTCTTTCCAATGATAGTGTAAATATGGTCACTGTAAAGTATGGAATATTCGATTAGGTTAAAATAACCATTAATTTAAATAAATAATACCGTAGTTATGTCTATAAACAAATAGTAGTTTTTTTTTCTAAATTGATTTTTTTATGTACTTAAATTTAAATTTAAATTCCGATCCAATGCCAAGAGTTCGAGGTTCGTCTCGTGACCCTGTACACTTACC
Organism: Gortyna flavago; assembly: GCA_963669345.1. Classification (NCBI taxonomy): domain Eukaryota; kingdom Metazoa; phylum Arthropoda; class Insecta; order Lepidoptera; family Noctuidae; genus Gortyna; species Gortyna flavago. Next base: position 9,536,013 of record OY770139.1, read on the forward strand.
GCATACATTATTTTAATTAACCGGCATCAAGTCAAACATCCGAGTTTAATGTGCTCTTCATAGTTTAAAGGTTAAAAACATTATAAGCCTTATTTACAAATGGTCATTCATTAATTTATACTTGTTATTCGTACTAACTTCCTCACGTTTTTGCAGCAATATAAAAACTTAACTTAGGTATTTTGTCTAAAATTAAAATCTAGTACTCGTAAAAATAATGGAAACTAGGGCTTAGCCCACGTACGCACGGGCGCTTTTTTAACGCGACGTTTCTTTACAGTATTCTGGGTTTTCGACTCTCGGCATCGAGCCGAGCGTTGGGAATCCAATGGAACACATCCTAGCTGGCTGTAAAAGCGCACAGTTAGATTTCAACTCTCAGTGCTGAGCAGTCTGTTGAAAATACGGTGCGAGAAAAAAAAATTGCCGCGGTAAAAAATCACCATTGAGTACGAGACCTTAGTATCTTATTTGAACCTCCTTGACATCGCAACGCCCAGTGTGTCACGTTTCGCTAACCGACGCCAAAAAAGACAAATTAAGCGTGCAACAATCGAGACAGCGGTCATCTATCCGAACGAACTTCGTGTTCATTAGCAGGAGAGCTTTGTATCAGTGAATGGCTATCATTTTTTATAACCCCTTCTATAATGTAGCCGTTCATATCGAATAACTGAGTTCTCGATTAACTATATTAAGTTTCTCGCGATAATAACGGGGTTTTGTTTTAACTAGCTATTATTGATGTGCTGAATTATTTTTGCGTTAGATTTAGAAGTGATAGTGTGAGATCGAAGTTGTTATAAAACAGTTTGAGCAATCATTTGGGTTGTGAAAATATTTCAAAGAGTTTAAAAACATAAACTCAAACTCAACTCAAAGCATTTTTGTCGATTAAACCAATTCGGAGGAACTTTTGAATTATATAGGATACGGTCAGTCAGAGAGATGAAACTAGCTCCAAAGTGTAGTAGGTATCCATGAAGTAGAACGGGGAAGAAACTCCGCAGACACTCTTAAATCCAAATATTGTATTGACTGTCTGGAAGAGATCGCAGAAAGCGATAAAGCCCCTTGTATACCGTATGATTTTTTTTACCGTCTCGAAATTTTTACAGGGTGTTCTAAAATCTGCTGTTTTAAACATTTTGGTCTAGTAGGTAGCTATTGATCTTTTGTATTAAACAGCAGATTTTTTTTCGTGATTTCAGAGTTGGTCCCATAATGAATGTTGTTTATATTCAATTCATGGGTAGAACACCCTGTAAAAATTTCGAGACGGAAAATAAATCATCAGTTAAAATGTTTGAAGTGTTTGATGTATTTTTTTGGTTTGTATTTTTGTGGTGTACAATAAAGTATATATAAATAAATAACTAATAATATTGTTAGAAAATATAACAGGTAAATTTGTTGGTCGTTATAAATAAACATTCGTATAATTTTAGAGGTAAGCACAGAACGTAAAAAAGCAATAAAAGAGAAATGTTACAATAAAACATCGAAAGTATAACAAATGTACTCTTAGAACAATACAATAATTTCTCCCGTAAAACTGTGACCCCGTTCCTGAACACGCAAGTTATAAAATATAATATGTAACTTTCTGAAACCATGAAATTAATTTCACATACATTTAGCTAAAGAGAACACTGAACCAGACTGACCAATCAGCGAGACTTGTTGGCCCGACCATTGACGAAAAGAAAAGTGACGTAAGAAACTGAGTTTTGAAAATAGAATACCTAGTGCTACTTTTTTGATGCTAATTGGAATGAGCAAATAGAAGAATGGTGTTGCCAGTGAAAGTGAATTACGTAATGTTAATTTGTACACGTACTGACTAATCACTGGAAAAAATGTATTTGGTCGTAATATAAAAATAATTACAAACGGTATTGAAGTTGTAAGTGCGGTCGATCTTAAACCGGATAAGTTATTAATTTCGTTAATTCATTATTTGAATAATTAAAAGAGTTTTAATGAAAGTTGTGAAATCATAGATTAAAGTACGTTTTGTTCGTACGTTTCAGGTTACAGCAAACGTTATATGGAAGATAAAGCTAAGATCGTGGCGTCATTTTGAAGTTGTGAAACATTCATTTACTGCATTATTTAAAACAGTGTTTTGTTTTTCATATTAGTTAGGTAACAATAGGAGTACTTATTCATTGACTAGGGGTGAATTTTACCAATGAAACTGAACGCGAACAGCAAATCTACACCGCGTTCAAGAGCTGTCAGTGTCATCATTACTGTGGAATAGTGACATACTGACAGTTCTTGAACGCGGTTTAGATCTGCTGATAGCTCAGACTAAGTATCCTCTAGACGGAGCCTGAGCCAGAGGCGCGTGTCCTTTTCTTGTTAGTGTGCGGTTCTAGAGTAGTATTAGTGTGCGTGACTAGGGAAGGGTCGACGCTTCGAAGCATATCGATGGAATCTGTAGTACATCGATTTTTTACTGAACGGAAAATGGACAGATGGATGCTAGAACCTACTAGAATAAAATGTGTGCTTTGTTAAATAAAAATTATGGACACATAAATTGTCCGCAAAAAAACAGCTTCGCTACTGAAGAGAGTGAGACATTCCCAACAGCTTCCTGAGAACGGTAGCGGAGAGCTTCACGTCTCAAATTGTAAAGCTGTTTGTGCGAAGGATAAGGATTTATAGATAATAAATTGTTTAGATATTATGTTAATAGCACTATGGATTCTTTGGTCTGAATTAAATATCATATAATATTATTATAAATATGGTATTAGGTAAAATAATGTAGCAATTTATTACCAATGAAGGGTACAACTTAAATAAATACACAGACGCATATGTTTTATGATTTTATTTGCTGTGGAAACATTTACACATTCGATATAACAAACAACAAACGTCGACAGATTTTATCGATAACTGTACACATCACTGCAGTTCACGCCGAAAACAATGCCTAGGTTAAACATTAATTTGCCTATGAAACTTGGATTTTTAACAATATGATACAAGACAATCTTGGTCTTAACATGTAAATCTTTGATGTTCATCGATTTTCTACCCTTATACCTCTGTAATTAACGATAAAATTGTATTCAAAGACTTACGTGTGAAATGATAATTCTGTGTCTTTTACGCCTCCTTTCGTTGTTCTTGATGAACAATATACAGCCGCACAGGACATATTTTCACTTTATTTATTTAGTTCTAGCCAAATCACTGTTAGTATTTTATATTTCGCATTTAAACTGCACCAAGCCGCAATGTTTTGACCGACTAAGTCGGACATTTGTTGACACGAGTTACACAGACAGTGCGACGTTGCCAGACTTACATTAGCTATACCTTTTACTCGTTCGTAAACTCCGTGAAACAGACAGAGAAAACAATACTTCGTTTGACACACGGATACAAGAGCGGCAACAAGCTATAGCTCCGTCTAGAGGATACTTAGTCTAAGGCTGATAGCGTTAAGTTGCATTAGTAAAATTCACACTTAGAATTCGTTAAAACAAAAGTGTGATACAAACCTACTTCGAAATTTTTCTTCGAGAAAGGTATTAAAATGGCCTACTTTGAGTATATCTTAGTTAACAAAGAAATAATAAACAAAATATAGACATTAAACTTAATAACACCGGGTTTACAATGTAAACCCGGTAAGTAAGTAAGTTAATCATAAATAACGGTAAATAGGTGTTTCCGCGCCTTAATGCATGCAACTTTATATAATCACAAATTTATTAATACTGAATGACGGTTAATAATATAAAAGGTTATAAAATAATTGGTTTACCAACTCAATAGATTTGGTAATAGAAGTTGTGAGTAGTTCAAAGCCATAAAGAGTGCATAAGACAAATAACATATACTTTCTTTCTTTTTAGGGTTCCGTACCCAAAGGGTAAAAACGGGACCCTATTACTAAGACTCCAGTGTCCGTATGTCTGTATGTCTGTCACCAGGCTGTATCTCATGACCGGACAACCCGAATCTTTTCAAAGTGAGAGTGAATATTCTTCTTCTGGGTAAGCTCACTCCATCGTCGACTTTGTCTCTGTCACCTCTGACCTAGACTAGAGTCAAGAGCAAACCCGATCAAAATTAAAAAAATAAAAACCCTCAGGAAGCGGCCTAGTCTTGATCCAAAACGTCTACAGCAGGTAACGGTGTCTGTGTTTTTCTTACACATATGCAAATCACAGTGCAAGTACGACCATGTGTCGTCAATATTTCCCTACAGTTTGCGCTGAAATCTGTCTAATTCATAGCGTATAATGCAGCTCACTAAACAATACCGCTACTCGGTGCCATTGACGTCTAATCTTCTGTAAAGTTAACTGTAATCAAATATTTAATTTGAACAATCGTTCGTTTTCCACGTACGAAATTGACCTGCCGTGTAACGGATAATTTACTATTTTAGGAAATTAAATGTAACCTATTATTGTTTGATACCAGAAAATTGCTGCTAGACGTGTTAATTGTTAAAGAACAAGTTTTTGCACTTTTCAGTCATAATTGTTTGGGTATTCGTCGGTGTCTACGTATTTCTAAAGATTTAATAGGCTGTGTTTAACGCACATACATTTTATAGTTAGTAAAACATAGACGTTAAAACTGTGGAATTAAGTAATTGAAGTTGCGAAACCTTACCTACATCTGTGTGGTCTGGACACTGCGCATTAAATCGGTGCGTATAAATTTTAAAATTGCCTTATAGTATCGATTCATTTCTTCGACTCAGTGAATGAACTACCGCATTTGTATGGAAGATTGATTACTTAAGCATTCAATTTCGAACAAAATACAGACAACCCTGAGAAATGAACTTGACGATTGCGCGGCTCGGTTGCGCAGGCGCAATAACCGCCGGCAGAGCAATGAGGAAGCGGCGAGTTGTCGCCCGCAACCCGCGAGCGCTCAGGCCCTTCGCCGCTCGGTTAATCACAAACCCACGTAGATCCGTTTTAATCGCTTCATATAAATAATAGTTCTCGATTAAAACTCGATTCTGTTTTGAATGATGGAACACGAGTGGCGTTTGTTATTCGATAAATAATCGTATTGCTGCTGGTGGTTTTTTGGGGAGTATTTATATTATTGTCGATGTCCTGCCGTCGTATCTGCTTAATATCTTAAGAGATACTTATTTTATTTTAAGTACCGGTAAGTGTGTGAAATGTGGAGGCGAGCTGAAATATGTTTAGGTTTATGGTTTCAAATCAGCATTTAAACATCTTAATCGCTTACCATTTTATGATTTAAACATTCGTGATCACATTCGATTACTGAAAAATAAGAAAACTAGCACACAATTCCATTAAACGATCTCACAGTACATAAAATCGATGGGTTGTATAGTATGTATGTCTATTAAAAACAAGGGAATGCACTGTTACGTTTTTCCTGATGGTGGCAGATGGTGTTTTGCCAGAGCGAATCATCCGCAATGAAGCGGATATTATTAAGTCTTTGAAGAAAGTTCTCACATCTAGGTAGGTACCTACTATAAAAGTTTTTAGCCTAGGTACATGGCTTCCCCACGCAACCTTCTCGAGTATTCTATAAGTTGATGGAATGTAGTATGAGAGAAACACTATTGGGTTTACTAATAAACAATAATTAAAGTTAAGTGACGTTTAAACGTCAAAAATATATGGTTAAACAGTCGCTAATTTCTTTCGTTTTTAGAGGTTAAGTAAATAATATAGGATCAGCTTGGAGAGCTGACAGCGTGCGTCATTATGTAAAATGATTAGATAGCATTCGTTATTCTTAAATTAATCTAAACTAATATTATAAAGAGTAACAATTTGATTTTTTGTATGTTTATTTGTTTCGGTTTCACGCTAAAACGGCTGAACGAATTTGGATGAAATTTGGCACGTGTGTAGATCATCCATCACCTTAGGACAAAGGATACTTTTATCAAGATATTTTCTCGAGATTTACGGGGGTGAAACCGCCGGGCGCAGCTACTATAAAATACGTCTTTTATTTATTCATCCCTATACAGTACCTACGCAGGAAATGCTACAAACAAAAAAGGATAAATAAATATCTTTCTCGCAGGTTTAGTGGCATGTGTCAAGGTTTGTCGGTATTTACTTGTATGAGAGATTTGACAAACCTGTGACGTACCTATGTCTTGTCGCGATCGGTAAATACGAGCTGATGATAATTCTCTGTATGGTTTGTAATTATTATTCTATGACGTAGAAGGGCACTACTGCAATCTCTGAATGAAGTATGAGTACTTGAAATAGGGTTTAAGTGAGTAGGTAGGCCTCGATAGTACCTCTGAGTTTGTTTAGGCCTTTTTTCTCAGAGTAGTCAGATAGGAAACGACGACTTCACCTTGTTTTTTTTTAAATATGGTTGACGTGTAATAGGTTTTGTATTACCTACTAACAGAAATAATTTTTTTAAATAAGTGGGTAGTAAATACTAAATGCATTTATTATTTACTACCTACTTATTTGAAAATTTTTTCAAGTTTGAACGAATACAGGGAAGTAAAAATGCTCAGAGCATACTTTTCACCCTGGATTTTGAAAACCTTTTAATTATGGGTTAGAATATTGTCTTGACTACTAGATTCATTTCGGAAAACGTTAAGTTAAATAGACGTTAAGTTAAATAGATGAATTGTATTTTAATATAAGATTAATAATTTATTGCTCGAAGATAGTTTAAATAATTGAAGACGCGATAATGTTTACCCATCCTTTCCTTTCCATTGATTTGATAATAAACTTCGTTGTTTTATAGTAATATTATTGGAAATAACTAACTTTTCTAATCGTTTTGTTAAGGATTTAATAAAAGATTGTAATTAAAAGTGATCAGAAACTTACTGAAGTTTTAGAGGATTAATTAGGAACTAGGTAATAAATACTTTATTGTACAAGTGCTAAGAAAACGCGGCCAAGTGCTAGTCGGACTCGCACACGAAGGGTTCCGTATCACTGTACACATATTTTTTGTTAATACTTTAGTAAAATAAGGGGCTTGTGGCTAAGTAATAACAACTGCACGGATCGATCAGGTTAAGCTACGCTTGCCGCGGTCGGTCCGTGGATGGGTGACCATCTTTACATACCAAGGCAAGGGTATCGTATTACCCAGTAACTGGATTTTGGAGGTCAGATGGCAGTCACTCCATGTAAAATACTGGAATTCAGCTGTATCTAGTTAGACTGGAAGCCGACCCCAACATAGTTGGGAAGATGCCAGGCAGATGATGACTTTAGTGAAAAAAACACGTTTCTTATGTAATTCCTGTAATTTTTAACTGTATTTTTCGTTTTAATATTTGTTGTTATAGCAGCCATAGTATTACACAGACACTCTGTGAAAATTTCAAGTGTCTACCTATTATGGTTCAGAAGATACAGCTCTGTGACGCACGGACGGACAGCAGAGCCTTAGTAGGGCATGCACCTATTGTGTACGGAACCCTAAAAATTACTTGTTTTTTTCTGGATCCAATTATTTTTTATTATTTAATTGATGTTAGGTTTTACACACAAGTTTATGGAATGCAGTAAAACTAAGTAAATCCGATGTTTTTTTATTTTGTTGGAAACTGGTGCCTAATGCAGGCTGGCTTTCAGATAGCCTGGACTTCAGTCCAGGCCATCACTTAGATCAGATTAATCTTATAAATAGAATGTAATTATTAATAATTTTATACTTAGGTATCAAGTTTTATTTTATTACAACACTGAATTTTAAACAAAATTTTTAATGATTGAATCGAGTTAATATATTGTAAGTGAGTGGTTTTAATTTGAAAAAATAAAATAAAAAATAAATAAGCACTACTTATAATAATTACGGACAAATCTATGGAGTGGGCCGTAATCCACCACGCCGGCCCAGTGCGGGTTGCTAGATCTCACATGAATTTCTGATTCTAGGACATGCCGGTTTCCTCACGATGTTTTCCCTCACCGTTTTGAGAGCAGTGGTGATGACATTATTTACATAAAGTAAAGCGCCTGCCTGGGTTCGAACCCATGATCTGCAACTCGCAAGTCGGCTGTTATCACTGGGCCACCACAACTCTAAAAAAAAACTGTTTACCCGGGTTATAAAAATAAACAGGAACATTCGTAATCAGCTTCATCGTAACTTTTAAAAGAAATATCGCAAAGCCACCTAACTTTCTACAGAGTTCAATTTACTAATAACGCTGGTTTACAGTTTCAAACAGTTGTAAATGCTACAGCTTTCAAACAACAACATTTAATTTCACGTTGAAAGTTAGCGAGTTTGAGCAACAAGTTAATAACGAACGTACAGGCTCGGTTTGGGTTTACCACAGTCAATCTGAATTTTCCCAACTATGTTGGGGTCGGCTTCCAGCTGAATACCAGTATTTTACATGGGGCGACTGCTTTTGATCTCCGTAACCCAGTTACTGGGTAACACGATACCCCTTGGTGAGGCTGGTTGTCAGAATTTTGGGTTTTTGGCTACCCGTAACGACTGTCAAAGATCTACAAATAACACCGGGAGCAACAGCTTAACGCGCTTCCCGAGCACGGAGGGGTCTCTATATGAAATAAATGATCACCCATCCACGGGCCGACTTCGGCAAGCGATCCTCGGCAAGCGACCTTCGATCGACCCGTGCGGCAGTTAATCTTTAGCCACGAGTCCCTCTACCACAGTATACACCATAATATAGTTATGCTCGGGTTAAACCGCCGTTAAAAATTAATTTAAATTAACCGTCGAACCGCGGTTAACTCTAAACATAAACCATGATTTAGGAACGGGCGAAGCTAGAAAAGTTACGGTTGTGAAACAATGTAATCGCAGTTTCAGTTCTCTGCTAAGTTAAGCTCGTAATTTTGTATGTTTTGTGGTTTAAATTCATGTTTTACGATGTTATTTTGTATACGAAGGGTTAGGTAAGTATCCACAAGTTTATTTGTTGCGAAATAAAGTTATGTTATAAATATAGTTATGTGCAATAAACAAAAGTCGTTAAAATTAAAGTACGTAAGATTATTACATAAATCTATAAAACATCGCTTAGGTTTGTTTAATGTAAACTTCCATTATCTTCAAGGATCAGATTAAAACTACATTTAAGTTTTTTTGCTATAGGGAAATTTATCAAAGCGCCAATTTAATTAACTCAAACTTATTGTTTCTATTTCCAATAGAAAACAAAAATCAATTTACTTAAGAGTCGTGGGAAACCTAAAACCCAGGATCGTAAACTCTTCAAACATACTTTCTCCAGACTAATGTGCAATAATACACCTTAGTCTGCAGCCAGGCCGGTTCGCAAACTGCATATTTTACTTGAAACAATCAATTGAATGGTCGGACGGTAATTTACGGTAATTTTAATAGACTGTGGTGGCGAAAGTACGGCTATGAAGGCTGTAGCATTTGACATAGTCATTGTTTACCTACCAACAATTAACCGTTGCCGAGAAATGTTGGGAACCGATGCATTTGATGTAATTCCTACTGTTAGAGAGAGGTTTTTGTTTCTAGAAGGTGGCGAAAATTGGGTTATGCAGTGCCTTTTTTTTTTAAGGATTAGAAATCATTAAATGACCCCTCCCGCTCTGGGTGGAGCGGAAGGGAGTCTCAGACTCTTACTGACTAAAACCCATCCGTGTTCCTTCCTTAGCCCTTTATGTTCCGGGGTAGTAACTTACCAAATGTAGGTACGGATACTCGTTTTTCAACAATTGGCAAAATATTTGTATCACTGTGGGTGGTACCTATTTAGTATTCATAATCACCTATAATGTTCTCCACTGCTGGGACACAGGCCTCCTGCATGTGAGAGGAATAATAATCCAACACGCGGGCCCAATGCGGGTTGGCGGATGTCACACATGTCTTCGAATTTTTGGTGCTAGGACATGCCGGTTTCCTCACGATGTTTTTCTTCACCGTTTCGAGAGCAGTGGTGAAGAAATAATTTACACAAAGTAAAGCACCTGCTTGGGTTCGAACCCACGATCGTAAGCCGTCGCGGCCGTTACTACTTGGTCGCCACTGCTCCTGTATTTAGTATTAATTATTTCTATAAGCGCGATGCTACTTGCCTACATCATAACGCGCTCTGTCAGCTCTCCAAGCTGATCCTCTGTTCTTTTCTATCCTTCTAAATATGAAATAGTGTTTATCTCATTATACATGCCATGAACTTTTATAATACTCGTGGAGGTCGGTTGTCAAAACCAAAGCTAACTTGACAAAACCTCTAAAGTACCTAATTACCTATTGATAATATGGTATTTATAAACCAAACAATATTGGTTAGGTACAAAATTTCTGAGTTTTCAACGGAAAAGGAGAAGTTGTTTAGTTCCAGTTTCTATTATTTGTATCTATCATAGTGTAGAGAGTTTTTATGTACTGGCTACATCTTTCTTCTTAGTGAACCTCGAGCTAAACCTTTTATATCTATAAACTGCATAAAACGCAAATTATTCCAAATCGATTCTTAGTTTCTGCAATCACGACCGACCGAGTAACGAAGCAGGTCTATTCAAACAGGTTTTAATAGATAACTCAGTAATTCTCCAACTATTGAATTAAAAAAAAAAATCCAATGTCCTGCCAACCAAGGTCTTAGGGCTCGTTTATATTCAAACAATATATGAAATGACTAAAATAGTTACCAGACCAAAAAAAAAAACCCTTTAGCCATTGCCTGACTTTGTTAAGGGACGATTAGGTACTGTTGCGTTCAGTACTTGCAAAGGAGCTCTAAGATTTTCATTACGACAAACGTCAACCTATAAAGAAAATATAAGCTTTTCATCAATCTGCCTAGTCTTTTTCCAATCTCGTCGGGGTTTGCTTCTAGTCTAACCGAATGCAGCTGATTACCAGTATGTTACCTGGAGCCTACTGGCCTCCATAACCCAGTTACTGGGTAACACAATACCTCTGGCAAGACTGGTTGTCAAACTTTCGGGCTTCTGACTACCCGAAGCTTTCATATTAAGCTAGTATTGGTGATTTCCAGCCTTTTGTTGTTAGACTGGTAGCCTAAGCCAACCTTGATGGGAAAACGGCCAGACTATAATGTAATACTCTACCATCGTCCAAGACAATTCACTTGCCCAATATATCTTTAGTTTCGATAGTTCGATACGCTTGCATTTATTCATATCGTATTTAACTTCCATTATCCGTTGTGAATGGTACATAATATGAGGTATTAAATCTACTATGTATATTGTATACCTACTCGCTATCTGTAGATTGTATTGAAGATAGCTATCGAATTATTTAAACTATGAATATATTGGCAGAAGGTTATGTTATGTTTGTATTGTTGAACCTTTAGTTGATATTATTATAATAAACCTTAGATAAGGCCTTCGTAGGTATCATGGTCAGAAATTATGGAAGAAAATGTTGAATAGAAAGATTGAATGAAAAAAGAAAAGTTTTTTTTTTTAATCTACTAAAACACAACACATCACGCCTATTCCACCGAAAGGTTTAACTAACTATAGTACCTACACTCACATTTTGCCAATTAAGTCCCACGTAATAAAAAAAAACAATGAAAATAAAAATGAACGAATTTTTCTTAGCGTGTCGATGACAAAAATAACACTATAAAAATAAATATACCCATACAGTTTTTTAAAATGAACTAAACTAAAATACTACCAATTTAATGTGTTTGAAAATTCAGCAACTGGAATACCTTTCGCTGACGCAACCTCCTCTCTTCACGTGTGCAGGTGACAGATGAACTGTTCAATCATTTTGTTGATCGACAAAGCCCCCATTACACGTGATGGTGTGGTAATTTTGCAAAACAAAATACAATTTTTGAGAAACGATGAGTTATCAAACTTAGATAGTAGCAGGGCTGGCTGTCCAGAGAAGCTCTGGGTGTGTTTTAAGTTCATATCTGTAGTCACTCGTAGACTCTTTTTCATTACCTGTATTAAGGTGCATTGTAAGTCACGTTTCCATTACCCGCTGTGAATGGTCCCATTTTCATAATACGCTACTCAAAAGAAGGTACTCAATCTATAAGTAAGTATGTCATGAACGACATCAGCAGATCGTATTAAGATAGCTTCCGAATTTAAACAAGTTAATATTGTAGGTTACGTGATCTGTGATCTCTCGGCAAAATTTTAATGTGTAGTTATTAATACTCATGATAGTATTCATAAATGAATGTGTTACATTTGCAGTTTGGACAGACTGTTCATGAATTATTTTTTTGAACGAGAGCTAATATTTTATTTATTTAAAATAACCGTCGCGTAGACTACCGACCAGACACTTGGGTCAATGGGGTTGTGGGTGAGTGATGTAATTTAGAATCGCAAGAGATTTGCTTAGAACCTTATGGTTCTTGTGGACTTCTCGTGGACGTGGACAGGAGCTCGTGGCTAAATTATAACAGCCACAGGGGTCGATCGAAGGTTTTACTACGATTGTAGATGAGTGACCATCCATACCGTATCGAGACTCCTTCGTGCCTCGGAAAGCATGTTAAGCCGTTGGTCCCGGCTGTTGTTTGTACATCTTTGACATTCGTTAGAAGCCCGAAAGTCTGACAACCAGTCTTACCAAGGGGTATCGTATTATGCAGTAACTGGTTTGTGGAGGTCAGATAGGCAGTCGCTCCATGTAAAATATTGGCATTCGGCTGCATAATTAGACTGGAAACCGAAACCAATATAATTGGAAAAAGCTGGGCAGTCATTGACTTACTAGTTCTTCGGCAGGTATACATTCTCAATTACTATCAAATTTATCTAAATATCAGTTATCCTTATTGATATTTTTAAGCATGACTATCATATAATATCGGCTGCGGTTTCATAACAGGTCGACAACCTGTCATGTAATGTTATATTTTTTGCTAAATTAACCACAAACTACGCCGATGCCCACTTTGTGGTCGTATTAGAAGTTAGCCCTTCGCACTTGAAGGGTTTATCGCCTACTTATAGCTAGCTAGGTTTTTACTTGTTAAATTTCTTACAATCTAATGGCGCTTTCCGGGATCAGGGGTGCTACCCACTTGTTCGGGTAGGCCACATTCGATTCTGTTGTTACGACACATATTCGGCTTTCGTTCGGCTCGTGCCGATAGGTAAACTCCGTTGGAGATCTACCCTCGCTGAATCATGTTCGTTTCGGTTCGGCACAATTCCTGCTAAGCCTAGGGGATTTTTCCCGAACATAATATGTATAGCTACATAAACGTATATTTGAATTTAAGTGTTGACAAGTCCTACCTACTTTATGTGTCCAGCGCTAAAGCTGCCCTCCAAAGGGTTATGGTAGGGGCCAGGTCTGTAGGTGGACTGATGCAATATAAAGAAGCGAGTTAGACCATAAAGGATTACAAAATATATTTTTTAGGTACGTAATATGCAGATTACCTAACCTTCGTAAAGCAGGTCAGTCACAGGATGATGTCACTCATGAGCCTAAAGGTTTTTATTGCTTAAATACCTACACCTGATCGAAATTAAATGAAAATGTTCAAAAAGCGAGACATGTTTGTTCAAAACGAGTTTACAATAGAAATATTAAGAAAAACTTTACCATGTAGGTAAGATTAGAACTTGTACAAAATACAGCTTTTGTCTGTTATTTTTCACGCTAAAATGTTACATTACATCGGATTTGCTTTGCGTGTTCACTGAACAAGTCAACACTCGAACAATCTTTTAACATCACATAATTTAAAAACAAAACAGGTGTCGACGTCACACTCGAAATAATAAATCCACTCATCCTATACACGTGTACAAGTTAATAATGGGGTGGAAACGTCATGGCATGTGGCTACGAGAGTGAATGAACGCGGTCAACCTCCGGAAAATCGTTCACTCGTTCATGAACTATCGTTCAACGTTGATGAACAGATTAGAGCATTATTTACACGCATTAGTAACGCTGTTTACGCATACACCTGTTTCTGTGATGAAGAAAATAAATATTTACATTTCTATTTAAATCGGAGTGTTTATATTCAATTGTTTTTTTGTATGGTACCTAAGCACAAAAACTGTTTGTCTATTTTTGAAAATTCTTTCAATCTTAGGAATATTAACTTTTTGGTATAGAAGAAAGCTAGCTATATTGCTATACCCCACACCTTGTGAAAATTGATACAAGCCTTCATAATTATGTTATTTAATTAAAGTAGCCACGAGAAATAAATAAAGGTGTAATGAACCGAAATTTACCGTTTTAAAAGCTCAATAATTCCAAAGCCAGTTTGAGATTTTTTTCGTAAATTAATTTTGGGAATCTTGAATTAAGTGTTAAGTGATTTATTTTAATCAATTCTCGCTGTAACAGCTACTGGATTGAAATAAACAATTAAGCAAGATAGATAAGTATAGAGTTAATTGACAACTTAATTTATGTGATCCAGATGTTTACACGTCGTCTGGTGTTTTGTAAACAGTAAGTATATGTAGGTACATGACACGCCCTGGTTGTCAGCATTCCGATATTCGCATTCAGTTGGAATGTTGCGTTACTCTAGATTTAGAACACCGACCGCTTTTAACATGATTAGGACTATGAATATAATAATAGTAGAAGGTGTGCCGAGTACACCGATTAATAACAACACCAACTTGCCTTGAGGTTGTCTCGGTTTCTTTGGAGTTTATTTATAAACCTAGACTTGGATCAAGTCCCTACAGGCCATAGAACAACTATTTGTTTAGAGTACTTTAGACTTTTTTTTTTTTTTTTTTAAGGATGGGAAATCATCAAATGACCCCTCCCGCTCTGGGTGGAGCGGAAGGGAGTGTCAAACACTTACTGACTAAAACCCATCCGTGTTCCTTCCTTAGCCCTTTATATTCCGGGGCAGCGGTAACCCTTTCGGACAATCCCGCTGCCCAGTACTTTAGACTTAAGAGCAGTGATCGAAACTGTGAAATGTTCCACAGAAAGTCCAACACTTACCTGCCGTGCCTGCCGGGTCGTCTATTGTTCAGCAGCGAACATGCACCGCCTCAACCACACAACGTTCATTGTATAACTTAGGACAGCGAAATTCCGTATTTATCATCAATTAAAAACACCTTATACACTGAAACAATAACCCGTTAGCCAATTAACGGGTAAACAAAACTTCTTTAACAACAAAATAAATAATAGACAATTTGTCATTCTCTACAAAAACCATGTGAGTATAATAGTATACTCACATGGTTTTTGTAGAGAATGAAAAATTGTCTATTATTTATTTTATAGTTATAGAACTATAATAGTTCAATTAACATAATGCATAATACTATAGAAATGTTAAGTTGTCAATTAGTTGTCACGTGAGCACTTTGACGAACGCATGTACTTTATAGAAGACATGTAATATTGTCGAGTACAATCGGTTCTAATTATGCGACGTCACAGTATTAGATAGTTGCGGTGTACGAAGCCAGTACAATCGAGGTGAGCAACCTCACCATCCCATTGTCACCCGTTGACATGTGGGAATGTAAAGTGAAGCGCATATTTGTGGAGAGTGACTACACCAGACTAGTTTAATGCTCAAGAAACTTAATTAGTTAGTAAACAGGATCGTAATAAACAGAGCTCGGGTTTACGATTTCTGCGGTGATGGTAATATTTTTATGAAATAAAATACTTATGAAATAAACTTGTTATATTGCATGATCTATAAATGCGAAAGTTTGAATGTATGTGTGTTATTCAATCGCCGTAACAGAGCAACAAATTTTGATGAAATTTGGCCGAGACGCAAGAGGTAGAATTTCACGCCGACGGATTTTATAAGTAGGTACCTACTAGTAAAATGAATATGTCAAAATCATGCTCGAATTACGCTTTCAAGCGTCGATGAAAGCTGTATCAAAATTCAGCCAGGGAACAATTTATATGATTGGGCTTAGATAAGACAAACAGACAGATATACTCAGGAGGAAATGTAGGAATGTAGTTCGTTTATATAATGTTCCGCAACAGTCAAGAATTAATGTTTCATAACTGATTCTGATGGTAAACTCCTCAGTTCCGTTACTCAGTAAATTGCTAACGAAAATCAATTAAAGAACTCCAAATGAAAACAAAGTAATAAAGTAACGATAAATGATTATACGTTTATGTTCGTGAACACAGGCCCAACCTCAGCGTTAGAACACAGTTCAATAGCTGAGATCGTAATCGCAAAGGCCATTCAATACGTAATTGATACTCGAGTTATGTTGTCAATAGACATTGTAGTCAAGTGTATCGTGACAGCTAAGGAGAACTGCTGCATTAATTATTATCATAGAAAGCGCTGGGCATAAACTAAAGCAATCGCGATGACGTGTAAGAAAATCTGATTTTAATGCAAATTGAATTGTAAGCCGCTGAAGATCCTGAGCTAATAATTAAATGCATTACTCGCATTATTCTTGTAAAAAGAAAATAAACGAATCTCTTTGCTAGTCACGGCGCATAATTTTATAACTGGCAACTTTGTTTGAATAGGGTCTTGTTCGGTATACTCGGTACATTGTTAACTTTTTGTTCAGCGAAATTGTTAAATTACGAGTTATTAAATGTTTTGTCGAGTTCCTCTGGAAGTTTCATTCGGAAGTGATGCGAGCGTTTCCCTGTGAACAGTTTCTTTACAAATTAATTTACATACCTACTCGTGTGCGGTGCGTTTAACTATGTTACGTACGCTTATAAGACAATGGAGCTTTAATTTTTGTAGCCCAGTTCGGAAGGTGGATTTTCACAAATTATGAGCTATGTTTTTAGTTCTGATTCGTGTTTAAAATCTTAGTTATACAGGCGTTATGTGGTGATAAAGGGTTTTTATGAAGTTATAAACAGCGTAGACGTCTTGAGTTAATTAAAATACACGTATAATATACATGTTAGTATAATTTACACCTACTGACTACACCTTTAAAAATATTTTTTGAGAAATCTATAAATAAAACAAAGTCGGGTTAGTTACACTACTTATAACTCAAGAACGGCTGGACCGATTTTTATGATCTTGGCTTTGTTGGATTTATCTCCACTCTGAATAACAGAATAACTGTTAACATGGGAAAATTCACGAAAAAAATAATAGATAATTCATTTTCTCATTAATCTGAGGCGGTACAAAGTTCGCCAGGTCAGCTAGTAAATTCGACTACATTTTGGTTTGAATCCCACACACCAATAACTCGATTAATAAATCAATAATCCAAGTAAGTACCAAAATATCCAATTCAAACCTACAATTCGTATGCAAAGGGACTGCAAACACATATTCTCAGAGGCAAGTAATTCAAATCATTTGTATGACAATATCGCCATTGTATGGAGTTGGCGAAGTTATCACATATTATCGTGTCCGCACCGGGAGCTTGCGACACAAATAACTAATAGTCCGGGCTTCGGGCCTTACTGCTTGAATGTAAATGTTCAATGCTAGAGCAGCTACCTCGCGAATTTATGAAATAGGATATGTAGATTGCATTTAAGTCGGATATTCGTATAATAAGGATTTTGGTGTTCAGGACTATTTTCGTTTAAAGTTTTAGTAAGCTTTGATCTTGCTTCATTTAAAAACTGCGAAAAACATAATCATTTTGGTTCAAAAATTTAGGGCGAAATTGCTTAGAGACTGCATGCGATTTTGTTTACGCATGGCAGAAAAATGTCCATGAAATCTTGTCAGAATCCTAGTAAGCTGTTGAGATAAACATAAACTGACAAGATTTCATATTTTATCTATACTAATACTATTAATAAAGCTGAATAGTTTGCTTGTTTGTTTGAACGCGCTATTCTTTGGAACTACCAGTAGAATTTCAAATTTTTTTTTTTTTTTTTTTATTTGATAGCCCAATTCTTAAAGAAGGCTATAGGCTTTTTTACATCACTCTAAGACCCTATCACGATAGGAATAAGAAAATTTACGCGGACGAAGTTGCGGGTAGAAGCTAGTGCAGCCAGCCAATTTAATGGACCCTTTACCTAGTATTTTCTCTAATGACTAATTTAACATATGTACCCAAAGATATCTATTAAGTTTTCGATATACTAGCTTTCAAATCAAGCTTTGTCTCTTTTCATACGCTCAATGATCAAAACCAGACGTGTGTATCAAATCGCTCCCAGGAATTCCACCACTCGGACATTAGTTTCTCGAAAAACGTGTATTAGAATACGCATGAATGTGTTCTGAATATAGCCTGCAATAGTTAACGGGAATGTTAACGCAATTGTACTTCCTACAGCACAGTTATGATGAGCGTGCGCACACAAAGAGATTCTCACTTGGCATTGTTTATTAATGTGAGTGATATCCATGTGAAATAGCACTGTGCACCGTGTCATTAGAAGAAATTAATTCCTATTTGTGTGTTTAAAAGGACTGGGACAATGCTTTGATTGGTAATCTTTGGGTATTGTTGTCATAGAGAAATTCCTTTTGAAAGAAAATTGGATTTTCATATTTTAACTACTAACTTTCTAACTAAAAAGTCGCGACCTTTAGTTAAGTCACAGGATAAGTTGTCTTAAGGACTACTGACATGGTTGATTTTAATCAGTAATTTTCATCTCGAAGGTAACACTCAAACTCAAAGAATTCATTTCAATTCAACCATTTACGGGCACTTTTGAATTGACAAGGAGTCGGTCAGTCAGAAATATGCAAAATATGTAGGTATTGGATTACACATGAAGGTGTTCTGAATATTCCCAATTTCAAAGCGTAGTAGGTTCCTATGGAGAAAAACGGGCAAGAAACTCTATGGACACTTGTACCTACATTAAATCTTTTCCCACAAAATGAATTGTATTCCAAGTGTCAGCCGACTTGTCATTCATTGGTAGCTAACCCTCGTTCAGCCGACATCCTGTGCTGTTCCTTTTATTGTACAGTCTGAGTATGTACATTCTAGTAATTCAAGAGAATCGTTTAATCTAATTACGGTGGCGCTTACAGCCTACCTCGGACCCTCAGTACACTCAATGAACGTGCAACTATTCCAAAATGCTACTCTGTGGCTTCGAAGTAATCTGGGCAGTGGAATCAGAGCGGATACAATAAAATGAAATAAAATTGATTGACTTGGACCTGTGGTTCTTAGCGTCAAAGACGTTATTGAAACGTTGTAAAAAGTTGAAGTTACTATGTGCGTTTAATTAAGTTAATTGTATGTAGTTGATTGTGTAGTTTTGATGCAGAAACGAATATTGATTTGCCAGACTATA
Organism: Gortyna flavago; assembly: GCA_963669345.1. Taxonomy (NCBI): domain Eukaryota; kingdom Metazoa; phylum Arthropoda; class Insecta; order Lepidoptera; family Noctuidae; genus Gortyna; species Gortyna flavago. The sequence continues at coordinate 9,555,237 of OY770139.1, forward strand.
CTTTAGTGGTTTTATAGATAAGAGCAATAATGACCTTTTATTTGTTTTTATTCAAGACGTTTCGATATCAAGCTATGTAGTCTGTTCAGAGTTGTTAAGTTAATTACTGTTTTTATGAGAAATCCAAAAATAAAGTAGATTCCAATGAAGAAACACTTCTCAATAAAGACTTTAATCTTCCCAATAAATCTTCTCAATAAAGAAGTTTATCAAGAAAGGTATCTGAATACTGCACCCTATTTGCGTAACACCCAAACAAAGTGGTTTATGAAGGACATAACATTATCAGAAAATAGCTAAAATGTCACAATACCATTTCACAAGAAGTTACCCACAACAGTTTCGTTAACTTTAATGCTGTTTAGATCAAAATTTATATCTGTTTTGTATATTCTAGAGCTGGAACGATCGTAAAATACTGCGTTCCCAATATTACTATCAATGGTGAATGCCAATGATATTGAGTGGCGAGTGGCGACTTCACCGATGTAGGTATGGAACACATTGCATTTGCAATTATTCGAGGAACATACGTGTAGGTACGTGATCTAAAAGGACGGCCAATGAATACTGATTTGATTTGTATCGATTATGAATGATTCGATCCCACCTGAACAGACTTTTGACCATGAATTTTATGAAATTCACGAACACGGTAATAAAGCTTTTGTATATTATAATGTTGGTTAATGTTTGGTTCTTTAATGGTAAAGGAATTGAACAAACAATGACACAATTCGTGTCAATATGCGGTTGTCATTAAAACTGAAATGCCTTGTAGGTAAGCATGCATTTTTAATACGGAACTTTAATGATAATGCCGCATTTTCTTTCACAGTAGAAACGCAAAAACAAATGAAAATGTATTAAAACATTCAACGTTCTTCTCCTTAGCGTCTCGATGGCAATCCATGTACAGTCAGCCTAGAATTTGGCTACGGGCTTGGCACCTTCAGCGTGTTCACCGTTTACAAGCATACATGAGGAAGTAAGATAAAATCTATAAAACGTTTTATAGCAAAATAAGTAGACTCAATAATCAGGAGGGAGGAGAGAAAGAAGAGACATGTCGCTGCATAAAACATAATTATGGCAACGTAACTATTTGTCGGAACGAGTTAGCGGACACTTAAATCTATTTGCTTGTCTGTTTAAGTAGTTAAATAAATAAATTGGATTCCATTCCCTGCTGGGGCGTAAAAAATCAATCGCGTTTACATCGGGCGCCGTCAATGTGATTGTCAAGGACTTATGATTACGCAGTGACTGTTTTTGTCGCGGCATTTTGTCGTCCGTGGGAAGTTGTCCGGTAGACAATGGAGACATACCGGCGCGTTGTCTAATACGAGGCACGGAATTCGGTTTTACTACTCATGTTACGGAATCATGCGAGAAATTGAGCTTAATGTACATTAACTAATGTCTTTGTCTTGTGGCTTCTGTTTGTTTAAAGAAGTATTTTTCTCTCGAGAGTTGTCAGTATCATAATTTGCTTTAACGTTAGCGCGTTAGCTTAGCGACCAAAAGTAGCACCCTTCTATTTGGTCAATTGGTCAATCTCACTTCAAATTGTTTGTTCAATACATCTACGACAAGCTGTTAACATCATCTAGTTTTAGCTCGTCCTTCACTTTCATTTTTCGTATCAGTTCATAAACATTTTCATAATATCACGTGCACACATACAAAAAGTTGCTCAATTAAATGTTTAGGTCTGCGTTAGCGAACCGGCGCGGCGCGATCGCAAACACTTGTCCATCGCACAAGTAATAACTTTCACAGACCATACCGGTGACTGGCTCACCTTGCAGACTCCCCGAACGAGTAATTTCTCCTCCAACTTATTGAACAAGGTCCCGGCAATTTCTTTTCTTCGCAACTTATGTAGGCTACCAGTAATGAGCGGTTTCTCCCTATTCAAGTTTGATAAAATTGCATGCTGCGAAAGAGAGCAGTTGACTTATGGCTTGTCTAGGGCCCGATCGAGCCGCTGAGCCGCTGTGACTGGACCAGTCGAGGCGGTTTCGAGTTTCATAAACTGAGGTCGCTAACGACTATTGCATTTTATTCCAACAAATATTGTTAGAGTTGTAGACAATCGACTTTAGTTCCTTGTTTCATGTCTTTCAAGTTCATCTAATAAATCATGTGCACGCCAATATGGGACCCAATAAATAACGTTCTGTTGTTGATAAAACGACTGAGCTGCCACGAGCGGTACAAAGTTTAAAGTTGATAGTGGATCTTGAGAAGCCCGGACAAGTCTAAGGCCCAGCGGGAAAAGGCACACTATGTTTTCCAAGATGTTGCAACACGGTACGTACCGTATGGCGAAATTGATATAATAAATTGTAACTGTACCTGCCAATTAAATACCTACGGGCAATGTAAATAAAGATGTGGAGAAACTTAGATCGGTTTAGTGCCGGTTTAAATGTTCACGAAATCCTTGTTTACATTTTCAAGGCTTCGAATGCGCTCTACGTTAGTGACTGTAGCGTCGACGAAGATGCTTTTAAGAGTCTATATTTCTATTCATTTAAAAAAATACTCCAGTTATCGATCGCCTTTAAGCCTCAGTACTTCACACAGCGTCAGCAGACTGCTAACACAGAATAAATCAAAGCCAACAATAAGTATAAATCAATATTACGAGTGGCTATGACTGCGTGTCACCGCGGTTGTCATCGGGTGCTACCAAAGCAGCGCCGCGAAACAATTCGTTACTTATTTCGTTGAAGACAACACGGATGTACACGGCACAGATGCTGCGGATTTATCACGCGTTCGATAGCAATAAATAACCACGTTGGGCGGAGAGGAGCGGAAAGGTCAGCGCGCGGAGCGAGCGGCAGCAAGCGGCGGCTTTCTCAAGGCCGATGCACAACTTAGATATCTCGAGAATCGTGGCGAGCTCGACCCCACCTGTATAGCTGTATACCTGTCGATTCTACTACGAAAAATGTTCAATTTTATACTGCTATTATTCATTTCTATAGCTGTATAGCAGAGGAATGCAAGGCTTTTTACTTCCTTTTTTGCAGATTTTTTGCTGATGCTAAAGGCGCCTAAGAAAATACATTCAAATAAGTAAAAATACAGGCTTTAATTTTGCGCGACCACCCTGCGCAAACCAGTTTCAAGTGTCGTTTTATTATAAATTGCTATTTCAATATACATTGAAGTAATAAATTATTCGTATAACATTGGAGAAGAGAAAAAAATCTGTCTGTCGGTGACTTCCAGCTGGATGCGAAGGTCGGTCGCTGGCGAGACGAAAGCGCCACAACTCATCATACTACGTTAAAGCTTACACCGCGCTAAGCGGGAAAAGTGAAGCAGTTTTGTATTGGAACAGAATATTAAGTAGATAACGAGTTTGAATTCTGAAAGCAATTGATTTAAATTCAAAAGGAGTGATTGGCGCAAATAAGGCCTTGTATGCATGCCAATAAGATGACTCACCAAACAAAAATTAAGTACTCTGATATTTGTATAACTAAAAATAAAAAATCATAATGAAACTAAATATAAATCTGCGAGGTTAAAATGAAGAATTTCCTCAGTGACATCATTTAATCGTGTGTCTGCAGCACTATCTAGCTAGATGTTATCTGCTTTATGGACGGGACAAAAAGGTCGACGCTAGTTGAATGATTGTGAAATTATTTCTAAGTATTTTACGCTCGGTATCGCGTGATACGCCGATTCATAAGATAAACTTACATATAGACTAGGCTCCCATTAAGACGTGTGAGCTCGTGAGTATGACGAAACATTAAACATGCTACTGATCAGAAAAAGTGAAGCTGTTTTGTTACTTCAGGGTTCATACCTACTAAAATGTATGCAGCAGTAATAAAGTAGATGGATGAGCAAGTCATGGAGTGAGAATAATCGGAGATTAGTTTTGGTGTTACGATCGTAGCGCACAGAGATATGTATAAATTCATGAAACAGTGACTGGCAGATCTATTAATATGGGAAACTTGTAAACTTAGGAAATTATAGGAAACTAGCTGTAACCCGCGACTTCAGGATGAAAAGAACTTACATCCTTCTACAAGTCATAGTCTAACCATGTGTCAAATTTCATCGAAATCCGTTCAGCCGTTTTAGCGTTATAGCGGAACAAACAAACTTATTTTCGCATTATAATATTAGTGTGTACATAAGTTTTCGGTCACTGACCTGCAAAGATTTATTGCCAAGTTTGTTGTGCTACATCACCTCCCCAAATTCAATCCTAATAAAAATATATTTCTAATAAAGACTGTAATTTTAAGATAGGAGGACTTTTTCGTATAAATTATGATCTATGAGCTCTGATAATATAAATTCCAGGTACCCATTCCAGCCCACCTTAAGGAATTGAAAGCCAGATATCCCACACAATGACGCTACATCATACAATTAATTTATTCAATTGCAATAGAATATAGGCGAGAATCAAGATTAAATGCAAGTAATAATCCTGAGATTTAGAATATACCTTACATTTAGTGGACAGTTTAATCGCTTGATGTTAAAGCTGATAGAATAAGGACTTGGACTGAGGCGGAACTTGACAATCTGTTGGGATTTAATATCATTGAGAATGAAGTTATTTCAAGACACATCTGAAAGATTTCAAAACAGAAGAAGAACTAGCAGGGGGGTTGGAGGGGGGAGACTCAGGGGATCAGACCGGAATAAATCTGACTTAGGTACGGTGTAGGAAAGCATTGTGAGTGAACTTAGGTTTTGTGTTCTCAAATAGTCAATACGGTGTTGTATAGGTAAATCGATAACATAGAGTGTGTGGTGAGTGACTGGTGGTTGATGATCAATGCAATTCTGCTGGGGAGTTTGTTGCGCCACTTCTTCTTCCCAGCGAAAGCACTAATAAGTGGTGAAGGGCTGGGGCTGTCTCATGTAATTTTGATGTTTGATAAGTGCTGATTCTCAGCCTAATTTGAATAAATGACTTTTGATTTGAATGCTTGTTCCTAATCTGCACAAGAAGATGCTTTTGGGCTTCTTCAGGCTGAAGGGAGACAACTGTCTCATTGCAGGGCAAAGGCTCATCAGATTTTAGATATGATCTATCTTATTTTCAAGCAATATAAGAAGGATAAAAAATAGAAGAAGGTAGGCACGCGTGGGCCAATGTTAATTTATTCAAAATTCATTATTTTTATAAGAGATATGCAAGAATGACGTTACAGTTCTTTAAATATTAGGTATGAGTTAACCAATATTAAACTGATAACAAAATTAAGAGCCTTATTTTGAAGATACTTACTTACTGCCAATAATAACTTAGAAATTGTAATCTTTTTGTTTATGTCCATGATGTGTTTAATAGGGATAATTCAATATATAATTTATTAAGTCCTAATCAGTGTATAATCACATACACATACACACATTCACATAGTCTTTTATTTATATTTTTGTTAGTTACGACAACGATTTGTGTGCATGCAGTTTACCTATAAGTGATTGTTACACTTTACTCCGATTTGTTGCTTTTGTTTAAATTGCTCATAATAGTGTATATGTTATGGGCCAAGTGATTAATGCGGGCAGTTATCATAATGCCCGGGCAGTATGAATAATGCCCAGCCATATCGGGCCAAGTGATTAATTACAATCTAAACTCAAGTATTTATCACATTGCCCGGGCATTATGAATATGGCTACATGATGATCGGGCAATGTGATTAATAGGTAAATTTTTACGTGGTGCGCTGCGGTGCGGGGCCGGAAACAAACATGTTACGCGCGCTAACCAATCAGAGACCGAAACGGGGCAGCGCGGGGCTGTTAGACGTAGTCGACAGAGCCCCGCTTCGCGGGCCCCTATTTCTGTGAAAAGGGTTTAAAGTAACCTAACCTCGGGGTGCCCTTTGCTCGCTCACTTGACCCGCCATCATCCCTTTCGAACCTAACCTGTCCGAGACGGGGTGCCCCAAGAACATGCTTTACATCACTCTGCCCAATAGGCACTGGGCATTACTCATAATGCCCGGGCAATGTGATAAATTGATTGGTTATAATCACATTGCCCGGTCTTATTGGGCATTATTGATATTGCCCGGGCATTATGAATAATGCCCGATTAATCACTTAGCCCATGACATATGGATACACACAAGGAGACAATTGTTTGTTTTGTGTTTTACGGTAGATTAGTGTAATAATAATTTATTGTATAGTATAAGTGTGCGCAAAGTGTATTATTAAGTATAAATAGATTTAAGTTTATTAGAAGTCACTTGTACGTAGACTATCGCATTAGGTTAAAATAAACCTGTAATGATAGCTCTAAGTTATGATGATAAATAAATAAATAAATAAATATATAATTGTTGGTGAACCAAATAAATAAATAGGTATCTTGAGTACAGGAAAGTACCAAGAAAATATAATGTCTAGAAAGGCTTGTCTTGGTCTGAAATCAAGTATAGTTTAGATAAAAGGCATTTTTAACAAGCAATTTTAAACAGGCTTACCTTCTTGATTTACACCTTTCATCCCTTGTTTTTCTAGTAGGTACTATTATTTGTGACTTTATGTTGATTGAAAGTACTTTCGTAATCCTAATAAAACGTTATAAGTAATTACTACTACTAACTATGAAACCTGTATCCGCTCCTGGATTTATATTTAACGGCTGTCATAAAAATTGTTGGTTATAATAAAGTTAGACGTTCGATTAAATTATAGAGATATTTCTTGATATCTCGAAACTCCTCGATACTCAGTTTATAGTCAGTTCCCAGCTTTATTTAAAGGTTCCTTAGAATCGTAGAGGCTGGATATGAATGAGTTACACGGTGGAGGCAGTGTGCGTGGGTTTTCTGTGAGATAAATACAAGGTACTCATTAGCGACAATCTTGTTTTATTTTATTATAGTTATAAGCTTTTACGGTATGCGATAGTTATAGTAGATATTAGATAGTTTGCAAAGCGGTCGTAGTTCTGAATGGAGCTGGGACTGTAATATAGAATAGTGTAATGATATTGCTGTTTTGCTATCATTTGTAGTTTGTTAGCAGTATATATAACGCTAAGCCGTTGGTCCTGGCTATCATTCGTGGGTCCTTGACAGTCGTCACGGATCGTCAGAAGCCCGAAAATCTGACAACCAGTCTTACCAAGGGGTATTGTATTACCCAGTAACTGGGTTGTGGAGGCCAGATAGGCAGTCGCTGTATGTAAAAAAATTGTATTCAGCTGTATATGGTTGCTGCGGACGGTATAGTTTGGGAAAGGCTTTGTTACCTAGATTAAATGTTAAACGACATTTTGGTTAAATGTTACACGATTTACACCTAGTTCCAACATCGTAGGCCTACACACAACTGTGTTTTTTAGGATCATTATTATTTTTTTATCTCCTAGGCACAGTTTTTGTTTATGATATTTTTTTACGGATAATATAGACAGAATACACTAGACAGACAAGACTAGACAACTCAAATTTACTAAAAGTCAGCGTTTAATTTATTAAAGTTAGCCACAACATGGACGACGCAAAAAAAATTATTGCGTTATGATTACAAAATCGTTCTAGAAAAAAGAATCAAAGCTAGCATACCTACATAGTGTTTATTTTTATCCTAACGAGCTTTGAAAAGTAGAAAGAGCAGTTTGTAAAAAAATAATTTCTTAAGAAAATGTTCCTGTTGCTGTTATGAAGTTCTAAGGAAATAGCGGATAGCGGGCTACTAGCGGCTTTTGAAGTTAAGAATTTGAAATACCGAAACTTCTTCGAAAATGGTGAAAACCGTTTTAAAAACTTCCAAACAGTTACCGAATTGGAGTGGTTATAGAGTTAGGGTACCGGCGATTTATGACGCGACGATTTTTTATGGCGTACTGGATTTTTCAACTGTTGGTATTGAACCGAGCATTGAGAATCAAACAGAGTACATCCAAACCGACTGTTGGATTTTCAACTCGTTAAAAAAACTCAGATGCGGTCAGCTTGGTTCCAAAAAATACATATCGTGACATTCATTTGTTTTGCTGGCAACTTTTTTGTCGCTAATTCTCCTCATTACATGATATTAAATTGTCAAAATAATAAGAGAACAGAGCAAAATTACGGTAATATAAAACACCATATTAGGATGTAATCTTGCATTCCCAGAAGTCAGAGCAAAAAATTATCTGTCTGACAATCTGTTGTCCGTTTTAGTTGTCAAAAAACGAAACGGTTTTGGTAATTTTAAAAATAGACTTCGTAATTTCCTTATTTTAACTAGGTGACTTGACTTTTTGTCCTTATGTCTTGTTGTTAACGGGCAAGCTTGAGGTTAATTCGATTTATTCAAAACGTATATTTGTGGCTTTACATTTATTTGAAATAATATCTGAAAATGATTTTCGTTGTTTTCATCAATATGAAAAAGTTTTAGTAGGTATGGCAATGCGCATCAAAAAATCTGCTACTCCATACATTTTGTGTTCGTATAACTCGACAAAAAGTAGGGAACAGCTGATTTTTTGTCCTGATTTCAGGGTTGGTCCCACATAAAAAACGATGATTGTAATCCACCTTTTAAAAGGTTTTCAGTTACTTCAGTTACACCTAGTAGGTACATTTTGTAGCAGTTAGCATGTACAGACTTTGAATTTAGGCACCTAGTTATGAGTTACAGCCATGATTATTCAGAGATTTGGGACGTAATGTCTTTAAAGAGCAGGTTAATGAACCCGTAGATAGCTGATCAAAATGTGACAACATAAAAATATTTAAAACGCCATTGGCGAAATTTAAATGGCCGCAAGTGTACTAATTAAATCACTTACAAGCCGTCAAATACATTACTTCAAAATAAAAAGTGAAAAAAACACGTGTTGCTTTATGCAATTACTTTCAACTTTTTTATAATTTAATTGCCGGCCACTGACGTTCTGGACAACTATCGCGTGACAATCTCGCGAACAGCTGACACATACGATATATCACTCTCATATCCTCTGCTAAACGGAAATAATCTTTACACTTCTACACTAACAAGTTAACTGAAGGAAACTGTTAATTATTTAATACTTTTACCTTATTCAGTTTTGATTTCTATGAATATACAAATTGCATGAAATTGGTCAATTATTTTGGCCGAAAGTGCACAAAGCTTTATAATAGCGGTCATCATCATTTTGTCAACCCATATATGTACACTGCTGGACATCCAAATAGACCGCTACGATCTCAAGGAAATGTTGCCTCACTTAAATAATACAGCTTGCCAATGGGATAATTATTATGAACAGCCTTAGTTCTGTCTCTTTTTAGGGCACCTACAATCTAGTCCCTGGAAGTTGAAAGAACTAACAAAACTATGCTGTTCTGTAGTTTACATGTTACACTTTGAGCATTTTCTCTTGATTGTTATAATTTTATTGTAACATGGGAATTCAAAAAATGTCTTGCTCATTCTCGTAATTGTATCTTAGACGAGTCTATTGAGGATAGTAGGACATGGTAGAGGTAGCATTTGTAGGCAATGGCTATAGGTACCTACAACTTTTAGAAATTAATGTTAGTGATAGATTATGCTGAAAATGCATAAAATGCTTAATGTTTTCCTCCCATGTTTTCATCCCTACGCTTTAGCAATAAAGTTGAGAATCTATTAAAGAAATTTGACAGATTGTAGTAGCTTGATGTGCTGGCGTCTGTATATAACCTAATATTCTACTGCCCTCAATTTAATGTACTTCAAGCAGCTTCAGAAAGTAATTGTAGACATAACTAATAGAGATAAACGTTGGAGACATAAATGTTGGAGAAAAAAACAGTCGGCACCCTAATTGCATAACAGACTGTCAATCTCAATCTGAATCATTTTGAAGGATATTGCTAAGCTATCACACTAATAGTATAAAGGCGAAAGTTTGTGTGTGTGTGTGTTTATATGTTTGTTACTTCTTCACGCTTAAACGGCTGGACCAATATTGATAAAATTTTGTAAGGAGGTAGCTAACACCCTGTATTAATATATAGGCTACTTTTTATCCCGATATTTCCACGGGATCGACACATATGCGGGTGAAAACGTGGGGCGCAGCTAGTTGTTTCAAATGTTCGAAAAATGTGCCTGCTCAACAAAGTAAACAAAGCAATGAATGTGGTTGAACTGTCAAAATGAAACGCATTGCTACTGATAGTGTGTTACGCTATTACCCTACAGGGTAAAGTGGGAGTGAACACTGGACGCCTGAGAGAAAACATCGCCGTCGAGGTAGACTGCGGCGATGTTGGTATGATGATCTAATCATGCTTAAGGGGCCAACATGGCCAGAGAAAACCATAGAGAGATATAGAACGAAAAAGGGGAGCCTTTTACCCAGCGGCGGGACAATATAGGATAAAATATATCAACTTCGCAAGTTACATCAAAGTGGAACCGACACCCGCAAAAACAACAATCGCATCGCATACAGCTGGGAAATAAACAACACAACACCTGAAGGCCAATTCTCGTAATGTAAAACGTTAAAAATATAGTCGCAATCTCATCTCAGCGACAAACAAATGTCAAAAACTTGTCAAAATGTAGGGAAATTAGAGGTATTTTTGACGGATTAAGACAGACCAGACTGTGAACGTTCATAAAATTACGAGAATTGCCCTACTGTTCCCTCAGATAAATTGCACTTAATTAAACATTGATCTTTTTACTACAAAGTTGAGTAGTTTGTAGTTAAGATACTTTGCACGATACCAACTTAATTCAGGGTAAGTTGTCACTAGCGGGTAGCAACTAAGTGGATTGTCGTGTCCTCTCCCACTGGCCGAGGTAATTTAATGTCACTCTTATTTTGTAATGAGAAGCGGCACAATATTCAATTAAATCAATGTCATGAGACGTTCACATGTTAGATAAATCTTTGGCGCGGTACTGCGAGTAAATCATGATTGGAAACAAGTAGCCTATGACGGGGAGAGCTTACGCTGTCATTTTGTTAACACAATGGCGACTGGGTTCAGCGTTTTATGAGGTGAAATGATGCGAAGGTTTTAATTATTGTTGAGTGGGCAATTAGCTTAACTTTAATTATTTATGAAAGGAATCATTTTATGTTTTAATGATTAATTGTAATATAACACTTTAATAACTGTTTTATTTTATTAATCTAAGTATACTTAAAATGACAGTCGGTCACGTTGTGTTTTGACAGACGAATAAACGTAATGGACTTTAGATACATTAGTGGCCATATTGTCCATTGCGTTTATTTGTGTCTTCTCCTAGATATTATAAACTTCAGAATGGATATTATTATGGAATAAAAGTATTTTAGTCAAGGGAAGTACCTAATATTTATCATTAAGTGTATATTTCATGCATTTACGAGTATATTTTACTAACTTCGGAAGTTCGGACTACGACTTTGTACGCGTAATTTCTTGTTCCGTGAAAAATTTGGCTCCAAATGTTAAAACATTTTTTTCAAATCCGACTGGTAGTTCCAACGCTTTCAAACAAACAAACTGTTTATCTTTAATATATATTATAAAGATGTAGATTTACGCAACATTTGGCACAGATAAACATGTATGTATAACGATATTTCAATAGAGATAAGTCAGTCATGCATGTAACTAGTAACTGTTACAAGAATAATTTATAGCTTGCAATCGATTTCCGCTTCCTTGCATACCAAGTTTCACTTTCCTTTGAAAGATTTGACGTGACTTTAACTAGAGTACACGTTAGTACCGTAGTTCATATTTTGTTTCGAGATTATTTATAAATTACAAACTTCCATACAAAGCTTCATCCCCTATTTTGGGTTGATTTTTTACCCGATTACAAAAAAAGGGGGTTATGATTTTGACCGGTATGTATGTATGTTCATCTGTTCCCTCATAACTTTTAAACTACTTGTCATAATTAGACAAATGAGGTATCGTTGGAAGCGTCTTGATCGTTCGCTGGTTATAGGCTATGTGACGTTACATTAAATTGAATATGGCGCCCTCTAGCGGACACAAAGTAATGATTTAAAAAAAATCGCGCCCTATCAAATGAAAGGACTTAATTAGCACTTAAAAAATATAAATATTACTAAATTATGCCCCAAAATAATTAAATAAAAAATAAGTTTAATATGTTAGTACAGCGGCATGCGACCAAGGTAAGGTACTTTCTTGTTTCATGCTTTTCAGTAGTCGGGTTTTACTTTTTAAATTTATTTTTTATTCTGAAATCCTTCTTTAGTACTCACCTTCGTTCTATAAAGAATTCTTGTGCAAAATGTGAATCTTCTAGACCCAGCGGTTTAGGCTGTGCGTTGCTTTTATGTTTTTATGCGGTATATAGAACGAAAATGTTTATTTATGCAAAATAAAAGATGCAACATTTTTAAGTTAATAAATATACGTAGCCACGCTGTTGCATTGGTTTTGATTGAAAACCTCCCGTAAAAATATCCATTGGAGATTAAAATTCCGTCAACTTATTTTCAGCTAACATAACTGTACCATAAATGGCTTGTTTTTATTTCAAAGTATCAATTGGTATCCTATACATGCCGGTTTCCTCACGATGTTTTTCTTCACCGTGTTGAGAGCAGTGGTGATGAAATAATTCACATAAAGTAAAGCGCCCGTCAGGGTTTGAACCTACTACCTACAACTCATAACCGTTACCGCTGGGTCACCACTGCTCCCACACTCTCGCTTTATAAATATTTCGCTATAAATAAACATCATTGCTTAAATAAAATTGGTAGGTACTTACTTAACTATGTACATACTTACTCATTTATAGGTATGCCTTGTCGGTTTAATTTTAACTAAGGGTTAAGTTATTAAAGTGTTATAAATACTTATAATTGATTATATATCCGTTCTCATAAGCATTATTAATTATCTTATCTCACGATATAACAAGAAATTGACAGGATGTTTAGTCGTGAAATCCGTATCTGTTTTTTCAATAATTTATAAGTAGGTAGTTCTGATTATGTGCGTGATCATTTATTCAGATAATTATATTGGTAATAAGGATTATCTAACTTTAATTAAGCGCAGTATAACGTTTTCTTTGTATGTGAGAAGGATAATTATAATGTTATAATAATTATTATTTAAAGTGTGACATAATCTCCGAACCCGGTCTCGGACTTTTGGAAGGCGTAAGAGGCACAGCCATTATTGTGTCCCACCCAGCCTCCCTTCCCTCCTTCCAATTATTTCTCCCTATTGCTATTTTTCAGTTACATTTATTGTAATTTTAAAAACATGTTTGCTGAAGAATCTACAATTTCAACTAAGTATGTACTTTCGTAAAATTAAGCTCCATGAATCATCTTTTCTCACTGTAGTACCTACATTTTTTTTTGTTGCCAAAGCAAATTAATGGAATTCCTACTGCTACAAAAACCATTCTGAAAAAGTATGCAACCTTTTCATCATACATTCTCAAATGAAGCTGTGGAAGGAACTCCTTTCACGAAATATTCTCACATAACGAAGTGCCAGATTGTAATGTTCGCGGGTATTAAGATTTCAATCAATGCTACAAAGCAGGTGTGCTGAACATTTTTTCAGTTGCTTCTTAATATTTATGAAGACGCGTCTGCCATTGCCTACTGTAAGCAGTCCTCCTAGTAAAATATCTAATGTTAACATTAATTATTTTGACTTAACGTTAACCTACATTAACCAATTCAAGCACTTCTGTTTTCGCATTCACTGATAGCAAATTAGTTTTACTTTTGTAACCTTTTTTATCAAAAAAAAAAAACGAAACTAAAATCCACTCTTACATCGAAACGACTCTCGACTCTTGTATCGAAACGTCCAGACCGAGGGCTAAAAGTCACTAATCATAAGACAATGCTACGGAACATTTTCAGTCCACCTCTTTTACAACAAGTTGAGAACCTCTGTTCTAAAAAATGTGTTAAAAAATATGCGCGGACGCAAAGCAACAATGTCGACTGTCGACGTCGACATACTTCGTTCCTTGCTACTTTTACTTATTAGCTTGATTGGCGATAATGTTCAGTAAATAATAATTATGTACTTTTAATTAACGGTGCGTGAGGCAATACCCGTAATTACGTTACGTTTCTAGATGGCTCAGCTAATTATTATTTTGATTGATTCGACATACATGAGTCGTTTATAATTCCCGGCTTCTGCTCGCGAGTTCGTTCTCATAAAGTTTCTAGTTTTCATATCTTATGGCACTCAGCAATAGTGTAGTTTTCTATTAGTGATTTTTTTTTGTAGTTCTGGTGGACCACGGGAAAAATAATTTCCCATGGTCCACCTAGGTGGATTAGCCGGGTGGACCATGGGCAATACACGGTTCTGAATATTACCTTCTACATACAAACTGACGAAATCTGCTTCTTTGTAATATTAGTATTTAATATAGATAGCTGTATGTGTATGCTGTATGCTGTATGAATATAAATAGGGAAGACCTGGGAACCTCACCTTTTTAAGTCGTTTAAAGATTAGTTACACACGGCTACACATCAAACTATACATAACCAGTATAAGCTGAGTTCTGATTGTACGAAAAACCTATACAATGCGAGGACAGCTAAAACTGGAAATGTATAGCTTGATGTGTAGTCGTGTGTACAGTCAGAGCAGGTTATTATAATTTTTTCAGGAAAGTCAGAAAAATAGCGCCTGTTAAGATGACGATATCTTAGAATATCTTGTGAGTTTCAGTTATCATCAGTGTCCTGCGCTTAAATTGGACTAGCTTATTTGGGGTTGGCACACCGTTGTTTTCTTTCGTAAATCTTAGAGCATTTTCTCTCAACCATTACCTCAGCCGTGTTAATAAATCTGTCAGTGTCAGGTATAAATTCAATTGTAGACTTTCAAAGTAGCACCTAACCTTATTCGCGGCAAAATTTCCCGTGACCCGCTCTGAACCCCACGTGCTTTTACGTACAGTAGCGTTAATACTAAAAGTGGGGTTCTTGCTGTCATGCGTGATCTTGCAACTTTGCCAGCCAAGACGCTTTCTTTCGTCCCAAGTCACGTGGCGTGTTGTAATATTGCGGCGATTTTTTATCCAACGGTGTGTTTTCTTGACGCGCTGGGATGCACTCTGTTGTATTGTCAATACTTTGATCTGCATACTCTCCATGTCTGTTAACGAAGATACGGGTCCGAAAGTAGTTGGAAGGTTTGGACTAAACCCGATTAACATTTTAGAACGGAAAAAATCACACCGGGATTAAGGACAACTGTCAAATCGTATTGTCATTCATTCTTAGTTGGGGCCCCAAATTAATGTTATGGCCGTAGGTGATACGGAATAGGAAACTCATGTTACTTCGTCCGCAACTACGGATTTCGTACGGAGTAGACCCCAAATACCGAGAGTTGAAAATACAGTGAGTGACAAAAAAAAAACTCCCGTGCCGACATGGGTTAAAACGCTTGGCAACCATTTTTTTTTGCGCTACACAACGGATATGATAACCTGTTTTCTTTGCATTATGCTAGAGGATTATTTATTTTAACGTTTATCACGTTTTCTGTGTTTCTATTGGCTAGGCTGAATGTCATGGTTACGTTAAGTTATTTATACTAGTTTCAGGTAACAATGTCATTGTAACATGAAACTGGTTTATGAAGTGAAAAAAAATAATTGGTAGGGACCACATTCTGACATATTAATAAAAAGTTGAATATGAAGAAATAGTCCATCTTTTCTTGAATTTAATGTGGTTGTTTCTAGGCTTCTCTCATCTCATTTTAATTAGCAAAACAAGTACCCTAGTAATAAAACGTATCACAGTAATTTAATCAAAGTTACGAACGCAGAGTCACTAAACGCTAATTACGTTTTAATAAGTTTAGCCTGACCTCGACTCAACATTGGCAAAAACACATCAATTCCGAGATTACATCGGTCAACGACCGCACCATGAGAATTCACATTATCTAAATACGAAGTAGAATATCAAAATTTTCGCTCAGGTACCTATATAAGCGAAGCTCAGCAATTACAACTAAATACGTACCAATCTTTTTTCTATAGTAAACATCAATAAATTTACAGCTAGTCATGACTCGTAGATTGCTACTCTTAGAATACAAGTAAAGTAACGTTACATTTTAACCGAAGTACGTGAAAAGAAATTGTAAACACATCTTGTGTTACAATCTTTGGAAGACGTCGATACGCGGGTCATGTTTGGTCATCGACAGAAATATCGTCACCGTCACTCGTGACATTTACAATTTTGTCTACATTTACCTGCGACTGAGGTCGTACCGTTTTGTGTCAAGGCGAGCTAAATGCTGATAAAAATGTTACCTAGGAAGTAAAACAAAACTAGTTTCGCACGTGAAACCCGTATATCAAACCTACGGCCTGAACATTCCCCCGTTTCGGAATGTAACTGTAACATCAAATTGCTGGGCAAGGCTCGATACCACGCTGTAGAGATTGACGCGGCCCTAATAATAGAGCGCGGTGCGATATTCATCGCTAACTGTTCCCTGATTGAACATCATCGCTCGTTCAACGGCTAATTATCAGAGATACGCCATCATTGCACGGATCTTACCTCAATTGAAATTCCTTGCTTACAGGTCACAGTAAGCCATGATATTTGCCGCTTGCGGATGCAGGGACTTCATTGCCTCTTTTCAAAGACCAAAAGACAAGATCGTTTTTAGAACGATCTACTCATAATACAATTGTTAATGAAAAGTATTAGATATCAGCACAAAGCCTTGTAGTTAACAGATCAAATTCCGAAGTCCTTGCGGCTTCTGACGCAACTATTTGGTAACTTAACACCAAAACGGTGAATGCACTTGCGAGTAGGTTGCGAAGCCGCGGCACGCCCGGGATCCTACTTTATTAAACGACACAATCACGAATTCGGGCCACGATTCACTACTTTAACAAAGATAAACTCAGTTGTATTAAGACGTGAATAAATATCTAACTTAAGTCGTAAATGAAACCTGTTAGCAATAGATTCCGACACTCAATAATAATGTAAGAGATTTAAGTATTGGGCTATTTATTACTCTACAGTTAAAGCAAAGGAGTGTACTGGATAAATGTTATCTGGAAATCCTTTTTGAATGATCATCTTCACCGTTTTCAGTTTGGCTTGTTCGAATATTATTTCTGGTAGTTTTATAGGACGTGTTACAGACGAATCATCATCATATTCTAGAACTTCAGATGTCGCTATATTTTCTTTGACGACAATCATGCCGTGCTTGTTCAGTGACATTCGGCATCTAACAAAGACATCAAGTCTCCGATAACGCACTGCATAACAACGAATGAAACGATTTCCAATAATGAAAAAGCATACATACGGTAACAACAAAGAAGTAACAGTCCCATTTCTTTTCTTCCAGGCTCTAATAGCTGCTGTGAATGAGACTTCCGAGGAGGACATCCGCGATGCTCTGAAGTCGCAGACGGAGCACCAGCTGGCGCTCGTGCCGCGCGGCCCTAAGCTTGTGAAGGACACCACCGCATACAATACTACCATCACCACTGATGACACCGTAAGTTCTTTTATTCCTCATAAATTTAATGTTCATAGAAATCCCCAAGGAAAGCATCGGTGATGATCGGAAGAATGGTGATTAACCACAAACTCGCTCGCGAATCGCTACTGTAAAAATATTCACCTCGTTAAATTCTTGCATCCGACTGAATATTTTTTTATCAAATTTCTCTCGTAAGCAGTTATTTGTATAATCAGCAGCATGATGATTTAACAAATTAGCAACAGGTGGTTATAATATAAGAAAAATAAATACGTGCGGGAGGATTTCGGTTAATTACAAAATTACCAAAAGTGCCTCTGTCGTAAAGTCATTCATTATGACTGTCTTATTTGTATGAACTATATTGTTGGTCAAAATACTAAGAGTATTTGTAGGTCAGGTATGACTGGAACTAGAAGGCAATCGATATAAAAGTAAACAAAAAGTGCATATTTGTAGACCAACGGTCTATTTTTTCACCAGTTTTGTTATATTTACATAACGGTTGACACACGAGTACTAACCAAAACTCAAATAGCAGTTTGAACAAACCCTATTAAAACATATAGGTACACTTATTTGTCTACATTCTATATAAACCAGTATCGCTTATTTCATATTTTGCCAATAGACCGGGTAGAACTTTTAAATTAAGTATCATCATTTCAGTCAGTCTGGTTTCGATTTTGCGCGAATTCTATGAGTCAACAGTACATTTTATTTACTTCGCAAATTCTACTGGGTATTTCTTCACGAATGTGGCAATGTGCAGCTAATTCAATGATTTTGATATCAATCTCTAAATATGCTTAAAAGGTCAGGTATTTAGGGCCACAGGTCGAGTTGTTGTGTAGTTGTTGAGCTGAAAAAGTTTACAGAGTTTACTCGCTAGAGAACTAAGTATGCTACGTTGTATAAACTATAACATAAATATATATCCCCATTATGTACTCTGTGAGACTTCTGATGGGGATTCTCAATGGGGATTTGTGGAATAACCCTAATTGGGTGAGAAGGTTAGTGATAACCAATTAGCTATAAAAAAGACACTGCTGCTAAAATTTTGCCTGCATGTTTCGGAGCCCCTAGAAGCCTAATAAATACTAGATAATAAATCACAACATCAACGGTCCCATTGCGCTTATGACCTAACACGTTGTACATCGCGGCATTAACCGTTTCCTGGTCAATAATAATATGTACTTGGGTACAGTCAAAGATCGTGATGTTGTATAAATAAATTGAGTAAGTAGGCCTTTCTATTATAAGTTGTGCATAGCTAACCGTGTTCGTTTGTCGCAGGAAGAGCTGCGGGCGCTGCGACCAGATGGCACGATTGTGACGGAGACGCGGCACACCAAGGAACAGGAACGGCTCTGCGACGAAGAACTGTCTAAAGACGAGGTAATGTTGAGACTTGCAATAGTTGGGGAGATTGTTGAAGTAATAACATTTATTAGTGTATTTGGTAGCACTTGTGAGCAGGGTTGACGAATAATGAAGATTTTTTCTCCTAAAGACGGAAATGTTCTAAAGTTTCAAGCAATATCGACTGGAAAATGAAAATGCTACGCTAACTTGATTTTCAGACGAAAATATTGAAAAACCTACATGTTTTTATGGTTATAATGTTTTTTTTTTTATTTAGTCCAAATATCATAGAAAATAAATTATTCGATGATATTACCAGATGATATTACTTGATACCTACCCGGCGCATGAATTGTTCAAAATGAAAAAAAAAAGCAATTCAAGCCTTCTAGATAAATTCACTGAAATCATAAAAATCCATCGTTAAAGTTTCTTGTAGAGGTAATAAATAAATATGAAAATACGTGCTTTGGGCTTATTTATCCTTATATGGCAAATTCGCAATAATCATTTCATCTGGGTCCGTTTTCTCTCCTAATAGACAATGATTTGCAATTTAATTTTTATCGTTTCTAGCTTGCAAGAAATACTACTTGGAAATATCGCCGCAATTGTTACACTCCATTGCTAGAATTGGCTTACCTAAAACTATGTTTCTGAATGAATTATGACCTAATGAATTGTCAATCTAAGGTGGCACAGATTAGTTTTAGGTACGTGAATGAGTGTGCGTGTGTGCTATAGGTTGATGTGATAAACCTATTCACCATACACCTGACGTGATATGCCTCAATAGGTTAGTAACAGGCCTCATCTTTATAGGCAGGGGAATACGTCGATTACCAGTCGATATTGTTAAATCATATTTTTATTGGGCAGGTCAAATCGCTGCCGAGTGACAAGAGCGTGGTAGAAGAGACGGGTGGCACGGAGAGGCGGAAGCGAGTAGTCCTCGAGCAGAGTACTGATCTGATGGCGGGCGGCTTGCGGGTCGCTACGCATATAAACTCACGATCCCGCACAGAAGAAGGTCTGTATAAAAAATATGAACTCTTAGTTGTTGCTTAGGTCATGATGATTTAAGGTGTAATGAGGCCTATGTTATTTAACGTAGCCATGTTTCCGGTGAAGCGAAACACCTTCCGTTTAAACTTTGCAAAAGTCATGAAAACGTGAATGTGCACCTTTTTCTGTAAGAATCTACAGGTGAATAAACTGTCTGAGTACAAAAATGAAGCAAACAGATGCAAAATTGTATAGGTACGCTTCAGGAAACTTTTGAGTTTCTTGAATATCTAGAAAACCTTTTGTTTTGTAACTGAAGCTATGTAAGCATATTTTTGTTGCAGTGGAGAGAGAGGGGCAACCAAACATGGATGACGACTGGGACAGTCTATCAGTAAGAATGCGACGCCAACGCCGCCTTCGTCAAGTCGGTAAGAATTAGAACTATTTAGTTAGTTATTTTGCCACTAGGTGGCTTTGATTTATGGTTCAGCTACTCGTTGATAGATGGCGCTTTATTGTGTCATGTTAATAAGTTGTTAACTTGGTAGTGGAAAAGAATTTCAACAGATGGCGCAAAAATAAAATTATGAGGTGCAAGTAAAAAATTACCGACATATCAACAAAGAGATCAATTAATAATTTAATGTCTTTGCATATGAAACCGATTTTATTTTATAAAAATCTCTTGATTATTCTTTTCCTATAAGTAGGTACATCTATTTATACCTTGTTTATATTTAAATTTCATGTCCATGTCCATCTTTAATCTATAATTACTAAATTGATTATATCTATAATTATTTGTAAATCTATAGGTACAGATATTTTGTTATGATTTAAAAAAAAAAGGTGTCGTACCTTTTAAAGAATCATAACAAAACATGTGTTAATCTACTTATACCTAATATTAGGTAAGTTTAAGTTTAAGTTCGCCATTCATTGCTAAATAAGTTCATTCACAAGAGAATCAACCTGTGACTTCAATGCGATCGTTATGTTAATGGGTCACCATTCTAGTTGGCAAGTCAGCCTTGGTGGTCAAATAGTTCCGTGTGGCAAAGAAAAACAAGACCTGGCTTTCGATCTTAAATAAGTATTTTTGAAAGTTGAGCTTTTGAATATTGTAGGATTTTTTATGATACGCCTACTACCGGTATGCCATTTCTTCTTCCCAGCTTAAGCACTTGGAAGTGGTAAAGAGCGCGTTTTGGTGTACTTTCTTATATATTTTTGACATTCGAAAAGTGCTGATTCTCAGCCTAGTTTGAATAAATGACTTTTAATTTTGAAATTGTAGTGCCTGTTCATATGACAAGGTGAAGTATGATTGATGGAGTCAGGACTGTGTGAATGATGATATGGTTAGAAAGGGGGTGACTACCGAGATGACGACTAATAGAGAATTAGGAAAGAAAAAGACATGTTGTGCCGATCCCAAAAAAAAAAAATTGGATAGAAAGTGTATTAGATATTTTAAGGCCAATATTCGAATGTTTTTGCTTTTTAAGCCATGAATAGATGAGCTTGCCTATCTTATACAGGTATCAGGATATCTGTCTATGTAAGATAGGCGAAGCCTTCAAAGTAGAATAGAAAGAAAAGAAGAAAGAAAGAAAAATAGGTTTATTTGTCACAGAAACACGTGCACACAAAAAGATAAAATTAATTCTAATAAATAAATAACAACAAAATATACACTATTTAACAATACAAGCACAAAGCATGATAGTCGAAGACTGCACGTCATGACTGTGACAGAAAGGCTTCCACTCAGCATGATGCTGTGCTATAGAGGACCCACAGCACAGCGCTGATTTTCAGTGGTTACCCGAAAAAGACGTACGGAAATCAAGTCAGATTAAATGTAATGTAATAGGTACCAGTTTATCCATGACAGGTACCTACTTACAAGCTACAAGATCAAAAGCTACCCACATAGTAGACAAATAAATGCGTAATTTACTTCTTACACGCATAACTCATTCAAAATAGAATCTTAATTATTAGTCCGAACATTTACATCAGTCAATGATGAATATAATGATACCTACATCCATTCTTATTGGTTCAATTATATAAATATATTCCTAACAGCCAATAGGATTCGTCGTAGAACACGCAGCGTCACGGTTGTACAAGCTTTATTCGCAATAACGAGTTGCCTTAAAAGTTCATAGAATATATTATGGGCAGGCGCCGTGGGCAGATAGATACCTGTCGCAGTGAGTCGCAATGAAATAATTATACCTTCTTTAAGCAGTTTAATAACAACGCCGATGTAAGGATGGGGAGCAGATAGCCGTAGCTCATGTCATAACCAAACCGCGAAGGGTTCGTTGTCTTTCACGAGGAGCCGATGATCGTTAAACAGACGCGTCCTCAAAGGCCTATATTTGACGACGTAAAAATGTGAATCAGAAAAACATACTTATCTAACAAATGTAACAAAGTCGATGCCTTAAAGAAGGTGTTAAAGACTAGGGCGGATTTCACCAATGAAACTGAACGCTATCAGCACTTCTTAACCGCGTTTAAGAGCTACCACTGCTACCAGTGTCAATATTCCACAGCAATTTTGACACTGACAGCTCTTGAACTCGATTTATATGTATGTGCTGAATGCGTTCAGTTTCATCGGTGAAATTCGACCTGAATGAGGAAGACAGGACAGCACGTAATAGCGCTACCTGGCTTAGGTTGAATATATTAGACTATAGGCTAATGTTTTTTAATTTGCGAGGTCTTGTCCACTGCTGACCACTGCGGCCAGTATTACCTACCTACTTCCCGGCATCGCGTCTATATGAACTCGGCCTAAGGCAAGTCAAGCTTGAGTAGGTACGTCTTGCAAATTGGATAGTTTATAGGCTATTAAAGTTGATCATATTATTAGTTTGCTATAGCGTGATCAGGATTTCAGGAGGATCATTGACAGTCGTTACGGGTCGTCAGAAGCCCGAAAGTCTGACAACCAGTCTTACCAAGGGGTATCGTAGATATTACCCAGTAACTGGGTTGTGGAGGTCTGATAGGCAGTCGCTCCATGTAAAATACTGGTATTCAGCTGCATCCGGTTAGACTGGAAGCCGACCCCAACATAGTTGGGAAAAGGCTAGGTAGATGATGATGAGCGTGATCAGGATTTTTTCCACTCCTCATTGAAGTTGATGAAAATATTAAATGATAACATTTGCTGTTTTGATGCGTAGGTGATTAGATTTTTTACTGTCTAGCCATTATCGATACTTAGCGAGTTTTAAACGAATTATAATGGGATGTAAACTACGGGTTTTGGTTTAAAAAGTTTATTTACAACCATAGTCAGGTCAAACGACACGCGATAATCTAAAATCACTACAAGTGTCAGTCAAGTTATAAAATAGTGTGTGCCAATGTGTACTTACACAAACTAACGTCGTCATGCTTAAACCTCGTCGAGCCAAAACTGGCGGAAAAGATGCAACATGCTCTCGTAGAGCAAACAAAATGACGTGAAAATTCACATCAGCCCAGCAGGGTTAAATTTACCAAAACGAGGAGGAAGGGAAAGTCAGAACTCTGTAAGGTCACACCTAACTCATGATTTATTTTAAATGAAAGATATTGTTTGATTGATGTACCTCTCCTACTACTGATACTCGGTCTAGTCTGAGACTAGCTTTGCTAACGGAGCATAGCCTTCGCAAAGTTTGTTTGGTCGACAAAATTGGTTCGTTCATCTAGGGTGTTGTGGCGCAGTTTGGGGAGGCCTATGTCCAGCAGTGGACTGCGATAGGCTGAGTTGAATGTTGACTTTTACCTTTGGATTGAGGTCATGAGTTAGATGTGATAATCATTCACACTTCTGACTTTTTCTTACTGTGTCTCCATCAATTTATGCCATTAGGTAATCTATAATTACTAGAAAAGATTGCATGCCACATATTATGCATGTCATAATCTCTACAGTACACATAGTTTATTTTTATCTTTTTCTAATAAAAGTTTGAATTTAATATAATGACGCGTTCAAATTAATTACTGCGAAGAAAAATATTCAGGGTCTTTTAGACAAGGTTCTATGAAATCTTGTTCAATCTATAATAATTTTTGTTACAGAAGTCACCTTAAATCATTCCAAATATCAATTTATGTCCGTTGCAAAACTAGGCGCAATAAACAACAAAATTTTCGACAGTCCATCATAAACATTTGAAACGTGTAATATATTCATGACAAAATACACAAGTCCAGTGAGCCAGTGAGAAGTGATACACATACCGACCTTGTCGCCAGTTAACGTGGCTCGGCTACTCGACTATTGTTTGCGTTCAAGTTGATCGATCGAGTTACTCGACTATTCGTTGCGTGATACACGAGCATGTGAATGCTCTTCCTACTTGCAAAGGACACGCGTCGCTTGTACTGCTCGGGTTAGGACGCTTGAGATGACAAATTGAGGAAAAAAGACACTAATGATGAGGACGGATTGGTCGTACGTTTTTTTTTAGGTTTGTTTGTGCATTTACCATCAATGTTAGTTTGTACTGACGATTTTCCTTTGAAGATTATCGAGGCAATTGATTCAAATGTGGACCCTAACATCCATAGCGATCTGCTTTTTACATATCTATGATAATGACCTTCTAACTCCAAAGATAACTTGAAGGTAGTTTTTTGGTTTTACAATAAGAAACGTAGACATAGCATATGCAGGGTCAAATTAAATTAGTTAGCGAAACTTGGCAGACGTGATGGGAAAACACGACAAAAAAACTGGTCATTGCTCGCTGGTAGTGTTGTTACTTAAAGTGTGAGTTGATGAAATCTGTTTTATCGTGTTCAGATGTCGATACGCATTAAGTTTACACAAAAAAAAACAACTTTTTTAAACTGGTTTTGTAAATTACTACCTACAATAGACACACTAACGGCGGTTGGAGACCCAAAAAACATCATCAAATTAATGAATTTTTTGTTTTATCATGTTTAGATATCCATAACGTCTGTGGAGTTTCTCTAGCTAATTTAATTCAACGCTGTATATAACGCTAGAATAGTTCACATTGCGTCATGTAGCCACAATTACCATTATTCAGATTGCGTTTTCTTGCAACCAATAAGTAACCTTTAAGGAAATGAATTGCCAGGACAGTTAGAATCCTACGCACTACGTAGGATGCCTGTAATAGGAGCGAGGGACACTTCCTAGGACATCTGTGAATGTCAAGTCTTCGCACTTTTCTGCTTTCATAATCAGCCTATAATGTTCCCATAATTGGGCCCCACAGGCCTCCTCTCTGTGAGAGGGAGTGGGCCGTAATCCACCATCACGCGGGCCCAGTGCGGGTTGGTAGATGTCACGTTTTCGAATTTTTGGTTCTAGGACATTTTCCTTCCTAGGACGGTTTCCTCACGATTTTTTCCTTCACCGTTTTGAAAGCAGTGGTGATGAAAAAATTTACATAAAGTAAAGCGCCTGTCTGGGTTCGAACCTACGACCTACACCTCGTAAGTCGCGGCCGGTACCACTGGGCTACCACTGCTCTGCTTTGTAAGTCTTCAATTGTGTTTGAGAAAACGTTTAAACAGTCTTATTTGACCTTGTGGAAGTAATTATGTGCACAATTTTAGGATGCTTTTTTGACTTTTCGATAATCGAAATTCTTGATGTCCTCGTTAAATTATTTGTGCAATCGATGTAATTCAATAATAGGTATGTCGTTTCTAAACATTAGTAAAATCTCTCTAAAAATATTTGAATTTTAACCAAATTCAAATATTTTATAATAATAGATAAAAAAAAATACTATTGTGCAAGCTGAAACAGCAGGTAACCACACATCTTAAGGTAGAAAATAATTTCTACCCTAGGGGTTCTAGAATTATGTGCTGAATTCATGGTTTCCTGTATGGAACATAGTCTTTCATCAGTACAAAAAAAAAATTGGCTTTCGTGATTTCTTCTCCATAGAACGTGAAAGACATATCGGTTTGATCTCAATGACACAGTAGGCATCGTATTTACTTTCCCTCACAAATCTGGTAGGTAAATCGTTTTGCGAACAATTAAGGAGTTAGTAAACACACGTGCCACGTTTAAACGAGAGTTTAAGTGGCCAATTTAATGCTACATGCCCATCAGCTGGCCACATATGGCAAGTCATTCGGCCTACGCTCTGAGGTCGGTTGTGACATGGCTGCGGGCTGTTTACCGTAATCTGATATTCTGACGAAAATTTTGAGTGGAATATGTTACGAATGGTAGATTATGGGAAATCTGTAGAAAGTCGCATCTCTGTTAATCGAATCGTCATTCACAAAAAGTATGCTCCCTATGGTTCCTAAATATATTGAAAACTAGCTTTTGCCTGTGGCTTTTCTCGCGTGTCACTCGAAAATAATCCCACGGGAAAGAACTATGTACCGGGTTAAAAATTTAATCGGGATCCGTTCAGCCGCTAGGTAAGGTAACAGACAGACTTACTTTTGCTGTTACCTATAGTATGGATAGGGATGTTACTAAATGTTAGATTTGTGGTTGTCTGAAGGTGTTTTAGAATAGGGCTATGGAATTAAGGCACGCATGATGAGATAAGAAGATGACAGAATTTTACTATATTTGAATTAAGAATTTGAGATAATTTTCAAATTCCATTCCAACCAAAATTATACTGAAGACATTATTTCCTACTGTAAAAATAAGGGAGTTTATTCACCTCAGACATTGTGCTGTTATTGTTTTTTCATAATTGTGTGATTATGTTGCATATAAAACATCATTTTTTTTTTAATTTCGTGGTCTACCACTGCGCATTCACCATAACGTTGGCAGTGTTACCTGACAGACTTTCATGTTTGTTCAGCTGAAATTGTATGACCATATAGTATGACTCATGCGGTTTATTTCACGTTTTACAGTAGGTACTTACGAGTATGTCAGAATGGGGCAAATAAAATTCAGCATTCAACTTTAAATAGAAAAAAAAAAACTGTAAAACTTTAAATTAAAATATAAAACAGTAAAGTAAAAAACACAAACGACTTAGCATCGTCCAGCTAAAAAAACAAAACTAAAATTTGTTCTCCGACTATTTCAAAATAAAAAATAAAAGCCCCTGGCCCCGTTTGGATACACAACTAAAAATATATAAAGCTTCATAATCAACTATTCCCTACATTTATTTGTTATAGTTTTTACAGTTCTTTAGGACATAATTATGTTGCTGTAGCTACCTAAATCTGTAAAGAAAAAACCGGCTAAGTGCGAGTTGGACTCGCATACGAAGGGTTCTATACCACCATACAATATTTAACACTACGTATAAAATAACGGCAAAAAAATCACGTTTGTTGTATGGGAGCCTCCCTTAAATATTTATTTTAATCTGTTTTTTTGTTGTTATAGCGACAACAGAAATACAAATTCTCTGGAAATTTCAACTGTAGCTATCGCGGTTCATGAGATACAGCCTGGTGACAGACAGACAGACAGACGGAAAGTGGAGTCTTAGTAATAGGGTCCCGTTTTTACTCTTTGGGTACGGAACCGTAAAAATGATTTGTAACTGTAATCAACAAGTAATAGCCATTATAGAAATTGCCGTGAGCCTTTTCCTAACCTGATGCATGAAGCCCACTCTCATAAATGTTATAATATCAGCATAGAATTCTACCCTGTGAAATTCTAAGTAAACACAGAAGCTGCAAATCGTGCTTCGTATTATCAATAATCTGAATTTACAGTGACATCATTTACGGCGCATTACAGTGAACGGCGCGTGTTCTCGTAAAATAACAGTCCTGCAGAACAATAAGATTTTAGCATTGAATGCTGTGATAAAACATTAAAGTTCAGAAAGCATAACTTTATGGCTTACCTAATATAATGTGATTCATACAGCGTTTTGTTTAATGTGTCATTATATGGGTGTTTGCACATGTGTTGTGGGGAATGTTGTGAGGTGATATTGTTGTCTTGCTTGTAAATTGGCTTGTAATTATTTAGATGTTCACAACATTTGAAAGCACAAAGGCAAATAATAAAAAATCTGTTCGTTTTACTTGGTTAATGTTACATGGAAATTCTATTTATTTTAATGTGAGCCATTTCTAACGACTAATATTAAACATAAATCCTCCATTTTAAGAGCGTTTACGCCATACGGCTTTTCATACAAACTTCCAAGACCTTGTTTTTCGAAATGAATGAACCGATTTTAATGAAACTTCATACACATAAGCAGGATGCAAAGGTCTAAAAAGTTACTTAAGAAAATTTTCGAAAAACAGTGTTACAGCCAAACTAGACCGATTTTAAAGTTTCCCTAGAAACAGAGATTTCCAAATATCTTTTTTTAAATAAGACATTTCGGAAATGTTCTTAAGTGACTTTTTAGAGATTTGTATCCTGCTTATGCGGATGAAGTTTCATTTAAATTGGTTCATTCATTTCGAAAAACAAGGGCTTGAAAGTTTACATATGAAATGCCTTAAGGCATAAACGCTCTTATAGTTACCTGAAACCGTTGATGACTGTATCATTTCCTGGTCTACTATACAAACTAGATGAGTTATCTGCATAAACGTGAACTCACGCCTTTTTCCATGGGGTAGGCAGAAACTACATAACTCCACATGCTACATAATTAAATATTCTTACGTACTCCATGTGCTCCTTTTTTAACCGACTTCAAAAAAGGAGGAGATTCTCAATTAGACTGTATGTTTTTTTTTGTATGTTTGTTACGCGATATCTTCGGCAATTTGTAAATCGATTTCAACAATTCTTTTTTTAATGGATAGTGTATGCCTCAGGGGTGGTCCCATATAAATTTTATTAACTTTGCTTCGGTAGTTTTTGAGTAAACTTCATAATACATATTTTTGCAACTTAGTTTATATTGATGTTATAAGAACTTCCTGTCAATGATATTTACATAGCAAGTTGTGTTATACGAGTTTATGTAGGTTAAGTACAACTTAAAAAAATAAACAACCGGCTTTCAAACAAGACTTTTTTTATTAAAAAGTTTTTTTTTTTTTTAAATTAACTAATCCATAGTTATGTCCATATTAGGTCTTGTGAGTATTACTATTATATATAATTATGGGCTATGCAGCTGCTGCCCCTCTTTCATAAGTATTATTACCTACCTAGGTTTATTCTATAATATTTGTTTGCGGATAATTTTGTCTCCAGGTATAAAACTGCCCAGCGGGATTGTCCGAAAGGGTTACCGCTGCCCCGGAACATAAAGGGCTAAGGAAGGAACACGGATGGGTTTTAGTCAGTAAGAGTCTGACACTCCCTTCCGCTCCACCCAGAGCGGGAGGGGTCATTTGATGATTTCCCATCCTAAAAAAAAAAAAAAAGGTATAAAACTGCAGGTCCGTTGTACCTAATTACTTAACTCAATGTCGTGATTCTTGACTGAGAAGCATTAAAAGGCAGCTAATCTTATGATGATTTCGTCAATTCAGTGTATAGTCCTTTGCTGGACTATTACACATTACCTGGTCCTCAACGTATCCCATGTTATTCGTTGTCCAGTCTCCTATAGATAAACAGTCTTAAATGAAAACCAATCGTGAATGCTTCATAACAGGATGTCAAATAATAAGTTATATTGCGAAAAAGTTTACTTCCTTAAATAGTATTTTTGACAGCTTCACTTGTTAAAATCCACAGAACGTCGACATGCTGTGAATTTGCAAGTACATTGCTTAGAATCTTGTGTAATTAAAATTGCAAGTAGACATCTTATTTTAGGTTTCCATGACTTTCGATAATATGGATCCTATAGGCGTTAAGATAGCCCACCCTAGTATTGTACAAGAAAAGAAACCAATCAATAAATTAATCTGCCTAGCCTTTTTCCAACTATGTTGAGATCGACTTCCAGTCTAACCGGGTGCAGCTGAACACCAGTATTTTACATGGAGCGACTGCCTGTCTGGCCTCCACAAGAAAATAAAACGGCCTGAAACATTTTTTTCTTTTAAGTGTCATAAGACCAAAATTTATAAATCGAATTCAAACCCTTTTCTTAAGAGACTTAAAAAAGTGTGTTAGAAATGAGTGAATGAATCACAACGTTTTATAAAACACTTATCAAGTTATCACGCATGGTGTTAATTTCATAATATGTAGTTTCTCAGTTCCCAGAGTTGCAGGAACGATGTATAAATTAGAGAAATTTCCTCATAAAAATGTATATTTAATTTTTTCGCAATGTCGTGAAGCATAAAGGGCGTGTAAAGTTGATTGCGAAGATCGCCCGGTTCCGTACTTAATGTCGTAATGTCAGCGACTTGTCAATCTTGCTGTAACAGCTTTATATTTAGACTCAACTCATTCGGACTGTGCGAACTTTATGAGTAGAAATTTAAAAGGTCGGATTGTTTTTAATGGTCAACAGTTAGCCATAAACGTCTTATTTATGAACTAAATAACATTTACTTCTTGTCGGACCCTGTTGAAAATTTATTTACCCACAATTTTTCTCCCTCAGATATTACCCTAAATGGCCACTACGCTAAGAATAGAGATCTAAATACAATAGCTGTATTACCATCTAAGTTAAATGACCACCAAAGCTGACAATAATTACATAACACCATAAACATAACGTGAAGCAATACTGACCTAGAAATTATCATTCAGTGAATAATATGCACGGTAATGTCTCGAAGCGGTTAGGTAAAGTTGTCTCGAGTATACATCGCATTGACCTTCGATAGTTTGGCAAACTTATTGACTGAATGATTACGCCATAGCGTGTGGCTGAGGATGCGCTGCGGCGCCACTCCACCGTGAGCCGCAGCGCGCGCGCCCGCGCCGCAGTGTGCCAGTGTCGCTCCGCGCTCATAGTTCACTCTGTTTTCAGAACAAGACAAGGATTACAAACGTCCCGTCGACTACGATATCGAGGAAGAAACACGCAAGAAAGAAACATCAAAGTGGCTCGAGAATCATTTCGGCAGCGAATCCCGCTCCTCACACGACTCCATCGCCGAAGAAATAGGACGAAGACCTGACCCCGCCTTTTACAAAAAGGCTGAAGACGAGGGATACTACGGGAAGACATCATCTGTACCACCACCACCTGTGTATGGAGATCGAGTTCTTCGCAAAACGAAATCGTCGACGCCCTCGGACGAACGACCGGCAGCACCAGTGAACAGGACAGGTGGCTACTTCAAAGGGGTTGGGGACTGGTCGCAGCGGCGCGCCAGCAAACCCAGGATGCCTGAGCCACGCAGTTCATCACCGTCACCACCGACGGTGCGTTCACCATATGCTAGCGATGATCGATTAAACGGCTCCTCCCCGAGACATGTGTACGGGAAGCGCGACTCGCCTCAGGGGAGGACATCACCTATCGGCCGCCGCCACCCGCCCTCGCGGGACGACTCCGCCTACGTGTCGTCGTCAACTATGCACAGTCCGCCGCGCGGCTCACCTTTCCGGCCGCTAGAAGCCGAGCGCTCTTTCCGCGAGCCCTCGGTCGAGGACGACTACCGGCCGATCGCGCCGGAGCGAAAACGACCAACGAAACAAAGATTGTCTGAAGAGCACCGTTATGACAGTGGCTACAGAAGTTCATCCAGGAACGAAAATTCGGGAAGGTCACGTGACAGCCACGAAGAGGGAGCCGTGGAGCCTCCGCCAGATTACTCTCCTCCCAGGGAGAGGCGCGAAAGTTCAGATAGGGATCGTACGCCTCCAAGGCGACGGGACCGGGATGAGCGCAAGCAGAATCAGAAGACGCGTTTTGCTGATAATGGGCGGCGTCCGTCACCGGCGCGAAAATCTGTGGGGTCTGCGATTGGGAATTCGATTCGGAAGTTGGTAGGGAAAATTCGTTCGGCGTCTGCGGAGCGGCGTGCTAAGTGGCGCAACTCTCGGACGCCGTCGCCTGAGCACTCATCGCGCACGTACAAGCAGTACGGCGGCGAGCTGGCGCCCCCCGTCGCGCCGCCACACCGCTACTACCTCGGGGAGGACCCCTTCGCGCCCAGCATCTACGGCCGAGAGCACAAGTACGAGGGCAGTTCGAGACGTGCAGCCGCCGCCGACGCCCGCGACCACCGCGAAAGGTGAGCAATCCACTAGATCCTATTGTCATCAATACATCAATAATATTAATTAGCCATTGTAATAAAATATGTGTCGCTACATATTTGGCTGTGATCAAAACAGCCTGTAGCATGTTTATCTTTTTTGGTAGTCGAGCTCATTTAGCCATGATCTTAGATGATAGATATTCAATTTTCATAAAAAAATGTGATCCAATGAGCCTTAAATAGAAGCTTGTCCTACTACCAGCCGCGTCCACCTACATTAATATCTACCAAACCTTTAATTAATGCTTTGTGTTTATATTATCATAAAGTTACGGCGTTTTAATAGGAATCGCTAGTAATAAAGGTAGAATTTGCTTTAAGTTGGAGCATGTGGGTTGGGCAAGGTTTTCGTGGAAAA
Organism: Gortyna flavago; assembly: GCA_963669345.1. Lineage (NCBI taxonomy): Eukaryota > Metazoa > Arthropoda > Insecta > Lepidoptera > Noctuidae > Gortyna > Gortyna flavago. The sequence goes on from OY770139.1 coordinate 9,587,589, forward strand.
CGTAACTTAAACGTATTTTCAAAAGAGTATGTATTTGAGTTATGTATGTTACGCCACTCGAGTCTGTTTGTTCTATTGTTTACATGGTCAGTACATAAGGTAGCTAGATGAACCTTGCAGTCGCATTCTTGGTCTTAGTGTAGATTACAATGAACAGTTGAACTCATTAGTGTATTTTCATACAGCTATTTTGAGTTAAGAATATACACTAAAGAATATTCAGTATATTATGATATTCTATACAACTTAGAGTTACAATGTAATTCAATTGCAGAGACATCAATACTTCCTGTTAACAGCTTACGTTATTCAATTTAAATGATGTACAAAGTATTGTACCTACGCTAGATATTTAATATCGCTAGATAATAATATTGATACGGTTTATTTATGAAATCCAGTGGTAGGCCTAAGATAATTCGCAATCACTTCTGTATAAGTTTATGACAAAAATGGTTTTAGTTAGATTATTATCTATTAAGTACCTACATCAAACAAATTTTTAAATTAATAAAATTTAAAAATATTTATATATTTATTTATATAATAGGACTCATACAAGTTTTGTTGATTCATAAGACCATGTTATGACCACTCATGTTATCTCCCAAACAATAATAATGTAAGTACCTACATATTTCAGATGAATATTCTAAACACTAACTACCTACACAATAACATTCATGAAGAAACGTTTCAAGATATTTTAGAAATGGCGGAAACTAAACCTATTCACATTATGCAAACCATGTCGACCGATTGCAAACAAAATACCAAAATAGGGAATGCTAAGACTTGAAGGACCAAGGCGAGATGCGTCACACTTTTGTGAAATAGAGCTTCTACAATACGTGTGACACATCCCTTGTCACAGTAACTTAGACCTACAAAGTTACACAATTATGCATGCAAATTAATTAGGTATTTCTTAGGTTTCAACTTATAAGGAATTATGTGCGTTAATTAAGGTAGAGTTAATGTATTTGAATTTTTTATTTTAAATTTAAATACGTTATTATAATATCTACAACATCCCACTGATCATGATATATTATACATAATTATAAAGGAATGCAATGATTTTTCAAAGGCTTGCCGAGGTCAGGTGGAAATAATGTAACAGTACAATCAGCTGCAGGTAATTCTTTAACTGCATGGAAAATGCCTGTTATCGCACAAGCACATCGCCATTGATAACTGCGCTGGTTAATTGTATGATGACGATTTTAGACTTATAAGCCACACGACAGATGGCAGAAACACGAAATTCGGTATTTAAAAAAATATTCAATAATCACTCTTAAACTGGAGCCTGAGCCGCGTAATAGGTATTTCAGTAGCAATAATAATAAAGCAAAAGCTAAATAAAAGTATTTGTAGGGTGGCAGTGACATGACGCGCAAACTTTAACTATGAATTCAGCACACATGATTTTAGATTCCTTGTGAAGAAAATTTTCGTCGGTTTTGTAAAACAACCCGGCTGTTTCATAGAAATTTCAACGCAATGGGGTTCAGAATCGTGTACTTCCTAAATCCATGTAATTATACGCGTCGACTTGAGAACCTGCTCTTTATTTCGTCAATAAAAAATAGTAGGTACCCTAAAATCTTGTCGAGTTCTTGCCTTTAAGTAGCACATTGATTACGTGTCATCACTTAAATCACAAATCATCAAACATGATAAAGATCAATCAGGCAATCTTCGCAAGTGTTACAATGACACAAAACCACGTTCAATTAACCTCAATCCCAGGACTAATTACGAGACAAAGACAATTTATTTCATTCACTATTAATAGACACGACAATAGTTTCTCCAATCAATCTCGGCAATCATGCTCTTTCAATTAAAACTACGTTCCGGCATATTATCTTGCCTTATTTATACGTCGGCGTCCGTGGGTATTGCCTATTAAGGGTAAATATGCCTTTATTCGCAAAGAAACCCTTATTTAGTGCATGAGTCACTCGTGTTTGTCAAGTGAAACAGTGTCTTTATTGAGCAGTATGTGCCGATCCGCAATGACAAACGACAAATGACTCATGCCAAGGAAATGTTCTTAATAAACACCTGCTGTACCTATGTAAGGTGGAGGTTGGTGTATGCAAATTAGTTTGTTATAATTATTTTTGCAAATTACAATAGACACATTTTTGCTTCCGCGGTTTTTTTTTATAAACTCCCGTTTTAGTGACGCCTCCAGATCTTTGTAAGACACTAAGGAAACTAAAGCAACAAAAAATCTTTTTAGTCCTATTTTATAATGTATACAATTTGTTCAGGCCTTAACAAAGACGTTTGAAATGCACGGAAACAAAGGTTGTTAGGTGTGTGGGAGGAGATTCCCTATTAAATCCAATTACCAGAACACCAACAAGATTACGAGTTTTTGCGACTTACCTACAATACAATAATTGTACGTGGGCCCGGCTCATTACAACATCACGAAACGCCAATAAATCTTATAAGCGGATTGTATAAAAAATTATTCAATTGTTTCTTTAATGATTTCAGGGGTCAATTCTCGAGTACGCTGGGTCGGCTCAGTCACTCGACAAGTCGACTGAATCCGAACATCGAGCCCGACGAGGAGTACACTCGTAGCGCGCAGACGCTGCCGAGGAAACTGCACGACAGGAAGGAAAAAACCACCGAACCCCAGAAACCCAGTTCCAATAAATATTGGCACAGACTCACACCCAACAAGCGCTCCAACAGCGCCGTCAATATCTCAAACAACGTGACAACTGCACCTGACGGCAAAATTAACGGATACCCACCGGGCCCAGCGAAACCAGCGCGGACATACAAGGCTCTCAACAGGAGCAAGAGTTTTGCTATGGGAGCTCCTGAACAGGAGACCCACCCACGTTACGTATCTACAATGAATCGCAATTACTCAACTATGTATAAATCAAACCCCCACCTGAGTCGGCTTGATGAGACTCCAGAACAACTCAAAAGCCCTGGAATCGTGTCTATTATAAATCGTAGCCAGCGCGACCTTGCTGATGCCGTGTCTCGTGAAACAGAGCGCAGACGTGATGGCCTTTTCGGAGCTAGATATGGGAAAACAACCCCAGTGACCAACGGACACACAAATGGCTACAGTAAATCTTACGATGAAACTGATAAGAAAAAGATATTCCTTAAAGGGCTTCGTGAAAGAGCGCCCGAATTATATCAAACGTTGCACGCAGACGACGAATCAGACGGCAGCAGGCTATCGTCTCGATACAACACACCGTCGCCACATTACAAAGATCGTATTTCAGAAGAACGGAAAACGCCTTTGTATAAGACAGAATCGCTTAATAGGGAAACGAGTCCCTTCGTGTCCCGGCTGGATTCGAGAATAAAGTCGCCGGCGATACGGCGAGGAAGCAACAGTAGCGATAACTATTCAGAGACTTACCGGTACACCACTCGCTCAGGTGATCCTGAACGTCCCAGCGTCACTGATACCGTAGAAACCGTTAGTAAGAAGATCGTGCCATCCAGAGACGGTCGCTCAAAAGAGATTATCGAATCAAGGGAAATAAACTCGGTGACGAAAAGCCGGGGATACAAAGGCGAACCAATAGCGAGCCCCAAGTATATAGAAAACGGTATCCGCCCCGCGCCGCACGGATATGAGTCCAAGAATGGTCCTTTGTACTCGGAACGAAGGAGTAGTAACTATAAAGTAATCGAGAAAATAAGAGATTATTAGTAACCTGTATAACATTGAGAAAAGTTAATTTTAAATGTTTATTCTGCCATATTTTATTTCGAATGTACTAAATGAATCAAAGTCATACACAGACTGAATCTTTGAAACGCTTTAGTTAGTAGTTATCTAACTTTATTTTCACACACAGTAACTGTTAATTTTCGTTTAAGGAGCTTCGTGTTGTCATGTAAAAAGTCATAGAGCTTTACTAATTTAACTATAATATTGGTTTAATTCCGTCCAGTGTACTTAATGAATTTAAAACATTTTCGGGTACCTACGTAAGTTTTTACAATCAAAAGCGTTAACTTTGTGAATAGCTTTATATTTTTTAATAACATTTATTGATACCGTTTAAGAAAATAATAAGTAAAAGTAATAATAAATTAGATAAGATTTTATAATAAAAATGTATCAATAAAATTATAATGTGTTAATACGCACTAAAGAGTTTTTGTTTTATTTTACACCACTTACTAAAGTACCCCAGGACCATTTTATCTATATCGTCCTGTTTTGTCTAATACGTTTTACCTATAGATTTACTTTGAGACTGCCTTTGGAAAAAAATAAGACGTCGCTTTAATAATACCTAACAAAAAATCTTCTTAGGTATTGGAGATCCTTACCACACGTGATCTCTTTGTTCAAAACAGTTGTTGCATTAAAATGATGAATAGATTTAGCTCGTAGATGACACAACGTCAATGTCATCACAGCTCACAGAGAAAATGAACATCCTCGAGATCCTTGAGATCGCAGAAGGCGATAAGGCCGCTCATTGTATATTTTGTAGTGTTCGATGTATTTTTTATGCTATGTAATTTTGTGGTGTACAATAAAGTACCTATAAATAAATATGAAATAAATAAATCCTTTGACGTATCTCAAAGGTTGTCATTGCACGCCATAACCTACTGATCTATAACAGTAAGGAAGAATCAAGTCCATAATAGGCATGCGATTATAGTTGTACAGATGCAGAAATATGATGAACACACGGAATGTTTAAAGGTTTTTAAAGTATCATGTCTTGAAAATTTTTAAATTAAATGTTTTTACTGATTGTTTTTGTAACTCATAGAATTGATTATTTGTAGGTATTATTTTTAAATTATATAAAGTATCTAAAGCCCAGTCAACTTCGGCTCGATTCTTCGATGCTGCTCCGAGGTACCTGATAATAAAAAGGATGCAATTAGTAAAGTATTAAAACGTTTAAATTAAACAGTAGGTACAATGTAATAAGAGGCAAAAAGTTAAAAACCAAGCAATGTGTTGTTGGAAAATGGAACAAAAAAATACTTAAATATAGTTTATCAGTAGGTAAGCAGCAATAATAAGATAAGCAATAATCCCCTTACTAAGGGTTGCTCTTATGGTTTCTAAAGGAAAATAAAAATGTTCTGTTTCTATAAAATAAATAATATAATTATTCTAGATAAGTCGCTATATGTATGTTGTCCAATTGAAGCAACGGTTATTAAAAGTAACAATACATTATGTTTAGTACCACAGCTATTCACATAAAGATTAGGCAATTACCTACATAAAATAGTACATAATAATCTTAAAAGAGTAAAAAAAACTGTAACGCGCGCTTTTTCAAATTCCTGCGACGCTGCGTGTGAGAACCCCGCGGCATCGACTGGCAACACTGGTCGGCGGAACGCGCAACGCACGAGGCGATTGCCCCGGGGTATATATGTTCTGTGTTGCCGGCACGTTTAAGGGAATAACGATTGTGTACTGTAAAAACTATAACTTTTTGGCATTTCCATGTGTATTGTACGTGTCATAATAATAATGCTCACTTGGCAAATATAAACTTATTCAGTGTCCAACGAGTTTGATTTAAATAAGAACCTACGAGTTAAAAAACTCATTTGAAGTAAACTTTCATACTAAAACAAAAAGAAAAACTTTATTTTTAAACAAATAAATCGACAAATAGTATAAAAAATCAAATTATAGGCGCCAAAATGCTGTTAATTGTGATGATAAGTTTACTGGCGACAACCGCCACGTGTTATGATACGACAAATATTTTGTACGTGATCCCTTACTCAGTAAAGCTAAAGTCGCACGACATAATGCAGAACACCGGTTAGGAGTTAGCTTGTAAAGAACACGACGTCACCGTTGTCACAGCTCATAAGGAACTCGATTATCCGCCGATGTACCACCAGGTTATGGTGGGCAATGCAACCCTTTGGGATGTACTACGCGGTAAGAATCATCTACATTTTTGGAATTACTACATTCATATCCGCATTACACAGGTAAGTATATAGTCTTTCTTCAGTCGAGGGTGTTACCTAGTTAAATTTTTTGTTTCTTTTGTGAATTTTAAGAGAAGCGAACGAATGACACATAAACGGGGATACTTTTTTTTTTTTTTTTTTTTAAGGATGGTAAATCATCCAATGACCCCTCCCGCTCTGGGTGGAGCGGAAGGGAGTGTCAGACTCTTACTGACTAAAACCCATCCGTGTTCCTTCCTTAGCCCTTTATGTTCCGGGGCAGCGGTAACCCTTTCGGACAATCTCGCTGCCCCGGCAGGCTTCGGCCCTAACGGGCCCCTCCATGTCTGCTGACATCTCTTTGAGGCGCGCGTGGAACACATACGCGCCGTCCGGCACGGGCCTGGTCCTGATCGGACGGCGAGCTACCCATTACTCGCCGTCCGCAGGCCCGCGCCTACGGTGGCCGGGAGTCGTCACGCGGCTCCCGACGCCCGGAGCGTCTACCGCGGCGGCTGGGACGGGCGGCCCTCTCGGCTCTCTCCCTCTCCCATCCCGCCACCTCCTTCGCTAGCATGACTGCTTCGCAGGAGGTGACTGCCTCCCACTCCCTCTCGCCCCGGACCATGGCTTGGACCAGGGCCGGGCGCGAGAGGTCGCCGCCGCTGCCGATCGCCTCTACAAGGACACGGCGGTGCTCTGCCCAAGCGGGACTGACCTCCACCGTGTGCACCACCGTGTCCTCTTGGCGATCCTCGCAGTGGTGACACCCGGGCGTTTCCTCCCGCCTGATTATGTGCAGGAACCTCCCGAAACATCCGTGTCCGGTGAGGACCTGCGTCAGGCGGTAGGTGAGGGCGCCGTGACGCCTCTCTAGCCACTCCTCAAAGAGGGGCCTTACCGCCGCTATCGCGGCGTGCCCTAAAAACGGGGATACTTGATACAACTTTACAAAATTCTATCACACTCTTAGTGCTTTGATATTCTTCATTTTTTTTTTGGATAACTTAAGACATGATGTTTACCTATGCTTTCATTTTTTTCTTACATGAGTCACTAGTTTACATAATCTTTAAAAAAAATAAAATGTTTAATGAATTCCAATTTCCCAAGAGAAAACAGAAATCTCTGTGTTATGTGCACACAATTCTAGCAATATTTACATCATTAGTGGTGAACATTGAATAGGTAGGTACCTATTCGACGTAAAAATAAATAAAAAATAGTAAATTTCTGTTCAAAAAGTAGTACCTAACAAACCTGAAATTTTCATTACCCATCAAAAATATTTTAGAACATCGAAACGATTAGTTTAGCTGTTTGTCTCTTTTCATGAACAGATATTTTCAATCATTGATTGGACAATGGAGAAGTTTGGTGCTGTTAATATAGCTAAACATATAAGAAGGAAGCGTGGCATACAATATTGTTTCTAAAAAGACTTTTGAGCTATCAATCAAAGCTAAAGCCTTTTTCCATATGTCTAAATCGAAACAAAAGCATGTACGTAACTAAAATACAAGCGAAACCTAATGAACACAGCTATCACTGCACAAGTCGGTCCGGTACTCATTTTCAGAGCCCTTCTGAATAAAGTCTCTTCGTAGTTTGTCAGTGCTATTGTAGATGGCGTTGTTGCAAAAAGTATCCGCGTTCAGTGTTTGGTGGAACATAGGAAAACAAAAAAGGTAGATAATCCACAGAGCGGGTTTATGAAATTGCTAGTGAAATTGAACTTAATTATCATAGATAAACTAAAAACAAAGAACAAATAGGGACATTAGGACGGTGCTATACATGGACAAGGGCCAAGGGAGTTAAATATCTACTAATATTTCTTACCAAAACCGTCCCTAATCTTATTATCATCTTTAGGCAACAAATTGTTTCAACTAAATAGAGCTAGCATTGTTTGAATACAATAATCCGGATATGAGAGTGGATAACAATTATAGGGTATGACAATAGGATATCTCGGACTATTCAATGAGGAAACCTTTACCGTAAAATTTGGGTATTATCGTGTAGAATGTGTTAATAGATAATTTCTAATAATACTAGCTGTTGCCCGCGACTTCTACGATCCAGGTAGAAGAATAGCCTGTACTTACCCAGGTCATGGTCTGTCTCTAAACAAACTCACTTGACACTAATAAAACGGTGACAGATCGAGACTGATTATACCGGCTGATTTTTTTCCGTAGGTGAACCTATAAAAAAATACTACTTAATGGAATTTTAACCTATCAATACTACTTTGAACTAATACTACTTTTTACTTATTACTTATTTGAAGTAAACTTTTCATATTAAACAAAAAAAAAAAAAAACAATTATTGAACAAACACAAATAAATCGTCAAATAATATAAAAAATCAAGTTATTGGCAACCTACCAACCAAATAAATGAATTCGTAGCGATATTCAATCCTTTGATTGAAGCTATAGGCCGGTTTCAATCAAAGCATTGAATGTTCAATAAAGGAGATTTAAAATTTTATTGTTTGCGAAAAAAAAAGAGATTTCTGTGCCATAGGCTTCTACTCCTACCTTCTACTTTTATACCTTGTTTATAACCCTGCACATATATTATGTCGCAGCAAACCTCGTCTGATAAGCAAGAATACTCGTATTATGTTCGGTAACAACAGAAAAAATAATTGTGCGTCATTACTGACAGTTGAGCTCTTATTTAGCCTTTCAGATAAAAGCCTAGCGTTTTTACTAAACGGCACCGTTCAACTAGATAGCGGGCTGAATGATACTTCATCTAGGTATTCATCAAAAAACTAGGAAATGACTTGGATCGATAACGTTTAACTACTTGCCCAGCCCAGACATTTAAATTGGCACTGATATTAAGCGTTTTTTTATTGGAGTTTTGGAAAATTACAAAATGTAATTATTAAAGTAAAGTAAGTAAGTTCGGCAGTAAAAACTGAGCGGTAAACTAAATAGAAACGAGACATAACAATTATATAAATAGATCATTTAATAAATATTTAGCAGTGTGAGCAGAGAAATCTTACATGGAAGTAGCGCTCTCTCGGCTCGCGCGTGTATAGCCCATTTGGTCGGGGAGGGGTGGCCTGGCTTAGTTACTGTGACCAATTCGGCTCGCGCATGGTTGGTCACAGTTCAAACCTAACCTAGGAAATACCGAACTATTTACATAACTGCCCATTCCAACATTTTTACAGGTAATTTTTTTTACTGACATTGTAGAATGAAGTAACCGGCCAATTTTTGTTTTATTACCGGGGGCCTAAAAAGGCCACTTTGGCAGAATCATAAAACAATTCATATCACGCAATTTCATCTGTATGACAGTTTTGTATGGAGATTCGTAAAATGCTATAGGTACACCTCTGCCTAACCCTTCAAGGATATATAGGTGTGAAACTGTCAAACAGATGAATTGGGTGATATTAATTGTTTTATGATTCTGCCAAAGTGGCCTTTTTAGGACCCTGTTCACGTGTTACTGTCACAGTAATTGACCAACCGCCGAAAAATAAAATTACTGCCCGTTATTTTTTTCAACTGATCATAATAACCTCCCTAATGTTTAAATAACAGTTGTTAAAATGATTACCCATTTAATGTTCCTATATTAGGAAGAATCTGACTAAGGTCTGTTATTTGAAGAAGCAACATTTTTTTAGGTAGCCATATAACTTTAGAAAAATTGCCAATGTGTGAACTTGTACTTTTATTTATGTAAGACATAAACTAAGTATACTTTTTTTGGAAATATTAAATTGATCCTCTAAAAACTTAATGAGCTTCTGATGGTGTACACATTTTTAATAATTGAGCCTCTTTTAAATTTTTGAGAGCCCCGACCCTCGACCAAATGGGTTACATTAGATTCTAAGGTAACCCATTTGGCACACTGCGCTCGAGCTGAGCTAGCGCTACATCCAAGTTGGTCGCAGTCACTTGGCTATATATTATTTTTAGGACCCCAAAATAGGAATTATTAAATACATACCCTTTTTTGAGTTTATGTCTTGTACAATGCTAGCAAGTAGTTTCATTATTAAATGATTTAACTAAACACATTATTGCCTAGCATTATTAGGTTCAAACGCAGACAGACGTTTTACTATGTGTAAATTATTTCATTACCACTGCTCTCAAAACGGTAAAGGAAACGTTGTGAGGAAACCGGTATGCCGGTTTTAATTGGTAGATGTCACGTATATACATGACCAATTCGCACTGGGCCCGCGTGGTGGATTACGGCCCAGTCCCTCTCATAGAAAGGAGGTCCCAGCAGTGGGAATATTATAGGCTGATTATGCTGTATGGTGCTATGTAAATAAGAAACATTTCGTAGAAAATTATATTTTAGATATAATCCATGGACAATTAAATAAGCAGAATAAAACAACAATTAAATATTAAGCGCGGCGCGATCTGAATGACTCAAGACTTAACTACTACGCGACGCACTGCGTAGTAACAGTCTACGCAGGCCGGCTTACACGCCGCCGCCGGTGGAAGTGCGTACACGCAGTCTCCCGCAACCTAAGGTCGTGTACAATGTTCACACGCACCTTGTGTGCGTGCGGCGCGAGTAAGTAAGCCTGCGGACACTAGGTACTCGGTGCAAGCGATCGGATGATCTACAAGTTTGGGCCACCACTTTAAAATTTATGGTGGTGGTTCAATCGCCTCTGAAGGAGCAGTGGTGATCAAGTGGTAATGGCCACGACTTACGAATTGTAGGTCGTAGGTTCAATTATTTGTGTAAAATTATTTCATCACTACTGCTGTAAAATGGTGCAGGAAAACGTTGTGATCCACCAACCTGCACTGTGTATTATGGCTCACTCTCTCTCACAGAAAGGAGGTCCCAGCAGTGGGAACATTATAGGCTGATTATGAACGAAGGATCACAGAAGTTTTCACAACTAAATATTTCAGGTGGGTATCTTACCTACGTCACAATTTAAAGGCGCGTTATTAAAGTCAGGAACTTTCATTTAAATAGATGTGGAACCGGCCGAGGGCTGCTAATGAGCACACGACTAGATTCTATAAGCAACACGGAAGCAAAAATAGGACGTGGACGTGAGAACCTGGGGAAGATAGTAAATATTTTAACTTTCCACTATAAAAAAGGGGTATTTTAAATTGTGCATGATAAAGATTAGGGGGTTTATTTCTAAACTATTATTAAAGTTAAGTGACGTTTTAATGTCAACAATGTATGGTTAAACAGACTATTTAACTTTAAGGTCGTTATTTTTTCCATACATATTTCGGGAGGTTATTATTCCACTGTTTGACATTGTACAGCAAGATAAACATGATAACGTTTTGTCTGTACGGAATCACAATAGTAAAATAAAAGCCATTTAACAGTTATGAGAAGTATAGTTAGTTATGATAAAAGAAGTATAAAATTTTCAAAACAAAGTCGGCACCGACAAAGGTCAATCATCGAATAGCTCAATAAACTATAATAGTAATTGATTTATGCAGTGGTTTTTTTATAAAACTCGATTTTACAAAGGAGTTTTCATATGTTTGTGCGAACTAGACGCTAGTCGGACACGATGCCGGGTGAGACAGCGTGCTTGTTGGCCATGCCCACCAGTGAGTTCAAGCTCGCGACTAGTTCACCCTTAAGCAACGTTTATGAATAAAGGGGTTAATTTTGAACATAGTCCCATACACAGAATGACGATGACAATTTGATGATTGATATCATAAAAAAATAATGTAAAATATTACAAGTTACGAATTTCAGGGTTTATGAAAAGAGCATAAAAAAACTCCTACATTATATGGTAATTTAGAATGGTTTTTCTATTAAATACCTTTTTAAATAACAACTTAACCCGATTGTATAATTTATTTTATTTATTATTTCATTCATAAAAATAAAAAAATAGAAAATGGAATTTATTAAATCGTATATAATTCAAACTTGAGCTGTGACACTACGACACATAATTATTATCTACTACGGACATAACATTATCTAATGTATCTTCCTACCTACAGTACTACGTCATGATTCTTATTGTAAAGAACACTCGACTCGTCCGTCAATCTGTCAGTTTAGTATAATGTTTCTACACAGCGTGTAGTCTCCATTTAGAACAATTTATAAACAAACCACTTAATTTTCAAAACAAAAACAAATCTTTCAAAATGGTGCGTGTTATTCTAAACATTTTTTAAATTCTACTTTTAAAATCAGGCAAAAAGTTTCTAAATAAAGTTTTTTTTTCAGGATACCTTAAAATTAGTTTTGTTTTTCTTGTCTGTGGCAAAATATTGTGAGTCGGCAAATATTTTGTATGTGATGCCTTTTACGTCGAAATCTCATCACATTATGTTAAAACCTATTGGACTGGAGCTGGCTCGAAGGGGGCATAATGTAACTGTGATTACTGGTATCAGAGTAACTAACTCTCCCCCGAACTATCACCAATACATGGTGGATAAGAAGGAGATTTGGGAAATTATAGGTAAGTCTATTTATATTTTTTGTTGGTGTAGTTGTCGACATAGGTCACAGAATAAGCAAGCTGAAGTGGCAATGGGCCGGTAGTCGAGCTAAATGGCGTACAATTGGAGAGGCCTATGATGTCCCGGCAGTGGACTGCTGTAGATAAGCTGATGATGATGATTTATATTTTTACGTTATTGTTTAACTTATTTATTTATTTACGATCTCCGACAAAAGTTAAACACTATTTATGACATACTTAGAGTGTGGAAAACAGAGACGGAGGCCTTTGTCTAGCAGTGGGCACCACATGGTACATAGACATATTATAGTTTTAGTTAATGCGATAAAAATCTGTTCTGCGGATTTTTATGTATACTAGAAATTATCTAACAATTTTTTTACCATTAAAGTGTGAGATATGAGTAACATTTGTTCAAGTTAGGAAGAACTAAAAAAGTACGGTATCCGCAAACAAGTCTTGGACAGAAATGTTTGGAGACTTGAGATTTCATAAATCTTAGTTTAATTTGAAAAATATGTTCAACATTCAATAAAAAAAAAATTACATTATTTACGTTACCAATCATCTAAATAATTTCACTTTTTCTGTTTGCTTACATTGTCTCCTACGGCTGGGTAAAGACCTCAATTTTTTTTTCGTTGAATTGGTCCGTTCTTGACCTCGACCTCCTGTCATAAATAATTATTATTACTAACTAATCATTTAAATTCCTAACAATGTCCGTTACTAGTGCTTATTCCTCGTTTTCTATTTATGTAAGTTAATTATAATTATGAAGATGTTTCAAGGTCTCATCATAAAGAGGCTTTTAAACATCTTTTAACGATTGTTTTACACACGTGTTAAGAAGCATGAAGCTACAATGTAAAATCCAAGTCATGAAACAACACTTTCTATTTATAGGAGGCGGCAGACCCAATGTCTTTGACATGGTAGGTTTATCTGCAGAGCAATTCCACCACAACATCCTATGGAAAGGAGGCTTAGCTTTTACAGAACTCGTACTAAACTCAACTGAAATCAGAACACTTCTCAAAGAAGACACCAGGTTTGACTTGGTCATCGTTGAACAGTTCTTCCTAGAAGCGCTGAATGTTCTAGCCCACAAGTACAATGCTCCTTTAGTCTTAGTTACGACATTCGGGAATTGCATGAGACACAATATTGTATCCAGGAATCCACTACAGTTGGCCACAGTAGTCTCAGAATTTCTGGATGTCAGGGAGCCGACATCATTTTGGGATAGACTGAGGAATTTATATTTCACAGTTTACGAATACGTTTATTGGAGATTCTGGTATCTAGAAGAACATGAAAAGTTTGTGAGGAAGTACCTGCACGACTTACCGAAACCGGTTCCCAGTTTGTACAACATGCAAAGAAATGCTTCCTTGATGTTGATGAATGGACATTTCAGTTTTGATACCCCAGCGGCTTATCTTCCAAATATAGTGGAGATTGGAGGAGTACATTTGACTGAGAGTGACACAAAATTACCTGAGGTAAGTAGCTTGATCCCTACCAGTGGAGATATATCAGTAGGGATATAAGGAACAGGGGATACTTTCTATACAAACCTAATTTTAAACAATAAATTCATACCTACAAAAACTAAACACATCCATGCTATCAAAGACAAAAATTTAATATTAAATGAAAACAGTAACTATTGGGCTACCTTTAGTTATTTTATTGGATGATATCTATGTCAAAATGATTTTTTTACATGTATGTATAACCATAAGTTAACTTGAAACTAATTGGAAAACGTAAAAAGTGGTTGCCAAGGACACGAACAAGTCGATGTAATTTGCAACCAAAAACTTGAAATAATTATCATAACATTATTGTGTTGCTTCACTTTTTCGTTACTAATTTTCGTTTCAATTTCAAGATAATTATTATGCATATTTTGTCTTTATGGTGGAGGCACGCACGACTGTGTAATTTCCAACGTTTTAGGCACGGTTCCAAACCACATGTAGTACCTACTTCGTATTTAGTAACTTGGGCTTAAGCCTCTTATACACATTTTCGTTGGAGATTTAAGTTATAAAATATTCGTGCTTGTAACAATTTCCTATAATTTTTAATATGAACTTTTTTCTCAGCTATCTTACTTCCTACTATCCTAACTAATATTATAAATGCGAAAGTAAGTTTGTTTGTTACCTTTTCACGCCTAAACCACTGAACCGATCATCCTGAAAATTTGCATATACGTTGTCAGGTGTACAGAAACGGACATAATACCTTTGATCCCGAAAAAAAGTGCTGTTTCCGAGGAAAACAATAATAACGTTATTAAGCCACGTCTTTTGTCTTGATCGTAAACGACGACGTCGCGGGCAACAGCTAGTAACATTATAAATGTGGATGTTTGTGAAGACGTTTGGATGTTTGTTACCAAATAACGCAAAAACGACTGAACGGATTTGGATTAAATTTGGTACACAGATAGTTTATAACCAGGATTAACACAGAATAATTTTTATCCCGATATTCCCACGGGATCGAAACTAAAGCGGGTGCAACCGCGGGGCGATGCTAGTAAGTAATAAAATAAAAAAATAATTAAACCAGCCTATTATTGTCTCACTGCAAAGTAAAGGCCTCTTCTTATACAGAGAAGGCATGAACATTGATCACCACGCTTCCTCAAGGTGGATTGACGATTTGTATTTCAGACTTATTTTATAACTAGCTGTGCCCGCGACTTCGTTCGCGTGGATGTCGGAAAACAATAGGTAATATGTCGCTTAGGAAAGGTGTAATTGCCACTCCTTCATTGAAAAGGAAGAATCATCAGATCTTGCCTGGTAACGCTTTCCTTACCTAGGGTTCTCTACCACGGCCCTTTCGACTGCAATCACTGCGTCTTCATGGTTCATAATGACAATGCGACGAAGTGTCACTTTGATTTTTGAGAATAAATTAAAATAAAAGCGCCTGCTCGAAGCTGATTATCTAACCAAACAGCCATAATTATGTCCATTTTATTTTGCGTCTGTCTTAGAATACCAACTTGTAAAATCATATCACCATTTTATCTAAAGTATATCTGAGATTAGTAGGTGAAGTTTGAAGTTAGTTTTTCTAAGTCTTGTTTTCTTCTCTGTGGTAAATTTAGAATTTCTTAACTTGGTATTGAAGATATCATATATACCTACCAATATTATGCCTTATAAAGCATCGAGATATATAGATGATAAAAGGAAGAATACATTAATGGTAAGAGCTTCTACATAAAGTTGCCCGTGTAAAAAGCAACCCATTAAACTTTGGTTATATTTGACACAGGCCGCCATTTAAACTACGAAGATGAAACCCATGAAAACTTTAGACATGATTTTGATTTAGACCTTATACTGCCGAAAACCAGAAAAAGAATTGTAAAGCTAATTACAAAAAAATATAACCGACTTCCATAAAAAACCCTACAAAGTGCAAAATAACCTTAGTTTGGGAAGACGTTGCGCATTGGCAAGAAATTACAGACTTCTGAAACCAAAGGTCTATTGCACTTTGAAGTGTGTTTTTAAGTCGGTTGTATTTTATTTTATTTCACACAAAGTCGTGTAAGTTTATATTGAAAACCATGAAAACGACACACATGATAAAAAAAGGAAAAGAAAATTGCAGCCGCCATCTTCGATTTTCATTTTGACGTCACAATCGGCTTCAGCACTCTCGAAAACCATGAAAACGACACACACTACGAATTTTTCGATTTGCAACCGCCATCTTGGACTTTCATTTTAACCAGTACTGAAACGGTTTACCAACAGTCGATTGGTCCGTGAACCGTTGGTCAACACCATTAACTTTTCATCCAAAGGACTTGTGACCCACGAACGTTTCCCCAACAGAACTCTACGTCAGTGAATGCTTAACCAACAGAATGTTTTGACCAATAACTTTTCACCCAAAGAACATTTGACCCATGTCAAATAGAACTAAGGATGCAAGAGCGAGCGAAGCGAGCTCGGGACTTGGGGCACCCCGACTCGGACAGGTAGGGTTCGAGGGGATGATGGCGGCTCAAGTGAGCGAGCAAAGCGAGCGAAGGGCACCCCGAGGTTAGGCTTGGTTAGGTTACTTTATACCATTTTCACAGAAATAAAGGACTACGTCTTATTATTATTTTACTTTCACCTTTCCCGGCGTCTGTTGTGGCCTTGTTTTTTGGGTGAAAAGTTATTGGTCAAAACATTCTGTTGGTAAAGCATTCACTGACCTAGAGTTATGTTGGCAAAACGATCGTGGGTGAAAAGTCCTTTGGAAAAAAAGTTAATGGTTTAAAGATAATGTTCACCATCGGTTCATGGGCCAATCGACGGTGGGTAAGCCGTTACAGTTTCATTTTAACCTCACTATTGGCTTCAGCACTCTCAAAAACCAATAAAACGAAACCCATAAAAAATAATTGCAACCTCCATCTTGGATTTTCGTTTTGACCTGCCTATCGGCTTCAGCACCTTTGAAATCTATGAAAACGACATCCATGACAAAAAATCAAAACCAAATTGCAGCCGCCATCTTGGATTTTCATTTTGACCTGACTATCGGCTTCAGCACCCTCGAAAACTATCAAAACGACACCCATGACAAAACATTTAAAAAAAATGGAGCCGCCATCTTGGGTTTTCATTTTGACCTGACTATCGACTTCAGCACCCTCAAAAACCATGAAAACGACAAACATGACAAAAAAAAATTGCAGCCACCATCTTGGATTTTCATTTTGACCTGACTGTCGACTTCAGCACCCTCGAAAACCATGAAAACGACACCCATGACGAAAAAGTTAAAAATTTAGGCAACCGCCATCTTTGATTTTCTTTTTGACCTCACTTACCGGGGTCAGGATCCATGAAAAATAGCTCTCTCTCTCTCTCTGTGTGTGTGTCTCTATCTATCTATTACTATGAAAAATGAGGCATAACGCTTTTTCGTAATTTGACGATTTCTCCCTTAGAACTCCTACCGCAAGCTCCATATAAGAACTTCATTAAAAAACGCTCTGCGTTACTCAACTTTCTATATCAATAATTATCTAACTTCTTTATCGCTCAGAACACCACATTAATTATTATTATCTTACATTATCCTCACTTTTTGTTTTAAATTCGTTTAGCGCCACAGGCGCCACTAAATAAACCATCAATGGAAAGCGATTTTTTTTATATCATTAATATCATTATCATTACTTTTTAAAATAACATAGACATAAGTAGGTATCTGTGTTATTTCGTCATTTATGTAAGCATAAACTAATAGGACGTGATTATTCACATCACAACAACAATATGTTTTCGTTAGAAGGTACTATATCGCGCCAATAGATGTCGTTACGTGTTACTATAAAACGTAAAAAGTTGTTCCTAGAATACTTTAAATTGATTATATCTTTTGATAGAGTGAACCGATTGCGATGAAACAAAAACTAATCACTGCTCCGAGTTCTACACCATATTTGAGTATAAAAAGTAACCGTATTGGTTTGGTACTTTTTACGTTGACCCTGTTCAAATCAATAATCTGTCACATCCAAACAGACAAACAGACAAACCGACAAACAGACAAACAGACAAAAATTCCAAAAATTGATGAAATGGCATCTGTTGGTTATCCTTTAACACCCCATCTTTTTTTTTTGGAAATATTTTCAATGTACAGAAACGTCTCGTCTACAGATTTATTATATGTATAGATATAGATTAATCTAGAACTACTATTAAAAACTACTACTATTAAAAAGATACCTAAGTAAATTATTATTGCGATTGAAAATATCATAGCAATATTAAAGTTGTAGTTGAGTCTAAACTTTATCTGTGTGTTCAGCTAACGATAATATAATTAAATATTTGAAAACCATTATATCTTTAGTCAATGGTCACCTCCAATCTTAGTGATGTATAGATATGATCTCCTTACGTGCCTCTATGTTGATATACTTTTGATCTGTGAACTCATCAGCTGATAGCCGCACCTACCGTTATATTATATAGGTTATAGTATTATACTCATACCTACCGTTTCATAAACACTACTTATATATATCATTACTACTATATGTAAGTCCGTGTCTTTATCTCTCAACCTCCAGAATACCTTAGCACAACTATATATAATGATATAGAATTGTACAAATTGATATATCTATTATGTTGTCTATAGTGTTTCGTTCTACAGTCCGTTCATGGTCATTCATAATGTTCAATTTAGCATCGTTACTAGCATTACGCATTGTTTTCGAGTTGTATAACAGACTAATAAGTAGTTGTTGATGGTGCGTTATTATTTTTGACTGGTATTAGAATAGGTGCTTCTTAATTATGGGCTGTATTGTCTGATACCTTATGTCATTTAGGTATGTTACAGCCAAAAGTCTTAATCGGTCAAAAGTGCTTTGAACTGTAAAAATCAGGCAAAAGTAATTTTGACTGATCACGTTGGTCAAAAGTAGTTTTATCTGAAAATCGGTAGTTAATAGTGATTTTAACTACAAGTAATCTATTAGGAGTACCTGATTTTTTTTTTTAAATCTTTATGTGTCTCTGTATTGTTTGTATTATTTTTCCCATTAGGTTGTTACTGTTAAACTGCGTTTTTTTTTCAATTTTCTTTTCTTTTGACACACTGTGCATAATTATACATTTGTAAATCATTATTAAAACTGTTTAAAGTCTGTGCTGACGTAATTATTCGAAGTGGCTTTCCACTTCCGTAAAAATTTCTCAATTGAATATGTTTTTTCAGGACCTCCAAAAAATATTAGATAATGCCAAACATGGAGCTGTGTATATGAACTTCGGATCTAATGTACGCAGTTCAGAGTTGCCAGCTGAAAAAAGAAACGCAATCCTCAACGTGTTCAGGAAACTTAAGCAAACCGTCCTTTGGAAATGGGAAGACGACAAATTGGAGAACAAACCTTCGAATCTTATTGTAAGAAATTGGATGCCGCAAAAAGAAATATTGTGTAAGTATTAGTTTTAAATCTTAGGCCTGAATTCCTGTTACGCTGACGTCGGTCGCGTACTTCGGTCGCGCGTGTGAATATATATTACATTGTGTTCTATATAGCACCGTACTGCGACGATGACGTCAGAGGCGCGTATGTTGGTACTGACCGTACGCGACCGACGGCAGCGTAACGGGAATTCAGGCCTGAACATTAGACTTTTATATGGCCCACAAATAATGTATTATATACAGGATACATTTTAACTAGTGAGCAAATTGTAACCATGAATTCAGCACATGATTCTAGACCTCCTAGGATTTTTCGTCGGTTATCAAAAAACGTTTGTTTCCGTTCAGTTATACCCTGCTGTGTTACACTGTTACTCAATGGGAAAAATATCCCGACAAGTAACACTAACTTAATGCCACGTTTTTTTTCCATTAATTAACACTGTAACATAATAGTAAGTAACAGGTTTACTTATCGGGACAAAAATGTCCCAAACTGTTACAGAACCGTATTGTTCAATTAAAGATTAAATAAAACCATTGAAATCCAAAATCAACATTTTAAAATAAGTATATAGGCACGTGGGTATCTGTATTAGAATCACTCATCTTAAAGTGGGTAATCGCGTGAGGTATTCTAGAAATAAGTAGACAGGTCTTCGATCAGCAGCCTTATAATCAGGATTCTCAATTTAAATTTCAAAAATATCACAATTAAACTGGGATGAAAATGGATTAAGATTCAGAACGTAAACAATTGCAAGCGATTTGATGAATTAATCATTAATTAATTAATAATTATTTAATTAATGTATCCTGTATATATATGTGATCAGACCATAAAACATTTTAACCTTAGTGTAGCTCATTTAAAATAAATATCCTTAGTTTGTAAGCCCTGGCTGGGGGCCTTAAAGTAATTTTTGGCCACCACAGGCGGTTAAGCAGAAAGGCAACCTTAGCGAGTTGCAACTGCGAGTGGTCACGTCAAAAAAAAAAAAAAAAATAAAACATTTTAACATTATGACTTATTTCCGGGCTGTCTGTGTAAAATACTGGTATTCAGCTGCATCCGGTTAGACTGGAAGCCGACCCCAACTTAGTTGGGAAAAGCCAAGGCAGATTAATTGACTTATAGTACGGGCGTCGAGAAAATGCATTCCTGAAACCTGTCCTGTCAGTGCGACAATTCTAGCTAGTTAAAAAAGATCAAATGTGCAAAATATGTTTTCGTTTCTATGAAACTGACAGGTGCCAAGAACGCATTCTCTCGTCAGCCGCATTGTAGCACCAAGTAAAGACTTGATTGTTTTTTTTTTTCATCAGTAAACAGTAACAGTAAATATGTTTCTTGCAGCTCATCCAAACATAAGATTATTCGTTTCGCACGGCGGGCTTATTGGAACACAAGAGGCTACGTTCCATGGAGTCCCAATCATAGGCGTTCCAATATATGGTGACCAGTACAACAATTTATTACAAGCTGAGTCTCTAGGCTATGGCAAAATATTGGAATACCATAACATCAATGAAGAAAAGTTTTCTCAAACGTTGAATGAAGTACTTACAAACGATTCCTACAGAATAAAGGCTAAAGAATTGTCGGTTAGATTCAAGGATAGACCATTGAATGCTTTGGATACTGCCATGTTTTGGATCGAATATGTTATCAGAAATAAAGGTGCACATTACATGAAGAACCCAGCGTCGGAGTTAAGTTGGGTCGCGTATACCATGATTGATGTTTACGCTTTTGTTTTAATATTAATACTGGTAGCTTTGTACGCGATTTTGAAAGTACCAATAATTATTATGAGCTTTTTGAACTCGAAATCATCAAAGAAGCAAAAGAAGAAGCGAACGTAAGAGGATTTGTGTACTTAATTTGAATTAAATATTTGTGAAGTTTTTTTTGTTTTAATTTTATTTTTAATGAAGTATAATTATAATCACAAATACATTCCCAAAGTATACGTCATCAAGAGAAATCTGTAGTTAATATTTCATAATAACGGCAAAGTTATTATACGTAGATAATAATATTAAAAATTTACTCGTACTTGATTTATGAATTCTTGTAACAGTCTTATTAAAATATTATTATATTTTAATATCATATTATTATATTATATATATATATATATAAAGGCCTCCCACAAGGTGGATTGACGACCTTGTGAAGGCCGCAGGAACTCGTTGGATGCGAGAAGCACAGAACCGGTCTAACGCGGCGGCCGGTGCCTATGGCATTAAGTCCGCCTCTGTACATTTTTGTGCTTGAAGTATTAAATAAATAAATAACCGGTCGAAGTGGAGGTGCTTGGGGAAGGCCTAAGTCCAGCAGTAGACGTCTTTCGGCTGAAATGATAATGATGATTAAAATATTGGGATTTATTTTGGGATAAGGGCAAGAAAATGTATGTTTTTGTTCAAGTTATAATCCTGATTTCATCTCGATAAAATCTTGAAATCCTGTAATAAATAATATAAAATAGTAAATATCTTCGAAATTTTCTTTTCCAGGTTTCCTTTCAATGTGTTCCTTCACCGATGTCGGTGTTGTCCAAGATAAACTTAGAAATTACAAAAATTAATTGAAAAAGTGACATTAGTATTTGCCCGGATTTGAACCCATAAACTCGTGCATAAGAGGCGAGGCCATAACTGCTATTAGCTTTATCTATACAATACTACAATACAAATAAAAAATGAAGTGTTTGTTTGTAATACAATAACGTGCAATAAATACAATATTAATACATAATATATACATTATTCTACAAATAGATAAAATTGAAGTGTCTGTCCTACTAAATGCATATTAAAGTATATATACGGTATGTACATATAAAAAAAAAAACAATTTTTTGAATTTTTGTCTGTCTGTTTGTTTCGGCCAATCTCCAAAACGGCCGGGCAGATTTTGACTGGACTTTCACTGGCAAATAGTTGATGTTATAAGGCATATTTTAAGCTATTTTGATTTTTTTTCGCGCAAAAAAAATTAAAGCCCATGGAATCCAATTTTTACGTCATGCACGCGAACGACGAGTCGCGGGCACTGCTAGTTAGTTTATGAAACGACTTCTTTAAGTCATTTACCAAAAAACATGATGAATGAATCTAAAAAATACACACTATTTTTGTAAATAAAAGATAATTTAAAAGAGTGTCCATGGAGTTTCTTGCCCGTTCTTCTCCATAGGTACCTACGCTTTGGAATGGGCAACTAGATTCATATTTTCTGACTGACCGACTTCTTAATAATTCAAAAGGGCCTGTAAATGGTTTAATTGAAATAAATGCTTTGAGTTTGAGTTTGAGTTTTGACATCCAGTAGGTATCATAATCAAAATGTATTTGTTCTGACTGACTGGCATTAGTATAAATTACTTGTCACTAGAAAAAACCGGGACATGTATTATATGTACCTACAGACGCGCCAGTACAACAAGCTACCCGAAACTGTAAAATTTTCCAAATCAACTTTGAACCGTTTGTATCGCATTAGCGATAAAGTTGAACATCTATTAAATTTTTCATCTCCATAGTTTTAACACGAATTTTTACCAAATTATTTTAATGCATAAAAGTGATATTATGAGTTATCGCTTTTTAATAAGCCTTAAAAAAACGTAAAAAAAAAAAACTGTTGATGAAGTTTATCGTTTTTCAGGCATGGCGTGAAAACAAATTTTAGTTTATTTATTTTATAAGTTGTTCCTTGTAACTTCCTATGCCCACAAAATAAAATGGTATCCTTTCAAGGCATAAATACAGTGTTGAATGAAGATAAAGATAAAGTTAAATGAAGATATAAAGTTTGTGCTGAATTGTTGATACCCTGCGCGTGTGTAGTGACTTATTATCACGGGTGGTTTATTTCGTGTCGTGCCAAATTTATTTTGTTTAAAAAATTCAGTTTTCTATATTTAGTCAAATTAATTATTTTATTATTTTACAGATTGGTAACAACTTATAATAACCGTTGTACTATTTAATATCTGTATAATCATAATAAAAAACCAATCTTCCATTTTCAAATCTAAAAAATCCGTAAACATGGCTACACAAGGCCGTAACACCGTACCTGAAACTACGTTCAGTTTATAATTAGACAAATATTTGAACGGAACATTGGTGTTTGAACAAGACACAGGTTGGGGCGAGTCTTTTGTCCAGTGCCGCGAGAGAGTGTGCCGCGAGAGTGTGCTGTGGGCGAGTGCTCCGACTGACTTATGAATTTCGAATGCGACAGACTGAGATTGCGAACCTCTTTCATGTGTACTCAGACTTTCATTAGTACGCACTTTGTTTTTATTTTTTCTCACTAAGTACTTTGATACTGTCGTATATGTTTCAAAAAGACAGTATGTACCTATGTGAATGGGAGGATAGTAACTATGTAATACCCTTTGAGCTTGGCATTTGACAAGTACTGACCAAGAATGAAATCGTCTATTTTGTTATCAAATATTGTTGTTGTTGTTGTATTGATGTTTCTGGCTCAGTTCATAGATCACACGAGAAATTTCTGCACTTTGCATGCTGAGCTCTACTGCTCTACTAAAGATACTTAAAAATAAAAACATAATGACGAAACTAGGCAACCGTAATCAATTATTATTTGTCTGATCAAATCTGATGAAACATCTTAACTGAACGTGACCCTTTGAAGTTTATCATTCCCTGATCATCTTTATCTATTTAAATTAAAGTCGCTTTTCGTGTATGTCTGAGTACGTTTTTCTTCTAAATTTGATGTGGTTTTGAAAGGATAATGGATAAGACCGTACCCAGACACAAAGTTAATTGTAGCATTATGAACTATATTGTTCCTCAAGTAGTAGTTTAATTAATCCTAAGACAGCATGTCGGAATTTACTTGGAGAAAAAAGATATGTGAGGAAATTAAATTGATTTAATAAAGGGAAATATTTAACTTATCCTCTCAAAACTTTTTGACCTGCTAATGATGTAATGAAATAACAAAGAGGCTCAATGATTAAAAAAAAATTGCTGTAAGTATTAAAAGCGCAAAAAGTTTTTGCAGGTTCATTAATTTCAAAAAGGATCCATCATCAGCAGGTCAATAAGTTTTTAGAGGATAAGTTAAATATTTCCTTTTATAAAATAAATCTTACTTCCTCAAATATCTTTTTTCTCCAAGTGAATTCAGGCATGTGAGGGCATGACATATAGATATAGTTCATAACGCTATAGTCAATTTTTTTTGGGTACGGGGCCCGTTTAATGTTTTCAATTGTCCTTTATTGTTTGTATTTTTTTTTTGTTTTTAATAACTAAATTTATTTCAGTACATAGAATTAAAATAATATGTACATAAATAACAACTTATACCTAAATAATTAATAATAACAAAAGTTTACCCTGAATTAATTAAAACTAAGATATATCATAGCATCGCTGTCGACTGGTAATGTACCCAAGAGTCTGGTGGCATTGCCACGTTGTGTGGCAATGTTTGAGGAAATAGATGAAAAATTAATGAAAAACCCTTTTCCTCTTAAAGTTTGTACAGTTTTGTCAATTTGTTAGTAAATTAAAATCATCAGTGCACTATGTAAATAATTCTTTGTTATATCTTTTTTGGCGTAAGGCGTAAAAAAATATGACTACGAAAGTCTGAATGAAATTAATTAATTTGATAAATGTACTGTTTGTTTTCTGTTAATTAAATTTATTCGAAAACATCCATCGATTTCTTACTAAACTTCAACTATATCCGATGACCCAGGTTACTTATCTCCTTTAGTGACTGTACACGTATTTATCCAAACTTTCTGTAGCACGAAATACAACCATTCAATGGATCGCACAGAAAACTAAGATCGCAAAAGAAAACCAGCTAGTCGAGAAGTCTGTTCATTACATCGATTTTACGTACACTCGAGGTAAACGCACCGTATGCATTCACACACACGTATCACTAATTTATCAGTCGTCTGTCTGACTCTAGAACCCTGAAAGGTAAATGTAAAACTAACAAAGTTGGAACAGGACGCAAATTAAAATCAACATACCGGCGACGGCCGACGACCATCCGTCGGTTTTCGCATCCGTTTTTTGTCTAATCTCCTGTTGATACCTGCCTGTCGTACCTAGGTAGGTACTTCTACTGGTAGATTTTCACGCCGAATTTTTAATGGATTTACGATTGAGAGTTTACTAGATGTTTTTTCTTTGTGCAGAATTGGAATGGATTATAGAGTACGGCGCCTTATACGTAATTTGTATGACCTTATAATTATGGAGATTAGGAGCTATAGGTAGGTACCAATGTGTGAGGTGCTAAAAAAAGACAGATGATTAAATAACGGTTTTCCAATGTACGCACAAAATAAGCAGGTAGGTATATAGTATTAGTGAAACTATTATTAGTAAGGAGTATAGTCCGGCCGTCGAGAGAATCCGTTCCTGACACCTGTCAGTGCGACAATTCTAGTAGCTAATAAAGATCAAATTCGCAAAACACTTATTCGGTTATATAAAACTGTCAGGCGTTAAAAACGCATTCTCTCGTCGGCCACACTGTAGTTGTTTTATTGTCACTGACTTCGTTATTCACCAGCAAACTTTTGTTTCTAGGTATGGATTTTGGTTTTCGAGACTTTCGACTGCCAAAACTGAACACCTCAATCTGACTCGTAAGGTTATTTTTGTGGAGTGAACCGAATTCTCGGAGATGCCTCGACCGATTGATTGAAAACTTTCAATCAACTTGAGTGAGTTGAATTGATTGAGCCTTTGCAATCTATCCGTCACATTCCACTCTGGCTTATCTGGCTGTATTTCTGTTACACCATACCACTTCATTCTCTGCCATCCAATCTCTACAAGAAATGGTTACTTACTTAGAAAATATAGATTACTAGGTTTTGCTCGCGACTTCGTTAACGTGGAATTCGTAAGACACCACAATAATTATACTAAAATAAAAGCCGAATTTTTATAAAACTTCCCTGTATACTTACTACCTTTGTAGTTTTGGTCTCAGTAGCCCTCGGCCCCCGACCATATCGCCCGCCCGCGCTATTACTTAGTTTTCTTTTAGCATTCTTTCGATTTTGACTTTTTATTCTTTTTGTTTGGCTCCTATTGTGAAGTAGCGTGAACCTTCTTCAAGAATTGGGCTTTCTAATGCAAAAATATTTTTCCAAATCCGACTGTAGTTCCAGAGATTATTGTTTAATGGTAAGTGAGTTTTTAGCTTTATTATACTTATATAGATTCCTTTATCCCAGTTGGAGTAGTTCAATATTCTACAATTATGTTCTCAATTACGCAATGTGCAAGCCTGGAGGCTTCTCCGAGGGTGGCTGTGTTTCGGGCCACTAAGCTTACGCCCTCATTACACATTTTAGATTCGGTCTAGACTGTTATAATGTAATAGGACTGTGGTTGCACCATTTGGCCGTATGCATTGCCATATTGTGCACTGTGCCTACAAATATATTCATTACATTGATTGCGAGCGTGAATTTTTTTGCATTCATCTTTTACAGGATTTTTTTAACCAGTACGGAAACAGCTGTAACCATGGATTCAGTATTTACACGATTGTGAGCCCTGCGTTGAATTTTTTTGTCGGTTATTAAAAATAATTAGGTTTTCACACACTTTGAGCGCGTAGTTTTTGTACTTTTCTATGAATGTGCAGATTTTTTTCCCGGGGCTGGAATCATGTGCTGAATTCATGGTAACAGTTATTCACTGGCTAATTTTTTCCTGTATATTAACATAAAATAGGCCTGTCTACAATACAATACCTGGCTACAAGGGAAAAACAAAAAAAAAAAACAGTTTTTCAGTACATTTTAAATCATTCTATATTTTACTCAATTAACAAATCCAAACCCCGACACACCAGCTTCACTTAACACCACCCTCCCAAAATTATTCAAAGGAACGACCCAACCTAATTAGTATCAATTTTATCTGCAGACGACTTAAAAGCAATTATTCGCCGCAGTGCATTTAGTGCAGACTACAGCTATGAGACTTTGGCACAGAATAATACAGAAGGTCGGCTCCATGCAACGAGCGTAAACGCACGCACACAGACAGGCTAACAGCACTTACGTACAGCAAGTGCAAGCGCAGTTATTTATTTTACCCTTTATTCATAAACGTTGCTTAAAGTTAAGTACTGATTAGTGACGGTTTAACCATACATTTTTGATATTTGAACGTCACTTAATTTTATTCATCGTTTATAAATAAACTTCTTAGTTCTTAAAACTTCTCGCACACAAATAAGTTACTAAGACGGACTTAATGTCTCAGGCATTCTCTACCAGTCAACCAACGGTGGTGAAAAAAAAAAGTATATTAAAAATACATCATAATGAACACTTCATCACATCTGCACGACTTATGATGCTACGATTACATTGATAAAGCGAACTAAAATAATTTTTTTTATTTTTATAAATGGCATTTCGCAGTTCATCCTATGAGGATGGCTACTGCTTAACCGGTCTTTCCTGTGGATGCCTTAATTAAGGCTAACAATAAAACTTAAAAACTAAGCGACTACGCTAAGGGCACCCCTCCACGGGGTTCGGACCTCGGCTTAGGGCGTCGCTGGAAGAGGACAGCAAGGGACAGGCTGGATCGGTATTATTTTGGGGCGAATTTAAAACTAGAGGCTCAGCGGCGCGGCCTGGCTCGAGCGAGGGTCGGGGCGGAGAACTACAATTCGCGTGCTTTCTGTATTATAGCGAGACGTCGAGCAGTGTGCGAGAGAGAGCGCGCGAAGTGTATTCGTTTGAAGGGCATTCGGCTGAGATCGCCTAACGTACACATCAATGTGTGCGCGCCTTTTTCCACATGTTGTAATAAGCACTCAGCCTTCTGTACCTACTAACTATTCTGTGATTTAGCGGAGACTACGGATAAGCGACATTGGTCTATTTCGAGGCCAGGCCTACCTCATTAAGAGTTTGCAATTAAAACTTAGCAATCTGGCCGCCGTTCTGAAGGGAATTAACGCCAATGCCAACGCTTGGGAAATGAAAATCAGTCTTGAACGTCATAGAGATTTTGCTGGATTGGGACTTGTTCGTGACGATTTGTAAGTTATTTTAGTTTTGGACTTTAAAATTGTGGTAGAGATTGGATTGCTGCCATTTTTTTTTTTCATTAAAACTGAAATGTAGTGACTTGTACCTACACAGATTTGTACTGAAAAACTACCTTACGGTAACGTCTGTCTTCACGCGAGTGAAGTTACATATCCTAGATATTGTCGTGACATGTATTCAAATGTTCAAGGACTAATGTTATTTTTTACTTCGTGTCTATCAACTTCAGCTACAAAGCCTTTTACTTTCAATACTTTCCTCCCGTTCAAAGCTTCGTATCCATTTTCCTCTTTCCTTCCTGATAGGAGGCATATTACAGACTCCTTTATGCCCGAAAAATAACAAGCTTTTGTTATATTGCGTACATTACATGTTTTGTAGGTACATATGGCATCCGCGTACGCTTTTTATGCCAGCCGTCTATGTCCTAGCTCTGCATGCAACTTTTTGCTTGGCGAGCGCGAACAAAAACGATATTTATACCCGTCACAATACCCTGATGTACTGTGGGGAATTGAATGCGGAATGCGAGAGCCTTTTGTGATATTATATCAGTTCTAGCGAGGATGTTTCGTTTGTGGAGTTGCTACGAAATGCATGGAACATGTTCCCTATGAAATGTGAGGAAACACGTTTCATGTGCTATGTGGATGTGGATTTCGGCAACGCGATTCAGAGAAAAAGACAGAACCAATTATGAACACGTAATTTTTTAAAAGGCTGAATTTTGTTTTTTTCCTCCTCAATGCACGATAGACTCGCCCCCTGTTACATGGGACTAAACACATAACTGGGGAAATGTGGGTGTATTACATAGATAACTACCATATTCAGCCTATAATGTTTCTACTGCTGGGTCACAAGCCTCTTCTCTGTGAGAGGGAGTGGACCATCCACCACGCAGGCCCAGTGCGGGTTAGCGGATGTCTCTTCGTATATTTGGTTCTAGGACATGCCAGTTTCCTCACAATGTTTTCCTCACTCGTTTTAAGACCAGTGAGCAGTGGTGATGAAATAATTTACACAAAGTGCCTGCTTGGGTTCGGAGCCACGACCTTACTTAACTAGGAAGTTGCGGCCTTTACCACTGGCCACCACTGCTTTCAAGTCCAGATGCTAGCACGTCAAGCTACCCGAAACTGTCAAATTCTACCAATCAAATTTGAACCTTATGCTTTAGCGATAAAGTTGAAAATCTATTAAAGAAATTTGACAGCTTGTAGTACCGTCTGTACCTACATCTTTTTTTAGTACTTCGGGCATTACAGGCGTCATGCTATGCAAAGCACAGTAGGGCCTCAAAATTGGACTCAATGAAAATAACAGTACGTACCCTTACGTAACTCAATGTGTTTGTTTTTATTAACGACTGTTCATAATTTATGAGACACTCGAGAACGTCTGAAAACTTTATAGTTAATATTATCGCTAACCGAATCGTTTTTAACTAAGGCCTGAGTTCACCAACATTCAAACCATCGGTTAGGTATTTAAACAGTTGATTTATGTCAAATTTCCTTGACAAAATTTGACATAAATCAACTGTTTAAATCTAACCGATGGTTTGAATGTTGGTGAACTCAGGCCTTGGTTTTCAATTCAGAAATTGATTTCCAGAAGCTTTTAGATTTTCTAATACCTACATAGTACCTAATGTCGAATTAATAACAAATATTGAAGAAGACTTATAACCTCGCTGATGTCGCGAAATCTTTTGACGAGTTATGCGAACATAAATGTAGGAAACAGCAGATTTTTTTTTCGCGATTTCAGGTTTGGATAGTAAAAGTTGTTTATAATGATGAGTACAATCTCCCATTTCGATTGATCGCATGTTTTCAATTTCACCCTGTATATTAATTCAATTTGATGTGTGGCCCCTAAACATATTACACATTGGGTATCTACGTAATTATAGCTACACACTGATACAGTACCTATTTTAGAACAAAATGTCACATTTAGGTGTCCGAGCTACGCTAGACCCACCTTGAGATTACCCCTTGGATTTTCGCATGTGACAACACTAAATACCTATCCTACCTATACCTTGCGCGCGCGCCGTCCCCCCCACAGCACGCACGCCGCCATGTTGCGCCGGGCGATCGCTTCGCTTGTTCTTCAGTACGTCTTGGATTTTCGAAGTGATAACTTTGTATCGAAGAAAACAGTATTAGTGATAGAAAATTAGTTCAATTCTGTTTTATATTTAAATAAAGGTAAGTCCTATCCTATCTAATTAAGTTTTATTTATTTTAGAAACTTACACGTTGCGGGACACTGAATGCCTATAAAGGTTTAAAGTCTCGTAAAGTGTTAAACAGGAAAGCCCTGTTATTGCTTGCAAATGTAGGTACGTTACGAAGGACAGCCCTTAACTTACCGTACTTTTTGCACATATATATACTAAAGCCGACAGTAGGTTAAGTGTGCAGACGACAATTCGGATGCGTCTACACAACCTAATAAACAGGAAAGCCCTGTGTATTGCTTGCAAATGTACACTCGGTACTATGGAAAGCCCATAGTTTATCGTACTTATTGCATTTATCGTACTTATTCCGTAGCCGACGGTCGGCTGAGCACACGACGTCGTCTGTTCATCAGCAGACGACACGTCGGCTGTGAGTTAGGAAGTGTCGTCCGCCGGGCAGTCGTCATTCGTTCTGTCGGGCGGATGACTTGTGTTCTGCTTAACAAGCTACCAACTGTAAAATGTCAGCTGCGTGCATTACACCAGCAAAACATAATTACGAAAGCTCACACACTGTAACGCTTCCAGATGGAGCAAACTACACTGGGCACGCTTACTGAGTGGAGACCTCCGGCAAAAGAAGAAAGATTTTTTAATAATATTGTAAACCTCTTGGATGAAGTGTATCCAGACAAATGGAGGGCCTGGGTCATCAATACAACCACTTATAAAGACCTTTTTGGGGAAGCAATCTCCTCGGATACAGAATGCAGACTACGCTTTGCAATTCCAACAGTCAAACTAGCAAAGGCTCACAGCTCAGAAAATACACTTAGTGAGAGACGCTATAAAAAGATAAAAAGAATATTATTAACCTGGCCATTGGGTCGCGCATTAATTTACACTCCTTTGGCAATAATGGCAAAAATACATCCGGTTCAAGCTTATAACCAGTTTCCGGAGACGATTAACATGATTAAAGCTGAGCTCGTTTCAAGACAAGAGGCCTCTGAAATACTTAAAACAGAAGGTACGTACAACACAGAGATCGCCTCCCTCTCAAGCAGCTCGCGAGCCTCTATAAAAGAAGCCTTAGTCCGGATGAGCCTGCTACTGCTGCTAAAGAACCAAAGATGAGTGACTTCATGCCGCAACAAAACCTTATATTAGAAAAACTTTGCACATTAGCGCAGACAACGAACGAAAATGTCAGATTGATGATCAATCGAGAAAATCAGGCCCATTCCCTGGGTTCAGCTAAGGTCCCATTGTCCCCAAGTCTGCACTCCAATTATAGCGAGGATGAAGAACTCTCAGCGCCAGAAGATAACTGGAATGCGCCACCCATTATTTCCGAAAGTGCTGATGCAGACGACCTGGACATTACTGAGGAACCGCTGCAGGATTTCACCCCGGGAACAAAAGAAACAGAAGCCAAGATTACAAAAGCTGACGAAATGTTTGTGAAACAAGGAATTGACTGCCAAAGATTCAATTCAGAAAGCTGGCAAAACATACGTTATGCCGAAGTACAGAAGACGTTTCAGGCATCTCCAGCTTTTACAGCACTGAAAGTCAACAGCAACCTTGCTACAGTGACTCCACCTTGGCAGCTGGTTTCAGTACTTGAAAAAATGGATCTATGTCTTGGCGCGATAACGCATGGCCTGTTACAACAACGTCGAACATTCCAAGATATTTACCAAGATGCTCCTACCTCAGTTAAGGCATATATAAGCAAAAAATTCTTAGAATCAGACTCATCGTTTCGAAAAGTTTCGGACTCGCTCCTACAATATACCTGTGGCAAACGCTCGGAGGTAGTTCAACAAAGAAGAGCGATATACAAACCGCAAAATAAAATTATAAGCGAATTACTTCATTCAATACCTCCGTCAGAAAACCACTTATTTGCTGAACCTCAACTATCCGAACTAGTAAAAGAGCAAGGAGGCATTTTTAAGTTTTTTCCCGGCAAGTTTCGGAAAACCACACCGGCTTCAACGTCCGCGAATCGAGCGAAGTTTAGAGAAAGACGAACACTACCTCCGACGACGACAGAAATCAGAGACAGATCTCAACAGAACTATCATGGTAAAAACTCGGCTAATCGAAAGCCGGAAAGGCCTCGATTTCAAACAAAACGCGTCCCCATTAAACAAAATAGGAACAAGAAGTTCTAAATTTTGTGCAGGGCAGGTTAGTAAAAAAACTTCACGTCTGGGAAACACTAGGGGCACCGAAGAATATTTTATCAATATTATCAGGCTACCGGATACCATTTGTGAGCGTTCCACCATCATACAGATTTAGCAAAAAGACCTGCCTACGTTATCAAATAAAAACTTCCAAAGAGATGTCACAAGAAATAGCAAAAATGTTGGAGTCAGGCGCCGCCCAAAAGTGTCGCCACAAATCAGGCTTTTTATCGCCTTTGTTTCTGCGTCAGAAATCTGATGGATCCAACCGCCCTATATTTGATTTAAGAAATTTAAACTACTTCTTGCGACCACCAAAATTTCGTCTGGTCAACCATTTCAAAATACCGTTTTGTTTGAATACATCAGATTTCATGACAAAATTAGATTTGTCACAAGCATATTTTCACATTCCTATTGCCAATACACACCGCAGATTCCTGGCTTTTGCTTTTGAGAACAATATTTATGAAATGGCATGCTTACCATTTGGGCTGGCCACCGCCCCATACACGTTTGCGAATATTTCTAATTGGTTGGCTAATTATTTCAGGAAAAGAGGCATCAGAATCATTGTGTATCTAGACGACTTTTTAATAATGCACACGAATCAGCACGTGTTGTTACAACAGACCCAACAGGTACTGCGATGTCTAGTAGACCTGGGATGGTGTGTCAACGTAAAAAAGTCGATCACAACTCCAACAAGAGTAATAGAATATTTAGGAATTATATGGAAGACAAAACAAAACCTCAAATGCCTCCCAAAGCCCAAAACACAAAAAATTATAACTCTGTTAGAAGACACACTGAAGAAAAACTGGTGGACGTGGCACAAAGCAAAATTATTCTAGGAAACCTCAGCTTTGCGTCATTTGTTGTTCCCTTGGGGAGACTTCATTGCAGACCAATCCAAAGACATGCAAATTTACTCCCAGAGGACGACAGAAACAAGAAGTTCAGCCTTCCAAATTGTGTCGTGAAAGAGCTTCAGTGGTGGTTAGATCATGTCGATCAGACATCACCGATTCACCACAGAGATCCCACGGTATTTGTTACAACCGATGCGTCAGATCAAGGGTGGGGTGCCACAGTAAACGACATGAACCTAAGCGGCACCTGGACCATCGATCAGCAACCGTGGCACAGCAACCGAAAGGAGCTATGGACATTAAAGATGGTTCTTCAAGAAGTGGCACATATTTACAGATGTCAAACAGTCTTAGCTCAAACGGACAACAGATCTGTAGCAGCATACGTTACCAAAGAAGGGGGGAAAAA
Source organism: Gortyna flavago (assembly GCA_963669345.1). NCBI lineage: Eukaryota > Metazoa > Arthropoda > Insecta > Lepidoptera > Noctuidae > Gortyna > Gortyna flavago. The sequence continues at coordinate 9,621,802 of OY770139.1, forward strand.
ATCCTTAAAACTACTACAGTTGACGACAGACATACTGGAAATAGCACATCAACATCAAATATACCTTGTAGTTCGCTACTTGCCAGGAAGATACAACCTACTAGCCGACAGCCTCTCGAGATTCCGCCAAGCACCAGAATGGACACTGTCGAAGCAGTTAACACAAATCATATTCAACAAATGGGGCACACCATCAATAGACCTCTTCGCGAGCTCCCACTCAGCGGTCGTAAAACGATATGTGAGCGAAGATGCCCGAGATCAAGCATGTGCATTTGTGAATGCCTTCAGCAAGACATGGCATTACGACCTCGGCTGGCTTTTTCCCCCACCCTCAATGATACCTCGAGTTTTACGACACCTGGAAAAGAGCACGGGAATATACTTATTCGTGGTCCCGAATTGGGAAAAGACCTTTTGGAAAGCGGAATTGAAACAGCGGTCACTAAGTCCCCCACTTGTGATCCACAACTTGCGTCAACATCTTACGGATCTGAAAACGGGGAAACCTCCACCAGACGTAGAGAAGCTATTTTTGCAGGTATGGAGGGTTCAGGCTGGACCGGTTTAGTTCAAACCTGGCAAGAAGAAAACAAAATACTCCTAGAGTCCGCATGGCGCAAATCAACTCTGAAGACATATAAGACCGCCTGGGAAAGGTGGCGTTTATGGTCCAGAGGAAAGTGCCAAATTGATAACCCCGAACCTGACGACCTCTCAAAATTCATTTGCTACTTACACAGTGATGTTAAATTGGCACCTAGCACTATAGCCGTACACAAGTCTGTAGTGGCCACTTTTGCAAACCCTGAAAAATCCGAAACCCTAACCAGACACCCATTAGTTAAGCAAATAATGAAAGCCATAGCCATAACAAAACCTCCACCTCGCAAACCTTCCACTTGGGAGGCTGGCAGTTTAATTGAATATCTACAACATTATAGCATCGATGTTGATAGTTTATTTCAAATATCGCGTCATGTCACGGCACTTTTATTACTGTGCACGGGAAGAAGGGTACATGACCTTACTTTATTGGACATAAGCCCGGAATTTTTCGAAAATAATGGTGATCATGTGATATTCTGGCCCAGATTTGGATCTAAAACTGACTCGGCAACACACCGACAATCTGGGTGGCGCTTATCAAATGACGGCCCGGAAAGACTAAACCCTGTTCTATGGATTCAAAAACTAATTAGTATATCACATGAGCGAAGGAGAGCTAGACAAAACTTAAACAGCCTGTTCATTACAACTAGAGGTAAAGTGAATGCGGCTTCTCGAACAATTGTCGCTGGATGGATCAGGACCCTTTTCCGAGAGGTCAACATTCAAGACTCCCCCGGCAGTTTTAGAGCTGCAGTGAACTCCGACATGTGGGTTAACAGAAATGTCAATATTGACGAAGTATTAAGAAGAGGTAACTGGAGAAGTAGAGATACATTCCTTAATTATTACTTTAAAGAGGTAATCAATCAGAATAGAGAATCAGGCGGTGCAAATCTTACTGATTTATTTTCACCAGTGTGATTTTTCTCCTCATGAATGTAGTTAATCAATAAAATACTAGAAGAAATGATATATGTTACGTCCATGTAATAATTTTGTTATAAGTACTTGAAAGAAAGGTTATGTTATGATCTCACTTGCTTTAAGCACTAAAAAATAAACGTTTTTACAAAATTTGAATTTTTAATCATTGAGCAATACTTCAAATGCTGCTCAATGTATTATCCGATCACAGCACGTCATGTAGCGCCGGCAGAAAATAAACACATCTCAAGGTGGGTCTAGCGTAGCTCGGACACCTAAATAGCACCGTTTTCCCCCCAAGGGGTAGAAAACGGATATTTAGGTTCCAGCGTAGCTAGACCCACCACTTTAGAACTTGCCGGCTTGAGAGAGTACTGAAGAACAAGCGAAGCGATCGCCCGGCGCAACATGGCGGCGTGCGTGCTGTGGGGGGGACGGCGCGCGCGCAAGGTATAGGTAGGATAGGTATTTAGTGTTGTCACATGCGAAAATCCAAGGGGTAATCTCAAGGTGGGTCTAGCTACGCTGGAACCTAAATATCCGTTTTCTACCCCTTGGGGGGAAAACGGTGCTACTAAAGTCTGTGAGTGTGTTTGTATGTTTGTTACTTCTTCACGCACAAACGGCTGAACGGATTTGGAAGAAATTTGGCACACAGATAGTTAATAACCGGGAATAACACATATAGGATACTTTTCCTATTCCTACGGGGTCGACACATAAGCGAGTATTCCCGCGGGACGCTCCTAGTAGACAATAAAATGAATTCTTGCCTATATACCTACTTATACCTACATCTTGCTGAAGCTGGCGGTACCAACCCAACCGGGTGTGGGAAAGCTCAACCCTTCACAAAGTCGGATCAACCAAACTTATATTAAAATGTACAAAGATACACATTTACTTGATAGGTACCTACATTTATGTACACTAATGTAGCGAGTAAATGTGTTCTTTGTACATAACATTGAACAAACCGCGCGTTAAGTACACAATGTATCATATTTATACAGAAAATGTCAAACGGGTCGTTGTCAAAGTTTGCTCGTAACAAAATTTGACATTAAATTACAAACTTACGAACTTCAAAGTAATGGCTTCAATTGAAATTTGTTTTAACATTAATTTGTTTCGAGTTTAGAGTTCGGGAGCCGAAAATAACGATGTAAGAAGAAAGGGCGGACAGGAACGAACTCCTGTCCCATTGTATATAGAACATTGTTAGTATAGGCACTGAATTTATTATTTATCGTTTCGTTGACAATTTGTTTCGAATTGATTTAGAAGTTTTGATTGCGAAGTAGGAAGGATTGTGATGGCTACTGAATACGTTGTTTAGCTATTGGGGGTATAAACGTTATAATTAATATAATGTAATTTGATCGAGAACACTAATATAATAAGAAAAAATAATAATATCCTTGGCCATTTCACAAAACGCCATATAGTCCCAAGCTAAGCAACCTAATGTTTGTGTTATGGTAACGAGATGGCTGATAAACTGCTTACATACATTTTTTTTGTACATACGAGTACATACTTATAGATAAAACACCCAGACCCGGAACAAATACTTGTAGGTCGTACAAATAATTGTTCCGTGCGGAAATCGAACCCGCGACATGCTGCGCAGCAGTCAATCGCTGAACCACTGCGCCAACCGTGTCGTCAAAAGCTAAAATATGAGCTGTCGTCAAGTAAAAAAAACGCTGAGCGACAGTGGAGGGGATGTGTCTTTTATTTAATTATGTGTAATTGTTTTAATGTAGAATCATAGTTACTTTACTAGCGTCGCGCTCCCTTCATACCACCAATGTCCGCATGTAAACGCCAGCGTTCTTTTTACGTGATAGGACAGGATCCCAAAAACCTATTCATAGACAATACTTGAGTGGAAATCGGCACTATGCGACCCTTAATATTTCTGAATTTAAAAGCTTGTCATATGGAACGCATTGAGAAATGTCTTACCTACTTCGCACAGTATTGTTACTTTACTTAGTCAAGTATAGTTTGTGAATACGGGTGTAAGACAATACATTTAGGGGTTTATTTATAAACAGTGATTCATAAAAAATGTATGGTTTAATAGTTGCTAATCACGACTTAACATTAAGTAACGTTTATGAATAAAGGGGTTAATTGCGGCATTGGCGCCATTTAATTGTGCTTTTGTGTGTTGTGCTGTCTTTTGTGTGCACTGAATAAATGCTTTATCTATTTATCTACAGCAAACTTCATCCTAGTTCTTCTAATGTTACAAAATGTAAAGAGAATCATTTTATCATCAGCCGACAGCAGTCCAGTGTTAGACATAGGCTTCTCCCATTGCACGCCATTCAGCTCGATTCTCGGCAACTCTCATCCAGCTGCTACCAGCCACCCTGCGACAATCATCGCTCCACCTAGCCCGTCTCCACTCAAAAACACGTCTACCCCAACGGTTATCGGTTCTATGGTAAATATGACCGATCACTTTTGTTCCCTGACGGATCCACCCCGTTCCGGAATTGATCGAGGAACATTTAAAGAGGAGCATTAATGATAACAAAAACTATTCTTAGCTACTGACTTTTGTTGAAAAATCAAAATTTGTTTTTTATCAATATAAATTCAATTGTGTTTCATTATCCACAGTTGAGCTAATAATGTGTATCTAATTTATATCAATTTAGTTTTTTATTTTTCAGCTGTTTCGTCATGATGACATTTACAACAACTAGGGTCAAGCTTTGCAGATAATTAGGTTTTTATTAATGTTTTTAATACAGAAACCCGATAAGGAATATGGAAGGGCAGAAAGGGCAGAAACTTGTAAGTCATAGACTCATGGCGTTTTATAATAGGTTTATATTTTGTTTTAACCACTAACTACGTATGGACTGCTTGGGTCTGAAATAAAGATATTTTATTTTTTATTTATTTATTTATTTTTTTATAATGACTTGGTAACAGCGAATACAAAAGATTGATTATTTTAGTGAGTGAGAGAATAGATTAATTGTGCACTTATACAGACGCCAGCACATCAACCTACCCGAAATTGTCAAATTTTCCCAATCAACTTTAAGCCTAACGCTTTAGAAATAAAGTTGAAAATCTATTAAATAAATTTGACAGATTGTGGTAGCTTGATGTGCTGGCGTCTGTACATCAGCATTATCGCATAACACCAGGGTCCTATTTAATATACCTACTTATCTCACAATGCGACATGTTTGTCAAAAAAATACAATAATTTTCACGACAGGTGCTGTTTAGTAAAGCATTGACACTATGAAAAAAAAAAGTTCCTATTAACGCGACGATCGGTTTTGGTTAGGACGCGGCCTTAGATTCGGGTTTATTGTCAGTTTTTGTATTTAGAACTATAAAGTTCTAAATACAATAACTATCTGTTTTTGGGATTACAGTACGAAATAAAAAAAAATGGATCGGCGGTTTATACCTGTGTCTGAAGATAAATCGTGTTTGGTAACGAGATTTATCTTTTATTTATGTATAACCCGTCGAGCCATTTTTTGAATAAATATTTTTTTCTTAAAAAAATTAAATTTTATTCATAAGGCTGATTCCCAAAGTAACTTGAAAACGATATTTCTACAGAGACTATAATCTATTTAATATTACAAAATGATCTTTACGATCCTAAAACATACACAATAACCTGATTTCCTCCTGAAATCAAAACAAGGTGAACAGGGAGCTACTTCGGATCTTTTCATAGCAAATTAATCAATTAGAGCCTTGGCTCCAGGGAGGCAATCGCTGGGTGAGGGGCCTAATTATAACAGATTACATTAATCTCTTACGATATAACGGATCCGACAGGGCGTGGTCGCGATTTTCGCGTTTGTATTAATTGTTGATAAATTGCAGTGAGTCATCGTTTGGAGCTTGCAACATGGTGACTGAGAAGAATTAATTACTTTTGAATTTTAGTATGTTTTGTTTTTGTTTTAGGGTGACTAAGTGGTCATTTCTTTTGGATGTGAATTGATGTCTCAGTAGCAGTCCGGACTTCCGGAGTCTGGATTTGTGCCGGTTGATGGCAATAGGCTATCCCCCGGTTACATTTATCTGGTGAAATGTGGGTGTACTATAGAGGTTCACCTCTGCCTTACCCTTCTCTAATAGAGGCGTGATGTCATGTTATAAATCCAACATTATAAAAAACTAGCTGCGCGCCACGGTTTCACCCGCAAAAAATATCATACAAATCCGTTTAGCTGTTTTAGTGTGAAAGCTTCACAAAAACACACAATACTTAAATCAAATCTTCCTCTTTATTAGTTTAGACATTAATATCGAGTGATCGCTGGCCCTGCTGGATAACACTAAAAGAAAGGCAATGACTATGATTGTGATGACGAATGATCACTTGATTGGTGATTATTGCCTAGCCCAGGAGATCACAGTCTTATAGGTTAGGCAATTAGGTAACCTGCCTGTACTGATTTTGAGGTCACTGTTAGGACGTTAATTCCACGGCTTTCCACAGCATTCCTCCAAAGGTGGTCTTCATTATAAGACAAAATGGTAACAAAATGTAAATTGATTATAAAACCAATGTAAACTTTTATTTCGGCTCCAAAAATTACATTTTCTACTCTTCCATCTTAGAATTTTCAATTTTCCCAACAAAACGTAGTATTTTATGAAATTCCTAATTAATGCTTTTGCATCTGTTTTTGGGTCAAAACAAAACTAATTATAACTACCCCCATTTACTAACAAAACTGTTGAGCTTTAGAAAAGGGTTTTAAATGGGGGCAAATACAATTTGATGAAACTTTAATGTTTGTATACGAACATTATGAAGCCCTATATTTATTTAAGTACTTAGTTGTATTCCATAAGTCGTGATGGCCATGTGGTTAAGGCTTCGCCTCACAAACACGAAGTTGTGGATTTAAATCTAGGCAAGTACTTACCAATGTGATTTTTTCAATTCATATTATGTACTTTCTAAGTTTATCTTGGAAGTCACTAAAATCGGTTAAGGGAAATCATCGAGGAAACCTCGACTTTTAGTTAGGTAATACAAGCTCCTGCCAGCGACTTCATTATAATATTAGTATGGATAGTATGGATAGGTACAGCTCAAAACTATTTCTCGCCTGGGAACTCCTTTGATATTTCAGCTTTTCTATTTTCAAATCGCTTTACGCCAACAGTGAAACCAATTTCATACTACGTCTTAGATGGTACCTACCGAGATTATCTCGTATTTCTAGACTCTCGAACTACACGACTATTCCATTTATGTTTGTGAAGATATTCCTGGGAGTCTAATTTTGGAGTGTCGCTTCAGTTGGTACTTATTATGATATTATGCAGTTGTCGATGACATTGTCAGCAATACCATTTATTATTTGAAAGCTTTCAAAATACTAAAATGTTGTGCAGTCGGGCGCTTTCACTTGATTTATCTTTTCATTTATCTAATTTTACGGCTTGTTTTGTTTACTAAAGTAGGTAAACGATTTTAATAACTAAATATCTTCATTAAAACGTCAAGATTACTCAGCCCGGTCCGCTTTAAATTAGAAGCGCCAACACAAAAGCCTGTAGCAATAACCATCAAGACGAAAATTAGCGTTTTTAAAATTATCAACGTTTTCGTCTGCTAAAATAGGAGCGCCGAATAAAATGTATGCTAATTTGACATTTGCATATGACTGGGAAAAATCACTGGCCCATTAAAGAGCCCTAGAAGTGTGAAAGGATAGAGTGGTTAAAATACAGTTAACAAGGGCCGAAGAGGTGCCATTAAAGGTCTAAGACCGTCCTTGCTCTCCCGTCGTTTGTCATGCAAATAGAGAGTGAATAATTTATAGAAGATTCATCCCCCTGCTTTACGAGCATCCCTATTGTTGAGGAAATCGGATGATATAAGGCGACCGGTGTATCTAGATAAATACCTTTTACATTGTTATGATGATACTCTTTGTTTGGTGTTGCGAACGTCAATGTATTTCAGAGTACTATTGTATTCCATGTCGTTTTCTATTTGAATAGAATATCAGTTTTCCTATTCAAATGTTTTTTGTGAGTATTTAGGTACACCTGAAACACGACGATGAATTTATTCTTTAAAATAAGTACCTATCGTTTTGCGGTGGGATGTCGGTGACACGAGAATTAATGTCCGAGCTGGGTGCCATGTATAGGTACCTAACCTAAACCAAAACCGTATGTAGCATCTTTAAAATATTGTATGTAAAAGATATTGGTTTTTTTATGTAGGTCTGTTTGCCCGAGTAGTTGTTCTAAACTACACAATGGATTTTTACCATAATTTAGAGAATTTATCAAGGAGGTTAATAATACATGTATATTTAAGAAAAAATCAATGATTTCACATGTCGCCATTGCATCCGCAGCTGACTGTAACCCGGCCCCTGAGTACTTTATAGGAATTAATAAGAAACTGCATGTTGACGGTTTCTATTAGTATTACACTACTCACCGTCACCACCGTGCTAAAGTAAATTTATAAGGTATAATCTGTTAGGGAAATCTGGCACACAGCATGGATTATGCGCATTGTTACCTACCTACATTTACAGTTAGGTACCTATGTAATGCTGTGGTACTGTCCGCAACAAAAAACTTCTACCCAAAAATGGTACAATACCACAAAAATAAGTAATGCAATAAATTACGTGACACGTCTGTATGCTAGTTAAAATTAAATATTTTACTCGTTTACGCAAAGAGAAACTAAAAAAGCATTGTGGTTCGTGTGCTGCAACGTTTTTCGCATTCATAACACTGCTTTTTGCCCTAAGGCGTGAACAAATGGACACACTGTCCGCGTATGTCCCCACTGTGTGTTATTTATAAATTTTGTACATTTTTAATGAGTACTGTTGTGTAATCACACAACAGTACTCATTAAAAATGTACAAAATTTAAACAACATATAAATTTCAACATATAAATCTAACCAAAGCAATCGCTTTGGTTAGATTTATATGTTGGATTGCAAAGGGCATGAGGCAAAAATTCAATTAAAAAAAAAAACATTTTTTGTGTTAGTTATCTATTTTTGTAGCGATGCTTACTGTTTATTTTTATTGCTCAATGGGCCTGCCCAGCAATGGGCCTCGATCGCGTCTGATGGAACGCTATGGATGAGGTCTATGATGGAACGAGCATGCCCAGAAGATGCCTGCTCATTCTTGTTTTGAAGACAGACGGGTTAAATGTGGAAGGGTTTTTGCTTTTTCCTGAACATAACGTCCTGCTTTCGACTCGGGCGAAGTGATCTTGGGTTTTTCCATCAGGAATTTCTCAAAATGTATATATCTAATGGATTACAAAAACCTAACTCCCGAATCACCGTAACAGTATCAAACAAAAGTAATCAATTTGAAACAATAAGATCCCATCGATTGGGAGGTCGTGAGCTCAGATCAGACCCGTTGATCTATTGTGGTGAACCCAATGCTAAAACAAGCACATTTAGATTAGTTCGAGGGATTAACAGGGATGTTAGCAAAGTACCTACATTGTATATAGACGTAAGGTATAAGGTACTCGAGTATGTGCTTGTTTTCTATTTTCAGGACCTTTTGTGAGACACAAGGCTTGCTTTAAATCGATGGCTGTCCTGCCCTTTGTGCACTTTTTTTGAAAAACGTGAGTGCTAGAGGGCCTAAGGGTAGTCAATAGTCTTATAATCATCATTATCTCGCCCTTTTTTCTGTTTATACCCGAAAATGTTTTACTGCTGGGCCAAGGCCTCTCCTAAGTCCTTCCAGGAACTCTTTTCCCGCTTTTTTCTTTTCTCTCTTGCCCTTATCCCAATTTATTTCATCGCTCGCATGGCTAAAAGTCCTATTTCATTTTTTAGCTGATTTGAGTTAGGAAAACAAAATTTTTCTATTTGTGATTCTTTACATTTTGTTGCCTTGCTAAATGGTTAAGTATATTTTGAGATCCAAATAACGACGGTTAGTGAAAAATGTGTCTGCTCAACAACGTAGATAACGCAATAAATGTTATTGAACTGGCAAAATTAAACCCATTGCTACTGATAGTGTTACCCCGCAGGTTTCCTCACGATGTTTTATTCGACAGATGTCACTAATATCCAAGATAAACTCAGAAAGTGGTATATGATTTGGAAATGTCAAAGTGCCCGGAAGGAACTTGCCCGGATTTGAACCCACAATCTCGTAGATGAGAGGCTGTGATACTAGCGGCTGGTAATCGTTTTTAGTTTGGACTCGTGCGCATTCGAGTTCTTTATTATTGCCCCGCAAACAATATAGAAAGATCAGCTTATGATAGCTGAACATAATCAATCTCAATCAAACACAACTACTTATTCGATTATTGGAAAGGTTGAAATAATAATTCCATAGCGTGTTTCTTTTGTTTTAATTTCATAGAGAGGTAAATAATAACAACACAGAACAAAATGCTCTCCTTCAAGGACCTAATTAGTTGCTAAGATGTACAATTGCGTAATTCCCACCGCCAAGTTTTCCTCTCCAGGTCTTTGAGAACGCACCTAAGTACGTAATAACTGCGCCATACTGGAATGTTAGTTGTTTAAACTATGCTTGTGCCTGGGGATGTTACACTGTATTTTTGCTCGAAATTAAACGTTTATTATGGGCGATTTCAATTTAGACGTTTCGTGTCGGACAGCTGCGGTGCCGAAGTGGTCGGTACCGCGAACGCTCGACAACCCGCACCGCGCTCTTTGTATGGAAACTAACGACCGTCCGTGCGCAATACGACAAACACACCGCTTCGGCATCGCAGCGGTTCGTCACGACACGTCTAAATTGAAAGCGCCATAAAGAAACTGTTTCCTAAAAGAACGATGGCCGACACATAGCGTCCGCAATTTACCGGCGGATGACGTTACTGAAACATTATTTATGATACTCGTAGTAAGTTGGTGTGTTTTCCTAGAGAGCGTTCTTTGATACAGTAAAATTCCAAGGTCGTTATTAAATTAAATCCTACTGCTATAATTTTTATCCACTGTTGTATTACGGTCACCGCTCTCCTAGGAAATAGAGGGATTAAATATTTTATATGTAACAGTAGTAACATAATATTATTATGTGTCAACTAAATTCAGTACACACTTAATTCATTTAATTCATTCAATGTGTCAAGACGCAACATAATAAATGGGTTTGTAGTTTGGAAATTATTGTGTGATGAAAGGTCGTAAAAGCCACAAAACGTGGCTTAGGAAAATAAGTTTTATATTTTGTTAGATAGATCTCTTTTTAAAGCACTCTCTGAAATTGTCATAGGTCATGTTCATTATACAGTGTTTGTTCCAGTGAACGAAAATAATTTTTCACATAAAATGGTTTTATATTGTTACTAAAACTTCTACCAAACTAAATGAAAAAGTTGATAATTGTTTATTAGATATTCCAACGACAAAAGTACCTAGTTGTCGCGGATAGTAACAAAATTATTTGTAAGTCACCTGTACTTTTATCATCAAACAGACTTTATCATCATGTTTTAACATGATAAAAATTAAGACAAATAACAAATCAAAGTGAAATAATATTTATCTTGTTTTTATAACAGGCAATATCAGTCTTATTTCATCACTAATAAGGTCTTGAATGCCATGGACACGCCCGCAAAATTCTCGCATGGAAATTAGATAACTGACTCACACATGCGCATGAGTTACGCAGAGCACAGACAGAGTGACGTAAAGTTCAACGATATGAAGATAGTAGCGGAACGCTATTTTAACAATTCGTAGCGTAGCCTCCGGCGTGGCTAGAGAGGTTATGAATTGGACAAATAAAAAAAAAAGCTATTGTAAGTGTACATATATGAGTTAAAATTACTCTCTTTTAGAAATTAAACTATAGGGATACAACGTTCTAATAAAATAAAACGTAGTGCAAAGCGTCAGTGTTCTAGATTTGTGATAACTAAACAAGAAACAGTAAACAACTGATTGTGAGTGTCGCGCCACTGTATTTGTGCCGAGCAGTGAAACCGTTCGCAATGGCTGTGTCAGTGTCCACTAAATTGTTGTCTTTGTGTAAAAACAGTGTAAACATAAGAACATTGTCCACCACAAGCTCAAAAAACGCAAAAGTTCCGTTCAACTGGGAGGATCCCTTGAATTTAGATGGACAATTACATGACGACGAAAAGGCGATAAGGGACTCGTTCAGAGCTTATTGCAACGAGAAGTTATTGCCGAGAATAATCGAAGCGAACAGAAATGAAGTCTTTGATAGAACAATTTACAAGGAGCTGGGAGAATTGGGAGCACTTGGATGTACTATTAAAGGGTATGGCTGTGCCGGTGTTTCTTCGGTTACATATGGATTGATGACAAGAGAGTTGGATGGAGTTGACTCAGCGTACAGGTCAGCAATGAGTGTACAAAGCAGCTTGGCTATGGGATCGATATACATGTACGGAACAGAAGAACAGAAACAAAAGTACTTACCAAGAATGGCCACTGGAGAATTAGTAGGATGTTTCGGCTTGACGGAGCCCAATTTCGGCAGTGATGCTGGTGGTTTAGTAACAAGAGCTAAGTATGACGCGAAAAATAAAACCTACGTTCTCTCAGGCTCGAAGACATGGATCACGAACTCGCCCATCGCAGACATACTGATCGTGTGGGCTAAAAATGACGAAGACAAAGTCAGAGGTTTCATCGTCGACCGGTCGCAAGTCAAAAAGGGCCTCGATACTCCAAAAATCAATGGTAAATTTTCTTTGCGAGCGTCGGCAACGGGCATGATATTGCTCGACGAAGTGGCTATACCGGAGGACAATTTATTGCCCAACGTAGTAGGCCTGAAGGGACCGTTCGGATGTCTCAATAACGCGCGATATGGGATCGCTTGGGGCGCTCTCGGTGCCGCTGAAACATGTTTGCGGATCGCCCGTCAGTACACATTAGATAGGAAACAATTTGGGAGACCTCTCGCAGCCAACCAGATTATACAGAAGAAAATGGCTGACATGATGACGGAGATAGCCCTCGGTTTCCAGGGTTGTCTGAGAGTAGGTCGCCTGAAGGATGAAAATAAGGTAGCTCCTGAAATGATTTCTTTATTGAAAAGGAATAACTGTGGAAAAGCTTTGGAAATAGCTAGAAGTGCTAGGGACATGCTTGGAGGTAACGGAGTGTCTGATGAGTATCACATTATAAGGCACGTAATGAATCTAGAGGCAGTAAACACTTATGAAGGAACACATGATATTCACGCGCTAATATTGGGCAGAGGAATCACTGGAATATCTGCATTTTCTTAATTATTTTTTCTGATGTTTATTTATAATCTTGTACAGAAAGTTATATTGTTATCGTTATTAAAATGATGTTTATTACCAATAAGTATAACCATGTTTTCCTTATACCTGAACGAAATATTGCCTTATCTTGCCTGATTATCATGGCAGCGTTAGAGGTTGGCTTCTCTTCTTAATTTTATTTGGAACTTTTGAGAGTCAAATAAAAAGTGGTCACAAATATTATTTTACAAAAAGACTATCTTGGAGGCGCCGGGTATCGATCCCGGTACCTCTCGCATGCTAAGCGAGCGCTCTACCATCTGAGCTACGCCCCCGATGAAACTACAAGGCGAAATTAACCATTCGTATCTGTCCTTACTTTCGAATGCAAGGTTAAATAAATATTGTTATTCATTTGGTAAATTCCATTATAAATAAATGGTACATTTGCGTAAGATAATGTGTATCAGGACAAACGATTTGTACTTCTTATCTATTATCATAATAATTAATTAAATAATAATATTATTATATAAGAACGACAAACTTATATTATGAAGAAACTCATTAAAAGTAAGGGTCAGTACACCGCGACGACGCGACGCGACGCGGCGTGCAGTTTTCAAGATAGCAATTATAGACCTACTACTCTGCAAAGTACACAATTCAGTGAGGTGGTGTCTACTACGTCGAGCTACGCCGCGCGGCGCCGCGCGGCCCACCTCACTGAATTGTGTGCTTTTTTGTGTATTAAATAAGGTCTATAAATGTATTGCTATCTTGAAAACTGCACGCCCCCCCCGACCCTTGCCCGATGCAGTGCCAGCCCGCGCCGCAGCTGAGCCAGCTGCTGCCACAGCTCCCGAATGTGACCTCTGAGTTTGTTTCGGCATTTCTTCTCAGAGTAGTCAGATAGGAAATGCCGGCTCCATCAAGCTTAAATAATATAATTGTGATCCAGCCTGTCCCATCTTGCTGCCCTCTCCAGCGACGCCCTAAGCCGAGGTTCGTACCCCACAGGGGGTGCCCTTAGTGCGTAGTCGCTTAGCATAACGTAGTTGGTTTATGCCCATGGCTGGAGGCTTTGAGTTTCACTTAAGGCAGCCACAGGATAGTCCGGTTAAGTAGTCACGACCTCTAAAGGTCAACTACGAGATGCCAATAGGAAAAAAAAAAAAGCTGCACGCCGCGCCGCGTGCGGTCTGAACTGACCCTAAGGTAACATACGAGTAGCAAGCCTATCTATTTCTGTCTGATCAGACCTTTAGAACCAGCGCGCACTAGAGACTTTTTGTTGACCGATAGTTTGATCGCTAGGGAATTAGTATGGAGCTATCAACGATTTTTAATCGCCAAATGGCACTTCAATATAGCTCCATACTGATTCCCTGAACGATCAAACTAGCGGTCAACAAAAAGTCGCTAGTGCGCGCTGGTTCTAAAGGTCAGATCATATAGGTACCTCAGTCACATCCTAATGCTTCCTCTTCGCATTTACTTTACAAGACTTAAATTGGTTATTTTTGGATACAGGTATTTTTAGTCAGTGATTCAATTATTTTCTCGTCTCTCGTCTTACATGTGAAGGCCACCTTTTCAATTACTTCTTACATAATTATTTGAGGCCACGAATTAGGTACTTAACGAGATTGCCATTTCTTATTTACTGTAGTCTTAGGGAGGGAAATGTATTATAATGTGAAGTGAAAAAACCCACGCACTTGGCAGAAGTCTTGTCTGTTTCCTTTTTATTTAACATAGATAATGTTACATCACGCCTGTTTGCCTGAAGGAATAGACAGAGGTGTATTATGCATAGGTACTCTTACTTAACATCTCACCCGTCAGTTGATTCATGAATGTTCTAACTAAAAGAACATTACGGCCCGATTACGGCGAAGCCAAAGGACTATCTTGTTTATATCTTTTTAGTTGGCGTTTTTGTTGTACTGTCTATATGTCGTACTGTCTATATGTTATGGGTTTGGTTTCCGCACTTAGTCCTTCAAGTGGACCATTGTGCGTGTTTTGTCGTACCTACTAGTTAGGTTTAAGTTTTTTAACTTTCTTTTTTTGTCATCATTTAACATGGTTTTATTAATTTTTCCCTTCCATTTCTATTATTTAATTGTCTCTTCCCTTTCCTTCGTCTCCTTAACGTTTCCCATGAGAAAATGTGGGATCTAATTTGCGGAAAACTATACGGTACTTAAATTTTAAAATGCATGTAACTATAACTATAAGCGTCTGATGTGGGACGCAACCTGTGTCGATATCCTTGCGCCATATCATGTTCCTAGCACGGCGGGCTGTGCTGGCGCCGCCGCCGCGGAGACCCTCAAGTGCCGCAAATACTATAACCTAATGGGTAACTACAGTTTTGAGCCGTTTGGGGTCGAAACGCTCAGGTCATGGGGCCCGAGTACGCGTCTCTTTTTAAAAAAACATTCTCGGAAATTTCTCGCTGGCTGGTCGACACATCACGTGACCAGAGGGCCGGGTCGTTCTTTGGCCGAAGAATTACCATTTACCATTCAACATGGCCATGCTGCCAGTTTTCTGGGCAGGTTTTCGGATGACAGTGATGCGGACGTGTACTTCAACGCGGTCAAGAAGTGTCCTTTTGTTTTTGTATTTATCTATTTGTATAGTTAGTTAGTTATTCATTTAATTTAGTACTTAGTGTAAATAGCTAATTATCTATACATACAGTAAAGTAACCCAGTATAAAAATATTTAAGAAATAGTTATCAGCTGTCATGTACAATGGACTGGTCCACTTCAATCTGTGTACTTCTTTCCTCAAAATACCATTTAAGACACTAATCTATATGGTCCTCACATTATGATCTGACCATCTACAATGCGCCACGCGACGGGGCGCAGAAAACGCGCCGCATAACGCAATGTTAAATACAAATTCAATAAAAATGCGCTTTCGCACGGAGATTTTGACTTCGTTACCCGCGCTCCGTCGCGTGACGTGTATTAGTGTGTTATCCGCCTTAGTTTGTTTAACATTAATAAATTTTCCCCTTTTAATTATAAACGTTGTATGAAGTTGAGAGACGTTTAAAGGTCAAAAATGTATTATTAAACAGTCGTTGATCATTACTTAAGCTAAATAACGTTTATAAATAAACCCAAGTTTAATTAATAGCAAACACGTGCCTTCAGTGGCCTTAAGTAGAAACAGGAAAACGGAATCTATTTGTGGGTAAATTTCCTTCAGTACCTTGTGTTGTTAGGGAGTAAATTAGCAGGTGATTTTTTTTTTAAGATAAGTCAAATAAATTAAAAAGTCATTTTTTATTTTATTCTATTCTATCGTTGAAGTTTACATTGCACTCTCACTATCCTATCGTAGGTACAGTCAAATAGAGAAGTCTATACCAAAACACGTATACATACAGTTGCGTGAAAACGAACACTTTTGTCACTCAGTGTACTAGGATATTACTTTATCTGCTTAATGATGACTATTATTTTAAGATAAGTCAAATCATAAGTCATATTTTATTAAAATTAGGCAGAGAATCAGCGCTTTTTGATTGTTTAACAGTTCCCCAAAACGCCGCCCTTAACCACTTCCTAATGCTTTATCTGGGAAGAAGAAGTTGTGCAACGAACTCCCAAACATCGCTGTCTAAAAAAAATTTACGTCATCGCAACCTCACTATCCTATCGTAGGTACAGCCAAATAGAGAAGAACCAAAACACGTATAAACAGACAGTTGCGTGAAAACGAGCACTTTTGTCACTCAGTGTACCTACCTAGGATATCACTTTATTTTCGTGATGATGACGATTATTGTTTATCACCGATATAATCAGGCTGACGGCGTCACTGTATACGAATATTCTCTAATAAGGGAAAATATAGAATACGGATGTCTTCCTTATAATAATGTAACTATGTTTGATAAGGCGCCTGCTTTCGTGTTTGAGCAGGATATTGCTTTTTGTATTAGATGTGTTAATTGGAATATTGTATTAACACGTCGCTTTTATAAGTAACATAATACATTTTCTTACTGATTCTGTTATATAATATATTTGACGGCGATATATGTATACACCTTTTTAATTTGGCGCACGCAAAAAACATAGCACTGCATACAGCAGCACGATTAAATAACTAACGAGGGTTCCGTACAAATTTGTAGACCTGTAGAACTACAAATTTACCGTTTTCGGATTTTTCCCTTGTACTAAATGACATTGCTTCTTGCCAAATTTCATGATTCTAGGTCAATGGGAAGTACCAGGTTTTGATTCTCTTGCGAGTGTCGCACGTAATACATAAACGCCCGTATCTTTTGATTGCGTTGACTTTGATTTTTAAGTTTGATTTTTTCGCTACTTCAAGGGATTGCAACTTTGAGTATTGATATTAATTTCAACTTGATAACTCTACGCGTTCCTGAGAAAAAGGGTCTTGACTGACAGATGGACAACGAAGTGATCTTATATGGGTTCCGTTTCTCCTTTTGAGGTACGGAACCCTGAAAAGAAGAAAACAAGAAATATTGTTGTAAGTGCCGTGTGCGACTCAAGGTTGCATCAAATGGGACTCTAGCTCAGCATGTGTCAGGCAAATATACCTGACGCTGATATTCTGCTGCATCCTTGCAGTGATACAGACAGACAGACATACGGACACGAGTTAAGGGTTTTGTCGAAAATATTTGCGATCAAAATTTTGACCCTTCGCAAAGTAAATTTTAGGTACCTATACAGGATGGAAAGAGTAAAAAAACAAGGTCTACTCCTCTTGTTTTGAAACCCCAGGCTATTATTGCTTAACTTTCCTGGTTCCTTATACTTTAAAAATATTTACCTTCATTTAATAGCAAAATAGATACTTGTTATTTTGAAAGTTCAAATCTATCTATATATATTAATAACTAGCGGCCCGCCCCAGCTTCGCACGGGTGCAATTTTTTTTTCGAACAATTTTTTTTTCTCTAAGTAAGAACCATCCTCGTACTTCAAGGAATATTATAAAAAGAATTAGCGAAATCAGTTCAGCTGCTCTTGAGATTTGCGCTTAGCAACACATTTAGCGATTCATTTTTATATTATAGAAGATAAAGCTGAAGAGTGTGTTTGTTTGTTTGAACGCGCTAATCTCTGCAACTGCCAGTCGGATTAGATTTTTTTATAGCACGGTTATATTTATTGTTACGCTACGACCGTTAGGACCCGAGGTAAAAAAAAAACTTGGAAACAACGCTAAGCGAAAACGAAATAGGATAGTGCGGGTGGGAGATAATGCACGCGGACGAAGTCGCGGGCAGAAGCTAGTCTCCAATAATTATTTCTTTTTTGTTTTATCTGGAAGTAAGAGATACTGTTATTAGGTATAGTACTGCTACAATCCTTGCATTATGAACTACTCTTGCTTCGTTTACCCGACCGACGACGATCTGTCGACCTATTCTGTGAAAACGTAGGTTAAGTGAGTTTGAAGTCGAAGTGGCGGTGCTTGGGGGAGGCCCATGTTCAGACGTCTTTCAGCTGAAATTATGTTATTGATGATGATCTTGAAGTCAATTCAATTCAATTTTTTCACAAATAATTTACAAGTGAGCCTTATATTAGTGTTAATCCCTATCATTAGGTGAAATGACATGGGAGGACAATGGGAGGGGCTTCTGGCTAAGTAATAACAGCCGCACAGGTCGATCAATCAGGTTAAGCTAGGCTTGCCGCGGTTGGTAAGTGGATGCGTGACCTTCTTTACATACCAACCTCCGTGCCTCGGAAAGTACGTGGTCCCGGCTGTCATTCGTGGATTTTTAACAGTCATTACGGGTCGTCAGAAGCCCGAAAGTCTGATAACCAGTCATACTAAGGGGTTTCGTATTACCCAGTTAGGTACTTGGTTGTGGAAGTCAGATAGACAGTCGCTCCATGTAAAATACTGGGACTCAGCTGCACCGGGTTAGACTGGAAGCCGGCTCCAACATAGCTAGGAAAAGGCTAGGCAGAAAAAAAAATAGGTGGAATGACAGTTCACTTCTTCACCTAAGTTTTTACGGTGATGACGTTTACAAAATACACCGGACGGTCATACACGCACGCCGCGAGCCGGTTCGGTTACTACGCATCTGATTTTTCTGAAGAACATAACCGATATAAATGTAATAATCTGTCGTAAAAAAAACAGACAGAGAGTAGTGGTGGCTCAGTGGTAGCGGCCCCGAATTATGAGTTGTAGGTCGTGGGTTCGAACCTAGACAGGCGCTTTACTTTGTGTAAATAATTTCACCACCACTGCTCTCAAAACGGCGAAGGAAAACATCGTGAGGAAACCGGCATATTCTCGCACCAAAAAATCGAAGACACGTGACATCTACCAACGCGCACTGGACTCGCGTGGCGGATTACGGCCCGCTCCCTCTCACCGAGAGGAGGCCTGTGTATAATGAACCTATAATGTTTCCAAAGCATTGGAAACATTATAGGCTGATTATGCTATGTTAAATGGCACAGGAATGAGAACGAGGCCATTAGGTATATCATATCACTATCTCATAGGTACTTTAAATACCTGACAGTTTATTGTTCACTCGTAATAAGTCTCCAGCAACGTTTTATCAAAATAATCTTCTATGGAAACATACGATAAGTAAGATAAGGGCAAAATGTATATGTATTGTTCTACGTCAGATATGATGCTCATACCTATTCGTTTTGCTTAATTAATATTTAGGTATTTTTTTTAGGATTTTTCCACGAGCATAGTTATTATGGTTGTAGCACTGTAAGATCGTCAGCGGGATTGTCCGAAAGGGTTACCGCTGCCCCGGAACATACAGGGCTAAGGAAGGAACATGGATGAGTTTTAGTCAGTAAGAGTCTGACACTCCCTTCCACTCCGCCCTGAGAGGGAGAAGTCATATGATGATGCCCCTCAAATAAAAAAGCACTAAGACACGTGCTTAAAACATGAACTCGGCGTGAGTTTTATTAACTAAGGTTAATTTCCCACAATTGCAATTTTTCTTACTTTTTACAAAATATAGGGATAAAACATCGGAATTAAAGTAAGAAGCCAGTCTGGAAGACTAGATTTGGTAAATAATAATTGGATATTTTTTTATAGTTAAAAATGTACTTGATCCCTAGACACTTTTGATGTACCTATGTACAGAGGCCAGCACATCAAGCTACCCCAATCTGTCAAATTTTCCCAATTGAATATGGACCTTATTCCTTTGTATTAAAGTTGAAAATCTATCAAAGAAATTTGACATTTTGGGGTAACTTGATGTGCTGGCCTCTGTACTTTCAATCACAATCTGAGTCATTTTGAAGGATATTGCTAATCCATTGCTTCATTATACATGAAAGCCATTGCTACTGTTAATGTATTACACAATTACTCCGCTGCAAGCTAACTGTTAGATAACATGAAGAAATACATCGCATGCTTAAATAACTGACTATCTATGTATATTTTCAATGACAATGTAACTTAATAAGATAAATTTATAAGAATAATTGTGTCATAATGTTCCTAATATATTTGCACACCTCACATGGTTATAATACAGTGTACCAAAAGAACCTTTTGTAACATCCTCCGAAACTGTGTACTGACTTAACTCAAAACAGACAATTTTTGGGAAAGCACAAAGACGGTCTCGCTTTGAGGACTTATCCTACTTGTTGACGCATAAAATTAAAACTGATTGGATTTGATTACATTAATTAATCATAAATGCTTGAATTTTGAACGTATGATTATCTATTGAAGAGATCTGAGTAAAATAAAATCCGGAAATAATTCTAACGTACAGTATCTACTGATGGGTCAATATTCCATTAAGCATGCGACATACTTAGTCATTTTAGTATAGTTTGATCGATCACAACATAGAAACAGTTACATAAAGTGTGATTTAATTAACTTTCAGTTTATAGTAGCGGTAGTGGTTTCAGTTCAATTAGAAGTTTGCAGCTAATTATAACTTTATCGTTACAGATGATAGATAGTTTCTGATTAAATCGTTTCCATAGTGATAACTTCGTTGAAAAGGGTTTTCTACCAAAATTGAACGAGATCAATTAATAGCCAGTTAACAGTTCTAAATACTAGGAAAAAAAATGGAAACTATGATTAATTTATATTATCTGTGCTTTAACATAGCAACCGGATAACAGAAACAAAAATATCAACGATATTTTTGTCTATTTAAATGTAGTGTGTGGGATCTCCAGGAAAACTTCAGGGTCGCACAAAACAACAGTTTATTTAACACTAGCTTCCACCCGCGGCTTCGCCTGGAGGTGTGTCGATAAAAACTATCCTATGTCCCTCCCTGGGATGCAATCTACCTCTCTGCCAAATTTTATCGAAATCCGTTCAGTGGTTTAGGCGTGAAAAGGTAACATACAGACAGACAGAGTTACTTTCGAATTTATAATATTAGTATGAATGATAGACCTTTGCAATCTAAACGCGTCCTTCTTATTTCTCCCGAATCGCTATCTTCCCTTTCTTACTTCCTTTCACTTGTTCAAAAACATACTTTCATAATAGTTTAACAAATTAAGTCAACCAATTAAGTGCACATCCTAAATTAATCCTACATACATAATTATATACCTACCTACACACGCCTTCTTCCTCTGCCTACGGCTCCATGGTAGAAACTACAGAACGAAGGGGCAATTCCCGTAATTTTAAGAACGTTCACAGTCTGGGGGACAATTCTCGTAATTTTAAGAACGTTCACAGTCTGATCTGTCTCAATCTGTTAAAAAATACGTCTAATTTCCCTACATTATTGAAACATGTTTTGACATTGATTGTCGCTGAGATAAGATTGCCACTAGATTTTGAACGTTTTTAATTACCGGAATTGGCCTTCTAATCTCAGTCTCAATGTCTCAAAAATTTTAATTAATGCTATAATAAAAAATAAAAAAACACTAGGTACCTATTTCAATTAAATTTATTTTTGACAAGTTTTTGACATTGATTGTCTTGAATTTGAAAGTTTTTTAAGTCCGAGAATTGACCTTTAGATAAAAGATTTATCTGTTCTGAGATCCTAACATACCTACTGCTTTTGCTTCGTTTAGGTAAGTACGTTCTTACATGCATGTTGGTTACGAGTAATACTTCCTGAACACGTTTTTTTTATAGATTTTACAAAAAAAGAAAAAGAAAAAATAACACAAAATAAACAAGGGGTAATTTTGCCCATCCGTCCATGGTTTTCCGGCAATAACAATGACCTACGTCACACCCCTTGGGGATTATATCCCCGACATTTAGATGGTAATGCAAGTCAGATGCAAGAGGGGTGACGGTTGTAACTGGTGAGACGGAAACGTTTTAGTGTTCCTGCATTATTAATGTAGGTACTTACCTACTACCTATAATGTATTATTTATGTGATTGGAAGTGGTACAAGCACGTAAATTGATGTACCTACTCAGATTCGTCTGTAGCTTCTAAGGGGTCTACAATGACATGTTTGCGTTTGTTTGATGGTTATGTGCCAGTTCTTTGACTTCGGTCACTCACACACTCATAAATTGGATTGTCGACGACATACAATTAAATAGTCCCTATTGGTGAAATAGTTTCACTAGGAATATGATTACACGGATCAAGGGTATCGAACAAAAACATTTATTACACGACAAACGATTGCGGCCTACAAAGAAGCGGCGAGATTTCGCTGTTCGTTATTTTAAAATATTTATTTTAATAATGCGGAAGGAGTCTTGGAGTTATTATAAGGTAAGGAGCGCTAACTGAATGTATGTACCTACCTATCGTAGAGAAGGCATGCAGTCGTTTCGTTTTCCACACAAGTCACAACTAATGTAGACGGAAATGTACATAATTATCTATCTATAGTATAAATAAAAGCGAAATATTATTCGTTAGTACAAGTTGGGTACTACTGTAAGCGCTTAAGATCGGCTGGACCGATTTGGATAATTTTCTTTTTAACATGTTCGATAAAGTCCGAATAAGGTTTTTAGGTAGAGAAAAATTGGAAAAATGGAAAATTTGATAAAAACAGAAACTGTTTTCTTTGATTTTTGTATAATTATTGAAATTTAGACAAGACAATGTCTGTCAGGTCAGCTAGTTATAAAAATATAAATGATTAATCAGCTGCAATTGATGATTTGTGAATTATGATTGTTAAGTGTTTCTTAATCTTGCTTGGAGAAAGAGCTTGGTAGTATAAGCGTCGAACTGAAACATTCGAAGGTAATGAAAACACAACTGAAAAAGGTAGTTTCCTTGAAACATTGTGGCAGCTTTGTGGTCCCAGCAGTACTTATTGAAATAAGATGACGAGAAACACAAAGTATACGAGTTTCGACAGGCTAATACATTTGGCTATTAAGGAATGTGAAAGCGTTTCTTAATGATTAAAACGAAATGGGTTTTTGTGTACACTTGTAGGGATTTTTTATTATTTTTAGAGCCTAATCAACTTAATGATACAATTGGTTTATGATGTAGAAGTACACCTTAGCATAATTAGCCTATAATGTTCCCACTGTTGAGACAGGCCTCCTCTCTGTAAGAGGGAGTACATACTACCTATTCAATTCAAAATGCAATAATAATCATGATCATTAACTATTCAGACACAAATATGATAGGTATATCTTATTTAATGGATACAAGCTTCTGCGCCCGAATGGTTCGCGTGGATCGTAAGATACACAATTCCTATACTATTTGCTATTACTTCGTTTTCGCTTAGCGTACTGTCTGAGTATTTTTCTCGGTTCCTATTTTTTTTTTTTTTTTTTTTTTATAAATGGCATCTCGCAGTTCATCCTTTATGAGGATGGCTACTGCTTAACCGGACTTTCCTGTGGATGCCTCGAATTAAGGCCTCCAGCCAGGGCAAACAATAACTTAAAAACTAAGCGACAGCGCTAAGGGTAACCCCCTGCGGGGTTCGGACCTCGGCTCAGGGCGTCGCTGGAAGAGGACAGCAAGGGACAGGCTGGATCGGTATTATTATTGGTGTTTAGGGGCGAATTTAAAACTACAGGCTCAGCTGCGCGGGCTGGCTCGAGCAAGGGTCGGGGGGGGCACGGTGATGGTGCGGGGCGTCGCGACGGGCCTCGGCGGCGAGGACGGAAGGACGGATGTCTGAGCTTGTGTTTGTATTGACGTCTGAGAGTACTAGTGGCCTTACTGCTCTCCTGGAGGAGGGTAGTGGCGTCGTCGGGGATAGTGAGGGTATGCCTTGGTCGGCGAATCCTACTTATGCGGGAGGGAGTGTATCGGGAGGCCGCCGCAATCAGGGGATTGGGGTGCTTTATGGCAGAGTCAAAGAAGCGCTTGGAGAGGCGTTTCATGAACTGCTGGATGGTGGGGAGTCTGAGATCTAGATGCAGATTCACATTTCGGACATAGAAGGGGGCTCCCGTGACCTTTCGGAGGAAACGGTTCTGAAGGGTTTGCATTTTATGCAGAAATCGCGGCTTGGCGTGTGCGAAGACTACGCAAGCATAGGTCATGATGGGACGGATGACCGCGGTGTAGAGGCGCAATTTGCACTTGAGTGACAATTTGCTGCGGGCAGTTATCATGGAGTGGAGCCTACCGAGAGCGAAAGAGGCGCGTGAACGCGCCGTCTTTATGTGCTCGTTGAAGGTGAGGTTGTGGTCTAGGATGACACCTAAGTATTTGGCTCGCTTTCCCCAGGGGATCGGCTTGCCATACATAGAGATCGGGCGCGGGAGGGGGGGGGGTAGTTTACGCGGTTTCGAGAAGATGACCGCCTGACTCTTATCGGGGTTGACCTCGATTCTCCATTTCCGGAACCAATCGCTCAAGGCGCTTGCGGAGGTTTGGAGGTTTCGAGCTATGGATGACTGGTTGACTCCCGAACAGTATATGGCAGTGTCGTCGGCGAAGAGCGCCAACTGTGCCTTTTTACTGTTCGGGATGTCACTAGTGAACAGGGTGAAAATGAGGGGAGACAGAACGGAACCCTGGGGGACTCCGGCGCGGATGGGGTGAGGGGGAGAGAGAGCGCCCTCGATACGGTAGCGGAATGTGCGGTCCGACAGAAAATCTCGTAAGATGAGCACGAGACGGTCTGGCACACCTAGCAGGTACAGCTTATATAATAAGCCATTGTGCCAGACCTTGTCGAACGCCTTCGCTATATCGAAGAACAGGACGCCTGTCGAAGCACCTCGCTGAAAAGCAGCGCTAATGTGCTCGACTATGCGGTGGAGCTGGTGGATGCACGAATGCTTCGTGCGAAAACCGAACTGTTCGGGGGGGATGAGGCTCTTTGCTTCGGCATAGTCTTTGAGGCGCTTATAAATAAGCCTCTCGTAGACTTTGCCGAAAACATTGAGCAGACTGATGGGGCGGTAGCTGGAGGGCTCAGACTTGGGCTTGCCTGGCTTAGGGATGCCTATGACTGTGGCTTCTTTCCACATTTGGGGGAAGATGTTGTTGCTCAGGGCGCCATTGAAGATGGCGGTCATGAGCAGTATGAGGGGGGCGGGGAGGAGTTTGTACACCCTATTGGTGATACCGTCCGAACCGGGGGCTTTGCGGGTTGCGAGCCCTTTTATGATGTCTTGCACTTCGTCGGGAGTGACGGGAGGCAGAGGATCATCAGGGTCTTCGACTGGCGGGAGGGAGGCTCTCCGTTCGACTTCAGCGTTCACCTCGTCGAGGTGCGCTCTGTCTACTGGTTGAGAGCTGGGAGTGCATTGAGCCTCTAGGCTGTCGGCTAGGCATTCGGCCTTTTCGAGGTTTTCGAAAGCGACCGTTTTGTCGGGGCGTGTGAGGGGAGGAACTGTGGCCTCTTCAGAGGAGCGGAGCTTCCTCTGGAGTTGCCAGAAGGCGTGGTGGGTGGGCTCGAGTTCGCCGATCAACTTATCCCATCCCTCGGAGCGCCACTCCCCTATGCGTTTCTTTACAGCACGCTGTAAATGGCGCATGTGGGATTTGTTCGCGTCGCAGGGAAAAGAGTCGTAGGCACGAATGGCAGCGTTCTTCTCGGTCATCAGTTCACGTACTTCATCGGGCAGTTTCCAGCGATGGTCTTCCATCACTGGAACTTCCCGTGAGCAATCCGTCAGTACGGATTGAACGTGCTCTGTGAACGAGTCGATCGCCCCAGTCGTGTCTGCGACTGAGATAATTTGCTCGGGGATGGAGTCTAGGTGGGGAGACGTGGTGGATTTCAGTCTTTCGCTTACTTTCCTCCAGTCGGTGACTGTTTTGGTCGGGGGGGGCTGGTTGGGGTCGTGCGGGGGGCCCGAATAGGGGGCCAGGTGCAAGATGACCGGGCGGTGGTCAGAGTTAAGCTCTTGTACCGTCTCGATAGACTGCAAACGGAGGTTTACATTCTTGAGAAGCGCTACATCGAGAACGTCAGGAAGTTGGGCGGGGTCGCCCGGGAAATGAGTGGGATACATCGGAGCGATGATATCGAAATTGAGGGAGTCGCCTAGTTTGAACACGATCCTACCTCTGGTAGAGGTCGTGCTGCTATTCCAAGCGGGATGTTTGGCATTGAGATCCCCCGCCATGATGACGGAGTCACTCATACCGAAGAGGGTAGTGAAATCGGTAGTGAGAGAGATGGGATCCTCCGCACCATTGGTGGGCGGGATATAGGCGGAGATGATGGTGATTGCGGGGTGACCGGTCATGCCGAGCCGACAGATAGAGATCTCTAGCTGAGAGATGAGGGCGGGCGGGTCTATCGGGATGCAATGGAGGGACTTCCTATAGTAGATGAGGGTACCGCCCTTGTGGCAGCGAGCTCTGTCATTGCGAACTATCTTGTAGTTGGCAATGTTCGGGTTCCGCAGATGGGGCTTCAGGAAGGTTTCCTGGACTAAGAGGACATCGAGCTGGTGATCGCGGAGGAACGCGGCGATCTCATCGCGTTGATTTTTAATGCCGTTTGCATTAAAAAACCCTAGTCTAAGGGATCGGGGTTTGGTAACGCTCATTCTTTGTAAAGCCATTGGAGCTTTTTAGAAGTTGAGGGTTTGCATGACTTGCGTAATCTGAGGATACGCATTGAAAATCTCGGCGATGCGCCGAGGATTGCCGTTACAGGCTTGGATTTCCGCTGCCATGGCATTTGCGGGGGCAATAAAAGCTGCGTAAGCACCGATTATTACCTCCATGCTGCTAGGCTGGGGGCGGGAGGTGGGGGTCGGGGGGGACCTACTGGGACCAGCGGGAGCCCTGGGCGCGGCGGCGGGAAGGGCTACCGGTGGGGCTACTGGGACCGAGGGGCCTACTGATGGCGCGGGGATGACAGTTGCCATCAGCGCTGGGATAGTCGGGGGTGGGGGGGGCACCGAAGCTGCGGGAGCTTTGAGGTGGTTGAGGTTCGCCCATGGGGAGGGCCTTTGGGGACTGAGCCTATCGGGCATCTGGGAGGAAGGGATCGGGATCCTCACAGAGGGGCTTTCCCTTTGCTGACGGTCGCTCGCGCGCTTCGTCAGTTTGGGAGAAGAAGACTTGGGAGCCTTGGGGCAGCCACGGTAGTTAGCCGGGTGCCCGGATTGGCCGCAAAGAACGCAGCTCGGTGGCTCTGTGCACTGAGAGCGGTCTTTGGGGCGGGGACAGTCTGACGTGCCGTGGGCACCTAGACACTTGACGCATCTAGGTGTCGCGTAGCAGTGGGATTGGGAATGGCCATACAGTTGACACCTGTGGCATTGTCCGATGAGGTTGGACTTCCTGGGTTTCTCGATAGAGATACCCGAGAGGGAGCAAACTGACTTCACCTTGAAGATGGGGTGATGTCCTTCAGTAGGGTCGCAGATGACCAGGACCATGTCGTAGACTAGGCCCTTCCATGCTTTGTGCAAGCGATGGACTGCTGAGACGGGGATGCCTTGTGAAGCAAGGTCTTCTTTGATCTCCTCGGTGGGGATTTCTTTGGGGACGCGCCTGATGATTACGCGGGTGGGGACTTCCTCCGGAAGGGAGTACGTATGGAAGGGGTAAGCCCTTGTCTGGAGGAGACGGGTAAGGTCCCTGTAGTCCGAGGACGAGGCGACCGTTACCTTAATTCCCTGTTGGGTTGAGCGGGCGTTCGTGTAGTTGATCTTTTGATCAACACACGCTTTGGAGATTTCTGTCCATTTGGACTTATCCTGGACATAGATGGGGGGCGGGGGTCGTGGCTTCTTTGCGTTCGAAGCGGGAGGGGTAGCCGAGAGGCTAGACGCGGGATTGGCCTGCGGTGCGGCGGGGGTTGGGGTGGGGGGGCGGGGGTTAGAGGGGATTACCGCGACCGACTTTTTGGCCTTGTTGGCGTGAGAGGAGGCGTTCTTCTTTCTCTTGCCACCCTTTCCGACGACTATATAGTCGTCTTCCGAGGAGGACGAAGAGTCAGAGAGGGCTTCCTCTGAGTCGGATTGATCGGTTCCTATTGGTCCTAGCATTTGTTAAATAGCCGATAGCCTTTCTCAAGAATTTGGATATACAAATATAAGAAGATTTTTTAAATCCGACTGGTTGTTTGGAGATTAGCGCGTTCAAACAAACTCTTCAGCTTTAGTATAGATATAGATTAGGTATTATTTCCTCTTCGGAAAGGTCCTTGAATTCCTCTTTAGCATTTTGAGCACATGACCTTGCAACCTTCAATAGGTTACTAAGTCGGTAATTGTTCGGTAGTCTTCTTTTAATTCATAGATAAAAAGCATGCTGTATTTCTCACTGTATGATGAGGATATTCTATTCTATTCTTTTGACGACACGGTTGGCGCAGTGGTTGAGCGATTGACTGCTGCGCAGCATGTCCCAGGTTCGATTCCCGCACGGAACAAATATTTGTATGACCTACAAGTATTTGTTCCGGGTCTGGGTGCTTTATCTATAATATGTATGTATTTACAAAAAAAAAAATGTATATAAGTAGTTTATCAGCCATCTCGTTACCATAACACAAGCATTTGGTTGCTTAGCTTGGGACTATATGGCGTTGTGTGAAATGTCCAAGGATATTATTATAATTATTCTAACTAGCCTGTACCTACTATCCCACTGCAGGGCAAAGGCCTCCCTTTCCCTTTTCCACACAATTCTGTCTTTTGCGAGTGTCGGTCAGTCCCTACGGTAGGAGTCAAGCTCGTCCCGCCATCTTCGTCTTGGCCTGCCACGATGGCGTCGTGCGTTTAGTGGGACCCAATCGGTGGTTCTCTTAGCCCAATTGTCATCTGACATGCGACAAACATGTCCGGCCCAGTCCCACTTAAGTTTAGCGACTTTCTGGGTCTTTCATGTTATTGACAGTATGATGACGATAGTGCTGCAAGAAATTGCGCGAATGTTAAAGGGCCACCGTAGCATGCCTAGTTCATGCAAACGTAATACCAAAATAGTTTGTAAATCAAACATATTCGTATGGTAGTGTGTATTTACTCCGTATGGATTACAGAATATCTAGGTTCTCAAATATATATTTTGAAAGGACACTGATATAAAGACGAGATATGAGGAATTTTGAATTACTATAGAAAACTTATTTTTCTCATAACTCGTCTTTAAATCATTTTAGTAAGTAGGTATTCCGTTTGTATGAATTACGCATGCTCCGCCGGCCCCTTAAGATCCAGCAATACTAGAAAAACATCGTCTGTAAGAAAGTTAAAAGTTAAGGGTGGAGCGGAAGGGAGTGTCAGACTCTTACTGACTAAAACCCATCCGTGTTCCTTCCTTAGCCCTTTATGTTCCGGGGCAGCGGTAACCCTTTCGGACAATCCCGCTGCCCCGGCAGGAAGAAAGTTACTCTTAGTTCAAATCACGCGCGGTTAAGTAGGTACCCAGTGCTGCACAGACTAAATAGTACTCAGTGCTGTGACCGTTGGTAGATTAGCGCTGTAGCTATGACGGATATTCCCACGAAATTGACACTTATGCGGGTGAAACCGCGGGGCGCAGCTAGTGTAGAATAAAATAAACAGCTGAATCAGTAACACAGCTAAGGGGCGTGTGGCTAAGAAAAAACCATACTCCGTGGAAAAAACACACACGGGTCGATCGATCAGTTTAACCTACGCTTTGCCGCTTGTCAGAAGCCGAAAATCCGACAACCAGCCTTACCAAGGAGTATCGTATTATCCAGTAACTGGGTTGTGGAGGTCGGATAGGCAGTCGCTCCATGTAAAATACTGGTATTCAGCTGCATCCCGTTAGACGGGAAGCCGACCCCAACATAGTTGGGAAAAGGCTATATAGGCAGATGATGATGAGCTGAATTAATAACACAATAGTATAACATGTATTATTTTCAAATAAAAAAAGTAACACATCCACCGAATCCACAAACACAAACGTCACTCTAGACCAGCACAGCAACTGCAATAACATAATTTTTTCACATCGACAGCATCATAAGAATTAACCCGAACGACCGGCGAATATTATAATAATTTGAAAAATTAATCTCCAATTAAAATGTGAAAGATTTATTGGAAATGTAATTTACGTTATGGCACGCATTTCGTTCAACAAGGAGTTAATTAGTAAAATGCAATGGCGAGCAAACGAGAACGCGATTGGTTTTGCGCTATGTCAGCCGTTCTCCATGCGTACACCAGGCTAATAAGAACGTACATATTTCAATATGGCCGCCGATATTTTATTGAAAACTACGTCGGTTGCATGGTGTAGGTACATATGAATTGTATGGCATGATGCGGAATTAATTGAGAGATTTTGGGAATTTGTTTTCGTTCGGAGTTGACAGTTGATGTTCAGTTGTTTGTTTTGTTTATTTAAATTGATGATACGGATTCTTCGATCAATAATCTATTATTGATCGAAGTAGGGATTTGTAGAAATGTGGACTGTTATGTGGATCAAAAAAAAAAAGATCTAGGTGGAGTACAAATCTAAATACTAACCCCCTTACTAATAAACGTTGAGACACTACGATGTTAGGAAAAAATAATAATTTGGAATAATATTGGGAAGGCTGTTCAATTAATCTATCCAATTGAACAATTATTTTGGTGTAAACAAATTGTTGAAAAAAGAGTTTGATAATATCGTCAACAATTTGATTAACCCAAAACCGAACTAACGAAAACGCAAACACTTTTTTGTAAACTAAAGATAGACTTTCCCATGCCGCAGGCGTTGTTTTTCATGAAAGTTTTCACATTTCCGTTAGAAAAGTGGAGCAGTTGCAAAGTT
Organism: Gortyna flavago; assembly: GCA_963669345.1. Classification (NCBI taxonomy): domain Eukaryota; kingdom Metazoa; phylum Arthropoda; class Insecta; order Lepidoptera; family Noctuidae; genus Gortyna; species Gortyna flavago. The sequence continues at coordinate 9,652,799 of OY770139.1, forward strand.
TAGCGTAATTTGCATCTTTCCACAGATCTGACTAACAATGAGCCACGAAAAGCAATTATTACTTGAAGTGGCTCGATTCCGGTTTGAAACTAAGTGCTCTTTTGAATTTTCATCCTAATTTACATCTATAGGAGGATCAGATTCGATGAATGCGTCTAAAGGTTGTGTGAATCGTGGTTACACAATGGATCAGCTCTATTACTCCGTACGGAATCTTTTTAACTTCTGCGATAGTTTTCTTTTCGATTGAAGGTGGAATAGTTCTTTATTTCTTACAATGGACTGGAGCAATCTGCATAGATGGGGGTTCACGGATGGATCAGATTTGAAGTGCGTATGCGGTACCTCCCCACAGAAAACGGCTCACCTTGACTGCATCAGTGAGCGGAGCTTGTACAGCTGAAATTTGGGCCAAATATCATCACACTCTAATTGCGTAACACGCTATCAATCATAATCTGAATAATTTTGAAGGATATTCCTAATCCATTGCTTCCTATGATCGAAAAATTTGTCTGCTCAACAATGTAAATAACGCAATGAATGTTGTCTAACTGTTAAAATTAAAGCCGTTCTTACTGTTAGTGTGTTACGCAATTCCACAGGATAAACAATTATTATATATTATAATTTTTAATATTGCCTTTAGAACTTCTTGGAGCAATGGGATGGACAGCGTCTGACAACCTTTATCAAACGCTGGGGCTATTACATAATCCAAGTCAAGTGAAAAACGAAGTTGGCATAAAGGTACAGAATAAGTATTACCGAATTAGGTTCAGAAATGGTATTACTTAGTCCTAAGCCCTAGCTTTCGTCGAAAACGACCTAACATAACGACGCTGTTGATAACACCCCGATACCGAATCTTATCTATAACTTCAATCGAATAAAAAACGATAACCTAAAGTGGATAAAAGCCATATTTTCGAAGCAGCTCATAAGCCGATTCCATTAACATTTACATTGCAAATTACTATAAATCCAGATTCTAATCATTGTTTAAACTTGGTACATTTGGAGGCAATAGCCCATTTTCACGAAACGCCATCGAGTCGGCTCTCGTTTGGTACACAATGAGATTGCTTGTTTAATTTTAACAATTACCATATTTTTTAACTTAACATCTGTTGGTCTACCCCTTTTAAGGAGTTTAATTATGATTTTCTGTGGGGTTTTTTGTAGAGGTGACGGTGACCGCGAAATCACTGCAATGTAGCGTCGAGACTTCATAAAGTTTTGGATATTGCTCGTAGAGAAAAAGGAGCCTGTATTGCAATGTGCCTTACGGTTTTAATCAATTATTTGTTTTTCAACACGGCTTAGGTTTCATAAATATGTAGCAAAAATAACTAAGGTGGACGGTAATAGTTTAATAGGTAGTAGAAGGCCGTAGGTCTAACTAACTGAAACTTATATTAAACGAGTCCACCTAAGTATCACCTAACTGTATCTAGATAACACTTATAAGCGATCTTTTACTTGTCACAGCAATGCTACAGAGTGACACAGACACACCCTACATATTCTTTAGTCATTGGACACACCAGAGTGTCTCTGACACTCAAGGCATAGACAAGTAATGACGTTTACGTCTGGTGCGGATTAAATATAATTATTTTATTTTATTTGCTAATATTTTACCTATTAAATCTATTTTATTATTTATTTATTTCAGTAACTGCCCGTGACATCACAGCGGGCTCTATCAGAATACCAGCGCTGCGAAATTTATTTTTTAAACGCAGCATCATGCTGAGATTCTTTTTTATATAACTTGATTTTATTTTTTACTGTATTTAGTTTGGTTTGTGATTTTCCTGTACGAGCCGCAATAAATACTTTTCTTTCTCTATATCTATGTAACTCGTATCGAGATTCAGTTTCTATAAATTTTCACTAGCCGCTGCTTCGTCCCATATTATATTATAACACTTGATGTTGTCTCCATCAAGTTGTAGATAGGTAACTATGTGTATAACACTGAACACCCACGCTTAAAATAACTGTATCCTATTATCTCTACACCTATTAAATCTCAGTCCTGATAGTTGTACTACCTACCTACGGCTAGACTAGACAAGTACGCACTTCTGAGACCACATCAAACTGAGCCGGGTAAGAAGCGCCGCTAGTGTAAAGTTGGAAGCGCTCGGTGCGCCCGTGACAAATTGTTGCAGTAATGAGCGCCTTGGTTCCTAACTGTTAAGACCCGCGTACACGGTTCTACCACGAAATCTTGGAGGAAACAATAGAGAGGTGCAATGCTCGGTATGGTGATAATTTGTGTGCAGTAGGAATTGACAAAAACGATATGCTTTTGATGAAACTGTTGTATTCTAATATAAGCATCGTCCAGGAATGTTTGAAGACTTAGGTCTTCAACCAGTGTGTCCTGCCAGTTGTAACATATGGTACCGAAACGTACCGAAACGTGGACACTGACAGCCAGCCTGGTTCACAAATTCAAGGTCGCTCAGCGCACTATGGAGAGGTCGGTGTCAGCTTGGAGCTTCTTTGAAGAAGAAGATCCGAAAAGAAATTATCCGAAATAGAACTGGAGTTATCGACATAGCTTGCACAATAAGCAAGCTTAAGTGGCAGGTCCGAAGAATCGATGGCCGGTAGAGCAGACGAGCCCTGCTGGAGTCCGCGTATCAGCAAGCGTGCCGATACCCCACAGATGGGCCCATGACCTTAAGAGTGTTGTGGCGCAGCCTGGGAGAGGCCTATGTCCAGTAGTGGATGATAGGCTAAGTTGGTTGATTGAAATGTAAGCATACACGGTACCTAAGACCACGAAAGCCAGGAAAACAATGGCATGGTGTGGGAAGCACTGTCGTGGTGAATAATGGCATACCTAGGCAAATATAGCTTATTGTCAACACGAGGCTACAACAGAGTCATGTAAAAAGGTACAGTATCATTAAGAACCGCAAAAGCAAAATTAGGGAAAGTCGATTTGCCTTTTATAAGAAACTAGCAGCGGTTTCACCCGCATAAGTTTCCCGTAGGAATATCGGGATAAAAAACTATCCTATATTTTTTCCCGGGACTCAAACTATCTCTTTACTTCCCAAATTTAATCTAAATCGGTTCAGCGGCTTAAACGTGAAGAGGTAACAGACACTACACACTTTCGCATTTACAATATTAGTATGGATGCTCTAACGATAAAAACTTTTTAACAAAAAAAACAACCGACTTCCAACAAAACACTACAAAGTGAAAAATAACTTTAATTTCAGAAGTCGGTGTCGTTGGTTCTGCATTTTCGTTTTTTGACACCGACTTCTGAAATTAAAGTTATTTTTCACTTTGTAGTGTTTTGTTGGAAGTCGGTTGTTTTTTTTGTTAAAAAGTTTTTATTTTTCACTTTTGAGTTGTGGTACCTACCCCACACCAATTCGTATACCACTACTTGCTAAATATATAACAGTGACAGGAAGTTGTACAGAATGAGCTGTGATCGACCTTGGTAAAAAAAACTTTGCAAAAGGGCAAATATACGTCGCGCTAAGTCGTGTCAGAAGTTTGGAAGGTATCGTTTTGTCAGATTTGGATGCCAACAAATTATTAAAGCGACCACAGGACGACAGATCATTGACGGAAATAATGAGGCTACGAAATCTGTCTTCTGACAATCAAAGCCACACTTAATGTACCTACGACTCAAGGGCGAAGATCTCTTTGGCGTCTTATAAAACAGTCTTCAGCGGTTTCATTTTCGAGCAGTAGCCTTCGAAATAGCTTCTCGTATCACATCTCCTGTATCATGTGGTTCGCATTTACTCGATAAGCCCAAACACGGCTAGAATACATTGTTTTATTACGATGCTCCGGTACCTACCTTCCAGCTTCATAAGATCGGTTTGATGGTACCAGTTTCGTCAGAACTATTTATTTAAATTTGCTTCGTCATAGTCGCTTAACTATCTTAATCGAGATATCTTATCTCCACCCATGAAATACTTATAATCATTGAAGAGTTCCTGTGTCTATCTGTAGTCTCCTTCATCAGTTCCACTTCACCAAATTATACTTTCTGAATGCAAATGCTTGAGTTGTCGATGAAAATACCAGAATTGCTATATGTATGCCTATAATATTTGAGGAGTTCCCTTAATTCCTTATGGATCCCATCATCAGAACTGGATTTTGACAAAATGGGACCAATCTGGAAGTATATCCTTTTAAATAAAAAAAAAAAATTCTAAATCGGTTTTGTAACATCATCTGAAATTGTCGTCTTGTTGTTTTTTCGCGGCCATCAACCAAACCTTGTTTTTCTAGTACAGAGTAGTGTAACAAATAAAACTTATTTGACATGCATATCTCTAAATGCAGTCCGAAATGAGTTATTAAGTAGTGTTATTTTACTGCAGCTAATTAAAAGTCGGAGTATAGGTAAGTGATGACTCTCGGACTCAAACACTTGAATCATCAATAGGTTTCATTTGATTTGAGAGAGTTCAACTAACACACTGTACATGCCTACCAAAGAGGATTTTCCTCGACTTTCATGGGATCCCTTCATCAGACTCTGACTTGGTGACAATGGGACCACCTCAAGAGCATACCGTTTCAAACCCTAATGTCAACTGCTCATCACCTGTTACAAAATATTGCTTTTCCCGATGCTAGGACGTTAATTGTTGAGGAGTTCTCTTGGTAAGAACCAGGAGAACTTGAGCTGATGGTGAAGTCACCATCAGCTCCACTTTACCATACGTATTGTGACGATCATAAATTGCTTAGCAACCATATTAAAGCAATCGAATCGCTACCCGTGAAATATTTTTCATTGAGTAGTTTCGATGGCCATCTGTGGTCTTCATCATCAGTTCCACTTCCCCAAATTATACTTTCTGAATGCAAATGCTTGAGTTGTTAATGAAAATACCAAAATTGCTATATGTATGCCTATAATATTTGAGGAGTTCCCTCAATTCCTCATGGATCCCATCATCAGAACTAGAGTTTGACAAAAATGGGACCAATCTGGACGTATGTCCTTTCAAATAAAAAAATAATTTTTTAAATCGGTTCATAAATGACGGCGTACTGAGGTAACAAACATAAAAAAAAAAAAATAAAAAAAAAAAAACATACAACCGAATTGAGAACCTCCTCCTTTTTTTAAAGTCGGTTAAAAAGGCACATTTTGTAAAAGAATAACGTTAGCCCATTTTGTCCCACTGCAGGGCATTCTTCCACCTTTCCTTGTGCTGTGCCTTCTCCGTCCAATCGGTTAGGAATGAGTCCAAATCGTCACGTCAGCGTTTCTTAAGCTTGCCTCGGTGACGACGCCCCCCATAAATATGGAAAGAACAAATAAACCTAAATAATAAATTTAGGATTCTTAGTATAAAAGCTCATATGTAGTTACAAAGAGCTAATAGCCAAGTATCGAGTAATAGCCTCTTATCTTGAGAACAAGGCAATTCAAATTTTCTCAAGGTTTACAATTACTTGTAATGTGAGCAGAAACTGAAGAGGTCCACCAAGTTTATTGAGTTGAGTTCAATTGAAACAAGTATTTTGGAACAGGTGAATTTCTGGTGAAATATTTTAGAGAAAATAAACTTTCGAAGTACCTAGCTAGTTTTGTCTATACTAATATTATAAAGAGGTAAAAGTTAGTTTGTAAGTTTGTAAGTAGGGAGTAATCTCCGGAACTACCAGTCAGAATCTTTTTGCATTTGATAGCTCAATTCTTGAGCAAAGATATAGGCTGTTTAACATCAAGCTAAGATTCTTAGGAGCCGAGCAAAAGGAAAAAAGTCAGAAAGAACGCAAATCGAAAACGAAGTAGTAGCACAGGCGAGCGATGAGATGGGACGAGATGTGTCGTGGGCCGACATTTCACGCAGACAGTCGCGGGCAGAAGCTAGTATATTATAATTACTTAGAATAGTAATTATCGAGCTTCAAAAGCACTTCATGTGGAGTCAGGACGCACTAATATCCAATACAATACCAGCCTATAACTGTCCCAAAGCAGAGCAAAGGCGTTTTCTCATACACACAAGACACGAGCATTGATCACCATGCTTGCTCAAGACCGGTTGGCGATTTCAGACGTATAACAATAACTCCAGGTTTCCTCGTCTTATTGTCCCTCACCAATTCAGTCTAACCAGATGCAGTTGAATACCAGTATTTTATATGAACCGACTGCTTATCTGACTTCCACAACCCAGTTACTGGATAATACGATACCCCTTGGTAAGACTGGTTGTCAGATTTTCGGGCTTCTGACTACCCGTAAAGACTGTCAAAGATCTATGAATGATAGCCGGGACTAACGACTTAACGTGCTTTCCGAGACACGGAAGAGTCTTGGTATGTAAAGATGGTAACCCATCCATGAAACAACCGCGCCAAGCGTAGCTTAACCTGATCGATAGACCCGTGCTTCTGTTATTACTTAGCCACAAGCCCCTGTGTATGAGCTATTCCGGTCTAACACAAGTAGAAACGCAAGAACACATCGCACCCGGGGTCGCGGGATTGTTCGAAAGAGTTAAAGTAGCCACAGAACGCAAAGGGCAAAGAAGGAACTTGGATGGGTTTTAGTCAGTAAAAGTCTGACACTCCCTGTCGCTCAACCCACAGCGGGAGGAGTCATTTGATGATTTCCCAAACTTAAAAAAAAGACCACATCGTACCGTGTATCGACGCCTTTACACCAGCGTGTAGATATGCGTATTTTCATTGTTTGTGAATGGGTGTTGCCAGCTCTAGGTATCTTGTTGTAACGCGGTTTTATTCCCGGTCGAGTTGTTAATGTTTTAGGTTTTTATAGTACTCGCTTATTGCACCATACGTTCGGTTTCTTGCCTGATAGCTGAGAAACCACATTTTCTTCAACATGTACTGAGTAAAACGTTATTGCACTGTGTTCCTGTTTAACTGAGTATTGTAACAAATGAAATTGGCTTGTGTGTTTCAATTTCAAGAAATGTTCATTTATTTTACTTTTGTTTACCGTTCAATTTGTGTATAAAATTGTAGTGAGTTCTCGTTTTACGTGGGATTGGATGTAATTGTTTAAAAATATTATAACATAACATCAGACTTTGTTTCCCCAAAGGGTTGGGCAGAGGTGAAGGTACCTATAGTACCTTCACCCGCAATTCTCCCGTTACGTTTAATACATTGGACATGTATTAGGGGGCGAGCCTATTGCCATCAACCGGACTCAAATCCAGACTTCGGGCTACTATTGAGAAATTTAAGATAGAAAAACCCAATAACACTTTGCTCAACCTGGCAATCGAATCCAGGACCTCATGCTCAGGAGTAGCGCTTGCGACCACTTGCCCAACGACGCAGTTAATTGTTTAATTTAATTAGTAATATGGGGCGGGTTGCACGATATGGTAATGCTTTGTACCCGTCCAGTTCGGAATTTAGTGCTTATAACTAATAGCTACGGATTGAAAAATGGGAATTTAAACGGTAAGTAATTAGGATTTTGAACCAATTTAACGTTCGGTCGTTTTGTATGATCTACTTTGTGTGGCATTGTCCTGTATTTATTCGGTCACAAAACTCGCAAACTCACATCAGGCACACAGCATACATATTTACCCCCTTGCGAATAAACGTTGCATAGCGTCTTCATAGTTACACAATACTTTGTCTCCTTCTTTCGAAAGTGAAATTACTGATGACTGAAAGAGAGAAATCAGTGTGTAACTATTCATCTGATATAATACGTTTATTAGTAAGGGGGTAAATGTTTGTTGCGGAAGTACCTCCATTTTGATCTTATACCTCTGTGTATAAAAGGTGGCAGGGATATGTCGATATCCGTGCCACCTTTTATACACAAAAGACTTATATAACCAGTTAGCGCAAAAAGTTACCGTGAATTCGGTAACAAGTTGAAAAATTTATCCACATATGGTCTAAATATGAAATATTGTTTTTGGCATTAACTTATGAAACATTTATGGAGGTGATGATCATCCAGCACCCTAACATAACACACACACACATTAACTCTAGTGTGTGATTGATAGTTCAATCAGAATCTGAAACATTTTGAAGGATATTGGTAATCCATTGCTTCATATGTTCGAATAATGAGTCTGCTCAACAATGTAAATAACGCAATGAATGTTGTTGAACTGTCAAAAATTAAAGCCATTCTTACTGTTAGTGTGTTAAACAATTACCCCGCTGCTTAAAACCTCTGCAGTACTTATGAAAAGTTACAAAACAATAAAAAATATGTATATTTTGCCCCAACCACAGTTTATACTATTACCTAGTAGTAACCTCTGTGACTTAACAACGAGTCTAGTTGAAAAACTTTTTCGTAAAAACATTAGTTTGGGCAGTTGCCAGGCGGATGCGCGAGGCGACGCTAGTGTCCGACACCAGATTTACAACGACTTTTCAATAGTACAGTCCGCCTCAAAAAGATGCTTAATTGTTTTTTTTTGCATTTTACAAGGTCTATTTAGGTGGTACATGATTCTAGACCAGTGGTAACGCAGGCTGGTTCAGAATCGTGAACTGAAATCATGGTAGGTTGCGCTTAGATGTCCCTCCCACTTTGTATGTACTCTCTCTCGGCGTAATTGCGTAACACACTATCAGTAGCAGGTTTCATTTTGACAGTTCAAAAACATTCATTGCGGTATTTACGTTGTTGAGCAGACACATTTTTCAAACATATGAAGCAATGTATTAGCAATATCCTTTAAAATGATTCAGATTGAGATTGATAGCGTGTTATGCAATTAGGTGCCTGTCGGACACAGCAAAATATTAGGAGAGGAGAAGCATTGAAAACTAATTAAGACGTGTCCATACATCGACATGAATTCATTTGACTGTCTACAATGGGCATTGTTCATATTTTTTTAAATGTTGTAATTGAAAAACCATTTCGAGGAATAGCGTTACTAATCATTATGGACTAATTAATTTACCAAAAATATTAATATTTATTGATATTTTTGATAAAATACGATTGACCTTTTGTGCCCTTCAAATTACATCACCTGCGATCGTACAGTATAGTATCGTTACCTCAAAAATAAAATAAAAAGTAAGTGGCAAGTATTGTCTACAATCCGTCAGTGTCAAGTGTAAAATTATAATAATATGTCAAAAATATATTAAATTTAAACATTCCGACTTGCCTCTTATTCATCTCGTTTATAAATATGATTACATTGTTTCAACAATCGACAATATATAATATATCGGAAGAGCTATGGAATACAAAAAAAACCGGCCAAGTAAGTGTCGGACCACGCACAATGAAGGGTTCCGTAGTTGGAATGAATTTATCCCAAGAACAAACTTAACATTGTAGTTGAAAAACATGTTCTCCCATACATTCCAACTGAAAATGTAAGTTTGAACGCACAATATTGAGAGATTTACCATGTTGTTTCAAGATCATAGACTTCTTATTAATTTTCCTGTAATCTATAGGTATAGAACTATTTTCAGTATTTTTTTCAAAATTTTAGGCTTAGTAGTTTCGGAGATAAGGGGGGGGGGAATGGTAAATTTCCGTCGATTGTCTTAAATAACTTTAATACAATTTATTTTAAAATTATGAAAAAAATATATTTGAGATCCTCACGTTAAGCCCTTTCATTTGATATGTCACACGGTACAGATTGCGAAACTTTTTTTATAATTGTCTATTTACTCCTCAAAAATTACTCCCATTTTCAAAACTCATTTATTTACGTTACACGTCTGTGTTTGGGTCACAGAGAATCATATGTGTACCAAATTTAAACTTAATCGGTCCATAAGATTCGGAGCAAATCGGCTGTGACAGACGGACAGACAGACAGACAGACAGACACACGAGTGATCCTATAAGGGTTCCGTTTTTTCCTTTTGAGGTACGGAACCCTAAAAAAAAGGAATGAAATGCTATGGAATGAAAAATACGTTGTGTTGACAGATTGAAATTTTTTATTTCTGTACTAGTGAGGCAACAGCACTTAATCTTTAGTGCCACTGATGACGTAACCTACCTTAAAAATATTTATAAAAAAATAACTATTGAGCCAACCATCAAAATATTCAAATTAGTTTCTCAAAATGCTCTAAATTTTCAAAAAGTAAAATAAAATCTAATGGTTAGAAATTTTGGACAATCCCCATTTGTGTTCCATAATGCTGTATCATTAAGGTAGCTAAATAATTGAGTATCGAATGAGTAAAATACATATTTTGCAGCGACATATTGATACAATATTATGGAACAAATCTGACGATTTGTTCTACAATATTGTATCAATGTGTCACATAATTATGTTGTGGTCAGCTTCCAGTCTAACCGGATGCAGTTGAATATCAGTATTTTACACAGAGTGACTGCCTATGTATCTGACCTCCACAACCCAGTTACTGGGTAATACGGTACCCCTTGGTAAGACTGGTTATCAGACTTTCGGGCTCCTGACTACCCGTAACGACTGTCAAAGATCCACGAATGACAGCCGGGACCAACGGCTTAACGTGCTTTCCGAGGCAAGAAGTGGTCTCGGTATGTAATGATGGTCATACATCCACAGACCAACCGCGGCAAGCGTAACTTAAACTGATCGAACAACCTGTGCGGCTGTTATTATCTGGCCACAGGCCCCTCCATATTGTGGAACAAAGAATATAGATAATGAAATAAATTCATGTCGATCTATGTAACGGCCGCGACTTACGGTCGTGGGTTCGAACCCAGACAGGTGCTTTACTTTGTGTAAATTATTGCTCTTAAGAGCGTTTACGCCGTACGGCTTTTCAAACAAACTTTCAAGCCGTTGTTTTTCGAAATTAATGAACCGATTTTAATGAAACTTCATACGCATAAGCAGGATACAAAGGTCTAAAAAGTTAGCTGAGAACATTTCGAAATGTCTTATTTAAAAAAAGATAAGTGGAAGTCTCTGTTTCTATGGGAACTTTAAAATCGGTCTAATTTAGCTGTAACACAATTTTTCGAAAATGTTCTCAGCTAACTTTTTAGACCTTTGTATCCTGCTTGTGCGTATAAAGTTTCATTAAAATCCGTTCATTCATTTCGAAAAACAAGGGCTTGAAAGTTTGTATGAAATGCCGTACGGCGTAAACGCTCTTAAAACGGTGAAGGAAAACATCGTAAGGAAACCGACATGTCGTAGAACCAAAAAATTCGAAGTCATGTGACATCTAGGTACCAACCCGCACTGGGCCCGCGCGGAGGATTACGGCCCACTCCCTCTTACCGAGAAGAGGCCTGTGTCTCAGCAGTGGGAACGTTATAGCCTGATTATGCTATATCGATGTATAGGTACATCTTTTTGAAGCTGACTATACCGATATCCTCGATGTGACATAAATGCTGACTACGCAACGTCTTCCTGTAAGCGAGACAGCTTGTGATAGAGGTTTTTATTTTACGAATAAAACAAAGGAAACTTCTTTGTCTTGTAAGAAAGAAAGTTATTGGTCATGAGCAATTTTTTTTTTGTTATTGCTAAATGCTAAGCACTTTAATCTCGATCACGCAAAAAAAAAAACAATTTCTAAATGGACTCCGCTTTTGACCTCGGTCACGCCTGATGGAAGGCGACCGATGAGGTCTTTGACGGAACGAAATTGAAGTCAGACGAGTTAAATGTGGAGGAAAAGCGCTGAGTACGACTGGTCAGGATATCAACCGAATGCTGATGGTATCCTGCACTACGTGTGGTAGTCCGGTGATTGATCTTTATTAGATAGTGGTATGAATTGGAGGGCCTATCTAATAAGCACACTTTAGAAAGACAATTGAAAGTTGTTAGGCTATTGACTGTTGTTTCGCGGGTGCGAGCCGCGTCCATGCCTGCTCGATTTGTAAAGGCCGAGACTCGCCTTGGACATGGGCGCCGCACGGTGTGTAGTATGAACTGCTCTATATAAAAACTATTCAGCGGTTTAAGCGTGAAGAGGTAACCGACAGACAGACAGACACACTTTCGCATTTTAATATTAGTATGGAAGTACGGACTGATATTGTAAAATATTTGCAACGTTGTTGTTTGTAGCTTTTTACCAGTAGGTAGTTAATGAGGTATTTACTATTTATTAATTCGTATCATGGTTAAGGTCTAGAAAGCCATTTTCTTGGAGTATCTTAGCTTAATAAATCATCCGACGACCTGCACAATAAAAACGATGTCATAAATGATTTACAAACCTTCCGAACACGAGATCGACACCACTTTTTCAAACAAACTATTTTTTATTATTGTCTGCTCTCTTTCCTGTCACTGTTGCGTTCAGCTCTCATACGTTTAAATAATAGATTTCAAACACGCATAATTATATTTTGCGAGCACTTAGGCGGATCATACACTACAACGCGGGCGCGAGGGCGCGGAAACGCGTTTTTATTGAATTTGCGCACAGGAGCGTGGCGCATGGTAGTGTGAGATCCGCCTTAATAATCCCGAGTCCTAATCAAAAGCGACTGTCGCGCTAGTTTCTATGAATTATGACGTACAAAAACAACTTGATTGATCGCGCGACCTATGTCATATTCATATAAAAGATCGACGAAGGCGTACTTGCGCGCCTGACGCAACACACTACAACGCAAATGACATAAGAAATACAAATAAATTTCTGATAAGATAAGATAGTGATTTATTTCTCACCACGATATTTAAGTACATTTTCAAATAATCAAGTACAATACTTAATATTAATTTCACATGTGAAATACATAATAGTTTTAATTATACTGTGGGAGACTGGTGCGTAAGATAGGCGTAAGACCTGTATTTCACATGTGAAATTATAATCACTGGTAAAGTATTACTAAAACATTATGGTTACATTCATCGATGAGAGAAAATCAAAATAAACTCACAAAATCCCCACAAATGCCGTTTCCAAAAAACACACTTCCAAAAATGACAAGAAAAATAATATCAGGCCAAAAATATAGCTACATGTTAAAAATTAATCCCGAAATGGTAGCAACGCTCGTCGGGTGTCAAGTGCGAGCCGGTACATCGTTAGTCGAAGAGTTTTCTTTTGTCTCAAGGGTTGAGCCTTGCTTGTTATGGCAGCTTTTGTTGGTGACCCCGCCCGTGCCCGTGGCCTTCTTCTAACTTATTCATTACATGCTTTTTCAAGGAGCTAAGAAATACCGAGATGCAAATAAACTATGGTGCGAGAATAGACGCCTCGGTGGATGAGGGATTTGAATTTGAGATGTGCCTGTTGAATGTAGTGTTCGCTACATGATGTATGTGTAGAATATGCTTTCAGAATCTCATAGTTTCTGTTAGCGAATTTTATGGAGGACGTAATAAATTTAAGGGAACTTTTTGCGTAGGCGCCTTTAAGGCTCGACATAAATCAAGACAAACGTCTGTGTCTTTGAATTTGATCTTGCTAATTATGTGAATGCTATAATCAAAGTATGTCCCTTTTTTATGTGTTTGAAATAGTTATTGCAATAACCACAACGCTTGACGAACGAATTCGTGATCCCAGAAGATAATTGTCGCCATCTTAATTTGTCAATTTGGACTCAGATGAAATAACTCATTCATTTCCCTTTCGTGAGATTCAATTTGAATGCCTAACTTTAATATAAAATAAAATTGAGGAATAAAACACATTATTTAATATTTTTAAATCAATTTAATTTAAGCTACGACAAATGCACAATCTTAACAATATAGATATAAACGATTCCCCAGAATCCTTTCCTCAATGTAGGACAAACTTTGTCTCCTCTCATATCTATTTCGCGATCGCATCTAGGATTTATTTTAAGTCGCTTGAGAATATATACGCTGTTAGCATAAGCCGAATATTCAATCTATTTTGTAGCGCTTAATGCGAGCCTGGCACTGTACCTATATCAATTGTCGTTATGTAATTCTTGAAATCCGTCTAGAATTTCTACTAGCTGAACACTACAGTTACTAGTTTTAGGTACTTTTAGAACTAGGTAATGCATATTTATTTTATTTCTTATTTTGATTGTTGTTCTTAGCATTATGCTAAGCGATGGCCGTTTTGCGTGGATGTGACTGATGTTTTCTCCCAACTTGTTATGTTTTTGTGTTTGTGTTCTTTTTATGCGTCATATATGCGTATTTTCTTTCTTTCTTTTCTTTCTTGTTTTTTATGTATATCTTATCGTATGCATATCTAACAGAGAAGTATGGAAGAAAAAGACATGTTGCGCCGATCCCAAATAAATTGGGATAAGTTAGGAGAATGATGATGTCCTTAACGTATGCTGCACCGGTTGACGACATCACGACAACGCCAGCTGTCGCTGAATACCAGCGCGGGGGGCTCTGTCTCGCATAAGGTCTTAGCATCATATTGAACGATGGACATTTTGCGTGGATATTGACGCATATTTTCCCTCAACTTGTTTTTTTTTTTGTGTTCATGTTGCCGCAAATAAAATTATTTTCTTTCTTTCTTATTGCAAGATTTGAGTTGTCTAAAAGGTTTCTGTTATAGTACAATAGTGAAAAAGACTCAATTTCACGTTGAGTTGCTCATCTCTATTAATCTAATTCATTATTATTTCAGGGGATTACATTAAGTCTATTTCGGGCAGTATTAAGTCGAGTTTGACTAATGTTGCCGGACGGATTGTTACGGGAGCCAAGTTTCCCTATCTAAGCGGATGAGCTGATCGAACCGGCTGTGTAAAATTAGAGTTCCGTGTTGCCTTCGGTATCTATTTGGTGATTACTTTTAGGAGATTATCTTTATTTAGGAAGACTTAATACTGTTGGTAAGTTTATTTTACTTTGAGTTTTTCATTAAGTTGCTATTGTTAAGAAAAAGCGAAACGTTGTAATAGTCTTTTAGTAGTCTCGTAAGGCCGCGATTTACGAGCTGTAAGTCGTAGGTTTGAATCCTGACAGGTGTTTTACTTTAAGTAAATTACCTCATCACCACTGCTCTCAAAACGGTGAAGGAAAGCATCGTGAGGAAACTGGCATGTTCTAGAACAAAAAAATCGAAGACATGTGACATCTACCAACTCGCACTGGGCCCGCGTTTATATATATTATTTGCAGAGAGGCGTAGAATTTAAAAAACTTCAAAACTTTCAGAAGCACTTTAATATGAAACTTGTAACACAAACAAATGACAAACCATCGAAGCTGAAGCGTTTAGTGCTACCGAGAGGTGTTCAAATTGCTTCCACGTGATATATCCCACAGTCCAAGTACGTTTAGCCATATTGAATTTTTAAGCAAAGATGCCGTTGCCCTGGTTTCGCGGCGGTCGCTTTTTGTCGGGGTAGTAAAGCAAGCAAGTTTTTAAATTGAGATAGGTCGGGTCCGCAGGTGTTTCTGAAATTTTATGTCCATAACTGATGTGGAGGTGTTTTTGGAATGTATTTTGGGGACAAGGCTGCTATTGTTGTGGGATCGGTGCCATGTCATTTGTTCTTGGGAACCGCCTTTTTTGTGAATCGCAGTTTTTGAATGATGAACAAAACAGGTATTATGTGTGAATAAAACACAATGTTGCAGTTATTCTCTAGCTAGTGAGCTGACGATTCACATTGCTGATACTGACAGTACCGCGCCAAGCGTCCTTCTTGATAAGAAAAGCACGCATGCTGGTCAGAGCGAGACACCTATAAAATCTGCTTCCATGCGGTTGTGTCAAACTAATTATCGCAGTCAAACGAACAAGATTCCATTTCTGACCAGGTTAGTTGAATATTTTATCTGCCATCTATAGGTACTCTCAGAGAAGATGAATGCGATGAGCACAAGACTTCGCCACAGCGACGCATGCGGCGAAGTGTTTCAGCTTCAATAATAATGTTGATGTTAAAGGTACACACAGCAGTTGTTCATTTGGTATAAATCAATATTGAAAGTTAGTTCAGATGTCTATTTATGTCAATAAACAATTAAATTAATTCACGCAAGAGACACCCGAAACAACAAATCCTACAGTTAATTTAAATTCCATCAATTCTCAGATTTAATTAAATTATATTTATTATGTGTTAAATTATCTGCATACCTTTAATTTAGGGCGGCGCGAATTTATAATTCCAAAATTAAATTCTGACTGACATGAAAGATATTTTGGAGTTAAAAGAACTCGAGAACAGCCCTTTATTTTGATTTGACCCTTTGTTCTGGTAAATGAAAAGCCATTCTGTAGATGACTATCTTAGCCGGTATAATGGCGCGGCTCTCCTGAAATGATAACTCGTTATCATTTTTGGAATGTTTTAATAGAAAGCGGTTGCTTAATTAGTGAGAAAATTTTAGCTGTAGCTCGGATGTCTGTGGTTGTGTTAAAAGAAAGGTATGCGGTTATAAAAAGCAAGCGTTTTGGATGTGTTATGTTTATTCACAAATCATCTGCAGGTATTAAAATGTAATCTGTGCTAATCTTTAAGAATGAGTATCAGTTTAAAGTAGGTATTATTCTCGAATAGCCAATCGCACATTAGTAAAAACATTTGCACATTGAAAGTTGCCCATAGGTACTGCTACTGCTACAGCATGAAGATGCTGTCAATGTTAAATTTTTGCCTACATAGGAGATTGTGTATGATTGAAATGTAATGTGTTTCTTGATTTTCTTCACGTATGATGTTATACGACACCAAATCCATAAAAAAAGGTATAAACCAAATTGTTTCTTTGAAACACGCACTTAAAACCTTCAAAGCAAGTACATATATTTACATTCATCAAAATTCACACATTCGTACCCACAGTCCCTACATTTCAATTCTGCTTAAGGCACCTGTCCCACCGCCAGGCGAGAAGCGAGTAGAGCTAGCTACTAAAAATGACTTGGCGAGCAACGAGCAGCGAATGCGTGACAGCGACGAGCGATTACTCGCTAATATGCGCAAGTACCGAGCGTGAGTCTCTCAGCGAGTTTTCTATCCGCCAAGTGAGCCTGGATGAGCGAGTACTCTCTTTGATGGCTCTTTTTGTTGCAACATCGTTCTGCGTTCAACTGCCACACAGCCGGCTAGTACTCATTGCACTCGTCGACGCGTAGCGGTGTGAACAGTCAGCGACTTCCTTACCAGTAATCTGTATAATGGACGGATGGATGTCCCCTGTATCACAGGTTCCACCTAGCATCATCATCTGCCTAGCCTTTTCCCAACTATGTTGGGGTCAGCTTCCAGTTTAACCGGATGCAGCTGAATACCAGTATTTTTCATGGAGCAACTGCCTATCTGACCTCCACAACCCAGTTACTGAGTAATACGAATTCACACAATTCTCATACTCTTCTAGAATACAGTCGTGCCAGTGACACGAAGAATACTTGTAAGTATTCTTCGTGTCACTGGCACGACTGAATTCTATATTTTGTTTCCCAAAACTTTGCCACTTACACAGCATTGTCGGTGATGTATCTCTTAGAACAGAATAGAATATTCATTTCTTGTACATTCTACCATTTTGGTATGCAAACATTGGTGCAGTTTATCATCAAACATACAAACATTGATACACAACTAAAATTTATCAATTAGAAAGTCCTATACGGAGTAGTATCTAACATTTATTTAATAGAAGTACAGTTACTTTATTTTTGAAAGGTGTTACTGGGTCCTCTTTTATGGAATTAAGAATGTGGTTAAATAGTTCCTCTTTTACTTATACGAGACCTACAATCTCTTTTACGTTTCTTGAGCGAGAAAATCGTTGATAGCTAGTCGCTTTCTCGTCGGGCGGTGGGGGTGCCTAAGAGCAATTGATACAAGCAATTTTTCTAATGCACCTACATGTCGACATTATCGTGATTAAAGTCTCTCCATATTGGAGCTCGTATGTACTCGTATTTGCCAAACGTTTTAGAGATTTATCTTCTACCCACATTTACTCATAAGTACGGTTAGAATTTTGGCTACGACTATTCCTTAACATAACTTTACAGTGCAATTCTTTTTGGAGAATTTGGGTGCATACTTAAATAATTTATGAAGGGAATAATTTATCAAGGGGTATCGTATTACTTAGTAACTGGGTTATTGAGGTCAGATAGGCAGTCGCTCCTTGTAAAATACTGCTATTCAGCTGCATCCGGTTAGAATGGAAGCCGACCCCAACATAGTTGGGAAAAGGCTAGGCAGATGATGATGTTGACTTAAATGATGTAAGAAGATATCGCTCAAGTGCTTGAGCATATTAGTCTGTTAATGCTTTTATTTTTGTAGTAGGTTCATAATGGTCGTTCCTAATCGACAAAAAAATGAAAAATGGGTTTACTAATACATATTTGTCAACTAAGTTCTCTATGATTAATAGGTACAGCGTGATTATAGTTGATTCCCTTTTTATAGTGAATACAGGGAACAATCTCTGCTACGAATTCGTAGCACAGTCTTAGCTACGCCGTAGCACGTCACGTAGCAGCACGTAAAGTCGACAACAAAAAGAACTGCATAACAACAAACATAATTATAGATTTATGTATTATCTAGCTGCTTATATTTATTGTATTTTGCAAGCACATTGACTCGTTTCAGTAATAATAATACTGAAACATAATTTTCACTAATGATAATGTAGCAATGTAATGGTATAATTTAACAAAACACGGGTTGAGAGTTGTACCAACTAGGGTGATATTAAAAGGTCATTACCTGTGAAATTGTAACTTTGAATGTACTCCCGCGAGCGTCATTTGTAAATTATATGGAAACTAACTATTCGTTTAGCAGGCATTGGAAAATATATCTACTTAATGTTATAAACACTCGGTTCGTTTGTAGATACTACAAAATAAGGTTCAATTTTGTCCAGGAAATTATTATTATTATTAGGAAGCTCTTTTGTGATCATAGAGGATTCTTTCATCGATTTTGTCTATGAGAAGTACATAAAAAGTATGGTATATTGTTACAAGTAAGAGTAGGACCCTTTTAAAATAGAGTGCAAAGTAAATTATAGGGAAACTAACTATGAAACGAAATATGTATAACTATTACATGGAACTTACACATAACTGGCGGAATATGGGTGTACATGCTAAGGTACACCTCTGCCTATTCCGACGAGGAATTACAGGTATGACGCAATGTTATATTTTAGAGAAAATTATTTGTAAAGATGAACGCAACTCATCACGGTTCTTATAAATCTTTCATTTTTCCATATTCATGGTTTTATGAAGCGCGCCGTGACAAGGACGACGCGCCTGACCTTTTGAAGTGACGTCATCAATATGGTGAGGGCATGTCCTTCTGAAATGACCCTTCAGACACTTCCTCTCACATTGGCGCTTGGCTTTTAAAATTGTTGAATGCCTGCCTCTGCTTCTGAAGTTAGAAAAAAATATTTTAATTTATGGGGGTCTCAGAATAACAGAAATTAATTCATGTGTTTCTTTATGATAATATTGAGTCCTAATATGCCTAGGGAATGTTTACGTCAGGATTAGGAAAAACTTACATTCAAATTATTTCAGTATTTTCAAAAGGGTTAGGGAAACATTAACCGTTTTTTAAATTAAATTGAGTTAATTTCAGTATTTTCAAAATGGGTTAAGGAAACATTAACCCTTTTTGAGAAGACTGAAATTAATGCAATTTAATTTTTTCCTGATCCTGACGTGGACGTCCCTAGGCATATTAGGACTCAATATTATCATAAAGAAAAACATGTTTTTTTTATTCCGAGACCCCCACAAATTAAAATATTTTTTTCCTGGAAGTAATTTAATTTCTACGTACATATTAATGTTTTTGGAAACCTAGTCAAATAGTTAATTTATTTATTAATGTAATACTTGTCTTAAAAGTCACTTAGAGGTTTTTAGTCAGAAGAAAAATAAATTGGTCTTTTGTTGCACCAAATTCTTTTTATCGTTTTTTAATGTGAACCAAAATATTGGTTCACATTAAAAAACGATAAATTTCTTTGATCAATAGATCAAAGAAAGAGGTAGAATAGAATGGCCAAAGTAAAACTATAGAAAAATCTAGTTTAGATTTATTTATAGACTTGATTAGACTTTAAGAGTTCAGTTCCCAAGAAAGGTGAAATGTAATAAAAGGCATTATTATTTCAGGTCAGTTTGAATAGGACTTTCGAGTTTTGGATGATCAGAAGTATTTATTCTGCCGTATGAAAATACAGTTTCTCTCCATTTATTTCATTATAATTAAAAACATATTTGCGAATATGTTTTGCGTGTACTTTCTAAAATATTGTGTAAAAGTAATTATTTCATTTTAAATATTCCACTGTAAATAAAGAACTGTTAGGGACGCTTGCACCACAAATCACTAAACGTGTTTAAAACATCGTTCGGTTTCTGAAAATCGTTTAAAAATGACAGAGACGGAATGATGATTTAAATAATTATGTTTACCGCTAAACACAGTTAGTGATTTGTGGTGCAAGTGAGAAAATCTATAACAGTAACTATCAAATCCTACTTTTACAAACGCGAAAGTTTGTGCGGATGGATGGATGGATGGATGTTTGTTACTCTTTCACGCCAAAACCTCTGTACGGATTTGAATGAAATTTGGCACACAGATAAGTGTATAACCAGGATATAGGACCATAGGATACTTTTATCCCGATATTCCCATGGGATCGAAACTTATGCGGGTGAAACCGCGGCGCGCAGCTAGTGTTTGTATAAAGAGAACGTGTTCCACGCAAACCAGCGCAATCAACTAACTTAAATTAAGTACTCATTTGTTTGATTTTCAAATGTCAAAAAAGTTTTTAATGTTTTTTTTTTTAATCTGACACTTTTTTACACACTAAAGTGTATGTACCCAAAATATATAATAAGCTCTTTATAAAATTTCCAATGGTTGTAACACTGTCATGTCTCATCAAAACAGTCGATAAATTGCACGCTCTGCGAATATCAAGCAGGCCCGTCTGACGTCACGGCGCACATAAATTAAATTTATAATCAACCCAACTCCCCCAAATTAAATTAAATTATACCTGCCACTGCTTCGGAAAAATATTTACGTTTTGCTCCTTGAAAAAGGCAACAGCGCCTGTAATTCATCGGCTTCATTTCACGGTGTTAGATAATTTGTCATTGCTAAGGGTTTCAGGATTTTAATGTTGTTATTACGAATTATAAACAGCTGTGATTTTATTAATAGAATACGCTTTATTACTTACAACATGGATTCATGATATAAAAGTAGAATCAAAATAAAAAACGAATGAACGGTGAAATTGTATTGGGCGTTTATCATATAATCTTATGTCATTATCTTAGAATTATCAAAAAGGATGCATGCCACAAACCATAGTCTCTACACTACGCTAGCCACCTGTCAGCGCGTACGTAGCCTAAAGTTCGCCAAGTTGCTCGCAGTCACAAGATAATAATCTACTTAATTAAAACTCTGATGTTGAGTAACTTTTAAAACATTTTATGAATTAAAATAATGTGTTACAGTATCACAAAACGTAATTAGGCCGCGCGGTCCTGTTTATACGTACCTATACAAAGTTTGTTTTACGAGTTCCTATAATATCGTAAAGCAACATTTTATGAGGAGTACCATTATCGTCAGTTAAAAGGATCGTAATTCATTCGGGAAATTGTTAAGCAGTAAAAATTATGGGCGCGCTAACCAGTGGAATCCGGGTTTACCATAAATTCGTAATGCGTATTAAGCGTGGCTAAAACACACTGGTAATTTGTGTTATGACTCCGTTTTATAGTCTAAATTGTTCAGTTAAAGTGCCGGAACTGCACTGCACGTTAATATTTATCTTAATCACCATAGTTAATATCACTGCCATTGTCATTGCCGAAATCTTAAGATGCATTGTTTTTTTCCAAAATAATGTTTCATTTCACTTAACCGCTTAACTGAGAAATATGGCCACATGGGTGACGAACTGACAGCTAGAATATGGCATCCATCTTAAAAAAAATAATAAGGGAGGTTAAACTATGTATGTGCATGAGTGGCAACATCTTATGTGGAATTACTAGCAGCGCCCCGCGGTTTCACCCGCATAAGTTTCGATCCCGTAGAAATATCGGGATACAAAGTATGCTATATGTTAATCCAGGGTGTCAGCTTCAAAAACCTAAATTTTAACAAAATTATTCCAGCCGTTTGTGCGTGAAGAAGTAACAAACATACAAACACACTCACAAACTTTCACCTTTATAATATTGGTGTGACATGTGTACAATACTTACGAGTATCTCTTCGGCTATCATTATAATTATGATAGAACTTCGCTTACAGACCATTTCCGATTTTGCACCACTGTCTAACTCACAGTGATCTATATTCTTATTCGAATAAGGTTGCTGTTGGATTGCTGCCACTAACAAGTCTGTCAAAATCATTTTGATCTTTAACCCGTTGCTGTTAGATTGTTGCTGTCAGATATAGTAAAATAACTGGGAACGGAATGTAGGGGGACGGTTCTCGTAATTTTAAGAAAGTTCACAGCCTGATCTCAGTTACAATCTGTCAAAAATACCTCTAATTTCCCTACATTTTTGACATGTTTTTGATAGTGATTGTCGCTGAGATGTGATTGCAACTAGATTTTGGCCGTTTTTAATTGAAGGAATTGCCCTTTAGATATGTTAGTTTAATCACTAAATATGAGTCAAATTTTGTGTCGTTTCTATGATTTTTTTTTTAAATTTTATTTCGTTACCATTTTCAGCAAAGAAATAAGCACGATAAGTAATTCATTCGTAACAAAATTCACAGTTTTTTGTTAATTGGCCCTCGAACCAGTTGGTTGGTGGTGTATTCCTTTCAGTTGAGTAAATAATTGCTTACTAACTAATAGTGAAAGTTGGTAAAGTTGAAACCCTGATAAGAGTGACGCCCAAGCCACTAGACTAAATACTCAAATAGTTTCCTACAATAATAAATCAAGAACTTGTTTGAGAGTTGCTCGGTTCTACGCTGAAATGTCTTCTGCATTTTACGTGCGTAGTTAATTATCTGCAAGTCTGCAATGTCTGGAAAGATTGCAGTACTTGCGCAAGTGTTTACATGACAGTTTTTGTTTGAACGTCAATCATTGCAGATTTGTGAAAAAAAAAAATTTTTGAGTTACTGAATAGCTTAATTCAAACGGATAAACTCTCGATATACCTACGGGAGTATTTTGTAGAAAACTAGAAAGTATCCAGATATTTAAAAAAAACTTACTATCATGCCACGTAGGTACCGTCTACCACAGGGCAGTGGTAACACTTTCACATTAAGCTGGACTGATGTATTGCGGAGTTTCGATAGAGTGTGAGGCCAGCATATACTGGGTTTGATACCACTGCTGTGCGGCCTACTGTACGTGGTAGGATAGAAGCACTTTTAATATTGATGATACTTTATTTTTATAACTTCTTCTTATTTTCATTCTTACTTATAACTTCAATTATATGTTACAATTATTAGGTCCTTAGGTATGCGTGTTTTATTTTATGATTTATTTTATGAAAATGCTTGTACATTTTCAGTAAAATTCACATATTTTACATAACCTAGCATCGATATAATAATATAAAATATTGTCTTACCATAAAAAGGAGACACATTCCATCCAAATCCCCATTAAATAAAATAAAAACTCTTGAATAAGTTGCCCAGTAATGCCCACTTTATCTAGATATCGAAAAATTCAAAGAATATGTAAAGAAAAAAATTCTTTGCGGAAGTTACAGCAATACGGTCGGATACCGAGCCATCATCCTCTTTTTAAACATGAAGAGTTAAAATTTTAATTAAAAGACTCTTTGCGTGCTTCGAAACGACTCCAATTAAAACTATATCTTCGCTGGGAACAACATAAAAGACTCGAGAGGGTAAAAAGGCTATGGATAATAGCTCTTCTAGCTCTATGTAATTATTGTGGTCTGTCTATTTAAATATTTAATTGCGACAGTTATGCTGTGATGCTTAGGGATGAGGGTTGTCGTTGTAGTTTTTTTTTCGAAGAGGCTTTAGGCTCTTTGTACACACAAATGTCCGTTAGTTTTGTATGGGTCACTATGGGAGTTTGTACACGGACACTTTTTATCTACGGCGGTAAAGAAACCGTGTCGTGAAATATGCATGTATTGTAAATGATATCCATTTGGTGTATACAATCTGGAGACGTCAATGCGACAACAAATGAAAACACTGACAATGCATGCTATAGGAGTATTTTAGATATTACCAAACCATTCTAACATTGATCTTGAAGTGATTTTGGTGTGCGTACTGGGAACGTCATTAGAAATACGCAGTTTAATTTTTTATCGTATTGTTTTGTCCAACTTGTGTATAGAGAAATGTAACCCTTGGAAATCATCATCTGCTTAGCCTTTTCCCAACTATGTTGTGGTCAGCCTTTAGTTTAACCGGAACCGGATGCAGCTGAAGTATTTTAAATGGAGCGACTGACCTGACCTCCAAAACCCAGTTACAGGGTAAAACGATACCCCTTGGTAAGACTGGTTGTCAGACTTCCGGGATTCTGAATATCCGTAACGACTGTCAAAGATCCACGAATGACAGTCGGGACCAACGGCTTAATGTGCTTTCCGAGGCACGGAGGGGTCTGGGTATTTAAAGATGGTCACCTATCCACAGACCAACCGCGGCAAGCGTAGCTTAACCTGATCGATCAACCTGTGCGGCTGTTATTATTTACCCATGAGCCCCTTAATTTCCCTTGAAAATGGGCTTCGAAAATGAGTAATATTTGAAAAATCTGTTCCTGCTTAACTCGTTTTTAAAAGATTCAATCTACATCTTAATGAAAAAAGAGGAACCTTGGATTTACCGAGGTTCCTCTTTTTTTAATAAGATGTAGATTGAATCTTTTAAAAATAATATATCAAGGTAATGTTTGCGTAGCAAATCAATTAAAACTTGTATAATACACGTGTAACTTCCTACGTGTTCCTAATAGAAAGAAAAAAGAAAAGAAACAAAGCTTATACGTAATCCTACAACAAAATCCTGTTAAAATTATCCCTTAACATCTACTAATCAACCTACGCCCCAATTTTTCACAGACTTGACAATTTCCCTCTAAACAAAAGGTCGGACATCTGTTTTGGAACTGGCTTTTCATTAAGAGCCGGGAGTTGGTGCTTGAACTCAAAGCGAGGCTGCCAACTATTAGCCTCTGTGAGCAACATTCAATCATTGCGGTCCTGACACCTTTTGTTTCCTGGAAGGCAGTAACGACGGTATTAACACGACATTTTGCTCTTTTTTGAGGTAAAACCTTTTCAAATGAAATAAACTGTGTAATTGATTACTTCGAGTAGAATTTTGAAAACCAAAATATTATGATATAGGGTAATACTGACTGATAGAAAATGTGTACATTTATTAGCTTAAAGTATTTAAATAAAATAAATAAATATTAAATTACTTTGTCGATAAATCGATTTTGTCGTATCTCGAAAAGGACATTGTTCGGCGTCCATACATCGTTTTCCTAAGAACCGGCAGGGACGTGAATATACTTTCTGTGTTCTAAATAATGCATATATTCGTATTCGATTGAAACTAAATTAAAATCACGGACACTTCTGAGAATTGTAAAAAATCCAAAACACTTTCGGATTAACGTTTATTATAATGCCAAGTCGTCATTCTTACTAGGGCCGTATTAGCCAATCACAACAAGAAGTCGATATTTCAACAAGAAATCAGAGTCCTTTGTTCACGCCAAGTTGTTGGACAAAATCAAAACAGAATACCAAGAAAATACAATAACACAAACGAATACACACAACCAACGCAGACCGAGCCACAGATAACTAATATGTAGCAAGACCGAGCACAGATTGCAGTCACACAGACTGTCATTACAATCAAATGTCAAAGTGTCATCTATCATATCATCGACTGTCAGTGTCGATGTTGCTCGTTTTACACAGCGCATTCAAGCGCTTTATACTGTTTGTAACTAAAAAACTTATTCATAGATCAAGCGCTGAAGGTGTTGAGTTTTGTAATTACACTCCGCTGCGTACAAAGTCTTGGCTGAAAGAGCATAATACCCTTTGTCTATTCAAAACGTCAAAATGATACAAAAAATAATGACGCCGGGGAATAAGACCCAATAGAATTACTTTTTAAAATGTTTTCAAAATTATGAAGTGTCCGTTCTATTCTAATAATTGTAATGTAAATTATAATAAAAACTAGTAATTATTTTAAAGGTTTCATACGTGTTGATTCATAGGCCATTTTTTACAATGTCTTTTCACTTTACACTTGTTGGTAAAAGTCAAAAGTCACCCTAAATAAAAAATGCATAAACATCTGACGATCAGACTCGACATTCTTAAAACATTAATTAATACCTCAAGTTTTCGATCTATCATGTCGCGTTCACAAATTATGCAAAACGTCCGCAAACGAAACAGGGCACAAAAAACTTAAAACTTAGCATTTATGTAGGTGACGTTATCTCGTGAAATTTTGCACCGAGCGCCATGAAAATGTTACGTGCTTCCGCGAAGATTTCAGTTTTGTAACTACCTGTACCTGTCGTTCCGTATATTATGAAATTTTGTTATTACGTTCAGTGAGCGTCTACTCTCTCGAATAGCGTTTTGGGTGACAAATTTCAAAATGGACGTTTCTATTCGATTTTCTTCGTTGTTGATCGGATAACGTTGAACTTGTTTGAGTATTTAAGTATTTTCGTCTTTTCTTTGTAAAAAACAGAATATTAATGTAAAAAAAGTACTTTAAGTACCAATATTGTTTCAGTAATGCATTTGCTTAATTTACTTAGTTATCATCATAGGTTAGTTAAAACGAATTCATGAATTTCAGTCAGTAAATCAGCTTAGTTAAAGTTGATTCATGTATTTCAGTGAAGTTTTAATCGGTGCTCTTGTATCTTATTTGCTAGTAGCAACTTATTAGAAACATGTTCAGAATAGTTAGTGGTACTAAGACGGTCGACATAGAGGGATTTCACAAATACCGGGAATTTCTGTCCCTGTATACGAGTGCCTGGAGAGGAGCTTAGAAACATTCACGTTATAACGAGTAAGTAGTAAGTAATAATCTTTAGGTTCCATTTTATTCTTGGCCCATCGTCCATGTCGCTACTCAAAAGTAGATAACTCAAATAATCAAGGAGTAGCCATTTTATTTTTATTACTTGTTGGTATCTGGCAGGTCAACCTAGGACGTTGTCGCTTGTGGGTGCTTCAATAAATAAATGCTTTCAGTCAGGGCTTAAACTACTAGCGACTACACGTTAAGGGCACCCCTTGTGGGGTATGGACCTCGGCTAGGCGGCGCTGGAGGCGGGTACAAGGGACAGGCCGGATTGAACCCAGCATGTTACAGCACCTAGTATTTCAATGGCGGTCCATACGCGATGCGAGTTTGTAACTTTTTTGTGATTGGTTGCGTTGCCGCGCCGCCATTAAAATATTATTGCTGTGAAATTCCGGCTACTCAATAGTCATTTGAGCTTGGAACTGAATAATTTTGAGTAGCGTCGTGGGCGATGGGTCACATGATAATAATTATAAATTATCTAAACTAAAAAGTATTATAAAAAGAAAATAATTGATTTTTTGTGTGTTTGTTTCGCTTTCACGCTGAAACGGCTGAACGGTTTTGGATAAAATTAGACACATGGGTGGACCATGACCTGTATTAGGATATAGAATTTTTTATGTCGATATTTCCACGGTATCAAGACTTATGCAGGTTAAACCGCGGGGCGCAGCTAGTGTTGAACATGTTTGGGGCTCTTTTAAAACTAAAACACATAAAGTATGAAAACGTCAAGGCATTATTTCTACAGTTAAGTTCTATGAAGATTTGTGGGAGCCAAGATTTTCTCGGGGTATTCAACATTTCTCTAAATTTGTTAAGAAGACTACCTGCTGAGAAACGTAGACACTACCGGTGCCAAATCAGATGTGACTAAAATGCAAGATTGCTGGCTGATAGGACGGACTCTAAAGCTTGCAACTTTTCCAAGACGGGTAAAATATAAAAGTTATAAAATATTTGCAACCCTTGAACTTAATGAAGTTGGTTTTGAAAGTCATACGTTGGCAGTGAACACACAACCTTTCGTTATGAAATTAGTAAGTGACTGTTTAAAAGACACCTTAACTTTAACTACACACTACTTTTCAGGTCCTAGAGACGTACACTCGCGTCTGAATGTACCTCCAGAAAAAACAAAAGAAAAGCGTCATCCAACCCTCGACTTACCCAAATGTTTGCGAACATGTCAACTGCATCCTATCTCAGTCATTAACTCTGTCAGTCTCATTACGAAGCGGTTACGGCACACTTAATATTTCCCCTAAACCCCTGCACAATTTTTATGACAGTGTGGCTAAAAAACTCATCGTTTTGACGTAAACACAAAGAAAGCACGTATGTTTTACTGTTTCTCTTATCTCATGCAGCCTTAACTCTGTTGGTCATACGGGATCACAGAATGGGGGTAAGCATGGAGTATTCATATGCTTTTACAATCCATTTATGATTTTTTCCGATTAGGTACACTTTAATTAATTTTAAATAATTTTTCTCTGCATTATTAAAGAAAATAATGCAGAAAGAACACAAACACAAAAAAAAATAAGTAGGGGGAAAATATGCGTCGCATCCATGCAAAACGGGCATCCCTCAGCAAAATGCTACGACCCTATACGAGACAGAGCCCCAGCGCTGGGTTTCAGTGACAGCCGAGTGAGTGAGTATGTTATACATACATATTGGACGACCTCTAGTGGCGATGTTCCTATGCTAGATTTTTGTGTGTATGTGATACATGCTCTTTATAATTTAATTGAAGAAGCTTCACAGGTGTGGTGGGTACTAGTATCTATGCAGTGTGGTTGCTCTCTAGCTCTGGTTTATAACGTAGGGTACTAGGCACTGATACACTTAAAAACTGATTAGTTCGACCGGTACCTAGGTACAGCGTAATTCAAATGGCAGCTGCGGCAGCGCGGCGCCCACAATGTGCGTGTAATTATTACTTCATTTGTTACGTACTCTGTGCACGCGCTTTTGCAAATGGAGGTCCTTATCTAAATATTAGCAATTGTTTATCCGTATGTCCTTTTGCATTCCACGTACGTAGTTCATATCTCTGGAACGTCCGGTCTTGTGGCTGGATCGGTCATGCATACGAAATGTTCTGAATTGCTATTTGTTTTGATATATTACAGGTATATCTCGGTTATCTTAGAAAATCCTCTTGTTTTGTTGTGAGTTCTATCGATTAAATGTATTAGTTTGTTTGAACATATTTGAGTATTTTATTTCAGTCTTTATTTGGTACTGGTTTACGGTTTAGATTGCCTCGCCTGATTATAAATCGTGCAGTTTTGGTCTCGTCGACTAATCCACTTTATTTATTTATTTATTACATACTTGAATATCAGCTTATGCATGATCTGATGATGATGATGGAATCATTATTAGCCCTTAACGAGAATCTCTTTAATATAATGTTTATCGTCCAAATACCATCATTTTCGATTCCAATAATTCCGCAACGCGTTATCATTACATCTACCAGCCAAACCTGATAGTTTACGTTCGGATGAATTTCGCCTAGTTGCGTGGCCCGGATGCAATGCAAATGGAATATCCGTGTATTTGGCGATTAGATGTGGCCCAGATCTGACCGGATCTTGTAACCCGGATAAACTGAGTTGTGCTTCAGTCGCTCGATGTTCGCTCGGTTTTTACAACAGCACGCTAGATTTCTTGATGGGGTTGGCAGATGGATGTAATTACACATGCATGCTGTCATTTGTTTGTGTCTCTGGCAGGCAGAGTCCTTCGGCTTCCGTTCTGTACCATTGTGTATAAATATTTGTATAATAGAAAAGTATTTCATGTCTGGGCATGGTTTTTGGTTTCATTTTGAGGTTTTTGTATTGATAAGAATTTGTAAACGCACCCACAATAAAAAACCAAAAACACTGGTAGGCACATTTTGTTTTTAACAAACACAAAAAAAGAAAGTTGGGCGGTAGCGAGCCTATTTCCATTTTTCAGGGCTTAATTCCTAACATCGGATCGAAACTGAAAACTTTGTAACTGAAAAAAACTCAATAACACGGGCTGACCTAGAAATCGAACCCAGTTTAGGAGTCTGGCAGCCGGGGTTGGTCCGTTCACTTGATTTACTAAAATTTTGTT
This sequence comes from Gortyna flavago, assembly GCA_963669345.1. Taxonomy (NCBI): domain Eukaryota; kingdom Metazoa; phylum Arthropoda; class Insecta; order Lepidoptera; family Noctuidae; genus Gortyna; species Gortyna flavago. The sequence continues at coordinate 9,682,968 of OY770139.1, forward strand.
ATTACATAAGTTCAACATTCCAGAATGTATTGAGTTTGGCTGCAGCATGGCGGGATTGACCCCTCTTGTTAAACAATAGAGGAGTTTGGAAGACTAGACGAGTTTGTTATTGAACTTAGGTTAGCGAGCGACTAAGTTCTGGAGTACCTTAACACTGTTATGTAGAATTTACATGGTTTTAATTGCTTGTTCACGTTGTAGAAACCTAGAGATGTATTAACCTGAACTATAAGTTCTATTTAAGTAGCATAGATATTATTTTTTATAAAACTCTTTGTTTTGTTTAAAAAATTGTTAAAATATAGAAAAACGTGGCTTAGTATATAATATTTTACTATTTAATATATTTTTCTATGAAAGATATTAAGCTTATTTTATAACTTTTAAAGTATTTCAGCTTTATTATAAAATTTTGAAGAATAGCTATGCAGAGTAGCGTTCGTCATGCATAGATAATATCACTTATATACAAAGAAACATGTTTTTAATACTGAACTTCATATCAAAGACAAACATAAACCACGTATGCATAATAAATAAGTTCGATATTTTATTTTTCAATGAAATATAATCTAAATAAACCTCATTAATTTATAAAACATAAGGCCCTTTGTACGCAGCACGGTTTCATTACAGTACGGCGTATGAACAGCGCCGTAGAAAAATTGTTATTTGTGCATCAAGAGAGCAAAGTGGGTTTTTGCTGCGAGTGTTGATTTTAAATCCCGAGTAAGCGAAGGATTCAGACACGAGATGCAAATAACTTTGGTCTCGTGTAACACATACAACTTTTTTACCTCAGCAGCGAAAACATATACTTTAGATAAGGCCGCAGGAATCCGCTGGTTGCGGGAAGCACGGCGGGGGAGGTGGCGGTGCTTGGGGGAGGGAGGCCTATGTCCAGCAGTGGACATCTTTCGGCTGAAAATATAGCAATGAGGAACAAAGCCTTTAAACCTACGTACTTAGAAGCCTTTGTAGCAGACTTCGTCACTGGACTCACTCATATTTATTTATTATTATCACTTTATTATCCATATTTTATTTTACTTTGTAGCTAGCGTACATTGACCTTATCATTGCTAGCGTAACAGGGAATAAAACAATATGAATACCGCTGTTTTTTTTAAATGCGTTCTGAAACTACACTCGCGTTTTTCTGTCTCAATATTAAAGATTGTTAAAACTATTAATAAATAAGTAGATACTTGATAAACTTCGTATTTTTTTCTTCGACAGTCTTCATCTTGATTTAATTATAAAAAATATAATTCGAGTATTCTAAATATAACAATTTTTCATTTAAATTACATTACGGTTATCGATTTAAAAATCGGTATCCGAACGTTTTATTGTTTGTTTCTTTTCACTGTCTGTATCGAATTTTGTATCAAATTTTTAAAAACTCACTGTCTGTAAACAGCAAAACCTGCTTGTTTGAGGTGCTGACGTGAAAATATTTTTGTCAACAAGCTTCCATAGTGATCATACAACACTGACGAACCGTGCCTACAAACGGCGTATAAACCGCGCCGTAGAAAAAACGTGTCCGACAATTATTATATACGACGCCACATCAAGCTATACTTTTCCAGCGTAAGCTGACCTAGCATTATATTGTCTTTTCGTACAATGAGATGTCAGCTAATACTGGAAATTTATAGCTTGATATGTCATCGTTCGTACAAGGTTTCATAGTGATCTATACTACACTGACGAACCGTACATACGGCAAATAAACCGTAGCTTTTCACGGCAAGAAAAACGTGCGTTTCAAAGGGCCTAATACTTCAAATATTCTGAGAAGAAAACTAATGAATTTTAGTAACTCATAATTTAATATTGATTCAAGCACTCAATGAAAATACATTCAGGCACAAAATTATAATAGAGTTTTAAACGAACACTGTTATTAAATTAAAACTATTCAAGCAAAAACTAATTGTAAAGATTTATTAATTACTAAAGTTTCTCTTCTAAGTTTACGCCATAACTTGTGGAAGGTGTTCCACCGTCCAATATTTTGTTCAAACTCAAGAAAAAATCTAATTTAGTTTTAAGTGTTCATAAAATATTAAAGGCACGACCTTTTGTGAGCAAGAGTTTCGCCTGTCTTGAGGATATTTAAAATTTCATATTCGCGTGTATTTACGTATCTAGTCGTGGATAAAAACGAAATACAAAGACTTGAAAAAATGGAAATGTAGAGTAAATATAATATTTGAGTTGTTTTTTTCTTTTCTCATAGTCTCTTTTTTTGAGACTATCCGATTACTTTCGAACTGAACCAGATCCCATACCTAATCAAGAGCCGGTTACAAAGGAAAGTCGCAAAACAAGCTTGTCATGCAATCTCGAAAAAATGTAAAGAAAAAAAAAAAAGGAAAATTTTCTTTAACGAAAGTTTTTATAAGTCCGCAATTTAATTATGAGATTATTATTATTATTATAAGCCTGTGTTGTCCCACTGCAGGGCAAAGGCCTCCCTTCCCTCCTTCCACTTTTCTCGGTCTACTGCGATTGTGGGCCAATCCTTTAAGAAGGAGTCCAGCTCATCCCGCCATCTCTTTCTGGGCCTGCCGCGCAGTCGTTTCGCAATCGCAATTATGAGATACTAAAATAAAATGTATGTTCTACGTACTTAGATAGATAGTAAGCTACACATGGGGTTCATTAACAGTTTTTTTGTTCGTGTTTTATTTTTCGTTGCAAAAGGTTTTGCATGTTTTTGATACATGGATGCAGCGTTCAAAGGAACATAGTGGTATCCCAGAATTCAATCCGCCCGTACTTTGTGGATTTGCAAAAATTGTGGTGGGAATTACGTCGCTCTTCACCTGTGCGATAAAGGGGAATGGAATTTTATCGTGCGCTGTAGGTACTGCGCTCGTTTACTTGTATTAAGGCGCACAATGAAAATGTTGCGAGGATTTTACTTGTCTAAATTGTGATTTTTTCAAAAATTTTATACAAACACACAATTATTAAAAGTAAAAACTTTTTTACAAAAAAAAAATAACCGACTTCCAAAAAAAACTACAAAGTGATAAATAACTTTTATTTCGGAAGTCGGTGTCGTTGGTTCTGCATTTTCGTTTATTGACACCGACTTCCGAAATAAAAGTTATTTATCACTTTGTAGTTTTTTTTGGAAGTCGGTTGTTTTTTTTTTGTAAAAAAGTTTTTATTTTTCACTTTTTAGTGAGAGAGTTTGTAATTTATCAAAGTTACAATAGCCTAACGTCAACTGCTCATCACCTTTTACAAAATATTGCTTTTCCCGATGCTGGGACGTTAATTTTTGAGGAGTTCTCCTGGTAAGAACCTGAAGAACTCCACTCCACCACCACACGCATTGTGACGAGCATAAATTGCTTAGCAACCATATTAAAGTAATCGAATCGCAACCCGTGAAATATTTATCATTGATTAGTTCCGATGGCCGTCTGTAGTCTTCAACATCAGCTCCACTTTACCAAATGATGATTTCCGAGAGCAAATGCTCAAGTTACTCTAAAAAATATCCAAATCGCTATAGGTTTGCCAATTAAATTTGAGGGTTTCCCTCGATTTCCATGGGATCCTCTCATCAGATTCCAACTTGCTCACAATGGGACCACCTTGGGAGTATACCCTTCAAGTTACTCTTAAAAATATCCAAATCGCTATAGGTTTGCCAAAAAAAGTTGAGGGTTTCCCTCGATTTCCATTGGATCCTCTCATCAGATTCCAACTTGCTGACAATGGGACCACCTTGGGAGTATACCCTTTCAAACAAAAAAATAATTTTCGAAATCGATCCACAAATGACGGAGAAATCGGTGAACATACAAAAAAAAAAAAAAAACATACATAAAGTCGAACATATAACCTCCTCCTTTTTGGAAGTCGGTTAAAAAGAGGTACAGTACGGCCGAGAATGCGATCTTGACACCCGTCAGTTTCAGACAAACGAATACTTGTTTTGCGAATTTGATCTTTATTAGTTACTAGAATTTGTCGCGCTGACAGGAGTCAGGAACAGATTTTCTCGACGGCCGGACTTGGATAGGTAACCTAGTACCTAACATTCGATCTTCAAAAACGGCACGATGTCATACTATTAGATAACACGCGGACTTCCACGTGACATCTAATAGTAGGACCGTCCTACTTAGGACGGTATGTATGTCGTAATTATCTTGAAAGAAAAAGAGACAAGACGATATGTAACTAGGCTATAAAGTAGCCAAGTTTTGACGTGCCACTTTCGGAGCGCGTATAACCTATCAAACTCTTTTTACATAAAAAATATTATTGCATACACATATATAAGGTCACGCCTTCTTCCAATGGGGACAGGCAGAAACTACAGAACGCCACCTGCTACGATCTTTACACACTCCTATTGCTTCGTTTACGTTTATAATTTTGTATAGTTTTATCAGATTAAATGACTGATGCCTAAAGTCTAAGTGTCGACGCATTTTTTTTTTTCAATAGTTTTGTATTTTTAATTATATGTGTACACATTTAATGAGAAAAGACATAGGTAAACTAGGCTTCCACAAATCTTCCCTAAAAGTCCCCCTGAGAGGGATAAGTGGAATCTATAAAAAAGTGTAGGATTCCCCCTGATAATCCCCCTTACTGGTAACTGGAATCGAAAAATAAACTTATTCCATAAATCCCCCCCAAAAGTGAAACAAAGAATAGAACAGAATACATATTAATGAAGGGCATGGACATGTCGTGACGTTAGTAGGTACATACATTATGATGTATGAAAAATAAATATCTAGCAAAGCCCACAAGGACACGTTAGAAGAAGAGAAAGATAATTTCAGAATTTTCAAACCTACACTGAAATATCTTGTATAATTTTCTGACCAGACTTGCTACTCTTAGGTTTATGAACTTTGATCGTTACGAAACGTTTGGATCTTTGAGCTTCCTAATCAAATAAATTTAATACTGTAGGACTTTTGTTTTTTTTTGTGAATTGTAAAGAAATGACGGTGTGTTCTGTGAGCGTGTGTTATGAAAAAACCTGCAAGTTAAAGAGAGCAAACAATTTTTTTTTTATTGTAAAGAAATAACTGTGTATTGTGAGTGTGTGTGTGCCTGTGAATTATTTATTTATTTTCACAAAAAGCTTCATGTACAATGAATTGTGTTTGGAGCCTCCTTTTAGGCAAACAATGCCTGTGTTAGGAGACTCCAAATATTGTTTTACAATAATATCCTACCTATTTATCTGTAGGTTGGTGAGTTATGTGAAAAATCCTGCACGTCTACGAGAGCAAACCATACGTTAATTTGACTGAACTTAAACAGGAGATTGAAAGCAACTAGAAACGCGAACCACTCAATACAAATTGTTATCCTTAAATTGTACCAACAAGTGCTACATATTGGCCGGCCGCGTAATTCCATTAATGTTGAGAATACATCACTACAGGTACTTCACTTCCCTCCATCTTGGATTTACGGCCAGAACTAGATGAAAGGGCTAGGTCGTCTTTCTACCTCGTTTATTAGCACAGTTATATAACTACAAACATTTATTGTGTTACCTACAAGATTTTTGTAATTTTTTTGTAATGTCGGCTTATCAAATTTCATGTTGACGTTATTTGTATTGTCGTCAGGTAATGTAGTTTGTTCGTAGAATATCTTCAATTTCTTGGGGCTTGTTTTTGTGCAAAATATTCGTGAAGGTACAATCAATATTAGTCGTCTTACTAACCATTCAGCTTGTACCATTTGTTTAAATTGGTTTGTCTTGTAGTAGATTTGATTTCTTAGACACTTTCAAAATATAAACTCAAACTAAAAGCATTTATTTTAATTAAACCATTTACAGGCACTTTTGAATTGTCAAGAAGTCGGTCAGTCAGAAAATATGAAGCTAGTTGCCCATTCCAAAGCGTAGGTACCTATGGAGAAGAACGGGCTAGAAACTCCATGGACACTCTTTTAAATTATATGGTACAAAAATATTAGTTACATCATTAATGTTGAATTCATGTAAGAACGATGTAAAAAAAAAACCTACGCGTTAAAAGTGTCCCGAGTACAGCAAATATTACTTAACAAAACAACAATCCAAAAATAAAATAATTAAAAACTTTTTTACAAAATAATTATTTTTTTGGAAAAAAGTTTTATTTTTCACTTTTTAGTGAGAGAGTTTGTAATTTATCTAAGTTACAATAGCCTAACGTCAACTGCTCATCACCTTTTACAAAATATTGCTTTTCCCGATGCTGGGACGTTAATTGTTAAGGAGTTCTCCTGGTAAGAACCTGGAGAACTCCACTCCACCACCACACGCATTGTGACGAGCATAAATTGTTTAGCAACCATATTAAAGTACTTAATCGAATCGCAACCCGTGAAATATTTATTATTGATTAGTTCCGATGGCCGTCTGTGGTCTTCATCATCAGCTCCATTTTACCAAATGATGATTTCCGAGAGCAAATGCTCAAGTTACTCAAAAAAATATCCAAATCGCCATAGGTTTGCCAATAAAATTTGAGGGTTTCCCTCGATTTCCCTGGGATCCTATCATCAGATCCTGACCTGGTGATCATGGGGCCACTTGGGAAGTATACCCTTTCAAACAAAAGAAAAATTTTCCAAATCGGTCCAGGCGTCTTCGAGAAATCGGGGAACATACATAAAAAAAAAAAAGATTCCGTCGAATTGTGAACCTCCTCCTTTTTTGAAGTCGGTTAAAAAATAAGCCGAGGCAGCTAAGTGATGACCACCCCAACTGACGGCGCCCGTTCACGAACATGACGCATAGGTATATCAAGTCAGTATAGTAACCCAGAATTGTCTACCCTATTTATATTTCTATGCTAAATAGTTTAACCTCATGTTTTGTCTTCAAACAGCCATCTAAGGCAGTCTATAGTAAAAGATGTCATTCTAATTTAGTGTTAAAAATTGCTTATGAATTAGATCGTTATTTATAGCCATACTCGAGACACAAGTCTCGGTAGGTACTGTTTGTATAAACTATTCAGCATTTGAGTCAACGTTGTGCTTTTGAAGTTTACGAACCCAAAATAAAATAGTTTTTATTGCCACATAATTCACCTCAACGTGTTCTTCAAATAGTTCATTGCCCTTTAATCTATTTTTGTGTTACAAATTCAAAATTAATGACGTGAGTATATTCTAGCTAATGTATGAACATATACGCCTTTGGCAAGTTTAAACAAGCAAGTAGATACCTTTTATATATATTCTAAAAACTAAAGTTGCCATAATTTAAATACAATTTATTTAAATTATATTTTCGTGGAGTTGTTTGCCGAACAAGTTGCGAGCCTCATTTGTTTTATCTTGAAAACTAATTTGCTCACTTTTAGGTTTTCGCTGAATCAAGAATATGTTATTGTCGTATTCATCGAACGCGAATGGCAATTTAAAACATATTTAGCATGAAAATAGACGTTACAGAGCGCACGAAGACGAAATAACGAGGAGGGGCCCTCTCCCCATTCTTGAGAACCCCTCACATAAAAATGGAAATATTTTTGACAGGTCCCAACCTTATTTTCGAAATCGATGACGCCGTACCAAAGATCTATTCAAATTCAATAGAATGATAATCTTGAAAATGTAAATTCACTTAGCGTTGCGTTTTGTATTGAATCTTTCGTTCAATATTGACAACAAACAAAGAATAAACGTTATATTTTTCTATTTCATTTTTCAACTAAGCGACGGCACTATAATCTTCTTATCCGACCTTTTCTTTGTTTTGAAGTGTTCTAGGGTTCGTGTTCGATAAAGGCTTTGTACGTATAAGGGCGAGGGGTTGATAATCTACATCAGTTTGTGTGCGACCAAAGGGATCGTTAACATAGGCACACACATACATCTATATTCTAATAAATACATATATCATCTAATAAATAAAAAATTGTAACGAAGTCAAAACTGTACATTGAATATTTTTGATAAAGTAGGTAATTGACTGTTGTGAAGTATTGGACTGTTTCTACACGAAGATGCGGAGCAGTGCGCATCCTTGGTCCGTAACATGCGGGGCAGAGCCAACAGTAACCTGTCTATGATATTATAGCAAGCAGGCTTGATTGTGCGTTTGTGAATCACTGCTTCAAGGTTTTCAGTGGGCCTGTCACCCTGCAGCAATGATGTCACAATCTGTTTAGTTTTTTTGGTTTTGTTAGCGTATTACTAACATATTATGTATTAGTTTGTAAGTATATTGTTACTAATACTATGAGTCTTGTTGCTCGACATAAATGTTTATTATTATTATAATTATTGCTACGAAGTGTGGGAGCGAGTCTGAGGCTGAAAAAAATAGTTCTTAGAATTTTTGTCCGATTGTCTAGATGTATGTTCCGAATAGGCGCAAAAACGGCTGATCGAATTTACGCACACAGATAGTTGATAACCTGGATAAACACAAGGGGTACTTTTAGTCTCGGTAGTACGTTCCTATGAGATATTTTCTAACAATTATCTAAGCGGGCGAACCCGCGGGCAAAAGCTAGTACCTAGTACAATATAATATATGTAGGTAGGTACATAGGTACATTACATTGTTTGTGTGTGTGCGTTTTCATGGAACAAGGAGAATGTGACGGTATCGATTTTGAAACATGATTATGCATTTTTAAGGTGTTCCTTACCTTTTAGAGGCTTTGGTCCCATTACTTTACCGGAATATTTTAGAATTCATTAGACGCCACGTACTGAATTTAATGATTTCTTTTCTAACGATGTACGACGGCTTTGAAGACTAGCAGTTTGTTGTTTATTTTTATACTTGTGTCTTGAGCCAGGGTGTCATATTTTTTTGTTTGAAGTATGGAAGAGACAAATATAGTTACAAAAAGCTGCCTAGAAATTATGTCCACATTAATTATATTATTCCAGTAATGTTCAGTAATACAATAAAGGCTGCAAGGCGTAACATGAATACGATAAAACAATATTCCTAAAAAGAAGTGCGAGAAAATTGATGAAAAAAAAAAAAAAACCGCGAGACACATTTCAGTCTCGCGACGCAGAAATAGATTTTATAACAGCAACATTCGCGGTGGCCTGTCGAATGAATCATGCTGCAATGATACCCCATCCCGTGATTTCCCTCCAGAGAAGCCATCAAGTTTGAAGTAAATCTGCGATATCTCTCGTAATGTCTCCCTTGGCGTACCAACCGAACTCGCTGACCGTAAAATTGTAAAAACTACCATAAATCTTTGCCTTTTACTTCGTTTTTTAGCAAAGAGAAATCAAGTGGAGGTGGCCACACAAAATAGATGTATATCGTTTTGCAGTTGGTTTTGGTCCGGGACTCATGGTGACCCGGGGTTACCCGATATATAAATTGTTGGCAGTAAAATATTTGCTGCAGGTACAACCCTCATCTGGGGACAAAGTCTTTGGTAATTTTTTTTGAGTTTCCAAAATAAAACCAAATCTACGAGTATATTGGCATACCTACATATTTAAATCTGAATCCATAACGCATAACAGAGTTGATTATCTTTAAGGAAATGAAAGAAAAAAACATTTATGATCCGATTTTTAAATTTATATGTGGTATAAATAAAGCCCTATTTACACGCCTCCAATTTTAAGTGGAATGCGTGCTTTAATCATATTATCAGTGTTGCCATAAGGGCTTAGTGAAATCGAAAATTAAAATCTATAAACAAACGCTTTTAACATGAAAATGCCGTCATTACGATTTCAGGCGTTCATTTCAAGTCTGGCTAAATTTAAATTAAATTTAGACTAGATTAAGCTTGATTACAATTTATTCGTAAACACTGAATGATTAAGATTCCAGTAGATATTTACTGAAATTCTGTTATTCTGTTGTATTTTCTCTTATCTTGGATACTTTGACCCGTTCTGACAGGTTCAGTCAGCTTATCAAAGTACCTAGGCTTTCTTGGAAGTTTACAAAGATGCTAAACGTCAAGGTTCCATTCAAAGATGTCTCTTCAATTGTAAATTTTTGGTTATATTTTTGAACACTGGCAGTGAATTATAGGTAGGTACGTTTAAAAAAAATATAGGATCAAATCCAATTAGCTAGTGAAACTCCGTACACGTTAAGGGTATCGATATCTAAACGTCATAAAACAAGAAAATAAATAAATTTGATGATTTTTTTTGTGGGGTCATCGACCGCATTTATCTACGCTACCTTATTCATTCGTTAATATTGTCACCACACAATCATATCATAATTGTCATATATTCACGACAGGTGCTGTTTTTAATAAAGCAGAAAACTACTGGAAAAACGTACAAACATGTTAGATTGTCGGATTGCGACCTGTCACCTGTCTTTTTTTTTTTTTTTTTAATTTATGGCATCTCGCAGTTCATCCTTTATGAGGATGGCTACTGCTTAATAGGACTTTCCTGTGGATGCCTCGAATTAAGGCCTCCAGCCAGGGCATACAATAACTTAAAAACTAAGCGACAGCGCTAAGGGTAACCCCCTGCGGGGTTCGGACCTCGGCTCAGGGCGTCGCTGGAAGAGGATAGCAAGGGACAGGCTGGATCGGTATTATTATTAGTGTTTAGGGGCGAATTTAAAACTACAGGCTCAGCTGCGCGGGCTGGCTCGAGCAAGGGTCGGGGGGGGCACGGTGATGGTGCGGGACGTCGCGACGGGCCTCGGCGGCGAGGACGGAAGGACGGATGTCTGAGCTTGTGATTGTGTTGTCGTCTGAGAGTACTAGTGGCCTTACTGCTCTCCTGGAGGAGGGTAGTGGCGTCGTCGGGGACAGTGAGGGTATGCCTTGGTCGGCGAATTCTACTTATGCGAGAGGGAGTGTATCGGGAGGCCGCCGCAATCAGGGGATTGGGGTGCTTTATGGCAGAGTCAAAGAAGCGCTTGGAAAGGCGTTTCATGAACTGCTGGATGGTGGGGAGTCTGAGATCTAGATGCAGATTCACATTTCGGACATAGAAGGGGGCTCCCGTGACCTTTCGGAGGAAACGGTTCTGGAGGGTTTGCATTTTATGCAGAAATCGCGGCTTGGCGTGTGCGAAGACTACGCAAGCATAGGTCATGATGGGACGGATGACCGCGGTGTAGAGGCGCAATTTGCACTTGAGTGAAAATTTGCTGCGGGCAGTTATCATGGAGTGGAGCCTACCGAGAGCGAAAGAGGCGCGCGAGCGCGCCGTCTTTATGTGCTCGTTGAAGGTGAGGTTGTGGTCTAGGATGACACCTAAGTATTTGGCTCGCTTTCCCCAGGGGATCGGCTTGCCATACATAGAGATCGGGCGCGGGAGGGGGGGGGGGGGTCGTTTGCGCGGTCTCGAGAAGATGACCGCCTGACTCTTATCGGGGTTGACCTCGATTCTCCATTTCCGGAACCAATCGCTCAAGGCGCTTGCGGAGGTTTGGAGGTTTCGAGCTATGGATGACTGGTTGGCACCCGAACAGTAAATGGCAGTGTCGTCGGCGAAGAGCGCCAACTGTGCCTTTTACTGTTCGGGATGTCACTAGTGAACAGGGTGAAAATGAGGGGAGACAGAACGGAACCCTGGGGGACTCCGGCGCGGATGGGGTGAGGGGGAGAGAGAGCGCCCTCGATACGGTAGCGGAAAGTGCGGTCCGACAGAAAATCTCGTAAGATGAGCACGAGACGGTCTGGCACACCTAGCAGGTACAGCTTATATAATAAGCCATTGTGCCAGACCTTGTCGAACGCCTTCGCTATATCGAAGAACAGGACGCCTGTCGAAGCACCTCGCTGAAAAGCAGCGCTAATGTGCTCGACTATGCGGTGGAGCTGGTGGATGCACGAATGCTTCGTGCGAAAACCGAACTGTTCGGGGGGGATGAGGCTCTTTGCTTCGGCATAGTCTTTGAGGCGCTTATAAATAAGCCTCTCGTAGACTTTGCCGAAAACATTGAGCAGACTGATGGGGCGGTAGCTGGAGGGCTCAGACTTGGGCTTACCTGGCTTAGGGATGCCTATGACTGTGGCTTCTTTCCACATTTGGGGGAAGATGTTGTTGCTCAGGGCGCCATTGAAGATGGCGGTCATGAGCAGTATGAGGGGGGCGGGGAGGAGTTTGTACACCCTATTGGTGATACCGTCCGAACCAGGGGCTTTGCGGGTTGCGAGCCCTTTTATGATGTCTTGCACTTCGTCGGGATTGACGGGAGGCAGAGGATCATCAGGGTCTTCGACTGGCGGGAGGGAGGCTCTCCGTTCGACTTCAGCGTTCACCTCGTCGAGGTACGCTCTGTCTACTGGTTGAGAGCTGGGAGTGCATTGAGCCTCTAGGCTGTCGGCTAGGCATTCGGCCTTTTCGAGGTTTTCGAAAGCGACCGTTTTGTCGGGGCGTGTGAGGGGAGGAACTGTGGCCTCTTCAGAGGAGCGGAGCTTCCTCTGGAGTTGCCAGAAGGCGTGTTGGGTGGGCTCGAGTTCGCCGATCAACTTATCCCATCCCTCGGATGTCACCTGTCAACTATCGGTTTTATTAAATAGGGCCCCAGGGCTCACTCAAAAGATCGTGTCATTTTCGTATCATGACATTTGACGATGGACCACATTCAGCTTAGTCAAGTTACTGAAGTAAGAACATCCTAATACATACACATACATAAACTCACCTTCGTCCAATAGCGGTTCGCAGATACCTACTACAGAACGCCACCAGCAACGATCCTTCGTTTTGCCTCGTTTACGTCCATACGCCGGTTACGAGTAGGTACTATGCAACTGACCTATCTGATGAACATCAAAAATAAGGTCACTATATGTCCTCCTAGCGCGTTCCCTACCGGCTTCCTAACAAAATTGTCTTAATAACAGACAGTCTCTTAAGGGTAAAGAAACTTCAAAGTTAATTTTACTCAGTTTTCCAATGAACTTAATAATGCAGGTGTACAAGAATCAAAGCGCGAAACTTGGCCATTATTGCCTGTATCAGACTAAATTAGCACTTTAATGCCTCTGGCTAATACAATTAGCGGTTCACTTTTATTATTTTCTGCAGCTTTTGAATTGTTTTTCTTCAGAATTGCTAGCGAGTAACTTTACCTCCGTATTGATCAGAGGGAAAATTCTCGTAATTTTAAGAACTTTCACAGTCTGATTTCAGTCTCAATATGACAAAAATATTTCTAATTTTTCTAAATTTTTGACAAGTTTTTGACATTGAATGTTGCCGAGATGCTGCTCTTTCTACCGAATTATTATTATTACTACCTTATTAGTGGTATTATAAACGTAACGTAAATTCGATCGATATTTTTATCGAAAATACAACTATTCCAAAGCATTTTGGTTTAGAATTTTGCGACAGGCACAATAATTAGTATCACTATGGGTGCTACTAATTATGGTTGTCGCAAAAGTTTATGAATAAAGTCTTACAACTAAATAAAGATTATGTACGAAACAAATATTTTCAATTTTAAAATTGTTCGTATTTACTTTACGTACTCCGCGTATTTATTTGGAGCTTGGCCCACTAATCGCACTGTGAAAACAACCAAAAAGTTTCTTTAAAGCAATACAATTTAGTACGCAAACACTGGACCCAAAATTCGGGACATCTGCAGCCACGTTAACTTCGCAGTTGACTTTTACTATTTGTATTAGTCTACGACTACACACACCCGCACCGTACTAACTTACTGTTAGCTGACTAGCTCACTGACTTATCTACTTACGAGTTAGCCAAGTCTAAATTAGCTTACAGCGTAGCCACAAGTACCTACAGATAGGTAGCCGCTGTGCAATTACTTATGGATGAACTGTGGATTCTGTGATTAAATAGTTACGCTGTGTCTTGAGCTAAGTATTAAAACACTTCTTGGATTATGTTATAATTACATTATTTCAGGAAAGGTCACATTTGACCAGACCTTCAATTTGACCTTTGACCTGTCGTATGCCGCCACCGTTGTGATGTAGATCACCGCTCCAAAATAAGTCTTCTGGGCTCGTTTCCGGATGACAGCGATGCGTACGAGTACTTCAACGCCTAAGCGTTCTTTTGTTTTTGTATTTAATTTGTAAAGTTAGTTGTTTAGTCATTTAATGTAGTACCTCTATACATACAATAAAACAACTACCTACTCAAATTTTTATTAATTCATGTAACCAATTTTGGCTTTCTGAAATCTAATTTAAAATAAATCTGATTTTTTTTTTGATGGGGACTTACCACAGCCTAGCATTATACGCTACACAAATTCCTAATAACAATGATGACAAAAGCGATTTACAGACGTCGCAATTGAAAGTTGCTCAATCACTTCGAATATTAGTTGAGCGGGCAACTTTTTAATGAAACCTGGGCTCAACCGAAAAATACTTCAAACCTCAAACACGCAAAGCAGAACTACGAGACTGGAATAATGTTTGGGACAGAAAAAGTTTACGCTTTGAACTCTACCGAGGGTAAGTGTTTTGCATTTCGACCCACGCAGCCTGCATACCAATGCGTAAAAGGATTGATGTTTGCAAAGCTACAGAAAAAAAATATCCAATCTTTACCTAACTAGTGGCTGTGAGTGACTCTGACATGTTTGTGTTGGGGCGTTTTAGTTTTTATTCTGGGGCTTTTACGAGTAGGTATACGTTTATCTAATGTGAGTAACGTTACGTATGCAATCAAGGTGAGATCGATAGTAAATATTGATATTATTTTTGTATTTGTTCTTTTTTTGCGTCATGTTCACCGCGAATAAACGTTTTTTCTTTCTTTCTTTCTTTCTTTCATAACGTATTGATAACGAATTGTAACTGTTAAAATGATAAGTGGATTATCTATACTAATAATCTATATACTATTAATAAAGTTGAAGAGTTTGTTTGAACGCGCTAATCTTTGGAAAGTAAGATTAAAAAAAAAATATTGAGGAAGGCTATTGGCTACTTAAAAGCGTCTACGACGTACGGCATTTCATGCAAACTTTCAAGCCCTTGTTTTTCGAAACGAACGAACTGTTTTTAATTAAACTTCGTGAGCATAAGCAGGATACAAAGGTCTACAAAGTGACTTAAGAACAGTGTTACAGTCAAATTAGACTGATTTTAAATTTTCCATAGTAACAGAGATTTCCATAATCTTTTTTTTATGTAAGACATTTCGAAAATGTTCTTTACTAACTTTTTAGACCTTTGTATTCTGCTTATGCGTATGAAGTTTCATTAAAAAGGGTTCATTTATTTCGAAAAACAAGAGCTTGAAAGTTTGTATGAAATGCCGTACGTCGTAAACGCTCTTAACATCACAGCATGACAAAACGCTGAGCAAATTAATAGCGCGAGTAGGCCATGCGATGCGACGGGGTGGGTCGGGGGAACAAGTAATTTCACGCGGACGAAGCCTCAGGCAGAAGCTAGTAGAAATTTAAATCAAGCATGACTTTCAAGTTTAAAGAACCAGCAGTGCGATTCTGTAACCATATCACCGTGAAAACTTAGGTGGAGTGAGCGTGGAGTGAGCTGTCATTAGTGTAAATCCCTATAGCATCAGATGGAATGACAGCTCACTTCACCTAACTTCTCACGGTGAGATTCTAACAGAATCGACCGGCAGCTGTTGTTGTAAAAGAAAATGAAACTCACTTAGTAGATGTATTTTTATGTGTTAGTAGTAATACTCATCTACATTGACGCAGACATAAAAAATATGGGCAGCATTATAAACTCTGATTTTATCTCCACAGCTTTTCCACCACCACACTATGGAAAGATGGCGGCCAGTAGATTCTTTATGATGATACGTAAAGAAAAAGTAGCTATTATTAAAGCAGCAGGAAACGAAAGTTAGGGGCAACTTTTATAGGGAGATCCGAGGCTTTAGATATCTTTGAAAAAAACTTTCTTGCTACGTCCGATAAAATGTTTCGTACTCATGTAATCCCTAAAAATTCTGCGTGATTTGTCTCTACCGCGATAAAGAAAAGGTTTCAAGAAAGTCTTTGGATGCATTTAAGTGTTATCTGTTCTCAAGATTTGATGGAAAATTTCGTTTGTCACATGTATTTGTTAAAATGTTATTTCGCTGCTCCGTGAAAAGCATTTAAACTGCAAACTGCAACATGAAATTATAAAATTGTTATGGCTATCACATGGAGCTTCATTTTATATTAAATGTACAGACGCCAGCACATCAAACTACCACAATCTGTCAAATTTCAAGTCAAGGTTGATTGGGAAAATTTTACAGTTTGAGGTAGCTTGATGTGCTGGCGTCTGTACTAGCTACCCGTCAGTGATTACGTGGCTTTAATATTTTCCAATCCCGAAGATATAGGCAAATGCTTAGTTTAGGGCTCACCGTAGAATCTATTCTTGTACAAGATTATTAATGTTTGAAATATGAATGTAATATCCAGATAAACGTTCCGGAATAAATTTTCTAAGTACCTAGTTTTTTTTTCTTGTGCAACATTTTATTACCTTCAATAATTACAATTTACCTACAAGCTAACACTAATATATATATATTTTATACAAGTATATAATAAAAAATTTAAGAAAAAAGCCAGGAGCTCATAGGGCATCGAAAAATTCGTCCGCATCGCTGTCAGTGGGATAAGTACCCAAAAGGCTAGCAGCATTACCACGTTGGATGGCAATGCTGGGCTAAAAATAGGCCAGCCCTCTGGTCACGTGAAGAGTCAAAAATTCTAAATTATGATGAAAACTACATTAAAATGCATTGTTTAGTTTAAAAGAACAACGCGGTCATAGAGACAGATACGAAAATATAAGGAGATCGTGCGAAACGGTTAAATCATTGTGGATTGGTTGTCATAACCAGAGATAACCAATATTGGCCTTTTCTGGATTTACATTATATTTGAAAGACTGGTTATCAATTCGAATTCTTAATTTTACCTCAAAGACGATATTTCTTTTTTTGACAAATTTTACATTCGTACAAACTAATCATGGCCCGAGATTTCGACAGAACGTAAAACATTGGCTGAAAATTATCCCTCTAGAGGACGTCTTGAAACTCATTTACAAAGGCAGTCTTTTTACATCATAAAATATTAGAGAGACTTTGTGCTTGAATAAAGCCTGTGAAATAATTAAGGAAGTGTAATAAGGCTTTTCCATTTGCATAACAAATTTTAAAAGGTGCTTTTGGAAAAATATCGCTGTAAATCCTTTGACAAATCAACCGTTTTCTTATTATTTTTTAACCCGTCTTCCTGCGCAGAAGTGGAATATTGGTATTCTGTTTTGTATAATGTAGATAGATAAAAATATTTTATATAATATAAAACACAACAAACTATTTACTATACTAGGTACTAAATTAAATGACTAACTAAATATAAAATAAATTTAAAAAACATTTTCATAGTGTGTGCCCAAAGGGCTTTTTATTGTTTATACAATAAAAAGAACACCAAAACCAACCACACTAAAATAAAAAGTAAAATAGTACATAGGTGCTACAACTACTTAGGTACATAAAGAAAGTGTAGGGGTAATTGTGATTTTATCCAATTTGGCGGAACTAAATAATACTTAATAAAGGAAGCCGTTTGGAAATCTCGGATATCATTCTATCATAGTTATGTCCAATAAAAATCTGTCAATATCGTCCTTTTCCATCGTGAACCCGTCTGGAAAAAACAACCGTTATTATTTTCAACCCCTCAAACGCTATGATATTTTTCTTACGAAACACCGTTAAAAATAAATACAATGTTTTTCGCTATCAAGGCGATGCACTTTACCAATCATTATTTTAAAAACAGCCTGGCTTTGGAGGAGGCGCGAGTGTTTCGGAATCCCCCTATACACGTGTCGGTTGATTGATTCGGTGCTCGAGATACCGTCCTTTAGATACAGGATGCTCTATTGTAGCATTGAAGTATTAATGTGGCTATAGATTGCGCATTCGGAATTCCGTGTCAGCATACATAGATAGGGGATTGAGTAATGGCTATATTTCACGTGTGTGGTGGACCAACTTTGAAGCGGCAGGTAATATTTTTGAATATTTTAATGTAACTTATGCCCCGTAAACATAATTGAAGTGAATATATATTCTCTATTAAAATCGGATTTATGAACAAAGTATCTGCAACCACATCAAACATTTTTCTTTATTTCAGTAATTTAAAAAAGGCCGGAAGAATTATCTTATTCTATAATATCAGTTCAAGGTTTGGTCATAATCAATAAACAAAGAATATTGTTTGATTGCAAATAAATGTTATAATATAAAGGCACGTTAAAGTATTTCCTCTTACAAACTCTAAAACCTATAATTCTGAGATGTTTTATTCTTGAAAAACGTAGACCTTGCAAATTCTCGTTTGAAAGAGGACATTATTTTGATCGAAACAATTTATTAACAGGGGATTATTACCCTTTTTCGACAAAAGACAGCCAGCTTGTCTTATTAATACCCGAAAGCCTCTATAATGTTGCAGTGTCGTGTTGTCCGAAGAGCCCTGTGTGCCACGAGTGTCTTGTCCGTGAAGTTGACAAATGCCGTTGGCACGCTAGGTGTTTGCCGACGCCCCTTGCTGTAAGGACGCGACGCTGACACTATCTGATATATACCCCGGGAGTAAGATGACGCTGGTGTTAAAGATTGGTTTTAAGAAAGAAAACATGTTCAGGTATTAGGTATCGTTGAATTCTGGTTTAGTAAGCTGGACTGAGTTGTCCGCTAAAATGTACCTAATAAGAAATATTTCTACAAAAAAAAAAACAGCTACGAGAAATAATGTTCTTGATTTGCTTGTTACCAGAAAAATAAAAGACCCTACCTATTTTTAACCGACTTCCAAAAAGGAGGAGGTTATATGTTCGACTTTATGTATGTTTTTTTTTTTTTCGTATGTTCACCGATTTCTCCGTCATTTGTGGATCGATTTCGAAAATTATTTTTTTGTTTGAAAGGGTATACTCCCAAGGTGGTCCCATTGTCAGCAAGTTGGAATCTGATGAGAGGATCCCATGGAAATCGAGGGAAACCCTCAACTTTTTTTTGCAAACCTATAGCGATTTGGATATTTTTTAGAGTAACTTGAAGGGTATACTCCCAAGGTGGTCCCATTGTCAGCAAGTTGGAATCTGATGAGAGGATCCCATGGAAATCGAGGGAAACCCTCAAATTTTATTGGCAAACCTATAGCGATTTGGATATTTTTTAGAGTAACTTGAGCATTTGCTCTCGGAAATCATCATTTGGTAAAGTGGAGCTGATGATGAAGACCACAGAGGGCCATCGGAACTACTCAATGATAAATATTTTACGGATTGCGATTCGATTACTTTAATATGGTTGCTAAGCAATTTATGCTCGTCACAATGCGTGTGGTGGTGGAGTGGAGTTCTTCAGGTTCTTACAAGGAGAACTCCTCAAAAATTAACGTCCCAGCATCGGGAAAAGCAATATTTTGTAAAAGGTGATGAGCAGTTGACGTTAGGCTATTGTAACTTAGATAAATTACAAACTCTCTCACTAAAAAGTGAAAAATAAAAACTTTTTTACAAAAAAATAAACAACCGACTTCCCAAAAAAACTACAAAGTGATAAATAACTTTTATTTCGGAAGTCGGTGTCAATAAACGAAAATGCAGAAGCAACGACACCGACTTCCGAAATAAAAGTTATTTATCACTTTGTAGTTTTTTTTGGAAGTCGGTTGTTTTTTTTTTTGTAAAAAAGTTTTTGTTTCCAAGCATTAATCTTCTTATATAACATACATAATCAGCCTATAATGTTCCCACTGCTGGGACACAAGCCTCCTCTCTTCTTATTAATTTTTACTTTGATGGTCCTAGTCTATCATTTGTGCCTTCAAGTGACAGCTATGTGAACAGAACCCAGCATTGCATAAATATGTAAGTTGTCACGCCCTTTATACCTGGAGGCTTTTATTTAGGTAGTTTTTATTTTTATTTTATTACTTTTGATTTAGTATTTTTATTTTAGCTTGAGTACGTATAGATTTTTATGGTATTTGTTGGTATATTGGCGTGGCTAGCTAACATATGGCAAATAATTTTATTGAATGTTCTGTGTCCTGTAATGTTAATTAGATACTTTGCAGATCTAGTTTTGTATACAGTCGAGTATTTTATAACTGAACAGACAGCTGTGCTGCTGGGGAGTTTGTTGCGCCACTTCTTCTCCCCAGCGAAAGCACTAGGAAGTGGTGAAGGGCGGGCGTTTTTGGGGGACTGTCTTATGTAATTTTGACGTTCGAAAAGTGCTGATTCTCAGCCTAGTTTGAATAAATGACTTTTGATTTTGATTTTTGATTCTAGAGGGAGTGGCCTGTAATCTACCACGCGGGCCCAGTGCGGGTCCAATGTCTTCGAATTGTGGTTCTAGGATATGCCGGTTTCCTCTTAAAGTTTTATTTCACCGTTTTATGGGAAGTGGTGAAGAAATTTTTTACACAAAGCGCCTGTCTGGGTTCGACCCTACGATGTACTGCTCGCTTAATGTTGTTTTTAGAAATAAAATCTTAGATTTTAGTTTCAAGTAAAAACTGTATAAGAACGAAGATTAAGAAATCCTCAGTGGAATTGTCTTTCTTCGTTCAAAATAAAGGTTAAAACTGATCAAGCACAAATTACAGTGATTGATTTACGAGGTACCTACCCAGAAAGGAAATAAATTATTCCCAGAGAGTTTTTCTAAGATAAAAGATTTTAAATTATAGAAAGTAAAGCTATCATTTCGAGCTTTTAAGATTGGTGCCTACAGTCCTGTCTTGACAAATTAATGATAGAAGGATATGCTTACCTTATTATACATTTCTCTATAAATCAATTGCTGGATTTTTTAAATTTTAGTTGAAATCATTATCTTCTTTATATATATAACGAAGTCGAGTTAGTTACCATTTATAACTCAAGAACGGCTGGACCTTGATCTTGGATTTGTTGGATTTATCAGAGTAACTATAACATGGGAAAAAATAACGAAAAACATAATAATGAAAATAATTCATAATCATTAATAATAATAAATTATTTTTTTATACTTTATATGTTTTTATATTTTTTGTATCTTAATTTAAAAAAATATAATTTATTAGTATGTAAATAATGTTATAAAGAAAATAATTCATTTTCTCATACATTCGTTCTTATTGATTCTGATTCAGTACGAAGTTTTTGGCCAGCTAGTATATTATTATTTTGTTTTCGGGTTGCTGGGAAGTTTTGACATCTTCTCAGCACAAACACAGGTAGTGGTGAAGGCTGGATATTTCGATTCGGTTTCTGCAACGTTTGACCTTCTAAAAATGCTTCATCATCATCATTATTTCAGCCGAATGATGTCCACTGCTGGACATAGGCTCCCTCAAGCACCGCTACTGGAACCAGTTCTGTGATTCCCGTATCCAGCAGATTCCTGTGGCCTTCACAAGGTCGTCTATTCAGCATTCGGTCGTCAGAAACTTTCGGCCCCATTAGCCATTTGTTCTGCAAGTAATGTGCCCCGCCCACAGCCACTTAAGTTTGATAATTCTTCGGGCTATGTCGGTGACCATGGTTCTCCTGCGGATATCTTCATTTCTGATTCGATCACATACGGAAACTCCAGGCATAGCCCAAAGTATGCTTATTCTCAGCCAGTCAATCTGCCTAGCCTTTTCCCAACTATGTTAGGGTCGGATTCCAGCCTTACCAGATGCAGCTAAATAACAGTATTTTACATGGAGCGACTGCCCATCTGACCTCAACAGCCCAGTAACTGGGTAACACGATAGCCCTTAAGTAAACCTGGTTGTCAGACTTTTGGGCTTCTGACTACCTGTAACGACTGTCAAAGATCTATAAATGACAAACGGGACCAACGGCTTAAAAATCTTTCCGAGAAACGGAGTGGTATTGATATGTAACGGATGGGCACCTATCCATGAACCGACCGCGGCAAGCATAGCTTCACCTTCGATCGACCCATGTCATTTAGCTACGAGCCCCTTAAAATACGTTATAAAAAAAAGAAAGAGTTTAAGGGGACTATAGCACCTAAACGTAATTTTTTATAATGCCTAAAAGTATAAATGATCGACTACAGCAAACAAAATCAGAAAAATATATGATATTCTTCAGGATATTTATGTTAGTTAGATAGTGTGTTGAAAACATAATAAGTACAACAAATTTGATACGATAGAAAAAAAAAATATGAAGACACCTTTAAAAACTTTCTTTTCACAATAAAAACCACACTAATATACCTACATGCAATCATTCTAATTTTTTGTCAGATTATTCTACAAGCACTAGTGTAAATTTGCTTCATATTTTGCAATAAATTACTAGCGTTGCGTTGTGTCATCGCGCTTCTCTTTCTTTTCTATGCAGTCCGACGGTGACCGCCCTCTAGGTCATGTAGTCCCTTTAAAGAGACAGATCTCTAAACTCATGAATTCTGTAAGTTATTTATATCTTATTAGAGTCGCGTACAGAAAAGTTAAATTATTATACATTCAATAATACATCATAAAAATATTCCATGTAGCCACTAAAATGTTCGCAAATAGGTACCTGGAGTATTTATATAAGAATAAAATTCTGTATAAGTTGTAGCGCCTTTCATCCAACTGCCAAAGGAAATCATGTCTGATGCAATATATTGAATATCTGTATCCTACATATCTCAAACGAGATTTGATATCAAAATCTAAAATTGAGTAAGAAGTAGGTACAAGTTACAACAAAGCCTTGACATCGTATCTAGTATTATGTACTTTATTTCATGTTTGGATGGCAAAGTAAGCCCTTTTATGAAAATTATAAAGTCCACTAAGTTCGATAAGGTACTTTCGGTTAGGTAGGGTAAGTTCAGTAAGTGATAATATGAACTAGCGCATTCCTCCTTAATGAGAAGTTGTAATGAGACGATAAGAGAATCGCAGAAGAAACAAAATAACAGACAAAACTCGAAGAATCTCTAAACTTAAGCAGCAGTAGGCAGGGCACATTGCTCGCAAAACAGATAGCCGATGGAGCCGAAAGGTTCTGCATAGCTATTCACAACCACTCGATAGGCTTCCGTACCGTATCGAACATCAATCAATGTTATCGTAGGAGTCCTCTAAACGCTGTTCACAAGTCCAAAACCCGAAAATTTTGCCAGTTACAATCAAATAGAGGACCGCTATTCTTCCGACAGCTGTTTGCTGCCTGGGGCAAGGCAAATCAGGGTATCGAAATGTGTCATTTTCGATATGATAGCATGTCGGATGGTTGTGAATAGCGATGCTGGAGTAGCGACCGCGTGCCGGACGACGTAGCTTTGGAAGGCCATCCACGAGGTAGACCGATGACCTTGTGGAGTTTGCAGGAATCCGCTGGAGGTGAGAATCACTAAACCGATCGATGTGGCGATGTTTGAGGAGGCCTATATCTAGCAGTGGAAGGCTATCGACTGAAATGATGATGATCAGAAATTTTTGCCACTAAATAATAATGACTCGACCAGAATTAATTGCAACCTTCACCAGGTTTTTGGCTCGCACTTTAAATTATTTTTCTTAAATCTTATGTGAGTGCTATTTTTATAACTTTTTGCTCGCAGTTTCACCCGCTTGGTCCCACGAGAACGTACTACCGGGAAAAAAGTAGGTATGTATGTGTGAATAATATCCATATTATAAATTATCTGTGTGCCAACTTTCATTCGAATTCATGCAGCGATATTTGCGTGATTGACATCACAAACATACAAACTTACTCATTTATATTATTAGTTAGTATCTAGGATATAATATAAATTATAATAAGAATGAATTATTTTAGTAGGATAGGCTTTCCAGGAAAGCAACAGAATATCTGCAACACTTCCCACCAAGATATTGTCATAACAAAAAACTAGTTAAAACCTGGCTAAAGCTAACAAAATATCTGTTGTTTACAATTTAGTAACGAACCAATACTTCAAAGGTATTACAGGACTAGTGTTTTTGCTTCAAATATTTATACATAAGTGGCTGCATAATGAATATATGTCTATGTTGGTTGTAAGAATGAATTATTTTTGTCTAATTTCCAGGAATGTCAAAAAAGGTGCTATGGAGACGCTCTACGGTCTCTCAATGTATGTATACATTATGTGCGTTTCATACTCGAAGTAATGGCAATATAATGAATGTAATCAATAGCAATTAGGTTACCCTATCTATGTTATGTTACATTATTTTCTCGACATGAGTAGGATTTTGCAGTTGTGGATGAAAAAAAATTGCAGTATGGTTTCCTACAAAAAGTTCTAAAGATAACTTGTCAAAGCTTTTTTAAGTTAATACCATACATAAACAGAATACACAGGCTATAAATGACCAAACAAAACACAATATTTTTCTTGAGTCGACTGTTTACATCCTCGGCAACACAAAACCACATAGTATATGAGTGCCTACCTATGTTCATATCACAGACTGTAGTGACGAGTGGCAGCGCACGAAACAAAGAAGAGGTGTCATGTTAAAACTCAAGTGAAATGTATTATTCAGTTCCTGCTTTACAAAGACAATTCGGCTTTTGTTTGACACTGACATGAAACTGAGATCATGCGAGACGGGCTCACATATTACTTACTTTATATGCGGCATACGGAACTTGATAAAATATGCTATG
This sequence comes from Gortyna flavago, assembly GCA_963669345.1. NCBI lineage: Eukaryota > Metazoa > Arthropoda > Insecta > Lepidoptera > Noctuidae > Gortyna > Gortyna flavago. The sequence goes on from OY770139.1 coordinate 9,707,579, forward strand.
TATATTATCTATGTATGGCGTTTCAACCCTTTGGAGGATCAAGTGTCATCTGTTAGAGATTTAGGTGCTATAAATTGCAGGTTATTGATTTGTATGAAATATCGCGAAAAATAGGAGTATCGTGAAATATAGACGTTTATAGATCGCTCTTCTTTATTATTATAAAGACGAGCGATCTATGCTCGGAGTCTAAAAATAAGGAATTAAATTATCCGGAAAAGAACCGGAGTTACCGATATAGCTTGCAGAGTAACCAAACTGAAGTGGCAGTTGGCTGGCCATGTTTGTCGCAGGACCGATGACCGGTGGAGCAGACGAGTCCTAGAGTGGAAACCGCGTATCGGCAAGCGTAGTGTGGGACGCCCCCCGCTAGATATAGACCGACGACCTAAATAAGATGGCTGGGGCAGACTGGATGCGCAAGGCAAAGGACATGGTGTTGTGACTCAGCCTGAGAGAGGCCTATGTCCAGCAGTGGACGGTAATAGGCTGAGTTAATTGATTGATTGATATTATAATACCATAGCATCCATAGCCCAACTTAGTGGGTCATTACATCTCGTATCTTTGAGGTTAATTTCAAACGATTAATTAATAATTAGCTTATAATATTCAAACTGTTAGGACACAGGCCTCCTTTCTATGAGAGGAAGTGGGCTGTCATCTGACCCAGTGAGTTGTAATCAAAACCACAAAAAAAAGTATGCCTATCGGTAATCCATTGGCAAAATAGCGCACCTCTATCGTCTTGCGTCATTCGAAATTCATGAATCTGACATTAATCGGGAGAAGGATTCACTCCGAAAATTCGAAGTACCGTTTGACGGGCCCGTATCTTCGTCGACGGACTTAAGGAATCCCAGTGCGAATTGATAGATATCACATGTCTCTATTTTCTTAGTTCTAGGACATGCCGGTTTTCTTACGGTGCTTTATGATGAGGAACATTATTTTATAGAAAAATAGCTTCTGCCCACGACTTGGTCTGCTTGAAAATTCTTGTTCCTCCGATCCAGCCCGTCGCATCGTATCGCCTCCCCGCGCTATTAGGTACTTCGTTTTGGCTTAGGTTTGGCATTTTTTCTGTTTGCTCGGCTCCTAAAGGTTTTAGCGTGATGTTAAATAGTCTATAACCTTTCTCAAGAATTTGGCTACTAAAGGTAAACAGATTTATTTAAAATCCAACTGATAGTTCTAGAGATTAGCGTGTTCAAACAAACAAACAAAAACAATGATCAAAAGAAAAAATCTTTTTACTTTTGTTAGCCTAATAATTTAATTATCATACAATGTCAGTAATAAAGCGTCTTACATAATCTCTCATATAATTTCTTTGAAATTGGCTTTGGTGTAATTCACTAAACCCAAGATTTTCTTCGTATCAAGAATAACATTATATTTACTTACCGTCTGTGGCTAATAATGTTGTGTCTAGGCACAACATTATTATTAATATTCAAACAGCCTATGGTTACAACTCAGTTAATTCTGAAAATTCATTAGTCTTAGCAGATTGAAACATTATTTTAATATTCATAGCTCGCTTTGAGACTTATACGTCAAGTCACTTAATTAAAAAAAAGGCTAAAATATGTTTCTCTTATTATAAACAGGGAATGCATAATATAATCAGCCTATAATGTTCCCACTGCTGGGACACAGGTTTCCTCTTTCTGTGAGAGGGACTGGGCCATAATTTACCACGCCGGCCCAGTGCGGGTTGGTGGAAGTCTCATGTCTTCGAAATGTTAGTTCTAGGATATGGCTGGTTTCCTCACGTTGTTTTGCCTCACCGTTTTGAGAGCAGTGGTGATGAAATAATTTACACAAAGTAAAGCGCCTGTGTGGGTTTGAACCTACGACCTACAACTCGTAAGTCGCGGCCGATACCACTGGGCCACAACTGCCCAATTGCATTGCATGAACTTAAACATGCCATATTTCAGCGTAACCCTTGGCGGCATACTAGTGTGATGTTATGTTATGAGAAACAATACGGATCGTTGACCAAAATCATACTGCAATTTAGTTAGTCACAGTAAAAAAATACAAGAATCACAAAACTACCCTCTTAATTTAACGATTTTTCATAAAAAAAAAATGCAGTATCCAAACCTGACAGAAGGCTGAAACAAATCTTCTGTTCTGAAAATAAAAACCATTAATGAATTCTTGTCACCGCGCCAACACGTCAAAGCTACAGTGGAGCGAAGTTTTTACCTCAGTACGTTTTGATTTTGTTAAAGTACTGCTTAATTTGGATAATTGGATACTTTTTAATAGTCTGAATTGCGTGATTTGTCGTTCGGTTATGCTGCAGTAGATAACTTAGTTATCTTTAGAAGCAACTTACTGAAATAGCAGTAGGTACAAGGTACTGGTTGGTACTTGGAAATATTTTATCGTATCATATTTCGTAATAATCCTATTAAAGACCCTGTCCTTATCCTAATCCTTAGAATATCTTTAATCCGTCATTTTATTTGAGCGGTGGTTACCCAGTGGTAACGGCCGCGACTTATGAGTTGTAGGTTTTGAGTTCAAACTCAAGCAGCCAGTTCAATTTGTGTAAATTATTTCATCACCACTGCTCTTAAAACGGTGAAGGAAAACATCATGAGGGAACCGGCATGTCCTAGAACCAAAATTTCGGAGACATGTGACTTCAACTAACCTGCACTGGGCCGGCGTGGTCGATTATGGCCCTCTCTCTCTTACAGAAAGAGGAGGCCTGTGTCCTATCAGAGGGAATATAATAGGCTGATAATGTGATTTTATTTATCCCATAGGTGTTACGTTTAATACCTATGTAAGGTTTGACAGAAGTGTACCTATAGGTAGTACATATTCGTATATCTACATTTCACCCTTTTGCATTAAATTTCTTTAATGATAAAAAAAATTCTGCTTACTAAGTACCTAATTAAAAATATCATAAACATACATTACCAGCGAAATAAACCTAACACACCACCCTTTTCAACAAACATAACTTCTTTAATAGCCCCGTAATTTAATGAAGCACTTACCATAAACCGAACTCGAACGAAACGGAAGGGCGAATAATGATACCTCCCTACTTTATGCTGGTAAAAATTTCAAACAACTCCGAACTTTGACATTAGCTGGTGAATTATCGTGGCCTCCTTGGTGTCATTTGTGAAGTTTGGACTGAACTTGGTATCCTGGGAACGGATTCTTTCCGTTCCTAGTTTGCTCTGGGCGGTAGCCAACTTGCTTGCACACTCAATTTGTTCAGAATGTTTATTCCGTATTCGCTGAGCAAATATTGGAACGTAACAACTATTGTTAATGCATGGAATTTATTATCTACTTTTATAACTTAAACAAAGCAATTTTTTTTTTTTGGTAAATGTTTAATTATCAAGTATAACATCCCTGGTGCTTCCCTGGTGCACAGAGTACTGGCCAGCTCCAACAATATCCTGAAAATGATTGCAAGCAGGCTCGATTGCATATACGTGAATCACTAGTGCCATATCCCATGGGATGAAATAAAATGAAATGGTCTAACATAGTTCTTAAGTTAACAATCACAATGAGTCCTTGTTACTTGATTAAATAAATTTATTATTAATATAACAAAGGCAGAAAGAAGAGACTTGTGCTCCTTCGTTAGTTATGTTTGAGTCATATTTTACACAGTCATTAGATATCAAGCCTAATTGCCATCTGCTGGGCACATTTCCCGACCTTAGCACCGAGCCTGTGACCCCACGGTCAGCAGTCACGGCCGCAACCACTAAAACCACGGAGACAAATTATGTATTTCACCAATATGTTATTTGTTCCACTTAAGGCAAAGATTTCTTCTGACATAGAGAAGGAACGGGCAAAGCATTTGTTCTACCTTTGTCAAAGTAATGGCTCAAAATATATCTCTTTTAATCTTTATTTACGTAGCTTTTAGACCGGGAAGGGGTAGAACGAGACCTAAAAGCCGACCTTGATTTATTGTATTTAATGGCTACTAGAGATGAAACTGATAGCTACAAGCTATAAGCACACATGCATGTACAGCTATAAGTTTGCGGCCCAGTATACCTACTTTCAATCACAATCAGAATTATTTTGAAGGATACTGCTCGTCCATTGCTTCATTTGTTCGAAAAATTCGACCGCAATACAACGTAAATTGCGCAATGAATGTTGTTGAACTATCAAAATTATAAACAAAGTATTTTTAGTGTGTTATACAAATATCCCATTGGTCCTTATGTAACATTCTTTTGAATTGTAAAGGTTTTCAATATTTTTTCTTTCATTAGTCATTAGATATCAAGCCTAATTGCCATCTGCCGGGCACATTTCCCGACCTTAGCACCGAGCCTGTGACCCCACGGTCAGCAGTCACGGCTGCAACCACTAAAACCACGGAGACAAATTATGTATTTCACCAATATGTTATTTGTTCCACTTAAGGCAAAGATTTCTTCTGACATAGAGAAGGAACGGGCAAAGCATTTGTTCTACCTTTGTCAAAGTAATGGCTCAAAATATATCTCTTTTAATCTTTATTTACGTAGCTTTTAGACCGGGAAGGGCTAGAACGAGACCTAAAAGCCGACCTTGATTTATTGTATTTAATGGCTACTAGAGATGAAACTGATAGCTACAAGCTATAAGCACACATGCATGTACAGCTATAAGTTTGCGGCCCAGTATACCTACTTTCAATCACAATCAGAATTATTTTGAAGGATACTGCTCGTCCATTGCTTCATTTGTTCGAAAAATTCGACCGCAATACAACGTAAATTGCGCAATGAATGTTGTTGAACTATCAAAATTATAACCAAAGTATTTTTAGTGTGTTATACAAATATCCCAATCAAATGGTCCTTATGTAACATTCTTTTGAATTGTAAAGGTTTTCAATATTTTTTCTTAATTAAAACCATCGGGTTTTTAATTTGCTGCACTCCCTTGTATGTCTATAATAAAATAAGTAGACTCAAGACTTACCTACTCTTTGTTATAATTCGTTTATCGCCTGTTTTAAGCGGCTTAAAATAGTATTATTCCAACATAACAGAATATAATGATTACGTAAGGAAAAGCGCATGACCTTTGAAGAACTTTCCTAACATTTACTTTGAATCATCTTGTGAATTTGTGATTCAATTTCAAAAACTTAAATCACAGCAATAACAGAATCGAACAGAAAAACTTTTACAGCTGGTACTTATAAAGAAAAACAATTCACAATTACATCCAGTGTCAGTATTATCTAGCGTTGAGAGTAACGAAACTCGTCCTGTGGAAATGAAGATACTGAAAAAGGCTCTCCATGCTTCTACATTTGTAAAATACAATGTTTCTCAAACTGGGTACATTATTTGGGGGTACAAGATTTTCGTAGATACGGTAATAACTAAATTGCATACGTTCATAAACTCAAGCCTTTTATGGGGCTATTCAGAAACTGTTTGTTTCTTCTGCGTTATAATATCCAGTTTAATTATAAAGTTGTTTAGACTCTGTAATTCAAAACAAAGTCGTAAATTCCATTAAAATAAAATCATATTAATTTGTGCCTGGTTGATGGCTAAAGGCTCGCTCCCTCATTACTTAAGACAAAAAGTGGGTACACGTCTGCCTAACCCTTTGAAGAATTCAGGCGTAATGCTATGATAAGCTATATTAATTTATGCTTGATTGCATTTCTATAAGTAGATGGGTGGAGTAAACATTAGTATAAGTATTCTTTCTTACCTTTAACCCAACGAAGTATTTTTTAAAGCCAACGAACTCAACAAAATTTTGAAAAAATAATGATCAAAATCGGACTACGCTGTAAAAAGTTATGCGAAAATAAAAATACACGTCGTCTGGAGAACCTCCTCCGTTTTTTCGTCGTTTAAAAATGAAATAACTTTTACCAATTAAATAAAAGATTGAGTAATCCTGGCACAGTACTTTGACACACTTCAATCACGGCAATGAGACAAAAGAAATAGTTCCCTTCACGTTCGTATTAGATAAGTTTTAATTGAGTTTTTGCAACACTCTTCCGTGACTAGTGATGTTAGGTTCTTGCCTGCTTCGGTTTACTTTTATTAGTTTTTATTGTAGCCAGTTACTTTGTTTGTGGTGTAAGTTTCGTATTAACATATGCAAATGTAATAATTAAACACACGTGTTGAAGTGAATTTTCTTTTTAGTCTGTGTTTTGTCTAGTTTGAATGTTTATGTTCATGTTGTTAAACAAATGGAAAACATACATTATTTTTTAGACCAACCAAAGATTGGAATAGACAGGCTAAAGACGCCCAAAGACTAGGAAAAATGGAACGGGATGGAGGAGGATGCTTATACTCAAAAAACCGGCCAAGTGCGAGTTGGACTCCTACACGAAGGGTTCCGTACCACCATAAAATATTTAACACTACATATAAAATAACGGCATAAAAATCACGTTTGTTGTATGGGAGCCTCCCTTAAATTAGTATTTGTTGTTATAGTGGCAACAGAAGTACATCATCTGTCAAAATTTCAACTGTCTAACTATCACGGTTCAAGAGATACAGCCTGGTGACAGACGGACGGACGGACGGACAGCGGAGTCTTAGTAATAGGGTCCCGTTTTACCCTTTGGGTACGGAACCCTAAAAAGAGGTCCTTATATAGAAAAAATTACTACTTACAACACAAGACTAACTAGTAGTATGGAAATATTACTACCTAACAAAACTAACACAACATTTGATTTGTTAACTTAAAATCCTAACTAATATTATAAATGCGAAAGTAAGTTTGCTTGTTTGTTTGTTACGCTTTCACGCTAAAACGGCTGAACGGATTTAAATGAAATTTGCGGTTGAGGTTGCGGGCAACAGCTAGTATGTAATAAAGCAGCTTCTTTATCACTTATCCTATTTTTATCTAGTAAAAAAGAAAAAAAATCTTATGACATTTACAAACGAAGTCCTAGGAATTGAACAAAGATTTAAAGCAAGAGTTCATTTTAGTTCTTAACTCCTTTATAACGTATAATGAGATGAATTAATCTTAACTTCCAAATTAAGTGCTTTCAAATTTAAAATGCAAAAAATTCAATTAGAAGACCTTAAGCAAAGCGGAAGGAGTCCAATTAAAACTATGTCTTCGTCGAGAAATTGGTAAAAGGTAAAGTGGATAGACAAGGAAGTACTGAAAAGCACTTTACGGCCTTTTAAATTAAGAGAAGGTTTTAAATATTGAGAATTTAAACCGTATTTAAGTTACTAAAAAAAGAAGCTGATAATCGTTCGTAGTTAATGAGAAATTCTTCGAGTAAAATGATTTAAAAACAAATTATAAATATTAACCAAAAAGTGAGTAATAATATTGAAATCCGGAATTTCTCAGGCTACTCTTTTCCCGAACTAATTAAAGGAAAATCCTTTAAATTTTCACTAACAAATCATACAAAGAGATTGGAATATTAAATTAAATGTCAAAATTGGTGCCTGAACATAATAATGAAATGCTAAAAATATTTCAAAACAAACTAATGATTACATTTATTTCGAACTCTAGGTATACGTTGAAAATTTGGGGATATCACAACATTTATTATTTTTAGACAGGTACAATTTTAGGTACAGGGTTAAATTAAATTAGCTAGCGAAACTTCGCAGACGTGATGGTATCGATATTTAAACACGATAAAATAAAAATCCATACATAATATTATAAATTTGAAAGTAACTCTGTCTGTCTGTACGTTACCTTTTCACGCCTAAACCACTGAACGGATTTCGATAAAATTTGGAAGAGATATAGATTGCATCCCGGGGAAGGATATAGGAGTTTTTATCGACATACCTCGCGGGCGAAGAAGCGGGCGGAAGCTAGTATAAAATATTTGATCTTTTTTTGGGGGGGTCCTCGATCGATGGTGTTGTTACTTGAAGTATAGGTTTAGAAAATCTGTTTTCTTTTATTTTATCGTATTTAGATATCGATACTTTTGTGAAGTATACCTACACAATAAAAAACAGATTTTTAAACTAATGTTTCAAGTGTAGTCACACTAACTGCAGTCGATGACGACACAAAAAATATCATCAAAATAACTTTTTTTTGTTTAATCAATTTTATTTATCGATACCCATCTCGTTTGCGGAGTTTTGCTAGGTAATTGAATTTGACCCTGTATATCCTCACATCAGATCAATTGTAATTGTTACAATAAATCGTTCGTCAACATTACTTCTCTTGAAAAAGTCAGAAAACTTTTCCACACGACCGTACACGATACAGCTAACAGCAAACTTTTTAACACTCGACTTAACTCAAACGCTGTACAGCCATTGAGTAAAGTGTGAATAAATCTTCTTTAGTGGCATCGCACCGTTTCTAGGCCATAAACACGGCAGTGGTCAGCAAACAATGTGCTCCCTGCTCAAGAAGCGTCATTTATCGTCGGTGCAAAAAGTGACTGCGACCGCGATGTCTACGGGTGAGTTTGTATAGCTGGAGCAAAAACGTGTCAAGATGGCGGAGCTGGTAAACGCGAGAATTTAACATGCGTGCGTTTCTGTGTTAATGGTAGCAGAAATTGGCTACTAAAGTGTTTTGTTTTAAAGAAAATGAGATCATCTAAAGTTTAATAAATACGTAAATTATTAATCGTTAATTATTAATCAAATTGATACCCTAAGTCAATTTGCCGTGATAAAGTCATTTAATTGTGAATACTGTGGAATCGATCATAAAATGACTGTCATAATTTAAGGACTGTCATAGAATATAATGATTGTTGTGATTTTATTATGCATTATGCACATCTTTTGTTGGAGATCCTAAATTTAAGTTGGCAGTAAAGCTAAAGAATTAATTCCTCTGGAGGCCTACCATGATCTATTTAAAAACGATTCAAAAGCAAGACATTTCAGTTTAAGTTCTTAAACGTACCGTGACGTCCAATACACTCAGCGGCATTTGGATCGTTGAAAGTGGTAGGTATCCAGATGGCACGGCCTAAATTGAATCGTTAAACTGACGTCATGGTACGAATTAGCAGAACAGTTCAGTTTAGGTCCTAAAGTGGATCGCGTTAAGAGCTCGTGGTAGGTATGCAGACCTTACATATTTAAAGTAACATATAAATTTCTGGCATTTTCGAAAATGACGTTCAAGTTATGTCATAAATGTTATGGATACCAGTGAATGCTGAGTTTTGCGTAATGTTTTTGCCTAATGGAAATCCATTCCCAAAAAAACTTATAATACATGGACAAGAAAGTGACCTTTTGAGGTCGGACCGATAGGTATCAAAACATATTCGATTTTCATATAGTGACATACATACATAGATATTGTTTGTAGCTGTTCATATACATAACGTTTCCTACATTCTACAGATTTTTTCTAAAAAGAACTTCTGTAGAAGAAGGTTTAACAGGCGTCCAAGTTATGTGGTAGTTTGTCCTGAAAAAAGTTCTCAAACCAAGATACTAGCGGAGAACATTCAACCCATAAAATGGGATTATACTTATGTAGAATATTATATTTAGAGTTTTTAAAGGTTTTATATAGGTAATAAACAACATAAGCAGTTGTTAGAAATTGCTTAAGTAGTTATTTTTAAGAACCATCACCTTCGTTATTATCAGCTGCCTAGCCTTTTCCCAACTATCTAGTCATCCAGTCTAACCAGATTCAGCAGGAGCGACTACCTATCTGACCTCCGCAACTCAGTTACTGAGTAATACGATACCCCTCAGTGAGACTATGTAAGAAAATTAGCATTACATTAATTTCTTAAGAAATAAGCAGTACCTTTGTATTCAAATTATAATTATGTCATACGAGTATCCCTATGTATTTTACTGTGTGTACATAAATAATAAAATAAATATTTGAATTCATTGTATCGTCGGAAAAAATATTTCAATCCTGAAATTCTACACAAAGTGAGCAAAGGGCTTAACTCTATGGAAATATTGTATTGGTTTTTAATTTAAAAAATCCAATAGAATGATTTTCAGTACTCTTTTAAACAAAGCCTGTGACAGACGGATGGACGGGCACACAAGTCATGAGTTCCGTTCCTGAACAAAAAATGCGTTAAAAACTTTCAGTAGTCCATTCAATTTTTTTTTCGTTCAGACTTTTAGTTTAACACTTTAACAGATATAAAAGAGTTTTTAAACGCCGTCGGAAACTGGATTGAAATTAAAATTTTAAATATTTAAAAACTTTTCTAAATTAAAACAACTATCTCTGACTTTTTACGTACCTAAGCTTTAATAGTTCGAGTATATTTTTATGACTTTTAGTTGTTTGCTTACTTGCTCCTGAATGTTTGATGTTGCAACTTTTAAACATGTTAGTACTTAGGACGTGTTGACAATGGTTCGTTGAAAACGCTACTATGTCAGTCCGACTCCAGGACCAGATCCAGAAGTCAATACAAAATTCGGTTTATCAGTCCTGTTTATAACTCTTCAAGTAGTTCAGGTTTTTTTTCTCTTAAAATAGGTAGATTAATAATGTTCGTTAAGTAAAGAAAGTAACATAAAAAGCACCTTTCATCTTGACCTCGGAGTGAACAGACGCAAATAAATAAATCCGATAATCCCCGAGTTTTCAAGTTACTTTGATATATCTGTGTTCTTCGTACACGCCATTTACCTTTGACGGTTCATATTTAATGATGATATAATTAAATCATACTTATGATTTCAATTTGTGGGTAATTAGTTTAATGTATATATATATATATACCTATTAGTTTAATGTATATACCTGTACTTGAATATAGGGTCGGGTTTATTTATTTATTTCTATGTAACTGTATGGAAACGCTTCCGAAGATGGTGATGCTTTACGCTGCAGCCGTCAAGCGGCGACTGCAGACAGCATACTAGTAGCGCCACTTGCGGTCAGTGGCTTGTTAGTAACCTAACATAGTGACAAACATTATTTTTGTTTCACTCATGACTATCTCAAATCAGAGAAATAGAAATATCGCCCTTTAATCATTCTTAAATGATGGCCGATTGGCATCAGCTTTAAGTGCAAAATAATAAAAAACTTTTTTCCAAAAAGAAAAATCAACTGACTTCTAAAAAAAAAAACAGTGCAAAGTGAAAAATAACTTTAATTTGGGAAGTCGGTGTTTTGTATTTGCTTTGCCACCGATATCCCACAGGTAGATATTATTTTGGTTATATCCACATAAGGAAATTAAAGTTAAAAAATATTGCATAATGTTCCTTTTATACATTAATGTTTTATACGATGAATGTTAGTTCAATATTCAATATGCGCTGGATAACGAACACAAAGCTGTACACTACACGTTATTTAAATTCCAACTCGAAAATCATATATTGAATATTTTATCTTAATATGCAGAAAATGAAAAACATGGCGGATCCTGTTAAATATTCGCCCTCACTCATCAATTTCAGAATAGCCCAATAAATTAAAAGAGCCGCCGTGACTTATCCAAGGTTATTCATTTCTGGATGTACTCATAAAAGTGCGCAGCCGATAAAAATCTGACGTAAAACTTCGTGAAAAGAAGTGGGGATAATTGAAAAACCTGATCTCTCATTAAAATCTCTCGCCTCCGTCCGTTTCAAAATTAAACACGGGCATATCGCAGTCACGTCGTGGCTCTGCCCACTTTTATGAGTACTGTCCAGGAGCGGCGATGGTATTCAAGATTCCTTTTTTTAACTGTGATCCACAACAAAGACTACCTCGGAATCGTTTTGAATAATTTAACAATAGCTTCGCATTTATTATAATAAGATTTCAGGTAGGAAGGCCTTCGTTTACGAATTTCTGTGTCAAACTTTAATATTCATAATAATGATATTCGTGTATTTGGTTGTTGTCAGAACGAATTTCATGAAAAATTCGGTTGACAACGACGTGTAACGCCATAGGCTGATTTTATTTCTTTTTTTTGAAGATCAATGTAAACATTTACACTGCAGACCCACCGTACCCCTGGCCGTACCCCTGGTGGTACGGTAGGTCTTTTAAAGTTAAACGATACCACTGTATAAAGTGAGTGACCTAGTGCTATGCTGATGTAGATACTAGGCGGACAGGAAATTATAAACAGTTATCTCGCGTGTTAATGACTCATTCATTAGTTAGGTAGATAGGTACATTATTAATGCTCAAAAGTTTCAGTCTTCTGCTTCTTCGTGTCACTGGCACGACTGTATTTTAGATCTTGATGGCTCAAAACTTTGCCACTTCCACAGCGTTGTTGGTGGCAGCGCAGATGTCACTTTGACTGCACGTTTTGGGACACAGAGGGCAGGATAGGAGGCGGAGCATGGTTTGCGAGTTTTGCCACATAGCCCTACAATCACACCCTACTGCCATTCCGTCAAGGTAGCCTCACTTTATCAGGTTGGACTTAAATCTTCCCACTTGTGTCCGGAGACGGTTCAGGGACTTTCAAGTGGACCACGGAAGGTTACACCCTGCAGGGAGATGCTCATTTGGTGATAGATAGTAAGTAGGAGGGGTAAGGGTATCCTGCCAAAGTTTGCAACGGGTGTCGGCCGGGTTTCTTCACAGAGACTGCTAAAGGTTTCAGTATTTTGCACAGACCTAAAGGCAAAACTCGCAATCGATAAGCATAGTTAGGTCCTTAGGCAGCCGACATTACCTCGCCTTATATCTTTATGTTGGTAACACGATACGCCTAGATCTAAGATTCAATAACGTCTAGACTTTGATTCAGTATTGTTTTTCGAAATTAGATTTACTTCGTTATTTTATCGAGTTGATGGATACGTAAAATAAATAAGGGTAGTAAGCTAGAGTATTTTTTAGTATTCCGTACCTCAAAAATAAGAAATGGAACCCTTAATACGATCACTTCGTTGTTCATCCGCCTGTCCGCCTTTTTCTTAGGAACGCGTGGAAGTATCAACTTGAAATTAATTTAGTAGTTTTATCACATTATTACTTTTTTGCGATTACTATTAACTTACATTTACAGTTGGAAAATTGACAATGGCGTATATCGATGTATGGGAAAACATGTTTTTCAACTTGGGATAAATTCATTCCAACTACGGAACCCTTTATTGTGCGTGATCCGACACGCTTTTGGCCGGTTTTTATTTAATGTGTAGGTATAAATAGTTGGTCAATTAAGAATAAGTAGATTACATAAACAAAGAAGTTCCTATATTGTTCGTAAATATAGTTTAATTGAGGTGTCTCTTGTTTTTCGTTATTATAATGAGTACTTAGAATAAAGATGTTCCACTCGCTGTCTCCGACCCAATCTCTAATGTACATTTTGATGTACATTGTTTATTTATTTAATAACGTAAATATAACAATAAATTATATCTACTTACTTACCTACCCTAGTGTTCAGTTTAAATTTTCCCGGAGGCTAAATTTTGATGATAAACCGCTTGTATTATAGGGGTTTGTATTATTATAAACGATGATTCAAGTTAAGTGACGTTCAAACATCAACAATGTACGGTTATACAGTCTCTAATCACTGCTTAATTTTAAGCCACGTTTATGAATAAAGGGGATAAGTTCCCAGTTTCCAGCTAATATGTAAGTACAGTCATCATTTTCTATCAATATACAATTAAATGTCATTATGAAATACATTACATTAATTAAGTTATTTTGTCTGATATAATTGGTCTGCTCGTTATTATCTGTGCTAAAAATAATTGACTGCATAAGTTAATCAAGTTTGATTCGATTACCTACTCGTACGTCTAATGGAAATAAATTGTGATTTTATTGGTAATATGGGCATTTATCGACATTCTGATTTGTAGTATAATTATTATAATGTAGTTTATATTATTGGGTATCACCATCTAAAATTCTTTAATAAGGTACTTAAATTCGCTAGGCGTTTATTCACACACACATACACTACACATACACACATAAATATTCGTAATTATGTCACTCTCTACCATTCTTATGCGGCGTGGCGTAATGTTTAAAATAATACAAATGTTATCCTTAGCTGTAAAGATACCTTCTATAAAATGAATAAATAACCGTATTTGATTAAAAATACGTTGATGATTTGGTTTGTTTTTTAGATTCACTAAATGTCGGTTAATTTATGAATATAATTTATATAATTAAATATAATAATAAATATGCATAATTAATAGTACCTACATTTTTCATAGATCCCTACCCTGTCATAGTCAGTCTCAAGTCTCATCGTTAGGTCTGCACCAGCTTAATTCTCTTTGTATTCTACAAAATAGACTCAACCACTCAAGCAAGATTTCTTGCAATAAATTAGCTATAGTTAAAATGACATTGCCTTCTAATTTTTTTCTTTAACAGCACGAGAACTCTACTCACGCTACGGGTTTCAAATGCACGAAAACTTTAATGTTGCCTAAGCGTGTTCGAGAAAAAAGTTTAAAAAGATCGCTACACCGATAAATAATCGTAGGTGGTATGATTTGTGTTGTTAGTATGAAATATGCCGTCATTAATTTGGACATGCTACACTATTGTGTGGCCAGTATATTATGGCCGTTCATCGTATTGTAAAAGAAAGAAAAATAGGTTTATTTTTCACAGAAACACGTGCATACAAATAGTCGACTTATAAAGAAAAATTATCAAGAGCACAGAACAGAAATAGTGACTGTGATAAAGAGGCTTCCACTCAACATGATACTTTGCTATGGGGGAACCCCGACAGCACAGCACTGAGTAATGAAATTACACCAATCTGAAGTTTATCACCATCACCAGCCTGTAGTACTCGTAGTCGAAATTGTTGTGAATATGCAACCACTGACCCTTCAGCCACTACTATCCTGCTTGCAAAGATCTACGCTCCAGTTTGACTCTGGTTGTCCCACACTTCATTAATTGCCGATCCACGGAATTCACGTCTGTGACTATCAGATGTATGTGTAATATGGCCGGCCTGTGCCAGGCAGCTGGCTGGTCCTGTGAGCTATGTTGACAGTTAAGACAATCTGCTGGATCATCATCTTTTAAATTCAACAACTACCTCGAAGCGGCAAGACACTGTGACCTCTGAGTTTGTTTCAGTTTTTCTTGTCAGAGTATATGGTCTAATAGAAAACCCTGAACTCATCTAGTTTTGAAACAATAAGTTATTTTTGACGTGTAAAAGTGTTTTTTTTTACCAATTTACAAATAAATATCATTTATTTATCATTTAATCTTTACTATAGTCAAGTGAACGACTTTTTGTGGGTCACCGGTACACCGTGGTAGATTTTAGTTTCCTTTCGAAGCGTCCCAATTTAAATTGGCGACATCGTAGGTGTTGTTAAAAATGTAAGCGTGACGGCTTACGGTCAGTGACGTATGGTTGTGAACTGAATTGAATTACAGAACGAATTCGTCCATTACCTTAACATGGACTGAGAGGTTACTTTTGAAAGACCAAGAGGTCAAACAGAACTCTGAAAATTTCAACATTTAATGCTTAAACTTTTTACATGAACTCTACTCATAAATGGTAAAGGAAAATATAGTGAGCGATGCGGCTTGTTTTAGAACCAAGAATTCGAAAACATGATTGTAACGTCCACCATCCCGCACTGGGCCCACGTGGTGGATTCCCCACTTTCTCTCACAGAGAGCCCTGTGTCTTAAAAAATAAATAAAATAAAATACATTTATTTCGAGCAACCATAACTCATAATAACACACAAAATAAAATAAAAAGACTTAATATCTAACCAGCCCTGCTGCCGGCAACATGCCTCTCACAACAGTGCCGTATGTATGGGCAGTCCATCCGGTCCGCGATCATCGCCAAGACGGCATTGGTGCTGCCCCGCACCCTATGCACCAGAGACGCAACCCGCTTGCGCATGGTCGCATGGAAGCAATCGGTGCGTGCCGCAGCGAACATACCTGAGGCGCTGCAGTAGCGAGGCAGCCCCAATACAGCCCTGAACGCGTTGTTGAACTGGACGCGGTGGGCCTCGTACGATGCACACGTGTACCTCGCCCACAGGCTGCACGTGTAAAGGGACGTTACCTTCACCCCCCCGAACAGCGTGCAAACCTGCGTGCGAGCATGTTTGCCCGCACCGACAAGGCCCTCCGTTCCCGCTCCATGTCCGCATTGTCCTTGAGGTCGGTCGTAACTAAATGCCCTAGGTACTTAAATTGATCCACCCTTTCCAGTGGAATATCGTTAAGAAAAACGAGTGGACAATTTTGCGAACGTTTCGTACCGGCCTCAAAAACCATGCATTTACTTTTGGTCACGCCTTAGCAGTAAGAATATTAAGGCTGGTTATACTAAACATAAGCTAAAATATAATTGTGGCCATGCTGAGTGCTCTTGCTTATCTAGAAAAATAATTGGCTCAGTGTTGCATAATGCTTATAATTTTTATGATTCTATAGCGTGCTTGTACTTAAATATATATTATTTTACACAACCCCACTTTACTGCTTAGTTTTAGATGTGACGTGCCAATGACATTGTTAGCATTCCAAGAAGCGGCTAAAGTACCATCGCGGATACTGGCGGTGGACCACTTTTCAACCTTATAACTAAGGACATAAGGGTGAAAAGTGGTCGACTTGGTTGGTTGTACATATTGCAGTCAATTAATATGTTGTATAGTTAGTTAGTTAGTCGTTTAATTTAGTAACAAGTGTAAATAGTTAGTTGTGTTAGATATTGTAAAAGTTATGTAAGTAAACAAACAAAGATCTGAATTCTGGCACGGAGCGTTGTAAGTTGAGGGCTTAAAACCAAGCGGCATTTTACTTTGTGTTAATTATTTCATCACCGCTACTTTCAAAACGATGAATGAAGACATCGTAAGGAAATCGGCATGTCCTAGAACCAAAAACTCTAAGACATGTGACCTGGGCCTGCTTGGTGGATTACAGCTAACTCCCTCTCACCGAGAGGAGGCCTGTTTCATAGCAGTGGGAATATTATAGGATGATTATGCTATAGTAGAATTAGAACCTACCACACTGTAGAACTATTTAGGTAGCGGGTACAGACGCCAGCACATCAAGCTACTACAATCTATCAAATTTCTTTCATAGATTTTCAACTTTATCGCTAAAGTATAAGGTTCAAAGTTGAATGGGATAATTTGACAGTTTCATGTAGGTTGATGTGCTGGCGTCTGTACCTACGGTACAATAAATAAATTCACTCGATTATTCCAGTACTGTTTCGCAGTACGCACTAAATCACAATAAATAAATACAAAATCCATTTTGATTTCTCACAATATGTAAACAACATATGGCACACATTGGTAGACCTAACAATAAATTTAACAAAATAGTCGAACCAATTGTACGAAATAAAGCAAACTTTGATCATAACAATGAAATACCCTGCCCGACTACAAAGTAATTATGTAGACGTTGTATAAGAGTTATATAAAGGTTATTTAAAGCTGCCGGGTTCATGTATTCACAACTCTTCATGAATCTCGGGCATGCCGAGCTATAAAATAGTTGAATAAATCAAGTTAAATTGTTTTGAGTAAACATTTTTGACGTTGAAATGCTTCGCAATGTGGAAGTGCTTCGAGATATAAAGGTGCTTTGAAAGGCTTCAAGTGCTTCAAAGTGTTCATGGCACTGTTCATCATAAGCTGGAACATTGTAGGATTCCTTTATCTGCAATACATTAACAGCCTATAATGTTTCCACTTCGGGACACAGGCTAATATACAAAAATGTATGGACCATGCCACGACACGACACACCGCTCACAGCGTCAACGCGCCAAAAGTCGTGGCTGGGCAATTACTGCTAGCGTTGACGTGGTGCGTCGTGGCATGGTTCTTAAGCCGTTGGTCCCGGCTATCATTCGTAGATCTTTGACAGTCGCTAGGGTAGAGCGAAGCCCAAAAGTCTAACAACCAGTCATACCAAAGGGTATCATGTTAATCATTAACCGGGTTGTAAAAGTCAGATAGGCAGTCGCTCCATCCTACTTCCTACTATCCTACTAATATTATAAATGCGAAAGTTTGTGAGGATGGATGGATGGATGGATGTTTGTTACTCTTTCACGCAAAAACTAATGAACGGATTTGGATGAAATTTGGCACACAGATAGTTTATAACCCGGATTGACACATAGGATACTTTTTATCCCGATATTCCCACGGGATCTAAACTTATGCGGGTGAAATCGCGGGGCGCACCTAGTTTAAAATACAGGTATTCAGCTGCATCCAGTTACACTGGAAGCCAACCTCAACATAGTTGGGAAAAGGCTATGCAGACTGATTTTGAGTCTACACTCACTACTTAGATAAATAAAAGTGTTCCATGAATTTTGAATGATGTTGGAGTGTTCTAAATAAAACGATTTATAAAGACCTTACGTTGAATAAAGATCATCATATGATTGTGATCAAAGACTCAGAGCTTATTAATAATTATGGAAAAACCTCAAACCAATTGGTTTACACTGAATTCTTAACATGAAACGCAGATTTATTTCAATAAATAATTAATGATAAGATGATTACGTTTACGGAATGGTATGTTTTTTTGAAGGTTTCATTTGTTCACAAATTCATGCGGGTTATTCAAGAAACCTCAAATTATCATTGGATGAAATTTAAAATACATAATTATCTGTTTAGGTTTAAACAGATAGGTAATGGTACAACGCTTATATCGAATCGCATTAAGTACCTGGGTATTCCACCACTATGGTTTGTGGTAGTGGTGTGTCAGGTAGGTAACTCAGAAGGCCCAGTCAAGTTTTAAACTCTTATAAAGCATTTCGAATTAATTCTCGAACGACTTTTAACACCACCCTTTTAATTAAGTAGCACACTATCAATCTGTATCTGAATAATTTTGAGGGATATTGCTAATTCATTACTTCATATGTTCAAAAAATGTGTCTGCTCAACAACGTAAATAACGCAATGAATGTTGTTGAACTGTCAAAATGCAAGCCATTGCTACTGATAGTGTGTTACACAATTACCTCTCAGGTTTAACATAAGCTTTGCGGTGGCTTATGACAATCCAAATACATTTTTAGTATTCCAACTTAGTTATCGCTGATCTCATGACATAAAAACGTCGCCTTCCGAAATAAAACATCTGAATAAAACTCATATTTTCACGTTAAAAAGGCAGACATAAAAGAAACAACATAGTTGTATTATTGCCAGCATGTAGTACCGTGGAAGTCGGCTTTAACTCAGTGGTTAACGTTGCAAAGTTTCTCTACAGTTTGATTTAAGAACCCGCCTAGTAACTTACCCGTGTTAGTTAACAAATCGTTATTGGTAGGATGTGGTGCGAATGGTTTAGCCATGATGTTTTAAATAAGAACAAACTGTATTAACATCCTAAGGTATTATTATCCTAACGTAAAAATTATTTGTGGGTTAAAAAAATTTTCAACGCATGGGGTTTAGAATCATTTATTTATTTACTAGCTGTGCCCGCGACTTCGTTCGCGTGGATGTCGGAAAACAACAGGTAATGTGTCGCTTAGGAAAGGTGTAATTGCCACTCCTTCATTGAAAAGGAAGAATCATCAGATCTTGCCTGGTAACGCTTTCCTTACCTAGGGTTCGCTACCACGGCCCTTTCGACTGCAATCACTGCGTCTTCATGGTTCATAATGACAATGCGACAAAGTGTCACTTTGATTTTTGAGAATAAATTAAAATAAAAGCGCCTGCTCGAGGCTGATTATCTAACCAAACAGCCATAATTATGTCCATTAATGGTATTCTAAGACAGACGCAAAATAAAAATTTTATTTTGCGTCTGTCTTAGAATACCAACTTGTAAAATCATATCACCATTTTATTTAAAGTATATCTGAGATTAGTAGGTGAAGTTTGAAGTTAGTTTTTCTAAGTCTTGGTTTCTTCTCTGTGGTAAATTTAGAATTTCTTAACTTGGTATTGAAGATATCATAATTATATACTTACCAATATTATGCCTTATAAAGCATCGAGATATCTAGATGATAAAAGGAAGAATACATTAATGGTAAGAGCTTCTACATAAAGTTGCCCGTGTAAAAAGCAACCCATTAAGCTTTGGTTATATTTAAACTACGAAGATGAAACCCATGAAAACTTTAGACATGATTTTGATTTAGACCTTATACTGCCGAAAACCAGAAAAAAAATTGTAAAGATAATTACAAAAACATATAACCGACTTCCATAAAAAACCCTAGAAAGTGCAAAATAACCTTAGTTTGGGAAGACGTTGCGCGTTGGCAAGAAATTACAGACTTCTGAAACCAAAGGTCTATTGCACTTTGAAGTGTGTTTTTAAGTCGGTTGTATTTTATTTTATTTCACACAAAGTCGTGTAAGTTTATATTGAAAACCATGAAAACGACACACATGATAAAAAAGAAAAAGAAAATTGCAACCGCCATCTGCGATTTTCATTTTGACGTCACAATCGGCTTCAGCACTCTCGAAAACCATGAAAACGACACACACTACCAATTTTTCGATTTGCAGCCGCCATCTTGGACTTTCATTTTAACCAGTACTGAAACGGTTTACCAACAGTCGATTGGTCCATGAACCGTTGGTCAACACCATTAACTTTTCATCCAAAGGACTTGGGACCCACGAAAGTTTCCCCAACAGAACTCTACGTCAGTGAATGCTTAACCAACAGAATGTTTTGACCAATAACTTTTCACCCAAAGAACATTTGACCCATGTCAAATAGAACTAAGGATGCAAGGGCGAGCGAAGCGAGCTCGGGACTTGGGGCACCCCGACTCGGACAGGTAGGGTTCGAAGGGATGATGGCGGCTCAAGTGAGCGAGCAAAGCGAGCGAAGGGCACCCCGAGGTTAGGCTTGGTTAGGTTACTTTATACCCTTTTCACAGAAATAAAGGACTACGTCTTATTATTATTTTACTTTCATGTTTCCCGGCGTCTGTTGGCCTTGTTCTTTGGGTGAAAAGTTATTGGTCAAAACATTATGTGGGTAAAGCATTCACTGACGTAGAGTTATGTTGGCAAAACGTTCGTGGGTGAAAAGTCCTTTGGAAAAAAGTTAATGGTTTAAAGATAATGTTCACCAACGGTTCATGGGCCAATCGACGGTGGGTAAGCCGTTACAGTTTCATTTTAACCTCACTATTGGCTTCAGCACTCTCAAAAACCAATAAAACGAAACCCATAAAAAGAAATTGCAACCTCCGTGTTGGATTTTCGTTTTGACCTGCCTATCGGCTTCAGCACCTTTGAAATCTATGAAAACGACATCCATGACAAAAAATCAAAACAAAATTGCAGCCGCCATCTTGGATTTTCATTTTGACCTGACTATCGGCTTCAGCACCCTCGAAAACTATCAAAACGACACCTATGACAAAACATTTAAAAAAATTGCAGCCGCCATCATTTTCATTTTGACCTGACTATCGACTTCAGCACCCTCGAAAACCATGAAAACGACACCCATGACGAAAAAGTTAAAAATTTTGGCAACCGCCATCTTTGATTTTCTTTTTGACCTCACTTACCGGGGTCAGGATCCTCGGAAACCATGAAAAATAGCTCTCTCTCTCTCTCTCTGTGTGTGTGTGTGTGTGTCTATCTACCTATTACTTTGAAAAATGAGGCATAACGCTTTTTCGTTATTTGACGATTTCTCCCTTAGAACTCCTACCGCAAGCTCCATGTAAGAACTTCGTTAAAAAACGCTCTGCGTTACTCAACTTTCTATATCAATAATTATCTAACTTCTTTATCGCTCAGAACACCACATTAATTATTATTATCTTACATTATCCTCACTTTTTGTTTAAAATTATTTTAGCGCCACAGGCGCCACTAAATAAACCATCAATGGAAAGCGATTTTGTTTAATATTATAATCATTATTATTACTTTTTAAAATAACATAGACATAAGTAGGTATCTGTGTTATTTCGTCATTTAAGTAAGCATAAACTAATAGGACGTGATTATTCACATCACAACAACAATATGTTTTCGTTAGTAGGTACTATATCGCGCCAATAGATGTCGTTACGTGTTACTAAAAAACGTAAAAAGTTGTTCTAGAATACTTTAAATTGATTATATCTTTTGATAGAGTGAACCGATTGCGATGAAATAAAAACTAATCACTGCTCCGAGTTCTACACCATATTTGAGTATAAAAAGTAACCGTATTGGTTTGGTACTTTTTACGTTGACCCTGTTCAAATCAATAATCTGTCACATCCAAACAGACAAACAGACAAACCGACAAACCGACAAACCGACAAACCGACAAACAGACAAAAATTCCAAAAATTGATGAAATGGCATCTGTTGGTTATCCTTTAACACCCCAACTATTTTTTTTGGAAATATTTTCAATGTACAGAAACGTCTCGTCTACAGATTTATTATATGTATAGATAGATATAGATATAGATAGATATAGAATAGAAGAAGAATAGAATAGATAGATATAGAATAGATATAGAAGATAGATAGATATAGATAGATATAGATAGATATAGAAGAAGAAGATATAGATTAGATTTACACGACTTATCATTTCGCATTGTGCTCAAAAAAAAAAAACCTATTAAAAAGAACTATCAGGGCTGTCAATTTAATTATTTTAGATAGCCGACATTGTCTTTTTATGTTTTTTTTTCTTTGAGCACTATACGAAGTGATTGAAAAAAACAAAAATTGGTCATAACTTTTGAACCATAAAAAAATTCACCGTTAAAAAGTTTGGAAAAGAAATTGCCCACATCCCTATTCGATTTGATCCATACTTCCAGGGACACCCTGTATAAGGAACAACATTCATTACTAGGGGACCATAGCTTGTTTCTATCCGCAAACTAAACAACCCAAATAAAGGCACATATGTATCTGCCAAGCAGTGTTGAAATGTTTCGATGAGACGTTCTACAAGACGAGCTACAGGCACTACCTATTTATTTATTTATTTGGATCTCCAACGGAGGCTACACAATTTCATGCACGTTTACAAGAACAAAGACAAATACTAGAGTGCGCTTTCAACTACAGGAGATCACATCATTGTCCTGTAATTTGGGTAGATACAGTTAGTTTGACAAAGTGAAAATATTAAAAGAAATCAATTCTACAAAAATCATAGATAGGAATCAAAATGAAATACAAAACAAATAAATAATAATAAAGAAAACGAAATAACTATAAAAGAACAGACAACCTACAACTGCAGTGCTTGCTTAGCTTAATAATCCATACTAATATTATAAATTCGAAAGTAACTCTGTCTGTCTGTCTGTATGTTACCTTTTCACGCTTAAACCACTGAACGGATATCGATAAAATTTGGCAGAGAAATAGATTGCATCCCGGGGAAGGACAAAGGATAGTTTTTATCGACATACCTCGCGGGCGAAGCCGCGGGCGGAAGCTAGTTTATTATAAGAAAGTTTTCATTTACTCGCGCATCATTCATCCATTATTTACCACAGAATGCTCTATTTTCAATGCAAGAATAGTTTGTGCAGATACGCGAGAAGTAGCCCTCCATATTTTCCATACTCCGTAGTTTTATTGAGCGGAACGTATCATTGTAACCCGTTCCATTGCATCGTTAGAGTGAGCAATAACTTTTTTCTTTATCGATGTCGAATTTGGTTTTTATTTTTGTTTATTATAAGTAGGGTTATTGGGGGAAGTAGGGTTTACAATAATATAAATGTATGTGTAACAATAAAATATGTTTGTCGTTCTGTACAGAAAATCATTACGAGAGGATTGACAGAAGTGTACTTGTGCTAAGCAGTTATCTTTCAAAGCGGTCGTAAAACCAACTCAGAATGAAGAGACTTTTAATCAGCATTTTACTACGCTCTACTACTAAAATTAAACATAGTACGGCGTTTATGCGACCGTTGATTGCAGTGATATCACAATTAAAATGATCACTAGCTAGAGGCACTTATGCACTGTTTACATAAATTTCGGTTATGCAACCCACATAAACCTTCCATTTTTTCCACACTCCATGGTTTTATTGAACGAAACGTATCGTTGTAATCGGTATCAAGCGTTCCATCGCATCGTTAGAATGAGCATCACGTTTTTATTTATCGATGCCTGATTTGGTTTTTATTTTTGTTTATTATAACTTATTTATTGGGGGAACTGGGGTTACAATATTATGTAGGTAAGTTATTTTCTGCTGATTTGGTTTCCGTATGATCATAAGAATTGGCGTTTCTTTTCGGAAATCGGTAATGCTTTGGTTTCGTTTAAGAAGTAGTCGAATGATAAATGATTTTATTTCTGTAAGTTGGTTTGTACAAACACTTTTACACGTCAAAAGAATGTTTTTAAAGTATACTTTTTATCCAGATGGAGGATATTTCTATGGGATTGAGACTTACACTTTTACTTTTTTACTTACGTAAAAAATTAAGATAATAGGATCTATTCCTTTCAAAATGAAATGGTCAATTATTTCAGTTATGACCCCGTTGACACACAATGTTACGACGCACTAAAAAATCTTAAGAAATTCATCATGAATTTAACGACTAGAGGTCTGCCCAATTCGGCTTTTAATAAACTTGAACCGTTTTTTTTAATTTTTCCCAAAGGTTAATTCAGACTTTGTGAAGTGGAAATATTGAGTTGGTAAGTATCTGAATAATAAAAGAAGTCTGAGACATTTTTGTACAATATTGGCCTAAGAGGAAGATTACACATTAAGGTTTTTTTACTTTATTACTAAGTCTTACTTTATACAACATTCAATTCTTAAAAAAAAAAGTACCGGCGTTATGAAGATTAATATATTTAAGGTATATACTATGGATTCTTTAATTGACTTTAAATTAAGGTATATTTATAGGTTGTTAATAGAAAATAGTCTATTTATATATACACACATACATGTACTCAAACCTTTTTCCCATGGGTTAGCAGAAACTACAAAACGCTATCTGCTACACTCTTAAATCTATATCTATACATATATCTATACATATAATAAATCTGTAGACGAGACGTTTCTGTACATTGAAAATATTTCCAAAAAAAATAGTTGGGGTGTTAAAGGATAACCAACAGATGCCATTTCATCAATTTTTGGAATTTTTGTCTGTTTGTCGGTTTGTCGGTTTGTCTGTTTGTCTGTTTGGATGTGACAGATTATTGATTTGAACAGGGTCAACGTAAAAAGTACCAAACCAATACGGTTACTTTTTATACTCAAATATGGTGTAGAACTCGGAGCAGTGATTAGTTTTTGTTTCATCGCAATCGGTTCACTCTATCAAAAGATATAATCAATTTAAAGTATTCTAGGAACAACTTATTACGTTTTTTAGTAACACGTAACGACATCTATTGGCGCGATATAGTACCTACTAACGAAAACATATTGTTGTTGTGATGTGAATAATCACGTCCTATTAGTTTATGCTTACTTAAATGACGAAATAACACAGATACCTACTTATGTCTATGTTATTTTAAAAAGTAATGATAATGATATTAATGATATTAAAAAAATCGCTTTCCATTGATGGTTTATTTAGTGGCGCCTGTGGCGCTAAAAGAATTTTAAACAAAAAGTGAGGATAATGTAAGATAATAATAATTAATGTGGTGTTCTGAGCGATAAAGAAGTTAGATAATTATTGATATAGAAAGTTGAGTAACGCAGAGCGTTTTTTAACGAAGTTCTTATATGGAGCTTGCGGTAGGAGTTCTAAGGGAGAAATCGTCAAATTACGAAAAAGCGTTATGCCTCATTTTTCATAGTAATAGATAGATAGAGACACACAGAGAGAGAGCTATTTTTCGTGGATCTTGACCCCGGTAATTGAGGTCAAAAAGAAAATCAAAGATGGCGGTTGCCTAAATTTTCAACTTTTTCGTCATGGATGTCGTTTTCATGGTTTTCGAGGGTGCTAAAGTCGATAGTCAGGTCAAAATGAAAATCCAAGATGGTGGCTGCAATTTTTTTTTGTCATGTTTGTCGTTTTCATGGTTTTTGAGGGTGCTGAAGTCGATAGTCAGGTCAAAATGAAAACCCAAGATGGCGGCTCCATTTATTTTAAATGTTTTGTCATTGGTGTCGTTTTGTCAGTTTTCGAGGGTGCTGAAGCAGATAGTCAGGTCAAAATGAAAATCCAAGATGTCGGCTGCAATTTTGTTTTGATTTTTTGTCATGGATGTCGTTTTCATAGATTTCAAAAGTGCTGAAGCCGATAGGCAGGTCAAAACGAAAATCCAAGATGGAGGTTGCAATTTTTTTTATGGGTTACGTTTTATTGGTTTTTGAGAGTGCTGAAGCCAATAGTGAGGTTAAAATGAAACTGTAACGGCTTACCCACCGTCGATTGGCCCATGAACCGTTGGTGAACATTATCTTTAAACCATTAACTTTTTTCCAAAGGACTTTTCACCCACGATCGTTTTGCCAACATAACTCTAGGTCAGTGAATGCTTTACCAACAGAATGTTTTGACCAATAACTTTTCACCCAAAGAACAAGGCCAACAGACGCCGGGAAAGGTGAAAGTAAAATAATAATAAGACGTAGTCCTTTATTTCTGTGAAAAGGGTATAAAGTAACCTAACCAAGCCTAACCTCGGGGTGCCCTTCGCTCGCTTTGCTCGCTCACTTGAGCCGCCATCATCCCCTCGAACCCTACCTGTCCGAGTCGGGGTGCCCCAAGTCCCGAGCTCGCTTCGCTCGCCCTTGCATCCTTAGTTCTATTTGACATGGGTCAAATGTTCTTTGGGTGAAAAGTTATTGGTCAAAACATTCTGTTGGTTAAGCATTCACTGACGTAGAGTTCTGTTGGGGAAACTTTCGTGGGTCCCAAGTCCTTTGGATGAAAAGTTAATGGTGTTGACCAACGGTTCATGGACCAATCGACTGTTGGTAAACCGTTTCAGTACTGGTTAAAATGAAAGTCCAAGATGGCGGCTGCAAATCGAAAAATTGGTAGTGTGTGTCGTTTTCATGGTTTTCGAGAGTGCTGAAGCCGATTGTGACGTCAAAATGAAAATCGAAGATGGCGGCTGCAATTTTCTTTTTCTTTTTTTATCATGTGTGTCGTTTTCATGGTTTTCAATATAAACTTACACGACTTTGTGTGAAATAAAATAAAATACAACCGACTTAAAAACACACTTCAAAGTGCAATAGACCTTTGGTTTCAGAAGTCTGTAATTTCTTGCCAACGCGCAACGTCTTCGAAAACTAAGGTTATTTTGCACTTTCTAGGGTTTTTTATGGAAGTCGGTTAAGTATATTTTTTTGTAATTATCTTTACAATTTTTTTTTCTGGTTTTCGGCAGTATAAGGTCTAAATCAAAATCATGTCTAAAGTTTTCATGGGTTTCATCTTCGTAGTTTAAATGGCGGCCGGTGTCAAATATAACCAAAGTTTAATGGGTTGCTTCTTACTCTTACCATTAATGTATTCTTCCTTTTATCATCTAGATATCTCGATGCTTTATAAGGCATAATATTGGTAGGTATATATGATATCTTCAATACCAAGTTAAGAAATTCTGAATTCACCACAGAGAAGAAACCAAGACTTAGAAAAACTAACTTCAAACTTCACCTACTAATCTCAGATATACTTTAGATAAAATGGTGATATGATTTTACAAGTTGGTACATTAATGATTGGTTGGGTTAATGGACATAATTATGGCTGTTTGGTTAGATAATCAGCCTCGAGCAGGCGCTTTTATTTTAATTTATTCTCAAAAATCAAAGTGACACTTTGTCGCATTGTCATTATGAACCATGAAGACGCAGTGATTGCAGTCGAAAGGGCCGTGGTAGCGAACCCTAGGTAAGGAAAGCGTTACCAGGCAAGATCTGATGATTCTTCCTTTTCAATGAAGGAGTGGCAATTACACCTTTCCTAAGCGACACATTACCTGTTGTTTTCCGACATCCACGCGAACGAAGTCGCGGGCACAGCTAGTACCTAATAAAATAATTGTATGTAATAATTTATTTTTTTCCAATAAAATTAAACTGTATTGGTGTTTTATACAACTAATCCAATTTCACACCCCAATTTAAAATCCCAAACATTACTCTACAAAAAATTTGCCTGCAGAACTGACAGATAGTTTAACTTGTCGACTTTTATAAAAACAATTTTTTTTAACAAAATCCCTTTATAACAAGCATCAATCATGCCAACAAGCATTTATTGAAAAATACATGTGCCGCCCCGTATGAAATTAAAAAAAAAAGTATTAAATCTTTATAGGGAGGGTAGTTGATAGTGAGCGTCACTGTCACCGCGTCACCCTAATGCCTATTGCGAGCCAACAAAGACATGAAAAATGGTCGTGTGTTGAGACATGAATGGGATAAAGGTACCTCTTATCTGTGGGTAGGTTCAACGTCACGTGTTGGAGAATTTACACTTGACGCTATTTTGTGAATCGGATGTTGGGGTATTAGATAACTGTGTGGTGGTAACTATAAAAGTCCCAAGCGACACGTTTTACACCAATGAAAAGCAGTTTAGGTGATAAAAGTTCAAAATGTTTTTGAGTCTGTAGGTGTAACACGGAATGTCTGGGATGTATTATAAGTACATTAATTGCTTACTCACTTACTCGAATGTTACTGCAGAGATAAAGCAGAAGATTAGCGTCAGGTAATGGTATTTGCCTGACACAAGCTGAGCTTGACTATTTGGTGCAACCTTGAGACGCACTTGTATTGGATTCGCTATTTGATTTCAAATATGTTCTAATGTCTCTATACATATTTTTTTCATTTTGTAAATTGGCACCTAGTTTTTTGTCTCTATACATATTTTTTTCATTTTGTAAATTGGCACCTAGTTTTTATTATTAGAGTTATGTGATATGTTATCGTTTAATTGTGTTGTGTTATGTTTTTTGTATGAATTGAATAAATGTTTTATCGAGCCATCTATTTCTTACCGATTGAGCACCACAACCAAATATTAGTTTTTCTCCATGTTGCCAAAACAACATAGCTGAAATGCTCCAGAGTAAATCGATGTTAAAAGCTAAAACTTCAAGAAAAGTTTCCATGTTTCTTTTTAATAAAAAATTATACTGCAGTACACTGACTTATTTCTATCATTTTGAACTTCGAGTAACAGAAAACTTTTAGATAATTGAAATAGTTCACGATGTTAGTTTTTCCAACTTAACCTGTACTAGCCGGCACGAAACTTATAATATGATTAACCCAATTGAAGTCAGAAGGTAAAGTGCATTGAACTTTGATACAACTTGTCCTTATTCGTGGTCGCGTGCCCGAAGTCGTGGCGTGATCGTTTTATTAACAGTCATTACAGTATTTCCCAATAATAAGCCCGCTGAAACATTAGCCGTCGGCTACACGAAAACAGAATTAATAATGGCCCAAGTTTGTGGTTAGTTCAGTTCACCATCTGCGCAAAATGTTTGGGAGTTTTTTTTTTACATTATATCCCTTCACATTATCCGTAAATATGGCGTCATTAAGCCTTCAGCGTCGATGCAAACTGCCTTTATTAAATTAGAAGGTTTTTCTTGAATTTGTGCTGCATTAAGCCGGGGATTCATCAATGTGTCTATTATACGGACTTGCCTCGAGTTCGAAGGTATCAAGGGAGTCATCCTTTCATTTATTGAAATGAAATTCGCATAATAGCTTCGATGTAGTATTCATTAATTTGGAATGTAATTACGAATTGTGTTGTCTATTCGTTGAACTTAATTGTGTTATAAATGTGTTCAAATAAAGGCTTGTACCGACATATGTTACTATATATTTGTCTATTTCATTCAATTAATACACATGCCTTACGAAATGGATATTCCCACTTACAATATTGTAAAAGCATATAAATTTTGTCCTATAGAGACAAAACAAAATAAATGAATACGCAGCGTTCTTCTAACAAAATCTTCTTATTTTTGTAAACTGTTAAAATGTTTCACTTTAACATAAATCAATCACATAAATATGAGTGGCTTGCAAGTCTCAAAGTGTATCTCACGGAATCGCATAAAGGAAATTGGTTCCGAGCAATTTTGGTAATGCAAGAGTTGGCTGGTCGGGTAGATACAGATGGCTCCAGTTTTGATTGAAAGATACAAATGTAGTTTTTTTGGGGAGATACGATAGCTTCTGGGTAATCTGGACTTCACCCAAAATAATTCTGCAGTGGTTATTTGGGGCTGCGATTTTATATTAGATGTTAGAATAGAAAACAAGTGAATGCTGGGTTATGTATACCAATGAAAAGATGTTATTAAAAAAAAAAGAAACTTGTGAACGAAACGAAAAACCCAAATGTAATTTATTTTGTTGTGTGGTTTATCGGTTAACACCAGTTTAGTTTTCTGTAATTATATTTCGTCTCAATAATATTCCGCGATCCCGTATTTATCGGAAACAGCATCCTAATTGTGTAACACACCAATCAATCACAATTTGAAAGATTTTGAAGGATATTGCTAATCCATTGCTTCACATGTTCGATTTTTTTTTCTGGTCAGCTACGCAATAACGCAATGAATGTTGTTGAACTGTCAAAATAAAAGCCATTGCTACTGATAGTGTGTTATGCAATTACCCTGCAGGACTGACCCTTTGAAGTTGCCAAAAAGACACGTGTTTAACACATACCTTTTTTTTTTTAAGGATGGGAAATCATCAAATGACCCCTCCCGCTCTGGGTGGAGCGGAAGGGAGTGTCAGACTCTTACTGACTAAAACCCATCCAATGCCCCGGCAGGCTTCGGCCCTGACGGGCCCCTCCTTATTTGCTGACATCTCTTTGAGGCGCGCGTGGAACACATACGCGCCGTCGGGCACGGGCCTGGTCCTGATCGGACGGCGAGCTACCCATTACTCGCCGTCCGCAGGCCCGCGCCTACCGCGCCGGGACTCGTCACGCGGCTCCCGACGCCCGGGGCGTCTACCGCGGCGGCTGGGACGGGCGGCTCTCTCCGCTCTCTCCCTCGCCCATCCCACCACCTCCTTCGCTAGCATGACTACTTCGCAGAAGGAGGTGACTGAATCCCACTCCCTCTCGCCCCGGACCATGGCTTGGACCAGGGCCGGGCGCGAGAGGTCGCCGCCGCTGCCGATCGCCTCTACGAGGACACGGCGGTGCTCTGCCCAAGCGGGACAGACCTCCACCGTGTGCTCCACCGTGTCCTCAGGGCGATCCTCGCAGTGGTGACACCCGGGCGTTTCCTCCCGCCTGATTATGTGCAGGAACCTCCCGAAACATCCGTGTCCGGTGAGGACCTGCGTCAGGCGGTAGGTGAGGGCGCCGTGACGCCTCTCTAGCCACTCCTCAAAGAAGGGCCTTACCGCCGCTATCGCGGCGTGCCCTTTAACACATACCTAATTTTAATTTCATGTGTGAAATCCGTAAATGTTTTGTATTGCTATACGATGGAATTAAAATAATGGCGAACAGCCAAATTGAACTAATTGAACATATTTCGCGCTGACCAATATTTAAAATATAATTAAAACTGTCATAAAAATCTGTATGAAACTCCGGCTTCGAATAGAGGGGAGAAAAATGTCGTCATACCTACAGAGGCAGCACAACCAGCTGTTTAAGTTTTTATCTGCTTTCCTATCCCTTCAAAACACATTCTGAGGGGTGGATAGATGGATCCCCTGAGTTGCCGAAATCTCAAGAGCAGGGCTTTAAATACCGGTAAAATTTTCATAACGTTTCCTTGATTTGACAGCGTTACCGTTAATATTAAAATAACGTTAATGGATTTAACGTTATTTTAGCTCCATTTTATCGGTAATCATTATTAACGTTAGTTGTTTATTAACGTTAATTTTATCGATACTTTTAGAACGGTTAATCTAGTGAGTTTGAAGTAGAGGGGGACGAGACGCGCGGGGGCAGGCCACCCGCCGTCGCCCCGCTCTGTGATGCCGTGCCGATCAAAACATTGCCGATTCTTACGCGTGAGAAGTAATAAGTGAGATACCTAACTGATAAGATAATTTATCCAACATCAAGATGAGTGAAGACAATGTTTTTTTTTTTTTTTTTTATTATGAATACAGTAACTTGGCAATCTGTGTTAACACAATAAGCCATTCAGATGAGGTATCTCGATCTATGTCTTAATAGCGTAAGGAATTCCTATGAATCCCTTTTATCATATGTCACCAAATCTCACGGTAAGTGTAGAGACACTATGCCGTTTCAATCGGGAATGTCTAATACTTCCTGTGTCTTCTAGTTTGGATGCCAGTTCATTGACATGAGTTGATATTCTCGTCTGATAGCTTTCACTATATCTAGCGATCTCTTGTTTGACGGTAGTGATACTTAGGTCCTCGTGTATATATTTGTTGCTTACATAGTAGGGTATATCTAGCATGGTTCTCAGTGTCTTGCTTTGAAATCTTTCAAGAATCTCTATGTTGCTATTGCTAGCAGTACCCCATAGCTGGATTCCGTAAGTCCAGATTGGTTTGAGAATGGTCTTATAGATAGCTATCTTGCTTTCATGTGACAGGCTTGATTTGCGACCTATCAGCCAGTTCATTGATCTGACTTTCGTATCCAGCTGTTTACGCTTGGTCCAGATATGCTTTCTCCAGGTGAGTCTTCTATCCAGATGCATACCCAAATATCTGGCACCTTCAGCTTGAGGAACCTCTTCATTATGAAGTCTTATTGGGGGACAAGTCTGCCTTCTCAGGGTGAAGGTCACGTGAGCAGATTTTCCTTGATTAACCCTAATACGCCACTTTTCCACTTCATGGATGTGGGTTTGTATGTTGGCTGATGCTATAGCCGGATCCACATGTACCGACAAAAGGGCTGTATCATCTGCATAGGTGGCAGTTATAGTATCAGCGTGCATTGGAAGGTCTGCGGTAAAAAGCAAGTATAGGATGCGTCCCAATATGCTTCCTTGTGGTACTCCTGAGCAAATTTCATTTAAAGAAGAAACTTCATTGTTAAAATTCACCTCAAAGCATCTACTGTGTATGTACGATCGTAGAATCGGAAAGAAAGAGTGAGGCAGTAACTTTTTAAGTTTGAAGAGAAGTCCTTCGTGCCACACTCTGTCGAACGCCTGGCTAATGTCAAGAAAGACAGCAGAGCAGAACTGTTTGCATTCTAGTGCACGACTTATAGTATCCGTAATACGGTGTATCTGTTCAATAGTTCCATGTTTCTCTCGTAAGCCAAACTGGTGAAGAGGAATAACTTCCGGTAGATAGGGGCGCATCCTGTTCAGCAATATTTTTTCGAAGAGTTTACCCAACACGGGGAGTAGGCTTATTGGTCTGTAGGAGCTTGCATCGTGGAGCGGTTTGCCTGGTTTGGGTATCATTATAACCTGCGCAATTTTCCACTGAGCGGGGTAAATTGCTAGTCTTAGGCAGGCGTTGTAGATGGCCGCGATGTGAATTATGCTTTTTCTAGGCAGCTGCTTGAGAAGTTGTGCGTCGATTAAGTCATAGCCTGGTGTTTTACCCTTTTCTAGTTTTAGGATTTCTCTCCATAGTTCGTTGGGGCTTGCACTTTTTAGTGGTAGGTTCATTTGCAGTGGTGCGTCCATATATTCGGAGACTTCCTTGTCGTGTTCAGGATTTTTGCTTGGTAAGGGGCTGAAAGTTTTTAAGTGTTGCGCGTATACTTGGGCCTTTTCAAGATCTGTTTTTGCCCACTTGCCATCAGGAGCTTTTATGGGTGGTATATGTTCTTTCGGTCATTTCAGCCTTTTTGTTATCTTCCATAGAGAGTAGTTGGTGTCTTTATTAGGAGTAAGTTCTGCTAATTGTTTTTGTAGACGCTCGTTTTCTGCTTGGCAGATCATTTGTTGAAGTTCCTCAGAGGCCATGTTGAAAACTTTTTTGTCACGGGGATATTTCGTAGAATGCCATTTTTTCCGCAGCAGTCTTCTTTCATTTACTTTATCCTTTATTACTTTAGAATAGTGGGCAATTTGTGTTGTTTTTGGTCTTGAAAAAGGCGTAAATTCTTTGGCCGCTATGTGAATAAGCTTATTGAGCGTTTCGATAGCTGTTTCAACGCTATCTACATTATTTAATGGCAAGTTCAAGGTAATGGATTCTGATATTTTGGTTCTGTATCTGCCCCAGTCTGTTGTGTGGTTATACAGTCTTTGTGGGTACTCAGTTAGAATGGCGTTAGAGTGAACATTGATAATTACTGGTGTATGGTCTGACGACAGGTCAGTACATTCCTCTACATTTATTTGTCCAAGCGGGATATTTTTGGTGATGAAAAAATCCAATAGGTCTGGTACCTTTTGTGGGTCCGCAGGCCAGTATGTAGGAATACCATGTGAAGCGCAATATAGGTTAAGTTCGTTCGTGGCTATATAGAGTTGTCGACCCCGTGGCGAGGTTAGTCTGGAGCCCCAGGAGGCGTGTTTTGCGTTCCAATCGCCACCGCAAATAAATCTGTTTCCTAGAGTGTTGAAGTAATTCTTGAACTCATCTCTTGTAATAACATGCCTAGGTGGGCAGTAGATAGCAGACACTGTTGTTTCTATATTGTTATCCTGGATCCTGATTGAAGTTGCTTGTATTTTTTCAGTTCTGTTTTCCCCAAAAAAATAATGTTTGATGTTCTCTTTAATTATGATTGCAGTTCCTCCATGTGAATTACCAGAAGGATGGTTTGTAGCGTACACCATGTAATTTTTAAGTCTGAAATGGGTTTTTTGCGTGAACCTTGTTTCCGAGATTAAAGCCACGTCAACTCTTTAAAGTTTCAAGAACAGTTCAAGTTCCTGTCGACGTTCTGTCAGCCCGTTTGCATTCCAGGTGATTATTCTAAGGTTTAGGGGTGTTTTATAAGGCTTGTGATTAATTGGATCATACGATCCATCATGTTGTCTAACATAATATTTATTATGTTTTGAAATTTGTTGAACATGGCGTCCAGTACTTCCCCAAAATTATTTGGGTCCTTGATGTCGGTTAATGATCCTGCTGAGTTTTCTTGTTTTGTCGCTTGTGCGTATGTGATTATTTGGTTTCGAGTGATTGAAGAGGTTCTTAGTTTGATGTTTTTCTTGTACAGTTTGTGTTGGGGTTTTGCGGTATTGATTTTGTGTTATGTTGTTTGTGTTTTCATTAGTTTCTTTGCCCTTTCCTGTCTTGTTTTTCGTAAGTAGGTGTTTGTACTCTTTGTATTTTGTGCAGCCTTTGTAACTTGCTGGATGTTTTTCTTGGCAGTTGGCACAAGTTGCCTCGGTGTCCGGTCTTTTTAAACAGCTTGTTTTTGAGTGTTCTTCCCCGCATTTTACACATCTAAATGGTCTGTTGCATTGGTTTTTTGCGTGTCCGAATCTTTGACATCTTTTACACTGTAAAATGTCCAGCTTTTTGTATGGTGCTTCAAATGAAACTTTTACGTAATTCATTCTGTTGATTTTAAAGATTTCTTTGTTGTTGTGTTTGTGCTCAAGATCTACATAGAATAAAGGTAGCGGCTGTTTTGTGTTTTTATGTTTTACATTTATGATGTGGCGTACTTCATGCAGAAGACAATAATCAAGGTAATTAATTGTTCTTATTTATGGTTATTACAATTGTTGTTTAGACATGCAGGAATTAATAGTCTAACGCCAACGTCCAACGTCTAACTACCACGGAATTTGCGGCTTTAGCGCCCTTGAAAACCATAAAAACGACACACATGATGAAAAAATAAAAAAAAATTACAGCCGCCATCTTGGATTTTCATTTTGACCTCACTATCGGCTTTAGCGCCCTTGAAAACCATAAAAACGACACCCATGATGAAAAATTAAAAAAATATTACAACCGCCATCTTAGATTTTCATTTTGACCTCACTATCGACTGTAGCGCCCTTGAAAACCATAAAAACGACACCCATGATGAATAATTATAAAAAAATTACAACCGCCATCTTGGATTTTCATTTTGACCTCACTATTGGCTTCAGCACCCTTAAAAACTATGAAAACGAAACCCATATAAAAAAAAAAAATTGTGCAGCCGCCATCTTGGATTTTCGATTTTATCTCACTATCGCCAATCTCAATATCCATCCCTTTCTTTCTTCGTACGGCCAAATTACGAACGAATTACAAATTACGATTTTAACATTCATACTCGTTTGGATTTGAGTAGGCATGCCTACTTTAGGGTGATAAATTGCGAAGGTCGAACGTCATGGTATTACGCCGCGACACGTATTACGTATTACGTGGCGACGGCGCAGGCGGCGCGGTTAGCGCGTGGCGGAGCGGCAACAGTGCATCTAATCCAATGCTAAGCGAGGCGCCCGCGCGAGCGCACAAAAATGTAGACGGAACGGCAACGTAGCTAAATTAACGGTAAATATAACGTTACTGATGTATTTGCGGTAACGTTACGCTAACGTTACTTTACTGGTAATGTGACCAAGTAACGTTACATTTTTGTGAACGTTATTAAGGTATCAAATTGAAATTAACGTTACTTAACGGTTATTATTTTGTTATTTGGTAACGTTAACAAGCCCTGCTCAAGAGTACATTTATTATCTTGCAAATATGAGGCGAACGATGAAAAATTCAATTTAAAATACACCATCATTTTTATGTAAGAGTAGTTTTGGAGCCTTATAGCCCCATTATGCGCTTCATTCCCCCTATAAACCAAGCTCCTTACATTAGAAAAGGAAAAAAACCCTTCGCCCAAAATTACTTTTTGTGGTAAACACAGATTAGCCTACTTCAAACAGACGATTAAATCTCCCTTAAAATATTTCAGGGACGTGATTTTTTTAAATTCGACTTGATCACGTTATAATCGAATTCCTAAAATTAAATTTCCTCGAGGTAAATACGAAAGGGGGGCTTATGACTGTTTGATATCACTAATTTCACGGGTTCCGAATGCCTGCAATAAATTAGAGGAGCGGAAATGAGCTTGGCAACCCGGAAAGAGGAAAAAATGCTAATAAACGTACCTTGGCTGTTAATCTTAACCCTCGCGACACGGCAGTTTTGTTCTGATTTCAGATGCCTAGGTAAAAGGGGATTAATATATCCTAAGAGGCGACACGTTCTGCGGTAGAATTTAATTAACGTAAGCATACCAGCGGGGTTTTATCGCTGTGTTCATACCAATGCTTATGAATGTCCTACTTGTGTTTGTTTCTTTTAATTACTTTTTTTTGTTTTAGTATTGTGACTAATTAAGTTAGATCGAGTTTTTTATTATGTCTGTTTTAATTATGTTTGTTGTGATGTTGTTACTTCTGTTCGTTGTTTTCACATTCGCAAAGGGTCTAACTAGATGATTAGAAAGCATTATCTCTTTTAAAGCATAATCAACCTATAATGTTTCCACAAATGGGACACAAGCCTACACTCTGTGAGAGAGAGGGAGGGAGTGGGCCATACTTCACCACGCTGGCCCAGTGCGGTTTTTCTGGATGTCACATGTCGGCTAATGAAGTCCATTTCTTCCGCATCGTCTACTATTGTAATGATAATTGACGTGTCCAAAAATATTTATCACTAACAAGTCTTTAAACGCCAACATTATGTACCCACATTACAAGAGACCTAAAGAAATAACGCCACAAACCTGAACTAAAAGAAGTATAAAATACTTCAAAAATATATTTAGCTCGGTACATAAGACCGGGCTGAACTAAATACGGATATAAAGAGCAACACTGCCATAAGACTTAATCTCATTTGCAAAGCTAAACTAACTTTTTTCAAGTACCGAGCTTAGCTATAGCCCGGACGGTTCGCTTCCAACCATGACTGTGAATTTTCAGTTTAATTAAAAGGAAACAAGAGAATGGTGGGTCTTCTCGTCACTTTTCAATGGGTTAGTTTTTGTACGGAACGATTTTATAAATGAGGATGTAACCCGGCCCTTGAGCAGTTTACAGGAACTAATAAGAAACAAGATGTTGATGGTTTCTATTGGTATTACACTACTCACCACCGTGCTAAAGTAAATTTATAAGGTATAATCTGTTAGGGAAAGATTCAATTAAACAAGTACCTTCTTAAACAATTAAATTTTATTGTTAATACATAGAAATAGGTAGGTACACAAACAAATAATGTGGCGAGCCACTACACTATATACCTTTCCCAAACACTTGGGCATCCACCCATACAAATAGTCTCCGTTCCTACTTGTACTGGTGAAAGCCTGCAATGAGACTTATTACAATTTCTCAGAGTCGCTATATCGAGTCCGTGAGATGAACCACTTAATAACTTCTAGCTCAACCGTTCAAGTATTGACCTTTTAGGATTGTGCTCATAAAGGGAAAATAACGATTATGCAAAGCAATACCCGAGACACAATACTCTATAACAACTGGCTTAACACCTACACACCACACCACAGGTGGTGGTGTGGTTTGACATGCTGGAGGAGCTACTGGTTATTTTTGTGAGAATTAATTGATATTCTTAATTAGCAAACGTTCTTGGCTATTTTAAGTCGACCTGTATTTATTATTGTATAATATACTTAAACCCTCGCCACGGTCCGGGTGCTCATGGTCTTTTTAAGGAAATTTCGAAACGGTTGGTTGACACTTCCCGTGACCCAAGGGCTGGCTTTTACCTTGGCCAAAGGCTAAGCATTGCCATACAACGTGGTAATGCCGCCAGTCTCTTGGGTACATTACCAGTCGACAGCGATGCGGATGAATTTTTCGACGCCATATTTTAGTTTCTGTATAGTTTTAGTTAAGTTAGGATTTAATTTTGTTATTTTTATTAATTAGTTAGGTATTAGTTATTATTTGCTTATTTTACTGTTTTAGTTGTGTTGATACTATATAAATAAATACTTATACATATATACTATAATCTGTCTGTCGTTCTGTTGGGTATTCTTCATAACGACACATACGTAATACTGTATCTTATACAGTACGCGTCTGTATAGTCGACCTTGTATTTATTTTACTTTAACACCCTAAGGTTGAAGGTTACTTGCACGTCATAAAGCGAAAAGGCCTATTTTGCTTTCCAGATAAATGTGACAGTTAGATAGTTTCAACCTTAGTGAAGTTTCAATTTACTGGGAATTCTTGTCAAAAGAGGTTATGCAATTACGAGTAAGAGCTATGTTGGCCTAGTGGAAATGGCCGCGACTTACGAATCGTAAAGAACCCAGGCAAGCGATTTATTTTGTGTAAATTATTTCATCAACACTGCTCTCAAAACGGTGAAGGAAAACATCGTGAGGAAACCGGCATGTTCTGTTGTTGTTTCAGAACCAAAAATTCAAAGACATGTGACATCTACCAACCCGCACTGGGCCTGCGTGGTGGATTACGGCCCATTCCCTCTCACTGAGAGGAGGCATGTGTCCCAGCAGTGGGATTAATATAGGCAGATTAATTAGAACCTTAGTAAAGTTTCGATTTACTGGGAACTCTTGTCAAAAGGGTACCTATTGCAATTACGAGTTAGACTGTATCTATACGTACCTATCTAGATACAACCCTGTGCTGTCGCATCCAGATATTTAAATAGCTATTTATTCCGTCACTCGCCGCCGGATTTATGGTTGACTTAGTTTCCGCTTTTTCGAAATCTATTACTGGGTAACCGGGAATTATTCGCAGGTATAAGTGAAAAAGTACGTCCCCTCCCGGCTCGACGTTGCACTGTATATTTCCCGTTCGACAATAAAACAGTGTCGGTATTGGAGGAAAACTCTTTGAGTTTGTGAGAAATATTTTGTAAATAAAAGTAACGAACAGTTCTAGGAAAATGTCTTTAATTAAATACTACATTTTACTGCCGTGAGGCACACACTGTAGATAGTAGTTAAAAATATATTTTCAATTTTTCATTTTGTTATTTGTATTTTGTGTTTAACGAACTGTGTCCAAATAAACGTTATTCTCTGTATTTGTAAAGTACCTAAAATCGAAAATGTATTATATCTATTACATAAAAAATGGTGTGTTGTCTGCCTATGCGTTAGGATATCTGTCTGTATCTTCTAGTTCGGAATGGATAACAAACTCGACTTATATTTACTGAAATCTTGCCTTGGTTATGGAGCGTTTTTAAGACATCTGGCAAAAATTACAGATTTTCATGACAATCGTTATAATATGACGGAACCCGTTTCCTAGGAAACCAAAGCTTTAGTTGCCGTAACGTAACCGTAATCGGAACATAGTTCGAAATTCAAAAACGAGTAGTGAGATAGCTGCTGCCTGTAATGTCATCTGTCACTGACAATGGGCGGTAAAAGATACAAAGTGGTGTGGCCTTTCACGAGAGGTATGGTGTGGTTCTGAGCCAGTGAAGTGATATAATCAACTTAATTACGGAATCAACGAATTACGGATTCTAAAATCGGTACCTATGTGGTCAATGGTGGTGATACTCCAATCGGCCGCACCGCGATTGTGATGAGTAGATATGTGTATGTGTGTGTGTATGTATGTGTGTGTGTCTGTGTTTTTTAAAGGAAAAGCTGTACCATCTTGCTCTCATGGTAGTTTAGTAGATACTTAGTTCAAGTAACTTCTAAGATTTTTTGTCGTCTATTCCAGCTACACATCTGAGAGGCAATTCTCGTAATTTTAAAAACGTTCACAGTCTGATCTCAGTCTTAATATGTCAATAATACCTATAATTTCCCAAAAAAAAATTTGACAAGGATTTTTTTTATTTTCACTGAGATGCTATTGCGACTAGATTTTGAATGTTATTATTACGGGAATTGGGCCTTCTGTTAATGCATCGTGAAAAGTAATAACATCCTAATTTACAACAAAAATAAAATCAGAAGTTTAACTGTCATCTTCGCTTCACATCGCGTGTCGTTTATTATTTGTTGATTTTGTATTTTCGATGGTTTTTTTTTTAAATACATTGATATACAATCGCTTTCTGCCAATTATCTCCTATCAGATAGGTATACCTATATATTATTTCAGAAACTATAACATGCTTACGTAGGTACAGCAACTCTAGAAACAAAAACAAGAACAGAATAAACTTAATTTCCAAATTTTCAATTTACACAAAGGCGGGTAATATAATTTTCAGTACCAATACAATTTTATAAACTGGAAACAATAACATTGTATTGTAAATCCACTTCAATAAATAATCAATCAACTCGTACAAAAATAACGCACTTCAATTATTTCGGACCAGAAATAATAATACTTTAACAGCAATGTATTTTTACGCCAAGTATGTCACAAATCAGTGCCTAGTACCCCCATCCGGAAAATACAGCGGTAAATCCGTTCCCCGGCTTTGGTTGTCGGGCCGTCCCGCTGTCAATTAGCTAACAGGTAGTGGTACGAAGCCAGGTGTCAAGTGATGGTAATTAACTAGGAAATACTCCTGCGCTCGACTGTACCGTATGTGCTGTGTCGACACAATGTGACCGTTACATGTACAGTCACGAACAGATACAGGCGACCATACGCAGAATGTTATTGCTTTTTGGTTTGAATGACGGGACTTGGTGTGTGTATTTTATTCTTGGGATTAAGCAATATTTTTGTGGGATCCACGCGTTACCTAAATCGAGAATAGCAAATAGATGTGTTTTGATATTATTTTCTGGTCCGGTAACATTTAACCTCCATCCAAAGTTTCTACGTTCAACAAAAAATCGTCCACAATGAAACTCTAGAACTATATCATCAATGAAAAAATCATCCTAGAGCCTAGGGACAGCGAGTAAAAATTACGTGTTAGTTAATAGAATTTTAGCTTAAAACAACCTGCGAAACGAGCACAATATTGTAGATATTACTGTGGATGATATAAGCCAATAAAACCAAACCAAACCTAATCACCACCCAACCAACTAAACTCAAATCCACCCAACCTCCACCACCAACATCAGCCAAACCATTATCATCGTAACACATTATCAATCGGAATCGGTTTCATTTTGACAGGTCAACAACATTCATTGCTGTATTTACGTGTTGAGCAGACAAATTTTTCGAACTCATGAAGCAATTTTAGCAATAGGATTGGCAATTTGCTTTAAAATGATGGAGGGGAGGGTGTTGTTCCACAATACAGTTGGGAAAAGGCTAGGCAGATGATGATGACTGGATCATACTATACCATACAATGCAGGTGTCTATAGGTCTGTGTGTGTAAGAAATACAAGTGAACTCATTTCGGGATTCCGTATGCGGAAACAATAAACGTCTGTCTGTGTACAAAAGGGACTTCTTAATTTGGTAAAAAAATCCCCGGAGAATTTCTTGTACCCACAGAACGAAACATTTATTTATTTATCATTAGGCTTTTCAACAACGAACGATCACGACAGAACGACAACAAAACGACGACACGAGTACAGTTATTTTAAAATTTCTACATTGCAAACTTAAGTCTAAGGCTGCTATCAGACGGACGGCAACGCAGCAACCGCACGCAGTCGATGCATTAAACTAAACAGACGGACTGCATTTGAACTGCGATGTTGCAGCTGAAATGCAGTCCGTCTGTTTAGACCCTAAGTGCCTCACAACTTACAGAAAAGCACAGCATACACTGCATTATGCGCAGATAGTAGCACAATTAATTAATTAAAACAAGTAATAACAAGTTTGAAAAAAATAAAATTAGAACATCAAAATTTATCCCGTCTCACTTCATTTCCAAAGGTCATTATGTAACAGGTACTTACTTATATTTTAAACTTTTTCGATTATTATGGGACCGTTGCAAAAATAGCATTTTCGTAAGAAAACACGAAAACACATTTTCATTTGTACGTAATAAACAGCTGATGGAAATGAACAACCCCTAAAGTTTTATAACACGAAGAACTTAATTAACACAAAGAAACTTTTGGGTTAAAAATGTGTAATTTTTACTAAACTTTCTTGCCGTATTTAATTTTCATTCTGATAGGAACAGGAAATTTTATTCATCATCTGCTTAGCCTTTTCCCAACTGTGTTGGGGTCAGCTTCCAGTGTAACCGGATGCAGCTGAGTACCAGTATTTTACATGGAGCGACTATCTGACCTCCACAACCAAGTTTTTTTTTCAATGCATTAAGTTACACTAACTAATTACACAAGCATACACCTGTCTAAAACCTTTGAAGGTTTATGTGACAAAGTGGAAAAGTTACTGGGTAATACGATACCCCTTGGTAAGACAGGTTGTCAGACTCTCGGGCTTCTGACTACCCGTAACGGCTGACAAGTATCCACAAACGACGGGAAATTGTATTATGAGCATTTATTCCTTGTACACACGGCTACACATCCAAGCTATACATAACCAATAAAAGCTGACTTCTGATTGTAAGAAAAAACCTATACAATGCGAGGTCAGCTAAAACTGGAAATGTATAGCTTGATGTGTAGCCGTGTGAACCTACATAATTACTTTGAAAGAGAGAAAATAGGTAACGTTAAGTAGGTACTTGTGTGGCCGCTTGAAAGTGACAAGAATGGATAGTAATAAAGTTACGTAATAAATCTTCAAATTCTTTAACCATTGGTTCTTTTTCTGTTATAGTTTTGGCCAGACGATATATTTTTACTCTTTGTACCTATGTAAGGAACGAGGGTCGAAATATTACATTGTAACATAATTAATTAATTTACCTGTCATTGCTTTATTTTTAATTCGTTTTACCTAAGTGATATAGTTAAGCCGTTGGTCCCGGCTGTCATTCGTGGATCTTTGACAGTCGTTACGGGTAGTCAGAAGCCCGAAAGTCTGACAACCAGTCTTACCAAGGGGTATCGTATTACCCAGTAACTGGGTTGTGGAGGTCAGATAGGCAGTCGCTCCATGTAAAATACTGGTATTCAGCTGCATCCGGTTAGACTGGAAGCCGACCCCAACATACGTTGGGAAAAGGCTAGGCAGATGATGACCTAAGTGATATAGTAATTTTATATTAGGTGCATCGTCTTCGCATATAATACAAACTTCTAATTCTAAATAAACTACAAATTATTAAAACAAAATTTAATAACCTAATCTAACCAAAAATATTAAAAAACTAAAAAGTATTGCGTTGAAATATTGCTCCGCATCGCTGACGACTGGTACCTAATGTACCCAAGAGACTGGCGGCATTGCCACGATGTATGGCGATACTTAGCCTCTGGCCAAGGTAAAAGCCATCCCTTGGGTCATGGGAAGTGTCAACCTATAATTATATAACTATGTACAAAATAATGTTAAATATTTTATAAAAGAGTAACGATGGAGTTTCTGGCCCATTCTTTTCCGTAACTACCTTTTGGAAGGCGCGACTAGAATCAGTTCTATTTTTAAAAGTGCCTTTTATGTGCCTATTTGATATAAATTATTTGACTTTGACTTTTTTTCGCTCTAATTTCCAAAAGCCAGCAAAGTATAAAAATTGCAGTCCTATAAGTGACAATACACCGATACTCGACGAATGAGTTTGCATTTCTCATTTATATCGTCACAAAGTGTAACCCTTGATTAGATTTAAAGAGTGGCAACAAAGCAAGGGGAAATAGGGTTCGACGGGACTTCATTATAATTTTTTCTCTCTGTTTCTTCCCACCCCATTCTCCCCCGTAATCATTGCGTTCCTATGGCATGTCTGCGGAATTAAAGATAAAAGTCGAGGTAATAAAAGGGGAAATGAGCGAGAGATTGCTATAATATTGAAATATCTCAAAAAAACTTTTGGAACTCTGAACATTTGGGCGAAATATTAGAGATAATGTTCTGAGAATGAATTTACATATAAATTAAAATAAGATTAGCAGCATTAGGGAATCTTGGGAGCATTCCGTAGGTGCCTTAAAAATATTT
Source organism: Gortyna flavago (assembly GCA_963669345.1). Taxonomy (NCBI): domain Eukaryota; kingdom Metazoa; phylum Arthropoda; class Insecta; order Lepidoptera; family Noctuidae; genus Gortyna; species Gortyna flavago. Next base: position 9,752,377 of record OY770139.1, read on the forward strand.
TGGGAACAAAATATAGGCGCAAATAAACAGCTAACCTGGCTTGGATTTCTTTTTGCTGAGAATTTAGTAAAATTGTTTTCTTTTTAAAATTCTCGTGATTACCTAAACTTTCACAGCCCAATGATATTCCCGTTGATATTACTCTAGTTTGAAAAAAAAATATGACTGACGTGTAAAAGTGTTTGTGCAAACCTACGTACAAAAATGAAATCATTTATCGTTTATTGTTTTCTCGAAATATTTTTAATTTTTTGTAGTTTGTATGCCTGAATGTTTAATTGATAACAAAAATAAAAAAGTAGATACATAAACTCACACCTTCCCCCAAGGGTAGGCAGAAACTACAGAACGCAACCTGCTACGATCCTTACATACTTAATTAATCCTTTTGCTTCGTTTACGTTGGTCATAGCACGCACCCCGGTTGCGAGTACCTACTACGCACCCTACCTTTCTGAAGCACATCAATATATAAAAAACAAGATCTTAATCCATTATTCAGTAATGGGTTTAACATATTCTACCAGAATAAATATTAATATTTCACACAAAAATATTTCACATTTCGTTGAAAGGTTTCATAAAATTGCCATTTTCAGAGCAACAACAACAAAAACTGCTTTTACGTAAGTAAAAAATATGTAAAATGTGAAAGATATTGTAGGTAGAACGGTTTTATTGTTGGTACCTAATGAAATAAAATGGGAACAGACGTGGGTCATTTTTATTTTAAAAGGTAGACAAATAAAAAAAAACTGCTCTTTAAATAAAATAATATGCAAAACGATATTTTTCTGATAAAAATTCAATCTAAAGCAATCATCGGGAATTATTCCACGGGAATGTAGATGTAAAAAGTATCTTGTCATGGTCTATTCGAGTGTCGACCCTAGTCCGGCCGTTTAGGCGTGAACATGTCATAGACCGACAGGCAGTCAAGAGTTACTTTCGCATTTCGGTTTATTACTGTTTTCTTTAAATAATGTAACTTTGTGTCACTTATGTACAAACGCCAGCACATCAAGCTACTACAATCTGTCAAATTTATTTAATAGATTTCAACTTTATCGCTCAAGTACCTATAAGTTGATTGGGAAAATTTGACAGTTTCGGGTAGCTTGATTAGCTGGCATCTGTACTTTAACTTGAGTGTTTGGTATCCTGCACATCCCATGCCTAAGCAGAAGTGTGTCGGAGGGCAAACCTAACTGAAATAAGATTTTTACTGTGGTTTTTATAAAAACCAAAAGTCATTTGTTCAAATAAGGCTGAGAATCAGGACTTTTCGAACGTCACAATTACACAAGATAGGCCTCTAAAACGCGCCCAAAACCACTTCCTAGTGCTTTCGCTGGGAAGAAGTGGCGCAACAAACATCCCATCGTTACTAATGTTGTTGCTAGGCATGTTGTGCGATTACGCTTTGGGTGATAATCAGGTCGAAAACTATAATGTGAACCTATGCTGTGATCGTTATCTGTTGTACAGACGCCAGCACATCAACCTACCCGAAACTGTCAAATTTTCCCAATCAACTTTGAACCTTAAACTTTAGCAATAAAGTTGAAAATCTATCAAAGAAATTTGACAGATTGTAGTAACTTGATGTGCTGGCGTCTGTACTTGCCTTGTCAATAAATAAACAAAAGTTTTGTTTCTTTGTACACCTTTTAGAATCTGTCACCTACTTGCAAGATGGAAGCGTCGGCGATAAACTGAAACTTCACAAGCAGGGCTGCTAGCTGCCAACACTTTGGAAGAGTAGGCCAATAAAACTTGGCATTATTTTATAGAAGACGTAATTATTAACAATGAGTGTTATTACTCTAAAGCTAGACGCAGTTGTTTATTACTTTTGTTTTGAGACGGAAAAAAATTTATAATGTTGGGAGAAGAAATGAAGTTTCGACATATTCTTCAAATACAAACCTCCTTTTGTGCTTATTGCAGTCGGGTAAAATGACTGATTGCGGAAAGAGTTGTGTTTGTTCTATTTAGGTACAATACAGACGTATTTACGAACAGTGTGTACAAAACTCATTAATTTAAGTGATAACCGCTATAAATTTGTGTAAGTGAGTAAGTGATCGTAGTTTATAGTATTCGAACTTACCTATTAGACAATGATTTTCCGAGAGCAGTTTTGGCCCAGTGGGAACGACTGCGACTTACGAGTTGTAGGTCGTAGATTCGAACCCAGACAGACGCTTTACTTTGTAGGTATAAACTATTTCATTACCACTGCTCTCAAAACGGTAAAAGAAAACATCGTGAGGAAACCGGCATGTCCTAGAACCAAAAAATCGAAGATATGTGACATCAACTAACGGCCCGCTCCCTCTCACTGAGAGGAGGCCTGTGTCCCAGCAGTGGGAACATTATTAGTGGCTGATTATTATTATTTTGTATTAGAAAATGTAGAAGGCCGTCTCTTGTGCTAACTAGAGACGAAGAACGGAGAGCGTCTCATTTTCCGGTAACCACATGAACTTGCGTCCTTCAGTTTCAGACAGCGTTTAGATACGTACATGTACCCCAGAAGGTAGTAACATAACATCACTAATGTAATCAACTCACGAGTGTAAGTCAAGCAGAGGTGTAGCTGTAGTATAGTCCACAACCACAGAAGAAGGTAATACTTTAATTAAAAACTAACCCCCTTACTAATGAGCGTATTATATCAAATGAATAGTTACACACCGATATCTCTCTTTCAGTCGTCAGTAATTTGACTTTTGAAAGAAGAAGACAAAACGTTGTGTAACTATACAGAAGCTATACAACGTTTATTAGTATTTTAGTAAGGGAGTTAGTTCAGAAGGTGGATTTAAAATTTTGCTTTGCCGCCGTGCCTGCGCGAATTTGTCTTCGCTAATAGTAATGAGTTTTTAATTCCTGTAAGCCATTTTGATTCGAAGCTCAAACATTCCCGGGCTAGCGTTGTAATTAACCCATTTATTCGTAACAAGGTTGTTCCATGAAAAAATTAATCGCCGAAACGATTATTTTCGAGTTAATAATCGGCTCCGGTACTTACTTTGTTCGTTGTAATGTTTTCAGTTTTGTTCTTTTAGGGTAGATTTCTTGTGTTAGATATTTTGTTCGCCGACTGTTTATAATTACAGCTGAAGAACGGTACTGAAAAAATCGGTATAAAATGAGAAATAAAACAGAGTGGATAAACATTCATTTTCTCAATCCTTTCATATTGACTGCCTGGTTCGCCTAGTGGTCAAGCGCATGAGGTCCTGGGTTCGATTCCCGGGTTGGACAGTGTTATTAGGTTTTTCATACGGAAATTCTCAGCAGTAGACCGGAGTGTGGATTTGTGCCCGGCTGAAACGATGATGGAGACTTGCCCCCTATTATATTGGATTTAAAGATAGCTGGCGAAATGTGGGTATACTATAAGTACACCTCTGCCCAACCTTACGGGGAATATTGGCGTGATGGTATGTATGTATTTATTAAAAAAAAAAACAGAAAGGGGTCGCAAATCATGATGACAAAAATGTCAAACTAGAATTTTATCGAGCAACTTGTGCAAAGAAACGAAACCCAGTAACAACCAAACCAAATGGAGTCATGAATGAGGTCTCCAAAGGCACAGTATAGAAATCAAGCTACAACTTGTGTCGAGTGCGGTTCCAGAGCAATCAACTTTGTAGTAAGTTACGTCCACGCCACTGGCTGGTAAACTTGAGGCAAAGCAACGCAACTTTGCCAACTCGTACCTGTTTAAGTTAAAAACATTTTCGTTACAAAGGAACTGTATGTTTAACGCTTTTATCACTTGAATCGATCTAACATTTGAATGGAAGGATTTGTAAGTTTATGTGTGTTCAAGATTTCTCTTTTGTTACTTACGTGCGTTGTTGTTGTATACAGTGTGGCGTAATTTTATTGATATCTCAGCAGTTTTGATTTATTGGTTTTATGTTTGAGATTATTGTTCTCCTCTCTACTAGAGCTTCAGAGCTCATGCTTGACCAAACATGGGCTCTAACAAGTAACTTAACAAATAAAATTGCTACATGCCAGCGCGCTATGGAGAAAAGTATGTTAGGAGCCAAGAAAGCTGACAGAATATGAACACAACCATCAGGCACAAGTAAAAATCCAGAAGACTGGAAGTGGAAATAGTCTGGCTCATGATAATAGGGAAGGACAACAGGAGCAAAATAGTTACCTAGTGGTAGTCAAGAAATTGCTAAGGAAAGAAAGGTTTACCCCAAAAAAGGTGGGATAATGACTTCAGATAGGTCGCTGGAGCAACATGGACCTGAGTGGCCAGAGAGAGACTGACGGAGAAGGTTGAAGGAGTATAGAAAGAAAAATGCGTTTATTGGCATTACAGCAAAATAATTACACCTTAAAACTAAGGGCTTCAGCTCAGCATAATGTCAGATGACAGCACAAGGTATACCACCTGACGCTGATTTTCAGCTGCAACCCACGAGTGCCATACGCTGGAATTACAAACACATATGGAAGTGTGTCCGTTAAAATAAATGAAGAGAATTATTTAAAAATAAAATTACAGAAACGCTCATAGATACTAAATCAAATAAAATGTTGTGACATACATGTGTGTGTGCGTGTTGTGTTGTTATTAATGAAAAACTAAAATAAATAGGTGTATCCAACATAAACAAACGCCAAATGCGAGACTGACGACTACACTTTTTGTTTGTCCGACTAAAAGGCTAATAAATATTAACTACAGCTTTAGGTTTAGCCGTAAATGTCTATAGAGTCCTAATTTATTGAACAATGTTAGAAATATCGATTAGTTACAAAATGTTATTCGTCAAATTATCTATAATTTTCGCTGTAAGTTTAAGCAAAATTTTAGACTATTAATTATACTTTAGCCCGTTCTCAAGATACTTATTTAGAAACCACGAAACTCTGTTACTTTTATCAATTAAAACTTTATATTTGTTGGCTTTCTATTCCTTTATTGTACTTCAGATAAACCACTGAAAACTTATAATTTTAAGTTTGCAAGTTACTCTAAAAGTTACAGTAAGTTTTAAAATAGAATGAAATTTCATATTTTAATGGTTATCCATAAAAGACGTGCTTTATGGATATTTTCTCTTCAATTCTTAATAACATCATTAACTAAAATATAAAATACTATCTGCGCTTCGCGGTTTCACCCGACCCCGAGCGAACATTGGAATAAAAAGTATCCTAATGTCCTAATCCAGGTCATGGTCTACCCATCTATCAAATTTCATTGAAATCCGTTAAGCCGTTTTAGCGTGAAAGTGTAACAAACAAACACAAAAAAAAAATCCAATCTTTTCTCTTAATAATATTAGTTTAGAAAAAAGTCGAGAGATGCCGTGGGAAACTTGTTTGGAATGAAGTTCCTTTTCGTCGTTCATATTGCAATTAGTTCTATGTCAAAAATGAGAAGTTTACAGGAGAGTAAAAAAACAGCATACTGGAAAAAATCTTTTATGACACCTAAATGTTTTAAAGTTAAAGTTAAAAAACATTTTGGTGTCAAAAAATTTAAAAAAATATGTATATGGAATATAAATATATTTAGGGTGAAAATGTAAGGAAAAAAATGGAACATAATTAAGCATCAGCCAGCCAGTTCATTAAATGTTCTTTAATTCGACGCATTGGCTGAATATCATTCAGGTCGCTAGTTGAACCGCGCTGTTTAGATAAAATGAATGGCTGATTAAGCTAGTTGGCTGCGACATATACATAATGCATACAATATACCTATACATAGACAAATAAATACATAGACATACACCTGTAAAGACATAAACACACATACTAAAGGAATAGTATCATTACGCTCAAAATGTGTCACTTTCTTCGGTCCTCTCATTCGCACACACAAGAACATTCTAAGAGTGAATTATTAGAAGAACGTGCCTTTAAAAACCGAAATATTTCTAGTCACCAAAGTGCAGCTTATGAAAAGATTCCAGCTTTTCTCATTTCAGCAACTGAACACTCCATATCGGTAACAGGTGGGGCACATAACTTTACGTAACGAACAGCTAAAGTGGTGCAGAACGAAATTGCGAACACTATGTCACATGGCTTGGTAGCGGCTAGAGTAGTACAATACCTTAATATGAGTAGCTTGTGACTAAATAATAACACCCGCACGGGTCGATCAAAGGTTAAGCTACGTTCGCCGAGGTCGGTCCGTGGATGGGTGAACATCCATTACATATCGAGACCCCTACATGCCTCGGGAAACACTTTAAACCATTGGTCCCGGCTGTCATTTGTAGATCTTTGACAGCCGTAACGGATAGTCAGAAGCCCGAAAGTCTGACAACCAGTCTTACCAAGGGGTATCATCTCTATGTACTATTACCGCACTGGCTAGACAGAAAAATAACTATTTAAAAATTTGACACAAATGTTTTTTGTACAACACACTAGTTTTCCACTTTTAGTTCATACTAGCTTTCGCCCGCGGCTTCGCCCGCGAGGTATGTCGATAAAAACTATCCTATGTCCTTCCCCGGGATGCAATATATCTCTCTGCCAAATTTTATCGAAATCCGTTAAGGGTTTAGGCGTGAAAAAGGAAACATACAGACAGACAGACAGACCGACAGACAGAGTTACTTTCGAATTTATAATATTAGTATGGATATACCTACCTACAGACCTCCCCAACAAGTACTTAGGATATTAAGCAATACATTACATTTGGTTTAATATTTCTTTGATATGTTGTCTATGTTTTTTTCAACCGCTTGGGTACTATATGCATCATCCATCAAACCAGTCCCCAACAGCCAAATCGATGACGTATGATGACAATTCTTATGCGAGCTGAAACCTTATACCGACGTACTTCGAGCCGTCCCACAAGGAATAAATATTGTTATGTAAGTACATTGTATGTTACACAAAACATACTTACTTTTATTTCCAGAAAACATTCTAAGAAATAAACACAAGGTAAAATAAAGATGTCAAGTCGGACAACATCGTAAATGGAGCGAGGTTTTGGACCGTTTCTCCGGTAAGACGAGATAGAGATCTCGACAAGAAAAGGGAAGGCCGTTGCCCAGCAATGAGACGAATCGTTGGCTCAAAATGACAAATAGAAGTCATAAATATAACCCCAGAACCTGTTTGTCGACATTATCCTTTGTAACAAACCGTTTGTTTTATTCCCAATTTTCTGTGCTTGTATTTATTAGAGATCTTCAAAACAATCTGAAATGAATGAATGGATAGGATTTTTTCACTTTTCTTGAAAGATTTTACTAGACGATAAGGATCGCCTAAAAAGTAGGTACCATCTATTTCAGTAGGTAGTGATTAGTCTGTACTAATATTATAAAGGGGTACAAAAAATAATCTTTGACTACTAATATAATATAATCCTACTAATAATATTACTTGCATAAATGTGAAAGTTTGTGGAGATATTTGGATGTTTCTTACTCAATCACGCAAAAACTAGTTGACTGGATTTTAATGAAATTTGGTACACAGATAGTTTATAACCAGGATTAACACATATGATACTTTTTATCTCGATATTCCCACGGGATCGAAACTAACGCGGGTGAAACCGCGGGGCGCTGCTAGTAATATTATAAAGAGGTAAAAAAAATCTTTGATACAGAAGAAAAGTGTATTGATCACAACGATTGAAAGTATAGTTAACGGAAAAAAAACAGGATCCTCTAAATTACTTTGACTGGAATTTTATAGGATCAGAATAGAATTACTTATCTTAAATTGAAGGATTATTCGTCGAATACTTAATATTTTTCAATATTTTTAGACTATCTTGTGTATCTTGTTCCCCCGCGACCCAGCCCATCGCATCGCATTACCTGCTCGCGCTATCACTTCTTTTTCGCTTAGTTTTCTTGCTGATTTTGTTTCTTTTAGCTCGGCTCCTACGGGACCTAGAGTGATGTTATATAGCCAATAGTCTTCTTCAAGAATAAGGATGTCAAATGCAAACAACATAATTTATCAAATCCGACTGGTGATTCTACAGATTAGCGCGTTTAAACAGACAAACACAAAAAATCAAACAAACTCTTCAGCTTTATTATTAGTTTAAATAGACAACTATATAGATAAAAGATAAAAGATAAAGGGCTATAATAATAATAACAGTATATTCCTTCGGCATTATAGCTGAATAGCAAAACCAGCATATATTAACCACATATCATTGACCAAAACAACAACTACACGGAAACTATCATATCAGCCGGCTTCTGCCTTGTAATCCTCCATGATGGCTAATCAAATATCATTTGGTTTACTAATCTAGCGATTAATGTGACATCCAATGTCGGCCCATCCAATTTCAACCGCGAAATTATGTGTTCCATGAATGATAATCACCTGCGCGGCTGATTGGTCACATTGATTGCACAATCACAGCTGATCAATCAATCCGTATTTGTTTGAGATTTAATTTAGATGTCATAATCTGTGTGAACTAACGACTCGTGTCAGATGCGTTCGGGCCTATTTAACATTAGCAGCGTGGGATAATTTAGGTTAGAATTCGGTTATGCAGAATTTTCAATCGATCAATTGAGTTCGTTGGGTCGAATCCAGACAGGCGCTTAACTTTGTCTGAATAATTTCTCATCACTACTGCTCTCAAAACGGTGAAGGAAAACATTGTGAGGAAACCGGCATGCCCTAGAGCCAAAAATTTAAAGACATGTGATATCTACTAACCCACACTAGGCCCGCGTGGTGGGTTACGGCCCACTCCTTCTCACATAGAAGAGGCCTGTGTCCCAGCATTGGGAACAGTATAGGCTGATTATGCAATTCAGTTTGTCGCAATCAGCTCGACTAGGCCTCTCTAATGGTGCGCCCCAACGCTCTCCACCGGAAGGTTGGGTTAATTTAGATTTTTAGCGTTGGATTTTTAGCCCTTTAAATCAATACAAAAATTAACCTTTAATGTATATCGAGTCTAAGAAATATCTTTATTTATCGTTTTTAAGCTCCTCTGTAATAATTAACTCCTAAGTTGTTACTAAGCCTAAAACTTTGAACACTCCATCAATATTAACATTTTCACTTAGCTCGTCATAAAATGTGTTGAAGCACCATCAAGATATTTTTATTTATAACCAGCTTCTAAACGCGACTTCGTCCGCATAAAATTTCTTGTTCACCGATGTATCCCGTCGCATAGCACCACCTATTATTTCGTTTTTCTAAGGGTTCTTTCTGACTTTTTTCATTTTTGCTCGGCTCCTAAGGGTCATAGCCTGATGTTAAATAGCCTACAGCCATTCTCGAGAATTGGGGTTTCTAATGCAAAATCCGACTGGTAGTTCCAGAGATTAGCGCGTTCAAACAAACAAACTCTTCATCTTTATTATTGCTATGGATAAATACGCTAACACAAATCGTATACGTATCTGGCAAATCCATCGTTGATTTTAAGAAAAGCAATGTTACATTAAAACCCTGAAAGAACTTTTAAGGAATTTCTATATATCTTTGATCACACAGCTGTAATATAATTTGACTCTGAATCAAAGGCTACTAAAATAGAACAAAGAGTCAATGAAGGTTGTACATTAACAACGTCCTTATCGTTTCATCACAAAATAGATAGTTAGTTACAGAAGGTCGGCTCGGTCGGCATAATTAGTCTATAATGTCCCCACTGTTAGGACACAGGCCTCCTCTCGGTGGGAGGGAGTGGGTATGACTACTGAGCGTGGTGTTCTGAGTTTGAATCCCAGGTCGGACAAAGTGTTATTGGGTATTTCTATAAGAAATTGATAAGTATTAGCCTTGAGTATGAATGTTGGTGGTTCTTTATATAGGTACCCCATTAATATGTCCTGCGCCTGATCTCTCCGGTCGTGTCGGATTACCGTCCCATTATAAAAGTAACATAGAGTGCATCTGTGATTGCGCACACATTTGTGGAGTATAATATAATATCTCCTGCGTACCTGGCTAATCTCCGTTGAAATGGCCACCGTGACCGAAATCGGTCGGAAGTATATTAATATTATCAATGCAAATTCAAGTTTACTAACGTTTTTTTCAATTTGGTGGTCACTGTCAGGTTGTTCAATAGTTATGTTGATTAAAATATGATTCGAAACCATAAAAACTATGACTCACAGATTTATAATAATTACAATCAGCAATACAACTCCCTAAGTTAGAATTGGCCTAAAATGTCATGATTTCATGATATAGTAATTCAATAGGGTAATATGAATTTAAAGAGTTGTATTGATGATTTTTAAGATTATAAATCTATAAATAAATAAATTTGTTTTGCGCTCGCGATGATCATATTTTGTTTTACATACAACCTGATACTAACCGGCAAATTGTAAAAAAAACGTTGTACTAAAATTTGAATTTCGTGGGCTACCCTGACGCCGTCACAGCATTCTTTAGGTATATGAAGCAAACCTTCTGTACCTATTTATGCTGTGTCCGTATCGTTTCGTCAAGACGATAGCACAAAAGATAACAATCATGGCCCATTGAACCGAATGTAATTGATAATATAATTTAACAAGAAAGGATAATATCTCACTGTCGCCAATCGCAATCTACTTCGACGGTAACAAATATCGGTAAATATATCTTCTAATCTGATTCTATCGATCCTTAATATTTTTTTCTTACGACTAGTTAAAGATGGAACGCCAGTTCAATTTTCGAACGTTTGATTGAAGTTATGCTCGATAACACTATACTTATTAATATGACCTTACATTTACGAAGTTGTTGTTTTATCGAACTGGCCACTTTGATCTCAAATAGGTATTGTAATACGACATTATACGGTATTGTAATAGGTATTGGGATAAGACAGAAATTAAAACATAAGAATGACTAGCAGGGGATCCGACCGTTATAACTCCTGGCGATTGGTTAGGAATTCCAAATTCAAATTTATTTCAATACATTAATAAATAGTAAATTTTGAGTTTGTATGTAGGGAATAATCTTCGGAAGTACCTGAACCGATTCCGAAAATTCTTTCACTAATTGGAAGCTACAGTATTGCCAAGTGTCATAGGAAATATCCTATACAATAAGGTATCTACTAATTAACTGTTTAACCAATAGGTTAAACAGTTAATTTACTTAGGTAATTTATTTAAGTTACCTCCAGTGGTACAAAAATACCTGCTTATTTTTCACTAACTTTAAAAGCCTGAACATCCCTCTTTTATTTTTTTATCCTTTCTTATTGCGAAACGAATGAACATAATTATGTAGGTTCCTGGTACACATGACGACACAACAAGCTATAAATTTCCAGTTTTAGCTCACCTCACATTGTATAGGGTTTTTGTACAATGAGAAGTCAGCTTATACTGGAAATGTATAGCTTAATTTGTGCGTACAGTAAGAACAAAGTGAAAAAAAAAAGCATTATTCTTGGATGCACTGCTACAAGGATCCTTTGGCAACCGAATGACATCGGCAGGAGTTGGTAAACATTTGTGCAATAGTTTTGTGAAATGTCACTTGAAATGTATTATAAAAACAAGATGGCGGTGTTAGTTCCAATTTTGGCCACGCACCGAAATTACCTTGTAGCGCTATTAGGTATGATTTTTAGCACCCACATCCATGGATGGATGGATGTTTGTTACTCTTTCAAGCAAAAACGAATGCACGGATTTGGATAAAAGGAGATGTTTCAAAATGTATGGAGCCTGGGCCAGGTCCTTGTACACTATACAAAAAAATAGGAAAATTCATTTAAAACAGTTCTCAACTGTCCAATTACTTTAAAATGGCTTGTTTTGCTGGTAAACACAAGAAATTACACTTGAAATTGCAACACACAACAAAAACCCGTCATGGCGGTAAACTGTCATTTTGATTGATTAATGACGTTTGACATGTTTATTTCTGTGGAGGAAACCACACAAGAAAGTCGAAGTCCTTACAACACAAGCCGGGTAACAGTCCAAAAACGAAAGCCAGGTAAACAGATGGGAAAGAAACGGTATTAAATCCAAAAAACGAAAGCGAGGCTGTTAAAAAGAACTCCAGAAACTCAAAACAAAACGAACACAATCACGACCGACGACAAGACGAAAGTGACTGAAGTGACACTTTTGTGACAGCTAACAGTTCTATTTCTATGATCAATGGTTAATTGTCCTTGTTTTTAAGCACAGAGTAACTAAATCGGTGAGACGCCATGTTGAAAGTCGATAAAAATAATTGATAAATATCAATTCACTACCAGAACAGTATACATTTAATTGAATTATCTGTATTTTTCCTGAATTCTATGGATTTTTCTCTTTTTTTTGAGTTACTGTACATAGACCTGGCCCATTTTGAAACATCTCCTTTGGCATACAGATAGTTTATAACCAAGATTAACACATAGGATACTTTTATCCCAATACTCTTACAGGATCGAAACTTATGCGGGTGAAACCGCGGGGCGCAGCTAATAATATTAAAATAAACTTTATATTTTGGGTGTTTAAGTTCATTAGGCTTTAAAATTATATAACACTTTTAAACCCAAAGGTTCATCAACTCGGCACCAGAGATCACTTAATCGGGTCTGGGAGCGGATGACATGGGAGTGACCGCCGCGCGCCGGCTCGTCAACGTCATTCACATGTATCCCATTTTCATTCCATTAATTATTCACTAGAATTTATGGTCATTTCAGTGGCATGTATAAAGGAGACCCGACCTTATAGTTAGGTATAAAGAAGTATAGCTCAGATTATCATATTGAATAAATAATTACACGGTCAAAGAGAATTCTTCTTTTCTCGTATCAGTATGAGGTTTATAGAAGTAGCTTATAAATACCCGCGTGTGAAGATTTTCCAGTTAAAAGGTTATTTTTAGCTAACTCATATTCATTAGTCTTACATGAAAACTGTGGCGATTGAGACAAACTGTAATGTATACTTTATACTCTGCAAAATGTTTATAAAACATTTTTTTTTGTGTTGTCCTATTTTGTCCAACTACTGGGCAAAAGGTCTCCCCTAAATTCTTATTCCACTACCACCTCGAACCAGCCCTCGCAGTACGCGTCCAGGTCATCTAGCCGTTAGGACTAATTACATAAAAAAAAATACGTCGAAATATTTGTCCGCTGTCGACTGGTTATGTACCCAAAAGACTGGCGGCATTGCTACGTTGTTTGGCAATATTTAGCCTCTGACCATGGTAAAAAGCCAGCCCTTGGCTCACGAGAAGTTTCAACCAGCCACTTAGAAATTTCATTGAACAAGCAATGAGCACTCGGATGGTCGGACGACGCGGCCTGAGGGTTTCAACCCCAAACGGCTCGTAAATATAATTTTCCAAAAAACTTTGCCGCATGAGGTTTTCCGTAGCCGCAGCAGCAGCGCCAGCATAGCACGATGAGCCAGGAAGATGGGATGACGCAAGAGTATCGACGCACGTTGCGTCCCATACTAAAGGCCTACCCAAATTCCATGAAAATTAAGACATGCCGTCCGGTCTCTTGTCATCGTCACGTAAAAAGCCATTGGTTTCTAATACAGTTGGAACGCCGACGGTGACAAGAGCACGTCGGATGTTCACGTGCCGCGTTAAACGACCCGCACTTCGGATGCAAGACAAATTTAAAAGTATGTTGAAAAAAGTAAAGAAAAAACCCCCAAAGCAACCATAAAAAAAAGCATTTTAATACATTGAAGTAAAACAAAACAAATATTTACATTTATATTAATTTATTATACAAAAAACATCGCAATGATTTTTGTTTTTGCCCGACGTTGGTTGGCATTTCGAAAACAGATGCGAATATTCGTTTGTTAAAATCTGTGAAACAGACGGTTTACGTACAAAAAATTGCAGCTCCTGTAATTTGAAGCTTTTTTATGGCTTTCGTTAATACAAAACTGCGGTGGTATAAATTGAAGAGAATAAAATTCAACCACTAAAGTTAAGTGTATAGTAGAATACAAAGACAAAATGTTATTGTAGGTTATTTAATGTTTTGTTAAGTGTGTATATTTATTTTAATTTAAAATCTTAATAAAAAAATTATATTACAACGTAGTTATTTTCATGTATATCCAATTAAGTATTCACGTAAAATTATTGATTGTACTACAAACACATAGTTGCTATTAAAGTCGAGTCGGACACAATAGGCCCATAATACCACATGCTAGTTATGGTTGTGTATCTGGTATTAACCATCGGATATCAATGGCTGATAGCCAAGATCAATAGGTACATGGATTCACATGTATAATTACGAGTTGGTATTCAGCTATACTATATGAGGGCACGCCGCGATAGCGGCGGTAAGGCCCCTCTTTGAGGAGTGGCTAGAGAGGCGTCACGGCGCCCTCACCTACCGCCTGACGCAGGTCCTCACCGGACACGGATGTTTCGGGAGGTTCCTGCACATAATCAGGCGGGAGGAAACGCCCGGGTGTCACCACTGCGAGGATCGCCCAGAGGACACGGTGGAGCACACGGTGGAGGTCTGTCCCGCTTGGGCAGAGCACCGCCGTGTCCTCTTAGAGGCGATCAGCAGCGGCGGCGACCTCTCGCGCCCGGCCCTGGTCGAAGCCATGGTCCGGGGCGAGAGGGAGTGGGAGGCAGTCACCTCCTTCTGCGAAGCAGTCATGCTAGCGAAGGAGGTGGCGGGATGGGCGAGGGAGAGAGCGGAGAAAGCCGCCCGTCCCAGCCGCTGCGGTAGACGCTCCGGGCGTCGGGAGCCGCGTGACGACTCCCGGCCACCGTAGGCGCGGGCCTGCGGACGGCGAGTAATGGGTAGCTCGCCGTCCGATCAGGACCAGGCTCGTGCCGAACGGCGCGTATGTGTTCCACGCGCGCCTCAAAGAGATGTCAGCAGACAAGAAGGGGCCCGTCAGGGCCGAAGCCTGCCGGGGCAGCGGGATTGTCCGAAAGGGTTACCGCTGCCCCGGAACATAAAGGGCTAAGGAAGGAACACGGATGGGTTTTAGTCAGTAAGAGTCTGACACTCCCTTTCGCTCCACGCAGAGCGGGAGGGGTCATTTAATGATTTCCCATCCTAAAAAAAAAAAAAGCTATACTATATGAGCTAAGCTATTTTCAGATAATAGATAATTTTGAAGTGTAGTCCATGGTACATACGACGACATAAGTTTTTTTTTTTATGTGTGCACCTTGGGTTTGTATTCATTTAATTGTTATCATTTAATTGTGTGTTGTGCTATGTCTTTTGTGTGCACCAAATAAATGGTTTATCTATCTATCTACATATCAAGCTATACATTACCAGTTTTAGCTGACCTCGCATTGTATAGGCTTAGCATAAAATGAGAAGTCAGGTTATACTGGAATTTGAATCGCTTGATATAATTATGTAGTCGTGAGTATTTAAAATAACAAACTGGTTAACCGATTACGTTATGAAACTTAATCTAAGTTAAACAAGGTAATCATTGCTGAAGATCTCTTAAAGGTTTTCATCCGTCTTATTACAAAACAAGGTTTATCTTTATAGGCAGGTCAGGTCATCTTTAAACCATGGAACAATTTTTGAAATTTGTACTTTATTCAGACTTCTGAAAAGTTCTTATTAAAAAAACTGACAAATTAGCAGCTTTGAAATGTATTTCAATCACAGTTTGCGTTCTTATTACAAGAATAAGTTAAACTATGTCAAAAGAAAAAACTTGTTCTGTAATAAAACAGTATGAGTGCTATTATTAGGTTCAGGTAGAACTAGCTCATATGAAAATTATTATTTTCACACACATTTATACATCGTTTTAATGAAAATAATTACTATAATTATAAAAATCATTCTTCGTGTACAATCATACAAAAACTACTTTCATCGTCATCTACCTCCTAGCCCCATATAAAAACCCCCTAAGCCCCTATTATATTAAATTAGTGGATCAGTTTCCAGTCTAATTGAATGCAGCTGAATACCAACACGATACCCTTTAGTAAGACTGGTTGTCATCCAAAAACTACTTTATGGACCAAAATTCTAGCTCCTCAGACCGATTAGAATCACACGCATGCGTTAGGATTACAGGCTAAACATTGTCGTACATTAGCTGTGAGTAATTGTTAGCTTAGCACACTGTGGTCCTTCTGGCCGCCACGCCACGCCACAAATGTAGACGGTCTATAGCGGTCAGGGCGCTTGTTAACTAAAACAGAGCAGGCAAATTACTGGTCTTTAAAACACCTTCCAATATATAAATAAAAGGATAATACGTACTATTGAAATCCTTCGAACGGCCTTTCCTTTGGTGTTCCTCCATTAACCGTAACAGGAAAATTTCTTTCTTTTATGACATATGGTTGAGTGGCTTAATTGTTGGCAATTTATTTGACATAATTTTTGGGTGTGTGTGTTTGTATATGTGTCGTTATTTCGTTTGAGATGGGAGTAATGTAATTGCTTGCACTCCGTAGTCCTGACTGCCACGCCACAATTGTGGACGGCCTGCAGCGGTCAGGACGCCTCTTAACTTATGTAAGGTGCGCTGGGAAATTGATGATATATTTATCTGTGAATATTTTACTGCACAATGGTCTTTTTGTCTATGCAAACACGCCATAAATTATTAATGCGTGTTGTTTTTCTTAAAGTATATAACTTCATTGATATTTGACGTATTATAGACGCTGTGTACACATGTACACTCTGAGATTAATTAAATAAGGTAGAGTAGGAAAATCTGCTTGTTACCTCCGTTATTTGCCAATACGGCAAAATACAGCCCATCTATATATTTAAAATTCAAAGTCCTGACTGACTGATATATCAACGCACAGCCTAAACCACTGGTCCTAGAGACATGGTAACTCATTAAGCTCCGCTAATGAGACACAATTGATTTTCTATTGTACCGTACTACATAGGATACGCGCGGAGCTTGACCGGTTGGAGGGTGTTCTTTATGAAAAGTACGTAGGTATCCTATGGGTTTTTCGAAATTCCACCCCTAAGAGGGTGAATGTGGGAGGTTGAAATTTCACGCGGACGAAGTCGCGGGCAGAAGCTAGTTATTAATATATTTTCTCAAACATGCTTGGAAATTTGAGTATTATTTTGACAACCTTCTTCGAGATAAATCGAAATTGCTGTACTGGAAAAATACATGCGAGCAGCAGCCGGCAAAAGTTGTATGAAAATCCATATCTGTCGTGGTTTAGGGGCCAAATAAATTACCTTCATAGTAAACTCATATCTGTCGTGTAATTTAAAAATGGAACGATCTTTTAGTCCGAAAAATGGCAACCAAGGAGGTAACTTAGAGTTTGGCCAACGAAAGCTGACCACGAATTATTTTCGAAACTTTTAGAATGGAGACATTTTAGGATTGTCAATGTCAATAAATCGATAAATTCGCAACGAATAATTTAGAGTATCTATCAATTGCGTTTAAGGAGTGTATAGCCAGGGTAACAGCTCTTGATTTTTTTAAATTGCCGCCTTTTTTCTTGGTCAGCTTTCGTTGGTCAGACTCTATCAAAGGTTTTTATTTAAATTTTGAACTGGCTTGCAAATAGAAAGCTGTCTAATGAAGTTTAATGAAAAAAAAAAAAACAAATGAAAACCAAAACAACCCCCGGAAAGTCCACTTTCAATTTAAAGAATTGTACATTCAACAACTGTATTTTCAAATAAAAAGTTCTGCCTAGGTACTACTTAGTTTTCATTTCCCCGCATTATTTGAGAAAAGTTCTATACAAGCCTTGGCCACAACTAGGCATTGATGCACATTTAAACGTTCGTCAATCAATGCCTCTTTTGCTGGCCGCTGCAGTAATGTACTAATCCTCAACAACAATTCCTTCTGAGAAATCTTCTTACATAATTTATCATTGAATTATTTTAACAATCTCATTTATTATGTTTTTAGTAGGTAAGTATTTAAGCGCATGACCGGAAAAGCCGTTTCTCCTTTGTCGATTTTGAATTTCAGTAGTTGTATCTTTGATTTCTGTCTCTTAACCACAAACTGTTGACGTGAACTACATTTCCCTAACTAGTTTTTACAAGCGTGCAGGTGTGTCTGCTATTGCGACAAGCCACGGCACACGTCACAACAAAATAAAAAAAATGGAACACCAATGAAATTACTTTTCAGTGACATGTTGCCCGCGGTAAAAAAATGTTTTAAAGACAAAAAGTTTTTTGTGTGTGACTACCCTGTATTTTGAGGTTCAACCGTAGAGCCACAACGTACGGAAGAGGTTAGGTTGGTCAACTATGACATCTGTTTTCCGGGTACTATTAGGGCCGACTATGCTTCCCATGGGTGCGACTAAGGGATTAACTGTGGCTTGTGGGATAGGCAACAGAATATGCGAACTAATAACATCTTATTGCGGTCACTTACAAGGTCGCGAAGTGATTATGTGAATAAGGAATGGTGGTTTCATTATCCAGTCCAGCCGTTTTGGAGATTAGCCGTAAGAAACAGTAAGACAGAGAGACATACAAAAAAAAATGGTTTTTGTAATTACTTATAACAAAAGACCGTATTTACTTTCATTATGCATTTAGTAAAAAGCTGATTTTGTCATTACAAACAGACACTTCAATTTTATTTAGGTATTTGTATAGATAGGTATGAAGAACATGTTCGTTAACACATTGAATTACGCTGAACGAGACACAATAGAAGTTTTATTGTCATTACGTCGAGGGGCGTTAAGTGTCCCGCACAGTGGTAAAATATTTTTGGAAAGTATTACTTACTATCAGAAAGAAACACAGTTTATCTCTAATCATAACTTCCAACTCACTACAACTTTATTATAAGAAAACACGCAAAGTTTTTCTAAATTTAATACCGCACTACCACCAATATATTACCAGTAATTTATGTTAAAAGTTCCACAGTGTTGCAACACTAGCCGATGGGAGCAAGTGCATTACACAAACACCACTCGGGTTCGTTATTGGCCGACTCGGAAGTCACAACATCGGATTGCTCGCCACATACAAACAATATTACATTGTATGACTGCACTATGTGGGACAAGGATTTGTGGACTATTTTTAGTCTGTGGTTTTTAGCTGCCAATAGTGACGGAACTTTTACGGACTAATTGTTTTCATAGTTCTAGATAATATTTTAAAATTACATCACGCCTGTAATCCTCGATGGGTTAGGCAGAGATGTACCTACAGTAACAACTATATTTTTCCAGTTATTTGTGAGTCTCGTGATGCAGATTATGTACTATGGGATGGTCTCATGACGTTTGTTGGCTGATGCCGCTGAGTGTAGTAGCTGTGGTTTTAGAATCTATGGTTGTGTGCGTAACTATTATACTCTGTATTAACATACGGAATATATGCCTACTATGTCTAGAGCCATAGTTTTAGTCTTAGTTTTAACTTGGATTTATTTTAATATTTAGTCAAACAAAAAGTCGTACAAAATCCACGAGAACCTACTGCCGACAAATTACTTTGCAGTTTGGCAGATGTTATGTTAAAATAAAACTGTAACATTATGGATTAAATAATTATTAAAAAAAAACAACCGGACACAAACCCACACTCCGGGCTGCTACTAATAATAATAATAATAATAATAATAACCGGACACAAACCCACACTCCGGGCTGCTACTAATAATAATAATAATAATAATAATAATAAGCCCCCCAAACAACCACACGTCCTGATTGAGCATCTAATCACGTGGGGGGCGGACACACGAATGAGAAATTACTGGCGTGGCTAACGTGGCTCTGGAAACCCACTTAAAAATGGAGACACGATCGAAAAGTAAACGTATAGGGCCGCTGCCCGGGGGCGATCGCCGGGGCGCACCTGGAGCTGACGCTGGGTGTCTCAGCATGCGAACCGTCAGCGGTGAGGAGTTGAACAGGCGGGCTCCCACCGACAAAGATACTACAGCCGAAATCATTGACGATGGTGACAGACTGACGGACAGGACACACACCCCTGTAGAACCGTATAGTCCAAGCACAGTATCTTACACACCTTCTAGACCATCATCACGATCTATACCATCGTCACCCACACCATTATCACCACCCATTACTAGTTTAAATTCAATTCCACCCACTCCGACCTTGAATGTTGCGCGGGAGGGTAGTTCCTTTTTACCCGCGTCCACCAAGGCTGGAAAAGCAAGAGTTCGCATGAGATGGAGCAAAGAAGTTAACCTATTTATCATGCGAACTTACTTTTATATCACTAAATTAGAGACCGACATGACCACCTACAGACAACAATTGCATGAACTTTTTACCCGACAATATCCTGAAATAACCGTCTCAGAACAAAGAATCTCAGATCAGAGAAGAGCTATAGTTAGAAACAAACTTTTATCTCAAGAAATAATAGAACAATTAAAAGAAGAAACACGAATACAAATACAAGAAGCAGAATATAATATAAGCGCTGATGCTATTCCTCTATCAGAAACCATAACCGACACTGCTGAACAATCACACTCACAACCGCACACCCAAGTAACACCCTATACACAATCTCAACCATACAACCAATCGCAAGGCCTTACGCAAACATCACACACATCCACACAAACCGAATCGATAATACTAACGCTAGAAAATGATATTGAGACTTTAACCGTTGCGGATCAAAATCTAACAGCAGATATATGTATCCAAGAAATACTTGACAAATTCAGAACAACCATAGCACAATATTCTGGGATGGACCCAGCAGTTCGACAATACACAACTTATAGATATACACACACTTATATATTGCACAGCGGTAGTCGTATCCGAAAAACTTAACTTTAAAATCACGCAACACACAGGAAACACAAGACCAAAACAAAACATCAAACCGGCATGGCAACAGAGGTTAGAAAAAGACATAGAAAAGTTAAGAGCAGATTGTAGTAGGCTTACACAATACATTAACAACATCAGGTCAAGTAAAGTAGTAAGGAGAGTTGAGGCTATATTTAGGAGCAGTATCACGCACACCAGACACGAAAATAACAACAGAAAACCTGAAGACTTTTTAGATACCTTAAAACAGAAACTGGCTCTTAAAGTTCATAGACTCAGAAGATACAAAAAAGCACAACAGCGCAAAAACGATAATGCCATATTCGCCACTAATGAAAAAATATTTTATAGAAATCTACACAAACCAGACGCCGACACAAATGATGAGAATAACACAGACGCACCTAACCAACCTACAAAAGAACAACTTGAAACATATTGGTCTAGCATTTGGGAAGAACAAGAACAACATAACGACAAAGCAACGTGGATAACAGAAGAAGAAACAAAATGGACGGCAATAGAGGAAATGGAATTTGTAGAGATTACAGAGGCCGATATTACACACGTAACAGGCAGATTACATAACTGGAAATCGCCTGGTATAGACAAAATACACAATTTTTGGTACAAAAAGTTAACTATTTTACACAAACCCGTAGCAAAAAACATAACAAAAATTATATTAGGACAACAAAATATACCCAATTTTATTGCAACAGGTATAACATACATGTTGCCTAAAACAAAAAACTCACCAGAACCTTCCCAATACAGACCAATCACATGCCTACCCACGATATATAAAATACTAACATCAGCTATAACAATGAAAATTAACTCACACATTGAACACCACAACATAATGGCAGAGGAACAGAAGGGATGCAGGCGGGGCCATATGGGATGCAAAGAGCAGCTAATCATTGATTCTACTATTCATAAACATGCCACAACAAAAAATAGAAATCTTCATTGCACCTACATCGATTATAAAAAAGCTTTTGACAGTGTTCCACATACTTGGTTAATACAAATCCTAGAAATTTATAGGATTAACTCAAAAATAATAGATTTTCTACGAAACATAATGCCACTATGGAAAACCACACTTCAAATAAACTGCCACCACAATAATATTACAACGCGACAAATATCCATTAAGAAGGGTATCTACCAAGGTGATTCACTGAGTCCCCTATGGTTTTGTCTTGCACTAAACCCTCTATCTCATCTGCTGCAGCGCTGTCGGGCCGGATATTGTCTCAAACACACTACAGAACAAACAACAGTCTCACATCTCATTTATATGGACGATATTAAATTATATGCACAAACTGAAAAAGATATGAAGAAACTAGTAGAAGCTACAGCAGAGTTTAGTTTAGATATAAACATGCAATTTGGTCTGGATAAATGCAAAACACTTCATATCATGCGTGGCAAGATACGACCCGGCAACTATGTCGTAAACAACACCGACACCATAACAGCAATGGAACCGACCGACTTATATAAATATTTAGGGTACGCCCAACTAAAGGGACTAGAACATGTTAGGATTAAAGAAACACTTACTACAGAGTACAAAAGGAGACTTAACGCCATATGTAAAACACAACTTTCTAGTAAACATCTCATCAAGGCCTTAAATACATTTGCCATCCCCATACTAACATACTCATTCGGAGTTATTAAATGGACAAAAACAGATACAGAACAATTAGAACGAACCACACGCACCACTCTTTCAAAACACAACAATTTACACCCTAAATCTGCAATAGAAAGGCTTACGATCAAAAGGCAATACGGAGGGAGGGGCCTAATAGACATCCAGCACCTTTGGCGCAACCAAGTCTGTCGACTAAAAACATTCTTTCAATCAAAATCTCACACTAGTAACATTCACAAAGCCATAGTTCAAAACGATTTCAACTACACCCCACTTAACTTAAATGAACAGCTAGATAC
Source organism: Gortyna flavago (assembly GCA_963669345.1). NCBI lineage: Eukaryota > Metazoa > Arthropoda > Insecta > Lepidoptera > Noctuidae > Gortyna > Gortyna flavago. Next base: position 9,775,123 of record OY770139.1, read on the forward strand.
TCCACAAAATACTAGCGATGACCCGCAGAAACAAAAAATTGAGGACTGGAAGAAAAAGGTTATTCATGGCCGACATCCTCATGACCTAGAACAATCCCATGTAAACCTACTAGCCTCAAATAAGTTTCTTAAAATAGGCAATTTATTCCCAGAAACTGAAGGATTTATAATTGCGATACAAGACCAGATTATTAACACAAAAAATTATAGAAAATTTATTATCAAAGATCCATCAGTAACAAACGATAAATGTCGCAAGTGTCACATTCAACCAGAAACAATTCAGCACATAACAGGAGCGTGCACAACTCTCACGCAGACAGACTACACTCATAGGCACAATCAGGTAGCAAATGTAATTCATCAAAAATTAGCAATCAAATACACACTCATACAAGACACAAACACTCCTTACTACAATTACACACCACAAACTATCTTAGAAAATGACACACATAAACTTTACTATGACCGCGCCATTCTCACCGACAAAACAATTCACTACAATAGACCGGATATAACCCTACAAGATAAAATAAATAAAGTTACTTACCTAATAGATATAGCCGTTCCCAACACACATAACATTCAGAAGACAATATCTGAAAAAATTAGTAAATACGCAGAACTCAAAGATGAAGTAGCTAGAATATGGCGCCAACAAAAAGTTTACGTAGTCCCTATAGTCCTCTCCACAACAGGCGTCATTCCAAATCATCTTCTCCATAGCCTTAAATTAATTAACCTAAAAGAAACCATCTATATCACCCTTCAAAAAGCTGCAATTTTAAATACATGTCGCATTGTCAGAAAGTTCATGCAAATAGAAGAAAACGAAATAGGTTATCAACAAAACACTCCTTTAACATAACACAAAACATGCTGCATTTACTTGGTTTCGACCCGTAAATGTAGTAAAAACCAGCCAAAGAGCTGAGAAGAAAAAACACTACAAATAATAATAATAACCCCATCGCTGTATCTCTACGTTGACGTCGTGGTGGGGCTTGCGCGCTCCGAACTCTAGGCCCGTGCCGGAAAAGTTTACTTTGCCGGAACGGGTCTAAGGTGAGGAGCCAGACCAAGAGAGATACAGAAATCCGCAGGGCAGCATGTGGCGAGCTGTTGGGCAGTAGCGACCCCACGGACCCTATCTCCCGGGAGAAGTCTTGTACCTCACCTCTGGCTTGCCTTTATTGGCCGGCTGGAGTGAACAATGACGAGGAACAGAGCTCCCACCTCATTCTTGCCTTTATTGGCTGGCTTGAGTGGAGATTCGCAAGAGCAAACGTGCTCGGAGGAAGGAAGTAATCTAGTAAGATGCTGGTAGGGATCTTGACCGTACTTCCGGGATTGTCCTGATAGCCGTGGAATACCTCTCCACTTCTCATAAGCACCTCAGGACATGTTGCCCCCTTGTCGCTACGTCACTATGTGCTAGCGACCGTTTCCGGGGGCCCATTATTGAGTGTGCAAGTCACCCCCTGCTATTTTATCCGTGTATATATTAAACATTGATCAGGCAGGGGTCATAGTTCTTCCATAGTTCTTGGCAACCAGTCCACTTAAGCCACCCAAACCCATAGTCCAACTTTTTATTTTTCCATATGCTGCAATAGTCCTACACCAACCGGGGGTTGTCCTTGGGTGCACTTGCATAGTGCACACAGGGATAGTCGTCGGTTGGTGTCACATTTCATTAAAATTTCCTAAAGGGCCTCTGCGAGTTGGCTTCGGCCCCTCGTACGCCTTCCAAAGGACCGGGACTCAATGGTCCCGAGATAAAAAGAAAAAAAAAAAATAATAATAATATTTTATTTCAGATTTCTCCATATAAATTGTTAGTAACACGAAAATACTTAAGAGCTAATGTTAGTAAACAAAACAAATAATAATAAAAATATAGATTTTAGGACAATCCGACACCAGAACGCATGTATGCTACTTCACTGCGTGCAGCCGCATCCAGCGCTCAAGCATCGGAGAATCCCACCGGTCCGTCAATACGCTCAAGATGCTGTTGGAACTAACTCGCATGCGAGTTAGAGTCGAGGTGCAACGTTTGCGCATGATTGTCGCAAAACTGTCGACGTTGGCCTCGGCAAACATGCCGGAGGCACTGCAATACCGCGGCAGCCCCATCAGCATCCTGAACGCATTGTTATACTGCACTCGCAGGTCACTGTATGTCCTCTGCAAATAGCCAACCCACAGGCAAAAAATCCACCATCCATAGATAAGGCCCACATTATAGACGATTTATTTCGGTCTGATCCCCTGAACCCCCCTCCACTCCCCCTGGATCCCCCTATTAATCACTAATGCCTATTCAGCTGACTGGCAGTGGTAGCCCAATGGTAACGGTCGCTGCTTACGAGTTGTATAGGTCATGGGTAAACAAGCACTTTACTTTGTGTAATTAATTATTTCATCACCACTGTTCACAAAACGGTGAAGGAAAACATCTTAAGGAAACCGGCATGTCCTAGAACCATAAATTCGAAGACATGTGATATCTACCAACTCGCACTGGGCCCGCGTGGTGGATTACGGCCCACTCTGTGAGAGGAAAGTGGAGGACCGTGGCCAAGCAGTGGGAACATTATAGGCTGATTATGCTGATTACACCACCACATACGAACTACTCATCATACTGACGTCACGCAATATCCTGCATCGCGCAAGCAGAGTTTACCACGTAACTAGCACATATGCAACGTCCCGACATAAATCGTCGGGCAGTTGCCCACCAGACCGTCAGAGCATCCTCCCTTTTCTATGGAGGATGAGTGAGCTTCACATCCTGTGTTCCTCATAACTCTATAATACTATTCAGCTGCATCCCGTAAGACTGGAAACCAACCCAATCATAGTTGGGAAAAAGGTTAAGCTGATTGATTAATTGACAGCTATGTTTCTATAACTTTCCCACCGTCTTTGGTAACACCCAAACATTGCGGAGAACCCAAATTGGAATAACCAAATAATATTCCATAAGACAAAATCTGTCACCATTATTTCAATTGACGGCTATAAACCAAGTTGTTTGCAAAGTACCCTTTAAGAGGTTACGTTATTTGGACAAAACCAGTAAAATTTAATTATGTTTGCGCATAAATATTACTTAAAGCAATTTGGACATGTATGTGAAGCTACTTAACAGCCTTAATATTACTTTGTCTGAACTTGGGGTGTGTATCTAAGTTCTTAGTCAGTTGTAATTTGGGCTGCTTTAGTTGCGGGACCGACCTATTTCTTGTTTGTACTAACTTATATGTCACCCAGTTTGACCAAATAGACACAAACTATTGGAAGTCGATACCTTAGTGCTTTAACTGCTGTTTACATTTTGAAGTCGTATAGATTAGGTGGGGTTTAAGTGTATTCTACGCTCTAAAAGGTGACTTTTTATGTTTTTGTTCTAATAGTGGGAAGTAGACAGTGTTTTTATCATCGAATAATGCATTAAGAGTAAACTAGTCGCGAGCTCGAACTCACTAATGGTGGTCATGGCTAAAAAGCACGCTGTCTCACCTAGCTTCATGTCTGACAGAGCTAGTATCAGTGATGAGCAGTTAGAGTACATGCATAACGTCTAGTTAACAGAAACACCGTTCTGAACTGATAGGCATGTAAATAAATTCGTAAAGTGCTTTGGAAAATCGAGTTTTATGAAAAAACCACTCCATAAATCAATTATAAATAAAGTTTATTGAACTCTTCGATAACTGAACTTTGTTTTGGTTTTGAAGATTTTACAGTTCATTTATTACTTATTTACACCCTAAGTTACGTTAAAAATAGCAAGAAATACGAATGTTTGTTGGCTCATAACTTTTAATGGCTTTTTTTTTACTATTCTGTTTCCGTACAGACATAATTGATAATAAGTAAAAACGATATCATGTTTAACTTTGGATACATAATGTCAAACAGTGGAGTAATACTCTCCCGAGTATGTAAAAAATATATCGACTAGTGGCGCCTTAAGGAATCGTTAACGCATAATTTTTTTTTTTTATATACACTTTATTGTACACCAGAAAATACGTAACAAAAAATAGAAGATTTATTACTACAAAACATACAATGGGCGGCCTCATCGCTTTCGAAACTTAATACATACATACCCATTTTAACTCTACCCAATACTAACGTCTAATTAATGCCTACCTCTCTCATACTTTTCTGTGCCCGACAGGGTCCAACAATTATCATATATTTGTAAACCTACAAGCTGTCAGTAACAAACAAGGCGTTGCAGGCCTTCCTTGTGGATGTAATAACCGATTTTTCCATCCGTACCCAAAATGCGCGGAGTTGCGGATACCAATCCGTAGGTATTACCCAAACCTTCCACTTAAGTGCACATTGTGGAATGCAATAAATATAATTGAGTACTTATCTAAGTACTAATTAATTTTGGAGGATGACAATATATTTACTGGATAAAGCTCTAATTCTAAATAAACCAATAAACTATTAAAATACAAATATTACAATAAATGGTAACATAACTATTAACAAACTAAAATATGGCGTCGAAAAATTCCTCATCGCTGTCGACTGGTAATGAACCCAAGAGACTGGCGGCATAGCGTTGTACGATTGTGTGTTGTTGTATGGTGTATTGAATAACGTTTTAAATGAGCCCACTCAATGATTGTGAAAAAAAAAGACGTGAGTTTTATGTCAGCAAATAAACCACAGGCAAGCAAAATCAATTTTGTTCCTACCCAGAAACAATAAATAAATAATAATATTTCAACAAATCTGTAATAAATATTTCAACAAAGCAATCGCTTCAACTAAATCATTATTTCCAGGTTTTGATAAGCTTACTGAGAGGCGAGAAAATATATTTTCTGCAAAGTGGAACGGAAGCGGCGAACATAGGAAATCGAGTGCTGTACACAGCTTTATTTATTTTAACGTCATGTCTGTTATATCCGGAAAACAATCGTTCCTTCCATCTGCCGATAGCGTTCAAATATATAGCTTTTGTACTCACGATTATTAAGATAAATATCGAGCGTCGTTTGTTAGTTGTGCGAAATAGATGATGGCATTCTTATATTTTGTTGTTTTTTCACTCGTGATTTATTTCGATGCAGAGATCATGATTTAATGCGGAAGGAAGAGTATTAAGAAATATATTGGCGACTGTTTGATACGATCGCATTGGTGTTTGTTGTTTGGTGTTAATTTATGGTGTCTTCTTTAATACATTTTTAGCATCTCTGCAACGGATTTGACAAAAAAAAAATTTTTCGAAAGTAAACTTCTGACTTAAGGAAATGAGTCATTCGTACTAAAACTGTCACGATTCGACTGTATTTCCGAACTGAAGTTTTTATACAACACACATACAACGATATACATAAACTCATACCTTCTTCCCATGGACTAACCCCATGACAGATCACCATCTGCTATCCTTTTGCTTCGTTTACGTTTATACATCTGAGGGGCAATTCTCGTAATTTTCAAAACGTTCATATTAAGTTATGTCGAAGAAACGCTTTATCGGAGTACAGTAGTGTCGGACTTAAGGTATTTCGAACTAAAGTATTGTCGAAATAAAGACGTGTCGGAGTTCCGTATTGTCGAAATAAAATCTTGTCGTAGTACGGTTTGTCGAAATTCAGTTGGTAAGTCCAATCTCAGTCTCAATCTGTCAAAAATACCTCAAATTTTCTTACATTTTTGATTTTGATTGTCGCTGAGATGAGATTGCGACTAGATTTTGAACGTTTTTAATTACTTACGGGAAAAAACTTTTGTTAGTCGTGTTAGATTAATATGACCAAACCATTAAACAATAAGTTACAACACAAACAATAAAATTTAAGTCCCATACGCATGCAGGAAAAAGACAGCTAAAATCTCAACAAAAATATAAGCTCACGTACAGACAAGAACGAAATACAAAAAACAGATACAATCTCATTTACAAGGAAATCTAATAAACGTATCTAATTTGTATGGCGAGACAACGGAATCGTTGCTAAGTGACATCCGTTGCGATGTCAATTAGGTTGCCCTCACCCGGCTAGTAAGGAGGCGTACGAGTATGTGCACGGTAATTAGTGTAGTCTGCGGTGTACATCATCTGCAGTAAGCCTTAGGTATCGGTTCCATGCATCGGTGTGAGAATCTGAAATCAGTCTTGAATGGGTTTAATTTATTTATATTGCACTTCCTTTGATACAAGTATTTCTTTGGTGTGGTACCTAACTATTAGTTGTACTGACAGCAAAAGTTCGGTTACTGTGAAGAAATTGTTTTAGGGAATGGTGGGGTAAGTAGGTATGCTCATTGAAAACTTTAAAAGCCGTTTCGTCACGGTTTTGTTACTTGAATTCACTCCAACTATTGTAGTCAGTGATAGCAATAAGGTATAGCTGACCCACCTTTGCATAAATGGTTTAGATTTTTTAGAATACGAATCGATAGAATTTTATAATCTAATATATATGTCGCAGCCAACTGGTTAAATTAGCCGTTCAGTTAACCGCTTAGCCTTTCAACTAAACGGCGGCCGTTCAACTAACGGCCTGAATGATATTCAGTTACAGTTTAGGTTGGAAGTCTGTAACCAATCACGCGCGAGCCGAGTTGGTTGCAGTAATTAAGGCATTGCACCCTGACCAAGTGGGTTAGGTTAGGTTAGAACTGTGATCAACCGCGTGCGAGCCGAGGGAGGAAGCGAGGCGAGCACTACTTCTAAAGGCCAGGCAGTTAACTGAACGGTTAATTTAACCAGTTGGCTGCGACATATACATAAAATTCTCGTGTCACAATGTTAGTCACCATACTCCTCCGAAACGGCTTGACCAATTTTTATGAAATTTTATATGCATATTCAGTAGGTCTGAGAATCGGCTACTATCTATTTTTCATACCCCTAAGTGTTAAGGGAAAACTTACGCGGGTGAAACCGCGGGGCGCAGCTAGTTCTTTAAAATTTTATTTATTTGGGCAAAGTAAATAAAATATAAAATAATTATAAAAATTCTATCGATTCGAAAATCTCAACCATTTATACAAAGGTGGGTCAGATAATTACTATAACTGACTATAATTATTTCTTTGTGAGGTTAGCATTATGTACAGTAGACCGCGTCGTGGTAACACTTATACCTTGAGCTTGCCTAGAGAATGCGAGGCCAGTTCACACTGGTTTTGTTACCACTGGTTTGCGGCCTACTGTACGAACGTTTCGTTAGTAGGTTTTTTTTCTGAGAGAGCCTATTCCAAAATTCAATTTAAAATTACGTGTAAGTTCATTAGCTTTATCAAACAGACTATATAGCTCTTAGTCGGTTATTGCATTTCTTCTTTTGCAGCGCGTATTATGAGTACTGGTGCATTAATATGATTTTGAATGCTGTTTGGTTTGCACACTTTTACGTATCAGAAAGGTACGTAGTTTTACGTGTCATATTTATGTATTTTAGCTTCGGCCTGCTATATTAAGATTCCTGGTGGAAGTAAAATAATGGCTGACGAAGAACGCTTTTACTTTTCTATTAGAATGGTGATGAATCCAGAAAGTGTATTGTCGAAGGTAAGATAAATGTACTCGTATTTATCTAATTCATTTCTCTGTGTTCCTAGCTTTATTCCATTCTATTTGGTTTGGTCTCGTCATTCTTTGCCAGAGTTTCCTATTCTGGGTCATTGAGATCTATTTGAGCTTACTTCACCCCTATGAAGTGTCAAAGACATTACAGTTCCCTTGCGAAAAAGAGATGGTTCTCGTCGTGTATACCGTCGTGTATATGTCGTGTATAAAAAAAAAAAGATGAGACTACTAAAAGAGATGGCGTTAGGCTTTCAGAGGGGCAATTCTTTTTTTTTAGGAACGTTTGCATTCTAATTTCAAACTCAATCTGTCAAAAATACGTCTATTATCCCTACATTTTTGGCGAGTTTTTTACATTGATTGTCACTGAGATGAGATTGAGAATATATTTTGAATGCTTTTAATTACGAGAATTGACCTTCAGGTCGTAGTCGCAGTAACCTAATAAAGCAACTGTAGACATAATAATTATGTAACAACAACAATGAAGCTATTATATTTTACGTATAGTGTATGTATGTCTTCGAGATCGGCTATAGATAGTGCCACCTGTCATGTTGAGCATGAAGTTCCGGCGTGCACTGAATACATTGAATAACAACGACATAACGTATAGAACAATCAGTGACGTTTGTTTCTGCATAAAGCGATTCTAGGAAGACAGAAGTACATTAAGTTGTAGGTATTTATATCTTAATTTCTGTAAAGATGTTCAGACCGTACCTGTCTTAAGTTACCTCATAATCAGCCTATTATGTTCCCATTGCTGGAGTCAGGCCTCCTCTTTGTGACAGAGAGTGGGCCGTAATCCACTATGCGGGCCCAGTGCGGGTTGTGGATATAACAAGTCTTTTGTTTTTGGGATAAGGATATACCGGTTTCTTCACGATGTTTTCCTTCACCGTTTTGGAAACAGTGGTGATGAAATTATTTACACAAAGTAAAGCGTCTGCCTGGGTTCAAACCCACGGCCTACAAGTCGAAAGTCGGGGCAGTAAACCAAAACTGCTCCACCATTTGTCCTTGTCCCTTTTTTTTGAGTGGGTAATTATGAAATAAATTCTCCCGTTCTGGGCGGAGCGGGAGGGCGTGTCAGACTTTTACTGTCTAAAACCCACCCGTGTTCATTCAGTTGCCTGTGCCAGCAGGGCCATGGTAACTCTTTCGAACACCCCGTGACCCTGGCAGGACTTGTCCTTGCTCTCTGGTATTTAATAGACTAGCATCTGGTGGCATTATTGCAACTTATAATAAACCTTTTTGCACTTCACAAAAATGCGAAACACTCAACAGTAATCGACGTAATGTAACTGACATTGAATAAAGAGAACTCAATATCACATCAGCGCCCCAACAGTATACATTAAAAAGTTGTACGCTTCGGCCAAAGCGGCTCAAAACGAAACTTTAGAAATTATACCTCTGCCCCGCGATAATTTCCTTTCTAATGCTCAAGTTGAGAACTCTTAAAAAAAACTTTTAGGAACTTCGCGTGAATTCCTTTTTATTTCTTATAAATCTAGAAGAATTTATGGCATCCTCTTTAACTTTTTTACAAGAGAGCAAATGTTAAGTTAATTATGAACACTATTTTTTGTTCTCGGATTTATTTTGAGCTAATTTCTTGATTTAATAACTTTAACAAATTTTTGTTTCGGTAGCGTTCTTAATCTATTCTGCTTGTTACATAATTCGTCTTTTTAATACTTTCTCCTGCGATTTAGTGTGTGATTAAAAGGTACTTGTAACGATATGAGAACAAATTCCATCAAACTAGTTTCTCCCCTTGGATTTTCAAATCAGCTTCAGCATGCGTAGGTACCTATAGGCGGTTACTTTGAGCTAATTTCCTTATTTAATAGCTTTAACAATTTTTTTCTTTAGTGTTGTTTCTCTATTCAACTTACATAAGACATACAATGCCTGTGTCCGATAACGCGTTCAGGATGTTGAATGGGTTGCAGTTGGCACGCTTTTGTAGCGCATAAGGTAGTTTTGCAGACGCTGAAGTAGATGACTTTCAAGCGATACATCGCAAAAGAATTGCGTCTCTGATACGCCGCATACGGCGCAGCCCCAACAGCTACCTGCAACTTATTGCAGGGAGAATGGATATGGCTCCTTCATGAAGTATATGACAAAACTGCATGTAATTGTACGAGTAGTGAGGGGTCGGTGGCTAAATGATAACAGCCGCACAGGTCGATCAGTAATCGGTGGATGGGTAAAAATGGTCATTTTTACATACCGAGACCCCTCCGTACCTCGGAAAGCACGTTAAGCCGTTGTCCCGGCTGTCATTCGTGGATCTTTGACAGTCGTCACGGGTAGTCAGAAGCTCGAAAGTCTGACAACCAGTCTTACAAAGGGTATCGCATTACCCAGTAACTGGATTGTGGAGGTCAGATATTAGACAGTCGCTCCATGTAACATACTGGTATTCAGCTGCATCCGGTTAGACTGGAAGCCGATCCCAACATAGTTGGGAAAAGGATAAGTAGGTGATGATGACTTGTACGAGTAGTGTGGTCCTGATACAATGTTTCTATTCTTGTGTGTTTACTTCTTGTATTCTTGTTATATTATTTAAAAAAACATGTATAAATGATTATTTTATAACAACTATTACGATTGTAATTTATCTGAAATAAAACGAATTGAATTGAATGCTTTCCCCTGCAATTCGGCGGCGAGATGGGCGGCCGATATTGTTGCAATTGCAGGTAGAACCTGGGTGAGGCACAGGACATTGACCGTGAGGCTCAGCAGTGGGTGAAATCGGGCTATGGATGATGACTTGTACCGATATGAGAACTTAGTTTCTCACCTTGGTGTTTTCAATTACCTTTAGCAAACATAGGTACCTGTAGAATTAGTGCAATATTCACCCTGTTTCAAGCCATTAAAACCAGCTTGAACATACACTGTTAAAATGTCACACATACAAATCAATCAACATAAATTATTATTTTTTTGTTTGGTTAAAAGCATTTGTTGAGTTTAATATCCGCATGAAAGTTGATAACACTGTTATATATAACTTATTCTCACACACAGCATTTGGGGTACCCATATTTTTTTGAAAAAATCTGTCAAATAGCAATATTTATTCCTTAAATAAGGGTTAAAAAAAAAGAAAAATCAAAAACATCACTCAAAAAACAAAAAAAAAAATCATCACTCAATCTTCTAAAAACATCACTCTCATTTTGGGCTACGCCACAGTCGGGTAAAAAGTCAAGAAAATAATTTTCCAGCGTCCCCACCTTCAAGTAGAGTAATTTATTGGTAGGTATTTCAAATAACTATCGGAAATATATTGCAGAATTATCTGGGAATCGCCCGACATTCATTGGCGCTCGTTAGCATAGGATGGTATTCAAGTATTTCAGACATGGATCCAGCTTTCCTGAAGGGCACTTCAAAGTCTATCGGCATTTATTATATAGGTACTCGCACCAGATAAATGCTGGTCCAGAATTCTGAATAGTTTTACCTGAATATTTATTAGCTTTTAAATGTTCTGTTTTATTTTTACTGAATTTAGTTTAAAATTCAACGTTTGGATTTATACACAGGAGTCTGGTGCATTTGGATTTACATTTACTCTGAAAACTAACCTGAAAATAAGTGTATAATTAATCAATATACACTAAACTAACTCGGACCTAAGCAAGGAGCGTTAGATTTTAATGAACAGAGACGAACTAAAAACAATTAAGTGATAATTACCTATTGTGTGATAATTACACGAAAATATTTCAATTCGCCACTGTCAATAAAGTCGCTCTTACATAACTAACTCCACAAAAATAGGTAGAAGACACGTTTCCCGAAGACTAATTAAAGGATATGATTAACAGCGCGGACTTCGAACTTTAGAAAACGTCAAGTATTTTCGGCCCTAATAACTTCGTCGCATGTTACTCCGAACCCTTACCACGAACTCCAGACTGCAGTCTTTTTATCAAGTTTAATTTTGAAACAACTTCTGGGAACTATGTCGTGCTCACGTGCCTTCGTACATGCGGTACATGTAATGCACTTTCCTTTAAGTAAATTATATGGAAGCTAGATTTAGTTTTATTCTCTCTTCTGGTCTGACGGGGAGACATTAATCTCTCACGTCCTTTCTTTCGCGCTCATTAGACAAGGAAAGAAAAAAAAAAGGAATGAAGGGATTGCGTTAACACTTTCATGGTATAAATTAAAATATGGTGGTCTAGCAATAAGTAAGTCGTGGTTGAGTTTTTTGTTCTAATCCCATTTTTATTTCTTTCTTTTAGTAGAAATACTAGACTACTAGGTATGTAACGTTAACACGATTTTTGTAGGTTTTTTCTTGAATTTAATTTGAAGTTACTAATTAGCATTTAGCATCAAGGGGGTATCTAGCGATCTTAGTATTATGCTGAGCGATGGCCGTTTTGCGTGGATGTGACGCATATTTTCCCCCAACTTGTCCTTTTTCTGTGTTTGTGTTATTTCTCTTTCTTGCCGCAAATAAATGTATTAAATATAATTATATAGTTATTTATAATTGTATATTTAAAGAAATAACTTTTTTTCTTTAATTTTCAACATAATAATCGTATTTACTACTCTCGAAGACAAATAAATTACTGGAAGTGTACCTATTTAATGGCGTTTTTTATTCGTCGCATATCATTGAAATTAGCTCAGCCATCTAATTGCCGTTTCATAACAAACACACAGACCAATTCACTTATCAATTAAGATATAACGTAGTAGGGAAGAATTAGCAACAAACTAAATTTACGCAATAGGTTTACAATCGCAATTCCGTCAAACCGTATAAAATATGCACCACCTCAATCCCAGAGCATGCGTGCAAACCAAAGAAAATTTTACAGACAGTCTAATATGTTCATAAAAGTGGCTGGGGAAGAAGCGTAAACACGGAATAGGGTTCTCTGCAGTTGTTTACAGCTCACCTGGGAAATTAATTACAAAAATATATGTAGCGTTTGGCCCCGGCCGCGTCGGAGTGTGCTTTAGTTAGGCGAGTAGAAATGTGAATATTTGTTCAATTGCTTACTTCGTTGTTAATGGATTCTTGGTTAAAACTTTGAAGTTTGTTTCGGAATTTATTAAGTGGTTTTAGAATTATTGAGGAATGGAACCGATTAAAGAGTTTTTGCTTACTCACAAATAATTACTGATTTACCTACACTAACTTAAGATTTATACTGAATTTTACCAATTTTTTTTTTAATTAATATTTATTATAATATAATAAAATTTCGGTTCAGTGGTCACAAGCTACTTCTGACCATGAGATCCTGGGTTCGATTCCCGGGTCGGGCAAAGTTTTGTTAGGTTTTCCATCTGGAATTTCTCAGTAGCAGCCCGGAGTCTGAGCTCGGTTTGTGCCCGGTTGATGGCAATAGGCTCGCAACCTATTACATGGGACTTAAACATAACTGGTGAAATGTGGGTGTACTGTAGTTACGGCTCTGCTTAAGCCTCGAGGATTACAGGCGTGATGTTCTGTTATTTAATTAAGAAATATTATCTTCTCAGCATTTAATTTTCGTGTGTTAAGAAAAGTATACTTGAGAGTCTTGAACTGAAGGGTTATTACCAAAACCAACAATTAAGTAAACCAATGATGATTTTTTTTACCGGTTTCAAATTTTTTCAGGGTGTTCTACCCATGAATATGAACAACTTTCACTATCGGACCAACTCTGAAATCACGAAATACGAAAGTTGTTCATATTCATGGGTAGAACAGTCTATAATATAAAAAATATAATAAAAAAATGAACCTATATAATATAGAATCGAAAACTTTACTCGTTAAAGTTCATATTCAAACAACAAAAGAACATTTATTATACACAGTAGAACGCTTTTGCGTTTATATTTGCTTGACGTCTACACGTAGCAATTATTTAGATTTAACATTGTTCGTTACAGCCTTATAATTTAGTTAGCAGTCCTCAGGGCGGACTGAACCAATCGATAAGAGTGCCGTAAATACTCTAGACACTAAAGTGCTAGTTATTAATTAGATTTCTAATAATACGGTTTCGAGCAATTTTCCGAGAAATTGAGATGGTGGAAACGGTCATGTCGATTGATTTTTTCGATACCTAAGTCGAAATATATCTGTTGTTGGTTATTAAGCAAATTGCTTTTATATCATATACTAACTTCTGCCCGCGACTTCGTTCTCGTGAATTTCGAAAAAGTCGACCCATCTTGTCGCGTCGCATCGCATCACCCTACCGCGTTAGTCTCTTTGTGTACACACACGTTTTTCTTGCCGTTAAAAATTATGGTTTATAGGTACGCCGCGTGTAGGCACGGTCGTCAGTGTTGTATGGATCACTATGGAAGCTTGTTCTAACAAAATGTGTCGTAACAAAACAGTGCCGTGTACAAAGGGCCTTATTACTACTTCGTTTTCGATTAGCGTTCTTTCTGAGTTTTTTTTCTTTTTGCTCAACTTCTTAGGGTCGTAGCGTGATGTTACCTGACCAAACCTAAGCTTCCCTAAAAGCTGCGCTATCAATGCAAAAAAAAATCGCGTTCAAACAAACAAACTCTTCAGCTTTAACATATTAGTGTAGATTTTGATGCGAAATCTTGTACTATTACAAATAACACATAAATATTTAGGAAATAAGCATTTTAATTGTAAAATGCTATTTCCTTAAGATTGATCTGATTTGATTGGTCAATACCTGAGACAAGGCCAGTTATAAAAAAAAGACCAGACATTCAAAAATCGAACTCCCCCCATCTCACCGCGAAAACTCGAACGTTATCAAACAACGAAAGAGATGCTCATAAATTCGGAGAGGCCTTTTTGCTGTAATGCCTTTCATATTTCTCTCGAAGCACACTGCGGGTGCCGTTCAAATAAATTACGGCCATCAATAAAAATCTCAACGTGGAGATCCTACGACTTATTTAATTTATATTCCATCAGGGTCATATTTATCAAATATCGAAGCTTTTTGTGTGATGTTCCGATTTTTTAAATGGCCAAATCATTTTATTGCTTTTTTGCTTTGTTTCAAGGTCTAATACGAAGTTTTATTATACTAATTATGTGTAATTCAGGTAATGATAATGGTAAAATAAAATGAGGTAATTAGTTCCTTTGGGTTATTTTGAGTAGTGCGGTAAATCTTATGTATGTAAATGTTAGGTTTGACTCATAGACCAGGCAAAAAAAGTGTGTGTGTGTGTGTGCCTATGCTTACATTTAGTTTACATAAAATGTTTCATAAATATATAATATAATTATACGTCATGTGCTGTCACCTACGTACTTAGATAACCTTCTAACTAAACCTGGGCACCTGTATTGTGACAGCTTATTCAGTCGTATCGTTTGATATCGCTAAGAGTAGCCTGCCTGGCTATTAGTTAAGGGCTCGGAGCATGTTACTGGCATTATGCTGTGACGTACTGCCTCTTTGTTCGACTGATTGGTAAGTATCAAGAATATCAAGAAACTAGGACAAAGTGCACTAAGAATTGGTTTGCCAAAAGTCAGCATTAATCTCATCATCTGCGGGGTATCAGTAGCAATGTTCAACAACATACATTGCGTTATTTACGTTGTTGAGCAGACACATTTTTCGAACTTATGAAGCGATGGTTTAACAATGTCTTTCAAGATTATTCAGATTGAGATTTATAATGTGTTACGTAATTAAGGTGTGTGTGTGTAGGGTTCACTTCTCATTTTCGAACTATTTTTAAATGGGCCTGTACCTTCGTTGACGTACACAGAGAGTAGGCCCCTGTTGTACCAGGATTTTTCTGCATCAGCCTTTAAGCTCACTCAAAATGTAACTCCAACCAGCAAGTCCCCCATCCACACTACCCGTATATCTCAAAATGATAGAGATGGAGGCAATGCTATCTGCTAATTGCTCAGACCACCTTTGGCTAGACCCGTGGCTAGACCACTATGCGGTTTCCATACAAAAGCCCTATTGACATGAAATGGTGAGGTTCAATATGTGAAACGAGCCGGTTCTAGGCGCTGAACGGTCGATTTCAAATTGATTACTATCGCTGTTACGTAAGCTCAACAGATGTACGAGGCGATACCAATTATGGTAGGAGATGAGTCATTATGGTTCTGTGGTGCTGATGGCTCTGATAGGTTGAGATAGAGAGCATCTAGGTTCTCAGACGTGAACGTCTGTGGCTTTGATTAAATGCAATGATGTGAGAACGACATTCTGACGTTTCTTTTTACTTGCCTACGGCAAACACAGAAAGAAGGGTTTTCTAGAGATTTCTTTAGAAAAAAGCTTAGTTCTTTCTTCTTGACTGTTTGTATGAGTGTACAGTATGGTTAATAAATATTGAAATTTGAGTTATTTTACTATAGTAACTGTACGTCTTCGTGTGCTAATGTTTTAGATTATAAGGTTTGAAATCGTAATAATCGTATTTTGGTTTTATCTGCAGAATAAAGTTTGATTGAATTGTCTATTCACGATATTTGCATGTTCACGATTACATACTCATAAAAGGGACGTGGAAATTGGGGACTGGAATCTGATAACATTTTGCGAAGTCAAATTCGTCAAATAATTTATTTCAAATAGGCCCATAACACACTTATGGACGTCAAAATTTACAAAAAAATAGAATCGATTCTAGTCCGAAAGGTAGATTCGTATGAGACCAATTTAAAAAATGTTTTACAATATTTTGTATCTGCATAATATTATGTGAAAACGATGCACCAGAAATTCGCTGTGGTACTATTTCTTGCAATTTTTTGGAGTACCTAGGTATTTAGTTATGATTACCTACCTATGTACAGACGCCAGCAAATCAAGCTGCTACAATCTGTCTAGTTTCTTTAATAGATTTTTAACTTTATCGCTAAAGCATAAGGTTCAAGTTTGATTGGGAAAATTTTACAGTTTCGGTAAAGGTAAAAGAAACAGTTATTTTCATTTTCAACAAGGTGTACTTCGACACTTTAATAGTCTCTCAGATATTACATACAGGGTGGCATACATCGACGCACAACATGTTTGTAACTTTTCGTTGTTTACTAAAAATAAAAATTGATGGTTCCTACATTTTGACCGCAGTCGGTGTTATTTTGTTCACTTTTTTGTATAACAGCTGATATTATTTCCTGCCACCCTGTTTACTTATCTGCGTAAAACCCAGATAAGTAAAATCTTGTTAATTGAACAGGTTGTTTCGAAACTGAACTAAGTGGACCGAACACTAATGGAAAAACAGAGAAACGACACTCAGGTACCTTTTAAATTTTGTCCTTAGAAATTTTGTATGTCTATTGACGTTATGTCATTGATATCCTTATTTTAATTGTATTGAATGAATTGATGTAGGTACTTTCTGTTTACGCTCATAAATAAAATTCTATATATACCTACTTTAACTTTTTTACTGTATGCAAAAAATTGTCAAGCAGCTCAACAGCCGGGCAGCCTTACAAAAAAATCAACAGTTTCGTCATTTCGGTCATAACTAGTCATAAGTTAGAGAAGCGATGTTTCATTTTATCTCATGTTGCGAGAGAAGGCGAAATCCGGATTAATTAATACCGAACTCCGATTCAATCCGTTCGATAACCGTATACATGTCCCCTTCCTATAATATTTGGTATTACATATTTTTAATCACGAATCGAACGAATTTAATTTATATTAATGTAAATATTGATTGGAAAATAATTGATTTGGGTATACAAACATGAATTTTGCGCATTTAACAATTTACGATATTTTGTTATTTTGCTGAAATATGTTTTTGTTCTGGTGGGTTAGTATTTTGTATTTACATACAAATATTACTTTTTGTTTTGTAATAGTTTTGTAATAGGTGGGTAGTATATTAATACAAGTAGTCAGTGATAGTTCAAATTAGATTCAATTGTGAGGAGATAGTATTTGCAGAATTATTGAAATGTTTGTGAATATTAACGCTGAATAGATTGAATAAGATATTAACAATTACCATCGAATGCAGGGTCAAATTAAATCAGCTAGCGAAACTCTGCAGACGTCATACTCACATCGTATTTAGATTATCGATACTTATTCCGTCTGTGAACTTTATACACACAAAAACAGATTTTTTAAACTAAATATTTCAAATGACTAGATACACAATAAAAATCATAATATTTCTTTTTTGTTTTATCAAGTTCACATAATCGATACCTATCACGTCGGTGGAGTATCGGTAGTTAATTTAATGTGACTCTGTAGATTATACTTACTTTTGTATAGCTACTTACCGTTTTCATAACAAACTAAAGCTGATAACTTGTTATAGAAAAAGTTAAGTAAGAACTCTATTTCCATTAAAAGATGCAGGCGGCAGAGTGCATAACACTTTGTTTTACTTTACTACTACCAACTTCAGACAGCAACCGTCAATCATAAACCGCTAAAAGGTAAAACGATTTAAAACCTAACTCAGAAAACGTCAATAAAACCTTTGCAGTTGAAGGGGAAGTGTTGGGAAACACGGTCGGCACAGGTGTTGCTTTTCCAATTTAGCATCGCACCGAGGCAAGGATGTGCGCCGGTGATTTTCATTTCCCGAACAAGCCACATGGCACACGCAGTGATGACGTACCAAGCGTGGGCCGGACTTTTGAACTGTTGATTAAAATATACATGTCGGGTGTCAAGTTAACGCGGGTAGTGTATTTCGGGATACTTTTGTAATTTTCAAGGAGATGATGGGTCATGTAAAAGTTGATTGATTTTTAAAGCCTTTTGGATTTTTAATACTATTATAATTTTAGTGTTGTTATTTCACTAGGAAATTAATACGGTGTCAAGTCAGCAATCTCGAGTATTAAAATATTAATGTAATAAAAATAGAACCATTCTTTATGCTTAATGTCTTATCAACTTATTTAGCCAAGATTATGTTTTTACTTTTAAAAAAAACTCTGAGTTTGTTTCGGCCTTTCTTCTCAGAGTAGTCAGATAGAACACGCCGACCTCTTGTTTTTGAAATATGATTGACGTGTAAAAGTGTTTGTACAAACCTACTTACAGAAATAAATATAATTTATCGTACCGTTGATTTTGCACCAAAGCTTATGAAACAACAAAAGATAGTAGTTCTTCAAAACAAGCACTTACTTATTCAACAATTCTTGTTTACAGCTTTTAATAGACTGAATCCGTTCTTAAAGCAGGTAACCAAGTCATTAACTAAGTCAATACCACGCCGGCGGGCGCTGCTTTATCCGTGGCAAACACTAGGCCTTAAGAAAATGAGAAATCCTCTCTGAAAAGGCGGGCTGTCAACAGCAAGAACAAAAGTTAAAATTTCAACTATTCTGATATCTATTGTTTTGTTTGAGCTATGAAGCGGCGGCGACGGAACGCTACTCGTTTCAGGCCAACTTCCTTTTGGAAAAACTTCAAGAAAGCATCCTATCTCGGTTTGTGAGAAGATTGCGAAATATTTCTGTCCCCGCGGTGTCATTTGCCTAACTTTTCAGTTTGAGTAAGCTTAAAACCTCCAAGTTTTTGCGCTGAGAATGCTTTTGAAGTTTTTCTGATGCAACATTTTTATATTTGGACGGAAATATTCTCTGACAATAAGCGCAAACAAGTTTTTTTCTTCAGTCTGTTAATGCATCGGTCGGGGAGCGGCCGGTTCACGGTCTCTTTGCCCACCTTCTTTGTCAATTATTTTTGCGGTTTCCTATCAAAAGGGAACGTAGGGACTTGGGATTATTGTGAATAAACCTGGTAATTAAAATCTTTAGTACCTTCTTCTAATTAGATTAATATGTCTGAAAAATTAATTTGCGGGGTGTATTTCATTTGTATTTCATGTAGGTATCTAATCAAAAAATTTGTATAACACAAAGGAATTCAATTCAGTGTAGCATAGTTTAAGTGAATTGGTAAGTTAGCAAATTTATATAATTATGATGGATTTAGTGACAACATATTTTACGTTTTAGGGTTCCGTACCTCAATAGAAAATTCGTAACAAGGGTTAACAGACAATACACAGACAGACTGACAACGAAATGATCTTATAAGGATAAGATCTGTCAGTTTGTCCGTCAGTCAATATCCTTTTTCTAAGGAACGCGTAAAGTTATCAAGTTGAAATGAATACCTATCAGATACTCAGGTCTACAATCACTTGTAGCAGTGAAAAACTTCTAAGTCAACGCAATCAAAAGATACGGACGTTTATGTTCCATTTATGCCGCATATTTTGACACTCGCAAGGAAATAAAAACCTATAGAGACCTAAAATCATGAAATTTGGCAAGAAGTAATATCATGTAGCACAGGTAGGTTAAGGAAAAAATCCGAAAATCGTTTACATACCTACAAATTCGTACGGAACCCTTTTCTTTTCGTTGTAAAGTAAAATTGTCAATTTCCATTTTGGCAAGGGGATTATCCAAAGAGATGAAGAGCGCTCAATTGTAGGTGCGTATACCTATATACCTAGTAGAAATAAAAATCCTTTATGATAAAAGCTTTCATTGTACTCCCACGGAACAAATTGATTGACATCAAACAAATTGATGATATAACTGTGGAGGCTTGTAAATAGCTTGTCGTCAATTACCTCACTACTACTTCTGTATTTGATAGCTGTAAGCCACCCAAACACAATAAAATAAAATAAAATAAAATAATATTTCACCGTAAATACGCAGCAATTCTTGATAAGTAATGTGAAAGCTCTAAAGTTTATACTGTCACTTTCATATTTTTAGAGCGTTTACGACGTACGGCATTTCATAAAAACTTTCTTCAAGCCGCGTTTCTTAGGTCTGCCTCGGTGACGACGCGATGCCCATCTTTAGGCACCCATTGTGTGACGATCCTACCCAATGTATTTTGATGCATCCATACTTGTAGATGTAGATAGGAAAAAAAATAACAATCGTATATAGAAACGTTTGGCTTCGGAATTGTGCTCGCATACTTAGTGCTGTTATAAAGGCAAGCAAAGAGTAGTGAGTCCTACTCACCCTTTTAAAATAAAATTTACACTCTTTCAGGCAAAAATATTATCATGTAATTCCAACAAAGTTGACATTTTTATTTAAGCCAAAGAATTATTGTTGAGTAAAAAAAAAAGAGTTGAGCCTCATACAGTTCACGAGTTTACGCGATAAATAAGAGATAATGGCCCATTTCTTGGGGATATTTTTATGAAAAAATGAGATCCTCTATTGTGAGCCTGTCTATTGGGAATGGGTTTTTTGTTATTGATGTGATGGATATATTAAACGAATAAAATATCGTTTGATTGAAGATTTTTGTTTTTACATGCAAAATACGACTGCTGTTTTACATTTTTATATTTCCTTTGGGAAACGTAAAAGCAAAATAAAGTTTATGGATGCTGATAGTCATTATTCCTGACTTCTGAGTCCATGGCTATCGTCACTACATATTATATAACAAAGTCTCCCCGCTACGTCTGTCTGAACGCGATAAACTCAAAAACCACCGAACGGATTTTCATACGGTTTTACCAATGGATGGAGTGATTCATGAGGCAGGTTTACTCTACCTTTCTCAGACGGGAGAAAACACGTCGGGAGTAAGGGCATCTGTCAAATCGTGTTGTGGTTAATTTCAAGTTTGAACCCTGAACTAATCTTATGACCAAACACTGAGTGGGAAACGCCCTTAAATTCGGTCGAAACTACTTATTTCGTGCTTAGCTTCACAGCCTATCTCATCGGCGTAATGTTGCTTGCATGTCGGTTTTGTGTGTGCAGGAGTTCCACGACCTGGAGGCCTACCATGATCTATTTAAAAACGATTCAAAAGCAAGACATTTCATCAAAATCACTCGCCGTTCGACGCTTGCCGTGGACGGTCGTGCTGCCCGCTCTCGCTCGCTGCACGCCCCCACCGCCTCGCCGCCCCGCCGCCGCCCGCTCTCGTTACGCTAGCCGTAACGAGCTCAGTAGTCTCCGGACTACGCCCGCACCCTGTCAATAGCCGCCTTTTTCAAGGCGTGGTTGATAGAAGTTATTTCTGTAACAGTGATTCGTCATCACACGTGTCGTCGAGGTTTTTTGGCCCCTTCCGGGTAAAAACCACAGTTTCGTGGTCCTTGGTGGATACCTCACGGTGCCAACGAAGCCAACAAGGGGGTGGTGCCCCAATCCCACCCGCCGAGCCCCATCAGGGCGAGGCAGTCAATTGGAATCGGGAGCTAGAAGCTTGGCCTTGGGGGTGGCTCCTAGTCAGCTCTAGCTTCGTAACTAATCCCTTGTCCACAGCTCGCGTCTAGTACGGTTGGGTGTGTCAACCCCTTCGTACTAGAAGCCGGTCTAGGGTGTCTCTACACCCATCGCACAGACTGGTTAGGGCCCCGTTCGCACAATAAGATCGGCGACGGGTCACAAGCTTAGGGCTCACTTCAGGTACTCACCTCCCTGTCTCACACCCGACAGGGAGGGTAGGATCTCACACCCCCGGGCCCATCCACCCGGGGTGCTAGGTTGTTAGGGATTCACGCCCCCTATGGTTCTTCCCTCTCCCCGCCCCCCTTCCCGATCATGGCAGACGCGGTCATATTGGCGTTCGTAAAAGAGGTCCTCTTCAAGGACCCCTCTTTCGTTAACCAGTATGCCCACCGTCTTATTAATTTTAGACGCCCTCCCGGTTCGGTCATCGACATTGACTTTAGCGACGCGCTAGTCAGCCCCCTCTTTCCGCCAAACTCTGGCGAAATCCCCGAGGCCGCCGCCGCCTCCCCTCCCGCACCCTCCGTGCCAGCCCCCTCGCCTGCACCTTCTGTGCCAGCCGCCGCCCCCAAACCAGCACCTTCCGTGCCAGCCCCCAAACCCGCACCCTCCGTGCCAGCCCCCAAACCCGCACCCCCCGTGTCAGCCCCAAAACCCGCACCCTCCGTGCCAGCCCCAAAACCCGCACCCTCCGTGCCAGCCCCTAAACCCGCACCCTCTGTGCCCGCCCCAAAACCCGCACCCTCTGTGCCAGCCCCATCACCCGCTCCCACCGTGTCCGCCCCGAAACCCGCACCGTCCGTGCCAGTCCCCGATCCCGCACCTTCCGTGCCAGCCGCTATCGCAGCTGATACTCCAGAGAGTATGGACACGTCCGTACCCCAATCTCAATCCGACTCAGAGGAAGCCCTCTCTGACTCTTCGTCCTCCTCGGAAGACGACTATATAGTCGTCGGAAAGGGTGGCAAGAGGAAGAAGAACGCCTCCTCTCACGCCAGCAAGGCCAAAAAGTCGGTCGCGGTAATCCCCTCTAACCCCCGCCCCCCCACCACACCCTCCGCCGCACCGCAGGCCAATCCCGCGTCTAGCCTCTCGGCTACCCCTCCCGCTTCGAACGCAAAGAAGCCACGACCCCCGCCCCCCATCTATGTCCAGGATAAGTCCAAATGGACAGAAATTTCCAAAGCGTGTGTTGATCAAAAGATCAACTACACGAACGCCCGCTCAACCCAACAGGGTATAAAGGTAACGGTCGCCTCGTCCTCGGACTACAGGGACCTTACCCGTCTCCTCCAGACAAGGGCTTACTCCTTCCACACTTACTCCCTTCCGGAGGAAGTCCCGACCCGCGTAATCATCAGGCGCGTCCCCAAAGAAATCCCCACCGAGGAGATCAAAGAAGACCTTGCTTCACAAGGCATCCCCGTCTCAGCAGTCCATCGCTTGCACAAAGCATGGAAGGGCCTAGTCTACGACATGGTCCTGGTCATCTGCGACCCTACTGAAGGACATCACCCCATCTTCAAGGTGAAGTCAGTCTGCTCCCTCTCGGGTATCTCTATCGAGAAACCCAGGAAGTCCAGCCTCATCGGACAATGCCACAGGTGCCAATTGTATGGCCATTCCCAATCCCACTGCTACGCGACACCTAGATGCGTCAAGTGTCTAGGTGCCCACGGCACGTCAGACTGTCCCCGCCCCAAAGACCGCTCTCAGTGCACAGAGCCACCGAGCTGCGTTCTTTGCGGCCAATCCGGGCACCCGGCTAACTACCGAGGCTGCCCCAAGGCTCCCAAGTCTTCTTCTCCCAAACTGACGAAGCGCGCGAGCGACCGTCAGCAAAGGGAAAGCCCCTCTGTGAGGATCCCGATCCCTTCCTCCCAGATGCCCGATAGGCTCAGTCCCCAAAGGCCCTCCCCATGGGCGAACCTCAACCACCTCAAAGCTCCCGCAGCTTCGGTGCCCCCCCCACCCCCGACTATTCCAGCGCTGATGGCAACTGTCATCCCCGCGCCATCAGTAGGCCCCTCGGTCCCAGTAGCCCCACCGGTAGCCCTCCCAGCCGCCGCGCCCAGGGCTCAGGCTGGTCCCAGTAGGTCCCCCCCGACCCCCGCCTCCCGCCCCCAGCCTAGCAGCATGGAAGTAATAATCGGTGCTTACGCAGCCTTTATTGCCCCCGCAAATGCCATGGCAGCGGAAATCCAAGCCTGTAACGGCAATCCTCGGCGCATCGCCGAGATTTTCAATGCGTATCCTCAGATTACGCAAGTCATGCAAACCCTCAACTTCTAAAAAGCTCCAATGGCTTTACAAAGAATGAGCGTTACCAAACCCCGATCCCTTAGACTAGGGTTTTTTAATGCAAACGGCATTAAAAATCAACGCGATGAGATCGCCGCGTTCCTCCGCGATCACCAGCTCGATGTCCTCTTAGTCCAGGAAACCTTCCTGAAGCCCCGTCTGCGGAACCCGAACATTGCCAACTACAAGATAGTTCGCAATGACAGGTCTCGCTGCCACAAGGGCGGTACCCTCATCTACTATAGGAAGTCCCTCCATTGCATCCCGATAGACCCGCCCGCCCTTATCTCTCAGCTAGAGATCTCTATCTGTCGGCTCGGCATGACCGGTCACCCCGCAATCACCATCATCTCCGCCTATATCCCGCCCACCAATGGTGCGGAGGATCCCATCTCTCTCACTACCGATTTCACTACCCTCTTCGGTATGAGTGACTCCGTCATCATGGCGGGGGATCTCAATGCCAAACATCCCGCTTGGAATAGCAGCACGACCTCTACCAGAGGTAGGATCGTGTTCAAACTAGGCGACTCCCTCAATTTCGATATCATCGCTCCGATGTATCCCACTCATTTCCCGGGCGACCCCGCCCAACTTCCTGACGTTCTCGATGTAGCGCTTCTCAAGAATGTAAACCTCCGTTTGCAGTCTATCGAGACGGTACAAGAGCTTAATTCTGACCACCGCCCGGTCATCTTGCACCTGGCCCCCTACTCGGGCCCCCCGCACGACCCCAACCAGCCCCCCCCGACCAAAATAGTCACCGCCTGGAGGAAAGTAAGCGAAAGACTGAAATCCACCACGTCTCCCCACCTAGACTCCATCCCCGAGCAAATTATCTCAGTCGCAGACACGACTGGGGCGATCGACTCGTTCACAGAGCACGTTCAATCCGTACTGACGGATTGCTCACGGGAAGTTCCAGTGATGGAAGACCATCGCTGGAAACTGCCCGATGACGTACGTGAACTGGTGACCGAGAAGAACGCTGCCATTCGTGCCTACGACTCTTTTCCCTGCGACGCGAACAAATCCCACATGCGCCAATTACAGCGTGCTGTAAAGAAACGCATAGGGGAGTGGCGCTCCGAGGGATGGGATAAGTTGATCGGCGAACTCGAGCCCACCCACCACGCCTTCTGGCAACTCCAGAGGAAGCTCCGCTCCTCTGAAGAGGCCACAGTTCCTCCCCTCACACGCCCCGACAAAACGGTCGCTTTCGAAAACCTCGAAAAGGCCGAATGCCTAGCCGACAGCCTAGAGGCTCAATGCACTCCCAGCTCTCAACCAGTAGACAGAGCGCACCTCGACGAGGTGAACGCTGAAGTCGAACGGAGAGCCTCCCTCCCGCCAGTCGAAGACCCTGATGATCCTCTGCCTCCCGTCACTCCCGACGAAGTGCAAGACATCATAAAAGGGCTCGCAACCCGCAAAGCCCCCGGTTCGGACGGTATCACCAATAGGGTGTACAAACTCCTCCCCGCCCCCCTCATACTGCTCATGACCGCCATCTTCAATGGCGCCCTGAGCAACAACATCTTCCCCCAAATGTGGAAAGAAGCCACAGTCATAGGCATCCCTAAGCCAGGCAAGCCCAAGTCTGAGCCCTCCAGCTACCGCCCCATCAGCCTGCTCAATGTTTTCGGCAAAGTCTACGAGAGGCTTATTTATAAGCGCCTCAAAGACTATGCCGAAGCAAAGAGCCTCATCCCCCCCGAACAGTTCGGTTTTCGCACGAAGCATTCGTGCATCCACCAGCTCCACCGCATAGTCGAGCACATTAGCGCTGCTTTTCAGCGAGGTGCTTCGACAGGCGTCCTGTTCTTCGATATAGCGAAGGCGTTCGACAAGGTCTGGCACAATGGCTTATTATATAAGCTGTACCTGCTAGGTGTGCCAGACCGTCTCGTGCTCATCTTACGAGATTTTCTGTCGGACCGCACTTTCCGCTACCGTATCGAGGGCGCTCTCTCTCCCCCTCACCCCATCCGCGTCGGAGTCCCCCAGGGTTCCGTTCTGTCTCCCCTCATTTTCACCCTGTTCACTAGTGACATCCCGAACAGTAAAAAGGCACAGTTGGCGCTCTTCGCCGACGACACTGCCATTTACTGTTCGGGTGCCAACCAGTCATCCATAGTTCGAAACCTCCAAACCTCCGCAAGCGCCTTGAGCGATTGGTTCCGGAAATGGAGAATCGAGGTCAACCCCGATAAGAGTCAGGCGGTCATCTTCTCGAGACCGCGCAAACGACCCCCCCCCCTCCCGCGCCCGATCTCTATGTATGGCAAGCCGATCCCCTGGGGAAAGCGAGCCAAATACTTAGGTGTCATCCTAGACCACAACCTCACCTTCAACGAGCACATAAAGACGGCGCGTTCGCGCGCCTCTTTCGCTCTCGGTAGGCTCCACTCCATGATAACTGCCCGCAGCAAATTGTCACTCAAGTGCAAATTGCGCCTCTACACCGCGGTCATCCGTCCCATCACGACCTATGCTTGCGTAGTCTTCGCACACGCCAAGCCGCGATTTCTGCATAAAATGCAAACCCTCCAGAACCGTTTCCTCCGAAAGGTCACGGGAGCCCCCTTCTATGTCCGAAATGTGAATCTGCATCTAGATCTCAGACTCCCCACCATCCAGCAGTTCATGAAACGCCTCTCCAAGCGCTTCTTTGACTCTGCCATAAAGCACCCCAATCCCCTGATTGCGGCGGCCTCCCGATACACTCCCTCCCGCATAAGTAGGATTCGCCGACCAAGGCATACCCTCACTATCCCCGACGACGCCACTACCCTCCTCCAGGAGAGCAGTAAGGCCACGAGTACTCTCAGTCGACAACACAAACACAAGCTCAGACATCCGTCCTTCCGTCCTCGCCGCCGAGGCCCGTCGCGACGTCCCGCACCATCACCGTGCCCGCCCCGACCCTTGCTCGAGCCAGCCCGCGCAGCTGAGCCTGTAGTTTTAAATTCGCCCCTAAACACTAATAATAATACCGATCCAGCCTGTCCCTTGCTGTCCTCTTCCAGCGACGCCCTGAGCCGAGGTCCGAACCCCGCAGGGGGTTTCCCTTAGCGCTATCGCTTAGTTTTTAAGTTATTGTATGCCCTGGCTGGAGGCCTTAATTCGAGGCATCCACAGGAAAGTCCGGTTAAGCAGTAGCCATCCTCATAAAGGATGAACTGCGAGATGCCATTTAAAAAAAAAAAAAAAAAAACAAGACATTTCAGTTTAGGTTCTTAAACTGCATCGTTCACAGTCGTACCATGACGTCCAGTACGCTCAGCAGCATTTGGATCGTTGAAAGTGAATGAGCGTTAAAAGCTCGTGGTAGGTATCCAAATGGCACGGCCTAAATTGAATCGTTAAACTGACGTCATGGTACGAATTAGCAGAACAGTTCAGTTTAGGTCCTAAAGTGGATCGCGTTAAGAGCTCGTGGTAGGTATGCTGATCCCACCATCGCCCTTTTACCACAGGACCACCAGACGTACTGCAGTGTACCATCCACACTTGGTTGATCGCCTGCGACTGCGCATTTAGACAGTCCATTTTCATCGTGTGGCGAAAATCGTGCGGCTATTAATCACCTGTGTAAAGTCCGCATAACTGACGAAATAAGAAAGAAAAAAATAAAGTTTATTTGGACACAGTTCGTGAAACATAAAATACCAAATTAACAAAATAAAAATAATTTTACAAACAACAATAGTGTTCAAAGGTTCATTTCGGCATTAATGCCAAACAGATGCTGTCTGACGCTGGTTTTCTAATGAATCTTTGGGGAAAAGTGACGGGGAGTACCTACATAGTTTCAACATACCTAATACATACTAAGGGTGTATAGTAGGTACTTTTAGATCTATCCCTTCATAGTAGGTCTTTAGATACAGACTTCAGTATTCAAAGCTTTGAAAAGGCTTTAAATTATTCCCGTTTTCTTTGTCTTTACTTTGTCTTGATTAATGAATGTTAATGTCTTACTTTGAGATTTATTAAAATGGAGATAAACTTAATTGAAAGCCTTTTGCCAATTTCCAATGTCTAACTTATTTCAAGTATTTTATAAAGTTTCTGTTTAACATGAGCGCCTTTAGAAAAACGTGAATATACTTTTCGCTACTTTCGCCTCGCACTTTACCTGTAGATAAGACTCAAATCCATGTGACTCAAATATAAGTAGCTAAGAGAGAGAGTAGTAGATAAGTAGCTATTAGTTTTAAAATTTTAGTGAATGTGCAGAATTGTAGATAGGTATCTACAATTACGCGTCTTTAAATAAACATTTGAAGTAGAAGCAACACTGAATCCTACAAATAAATATTGAGAAATCATCAACATTTTCAACGACTCAGCACTTTACAAAGTACGCAAGCTAAATTAGAGATAACGAGTGTTCACAAATTCTAATTAGACGTTATAATTTGTTCCCACACAACTCTAGCACGTATTTGTGCGTGAATCGGAACCATCCAATGAGCATACAGGAACGTAAATCCTCATATCATTCGGTTTGGCGTGTTGAAACAACGTCAAGTACTTAAGGCACCTGTCCTACTGCTGACGAGCAAGTGACTAACTATCGACTGTTTTCTCGCTCGAAAATCGTACAGTAGATGAAGGTTCAGTATATAGATAAGAGATACATATAATGGCGCAAATATGAGTGGTTCAGCAGCTTCAGGATTGTGCTGAAATACAGCAGTTAGTCGTGGACGTGGTACGACATTGACTCTCCCTTTTTTTTTTGAGGTTGGGAAGTCATCAAATGACTTCTCCCGCTCTGGGTAGAGCGGAAGACAGTGTCAGACTCTTACTGACAAAAACCCATCCATGTTCCTTCCTTAGACCTTTATGTTCCGGGGCAGCGGTAACCCTTTCGGACAATCCCGCTGAAGTGACTCTCCCTGACATCATCTCTCACTAGAAGACAACCGCCACGCAACCTACCGATACGACGCTCTGCTAGAGTGACTGTCACCAGCCAGTGTTACTCTTACCCGACCTTTTCGGTGATTCCAATAACTTCGTAACAAACAAAGACAGTGCCGCTTGCTGTGCCTTCACATATATTAATGGTTGATCGCTGCCTGTTCATACTGTACCTAACTCAATCTCAAAGCATTTATTTCAAATAAACCAATTACAGGCACTTTTGAATTGTCAAGTGGTCAGTCAGTCAGAAAGATGAAGCCCATTCCAAAGTAGGTAGTAGGTATCTATGGAGAAGAACGGGCAAAAATTCCACGGATACTCTCTTAAATCAAAATAATATGGTTACAAAATATTGGTTACATCATTCATGTTAAAATCATACATGAACGATGCAGAAAGTTAAAAACAAATCAAATATTAATAAAAAAAAAAACCGAATAGAGAACCTCCTCCTTTTTTGAAGTCGGTTAATAAGCCATGGCAGCAAAAAGACGACCAGTCGCTACTGACAGCGCCCGTTCACGAACATGACGCATGTATTAGCACCATTCAGCTCAACCATTTCGAAGGGAGCTAATTGATCCAACACATGCGCCACCATCAACTGTGGGCGAGAACTCTCTCTTCACTAGTACGTCGCAGCGACAAAAGCTATCAAAGAAAATTCGCTCAGCGAAGCTCGTGAGGCAAGCAGAACATTAGCTGAGAGACTCACTAATTACATACGCGTACCAGCAAGTCACTGGGCAGTCTTGCTACTGATCGCACTCGTGCATTGACTCATAGCCCAGTGAAAAAACTGTCAGAACTATACACTCGCTGCTAGTTGCTCGCCAACTTGTTTCCAGTTGCTAGCTCTGCTCGCTTCTCGCTTATCCTTGGCAATGGGGCAGATGCCTGAAGCGATTGTTGCTAATTAGTTAATTAGCAACAATCGCTTCAAACACGCCGTTTGCAGTTGCAAACAGCACGAGACGAGGGCGTGTTTGCGAAATATATTTTTTCGCTGTTTTTAAACGGTTGAGTTGTGTCGAAAGTGCGCTTGATTTCGTACATGCCAAAAGAGGTTTTTATTAACGTGATTTGTGTTTTTATTTATATACATTTTTACATTCATTGTACAGTTATAGATCGGTAGGTATTCTCTAGCTAGATCTTTAAAAAAAAGCAATGAATATTTTAGGATAACTCAACAAAATAGATGAATCTCGAAGAGCAAAAATACTTAAGCATAAGGTTTATTAAGTGTATACGGCATTGTAATAGTAGTGTGGCGGCAGCTACATCGCCACATGCGAACTCCGCATGACACTTAACGTCACGACAAAACCCTGCATCGCGCAAGCAGAGTTTACCGCGCGACTAGCATATTCACAACGTCCCGATCAATCGTCGACACAATATCCGTATGGTCTGGCTGTCAGAGGATACTCCCTTTGTATAGAGGATGAGTGAACTTTACACCCTGTTCTTCATACGTCTTTAAGTTCCCTACTCTTGAGCATGTCACTGTATTTAGTTGTTGCTCTGTTCTTGTATAAATTGCAATTACTTCGCAAAATGCATATTGTTTTCTTTAGCAACAAGTTTAACTAACCACTTTGATCTCCTAGCTGGAACTTTGTGTACAGCAATTAAAAACTTAAGACCCAGTTTTTGCTAAAATACCTATCTACCTACAGAAATTTTATCCAGACAAGTCCACAGGTCTCCTGGGAAAACTCAAAGTTATTAAAGCTGTGGAAGTTTTAAGCTCAAGTAACTTGATAAGTAAACCTTGTAAATATGTTCGCAGCTTAAATTTAATTACTTTAATTACAAAACGACTTGCGTAATTTTCGTCTAAAAGGATAAAGAATAGAAAAGATTCTGCTTTGGTTCCTTTTTTAAAGGAAATTTGGTAGTCCTATTCTTGGCAGCTAATGTAGTTATTTAAACGTCTGTAGTAGTTAATATAAGTAGAAGAAAAAAAAGCCTAAAGAGGAGGTAAAGTCGGGGAAATTAATTTGTGAAGCAATTTGACTACCTCTTAAATTTTCTTAAATGTTCTGTTACAAGTAAATGCTCAAGTGTATACTCACCTTATAACAATTATTTAGGTTTCGCCTAGTGTTAATGAAAATGGGTACAAACCTTGCATTTAAATAATTAAGGTCCAACTAAAAATAATTAAACTTTTCTCCACAAAATGCGTCGCATCACATTTAGGTCCACTATTTCCATGTAGGTAATTCATTTTCCTAGAACATGCATCAATTACACAGACATAACGTAAATCGTTTTGCCTCGTGTAAACCAAAACTATAGTACGTTATTGGTTTAAAATGAGTATCGAATCAAACGGTCCAGCTTGTAATTACAAAATTAGTAGTATCTACAAAATTCATTGATCGGTTTAGATTTTACCAGTAGCTTTCAAACTGTGCATTTGTTTTTGGAATGTTTTCCAACGAAATGAAAATGCGATCTCATTTGTTTTCACTCATACATGAAACCATTTTGTTTGAATGCACAAACCTTTGTATTTAAATGTTTGTGCGACATAATTGGTGTCAAATGTTTGATTAAGGCAATAGAAATAAAACAAAAGTGTGTTGTGTTAAACATATTCACTGGCTTTTATTTTTAGCCAATATTGGCCAGTACGTAAATGGCATTGATACCTACATTTTATTTCGATACCAAATTAAATCATACAAGCGATCGTTCTCTTGATGGTCGATTAGTTTAATGTCAGTATTTAGGTAGGTACAGGTACAAGCAACAGATTTGTCCTACTTATCAAAGATATTTTGCTTGTTAGCCTTATCACTGCTGGGACACATGTCTCCTCTCAGTGAGAGGGAGTGGGCCGTAGTCCACCACTCGGGCCCCGTGCGGGTTATTAGATGTCACATGTTTTTTTTGGTACTAGAACATGCCGGTTTCCTTACAATGTTTTCCTTGACCGTTTGACCTTTTCCGTTTAGAGCGAGGTGATGAAATAATTTACACAAATTAAAGCGTCTGTCTGGGTTCAAACCTACGACCTACAATTCATATCGCAACCCTTACCATCACTTGGCCGCCACTGCTCTAAGTTACTGTAAATATTGCTTTGCTTGTTAAGTTACTATAAGTCTGTGTCTCTCGTATAAATATTTATCCAGTCCACACGCCATAATCTTCGGTTCACCGCAGCACTAGCCCCAAGCGTCCAGACACCTCGTGTATAATAAAATTCAATTATGTATATAAATATTAAACTTTCATCTTAAAAATATATCATAAAACTTACGACTAACGAAATATGAAGTAAGTAAGACGTAATTTTTCACATTGAACAAGATAAACGATTACAGCTTTTCAGCTAAAAACTTTTGCCCGCCATGTTGATTTCTCATCTGGAACAGGAGTTCCCCGCAACATTTTGCCTCAGACCTTCGAGTTTTGCCTAGTAAATTTTTTGAACACTTACTCCCAATTTAGGCCCGAATGTTCTCTAGATATCTGAGTAAATTCGAGAAGGTACCGACAGTTTCTTTTCTCGAAAATTTTTGTACTTTCGTAATTACGCCCCGCAAGATAAGTACCAGTAATTGTCCATTTCATCGGATTACTCACTGAAACTAAATTACCGTGTCTCGTGAACTTGATGTTGACGAACTGAGTTAATAGGCGAAGTTTGTAGCACGTGGCGGGTCAATGAACTTCGTCTGTCAATCAATGTAGGTTCACTTGAGATTACGTTGATGTAAACAATGAAATGCGTAGATGTGTTATTTTTCAGAGATAGTTTACTATCTCTCATTAAGATCTTTCACGAGTGACGGTACTAAGGCTATTTTAATATTTAGTCCGTAACCAGTCCCACTACTAACCCGCTGAGAATCTTATCTTTATACAACGGCATTCACGCAAAACTCGTTAGACTTCGAGAGAAGAAGTTACTATAAGACTTGGTGGCCATGTATCTCTGAGGCACCTTACAATAACTGTCCATACATACTTTGCTCAATCCTAGGCGAACCCAAGACCTCACTACACCAACAATGGCAGTCTACTTTAAATGTTTTATTAACCCGTATTGTCCCACTGCTGGTCAAAGGATCTCTGCTCTCATTCCAGCAATTCAAACCAATCTTTGTTAAAAGAGTCCAGCTCATCTCGCCATCCCCGTCACCCGGCAGTCTATTATAGGTAACACTACAAACTGCCGGTCGATTCTATTAGAATCTCACCGTGAACACTTAGGTGACGTGAGCTGTCATTCCATCTGATACTATAGGGATTGACACTAATGACAGCTCACTTTAAGCTCATTTCACCCATTTTCACGGTGAAATTTTACAGAATAGCACCACTGTACCGCAGGTGAGAGCCTACACTTTCTACCATCATAAATGGTAACGATCCCATTATTTGTCTCCTCCAACGTCTACAAAATATGTCTGTAACATTAATTTGTCATACTTAAACACACAGCAATATTTTCTCTTCTAAAATATTCTTGCACCGCTCCGCTCTTTTATTCAAACTCTGTGAAATATAAAAATAAATTTGCCAAAGCAACACGCACTATCTTGTTGTTCTGAAGACAATGATTTATTCACAAAATGTATGCAAACGAACGTTTCAGACGTGGTTCTAACGCTGATGAAGAAAATAATATGTGGCTATCGACTGCTTCTGCAATGGTTTACATTTTGACAGTTCAACTATATTTCTTGCGTTATTTACGTTGTTGAGCAGACAAAACTATCGAACATTAGGAATGGAATAGCAATATCCTTCAAAATGATAAAGATAGTGATTGATAGTGTGTTACGCTATTAGAATGCTGGTTAATGTTTAGTTACGCTTCTTACTGTCCACTGGTGACAAAGAAATCACCAAATTATTTTTCAAATGTAGTGTAGTGATTATGAAAGTTTTCTATTGACAACTTTATTTGTGCAGTCAATGGCAGGGTCATGTTTTGTACTGGACACGATGGTGATTTCGTGTTGACTACAGTTTTATTATATCATGATGGTTTAGCTGTTACGCAGAGGCAGTCTACTAGGAAAGGATCTTCTACTGACCACAAGCATTATTAACTAGTTAAAGCCGGCTAATGAGACACAATTTATATTCTATTGTAATATGTGCCACCAGTTGTACGCGCCGGGCCGAAGTGATTAAATCACCAAGGCAGAGTGCACAATTTACAAATAAGATTGACGTTTGGAAAACAGTTTTTCTGTGATTACCGTATATTTTATTTTAGTTATTTATGTTATCAAAATAAAAGTATTCCTAAGGTCCCTATACATCCTGTGTAGGTATGTATCATACATTATTTTTTTAAGTATTCCGTGTATGCTTGAGGTTGAATATCTAGTAGTTAACCAATAGTTGTTACGAAACTGTAAACGTTTGACTATTAGAAACGTTTTCAGGAGGGGAACACTAATGTTCGTACTAGTGGGAGTAATAATATTTGATGGCTGGTTTACTGGTTATATTGACTTGAGAATTTGCGAAGGATTTTGAGCCCTTTGCAATATTGTTTTGTCAATATTAAACCTGTCTGAGAATATTTGATTACGTAATTATAGGACCGGATTAGGACCGACAGGACCGATTAGGAATTATAGGATCGGGCCTTTACTTGATAGTTCGCGTGGCTGAATTTTAGGCTAAACATAATAATTGAATTTTTACAACTAAATATTATTTATTTTATATATTGGTTACTTTTTTTGAGTATAATACGATTAATAAACGTTACAATACAGTGGGCCTAAAAAAAACCTGTCTCCTAGTAATAAAAACTAGGTACCTTTGCTGTTTTAGACAATGTATTGTAGCAGCAATCGAAACCATATTGCCGTGCAGCCACACTTTTAAAGATAAAAAATGCTTAGAAAACAGTTGTTAAGGTTCTGTTATAGTCTCCTTGCTCCCACCATATTAGACATCCCGTCATTCATGCGTGCACGCTGTCAACTGTCAAGTTTGTGCCAATAAGTTGCATCACCCTTTATCATCTTTGTACCTTTCATTCCTTATGAGTTTACAAATACCAGTTTATACCAAAAAAATGAAAAATATTCAAGCAACAACTAAAATTCCGATCATTTCAAGATAAACGCGGCGTTCCGACCGCATGTCTGTCCGGCCCGGAAATGTGAAAAATAAAGAATTTCAGTAATGCACGCTAGCGCCACCGCGCCACCGCGGCGCGCGGCGGAACCATCAGGGAGGATGTGTCCCAGCTATCTTGTCACACAAGCACTCTTTTACTCTTGCACTTCTTATTTATGAGCCAACTACAAGACTCTAGAATAAATTTTAATAACTTATTTGACTACACGTTAAAATATTACATTTTGTAGCAAGTAGTTTATGCGTCATTAAAACATAATATCTATAACTATTAGGTATAGTTGAGATGGTAATTTTTAAATTAGCCAATAGTATAAAAATTTACGACACGATTGATTGACGATTCACGATTGACTGGGAGACGAAGGCCCCCCTCACTCAAGACTCAAGCATTACTTAAAACTAGAGCCGTTTGATTGGCTGAAACTAGTCTTAATTCTTGAGTGAGGTTCTGTAATACGGGACAGAGTGTCGGTCGTCCGGCGCCGAGATGGCCGGACGACATAAAAAAGGTTTATTTAAATGTCTAGTCTTATTTCAAATGGAGTATAGGTATACCTAAAAATCCCGAAATAATAATAAATTTTTCCAACTATAATATTTACTTTTAATATCTAAGCACGTAAGTAAATTAAAAGCTTTGTAATAATTCATTTTTTTTCGTTTAATACCTATAACATTGAAATCTAATAAAAAGAGATTTATGGCCGATCTGCCCGATTCAAAGAGACCCAAAGGTTTCATTTCCGTCCATTTAAATGAAGTGAATATCTAACGGATAAATTATTTAAAGTTCTTGAGCTGAATCTGGTTAGGGTAATCTTTTGGGATTACTGAATTATTGTTTCGAAGTATATAAGTAGGTAGGTTATATCAGCTAACAGTTGTCATATGTACCTACCTATGTTATAACGGATTTTTTATGTTGAGTCAGATTACCGTCCCATCGCACTATTAGAGTGAGGGAAGAGAGAGTGCACCTTTGTCTGCGCACACACTTGTGCAATTTAAAATGCCCGTGCCGAAGGCTAGTCCGTTGATATTAGTCGCCATGACCGAAATATGGTCTAGAGGACTAGGTATATACCGTCTAACAGTTAACCATTTAAAAAAAAAAGAATATTCCCATCCAAAGAAGGATCTAGTGTTGATCACAATTATATGCGCACTTAAACTGATATTGCATGTTACCGATTTTATACCAGTCCAATCATATTTTTTTACGATGTTTTCCTTGACCGTCGGTCATAACCACGACATAACAAAATTGAAATTAAATTGTGATTGAATAGTAGTAAAAGCAGTCTATTGGTAACAGCCTCTTTCGTGTCATAAGGTCGTGGGTTTGAACCCAGGCAAGCACTATACTTTTTGTAGGTAATTTATTTCATCACCACTGCTCTCGAAACGGTAAAGGAAAACGTCGTGAGGAAATTGGCATATCCTGTAAAACCAAAAATTTGAAGACGTGTGACATCCACGAACTCGCACTGGGCCCGCGTGGTAGATTACGGCCCACTCCCTTTCGCTCAGAGGAGACCTGTAACCCAACAGTGGGAAGGGAACGTAATAGGCTGATTATGCATGCTAAAAATAAATACATACCTTGTTTCTGAACCTGTAGATGAGTCTCACCACCAATTCTTTCATAGTTCAAAAGATTACCCCAAAGAAGTCAAGTTAATAATTATGGTTAAGTTCGTATCTAAGTACACTGCGGATTACGGTCCGGCTAAAGGCTATGTTTTCCCTTGAATTATGTTACTGTAGATCAAAGTAAAATTATTGATTTCAAATTGGCTCATAAAAGGCACTTTTGCACGTCAAAATTTAGAATTAAATACTATTGTTTCTAGTCGCCCCTTCCAAAAGGTATTTCAACTCTTTTAAAATGCTTTACAATATTTTGTTTGCATTGATTAAATAATTATTATATAAAATTACTGTACCACAACAGGTTGTGCTATAGTAATTTTATTCTTGTGCATATAACTATTTAATCAATGCAAACAAAATAAAAAGAGTTAAAAATAAAGCAATGACAGGTAAATTAATTATGTGATAGATATGTCGAAGCCAACTGGTTAAATTGCTCAACTCGCTTCCCTCTCTCGGTTCGCACGCGGTTGATCACAGTTCTAAACCAACCTAACCCATTTGGTACAGGTACCCTGGCTTAGTTACTGCGACCAATTCGGCTCGCGCGTGATTGGTTACGATTCCAACCTAAACTATAATATTGAATATCATTCAGGCCATTATTTGAACGGCCGCCGTTTAATTAAAAGGCTAGGCGGTTAACTAAACGGCCAATTAAACCAGTTGGCTGCTACAGATACATGGTGCTCACATATTTATAAACATCTCATAGCCACTTGGTTCAAAAGATTACTTAAAGAAGTCAAGTTAATACAGCTAAGTAAGTTAAGTTAGTATATAAGTACACTGCGGGGTACTTGCCGGGCTAAAGATTATGTTGTTCCTCGCATTATGTTATTGTAGGTTCCGTCTTACAGGGGTTTTACCGGATTACCTACTAATGTAATAAGTAGCTGAATATTGTTTGTGTACGTAAAATCGGATTTGGTGAGTAATATTAATAAAATTGATACTTCTTATTTATAAGGCTTTGTTTTACAGATGTTGAAAGGTTTATTTATTCTTAGAGCAGTTCTTTGTTTCATAATTAAGGAAATATACTATCGATGTTTTATTTTGTGACTTTTGGATCCACAAAAAGACTGCATATTATATTTAACTAGTTTCTACCCGCGACTCGGTCCGCGTGAAATTTCACCTTCCCCCATTCACCCTCATAGGGGTGGAATTTTGAAAAACCCTTTCTTAGTGGATACTCTTCACAAAGAACACACCCTCCAAATATCATGTGTCTAGCACCAGCGGTTTAGGCTGTGCGTTGATATATTAGTCAGTCAGGACTTTGAATTTTATATATATAGATAGATACATAGCTTCTGCCCGCAGCTTCGCCCGCGTGGATGTCGGAAATGATCCCACGGGAACGTGCTTACGGTACAAAAAGTAGTCTATGAACATTTGACAAGAAGATAGATGGCATCCTAGGGAAGGCCCCAGGATGCCATCTATCTTATTGCCAAATGTTCAGAGGTTTAGGCGAGAAAAGGTTTATATATTGGATTTCAAGGGTTTTAATTTTTTTGCGCGGAATCCTAATTCTTTTTCTAAAATAAAACCCAAGTTACTCCGTATAAAATCAGCTATTTGCCAGTGAAAGTCCTGTCAAAATCGGTCCAGCCGTTTCGGAGATTAGCCGGAACAAACACAGACACAAAGACAAAAATTTAAAAAATGTTTGTTTGTTATAAGTACCGGATATACTTTTATATATGCATTTAGTAAAAAGCTTTTATTTTAATATAACAAACAGACACTTCAATTTTATTTATTTGTTTATATAGGTACCGCGTTTGTTAGGTACTTCTTGTATTAGATGATACCTTCTTAGCCTTTCATGTAAACCTTACACGTCAAATCACTGGTCTTAATTTCAAAACCAGGAGGACAATGAGAATAAATCTGTGGAATGCCAATTTTATTACTATAAAAGTCAACACAATACCTCACCAATGGCCCATCGACGACAAATCCCTTGACCCTCCATCAAACTGTAGAACTACCGTCAAAATTGTACACAATGAAGAATAAGGTAACATTAACGGTAGGAAAACTTGCTGGGGCTGCCACTGTTCATATTATGTTATTGTAGGGACTTACAGCGGCTTTAATGGATTACCTCTTGGTTGAGGCTGTCAGCTTCAACCCTCCTGAGAGAAGGCTGGCACGAGGGCGGTACAATGCACGTCAAAAATATATTCATAACTAAATATTGAGCGGCTTCGGGTCGTATTGACGTTGTTGATCGCGTTACGCCGTAAAGTTTTGTAATTTCGATTGTTTTGTTGTTTGTAATACTACATCTTGTGGGCAAGTAAAAGAATCGAATAGAAAAACATAGAAATAGAATATCTTTATTTGCAAAGTTGATTATAATTCTATAAATAAGTATTTGTTACGGCCGCGAATCGTATTTAGATCAATATACCGACCTGGAAATTGCAAAAAAAAAAAAGATTTACAATGACTATCGGTCACTTTGACGTGTGTGATTGATATTGAATATAGGTACTATCTATTTATTTATTTATTTAATACTTCAAGCACAAAAATGTAGAGAGGCGGACTTATTGCAATAGGCATTAAGGCATCTATTGAGATATTTCATTGCTTACTTATTTACAGTGAAATATACTAAGGTACAAAATACGAGTTAACACTAACATATATAATATTATGTACAAGTACATAAATAAAAAGAAAACGTGTGTGGTCGGGGGACTTTTTTTTTTTTTTTTAAATGGCATCTCGCAGTTCATCCTTTATGAGGATGGCTACTGCTTAACCGGACTTTCCTGTGGATGCCTCGAATTAAGGCCTCCAGCCAGGGCATACAATAACTTAAAAACTAAGCGACAGCGCTAAGGGTAACCCCCTGCGGGGTTCGGACCTCGGCTCAGGGCGTCGCTGGAAGAGGACAGCAAGGGACAGGCTGGATCGGTATTATTATTGGTGTTTAGGGGCGAATTTAAAACTAAAGGCTCAGCTGCGCGGGCTGGCTCGAGCAAGGGTCGGGGGGGGCACGGTGATGGTGCGGGGCGTCGCGACGGGCCTCGGCGGCGAGGACGGAAGGACGGATGTCTGAGCTTGTTTTTGTGTTGTCGACTGAGAGTACTCGTGGCCTTACTGCTCTCCTGGAGGAGGGTAGTGGCGTCGTCGGGGATGGTGAGGGTATGCCTTGGTCGGCGAATCCTACTTATGCGGGAGGGAGTGTATCGGGAGGCCGCCGCAATCAGGGGATTGGGGTGCTTTATGGCAGAGTCGAAGAAGCGCTTGGAAAGGCGTTTCATGAACTGCTGGATGGTGGGGAGTCTGAGATCTAGATGCAGATTCACATTTCGGACATAGAAGGGGGCTCCCGTGACCTTTCGGAGGAAACGGTTCTGGAGGGTTTGCATTTTATGCAGAAATCGCGGCTTGGCGTGTGCGAAGACTACGCAAGCATAGGTCATGATGGGACGGATGACCGCGGTGTAGAGGCGCAATTTGCACTTGAGTGACAATTTGCTGCGGGCAGTTATCATAGAGTGGAGCCTACCGAGAGCGAAAGAGGCGCGCGAACGCGCCGTCTTTATGTGCTCGTTGAAGGTGAGGTTGTGGTCTAGGATGACACCTAAGTATTTGGCTCGCTTTCCCCAGGGGATCGGCTTGCCATACATAGAGATCGGGCGTGGTGGTCGGGGGACCCACGTCACGTTTTTTTTAAAGGCTTTCTTTAGCGATCCGAAAAGGACCAGGCTGATAGCATTCGAAGGAGACTGGTCTTCTTTGATTGATTAATACTTTATATCTGCTCTATCTGTTTATTTTATGCTTTACCCACCTGTGGAACAACAGAATATAATATCAAATGATAAATGATTTTATTTCTGTAAGTAGGTTTGTAGGTACAAACATTTTTAAACGTCAATCAAATTATGATGAACATTTGTTTCAAAATCAAAATCAAAAGTCATGTATTCAAACTAGGCTGAGAATCTTTCTCTCTATTTATTTATTTCAGTGTACTTATTAATATTCTTCAACAAGTTTCACATTAAATTCAACTATTTTCTTTGGATATAATCATGGATGTAAAATATTAGTTTTTTTTTTTTTTTTTTTGTTATAATTCTAAAAATCACTACGTTTTCTCATATCACATCTGACATTGGCAGAATTGTCGACATCGGCACCATTGCCATAAAGAAAAATAGAATAGAATAGAATAGCACTTTTCGAACGTCAAAATGTTGTTTGTTATGGATAACTGTGGATGACAATAGAATAAAATACTATTTATATTTTTTTTTTTTTTTTTCTGGTGTAATCTATATCTTCAATATATCTTTATCATTCTATACTTACCTGTATTCGATTCAATGTTGTACTATGTATTTAAAAAAGTTACATTTTGATTAGTTTTGCTAAACTTACGTCAGCAAAAACGCTGATCACACTGATAAAAGAAATGCATAGTAACATTTTTCACAAAAACACAAAATTCTCACGAAAAATTCCGTCTGAATTGCGAACTTACAACTTTTTACTTAAACTCCTAAGCTATAAATAATAAAAAAACAGACAAAGTAGAAAAACGGTTCTATTAAACATACTCTCAAGTTGGGAGCACCTTCTTGGTAAGAACTTGGAGTGCTTCTGAAAGTATTTTGTAAGTAAAGCCGGTGCAATACGGATTTTTATGATCCTGGCTTAAGATAGGTTTTTAGTTTTTAGTGGACGAGACTCAATTTTAGAGCTCATGTTACAGAATGGCTCTATACTAATAAAACGGATCAAAAGAGTATCAATTACTCTTTTGATCCGTTTTATTAGTTTTGGTAGGAAGGAGATTTCAAATTGAAATTATTGTTGGATATTGGGAAATGAAATTATACCTACTGTTTTTCTATTTATTTATTGTTGTGCTACTCAGTGCTTAGTAGAATATTCTATCGATTTCGCAAGGGTTTGACAAATTTTCCCTAAAGGCCCTCCACTGCGACTCACGGTCATGTTAAACTGAAAATCAAAGCCGTTATTTCAATTAAACTAATTACAGGCATTTTTGAATTGTCAACGGACAAGAAACTCCAAGGACACTCTTTTAAATCAAGATATTATAAAATTCTAGGCACATTATTCTTCTTGCTTCTTTAAATAAAAAAAGAACTATTCTAAATATAAGATTAAAAATAAGCCCTGGCAGTTAAGAGATCACCAGTCTCAACCGACGGCGCTCGTTCACGAACATGACGCGTGGATCAGTACCATCCAGCTCACCAATTTTGTGGGGAACTGAATGATCCAACACACGCGCTGCCACCAGTGAGTAAAAAAAACACATAAAGTCGAACATATAACCTCCTCCTTTTTGGAAGTCGGTTAACAAGAGAACCGCAACCGCTGGCAAAGAGCAGTAGCGAGATGGTCAACTTTATGATCTCGTCTACCTAAAAGTAGAAGTACTTACCTACGCTGTCACTTCTAAAGGGGTGTTCACTGACATACAAAGGAAGGCCTCGAATAAAAAGAAAAGGGGGACATTTGAGCGACAAAATTGAAGAAAGACAAGAATTGAATTTTACATCAGAAGATTTAGGATTTCATTTGAGGCAAAGTTGACTTCGTTTTATGAGGAAACCCGGTTTTAGTGGTTGCTTATAGTCAGTTCACATCGAGACACACTTTACCTAATAGTGCGGCTCAAAATATTTATTACTTTATTTAGTACTCGAAAAGATACACATTTCATTGTAACAATTCAGAATACGTTGCACCAGCAGCGCTGATCACTGGCCTCTTCCAGTATCGTCGCTTCGCGTCGCGTCTCGGTGTGAATTGACCCTTACGTCCTAAAAAGAACTACATTCCAGAGTTTTCATTTTTAAAACCAGTAGCTCAGGCTATGGGGAACTAAATGCGTCACGTTAATTGATTGGCTACCGATAATGTAAGTGTATAGAGTCAAATAAAATTAGTTAGCGAAACTCCACAGACAAGATGGCTACAAATAATTATGTAAAGATGATAATTAAAAAATAAATGAATTTGATGATATTTTTTTGGAGCCGTCAACCGCACTTGTACTTGGTACTTTTTTTTTTTTTGTAAACTTTACAGACGTGTTATCGATATCTCAACATCATAATACAAAAAAAAGACTTCAGAAACTCATACTTTAAGTGACAACACTACCAGAGGTCCTGCTCACCAGCGGGGTTGACTTCAATTTTTTTTTGTGAAATCTTGTTTATTTTATTTTGTCATGATATCGATACATACACACCACGACTGCTAAATTTGACCCTGCATAATCAATTATTTACCATAAAACTATTTACCATCGGAGTTTAGGCCAGCCTGTTCTACTTTCTATCACGTCTCGTGTCGGCACGGGGTGCACAAGAAGAGTGCTGCGGTTTTTAAGGATGGGAAATCATCAAATGACCCCTCCCGCTCTGGGTGGAGTGGAAG
The DNA here is from genome assembly GCA_963669345.1 of Gortyna flavago. Classification (NCBI taxonomy): domain Eukaryota; kingdom Metazoa; phylum Arthropoda; class Insecta; order Lepidoptera; family Noctuidae; genus Gortyna; species Gortyna flavago. Next base: position 9,818,436 of record OY770139.1, read on the forward strand.
GGACAGACTCTTACTGACTAAAACCCATCCGTGTTCCTTCCTTAGCCCTTTATGTTCCGGGGTAGCGGTAACTCTTTCGGACAATCCCGCTGCTCCGGCAACAATCCCGCTGCCCCGGCACAATCCCGCTGCCCCGGCACAATCCCGCTGCCCCGGCAAAGCAGCAGGCTGGCTATCAAAAGTGCGTCACACTTAGTAATGAATCGTTAATTGTGGCGACTTCAATGCACTTCGTAGGTGTTAGCAGAGAACCCAAAAACGGACGTCTTTCTTTATTTACCTAAATCCACGGAATCGAATTCAAACGAGAAGATTCGTCAGAAGTTAACCAAAACATCCCGGCGCTGTTTTTCTGGATTCGTTTTTACCTCTACCGATCGTTATTTCTCCTGACAGTTTATTTTGTTTTTAAGTTTGTATGAATGAATGTATTAGTATTTATTTTTGTGTTTTCAAATCATTTCCAAGTTATTTATCCCGTAGATATGTTGCACCTGCCATATTTTGTCTCTGCATCACCCTAAGGTTGACTGGTAGAAAATGCCTTTATACAGTATTTTTTTTACTTGTGCATAATTATTTAATAAATAAATTTTAAAATAGGTACTTTTAAAGTATTCACACTAGATACCAAATTAAATTACTATAAACCAACTTATTATATAAATAAATACAAAATAAAAAAATAAATAAGAACATTTTAAATACAAGAGGTCACACTATAAACACAAACCCGTAACAAAAAATTCCATAAAAAATTAAAAGCCCTAGTTTATTCACTGAAGAGCAAAAATCTGAGATTAAAACACTCATAAAACTTAACTTTTGAGACAATAACCATTATTACCGTTATAAAGGTACTTTTATAAATAATAAAAACGGCCAAGTGCGAGTCGGACTTGTTCACGAAGGGTTCCGCACATTACAGCATTTATCATAAACATTTTTTAAATACTTCAGTATAAAAACGCGTTTCTTGTATGGCAACCCCTTTAATTTTTAACTTTTTGCGGCTATATTAGGACACACTCAGCAAAAATGTTGAGTGTCTACTAATTACGGTTCAAAAGATACAGCCTTGTGACAGACGCACGGACGTACAGCGGAGCCTTAGTAATAGGGTCTCGTTGGCACCCCTTGGGTACGGAACCTTAAAAAGTATCATACTCTGAAGGCAGTTAGGTACTAGAAACTTTGTAACTTCGTACAGCCTCTCTTATCAATGGAGAAGAAAAGGATTAAAGTTGGAAAAGAAACATAAATAACGATAAGTAAGTACCTCGCCTTAGATGGATATAAAACTTTTTTATCGAACGTAAACATTACTAAATACCTTTATCTTGCGTTTCTCATTCTATGAGATGGAAAGTTGGAGGAGATGAGAGTAACGTAAACACTTGGATCTGATATTGAAAAATATATTGTAATTGTAAAAACCGTAAAAAATTGTAGGTAAGTATGTAAATAGTTTATCACGGATTTCTTTTTTTAATGTAACTACTACAGTTTCCGGATTTTTCCCTTTACTTGTGCTACATGACCTTGCTCCTTGCAAAATTTCATGATTCTTGGTCAACGGAAAGTACCCTATACATTTTGATTCCCTTGAGAGTGTCGAAATATACGTCTGTATCTTTTTTTTTACGATAACCTAGAAGTTAGATTTTTTCACAGCTTCAAGGGACTGTAGATCTCAGTATTGGTTTTAATTTCAACTCGATACCTCCACGCGTTCCGAGACAGAGTCTCGAAACACAGTCAGACAGACGGACAACAAAGTGAGGGTATAAGGGTTTAGTTTTTTTCTTTTTGAGGTACGGAACCCTAAAAATGACATGTATTGTTGACTAGCTTCTGCCTGCGACTTCGTGCATGTGAAATTTTTTATTCCCCCTACCCACCCTGTTGGATCGCATCGCCTCTTCTTTGGTTTTTTTATAATTAGTTTACCATCTAACGTGGCAAAGCTGCCAATCTTTTGGGTACGTTTCTGGATGTAGCGATGCGGACGAGTACTTCAATGCCTAAGTGTCCTTTTGTTTTTGTATTTATTTGAGTACCCAGTGTGAATAGTTAGTCGTTTTGAATATTGTCAAAGTTATATGTCTTCTAGCTACAAAATGTGTCACTATGTAGCTGTAGCATGGCTGTCTACGAAAAAACAAGAATAACATAATCAGCTTATAATGTTCCCACTGCTGGGACACAGGCCTCATTTCTGTGAGAAAGAGTGGGCAGTAAATTACTACGCGGGCCCAGTGCTGGTTGCAAAATGTTGCATGTCTTCGAATTTTTGGTTCTAGGAGATGCCGGTTTCCTCGCGATTATTTTCCGTTTTGGGAGCAGTGGTGATCAAATTATTTACACAAAGTAAAGAGCATGACTGGGTTCGAACCTGCGACCTACAGCTCCTAAGCCGGGGCCTTTACCACTCGGCCACTACAGCTCTCTAAAAAAGAACAAAAAAAAAAAAAAACACTGAGTTGTTAAGAATTAGCTCTCTTCAAATAATACTTCAAATAATATTGAGTGAAGGTATAAGGTTTAGCTGAAAACATGAAAAACAAATTGACATCAAAGTGGTTTAATAAAATACAGAAAATATTTTTCCATCAATTGGAATTTCAGGATCGTTATTTTAATAAATTCCTACCTAGCTATATAAATCAATCTAGTATTTTAATAGGCTTGAAAATGTGAAGCAAATATTGGTTTCAATTAATTCTAACGAATTCCTATCAAGCTACGTTGGAGAAAGCAATTTCTACCTAATTAAATTAATTAAATGTAAACTTATAAGTGGGCGGACCTTTAAGGCGATTACCGTTTGATGTCAATTTATAGGCGAGACGAGCAGTGGTGGCCCAGTGGTAACGTCGAGGTTCGAACCTAGCCAGGCACTTTACTTTGTGTAAAATTATTTCATCACCACTGCTCTCAAAACAGTGAAGGAAACCATCGTGAGGAAACCGGCATGTCCTAGACCCAAAAATTCACAGTCGTGTGAAATCCACCAACCCGCCCTAGGCCCACATACTCACAAGAGGAGGCCTGTGTCCCAGCATTGGGAACTTTATATGCCAAGATGATGCTTATGCCAAGTGAAAACTTATAATGATCAAACGTTAACATGGTTTTTAACAGCAATTAGAATTTTGTACTTAAAACTCACTTCAAATTCACAATTCACTGACTTAGTTTGAGACTAATTTTAAACTTATTTAAGAATTCAGACAATTAATTAGTGCTGAAGATAGAAATTAATTTAATTTCTTGTACTTACACAAATAATTAATTTGCACTTATACTTATTAATTTAATTAGAATCTCGCAGAATTTCTATACTAACTTAAATTCTTAAAACCGTAGTAAGAAACTTCAAAGCAGCCTTTGCCCTTTGAGTGACATTTCTTTCAGTGACGCGTCACTCGTCTTATGTTAACCTAAGATGCAGTCTTATACCGGACAAAGGCTTGTCTTAAGGGTACACTTTGCCGATATTTCTCCATACAAATTTCGGGAGTGTTTTACTCCACTGTTTGACTATGTACATCCAAAGTTAAACATTCTTTCGTTTTGTCTTATTATTAATTTTGTCTGGACGGAAGCAGAATTGTAAAATAAAAAGCCATTAAAAAGTTATGAGCCAACAAAGATTCGGTTTTTCTTGCTAATTTTAACGTAACTTTGGGCGTAAATAAGTAATAAAAGAAGGATAAAATCTTCAAAACAAAAACCGTCCCGACAAAGATCAATTATCGAAGAGTTCAATAAGCTTTATTTGTAATTGATTTATGCAGTGGTTTTTTCAGAAAACTCGATCTTCCAAAGGACGTTTCGTAATTTTTACGCGCTCGTTTTACTATGGAATTATCGTGCATTTCACTCAATAATGTTCGCCCTGGCGCGGTGCGGGGGGAAGACGCTCACGCACACTTGCACAATACTGTCTTGCGCACTTTTCGAACTATTTGGACTCAGTCTGCTGCTGCCGGCTGCGGCCTATGTCGTTCGTTTGTATGTAGACTAAACTCCTTTGCGCTATAAATTATTATCATTCGCACGTGAACACTACATTGACCCCTGGCTTGAACTTTGGATTTCGATACTACCTACATTATCTGTTTGACTTCGCACTACAATTTGGACTTCGTATTTTCATTTGAAATTGGAATTGTTGGTTTGAGTGGACGCTGTATCAGTGAAGTTGTATTGGTTGATTGAGGAACTGGTGTGATTTGTGAACAACTACAAATAAACAATGGGTAAGTCGTACAATTTCTTATAACTAACCTATTTAGGTAGGGACCTCCTTGAGCATATTTTTTGTTATAATATAGGTAACTAACTTCTGCCCGCGTCTTCGTCCGCGTGAAATTTTTTGATCCCCCGACCCACCCCGTCGCATCACATCGCCTTCGCTATTACTACTCAACTCCTAAGGGTCCTATAGCCTTCCTCAAGAGTTGGGCAATCAAATGCAAAAAGATTTTCATAAATCCAACCGATACTTCCAAGATTTGAGCTTTCAAACTAACAAACTCTTTAGCATTATTATTTGTATTATTTTAAAACTATGATATCTTCTAAGATATTCATTGAAATCAAGTGATGTCAAGGGCAATTTTGTTCAACATTAAATACTTGTGATGAATAATGTGTTTATTTCAATAAGGTAAAACATGATGATAATAAAAACACCTTCACACATAATGCATTATTTTAGAACAAATTTGATTACCATAAAAAAGGTTATAGTGAGTCAACCTTATAAGGTAGACATACGCTGTCGCGGCCTTTTTTTTGTACATTTAAAAGGGAACAAATCCGTCAAACATTATTTTTGAGTAACTTTAACCGTTTACGCAGCGTACGCACGCAACGGAAGCTCACAAAAGGAATATATTTTTTTCCGTTCATTTTTCATTGATGCTCCGCTTCTATTGATCGTAGTGTGATGTTATATAGCATAGCCTTCCTCCATAAATGGACTATTCAAGTATCGAACACAAAAATATTTTTTCAATTCGAACCAGCAGTTCCTGAGATTAGCGCATTCAACCAAGCAAACAAACTCTTCAGCTTTATAATAATAGATTATATAAAATAAATTATCTTTTAGCTAATACATTTTGTGGCTTTCTGCACAGCTAAGAGCCTAAGACTAGGGGCTTGTGGCTTGAATGAAGACCGGGCGGCGGCGCGGCGCGCGGCCGGGCTCGGCGGCGGCGCGGCGGCGCGGCGGCGGCGTACACACACAAGGTACCTTATGTAGGCAAGACGCTCGCTCAGAAAGCGGCGCGCTGGTAACTTTTATTTTGTGCTCCTGGAAATGGGGGGAGGAGTGCTCGAGTAGTATTTAGTAGGTATCCATACATAATTATATCTAACCACTATCCCTTACCTATTCCTAACTCGTGTTGTTTGTATTTTAAGTAGGTAACAAAAATGTATAATACATACATACTTATGTATAAAGTGAGGTTTATAACATAATTTATCGTAAAATCAATGGGCAGTCGTGAACTCGTGAATTAGGTGAAAACGGTGGCCTTTTGATAACGTATGTAGGTATGTACCTGTTTTTATATCGTACTAAGTACTCATATATAGGCATACTTGTACTAGCTTTTCCCCACGCTTTTACCCCCGTTCCCGTAGGGCCGTAGGAATCTATCCCACTGCTCCGCTCCCATGAGTCGCAGTGTGATGTTTCATAATCTGTACCTAACATAATCTTTCTCAATAGATAGGCTACCTAACACAAAAAGTCGGCCAAGTGCGAGTCAGACTCGCGCACGTAGGGTTCCGTACCATTTTCTATAAAAACGGCAACAAAATCATGTCTGTTCTATCCCCCCTTAGATAAATGTTTTATTTTAATTTAATTATTTATTTTTAAAGTGAATATATAAATAAATATATATTGAATATATAACTAAATATTCTGTAAATATTTCAAGCGTCTACCTGTTGCCGTTATCAATATCGAGCATACACGAGCAAAAAAATCACGTTTGTTTTTTGGGAGCCCCCTTAAATATTTATTTTATTCTGTTTTTTAGTATTTGTTGTAATCCACACGGAACCCTAAAAAAAGCTTAAACTGGTACCTAGTTTGTAAGATTTGCGCGTTCAAACAAACAAATTCTTCAGCTTTTTAATATTAGTTGGTAGGTACTTAAAAATATTTATTATAAAGACGAAAATTCTTTATTAATATTTATTATAAAGACGAAAATACCTTTTTGTGCTATTTTTTCACTCCTAAACCACTGAATCGCAGGCAAAAGCCAGTACAAAAAAAATGAAAACGGTATATGAATAAATACATTACTTTTATAAAATAAATAAATAATAGTGTGTAGGAAAATATATTACTTTATTATTACAGGGTCAAATTAAATTAGCTAGCGAAATTCTGCAGACGTGATGGTATCGTTCCCTAAACACTATAAAATAAAAATCAAAAAGATTTGGTGTATTTTTTTGGGGGTCAACGACCACTTCTAGATTTGTTACTTGAAGTTTAGTATGAGATAGAAAAATCTGTTTTCTTTTGTTTTATCGTATTGAGAAATCGATACCAACCACGTCGTGAAGTTTAAATAAAAAAAAACTGTAAATTTAAACTAATAATATTACAAGTGTCTCCTACACTGAGTTCGGTCATTGACTCCACTAAAAGTCATAAAATTATTTTATTTTTTTGTTTTATTATGGTTAGATATCGACACCCATCACGTCTGCAGAGTTTCGCTTGCTAATTTAATTTGACCCTGTATATAATGTTGGTTTTTTTATGAAACAGATCCAAAAGAGAATTGGTGAATGGAGAATTGTACCGCTAGCTGCGTAGGTATACCTAATTACCTACCGCCGAAGACCGACGCGAGGACGATCGGATCGGATCGCCGCCCGCGCCGGCGCGTCCCCCTGCGCACGGACCGCGCCCCTCGGGCCCTCGCCAGTCCGCTACAAACCTCAACGCCAATGCATTCCATAAATTCTTTCTTCCTTTCACGCCGCGCATTTTTGTTATTATTGATAATAAACATTTATATTTTATTTTATTTTATAGTAGTGTTTCATTAATAGGTATACCTAAACCTATCCTAACACACTACAAAATCACCCTTATAATAATTGAGTAAGCAACTGACAACCCTTGCAATCTGCCGCTACTCACTCAAAGTTACGAGTTTGATACCTACCTACATACCTACCCACCACTACATACCTATACCCCAATAACTTTAGGTAAGTACTTACATACTATATGCAAACAATATTGATGTGTCACGTCTTGAAATTCATATAACTCTAGAACTTACTCAAAATATTATTAATTCGTTTGTAAAAAACACTAGATTTTCAAACAGTAAATAAAAAGATGTGTCAAGATTGTTTACATTTACCTAAAGTTTTTGTGTATTGATAAAAAAATAAGATAGGTAAATAATCTTGAAAACAATATCTAGGTAGTCAATTACTAAGTAATGCGGCATAACATAAACAGTAGGTAATAATAATATCACCCCGCCCGACCGGCTGAGCGTCGGGCGACCGATGACTCAGTTGAATGGCGGTGCATGTCAAACAGAATGTACTAGCGTTATAGTGCATGTGTGCATCGTCTAACGTGTCGTTTCAGTTCGGAACGGTATTTGTGTGTGTTGAACTAGACATTGTGCGTGTAGACTATCGTCTAACTGCTCATCACTGATACCATCTCTGTCAGACACGATGCGAGTTGAGACAGCGTGCTTTTTGGCCGCGCCCACCTGTGAGTTCGAGCTCGCAACTAGTTGGCTCTTAAAGGGTGTTTCCAATAGTCACCACACTGTGGTTTATTGACCGCAGAATCCTATTACATATGGCCGCTAATAAAAGTACCTGAGTGTTTTATTACTCAGTAATTAAAATTTAAATGAGGTACTTTTACTTTGCTTGTGTGGTAATGAAGAAGTCGCTTTGGAGCTCTTTGATTGTTCTTATGTTTTTGCTTCAAGTGCGCGACAGGACAACAGCTCTACAGCTTTCTTGTCGTCCAGTAAACATCCGTTAGGTACTAAATATAGGGGGCGCAATGACAGTGTTGAAAATAAAATTATAATGAAAAAATTTAAAATCCAAAAGTGCATGACTCATAATGCTCATTTGATCGTATAAAAAACTATTTTGAATAAAAGAGCCATTTTCAACACGGTTCCTCATATGAGTGAAACGTATGTATAAAAAAAAAATCTGCTAATTTATGTTTTTGCAAGCTACAATGTATCCAGGTTTCACACTTGATAGACGGGATTTTTTTTAGAAATATTCTGATGACTTTTTCGTTTCTACTAAATTAAATCAATTTTTGAAAAGTATAGAATTAATCTCCATTAAATTATCTATACCTACAATGGTTTATAAATTAATTAGGTTCTGTTCACTAGCATGAGTATAACAATAGAAACAGTTGCAAAATGAGGCATAACTTTTTTTTCGATCGTGAAGCTCTCTATAATGCTTCGCATTATGAGTCGTGCAAAAGTACTTTTTTCAATAATTCTGGACTTAAGAGGAAATGCGGGTGGTATTTTCTCCATAGAAAAGTCGCTCCGACCGCATTTTCTCTTAACGATGCTGCTGCTCTTTCTTTTCATCTATGGGTGGAGGAGCTTATTCTCTGCCAGAAACAACAGGGTTTTCTAATCATTATTTCAAATTCGAACTCAAAGCATTTATTTCAATGAAACCAATTACAGGCACTTTTGACTTGTCATTATTATCCACAGTCTGACTTCATCCATTGCTGAGCCGCCTCTCTTTTCTTGTGCCAATCTCCACCCGCCTGTGCCAGCCTCATTTAGGTTCTACCCGCGACGCAACAATATCATACATCGAATTGATTTCTCGATTTTCCAATAATCAATAAACAAATCTCTGTTACTTAAACAACAGCTATTTGTTCTTGGCTACTTTCGGTCACAATACCAGCAATCAAAATGGAAGTTTAAACTAACTACTCCTAACTCGTGGTTTAATAATTATAGGTTCAGAAGCTTTGGGTCCTGTTAACTAAATTATACTTATATTGAGTCAAATGCCTGATTGTTGGCTACAGTCTTTAGTTGCTGAATAATGTATATTGTTTAGGCCATATGTTTGTTTAGGATGATATTTTGATGAAATACCGAATAATATAATACTAACGTCCACCGAACAATCTTAGCTGTTGATTAATGTAGGCCTTCGTGTATACCTGTCTTTATAAATTATTCAGAAGCGTGTTCGGTTAATATGGGCCTTATAATTATGAATAATAAGTATATTGGTTCGATGACGGATTATTTAGGGGGTGTATTGTCTAAGGTTCCATGATTGGTAAGTGGATTAGTTAGACCACTGTATAATGTGGTGAAGTTATTATTTCGCACAGGTTTATGCAAAGGTGTACATACAATAGGTATATCCACCCACATTTCGCCAAGTATATTTAAATCACATGTAATAGTGGACCAGCCTTTTGCCATTAACCGGACACAAATGTAAACTAAGAAATTTCTGATGGAATAACCCAATAACATTTAGCCCGACCTGGGATGCAAACCCAGAACGTTATTCTCAGCCGTAACCCTTACGATGACTAGCCAACGAGGCAATACAGCCAATTTTAATAGCACGCTTACAGCCGGTCTACAAGGTGGCACTAGGTACTACAGCTCACTTCACCTAAATTCTGTCGGTGAAATTTTTACAGTATATTGGGTGGCACGGACATTGACCCGCAAACACTATTCATGTTCTTTTCTAGACCCCCTGATAACCTACAAAAATTTCTACGCAGGGGGATTCAGAATCATGTACCTACTGCACCATAATTTCGTAACACACTATCAATCACGATCTGAATCATTTTGAAGGATAATATATTATTGCTAATCCATTGTTTCATATGATCGAAAAAATTGTCTGCTCAACAACGTAAGTAACGTAATTAATGTTGTTAAACTGTCAAAATCAAAGCCATTGCTGCTGATAGTGTGTTATGCAATTACCCCGCTGAGTTTTGGTTACAGTTTGCGCGTCGATGTCCCTTGCCCCCAGTATTCTGGAAAAATCTCGCTGACTTTTAGGTGAAGTGAGCTTGAAGTGAGCAGTCTTTCCACCTGGGGGCCTAAAAAGGCCACTTTGGCAGAATCATAAAAGGATAACATAATTAATCATAATATGGCGAAGACAGTCCGTGTTTTTCTTTTTTTCGCTGCACTTTGGATTGGATTTGGATTGGATTGATTTTTATTTTACAAAAAATAAAAACATTACTAAAGAATCCTTCACCAATGGGATTTGATACGATTAACTTAACAGTTAACTGTCCATTATGATTCATAATGTTATCCTTTTGTGATTCTGCCAAAGTAGCCTTTTTAGGCCCTCTGATACTAGGGATTGACTGTATTCGCAGGTCACTTCACCTGAGTTTTCACGATGAAATTTTTCAGAATAGATCGGTTGATAGTAGGCACTGCGACAAAGCAGACAGTATTTTTATAAAGGCACGTTTGGTTTTACCAGGCGCCAGGGAAATCAATGATACGGATTCATTTCGAGCTCACTCCACCGTTGACCTAGTAAAAGAACACTGTTGCCTCAACTCAAATTAATAAACTGGAAAGCATTAAAATTAAACATGCAATATTGTTTTAAATTAAATGTTGTGATTAATTTCCACGTCTGAAGATGTGTAAACCTATAATTAATCAGAACGTTGTTAAAATTTTATTGTTTTCGATGTGTTTGAAAAGTTGTGATTCACATTTGTTTTTATTGTGATTTCATTTTGATGAAGTTATTTTTCTTTGCCTAATGAAACACTAAACTCCATTTATTATAACATTAGAAAAATAAAAATTCCCCAGTGCTCTTTCGTTATTTCTATAAAATAAATGTACAATAAACTCCATTATTTCACGATGATATTTCACAAAGCAGTGTAGGTAATAAACATTCACATTCAGAATTTACATTAAAAAAATAAGTAACTGTAAAGTGCAGTAATTTATACAATATTAAACAATAACTGTTATTATTTAGCCGTTATTTTCTAATGCTAATAATAAATGAAGTATAGAAAGTATCTATGTCTTTTTTTTTGCTGACCCTAATATCCAGACTTGATGCGACTTAATGAGCTTTGAAATGCTTATCTTCCGACTTGACTAGAAAAAGCCTAAGCGTGTAGCCATGTCCTAATTTTTTTTTTTTTTAAATACTTAATGAATAAATCTAAAAGAGCAGTAACAATCTGTACCTTCTATTAATAAAGGGCTTCAAAACAAAGTACGCTACAAGAAAATGATTTCAATTTCCGATGTTTCATTCACTAAAAACCGTTGCAATATTTCTGAGTCAACACCTGAACGCTGGGCAAACACAAACTAAAAGCAAAACAAAAACAATGGCCGCCTACGCTAGCTTCATTTTTAGCGTGAAAGAAAAAATATGATGAGCAAACCGAAGTACGGATGTCCAGCGAAGTGTCTACAACGGAACTAAGTAATACATAAATGTTGTAGGTAGGTTCCGTTTCTACTGGCTTTGTCATTTTTAAAAAGTCTGGGAAAATGGTTTGTCGAATTGGCTACCAACTTAAATTGTCCGTGTATTTGAATGACAACTGTCATTCTTTGACGTTTGTATGAAACGGCTTCTCAATTTGATAAAGAATAACACGTACTAAAGCTTGGAATCTGACAAAATGTTTCAAGTTATGGAAAAATAAACTTTATGTTATGACATCCAGTTTATTTTTCCCGACAAAGTTCAAATTCCATTGCAACCAAAAACTTATTAGGAAACTTTTTGTTACAAATGATCACTCAAAAATGTATTCTGCATTTCTCTAATGTAGATAATTATGTGTTCTGATTAAGCGGCGATGGTATGTTAATTATCTGAGATTATGAACACTGCTGTAAGTAATTTCTCTACTGTACCTACGTACTTTCGTGCAGCTATAACCACATTCTGTGATCCCAATATTTATCGGAAAGTGTGCTGATTATGACTGATTTAATTTAATGTAACATCTTTCATGTACTCATGTTTGGGAATAAATTATCTTATACCATGATCCCATTCGTTCATTGGTTCAATCATATTGAAGATCAACGGATTGATAAAGATACAAAAAACAAACACACTTTCTAAATGTCTCAAAATCCATAGCAATTCCAGCAAAAGTTTAAACAAACTGTACCTAAGACAGAATTGATTCCTTTTAAGAGCTCTACAAAAGTTAATCAAGTTAAAAACGTGGTGAAATCTCAGTCATTTTATGTCGAGAATTCTTTATAAAGAAGAAGGTCGTCAAAGTAAATATTTGCTTTATAATCGTACATTCATTTGAAATGTTATTTAATTTACCTGAGTAATGAGAATTCTTATAATTTCCTAAAGATAAATTGTAAACGTTTCGTTCACAATTTATCTTTAGGAAATTATAACAATTTCATTTTAAAAATACCTATTGCGGGAATACTATGTTCAGAAACATGTACCTACCTACTTGACATACTTATTATCAAATCATCATCTGCCTAGCCTTTTCCCAACTATGTTGGGGTCGGCATCCAGTCTAACCGGATGCAGCTGAATACCAGTATTTTACATGGAGCGACTGCCTATCTGACCTCCACAACCCAGTTACTGGGTAATACGATACCCCTTGGTAAGACTGGTTGTCAGGCTTTCGGGCTTCTGACTACCCGTAACGACTGTCAAAGATCCACGAATGGCAGCTGGGACCAACGGCTTAACGTGCTTTCCGAGGCACGGAGGGGTCTCGATATGTAAAGATGGTCACCCATCCACAGACCAACCGCGGCAAGCGTAGCTTAACCTGATCGATCGACCTGTGCGGCTGTTATTATTTAGCCACGGGCCCCTCCCCACTACTTATTATCAAATACCATCATAAATTACTAATCCACTACTAGACAAACTAAGTGTGATTTTAACTGGCCTACGACGACGTCTGATTCGACAGCAGTCTTTTTAACTCAATGTTTGGCTTATCTTTTTATTCCATTCTCAGCCCTAAAAGCAGGCTTAGGACAGAACTAGCCATACTTATCTCCCCAAAGTTGAGGCCTAAACCACAACAGACTGACCGACTTTCAACTTATGTTTAACACCCGCTATAATTACGGTGGGAGTTATGGGCGTATCTAACGGTCTCGGGCCGCCGATGCGTCACGGCAGGTTGCCCCGGGGCAGCGTAAAACACGTTTGCTAAGACCCAAAACCCACCTGTGCTTCTATCCTATAAATAAGTACCTATGCTCACCGCGCGCCCGTAGGGCCAATTTATTCTATTTATTTATGAAGTAAAATTGTGAAAAATATCATCATTATTATTTCATTATGAGTCTGTTTTTTTGGTATGAAAATGAAAATTTCAATAATTTTCTTTAGAAGTATTATCGTTTAAAACTTTTAAGCTTATTTGAACTCATTGTTAATAGACGTGCGTTAGACACCTGCACCTGCATAAGTCTTACAAGGAATCTGTTTTCAAAAACTAAATCTAATAAAATAAACCCTAATCTTCTTGCTAAATATAATATAAGGCAGCCTTATTTGCTCACGCAAAGCTGAGAAATCATATCACAGTGAAATGCTCCAAATTTTTAGTTTGTAATTGGGATTAACTAAAAAGTGTTAGACAGTGAAATGTTGTCACAACATTATCTCATGAGGAATCACAGCGTTGAATTTGCGGTTGACAACGGACATTGTATACGGTCTGAATTATTTTTGCCATAGTAAAAAACCCTGTAAAACCCGCTTTGAATTACGGGCGAGAGGAAAAACTCCAATCCCGTATTACTGAGAATAATGCTGGAACACACGATCCTCTCAAAAAAATACATCAGTGAAAATTGTTTTCCGCCCGGAGGTAGAATGTTTGCGAAGATTACTTTCACTGATCGTCGGCCGCGGACGATTTTCTTACTTTATGAGACGAACGGGAGAAGCTAGGAGGTGAGAATAGTTCAACTGGGTAATAGAACGTGTTCTTGAACTTTCTGTCACTTTTTCTTTATATCTCAACGATTCTGCGATAGTGTCATGGAAGAGCAGATTACGTCGGCTGAGTCCCAGTCGTATTTCATTGGTATTTATAAAAGGTTCTTGCTCAAATATAAGACAGTAGCAAATATCAGTGGTGGACAGCAGGGTAATTAAGGGTCGCAAATAGAGGGCACGCCGCGATAGCGGCGGTAAGGCCCCTCTTTGAGGAGTGGCTAGAGAGGCGTCACGGCGCCCTCACCTACCGCCTGACGCAGGTCCTCACCGGACACGGATGCTTCGGGAGGTTCCTGCACATCATCAGGCGGGAGGAAACGCCCGGGTGTCACCACTGCGAGGATCGCCCAGAGGACACGGTGGTGCACACGGTGGAGGTCTGTCCCGCTTGGGCAGAGCACCGCCGTGTCCTCGTAGAGGCGATCGGCAGCGGCGGCGACCTCTCGCGCCCGGCCCTGGTCCAAGCCATGGTCCGGGGCGAGAGGGAGTGGGAGGCAGTCACCTCCTTCTGCGAAGCAGTCATGCTAGCGAAGGAGGTGGCGGGATGGGCGAGGGAGAGAGCTGAGAGAGCCGCCCGTCCCAGCCGCCGCGGTAGACGCTCCGGGCGTCGGGAGCCGCGTGACGACTCCCGGCCACCGTAGGCGCGGGCCTGCGGACGGCGAGCAATGGGTAGCTCGCCGTCCGATCAGGACCAGGCCCGTGCCGGACGGCGCGTATGGGTTCCACGCGCGCCTCAAAGAGATGTAAGCAGACATGGAGGGGCCCGTTAGGGCCGAAGCCTGCCGGGGCAGCGGGATTGTCCGAAAGGGTTACCGCTGCCCCGGAACATAAAGGGCTAAGGAAGGAACACGGATGGGTTTTAGTCAGTAAGAGTCTGACACTCCCTTCCGCTCCACCCAGAGCGGGAGAGGTCATTGGATGATTTCCCATCCTTAAAAAAAAAAAAGGGTCGCAAATAGAGCACTAAATGGTTTAAACAGAAAATTATTTTCTTCGAGATATACTCCACTTAAATGTTTGGGAAATCTTCAACAAACTAAACACCTTATAAACCTTTTTCAATATACCGTTAAGGTTTAAAATATCCTTACGACCACAATACCGAGGTCTCGAAAGTACCCTCATAAAAGGAATAGTTTCCAATTACCAAAAAAATGTACAGTCAGCCGTCAAAAAACCTAACCCTTTTTGTGGTTCGATCGAAATAAAACGAGGCGGCCGCTTTGCCAGATTCAAGCTATAGTTAGGACCCGGCCGCTACGTCGCATTCAAGCACAAAATGGAAAACCCGGAAAGGTACCCTAAGGACCGAGTGAGGCTCTTTATGTAAATTCGCAGTGTACAAAAGGTGGAGTAATGTGAAAGAGAGATTGGGATTCTCCGTTTTCACGCTCCGACGTTGAGCCGAACTAAACTCGATCGACACAATTTAAAAATAAAAATTTTACCGTTCCGGAATTGAAGACAAACACGCCGAAAATCAAACAGCGCGTCTTTTTGCAGGAGCCGGTTCAATTTCCGTAGCATAATAAAAATATGTTCTCGTAGAATATTTATTACAACCCAGTGTCTTAACAAACCATGACTGAGCTTCTAAAAGAAATATAATCTCACGTGCTTTCATCGTAAGTCGTTTGAAAAGCCATTTTCAACATGGAATTCAGTCCCTGTTAAATCATACATTGAAACATCTTTTCGACGTAAACAAACTAAATAAAATAAGCGGAGTCTTCCACCGTCTTCCGCCAAAATAGGGCCAATAAGTAACTGTAGCAACATAATTGTAATAGACCACCAAACGTAGCCAAGGGACCACAAGTTATGGAACGGACTGTAACTGCGTATATCGGTATCGAAATGCTCCCGACGGACGACCGTAGATACCCGGTACTGGCCGTAATATAATATAATAAACATAGTTTCCGCTATCATTTGCTGAGATTAGGTGGTTTGATCATTTGTTAAAATAGGAAAGCGATTTTACTTAAATAAAACGCCGCGTGAAAAAAACTGAACAGCCTATATTTAAGAAATAAGCAGCCATTAACAGAAGAGATGGCTTAAGCATCCCGCAGACAGGTGCGACGGGACTTGGGACGCGATTCTGGTTGAAAAATATACATGAAGTTTTCATTGAAATTGTTTAACTAGATTCGCGTCGCGCTGTCGCGTCGCGCCTATCTTAGGGAGCCTTAAACGCAATACTCCCACTTCCAAAGAGGCAGCATGTTATGTAGAGATCACCAAACAAATGTCAATCAGAGTCGTTTTGAAGGATATTGCTAATCCATTGCTACATATATTCGAAAAATATGTCTGCTCAACAACGTAAATAACGCAATGAATGTTGTAGAACTGTCAAAATGATAGCCATTGCTAGTGATAGTGTGTTACGCAATTACCCCTCTGGTAAATATAGCAATGCCCATTGAGAAGACAAGTATTTGAGCCAATCATTGAAAGTATCTAAAAAATCTTTACTCAAAAGTGTTATTTTAGGTGTGGGTGGGGGTGGGCACACTTTTAACTAATGGTTTTCCTGCGTACCTGACATTTAATAAAAATCTTAGCTCAATGAATTGGTATAATGACAACAAGAAAATTTTAAAATAGCAGCTGTAAGTATATCGAGATAAGGAAGAATGACATTTAATACAATAGACTCGACAGTTCTATAGAATTTATAACAATTTTTATTTAGGTCTTAAATAGAAAGAATAAACTGTCTGCGAAATATTTTCACTTCCAATTGAAATACTTATAAAAGGTGTTCGTTCCAATAAATAATTATCTTCATAAAATGTTTGTTCAAAAATGGTGTCACATTAAGCAAAATAATTATAATTTTAGGGTTCCGTACCTCAAAAAATAAAAAACGAAACCCGTAATAGGATCACTTTTCTCTTTAAAGGGTGGAGGTATCAGCTCTGCTTCTTCGTGTCGCTGGCACGATAATACTCGAATTGTCGATCTTGTTGGCCTCAAACTTCGCCACTTCCACGGCGTCGTCGGAGGCAGCGCAGAAGTCACTTTGACTGCATTTTTTGGGACACAGAGGGCAGGATACGAGGTGGAGTATAGTTTGCGACAGCTCCACATCCACACCCTTTCCGTCGAGATAGCCCCACTTTACCAGGATGGGCTTACATCTGGAGGTCATAATCCATACCAAGTTGAAAATAATATTAAATACGCGTTCCATTTGTATAGGTAAAAAGTTCAAGCTTTTAAGTCAACGTAATCAAAAGATACAGTCAGTTTATGTGACATTTTCTGATAATCGCAAAACCTATAGAGTACGTCTCGTTGACCTAGCATCATGAAATTTTGCAAGGTACAAATGAAGGAAATAATCCGAAAAATACTAATTAAATCACATAAAATATTGTTTTATACGATTAAAAACTTACGTTTGCAGTTACAGCATCGATCGTTATGTAGGCCGATGTAAGAGGGACCATATTTTCCACTGCGAAGATCTGCTGCGGAACTTTTGAAAGACAAAACTTATCTTTGCAGTGCAACAGTGGAAAGAAATCATCCAACTTACACTTTCATGGTTTTAGGAGCAGTGATGGCTCAGAGGTAACGGCCCTGACTTATATGATGGTCGCGGGTTCGAACCGAGCCAGACGCTTTAAATTATGAGAATAGCTTCATCACCGCTGCTCTCAAAACTGTAAAGGAGTTTTCCTTTACTGTGAGTGTATCGTGAAGAAACCGGCATGTCCTAGAACCAAAAATTCGAAGACATTTGACATCTTATACCAACCCGCACTGGGCCTGCGTGGTAGATTACCGTCCACACCCTCTCGAGAGAAGAGGCCGGTGTCCCAGCAGTGGGAACATTATGGGCTGATTATGCTTATACTCTTTCGTTAGTTGGTCATATGTACGAGACCCTGGTTGCGCGAGTAGGGTTCGCACTGGGCCGGTTTTTCTATTACAGCTGCAAAACCTATTTGTGCTTCTAGCGAAGTTATTCTCTGTCTGTATGCGTAGTAAGTTCACCTGACTATTTTCATGTTTGTTAGTTAATAGACCCCGTAGAAGATGTAGGACGAGCTGGAGAAAACAAACGACCAGTGGCCCACTTTAGCCCTGGATTGAAAGAGCTAGAAGTCATGGGGAGGGGCCTTTGCCCAGCAGTGGTATGATGCAGGCTAACAGTAACTTTTATTACTATAGGCGATTTGTCATCAGAGGAACCCACCGAGACAGAAATTTCCTTAATACCGATTTTTATAACCTGACAAAATACTTATAACATTTTCTAGCCCAACATTTAATATCTCTATAAAATTATAGTCTGTAGAAGCGTCGAAAATCCACTTATTTCTCAAGCAGACGATAGAAACTCAAATATAATTTACTAAACCTGTTACAATCCAATATAACAGTATATCGCAATATATATATGTATCCAACTATAGAACTCCGTCTAACTCGGTAACTTGAAATTTAGCGCGTTCTCGAGAATATCGGCACCCTACCGTGATTGGCAGCGAGATTGTACTCGTAATATTATTAATATACTCGTGTGTAACCGTCTTAATGCCTCTATGCCTACTTGTTTCATCGCTAAGGGGGATTGTAAAATAATTACACAAGATTAGAATACTATAATATCATTAAGGAATTTCGGTGTTTTCTTGGTGTTTTGTTAATAAGTTTTGTCTACTTTAATCCGATTACTTTAATAACTAAGAGTTCTTAGGTGCATGCAGCTAGGGGAGTGCCTAATGACCGCGTGATCAACTTGGCATCTCAACTCCTCTGTTTTGCTAAAGATCAGATTCATGTACATGAATCTGATCTTTAGCAAAACAGACATTGATGACATTATATATCATGCTAGGAAGCTCGACTAGAACTAGAGAAAAGTGGTTTCAAAGTTGTGTAGGGACACACTTGTATACCTATACTAAAATTATGAAGAGGTTTGGAGTTATGGAAGTTTTTATGTAAGGGGTAATCTTCGGAGCTACTGATTCGATTCCAAAAATTCTTTCACTAATGGGGATTGTCCAAAATTTCTAACCATTACACATTATTTTATTTTTTGAAAATTTAGAGCATTTTGAGAAACTAATTTGAATATTTTGATGCTTGGCTCAATAGTTATTTTTTTATAAATATTTAAATATTTAAAATTTTTAAGGTAGGTTACCTCATCAGTGGCACTAAAGATTAAGTGCTGTTGCCTCACTAGTACAGAAATAAAAAATTTCAATCTGTCAACCACACACCTATCAAAGTGTCAAAGTATCAATCTATTAAAATTTTTCATTCCATAGCATTTCATTCCATTTTTTTTTGTATTCCATAGCTCTTCCGATATATTAAATATTTTCGATTGTTGAAACAATGTAATCAGATTTATAAACGAGATGAATGAGAGGCAAGTCGGAATGTTTAAATTTAATATATTTTTGACATATTATAATTTTACACTTGACACTGACGGATAATGTGGACAATACTTGCCACTTACTTTTTATTTTATTTTTGAGGTAACGATACTAAATTGTACGGTCGCAGGTGACGTAATTTGAAGGGCACAGAAGGTCAATCGTATTTTATCAAAAATATCAATAAATATTAATATTTTTCGTAAATTAATTAGTCCATAATGATTAGTAACGCTATTCCTCGAAATGGGTTTTCAATTACAACATTTAAAAAAATATGAACAATGCCCATTGGAAGCTACATTATTTTTGAGTATCACAGATTTTTTAATGTTAAAATAAGTTTTACGCGGACGACGCGGCGACGTCGCGCGCAGAAATGTTTAATAACTTCTTCTTCGATGACATTCAAGAATTTTTTAAACTCCTCAGATATGAAATTTCTAGTGAAATTCCAACGAGAATGTATCGAGAAACCCAAGTATTAGCGGTTACTACCTTTGTTCCCAAAATAGAACAGTTGTTCTCATCTTGGTGATAGTTGAAGCGACACATCAAGTTTGAAAATTTGGCTCGAATTGGACAGCTGAATCTAAAATGGATAACTGTGCGTGGTCTTGTTTCATATGAATACGCTTGAGTTGAGTACCTCGTAATAGGCTTAGTGGTACATACGTTATAAGCTGTTGAAACTTATTTGACTAAAACGACAAATATAAACTAAAATAAAGTATTGATACCTAATACCTCTTCTAATATTAAAGTGGCTTTCGGTACCTGTCTTTGTGATTGCGTTGTTCTTATAAACTACACAACGGATTTTGATTCGGTTTTCACACTTGAATGCGCTCCAGAAGGTTTATGTTTATAAAACATTAAAATTGCAAATAATAAAGGAAACTCAATGTTTTGTCAAGTCGTAAAAACTGAGCGAAGTAGGGTCGGCTTGCTAGTCTAATAATAAGGGTTTTTCTAGTTTTTCTATTTATAGGTAGTTCACATCTACACAATACCGAGATCGCATCAAATATTTGAAATAGCTACCAATTTTGAATACGGTATGATATTTTGAATACAATATACGATTTTGAATACCCATTCTCTATCAAAATAGAACAAAACGTCATCAGAATTTGTATATTCCATTAAGATAATTGTAGGCGATAAAATACAAATAAGTACATTTTAATTGCCACAAACTGTAGGCGGCAAGAAAGCCCGCAAATGAAATTAAGTGCGTCAAACGCCTGAGATATGATAGATAATAAAAGCTTAATAATCTTGGGGATGTGACGTAACGCTGACGTCACAGAACGACAGTTGACGTGAGCCTCCAGCGACGTTCTGTCGGCGGATATCACAGATCCCTTCGCGTAATATAAGCGCATATTACTCCTACGTTGTATTCTGTCATTCTGTTTCGGATATTCGGATATCAAGTCTCTATAATTGTGTGTTGTGTCATCGTTTTTTTAGGTGTGTTGGTTGTGCGTGGGCGGGTTAAAATATCTAGGTATAGGCATTTCTTGAGCCTCTTACCGTAATAGGTGATAATCTGGTTCTGCTAACGGCAAATCTTAAGGATAAAAAAAGAACACTGTATTTTCACGATACTTTAGTACGCCTGGTAGCACCTTGCTGACTGGCTCTTGTATAGCTTGTGGCCGACAAAGATAAAAATAATATATTGGAATAACTTGAAATATCCGTATCACACCAGTTGCACAATAGATCAAGACAGCTATCATCATCATCATCATCTGCCTAGCTTTTTCCCAACTATGTTATGGTATTTTACACGGAACGACTGCCTATCTGACCTCCACAACCCAGTTAAGTACGTAATACGAGACCCCTGGTTGTCAAACTTTCGGGCTTCTAACAACTCGGCTCGGCATGTACCTAAAGATGGTCACCCATCGACGGACCGACCACGGCAAGAGTAGCTTAACCTGATCGATCGACCTTGCCGACACACGATGAAAGTAATATATTACGTGGAATTTCCGAATCACACTAATTTCATAATAGATCACGGCAGTTACATAATCAGCCTATAATGTTCCCACTGCTGGGACACAGGCTTCCTCTCTGTGTGATGGAGTGGGCCGTAATTCACCACGCGGGCCCAGTGCGGGTTGTTAGATGTCACATATATACCTTCGAATTTTTGGACAATCCGGTTTCTTCACGATGTTTTCCTTCACCGTTTTGAGAGCAGTGGTGATGAAATAATTTACACAAAGTAAAGCGCCTATCAGGGTTTCAACCTACGACCTATATCTTGTAAGTCACGTTCGTTACCACTGGGCCAACACTGCTCCATAAACGGTACCCTATCACGGCAAATGATAAGTCTGAATTTTTAGCTCACTAATCCATTGGCACACACTGTTGCCTCGAAAAAAGGTAATGTAATTTTAATCTCGACAGAAAGAAAACATGCAGTATCACGCAATTTCTTCATTTCTTCTGCACATATATTACAGATTCTCATTACTGATTTGGAGCCTACGTTTTATTGTTATGTCTAAGAACCTCGGCATAACCCAAATACTGGGTTATTAGACTTTCGAAACATAGTTGCTACGTTTATTACTAGGGAAACTGAAGCTTTCTGCTCATTAGAAGCTATGCTCAGCTGATGATGTGTTTTTCTTCTGATGCTAATAATCGAAATTTTCTTTCTTACTTACTCTCTTTCTATATTCGTATTTAAAAAGATATTAGGTATGTCTTCTTGTTATATTCCATCTTTTCTTAGTTCACCACAAAAAAAAAATACTCAAAAAAACAAATGGCCAAGGTATAATTTCGATTTAAAAATAAATACTAACAAGCCTCATAAATAAAAACAATAAAGTCGGATTAGTTACACCATTTATAACTCAAGACTGACTGGACCGATTCATATGATCTTAGATTTGTTGGATTTGTCTGTCTCCGCCCCGAATAGCAGAATAATAATTATTAAAACAATGTAATTTTTTTTGTGAATATTTATCATTCTTATTGATTCTGAGGTGGTACGAAGTTCATTACGTCAGCTAGTTTATAATAACATCATTTTCATGTGAAATGTGTAGGTACCTCCTATATGAAATCATCTTTGTATGCTGTAGGTAATATAAATTTTTAGACCTCTAGATTTTTGTCTTTAATAATGCTCTTCATTATATCAACGTAGTAACGTAGGTACGTAAAAAGGCTGCTTAGTCCCTTTTATTTCATTTCAATAGAAATGAAATGAAAACTTTATTTATGAAAGTAGATCTTTTGAGACACTTTTACACGTCAATGTTTTGTTGTTCAATATTTAAAAAACTAGATGGCGCCGGCATTTCCTAGCAGGGCCTTTTGAAAAAAGTGCCATTGCAGCTTTGAGTTGACCTGTCCCAACATACGGCACACATGCATCAGTCATCGTGTAGCTTAACTCTATTTTAGGGAGGTCTACGACCCGTCGCACGACGACGCTACCAAATCTGCTACCAAAATACTTAAAACCGACAGACAGTTATAAAGTCAGTTATGCTTTTTACCTGGCATCGATGTCTGTTCTTGATTTTGCTTTTGTCATACTGAAATCTTTTATTTGTTTTTTGATGATGTGAGATTAGGGACCAAAATAAAGCATTTTATTTCACATAAACCTATATGGGCACTTATGAAACGTCAGAAGCTCGGTGCACGGTTCCAATTGGTCGTTTCCTATCGAGAAGAACCGGCAAGAAACTCCACGGTGACTCTTTTAAAATTGGCTTTTACAATGTTTTCAAATTGCAGTATTTCTTAGTGGAAGGACAGCGTTGGCCTGTCAACAATTACTAGGTAATTAATAAAATAACATTATATTTCTACAAATCTACAGGCCTTGTAAGGCCTACAACGTTCTCACATTCACAAAACATAAAAAAATCTATCAACAAGATAAATAAAATATAAAAAAAATATATATAAACATCCGAATTGAGAACCACCTGTTTTTTAGAAGTCGGTTAAAAAACCTAATCAAACTAAATAATTTGGTTACCCATTTCTAGTGTTAATGTGCAAAGAGACAATTATTCTGCCCTGTGCTATGTGTTCAGTGATTATAATTGCCCATTAGGCATTTCTTACTCGTAGTAGCAGACCGGAGACTGGAAATGTGCCCAGTTATTGTTATGACAGCTTAGTAGACTTGCCCCCTATTGCATGGCACTCAAACGTAAACTTATGGCGCCACTGTGTCTGCCGTGTCCTTTGAGAAATACAGGCGTGATTTGTAGTGAATATTCCGGGTGATTTTTTTAGTAAGGTTGGCTGTTCAAATTGGCGAAGGGAATAAGACGTCATAATATTTTAGTCCGTTTCGAACAGCACCAATGAGTATGAATGAGTTAGTGCGTTATTTACTGAGAACTAGAGTCACATAAAGTAAAGTCAGACTCCAGCTTCCTTTATGGACGCTGAACATGACCATGAAGATTTGAATATTTGATGCTGTTGCTTGAAGTTTTATCCTTGTCCAAGTTGGCGACTTGTGTAGCTTACCCACAAGCTAACCCAGAACATTATAGTTGCATAGCTTTGAATGGAACCGCAACATTTAGTATTAATGGCAGTTTGAAGTCTCAGGCTAACAACAGGGTTCTCAAACACGTGTTTGGTAAATATCTTGATGACGTCAGAGAATAGGTAGATTGTCTAAGCATTGTACATCTGACGATAATTCCTGAAACAATAAAATAACAAATGCATGAAAAGACCGCTTTTCCCAAATATGTTGGGGTCGGCTTCCTGTCTAACCGGATGCAGCTGAATATCGGTATTTTACATGGAGCGATTGCCTATCTGACCTCCACAATCCAGTTACTGGGTAATACGTTAAATACCCCTTGATAAGACTGGTTGTCAGAGTTTCGGACTTCTCACGACCCATGACCTCTGTCAAAGATTCAAGAATGACAGCCGGGACCCACGTGGCAACGCGTTTAACACGTTTTCCGAGGTACGGAGGGGTCTTGATATGTAAAGATGGTCACCTATCCACGGGCCAACTGCGGCAAGCGTAGCTTAGCCTAATCGATCGACCCGTGTGGCTGTTATTACGACCGCAGTCGGTCCGCTCAGTCAGCTGCTAAATCTCAGAAAAGTAACGGAAGATGACGATACTAGAATCACTCCACAAAACAATAACAGAAGTTGAACAAGTAGGCAAGTCAAGTTACACACCCCCAAATATTGTTGTTACTACAAGAACTTATGCGAAGTAATATCATCAAACTTTCTGTTGAAAAGTTTTCCACTTCACACTATTATTACAGAATAATATTAGAAACTGTACATAGCATCGTAAACATGAATGATAAACAATGTGAAAGAATGATAGCGGAGTAGAATGCTGGCTTGACAAAC
Organism: Gortyna flavago; assembly: GCA_963669345.1. Taxonomy (NCBI): domain Eukaryota; kingdom Metazoa; phylum Arthropoda; class Insecta; order Lepidoptera; family Noctuidae; genus Gortyna; species Gortyna flavago. The sequence continues at coordinate 9,843,329 of OY770139.1, forward strand.
CCGCATTCTGGTGTGGTTTATGTTTATTTTCGATTTCACTTCACTTAGTATACGCGAGGAGCGTTATAAGATTAAATTGGATGAAAACAGATGAAAAGTAAACATTTTAATAGGAAAATTGAATGTCTTGCATCAATTTTGAGATGGAGATGGGCTTATAATCGGTTTGTGGTAAAAAAGGATCAAATGTACTTTTTGAATTAAATTATTTAAATGTTTTCTCTCGTTAAATTCAGATACATCTAACAAGAGTAGGTACTTACTTTAATGTTATTGTTTGCTTAAAATAATTGGAATGTACCTATTCATCATTACAGTCTGGCCGTCGAGACAATGCATTCCTGACACCTGTCAATGCGATAATTCTAGTTGCTAATAAAGATCAAAGTCGCAAAACATGTATTGAAAAATTTAAATTGAAACTGATAGGTATCAAAAACGCATTCTGTCATCGGCCGCAATGTTGCAAAGATTGTTCTATAAGTCTGATATTAAACCATATAAATATATACAACTCAAAAAAAAAACGTGAAATTCTCTTAGTTTTTACGTATACTGTACCTATTGCATTATTATCATACATAAGGGTACCGTGACATTAGTTTCCAATACGTTACGCATCAGTGGATACATCAGTTTCCGCAAAATGTATCTGCGTGGTCTTTGTGTTACATTGTTTTTATTTTATGGTATTGTATTAAGTAAGTTATTATACAATTGAACTAAATATAAAATAGTGATTCTTCCTTTATTAAACTATTGTCTCTTTTTTAAGGTGAAAATAATAAACAAACTTCTAAGAAAGCACTGAACATTCTTGCATATTTACAAGGTTTCAAAACTGGTCAAGCCTTGAAAATTCCAGTATTTTTAATATCACCCATAATAATTGTGCCTAAAGTAAATAAAGAACTCAATAGGAATGATCTAGCAGTGAGCAGTGATGAAAATAGTGCAATTTTAAAGAAAATTATACCAGTGAGAATTATACTCAACAGTACTGCACCAAATGAAGAAAACAATGACATTGATGTCAGTTTCAGACAAGCACTAAACAGAGGAAGTCTTGCCAAAACTAACGTGAGCGAAAATAAAACAAAAGATACTATGCAAAGCGATGTTATGGTTGCAAACAATACAATAGAAAACACGATTCATGAAAATAAAACGGTCACACTTGAAACTACTACTAAAACAGAAAATCTTCAGAATGTTACAGAACTTACTAGCACTGAAGCTAGTGGACTATACTCAACAGCAATATATAACGATCAAGTTGTAAACACAATAACAATAACAGACGGACCACCAAACTCATTTTTGCTACCACCTTTACTAGACGAAGAATGGAAAAACTTCACAGTAACTGCCAATATAAATATCACTAGAGAAAATACCACCGAAGCCTTGCAAAATTCAGAAAATGCTACTATTTCTCAACCAGTAAATGAGACTGACAGTACAATAAAAGGTCCCTATCCAGCTGCCCTGTACCACAATGCAGAGATTGATCAGGTATCAATTACGACAAATTCTTATTCAAGTGAATCACCTTTGCCTCCACCACGAGATGATCGATGGAGGAGCTTCTCTTCATTGGGGGAAATGTTTTCGACGTCGAGTGAATTTAGGCCATTAGCAGGTTTGTATTACGACGGCTTTTTACATAGACCTCTACCTAATAGGAACCCGGGTTTTATTCCGTACAATCAATATTTTCTTTATTAGATGATAGGTATATTAAGTCTTTTCATTGTTTTTTTTTTTTTAATAAATAATATTACAGATTTTTGTCGTAATTTTAATAATATTAAGTAACAATATCTATTCGACCTGACTAAGCTTAACTGACTGGGAGACGAAGTGTCGCTCGTCCGGCGGCGAGATGGGCGGACGACATTGTTACCATCGTGAATAGAAACTGGATGAGGCTGACACAGGAGCGTGGGGATTGGCACATGAAAAGAGAGGCCTATGCTCAACAGTGGGTAAAGTCAGGGTGTGGTTGATGATGATAGTTAAGGTTTAACTTAGTATTTTTTTTTAACATGGGATAAGTTAACAGATTCACCAAGCATGGTTTCAATAAAGCTTACATTTTGCCTAGTAATGAACTGACACAATCCCTCACTAAGTCGAGCTCCAATACGCAAAGCCCCATCGTCAAACAGCGACAAATAATCCTTGGTATTTTATTCGATAAAGCTCAGGAATCGATATTAATATTCATTGAACACATGCAATATAAAAAGAATCGATTGAGTTGCTCCCTAACTATGTTTATGACAACGTTCTCACATTTCGAACATCGGCAGCATCATAAAATTCGAACAATGCTGGTAACTACTGCAAGTCGACAAGGCCCTAAAATTGGTATTGTCAGTACATACTCGTAAAGCAAGCACCAGCTTTTGTATACCGAGTCATGTGTGTAACATTGTTACGTGAAAATCGCCACTAAATTAGTGCAGTTTTATTGCTGGTCGCAACCCGATCCACTTTAGTACGTTTCAAGTTTTAGAATCAATAAAATTGTTTGAGGTTATAACTTCATTGGAGTCTTGATATTTAGAAAATTTTTGAAGCCACTAATAATGCAGATCGTTAAATTTTTGCGCTTAAATTAAATTAACTTTAAAGGGAAGTTAAAGTTAGGAGTGCAATAGCTCGTATCTAAACTTGCTACGTCCATTACCAGTTTGACAGCGCCGCGGATGCCTTAGCCAAAAATAGACGATTAGCCCCGCTAAATGTGCCATCAATTACTTTTATCGACAAAGTATTAAGTCTCTCCGTTGTTTATTGTCTGTTTGCGTAACATAACAGAATCTATGAAAATAGAATTAATACCAATATCTTTACAGCCAAAATCTGCAATGCATCATAACGACCAGCGACTAGCGACCCGCCCCTGCTTCGCACGGTTTTTATGACTAGACAAAACATCGAGAATGTCGGTTTTAAACCTTCCGGGATAAATTCTAAGTGATGGTTGAAACCACATCAAATTCCGTTACGTAGTTTAGAAGAACAACGCCGTCACATCGACAAATACGAAAAGCGACTTTCATTTATATTATGTATAGATATAGATTTCAAATTTTATCATTAACATCACAGTCTGGTCGGATAAGATGAATTTTTTATTCGTGTCTTTTTAGCCACAGTAAGTTCACCTGGCAGCAAAAATAAGAGCCCACAGGTGACCAGATCATTTATTATTCACCTGACAAAGTCACACGCCATTGGAAGTTTCCTGTAAAATGTACTCGAGAACGATGTAGATTTTCCTTTAAAGTGTTATTGTTACGACAAGAAAGGAGCGACGATCGATTCTCCGTTTTATTTGAATTTTGTATTGTAATCTTTCTTGGCGTCTTTCATTATTGTATCTTTCCTTATTTTTTGTTACTTTGCTTCTACCTCAATCAATATAAAAATGTGTATTATGTCTTTTCAATGGCTTTCACAAACTAAAGATTCGTTAGGACCGTTTACGGCTACACAGTAAAACCTGTTGAACTTTTGAATGGTTACTGTTTGAAAACTATAATATCGGGTGCAGGGTGCTTTGTTATTGTTTTTGGCTATTGCAATCACGAGAGTTGCTTTGAGGCATTTTTATAACAAAACATGGATACGTAGATCAATACTATGGGAAGTTACTCTTGATCAATCTGGACCATACTTATCATATAACTATTTTCCGTAAATAAAGTAGAAATTATCTAGCTGTTAAAGACTGTAATTATTTATATGTAAGTAAACTAAAACACGGCTCCCTCTCACAAAAAAGAGGCCTGTGTGTGAGGTGTGTGTGTCCCAGCAATGAGAACGTTACAGGCTGGTTGTCATCAAATTATAACATAATAAATGAACTAACTATCACTATTGTCCAACATACACTAGACGCGCGTGGCAGATTACAGCCCACTCCCTCTCTTCGAGAGGAGGCCTGTGTTAAGCAGTGTGCAGTGGGAAGATTATAAGCTGATTATGTGTGTTACTATTATTAGTAATTGTAGGAACTCATGCTGCCTGTGATACATGCATCATACTTTGAGATACTTGTATTATTTTTAAGATTTATACTACTATATTATTATACTGTATTCGTAACTATATCAAACTACTTTTAGATATTGGTTCACAAACCTTCATTATTTCTCAGTCAACCTTTACCCAGGGGACAATCGACGTGGCTTGTTCCTGGCTGGAAACCTTATGCCCTCTCATTACAAGCAAAGTCAGTGAAGGTCTGTTATTAAAATCTTATCAGTGGACTTTAATTGTCTTTATAATGAGGTGGACCATCAATATTCAAAGTAAGTATTTGTCTCTCCAAACAGTCCCTCGACAAATCGCCGTCCAGAATAAGATATTAGGGGACAGAACTTCTCGCATTGACCCCTTTTTAAAGGTTAATGTCTTGAGCCTCCCTTCACGACACCTGAATACTAATCGTAGGACGCGTTTTTTGTTTAAGTTTTGTCTAAACTCAAGGATGTGGTTTATACAATGAACAACTAATGCACATGAATTATGATTATTAAAAAAATTATGAAATAGTTTGTTCAGAATTGTTTACTGAATGGACTTTTATTATTTTTAACATAGGTATTTTTTTATCCCGGACAAAATTAAAACTACGTAAATTACAGACACACTTCCGCTGTACATCGACGCACGAACTGTAACCAAGAAATAAGCTCATGCTTTTAGACCCCGTAGAGTAGAAATTTATAGTCAGTTATACACCTCATTTTCTTTCTAAATGATTTCTGAATCATGTACTGAAAAACCATACTTGTTGCAAACCTGCCACAGATTAATAATATCCTCTTGACCGATTTCGGTCACGGTGGCAATCTCAGCCAAGTACGCCGGAGATGTACGCCTGATAGTGCACAAGTGTGTGCGCAAACACAAGTGCAGTCTTCGTTCCTTTGCTCTCATAGTCCGATAGGACGGCTATCCGACAGGACAGGGGAGAGATCAGGCGCAGGGCGGGGGTATTAAACCACCGACTTCCAAACAGCAAGCTGTTACTGAGAAATTCCTAATGGAAAACCGAATAACACTTTGCCTGAACTGGGAATCGAACCCTGGACCCCACGCTCAGCAGTCGCGCTTGCAACCACGAGACCAACTATTTTTAAAACCTTAGTGTCTATATTATGTCCTTGGATTATTTTCAACCAGCATCATTCTCTTCTTATTTCACCATGACTCGTTTCTTATCGTTAGAAACTAAAGTTAGCGGTCTAACTTTTTAATTAAGTTCTAAAAAACCCAACAAGTAGGTAGGTACGAGTTTGAGTTCTCGCTGAGGTTTCCGTTGCAGTAAAAGGAAATTCATTTGTACTTTCGTGGAACCGACGTTCTTTTGCTACAAAGTATTTTAGGTAGGTACGTAATTACCAACATCAAGTTTGTAAAAGTTTTAACTACACGAAACTAATGGATTCTCTGGTTCAAAATGTATTTTCACTTCTCATGCTGTAAAAGTTCGTCTTTATGTTGTGCGTAGGCGACCTAAAGTCGCTTTTTATGTTCTAGTGCATAAAGTTTTTTTTTCTAAGACTAAGATATATCAGGCCCAACAGCCACACGCAGAATAAAAAGTCGCAGATTAAATTCAATTCAATTTATTTATTCAGTAACAATTCACATTGTGTTCGAATATAATCTAGCATGAAACATTAAAAACATTATTAGTTAAAGGTATAATAAAAAATTAAATTTAAACGAAGACAATAAGCAAATAATAATAATAATAATAATAGTCATATTAACAGGGAACACAATAAACAAATAATTACATGTCAGTTTTAAGAGCATTATTACGTTTTACAATTCATCTAATGAGTAGAGGCATCTTTCCAACAGGAATGCCTTGAGTCTTGCTTTAAATGAGCCTGTGTACAGTATGCTTTTCAACTCAAGCGGTAACTTATTAAATATCTTAACTGCCTGATACTGTGGACTATGTTTAACTATACCAAAACGCGGGATGATTTTGTTTCCAAGGTCTTTCCTACGCGTTATTTCCCTAACCAGCCTGTCCTGGTCTGTTTCATAGTCATATATATATTTTTTTAAGGTGTTTAAGAGTACTACTACGTAAAGGCTAGGTACTGTGAGAATACCAAGTTCTTTAAAATATGGTTTACAGGTATCTCGTTGAGAAAAAAGTAGTTATTTTATTTCATTTGCTTTAATTTATATCACTTAAGTGTTTTCTATCGTTAATTTGACAAAACCAGATATAATAGTTGTCATTTATTACTTAAAAACGCAAAGAAACATTTTGTATGACTTGGCAGTATGAAGTAGGTACCTACCCAAGTCGAATGTCACATGTTGAAAAAAAAAAAACTTTTAAAAGTTTCGTGGCGGGAATTAGCTATTATCTTCTTCAATTTTGCAACATTTTTGAACAGTGAAAATACCGTTACTTTGTGCCTATTTGTGTAAAAAAATATTATAATTAATGAGAGATTACGACTAAAAATTTAATATGATATAAGAATAACGTAATTTGTTAATACCCTTTAATAATTCTGAGAACAGACTATTTGATGATGAGGTTTGGTCACCGGAGTGAGTGGTGTATCTTCCTATTAACGCATTGGTTAACCCTTGTAACTAACCAATAATACACGAAACTGCCTCGTTGTCTACTGACTATGAGGTCCTGGGTTCGTGTCCCCGGGTCGGGCAAAGAGATATTTTGTTCTTCCATCTGAAATTTCTCAGTACTGTGGTTGCTGGCAATAGGCTCGCCCCTATTACATGGAACTCAAACATAACAGGTGAAATGTGCGTGTACTATAGTTACACCCACATGTCCACTCACCCAGCATAACGTAACCCTATAACGCAAAATACATGTGTGATGCTGTTATGCAATACTCAACATATTGATAACATACGTAATATTTCATCGTTCTAATGTTAGGATCATAAATACTTAGGTAAGAATATCAATCTAATCTACTTCTAAACGTAGACCACTCCCTAGTTCCACAACTCGACTCGCCTCCCGCATCCAGTCCACTCCAATAAAAAAGTACTCAATCTAAAACACTCGCTGCAGTTAACTTAGAAAATAGAAAAAATCAAGCGCAATTCTAACACAGAAAATATATTCGCAATCTCCTAGTTTCTATTTGACGTAAAGGCAATCGGTTTCGAACACAAAAATTGCTACATTATGTGCTTAGCGCAAAGCTACGCATGCAACAGAGTATGTTCTAATTTCGAGTCATTCGCTGTTGGTAAGCGCATTCCGGCTGCAGTATGCAGAGCGAATTTTCTCGAATATTCTCAACTCGTTTATTGTCGGCTACCTACATTTTCCCTTTAACCTTTTAGCGCTTTATATTGCTGCGTATCGCTTTAATCTACTGCTTTAGTTCAGGGTCTACTGCTTCCCGACGAAGTATGTGGAATGTTGCTACATTTTTGTTTTAACCTTTGATCTTTACGTCAATATGTATCGGAGGAGAGTTGTTTTTTTGTCTTTCATATTTTCTACGTTGATTAGAAATAGTCTGGCCAAACCTTTTTGATTCCGATCAACCTGTGTACACGTCGTATTCCAATTTACCTTTTGCTTGCGGATTAATCTCCAAAGTCAAAAGCCCCTTTAGGCATTGGTGTTACAAACCTGTTGCTCTTTTATTAACCGACTTCCAAAAAGGAGGAGGTTACATTGCGTTCGATTTTATGTAAGTTTCTTTTATGTTCACCGATTTCTCCGTCAATTGTGGACCCATTTTATTTTATTTTTTGGAAGAGTTATTATTTAGTTACTCTTGAGGTAGTCCATTGTCATCAAATTGGAATCTGATGAGAGGATCCCATGGAAATCGAGGGAAACCCTCAAATTTTATACGCAAACCACGGCGATTTGAGGATTGGTGGCGCCTTACACCAAATACTTGGGGGCGGAAATATAAATTGTTTGCGTTTATCCCAGACGCAGGGAGCTGGTTTGATTGAATAGTGAACTGTATTATTGCGGGGGGTGAAAAGGTACGTAGTTAGGGCTGACCTTGCAAATGCGATATGAATTAGGACGACGAACCTGTGAATATGGACAAAGGAATTAGGCAGGAAACATGCAGCACCACTGACCTGTAGATTCGCCGTTTTCAATATCTATCCTCCGCGTCGGTCGGCAGAGGATTCGAGTCCTTGCTGGATTCAGGGCAGCACACGAGGGGGCGCACAGACGTCTTTCACTACATAAACACGTACTTTCCGTAGTGTTTCAGACAATAGTTCGTAAATGCACTCGCGGCAATTCGCAACCGTAAATTAGTAATAAATTAATAAGGGAGTATGTTCTTAGTAACGCTACTCTCGTTCAAGACCCAGGTTCAAGTGAGCGAGAATCTTCACATAGTCACCGTCGGCGGTGACAAGGACAGCGATAGCCCAGGTGTGCATGTGGAAAAAGGATCGGATACGATAGGATAGTGACGCATTTTGCAAGTCATTTTTACTTCTACCCTACAATGAAAACTATGAACGAATATGAAATCCAACATCCCCTCGATGAGCAAGTTGACATTAGGCTATTGTAACTTAGATAAATTAAAAACAGACCCACTAAAAAAAAAACCTACTTCCAAAAAAAAAAACACTACAAAGTGAAATATAACTTTAATTTCAAAAAAAGTCAATGCGGACCAACGACACCGACTTCTGAAATTAAAGTAATTTTTCACTTTGTACTGTTTTTTTTTGGAAGTCGGTGTTTTTTGTTGTTAAAAAGTTTTCTAAAGGGAAATGAATTTTTACTTTAGTATACATATACCTATTTTAACGATATTTCTAAATAAGTCGTCTTAATTCTTATTCATTCATGAGACCATAACCTGGTTTTGTCTTCATGATTAAGCAATGTCTGGTCAGAAGTCATATAAGATCTAATATCGTATGTTTACGAGTCTTCCCTGCGCTTCAAGAGCTCGTTAAAATATTGATCACGGTGATTCCCACGAGATGGCGTTAGCAATTAAAACTTTCAGATGCTTTGAGAAGCATTTGTCTAAGACTCACTAAATGGCTATTATTATTATTGGAGTAGGTGGACTATAATATTATTTTTGTCGTATGAAGAATATTAGCAACCCGTCCCAGTTTCGCACATATGCAGTGGCGACCATGTCACTCACATCGAGATTTCTGCGCTATATCTACCTAAGTTAAATATTACCATATTTTAAACATAAAACTTCCAGAATAAATACTATAAATTATAGTGAATACCTGAAAACCAGCCCGTATAACCTAGTAAAAACCTCATCAAAATCCAATATATAGTTTGGCTACACAGACGAACAAGAAAAGCTAAAATATGTAATATAAGAGTTCTGATGCAACTTCAGATCAAGATTACAAAATAGCTTAGCTTGTGAAAGCCTGCTGATTTTATTAGTCGTAAACTAACATGGTAGCAGCTGGATGAGAGTTGCCGAAAATCGAGTTGAATGGCGTGCAATGGGAGAGGCCTATGTCCAGCAGTGGACTGCTATAGGCTGCTGATGATGAAACTAACATGATTGGTCGTAGTAATTTTCACAACCAATCACTGGTCCCCACTATCCAAAATTTACAGCCTACGATTTGCTAAGCAACCAATTACATTGATGATCTAATCAGGGAGTACAAATAGTACAATGCTACTATAGCACATCGTATGCAGCAAATACTCTTGATAGTTTTAGCATTTCCATGCAACATATAGAGTGCTCCTATTTGGTTAAAGCCGGGGCTATTTTTCTAATGGACTTTTCAGCTCTGGATGGTTTTTATAGTGCACCGAACAATATTAACTGAGACACAGAAAGCTGCGGAAATTAGATTCGGTAGCGGAAAAACAACAACATGAAAACTGTCTAGGCTACTAACAGCGACATTAGCTAGGTACTATTTGGAAGGTTTTGGGTTCGATTGGCAGTTAAATGGAAACGTATGTTCGGAAATTTTCAGATGTCTAAAAAAATATTGGCCCCAAGAAACTACACAAGCTAAACAATTTTTGGCCAATATTAAACTGCGTAGCTGCTCTATTCAGGGACTTGAAGAAACTTAGGCGTAAAGAAATTGTTATGTTATATTCAGCTGAAATAAGAAAATGGGCGCCCTATCAAACCCAGCCGATACAAATTTGTTGAGGAAAAGTGTTTTTGGTATGGCACTAGTTATTTATATTAACCACATTCCTAATTCCATAAAAGAGGAACCAGTAACAGCTTTCAAAAATAACCTAACTGTACTTCTATTAAATAAATGTTACTACTCCTTGTCGGACATTCTAGCTAATAAATTATAGTTGTGTATCAATGTATGTTTGATGATGAACTGCATCAATGTTTGCATGCCAAAATGGTAGAATGTACAAGTATTATTTAATATTATTGTAACCACCTCATTGTAAATACCTACATTCTGAGGATATAAATGAATATTCTTTTATATTCTATTTAAAATACCTCTCCGAATAATTCTTATATCTACATATCAGATGATAATGAAATCTGAGCCGCCGGATACGGCAAGGCTCGTATTATTGTGCAACGTCAGGCTCACACCCTCAGCGTGGTATTACATATGATTTATTTTAAAGGGTGAGGTACTCAACATGCTCCCCAGATAACTTTTGCGCCCCATCCATGTGTACCTAGCCTTGAATGTGAATATTTGAAGAGTCTATGATATGATTTATTGGTCTTAGCATATGGCTGCACGACCGCCTTCATTTATTACGAATCTTCGAGGTTAAAGGCGTATGAAAAATGGTAATGAGAAAGTAGGTAATATTTTTGTGACAAAAGTTTGTTCTATGTCTTCTTTACTGAATAGGATTATGAAAAAAATATCCAGGCATTCTATAAATAAATATTTCTTGAAAAGAAAATAAAAGAAAGTCGGCTAGCGTCGGATGAAGTGTCATGTTCAAACAATTTATATTTATCTCAAGAAACAAAGGAGTTTTGTCTAAGTTACAGTCCCTAGATGGCGTTGAATATTATCACCGGCTTCTCCAACAAACAAAAATAACGAATTCAGTGTGATGTTCGGCAATAAGCAGTTACCATAACACAGGCAAATCTTTACATAAAGGAACACAAACGCTGCGATTACTTCAAAATGCAAGAATATTATACCCTAGATATTTTGAATGAGCAAAATGAGGTGAGTGAATGAATTTTATAATTACTTGCGCGCCACTCGGTCCCTTCGGCAGTTCCGGCCCAATGTAAAATTAATTTCTGTCTACACACAGTAGGTATTATACAGCTTACATTGGGTTACAAAGTGTGTAAACTGTACGTTTGCGAAGAACATCCTACAATTATTTCTACGTTATACAAACAAAGGGTATTTTCTGAAAAGTTAATTTAGACCATTAGGTAAATAAATATGTAACGTAAGAGGTGATCCCATCTTGGCGATGTGTAGAGACAAATAAAGTCTGATGAAATACGTCACTTTTCAAACTATGTATAGCCAACTGCCCCGTTGGTCTTGTGGTCGCAAACGCGACTGCTGAGCGTGGGCTCTTGGGTTCGATTCTCAGGTCGGGCAAAGTATTACCATTAGGAATTTCTTAGTAACAGCCTGGAGTTTGGAAGTTGGCGATGTGTTACCACCGTGTTTCGGAAAGCACGTTAAGCCGTTGGTCCTGCGCCTGATCTATAATAATGAAAGCTAGTCTCTGTTGGCTGTTATGGCTGAAATACGGTCTGGAGTGGAGTGGACTGGTGGATAGTCTACCATTTCAAATGTATTAGTAATATAATATCTTCGTACGATTTACGACTATCTGATACGGTAAATTGCCTGTAAGAAACCACATCAATCCTGTAACATGATCAGGGGAAAAGTATTTATCAACTACTATCACATCAATGTACACATGCATAGGTAAATACATAAACTCACGCCTTATTCCATGGAGGTAAGCAGAAATTACAGAATGCCACCTGCCACGATCCTAACATACTCCTTTTACTGCGTTTACCTTCACATATATCTTGTCATACACGCATGCCAAATGCGAGTACCTACTACACACCTGACTTTTCTGTAGAATTTTTGATGAGCAGTAAGGCCACTTTATCGCTCATTTGGAGAAACATCGACGTAAATGTTTTTTTCCCAAAAATGAGTTAAATATGACAAAGCACTTAGAAAGCGTATTTACATTAGGAAAGCAAAGACGTAAAAAAAAAGTGGCAGTTACGTCGATGTTTCTCCAAATGAGCGATATTATGTCCTTCTAGGGGATCCTCTCCCGGCGCCGGCGGCGGCGTTTCCATTCACATCTGCCTTGTTAATCTTTACTAACCCTTTGTTAGTAGCTTTCACACCAATGATGGCAAAATTATCATATTTCAGTTTAAATGCCAACACTATTCCCTGAAATATGTAAAATTGTAGCTTATTATTAACGCAATAGCTGTTAAATTACAAATTATGTGGTTTGCGTTATTAAATATGCGGCTAACAATTTCTATATTGTTTGATAAGCTGTCAGAAATCACTGGGCTTATTAGAGCAACGTCGAAACCACAAATTCAGCTGATCTAACATTAAATTAATAATTTATATCTATAACGAAGAAGCGATTGAAATTGTTTGTTGTTTAATAGTTTAATTAATCGAAATTTTATAATTGCGTGGACAATTTGTTAATGTTTGATTAATATTTTTATGATCTTTGGTACCTATTTCATGAAATCATCATCTGCCTAGCCTTTTTCTTACTTTGTTGGGGTCGGCTTTCATTTTTACCGGATGCAGCTGAACCTATATTTTACATAGAGCGACTGCCTATCTGCCCTCCACAACCCAGTTATTGGGTAATACCCCTTGGGAAGACTGATTGGGGGACTGGTCAGACTTTCGGGCTTCTGAGTAGGTAACAACTGTCAAAGGATCTAAGAAAAAATTACAACCGGGACTAACGTTAATATTTAAAATGGCAACATTTCGTTGCGCTGCCATCGATGCACGCACAGACTAAAAAAAGGAAATAAATTTATTTGACCCAGGTTAATAAGGCACAACACTAAAAAGGTTCTGTTATTTATACGCACAGCTGTCACAGAGAAGAGACTTTTTGTCTTTAATTAAATAATAGGCGACTCCCAAGATTTAAGATCCCTCTTCCGACTAATTTCCCGTCTTTACTAACATATTCCTCTCAAATCTGCTTGTGGCGCTGATGACCTTCATCCGTCACAATAACATAACATAAAATTATAAATTATTCTGTATGTGGTATGCGTGTATTTTATGTTTTAACAATTATAATATTTATTTATTTCTATTTTTTGTTTGTTTCAGTCCCATACTAATCCAGCAAGATCTACATTATACCAACTGGCTCAATCAATTCTATTATTTGTCTAAAATGTTTTTTCTTTTTTTTTCTCTATTACGCACACTTGTTTTTCCAGCTCACTTTAGACATTGGCAGAATAGTCGACATCGGCTTTGCTTGCCATTTATTAAAAATATAATAGAATAGAACTTTGTTACCCACGGAATACATAATAGTTGTCACCTACCTACTTGTTCCTATATTGTCAGTGTCACGCAAATTACACAATGGATTTTGAAAATTGAATTTGGTGTGATTGATTGATTGTGAAATTGTCCCAGAAATTGAATTGACAAAACAAGATAGCGGCGTTAGCACCGATTTTAGTCACGCGCCAAAACAATCTTGTTACATTGCGTTGTACTATGTCCCTACGGTCGACATTTGAACCGGCCAAATTGGCCGTCGTCATTTTAGAGCAACTTTTGTGAAGGCGGCCAAACTGGGCGCCGCGTCACAGTCTGGGTTTTGACGTATTATCTCTTTTAAAACTATATCGATCTTGCTCAAACTTCACAAAGTGTAGGAGTTAGAACAAGGAAGATATATTATCTCTGTCAAGTATTTAAAACGAATGAATGACGATTCTACATTCGCCGCAGTAGCTCCGCGCTCGCGCGTCCCCGCGCACGCTCAACGGTTACGGCGTGTTTTTAATACATTGTGTTTTGTGTGTGTTTAAGCGGGAAAAACAGGAAAAACGGATTACCGTCATGAATGGGTAAGTATTTTAGATAAATAAAACACAAAATAAGTGTAAATTGTAAATGTAAACACGAAAATTGTTGTTTCAACAAACATCGAAAATTATTTTGTATGCCGGACGCGTGTCATGGCCGCCGTGCGCGCGTACTTTACAATAATAATTATACGAATGGTACCAAACTGTTATTATTACGCATGTTTTTACGTGTCGTATTATTGTTAATAGGCAGTTAATTAAAAAAATACCGTAAGGGATTTACGTAACATTGAAATTAGAAATAAACACACAATCAACTGGTGACCCTTGACCTTGAGTGACCTTTCGGGTCAAATAAATGATTCATGTTTTTGTAAAGTTTGTTGGGTGAAAAAAATATATACATAGGTAATGTTCCTCGTTGGACAATCGAATGCTAAAACTACATATACAAACGTTTTTCTAAAATTCCAATTAAAACAAAACACTATCTACCTACTTAAACAAAATACATTTCGCACAGAAAATTAATTTCACCGTTACCTCCGTACATTGTATTCGTACAGCTCGCGGGATTGTTTGGTAAACAAGTTCAATTTCGGTGTAGCAGACGTACGGCACAGCCGGAATGTCTGCGGTCTACCCACCTGAGCTATGACGCTTTGGAATGCGTTATTGCGCGGAAGAAGTGGTTTTTATGCTGCATGCGTAATTTTGAATATAATTTTTGAGGTAGTGCAACGGCGGAGGTAAGAATAATATGGAAGACTTTTTTGAAGTGAAAACAGTAAACGAAACTGCACCGTCACGCTCGGGTTGGTGACGCTGAATCGGGTACAGTACTTTGTTATTTTATACCTGATTTTGTATCACTGTCCAAATCACAGTGACCTTTATTCTCATTACAATAAGGCAGCTGTTTGGTTACTGCTACTGACAGGTCTGTTAAAATCATTGTGATCATTATTCTCCTTACAATTTTATGGTTGCTGCTGTCAGAGGTAAAATAATTGTGAACGGACTGTACCTATACTCGCCTCCAGTCGGTTATTGACGCTGAATCGTGTATACTCGGATCCAGTCGTCATCAGCTGTCATTCATCACTTATATCGTGTAGTCATAACCACACACCCTGTTTTTTATTGCTATGGGAATGGTTGGCAATCCGATCTACGTAAATAATTGGTGACCGGTCTCTCGTTGTAAAGTTCTGAATGTTTTGATTTTTGCGAAAAAATAGTTGAACAATATTAGGCAAATTAACGAGCTCGTAAGAAGCATATAGTATATCTCAGTGGCTTCACGGACATGTCAACAGAATATTTTATGTGTTCACTTTTTGTCATTCATTTGTTTCATAAATTTCTCTACGCACTGACAGGTGGGTTGCTTAGCGCCTAGAGCCTAGCGAGTCACCTTTCGAATAGCGAAATGAAACGAACGCTCTAGAATTTTCGCAAACGACCGCGTTTGGAGACTTTGCTATTCGCCTAGCGTGTTTCGAAAGGCGCAAAACAAGCTCCCTGTCAGTGCATACGTAGCCTAATGCATAGCATAACGGGTACGCTTTTACAATTTCTAACGTGACGACATAATCATGGACGCCCGCTTCCATAAAATGTATGGAAACACGTGCACTATAATAAAGTTCTATATCCATAGATTATAGGCACTTGTCGTCCACGACAATATTATCGTAACGTAAGAAATGATAAAAGTGCACAATAGTGTATAGACAAACATAATGTGTTACTTACCTACAAAAAAAAAAAACTTTTATCTATTTAACTAAAGAGCGGATAATTGGAAGTTAGGTTGGTAAGAAATCATGTTGACGTCATAACAAAAGAAATTAATATAGGCTCCTTTATAACAAACAATTTTTGGAATTACCTATTAGCTTTAAAAAAGACGTAAAAATAATAAACCGTCTCTTTAAAATATCTTCCAATATTCCAAGGTATTTTCAACGTAGTAGTTTTGCCGGGAATATTTCTTAAGATATTCATTTCAACAATGACACCAACAGAGTTATTTCAGTTTAGCTTTGTATGGAGGAGCGGAAACCTGACATTTTTATCATCGTCAGACCGCATTGTTAGTAAAACTGATTCTTGTAGCTAAAGTTGAAATTATTGTTGATGCGGTTTTATTTTATGAAACTATTGAATAATAACTCATCATCTGCCTAGCCTTTTTCCAACTATGTTGGGGTTGGCTTCCAGTCTAACCGGATGCAGCTGAATACCAGTATTTTACATGGAGCGTCTGCCTATCTGATCTCCATAATCCAGTTACTGGGTAATACGATACCCCTTGGTAAGACTAGTTGTCAGACTTTCGGGCTTCTGACTGTAACGACTGTCAAAGATCCACGAATGACAGCCGGGACCAACGGCTTAGCGTGCTTTCCGAGGCACGGAGGGGACTCGGTATGTATAGATGGTCACCCATCCACAGACCAACCGCGGCAACCCTAGCTTAACCTAGTCGATCGACCTGTGCGGCTGTTATTATTTAGCCACAGACCCCTCTCTATATGAACCCACATCGAATAATAACTAACGGCTAGAAACTTTACGTCACATAAAAATAATCTGCGGTCAGATGTTGACCAAACATCAGTACAGGAAAACATCAGTACAGGAAAAGAAAATACATTAGCTTAAAAATCGAGGGTTAGTAATAACAACTAATATTAACAACTAATATAAAAATGAATGATAACAACTAATATAAAAAATAATAAGATAAATATTGTATTCCTTTCCATTGCATTCTTTCCTAACTAACAATGTAGGAAGATCGAAATACTATAACTACTTATTACACTTTTCTATCGGGACTCCTTGTTACGACTCTGCTTGTTAATCGTATATAACAGCATTAATGTTACTCCGGGTTAGTACTCCTGCGTCTAATGACAATATGTTCAGTGCTTACTTGCTACGCCGAGTAGCGTGCTACGGTGTCATACTTGTAACCTAAAAGTCTGTGAACAATCTACAGTCATGTTTATTTTCATTCCCATTTAAATTCAGGTGTTCAATAGTACTGAAAGGATCAAAGCTAATGTAGTACTATCATTATCACCCATTCATTCGCGAAGGATTGTTTTTTGAAAATTACTCGTAGATGCAATACAGCGTCAAAAGCTGTTATTTTGACAAACAGATACTTCTATTTTATTTATTTGTTTATATATCCAATGGATGTACGAGTAGGTATAGATTGGAATTTGTTTGTAACTTAATTAAGTTAAATAGGTCAGCTAATGTAGTCGATCTGACGACGAACCTCGCCTGCAAGCCTGAAAAATACTCAAAGACTCTAAGGAATTTAATAAAAATATATAAAATAAACCGCGTTCATTTCGCGACGAGATTTACTTGTCCATTGTGATTGAAATGAATTATTTCTCAAGGAAAATGGCTAGGAGTGAGATGAAAATACTTTAGCTTTAATGCAATTTAGCTCCCACTGAGAAATACTTTCATCTTTCCTGTGTGATGACAAGGCGGGTACAGTTTCTATTTGAAGAATAGTGTTATCTTTTATCATCAAATCACGTTAGTTTTCTTAAAACAATGGAAATAAAGCAATAAACCGATGTGCATGTATACTATCCCCCTTACTAATACATTTATTATATCAGAAGAATAGTTGCACATCGATTTCTCTCTTTCAGTCTTCAGTAATTTGACTTTCGAAAGAAAAGATAAAGCGTTGTGTTACTAACTACACAGACGCTATACAACGTTTATTAGTAAGGGGGTAGATGTATGTACATCGAAGCAAAAGAAGTGTGTAAGGACCGTAGTACGTGGTGTTCTATGGTTTCTGCCAACCCGCGTGGGAAAAAGGCGTGAGTGTTTGTATGTAAAGCAATAACGGAAAACTAATGAAATGTGGGTGTTACCTACTACTCTGAAAAAAATAATTACATACTACACCACATTAAAGCAATTTCATTAAGGCTTACTGACTTTAAACAGTAAATGTTTGTAAAACAGTAAAACACAAAACAGTAACTTTTCCATTACTGTAATGTAAGTAAATTTCAATGGTTTGATAAGATATCACCAAATGAATAAAACAGTTAATTTTCTGACCTTTTAGCTACTTACAACGTTAAAGATTACTGTCATGACGGTTTAACTGTTTACGGATCAGTAAAAAATACTGTTTTGAACACGGAGGTTTTGAACGTTAGGCTCATATGGAACTGTTTAAAGCAGTTATCAATGTCTTTTTATTTTTATTTACTGCTGATTTCCTTCAGTATATGGGTATACCTCTGCCTAATCTTCGGGAATTACAAAAAAACAAAACAAAAAAAAAACGCGGCATACAAAAATCGCGAGTCAATTGCCGCATCAACCGACTAATGAACGATTTCGCGATCACTATAGAATACGCTTTCATAAAATTATGTACCTATCCATTCGCGGTTTCCTTTCAAAGGAGATGGCGTACAAGTGAACAACCAAAACCAGTGAATAAAAAAAAATATAAGGTTTGTTATGAAATGCCTATCTCCTGTCAAAGTGTTTTTTTTAAAGTGGTATTGTTGCATTACGTTACATCAATAAACGTCGTTACGACAATAAAAGAACACCAATCACTAAAAACTACCATTTCACATAAAAAAACGACTCCTTGAACTCGACAAACTTCAAAGTAACTTAACAAAAGAAAAAAAGAACTGTGACTTTATTAAAATGTACTTTTCCCGCCACTTATTGCTATGAAGCGTGTCCTTTGTAGTCAGGTTAATAATTTATTGATCTATCCGAACGCATTGTAGGCACCTACTTTTACTAATTGGTTCCCGCTGAAAGGTTCTTTTAGTCGGAGCCATTTCGAGGCTGCCAACTGAATTGTTCGGAAATAATTAAACGTAAATACTACCGGTAAGTAATTATTTTTCTTTGAAACTCATCTATAATTCAATACTAGGGAAGGCTTCGATGTTTGCTTTTAAGCACGCGACTTTATAAAAGTGACTTGTTAATTGAGGCGATTATGGGCTGGTTTTTATTGTCGGTTTTATAAGTTTATTTATAAGTCTTTGAATGATGTTCTACATACAATTTCTTTTCAAAGCACTCATGTATTAAAACACATGCACATGATAACAGTTAAAGTCTATAATCCTGTGAATTATTTCTGGTTTAATTCCGTTCTTAATAGCTAATTGCTAGTGTACAACATGCTGCAACATGCCAAGATATGAAATAATGTAAAACTAATAATCAATCAATCTGCCTAGCCTTTTTAGAACCAAATTGGGGTCGGTTTACAGTCTAACCGGATACAGCTGAATACCAGTATTTGATATGGAGCGACTGCCTATCTGACATCCACAATCCAGTTACTGAGTTACACGATACCCCCTGGTGAGACTAGTTGTCAGACTTCTTATGATGCTGACATAATTGCCTTCATTGAAGGTCAGATTTTATACGTGGTAAAAGGAAATACAATATTAGTTTAGCCATACAATAAGATAGTAAAAACGACGTAAAGGCAAAAGTCGTTTCTCCGTCTTTATCCGAACTTACGATCGTAAACAGCTGATATTCATGAAGGCGCGTCAAGTAACTATAGTTCCTTTGTAATAAGGTACACATTGTAATGGTTGTAAATATATTTATAAAATGTAACAACTATACCTACCTACTAACATTCACAGATCATCAAGAAAACTTCAAGAAGACAATCTATACGAACTTTATATTCGTCGTAATAGGATATTACACATGATATCTTTTTGCGATATTTTTTCGCTTTCACTTTCACGCTACCCGAATAAAGTTAGATCGTAAAGATATAAATAACCTAATCTTTACTTTAGGTACCCTATTGGCGGGCAAGCCGCGATAGCGGCGGTAAGGCCCCTCTTTGAGGAGTGGCTAGAGAGGCGTCACGGCGTCCTCACCTACCGCCTGACGCAGGTCCTCACCGGACACGGATGTTTCGGGAGGTTCCTGCACATAATCAGGCGGGAGGAAACGCCCGGGTGTCACCACTGCGAGGATCGCCCAGAGGACACGGTGGAGCACACGGTGGAGGTCTGTCCCGCTTGGGCACCGCCGTGTCCTCGTAGAGGCGATCGGCAGCGGCGGCGACCTCTCGCGCCCGGCCCTGGTCCAAGCCATAGTCCGGGGCGAGAGGGAGTGGGAGGCAGTCACCTCCTTCTGCGAAGCAGTCATGCTAGCGAAGGAGGTGGCGGGATGGGCGAGGGAGAGAGCGGAGAGAGCCGCCCGTCCCAGCCGCCGCGGTAGACGCCCCGGGCGTCGGGAGCCGCGTGACGACTCCCGGCCACAGTAGGCGCGGGCCTGCGGACGGCGAGCAATGGGTAGCTCGCCGTCCGACCAGGACCAGGCCCGTGCCGGACGGCGCGTATGTGTTCCACGCGCGCCTCAAAGAGATGTCAGCAAATAAGGAGGGGCCCGTCAGGGCCGAAGCCTGCCGGGGCAGCGGGATTGTCCGAAAGGGTTACCGCTGCCCCGGAATATAAAGGGCTAAGGAAGGAACACGGATGGGTTTTAGTCAGTAAGAGTCTGACACTCCCTTCCGCTCCACCCAGAGCGGGAGGGGTCATTTGATGATTTACAATCCTTAAAAAAAAAAGAAGGTACCCTATTGGCGGAAATTTCAACAGGAAGATATAGTGACATCACATTTCCTGTTTCTATAGATAACGGGAATATGTGACTGTTTTTTTTTTAATGGGAGATTCACGATTATGTCAATCCTTTTGGTAGCAACTGCCTTCTTTGTCGATGACGACCCCTTTGATGTTGTTTTTTCATATACAAAACGACCGTGGTTAGATACTATGAATTTCAAAATACTGTAGGTATCTTATGTCCATGTTGATAAAATGTGGTATTATATTTGTTTCGTTGTTTTTGTTGCTATGGAGATTAGGTTTAGTTACTTATTTTATAGAACAGCTTTTATTTTGGTTGGATTAGAAATCTGTGGTGTCGAAAGTCAATAAATCGGTTTTTCAGGTATGTCTCTAATGCCAATAGGGTACCCATTTTTAGACTTAAAAGATTAATCACTAGCATAAATATATAAAACCATCTAACTTTCCACTCCAATATCTTGAAAAATAAAAAACTTCAACGCACAAAAATATAAGTCAAATAAATCCAATAAAATTGCAATACCTACAGCTATGAAAAAGAAAACGTTACAAAGATTAATTTCCCCGAAGTTAATAAAACCCGAAGTTTATATTCAAAACACATTCCTATAACTGACAGTTGCTTGTTTCCGTTGAGCTGAAAGAATTGATTGAAAAGAAACAAAATGTAAGGGGAGAAAAGTTTCCCCCTTTTCCATTAATTTCAACGAAATTGTGTAGACAATGGGAATGTAGGTTTAATTTAGGTTTAATAACCGGAAAGTATTTTTTAGTTGACTTCGGAAAATAAGGATTGTTTGACTTATTTATTACCTTTATTATATTATAATATCCTACATTTTCATACATTTACTTTACTATATTTAGTTAAAAAAACATGAAAAAATATAAAAAAAATAGTGGCCCATCGGCGTGACTCAGCCGCGCAATGGGAGCCTCAATCTCGCTATAAGCTTTTATATCATATAAATTGTGTAATGATGTTATAAGTCTATAGTAAAAGTTTTAAAGGAAAAGTTTATTTTATTCTTTTTAGCGCAAAGAATATTTTTTTACTTAAATTTATTGTTTATTTTTTAGTTCAAGTTATTCTCAGCCATTTGATACCCATATTGTAGGAGTGCATTAAAAATAACTAGTCCGCCATCTTGGGTAATCCGCCATGTTTAATTTAGAATCACGTCACATAGCTAACTAGGTATGCATTGTCATCCAAACTAAACGAGTATACAAAATTTCAGCTCAATCAGTTGAAGATATCTGCTTCAAAATTGAGTTGCAAGAGTCCACCCGAACAAACATACCTAGTTACATACATACATTGCAAGTTAAATAAAAGCATGTAAAAATAGTGGCCCATCGGCATGACTCAGCCGCGCAATGAGAGCCTCCTGAGGTTTTGGTCGAGGCTTTTTGCCAAATCCAGGCTTTAGCATTTTGGGATTGTGTTTGTGTTGTGTCGACGTATTTACCTAAATTTTTTTTCCTAAATTAATAAACAAACCTTACGTTGTCATAATTTTCTTCTCAAAATTATCGTGACATTGTACTCAGAAAAATCAAATTATATAAATATAGGGACTTGTCTTTGCAAGGGCGTAAAAGAAAGATAAAACCAGAAGGCCAATATCCGTAATTTAAAACGTTCAAAATCTAGTTGTAGTCTCATCTCTGCGACAAACAAATGTCAAAAACTTGTCAAAATGTAGGGAAATTAGAGGTATTTTTGACAGATTGAGACTGAGATCAGACTGTGAACGTTCTTAAAATTACGAGAATTTCCCCTCTGTTCTCATGGCACGTTGACTCCTATCATAGACAGTTTTACTTCTTGAAATAATAGGGGAAAAGGCTGACAGCATTGCCACGTTGAATGGCAATGCTAATTCAATCAATTTGCATGGCCTTTTTCCCAACATTGGGGTTGGCTACCAATCTAATTGGATGCAGCTGAATACCAGTATTTTACATGGAGTGACTGTCTATCTGGCCTCCACAACCTAGTTTCTAGGTAACATGATATCGTGCAAGACACGTTGTCAGATTTTTAGGCTTCTGATCACCCGTAAAAATCTAAGAAGGTATGAGTTCATTGAAAAAATGGGTAGTAAATGTTTGTTTTAATTAATTGTGAGATTACCTAAACATCACTTACTTTCGTTTGCAAGATCCGATCTGTTTCTAGTCTGTTTAATTTGCATAAATGATAATTATTGCTTGATATATGTAAAAAATTGTCTCACCTCGTAATTGTACCTTTTACCTTTAGTCCATCTGTTTAAATACTGTATTATAAAACAACTAGAAATTCATTTTACTATCAAGCTTTCAATGACAATCATAATTTTCAACATTTTCCCTAAAAACTATAACTACCTATATTCGAAGAATCTGACTAAAAAACAAAAAGTATTTACCCCATTCTCGAATATAATATAGGTACATGTATGTACGTCGCATAGCTTTTATGATAACCGAAAGTACGCGAACAGATGCAAAACTTGTTCAAGTAAAACAATTTTATACAAATTACTTAACTACTTTGAGGCATGAGAGAACTAAGCAAACTTCGGGCATGGCACTTTTAGCAAAATTTTACTTCCCCGAGGTGGCGTATTTGCAAACTTTCATATAAACAGCTCAGCAGAAAGGTAAACAAGTTTAGTTTAACTCTAATTTCGACACTCTAAGGAGACGTACTTGTACGTATAAACTTCTTGCGTCGTCGTCTAATTAGTATACATATAACTTGAACCCATTCGTTTCAATTTAGTTTTGGGGCATTTCAGTTAGTTTGACCAAGTTTCACCAATATTCTTGATATAGATAGGCCGTGACAGTGTTTATTACACTTGGCCGAGAACATGATTAATGAAGGCAGCTCTGAAAGGTACCTATAACAAATTATCCAATTTATTATTCAAATTGTGGAAGCTAGGAAGATTCATAAAATAAATCCGTTTCCAAAGTCTCCCAGACGCGTATGTCTTGCCCAGAGTATTTAAACGACAGCCATAAATAATTTTAACCGCCTTTATTCTTCGAAAACTAGTAAAGAGCTGTCGATAAAATAAGGAATAACATATTTTTATTGAAAAGGCAATATCTAAAAACGCTGAGTTATACGATATCAAAACTTGGAAAGTTTGAAGCAAGTAATCGCGGGCCGAGTTAGAGACACAATTTCAATCTTCAATAAGCGAAAAAGTCAAACAGTAACCGAATGAGGGAAAACGAAACATCTCAAATATCCAATTTGGGGATATAAAGAAGGAGACAACAAGAAAACAGTGACCTCTGTTATTGAATTAATTTCGTATGGACGAACCCTTTATCACGAAAGTCGATCATTTGTCCGTTGTTTATATGTTAGCTACGTTCATTCTGAATCTAATATTATGATGGCGAAAGGGTCACGTTTGTTTGAATGGCGTCTCTTGTGGGCTACGGATGTAAACGCTATGTTTTATTACGATCACTGGGACATGACGTACAATAACTGAACATAAATAAATTTGTGACCGCTGTATTTCTTTTATGGACGAAGCGAAAACGAAATTGCTGTCGACCTTTTAACTGGCCCGACGTATTGTGGCTTTATTAAAGTTTTACCTTCGGTTATTGTGTATTTATTACGTTATGAGCTTATTGTTTTCTTTTCGCAATAAATCATAATGATAGTGAAATATATGTTTCAAATGTTAATTTCCATAAACATAAAACCAATAATTAATTACTTGTTACAGTATCAATAATAGTTATGGTTTGATTTATTTGACCGTATTACCCTTAACAATATTTTACTGGCCCAGCAAAATACATGTTCAAATTAAGAGTACTGAAAAAAAAAAACTAAAAAGGCTCGCTCTCTCGTAGCGTGATTTGTTGAAAAAAAAGGCAGGTAGGTAAAATCGAAGATTTTCGTACACAATCCCGGAAATTTCCATATCTAAATGGAAAACCGACCCCGAACAATCAATTTATCCTCCAATATCCTCGGGCGGTTTATACCACCTGTACAATAAATATTTATACGTTTCTCCCTCGGTTTGTATCGCGAAATTCTTGAAACGGAAAACTTTTTTACCAACAATTATGATATGATGTTTCTTGTTGTATTGAGTGGTAAAGTATGAAGGAGGTGGTTGAAAGTTTTTTTAAGTAAGTACACCCATAATGGCGGGAAGTTAATATTTTGGTATTTTATATTTTGTGTTGTTTAAAGGAGTAGCAAGTTCAGGACTTAATCAAGTAGGTACTTGTTTGGTTTATCTTCCTTATAAAATAAAATAGTTACTAACAGTATTTTTTTATTATATATTTTGCTGTCTCTATTAACTAACTAATTACCGAACTTTGCGCGGGTATTAAGAATACTGTCATTATCTTCATAATTTTCAATCACGAATAACTAACTGTTCTTATAAGATGAAATAAAGTTGTTGTACCAAAAAACCCGAATCAATAAAACCCTTAATCACGTAGACATAAAATAATTTCTGACAATTTCGCAACAAAAAACCGTATACAAGATTGTATCCTTGAACTTCCACTCAATAAATAAAAGACTGCTTACATGTTCGTTCAGTACTGAATACAACTTTTCCATTTCATGGTTACGGAGCGTACGTCAAAACATGCACAGTATATCATTTCAAGCCGTTATGATGATAGCGGAGTTCAGTTTATCATGAAAAATGGTATTCAATAGTCCCAGTTCGGTGTACCTTGTGACGTTGCAAAATAGACATTTGTCGCAACAGGTAGCGACGTCTATCGTGGGTCTGTACAGGCTCGTTTAGTGTAGCTTACGCGTCACTAGATGGCGCTAGGTTTATGAAATCGATATGATATTCTTTAGTCTGTGACAGAACATTCCCGAAACTGTCAGATCGGTTTGAAAAGACAACGAGTGTTTCCGGCCTTTACGATCGAGGACACGAGCCAAGAGGTTGACTTGAAGGGACGTATTCCTGGGAGGATCGGGATGTGCCCTAATAACCCTCTGGGGTATTTATAAGCACAGCAGAAGCTGAACCCTGTGAGTATTCAATCATTTTCCTTGTTACTGTGGGTCAACCTTTGGGTCTTACATTTCTGTTCTGACACAAGGTCGTTGTTACAGGTCTGGCTATATGCTAGCCCTTTCTTTATTGTACAAAGCTACGCGCGAGCGATTCGTGATGTCTCGGTGCGGCCCTGTGATCGGATGATAGGAAATCGATCCGGGTGCAGGCGACTCTAGTCTACCCCCTGTGGTGTGGTCATCCGCAGTAAGGAAGGCCTTACCTAGCCGAATGCAGGTGAAGAGGGAAGTTCGCCACTCGAGGTAACGACAGCGTCACCTTCTATGCCCGTAGGCCACGTTATTCGTGTGTTCACAGGTTTAACCTGTGAACGAAGCCAAGGGACTTAATCCCGCCAACTGAGGGTAACTCAATCGTCAACTGACGGTATTTCGATTGTTAACTGAGAGGTAATTTGTTATACTGAGAGAACGCTGAGTTAATCTATAGTGTCATAATTTATCATATGAGAGAGTTAGGCCTTTGTAGGAACTAGGTGTTAAGCCAGTTGTTATAGAGTATTGTGTCTCGGGTATTGCTTTGCATAATCGTTATTTTCCCTTTATGAGCACAATCCTAAAAGGTCAATACTTGAACGGTTGAGCTAGACGTTATTAAGTGGTTCATCTCACGGACTCGATATAGCGACTCTGAGAAATTGTAATAAGTCTCATTGCAGGCTTTCACCAATACAAGTAGGAACGGAGACTATTTGTATGGGTGGATGCCCAAGTGTTTGGGAAAGGTATATAGTGTAGTGGCTCGCCACATTAATTGTTTGTGTACCTACCTATTTCTATGTATTAATAATAAACTTTAATTGTTTAAGAAGGTACTTGTTTAATTGAATCTTTCCCTAACAGATTATACCTTATAAATTTACTTTAGCACGGTGGTGAGTAGTGTAATATCAATGGAAACCATCAACATCTTGTTTCTTAGTAATTCCTGTAAACTGCTCAAGGGCCGGGTTACAGTTGGCGCCCAACGTTGGGCGCTCCAGACACTAACATGGTGGAAGTATAAAGCAGACAAAAAATTAAATAGCTTCAAAGAAAAGGATATTTTTATTTTTTTTTTATAGAGAGAGTTGACGCGTTTGTTGATAAAACATGACCACAATAAAATTTCACAAACATTTTAAAAAACTAGTTAAAACAGTAACTGTAACCCGGCCCTTGAGCAGTTTACAGGAATTACTAAGAAACAAGATGTTGATGGTTTCCATTGATATTACACTACTCACCACCGTGCTAAAGTAAATTTATAAGGTATAATCTGTTAGGGAAAGATTCAATTAAACAAGTACCTTCTTAAACAATTAAAGTTTATTATTAATACATAGAAATAGGTAGGTACACAAACAATTAATGTGGCGAGCCACTTCACTATATACCTTTCCCAAACACTTGGGCATCCACCCATACAAATAGTCTCCGTTCCTACTTGTATTGGTGAAAGCCTGCAATGAGACTTATTACAATTTCTCAGAGTCGCTATATCGAGTCCGTGAGATGAACCACTTAATAACGTCTAGCTCAACCGTTCAAGTATTGACCTTTTAGGATTGTGCTCATAAAGGGAAAATAACGATTATGCAAAGCAATACCCGAGACACAATACTCTATAACAACTGGCTTAACACCTAGTTCCTACAAAGGCCTAACTCTCTCATATGATAAATTATGACACTATAGATTAACTCAGCGTTCTCTCAGTATAACAAATTACCTCTCAGTTAACAATCGAAATACCGTCAGTTGACGATTGAGTTACCCTCAGTTGGCGGGATTAAGTCCCTTGGCTTCGTTCACAGGTTAAACCTGTGAACACACGAATAACGTGGCCTACGGGCATAGAAGGTGACGCTGTCGTTACCTCGAGTGGCGAACTTCCCTCTTCACCTGCATTCGGCTAGGTAAGGCCTTCCTTACTGCGGATGACCACACCACAGGGGGTAGACTAGAGTCGCCTGCACCCGGATCGATTTCCTATCATCCGATCACAGGGCCGCACCGAGACATCACGAATCGCTCGCGCGTAGCTTTGTACAATAAAGAAAGGGCTAGCATATAGCCAGACCTGTAACAACGACCTTGTGTCAGAACAGAAATGTAAGACCCAAAGGTTGACCCACAGTAACAAGGAAAATGATTGAATACTCACAGGGTTCAGCTTCTGCTGTGCTTATAAATACCCCAGAGGGTTATTAGGGCACATCCCGATCCTCCCAGGAATACGTCCCTTCAAGTCAACCTCTTGGCTCGTGTCCTCGATCGTAAAGGCCGGAAACACTCGTTGTCTTTTCAAACCGATCTGACAGTTTCGGGAATGTTCTGTCACAGACTAAAGAATATCATATCGATTTCATAAACCTAGCGCCATCTAGTGACGCGTAAGCTACACTAAACGAGCCTGTACAGACCCACGATAGACGTCGCTACCTGTTGCGACAAATGTCTATTTTGCAACGTCACAATGCCCCTCTTCCCACAAAAAGGTTTTTGGGTACGCAAAAACCACACCGCCCTCGGTGTTAAAACACTGAAGTGGGTAAACAAATTCCAAAGGAAACTTGAGTGGAAGAGCAAAATGTATTTGAAAACACATGGTTTCAATTTAAAAAAAAAAAAAAAAAAATGAAATAACTTCAAAGAAATTCAATTATTTCATTAGTAAGTCCTACTGTAAGCAAATAACCAACCATAAATAATCCAACCTGCCAGGAAACCTATTCTACTAACAAAACTTCCTACTATCCGGGCATAACCCCCCCCCAATCTTTCATGCATCCCTAAATTTCCTCTCTTTCAACCTGTAGCAACCTGCATTCGAACCGCAGGAGGCCACCTCTAGCATACTCCCGAATTCCGTCTGTATACCAGTGGAACTCTGCATTGTTCAAAATAAATCAAAACGATCCCCCTGGTGAATATGTTCAGCGAGCTGATACATATATTGAGCAAACAAAGTGCATAACTCACCAGGCAGGACGTATACAACATTCCCAGAATGAAAAAATCCTGAAAACAAAATGGTGGCTTGGCTTATTTTAAGAGTCACCCGCCGCTCTTAACTAGATAAGCACTAGTGCTATCTATAGTCTCACCGAAGCAACGATGCTATCTCGGCTAAACAAAACATTAGTGAAGGCCTATTTTAGAAGTCACAATCCGCTTCATAAAAAAACAACCAAGCGAGCTTGGCTGATAACAACGTGAAGGCTTATTTTAGAAGTCACTATCCGCTTCATAAAAAATAACATGGACACTGTCCTTATCAAAAAAATGGAGAATAAACACAAGGCATGCAAAACGACATAA
The DNA here is from genome assembly GCA_963669345.1 of Gortyna flavago. Taxonomy (NCBI): domain Eukaryota; kingdom Metazoa; phylum Arthropoda; class Insecta; order Lepidoptera; family Noctuidae; genus Gortyna; species Gortyna flavago. The sequence continues at coordinate 9,872,467 of OY770139.1, forward strand.
TACGGTGCAGTATAGAATGCCGAACGAAACCTGAAGTCACGTTCATAATATAATAATAAAAAAATAAATGTAAAAATAAAGTATTACATCATACCTACGCCTTATCGTCGTTGTTGGAGTAGACCTCCAAACAACACGTGAAAACACGGACTACGGCTAATAAACCCCTGGCTGAGACGACTGAAAAACAATTTTCGACAACAAGAGATTATGTTAATAGATTTTCATATCTTTTATGTGCCAAGAGCCTAATGGTTTACCATTTAACCCTATAAGCTCATAAACTAAAGGTGAAAGCTTCTTTTTCACTATGCACTGTTGATATTTAGGAGCCAACTTCGATGCCTTATACTTCTCCGCATCACTTTGGATGTAAGTTTTACGCCAAACCATCTGGCCTTCACGTAAAGTGACGTCGCGCCTACGCAAGTTATAGTATTTCGCGTTTGTGGCATGAGCCTTTACAATATTGGCGCGCACCTTTTCGAAGATATCCTTTAGGACTCCTAATTCGCCTGCATACTCTTCACGAGGCATAGCTACTTCATAATCGCAGTCGTCTGTGTTCTTATAAAACGTGCCGTTTATAATGGGTTCACGGCCATGGACCAAGAAAAATGGAGTAAATCCAGTAGTTTCATTCACTGCGCTATTTATAGCAAATTGAATTTTTGTTAAATTGAGATCCCAAGTCCTATGGTCTTCTTTTACGTAAGAAGAAACTGCTGTCATTACCGTTTTATTGTACCTTTCTACCATGTTAATTTGTGGTGTGTATCTAGGCCCATAATGCACTCGAGGTATGTTATACTTCTTTAAAAGATTACAGAATTCCGATCCCGTGAATTGAACCCCATTATCGGTAATTACGGTTTCAGGAATCCCGTGAGCAAGAAGAACATAATTCTCAAAGTTTTTGGCTACCAACGCACTAGTGGCACGGCGTAATGGAAACAATAACGTGTATTTTGAAAAACAGCAAGAAACTACTAGTAAATGTACAAAACCCGAGCGTGATTTCGGAAGTGGTCCAACTAAATCGATCGATACAGCTTGAAATGGTCTATAACATTGTTTGGGCTGACCCATGAGACCTGGAGTTTGAGTAGTTTTATGTTTATAGGCCAAACAATTACTACAACCCTTGACGAACTCAACTACGTCACGATACATTCCTGGCCAAAAATACCTCAAACTTAACCTTCGGTGTGTCTTAAAAACACCCAGGTGACCTGAAGTAGGAGGTTCGTGGTTTTCAGACATGATCTGTGAACGCAGTGATTTGGGTACTACTTCTTTCCAGTCGAACTCTTGCGTTAACGCATATTTGCCTTTACTGTACCTATATAGAATACCTTTCTCTACGAGATAGTTGGGGTAATTTTTTGGACATGACGAACAACCCGCCAGAATCTTGTCATACCATTCGTCACCAGTCGGTGTAGGCGTAACAGTAGTATTTACAGCCTCAACTTTAAGTAACCTTGATAAGGCGTCTGGTACAACATTGTCTTTACCCTTCCTATGCTCGATGGTATAATTATACTGCGATAAACGACAACCCCAGCGTGCTAAGCGACCTGTTGGATTCTCCAAATTTTTAAACCACTTAAGTGAAGCATGGTCAGTAATAACTGTAAAATGTCTGCTACCTAAATATGGTTCAAACTTTTCAACCGCATAAATGACGGCTAACGCTTCACGTTCCGTTGCACTATAATTACGCTCGGCTTTACTTAGGGATCTACTTATGTAAGCAATAGGATGGTCATTCCCGTCAATATTCTGGGTTAGCATACCACCTATGCCATAACTGGATGCATCACAGTGAACAGTGAACGGTTTTTCAAAATCTGGACAAGCTAAGACTGGTGCAGAAACTAAAATATTTTTTAAAGAATTAAAAGCGTCGTCTGCATCTGGATTCCATTTAAATTTAACCTTGGTGCTGGTGAGTGCATTTAATGGCGCTGCGATTGTAGAAAAATTTCTAATAAATCTACGGTACCAAGAACAAGTTCCTAAGAACATTTTTACCTCTTTCGAAGTCTTTGGTACTGGGAAACCTAAAATTGCGCGCACCTTGTCAGGATCAGTCCTAAGACCACACTCATCCACCACATAACCCAAGTATTTTAAGGTTTTTCTGAAGAATTTACTTTTACCGAAGTTTATTGTTAAATTGGCGCTTTTAATCCGTTCGTGTAGCCTTTTTAACAGAAGAATATGTGTTTCTAAATCCTCTGACACTACGCAGATGTCATCAACGTAACAGAATATTAACCCTTTGGTTATATCGCTACAAAACGGATGTCCGAACAACTTATCCATTAATCTTTGCTGTCGAGCTGGAGCTCCGCAAAGTCCAAATGGCATTACTTTAAATTCGAAAAGTCCTCTACCAGGAACAGTGAAGCTGGTTTTCTCCCGTGAGGCTTCTTCTAACGGAATTTGCCAAAAGCTAGCTTTAAAATCTACTGAGCTTATATATTTAGCATTTTTGAGGCTGTCTAGGATTTGAGGTATATATGGAATAGCATAAGCGTCCCCTTTTGTAACCGCATTAAGCTTCCTGCAATCCAGACAGAACCGTAATGTCCCATCTGATTTTGGAACCATAAGGACTGGATTGTTCCATGGACTCTCACTTGGTACCACCACATCGAGCTTCAACATGTTGTCCAATTCCTTATGAAGTTCTTTTAATTTTTCCGGTGACATTGGATATGGTCTGGACTTAATGGGTAACGCATCGCCAGTGTCAATTGTGTGTTGACTCAACTGTGTTCTACCCAAACCTTTTGACTCAAATGACAAATTATGAAATTGTTGGACTATTAATTCCGCTATAGTTTTATGTTCCGGACTCAAATTATCAAAAGACTCTATTGTGTTAACTATTGTTTCACTAGAATTATTAAATTTCATAAATTGTTTAGGTGTCTCAATATAACTTATGTGTTTAAACATTTGAGGCATCAAACTAAAAGCTATCCAAAAATCCACCCCAAATATTACATTTGATGTTATGGATGGAATTACATAAAAATTAATAATCCTAGTTACACTATTAAATGTAATAGGTAACCTTAAAATACCTATAGGACTGCTTTCGGATCCATTAGCAACGAGAATCTTTTGCTTTAACTCAACCGAGGTATCCAAAGAATAACCTAAGTTAATAAACTTTTCATGGGCTCCATTGCCAATAATTGAAATGTCTGCCCCTGAATCTAACAAACCGTATAATACTACATCATATAAATTTACACTTAAATATGGCCGAATATCTTTATCCCTGTCTGGCTTAAACAGTGCTGACACCGATCTATTAAATTTGAAAAAATTAGAAACAAATTCTAACCATGATTTCCATTCACCTGGATCGACCGGTTCCGGTGGTTGGTGACAGACTGTTGTAACTAGTTTTTTGTATCCTTTGTTTTAATTTTACATTCTGGACAAGTTTTTACTGTAAATCCCAACTTTCCACATTTGAAACATTTTGTTGGAGCTTCTTTACAACTAGGACAAGTTCGAGTAGTAAACCCTATATTTCCACATTTAAAACATTTTATCTCCTTCCCGGATGATTGTGTTTTGGCCTTGTCCTTTGCTTGTGTATACTTAAGTTTGTTTCTATTGACATGGTTATCTATGCTGGCTATTTTTGGTTTGGGTTTATTCTCTTCTGGCTGTGAAGTGGATTTTTTGTAGCATTTCGACTTTATATCTTCAGCCTCCAAAAGTCGAGCTACCTCCTTTAATTCTGCCACTGAATCCGGCTTGACTAAAACTAAACCCCTAGATATAGATGGTTTGACATTCTTTTTTAGAATTTTAATCTTATCTAGTTCAGTTAAAGGTGTCTTTAAGCGTGAGAATAAACCATTCATGACGGCAAAATACATATGAACGGGTTCATCAATTCCCTGAATCCGTTTCTTGGCCTCATATAGTAGGTTATCCTCATAATCAATGGCATGAAATTCCCTAAGGAGCAAATCTGCTAACTCCTTCCAAGTAGCCGCTTGACATTTTGCACTCCTGTACCATATTAAAGCGTCTCCTTTAAAAAACGCAAAAGCCGAATCAAACAACACAGAATCCTCCACTCTGAAAGCCTTGGCACGTTCAGAGATTGAATCTAGAAACAAAAATGGACACGACTTGCCATCAAACGTGACATTCCATTTGCAAATATTTTTACTAATTGCATACCGAGTACTACTGTTACCATCAGAATTATCTTCCGCTTCTAATTTTTCTGACTCAGGCTGTTGTTTTCCTGCCTCAGAGCGACTGTAAAATTTGTTGAGTGTTGGCTCATATCCCTTTATTATAACCTTAAGCTTCTCCTGTAAGACACAGTCTTTAACCTCCTTACAAGTTATCCTATGCAGACGATGAAATAAATGGCAATACAAAGCCCTAGCACGAGCAAGACTATACCTGTCTCGAGTCTGTTCGGCACTATCCACCTTGGCTTGCAACTCCTTCAACTTAACTTGGATCGTAACTAATTCCTTGCTAACGTCTGACTCCTCATCTACAAACTCGGAGGGACTAAAGCCTAAACAGAGTGATTTGAGTTGTTTTCGAAGCTTGAAAACTGTATCTGCTGGTGTTTCTGCACGTACTGCAACCTCATATGTCAATTCGTCACGTAGAAGGGAATGTAAATATACTGTCTCTATATCCATAATGAATACTTATTTATTTTTGTTGTAAAGCAATAATATTCCAATATTACCAAAGAAAATCTAAACGCAAAACAATGTATAACTGATAACCAAACGCAAAACGTGTACTAATCTTGTTTCCGAACGCTCCGATACAAATCAAAACGTCAAATGTCACCAACAATGTCAATGAGTTTAATAGGTTATGTATCAATGTATGAAAACGAATGACGAAACAACCAATGCTGTTGTACGGAATGCCGTGTTTGTATTTTAATCCATGGGATTAATGATGTGTGTTAAAACGATTAAACGTATAAGTGACCAACCAGTTGTCATAAAAATTTCAAAAATTCCGTTTCAATGAAAGTTGACAGTTATTGTTCAATAATTTCCAAATTGTAGCTCCCTGTATTGCACAATCCAATAATCAACAGTGAAACTTGCCAATAATGCTATTATCTCACCACGATTATCTTCTCAAAGAAATAAGAGACCGCTACAACACCTCTGAGAACTATTCATTTGCAGTTTACAAATTATGAAGTTTACCTCCAAATGTTTATAACTATATAACAGAAGTTCGTGTTGGGTTTATTTAATTGTAAAACAATGTTTCACCCCAAAAAAATATGCAATACAGTATATCAATACATGACCTTGAACACATGAATATAATCAAACTGTTTTATCTTATATTCTTACCAATTATTATTGTTCAGTTGTAATAATTATTACTTGTACCTGTGTGTTGCTATAAGAAAACAACCAAGAATGCAAACTTATTATGTTACATAAACCTCCAAAATATAGGAAATATTAAATCACTAACCTCCAAACATAAATTGAGTACATAAATAATCTCAATTTAAATACAATTTGTCCAAAAATGTGTTGGGCATAAAAACAAACAGGTTTAATGACCTTTATCAACCTCTGCACCTTACCGGTCCAACAAAAGAAATGGTTAGAATGTGGTGCATTGACCACTTAATATTTAAAACTTATATACTAGCCTTAAAACTAATACGAAATCCCACCAACTGAAGTGACTGAGGGAACTGAGAGAGAGAGAGATACTGTTATTAATTTGTTCACCTTATACAATTAAATAATTATATACCGTTGGGCGCCAACTGTAACCCGGCCCTTGAGCAGTTTTCAGGAATTAATAAGAAACAAGATGTTGATGGTTACTATTGGTCTATTGGTCTATTGGTTACTACTCACCACCGTGCTAAAGTAAATTTATAAGGTATAATCTGTTAGGGAAAGATTCAATTAAACAAGTACCTTCTTCAACAATTAAAGTTTATTGTTAATACATAGAAATAGGCGCCACATTAATTGTTTGTGTACCTACCTATTTCTATGTATTAATAATAAACTTTAATTGTTTAAGAAGGTACTTGTTTAATTGAATCTTTCCCTAACAGATTATACCTTATAAATTTACTTTAGCACGGTGGTGAGTAGTGTAATATCAATGGAAACCATCAACATCTTGTTTCTTAGTAATTCCTGTAAACTGCTCAAGGGCCGGGTTACAGTTCAGAAAGGGCTAGCATATAGCCAGACCTGTAACAACGACCTTGTGTCAGAACAGAAATGTAAGACCCAAAGGTTGACCCACAGTAACAAGGAAAATGATTGAATACTCACAGGGTTCAGCTTCTGCTGTGCTTATAAATACCCCAGAGGGTTATTAGGGCACATCCCGATCCTCCCAGGAATACGTCCCTTCAAGTCAACCTCTTGGCTCGTGTCCTCGATCGTAAAGGCCGGAAACACTCGTTGTCTTTTCAAACCGATCTGACAGTTTCGGGAATGTTCTGTCACAGACTAAAGAATATCATATCGATTTCATAAACCTAGCGCCATCTAGTGACGCGTAAGCTACACTAAACGAGCCTGTACAGACCCACGATAGACGTCGCTACCTGTTGCGACAAATGTCTATTTTGCAACGTCACAACCTAGATTTATTTAGAAGGTTTTCTGTTGTGTACGTGTTTAAGGTAATAAAACACAGTAATTTTACAGTAAGATATTGAAGTTTTGAGCAGTGGTGGCCCCGTGGTAAATGCCGCGACTTACAAGTTGTAGGTAATAGGTTCGAACCCAGACAGGCGCTTTACTTTGTGTAATTTATTTCAGTACTACTGTTTTCAAAACGGTGAAGAAAATTATCGTGAGGAATCCGGCATGTCCTGTAACTAAAAATTCGAAGAAATGTGACATCTACAAACCCGTACTGGGCTCTTGTGGTGAATTACGGCCCACTCCCTCTCACCGAGAGGAGGGCTGTGTCCCAGCAGTGGAAACATTATAGGTTGCTTATGTATTAAAGTTTAATATGGGACTGATAATTTTGTTTTCGCGATTACGATGTCGGTACCATGGAGAAAGTGGTTAAGTTTGATGGGCTATATATACCACCCCCTTATTTTGAAAATACCTTTCTGATACACGCTGTATTGGAGTTTTACGGGAGGTTATAAAAAATATTTAGGAAACCTCCAAAATAGTGATTGGAGATTTTGCAAACGTCGACGTCTTTTTCCGATAAGCATTCAAGAGTAACTTTTGCAGCTTGAGTAGTTCTTGGAAAGTCTTATACGGGGTAAAAGTATCGCTTTGACAAGTTGTGCTGTCACATTTTCAGGTGCTTGATTTTCAAAGATACTGTATAGTGTGGGCCGACGATAGAATACATTCTTAAGAGCGTTTACGCCGTACGGCATTTCATACAAACTTACAAGCCATTGTTTTTCGAAATTAATGAAACTTCATACGCATAAGTACAAAGGTCTAAAAGTTACTTAAAAATATTTTCGAAAAATAGTGTTATAGCCAAATTAGACTGATTTTAAAGTTTCCGTAAAAACAGAGATTTCCAGTTATCTTTTTTTAAATAAGACCTTTTTTTTTTCTTTTTATAGAGAGAAAAAAAAAATAGTAAGCAATAAACAAAACAAGATTCACTGTGTAAATTTATTGGAGCAGCTCAATCCCAAGCATTTTTGTCCTTAATATAGTCTAATATAGTTAACGGTATAAAAGGCTTTCTGGCCTAGTTTCCGCTTAATAAAAGATTTGAATTTATCAAGGCTTCTTGAATGTGGCTAGGAAGTTTAAAAGTTGACATCTAAACGAGCCAATTATCTTCTTAAGCCTGGTTGTAGGAACAACAAATTTGTGTTTGTTCCTAGTATTTATATTATGGATATCACTGTATTATTTAAACAGATTAATATTTTTATGTGCCTACAAAAGATTTTCATACATGTACTGAGAAGGCACAGTCATTATAATTAATCTCTTTAAATTTGTCTCTGAGGGAGTGTCTGCGACTTAAATTATAAATTGAACGAATTGCCCTTTTTTTTTTTTTTAAAACAAATACTATTTGAACAACGGTGGCATTTCCTCACAACAGAATTCTTTACGGCATCACACTATGAAAATAACTAATATACTAAACGGGCTGTCCCTAAATCAGTTAAATCAAGATTTTTTCTAACACAGTGGTATCGTCGGATTCAACATTTCACCCTTTATAAGCACACTAGTTTTTACTTGTTTAACATGAGGTATCGTATACTTAGTACGTTTAGTTTTTTCTAGTTAGAAGTAGGTTATTAACATTAAACCAGTTAACTACTTTATCGAGGGCGCTATTTACATTGTCAGAAACCAGCTGCTGACGTTTGAGTTTAAATAAAAGTGAAGTGTCAAACTCAAACAACACTATATCATGATTATCCTTTATGAGGTAAGACAAGTCATTAATATAAATAATAAACAAAACAGGACTAATAATTGTGCCCTGGGGGACCTCCATTGTTACTTTAGAACCGGGTGAACTTTTTCCGTTGACATCAACTCTCTGAATCCTATTACCTAAGTATGAACTAAGAAGATCTAAAGAGGCGTTCCGGATCCCGTAGTCGTGCAGTTTCCTGATTAACGTTTCATGAAAAACGCAATCGAATGCATTGGACAAATCGCAAAAGATGCCCAAAGCATCGCATTTATCTTTCCATGCATTATAAACATATCCTAAATGTTCAACGCATCAGTAGTCGAACGAACCCTTGTAAAACTGAACTGTTTGTTATAGTAATTTTGTAAATTTATGTTTATTAAAAAATCTTGGCATTTGAGCTAAAATACGTTTATCATAAATTTTATAAAGGTCACTTAATTTTGCACTGAAATAGGTCAATAATTAGTAGGGTCTGATGTACTTCCCGATTAAAAACAACTGTATTAACTTACTGTTTTTCATAAGATCAGTTATATCTATAAAATTATTTTCATCAGTTCGAATACCTAGGTACAACCTGATTGGACAAACAATAGACATTCCTAACATTGATTGCAGCTCTGCCCTAGAATTCAATTACCTAATCCTAAATTGAAATATTTTATCATTCTATCTAAAAAGTTTCGTTAGAAATACGAGAATTTTGTACCAAAACTAATTTTGGCGATGGAAACTAGTTTCCCAAATAAATCTACATCCGAACTGCGCAATCGATTGAAATGTGATAGTTTTAAATTGGAAGGTAAACATACCTATATTTTGTTGCTCTTGCTATTTTGATTTAAAATGATGTGTAGATTTTATGAATTAATTAACTTTTGCCCGCGGCTTCGCCCGCGTATATGTCGGAAAATATCCCACGGGAACGTAGGTACTGCCAGGATTAAAAGTACCTATCCTATGTGGTAATCCAGGTCATAAACCAAATTTCATCCAAATCCGTTCAGCTGTTTTTGCGCCAATCTGGAACATACATTCAGACAAACGGACAAAAACTCTAAAAACTATATTTTCGGCTTCGACTGTACAATTTTGTTTACAAGAATATTCAATTTACCTACAGACTTCGTTACAATTTTGTTATACGTATAGATGATTAGGCTATGTATCATGATAGACAAACTGCAAAACAATGTATGTTTGGTTTTTTTTATTATTCCTTTTTTATTGATTTGAATGCAAACTTTTAGTGACCATTAAAGTTATACGAAACTGCCTGTGTCCTCGCCTATAATACCCTGATCAAATATCTATGAATAGAAAAACGTTAATCGAGCTTTCTCAAATTATAAACGCACTAACAAACAGACTTATTAGACATTGTGTATAACAATACCTGCCCACATAAAGGAGACGCGTATACAGGGTATCAGTGCTCAGAGTTCCTTACGGGATAAAAAGAAATAAATAACGATAAAAGTACCTGTCTCTTAAGTTTATGCCCGCCATGACAGATGGAGTTACCGCATAGTCCCGCATAACCCAAGCATTACATTTGCCGCAATTTATCATACACCCTTGTTTTTTGTCAAGCTGTTGTTTTTTAAGCAGAATAAAAGTCTTCATAATGTGCCTGTTATAATAATGAAGAATAATAACGAAGATTTATTTATTTATTACATTATTATAGCAAATGTTATTTTATGAGAGCATGAAGTCTACTTCTGCTTCTAACCGCTCAAAGATGGCAGATGGCATTAATTCTACTAAATGCCATCGGTCATCTTAGAGCGGTTTCGCACTACATCCGATCCGAATCCGAGAAATGCTGCTCCATAGTGACTATAGTCCTATTTGTATGAGGGGTTGCACACTAGATCCGAACTCTATCCGTCCGAATTTAGAACATTCCCAATTCAGATTAATTCGGATTCGGATCGGATGTAGTGTGAAATTGCTCTTAATGTCAATGGGACATCGACTGGCAAACTGTAACCAATAATTTAGCACATGATTCCTCTATGACCCCTAATAATAGACGAAAAACGCCGGGGGGTTCAGAATCATGTGCTGAATCTATAATAACAGGATGCTCATCGATGTCCCTGCCGTCCTGTATAACATAGTCAATCCATTTCTCTAGAAAACTTTGAACAGAACAAGTACCTACCAGAATGACTTAATTTCAATAATTAGATTATCAAGCATTTTTAATTGGAAACTTCATAATTTATTGCTATTTATAGTTGTTTTTTACGACCAAACTACCGTCCTAGGTAAATGTTTTCAATACGGGTAATACTTTGTAAGGTTAGAACGTTTAGATTCAATTTCCTGAACCAAACAATATTTTTCTCCACATCACAAAGACCCTGAAACAGAATTTTTAAAACTCGTTTTTCTTTTTCCCGTTGAAAACCGATGGAAAAACAAGCCAATTTCCTTTTTGTTTCGAGTTTCGGGCCCATAAGCCCTTCGCAGTCAATTTAACATTAGTTATTTATTACATCTTTACCGCACTTAAATGTGTTTTATTTTTATTCCTTGAGGTGTACCTGTAGCTGCCCCGCCATTAATAAATCTTTTCTTCAGAGACCTCTAAGTGCGAAAACTAGGAGCTAATGTACGGGAAATAAAACGGCTTTACACTTGCAGCTAATATCAATTTAATGTTGCTTTCGCCTGATGTCGAGGGGAAGAGAAAAATACATGGTTTTTTCCTTTACGAAGCTAGCTTTTTAGTCTAATGCAACATAGGGCTGATTCTTAATTTGCTTATTAATTCATGAAAAATATTTGTATCAGAACTAATATTTCGCAGAAGAAGTCTTTTCCGTAAAGTTTATATACACATACCTATGTATTTTAATCTGAAATAAAATTATAGTTATTATTATATCAAAATCAAAAATCATTTATTCAAATTAGGCTGAGAATCAGTACTTCTAAAACGTCAAAATAACACAAGACAGTTCGTCAAAACGCCCACCCTTTACCAGTTCCTAGTAGTTTAGCTGGGAAGACGAAGTGACGCAACAAACTCCCCAGCAGCACAGCTGTCTGTTCTATTATATGTAAAGCTATACAGGGCTAATCCTTAATTTATCTCTGAATAGTGTTATTTATTTGTATCAGAATTAATTATCACCTGTCATAAGTAAAGTAAGTACTTTGTATAAATAAGACACAGATGTTATTGAACAATTTCTTCTTGAAGGTTTTCCTTACCAGATTTAAGAAATTGTTCAACAGAATTTTTGTCCTTGATTTTTTTTTCAGAAAACTTAAGAAAATAACGTGCAGATAATTTAATAGCACAGGTACTGATAAATTGAAGTTGTTTTCTTTTCATAAGGTTAATTTGATTAGTCTTTTGTCGGGGGGCATATTAAATTGAAGGTCAAAAGATACTTGGAAACCTTAAGAGGAAACGCGGGTGGTCTTTTCTCCATAGAAACACTCGCCTGTTTTCTTTCTGGTTAATGACAATAAGAAATGATTTTGTATAGAATTATAAATATTTACTATTTGTGTGTCCCTATGTTTTCCTTTTTGATGATAGGTACATTATTTTTATAAGCACTAGAACCCTCAAAAAATGCCGATTTAAGCCGCTGCCAACAGAAGCCTAGTGTACAAATTTGACAAAGTATTAATGAAAAAGAAAAACATAGGGACACAGTATATATCTTTCTTATTCAGTTTATAAAACACTATTTAAATTTTTCCAATATTGGAGGAGGAAATAAAAGAAGGTCTGGTCCTTACGAGCACTTACTGGAATATTTCCTTCCGAGCACATTAATTGCTCTTGCGAATCTCCACTCAAGCCGGCCAATAAAGGCAAGAAAGAGGTGGGAGATGTGTTCCTAATCAGTGTTCACTCCAGCTGGCCAATTAAGGCAAGCCAGAGGAACAAGACTACTCCGGGAGATAGGGTCCATAGGTTCACTCTACTGCCAACAGCTCGTCACATGCTGCTCTGCGGGTTTCTGTATCTCTCTTGGTCTGGATCCTCACCCTGGACCTGTTTGGCAAGCTTATCTCTACCGGCACAGGCCTAGAGCTAGGAACGCGCAAATTTCACCACGAAGTTATTATTATTATTTACCTTTTTTCCCCGACAGGTTAGGCAGAGGTGTACCTATTAGTACACCCACATTTCGCCAGTTATGTTTAGGTACATAACATACATAATCAGCCTATAATTTTGCCACTGCTGGGACACAGGCCTCCTCTCTGTGAGAGGGAGTGGGCCGTAATCCAAAACGCGGGCCCAGTGCGGGTTGATAGATGTCACATGTCTTCAAATTTTTGGTTCTAGGACATGCCGGTTTCCTCACGATGTTTTCCTTCACCGTTTGGAGAGGAATGGTGACGAAATAATTTACACACATTAAAGCGCCTGTCTGGGTTCGAACCTACGACCTACAACTCGTATGTCGCAGCCGTTACCACTGGGCCACCACTGCTCTTAGTTACAGTTATGTTTAAGTCCCATGTAATAGGGGGCGAATCTATTGCCATCAATCGGACACAAATCTAGACTCTGAGCTTAGTAATTGCTAATGGAAAAACCCAATAACACTGAACGACCTGGGAATCGAACCTAGGACCTTATGCTCAGCAGTAGCGCTTACGACTACTTGACCAACGACGCAATTAATGTTGAGGCAAAAATGAGACCGAGTTGGGATTGCATTGCGATGTCCCGTAAGTTAATCCATAGGTAGTGAACTTTTAAATATAAATTATATTATATTTTCAATAGTAATAGTCCTCCAGAACGTATTCCGGCCATGACGGCTTATCTCAACGGGGACTAGCCTTCGGCGCGGGAGATATTATAGTGCACAAGTGTGTGCGCAAACACTGGTGCACGCCCTCTTCCCTCACCTTCATATAGTCCGATGGGACGGCAATCCGACACGACCGAAGAGAAATCATGTGCTGCACCAACGGCTTAACGTCCTTTCCGAGGCACGGGGGTATCACACCGCCAACTTCCAAACTCCAGGCTATTAAACCCAATAACACTTTGCTCGACCTGGGACTGGACTTGACCAATTTCAAAAGAAGAATAATTCAATTCAACAATTCAATTGAATCTATCTTCTCACACAGTAATAAATAATTAATACGATAGTTTGTGGCACTTACCTACAACCGCTTTTAGACGTGTCTCATTTCAAATTAATCATTCATTATTAAATATGTGGGTTTCATAAAGTATTTAGTTCAAACACTTGTAGCTGATAATTTTACATTTAATAAGGATTACATAGGACTTAAACATAACTGGCAAAATGTGGGAAAATCTGTGTTATTAATTGAATAATTTAACTAATTCACAACGAAAATACCTTAATAAACTAAGTTCGAAAATCTTAAGACCCCGCCCTCACTGATTAAAGGCTTTTACCGAAAAGTTTAACTTAAACCCTCAAAACACGTAACAAACCATATAAAATTCATAAACTAATCAAGAGCGAAAACAACTCGAAAATTTTACTTAAAACGTTGCTATTAATAAATCGTAGGCATCCTAATTAAACTTGGAAATACCTACGTTAGTATAATACACTCGCCTACTAAAATGTTAATTACGAACAGTTGTTTACACGACGTAGCAGATTTACAATGTAAACTGAAGTGGTGAGGTGAAACCATTATTATTCGTCGTAGCGCCCAAACAACTTCCTAGTCTATGACATTTTGAATTGCCAATACGCATTCTAATTATGAATGAATTTTGCATTAATTCATTCCTTTGTTTTAACAGCAATTGTTATTTTTAAGTGATTCTCGCTTCAAGTTATTTAGTTAAAAAAGGGGTCTTAAGTAAGACCTCATTTAATTTACGGGATAATTCGGGCATGCAGCTCGAGGCAAGTTCCACTAATTTTAAGGTCCACTCTTAAGATTTTGGTGTATTTTACTTGATTGGAAAAGACTGGAACGATGTATGAATCAGAAAAGTAATATAACCAAAGAATGATGATAATTGACTGAATAGATTTGTAGCGATTAAATATAAGATGCTGATAATTAAACCAAAAAGTATATTAAGTACTAATCTTTGTTACACGCTCGGGAATGTAGTAATACCGGAGGAACTAAGCAGCAGTGTTGCAAACATACAAAAACTAAATTAATGTTACCAACTAAATGTAATTACATTGACAGTTTGCAATAAGATTGATAGTTTACCCTTATAAAAAAAAAACAATATGAAGGACTCATAAACATGGCACAAAAATATTGCTAAAACCAGAGATTTATATTTGGGGAGAAAAACAATGAGAAAACCGACAAAAAATAGGTCGTGGGATTGAACTGCAACCCTGACGAAATCAATAAAAAAATTCTGAACGGCACTATGTTGTATAGACGCTAGGACATCAAGCTACTACAATCTGTCAAATTTATTTTATAGATTATCAACTTTATCGCTAAAGCATAAGGTTCAAAGGAAAATTTGACAGTTTCGGGTAGCTTGATGTGCTGGTATCTGTACTAGGAAAGGTTAGGATTTTTACGTGAACGTCGCGAGACGTGCCTGTCGAACACTGGGGCCAATCGGAATTCATGTATCTGGACTAAAATCCTGCACTGTCAAATAAAATAATAGCAAAGTCAGCTACAGGCCTTGCCTCGTTCAAAATATTGATATCTACATCAAGGTATGACGTGAATCGAGGCAGCTTTAAATCTTTTAATTGTAATCCACGAAGGGTTAGGTAGAGGCGTACTCAGCTTTGCGAAAAAAATAATTTCTTACTACACCACATTAAAACGATTTCATTAAGACTTTGACTTTATACAGTAAGAAGAAAATTTGTTTGTAAAACAGTAAAAAGGCAAAACAGTCACTTTTATTGATTGAACAATGAACATACTGTTTACTGAAAAAACAAAAAAAGAAACGGAAAACCACCATTACTGTAATGTAAGTAAACAATGGTTTGAACGATATCACCAAATGAATAAAACAGTTAATTTTGTGACCTTCTAGCTAGTTAACTGTCATTAAGGTAACATTTTTCTTCAAGCTTTAACTGTTTTCGGATCAGTAAAAAACACTGTTTTGAAGGTTAGGCTCATATGGAACTGTTTAAAGCAGTTCAGATCAATGTTTTTTTTATTTTTATTTTCTGCTTATTTCTTGCTCAAATTGCTCCATAAAACTATTTCAAATGGCCTGGATATTTTTTTCTGCAAAGAAAACAGCCCTACTTGCTATGACCATAAAGAACAATGGAACAGACCTAATATCCCGTCCAATATCAGAGCGACTAATCGTGCTGGGAACTAGTGGTCCCAAGAAATATAGATAAAGTGGGTCGTCGTTAACTACATTGTCTCCTGGGATTAATAGTTGTATAGTTCCCCTAAATTTCTCTACCTGATACCATAGAATAAGAAAAGCATAATAGAAGTGACACTGATGTAAAACACTGCTGCATTTGCTAAGATTGGAAGCTGAATCCGCAACGAGGTGATCCGACAGAGAACCAAAGTTGTCGACATTGCTAACAGAATAAGCAAGCTGAAGTGGCAATGGGCCGGCCATATTAGCCGTAGAACAGATAACCGTTGGGGTAGACGTGTTCTTGAGTGGAGACCGCGAATCGGTAAACGTAACGTGGGACGCCCTCAGGGTAGGTGGAGTGATGATCTTCGCAGGATGGCTGGTAGCAGCTGGATGAGAGTTGCCGAAAATCGAGTTGAATGGCGTGCAATGGGAGAGAAGCTGCATAATGCCTACAATGCAAGCCTATAATGTACTCACTGCTGAGACACCGGCCTCCTCCCTTAAGGGGGAGTGGGGTATAGTTTACCACGTGGGCTTAGTGCGGGTTGGTAGATGTCAATGTCTTCGAATTTATGGTTCTGAGACACCGGTTTCCTCACGATGTTTTCCTTCACTGTTTTGAGAGCAGTGCTGATGAAATTATTTACACAAAGTAAAGCGCCTGGCTGGGTTTGAACCACTGAACCGCCACTGCTCTTTTGCTCACTTGAAGCTAATCCCAACTTAGTTGGAAATACACTAAGCAGATGATGATGAACAGAACCTAAACTCGTGTATGTCGCATTATGTAGACGCCGATGACTTCAAAATAATACCTACCTACTGCTCCTGGTAAGACTCGCGCTCACTCAGATTTAGACAGGGTTGCCAATATTGGAATAATAGATACAATCCTAAGAGCTGCTGCTGCAACTACGACCGAGATCATTGTCACTGATCTATACATACATCATACTCGTACATAAAAATCAATAAAATTAAAATGTCTGTTTGAAATTTCAAAATAACAGCTTTTGAAAGTATATACGATACTTATAAAAAGAAAACAAAAAAAAAAATTGTCTACCTGTTTGTTTCGGCTAATCTCCGAAACGGCTGGACCGTTGAAATTTGGTATGGGGTACTTTGACATACTACGCGGGCCACGCCACGAGCGGAAGCTAGTCTTACCTAATATTTTAACCCCGCATGGCCATATCACCATGACTAGGGTAGTATAAAATACTGATCACAGCAACCATAGTCACGGTTGTGGTCACCTTGTTGGCAGGCGGGCTATATTATACTTTTCTGAGTCCTACCTTCATCTTACCTCAATGCTGAGGATCAAGACCACATATGACCGCTCGATACATGCTGCCTCCAACAGCCTTTTTAATCGCATGTGATCATTTTGCCGGTGCACGGTGCTCTGCCTTGAGCGCGTTTTCCTTCCACGAGGCCCAGTATCATAAGCCTTTCCAAATAATGCATTGGTGAACGCATAACATGTCCGAAAAAGCTGAGGCCACGCTCCTAGCATGTTGAGTTCCTTCTGTATTGACTCATTAGTTCTTATGGCGGTCCATGGTATGGAATGGAACTTTCGTGTTGGTATTTACAATGCGTTTGAAGTCAGAGTTTCGCCTCTATTAATTCTTAATCTATGCTAGTACCAAGCGTACCCTCCGTAAACATAGGTAAGTTAAGATATGATGGCCGTAAACAAAGTTTCTATGGGCTGGCGTGATGAGGTAATCGTGCATAAATTAAATAGAGGGCCTAGTTTTCGCTGAGAACTTGTGATAAAAATTTAGTATGTTTTCGAGTGGTTCGCCGTTTCGTTTTTGGATGATGACGTGGTCGGAAGCTTTATATGTTTGATGGGCGATAATAATGTGCAAAGAAGTAATTAATTACCAGTTGTAACTTGTACTAGCTGGATGCTCAATAATCATTAAATAAATCAATTTGCAGAGTTGCAGTTGCATTTTTCTCTCAGTCTGAATCTGTCAAAAAGTATGTAGGATTTTTAACATTGGTCGTCGCTGAGATGAGAGTGCTACTAGATTTTGAACGTTTTTAATTAAGGGAATTGGTCTTCTGTAAAGTACTCAAACTAACCGTTACTAAAAGCCATAATGTTTTTCTTAATTATAATCTACTGCAAAGCACTTTGTAGGTTCACTTTACAAAGATTTTAATTTGAAAAGGAAATGTGAAGCTATTTAAGCAACTGTGAAAGCGTTAGCTCCGGAACAATTCCGAGCTACACTAATAACGTCACGAAGTAACGTGTTTCAGTACCTCAGAGAGTCGCGTCTAATACATTCCAAGTATGTCATAGTACTCCTAGATTGAATAGCCAACTCGCTGAAGATATTACGTAAAATATTCCCCTTACACACGCATTCTGATTCGATAAAATGATTGAGAAAGTTTCTGCTTCTCACATTGGCGACATAAAACTAATTTTATTGATATTCGCCGCGTTTACTTTTACAATTTTCCGAACCTTTGTCGTAAGTCGTAAAGCTACACAGTCCTTGACCGAAACTTTCTGCGGAATCTTTAAGCGTACCTCCCTATATCAAAAATTTACCGACTTCGGTGCCTTTTTACGGAGTTTTTTTTTTTTATTCGTGTCAATTCTGAACGTTAAGCATTAGCTTCGAAAGCGTTCTTATATAACCATCGTTCTTTACATTAGTTACTGCTTACCTTTTGTTATTTCCTTGAACACTTTTATCTCGAGGTCACGTGAAAAAAATTAATCTGAAATTTTGTGCCATTAAGACAGCTCCCCTTTTCGACGCCTTTTGTTGGCTATTGTGAGATAAGAAAGCATTGTTTTAAAGAAATTACACGACTCGTCCGTGGAAATGTTGTGCGGTCGTATTATTGTGGCTATGTTTGTATTTAACTTCATGTGTTTTGTTTGTACGAGTAGGTACCTGGCCTGAGCAAAAGCCTTGTATTTTAATTAAAATACAATCAGGCTTTTCTACTTCTGGGTATAACATTAGGTAGGTTAATCTTTATGGGGTTTATAAACGATTATTAATGTTAAATGATTTTAATGTAGGTAATTAATGTTAACAAAAATGTATGGTTTAACAATCGCTAATCACTATGTATCTTTAAGTAACGTTTATGAATAAACATCCCTTTATTCTATTTCTTGCATTTTCTTAAAGATGTGGTTAGTGAGCCAGTGAATCAAATTGGTCCGCCACAATGGCTTTTTAATTGTTTCTGTAATTACGGCATTCAACCGGTTAAGGTGATATGGAAATAATCAATTATTTAAAAACTTTTATGTTCAGCCAATCACAAATCATAAAATAAAATGATATCGTGTCATGCCATAACCGACAACAGTGAACAATACATAGAGGTGTACATCATTAACCGATAAGGTTATCGATTAATTTGCTACGACAAACAACTATCTGTGTAATTACACGCGGACCTACCCGAAGGCAATTATAGAGTAAATATGACGTAGTTTTATCATACTAGCTTTTGCCCACGTGGTTGTAGAAAAATATGCCACGGGACCCTACGTACTAAAAGTACCCTATGTCAGCCTTAATCCAGGTTATAAACTATCTGTGTGCCAAATTTCAGCCAAATCTGTCCAGCCGTTTTTGAGCCAATCCGGAACATACATCCGGACAAACAGACGGACAAAAATTCTTCTTTACTATTTTATTGTACTTACCTATGTATCTAGCACTGCTGAGATTAATACTGTTTACTAATGAAATTGATGTTCAGTATTTGCGATGTAAATTTTAACGAATTCATTCGGTAATCGGGTTTTCGTTGTCCACGTGAAAAATGTTGATCGAAATTACGGGTGTTGAATCAGAGCTTTCATTTGTTTTTTTTATGTTGCGGTTTGGTATATTCTGTTATTATCTTTTGTGATTTGTTTTTCTTATTTATTTTATCAACAATCTATTGACCTGTCCGTGGGTATCGCACGAATGATTGGAAACTTGTATTGCCAGTAGGTAGGTATTAATAGTAGCTATATTCATCTTTAAGCTGATAACTCTAAAGTTATTGAGCTAAAGTACCTACCTACCTAAGTACTTGTCATGGTTTCGTATATCGAAGAGTAGTTTAATAAAAAACGATGACGATAGAAACATTATGCTAACAAAACATTTTTCGCTTGTACAACTATGAAAAGGCATGAATTTATGTCTGTGTACCTACCTATGTATGTAGGTACAACTATAAAATTGGCCACTGAATTTCACTATAACCGCGACCAACATGTTTCCGATAGACACATTCAATTCCACACAACAGCGTTGTAGCCACATCGAAAATTTACCATTGTGAGCTGAGACGGCGACAAATCCAAGTCGGATCCGATAACGAATTGGATACAGTTGCATTACCGTTCGGGGACTACACTAGTGATCCCCTATCAAATGTTACAATTTTATCGATATTTAGATTTACGATTACGGTTAACAATGTAATCTTGTGTTAGAATGTAGTTATGGGTTGGAGAGTAAGAGGGTTTTTTTGCAATTAAGAAAAGTGTTTAGGGGTTCCGATTCATTTTGTTTTTTATTGACTAGAAGTAGTAAAGATGTATCGTATACCGTATACTTTTCCTTTAATTGAGTTATTTTAATTAAGAAAATTCTTGTGTTATTTATGACATCTGGGAGAGATATAGTCTAGCTATTTTAGCAATAAACTGAAATAAATGAACAAATTTTTGTAACCATGTTTACCGCCTTTGAAAGATTATTTCTACGTAGTTTTAAACCGACTTCGAAAAAAGGAGGAGGTTCTCAATTCGGTTGATTTTTTTTTATGTTTGTTACCTCAGTACGCCGTCATTTATGAACCGATTTGGAAAATTATTTTTTTCTTTGAAAGTATACCAGATTGGTCCCATTTTTGTCAAAATCCAGTTCTGATGATGGGATCCATGAGGAATTGAGGGAACTCCTCAAATATTATAGGCATACATATAGCAATTTTGGTATTTTCATTAATAACTCAAGCATTTGCATTCAGAAAGTATAATTTGGTGAAGTGGAACTGATGATGAAGACCACAGATGGCCATCGGAACTACTCAATGACAAATATTTCACGGGTAGCGATTCGATTGCTTTAATATGGTTGCTAAGCTATTTATGTTCGTCACAATGCGTATGGTGAGGAGGAGCTAATGGTGACTTCACCATAAGCTCCAGTTCTCCTGGTTCTTACCAGGAGAACTCCTCAACAATTAACGTCCCAGCATCGGGAAAAGCAATATTTTGTAACAGGTGATGAGCAGTTAACATTAGGGTTTGAAACGGTATGCTCTCGAGGTGGTCCCATTGTCACCAAGTCAGAGTCTGATGAAGGGATCCCATGAGAGTCGAGGAAAATCTTCTTTGGTAGGCATGTACAGTGTGTTAGTTGAACTCTCTCAAATCAAATGAAACCTATTGATGATTCAAGTGTTTGAGTCTGAGAGTCATCACTTACCTATACTCCGACTTTTAATTAGGATTATGACACTTCTTAATAACTCATTTCGGACTGCATTTAGAGATATGCATGTCAAATAAGTTTCGTTTGTTACACTATTTTGTACTAGAAAAACATAGTTTCGTTAATGGCCGCGAAAAAACAAAAAGACGCCAATTTTAGTCATTTAAGTTACACATAAGCTGTCGTTTTACTGCAGCTAATTAAAAGTCTGACTATAATGCTACCGAGCTGTCGATACCACAGCACTCCTAATATGTTAGGAGTTAGGATATAAGGCAATATGTCGACAGAAACTACTTAGCAGTTCTTGGATAGACGTGGACTTGTAAGACAATCGTAATGATGTAACGGGACGAACATGTCCCGCATCTGATGATGGTAAGGGCTTGTAATTGTCGAAAGAGCGTGTAATAGGCCTAATTGAATAAAAGTATTTGACTTTCACTTATCATCACCTCAGCAGCATGAAGTGATTACTCTCAGACAACACCTATCGGTCCATTAAATTCGGAGAAAATTGGATGTGACAGACGAACAGACAGACAGACACTCGAGTGATCCTATAACAGTTCCGGTTTTTCCTTTTGAGGGAAGGAACCCTAAAAAGTGAAAAATAAAAAACTTTTTTACAAAAAAAACAACCGACTTCCAACAAAACACTACAAAGTGAAAAATAACTTTAATTTCAGAAGTCGGTGTCAAAAAACGAAAATGCAGAACCAACGACACCGACTTCTGAAATTAAAGTTATTATTCACTTTGTAGTGTTTTGTTGGAAGTCGGTTGTTTTTTTTGTAAAAAATTTTTTTTACTATAAACTATTTCAATAAAAGGGAATTACAAGACAACATCGCAGCACTAATCATAGCATGAGTACCGATTCAACCGTCTCCCGACATGTGTGCTGTGGCGACAAGTGGTGCCGCGCGTCGTCACTCCGCCTCTAACGATTGCCAAGCTTAAGGTGGACTTACACTCACTGTAAAACGGTAGACGATGCGAGAAGTAAAGAATAACAAGACAGTTCTGAGGCTCTGGCACAAACGCGCGAAGTAAACGTCACGATAATTCGTACGAAATTACTTCTATTCTTGCAACATTCTTTTTGTTGCGAAAAGCACAATTAGTATCATCCATAAATATAAATAAAGCTATAAAACCAAGTGAATATTATGTATTAGACGAATATTTTCAATTTCAAAATCGTTCAAACTTACGTAACGTTTACTTTGCGCCACGGACGCACGGAGATATTGATTGACAGTTGGCACTCAACGCAAAAAATAAACATAAAAATCACCAAAAAATAAGACGATCCCAGCCTTAAAGTGAACTTACACCGAGAGTACAACACCAGACAATGGAGAAATATTCCTTAAAACTATGACAGTGGGACTCTTAACGTAACAATGATATAATAGAACCGATTCACAACTACAAACATGTTACCTACCTATATTTCTTTTGTAAGTAGTGACGAAATGTTACCGAACAGTGTTGTTGTCACCTGAGGCAATTGCGAAAATGCTTTATCTTCAAGTCGATACCATAACACAAGGAAACGCCATATGTAGGTTAATCCCAAATAAGAAATAACATTTTTCTTTTGTCAAGATTCAACACCGAGTGAGCTATCAGTTTTTCAATGTTAGCAAAAGATATTTTTTGTCGGTCGTTTTATAAGCAATATTTTTATGAGAGCCATAAAACTATCTATAAGGAAACCTTTAGTTATTTAACTCCAAAATTAAACGATCCCTTCAATGTTTTCGGATATTACACCAGGAAATATGAACCGTAACCCGTAACTTAATATAATGGCCCCTCATCCCGTTGCTGACGTTAGTTTCGTATGCTTATTTTTTTCAAGTAAACGCTTCAACTTGATTCAACTAATCTTATATTTTTTGCAAGATTATGAACAGCGTATAATAATAGCCCGGAAATCACAAAGCCAATTCTCGTAATTTTAAACGTTCATAATGTCGTCACGTAACGTCATAATGGGTAGACCATGACCTGATGATGGTCAGATAGGCAGTCGCGCCATGAAAGATATTGGTATTCAGCTGCATCCGGTTAGACTGGAAGCCGACCCCAACATAGTTGGGAAAAGGCTATGCAGATGATGATGATGGGTAGACCATGACCTGGATTAGGACATAGAATACTTTTTATCCCGATATTCCTACGGGATCGAGACTTATGCGGATGACACCGCCGGGCGCAGGAGTAGTCTGAAATCGCCAACACGTCTTCAGCACGCGTGGTGATCAATCTCCGTGCCTTCTACATATGAGAAGAAGCCTTTGCTCCGCAATGGGACAAATTATAGGCTGATATTTTTATGCTCTTAGTAGTTACTTTTTCACGCCATCTTGCAAACATACCCCGAAAAAAATACTATACCTAATAAATCCCCTTTCTTGCTTATACTTGTATCTTTCCTCATCTTGCATTACACCGCAGTGTATATTCCCCCTTAGTTGACAACGTGCTCTAACAACAACACCGCGACTATTGGTATCACAAGAGCTTCCAATGTAAGACGTATCAGTACCGAAGATTTATCACTAGATTTTATGTATATGTAAACAGGGTGTGGATTCGCAAGACGCCTCGTGGTCTGAGCTTGCACTTATTATTTGATTAGGATGTAGGATACTGGTTATGTGATTTGTTTAAATTAACTATTTTAAAATAACAATATTTCTGAGTGACAAATGTGTATTTTCTTTGTTGTGTGTGGAAGTACCTAATGATCATTTATGAGAGCACCTACAAATGATTTTATCCAAAATTATGATATCTAACTACTTTAAAACAATTTTTCATTAGTAGTAGAATGGCTCTTTATGAAGCAGAAGTCATTATACCTTATACAAGGTGGCCATCGACGCGCGAATTGTAACTATAAATTCAGCACCTGATTCTAGCCCACTGTAGAAATTAGCGTAGAATTTTTTTGCCAGTTATAAAAAAAATCTGCTGTTTCATACAAAACTGCAATACGGGTACGCGGTCAAAGTGTATGGAACAGCATTTTTTTTTTAAACGGACGAAATTTTTCAACAATGGTGGGGTCTAAGAATCATGCACTGAATCCATGGAAACAGCGTTACACTATTTCATTTTAGAAGGCTATTGGCGTTTATACCTCTAAGAAACGTTTCAGCTTTGTTTGTATGGCAACACTTCTACGATCCTACTGGTATTGAAGATGTTCATAGGCTTAATAATTTTCCTTTACATGACTACATAAGAATATCTATATATAATAATCATACTCTGCCAACCGAATATCAATTTCGAATGCACAGAATTCCGTCTTATCAATCGAATTCTCAACAGCAGTTCATAAACCCTCAAGCACCCATTATCAAACCATCACACAGACCGCTAACGACTTAAACATCCACAAAGCTGCCCCACATAGAGATATTGATATCTAGAAACACTATAACTACCCACCTTCCTGGAAAATGGCGCAGAAATTGAGCGGAGCGTCTGCCTAATAACAGTTACGCAGAAAACGGAAGTGGCTTCAAAGCGACGCCCCTTATGTCATTGTGTTGGTAACTCAAAGTTACGAAATAACTTCGTAACTAGCGACCAACTGCGGAAAATGGGGGTGAAGTGAATGTACTCAGCTAATGTTGATAGTTTTGTCTGCAATATTTTCGTATGTGTTGACGGGAGTTTGCAGTTTATGTTAATCAATTTATAACAAAGGGGCTTTTCTGGCGTTTGGTCGGGCTGTGTGACAGTAGATATCATTGTCATGTTAAAAAAACATATTTAGTCATCAGGGACGGTAGCAAGTTATCAAAGCTCTATGCAAATAATCTAGTGTGGAATATTGGAAACGAAGTTTCTAGGAAGTTCATTGAGATTATGGTTGATATTTTTATTTTATTTAAGTATGAAGAATATGTGAGCATTCTCAAAATAAATTGAGATACAGGGGTAAAATTATCACGATGCGCCTAAAAGTATTATAATACAAAAACACACAAAAAGAAAGAAAAAAAAAAGAAAAAAAGAAAGAAAAGAAAGAAAAAAAAGGAAAGAAAAAAAAAGAAAAGAAAGAAAGGTACTTTCAAAATTCTGGCTTGAACGGGCCAAAAATGAGAAAAAAAAACAATAAAATAATTTTTTATACGAGTCAGCCGATCGCGTCAAAAGATGGTCACGTTTCTGTTTCGTTGACAATTTGAATGAATAGTATTGTCTCGCTCACTCATACTAACAATCGTTTCTTTCGTTCCATACGGTATTACGTGAGCTCACTCTTCTCAATATCATCACTTTTTCGCGCGACCTAAGTACGGAGAGGACAAAACTAACGATTCAAACAAAATTTTCATACTAACTCTTAATGTTTGGAAGAATTTTGAAATAATTTTATATTAAGTCATTGCGACTTTAAAATGTCTTCTCACATCTGTGTTCGACGCCTCACACCGCAGCGTAGGCACCTACATATCACACGTACTCAGAAGAGAAGTGCTAAGTACTTCGCAAAGTTTCACCCTCGGGAGTCTGTCCTAGTTGATAATCATAACGAACGTCTTAAAGGAATTACTCAATTAGCAAGCTCGAGCTACGCAGTTGTTACTCGGTGCTTGGAAATGAGTGTGTTTTGTTTGTTTGAATTATTACTTATTTTTGTTTTGTGTGAGTAGGCTATGTTCGGTCTAAGTTAACGGGCGTATGTGTGTGTGAAGTTGTATTCAACGTATAACAGAATGAACTCTTTTAAATATTTTTTTGCAGAATCAATTTCTGATTTTATATTTAAAATCGTTGTTAAGCGCATCATTTTGGAGCCCGCCCTTATCTCTCAGCTAGAGATCTCTATCTGTCGGCTCGGCATGACCGGTCACCCCGCAATCACCATCATCTCCGCCTATATCCCGCCCACCAATGGTGCGGAGGATCCCATCTCTCTCACTACCGATTTTACTACCCTCTTCGGTATGAGTGACTCCGTCATCATGGCGGGGGATCTCAATGCCAAACATCCCGCTTGGAATAGCAGCACGACCTCTACCAGAGGTAGGATCGTGTTCAAACTAGGCGACTCCCTCAATTTCGATATCATCGCTCCGATGTATCCCACTCATTTCCCGGGCGACCCCGCCCAACTTCCTGACGTTCTCGATGTAGCGCTTCTCAAGAATGTAAACCTCCGTTTGCAGTCTATCGAGACGGTACAAGAGCTTAACTCTGACCACCGCCCGGTCATCTTGCACCTGGCCCCCTATTCGGGCCCCCCGCACGACCCCAACCAGCCCCCTCCGACCAAAACAGTCACCGACTGGAGGAAAGTAAGCGAAAGACTGAAATCCACCACGTCTCCCCACCTAGACTCCATCCCCGAGCAAATTATCTCAGTCGCAGACACGACTGGGGCGATCGACTCGTTCACAGAGCACGTTCAATCCGTACTGACGGATTGCTCACGGGAAGTTCCAGTGATGGAAGACCATCGCTGGAAACTGCCCGATGACGTACGTGAACTGGTGACCGAGAAGAACGCTGCCATTCGTGCCTACGACTCTTTTCCCTGCGACGCGAACAAATCCCACATGCGCCATTTACAGCGTGCTGTAAAGAAACGCATAGGGGAGTGGCGCTCCGAGGGATGGGATAAGTTGATCGGCGAACTCGAGCCCACCCACCACGCCTTCTGGCAACTCCAGAGGAAGCTCCGCTCCTCTGAAGAGGCCACAGTTCCTCCCCTCACACGCCCCGACAAAACGGTCGCTTTCGAAAACCTCGAAAAGGCCGAATGCCTAGCCGACAGCCTAGAGGCTCAATGCACTCCCAGCTCTCAACCAGTAGACAGAGCGCACCTCGACGAGGTGAACGCTGAAGTCGAACGGAGAGCCTCCCTCCCGCCAGTCGAAGACCCTGATGATCCTCTGCCTCCCGTCACTCCCGACGAAGTGCAAGACATCATAAAAGGGCTCGCAACCCGCAAAGCCCCCGGTTCGGACGGTATCACCAATAGGGTGTACAAACTCCTCCCCGCCCCCCTCATACTGCTCATGACCGCCATCTTCAATGGCGCCCTGAACAACAACATCTTCCCCCAAATGTGGAAAGAAGCCACAGTCATAGGCATCCCTAAGCCAGGCAAGCCCAAGTCTGAGCCCTCCAGCTACCGCCCCATCAGTCTACTCAATGTTTTCGGCAAAGTCTACGAGAGGCTTATTTATAAGCGCCTCAAAGACTATGCCGAAGCAAAGAGCCTCATCCCCCCCGAACAGTTCGGTTTTCGCACGAAGCATTCGTGCATCCACCAGCTCCACCGCATAGTCGAGCACATTAGCGCTGCTTTTCAGCGAGGTTCTTCGACAGGCGTCCTGTTCTTCGATATAGCGAAGGCGTTCGACAAGGTCTGGCACAATGGCTTATTATATAAGCTGTACCTGCTCGGTGTGCCAGACCGTCTCGTGCTCATCTTACGAGATTTTCTGTCGGACCGCACTTTCCGCTACCGTATCGAGGGCGCTCTCTCTCCCCCTCACCCCATCCGCGCCGGAGTCCCCCAGGGTTCCGTTCTGTCTCCCCTCATTTTCACCCTTTTCACTAGTGACATCCCGAACAGTAAAAAGGCACAGTTGGCGCTCTTCGCCGACGACACTGCCATATACTGTTCGGGTGTCAACCAGTCATCCATAGCTCGAAACCTCCAAACCTCCGCAAGCGCCTTGAGCGATTGCTTCCGGAAATGGAGAATCGAGGTCAACCCCGATAAGAGTCAGGCGGTCATCTTCTCGAAACCGCGTAAACTACCCCCCCCCCTCCCGCGCCCGATCTCTATGTATGGCAAGCCGATCCCCTGGGGAAAGCGAGCCAATTACTTAGGTGTCATCCTAGACCACAACCTCACCTTCAACGAGCACATAAAGACGGCGCGTTCGCGCGCCTCTTTCGCTCTCGGTAGGCTCCACTCCATGATAACTGCCCGCAGCAAATTGTCACTCAAGTGCAAATTGCGCCTCTACACCGCGGTCATCCGTCCCATCATGACCTATGCTTGCGTAGTCTTCGCACACGCCAAGCCGCGATTTCTGCATAAAATGCAAACCCTTCAGAACCGTTTCCTCCGAAAGGTCACGGGAGCCCCCTTCTATGTCCGAAATGTGAATCTGCATCTAGATCTCAGACTCCCCACCATCCAGCAGTTCATGAAACGCCTCTCCAAGCGCTTCTTTGACTCTGCCATAAAGCACCCCAATCCCCTGATTGCGGCGGCCTCCCGATACACTCCCTAACGCATAAGTAGGATTCGCCGACCAAGGCATACCCTCACTATCCCCGACGACGCCACTACCCTCCTCCAGGAGAGCAGTAAGGCCACTAGTACTCTCAGACGTCAATACAAACACAAGCTCAGACATCCGTCCTTCCGTCCTCGCCGCCGAGGCCCGTCGCGACGCCCCGCACCATCACCGTGCCCCCCCCGACCCTTGCTCGAGCCAGCCCGCGCAGCTGAGCCTGTAGTTTTAAATTCGCCCCTAAACACCAATAATAATACCGATCCAGCCTGTCCCTTGCTGTCCTCTTCCAGCGACGCCCTGAGCCGAGGTCCGAACCCCGCAGGGGGTTACCCTTAGCGCTGTCGCTTAGTTTTTAAGTTATTGTTTGCCCTGGCTGGAGGCCTTAATTCGAGGCATCCACAGGAAAGTCCGGTTAAGCAGTAGCCATCCTCATAAAGGATGAACTGCGAGATGCCATTGTTAAAAAAAAAAAAAAAAAAAAAAAGCATCATTTTGGAACGGCTGGACCGATTTGGTTATCTTAAAATGTAATAAAAGAAAATTTGGAAAAGTTGCCAGAAAAAAAAACTGAAAGTACATTTTCATGGGAATTTCATATGAATTAATAAAGCCTTGAGACAATAAAAGGTGTGGTTCACCTAGTTCTCCAATAAAAATCGAGCCCTTGCTTATTTGAAATATTGTATTGTTAAATTTCGTTGTTATGTGAATCCTTGTAAGACTTTGATAAAAGTATTGTAAATTTAAAAAAGGTTACAAATCTTTTTAGAAATAGATATCAGATTAGTTTCGAAAATGTAAAGAAAATTTCATGGATTTTACACACAAATAAAAATAAATCAAGTTTTAAAACAATGCAATACCAAATTGCTCATTTAAAAAGTTTTCCAAAAATAAACCTGAATTTCGCTTATCTATAACTAAGTCACGATCCTATTATAACCATTTTCTCACAAATGGCGATTATAATAATTTTTATAGTAGAGTAATTTAGCATTTCTGTAATGCGAAAAATGGCTTAGTTTCGTACTAGTAAGCAGTAATAATGGACCTCATCGGAGTTCATCTTGAAACGACATCGATGGAAGAAAAACGTCGTTAGGAAACTTGGAGTTAATCATCATCTGCGTAGCCTTTTCCCAACTATTTTGTTCCAGTCTAACCGGATACCGCTGAGTACTCGTAGGTACCAGTATTTTACATGGAGCGACTGTCTATCTGACCTCCACGACCCAGTTAGGTACTACTAACACGGTACCCCTTGGTAAAACTGGTTGGAAACCTGGAGTTAATTAATATAAGTCTGTAATCGCCAACCAGTCTTAAGAAAGTTCTTTTTCTGTATGAAAAGAGGCTTTTGCACTGCAGTGGGATAATAATAGGCTGGTATTACTTAACCAAGTAATCCAAACATTATCAGATATTTGTACTCAAGCCAGGCTTAGAGTTTAAGTTAGTTTTGAATCGATCGCGCCACGTAGTTTAAAGTAGTGTGTAGTAGCGTGCGCTAGTTAGGTTGATTTGCGGCTCAAACTAAGAACAAGTTCGTAAACTTTGCCTTCTACATACCCACTTTATTTCTGATTTGTTGGCATATTAACTGTAATTCTCCGATACTAATGGCTTGTGTATTCTCGTGTTGATTTAAGTTGTTAAAATAGTGTATTTGTGTTTCGGTTCAATGTTTTAGTTTATACAATGACAATTCAAAAGTGCCTGTAAATGGTTTAATAAAAAAAAATGCTTTGAGTTTGAGTTTCATAATCAGCCTATAATGTTCCCACTGCTAGGACACAGGCCTCCTCTCGGTGAGAGGGAGTGGGCCGTAATCCACCACGCTGACCCAGTGTGGGTTGGTACATTTCAAATTTAAAATTTTTGTTTCTAGAACATGCCGGTTTCCTCACGATGTTTTCCTTCACCGTTTTGAAAGCAGTGGTGATGAAATTATTTACACAAACTAAAGCGCTTGCATGTCTGGGTTTGAATCTACGACCTACAACTCATAAGTCGCGGCAGATACCATTGGGCCACCACTGCTTCTGAGTTTGAGTTTGAATGTTCTGAATACCATCGTCGTTGGTCTGGTGGTCGCAAATTGCTACTGCTAAGTATGGTCCTAGGTTAATTCCCGAACAAAGTGTTATTAGGTTTTTCCATTAGGAATTTCTCGATAGCAGCCCAGAGTCTGGATTTGTGCCCGGTTGATGGACTTGAACAGATCTCGCGAAATGTGGGTGTAGATACTATAGGTACACCTCTGCCTTACTCTTCGTCGAATACATGCGTGGTGTTATCTAGTGATTTGACATTAATACGGGTTTTGGAGAAAATGCTGTCAATGCTCATGTTGTTTCATTCCCCTGTATTTAATGTGGTCACTGTTTCCCCACCGCCATAGACTTTATCCCATGAGCTATTGCTAAGGATTGTTTTGAGATTAAGGTAAAGGGGAAGAGCATGGGTTATCAGCGTCTCCAATCGCTCACTCGTCTTAATTATCACGCTATAGTAAGGAGGGGAAATAAATGATTGCAGTCCATCCAATGCCTGCGCTCTTTATCTGTGCGTCTGCTTAGTACTACTTATACTTTCCTTGATTATCATATTTGATAAACTAAAAAAATCCTAACAAAGGAACTTGAGGAATTTACAACTACCTTCAAAACAGAAACACCCAGTTAGCCAATCAAGAATGTTAAAGCGGGTAAACCTAACCAAAGACGACTGACACTGCCACGTACCGGTTTCCCTCGCTTTTCAACATGACAGTAGCTGACACACATTGTTGCCAGTTGATAGTTGATTACGTCTGTCACGCCATCTATGATTCTGTCACGACAACTTGCAGGGAGCTTCCTCGTTCTAATGAAATGCAATTCTCGACGACTGATCGCAGGAAACGGATTGACGTTATCGGTGTCTCGATATTTAATTGGTGTTCTGATTAATGTTGCGTTAAGTTATTGCTTGGTAGGTAATTAAGGCCCGTGTTAATAAACGTTACTCAGCCCAAGAGCACGCACTTGATATCGATCTTCAAGTCATGATGGTGTTAATAAACATAATAATTCACGTACTCAAGTTACGGTTTGGGTTTACGATATCAGCCGAGTGATGGACTGATTAATAAACGAAACTCTATTCTTAAGTAGGTATAGAATAGGTGTGAGTACTCAAGATGCTTAAATCTGAGTGTAGGTAATCAAAGACTTGAGGTCATGATTAGTAGCGCGAAACATGAGTTTGAAAATATTTTGGGTGAAATTAATTATTACGACGAAATAGAGTACTGTGTGTGTGTATTTTATACTTTGCGATAACGTTTACCAAAAATCTATTTGTATAAGAGATGCCTCGAATCCTTATTTTCTAGGTACTCTAGCCCTATATTTTTTTATAATTTCGTGAAAGTATTTTCTTGCTTCCTGCTTTCCATTTTCGTTAATAAAGACTTTTTGACAAATAAAAACGCGAGATGTTCGTGACAATAATCAAACAGAATGATGTAAGTTAAATAAATAAATAAAAAATATTGATTGTTGTTTGGCGCCCTTTTTTGACACTTGATAATATAACCTACTGAGTTGAGTAGTAAGCTTCTACAGATTTTTTTAACATTGTTAGGCTTTCTTGGGTAGAAAACAACTTTATAACGTAATACAACGTTATTCATTCAAATTTTAATAAAATACAAATATTTCAATAAATCTTACGATATAGCAATGAGATGAATGTTATTCTAAACTTCGGTGAATGTGACGTGATCGTTCCCGAAATCAAGCCCTTAAGTAAAGCGTCTTGAGGAGCTGATCGTTTCATGTGTTTATTAATTAACAATGATCTTGAGATGCTGATATCGCAATAATGCCGTATCAAATGATTACGCACTTGAGTACGTCATTGAGGAACGTTTATTAATACGGGCCTAAAAGTAATTACGTTTCAAGTGTACATTTTGAAGCAGGTTTCGCTAAATGGGTGTACCCACTACGGGTACACCTCTGCCTAACCTTTCGCGGAGATGATGTTTTTATTTTGTGCTAAATATACCTATTAAAAATTATCATAGTTTTCCATAAGACTATAAGTTTTCTGACTCGATATTTTTTTAATATATATAGGGCCTTAATTAATATATTAACTGAGCCCCAGATTTCATTCTCTTGTGTCCAGTATCAAATAAAATACCTAATTTATGAAGATATCTGAAATCTTTTCATGTTCAAAATTAAAATATTTACTTCTACAAAGTAATTCAGCTTTTCGCCCGAAAATCTGACTCCGACACGTGATACCCGACGAAAATAAAATTCTCCTTATTTTACAAAAATGCCTCACATTTTTTCAAGTTTAAACGAGGATAACTCGTATTTAGTCTATTAATAAAGACGAGGCTTTCTTCAGTAATACTCATTATTTCATAATAATTCCTTTAGCCTTGTAAATCATACCTAATTCTCAATGCTACTGAGTTCCCCCAGATTGAAATGAAGGCCTTGAAAGAAATTATTGTGGGGATTACCAAACAACACAAAATTAAGTGAGTTTGTAATTTATTCCGGGGCCAATGGAAATGTCTGTCTTCCGAGATATTTCTTAGTTGTTTTGTTTTATATAAATACATTTTGCGGTAAGAATAATAATGAAATCGCTATTAATTAAAGAGCAGTCGGGGCCAGGTAGAGCAGTGGTGGCCAGGGTGGTAACGGTGGTACTTACGAGTTGTAAATAAACGTTTTTCTTTCTTTCTTTCTTGTAGGTCGTCAGGCAGGCGCTTTACTTTGTGTAAATTATTTCATCACCACTGCTCTCAAACGGTAAAGGAAAACATCATGAGGAAACCGGCATGTCCTAGAACCACGAAGCGCATGAAGCGGCTCGTACCGATTTATTTTCGTTGGATCCCACTTTTGAATCCCAATTTAATATTTTTGGCGCTACGACCTAAAACTCATAAGTCACGGCCGTTACCACTGAGCCACCACTATTCAACTTGGCCTACAGCACAGCTGGGCCACCACTGTTCAACTTGGCCCACTGCGCAGCTGGGCCAGCATTGTTCAACTTGGTTCACTGCACAGCTGGGCCACCACTGTTCAACTTGGCCCACTGCACAACTGGTCCACCACCGTTCAACTTGGCCCAAGGCCCACATAAATTATACTTCTTATCCATATCTTTTATCTAACTAATAGCGATCCTAGTCTACCAACAAAAATTCTATGAAATAGGTACTATCGCGGACACTCCCGCCTGACCACCACCAAGTTCATTTTTGCTTGCACTCAAAAAATAAAAGCGCTTTCTAGTAAGGGCGCCAATTTCAAATGGTTCTTCCATAAATGTCACAAAAGGAGTATACGTGATGCGTCACTAAGCTACATAGAGCAGGTTGCAACTAATTGCGTTATCGTTTTCCTAATAGGCGAAAACTTTAAGGGGGCGTGGTTTGGCACCGCCGCAGGAAATAGGCGAAAAAAATTTTAACTTGTCAGGCGGAAAAGGCCGCGATGGTACGTAAATAATAATCCAATCAGTCACTATAGCTAGTCGGATAATTGGCAAAACCCATAGCCCAAAAGAAATATTATATCGATATTAGGTTTTAGGTATTTGATAGTTTCAAAATACTCTGCACTAGTACTGCCAGTGTATTGTTGTGTTGTCGTCCACATACATACTATACCTAAGCTTGTTGTAAGGTGCAAACCATCTGCACCCACCCTTAATTGGAACTGTAAAAGAGCACTAGTTTTCTTTTATCTTTTCAGCCAATATTTTCATAAATAACAAAATTACATTACACGGACTAGAAGTCACGTATTATCATTATCTATTTATACAATTGCCGAGATAGCTTCAGCGGATAAAGTCGGAATTGTCCTGTGGAAAACGAGTTTCATTGCTAGCGAAATGCTGGGTAATTTCATGGAACATTTACCCACCGACCAGGGGTAGTGTTTACAGTACGTCCATTCTGGAATACGCTTTATTCCAGCTTCCATTTTTTGATGCACATCTTTATGTTATGAATAATGTATTTATATTATTATGAATATAATTTACATTTGTGTGGTGAATTTGTGTAGCTGGCTGGAAGTATTTGCAAAATAAGTGTGTTCCTTAATTAAAATCTTTGGTATTTGAATGATCTCGTTTTTTTGATTCTACCGCAAGAATGAAATAGCATAAACAGTTAAGTTCTAATATTAATTGCTGTCAACAACTTTTGCCAACAAAACCAAAGATGTTTCTCATATTTTTTTTTGGGTTCACTTTTTACATTAACAGAGCTAAGTTCGGGATTCGACTCAGAACTTTTGATTGTCCATCATCATTATCTGCCTAGCCTTTTCCCAACTATGTTGGGGTCGGCTTTCAGTCTAACCGGATGCAGCTGAATACCAGTATTTTTACATGGAGCGAGACTCCATGTGTGTGGTCCCCACTGGGGGAACTGTCTGCCCCATAGACCTAACGTCTCTCCAAAGCCAAATCAACAATTTAAGTATAACGGCAACATTTATCACTTCCTCATTACATTAGTTCAGCAAAAGTCTATTTACAACAATACTACGAAACCAATAAATAATTTCCTACCCTTGAATGCTTAAAACACTACATAAATATCCTTAGTAGAATTATAAATAAGTAAATACCTGCTTAAGAAAAAGCCTGTGGTGTACATTGACGAATGAACGCTGTTCCCGACGATACCGAGAAGCTTCACTTATTGATGAGCCCTTATTTATTAGCGGCGAACCGATGAGGAGTGTGAATGAACTTCATACGTTGCCATGGTAACTGAAGTGTCGAATTTTTTTTTGCTGCATTTTTTAGTTGATTACTTATTAACTTTGTTTGCCCAAATATTGCTGCTAGTATAATTACTTATCTAAAATATAATGTGTCACTTTATTGAGTTCAGAGGGCCTAAAAAGGCCATTTTGGCAGAATCACAAAACAATTCTTATCACGCAATTTCATCTATATGACAGTTTCATATGGAGATTCGTAAAATGCTATAGGTACACCTCTGCCTAACCCTTCAGGGATATATAGGTGTGAAACTGTCAAACAGATGAATAGCGTGATATGAATTGTTTTATGATTCTGCCAAAGTGGCCTTTTTAGGCCCCCTGGTCGTCGTTGATAATATACTGATAAATAATCTCTTGTATTGTGGCTACAACATAATTTTGTTTTACGTTAATTTACTTTTATGTTACGTTTAAGTTAACATGGTTGACGTGTAAAAGTGTTTCTACAAACCTACTTACAGAAATAAAACCGTAAAACATTTGTGAAATTGGGAACAGAAATTTGTTTCTGTCCATTGCGATAATGATTTTTGTTGATAATGTTCTGCTTTAAAGTGCGGGAAGTCAATGCAGAAAAAAAAAAAAAATAAAAGAAAAATAAAAAAAATATGAAATATCAGATAAATATTAAAACAATTTTTTGTGACTGTGTAACCTAATTTCAGAAGGACCTAACCTTTTACAAAACTTGAGAGCAGTGGTGGCTCTAACGGCTCTGGCTTACGAGATCCTACATCTCGTAAAGCGAAACCGATTCCTGAGTCTGTAGAGTTATGAATTTTTGTTTAGTTTGTAGTTAGAGATTATGAGCTGCGAGAGCATGTGGTGGTACAGTGGTAATGGCCGCGACATACCTACAAGTTGCAGGTCGAAGGTTCAAATCCAGACAGGCGCTTTACTTTATGTAAATAATTTCATCACTGTTCTCAAAACGTTGAAAGAAAACAACGTGAGGAAACCGGCATGTCCTAAAACTAAAAATTCGAACACTTGTGACATCTAACAACCCGCACTGGACCCGCGTGGTAGATAATAGCCCACTCTCTCTTGAAGAGAGGCCTGTGTCCCAGCAGTGGGAACATTATTGACTGACTATGCATAGGTGAAACTCGTTATTTACACTTCTTGCGACTCACACAGCAATGTGGAAAGCGTTGTTCGCGAGGGATTACAAATCGTTGATTTATTCATGATTTTATGAAAAAAAAAAGAAAAACATTTTTTCTACTTCTTGTTCCCTTTTAAGTGATTATATTTTCATGCAATGTCCCAGACGTCAAGGAACAGTCCTTGAGGAATGAACTTGACGTTTTCTCAGCCAACTTTACTTTTGAAGCTCGATTTCACTCGAGTTCTCTCCTAAAGGTACTTCGCTTTTAAAGAGGATTTTGTTTGAAACAGGAAAAATAAAAATTCATTTAAAGTTATGTATAAAATTTTGTTTTATATGTGTTGTGTTCCAGCCACATTACCTAGCCTACTCGTTATCTTAATTAACACACAATATGAAATTCATTCGTAGATCTTTGACTGTCGTTACAGGTAGTCATAAGTCCAAAAGTCTTACTACCAAGAGATATCGTGTTACCCAGTAACTGGGTTGTGGAGGTCAGATAGGCAGTTGCTTCATGTAAAATACTGGAATTCAACGACATGCGGTTAGGCTGGAAGCCGACCCCAACATAGTTAGGAAAAACTATGCAGATAAAATTTATGGAATCTGTAAAAATTACTCATATGTTTTTACTTAACCACGAAATAATTTCGCAAAATCAAGTCTGGAAAGTTACCGTGATACCACTTAAGTATCTACGTGCTCTTTAATTTCAGCTGACGCGTAAACTTCAGGCGGCCTTCATATCGACATAAGTGATATGAACACAAAAATATCATAATAAAGTTCAACTAGATTTTGATCGCGGATTTGCTCGTGGAGTTTGATGGAATTACAATGCAAACAGTTTTAAGTTCTACTTTTATGTAATTGAGTAGCAAAGCAAGTGTATTAACGTAAACGAAGTAAAAGGAGCCGAAGAATAGAATAGAATACTCTTTATAGTGTACACCATCACCATCATCACTTGTATGTTAGTAGGTATGTAAGGATCGTAGCAGGTGGAGTTCTGTAGTTTCTTCCTTACCCCTATGGAAAGGAGGCGTGATTTTATGCATGTATTAGTAGCCAACAAGCAGGCGGCCTATCCGATGATAAGCTACCTATGCTCCATCTACAACACTAAAGGCAACGTAACAATAAGCCATCCCAAAGACGAAGCTGTCTACCTGTATTTATTTACACAAGCACCCATAACCTTCCAAAACGGTGGTGACGGATGCAGCAATAAGATAGTGGTAGTAGGTTTACTTCCCCGGTACGGTGGCACAGTGGTCACGTGCTGCCATGCACAGCGAGGCTCAGGGGAGACCCCTTATCAGTCTCCCCAGGGATGTGCCCCACCAGGGGTGGTCTTTTAGGAGGACACGATGCCCCCTTCATATTTCGATTGAGATCACTAGAGTGACTTTAGTGAGGTAAGAATCGACACTCCCCGTTCTTATCCCCAAAGCCCGGGCACCTCTTTTGAAGGTTCCACCCCAAAAACCTTTGAGGTGCCTTCTTGGCCTAGCACAGGTGGTCATAATTTTGTTAGTTGTATGTTTTTTTGTACTGTGCGTGTCCCTAATAAAATATTTTGCTATATTTCTTTCATCGTCACAGTGTGCACTGCATTGATCTTTATTTACCCATTCACCAACCATTAATATCAACAAAAGCAACAAAGACATCCCACGCAGACATACAAAAATATAAATAGGTACAGATTATAATAATTTATGCGGTCCCAAGCCTTCTGCCACATAATCGTATAACATTATGACTTATGCCGTATTAATAAGTACCGAGACAAAAGAATATACTCTGCAGACAGACAGATGTATTTTATTATATTACTAGCTATTACCCGCGACTTCGTACACAATATATACTAAAATATAAGCCACATTTTTTAAACTCTCTCGGCCCTCGACCTGCGGCGTAGCATCGCATCGCCCGCCCGCGTTAATAGTTCGTTTTCGCTTAGTTTTGGCTTTTATGGATCGTAGCGTAATGTTAAATGAATTAGGCTGTCAAATGCTAAAATAATTTTTCAAACCCAACTGGTAGTTTCAGAGATAAGCAAATCAGCCAATTGCAGTACACTCCCAAGTTGCGTCACAACGTCCTATCCTCCGCCTTCCGGATCCAGTCTAACCCAGCCACCTTCTTCCATCTAGCTGGAGGGCGTCCCACTCTACGCTTGACGATACGCGGTCCCCACTCCTGTGCTCTTTCTGCTCCACCGGCCGTCGGAGAGATTAGCGCGTTCAAACAAACAAACAAACTCTTCAGATTTATTATATACGTATAGATACAGATTTGTATAATATACACCTACGTAAGCTGGAGGGATGGTTATAATATGGAATGAGTAAATGGAATATTTTTTTAATTAGGTATAAACACGGCACTCGTTCTTTTTTTGCGTGTGGTAAACAGAGTTGTAAAGGGCATTGAAGTGTGTTTTAAACTACTTAACTGGGCTCGCGTTTTTTTCTCCAGGGGTTTATTGCTTCTAGGGTTTCCGTGCCAGTGATTATATAATGGGTTGATAGCCAAGAGCCTCCACCAATAGCTAAGGAGGCTCTCGTTGGGCAGCTGGATCAAGGGTTTAATTCAGAAAGCGGTACTTCTGGACACGGCTCGCATTGTTAGGAGGTTCCTCTCTCTGGACCCTGTTCCCGATACCGGTGGTCTATTATTTTTATAAATGTTTTTATATTTTTTATATCATAATATTTAAAAATATAAGTTATATGTGTATAGTGAAATAAAGGAAATAAAATATATATCACTAATCCACCACTAGTGCCGTTGGAGTAGGCGTGTTCTTGAGTGGAGACCGCAAATCGGTAAAAGTAAAGTGGGACGCCCTCAGGCTAGGTAGAGCGACGATCTTCGCAGGATGGCTGGTAGCAGCTGGATGAGAGTTGCCGAAAATCGAGTTAAATGGCGTGCAATAGGAGAGTCCTATGTCCAGCAATGGACTGGTATAGGCTAATGATGATGAACCACCACTAAACTGACCACTTTATTGTCTGTAAAATTTTCCAAATCAACCTTGAACCTTGAACCGTCCGTCCGTCCGTTTAGCGTTAAAGTTGAAAATCTATTAAATAAATTTGACTGATTGTAGTAGCTTTATGTCAAGGTGTCTGTACACCAGGACATACATAATAAAAAATACATGTTTACATTATACCTACAATGGACGGCCTTACAGTAAAATCAGCTAGTGTCACTTATCCGACCTCTTCGGTGATTTCAGTAATTTCGTAACAAAACTATTTACAGTCGGACGTCGCATCAAGAGAATGCGTTCCTAAGCTTATAAAGAT
Source organism: Gortyna flavago (assembly GCA_963669345.1). Taxonomy (NCBI): domain Eukaryota; kingdom Metazoa; phylum Arthropoda; class Insecta; order Lepidoptera; family Noctuidae; genus Gortyna; species Gortyna flavago. Next base: position 9,912,281 of record OY770139.1, read on the forward strand.
CAAATTCGCAAAAACACGTATTCGTTTGTATGAAGCTGACAGCTGTCGGGAAAGCAGTCTCACGACGCGACGGCTGGACAATAATTTATTTAATTGTTTACAACTGTTGATCTATTATTTTGTTTAAAGTGTTACCAGATACCACAAAACACATTGGGCACATAATAGTAGCTACTTACACATTTATACATTATTATAGGAAACAGATGAGAGATGAGGCTGACTGTACCTACGGAGGCAAGTTGTGTTCGTGAAAAGAAAATAATGAAGTTACTCCAAACTTTTTTAAGTCATTGTGTTGTTCATAAAGCTGTTAAATACAGTTTGGATTTATATTTGTTTCTCCGTTTTATGAAAGAAGTTACTTCGTCATTAACTTTTTCAAAAAAATATGAACAGACAAAATTTTTACAATGTTCTTGCAATAAGACATAGAATAGAATTTAGTTGTTGTACATTATATTGACACGGTTGGCGCAGTGGTTGAGCGATTGACTGCTGCGCAGCATGTCGCGGGTTCGATTCCCGATTAAATATTTGTACGACCTACAAGTATTTGTTCCGGGTCTGGGTGTTTTAGCTATAATATGTAAGTATTTACAGAAATTATGTATTTAAAAATGTATATAAGTAGTTTATCAGCCATCTCGTTACCATAACACAAGCATTAGGCTGCTTAGCTTGGGACTAAATGGCGTCGTGTGAAATGTCCAAGGATATTATATTATTATTATTATAATGTACTAGTATACCTGCAGAAAATGTGGTTGTTTTTAAACAATCGCCGGAACCAAGCATAGTATTGTATCTAATTCTTAATTATTTAAACACATTTTCGTCAAGTAGGCGGGCCACACCTACTGTCGATATTTTACAAATAGTTGGTTTAAAATAAAACATAATTATGTATCTCCTTCTCACTGAGAGGAGGCCTGTGTCCCAGCAGTGGGAATATTATACGCTGATTATGTATGTTATGTATGTATCTTTTGACACTTAAATGCTACCTATCGGCCATCACTGACAGACATATGTACTCTCCAAAAATAAATTATCATGACTAAGTTTCTCGTCTACTTCCGCAAAGGAACAATCCTCACTATTCCCCTTCAGTAAGTGTTGGAAAAGAAATATGACGCAATTTTGGTAATGCTTAGTTGTCGAGCCACAAGGGAATGAAAAATTCAGGGGGCCGGCGTACCTACATTACGCTACCACATTGCTAAGAGCATTTGTTCCCTTACCAAATTTGAGGAGAGGAATATTTTCGGTAAGAGTAATGGTGTTCACTTGTCCGCTTTGTTCGGTGCTGTCGTCACTACAAGGGCTCAGGTGTTTAGTTCTGTATTTACAAATAAAAATATATTACTTTGTGGGTTGTAGTGTGGGGAATAAATCTCGTTATTAGTTTTTTTGATTATTGTTGGTGAACGTTCTTGTGAAATCGTAACTGTGTTGGAGTGTTATTGCTTTTTTGGTTGTTTATGTAAAATTAGATAGGTTTTATTTTTCGTAGAGAACCTGAGAGCTCCTTAAGTTCTGAGTTGAGCTACACGATGACGGACAAATGCTTACACTGACTGGACTGGTCCACTCAAATCTGTGTGGTTCTTTCCTCAATAGACCATTGCAGACACTAATCTACATGCTCCTCATATGATCTGACGAAGATTATGTCTGGACTTTAAAAGAGACCTTTGACCCCTGAGTTGGTTTCGCCATTTCTTCTCAGGGGTAGTCAAATAAGACATTTCGACTTCATCTAGCTTAATATTTTTTACTTTTTTTTATAACGACGTGCAAATCTAATCCCGATATCCTTTCATTTAATTTCCGTCAACCTGCACTCGGGCCCGCGTGGTGAATTTTGGCCAAACCCTCTCACAGAGAGGAAGCCTGAGTCCCAGCGGTGGGAACGTTAGAGGCTGATGATTATTATACTTCGAAAAGATTTCCCGGAAGGATTTGGGCAAGGCAATACTTGCCCAAAGTATAGGCAAACAAAAAAAAAAAATAGGGTATTTCGTTTCTTTTGTCATTGGATAACATTAGATATTCTGAGCTTTACGAAACGAAAACCGACCTATAATGCGAGTATTGCTGCCCAATATCCCGATTAGAAAATCTACAGAGGGTGCACACTCAGTAACATCCACCTGGGATCCTAACAGGATTATATAGTACTTGATCACCAATCCACCATAAGCGTTTTATGGCATCCCTATTCTTGTCCCATAACCCATAAAACCGTTGTAATATACCTACAGGGGTGGCTGAGGTTTGGTAAACAGATTGTAATCATGCTGAGCCCATCACAGTACATCCCTCCTTCTATTACCAGCAATGTTAAGAGATGAGTTGCAGAAAAAAAACGAACGATCTCAACGACACGCAGATGTTAAAACACTCAAAACTGTATAAAAGTGGCGAGAATACATACCTACTGTTTATCTATAATAAAATATTAACGAAGACAAAACAATAAAAGTGATTTTTTTTTAGTAATTCTACGGGGAGTCGGAACGAGACTGATGACGAAAATATAGTCTATATAATTTGTGTCCGTTTTTCTGAATTGTCGCAAAAACGGCTGAAAGATTTGGATGTAATTTGGCAACCAAAAAATTCATAACCTGGATTAACACATAGGGTATTTTTTATTCCGGTAGTACGTTACCGTGAGATATTTTTCGACAAACCTAGTAATATTTATTTGTAACGTCGATTTTCTAATGGTCAGTAAAGAAAAATATTTTGTTGTAGGCTATCTTGCTGCTGAACTGATTGATATTAAACATAAACGTAAACGACAGCTTACATGATAGCTGTTTATATCCTCGCTGTCAATAGTGAGCTTGGTTAGTATTTGACATAGCAATTAATCCGCCTAGCAACCGTTATCTCCGTGACTGAATATCTGACAATAAACACAGTACATCGATAATGTCCAATCAATCTGCCTAGCTTTTTGCCGACTAAGTTGGGGTCAGCTTCCAATCTAACCGGCTGTAGTGGATACCAGTGTTTTACATGGAGCGACTGCCTATCTGACCTCCACAACCCAGTTACTGGGTAACACGATACCCATTAGTAAGACTGGTTGTCAGACTTTTGGACTTCTGACTACCCGTAACGACTGTCAAAGATCCACAAATGGCTTAACGTGCTTTCCGAGGCACGGAGGGGACCCGAATTGTAATGGATGTTCACCCATCCGAAATCACGAACCAATTAAGTAAGCGTAGCTTATGTAACGTTTGATCAATCCGTGTGGCTGTTATTATTTAGCCACGAGCCCCTTAATATAAATATCTAAACATAATAATTATCACCTATCTTCCCCAACAGTACCTCAATTAATCTCACAGCGGGAACATGCAAAAATAATATTTCAAAACTATTGTACTCTAACAAATTACTTTCCACCCACTCTATACTTTACTATCGTGAACATCTGGACATTCCCCCTCTAATACACAAATACCCGATGCTAAAGTGTTATTTATGACACACTAGCACTTTGCTCGCGATTTCGTCTGCGTAGATTTCGATTTCGGAATTTCCCATAGATATTTCCAGACCCCGTAGGCCCATCGAAACTTCAACACCCCATTTGTGGAGGTTGTTTTTGGAACGATGTTCTTTAACGCGGCTGGTAGAAATCTTGACGTAACGAAAAATAGAGATAGTTTTCGTGGTTTTCGAGTATGCTGATATAGAGTGTGTCAGGTTAAACAAAGGACATACTATAAGGGAGTGTAGTACTCATGAAAATGAACAACTTTTAATATGGGGCAGACTCAAAAATATGAAAAAAAAAAAACAGCTGTTCCCTACATTTTTTCTAGTTAAGCGAACATAAATGTATAGAGCGGCTGGTTTTATTTTCTCGATTTTAGTGTTGGTCTCTTAGTAAAAGTCGTTAATTTTCATGGGTACAACACTCCCTATAAATATGTCCCTCGTTTAACCTGACACACTGTTTAATAGAAAGATCAAAATGAAAATCAAAGATGGCGACCACTTTATGACAGCTCTAGATGGCTCTGTATTAAAAACGAGTATACACAGAGAAAGTGTGAATTTATTTGACTTTCTCTCTTTCTATCTCTTTCTACTATCTATCTCTCTGTCTCTTTCTATTACGAGTGTATGTGCTGTGCATGCGGGTATCGCGTAAGGAACTTTGTTCCTGACGGGGGTCCCCCGACCGCACCCGTTTATTTATTAATAAGATCTTGTCTTTTCCCGAGGTTTAAAGTTTTTAACTAATAGATGAGATAGAGCTAATACTATCACACATCACTGAACCAATGTTCAGTAATATAGCCATAAAACACATCAAACAGACGGACAAACACACCGTCGCATTTTTAATATTTCAACGTATTGACACTAGCCTACCATTGCAAAACTAATACATTTAACACGATAGGACGAGGGGACCCAAACATCGGAAAAACTGACGTCACAAAGTGCATTATGTGAATGAGGAAATCTGCCGAAACGTGTATTATTAAATTTGCACACGGTTCTTTTACGGGCAGATTTTCTTGGAGGGCTGTCCCCGTTTTCTCTTTGATGGAAATTGGGGAAATAAATGTAAACCGATGTTAGGAGGTAGCGTCTTTATGGATTAAAGACTTTGCTTTAATTTCTAAGGTGTTTTTTGTTTTTGTCTTGTTCAAAGCGCTGTTTATTTCGGTATTTTAATCTTCGATGAGTTGTAACTAATTCAAGGGATTCCAGCCCTGAATACTTTATATTAATTTCAACTTGAAAACTCCTCGCGTTCCTGAGGAAACGAGTCTTGACAGACAGATAGACGAACAACGAAGTGATCTTATAAGGGTTCCGATTTTCTTTTGAATTACGGAATATGACGTAATCTAAACTAATAATAAAGCTGAAGAGTTTGTTTTTTGTTTTGTTTGTTAATTTCTTTGTTTGAACGCGCTTATCTCTAGAACAACCGGTCGGATTTGGAAAAATCTTTATGCATTTGATAGCTCACTTCTTGAGGAAGGCTAAAGGCTATTTAACATCGCGCTGTGACCCTTACGAGCAGAGCATAAGAAAAAAAAATAAGAAAGAATGCTAAGCGAAGACGAAGTAATAGCGATGTGATGCGGCGGGGTGGGTTGGTGGTTGAAGGAATTTCATGAGGACGAAGTCGCGGCCAGAAGCTAGTTGTTTAATAATCACGCTGGAGTTCATTATAGGAACCATCTGGCTTTGAGATATAATCCTTATATATTCCGTAAATTAATACGCTTATAACGAAAGCCTATTTAAGTCAATCTGATTGAATAACACCCACACATTTGTTTAATAGAAACAACATACAGTTTCTGAAAGGCTATTCAATAACAATACCGGGCTATTATTGTCTGACTGCAGAGCAAAAGCCTCTTTTCATACGGAGAAGGTACTAGCATTGATTACCACACTTGCTTCAGACTGGTTGGCGATTTCAGACTTACATTAACGATAAATCCAGGTTTACTCACGATGTTTTCCTTCATTCAATATTGAAGGCCAATTTCACCAAACTCTGTTAGTTTTCAAAGCACCCGTTACGCATTTTAACCAATAACTATCTCACTGTGAATACCAATTCTTCTAAGTGATTAATACGATGTCTAGCAGACTTTGGTCAAATGAGCGTTAATCGGAGCATTCTCTCGTTAAATTATGTCATCATTTGTAATGTTACTTTTGTCACCAATCACAATGTTTCGTACTCCTTCTAGTTCAGATTTCCAGGCTCGGTAAACCCCACAAACTTGAAAACGCGATAGGTACTTGAAGTTCTGACGGAGTCTAAATATGTACAGGGTACCTACACGAAGGAACTCATACTAAAGTCTAAGGTAAAACTTCACACTAAAATACAATAAAAAGTTTTAAAGTTTGTACTATAGCAAATACTACATCTATTTTCTTTAGAGAAATAATACACAGGAATAATACATTTTAAGAGGAAAAACAAGAAACAGAACAATTCTTTGTACTTATTTGAGTCAACATCGTATTAGTTACAGACGTCTTTAAATTGCAGATAATGGTGCCGATTCCCTTGTTCACAAACTACAATTAAATTTAAGTTCAGTGCATCTATTTCATTAAGAAAAGGACAGAAGATACCTTTTAGTTTAGTCTTGTCAAATTAATCAGCGGCTGACACAACTCCATACAAGTTTAGACGTGATTAAAAACTTGCCTACTAAAATTACGTCAATTTGCGTCAGGCGATGATTAATTTGACAGGACTAAACTAAAATTTATCTTCTGTCCTTTCTTAATGAAATAGATAGAAAAATATGCACTGAAATTAAATTTAATTTAGTTTGTGAACAACAGAATCGGCACCATTAGACATTTAAGGCCACATGCCGCGTTGGTATAGTTTTAAGAGCGTTTACGCCGTACGGCATTTCATACAAACTTTCAAGCCCTTGTTTTTCGAAACGAATGAACGGATTTTAATGAAACTTTATACGCATAAGCAGGATACAAAGGTCTAAACATTTTCGAAAAGTCTTATTAAAAAAAAAATAACTGGAAATCTCTGTTTCTATGGAAACTTTAAAATCGCTCTAATTTGGCTGTAACAGAATTTTTCGAAAATGTTCTCTGCTGTCTTTTTAGACCTTTGTATCCTGCTTATGCGTATAAAGTTTCATTAAAATCCGTTCATTCATTTCGAAAAACAAGGGCTTGAAAGTTTGTATGAAATGCCGTACGGCGTAAACGCTCTTAAGACATAATACGTAGAAGGTACACCCATGATTCAAGGTTTCATTTCCTTTCAAGGTTCTAAGTATTTAGTACAAAGACGCCTAGTATAAAACCCTCAAATTTCTACGCTCAAATACATTCACTGTAAACTCGCGCCTTTTTCCCATTCAGTTAGTCTATTCAAACTTATGTTTAAATTTAATATTAAGTATTTCAAGTTAAACAAATATCAACTTTTGTTTTAAAGAAATGTAGTTGATTTCAGAGTGACTAAGCACTATAGAAAAAGTTATAAAAATGTTTGAAGTTGTACCGTAAACTGAACTTTATTCTGTAGGATTTAAAGTAATTTTTCCAAAAACTCATATTTGTTTACATTTTTGGCCAATAAATCGCGAACGTAGATTATTTCATGAATTCTTATCAATTGATATCGGTTTTTGAACGAAATATTGGCGCATAATCCTCTCATGAATGCTCACATAATTATCATGTAGAGACACTAGCATATCAAGATACCCAAAACTGTCAAATTTTCCCTATCAACATTGTACCTTATAATTTAGCAATAGAGTTGAAAATATCTTGAAGAAATTTGACAGATTGTAGTAACTTGATGTGCTGGCGTCTATACATACGAGTAACTATGTAACCTCATGCCTTTTTTTCCATGAAGTTGACAGAAACGGCAAAATGCCAACTTCATTAATGTTCATCAATTGATATCAATCTTTAGACAAAAAATTACCCATAATTAACTGGAATTATTCGAGCCTTTGATTCATCGTCATCATCTACCAGCCTTTTCCCGACTATGTTGGAGGCGGCTTCCAGTCTAACTGGATACAGCTGGATGCCACAATTTTACATGGAGCGACTGCCTATATGTCCTCCACAACCCAGTTGCTGGGTAATACGATATGTACCTACCCCTAGATATACAGGTTGTCAGACTTTCGGGTCGACTGTCAAAGATCTACAAATGATAGCCGAGACCAACGGTTTACCATGCTTTCCGAGGCATGGAGGGGTCTCGATATTTAATGGAAGCAATGGTCACCCATCCACGAAACGACATCGGCAAGCGTAGCTTAACCTTCGATCGACCAGTGCGGCTGTTATGACCTCTAAAATAAATAAGACCCAAGACTCATTTGCGGTAAGGTATCTTATCGAACACTTAAAGCAACACCGCTGCGCCATAACTTTGCTCGGTGGTGTAAAGAACGCAAAGCAATCTCTATAAATCGAAGTTATCTTCATAAATATTCGTTGACCCGCAGCAGGAGTTCTCAAATTGATTCTACGTGATACGGAATTCGAAAAGCATCTATATTGATTCCACTTCAGGCCTTCGCCAAAGTGAGGGGTGACGCGTGAAATGTTTTAATAACATGGAAACTCTAGGAGTTTTTATTGGAACACTTTTTTCATTTTGAAATATTTATTTGAGGGCGGTACCTATAACCTATACGTGCGTTATGGAAGGTTAGGCATTTTTTCTGAATTTGATGCTCATCGAGTATTTCGGGACATCGCCAAGCGGTTGGTCGACTCTTCACGTGGCCAGAAAGCTGGCCTATTTTTAGGCCAAAGAATCAACATTGCCATCCAATGTGGCAATGCTGCCAGCCTTTTAGGCACTTTTCCCATTGCCAGTGATGCTTTTTTATATACGAATACTTGAACATAAATGTATATTTTAGTGTTAGCTATGAAATACTGGTATTCAGCTGCATCCGCTTAGACTGGAAGCTGACCCCAACATAGTTGGGAAAAGGCTAGACATTGATATTGATCTTACTAGAATATAAAACTAATAAGTCAAGAGTACGTAAATATTTGCAAAGCAAAGGATTTTTTCTAAATAATTACTTATATTGAGAAAAATTGCTGAATGCACAATTTGGTAAGTACCTATCATTCTCACTGTGATAACTACATATTTTAGTTAGATTGTAATGTTTTTGTAAACTTTATACATTTTTAGGTTAATTTAAAAATCCTTGTACCTTCAACAAACACGTTGACCAATTAGAAGCTCGTTAACCATGTAATTCTCGTCCAGTAATTGACCCACAAGTACCATTAGTTTAACTAAGCGATTCCTGCCCTCTTACTAATGAAATATTTACACGATGTCGTTTAATCACGCCTACCCACACAACCATCTTTACACGCCCACAACAATAGCCTTGAACTTACTAATATTAAGGTACTATTAAGGTTCATTTCCAAGTAAAACAAGTTTTTGTAGTTGCCTACTGGAAAAGCAGATTTTTTTTCAGTCATCAAATTGGAGAAAACAAACGACCAGTGCTCCACAGTAGACCTGGATTGAAAGAGCTGGAAGTAATTGGGAGATGACTCAGCTATGTTCTTGTTGGTAGTATATTTTGACATGATGGTATTACATAAAGCTTCTAGTGGTTGCCTACTCAGACCAAATAAAAACCAAGACAGAGCGCTGAGAACGGTACAGTGAAGCATGCCAAATCTACACCTCCGCTCTGTGCATACACGCTCACTCGCACACTTTTACAATCATACTACTCCTCACTAAGTGCACACATGTTTACAAAACCAGCTTCACTGTACTGTTGACAGCCCTCTGTTTTGGTTTTTTATTTGATCTGAGGTTGCCTATAATTTAACCTTGAATTTATCAGCGTCAAACGTCGACAACACAACCTAACATCACGTCTATAATCTCCTAATGATTAGGCCGAGCTGTCCCTATAGTACAGCCAAATTTTGCCAGTTATCTTGAAGTCCCATGTAATAGGGGGCGAGTCTATTGCCATCAACCGTTCACAAATCCAAACTCCAGCACCCTAATTGCATAACACACTGTCAATCGGAATCTGAATCATTTTGAAGCAAATTGCTAATCCATTGCTTCATAACTTCGAAAAATTTGTCTGCTCTACACGTAAATAACGCAATGAATGTTTTCGAACTATCAAAGTGAAAACCGATTCAGATTGATGTGAAAAAATACTATGGGATATACACCTGGGAATGGAACACAGGACCTCAATCAAGCTTAGCAGTAGCACTTTTGACCACGACACCAACGAAATAGTCATAGTTGATAAACTACTGGTTTGAAAATCTCCCTCCGACTACAGAACTACAAGGAAATTGAATGTTGATATTATAGCATATAAGCTACGAGTATGCTATTCAAGCACCGTCCGCTTTAGTCTATCAAACGCTTAACAAAGTTGCAGGGAACATAAACGTTTCGATTTGTACTAAAGTCTTCTTAATATTCTAAACTGGATTCATGTCTAGGTAAGCCAGTGAAATGAACTGTTTCTTATGTAACACTAAACCAAATTTCAAGTGGACTTCGTGTTTTAGGTATACATGTGAATGTACGTGCTCAGGTTTTGTATAGCCTTATATTTAGGCAGTTTAATATCGGTCTGAAAATTCTCAAAGAGAACTAAATTTTTGTTACCCCATCCGCTGGTAAAAGCTGTCTACAACAGAGGGGTAATTCTTGAATTTTAGGAACGTTCACAGTCTGATCTCAGTCTCAATCTGTCAAAAATTCCTCTAATTTCCCTAAATTTTTGACATGTGTTTGACACTGATGAGATTGCGACTAGATTTTGAACGTTTTTAATTACGAGATCTGCTTTCTGATCCATCAAAATAAGCGTTCATTGTCAAATTTTGCACGACAGCAGACTATCGTGATCCCACATTATTGCTATTATGAAACTAAGTCTTCTGTCTCTCTCATTCTTGTGGTATAGTGATCACAAAAGACAGAACTATGCTTCCTACGATTTTTATTTTTTTATTTCACTCCATATCTCCATATAACAAAGCAATAAACGAATAATTAGAACGCTCCGTAGAAATGGACCACAATTCCCATCGTCCCGTTTCAATTTCTGTAACAAATACAGAAAAAATATTGCATAATAGGTAACGAAGTCGTCCAAACATAATCCTCCAACAGAAATCCGAACGGAAAATCTTAAATACAGTTATTAATCTTTCGCTCAATACAAATCATACACGATCACAGCACGCATACGTACGTTCCCTGAATACGCATCGAAAGTGGCTCTACCCACCTCGGTCCCGCCCTACCTCCGCATGATGGAGGCACTGTGACGGGAATCGGAAATAGGGTTCCGAATGTTTTGTGGTTATTCCGATTGAACCCTGAAAGAGGTACGTACACTTGAAATTTCAAACCGATCCGCGACCAGTTTTCTCGTTAAACATAGAAGGTATTCCCACAGGTAAAAGGCTCCTTTCTTTCCGGAATAAAAAGGACGAGTGGGTTTTAGTTAACTTTGGCAGGTTTATTTATGGTAGCGTATAATAAAAAGAAAACTAATTTTGGGTAAAGTAATAAACATTGCTCCTTTTTTTTAGGATTCTGCGGCCGATATAGGTAGATTGGATATTGTATGATTTTCGGTCATATGTTTTCTGTTTGGATTGGCGTTTTATTGGTTAATTTTGGCAGTTTCCTTGTTCTGAGAATTTAATTTTGGTTATTTTAATAAAAACATAATCGTGGAACCTCAAACACATTTTAATATTTCCAATTTATATTAAGCAAATAATAATAAATCTCAATGCGTCTCATTAAAGCAACCTTTGACAAAATATCTGCTATGATTATTTCTGCCGCGATTGCCAAATATCTTTTGTGAGTAACTGAGTACTAGTAATACCCCAGTGATATTATATCATTTATCGTGCATAAAACAGTCCGTGGTTAAGACAATCACTAGTTATGACGTCACGCCGCAGCTGTGAAGGGTACCGAAATAAATAGCTACAAATGCCATCAGTATAGAATGTTGTTGACACAAGGCTGGCTCGGTATTATTGATGGGCATAATTTATCGCATTCACCCCGTGTTCTAAGGGGAAAGCGAATGAAATCACGAAAGTACCACCCTAAAATTTATGATCCCCTCTGAACCTTTGATGACTACTAATTTTTCAAAGGGACCAAACGAAAAAATTGACAGCCAAGAACTTTCTTTACCTACTTCACCGACGAGGTATAAATTATTAATTGTACCCGATTTTTATATAGGGTAACGTGATTGATGACAGTGGAGGAAATCGATGATAATAACAGGAAGCCAACCACCAAGCTGTAAAGTTATTGCTTTACTACTCTTTATGTAGGTATAGGTATGAATTTATGAGCCAATAAAGTCAAGCAAAAATAAACTACCTTTTTCAGATTTATAAATGAACTATATTTTCTTTAACACAAAGGACCCAAAAATTTCTAACAACTTTGGGCGTAAAGCTTTTAGAAAATCTTGAAACAATTACCCAATTTGACTTCAGTTTTTATAAATATCTAGCTTCTGTCCGCGCCTTCGCTCGCGTGGAGTTTCGGCCCCCGAGCCACCCCATCGCATCACATCGCCTGCCCGCACTATTATTTCGTTTTCTATTACTATTATTTCAGATTATTTTGCTCGATTCCGAATAGTTGTAGCGTGATATTAAATAGCCTATAACCTTCCTCAAGAATTAGACCATCAAATACAAAAATATTGTTTCAAATCCGAGGTAGTTCCAGAGATTAGCGTGTTCAAACAAATAAACTCTTCAGTTTTATTATTAGTATAGACACATAATAGATTATCACGAGAAAGTAATCTAAAACAATTTTCTTGTTCTTGTACTCTTTCTTTTTCTTGCTCCTCTATCAATCTTTCTAAATCAATAGATTAACATCTAACCCAAAACAAAACAGTCTCTAATCCTCATCCTAACAAAATTATACAAAAGCATACTCATAAAACCCAGATTCTTATTAATAAAACAGATCAAACGATTAGTATAATCAGATTGATCCTTCTAATACCGCGGCGGGAAACTCTCTGCTGTCAAACGCCAATTTTCCCTGCATCGAATGGACAACCGGAATGCAGAAACCAATTTTCCTATCGACTAGATAAGTAGGTAAGTACGTAATTTCATGGTACATTAAGTTCCGAGTAGATCATATAGCGGTCTGCCAATTTGCATTTGTTGTGTTGTCGTGTTCGAAGACAATTTCCTCGTATTTATTTTTAGATTCCGTTAGGGACGCTTTGAAAGAGCTGAACACATTTAATCTACATAGATAATAGAGATTGGTGGGTAGATATGTTATTTACAGAACGTTAGCAGAACTGAGGACATTTTTTGTTGGAAGATATCCGTAACATTTTTGTTTAATCTTTCTTTAATTTTGAAACTGACCTAAAAGGGAAAACCGCTAAAAACATCACCATTTAAGAGAATGTTGAGATACTGACCCAAGTCTAAAAAGGCTTAAATGAAAGGTATTTTAAAATCTACAATATGTACAGTTCAAACTGCACTCGATGCTGTGTTCGCACTGTGTACGGTGCCGTTTGAGTCAGGTTTTTTTTAAACATTCTAACAAAATTATTCTTTTTTAGTAGATAAGTAAAGTACGTTATACTTATCGTACATGTATCAGTGTAGATGCATAGTTAAGGAAGTTCGAGACGCGAGTTAAGAACAAGTTCAAACAAAATCAAAGTGTAATGTGTCGTTCAAACATCTGTTACGGTTGACGTGATAACGATTTCCTCCGAAATGTTGAGAATTGAGATTGATAATAATAAGTCTGTTGCTTATCATCAGATAAAAATTCAGACACTTGAATTTATTGATTTGTTCTACTGATTGCCTATGATTTGTATCATGTCTAGCCATTAATCAAACTTATATAAATGATTTTTATTTTGTAAGTAGGTTTGCACAAACACTTTTACACGTCAATCATATTTTTTATAAAACTAGATGAGGTCGGCGTTCCCTATCTGACTACTCTGAGAAGAAAGGCCGAAACAAACTCAGAGGTCACAGTCTCTTTTAAAGTCCAGACATAATCTTGGTCAGGTTATATGAAGACCATGTAGATCGATGTCTGAGATGGTCTTTTGAGGAAAGAACCACACAGATTGAGAGGACCTGTCCAGTCAGTGCACGCATTTGTCAGAAATCGTGCAGCTCAACTCAAAACTTAAGGAGCTCAACGATTCGACGAACAATACCAAAGAAAGGACATTTGGGTAGGTCACATAAATTACTCAAACTGTCAGACCTAGAAAAAAAAACTAACAGAACAAAGAGAATAATAAAAATTAAACAAAAAAATTATAATAAAATGACCCACATTGATATATCTTTGACAATTATTGATATTATTATCATTCATTTGTGTCTCACTGCAGGGCAAAGGCCTCCCTTCCGGAGGGAGGGGAGGGAGAAAGTAGAAGGAGTTCTACTTATCCCTATCTATAACTGTTTGTTGCCAATCCTTATGAAAAAAAAAATGAGTTCATCCCACCATCTCCTTGGCCTGCTGCGTTATCGTTTGCTCCTGTTTGGGACCCACTGTATTGTTATTTTAGCCCTTAGCTATTCACAAATAAGCTTATTATAATTATTTAATCTACTTTATTTTTTGGCTGCTAGTTTAACTCCCTTACTAATAAACTTTGTATAGCGCCTGTTTATTTACACAACGCTTTGTCTTCTTCTTTCGAAAGTCAAATTACTGACGACTGTAAGAGAGAAATCGGTGTGTTATTCATATGATATAATACGTTTATTAGTAAAGGGGTTAATGTGTAAATAAAATATAGGTTAAGTTGATTATATAAAGACTCAATTAAAATTCACTGCCTACTTATAGACATCAATCAATCAACTCAGCCTATTGCAGTCCACTGCTGGACATAAGCCTCGCCGAGACTGCGCCATAACACCCTGTCCTCCGCCTTCCGCATCCAGTTCGTCCCAGCCACCTTCTTTAGGTCGTCCGTCCATCTAGCTGGACATAACTTATAGACATAAAGGCCATAACTAATCAACTACCGCAAAAAACCTCAGGTAAAAACTTCATTCAGTTGTAAGTGAAAATAAACATGCCGAAATTGAGCGAGATAATAACGAATTTAACTTTCATAAGTACACATACACGACGCGTGTCGATTTAATTTGCCTGCGCTTGGTAGCCTGACGTATGTCGGATGATCTGAACGAGCCTTTATAAATAGGCATTTTGAGTTACAAATAATCGATAGGCTGATATGGCGGATCAGTTATTTGTTTGTTAGCATTGAAGTTAAGAATTGATGATTATAGTAATTATTACTCGTCTTGAGATAACTTTGAAATTTAATTTTAGTCTTTAGCAAGCATTTTTTTTAGAAGAAATGAAAAACCTACTTATGAAATTTTCCGGAATTATCGTAAAAAATACTAATGTTAGTTTAATAAATAATCAAAACCCTTCGTTTCTTAATAACCTGAATGAACATGGCTATTTTTTTTGCTACGGATTCTTGGGATCCCTTTGCCTCAAAATTATTTATTTATTTATATATACGTTATTTTACACTGTGTGAAAATGGCTGTGTCATGGACACGCCGTGTGTTGTACGTGAATATGTTTACGTAACGGGGTTGATCTGCTCGGCCGCATTCATTCTTTTACGTTCCCGGTACTGCTTGACTCGGTCATAATTATGGTGTTTAATTGGTACTATTTCATTGCTCTTGAGAAGCCCTTTCCAACCGTATACGATCTCTGACATTATATGTTTTTGACATTATTTTTCTATTTATTTTAACACAATTTTTTACTGTCACTATTTTACACTAATATTTTGTATACAGTCGATAGATTTTGATGAGAGCTGACGATTGAAACTTAAACGAACGTCGTAGCTTTTCCGAGTAAAAACTTGTATTAAGTGGAAATCTCGATACGCAGCAAAATTACCTTAGTCCTCCCCCGTTTCACCGTGCGCGATGCGTCACAGTCCTCCCTTGGCGTAATTAATTATTTGAATCTTTAGCTATCCAGTAGTGTTATTGAATTTAGGATGGAGATGATAGATATGAAGCTGCAACACCAAACTGTATCCCCAGATTTTGTTATCATTGATTTTTTTGACTATGGAAGCAACTTCACGTCAAAAAATAAATCGAACACTACAAAATATACAATAGACGTCCTTATCGTTTAAAATTTACCTATTTGTGTTACTTTTTACTAAAAACTTCCTAATAATAACCGCTTATAGATAAATTATGAACAGTTCGATACATATACTATTATTATTATTATTTGGTTAGACACACTAGCAGCTAATTAGCTGATGCGTGTGTATCGTATAGCTTGGAGATATTTAGTTTGTCCATACGATTCTTGAAGCAGTTCAGTGTGCGAGCCGTCACAACATATATAATTATACACATTGGTGGGCACAATCAATACTTTATAGTATTGATTGTGCCCACCAATGTGTATAATGTATATACTTGACTGATATGCAGATAATGATATGCACATTATTGTGCATATCATTATCTGCATATCAGTCAAGTGCATAATGTAGACAATGTAGTCATTGAAGTAAAATAGGTTATTGTTATGAACGGCTGACGTAATCGATGTACCAGTGTGCAGTGTGATCTTCATAAAGAAATGTAGAGTTTCATTCAGTAAAAGTATCAACAGTCTATTCAAATACTTGTTTCCAATTAATGTTACTTCTTGTTAAATGAAACTCAACGATATGTCAGTGCAAATTAAGTAAAATTCAGAATAACTATTGAAAAGTCATAAAATGTTTGAATTTGTAGCGAACTGCGAAACCTATCCAAAAACACATATTTGTTTACATGTTTGGAAATTAAAGGATGAATTTTGCTATGCAGTGATTTACTAATCGCAATTCCAACAAAATACTGCTGCTTAATACCACGAGGTTATCCATGAATAAAAATGCTTTCTGTGTTGGTCTAGTGCCTACGTCATTTTAAAATTAGTCACTGTTATCAGTTTGAATTTTTTGTCAAATGTGTTCTTATTAGGTTGTGATAGCAGAAATTAGAAATTCCTAAAAATGTATTTCAGGACCGTCAATATTATAAATCCACAAAAAGTTGACAAAAAAATTCCAAAAGTCATCACAAAATAATTCGCATCCGTCCGTCCGGAATCGTAGCTCTTCGTGATTACCGTGTCGGACTCAAACGTGGTATTAATTGAAAATGAAATGATCAGACGCTCATGACATGTGCAACTGTGCTGCTCTTGCTTGCTAAAAATTAATATTTAATTGGAGAGCGAGTTTCATGTATTCCCAGTTCAATATTGCTTGGAGGAATAAGTTTTTATGTAACTGTGAGGATATATAAGGTTTGAATATAGATGTGGACTGAGAGAAATAACTATTTATGTTTTCTGGCACTAAGTATAAACAGGCTTTGTTCACAATTTCAATAAACAAACAATTTCAATTTCAAGAATACTTAGGTATGACAAGAAATAATAATGGTTATAAAATTTAAATTTAAAGGAGGTTTACACTGATATTATGAAGTTTCTATACAAGAACCGTGTTTTTTTCTAGCGTTTTTTGCAGCGGGCTCTTGAACCGTAATAGGTAGACAGTTGAAATTTCCAAAATTTCTATAACAAAAAATAATACAAAAATTATGTTAATACAAATTAAAGGGGAATTTTAATTAATACGAGAAACATGTTTTTTCGGCGTTGTTGTGTGTGGCGTGTTACAGTACGGAACCCTTTGTGTTTGAATCAGACTCGCACTTAGTCGGTTTTTAACAACTGGGTTATTTTTGGCACTAAGTTAACTCATACGTAATGGTTAATCATTATTACACAACCTTTAATTAGTAATTTTAACATTGACTTGAAAATGACATAGGTCTAGCTACAACATGCAGATAGAACGTTCTTCTTTCAAGCACCATAAATGATCATAAAAGGCAAACCTGCATAATGCTTTGCGACTCTAAAACAAAAGCAAGCAACAAGAAACAGTGGAAAAGCCTAGCTATTTGCAGTAGGTATTTGCCAAAACCAAACACCAAAAACCGGCCAAGTGCGAGTTGGACTCTCACACGAGGGGTTCCGTACCACCATACAATATTTAACACTACACATAATATAACGGCAATAAAATCACGTTTGTAGTATAGGAGCCCCCTTAAATATTTATTTTATTCTGTTTTTAGTATTTGCTGTTATAGCGGCAACAGAAATACACATTCTGTGAAAATTTCAACAGTCTAGCTATCACGGTTCATGAGATACAGCCTAGTGACAGACGCACGGACGGACAGTGGAGTCTTAGTAATAGGGTCCCTTTTTTACCCTTTGGGTGCGGTACCCTAAAAACCGGCCAAGTTCGTGGCGGACCACGCACAGTGAAAGGTTTCATATTTGGGATAAATATTAACGCATGCATCACAGACGGACATGAACCCTGAAATCATAACATTTACACATTTATCTTGATAGGTTTGTTAACAGTAAGTTATGAATCCTGACAGTCAGACAAATGTTGCCACATTGCCAAACTCTTGGCACGCCTGCGTACAGTTATTACTAGTAAAATAATCGGCCCGACGATTTTGTTTGCGCTATTTGGATTATCGCGACTGACTGCTGATTGGGCAGTTTAGGCTTTAGATTTGGGTACGAAAACTTTGGATTGGTTTGGTTAGGTACAGACGCCAGCACATCAACCTACCCGAAACTGTCAAATTTTCCCAATCAACTTTGAACCTTATACTTTAGCGATAAAGTTGAAAATATATCAAAGAAATTTGACAGATTGTAGTAGGTTGATGTGCCGGCGTCTGTACATATAGTATGTATGTAGAATTCTAGATGGACTGTGGAAGTCTAGCTAGAAGGAAATAATAATGTGTATCGATGTCCTGATTCAGGAGAGTATCAGATTGGGGCATTTCTCCTAATTTTAAGAACTTTCACAGTCTGCTCTCAGTCTCAATGTGTCAAAAATACTTCTAATTTCCCTACATTTTTGACAAGTTTTTGACACATTGCCGCTGAAATGAGATTGCGAGTAGATTTTAAAGTTCTTTAGTTACGGGAATTGGCCTTCGGGTTTTTGAATGACAATTCAGATTACTCTGTTGTCACATCTCATATTATTGTGTCTAATTTATTTGATTGGCTTTCTTTATTAGTTTAACAAAAAAAAAAAGATAAAATGCAGTATGACAATAATAAAACATTTATTGTAATAGCATAGCAGCATTTAGAGCAACTTGTTAAAACTTCAATGTCATTCACTTGAATAGCATAGGAATGCATTACACCCTCTCCCCAGTGTATTCACAGCACGTTCACTTTCAATTATCCCTATTACTGCAGAGCACATTTATTCAAGTTATCGATTAACAATTCAAGTGAAATAAATTCGACATTTACACAAAGGGGTACTAGGAATGCCCGAGGCGACAGAACTGACGTTCAGGCGCGCCCGTGACGCGTGTCCGCTACGAGCCGCTACGAGCCGCTACGAGGATCTACGAGGCGCTACGAGTCCAGCATACGAATGACTACATCGACAATCCGTAGCGCCTTGTCTAACACAACCAAATTGAATTTAATCAATTATAAATTGTTTTAAACTGATGTTTGGACTTGAAAACGGATGGTCTGCAATTTGAACTTTACATTACGTGACTAAGAATTATTATTCCCAGCTTGTTTGACTCCAAATAAATCATGATGAAGAGAACATAAAATTTTAAGTGTGGAGTTATAAATAAAGCACATTTACACTACATGTCATGGTAAATAAATTGTAACTAGTGCTCCAATATTTTACACAAATTAATTTTAAACGTTCCGCGATAATTTATGAGCCGATGTGTGTTTATTTTATTTTAACTAGCAGATTGCCGCCGGCATGTTACACAGTGAAATACCCTCATCGAAAAACCTTACATATTCATCAAAAATATTCCTAATCGGATATGAGTTGGATGATTAGTTTGATGTGTTCGGGAACGAATGGAAGAAGATCTTGTCAGTATGTCTGGAGTATTGTGTAATGAGTACAATATAACTGCTCTGTAGTGCTGTACTTTAGGTATATTTAAGTTTTTCTCTTATACAAATAAATGATACCTATTCAAAATTAAATTAAGTTAGCCGGTAAAAGTTCGTAGACGTGTTATCTAATGACGAAT
The DNA here is from genome assembly GCA_963669345.1 of Gortyna flavago. Classification (NCBI taxonomy): domain Eukaryota; kingdom Metazoa; phylum Arthropoda; class Insecta; order Lepidoptera; family Noctuidae; genus Gortyna; species Gortyna flavago. The sequence continues at coordinate 9,932,087 of OY770139.1, forward strand.
CCAATCATATGGTTTCAAGTCGATAACTCCGTAATCAGTAGTAGTTACTTGAAATGGTTAGTTTAAAAATATTTTGCTATAGATACCCATCACGACTGTGAAGTTTTGCTAGTTTATTTAATTTGACCCTGCACCATGATTTGTACCAGAACAAGGACAGATTTCACAGTTGACATAAATGTTGGTTATTGGTCAAATCATAAATTTACTTCGGATACTAACACTTTTATTTGTAACTAGCTGCGTCCTGTGGTTTCACCCGCATAAGTGTCTATCCCGTGGGACTATCGGGATAAAAAGTAGCCTATATGTAAATCCAGGATGTCAGCTACCTCTATACCAAATTTTATCAAAATTGGTCCCACCGTTTGAGCGTGAAAAAGTAACAAACATATAAACACATACACACATAAACTTTCGCCTTTATAATATTATTAGAGTGATTCCTTAAACAAACTCGTACACAACAACCTGTACGAGTACATAAGTACCTTCTACTGCACCATATCTTTTAAACACCACTCTCGGATGCGTACAATATACTTCCCCAACAAAAAAAAACCCTTTCCCTTTAGCAATCATAAGCATCATTCCTACACTTACACATATACTAGTCTACATATATATGTACCTACGTATCAAACATACGTTCAAAGTTATACATGAAACAACCGTTAGCATACCGAGACAAAGAAACGGTAAATATGTGCGGCACTGAATAATGAATATCTCGGGATGTCGTCGGTAACGCTTTTGTTATAAAGCTGTGGTTACACGGGCAACTATTGCCGGAGGTAATGGAGCAATGGGTGGGGCAATATAGTTTCTCTCTAATTCCTCAATATAATATTTATTTATTTAATACTTCAAGCGCAAAAATGTACAGAGGCGGACTTAATGCCATAGGCGTTTTCTACCAGTCAACCTTTGGGTGATGCAGAGACAAACAATGGTAGGTGCAATAATGAAAATTGAGGAATAAATATTTGAATATTCTGTATTTATTCATTAAATGTTTTATGCTCAAGTAAAAACTATGCCGACATACGTAGCTTGCAGACTAAGGAAGCTGAAGTGGCCGTGGGCTTGCCACGTTTGTCGAAGGACCAATGGCCGGTGGAGCAGACGAGTCCTGGAGTGGAGACGGCGTATCGGCAAGCGTAGTGTGGGACGCCTCCCAGCTAGATGGATCGATGATCTTAAGAAGGTGGCTGACAGATTTGATGCGGAAGGCGGTGGACAGGGTATTGTGGCACGGCCTAAGAGAATCCTATGTCCATCAGTAGACTGCTATTAGCCGAGTTGAACTACTACTCAAAGATTAAAGGCTGGTTGGCTTGGTTGACTGTTAAATTGATAATTAATGTACAGTCGGCCTCAAAAAGACGTAAGTATACTATACATCGAGCAGAATTAATTTGATTGTCTACAATTTGGGTTCCAGTAGTCGTGATTTTACGACGTCACGTGGCGATTTGACTAATATTCTAAAGAACTGGGCAGTTCAAGTTGCCCGTGTATCCACACCTTAACGCTTTTGTTATAACACGAGTGCATACGGACAGTATCCGCCGGATAACTGATTCCATCTGTCGCTTTGAGAAGCCTCTCACACACATTTTGAGAGTGCAATCCATCCAGCCAGATGGATTGCACTCTTAAAATGTGTGTGTACGTTTTATTTGAAGGGGTTTTTTCTTTGTAAATCGTTTGTTAATTGACTTTTCATGGAAGTTTGACTGATGAATACGGACTTTGAATAACTTCTAGTGAGTGTTTTTGTTAATGTGATGTATCACATAATGCGTAACATCACTCCAGTTTTCCTCGAAAAGGTAGGCAAAGATATAAGGTCCATCCACATTTTGCTAAGTATGTTTGAGTCCCAGGAGTCAAGACTCTTATGAGTAGTGGTGGCCCAGTAGTACCGGCCGCGACTTACGAGTTGTAGGTCGTAAGTTCGAATCCTGACAGGCGCTTTACTTTGTGTAAATTATTTCATCACCATTAAAATCGCTAAAGGAAAACATTATGAGGAAACCGGCAAGTCCTAAAACCAAAAATTCGAAGGCATTGGCATGTACCAACCCGCACTGGGCCCGCGTGGTGGATTAAAGTCCACTCATAGAGGAGGCATCTGTCTCATTAGTAGGAACATAATAGGTAGAAATGAATAAATTAGGTACATTGCTATAATAATCCATCTTTCAACGATAATTTTAATGGAATGCTAAGCGTGTGGCATCTAAGTCATGTCTATAGGCATTCGGAATAGCCATAAGATTTTCAAGCGAGCTAACAGCCATTCATTATGGTTAGGAGTCCGCATGAAAGTTGAATGGAAATTAATTTAGTTATGAATGGGGTCTAACGGTTCTCGAAACGTAATAGGCGTGCTCTAGTTATGCGAGCATGTTTTAGCTTTTAACTAATTATGATGGACTTGAGATAAATGTATAATTATGTTTTGTACGGAAATAATTAATCATTTGAGCTTAATACTAAATTCATCTAAAATTATTTTTGTTTCATCGCACCACATAAAGGGGTCTGTTGTAAACATTGTCTAATTAACGTGCTTACCTGTATCGTCTTTCGTCGAAATCGTCGCGTAAAGAAAAAGCATTATGCCCCTCCGTTCGATTTTCTTCCACAAAGAGAGATGGTTTAGTTGTTTTAGAGGGTGGTGAAGCCAATAGTGAGACCAAAATTAAAATCCAAGGTCACGGCTGCGAAAATATTCCAAAGTTTTCATCATGGGTTTCGGTTTTATGGTTTTAGAGGGTGGTAAAGCCGATAGTGATTTCAAAATGAAATTCCAAGATGGCGGCAGCGAAATTTTTCATCATGGGTGATTTCACGGTTTTTGAAGATCACAAGCGAGTAGTCCTCAGTGTTGGCTTCAGCAAAATGAAAACCAAAGATTGCGACAACTTTACGAGACCTTCTAAAAACTTATACTAGACAGCTGTGTATTAAAATTGCGTATTAAATTCGCACTGTCTCTCTCTCTTCGTCTCTTTTTATTGTACCTATACGAGTGCGTTTGCGTGCGAGTGTCGCTTGAGGTACTTCGGTCCTGACGGAGGTACCTCGACACGTTTTCTTTTGCCTTCATAAAATGATGGTGGGCTTAAAGGAGGTGTTTAAACAAACGTCTCCTTTAAGCAATACTTATAAATTCCTTCCTTCCTTGCTTCCTAGTTGCCTTCCTTCCTTTTCTTTCATTTTTTCTTTTTCTTTTTTCTTCTAAATTTAAATTACAATGACACAGAATCCTTACTTATAATTACTTCCTCTGTTCTGTCTGCAGTGAATCAAGAGCAGTCAATGCTCACTCATCCATAACATATATACATACTCCCATAAACACAGATGTGCGCAACCGTACTCTCACTCATCACACACAACACACACAAACACGCACACACTCACAACACACACACGCACTCACACAAACACATACAATATAAATTAATTACACCTCTAGTTGTCATTCATTAATAAACTGAACCAACTTACTCGCCGCGGGAGGAAGACCTGGAGTCCTGAAATACAGGGCTGCCCTAGTTTAGGCTCCAGTCCACTCCGTTTGTTTTATTAATGTCTGTACTGTGCTTTGATTAGTGTTGTTTTTACTTTAGTTATGCTGTTGGGTTGCTGCTGACAGGAGGACTGTAGCTAGCGTATAAGTAAACAACTTATAGCTTAAAAAAAATATGATGACGCAATGCTGTTATTGCAATAAGAAAAAATGCACAGAGTAAAGATTACAAAAATATTTGACCAAGTTGCACAATAAACAGTAGTTTCTTAAACTCGTTAAACTTTCTGCATCAAAACATCTGGCATCTAAAAACCAGCTATAAAACATAAAACAAACCCCATCTATAGAGCCTTAACTCGTTCAAGACTAGCTGTATGAAATAAGCTCTCAGCCACGCGAAAAACATTTTATTGCTTTATTACGACCATGCAAATATAACCACGCGCAGTTGCAGCGACCTGAAAACTAAGGCTGCGACCAGGGTGACAAGCTTGCATGGGTGCTAAAGGCGGGCTCGAAATATAATGAAACCGCCGATTGTGTCCATATTAAAGTGACAGCGGGCGTATAGTGCGACGGGATTGAGCTAACAATCGATCGTCTTTTGTTTCACCCTGCGGAAACACGTGTGGCAAACAATCAAATTGAAGCAACAAATGACTTCCATTGTCTAAACACTGTTTAAACAATTAGACAGTACAACTTCCATTGTTGCTTCAAATTATGGTATGCCATAGGTAATTAAATTGCACCATGTAAATCAGGCCTTCACACAACAATTCGTGAAGCACTTGCACTGCGGCAACATAAGCGCCTTCGCCACCGCGCCCGCTATCGCTTGTACCCCCTGGATGAAGCCAAATGGCTACCGACTGCGTTGAAGAACGCAAATCTAGGGCACAATCTAAACTATATCACGCCACTTTACATTCCCCCAATGCGTTTTTGAAATGCTAGGTATACTGGAAATCCACCAATCGGCGTTCGACAAAATCCTGTTTGTAAGAACATTTTGCGCTTCGATTGGCTCGTTTTGAGTTGAATAGTCATGTGAGCTTTCAATTCTTGGGTTTCGGATTTAAATATTCGATTTTATTGCTTTGAATTTGTGATTTTAATTTGAATATTCACAAAAGCAATATGTTGAACTCGTTTGAGATGTTTGTTTCATATCTTTTGGACAAAAATTCTTTATGATGCATCACACATAGAATTTTGTCAATTATCTGACACACTTGTGACCAGAAGGCCAATTCCCGTAATAAGAAATGTTCAAAATCTAGTCGCAATCTCATCTCAGTGACAATCAATGCCAAAAAATTTACAAAAATGTAGGGAAATCAGAGGTAGTTTTGACAGAGATCAGACTGAACGTTCCTAAAATTACGAGAATTGCCCTTCAGCTTGCAGCCCATTCAGTTAGTTACAACATGTAAAAATCATCATACTTTGCCTTATTTTATTATGAAGAAAAGAACACGTCATAATATCTAATATTTTACTAAACTATAACATCAATATCAAATATTACAACAAGATTTCTTTTCAAAGCACAACACTAGTCTTTCTTGTTTTAAAGCTAGATTCTTACAGACTAGAAAAATATGTGGAAATCGTTCACAGTTTATGCGTAAACACGTAACTAATCTTGTCTGGAGTTTCGATAACGTGAATCTTATTAAAGAAGTAACTTTGTTGCGACGTTTAGCGTGTTTTAAGCCGCGTTTAGTGATAAACTTTTGGCGATTTTTTTATGAAAATAAGACATTAAAATGCGCCTTATTTTTTATAAAAAAACCGCCAAAGTTTCGCGAATCGTAATCGCTAGAAGTAACGTGGCTGGAGATCAAATGTTACATTACTTCTTGTCTCGGAAACTTTCGGCATTGAAGTGCCATGTTATAATTATTGTGGCATGTATTTTATTCCTAGGTTACTAACATAATTTTTAAGTTTACTTACTAACATAAATATGGATCACTGAGTGTGACTTAAATAAATTATTATTATTATTATAAGGGGCGAGCATAATTTAGTCAAGTTATAAATAAGTAGCACGACTTCATGAGCACAAATACCACCTGCTTCACCTCCGTTTTCCTTGGAATCACATTTCCTGATATAGTTATAATAATAGTCCTTAGGAAAGCTGTTAACCGATATAATTAAAGTTCTCATAATACGATCTCTCATCATGCTATAGCGTGCCGAGTTCATTGTGCACCAAACCTTTGTTATTAAACTGTTACTAATGAGACGCAAACACGACCCAACCGATTTTATTTGAATCTGTAACATTATTTAAATCATTAGACAACATTATACGCCGAACAGGTCATTAAGGCAAATTAATGTTTACCCAAAATATTGGACGCAATGTTTTCTTAGATCAAAAGGAGAAAAAATGTTTTCCCATTTTTCACGGTGGCAAAAATAATTTAATTTCACAGGAAATGGAAAGGAGGGATGTTGGCAGTTGATTTTAAATTTAACTTCTCTGAACTTGGCAAAGTGGAATGGATTTTTTATGTACACCTCCTAACATCAAGTGTTTATTTTCGTGAGAAATTTTCTTTATACTTATTAAGTAGGAACATCTTGATAGGCGGACTTTAAGAGCATTTAATTTATTTTTTGGAAAACTTTAGCTCGATAATTTTATTAGGGTAGTATTAAGTAATGCTAGAAACGTTTTATATCAATAGACCTAGTACTTAAACATTCAATTTTTAATATTCTCGAAACCAAAAAAAAAGCAAAAGAGCAAAAACTAGGTATTGCTCAAGAAAATTCTTGACTACTCCAGTTTTTGCTTTTTTTTCAACTTATTTTTTCTAATAAGGATCACTGACCTTTTTCGTAACTGAAAAGTGTTGCTGGCTGGAAAGTGAAAAGTTAATTTTGAACTCCCCTAGTTGGCCCTATCACCCTTCAATATCTACCCGGTCATTATGTCTTTCTTCATTATTTCTCTCCCCTATTCTAACACAGATCAGCCCACAAATGAAACTCCGTTCCAAATTAGCAGGGATATTGCTTCAATCTGTATTAGTTTTCAACGAGTTAATGCATTCAAACCCAGCGAACGTTTTAGAGGACGCATTATGTCATCCACAATCCCGTGTGCCCGGTCATACGGAATATCACCGGGCGCGGATTCAGTTCGATCATCAGGATTACATGTAATACTAAGGCGCATAATGGACTAGAAACTATAATACCTACATATCACATAGGTTTTTATTTACGGATTTACATCTAACAGTAACCGTGTAAAAAGAGTTTCATGCATTTTTTTAACCGACGATAAAACGGAGGAGGTTCTCAATTCGACGCGTCATCATCTGCCTAGCCTTTTCCCAACTATGTTGGGGTCGGCTTCCAGTCTAACCGGATGCAGCTGAATACCAGTATTTTACATGGAGCGACTGCTTATCTGACCTCCACAACCCAGTTACTGGGTAACACGATATCCTTTGGTAAGATTGGTTGTAAGACTTTTGGGCTTCTGACACGACTGTCAAAGATCTAGGAATGACAGCCGGGACCAACGGCTTAACGTGCTTTCCGAGGCACGGAGCGGTCTCGATATGTAAAGATGGTCACCCATCCACAGACCAACCGCGGCAAGCGTAGCTTAACCTGATCGATCGACCTGTGCGGCTGTTATTATTTAGCCACGGGCCCCTCCGCGACGCGTACATATTTTTTTTTATGTATGACTACGCATATCTTTTTACAAAGTAGTCCGATTTTGATAATTCTTTTTTATTAGAAAGGGTATACCTCGAAGTTGGTTTCATATAAATTTGGAAAAAAAGTCCTACCCTAAGGGTAGGAAAACAGGGGATGATTGATTCTTCACTCACTGATTGTAATATATGACCACGCATAACTTTTTACATAGTAGTTCGATTTTGATAATTCTTATTTTATTGGATAGGGTATATATAACTCGAAGTTGGTCCCATATAAATTTGGAAAAAAAGTCCTACCCTAAGGGTTGTGAAATAGGGGTGATTTATTGTTCACCCACAGATGTTAATGCTAAGTTGTGTATTACAATTAAATAAAAAAAACCTCACGATGAATGAGCTTTAGACCTGTCAGTCTCTTGTATATAGTCTACCTCTCAGTCTTTGCATTTCTTCCTCGCGCTGATCTAAACTTTCCTGTGGACGTGATAATCTAATTCTCTTTCTTTTTGTTTTGCTACCATTTTTTTTTTCTCATTATTAGATTCTTCTAAATATGTTTTTCTCATTCGAGCAGCATTTTTTGTAGGCCTACCCATGTTGGTACATAAAGCCTGTTTTTTAAGGTATTTATATTTTACAACAAATAATAGTTAAAATAGGATTATATAACAGTTAATAGCTAAACTAAGCTAGGAAGCTATTTTAAAAGTTATCAAATATTAAGCATGTAGTAATTAGTGAATTATAGCCACAAAAAATTATAAAACAAAAGCTTTTTAACAGAAAAATTAAACCGCCGGCGAAAAAACTGAAAAGCAAAAAATAAGACTTAAACCTTTTTATTTAACCTTAATAACTAAGTTCTTAAACTAATGTAAAGTATCTAAGTAATTTTGAGTCTGCGCCAAACAATCAAATGAACAAAGATCACTTATTACTTTGGTGCCGCCTCAAAATTACTTAGATACTTTACATTAGTTTAAGAACTTGGTTACATAAAAAAGGTTTAAGTCTTATTTTTGCTTTTCTGTTTTTTTTTTACATTCATCTCATTGAATTTTTGTATTATAATAGTTGTCCGTATCCATGGGCACTTTTACTCTGGGCTGGCCTAATTTTATTTGCCAAAGAATCAGTATTGCCATACAACGTGGCAATGCTGCCAGCCTTTTGGGCACGTTTCCTGTTGACGACCGACGGTGCGCACGATGATGCGTACGAATTTTTTGATGCCCTTTGATTAGGTATATAAATATTAATAATAAATAATACGAAACTTGTACACATTATTATTATTTTAAGACTGTTACTTTTTTAACTTATGTAAGTAATTATAATTTAGTTTTTTTTTCTTTTACTCTTAAACGCTATAAAGGTTTTTTAAAGACTTTTGCATTGGAAATTGATGAATGGGAGAAGGTTTGTTGTTTAGAAAAGTTATTACTCGGTAATTTTTTTTTTATAAGCGGAAGAAAGACGTCCACTGCTGGAATCAGGCCCCAAAGCACCTCCATTTTGACCTGGTCTGTGTTTTCCGTATCCAGCGTTTTCCTGCGGCCTTCTCAAGTTCATCGGTCCACCTTGTGGGAGGCCTATCAACGCTACGTCTTGCGGTACGCGGTGGTCGCCACTCCAGAACCTATCGGCCCCACCGACCATCATTCTGTGAGCTACCTATTAATAAAAATACTAAATTATCCATTCCTCATTATACGAGTAGTCTCATAATTTTATCTGAACATATTATTTACATAAACATGAATGACAAATTATTTGAAATATGCGCGACAATACTCATGAAAAATGAGGATAAGTATTCACAGAAAACTCCCGTTAATTACATACGACTAAATTACAGGACTCGTAAAATTTTAGGTACTTTACACATTCTACCGCTCAAAAGTAAATCCATATGCACGGAAGGTAACATAGGTATGCTTCTGGGACGCAAATTAAAATAAATTAATTTGTAAAAGCCTTGTTAATTTGGTGAATTACCGAGATAGAATTTACTTAAATCTTATTGTAGGTATGCCATAGGCAAGGAATATTTATACGTTAGTTACGTGGTAAGAAAGTTGTATCTTGGAAATAGGGTTTTTGTTAGTAGAGGACATTCGGACACACCTATCCCCTTAACATAAATTACCCTTATAGTCTTTTAAGACAAACAAGATGGAGAGGGCTAGATTTTATTTGTAGCAAATCACCTTTGCCATTTTCTAAACGTACCATTTGGCATTTCTCACACTTTATATGTCCACTTAAGCTTTGTTTGAGAAGTAAATAAAATAAAACCCAGTAGGTTCTTTATGGTTCCCAGTTTATAGCTGTTTTCAAAATAAAGCGGTATTGGTACTGCATTGAGTGCTATTCGCTTTGTTATGTGAAACCTTTTATTGTTTAGTTAATTATTTGTAAGGAGCTTCGTTTAAAGGGAATTACTTTACGTTGACGAGTTTTGTGTTTGTTTTTTAGACGAGTTGTTTACCTTTAGTTTATTTATTTTTTAATAACTGACGAAAAGTTTCAAGGCAGTGGGCTTCCAAATCATGTACTGAAACTGTATCGCCCATTTGGAGAAACACCGTCGTAAGAGTATTTTTTCCAAAAATGAGTTAAATATGACAAAGCACTTAGTAGGCGTATTTACGTTACGAAATTAAAGACGTAAAAAAAAAGTAGCAGTTACTCGATGTTTCTCCAAATGTGCGATATACTGTCACTGTGATATGGGCTCGCTCTTGACCTCGATCTCACTTGGTGGAAAGCGATGGATGAAGTCTACGATGTAACGAGCAAGCCCGAAGATGCCTAGGCGCCTGTTCACGCTTTGAAGGTTGACGGGTTCTAAGTGGAAGGGAATATAGACCCTGACAGAGAGTTCTAAACGTTCACCGCGCACATAATAAATGTGAAAAAGAAGCGCTGAGTATAACTAGTCGGTATATCTGTCGCAGCTAACTGGTTTAATTAGCCGTTTAGTTAACCGCCTAGCCTTTTAACTAAACGGCGGCCGTTCAACTAACGGCCGGAATAATATTCAATTATATTAAGTTGTAGAACTGTAACCAATGTCGGCGCGAGCCGAAGTGGTTAAAAAGCCGGGGCACCCCGACCAAATGCCATAGGTTAGAGAACTATGATCAGCCGCGTGTGACCCGAGAGAGCGAAGCGAAGCGAGCACTACTTCCAAAGGCCAGGCGGTTAACTAAACGGCTAATTTAACCAGTTGGCTACGACATATCAACCAACTTCATATTTATTCATATTTAAATCTAAAATTAGGTACCTACCGCAATATTTTTTAAGAAAGAAGACACCACAGATTATTTACGGACTCACTCTTTCTTTTCTTTTTTCAAGATGTATCACTACCCACAAATTAAAGACAAAAATGACAAGCGAATATAATTCCCCTGACAAACGAACTTCCACAAGAACCCTTACTTCCCCCACGTCTCAACGGAGTAACTGAAAGTGCTACAAAGGAGAAAAGAAAAAAGAAACGGGCTACTTTTTAACCCGACCGCTTAGGTAAGTTAGGACCCGCGGGAACTTGAGATACCGAATGACCTCGCACGAGTTTTAAGTTCACTGAAACTTAAAAATCTCGAGGGCACAAACGTATAAGATGTATATCATAAACTTGGCTTGCTAAGAAGTGTGTGTAAAATTTTATGAAATAAAATACAGAGGGTAAACAAAGGAACTGTGGATAATAGACTTTCTTGCAGGCACTGGTTGCAAACTCAACCAGTCTAGCAATCTTGTCATTTCAAGTGCTTGGTAAAATATGGAAAACAAAATTTGTTTTCGTAAAGTAACAACATCAAAGTTAGGCATAATCTCCTTTATGATAAAAATAGTTATGATTAAGTTAGTGTAACCATATTTTTTTCATGACAGCAACGTTTAATAACCTTTCGTATCGAACGTGGATCCACGCGAGACACAGCGGCTTTTTAATCATTTCTACAAGTACGGCATCCAATCGGCAAAAAATAGAGAATATGTTTTTAATCAAACAAGAATAAAGAAAATTATTTTATTTTTATTGATACTAATGTAGCTACCGATCGATATTTTCTCGTGTTCACACGAAGTTTACGAAAATAACTCATATTGTGCAACAGTAAGAACTTTACACCCAAGGATACAGTAATCCAAGGTTCCTACATTATTTATAGGTATGGTCCAGAGCTGCCAAAGACCAATATTTATCAAAGGCTTATCCCGCGATGTCGTTTGCCATTAAGCGGGATCCACAATTTTATAAAAAACAGTAGATACCTACCTATTACTGTTTTTCCCATTAATATTCCAGTAATATCGAAGGCCCAATATAATTAATAGGTAGTACCAAAAATGTCGGCCTCATTTAACGAAAAGTACCAGAAAACAAATTAACTGTTTATAGCTAGCTGAATTAAATAAAGCTTAGAGGAAGTTCTACTTAAGTACTTATTAAAACCTAAATACCTACTAACTCGTACCTTGATCTTTGTTTAACATAGATGTTTTGTTCTTTTGTTTAGACGTTGGTTCGGATTTTTAAATAAGCTGGAGAGAGTATATACAGGAAGATTTTTTTTTCATGATTTCAGAGTTGGTCTCATAGTGAAAGTTGTTCGTATTCATGGGTAGAACATCCTGAAAAAATTTGGATGGTGATGAAAATTCTTCCTGTATATATACACATAAAGAGTGTATATGAGATGTGAGATATGTGTGTGTTTGTATTGGGTGTGTGATGTGTGTGTGTGTGTGTGATGTGAGTGTATATTTGAATAGGTAATACCCCTTTTTCGGTGTTTGACTGAGTGTTAAAATCCTTTCACGTATAAAATACCTCCCTACTAAATCAAACTTAGATTTTAATATCTTATACTAACTATACAAAAACTCGCAAATATTCTTGATGGAAAAGTTTAGAGAGCACTTAGGGACAGCACGTCAGTTGTGACACTACGAAAATCGCCCTTTCTGCAACTGACTTAAAGGCTCTGTCAAGGTGAAATTATTACTTGATGTGCTGTTGACTGGACCTACCTTGCTACACATACCCGCAAGCTTGCCAGATCCTCAATCCTCTAACGTAAAATGTCCTTACTGAACCGAATGATTACCTAATACATATTATTGAAACTAATTTGGCTACACAAAGCCTACCCCAGATAAAAAATAACTCAGCAAAAAGAAATACCCGAATTGATTTTCCAGTAAGCCCAGGCTCCGAATGTCCAAACATAATTGACATGAATCGACTCTCAGAAATCTATTAACAAGGGAATTTCTGATCGCACTGTTCGCCTGGGGCACGTCATTATGCCCAGCCGAGCTTCGCCCCTAGATGGGCCCCCGTCATAGAATAAATGCAATCAACGGGAGAGCGGGCACGTTCATGGCCCACCGGTGGGCCTGTCCGCCCCACACGACGTCTATTACAAGTCATCAGACGACGTCTACGTGAAGTGATTGTTCGGTATTAGGTGATTTGAATGAAGGGAGGTGTGAGTGTGTTAGCAATTATGTGTGTCCTGTTTCAGATGTTTGGAAATAGATTCTATTGTAGATACACAATCTAATCCTGGACTTCTCTTAGAATGTTGATCTCAACATTCTAAGAAAAGTCCTATTATTAGATTGACACAAAACAGGGAAGAATTGCGTAATATATATACAGGACTATATTTATGTAGTAGGAGATACGGACGAAAGCGTATTCGATAAACACAATAATATTCAATTAGCATCGTAGCTTACGTAGCACGGCCGCTACGCCGCCGCCGTAGCTCGTAGACTTTCCTCTTGAACTCAACCGTTTCGAATAAAAGAGATTCAATTTTTTTTTTGTTTTTGTTTTAATGTAAAAATGTGTTATGGTCACATTGAAACCTTTTTACGTAAATTTTTTATGAAATAAAAATGTTTGTTGTACCCTTTTATTCCAAACGGTCGAACTGTCTGTGCACCGTCACGTTCGCTCAAAGCAAGAATAAAAAATCACACAAAGGTTTAAAAAAAAACTTGCTTCAGTTTTATTAGACCTACCAATATCTGGGATATTTATTTTTAAAATATAGCAGCGTTATGATAAGAGCCTTATTTTGTTTTCACTATTTTGTTGTATCTGTTCATTTTTTATTGTTTCTACATATTTCCTGTGCGAGTCCCAATGAACAGCTTTTCTTTCTTTCCTTTTTTTTTTTTTTTTTTAAGGATAGAAATCATCCAATGACCCCTCCCGCTCTGGGTGGAACGGAAGGGAGTGTCAGACTCTTACTGACTAAAACCCATCCGTGTTCCTTCTTTAGCCCTTTATGTTCCGGGGTAGCGGTAACCCTTTCGGACAATCCCGCTGCCTTCGGCCCTAACGGGCCCCTCCTTTGATGCTGACATCTCTTTGAGGCGCGCGTGGAACACATACGCGCCGTCCGGCACGGGCCTGGTCCTGATCGGACGGCGAGCTACCCATTACTAGCCGTCCGCAGGCCCGCGCCTACGGTGGCCGGGAGTCGTCACGCGGCTCCCGACGCCCGGGGCGTCTCCCGCGGCGGCTGGGACGGGCGGCCCTGTCGGCTCTCTCCCTCGCCCATCCCGCCACCTCCTTCGCTATCATGACTGCTTCGCAGAAGGAGGTGACTGCCTCCCACTCCCTCTCGCTCCGGACCATGGTTTGAACCAGGGCCGGGCGCGAGAGGTCGCCGCTGCTGCCGATCGCCTCTACGAGGACACGGCGGTGCTCCGCCCAAGCGGGGCAGACCTCCACCGTATGCTCCACCGTGTCCTCTGGGCGATCCTCGCAGTGGTGACACCCGGGCGTTTCCTCCCACCTGATGATGTGCAGGAACCTCCCGAAACATCCGTGTCCGGTGAGGACCTCCGTCAGCCTAGCCACTCCTCAAAGAGGGGCCTTACCGCCGCTATCGTGGCGTGCCCTGCGCTGGGTTGCGACAGTCGCTCTTTCCATGTCGCCATGAGATCGCGCCGGAGGTCCGTCCGCTCCGCAGCGATTTGCCGCGGAAGCGGGTTTTCCCCCCGGCGTAGTGCCTCCGCGCGCCACACATACAGGCGCGCGAGGACTATCGCCTCCAGATCCCATGGCGGCAGTCCGGCAAGGAGGCTTGCCGCCTCGCCCGAGATCGTGCGGTACCCCCGGATAAGCCTTACAGCTACCACTTTTTGGGGCGCGTTCAGAAAGTGTGCGGCTCGTCGCCACAGTGAACGCGCCCATACCGGGGCCCCATATAGGGCCATGGACTGCACGACCCCCCCGCGTAAAGCCTCCGGCAGGAGGCGTTTGGCCCCCTCAGGTTGGGCAAGAGCCGCTTGAAGGCGGCCCCGGCCCGTTCCAGTTTGGGGGCCAAACGTCGGAAGTGCTCGACGAAGTTCCACCGGCTGTCGAGGACGAGACCCAGGTATTTCATCGTTGTCTCGACGCCGATGTGAACCCCTCCTACCGTTAATTGGGATCCCGGTGGTGGCCTGTTCCGAAGCCCATGAAAGGACATGGCCTCGGACTTGTGCAATGCCACCTCGAGACCCAGTTGCCGGATCCTCTCCACGACTGTCGCAACCCCGCGTGTCATCGCGTCGGCCGCCGCCTGATGCGACCTCCCCTGCGCCAGGACCAGCGTGTCGTCAGCGTAGCAAACCATGCTGACGCCATCAGGGAGGTCGGCCCGCAGCACCCAGTCGTACCCGATGTCCCACAGGAGCGGCCCCAGAACCGATCCCTGTGGGACACCGCACGACATTATAGTCACCCCTTATACAAATAATGGATAATCATAGCGACAACACGTAAATCTAGTAGGTTAAGTAACCATTCACGTGTGACCATTAAATTTCAATGACACAAATAAACAAAACTCCATTGACACACACACACTCACAATCACGTGTAAGGTACTTGTATTCAGTCGTGTCCCCTCACTATCGATGGAAGGCATTTCGTCGAATCGATGTTTATTTTTGTCCACAATACAATTGTTTGTCATGTTTCCGGAGGGGATATTTATAGTGTTGCACAACCATGACTACCGTAACACAGCGGGAAGCGATCTCACCGTAAATAAGGCAAAAAATCCCGATTGCCATCACGGAAAAATGCTGTGTTGCGACAAAAAAAGTAATATTAATTTATAGGAGCGTTTTTTGTTCGGTGTTCACGCATATTTATATGCGTGTACCTTTATATGTGTGATATACACACAGAAGTACTTAAAATCAATGTAGTATATTGTGTTCACTTTGCTTGGCGGGTTGGAATCTTACCTACCTAAATATTACGCTACATTGGCTCTTTCCTCGTCAAAATGACAAACGTGAATTTGATACTAATCTTTCCCCAGTATATAAATTATATTTTGTGTCTATGTGATCGCGTTGTTCTTATAAACTACGCAACGGATTTCGATGCGATATTCATCAACATTTAAAGAATTTATTCCGGAAGGTTTTTGTGTATATAATCAGCCGAGAATGTTCCCACTGTTGGGACACATGACTCGTCTCTGTGAGAGGTAGTGGCCCGTAATCCGCATAGCGGGCCCAGCACGGGTTGGTAGATGTGACATGTCTTCGAATTTTTGGTTCTAGGACATGCCGGTTTCCTCACGATGTTTTCCTTCACCGTTTTTAGAGCAGAGGTGATGAAATAATTTACACAAAATAAAGCGAAAGTCTGGCTATGAACCTACGACCTACAACTCGAAAGTCGCGGCCGTTACCACTGGCTCTGCAATTTTTTATGACTAATATATTAATATTGAAATTAAATATAATAAAGAAGTCTGGATGTTTTGTCAAGGCGTATAAACCAGGGGCAGGTCGCTAGTATTACATAATTTAAAATACGTGAGCGTACCTACATCTTTTTTGAAGTTGATAAAATACGTTTTGAATTAATTTATTTCTAAAGATTACAAATCACTTGTAAAAATACACTCAATCAACTCAGCCTATCGCAGTCCACTGCTGGACATAGGCCACCCCTAAACTGCGCCACAACACCATGTCCTCCGCCTTCCGCATCCAGTCAACCCCAGCCACCTTCTTTAGGTCGTCCGTCCATTGGCTAGCTTTGGGGCGTCCCACACTACGCTTGCCGATATGCGGTCTCCACTCCAGGACTCGTCTGCTCCACCGGCCATCTGTCCTTCGACAAAATACACTACACATTCAGACACCTACCTACTTAGGTTGCGTCGTAGTGTGACGTTTTATATAACGTGTGAACAAGTCCACTGCGTTGTACTTAAGTCAGGTTTGAAAGCTGCATGTGACATCTCAGAGGGCGTGAAATGCGAAGCGATCTTCTTCCAATAAAATGTTTATTCAAGCACTGAAGACCTTTTATGTTATCTTGTTTGTATTATTATTAAACTTATATCTAGCTGACCCGGCGAACTTTATACCACCTCATATTATCAAAAAAGCCGTTCCATACAAAATGTATAGGAGAATGAATTATATTTCTTAAATTTTTTTTTGAGAACATTTCGGCTGTGTGAACTTGGCACCCGACTTTGGAAAAAATAGTTTGTTGAAGGGTTTTTCGGAAGATTTCGGTTAGTAGTGGATAGTAGTGAACCTATTCCCGTGTTTTAATAGTTATTCTGCTATTTGGGGCAGAGACAAATCCAACAAATCAATGATCATAAAAATCGGTCCAGTCGTTCTTGAGTTTTAATTGGGTTAACTAACCCGACTTTGTTTTATTTATGAGTGATCCCGTGGGTCCATTTCGAGTGGGTCCAGTTGACCAAAGACTCATTAGATTCCCAGGTTGGGCAAGGTTTAGGTAATTGAGTTTTTCCTTCAGGAATGTTTGCTTGCAATAGGCTAGCTCCAGTGTGTCCTATTGATACACCTCTCTGCCTAACCCTTAGGGGAAAACAGGCGTGGTGTTATGTTTATGCATGAACATAAATTGCACTCCATAAATGCGGACATTATAAAACACATTACAATCTCGCACTGGTGGCTAACTTTACTGCCTGGCCCAGTGTGGGGTGTTCCATCAGAGATCTCACAGCGCCTTCTTCCTTGAAAACGGTTATTTTGAGTTTTTAAATAGTCGTTTTTTTTATCGATAGTTTTATTATACACCCCATCACTAGAAGCTACCGCACCGTAGGTGCTCAAAAGGGAATAAACCTGAACTTTTTTTTTTGTTCCCTTTTGAGCACCACGGTAAAATATTGATTGGTGCTCCAAAAATAAGTGCTCAAAGAGGAATATTCCCACACGAATGAAATGTGACAACAAACGTCAATTTGCTGTGCCATTTCATACAACTGTCAAAGTATATCAGTTGTAAATGTTGTAATATAAATATACGGAAAATTTTAGTTTTTATCCATTAATTCACCTGAACCATATCAACCATCACCACCACTACCAACCACCACCAACCATTGATTTACTTTGAAGGTTATTAAATGTAAACCAAATAAAAAATCCAACATAACTTTTTTTCCCTACTGATGTAATAAATAAAGCCTAATCCAATTTAAACAAAAAAAGTTTTAAAATGAAACAAAGAACTGAACTTTATTTATTTATATAAAACTTACTTACTCGCTCAGAAAGCTTAGTCAAAATAAAATGAGAAAACGAATAAAACTAGTTAGAAACTCAGTGAACGATCTAGCAAAAGTATCCAATCAATATGAAACAATTTAAAACTTGTCCGTCGTTAATTTAATTTCTCAAATAACTCTACTCTTTTCTTGGTGTTCGTAAAGTTGTAACGTAGGTAATACAGATACGTAAATTCAATTACACATCTACAGCTCCCTTAGTTCAAAACCAATTACGTAATAATTATAACACCTTATTCCACGAAGGAGGCACAGGTACCTATAGTACACCCACTTTTCGCCAGTAATCTTTAAGGGGACTACAATACCTAAACGCAAAAAAAGCAAGTTTTATAATGCCTAAAAGTACATGATCGACTACAGTAAACAAAATCAGAATATATGATATTCTTCAGAATGTATGCTAGCTAAATAGTGTGTTGAAAATATAATACAACTAATTTGATACGATAGAAAAAAATCATGAAAATACTTCGCGGTTGGTCTGCGGATGGGTGACCATCTTTACATCCCGAGACCCTTCCGTGCCTCGGAAAGCACGTTAAACCGTTGGTCCCGGCTGTCATTCGTGGATCTTTGACAGTCGTTACGGGTAGTCAGAAGCCCGAAAGTCTACAACCAGTCTTACCAAGAGGTATCGTGTTACCCAATAACTGGGTTGTGGAGGTCAGATAAGCAGTCGCTCCATGTAAAGTACTGGTATTCAGCTGCATCCAGTTAGACTGGAAGCCGCCCCCAACATAGTTGGGAAAGGCTAGGAAGATGATACCTCTAAAAACTTTATTTTCACAATGAAAACCATACTTATATGTATACATAATCTGATTTTTTATCTGATTATTCTACAAGTATACTACCAAGTGTAAGTGTACTAGTGTCTTAATTTTTTAGTCCAAACAATAGATTATTTGTAAATAGATAATTGCTTCATATTCTGCAATAAATTACCAGCGTTGTGTCATGCGTTTTCTTTCTTTTCTATGCAGTCGACAGTGACCGCGCTTTAGGTCATGTAGTCCCCTTAAGTCCCATTTTTTGTAGTGGGGAAACCTATTGCCATCATCTGGCCACAAATACAGACTGATAAATTCCAGATGGAAAAACTCAATATCATTTTAATCGATCCGGGAATCGAACCCATGCTCAGCTGTAGCACTTGCGGTCACTAGAGCAACGAGGCAGTCAAACACCAATGAATCATGGATTAAGTGATAAATGATTATTTATTTCTGTAAATTGATTAAAACAAACACTTTTAAACGTCAAAGAATGCTGGGCATTTTTGTATGGAGCCTGAACTGATGACCAATAGAGTTTGAGAGTAACAACTGTCAAAGATTCACGAATGACAGCCGGGACCAACGGCTTAACGTGCTTTCCGAGGCACGGAGTGGTCTTGGTATGTAAAAATGGTCACTCATCCAGGGACCAAGCGCGGCAAGCGCACGACCTGTGTGGCTGTTATTACTTAGCCATAAGCCCCTTCAATGTTATGAGTCAATAACTAATATTATTGAGAACTGCAGTGAGCGTCATAAACTAATACGTTTACATGGTACTTGCAGGTTTGATATATCTATAACCCGGTATTTCACAGCCTTCTGCTCATAACAAAAATTGATGCCTATGATATAAACTTTAATTTGATGTATATGTGGTTTTTATTGGACATACCGGCCAATACGCCTATCATTCTTTAAATTATAAGTACTTTTAAAACAAAATGAGTTCGCTGTTTCATAATTGGGACCGTATTACGATGTATTAAATACCATCATGACTCTAGTGCGAAAAAGGGATGGTGCTATCGGTCATGTATAACTCCGTCTCTCTCTTACACTGGGATCATGATGGAATTAAACCGTCATAATAGTCGGCACCTGATTACTCTGTAATGTATAAATTTCACTCAATACTTTTATTGCATTCCACATGTAGGTATTCCTAGGTGGTAAACTAATAATTAGATCATGTGGAGGGTTGTCGGGCACAGCAAAATAAGTGAGTTAGGAGAGAGGAAGCATTTGTTAACTACATCTATTCTTTTATTCTATTTACTATTATTTCTATATTATTATTATGTCTATTTCCTGTTTAGTACAATTATTCTATCACTTTTAAATTAGTTTATATTATTTTTCTTTAAGTACACTGTACCGGTAGAGTATCCTAATAATTGTTTGCTGCACTGGATGACGTCAATACGTCATAGTCTCATAGTTTTATAGTTATAGTAATTTATTCATAAACAAGTAATTGCTTCTGAATTTAAACACAAAAATAACACAAGTACAGTAAGACAATTAGGCACAATTAGACACACAAAAATAAATTACATTTGATTTTCCTAGATTCAAACAACAAATCAACATCAGCAATTTAACAATAATCAGTTCACAATTCATCCATATGTCGACATGTAGGTAAATAAAGCAATATACTTAAATGAAGCAACAATAAAATCCAAAATAATAACAATAGAATAATTAATATTAGATAAAATTGATAGATTAATTTAGTTCATTATTAATATTAATATTACATTTATAGTTACGAGCAATAAATCAGGATAAGCAAAATCCATTGAAATTAAACATGGTTTTCTCAATAAAAATAAATTATAATTCAATAAAATTACAGCTCGTGTTCTCGTCGGCGCCGGCTGTCGCTGAAAACCAGCGCTGGGGCTCTTGTCTTGCATAGGGTCGCAGCATAATGCTGAGCGATAGCCGTTTTGCGTGAATCTGACGCTGATGTAAGTATTTTCTGAGATAAACTAAAACAAAAAAAATTGGTATCTATTGAGATTGATCGATTTACGTTCTATTTTGTCACAAATCTGCCAAATACGAAAGCATTTTTTCTAAATCACCAAACTGTCAGTTTATACAACCCGGGCTACTTATAAATTTCACCACTCCACCGGAACGGTGAAAATCGAGTTTCAAGTGTTCCTACCAACGTCAGCATATTGGTCGGGCCACGGCTCCTGTATTATGAAGTCCTATTTTGCTGTGACATTTTTCGTTCAACACTACCCGATTGGATTTTTGAAACGTGTAAATTTGATAAAACACAGTACGTGGAGAGTGAGTGAGTTATGGCCGATTCAGATTGGGGAACGCAGCGGCGGAAACGTACACGTAAAAGAGTTCTGTATATCATTTTAAGCCGTAAACTGGATTGGAAAGCGTGTAGCAGTATTGCTTTATGTTTTTCTTGTTTATTGATCTCGGTGTCCGACTTGATTTGCATTCTAACATCGTTTTAGAAGTGTGTTTTAAAACTAGCTTTGAGCTCCTACGATACCTACATATTATAGAAAACTTTCATTAAGTTTTTTATTGGTTTTGACTATATTTTTGATGTAAAGTATTTTATCTCACAAAGCGGCGGGCGTTTTACTTGTTTTTACCAAGTGTACAACCTGCTGTGAATGTGTGTGTAAGCGCTGGAGCTCTCGGTACCATCCGAGACAATGGCGAATTCGGAAGTGTGTGTGTGTATGCGTGTGTGTGTTATGTGCTGACGATACTCGTCTTCACGCACACATTCACAGTGTGTTTGTACCTACACTTTGTTATCACAAGTAAAGCTCGCGTGACTTTGTGAGTTAAATATAATGTACCTAATGTAGATACCTTTATTATATTTAGCAATACGTGTTTGTTTTATTCGGGTCCGTAACTTAACTTCGAGAGTCATATGTTCGATTAATGGAAGGTCGACTGAACGATTGTTCGAATGGAGTTTATTGCGAAACAACCTTTTATCGCCAAACGCTACTTCGACTGAACGGTTAATCGAATATTTATTAATCGATGGACTGCTCTTTCGAATGTGTTTTAGTTATTATATATAGTTTAATAATTGAAATAAAATAATAAAAAAAAGATTTTTCGTCACATATTATTTCTTTCATAATCGAGAAAATCAAACACTTTTAAGATATCCTACGTTCTTCCCGTAGATTTGGGTACATGAAATTTGGTGAAAAGGAAGATATTAAAGCACAAATGAAGGGAAAAATATTTATTATAAAAAATAAAAAAATTACGTTACGATTTTCGCACAACACTCCACTAGAACTCCACTACTAATCCAAACATAAAATAATAATCACTTATCATCAAAAAACGTTGTTTTATTTTTTAAAGTGGCAAATGTAAGCTATCGAGCTCATGAAGTCAAGCCTGTCCATGTGTTCCTTTTGATTTAAAAGTGCTTTCAGTTTTCTTTCTTTCCCAACCTGTTTTTTCTTTTTGTTAGGAGAAACTGACTCATCTTGGGCTCTAATTTTTTCTATAATCAACTCATTATTTTTTTGTTATTTTTCCATTTCTTTTATGGTTTTAAATAAGTTCCACTTCTTTCTTCCTAGGAGCCCATTCCAGCGGTAATGCCATGATTCGACTGAATTTTGGGAATTAGGCGTGTTTAATTCCAAACGATTATGGATAGACCATGTTTCAGGTGGGAACAAAGGTGGAATTCTTTTAATTGACACATTTAAGGAAATCGTAGTATTAGTGTCAGTCAATATTTTTATAAGTGCCATTCACATAATATTTAGAAAACTAAGAAACAATTGAATTTACTTCCTTTGGTAGCACTTCTTTTTTTTGAAGCAAAAGGATTGTGTCGCGAATTTCCTCTGGCTTTAAGTACGCCAAAGCAGGTATATGTCTCATTTTATGTGCGAAACTTATGTCTTTACCATACCTCTTTGCAAATCCACTTTGTTGGATATGTTTCCAAATCGATTGGTGAAGATGAAAATAACAATATTTTTGATTACTATCAGGAAATACTCTTTTAAGCGCTTTTGTAGCTGCAATCTCGAAATCTGTAAATACATATTGTGGTCTTAATTCCAGACTATATTCATTAAACGCATGTCGCGTTATTATCTCAAAGAAAATATAATAACAATTTTCAGTTTTGTTACTTAACAACCCATATACTCACGGCATAAATTTAAAAGCGCCTTCCTTATTACCCACAAATCCATGTATAGTATACATTTGGGTGTATGGATTGGGGCAACACATAAATGTTCCATCTGAAAGCCAATATGAGGAATCGTTAAGCAAGCGCAGATTATTTTCAGTGCTGAAAACGAGGATACTTTCATTTCCATAAATATAATGACCAATCAAAAAATTATTGTTGTTGATCACGTTGTATACATCAGAGTAATTTACTTCACTTAATTCCTTTGGTATTGATGGGGTTTTTCTTAATCGCGCTCTATTTATTAGGAATTTAAGGAGCTGCATTATGCGGTACTTCCTGTTTACACCTGTATAATTTGTGATGGGCTTTCCATAGATTGTTCCGCTTTTCTCTTCAAATTAGTCCTTATCTCTCTGGCGACGTTTTCTTCAGGGCGCGGTGGATGAAGGTGGTCTACTAATCCAATTTTAGTCTTCAAAATATGTGTAGAATGTTCTATTACCGTTATAACCGTAGCACTACATTTTAATGACGTTTTTTCTGTACAGGCCCAATAACACTTATCACTCACTGTTTTATTTAAGAAATATGTATACCCCTCTAATACCAATAAATTCTTCCCTTGTTTCGATTTCACAAACTTTAGTTCCTCCATTTTAAGTTAAGATTGAGACAAAAACACGTAATAAACAAGAAAGGTGGTAATGCGCCATGCTACAGCAAAACAAAAAACAATGAGGGTAATTTCATATTTAGTTGCATTTTATAAAATCACATTGGCATTTTCCCATTAAAATAAGAAGTCATTTATTCAATAATTATAGAAACGATAAATGGAATTAAGAACCAATAATTAATATCGTATAAAATTACATGCATCCTGTTACCTGTAGTCTTTGTTATTGATGCAGCAAAGTGCCTACTGCAATCTAAAAGCAAACATGTATTTTTCGCGGTGAAGCCAAGGCGCTTCTCATAATAATGTTTAGTTAATAGGTTAAAAGTGTTATTACCAAATTTAATGTTTCTAAATCTACGGGAAGAACGTACGATATCGTATAAGTGTTTGATTTTCTCGATTATGAAAGAAATAATATGTGACGAAAAATCTTTTTTTTATTATTTTATTTCAATTATTAAACCATATATAATAACTAAAACACATTCGAAAGAGCAGTCCTTCGATTAATAAATATTCGATTAACCGTTCAGTCGAAGTAGCGTTTGGCGATAAAAGGTTGTTTCGCAATAAACTCCATTCGAACAATCGTTCAGTCGACCTTCCATTAATCGAACATATGACTCTCGAAGTTAAGTTACGGACCCGTTTTATTCATATGAGTACTAATTAATGTTCGATTTGAAATAATCAATATATTTTTCCTTTTCGGAGATGCTGTTACGTCTCGTATGAAAAAGAACATACTCGTATTCTCTAATTATTCAATTTCTAAAAACTTCCACTATAATACATATCACCAGCAAACTACCCATCAAAAACACACGACGAACAATGACACCACCCCATTTTACACTTTTAATCTACAAAATATCGCTGTACAAGATAATCTATCAAGCTGTGCGACAACCAGCACGATATTGCAGCGAAATATAAAATTGCTGGGACGGTCCCGTAGGTAATGGTGGGACGCGTCATCAGAGGTAAATGCAACGAGGAAATTCCGCGGCGGGCACACATGCGACAGTCTTGAGCGGCCTTATACTACTGTGGATGCGATTGTACATAATAAGCTTATTGTGGAACTGTTGAGTGCGCGACTGTACATTGTCTTTTTTGGTAAAAATTTACTTGGTGTTCTGTTTTTCGGCGTTCTTTGTACCTTTCTTGAAAGAAGTTAGTGCCACGAAAATAACACAACACAAAAAATTACAGCTTTGAAAGTCCACGTTATCCACTTTGAAATAAATAGTTTAACTTGTAGGTTGGCAAAACTGACTTATACAGGATGAACTGCGAGATGCCATAGTCAAAAAAAAAAGTTTGCAAAACTGACTACATAATACGCACATAAACTAACGCCTTCTTCCCATGGGGTAGGGTAAAACTTGCTCATACGGACAGCTTCATTAATAACTAGGTACCAGCTTTACTATGAGCTTTACTTTGTATTCGTATGCACAGGTTGCTCCCGATTAATGCCTGTTCAATGTTCTGTTATTTCTGTGCGTGTGTTGTTGATGTCTGTTCATAGAATCTACCTAATCTAGAAAACAAAAATAAATAAATAAAATTAAAGAAGTCAAGAAAAGGTCTCCACCCCACTCCTATTCTCAACAATGCAACGGTCGCAGGTAATACATTTGGAATTTTCCAGTGCTATGAAAACGTTACGTGATCTCGAGTGAGGTTTTCGTCTGTAAAACGGGCCAAAACATACCTATTATTTCAATGGCTTCCTATTGCATCCTATGACATTTAAACTGTCTCATATACAACTATTTACTTAGCAAATTGTGACAAAGGTAACTTCTGTTGTCCTTAGAAAGTGATGACGAGTGCGTACGTGTACACGAGATAAGCTAATTGTATGTGTGTGTGTGTAAGTGTGGTGTTTTAATTAAAGCACCTGAAGTTTGAAAAGGGAGTCTGTGTGTGTGAGTGCGTTTTGCATTTTTGGTTGAGTAGCACTTTATGTGAAGTAGATTTTAGTTGGAGCGGAGTTGTGCAAATGTGTTTGAGTTCATGTTGTGTTGTAAGTAATGTTTTCTTTTGTGAACAAGTCTGTTTAAATGCAAGTGGTAAAGTTTTCTTGCCATAAGATGAATGCTGATTGGGTTGGATTACTGACATTGTGTTTCCAACAAATTGTTTTCAGTATCATATTCATTGAATCCTTTATACGGCGTGTTTCAGAAAGGTGTGATCAAAAAGGGTGTGGTAGATCATCAAACTGAGCTATTTTTTCCATGGGACCAACATCGTAATCAAGAAAAAAAATAATCAGCCCCCTTATACGTTCAGGTTAAGTAGGTATTGAAGTTATAATTGTGTTGTTTTTGTAGATGATAATATAATCCCGATTACGATGTTGGTCCCATGGAGGAAGTTGTTCAGTTTTCCGATCTTTACCACTCCCTTAAATTTGACCACACCGTTCTGATATTATATTATTATGCCGTATATGAATATGTGTGAACATACGAAACAACATTGTAACTGGCCGAATACACAATTGAAATTAATTTCGGCGCGCAAAACAAATGAAAAAACTACTCTATTCGCGCCAGACTCAATAAATAACGTCCATTAACAAGCCGACAATTATTTAATAAGACTTTGTACATAAATAACCATTTATAAACACCCTGAGAAATATAACTGTACATAGTAACTACTTTTGTGTCCATACATTGATAATTATCTTCATCTATATTATATACTATCTTTCTATTAATAAAGCTGAGACAGTTTTTTTTTTTATGTTTGGTCGTTCTAATCTCTTTAACTACCCGTCAGATTTTGCATTTGATGGCATAATTCTCGAGGAACGTCATAGGCTACTTAACATCACGCCAGGACTCTTAGGAGCCAAGCAAAAATAAAATAGTCTGAAAGAAAGCTGAGCGAAAACGAGGTAATAGCTCGGGCAGACCATGCGATGCGACTGGTGGGTCAGGGAAACAAGAAATTTCACGTGGACGATGTCGCGGGCAGAAGCTGGTTATTAACATAAAATTACTTTTATTATGTTCAATATGCTTAACAGAATGCATTTTGACCTTTCATTGGTTCGTTTGTCTGTTTATTTCTCCACGCTATAGCTACAGAATAAATTTTAAATTCATAGATTAATATGAAACTATGCATAGGTACTAACAGATTATATGCCACAGTAACATTATGTTATGGGTCATCTAATTTAACCATAATTGGTTTTAACATGTGGTGGTAACATGTTCCATTTTTTAATTATAATAAATTATTTTAATTATAATGAATTGTTGCACCCGCAATTGTATCCTATTTTAGATAATAAGCTGCTAATGTACTGGTGTAAACGATTGTTGGTTTACCTTAATAAAATAAATAAATAAATATGTATCGACTTTTCACTATACCCATCCTGAATAGAATATCGATATCCGATAACGACAACCCTTTGAAATTATTTTTATCTAACGTGTGCCCTAATGTGAGTCTCCAGACCGAACTTAGCTTTATAATAAATATCCGGTCACAACTTATGCGCAATTAAGTTGGGCGGCAGCGTTAAAGGTATAGATATAGGAGGGCTTAGAAAGAATGAATACAATTAACAAAATTAAAAGTAAAAATCCAAATAACAAAATAAAAGTAAAAATACAAGTAACAAAATTAAAATTGAAAATAATGTTTTAACTACAATAGTGTGTGCCTCACGGCTGCGCCAAAAAGGTTCATTTCAGCATGAATGCCAGAGAGATGCTGTCTGACGCTGGTTCTCTAATGAACCTTGTGCTTAGGTCTCTACTTACGTATTTGGTGTTTTTCGGCTTGTGTATTGAATCGCTTTAACAAAAATGACAATGATTTCATGTTGCAAATAACATTAGCATAAGCAACGGATTACACGTGTTGCAATGTTAAATAATTAACACTTCTTTGTCGCTTAACTTATGAGCTAATTTAGTTTTCTGACTAACACACGGACGGAGGAGGTATTCCCAACTATTTTAAAACAAAAACAACAAACGAAAATCTTGCGACTCCGTGAAATGACGTAAAGCTTGCAATTCAACTGATATATTAGTCAATTTGAATTTAAATATCACTTCCTACGCAAATTAATGGTGGTTCTTTAAAACAATTTTCATTTCTGTCCCCCTGATTTGAGTTATATTCATATTTATTGCTAGCAAGATATTGTACTTTGCTTTTGTAGGTATTATGTCAGTGCTTCCATTAATTTTAAGGGAAAGTGAAGCTTGTCGCGTTTTTCATTTGTGTGATCGTGTTTTCTTTTTTTCTATTTTTTACGTATATGTTTCTGATTATTCGGGTAAGTACAGTCATACTCCCTTTTATGGTAACCATGTGACTTCACCTGAGCTTTTATTTCATAGCAGCAAGTATGGTTTTTGTGGCTTATGTGTTATTTATGACGTGCAAAGTCAGAGCATTTATTTGAAATAGGCACGTAAAAGGCCCTTTAGAAAGTTAAAATTTACAATAAAATGTAATTTTTTGTCGCCACTTCGAAAAGGTCGTTTCAAATCGAGAAGAATGAGCAAGAAGCTCCACCATAAACTTTTAAAATATTTTGTATGCATTAATCATAAAATTATATGTGAAGAAGATTCACCTAGAATAAAATAAAGAAATGACAGATAAATTCATTATGATTGTGATAAAATGTTGCTTACATATTTACAAACATTGAAAAATATACGACTTTTTAAAAATGGACATTCTTATGGTGGACACTACCTGTATTTTTGATTTATGTAACAATTCACTTTGCTTTTTTGCAGGAGCAATCCGCATTTACCCACATTATTGCGTCTTCCAAACAACTCAAGCCAAAAATTTCAATTCCAAAACAAATAATGCATAGAAAATCCCTGCTCTCTGGAGGATTGCTTGCAAGAATATCTTTAAACTAAGTGGCTAACCCTTCAGCCCTAACTACCGTCTTCTATTTGCATAACAAACGGTTGACGCAAGCCCTCTTTGATGTCAATATACGAAACTGCTCCGCCGCGTTGCCTGTTTAACTGGCCTGTTCAAAGCTGGCTTGAAAATTGGGTCCAATAATTTGTGGAGACGGTATTATGAATGAAGTTTTATGACAGTTGAAAGAGGAGTAATTATACTTTTTTATTCTTCTTCTTCGCCGTATCGATGATTTCATTTCCTTAATTTAACGATTCGATCAGAATTCGGTAGCATCAACATTGGCCTCGCAAACTTAACCGACTACGAAACCAGGTGGGCCGCTACAGGTGCAACTTAGGCTGTGGTACTACGATGGCCCACAGTGTGAGATGAATACTGGCCCATGCCTGACAGTGGGTGAAGGTGGGTAGGGCTATGGATGATGGTGATGATGATGAGGAGCAGGTAAACGTCGACCGGTGGACTATTGCTGCCTAAAATTCAGTCTGCAAGATACAACATAATAGGCTGGTAGACCCTATCCGAAACTTGACAAACATCACTGGTTTCAGTACAAAAATTCGTATAAGAATAAGAATTAAAAAAAAAATCATAAGTTCACATATAAATTACATAGAAGTTACATCATTACAAAGTTACTTATTAATATTATGAAAAAAATATAATATTAAACTATGCCTAATATAAATCTACTGTAGGTATAACTTATATTATTGGTTAAAGGCCTAATGAATACAATACCGACCTGCCTTATGTAGGTTTATTCAATCCTGTGTTTCAGGCCATCACTTGACAATGCTGAGTGCGAGTTTAGTGGACTATTGTGTTACTGTATATAGAGCTAGCATTGTTCATACATAATAATTACATATTTAAATAAAAATTAAATTATAATAAAAATAGTCCTAGTTATAAATAGCTTTACAGTATACCTTCATGTGTTCCGTATGCCTCGTATTAAAATACCTGTAAGCTGCAACATGAGAATGTAAGTATTTCCCACAAATGTTAAATGCAAATAAGCCGCATCTGGTACTAACCAATAGAATATTCTTTTCTTGGCTATTGGAGCCACAACCCTCTATACTCCATAATATAGTTGACGTGGTAACTACTCTATGTATTATAATCTAGTGGAAAAGTGAAAAAGCAATTACGAGGTTAAATATACTTACAGTTATACTCTATGGACACAAAAACATAATCTACAAACGAAAATCATGATTTCAAATTCTGAGACACTGCAGTTTATTTATACACTTTCTCGTCAGTCTTAAAATCACTAATTAATGCTAACTTTACTAATCACTGCTCTCAAAACTGTGAAGGAAAACATGGTGATAAAACCAGTATGTCCTAGAATAAAAATTCGTAGACATTTGACATCTACCAACCCACACCGGGCCCGCGTGGTTGATTACGGCCCACTTACCGAGAGGATGTCTGTGTCCCAGTAGTGGGAATATTATAGATTGATTAGGCTTACTAATCATACCATTTAAATCCCAGTCAAGTTCTAAGTGATCATTAAGCAGCTCACTATAAATTAATACCTACTTTAAATTGTTCAACTTCTAAGAATGAATATCAGATTCACACTTCACACATCTTAGCTTTCGAAATTGGAATTTTTGAATTGGATATCTAAAGTTTTAAGAGATTATTCACCGAATTCTGAATGAGAAATTCGAGTTTTATTGGATTATAATGATCTCCACTTAAATTAACTCTAGCCTTAGAAACTTTAGCAAATTATTTTATAATAATTCTGTCACTAAATATGCCTTAATGATCACAGTTTTGGATCACTAAAGGTTTAAATAATTATGTGCGATAATGGCGTTGAAAATAGCACGTCATTTGTTTTCCAAAACAAAAGAAAAATAGTAGTGGAATAAAAAAATATTAAGAAATCATCAGCTGCCTAGCCCTTTCCCAACTATGTTCGGGTCGGCTTCCAGTCTCGCCGGATGCAGCTGAATACCAGTATTTTACATGAAGCGGCCTATCTGACCTCCACAACCCAGATACTGGGTAATACGATACCCCTTGTTAAGACTGGTAATCAGACTTTCGGGCTTATGACGACCCGTAACGACTGCCAAAGATCCACAAATCGACACCTTTGAATGACAATATTAATGCATATAAAACTATTCGTAGATTCAACAATAAATATACCATGTTGTATTAAGTTTTTCATTTACGCTCCATTACAATTTTAATCCGAAATAAATTGGAATTCATTTATTTCGATAAAGATTCAACCAAGAAAGTCTCGTTTCACAAGACATGCTAACAAAATCTGTAATGAGAATACCGTCTACACCTCAAGCATATTAAGTATTACTATTAGCTTCTTATCATAAGACCTTTTACTAGAGATAATTAGTTCGACGAAACAGAGGTCTTTGAATGTCACTTGTCGTCAATTGAATTAAAATTATTATGAACAGGCAAAACCGAATTTTCGAGTCCGCACAATACGTATTGTGCGCACAATACGTATTGTAGACGACTACGTCAAAATAATGAATATCTCCCGAATTAGATGATTTGCTTTTATATTTCGTACAAAAAGATATTTCAATCGCTATGAAGAGACATATTTTGTGTGCCCTAATAGTTTGTTCTTATGAATGTATTATGTGGAACAGTTCTTAAGTTGAATAGAAATCAAAATAGCTTGGTTTGTACCTGGGTCCTCTCGTGTTTAGTTTATTTTTCAGGAATCAATGATAAAACCAGGGGCCCTAAAAAGGCTACTTTGGCAGAATCATAAAACAATTCATATCACGCAATTTTATCTGTATGACAGTTTTGTATGGAGATTCGTAAAATGCTATAGATACAGATCTGCTAACCCTTCAGGTATATAATATAGGCGTGAAACTGTCACCCAGATGAATTGCGTGATAATAATATGAACTGTTTTATGATTCTGCCAAAGTGGCCGTTTTAGGCCCCCAGCTCTAATTCAAATAAATTATTGGATTGGATTCAGCGGGGTTATTGCGTTACACACTATTAGTAGCAATGGCTTTCATTTTGACAGTTTAACAAAATTCATTGCGTTATTTATGTTATTGAGCAGACGAATTTTTCATTTAAATCAATGAATCAGCAATATTCTTCAAAATGATTCAGATTGTGAATGATAGTATGTTACGCAATTAAGTGCCAGGAATGTACCTAAAAGGTGAAGTAAGATTGTTTTTTTACTTACTAAGTGTCATTATTTAAATACTTACACATAGACATTTTTTTGTATTGTTAAGTACATAAATGTTGAATAATTTCTTAGGTTACCTCTAGAACACGAGACACAAGCGTAGTAGATTATTTCGATGCTTGAAACTTCCATTTAGTTACTATTTAGATTAATAGCTGTTACATAACACGTAACTCAATTTATTTTCTCTTAGGTACTATCTCTAAAGTAAGATTTTATTTATGATATTATTATTTTTATCCTTCCCTCTAAATTAAAAAGTAAGTAAGTATCTATGCCTCCAAGAAAAAGAAAAAAAAAACTTTTATTTAGCACAGACTAAAAGACACACAATAGACATACATTACATCAGAGGGGCAATTCTCGTATTTTAAAGAACGTTCACAGTCTGATCTCAGTCTCAATCTGTCAAAAATACCTCTAATTTTCCTACATTTTGACAAGTTTTTGAATGGTTTTTGACATTTGTTTGTCGCTGAGATGAGACTGCGCCTAGATTTTGAACGTTATAAATTACGAGAATTGGCCTTCTGATAGCAAAAAATTAAAATCTAATAGAAAGTGTCAAAACGGCACAAGTTACAACTTACATAATTCAACTTTTAAAGAAAAGATCCATTCCAATAAAAGAATAACAAAGCGAGACCGTACGTACAACATTTTAAATTACTTTCCTCCAAGAGAAGATCATCTTTAAGATAATTAAAATAACACACTCCTACAAAATGTTCCTTTCTTCAAAAGAAAACTTGACAAAATTAAAAATAATTGTTTATTTGAAGACTTCGGGTCTATTTGCTTTGTCTCGTTAAGATATTCAAATCCGGACAAAACAAGAGGGACAGAAACTTTGGACAAATTTCGTATCGACACTTCGTTATCATTCGAGAAGAAGCTCTCAACTCAAACGGACACTTGGGGATTTGGATAATAGATTTATAATTTAAATTTCGGAACAAAGTTGACATCCGAGTTTGCTTGTGTTTCAAAATTAGGGGACAATACGCAAATGAGCAAGTTGATTTTGTTTGAAACTTTTGATAACATTGATCAGTATGATAAAAATAAAGTAGGTAAGCCAAATAAGTTTTGTATATTAAAATAATATGTAGAAACGACGAGAATCTCTTGTTCTTACAAAACATATTGTTTATACATGAAATAAAATATTACTTAACAAAAAAACTGCAACCGCTTTTCATTAAAAGTTACAAAAACAAACACCACACAATAATGAAAAATTAAAAACAATGAAACAAGCTGATGTTTCAGTGATTTTTCCTTTCCAAAAACGCTACAGAGTTTTGCGTACCGAGAAAATAACATGCAGTCGAGTTGAGAGCAAAATAGTCTCCACTAACATCCATTGTAACTGAAATTTCGGCCTCATAAATCTAGCTGGGTGTACCAAAGTTCCCGTACGCAGTGGACACAAATCTTGTGTTGGGGAGTCGACTCTGCAAAAAACTACCAATAAAAAATTCTTAGAGCAAACTTGCGTCGCATAATTTTTTTGGTTTGTTAGACGAATAACGTGACGTGATGAATTTTGTAGTTTGAATCATAAACTACATAATAAAATTCGTATTGTTCATTTCTATTTTAGGTTTATGCATAAAAAATATTGTATAATGAGGACTCATTGTATTCAGCATTGTTGTACCTACAAGAAAACTTTGAATTTTGTTCAACATTTCTAAGAAAACATTTTCTCTCATCTTCCAAACGAAAGCGACTCAAAAAACTACGTCAAAATTACCAACACCAATTCACAAAAACTGCTGACGAGCGTATACCCATCCACACGTGTATATACCTCCCGTCGTCGCTTTGTGGTTAAAAAAGCGGCTTTAAAGCGTAATTTTCCGATGAAGCAACTTTGCGAATGTGCGGCCTTATATTCGCTGCCAATGGCCATAGAATGTCTTTCTAAACGCCACTCCACTCCGGTCTAATGAGGCCGTTCCATCCATTAAGCTATTTAGTAATTAGGTGCGAGCATGACGGCGCAGTTGCGAATGGACCACAATGAGTGAAACAACTCGTTTATTCACTCTGCATGTTCCCTTGACGCATTTTTAATGTTTATTGGGTTAAGAGCAAATCCTAGCTTGGCTACTTTTTACATGACTCTTGCAGACTTTAATATACTCCTAACAATTTCAAATGAATAAAAGGTAGGTAACGTTAGAAATTGGTAAAGGTTAGAAATTGATATTTCGTTTTCTCTGACAGTTTTCCAACCACGTCTGTCAGCATCCAATTATATTTATCTCAGTCTATTTTCATATAAACAAATAACTCGAATTTTAAACCGATTACTGAAAACAAACTTTGCGACTGACAAACAAATAAACATTCCAGTTATATTTTTTGCTGTGTCCTTAAAATAAAATGTCAGAAAAAAAAATTCGAAAGAGAAAGAAAAAACAATGAAATGTGCATGGGCAGTCGGCTACAGATGACATCAAATCTCCATCAGGAGGGGTTTGCTTGATCTAAATTCGATGTGCGTGCGGCGCGGGTCTTGTTCGATACTCTACGTATATTTTATGCGCATAATACAATTAGACGCATGTGTGTCTCTATAAATAGGTGTCTACAGGGTTGGTTTTGAGAAAAGAAAACCGTTTTTATGAATTATTATTTATTTATTTACTGTAAGAATGCAGATTTACATAGTATGGTATTAATAATTTTTAAATTTACACTCTACCACAATAATATGTGGTGTACAAATATTCAAATGTCATTCTTATAACTAAGTACAATTAAGATTTGTGATTTACAATAAGTCCAATATGAATTAATCCTATCCTACCCTACTAATATTATAAACGCGAAAGTTTATGAGGATGGATGGATTGATGGATATCTGTTACAAAGACTTCTGAACGGGTTTGGATGAAAGACACACAGATAGTTTATAACCAGGATTAATATAGGATATTTTTTATACCGCCCGGTCATCTTGCACCTGGCCCCCTATTCGGGCCTCCCGCACGACCCCAACCAGCCCCCCAGACCAAAATAGTCACCGACTGGAGGAAAGTAGGCGAAAGACTGAAATCCACCACGTCTCCCCACCTAGACTCCATCCCCGAGCAAATTATCTCAGTCGCAGACACGACTGGGGCGATCGACTCGTTCACAGAGCACGTTCAATCCGTACTGACGGATTGCTCACGGGAAGTTCCAGTGATGGAAGACCATCGCTGGAAACTGCCCGATGACGTACGTGAACTGGTGACCGAGAAGAACGCTGCCATTCGTGCCTACGACTCTTTTCCCTGCGACGCGAACAAAACCCACATGCGCCATTTACAGCGTGCTGTAAAGAAACGCATGGGGGAGTGGCGCTCCGAGGGATGGGATAAGTTGATCGGCGAACTCGAGCCCACCCACCACGCCTTCTGGCAACTCCAGAGGAAGCTCCGCTCCTCTGAAGAGACCACAGTTCCTCCCCTCACACGCCCCGACAAAACGGTCGCTTTCGAAAACCTCGAAAAGGCCGAATGCCTAGCCGACAGCCTAGAGGCTCAATGCACTCCCAGCTCTCAACCAGTAGACAGAGCGCACCTCGACGAGGTGAACGCTGAAGTCGAACGGAGAGCCTCCCTCCCGCCAGTCGAAGACCCTGATGATCCTCTGCCTCCCGTCACTCCCGACGAAGTGCAAGACATCATAAAAGGGCTCGCAACCCGCAAAGCCCCCGGTTCGGACGGTATCACCAATAGGGTGTACAAACTCCTCCCCGCCCCCCTCATACTGCTCATGACCGCCATCTTCAATGGCGCTCTGAGCAACAACATCTTCCCCCAAGTGTGGAAAGAAGCCACAGTCATAGGTATCCCCAAGCCAGGCAAGCCCAAGTCTGAGCCCTCCAGCTACCGCCCCATCAGCCTGCTCAATGTTTTCGGTAAAGTCTACGAGAGGCTTATTTATAAGCGCCTCAAAGACTATGCCGAATCAAAGAGCCTCATCCCCCCCGAACAGTTCGGTTTTTGCACGAAACATTCGTGCCTCCACCAGCTCCACCGCATAGTCGAGCACATTAGCGCTGCTTTTCAGCGAGGTGCTTCGACAGGCGTCCTGTTCTTCGATATAGCGAAGGCGTTCGACAAGGTCTGGCACAATGGCTTATTATACATATAAGCTGTACCTGCTAGGTGTGCCAGACCGTCTCGTGCTCATCTTACGAGATTTTCTGTCGGACCGCACTTTCCGCTACCGTATCGAGGGCGCTCTCTCTCCCCCTCACCCCATCCGCGCCGGAGTCCCCCAGGGTTCCGTTCTATCTCCCCTCATTTTCACCCTGTTCACTAGTGACATCCCGAACAGTAAAAAGGCACAGTTGCGCTCTTCGCCGACGACACTGCCATTTACTGTTCGGGTGCCAACCAGTCATCCATAGCTCGAAACCTCCAAACCTCCGCAAGCGCCTTGAGCGATTGGTTCCGGAAATGGAGAATCGAGGTCAACCCCGATAAGAGTCAGGCGGTCATCTTCTCGAGACCGCGCAAACGACCCCCCCCCCCCCTCCCGCGCCCGATCTCTATGTATGGCAAGCCGATCCCCTGGGGAAAGCGAGCCAAATACTTAGGTGTCATCCTAGACCACAACCTCACCTTCAACGAGCACATAAAGACGGCGCGTTCGCGCGCCTCTTTCGCTCTCGGTAGGCTCCACTCTATGATAACTGCCCGCAGCAAATTGTCACTCAAGTGCAAATTGCGCCTCTACACCGCGGTCATCCGTCCCATCATGACCTATGCTTGCGTAGTCTTCGCACACGCCAAGCCGCGATTTCTGCATAAAATGCAAACCCTCCAGAACCGTTTCCTCCGAAAGGTCACGGGAGCCCCCTTCTATGTCCGAAATGTGAATCTGCATCTAGATCTCAGAATCCCCACCATCCAGCAGTTCATGAAACGCCTCTCCAAGCGCTTCTTTGACTCTGCCATAAAGCACCCCAATCCCCTGATTGCGGCGGCCTCCCGATACACTCCCTCCCGCATAAGTAGGATTCGCCGACCAAGGCATACCCTCACTATCCCCGACGACGCCACTACCCTCCTCCAGGAGAGCAGTAAGGCCACTAGTACTCTCAGACGACAACACAGACACAAGCTCAGACATCCGTCCTTCCGTCCTCGCCGCCGAGGCCCGTCGCGACGTCCCGCACCATCACCGTGCCCGCCCCGACCCTTGCTCGAGCCAGCCCGCGCAGCTGAGCCTGTAGTTTTAAATTCGCCCCTAAACACTAATAATAATACCGATCCAGCCTGTCCCTTGCTGTCCTCTTCCAGCGACGCCCTGAGCCGAGGTCCGAACCCCGCAGGGGGTTACCCTTAGCGCTGTCGCTTAGTTTTTAAGTTATTGTATGCCCTGGCTGGAGGCCTTAATTCGAGGCATCCACAGGAAAGTCCGGTTAAGCAGTAGCCATCCTCATAAAGGATGAACTGCGAGATGCCATTATCAAAAAAAAAAAAAAGGATATTTTTTATCCCGAAATTCCCACAGGATCGAAACTTATGCGGATGAAACTGCGGGGCACGGCTAGTATTATTATAATTAGGTAATCGTTACTTTAAAATAGTGTCAAAATTAAGTACATGTCATCTTGTGCGTGAAGTCAACATGTTTGTTTCTTTTACGAAATTGAACCGAAAATAAACTAAATAGAATTCAACGTTTCATGTTTCCTTATACTTCTGTCGTGTCGATACAGGCTGCTGGGCTAATTGTCTGCAGACGGACGCTCTAAGGTATGTGTACACGTTGGCCCGCGTGTACATTCCGGGTGTAAATTTACACACTAGGTCAATAATTTGCTGTTTTAGTCACTCCATAAAAATGAAAGTTGTGATCATAGACTTATAAAAAAAGATGGACTCCGCGCCACAAATATCGAAAGCCACGCGTTGCTGTGGCTAACGTTCTTGTCATATTTTTTTTTCTTCTATCCTATCTTTCAAGTTAGATCAAACTGCACACGGTGTACAAATTTGATTAAAATCGGTTAAGTAGTTTAGGAGTCCATCGCGGACAAACATCGTGACACGTAATTTATATAATTATTAAGATATTAAAGATGGTTGTGATTTGAATTTAAGGTCAATCTAGGTTGATAGTCAATTTGATTATTGTTTCTCTTTAAAGTGCGTTATAAAATTGAAAAACCCTCACGTTACGTTTTTGACTAAACAATATTTGACGGCATAACAAGTGACGTCGTCTGTGTTTGTTACGAAGTTACTAGACCCAACTAAGACATCGTATATGAGTGACACTGGCTGGTGACGCGTCGCATCGATGGTTGCGTGGCGGTTGTCTTCTGATAGCCGATGATGTAAGGGAAACCGCAGCTGTTGCACCACGTCCACGACGAACACAATCCTGCTCACAATTCCGCACAATCCTGATGATAATAAAGCTAAACCACTTATACGATGACCACTTCTGGTACAAGGTATCCTGTGCCGTTATTAATAATAGAGAAATTATTGTATTCACATTTTAATAAAAACCAAAACAAAAGAGCAATCGCCACTTCAGAAACCTAATTTTGAGTCGATATTTGTAGCAGAGTCGCAAAACGTATTATTACGTCTAATTGTTGCGTAGTTAGCCCTCACTAAGTCTCAGTGAATTGTTGTGTAAATACAACAACAGTTCTCACTGAACACGATACAACTTTGCGTTTACAGATAT
This sequence comes from Gortyna flavago, assembly GCA_963669345.1. NCBI lineage: Eukaryota > Metazoa > Arthropoda > Insecta > Lepidoptera > Noctuidae > Gortyna > Gortyna flavago. The sequence continues at coordinate 9,970,461 of OY770139.1, forward strand.
TATTGCTTTCTAAGAGTACTTCGTTCATTATCTTACACCGAGCTTCAAAGTTAATTGAAATTTGTTGCAATTAGAGCATGTTTTAAGCTAGGTAAAATGAAATATGGGTTTAAATCATGACCTGTTTATTTATGAAGCTTGTGTTACACGCGGTGAATATTCTTGTTTTTTATGGACTAAAAGTCACTTTTCTTAGACACCTAGGTACCTATTAATGTCACTTTGTTAATCTAAATTATTATATTACTAGTTGACCCGGCGAACTTCGTATCGCCCCGTCAGCCGCTCTGCCCCCTCTTTTTAAATCTTTGATATCTTCTAAGATAATGCTGTAAAGGGCAATTTTGATCTACATGAAATGCATAACGTATCCAAATTAAAAAAAATAATTAAAGAAATAATACTGTATTGTTTAAAATAGCTTGGTAAATAAACCATTTTTTTTTTATATGTAGAAGATAAAAATAGTTACTCTGGATTATACTTAGGAGATAAAGATATATACAATTCCGTACTCCATTAATTTGATATATCTCGTTAGGTTTAGCCAACGTTTGCAATGTAAGCGCACAAAAATATGATTGTTACGACATCACATTACAAATCTTTGAATTTGTCGGCTTTTCTCGACTATAATATGCACGACTGCACGTATTAAACATATAATCCTTCCTCTTGAATCACTCTGTCTATTGCTGGAAAGTATTCTCACAAGTGCAATTCTTGAAAATCTACAAAACGTTATTAAGAAAATATAACAGATCTTTCACCTTGCCCAAATTGGTAAAGCAAAATTAATAATTATGCTTGACTAACGAGAAATATTTACCTATCTTTTTTTTATACTTAAGTACTACATTTTCTTCTTTATTTTCTATTTAAAATATTTACATAATTTAAATTTATAAACCTATCTTGTTAAACTTGTAGTTCAACATAACATGCTTACAAGTAAAAATCAATTGAAACTTACAAATAAATACGTTAGGGTTTTCAGTTTCATAAAGTTACTACACTTAGACAAAGAACCCGAATCAGAGAAACGATCCAAATCCGACTACAAATACTTATAAGACATACTTTGTACACGTAGTAACAAAAGAATCGCCCAGTAAATAAAACAACAGCATACCAATATATCGCTGAAAAGGCATCGAAACAGGAAAGTTCAGAATACCCGAGGGAACAGCAGAACATTCGCAAATTTCTAAAAAAGAAAAATAAAAGTACTCGTCTCAGAAGTTACTCTCAGCCATAACTTGTTGGTTGAAGGTTTTTTTATAGAAACATGGGCGAAATACAATAACGCGAGCGGTCCCTTGCAAGTAAAAGGGGTAAAAAAAACTCCACTTTCAGTTCATAAGAATTGCTGGCAGTTTCTCGATAACAAATATTTGATTAAGCTCGCTGAATTTTAATCTGAGAATATTTCAACGGGTCCCTTTTGTGTACTGATGTGTATTTATCGGGTTACTAGCTTCTGCCCGCGACTTCTTTTCCGTGACAATCATAAGACACCACACAATTTACTGAAATAACAGCCACATTTTTATAAAACTTTCCTGTCGAAGTGTGAAGAGAGTCATGACTGGTGACGCGAGCAAACGACGTACCAGTTCGCATGCTTAATGGATTGGCAGATTAGTAGATAGGTCAGAATTATTTCCGGATTTTTTTAACTCAGATCTTATCAATAGTTAATCATACGTTCAAAATTCAAGCATTCATGATTAATTAATCTAATCAAATCAAATCAGTTTTGATTTTATGCGTCAACAAGTAGGATAAGTCCTCATAGCGAGATCTTCTTTGCGCTTTCCCAAAAATTGTCTGTTTTGAGTTAAGTCAGTATTCCATTAAGCATGTGAGTTGTCCGTGTGAAAAGCAGTTCGTCCTGTGATTGACACCCGCAGCCTTTAGTAGTAATTTCCCATTGCTTGCGATGTTTTTAGTGAATGAATGAACGCCTGCGTTCCTGTTTTTACTAATGGCACAATACTGATGCTTTCTTACAGATTTTTCTTGACGAACAGCTATCAACAAAATCATTTTAACAGTCACCTAATCACAGATATATAATATATATTATTTGTTATAACCAAAAATGACAGAAGAGGCCTAAACTTTATGTTTTTCTGTGTAAGTTTCACGAACTATCTTATGTAACAAAATGTAAAAAGGAAACACAAAAAATATTAATAGTTGGGAATCGAACATAGGTTTGCAAAGCAGTCGTTGAACCGATAAGTTATTTGCTTTGTTGAAGGTTGACTAAATTAGCGTTTCTTATTTTATTTCATGATTAACTGCATATAGCTCCTTAAAGGTGTAGCAGGATGATAGTCATTTAAAAGGTTAAATCTGTAACTATCTTCAAGAAGAATATGAACAAATTGCACTATTGCACATCCCAGACCAGACTTATAGAGAATATCTATGCAAAATTTGAACATAATCTATCCGGTAGTTTTTGCGTGAGGCTGAACCATACATTCAGACAAACAGACAAAAATCTTAAAAATAATGTTACGAATATATTCGTCATTAGAATTGTTCCGAGACTTCGCAAAAAATACATAAAAAAAAGTCCTAACGAACTTTGGGTTAAATAATATTATGTACGTATAATATTCTTAATAATATGAAGTAGGTTTTTCCATACATCATCGTTGTACCACATGCGTGTTAATAATTATACTCGTATCTCTTATCGCTTTTGAGATCGGTTACCCTTGGGAAAAGTACCCATGGGTATCGCAGGACACCTACCCGCCTACCCGCCCTTAGTAGCCCACTCAATCACCATAAATTACACCATGAATAATTACGTTGATTGGTCTCAACATCCTTAGGTAGGTACTGTGAATATAATGATGACAACGTTAACAAGTGAATGAAATTTTAACAAAAAATAGCAAAATGTTTGAGAATAATGTAATGTATATTTAATAGATCACTTACTACCCCATAACAGCAGCAGTAAATGATCTGAAAACACAGCTATTATTAGGTACATTCATATTTTAGTATAAAAACATTATAACTTATCTCCAAGACTCCTATAATCTTTCACGGCATTTAAAAAAAAATCAATTATTTACATCATTCTAAAATAGTTCAATCTGCGCTTTTGCTTCAAAGAAATGAGTTTTAAGATTGCTTGCATAATATCACAGTAGCACTTGAAAATAATATTATTAAGCAAAACAATATCCATAAAAAGTCCCCCGCCAGAAAAATGAGCTCATTTATAACACCTAGTTGCCACGAATATGGCATTCAGTGGCACAGAAATGAAGTCTGGACAAAGTTGAACGCATAGTGTAGTAGCTGCAAACTTTTGTTATATTGTCTCTACGGCATTATTAGATAAATGAAGTCGACTGAAACGCTTTTAATGTTTGACTTCTTTCTTTTAATTTTGCAATAAAAAAAATGCGCGGTTATAAAACTTTGAGATAAAAACTGAACTGTTTCTTTATGTCTTTTGTCGGTTAAATGTTTGTAGTTATTGTGGTGAGGTACAGAAAATATTAGTCTCTCATAAATATGGCGCATAAAACGTTGTCCTGTAGTAATAATTTCTTTTGAACATTGAATCAATACATTGGTAAAAAGCCTCTTCCTCCATCAGTTTCAGCTTACGCTTTCCCAACTAACTTGGGGTCGGCTTCCAGTCTAACGAGATGCAGCTGAATTTACATGGAGCGACTGCCTATCTGATCTAAACAAATTAGACACTGGGAAAAATGATACCCCTTGGTAAGACTGGTTGTCAGACTTTTGTTTCTGACTATCCGTAACAACTGTAAAAGATGTACGAATGACAGCCGGGACCAACGGTTTAACGTGCTTTTCAAGTACATTGCACAATTTTGAATGAAGGATTGCTTATTGATCCCAAATATTGACTCAGACTCAGATAACCACTGTCTAGAAATAAACAATTGTTCATTGACAGGCTACCCTATCGGGCAATACAAGCATGATGCTACAATACCAGATGTCGTTGACCTCATTTTTTTGTGTTTATGTATCGATACCTAATTTAATTTGACCCAGTATATTGTGTCTGACTTGTAATTTTAGAACCAAACATTTCGTACCCTAAAGGAAAACTACGACAGTTACATTCGGCTTCCAAACTATAAGCTATCTGCACAAATGAGTTCTTTCACTTGCGTTCTCAGCAAGCAACCGTGTCGAGAGCATTCGTGCACATGCTAACGCTTGCAAATTTGTTTCAAGCCGCGCCAAACTTCAGGCACATGATCGATTTTTGGTTGAACTGGTTTAGACGATGGGTGAAGATTTATCCTTAGTATGTGAAGTGGTGATGAGTATGTGTGTGAGTGTGTCAAAAGACATGTTGCGCCGACCCCAAATCAATTGGGATAATGGCAGGACAATGATGATGATGACGTGAAGTCATTAACAGTCATTGCAAGGTATGACAAAGCATGGGACACATGAACTTAAAGTGTCGGGCTAAAATACATTGCATTTTTTTTGCCTTGTTTGGTTTGGTAAACAAACACGATATGAAAACAAGTTCATGAGGTTTGCATAAGTCACGCACTATTGGCACATGAGTAGTTAACGGAACAGAGATAAAGCTTCATACTACCGCGCGAATCGGTTGCACTACTGCAAGCACGCGGGGTGTTTAACTACTCATGTGCTATTGGTCAACAAGTTCATGAGCTTTGCATAAGTCAATAACATTAAAAAAATGCTTCGAATTCAAGTCAAACATATCAGAACTCCATATTTGTTTACCAAAAAAACAAGTAAAGATAAATATATTTTACTTCGAGGAATGTGAAGTATTCAGGAATAATTTTATTAGGATTTATTATTTTATCACAGTTTCTGTATGTTATCCGAATTAAATATAATTTTAAAGGTTTTTCCGAGAGTTGTTTATTATAATTATTAATTCAGGGCATGAAACTATGAATTATCTTAGACTTTGACAAATTGTTTTATTAAAACTCACCACAAAGATTAGCTAAAAGACAACTATTTCGAAACAAGCTTAGACAACCTAATACTTGTTCTAACAAGGACATCCTCGAACTAAACCCAATATTAAAATATTCAGACTGCCACAGAAAATCGTTCGGAAGTGTCAAATTAACACAAAATAGATCATCATTATCCAAACCGTGATTGTCATTTTAATGCGTAGTGGTAAGTTCCAAATTCCACATTCGAGCAATAGCACACGATATTATAATAGTAATATATGGAGCGCGCGCTTTGTGGTTCATTATAGCTCTAAGCCCATATTAATAATTATGTACGAAGCAAGTTCCACGCCAACGGTGTTCATTGAAACTAAATACACTGGCAGCCAAGATTAGGGAGTCGTCAGCAAATGAGTTTATGGCGTGTTAGTGTACCTCCATTGTATCATTAGGATCAAAAACTTGAGCTTTAATGTTAAAACGTTTGAGTAAATAACGCTAAAAATATTTGCGTTATTGTTATAACTGTTACATAGGATCACGCAACGGTATGGTTCCATTGTTAGTTTTATTTAGATATTCTATCGTAAAAATTGCTCTATTGTGATTATTTGGTATACATTGTTTATTTTTGTAATGTTTCCATTATGGGTACCTACGCATGCGAAAGTGCAATTTTTTTTCATGAGTCTTATATGTTTTTAGGGTTCCGTACCTCAAAAGGAAAAAATGGAACCCTTATAGGATCACTCGTGTGTCTGTCTGTCTGTCTGTCTGTCTGTCTGTCCGTCCGTCTGTCACAGCCAATTTGCTCCGAATCTTATGGACCGATTAAGTTGAAATTTGGTACACATATCTCTCTCTGTGACCCAAACACAGACGTGTAACGTAAATAAATGAGTTTTGAAAATGGGAGTTATTTTTGAGGGGTAAATAGACAATTTAAAAAAAAAAGTTTCGCAATCTGTACCGTGTGACATATCAAATGAAAGGGCTTACCGTGAGGATCTCAAATATATTTTCATAATTTTAAAGTAATTTTTCATAATTTTAAAGTAAATTGTATTAAAGTTATTTAAGACAATAGACGGAAATTTACCATTCCCACACAACTACAATGTTAAGTTTGTTCTTTGGATAAATTCATTCCAACTACGGAACCTTTCATTGTGCGTGGTCCGACACGTACTTGGCCGGTTTTTCTCTTTGGTATTACAAGTATCGTTTTCCGCACGATCGACTTGTAGGTACTTCAGTCCGCTTGATCCGTACACGTGTAGGCAGGCACATATTGTGTACAGATACATTACATACAAATATTTTTTTATGTGATTTTGGTCGTGTTTTCTACGAAGTCACATTATGTCATGTAGGCTACTAACTATTCTCCACACGTTTTAATATAAAACAATTTTTTTTTAGTTTGAAAACCGATAATTATAAATATTGCTGGGGTTCACATAGTTTTAAACATAGAGATAATTATAGTGTTTTGAAATATTACTTGTAAATATTATTCATTTCCCTTTACAAGTAATTAAAAGAAAATTACTGTTGTTTACAAAATATTTCGTGGAAAATCTCGGTTAAACATCCCAGCCGGGGTTTATAGAGAATCAGATTATTTTTATAACCAAAAAAGAGTTTCCAAGCGTTATAACTTTTAAAGGAAATTGTTTAAAGGAAAAGGGAAATTAATCTTTCTCTTAATTAGTAAAGTTGGTCCGACGCTGCGACAGAGAATTCAAGGCCAATAAATCAAGGTGTTGCTCCAGTTTCAAACAAGTATAGTAAAAACCATCCTTTGCTTTTAACGCCTTCAATATTTTAGACCACCCTTATCGATAATTCAGTCTGTACACTGGGCAATCGTGGGAAAAGTTACCAGTCGTGGGCAAAGTTACGTTGACAGTTTCGACCTCCGTCGTAGGTTACAGTAAAGTGTTAATGATAATACTTGAAACTTAGGTATATACAGTGGTTTCTAGGAAATCACCCCGCGGCATCTTCGTGGTTTGTAACTTCACATGGAACAATTTCGAAAATGTTATTATGTATAACTTATGTGAAGGGATCCTAGTTTGGTCGAGTTCACATTATTTTAATTATGGTTGTGGTTAACACACACATGCTACATTTACTCGAAAGTTCATGTTACGCCCGAATAACTTCTCGTTTACCAGAAGGGTTCCATTTGGAACGCAAAAACACTTCTGCTGCGTACAGCGTCAGGCCCAGATGGGCTTGCTACCCGTAGTTCGTTACTTGGTCTTTGTAAAACGGGGTTATTGCAGTGTTGGAGATTGCAAACTTTTTCGTGGTTTAACAAAATTGGGATATATTAGTCTAGCTTCTACACGCGACTACGTCCGCGTAAAATTTCTTTTTCCCCCGACCCACCTCTTTTCTGAATTCGAATCGTTGTTTCTGAATTTTGTTATTTTTGCTCGCCTCTTAAGAGTGTGATGTTACATAAATAGACTATAGCCTTCCTAAAGAATTGGGCTATTAAAAAAAAAATCAAATCCGTCCGGCAGTTTCAGAGATTCAGCGTTCAAACAAACAAACTCTTCAACTTCATTATTAGTATAGGTAGATATAGATTGTTCGTAAGTTAAAATACTACTCTTACTTGTAGTTTTCCATGCCAAAAGTGGCACAAAAGAATACACGGAATCACTACAATGAATTTTTTTAAAACGTAATTGGACAACGTAACAAGAAAATCGTATTAAAGCAATAATCCGACAGTGCTCAACCGAAACATTCAGCCATTAAAACAGAGATTGTAAGAGAATAAGTTTTAACCTATACGGGATGACGGGACTTTTGAACCCCAATCATTTTACAGGCAATTATGAACCCCCGTTAATTTCAAATAGGGCTATAAATAAGCCAGCGCAGATTTTCTTTCAAAGTTGATAAAACTCATTACGTGGTGTTTTTAATGCATTGTACTTTAATTAAAGAATATGAGTAATTACCTAAACAATTTATCATCAGTATCTACACTGAATTTATTTAATTAAAGTCGGCTAGGTTTTGAAAACAAAATGACGAATGCAAAACTGACCAAATTCTGCTCGCAGGTTTATATCACTGAATAAAGAAAACAGTCTTTGGCCATGCAGTTTTTATTTAAAAAAACAACATCATTCAAGCACTATCACACACCATAGAAAACTAGTTTTTAGGGTTCACTACCCACAGGGTGGCAACGGAACCCTATTACTAAGTCTCAGCTGTCCGACCGTCCGTCCGTCCGTCTGACTATCAGCGGGCTGTATCTCATTAACTGTAATAAGTAGACAGTTAGTTGAAATTTATCAGAGTTTGTTATTTCTATTTCCGCTATAGAAAATTATACTAAATATAAAATAAAGTTAAAAATTAAAACGGGTTTCCATAGAAGAAATGTGTTTATTTTTTCGGCTTTTTTGCCTTGTGATACGGGACCCTTCTCTCTCTTGGCCGGTTTTTAAATGTACGTGTGAACTGAGGGACCATACTGACATATTTTTTTTTATTGTAGGATTTAGTAGTAGACTTAAAACAATTGTGGAACAAATCTGGGAATTTGTAAACAAATATTATGAAAAACTACAGCCCTTAAAGTGCGGTCCCTCAGTCCTCACAGACCATTAGCCAGATCTCGGAAAGTATCTGAAAAATAAAGGTATTGTTACTACAGATATTTAGTATAGAATTTGTAAAGATATTTAATAGTCTTTACTGGAAATCTATACAAAAGGAAAAATAAAAGAATCCGCAATGACTACAGTAAGATGCTACTTCCTATCCTCCTCGCATATATTTCAGTCGCCTTTTACGACACCCAATACGCCCACAACTATCTAGTATACACTATCTACATTACATTTTAAACACTGCTACAAACTCATTCCACATAACCTACAAAACACAAACGCCGCCGTCCAAACAATGACATGCGAACAGCAATATACTAACGACACATACATACTATGTCAGTACACAATATGAGTCGAGCGGAAATTAACAGACCGCATTGCATTCCATAATGCTTGTAATTAACGAAATAATACGTACCGCGTCGGAATATTCATTTAACAGGAACATCAAAGAGAAATATTGGTCATTCGATTGAATGATACGTTTAATTATACCCTTTAAGTGCACCTACGTGTATGTAAGCAGAAAGGATGGAATGATTTTTTTATGTCAACGGTCAGGCAGCTTAATATGATAAGTATTATTGATGATCCCGAAATGATCTGCTGAATTTATAACATTAAAAGGACTGGAAGACGGAGTGTCGGTCATCCGACACGGCGAGATGGGCGGACGGTATAGACTGTATTTCAATACAGTTGCCTGTTCAATGCGCTTGAAACAGGCAACTGTATTAAACCGCAATATAGTGACACTACAATGGATAAAAGGACACATTGGGTCGCTAGGTAACGACACAGCTGACGAGTTGGCCAGAAGGGCATCGAGCATGTCAGTCTGTGGACCGGAACCTATCGTGCCCATCCCCTTCAACCAACTACGCATTTGGCTACAGGAACACACCCACACACAAGCAGAAAGCTGGTAGACGTCGTCACCAGGCTGCAGGCAGTCCAAGGAAGCTATGCCATCACTGGATGGCAAGCTAAGCAGTCGCTTACTACGATTAGACAGGAAAGGCCTGCGCCTGGTGACGGGGACCATCACGGGACACTGCTCGCTAAACAAACACTTCCACACAATAGGCATAACGGACAGCCCCCTGTGCAGAGCTTGCATGGAGGCTGATGAAACCATTGCGCATGTGCTCTTTGAGTGCACAGGCGTCACCCAGATTAGGTCACAAACCCTCGGGACACCCTGATCACAGACAGATGTTCTCAAGTGACCATGAGACCTAATCAGCTTCTGGAGGGGGGCACAATGGTCCACTGAAGGACTAAGTGCGGAAACCAAACCCATAACATAGATGGGCGGACGGTATTATTGCTATCGCGGGTAGAACCTGGATGAGGCTTGCGCAGCCGCGTGGAGATTGGCACAAGAAAAGAGAGGTCTATGTTCAGCAGTGGGTGAAGTTGGGCTGTGGATGATGATGATAGATATGAACTACTCAACCGCGCTCGCACACGGCGTACTTCTTGAAGGTGAATGAAGAAAATGGAACGTACGGGAATGTATGTGCTAACACAGGCTACTCATAGATTGTCGGCTGCGTATACACACAGTTCGCCGCATACTTAAAAGAATGACGTATTCGAGCTCGTGTGCGTTGATTCGGTCACAAAATCAGTGATAATGTTTGGCGAGATAATTTGACCGATTGTAATACCTACAAAAATTATGTAATTCGAATGACATGTGACATCTACCAGAGAAGAGGCCTGTGTCCCAGCAGTGGGAACGTTACAGGTTAATATTGAGCACAAATCCAGACTTCGGGCTGCTACTGAGAAATTCCAGATGGAAAGATACAATCACCAACGCTGAACATTGTTGTAAAAAGAAACAAAAAGATTAAAATGTTCCATTTTATTTCAACAATTGATATTCACAAAACACTCTCTTTTAAAGAAAATCTGTTGTAGTCTCAATTTTTTTTTATTAAAATTTGACAAGTTGAAGGCAAAAACAAATTAATAGAAATTGGGCCACTGTTCTTAAAAAGAAAGAAAACGTTGATTTATTTTGCAAGTCTGTGTTGAAATATTTTTATCCGCTTGTAAGCGTCTACCGGCTTAGTACTAATTCTTAATCCGGTAGTAGACAGTTCAATGCCCTTGCCATTGTTTGACATAAATAGGACGCGCTTTAGCCCGTAAGAGGCGCCTACGGCCATATTATATAGCCCGTAAGAGGCGCCTACAGCCATATTATAGCCTGTAGCAACAGTCATTATTACATTCTATCTTCAATCAGCAATTCGTTTACTAAACCTGATTCTTTTTATAAGGCTTATGGAGCCGTTTATTTCAACGGTATACATATCATCATCATCTGCCAAGCCTTTTCCCAACTATGTTGGGGTCGGCTTCCAGTCTAACCGGATGCAGCTGAATACCAGTATTTTACATGGAGCGACTGCCTATCTGACCTCCACAACCCAGTTATTGGGTAATACGATACTCCGTACGTAATACCTACAGACTTTCGGGCTTTGATTGGTAGATATACATATACCGGATGATATCTTTTACCGTCTCCAAGTTTTTACAAGGGTGTTCTACCCATGAATATGAACAACTTTCACTATGGGACCAAAAGAGAAATCACGAAAAAAAAATCTGCTGTTTAATACAAAAGTTCAATAGGTACCTACTAGACCAAAATGTATAAAACAGCTGATTTTTTTCGCGATTTCAGTGTTGGTCCCATAATGAGAGTTGTACATATTCATGGGTAGAACACCCTGTAAAAACTTCGAGACGGTAAAAAAATCATCTAGTATACATAATTATTGATAAAAGGGATAGAACACCTACATAAGTGAATTAGGATTATGATTGCCATAGGTAGGTGGTACATTCATCATCATAATCATATTTCAGCCGGAAATTAGCCTTCCCCAAGGATCGCCACTTCGACTGTGCTTCTTGAATCCAGTGGATTCCTGCGGCCTTCACCAGGTCATCGGTCCATCTTGTGAGCGGCCTTCCAACGCTACGTCATAGTTCATTATAATTTATCACAAAACTAGCTGACCCGGAACTTCGTGCCGCCTCAGAATCAATAAGAACGATTCTGAATATGAATTATCTTCATTCTTTTTATCGTGAATTGTATTAGTTTCTGTTATTTGGTTGGAGTTAAATCCAACAAATCAAAGATCATGGAAATCGGTCCAGACGTTCTTGAGTAATGAATGGTGTAACTAATCCGACTTTGTTTTATTTATAAAGAAGATGTTCAACGACGACAAAGCACTTTTGTTTAAAAGCAGCATGTTATCATTATAGACATAAAATACGAAAGCATCTTCTTATATGAATATGGCTCATAGGTATTCTTTACTCGTTGTGAAAACACACAAAACTAAATATAAGTTCAGTAAAAACGTTATCCCAATGAATAACTAACGGCAGATGGCTATTCCATTGCCAAAAAACATCGTAGCAAAACGTTTTCCTCTATCAACTCTTGAAACTGTCCGGAGACAATAAAGTTTTTTTTTATGTATTTTGTCCCAACCGCCATAAAAATATCAATTGTTACTGTAAATGTGTGGTGCGTTAGTCACCTTAAAATATGAGGTAGTAGGTATGTTTCTTTCAGGATGAAGTTACTATGGTAGTTGTGTGTGAAAATTAAGCTTCTAAAAATTTACTTCTAAACAAAAGCTTTCTAAGATGATCAATGATGTAAAAAAAGAAAAGAAAGAAAAATTGTTTATTCTGCACAAACAAAACGCATATTAAAAATTAATAAAAAAAAGACATAAAATATACACATACAACGTAGTCAATAGCCTCGTACTCAAGCTTAAAAATGTTGACAAATTTGTCCATTGCTTTATGTTAAGGGCAGAACAAACGTTTCTCTTTAATTGCAAGTTACCCCTATCAGCAAAACTTAAAAAGATAGGTAGGTCTACTAATATGATGTATGTTGGTTTCAAGATGGAGTATCTATAGTAGTATTTAGTAGTTGAGTGTGAAAATGATGGCCCAATGAACCTCACTCAAGACTTAAGGATTAATTGAAACTAGTTTCAACCGATCAAATGGCTCTAAACTAGTTTTAAGTATTGCTTGAGTCTTGAGTGAGGTTCTGTAATACAGGTCTAAAAGTTTACTTTGAAACATAGGCTTTCTAAGATGCCAATGAATAAATTGATAATGATAATTTTGGTAATGTGGGTCTGTGTGTAATGATAATATTTTTCCCGATTTGCAAGTTACACTATCTGCAAAATCCAAAAAGATAGGTAGTTTTAATCCAAGTAGGTAGCTTACTTGTTTAATGCTCAGCAGATTGCATTTTAACTAAGGTATGTGAATCCATTCAAGTCTTAAGGCAGACAAAGCAGGGCCGCAGGGGTTAGTCTCTTAAATCCGGACAAAGTTAAATACAAGCAGAGACTCTCAGTTCCTGAAATTACAAAACAAATCGCGAAGCGTTTTAAAAATTTACGACATCTTTTGTTTTCTATCCCCGACAAAACGGTCGCTTTCGAAAACCTCGAAAAGGCCGAATGCCTAGCCGACAGCCTTGAGGCTCAATGCACTCCCAGCTCTCAACCAGTAGACAGAGCGCACCTCGACGAGGTGAACGCTGAAGTCGAACGGAGAGCCTCCCTCCCGCCAGTCGAAGACCCTGATGATCCTCTGCCTCCCGTCACTCCCGACGAAGTGCAAGACATCATAAAAGGGCTCGCAACCCGCAAAGCCCCCGGTTCGGACGGTATCACCAATAGGGTGTACAAACTCCTCCCCGCCCCCCTCATACTGCTCATGACCGCCATCTTCAATGGCGCCCTGAGCAACAACATCTTCCCCCAAATGTGGAAAGAAGCCACAGTCATAGGCATCCCTAAGCCAGGCAAGCCCAAGTCTGAGCCCTCCAGCTACCGCCCCATCAGTCTACTCAATGTTTTCGGCAAAGTCTACGAGAGGCTTATTTATAAGCGCCTCAAAGACTATGCCGAAGCAAAGAGCCTCATCCCCCCCGAACAGTTCGGTTTTCGCACGAAGCATTCGTGCATCCACCAGCTCCACCGCATAGTCGAGCACATTAGCGCTGCCTTTCAGCGAGGTGCTTCGACAGGCGTCCTGTTCTTCGATATAGCGAAGGCGTTCGACAAGGTCTGGCACAATGGCTTATTATATAAGCTGTACCTGCTCGGTGTGCCAGACCGTCTCGTGCTCATCTTACGAGATTTTCTGTCGGACCGCACTTTCCGCTACCGTATCGAGGGCGCTCTCTCTCCCCCTCACCCGTTCCGTTCTGTCTCCCCTCATTTTCACCCTTTTCACTAGTGACATCCCGAACAGTAAAAAGGCACAGTTGGCGCTCTTCGCCGACGACACTGCCATATACTGTTCGGGTGTCAACCAGTCATCCATAGCTCGAAACCTCCAAACCTCCGCAAGCGCCTTGAGCGATTGGTTCCGGAAATGGAGAATCGAGGTCAACCCCGATAAGAGTCAGGCGGTCATCTTCTCGAAACCGCGTAAACTACCCCCCCCCCTCCCGCGCCCGATCTCTATGTATGGCAAGCCGATCCCCTGGGGAAAGCGAGCCAAATACTTAGGTGTCATCCTAGACCACAACCTCACCTTCAACGAGCACATAAAGACGGCGCGTTCGCGCGCCTCTTTCGCTCTCGGTAGGCTCCACTCCATGATAACTGCCCGCAGCAAATTGTCACTCAAGTGCAAATTGCGCCTCTACACCGCGGTCATCCGTCCCATCATGACCTATGCTTGCGTAGTCTTCGCACACGCCAAGCCGCGATTTCTGCATAAAATGCAAACCCTTCAGAACCGTTTCCTCCGAAAGGTCACGGGAGCCCCCTTCTATGTCCGAAATGTGAATCTGCATCTAGATCTCAGACTCCCCACCATCCAGCAGTTCATGAAACGCCTCTCCAAGCGCTTCTTTGACTCTGCCATAAAGCACCCCAATCCCCTGATTGCGGCGGCCTCCCGATACACTCCCTCCCGCATAAGTAGGATTCGCCGACCAAGGCATACCCTCACTATCCCCGACGACGCCACTACCCTCCTCCAGGAGAGCAGTAAGGCCACTAGTACTCTCAGACGTCAATACAAACACAAGCTCAGACATCCGTCCTTCCGTCCTCGCCGCCGAGGCCCGTCGCGACGCCCAGCACCATCACCGTGCCCCCCCCGACCCTTGCTCGAGCCAGCCCGCGCAGCTGAGCCTGTAGTTTTAAATTCGCCCCTAAACACCAATAATAATACCGATCCAGCCTGTCCCTTGCTGTCCTCTTCCAGCGACGCCCTGAGCCGAGGTCCGAACCCCGCAGGGGGTTACCCTTAGCGCTGTCGCTTAGTTTTTAAGTTATTGTTTGCCCTGGCTGGAGGCCTTAATTCGAGGCATCCACAGGAAAGTCCGGTTAAGCAGTAGACATCCTCATAAAGGATGAACTGCGAGATGCCATAGTTAAAAAAAAAAAAAAAAAATTGTTTTCTATCAAGCCTATAATACGTCGGACAAAGTTTCATAATAAAATTCATTTTATTTTCAACGATATCCAAAAGTAAGGACCTATATTTTGCAATATTTATTACAGTTAAAAAGTTTCATGAAATTTCCAATTTGTCTGAGAAAATAATGCCTTCATTTCAACCGGTCATCGGTTTTCCCTTTCATCGAATTTCATCAATCCATGAATAACAAAATGACAATAAGCACTCAGTTGCTATACCTTTATATTTCTGAAGCACCAATCGACCTACAATATTTAAAAAAACGTAGCAAATGCTTATCGAAGAAGTACAACGTTAATTTTCTGGAAAGTTCAGATCCAATTTTTTAAGTAACTCGATTTTCTGGGCCTAATTTAGTTTTTATCAGCTTTTCGACCTCTCGTGCATAATTAAGCACAGTTATTCTATTATCTAATTAAGTCTAAGCACATAAACGGATTATTGCAATTAAAAGTTTTTTATTAATGGCCATATTTCGTAAATGATTATAAATTTTGCAGATTTGGCGTGATACATGTATTAAAATGACAGTCAAAGAAGAATGAGCCTTATTAAACCCCATTGAAGCCCTCCATTAAAATAAAATTTACATTAATCACTCCATCCATCTCAGTCACAAAATCATCCCTTATTAAATTTCTTCAGTTAGCCTTAATTTATCACAATTTGTCTGCCACCATAACAATAACAAATTGAGTCCATTTGGGGTATCAGCATGCAATAAACAGGTATCTCATTACATTAAATGCGCATAAAACACCCACTATTATTTCAGCCATTCTTGTTAAAAGCAAAAATTTACGTGCGAGCATATTGCCGGTGGATTTTTTTTATTAACGAGTCTCGCTGCGGTGTCATACACACTGTCGGTATTTCCATATTTAAATGGAAAACGGTTCTTTACAATCAATTTTGTTCCCACATTCCATTTGAAAAGTGCACCTGTGCTGAGAAAATGGATTGTTTATTTTTGTTTGAATTGGAATGCGTGGTCGGCAAAGCATGTTCACACTTGTGTCACGTAACTCCTATAGCAACCATTACTAGTAAGTGGTTTTGTATCTTGGAGCGATTCGCTCTCTCACCTTGTGTTATTTCTCTAGTAAAGGATAGTACTTGTAGTAACTTTGTGTGAGATAGCGGTGTGTAGCGCACGGATTTCGTTTATGCCGTTGAACTAGAATGTATCTTACAGTTACATAATATACTAAACTCTTGGTATTCATAGTTGTCTCAATCTTAAGTTAGTGGGCAAAATTTTAATATTATTCGTGTTGTAACTTTATTTTCCTTTATCTTATTCATCATCATCATCATTTCAGCCGAAAGACGTCCACTGCTGGACAAAGGCCTCCCCCAAACACCTCCACTTCAACCGCTTTTCTGCTTGTGTGAAGTAGTCGCGGGCAGAAGCTAGTATTATATACAGAAGCTTTGGTGTAATTATAAAAATAAATAAAAAAATAAATAGTTAAATGAAATTGTATCGAAGTACATCCAACCTTACAATGGGTTTTTTATGTAAGGTGAAATAAATAAAGACACAAAATGGAATCAGCCAATCTATTCTGTATAAAACTCACCGTGAAAACTTAGGTGAAGTGAGCTGTCATTCCAGCTGATGCTAGGGATTGATGCTGTTGACAAAAGCTCACTATAAGCTCACTTCACTTAACTTTTCACGGTGAGATTTTAACAGAATCGAACGGCAACACGTAATAGGGAAAGTCTTGTCCTCATACTTTTTCATGTTCTTAATTTATTATACAAACTCTGCACCATAATTGCATAACACACTTTTTTCAATCACAATCTGAATAATTTTGAAGGATAGTGCTATACCATTGCTTCATATGTTCGAAAAAAATATCTGCTCAGCGACGTAAATAACGCAATGAATGTTCTCGAACTGTCAAATGAAACCCATTACTACTGTTAGTGTGTTACGCAATTATTCCCCTGGTTACATTTGTAGGTACAAAATACACACATTGTAATTAGAAACCGCCTCATCGTCGATCGGCAATAGCAATGGCTATCAAATCAGTTCCATCTTGAAAGTCATTGAACCCCAATCGTCGAATAGGATTCTCAGAGCTATATTAGATTTACGATAGCTGAAGAGGTCGTGCCAATATTATTTGAAATAAGAGACAATAATAAGTAAGAAAGGACAGGGACAGGTTAGCTTTTTCCATTTGTCCAAGAAAATCAGCCTTATTTTATTTTTTTCTAGAGTTTCCTTTAGCCCTTCAGAAAAGAATTTATTTGCTTTGAAACAAAGAAATAACCTACTTACTTAACTGTCAAGGTTTGAGTTGTTGTTTCCAGTTTATTGCTAAGTAGACCATGTCGTATAACTAGCTCAAGGATTATATTTTTATTTATTTTATTAACTTACTAATCACGCAACTTTTAGTTTTAAATTATAGGGTTTTGTGTATACATTATGTAGTAATAATATTAGATGTAATGCTTTTATGAAAAGAATGAATGAATGAATTTACTGAAAAGAAAGTAAAGTATCAATTGAGCAAAATCGCTCGTTAATTTCGCAATTAAAACTGAACGCTATCAGCACATCTAAACCGCGTTCAAGAGCTGTCAATGTCATTCAACTCAGATTCAGTTAGTTCAACTAGTGTGCTTTTAACATTGCTCGATTGTTATTAAAAATCGAGCAAACGTGTTAGTTACTACCAGGATTTTTAAGTACCTTGACAGCTTGTCGGTGTTGAATATGGATCAACCAAAATGGCGAAAAGACACTTACTATTTTTATCTCTATTAACATACATATCTAGCTGACTAGCTGTGCCCGTGATTTCGTTCGCGTGAAAAACAATAAGGTGTTTTTTTACTAATTATTTTTCTAAAGTAAAAGAAACTTAAGTTACTCCTTCTAACATCTGCTATTAGCTAGTGAAAGTCCTGTCTAAATTGGTCCAGCCGTTGCGGAGATTAACCGGAACAACAGACAAAAATTATAAAGTAATACCGTACCTACATACTTTTATTTGCATTTACTGAAAAATTGTTGTTTTTACATGACAAACAGATACTTCAATTTTATTTATATAGATGTATCAGCATTTTGTTAATTACCATCGTAATTATCAGCGGTATAATTAATAGAATCATCATTACAATAAATTAGGTATAAATAACTCTATAATTAAACACAGAACTAGGTGAAGCAATCTAGTTTATTATGCTGGTCTTGACGCACATAATTAGCAATTAATATATTACAGTATAATACCTGTGCTGGCACAATAGATATACTAGGTATATTATATACAACCATACGAGTATGCATTTATAGTCTGTTGTGCTCAATTACCTTCTTACTGAAGATGTTCAATGAACCTATGTGTCCTTTGTCTATCAGAACGCTTGCAATTACAGGCACGGTAATTAAGCTGTAAAATTCACACAAGGTGATTATTATGTACCTATTATTTATTTATTATAAGCCTGTGTTGTCCCACTGCAGGGCAAAGGCCGCTCCTCCTCTTTCCACTTTTATCGGTCTACTGCCATTGTCGGCCTTTCCTTTTATAAGAAGAAGTCTCATAGGCCCAGAAATTATGTACCTAACTATAAAATAAAAACTCAATGAATCACCTTAAATTATTTTTAGAACAGAATGAGGATTTATAGGTTTTCCATAAGCCTTTCTCTCTAGTTTTAGTTTTAGGTATAAAAAGCATTGTTAAAAGCGATAGTGAAGTAGACAGTTATGTACAAAACTAACGCTCCGACTCCTCCTTAAACTATAGAAGGAAGATTTTTTACTAAATCAATAGTTAGATCTGCTGTCTTGTATGGATCAGAATATTGTGCCACAAAAGGGATGCATGCATGGCAATTGCAAACAGCTGAGATGAGAATGCTAAGATGGATGTATGGTGTTACGCGAATGGATAAAATAAGAATCATTTTTTTATGAGTACATAAGAGAAAGTCTGAAAGTGGCACCGGTGACTGAAAATTTGTGTGGAAAAGGATTGTCATGGTATAATGCGATATAATGCAGAGGAATGATAAAAATGTCGTGAAAGTTTTAAACATGAATGTGGATGGTAAGAGTAGGGGAAGACCAAAGAATGGATGGATGGACTGGACAACGATGAACACGATGAATCGTTGTTTTGGCTAGAAAGGGAGTATCTACCGAGATGACGACTAGAGAAACGTGAAAGAAAAAACACATATTACGCTGACCGCAAATAAATTGAGGTATAGGCACGAGAATGATGAGTTATAAATAACCTAAAATTAATTAATGATAACCGACGGTCGTCCTCTTACAATACAGGTAGTAGTTACCTAATCACAGTTTAACTATGGATAAAAACTATTATTTCTAAAAGAACACAACACACAAGTGCCTTCTCATTATTAAGTCACGTGTATTATTTTACGTCATTCTTTGAAAGTCCTTCCAAAATCCTACTTTATTTTCGTAACTTGAATGAGCTAGTTTTTTGTGGGAAGAAGTTTCTTCTAACTACTTAGAATATTCCTTAATTATGCAAGTAAAGCAATGACTACTTTACCATAAATTCGTCACGTCCAAAACTACGCGTCTACGTACTGCCACACACGCACTACCCACCCTGCGGTTATCCCTTTGGTCTTGAATTACCAAAACATCGTGTTTACAGAGCGCCTACAACGTAAACTCGAAACATTCCTTAAATTTCAAATTCCGAGGATAACTGGTTTAGCTGGATAACCGGACAGAAACCCGCCCTGAAACTTACGCCAAGTATTTTCATTTATCTTAGTTTACTAAGTTAGTGTACGTAGGCAAAAATGTGGAATCATAAAAATATGAGAACCGTTTTGGTATTGAAGATAAAATATGAACAAATTGGCTAGTTTCTACTTTCATAGAATTAGGTATGAGAAAATAAAAACATTGGAGGAATATTGGCTTAGAAACAGACTTCTCGGTATTCTTTAACCAAGAAATCTAAATAATAGGTTCATAAATATAAGCACAGTTGTAAAAATAAAAGGCTAAGGGAGGTGGATAGTAGGTATTTACGAATAAGTAGGCGGGTGAAAAACCCTACGAAGCCTTTTCAGTAATTGACTGTAAACGTATCTAAATATTACTGAATTAAGAATTTGAGATAACTTTCAAGTGGAACAACAAACTGAATGTACTTTTATACTGAACGAAGTTCAAATTCCATTGCAACCAAAACCTTATTGGGTAATTTTTGTTATAAATGGTCATTTAAAAATCAACTTAGAACACGTTTCAATAAAATAGTGGCGATGGGTAAATGATTTGAGATTACGAACACTGCTATACTTAGTTATAATTTTTGTGGCTAGAAATTATTTTTACCTGATTATTAGAACTGATTCACCGTTATTCCTTACCAAATTCCGCCTCCGCTATTTTGCGCCAAAACACCAACTGCCAGTCAATCACAGCTCAGCCAAAGTTGAATAAACGATCAACAACACAAAATCCAAGGCGATGTTCCCAACTCAACATCGCGGACTTCCCAGGGAATTCACTTGTTGTTACAGAAGTACAGTTTCTATCCTAATTAGTTCATCAGATAATGTAGTTTGCGAGTCGCTCGTTACGCCAGCGAAGTGGACAGGCTAATGCAGCTTGAGCCTATGATCTAATTATTTGACGAGACAAATAGAAATTAGTGATGTAGAGTACCTGCTTGGGCGAGCTTGCTGTTCAATTATTTGATTTTACGAGTATGACGCCATTTTGGAAGATGGCCGTCCAGTTTATGAGAAAGTTCTTAGAATAACCATAATCAGCCTAAAATGTTCTCACTGCTGGGACACATACTTCCTCTTTGTGAGAGGAAGTGGGCTGTAATCCACCACGCGGGCCCAGTGCGGCGACATCTACCAGATATATTCGTCGTAGCCGTATCTTCAGGTTTGTTCGTTTCATGATTTAAATTACTGCGAGTATCAGCGCAATTTATTATGTGACTGCACGAGTTATTTTGTCATTGTCATGCCTCCGCGCGTCCTATTTTCGAATGTAGCGCTTCGTTTAAGAATTCAGGTTGATAAAACAAAGAGCATCTCACCGAGAAAATTACGGAAGCCGTTTCTATTTAAAAGCGCGCGGATCCTGAATAATCGGCACAATTTTCACAACATTTAAAAAAAATATTTTTTTCAAAAACTGCCTCGCTGGTGTAGCGATCTTAGGCGTTACTACTGAACCATGGTCATGGTTTTATTTGTCTTTGGGATCGGCTTCCATTCTAACCAGATGCAGCTGAATACCAGTATTTTACATGGAGCGACTGCCTATTTGACCTCCACAACCCAGTCACTGGGTAATACGATACACCTTGGTATGACTGGTTATAAGACGTCGCTCCCATTATATGAGACTTAAATATGACTGTCGAAATGTTATAGGTGCACTATACATGGTGGTAGGACACCGACGCGTACCTGTTATCATGGATTCAGTACATGTGCTTAGTGCAAAATTCAAGGTTTCAGTTGGCGCGTCGATGTCCCTGCTACCCTTTACACACCCTGTCTAATCTTTTGGATAATACATGCGTGATGTGACGTTTTATTCTAAAACCTTAACCCCCTTAATAATAAACGTAATATATCAGATGAATAGTTACACACCGATTTCTCTCTTTCAGTCGTCAATAATTTGACTTTCGAAAGAAGAAGACAAAGCGTTGTGTAACTATACAGACGCTGTACAACGTTTATTAGTAAGGGGATTAATATTTAATCGATTCATCGAATTTCACGTAACCCGTATCGATGGAAACTTGTTAACAAAATTACGCTTTTTAACGTTCAAAAGAATTCTAACATAATGCTCGCATTATTCCATGACAGCGTCGCATAAAGTAATTTTATACAAAGCTATAATTTACAAAAGATTTATATCAAGACAGAATTATAAGAACCTTTATATCACGGCCTCAATGAAGCAAAATGTGTCTCATTTTTTGTGTAAAAAATAAAAATATTTCATTGTCGTAAAAACTGCCTTTGTAGGTATATTTCTGCTGTTTCTTTATTGTGAAACAGACGTTCTATTCATTAACTTGGTATACTTTTTAAGCCGTTCTGAAATTTTTACAGGTGTTCAAGGGAGACGGTACGGAGAGGTCGGTACGTAATCATGTTTTTCTTTGTTTTCTTGCGATGTTTACCTGCTTTGAATTATGTTCATAAATCTTTGTACGTAAGAATATTATTTTCAAGACGATTATTCGTAATAACTTTATTTTACAAATATTTTTATTTACGTCAAGAAAACTGGCATCTTTTTAAAAAAAATAATCTTGATAGTGGGCTCTAATTATCGAATAAGGCAGTAAAAAAAAACATGGAATCGATTTTTAGAAATGACTTTAATCTTCCTTTTACCTGGAAATAATTACAGACTTTAAAAATCTTAATCTATAATTTATTTACAATCAATATCTAGTTAGTTACAACCTTAATTACCTTTATACACAAAGGAAAATTACTAATTTAAGTTATACATTCTGTGAACGCTTAAATACCTACATTTTTACAACCTATATCACATTTTCATTTTTTTATGTCTAGTGTCATTACAATGTAGAGATCGGATGAAAAACAATTGTTTGCCGTGAAAAATAAAGTTACACAGACCCACGCGCTGAATCGAAAGTCACTGTCATAAATACCTTACACAAGATTTTTATTTTGATAGATATTTGATGGCCATACGAACAAAGTATTATCGAAACCATACTAATAAGAATCAGCTGGTCTGTTTTGTAAATATTTCACCGTGATAACTTAGGTGAAGTGAGCTGTCAATAGTCAGTAGTGGTATTCTGTAAAAATTTCCCAGTGAAAACTAAGGTGAAGTGAACTTGAAGTGAGATGTCATTCCACCTGATGCTGGGGATTGACACTATTGACAGTTCACTTCACCTAAGTGTTCACGGTGAGATCTTTACAGAATAGTTGGGCAGATCTCAACGTTGCAATTTTTCTTCAAGAGAAAAATGCTTATGAATTTTGCGTAACTGTAAGGTATCTATGTTCGTTACCTACAAGATCATGGCAAACATTTATCAATTTCACCCCATATTAAAATAGGATTGATACAGGAAAATACCCATACGAAGTTACATAATTTAATTCAGTTTACACTTAAGTCCGACAGTTAATTCTATTGTTCAGAGTCAGTCACTAACCACACAAACTACTAACATTTTAAAATGATTTTATTTGGTATCTTAAAATCGTATTGTCAAGCGTTTATGTACATTTAGATATGTTATTTGATGAGAATAAAATACTGTGAGATTTGATGCAAAGAATATTAAGTATCTCTGACGCCTGCTATACAAACTTATTTAAAGTTAATTTATTTACACAATATACTACAAAGTCAAAGTCGTAGTCTTCGTCTCGGTATAAAAAAAAATCCTAACTATAGAAGCCGATGTCTTTAGCAAAACTTCGAGTCTGAATAGCTATTGATCAAATGTTAGGGGAGGCACTTTCGCCAAATTCAGTCTTCAATCTAATGTTTACACAAAAGTAAATCTGTTAAATTTTAACGTCCTAAACGCTAAACTGTTGTTTCTATGACATCCGGGCAGGGTCAACAAAAACCGTCTTTTAAGTCCGGATAACCCAAATCAGGCATAGCTCTTCTTGAACCGTTGCCTCTTGAGTTCTCGACTCGCATGCCTCGCCCAGCTCGACCTAAACTAGCGTACCTTGTATCCGCGAGCTTATCCCTTTGTGCTACCTCGTCGTAGTAACGAGCGTCGTTCAACCCTGCACTGTATTTCTGACTTAAGCTGTACTTATCTATCGTCGCATACTTTTGTACAGTAGCATATTGGCGAGCAGCTTCTGGGACGCCGTTTGTTTTAGCGCGATCAAACGGTCTCTCTTCAGGCGGTAACGCACCATCTAGCCTCGCTTTGAACTCCTTGTCTTTTCTTCGTCGTCTTTTACATGCGCACAGAGCAACGGCGATAGCACATAGAAGAAGACCAACTCCAGCAGCAGCAGCTACGTAGGGTGGAGGTAAGGATATCCTGAAGGAGCAATTCGAATCATCTTCGTCGTAGCCTGAAGGACAGTGTGCACTACCATCGCACCACAGTGCGATAGGAATACAAGCGTTCAACTCCGGGCAGCTAAACAGAAAAAAATATACCAATATTAAAACAAGAACTGCTATAAAAACTAAATATCAAAAGTTAAGTCAAAACTTACCTGTAACGACATTCCAAGGACACAGGTGGAGGTATAGTGTTGGATTCGGGATCATGTTCAAAAGACGCTTTTTTCATCAGTTCAATCCACTTGATTGAATAATCGGCCTGTTCGTGCTGTAGAAAATCAATAACGTAGCTTCTTGCATGAGGTTTTAAAGATGTCTCCAAAGTTGTTTGGGCAGATTTCCATCCTGGCGAATACAATTCTATGACATTTGTACCATCTGGACACACTTCTCTCAATTTTGAAGTATCCTGAGCTTCGTATATGTACAGTCGATTTGGAGTACTACAGAAAGGTGATGACGCTGTGAGTTCATAACCAGGAACTTTGACATATAGATATCTTCCTTGTACAGGAGTAACTTCGTCACCCCCAGGTTCGATCAGCCAAGGTCTATGGACACATGCAACTTCTGCTCTCACACTTTCTGATATGACATGCCTATCTCCAACTATTTCTGGTGCAACGGGTATTTGTCTTTTGTCAAACAGTCTAATTTCCCCACTGCTGCCTCTTAGCCGTCTCTTGCCCCATCCGGTTGAACACACAGTTTCATCTCCTGGACCAGTCGGAACAAATTTATATTCGCCTTCAAATGCAAAATCGTCATAATCTTCAGTAATATTCATCATCGTCACGGTAAAGTTGATTTCTACAACTGGGGCGGTTAATGTATGTACATTTAATGGCTCAGATCTATTCGTACATATGCAGTCTCTTTGTATCGGCACTCCTTCCCAAGGATATTCTGTTATAATAATTTGGGCGAGTCCTTCGCCCCCAATGGTTCTTTTCGCAGGCCTATCGCATTTCCAGCGACTCGTTCGGGAGTCTTTGTGCGTATTACAATATTTATTTCCGAAGTAAGTGCTCGTGAAGGTCAATTGTATTCTTTCTCCTTGTTTGGCTTCGAATCTGCAAACATTATCATAATTTCAATAACATTCCTAATGTAGTTCCAAGGTTTTAGAGGTTCTTACGAATAGTTCTTACCTTAATATGCAAGTAAGGTTTTGTGCGCCACCTCTTCCGTAGTAGAATATTGCTCGGGGAGCTTGAAACCTTCCAGAATAGGTCTGAGCAGATTTGAAAACCCTGTCGCAAGCTGATTGTGAGTCTACCAACGGTTGTCCTTGTTCACTCACGTCAACAAACTCGTAGCGGAGGACAAATGAGACTGGGTAGAGTGCAGATCCTTGACGAAGTTCCTGTAAAGAAATACACAGCTAAATACCAATCCGAATAAAATTGAAATGCGTTCACCCAAAGTACACGTTATTATCAAAATTACAATTTGAGGTGTCCTTCATGCTTATGATGTACTTCATAAAACATGCCATTACTAAAATAGACACTACCATTAGTAAAAGTCCAACGAGTACAGACATTAATCAATCCTAATGATCTATCCCCAACAATTTTATTATCCATACTAATATTATAAATGCGAAAGTGTGTCTGTCTGTCTGTTACCTCTTCTCGCTTAAACCTCTAAACCGATTTAGATGGAATTTGGTATAGAGATAGTTTGAGTCCCGGGAAAGGACAGAATAGTTTTTATCCCGATATTCCTACGGGAAACTTATGCGGGCGAAACCGCGGGGCGCTGATAGTTTACTATAAACGTCAAAACTTATTTCCACTTTAAAAGTAGTGCATCGCCAAGGTCGACTCACGGTAAAGCGAGACCGCGTGGTGTAGTAAAACTTCAAATATTTAGTTAGAAACTTGCTTCAGTCCTTCCTCTGTAGAATTTAATATTGAATAATAAAGCAGTCCTCAACTAGTGACT
Organism: Gortyna flavago; assembly: GCA_963669345.1. Lineage (NCBI taxonomy): Eukaryota > Metazoa > Arthropoda > Insecta > Lepidoptera > Noctuidae > Gortyna > Gortyna flavago. The sequence continues at coordinate 9,996,647 of OY770139.1, forward strand.
TTAACAACTTGCTTAAGACCAGGTTTCCTACATTAACTAGGGCGTATTGTAGTTGCTGAGCAGCTGCGTAGAATACTAATGGCAATGCTCAAGTTTTTGTAATGATTGTAACTATGCGTTAACTGGTTCTTTCATTTGTTCGAAGACGAAATTTTATGGTTCAGCAATTTGAAGTATGTAGTTTAAGATCTTGGATAATAGTAGGTATAAATATGCCATATCCAGTTAATGCTATTTTAGGTTTCCACACAGATCCAAAATCTTGAATCTAGAGAGGAGTTTATTTGCAAATTGGAAACTGAAATAAACTGTGTCAAATTACGGATGTTGATGTGTGAATCGTGAAATCCTATGAAAATTGGACAGCTATCAGTGCTCATACTAAATTGTCAGTAAACCAATTAATTTGGTTGACAAGTTTGACCCACTGAAATGTAATAATGCATGTAGTATACAGGGTCAAATTAAATTAGATAGCGGAACTCCGCAGACGTGATGGGTATCGATATCTAAACATGACAAAATAATAAACAAAAAATCTTTTTGGGGTCAACGACCGCTTATGATTTTGTTATGTTCGGATGAGTTGAGAAAATCATTTTCTTTTTTGGTTTATCTTGTTCATATGTTTTTATTCGTTTACGGAGTTTCGTTAGCTAATTTAATTTGACCCTGTATTTAAAAAAAAACCCCAACATCTGCAATATGTACCTAGATTAAACCGCAACACGCTCCATCTCCGAGTTTATGCAAAACACCGCAAGAAAATAAAAGCAGTAATAACGAGTGATGAGTCGCAATAAATCTGTGTTTTACAAACACTTTGGGACGTGTCTCATCCGGTGACACTCCTAACACTTCAAATAACGTGACAACACTAAAGCATTCTATCACTGTGAGAGTTGCGAACTAGCACGTGCTCCTTGCATTATTCACTATGGCAAATGCAACGGGAGTAGCACGTGACTTATCTATCCTGGCCGCTATGAATGTTACACACGCCAGAAAAGTTACATCTAGCTGAAAGGGCAGTGCCGAGGGAGAGAAGGAAACAATGGGTAGTCACTGGCGTAATCCCGCGTGAATTGCTGCTTTGAATGTCAGAGTATTGGATCGATCTCGGAATAAAATATAAGCGAGCTGATATATGCGGGATTGATATAATGGAGAAAGCATGTTTATGGGATTTTTATTATTATCCTCTGATTTGTTGAGAGGGTCGTTTATGCAAAGGAATATCGTAATTTGGGTGTTTTTCGATTCTCCTTTCCATTTGCTTATAATATGAGGCAATAGGTATATGACAACGAAATACATAAAAATTGACTCGTATACCGTTCTATGATATTCTTTATACAACAGAAATGTAGGAGTATAATTTTCATCAAAGAAAGATGTTAACCAAAAAGATGTTTCCAGGACTTTGACTTTTAATCGTTCTTGTCATTAAGGCCATGACAACAATACACAAAATATTTTAGCTTCAAGATAATGTAGTGGTAGACATTGTTTTTAATCAAAATAAATAAGGATTCTTGGGTTTATTTTGTTTAAGGGCTGATTTTTCAATAGTCTAATCTAATTAGCCTGTATTGTCCCATTGCAGGGCAAAGGCCTCCCCCTATCCAGATAACTTTTATGTGAGAAATAAATCTTGCGGTTTCTTTATAGAAAAAATGTGAAACTGTCATAATTATTCTTCAGATAAAAGTTATCTGACTAATGAAAAATTAGCTCTAAAGCTTTTTCTAACGATAATTTATCGTTGCCAAATTGTGAAGAAATTTCGACAGTGCTATATTATTTTAGTTTAGTTTTCCTTGTAACTCACTTAATTTTAAATAAAATTCTACAAAAATATTGTGACATTTTTCTTCAGTCACGAAAACCATTTAGAAATACAATCTACGTGAACAAACACACCAGTCTTCCCTCCGTTACAATCTCCCATAAATATTCCAGAAGCCAAGTCCTTAGTAATTCAGACAGAAATATGCGGCAAGACATAAAAATTGCGCAAGAGCACTCGCACTATTACCTTGCGATGCACGTGACGTGTTTTAGCGCCTGCTTCTAAATTCATGACCGTTCCGAGTCACTTCTATGCAATAATGCTCCTCCTATATTTTGGCTAAAAATTTCCCGCTGCCCGACACACGGCTCTTTGCATACGGAAAGACGTACCAAAATGGGTAGATAAATATTTGCAGCAGTAATTAGCTTTGGCAGTTGTTTGTCGGCTGTTTGTTGCTTTAATTACGTGCTTAATTCTTTTGTGAGTTATCCCATATTGGTGAGGAATAGGGTCGTGGTCATGAAGTTTTGCAAAAATTTTAAGGTGAGAAGTTTCTCTTTACATTTTTAGGGTTCCGTACCCAAAGGGACCCTATTACTAAGACACCGTTGTCCGTCTGTCACCAGGCTGTATTTCATGAACCGTGATAGTTAGACAGTTGAAACGTTCACAGATGATGTATTTCTATTGCTGCTATAACAACAAATACTAAAAAACAGAATAAAATAAATACTTAAGGGGGCTCCCATACAACAAACTTGATTTTTTTGCTAATTTTTGCTCGATATTGATAACGGCAACAGGTGGACGCTTGAAATATTTACAGAATATTTAGTTATATATTCACTTTAAAAGTAAATGATAAAATTAAAATAACACAAATATTTAAGGGGGGTTCCCATAAAACAGACATGATTTTTTTGCCGTTATTATAGACAATGGTACGGAACCCTTCGTGCGCGAGGCCAACTCGCACTTGGCCGGTTTTTTCAAATTGGATTTGGATTTTATATAAGGGATTTGTAAAACAATTGAATTATTTAGCGGTAAAAATAAGATAAAAGTGAACTTATGACTATAGGTAATATAGATTCAAATAATATGTATGATTCGATTTGTTTCAACTAATAAAAAATACAAAGGCTTGAACCCTTTGTAAACTGGAATCAAATTTTAAGTATGTTATTCCAATAAAAGGTGACTAAAGATTTTTGATAAAGCTTTATAATGGAACCTATTGTCGTCTGAAGATCCACTTTATGCACAAAAATGGGTCTTTGTTAAAGCCTTTGATATTTCATTAATCACCATTAGCCACACCACCCCGAACAATTCGGTCTTGACCTTTCATTTTCACCTTTGATATTTTCATCAAAAGATTGGGACGCACATATTATTAATAAAAGAGCATTATCATGATTATAAGTTAATTTTCAGACATTGTGTTGTACATAAAAGTAAATTGTTTTTATTTTATGAAAAAGTGATAGCGTAGTATTTTGTGGTACAAGTCTCTTGCACCACAAAATAATATACTAAATACGCTAAACGAATTCAAAATATTGTTCTATTTCTGCCAATCGTTTGAAGATGAGAGAGATGGAATTATGTTTTAAATACGTTTAGCGCTAAACACGTTAGTTGATTTGTGGTCCAAATGGACCTTAGATTTCATAAAAAGTATCAAAAAATCATGCCTTATCCTGTAAATATTTGTCTAACAGTAAAACTTAAAAACTTACCGCTCATCCGTCTGAAATCTCGCCCATTAGTCTATTGCAGTTTTGGCAAGAAATGCATCACGATTTTTTTTCATGTCCCTGTCTATGTTAAATTACTTCTTTATTAGCTATGAATACAGCGACAAATTCAGACCCAAAATTAGAAAAAAAATATAATATTCAAAAAGCGCAGAAACTTAACGGTTTCCACGTCGCCAACTCCTGCGAAGCTACTTAGCTAGTTCAAAAGATAGCGTGCATTCATGCCACTAAGTAGCCCGTGTAAATCAGACCTAATTATTTACTTACTTGGAGTATAGTTAGCGCGTTCCCAGTAGTGATGTAGCTTTCGGAGGGGGCGCACGGTCGGGTCGCTCTGGTCGCGTTAGAGAGGAGAGCATGGTCGCAAAGTCGGGGCGATTCTTCGCGACAGAAGAGTCCGAGTCGGGACTTCTTGTCGCTCATGTCCAGCTGGTGGGAACAAGATGTTATATGATGTTAAATGATTTTATTTTTGTAAGTAGGTTTGCACAAATACTTTTACACGTCAATCATATTTTTTTTAAACTAGATGAGGTCGGCGTTTCATAACTGACTACTCTGAGAAGAAAGGCCGAAACAAACTCAGAGGTCACAGTCTCTGTTAAAGTCCAGACATAATCTTGGTCAGGTTATATGAAGACCATGTAGATCGATGTCTGAGATGGTCTTTTAAGGAAAGAACCACACAGATTGAGAGGACCTGTCCAGTCAGTGCACGCATTTGTCAGAAATCGTGCAGCTCAACTCAAAACTTAAGGATTATTGTTGATTAGATATACTTCATAATTATATATAATACTTAACTATGATAAATCGCATATTCTGAGACTAGCTTGAGGATGATACTAGTAAAATCTATAAAAAATTAAGACTTATTTATTTGCGAGGCGTTTTTAGAAATATTTTTTCTGTAGTCTACGGGAAAGGACTATAAGTAATGAAATTAATAATAATTAATTAATTTAATAATGATTGCGTAGTGCTAAAACAAATTTTAGTGAAATCTCGACTCATAAAAAACTCCTCCATAAATTCATGCAAATTGAAAGAAAACTAAAAAGGCCCTGAATAAATTATTTAGTTATTCAACTCAGCAAAACTATTTACATAGTGTATCTGTGAGCGAACGGAAAAACTTTTCTGATTAAAGTGCCAACCAAAAAATAAGTTGAACTAGAACCGCTTATCCATTCTTAATGCAAACTGAAGAATCCCGAACGAATGAATGAAACGAAACACCGCACTGCAGTCGGTGGAACTCGGTAAAAGTGCTCAGACACATTAAAGAAAATTAATGTTTGGCTGCCGACGTCAAGTGGGAGGTTGAGGTGGTTGGCAAAGTGAAATGGCACGAATAAAGGCAGTGAGAATGCTGCCCAATTCTATATCGCCTCGTACTTACTTGTATCATCGCGTTAGTCTTGCGCAGTGCGAAAGTTTTACTCCTACATGCTAAACTTAATCCACATTTCATTACGGTATACGTTGGCTCCGGACTTTTTACCATTTAAATTCATGTACTATAAAATTTTATACGAACGACCCGGTATTGTGATTCGGTATGCGATAACAATTTAAATATTTTATTTTTATTGCGGGAACGCCAAGAATTGTTTCCGATAAGTATGGAAGTTAGACAATAACAGTTTTAAGTGGAGATTTATCGTGTTATTTGGGACATTAGACGACACATGGTGCGGTACTTCCCTTTTCTGCCTACGCGACTGCAAATCGGAATGGCTTTTTAGATATTTTTGGAAAGTTTTGAAGTCTCTGGTCTCTCCGTCTCTCGTTTCTGGAATCGAGTTTTTTTTTTGTAGTTTTATTATTAAACATTCTTACAGTTTATTATTCTGTCCATTGAGCGAAAAATACTTGTTGAAACCCAAAATACAGGCTTTGATTCGAAAACAGCTAGTAAAAAAAACGAATTGGCATTACAGGTAGGTTGAACAAAATTCTAAACAGAAGTTAAACTCAAATAATATTTCTTTCACATGCTTAAAGTTTACTTATCTGTTCACTGAGCGTAAAATACTTGTTGAAACTTAACATACAGGCTTTGTAATTACAGCTAGAAACAAATGAATTGGCATTACAAATTGATTCAAGCAATATATTATGAACAGGTAGGTTTAGCTAAATTCTAAACAGAAAGTTGGCTTAAATAATATTTCTGTCGCCCATACCGATTTCGAAGATATGAAAGTAACAAATTATGGTAATTTCTTAGCTTCATAACTTGCAATTATCATTCAAAATGTTATATTTCGGCCTTGTCTCGAGTATAAATCTGATCCCTCTGCGCCCATTTACAAGATAAATATTTAACTCATTAGGAGGGAACTAAATGTCTAAGAAAATATTTAATTAGTTCGATATAAATCTGCTTAAAAATATAGTTGTCTAACAAAATAATTTAGACTAAGAAAAACTTTAAACTACTACACCAACACAATAATTGAGGTGAGACATAATATTAATTTTAAAAAATCGTCTAAAATATTTATGGATTTTTTTAAATGATTTTCTGACTGGATTTGGATGGATACATAAATTGATTGGTTTCTCGCTTTCTTCCACACCTAAATACAAATAGGTATAGTCCGGCTGTCAAGATAATTCGTTACTGACACCTGTCAGTACTACAATAATTATGTTAAACTATATAAAGATCAAATTCGCCAAACACGTATTCTCTCGTCGGCTCACTGTAGTAATGACAGAATGACATAGAAACTCTAAATAGGTCTACGACTCTATTGCTTTATCCTCCACATGGTTCACAGCAGTTTACGTTTACTACAAAATCCACTAAAAACAGAGTATACTGCAACACAATTTTTAATTCACCCGCTAAGATACTGTACAACGGCACGTTGCATATAAAACGCGTTCTTTATGCTGTGAATAACCGAACGAGAATCAGCCGGTACGCTGTTACTTGTTAAAAATATAGCCTCGTATAAAATTCGACTGCGTTCGGGTATACGGTACCTATTATAAAGGAATTAAAAAGCACGGGACGGAAAAGATACAAAATAAAGGTTTATGAATTCAATGGTGGAAATTGCGCAGTAGTTTGATAATACTGGCTGTGAATGACGATAATGATCAAAAGTTTGGGACAGGACTGGATTGTATGTGCTGTTTTTTTTTTTAACAATGGCATCTCGCAGTTCATCCTTTATGAGGATGGCTACTGCTTAACCGGACTTTCCTGTGGATGCCTCGAATTAAGGCCTCCAGCCAGGGCAAACAATAACTTAAAAACTAACTTAAAAACGGATTGTATGTGCACTGGTGGTTAATATAATATAGTATCCTAGATAGCATGCCCACATGAATGCAAGCTATAATTTTAGCAAGAGAACCACACTCGTTCTTTAACGTTTACATTTATTATACGGCTATGAAAAAAATATTTAAAAAATACTGTTTTTACACTAGGGACTGTTTGGATTTCGACGTGATTTTTCATTGATTCCATCGAAATTTAATGACGACAGTAACAGAAACTACTCTCTACAACCTTCTACCACATGAAACTTAAACGTAAAAGAGGCAGTAACCGTTCTAGCCACCCCTTCCTAAAGGCAGGCGTTATGACGTCACTTGTACCTATTTACATACAAGTGACGTCATAACGCAAAAAAAAAGAAGAAGGAGCTGGTATGAAAACTATACCAGCTTCTTTATAGCACAAAGATTAATTTGCGCGGTTGTAGACAAGTCATTCCGGTAGCGTGTATCAATCATGCCTTTGTGCTTTGTGAAAATAGAATTCTTGAGCACTCAGCTAAGTACCTAGGGGTACCAAGGGGATTAATTTTAGGAATAAAGGCTTGTATTTAGTAGGTATAATATAATGTGATAGTTTCTGAACATAATATGATGGAATTAGATGGGTCACATCAGCCGCACGCACGATGACCGCTGGGTAAAAGTGTCCACACAATTATGGATGCCTGAAGAGGCTGGCCCAGAATGAGATGGTGAGATGACCTGGACGCGTACCGCGAGGGCTGGTTCGAGGTGGTGCAGTAAAGAATTCCTGGATAGATTTGGGGAGACCTTTGCCCAGCAGTGGGACAGTAGAGATTAACAAAAAAAAATCTTAACTACCACTTCATGTTCAACGATCCTAAATAACTGCTCTTCACCTTCGTCTTCCATGACTTTGCTAGTACAGAGGCCAGCACATCAACCTACCCCAATCTGTCAAATTTCTTTGATAGATTTTCAACTTTACCACAAAGGTATAAGGTTCATATTCAATTGGGAAAATTTGACAGATTGGGGTAGGTTGATGTGCTGGCCTCTGTACGATGAGTGTTTTAGACGATACTCAGCTCGAAAAACAGCTAAAATTAAATTAGTACCTATTTTAACAGCACCCCAAACAGTGCAGTGCAATTTTTTGCGACCTAAGATATTTTAAATGACTGGCCTCGCCTGGCCTGGTCTTATGCCATAACCTACCAAACTACATACTACAGTTTAGTAGTTCTAGTCGTGTTCAGAGTGGTTTATAATTATATTCAGCCTTAATTTGCACGATAAAGTAGTAGTATCAGTCGTTGTTAACATTTGCACTTATGTCGTTCGCCACCAGACCATTCAGTGTAATAAAATGAGCCAAAATTGACATAACAACAAAATAATAGTAGCGTAGATCCATATTACCAAAGTAAAAATTGTACCTATAGGAAAAATTGGCAAAATTACCTTCCGATCCAAGTCAGCATCAGGGGCGGCACCATCCCATATTGTCAGTTGTGACGAACAGTCTTTCTGTTGATCGAAGCCAGCAGGCTCCGTTCCAGCGGAATGGTACTTCACAAACGACACCCAAACTATCTCGTTGGCGCGACCCTAGAAATCGTAAATCGTTTTAACTACCAGTTACAACCCTAGCTGTTTTATTTGAAACACTACATCAGGGATGGCAAAACTATGGCGCACGAGCCATTGTTGGCGCGTAACAGAAAATTCTGGGCACGAAAACAACAAAAAAAAGCTTTTTATTTTCAAAATTTTTTAGCGTTTAAGGGCAGATTTTTCAATCGACAGACAATTCTTATTCGTGGAATAAAATTGACGTCTGACAGATTCTGTACGGAAGAACTGTCAAAAATTCAATCCTCGGATATAATTATTTGGCGTTGGAAAAATCAGCCCATAAAAAAATCAAATTATTAAAATAAAATAACTTTTAAGAAAAGTTATTTTAAAAACGGCTCCTCGTAAAGAATATGAATGTGAGTGAGTAATTTAGTCTTATCGTTTATGAAATCGGTGGTACTTCATGGCATACCGTGCAAATGTAAAAAGGCCATCCCCTGGTTCACAGCTAGTAGACATGCAAAATGATTGCCTGTACCGAAAACGTGGATAGTTTAACTGGTACAGCTACAGAGTATCGAACTACTCCGGTTTTGTTAACAAGAGTTGAGGATACCCTTTATGTTTTGAAATTGAGTCAGACCTCCTTCCACAAGCTGTTAGCCTAGTACATATTCTGTCTTATTGTATCAATGAGACCTATTTATGTCTGTTCGATATACTACAATCCATTGAAATTTCAGATATAAATATTATATAACAACCTCGTTACTTATTCATTGTGAACCTATTGCGTGACTTTTAGACGTACGTGACTTGTATAGAATAATAATTACAATTTTAAATTAGGTTTTCGTTAGCTAGTTTAACATATTACTTATATAAAACCAAATTGCCTACGTCTATATTCAACGTAATGCTCGTGACCTTGCTGAGCCAGGAGAGTACCACTACCAAAAAAATTTAAGGAATTTTGTGACCATAGACCTACCTACCTACCTCCTTTCCCTTCTTTTATAGAAATATACTTTTTATGTTGTCACTTTACGTGGTATTATTTCTTTTCGTCACGTAAACCTTTTCCGTATAACTAGATAGAGACTTTTTTTTTTTTTTTTAAGGATTGGAAATCATCCAATGACCCCTCCCGCTCTGGGTGGAGCGGAAGGGAGTGTCAGACTCTTACTGACTAAAACCCATCCGTGTTCCTTCCTTAGCCCTTTATGTTCCGGGGCAGCGGTAACCCTTTCGGACAATCCCGCTGCCCCGGCAGGCTTCGGCCCTGACGGGCCCCTCCGTGTCTGCTGACAGCTCTTTGAGGCGCGCGTGGAACACATACGCGCCGTCCGGCACGGGCCTGGTCCTGATCGGACGGCGAGCTACCCATTACTCGCCGTCCGCAGGCCCGCGCCTACGGTGGCCGGGAGTCGTCACGCGGCTCCCGACGCCCGGGGCGTCTACCGCGGCGGCTGGGACGGGCGGCCCTCTCGGCTCTCTCCCTCGCCCATCCCGCCACCTCCTTCGCTAGCATGACTGCTTCGCAGAAGGAGGTGACTGCCTCCCACTCCCTCTCGCCTCGGACCATGGCTTGGACCAGGGCCGGGCGCGAGAGGTCGCCGCCGCTGCCGATCGCCTCTACGAGGACACGGCGGTGCTCTGCCCAAGCGGGACAGACCTCCACCGTGTGCTCCACCGTGTCCTCTGGGCGATCCTCGCAGTGGTGACACCCGGGCGTTTCCTCCCGCCTGATGATGTGCAGGAACCTCCCGAAACATCTGTGTCCGGTGAGGACCTGCGTCAGGCGGTAGGTGAGGGCGCCGTGACGCCTCTCTAGCCACTCCTCAAAGAGGGGCCTTACCGCCGCTATCACGGCGTGCCCTGCGCTGGGTTGCGACAGTCGCGCTTTCCATGCCGCCATGAGATCGCGCCGGAGGTCTGTCCGCTCCGCAGCAATTTGCCGCGGAAGCGGGTTTTCCCCCCGGCGTAGTGCCTCCGCGCGCCACTCAAAGAGGCGCGCGAGGACTATCGCCTCCAGATCCCATGGCGGCAGTCCGGCCAGGAGGCTTGCCGCCTCGCGCGAGATCGTGCGGTACCCCCGTATCAGCCGTATGGCGACCACCTTTTGGGGCGCGTTCAGGTAGTGGGCGGCTCGAAGCCGCAGTGAACGCGCCCACACCGGGGCGCCATATACGGCCATGGACCGCACGACCCCCGCGTAAAGCCTCCGGCAGGAGGCGTTTGGCCCCCTCAGGTTTGGCAGAAGCCGCTTGAAAGCGGCCCCAGCCCGTTCCAGTTTGGGGGCCAAACGTCGGAAATGCTCGACGAAGTTCCACCGGCTGTCGAGGACGAGACCCAGGTATTTCATCGTCGTCTCGACGCCGATGCGAACCCCTCCTACCGTCAGTTGGGATCCCGATGGTGGCCCGTTCCGAAGCCCATGAAAAGACATGGCCTCGGATTTGTGCAGAGCCACCTCGAGACCCAACTGCCGGATCCTCTCCACGACTATCGCAACCCCGCGTGTCATTGCGTCGGCCGCCGCCTGATGCGACCTCCCCTGCGCCAGGACCAGCGTGTCGTCAGCGTAGCAAACTACGCTGACGCCATCAGGGAGGTCTGCCCGCAGCACCCAGTCGTAACCGATGTCCCACAGGAGCGGCCCCAAGACCGATCCCTGTGGGACACCGCACGACATCTCTCGCCGGTTCCATTCCCCATCGCGACCGGGGTAGATGACGGCTCTGTCCGTCAAATACGCCCCGACTATTCGACGGAGGTAGGTCGGCACCCGGTGATACCGGAGTGCCTCCCCAATGCAGCTCCAGGGCAGGGTGTTAAACGCGTTGGCGATGTCGAGTGACACCGCCACGACCACCCCACCCCGGGACACCGCGTCCCCCGTCGTGAGGGCTCTCACGCGCATGATGGCGTCCACCGTAGAGCGCCCCTTGCGGAAGCCAAACTGGCTATCCGCAAGATCCGGCCCCGTCCTCACCAGGTGCCCGACGAGGCGGCCCGCAATCACTCTTTCAAAGAGCTTGCCGACCTCGTCGAGCAGCACGATGGGCCGGAATGCGGACGGAGAGTCCGCAGGGCGCCCTGGCTTCCGAATGAGGACCAGCTTCCCCGTCTTCCAACGGAGTGGAAACTGGCCCCTCTCCATACATGCGCTTAAGAGCGCCTCCAGTCGGGGTCCGAGAGCCGTCGAGGCCAGGGCCCAGGCTTTGCCCGGCAAGCCGTCGGGCCCTGGGGCGGTATTTTTGGCCTTCAGCCTGCCTACCGCCACTCTCAGATCTACCCCGGTCACTTCAGGGATGTCGTCGTCGTCCGCGTGGTCCGCTTCGGACACCGCAATTGGCGGAGCCATGGGCGGGGGAGTATGCTCCCCCCGTGAAGGGAACAGAGCGCTCACCACCTCCTCCACCAGCTGTGGCCGGAGACTCTGCGTCAGTGGGGGGGCCCAGGTGCGGAGTTTATTCCGCACCATTTTGTAAGGGCGCCCCCACGGATCTCTGTTCAGAGTCTCCACCATCTCCTCGCGGGCCACATCTTTGGCCCGCTGGACAGCCTCTTGGAGGGCGGTCTTCGCCGCTCTGTACCCCTCGTACAGCTCCGCCTCCGTGGCTTCCGCATCCGGAGGGCGGATGCGGAGCCTGCGGTGCCTGGTGTACAGGTGTCGCGCATCAACGCACGCCTTGCGTAACATCTCTACCTCCTGCGACCACCAGTACACCTGACGTCGGGCGCATCCTGGCCGAACTCGGGGCATTGCCACGTCACAAATCTCGGACATGGCCTCCCGGAACCACTCCGCCTCGTCGTTAATGTCGGCAGGCCTGTCTGGTGATGACACCCAGGCCTGCACGATTGAGGCTTCCAGGAGAAGCTCCCGGTCCAGCTGCTTCAGCGCCCACCGCGGACCACTCGGGGTCTGTTGGACCGGCGCGCTAGAGGTCTGGGCGGAGACGTCGATCCGGATATACCGATGATCGGAATAGGTTTCCACCTCCTCCATGACGCGCCAGTCAATTACTCGCTGTGACAGAGCGGGGCTAGCGAACGAAATGTCCACCACCGACTCGCCCCGCATCCGCACACACGTGGGAACAGAACCCCGATTCGATTCGAGTCTCTAACTAGATAGAGACTTTAGTTATAAATATGTCAACAGAAATTAAATAAGTTATATCTTTACTTGTAGACCGAAGACCTTCGTACGTTAAGGAAAATATTGTCAAATAATACAATTAACTTTGATTTCCTCGTTTTTATTTTCTTGGAAGTAAGATTAAAACAAGCTCCATTAAAATAATATTGAGCTTATAAGAAAAATAATCTTTTAATGAACAAGAAGAAAATTATTTTTGTGTACAAAGTGATCAATAATATTCGCTTCATTTGTTGATCTATTATAATAATCTGCTGATTGATGAAATATTTATTATTGATGTCTGTATTAATTGGAGTTAGTCCAACATCAACATAAATATAAGGATAAACATAGGAACTGTTTCAATACATATTCAGTAAACAAACGAACATCAAATATTTTTGATGTTTTGCAATTTAGAATATGTTTTCCGGATGGATTTGGTCTATCTCCGCTACAAATATTTTGTAGATGTAGTTAAATCGCTTAAAAGATATTGTTTTCCTGAGTTTTAGCAATTACGTAAATAAAACTAACATCATGGCACCGTGTAACAAAAAATAACGTTGAAACAAATTGGTATCAATATTCAGTAACTGAATACGTCAACTAATATTATAATGGTATTTTGTACGCAAAGGTAGTTTGTATGAAATACCAGGGAATATTCTGAAATAATACAATAAATTCTTCATAGTTTTTTTTTTCAGTATACGAAAAGGTCGTTTGCCGCGGAACCGAACCAGACTGGATCTTATTTCTAAAAATACAACACAAAACAAAAATATCTCAATCAAAAATTTACCTGGAAATAGTAGACACACGAAGTATTCGGAGGCAGTGAATGCCTCGGATTCCTCAATACTCCACTAGTTTTGTCTGAGGAGCGGAGTACGAAACGGCACCGACCATCCGAACGCACGTACGAATGTGAATCCTTCTCCACATACAACACCTGCACAGGAATACATATATTTGCTGGAAACTCCTATATACAAGTACCAACGACTTCGTTTTGTATTGGATGCAATACAATCAGCTTTTCAGTGCAGAAATAGTATGGATTTAACTACGCAATCGTTCAGTTTCAATTGGAATTGTTACAATTTATAAGACGGAGTCTTTATCATTGGAAATGGAGTTTTGTTTTCGATGAAAGTTTTTCTTTTCGAATAGAACTTTCGAGAATTTTTGATGCGTTTAATTATAAGCTTCTGAATTGATTACATGATTATTGATGATTCTCTAGTATCAATAATATCTACATAATGTGTATTTGTGCAATAGTTTAATTAATTTAAAAAAAATAAAAATATAACAAATATACAAACTTATCCAAGGCGATGTTAGAAGTCATAATGTCTAAGTACATAAAAGTAAAATGTCCCGTAAGCAAAATTACAAAGAATGGATTATAATAGAAAATAAGTACAATTCCAAAATAACATATTTTAACACTTCCAGCCTTTTCCATCACAAATCTTCCATATTTCCCAACCATACGCATACCACAGCACAAAATAAATCACATCTGTCGTCCGCAATACTCTCACACAAAATTCACAATCTGAAAACCTAACCTGTACTTCAAGTTCGAATCCGGGCAGGTAGCTCAACGGCACCGGGTGAAAGGGATTATCGTACGGCGATGTATGAAACTCCAGCAACATATTGGGTCCTCTGCTGACAATATCTGGGACCGCATCTCCACCACAAAGGCGAACCAGGACGGGCGAATCGCGAGTGGATCCATCCCAAACAGTGAGGTAATCTTGCACGACATTGCACTGGTCCCAAATCCTAGAAGATTGATGGATTAGTGAAGTTTGTCAAGTTAGGTTTTAGAATAGATTGGGATCTGGAGTGTTGCTGAGTGATAATTTGAAGTTTCGTCTTGTATTTAGGATGGATTATTTGAATATAAACTTTTAACATACACACATTGTGGTATATAAAACAATAGGGTTTGTGGTGAAGAAAAAGAATGGTAAACTAGTACTTTTGGTGCAGAGCACCGTTGACAGCGCCAGACAACTGTTGTCAAAAGAAATGTACGGCGCATGTCTACGGAAGAAGCTTCTAGAATATTCTAGAAGCTTCGCGTGGCTCTTATTGGCCGGGCGGGAATGTGACGCATTTCCGCCAGAAGTGCGTGGATTATGGCGGGTGCGGTTAGTTATCCGACCTCTTCACGTTATATCCTCCCCCTTTTGACTAGGTAATGTCCCCATGCCTAGACAAACAACATTAGACATTAGCGGACCTTACGAGGGCGACCTCTACATCGCTTAAGAAGTACCGGCTCAGGACATTCACCTTCTCTAGAGTGAAATCGGCGCAAGTCTGATACGTGATACTTTCCGATGACCTCCTTGGTTCCATCCTTATTATTGGTCAAAAGGTAGGTTGTAGGGCTTATCTTCTTAACTATTTCATATGGGCCATCCCGCTTAGGGACGAACTTCGAGGTAACACCTTTAGCGGCGTTACTAAGAACATGGGTTGTCATCAACACCAAGTCCCCTTCTACAAAAGTCTCCGCCTCAGTACGATCCTTGTCGGCTCGAAACTTCCTTACATCTTGATGGTACTCCAACTTCTCTTTAGCTGTGATGAGAGTGGCAGCCAGTTTACGCAGATAAGGCGTTATTTGAGGCACAAAATTCTCGGCCTCAATGATTGCCCGTAAATCCGTAACCGTAGCTAAAGGTGAACGGAGTTCACGACCGAATGTGAGGTATGCAGGTGTTTGCTCTGTTGAGCTAGTGAGAGAACTATTAAAAGAAAAGCGGACAAAAGGTAATACTTCAGGCCAGCGGTCATGATGACCTTTAATTAATATGGCCAGCTGAGCCTTCAAGTCCCTGTTTTTTCTCTCCACTGGATTGGCTTCTGGGTGGTATAAAGGCACCAGGTTTTGCTTTACGCCCAACACGAACATGGCCTTCTGCATAACGTCAGCCACAAACTGCACTCCGTTATCTGAGATCATTCTCCTAGGTACACCATACCGCATAAATACCTCGTTTACAAGAGTTTTAGCGCAGATCTCAGATGTAGCTTCAGTGAGGGCAAATAGTTCGACCCACTTACTAGCAGTGTCCTCAATAATTAAGATCCACCTTTCACCTTGAGATCCCCTAGGCAAAGGCCCAAAAAGATCTACTGCAATGACTTCAAATCTTTGAGCCGGCACTGGAGTCTGTAGCAGACCAGCTGGTTTCACATTCGAGGGCTTATAGCGTTGGCACTCTTTACAAGTCTTTAAGTACCCCGTAACAAACCGTCTCATACCTGGGAAGTAATATCTCTGAGAGATACGATGTAATGTTCGCTCAATACCTCCATGAGCAGCAGTAGGTGCGTCATGGCATTCGAACATTACTTTACTTCTCAAACTCACTGGTATAATAAGTTGCGGCTCCTCAGAGTCAACTTCCGCAACATAACGGTAGAGTACGCCTCGACTTAAGTGATAGCCCCTCTCAGCCCATCGGTTACTTGCTACCTCATCGTTACCTTCCAAGTCCTGAATAATTTTGGCGACTTCGGGGTCCGCTAATTGTGACTCACGCGTGGCAGAGGCATCCCAGCGTGGTACCTCTACAACAACAGGAGCGAGCTCACAAACAGGTGCTGTGTCCTCATCGTTGACCGGGCGACTGAGAGTATCGGCTACGACATTGCACTTACCTGGAGTATAGTCGACTTGCAAGTCAAATGATTGTAATTTTAAAGCCCAGCGAACGAGCCTGCCACTTGGCGACTTAATGGAAAATAACCACTTCAAAGGTTGGTGGTCACTCCTTACGCATACTTGATGTCCATCTATATAACCACGGAACCGCTCGACAGCCCATACCACGGCGAGAGCCTCCCGCTCCGTAGTGGAGTAATGACGTTCAGCGGGTATCAGAAGGCGGCTGGCATATTCTATTGGATGTTCATCGTGCGGTGACTCCCCCTGGAGTAAAACCGCACCCAAAGCATAAGCGCTGGCATCTGTTCGCAAGATAAATGGTTTACAGTAATCAGCTTGTACCAGAATGGGTGGAGTGGTGAGCAGCGTTTTCAGGCCAGCAAAGGCTTCTGATTGCTCTTGACTCCAAGTCCAAGGCTGATTCTTCTTCGTAAGGCGGCTGAGTGGTTCTGCTACTCTAGCGAAGTCAGGGATGAACTTCCGGAACCACGAACATGTTTGGATGAAGGTACGAAGTTGTTGGAGACTCTTGGGCTCCTTCATCTCTAAAATACTACGTACCTTATCCTGATCCGGTGATATACCCTGCCGGGTAATCACGTGCCCAAGGTATTTGACCTGCTCCCTGGCGAAGACACATTTGTCTCTGTTAGCACGAAGCTTAAAAACACGTAGTCGGTCAAATACGGCACGAAGATCAGTGAGATGTTTCTCAAAGCCGTCGGAAATGATAAGAATATCATCAAGATAAGTTAAAACAGTAACGTCTTTAAGAGAGGCACCCGACCTGAATCGGTCAATTAGACGCTGAAACGTTGCCGGGGCATTCTTAAGACCAAACGGCATCCGTTTAAACCGATAGGTCCCAAAAGGCGTTACAAATGCACTTTTATCACAATCTTTCAATCGAACCTGCCAGTAGCCACTACGAAGGTCTAAGGTACTCATCACGCAGTTCCTTTTGGTCGACTGCACAAGCTCGTCGATACGTGGCATAGGGTAGGCATCAGATTTTGTGATAGCATTCAGTTTCCGGTAGTCGACACAAAATCGGAACTTACCGTTACTCTTCGGTACTAAAACACATGGTGCTGCCCAGGCGGACTCACACTCCTCAACTATGCCTTCGGCCAACATCTGGTCAAGCTCGGTCCGCAAAATTTCTTTCTTTGCCGGCGTAACACGGTACGGGGGTACCGCGATAGGAGGGTGGTTACCTGTATCTATAACATGTTCAGCGTAGGGGGTTGGCTCACCGACTAAGTCAAAAACGTCCGAGTATTCATTAATTATATTTGCCACTTGTATCTTCTGCGACTCTGACAGCAACGTAGCCTCATCGTCACGCAGAAGACCCATAGCAGCGCAATCTGTAGCAGAGAGCGAAGTTTCAAACGAAAGTGGGTGAATGACCTGAGGCCGGTCGGCTGTATACCAATTCATATGATAAAAGTCAAGAACCAATTTAGCCTTAGCAATAAAATCAATGCCTAACAACGTTTCGTTATTAGTTGAGTCCGGAAAAATTATCAACTCGGTTGGTATGTGTAAGTCCCCAAGTGTAATGTTTACATTGGTTAACAATACCCTAACATCCCTAGTAAAACCGTCCGCGAGTTTAATACTCATAGAACTAGACGTGAATGGCTGATTATGCTGTTGGAGCAATGCGTAGAGTGAGGAACCAGCGATAGTTCCCTTAGCCGCGGTATCGATTAAACCCGTTCCATGCATACCTAAAATCTCAATATATAAAATGGGTCGTCGCGGTGTACTATTATGTGGAGAACTCATCGAGGAACATTTAATAAAGTGCTCATGCTCGGCATTTGTAATCACGCTATCCGGTAAACTAATTTCCGGATTTTGTCCTGAGAAAACCATGGTCGCCCTACGCGGAATACCAATTTCTGGACTTTGTCCCGGAAAATTCATGGTCACCCTACTTTGTATTTGACACTGACACGAGCGATCAAAATGATTTTTGCAAATACTGCGATATTTATTATTTAAATGGGGTGAACATGCATTATTACGCGAAAGAGTCCCAGGGTCTGTAGTGCTGAGCGTTGTGTTTACCTTTAGACAGTTCAAACTCTTAGAAAATACAGTACAAGTAGGAAAACACAACTCGGGTACAACGGCAGTAGAAATCACAGGAGAAACAACAGTGTTACTCACCTGTGCAGCCGGATTACCGTCTGCTGATGCACACAGGGTACGCAGATTACTCTTTCGCGACTTAGGAACAAGATCAACTGCGCTAAATTTCGTATTGCATTTTGGACAATTAGAACGTGTCACCCCGCTCTCGCCGCATCCGAAACATGATAATATCTTATTAGTATTTAGATTATTACTACTGTCTTTTGCAATTAATTTACGACACTGATCGCGATTATGTCCATAATGTTTACAATAAACACAGAAACGTTTTTCTTTTTCGGCGACTGGAGTCTTGTTGACGTCGACGTTTGGCGTGTCTTGACGCAGGGTAGGCTCCGTTGAACTCGAGGCTCGCTGAGTTGAGGTCCGCGCCGTAGTCTGCACATCCTGTTGAGGTGATTTAATACGTGCGCGTGTAGCAGCGGAGGTACCCTTTGAAGTGCCGACGTTTGGAGTTTCCTTTAAGGAATCCTCGATACTCCGAGTTTTACGAAGAAGGGTGTTAAAGTCAGAGAATTCCTCTCTTCGTAATCTTTTTCTAATTTTATGTTTGAGAAGGCCGTAAATCATATCTAACTGGACCTTCTCACTTATGTCGCCGGTTGGGAGTCGCGCTAATTGAGCACGCGCTGAGGCGACGAAGAGCTCCGTACGCTCTTGAGCTTCTTGTGGTCTGGAAAACAATTCAATGTATATGCGGCTTGGTGGGCGGCTGTCACCGAAGGCACAACGTAAATATTGTATTGCCTCGTCCCATGAATTGAGCGTGGCTTTTACACCTTGCCACCATGTAGCTGCATCATGTGTTAGGAGCATTGACAGACCACGTAAACAGTTTGCTTCACTAACATTGGCGCAGTCCTTGTATGCCTCTACAGCATCTATGAAACCGTCGAGAGACTCGGTCGCCGTTCCGCTGTAACGAGCCTTACATGCAGCGAAGTTACCTGATGCAGGTTGAGCAGACGACGACGACGGCGTGGGTGTGGCCGGCGCGACGGCGTTAGCAGCCGCGGGCGGAGAAGGTGGCAGCCGGGCTTCGAGGGCTAATTTTAGTAGCCGCTCAAAGTTATCGGCTTGCGCCTGTTGAAGGGACGTCATGATGGCGGACAGGTCACTCGCCGTAATGAGCGCCGGCGCCTCGGCCGGGAGCGCACTGGGCCCCGCTGACTTTGGCGTTTCCATCACGTCTTCTTCCGACTCCACGTCGTAAAAGTCGGTTTTGTTCTTGCCGCGCGTTGTCTTACGCGGCATTCTACAGCGCGTATTTAATCAACGATAGGTACCTATGATTTACGATCCAGTTCTTCAAAACGCGCGCACGCGCGCGTTTCCCACTCGTTGGGGCGCCAGTTTAACATACACACATTGTGGTATATAAAACAATAGGGTTTGTGGTGAAGAAAAAGAATGGTAAACTAGTACTTTTGGTGCAGAGCACCGTTGACAGCGCCAGACAACTGTTGTCAAAAGAAATGTACGGCGCATGTCTACGGAAGAAGCTTCTAGAATATTCTAGAAGCTTCGCGTGGCTCTTATTGGCCGGGCGGGAATGTGACGCATTTCCGCCAGAAGTGCGTGGATTATGGCGGGTGCGGTTAGTTATCCGACCTCTTCACGTTATAAACTACAATTAGGGCTGATTTTTCAATAGTCAAATGACTGACGAGACTTTATTTGTTAGTGTAGTAGTATATTCTGTTTTAACATTTATTAAAAAAAAAAAGCTGTCAAATCGTAATAAGTAATAATATTATGGTTTGACAGCTTTTGTATAAAAAAAATTGTAATATTAACTGTAATATACATTTTTTCTTCAGCTGAAAGTTATCTCACTTTTCAAAATCAGCGGCCCTCAGAGAAGGATAATAAGGGTAGGTATTGACATGACACAAATATTTTGATGGATGAAAAAAAAAGTTTCAAAAAACATTACTAAATATTTAAACATAAAAATCCTAACACTAAACATCTATTAAATTAATTACAGCTTTTACCACTCCTAATAAAATATTAAAATAGAAACCTGACATCAAAATCAATAAAGCCCAAGGTCGTTTCAACAAAAATGACTAAGCCTAATCTCTTCAGATATTCAATAAATCCATTTTGAAACAAAATTATAATTTGCCCATCTTCGTTCGCACTCCGGCGCTTTCTAAATCAACCGTAAATAATGTTCCCAAAATGTCTTGGACGGATAGAATTTGTCAACATTATTAGGGTAACAAATGAAGGTTTAATTTCAAGGAGTAAGAAGCCGCGCAAACTGTGTGATTTGTCGCTGCGACAAAACGCAGAGTTGCCGTTTGCATCTGCATCTTGTCGCATGCGACTGTCGTCAGATGAGCGTCTACACTGTGCGCCTAGTCGCTGCGACAAATATGGTTTGTTTCTTAAAGTCAGATAATAATTTGACAGCTGTATTGTCAAATTCCTATAATAAAAAGCAAACTCCAAAGACTTGAAATGTCAGGTTATTAAAGTATGTTTTTTTAAACCCGGATAGGGTTTAAGAAACTTGCTTTAGCGAGAGCGTGCGACTCCTCTAGCCCGTCGTTACGTCTAGTCGTCGAGTTGTCGCAGTCGCAAGTCGCATTGTGTGCGAGGCAGCTGAGACAGTGCGTTAACTAATAACGTGGCTGGACAGTAGTTGTTTCATTAATCTATATTACTGTTGTAATTACGATTATCATCTGACATGAGTAATGGTATGTTATGCAGGTAGGAGTGTTCTGTTATAAGGGTTTCTGAAATGGGAGTTTGAGCGTACGTTATGAAGGTTGACGGTAGTAGCAATAAACTATTCAATAGTAGGTAATATAGGTATTAAGAGCGTTTACGACGCACGGCATTTCATACAAACTTTCAAGCCGAAACGAATGAACCGATTTTAATGAAACTTCGTACGCATAAGCAGGATACAAAGGTCTAAAAAGATAGGAACATTTTCGAAAAACAAGGGCTTAAAAGTTTGTATGAAATGCAGTACGGCGTAAACGCTCTTAAGGACAATGTAAACACAGCTGTACAGGTGGCAGGGACATCGAGGCGCAAACTGTAACTATGAATTCAGCATGTGATGCTTGATCCCCTAGTGTAAACATCCCTCATCGGTTATCAAAAATGAATCAGCCGTTTTATTTTATTTTTTAGTTTTATAGAAAAGTGCGGTCAAAATGTATGGAACAGCTATTTTTTTTTAAATAACCGACGGTAAATTCAAGTCACGGTGGTTCTGAATCATTACTGAATCCATGGTAAAAGGTTGCGCGACTATGTCCTTACCACCCTGTACAATAACTGTCTTCTTCTTTCGAAAGTAAAATTTCTTACGACTGAAAGAGAGAAATCGATGTGTAACTATTCATCTGATAAAGTATTTTATCAAGTATTTTTCGTCGGTGCGTTGTTTTTCAGATGCATAACAGATTGTAAAAACAGATTCTCGAAAACGAATTTTCACAAAAACCCCAAAAACCGATTTTTCATACATTTTAACAACGTTATGGTGATTATACGTGATTATACGCTGGAGTGTGGAAACTTCATGCTAGAGGTTTTTATTTTGATGGAACCCACATGCGATTAAATATTCAAGATATTTTTTACATAGTCTGCAAGTTCTAAACATGTTCAGTTTACTGTATTTTTATTTTACGTTCATGTAGAAAATAATCTAAAGGCAATTCCCTTTTTAGCTTTATTTGCCTTCTAATTTCAGTTTAAATCGCTAAATACAATTATTATTATATACAATACAATTATACAATCATATTAAAATCTAATTACCTCTAATTTGTAACAAGTTTATTACTGAGATGAGATTGCGAATAGATTTCAATGTTCTTAATTACAGAAATTATCTTTCTAGTCCCAGATCTCATATAAGATTATATTATGACAGAGTTACAAACGCAGTAGTTCCGTCAACTAACAAAACTTTAACCGTGAGAGCACGGTAGTAAGAGAAAACAGAAGTTTTATGTGTACTCACTTTAAGACGCGCTGACTCCTATCGTACTTCACTATTTGGTCTTTGATATGTATTTTGTGACTATTCGTTTGTCTTACTGCTACTAAAACATGTTTATCTGCTGGTATCTGCAAAGAAAGACATCAAAGTAAATTCAACTCTGTACACAAGCCGCCAAAGTTCGTTTTTGTTTACCGGAAAAACTTCCAACCCTTACGCGTCCGACATTTATTATGTACATTTCAGGTGCAACAGTTAGGCAGTTTGGTGTGAATTTTATATTAAATATTAACACAAAGAGCCACACAAAGGCCACATTACACATCTCTAGCTCACGATTTATTTCCTAAAAAAACCAGGAACAAACACCTTTTTAATTGCTTTGTTCTCTGGTTTAAATTATTTTTCACAAATTTTATTTTGAATAAAATAATGCTCATAATAATGACGTAATTTAGATAGCTTATTAGTCGATTGGCACGAATTTACTCGAAACGGGCGAATTTATTTAATTAATTATTTTTTTCCATAGGTGACTCGCACGAAGTTAATTTATTTCTGGGTGAGCCGACAACTCCAGAAATATGTATTAGGCAATTGGAAATTTTTAATTTTATGTAATAAAGTATAGAAAAAGGACAGTAGCGCACATAAGTGTTATCAATTAAATATTATAAAACGTGTTCCTACTTTTTTATTAACTTCATTGCATTTCTGTAGTTGTCGACTCACTCACAAATAAATGATTATTTAAAAGTGACGATTCGCCCGTTTTGGGCGAGCAAATGTGTCCGAATCGACTAACAAGCCATTCAGATATGACTTCATGCTCAACCCTTTTGTACAATACTCCAATACATACCTACCTATCTAGCCTTATAGATCATTTTCAATGTAGCTTCATGTTATGAAGTCACATTGAAAATTATCTATATACGGTATTATGTAAGTTAACAATAATAATACGGTAACGTAGGTGCTGCATTTCCAAATAGAACAATGGTTTCATTTCTGTACCAATAAAAAACCTACACAATCTGAGTTACCAAAACATAGCGTAGTTACACACTGCTAAACCAACGATGTAAATATGCACAGGATATAATTATGCGGTTATTTTAAATTGGGTAACTAAAATCCGCAGACACGATGGGTAAGCATGAAAAAACAAAAAAAAAAAATACTTGATGATTTTTTTGAAGTACGAGTACCTATCACATTTTTTTTTTTTGTGTAATCTTTACACACGTAATGGGTATTGATGTGTAAACACGATAAAACATAAGGAAATAAATTCTTGACATATAATTCAAGTTACAATATTAACAGCGGCCGTTGACCTCCCAAAAAAAAAACAATTCTTTTTATTTTATCGTGTTAAGATATCGATATACTCGTACATTACGTCTGCGGAGTTTAGCAAGCCAATTGAAAATAACTCTGTATATTGATTCTAAAACGGATCACGTTTATGTAAACTTCAAAACTCCTCGACAAACGAACAGTAAGCAATTACATCACTGGATTCTCGTATAAATAGGGCAAGAATATGTAAACCCAAAAAGATAATTCCCATTTCCATTGCTTACCTTGGTGTGTTCAATGCGGTATGTACAAGTTGCGTTGCGGGGATAAACGCCAGGAAAGTTCGGGGATTGGATGCGACAAGCTTTAAGGTCGCAGTCACTCAGTATTCTGTCGCAGTAGGTCCCAGGTACCCTCTCTCCTCTCCACGCGCCGACAGTGGCATTACCGTATCGTAATCTTGCTTCACTTCGCCTTAAAAACTTGTAAGCCAACTTGAAGTCGAAATTGTAGCCCACGCCCTGTGATCAAATAGGGGTGTCAGTATTCGTACTGGTAAATGCGTAGTAAATGGTGGAAATGAAGTTAATAAGGGGATGTTTGATACAGGCTTCGAATAAAATAAAATAGGAAATTAAAAACTGAAACTAATGTGGAATCCTATTTATCACCAACAAGTTTTGGTTTATTTATAGGACATTGTATGAAATTTATTAATTATATATATAGTATTTACAAACATAACTTTCAGAAGCTTACTCAAAAATATAACAAAGTAATCTAAAATTTTCAACTTCTGTCGTTTTGAGAAACAGTCATTAATCAATTAGAAGAGCAAATTCTATTCCTAAAGATTCGTTTTAAAAGGAAAATATCAGTAAGAGATAAAAGGCAAAGCGCATTAACAAAATTTAGGAAGCCATCCGAAATGTATTAAATGGTTCCGAAACGAAATTCTCGTTATTAAATTAAGGAATTAAGGCGGTACCCAATAACATTATTGTAATAGGGAGGTATCCTTATCCTGCGGTCCCGGGAGGGTACCCGTAATCGTCGCCTAATTAATTGATCGAAAGTTCAACCCTTAGTGCACATAATACGGCTGCTAACAAGAGATAAAGGGAAGGCAGCGAACCGTTAAAAGCGGGGCGATGTGAAATATTAGTCAAGTCACAGGCGAAAACGTGTAGTTAGTTACATCACGTCAGTACAACACAAAGGGATGCTTAGTAAGTGACTCTTAATGAAGATAAATACTGTTGTTCATTTATACGGATTAACTTTGCTGAGAGCAAAAACTCTAATTAAACGTGTCAGTTTGTTGTGTTAACAAATTGTATGTTAAACCTTACCCCTACGTGTTCCCTCTCTGAATATACCTATGTGTACGAGATTTTTCATGTCGGTTTTCTCTCTCTCGAGCGTTTTTTGATCTTTTTTTTACGCTCTTTTTTAATCAACGTCAACGTTAATGCGACAGAGATAAAATGTCAAATCTTAATTGAGAACATCTCAATTTGTTACTTTCGAAAAGGTCTAGTTTTAAGTCTAATTACATTAAGGGGAAAGTGCCACGGTAGCCCGCGATACTCGAATTTTCTTACGTTTTTTTGCAATTTTTAGGTCAGTATCAGGTTGTATATTGAACAAAATATGATTCGCGACAGTATCAAAGAATTATTTTTATTTTATTTTGTTTATTATGGAAAACCAACAATTACACACTATACACAGTTAATAATAGGTTATAATCTAGATATGTCAGTGCGTAACTAACTACGTTATCCACATGTTCATCATTAAAATCATTAATATTATCCTCTAAGTTCATATATCCCTATTGAATGACTATTTCATAAAATATCAATCAATAGGTTTACTTAATGAACTTAAAGGTCATATTGACAAGTTATTATATTTCTTTTAAGAACCAATTTCAACGTGACCAACAACGTTACTTAAGTTGTTTTTATTAACTGATTCTCAGCACACCAAGTAAAGTTTATTTAGAACAGACATTCATTCACAAAATCCTTCTTACCTGTTGACTCAACCTGTCCAGTCTCAGCGTCATATTAATTGAATCTGACTCTGAGAAGTACACAGTGTAGCCCCATGCAGAGCCGCACCATTGTCCAGTGGGCGGCGACGGAGAGCGCTCCACTATCGTCATGTGCCCGTCAGGACAGCCATCCGAGGTGAAAGACACGAACTTGCCGACCGTAAACGTATCGAATGTTAACTGGAATAAACGTTTTGATGAGATTCTAGTATTATTATTTATTGTAATTGTCATCATCAGCCAGACAGGAATACACGTGCCTGTCTCTTGGTACTTAGCTTGCATGCCCCTGTCTTGACAACTTCTTATTGGTACATGGGCATGCGACAAGTGACATTGGCACACAATAAACTACTTGCTTATTTTTATGTGTATTTGTCGCAGCCAACTGGTTAAATTAGCCGTTCAGTTAACTGCCTAGCCTTTCAACTGAACGGCGGCCGTTCAACTAACGGCCTGAATGATATTCAATTACAGTTTACGTTGGAAGTCTGTAACCAATCACGCGCGAGCCGAATTGGTTGCATTAATTAAGGCATTGCACCCCGACCAAGTGGGTTAGGTTAGGTTAGAACTGTGATCAACCGCGTGCGAGCCGAGGCAGGAAGCGAGGCGAGTACTACTTCTAAAGGCCAGGCAGATAACTGAACGGCTAATTTAACCAGTTGGCTGCGACATATTCATGACTTTATAGGGGCATAGACCTCTTTAATTATCAGTTTCTAACTAAAGCTGCACCCAACCTTGCTATTCTGCTCAATATTTTGTAGAGAAAACAAAACATGGGTAAGTAAAAGTATGCAAGCAAGGACAATTTACTACTTTTTAACCTGTTGTGTATGTGCCAACACGTATATCCGTTACAACGCTCGTCAGAGTGTCTACTATTCAATACGTTGATGCTTAACGAGCAATTTCATTGAATATCTTATAATAATACAGGGTGTTAGGGACATCGACGTACTACCACCATACACAATAATAAAAAGCTTTTTCATACACTTACCTGAACAATAAAGTTGTTATTTAATTCACGACTCATATGCGAAGCATTAGAGTACTTTACGATCGTTTTATTTTTTGCCTCCTTTTTGCAACTATTTCTATTGTTATACTCCTGCTACTATACAGAACCTAAATAATATAATTATATACCTTGTATAAATTATTTAATGAAGATTAATTTGACTGTACTTTTCAAAAATTGATTTAATGCAGTAGAAAGGAAAAAAAACATAAAAATATTTCTAAAGATTTTCCCGCCGTCAATCTAGTGTGAAACCAGAAAACATTGTAGATTGCGAAAAAATAAATAAATTGAGTCTTTTTTTTTAGATTCCTTTCTCCCATAGGAAAAACCCTATTGGAAATGGCTCTTTTACTCAAAGTAGTTTAATTATAATTAATAAAAAGTTAAATTTACAAGAACTGTAAAAATGTTAGTTTATTGTCTACACACCAAACCCGTGTGTGCTATAATCAGGTATATTATAACATAGATAAAACATATATTAGTAGAGACTTCCGCAGCGAGATGGTATCCATTATCATCCAGATCCAGAGAGAGGAACTTCATCACAATGCGTGCCGGGTCTAAGACTGAAAAGTTATTGTTAGGGCTTGCGCAGGCGTACGACGCTCATGGGTTTTGTGTGGTCGCTTTTGAATGCCTCGGTACATGGGCTTTCGTAAATTTACGCCAACTCTAGAAATATTTTACGATGCTTTGGCAAATTGAACAGCAAAGGACTTATCTAACTTAACTCGAGGTCAA
Organism: Gortyna flavago; assembly: GCA_963669345.1. Lineage (NCBI taxonomy): Eukaryota > Metazoa > Arthropoda > Insecta > Lepidoptera > Noctuidae > Gortyna > Gortyna flavago. The sequence goes on from OY770139.1 coordinate 10,024,183, forward strand.
GAGCGGGCCCATTCAGCAAGAAAAAAACTTTACTTGTAGGTCCCTACTTCATAATTTTCAAGACATTGCTTTTTGTTTGTTTTTTCGATACCCTGTGATGTTTGTCCCTTCTTTTTTAAATCAATTTATAATTTTCATTTTAAGATTGTTAGCTTTTATAATCATTATGAAATTTTATAAAATTTTATTATAAATTTTATAAGTATTATGTTTTATAAACTTGTGTAAAAATAAAATTATTTTTTTTTTTAAGATTCCTATTTCTTTGTGACTATAAGGTAAAAAAACTCTCAAGTATAAAAGTCTCGGTTAAAAAGAAAGTACTTTTAAACAAGCACAATACCATCCAGGAAATAAAGTGAAGATCGTCTTAATGATCGCCGACCAACAGATGAAGAAGAATTTAAACCTTCACAAGAATAAGACAGTAACGTCTGTGGAGCGTATATTTTTAATGAGCTCGTTTGTCGATACGTTTCCTTTTCAATTTCACCCCTAAATATAGATGACGCGTGCGTTCCATTCATACCGAAGGAAATGGAATGGCGTATCTTATTTCAGGACTGGTAGCGCAATTTGTGTTCTGCCCCCGCGTACTGAAGCAAATAATGAACCGTTTATAATACTAACGATAACTGGGTGAAGGTAAATTTGTACGTACTGGGTGTGAAATTACATGTTTTTGGTTTTCGAGCATGTTTTAAGATTTTCTTCAAACATTCTTCTTCTTAGCTTATCGATGGCATTGTGAGTGCCCAAAATACAGTGTGGTACTTTAATGGCGACATTAATTTGATACACGTACGGTTTATAAACATATTTTAATTTCTTTATTGGTCATTATTTATTTATTGCTGGGGTCACGATACCATAACATCGCATCAATGAAATTAAAAGAAATAACGTGCAAAGAGTAGGCAAATTGAAGGAAAGAGCCCTCTGTCGGCGAGCAGCACAGGCGGTAGGCGGTTAAATTACGAATTATTTTATGTTGTTATAATTTTTATGATTACTGGCCACTAGCCCCAATGTCACCATTGCAGCGGTACGTTGTATAGTTCCAAGTATATTATAGTAGTCTTCTGTGGAGTTAATTCATTTCTACAACGTGCAGGTATCTGGGACACAGGACATGATCTTTTAGTGTCCCATTGTTTGTGGAACAGCACCATAATTGCACTCTTAGGTAGATTGGTCTGTGAATCCTCTCCGGATTAGGTATTCCTTGCTTCGGCCAAACTCAGACCGAAGTCTGTCAAATTTTTCGTTCAACCTTAACAGCGTACTGGGAACTTACTAATCATATAATTAGATAATCATTTATTAAAAGTCTGAATGGACCTCTAATAATAATTCGTGTCTGTGTCGAACTTGCAACCATACCAAAAAGAGTTTTGTGAATATTCAAGTCAAACGAGGTTGAAACTAATGTTTTGGCAGGCTTTGACACTTATTTATAATCTTGTGAACTAGAACTGTTCGTCTACTGAGGCAGACTATGATTAAAATAAAAGCTTTAATAATAGTTGTACAGACGCCAGCACATCAAGCTACTACAAACTGTCAAATTTCTTTAATAGATTTCAACTTTTACGCTAAAGCGTAAGGTTCAAAGTTGATTGGGAAAATTTGACAGTTTCGAGTAGCTTGATATGCTGGCGTCTGTACACAAAACTGGGACAAATGTGGTTGTTCTATAGTTACACAAATAACATTCTCATAAGGTAGGCAGGAACCTCTTCCGAGAATGTTGTTATGTACTAGCTGCTGCCCGCGACTTCGTTCGCGTGACATTGATTCCTCTTGATTTTCTTTCTTTTCTCTTTCTAAAATAAAATCAGATATCTGCTAATGAAAGTCCCATCAAAATCGTTCCTGCCGTTTCGGCGATTAGCCTGAACTAAGCCGGAGACAAAAAATAAAAAAATTGTTATAAGTACCATAAAGGTACATAAAGGTATACTTTCATGTGCATTTAGTAAAAATCTGATATTTTGACATTACAAAACAGACACTTAAATTTTATTTATTTGTATAATGTGTAGATGTATATGTATGTAAGTATACATGTAATACCAAGTACCTTATTTGTTGTTTTACATCAAAAATGACCCACAATAGAATTCATAACTTCGTTTTTCTACGTTCATTTATTTCACCCTATTAAAGATATTACCCTGATAGGATGGGGTAACTAAAATACAGTAGATCTTACTAAGAGTACGCTAAACAAAAGTTTTTCATTTCCAACATAAATAATTACAGTAGTAAGAATATTTTCAACGTTATCATACGATTTCGTAACCCTGCCATTTTTACGTCAATACCAGTTCCACCCCATCAAAATTCAACCCCACCCGTCTACTAAAATACAATCTTCCTATTTCAGATTACAATCACATACTAGTTCAGTCCGATCCGTTTGACGGAGGTCCGTTTTCGGATTCGGATCACGTCTCTATTTCTAAATACCTGTATAATGTCTCCATAGTTTCCTCCTGTGGCGGTGAAATTGAGGTGGCAGACAAAAGGGAGGTGGTCCTCACGAGGCCTGCGGACCTCTAATTCATACGTACGGCCTACGTCTCCCATGTATGTCCTGTTGCATGCTGTAACAAAGAAAATTTGATTTAGGGGGTTATTGTTATTAGTTTTGTGATTCTATCCAGGGTTATCGTATTATCCAGTAACTGGGTTGTCGAATTAGGCAGTCGTTTAATGTAATACCGGTTAGACTGGAAACCGACCCCAACATAAAAATAATAAAAACTTTATTGATAAAAGATTACAGAGATTACAAACACATACACATAGACACACCCTAATACACACACACACACACACAAACGGACGTAGTTGGGAAAAGGCTATGCTTTGTGACTATTCGAAGATTCACAAATCATTATTATGTACTTCATTTTGAAAATGGTTATGAGTTAGCACACAGATACTTCGTTATTCACATACTCTCTCTTAAGCTATGTTGAAAGTGGTGTAAACAATCAGAATAAAGTTTTCGGTCATGCCTCGTACACTAAACAGACTTTGAAAAGAGTCAGTCACCTTTTGGACCATTATCAGATTATTGTAAACTAAAGTATTTTAGTCAAGCTAGGTACTATAGTAATACATAAAATAAACCTACAGGGGCTTAAGTCTGCTAATTTACAAACGTGGCATGGATCTCACAACTGTGATTTTTTAAGAAATCCCAAATCTGGCTTAAACTCACAATCGAGAGGCCACTGCAACGTTTTTCAGTTAGTAGACTTCGCCCCCTTGTTTTAACCATTCAAAATAAAGAATTTCAATGCTCCA